>CM051531.1:23466091-28466091 GCA_028017165.1 Herpetospermum pedunculosum | reverse complement strand
CTCTGGCAGCGTCTCGACGCTGGGCAGCGTCGAGCTAGCGTCGCGACGCTGTCGCTCGACGCTAGCTCTCGGGTTGATGCTTGGATTTTTGCCTTCAATTTCCCCAAAGTGCTCAACCTTCATGCCTTTGCATGGATCTTCCCCGGAAGTGTTCTAAGGCCTTTAAATGGCGATATTAAGCTCCGAAAAGCGCCGAAACGCTCCCGAGGCGAATTACCGAAAACACCTGCAATGATCACATATAAGCAAGATTAAGCCAATAATAAACGTGAATTAGGGACATAATTATAGCTCCAAAGTGGAGCTATCAAACACCCCCAACTTAAATCTTGCTAGTCCTCGAGCAAGGTGGAATTCTGATTAATTAAATAGAACGAGAATGCATGCTAGGGACTCGATTCTCAATACTGGAAAAGACAGGGCATTTGCATTTGAAAGAACAGCTGCATGCATGCATGAGTTAAGAACAATTCGAAAAAATTAAAGATGCATCCCTATTTATGCTTCGGACTTAGCTCCTCGATCTTAGATTTCAACAGGCTTAGAACAGCTCTATCTATCCTAAATCTTCGCTTTCCCCCTACTTATGGCTAAACAGAACAGTCTAAGGGCAATTCGTCGCCAATGCAAGTAATATATCGCAAGGCATCTTTTCTCTCTTTTCCATTGATCTCCATGAGCGCCTAACATGTCAATTTTACTTTCGTTTCAGCTTGCCTGCAATTTCATTGCACAGTGCATCTGACTACGGGCAAAATTCACATTTTTAAGGACTAGCGTTCACTTCTTTGTGCTTCCTTTTCATGCAGTGGCGATCGTGGGTTTCACGACCGCCCCTGGCTACTAAGGCAACTCAAGAAGGAGGAACGCCTCATGAGATTGTTTTCTTTTTATAAACTTGCATTCAATTTTTTTTTTTTTTTTTTTTTTTTTTTTTTTTTAGCCTAAAAATCATGTTTAAACTTTTGAACGCATGGATTACAAACAAGAGCGAATCTTGGCCCATCCTAAGGTTGCCTTTCGAGGTGACAACGAATTTCAAAACGAACAGAGCTACCCTAAACCCACAGATCCAAGATAGAGTGCTAACATACGAAGCTTAAACAGGGAAATAACTTGAAATTTTTTTCAAAATGGCCTAAACATATGCAATTATGCTGAATTTCACAACAAACACACATACGAAGGCTTTAACAGTACATCACAGAATTTCATAGTCGGACTAGCATGCTTTCACCATAACTCAACAAGTTAATTAGGATTCCACAACAAGGCTCGACAATCACTATAAGGAACAACCCACCACCCCCAACTAAGAAATTGACAATGTCCTCATTGGACCAAATATGCACGGTCAAAACAAAAGGAAAGAAAACCTTCCCTGAATTGTGACTTAGAGGATTGGAGAGTGCGCCTTAACCTTAGCCAATAAACCGCAAGGATGAGCCATTGTTTCACCTGAAAATTCACAACATCAGAGTAGAAATCTAAACTAATCCTAAAGACGGTAAGTAAACAAAAAGCATGTACAGTTCAAGCTCGGGTGCCTCCGAGTAGCGCAAATTTTTAGAGTCGATTGCTCGACTTTACCAAAACTCATTTTATCCTTTCTCATAATCAGGCTCTTTCAAGTAGGCATGATCGTCGAAGTCCTCTGACATTCCCTCATGGAAGATCTTCAATCGCTGGCCATTCACTGTGTATTCTTTCTCTGTATCCAGGCTCTGAATCTTGACTGCACCATAGTGATGGACATCAGTTATAATGAAAGGACCAAGCCACCTGGAACGAAGTTTACCTGGCATGAACTTCAGGCGGGAGTTGAACAATAAGACCTTCTGACCAACTTCGAAGTGTTTTCTGACGACTCGTCTGTTGTGGAACATTTTGGTCTTTTCCTTGTAGGTCTTCGAGTTCTCATATGCATCCAGGCGAAGCTCCTCCAGTTCTTGCAATTTGAGGAGTCTTTCTTCGCCAGCCTTGTCAAAGTCCATGTTGCACTTCTTCACGGCACAGTAGGCTTTGTGTTCGATCTCCACGGGGAGATGACAGGCTTTACCATAAACCATCCGGTAGGGAGACATCCCTATGGGGGTTTTGTAAGCCGTACGGTAAGCCCACAAAGCGTCGTCCAGCCTGAGGCTCCAATCCTTCCTTCCTGGACTTACTGTTTTCTCGAGGATGCTCTTCACCTCTCGATTGGAGACTTCTGCTTGGCCATTGGTTTGAGGATGGTACGGGGTAGAGATTTTGTGATTTACCCCATACTTCCTCATCAAGGCCTGGATCGTCTTGTTGCAGAAGTGGCTCCCCTGGTCGCTTATGATGGCTCGTGGAACTCCATACCTGCTAAAAATATTGGATTTGACAAAACTTGAAACAACATTAGCAGTATCAACTTTGGTGGCCTTAGCTTCCACCCACTTAGACACATAGTCCACAGCCAATAAGATATAGACAAAACCAAATGAAGGGGGAAAGGGTCCCATAAAGTCCATACCCCAAACCTAAAAAATTTCACAAGTTAAAATGGGGTTTTGGAGCATTTCATTCCTACTAGTGATGGTCCCTTTTCTCTGACACTGATCACAAGATTTACAAAACTCATAACAGTCCTTAAACAGTGATGGCCAGAAAAACCCACAATCTAAAATTTTTCTCGCAGTCCTATTTTGCCCAAAGTGTCCCCCACATGCAAATTCATGGCAAAAGGTAAGGATGGACCTATGTTCAGACTTAGGGACGCACTTCCTAATTACCTGGTCAGCACAAAATTTCCATAAAATGGGCTCTTCCCAAACATACGTCTTGGCTTCGCTTTTCAGCTTAGCTCTTTGATTATATGAAAAATCGAATGGGAACGTACCTGTGACCAAGTAGTTGACAATGTCGGCGTACCATGGTGTCTCCACACTCACCTGGAAAAGAACTTCATCAGGGAATTCGTCATTCAAAGGCAAATCGTCCTCATTACGCACAATACGGCTCAAGTGGTCAGCAACGGTATTTTCTGATCCTTTTCTGTCCTGAACAGAGACGTCGAACTCCTGGAGTAATAATACCCATCTGAGCAATCTAGGCTTCGAGTCCTTCTTGTTCATCAAGTATCGAACTGGTGCATGATCAGAAAAAACAATCACTTTAGATCCAAGAATATATGGCCGAAATTTATCAAGAGCGAAAACAATGGAAAGCAGCTCCTTCTCTGTTGTTGTGTAACCGATCTGCGCGGAATTGAGCGTCCTGGAGGCATAATAAATCACATGGCTCTTCTTGTCTATCCTCTGACCCAACACCGCGCCCACGGCATAATTGCTTGCGTCGCACATGATCTCGAAAGAAGTCCCCCACTGCGGTGGATGAATGATGGGTGCGTTGGTCAAGCACTTCTTCAGAACATCGAAGGCAAGCTTGCACTGTTTGTCAAAACAGAATGGAACATCCTTTTTCAGCAAGCTTGTCATCGGAGTCACTATCTTCGAGAAGTCTTTAATGAACCTGCGGTAAAAACCTGCGTGACCAAGAAAAGAACGTACTTCCCGAAGATTCGTGGGGTAAGGTAAATCAGATATGACATCAATTTTTGCTTTATCAACCTCTATCCCCTTAGCAGACACAACGTGACCCAATACTATGCCCTGACTGGCCATGAAATGACACTTTTCAAAATTTAAAACAAGATTAGTTTCGATGCATCTTTCCATGACTCTAGACAAGTTAAACAGGCAATCCTCAAATGAACTTCCATATACGGTGAAATCATCCATAAAAACTTCGATGCATTTTTCTACAAATTCAGAAAATATGCTCATCATGCATCGCTGAAAAGTTCCTGGAGCATTACAAAGCCCAAAGGGCATTCTCCTATATGCGTAAGTTCCGAATGGACAAGTAAAAGTAGTCTTTTCTTGGTCTTCCTGGGCTATGGGAATTTGATAAAACCCAGAAAAACCATCAAGAAAACAGAAGAATGGTTTCCCAGCTAAACGCTCCACCATTTGATCTATGAAGGGAATAGGAAAGTGGTCCTTCTTAGTCACATCATTCAGTTTTCTAAAATCAATACACATTCTCCACCCATTTTGTACTCTCTTGGGTACTAACTCCCCCTTATCATTTCTAATAACAGTTATGCCCGTCTTTTTAGGTACAACATGAATAGGGCTAACCCATTGGCTATCAGAAATGGGAAAGATAATACCTGCATCCAGGAGTTTGTGTATCTCAGACAACACTACCTCTTTCATTGCAGGGTTCAGTCTCCGTTGAGGCTCTCGGGATGGTTTTGCTCCCTCATCCAGTCGAATCTTGTGCATGCACAACACTGGACTCAACCCGTGCAAATCTGCCAACGTCCATCCTATGGCTCTTTTGTTCTTTTTCAAAACCTCGATCAACTCGCCTTCTTGCTCCGATGTAAGCTCCTTGGAAATAATTACCGGGAGTGTCTCCACCTCACCCAAGTACACGTACTTGAGATGACCCGGCAACTCCTTTAATTCCAACTTGGGAGCCTGCAAAAGAGATGGTAATATTTTAGTTGGCTTTTCACACGTCTCTAAAGCAAAAGTAGGTTGTTCAGATGAATCAGTCAATATGGGAACACTACTTTCAACTTCGCCAACAATTTCAGTAAAAACGAGTGGGTCATCCCCATCAACAACAGTCATGCATTCTTCTTGTTCTAAAGTATCTATCAGATCAATTTTACAGACAGAATGTGCATCAGCATGTTGTTTCATGGCATCAAATACATTAAATTCGAACACATCCCCTTCATACTCAACAGATAAGGTACCATCAAGCACATTAATTTTTGTCTTAGCGGTTTTCATGAATGGTCTACCAAGTAAAACAGAAGTGGTGGATGTATTTTCTTCCATCTTTATCACATAAAAATCAGCAGGGAAGATCAAATCTTTAACTTTAACCAACACATCCTCAATCAATCCTAAAGGACGAATAGAAGACCTATTAGCTAACTGGATAATTATACTGGTTTCCTGCATACCATCTAAACCGAGATTCTTATAGACTGAGTATGGCATAACATTAATTGAGGCTCCTAAGTCTAGCATAGCGTGCTCGATTTCTCTATCCCCTATGGTGCATGGCAAGAGGAACATACCTGGGTCCTGGCATTTGCTTGGAATACCTTGGGTTATCAGGGCAGAAACATTCTTGCTTACCATGACTCTCTCAACACTTTTAGTCTTTCTCTTCATAGTGCACATCTCCTTAAGGAATTTAGCGTACCTTGGGATTTGCTGAATTGCATCAAGCAGCGGTATATTGATCCCAACTTTTCTCAGTGTCTCAAGGACATCCGCGTCGTCGACCTCCTTAGATGGCCTCGCTAGCCTACTAGGGAAAGGAGCAACGGGAGTGTAAGACTTCATAGGAATTATAGGAGGAGTTACAACAGTTTCAGAGGGTGCTTGAGAACACTTATCTGGAGATATCTCTGAATCTTTTGGAGGACTCTCGGGAGTGGTTTGAGATGGCACTTCTTTACCACTTCTGAGGTTTATTGCACTAACGCCTTCCGCTTTGGCTTCAATTTTACTCATTCTTTCTTTCACCTCCGTGAACTCATCTCTTAGAGATTTCATCTGCGACCTGGTCTCATTGCTAGCTTCCATAAGCGATTTGAACATGCCTTCAATGGCTTGACCTGAAATAGAAGAAACAGCCTGAGATGATTTTTCTTGCATCGCATGAATTAAACCAAATACCTGAGATACTTGTTCCTTGAGCTCTGCTACGTCAGTAGACATTTTAGCATACTCGTTCCTTCCTCCGTACTGGCGACGGTTCTCAGCCATATTAGAAATCAACTGTTTGGCTTCCGCAGGTGTCTTCTCCCAAAGGGCTCCTCCACTCGATGCGTCAAGCATCTGGCAGTCATGCGGAAGCAACCCTTCATAGAAGAATTCGATAAGCGCGGCTTCTGCTATCAGGTGGTTCGGGCATTTCTCACAGAGTTTAATGAATCTCTCCCAGCATTCGTGAAATGCCTCGTCCTTTCCTTGCTCAAAATGGCGGATATCTTTTTTCACAGCTCTGGCTTTTGAAGCTGGGAAATACCTTTCCAAGAATAGACTCTGCAACTTCTCCCAAGTGAAAATGGTTCCCGATGGCAAGTAATGCAGCCAATCTCGAGCTTCACCTCTCAAGGTGAATGGAAAAGCTCTCAGGTAGAGCTGATCTTCAGTAATGCCGCCTGGCTTCATCGCAGAACTTGTCATTTGAAAAGCCTTGAGATGTTTATAAGGATCCTCATCTGCTTCACCACAAAAAGAGGGTAAATGGTCAATTAAACCCGATTTAAGCACAAACTCACCTGAAATTTCCGGGTAGGAAATACAAGATTTTGAAAGCAAATGATGTCCACTGTCTGAGCGTTTTTGGGACTCCAATCTCATCATCAGTCTCCATTTTCTCAATAAAAATTTGGCACTTCTAACACACTTAAACAAACAGATCAAAATTGCAAATAATAAAAGAATAAACAAAATTTTGAAAGCAAAAATCAAAAGTCTACAAATGAAATTTAAATTAGGCCGAATTACACTTGAATCCCCGGCAACGACGCCAATTTTGGCAACGACGCCAATTTTGGCAACGATAATATTGAACTATCGCCAATCATCGGGTTGTCGAGACCCGCCAAAATGAATTTATAAGTGCCCGGATTCACTAAACTATTAGTAGAGTAGCGACAACGGGGTCGATCCACAGGGAATTAAGGTATCTTGACTTAATCTTAATTAAATTTGCAACCTAGTAAAATAAATGCGATGTGGGGGGAATTTGTTGGTTTTCAATTAACTAAGTGGGAACAAAGCAAACGGTAAGACTTTAACTAACGGAGTTTTCGACTCGGGACGATCGAGGATAAATTTAGCGTGCCTCTTGGATCATAGGTTGACGAGTATTATGGTTAAATAATTTAACGAATGCACAGCTCGTCTAAAATTAATAAATAACCCAGACATGCTCCATGGATTTAATTAGACATAAATAATCATGCTAATCAAGCATACCGTTCGGACATTGGCGGCCAACGCTCTCCCAAGACCGAACGGTAGCAACAAGCTAACTGTGACAACTATCTAATTTGGACGCGAAATTAGTATGTCGATTTGGAATTCTAATTCGGGAAGAACGAACACCAAGAGCGTAAGGACGCCAATACGCTCAAGGTGTCATAATTCCTTGTTACTTGGCGGAAACGAGAGGCACGGCATCAAATCCTTTAACAAATGAACATGCTCAAAATCAAGGGTGCCTAGTCCTAAATCATTCAAACGTGCTCATAGATTAAGCTAAGAAATAGAATTCAATTCAATAAAATATCCAACCAATTCAGAATTTCAATCCTACAACCTCACCAAGAGTTCAAACTACATTTATCCTTACAATCCCGAGCCAAAAAACGGAAAATCTACTCACTCATGACTTGTGTGGTATGGGACGGCTTCAAATCGAGCTTCCTAGCCCCTCCCATGGTGGAAAACAGCTGCTGGACGTCAAATCAGGCGCGGAGCTCGAGGTAGAAGATGATAATGGCGGCTAAAATCGGACAAAAACATTAAGTAGTCTGTCGTAGCGTCGAGACGCTAGGGCAGCGTCTCGACGCTGCGCCCTAAATAATCCGCACGCGCGCAGTCGGGGTGGCGTCGAGCGAGCGTCGAGACGCTGTCACTCGACGCTTGCTCTCGGGTTTTTCTTCAAATCAACGCTTCAGACTTCGGGGCGTCGAGACGCTCTGGCAGCGTCTCGACGCTGGGCAGCGTCGAGCTAGCGTCGCGACGCTTTCGCTCGACGCTAGCTCTCGGGTTGATGCTTGGATTTTTGCCTTCAATTTCCCCAAAGTGCTCAACCTTCATGCCTTTGCATGGATCTTCCCCGGAAGTGTTCTAAGGCCTTTAAATGGCGATATTAAGCTCCGAAAAGCGCCGAAACGCTCCCGAGGCGAATTACCGAAAACACCTGCAATGATCACATATAAGCAAGATTAAGCCAATAATAAACGTGAATTAGGGACATAATTATAGCTCCAAAGTGGAGCTATCAAAACTCTAGAGTGGGCTGATGGTGTCGGCTATTTGGCGTAGACAACAAGTGGAGTCGGCGAGAGGAGGAGAAACGGGAGGGGGAGGGAGAGCTTTTGAGCGGCAGCAACTTGCGTCCTCGGAGAGAAGGAGAAATGAAAGGTTGAGAGCTCCGTGAAAACAGAAATGGCAGAGGTGTGATGAGTGCATGCAAAGAGGAGGAAGGAGAAGGATTACAAATTTACAACTAGGTTTTAGACTTTTAGTTTTAGTTTTTAATTCTTTAATCTTTAAGTTTTTACTGATTTAGTGGGCTTTAAGATTGGGCTTTCAAAAATCGAAAACGTATCCAAAAACGAATCCGGACGTATCCAAAATAAAAACAAATAAAATAATAAAAGGATACTCAAAAGAGCGTATCAGATACGTATTCGATACCGATTATCTACCCTCTTTAGAGGAGGAGGAAGGAGAAGGATTACAAATTTACAATTAGGTTTTAGACTTTTAGTTTTAGTTTTTAATTCTTTAATCTTTTAAGTTTTTACTGATTTAGTGGGTTTAAGTTTTGGGCTTTAAGATTGGGCTTTAAAAAATCGAAAACGTATCCAAAAATGAATCCATACGTATCCAAAATAAAAAAAAAAATAATAATAAAAGGATACTCAAAAGAGCGTATCGGATACGTATCTGATATCGATTCTCTGCCCTCTTTCGAGTATCCGTGCTTCGCTATTGATAGAAGTATGGGAGAGCCCTTAGGCAACACAAAACCTTCAACCAATTTAAGAAAAGGGCTGAGTACTCTTCCTTGCCTTACAAGTTCTTACTTAGGAAAACATAAAATGACCTAATAGGAAAAATACTACTTCCCTCCCCTTCCTTCTCACGTATATTCCCACCTTCTTGCCTTTTCAACATATTGGTGGATTATTGGTGGTCCTTACCCAATGAGTCCACAATATCCTTGTCCTCAGGGTTGTACTCTAGAAACTGCCGTTTGAAATCATCAACCAACATCCAAGGAGCTTCATGTGCAGGGAGATCTTTCCAGGTTATCAAGACTTCTAATTTCCTGGTTTGCTCAATTAGTTGATAGGCAAACACCTCGTCAGGTTCGACCCTCCATTCGAACTGATCAGTCAAGAAAGGAGGTCCAGATTGGACATCTTTATGATTTTCCAAATTGAACTTCTTAGACCTAGACACATGAAACACAGGGGTGGATGGATGCTGATTCGGTAATTTCAGTTTGTAAGCTCTTTCACCCACTTTTTCCAGCATTGAATAGGGCCCAAATAACTTTGGAGTCAATTTCGCATTCCGACATTAGCCAATGATACTTGGCGATAAGGTCGAATCTTAAAAAAGATCAAGTCGCCTTTTTCAAATGATACAACCCTCCTCTTGCTATCAACATATTTCTTCATTTTGTTTTGGGGTGCTAAGAAATTGTTCTTCAAAATGGCCAAAGTTATGTCACGCTCCTTCAACTGTTGGTCTAGTGTAGCATTCATTGTCTGTTCATCACCATATGAAACAATCGAGGGTGGCACTCGACCAAACAAGGTAATGGCTATCGAAATGAGATAGGTCGTGTTGTACCATAATTCCGCCCAACTAAGCCAATCACTCCATTGTTTGGGACACTCGCAACAGAAACACCGAAGATAAGTTTCAATGCAACGATCTCCCCCTTGTTCACAGTGATCCAAGGCGAGCAAGAGACCCTTAGGTCTTACTGATACGAAACCCTAGTGAATTGGATCAAGAACCCCTTGGTTATTCGAACCCTTGAATCACAAACACTAAAACCCCTTAATCAGATTGGTTTCACCCCAAGATAAAGAGAAGAATAGAAATACCTTAGATCGAATATCCAAGGATGAGGAACTTGTCCCTAACCTTGAACCGAAACACTCCACTATTAGATTGATCAAGTCTAATAGAATGCTTCTCAAACATGCAAGTCAAACAAGAAATGCAAAGGTAACAATAGCTCTCGGCTATGGAAATGCTCCAATGGAGTTTTCAATTCAAATATCAAAGTTGTTGTTTTCATAAGACAAGACCAATCCCTTTTATAGACAAGGAATTTAGCCAAGAGACTCTTTAACTCCCTAACATAAATGCTAATATGAAAAGTTTCCTTGAAATACCAAAAGGTGCTTTGATATTCTAAAAGACACCTTGGAAAAACAAAAAGACATTTTGGAATATGAAAGATCATCTAGGACTTGGTTACACCTTTAATGAGTACATTAAGAAACCAAATATGGAGATTAAACTTGGTTTTTAACATTATCCATTAGTCATCCACGAAATGGACTTGTGATAAATTGAAGTCCATGCCCTTCTCTTCTTCGTTGACTTTGACTGTTCTGATGTAGTTTTGGGTATAGGTAATTAAAGCTTCTTGAAGCTTCTTAGCCTTTGATCTTGTGATTGGTCCTTGCTCCATCACAATGGTTTGATCTCCTTGAGCTCCATCTTTGATATGAATTTGATTGTCTAGGGAATTCATATCATCCTCCCCTTCTTCAAAAGGATTCGTCCTCGAATCATCACCATCGTCTACATCAAAATGACTTAAGTCAGAAACATTGAAAGTAGCACTAACACCATACTCACCTGGCAAATCAACTTTATAAGCATTGTCATTGATTCTTTCAAGCACTTGAAAAGGCCCATCTCCTCTTGGACTAATCTTGGATTTCCTTTGCAAGGGAAACCTTTCTTTCCTAAAGTGTACCCAAACCCAATCTCCTGGTTTGAACACCAATGACCTTCGACCTTTATTGACTCTAAAAGCAATTTTTGAGTTTTGCTTCTCAATTCTTTCTTTCACCTGTTTATGTAGCTTATGCACCATATCAACCTTAATATTAGCATCACAACTCACAAAATCAGTAGGTGAAATAGGCAACAGATCAATAGGTGTAATAGGATTAAAACCATAAACAATCTCAAATGGAGAGCAATGAGTAGTGCTATGTATAGCTCTATTATATGCAAACTCAATAAAAGGTAAACAATCCTCCCAAGTCTTAAGATTCTTATCTATTACAGCTCTTAGCAAAGTTCCCATAGTCCTATTCACAACCTCAGTTTGACCATCAGTTTGTGGATGGCAAGTAGTTGAGTAAACTAGCTTTGTTCCCAATTTTCCCCATAATACTTTCCAGAAATGACTCAAAAACTTCACATCTCTATCACTTACAATGCTCTTAGGAATACCATGCAATCGAACAACCTCCCTAAAGAACAAATCCGCAATCATTTTATCATCGTCTGATTTATGACATGCAATAAAGTGTGCCATCTTACTAAACCTATCAACCACAACCATAATGCTATCCGGAAATATCAATCCAAAGAGCATCAGGAACCGGCAATGGAGCCAAACCGAGCAAAGCTCAATTGGCATAAGGTTGTGCCCGTGACTATGAGGTCATGGGTTCAATCCTCGCTTTAATTAAAATACCGTTGCAAAAAAAAAAAAAAAAAAAAAAGGAACCGGCAATGGAGAATATAAACCATGTGGTTTCATCCTAGACTTAGCTTTTCTACATGTAATGCAATGCTCACATACTTTATGCACATCATGTCTCATCTTAGGCCAATGAAAGTGTTCATGCAGCAAGTCAAAGGTTTTAGCAACTCCAAAATGTCCCATCAAACCACCCCCATGAGCCTCTTTAACTAACAACTCCCTAATAGAACAATTAGGTATGCAAAGTTTGTTCTTTTTAAATAGAAATCCGTCATGCAAGAAATATTCACCAACAACATGATCATTCTCAAAAGACATAAAAACATTACCAAAATCATCATCAAGAGAGTATAAGGACTTAATATGATCAAATCCTAACAATTTAGCACTAAGGGTAGTAAGTAAAGTGTACCTTCGTGATAGTGCATCAGCTACAATATTTTCCTTACCCCGTTTGTACTTGATGACACATGGGAAAGATTCGATGAACTCCACCCATTTTGCATGTCTTCTATTCAACTTATCTTGCCCTTTGAGATGCTTCAAGCTCTCATGATCAGTATGTATCACAAACTCCTTTGGCCATAGATAATGTTGCCAAGTTTTCAAAGCCCTCACCAAGGCATAAAACTCTTTATCATATGTTGGATACTTCAAAGAAGCTCCACTTAATTTCTCACTAAAGAACATGATTGGCCTCTGATTTTGCATAAGGACAGCCCCTATACCTACTCCACTTGCATCACACTCAATTTCAAAGGTTAGATCAAAATTAGGCAAAGCAAGCAAAGGTGCCGAACTTAATTTATCTTTTAAACTTTGAAAAGCTTTTTCTTGAGCAGTACCCCACACAAAAGCAACATTTTTCTTAACCAATTCATTCAAAGGTGCAACAATGGTACTAAAGTCTTTAATAAACCTCCTATAAAATCCAGCAAGCCCAATCAGAGGAATGGCAACGAACCACCAACGAACCTCTCCAGACTGCTATTCCCTCCTCAATAACCTCATCCGAAGGAATGGCAAACATAATCCCATCCTTCTCAATTGGAGGATTATAGAGAAGAGGTTCATCAGAAGGGGAGGTCCACTAGGGCCCAAAAAGATTGGCCCAACTCGCCTTATGCCCCTTATCGACGGCCCCAAGGGGCCCACCCGACCCAATATGATTAGGCCCAAACCCACCAAAAGACCCCACAGACACCTCATCCCCCTCACTCACACCTACATCCGGACGAGGATGGCCAAGAAGAGGAAACTTTCCTGGAATCCCCAAGCCAACCCTAGGACCGAACGAGCTACATCCCATCCCAACCTCACTAGTTCCTTCCTTTCCCTCTTGAGGCAGAGCCTCATCCCGCTTGGGCATACCACGGCGGGTCACCAAGTTACCCAGCTGCCCACGCCCTATTGGGCTAAGCGAGGAACGCCCAACGGGCAAGGCTCCCTGCCCATTCAAAATTGGGGCCAAACCGTAGTTGTCAAGCCCATTAAGGTGAAATGGAGAATTGGCTATCTCATTAAGCCCAACAGTGGCTACCCAATTAACATTACCAAGCCCATCCACACCATTACCACATGGGCCAAGCCCAATAGGGACGTCAGTAATGGAGACACCCGTCGGATTAGCACAAGACTTCCCATCTAGTCCATTGACGCCCAATTGACTATTAACTGATTTAAGGAAAGGGGAAGCTTGAGGCAAATTAACATCCAGAATTTCCTTAAATGACCGAGGATGAAGGCCTCCAGGAGTTGACGTTTGAAGAGGGAGACTTTCCAAACTTTCCAAACTTGGCCGTACGGAGGAATTAAGAGAACCAGCTGGCGGATTCAAAATTGCAGCAGATAAGGGAAGCTTTCCCGAATTAATACCCACCCCTTCTAAAACGCTCTCCCCATTATTGAGGTTTCCTTCAATAGGGCGAGCGTGCAAAGCACGTATAGCAGCAGCCGCCTCCATGGTCGAAGAACCAGGTAGCCCTAGCCCTTCGTCTTCAACCTCCAGCCGAGGTTGATCAACGCCACCACTCCTCTGGTTAGACGAAGAGGAAGCCTCAGACGTAGAAGAGATAACTCGGGGCTGAGGACCAAGGCCAATATCAACACATAACTCGTCCCCTGTTTTTCCAGATTTAGACAGAGAAGACGTCTGTCCAGAACGTACCAGAAGCTCTGTTTTTTGACAAAAACTCCCAGCCTCTGAGTTTTGCCCCAGCCGGTCAGAAACAACTACCTTAGACCGTCCTTCACTTAGGCTGGACTTAGGGACATTAGAACTCAAAACCCCCATTGATTTAGTTGCAGAGATTTTGGAGAGCCGAAGGCCAGGGAAGCCCGATGAAGAACCATTACTTTTGACGAACGGTTTTTTTGGGGAGACTTCTTCCTCCTTATATTACACCCTAAGCTTTGTGATCAAACGGAGAAGAGCTTCTCCCTCAACCCCAAACCCAGAGCACCACAACCCAGCAACAGCACCAAACAATAAACTTAAGCCGAAGGAAAGTCAAAACAGAGGATGGAGAACGTACCTCTTGAAGCGCCCTGCTGTGCTTCCTTGATCAGCTTGCTTGGAGATACGACGTAGGTAACCACGGTGAGTGAACACGATGGCTCAACACCTACACCCAGCAGCAGCAAGAAGGCCGACGACCACCATGGAAAAAGCTTCAAAAAACTCAATCCCCCATTGATGGGAGGAGAGAGAACAGAGAGAATTTTTAAAAATGTAAGATCTCAAAAATTTGCCTAAATTTTTTTAAAAAAATTTGCCTTTATAGGCGGTATATAATGCAGTTAAATATTTTAAATCATCATGCCCCGTTTGCACGGTGCAGGATCAATCAACCCCCACTCTAGGCTATCTAGGTGATGCACTCACTCACCCGTTGCACCAAGTGGTTGTTTGATAATTTTTAAGAAAATCTGCCCTAGGGCAGAATCGAACCCCCACTCTCTGCTATCTTAGGCGGAGCGCTCACCCACTGCACCAAGTGGTTGTTCGATAAAAATTTGCCTTTATAGGCGGTATATAATGCAGTTAAATATTTTAAATCATCCATGCCCCGTTTGCACGGTGAAGGATCAATCAACCCCCACTCTGGGCTATCTAGGTGATGCGCTCACTCACCCGTTGCACAAAGTGGTTGTTTGATAATTTTTATGAAAATCTGCCCTAAGGCAGAATCGAACCCCCACTCTCTGCTCTCTTAGGCGGAGCACTCACCCACTGCACCAAGTGGTTGTTCGATTTAAAATTTGCCTTTATAGGCGGTATATAATGCAGTTAAATATTTTAAATCATCCATGCCCCGTTTGCACGGTGCAGGATCAATCAACCCCCACTCTGGGCTATCTAGGTGATGCGCTCACTCACCCGTAGGGACATGAAAAAACTTGACCCACACAGGAATTTTATCGAAGACAAAGGTCCGAGGGACTATCCCAGGGACCCACTGCCTCAGAAGGATAGGCTTACCCCCAATGTGCCAGGGGCCATTCTCCATGACCCAATCCCGAGCTGAGTCCTTTTTGAACCTGAAGATGATCAAACCATTATCAAACAAGTTAATGGTTGGAACTTCCACATGTCCCCAAATCCTCATGACAAGCCGATCAAGGACAAAAAAAGGGAGCTTGCCATCCATAAACTGACCCACTAAAGAACCTCTCCAAACAGCAATGCCCTCCTCAATTACCTCATCCTAGGGAATGACAAACATAATCCCATCCTTCTCAATTGAAGGGTTATATACTAGGGGTTCATCAGCTGGAGAGGTCCACCGAGGCCCAAAAAGATTGGCCCAACTGGCCTTTTGCCCCTGACCATGGGGCCCAAGGGCCCCAAAGGCCCCAATAGGATTTGGCCCAAGATCACCCAAAGAACCTTCAGACACATCATCCCCATCACTAGCTCCTAACTCCGAACAAGGAAGGCCTAACAGGGGAAACTTTCCTGGAATCCCCGAGCCCATCCTAGGCCCAAGCGAGCTAAATCCCAGCCCAAACTCACTATCTCCAACCCTTTCCTCCAGGGGAAAACTCTCGGCCCGAGAGGGTAAAGAACGACGAGTCACCAAGTTGCCCAATTGCCCACGCCCTATAGGGCTGAAGGAGGACGTCCCAATTGGACCAATAGGCAAAGCTCCTGGCCCTAAAGTCAAATTTGGGCCCAATCCCATTGGGCCAAGCCCACTTAGATGAAGCCCATTTTTATCCAACCCATCCAGCCCAATATGGTCAAGCCCATTAGCACTAATCCCATAATGCCCGAGCCCAATGGAGCCCATTGCATTTGGGCCAAGCCCATTTGGGGCTTCAATTTGGCCACCCTTGCGATGAACGGATTGTAAATCCCCACGGGTCGGCCCAACAAGGGAGTGAGAGTTTAAGGACTTGCCAACTTTAGGAAATTTGACTTTCAAACCATTAGGAGCATTACCAACGGCTGGGAAATCTTCATTTAATTGAGATCCCAGAGATACCAAAAGCGGATCACTCAATAAAAGTTCCTTTCCCTTATTTGACTCACGTTTCCAACCGATTTGCTTGCCTACGAGAGAAGCCTTAGATACCATGTGTTGATTGCCCAATAAATCCATATTTGGCAATGCTGATTTATTAAAGATCCCATAATCAGAAAGGCCATCTTGCAAACACGAATTGGCAGGAGAGATCCCATATTTGGCAATATTTCCTTCCAAATTAAGCATCGAAGCATCCTTAAAACGGACAGGAGACTCTCCATCAACATTGCCAACCTTCCCCGTTGAATTAGCAGCAACAGACGCGGTCGAAGAAGGAATGGGACCAACTGCCGGATCCACCTTAACTCCCAGACCGGCAATGACGGACGCTGGAGAAATGCCAGCTCCCTGTAATTCAAAAACGCTAGCCTGGCCTCTTAACTTCACAGCACGATTTGCGGAAGAAGACGGAGAGATAGCCAAGGGCTTCAATTGGCTCAGCCCTTCAATCACGCTAGGAGGTTGAATGTCAGCCACCGAAGCGTTACCTTCTGGAGCAGGAACCATTGGAGATGAAGCTCGCTTCCCTTCATCTTCAACCTCCCGCCAACTACTATTCGTATCAGCAAACCCCCGACCATGATCTGACCCTAAAGTAGCTGCAACATCCACAGAGGAGTCCACTGAATTGCTAATGGACGGAGTCTGGGAATTCACACGAAGCTGCACTGTTCTTTTACCAGAACTCACAGCCTCTGAATTTTGCCCCAAACTATCAGGAGCAGCCACTTTGGACCATCCTTCACTTAGGATATCCTTAGCGACATCAGAACTTACAACCCCCATTGATTTTGTTGCAGAAAGTTTGGAGAGCCGAAAACCAAGGAAACCCGAATAAGAACCATTACTCTTTGCGAATGGTTTCTTTTGAGGGGACTTCTTCCTCCTCATATTGCACACCAAGCCGCGTGATCAAAACGAAGAAGAAGACGACCACCCACAATCACGAAACCAGGGCACCTCACTCCAAACAACCAAAACCAGCAACGAACTAAAACCGAAAGAACACTAAAACAAAATAAAAGCAAAACAGAGTTTCGAGTACTTACCTCGGTGAAGCGCCCAGCTTTGCTATCATGATCAGCATTCTTCATCAAACATCAAGCAGCGACCATGGAGAAAACCCCATCCACCCGAGGAAGAGGTTGCCCCTCAATCGCAGCAGCTTCAACCAACCACCAGCAGCAGCTTCAACCAACCACCAGCAGCAGCTTCAAACAACCACCAACAACCCCCGGATCAACCCAATCCACCGTAGCATAAGCTGCCCCTCAGTCGAAGCAGCTTCATACAGCAACCAGCAACCCCAGAAACAGCCCAATCCACCGTAGAAGGAGAAGAAGCAACCTCAAAAAATGAGCTCCGCCCAAAAATTTGCCTTTAAAGGCGGTATATAATGCAGTTAAATATTTTAAATCATTCATGCCCCGTTTGCACGATGCATGATCAATCAACCCCCACTCTGGGCTATCTAGGTGATGCGCTCACTCACCCGTTGCACCAAATGGTTGTTTGATAATTTTTATGAAAATCTGCCTTAGGGCAGAATCGAACCCCCACTCTCTGCTATCCTAAGCGGAGCGCTCACCCACTGCACCAAGTGGTTGTTCGATATCCCCTGTCCCCTTACCTGTTCGTCATGTGTATGGAAGTCTTGTCGCGGCTGCTGAATTCCCCGCCGCCTGAGTTTGAGTTTCATCCCAAGTGCGAGAGGGTTAATCTTACCCATCTTTGCTTTGCGGATGACTTGATGATTTTCTCTGCGGGAAATAGGACTTCTTTGAGGTTTGTTCAGCAGACATTACATCACTTCCAGGAGCTTTCAGGCCTTGTGGCTAACTCCGCTAAAAGCTCTATGTTCTGTGCGGGGGTTCCTGTCCCGGTGGCTGACGGCCTTGCTGAGTTCATGGGTGTTGCTCTTGCGTCCCTGCCTGTTTGTTACTTATGTCTCCCTCTCCTCTCAGGAAGGCTGTCTTCTCGGGATTGCCAGCCCCTGATTGATCGGATCACCTCTAGGATAGGCAGTTGGACTGCTAGGGCTCTTTCCTATGCTGGTAGGGTGCAGCTTATCCAGTCGGTCCTCCAGAGCTTCCAGGTCTATTGGGCTAGTGTGTCTGTGCTGCCTGCTCGTATAGTCCATAGGGTTGAGAGTTTGCTTCGTTGCTAACTCTGGAAAGGCTCTCCTTCTGGTCGCGGGGGGGGGGGGGGGGGGGGGGGGGGGGCTAAGGTTGCCTGGGATTACATTTGTTTGCCGACGCGGAAGGGAGGTTTGGGTATTCGTCATATCCAATCCTGGAACTCGGCAACTGTTATGAAGCTCCTTTGGCTCCTTCTGCTTCGCTCTGGTTCTCTGTGGGTCGCTTGGATGGAGGAGTATATCCTCCATGGTCGTTCTCTTTGGACGATTCCTGTGTCGTCTATGTGGTCTTGGTGCCTCAAGGCGATTATGGGGCTTCGTGACCAATTTCGTCCACTTGTCCGGTTTTCCATTGGCGATGGTTGTAGGTGCCGTATGTGGGTTGATCCATGGCTGCCTGATGGTCCTATTCTCCCGAGGATTAGCGATCGTATCTTGTATGACGCGGCTAGTCATATTCAAGCTATGGTCTCTGATTTCCTGTTGCCTGATGGTTCGTGGCGGTGGCCGTTGGTGTCTCCTGAGTTGTTGGAGATCTCCGTTGCCGTGCGCTCTACTGTGTGTTGCCCAGGTCGGGAGGATAGGTTGATTTGGGTTCCAGGCGGGATTGGCTTTTCAGTTTCGAGTGCTTGGGAGGCGATCCATCCTCGTGGGACGGTGGTTCCTTGGAAGGGTTTGCTATGGTTCAGGGGGAATATTTCGCGTCATGCTTTTGTCACCTGGCTGGCCATGAGGGATCGTCTGTATACCCGCGACAGGCTGGCTAGGTGGATCCCCTCGACCCCTACTGATTGTTTGCTTTGTTTGTCCGGGACTGAGTCCCGCGACCACCTGTTCTTTCAGTGCCCCTTTGCGAGTTTGGTGTGGGAAGATATCCTCAGTTGGGGTACAGCTTCCCGCCTCGTTCTCCCTTGTGATGCTGAGCTTGAGTGGATTTGTCGGGAGAGTGCTGGGCAGCACAAGCGTAAGCTTGTTTGGAGAGTGGCCTGGTGTGCTGTGATCTACCATATTTGGATGGAACGCAACTTGCGTGTTCACGGCCCGGGTCACCGTCCTCCTCAGTCGGTTATCGCTGCTATTCGGTCTGATATTTCTTCTGCATGCTCGTCCTGGGTGGGTGCGGTTTCGGCCGGTTCCCCCTGGGATTCTTTTGATTGACTTTATCTTGTTCTTTGAGTGTGTGCAGGTGTTTTTTCAGGTTGCTCTTTGCGGTGCTGTTTCGCTTCTGGCGTTTGCTTCTTCCCCTGCTTTGTCCCTAGGTTGCTCCTTGCGGTGCTGTTTCGTTGCTGGCGATTGCTTCTTCCCCTGTTGTGTCCCTAGGTGTTGCTGTTGTCTCTTCTCTGGAGGGGGTTTTCAGTTTGGTCTGTGCGGCTTGCCTGTTTGGAGCCTCTCCCTGTGCTTGTTCCTACTTTGAGGGCGCTTCTTGCAGAGGCTCGTTGAGTTTGCTTGCTTTCTTCCCCTGTTTGCCCCTAGATGTCCTTGACTCTTTCTTCCCTGGTGGGCTTTTTGAGTGATGGCTATGAGAGGTTAGTCTGTGGGGTGCCTCTCTCTGTAGGGGTTGGTTCAGGCGATGCTTGCTACTCTTGCAGTTGGCTGTCCATCTGTATTCTATGGGTGCTCTTTGCCCCCTAGTGTGGTCCTGGTTCCTGAATTGAGCTGAGTTTGTTCTGGATGCTTGTTGTCACCTCGAAAGGCGCCTTGTCCGGAGGGTGTGTCGGTTTTTTGGTGGGTGTCCTTGGATTAGGCTTTGTCGAGGGAAGCGATGCTTGCCTGGTCCTTGTGGCTTTCTGCCGGGCCTGCATACCTGATGGTTGTTCTTTTGCCAGAAGTAGGGGGAAGACGAGTTGAAGGGCCTCTTCTTTGTTTTGGTTTACTTGGTCGTGCTTAGGGGGCTGGCTTCTTGCATGCATATGATGGATGGCCAACTTGGCCTCTTTTTTCTCAGCTTCTGTCTGGCCTCCCTCTGCTTTGCTTGGTGCTCCTTGACCCTGTCTGGAGTCGCTCTTTTGCTCGTGCCGGCCGGGGGATTGATGGCTTCGGGTGTTTTTTGGGCGGCTGGGGAGTTATGCTTCGTTCGTGTTCTGGCTTGTTGTTTCCTCTTGTTTCGGTTGTGTTCTTTTGCTCTTTGAGTTGTGTTGTAGTTATTTGCTTTTTTGTCTTTTCTGGCTCCTTCCCGCTTGTGGGTTGGGTGTCGGGGTTTGTTGTTTGTTGGTTTTTTGTTGCTATCCCTCGAGCTGTAGTTTCCGTTGGGTTGTTTTTGTTTTGTTTGGTACATTGGTTTTCCCAGTGGATGTTCTCTTGTTTGATGGTGCCCTTTGGCCTCGGGCTTTGAGGTCTCTTGAGGCTGGTGATGACTTTATCCCTGTGGGAGGGAAATCCCGTAGGCGTAAACGGAAGAAGGCTGCCAAGTCCTTGGCTGCAGACTCGTCTGCCATTCCCATTGCGTTGGCTAGTCTCCCGAGTTCTCCTATTGGCCTCTCCCCTCGGCTCCTCCGTTCTCCTGAGCCCCCAAAGGGGGTACATGTGACTAACTCTTTCGGTTCTCTTTCGGATTCCTTGGGGTGTGATTTGGCCCCCCAGAGGGTGGTTTCCTTAATGGAAAAGACGATCTGTGACAGTGTGGACCCCCGATGGTGTCAGGATGCCATTGTCTCCCCTTCTACTTCCTATGTCTAGTTGGTGCTCGTGGAATGTGCGCGGTCTCACTGACCCGACAAAAGGGCGATGTGTTCGATCCTTTTTGCAGTCTGAGAATATTGGTTTCTGCTGTCTGGTAGAAACCAAGGTTAAGGCTCATCAGTTTGATTCCGTGTTTCGTTCCTTTGGGGCTGATTGGCAGTGTGTATGTAGTTATGGGGATAGTGGCCTGGGTCGTATTTGGGTGTTATGGCGTTCCCGCCGTTTCTCTTTCTCCCCTAGCCTGATTAGTCCTCAGTTGGTTACTGGCTCCCTGGTGGACCTGTCTTCTCAGGTTGTGACTCATATTGCCTGTGTGTATGGGTCCAATCTCGAGGCTGGGCGGTCTGCTTTGTGGAGGGAGTTGGCCTTGGCTTGTTTAAGTTGGTCTTCCCCTGGAGTGGTTATGGGAGACTTTAATGAGACTCGCCGGTTGACTGAGAGGAGTGGGGGTAACCATAGCATTTCTGCGATGGGAGCCTTTGATACTGCTCTCCTAGAGGCTGACTTGGTTGAGCTGCCGGTTCAGGGGAATTGGTTCACTTGGACTAGTCGCCCGAGGGGTGGCCCAGGTGGTCAGTTGGGCAGGTTGGATAGAGTTTTGGTCAATGCTGAGTGGGCTTCTGGTCGGCCTATGTGTGTGGTGCACGTGCATGACTGGGGTGTTTCTGACCAAAGTCCGATGGTTTTCTCTCCAGGCCCTTTAGGTGCTCGTCGGTCTCCCTCCTTTCGGTTCTTTAACCATTGGGGGGAGTCTGATAGGTTTTTGTCTGTGATCGCTAGTAGGTGGGTGACCCATGTTGGGGTCTCTCCGCTTGTTAGCTTCGCTCGCAATTTCAAGGGCTTAAAGGGGTCTCTCAGGCAGGAGTTTGGGAAGCCGATTGTTGTGCTTAGTCAGCAGGTTATTGATCTTCGCTTGGCCATGGAGGCTGCCCAGGCGGGAGTTTTGGCAGACCCCCTTTCTCCCTCCCTCCAGCTTCTGGCCTCTGAGGCATCTGATAGGTTCTGGGCTGCAGCTAGGTGTGAAGAAGCCTCCCTTCGGCAGAAATCGAGGGTTAAGTGGCTGGCGTTAGGGGATAGGAACTCGGGGTTCTTTCACAGGAGCGTGAAAGTTAGGGCAGCCCGGAATAGCTTTTCCTCTTTGGTGGTTCTGGGGTCAGGTTGTCTTCCCATGAGGACATCTCGAGATCTCTGGTTCATTATTTCCAGGGTCTTTTGGGGTCCCAAGGGGTTGGTTATCGTGACCTCACAGATCATTTAAAGCCGATGGTGGGGTTTTCGTGGTCTGATCAGTGTGTAACTGATCTCATCCGCCCCATCTCGCGAGATGAGGTTCGAGCTGCTCTCTTTTCCATGAGTAGTGCCAAGGCTCCTGGCCCTGATGGCTTCCCTGTGGGGTTTTTCAAAGCTGCTTGGAGTGTTATTGGGGATGATTTCGTTTCCGCAGCGCTTCACTTCTTTGATACCTCCTTCCTTCCTCCTGGCATCAATGCCACCTCTCTTACCTTGATTCCTAAGAAGGTGGGTGCCTCCCGGGTTGAGGATTTCAGGCCTATTTCCTGTTGTAATGTGTTGTATAATTGCATTGCAAAGGTTTTGGCTAATCGTCTTCGCGTGTGGCTGCCTTCCTTCATCAGTCCGAATCAGTCGGCCTTTGTTCAAGGAAGGAGTATTGTGGATAACATTCTGCTCTGCCAGGAGTTGATTCCAACTACCAATCCTAGAGGTGATCAAATCAATCAGAGGCTGGCAATCCCGAGAAGACAGCCTTCCCGAGAGGAGAGGGAGACCTAAGTAACAAACAGGCAGGGACGCGAGAGCAACACCCATGAACTCAGCAAGGCCGTCAGCCACCAGGACAGGAACCCCCGCACAGAACATCGAGCTCTTAGCGGAGTTAGCCACAAGGCCTGAAAGCTCCTGGAAGTGATGTAAGGTCTGCTGAACAAAACTCAAAGAAGTCCTATTTGGCTGCCTGATGGTCTTATTCTCCCCAGGATTAGTGATCGTATCTTGTATGACGCAACTAGTCATATTCAAGCTATGGTCTCTGATTTCCTGCTACCTGATGGTTCGTGGCGGTGGCCGGTAGTGTCTCCTGAGTTGTTGGAGATCGCTGATGCCGTGCGCTCTACTGTGTGTTGCCCAGGTAGGGAGGATAGGTTTATCTGGGTTCCAGGCGGGATTGGTTTTTCTGTTTCGAGTGCTTGGGAGGCGATCCGCCCCCGTGGGACAGTGGTTCCTTGGCAGGGTTTGCTATGGTTCGGGGGGAATATTCCGCGTCATGCTTTTGTCACCTGGCTGGCCTTGAGGGACCGTTTGTATACCCGTGATAGGCTGGCTAGGTGGATCCCCTCGACCCCTACCGATTGTTTGCTTTGTTTGTCCGGGACTGAGTCCCGTGACCACTTGTTCTTTCAGTGCCTCTTTGCGAGTTTGGTGTGGGAGGATATCCTCTATTGGGGTAGAGCTTCCCTCCTCGTTCTCCCTTGGGATGCTGAGCTTGAGTGGATTTGTCGGGAGAGTGCTGGGCAGCACAAGCGTAAGCTTGTTTGGAGAGTGGCTTGGTGTTCTGTGATCTAGCATATTTGGATGGAACGCAACTTGCGTTTTCACGGCCCGGGCCACCGTCCTCCTCAGTCGGTTATCGCTGCTATTCGGTTTGATATTTCTTCTACATGCTCGTCCTGGGTGGGTGCGGTTTCGGCCGGCTCCCCCTGGGATTCTTTTGATTGACTTTGTCTTGTTCTTTGAGTGTGTGCAGGTGTTTTTTCAGGTTGCTCTTTGCGGTGCTGTTTCGCTTCTGGCGATTGCTTCTTCCCCTGCTCTGTCCCTGGTTGCTGCTGTTGTCTCTTCTCTGGAGGGGGTTTTCAGTTTGGTCTGTGAGGCTTGCTTGTTTGAGCTTGTCCTTCTGCTTGTTCCTGCTTTGAGGACGCTGCTTGCAGAGGCTCGATCAGTTGCTTGCTTTTTTCACCTGTCTGTCCCTTGCTGTCCTTGACTCTTTCTTCCCTGGTGGGCTTTTTTAGTGGGGCTTTGAGAGGCTAGTCTGTGGGGTGCCACCAGCTGTTGGGGTTGGTTCCGGCGGTGCTTGCTACTTCTGTAGTTGGCTGTCCATCTCTGTTCTGTGGGTGCTCTTTGTCCCCTGGCGGTCCTGGTTCCTAATTGAGTTGAGTTTGTTGTGGATGCTTGTTGTCACCCCGAAAGGCGCTTTGTCCGGAGGGTGTGTGGGCTTTTGGTGGGTCCTTGGATCTGGCTTTGTCGAGGGAAGCGATGCTGGCTGGGTCCTTGTGGCTTTCTGCCGTGTCTGCATACCGGATGGTTGTTCTTTTGCCATAAGTAGGGGGAAGACGAGTTGAAGGGCCTCTTCTTTGTTTGGTTACTTGGTCGTGCTTGGGGGGCTGGCTTCTTGCATGCTTATGATGGATGGCCAGCTTGGCCCCTTTTATCTCAGCATCTGTCTGTCCTCCCTCTGTTTTTGCTTGGTGCCCCTTGTCCCTGTCTGGTGTCGCTCTTTCGCTCGTGTCGGCCGGGGGATGGATGGCCTGGGGTGTTTTTTGGGCGGCTGAGGAGTTATGCTTCGTTCGTATTCTGTCTTGTTGTTTCCTCTTGCTTCAGCTGTGTTCGTCTCAGTTTGTTTGCTTTCTTCCCCTGTTTTAGCCCCTCGATGTCCTTGGCTCCTTCTTCCCTGGTGGGCGTTTTGAGTGGTGGCTATGAGAGGCTTGTCTGTGGGGGGCCTCTCTCGGATGGGGTTGGTTCAGGCGGTGCTTGCTACTTCTGCAGTTGGTTGTCCATCTCTGTTCTGTGGGTGCTCTCTGCCCTGGTGTGGTCTTGGTTCCTAATTTGAGTTGAGTTTGTTCTGGATGCTTGTTGTCACCCCGAAAGGCGCCTTGTCCGGAGGGTGTGTCGGTTTTTGGTGGGTGTCCTTGGATCAGGCTTTGTCGACGGAAGCGATGCTTGCCTGGTCCTTGTGGCTTTCTGCCGGGCCTGCATTCCTGATGGTTGTTCTTTTGCCAGAAGTAGGGGGAAGACGAGTTGAAGGGCCTCTTCTTTGTTTTGGGTTTCTTGGTCGTGCTTGGGGAGCTGGTTTCTCACTTTCATATGATGGATGACCAGCTTGGCCTCTTTTTCTCTCAACATCTATCTGTCCTCCCTCTGCTTTGTTTTGGCGCCCCTTTGACCTGGTCTAGAGTCGCTCCTTTTTGCTCATGCCGACCGGGGGATTGATGGCTTCGGTTGTTTGGGAGCTTGGGGAGTTTGCTTCGTTTCGTGCTCGGGCTTGCTGCTTCCTCTTGCTACGGTTGTGTTCCATTTCTCTTTGAGTTGTGTTGTTTTGCTTTTTGGCTTTTCTGGCTCCTTCCCGCCTGTGGGTTGGGTGCCGGGTGTTTTTGTTTGTTTGTTTTGTTGCTCTCCCTCGGGCTGTGAGGTTTCCGTTTGGGTTGCTTTGTTTTGTTTTGGTACATTGGTTTCCCAGTGGTTTGTTCTCTTGTTTGTTGGTGCCCTTTGGCCTCGGGCTTTGAGGTCTTTTGCTTAATATATATTCACCTTTGCAAAAAAAAAAAGACGGGAAGAAACGAGCGATATGGAAATTGCAAAAAACCGAAAACGCCCCGGTGGGATGCATTTTTTGAATTTTTTTTTATTCAAAAATGGGTTCGTATTGATCAAACATTCACAATCCACTCTTTGGTTTTGTGCAATTCGGAATCTTACTCAGATTTTTTGGCACGTGCTTTAAATGCTCTGGTTGAAGATTTTAGGGCTTTGAGATTGGGGTGCAAGGTTGTAAGATATTAGACTCGCAGGCTTCGAGAGTTGTAGTTTGAGGTTAAAAAACGTCCCCGACCATAAGTTTGGAAAAGAAGGGAAGAAACGAGCGATATGGAAATTGCAAAAAACCGAAAACGCCCCGGTGGGATGCATTTTTTGAAATTTTTTTTATTCAAAAGTGGGTTCGTATTGATCAAACATTCACAATCCACTCTTTGGTTTTTTTTTTTTTTGCAAAGGTGATTATATTAAGCAAAAGGACCTCAAAGCCCGAGGTCAAAGGGCACCAAAAAACAAAGGAACAATCCACTGGGAAAACCAATGTACCAAAGCAAGAAAACAACCCAAAACGGGAACCTCACAGCCCGAGGGAGGGCAAGAAAAGCACAACAAGAACACCCAGCACCAAACCCACAAGCGGGATAGAGCCAGAAAAAATAAAAGAACCGAAAAGAACAACACAACACAAAGAAGAGAACGAGCCACAGCCGCAACTAGAGGAAGCACGACGACCCCTCAAGTACGAAACAACACTCCCCAGCCACCAAACATCCTTAGGCCACTGAACCCCCAGCCGGAGCGAGCAACAAGAGACTCCAGACAAAGTCAACAGGGCACCAAACAGAGCAGAGGGAGGACCGTTCAGATGCTGAGAGAAAAATGGGCCAAGCTGGCCATCCACCCCATGCGTGTGAGTACAAGCCCCCCAAGCAGCACCTAGGAAACTGAAGCAACGAAGAGGCACTACAACTCGTTTTCCCCCTACTTCTGGCAAAAGAACAACCATCAGGCATGCAGGCCCGACAGAAAGCCACAAGGACCAGGCAGGCATCGCTTCCCTCGACACTTTTTTTTGCAAAGGTGAATATATATTAAGCAAAAGACCTCAAAGCCCGAGGCCAAAGGGCACCATCAAACAAGAGAACAAACCACTGGGAAACCAATGTACCAAAACAAAACAAAGCAACCCAAACGGAACCTCAGAGCCCGAGGGAGAGCAACAAAACAAACAAACAAAAACACCTGGCACCCAACCCACAGGCGGGAAGGAGCCAGAAAAGCCAAAAAGCAAAAGACAACACAACTCAAAGAGAAATGGAACACAACCGTAGCAAGAGGAAGCAGCAAGCCCGAGCACGAAACGAAGCAAACTCCCCAGCCACCCAAACAACTGAAGCCATCAATCCCCCGGTCGGCATGAGCAAAAAGGAGCGACTCCAGACCAGGTCAAGGGGCGCCAAAACAAAGCAGAGGGAGGACAGACAGATGCTGAGAGAAAAAGAGGCCAAGCTGGCCATCCATCATATGCAAGTGAGAAACCAGCCCCCCAGGCACGACCAAGAAACCCAAAACAAAGAAGAGGCCCTTCAACTCGTCTTCCCCCTACTTCTGGCAAAAGAACACCCATCAGGAATGCAGGCCCGACAGAAAGCCACAAGGACCAGGCAAGCATCGCTTCCCTCGACAAAGCCTGATCCAAGGACACCCACCAAAAACCGACACACCCTCCGGACAAGGCGCCTTTCGGGGTGACAACAAGCATCCAGAACAAACTCAACTCAAATCAGGAACCAAGACCACACCAGGGCAGAGAGCACCCACAGAACAGAGATGGACAATCAACTGCAGAAGTAGCAAGCACCGCCTGAACCAACCCCAACAGAGAGAGGCCCCCTACAAACAAGCCTCTCATAGCCACCACTCAAAACGCCCACCAGGGAAGAAGTAGCCAAGGACATCGAGGGGCTAAAACAGGGGAAGAAAGCAAACAAAACTGAGATGAGCCACTGCAAGAAGCATCCTCAAGAAGAACAACCACAAGGAGGCCCCAAACAGGCAAGCCACACAGACCAAACTGGAAACCCCCTCCAGAGAAGAGACAATAGCATCACCTAGATAGCCCAGAGTGACAGCAGTACCTAGGGTCAGAGCAGGGGAAGAAGCAATCGCCAGAAGCGAAACAGCACCACACAAAGCAACCTGAAAAAAACACCTGCACACACTCAAAGAACAAGAGAAGTTAATCAAAAGAATGCCAGGGGGATCCGGCCGAAACCGCACCCACCCAGGACGAGCAATCAGAAGATAAATCAGACCAAATAGCAGCAGCGATAACCGATTGAGGAGGCCGGTGACCCGGGCCATGAAAACGCAAATTGCGTTCCTTCCAAATATGGTAGATCACAGCACACCAGGCCACTCTCTAGACAAGCTTACGCTTATGCTGCCCAGCATTCTCCCGACAAATCCACTCAAGCTCAGCATCCCAAGGGAGAACGAGGCGGGAAGCTCTACCCCAACTGAGGATATCTTCCCACACTATTTTTTTTTTTTTTTTGCAAAGGTGATTATATATAAGCAAAAAGGACCTCAAAGCCCGAGGCCAAAGGGCACCATTAAACAAGCGAACATCCACTGGGGGAGTAATTTCCATATCGCTCGTGCCAATAAACCCATTTTCTCTCTGAAATTCTCTCTCCTAAAAATTCTCTCTGTTCTCTCTCCTCCCATCAATGGGGGATTGAGTTTTTTGAAGCTTTTTCCATGGGGGTCGTCGGCCTTCTTGTTGCTGCTGGGTGTAGGTGTTGAGCCATCGTGTTCACTCACCGTGGTTACCTCCGACGTATCTCCGAGCAAGCTGATCAAGGAAGCACAGCAGGGCGCTTCAAGAGGTACGTTCTCCATCCTCTGTTTTGTCTTTCCTTCGGCTTCAGTTTATTTTGCTGCTGGTGCTGGGTCCGTGGTGCTCTGGGTTTGGAGTTGAGGGAGAAGCTCTTCTCCGTTTGATCACAAAGCTTAGGGTGCAATATGAGGAGGAAGAAGTCTCCCCAAAAGAAACCGTTCGTCAAAAGTAATGGTTCTTCTTCAGGCTTCCCTGGCCTTCGGCTCTCCAAAATCTCTGCAACTAAATCAATGGGGGTTGTGAGTTCTGATGTCCCTAAGTCCAGCCTAAGTGAAGGACGGTCTAAGGTAGTTGTTTCTGACCGGCTGGGGCAAAACTCAGAGGCTGGGAGTTTTTGTCAAAAAACAGAGCACCTGGTACGTTCTGGACATACGTCTTCTCTGTCTAAATTTGGAAAAACAGGGGACGAGTTCTGTGTTGATATTGGCCTTGGTCCTCAGCCCCGAGTTATCTCTTCTACGTCTGAGGTTTCCTCTTCGTCTAACCAGAGGAGTGGTGGCGCTGATCAACCTCGGCTGGAGGTTGAAGACGAAGGGCTAGGGCTACCTGGTTCTTCGACCATGGAGGCGGCTGCTACTACACGTGCTTTGAACGTTCGCCCTATTGAAGGAAACCTCAATAATGGTGAGAGCGTTTTAGAAGGGATGGGTATTAATTCGGGAAAGCTTCCCTTATCTGCTGCAATTTTGAATCCGCCAGCTGTTTCTCTTAATTCCTCCGTACGGCCAAGTTTGGAAAGTCTCCCTCTTCAAACGTCAACTTCTGGAGGCCTTTATTCTCGGTCATTTAAGGAAATTATGGATGTTAATGTGGCTCAAGCTTCCCCTTTCATTAAATCAGATAATAGTCAATTGGGCGTCAATGGAATAGATGGGAAGTCTTGTGCTAATCTGAGGGGTGTCTCCATTGCTGACGTCCCTATTGGGCTTGGCCCATTTGGTAATGGTGTGGATTGGCTTGGTAATGGTAATCGGGTAGCCACTGTTGGGCTTAATGAGATGGCCAATTCTCCATTTCACCTTAATGGGCTTGAAAACTACGGTTTGGCCCCAATTTTGAATGGGCAGGGAGCCTTGCCCGTTGGGCGTTCCTCGCTTAGCCCAATAGGGCGTGGGCAGCTGGGCAACTTGGTGACCCGCCGTGGTGTGCCCAAGCGGGATGAGGGTCTGCCCCGAGAGGGAAAGGAAGGAACTAGTGAGGTTGGGATGGGATGTAGCTCGTTCGGACCTAGGGTTGGCTTGGGGATTCCAGGAAAGTTTCCTCTTCTTGGCCATCCTCGTCCGGATGTAGGTGTGAGTGAGGGGGATGAGGTGTCTGTGGGGTCTTTTGGTGGGTTTGGGCCTAATCATATTGGGTCGGGTGGGCCCCTTGGGGCCGTCGATAAGGGGCATAAGGCGAGTTGGGCCAATCTTTTTGGGCCCCAATGGACCTCCCCTTCTGATGAGCCTCTTCTCTATAACCCTCCAATTGAGAAGGATGGGATTATGTTTGCCATTCCTTCGGATGAGGTTATTGAGGAGGGAATAGCAGTCTGGAGAGGTTCGTTGGTGGGTCAATTTGTTGATGGTAAACTTCCATTTTTTGTTCTTGATCGTCTTGTCAAGAAGATTTGGGGACATGTGGAAGTTCCAACCATTAACTTGTTTGATAATGGATTGATCATTTTCAGGTTCCAAAAGGACTCAGCTAGGGACTGGGTCTTAGAGAATGGCCCCTGGCACTTCGGGGGGAAGCCTATCCTGCTGAGGCAGTGGGCCCCTGGGATTGTCCCCCAGACCTTTGTGTTCGATAAAATTCATGTGTGGGTTAAGTTTTTCCATGTCCCAATGGAATTGTGGACCACTCCTGGGTTGAGCAACATTGCGAGTACGGTTGGTGTTCCTTTGCGGTTGGATAAGCCTACAAAGGACAAAACGTGCTCCTCGTATGCTCGGGTCTGTGTGGAGGTTGCGATTGATGCCCCTCTTCCTAGTAAGGTTGGGGTCACTGTCTATGGGGTGGATCATACTATCCCCATTGAGTACGAATGGAAGCCCAAGAGGTGCCTATCCTGTCGGGTCTTTGGCCATTCGGACTCTTGCTGTCCAAAAAAGACTGTGAGTAGTTTTGATCCCATTCTCCCTACACAGGTGTCTACTGAGGGTGGGGTCAGGGTGCCGGCCCAGAGTGATGGCGTGAGCTCGGATCAGGTAGGGGTTGCTAGTGGGGAGGGTGAACAGGCCTCCTCTCTTGAGGCTGATGATGACTTTATCCCTGTGGGAGGGAAATCCCGCAGGCGTAGATGGAAGAAGGCTGCCAAGTCCTTGGCTGCAGACTCGTCTGCCCTTCCCATTGCCTTGGCTAGTCTCCCAAGTTCTCCTAGTGGCCCCTCCCCTCGGCTCCCCCGTTCTCCTGAGGCCCCGAAGGGGGTACATGTGTCTAACTCTTTCGTTTCTCTTTCGGATTCCTTGGGGTGTGATTTGGCCCCCCCGAGGGTGTTGTCCTTAGTGGCAAAGACGATCTGTGACAGTGTGGACCCCCGATGGTGTCAGGATGCCATTGTCTCCCCTTCTACTTCCTATGTCTAGTTGGTGCTCGTGGAATGTGCGCGGTCTCACTGACCCGACAAAAGGACGATGTGTTCGCTCCTTTTTGCAGTCTGAGAATATTGGTTTCTGTTGTCTGGTAGAAACTAAGGTTAAGGCTCATCAGTTTGATTTCGTGTTTCGTTCCTTTGGGGCCGATTGGCAGTGTGTTTGTAGTTATGGGGATAGTGGCCTGGGTCGTATTTGGGTGTTATGGCGTTCCCGCCGTTTCTCTTTCTCCCCTAGCCTGATTAGTCCTCAGTTGGTTACTGGCTCCCTGGTGGACCTGTCTTCTCAGGTTGTGACTCATATTGCCTGTGTGTATGGGTCCAATCTCGAAGCTGTGCGGTCTGCTTTGTGGAGGGAGTTGGCCTTGGCTTGTTCGAGTTGGTCTTCCCCTGGAGTAGTTATGGGTGACTTTAATGAGACTCGCCGGTTGACTGAGAGGAGTGGGGGTAACCATAGCATTTATGCGATGGGAGCCTTTGATACTACTCTCCTAGAGGCTGACTTGGTTGAGCAGCCGGTTCAGGGGAATTGGTTCACTTGGACTAGTCGCCCGAGGGGTGGCCCAGGAGGTCAGTTGGGAATTTTGGATAGAGTTTTGGTCAACGCTGAGTGGGCTTCTGGTCGACCTATGTGTGTGGTGCACGTGCATGACTGGGGTGTTTCTGACCATAGTCCGTTGGTTTTCTCTCCAGGCCCTTTAGGTGCTCGTCGGTCTCCCTTCTTTCGGTTCTTTAACCATTGGGGGGAGTCTGATAGGTTTTTGTCTGTGATTGCTAGTAGGTGGGTGACCCATGTTGGGGTCTCTCCGCTTGTTAGCTTTGCTCGCAATTTAAAGGGCTTAAAGGGGTCTCTCAGGCAGGAGTTTGGGACGCCGATTGCCGTGCTTAGTCAGCAGGTTATTGATCTTCGCTTGGCCATGGAGGCTGCCAGGCGGGAGTTTTGGTAGACCCCCTTTCTCCCTCCCTCCAGCTTCAGGCCGCTGAGGCATCTGATAGGTTCTGGGCAGCAGCTAGGTGTGAAGAAGCCTCCCTTCGGCAGAAATCGAGGGTTAAGTGGCTGGCGTTAGGGGATAGAAACTCGGGGTTCTTTCACAGGAGCGTGAAAGTTAGGGCAGCCTGGAATAGCTTTTCCTCTTTGGTTGATGGTTCTGGGGTCATGATGTCTTCCCATGAGGACATCTCGAGATCTCTGGTTCATTATTTCCAGGGTCTCTTGGGGTCCCACGGGGTTGGTTATCGTGACCTCACAGAGCGATTAAAGCCGATGGTGGGGTTTTCGTGGTCTGATCAGTGTGTAACTGATCTCATCCGCCCTATCTCGCGAGATGAGGTTCGAGCTGTTCTCTTTTCCATGAGTAGTGCCAGGGCTCCTGGCCCGGATGGCTTCCCTGTGGGGTGTTTCAAAGCTGCTTGGAGTGTTGTTGGGGATGATTTCGTTTCCGCCACGCTTCACTTCTTTGATACCTCCTTCCTTCCTCCTGGTATCAATGCCACCTCTCTTACCTTGATTCCTAAGAAGGTGGGTGCCTCCCGGGTTGAGGATTTCAGGCCTATTTCCTGTTGTAATGTGTTGTATAAATGCATTGCAAAGGTTTGGGCTAATCGTCTTCGCGTGTGGCTGCCTTCCTTCATCAGTCCGAATCAGTCGGCCTTTGTTCAAGGTAGGAGCATTGTGGATAACATTCTGCTCTGCCAGGAGTTGGTTGGGGGTTACCACCTGAACAAAGGGAGCCCGCGGTGTGTGCTGAAGATCGACCTGCAGAAAGCTTATGACTCTATCCAGTGGGATTTTCTCTTTGGCTTACTGCTTTTGATTGGTACGCCTTGCCAGTTTGTCAACTGGATCCGGGCTTGCGTTACTTCGCCTATGTTCTCCATTTCGGTGAATGGGTCCTCTGAGGGGTTTTTTGCGGGTAGGCGTGGTCTCCGTCAGGGTGATCCCCTGTCCCCTTACCTGTTCGTCATGTGTATGGAAGTCTTGTCGCGGCTGCTGAATTCCCCGCCGCCTGAGTTTGAGTTTCATCCCAAGTGTGAGAGGGTTAATCTTACCCATCTTTGCTTTGCGGATGACTTGATGATTTTCTCTGCGGGGAACAGGACTTCTTTGAGGTTTGTTCAGCAGACATTACTTCACTTCCAGGAGCTTTCAGGCCTTGTGGCTAACTCCGCTAAGAGCTCGATGTTCTGTGCGGGGGTTCCTGTCCAGGTGGCTGTCGGTCTGGCTGAGTTCATGGGTGTTGCTCTTGCAACCTTGCCTGTTTGTTACTTAGGTCTCCCTCTCATCTCTGGTGGGCTGTCTTCTCGGGATTGCCAGCCTCTGATTGATCGGATCACCTCTAGGATTGGCAGTTGGTCTGCTAGGGCTCTTTCCTATGCAGGAAGGTTGCAGCTTATCCAGTCGGTCCTCCAGAGCTTCCAGGTCTATTGGGCTAGTGTGTTTGTGCTGCCTGCTCGTATAGTCCATAGGGTTGAGAGTTTGCTTCGGTGCTACCTCTAGAAGGGCTCTCCTTCTGGTCGTGGGGGGGCGAAGGTTGCCTGGGATGACATTTGTTTGCCGAAGAGTGAGGGAGGTTTGGGTATTCGTCATATCCAATCCTGGAACTCGGCAGCGGTTATGAAGCTCCTTTGGCTTCTTCTGCTTCGCTCTGGTTCTCTGTGGGTGGCTTGGATGGAGGAGTATATCCTCCGTGGTCGGTCTCTTTGGACGATTCCTGTGTTGTCTATGTGGTCTTGGTGCCTCAAGGCGATTATGGGGCTTCGGGACCAATTCCGTTCACTTGTCCGGTTTTCCATTGGCGACGGTTCTAGGTGTCGTATGTGGCTTGATCCATGGCTGCCTGATGGTCCTATTCTCCCCAGGATTAGTGATCGTATCTTGTATGACGCAGCTAGTCATATTCAAGCTATGGTCTCTGATTTTCTGCTTCCTGATGGTTCGTGGCGGTGGCCGGTAGTGTCTCCTGATTTGTTGGAGATCGCCGATGCCGTGCGCTCTACTGTGTGTTGCCCAGGAAGGGAGGATAGGTTGATCTGGGTTCCAGGCGGGATTGGTTTTTCGGTTTCAAGTGCTTGGGAGGCGATTCGCCCCCGTGGGACAGTGGTTCCGTGGCAGGGTTTGCTATGGTTCGGGGGGAATATTCCGTGTCATGCTTTTGTCACCTGGTTGGCCTTGATCCCCTCGACACCTACCGATTGTTTGCTTTGTTTGTCCGGGACTGAGTCCCGTGACCACTTGTTCTTCCAGTGCCCCTTTGCGAGTTTGGTGTGGGAGGATATCCTCTGTTGGGGCAGAGCTTCCCGCCTCGTTCTCCCTTGGGATGCTGAGCTTGAGTGGATTTGTCGGGTGAGTGCTGGGCAGCACAAGCGTAAGCTTGTTTGGAGAGTGGCCTGGTGTGCTGTGATCTACCATATTTGGATGGAACGCAATTTGCGTTTTCACGGCCCGGGTCACCGCCCTCCTCAGTCGGTTATCGCTGCTATTCGGTCTGATATTTCTTCTGCATGCTCGTCCTGGGTGGGTGCGGTTTCGGCCGTCTCCCCCTGGGATTCTTTTGATTGACTTTGTCTTGTTCTTTGAGTGTGTGCAGGTGTTTTGTCAGGTTGCTCTTTGCGGTGCTGTTTCGCTTCTGGCGATTGCTTCTTCCCCTGCTCTGTCCCTGGTTGCTGCTGCTGTCTCTTCTTTGGAGGGGTTTCTGTTTTGGTCTGTGCGGCTTTGTTGTTTGAGCTTGTCCTTGTGCTTGTTCATGCTCTGAGGACGCTGCTTGCAGAGGCTCGATCAGTTGCTTGCTTTCTTCATCTGTCTGTCCACTGCTGTCCTTGGCCCTTTCTTCCCTGGTGGGCTTCTTGTGTGGGCCTTTGAGAGGCTAGTCTGTGGGGTGTCACTAGCTGTAGGGGTTGGTCCAGGCGGTGCTTGCTTCTTCTGCAGTTGGCTGTCCTTCTCTGTTCTGTGGCTGCTCGTTGTCCTCTGGCGGTCCTGGTTCCTAATTGAGCTGAGTTGTTCTGGATGCTTGTTGTCACCCCGAAAGGCGCTTTGTCCTGAGGGTGTGTGGGCTTTTGGTGGGTCCTTGGATCTGGCTTGGTCGAGGGAAGCGATGCTGGCTGGGTCCCTGTGGCTTTCTGCCGTGCCTGCATACCGGATGGTTGTTCTTTTGCCATAAGTAGGGGGAAGACGAGTTGATGGGCCTCTTCTTTGTTCGGTTTCTTGGTCGTGCTTGGGGGCGGGCTTCTTGCTTGAATATGTTGGATGGCCAGCTTGGCCCCTTTTTTCTCAGCATCTGCCTGTCCTCTCTCTGTTTTTGCTTGGTGCCCCTTGACCCTGGCTGGAGTCGCTCTTTCGCTCGTGCCGGCCGAGGGATGGATGGCCTGGGGTGTTTTGTGGGCGGATGAGGAGTCATGCTTCGTTCGTGTTCTGTCTTATGGTTTCCTCTTGCTTCAGCTGGTTCTTTTGCTTTTTGAGTTGTGTTACATTTATCTGCTTTTTGTCTTTTCTGGCTCCTTCCCGCTTGTGGGTTGGATGCTGGGGTTTGTTGTTGTTTGGTTTCTTTGTTGCTTTCCCTCGGGCTGTGAGGTTTCCGTTGGGTTGTTTTGGTTTTGTTGTCGTACATTGGTTCTCCCAGTGCTTGTTCTCTTGTTTGTTGTGCCCTTTGGCCTCAGGCTTTGAGGTCTTTTGCTTATATATAGTCACCTTTGCAAAAAAAAAAAAAACATCCACTGGGAAAACCAATGTACCAAACAAATAAAAACAACCCAACGGAATCCTCACAGCCCGAGGGAGAGCAACAAAACCAACAAACAACAAACCCCGGCACCCAACCCACAAGCGGGAAGGAGCCAGAAAAGACAAAAAAGCATGTAAAGACAACACAACTCAACTAGCAAAAGAAACACAAGCGAAGCAAGAGGAAACAACTAGGCAGAACACGAACGCGGCAGAACTCCCGAGCCGCCCCAAAAACACCCCAAGCCCTCAATCACCCAGCCGACACGAGCAGAAGAGCGACTCCAGACAAGGTCAAGGGACACCAAGCAAGGCAGAGGGAGGACAGATAGATGCTGAGATAAAAATAGGCCAAGCTGGCCCTCCATCATAAGCCTGTAAGACGCCAGCCCCCCAAGCACGACCAAGAAACCAAAACTAAGAAGAGGCCCTTTTACTCGTCTTCCCCCTACTTCTGGCAAAAGAACAACCATCAGGTATGCAGGCCCGACAGATAGCCACAAGGACCAGGCTAACATCGCTTCCCTCGACAAAGCCTAATCCAAGGACACCCACCAAAAACCGACACACCCTCCGGACAAGGCGCCTTTCGGGGTGACAACAAGCAACCAGAACAAACTCAACTCAATTCAGGAACCAGGACCACACCAGGGAGAGAGCACCCACAGAACAGAGATGGACAACCAACTGCAAAAGTAGCAAGCACTGCCAACACCAACCCCTATAGAGCGAGGCCCCCCACAGACTAGCCTCTCATAGCCACCACGCAACATGCCCACCAGGAAAGAAAGAGCCAAGGACAGCTAGGGGCAAACAGGCGAAGAAAGCAAGCAAACTGAAAGAGCCTCTGCAAGAAACGCCCTCAAGAAGGAAACCACAGGGAGAGGCCCCAAAACAGGCAAGCTACACAGACCAAACTGAAAACCCCTCCAGAGAAGAGACAACAGTTGTTCTCTTGTTTGATGGTGCCCTTTGGCCTCGGGCTTTGAGGTCTTTTTGCTTATATATATTATCACCTTTGCAAAAAAAAGAAGAGACAACAGCAGCACCTAGGGACAGAGTGCAGGGGAAGAAGCCATCGCCAGCAACGAAACAGCACCGCAAAGAGCAACCTAGGGACAAAGCAGGGGAAGAAGCAATCGCCAGAAGCGAAACAGCACCGTCAAGAGCAACCTGAAAAAACACCTGCACACACTCAAAGAACAAGATAAAGTCAATCAAAAGAAACCCAGGGGGAACCGACCGAAACCGCACCCACCCAGGACGAGCATGCAGAAGATATATCAGACCGAATAGCAGCGATAACCGACTGAGGAGGACGGTGACCCGGGCCATGAAAACGCAAATTGCGTTCCATCCAAATATGGTAGATCACAGCACACCAGGCCACTCGCCAAACAAGCTTACGCTTGTGCTGCCCAGCAGTCTCCCAACAACTCCACTCAAGCTCAGCATCCCAAGGGAGAATGAGGCGGGAAGCTCTACCCCAACTGAGGATATCTTCCCACACCAAACTCGCAAAGGGGCACTGAAAGAACAAGTGGTCGCGGGACTCAGTCCCAGACAAACAAAGCAAACAATCAGTAGGGGTCGTGGGGATCCACCTAGCCAGCCTGTCCCGGGTATACAGACGATCCCTCAAGGCCAGCCAGGTGACAAAAGCATGACGCGGAATATTCCCCCCGAACCATAGCAAACCCTGCCAAGGAACCACTGTCCCACGAGGACGAATCGCCTCCCAAGCACTCGAAACTGAAAACCCAATCCCGCCTGGAACCCAGATCAACCTATCCTCCCGACCTGGGCAACACACAGTAGAGCGCACGTTATCGGAGATCTCCAACAACTCAGGAGACACCAACGGCCACCGCCACGAACCATCAGGCTGTAGGAAATCAGAGACCATAGCTTGAATATGACTAGCCGCGTCATACAAGATACGATCACTAATCCTCGGGAGAATAGGACCATCAGGCAGCCATGGATCAACCCACATACGGCACCGACAACCATCGCCAATGGAAAACCAGACAAGTGGACGGAATTGGTCACGAAGCCCCATGATCGCCTTGAGGCACCAAGACCATAGAGACGACACAAGAATCGTCCAAAGAGAACGACCACAGAGGATATACCCCTCCATCCAAGCGACCCACAGAGAACCAGAGCGAAGCAGAAGGAGCCAAAGGAGCTTCATAACAGCTGCCGAGTTCCAGGATTGGATATGACGAATACCCAAACCTCCCTCCCGCTTAGGCAAACAAATTGTTGGGTTTTATGTCCTAACACTCGTGGTTTGTAAACGTTGTAAATGTAATATGTCTATTAACGCAATAAAGAGTTATTGAGGTTTATTCAGTAAAGGTGTTTATTGAATATAGTGAAACGTGTTTGCATTAACCTGTACCAATAACAACATCCTTGGCTGAATATGAGTACTTGAGCTTCATGTATGTCATGATTGTGGGTCAAGCTCAAGTAGTCAGTCAAAATGGTCTATAGTATACGGATAAGGTCGGGTACCTTATTCTGGTAACACTATTGGATGCGGCTCGCTTTGTATTGTACAAAACGATGTGATCCGAATCGTTTCACATGGAGATGTGCGAGCGGGGGCGTCCTATGCAAAGAGTTTGCATTAGACAGAACCACGATAAAGTCGCTTTCTCTTTATAACACCGTTTACTGGTGAGACCGACTTTATCACTTTTGATGACCTAAGGTAACTCGTTCTTAATCCTGAGCTTACTATGAACTTCTGCTTATTCGAGAGTATCCTTAGACTTGTATGGGTGAGAGTGGCAGGTTGCCCGCTCAATAAGCCTACCAACTTGGGGATAAACTCGAATAGGTAGCTGGGGACATAGTGTAGCAAGATGGAATTCACTTCTACCCTCTTTAGGGTCTAGTAGATAGGTGTTCCCTTAATAGCTGACTCCGGGGCTTGAACATTGAGGCCTCATCCTCTTCTGTGTGAAGAGGATTCTGATCTGATGATTGGATCACAGATCAAATGTTCATTAGAGGTGTCAGTGGTACTTAAGGAACAAGAGGTATCACAGAGGTTAAACGGTTTAAAGGACCTAGCTGTGATAACGAACACCTGTGAAGGATCGACTTACCCATGACGGTTATATCAAGAGGACATAATATATCTATAGTGAGGAGAGTGCAACCCTCGGACTATAGTGGAGTCTCTGGGGGTTAACGAATGTTGATTAGTTCGGTTAAAAGAGTTTTGACCGGATAATCTCGTATCGTTGGAGCTCATGATCTGTAGGTCCTTTAGGTTCTCCTGGCTAGCTCGGATAACGTCGTACAACAGTATAAGAGAAATTAAAAAGAAAAAGAATTTGAATTGTTCAAATTCGGTTTGTGGAAGAATGAGGAACATGTTTAAATATGATTTAAATATGAGTTTGACCTAACACATGAATTGGATTCATGTGCAAAAAGTCGGTTTTCAGAAAACCGGGTTTATCCTTATTATTTAATTAATATTTAATATTGAATTAAATAATATTTATTAATTAAATTGTTTAATTAATAATTATTTATATATATATATTATTTATTAAAATGTTTAATAAATAAAATATTTATTATTATATAAAATTAATTGAGAATTAATTTTTGCATAATAATAATAAAAGTATATAATGGTTTACATGCATTGTGCATGTAAACCAAGTGGTAAACCACTTTCACATATATAGATTATATATATGTTTGATTAGTGCTTTTTTGGGTTGAAGTTTTTGAAAAAAGTTTTCAAAACAAAAGCTACAAGGGTATTCATTCGGGGAAGTAAAATTTTTTTTTTTTTTTTTTTTGAAAATCTTGGTTCAGCCTTCTTCCATTGAATTACCTCTGCTCCTTCATCTTCTTCTTCTCCTTCTTTTTCTTTTTCTTTTCTTTGGTAACGGAGTCCCACAACTCCGTTGCGCGGCGCCGAGGATAGCGGGACTACCTGGGGTGGTCCTCGGGGCGTTCGTGAGAAGAAGCTTGAAGAGATCGTGACGAAGAACGGCCGGCGGACTTGAAGAAATTCAGAACTACAAGGGTATGTATTTCTAATTTCTTAATTTCGTCGCTTTGAGCATGTTTTCTATTTGTTAAATTGATGAAATTAGAGTATCATCGGTCCGAAATCGCTTTCCGCTGCGCATGTCGCTCCATCAATTGGTATCAGAGCGATTTTGTGATTAACTCAATTTGCATCAATTTAAGTTGGTGGGTATTTTAATTTAGAAATTGTTTCTGAATTGGCGTCTAAAGTGCATATCGATTTTGGCATAGTTTCTTTTGAATTTCCTTATTTGTAATTGCCCGAGAAGGTATGGGCTTTAATGTGTGCTGAAGAGTCTGTATTTTTAGAGTCATTAGAGTCCATATAGGTTTCTTTGTGAAAGAAGCTCGAGTTTTGAGCTCGCCGAAATGTTCGGTATAAGTTCAAACTCGTTCTAGGCAATTCGAAGAGAAGCTCGAAGAGAAATTGGCCGAAGCGTTCGGAGGAAGCAAGTTTGTCAAAGGCGGTGCGAAGAGTTCGAAGTCCGCTCAAGACTTAGCTTGTTGTTCAAGCTTGTAATAAATTAGTTATTGCTTGTTAAATGCCAAAATCGATCCACTTTAGTGTGTTTAATTAATTATGCATTGCGAATGTATGTTTTAATTAAAATTTCATGTTTGTATGTGCATAACGTATGCCATATAGATTTAAAATCCCACCATAGGAAGCATGCTCCATGCATTGAAAATATGTTATAAGTGTTATAATATATAATATGCAATTTAAAGAATTCATGAGTATTAATATAAGAGTTATATTAATTCATGAATTAGATGTTGTTGGCTTAATTGCTTAATTGATATAATTGTTATATTAATTATGAAATTAGACTTCTAATTTTTAGTTGCATATTGTTTGTTATAAGTGTTATAATGTATAGGATGCATGCTTAATTCATGAGAATTGATATAAGTGTTATATTAATTTATGAATTAGGAGTTGTATGTTTAAGAACATAATTAGTATAAGTGTTATATTAATTATGAAGTTAAGCATTCAATTTGTCATGCCTTAGTGTTGCATGTTTGAGAAGCATGTAGAGAGTTGTTATAGTATGTCTAAGTTTTTGCAAGCGTTGTAAAATTGGGTAGACTTTTAAAATCTATAACAAAGAATCGCATGTTCATTTAGGGTTAATTGAGACGTCCGGTTCATTAGATGAATAGGTCGTTATCTCGTAAATACTAAGGTTATGAGAAACTCACCCGGTGAAATTCTGTTCGAGGTTGGAGGTATTTAAGTTGACGGTTTACGGAACACCTCCTACCTGGGGACGATCCGGTACTTAAGTAAAGTTAACCTGGTTTTATGAGCGTGCGCGAGAGGTATGAGGTTAATTAAACTTGTTAATAACCTAGACATCTCAGGTAAAAAGTTTACCTAGACTTAAGGTTTTAATTTCTTAGCCGGATAAAACCTGAGTATTCTACCCTAAAACCGAACACGATACTTAGTAGATGTGTTGAGAAGGAATATGTGATATATCCCTCTCCTGCTACGCACTCCCTAAAGTTCACAAAGTGAGAATTTTGCAGGGCCTCATGATGCCATTAGAGGCATCTCCAGTCGGGTGGTGTTTGCAACTTTCAATAGCAAGGTGAATGGAGTAAGTATCTATAGTAAGTGGGAGAAGGAAGTACGTCAGTATTTCCTACGGTCTCCTCCATTGGATTGAACCGTGAGATTCCCATGTTCCGCCTGCAAGGTGACCCTAGGAGGCACCAATCCAGTCGGAGGGCCGTTTCATGGGGGTCGAACAAGTCAGTCACCTGTTATGGATAAAGAAACATAGGGCCATTCCCAACTTTGTCATTCCAGTCGGTTGCGTTGTTGGGGCCGTCCTGTGCGTTCTAAAAATGGAGGGTCACACTTGCAGATTTGCTAAGGTGTTAGTAAATCTTGACCAAAAACGATAACTAAGATGCTATAGGAATAAGAGTTATTCTGGTGTTAGCATTTAGTCAAGAATGTCTTGGTTTAGTGAAGGAATGCTTGACTACCAGTCGGTAGCAACCATTCTAACTCACTAAAATATTGTTGCATGTAAATAAAGAGTTTGGGTACTTTATTTACTGCTAATTTTTTATTGGTTTAAATAGGTTAAAACTGTTTCACTAATAGATTTACATTTCTTTTCAGCATGTCTAGCTCGTTTAAAAACGTATTAGCTTCGGTTAAGTTAACTGGCGAAAAATACGAGACCTGGAAAACGAACTCGAATATGATTCTTGTTCGTGATGATCTTAGGTCTATCTTAACAGAGGATTGTCCTCTTCCCAGCTCAGTAATGAGTCCTGCTGAGAAGAAACAACAAAGTAAATATGATTTGCTTGTTGTAGAAACGTGTTTAGTGGAAAATGATAGTCATGCCTGGATCCTTGATTCAGGAGCCACTAATCACGTTTGTTCTTCGTTTCAGGAAACTAGTTCCTGGCAGCCGCTAGCTAAAGATGAGATAACTCTCAGAGTTGGTACTGGAGAGGTTGTCTCAGCTAAAGCAGTGGGAACTGTTAAGTTGTCCTATAGAGATAGTTTCATTTTATTGGAAAATGTGCTATTGGTTCCTAGCTTCAAGAGGAACCTAGTCTTTATAGCTTGTTTATTAGAACAAATGTATAAAGTATCTTTTGCTGATAATGAAGCTATCATTAGCAAAAGAGGTGTACAGATTTGTTCTGCTAAACTTGAGAACAACTTATATGTGTTAAGACCGACAGAGGTTCAAGTTATTTTGAACACCGAAATGTTTAAAACAGCTGAAACTCAAACCAAGACGCAGAAGCTTTCTCCTAGTACCTATCTTTGGCACTTGAGACTTGGTCACATTAATCTCAATAGGATTGGGAGGTTGGTTAAAAGCGGTCTCCTAAATCGTTTAGAGGACAACTCTTTACCGCCTTGTGAGTCATGTCTTGAGGGCAAGATGACCAAACGACCTTTTACTGGAAAAGGTTATAGGTCAAAAGAACCTCTAGAAATCGTGCATTCGGATCTCTGCGGTCCTTTGAATGTCAAAGCACGAGGAGGGTATGAATATTTCGTCAGCTTCATTGACGATTATTCTAGGTACGGCTATCTTCACCTAATGCATCGTAAGTCCGAAACTCTTGAAAAGTTCATTGAGTATAAGGCAGAGGTTGAAAACAAATTAGGTAAATCGATAAAAACACTCCGATGTGATCGTGGTGGAGAGTATATGGATACTAGATTCCAGGACTATATGATAGAACATGGAATCGTATCTCAACTCTCAGCGCCCGGAACACCGCAGCAGAACGGTGTATCCGAAAGGAGAAATAGAACCCTGTTAGACATGGTTCGTTCTATGATGAGCTATGCTCAACTGCCTAGTTCGTTTTGGGGACATGCAGTAGAGACTGCAGTATATATTTTGAACATGGTTCCCTCTAAAAGTGTTTCTGAAACACCTTATGAGCTCTGGAGCAGGCGTAAAGGTAGTTTACGTCACTTCAGAATTTGGGGATGTCCAGCACACGTGCTGGTATCCGGACCAAAGAAATTGGAACATCGTTCAAAATTGTGCCTATTTGTAGGTTATCCCAAAGAAACGTTTGGTGGTTACTTTTACGATCCTCGAGAGGACAAGGTATTAGTGTCGACTAATGCCACGTTCTTAGAGGAGGACCACATGAGAGATCATCAACCTTCGAGCAAAATAGTTTTGTCCGAATTATCCAGGGAAGCTACAGAGGGATCAACAAAAGTTGTTGATCAGGCTGGTCCTTCTCAAGAGTTGAGAGAGCCTCGACGCAGTGGGAGGGATGTGAGACAACCCGACCGCTACATCGGCTTGTCTGAGACTCAATTCGTCATACCTGATGATGGAATTGAGGATCCATTGACCTTTAAACAGGCAATGACAGATGTTGACAAGGATCAGTGGCTCAAAGCCATGGACCTCGAAATGGAGTCTATGTACTTCAATTCAGTCTGGAGTCTTGTAGATCAACCAGATGGTGAAAGACCCATCGGTTGCAAGTGGATCTACAAGAGGAAACGAGACCAGGCCGGTAAGGTGCAAACCTTTAAGGCCCGACTTGTGGCAAAGGGTTTTACCCAGCGAGAAGGGGTGGACTATGAAGAAACCTTTTCTCCTGTTGCCATGTTAAAGTCGATTAGAATACTCTTGTCCATTGCCGCATTTTATGATTATGAAATCTGGCAAATGGATGTCAAGACTGCCTTTCTGAATGGCAATCTTGAAGAGAGTATCTATATGGTCCAACCAGAGGGGTTCATAATTCAGGGTCAAGAGCAAAAGGTTTGCAAGCTGAATCGATCCATTTATGGGTTGAAACAGGCATCTAGATCCTGGAATATAAGGTTTGATACTGCGATCAAATCTTATGGCTTTGAACAGAATATTGACGAGCCTTGTATTTACAAGAAGATTGTCAATAAGGCTGTAGCTTTCTTAGTCTTGTATGTAGACGACATACTACTCATTGGGAATGAGGTAGGGGTTCTTACTGACGTAAAACTGTGGCTAGCAACCCAATTCCAAATGAAAGATTTGGGAGAGGCTCAGTTTGTTCTTGGGATTCAGATCGTAAGGAATCGCAAGAACAGAACGCTAGCACTGTCTCAGGCATCTTATATAGATAAAGTGTTATCTAGATATTCGATGCAAAATTCCAAGAAAGGTTCGCTGCCGTTTAGGCATGGAATTCATTTGTCTAAGGAACAGTCTCCTAAGACACCTCAAGAGGTTGAGGACATGAGACGGATTCCGTATGCATCTGCAGTTGGCAGTCTGATGTATGCTATGTTATGCACTAGACCTGACATCTGCTTTGCAGTCGGAATTGTCAGTAGGTACCAGTCTAATCCAGGATATGATCACTGGACCGCCGTTAAACATATACTCAAGTATCTTAGGAGTGAGAAACTATGTGCTCGTGTATGGGCCTAAGGATATGATCCTGGCAGGATACACTGACTCTGATTTTCAGACTGATATAGATTCTCGGAAATCTACATCAGGATCAGTGTTCACCCTTAACGGAGGGGCTATAGTGTGGAGGAGTATCAAACAAGGTTGTATTGCTGACTCCACCATGGCAGCTGAATACGTCGCAGCTTGTGAAGCAGCGAAGGAAGCAGTATGGCTCAGGAAGTTCTTGACAGATTTGGAAGTTGTTCCAAATATGAATTTGCCCATCACACTTTATTGTGATAACAGTGGTGCTGTGGCAAATTCTAAAGAACCTCGCAGTCATAAGCGCGGGAAGCACATCGAGCGGAAATATCACCTTATCAGGGAGATAGTGCAACGAGGAGATGTGATCGTCACACATATTGCCTCGGAGCACAATGTTGCTGATCCGTTTACAAAGTCTCTCACGGCTAAAGTGTTTGAGAGACACTTGGAGAGTCTGGGGTTGCGAGCTGCTAAATAGGACAGTGGGAGATACTTTGTATTCCTGACCAGCATTCGTCCCACAGACATGTTAGTCCAAGTGGGAGTTTGTTGGGTTTTATGTCCTAACACTCGTGGTTTGTAAACGTTGTAAATGTAATATGTCTATTAACGCAATAAAGAGTTATTGAGGTTTATTCAGTAAAGGTGTTTATTGAATATAGTGAAACGTGTTTGCATTAACCTGTACCAATAACAACATCCTTGGCTGAATATGAGTACTTGAGCTTCATGTATGTCATGATTGTGGGTCAAGCTCAAGTAGTCAGTCAAAATGGTCTATAGTATACGGATAAGGTCGGGTACCTTATTCTGGTAACACTATTGGATGCGGCTCGCTTTGTATTGTACAAAACGATGTGATCCGAATCGTTTCACATGGAGATGTGCGAGCGGGGGCGTCCTATGCAAAGAGTTTGCATTAGACAGAACCACGATAAAGTCGCTTTCTCTTTATAACACCGTTTACTGGTGAGACCGACTTTATCACTTTTGATGACCTAAGGTAACTCGTTCTTAATCCTGAGCTTACTATGAACTCCTGCTTATTCGAGAGTATCCTTAGTCTTGTATGGGTGAGAGTGGCAGGTTGCCCGCTCAATAAGCCTACCAACTTGGGGATAAACTCGAATAGGTAGCTGGGGACATAGTGTAGCAAGATGGAATTCACTCCTACCCTCTTTAGGGTCTAGTAGATAGGTGTTCCCTTAATAGCTGACTCCGGGGCTTGAACATTGAGGCCTCATCCTCTTCTGTGTGAAGAGGATTCTGATCTGATGATTGGATCACAGATCAAATGTTCATTCGAGGTGTCAGTGGTACTTAAGGAACAAGAGGTATCACAGAGGTTAAACGGTTTAAAGGACCTAGCTGTGATAACGAACACCTGTGAAGGATCGACTTACCCATGACGGTTATATCAAGAGGACATAATATATCTATAGTGAGGAGAGTGCAACCCTCGGACTATAGTGGAGTCTCTGGGGGTTAACGAATGTTCATTAGTTCGGTTAAAAGAGTTTTGACCGGATAATCTCGTATCGTTGGAGCTCATGATCTGTAGGTCCTTTAGGTTCTCCTGGCTAGCTCGGATAACGTCGTACAACAGTATAAGAGAAATTAAAAAGAAAAAGAATTTGAATTGTTCAAATTCGGTTTGTGGAAGAATGAGGGACATATTTAAATATGATTTAAATATGAGTTTGACCTAACACATGAATTGGATTCATGTGCAAAAAGTCGGTTTTCAGAAAACCGGGTTTATCCTTATTATTTAATTAATATTTAATATTGAATTAAATAATATTTATTAACTAAATTGTTTAATTAATAATTATTTATATATATATTTTATTTATTAAAATGTTTAATAAATAAAATATTTATTATTATATAAAATTAATTGAGAATTAATTTTTGCATAATAATAATAAAAGTATATCAGTTTACATGCATTGTGCATGTAAACCAAGTGGTAAACCACTTTCACATATATAGATTATATATATGTTTGATTAGTGCTTTTTTGGGTTGAAGTTTTTGAAAAAAGTTTTCAAAACAAAAGCTACAAGGGTATTCATTCGGGGAAGTAAAATTTTTTTTTTTTTTTTTTTTGAAAATCTTGGTTCAGCCTTCTTCCATTGAATTACCTCTGCTCCTTCATCTTCTTCTTCTCCTTCTTTTTCTTTTTCTTTTCTTTGGTAACGGAGTCCCACAACTCCGTTGCGCGGCGCCGAGGATAGCGGGACTACCTGGGGTGGTCCTCGGGGCGTTCGTGAGAAGAAGCTTGAAGAGATCGTGACGAAGAACGGCCGGCGGACTTGAAGAAATTCAGAACTACAAGGGTATGTATTTCTAATTTCTTAATTTCGTCGCTTTGAGCATGTTTTCTATTTGTTAAATTGATGAAATTAGAGTATCATCGGTCCGAAATCGCTTTCCGCTGCGCATGTCGCTCCATCACAAATGTCATCCCAGGCCACCTTAGCCCCCCCACGACCAGAAGGAGAGCCTTTCCAGAGGTAGCAACGAAGCAAACTCTCAACCCGATGGACTATTCGAGCAGGCAGCACAAAAACACTAGCCCAATAGACCTGGAAGCTCTGGAGGACCGACTGAATAAGCTGCAACCTACCAGCATAGGAAAGAGCCCTAGCAGTCCAACTACCAATCCTAGAGGTGATCCGATCAATCAAGGGCTGGCAATCCCGAGAAGACAGCCTTCCCGAAAGGAGGGGGAGACCTAAGTAACAAACAGGCAGGGATGCAAGACCAACACCCTTGAACTCAGCAAGGCCGACAGCCACCGGGGCAGGAACCCCCGCACAGAACATCGAGCTCTTAGCGGAGTTAGCCACTAGGCCTGAAAGCTCCTGGAAGTGAAGTAAGGACTGCTGAACAAAACTCAAAGAAGTCCTATTTCCCGCACAGAAAATCATCAAGTCATCCGCAAAGCACAGATGGGTAAGATTAACCCTCTCGCAGTTGGGATGAAACTGAAACTCAGGCGGCGGGGAGTTCAGCAATGGCGACAAGACTTCCATACACATGACGAACAGGTAAGGGGACAGGGGATCTCCCTGACGGAGACCTTTCCTACCTGCAAAAAACCCCTCAGAGGACCCATTCACCGAAATGGAGAACATAGGCGAAGTAACGCAAGCCCGGATCCAGTTGACAAACTGGCACGGCGTACCAATCGAGAGCAGTAAGCCAAAGAGAAAATCCCACTGGATAGAATCATAAGCTTTCTGCAGGTGGATCTTCATCACACACCGCGGGCTCCCTTTATTGAGGTGGTAACCCCCAACTGGTGGGAAGATTTTTGAATATCCTCTTAATCTCAAGCTGTCGAGGCTTGCCAAAATACGATTTATAAGCCTATAACTAAGGCGCCAGTGGTAACAGGGTCGATCCAAGGAGAAGGTGTGATTAAAATTACTATTAAAATTGGGAATTAATTAATTGAGTTGGTTTTGTAAAGGGGGATTTGTTTAGCATGCAAGGAAAGCAATAAAGCGCTAACGGAAGAATAATAAGTAGAAAAACGCGTGTACGGTTTGGGAGTTTCGGGATTAATTGCTAGACATTTTCAGTTCATCATTTAATACTAAATTCATGGCATGCAGTTTATGATACACACGGACGACTACCCGAGAAGCCCCAAGGTAGCCGGCTCCATAGATATTTATCAGACCACACAGTTCCGATTAAACTTTATCCAAAATTGCATTAAGGTGATCAGCCTTAAATTTATCTTAGACAGTCACTAGCTAACCGCGACGAACATTCAAGCGTGAAATCTAATTGCTAGTATTTTGCCCGCAAAGGCTGTATGCAATCAACAACTATCCTACACGACTCGATACTCCGATTTAGTTTTATCTATCTGTGTTACTTAGTCGAGCAGTGAGAGGCACGGCATCGCTACTCTTTAACATACACAACATGCAAGATGACTCGAGTGTCAATCGTCGAAATCTAACATGCGCGTTGGATTAAGCAAGATAGACAAATGTAAATAAACAGCCACCAATATGCATATTCAAAGTGTAAATTATCAGAACCAAAACGTCTAACAATAATTCCCTAAACAAACCCTAAACCGTTCACTCTTACCTTAGCCGTCCATGGAACGGGTTGTCAATTCCGCTCCAACGATGGCCATGGAAGGCGTCCTCAACGAGTTACAATAACAAAGGAGCTCTCTAACAAGCCAACAATGGCGGAGCTTGAAGAAATAAAGAGAAAACTAGAGGAAGAAGAAGAAGAAAGCTCTAAAAAATGGTGATGAATGCCAAAATCCGCGCAGAAATCGTCTTATTAAGCTACTGTAATCGTCGTAGCGTCGAGACGCTGTGCCCTAAGTAATCCGCGCGCGCGCCTCGCGATGGCGTCGCGACGCTGGGGCAGCGTCGCGACGCTTGCCCGATGATTTTCCTGCGCGCGCCTCCTCCGAAGAGTCTCGACGCTCGACAGCGTCGAGCTAGCGTCTCGACGCTATCACTCGACGCTAGCTCTTGGGTTTTTGCAGCGTCGAGCCAGCGTCTCGACGCTATAGCTCGACGCTGGCTCTCGGGTTTGGGGCTGGAAAATTGCCTCTCCTAGGCGGTTTTGGCCCGTTTCTTCACGGATCAACTTCCCCTTTTCCCGATGCACTCCCGGGGCGTTAAAACTCCACTTTAAGCTCTCGAACGGGTCCAACGGACGCACGAGCTCTTTGCCGCAATTCTCCTACAAACGAGATATATTAACAAATTAAACGCGGACTTTAGCTACAATTAGGAAGTATTTAATAGCTCCAAAATGGAGTTATCAATCACCCCCAACTTAAACATTGCTAGTCCTCGAGCAAGTACTACAAAGATATTGACTCTAAGGACGCGCCTACATGCAACTAACTCAAACCTCCATGCATATTGAAAACTTAAACACAACATAATCATGGAAGCATTTTGTTCATGCATTTACTACGAACATATCAAAAATTAACTCTTGCCCCCTAACGCGTGTGTGTGCTAGCCAACCACTCCTAAACTCACGTAAACCCGGAAAAACCACATGCAACACACATCCCGTTTTCCCCCTACTTCTAGCGTTTAAGAACAGTCTACACTTGACTTACACGAGAGAGAGAAGCAAATTAAGAGACCTAATTATTTTTCTCATTCATTTTTCTTTTCACAAGTACTTTGTACTCTTTTATTAAGGTTCTTTGAACCAACTTTTTTATTCACTTTTTCTTTCCAACTCGAGCTGCCTAACACGTCAAACTTTGGCCAAAGCTTCACGTTTTTAAGGACTAACGCTCACTTCTTAAGCGCTACTAAGAAGGAGGAGCGCCTCGAGAGGAATTTTTCTTTCAAACATGCTTTTCTATTTTTTTTTTACATTAGGCTAAGCACATGCTTTCTCAATTAACCAACTACTAACTCTCATGCAACAAGCTACCTAAGAGTGCCTTTCGGGGTGACAACGAGAATTAGAGCAACATGCGATTTTCGAACCTACGGAATCTAGGATGAGGTTGTTAAGTGCTCGATAAGTGCAAGGGAGCAACATAATTTTTTTTTAAAATTTTTGACATGAACCTAATAAACGCAAAACTCATGCAAAAACTAGATTATGAACGTGCTCAGATTTCCAACATGCATTTCCTAGGCTATCATTGTCAGAAAACAGTAAACAGAGTCCCAAGCATTTCAATATCGATATAACACTTCTCAACAAACTACACATGCATATCCATCAGACCATCTCCACCCCCAACTTCAAAATTTGGCATTGTCCTCAATGCCATCCAGTCAGATAAAGCAAAGTAAAAGGGAAGAAGAACTACACTTCCCTGACTCTTTGTGAAGCTGGCGAGGGCGAGGAAGCGGCGCACAAATGCATCGAAGCCCAAAATTGTCTTCTCTTCCTCGATTCCTCAAAAAAAACAGCAAGCAAAGTAAGACTAAATTAATCTAAAAAGCAATAAAAAAAAAGCAACTAAACTAAAACATGAAAGACAGTTCATCGCTCGGGTGCCTCCGAGAAGCGCAGAATTTTTAAAGTCGTTTGCTCGACTGAATTCTCTCCACTACCTCAACCATAGTGTGAAAGTGCGGGGGACGATCCAGACTTGTCCGCGTCCACACTTTTCCTGTAATCAATATTAAGAACATTTTGCACTCTTCGTGCCTCGAGCACGTGAATATCAGATTATTAGTGCAAAAATCAGCAGTATCATCCATCAAATTCAAATCAGACTTTTTAACTGAGATATGGGAACCATCCCTCAAGAGCGAGGGTAGACTCCCATTCTCGTCATGCTCAATCACAGATACATTCTCCACCGATCTCTTTTCAAATAATGAGAACTCATGCAAAATATCATCAAACTCTAGAGAAACGACGCCCTTAAACACATCGATTTTGACCCTACCAGTCTTAAGAAAAGGGCGTCCTAACAACATAGAGGACGAAGCATGCAATGACTTTTCATTCATATCTAGAACAAGGAAATCAGCGGGGAACATCATATCCCCTACCCTAACAAGAACATCTTCTACTTTCCCTCTAGGACATACGCTCGACCCATTAGCTAACTGGACAGACACGTTACACTCATGCAATTCATTTAAATTTAAATCAAGGAATAATGCATAAGACATAACGTTCACAGAAGCTCCTAAGTTCTAGCATGGCATTTCGAACTACCTTACTACCTATCGTACAAGGAATAGTAAAGGTACCTAGATCGTTGCACTTGGCAGGCAACGTACCTGGGAGGATAGCAGAAACGTTCTCTTTTTTCATCTCAGTCCCTCTGGACTTCCTTTTCTTCGTGCACCAGCTCCTTAAAAATTTAGCATACTTGGGCACCTGACTGACTGCCTCTAAGAGAGGGATATTTACCATCACCTTCTGGAAGGTACGAAGGACCTCCTCATCATCGGATTCCAAAGTAGGCTTCGCAAGCCTACTCGGGAAGGGTGCTCTGGCAACTTCCTCTGGTACACTGACCTTTTCATCTTTTTTCTCATTCTGAATCTCTGGAGCAGGCGGGGCGGACTCGTTCAGGCTGTCCTTAACTTCCTTCACGGCTCTGGTGGAAAGTGACTTTCCACTCCTCAGCTGAGTAGCACTCACGTTTTCACATGAGTTGACCGTGGTTTGGGAGGGAAGCTTCCCTGAGCTCTTGCTCTCGATCTTACTGATAGACACCGCCATTGGTGTCAGCTGCTTGTATAAATTCTGCAGCTCGGCCTTGTGAGAATTAAGCTCTTCCCGAGCTTCTTTTTGGAACTGGCTGGTGCTCATGACAATGGTCCTTACCATTTCTTCTAGTGAGCTGGAGGAGCTCGAGGCTTGAGCCTGGGTGGAAGAGTTAGGCCTGTCGTGGGACTGGCCTTGGAAGCGTGGTTGTCCTTCCCTGTTCCCATAGCTAAAGTTGGGGTGATCGCGCCAACCGGGGTTATACGTGTTTGAATATGGGTCGTACTTCCTCGGGTTGGAAGCGTACCCCCGATCGCATTGACCTCCTCCGCCACGCGGTTTCCTCCAACAATCTTTTTCAGCATATTACCGATATCGGCCACCTGGGCCCTCATTTCAGTCAGTTCATGGCTCTGAGCCACGCTGTGGACTTGTCCTTGCCCATGAATACCAAACTGCTGCGAGTTGGTTGCCATATTCGCTATCAGTTGCTTGGCCTCGACCGGGGTCTTGTCAATCAAAGCCCCGCCGCTCGCTGCATCAATCATTTGCCGATCGTGGGGCGTCATCCCCTCGTAGAAATACTGTATAAGCAGTTGGTCGGCAATCTAATGGTGTGGGAAGCTCGCGCACAGGCGCCCGAAACGTTCCCAGTATTCGTGCAGGGACTCACCCACGTCCTGGGTGATCCCATAAATCCTCTTTCGCAGTGTAGTGGCCAAGGACGCAGGGAAATACTTCTCCAGGAATACCCTCTTCATGTCCTGCCACGTGGTGATCGATCCGGAGGGCAGATAATATAGCCAGTCCTTGGCCTTGTCCTTGAGCGTGAAGGGGAATGCCCTCATGTTCAACTGCTCCTCCATGACTCCAACGGGCTTCATCCCCGCGCAGACGCAATGAAATTCCATAAGATGTTTGTTCGCGTCCTCCCCTGCATTACCATGAAAAGAAGGTAACTGGTGAATTAAACCTGACTTTAACTCAAAGTTACCTGCTACCACGGGGTAGTTTATGCACAAAAGCTGCAGGTTCAAATCTGGCGCTGCTAGTTGTTTCAGCGTCCGCGGCGCGTCACCTTGCACCATCTCCTCAAACAAGAAGGGATTGCCTTCTTCTTCTCCAAACAGTCTCCGCCCCTCCCGGGCTTATTTCCTTAACCGCCGCTCCTCTCTTTCGATTTCCGGGAAAAAATACAGTCCACTAATCTCAGAGGAACGGGTCATACACAAACAAAAATTCAAACATACAATATACAAACACAAAAAATTTTCAGCCAACCATCAATCAATAAAATTCAAACTTCAATCATAATTTTAATCAAATTTGCCTACTCCCCGGCAACGGCGCCAATTTTGGTGGGAAGATTTTTTAATATCCTCTTAATATCAAGCTGTCGAGGCTTGCCAAAATACGATTTATAAGCCTATAACCAAGGCTTTGCAGCTAGTGGTAACAGGGTCGATCCAAGGAGAAGGTGTGATTAAAATTACTATTAAAATTGGGAATTAATTAATTGAGTTGGTTTTGTAACGGGGGATTTGTTTAGCATGCAAGGAAAGCAATAAAGCGCTAACGGAAGAATAACAAGTAGAAAAACGCGTGTACGGTTTGGGAGTTTCGGGATTAATTGCTAGACAATTTCAGTTCATCATTTAATACTAAATTCATGGCATGCAGTTTATGATACACACGGACGACTACCCGAGAAGCCCCAAGGTAGCCAGCTCCATAGATATTTATCAGACCACACAGTTCCGATTAAACTTTATCCAAAATTGCATTAAGGTGATCAGCCTTAAATTTATCTTAGACAGTCACTAGCTAACCGCGACGAACATTCAAGCGTGAAATCTAATTGCTAGTAGATTGCCCGCAAACGCTGTATGCAATCAACAACTATCCTACACGACTCGATACTCCGATTTAGTTTTATCTATCTGTGTTAGTTAGTCGAGCAGTGAGAGGCACGGCATCGCTACTCTTTAACATACACAACATGCAAGATGACTCGAGTGTCAATCGTCGAAATCTAACATGCGCGTTGGATTAAGAAAGATAGACAAATGTAAATAAACAGCCACTTTGGTCGGGTCAGTGAGACCGCGCACATTCCACGAGCACCAAAACGTCTTCGGTTTTTGTAAATAAACAGCCACTTTGGGGTGCAAGGTTGTTAGATATTAGACTCGCAGGCTTCGAGAGTTGTAGTTTGAGGTTAAAAAGCGTCCCAGACCATAAGTTTGGAAAAGAAGGGAAGAAACGAGCGATATGGAAATTGCAAAAAACCCAAAACGCCCCGGTGGGATGCATTTTTTTTTATTATTATTATTCAAAAATGGGTTCGTATTGATCAAACATTCACAATCCACTCTTTGGTTTTGTGCAATTCGGAATCTTACTCCGTTTTTTTGGCACGTGCTTTAAATGCTCCCGTTGAGGATTTTAGGGCTTTGAGATTTGGGTGCAAGGTTGTTAGATATTAGACTCGCAGGCTTCGAGAGTTGTAGTTTGAGGTTAAAAAGCGTCCCCGACCATAAGTTTGGAAAAGAAGGGAAGAAACGAGCGATATGGAAATTGCAAAAAACCGAAAACGCCCCGGTGGGATGCATATTTTTTTTATTATTATTATTCAAAAATGGGTTCGTATTGATCAAACATTCACAATCCACTCTTCGGTTTTGTGCAATTCGGAATCTTACTCCGTTTTTTTGGTACGTGCTTTAAATGCTCCCGTTGAGGATTTTAGGGTTTTGAGATTGGGGTGCAAGGTTGTTAGATATTAGACTCGTAGGCTTCGAGAGTTGTAGTTTGAGGTTAAAAAGCGTCCCCAACCATAAGTTTGGAAAAGAAGGGAAGAAACAAGCGATATGGAAATTGCAAAAAATCGAAAACGCCCCGGTGGGATGCAATTTTTTTTTATTATTATTCAAAAATGGGTTCGTATTGATCAAACATTCACAATCCACTCTTTGGTTTTGTGCAATTCGGAATCTTACTCAGTTTTTTTGGCACGTGCTTTAAATGCTCCCGTTGAGGATTTTAGGGCTTTGAGATTGGGGTGCAAGGTTGTTAGATATTAGACTCGCAGGCTTCGAGAGTTGTAGTTTGAGGTTAAAAAGCATCCCCGACCATAAGTTTGGAAAAGAAAGGAAGAAACGAGCGATATGGAAATTTTAAAAAACCGAAAACGCCCCAGGGGGATGCAATTTTTGAATTTTTTTTTAATTCAAAAATGGGTTCGTATTGATCAAACATTCACAATCCACTCTTCGGTTTTGTGCAATTCGGAATCTTACTCCGTTTTTTTGGCACGTGCTTTAAATGCTCCCGTTGAGGATTTTAGGGCTTTGAGATTGGGGTGCAAGGTTGTCAGATATTTGACTCGCAGGCTTCGAGAGTTGTAGTTTGAGGTTAAAAAGCGTCCCCGACCATAAGTTTGGAAAAGAAGGGAAGAAACGAGCGATATGGAAATTGCAAAAAACCCAAAACGCCCCGGTGGGATGCATTTTTTGAATTTTTTTTATTCAAAAATTAGTTCGTATTGATCAAACATGCACAATCCACTCTTTGGTTTTGTGCAATTCGGAATCTTACTCAGTTTTTTTGGCACGTGCTTTAAATGCTCCCGTTGAGGATTTTAGGGCTTTGAGATTGGGGTGCAAGGTTGTTAGATATTAGACTCGCAGGCTTCGAGAGTTGTAGTTTGAGGTTAAAAAGCGTCCCCGACCATAAGTTTGGAAAAGAAGGGAAGAAACGAGCGATATGGAAATTTTAAAAAACCGAAAACGCCCCAGGGGGATGCAATTTTTGAAAAAAATTTTAATTCAAAAATGGGTTCGTATTGATCAAACATTCACAATCCACTCTTCGGTTTTGTGCAATTCGGAATCTTACTCCGTTTTTTTGGCAAGTGCTTTAAATGCTCCCGTTGAGGATTTTAGGGCTTTGAGATTGGGGTGCAAGGTTGTCAGATATTAGACTCGCAGGCTTCGAGAGTTGTAGTTTGAGGTTAAAAAGCGTCCCCGACCATAAGTTTGGAAAAGAAGGGAAGAAACGAGCGATATGGAAATTGCAAAAAACCCAAAACGCCCCGGTGGGATGCATTTTTTGAATTTTTTTTTATTCAAAAATGGGTTCGTATTGATAAAACATGCACAATCCACTCTTTGGTTTTGTGCAATTCGGAATCTTACTCAGTTTTTTTGGCACGTGCTTTAAATGCTCCCGTTGAGGATTTTAGGGCTTTGAGATTGGGGTGCAAGGTTGTTAGATACTAGACACGCAGGCTTCGAGAGTTGTAGTTTGAGGTTAAAAAGCGTCCCCGACCATAAGTTTGGAAAAGAAGGGAAGAAACGAGCGATATGGAAATTGCAAAAAACCGAAAACGCCCCGGTGGGTTGCATTTTTTGATTTTTTTTTTTTTATTAAAAAATGGGATCGTATTGATCAAACATTTACAATCTACTCTTTGGTTTGGTGCATTTCGGAATCTTACTGAGTTTTTTTGGCACGTGCTTTAAATGCTCCCGTTGAGGATTTTAGGGCTTTGAGATTGGGGTGCAAGGTTGTTATATATTAGACTCGCAGGCTTCGAGAGTTATAGTTTGAGGTTAAAAAGCGTCCCCGACCATAAGTTTGGAAAAGAATGGAAGATACGAGCGATATGGAAATTGCAAAAAACCCAAAACGCCCCGGTGGGATGCATTTTTTAAAATTTTTTTTTATTCAAAAATGGGTTCGTATTGATCAAACATTCACAATCCACTCTTTGGTTTTGAGCAATTCGGAATCTTACTCAGTTTTTTTGGCACGTGCTTTAAATGCTTTCGTTGAGGATTTTAGGGCTTTGAGATTGGGGTGCAAGGTTGTTAGATATTAGACTCGCAGGCTTCGAGAGTTGTAGTTTGAGGTTAAAAAGCGTCCCCGACCATAAGTTTGGAAAAGAAGGGAAGAAACGAGCGATATGGAAATTGCAAAAAACCCAAAACGCCCCGGTGGGATGCATTTTTTGAATTTTTTTTTATTCAAAAATGGGTTCGTATTGATCAAACATGCACAATCCACTCTTTGGTTTTGTGCAATTCGGAATCTTACTCAGTTTTTTTGGCACGTGCTTTAAATGCTCCCGTTGAGGATTTTAGGGCTTTGAGATTGGGGTGCAAGGTTGTTAGATATTAGACACGCAGGCTTCGAGAGTTGTAGTTTGAGGTTAAAAAGCGTCCCCGACCATAAGTTTGGAAAAGAAGGGAAGAAACGAGCGATATGGAAATTGCAAAAAACCGAAAACGCCCCGGTGGGTTGCATTTTTTGATTTTTTTTTTTATTAAAAAATGGGATCGTATTGATCAAACATTTACAATCTACTCTTTGGTTTGGTGCATTTCCGAATCTTACTGAGTTTTTTTGGCACGTGCTTTAAATGCTCCCGTTGAGGATTTTAGGGCTTTGAGATTGGGGTGCAAGGTTGTTATATATTAGACTCGCAGTCTTCGAGAGTTATAGTTTGAGGTTAAAAAGCGTCCCCGACCATAAGTTTGGAAAAGAATGGAAGATACGAGCGATATGGAAATTGCAAAAAACCCAAAACGCCCCGGTGGGATGCATTTTTAAATTTTTTTTTTTATTCAAAAATGGGTTCGTATTGATCAAACATTCACAATCCACTCTTTGGTTTTGAGCAATTCGGAATCTTACTCAGTTTTTTTGGCACGTGCTTTAAATGCTTTCGTTGAGGATTTTAGGGCTTTGAGATTGGGGTGCAAGGTTGTTAGATATTAGACTCGCAGGCTTCGAGAGTTGTAGTTTGAGGTTAAAAAGCGTCCCCGACCATAAGTTTGGAAAAGAAGGGAAGAAACGAGCGATATGAAAATTGCAAAAAACCCAAAACGCCCCGGTGGGATGCATTTTTTGAATTTTTTTTATTCAAAAATGGGTTCGTATTGATCAAACATGCACAATCCACTCTTTGGTTTTGTGCAATTCGGAATCTTACTCAGTTTTTTTGGCACGTGCTTTAAATGCTCCCGTTGAGGATTTTAGGGCTTTGAGATTGGGGTGCAAGGTTGTTAGATATTAGACACGCAGGCTTCGAGAGTTGTAGTTTGAGGTTAAAAAGCGTCCCCGACCATAAGTTTGGAAAAGAAGGGAAGAAACGAGCGATATGGAAATTGCAAAAAACCGAAAACGCCCCGGTGGGTTGCATTTTTTGATTTTTTTTTTTATTAAAAAATGGGATCGTATTGATCAAACATTTACAATCTACTCTTTGGTTTGGTGCATTTCGGAATCTTACTGAGTTTTTTTGGCACGTGCTTTAAATGCTCCCGTTGAGGATTTTAGGGCTTTGAGATTGGGGTGCAAGGTTGTTATATATTAGACTCGCAGGCTTCGAGAGTTATAGTTTGAGGTTAAAAAGCGTCCCCGACCATAAGTTTGGAAAAGAATGGAAGATACGAGCGATATGGAAATTGCAAAAAACCCAAAACGCCCCGGTGGGATGCATTTTTTAAAAAAAAATTTTATTCAAAAATGGGTTCGTATTGATCAAACATTCACAATCCACTCTTTGGTTTTGAGCAATTCGGAATCTTACTCAGTTTTTTTGGCACGTGCTTTAAATGCTTTCGTTGAGGATTTTAGGGCTTTGAGATTGGGGTGCAAGGTTGTTAGATATTAGACTCGCAGGCTTCGAGAGTTGTAGTTTGAGGTTAAAAAGCGTCCCCGACCATAAGTTTGGAAAAGAAGGGAAGAAACGAGCGATATGGAAATTGCAAAAAACCCAAAAGCCCCGGTGGGATGCATTTTTTGAATTTTTTTTTATTCAAAAATGGGTTCGTATTGATCAAACATGCACAATCCACTCTTTGGTTTTGTGCAATTCGGAATCTTACTCAGTTTTTTTGGCACGTGCTTTAAATGCTCCCGTTGAGGATTTTAGGGCTTTGAGATTGGGGTGCAAGGTTGTTAGATATTAGACACGCAGGCTTCGAGAGTTGTAGTTTGAGGTTAAAAAGCGTCCCCGACCATAAGTTTGGAAAAGAAGGGAAGAAACGAGCGATATGGAAATTGCAAAAAACCGAAAACGCCCCGGTGGGTTGCATTTTTTGATTTTTTTTTTTATTAAAAAATGGGATCGTATTGATCAAACATTTACAATCTACTCTTTGGTTTGGTGCATTTCGGAATCTTACTGAGTTTTTTTGGCACGTGCTTTAAATGCTCCCGTTGAGGATTATAGGGCTTTGAGATTGGGGTGCAAGGTTGTTATATATTAGACTCGCAGGCTTCGAGAGTTATAGTTTGAGGTTAAAAAGCGTCCCCGACCATAAGTATGGAAAAGAATGGAAGATACGAGCGATATGGAAATTGCAAAAAACCCAAAACGCCCCGGTGGGATGCATTTTTTAAAATTTTTTTTTATTCAAAAATGGGTTCGTATTGATCAAACATTCACAATCCACTCTTTGGTTTTGAGCAATTCGGAATCTTACTCAGTTTTTTTGGCACGTGCTTTAAATGCTTTCGTTGAGGATTTTAGGGCTTTGAGATTGGGGTGCAAGGTTGTTAGATATTAGACACGCAGGCTTCGAGAGTTGTAGTTTGAGGTTAAAAAGCGTCCCCGACCATAAGTTTGGAAAAGAAGGGAAGAAACGAGCGATATGGAAATTGCAAAAAACCCAAAACGCCCCGGTGGGATGCATTTTTTGAATTTTTTTTTATTCAAAAATGGGTTCGTATTGATCAAACATGCACAATCCACTCTTTGGTTTTGTGCAATTCGGAATCTTACTCAGTTTTTTTGGCACGTGCTTTAAATGCTCCCGTTGAGGATTTTAGGGCTTTGAGATTGGGGTGCAAGGTTGTTAGATATTAGACACGCAGGCTTCGAGAGTTGTAGTTTGAGGTTAAAAAGCGTCCCCGACCATAAGTTTGGAAAAGAAGGGAAGAAACGAGCGATATGGAAATTGCAAAAAACCGAAAACGCCCCGGTGGGTTGCATTTTTTGATTTTTTTTTTTATTAAAAAATGGGATCGTATTGATCAAACATTTACAATCTACTCTTTGGTTTGGTGCATTTCGGAATCTTACTGAGTTTTTTTGGCACGTGCTTTAAATGCTCCCGTTGAGGATTTTAGGGCTTTGAGATTGGGGTGCAAGGTTGTTATATATTAGACTCGCAGGCTTCGAGAGTTATAGTTTGAGGTTAAAAAGCGTCCCCGACCATAAGTATGGAAAAGAATGGAAGATACGAGCGATATGGAAATTGCAAAAAACCCAAAACGCCCCGGTGGGATGCATTTTTTAAAATTTTTTTTTATTCAAAAATGGGTTCGTATTGATCAAACATTCACAATCCACTCTTTGGTTTTGAGCAATTCGGAATCTTACTCAGTTTTTTTGGCACGTGCTTTAAATGCTTTCGTTGAGGATTTTAGGGCTTTGAGATTGGGGTGCAAGGTTGTTAGATATTAGACTCGCAGGCTTCGAGAGTTGTAGTTTGAGGTTAAAAAGCGTCCCCGACCATAAGTTTGGAAAAGAAGGGAAGAAACGAGCGATATGGAAATTGCAAAAAACCCAAAACGCCCCGGTGGGATGCATTTTTTGAATTTTTTTTATTCAAAAATGGGTTCGTTTTGATCAAACATGCACAATCCACTCTTTGGTTTTGTGCAATTCGGAATCTTACTCAGTTTTTTTGGCACGTGCTTTAAATGCTCCCGTTGAGGATTTTAGGGCTTTGAGATTGGGGTGCAAGGTTGTTAGATATTAGACACGCAGGCTTCGAGAGTTGTAGTTTGAGGTTAAAAAGCGTCCCCGACCATAAGTTTGGAAAAGAAGGGAAGATACGAGCGATATGGAAATTGCAAAAAACCCAAAACTCCCCGGTGGGATGCATTTTTTTAAATTTTTTTTTATTAAAAAATGGGTTCGTATTAATCAAATATTCACAATCCACTCTTTGGTTTTGTGCAATTCGGAATCTTACTCAGTTTTTTTGGCACTTGCTTTAAATGCTCCCGTTGAGGATTTTAGGGCTTTGAGATTGGGGTGCAAGGTTGTTAAATATTAGACACGCAGGATTCGAGAGTTGTAGTTTGAGGTTAAAAAGCGTCCCCGACCATAAGTTTGGAAAAGAAGGGAAGATACGAGCGATATGGAAATTGAAAAAAACCCAAAACTCCCCGGTGGGATGCATTTTTTTAAATTTTTTTTTATTCAAAAATGGGTTCGTATTGATCAAACTTTCACAATCCACTCTTTGGTTTTGAGCAATTCGGAATCTTACTCAGTTTTTTTGGCACGTGCTTTAAATGCTTTCGTTGAGGATTTTAGGGCTTTGAGATTGGGGTGCAAGGTTGTTAGATATTAGACTCGCAGGCTTCGAGAGTTGTAGTTTGAGGTTAAAAAGCGTCCCCGACCATAAGTTTGGAAAAGAAGGGAAGAAACGAGCGATATGGAAATTGCAAAAAACCCAAAACGCCCCGGTGGGATGCATTTTTTGAATTTTTTTTATTCAAAAATGGGTTCGTATTGATCAAACATGCACAATCCACTCTTTGGTTTTGTGCAATTCGGAATCTTACTCAGTTTTTTTTGGCACGTGCTTTAAATGCTCCCGTTGAGGATTTTAGGGCTTTGAGATTGGGGTGCAAGGTTGTTAGATATTAGACACGCAGGCTTCGAGAGTTGTAGTTTGAGGTTAAAAAGCGTCCCCGACCATAAGTTTGGAAAAGAAGGGAAGAAACGAGCGATATGGAAATTGCAAAAAACCCAAAACGCCCCGGTGGGATGCTTTTTTTGAATTTTTTTTAATTCAAAAATGGGTTCGTATTAATCAAATATTCACAATCCACTCTTTGGTTTTGTGCAATTCGGAATCTTACTCAGTTTTTTTGGCACTTGCTTTAAATGCTCCCGTTGAGGATTTTAGGGCTTTGAGATTGGGGTGCAAGGTTGTTAAATATTAGACACGCAGGATTCGAGAGTTGTAGTTTGAGGTTAAAAAGCGTCCCCGACCATAAGTTTGGAAAAGAAGGGAAGATACGAGCGATATGGAAATTGCAAAAAACCCAAAACTCCCCGGTGGGATGCATTTTTTAAATTTTTTTTTTATTCAAAAATGGGTTCGTATTGATCAAACTTTCACAATCCACTCTTTGGTTTTGAGCAATTCGGTTTCTTACTCAGTTTTTTTGGCACGTGCTTTAAATGCTTTCGTTGAGGATTTTAGGGCTTTGAGATTGGGGTGCAAGGTTGTTAGATATTAGACTCGCAGGCTTCGAGAGTTGTAGTTTGAGGTTAAAAAGCGTCCCTGACCATAAGTTTGGAAAAGAAGGGAAGAAACGAGCGATATGGAAATTGCAAAAAACCCAAAACGCCCTGGTGGGATGCATTTTTAAAAAAAAAAATTTATTCAAAAATGTGTTCGTATTGATCAAACATTCACAATCCACTCTTTGGTTTTGAGCAATTCGGAATCTTACTCAGTTTTTTTGGCACGTGCTTTAAATTCTTTCGTTGAGGATTTTAGGGCTTTGAGATTGGGGTGCAAGGTTGTTAGATATTAGACTCGCAGGCTTCGAGAGTTGTAGTTTCAGGTTAAAAAGCGTTCCCGACCATAAGTTTGGAAAAGAAGGGAAGAAACGAGCGATATGGAAATTGCAAAAAACCCAAAACGCCCCGGTGGGATGCATTTTTTGAATTTTTTTTAATTCAAAAATGGGTTCGTATTAATCAAATATTCACAATCCACTCTTTGGTTTTGTGCAATTCGGAATCTTACTCAGTTTTTTTGGTACGTGCTTTAAATGCTCCCGTTGAGGATTTTATGGCTTTGAGATTGGGGTGCAAGGTTGTTAGATATTAGACACGCAGGCTTCGAGAGTTGTAGTTTGAGGTTAAAAAGCGTCCCCGACTATAAGTTTGGAAAAAAAGGGAAGAAACGAGCGATATGGAAATTGCAAAAAACCGAAAACGCCCTGGTGGGTTGCATTTTTTGAATTTTTTTTTTATTAAAAAATGGGATCCTATTGATCAAACATTTACAATCTACTCTTTGGTTTTGTGCAATTCGGAATCTTACTGAGTTTTTTTGGCACGTGCTTTAAATGCTCCCGTTGAGGATTTTAGGGCTTTGAGATTGGGGTGCAAGGTTGTTAGATATTAGACTCGCAGGCTTCGAGAGTTATAGTTTGAGGTTAAAAAGCGTCCCCGACCATAAGTTTGGAAAAGAATGGAAGATACGAGCGATATGGAAATTGCAAAAAACCCAAAACGCCCTGGTGGGATGCATTTTTAAAAAAAAAAAATTTATTTAAAAATGGGTTCGTATTGATTAAACATTCACAATCCACTCTTTGGTTTTGAGCAATTCGGAATCTTACTCAGGTTTTTTGGCACGTGCTTTAAATGTTTTCGTTGAGGATTTTAGGGCTTTGAGCTTGGGGTGCAAGGTTGTTAGATATTAAACTCGCAGGCTTCGAGAGTTGTAGTTTGAGGTTAAAAAGCGTCCCCGACCATATGTTTGGAAAAGAAGTGAAGAAACGAGCGATATGGAAATTGCAAAAAACCCAAAACGCCCCGGTGGGATGCATTTTTTGAATTTTTTTTAATTCAAAAATGGGTTCGTATTAATCAAATATTCACAATCCACTCTTTGGTTTTGTGCAATTCGGAATCTTACTCAGTTTTTTTGGCACGTGCTTTAAATGCTCCCGTTGAGGATTTTAGGGCTTTGAGATTGGGGTCCAAGGTTGTTAGATATTAGACTCGCAGGCGTCGAGAGTTGTAGTTTGAGGTTAAAAAGCGTCCCCGACTATAAGTTTGGAAAAGAATGGAAGAAACGAGCGATATGAAAATTGCAAAAAACCGAAAACGCCCCGGTGGGATGCATTTTTTGAATTTTTTTTTTATTCAAAAATGGGTTCGTATTGATCAAACATTCACAATCCACTCTTGGTTTTGTTCAATTCGGAATCTTACTCAGTTTTTTTGGCACGTGCTTTAAATGCTCCCGGTGAGGATTTTAGGGCTTTGAGATTGGGGTGCAAGGTTGTTAGATATTAGACTCGCAGGCTTCGAGAGTTGTAGTTTGAGGTTAAAAAGCGTCCCCGACCATAAGATCAATACGAACCCAATTTTGAATAAAAAAAAATTCCATGGTGGTTCGTGGTGCTCCTTGCTGCTTGTTGTAGGGCGTTGGGCATTTGAAGTTTCGATCGGAATGGTGTTCATCTTAGCTGATCTGGGCGCGTCATAGAAAGAAATCCCCACAGAAGAAGCCGTTTGCTTAGAGCAATGGCGCACCTTCTGTCCTAAATGTTCCTCGCTTTCCGAAAAACAGCCACCAATATGCATATTCAAAGTGTAAATTATCAGAACCAAAACGTCTAACAATAATTCCCTAAACAAACCCCAAACCATTCACTCTTACCTTAGCCGTCCATGGAACGGGTTGTCAATTCCGCTCCAACGATGACCATGGAAGGCGTCCTCAACGAGTTACAATAAGAAAGGAGCTCTCTAACATGCCAACAATGGTGGAGCTTGAAGAAATAAAGAGAAAACTAGAGGAAGAAGAAGAAGAAAGCTCTAAAAAATGGTGATGAATGCCAAAATCCGCGCAGAAATCGTCTTATTAAGCTACTGTAATCGTCGTAGCGTCGAGACGCTAGGCCCTAAGTAATCCGCGCGCGCGCCTCGCGATGGCGTCGCGACGCTTGCCCGATGATTTTCCTGCGCGAGCCTCCTCCGAAGCGTCTCGACACCAAGCAGAGTCTCGACGCTCGACAGCGTCGAGCTAGCGTCTCGACGCTAGCTCTCGGGTTTTTGCAGCGTCGAGCCAGCGTCTCGACGCTATAGCTCGACGCTGGCTCTCGGGTTTGGGGCTGGAAAATTGCCTCTCCTAGGCGGTTTTGGCCCGTTTCTTCACGGATCAACTTCCCCTTTTCCCGATGCACTCCCGGGGCGTTAAAACTCCACTTTAAGCTCTCGAACGGGTCCAACGGACGCACGAGCTCTTTGCCGCAATTTGTTTTTGCAAAGGTGATAATATATTAAGCAAAAAGACCTCAAAGCCCGAGGCCAAAGGGTACCATCAAACAAGAGAACATCACTGGGAAAACCAATGTACCAAACAAACAAAACAACCCAACGGAAACTATAGCCCGAGGGAAAGCAACAAAAAACCAACAAACAACAAACCCCGGCACCCAACCCACATGCGGGAAGGAGCCAGAAAAGACAAACAAGCAAATAACTACAACACAACTCAAAGAGCAAAAGAGCACAATCGAAACAAGAGGAACAACAAGCCAGAGCACGAACGAAGCATAACTCCCCAGCCGCCCAAAAACCACCCGAAGCCATCAATCCCCCGGCCGGCACGAGCAAAAGAGCGACTCCAGACAAGGTCAAGGGGCACCAAGCAAAGCAGAGGGAGGACAGACAGATGCTGAGAAAAAAGGGGCCAAGCTGGCCATCCAACATATGCATGCAAGAAGCCAGCCCCCCAAGCACGGCCAAGTAAACCAAAACAAAGAAGAGACCCTTCAACTCGTCTTCCCCCTACTTCTGGCAAAAGAACAACCATCAGGTATGCAGGCCCGGCAGAAAGCCACAAGGACCAGGCAAGCATTGCTTCCCTCGACAAAGCCTAATCCAAGGACACCCACCAAAAAAAACCGACACACCCTCCGGACAAGGCGCCTTTCGGGGTGACAACAAGCATTCAGAACAAACTCAACTCAATTCAGGAACTAGGACCACACTAGGGGGCAAAGAGCACCAACAGAACAGAGATGGACAGCCAACTGCAAAAGTAGCAAGCACCGCCTAAACCAACCCCAACAGAGAGAGGCACCCCACAGACCAACCTCTCATAGCCACCACTCAAAACGCCCACCAGGGAGAAAGAGCCAAGGACAGCAAGGGGCAAAAACGGGGAAGAAAGCAAGCAAACTCAACGAGCCTCTGCAAGAAGCGCCCTCAAAGCAGGAACAAGCACAGGGAGAGGCCCCAAACAGGCAAGCCGCACAGACCAGACTGAAAACCCCTCCAGAGAAGAGACAACAACAACACCAAGGGACAGAACATGGGAAGAAGCAATCGCCAGCGACGAGACAGCACCGCAAGGAGCAACCAAAAACTGAAGACCCCTCCAGAGAAGAGACAGCAGCAGCAACCAGGGACAGAGTAGGGGAAGAAGCAATAGCCAGAAGCGAATTAGCACCGCAAAGAGCCACCTGACAAAACACCTGCACACACCAAAGAACAAGACAAAGTCAATCAAAAGAATCCCAGGGGGAGCCGGCCGAAACCGCACCCACCCAGGACGAGCATGCAGCAGAAATATCAGACCGAATAGCGGCGATAACCGACTGAGGAGGGCGGTGACCCGGGCCGTGAACACGCAAGTTTCGTTCCATCCAAATATGGTAGATCACAGCACCAGGCCTGATACGATATGAAGAAATGAAATGTAGTATTTTGGGTTTAAAACCTTGAGAGCTTTTAAGCTTTGTTTCTTGTGTGTTCTTGTGATAGAATGCATGAATATTTGGAGCATTCAAGTGAGGATTGATCTGTCTTGCTTGTGGAGTGCTTTGAAGATCAAGGGTTGATGAGAGCCACAAGCTCTGTCCGATCCTTGATTTATTTGATCGTCTAAGTAATTTGTCGTCTAGCCTTTCTTAGGGGTTGAGATCGAAGGTTAAGTTAGTCAGTTTTGTGAATATTTACAAGGATCCTAGAAGGACCTCTAGCTTTGTAAATCTAGCTTATCTGACGCTTATCATTTGGTATCAGAGCTTCGGCTTTAGATCGGGTTTTATCCACAGTGTTGTTGGTAAGCAATTGGTAAGGTTAGTGTTTGAGATGATTATTTACAAGGATCCTAGAAGAACCTCTAGCTTTGTAAATTTTGGATCTTCGCTCTCTTTATCAATTCCGCTTTCGCTTATCTTTCATTTTATTTTTATCTAAAACAAAAAAAAAGAGTTGTTGGTAAGGTTTGGGTTGAGATGAATTTTTTTACAAGGATACTAGAAGGACCTCTAGCTTTGTAAATCTTTCATCTTTGCTAAAAAAAAAAAAAAAAAAAAAAAAAACTGTTCTTCAATTTTTTTTCTTTAGCCAATGATGACTCTTGAAATTCTTCTCAATCCATTGCGATGCTTTAGATTCGAGGACGAATCTTCTTAAAGAAAGGGAGAATGATACGAATATGATTGGTCCTCGTCTGATCACCTCAAGAAGAATTAATTTATCATGTCCAATGGATGATGACTTTGACCGGTAGAAGAATTGAAGCTGAAATATGCATTTTTGAAGAATGGGAGGATGATATGAATTATTTTGGCAATCCAATTCATATCCATGATGAAGCTTAATGAAGTCAAACCATTGTTATGGAGGAAGAATCAAAGTCAACATGAAAGAGAAATGCATGAACTTCATTATCTCACAAGTCCATTTGGTGGAAGACTAATAGATCATGTTAAACTAAGTTTAAAATTCATATTTGGTTACTTAATGTACTCATTTAAAGTGTAACTAAGTTTTAGGTGATCTTTCATATTTCAAGATAAACTTTTAGTTTTCCAAGGTGTCTTTTAGAATATCAAGGCATCTTTTGGTATTTCAAGGTGACTTTTCATATTAGCATTTATGTTAGGAGTCTCTTGGAGTAATTCCTTGTCTATAAAAGGGATTAGTCTTGTCTATTGTAAAAGACAACTTGATATGAAGAAATGAAATGTAGTATTTTGGGTTTTTAAACCTTGAAAGCTTTTAAGCTTTGTTTCTTGTGTGTTCTTGTGATAGAATGCATGTATATTTGGAGCATTCAAGTGAGGGTTGATCAATCTTGCTTGTGGAGTGCTTTGAAGATCGAGGGTTGATGGGAGCCACACGCTTTGTCCGATTCTTGATTTATTTGATCGTCTAAGTAATCTGTCGTCTAGCCTTTCTTAGGGGTTGAGATCGAAGGTTAAGTTAGTCATATTTGTGAACATTTACAAGGATCCTAGAAGGACCTCTAGCTTTGTAAATCTAGCTTATCTGGCGCTTATCAAGGCCACTCTCCAAACAAGCTTACGCTTGTGCTGCCCAGCACTCACCCGACAAATCCACTCAAGCTCAGCATCCCAAGGGAGAACGAGGCGGGAAGCTCTGCCCCAACAGAGGATATCCTCCCACACCAAACTCGCAAAGGGGCACTGAAAGAACAAGTGGTCTCGGGACTCAGTCCCAGACAAACAAAGTAAACAATCGGTAGGTGTCGAGGGGATCCACCTAGCCAGCCTATCACGGGTATACAAACGGTCCCTCAAGGCCAGCCAGGTGACAAAAGCATGACGCGAAATATTCCCCCCAAACCATAGCAAACCCTGCCACGGAACCACTGTCCCACGGGGGCGAATCGCCTCCCAAGAACTCGAAACCGAAAAACCAACCCCGCCTGGAACCCAGATCAACCTATCCTCCCTACCTGGGCAACACACAGTAGAGCGCACGGCATCAGCGATCTCCAACAAATCAGGAGACACTACCGGCCACCGCCACGAACCATCAGGTAGCTGAAAATTAGAGACCATAGCTTGAATATGACTAGCTGCGTCATACAAGATACGATCACTAATCCTGGGGAGAATAGGACCATCAGGCAGCCATGGATCAACCCACATACGACACCTAGAACCGTCGCCAATGGAAAACCGGACAAGTGGACGGAATTGGTCCCGAAGCCCCATAATCGCCTTGAGGCACCAATACCACATACACGACACAGGAATCGTCCAAAGAGACCGACCACGGAGGATATATTAACGAGATATATTAACAAATTAAACGCGGACTTTAGCTACAATTCGGAAGTATTTAATAACTCCAAAATGGAGTTATCACCAACCAACTCCTGGCAGAGCAGAATGTTATCCACAATACTCCTCCCTTGAACAAAGGCCGACTGATTCGGACTGATGAAGGAAGGCAGCCACACGCGAAGACGATTAGCCAACACCTTTGCAATGCATTTATACAACACATTACAACAGGAAATAGGCCTGAAATCCTCAACCCGGGAGGCACCCACCTTCTTAGGAATCAAGGTAAGCGAGGTGGCATTGATACCAGGAGGAAGGAAGGAGGTATCAAAGAAGTGAAGCGCTGCAGAGCAGAAATCATCCCCAACAACACTCCAAGCAGCCTTGAAAAACCCCACAGGCAAACCATCCGGCCCAGGAGCCTTGGAACTACTCATGGAAAAGAGAACATCTCGAACCTTATCTCTCGAGATGGGGCGGATGAGATTAGTTACACACTGATCAGACCACAAAAACCCCACAATCGGTTTTAAAAGTTCTGTAAGGTCCCGGTAACCAACCCACTGGGAACCCAAGAGCCCCTGGAAATAATGAACCAGAGAGCTCGAGATGTCCTCATGGGAAGACAACCTGGCCCCAGAACCGTCAACCAGAGAGGAAAAGCTATTCCGGGCTGATCTCACTTTCACGCTCCTGTGAAAGAACCCCGAGTTCCTATCCCCTAACGCCAGCCATTTAACCCTCGATTTCTGCCGAAGAGAGGCTTCAGAGGCTTGAAGCTGGAGGGAGGGAGAAAGAGGGTCTGCCAAAACTTCAGCCTGGGCAGCTGTTGCGTGCTCAATGTGTTAAAATAAATAAGCAATAAGATAGAGAGAGCACTCAGATCATGCAAGCATACATGGTCCTATAGCAAGTAGTAAGTATTTTTCATTCGTTTTCCCACAGAGATTTATTATAAGCTACTAGAGAAGTGTAAAGTTAAGAAAGAATGGGTGGATTTGATGGGGTCAAATTGGTTTTAAATTGTCTATTTCCTACTGAATACGTAGAGGGTAGCAACATAAACAAGTGCAAGTCAAAGCTAAACTCAAATGAAAAGAAACGAGATTAATAAATGAAGAAGAAAACAGCTAAACAGAATTGTGAACTTAGCAGAATGGCGGAAACAGCAATTCTACCGCAATTTTCCTAACAGCGAAAGTGTGTAAAATGGAGAAACAAGGGCTACTAACGACTCCTCTATAGGCATTTTCTCACGATTCTCAAGCATTGGATCAACTCTCTATGCATCAAACTCACTCAATCTCATGTATCGTCCGATTCCATGCATTAGATTCTTTAGTTTACTCATGTCCAAGTAAGGTCTTAAGCATCTTGTTAAAGCAGAAAGTTATGGTCTGTACTAGGAAAACGCCTATTCCTAGGTCGTTTTCTGGCTACCTTGAAAAGCTAGCATGAGTGTATGACTCTGAACTCTTACTCCTTCCAGAGGTTAGGAGTAAAGCATTATTGGGGACAGTCGAAGGCTCCCCACACGCAGCCACTGAAGTTCCAGCCCCTGAGTTAGCTGCGGACTTAGGAGGACGCAAACCAGAAGGCAGTCCAAAACTTTGAGCAAACAGCTTTTTCTGTGGGGATTTCTTTCTCCTCATAATTGAACCCCAAAACGTGAAGCCAATGAAGAAGAATAACCCTTAACTCCCACAAACCAACGTCCAAGGAAACCAAGAGCAGCATAAAACGCACACTAAAAACAAAGAAAAGAACGTAAAAACAGAGAGGATGGAATACGCAAAACAGAGTGTGAAAGAGAACTTACCTCGGTGATGCGCCCAGCTCCGCTACCTTCATAAGCATGCCATACGAATCTTCAACTAGCAGCCATGGATGACCACGAACCACTATAGGAGAAACTCGAAAAAATCAGTCCCCCAAAATTTTTTTCAAGTTGTTATTAAAATATATAGCTGTATGCAGGGTTTTAGTAACAGAAAGCTTATGGAAACAAGAAGCTAACTATGTAAAATTTGCCTTTTATAGGCGGTATATAATGCAGTTAAATATTTTAAATCATCCATGCCCCGTTTGCACGGTGCAGGATCAATCAACCCCCAGTCTGGGCTATCTTGGTGATGCGCTCACTCACCCGTTGCACCAAGTGGTTGTTTGATAATTTTTAAGAAAATCTGCCCTAGGGCAGAATCGAACCCCCACTCTCTGCTATCTTAGGCGGAGCGCTCACCCACTGCACCAAGTGGTTGTTCTATTAAAAATTTGCCTTTTATAGGCGGTATATAATGCAATTAAATATTTTTAAATCATCCATGCCCCGTTTGCACGGTGCAGGATCAATCAACCCCCAGTCTGGGCTATCTAGGTGATGCGCTCACTCACTCGTTGCACCAAGTGGTTGTTTGATAATTTTTAAGAAAATCTGCCCTAGGGCAGAATCGAACCCCCACTCTCTGCTATTTTAGGCGGAGCGCTCACCCACTGCACCAAGTGGTTGTTCGATGATGGGATTATGTTTGTCATTCCCTCGGATGAGGTTATGGAGGAGGGCATAGCAGTTTGGAGAGGTTCGTTGGTGGGTCAGTTTATGGATGGCAAACTACCTTTTTTTGTTCTTGATCGGCTGGTCAGGAGGATTTGGGGACATGTGGAAGTTCCAACCATTAACTTGTTTGATAATGGTTTGATCATCTTCAGGTTCCAAAAGGACTCAGCCCGGGACTGGGTCCTGGAGAATGGCCCCTGGCACTTTGGGGGGAAGCCTATCCTTCTGAGGCAGTGGGCCCCTGGGATAGTACCCCAGACCTTTGTGTTCGATAAAATTCCTGTGTGGGTAAAGTTTTTTCATGTCCCTATGGAATTATGGACCACTCCTGGGTTGAGTAACATTGCGAGTACGGTTGGTGTTCCTTTGCGATTGGATAAGCCTACAAAGGACAAAACGTGCTCCTCGTATGCTTGGGTTTGTGTGGAGGTCGCGATTGATGCCCCTCTTCCTAGTAAAGTTGGGGTTACTGTCTATGGGGTGGATCATACTATCCCAATTGAATATGAATGGAAGCCCAAGCGGTGCCTGTCTTGTCGTGTCTTTGGTCATTCAGACACAGGTTGTCCGAAACAGACCGTGGATAGTATTGATCCCATCCTCACTACACAGGTGTCTGCTGAGGGTGAGGTCAAGGTGCCAGCCTAGAGAGAGGTCGTGGGCTCGGATCAGGTAGTGGTTGCTAGTGGGGAGGGTCAACAGGCCTCCTCTCTTGAGGCTGTTGATGAGTTTATCCCTGTGGAATGGAAATCTGGTAGGCGTAAACGGAACAGGAAGAAGGCTGCCAAATCCTTGGCTGCGACAGACTCGTCTGCCCATCCCATTGCCTTGGTTAGTCTCCTGAGTTCTTCTATTGACCCCACCTCTAGGCTTTCCCGTTCTCCTGAGCCCCCAAAGGGGGTCCACGTGACTAACTCTTTCGGTTCTCTAGCTGATTCGTCGGGGTGTGCTTTGGCCTCTCTGAGGGTGGTTTCCTTAGTGGAAAAGGCGCTCTGTGATAGTGTGGACCCTCGATGGTGTCAGGATGCCATTGTCTCCCCTTCTACTTCCTATGTCTAGTTGGTGCTCGTGGAATGTGCGCGGTCTCACTGACCCGAAAAAAGGACGATGTGTTCGCTCCTTTTTGCAGTCTGAGAATATTGGTTTCTGCTATCTGGTAGAAACTAAGGTTAAGGCTCATTAGTTTGACTTCGAGTTTCGTTCCTTTGGGGCCGATTGATAGTGCGTGTGTAGTTATGGGGATAGTGGCCTGAGTCGTATTTGGGTGTTATGGCGTTCCCGCCGTTTCTCTTTCTCTCCCAGCCTGATTAGTCCTCAGTTGGTTACTGGCTCCCTGGGGGATCTGTCTTCCCAGGTTGCGACTCATATTGCCTGTGTGTATGGGTCCAATCTCGAGGCTGGACGGTCTACTTTGTGGAGGGAGTTGGCCTTGGCTTGTTCGAGCTGGTCTTTCCCTGGCGTGGTTATGAGAGACTTTAATGAGACTAGGCGGCTGACTGAGAGGAGAGGTGGTAACCATAGCGTCTCTGCGATGGGAGCCTTTGATAATGCTCTCCTAGAGGCTGACTTGGTTGAGCTGCCGGTTCAGGGGAATTGGTTCACTTGGACTAGCCGCCTGCGGGGTGGCCCGGGAGGTCAGTTGGGGAGGTTGGATAGAGTTTTGGTGAATGCTGAGTGGGCTTCTGCCCGCCCTCTGTGTGTGGTGCATGTGCATGATTGGGGTGTTTCTGATCACAGTCCGATTGTTTTCTCTCCAGGCCCTTTAGGTTCTCGTCGGTCTCCCTCCTTTTGGTTCTTTAACCATTGGGGGGAGTCTGATAGGTTTTTGTCTGTGGTCACTAGTGGGTGGGTGACCCGTGTTGGGGTCTCTCCGCTTGTTAGCTTCGCTCGCAATTTAAAGGGCTTAAAGAGGTCTCTAAGGGAGAAGTTTGGGAAGCCGATTGTCGTGCTTAGTCAGCAGGTTGTTGTTCTTCGCTTGGCCATGGAGGCTGCCCAGGCTGGAGTTTTGGCAGACCCCCTTTCTCCCTCCCTCCAGCTTAAGGCCTCTGAGGCCTCGGATAGGTTTTGGGCAGCAGCTAGGTGTGAAGAAGCCTCTCTTCGGCAAAACTCGAGGGTTAAATGGCTGGCGTTAGGGGATAGGAACTTGGGTTTCTTTCACAGGAGCGTGAAAGTTAGGGCAGCCCGGAATAGCTTTTCCTCTCTGGTTGACGGTTCTGGGGCCAGGTTGTCTTCCCATGAGGACATCTCGAGATCTCTAGTTCATTATTTCCAGGGGCTCTTGGGTTCCCAGTGGGTTGGTTACCGTGACCTTTTTTTTTTGCAAAGGTGAATATATATAAGCAAAAGGCCTCAAAGCCCGAGGCCAAAGGGCACAACAAACAAGAGAACAAACATTGGGAGAACCAATGTATGACAACAAAACCAAAACAACCCAACGGAAACCTCACAGCCCGAGGGAGAGCAATAAAGAAACCAAACAACAACAGACCCCAGCATCCAACCCACAAGCGGGAAGGAGCCAGAAAAGACAAAAAGCAGAAAAATGTAACACAACTGAAAAAGCAAATGCAACAGCTGGAGCAAATGACACCTCATCCGCCCACAAAACACCCCAGGCCATCCATCCCCCGGCCGGCACGAGCGAAAGAGCGACTCCAGACAGGGTCAAGGGTCACCAAGCAAACAGAGATAGCTTAGGCAGATGCAGAGAAAAAAGGGGCCAAGCTGGCCATCCATCATATGCAAGCAAGAAGCCCGCCCCCCAAGCCCGACCAAGAAACCTAACAAAGAAGAGGCCCATCAACTCGTCTTCCCCCTACTTATGGCAAAAGAAACAACCATCCGGCATGCAGGCACGGCAGAAAGCCACAGGGACCCAGCCAGCATCGCTTCCCTCGATAAAGCCAGATCCAAGGACCCACCAAAAGCCCACACACCCTCAGGACAAAGCGCCTTTCGGGGTGACAACAAGCATCCAGAACTCCGCTCAATTAGGAACCAGGACCGCCAGGGGACAACGAGCACCCACAGAACAGAGAAGGACAGCCAACTGCAGAAGAAGCAAGCACCGCCTGAACCAACCCCGACAGCTAGGGCCACCCCACAGACTAGCCTCTCAAAGCCCCACACAAGGAGCCCACCAGGGGAGAAAGGCCAAGGACAGACAGGTGAAAAGATAGAGCCACAGCAAGCAGCGATCTCAGAGCAAGAACAAGCACAGGGACAGTCTCAAACAACCAAGCCGCACAGACCAAAACAGAAACCACTCCAGAGAAGGGACAGCAGCAGGAACCAGGGACAGAGCAGAGGAAGAAGCAATCGCCAGAAGCGAGACAGCACCGCATAGAGCAACCTGACAAACACCTGCACACACTCAAAGAACAAGACAAAGTCAAACAAAAGAATCCCAGGGGGAGACGGCCGAAACCGCACCCACCCAGGACGAGCATGCAGAAGAAATATCAGCCCGAATAGCAGCGATAACCGACTGAGGAGGGCGGTGACCCGGGCCATGAAAACGCAAGTTGCGTTCCATCCAAATATGGTAGATCACAGCACACCAGGCCACCCTCCAAACAAGCTTACGCTTGTGTTGCCCAGCACTCACCCGACAAATCCACTCAAGCTCAGCATCCCAAGGGAGAACGAGGCGGGAAGCTCTGCCCCAACAGAGGATATCCTCCCACACCAAACTCGCAAAGGGGCACTGGAAGAACAAGTGGTCACGGGACTTAGTCCCTGACAAACAAAGCAAACAATCGGTAGGTGTCGAGGGGATCCACCTAGCCAGCCTATAACGAGTATACAAGCGGTCCCTCAAGGCCAGCCAGGTGACAAAAGCATGACGCGGAATATTCCCCCCGAACCATAGCAAACCCTGCCACGGAACCACCGTCCCACGGGGGCGAATCGCCTCCCAAGCACTTGAAACCGAAAAACCAATCCCGCCTGGAACCCAGATCAACCTATCCTCTCTACCTGGGCAACACACAGTAGAGCGCACGGCATCGGCGATCTCCAACAAATCAGGAGACACTACCGGCCACCGCCACGAACCATCAGGTAGCAGAAAATCAGAGACCATAGTTTGAATATGACTAGCTGCGTCATACAAGATACGATCACTGATTCTGGGGAGAATAGGACCATCAGGCAGCCAAGGATCAACCCACATACGACACCTAGAACCATCACCAATGGAAAACCGGACAAGTGGACGAAATTGGTCCCGAAGCCCCATAATCGCCTTGAGGCACCAAGACCACATAGACGACACAGGAATCGTCCAAAGAGACCGACCACGGAGGATATACTCCTCCATCCAAGCCACCCACAGAGAACCAGAGCGAAGCAGAAGGAGCCAAAGGAGCTTCATAACCGCTGCCGAGTTCCAGGATTGGATATGACGAATACCCAAACCTCCCTCACTCTTTGGCAAACAGATGTCATCCCAGGCAACCTTCGCCCCCCCACGACCAGAAGGAGAGCCCTTCCAGACGTAACACCGAAGAAAACTCTCAACCCTATGGACTATACGAGCAGGCAGCACAAACACACTAGCCCAATAGACCTGGAAGCTCTGAAGCACCGACTGGATAAGCTGCAATCTTCCCGCATAGGAAAGAGCCCTAGCAGTGCAACTGCCAATCCTAGAGGTGATCCGATCAATCAGAGGCTGGCAATCCCGAGAAGACAGCCGACCCGAGATGAGAGGGAGACCTAAGTAACAAACAGGCAAGGTCGCAAGAGCAACACCCATGAACTCAGCCAGACCGACAGCCACCTGGACAGGAACCCCCGCACAGAACATCGAGCTCTTAGCGGAGTTAGCCACAAGGCCTGAAAGCTCCTGGAAGTGAAGTAATGTCTGCTGAACAAACCTCAAAGAAGTCCTGTTCCCCGCAGAGAAAATCATCAAGTCATCCGTAAAGCAAAGATGGGTAAGATTAATCCTCTCACACTTGGGATGAAACTCAAACTCAGGCGGCGGGGAATTCAGCAGCCGCGATAAGACTTCCATACACATGACGAACAGGTAAGGGGACAAGGGATCACCCTGGCGAAGTAACGCAAGCCCGGACCCAGTTGACAAACTGGCAAGGCGTACCAATCGAAAGCAGTAAGCCAAAGAGAAAATGCCACTGAAAAGAGTCATAAGCTTTCTGCAGGTCAATCTTCAGCACACACCGCGGGCTCCCTTTGTTGAGGTGGTAACCCCCAACCAACTCCTGGCAGAGCAGAATGTTATCCACAATGCTCCTACCTTGAACAAAGGCCGACTGATTCAGACTAATGAAGGAAGGCAGCCACACACGAAGACGATTAGCCAAAACCTTTGCAATGCATTTATACAACACATTACAACAGGAAATAGGCCTAAAATCCTCAACCCGGGAGGCACCCACCTTCTTAGGAATCAAGGTAAGAGAGGTGGCATTGATACCAGGAGGAAGGAAGGAGGTATCAAAGAAGTGAAGCGCAGCAGAAACGAAATCATCCCCAACAACACTCCAAGCAGCTTTGAAGAACCCCACAGGGAAGCCATCCGGGCCAGGAGCCCTGACACTACTCATGGAAAAGAGAACAGCTCGGACCTCATCTCGCGAGATGGGGCGAATGAGATCAGTTACACACTGATCAGACCACGAAAACCCCACCATCGGCTTTAAACGCTCAGTGAGGTCACGATAACCAACCCCTTGGGACCCCAAGAGACCCTGGAAATAATGAACCAGGGATCTCGAGATGTCCTCATGGGAAGACATCCTGACCCCAGAACCATCAACCAAAGAGGAAAAGCTATTCCGGGCAGCCCTAACTTTCACGCTCCTGTGAAAGAACCCCGAGTTCCTATCCCCTAACGCCAGCCACTTGACCCTCGATTTCTGCCGAAGGGAGGCTTCCTCACGCCTAGCTGCTGCCCAGAACCTATCAGAAGCCTCAGCGGCCTGAAGCTGGAGGGAAGGAGAAAGGGGGTCCACCAAAACTCCCGCCTGGGCAGCCTCCATGGCCAAGCGCAGGTCAATAACCTGCTGACTAAGCACGGCAATCGGCGTCCCAAACTCCTGCCTGAGAGTCCACTTTAATCCCTTTAAATTGCGAGCGAAGCTAACAAGCGGAGAGACCCCAACATGGGTCACCCACCTACTGGCAATCACAGACAAAAACCTATCAGACTCCCCCCAATGGTTGAAAAACCGAAAGAAGGGAGACTGACGAGCACCTAAAGGGCCTGGAGAGAAAACCAACGGACTATGGTCAGAGACACCCCAGTCATGCACGTGCACCACACACATAGGCCGACCAGAAACCCACTCAGCGTTGACCAAAACCCTATCCAACCTGCCCAACTGACCACCTGGGCCACCCCTCGGGCGACTAGTCCAAGTGAACCAATTCCCCTGAACCGGCAGCTCAACCAAGTCAGCCTCTAGGAGAGCAGTATCAAAGGCGCCCATCGCAGAAATGCTATGGTTACCCCCACTCCTCTCAGTCAACCGGCGAGTCTCATTGAAGTCTCCCATAACAACGCCAGGGGAAGACCAACTCGAACAAGCCAAGGCCAACTCACTCCACAAAGCAGACCTCTCAGCCTCAAGATTGGACCCATACACACAGGCAATATGAGTCGCAACCTGAGAAGACAGGTCCACCAGGGAGCCAGTAACCAACTGAGGACTAATCAGGCTAGGGGAGAAAGAGAAACGGCGGGAACGCCATAACACCCAAATACGACCCATACCACTATCCCCATAACTACAAACACACTACCAATCAGTCCCAAAGGAACGAAACACGAAATCAAACTGATGAGCCTTAACCTTTGTTTCTACCAGACAGCAGAAACCAATATTCTCAGCCTGCAAAAAGGAACGAACACATCGTCCTTTTGTCGGGTGAGTGAGACCGTTCACATTCCACGAGCACCAACTAGACATAGGAAGTAGAAGGGGAAACAATGGCATCCTGACACCATCGAGGGTCCACACTGTCACAGAGCGTCTTTTCCACTAAGGAAACCACCCTCGGGGGGGCCAAATCACACCCCGAAGAATCCGAAAGAGAACCGAAAGAGTTAGTCACAAGTACCCCCTTCGGGGGCTCAGGAGAACGGGGGAGGCGAGAGGAGGGGCCAATAGGAGAACTCGGGAGATTAGCCAAGGCAAAGGGAAGGGCAGACGAGTCGGCGGCCAAGGACTTGGCAGCCTTCTTCCGTTTACGCCTGCGTGATTTCCCTCCCACAGGGATAAAGTCATCACCAGCCTCAAGAGAGGAGGACTGTTCACCCTCCCCACTAGGAACCCCTACCTGATCCGAGTTCACTCCATCACTCTGGGCCGGCACCCTGACTCCACCCTCAGTAGACACCTGTGTAGGGGGGGTGGGATCACAACTACTCACAGTCTTTTTTGGCCAGCCGGAGTCCGAGTGGCCAAAGACCCGACATGATAGGCACCTCTTGGGCTTCCATTCATACTCAATGGGGATAGTATGGTCCACCCCATAGACCGTGACCCCAACCTTACTAGGAAGAGGGGCATCAATCGCAACCTCCACACAGACCCGAGCATACGAGGAGCACGTTTTGTCCTTTGTAGGCTTATCCAACCGCAAAGGAACACATACCGTACTCGCAATGTTGCTCAGAGCAATTAAAACCGATTGTGGGGTTTTCGTGGTCTGATCAGTGTGTAACTGATCTCATCCGCCCCATTTCGAGAGATGAGGTTCGAGCTGTTCTCTTTTCCATGAGTAGTGCCAAGGCTCCTGGGCCGGATGGTTTCCCTGTGGGGTTTTTCAAAGCTGCATGGAGTGTTGTTGGGGATGATTTCTATTCCGCAGCGCTTCACTTCTTTGATACCTCCTTCCTTCCTTCTGGTATCAATGCCACCTCTCTTACCTTGATTCCTAAGAAGGTGGGTGCCTCCCGGGTTGAGGATTTTAGGCCTATTTCCTGTTGTAATGTGTTGTATAAATGCATTGCAAAGGTTTTGGCTAATCGTCTTCGCGTGTGGTTGCCTTCCTTCATCAGTCCGAATCAGTCGGCCTTTGTTCAAGGGAGGAGTATTGTGGATAACATTCTGCTCTGCCAGGAGTTGGTTGGGGGTTACCACCTCAATAAAGGGAGGCCGCGGTGTGTGCTGAAGATCGACCTACAGAAAGCTTATGATTCTATCCAGTGGGATTTTCTCTTTGGCTTACTGTTCTCGATTGGTACGCCTTGCCAGTTTGTCAACTGGATCCGGGCTTGCGTTACTTCGCCTATGTTCTCCATTTCGGTGAATGGGTCCTCTGAGGGGTTTTTTGCGGGTAGGCGGGGTCTCCGTCAGGGAGATCCCCTGTCCCCTTACTTGTTCGTCATGTGTATGGAAGTCTTGTCACGGCTGCTGAATTCCCCGCCGCCTGAGTTTGAGTTTCATCCCAAGTGCGAGAGGGTTAATCTTACCCATCTTTGCTTTGCGGATGACTTGATGATTTTCTCTCCGGGAAATAGGACTTCTTTGAGGTTTGTTCAGCAGACCTTACATCACTTCCAGGAGCTTTCAGGCCTTGTGGCTAACTCCGCTAAGAGCTCTATGTTCTGTGCGGGGGTTCCTGTCCCGGTGGCTGACGGCCTTGCTGAGTTCATGGGTGTTGGTCTTACGTCCCTGCCTGTTTGTTACTTAGGTCTCCCTCTCCTCTGAGGAAGGCTGTCTTCTCGGGATTGCCAGCCCCTGATTGATCGGATCACCTCTAGGATTCGCAGTTGGACTGCTAGGGCTCTTTCCAATGCGGGTAGGGTGCAGCTTATCCAGTCGGTCCTCCAGAGCTTCCAGGTCTATTAGGCTAGTGTGTTTGTGCTGCCTCTACTCGTATAGTCCATAGGGTTGAGAGTTTGCTTCGTTGCTACCTCTGGAAAGGCTCTCCTTCTGGTCGCGGGGGGGCTAAGGCTTCCTGGGATGACATTTGTTTGCCGAAGCGGGAGGGAGGTTTGGGTATTCGTCATATCCAATCCTGGAACTCGGCAGCTGTTACGAAGCTCCTTTGGCTCCTTCTGCTTCGCTCTGGTTCTTTGTGGGTCGCTTGGATGGAGGAGTATATACTCCGTGGTCGTTCTTTTGGACGATTCCTGTGTCGTCTATGTGGTCTTGGTGCCTCAAGGCGATTATGGGGCTTCGTGACCAATTTCGTCCACTTGTCCGGTTTTCCATTGGCGATGGTTGTAGGTGCCGTATGTGGGTTTATCCATGGCTGCCTGATGGTCCTATTCTCCCGAGGATTAGCGATCGTATCTTGTATGACGCGGCTAGTCATATTCAAGCTATGGTCTCTGATTTCCTGCTGCCTGATGGTTCGTGGCGGTGGCCGTTGGTGTCTCCTGAGTTGTTGGAGATCTCCGATGTCGTGCGCTCTACTGTGTGTTGCCCAGGTCGGGAGGATAGGTGGATTTGGGTTCCAGGCGGGATTGGCTTTTCAGTTTTGAGTGCTTGGGAGGCGATCCGTCCTCGTGGGACGGTGGTTCCTTGGCAGGGTTTGCTATGGTTCTGGGGGAATATTCTGCGTCATGCTTTTGTCATCTGGTTGGCCTTGAGGGATCGTCTGTATACCCGTGACAGGCTGGCTAGGTGGATCCCCTCGACCCCTACTGATTGTTTGCTTTGTTTGTTCGGGACTGAGTCCCGCGACCACCTGTTCTTTCAGTGCCCCTTTGCGAGTTTGGTGTGGGAAGATATCCTCAGTTGGGGTAGAGCTTCCCGCCTCGTTCTCCCTTGGGATGCTAAGCTTGAGTGGATTTGTCGGGAGAGTGCTGGGCAGCACAAGCGTAAGCTTGTTTGGAGAGTGGCCTAGTGTGCTGTGATCTACCATATTTGGATGGAACGCAGCTTGCGTTTTCACGGCCCGGGTCACCGTCCTCCTCAGTCGGTTATCGCTGCTATTCGGTCTGATAATTCTTCTGCATGCTCGTCCTGGGTGGGTGCAGTTTCGGCCGTTTCCCCCTGGGATTCTTTTGATTGACTTTATCTTGTTTTTTGAGTGTGTGTAAGTGTTTCTTCAGGTTGCTCTTTGCGGTGCTGTTTCGCTTCTGGCGTTTCCTTCTTCCCCTGCTCTGTCCCTAGGTTGCTCCTTGCGGTGCTGTTTCGTTGCTGGCGATTGCTTCTTCCCCTGTTCTGTCCCTAGGTGTTGCTGTTGTCTCTTCTCTGGAGGGGTTTTCGGTTTGGTCTGTGCGGCTTGCCTGTTTGGGGCCTTCATCCCACGGACAATTTCGATTGGCCATCCATTTTGTCTAAAGAACTCCTAACCTCCAGAAGGAGTAAGAGTTCATAGTCGTCCATTCATGCTAGCCTTTCATGGTAGCCAGAAAACGACCTAGGAATAAGCGTTTTCCTAGCACAATTCATTAGCTTGCTTATATAAATAGATGCTTAAGCCTTACTTGGATATGAGTGAAACAAAAAGCTCTGATTTTTGAAATTCTCTCTGTTCTCTCTCCTCCCTCCAATGGGGGATTGACTTCTTGGAGGTGCAATTCGTCCATGGTGGTTTGAAGCTTCCATGGCTGGGGATTGATAGCACGGTTGCAGCTTCGTAGGACATTCTCGTTTGAAGCTTGGTAGGCATTCTAATGAAGAAAGAGGAGCTGGGCGCATCACAGAGGTAAGTTCCTCATTCCTCTGTTTTTTTTTGCGTTTTTCTTTTCTGTTTTGCTTAGTTTTTAAGTGTGCTCTGTTCGGGGTCTTTGTTTGTGCTGTGGGGGTTAGTTTTGTGCTGTGGAAATATTAGGATTTCTTCTTCATTGGCTGCACGTTTTGGGGTGTTCAATCATGAGGAGGAAGAAATCCCCACAGAAAAAATCGTTTGCTCAAAGTTGTGGACTGCCTTCTGGTTTGCGTCCTCCGAAGTCTGCAGCTAACTCAGGGACTGGTTCTTCAGTGGCTGCGTGTGGGGAGGCTTCGGTGGTACTCACTAATGCATTAGCTAAGTCTTCTGGGGGGAAGGTATCTAAGGGCTCGACTTTAGATGCTCCATCTTCGGTTTCTGAGAAAAAACAGAGCATGGGTTGCGAGCCTTCTGAGTTGGTGAATCTGTTGTCTGATCATGATCTTAATTCAAAATCCGTGAAGGCTGGGCGTAATGGTGAGGTAGACTCCAGTCAAGGGACGAAGCGTGTTCAAGTTAAGGCCTCTGGTTTTTCTGGGCAGCTCTTGAATTCTGTAAGAATAGGGAAAACAGGGGGTCAGACACTTCCTTTGCATTCCAGCGCTGGAGGTGATCTTTCCGTTGCAGGTGTGCTTTGTCCTCAGCCCCGTGAATCAGAGGCTTCCTCGTCTTCGAATCTGCGGTTGTTTGCGGAAGGCAAGCTTCGGCTGGAGGATGAAGATGAAGAGCTAGGTCAATTCGCGTCCTCTACAGGGGCTGCGGCGGCTGGTGATCCTGCATTCATTGAGATTACTAAACATGGTAAGTCAATTAAAAGCCTGGGCGGGAATATTGGGAGTAAGGTTGTGAGTTGCCCTTCTTCTCCCGTGTTTGTGAAGGACTTAAATGAAACGGCTGTTAGGTTGGATTCTCACCAAGTTGGCCGTTTGCAGCGTGCTTCCTCATGGACAAATAAGGAAAGTTTGGACAAGGAATTAATTGGAGATCTTTCTCTCTCTATGGCCAAGTGATCAAACGGTCAAGTGGGCTCCAAAGCTAAAAATGGCAAGTCAATTCTTCCTTACTCTCAAACCCGTGGACAGCTGGAAGTCTTTCCAAATTGTGCTAACCAATTTGAATTCCCAAATGGGCCTATCCGAAATGGTGACGGTTCTGGGCTTGCATCAAATGGTATTGACTCTATTGGGCTTGGCCAAAAAGGATTTAGCGTTAATGGGATTGGCCCAAGTGGGCTTGACTTGATTGAAAAATCTGGACTTGACCAAAATGGGCTTGGCCCACTTGGGATGGGCTCAAGGGCTCTAGACTTAGGACAAGTTGTGTTGCCAATTGGGCCGTCCTCCTTTAGCCCAATAGGGCGAGGGCAGTTGGGCCACTTGGTGACTAGGCGTGGTATGCCCAATCGGGTTGAGGTTTTGCCGCTCGAGGGCACGGTTGGAGCTAGTGAGGTTGGGTTGGGGTGTAGCTCGTTTGGGCCTAGGCTTGGTTCGGGGATTCCAGGAAAGTTTCCTCTACTTGGCCATCCTCGCCCGGATGTTGGTGGGAGTGAGGGGGATGAGGCGTCTGTGGGTTCTTTTGGTGGGTTTGGGCCTAATCATATTGGGACGGGTGGGCCCCTTGGGTCCCTCGGTCAGGGGCATAAGGGTAGTTGGGCCAATCTTTTTGGGCCTCAGTGGACCTCGCCATCTGATGAGCCTCTCCTCTATAACCCTCCAATTGAGAAGGATGGGATTATGTTTGCCATTCCCTCGGATGAGGTTATTGAGGAGGGCATAGCAGTTTGGAGAGGTTCGTTGGTGGGTCAGTTTATGAATGGCAATCTTCCCTTTTTTGTTCTTGATCGGCTGGTCAGGAGGATTTGGGGTCATCTGGAAGTTCCAACCATTAACTTGTTTGACAATGGTCTGATCATCTTCAGGTTCCAAAAGGACTCAGCTCGGGACTGGGTCTTGGAGAATGGCCCCTGGCACTTCGGGGGGAAGCCTATCCTTCTGAGGCAGTGGGCCCCTGGGATTGTCCCCCAGACCTTTGTGTTCGATAAAATCCCGGTGTGGGTTAAGTTTTTCCATGTCCCTATGGAATTGTGGACCACTTCTGGGTTGAGTAACATTGCGAGTACGGTTGGTGTTCCTTTGCGGTTGGATAAGCCTACAAAGGACAAAACGTGCTCCTCGTATGCTCGGGTTTGTGTGGAGGTCGCGATTGATGCCCCTCTTCCTAGTAAGGTTGGGGTCACTGTTTACGGTGTGGATCATACTATCCCAATTGAGTACGAGTGGAAGCCCAAGCGGTGCCTATCCTGTCGGGTCTTTGGTCACTCGGACTCAGGCTCTCCGAAAAAGACTGTGAGTAGTATTGATCCCATCCTCCCTACTCAGGTGTCTACTGAGGGTGGGGTCAAGGTGTCGGCCCAGAGTGATGGCGTGAGCTCGGATCAGGTAGTGGTTCCTAGTGGGGAGGGTCAACAGGCCTCCTGTCTTGAGGCTGATGATGACTTTATCCCTGTGGGAGGGAAATCTCGTAGGCGTAAACGGAACAGGAAGAAGGCTGCCAAGTCCTTGGCTGCGACAGACTCGTCTGCCCATCCCATTGCCTTGGTTAGTCTCCCGAGTTCTCCTATTGGCCCCTTCTCTCGGCTCCCCCGTTCTCCTGAGCCCCCAAAGGGGTCCACGTGACTAACTCTTTCGGTTCTCTTTCGGATTCCTTGGGGTGTGATTTGGCCCCCCCGAGGGTGGTTTCCTTAGTGGAAAAGACGCTCTGCGACAGTGTGGACCCTCGATGGTGTCAGGATGCCACTGTTTCCCCTTCTATGTCCTATTTCTAGTTCGTGCTCGTGGAACGTGGGCGGTCTCACTGACCCGACAAAAGGACGATGTGTTCGGTCCTTTTTGCAGTCTGAGAATATTGGTTTCTGCTGTCAGGTGGAAACTAAGGTTAAGGCTCATCAGTTTGACCTTGTGTTTTGTTCCTTTGGTGCCGATTGGCAGTGCGTGTGTAGTTGTGGGGATAGTGGTCTGAGTCGCATTTGGGTGTTATGGCGTTCCCGACGCTTCTCCTTCTCTCCTAGCCTGATTAGTCCTCAGCTGGTCACTGGCTCCCTGGTGGATCTGACTTCCCAGGTTGCGACTCATATTGCCTGTGTGTATGGGTCCAATCTCGAGGCTGGGCGGTCCGCTTTGTGGAGGAAGTTGGCCTTGGTTTGTTCGAGCTGGTCTTCCCCAGGAGTGGTTATGGGAGACTTTAATGAGACTCGGCGGCTGTCTGAGAGGAGTGGTGGTAACCATCGCATCTCTGCGATGGGAGCCTTTGATACTGCTCTCCTTGAGGCTGACTTGGTTGAGCTGCCGGTCCAGGGGAATTGGTTCACGTGGACCAGTCGCCCCAGGGGTGGCCCGGGAGGTCAGTTGGGAAGGTTGGATAGAGTTTTGTTGAATGCTGAGTGGGCTTCTGCCCGCCCTCTGTGTGAGGTGCAGGTGCATGAGTGGGGTGTCTCTGATCATAGTCCGATGGTGTTCTCTCCTGGCCCTTTTAGTGCTCGTCGGTCTCCCTCCTTTCGGTTCTTTAACCATTGGGGGGAGTCTGATAGGTTCTTGTCTGTGGTCGCTAGTAGGTGGGTGACCCGTGTTGGGGTCTCTCCGCTTGTTAGCTTCGCTAGCAATTTAAAGGGCTTAAAGAGTTCTCTAAGGTAGGAGTTTGGGACGCCGATTGCCGTGCTTAGTCAGCAGGTTGTTGATCTTCGCTTGGCCATGGAGGTTGCCCAGGCTGGAGTTTTGGCGGACCCCCTCTCTCCCTCCTTCCAGTTTCAGGCCTCTGAGGCCTCAGATAGGTTCTGGGCAGCAGCTAGGTGTGAAGAAGCCTCCCTTCGGCAGAAATCGAGGGTTAAGTGGCTGGCGTTAGGGGATAGGAACTCGGGTTTCTTTCACAGGAGCGTGAAAGTTAGGGCAGCCCGGAATAGCTTTTCCTCTCTGGTTGATGGTTCTGGGGCCAGGTTGTCTTCCCATGAGGACATCTCGAGATCTCTGGTTCATTATTTCCATGGGCTCTTGGGGTCCCAGAGGGTTGGTTACCGTGACCTTACAGAGCAATTAAAGCCGATTGTGGGGTTTTTGTGGTCTGATCAGTGTGTAACTGATCTCATCCGCCCCATCCGAGAGATGAGGTCCGAGTTGCTCTCTTTTCCATGAGTAGTGCCAAGGCTCCTGGCCCGGATGGCTTCCCTGTGGGGTTTTTCAAAGCTGATTTCAAAGCTGCTTGGCCTATTTCCTGTTGTAATGTGTTGTATAAATGCATTGCAAAGGTTTTGGCCAATCGTCTTCGCGTGTTGCTGCCTTCCTTCATAAGTCCGAATCAGTCGGCCTTTGTTCAAGGAAGGAGTATTGTGGATAACATTCTGCTCTGCCAGGAGTTTGTTGGGGGTTACCACCTCAATAAAGGGAGCCCGCGGTGTGTGCTGAAGATCGACCTGCAGAAAGCTTATGATTCTATCCAGTGGGATTTTCTCTTTGGCTTACTGCTCTCGATTGGTACGCCTTGCGAGTTAGTTAACTGGATCCGGGCCTGCGTTACTTAGCCTATGTTCTCCATTTCGGTGAATGGGTCCTCTAAGGGGTTTTTTGCGGGTAGGCGAGGTCTCCGTCAGGGGGATCCTCTATCCCCTTACCTGTTCGTCATGTGTATGGAAGTCTTGTCGAGGCTGCTGAATTCCCCGCCGTCTGAGTTTGAGTTTCATCCCAAGTGCGAGAAGGTTAATCTTACCCATCTTTGCTTTGCGGATGACTTGATGATTTTCTCTGCGGGGAATAGGACTTCTTTGAGGTTTGTTCAGCAGACCTTACTTCACTTCCAGGAGCTCTCGGGCCTTGTGGCTAATTCCGCTAAGATCTCGATGTTCTGTGCGGGGGTTCCTGTCCCAGTGGCTGTCAGCCTTGCTGAGTTCATGGGTATTGCTCTTGCGACCCTGCCTGTTTGTTACTTAGGGCTCCCTCTCATCTCCGGTAGGCTGTCTTCTCGGGATTGCCAGCCCCTGATTGATCGGATCACCTCTAGGATTGGCAGTTGGACTGCTAGGGCTCTTTCCTATGCGGGTAGGTTGCAGCTTATCCAGTCGGTCCTCCAGAGCTTCCAGGTCTATTGGGCCAGTGTGTTTGTGCTGCCTGCTTCGCTGCTACCTCTGGAAAGGCTCTCCTTCTGGTCGCGGGGGGGCAAAGGTTGCCTGGGATGACATTTGTTTGCCGAAGCGGGAGGGAGGTTTGGGTATTCGTCATATCCAATCCTGGAACTCGGCAGCTGTTATGGAGCTCCTTTGGCTCCTTCTGCTTCGCTCTGGTTCTCTGTGGGTCGCTTGGATGGAGGAGTATATCCTCCGTGGTCGGTCTCTTTGGTAGATTCCTGTGTCGTCTATGTGGTCTTGGTGCCTCAAGGCGATTATGGGGCTTCGTGACCAATTCCGTCCACTTGTCCGGTTTTCCATTGGCGATGGTAGTAGGTGCCGTATGTGGGTTGATCCATGGCTGCCTGATGGTCCTATTATCCCCAGGATTAGTGATCGTATCTTGTATGACGCAGCTAGTCATATTCAAGCTATGGTCTCTGATTTCCTGCTACCTGATGGCTCGTGGCGGTGGCCGGTTGTGTCTCCTGAGTTGTTGGAGATCTCCGATGCCGTGCGCTCTACTGTGTGTTGCCCAGGTAGGGAGGATAGGTTTATCTGGGTTCCAGGTGGGATTGGCTTTTCAGTTTCGAGTGCTTGGGAGGCGATCCGTCCCCGTGGGACGGTGGTTCCTTGGCAGGGGTTGCTATGGTTCGGGGGGAATATTCCGCGTCATGCTTTTGTCACCTGGCTGGCCTTGCGGAATTGTTTGTATACCCGTGATAGGCTGGCTAGGTGGATCCCCTCGACCCCTACCGATTGTTTGCTTTGTTTGTCCGGGACTGAGTCCCATGACCACTTGTTCTTTCAGTGACCCTTTGCGAGTTTGGTGTGGGAGGATATCCTCTGTTGGGGTAGAGCTTCACGCCTCGTTCTCCCTTGGGATGCTGAGCTTGAGTGGATTTGTCGGGAGAGTGTTGGGCAGCAAAAGCGTAAGCTTGTTTGGAGAGTGGCCTGGTGTGCTGTGATCTACCATATTTGGATTGAACGCAACTTGCGTTTTCACGGCCCGGGTCACCGTCCTCCTCAGTCGGTTATCGCTGTTGATACGAATATGATTGGTCCTCGTCTGATCACCTCAAGAAGAATTAATTTATCATTTTAAACTTAGTTTAACATGATCTATTAGTCTTCCACGAAATGGACTTGTGAGATAATGAAGTTCATGCATGAATGACCTTTCCAACTCTTCACCAAATGATTGCAACTCTTCAAATTTCGTGCATCTCCTTGCAACTCTTCATAAATTGATGGCAACTCTTCAAAAATGCATATTTCAGCTTCAATTCTTCTACCGGTCAAAGTCATCATTCATTGGACATGATAAATTAATTCTTCTTGAGGTGATCAGACGAGGACCAATCATATTCGTATCAGCTGCTATTCGGTCTGATATTTCCTCTGCATGCTCGTCCTGGGTGGGTGCGGTTTCGGCCGCCTCCCCCTGGGATTCTTTTAATTGACTTTATCTTGTTCTTTGAGTGTGTGCAGGTGATTTTCAGGTTGCTCTTTGCGGTGCAGTTTCGCTTCTGGCGATTGCTTCTTCCCCTGCTCTGTCCATTGTTTGCTCCTTGAGGTGCTTCTCGTTGCCTGGTGGTTGCTTCTTCCCCTGTTCTGTCCCTAGGTTGCTCTTTGTGGTGCTGTGCGCTTCAGGCGATTGCTTCTTCCCCTACTCTGTCCCTTGGTTGCTTCTTGAGGTGCTTTTCGTTGCTGGAGGTTGTTTCTTCCCCTGTTCTGTCCCTTGGTGCTGCTGTTTTCTCTTCTCTGTAGGGGGTTCCAGTTTGGTCTGTGAGGCTTGCCTGTTTTGGGGCTTCTCCTTGGGCTGCTCCTGCTTTGAGGACGCTTCCTGCAGAGGCTCGTTCAGTCTGTTTGCTTTCTTCTCCTGTCTACCCCTTGCTGCCCTTGGCTCTTTCTTCCCGCTGGGCTTTCTGAGTGGGGGCTTTGAGAGGCTAGTCTGTGGGGTGCCACCATCTGTAGGGGTTGATTCGGGCAGTGCTTGCTACTTCTGCAGTTGGCTGTCCATCTCTGTCCTGTGGGTGCTTTTTGTCCCCTGGTGTGGTCTTGGTTCCTAATTGAGTTGAGTTTGTTCTGGATGCTTGTTGTCACCCCGAAAGGTGCCTTATCCGGAGGGTGTGTCGGTTTTTGGTGGGTGTCCTTGGATCTGGCTTTGTCGAGGGAAGCGATGCTTGCCTGGTCCTTGTGGCTTTCTGTCGGGCCTGCATACCTGATGGTTGTTCTTTTGCCATAAGTAGGGGGAAGACGAGTTGAAGGGCCTCTTCTTTGTTTTGGTTTACTTGGTCGTGCTTGGGGGGCTGGCTTCTTGCATGCATATGATGGATGGCCAGCTTGGCCCCTTTTTATCTCAGCATCTGTCTGTCCTCCCTCTGCCTTGATTGGTGTCCCTTGACCTTGTCTGGAGTCGCTCTGTTGCTCGTGCCGGCCGGGGGGTTGATGGCTTGGGGTGTTTCTTGGGCGGCTGGGGAGTTGTGCTTCGATCGTGTTCTGCTTGTTGTTTCCTCTTGTTTCGGTTGTGTTCATTTATTCTTTGAGTTGTGTTGTATTTAGCTGCTTTTTGGTCTTTTCTGGCTCCCTCCCGCTTGTGGGTTGGGTGCCGGGGTTTGTTATGTTGTTTGTTTTGTTGCTTTCCTTCGGGCTGTGAGGTTTCCGCTGGGTTGTTTTGTTTGCTTGGTACATGGGTTTTTCCCTGTGGATGTTCTCTTGTTTGATGGTGCCCTTTGGCCTCGGGCTTTGAGGTCCTTTTGCTTTTATATATAATCACCTTTGCAAAAAAAAAGGATCTAATGCATGTAATTGAGAGATGCATGAGATTGAGTTAAATTGATGCATGATAAGTTGAGTTACTGCTGAATGATCGTATGAAAAAACCTATAGAGGAGTCTTTAGTTGACCTTGTTTCCTCATCTCACCCTCAATTCGTCGTTAACTCGATTGCTAGAAAATTGTTGTCTGCGCAATTCTATTATTCTGCTTTTTGCCTTAGCCGTTTTTCTCCTACTTTACTTTTGCGATTTTATTGCTAGAAAATTGATTTTTCCGCAATTCTCTTTCCTCTACATTCGAGTTGATCTTTTTACTTGCTTTTGTCTATGCTTGCATATCTCGTACATTCTTCATTAGTTTGGCACATCACCCTCAATTCTACCCCATTTAAGTCACCCTTCCTAATTTGGCACCTCACTTCGTTAGTAACTAAGAATAAATCTCTGTGGGAAATCGAATGAAAAAATACTTATCACTTGCTGCAAGACCATGTATGCTTGCATGATCTAAGTGCTCTCGCATCACATTTTATTTACACACTGAGAACGCAACACTCGCAGGCTTCGAGAGTTGTAGTTTGAGGTTAAAAAGCGTCCCCGACCATAAGTTTGGAAAAGAAGGGAAGAAACGAGCGATATGGAAATTGCAAAAAACCGAAAACGCCCCGGTGGGATGCATTTTTTGAAAATTTTTTTATTAAAAAATGGGTTCGTAATGATCAAACATTCACAATCCACTCTTTGATTTTGTGCAATTCAGAATCTTACTCAGTTTTTTTGGCACGTGCTTTAAATGCTCCCGTTGAGGATTTTAGGGCTTTGAGATTGGGGTGCAAGGTTGTTAGATATTAGACACGCAGGCTTCGAGAGTTGTAGTTTGAGGTAAGTTTCCTCACTGTTTTTTACGTTTTTCATTTCGGTGGTGTACTTTCGTGTTGCTCTGCTTTTGGTTTCCTTGGAGTTTTGGGTTGTGGGTTCTAAGAGTAGCATCCATCTTCGGCTTCACGTGTCCTATGAGGAGAAAGAAATCCCCACAGAAGAAGCCCTTTGCTCAGAGCAATGGCGCACCTTCTGTCCTAAATGTTCCTCGCCTTCCGAAAGTAACCTCTGCAGGGGCTGGACTTCCGGTGGCTGTGCGTGGTGAGCATTCAATTACTCATTATGTAGGGAAGGATTCTGGGGGGTTAGTCTCAAAGCGTTCCATTTTGGAGGCTCCGTCTGCTGTTCTCACTTCGGTGAAAAAACAGAGTATGGGCAGTGAGGTTGATAAATTGAAAATTTTGTCGCCTGCGCTGGATTTATGCGTCGAGGCAGGGAGGTCTATTTAAGCTAGCTCAGGATTAGGGAAGGAGAGTGGTTCCTCTGCCTTTTCTGGGCAGATTTCTTCTCCTTCAAAAATTGGGAAAACAGGGGATCGTTTATGTGGCGACAGTAACGTTTGTCCTTAGCCCCGAATTCCTCATCCTGAGACAGAGGTATCTTCTTCTTCCATTAAGAGGTCTGCTGTCACAGGCAAGCCTCGGCTGGAGGTTGAAGACGATGAACTAGGGCTTCCTGTTTCTTCGACATTGGAGGTGGCGGCGGATGCTCGAGCTTTGAATGCTCTTCCTATTGAAGGAAACTTCAATAATGGTAAGGGCGTGTTTGAAGGGCTGGGTATTAATTCGGCTATGCTTCCCTTATCTGATGCTAATTCAAATTTGCAAGCTGGCCCTCTTGGATATGGGATCCGCTCAAAAAGCTCCTTGTTGCAAAATTTGGAAAATTTGGACAATTTTGAATTTTTAGGAAACCAGCTCCTTGATCCAAAGGCAACCCCCGTAGTCAATGCTCCATTGTCAAATATGGTAAGCTTGGATAATAATTTGACTAAAGATGTTTCTCTCACTAAAAGTCAATTGGGCTTCAAAGGCAAAGATGGAAAATCTATTCTTTTGCCTCAAAACCGTGAGAGTAGGAGAGCTAATCCAAGGTTTGCTTCCCATGTTGACTACCCAAATGGGCTTGGCCCAATTGGTAATGTTTCGGGTGGGCTTGGCCAAGGGAATAGGTTAGCACTTGATGGGCCTATAATGAGATGGACTATTCTGATTTTCACCTTAATGGGCTTGTTGACTTGGGTTCGGGCCCAAATTTGAATGGGCAAGGAGCCTTGCCTTTTGGGCCGTTCTCGTTTAGCCCAATAGGGCATGGGCAGTTAGGCCACTTGGTGACTCGTCGTGGTATGCTCAATCGGGATGAGGTTTTGCCCCTTGAGATGGAGCTAGTGAGGTTGGGATGGGGTGACCCCCTCTCTCCCTCCCTCCAGCTTCAGGCCTCTGAGGCCTCGGATAGTTTTTGGGCAGCAGCTAGGTGTGAAGAAGCCTCTCTTAGGCATAAATCGAGGGTTAAATGGCTGGCGTTAGAGGATAGGAACTCGGGTTTCTTTCACAGGAGTGTGAAAGTTAGGGCAGCATCAAATGGGATTGCCCCAAATGGTATCGGTTCTGGGCCTGCATCAAATGGGATTGACTCTATTGGGTTTGGCCAAAAAGGTTTTAGTGCAAAAGGGATTGGCCCAAGTGGGCTTGACTTGATTGACAAATATGGGCTTGACAAAAATGGGCTTGGCCCAATTGGGATGGACAAAATTGTTCAAAACTTAGGGCAAGTAGTTTTGCCTATTGGGCCGCCTTCCTTTAGCCCAATTGGACGGGGGCAGTTGGGCAACTTGGTGACTAGGCTTGGTATGCCCAATCGGGTTGAGGTTTTGCCGCTTGACTCTATTCAGTGGCAAGCTTATGACTCTATTCTGTGGGAAGCTTCTCCTTCGTTGGTGGGTCAGTTTATGGATGGCAAACTTCCCTTTTTTGTTCTTGATCGGCTGGTCAGGAGGATTTGGGGTCATGTGGAAGTTCCAACCATTAACTTGTTTGACAATGGTTTGATCATCTTCAGGTTCCAAAAGGACTGAGCTCGGGACTAGGTCTTGGAGAATGGCCCCTGGCACTTCGGGGGGAAGCCTATCCTTCTGAGGCAGTGGGCCCCTGGGATTGTCCCCCAGACCTTTGTGTCGATAAAATACCGGTGTGGGTTAAGTTTTTCCATGTCCCTATGGAATTGTGGACCACTCCTGGGTTGAGTAACATTGCAAGTACGGTTGGTGTTCCTTTACGGTTGGATAAGCCTACAAAGGACAAAACGTGCTCCTCGTATGCTCGGGTTTGTGTGGAGGTCGCGATTGATGCCTCTCTTCCTAGTAAGGTTGGGGTCACTGTTTATGGGGTGGATCATACTATCCCAATTGAGTACGAGTGGAAGCCCAAGCGGTGCCTATCCTGTCGTGTCTTTGGTCACTCGGACTCAGGCTGTCCGAAAAAGACTGAGAGTAGTATTGATCCCATCCTCCCTACACAGGTGTCTACTGAGGGTGGGGTCAAGGTGCCGGCCCAGAGTGATGGTGTGAGCTCGGATCAGGTCCTGGTTGCTAGTGGGGAGGGTCAACAGGCCTCCTCTCTTGAGGCTGTTGATGAGTTTATCCCTGTGGAAGAGAAATCTCGTAGGCGTAAACGGAACAGGAAGAAGGCTGCCAAATCCTTGGCTGCGACAGACTCGTCTGCCCATCCCATTGCCTTGGTTAGTCTCCCGAGTTCTCCTATTGGCCCCTCCTCTCGGCTCCCCCGTTCTCCTAAGCCCCCAAAGGGGGTTCACGTGACTAACTCTTTCGGTTCTCTTTCGGATTCCTTGGGGTGTGATTTGGCCCCCCCGAGGGTGGTTTCCTTAGTGGAAAAGACGATCTGACCCGACAAAAGGACGATGTGTTCGCTCCTTTTTGCAAGCTGAGAATATTGGTTTCTGCTGTCTGGTAGAAACTAAGGTTAAGGCTCATCAGTTTGATTTCGTTTTTCGTTCCTTTGGGGCTGATTGGCAGTGTGTTTGTAGTTATGGGATAATGGCCTGGGTCGTATTTGGGTGTTATGGCGTTCCAGCCGTTTCTCGTTCTCCCCTAGCCTGATTAGCCCTCAGTTGGTTACTGGCTCCCTGGTGGACCTGTCTTCTCAGGTTGTGACTCGTATTGCCTGTGTGTATGGGTCCAATCTCGAGGCTGGGAGGTCTGTTTTGTGGAGGGAGTTGGCCTTGGCTTGTTCCAGTTGGTCATCCCCTGGCATTGTTATGGGAGACTTCAATGAGACTCGCCGGTTGACTGAGAGGAGTGGGGGTAACCATAGCATTTCTGCGATGGGAGCCTTTGATACTGCTCTCCTAGAGGCTGACTTGGTTGAGCTGCCGGTTCAGGGGAATTGTTTCACTTGGACTAGTCGCCCGAGGGGTGGCCAGGAGGTCAGTTGGGAAGGTTGGATAGAGTCTTGGTCAACGCTGAGTGGGCTTCTGGTCGGCCTATGTGTGTGGTGCACGTGCATGACTGGGGTGTCTCTGACCATAGTCCGTTTGTTTTCTCTCCTGGCCCTTTAGGTGCTCGTCGGTCTCCCTCCTTTCGGTTCTTCAACCATTGGGGGGAGTCTGATAGGTTTTTGTCTGTGATTTCCAGTAAGTGGGTGACCCATGTTGGGGTCTCTCCGCTTGTTAGCTTCACTCGCAATTTAAAGGGCTTAAAGGGGACTCTTCGGCAGGAGTTTGGGACGCCGATTGCCGTGCTTAGTCAGCAGGTTATTGATCTGCGCTTGGCCATGGAGGCTGCCCAGGCGGGAGTTTTGGTGGACCCCCTTTCTCCCTCCCTCCAGCGTCAGGCTGCTGAGGCTTCTGATAGGTTCTGGGCTGCAGCTAGGTGTGAGGAAGCCTCCCTTCGGCAGAAATCGAGGGTCAAGTGGCTGGCGTTAGGGGATAGGAACTCGGGGTTCTTTCACAGGAGCGTAAAAGTTAGGGCAGCTCGGAATAACTTTTCCTCTTTGGTTGATGGCTCTGGGGTCAGGTTGTCGTCCCATGAGGACATCTCGAGATCTCTGGTTCATTATTTCCAGGGTCTCTTGGGGTCCCAAGGGGTTGGTTATCGTGACCTCTCTGAGTGTTTAAAGCCGATGGTGGGGTTTTCGTGGTCTGATCAGTGTGTAACTGATCTCACTCGCCCCATCTCGCGAGAGGAGGTTCGAGCTGTTCTCTTTTCCATGAGTAGTGCCAGGGCTCCTGGCTCGGATGGCTTCCCTGTGGGGTTTTTCAAAGCTGCTTGGAGTGTTGTTGGGGATGATTTCGTTTCCGCTGTGCTTCACTTCTTTGATACCTCCTTCCTTCCTCCTGGCATCAATGCCACCTCTCTTACCTTGATTCCTAAGAAGGTGGGTGCTTCTCGGGTTGAGGATTTCAGGCCTATTTCTTGTTGTAATGTGTTGTATAAATGCATTGCAAAGGTTTTGGCTAATCGTCTTCGCGTGTGGCTGCCTTCCTTCATTAGTCCGAATCAGTCGGCCTTTGTTCAAGGTAGGAGCATTGTGGATAACATTCTGCTCTGTCAGGAGTTGGTTGGGGGTTGCCACCTCAACAAAGGGAGCCCGCGGTGTGTGCTGAAGATTGACCTGCAGAAGGCCTATGACTCTATTCAGTGGGATTTTCTCTTTGGCTTACTGCTTTCGATTGGTACGCCCTGCCAGTTTGTCAACTGGGTCCGGGCTTGCGTTACTTCGCCTATGTTCTCCATCTCGGTGAATGGGTCCTCTGAGGGGTTTTTTGCGGGTCGGCGTGGTCTCCGTCAGGGTGATCCCCTGTCCCCTTACCTGTTCGTCATGTGTATGGAAGTCTTATCGCGGCTGCTGAATTCCCCGCCGCCTGAGTTTGAGTTTCATCCCAAGTGTGAAATGGTTAATCTTACCCATCTTTGCTTTGCGGATGACTTGATGATTTTCTCTGCGGGGAACAGGACTTCCTTGAGGTTTGTTCAGCAGACATTACTTCACTTCCAGGAGCTTTCTGGCCTTGTGGCTAACTCCGCTAAAAGCTCGATGTTCTGCTCGGGGGTTCCTGCCCAGGTGGCTGTCGGTCTGGCTGAGTTTATGGGTGTTGCTCTGGCAACCTTGCCTGTGTGTTACTTAGGTCTCCCTCTCATCTCTGGTCGGTTGTCTTCTAGGGATTGCCAGCCTCTGATTGATCGGATCACCTCTAGGATTGGCAGTTGGACTGCAAGGGCTCTTTCCTATGCAGGAAGGTTGCAGCTTATCCAGTCGGTCCTTCAGAGCTTCCAGGTCTATTGGGCTAGTGTGTTTGTGCTGCCTGCTCGTATAGTCCATAGGGTTGAGAGTTTGCTTCGTTGCTTCCTCTGGAAGGGCTCTCCTTCTGGTTGTGGGGGGGGGCGAAGGTTGCCTGGGCTGACATTTGTTTGCCGAAGAGTGAGGGAGGTTTAGGTATTCGTCATATCCCCTCCTGGAACTCGGCAGCAGTTATGAAGCTCCTCTGGCTCCTCCTACTTCGCTCTGGTTCCCTGTGGGTGGCTTGGATTGAGGCGTATATCCTCCGTGGTCGGTCTCTTTGGACGATTCCTGTGTCGTCTACGTGGTCTTGGTGCCTCAAGGCGATTATGGGGCTTCGGGACCAATTCCGTCCACTTATCTGGTTTTCCATTGGTGACGGTTCTAGGTGTCGTATGTGGGTTGATCCTTGGCTGCCTGATGGTCCTATTCTCCCCAGAATTAGTGATCGTATCTTGTATGACGCAGCTAGTCATATTCAAGCTATGGTCTCTGATTTTTTGCTACCTGATGGTTCGTGGCGGTGGCCGGCAGTGTCTCCTGATTTGTTGGAGATCGCCGATGCTGTGCGCTCTACTGTGTGTTGCCCAGGTAGGGAGGATCAGTTGATCTGGGTTCCTGGCGGGATTGGTTTTTCGGTTTCTAGTGCTTGGGAGGCGATTCGCCCCCGTGGGACAGTGGTCCCGTGGCAGGGTTTGCTATGGTTCGGGGGGAATATTCCGCGTCATGCTTTTGTCTCCTGGCTGGCCTTGAGGGACCGCTTGTATACTCGTGATAGGCTGGCTAGGTGGATCCCCTCGACACCTACTGATTGTTTGCTTTGTTTGTCCGGGACTGAGTCCCGTGACCACTTATTCTTCCAGTGCCCCTTTGCGAGTTTGGTGTGGGAGGATATCCTCTGTTGGGGCAGAGCTTCCCGCCTCGTTCTCCCTTGGGATGCTGAGCTTGAGTGGATTTGTAGGGTGAGTGCTGGGCAGCACAAGCGTAAGCTTGTTTGGAGGGTGGCCTGGTGTGCTGTGATTTACCATATTTGGATGGAACGCAATTTTCGTTTTCATGGCCCGGGTCACCGCCCTACTCAGTCGGTTATCGCTGCTATTCGGTCTGATATTTCTTCTGCTTGCTCGTCCTAGGCGGGTACGGTTTCGGCCGTCTCCCCCTGGGATTCTTTTGATTGACTTTGTCTTGTTCTTTGAATGTGTGCAGGTGCTTTGTCAGGTTGCTCTATGTGGCGCTGTCTCGCTTATGGCGTTTGCTTCTTCCCCTGATCTGTCTCTTGTTCATGCTGTTGCCCTTCTTCTGGAGGGGTTTCTGGTTTGGTCTGTGTGGCTTGGTTTTTTGAGCTTGAGGCTTGTTCAGTTGCTGGTTTCTTCATCTGTCTGTCCTTGGCTGCCCTTGGCCTTTCTCCCTGGTGGGCTTCTTGTGTGGGGCTCTGCGAGGCTAGTCTGTGGGGTGTCCCTAGCTGTCGGAGTGTTTCAGGTGGTGCTTGTTTCTTCTGCAGTTGGCTGTCCTTCTCTTGTTCTGTGGGTGCTCGTTGTCCCCTGCCGGTCCTGGTTCCTAATTGAGTTGAGTTCTGGACGCTTGTTGTCACCCCGAAAGGCGCTTTATCCTGAGGGTGTGTGGGCTTTTGGTGGGTCCTTGGATCTGGCTTTGTCGAGGGAAGCGATGCTGGCTGGGTCCCTGTGGCTTCCTGCCGTGCCTGCATGCCGGATGGTTGTTCTTTTGCCATAAGTAGGGGGAAGACGAGTTGATGGGCCTCTTCTTTGTTGGGTTTCTTGGTCGAGCTTGGGGGGCGGGCTTCTTGCTTGCATTTGATGGATGGCCAGCTTGGCCCCTTATTTCTCAGCATCTGCCTGTCCTCTCTCTGTTTTGCTTGGTGCCCCTTGACCCCGTCTGGAGTCGCTCTTTCGCTAGTACCGGCCGGGGGTTGGATGGCCTGGGGAGTTTTGTAGGCGGATCGCGGTTGAGGTGTCACGATTCCCTCGTGTTCTATCTCTTTGTTTCCTCCTGCTTCAGCTGTTTCTTTGCTTTTCAGTTGTGTTTCTTTTTTCTGTTTTTGTCTTTTCTAGCTCCTTCCCGCTTGTGGGTTGGATGCTGGGGTATGTTGATGTTTGGTTTATTTGTTGCTCTCCCTCGGGCTGTGAGGTTTCCGTTGTGTTGTTTTCGTTTTGTTGTCGTACATTGGTTCTCCCAGTGTTTGTTCTCTTGTTGTTGTGCCCTTTGGCCTCGGGCTTTGAGGCCTTTTGCTTATATATATTCACTTTTGCAAAAAAAAAAAAAAAGACGCTTTGTGACAGTGTGGACCCTCGATGGTGTCAGGATGCCACTGTTTCCCCTTCTACGTCCTATGTCTAGTTGGTGCTCGTGGAATGTGCGCGGTCTCACTGACCTGACAAAAGGACGATGTGTTCGTTCCTTTTTGCAGTCTGAGAATATTGGTTTCTGCTGTCTGGTGGAAACTAAGGTTAAGGCTCATCAGTTTGACCTTGCGTTTCGTTCCTTTGGTGCCGATTGGCAGTGCGTGTGTAGTTATGGGGATAGTGGTCTAAGTCGCATTTGGGTGTTATGGCGTTCCCGTCGTTTCTCCTTCTCTCCTAGCCTGATTTGTCCTCAGCTGGTCACTGGCTCCCTGGTGGATCTGTCTTCCCAGGTTGCGACTCATATTGCCTGTGTGTATGGGTCCAATCTCGAGGCTGGGCGGTCCGCTTTGTGGAGGGAGTTGGCTTTGGCTTGTTCGAGCTGGTCTTCCCCGGGAGTGGTTATGGGAGACTTTAATGAGACTCGGCGGCTGTCTGAGAGGAGTGGTGGTAACCATAGCATCTCTGCGATGGGAGCCTTTGATTCTGCTCTCCTTGAGGCTGACTTGGTTGAGCTGCCGGTCCAGGGGAATAGGTTCACTTGGACTAGTCGCCCCAGGGGCGGCTCGGGAGGTCAGTTGGGAAGGTTGGATAGAGTCTTGGTGAATGCTGAGTGGGCTTCTGCCCGCCCTCTGTGTGTGGTGCAGGTGCATGAGTGGGGTGTTTCTGATCATAGTCCGATGGTGTTCTCTCCTGGCCCTTTTGGTGCTCGTCGGTCTCCCTCCTTTCGGTTCTTTAACCATTGGGGGGAGTCTGATAGGTTTTTGTCTGTGGTCGCTAGTAGGTGGGTGACCCGTGTTGGGGTCTCTTCGCTTGTTAGCTTCGCAAGCAATTTAAAGGGCTTAAAGAGTTCTCTAAGGCAGGAGTTTGGGACGCCGATTGCCGTGCTTAGTCAGAAGGTTGTTGATCTTCGCTTGGCCATGAAGGTTGCCCAAGCTGGAGTTTTGGCAGACCCCCTTTCTCCCTCCCTCCAGCTTCAGGCCTCTGAGGCCTCGTATAGGTTCTGGGCAGCAGCTAGGTGTGAAGAAGCCTCCCTTCGGCAGAAATCGAGGGTTAAGTGGCTGGCGTTAGGGGATAGGAACTCGGGTTTCTTTCACAGGAGTGTCAAAGTTAGGGCAGCCCGGAATAGCTTTTCCTCTCTGGTTGATGGTTCTGGGGCCAGGTTGTCTTCCCATGAGGACATCTAGAGTTCTCTGGTTCGTTATTTCCAGGGGCTCTTGGTGATATGAATTATCTTGGCAATCAAATTCATATCCAAGATGAAGCTCAAGGAGGTCAAACCATTGTTATGGAACAATGACCAAAGTCAACAAAGAAGAGAAATGAATTGACTTCACTTTGTCACAAGTCCAAATGCATGGATTCATATAAGGACTTTATTAATGTTGTAATTCAAATTTGAATTACTAGAATCCTTTAATTAAGTAGTTGAAGTTTTCCTTTAATTAAGTAGTTGAAGTTTTCTTTTAATTAGGTAGTTGGATGTTACATTAATTAGGTAGTTGGAGATTTCCATTAATTGGGTTGTTGGAAAGTATAAGTTAGGTTGTTGGAGAAATCATTAATTTGCATGTACTTAATTCCTTGTCTATAAAAGGAATTTGTTTTGTCAAATGTAGCACAACTTGATATTTGAATGAAACTCCATTGAGAGCTATTTGGTTACCTTTTGCATTTCTTGTATGACTTGCATGTTTTAGAAGCATTCTATTAGACTTGATCAATCTAATAGTGGAGTGTTTCGGTTCAAGGTTAGGGACAAGTTCCTCATCCTTGGATATTCGATCTAAAGGTATTTCTATTCTTCTCTTTATCTTGGGGTGAAACTAAATGTATTAAGGGGTTTTAGTGTTTGTGATTCAAGGGTTCGCATAACCAAGGGGTTCTTGATCCAATTCACTAGGGTTTCATATCACTTGGGGTCCCAAGGGGTTGGTTACCGTGACCTTACAGAGCAATTAAAGCCGATTGTGGGGTTTGTGTGGTCTGATCAGTGTGTAACTGATCTCATCCGCCCCATCTCGAGAGATGTGGTCCGAGCTGTTCTCTTTTCCATGAGTAGTGCCAAGGCTCCTGGCCCGGATGGCTTCCCTGTGGGGTTTTTCAAAGCTGCTTGGAGTGTTGTTGGGGATGATTTCTGTTCCGCAGCGCTTCACTTCTTTGATACCTCCTTCTTTCCTCCTGGTATCAATGCCACCTCTCTCACCTTGATTCCTAAGAAGGTGGGTGCCTCCCAGGTTGAGGATTTCAGGCCTATTTCCTGTTGTAATGTGTTGTTGTATAAATGGATTGCAAAGGTTTTGGCCAATCGTCTTCGCGTGTGGCTGCCTTCCTTCATAAGTCTGAATCAGTCGGCCTTTGTTCAAGGAAGGAGTATTGTGGATAACATTCTGCTCTGCCAGGAGTTGGTTCAGGTTACCACCTCAATAAAGGGAGCCCGCGGTGTGTGCTGAAGATCGACCTGCAGAAAGCTTATGATTCTATCCAGTGGGATTTTCTCTTTGGCTTACTGCTCTCGATTGGTACGCCTTGCCAGTTTGTAAACAGGATCCGGGCTTGCGTTACTTCGCCTATGTTCTCCATTTCGGTGAATGGGTCCTTTGAGGGGTTTTTTTTTTGCAGGTAGGCGTGGTCTCCGTCAGGGGGATCCCTTGTCCCCTTACCTGTTCGTCATGTGTATGGAAGTCTTGTCGAGGCTGCTGAATTCCCCGCCGACTGAGTTTGAGTTTCATCCCAAGTGCGCGAGGGTTAATCTTACCCATCTTTGCTTTGCGGATGACTTGATGATTTTCTCTGCGGGGAATAGGACTTCTTTGAGGCTTGTTCAGCATACCTTACATCACTTCCAGGAGCTCTCGGACCTTGTGGCTAATTCCGCTAAGAGCTCGATGTTCTGTGCGGGGGTCCCTGTAACGGTAGCTGTCAGCCTTGCTGAGTTCATGGGTGTTGCTCTTGCGACCCTGCCTGTTAGTTTCTTAGGTCTCCCTCTCATCTCAGGTAGGTTGTCTTCTCGGGATTGCCAGCCCCTGATTGATCGGATCACCTCTAGGATTGGCAGTTGGACTGCTAGGGCTCTTTCCTATGCGGGTAGGTTGCAGCTTATCCAGTCGGTCCTCCAGAGCTTCCAGGTCTATTGGGCCAGTGTGTTTGTGCTGCCTGCTCGTATAGTCCATAGGGTTGAGACTCTGCTTCGCTGCTACCTCTAGAAAGGCTCTCCTTCTGGTCGCGGGGGGGCAAAGGTTGCCTGGGATGACATTTGTTTGCCTAAGCGGGAGGGAGGTTTGGGTATTCATCATATCCAATCCTGGAACTCGGCAGCTGTTATGAAGCTCCTTTGGCTCCTTCTGCTTCGCTCTGGTTCTCTGTGGGTCGCTTGGATGGAGGAGTATTTTTTTTTGCAACGGTAGTTTAATTAATACAGGGATTGAAACCATTACCTTGTGGTCACCGGCACAACCCTATGCCAATTGAGCTATGCTCGGTTTGGCGGATGGAGGAGTATTGATATGAATTATCTTGACAATCCAATTCATATCCATGGTGAAGGTCAAAGAAGTCAAATCATTGTTTTGGAGCAAAGACAATTCAAGTCAACAAAGACAGAAATGCATGGCTACACTTTGTCACAAGTTCAAATGCATGGAATGATATGAAGACTTTATTTTTTTGCAAAGGTGAATATATATTAAGCAAAAAGACCTCAAAGCCTGAGGCCAAAGGGCACCATCAAACAAGAGAACAACTCTGGGAAAACCAATGTACCAAACAAACAAAACAACCCAACGGAAACTAAAGCCCGAGGGAAAGCAACAAAAAACCAACAAACAACAAACCCCAGCACCCAACCCACAAGCGGGAAGGAGCCAGAAAAGACAAAAAAGCAAATAACTACAACACAACTCAAGGAGCAAAAGAGCACAATCGAAACAAGAGGAACAACAAGCCAGAGCACGAACGAAGCATAACTCCCCAGCCGCCCAAAAACCACCCGAAGCCATCAATCCCCCGGCCGACACGAGCAAAAGAGCGACTCCAAACAAGGTCAAGGGGCACCAAGCAAAGCAGAGGGAGGACAGACAGATGCTGAGAAAAAAGGGGCCAAGCTGGCCATCCAACATCTGCATGCAAGAAGCCAGCCCCCCAAGCACGGCCAAGTAAACCAAAACAAAGAAGAGACCCTTCAACTCGTCTTCCCCCTACTTCTGGCAAGAGAACAACCATCAGGTATGCAGGCCCGACAGAAAGCCACAAGGACCAGGCAAGCATCGCTTCCCTCGACAAAGCCTAATCCAAGGACACCCACCACAAAAACCGACACACCCTCCGGACAAGGCGCCTTTCGGGGTGACAACAAGCATCCAGAACAAACTCAACTCAATTCAGGAACTAGGACCACACTAGGGGGCAAAGAGCACCCACAGAACAGAGATGGACAGCCAACTGCAAAAGAAGCAAGCACCGCCTGAACCAACCCCAACAGAGAGAGGCACCCCACAGACCAACCTCTCATAGCCACCACTCAAAAAGCCCACCAGGGAAGAAAAAGCCAAGGACAACAAGGGCAAAAACGGGGAAGAAAGCAAGCAAACTCAACGAGCCTCTGCAAGAAGCGCCCTCAAAGCATGAACAAGCACAGGGAGAGGCCCCAAACAGGCACGCCGCACAGACCAAACTGAAAACCCCCTCCAGAGAAGAGACAACAACAACACCAAGGGACAGAACAAGGGAAGAAGCAATCGCCAGCAACGAGACAGCACCGCAAGGAGCAACCAAAGACTGAAGACCCCTCCAGAGAATAGACAGCAGTAGCAACCAGGGACAGAGAAGGGGAAGAAGCAATCGCCAGAAGCGAAACAGCACCGCAAAGAGCCACCTGACAAAACACCTGCACACACTCAAAGAACAAGACAAAGTCAATCAAAAGAATCCCAGGGGGAGCCGGCCGAAACCGCACCCACCCAGGACGAGCATGCAGAAGAAATATCAGACTGAATAGCGGCGATAACCGACTGAGGAGGGCGGTGACCCGGGCCGTGAACACGCAAGTTTCGTTCCATCCAAATATGGTAGATCACAGCACACCAGGCCACTCTCCAAACAAGCTTACGCTTGTGCTGCCCAGCACTCACCCGACAAATCCACTCAAGCTCAGCATCCCAAGGGAGAACGAGGCGGGAAGCTCTGCCCCAACAGAGGATATCCTCCTACACCAAACTCGCAAAGGGGCACTGAAAGAACAAGTGGTCTCGGGACTCAGTCCCGGACAAACAAAGCAAACAATCGGTAGGTGTCGAGGGGATCCACCTAGCCAGCCTATCACGGGTATACAAACGGTCCCTCAAGGCCAGCCAGGTGACAAAAGCATGACGCGGAATATTCCCCCCGAACCATAGCAAACCCTGCCACGGAACCACTGTCCCACGGGGGCGAATCGCCTCCCAAGCACTCGAAACCGAAAAACCAATCCCGCCTGGAACCCAGATCAACCTATCCTCCCTACCTGGGCAACACACAGTAGAGCGCACGGCATCGGAGATCTCCAACAACTCAGGAGACACAACCGGCCACCGCCACGAGCCATCAGGTAGCAGGAAATCAGAGACCATAGCTTGAATATGACTAGCTGCGTCATACAAGATACGATCACTAATCCTGGGGAGAATAGGGCCATCAGGCAGCCATGGATCAACCCACATACGACACCTAGAACCGTCGCCAATGGAAAACCGGACAAGTGGACGGAATTGGTCCCGAAGCCCCATAATCGCCTTGAGGCACCAAGACCACATAGACGACACAGGAATCGTCCAAAGAGACCGACCACGGAGGATATACTCCTCCATCCAAGCCACCCACAGAGAACCAGAGCGAAGCAGAAGGAGCCAAAGGAGCTTCATAACCGCTGCCGAGTTCCAGGATTGGATGTGACGAATACCCAAACCTCGCTCCCTCTTCGGCAAACAAATGTCATCCCAGGCAACCTTCGCCCCCCCACGACCAGAAGGAGAGCCCTTCCAGAGGTAGCACCGAAGCAAACTCTCAACCCTATGGACTATACGAGCAGGCAGCACAAACACACTAGCTCAATAGACCTGGAAGCTCTGGAGGACCGACTGGATAAGCTGCAACCTTCCCGCATAGGAAAGAGCCCTAGCAGTCCAACTGCCAATCCTAGAGGTTATCCGATCAATCAGAGGCTGGCAGTCCCGAGAAGACAGCCGACCAGAGATGAGAGGGAGACCTAAGTAACAAACAAGCAAGGTCGCAAGAGCAACACCCATGAACTCAGCCAGACCGACAGCCCCCTGGACAGGGACCCCGGCATAGAACATCGAGCTCTTAGCGGAGTTAGCCACAAGGCCTGAAAGCTCCTGGAAGTGAAGTAAGGTCTGCTGAACAAACCTCAAAGAAGTCCTGTTACCCGCAGAGAAAATCATCAAGTCATCCGCAAAGCAAAGATGGGTAAGATTAACCCTCTCACACTTGGGATGAAACTCAAACTCAGGCGGCGGGGAATTCAGCAGACGCGACAAGACTTCCATACACATGACGAACAGGTAAGGGGACAGGGGGTCACCCTGACGGAGACCACGCCTACCCGCAAAAAACCCCTCAGGGGACCCATTCACCGAAATGGAGAACATAGGCGAAGTGACGCAAGCCCGGATCCAGTTTACAAACTGGCAAGGAGTACCAATCGAAAGCAGTAAGCCAAAGAGAAAATCCCACTGGATAGAATCATAAGCTTTCTGCAGGTCAATCTTCAGCACACACCGCGGGCTCCCTTTGTTGAGGTGGTAACCCCCAACCAACTCCTGGCAGAGCAGAATGTTATCCACAATACTCCTACCTTGAACAAAGGCCGACTGATTCGGACTGATGAAGGAAGGCAGCCACACGCGAAGACGATTAGCCAAAACCTTTGCAATGCATTTATACAACACATTACAACAGGAAATAGGCCTGAAATCCTCAACCCGGGAGGCACCCACCTTCTAAGGAATCAAGGTAAGAGAGGTGGCATTGATACCAGGAGGAAGGAAGGAGGTATCAAAGAAGTGAAGCGCGGCGGAAACGAAATCATCCCCAACAACACTCCAAGCAGCTTTGAAAAACCCCACAGGGAAACCATCCGGGCCAGGAGCCCTGGCACTACTCATGGAAAAGAGAACAGCTCGAACCTCATCTCGCGAGATGGGGCGGATGAGATCAGTTACACACTGATCAGACCACGAAAACCCCACCATCGGTTTTAATTGTTCTGTGAGGTCACGATAACCAACTCCTTGGGACCCCAAGAGACCCTGGAAATAATGAACCAAAGATCTCGAGATGTCCTCATGGGAAGACATCCTGACCCCAGAACCATCAACCACAGAGGAAAAGCTATTCCGGGCTGCCCTAACTTTCACGCTCCTTTGAAAGAACCCCGAGTTCCTATCCCCTAACGCCAGCCACTTAAACCTCGATTTCTGCCTAAGGGAGGCTTCTTCACACCTAGCTGCTGCCCAGAACCTATCAGATGCCTCAGCGGCCTGAAGCTGGAGGGAGGGAGAAAGGGGGTCTACCACAACTCCCGCCTGGGCAGCCTCCATGGCCAAGCGAAGATCAATAACCTGCTGACTAAGCACGACAATCGGCGTCCCAAACTCCTGCCTGAGAGACCCCTTTAAGCCCTTTAAATTGCGAGCGAAGCTGACAAGCGGAGAGACCCCAACATGGGTCACCCACCTACTAGCAATCACAGACAAAAACCAATCAGACTCCCCCCAATGGTTAAAGAACCGAAAGGAGGGAGACCGACGAGCACCTAAAGGGCCAGGAGAGAAAACCATCGGACTATGGTAAGAAACAGCCCAGTCATGCACGTGCACCACACACATAGGCCGACCAGAAGCCCACTCAGCATTGACCAAAACTCTATCCAACCTGCCCAACTGACCTCCTGGGCCACCCCTCGGGCGACTAGTCCAAGTGAACCAATTCCCCTGAACCGGCAGCTCAACCAAGTCAGCCTCTAGGAGAGCAGTATCAAAGGCTCCCATCGTAGAAATGCTATGGTTACCCCCACTCCTCTCAGTCAACCGGCGAGTCTCATTAAAGTCTCCCATAACCACTCCAGGGGAAGACCTACTCGAACAAGCCAAGGCCAACTCCCTCCACAAAGCAGACCGCCCAGCCTCGAGATTGGACCCATACACACAGGCAATATGAGTCACAACCTGAGAAGACAGGTCCACCAGGGAGCCAGTAACCAACTGAGGACTAATCAGGCTATGGGAGAAAGAGAAACGGCGGGAACGCCATAACACCCAAATACGACCCAGGCCACTATCCCCATAACTACATACACACTGCCAATCTGCCCCAAAGGAACGAAACACGAAATCAAACTGATGAGCCTTAACCTTGGTTTCTACCAGACAGCAGAAACCAATATTCTCAGACTGCAAAAAGGATCGAACACATCGTCCTTTTGTCGGGTCAGTGAGACCGCGCACATTCCACGAGCACCAACTAGACATAGGAAGTAGAAGGGGAGACAATGGCATCCTGACACCATCGGGGGTCCACACTATCACAGATCGTCTTTTCCATTAAGGAAACCACCCTCTGGGGGGCCAAATCACACCCCAAGGAATCCGAAAGAGAACCGAAAGAGTTAGTCACATGTACCCCCTTCGGGGGCTCAGAAGAATGGGGGAGCCGAGGGGAGGGGCCAATAGGAGAACTCGGGAGACTAGCCAAGGCAATGGGAATGGCAGACGAGTCTGCAGCCAAGGACTTGGCAGCCTTCTTCCGTTTACGCCTGCGGGATTTCCCTCCCACAGGGATAAAGTCATCACCAGCCTCAAGAGTGGAGGCTTGTTCACCCTTCCCACTAGCAACCCCTACCTGATCCAAGCTCACGCCATCACTCTGGGCCGGCACCCTGACCCCACCCTCAGTAGACACCTGTGTAGGGAGGATGGGATCAAAACTACTCACAGTCTTTTTTGGACAGCCGGAGTCCGAATGGCCAAAGACCCGATAGGATAGGCACCTCTTGGGCTTCCATTCATACTCAATGGGGATAGTATGATCCACCCCATAGATAGTGACCCCAACCTTACTAGGGAGAGGGGCATCAATCGCAACCTCCACATAGACCCGAGCATACGAGGAGCACGTTTTGTCCTTTGTAGGCTTATCCAACCGCAAAGGAACACCTGCCGTACTCGCAATGTTGCTCAACCCAGTAGTGGTCCACAATTCCATAGGGACATGGAAAAACTTAACCCACACAGGAATTTTAACGAACACAAAGGTCTGGGGGACAATCCCAGGGGCCCACTGCCTCAGTAGGATAGGCTTCCCCCCGAAGTGCCAGGGGCCATTCTCTAAGACCCAGTCCCTAGCTGAGTCCTTTTGGAACCTGAAAATGATCAATCCATTATCAAACAAGTTAATGGTTGGAACTTCCACATGTCCCCAAATCCTCCTGACCAGCCGATCAAGAACAAAAAAGGGAAGTTTACCATCCATAAACTGTCCCACCAACGAACCTCTCCAAACTGCCACATGTCCCCAATAACCTCATCCGAGGGAATGGCAAACATAATCCCATCCTTCTCAATAGGAGGGTTATAGAGGAGAGGTTCATCAGATGGTGAGGTCCACTGAGGCCCAAAAAGATTGGCCCAACTAGCCTTATGCTCCTGACCGATGGACCCAAGGGGCCCACCCGACCCCATGTGATTAGGCCCAACCCCACCTAAAGAACCTCTAGACGCCTCATCCCCCTTGCTCATACCTACATCCAGACGAGAATGGCCAAGTAGAGGAAACTTTCCTGGAATCCCCGAACCACTCCTAGGCCCAAACGAGCTACATCCCAACCCAACCTCACTAGTCCCAACCTTTCCCTCGAGCGGCAAACCCTCAACCCGATTGGGCTTTCCACGCCTAGTCACCAGATGGCCCAACTGACCACGGCCTATTGGGCTAAGAGAGGGAGGCCCAATTGGCAACACTACTTGACCCAAGTCATGAACAATTGGGCCAAGCCCAATTTCGTCAAGCCCATCATTGTCAATCAAGTCAAGCCCACTTGAGGAATTTCTTTTGTCTAATGTAAGAGAAGTTGATAAGAATATATGGAAATGTAGTGTTTTTGGTTTCTTGTGTGTTCTTGTGATAGAATGCACGAATATTTGGAGCATTCAAGTGAGGATTGATCTGTCTTGCTTGTGGAGTGCTTTGAAGATCGAGGGTTGATGGGAGCCAAAAGCTTTGTCCGATCCTTGGTTTGTTAGATCATCTAAGTAACCTGTTTTCTAGCCTTTCTTAGGGGCTGAGACCAAATTGGCTACTGGGGTTTTTCAAGTTAATGTGTTGGGGGTCCGTATAATCAAGGGGTTCTCACGCTTATTCTTGGAGGTTTCGTATCAAGTATATCCTCCGTGGTCGGTCTCTTTGGACGATTCCTGTGTCGTCTATGTGGTCTTGGTGCCTCAAGGCGATTATGGGGCTTCGTGACCAATTCCGTCCACTTGTCCGGTTTTCCATTGGCGATGGTTGTAGGTGCCGTATGTGGGTTGATCCATGGCTGCCTGATGGTCCTATTCTCCCCAGGATTAGTGATCGTATCTTGTATGACGCAGCTAGTCATATTCAAGCTATGGTCTCTGATTTCCTGCTTCCTGATGGTTCGTGGCGGTGGCCGGTAGTGTCTCCTGAATTGTTGGAGATCTCCGATGTCGTGCGCTCTACTGTGTGTTGCCCAGGTAGGGAGGATAGGTTGATCTGGGTTCCAGGCAAGATTGGCTTTTCAGTTTCGAGTGCTTGGGAGGCGATCCGTCCCCGTGGGACGGTGGTTCCTTGGCAGGGTTTGCTATGGTTCGGGGGGAATATTCCGCGTCATGCTTTTGTCACCTGGCTGGCCTTAAGGGATCGAAACCAATATTTCGCGTCATGCTTTTGTCACACACTGCCAATCAGCCCCAAAGGAACGAAACACTAAGTCAAACGGATGAGCCTTAACCTTAGTTTCAACCAGACAGCAGAAACCAATATTCTCAGACTGCCAAAAGGAGCGAACACATCGCCCTTTTGCCGGGTCAGTGAGACCGCGCACATTCCACGAGCACCAACTAGACATAGGAAGTAGAAGGGGAGATGGTGGCATCCTGACACCCTCGAGGGTCCACACTGTCGCAGAGCGCCTTTTCCACTAAGGAAATCACCCGCGGGGAGGCCAAGGCACACTCCGAGGAATCAGCTAGAGAACCGAAAGAGTTAGTCACTCGGACCCCCTTTGGGGGCTCAAGAGACCGGGAAAGCCTAGAGGTGGGGCCAAGAGGAGAACTCGGGAGGCTAACCAAGACAATGGGATGGGCAGACGAGTCTGTCGCAGCCAAGGATTTGGCAGCCTTCTTCCTGTTCCGTTTACGCCTACGAGATTTCCCTCCCACTAGGAGAAAATCATCACCCACCTCAAGAGAGGAGGCCTGTTGACCCTCCCCACTAACGACCACTGCCTGATCCGAGCCCACGCCGTCACTCTGGGCCGGCACCTTGACCTCACCCTCAGTAGACACCTGTGTAGGGAGGATGGGATCAATACTACTCCCAGTCTGATTTGGACAACCTGAGTCCGAATGACCAAAGATACGGTAAGATAGGCACCGCTTGGGCTTCCACTCGTATTCAATTGGGATAGTATGATCCACACCATAGACAGTGACCCCAACCTTACTAGGAGGAGGGGCATCAATCGCGACCTCCACACAAACCCGAGCATACGAGGAGCACGTTTTGTCATTTGTAGGCTTATCCAACCGCAAAGGAACACCAACCGTGCTCGCAATATTGCTGAACCCATGAGTGGTCCACAATTCCATAGGGACATGAAAAAACTTGACCCACATCGGTATTTTATCGAATACGAAGGTCTGGGGGACTATCCCAGGGACCCACTGCCTCAACAGGATAGGCTTCCCCCCAATGTGCCAGGGGCCATTCTCCAGGACCCAGTCCCGAGCTGAGTCCTGTTTGAACCTGAACATGATCAAACCATTATCAAACAAGTTAATGGTTGGAACTTCCACATGGCCCCAAATCCTCCTGACAAGCCGATCCAGAACAAAAAACGGGAGTTTGCCATCAATAAACTGACCCACCAAAGATCCTCTCCAAACTGCTATACCCTCCTCAATAACCTCATCTGAGGGAATGGCAAACATAATTCCATCCTTCTCAATAGGAGGGTTATAGACTAGGGGTTCAGCAGCGGGGGAAGTCCACTGAGGCCCAACTAGCCTTTTGTCCCTGACCATGTAGCCCTAGAGGCCCACTGGGCCCAATCGGATTAGACCCAAACTCACCCAAAGAACCTACAGACGCATCATCCCCCGCACTAGCCCCCAAATTCGACCGAGGATGGCCTAACAGAGGAAACTTTCCTGGAATCCCCGAGCCATTCCTATCTCCAACCCTTCCCTCTAGGGGCAAAACCTCAGCCTGAGTGGGAAAAGAGCGACAGGTCACCAAGTAGCCCAACTGACCCTGTCCAATAGGGCTAAAGGAGGGCGGCCCGATTGGACCAATTGGCAAGGCTCCTTGCCCTAAGTTAGCCAAAGTTGGGCCCACCCCCATTGGGTCAAGCCCACTAAGATGAAGCCCACTTTTATCCAAACCATGAAGCCCAATATGGTCAAGCCCATTAGCATTAGGCCCATTATGGCCAAGCCCAATGGCCCCCACTTCATTTGGGCCAAACCCGTTTTGGACTTCAATTTGGCCGATCTTCCGTTGCAAGGAATTTAACTTCCCACGGATTGGCCCAACAAGGGAATGTGAGATTAAGGACTTGCCAACTTTCGGAATTTTGAGATTCAAGCCATTAGTTGACTTACCAACGGCAGTGAAATCCTCATTTAATTGAGGACCGAGAGATACCATATTCGGATCACCAAATAAATGGTCAGCATGGAAGGTTTCAAGAGAATCATCCCTCCCATTCACAGCACCCACATTAATCATGGGAAGAGAAGGGATGCTCACGACAACACCCCCATCCATCCCGCCCTGGTGATTAAGGGACTTTCCTTCCATAGAACGCTCATTTAAAGCACGAGCAGCACCAGCCGCCCCCAAGGACGAAGAAGTAGGTTGCCCTAACCTGTCGTCTTCAACCTCCAGACGCGAATTGCCTGCATCTAAAGACCGCGAATTTGAAGAGGGCGCCTCAGACTCAGAAGGGCTAATTCGAGACTGAGGACACACTACTCTGTCGCCACAGACATCAACAACAGCCATGGAAACTAGCGGACCCCCTGCTTTAGCGCTTTTCGAACCTTTTGAGGGCTGCCCAGAAACACCAGCTGACTAACCTGAAGAACGCCCCTTACCAGACCTAGAACTTACATCCCCAGAGTTAACTACTTCGAAGGAATTGGACAAATGGTCGAGAGAAACCGACTTCACCATCTCCGAAGGCTGAACAACGATACTCTGTTTTTTCCAACCCTTTGACCCCACAGATAAAACCTCCGAAGACGACCCCTTAGGAGCCAGCCCCCCCGATACCTTACCACCATCAGTAGGAATGCCAAGAGAGGACTCCAAAGGCAAAGTCGATCGTTGCGCTGCCACAGATTGGGTTGTAGATTTCAGAAGCCGCAACCCATTTTGAGGGCCAAGACTTTGGGCAAATGGTTTTTTTCAGAGGGGACTTCTTCTTCCTCATGGGTAAAGTGAACAAAAAGGAATCCTAATCTCCCACAACACCAACCAAATCCTAATCTCCCACAGCACAAAACCAAAACCCCAAAACAGAGCACACCTAAAAACTAAACAAAACCAGAAATGATAAAACAACAAAGGAAAACAGAGGAATGAGGAAACTTACCTCTGTGATGCGCCCAGCTTCACTTCCTTCATCGGAATGCCCTACCAAGCTCCAAACGAGTATCAATCCCCAGCCATGGTCTGATATTTCTTCTGCGTTCTCGTCCTGGGTGGGTGCAGTTTCGGCCGGTTCCCCCTGAGATTCTTTTGATGGACTTTCTCTTGTTCTTTGAGTGTGTGCAGGTGTTATTTTCAGGTTGTTGCTTCGTTGTTGTTTTGTCCTGGTGAGTGCTTCTTCCCCTGTTCTGTCCCTAGCCCCTTGGCGTTGCTGTTCTCTCTTCCCTGGAGGGCGGTTTGCTGTTTTGGCTTTATGCGGCTTTTTGGGTTTTCGGCCTCTCTGTGAGGTTTCCTTGCCGTGGCTCTTTCAGGTGTTATTTTCAGGTTGTTCCTTCGTTGCTGTTTCGCCCTGGCGAGTGCTTCTTCCCCTGTTCTGCCCCTAGCCCTTTGGTGCTGCTGTTCTCTCTTCCTTGGAGGGGGATTGTTGTGTTTGGCTTTGTGCGGCCTGTCTGGTTTGGGGCCTCTCTGTGTGGTTTCCTTGCCGTGGCTCTTTCAGGTGCTCGCTTTATTCCCCGGTTTTCCACTTGTTGTCCTTGGCGCCTTCCCTGGTCGGTGGTTTTGAGGCCTTGACTATGAGAGGCGGGTCTGTTTTGGGGCCCTCTTTGTAGGGGTTGGTTCTGGATGATGCTTGCTTCTTTTGCAGTTGGTTGTCCTTCTGTGTTTCTGTGCGTACTTTTTGCCCCCTGGTGTTGTCTTGGTTCCTGTTTGGGACGAGTTGTTTTGTCTGCTTGTTGTCACCCCGAAAGGCGCCTTGTCCTGAGGGTGTGTCGGCTTTTGGTGAGGGTCCTTGGTCTGGGGAGTGTCGAGGGACTTCTCTCCAAGCCCTTTAGGTGCTCGTCGGTCACCCTCCTTTCGGTTCTTTAACCATTGGGGGGAGTCTGATAGGTTTTTGTCTGTGGTCGCTAGCAGGTGGGTGACCCGTGTTGGGGTCTCTCCGCTTGTTAGCTTCGCTCGCAATTTAAAGGGTTTAAAAAGGTCTCTTCGGCAGGAGTTTGGGAAGCCGATTGCCGTGCTTAGTCAGCAGGTTGTTGATCTTCGCTTGGCCATGGAGGCTGCCCAGGCTGGAGTGTTGGCTGACCCCCTCTCTCCCTCCCTCCAGCTTCAGGCCTTTGAGGCCTCGGATAGTTTTTGGGCAGCAGCTAGGTGTGAAGTGTTAAGTCTCTGAAAATGACTTATTTAGGACCCATTTAGCTTAGGAAGATGTACACTTTTAGGTGTTTTTGATAACATTTAGCCTAAACCTATGCTTTAATATGAGAATTAGAAGAAGGTAGCTAATCTAGGACGTATGTACAATAGGTAGAAAAAGGGTTGAAAACCGAAGGAAAAGAATGAAAAAATGAGCATTGCGAATGAATTGCGAAAACATTGCGGTGACCGCAATTATTCAAGTGAAAACCGTAAGTTGACTGATCTTTTTCTGTTAATTTCCGTAATTTCAGGGATTCGTTCTTTCTCCTCCATCCATTCTGATATATGACGTTGAAGATTGATGGTTCTCCTTTGCCCAAACGCACCTGCAAACTACTATAAAAGGGGGCCAAAGTCGGAGGTTTGATCATCATTCGAAGCGCAGAAGTCTTCTCGCAGTCCATCATTTCTCTCTGTTTTCCTTTACCGTCTGTTGGAGTGAGAGTCTCAGCTGTTGGAATCGATAATCTGATAGGAAGGAGAGGAGATTCTTCTTCTCTCTCGATTGGATTCATCCAAGCAAGGCTGACCTCTCATCCCTTTCATTCGAGGCGACTGCAACGAAGCTTTCAAGCAACCTTTACTGCTTTTCTGTCTTTTTCTTCTCATTTCCAGCTTTGATTAGTTGTTGTTCTAGTTTAGTGTTTTACTTACTGCATTTCGTTGTTGTCTGTCTTGGAATCATTTCTTTCAAAGCTTTCCTTTGTCGTTCAAACACTCAAAGTAATCAAAGTACAATTCTGCATTTCACAGTTTCCACCTTTTTCTGCTACGGTTTTGTCTTGCTGTTTTAAGCACATTTCTCTTCTAAGCATGTCTGTTTTATCTACCCTTTCTGTTCTCCATATATCCATGAGTAGCTAAGTCACTTAGGGGCATGCTAATGACAGAACTATAGGCTAAAAAACGTGAACCAAGCATGTAGGATCGCCTTCGAAACATTGATTGTATGTAAGCTTCATCCCACGGGCAATTTCGATTGGCCATCCATTTTGTCCAAAGAACTCCTAACCTCTGGAAGGAGTAAGAGTTCAGAGTCATATAATCATGCTAGCCTTTCACGGTAATCAGAAAACGGCTTAGGAATAAGCGTTTTCCTAGTACAAACTAAACACTCCTGTTTTAACAAGATGCTTAAGACCTTACTTTGAAGTCGAGTAAACTTAAGACTCTAATGCATGGAATCGGACGATACTTGAGATAGAGTGAGCTTGATGTATAGAGAGTTGATCCAGTGCTTGAGAATCGTAATAAAATGCCTATAGGATAGTCATTAGTAGCCTTAAATTCACCCATTTACACACTTTCGCTGTTATTCAATTGCGGTAACATTGCGGTCCTCGCAATTCTGCCATTTTATCATTCTGTTTAGCTGTTTTCTTCTTCGTTTATCAATTCCATCTCTTGTCCTTTGAGTCTGATTTCAACTTTAATTTGTTTATGTTGCATCCCTTTACACATTCAGCAAAAATTAGATAATTAAAAACCAATTTTACCCCTTCAAATCCACCCCATCTTTCTTAACAAATACACTTCGCGAATAGCTAAACATAAGTCTCTGTGGAAAAAACGAATGAAATATACTTACTACTTGCTGTGAGACCATGTATGCTTGCATGTTCTAAGTGCTCTCTCTACCTTATTGCTTATTTATCTTTTACACTGAGCACGCAACAAGTTTTTGGCGCCGCTGCCGGGGACTTATTTTAAGTGAAAACGAAGTTTGTTAAGTTTGAAACATCAAGATACTTTCCATTGAATTTGATCCATCTTTATTTCTTTTTCAGGTACCATTTAGGGTAGTTTATGAATGAGACTCCATCTAGTGATCTAGAGTTCAACCCTGAGCCCGAGAGATTATTTAAAGCTAGAAATAGAGCCAAGAAACGTCTTTTTAAACAAACCCTTTTACCTCCAATCATTGCGGGAACTACAATTCCTCCGCAATTACCTCAAGAAGAAATGGCTGGAGTAAATCAAAACCTGGTGCCTGTCACTCGCAATCCCATTGAAATAGCGAATGACAAGGATAGCGCCATCCTTTCATATTTAGTACCTATGCCTGGGGAGCTGAACCCCAGCATAATCCGTCCTGAAATCACTGCCAACTCATTCGAGTTAAAACCAGTGATGTTCCAAATGTTGTCCACTGTGGGACAATTCTTTGGAATAGAAAATGAGGACCCCCATAACCACCTTAGGAACTTCCTAGGAGTTAGTGACACATTCCTAATCCCTGGAGTTTCCCAAGAAGCCCTGAGGTTATATCTTTTCCCTTACTCTTTAAGGGACAAAGCCAAAACATGGTTAAATTCTTTACCCTCAGGATCTGTCCTCAATTGGACAGATTTAGCAGAAAAATTCCTAGTCAAATATTTCCCACCAGATAGGAATTCAACCTTTCGTGATGATATCATAAAGTTCAAACAAGCTCCAAGTGAGTCCCTTCACGAAGCTTGGACAAGATTCAAAGACCTTCTCATTAAATGTCCACACCATGGCATTCCATGGTGTATCCAAATAGAAGTCTTCTTTAAAGGATGCAACCCCAGCACCAGACAAGTTCTAAATTCATCTGCTGGTGGTTCCATGTTGTCCAAGAGTTACAACGAAGCTTATGAGATCTTGGAGAAGATCTCAACATCTCATTGTAGGTGGTCAGACGATCCAGTAGAGCCAACTAGGGCTCAAGACAAGGATGCTCTAAGCGCCATGAGCACCCAAATAAATGCCCTGACCAACCTAGTTAAGCAAATGGCTCAGGCCAATCTCCAAACCAGTGCCAATACCGCCACAGCCATGTCAATGGGCACCCAACCAAGTCAAGGCGAGGCACCTATCTGTGGATTCTGTGGGGAAGGGCACCCATATGAATACTGCCCTGGGAATCCATCCTTAGTCTGCTATGTTGGAAGCCAGCAGCAGCCCAGGAATAACCCCTACTCACAAACTTACAACCCTGGTTGGAGAAACCACCCTAACCTGTCATGGGGTGGCCAACAAAGCACTAACCAAAATTCTAACCAACCTAGACCGAGTGGAACACCTGGTTTCACTCCCCAACATAACCAGTCAATGTACCAAAAACCTTACAATCAACCTGTAGGATCTTCTGTAGAAAGCCTACTCAAGGAATACATAGCTAAGAATGATGCTACTCTTCAGAGCCAGCAAGCTACTCTTAGGAGCCTGGAAAACCAAATAGGCCAATTAGCCAATGAACTTAAAAGTAGGCCCCAAGGTAGGCTCCCTGCTGACACCGAGGTACCAAGGAGAGATGGCAAAGAGCAAGTTCAAGCAATTGAACTTAGGAGTGGAAGACCATTGGTGAGCAACACAAAGGACACACCAAAGAGAGTAGAGAACACTGAGTCTAGTGCTCCACTGGAGTCTCTGCCAAACCAAGGTCCACCACCAACTAGCACATCAGGAGTCAGGCTAGAACCAATTATTGAGGAGGTAGAAGAAATTCCAAGGCCTCCACCTATCCTAAAGCGCCCTGACATACCTGCATATGTGCCACCACCTCCATACCCTCGAAGGCTTAAGAAGAAGCAAGAACAGGAAGTTCATTTTAATAAATTCTTAGAAATACTTAAGCAAGTGCATGTTAACATTCCTTTTGTAGAAGTTTTACAGTCTATGCCTTCTTATGTAAAGTTTTTGAAGGACATTATTACTAACAAAAAAATAATTGGTGAGTTTGAAACAGTAAACCTCACCGAGGAGTGCAGTGCCATCCTCCAGAACAAGCTGCCCAAGAAGGAGAAGGATCCTGGTTCCTTCACCTTACCTGTAGAACTTGGAGGCAAGCACGTGGGCAGAGCGCTTTGTGACCTGGGCGCCAGCATAAATCTCATGCCCCTGTCCCTATTCCGCCAGTTGGGAATGGGAGAAGCACGTCCAACCACAGTCACTTTACAACTAGCAGACAGATCCATCGCATATCCAGAAGGTAAGATTGAGGATATTCTAGTTAAAGTTGACAAATTTATTTTCCTTGCAGATTTCATTGTCCTGGACTATGAGGCAGACAAGGAAGTCCCCATCCTGCTAGGTAGACCATTTCTAGCCACAGGTAGGGCACTTATAGACGTCCAAAAAGGTGAGCTTACTATGAGGGTTCATGATGAAGAGGTAAAGTTTAGTGTATATAAAGCTTTAAGGTACCCCTCTGACCTTGAATCCTGTGCTAGTATGGACGTTATTGATTCTTTAATGGAAGAACAATTAGAGCATGTATTATTAACCAAACATGCCAATGAATATGTAGGATTAGATATAGCTGACTTAAATATATCTGACATAATGGATATGCCTGTAGATAACCCACAGCATGTATGTATGAATATAGATTTAACTGATAGAACTGTAAATCCGTTAAAGCCCTCCATTGAGCATCCACCTGTTTTAGAACTTAAACCACTACCCACTCACCTCAAATATGCATATTTAGGAAATAATGATACACTGCCAGTAATTATTTCTTCTAAACTAAGTGAACAGCATGAGGGTGAATTAATTTTACTGCTTAAGCAACATAGGAAGGCTATAGCATGGACTATTGCTGATATTCGAGGCATTAGCCCTTCTTATTGCATGCACAAAATTATACTAGAGGAAGAGCACACACCTAGGGTAGATCACCAGCGTAGGTTGAACCCCTCTATGAAAGAGGTAGTAAAGAAGGAAATAATAAAATGGTTAGATGCAGGAGTGATCTTCCCAATAGCTAGTAGCCAGTGGGTGAGCCCCATCCAATGTGTACCTAAAAAGGGGGGAATAACTGTGGTAGTCAATGAGAACAACGAACTGATTCCAACAAGGACTGTCACAGGGTGGAGAGTGTGTATGGATTACAGAAAATTAAATAAAGAGACTAAAAAAGACCATTTCCCTATACCGTTCATTGACCAGATGCTAGACAGAATAGCTGGTAAAGCCTACTATTGTTTCTTAGATGGCTATTCAGGCTATAATCAAATTACTATAGACCCTAAGGATCAAGAGAAGACCACCTTCACTTGCCCTTTTGGAACGTTTGCCTTCAGCAGAATGCCTTTTGGCTTATGCAATGCACCGGCAACTTTCCAAAGGTGCATGATGGCAATCTTCTCCGAGTTGGATGAGTCCATGATAGAAATATTCATGGATGACTTCTCAGTTTTTGGGGATTCATTTAAAACCTGTCTAGAAAACTTAGGACAAGTCCTGGCTAGGTGTGAGGAGACCAACCTAGTCCTAAATTGGGAAAAGTGCCATTTTATGGTAGATGAGGGGATTGTCTTAGGACACAGAGTGTCAAGGGCAGGTGTAGAAGTCGACCGAGCCAAAATTGAGATCATAGAGAAGTTGGTAGAGCCCCAGAATGTCAAAGCCATTAGAAGCTTCTTAGGGCATGCTGGCTTCTACAGAAGGTTCATTAAGGACTTTTCTAAGATAGCCAAGCCTCTGTGTGAGCTATTAGAGCTGAATAGACCCTTCATCTTCTCTAAGGAATGTGTAGTAGCTTGGACCACCCTTAAGAAAGCACTAGTCACAGCCCCTATCATAGTAGGACCAAATTGGGATCTTCCCTTTGAGATGTTATGTGATGCCAGTGACTATGCTGTAGGAGTCATGTTAGGACAGAAGATTGACAAGCTAACACACCCTGTCTATTATGCTAGTAAGACCTTGAATGAGGCTCAATGTAATTATACAACTACTGAAAAAGAGATGCTTGCTGTAGTGTTTGCTTGCGAAAAATTCAGAAACTATATTGTAGGCACTAGGACAATTGTATACACTGACCATTCTGCCTTGAAATATCTTATGAGGAAGGCTGATGCCAAGCCTAGATTGATTAGATGGGTGTTATTGCTGCAGGAATTTGATTTGGACATTCGGGACAAGAAAGGATGTGAAAATGTGGTTGCAGATCACCTGTCTCGATTGCAGCACAATTGCGAAAAAATTGCGGAGACCGCAATTTCTGATGCTTTTATTGATGAACATGTCTTTGCTTTGGCTCATCGTGATTACGATGAGGAACCTTGGTTTGCTGACATTGCTAACTTCCGTGCATCACAGGTATTACCAGTGTTCAAGGGAGGACAAGAGAAGAAGAGGTTCCTTCATGAAGCAAGGAAATTCATCTGGGATGACCCCACACTTTACAGAACCTGTGCTGATGGCTTGCTAAGGAAATGTGTTTCAGCTGCTGAAGCGAAGTCTGTGCTGCAGCACTGTCACTCATCTCCTTATGGTGGACACTTTGGTGGTCAAAGAACAGCTGCGAAGGTATTTCAGAGTGGCTACTATTGGCCAACAATCTTCAAGGATGCCCACAACTATGCCCACAGCTGTGATGAGTGCCAAAGGACAGGTAACCTCAGTCGCAAGGATGAGATGCCCCTCACGTACATTTTAGAGTTGGAGCTCTTTGATGTGTGGGGCATTGACTTCATGGGACCATTCCCTCCATCATCAGGTAACCTGTACATATTAGTGGCAGTGGATTATGTGTCCAAGTGGGTAGAGGCCAAAGCATGTCCTAATAATGATGCTAAAACAGTCACTAACTTCTTGCATAGGCACATTTTCACTAGATTTGGGACTCCTCGTGCTATCATTAGTGATGAGGGGTCACATTTCATTAATAAGGCTATGGAGAAAGTATTGGCTAAATATAACATCAGACATAGAGTAGCCACTCCCTACCACCCACACTCGAATGGCCAAGCTGAAATTTCCAATAGGGAGATAAAGAACATCCTAGAAAAGGTAGTCAAACCTAATAGGAAAGACTGGTCCTTTAAGCTTGAGGATGCACTTTGGGCTTATAGGACAGCATATAAGACACCTCTAGGAATGTCCCCTTATAGGCTGGTATATGGCAAGGCTTGTCACTTACCACTTGAGTTAGAAAACAAAGCATTTTGGGCCATGAAGGAATTGAATTTTTGTGTAAAGGATGCGGGGACACTGAGGTCTTTGCAAATACATGAGCTTGATGAGCTTAGGCATATGGCTTATGAGAATGCCAAAATGTATAAAGAAAAGACCAAAATATGGCACGACAGTAGACTTAGGATCAAAGACTTTAGGAAAGGCCAACTTGTCCTATTATTTAACTCACGATTAAAGTTATTTCCAGGCAAACTAAAGTCCAGATGGTCGGGTCCATTTGTTATTACTGATGTCTTTGTTCATGGTGCGATAGAGATAAAGAACTTGCAGCAAGGACAGCCTTTTATGGTAAATGGTGCTAGATTGAAGCACTACTATGAGGAAGGAGATGTGAAGACTCTCTCGGCCTTCCTCTTGCGTGAAGCATGAAGTTAAAAACGAGAGAGAACGAGTGGTTACTGTGCTCGTTTAGTCAAGGCCAATGCCTTAGTTTATTTTTTTTCTGTTTTTCCGATTATCGTTTGTATGTTTTGTGGTGTGATTTTAATTGCGTATTTAATGTTTTTTTTATTTGTTTTTGAAGGGATTCGAAAGAGGGGATCAAGGAGAGTAAATCCAGCTTTTAAAATCAAGAAACGGTTGAGCCAAATAAAAGATACGGACGAGCAAAGTTTGAGATTTTGATGAAAAAATATCCCTGGAATTGCGCTGGAATTGCTGGATTCGCAAAAAAGAGCCGTTGGGATTTTTCCGTTGCCTTTATATCCGTTGGAAAGCGCTCGATCGATACGATTCTCTCATTCTCTGATTTCCAAGAACTCTGCGATTCTTTTCATCTTTGATTCTACTCTCAAGATCACCAAGATTCGACAATGGTGTCCACACGGGCTGAAAGATCCGCAGCCAAGAAGAAGGCTGATGACGCAGCTGAAGCGGCTGCGAGGGAAGCACTGCTCACCCTTGCAGATGATGGTGCCGTTCGCACCGGACCTCTTCCTAAGCTTCCTATCCGTAGGAAGAAGTGGAGGGTTGTCACTGAGATCCCTGCTGGACCATCTGAGCCAGCGGGCACGCCCAAGAAACGCCGGTGGAGTGTCGAGATGGCCGCCGAACCAAGCACAGCAAAGACTCCCTCTGTGGAGAGTCAAGAAACTGATCGTGCATCCCACGAGTCAGCCAAAGAAGGTTCGTCGCCATCCGCATCACCTGCGCACAGCCCTTCACCATCTGAACCAGTGCCAAGCGCAGAGTCGTCACCGCCTGCACAGAGCTCCGAGTTGTCTCCAGCACCTCAGAGTTCTGAACCGACACCTGCAGCAGCGCAGAGTCCTGAACTGCCGTCTTCGCCACTGAGTTCTGCGCAGACACCATCAGCAGAGCACAATCCCACGCCATTGCACAATTCTCCACGGCCTGATCCTGAATTCCCATACGGGGATTATCAAGAGTCCACGCAGGGCAGTGGCGATGCTGGGGAAGACGAAGTCTTTTCTCCCATGAGGGAAGACAGCCCTGATGTTCCTGCACAGCAGGATGATTCCATGGAGGAGACGTTGGGGGCATGCCTCCAGCAGATCAACATTAAGAAGAAGAAGAAGGCCAAGATTGTCAAGGCCAAGAGATCCAAGAAGCTGAAGAAGAAGAAGGTCAAGAGAGTGCCTTCAGCAGACAAAGAAAGCACGGAGCCATCACTCAAAAGGCTCAAGGTTGAGGCTGCCGAGTCAGCCAAGCCAGCAGATAAGGGGAAAGCCAAACTCTACCCTGAATCCAGGGGTGCTGAGTTAAGGAAGAGAGAGTTGCTGCACGAGAAAGGCTTCCTCGACCGACCTGCTGACCTGCCGCAGTTCTTGCGCGCAGGGGTGATCAACCACGGCTGGGAGGAATTCTGCAGACCGCCTAATCCAGCATACACGAGCATGGTGTATGATTTCTACGCCAATGTGCTCAGCCCTGAGGATGGCCTGTCTGTGGTCAGAGGGGTAGAAGTAGATTTCTCAGCCAAGGCCATCAATGAAGCCTTTGGTCTCAAGGGCCAAACTCATACAGATTATGCACGGATTGTCGATGAGCCTACTGAGGCAGTTTTGGAAGAGGCCATTCGGACTATTGGCCAGCCTGAAGCTTCTTGGACCGTGTCACGCAATGGGAGGCACACTCTCATGAGTGCCAACCTCACGGCTAAGGCAGCTGTTTGGTTTTCGTTCGTGCGAAGGAGATTGTCCCCGGTGACTCACGAGACAACAATAAACCAGAGCCGATCGCTGCTGGTGTATGCGATCATGAGAGGTCTCACGATTAACGTGGGAGCAGTCATCACTGCGGCCATTGCTGAATGCGCCAAGAAAGGTAAGGGACCACTGTTTTTCCCTAATACCATAACCAAGCTATGTTTGCTTGCAGGAGTCCCCACCGAGCGTTTGGAGCAGCAAATGGCTTACACAGGCCATTTGGAGCTGCCTGCTAACCTGAGGCTGAGAAGAAAGGGGAATATGGAGTTTGAACTGGATAGGCTGGCTGCTGAACAGTCTCTATCCATGGCCTGCTTAATGGATATGCAGAGAAGAATGGCTCAATGGGCCACTTATGCGCAGGCGAGGGACAAGGAAGTTGCAGACCAGCTGGGGTGCCTCTTCCCTGAGTTCCCTACCAATCTTCTAACTCCGTGGGTGCCCCCAAGACCAAGACAACCTGATGAGGATGACGAGAATTAAGTGCTGGTTTGAAGTGCACTGAAGGGAGTATTGCTGTTCCCTTAGAAAACAAAAACAATTTTCTGCTTTCTGATAGACAATGTGAATTATGCTCAATTTTTGCTCTGTTTTTGATGCTTAGTTTTATGTTTTTTCTTTTGTTTAGGATAGTCTGATATTAGCTGCCTAGGTAGGTTCATTTAGTTTTATTTTTGTCGAGCTTAAAGTGACTGGAAAAAGCATGTTTAGGGGCCTGAATCGATGTTATATCTGCCCTGATTGAATTGCGAAAAAATTGCGGTTCCCGCAATTTTTGTGCCTGATTGCATGTTTTGGACTGTCTGTTTAGTTAGGCTGAGATCTGTTAAAATTCTATCTTTTGCTGCTAGCATGACTACCTTATATAGCTGATCTTAAAGCATGCTGGATGAGTGTCATAGGACATCCTTTTGATTGTTTAAATTAGCCTCTGAATAGGGCTCAGCATGCATAAACCATCAGTCCTTAAACTGTCTGTTATGTTCAAATTTTCTACTGCTGGAATAATTGCTCTTAGAATGTTTTGCCTATGTCTAGGATTTTTAGATTCTCTTTGTTTTACCTTAGACTAGATGCTTCTAGGACAAGTTTGGGGGTGTGCCACCTCAGACACTCATTGGGGACAATGAGTAGTTTAAGTTTGGGGGAGGCCACCCTAGGCCTAGGAACATTCCTCTCTTCCTTAGGACATAAGCATTCTTCTTCTCCTTTACAAATAAAATGATGAACTGAAAAAAAAAGTTGAAAAATAGAATAAAGAGGGGAGTTTCTCTCAAGTTGCTAAGTAATCAGTGCCAAGTGTGTAAACCACAAGTGGCATTGCATTAAAAGGCAACCCAAGAAGAGACCTCACCTAAGTAAAAAAGGAAAAAGGGAGAAATAGGGGAAGAAGAATGTATGCTTAGGAGTTATAATCTTGTGGCTTAGATGTCCTATTCAAAAAAAAAAAAAAAAAGAACTCTGATCCTCAATGAGCTAAGCACAAGGTTGTAGCTTTTAGGTTTGTCCAGGGAGTTTTGGGTTTTTTGCAATTTCCATATCGCTTGTATCTTCCCTTCTTTTCCAAACTTATGGTCGGGGACGCTTTTTAACCTCAAACTACAACTCTCGAAGCCTGCGTGTCTAATATCTAACAACCTTGCACCCCAATCTCAAAGCCCAAAAATCCTCAACGAAAGCATTTAAAGCACGTGCCAAAAAAACTGAGTAAGATTCCGAATTGCTCAAAACCAAAGAGTGGATTGTGAATGTTTGATCAATACGAACCCATTTTTTAGTAAATTGTTTTTTTTAAAAATGCATCCCACCAGGGCGTTTTGGGTTTTTTGCAATTTCCATATCGCTCGTATCTTCCATTCTTTTCCAAACTTATGGACGGGGACGCTTTTTAACCTCAAATTATAACTTTCGAAGCCTGCGAGTCTAATATCTAACAACCTTGCACCCCAATCTCAAAGCCCTAAAATCCTCAACGGGAGCATTTAAAGCACGTGCCAAAAAAACTCAGTAAGATTCCGAATTGCACAAAACCAAAGAGTAGATTGTAAATGTTTGATCAATACGATCCCATTTTTTAATAAAAAAAAAAATTCAAAAAATGCAACCCACCGGGGCGTTTTCGGTTTTTTGCAATTTCCATATCGCTCGTTTCTTCCCTTCTTTTCCAAACTTATGGTCAAGGACGCTTTTTAACCTCAAACTACAACTCTCGAAGCCTGCGAGTCTAATATCTAACAACCTTGCACCCCAATCTCAAAGCCCTAAAATCCTCAACGAAAGCATTTAAAGCACGTGCCAAAAAAACTGAGTAAGATTCCGAATTGCTCAAAACCAAAGAGTGGATTGTGAATGTTTGATCAATACGAACCCATTTTTGAATAAAAAAAATATTTTAAAAATGCATCCCACCGGGGAGTTTTGGGTTTTTTGCAATTTCCATATCGCTTGTATCTTCCCTTCTTTTCCAAACTTATGGTCGGGGACGCTTTTTAACCTCAAACTACAACTCTCGAAGCCTGCGTGTCTAATATCTAACAACCTTGCACCCCAATCTCAAAGCCCTAAAATCCTCAACGGGAGCATTTAAAGCACGTGCCAAAAAAACTGAATAAGATTCCGAATTGCACAAAACCAAAGAGTGGATTGTGAATATTTGATTAATACGAACCCATTTTTGAATTAAAAAAAATTCAAAAAAAGCATCCCACCGGGGCGTTTTGGGTTTTTTGCAATTTCCATATCGCTCGTTTCTTCCCTTCTTTTCCAAACTTATGGTCGGGGACGCTTTTTAACCTCAAACTACAACTCTCGAAGCCTGCGAGTCTAATATCTAACAACCTTGCACCCCAATCTCAAAGCCCTAAAATCCTCAACGAAAGCATTTAAAGCACGTGCCAAAAAAACTGAGTAAGATTCCGAATTGCTCAAAACCAAAGAGTGGATTGTGAATGTTTGATCAATACGAACCCATTTTTTAATAAATATTTTTTTAAAAAAATGCATCCCACCGGGGCGTTTTGGGTTTTTTGCAATTTCCATATCGCTCGTATCTTCCCTTCTTTTCCAAACTTATGGTCGGGGACACTTTTTAACCTCAAACTACAACTCTCGAAGCCTGCGTGTCTAATATCTAACAACCTTGCATCCCAATCTCAAAGCCCTAAAATCCTCAACGGGAGCATTTAAAGCACGTGCCAAAAAAACTGAGTAAGATTCCGAATTGCACAAAACCAAAGAGTGGATTGTGAATATTTGATTAATACGAACCCATTTTTGAATTAAAAAAAATTCAAAAAAAGCATCCCACCGGGGCGTTTTGGATTTTTTGCAATTTCCATATCGCTCGTTTCTTCCCTTCTTTTCCAAACTTATGGTCGGGGACGCTTTTTAACCTCAAACTACAACTCTCGAAGCCTGCGAGTCTAATATCTAACAACCTTGCACCCCAATCTCAAAGCCCTAAAATCCTCAACGAAAGCATTTAAAGCACGTGCCAAAAAAACTGAGTAAGATTCCGAATTGCTCAAAACCAAAGAGTGGATTGTGAATGTTTGATCAATACGAACCCATTTTTTAATAAATTTTTTTTTTTAAAAATGCATCCCACCAGGGCGTTTTGGGTTTTTTGCAATTTCCATATCGCTCGTATCTTCCATTCTTTTCCAAACTTATGGACGGGGACGCTTTTTAACCTCAAATTATAACTCTCGAAGCCTGCGAGTCTAATATCTAACAACCTTGCACCCCAATCTCAAAGCCCTAAAATCCTCAACGGGAGCATTTAAAGCACGTGCCAAAAAAACTCAGTAAGATTCCGAATTGCACAAAACCAAAGAGTAGATTGTAAATGTTTGATCAATACGATCCCATTTTTTAATAAAAAAAAAATTCAAAAAATGCAACCCACCGGGGCGTTTTCGGTTTTTTGCAATTTCCATATCGCTCGTTTCTTCCCTTCTTTTCCAAACTTATAGTCGGGGACGCTTTTTAACTTCAAACTACAACTCTCGAAGCCTGCGAGTCTAATATCTAACAACATTGCACCCCAATCTCAAAGCCCTAAAATCCTCAACGAAAGAATTTAAAGAACGTGCCAAAAAAACTGAGTAAGATTCCGAATTGCACAAAACCAAAGAGTGGATTTTGAATATTTGATTAATACGAACCCATTTTTGAATTAAAAAAAATTCAAAAAATGCATCCCACCGGGGCGTTTTGGGTTTTTTGCAATTTTCATATCGCTCGTTTCTTCCCTTCTTTTCCAAACTTATGGTCGGGGACGCTTTTTAACCTCAAACTACAACTCTCGAAGCCTGCGAGTCTAATATCTAACAACATTGCACCCCAATCTCAAAGCCCTAAAATCCTCAACGAAAGAATTTAAAGAACGTGCCAAAAAAACTGAGTAAGATTCCGAATTGCTCAAAACCAAAGAGTGGATTGTGAATGTTTGATCAATACGAACCCATTTTTGAATAAATTTTTTTTTAAAAAAATGCATCCCACCGGGGCGTTTTGGGTTTTTTGCAATTTCCATATCGCTCGTATCTTCCCTTCTTTTCCAAACTTATGGTCGGGGACGCTTTTTAACCTCAAACTACAACTCTCGAAGCCTGCGTGTCTAATATCTAACAACCTTGCACCCCAATCTCAAAGCCCTAAAATCCTCAACGGGAGCATTTAAAGCACGTGCCAAAAAAACTGAGTAACATTCCGAATTGCACAAAACCAAAGAGTGGATTGTGAATATTTGATTAATACGAACCCATTTTTGAATTAAAAAAAATTCAAAAAAAGCATCCCACCGGGGCGTTTTGGATTTTTTGCAATTTCCATATCGCTCGTTTCTTCCCTTCTTTTCCAAACTTATGGTCGGGGACGCTTTTTAACCTCAAACTACAACTCTCGAAGCCTGCGTGTCTAATATCTAACAACCTTGCACCCCAATCTCAAAGCCCTAAAATCCTCAACGGGAGCATTTAAAGCACGTGCCAAAAAAACTGAGTAACATTCCGAATTGCACAAAACCAAAGAGTGGATTGTGAATATTTGATTAATACGAACCCATTTTTGAATTAAAAAAAATTCAAAAAAAGCATCCCACCGGGGCGTTTTGGATTTTTTGCAATTTCCATATCGCTCGTTTCTTCCCTTCTTTTCCAAACTTATGGTCGGGGACGCTTTTTAACCTCAAACTACAACTCTCGAAGCCTGCGTGTCTAATATCTAACAACCTTGCACCCCAATCTCAAAGCCCTAAAATCCTCAACGAAAGCATTTAAAGCACGTGCCAAAAAAACTGAGTAAGATTCCGAATTGCTCAAAACCAAAGAGTGGATTGTGAATGTTTGATCAATACGAACCCATTTTTGAATAAATATTTTTTTAAAAAAATACATCCCACCGGGGCGTTTTGGGTTTTTTGCAATTTCCATATCGCTCGTATCTTCCCTTCTTTTCCAAACTTATGGTCGGGGACGCTTTTTAACCTCAAACTACAACTCTCGAAGCCTGCGTGTCTAATATCTAACAACCTTGCACCCCAATCTCAAAGCCCTAAAATCCTCAACGGGAGCATTTAAAGCACGTGCCAAAAAAACTGAGTAAGATTCCGAATTGCACAAAACCAAAGAGTGGATTGTGAATATTTGATTAATACGAACCCATTTTTGAATTAAAAAAAATTCAAAAAAAGCATCCCACCGGGGCGTTTTGGATTTTTTGCAATTTCCATATCGCTCGTTTCTTCCCTTCTTTTCCAAACTTATGGTCGGGGACGCTTTTTAACCTCAAACTACAACTCTCGAAGCCTGCGAGTCTAATATCTAACAACCTTGCACCCCAATCTCAAAGCCCTAAAATCCTCAACGAAAGCATTTAAAGCACGTGCCAAAAAAACTGAGTAGCCAAACCGAGCATAGCTCAATTGGCATAGGGTTGAGCCGGTGACCAAAAGGTCATGGGTTCAATCCCCGCATTAATTAAACTACCGTTGCAAAAAAAAAAAAAAAAACTGAGTAAGATTCCAAATTGCTCAAAACCAAAGAGTGGATTGTGAATGTTTGATCAATACGAACCCATTTTTTAATAAATTTTTTTTTTTAAAAATGCATCCCACCAGGGCGTTTTGGGTTTTTTGCAATTTCCATATCGCTCGTATCTTCCATTCTTTTCCAAACTTATGGACGGGGACGCTTTTTAACCTCAAATTATAACTCTCGAAGCCTGCGAGTCTAATATCTAACAACCTTGCACCCCAATCTCAAAGCCCTAAAATCCTCAACGGGAGCATTTAAAGCACGTGCCAAAAAAACTCAGTAAGATTCCGAATTGCACAAAACCAAAGAGTAGATTGTAAATGTTTGATCAATACGATCCCATTTTTTAATAAAAAAAAAATTCAAAAAATGCAACCCACCGGGGCGTTTTCGGTTTTTTGCAATTTCCATATCGCTCGTTTCTTCCCTTCTTTTCCAAACTTATAGTCGGGGACGCTTTTTAACCTCAAACTACAACTCTCGAAGCCTGCGTGTCTAATATCTAACAACCTTGCACCCCAAACTCAAAGCCCTAAAATCCTCAACGGGAGCATTTAAAGCATGTGCCAAAAAAACTGAGTAAGATTCCGAATTGCACAAAACCAAAGAGTGGATTTTGAATATTTGATTAATACGAACCCATTTTTGAATTAAAAAAAATTCAAAAAATGCATCCCACCGGGGCGTTTTGGGTTTTTTGCAATTTCCATATCGCTCGTTTCTTCCCTTCTTTTCCAAACTTATGGTCGGGGACGCTTTTTAACCTCAAACTACAACTCTCGAAGCCTGCGAGTCTAATATCTAACAACCTTGCACCCCAATCTCAAAGCCCTAAAATCCTCAACGAAAGAATTTAAAGAACGTGCCAAAAAAACTGAGTAAGATTCCGAATTGCTCAAAACCAAAGAGTGGATTGTGAATGTTTGATCAATACGAACCCATTTTTGAATAATTTTTTTTTTTAAAAAATGCATCCCACCGGGGCGTTTTGGGTTTTTTGCAATTCCCATATCGCTCGTATCTTCCCTTCTTTTCCAAACTTATGGTCGGGGACGCTTTTTAACCTCAAACTACAACTCTCGAAGCCTGCGTGTCTAATATCTAACAACCTTGCACCCCAATCTCAAAGCCCTAAAATCCTCAACGGGAGCATTTAAAGCACGTGCCAAAAAAACTGAGTAACATTCCGAATTGCACAAAACCAAAGAGTGGATTGTGAATATTTGATTAATACGAACCCATTTTTGAATTAAAAAAAATTCAAAAAAAGCATCCCACCGGGGCGTTTTGGATTTTTTGCAATTTCCATATCGCTCGTTTCTTCCCTTCTTTTCCAAACTTATGGTCGGGGACGCTGTTTAACCTCAAACTACAACTCTCGAAGCCTGCGTGTCTAATATCTAACAACCTTGCACCCCAATCTCAAAGCCCTAAAATCCTCAACGGGAGCATTTAAAGCACGTGCCAAAAAAACTGAGTAAGATTCCGAATTGCACAAAACCAAAGAGTGGATTGTGAATATTTGATTAATACGAACCCATTTTTTAATTAAAAAAAATTCAAAAAAAGCATCCCACCGAGGCGTTTTGGGTTTTTTGCAATTTCCATATCGCTCGTTTCTTCCCTTCTTTTCCAAACTTATGGTCGGGGACGCTTTTTAACCTCAAACTACAACTCTCGAAGCCTGCGTGTCTAATATCTAACAACCTTGCACCCCAAACTCAAAGCCCATTAAATCTACAACGGGAGCATTTAAAGCACGTGCCAAAAAAACTGAGTAAGATTCCGAATTGCACAAAACCAAAGAGTGGATTTTGAATATTTGATTAATACGAACCCATTTTTGAATTAAAAAAAATTCAAAAAATGCATCCCACCGGGGCGTTTTGGGTTTTTTGCAATTTCCATATCGCTCGTTTCTTCCCTTCTTTTCCAAACTTATGGTCGGGGACGCTTTTTAACCTCAAACTACAACTCTCGAAGCCTGCGAGTCTAATATCTAACAACCTTGCACCCCAATCTCAAAGCCCTAAAATCCTCAACGAAAGAATTTAAAGAACGTGCCAAAAAAACTGAGTAAGATTCCGAATTGCTCAAAACCAAAGAGTGGATTGTGAATGTTTGATCAATACGAACCCATTTTTGAATAAATTTTTTTTTTAAAAAATGCATCCCACCGGGGCGTTTTGGGTTTTTTGCAATTTCCATATCGCTCGTATCTTCCCTTCTTTTCCAAACTTATGGTCGGGGACGCTTTTTAACCTCAAACTACAACTCTCGAAGCCTGCGTGTCTAATATCTAACAACCTTGCACCCCAATCTCAAAGCCCTAAAATCCTCAACGGGAGCATTTAAAGCACGTGCCAAAAAAACTGAGTAAGATTCCGAATTGCACAAAACCAAAGAGTGGATTGTGAATATTTGATTAATACGAACCCATTTTTGAATTAAAAAAAATTCAAAAAAAGCATCCCACCGGGGCGTTTTGGATTTTTTGCAATTTCCATATCGCTCGTTTCTTCCCTTCTTTTCCAAACTTATGGTCGGGGACGCTTTTTAACCTCAAACTACAACTCTCGAAGCCTGCGAGTCTAATATCTAACAACCTTGCACCCCAATCTCAAAGCCCTAAAATCCTCAACGAAAACATTTAAAGCACGTGCCAAAAAAACTGAGTAAGATTCCGAATTGCTCAAAACCAAAGAGTGGATTGTGAATGTTTGATCAATACGAACTTATTTTTGAATAAAAAAAATTTTTTAAAAATGCATCCCACCGGGGAGTTTTGGGTTTTTTGCAATTTCCATATCGCTTGTATCTTCCCTTCTTTTCCAAACTTATGGTCGGGGACGCTTTTTAACCTCAAACTACAACTCTCGAAGCCTGCGTGTCTAATATCTAACAACCTTGCACCCCAATCTCAAAGCCCTAAAATCCTCAACGGGAGCATTTAAAGCACGTGCCAAAAAAACTGAGTAAGATTCCGAATTGCACAAAACCGAAGGGTGGATTGTGAATATTTGATTAATACGAACCCATTTTTGAATTAAAAAAAATTCAAAAAAAGCATCCCACCGGGGCGTTTTGGGTTTTTTGCAATTTCCATATCGCTCGTTTCTTCCCTTCTTTTCCAAACTTATGGTCGGGGACGCTTTTTAACCTCAAACTACAACTCTCGAAGCCTGCGAGTCTAATATCTAACAACCTTGCACCCCAATCTCAAAGCCCTAAAATCCTCAACGGGAGCATTTAAAGCACGTGCCAAAAAAACTCAGTAAGTTCCGAATTGCACAAAACCAAAGAGTAGATTGTAAATGTTTGATCAATATGATCCCATTTTTTAATAAAAAAAAAATTCAAAAAATGCAACCCACCGGGGCGTTTTCGGTTTTTTGCAATTTCCATATCGCTCGTTTCTTCCCTTCTTTTCCAAACTTATAGTCGGGGACGCTTTTTAACCTCAAACTACAACTCTCGAAGCCTGCGTGTCTAATATCTAACAACCTTGCACCCCAATCTCAAAGCCCTAAAATCCTCAACGGGAGCATGTAAAGCACGTGCCAAAAAAACTGAGTAAGATTCCGAATTGCACAAAACCAAAGAGTGGATTGTGAATATTTGATTAATACGAACCCATTTTTGAATTAAAAAAATTCAAAAAATGCATCCCACCGGGGCGTTTTGGGTTTTTTGCAATTTCCATATCGCTCGTTTCTTCCCTTCTTTTCCAAACTTATGGTCGGGGACGCTTTTTAACCTCAAACTACAACTCTCGAAGCCTGCGAGTCTAATATCTAACAACCTTGCACCCCAATCTCAAAGCCCTAAAATCCTCAACGAAAGAATTTAAAGCACGTGCCAAAAAAACTGAGTAAGATTCCGAATTGCTCAAAGCCAAAGAGTGGATTGTGAATGTTTGATCAATACGAACCCATTTTTGAATAAATTTTTTTTTAAAAAAATGCATCCCACCGGGGCGTTTTGGGTTTTTTGCAATTTCCATATCGCTCGTATCTTCCCTTCTTTTCCAAACTTATGGTCGGGGACGCTTTTTAACCTCAAACTACAACTCTCGAAGCCTGCGTGTCTAATATCTAACAACCTTGCACCCCAATCTCAAAGCCCTAAAATCCTCAACGGGAGCATTTAAAGCACGTGCCAAAAAAACTGAGTAAGATTCCGAATTGCACAAAACCAAAGAGTGGATTGTGAATATTTGATTAATACGAACCATTTTTTGAATTAAAAAAAATTCAAAAAAAGCATCCCACCGGGGCGTTTTGGATTTTTTGCAATTTCCATATCGCTCGTTTCTTCCCTTCTTTTCCAAACTTATGGTCGGGGACGCTGTTTAACCTCAAACTACAACTCTCGAAGCCTGCGAGTCTAATATCTAACAACCTTGCACCCTAATCTCAAAGCCCAAAAATCCTCAACGAAAGCATTTAAAGCACGTGCCAAAAAAACTGAGTAAGATTCCGAATTGCTCAAAACCAAAGAGTGGATTGTGAATGTTTGATCAATACGAACCCATTTTTTAATAAAAAAAAATTTAAAAAAATGCATCCCACCGGGGCGTTTTGGGTTTTTTGCAATTTCCATATCGCTCGTATCTTCCATTCTTTTCCAAACTTATGGTCGGGGACGCTTTTTAACCTCAAACTATAACTCTCGAAGCCTGCGAGTCTAATATCTAACAACCTTGCACCCCAATCTCAAAGCCCTAAAATCCTCAACGGGAGCATTTAAAGCACGTGCCAAAAAAACTGAGTAAGATTCCGAATTGCACAAAACCAAAGAGTGGATTGTGAATATTTGATTAATACGAACCCATTTTTGAATTAAAAAAAATTCAAAAAAAGCATCCCACCGGGGCGTTTTGGATTTTTTGCAATTTCCATATCGCTCGTTTCTTCCCTTCTTTTCCAAACTTATGGTCGGGGACGCTGTTTAACCTCAAACTACAACTCTCGAAGCCTGCGAGTCTAATATCTAACAACCTTGCACCCTAATCTCAAAGCCCAAAAATCCTCAACGAAAGCATTTAAAGCACGTGCCAAAAAAACTGAGTAAGATTCCGAATTGCTCAAAACCAAAGAGTGGATTGTGAATATTTGATTAATACGAACCATTTTTTGAATTAAAAAAAATTCAAAAAAAGCATCCCACCGGGGCGTTTTGGATTTTTTGCAATTTCCATATCGCTCGTTTCTTCCCTTCTTTTCCAAACTTATGGTCGGGGACGCTGTTTAACCTCAAACTACAACTCTCGAAGCCTGCGAGTCTAATATCTAACAACCTTGCACCCTAATCTCAAAGCCCAAAAATCCTCAACGAAAGCATTTAAAGCACGTGCCAAAAAAACTGAGTAAGATTCCGAATTGCTCAAAACCAAAGAGTGGATTGTGAATGTTTGATCAATACGAACCCATTTTTTAATAAAAAAAAATTTAAAAAAATGCATCCCACCGGGGCGTTTTGGGTTTTTTGCAATTTCCATATCGCTCGTATCTTCCATTCTTTTCCAAACTTATGGTCGGGGACGCTTTTTAACCTCAAACTATAACTCTCGAAGCCTGCGAGTCTAATATCTAACAACCTTGCACCCCAATCTCAAAGCCCTAAAATCCTCAACGGGAGCATTTAAAGCACGTGCCAAAAAAACTCAGTAAGATTCTGAATTGCACCAAACCAAAGAGTAGATTGTAAATGTTTGATCAATACGATCCCATTTTTTAATAAAAAAAAAATCAAAAAATGCAACCCACCGGGGCGTTTTGGGTTTTTTGCAATTTCCATATCGCTCGTATCTTCCATTCTTTTCCAAACTTATGGTCGGGGACGCTTTTTAACCTCAAACTATAACTCTCGAAGCCTGCGAGTCTAATATCTAACAACCTTGCACCCCAATCTCAAAGCCCTAAAATCCTCAACGGGAGCATTTAAAGCACGTGCCAAAAAAACTCAGTAAGATTCTGAATTGCACCAAACCAAAGAGTAGATTGTAAATGTTTGATCAATACGATCCCATTTTTTAATAAAAAAAAAATCAAAAAATGCAACCCACCGGGGCGTTTTGCGGTTTTTTGCAATTTCCATATCGCTCGTTTCTTCCCTTCTTTTCCAAACTTATGGTCGGGGACGCTTTTTAACCTCAAACTACAACTCTCGAAGCCTGCGTGTCTAATATCTAACAACCTTGCACCCCAATCTCAAAGCCCAAAAATCCTCAACGAAAGCATTTAAAGCACGTGCCAAAAAAACTGAGTAAGATTCCGAATTGCTCAAAACCAAAGAGTGGATTGTGAATGTTTGATCAATACGAACCCATTTTTTAATAAAAAAAAATTAAAAAAAATGCATCCCACCGGGGCGTTTTGGGTTTTTTGCAATTTCCATATCGCTCGTATCTTCCATTCTTTTCCAAACTTATGGTCGGGGACGCTTTTTAACCTCAAACTATAACTCTCGAAGCCTGCGAGTCTAATATCTAACAACCTTGCACCCCAATCTCAAAGCCCTAAAATCCTCAACGGGAGCATTTAAAGCACGTGCCAAAAAAACTCAGTAAGATTCTGAATTGCACCAAACCAAAGAGTAGATTGTAAATGTTTGATCAATACGATCCCATTTTTTAATAAAAAAAAAATCAAAAAATGCAACCCACCGGGGCGTTTTGCGGTTTTTTGCAATTTCCATATCGCTCGTTTCTTCCCTTCTTTTCCAAACTTATGGTCGGGGACGCTTTTTAACCTCAAACTACAACTCTCGAAGCCTGCGTGTCTAATATCTAACAACCTTGCACCCCAATCTCAAAGCCCTAAAATCCTCAACGGGAGCATTTAAAGCACGTGCCAAAAAAACTGAGTAAGATTCCGAATTGCACAAAACCAAAGAGTGGATTGTGAATATTTGATTAATACGAACCCATTTTTGAATTAAAAAAAATTCAAAAAAAGCATCCCACCGGGGCGTTTTGGATTTTTTGCAATTTCCATATCGCTCGTTTCTTCCCTTCTTTTCCAAACTTATGGTCGGGGACGCTGTTTAACCTCAAACTACAACTCTCGAAGCCTGCGAGTCTAATATCTAACAACCTTGCACCCTAATCTCAAAGCCCAAAAATCCTCAACGAAAGCATTTAAAGCACGTGCCAAAAAAACTGAGTAAGATTCCGAATTGCTCAAAACCAAAGAGTGGATTGTGAATGTTTGATCAATACGAACCCATTTTTTAATAAAAAAAAATTTAAAAAAATGCATCCCACCGGGGCGTTTTGGGTTTTTTGCAATTTCCATATCGCTCGTATCTTCCATTCTTTTCCAAACTTATGGTCGGGGACGCTTTTTAACCTCAAACTATAACTCTCGAAGCCTGCGAGTCTAATATCTAACAACCTTGCACCCCAATCTCAAAGCCCTAAAATCCTCAACGGGAGCATTTAAAGCACGTGCCAAAAAAACTCAGTAAGATTCCGAATTGCACCAAACCAAAGAGTAGATTGTAAATGTTTGATCAATACGATCCCATTTTTTAATAAAAAAAATGAAAAAATGCAACCCACCGGGGCGTTTTGCGGTTTTTTGCAATTTCCATATCGCTCGTTTCTTCCCTTCTTTTCCAAACTTATGGTCGGGGACGCTTATTAACCTCAAACTACAACTCTCGAAGCTTGCGTGTCTAATATCTAACAATCTTGCACCCCAATCTCAAAGCCCTAAAATCCTCAACGGGAGCATTTAAAGCACGTGCCAAAAAAACTGAGTAAGATTCCGAATTGCACAAAACCAAAGAGTGGATTGTGAATATTTGATTAATACGAACCCATTTTTGAATTAAAAAAAATTCAAAAAAAGCATCCCACCGGGGCGTTTTGGATTTTTTGCAATTTCCATATCGCTCGTTTCTTCCCTTCTTTTCCAAACTTATGGTCGGGGACGCTTTTTAACCTCAAACTACAACTCTCGAAGCCTGCGTGTCTAATATCTAACAACCTTGTACCCCAATCTCAAAGCCCTAAAATCCTCAACGGGAGCATTTAAAGCACGTGCCAAAAAAACTGAGTAAGATTCCGAATTGCACAAAACCAAAGAGTGGATTGTGAATATTTGATTAATACGAACCAATTTTTGAATTAAAAAAAATTCAAAAAAAGCATCCCACCGGGGCGTTTTGGATTTTTTGCAATTTCCATATCGCTCGTTTCTTCCCTTCTTTTCCAAACTTATGGTCGGGGACGCTGTTTAACCTCAAACTACAACTCTCGAAGCCTGCGAGTCTAATATCTAACAACCTTGCACCCTAATCTCAAAGCCCAAAAATCCTCAACGAAAGCATTTAAAGCACGTGCCAAAAAAACTGAGTAAGATTCCGAATTGCTCAAAACCAAAGAGTGGATTGTGAATGTTTGATCAATACGAACCCATTTTTTAATAAAAAAAAATTTAAAAAAATGCATCCCACCGGGGCGTTTTGGGTTTTTTTCAATTTCCATATCGCTCGTATCTTCCCTTCTTTTCCAAACTTATGGTCGGGGACGCTTTTTAACCTCAAACTACAACTCTCGAAGCCTGCGTGTCTAATATCTAACAACCTTGCACCCCAATCTCAAAGCCCTAAAATCCTCAACGGGAGCATTTAAAGCACGTGCCAAAAAAACTCAGTAAGATTCCGAATTGCACCAAACCAAAGAGTAGATTGTAAATGTTTGATCAATACGATCCCATTTTTTAATAAAAAAAAAATTCAAAAAATGCAACCCACCGGGGCGTTTTCGGTTTTTTGCAATTTCCATATCGCTCGTTTCTTCCCTTCTTTTCCAAACTTATAGTCGGGGATGCTTTTTAACCTCAAACTACAACTCTCGAAGCCTGCGTGTCTAATATCTAACAACCTTGCACCCCAATCTCAAAGCCCTAAAATCCTCAACGGGAGCATTTAAAGCACGTGCCAAAAAAACTGAGTAAGATTCCGAATTGCACAAAACCAAAGAGTGGATTGTGAATATTTGATTAATACGAACCCATTTTTGAATTAAAAAAAATTCAAAAAAAGCATCCCACCGGGGCGTTTTGGATTTTTTGCAATTTCCATATCGCTCGTTTCTTCCCTTCTTTTCCAAACTTATGGTCGGGGACGCTGTTTAACCTCAAACTACAACTCTCGAAGCCTGCGAGTCTAATATCTAACAACCTTGCACCCTAATCTCAAAGCCCAAAAATCCTCAACGAAAGCATTTAAAGCACGTGCCAAAAAAACTGAGTAAGATTCCGAATTGCTCAAAACCAAAGAGTGGATTGTGAATGTTTGATCAATACGAACCCATTTTTTAATAAAAAAAAATTTAAAAAAATGCATCCCACCGGGGCGTTTTGGGTTTTTTGCAATTTCCATATCGCTCGTATCTTCCATTCTTTTCCAAACTTATGGTCGGGGACGCTTTTTAACCTCAAACTATAACTCTCGAAGCCTGCGAGTCTAATATCTAACAACCTTGCACCCCAATCTCAAAGCCCTAAAATCCTCAACGGGAGCATTTAAAGCACGTGCCAAAAAAACTCAGTAAGATTCCGAATTGCACCAAACCAAAGAGTAGATTGTAAATGTTTGATCAATACGATCCCATTTTTTAATAAAAAAAAAATTCAAAAAATGCAACCCACCGGGGCGTTTTCGGTTTTTTGCAATTTCCATATCGCTCGTTTCTTCCCTTCTTTTCCAAACTTATAGTCGGGGATGCTTTTTAACCTCAAACTACAACTCTCGAAGCCTGCGTGTCTAATATCTAACAACCTTGCACCCCAATCTCAAAGCCCTAAAATCCTCAACGGGAGCATTTAAAGCACGTGCCAAAAAAACTGAGTAAGATTCCGAATTGCACAAAACCAAAGAGTGGATTGTGAATATTTGATTAATACGAACCCATTTTTGAATTAAAAAAAATTCAAAAAAAGCATCCCACCGGGGCGTTTTGGATTTTTTGCAATTTCCATATCGCTCGTTTCTTCCCTTCTTTTCCAAACTTATGGTCGGGGACGCTGTTTAACCTCAAACTACAACTCTCGAAGCCTGCGAGTCTAATATCTAACAACCTTGCACCCTAATCTCAAAGCCCAAAAATCCTCAACGAAAGCATTTAAAGCACGTGCCAAAAAAACTGAGTAAGATTCCGAATTGCACAAAACCAAAGAGTGGATTGTGAATATTTGATTAATACGAACCAATTTTTGAATTCAAAAAAATTCAAAAAAAGCATCCCACCGGGGCGTTTTGGATTTTTTGCAATTTCCATATCGCTCGTTTCTTCCCTTCTTTTCCAAACTTATGGTCGGGGACGCTGTTTAACCTCAAACTACAACTCTCGAAGCCTGCGAGTCTAATATCTAACAACCTTGCACCCTAATCTCAAAGCCCAAAAATCCTCAACGAAAGCATTTAAAGCACGTGCCAAAAAAACTGAGTAAGATTCCGAATTGCTCAAAACCAAAGAGTGGATTGTGAATGTTTGATCAATACGAACCCATTTTTTAATAAAAAAAAATTTAAAAAAATGCATCCCACCGGGGCGTTTTGGGTTTTTTGCAATTTCCATATCGCTCGTATCTTCCATTCTTTTCCAAACTTATGGTCGGGGACGCTTTTTAACCTCAAACTATAACTCTCGAAGCCTGCGAGTCTAATATCTAACAACCTTGCACCCCAATCTCAAAGCCCTAAAATCCTCAACGGGAGCATTTAAAGCACGTGCCAAAAAAACTCAGTAAGATTCCGAATTGCACCAAACCAAAGAGTGGATTGTAAATGTTTGATCAATACGATCCCATTTTTTAATAAAAAAAAATGAAAAAATGCAACCCACCGGGGCGTTTTGCGATTTTTTGCAATTTCCATATCGCTCGTTTCTTCCCTTCTTTTCCAAACTTATGGTCGGGGACGCTTTTTAACCTCAAACTATAACTCTCGAAGCCTGCGAGTCTAATATCTAACAACCTTGCACCCCAATCTCAAAGCCCTAAAATCCTCAACGAAAGCATTTAAAGCACGTGCCAAAAAAACTGAGTAAGATTCCGAATTGCTCAAAACCAAAGAGTGGATTGTGAATGTTTGATCAATACGAACCCATTTTTTAATAAAAAAAAATTTAAAAAAATGCATCCCACCGGGGCGTTTTGGGTTTTTTGCAATTTCCATATCGCTCGTATCTTCCATTCTTTTCCAAACTTATGGTCGGGGACGCTTTTTAACCTCAAACTATAACTCTCGAAGCCTGCGAGTCTAATATCTAACAACCTTGCACCCCAATCTCAAAGCCCTAAAATCCTCAACGGGAGCATTTAAAGCACGTGCCAAAAAAACTCAGTAAGATTCCGAATTGCACCAAACCAAAGAGTAGATTGTAAATGTTTGATCAATACGATCCCATTTTTTAATAAAAAAAAAATTCAAAAAATGCAACCCACCGGGGCGTTTTCGGTTTTTTGCAATTTCCATATCGCTCGTTTCTTCCCTTCTTTTCCAAACTTATAGTCGGGGATGCTTTTTAACCTCAAACTACAACTCTCGAAGCCTGCGTGTCTAATATCTAACAACCTTGCACCCCAATCTCAAAGCCCTAAAATCCTCAACGGGAGCATTTAAAGCACGTGCCAAAAAAACTGAGTAAGATTCCGAATTGCACAAAACCAAAGAGTGGATTGTGAATATTTGATTAATACGAACCCATTTTTGAATTAAAAAAAATTCAAAAAAAGCATCCCACCGGGGCGTTTTGGATTTTTTGCAATTTCCATATCGCTCGTTTCTTCCCTTCTTTTCCAAACTTATGGTCGGGGACGCTGTTTAACCTCAAACTACAACTCTCGAAGCCTGCGAGTCTAATATCTAACAACCTTGCACCCTAATCTCAAAGCCCAAAAATCCTCAACGAAAGCATTTAAAGCACGTGCCAAAAAAACTGAGTAAGATTCCGAATTGCTCAAAACCAAAGAGTGGATTGTGAATGTTTGATCAATACGAACCCATTTTTTAATAAAAAAAAATTTAAAAAAATGCATCCCACCGGGGCGTTTTGGGTTTTTTGCAATTTCCATATCGCTCGTATCTTCCATTCTTTTCCAAACTTATGGTCGGGGACGCTTTTTAACCTCAAACTACAACTCTCGAAGCCTGCGTGTCTAATATCTAACAACCTTGCACCCCAATCTCAAAGCCCTAAAATCCTCAACGGGAGCATTTAAAGCACGTGCCAAAAAAACTCAGTAAGATTCCGAATTGCACCAAACCAAAGAGTGGATTGTAAATGTTTGATCAATACGATCCCATTTTTTAATAAAAAAAAATGAAAAAATGCAACCCACCGGGGCGTTTTGCGATTTTTTGCAATTTCCATATCGCTCGTTTCTTCCCTTCTTTTCCAAACTTATGGTCGGGGACGCTTTTTAACCTCAAACTATAACTCTCGAAGCCTGCGAGTCTAATATCTAACAACCTTGCACCCCAATCTCAAAGCCCTAAAATCCTCAACGAAAGCATTTAAAGCACGTGCCAAAAAAACTGAGTAAGATTCCGAATTGCTCAAAACCAAAGAGTGGATTGTGAATGTTTGATCAATACGAACCCATTTTTTAATAAAAAAAAATTTAAAAAAATGCATCCCACCGGGGCGTTTTGGGTTTTTTGCAATTTCCATATCGCTCGTATCTTCCATTCTTTTCCAAACTTATGGTCGGGGACGCTTTTTAACCTCAAACTATAACTCTCGAAGCCTGCGAGTCTAATATCTAACAACCTTGCACCCCAATCTCAAAGCCCTAAAATCCTCAACGGGAGCATTTAAAGCACGTGCCAAAAAAACTCAGTAAGATTCCGAATTGCACCAAACCAAAGAGTAGATTGTAAATGTTTGATCAATACGATCCCATTTTTTAATAAAAAAAAAATTCAAAAAATGCAACCCACCGGGGCGTTTTCGGTTTTTTGCAATTTCCATATCGCTCGTTTCTTCCCTTCTTTTCCAAACTTATAGTCGGGGATGCTTTTTAACCTCAAACTACAACTCTCGAAGCCTGCGTGTCTAATATCTAACAACCTTGCACCCCAATCTCAAAGCCCTAAAATCCTCAACGGGAGCATTTAAAGCACGTGCCAAAAAAACTGAGTAAGATTCCGAATTGCACAAAACCAAAGAGTGGATTGTGAATATTTGATTAATACGAACCCATTTTTGAATTAAAAAAAATTCAAAAAAAGCATCCCACCGGGGCGTTTTGGATTTTTTGCAATTTCCATATCGCTCGTTTCTTCCCTTCTTTTCCAAACTTATGGTCGGGGACGCTGTTTAACCTCAAACTACAACTCTCGAAGCCTGCGAGTCTAATATCTAACAACCTTGCACCCTAATCTCAAAGCCCAAAAATCCTCAACGAAAGCATTTAAAGCACGTGCCAAAAAAACTGAGTAAGATTCCGAATTGCTCAAAACCAAAGAGTGGATTGTGAATGTTTGATCAATACGAACCCATTTTTTAATAAAAAAAAATTTAAAAAAATGCATCCCACCGGGGCGTTTTGGGTTTTTTGCAATTTCCATATCGCTCGTATCTTCCATTCTTTTCCAAACTTATGGTCGGGGACGCTTTATAACCTCAAACTATAACTCTCGAAGCCTGCGAGTCTAATATCTAACAACCTTGCACCCCAATCTCAAAGCCCTAAAATCCTCAACGGGAGCATTTAAAGCACGTGCCAAAAAAACTCAGTAAGATTCCGAATTGCACCAAACCAAAGAGTAGATTGTAAATGTTTGATCAATACGATCCCATTTTTTAATAAAAAAAAAATTCAAAAAATGCAACCCACCGGGGCGTTTTCGGTTTTTTGCAATTTCCATATCGCTCGTTTCTTCCCTTCTTTTCCAAACTTATAGTCGGGGATGCTTTTTAACCTCAAACTACAACTCTCGAAGCCTGCGTGTCTAATATCTAACAACCTTGCACCCCAATCTCAAAGCCCTAAAATCCTCAACGGGAGCATTTAAAGCACGTGCCAAAAAAACTCAGTAAGATTCCGAATTGCACCAAACCAAAGAGTGGATTGTAAATGTTTGATCAATACGATCCCATTTTTTAATAAAAAAAAATGAAAAAATGCAACCCACCGGGGCGTTTTGCGATTTTTTGCAATTTCCATATCGCTCGTTTCTTCCCTTCTTTTCCAAACTTATGGTCGGGGACGCTTTTTAACCTCAAACTACAACTCTCGAAGCCTGCGAGTCTAATATCTAACAACCTTGCACCCTAATCTCAAAGCCAAAAAATCCTCAACGAAAGCATTTAAAGCACGTGCCAAAAAAACTGAGTAAGATTCCGAATTGCACAAAACCAAAGAGTGGATTGTGAATATTTGATTAATACGAACCAATTTTTGAATTCAAAAAAATTCAAAAAAAGCATCCCACCGGGGCGTTTTGGATTTTTTGCAATTTCCATATCGCTCGTTTCTTCCCTTCTTTTCCAAACTTATGGTCGGGGACGCTGTTTAACCTCAAACTACAACTCTCGAAGCCTGCGAGTCTAATATCTAACAACCTTGCACCCTAATCTCAAAGCCCAAAAATCCTCAACGAAAGCATTTAAAGCACGTGCCAAAAAAACTGAGTAAGATTCCGAATTGCTCAAAACCAAAGAGTGGATTGTGAATGTTTGATCAATACGAACCCATTTTTTAATAAAAAAAAATTTAAAAAAATGCATCCCACCGAGGCGTTTTGGGTTTTTTGCAATTTCCATATCGCTCGTATCTTCCATTCTTTTCCAAACTTATGGTCGGGGACGCTTTTTAACCTCAAACTATAACTCTCGAAGCCTGCGAGTCTAATATCTAACAACCTTGCACCCCAATCTCAAAGCCCTAAAATCCTCAACGGGAGCATTTAAAGCACGTGCCAAAAAAACTCAGTAAGATTCCGAATTGCACCAAACCAAAGAGTGGATTGTAAATGTTTGATCAATACGATCCCATTTTTTAATAAAAAAAAATGAAAAAATGCAACCCACCGGGGCGTTTTGCGATTTTTTGCAATTTCCATATCGCTCGTTTCTTCCCTTCTTTTCCAAACTTATGGTCGGGGACGCTTTTTAACCTCAAACTACAACTCTCGAAGCCTGCGTGTCTAATATCTAACAACCTTGCACCCCAATCTCAAAGCCCTAAAATCCTCAACGGGAGCATTTAAAGCACGTGCCAAAAAAACTGAGTAAGATTCCGAATTGCACAAAACCAAAGAGTGGATTGTGAATATTTGATTAATACGAACCCATTTTTGAATTAAAAAAAATTCAAAAAAAGCATCCCACCGGGGCGTTTTGGATTTTTTGCAATTTCCATATCGCTCGTTTCTTCCCTTCTTTTCCAAACTTATGGTCGGGGACGCTTTTTAACCTCAAACTACAACTCTCGAAGCCTGCGTGTCTAATATCTAACAACCTTGCACCCCAATCTCAAAGCCCTAAAATCCTCAACGGGAGCATTTAAAGCACGTGCCAAAAAAACTGAGTAAGATTCCGAATTGCACAAAACCAAAGAGTGGATTGTGAATATTTGATTAATACGAACCAATTTTTGAATTAAAAAAAATTCAAAAAAAGCATCCCACCGGGGCGTTTTGGATTTTTTGCAATTTCCATATCGCTCGTTTCTTCCCTTCTTTTCCAAACTTATGGTCGGGGACGCTGTTTAACCTCAAACTACAACTCTCGAAGCCTGCGAGTCTAATATCTAACAACCTTGCACCCTAATCTCAAAGCCCAAAAATCCTCAACGAAAGCATTTAAAGCACGTGCCAAAAAAACTGAGTAAGATTCCGAATTGCTCAAAACCAAAGAGTGGATTGTGAATGTTTGATCAATACGAACCCATTTTTTAATAAAAAAAAATTTAAAAAAATGCATCCCACCGGGGCGTTTTGGGTTTTTTGCAATTTCCATATCGCTCGTATCTTCCATTCTTTTCCAAACTTATGGTCGGGGACGCTTTTTAACCTCAAACTATAACTCTCGAAGCCTGCGAGTCTAATATCTAACAACCTTGCACCCCAATCTCAAAGCCCTAAAATCCTCAACGGGAGCATTTAAAGCACGTGCCAAAAAAACTCAGTAAGATTCCGAATTGCACCAAACCAAAGAGTGGATTGTAAATGTTTGATCAATACGATCCCATTTTTTAATAAAAAAAAATGAAAAAATGCAACCCACCGGGGCGTTTTGCGATTTTTTGCAATTTCCATATCGCTCGTTTCTTCCCTTCTTTTCCAAACTTATGGTCGGGGACGCTTTTTAACCTCAAACTACAACTCTCGAAGCCTGCGTGTCTAATATCTAACAACCTTGCACCCCAATCTCAAAGCCCTAAAATCCTCAACGGGAGCATTTAAAGCACGTGCCAAAAAAACTGAGTAAGATTCCGAATTGCACAAAACCAAAGAGTGGATTGTGAATATTTGATTAATACGAACCCATTTTTGAATTAAAAAAAATTCAAAAAAAGCATCCCACCGGGGCGTTTTGGATTTTTTGCAATTTCCATATCGCTCGTTTCTTCCCTTCTTTTCCAAACTTATGGTCGGGGACGCTTTTTAACCTCAAACTACAACTCTCGAAGCCTGCGTGTCTAATATCTAACAACCTTGCACCCCAATCTCAAAGCCCTAAAATCCTCAACGGGAGCATTTAAAGCACGTGCCAAAAAAACTGAGTAAGATTCCGAATTGCACAAAACCAAAGAGTGGATTGTGAATATTTGATTAATACGAACCAATTTTTGAATTAAAAAAAATTCAAAAAAAGCATCCCACCGGGGCGTTTTGGATTTTTTGCAATTTCCATATCGCTCGTTTCTTCCCTTCTTTTCCAAACTTATGGTCGGGGACGCTGTTTAACCTCAAACTACAACTCTCGAAGCCTGCGAGTCTAATATCTAACAACCTTGCACCCTAATCTCAAAGCCCAAAAATCCTCAACGAAAGCATTTAAAGCACGTGCCAAAAAAACTGAGTAAGATTCCGAATTGCTCAAAACCAAAGAGTGGATTGTGAATGTTTGATCAATACGAACCCATTTTTTAATAAAAAAAAATTTAAAAAAATGCATCCCACCGGGGCGTTTTGGGTTTTTTGCAATTTCCATATCGCTCGTATCTTCCATTCTTTTCCAAACTTATGGTCGGGGACGCTTTTTAACCTCAAACTATAACTCTCGAAGCCTGCGAGTCTAATATCTAACAACCTTGCACCCCAATCTCAAAGCCCTAAAATCCTCAACGGGAGCATTTAAAGCACGTGCCAAAAAAACTCAGTAAGATTCCGAATTGCACCAAACCAAAGAGTGGATTGTAAATGTTTGATCAATACGATCCCATTTTTTAATAAAAAAAAATGAAAAAATGCAACCCACCGGGGCGTTTTGCGATTTTTTGCAATTTCCATATCGCTCGTTTCTTCCCTTCTTTTCCAAACTTATGGTCGGGGACGCTTTTTAACCTCAAACTACAACTCTCGAAGCCTGCGTGTCTAATATCTAACAACCTTGCACCCCAATCTCAAAGCCCTAAAATCCTCAACGGGAGCATTTAAAGCACGTGCCAAAAAAACTGAGTAAGATTCCGAATTGCACAAAACCAAAGAGTGGATTGTGAATATTTGATTAATACGAACCCATTTTTGAATTAAAAAAAATTCAAAAAAAGCATCCCACCGGGGCGTTTTGGATTTTTTGCAATTTCCATATCGCTCGTTTCTTCCCTTCTTTTCCAAACTTATGGTCGGGGACGCTTTTTAACCTCAAACTACAACTCTCGAAGCCTGCGTGTCTAATATCTAACAACCTTGCACCCCAATCTCAAAGCCCTAAAATCCTCAACGGGAGCATTTAAAGCACGTGCCAAAAAAACTGAGTAAGATTCCGAATTGCACAAAACCAAAGAGTGGATTGTGAATATTTGATTAATACGAACCAATTTTTGAATTAAAAAAAATTCAAAAAAAGCATCCCACCGGGGCGTTTTGGATTTTTTGCAATTTCCATATCGCTCGTTTCTTCCCTTCTTTTCCAAACTTATGGTCGGGGACGCTGTTTAACCTCAAACTACAACTCTCGAAGCCTGCGAGTCTAATATCTAACAACCTTGCACCCTAATCTCAAAGCCCAAAAATCCTCAACGAAAGCATTTAAAGCACGTGCCAAAAAAACTGAGTAAGATTCCGAATTGCTCAAAACCAAAGAGTGGATTGTGAATGTTTGATCAATACGAACCCATTTTTTAATAAAAAAAAATTTAAAAAAATGCATCCCACAGGGGCGTTTTGGGTTTTTTGCAATTTCCATATCGCTCGTATCTTCCATTCTTTTCCAAACTTATGGTCGGGGACGCTTTTTAACCTCAAACTATAACTCTCGAAGCCTGCGAGTCTAATATCTAACAACCTTGCACCCCAATCTCAAAGCCCTAAAATCCTCAACGGGAGCATTTAAAGCACGTGCCAAAAAAACTCAGTAAGATTCCGAATTGCACCAAACCAAAGAGTGGATTGTAAATGTTTGATCAATACGATCCCATTTTTTAATAAAAAAAAATGAAAAAATGCAACCCACCGGGGCGTTTTGCGGTTTTTTGCAATTTCCATATCGCTCGTTTCTTCCCTTCTTTTCCAAACTTATGGTCGGGGACGCTTTTTAACCTCAAACTACAACTCTCGAAGCCTGCGTGTCTAATATCTAACAACCTTGCACCCCAATCTCAAAGCCCTAAAATCCTCAACGGGAGCATTTAAAGCACGTGCCAAAAAAACTGAGTAAGATTCCGAATTGCACAAAACCAAAGAGTGGATTGTGAATATTTGATTAATACGAACCCATTTTTGAATTAAAAAAAATTCAAAAAAAGCATCCCACCGGGGCGTTTTGGATTTTTTGCAATTTCCATATCGCTCGTTTCTTCCCTTCTTTTCCAAACTTATGGTCGGGGACGCTTTTTAACCTCAAACTACAACTCTCGAAGCCTGCGTGTCTAATATCTAACAACCTTGCACCCCAATCTCAAAGCCCTAAAATCCTCAACGGGAGCATTTAAAGCACGTGCCAAAAAAACTGAGTAAGATTCCGAATTGCACAAAACCAAAGAGTGGATTGTGAATATTTGATTAATACGAACCAATTTTTGAATTAAAAAAAATTCAAAAAAAGCATCCCACCGGGGCGTTTTGGATTTTTTGCAATTTCCATATCGCTCGTTTCTTCCCTTCTTTTCCAAACTTATGGTCGGGGACGCTGTTTAACCTCAAACTACAACTCTCGAAGCCTGCGAGTCTAATATCTAACAACCTTGCACCCTAATCTCAAAGCCCAAAAATCCTCAACGAAAGCATTTAAAGCACGTGCCAAAAAAACTGAGTAAGATTCCGAATTGCTCAAAACCAAAGAGTGGATTGTGAATGTTTGATCAATACGAACCCATTTTTTAATAAAAAAAAATTTTAAAAAATGCATCCCACCGGGGCGTTTTGGGTTTTTTGTAATTTCCATATCGCTCGTATCTTCCATTCTTTTCCAAACTTATGGTCGGGGACGCTTTTTAACCTCAAACTATAACTCTCGAAGCCTGCGAGTCTAATATCTAACAACCTTGCACCCCAATCTCAAAGCCCTAAAATCCTCAACGGGAGCATTTAAAGCACGTGCCAAAAAAACTCAGTAAGATTCCGAATTGCACCAAACCAAAGAGTAGATTGTAAATGTTTGATCAATACGATCCCATTTTTTAATAAAAAAAAAATTCAAAAAATGCAACCCACCGGGGCGTTTTCGGTTTTTTGCAATTTCCATATCGCTCGTTTCTTCCCTTCTTTTCCAAACTTATAGTCGGGGACGCTTTTTAACCTCAAACTACAACTCTCGAAGCCTGCGTGTCTAATATCTAACAACCTTGCACCCCAATCTCAAAGCCCTAAAATCCTCAACGGGAGCATTTAAAGCACGTGCCAAAAAAACTGAGTAAGATTCCGAATTGCACAAAACCAAAGAGTGGATTGTGAATATTTGATTAATACGAACCCATTTTTGAATTTAAAAAATTCAAAAAATGCATCCCACCGGGGCGTTTTGGGTTTTTTGCAATTTCCATATCGCTCGTTTCTTCCCTTCTTTTCCAAACTTATGGTCGGGGACGCTTTTTAACCTCAAACTACAACTCTCGAAGCCTGCGAGTCTAATATCTAACAACCTTGCACCCCAATCTCAAAGCCCTAAAATCCTCAACGGGAGCATTTAAAGCACGTGCCAAAAAAACTGAGTAAGATTCCGAATTGCACAAAACCAAAGAGTGGATTGTGAATATTTGATTAATACGAACCAATTTTTGAATTAAAAAAAATTCAAAAAAAGCATCCCACCGGGGCGTTTTGGATTTTTTGCAATTTCCATATCGCTCGTTTCTTCCCTTCTTTTCCAAACTTATGGTCGGGGACGCTGTTTAACCTCAAACTACAACTCTCGAAGCCTGCGAGTCTAATATCTAACAACCTTGCACCCCAATCTCAAAGCCCTAAAATCCTCAACGAAAGAATTTAAAGCACGTGCCAAAAAAACTGAGTAAGATTCCGAATTGCTCAAAGCCAAAGAGTGGATTGTGAATGTTTGATCAATACGAACCCATTTTTGAATAAATTTTTTTTAAAAAAAATGCATCCCACCGGGGCGTTTTGGGTTTTTTGCAATTTCCATATCGCTCGTATCTTCCCTTCTTTTCCAAACTTATGGTCGGGGACGCTTTTTAACCTCAAACTACAACTCTCGAAGCCTGCGTGTCTAATATCTAACAACCTTGCACCCCAATCTCAAAGCCCTAAAATCCTCAACGGGAGCATTTAAAGCACGTGCCAAAAAAACTGAGTAAGATTCCGAATTGCACAAAACCAAAGAGTGGATTGTGAATATTTGATTAATACGAACCAATTTTTGAATAAAAAAAAATTTAAAAAAATGCATCCCACCGGGGCGTTTTGGGTTTTTTGCAATTTCCATATCGCTCGTATCTTCCCTTCTTTTCCAAACTTATGGTCGGGGACGCTTTTTAACCTCAAACTATAACTCTCGAAGCCTGCGAGTCTAATATCTAACAACCTTGCACCCTAATCTCAAAGCCCAAAAATCCTCAACGAAAGCATTTAAAGCACGTGCCAAAAAAACTGAGTAAGATTCCGAATTGCTCAAAACCAAAGAGTGGATTGTGAATGTTTGATCAATACGAACCCATTTTTTAATAAAAAAAAATTTAAAAAAATGCATCCCACCGGGGCGTTTTGGGTTTTTTGCAATTTCCATATCGCTCGTATCTTCCATTCTTTTCCAAACTTATGGTCGGGGACGCTTTTTAACCTCAAACTATAACTCTCGAAGCCTGCGAGTCTAATATCTAACAACCTTGCACCCCAATCTCAAAGCCCTAAAATCCTCAACGGGAGCATTTAAAGCACGTGCCAAAAAAACTCAGTAAGATTCCGAATTGCACCAAACCAAAGAGTAGATTGTAAATGTTTGATCAATACGATCCCATTTTTTAATAAAAAAAAAATCAAAAAATGCAACCCACCGGGGCGTTTTGCGGTTTTTTGCAATTTCCATATCGCTCGTTTCTTCCCTTCTTTTCCAAACTTATGGTCGGGGACGCTTTTTAACCTCAAACTATAACTCTCGAAGCCTGCGAGTCTAATATCTAACAACCTTGCACCCCAATCTCAAAGCCCTAAAATCCTCAACGGGAGCATTTAAAGCACGTGCCAAAAAAACTCAGTAAGATTCCGAATTGCACCAAACCAAAGAGTGGATTGTAAATGTTTGATCAATACGATCCCATTTTTTAATAAAAAAAAATGAAAAAATGCAACCCACCGGGGCGTTTTGCGGTTTTTTGCAATTTCCATATCGCTCGTTTCTTCCCTTCTTTTCCAAACTTATAGTCGGGGACGCTTTTTAACCTCAAACTACAACTCTCGAAGCCTGCGTGTCTAATATCTAACAACCTTGCACCCCAATCTCAAAGCCCTAAAATCCTCAACGGGAGCATTTAAAGCACGTGCCAAAAAAACTGAGTAAGATTCCGAATTGCACAAAACCAAAGAGTGGATTGTGAATATTTGATTAATACGAACCCATTTTTGAATTAAAAAAATTCAAAAAATGCATCCCACCGGGGCGTTTTGGGTTTTTTGCAATTTCCATATCGCTCGTTTCTTCCCTTCTTTTCCAAACTTATGGTCGGGGACGCTTTTTAACCTCAAACTACAACTCTCGAAGCCTGCGAGTCTAATATCTAACAACCTTGCACCCCAATCTCAAAGCCCTAAAATCCGCAACGGGAGCATTTAAAGCACGTGCCAAAAAAACTGAGTAAGATTCCGAATTGCACAAAACCAAAGAGTGGATTGTGAATATTTGATTAATACGAACCAATTTTTGAATTAAAAAAAATTCAAAAAAAGCATCCCACCGGGGCGTTTTGGATTTTTTGCAATTTCCATATCGCTCGTTTCTTCCCTTCTTTTCCAAACTTATGGTCGGGGACGCTGTTTAACCTCAAACTACAACTCTCGAAGCCTGCGAGTCTAATATCTAACAACCTTGCACCCCAATCTCAAAGCCCTAAAATCCTCAACGAAAGAATTTAAAGCACGTGCCAAAAAAACTGAGTAAGATTCCGAATTGCTCAAAGCCAAAGAGTGGATTGTGAATGTTTGATCAATACGAACCCATTTTTGAATAAATTTTTTTTTAAAAAAATGCATCCCACCGGGGCGTTTTGGGTTTTTTGCAATTTCCATATCGCTCGTATCTTCCCTTCTTTTCCAAACTTATGGTCGGGGACGCTTTTTAACCTCAAACTACAACTCTCGAAGCCTGCGTGTCTAATATCTAACAACCTTGCACCCCAATCTCAAAGCCCTAAAATCCTCAACGGGAGCATTTAAAGCACGTGCCAAAAAAACTGAGTAAGATTCCGAATTGCACAAAACCAAAGAGTGGATTGTGAATATTTGATTAATACGAACCAATTTTTGAATAAAAAAAAATTTAAAAAAATGCATCCCACCGGGGCGTTTTGGGTTTTTTGCAATTTCCATATCGCTCGTATCTTCCCTTCTTTTCCAAACTTATGGTCGGGGACGCTTTTTAACCTCAAACTATAACTCTCGAAGCCTGCGAGTCTAATATCTAACAACCTTGCACCCTAATCTCAAAGCCCAAAAATCCTCAACGAAAGCATTTAAAGCACGTGCCAAAAAAACTGAGTAAGATTCCGAATTGCTCAAAACCAAAGAGTGGATTGTGAATGTTTGATCAATACGAACCCATTTTTTAATAAAAAAAAATTTAAAAAAATGCATCCCACCGGGGCGTTTTGGGTTTTTTGCAATTTCCATATCGCTCGTATCTTCCATTCTTTTCCAAACTTATGGTCGGGGACGCTTTTTAACCTCAAACTATAACTCTCGAAGCCTGCGAGTCTAATATCTAACAACCTTGCACCCCAATCTCAAAGCCCTAAAATCCTCAACGGGAGCATTTAAAGCACGTGCCAAAAAAACTCAGTAAGATTCCGAATTGCACCAAACCAAAGAGTAGATTGTAAATGTTTGATCAATACGATCCCATTTTTTAATAAAAAAAAAATCAAAAAATGCAACCCACCGGGGCGTTTTGCGGTTTTTTGCAATTTCCATATCGCTCGTTTCTTCCCTTCTTTTCCAAACTTATGGTCGGGGACGCTTTTTAACCTCAAACTATAACTCTCGAAGCCTGCGAGTCTAATATCTAACAACCTTGCACCCCAATCTCAAAGCCCTAAAATCCTCAACGGGAGCATTTAAAGCACGTGCCAAAAAAACTCAGTAAGATTCCGAATTGCACCAAACCAAAGAGTGGATTGTAAATGTTTGATCAATACGATCCCATTTTTTAATAAAAAAAAATGAAAAAATGCAACCCACCGGGGCGTTTTGCGGTTTTTTGCAATTTCCATATCGCTCGTTTCTTCCCTTCTTTTCCAAACTTATGGTCGGGGACGCTTTTTAACCTCAAACTACAACTCTCGAAGCCTGCGTGTCTAATATCTAACAACCTTGCACCCCAATCTCAAAGCCCTAAAATCCTCAACGGGAGCATTTAAAGCACGTGCCAAAAAAAACTGAGTAAGATTCCGAATTGCACAAAACCAAAGAGTGGATTGTGAATATTTGATTAATACGAACCCATTTTTGAATTAAAAAAAATTCAAAAAAAGCATCCCACCGGGGCGTTTTGGATTTTTTGCAATTTCCATATCGCTCGTTTCTTCCCTTCTTTTCCAAACTTATGGTCGGGGACGCTTTTTAACCTCAAACTACAACTCTCGAAGCCTGCGTGTCTAATATCTAACAACCTTGCACCCCAATCTCAAAGCCCTAAAATCCTCAACGGGAGCATTTAAAGCACGTGCCAAAAAAACTGAGTAAGATTCCGAATTGCACAAAACCAAAGAGTGGATTGTGAATATTTGATTAATACGAACCAATTTTTGAATTAAAAAAAATTCAAAAAAAGCATCCCACCGGGGCGTTTTGGATTTTTTGCAATTTCCATATCGCTCGTTTCTTCCCTTCTTTTCCAAACTTATGGTCGGGGACGCTGGTTAACCTCAAACTACAACTCTCGAAGCCTGCGAGTCTAATATCTAACAACCTTGCACCCTAATCTCAAAGCCCAAAAATCCTCAACGAAAGCATTTAAAGCACGTGCCAAAAAAACTGAGTAAGATTCCGAATTGCTCAAAACCAAAGAGTGGATTGTGAATGTTTGATCAATACGAACCCATTTTTTAATAAAAAAAAATTTTAAAAAATGCATCCCACCGGGGCGTTTTGGGTTTTTTGCAATTTCCATATCGCTCGTATCTTCCATTCTTTTCCAAACTTATGGTCGGGGACGCTTTTTAACCTCAAACTATAACTCTCGAAGCCTGCGTGTCTAATATCTAACAACCTTGCACCCCAATCTCAAAGCCCTAAAATCCTCAACGGGAGCATTTAAAGCACGTGCCAAAAAAACTGAGTAAGATTCCGAATTGCACAAAACCAAAGAGTGGATTTTGAATATTTGATTAATACGAACCAATTTTTGAATAAAAAAAAATTTAAAAAAATGCATCCCACCGGGGCGTTTTGGGTTTTTTGCAATTTCCATATCGCTCGTATCTTCCCTTCTTTTCCAAACTTATGGTCGGGGACGCTTTTTAACCTCAAACTATAACTCTCGAAGCCTGCGAGTCTAATATCTAACAACCTTGCACCCTAATCTCAAAGCCCAAAAATCCTCAACGAAAGCATTTAAAGCACGTGCCAAAAAAACTGAGTAAGATTCCGAATTGCTCAAAACCAAAGAGTGGATTGTGAATGTTTGATCAATACGAACCCATTTTTTAATAAAAAAAAATTTAAAAAAATGCATCCCACCGGGGCGTTTTGGGTTTTTTGCAATTTCCATATCGCTCGTATCTTCCATTCTTTTCCAAACTTATGGTCGGGGACGCTTTTTAACCTCAAACTATAACTCTCGAAGCCTGCGAGTCTAATATCTAACAACCTTGCACCCCAATCTCAAAGCCCTAAAATCCTCAACGGGAGCATTTAAAGCACGTGCCAAAAAAACTCAGTAAGATTCCGAATTGCACCAAACCAAAGAGTAGATTGTAAATGTTTGATCAATACGATCCCATTTTTTAATAAAAAAAAAATCAAAAAATGCAACCCACCGGGGCGTTTTGCGGTTTTTTGCAATTTCCATATCGCTCGTTTCTTCCCTTCTTTTCCAAACTTATGGTCGGGGACGCTTTTTAACCTCAAACTATAACTCTCGAAGCCTGCGAGTCTAATATCTAACAACCTTGCACCCCAATCTCAAAGCCCTAAAATCCTCAACGGGAGCATTTAAAGCACGTGCCAAAAAAACTCAGTAAGATTCCGAATTGCACCAAACCAAAGAGTGGATTGTAAATGTTTGATCAATACGATCCCATTTTTTAATAAAAAAAAATGAAAAAATGCAACCCACCGGGGCGTTTTGCGGTTTTTTGCAATTTCCATATCGCTCGTTTCTTCCCTTCTTTTCCAAACTTATGGTCGGGGACGCTTTTTAACCTCAAACTACAACTCTCGAAGCCTGCGTGTCTAATATCTAACAACCTTGCACCCCAATCTCAAAGCCCTAAAATCCTCAACGGGAGCATTTAAAGCACGTGCCAAAAAAAACTGAGTAAGATTCCGAATTGCACAAAACCAAAGAGTGGATTGTGAATATTTGATTAATACGAACCCATTTTTGAATTAAAAAAAATTCAAAAAAAGCATCCCACCGGGGCGTTTTGGATTTTTTGCAATTTCCATATCGCTCGTTTCTTCCCTTCTTTTCCAAACTTATGGTCGGGGACGCTTTTTAACCTCAAACTACAACTCTCGAAGCCTGCGTGTCTAATATCTAACAACCTTGCACCCCAATCTCAAAGCCCTAAAATCCTCAACGGGAGCATTTAAAGCACGTGCCAAAAAAACTGAGTAAGATTCCGAATTGCACAAAACCAAAGAGTGGATTGTGAATATTTGATTAATACGAACCAATTTTTGAATTAAAAAAAATTCAAAAAAAGCATCCCACCGGGGCGTTTTGGATTTTTTGCAATTTCCATATCGCTCGTTTCTTCCCTTCTTTTCCAAACTTATGGTCGGGGACGCTGGTTAACCTCAAACTACAACTCTCGAAGCCTGCGAGTCTAATATCTAACAACCTTGCACCCTAATCTCAAAGCCCAAAAATCCTCAACGAAAGCATTTAAAGCACGTGCCAAAAAAACTGAGTAAGATTCCGAATTGCTCAAAACCAAAGAGTGGATTGTGAATGTTTGATCAATACGAACCCATTTTTTAATAAAAAAAAATTTTAAAAAATGCATCCCACCGGGGCGTTTTGGGTTTTTTGCAATTTCCATATCGCTCGTATCTTCCATTCTTTTCCAAACTTATGGTCGGGGACGCTTTTTAACCTCAAACTATAACTCTCGAAGCCTGCGAGTCTAATATCTAACAACCTTGCACCCCAATCTCAAAGCCCTAAAATCCTCAACGGGAGCATTTAAAGCACGTGCCAAAAAAACTCAGTAAGATTCCGAATTGCACCAAACCAAAGAGTAGATTGTAAATGTTTGATCAATACGATCCCATTTTTTAATAAAAAAAAAATCAAAAAATGCAACCCACCGGGGCGTTTTGCGGTTTTTTGCAATTTCCATATCGCTCGTTTCTTCCCTTCTTTTCCAAACTTATGGTCGGGGACGCTTTTTAACCTCAAACTATAACTCTCGAAGCCTGCGAGTCTAATATCTAACAACCTTGCACCCCAATCTCAAAGCCCTAAAATCCTCAACGGGAGCATTTAAAGCACGTGCCAAAAAAACTCAGTAAGATTCCGAATTGCACCAAACCAAAGAGTGGATTGTAAATGTTTGATCAATACGATCCCATTTTTTAATAAAAAAAAATGAAAAAATGCAACCCACCGGGGCGTTTTGCGGTTTTTTGCAATTTCCATATCGCTCGTTTCTTCCCTTCTTTTCCAAACTTATGGTCGGGGACGCTTTTTAACCTCAAACTACAACTCTCGAAGCCTGCGTGTCTAATATCTAACAACCTTGCACCCCAATCTCAAAGCCCTAAAATCCTCAACGGGAGCATTTAAAGCACGTGCCAAAAAAACTGAGTAAGATTCCGAATTGCACAAAACCAAAGAGTGGATTGTGAATATTTGATTAATACGAACCCATTTTTGAATTAAAAAAAATTCAAAAAAAGCATCCCACCGGGGCGTTTTGGATTTTTTGCAATTTCCATATCGCTCGTTTCTTCCCTTCTTTTCCAAACTTATGGTCGGGGACGCTTTTTAACCTCAAACTACAACTCTCGAAGCCTGCGTGTCTAATATCTAACAACCTTGCACCCCAATCTCAAAGCCCTAAAATCCTCAACGGGAGCATTTAAAGCACGTGCCAAAAAAACTGAGTAAGATTCCGAATTGCACAAAACCAAAGAGTGGATTGTGAATATTTGATTAATACGAACCAATTTTTGAATTAAAAAAAATTCAAAAAAAGCATCCCACCGGGGCGTTTTGGATTTTTTGCAATTTCCATATCGCTCGTTTCTTCCCTTCTTTTCCAAACTTATGGTCGGGGACGCTGGTTAACCTCAAACTACAACTCTCGAAGCCTGCGAGTCTAATATCTAACAACCTTGCACCCTAATCTCAAAGCCCAAAAATCCTCAACGAAAGCATTTAAAGCACGTGCCAAAAAAACTGAGTAAGATTCCGAATTGCTCAAAACCAAAGAGTGGATTGTGAATGTTTGATCAATACGAACCCATTTTTTAATAAAAAAATTTTTTAAAAAATGCATCCCACCGGGGCGTTTTGGGTTTTTTGCAATTTCCATATCGCTCGTATCTTCCATTCTTTTCCAAACTTATGGTCGGGGACGCTTTTTAACCTCAAACTATAACTCTCGAAGCCTGCGAGTCTAATATCTAACAACCTTGCACCCCAATCTCAAAGCCCTAAAATCCTCAACGGGAGCATTTAAAGCACGTGCCAAAAAAACTCAGTAAGATTCCGAATTGCACCAAACCAAAGAGTAGATTGTAAATGTTTGATCAATACGATCCCATTTTTTAATAAAAAAAAAAATCAAAAAATGCAACCCACCGGGGCGTTTTCGGTTTTTTGCAATTTCCATATCGCTCGTTTCTTCCCTTCTTTTCCAAACTTATAGTCGGGGACGCTTTTTAACCTCAAACTACAACTCTCGAAGCCTGCGTGTCTAATATCTAACAACCTTGCACCCCAATCTCAAAGCCCTAAAATCCTCAACGGGAGCATTTAAAGCACGTGCCAAAAAAACTGAGTAAGATTCCGAATTGCACAAAACCAAAGAGTGGATTGTGAATATTTGATTAATACGAACCCATTTTTGAATTAAAAAAATTCAAAAAATGCATCCCACCGGGGCGTTTTGGGTTTTTTGCAATTTCCATATCGCTCGTTTCTTCCCTTCTTTTCCAAACTTATGGTCGGGGACGCTTTTTAACCTCAAACTACAACTCTCGAAGCCTGCGAGTCTAATATCTAACAACCTTGCACCCCAATCTCAAAGCCCTAAAATCCTCAACGGGAGCATTTAAAGCACGTGCCAAAAAAACTGAGTAAGATTCCGAATTGCACAAAACCAAAGAGTGGATTGTGAATATTTGATTAATACGAACCAATTTTTGAATTAAAAAAAATTCAAAAAAAGCATCCCACCGGGGCGTTTTGGATTTTTTGCAATTTCCATATCGCTCGTTTCTTCCCTTCTTTTCCAAACTTATGGTCGGGGACGCTGTTTAACCTCAAACTACAACTCTCGAAGCCTGCGAGTCTAATATCTAACAACCTTGCACCCTAATCTCAAAGCCCAAAAATCCTCAACGAAAGCATTTAAAGCACGTGCCAAAAAAACTGAGTAAGATTCCGAATTGCTCAAAATCAAAGAGTGGATTGTGAATGTTTGATCAATACGAACCCATTTTTTAATAAAAAAAAATTTAAAAAAATGCATCCCACCGGGGCGTTTTGGGTTTTTTGCAATTTCCATATCGCTCGTATCTTCCATTCTTTTCCAAACTTATGGTCGGGGACGCTTTTTAACCTCAAACTATAACTCTCGAAGCCTGCGAGTCTAATATCTAACAACCTTGCACCCCAATCTCAAAGCCCTAAAATCCTCAACGGGAGCATTTAAAGCACGTGCCAAAAAAACTCAGTAAGATTCCGAATTGCACCAAACCAAAGAGTAGATTGTAAATGTTTGATCAATACGATCCCATTTTTTAATAAAAAAAAAATCAAAAAATGCAACCCACCGGGGCGTTTTGCGGTTTTTTGCAATTTCCATATCGCTCGTTTCTTCCCTTCTTTTCCAAACTTATGGTCGGGGACGCTTTTTAACCTCAAACTACAACTCTTGAAGCCTGCGTGTCTAATATCTAACAACCTTGCACCCCAATCTCAAAGCCCTAAAATCCTCAACGGGAGCATTTAAAGCACGTGCCAAAAAAACTGAGTAAGATTCCGAATTGCACAAAACCAAAGAGTGGATTGTGAATATTTGATTAATACGAACCCATTTTTGAATTAAAAAAAATTCAAAAAAAGCATCCCACAGGGGCGTTTTGGGTTTTTTGCAATTTCCATATCGCTCGTTTCTTCCCTTCTTTTCCAAACTTATGGTCGGGGACGCTTTTTAACCTCAAACTACAACTCTCGAAGCCTGCGAGTCTAATATCTAACAACCTTGCACCCCAATCTCAAAGCCCTAAAATCCTCAACGAAAGAATTTAAAGCACGTGCCAAAAAAACTGAGTAAGATTCCGAATTGCTCAAAGCCAAAGAGTGGATTGTGAATGTTTGATCAATACGAACCCATTTTTGAATAAATTTTTTTTTAAAAAAATGCATCCCACCGGGGCGTTTTGGGTTTTTTGCAATTTCCATATCGCTCGTATCTTCCCTTCTTTTCCAAACTTATGGTCGGGGACGCTTTTTAACCTCAAACTACAACTCTCGAAGCCTGCGTGTCTAATATCTAACAACCTTGCACCCCAATCTCAAAGCCCTAAAATCCTCAACGGGAGCATTTAAAGCACGTGCCAAAAAAACTGAGTAAGATTCCGAATTGCACAAAACCAAAGAGTGGATTGTGAATATTTGATTAATACGAACCAATTTTTGAATTAAAAAAAATTCAAAAAAAGCATCCCACCGGGGCGTTTTGGATTTTTTGCAATTTCCATATCGCTCGTTTCTTCCCTTCTTTTCCAAACTTATGGTCGGGGACGCTTTTTAACCTCAAACTACAACTCTCGAAGCCTGCGTGTCTAATATGTAACAACCTTGCACCCCAATCTCAAAGCCCTAAAATCCTCAACGGGAGCATTTAAAGCACGTGCCAAAAAAACTGAGTAAGATTCCGAATTGCACAAAACCAAAGAGTGGATTGTGAATATTTGATTAATACGAACCCATTTTTGAATTAAAAAAATTCAAAAAATGCATCCCACCGGGGCGTTTTGGGTTTTTTGCAATTTCCATATCGCTCGTTTCTTCCCTTCTTTTCCAAACTTATGGTCGGGGACGCTTTTTAACCTCAAACTACAACTCTCGAAGCCTGCGAGTCTAATATCTAACAACCTTGCACCCCAATCTCAAAGCCCTAAAATCCTCAACGGGAGCATTTAAAGCACGTGCCAAAAAAACTGAGTAAGATTCCGAATTGCACAAAACCAAAGAGTGGATTGTGAATATTTGATTAATACGAACCAATTTTTGAATTAAAAAAAATTCAAAAAAAGCATCCCACCGGGGCGTTTTGGATTTTTTGCAATTTCCATATCGCTCGTTTCTTCCCTTCTTTTCCAAACTTATGGTCGGGGACGCTGTTTAACCTCAAACTACAACTCTCGAAGCCTGCGAGTCTAATATCTAACAACCTTGCACCCTAATCTCAAAGCCCAAAAATCCTCAACGAAAGCATTTAAAGCACGTGCCAAAAAAACTGAGTAAGATTCCGAATTGCTCAAAACCAAAGAGTGGATTGTGAATGTTTGATCAATACGAACCCATTTTTTAATAAAAAAAAATTTAAAAAAATGCATCCCACCGGGGCGTTTTGGGTTTTTTGCAATTTCCATATCGCTCGTATCTTCCATTCTTTTCCAAACTTATGGTCGGGGACGCTTTTTAACCTCAAACTATAACTCTCGAAGCCTGCGAGTCTAATATCTAACAACCTTGCACCCCAATCTCAAAGCCCTAAAATCCTCAACGGGAGCATTTAAAGCACGTGCCAAAAAAACTCAGTAAGATTCCGAATTGCACCAAACCAAAGAGTAGATTGTAAATGTTTGATCAATACGATCCCATTTTTTAATAAAAAAAAAATCAAAAAATGCAACCCACCGGGGCGTTTTGCGGTTTTTTGCAATTTCCATATCGCTCGTTTCTTCCCTTCTTTTCCAAACTTATGGTCGGGGACGCTTTTTAACCTCAAACTACAACTCTTGAAGCCTGCGTGTCTAATATCTAACAACCTTGCACCCCAATCTCAAAGCCCTAAAATCCTCAACGGGAGCATTTAAAGCACGTGCCAAAAAAACTGAGTAAGATTCCGAATTGCACAAAACCAAAGAGTGGATTGTGAATATTTGATTAATACGAACCCATTTTTGAATTAAAAAAAATTCAAAAAAAGCATCCCACAGGGGCGTTTTGGGTTTTTTGCAATTTCCATATCGCTCGTTTCTTCCCTTCTTTTCCAAACTTATGGTCGGGGACGCTTTTTAACCTCAAACTACAACTCTCGAAGCCTGCGAGTCTAATATCTAACAACCTTGCACCCCAATCTCAAAGCCCTAAAATCCTCAACGAAAGAATTTAAAGCACGTGCCAAAAAAACTGAGTAAGATTCCGAATTGCTCAAAGCCAAAGAGTGGATTGTGAATGTTTGATCAATACGAACCCATTTTTGAATAAATTTTTTTTTAAAAAAATGCATCCCACCGGGGCGTTTTGGGTTTTTTGCAATTTCCATATCGCTCGTATCTTCCCTTCTTTTCCAAACTTATGGTCGGGGACGCTTTTTAACCTCAAACTACAACTCTCGAAGCCTGCGTGTCTAATATCTAACAACCTTGCACCCCAATCTCAAAGCCCTAAAATCCTCAACGGGAGCATTTAAAGCACGTGCCAAAAAAACTGAGTAAGATTCCGAATTGCACAAAACCAAAGAGTGGATTGTGAATATTTGATTAATACGAACCAATTTTTGAATTAAAAAAAATTCAAAAAAAGCATCCCACCGGGGCGTTTTGGATTTTTTGCAATTTCCATATCGCTCGTTTCTTCCCTTCTTTTCCAAACTTATGGTCGGGGACGCTTTTTAACCTCAAACTACAACTCTCGAAGCCTGCGTGTCTAATATGTAACAACCTTGCACCCCAATCTCAAAGCCCTAAAATCCTCAACGGGAGCATTTAAAGCACGTGCCAAAAAAACTGAGTAAGATTCCGAATTGCACAAAACCAAAGAGTGGATTGTGAATATTTGATTAATACGAACCCATTTTTGAATTAAAAAAATTCAAAAAATGCATCCCACCGGGGCGTTTTGGGTTTTTTGCAATTTCCATATCGCTCGTTTCTTCCCTTCTTTTCCAAACTTATGGTCGGGGACGCTTTTTAACCTCAAACTACAACTCTCGAAGCCTGCGAGTCTAATATCTAACAACCTTGCACCCCAATCTCAAAGCCCTAAAATCCTCAACGGGAGCATTTAAAGCACGTGCCAAAAAAACTGAGTAAGATTCCGAATTGCACAAAACCAAAGAGTGGATTGTGAATATTTGATTAATACGAACCAATTTTTGAATTAAAAAAAATTCAAAAAAAGCATCCCACCGGGGCGTTTTGGATTTTTTGCAATTTCCATATCGCTCGTTTCTTCCCTTCTTTTCCAAACTTATGGTCGGGGACGCTGTTTAACCTCAAACTACAACTCTCGAAGCCTGCGAGTCTAATATCTAACAACCTTGCACCCTAATCTCAAAGCCCAAAAATCCTCAACGAAAGCATTTAAAGCACGTGCCAAAAAAACTGAGTAAGATTCCGAATTGCTCAAAACCAAAGAGTGGATTGTGAATGTTTGATCAATACGAACCCATTTTTTAATAAAAAAAAATTTAAAAAAATGCATCCCACCGGGGCGTTTTGGGTTTTTTGCAATTTCCATATCGCTCGTATCTTCCATTCTTTTCCAAACTTATGGTCGGGGACGCTTTTTAACCTCAAACTATAACTCTCGAAGCCTGCGAGTCTAATATCTAACAACCTTGCACCCCAATCTCAAAGCCCTAAAATCCTCAACGGGAGCATTTAAAGCACGTGCCAAAAAAACTCAGTAAGATTCCGAATTGCACCAAACCAAAGAGTAGATTGTAAATGTTTGATCAATACGATCCCATTTTTTAATAAAAAAAAAATCAAAAAATGCAACCCACCGGGGCGTTTTGCGGTTTTTTGCAATTTCCATATCGCTCGTTTCTTCCCTTCTTTTCCAAACTTATGGTCGGGGACGCTTTTTAACCTCAAACTACAACTCTTGAAGCCTGCGTGTCTAATATCTAACAACCTTGCACCCCAATCTCAAAGCCCTAAAATCCTCAACGGGAGCATTTAAAGCACGTGCCAAAAAAACTGAGTAAGATTCCGAATTGCACAAAACCAAAGAGTGGATTGTGAATATTTGATTAATACGAACCCATTTTTGAATTAAAAAAAATTCAAAAAAAGCATCCCACAGGGGCGTTTTGGGTTTTTTGCAATTTCCATATCGCTCGTTTCTTCCCTTCTTTTCCAAACTTATGGTCGGGGACGCTTTTTAACCTCAAACTACAACTCTCGAAGCCTGCGAGTCTAATATCTAACAACCTTGCACCCCAATCTCAAAGCCCTAAAATCCTCAACGAAAGAATTTAAAGCACGTGCCAAAAAAACTGAGTAAGATTCCGAATTGCTCAAAGCCAAAGAGTGGATTGTGAATGTTTGATCAATACGAACCCATTTTTGAATAAATTTTTTTTTAAAAAAATGCATCCCACCGGGGCGTTTTGGGTTTTTTGCAATTTCCATATCGCTCGTATCTTCCCTTCTTTTCCAAACTTATGGTCGGGGACGCTTTTTAACCTCAAACTACAACTCTCGAAGCCTGCGTGTCTAATATCTAACAACCTTGCACCCCAATCTCAAAGCCCTAAAATCCTCAACGGGAGCATTTAAAGCACGTGCCAAAAAAACTGAGTAAGATTCCGAATTGCACAAAACCAAAGAGTGGATTGTGAATATTTGATTAATACGAACCAATTTTTGAATTAAAAAAAATTCAAAAAAAGCATCCCACCGGGGCGTTTTGGATTTTTTGCAATTTCCATATCGCTCGTTTCTTCCCTTCTTTTCCAAACTTATGGTCGGGGACGCTTTTTAACCTCAAACTACAACTCTCGAAGCCTGCGTGTCTAATATGTAACAACCTTGCACCCCAATCTCAAAGCCCTAAAATCCTCAACGGGAGCATTTAAAGCACGTGCCAAAAAAACTGAGTAAGATTCCGAATTGCACAAAACCAAAGAGTGGATTGTGAATATTTGATTAATACGAACCCATTTTTGAATTAAAAAAATTCAAAAAATGCATCCCACCGGGGCGTTTTGGGTTTTTTGCAATTTCCATATCGCTCGTTTCTTCCCTTCTTTTCCAAACTTATGGTCGGGGACGCTTTTTAACCTCAAACTACAACTCTCGAAGCCTGCGAGTCTAATATCTAACAACCTTGCACCCCAATCTCAAAGCCCTAAAATCCTCAACGGGAGCATTTAAAGCACGTGCCAAAAAAACTGAGTAAGATTCCGAATTGCACAAAACCAAAGAGTGGATTGTGAATATTTGATTAATACGAACCAATTTTTGAATTAAAAAAAATTCAAAAAAAGCATCCCACCGGGGCGTTTTGGATTTTTTGCAATTTCCATATCGCTCGTTTCTTCCCTTCTTTTCCAAACTTATGGTCGGGGACGCTGTTTAACCTCAAACTACAACTCTCGAAGCCTGCGAGTCTAATATCTAACAACCTTGCACCCTAATCTCAAAGCCCAAAAATCCTCAACGAAAGCATTTAAAGCACGTGCCAAAAAAACTGAGTAAGATTCCGAATTGCTCAAAACCAAAGAGTGGATTGTGAATGTTTGATCAATACGAACCCATTTTTTAATAAAAAAAAATTTAAAAAAATGCATCCCACCGGGGCGTTTTGGGTTTTTTGCAATTTCCATATCGCTCGTATCTTCCATTCTTTTCCAAACTTATGGTCGGGGACGCTTTTTAACCTCAAACTATAACTCTCGAAGCCTGCGAGTCTAATATCTAACAACCTTGCACCCCAATCTCAAAGCCCTAAAATCCTCAACGGGAGCATTTAAAGCACGTGCCAAAAAAACTCAGTAAGATTCCGAATTGCACCAAACCAAAGAGTAGATTGTAAATGTTTGATCAATACGATCCCATTTTTTAATAAAAAAAAAATCAAAAAATGCAACCCACCGGGGCGTTTTGCGGTTTTTTGCAATTTCCATATCGCTCGTTTCTTCCCTTCTTTTCCAAACTTATGGTCGGGGACGCTTTTTAACCTCAAACTACAACTCTTGAAGCCTGCGTGTCTAATATCTAACAACCTTGCACCCCAATCTCAAAGCCCTAAAATCCTCAACGGGAGCATTTAAAGCACGTGCCAAAAAAACTGAGTAAGATTCCGAATTGCACAAAACCAAAGAGTGGATTGTGAATATTTGATTAATACGAACCCATTTTTGAATTAAAAAAAATTCAAAAAAAGCATCCCACAGGGGCGTTTTGGGTTTTTTGCAATTTCCATATCGCTCGTTTCTTCCCTTCTTTTCCAAACTTATGGTCGGGGACGCTTTTTAACCTCAAACTACAACTCTCGAAGCCTGCGAGTCTAATATCTAACAACCTTGCACCCCAATCTCAAAGCCCTAAAATCCTCAACGAAAGAATTTAAAGCACGTGCCAAAAAAACTGAGTAAGATTCCGAATTGCTCAAAGCCAAAGAGTGGATTGTGAATGTTTGATCAATACGAACCCATTTTTGAATAAATTTTTTTTTAAAAAAATGCATCCCACCGGGGCGTTTTGGGTTTTTTGCAATTTCCATATCGCTCGTATCTTCCCTTCTTTTCCAAACTTATGGTCGGGGACGCTTTTTAACCTCAAACTACAACTCTCGAAGCCTGCGTGTCTAATATCTAACAACCTTGCACCCCAATCTCAAAGCCCTAAAATCCTCAACGGGAGCATTTAAAGCACGTGCCAAAAAAACTGAGTAAGATTCCGAATTGCACAAAACCAAAGAGTGGATTGTGAATATTTGATTAATACGAACCAATTTTTGAATTAAAAAAAATTCAAAAAAAGCATCCCACCGGGGCGTTTTGGATTTTTTGCAATTTCCATATCGCTCGTTTCTTCCCTTCTTTTCCAAACTTATGGTCGGGGACGCTTTTTAACCTCAAACTACAACTCTCGAAGCCTGCGTGTCTAATATGTAACAACCTTGCACCCCAATCTCAAAGCCCTAAAATCCTCAACGGGAGCATTTAAAGCACGTGCCAAAAAAACTGAGTAAGATTCCGAATTGCACAAAACCAAAGAGTGGATTGTGAATATTTGATTAATACGAACCCATTTTTGAATTAAAAAAATTCAAAAAATGCATCCCACCGGGGCGTTTTGGGTTTTTTGCAATTTCCATATCGCTCGTTTCTTCCCTTCTTTTCCAAACTTATGGTCGGGGACGCTTTTTAACCTCAAACTACAACTCTCGAAGCCTGCGAGTCTAATATCTAACAACCTTGCACCCCAATCTCAAAGCCCTAAAATCCTCAACGGGAGCATTTAAAGCACGTGCCAAAAAAACTGAGTAAGATTCCGAATTGCACAAAACCAAAGAGTGGATTGTGAATATTTGATTAATACGAACCAATTTTTGAATTAAAAAAAATTCAAAAAAAGCATCCCACCGGGGCGTTTTGGATTTTTTGCAATTTCCATATCGCTCGTTTCTTCCCTTCTTTTCCAAACTTATGGTCGGGGACGCTGTTTAACCTCAAACTACAACTCTCGAAGCCTGCGAGTCTAATATCTAACAACCTTGCACCCTAATCTCAAAGCCCAAAAATCCTCAACGAAAGCATTTAAAGCACGTGCCAAAAAAACTGAGTAAGATTCCGAATTGCTCAAAACCAAAGAGTGGATTGTGAATGTTTGATCAATACGAACCCATTTTTTAATAAAAAAAAATTTAAAAAAATGCATCCCACCGGGGCGTTTTGGGTTTTTTGCAATTTCCATATCGCTCGTATCTTCCATTCTTTTCCAAACTTATGGTCGGGGACGCTTTTTAACCTCAAACTATAACTCTCGAAGCCTGCGAGTCTAATATCTAACAACCTTGCACCCCAATCTCAAAGCCCTAAAATCCTCAACGGGAGCATTTAAAGCACGTGCCAAAAAAACTCAGTAAGATTCCGAATTGCACCAAACCAAAGAGTAGATTGTAAATGTTTGATCAATACGATCCCATTTTTTAATAAAAAAAAAATCAAAAAATGCAACCCACCGGGGCGTTTTGCGGTTTTTTGCAATTTCCATATCGCTCGTTTCTTCCCTTCTTTTCCAAACTTATGGTCGGGGACGCTTTTTAACCTCAAACTACAACTCTTGAAGCCTGCGTGTCTAATATCTAACAACCTTGCACCCCAATCTCAAAGCCCTAAAATCCTCAACGGGAGCATTTAAAGCACGTGCCAAAAAAACTGAGTAAGATTCCGAATTGCACAAAACCAAAGAGTGGATTGTGAATATTTGATTAATACGAACCCATTTTTGAATTAAAAAAAATTCAAAAAAAGCATCCCACAGGGGCGTTTTGGGTTTTTTGCAATTTCCATATCGCTCGTTTCTTCCCTTCTTTTCCAAACTTATGGTCGGGGACGCTTTTTAACCTCAAACTACAACTCTCGAAGCCTGCGAGTCTAATATCTAACAACCTTGCACCCCAATCTCAAAGCCCTAAAATCCTCAACGAAAGAATTTAAAGCACGTGCCAAAAAAACTGAGTAAGATTCCGAATTGCTCAAAGCCAAAGAGTGGATTGTGAATGTTTGATCAATACGAACCCATTTTTGAATAAATTTTTTTTTAAAAAAATGCATCCCACCGGGGCGTTTTGGGTTTTTTGCAATTTCCATATCGCTCGTATCTTCCCTTCTTTTCCAAACTTATGGTCGGGGACGCTTTTTAACCTCAAACTACAACTCTCGAAGCCTGCGTGTCTAATATCTAACAACCTTGCACCCCAATCTCAAAGCCCTAAAATCCTCAACGGGAGCATTTAAAGCACGTGCCAAAAAAACTGAGTAAGATTCCGAATTGCACAAAACCAAAGAGTGGATTGTGAATATTTGATTAATACGAACCAATTTTTGAATTAAAAAAAATTCAAAAAAAGCATCCCACCGGGGCGTTTTGGATTTTTTGCAATTTCCATATCGCTCGTTTCTTCCCTTCTTTTCCAAACTTATGGTCGGGGACGCTTTTTAACCTCAAACTACAACTCTCGAAGCCTGCGAGTCTAATATCTAACAACCTTGCACCCCAATCTCAAAGCCCTAAAATCCTCAACGAAAGAATTTAAAGCACGTGCCAAAAAAACTGAGTAAGATTCCGAATTGCTCAAAGCCAAAGAGTGGATTGTGAATGTTTGATCAATACGAACCCATTTTTGAATAAATTTTTTTTTAAAAAAATGCATCCCACCGGGGCGTTTTGGGTTTTTTGCAATTTCCATATCGCTCGTATCTTCCCTTCTTTTCCAAACTTATGGTCGGGGACGCTTTTTAACCTCAAACTACAACTCTCGAAGCCTGCGTGTCTAATATCTAACAACCTTGCACCCCAATCTCAAAGCCCTAAAATCCTCAACGGGAGCATTTAAAGCACGTGCCAAAAAAACTGAGTAAGATTCCGAATTGCACAAAACCAAAGAGTGGATTGTGAATATTTGATTAATACGAACCAATTTTTGAATTAAAAAAAATTCAAAAAAAGCATCCCACCGGGGCGTTTTGGATTTTTTGCAATTTCCATATCGCTCGTTTCTTCCCTTCTTTTCCAAACTTATGGTCGGGGACGCTGTTTAACCTCAAACTACAACTCTCGAAGCCTGCGAGTCTAATATCTAACAACCTTGCACCCTAATCTCAAAGCCCAAAAATCCTCAACGAAAGCATTTAAAGCACGTGCCAAAAAAACTGAGTAAGATTCCGAATTGCTCAAAACCAAAGAGTGGATTGTGAATGTTTGATCAATACGAACCCATTTTTTAATAAAAAAAAATTTAAAAAAATGCATCCCACCGGGGCGTTTTGGGTTTTTTGCAATTTCCATATCGCTCGTATCTTCCATTCTTTTCCAAACTTATGGTCGGGGACGCTTTTTAACCTCAAACTATAACTCTCGAAGCCTGCGAGTCTAATATCTAACAACCTTGCACCCCAATCTCAAAGCCCTAAAATCCTCAACGGGAGCATTTAAAGCACGTGCCAAAAAAACTCAGTAAGATTCCGAATTGCACCAAACCAAAGAGTAGATTGTAAATGTTTGATCAATACGATCCCATTTTTTAATAAAAAAAAATGAAAAAATGCAACCCACCGGGGCGTTTTGCGGTTTTTTGCAATTTCCATATCGCTTGTTTCTTCCCTTCTTTTCCAAACTTATGGTCGGGGACGCTTTTTAACCTCAAACTACAACTCTCGAAGCCAGCGTGTCTAATATGTAACAACCTTGCACCCCAATCTCAAAGCCCTAAAATCCTCAACGGGAGCATTTAAAGCACGTGCCAAAAAAACTGAGTAAGATTCCGAATTGCACAAAACCAAAGAGTGGATTGTGAATATTTGATTAATACGAACCATTTTTTGAATTAAAAAAAATTCAAAAAAAGCATCCCACCGGGGCGTTTTGGATTTTTTGCAATTTCCATATCGCTCGTTTCTTCCCTTCTTTTCCAAACTTATGGTCGGGGACGCTGTTTAACCTCAAACTACAACTCTCGAAGCCTGCGAGTCTAATATCTAACAACCTTGCACCCTAATCTCAAAGCCCAAAAATCCTCAACGAAAGCATTTAAAGCACGTGCCAAAAAAACTGAGTAAGATTCCGAATTGCTCAAAACCAAAGAGTGGATTGTGAATGTTTGATCAATACGAACCCATTTTTTAATAAAAAAAAATTTAAAAAAATACATCCCACCGGGGCGTTTTGGGTTTTTTGCAATTTCCATATCGCTCGTATCTTCCATTCTTTTCCAAACTTATGGTCGGGGACGCTTTTTAACCTCAAACTATAACTCTCGAAGCCTGCGAGTCTAATATCTAACAACCTTGCACCCCAATCTCAAAGCCCTAAAATCCTCAACGGGAGCATTTAAAGCACGTGCCAAAAAAACTCAGTAAGATTCCGAATTGCACCAAACCAAAGAGTAGATTGTAAATGTTTGATCAATACGATCCCATTTTTTAATAAAAAAAAATGAAAAAATGCAACCCACCGGGGCGTTTTGCGGTTTTTTGCAATTTCCATATCGCTCGTTTCTTCCCTTCTTTTCCAAACTTATGGTCGGGGACGCTTTTTAACCTCAAACTACAACTCTCGAAGCCAGCGTGTCTAATATGTAACAACCTTGCACCCCAATCTCAAAGCCCTAAAATCCTCAACGGGAGCATTTAAAGCACGTGCCAAAAAAACTGAGTAAGATTCCGAATTGCACAAAACCAAAGAGTGGATTGTGAATATTTGATTAATACGAACCATTTTTTGAATTAAAAAAAATTCAAAAAAAGCATCCCACCGGGGCGTTTTGGATTTTTTGCAATTTCCATATCGCTCGTTTCTTCCCTTCTTTTCCAAACTTATGGTCGGGGACGCTGTTTAACCTCAAACTACAACTCTCGAAGCCTGCGAGTCTAATATCTAACAACCTTGCACCCTAATCTCAAAGCCCAAAAATCCTCAACGAAAGCATTTAAAGCACGTGCCAAAAAAACTGAGTAAGATTCCGAATTGCTCAAAACCAAAGAGTGGATTGTGAATGTTTGATCAATACGAACCCATTTTTTAATAAAAAAAAATTTAAAAAAATGCATCCCACCGGGGCGTTTTGGGTTTTTTGCAATTTCCATATCGCTCGTATCTTCCATTCTTTTCCAAACTTATGGTCGGGGACGCTTTTTAACCTCAAACTATAACTCTCGAAGCCTGCGAGTCTAATATCTAACAACCTTGCACCCCAATCTCAAAGCCCTAAAATCCTCAACGGGAGCATTTAAAGCACGTGCCAAAAAAACTCAGTAAGATTCCGAATTGCACCAAACCAAAGAGTAGATTGTAAATGTTTGATCAATACGATCCCATTTTTTAATAAAAAAAAAATCAAAAAATGCAACCCACCGGGGCGTTTTGCGGTTTTTTGCAATTTCCATATCGCTCGTTTCTTCCCTTCTTTTCCAAACTTATGGTCGGGGACGCTTTTTAACCTCAAACTACAACTCTCGAAGCCTGCGTGTCTAATATCTAACAACCTTGCACCCCAATCTCAAAGCCCTAAAATCCTCAACGGGAGCATTTAAAGCACGTGCCAAAAAAACTGAGTAAGATTCCGAATTGCACAAAACGAAAGAGTGGATTGTGAATATTTGATTAATACGAACCCATTTTTGAATTAAAAAAAATTCAAAAAAAGCATCCCACAGGGGCGTTTTGGGTTTTTTGCAATTTCCATATCGCTCGTTTCTTCCCTTCTTTTCCAAACTTATGGTCGGGGACGCTTTTTAACCTCAAACTACAACTCTCGAAGCCTGCGAGTCTAATATCTAACAACCTTGCACCCCAATCTCAAAGCCCTAAAATCCTCAACGAAAGAATTTAAAGCACGTGCCAAAAAAACTGAGTAAGATTCCGAATTGCTCAAAGCCAAAGAGTGGATTGTGAATGTTTGATCAATACGAACCCATTTTTGAATAATTTTTTTTTTAAAAAAATGCATCCCACCGGGGCGTTTTGGGTTTTTTGCAATTTCCATATCGCTCGTATCTTCCCTTCTTTTCCAAACTTATGGTCGGGGACGCTTTTTAACCTCAAACTACAACTCTCGAAGCCTGCGTGTCTAATATCTAACAACCTTGCACCCCAATCTCAAAGCCCTAAAATCCTCAACGGGAGCATTTAAAGCACGTGCCAAAAAAACTGAGTAAGATTCCGAATTGCACAAAACCAAAGAGTGGATTGTGAATATTTGATTAATACGAACCAATTTTTGAATTAAAAAAAATTCAAAAAAAGCATCCCACCGGGGCGTTTTGGATTTTTTGCAATTTCCATATCGCTCGTTTCTTCCCTTCTTTTCCAAACTTATGGTCGGGGACGCTTTTTAACCTCAAACTACAACTCTCGAAGCCTGCGTGTCTAATATGTAACAACCTTGCACCCCAATCTCAAAGCCCTAAAATCCTCAACGGGAGCATTTAAAGCACGTGCCAAAAAAACTGAGTAAGATTCCGAATTGCACAAAACCAAAGAGTGGATTGTGAATATTTGATTAATACGAACCCATTTTTGAATTAAAAAAATTCAAAAAATGCATCCCACCGGGGCGTTTTGGGTTTTTTGCAATTTCCATATCGCTCGTTTCTTCCCTTCTTTTCCAAACTTATGGTCGGGGACGCTTTTTAACCTCAAACTACAACTCTCGAAGCCTGCGAGTCTAATATCTAACAACCTTGCACCCCAATCTCAAAGCCCTAAAATCCTCAACGGGAGCATTTAAAGCACGTGCCAAAAAAACTGAGTAAGATTCCGAATTGCACAAAACCAAAGAGTGGATTGTGAATATTTGATTAATACGAACCAATTTTTGAATTAAAAAAAATTCAAAAAAAGCATCCCACCGGGGCGTTTTGGATTTTTTGCAATTTCCATATCGCTCGTTTCTTCCCTTCTTTTCCAAACTTATGGTCGGGGACGCTGTTTAACCTCAAACTACAACTCTCGAAGCCTGCGAGTCTAATATCTAACAACCTTGCACCCTAATCTCAAAGCCCAAAAATCCTCAACGAAAGCATTTAAAGCACGTGCCAAAAAAACTGAGTAAGATTCCGAATTGCTCAAAACCAAAGAGTGGATTGTGAATGTTTGATCAATACGAACCCATTTTTTAATAAAAAAAAATTTAAAAAAATGCATCCCACCGGGGCGTTTTGGGTTTTTTGCAATTTCCATATCGCTCGTATCTTCCATTCTTTTCCAAACTTATGGTCGGGGACGCTTTTTAACCTCAAACTATAACTCTCGAAGCCTGCGAGTCTAATATCTAACAACCTTGCACCCCAATCTCAAAGCCCTAAAATCCTCAACGAAAGCATTTAAAGCACGTGCCAAAAAAACTGAGTAAGATTCCGAATTGCTCAAAACCAAAGAGTGGATTGTGAATGTTTGATCAATACGAACCCATTTTTTAATAAAAAAAAATGAAAAAATGCAACCCACCGGGGCGTTTTGCGGTTTTTTGCAATTTCCATATCGCTCGTTTCTTCCCTTCTTTTCCAAACTTATGGTCGGGGACGCTTTTTAACCTCAAACTACAACTCTCGAAGCCTGCGTGTCTAATATGTAACAACCTTGCACCCCAATCTCAAAGCCCTAAAATCCTCAACGGGAGCATTTAAAGCACGTGCCAAAAAAACTGAGTAAGATTCCGAATTGCACAAAACCAAAGAGTGGATTGTGAATATTTGATTAATACGAACCCATTTTTGAATTAAAAAAAATTCAAAAAAAGCATCCCACCGGGGCGTTTTGGATTTTTTGCAATTTCCATATCGCTCGTTTCTTCCCTTCTTTTCCAAACTTATAGTCGGGGACGCTTTTTAACCTCAAACTACAACTCTCGAAGCCTGCGTGTCTAATATCTAACAACCTTGCACCCCAATCTCAAAGCCCTAAAATCCTCAACGAGAGCATTTAAAGCACGTGCCAAAAAAACTCAGTAAGATTCCGAATTGCACCAAACCAAAGAGTGGATTGTGAATATTTGATTAATACGAACCCATTTTTGAATTAAAAAAATTCAAAAAATGCATCCCACCGGGGCGTTTGGGGTTTTTTGCAATTTCCATATCGCTCGTTTCTTCCCTTCTTTTCCAAACTTATGGTCGGGGACGCTTTTTAACCTCAAACTACAACTCTCGAAGCCTGCGAGTCTAATATCTAACAACCTTGCACCCCAATCTCAAAGCCCTAAAATCCTCAACGAAAGAATTTAAAGCACGTGCCAAAAAAACTGAGTAAGATTCCGAATTGCTCAAAGCCAAAGAGTGGATTGTGAATGTTTGATCAATACGAACCCATTTTTGAATAAATTTTTTTTTAAAAAAATGCATCCCACCGGGGCGTTTTGGGTTTTTTGCAATTTCCATATCGCTCGTATCTTCCCTTCTTTTCCAAACTTATGGTCGGGGACGCTTTTTAACCTCAAACTACAACTCTCGAAGCCTGCGTGTCTAATATCTAACAACCTTGCACCCCAATCTCAAAGCCCTAAAATCCTCAACGGGAGCATTTAAAGCACGTGCCAAAAAAACTGAGTAAGATTCCGAATTGCACAAAACCAAAGAGTGGATTGTGAATATTTGATTAATACGAACCAATTTTTGAATTAAAAAAAATTCAAAAAAAGCATCCCACCGGGGCGTTTTGGATTTTTTGCAATTTCCATATCGCTCGTTTCTTCCCTTCTTTTCCAAACTTATGGTCGGGGACGCTGTTTAACCTCAAACTACAACTCTCGAAGCCTGCGAGTCTAATATCTAACAACCTTGCACCCTAATCTCAAAGCCCAAAAATCCTCAACGAAAGCATTTAAAGCACGTGCCAAAAAAACTGAGTAAGATTCCGAATTGCTCAAAACCAAAGAGTGGATTGTGAATGTTTGATCAATACGAACCCATTTTTTAATAAAAAAAAATTTAAAAAAATGCATCCCACCGGGGCGTTTTGGGTTTTTTGCAATTTCCATATCGCTCGTATCTTCCATTCTTTTCCAAACTTATGGTCGGGGACGCTTTTTAACCTCAAACTATAACTCTCGAAGCCTGCGAGTCTAATATCTAACAACCTTGCACCCCAATCTCAAAGCCCTAAAATCCTCAACGGGAGCATTTAAAGCATGTGCCAAAAAAACTCAGTAAGATTCCGAATTGCACCAAACCAAAGAGTAGATTGTAAATGTTTGATCAATACGATCCCATTTTTTAATAAAAAAAAAATCAAAAAATGCAACCCACCGGGGCGTTTTGCGGTTTTTTGCAATTTCCATATCGCTCGTTTCTTCCCTTCTTTTCCAAACTTATGGTCGGGGACGCTTTTTAACCTCAAACTACAACTCTCGAAGCCTGCGTGTCTAATATCTAACAACCTTGCACCCCAATCTCAAAGCCCTAAAATCCTCAACGAGAGCATTTAAAGCACGTGCCAAAAAAACTGAGTAAGATTCCGGATTGCACAAAACCAAAGAGTGGATTGTGAATATTTGATTAATACGAACCCATTTTTGAATTAAAAAAAATTCAAAAAAAGCATCCCACCGGGGCGTTTTGGATTTTTTGCAATTTCCATATCGCTCGTTTCTTCCCTTCTTTTCCAAACTTATGGTCGGGGACGCTGTTTAACCTCAAACTACAACTCTCGAAGCCTGCGAGTCTAATATCTAACAACCTTGCACCCCAATCTCAAAGCCCTAAAATCCTCAACGAAAGCATTTAAAGCACGTGCCAAAAAAACTGAGTAAGATTCCGAATTGCTCAAAACCAAAGAGTGGATTGTGAATGTTTGATCAATACGAACCCATTTTTGAATAAAAAAAAATTTTAAAAATGCATCCCACCGGGGAGTTTTGGGTTTTTTGCAATTTCCATATCGCTTGTATCTTCCCTTCTTTTCCAAACTTATGGTCGGGGACGCTTTTTAACCTCAAACTACAACTCTCGAAGCCTGCGTGTCTAATATCTAACAACCTTGCACCCCAATCTCAAAGCCCTAAAATCCTCAACGGGAGCATTTAAAGCACGTGCCAAAAAAACTGAGTAAGATTCCGAATTGCACAAAACCAAAGAGTGGATTGTGAATATTTGATTAATACGAACCCATTTTTGAATTAAAAAAAATTCAAAAAATGCATCCCACCGGGGCGTTTTGGGTTTTTTGCAATTTCCATATCGCTCGTTTCTTCCCTTCTTTTCCAAACTTATGGTCGGGGACGCTTTTTAACCTCAAACTACAACTCTCGAAGCCTGCGAGTCTAATATCTAACAACCTTGCACCCTAATCTCAAAGCCCAAAAATCCTCAACGAAAGCATTTAAAGCACGTGCCAAAAAAACTGAGTAAGATTCCGAATTGCACAAAACCAAAGAGTGGATTGTGAATATTTGATTAATACGAACCCATTTTTGAATTAAAAAAAATTCAAAAAAAGCATCCCACAGGGGCGTTTTTGGGTTTTTTGCAATTTCCATATCGCTCGTTTCTTCCCTTCTTTTCCAAACTTATGGTCGGGGACGCTTTTTAACCTCAAACTACAACTCTCGAAGCCTGCGAGTATAATATCTAACAACCTTGCACCCCAATCTCAAAGCCCTAAAATCCTCAACGAAAGCATTTAAAGCACGTGCCAAAAAAACTGAGTAAGATTCCGAATTGCTCAAAACCAAAGAGTGGATTGTGAATGTTTGATCAATACGAACCCATTTTTGAATAAATATTTTTTTAAAAAAATGCATCCCACCGGGGCGTTTTGGGTTTTTTGCAATTTCCATATCGCTCGTATCTTCCCTTCTTTTCCAAACTTATGGTCGGGGACGCTTTTTAACCTCAAACTACAACTCTCGAAGCCTGCGTGTCTAATATCTAACAACCTTGCACCCCAATCTCAAAGCCCTAAAATCCTCAACGGGAGCATTTAAAGCACGTGCCAAAAAAACTAAGTAAGATTCCGAATTGCACAAAACCAAAGAGTGGATTGTGAATATTTGATTAATACGAACCCATTTTTGAATTAAAAAAAATTCAAAAAAAGCATCCCACCGGGGCGTTTTGGATTTTTTGCAATTTCCATATCGCTCGTTTCTTCCCTTCTTTTCCAAACTTATGGTCGGGGACGCTTTTTAACCTCAAACTACAACTCTCGAAGCCTGCGAGTATAATATCTAACAAACCTTGCACCCCAATCTCAAAGCCCTAAAATCCTCAACGAAAGCATTTAAAGCACGTGCCAAAAAAACTGAGTAAGATTCCGAATTGCTCAAAACCAAAGAGTGGATTGTGAATGTTTGATCAATACGAACCCATTTTTTAATAAATATTTTTTTAAAAAAATGCATCCCACCGGGGCGTTTTGGGTTTTTTGCAATTTCCATATCGCTCGTATCTTCCCTTCTTTTCCAAACTTATGGTCGGGGACGCTTTTTAACCTCAAACTACAACTCTCGAAGCCTGCGTGTCTAATATCTAACAACCTTGCACCCCAATCTCAAAGCCCTAAAATCCTCAACGGGAGCATTTAAAGCACGTGCCAAAAAAACTGAGTAAGATTCCGAATTGCACAAAACCAAAGAGTGGATTGTGAATATTTGATTAATACGAACCCATTTTTGAATTAAAAAAAATTCAAAAAAAGCATCCCACCGGGGCGTTTTGGATTTTTTGCAATTTCCATATCGCTCGTTTCTTCCCTTCTTTTCCAAACTTATGGTCGGGGACGCTTTTTAACCTCAAACTACAACTCTCGAAGCCTGCGAGTCTAATATCTAACAACCTTGCACCTCAATCTCAAAGCCCTAAAATCCTCAACGAAAGCATTTAAAGCACGTGCCAAAAAAACTGAGTAAGATTCCGAATTGCTCAAAACCAAAGAGTGGATTGTGAATGTTTGATCAATACGAACCCATTTTTTAATAAAAAAAAATTTTAAAAAATGCATCCCACCAGGGCGTTTTGGGTTTTTTGCAATTTCCATATCGCTCGTATCTTCCATTCTTTTCCAAACTTATGGTCGGGGACGGTTTTTAACCTCAAACTATAACTCTCGAAGCCTGCGAGTCTAATATCTAACAACCTTGCACCCCAATCTCAAAGCCCTAAAATCCTCAACGGGAGCATTTAAAGCACGTGCCAAAAAAACTCAGTAAGATTCCGAATTGCACCAAACCAAAGAGTAGATTGTAAATGTTTGATCAATACGATCCCATTTTTTAATAAAAAAAAAATCAAAAAATGCAACCCACCGGGGCGTTTTCGGTTTTTTGCAATTTCCATATCGCTCGTTTCTTCCCTTCTTTTCCAAACTTATGGTCGGGGACGCTTTTTAACCTCAAACTACAACTCTCGAAGCCTGCGTGTCTAATATCTAACAACCTTGCACCCCAATCTCAAAGCCCTAAAATCCTCAACGGGAGCATTTAAAGCACGTGCCAAAAAAACTGAGTAAGATTCCGAATTGCACAAAACCAAAGAGTGGATTGTGAATATTTGATTAATACGAACCCATTTTTGAATTAAAAAAAATTCAAAAAAAGCATCCCACCGGGGCGTTTTGGATTTTTTGCAATTTCCATATCGCTCGTTTCTTCCCTTCTTTTCCAAACTTATGGTCGGGGACGCTGTTTAACCTCAAACTACAACTCTCGAAGCCTGCGAGTCTAATATCTAAAAACCTTGCACCCCAATCTCAAAGCCCTAAAATCCTCAACGAAAGCATTTAAAGCACGTGCCAAAAAAACTGAGTAAGATTCCGAATTGCTCAAAACCAAAGAGTGGATTGTGAATGTTTGATCAATACGAACCCATTTTTGAATAAAAAAAAAATTTAAAAAAAGCATCCCACCGGGGAGTTTTGGGTTTTTTGCAATTTCCATATCGCTTGTATCTTCCCTTCTTTTCCAAACTTATGGTCGGGGACGCTTTTTAACCTCAAACTACAACTCTCGAAGCCTGCGAGTCAAATATCTAACAACCTTGCACCCCAATCTCAAAGCCCTAAAATCCTCAACGGGAGCATTTAAAGCACGTGCCAAAAAAACTGAGTAAGATTCCGAATTGCACAAAACCAAAGAGTGGATTGTGAATATTTGATTAATACGAACCCATTTTTGAATTAAAAAAAATTCAAAAAAAGCATCCCACCGGGGCGTTTTGGGTTTTTTGCAATTTCCATATCGCTCGTTTCTTCCCTTCTTTTCCAAACTTATGGTCGGGGACGCTTTTTAACCTCAAACTACAACTCTCGAAGCCTGCGAGTCTAATATCTAACAACCTTGCACCCCAATCTCAAAGCCCTAAAATCCTCAACGAAAGCATTTAAAGCACGTGCCAAAAAAACTGAGTAAGATTCCGAATTGCTCAAAACCAAAGAGTGGATTGTGAATGTTTGATCAATACGAACCCATTTTTTAATAAATTTTTTTTTTAAAAAATGCATCCCACCGGGGCGTTTTGGGTTTTTTGCAATTTCCATATCGCTCGTATCTTCCCTTCTTTTCCAAACTTATGTTCGGGGACGCTTTTTAACCTCAAACTACAACTCTCGAAGCCTGCGTGTCTAATATCTAACAACCTTGCACCCCAATCTCAAAGCCCTAAAATCCTCAACGGGAGCATTTAAAGCACGTGCCAAAAAAACTGAGTAAGATTCCGAATTGCACAAAACCAAAGAGTGGATTGTGAATATTTGATTAATACGAACCCATTTTTGAATTAAAAAAAAATTCAAAAAAAGCATCCCACCGGGGCGTTTTGGATTTTTTGCAATTTCCATATCGCTCGTTTCTTCCCTTCTTTTCCAAACTTATGGTCGGGGACGCTTTTTAACCTCAAACTACAACTCTCGAAGCCTGCGAGTCTAATATCTAACAACCTTGCACCCCAATCTCAAAGCCCTAAAATCCTCAACGAAAGCATTTAAAGCACGTGCCAAAAAAACTGAGTAAGATTCCGAATTGCTCAAAACCAAAGAGTGGATTGTGAATGTTTGATCAATACGAACCCATTTTTGAATAAATATTTTTTTAAAAAAATGCATCCCACCGGGGAGTTTTGGGTTTTTTGCAATTTCCATATCGCTTGTATCTTCCCTTCTTTTCCAAACTTATGGTCGGGGACGCTTTTTAACCTCAAACTACAACTCTCGAAGCCTGCGTGTCTAATATCTAACAACCTTGCACCCCAATCTCAAAGCCCTAAAATCCTCAACGGGAGCATTTAAAGCACGTGCCAAAAAAACTGAGTAAGATTCCGAATTGCACAAAACCAAAGAGTGGATTGTGAATATTTGATTAATACGAACCCATTTTTGAATTAAAAAAAATTCAAAAAAAGCATCCCACCGGGGCGTTTTGGATTTTTTGCAATTTCCATATCGCTCGTTTCTTCCCTTCTTTTCCAAACTTATGGTCGGGGACGCTTTTTAACCTCAAACTACAACTCTCGAAGCCTGCGAGTCTAATATCTAACAACCTTGCACCCCAATCTCAAAGCCCTAAAATCCTCAACGAAAGAATTTAAAGCACGTGCCAAAAAAACTGAGTAAGATTCCGAATTGCTCAAAACCAAAGAGTGGATTGTGAATGTTTTATCAATACGAACCCATTTTTGAATAAATTTTTTTTTTAAAAAATGCATCCCACCAGGGCGTTTTGGGGTTTTTGCAATTTCCATATCGCTCGTATCTTCCATTCTTTTCCAAACTTATGGTCGGGGACGCTTTTTAACCTCAAACTATAACTCTCGAAGCCTGCGAGTCTAATATCTAACAACCTTGCACCCCAATCTCAAAGCCCTAAAATCCTCAACGGGAGCATTTAAAGCACGTGCCAAAAAAACTCAGTAAGATTCCGAATTGCACCAAACCAAAGAGTAGATTGTAAATGTTTGATCAATACGATCCCATTTTTTAATAAAAAAAAAAATCAAAAAATGCAACCCACCGGGGCGTTTTCGGTTTTTTGCAATTTCCATATCGCTCGTTTCTTCCCTTCTTTTCCAAACTTATGGTCGGGGACGCTTTTTAACCTCAAACTACAACTCTCGAAGCCTGCGTGTCTAATATCTAACAACCTTGCACCCCAATCTCAAAGCCCTAAAATCCTCAACGGGAGCATTTAAAGCACGTGCCAAAAAAACTGAGTAAGATTCCGAATTGCACAAAACCAAAGAGTGGATTGTGCATGTTTGATCAATACGAACCCATTTTTGAATAAAAAAAATTCAAAAAATGCATCCCACCGGGGCGTTTTGGGTTTTTTGCAATTTCCATATCGCTCGTTTCTTCCCTTCTTTTCCAAACTTATGGTCGGGGACGCTTTTTAACCTCAAACTACAACTCTCGAAGCCTGCGAGTCTAATATCTGACAACCTTGCACCCCAATCTCAAAGCCCTAAAATCCTCAACGGGAGCATTTAAAGCACGTGCCAAAAAAACTGAGTAAGATTCCGAATTGCACAAAACCAAAGAGTGGATTGTGAATGTTTGATCAATACGAACCCATTTTTGAATTAAAAAGTTTTTCAAAAATTGCTTCCCCCTGGGGCGTTTTCGGTTTTTTAAAATTTCCATATCGCTCGTTTCTTCCCTTCTTTTCCAAACTTATGGTCGGGGACGCTTTTTAACCTCAAACTACAACTCTCGAAGCCTGCGAGTCTAATATCTAACAACCTTGCACCCTAATCTCAAAGCCCTAAAATCCTCAACGGGAGCATTTAAAGCACGTGCCAAAAAAACTGAGTAAGATTCCGAATTGCACAAAACCAAAGAGTGGATTGTGCATGTTTGATCAATACGAACCCATTTTTGAATAAAAAAAAATTCAAAAAATGCATCCCACCGGGGCGTTTTGGGTTTTTTGCAATTTCCATATCGCTCGTTTCTTCCCTTCTTTTCCAAACTTATGGTCGGGGACGCTTTTTAACCTCAAATTACAACTCTCGAAGCCTGCGAGTCTAATATCTGACAACCTTGCACCCCAATCTCAAAGCCCTAAAATCCTCAACGGGACATTTAAAGCACGTGCCAAAAAAACGGAGTAAGATTCCGAATTGCACAAAACCGAAGAGTGGATTGTGAATGTTTGATCAATACGAACCCATTTTTGAATTAAAAAAAATTTCAAAAATTGCATCCTTCTGGGGCGTTTTCGGTTTTTTTAAATTTCCATATCGCTCGTTTCTTCCCTTCTTTTCCAAACTTATGGTCGGGGACGCTTTTTAACCTCAAACTACAACTCTCGAAGCCTGCGAGTCTAATATCTAACAACCTTGCACCCTAATCTCAAAGCCCTAAAATCCTCAACGGGAGCATTTAAAGCACGTGCCAAAAAAACTGAGTAAGATTCCGAATTGCACAAAACCAAAGAGTGGATTGTGCATGTTTGATCAATACGAACCCATTTTTGAATAAAAAAAAATTCAAAAAATGCATCCCACCGGGGCGTTTTGGGTTTTTTGCAATTTCCATATCGCTCGTTTCTTCCCTTCTTTTCCAAACTTATGGTCGGGGACGCTTTTTAACCTCAAACTACAACTCTCGAAGCCTGCGAGTCTAATATCTGACAACCTTGCACCCCAATCTCAAAGCCCTAAAATCCTCAACGGGAGCATTTAAAGCACGTGCCAAAAAAACGGAGTAAGATTCCGAATTGCACAAAACCGAAGAGTGGATTGTGAATGTTTGACAATACGAACCCATTTTTGAATTAAAAAAAATTTCAAAAATTGCATCCTTCTGGGGCGTTTTCGGTTTTTTTAAATTTCCATATCGCTCGTTTCTTCCCTTCTTTTCCAAACTTATGGTCGGGGACGCTTTTTAACCTCAAACTACAACTCTCGAAGCCTGCGAGTCTAATATCTAACAACCTTGCACCCCAATCTCAAAGCCCTAAAATCCTCAACGGGAGAATTTAAAGCACGTGCCAAAAAAACTGAGTAAGATTCCGAATTGCACAAAACCAAAGAGTGGATTGTGAATGTTTGATCAATACGAACCCATTTTTGAATAATAATAAAAAAAAAATGCATCCCACCGGGGCGTTTTCGGTTTTTTGCAATTTCCATATCGCTTGTTTCTTCCCTTCTTTTCCAAACTTATGGTCGGGGACGCTTTTTAACCTCAAACTACAACTCTCGAAGCCTACGAGTCTAATATCTAACAACCTTGCACCCCAATCTCAAAACCCTAAAATCCTCAACGGGAGCATTTAAAGCACGTGCCAAAAAAACGGAGTAAGATTCCGAATTGCACAAAACCGAAGAGTGGATTGTGAATGTTTGACCAATACGAACCCATTTTTGAATAATAATAAAAAAAAAAAAATGCATCCCACCGGGGCGTTTTCGGTTTTTTGCAATTTCCATATCGCTCGTTTCTTCCCTTCTTTTCCAAACTTATGGTCGGGGACGCTTTTTAACCTCAAACTACAACTCTCGAAGCCTGTGAGTCTAATATCTAACAACCTTGCACCCAAATCTCAAAGCCCTAAAATCCTCAACGGGAGCATTTAAAGCACGTGCCAAAAAAACGGAGTAAGATTCCGAATTGCACAAAACCGAAGAGTGGATTGTGAATGTTTGACAATACGAACCCATTTTTGAATTAAAAAAAATTTCAAAAATTGCATCCTTCTGGGGCGTTTTCGGTTTTTTTAAATTTCCATATCGCTCGTTTCTTCCCTTCTTTTCCAAACTTATGGTCGGGGACGCTTTTTAACCTCAAACTACAACTCTCGAAGCCTGCGAGTCTAATATCTAACAACCTTGCACCCCAATCTCAAAGCCCTAAAATCCTCAACGGGAGAATTTAAAGCACGTGCCAAAAAAACTGAGTAAGATTCCGAATTGCACAAAACCAAAGAGTGGATTGTGAATGTTTGATCAATACGAACCCATTTTTGAATAATAATAAAAAAAAAATGCATCCCACCGGGGCGTTTTCGGTTTTTTGCAATTTCCATATCGCTTGTTTCTTCCCTTCTTTTCCAAACTTATGGTCGGGGACGCTTTTTAACCTCAAACTACAACTCTCGAAGCCTACGAGTCTAATATCTAACAACCTTGCACCCCAATCTCAAAACCCTAAAATCCTCAACGGGAGCATTTAAAGCACGTGCCAAAAAAACGGAGTAAGATTCCGAATTGCACAAAACCGAAGAGTGGATTGTGAATGTTTGACCAATACGAACCCATTTTTGAATAATAATAAAAAAAAAAAAATGCATCCCACCGGGGCGTTTTCGGTTTTTTGCAATTTCCATATCGCTCGTTTCTTCCCTTCTTTTCCAAACTTATGGTCGGGGACGCTTTTTAACCTCAAACTACAACTCTCGAAGCCTGTGAGTCTAATATCTAACAACCTTGCACCCAAATCTCAAAGCCCTAAAATCCTCAACGGGAGCATTTAAAGCACGTGCCAAAAAAACGGAGTAAGATTCCGAATTGCACAAAACCAAAGAGTGGATTGTGAATGTTTGATCAATACGAACCCATTTTTGAATAATAATAATAAAAAAAATGCATCCCACCGGGGCGTTTTGGGTTTTTTGCAATTTCCATATCGCTCGTTTCTTCCCTTCTTTTCCAAACTTATGGTCTGGGACGCTTTTTAACCTCAAACTACAACTCTCGAAGCCTGCGAGTCTAATATCTAACAACCTTGCACCCCAAAGTGGCTGTTTATTTACAAAAAATCGAAGACGTTTTGGTGCTCGTGGAATGTGCGCGGTCTCACTGACCCGACCAAAGTGGCTGTTTATTTACATTTGTCTATCTTTCTTAATCCAACGCGCATGTTAGATTTCGACGATTGACACTCGAGTCATCTTGCATGTTGTGTATGTTAAAGAGTAGCGATGCCGTGCCTCTCACTGCTCGACTAACTAACACAGATAGATAAAACTAAATCGGAGTATCGAGTCGTGTAGGATAGTTGTTGATTGCATACAGCGTTTGCGGGCAATCTACTAGCAATTAGATTTCACGCTTGAATGTTCGTCGCGGTTAGCTAGTGACTGTCTAAGATAAATTTAAGGCTGATCACCTTAATGCAATTTTGGATAAAGTTTAATCGGAACTGTGTGGTCTGATAAATATCTATGGAGCCGGCTACCTTGGGGCTTCTCGGGTAGTCGTCCGTGTGTATCATAAACTGCATGCCATGAATTTAGTATTAAATGATGAACTGAAATTGTCTAGCAATTAATCCCGAAACTCCCAAACCGTACACGCGTTTTTCTACTTTTTATTCTTCCGTTAGGGCTTTATTGCTTTCCTTGCATGCTAAACAATTCCCCCGTTACAAAACCAACTCAATTAATTAATTCCCAATTTTAATAGTAATTTTAATCACACCTTCTCCTTGGATCGACCCTGTTACCACTAGCTGCAAAGCCTTGGTTATAGGCTTATAAATCGTATTTTGGCAAGCCTCGACAGCTTGAGATTAAGAGGATATTCAAAAATCTTCCCACCAAAATTGGCGCCGTTGCCGGGGAGTAGGCAAATTTGATTAAAATTATGATTGAAGATTGAATTTTATTGATTGATGGTTGGCTGAAATTTTTTTGTGTTTGTATATTGTATGTTTGAATTTTTGTTTGTGTATGACCCGTTCCTCTGAGATTAGTGGACTGCAGTTTTTCCCGGAAATCGAAAGAGAGGAGCGGCGGTTAAGGAAATAAGCCCGGGAGGGGCGGAGACTGTTTGGAGAAGAAGAAGGCAATCCCTTCTTGTTTGAGGAGATGGCGCAAGGTGACGCGCCGCGGACGCTGAAACAACTGGCAGCGCCAGATTTGAACCTGCAGCCTTTGTGCATAAACTACCCCGTGGTAGCAGGTAACTTTGAGTTAAAGTCAGGTTTAATTCACCAGTTACCTTCTTTTCATGGTAATGCAGGGGAGGACGCGAACAAACATCTTATGGAATTTCATTGCGTCTGCGCGGGGATGAAGCCCGCTGGAGTCATGGAGGAGCAGTTGAACATGAGGGCATTCCCCTTCACGCTCAAGGACAAGGCCAAGGACTGGCTATATTATCTGCCCTCCGGATCGATCACCACGTGGCAGGACATGAAGAGGGTATTCCTGGAGAAGTATTTCCCTGTGTCCTTGGCCACTACACTGCGAAAGAGGATTTATGGGATCACCCAGGACGTGGGTGAGTCCCTGCACGAATACTGGGAACGTTTCGGGCGCCTGTGCGCGAGCTTCCCACACCATCAGATTGCCGACCAACTGCTTATACAGTATTTCTACGAGGGGATGACGCCCCACGATCGGCAAATGATTGATGCAGCGAGCGGCGGGGCTTTGATTGACAAGACCCCGGTCGAGGCCAAGCAACTGATAGCGAATATGGCAACCAACTCGCAGCAGTTTGGTATTCAGGGGCAAGGACAAGTCCACAGCGTGGCTTAGAGCCATGAACTGACTGAAATGAGGGCCCAGGTGGCCGTGATCGGTAATATGCTGAAAAAGATTGTTGGAGGAAACCGCGAGGCGAAGGAGGTCAATGCGATCGGGGGGTACGCTTCCAAGCCGAGGAAGTACGACCCATATTCAAACACGTATAACCCCGGTTGGCGCGATCACCCCAACTTTAGCTATGGGAACAGGGAAGGACAACCACGCTTCCAAGGCCAGTCCCACGACAAACCTAACTCTTCCACCCAGGCTCAAGCCTCGAGCTCCTCCAGCTCACTAGAAGAAATGGTAAGGACCATTGTCATGAGCACCAGCCAGTTCCAAAAAGAAGCTCGGGAAGAGCTTAATTCTCACAAGGCCGAGCTGCAGAATTTATACAAGCAGCTGACACCAATGGCGGTGTCTATCAGTAAGATCGAGAGCAAGAGCTCAGGGAAGCTTCCTTCCCAAACCACGGTCAACTCATGTGAAAACGTGAGTGCTACTCAGCTGAGGAGTGGAAAGTCACTTTCCACCAGAGCCGTGAAGGAAGTTAAGGACAGCCTGAACGAGTCCGCCCCGCCTGCTCCAGAGATTCAGAATTAGAAAAAAGATGAAAAGGTCAGTGTACCAGAGGAAGTTGCCAGAGCACCCTTCCCGAGTAGGCTTGCGAAGCCTACTTTGGAATCCGATGATGAGGAGGTCCTTCGTACCTTCCAGAAGGTGATGGTAAATATCCCGCTCCTAGAGGCAGTCAGTCAGGTGCCCAAGTATGCTAAATTTTTAAGGAGCTGGTGCACGAAGAAAAGGAAGTCCAGAGGGACTGAGATGAAAAAAGAGAACGTTTCTGCTATCCTCCCAGGTACGTTGCCTGCCAAGTGCAACGATCTAGGTACCTTTACTATTCCTTGTACGATAGGTAGTAAGGTAGTTCGAAATGCCATGCTAGACTTAGGAGCTTCTGTGAACGTTATGTCTTATGCATTATTCCTTGATTTAAATTTAAATGAATTGCATGAGTGTAACGTGTCTGTCCAGTTAGCTAATGGGTCGAGCGTATGTCCTAGAGGGAAAGTAGAAGATGTTCTTGTTAGGGTAGGGGATATGATGTTCCCCGCTGATTTCCTTGTTCTAGATATGAATGAAAAGTCATTGCATGCTTCGTCCTCTATGTTGTTAGGACGCCCTTTTCTTAAGACCGCTAGGGTCAAAATCGATGTGTTTAAGGGCGTCGTTTCTCTAGAGTTTGATGATATTTTGCATGAGTTCTCATTATTTGAAAAGAGATCGGTGGAGAATGTATCTGTGATTGAGCATGACGAGAATGGGAGTCTACCCTCGCTCTTGAGGGATGGTTCCCATATCTCAGTTAAAAAGTCTGATTTGAATTTGATGGATGATACTGCTGATTTTTGCACTAATAATCTGATATTCACGTGCTCGAGGCACGAAGAGTGCAAAATGTTCTTAATATTGATTACAGGAAAAGTGTGGACGCGGACAAGTCTGGATCGTCCCCCGCACTTTCAGACTATGGTTGAGGCAGTGGAGAGAATTCAGTCGAGCAAACGACTTTAAAAATTCTGCGCTTCTCGGAGGCACCCGAGCGATGAACTGTCTTTCATGTTTTAGTTTAGTTGCTTTTTTTTTATTGCTTTTTAGATTAATTTAGTCTTACTTTGCTTGCTGTTTTTTTTTAGGAATCGAGGAAGAGAAGACAATTTTGGGCTTCGATGCATTTGTGCGCCGCTTCCTCGCCCTCGCCAGCTTCACAAAGAGTCAGGGAAGTGTAGTTCTTCTTCCCTTTTACTTTGCTTTATTTGACTGGATGGCATTGAGGACAATGCCAAATTTTGAAGTTGGGGGTGGAGATGGTCTGATGGATATGCATGTTTAGTTTGTTGAGAAGTGTTATATCGATATTGAAGTGCTTGGGACTCTGTTTACTGTTTTCTGTCAATGATAGCCTAGGAAATGCATGTTGGAAATCTGAGCACGTTCATAATCTAGTTTTTGCATGAGTTTTGCGTTTATTAGGTTCATGTCAAAAATTTTAAAATTTTTTTCTGTTGCTCCCTTGCACTTATCGAGCACTTAGCAACCTCATCCTAGATTCCGTAGGTTCGAAAATCGCATGTTGCTCTAATTCTCGTTGTCACCCCGAAAGGCACTCTTAGGTAGCTTGTTGCATGAGAGTTAGTAGTTGGTTAATTGAGAAAGCATGTGCTTAGCCTAATGTAAAAAAAAATAGAAAAGCATGTTTGAAAGAAAAATTCCTCTCGAGGCGCTCCTCCTTCTTAGTAGCGCTTAAGAAGTGAGCGTTAGTCCTTAAAAACGTGAAGCTTTGGCCAAAGTTTGACGTGTTAGGCAGCTCGAGTTGGAAAGAAAAAGTGAATAAAAAAGTTGGTTCAAAGAACCTTAATAAAAGAGTACAAAGTACTTGTGAAAAGAAAAATGAATGAGAAAAATAATTAGGTCTCTTAATTTGCTTCTCTCTCTCGTGTAAGTCAAGTGTAGACTGTTCTTAAACGCTAGAAGTAGGGGGAAAACGGGATGTGTGTTGCATGTGGTTTTTCCGGGTTTACGTGAGTTTAGGAGTGGTTGGCTAGCACACACACGCGTTAGGGGGCAAGAGTTAATTTTTGATATGTTCGTAGTAAATGCATGAACAAAATGCTTCCATGATTATGTTGTGTTTAAGTTTTCAATATGCATGGAGGTTTGAGTTAGTTGCATGTAGGCGCGTCCTTAGAGTCAATATCTTTGTAGTACTTGCTCGAGGACTAGCAATGTTTAAGTTGGGGGTGATTGATAACTCCATTTTGGAGCTATTAAATACTTCCTAATTGTAGCTAAAGTTCGCGTTTAATTTGTTAATATATCTCGTTTGTAGGAGAATTGCGGCAAAGAGCTCGTGCGTCCGTTGGACCCGTTCGAGAGCTTAAAGTGGAGTTTTAACGCCCCGGGAGTGCATCGGGAAAAGGGAAAGTTGATCCGTGAAGAAACGGGCCAAAACCGCCTAGGAGAGGCAATTTTTCAGCCCCAAACCCGAGAGCCAGCGTCGAGCCGCTGGCTCGACGCTGCAAAAACCCGAGAGCTAGCGTCGAGTGATAGCGTCGAGACGCTAGCTCGACGCTGTCGAGCGTCGAGACTCTGCTTGGCGTCGAGACGCTTCGGAGGAGGCGCGCGCAGGAAAATCATCGGGCAAGCGTCGCGACGCCATCGCGAGGCGCGCGCGCGGATTACTTAGGGCACAGCGTCTCGACGCTACGACGATTACAGTAGCTTAATAAGACGATTTCTGCGCGAATTTTGGCATTCATCACCATTTTTTAGAGCTTTCTTCTTCTTCTTCCTCTAGTTTTCTCTTTATTTTTTTCAAGCTCCGCCCTTGTTGGCTTGTTAGAGAGCTCCTTTGTTATTGTAACTCGTTGAGGACGCCTTCCATGGCCATCGTTGGAGCGGAATTGACAACCCGTTCCATGGACGGCTAAGGTAAGAGTGAACGGTTTAGGGTTTGTTTAGGGAATTATTGTTAGACGTTTTGGTTCTGATAATTTACACTTTGAATATGCATATTGGTGGCTGTTTATTTACATTTGTCTATCTTGCTTAATCCAACGCGCATGTTAGATTTCGACGATTGACACTCGAGTCATCTTGCATGTTGTGTATGTTAAAGAGTAGCGATGCCGTGCCTCTCACTGCTCGACTAAGTAACACAGATAGATAAAACTAAATCGGAGTATCGAGTCGTGTAGGATAGTTGTTGATTGCATACAGCCTTTGCGGGCAAAATACTAGCAATTAGATTTCACGCTTGAATGTTCGTCGCGGTTAGCTAGTGACTGTCTAAGATAAATTTAAGGCTGATCACCTTAATGCAATTTTGGATAAAGTTTAATCGGAACTGTGTGGTCTGATAAATATCTATGGAGCCGGCTACCTTGGGGCTTCTCCGGTAGTCGTCCGTGTGTATCATAAACTGCATGCCATGAATTTAGTATTAAATGATGAACTGAAATTGTCTAGCAATTAATCCCGAAACTCCCAAACCGTACACGCGTTTTTCTACTTATTATTCTTCCGTTAGCGCTTTATTGCTTTCCTTGCATGCTAAACAAATCCCCCTTTACAAAACCAACTCAATTAATTAATTCCCAATTTTAATAGTAATTTTAATCACACCTTCTCCTTGGATCGACCCTGTTACCACTGGCTGCAAAGCCTTAGTTATAGGCTTATAAATCGTATTTTGGCAAGCCTCGACAGCTTGAGATTAAGAGGATATTCAAAAATCTTCCCACCAGTTGAGGGTTACCACCTCAATAAAGGGAGCCCGCGGTGTGTGATGAAGATCCACCAGCAGAAAGCTTATGATTCTATCCAGTGGGATTTTCTCTTTGGCTTACTGCTCTCGATTGGTACGCCGTGCCAGTTTGTCAACTGGATCCGAGCTTGCGTTACTTCGCCTATGTTCTCCATTTCGGTGAATGGGTCCTCTGAGGGGTTTTTTGCAGGTAGGAAGGGTCTCCGTCAGGGAGATCCCCTGTCCCCTTACCTGTTCGTCATGTGTATGGAAGTCTTGTCGCCATTGCTGAACTCCCCTCCGCCTGAGTTTCAGTTTCATCCCAACTGCGAGAGGGTTAATCTTACCCATCTGTGCTTTGCGAATGACTTGATGATTTTCTGTGCGGGAAATAGGACTTCTTTGAGTTTTGTTCAGCAGTCCTTACTTCACTTCCAGGAGCTTTCAGGCCTAGTGGCTAACTCCGCTAAGAGCTCGATGTTCTGTGCGGGGGTTCCTGCCCCGGTGGCTTTCGGCCTTGCTGAGTTCAAGGGTGTTGGTCTTGCATCCCTGCCTGTTTGTTACTTAGGTCTCCCCCTCCTTTCGGGAAGGCTGTCTTCTCGGGATTGCCAGCCCCTGATTGATCGGATCACCTCTAGGATCGGTAGTTGGACTGCTAGGGCTCTTTCCTATGCTGGTAGGTTGCAGCTTATTCAGTCGGTCCTCCAGAGCTTCCAGGTCTATTGGGCTAGTATTTTTGTGTTGCCTGCTCGAATAGTCCATCGGGTTGAGAGTTTGCTTCGTTGCTACCTCTGGAAAGGCTCTCCTCCTGGTCGTGGGGGGGCTAAGGTGGCCTGGGATGACATTTGTTTGCCTAAGCGGGAGGGAGGTTTGGGTATTCGTCATATCCAATCCTGGAACTCGGCAGCTGTTATGAAGCTCCTTTGGCTCCTTCTGCTTCGCTCTGGTTCTCTGTGGGTCGCTTGGATGAAGGGGTATATGCTTGCCAAGATATAGATTTGGCCTTTATCAATAGCTCTAATCCATCCATCGTATGCCTCTCGAACACTTCGAGATACATTCGAGCTAGGAGCTGAAGGACATTCCTCCGTTAAGACAAACCTCAGGTCGTCCAGAACCAGAATCGTATTCATGTTCGACTTCCAGGTTCCGTAATACTCTCCGGTTTTTTGTCGTGAGCTAACACTAAATAAAACGAGCTCGACATGCCGAAAAAGAATGTAAATCTATTAGTGAAAAGGTTTTAACCTATTTAAACCAATTAAGAGGTTTAGCAGCAAATAAAGTACCCAAACTCTTTATTTACATGCAACGATATTTTAGTGAGTTAGAATGGTCGCTACCTAAGGGTAAACGAGCACTCCTTCACTAAACCAAGACATTCTTGACTAAATGCTAGCTCCAGAATAACTCATATTCCACTAGCATCTTAGTTATCGTTTTCGGTCAAGATTTACTAACTCCTTAGCAAATCTCGTAAGTGTGACCCTCCATTTTTAGAACGCACAGGACGGCCCCAACAGTGCAACCTAAGGGAATGTCACAGTTGGGAATGGACCTATGTTTCTTTATCCATAAATGGTGACTGACTTGTTCAACTCCCATGAAACGGCCCTCCTAAGGGATTGGTGCCGCCAAGGGCACCTTGCAGGCGGAACATGAGAATCTCACGGTTCAATCCAATGGAGGAGACCGCAGGAAGCACCGACGCGCTTCCTTCACCCACTTACTATAGACACTTACTCCATTCACCTTGCTATTGAAAGTTGCAAATGCCATCCTAAGGGGGTTGCCACATTAGCAACACGAGGCCGAGCAAAATTCTCACGTTGTGAACTTTAGGGAGTGCGTAGCAGGAGAGGGATATATCGTATATTCCTTCTCAACACATCTACTAAGCATCGTCCAACGGTTTTTAGGGTAAACTACTCAGGTTTTATCCGGCTAAGAAAATAAAACCTTAAGTCTAGGCAAACTATTTACCTGAGATGTCTAGGTTATTAACAGATTTAAATAACCTCACACCTCTCCCGCACGCTCATAAAGCCTGGTTAACTTTACTCAAGTACCGGATCGTCCCCAGGTAGGAGGTGTTCCGTAAACCGTCAGCTTAAATACCTCCAACCTCGAACAGGATTTCACCGGGTGAGTTTCTCATAACCTTAGCATTTACGAGATTTCGACCTATTCATCTAATGAACCTGATCGAACCATTAACCCTAAATGAACATGCTCTTTTCTTTGTTATAGATTTTAAAAGTCTAAGTCATTTTTACAACGCTTGCAAAAACAGACTTTCTATAACAACTATCTATATGCTTCTCAAACATACAATCGCTAAGGCATGACAAGTTGAATATTTAACTTCATAATCAATATAACACTTATATCGATTATGCTCTTTAAACATACAACTCCTAATTCATAAATTAATATAACACTTATATCAATTTTTAATGAATTAAGCATGCAACCTATACATTATAACAATTATAACATACAATATGCATAAAACAAATGTTGGATGTTTTAATTTCATAATTAATATAACACTTATATTAATTATTCTATTAAGTAAACAACATCAAATTCATGAATTAATATAACTCTTATATTAATACTCAAAAGGGCTGTGAGGTTTCTGTTGTGTTGTTTTCGTTTTGTTGTCGTACATTGGTTCTCCCAGTGTTTGTTCTCTTGTTGTTGTGCCCTTTGGCCTCGGGCTTTGAGGCCTTTTGCTTATATATATTCACTTTTGCAAAAAAAAATGAATTAAACATGCATATACATTACAACACTTATAATATACAATATGCATAAAACTAGGATAACTAATGTTGTAAGTTTAATTTCATAATTAATATAACACTTATATCAATTTCTCTATTAAACTAACAACATTCAATTCATGAATTAATATAACTTTTATATTAATTCTTATGAATTCCTAAATATGCATACTATATATTATAACACTTATAACATATTTACTATGCATGGAGCATGCTTCCTACGGTGGGATTTTAAATCTATATGGCATACGTTATGCACATACAAACATGGATTTTTTTTTTTTTTTGCAAAAGTGAATATATATAAGCAAAAGGCCTCAAAGCCCGAGGCCAAAGGGCACAACAACAAGTGAACAAACACTGGGAGAACCAATGTACGACAACAAAACGAAAACAACACAACAGAAACCTCACAGCCCGAGGGAAAGCAACAAATAAACCAAACAACAACGTACTCCAGCATTCAACCCACAAGCGGGAAGGAGCTAGAAAAAGAAACACAACTGAAAAGCAAAGAAACAGCTGAAGCAGGATGAAACAAAGACATAGAGCACGAAGGAATCGAGACACCTCAACCGCGAAGCATGACACCTCATCCGCCCACAAAACTCCCCAGGCCATCCAACCCCCGGCCGGAACTAGCGAAAGAGCGACTCCAGACAGGGACAAGGGGCACCAAGCAAAAACAGAGAGAGGACAGGCAGATGCTGAGAAAAAAGGGGCCAAGCTGGCCATCCATCAAAAGCAAACAAGAAACCCGCCCCCCAAGCTCGACCAAGAAACCGAACAAAGAAGAGGCCCATCAACTCGTTTTCCCCCTACTTATGGCAAAAGAACAACCATCCGGTATGCAGGCACGGCAGAAAGCCACAGGGATCCAGCCAGCATCGCTTCCCTCGACAAAGCCAGATCCAAGGACCCACCAAAAGCCCACACACCCTCAGGACAAAGCGCCTTTCGGGGTGACAACAAGCGTCCAGAACTCAGCTCCATTAGGCACCAGGACCGGCAGGGGACAACGAGCACCCACAAACAAGAGAAGGACAGCCAACTGCAGAAGAAACAAGCACCGCCTGAACCACCCCGACAGCAAGGGACACCCCACAGACCAGCCTCGCAGAGCCCCACACAAGAAGCCCACCAGGGGGGGAAGGCCAAAGACAGCCAAGGACAGACAGAAGAAGAAGCCAGCAACAGAAACAAGCCTCAGAAAGCAGCGATCTCAGAGCAAGAACAAGCACAGGGACAAGCTCATAAAACCAAGCCACACAGACCAAAACCAGAAACCCCTCCAGAGAAGGGACAGCAGCATGAACCAGGGACAGAGCAGGGGAAGAAGCAATCGTCATAAGCGAGACAGCGCCACAAGAGCAACCTGACATAACACCTGCACACACTCAAAGAACAAGACAAAGTCAATCAAAAGAATCCCAGGGGGAGACGGCCGAAACCGCACCCACCCAGGACGAGCATGCAGAAGAAATATCAGACCGAATAGCGGCGATAACCGACTGAGTAGGGCGGTGACCCGGGCCATGAAAACGCAAATTGCGTTCCATCCAAATATGGTATATCACAGCACACCAGGCCACCCTCCAAACAAGCTTACGCTTGTGCTGCCCAGCACTCTCCCGACAAATCCACTCAAGCTCAGCATCCCAAGGGAGAACGAGGCGGGAAGCTCTGCCCCAACAGAGGATATCCTCCCACACCAAACTCGCAAAGGGGCACTGGAAGAACAAGTGGTCACGGGACTCAGTCCCGGACAAGCAAAGCAAACAATCAGTAGGTGTCGAGGGGATCCACCTAGCCAGCCTATCACGAGTATACAAGCGGTCCCTCAAGGCCAGCCAGGTGACAAAAGCATGACGCGGAATATTCCCCCCGAACCATAGCAAACCCTGCCATGGGACCACTGTCCCACGGGGGCGAATCGCCTCCCAAGCACTAGAAACCGAGAAACCAAGCCCACCAGGAACCCAGATCAACTTATCCTCCCTACCTGGGCAACACACAGTAGAACGCACAGCATCGGCGATCGCCAACAAATCAGGAGACACTGCCGGCCACCGCCACGAACCATCAGGTAGCAAAAAATCAGAGACCATAGCTTGAATATGACTAGCTGCGTCATACAAGATACGATCACTAATTCTGGGGAGAATAGGACCATCAGGCAGCCAAGGATCAACCCACATACGACCATCAAACATGGATTTTAATTAAAACATACATTCACAATGCATAATTAATTAAACACACTAAAGTGGATCGATTTTGGCATTTAGCAAGCAATAACTAATTTATTACAAGCTTGAACAACAAGCTACGTCTTGAGCGGACTTCGAACTCTTCGCACCGCCTTTGACCAACTTGCTTCCTCCGAACGCTTCGGCCAATTTCTCTTCGAATTTCTACTCGTATTGCCTAGAACGAGTTTGAACTTATACCGAACATTTCGGCGAGTTTCAAACTCAAACTTCTTTCACAAAGAAACCTATATGGACTCTAATGACTCTAAAATACAGACTCTTTAGCACGCATTAAAGCCCATACATTCTCGGGCAATTACAAATAATGAAATTCAAATAGAAACTATGCCAAAATCGATATTCACTTTAGACGCCAATTCAGAAACAATTTCTAAATTAAAATACCCACCAACTTAAATTGATGCAAATTGAGTTAATCACAAAATCGCTCTGATACCAATTGATGGAGCGACTTGCGCAGCGGAAAGCGATTTCGGACCGATGATACTCTAATTTCATCAATTTAACAAATAGTAAACATGCTCTAAAGACGGAATTAAGAAATTAGAAATACATACCCTTGTAGCTCCAATTTCTTCAAGTCCGACGGTCGTTCCTCGTCACGAACTCTTCCAGCCTCTTCTCACGAACGCCCCGAGGACCACCCCAGGTAGTCCCGCTATCCTCGGCGCCGCGCAACGGAGTTGTGGGACTCCGTAACAAGAGAAAAGAAAAGAAAAGGAGAAGGAAGAAGAAGATGAAGTTTGGGATTAGAGTATGGAGTTGGTTTAGCAAGAAAATTGATGAACTCTTCATCAATATCATTAAACCAACCTCAACATAACTCTAGCAATTCAACACTTGAAATGCAAAATTGAGTAAAGAGAATTGAACACCTTCAACTCTTCTTCAATTCTTTCTAAAAGAATTAACATCAATTAAAGCCCAAAACCACAATTTTCAAGCTAAAAAAAAAAAAACTCTTCCATGGAGGTTCTTCAACTCTTGAAGAACCGAGAGTGAAAATGTAATTCCAGAGAGAAAAATGGAATGAATTGGCCCACCTCATAAAAACCAAACTTATCCCTTTTACTTTGCCAAACATAATGGGTTACACATGTAACCATGCATGTGTAATCCATTATGTATAATTATAATTATAATAAAAATTATAATTTATAATTAAAATTAATTAAAACTTTTTTAATTAATTAATTTATTATTTAATATAATAACCAATATTATTTAAATAATAAACCTGGCAACACGGTTTACCGAAAACCGATTTTTCCAATATGAATCATTATTCCTATTTTTCTCCGGTCATTCCCATATTTAAATCATATTTAAATATGTCCATATTTAAATCATATTTAAATATGTCCATATTTAAATCATATTTAAATATGTCTATCCTCCTTCTATAAACCGAATTTGAACAATTCAAATTCTTTTTCTTTTTCTTTTCTTTTATACTGTTGCACGACGTTATCCGAGCTAGCCAGGAGAACCTAAAGGACCTACAGATCATGAGCTCCAACGATACGAGATTATTCGGTCAAAACTCTTTTAACCCGAATCAATCAACTTTCGTTAACCCCCGGAGACTCCACTATAGTCCGAGGGTTGCACTCTCCTCACTGTAGATATATTGTGTCCTCTAGATATAACCGTCATCGGTAAGTCAATCCTTCACAGGTTGTTCGTAATCACAGCTGGGTCATTTAAACCGTTTAACCCCTGCATTACATCTTGTTCCTTAAGTACCACTGACACCTCTAATGAACAATAGATCTGTGGTCCAACCATCAGATCAATATAACTCTCTCATCACATGAGAGTGTGAGCTCACATTGTTCAAGCCCCGGAGTCAGCTATTAAGGGAACAACCTATCTACTAACCCTTAAAAGCGGGTTAGGAGTGAATTCCAATCTTGCTATACTATGTCCCCAGCTACTTGTTCGGCTTTATCCCCAAGTTGGTAGGCTTATTGAGCGGGCGTTCCGCCACTCTCACCCGTACAAGTCAAAGGATACTTCCGAATAAGCAGGAGTTCATAGCGATCTCAGGATTGAGATCGAGTTACCTAGGCCATCAATATGTATAAGTCGGTCTCATCAGTAAACGGAGTTATAAAGAGAGAGCGACTTAATACGCGGTTCAATCTTGTGTAAACTCTTTACACAGGACGCCCTCACTTGCACATCTCCATGTGGAACGATTCAGATCACATCGTTCTGTACAATACAAAGTGAGCTGCATCCAATAGTGTTACCAGGATAAGGTACCCAGCCTTATCCGTATACTATAGACCGTTTTGACTGACTACTTGAGCCTGATCCACAATCATGTCATACATGAGGCTCAAGTACTCATATTCAGCCAAGGGTGTTGGTCATTGGTATAGGTTAACGTAAACACGTTTCACTTTATTCCAGTAAACTCTTTTACTGAATAAAACTAATAACTCTTTATTCTAAATAGAATATTTACAAACATAACAGTTTACAAACCACGAGTTTTAGGACATAAAACCCAACAAACTCCCACTTGGACTTAAACGTCCGTGGTGTACATGTTAGGTGGAGAAAACTAATATATCATATATCAGAAGCTTTCTCCCACTGTCCTCTCCAGCAACTCGCAGCCCTAGACTCTTCTAGGTGTCTCTCAAACACTTTAGCCATGAGAGACTTAGTAAACTAATCAGCATGAAGTACTACAAGGCTTTCCATGTGACCATCACATCTCCTCATAGCACTAACTACGAGCTCAACATATAAACCTATTGCTGCTTCACAAGCTGAAAATAGGCTTAGCTACCAACGAAGAATCAGCAATACAACTCTTGTATTCTACTCCTCTAAGTACAAGGACAAAACTTTTACCGGAATCCAATCCAATTGGACTAATATAACTGACAGCTCCCACTGCATAGCACATATCAGGTCATGTATCTCGAAAGATACATCTGACCTCCAATATGTAAATGCACTTGGGTGCATCTCGTATCCTCAAGATTTGAGGTGTCTCAGGAAACCATTTCCATAGACCATCGAATATTAACAACAACTTGTCAATAAAAGATTTTAGAGACAACACTAGCGATTTGTTCTTGCGACTCAGATTAACCTGAATCCTTAGAACAAACTAAGCCTACCTCCAAATCAACTATTTGGGAATGAGTCGCTAGTTAATGCTTATTGCCAGAATAGAATCCTACATCATTCTCAATGATTAGGACATTAATTACGGAAACGAACTATGAAAGCTACAACATTGACTAAACCCTTGTCAAACAAAGTTTGTCAAATTATTGTTCAAACATTTTTGTTCAAAGCCATAAGATTTGATCACTGTATCAAACCTTACAGTTCAGGACGAAGATGCTTTCTCCAATTCATAAATGAATCGAATAAACCAGCAAACCATTTGCTCTTTGTCCCAAACTATGAATCTTTCTAGCGGAGACTCATAGATACTCAATCAAGATAACAATTCTGCAGAAAAGCTATCTTGACATCCACTTGCCAAATTCTATAAAGATAGAACATGGTAGTGGATAAGAGTCATCTATTTAACTTACGTCTGGCAACAAGAGAAAGAGAGTATACACAATAAACCCTTTCTCTTCGGGACAGTCCCTTTACCAGAAAGTCAAGCCATAAAAGTTTTCACCTTAGTGACTTGGTCTCAATACCATTCATAGATTTGTGGCTTTGAGCCATTTGGCCTTGTCTATGTGATCCATTGCCTAATTAAAGACAGCGAATCCTGAATGTTATCATCAAGTATGAGAACTTTGAGTTAAAGACAAGCCAGTGCAACAGACCGGGTTGTCCTACAACCCTCCCACTGCATTGAGGCTTTCTCAACGGTTGAGAAACTCTAGTTTGATCAACAACCTTTGTTGATATTTACAATAGCTTTCGTTACACTGTGAATCTTAACATGCTAGTTGCTTTCGAGTTTAATAGAACACATCAGTATATATCTTTTGCTAAATCAATTGTTCATTTATAAAACCAAAAGATATAATATACAAGTGTTCAGTTTAAACAAGAAATATAGACAATAATTACATATAACAAATGTTATTATCTCTATACAACAACTATAAAGACTCCCACTAGTTCCACTGCAATGATATCTCCATATCTCACAGCGAGAAAACCAGCTGTCAGGAACTAGTTTCCTGTAGAAAAACAAACATGAATAGTGGTTCCTGAAGACATTCAGGTATGACATTCATATCCACTAAACTTGTTTAGACAAATAAATCACATTTATCTTGTCGTATTTTCTCAGCCTGTTTCTCAGCAAAGTATTTGGAGCAGTTACACTTCCAATACCCATATTCATTACAATGGAAACATTTTCCTTTGTCTAAAGACTTCACTTTGCGAACAGTAGGGGCTTTGCCATTTCTCCTGTTACTCTTCTTCTTCTGAATAATCTCATTACTCAGAGAAGCAGACTTACTTCCTGACGCAAACCTCTTAAGGAATTTCTTCGAAGTGACAACACTTGCCTCATTCTCTATTCCTTTGGAAGTGTACAGAGACTGATAAGTCTGAAAAGACGATGCTAGCAACGTTTACTTCTGCCACATTCAAATGGACCATCATGTTAAGGACAAGCTCCTCAACAGAGGTATCCTCCACTATGCGAGAGTTATAAACGAACATGAGGACTTCATTACGAAGTAATGAGGACGACTGTCCACCATTGCTTGTAATGAAGACATGATTTCCTTTACGGAAATCATAACCTCATACTACTTGCACAAGGCATCAAATATGCTTGCCAAGATATAGATTTGGCCTTTATCAATAGCTCTAATCCATCCATCGTATGCCTCTCGAACACTTCGAGATACATTCGAGCTAGGAGATGAAGGACATTCCTCCGTTAAGACAAACCTCAGGTCGTCCAGAACCAGAATCGTATTCATGTTCGACTTCCAGGTTCTGTAATACTCTCCGGTTTTTTGTCGTGAGCTAACACTAAATAAAACGAGCTCGACATGCCGAAAAAGAATGTAAATCTATTAGTGAAAAGGTTTTAACCTATTTAAACCAATTAAGAGGTTTAGCAGCAAATAAAGTACCCAAACTCTTTATTTACATGCAACGATATTTTAGTGAGTTAGAATGGTCGCTACCTAAGGGTAAACGAGCACTCCTTCACTAAACCAAGACATTCTTGACTAAATGCTAGCTCCAGAATAACTCATATTCCACTAGCATCTTAGTTATCGTTTTCGGTCAAGATTTACTAACTCCTTAGCAAATCTCGTAAGTGTGACCCTCCATTTTTAGAACGCACAGGACGGCCCCAACAGTGCAACCTAAGGGAATGTCACAGTTGGGAATGGACCTATGTTTCTTTATCCATAAATGGTGACTGACTTGTTCAACTCCCATGAAACGGCCCTCCTAAGGGATTGGTGCCGCCAAGGGCACCTTGCAGGCGGAACATGAGAATCTCACGGTTCAATCCAATGGAGGAGACCGCAGGAAGCACCGACGCGCTTCCTTCACCCACTTACTATAGACACTTACTCCATTCACCTTGCTATTGAAAGTTGCAAATGCCATCCTAAGGGGGTTGCCACATTAGCAACACGAGGCCGAGCAAAATTCTCACGTTGTGAACTTTAGGGAGTGCGTAGCAGGAGAGGGATATATCGTATATTCCTTCTCAACACATCTACTAAGCATCGTCCAACGGTTTTTAGGGTAAACTACTCAGGTTTTATCCGGCTAAGAAAATAAAACCTTAAGTCTAGGCAAACTATTTACCTGAGATGTCTAGGTTATTAACAGATTTAAATAACCTCACACCTCTCCCGCACGCTCATAAAGCCTGGTTAACTTTACTCAAGTACTGGATCGTCCCCAGGTAGGAGGTGTTCCGTAAACCGTCAGCTTAAATACCTCCAACCTCGAACAGGATTTCACCGGGTGAGTTTCTCATAACCTTAGCATTTACGAGATTTCGACCTATTCATCTAATGAACCTGATCGAACCATTAACCCTAAATGAACATGCTCTTTTCTTTGTTATAGATTTTAAAAGTCTAAGTCATTTTTACAACGCTTGCAAAAACAGACTTTCTATAACAACTATCTATATGCTTCTCAAACATACAATCGCTAAGGCATGACAAGTTGAATATTTAACTTCATAATCAATATAACACTTATATCGATTATGCTCTTTAAACATACAACTCCTAATTCATAAATTAATATAACACTTATATCAATTTTTAATGAATTAAGCATGCAACCTATACATTATAACAATTATAACATACAATATGCATAAAACAAATGTTGGATGTTTTAATTTCATAATTAATATAACACTTATATTAATTATTCTATTAAGTAAACAACATCAAATTCATGAATTAATATAACTCTTATATTAATACTCATGAATTAAACATGCATATACATTACAACACTTATAATATACAATATGCATAAAACTAGGATAACTAATGTTGTAAGTTTAATTTCATAATTAATATAACACTTATATCAATTTCTCTATTAAACTAACAACATTCAATTCATGAATTAATATAACTTTTATATTAATTCTTATGAATTCCTAAATATGCATACTATATATTATAACACTTATAACATATTTACTATGCATGGAGCATGCTTCCTACGGTGGGATTTTAAATCTATATGGCATACGTTATGCACATAAAAACATGGATTTTAATTAAAACATACATTCACAATGCATAATTAATTAAACACACTAAAGTGGATCGATTTTGGCATTTAGCAAGCAATAACTAATTTATTACAAGCTTGAACAACAAGCTACGTCTTGAGCGGACTTCGAACTCTTCGCACCGTCTTTGACCAACTTGCTTCCTCCGAACGCTTCGGCCAATTTCTCTTCGAATTTCTACTCGTATTGCCTAGAACGAGTTTGAACTTATACCGAACATTTCGGCGAGTTTCAAACTCAAACTTCTTTCACAAAGAAACCTATATGGACTCTAATGACTCTAAAATACAGACTCTTTAGCACGCATTAAAGCCCATACATTCTCGGGCAATTACAAATAATGAAATTCAAATAGAAACTATGCCAAAATCGATATTCACTTTAGACGCCAATTCAGAAACAATTTCTAAATTAAAATACCCACCAACTTAAATTGATGCAAATTGAGTTAATCACAAAATCGCTCTGATACCAATTGATGGAGCGACTTGCGCAGCGGAAAGCGATTTCGGACCGATGATACTCTAATTTCATCAATTTAACAAATAGTAAACATGCTCTAAAGACGGAATTAAGAAATTAGAAATACATACCCTTGTAGCTCCAATTTCTTCAAGTCCGACGATCGTTCCTCGTCACGAACTCTTCCAGCCTCTTCTCACGAACGCCCCGAGGACCACCCCAGGTAGTCCCGCTATCCTCGGCGCCGCGCAACGAAGTTGTGGGACTCCGTAACAAGAGAAAAGAAAAGAAAAGGAGAAGAAAGAAGAAGATGAAGTTTGGGATTAGAGTATGGAGTTGGTTTAGCAAGAAAATTGATGAACTCTTCATCAATATCATTAAACCAACCTCAACATAACTCTAGCAATTCAACACTTGAAATGCAAAATTGAGTAAAGAGAATTGAACACCTTCAACTCTTCTTCAATTCTTTCTAAAAGAATTAACATCAATTAAAGCCCAAAACCACAATTTTCAAGCTAAAAAAAAAAAAACTCTTCCATGGAGGTTCTTCAACTCTTGAAGAACCGAGAGTGAAAATGTAATTCCAGAGAGAAAAATGGAATGAATTGGCCCACCTCATAAAAACCAAACTTATCCCTTTTGCTTTGCCAAACATAATGGGTTACACATGTAACCATGCATGTGTAATCCATTATGTATAATTATAATTATAATAAAAATTATAATTTATAATTAAAATTAATTAAAACTTTTTTAATTAACTAATTTATTATTTAATATAATAACCAATATTATTTAAATAATAAACCTGGCAACACGGTTTACCGAAAACCGATTTTTCCAATATGAATCATTATTCATATTTTTCTCCGGTCATTCCCATATTTAAATCATATTTAAATATGTCCATATTTAAATCATATTTAAATATGTCCATATTTAAATCATATTTAAATATGTCTATCCTCCTTCTATAAACCGAATTTGAACAATTCAAATTCTTTTTCTTTTTCTTTTCTTTTATACTGTTGCACGACGTTATCCGAGCTAGCCAGGAGAACCTAAAGGACCTACAGATCATGAGCTCCAACGATACGAGATTATTCGGTCAAAACTCTTTTAACCCGAATCAATCAACTTTCGTTAACCCCCGGAGACTCCACTATAGTCCGAGGGTTGCACTCTCCTCACTGTAGATATATTGTGTCCTCTTGATATAACCGTCATCGGTAAGTCAATCCTTCACAGGTTGTTCGTAATCACAGCTGGGTCATTTAAACCGTTTAACCCCTGCATTACATCTTGTTCCTTAAGTACCACTGACACCTCTAATGAACAATAGATCTGTGGTCCAACCATCAGATCAATATAACTCTCTCATCACATGAGAGTGTGAGCTCACATTGTTCAAGCCCCGGAGTCAGCTATTAAGGGAACAACCTATCTACTAACCCTTAAAAGCGGGTTAGGAGTGAATTCCAATCTTGCTATACTATGTCCCCAGCTACTTGTTCGACTTTATCCTCAAGTTGGTAGGCTTATTGAGCGGGCGTTCCGCCACTCTCACCCGTACAAGTCAAAGGATACTTCCGAATAAGCAGGAGTTCATAGCGAGCTCAGGATTGAGATCGAGTTACCTAGGCCATCAATATGTATAAGTCGGTCTCATCAGTAAACGGAGTTATAAAGAGAGAGCGACTTAATACGCGGTTCAATCTTGTGTAAACTCTTTACACAGGACGCCCTCACTTGCACATCTCCATGTGGAACGATTCAGATCACATCGTTCTGTACAATACAAAGTGAGCCGCATCCAATAGTGTTACCAGGATAAGGTACCCAGCCTTATCCGTATACTATAGACCGTTTTGACTGACTACTTGAGCCTGATCCACAATCATGTCATACATGAGGCTCAAGTACTCATATTCAGCCAAGGGTGTTGGTCATTGGTATAGGTTAACGTAAACACGTTTCACTTTATTCCAGTAAACTCTTTTACTGAATAAAACTAATAACTCTTTATTCTAAATAGAATATTTACAAACATAACAGTTTACAAACCACGAGTTTTAGGACATAAAACCCAACAGATCCATGGCTGCCTGATGGTCCTATTCTCCCGAGGATTAGTGATCGTATCTTGTATGACGCGGCTAGTCATATTCAAGCTATGGTCTCTGATTTCCTACAACCTGATGGTTCGTGGCGGTGGCCGTTGGTGTCTCCTGAGTTGTTGGAGATCTCCGATGCCGTGCGCTCTACTGTGTGTTGCCCAGGTCGGGAGGATAGGTTGATCTGGGTTCCAGGCGGGATTGGGTTTTCAGTTTCGAGTGCTTGGGAGGCGATTCGTCCTCGTGGGACAGTGGTTCCTTGGCAGGGTTTGCTATGGTTCGGGGGGAATATTCCGCGTCATGCTTTTGTCACCTGGCTGGCCTTGAGGGATCGTCTGTATACCCGGGACAGGCTGGCTAGGTGGATCCCCACGACCCCTACTGATTGTTTGCTTTGTTTGTCTGGGACTGAGTCCCGCGACCACTTGTTCTTTCAGTGCCCCTTTGCGAGTTTGGTGTGGGAAGATATCCTCAGTTGGGGTAGAGCTTCCCGCGTCATTCTCCCTTGGGATGCTGAGCTTGAGTGGAGTTGTTGGGAGAGTGCTGGGCAGCACAAGCGTAAGCTTGTTTGGCGAGTGGCCTGGTGTGCTGTGATCTACCATATTTGGATGGAACGCAATTTGCGTTTTCATGGCCCGGGTGACCGTCCTCCTCAGTCGGTTATCGCTGCTATTCGGTCTGATAAATCTTCTGCATGCTCGTCCTGGGTGGGTGCGGTTTTGGCCGGTTCCCCCTGGGATTCTTTTGATTGACTTTATCTTGTTCTTTGAGTGTGTGCAGGTGTTTTTTCAGGTTGCTCTTGACGGTGCTGTTTCGCTTCTGGCGATTGCTTCTTCCCCTGCTTTGTCCCTAGGTTGCTCTTTGCGGTGCTGTTTCGTTGCTGGCGATGGCTTCTTCCCCTGCACTCTGTCCCTAGGTGCTGCTGTTGTCTCTTCTTTTTTTTGCAAAGGTGATAATATATATAAGCAAAAAGACCTCAAAGCCCGAGGCCAAAGGGCACCATCAAACAAGAGAACAACTGTTGTCTCTTCTCTGGAGGGGTTTTCAGTTTGGTCTGTGTAGCTTGCCTGTTTTGGGGCCTCTCCCTGTGGTTTCCTTCTTGAGGGCGTTTCTTGCAGAGGCTCTTTCAGTTTGCTTGCTTTCTTCGCCTGTTTGCCCCTAGCTGTCCTTGGCTCTTTCTTTCCTGGTGGGCATGTTGCGTGGTGGCTATGAGAGGCTAGTCTGTGGGGGGCCTCGCTCTATAGGGGTTGGTGTTGGCAGTGCTTGCTACTTTTGCAGTTGGTTGTCCATCTCTGTTCTGTGGGTGCTCTCTCCCTGGTGTGGTCCTGGTTCATGAATTGAGTTGAGTTTGTTTTGGTTGCTTGTTGTCACCCCGAAAGGCGCCTTGTCCGGAGGGTGTGTCGGTTTTTGGTGGGTGTCCTTGGATTAGGCTTTGTCGAGGGAAGCGATGTTAGCCTGGTCCTTGTGGCTATCTGTCGGGCCTGCATACCTGATGGTTGTTCTTTTGCCCGAAGTAGGGGGAAGACGAGTAAAAGGGCCTCTTCTTAGTTTTGGTTTCTTGGTCGTGCTTGGGGGGCTGGCGTCTTACAGGCTTATGATGGAGGGCCAGCTTGGCCTATTTTTATCTCAGCATCTATCTGTCCTCCCTCTGCCTTGCTTGGTGTCCCTTGACCTTGTCTGGAGTCGCTCTTCTGCTCGTGTCGGCTGGGTGATTGAGGGCTTGGGGTGTTTTTGGGGCGGCTCGGGAGTTCTGCCGCGTTCGTGTTCTGCCTAGTTGTTTCCTCTTGCTTCGCTTGTGTTTCTTTTGCTAGATGAGTTGTGTTGTCTTTACATGCTTTTTTGTCTTTTCTGGCTCCTTCCCGCTTGTGGGTTGGGTGCCGGGGTTTGTTGTTTGTTGGTTTTGTTGCTCTCCCTCGGGCTGTGAGGATTCCGTTGGGTTGTTTGTATTTGTTTGGTACATTGGTTTTCCCAGTGGATGTGTTTTTTTTTTTGCAAAGGTGACTATATATAAGCAAAAGACCTCAAAGCCCGAGGCCAAAGGGCACAACAAACAAGAGAACAAGCACTGGGAGAACCAATGTACGACAACAAAACCAAAACAACCCAACGGAAACCTCACAGCCCGAGGGAAAGCAACAAAGAAACCAAACAACAACAAACGCCAGCATCCAACCCACAAGCGGGAAGGAGCCAGAAAAGACAAAAAGCAGATAAATGTAACACAACTCAAAAAGCAAAAAAACCAGCTGAAGCAAGAGGAAACCATAAGACAGAACACGAACGAAGCATGACTCCTCATCCGCCCACAAAACACCCCAGGCCATCCATCCCTCGGCCGGCACGAGCGAAAGAGCGACTCCAGCCAGGGTCAAGGGGCACCAAGCAAAAACAGAGAGAGGACAGGCAGATGCTGAGAAAAAAGGGGCCAAGCTGGCCATCCAACATATGCAAGCAAGAAGCCCGCCCCCAAGCACGACCAAGAAACCGAACAAAGAAGAGGCCCATCAACTCGTCTTCCCCCTACTTATGGCAAAAGAACAACCATCCGGTATGCAGGCACGGCAGAAAGCCACAGGGACCCAGCCAGCATCGCTTCCCTCGACCAAGCCAGATCCAAGGACCCACCAAAAGCCCACACACCCTCAGGACAAAGCGCCTTTCGGGGTGACAACAAGCATCCAGAACAACTCAGCTCAATTAGGAACCAGGACCGCCAGGGGACAACGAGCAGCCACAGAACAGAGAAGGACAGCCAACTGCAGAAGAAGCAAACACCGCCTGGACCAACCCCTACAGCTAGTGACACCCCACAGACTAGCCTCTCAAAGCCCCACACAAGAAGCCCACCAGGGAAGAAAGGGCCAAGGACAGCAGTGGACAGACAGATGAAGAAAGCAAGCAACTGATCGAGCCTCTGCAAGCAGCGTCCTCAGAGCATGAACAAGCACAGGGACAAGCTCAAACAACCAAGCCGCACAGACCAAAACAGAAACCCCTCCAAAGAAGAGACAGCAGCAGCAACCAGGGACAGAGTAGGGGAAGAAGCAATCGCCAGAAGCGAAACAGCACCGCAAAGAGCAACCTGACAAAACACCTGCACACACTCAAAGAACAAGACAAAGTCAATCAAAAGAATCCCAGGGGGAGACGGCCGAAACCGCACCCACCCAGGACGAGCATGTAGAAGAAATATCAGACCGAATAGCAGCGATAACCGACTAAGGAGGGCGGTGACCCGGGCCGTGAAAACGCAAATTGCGTTCCATCCAAATATGGTAGATCACAGCACACCAGGCCACTCTCCAAACAAGCTTACGCTTGTGCTGCCCAGCACTCACCCGACAAATCCACTCAAGCTCAGCATCCCAAGGGAGAACGAGGCGGGAAGCTCTGCCCCAACAGAGGATATCCTCCCACACCAAACTCGCAAAGGGGCACTGGAAGAACAAGTGGTCACGGGACTCAGTCCCGGACAAACAAAGCAAACAATCGGTAGGTGTCGAGGGGATCAAGGCCAACCAGGTGACAAAAGCATGACACGGAATATTCCCCCCGAACCATAGCAAACCCTGCCTTGGAACCACTGTCCCACGGGGGCGAATCGCCTCCCAAGCACTTGAAACCGTAAAACCAATCCCGCCTGGAACCCAGATCAACCTATCCTCCCTTCCTGGGCAACACACAGTAGAGCGCACGGCATCGGCGATCTCCAACAAATCAGGAGACACTACCGGCCACCGCCACGAACCATCAGGAAGCAGAAAATCAGAGACCATAGCTTGAATATGACTAGCTGCGTCATACAAGATACGATCACTAATCCTGGGGAGAATAGGACCATCAGGCAGCCATGGATCAAGCCACATACGACACCTAGAACCGTCGCCAATGGAAAACCGGACAAGTGGACGGAATTGGTCCCGAAGCCCCATAATCGCCTTGAGGCACCAAGACCACATAGACGACACAGGAATCGTCCAAAGAGACCGACCACGGAGGATATACTCCTCCATCCAAGCCACCCACAGAGAACCAGAGCGAAGCAGAAGGAGCCAAAGGAGCTTCATAACCTCCCTCACTCTTCGGCAAACAAATGTCATCCCAGGCAACCTTCGCCCCCCCACGACCAGAAGGAGAGCCCTTCCAGAGGTAGCACCGAAGCAAACTCTCAACCCTATGGACTATACGAGCAGGCAGCACAAACACACTAGCCCAATAGACCTGGAAGCTCTGGAGGACCGACTAGATAAGCTGCAACCTTTCTGCATAGGAAAGAGCCCTAGCAGACCAACTGCCAATCCTAGAGGTGATCCGATCAATCAGAGGCTGGCAATCCCGAGAAGACAGCCGACCAGAGATGAGAGGGAGACCTAAGTAACAAACAGGCAAGGTTGCAAGAGCAACACCCATGAACTCAGCCAGACCGACAGCCACCTGGACAGGAACCCCCGCACAGAACATCGAGCTCTTAGCGGAGTTAGCCACAAGGCCTGAAAGCTCCTGGAAGTGAAGTAATGTCTGCTGAACAAACCTCAAAGAAGTCCTGTTCCCCGCAGAGAAAATCATCAAGTCATCCGCAAAGCAAAGATGGGTAAGATTAACCCTCTCACACTTGGGATGAAACTCAAACTCAGGCGGCGGAGAATTCAGCAGCCGCGACAAGACTTCCATACACATGACGAACAGGTAAGGGGACAGGGGATCACCCTGACGGAGACCACGCCTACCCGCAAAAAACCCCTCAGAGGACCCATTCACCGAAATGGAGAACATAGGCGAAGTAACGCAAGCCCGGATCCAGTTGACAAACTGGCAAGGCGTACCAATCGAAAGCAGTAAGCCAAAGAGAAAATCCCACTGGATAGAGTCATAAGCTTTCTGCAGGTCGATCTTCAGCACACACCGCGGGCTCTCTTTGTTCAGGTGGTAACCCCCAACCAACTCCTGGCAGAGCAGAATGTTATCCACAATGCTCCTACCTTGAACAAAGGCCGACTGATTCGGACTGATGAAGGAAGGCAGCCACACGCGAAGACGATTAGCCCAAACCTTTGCAATGCATTTATACAACACATTACAACAGGAAATAGGCCTGAAATCCTCAACCCGGGAGGCACCCACCTTCTTAGGAATCAAGGTAAGAGAGGTGGCATTGATACCAGGAGGAAGGAAGGAGGTATCAAAGAAGTGAAGCGCGGCGGAAACGAAATCATCCCCAACAACACTCCAAGCAGCTTTGAAACACCCCACAGGGAAGCCATCCGGGCCAGGAGCCCTGACACTACTCATGGAAAAGAGAACAGCTCGAACCTCATCTCGCGAGATGGGGCGGATGAGATCAGTTACACACTGATCAGACCACGAAAACCCCACCATCGACTTTAATCGCTCTGTGAGATCACGATAACCAACCCCTTGGGACCCCAAGAGACCCTGGAAATAATGAACCAGAGATCTCGAGATGTCCTCATGGGAAGACATCCTGACCCCAGAACCATCAACCAAAGAGGAAAAGCTATTCCAGGCTGCCCTAACTTTCACGCTCCTGTGAAAGAACCCCGAGTTTCTATCCCATAACGCCAGCCACTTAACCCTCGATTTCTGCCGAAGGGAGGCTTCTTCACACCTAGCTGCTGCCCAGAACCTATCAGATGCCTCAGCGGCCTGAAGCTGGAGGGAGGGAGAAAGGGGGTCTACCAAAACTCCCGCCTGGCAGCCTCCATGGCCAAGCGAAGATCAATAACCTGCTGACTAAGCACGGCAATCGGCGTCCCAAACTCCTGCCTGGGAGACCCCTTTAAGCCCTTTAAATTGCGAGCAAAGCTAATAAGCGGAGAGACCCCAACATGGGTCACCCACCTACTAGCAATCACAGACAAAAACCTATCAGACTCCCCCCAATGGTTAAAGAACCGAAAGGAGGGAGACCGACGAGCACCTAAAGGGCCTGGAGAGAAAACCAACGGACTATGGTCAGAAACACCCCAGTCATGCACGTGCACCACACACATAGGCCGACCAGAAGCCCACTCAGCGTTGACCAAAACTCTATCCAACCTTCCCAACTGACCTCCTAGGCCACCCCTCGGGCGACTAGTCCAAGTGAACCAATTCCCCTGAACCGGCTGCTCAACCAAGTCAGCCTCTAGGAGAGCAGTATCAAAGGCTCCCATCGCATAAATGCTATGGTTACCCCCACTCCTCTCAGTCAACCGGCGAGTCTCATTAAAGTCACCCATAACTACTCCAGGGGAAGACCAACTCGAACAAGCCAAGGCCAACTCCCTCCACAAAGCAGACCGCACAGCTTCGAGATTGGACCCATACACACAGGCAATATGAGTCACAACCTGAGAAGACAGGTCCACTAGGGAGCCAGTAACCAACTGAGGACTAATCAGGCTAGGGGAGAAAGAGAAACGGCGGGAACGCCATAACACCCAAATACGACCCAGGCCACTATCCCCATAACTACAAACACACTGCCAATCGGCCCCAAAGGAACGAAACACGAAATCAAACTGATGAGCCTTAACCTTAGTTTCTACCAGACAACAGAAACCAATATTCTCAGACTGCAAAAAGGAGCGAACACATCGTCCTTTTGTCGGGTCAGTGAGACCGCGCACATTCCACGAGCACCAACTAGACATAGGAAGTAGAAGGGGAGACAATGGCATCCTGACACCATCGGGGGTCCACACTGTCACAGATCGTCTTTGCCACTGAGGACAACACCCTCGGGGGGGCCAAATCACACCCCAAGGAATCCGAAAGAGAAACGAAAGAGTTAGACACATGTACCCCCTTCGGGGCCTCAGGAGAACGGGGGAGCCGAGGGGAGGGGCCACTAGGAGAACTTGGGAGACTAGCCAAGGCAATGGGAACGGCAGACGAGTCTGCAGCCAAGGACTTGGCAGCCTTCTTCCATCTACGCCTGCGGGATTTCCCTCCCACAGGGATAAAGTCATCATCAGCCTCAAGAGAGGAGGCCTGTTCACCCTCCCCACTAGCAACCCCTACCTGATCCGAGCTCACGCCATCACTCTGGGCCGGCACCCTGACCCCACCCTCAGTAGACACCTGTGTAGGGAGAATGGGATCAAAACTACTCACAGTCTTTTTTGGACAGCAAGAGTCCGAATGGCCAAAGACCCGACAGGATAGGCACCTCTTGGGCTTCCATTCGTACTCAATGGGGATAGTATGATCCACCCCATAGACAGTGACCCCAACCTTATTAGGAAGAGGGGCATCAATCGCAACCTCCACACAGACCCGAGCATACGAGGAGCACGTTTTGTCCTTTGTAGGCTTATCCAACCGCAAAGGAACACCAACCGTACTCGCAATGTTGCTCAACCCAGGAGTGGTCCACAATTCAATTGGGACATGGAAAAACTTAACCCACACATGAATTTTATCGAACACAAAGGTCTGGGGGACAATCCCAGGGGCCCACTGCCTCAGCAGGATAGGCTTCCCCCCGAAGTGCCAGGGGCCATTCTCTAAGACCCAGTCCCTAGCTGAGTCCTTTTGGAACCTGAAAATGATCAATCCATTATCAAACAAGTTAATGGTTGGAACTTCCACATGTCCCCAAATCTTCGTGACAAGACGATCAAGAACAAAAAATGGAAGTTTACCATCAACAAATTGACCCACCAACGAACCTCTCCAGACTGCTATTCCCTCCTCAATAACCTCATCCGAAGGAATGGCAAACATAATCCCATCCTTCTCAATTGGAGGGTTATAGAGAAGAGGCTCATCAGAAGGGGAGGTCCACTGGGGCCCAAAAAGATTGGCCCAACTCGCCTTATGCCCCTTATCGACGGCCCCAAGGGGCCCACCCGACCCAATATGATTAGGCCCAAACCCACCAAAAGACCCCACAGACACCTCATCCCCCTCACTCACACCTACATCCGGACGAGGATGGCCAAGAAGAGGAAACTTTCCTGGAATCCCCAAGCCAACCCTAGGTCCGAACGAGCTACATCCCATCCCAACCTCACTAGTTCCTTCCTTTCCCTCTCGGGGCAGACCCTCATCCCGCTTGGGCACACCACGGCGGGTCACCAAGTTGCCCAGCTGCCCACGCCCTATTGGGCTAAGCGAGGAACGCCCAACGGGCAAGGCTCCCTGCCCATTCAAAATTGGGGCCAAACCGTAGTTTTTTTTTTTGCAACGGTATTTTAATAAATGCGAGGATTGAACCCATGACCTCTTAGTCACGGGCACAACCTTATGCCATTCAAAATTGGGGCCAAACCGTAGTTGTCAAGCCCATTAAGGTGAAATGGAGAATTGGCCATCTCATTAAGCCCAACAGTGGCTACCCGATTACCATTACCAAGCCAATCCACACCATTACCAAATGGGCCAAGCCCAATAGGGACGTCAGCAATGGAGACACCCCTCAGATTAGCACAAGACTTCCCATCTATTCCATTGACGCCCAATTGACTATTATCTGATTTAATGAAAGGGGAAGCATGAGCCACATTAACATCCATAATTTCCTTAAATGACCGAGAATAAAGGCCTCCAGAAGTTGACGTTTGAAGAGGGAGACTTTCCAAACTTGGCCGTACGGAGGAATTAAGAGAAACAGCTGGCGGATTCAAAATTGCAGCAGATAAGGGAAGCTTTCCCGAATTAATACCCATCCCTTCTAAAACGCTCTCACCATTATTGAGGTTTCCTTCAATAGGGCGAACGTTCAAAGCACGTGTAGTAGCAGCCGCCTCCATGGTCGAAGAACTAGGTAGCCCTAGCCCTTCGTCTTCAACCTCCAGCCGAGGTTGATCAGCGCCACCACTCCTCTGGTTAGACGAAGAGGAAACCTCAGACGTAGAAGAGATAACTCGGGGCTGAGGACCAAGGCCAATATCAACACAGAACTCGTCCCCTGTTTTTCCAAATTTAGACAGAGAAGACGTATGTCCAGAACGTACCAGGTGCTCTGTTTTTTGACAAAAACTCCCAGCCTCTGAGTTTTGCCCCAGCCGGTCAGAAACAACTACCTTAGACCGTCCTTCACTTAGGCTGGACTTAGGGACATCAGAACTCACAACCCCCATTGATTTAGTTGCAGAGATTTTGGAGAGCCGAAGGCCAGGGAAGCCTGAAGAAGAACCATTACTTTTGACGAACGGTTTCTTTTGGGGAGACTTCTTCCTCCTCATATTGCACCCTAAGCTTTGTGATCAAATGGAGAAGAGCTTCTCCCTCAACTCCAAACCCAGAGCACCACGGACCCAGCACCAGCAGCAAAATAAACTGAAGCCGAAGGAAAGACAAAACAGAGGATGGAGAACGTACCTCTTGAAGCGCCCTGCTGTGCTTCCTTGATCAGCTTGCTCGGAGATACGTCAGAGGTAACCACGGTGAGTGAACACGATGGCTCAACACCTACACCCAGCAGCAACAAGAAGGCCGACGACCCCCATGGAAAAAGCTTCAAAAACCTCAATCCCCCATTGATGGGAGGAGAGAGAACAGAGAGAATTTTTAGGAGAGAGAATTTCAGAGAGAAAATGGGTTTATTGGCACGAGCGATATGGAAATTACTCCCCCAGTGGATGTTCGCTTGTTTAATGGTGCCCTTTGGCCTCGGGCTTTGAGGTCCTTTTTGCTTATATATAATCACCTTTGCAAAAAAAAAAAAAATAGTGTGGGAAGATATCCTCAGTTGGGGTAGAGCTTCCCGCCTCGTTCTCCCTTGGGATGCTGAGCTTGAGTGGATTTGTCGGGAGAATGCTGGGCAGCATAAGCGTAAGCTTGTCTAGAGAGTGGCCTGGTGTGCTGTGATCTACCATATTTGGAAGGAACGCAATTTGCGTTTTCATGGCCCGGGTCACCGGCCTCCTCAATCGGTTATCGCTGCTGCTATTTGGTCTGATTTATCTTCTGATTGCTCGTCCTGGGTGGGTGCGGTTTCGGCCGGATCCCCCTGGCATTCTTTTGATTAACTTCTCTTGTTCTTTGAGTGTGTGCAGGTGTTTTTTTCAGGTTGCTTTGTGTGGGGCTGTTTCGCTTCTGGCGATTGCTTCTTCCCCTGCTCTAACCCTAGGTACTGCTGTCACTCTGGGCTATCTAGGTGATGCTATTGTCTCTTCTCTGGAGGGGGTTTCCAGTTTGGTCTGTGTGGCTTCCCCTGCTCTAACCCTAGGTACTGCTTCTTGCAGTGGCTCATCTCAGTTTTGTTTGCTTTCTTCCCCTGTTTTAGCCCCTCGATGTCCTTGGCTACTTCTTCCCTGGTGGGCGTTTTGAGTGGTGGCTATGAGAGGCTTGTTTGTAGGGGGCCTCTCTCTGTTGGGGTTGGTTCAGGCGGTGCTTGCTACTTCTGCAGTTGGTTGTCCATCTCTGTTCTGTGGGTGCTCTCTGCCCTGGTGTGGTCTTGGTTCCTGATTTGAGTTGAGTTTGTTCTGGATGCTTGTTGTCACCCCGAAAGGCGCCTTGTCCGGAGGGTGTGTCGGTTTTTGGTGGGTGTCCTTGGATCAGGCTTTGTCGAGGGAAGCGATGCTTGCCTGGTCCTTGTGGCTTTCTGTCGGGCCTGCATTCCTGATGGGTGTTCTTTTGCCAGAAGTAGGGGGAAGACGAGTTGAAGGGCCTCTTCTTTGTTTTGGGTTTCTTGGTCGTGCCTGGGGGGCTGGTTTCTCACTTGCATATGATGGATGGCCAGCTTGGCCTCTTTTTCTCTCAGCATCTATCTGTCCTCCCTCTGCTTTGTTTTGGCGCCCCTTGATCTGGTCTGGAGTCGCTCCTTTTTGCTCATGCCGACCGGGGGATTGATGGCTTCAGTTGTTTGGGTGGCTGGGGAGTTTGCTTCGTTTCGTGCTCGGGCTTGCTGCTTCCTCTTGCTACGGTTGTGTTCCATTTCTCTTTGAGTTGTGTTGTCTTTTGCTTTTTGGCTTTTCTGGCTCCTTCCCGCCTGTGGGTTGGGTGCCGGGTGTTTTTGTTTGTTTGTTTTGTTGCTCTCCCTCGGGCTCTGAGGTTCCGTTTGGGTTGCTTTGTTTTGTTTTGGTACATTGGTTTCCCAGTGGTTTGTTCTCTTGTTTGATGGTGCCCTTTGGCCTCGGGCTTTGAGGTCTTTTGCTTAATATATATTCACCTTTGCAAAAAAAAGTGTCGAGGGAAGCGATGCCTGCCTGGTCCTTGTGGCTTTCTGCCGGGCCTGCATGCCTGATGGTTGTTCTTTTGCCAGAAGTAGGGGGAAAACGAGTTGTAGTGCCTCTTCGTTGCTTCAGTTTCCTAGGTGCTGCTTGGGGGGCTTGTACTCACACGCATGGGGTGGATGGCCAGCTTGGCCCATTTTTCTCTCAGCATCTGAACGGTCCTCCCTCTACTCTGTTTGGTGCCCTGTTGACTTTGTCTGGAGTCTCTTGTTGCTCGCTCCGGCTGGGGGTTCAGTGGCCTAAGGATGTTTGGTGGCTGGGGAGTGTTGTTTCGTACTTGAGGGGTCGTCGTGCTTCCTCTAGTTGCGGCTGTGGCTCGTTCTCTTCTTTGTGTTGTGTTGTTCTTTTCGGTTCTTTTATTTTTTCTGGCTCCTTCCCGCTTGTCGGTTTGGTGCTGGGTGTTCTTGTTGTGCTTTTCTTGCCCTCCCTCGGGCTGTGAGGTTCCCGTTTTGGGTTGTTTTCTTGCTTTGGCACATTGGTTTTCCCAGTGGATTGTTCCTTTGTTTTTTGGTGCCCTTTGACCTCGGGCTTTGAGGTCCTTTTGCTTAATATAATCACCTTTGCAAAAAAAAAAAAACCAAAGAGTGAATTGTGAATGTTTGATCAATACAAACCCACTTTTGAATACAATCTATCCCTCAAGGCCAGCCAGGTGACAAAAGCATGATGCGGAATATTCTCCCCGAACCAAAGCAAACCCCGCCAAGGAACCACCGTCCCACGAGGGCGGATCGCCTCCCAAGCACTCGAGACTGAAAACCCAATCCCGCCCGGAACCCAGATTAACCTATCCTCACGATCAAGGCAGCACACAGTGCGCACGGCATCAGATATCTCCAGCATCTCAGGAGACACCAACGGCCATCGCCACGAACCATCAGGCAGCAGGAAATCAGAGACCGTAGCTTGAATATGACTAGCCGAGTCATACAAGATACGATCACTAATCCTGGGCAGAATAGGACCATCAGGCATCCATGCATCAACCCACATACGACACCTACAGCCATCACCAATGGAAAACCGGACAAGCGGACGGAATTGGTCAAGAAACCCCATTATCGCCTTGAGGCACCAAGACCACAGAGGCGACACAGGAATCGTCCAAAGAGAACGTCCACGGAGAACGTACTCCTCCATTCAAGCGACCCACAGAGAGCCAGAGCGAAGCAGAAGGAGCCAAAGGAGCTTCATAACAGCTGCCGAGTTCCAGGACTGGATATGACGAATACCCAAACCGCCCTCCCGTTTCGGCAAACAAATATCATCCCAGGCTACCTTTGCCCCCCGCGACCAGAAGGAGAGCCTTTCCAGAGGTAGCAACGAAGCAAGCTCTCAACCCTCTGGACCACACGAGCAGGCAGCACAAAAACACTAGCGCAATAGACCTGGAAAGTCGGGAGGACCGACTGAATAAGCTGCAACCTACCAGCACAAGAGAGAGCCCTAGCAGTCCAACTACCAATCCTAGAGGTGATCCGATCAATCAGGGGCTGACAATCACGCGAAGTCAGCCGACCTGAGAGAAGGAGAAGACCTAAGTAAGAAACAGGCAGCGACGCAAGAGGAACACCCATGAACTCAGCAAGGCCGACTGCCACAGGGACAGGAGCACCCGCACAGAACATCGAGCTCTTAGTGGAGTTAGCCACAAGGCCAGAAAGCTCCTGGAAGAGGTGTAAGGTCTGCTGAACAACCCCAAAGAAGACCTATTACCCGCAGAGAAAATCATCAAGTCATCCGCGAAGCAGAGATGTGTTAGCTTAACCCTCTCACACTTGGGATGAAACTCAAACTTAGGAGGGGGGGAATTCAGCAGACGCGACAAGACTTCCATACACATGACGAACAGGTAAGGGGACAGGGGATCTCCCTGGCGGAGACCCCTCCTCCCTGCAAAGAACCCCTCAGAGGACCCATTCACAGAAATGGAGAACATAGGCGAGGTAACGCAGGCCCGGATCCAGTTGACAAACTGGCAAGACGTACCAATCGAGAGCAGCAAGCCAAATAGGAAATCCCACTGGATAGAATCATAGGCTTTCTGCATATCGACCTTCAGCACACACCGCGGGCTCCCCTTATTGAGGTGGTACCCCCCAACCAACTCTTGGCAGAGCAAAATGTTGTCCTCAATACTCCTTCCTTGAACAAAGGCCGACTGATTCGGACTAATGAAGGAAGGCAACCACACACGAAGACGATTAGCCAAAACCTTTGCAATGCATTTATACAACACATTACAACAGGAAATAGGCCTGAAATCCTCAACCCGTGAGGCACCCACCTTCTTAGGGATCAAGGTAAGAGAGGTGGCATTGATACCAGGAGGAAAGAAGGAGGAATCAAAGAAGTGAAGCGCTGCGGAACAGAAATCATCCCCGACAACACTCCAAGCAGCTTTGAAAAACCCCACAGGGAAACCATCCGGCCTAGGAGCCTTGGCACTACTCATGGAAAAGAGAACAGCGCGAACCTCCTCTCTCTAATCAGACCACAAAAACCCCACATTCGATTTTAACTGCTCTGTAAGGTCCCGGTAACCAACCCACTGGGAACCCAAGAGCCCCTGGAAATACTGAACCAAAGATCTCGAGATGTCCTCATGGGAAGACAACCTGGCCCCAGAACCGTCAACTAGAGAGGAAAAGCTATTCCGGGCTGCCCTAACTTTCACACTCCTGTGAAAGAAACCCGAGTTCCTATCCCCTAACGCCAGCCATTTAACCCTCGATTTCTGAGTAAGAAGGGCTTCTTCACACTTAGCTGCTGCCCAAAAACTATCCGAGGCCTGAAGCTGGAGGGAGGGAGAGAGGGGGTCAGCCAACATTCCAGCCTGGGCAGCCTCCTTGGCCAAGCGAAGATCAACAACCTGCTGACTAAGCACGACAATCGGCTTCCCAAACTCCTCCCGAAGAGACCTCTTTAAACCCTTTAAATTGTGAGCGAAGCTAACAAGCGGAGAGACCCCAACACGGGTCACCCACCTACTAGCGACCACAGAAAAAAACCTATCAGACAACCCCCAATGGTTAAAGAACCGAAAGGAGGGAGACCGACGAGCACCTAAAGTGCTTGGAGAGAAAATGATACGAAACCTCCAAGAATAAGCGTGAGAACCCCTTGATTATACGGACCCCCAACACATTAACTTGAAAACCCCAATAGCCAATTCGATCTCAGCCCCTAAGATAGGCTAGAATACAGGTTACTTAGATGATCTAACGAACCAAGGATCGGACAAAGCTTTTGGCTCCCATCAACCCTCGATCTTCAAAGCACTCCACAAGTAAGACAGATCAATCCTCACTTGAATGCTCCAAATATACATGCATTCTATAACAAGAACACACAAGAAACAAAGCTTAAAAGCTTTTAGGGTTTAAAACCCAAAATACTACATTTCATGTCTTTTATCAAGTTGTCTTTTTTACAATAGACAAGGCTAATCCCTTTTATAGACAAGGAATTAAGCCAAGAGACTCCTAACATAAATGCTAATATGAAAAGTCATATTGAAATACAAAAAGTTGCCTTGATATTCTAAAAGACACCTTGGAAAACCAAAAGTTTATCTTGAAATATGAAAGATCACCTAAAACTTAGTTCCACTTTAAATGAGTACATTAAGTAACTAATATGGATTTTAAACTTGGTTTTAACATGATCTATTAATCTTCCACGAAATGGTATTGTCAGATAGTGCATTTCTCTTCTTTGTTGACTTTGATATTTGCTCCATAACAATGGTTTGACTTCATTGACCTTCATCATGGATATGAATTAGATTGTCAAGATAATTCATATCATCCTCCCGTTCTTCAAAGAGATTCGTCCTCGAATCCTAAAGATCTTTTGAGCACCATCTTTTATTTGAATATGATTGTCAAAAATAATTCTCCAAATGATATATCAATATATTTTCGAGAATTGATTTTTTTCCAAGTATGGAAAGTTTTCTGCAGGGCGGTCCTTAACTCTTGGTGCCATATCTTCTTTCTCAGAGATCGGATTGAAACAAAACCAATTGGGTTAAAAAGATATTTCAATAATCGTCAAAACGGCACCCAATTTCACTGTTTGCGAAGTAGTAATCAGCCAGATATAATATTTCGATGTCAGCTGCAGCAGATTCTAAACAGCAGGTTTTCCAGACCGAACAATGTTCATTAAAAAATCCATAGCTTTTGTTCTACTCAATGAAATTGTACAAAACAGAATTGTATGGATAGCTGACTCACAGGGCTTTAATTTGATATCAAGTAGGCTTATTTCGGAGATGTAGAACACTAAGAAACAAGGAATAGAATGTAGATGAGGAAATTCAAAAAAAAAAAAAAAAAAGTGTCAAATTAGTTTGTTTCTAGTTTTGCATGTCAATTGGTTTTCCAATGCATGCATGAGATGTAATCTACAATTTAAATACACTGTATTTAATGCATGATTTGTAAATTACAATTCCTATGCAGGCAATTAATGCAACTGTCCCAACCATAAAAAAAAAAGTGACTTTTGATTTGTTCTCATTGATTACAACCACATTCTCAACCATAAAAATTCTATTTGTGTCCTTTCATTTCATATTCTGTCTTTAACATTGTTCTGGGAACATATCTACTCTTTAAGTTCATAGTTTGCTTTCTTACATGCTTGTTTATTACTTGATTGCAAAAATTTCATAGCTCTCATTTTTGCTCCAACCAACTTGAGAGAAGTGAGCTGTGAGATTATAATCGAGTGTAAACATGAGTGATCTTCATTCTAAAAGAGAGTAAACACACGAGGGTTTGCTTGAGAGGATTTTTATTTGGCAGCCATGTTTCACCAAAGAAGAAGACGTCATGTGACCTACAATCGCGATGATCATTTTATGAAGGATTTTCTAGATAATATAGCCGAGATGCGTCAATGCATCAATGAGCTATTTGAAATAGATCAAGAGTTGAATTTGCGGGACAAGGCAAAGGAGAAAAGTGTCATGCAATCTGTTCAAAGTGGGGAAGATTGCCCTAATAAGTCTACAAGGTACACTAAACCTAAACCAACTTCCATTATTAATTCATCTATGGAAAAGGTTAGTTTACCTACTAAAATTAAGCCTATTGATGAGGTCGAAAATGATAAAGTTCAAGATGAGATACTTTGTGATTTGGTTCCAATGCATACTAATGATGAAATCATAGTTAGTAGGCAATTAGATTGCAAAGTCTTGTTTAATTGTAACACTTCTTTTGTATTGCCTACACTTGAAGAAATGCATGTTGATGTGTGTGAGTTAGAGGAAAAGGCACAAAAGGCCAAGACAAAAGCATGCGATTGTCCCTGTGCTGTCCCTTCTCTGGAGGGGTTTCTGGTTTGGTCTGTGTGGCTTGGTTATTTGAGCTTGTCCCTGTGCTTGTTCTTGCTCTGAGATCGATGCTTTCTGAGGCTTGTTTCTGTTGCTGGCTTCTTCATCTGTCTGTCCTTGGCTGTCCTTGGCCTTCCCCCCTGGTGGGATTCTTGTGTGGGGCTCTGCGTGGCTGGTCTGTGGGGTGTCCCTTGCTGTCGGGGTGGTTCAGGCGGTGCTTGTTTCTTCTGCAGTTGGCTGTCCTTCTCTTGTTTTGTGGGGGCTCGTTGTCTCCTGCCGGTCCTGGTTCCTAATGGAGCTGAGTTCTGGACGCTTGTTGTCACCCCGAAAGGCGCTTTGTCCTGAGGGTGTGTGGGCTTTTGGTGGGTCCTTGGATCTGGCTTTGTCGAGGGAAGCGATGCTGGCTGGATCCCTGTGGCTTTCTGCCGTGCCTGCATACCGGATGGTTGTTCTTTTGCCATAAGTAGGGGGAAAACGAGTTGATGGGCCTCTTCTTTGTTCGGTTTCTTGGTCGAGCTTGGGGGGCGGGCTTCTTGTTTGCATTTGATGGATGGCCAGCTTGGCCCCTTTTTTCTCAGCATCTGCCTGTCCTCTCTCTGTGTTTGCTTGGTGCCCCTTGCCCCTGTCTGGAGTCGCTCTTTCGCTAGTTCCGGCCGGGGGTTGGATGGCCTGGGGAGTTTTGTGGGCGGATGAGGTGTCATGCTTCGCGGTTGAGGTGTCACGCTTCCTTCGTGCTCTATGTCTTTGTTTCCTCCTGCTTCAGCTGTTTCTTTGCTTTTCAGTTGTGTTTCTTTTTCTAGCTCCTTCCCGCTTGTGGGTTGAATGCTGGAGTTTGTTGTTGTTTGGTTTATTTGTTGCTTTCCCTCGGGCTGTGAGGTTTCTGTTGTGTTGTTTTCGTTTTGTTGTCGTACATTGGTTCTCCCAGTGTTTGTTCTCTTGTTGTTGTGCCCTTTGGCATCGGGCTTTGAGGCCTTTTGCTTATATATATTCACTTTTGCAAAAAAAAAAAAGCATGCGATTGTATTGAAAAAGAATCACGTGAGAAAAATAGTGAGAAAGAAAAGCATGAGATTAGTTTATGGCCTACAATAAAAAATGAGATAAAAGCCAAGAATGTGAGCTTGTGTGTTCTTGTGATAGAATGCATGTATATTTGGAGCATTCAAGTGAGGATTGATCTGTCTTACTTGTGGAATGCATGTATATGGTGTTCAAAAGTTCTTTTGGATTCGAGGACGAATCATTTTGAAGAAGGGGAGGATAATATGAATTATCTTGACAATCTAATTCATATCCATGATGAAGGTCAATGAAGTCAAACCATTATTATGGAGCAAAGATCAAAGTCAACAAAGAAGAGAATGCACTATCTCACAATACCACTTCGTGGAAGATTAATAGATGATGTTAAAACCAAGTTTAAAATTCATATTTTGTTACTTAATGTACTCATTAAATATGCAACATAGTTCTAGGTGATCTTTCATATTTTAGATGAATTTTAGTTTACCAAGATGCCTTTTAGAATATCAAGGCACCCTTTGGTATTTCAAGGTGGCTTTTCATATTGACATTTATGTTAGGGAGTTAAAGAGTCTTTTGGCTTAATTCCTTGTCTATAAAAGGGATTAGCCTTGTCTATTGAAAGACAACTTGATAAAAGACATGAAATGTAGTATTTTGGGTTTTAAACCCTAAAGCTTTTAAGCTTTGTTTCTTGTGTTTTCTTGTGATAGAATGCATGAATATTTGGAGCATTCAAGTGAGGATTGATCTGTCTTACTTGTGGAGTGCTTTGAAGATCGAGGGTTGATGGGAGCCAAAAGCTTTGTCCGATCCTTGGTTCGTTAGATCATCTGAGTAACCTGTATTCTAGCCTATCTTAGGGGCTGAGATCGAATTGGCTACTGGGGTTTTCAAGTTAATGTGTTGGGGGTCCGTATAATCAAGGGGTTCTCACGCTTATTCTTGGAGGTTTCGTATCAGAAAACCATCGGACTATGATCAGAAACACCCCAATCAAGCACATGCACCACACACAGAGGGCGGGCAGAGGCCCACTCAGCATGCACCAAAACTCTATCCAACCTCCCCAACAGACCTCTCGGGACACCCCGCGGGCGGCTAGTCCAAGTGAACCAATTCCCCTGGACCGGCAGCTCAACCAAGTCAGCCTCAAGGAGAGCATTATCAAAAGCTCCCATCGCAGAGATGCTATGGTTAACACCACTCCTCTCAGTCAGCCGTCGAGTCTCATTAAAGTCTCCCATAACCACTCCAGGGAAAGACCAGCTCGAACAAGCCACGGCCAACTCCCTCCACAAGGCAGACCGCCCAGCCTCGAGATTGGACCCATACACACATTAAATATGAGTCGCAACCTGGAAAGAAAGATCCACCAGGGAGCAAGTGACCAACTGGGGGCTAACCAGACTAGGAGAGAAAGAGAAACGGCGGGAACGCCATAACACCCAAATACGACTGAGGCCACTATCCCCATAACTACACACGCACTGCCAATCGGCCCCAAAGGAACGAAACACGAAGTCAAACTGATGAGCCTTAACCTTAGTTTCTACCAGACAGCAGAAATCAATATTCTTAGACTGCAAAAAGGAACGAACAACAAGACAACCGAAAGAGTTAGTCACGTGGACTCCCTTTGGGGGCTCAGGAGAACGGGAAAGCCTAGAGGTGGGGCCAATAGGAGAACTCGGGAGGCTGACCAAGGCAATGGGATGGGCAGACGAGTTTGTCCCAGCCAAGGATTTGGCAGCCTTCTTCCTGTTCCGTTTACGCCTACGAGATTTCCCTTCCACAGGGATAAAGTCATCACCAACCTCAAGAGAGGAGGCCTGTTGACCCTCCCCATTAGCAACCCTACCTGATCCGAGCCTACGCCCTCACTCTGGGCCGACACCTTGACCTCACCCTCAGCAGACACCTGTGTAGTGAGGATGGGAGCAATACTACCCACATTCTGTTTCGGACAACCGGTGTCCGAATGACCAAAGACACGGCAAGACAAGCACCGCTTGGGCTTCCACTCATATTCAATTGGGATAGTGTGATCTACCCCATAGACAGTGACCCCAACTTTACTAGGAAGAGGGGCATCAATCGCGACCTCCACACAAACCCGAGCAAACGAGGAGCACGTTTTGTCCTTAGTAGGCTTATCCAACTGCAAAGGAACACCAACCGTGCTCGCGATATTACTCAACCCACGAGTGGTCCATAGTTCCATAGGGGCATGAAAAAACTTGACCCACACAGGAATTTTATCGAAGACAAAGGTCTGAGGGACTATCCCAGGGACCCACTGCCTCAGAAGGATAGACTTACCCCCAATGTGCCAGGGGCCATTCTCCATGACCCAATCCCGAGCTGAGTCCTTTTTGAACATGAAGATGATCAAACCATTATCAAACAAGTTAATGGTTGGAACTTCCACATGTCCCCAAATCCTCCTGACAAGCCGATCAAGGAAAAAAAAAGGGAGCTTGCCATCCATAAACTGACCCACTAAAGAACCTCTCCAAACAGCAATGCCCTCCTCAATTACCTCATCCGAGGGAATGGCAAACATAATCCCATCCTTCTCAATTGGAGGGTTATATACTAGGGGTTCATCAACTGGAGAGGTCCACCGAGGCCCAAAAAGATTGGCCCAACTGGCCTTTTGCTCCTGACCATGGGGACCAAGGGCCCCAAAGGGCCCAATAGGATTTGGCCCAAGATCACCCAAAGAACCTTCAGACACATCATCCCCATCACTAACTCCTAACTCCGAACAAGGAAGGCCTAACAGGGGAAACTTTCCTGGAATCCCCGAGCCCATCCTAGGCCCAAGCGAGCTAAATCCCAGCCCAAACTCACTATCTCCAACCCTTTCCTCCAGGGGAAAACTCTCGGCCCGAGAGGGTAAAGAACGACGAGTCACCAAGTTGCCCAGTTGCCCACGCCCTATAGGGCTGAAGGAGGACGGCCCAATTGGACCAATAGGCAAAGCTCCTGGCCCTAAAGTCAAATTTGGGCCCAATCCCATTGGGCCAAGCCCACTTAGATGAAGCCCATTTTTATCCAACCCATCCAGCCCAATATTTTTTTTTTTGCAAAGGTGATAATATATATAAGCAAAAAGACCTCAAAGCCCGAGGCCAAAGGGCACCATCAAACAAGAGAACAACCACTGGGAGAACCAATGTACGACAACTAACAAAAACAACCCAACAGAACCTCACAGCCCGAGGGAAAGCAACAAAGAAACCAAACAACTACAAACCCCGGCATCCAACCCACAAGCAGGAAGGAGCCAGAAAAGACAAAAGCAAATAAATACAACACAACTCAAAAAGAAAAGAACACAGCTGAAGCAAGAGGAAGCAATAAGTCAGAACACGAACGAAGCATAACTCCTCAGCCACCCAACAAGCTCCCCAGGCAATCCATCCCCCGGCCGGCACGAGCGAAGAGCGACTCCAGACAGGGTCAAGAGGCACCAAGCAAAACAGAGGGAGGACAGACAGATGCTGAGATAAAAGGGGCCAAGCTGGCCATCCATCATATGCAAGCAAGAAGCCAGCCCCCCAAGCACGACCAAGAAACCAAACAAAGAAGAGGCCCTTCAACTCATCTTCCCCCTACTTATGGCAAAAGAACAACCATCCGGTATGCAGGCACGGCAGAAAACCCAAGGACCCAGCCAGCATCGCTTCCCTCGACAAAGCCAGATCCCAGGACCCACCAAAAGCCCACACACCCTCCGGACAAAGCGCCTTTCGGGGTGACAACAAGCATCCAGAACAAACTCAACTCAATTAGGAACCAGGACCGCCAGGGGACACAGAGCAACCGCAGAACAGAGATGGACAACCAACTGCAGAAGTAGCAAGCACCGCCGGAAACAACCCCTACTGCTGGTGACACCCCACAGACTAGCCTTTCAAAGCCCCCACTCAAAAAGCCCACCAGGGAAGAAAGGGCCAAGGACAGCAAGGGACAGACAGGTGAAGAAAGCAAGCAACTGGTCGAGCCTCTGCAAGCAGCGTCCTCAAAGCAGGAACAAGCACAGGGACAAACTCAAACAACCGAGCCGCACAGACCAGACTGAAAACCCCTCCAGAGAAGAGACAACAACAGCAACCAGGGACAGAGCAGGGGAAGAAGCAAACGCCAGAAGCGAAACAACACCGCAAAACCTGAAAGAACACGTGCACACACTCAAAGGACAAGACAAAGTCAATCAAAAGAATCCCAGGGGGAGGCGGCCGAAACCGCACCCACCCAGGACGAGCATGCAGAAGAAATATCAGACCGAATAGCAGCGATCACCGACTGAGGAGGGCGGTGACCCGGGCCGTGAAGACGCAAGTTGCGTTCCATCCAAATATGGTAGATCACAGCACACCAGGCCACTCTCCAAACAAGCTTACGCTTGTGCTGCCCAGCACTCACCCGACAAATCCACTCAAGCTCAGTATCCCAAGGGAGAACGAGGCGGGAAGCTCCACCCCAACATAGGATATCCTCCCACACCAAACTCGCAAAGGGGCACTGAAAGAACAAGTGGTCTCAGGACTCAGTCCCAGACAAACACAATAAACAATCAGTGGGTGTCGAGGGGATCCACCTAGCCAGTCTATCACGGGTATACAAACGGTCCCTCAAGGCCAGCCAGGTAACAAAAGCATGACGCGGAATATTCCCCCCGAACCAAAGCAAGCCCCGCCAAGTAACCACTATCCCACGGGGGCGAATCGCATCCCAAGCACTCGAAACAGAAAAACCAATCCCGCCTGGAACCCAGATCAACCTATCCTCCTTACCTGGGCAACACACAGTAGAGCGCACGGCATCTGCAATCTCCAACAACTCAGAAGACACTACCGACCCTAGCTTGAATATGACTAGCTGCGTCATACAAGATACGATCACTAATCCTGGGGAGAATAGGACCATCAGGCAGCCATGGGTCAACCCACATACGACACCTAGAACCATCACCAATAGAAAACCGGACAAGTGGACGGAATTGGTCCCGAAGCCCCATAATCGCCTTGAGGCACCAAGACCACATAGATGACACAGGAATCGTCCAAAGAGACCGTCCACGGAGGATATACTCCTCCATCCAAGCCACCCACAGGGAACCAGAGCGAAGCAGAAGGAGCCAAAGGAGCTTCATAACCGCTGCCGAGTTCCAAAATTGGATATGACGAATACCCAAACCTCCCTCCCGCTTCGGCAAACAAATGTCATCCCAGGCAACCTTCGCCCCCCCACGACCAGAAGGAGAGCCCTTCCAGAGGTAAGAACGAAGTAAACTCTCAACCCTATGGACTATACGAGCAGGCAGCACAAACACAGTAGCCCAATAGACCTGGAAGCTCTGGAGGACCGACTGGATAAGCTGCAACCTTCCCGCATATGAAAGAGCCCTAGCAGTCCAACTGCCAATCCTAGAGGTGATCCCGAGAAGATAGCCGACCAGAGATGAGAGGGAGACCTAAGTAACAAACAGGCAAGGTCGCAAGAGCAACATCCATGAACTCAGCCAGACCGACAGCCACCTGGACAGGAACCCCCGCACAGAACATCGAGCTCTTAGCGGAGTTAGCCACAAGGCCTGAAAGCTCCTGGAAGTGAAGTAACGTCTACTGAACAAACCTCAAAGAAGTCCTATTTCCCGTAGAGAAAATCATCAAGTCATCCGCAAAGCAGAGATGGGTAAGATTAACCCTCTCACACTTGGGATGAAACTCAAACTCAGGCGGCGGGGAATTCAGCAGCCGCGACAAGACTTCCATACACATGACGAACAGGTAAGGGGACAGGGGATCTCCCTGACGGAGACCACGCCTACCCGCAAAGAACCCCTCAGAGGACCCATTCACCGAAATGGAGAACATAGGCGAAGTAACGCAAGCCCGGATCCAGTTGACAAACTGGCAAGGCGTACCAATCGACAGCAGTAAGCCAAAGAGAAAATCCCACTGGATAGAATCATAAGCTTTCTGCAGGTCGATCTTCAGCACACACCGCGGGCTCCCTTTGTTGAGGTGGTAACCCCAAACCAACTCTGGCAGAGCAGAATGTTATCCACAATACTCCTTCCTTGAACAAAGGCCGACTGATTCGGACTAATGAAGGAGGGCAGCCATACGCGAAGACGATTGGCCAAAACCTTTGCAATGCATTTATACAACACATTACAACAGGAAATAGGCCTGAAATCCTCAACCCGGGAGGCACCCACCTTCTTAGGAATCAAGGTAAGAGAGGTGGCATTGATACCAGGAGGAAGGAAGGAGGTATCAAAGAAGTGAAGCGCTGCGGAACAAAAATCATCCCCAACAACACTCCAAGCAGCTTTGAAAAACCCCACAGGGAAGCCATCCAGCCCAGGAGCCTTGGCACTACTCATGGAAAAGAGAACAACTCGGACCTCATCTCTCGAGATGGGGCGGATGAGATCAGTTACACACTGATCAGACCACAAGAACCCCACAATCGGCTTTAAATGCTCTGTAAGGTCACGGTAACCAACCCCTTGGGACCCCAAGAGCCCCTGGAAATAATGAACCAGAGATCTCGAGATGTCCTCATGGGAAGACATCCTGGCCCCAGAACCATCAACCAGAGAGGAGAAGCTATTCCGGGCTGCCCTAACTTTCACACTCCTGTGAAAGAAACCCGAGTTCCTATCCCCTAACGCCAGCCACTTAACCCTCGATTTCTGCCGAAGGGAAGCTTCTTCACACCTAGCGGCTTCCCAGAACCTTTCTGAGGCCTCAGAGGCCTGAAGCTGGAGGGATCAAGGGGGTCAGCCAAAACTCCAGCCTGGGCAGCCTCCATGGCCAAGCGAAGATCAACAACCTGCTGACTAAGCACGGCAATCGGCGTCCCAAACTCCTGCCTGAGAGAACTCTTTTAGCCCTTCAAGTTGCGAGCGAAGCTAACAAGCGGAGAGACCCCAACACGGGTCACCCACCTGCTAGCGACCATAGACAAAAACCTATCAGACTCCCCCCAATGGTTAAAGAACCTAAAGGAAGGAGACCGACGAGCACCTAAAGGGCCAGGAGAGAACACCATCGGACTATGATCAGAAACACCCCACTCATGCACGTGCACCACACACAAAGGCCGGGCAGAAGCCCACTCAGCATTCACCAAAACCCTATCCAACCTCCCCAACTGACCTCCCGGGCCACCCCTCGGGCGGCTAGTCCAAGTGAACCAATTCCCCTGAACCGGCAGCTCAACCAGGTCCGCCTCTAGGAGAGCACTATCAAAAGCTCCCATCGCAGAAATGCTATGGTTACCACCACTCCTCTCAGTCAGCCGGCGAGTCTCATTAAAGTCTCCCATAACCACACCAGGGGAAGACCAACTCGAACACGCCAAGGCCAACTCCCTCCACAAAGCAGACCGCCCAGCCTCTAGATTGGACCCATACACACAGGCAATATGAGTCACAACCTGAGAAGAGAGGTCCACCAGGGAGCCAGTAACCAACTGAGGGCTAATCAGGCTAGGAGAGAAAGAGAAACGGCAGGAACGCCATAACACCCAAATACGACCCAGGCCACTCTCCCCATAACTACACACGCACTGCCAATTGGCCCCAAAGGAACGAAACACGAAGTCAAACTGATGAGCCTTAACCTTAGTTTCTACCAAACAGCAGAAACCAATATTCTCAGACTGCAAAAAGGAACGAACACATCGTCCCTTTGTCGGGTCAGTGAGACCGCGCACATTCCACGAGCACCAACTAGACATAGGAAGTAGAAGGGGAAACAATGGCATCCTGACACCATCGAGGGTCCACACTGTCACATATCGTCTTTTCCACTAAGGAAACCACCCTCGGGGAGGCCAAAGCACCCTCCGAGGAATCAGCTAGAGAACCGAAAGAGTTAGTCACTCGGACCCCCTTTAGGGGCTCAGGAGACCGGGAAAGCCTAGATGTGGGGCAAGTAGGAGAACTCGGGAGGCTAACTGAGGCAAAGGGGAGGGCAGACGAGTCTGTCGCAGCCAAGGATTTGGCAGCCTTCTTCCTGTTCCGTTTACACCTACGAGACTTCCCTCCCACAGGAATAAAATCATCACCAACCTCAAGAGAGGAAGCCTGTTGACCCTCCCCACTCGCGACCACTGCCTGTTCCGAGCCCACGCCGTCACTCTAGGCCGGTATCTTGACCTCACCCTCAGTAGCCACCTAAGTAGGGAGGAGGGGATCAATACTGCCCCCAGTCTGTTTCGGACAACCTGAGTCCGAATGCCAAAGATACGGCACGAAAGGCACCGCTTGGGCTTCCACTCGTATTCAATTGGGATAGTATGATCCACCCATAGACAGTGACCCCAACCTTACTAGGAAGAGGGGCATCAATCGCAACCTCCACACAGACCCGAGCTTACGAGGAGCACGTTTTGTCCTTTGTAGGCTTATCCAACCGCAAAGGAACACCAACCGTACTCGCAATGTTGCTCAACCCCGGAGTGGTCCACAATTCCATAGGGACATGGAAAAACTTAACTCACACAGGAATTTTATCGAACACAAAGGTCTGGGGGACAATCCCAGGGACCCACTGCCTCAGAAGGATAGGCTTCCCCCCGAAGTGCCAGGGGCCATTCTCTAAGACCCAGTCCCTAGCTGAGTCCTTTTGGAACCTGAAAATGATCAATCCATTATCAAACAAGTTAATGGTTGGAACTTCCACATGTCTCCAAATCTTCCTGACAAGGCGATCAAGAACAAAAAAGGGGAGTTTGCCATCAATAAATTGACCCACCAACGAACCTCTCCAGACTGCTATGCCCTCCTCGATAACCTCATCCGAGGGAATGGCAAACAACATCCCATCCTTCTCAATTGGAGGGTTATAGACTAGGGGTTCAACGGCAGGGGAGGTCCACTGAGGCCCAAAAAGATTGGCCCAACTAGCCTTCTGACCCTAAGGAAGGTGCCCTGCGGGCCCAAATGGCCCAATAGGATTCGTACCAGAACCGTCCACCGAACCCCCCAACACATCATCCCCTTCACTAGATCTCAACTCCGAACAATGGTGGCCCAACAGGGGAAACTTTCCTGGAATCCCCGAACCAATCATCGGCCCAAGCGAGCTAACCCCTATTTCAAAATCACTATTTCCGACCTTTCCCTCCAAGGGCAAAACCTCATCCCGAGCAGAAAATGTACGACGGGTCACCAAGTGGCTGGTAGAGGTACTTTTGGGGTACTCCAAATTCAAGCTGTCGAGGCTTGCCAAAATACAATTTATAAACCCGAATACACCGAGCTATTTGTAGCTAAGTGGCAACGGGGTCGATCCACAGGGAAATAAGAAATTCAATCTAACTAAGTCTAATTTGCTAGAAATAAAAGAATGCACAAATTAAAGAATGGTAATTTGGTTTTGGGGGAAGGGAGCTCCTAATTATGCTAACGGAAAATTGACAACGTGCAAAAATTGAAACGGTCGTGCTTAACTTCGAGAAATGGAATTGCTCGTTATGGATGTTCGGATCATTGATACGGTTTACGCGTTAGCTAATTCATGCACACAATTCATTTAGTTATTCCTAACTCAAATGACCCAAGGATTTAATTAGCCTCGTGCAATTCTAATTAAACTTGGCCAATAATCTATCTACGGTAGCGATCCCTAAATCGATTACGTGCCAGTGACGGGAACATTGCGACGGTCTAATCCTAAGACTAACCCGGTTTCTCTCTTGCCTTAAGCCTAACATGAAAACGTTAATTAATTCAGTTTACCAATGTCACTTTGGGCCGAACTAATTAGCCATGCTTAGACCCGTGCTACCTAGCGGTATAGGCAATTATACGTCCCAACCTTTAGCCCTCTATCATGCATAGGAATTAGATTGTCAAACTAATTTAGCTACACATGCTAGAATTTGATGAAGAACAAGCAAGAAATGCATAAACAAGCTAAATGGCTTAACATTCACAAAGGGGAAAAATCTCCCCAAACATCCATAATTTACAAATCCAAACCCAAAATCAAGCACTAACCTCGGTTTAGCCTTCCATGGAGGTTGGATTAATCCAATCCCCCATGGAAGAGCTTGGAATCATGCACAAAGAAGGAGAAGAAGTACAAAAATGGCGGAAAATCGTCTTGGAACCGAGAGGAGAAGCTTGAGGAAGAAGGGGAGGGAAAGAATTGCTGCAAATCTGCAACTTTCACGATTTTTAAGCTCGGAGCGTCGAGACGCTAGGCCAGCGTCTCGACGCTGTGCCCTAAGTTGGCAGGCGCGCGCGCGCGCAGCGTCGAGACGCGCGCGCGGCGTCGAGCGAGCGTCGAGACGCTTGCGCTCGACGCTTGCTCTCGGGTGGATCTTCAAATGTACGCTTCAGAGTTCGGAGCGTCGAGACGCTCGGCCAGCGTCTCGACGCTGTCGGCGTTGAGCGAGCGTTGAGACGCGCGCTCGACGCTGATGCACGTCTAGCTTGGGGAATCGTCGGGGCAGCGTCGAGCTAGCGTCGAGCTAGCGTCTAGACGCTGGGGCGCACGCAGATCTTCAATGACGGGCGCGCGGGCGAGGCGGACACGGGCGCGCGCGGACATGGGCGAGGCGGAGCGGGCGAGGGCGCGAGGCGAGGCGGCGCTTGCGAGCGGCGCGCGCGGGCGCGCGCGCGTGCTGCGTTCGTTGGGCGCCTGAGCGCTGGGCGCCGGCGCTTGGGCGCTGCCCTCTCGGCTCTTAGCCCACTTTTGGGTCGTTTTGGCTCCCGAGCTCCGTTTGGCCTATCGTTTTGACCCGAACACTTCCCGAAACATGTTAAATGACCTTTTTAGCCCCGAAAATCATCAATGGACTTCCCGAGCTCTTCACCATGAAATCACCTACAAGGAAGCATTTTAATCAATAAATGTCATGGTTTTAGCTAGAATTAGGGACATTAAGATAGCTCTATTTTGGAGCTATCAATGGCCCAACTGCCCACGCCCTATAGGGCTAAAAGAGGACGGCCCAATTGGCCCTAGCGACACGACTCCTTTTCCGAAGCCCGGCGAGCTTAAATTTGGGCCCAAACCCATTGGGTCAAGCCCATTAAGAAGGGGCCCCTTCTTATCCAAACCATCAAGCCCAAGAGGTACAAGCTCAATTTCATTAGGCCCATTAAGGACAAGCCCATTCAAATTTAAGGAACCTCGGATAGCTGAACTATTTTTGGCTTGAAGTTCCAATTCACCAAGCAAATTCTGACGGGTCAAAGGCAATTTGGACTTTCCATTTTGAATGTCAAAAGGAGTAGTACAGCCTGTGGAAATTGCCCTAGAGAGAGAATCCTCTTTTAATTCTTTTTCCAACGTTTCCTTAAATGCCAAAGAAGAATCCTGCTGCATTTCCTTACCCATATTAGTAGCCTTTAAGCCCAAGAGCTGATTTTCCTTATTTGGCATCAAGTAGCTGTTAGGATGCCCAGCCTTACAATAATAAAAAATGACAGCTTGCAAATTCGAAATGGCATCAGAGCTAGCTGGAGAAGGAATGGATTTTGTCCTAGCTGAAGCCTTAACTCCCAGCCCTTGAATCACGCCCCCAGAGTTACTACAATTTCCATCAATAGGCAAAGCAGCGAAAACGGAATCCTCTGGTGCCGCCAACACAGAAGACGAAGATGGCTGCCCCAATCCTTCAACGTCAGCCTTACGCCTGCAAGAGATCTCCCCATTGAAGCCCAGATTAACCTCTGCCAATTTATCAAGCGGCTTAGGACTGAAGGGTTGAGGACAAAACCGAGGGGGCACCAACACACCCTCAGAGGCTACTGAAAGGGGAACCTCTGTTTTTCCATCTTCTGTAACAGCGTCCAAACTGATGCTCGAGTTTCCAGTTTGAGCTCTTTTAACACGCCCCTTACGACGGATAGGGAGAGGGTCTCCATTTCGACTTGTTACAGCCCCCAGTTTATTCAAACTTACAATCGGATCAACCGGCAACATACTCAGCAAAGGACCCCCCCCCCCCCCCCCCCCAACACGCTCGCTCTGTTTTTGCCCAGATGGAGAAACCACCTTCGGGTCTCCCACACTCTAGCTCATCACCCCCAACTCTTCTGAGGCAAATCCTGAACCCCCAGCGGTCTTCACAGAGGACTGGGTAAGGACAAACCCCTCACTCAAAGCCACAGGTAAAGGAGAAGGAATTTTATTGCGAATTCCAGAAAAAACAGAGGTTGGAATGTTCTTTGCAAATGGTAATACGAATATGATTGGTCCTCGTCTGATCACCTCAAGAAGAATTAATTTATCATGTTCAATGGATGATGACTTTGACCGGTAGAAGAATTGAAGCTGAAATATGCATTTTTGAAGAATGGGAGGATGATATGAATTATTTTGGCAATCCAATTCATATCCATGATGAAGCTTAATGATGTCAAACCATTGTTATGGAGGAAGAATCAAAGTCAACATGGAAGAGAAATGCATGAACTTAATTATCTCACAAGTCCATTTGGTGGAAGACTAATAGATCATGTTAAACTAAGTTTAAAATCCATATTTGGTTACTTAATGTACTCATTTAAAGTGTAACTAAGTTTTAGGTGATCTTTCATATTTCAAGATAAACTTTTAGTTTTCCAAGGTGCCTTTTAGAATATCAAGGCATCTTTTGGTATTTCAAGGAGACTTTTCATATTAGCATTTATGTTAGGAGTCTCTTGGCTTAATTCCTTGTCTATAAAAGGGATTAGCCTTGTCTATTGTAAAAGACAACTTGATAATAGATATGAAATGTAGTATTTTGGGTTTTAAACCCTGAAAGCTTTTAAGCTTTGTTTCTTGTGTGTTCTTGTGATAGAATGCATGAATATTTGGAGCATTCAAGTGAGGATTGATCTGTCTTGCTTGTGGAGTGCTTTGAAGATCGAGGGTTGATGGGAGCCAAAAGCTTTGTCCGATCCTTGGTTCGTTAGATCATCTGAGTAACCTGTATTCTAGCCTATCTTAGGGGCTGAGATCGAATTGGCTACTGGGGTTTTCAAGTTAATGTGTTGGGTGTCCGTATAATCAAGGGGTTCTCACGCTTATTCTTGGAGGTTTCGTATCAAATGGTTTTTTCAGAGGAGATTTCTTCCTTCTCATGATGCAAACCACACGTGAAATACCGAAGAAGACAACCCCTTAAACTTCCACAAACATAACCAATGGAGGACCAAGAGTAGGGCAGCACGAAACTAAGAATTGAAATGAAACAAACACACAAAACAGAACAGACAACCACACAAAACAGAGCATGCAAATGCTAAAAAACACACAAAACAGAGCATACACAGCTGCTAAAAAACAGAGAATGAAGAGAGCTTACCTCGGTGATGCGCCCAGCTCCGCTACCTTCATCAACGGGACATACGAAACTTCAATGAACAGCCATGGAAGCCACGAAACCACCATAGTTGCAGCTCAAAAAATCAGTCCCCCATTGTTGGGAGGAGAGAGAACAGAGAGAAAAAAATTCAGCATATTAGCATTCATCCATCCAGCCCAATATGGTCAAGCCCATTAGCACTAATCCCATAATGCCCGAGCCCAATGGAGCCCATTGCATTTGGGCCAAGCCGATTTGGGGCTTCAATTTGGCCACCCTTGCGATGAACGGATTGTAAATCCCCACGGGTCGGCCCAACAAGGGAGTGAGAGTTTAAGGACTTGCCAACTTTAGGAAATTTGACTTTCAAACCATTAGGAGCATTACCAACAGCTGGGAAATCTTCATTTAATTGAGATCCCAGAGATACCAAAAGCGAATCACTCAATAAAAGTTCCTTTCCCTTATTTGACTCACGTTTCCAACCGATTTGCTTGCCTACGAGAGAAGCCTTAGATACCATGTGTTGATTGCCCAATAAATCCATATTTGGCAATGCTGATTTATTAGAGATCCCATAATCAGAAAGGCCATCTTGCAAACACGAATTGGCAGCAAAGATCCCATAATTGGCAATACTTCCTTCCAAATTAAGCATCGATGCATCCTTAAAATGGACAGGAGACTCTCCATCAACATTGCCAGCCTTCCCCGTTGAATTAGCAGCAACAGACGCGGTCGAAGAAGGAATGGGACCAACTGCCGGATCCACCTTAACTCCCAGACCGGCAATGACGGACGCTGGAGAAATGCCAGCTTCCTGTAATTCAAAAACGCCAGCCTGGCCTCTTAACTTCACAGCACGATTTGCGGAAGAAGACGGGGAGATAGCCGAGGGCTTCAATTGGCTCAGCCCTTCAATCACGCTAGGAGGTTGAATGTCAGCCACCGAAGCGTTACCTTCTGGAGTAGGAACCATTGGAGATGAAGCTCGTTTCCCTTCATCTTCAACCTCCCGCCAACTACTATTCGTATCAGCAAACCCCCGACCATGATCTGACCCTAAAGTAGCTGCAACATCCACAGAGGAGTCCACTGAATTGCTAATGGACGGAGTCTGGGAATTCACACGAAGCTGCTCTGTTCTTTTACCAGAACTCACAACCTCTGAATTTTGCCCCAAACTATCAGGAGCAGCCCCTTTGGACCGTCCTTCACTTAGGATATCCTTAGCGACATCAGAACTTACAACCCCCATTGATTTTGTTGCAGAAAGTTTGTAGAGCCGAAGACCAGGGAAACCCGAATAAGAACCATTACTCTTTGCGAATGGTTTCTTTTGAGGGGACTTCTTCCTCCTCATATTGCACACCAAGCCGCGTGATCAAAACGAAGAAGAAGACGATCACCCACAATCACGAAACCAGAGCACCCCACTCCAAACAACCAAAACCAGCAACGAACTAAAACCGAAAGAACACTAAAACAAAATAAAAGCAAAACAGAGTATAAAAAATACCTTAGATTCTATTAGTCATGTGTATGGAAGTGATACGAAACGCTAGTGAATTGGATCAAGAACCCCTTGGTTATACGAACCCTTGAATCACAAACACTAAAACCCCTTAATCAGATCGGTTTCACCCCAAGATAAAGAGAAGAATAAAAAATACCTTAGATCGAATATCCAAGGATGAGGAACTTGTCCCTAACCTTGAACCGAAACACTCCACTATTAGATTGATCAAGTCTAATAGAATGCTTCTCAAACATGCAAGTCAAACAAGAAATGCAAAGGTAACAATAGCTCTCGGCTATGGAAATGCTCCAATGGAGTTTTCAATTCAAATATCTAAGTTGTTCTTTTCATAAGACAAGACCAATCCCTTTTATAGACAAGGAATTCAGCCAATAGTCTCTTTAACTCCCTAACATAAATGCTAATATGAAAAGTCTCCTTGAAATACCAAAAGGTGCCTTGATATTCTAAAAGGCACCTTGGAAAAGTAAAAGTCATCTAGAAATATGAAAGGTTGCCTAAGACTTTGTTACACTTTCAAGAGTTGTAGTTTGAGGTTAAAAAGTTTGAGATTCGGTCTGATATTTCTTCTGCATGCTCGTCCTGGGTGGGTGCGGTTTCGGCCGTCTCCCCCTGGGATTCTTTTGATTGACTTTGTCTTGTTCTTTGAGTGTGTGCAGGTGTTTTGTCAGGTTGCTCTTTGCGGTGCTGTTTCGCTTCTGGCGATTGCTTCTTCCCCTGCTTTGTCCCTGGATGCTGCTGCTGTCTCTTCTCTGGAGGGGTTCAGTTTTGGTCTGTGCGGCTTGGTTGTTTGAGCTTGTCCCGGTGCTTGTTCATGTTCTGGGTACGCTGCTTGTAGCGGCTCGGTCAGTTGATTGCTTTCTTCATCTGTCTGTCCTTTGTTGTCCTTGGCTTTTCTCCCCTGGTGGGCTTCTTGTGTGGGGCTTTGAGAGGCTAGGCTGTGGGGTGTCTCTAGCTGTAGGGGTGGTTCAGGCGGTGCTTGCTTCTTCTGCAGTTGGCTGTCCTTCTCTGTTCTGTGGGTGCTCGGTGTCCCCTGGCGGTCCTGGTTCCTAATAGAGCTGAGTTCTGGATGCTTGTTGTCACCCCGAAAGGCGCTTTGTTCTGAGGGTGTGTGGGCTTTTTGTGGGTCCTTAGATCTGGCTTTGTCGAGGGAAGCGATGCTGGCTGGGTCCCTGTGGCTTTCTGCCGTGCCTGCATACCGGATGGTTGTTCTTTTGCCATAAGTAGGGGGAAGACGAGTTCATGGGCTTTTCTTTGTTCGGTTTCTTGGTCGTGCTTGGGGGGCGGGCTTCTTGCTTGCTTATGATGGATGGCCAGCTTGGCCCCTTTTTTTCTCAGCATCTGCCTGTCCTCTCTCTGTTTTTGCTGGTGCCCCTTGTTCCTGTCTGGAGTCGCTCTTTCGCTCGTGCCGGCCGGGGGATGGATGGCCTGGGGTGTCTTGTGGGCGGATGAGGAGTCTTGCTTCGCGGATGAGGAGTCATGCTTCGTTCGTGTTCTGTCTTATTGTTTCCTCATGCTTCAGCTGGCTCGTTTGCTTTTTGAGTTGTGTTACATTTTTCTGATGTTTGTCCTTTCTGGCTCCTTCCCGCCTGTGGGTTGGATGCTGGGGTTTGTTGATGTTTGGTTTCTTTGTTGCTTTCCCTCGGGCTGTGAGGTTTCCGTTGGGTTTTTTTGGTTTTGTTGTCGTACATTGGTTCTCCCAGTGTTTGTTCTCTTGTTTGTTGTGCCCTTTGGCCTCGGGCTTTGAGGTCTTTTGCTTATATATAATTACCTTTGAAAAAAAAAAAAAAAAAGCGTCCCCGACCATAAGTTTGGAAAAGAAGGGAAGAAACGGGCGATATGGAAATTGCAAAAAACCGAAAACGCCCCGGTGGGATGCATTTTTTGAAATTATTTTTTATTCAAAAATGGGTTCGTATTGATCAAACATTCACAATCCACTCTTTGGTTTTGTGCAATTCGGAGTCTTACTCAGTTTTTTTGGCACGTGCTTTAAATGCTCCCGTTGAGGATTTTAGGGCTTTGAGATTGGGGTGCAAGGTTGTTAGATATTAGACTCGCTGGCTTCGAGAGTTGTAGTTTGAAGTTAAAAAGCGTCCCCGACCATAAGTTTGGAAAAGAAGGGAAGAAACGAGCGATATGGAATGTGCAAAAAACCGAAAACGCCCCGGTGGGATGCATTTTTTGAAATTATTTTTTATTCAAAAATGGGTTCGTATTGATTGAACATTCACAATCCACTCTTTGGTTTTGTGCAATTCGGAATCTTACTTAGTTTTTTGGCACGTGCTTTAAATGCTCCCGTTGAGGATTTTAGGGCTTTGAGATTGGGGTGCAAGGTTGTTAGATATTAGACTCGCAGGCTTCGAGAGTTGTAGTTTGAGGTTAAAAAGCATCCCCGACCATAAGTTTTTTTTTTTGCAAAGGTGATTATATTAAGCAAAAAGGACCTCAAAGCCCAAGGCCAAAGGGCACCATCAAACAAGAGAACATCCACTGGGAAAACCAATGTACCAAACAAAACAAAAACAACCCAACAGAACCTCACAGCCTGAGGGAAAGCAACAAAGAAACCAACAACAACAAACCCCGACACCCAACCCACAAGCGGGAAGGAGCCAGAAAGACAAAAAGCAAATAAATACAACACAACTAAAAGAGCAAAAGAACACAACCGAAGCAAGAGGAAACAACAAGTCAGAACACGAACGAAGCATAACTCCCCAGCCGCCCAAAAAACACCCCAAACCATCAAACCCCCGGCCGGCACGAGCGAAAGAGCGACTCCAGACAAGGTCAAGGGGCACCAAGCAAAGCAGAGGGAGGACAGACAGATGCTGAGATAAAAAGAGGCCAAGCTGGCCATCCATCAGAGCATGCAAGAAGCCAACCCCCCAAGCACGACCAAGTAAACCAAAACAAAGAAGAGGCCCTTCAACTCGTCTTCCCCCTACTTCTGGCAAAAGAACAACCATCAGGTATGCAGGCCGGCAGAAAGCCACAAGGACCAGGCAAGCATCGCTTACCCCGACAAAGCCTAATCCAAGGACACCCACCAAAAAACCGACACACCCTCCGGACAAGGCGCCTTTCGGGGTGACAACAAGCATCCAGAACAAACTCGACTCAATTCAGGAACCAGGACCACACCAGGGGGCAAAGAGCACCCACAGAACAGAGATGGACAGCCAACTGCAGAAGTAGCAAGCACCGCCTGAACCAACCCCTACAGAGGGAGGCACCCCACAGACTAGCCTCTCATAGCACCACTCAAAAAGCCCACCAGGGAAGAAAGAGCCAAGAACAGCAAGGGTCAAACAGGGGAAGAAAGCAAGCAAACTGAACGAGCCTCTGCAAGAAGCGTCCTCTAAGCAGTTACAAGCACAGGGAGAGGCCCCAAACAGGCAAGCCTCACAGACCAAACTGAAAACCCCCTCCAGAGAAGAGACAACAGCAGAACCTAGGGACAAAACAGAGGAAGAAGCAACCGCCAGCAACAAAAAGCACCGCAAGGAGCAACCTAGGGACAGAGCAGGGGAAGAAGCAATCGCTAGAAGCAAAACAGCACCGCAAAGAGCAACCTGAATAAACACCTGCACACACTCAAAGAACAAGATAAAGTCAATCAAAAGAATCCCAGGGGGAACCGGCCGAAACCGCACCCACCCAGGACGAGCATGCAGAAGAAATATCAGACCGAATAGTAGCGATAACCGACTGAGGAGGACGGTGACCCGGGCCGTGAAAACGCAAGTTGCGTTCCATCCAAATATGGTAGATCACAGCACACCAGGCCACTCTCCAAACAAGCTTACGCTTGTGTCGCCCAGCATTCTCCCGACAAATCCACTCAAGCTCAGCATCCCAAGGGAGAATAAGGCGGGAAGCTCGACCCCAACTTAGGATATCTTCCCACAACAAACTCGCAAAGGGGCACTGAAAGAACAGGTGGTCGTGGGACTCAGACCCAGACAAACACAACAAACAATCAGTAGGGGTCGAGGGGATCCACCTAGCCAACCTGTCACGGGTATACAGAATGTTATCCACAATACTCCTTTGGCTCCTTCTGCTTCGCTTTGGTTCTCTGTGGGTAGCTTGGATGGAGGAGTATATCCTCCGTGGTCGGTCTCTTTGGACGGTTCCTGTGTCGTCTATGTGGTCTTGGTGCCTCAAGGCGATTATGGGGCTTCGGGACCAATTCCGTCCACTTGTCCGGTTTTCCATTGGCGACGGTTTTAGGTGTCGTCTGTGGGTTGATCCATGGCTGCCTGATGGTCCTATTCTCCCCAGAATCAGTGATCGTATCTTGTATGACGCAGCTAGTCATATTCAAGCTATGGTCTCTGATTTTCTGCTGCCTGATGGTTCGTGGCGGTGGCCGGTAGTGTCTCCTGATTTGTTGGAGATCGCCGATGCCGTGCGCTCTACTGTGTGTTGCCCAGGTAGGGAGGATAGGTTGATCTGGGTTCCAGGCGGGATTGGTTTTTCGGTTTCAAGTGCTTGGGAGGCGATTCGCCCCCGTGGGACTGTGGTTCCGTGGCAGGGTTTGCTATGGTTCGGGGGGAATATTCTGCGTCATGCTTTTGTCACATGGCTGGCCTTGAGGGACCGTTTGTATACTCGTGATAGGCTGGCTAGGTGGATCCCCTCGACACCTACCGACTGTTTGCTTTGTTTGTCCGGGACTGAGTCCCGTGACCACTTGTTCTTCCAGTGGCCCTTTGCGAGTTTGGTGTGGGAAGATATCCTCTGTTGGGGCAGAGCTTCCCGCCTCGTTCTCCCTTGGGATGCTGAGCTTGAGTGGATTTGTCGGGTGAGTGTTGGGCAGCACAAGCGTAAGCTTGTTTGGAGGGTGGCCTGGTGTGCTGTGATATACCATATTTGGATGGAACGCAACTTGCGTTTTCACGGCCCGGGTCACCGCCCTCCTCAGTCGGTTATCGCTGCTATTCGGTCTGATATTTCTTCTGCTTGCTCATCCTGGGTGGGTGCGGTTTCGGCCGTCTCCCCCTGGGATTCTTTTGATTGACTTTGTCTTGTTCTTTGAGTGTGTGCAGGTGTTTTGTCAGGTTGCTCTTTGCGGTGCTGTTTCGCTTCTGGCGATTGCTTCTTCCCCTGCTCTGTCCCTGGTTGCTGCTGCTGTCTCTTCTCTGGAGGGGCTTCTGTTTTGGTCTGTGCGGATTGGTTGTTTGAGCTTGTCCCTGTGCTTGTTCATGCTTTGAGGACGCTGCTTGCAGTGGCTCGATCAGTTGCTGGCTTTCTTCATCTGTCTGTCCGTTGCTGTCCTTGGCCTTTCTCCCCTGGTGGGCTTCTTGTGTGGGGCTTTGAGAGGCTAGTCTGTGGGGTGTCACTAGCTGCAGGGGTTGGTTCAGGCGGTGCTTGCTTCTTCTGCAGTTGGCTGTCCTTCTCTGTTTTGTGGGTGCTCGTTGTCCCCTGGCGGTCCTGGTTCTTTTCTGAGCTGAGTTCTGGATGCTTGTTGTCACCCCGAAAGGCGCTTTGTCCTGAGGGTGTGTGGGCTTTTGGTGGGTCCTTGGATCTGACTTTGTCGAGGGAAGCGATGCTGGCTGGGTCCCTGTGGCTTTCTGTCGTGCCTGCATACCGGATGGTTGTTCTTTTGCCATAAGTAGGGGGAAGACGAGTTGATGGGCCTCTTCTTTGTTCGGTTTCTTGGTCGTGCTTGGGGGGCGGGCTTCTTGCTTGCATATGTTGGATGGCCAGCTTAGCCCCTTTTTTTTCTCAGCATCTGCTTGTCCTCTCTCTGTTTTTGCTTGGTGCCCCTTGACCTTGTCTGAAGTTGCTCTTTCGCTCGTGCCGGCCGGGGGATGGATGGCCTGGGGTGTTTTGTGGGCGGATGAGGAGTCATGCTTCGCGGATGAGGAGTCATGCTTCGTTCGTGTTCTGTCTTATTGTTTCCTCTTGCTTCAGCTGGTTCTTTTGCTTTTGGAGTTGTGTTACATTTTTCTGCTTTTTGTCTTTTCTGGCTCCTTCCCGCTTGTGGGTTGGATGCTGGGGTTTGTTGTTGTTTGGTTTCTTTGTTGATTTCCCTCGGGCTGTGAGGTTTCCGTTGGGTTGTTTTGGTTTTGTTGTCGTACTTTGGTTCTCCCTGTGTTTGTTCTCTTGTTTGTTGTGCCCTTTGGCCTCGGGCTTTGAGGTCTTTTTGCTTATATATAATCACCTTTGCAAAAAAAAAAGGAACCATCGTCCCACGAGGACGGATCGCCTCCCAAGCACTCGAAACTGAGAAGCCAATCCCGCCTGGAACCCAGATCAACCTATCCTCCCTACCTGGGCAACACACAGTAGAGCGCACGACATCGGAGATCTCCAACAACTCAGGATTGTCCCCTAGACCTTTGTGTTCGATAAAATTCCTGTGTGAGTTAAGTTTTTCCATGTCCCTATGGAATTGTGGACCACTCCTGGGTTGAGCAACATTGCGAGTACGGTTGGTGTTCCTTTGCGGTTGGATAAGCCTACAAAGGACAAAACGTGCTCCTCGTATGCTCGGGTCTGTGTGGAGGTTGCGATTGATGCCCCTCTTCCTAGTAAGGTTGGGGTCACTGTCTATGGGGTGGATCATACTATCCCAATTGAATACGAGTGGAAGCCCAAGCGGTGCCTTTCGTGCCGTATCTTTGGTCATTCGGACTCAGGTTGTCCGAAACAGACTGGGGGCAGTATTGATCCCCTCCTCCTTACTCAGGTGGCTACTGAGGGTGAGGTCAAGATACCGGCCTAGAGTAACGGCGTGGGCTCGGAACAGGCAGTGGTCGCTAGTGGGGAGGGTCAACAGGCTTCCTCTCTTGAGGTTGGTGATGATTTTATTCCTGTGGGAGGGAAGTCTCGTAGGCGTACACGGAACAGGAAGAAGGCTGCCAAATCCTTGGCTGCGACAGACTCGTCTGCCCTCCCCTTTGCCTCAGTTAGCCTCCCGAGTTCTCCTACTGGCCCCACCTCTAGGCTTTCCCGGTCTCCTGAGCCCCTAAAGGGGGTCCGAGTGACTAACTCTTTCGGTTCTCTAGCTGATTCCTTGGAGGGTGCTTTGGCCTCCCCGAGGGTGGTTTCCTTAGTGGAAAAGACGATCTGTGACAGTGTGGACCCTCGATGGTGTCAGGATGCCATTGTTTCCCCTTCTACTTCCTATGTCTAGTTGGTGCTCGTGGAATGTGCGCGGTCTCACTGACCCGACAAAGGGACGATGTGTTCGTTCCTTTTTGCAGTCTGAGAATATTGGTTTCTGCTGTCTGGTAGAAACTAAGGTTAAGGCTCATCAGTTTGACTTCGTGTTTCGTTCCTTTGGGGCCGATTGGCAGTGCGTGTGTAGTTATGGGGAGAGTGGCCTGGGACGTATTTGGGTGTTATGGCGTTCCTGCCGGTTCTCTTTCTCTCCTCGCCTGATTAGCCCTCAGATGGTTACTGGCTCCCTAGTGGACCTCTCTTCTCAGGTTGTGACTCATATTGCCTGTGTGTATGGGTCCAATCTAGAGGCTGGGCGGTCTACTTTGTGGAGGGAGTTGGCCTTGGCTTGTTCGAGTTGGTCTTCCCCTGGTGTGGTTATGGGAGACTTTAATGAGACTCGCCGGCTGACTGAGAGGAGTGGTGGTAACCATAGCATTTCTGCGATGGGAGCCTTTGATAGTGCTATCCTAGAGGCTGACCTGGTTGAGCTGCCGGTTCAGGGGAATTGGTTCACTTGGACTAGCCGCCCGAGGGGTGGCCCGGGAGGTCAGTTGGGGAGGTTGGATAGGGTTTTGGTGAATGCAGAGTGGGCTTCTGCCCGGCCTATGTGTGTGGTGCACGTGCATGAGTGGGGTGTTTCTGATCATAGTCCGATGGTGTTCTCTCCTGGCCCTTTTGGTGCTCGTCGGTCTCCTTCCTTTCGGTTCTTTAACCATTGGGGGGAGTCTGATAGGTTTTTGTCTGTGGTCGCTAGCAGGTGGGTAGCCCGTGTTGGGGTCTCTCCGCTTGTTAGCTTCGCTCGCAACTTGAAGGGCTTAAAGAGTTCTCTCAGGCAGGAGTTTGGGACGCCGATTGCCGTGCTTAGTCAGCAGGTTGTAGATTTTCGCTTGGCTATGGAGGCTGCCCAGGCTGGAGTTTTGGCTGACCCCCTTGCTCCCTCCCTCCAGCTTCAGGCCTCTGAGGCCTCAGAAAGGTTCTGGGAAGCTGCTAGGTGTGAAGAAGCTTCCCTTCGACAGAAATCGAGGGTTAAGTGGCTGGCGTTAGGGGATAGGAACTCGGGTTTCTTTCACAGGAGTGTGAAAGTTAGGGCAGCCCAGAATAGCTTTTCCTCTCTGGTTGATGGTTATGGGGCCAGGATGTCTTCCCATGAGGACATCTCGAGATCTCTGGTTCTTTATTTCCAGGGGCTCTTGGGGTCCCAGGGGGTTGGTTACCGTGACCTTACAGAGCATTTAAAGCCGATTGTGGGGTTCTTGTGGTCTGATCAGTGTGTAACTGATCTCATCCGCCCCATCTCGAGAGATGAGGTCCGAGCTGTTCTCTTTTCCATGAGTAGTGCCAAGGCTCCTGGGCCGGATGGCTTCCCTATGGGGTTTTTCAAAGCTGCTTGGAGTGTTTTTGGGGATGATTTCTGTTCCGCAGCGCTTCACTTCTTTGATACCTCCTTCCTTCCTCCTGGTATCAATGCCACCTCTCTTACCTTGATTCCTAAGAAGGTGGGTGCCTCCCGGGTTGAGGATTTCAGGCCTATTTCCTGTTGTAATGTGTTGTATAAATGCATTGCAAAGGTTTTGGCCAATCGTCTTCGCGTATGGCTGCCCTCCTTCATTAGTCCGAATCAGTCGGCCTTTGTTCAAGGAAGGAGTATTGTGGATAACATTCTGCTCTGCCAGGAGTTGGTTGGGGGTTACCACCTCAACAAAGGGAGCCCGCGGTGTGTGCTGAAGATCGATCTGCAGAAAGCTTATGACACTATCCAGTGGGATTTTCTCTTTGGCTTACTGCTCTCGATTGGTACGCCTTGCCAGTTTGTCAACTGGATCCGGGCTTGCGTTACTTCGCCTATGTTCTCCATTTCGGTGAATGGGTCCTCTGAGGGGTATTTTGCGGGTAGACGCGGTCTCCGTCAGGGAGATCCCCTGTCCCCTTACTTGTTCGTCATGTGTATGGAAGTCTTGTCGCGGCTGATGAGTTCCCCGCCGCCTGAGTTTGAGTTTCATCCAAAGTGTGAGAGGGTTAATCTTACCCATCTTTGCTTTGCGGATGACTTGATGATTTTCTCTGCAGGGAATGAGACTTCTTTGAGGTTTGTTCAGCAGACCTTACATCACTTCCAGGAGCTTTCAGGCCTTGTGGCTAACTCCGCTAAGAGCTCGATGTTCTGTGCGGGGGTTTGTTACGTCTCCAAAAGTGACCTTTTTAGGGCTTAATTAGCTTAGAAAGATGTTCACTCTTAGGTGTTTTTGATAGCATTTAGCCTAAACCTATGCTTAAATATGAGAATTAGAAGAAGGTAGCTAAATTAGGACTTATGTACAATAGGAAAGAAAAGGGTTGAAAACCGAAGGAAAAGAATGAAAAACAAGCGTTGCGAAAGCATTGCGGAAACATTGCGGTTCCCGCAATGTTTCAAGTGAAAACCGTAAGTTGACTGATCTTTTTCTGTTAATTTCCGTTATTTCAGGGATTCGTTCTTTCTCCTCCATCCATTCTGAAGTACGACGTTGAAGATTGATGGTTCTCCTTGGCCCAAATGCACCTGCAGATTACTATAAATAGGGGTCAAAGTCGAGGGTTCAAGCATCATCCGAAAGCGTAGAAGTCTTCTCGCAGTCCATCTTTTCTCCTGTATTTCTTTGCCGTCTGCTGGTTTGCGAAGCTCAGCTGTTGGAATCGATAATCTAATAGGAAGGAGAGGAGATTCTTCTTCTCTCCCGATTGGATTCATCCAAGCAAGGCTGACTTTTCTCATCCTTCATTCGAGGCGGCTGCAACGAGACATTCAAGCTTGCTTTACTGTTTTCTGTTCTTTATTTCCATTTTCCAACTCTGTCTTGTGTTGTTTCTGTTCTTGTGGCTAATTTAGTTCATTTCGTTGTGTTCTGTCTTTCTGTCCTTTACTTTAAGTATCTCTTGTGTTCATTCAATCAATTAATCAAACATAAAGTTCAGTATTTCACAGTCTCTCGCCTTTGCATTCTACTGTTTTCCCTTGCTGTTTTAAGCACATTTTCCTTCTAAGCATGACTATCTTATCCTTTAGTTCTGTTCTCCTTATATCCATGAGTAACTAAGTCACTTAGGGGCATGCTAATGACAACACTATAGGCTAAAAAACGTGAATCAAGCATGTAGGATAGCTCTTGAGGCATTGATTGTATGTAAGCTTCATTCCACGGGCAATTTCGATTGGCCATCCATTTTGTCCAAAGAACTCCTAACCTCTGGAAGGAGTAAGAGTTCAGAGTCATACTATCATGCTAGCCTTTCAAGGTAACCAGGAAACGGCCTAGGAATAGGCGTTTCCCTAGTACAAACCATATCTTTCTGCCTTAACAAGATGCTTAAGACCTTACTTTGAGTTGAGTAAACTAAAGAATCTAATGCATGGAATCGGACGATACATGAGATTGAGATAATTTGATGCATAGAGAGTAGATCCAGTGCTTGAGAATCGTATAAAAATGCCTATAGGATAGTCATTAGTAGCCCTTAATTCAACCATTTACACACTTTCGCTGTTATTTAATTGCGGTAGAATTGCTGTCTCCGCAATTCTGCTTAAGTTAAAATTCTGTTTAGCTGTCTTTGCCTTCATTTATTAATTTCGTTTCTTTTCATTTGAGCTTAGATTTCACTTGTTCTCGTTGATGTTACTACCCTTTACACATTCAGCAAAAATTAGATAATTAAAAACCAATTTTACCCCATCAAATCCACCCCTTCTTTCTTAACAAAACACTTCGCGAATAGCTAAAAATAAATCTCTGTGGGAAAACGAATGAAATATACTTACTACTTGCTATAAGATCATGTATGCTTGCATGTTCTGAGTGCTCTATCTCTTTTATTGCCTAATTATTTCAACACATTGAGCACGCAACAAGTTTTTGGCGCCGCTGCCGGGGATTTATTTTAGTGAAAACGAAGTTAGTTAAGTTTGAAACACCAAGTTTACTGTCAATTGGAACTAATCTAGGTTCATTTCTTTTGCAGGTACTAGTTGGGTTAGTTTATGAGTGAGCATTCAAGTAGTGATCTAGAGTTCAATCCTGAGCCCGAGAGACTATTTAGAGCCAGAAATAAAGCCAAGAAACGTCTTTTTAACCAACCCTCTATACCTCAAGTAATTGCGGGAACCTCAATTCCTCCGCAAGAATCTCAAGAAGAAATGGCTGGAATAATTCCAAATCCGGTACCTGTCACTCGCAATCCCATCGAAATAGCGAATGACAAAAATAGTGCCATCCTTTCATATTTAGTTCCTATGCCTGGGGAGCTGAACCCCAGCATAATCCGTCCTGAAATCACTGCCAACTCATTCGAGTTAAAACCAGTGATGTTCCAAATGTTGTCCACTGTGGGACAATTCTTTGGAGTGGAAAATGAGGACCCCCACAACCATCTTAGAAACTTCTTAGGAGTCAGTGATACTTTCATCATTCCTGGAGTTTCTCAAGAAGCCTTGAGGCTATACTTGTTCCCTTATTCTTTGAGGGACAAAGCCAAAACGTGGTTAAACTCATTACCCTCTGGATCTGTCCTTAATTGGACAGATTTAGCAGAGAAATTCCTAGTCAAATACTTCCCACCTGATAGGAATTCTACCTTTCGTGATGACATAGTTAAATTCAAACAAGCTGATAATGAATCTCTTCACGAAGCTTGGACAAGGTTCAAAGATCTTCTTCTTAAATGTCCACATCATGGCATCCCATGGTGTATCCAAATTGAGGTCTTTTTCAAAGGATGCAATCCCAGCACTAGACAAGTCTTAAACTCATCCGCTGGAGGCTCCATGTTGTCCAAGAGTTACAACGAAGCCTATGAGATCTTGGAGAAGATCTCAGCATCTCACTGTAGGTGGTCAGATGATCCTGTTGAGCCAACTAGAGCTCAAGACAAGGATGCTCTAAGTGCAATGAGCAGCCAAATAAATGCCCTGACCAACCTAGTCAAGCAAATGGCTCAAACCAATCTCCAAACAAGTGTGAACACCGCTACCGCCATGTCAATGGGCACCCAACCAAGTCAAGGTGAGACACTCATATGTGGATTCTGTGGGGAAGGGCACTTGTATGAATACTGCCCTGGGAATCCAGCCTCAGTCTGCTACATTGGAAGCCAGCAGCAGCCTAGGAACAACCCCTATTCCAATACTTACAACCCTGGTTGGAGGAACCACCCAAACCTGTCATGGGGTGGCCAACAAAATACTAACCAAAATCCTAACCAACCTAGACCGAGTGGAACACCTGGTTTCACTCCCCAACATAACCAATCAATGTATCAAAAACCATACAACCAACCTGTAGGATCTTCTATAGAAAACTTACTCAAGGAATACATAGCTAAGAATGATGCTACTCTTCAAAGCCAGCAAGCTACTCTTAGGAGCCTAGAGAACCAAATAGGCCAATTGGCCAATGAACTCAAGAGTAGGCCCCAAGGTAGACTCCCTGCTGACACCGAGGTGCCAAGGAGAGATGGTAAAGAACAAGTTCAAGCAATTGAACTTAGAAGTGGTAGACCCTTGGTGAGCAACACAAAGGACACACCAAAGAGAGTAGAGAACACTGAGTCTAGTGCTCCACTGGAGTCTCTGCCAAACCAAGGTCCACCATCAACTAGCACATCAGGAGCCAGGCTAGAGCCAATTATTGAGGAGATAGAAGAAATTCCAAGGCCTCCACCTATCCTAAGGCGCCCTGACGTGCCTGCATATGTGCCACCACCTCCATATCCTCGAAGGCTTAAGAAGAAGCAGGAACAGGAAGTGCATTTTAATAAATTCTTAGAAATTCTTAAGCAAGTGCATGTCAACATTCCTTTTGTAGAAGTTTTACAGTCTATGCCTTCCTATGTAAAGTTTTTGAAAGATATTATTACTAACAAAAAAATAATTGGTGAGTTTGAAACAGTAAACCTCACTGAGGAGTGCAGTGTCATACTCCAAAACAAGTTGCCCAAGAAGGAGAAGGATCCTGGTTCCTTCACCTTACCTGTAGAACTTGGAGGCAAGCACGTGGGCAGAGCGCTTTGTGACCTGGGCGCCAGCATAAACCTCATGCCCCTATCACTATTCCGCCAGCTAGGAATAGGAGAAGCACGTCCAACCACTGTCACTTTACAATTAGCAGACAGATCCATTGCATACCCAGAAGGTAAGATTGAGGATATTTTAGTAAAGGTTGACAAGTTTATTTTCCTTGCAGATTTCATTATCCTGGATTATGAAGCAGACAAGGAGGTCCCCATCCTGTTAGGCAGACCATTTCTAGCCACAGGTAGGGCACTGATAGACGTCCAAAAAGGTGAGCTTACTATGAGGGTTCATGATGAAGAGGTGAAATTTAGTGTGTATAAAGCTTTAAGGTACCCCTCTGACCTTGAATCCTGTGCTAGCATGGACGTTGTAGACTCTTTAATGGAAGAACAATTGGAGCATGTATTATTAACCAAGCATGCCAATGAATATGTAGGATTAGAATTAACTGACTTAAACATAGCTGAGATAATGGACATATCTGTAAATAACCCTCAGCATGTTTGTATGAATATTGACTTAACTGATAGAGCCTTAAATCCTTTAAAGCCATCCATTGAGCATCCACCTGTATTAGAATTAAAGCCACTCCCCACTCACCTCAAGTATGCATATTTAGGGAGTAATGAAACTCTGCCTGTTATCATTTCTTCTAAATTAAGTGAAAAGCATGAGGTTGAACTGATATTACTGCTTAAGCAACATAGGAAGGCTATTGCATGGACTATTGCTGATATTAGAGGCATTAGCCCTTCTTATTGCATGCATAAGATTATACTAGAGAAAGAGCACACACCTAGAGTAGATCACCAACGTAGGCTGAATCCCTCTATGAAAGAGGTAGTTAAGAAAGAAATAATAAAATGGTTAGATGCTGGTGTGATCTTCCCCATAGCTAGTAGTCAGTGGGTGAGCCCTATACAATGTGTACCTAAAAAGGGTGGGATGACTGTGATAGTCAATGAGAACAATGAACTGATTCCAACTAGGACTATCACAGGATGGAGAGTATGTATGGATTATAGGAAGCTAAATAAAGAGACCAAAAAAGACCATTTCCCTCTACCATTTATTGACCAAATGTTAGACAGAATAGCTGGTAGAGCCTACTACTGTTTCTTAGACGGTTATTCAGGGTATAACCAGATCACTATAGACCCTAAGGATCAAGAGAAGACCACCTTCACTTGCCCTTTTGGAACTTTTGCCTTTCGAAGAATGCCTTTTGGCTTATGCAATGCACCGACAACTTTCCAAAGGTGCATGTTGGCAATCTTCTCTGATTTGGATGAGTCCATGATAGAGATATTCATGGATGATTTCTCAGTCTTTGGGGATTCCTTTACCAACTGTCTAGAGAATTTAGGACAAGTCCTGGCTAGATGTGAAGAGACTAACTTAGTCCTTAATTGGGAGAAGTGTCACTTCATGGTAGATGAGGGGATTGTCTTAGGTCATAGAGTGTCAAGGGCAGGTGTAGAAGTTGACAGGGCAAAGATAGAAATCATAGAGAAGTTGGTAGAGCCGCAGAATGTCAAGGCCATTAGGAGTTTCTTAGGGCATGCTGGTTTCTACAGAAGGTTCATTAAGGACTTTTCCAAGATAGACAAGCCTCTGTGTGAGCTTCTAGAAATAAATAGGCCATTCATCTTCTCTAAGGAATGTGTAGTAGCTTGGACAACCCTTAAGAAAGCGCTAGTCACAGCACCTATTATAGTAGGGCCAGACTGGGATCTCCCATTTGAGATGTTATGTGATGCTAGTGATTATGCTGTAGGGGTCATGTTAGGACAGAAGATTGACAAGCTAACACACCCTGTCTATTATGCTAGTAAAACCTTGAATGAGGCTCAATGTAATTATACAACTACTGAGAAAGAGATGCTTGCTGTAGTGTTCGCTTGTGAGAAATTCAGAAACTATATTGTAGGCACTAGGACAATTGTGTACACTGACCATTCTGCCTTGAAATATCTTATGAGGAAGGCTGATGCTAAGCCTAGGTTGATTAGGTGGGTGTTATTGCTGCAGGAATTTGATTTGGACATTCGAGACAAGAAAGGATGTGAAAATGTGGTTGCGGATCACCTTTCTCGATTACAGCACAATTGCGAAAACATTGCGGAGGCCGCAATTTCTGATGCTTTCATTGATGAACATATCTTTGTTTTGACTCATTGTGATAACGATGAGGAACCTTGGTTTGCTGACATTGCTAACTTCCTTGCATCACAAGTGTTACCAGCTCTCAAGGGAGGACAAGAGAAGAAGAGGTTCCTTCATGAAGCAAGGAAATTCATCTGGGATGACCCCACACTTTACAGAACCTGTGCTGACGGCTTGCTAAGGAAGTGTGTTTCAGCTGCTGAAGCGAAGTCTGTGCTGCAGCACTGTCACACAGCTCCTTATGGTGGACACTTTGGTGGCCAAAGAACAGCTGCGAAGGTATTTCAGAGTGGCTACTATTGGCCAACGATCTTCAAGGATGCCCACAACTATGCCCACAGCTGCGATGAATGCCAAAGAACAGGTAACCTCAGTCGAAAGGATGAGATGCCCCTCACCTACATCTTAGAGTTGGAGCTCTTTGATGTGTGGGGCATTGACTTCATGGGGCCATTCCCTCCATCATCAGGTAACCTTTACATTTTGGTAGCAGTAGACTACGTATCCAAGTGGGTAGAGGCCATAGCATGTCCCAATAATGATGCCAAAACAGTTATAAAATTCTTGCATAGGCACATTTTTACTAGGTTTGGGACACCTCGGGCTGTCATTAGTGATGAGGGGACACATTTCATTAATAAGGCTATGGAGAGAGTGTTGGCTAAGTATAACATTAGACATAGAGTAGCCACTCCCTATCACCCACACTCGAATGGACAGGCTGAAATTTTGAATAGGGAGATTAAGAACATCCTAGAAAAAGTGGTCAAACCTAATAGAAAAGACTGGTCCTTTAAGCTTGAGGATGCACTTTGGGCGTATAGGACAGCATATAAGACACCTCTAGGTATGTCTCCTTACAGGCTTGTATATGGTAAAGCTTGTCATCTTCCATTTGAGTTAGAAATTAAGGCATTTTGGGCACTAAAGGAGTTGAATTATTGCGTGACTGATGCGGGAACGTTGCGGTCTTTGCAATTACATGAGCTTGATGAGCTTAGGCAAATGTCTTATGAAAATGCCAAAATGTATAAGGAAAAGACCAAGATTTGGCACGATAGTAGACTTAGAGTTAAGGACTTTAAGAAGGGTCAGCTTGTATTGTTGTTTAACTCACGGTTGAAACTATTTCCAGGGAAACTTAAGTCGAGGTGGTCAGGTCCATTTGTGATTACTAATGTGTTTGTTCATGGTGCCATAGAGATAAAGAACTTGCAGCAAGGCCAACCATTCATGGTTAATGGTGCAAGATTGAAGCACTACTATGAGGAAGGAGATGTGAAGACTCTCTCGGCCTTCCTCTTGACTGAAGCGTGACAATGAAAACGAGAGAGGACGAGTGATTGCTGTGCTCGTCGACATAAGGCTCATGCCTTAGTTTATTTTTTTGCGATTTTCCGGTTATCATTTGTGTATAAGTTTGTATGATTTTAATTGCGAATTTGATGTTGCTTTTATTTCTTTTTGTAGGGAATCGAAAGAGGGAATCAAGGAGAGTAATTCCAGCTTTAAAAATCAAGAAAAGATTAAGCCAAATAAAAGATACGGACGAGCAAAGATTGACATTTAGATGAAAAAAATCCCTAAAATTGCGCTGGATTTGCAGGATCCGCAAAATATAGCCGTTGGGATTTATCCGTTTCCTTTATATCCGTTAGAAGACGCTCGATCTGTACGATTCTCCCACTCTCTGAATTCCAAGAAAACTGCGATTCTCTTCATCTTTGATTCTTCTCTCCAAATCTCCAAGACTCAACAATGGTGTTCACAAGGGCTGAAAGATCTGCAGCCAAGAAGAGGGCTGACGACGCTGAAACGGCTGCAAGAGACGCACTGCTTGCCTTGGCTGAGGCTGACACTGCGCGAACTGAACGCTTACCCAAGCTTCCGATTCGCAAGAAGAAGTGGAAGGTTGTCTCTGAGATACCTGCTGGACCCTCTGAACCAGCAGGCACACCCAAGAAGCGTAGGTGGAGTCTAGCGGTGGCCGCTGAACCGAGCAAAGAAAAGACTCCCTCTGTGGAGAGTCAAGAAACTGAACGTGTGTCCCACGATTCAGCCAAGAGGAGTGCCTCGCCACCTGCACCACCAGCGCACAGCTCTTCCCCATCACCGCCAGCGCCGAGCCCTGAGCAGCCGTCTTCACCACAGAGTTCTGCACAGACACCTACAGCAGAGCAAACAACCACGCCGTCGCACACTTCCCCACGGCCTGACCCTGAATTCCCATATGGGGAGTACCAAGAATCAACGCAGGGCAGTGGGGAAGGTGAGGAAGAGGAGGTTTTCTCTCCTGTGAGGGAAGCTAGCCCAGTGAGTCTGTCGCAGCAGGATGATTCCATGGAAGAGACGCTGGGGGCGTGCCTCCAGCAGATCACCATCGAGGCAAAGCTCAAGAAGAAGAAGAAGGCCAAGATTATCAAGGCCAAGCGATCCAAGAAGCTGAAAAAGAAGAAGGCCAAAAGGGCGCCTTCATCAGAGAAGGAGAGCACTGAGCCATCGCTCAAAAGACTCAAGGTTGAGGCTGCAGAGTCAGCCAAGCCAGCAGACAAAGGGAAGGCCAAGCTCTACCCTGAAGATGAGCCTCAGTCAGTGAGGTATGTGTCCTCTGACGCTGAGTCCAGGGGCGTTGAGCTGAGGAAGAGGGAGTTGCTGCACGAGAAAGGCTTCCTCGACAGACCTGCTGACCTGCCGTAGTTCTTGCGCGCAGGAATTATAAATCACAGCTGGGAAGAGTTGTGCAGGCCACCCAATCCAGCTTACACGAGTATGGTATACGACTTCTACGCCAACCTGCGAAACTCTGAGGAGGGGCTTTCTGTGGTTAGGGGAGTAGAGGTGGACTACTCAGCAAAAGCCATCAACGAAGCTTATGGCCTCAAGGGCCAAAGACATACTGACTATGCGAGGATCGTTGATGAGCCTACTGAGGCAGTGCTGGAGGAGGCCATTCGAACCATTGGCCAGCCTGAAGCAGCGTGGACTGTATCACGCAATGGGAGGCACACCCTCATGAGTGCCAACCTCACAGCAAAGGCAGCTGTATGGTTTGCTTTTGTAAGGAGGAAGCTGTCCCCTGTGACCCATGAGACGACCATCAACCAGAGCAGGTCGCTGCTGGTCTATGCCATCATGCGAGGTCTCACGGTCAACGTGGGTGAAATCATGTCAGCCGCCATTGCTGAGTGCGCCAAAAAAGGTAAGGGACCATTATTTTTCCCTAACACCATAACCAAACTATGTTTGCTTGCAGGAGTCCCTATTGAGCGAATGGAGCAGCAGATGGCTTACACAGGCCACTTGGAGCTGCCTGCTAGCTTGAGGCTGAAGAGGAAGGGGAATATGGAGTTCGAACTGGATAGGCTGGCTGCTGATCAGTCACTATCCATGGCATGCCTGATGGATATGCAGAGGAGGATGGCTCAATGGGCCACTTACGCGCAGGCACGGGACAAGGAGGTTGCAGACCAACTTGGGTGCATCTTCCCTGACTTCCCTACAAATCTCATGACTCCATGGGTGCCTCCACGACCACGACAACCTGATGAGGATGAAGACATTTGAGTGCTAGTTTGAATTGCACTGAAGGGAGTATTGTTGTTCCCTTAGAATTAGAAAAATAAAAAAAAAATCTGCTTTCTGATAAACCATGTGAATTATGCTGTTTTTAGTACAATTTTGATATGTTTTAGTTGCTTAGTTTTATGTTCTTAAAAGTGCTTAGTATAGCCTGTTGTTAGCTGACTAGGTAGGATAGTTTAGTTTTATTTTTAGAGAGCTTGAATGACTGGAAAAAGCATGCTTAGGGGCCTTAATCACTGTTATATCTGCCCTGACTTGATTGCGAAATAATTGCGGTACCCGCAATTTTTATTACTGAAAGCATGTTTTGGACTGTCTGTTTAGCTAGGTTGTGATCTGTTTAAATTCCATCTTTTGCTGCTATCGTGACTACCTTATATAGCTTATCTAAAAGCATGCTGGATGAGTGTCATAGGACATCTTTTGATAGTTTAAATTAACCTCTAAAAAGCTCATGCACAGCTTTAAGACCTTATCTGTCTGTTTTTTTTTCAAATTCCTGCTGCTGTGATATTTTCTTTTAGAATGTTCTGTCTATGCCTAGGTCTTTTAGATTCTCTTTGTTTTACCTTAGACTAGATGCTTCTAGGACAAGTTTGGGGGTGTGCCACCTCAGACACTCATTGGGGACAATGAGTAGTTTAAGTTTGGGGGAGGCCACCCTAGGCCTAGGAACATTCCTTTCTCCCTTAGAAACATAAGCATTCTTCTTCTCCTTTACAAAAAAAAAAAAAAAATGAACTGAAAAAAAAAATGAAGAATAGAATAAAGAAGGGAGTCTCTCTCAGGTTGCTGAGTAATCAGTGCCAAGTGTGTAACCCACAAGTGGCATTGCATCAAAAGGCAACCAAAGGAAAGGCTCCACCTAAGAAAGAAGAAAAAGAAGAAGCAGGGAAGAAGAATGTATACCTAGGAGTTGCAACTTTGTGGCTTAGATGTCCTATTTAAAAAGAACTCTGATCCTCAAATTAGCTAGGCACAAAGTTGTAACTTGTAGGGTTGTTTAGGGAGATGAGTGTTTATCCAATGTAGTGATGCCAGGGTTTAGGTTGTTCTCTAAAAGTACTACTGTCACCGTTAATACTAAGACTGGCATGACTCTAAGGAATCCTAGACACATTAAAAATAAAGCTAGAAGCATGTACTGAGTCTGAGGTAAAGCTAGGCAGAATTTGAAACCTTAGGGATAGTGGCATGATATGACAAAAGCAAATAGATCAGTTGTAGGGAGTTAATGAAAACAGAAGGAGTGTTAGGCAGGCGAAGTCAGAAGAAGCTAGATAAGAGGGTAGTTTTAAGCTTAGAAGTGTGTCACAGGACAGCAGTGCTATAGATAGGGATATAGGGGAGTTAGTAAGTGGTTAAAGAAGAAGAAACAGCAGCCTAGGAAAGTCCTTAGATTGCTTGAGGACAAGCAAAACCTTAAGTTTGGGGGTGTGTTACGTCTCCAAAAGTGACCTTTTTAGGGCTTAATTAGCTTAGAAAGATGTTCACTCTTAGGTGTTTTTGATAGCATTTAGCCTAAACCTATGCTTAAATATGAGAATTAGAAGAAGGTAGCTAAATTAGGACTTATGTACAATAGGAAAGAAAAGGGTTGAAAACCGAAGGAAAAGAATGAAAAACAAGCGTTGCGAAAGCATTGCGGAAACATTGCGGTTCCCGCAATGTTTCAAGTGAAAACCGTAAGTTGACTGATCTTTTTCTGTTAATTTCCGTTATTTCAGGGATTCGTTCTTTCTCCTCCATCCATTCTGAAGTACGACGTTGAAGATTGATGGTTCTCCTTGGCCCAAATGCACCTGCAGATTACTATAAATAGGGGTCAAAGTCGAGGGTTCAAGCATCATCCGAAAGCGTAGAAGTCTTCTCGCAGTCCATCTTTTCTCCTGTTTTTCTTTGCCGTCTGCTGGTTTGCGAAGCTCAGCTGTTGGAATCGATAATCTAATAGGAAGGAGAGGAGATTCTTCTTCTCTCCCGATTGGATTCATCCAAGCAAGGCTGACTTTTCTCATCCTTCATTCGAGGCGGCTGCAACGAGACATTCAAGCTTGCTTTACTGTTTTCTGTTCTTTATTTCCATTTTCCAACTCTGTCTTGTGTTGTTTCTGTTCTTGTGGCTAATTTAGTTCATTTCGTTGTGTTCTGTCTTTCTGTCCTTTACTTTAAGTATCTCTTGTGTTCATTCAATCAATTAATCAAACATAAAGTTCAGTATTTCACAGTCTCTCGCCTTTGCATTCTACTGTTTTCCCTTGCTGTTTTAAGCACATTTTCCTTCTAAGCATGACTATCTTATCCTTTAGTTCTGTTCTCCTTATATCCATGAGTAACTAAGTCACTTAGGGGCATGCTAATGACAACACTATAGGCTAAAAAACGTGAATCAAGCATGTAGGATAGCTCTTGAGGCATTGATTGTATGTAAGCTTCATTCCACGGGCAATTTCGATTGGCCATCCATTTTGTCCAAAGAACTCCTAACCTCTGGAAGGAGTAAGAGTTCAGAGTCATACTATCATGCTAGCCTTTCAAGGTAACCAGGAAACGGCCTAGGAATAGGCGTTTCCCTAGTACAAACCATATCTTTTTTCCTTAACAAGATGCTTAAGACCTTACTTTGAGTTGAGTAAACTAAAGAATCTAATGCATGGAATCGGACGATACATGAGATTGAGATAATTTGATGCATAGAGAGTAGATCCAGTGCTTGAGAATCGTATAAAAATGCCTATAGGATAGTCATTAGTAGCCCTTAATTCAACCATTTACACACTTTCGCTGTTATTTAATTGCGGTAGAATTGCTGTCTCCGCAATTCTGCTTAAGTTAAAATTCTGTTTAGCTGTCTTTGCCTTCATTTATTAATTTCGTTTCTTTTCATTTGAGCTTAGATTTCACTTGTTCTCGTTGATGTTACTACCCTTTACACATTCAGCAAAAATTAGATAATTAAAAACCAATTTTACCCCATCAAATCCACCCCTTCTTTCTTAACAAAACACTTCGCGAATAGCTAAAAATAAATCTCTGTGGGAAAACGAATGAAATATACTTACTACTTGCTATAAGATCATGTATGCTTGCATGTTCTGAGTGCTCTATCTCTTTTATTGCCTAATTATTTCAACACATTGAGCACGCAACAGGGTTCCTGTCCCGGTGGCTGTTAGCCTTGCTGAGTTCATGGGTGATGCTTTTGCGACCCTGCCTGTTTGTTACTCAGGTCTCCCTCTCATCTCAGGTAGGCTGTCTTCTCGGGATTGCCAGCCCCTGATTGATCGGATCACCTCTAGGATCGGCAGTTGGACTGCTAGGGCTCTTTCCTATGCGGGTAGGTTGTAGCTCATCCAGTCGGTCCTCCAGAGCTTCCAGGTCTATTGGGCCAGTGTGTTTGTGCTGCCTGCTCGTATAGTGCATAGGGTTGAGAGTTTGCTTCGGTGCTACCTCTGGAAAGGCTCTCCTTCTGGTCGCGGGGGGGGGCGAAGGTTGCCTTGGACGACATTTGTTTGCCGAAGCGGGAGGGAGGTTTGGGTATTCGTCATATTCAATCCTGGAACTCAGCAGCTGTTATGAAGCTCCTTTGGCTTCTTCTGCTTCGCTCTGGTTCTCTGTGGGTCGCTTGGATGGAGGAGTATATCCTCCGTGGTCGGTCTCTTTGGACGATTCATGTGTCGTCTATGTGGTCTTGGTGCCTCAAGGCGATTATGGGGCTTCGTGACCAATTCCGTCCACTTGTCCGGTTTTCCATTGGCAATGGTTGTAGGTGCCGTATGTGGGTTGATCCATGGCTGCCTGATGGTCTTATTCTCCCCAGGATTAGTGATCGTATCTTGTATGACGCAGCTAGTCATATTCAAGCTATGGTCTCTGATTTCCTGCTCCCTGATGGTTCATGGCGGTGGCCGGTGGTGTCTCCTGAGTTGTTGGAGATCTCCGATGTCGTGCGCTCTACTGTGTGTTGCCCAGGTAGGGAGGATAGGTTGATCTGGGTTCCAGGCGGGATTGGCTTTTCAGTTTCGAGTGCTTGGGAGGCGATCCGTCCCTGTGGGACGGTGGTTCCTTGGCAGGGTTTGCTTTGGTTCGGGGGGAATATTCCGCGTCATGCTTTTGTCACCTGGCTGGCCTTGAGGGATCGTTTGTATACCCGTGATAGGCTGGCTAGGTGGATCCCCTCGACACCTACCGATTGTTTGCTTTGTTTGTTCGGGTCTGAGTCCCGTGACCACTTGTTCTTTCAGTGCCCTTTTGCGAGTTTGGTGTGGGAGGATATCCTCTGTTGGGGTAGAGCTTCCCGCCTCGTTCTCCCTTGGGATGCTGAGCTTGAGTGGATTTGTCGAGAGAGTGCTGGGCAGCACAAGCGTAAGCTTGTTTGGAGAGTGGCCTGGTGTGCTGTGATCTACCATATTTGGATGGAACGCAACTTGTGTTTTCACGGCCCGGGTCACCGTCCTCTCCTGACGGTTAGCTGCTATTCGGTCTGATATTTCTTCTGCATGCTCGTCCTGGGTGGGTGCGGTTTCGGCCGGCTCCCCCTGGGATTATTTTGATTGACTTTTTTTCTGTTCTTTGAGTGTGTGCAGGTGATTTTTCAGGTTGCTCTTTGCAGTGCTGTTTCGCTTCTGGCGATTGCTTCTTCCCCTGCTTTGTCGCTTGGTTGCTCCTTGCGGTGCTTTTCGTTGCTGGCGGGTGCTTCTTCCCCTGTTCTGTCCCTAGGTGTTGCTGTTGTCTCCTCTCTGGAGGGGGTTTTCAGTTTGATCGGTGTGGCTTGCCTGTTTGGGGCTTCTCCCTGTGCTTGTTCCTGCTTTGAGGACGCTTCTTGCAGAGGCTCGTTCTGTTTGCTTGCTTTCTTCTCCTGTCTGCCCCTTGCTGTCCTTGGCTCTTTCTTCCCTGGTGGGCTTTTTGAGTGGGGCTTTGAGAGGCTAGTCTGTGGGGTACCTTCTGTAGGGGTTGGTTCAGGCGGTGCTTGCTCTTCTGCAGTTGGCTGTCCATCTTTGTTCTGTGGGTGCTCTTTGTCCCCTAGTGTGGTCCTGGTTCCGAATTGAGTTGAGTTTGTTCTGGATTCTTGTTGTCACCCCGAAAGGCGCCTTGTCCGGAGGGTGTGTCGGTTTTTTGGTGGGTGTCCTTGCATCTGGCTTTGTCGAGGGAAGCGATGTTTGCCTGGTCCTTGTGGCTTTCTGCCGGGCCTGCATACCTGATGGTTGTTCTTTTGCCATAAGTAGGGAGAAGACGAGTTGAAGGGCCTCTTCTTTGTTTTGGTTTACTTGGTCGTGCTTGGGGGGCTGGCTTCTTGCATGCATATGATGGATGGCCAGCTTGGCCTCTTTTTATCTCAGCATCTATCTGTCCTCCCTCTGCTTTGCTTGGTGCCCCTTGACCCTGTCTGGAGTCGCTCTTTCGCTCGTGCCGGCCGGGGGATTGATGGCTTCGGGTGTCTTTTGGGCGGCTGGGAGTTATGCTTCGTTCGTGTTCTGACTTGTTGTTTCCTCTTGCTTCGGTTGTGTTCTTGTGCTCTTTGAGTTGTGTTGTATTTATTTGCTTTTTTGTCTTTTCTGGCTCCTCCCGCTTGTGGGTTGGGTGTCGGGGTTTGTTGTTTGTTGGTTTCTTTGTTGCTTTCCCTCGGGCTGTGAGGTTCCGTTGGGTTGTTTTTGTTTTGTTTTCGTACATTGGTTTATCCCAGTGGTTGTTCTCTTGTTTGATGGTGCCCTTTGGCCTCGGGCTTTGAGGTCTTTTTGCTTAATATACACCTTTGCAAAAAAAGGAAATCAGAGACCATAGCTTGAATATGACTAGCCGCGTCATACAAGATACGATCACTAATCCTCGGGAGAATAGGACCATCAGGCAGCAATGGATCAACCCACATACGACACCTACAACCATCGCCAATGGAAAACCGGATAAGTGGACGAAATTGGTCACGAAGCCCCATAATCGCTTTGAGGCACCAAGACCACAGAGACGACACAGGAATCGTCCAAAGAGACCGACCACGGAGGATATACTCCTCCATCCAAGCGACCCACAGAGAACCAGAGCGAAGCAGAAGGAGCCAAAGGAGCTTCATAACAGCTGCCGAGTTCCATGATTGGATATGACGAATACCCAAACCACCCTCCCGCTTCGGGAAACAAATGTCATCCCAGGCAACCTTAGCCCCCCCACGACCAGAAGGAGAGCCTTTCCAGAGGTAGCACCGAAGCAAACTCTCAACCCTATGGACTATACGAGCAGGTAGCACAAACACACTAGCCCAATAGACCTGGAAGCTCTGGAGGACCGACTGGATAAGCTGCAACCTACCAGCATAGGAAAGAGCCCTAGCAGTCCAACTGCCAATCCTAGAGGTGATCCGATCAATTAGAGGCTGGCAATCCCGAGAAGACAGCCTTCCTGAGATAAGAGGGAGACCTAAGTAGCAAACAGGCAGGGACGCAAGAGCGACACCCATGAACTCCGCAAGGCCGACAGCCACCGGGACAGGAACCCCCGCACAGAACATCGAGCTCTTAGCGGAGTTAGCCACAAGGCCCGAAAGCTCCTGGAAGTGATGTAAGGTCTGCTGAACAAACCTCAAAGAAGTCCTATTCCCCGCAGAGAAAATCATCAAGTCATCCGCAAAGCAGATATGGGTAAGATTAACCCTCTCGCACTTGGGATGAAACTCAAACTCAGGCGGCGGGGAATTCAGCAGCCGCGACAAGACTTCCATACACATGACGAACAGGTAAGGGGACAGGGGATCTCCCTAACGGAGACCCTGCCTACCCGCAAAAAACCCCCTCAGAGGACCCATTCACCGAAATGGAGAACATAGGCGAAGTAACGCAAGCCCGGATCTAGTTGACAAACTGGCAAGGCGTACCAATCGAGAGCAGTAAGCCAAAGAGAAAATCCCACTGGATAGAATCATAAGCTTTCTGCAGGTCGATCTTCAGCACACACCGCGACCTCCCTTTATTGAGGTGGTAACCCCCAACCAACTCCTGGCAGAGAAGAATGTTATCCACAATACTCCTCCCTTGAACAAAGGCCGACTGATTCGGACTGATGAAGGAAGGCAGCCACACGCAAAGACGATTAGCCAAAACCTTTGCAATGCATTTATACAACACATTACAACAGGAAATAGGTCTGAAATCCTCAACCCGGGAAGCACCCACCTTCTTAGGAATCAAGGTAACAGAAGTGGCATTGATACCAGGAGGAAGGAAGGAGGAATCAAAGAATTGAAGCGCTGCGGAACAGAATCATCCCCAACAACACTCCAAGCAGCTTTGAAAAACCCCATAGGGAAACCATCCGGCCCAGGAGCCTTGGCACTACTCATGGAAAAGAGAACATCCCGAACCTCATCTCTCGAGAAGGGGCGGATGAGATCAGTTACACACTGATCAGACCACAAAAACCCCACAATCGGTTTTAACTGCTCTGTAAGGTCACGGTAACCAACCCACTGGGAACCCAAGAGCCCCTGGATGTAATGAACCAGAGATCTCGAGATGTCCTCATGGGAAGACAACTTGGCCCCAGAACCGTCAACCAGAGAGGAAAAGCTATTCCGGGCGGCCCTAACTTTCGCGCTCCTATGAAAGAAACCCGAGTTCCTATCCCCTAACGCCAGCAATTTAACCCTCGATTTCTGCCGAAGAGAGGCTTCTTCACACCTAGCAGCTGCCCAGAACCTATTCGAGGCCTCAGAGGCCTGAAGCTGGAGGGAGGGAGAAAGGGGGTCTACCAAAACTCCAGCCTGGGCAGCCTCCATGGCCAAGCGAAGATCAACAACCTGCTGACTAAGCACGGCAATCGGCGTCCCAAACTCCTGCCTTAGATAACTCTTTAAACCCTTTAAATTGCGAGCGAAGCTAACAAGAGGAGAGACCCCAACACGGGTCACCCACCTACTAGCGACCACGGACAAAAACCTATCAGACTCCCCCCAATGGTTAAAGAACCGAAAGGAGGGAGACCGACGAGCACCTAAAGGGCCTTGTGAGAAAACCATCGGACTATGATCAGAAAACGCCCCGGTGGGATGCATTTTTTGAAAAAAAAATTTATTAAAAAATGGGATCGTATTGATCAAACATTCACAATCCACTCTTTGGTTTTGTGCAATTCGGAGTCTTACTCAGTTTTTTTGGCACGTGCTTTAAATGCTCCCTTTAATTTAGGGCTTTGAGATTGTGGTGCAAGGTTGTTAGATATTAGACTCGCAGGCTTCGAGAGTTGTAGTTTGAGGTTAAAAACCGTCCCCGACCATAAGTTTGGAAAAGAAGGGAAGAAACGAGCGATATGGAAATTGCAAAAAACCGAAATTGCAATAAGTTTGGAAAAAAAAACGAGCGATATGGAAATTAGAAGCGTCCCCGACCATAAACCGAAATTGAGGACTAAAGGGCTTTGAGATTGGGGTGCAAGGTTGTTAGATATTAGACTCGCAGGCTTCGAGAGTTGTAGTTTGAGGTTAAAAAGCGTCCCCGACCATAAGTTTGGAAAAGAAGGGAAGAAACGGGTGTTATGGAAATTGCAAAAAAACCGAAAACGCCCCGGTGGGATGCATTTTTTGATTTTTTTTTTATTCAAAAATGGGTTCGTATTGATCAAACATTCACAATCCACTCTTTGGTTTTGTGGAATTCGGAATCTTACTCAGTTTTTTTGGCACGTGCTTTAAATGCTCCCGTTGAGGATTTTAGGGCTTTGAGATTGGGGTGCAAGGTTGTTAGATATTAGACTCGCAGGCTTCGAGAGTTGTAGTTTGAGGTTAAAAAGCGTCCCCGACCATAAGTTTGGAAAAGAAGGGAAGAAACGAGCGATATGGAAATTGCAAAAAACCGAAATTGCAATAAGTTTGGAAAAGAAACGAGCGATATGGAAATTAGAAGCGTCCCCGACCATAAACCGAAATTGAGGACTAAAGGGCTTTGAGATTGGGGTGCAAGGTTGTTAGATATTAGACTCGCAGGCTTCGAGAGTTGTAGTTTGAGGTTAAAAAGCGTCCCCGACCATAAGTTTGGAAAAGAAGGGAAGAAACGGGCGATATGGAAATTGCAAAAAACCCGAAAACGCCCCGGTGGGATGCATTTTTTGAAATTTTTTTTTGGCACGTGCTTTAAATGCTCCCGTTGAGGATTTTAGTTTTTTGGCACGTGCTTTAAATGCTCCCGTTGAGGATTTTAGGGCTTTGAGATTGGGGTGCAAGGTTGTTAGATATTAGACTCGCAGGCTTCGAGAGTTGTAGTTTGAGGTTAAAAAGCGTCCCCGACCATAAGTTTGGAAAAGAAGGGAAGAAACGAGCGATATGGAAATTGCAAAAAACCGAAATTGCAATAAGTTTGGAAAAGAAACGAGCGATATGGAAATTAGAAGCGTCCCCGACCATAAACCGAAATTGAGGACTAAAGGGCTTTGAGATTGGGGTGCAAGGTTGTTAGATATTAGACTCGCAGGCTTCGAGAGTTGTAGTTTGAGGTTAAAAAGCGTCCCCGACCATAAGTTTGGAAAAGAAGGGAAGAAACGGGCGATATGGAAATTGCAAAAAACCCGAAAACGCCCCGGTGGGATGCATTTTTTGAAATTTTTTTTTTATTCAAAAATGGGTTCGTATTGATCAAACATTCACAATCCACTCTTTGATTTTGTGCAATTCGGAATCTTACTCAGTCTTTTTTGGCACGTGCTTTAAATGCTCCCGTTGAGGATTTTAGGGCTTTGAGATTGGGGTGCAAGGTTGTTAGATATTAGACTCGCAGGCTTCGAGAGTTGTAGTTTGAGGTTAAAAAGCGTCCCCGACCATAAGTTTGGAAAAAAAGGGAAGAAACGAGCGATATGGAAATTGCAAAAAACCGAAATTGCAATAAGTTTGGAAAAGAAACGAGCGATATGGAAATTAGAAGCGTCCCCGACCATAAACCGAAATTGAGGACTAAAGGGCTTTGAGATTGGGGTGCAAGGTTGTTAGATATTAGACTCGCAGGCTTCGAGAGTTGTAGTTTGAGGTTAAAAAGCGTCCCCGACCATAAGTTTGGAAAAGAAGGGAAGAAACGGGCGATATGGAAATTGCAAAAAACCCGAAAACGCCCCGGTGGGATGCATTTTTTGAAAAAATTTTTTATTCAAAAATGGGTTCGTATTGATCAAACATTCACAATCCACTCTTTGATTTTGTGCAATTCGGAATCTTACTCAGTCTTTTTTGGCACGTGCTTTAAATGCTCCCGTTGAGGATTTTAGGGCTTTGAGATTGGGGTGCAAGGTTGTTAGATATTAGACTCGCAGGCTTCGAGAGTTGTAGTTTGAGGTTAAAAGTTTCCCCGACCATAAGTTTGGAAAATAAGGGAAAAAACGAGCGATATGGAAATTGCAAAAAACCGAAAATGCCCCGGTGGGATGCATTTTTTGAATTTTTTTTTAATTCAAAAATGGGTTCGTATTGATCAAACATTCACAATCCACTCTTTGGTTTTGTGCAATTCGGAATTTTACTCAGTTTTTTTGGCACGTGCTTTAAATGCTCCCGTTGAGGATTTTAGGGCTTTGAGATTGGGGTGCAAGGTTGTTAGATATTAGACTCGCAGGCTTCGAGAGTTGTAGTTTGAGGATAAAAAGCGTCCCCGACCATAAGTTTGGAAAAGAAGGGAAGAAACGAGCGATATGGAAATTGCAAAAAACCGAAAACGCCCAGGGGCCAAGAGGTCTGTGGTTCGAATCCCCCCACCCCCAATGTACTCAAAAAAAAAAAAAAAATAGTTTGTAATTTTATACTATTAATGGTGGATTGAGTTTTCTGGAGGGGAATTTCGTCCATTGCGGCTTGAGGCTTTCCATGGGTGTGGATTGAAGATTGGATCAAAGCTTGTTAGGGCATGCCGACCACGGTACCGGAGCTGGGCGCATCACCGAGGTAAGTTTCCTACCCCCTGTTTTGCGTCTGTCTTCTGTTTTGAGTCTATCTTCTGTTTCTTTTTTTTTTTTTTTAGTTTCAAGTTTTGTGTGTTTTGTGGTACGTCATTTTGGATCTTTGAGTTGTGGTGGGTTTTGAGCTTGGTTTGAGAGTTCTACCATGAGAAAGAAGAAGTCCCCGCAGAAGCAGCCTGCTGCGAAAGCTCTCTCGGGTTTTCATAGCCTGCGAAACCCAAAACCTTCAGCATCTTTAGGGGTTAACGAATCAGTAGTGCTGTGTGGGGAGCCTCAGAACGCTCTTTCTCATCCTTCAGGTCCTGGGTCTGGGGTGCTGGGGCTGAAGCCCCCATTTTTGGAAGTTCCCTCGTCGGTTGTGTTTTCTGCAGAAAAACAGAGTATGGTCGTTGGTGAGGCTTCTGAGGAGAGGAAGTTACCGCTTGCTCAAACTTTGATTAATAAACCATTGGAGGCAGGTGGTAATGGAGAAACAAGAAAGGGGCAGTTTCAGGGAGCTTCATCTGGGAGCTCGGGGCAGCCTAAAAAACCTACGGAAAAAACAGGGGCTCCTTCTGTTAAACTGGGAGTTAGCACGGGGGGAGTTGCCTGCGTTAATGTTGTTGGGAAGGGTTCTAAATCTCGTCATAAGTTGCACTCTGTGACAAAGGAGGCGTCTTCGTCATCTTCAAACCTGGGCAACTTTCGGCTGGAGGTTGAAGAAGACGTTCTAGGGCAATCCGATTTCTCTCCCGTGGATGGTGAGGATGATGTTCAGTCATTAAATGCGACCTCTATAAAAGGAAATCTCATTAAACCCAACGGTGGGAGAGATCAGCCTGTCGCCAAATTCCCTTCCTCCCCCTTGATTTGTGCTGATGCTGTTAATGAGCGTGCTGGGAATTTTTTTGAAATTCCTCCAGCTAGCCGATTGGGGAATCCTCCATCTGCGGTATATTTGGAAACTCTCCCACCTACGCCAAATTTGGAAACCCTTTTAATTAAGGATGATTCTCTCTCCAGGGGTACTTCTCTCTCCATGAGCCATGCCATAAATTCCTTGGATGCCCGTTATGGAAAGTCAATTGTAGCTTCTCCTCATGTTGGGCTGATTCAAATGGCAAAGCAACGGCGTGAGGGTCATCCTGATTTTCCAAATCCGCATGGGTCTCCTAATGTAAGCTTCAATGGGCTAGGCCCAAATGAGTCTCTCACTAATGGGTTAGGTCCAATTGGGCTGCGGTCAATTGGGCTTGACCAAGATGGGCTTGCTGCACATGGGCTAGGACAAGATGGGCTTAATGGGCTTGGCCAAAATGGGCTTGGCCAAAATGACCAAGATGGTCTTCGTGCTAATGGGCTTGAGAATTTGAGTTTGGGCCCAATCGGGCGTGGACAGTTGGGCAACTTGGTGACCCGCCGTAGTATCCCCCCTCGGGACGAGCTATTGGCCTTGGAGGGAAAGGATGGAGCTAGTGAGTCTAGAATGAGGTTTGGCTCGCTTGGGACGAGGTTTGGGTCGGGGATTCCAGGAAAGTTTCCTCTGTTAGGCTAACCTCGCTCGGGTTTGGCTAGTGAGGGGGCTGGTGTGTCTCTGGGTTCTGAGGATGGTTCTGGGCCGAATTTTGGTGCGCCTGTTGGGGCCCGAGGGGCAAATGGTCCGGGACAGAAGTCTACTTGGGCCAATCTGTTTGGGTCCCAGTGGGTCACCCCTGTTGATGAACCCCTAGTCTATAACCCTCCTATTGAGAAGGATGGGCTTATGTTTGCTATTCCCTCGGATGAGGTTATTGAGGAGGGCATAGCAGTCTGGAGAGGTTCTTTGGTAGGTCAATTTGTTGATGGTAAACTTCCATTTTTTGTTCTTGATCGTCTTGTCAGAAAGATTTGGGGACATGTGGAAGTTCCAACCATTAACTTGTTTGATAATGGATTGATCATTTTCAGGTTCCAAAAGGACTCAGCTCGGGACTGGGTCTTAGAGAATGGCCCCTGGCATTTCGGGGGAAAGCCTATCCTACTGAGGCAGTGGGCCCCTGGGATTGTCCCCCAGACCTTTGTGTTCGATAAAATTCCTGTGTGGGTTAAGTTTTTCCATGTCCCTATGGAATTGTGGACCACTCATGGGTTGAGCAACATTGCAAGTACGGTTGGTGTTCCTTTGCGATTGGATAAGCCTACAAGGGACAAAACGTGCTCCTCATATGCTCGGGTCTGTGTGGAGGTTGCGATTGATGCCCCTCTTCCTAGTAAGGTTGGGGTCACTGTCTTTGGGGTGGATCATACTATCCCCATTGAGTACGAATGGAAGCCCAAGAGGTGCCTTTCCTGTCGGGTCTTTGGCCACTCGGACTCCGCCTGTCCTAAAAAGACTGTGCGTAGCTTAGATCCCATCCTTCCTACTCAGGTGTCTACTGAGGGTGGGGTCAGGGTGCCGGCCCAGAGTGATGGCGTGTGCTCGGATCAGGTAGGGGTGGCTAGTGGGGAGGGTGAACAGGCCTCCTCTCTTGAGACGGGTGATGACTTTCTCCCTGTGGGAGGGAAATCTCGAAGGCGTAAACGGAAGAAGGCTGCCAAGTCTTTGGCTGCAGACTTGGCTGCCCTTCCCATTGCCTTGGCTAGTCTCCCAAGCTCTCCTATTGGCCCCTCCTCTCGGCTCCCCCGTTCTCCTCAGGCCCCGAAGGGGGTTCTTGTGACTAACTCTTTCGATTCTCTTTCGGAATACTTGGGGGGTGATTTGGCCCCTCCGCGGGTGGTTTCCTTAGTGGAAAAGACGCTCTGTGATAGTGTGGACCCTCGATGGTGTCAGGATGCCATTGTCTCCCCTTCTACGTCCTATGTCTAGTTGGTGCTCGTGGAATGTGCGCGGTCTCACTGACCCGACAAAAGGACGATGTGTTCGTTCCTTTTTGCAGGCTGAAAATATTGGTTTCTGCTGTCTGGTAGAAACTAAGGTTAAGGCTCATCAGTTTGATTTCGTGTTTCGTTCCTTTGGGGCTGATTGGCAGTGTGTTTGTAGTTATGGGGATAGTGGCCTGGGTCGTATTTGGGTGTTATGGCGTTCTCGCCGGTTCTCTTTCTCCCCTAGCCTGATTAGTCCTCAGTTGGTTACTGGCTCCCTGGTGGACCTGTCTTCTCAGGTTGTGACTCATATTGCCTGTGTGTATGGGTCTAATCTCGAGGCTGGCCGGTCTGTTTTGTGGAGGGAGTTGGCCTTGGCTTGTTCGAGTTGGTCTTCCCCTGGAGTGGTTATGGGAGACTTTAATGAGACTCGCCGGTTGACTGAGAGGAGTGGGGGCAACCATAGCATTTCTGCGATGGGAGCCTTTGATACTGCTCTCCTAGAGGCTGACTTGGTTGAGCTGCCGGTTCAGGGGAATTGGTTCACTTGGACTAGTCGCCCTAGGGGTGGACCGGGAGGTCAGTTGGGGAGGTTGGATAGAGTCTTGGTCAATGCTGAGTGGGCTTCTGGTCGTCCTATGTGTGTGGTGCACGTGCATGACTGGGGTGTTTCTGACCATAGTCCGATGGTTTTCTCTCCTGGCCCTTCAGGTGCTCGTCGGTCTCCCTCCTTTCGGTTCTTTAACCATTGGGGGGAGTCTGATAGGTTTTTGTCTGTGATCGCTAGTAGGTGGGTGACCCATGTTGGGGTCTCTCCGCTTGTTAGCTTCGCTCGTAACTTAAAGGGCTTAAAGAGTTCTCTCAGGCAGGAGTTTGGGACGCCGATTGTCGTGCTTAGTCAGCAGGTTGTTGATCTTCGCTTAGCCATGGAGGCTGCCCAGGCGGGAGTTTTGGCAGACCCCCTTTCTCCCTCCCTCCAGCTTCAGGCCTCTGAGGCATCTGAGAGGTTCTGGGCTGCAGCTAGATGTGAAGAAGCCTCCCTTCGGCAGAAATCGAGGGTTAAGTGGCTGGCGTTAGGGGATAGGAACTCAGGGTTCTTTCACCGGAGCGTGAAAGTTAGGGCAGCCAGGAATAGCTTTTCCTCGTTGGTTGATGGTTCTGGGGTCAGATTGGCTTCCCATGAGGACATCTCAAGATCTCTGGTTCATTATTTCCAGGGTCTCTTGGGGTCCCAAGGGGTTGGTTATCGTGACCTCACAGAGCAATTAAAGTCGATGGTAGGGTTTTCGTGGTCTGATCAGTGTGTAACTGATCTCATCCGCCCCATCTCGCGAGATGAGGTTCGAGCTGTTCTCTTTTCCATGAGTAGTGTCAAGGCTCCTGGGCCGGATGGTTTCCCTGTGGGGTTTTTCAAAGCTGCTTGGAGTGTTGTTGGGGATGATTTCTGTTCCGCAGCGCTTCACTTCTTTGATACCTCCTTCCTTCCCCCTGGTATCAATGCCACCTCTCTTACCTTGATTCCTAAGAAGGTGGGTGCCTCCCGGGTTGAGGATTTCAGGCCTATTTCCTGTTGTAATGTGTTATATAAATGCATTGCAAAGGTCTTGGCTAATCGTCTTCCCGTGTGGCTGCCTTCCTTCATTAGCCCGAATCAGTCAGCCTTTGTGCAAGGTAGGAGTATTGTGGATAACATTTTGCTCTGCCAGGAGTTGGTTGGGGGTTACCACCTCAACAAAGGGAGCCCGCGGTGTGTGCTGAAGATCGACCTGCAGAAAGCTTATGATTCTATCCAGTGGGATTTTCTCTTTGGCCTTCTGCTTTCGCTTGGTACGCCTTGCCAGTTTGTTAACTGGATCCGGGCTTGCATTTCTTCGCCTATGTTCTCCATTTCGGTGAATGGGTCCTCTGAGGGGTTTTTTGCGGGTAGGCGTGGTCTCCGTCATGGAGATCCCCTGTCCCCTTACCTGTTCGTCATGTGTATGGAAGTCTTGTCGCGGCTGCTGAACTCCCCGCCGTCTGAGTTTGAGTTTCATCCCAAGTGTGATAGGGTTAATCTTACCCATCTTTGCTTTGCGGATGACTTGATGATTTTCTCTGCGGGGAACAGGACTTCTTTGAGGTTTGTTCAGCAGACATTACTTCACTTCCAGGAGCTTTCAGGCCTTGTGGCTAACTCCGCTAAGAGCTCGATGTTCTGTGCGGGGGTTCCTGTCCAGGTGGCTGTCGGTCTGGCTGAGTTCATGGGTGTTGCTCTTGCGACCTTGCCTGTTTGTTACTTAGGTCTCCCTCTCATCTCTGGTCGGCTGTCTCCTCGGGATTGCCAGCCTCTGATTGATCGGATCACCTCTAGGATTGGCAGTTGGACTGCTAGGGCTCTTTCCTATGCTGGAAGGTTGCAGCTTATCCAGTCGGTCCTCCAGAGCTTCCAGGTCTATTGGGCTAGTGTGTTTGTGCTGCCTGCTCGTATAGTCCATAGGGTTGAGAGTTTGCTTCGTTGCTTCCTCTGGAAGGGCTCTCCTTCTGGTCGTGGGGGGGGGCGAAGGTTGCCTGGGATGACATTTGTTTGCCGAAGAGTGAGGGAGGTTTGGGTATTCGTCATATCCAGTCCTGGAACTCGGCAGCGGTTATGAAGCTCCTTTGGCTCCTTCTGCTTCGCTCTGGTTCCCTGTGGGTGGCTTGGATGGAGGAGTATATCCTCCGTGGTCGGTCTCTTTGGACGATTCCTGTGTCGTCTATGTGGTCTTGGTGCCTCAAGGCGATCATGGGGCTTCGGGACCAATTCCGTCCACTTGTCCGGTTTTCCATTGGTGACGGTTCTAGGTGTCGTATGTGGGTTGATCCATGGCTGCCTGATGGTCCTATTCTCCCCAGAATCAGTGATCGTATCTTGTATGACGCAGCTTGTCATATTCAAGCTATGGTCTCTGATTTTCTGCTTCCTGATGGTTCGTGGCGATGGCCGGTAGTGTCTCCTGATTTGTTGGAGATCGCCGATGCCGTCCGCTCTACTGTGTGTTGCCCAGGGAGGGAGGATAGGTTGATCTGGGTTCCAGGCGGGATGGGTTTTACGGTTTCAAGTGCTTGGGAGGCAATTCGCCCCCGTGGGACAGTGGTTCCGTGGCAGGGTTTGCTTTGGTTCGGGGGGAATATTCCGCGTCATGCTTTTGTTACCTGGCTGGCCTTGAGGGACCGTTTGTATACTCGTGATAGGCTGGCTAGGTGGATCCCCTCGACACCTACCGATTGTTTGCTCTGTTTGTCCGGGACTGAGTCCCGTGACCACTTGTTCTTCCAGTGCCCCTTTGCGAGTTTGGTGTGGGAGGATATCCTCTGTTGGGGCAGAGCTTCCCGCCTCGTTCTCCCTTGGGATGCTGAGCTTGAGTGGATTTGCCGGGTGAGTGCTGGGCAGCACAAGCGTAAGCTTGTTTGGAGGGTGGCCTGGTGTGCTGTGATCTACCATATTTGGATGGAACGCAACTTGCGTTTTCATGGCCCGGGTCACCGCCCTCCTCAGTCGGTTATCGCTGCTATTCGGTCTGATATTTCTTCTGCTTGCTCGTCCTGGGTGGGTGCGGTTTCGGACGTCTCCCCCTGGGATTCTTTTGATTGACTTTGGCTTGTTCTTTGAGTGTGTGCAGGTTTTTTGTCAGGTTGCTCTATGCGGTGCTGTTTCGCTTCTGGCGATTGCTTCTTCCCCTGCTCTGTCCCTGGTTCTTGCTGCTGTCTCTTCTCTGGAGGGGTTTCTTTTTTGGTCTGTGCGGTTTGGTTGTTTGAGCTTGTCCCCGTGCTTGTTCTTGCTCTGAGGTCGCTGCTTGCGGAGGCTTGTTCAGTTGCTGGCTTCTTCACTTGTCTGTCCTTGGCTGTCCTTGGCCTTCTTCCCCTGGTGGGCTTCTTGTGTGGGGCTTTGAGAGGCTAGTCTGTGGGGTGTTCCTTGCTGTCGGGTTAGTTCAGGCGGTGCTTGCTCCTTATGTAGTTGGCTGTCCTTCTCTGTTCTGTGGGTGCTCGTTTTCCCCTGGCGGTCCTGGTTCCGAATTGAGCTGAGTTCTGGTTGCTTGTTGTCACCCCGAAAGGCGCTTTGTCCTGAGGGTGTGTGGGCTTTTGGTGGGTCCTTGGATCTGGCTTTGTCGAGGGAAGCGATGCTGGCTGGGTCCCTGTGGCTTTCTGCCGGGCCTGCATACCGGATGGTTGTTCTTTTGCCATAAGTAGGGGGAAGACGAGTTGATGGGCCTCTTCTCTGTTCGGTTGCTTGATCGTGCTTGGGGGTCGGGTTTCTTGCTTGCATATGATGGATGGCCAGCTTGGCCCCTTTTTCTCTGCACCTGCCTGTCCTGTCTCTGTTTTGCTTGGTGCCCCTTGACCCTGTCTGGAGTTGCTCTTTCACTCGTGCCGGCCGAGGGATGGATGGCCTGGGGTGTTAATGGGCGGATGAGGAGTCATGTTTGGGGCTGAGGTGTCATGCTTCGGTCGCGTTCTGTCTTTGTTTCCTCTTGCTTTAGTTGGGTTTCATTTTTATGCTTTTTGTCTGTCCTGGCTCCTTCCCGCTTGTGGGGTGGATGCTGGGGTCTGTTGCTGTTTGTTTTGTTTGTTGCTTTCCCTCGGGCTGTGAGGTTTCCGTTGGGTTGTTTTGGTTTTTGTTGTCGTACATTGGTTCTCCCAGTGTTGTTCTCTTGTTTGTTGTGCCCTTTGACCTCGGGCTTTGAGGTCTTTTGCTTATATATAATCACCTTTGCAAAAAAAAAAAAAAAAAATGCCCAGGGGGGATGCATTTTTTGAATTTTTTTTAATTCAAAAATGGGTTCGTATTGATCAAACATTCACAATCCACTCTTTGGTTTTGTGCAATTCGGAATCTTACACAGTTTTTTTGGCACGTGCTTTAAATGCTCCCGTTGAGGACTAAAGGGCTTTGAGGTTGGGGTGCAAGGTTGTTAGATATTAGATTCGCAGGCTTCGAGAGTTGTAGTTTGAGGTTAAAAAGCGTCCCCGACCATAAGTTTGGAAAAGAAGGGAAGAAACGAGCGATATGGAAATTGCAAAAAACCGAAAACGCTCCGGTGGGATGCATTTTTTGAATTTTTTTTTTTATTCAAAAATGGGTTTGTATTGATCAAACATTCACAATCCACCCTTTGGTTTTGTGCAATTCGGAATCTTACTCAGTTTTTTTGACACGTGCTTTAAATGCTCCTGTTGAGGATTTTAGGGCTTAGGGTTTGTGCAATTTGGTTTTGTGCAATTCAGAATCTTATCGAACAACCACTTGGTGCAGTGGGTGAGCGCTCCGCCTAATATAGCAGAGAGTGGGGGTTCGATTCTGCCCTAGGGCAGATTTTCATGTGCAACGGGTGAGTGAACGCATCACCTAGATATTCCAGAGTGGGGGTTGATTGATCCTGCACCGTGCAAACGGGGCATGAATGATTCAAAATATTTAATTGCATTATATACCGCCCATAAAGGCAAAATTTTCTCCTAAACTCTTTGTTCTCTCTCCTCCCAACAATGGGGGATTGAGTTTTTTACAGATTCTTCCATGGTGGTCGTGGTCCTCCTTGCTGCTGCTGGTTGTAGGGTGTTGAGGCAACGTGATCAAGCTGGCGACCTGGGATCATCATCGAGGTAACTCACAGCCTCTGAGTTTTATATCACCGAGCATGCTGATGAAGAAAGCAAAGCTGGGCGCTTCACCGAGGTAAGTATTCTATCTTGCTTTTCTTTCGGTTTTTAGTGTTATGTTTTGCTTTTCTTTCGATTTTTAGTGTTCTTTCGGTTTTAGTGTTTTTGTGCTGTTATTGGTTTCTTGGAGTGTTGTGCTCTGGTTTTGGGGTTGAGGGAGATCGTCTTCTTCGTTTGTTCACGCGACTTGGTGTGCAAATATGAGGAGGAAGAAGTCCCCTCAAAAGAAACCGTTCCTCAAGAGTAATGGTTCTTCTTCGGGCTTCCCTGGTCTTCGGCTCTCCAAAATTTCTACAACAAAATCAATCGGGGTTGTAAGTTCTGATATCGCTAAGACTAGCCTAAGTGAAGGGCGGTCTAAAGTGGTTGCATCTGACAGGTTGGGGCAAAACTCTGAGGCTGTAAGTTATGGTCAAAAAACAGAGCAACTTGCATTTTCTGGGCAGACTTGTTCCCTGTCAAAAAATGGAAAAACAGGGGGTCTTTCAATTGAAGGAGAAGATTTCTGTGTTGATTTTGGCCTTGGTCCTCAGCCCCGAATTAACTCTTCTAAGTCTGAGGCTTCTTCTTCGTCTAACGAGAGGAGTGTTGGCGCTGATAAGTCTCGACTGGAGGTTGAAGACGACGGGCTAGGGCTACCTGGTTCTTCGACCATGGAGGCGGCTGCTGATACCCGAGCTTTGAATGTTCGTCCTATTGAAGGAAACTTCAATAATGGTGAGGGCGTGTTTGAAGGGCTGGGTATTAATTCTGAAAAGCTTCCCTTATCTGCTGCCAATTTGAAAATGCAAGTTGGCCCTCTTCCTTCAAAAATGGCGAAAACAGGTGGTAAGGCCAGTCAGTTGAATTCATCTGCGGGAGTTGATATTGTCATTAATAAGGTGTTAGGTCCTCAGCCCCGTGGTATGACTTCTGCGGCCGAGGCTTCTTGCGTCCTCAACAATGGTGGTGGCGGCTGATGATGACAAGCTTCGGCTGATGATGACAAGCTTCGGTTTATTGATGATGACAAGCTTCGGCTGGAGGTTGAAGACGATAGTTTAGGCGAACTTGCGTCCTCAACAATGGTGGTGGCGGCTGATGCTCGAGCTTTGAATGCTCTTCCTATTCAAGGAAACTTCAATCATGGTGAGGGCGTGCTTGAAGGGCTGGGTATTAATTCGGCTTTGCTTCCCTTATCTGATGCTAATTCAAATGTGCAAGCTGGCCATCTTTGATATGGGATCCGCTCTAAAAGGTCTTTGTTGCCAAATATGGAAAATTTGGAAAATCAGCTCCTTGAGCAAAAGACAACTCCCGTAGGCAATTCTTCATTGTCATTACAGGTAAGCTTGGATAATAATTTGATTCAAGATGCTTCTCTCTCTAAAACCGATTTTCAATTGGGCTTTAAAGGAAAAGTTGGAAAATCTATTATTTCCTTGCCTCAAAACCGTGGGAGTTGGGGAGCTAATCCAAGGTGTGCTTCCCATTTTGACTTCCCAAATGGACTTGGCCCAATTGGTAATGCTTCGGGTGGGCTTGGCCAAGGGAATAGGTTAGCACAAGATGGGCTTCATGAGATGGGCTATTCTGATTTTCACCTTAATGGGCTTGATGACTTGGGTTCGGGCTCAATTTTGAATGGGCAAGGAGCCTTGCCTTTTGGGCCGTCCTCTTTTAGCCCAATAAGGCGTGGGCAGTTAGGCCACTTGGTGACTCGTCGTGTTACGCCCAATCGGGATGCGGTTTTGCCCCTTGAGGGAAAGGATGTAGCTAGTGAGGTTGGGTTGGGGTGTAGCTCGGTTGGGCCTAGGATTGGTTCGGGGATTCCAGGAAAGTTTCCTTTGTTAGGCCATCCTAGTTCGGACTTAGGAGTGAGTGAAGGGGCTGATGCGTCTTTGGGTTCCTTTAGTGGGTTTGGGCCTAATCATATTGGGCCTAGTGGGCCCCTAGGGTCCCTTGGTCAGGGGCATAAGGCTAGTTGGGCCAATCTGTTTGGGCCTCAGTGGCCCTCCCCAGCTGATGAGCCCCTTCTCTATAACCCTCCAATTGAGAAGGATGGGATTATGTTTTTTTTTGCAAAGGTGATTATATATTAAGCAAAAAGGACCTGAAAGCACGAGGCCAAAGGGCACCATCAAACAAGAGAACATCCACTGGGAAAACCAATGTACCAAACAAAACAAAAACAACCCAACGGAGCCTCACAGCCCGAGGGAAAGCAACAAAAGAAAACCAACAAACAACAAACCCCGGCACCCAACCCACAAGCGGGAAGGAGCCGGAAAAGACAAAAAAGCAAATAAATACAACACAACTCAAATAGCAAAAGAACACAACTGAAGCAAGAGGAAACAACAAGTCAGAACACGAACGAAGCATAACTCCCCAGCCGCCCAAAAAACACCCCAAGCCATCAATCCCCGGACCGGCACGAGCGAAAGAGCGACTCCAGACAAGGTCAAGGGGCACCAAGCAAAGCAGACGGAGGACAGACAGATGCTGAGATAAAAAGAGGCCAAGCTGGCCATCCATCATATGCATGCAAGAAGCCAGCCCCCCAAGCACCACCAAGTAAACCAAAACAAAGAAGAGGCCCTTCAACTCGTCTTCCCCCTACTTCTGGCAAAAGAACAACCATCAGGTATGCAGGCCCGGCAGAAAGCCACAAGGACCAGGCAAGCATCGCTTCCCTCGACAAAGCCTAATCCAAGGACACCCATCAAAAACCGACACATCCTCCGGACAAGGCGCCTTTCGGGGTGACAACAAGCAACCAGAACAAACTCAACTCAATTCAGGAACCAGGACCACAACAGGGGCAAAGAGCACCCACAAAACAGAGATGGACAACCAACTGCAGAAGTAGCAAGCACCGCCTGAACCAACCCCTACAGAGAGAGGCACCCCACAGACTAGCCTCTCATAGCCACCACTCAAAATGCCCACCAGGGACGAAAGAGCCAAGGACAGCTAGGGGCCAACAGGGGAAGAAAGCAAGCAAACTGTACGAGCCGCTGCAAGAAGCGCCCTCAAAGCAGGAACAAGCAGGGTGCGAGGCCCCAAACAGGCAAGCCTCACAGACCAAACTGAAAACCCCCTCTAGAGAAGAGACAACAGCAGCACCTAGGGACAGAACAGGGGAAGAAGCAATCGCCAGCAACGAAACGCACCGCAAGGAGCAACCTAGGGACAGAGCAGGGGAAGAAGCAATCGCCAGAAGCGAAACAGCAACCTGAAAAAACACCTGCACACACTCAAAGAACAAGATAAAGTCAATCAAAAGAATCTCAGGGGGAACCGGCCGAAATCGCACCCACCCAGGACGAGCAAGCAGAAGAAATATCAGACCGAATAGCAGCGATAACCGACTGAGGAGGACGGTGACCCAGGCCGTGAAAACGCAAGTTGCGTTCCATCCAAATATGGTATATCACAGCACACCAGGCCACTCTCCAAACAAGCTTACGCTTGTGCTGCCGAACACTCTCCCGACAAATCCATTCAAGCTCAGCATCCCAAGGGAGAACGAGGCGGGAAGCTCTACCCCAACTGAGGATATCTTCCCACACCAAACTCGCAAAGGGGCTCTGAAAGAACAGGTGGTCGCGGGACTGAGTCCCGGACAAACAAAGCAAACAATCAGTATGGGTCTAGGGGATCCACCTAGCCAGCCTGTCACGGGTATACAGACGATCCCTCAAGGCCAGCCAGGTGACAAAAGCGTGACGCGGAATATTCCCCCCGAACCATAGCAAACCCTGCCAAGGAACCACCGTTCCACGAGGACGGATCGCCTCCCAAGCACTCGAAACTGAAAAGCCAATCCCGCCTGGAACCCAGATCAACCTATCCTCCCGACCTGGGCAACACACAGTAGAGCGCACGGCATCGGAGATCTCCAACAACTCAGGAGACACCAACGACCACCGCCACGAACCATCAGGCAGCAGGAAATCAGAGACCATAGCTTGAATATGACTAGCCGCGTCATACAAGATACGATCACTAATCCTCGGGAGAATAGGACCATCATGATGGAGCGACTTGCGCAGCGGAAAGCGATTTCGGACCGATGATACTCTAATTTCATCAATTTAACAAATAGAAAACATGCTCAAAAGACGGAATTAAGAAATTAGAAATACATACCCTTGTAGCTCCAAAATCTTCAAGTCCGCCGGCCGTTCCTCGTCACGATCTCTTCCGACCTCTTCTCACGAACGCCTCGAGGACCACCCCAGGTAGTCCCGCTATCCTCGGCGCCGCGCAACGGAGTTGTGGGACTCCGAAACAAAAAGAAAAGAAGAAGAAGAAGAATGGAAGAAGAAAGGAAACTGATGAGAGGGTTTTTTTTTTTTTTGCTTTTTTTTTTTTTTTTTGCTTACGAAGAACATAGAAGCCAAAAATGACTTGAAAAACTTAAGTTTTTCAATATCAATTCAACTACCCAAAAACCCACTCAATTAAGCTAAGTTTAGCCATTTGGCAAGCATGCAAAGTACCACCACATATATATATATATATATATATATTATTATTATAAATAAAATTAATTCACAATTAATTTTAAATAATAATAAATATTTTATTTATTAAACATTTTAATAAATAATATATATATATATTTAATTAATTAAACTTTTTAATTAATTAATATTATTTAATTCAATATCAAATATTAATTAAATAATATGGCTAAACCGGGTTTTCCGAAAACCGACTTTTTTGCACATGAATCCTATTCATGTTTTAGATCAATTCCATATTTAAATCACATTTAAATATGTCTATATTTAAATCATATTTAAATATGTCCATCCTCTTCCATAAACCGAATTTGAACAATTCAAATTCTTTTTCTTTTAATTTTCTCTTATACTGTTGCACGACGTTATCCGAGCTAGCCAGGAGAACCTAAAGGACCTACAGATCATGAGCTCCAACGATACGAGATTATTCGGTCAAAACTCTTTTAACCCGAATCAATCAACTTTCGTTAACCCCCGGAGACTCCACTATAGTCCGAGGGTTGCACTCTCCTCACTGTAGATATATTATGTCCTCTGATATAACCGTCACTGGCAAGTCGACCCTTCACAAGTTGTTCGTAATCACAGCTGGGTCATTTAAACCGTTTAACCCCTGCATTACGTCTTGTTCCTTAAGTACCACTGACACCTCTAATGAACAATAGATCTGTGGTCCAACCAACAGATCAATAAACCCTCTTATCACATGAGAGTGTGAGCGCTCATTTTTCAAGCCACGGAGTCAGCTATTAAGGGAACAACCTATCTACTAACCCTGAAGAGCGGGTTAGGAGTGAACTCCAAGCTTGCTATACTATGTCCCCAGCTACCTATTCGACTTTATCCCCAAGATGGTAGGCTTATTGAGTCGGCGCTTATGGGCCACTCTCACCCGTGCAAGTCAAAGGATACTATCGAATAAGCAGGAGTTCATAGCGAGCTCAGGATTGAGATCGAGTTACCTAGGCCATCAATATGTATAAGTCGGTCTCATCAGTAAACGGAGTTATAAAGAGAGAGCGACTTAATACGCGGTTCGATCTTGTGTAAACTCTTTACACAGGACGCCCTCACTTCTCACATCTCCATGTGGAACGATTCAGATCACATCGTTCTGTACAATACAAAGTGAGCCGCATCCAATAGTGTTACCAGGATAAGGTACTCAGCCTTATCCGTATACTATAGACCGTTTTGACTGACTACTTGAGCCTGATCCACAATCATGTCATACATGAAGCTCAAGTACTCATATTCAGCCAAGGGTGTTGGTCATTTTTTTTTGCAACGGTAGTTTAATTAATGCGGGGATTGAACCCATGACCTTTTGGTCACCGGCACAACCCTATACCAATTGAGCTATGCTCGGTTTGGCAGGGTGTTGGTCATTGGTATAGGTTAAACCAAACACGTTTCACTTTATTCCAGTAAACTCTTTTACTGAATAAAACTAATAACTCTTTATTCTAAATAGAATATTTACAAACATAACAGTTTACAAACCACGAGTTTTAGGACATAAAACCCAACACATCAGGCAGCCATGGATCAACCCACATACGGCACCTACAACCATCACCAATGGAAAACCGGACAAGTGGACGAAATTGGTCACGAAGCCCCATAATCGCCTTGAGGCACCAAGACCACAGAGACGACACAGGAATCGTCCAAAGAGAACGACCACGGAGGATATACTCCTCCATCCAAGCGACCCACAGAGAACCAGAGCGAAGCAGAAGGAGCCAAAGAAGCTTCATAACAGCTGCCAAGTTCCAGGATTGGATATGACGAATACCCAAACCTCCCTCCCGCTTCGGCAAACAAATGTCATCCCAGGCAACCTTAGCCCCCCCGCGACAAGAAGGAGAGCCTTTCCAGAGGTAGCAACGAAGCAAACTCTCAACCCTATGGACTATACGAGCAGGCAACACAAACACACTAGCCTAATAGACCTGGAAGCTCTGGAAGACCGACTGGATAAGCTGCAACCTACCAGCATAGGAAAGATCCCTAGCAGTCCAACTGCCAATCCTAGAGGTGATCCGATCAATCAGGGGCTGGCAATCCCGAGAAGACAGCCTTCCTGAGAGGAGAGGGAGACCTAAGTAACAAACAGGCAGGGACGCAAGAGCAAGACCCATGAACACAGCAAGGCCGACAGCCACCGGGATAGGAACCCCCGCACAGAACATCGAGCTCTTAGCGGAGTTAGCCACAAGGCCTGAAAGCTCCTGGAAGTGATGTAAGGTCTGCTGAACAAAACCTCAAAGAAGTCCTATTCCCCGCAGAGAAATTCATCAAGTCATCCGCAAAGCAAAGATGGGTAAGATTAACCCTCTCGCACTTGGGATGAAACTCAAACTCAGGCAGCGGGGAATTCAGCAGCCGCGACAAGACTTCCATACACATGACGAACAGGTAAGGGGACAGGGGATCTCCCTGACGGAGACCCCGCCTACCCGCAAAAAACCCCTCAGAGGACCCATTCACCGAAATGGAGAACATAGGCGAAGTAACGCAAGCCCGGATCTAGTTGACAAACTGGCAAGGCGTACCAATCGAGAGCAGTAAGCCAAAGAGAAAATCCCACTGGATAGAATCATAAGCTTTCTGTAGGTCGATCTTCAGCACACACCGCGGCCTCCCTTTATTGAGGTGGTAACCCCCAACCAACTCCTGGCAGAGCAGAATGTTATCCACAATACTCCTCCCTTGAACAAAGGGCGACTGATTCGGACTGATGAAGGAAGGCAGCCACATGCGAAGACGATTAGCCAAAACCTTTGCAATGCATTTATACAACACATTACAACAGGAAATAGGCCTGAAATCCTCAACCAGGGAGGCACCCACCTTCTTAGGAATCAAGGTAAGAGAGGTGGCATTGATACCAGGAGGAAGGAAGGAGGTATCAAAGAAGTGAACCGCTGCGGAGCAGAAATCATCCCCAACAACACTCCAAGCAGCTTTGAAAAACCCCACAGGGAATCCATCCGGCCCAGGAGCCTTGGCACTACTCATGGAAAAGAGAACAACTCGAACCTCATCTCTCGAGATGGGGCGGATGAGATCAGTTACACACTGATCAGACCACAAAAACCCCACAATCGGTTTTAATTGCTTTGTAAGGTCACGGTAACCAACCCACTGGGAACCCAAGAGCCCCTGGAAATAATGAACCAGAGATCTCGAGATGTCCTCATGGGAAGACAACCTGGCCCCAGAACCGTCAACCAGAGAGGAAAAGCTATTTCGGGCTGCCCTAACTTTCACGCTCCTGTGAAAGAAACCCGAGTTCCTATCCCCTAACGCCAGCCATTTAACCCTCGATTTCTGCCGAAAAGAGGCTTCTTCACACCTAGCTGCTGCCCAAAACCTATCCGAGGCCTCAGAGGCCTGAAGCTGGAGGGAGGGAGAAAGGGGGTCTGCCAAAACTCCAACTCCTGCCTTAGAGACCTCTTTAAGCCCTTTAAATTGCGAACGAAGCTAACAAGCGGAGAGACCCCAACACGGGTCACCCACCCACTAGCGACCACAGACAAAAACCTATCAGACTCCCCCCAATGGTTAAAGAACCGAAAGGAGGGAGACCGACGAGCACCTAAAGGGCCTGAAGAGAAAACCATCAGACTGTGATCAGAAACACCCCAATCATGCACGTGCACCACACACAGAGGGCGGGCAGAAGCCCACTCAGCATTCATAAAAACTCTATCCAACCTCCCCAACTGACCTCCCGGGCCACCCCGCGGGCGGCTAGTCCAAGTGAACCAATTCCCCTGAACCGACAGCTCAACCAAGTCAGCCTCTAGGAGAGCATTATCAAAGGCTCCCATCGCAGAGATGCTATGGTTACCACCACTCCTCTCAGTCAGCCGCCTAGTCTCATTAAAGTCTCCCATAACCACTCCAGGGGAAGACCAGCTCGAACAAGCCAAGGCCAAAACCCTCCACAAAGCAGACCGCCCTGCCTCGAGATTGGACCCATACACACAGGCAATATGAGTCGCAACCTGGGAAGACAGATCCACCAGGGAGCCAGTAACCAACTGAGGACTAATCAGGCTAGGAGAGAAAGAGAAACGACAGGAACGCCATAACACCCAAATACGACTCAGGCCACTATCCCCATAACTACACAGGCACTGTCAATCGGCCCCAAAGGAACGAAACACGAAGTCAAACTGATAAGCCTTAACCTTAGTTTCTACCAGATAGCAGAAACCAATATTCTCAGACTGTAAAAAGGAGCGAACACATCGTCCTTTTGTCGGGTCAGTGAGACCGTGCACATTCCACGAGCACCAACTAGACATAGGAAGTAGAAGGGGAGACATTGTCATCCTGACACCATCGAGGGTCCACACTGTCACAGAGCACCTTTTCCACTAAGGAAACCACCCTCGGGGAGGCCAAGGCACACCCCGAGGAATCAGCTAGAGAACCGAAAGAGTTAGTCACGTGGACCCCCTTTGGGGGCTCAGGAGAACGGGAAAGCCTAGAGGTGGGGCCAATAGGAGAACTCGGGAGACTAACCAAGGCAATGGGATGGGCAGACGAGTCTGTCGCGGCCAAGGATTTGGCAGCCTTCTTCCTGTTCCGTTTACGCCTACGAGATTTCCCTTCCACAGGGATAAACTCATCAACACCCTCAAGAGAGGAGGCCTGTTGACCCTCCCCACTAGCAACCACTACCTGATCCGAGCCCACGACCTCACTCTGGGCCGGCACCTTGACCTCACCCTCAGCAGACACCTGTGTAGTGAGGGTGGGAACAAAACTACCCACAGTCTGTTTCGGACAACTTGTGTCCGAATGACCAAAGACACGGCAAGTCAGGCACCGCTTGGGCTTCCACTCATATTCAATTGGGATAGTATGATCCACACCATAGACAGTGACCCCAACTTTACTAGGAAGAGAGGCATCAATCGCGACCTCCACACAAACCCGAGCATACGAGGAGCCTGTTTTGTCCTTTATAGGCTTCCCCCCAATGTGCCAGGGGCCGTTCTCCAGGACCCAGTCCCGAGCTGAATTCTTTTTGAACCTGAAGATGATCAAACCATTATCAAACAAGTTAATGGTTGGAACTTCCACATGACCCCAAATCCTCCTGATAAGCCGATCAAGGACAAAAAAAGGAAGTTTGCCATCAATAAACTGACCCACTAATGAACCTCTCCAAACTGCAATGCCCTCCTCAATAACCTCATCCGAAGGAGTGGCAAACATAATCCCATCCTTCTCCATTGGAGGGTTATAGACTAGGGGTTCATCGGCGGGGGAGGTCCACTGAGGCCCAAAAAGATTGGCCCAACTAGCCTTTTGCCCCTGACCACGGGGCCCTAAGGGTCCAACCAGCCCAATAGGAATCGGACCAAAACCACCCAACGAGCTCATAGACGCATCATCCCACTCGCTAGCTACCAAGTCCGAACGAGGGTGGCCTAACAGAGGAAACTTTCCTGGAATCCCCGAGCCAATCCTAGTCCCAAGCGAGCGAAACCCCATCCCAAACTCACTAGCTCCACACTTGTCCTCCAGGGGCCCAACCTCATCCCGGGTGGGCATGGAACGCCGAGTCACCAAATGGCCCAACTGTCCACACCCTATTGGGCTAAAGGAAGATGGCCCAAAAGGCAAAACTCCTTGCCCTAAGCCATTTAAATTTGAGCCCATACCCAATTGGTCAAGCCCATTAAGGTTAATCCCAGTTTGATCCAACTCCTGAAGCCCATCTTGGCCCAGCCCATTACCTTGGCCAAGCCCAGAACCATTACCATTAGGGGCAAGACCATTTGGGTATTCAAATTGGGTAGCACAATTAGGAATGACTGCCAACTTCCCACGGGTTTGAGAGGTGGAAAGAATTGACTTGCCATCTTTGGCTTTGAAGCCCAATTGGCCGTTAGAGCCCAAAGATTTGGCCATAAAGAGAGAAAGATCTCCACTTGGTGCAGTGGGTGAGCGCTCCGCCTAAGATAGCAGAGAGTGGGGGTTCGATTCTGCCCTAGGGCAGATTTTCATAAAAATTATCAAACAACCACTTGGTGCTACGGGTGAGTGAGCGCATCACCTAGATAGCCCAGAGTGGGGGTTGATTGATCCTGCACCGTGCAAACGGGGCATGGATGATTTAAAATATTTAACTGCATTATATACCGCCTATAGAGGCAAATTTTTGCAAATTATAGAGGCAAATTTTTGGGTTTTTTAAATTCTCTCTGTTCTCTCTCCTCCCAACAATGGGGGACTATTCAAGGGCTGGGAGTTAAGGTTTCAACGAGGACCAACTCCATTCCTTCTCCAACTAGGTCTGATGCCATTTCAAATTTGCAAGCTGTCAGAATTGATTATGGTAAGGCTGGGCATCCTAACAGCTACTTGATGCCAAATAAGGAAACTCAGCTCTTGGGCTTAAAGGCTACGAATATGGGTAAGGAAATGCAGCAGGTTTCTTCTTTGGCATTTAAGGAAACGTTGGGAAAAGAATTAAGAGAGGATTCTCTCTCTAGGGCCAATTCCACAGGCTGTACTCATTCTTTTGACATTCAAAATGGAAAGTCCAAATTGCCTTTGACCCGTCAGATTTTGCATGGTGATTTGGGCCTTCAAGCTAAAAATAGTGCAGCTATACGTGGTTCCTTAAATTTAAATGGGCTTGTTAATGGGCCTAATAAAATTGAAATTTAGCTTGCACATCTTGGGCTTGATGGTTTGGATAAGAAGGGGCCCCACCTTAATGGGCTTGACCCAATGGGTTTGGGCCCAAATTTAAGCTCGACGGGCTTCGGGCAAGGAGTCGTGCCTCTTGGGCCAATTGGGCCGCCCTCTTTTAGCCCTATAGGGCCTGGGCAGTTGGGCCACTTGGTGACACGTCGTACCTTCTCTGCTCGGGCTGAGGCTTTGCCCTTGAAGGGAAAGGTCGGAAATAGTGATTTTGAAATAGGGGTTAGTTCGCTAGGGCCGATGATCTGTTCGGGGATTCCAGGAAAGTTTCCCCTGTTGGGCCACCATTGTTCGGAGTTGGGATCTAGTGAAGGGAATGATGTGTTGGGGGGTTCGGTGGACGAGTCTGGGACGAATCCTATTGGGCCATTTGGGCCCGCAGGGCCCCTTCCTCAGGGTCAGAAGGCTAGTTGGGCCAATCTTTTTGGGCCTCAGTGGACCTCCCCTGCTGTGGAACCCCTAGTCTATAACCCTCCAATTGAGAAGGATGGGATGCTGTTTGCCATTCCCTCGGATGAGGTTATCGAGGAGGGCATAACAGTCTGGAGAGGTTCGTTGGTGGGTCAATTTATTGATGGCAAACTTCTCTTTTTTGTTCTTGATCGTCTAGTCAAGAAGATTTGGGGACATGTGGAAGTTCCAACCATTAACTTGTTTGATAATGGTTTGATCATTTTCAGGTTCCAAAAGGACTCAGCTAGGGACTGGGTCTTAGAGAATGGCCCCTGGCACTTCGGGGGGAAGCCTATCCTTCTGAGGCCGTGGACCCCTGGGATTGTCCCCCAGACCTTTGTGTTCGATAAAATACCTGTGTGGGTTAAGTTTTTCCATGTCCCTATGGAATTGTGGACCACTCCTGGGTTGAGTAATATTGCGAGCACGGTTGGTGTTCCTTTGCGATTGGATAAGCCTACAAAGGACAAAAACGTGCTCCTCGTATGCTCGGGTTTGTGTGGAGGTTGCGATTGATGCCCCTCTTCCTAGTAAAGTTGGGGTCACTGTCTATGGGGTTGATCACACTATCCCAATTGAGTATGAGTGGAAGCCCAAGCGGTGCCTGTCTTGCCGTGTCTTCGGCCACTCGGACACAGGTTGTCCGAAACAGAATATGGGTAGGGTCGATCCCATCCCCACTACACAGGTGGCTGCTGAGGGTGAGGTCAAGGTGCCGGCCCAGAGTGAGGGCGTGGACTCGGATATGGTTATGGTTGATAGTGGGGAGGGTCAGCAGGCCTCCTCGCTTGAGATTGGTGATGAGTTTCTCCCTGTGGAAGGGAAGTCTCGTAGGCGTAAACGGAACAGGAAGAAGGCAACAAAGTCCTTGGCTGCGACAGACTCATCTGCCCATCCCATAGCCTTGGTTAGCCTCCCGAGTTCCCCTACTGCCTCTAGGCTTTCCCGTTCTCCCGAGCCCCTAAAGGGGGTCCGCGTGGCTAACTCTTTCGGTTCCCTAGCTGATTCCTCGGAGTGTGCCTTGGCCTCCCCGAGGGTGGTTTCCTTAGTGGAAAAGACGCTCTGTGACAGTGTGGACCCCTGATGGTGTCAGGATGCCATTGTTTCCCCTTCTACTTCCTATGTCTAGTTGGTGCTCGTGGAATGTGCGCGGTCTCACTGACCCGACAAAAGGACGATGTGTTCGTTCGTTTTTGCAGTCTCAGGATATTGGTTTCTGTTGTCTGGTTGAAACTAAGGTTAAGGCTCATCAGTTTGACTTCGTGTTTCGTTCCTTTGGGGTCGATTGGCAGTGCGTGTGTAGCTATGGGGATAGTGGCCTGGGTCGTATTTGGGTGTTATGGCGTTCCCGCCGTTTCTCTTTCTCTCCTACACTGATTAGTCCTCAGTTGGTTACTGGCTCCCTGGTGGACCTGTCTTCTCAGGTTGTGACTCATATTGCTTGTGTGTATGGGTCCAATCTTGAGGCTGGGAGGTCTGCCTTGTGGAGGGAGTTGGTCTTGGCTTGTTCGAGCTAGTCTTCCCCTAGAGTGGTTATGGGAGACTTTAATGAGACTCGCCGGCTGACTGAGAGGAGTGGGGGTAACCATAGCATTTCTGCGATGGGAGCCTTTGATACTGCTCTCCTAGAGGCTGACTTGGTGAGCTGCCGGTTCAGGGGAATTGGTTCACTTGGACTAGTCGCCCGAGGGGTGGCCCAGGAGGTCAGTTGGGTAGGTTGGATAGAGTTTTGGTCAACGCTGAGTGGGCTTCTGGTCGGCCTATAAGTGTGGTGCACGTGCATGACTGGGGTGTTTCTGACCATAGTCCGTTGGTTTTCTCTCCAGGCCCTTTAGGTGCTCGTCGGTCTCCCCCCTTTCGGTTCTTCAACCATTGGGGGGACTCTGATAGGTTTTTGTCTGTGATTGCTAGTAGGTGGGTGACCCACGTTGGGGTCTCTCCGCTTGTTAGCTTCGCTCGCAATTTAAAGGGCTTAAAGGGGACTCTCAGGCAGGAGTTTGGGACGCCGATTGGTGTGCTTAGTCAGCAGGTTATTGATCTTCGCTTGGCCATGGAGGCTGCCCAGGCAGGAGTGTTGGTGGACCCCCTTTCTCCTTCCCTCCAGCTTCAGGCCGCTGAGGCATCTGACAGGTTCTGGGCAGCAGCTAGGTGTGAGGAAGCCTCCCTTCGGCAGAAATCGAGGGTCAAGTGGAGCGTGAAAGTTAGGGCTGCCCGGAATAGCTTTTCATCTTTGGTTGATGGTTCTGGGGTCAGGATGTCTTCCCATGAGGACATCTCGCGTTCCCTGGTTCATTATTTCCAGGGTCTCTTGGGGTCCCAAGGGGTTGGTTATCGTGACCTCACAGAGCGTTTAAAGCCGATGGTGGGGTTTTCGTGGTCTGATCAGTGTGTAACTGATCTCATCCGCCCCATCTCGCGAGATGAGGTTCGAGCTGTTCTCTTTTCCATGAGTAGTGCCAGGGCTCCTGGCCCGGATGGCTTCCCTGTGGGGTTTTTCAAAGCGGCTTGGAGTGTTGTTGGGGATGATTTCGTTTCCGCCGCGCTTCACTTCTTTGATACCTCCTTCCTTCCTCCTGGTATCAATGCCACCTCTCTTACCTTGATTCCTAAGAAGGTGGGTGCCTCCCGGGTTGAGGATTTCAGGCCTATTTCCTGATATGGATTATGGCACCACAAGTCCAATTCTTAATCCACAAGGTCCAATTACAAGGTCCAAGGCAAGACTAATTCGACAAGCCTACATAACTCATGTTCAAGGATGGTTGGTTTCAGCGCAAGGAAGGAGTCTTCATGTGGACGCCAATTTCGATGAAGAGATGAATTCAAAATTCAATATTTGTAATTTGGAAGCGCATCCTACATCCTAAAGACATCAATGATGTTCAGAAGATATGACCTTTCTTACAAGCCCAAGCACTTAGGAATTGTTTTTAATTCTTTGGCGGTTACAAATTGAACTTTGTTTTAATTCCTAGTTGTTTTATTTTACTTTACATTTACTATGTATGTTACATTATCATGCTTGTATTAGCTTATAAATTGGTGGGACACAAATGAAAAAAGGGAGATTTTGAATGAATTGAGAATTACAAATCACCTTGAGTGTGAATTTGCTTTGGAATTTCGTGAGTCATAACCTTGTCTTGCCAACTTCCAGAATTTGTCATTCCTTGTGTTTAGGGTGGCTGCCGGATCAAGCTTTTTAGAATTGATCATTCTAACAAGTGGATTGATTCAATTTAGAGCAAGAAGTTCAATTCTTGTCTCTAGATCATAGATCAAAGAGGTAATCTTTTCCTAACCTTAATCTCTTGGTTGATAGCATCTAGATCTAGGAGGGTTCTAATTCTTGCTTCAAGGGTTCTTGCTAAATTAGCTTGGGTGTTTGAACTTGCAATTGAGTTTGCCTTATCATTTGGTATCAGAGCATTGGTTGACATCCATTAGCCATACTCTAGGATTGATTCTATGTTTCAATTTTTGTTGAATTTACAATTTCGGATCATTTCTATCACTTCTGCCACATATTTCTTTTCCCTTCTGTCCGTTCATTTTTTTTTTGTCATCTTTCATATCCAATCTTGAATCCATCATATTCGTCACCTTCTGATCTTGAATATCAAAAAAAAAAAAAAAAAAAAAGAGAGAGAGCATTGTCCAGAAATTATTTTTCCTTGTTCTTGAGAAGTTCATGCAAAGTTTTGGTGTTTGATCCATAAAATACGAATTGATCTGAGTTTCTATTGTTATTTCATCAGTTACCTGAGTTATTCCATCATTTATAAGTCATTATACACACTTCTTGAAGTCAGAAAACGTATGCATATAAATTCTTCCATGATTGCACAGTTTTTTGTAACTGTCACACTTAATGCTACTGTTTTGCTTCCAAACTCAGTGATAACGATCGAATTTATTTCCTTACTCTGAAGATAAAAGTTATATCTTTCAGTTACCTTTCTTTCTTTAGAAGAGATTAAATTCAAATTCGTAATTCAAGCTGTCCAATTCTCGAAATTTCAAATATTGCTCAGATTATTCCGAAATTCCAGCACGTTGACTTTAACTGTTTGGTGCTTTCAATTCTTAGCATAGTTTTGAATTTGGTCTTTTCTAAACTCTTTATTACTATCTCATTAAGCTATATATGGGCTGCAAATTCAAAATTCATTGTCAATATTCACGAATCTGAATTTTAGTGAATAGCATTTTTTCTTTTCTGATTTCTTGCTTTATGTTTGTTTCTTTTCGCTAATTAGTTGATAATTTCTGATTGATTTGATTTGAGTAGCATCCTAAACACAACTTTTGCTTCAATTTTTGTTGCTTACCCGAGAACACCTAGTTTGCATATTGGCCTACCTTGAGTGCTTAAACACGAGTGTTTCCTTGAGTGAAATTCTGTGAGGGAGTGTTGTAAGGTCCTACAATCATGTCACAAGGGGTTAATAATCAGGGAGGAAGTAGTGAAGATAGGTGGAGAGAGAACCAAGAAAAGACTATGGCTGAAATTTCTCAAGTGTTACAGTCCTTAAATGAGAGATTGGGTAGAATAGATCTTAAGGTTGAAGAACTAAGTGGGAACCAACAAGGGGGAGAACCAACATTTGAAGGGGGAGATCAAAATGAGGAGGATAACAATGCTACCATTATGGCTGGTGTATACCCTAGGAGAGAATTTGGTTTAGGCCAAGGAAGAGGAAGAGGTAGAGAAATGTTTCCACCTAGGAGAGCACTTAGGGACCCTAGATTTGATAGAGGGGAAGATAACCATGTAGGAGGAGTTAAGCTTAAAATCCCACCTTTCCATGGGAAAACAGATCCGGAGTCTTACCTACAATGGGAAACAAAGATAGAAAGAGTCTTTGATTGTAACAATTTTAGTGAGGAGAAGAAGCTTTGGTTAGCTGTTGCTGAATTTGAGGACTATGCTAGTGTTTGGTGGTTACAACTTAAGGCTGATAGGAGGAGAGATGATGAACCACTCATTGAAACTTGGGATGAGCTAAAAAGAGTCATGAGAAAGAGGTATGTTCCTAGATCCTTTGATAGGAGCGTCAAACAGAAATTGATGCATTTTCAGCAAGGTTCCAAGAGTGTGGAGGATTATTACAAAGAAGTGTCTGTGTTGAAAACTAGGGCCAATATTGTAGAAGATGAAGAAAGTACTATGGCTAGGTTTCTTGGAGGGTTGAATCACGAATTGGCTCATAGAGTGGACTTACAACACTATTTTGACATGGAGGAGTTATTACACATTGCGGTGAAGATTGAAAAACAAATGGTTTGGGAGAGAGATCATTCCAAGAGGTATGTCTCAAAATCATCTTTTCCATCTTCCAACACATGGAAAAGGGGAGGGAATGTGGCCAAGAGTGACTTTAAGTCGAGGGGAACATTTGAATTTAATAAGAAAGATAAGGGAGAGACTTCTAGGGGAAAGGAGAAAGTAGATGAGTCCAAGGAAGAGAAAGAGAGGAATAGAGACATAAAATGTTGGAAGTGTCAAGGTATTGGACACATTAGCCGAGATTGCCCAAATATGAGAACTATGGTGCTTCGAAATGGAGAAATAGTCACTAATGGAGAGGAAAGTGACATTGAAGGAAGAGGTCATCCATGGCTGCTGATTGAAGGTTGCGGAGCAGGGCGCTTCAAGAGATAAGCTTTCTCGGGTTTTCTTTCTGTTTTGTTTCTGTTTTTTAAAAGTTTCTGCATTTCTTTTTCTGTTTGTGTGGGCTGTAATATCGTGTCTGGGTCCTTGGAGTTTTGGGTTGAGGTTTTGGTTTTCTTAAGGTTCTGGTTTTTGTTTGAGGGAGTAGTTCTTCTCCGTGATTACTAAGCTTAGGGTACAATATGAGGAGGAAGAAGTCTCCCCAAAAGAAACCATTCGTCAAAAGTAGTGGTTCTTCTTCGGTTTTCCCTGGCCTTCGGCTCTCTAAAATATCTGCAACTAAATCAATGGGGGTTGTGAGTTCTGATGTCCTGAAGTCCAGCCTAAATGAAGGAAGGCCTAAGGTAGTTGTTTCTGACCGGCTGGGGCAAAACTCAGGGGCTGGGAGTTTTTGTCAAAAAACAGAGCATCTGGTTTGCACTGGTCAGGAGTCTTCTCTGTCTAAATCTGGGAAAACAGAGAATGAGTTCTGTGTAGAGAGTGGCCTTGGTCCTCAGCCCCGAGTTATCTCTCCAACGTTTGCGGCTTCCTCTTCGTCAAAACAGGGGAGTGGTGGCATTGAGCATCCTCGACTGGAGGTTGAAAATGAAGGGATAGGGCTACCTGGTTCTTCGACCATGGAGGCGGCTGCTGCTACACGTGCTTTGAATGTTCGCCCCATTGAAGGAATCCTCACTAATGGCGAGAGTGTTTTAGAAGGAAAGGGTATTAATTCGGGCAAACTTCCCTTACCTGATGTTTTTTTGAATCTGCCAGCTGCTTCCCTTAATTCATCCGTTCGGCCAAGTATGGAAAGTTTGGAAAGTCTCCCTCTTCAAACGTCATCTCCTGGAGGTCTTCACTCTCGGTCATTTAAGGAAATCCTGGAAGTAAAGGTGGCTCATGATTCCCCTTTCCTTAATAATAAATTGGGCGTCATAAATCCGCAGGTGAAGTCTTGTGCTAATTTTCATTCAGATCTGAGGGTGGGCTCCATGGCTGACGTCCCTATTGGGCTTGGCCCATTTGGTAATGGTGTGGATAGGCTTGGTTATGGTAATCGGGAAGCTAATGTTGGAATAAATGAGATGGCTAATTCTCCATTGCAGCTTAATGGGCTTGACAATTTCGGTTTGGCCCCAATTTTGAATGGGCAGGGAGCCTTGGCCGTTGGGCGTTCCTCTCTTAGCCCAATAGGGCGTGGGCAATTGGGTAATTTGGTTACCCGTCGTGGTGTGCCCAAGCGGGATGAGGGTCTGCACCGTGAAGGAAAGGAAGGCACTAGTGAGGTTGGGATGGATTGTAGCTCGTTCGGACCTAGGGTGGGTTTGGGGATTCCAGGAAAGTTTCCTCTGCTTGGCCATCCTCGTCCGGATGGAGGTGTGAGTGAGGGGGATGAGGTGTCTGTGGGGTCTTTTGGTGGGTTTGGGCCTAATCATATTGGGTCGGGTGGTCCCCTTGGGGCCGTCGATAAGGGGCATATGCCGAGTTGGGCCAACCTTTTTGGGCCCCAGTGGACCTCCCCTTCTGATGAACCTCTTCTCTATAACCCTCCAATTGAGAAGGATGGGATTATGTTTGCCATTCCTTCGGATGAGGTTATTGAGGAGGGTATCGCAGTCTGGAGAGGTTCGTTGGTGGGACAATTTGTTGATGGTCAACTTCCATTTTTTGTTCTTGATCGTATTGTCAGGAAGATTTGGGGACATGTGGAAGTTCCAACCATTAACCTGTTTGATAATGGGTTGATCATTTTCCGGTTCCAAAAGGACTCAGCTAGGGACTGGGTCTTAGAGAATGGCCCCTGGCACTTTGGGGGGAAGCCTATCCTTCTGAGGCAGTGGGCCCCTGGGATTGTCCCCCAGATATTTGTGTTTGATAAAATTCCTGTGTGGGTTAAGTTTTTCCATGTCCCAATGGAATTGTGGACCACTCCTGGGTTAAGCAACATTGCGAGTACGGTTGGTGTTCCTTTGCGGTTGGATAAGCCTACTAAGGACAAAACGTGCTCCTCGTATGCTCGGGTCTGTGTGGAGGTTGCGATTGACGCCCCCCTTCCTAGTAAGGTTGGGGTTACTGTCTATGGGGTGGATCATACTATCCCCATTGAGTACGAATGGAGGCCCAAGAGGTGCCTTTCCTGTCGGGTATTTGGCCATTCGGACTCTGGCTGTCCAAAAAAGATAGTGAGTAGTTTTGATCCCAGTCTCCCTTCCCTGGAGTCTACTGGGGGTGGGGTCAGGGTGCCGGCCCAGAGTGATGGAGTGAGTCTGGATCGGGTAGGGGTTGCTAGTGGGGGGGGTGTTCAGGCCTCCTCCATTGAGGCTGATGATGACTATATCCCAGCGGGAGGGAAATCTCGCAGGCGTAGACGAAAGAAGGCTGCTAAGTCCTTGGATGTAGACTCGTCTGCCCTTCCCATTGCCTTGGCTAGTCTCCCAAGTTCTTCTAGTGGCCCCTCCCCTCGTCTCCCCCGTTCTCCTGAGGCCCCGAAGGGGGTACATGTGTCGAATTCTTTCGTAGCTCTTTCGGTTCCCTTGGGATGTGATTTGGCCCCCCCGAGGGTGGTGTCCTTAGTGGCAAAGACGGTCTGTGACAGTGTGGACCCCCGAGGGAGTCAGGATGCCATTGTCTCCCCTTCTACTTCCTATGTCTAGTTGGTGCTCGTGGAATGTGCGCGGTCTCACTGACCCGACAAAAGGACGATGTGTTCGCTCCTTTTTGCAAGCTGAGAATATTGGTTTCTGTTGTCTAGTAGAAACGAAGGTTAAGGCTCATCAGTTTGATTTCGTGTTTCGTTCCTTTGGGGCCGATTGGCAGTGTGTTTGTAGTTATGGGGATAGTGGCCTGGGTCGTATTTGGGTGTTATGGCGTTCCCGCCGTTTCTCTTTCTCCCCTAGCCTGATTAGTCCTCAGTTGGTTACTGGCTCCCTGGTGGACCTGTCTTCTCAGGTTGCGACTCATATTGCCTGTGTGTATGGGTCCAATCTCGAGGCTGAGAGGTCTACTTTGTGGAGGGAGTTGGCCTTGGCTTGTTCGAGTTTGTCTTCCCCTGGCATAGTTATGGGAGACTTCAATGAGACTCGCCGGTTGACTGAGAGGAGTGGGGGTAACCATAGCATTTCTGCGATGGGAGCCTTTGATGCTGCTCTCCTAGAGGCTGACTTGGTTGAGCTGCCGGTTCAGGGGAATTGTTTCACTTGGCCTAGTCGACCGAGGGGAGGCCCAGGAGGTCAGTTGGGAAGGTTGGATAGAGTCTTGGTCAACGCTGCGTGGGCTTCTGGTCGGCCTATGTGTGTGGTGCACGTGCATGACTGGGGTGTCTCTGACCATAGTCCGTTGGTTTTCTCTCCTGGCCCTTTAGGTGCTCGGCGGTCTCCCTCCTTTCGGTTCTTTAACCATTGGGGGGAGTCTGATAGGTTTTTGTCTGTGATTGCCAGTAGGTGGGTAACCCATGTTGGGGTCTCTCCGCTTGTTAGCTTCGCTCGCAATTTAAAGGGCTTAAAGGGGATTCTCAGGCAGGAGTTTGGGACGCCGATTGCCGTGCTTAGTCAGCAGGTTATTGATCTGCGCTTGGCCATGGAGGCTGCCCAGGCGGGAGTTTTGGTGGACCCCATTTCTCCTTCCCTCCAGCGGCAGGCTGCTGAGGCTTCTGATAGGTTCTGGGCAGCCGCTAGGTGCGAGGAAGCCTCCCTTCGGCAGAAATCGAGGGTCAAGTGGCTGGCGTTAGGGGATAGGAACACAGGGTTTTTTCACAGGAGTGTAAAAGTTAGGGCAGCCCGAAATAACTTTTCCTCCTTGGTTGATGACTCTGGGGTCAGGTTGTCGTCCCATGAGGACATCTCGAGATCTCTGGTTCTTTATTTCCAGGGTCTCTTGGGGTCCCAAGGGGTTGGGTATCGTGACCTCACTGAGTGTTTAAAGCCGATGGTGGGGTTTTCGTGGCCTGATCAGTGTGTAACTGATCTCACTCGCCCCATCTCGCGAGAGGAAGTTCGTGCTGTTCTCTTTTCCATGAGTAGTGCCAGGGCTCCTGGCCCGGATGGCTTCCCTGTGGGGTTTTTCAAAGCTGCTTGGAGTGTTGTTGGGGATGATTTCGTTTCCGCTGTGCTTCACTTCTTTGATACCTCCTTCCTTCCTCCTGGTATCAATGCCACCTCTCTTACCTTGATTCCTAAGAAGGTGGGTGCTTCACGGGTTGAGGACTTTAGGCCAATTTCTTGCTGTAATGTGTTGTATAAATGCATTGCAAAGGTTTTGGCTAACCGTCTTCGCGTGTGGCTGCCTTCCTTCATTAGTCCGAATCAGTCGGCCTTTGTTCAAGGTAGGAGCATTGTGGATAACATTCTGCTCTGCCAGGAGTTGGTTGGGGGTTACCACCTCAACAAAGGGAGCCCGCGGTGTGTGCTGAAGATTGACCTGCAGAAGGCTTATGACTCTATTCAGTGGGATTTTCTCTTTGGCTTACTGCTTTCGATTGGTACGCCCTGCCAGTTTGTCAACTGGGTCCGGGCTTGCGTTACCTCGCCTATGTTCTCCATCTCGGTGAATGGGTCCTCTGAGGGGTTTTTTGCGGGTAGGCGTGGTCTCCGTCAGGGTGATCCCCTGTCCCCTTACCTGTTCGTCATGTGGATGGAAGTCTTATCGCGGCTGCTGAATTCCCCGCCGCCTGGTTTCGAGTTTCATCCCAAGTGTGAGATGGTTAATCTTACCCATCTTTGCTTTGCGGATGACTTGATGATTTTCTCTGCGGGGAACAGGGCTTCCTTGAGGTTTGTCCAGCAGACTCTTCTTCACTTCCAGGAGCTTTCTGGCCTTGTGGCCAACTCCGCTAAGAGCTCGATGTTCTGCGCAGGGGTTCCTTCCCAGGTGGCTGTTGATCTGGCTGAGTTCATGGGTGTTGCTCTGGCAACCTTGCCTGTGTGTTACTTAGGTCTCCCTCTCATCTCAGGTCGGTTGTCTTCTCGGGATTGCCAGCCTCTGATTGATCGGATCACCTCTAGGATTGGTAGTTGGACAGCTAGGGCTCTTTCCTATGCAGGAAGGTTGCAGCTTATTCAGTCGGTGCTTCAGAGCTTCCAAGTCTATTGGGCTAGTGTGTTTGTTCTGCCTGCTCGCATAGTCCATAGGGTTGAGAGTTTGCTTCGTTGCTTCCTCTGGAAGGGCTCTCCTTCTGGTTGTGGGGGGGCGAAGGTGGCCTGGGCTGACATTTGTTTGCCGAAGAGCGAGGGAGGTTTGGGTATTCGTCATATCCCCTCCTGGAACTCGGCAGCAGTTATGAAACTCCTCTGGCTCCTCCTGCTTCGTTCTGGTTCTTTGTAGGTGGCTTGGATGGAGGCGTATATCCTCCGTGGTCGGTCTCTCTGGACGATTCCTGTGTCGTCTACGTGGTCTTGGTGCCTCAAGGCGATTATGGGGCTTCGGGACCAATTCCGTCCACTTATCCGGTTTTCCATTGGTGACGGTTCTAGGTGTCGTATGGGGGTTGACCCTTGGCTGCCTGATGGTCCTATTCTCCCCAGAATTAGTGATCGTATCTTGTATGACGCAGCTAGTCATATTCAAGCTATGGTCTCTGATTTTTTGCTACCTGATGGTTCGTGGCGGTGGCCGGCTGTGTCTCCTGATTTATTGGAGATCGCCGATGCTGTGCGGTCTACTGTGTGTTGCCCAGGTAGGGAGGATAAGTTGATCTGGGTTCCTGGTGGGATTGGTTTTTCGGTTTCGAGTGCTTGGGAGGCGATTCGCCCTCGTGGGACAGTGGTCCCGTGGCAAAGCTTGATCTGGTTCGGGGGGAATATTCCGCGTCATGCTTTTGTCACCTGGCTGGCCTTGAGGGACCGCTTGTATACTCGTGATAGGCTGGCTAGGTGGATCCCCTCGACACCTACTGATTGTTTGCTTTGTTTGTCCGGGTCTGAGTCCCGTAACCACTTGTTCTTCCAGTGTCCCTTTGCGAGTTTGGTGTGGGAGGATATCCTCTGTTGGGGCAGAGCTTCCCGCCTCGTTCTCCCTTGGGATGCGGAGCTTGAGTGGATTTGTCGGGTGAGTGCTGGGCAGAACAAGCGTAAGCTTGTTTGGAGGGTGGCCTGGTGTGCTGTGATATACCATATTTGGATGGAACGCAATTTGCGTTTTCATGGCCCGGGTCACCGCCCGACTCACTCGGTTATCGCTGCTATTCGGTCTGATATTTCTTCTGCATGCTCGTCCTGGGCGGGGGCGGTTTCGGCCGTCTCCCCCTGGGATTCTTTTGATTGACTTTATCTTGTTCTTTGAGTGTGTGCAGGTGTTATGTCAGGTTGCTCTTGTGGCGCTGTCTCGCGTATGGCGATTGCTTCTTCCCCTGCTCTGTCCCTGGTTCATGCTGCTGTCCCCTCCCTGAAGGGGATCTTGGTTTGGTCTGGGTGGCTTGGTTTTTTTGAGCATGTCCCTGTGCTTGTTATTGTTCTTTGATTGCTGCTTCCTGAGGCTTGTTTCTGTTGCTGGCTTCTTCATTTGTCTGTCCTTGCCCATCCTTGGCCTTCTTCCCTGGTGACTGCTTGTGTGGGGCTCTGCGAGGCTAGTCTGTGGGGTGTCCCTAGCTGTTGGGTTGGTGCAGGCGGTGCTTGTTTCTTCTGCTGTTGGCTGTCCTTCTCTTGTTCTGTGGGTGCTCGTTGTCTCCTGCCGGTCCTGGTTCCTAATGGAGCGGAGTTCTGGACGCTCGTTGTCACCCCGAAAGGCGCCTTGTCCTGAGGGTGTGTGGGCTTTTGGTGGGTCCTTGGATCTGGCTTTGTCGAGGGAAGCGATGCTGGCTGGGTCCCTGTGGCTTCCTGCCGTGCCTGCATGCCTGATGGTTGTTCTTTTGCCATAAGTAGGGGGAAAACGAGTTGATGGGCCTCTTCTTTGTTCGGTTTCTTGGTCGAGCTTGGGGGGCGGGCTTCTTGCTTGCATTTGATGGATGGCCAACTTGGCCCCGTTTTTCTCAGCATCTGCCTATCCTCTCCCTGTTTTTGCTTGGTGCCCCTTGACCCTGTCTGGAGTTGCTCTTTCGCTAGTACCGGCAGGGGTTGGATGGCCTGGGGAGTGTTGTGGGCGGATGAGTGGTCATGCTTCGCGGTTGAGGTGTCACGTTTCCTTCGTGTTCTATCTCTTTGTTTCCTACTGCTTCAGCTGTTTCTTTGCTTTTCAGTTGTGTTTCTTTTCTAGCTCTTTCCCGCTTGTGGGTGAATGCTGGAGTGTTGTTGTTTGTTTTATTTGTTGCTTCTGTTGCTTTCCCTCGGGCTGTGAGGTTTCCGTTGTGTTGTTTTCTTTTTGTTGTCGTACATTGGTTCTCCCAGTGTTTGTTCACTTGTTGTTGTGCCCTTTGGCCTCGGGCTTTGAGGCCTTTTGCTTATATATATTCACTTTTGCAAAAAAAAAAAAAAGTGACATTGAAGGGGAAGATGAATCTGATGGCTATGAGGAGGAGGAAGGTAACCAACTTGCTCTTGTTTCCAGGAGAGTTTTGAGTACACAAATGAAGGAAGAATGTGAGGATGATCAAAGGGACAACTTGTTCCATACAAGGTGTTTGGTGAATGACACACCTTGTAGCTTGGTGATTGATAGTGGTAGTTGTACTAATGTGGTGAGCACATTCCTTGTCCAGAGGCTCAATTTACCAACTCAAGCACATCCTACACCTTTCAAGCTTCACTGGTTCAATGATTGTGGTGAAATGAAGGTAACATCTCAAGCTTTATTTGCCTTTTCATTAGGCAAGTACAAAGATGAGATTTTATGTGATGTTGTACCTATGCATGCTGGTGACATATTACTTGGCCGTCCTTGGCAATTTGATAGGAGAGTCATGTATGATGGGTTCTTGAATAGGTATAGTTTCACTAAGGATGATAGAAAAACTACTCTTTTTTTTTGCAAAAGTGATTATATATAAGCAAAAGGCCTCAAAGCCCGAGGCCAAAGGGCACAACAACAAGAGAACAAACACTAGGAAAAACAATGTACGAGAACAAAACGAAAACAACACAACGGGAACCTCACAGCCCGAGGGAAAGCAACAAATAAACGAAACAACAACATACCCCAGCATCCGACCCACATGCGGGAAGGAGCAGAAAAGACAAAAAGCAGAAAAAGGAAACACAACTGAAGAGCAAAGAACCAGCTGAAGCAGGCGGAAAAGAGATAGAACACGAGGGAATCGTGACACCGCCACCGCGAACCGTCCACAAAACTCCCCAGGCCATCCAACCCCCAGCCGGAACAAGCGAAAGAGCGACTCCAGACAGGGTCAAGGGGCACCAAGCAAAAACAGAGAGAGGACAGGGAGATGCTTAGAAATAAGGGGCCAAGCTGGCCATCCATCAAATGCAAGCAAGAAGCCCGCCCCCCAAGCTCGACCAAGAAACCGAACAAAGAAGAGGCCCATCAACTCGTCTTCCCCCTACTTATGGCAAAAGAACAACCATCCGGTATGCAGGCACGGCAGAAAGCCACAGGGACCCAGCCAGCATCGCTTCCCTCGACAAAGCCAGATCCAAGGACCCACCAAAAGCCCACACACCCTCAGGACAAAGCGCCTTTCGGGGTGACAACAAGCGACCAGAACTCATCTCAATTAGGAACCAGGACCGGGAGGGGACAACGAGCACCCACAGAACAAGAGAAGGACAGCCAACTGCAGAAGGAACAAGCACCGCCTGAAACACTCCGACAGCTAGGGACACCCCACAGACTAGCCACGCAGAGCCCCACACAAGAAGCCCACCAGGGAGAAAGGCCAAGGACAGACAGATGAAGAAGCAAGCAACTTGAAACAAGCCTCAGGAAGCAGCGATCTCAGAGCAAGAACAAGCACAGGGGCAAGCACAAAAACCAAGCCACACAGACCAAACCAGAAACCCCTCCAGAAGAAGGGGCAATAGCATGAACCAGGGACAGATCAGGGGAAGCAGCAAACTCCATAAGCGAGACAGCGCCACATAGAGCAACCTGACAAACACCTGCACACACACAAAGAACAAGACAAAGTCAATCAAAAGAATCCCAAGGGGAGACGACCGAAACCGCACCCGCCCAGGACGAGCAAGCAAAGGAAATATCAGACCGAATAGCAGCGATAACCGACTGAGTAGGGCGGTGACCCGGGCCATGAAAACGCAAATTGCGTTCCATCCAAATATGGTAAATCACAGCACACCAAGCCACCCTCCAAACAAGCTTACGCTTGTGCTGCCCAGCACTCACCCGACAAATCCACTCAAGCTCAGCATCCCAAGGGAGAACGAGGCGGGAAGCTCGGCCCCAACAGAGGATATCCTCCCACACCAAACTCGCAAAGGGGCACTGGAAGAATAAGTGGTCACGGGACTCAGTCCCAGACAAACAAAGCAAAAATCAGTAGGTGTCGAGGGGATCCACCTAGCCAGCCTATCACGAGTATACAAGCGGTCCCTCAAGGCCAGCCAGGTGACAAAAGCATGACGCGGAATATTCCCCCCGAACCATAGCAAACCCTGCCACGGGACCACTGTCCCACGGGGGCGAATCGCCTCCCAAGCACTAGAAACCGAAAAACCAATCCCGCCAGGAACCCAGATCAACTTATCCTCCCTACCTGGGCAACACACAGTAGAGCACACAGCATCGGCGATCTCCAACAAATCAGGAGACACAGCCGGCCACCGCCACGAACCATCAGGTAGCAAAAAATCAGAGACCATAGCTTGAATATGACTAGCTGCGTCATACAAGATACGATCACTAATTCTGGGGAGAATAGGACCATCAGGCAGCCAAGGATCAACCCACATACGACACCTAGAACCGTCACCAATGGAAAACCGGATAAGAGGACGGAATTGGTCCCGAAGCCCCATAATCGCCTTGAGGCACCAAGACCACGTAGACGACACAGGAATCGTCCAAAGAGACCGACCACGGAGGAAATACGCCTCCATCCAAGCCACCCACAGGGAACCCGAGCGAAGCAGGAGGAGCCAGAGGAGCTTCATAACTGCTGCCGAGATCTAGGAGGGGATATGACGAATACCTAAACCTCCCTCACTCTTCGGAAAACAAATGTCAGCCCAGGCAACCTTCGCCCCCCCACACCCAGAAGGAGAGCCCTTCCAGAGGTAGCAACGGAGCAAGCTCTCAACCCTATGGACTATACGAGCATGCAGCACAAACACACTAGCCCAATAGACCTGGAAGCTCTGAAGGACCGACTGGATAAGCTGCAACCGACCTGCATAGGAAAGAGCCCTAGCAGTCCAACTGCCAATCCTAGAGGTGATCCGATCAATCAGAGGCTGGCAATCCCTAGAAGACAACCGACCTGAGATGAGAGGGAGACCTAAGTAACACACAGGCAAGGTTGCTAGAGCAACACCCATGAACTCAGCCAGACCGACAGCCACTGGACAGGAACCCCCGAGCAGAACATCGAGCTCTTAGCGGAGTTAGCCACAAGGCCAGAAAGCTCCTGGAAGTGAAGTAATGTCTGCTGAACAAACCTCAAAGAAGTACTGTTCCCCGCAGAGAAAATCATCAAGTCATCCGCAAAGCAAAGATGGGTAAGATTAACCATTTCACACTTGGGATGAAACTCAAACTCAGGCGGCGGGGAATTCAGCAGCCGCGATAAGACTTCCATACACATCACGAACAGGTAAGGGGACAGGGGATCACCCTGACGGAGACCACGCCTACCCGCAAAAAACCCCTCAGAGGACCCATTCACCGAGATGGAGAACATAGGCGAAGTAACACAAGCCCGGACCCAGTTGACAAACTGGCAGGGCGTACCAATCGAAAGCAGTAAGCCAAAGAGAAAATCCCACTGAATAGAGTCATAAGCCTTCTGCAGGTCAATCTTCAGTACACACCGCGGGCTCCCTTTGTTGAGGAGGTAACCCCCAGAAAAACTACTCTTGTACCTTTATCTTCGAAGGAAGTTTGTATTGATCAATTGAAACTTGCGAAAAAAAGAAATGAATTTGAAGAAAAAGAAATGAGAGAAAAGCAAGAATTGAGAGAAAAGCAAGAGTTGAGAAAAAAGAAAAAGTTGAGAGAAAAGAAAGGGGTGAGTGAACAAACTGTGAGAAAAGTAAGTGAAAATGAGAAAAGCGATGACAAAGAGAGAAAAGGAAAGCATGTGAGTTTATTCGCTAAAATAGGGGAAGTAAGGAGGGCTTTGCTTATCCAAAGGCCAATCTTTGTACTTTTGTACAAAGGAGGATACTTGGCAACTAACTCTAACCATTCTTTGTCTTTGCCTAGTTTGTTTTCATCTCTTTTATAGGAATTCAAAGACTTGTTCCCGGATGAGCTACCAGAAGGACTACCACCAATTCGAGGGATTGAGCATCAAATTGACTTCATTCCCGGAGTTGGAATTCCAAATCGGCCAGCTTATAGGGCCAATCCAACCGAAACTAAGGAGATACAACAGCAGGTGGAGGAGCTCCTTGCGAAGGGATATGTTCGAGAGAGTATGAGTCCTTGTTCGGTTCCGGTTATCTTGGTGCCAAAAAAAGATGGCACATGGAGAATGTGTGTGGATTGTCGAGCCATCAATAAAATCACTGTAAAGTATCGTCATCCTATACCTAGGTTAGATGATATGTTGGATGAATTGTATGGTTCTTGCTTATTCACTAAAATTGATTTAAAATCTGGTTATCATCAAATTAGGATGCAAATAGGTGATGAATGGAAAACAGCCTTCAAAACTAAATTTGGATTGTATGAATGGCTTGTTATGCCTTTTGGTTTGACTAATGCACCTAGTACTTTCATGAGATTGATGAACCATGATTTAAGAGAATTTTTGGGAAAATTTGTTGTTGTGTACTTTGATGACATTCTGATTTACTCCAAGAACTTGATTGATCATATTGAGCATGTTAGGATGGTCTTAATAACACTTAGGAAAGAGAAGCTATATGCCAACTTTAAAAAGTGTAGCTTTTGCATGGATAGGGTTAACTTTCTAGGCTTCATTGTGAGTAAGGATGGAGTTGAGGTAGATGAAGAGAAAGTTGAAGCTATTAGAGATTGGCCACAACCTAAGAATGCTAGTGAAGTTAGGAGTTTTCATGGTCTTGCTAGCTTCTATAGGAGATTCATTAAGGACTTTAGTACATTGGCAGCACCATTGAATGAACTTGTTAAAAAGAATGTCACATTTGATTGGGGAGAAATGCAAGAAAAGGCTTTCAATGAATTGAAAATGAAATTAACCAATGCACCTTTACTTACTTTGCCTAATTTTGAGAAATCGTTTGAAATTGAATGTGATGCAAGTGGGATAGGCATAGGGGCTGTTTTGATGCAAGAAGGTAAGCCTTTAATGTATTTTAGTGAAAAATTGAGTGGAGCATCTTTGAATTATCCAATCTATGATAAAGAACTTTATGCCTTGGTGAGGTCATTGCAGGTTTGGCAACATTACTTATGGCCGAGGGAATTTGTTATCCATACTGATCATGAGAGTTTGAAGCACCTCAAGGGTCAAAGTAAGTTGAATAGAAGGCATGCTAAGTGGATTGAATTCATAGAAACATTTCCTTATGTTATCAAGTACAAACAAGGTAAGGATAATATAGTTGCCGATGCGTTGTCAAGAAGGTATAACTTATTCTCTTCTCTTAGTGCTAAGATTCTTGGATTTGAGCATGTGAAGGAATTGTATCCTATTGATTCTGATTTTGGTACTATTTATGCATCTTGTGTTGATGGGAAATGTATGGATGATTATTATGTTTTTGAAGGCATGTTGTTTAAAAGGAATAAATTGTGTGTGCCTAATTGTTCCATGAGAGAATTACTTGTTAAAGAATCACATGGGGGAGGATTAATGGGACATTTTGGAATTCACAAGACTTATGATACGTTGAATGAACATTTCTTTTGGCCTAAGATGAGGCATGACGTGCATAAAGTATGCAAACAATGTTTTAAATGCAAAGAAGCTAAATCTAGATCACAACCTCATGGCTTGTATACACCTTTAAATGTTCCTAATGAACATTTCTATGGATTTTGTGTTAGGTTTGCCTAGGTCAAAAAGAGGTCATGATAGCATCTTTGTAGTGGTGGATAGATTTAGTAAAATGGCACATTTCCTTGCATGTCATAAAACTGATGATGCTAAGCATATTGCATCTTTGTTCTTTAAAGAGGTGGTTAGATTGCATGGTATTCCTAAAACTATTATTAGTGATAGGGATACAAAGTTTCTAAGTTACTTTTGGAAAGTTTTGTGGGGTAAACTTGGAACTAAGCTACTGTTTTCAACTACCTGTCATCCACAAACGGATGGGCAAACCGAGGTAGTTAATAGGACTTTAGGATCTTTGCTTAGAGCTATAATTTCAAAGAATTTGAAATCTTGGGAGGATTGTTTGCCTTTTGTGGAGTTTGCTTATAATCGTGCTATTCATAGTACTACACATTGCTCTCCATTTTAGGTTGTTTATGGCTTTAATCCTACTACTCCTCTTGACTTGCTTCCTTTACCTTCTAATGATATTGTTAATGATGAAGCTACTTCTAGGTCTGATTTTATCAAGAAATTACACAAGGAAGTCAAGGAAACAATTGAGAAGCAAAACTCCAAGGTGGCTTCTAGGATCAACAAAGGGAGAAAAGAGCTTGTTTTCCAACCGGGGGACTGGGTTTGGATTCACTTTAGGAAGGAGAGGTTTCCTTCTCAAAGGAAAACTAAGCTTCATCCAAGGGGAGATGGACCATATAAAGTGCTTGAGAGGATCAACAACAATGCTTACAAGATTGATCTTCCGGGTGAGTTTTCAGTGAGTTCTACATTTAATGTTGCTGATTTGAGTCCATTTGATGTAGGGGATGATGATCTTGATTCGAGGACGAATCTTCTTGAAGAGAGGGAAGATGATATGGATTATGGCACCACAAGTCCAATTCTTAATCCACAAGGTCCAATTACAAGGTCCAAGGCAAGACTAATTCGACAAGCCTACATAACTCATGTTCAAGGATGGTTGCTAAATTAGCTTGGGTGTTTGAACTTGCAATTGAGTTTGCCTTATCATTTCCTGTTGTAATGTGTTGTATAAATGCATTGCAAAGGTTTTGGCTAATCGTCTTCGCGTGTGGCTGCCTTCCTTCATCAGTCCGAATCAGTCGGCATTTGTTCAAGGTAGGAGCATTGTGGATAACATTCTGCTCTGCCAAGAGTTGGTTGGGGGTTACCACCTCAACAAAGGGAGCCCGCGGTGTGTGCTGAAAATCGACCTGCAGAAAGCTTATGACTCTATTCAGTGGGATTTTCTCTTTGGCTGACTGCTTTCGATTGGTACGCCTTGCCAGTTTGTCAACTGGGTCCGGGCTTGCGTTACTTCGCCTATGTTCTCCATTTCGGTGAATGGGTCCTCTGAGGGGTTTTTTGCGGGTAGGCGTGGTCTCCATCAGGGTGATCCCCTGTCCCCTTACCTGTTCGTCATGTGTATGGAAGTCTTGTCGCGGCTGCTGAATTCCCCGCCGCCTGAGTTTGAGTTCCATCCCAAGTGTGAGAAGGTTAATCTTACCCATCTTTGCTTTGCGGATGACTTGATGATTTTCTCTGCGGGGAACAGGACTTCTTTGAGGTTTGTTCAGCAGACATTACTTCACTTCCAGGAGCTCTCAGGCCTTGTGGCTAACTCCGCTAAGAGCTCGATGTTCTGTGTGGGGGTTCCTGCCCAGGTGGCTGTTGGTCTGGCTGAGTTCATGGGTGTTGCTCTTGCGACCTTGCCTGTTTGTTACTTAGGTCTCCCTCTCATCTCTGGTCGGCTGTCTTCTCGGGATTGCCAGCCTCTGATTGATCGGATCACCTCTAGGATTGGCAGTTGGACTGCTAGGGCTCTTTCCTATGCGGGAAGGTTGCAGCTTATCCAGTCGGTCCTCCAGAGCTTCCAGGTCTATTGGGCTAGTGTGTTTGTACTGCCTGCTCGTATAGTCCATAGGGTTGAGTGTTTGCTTCGGTGCTTCCTTTTTTTTGCAACGGAAATGCTTCGGTGCTTCCTCTGGAAGGGCTCTCCTTCTGGTCGTGGGGGGGCGAAGGTTGCCTGGGACGACATTTGTTTGCCTAAGAGTGAGGGAGGTTTGGGTATTCGTCATATCCAATCCTCGAACTCGGCAGCGGTTATGAAGCTCCTTTGGCTCCTTCTGCTTCGCTCTGGTTCGCTGTGGGTGGCTTGGATGGAGGAGTATATCCTCCGTGGCCGGTCTCTTTGGACGATTCCTGTGTCGTGTATGTGGTCTTGGTGCCTCAAGTCGATTATGGGGCTTCGGGACCAATTCCGTCTTCTTGTCCGGTTTTCCATTGGCGACGGTTCTAGGTGTCGTATGTGGGTTGATCCATGGTTGCCTGATGGACCTATTCTCCCCAGAATCAGTGATCGTATCTTGTATGACGCAGCTAGTCATATTCAAGCTATGGTCTCTAATTTTCTGCTACCTGATGGTTCGTGGCGGTGGCCGGTAGTGTCTCCTGATTTGTTGGAGATCGCCGATGCCGTGCGCTCTACTATGTGTTGCCCAGGTAGGGAGGATAGGTTGATCTGGGTTCCAGGCGGGCTGGGTTTTTCGGTTTCAAGTGCTTGGGAGGCGATTCGCCCCCGTGGGACAGTGGTTCCGTGGTAGGGTTTGCTATGGTTCAAGGGGAATATTCCGCGACATGCTTTTGTCACCTGGCTGGCCTTGAGGGACCGTTTGTATACTCGTGATAGGCTGGCTAGGTGGATCCCCTCGACTCCTACCGATTGTTTGCTTTGTTTGTCCGGGACTGAGTCCCGTGACCACTTGTTCTTCTAGTGCCCCTTTGCGAGTTTGGTGTGGGAGGATATCCTCTGTTGGGGTAGAGCTTCCCGCCTCGTTCTCCCTTGGGATGCTGAGCTTGAGTGGATTTGTCGGGTGAGTGCTGGGCAGCACAAGCGTAAGCTAGTTTGGAGGGTGGCCTGGTGTGCTGTGATCTACCATATTTGGATGGAACGCAACTTGCGTTTTCACGGCCCAGGTCACCGCCCTCCTCAGTCGGTTATCGCTGCTATTCGGTCTGATATTTCTTCTGCATGCTCGTCCTGGGTGGGTGCGGTTTCGGCCGTCTCCCCCTGGGACTCTTTTGATGGACTTTGTCTTGTTCTTTGAGTGTGTGCAGGTGTTTTGTTAGGTTGCTCTATGCGGTGTTGTTTCGCTTCTGGCGTTTGCTTCTTCCCCTGCTCTGTCCCTGGTTGATGCTGCTGTCTCTTCTGTGGAGGGTTTCTGTTTTGGTCTGTGCGGCTTGGTTGTTTGAGCTTGTCCCTGTGCTTGTTCATGCTCTGAGGTCGCTGCTTGCTGTGGCTCGTTCTGTTGCTGGCTTTCTTCATCTGTCTGTCCTTTGCTGTCCTTGGCCTTTCTCCCCTGGTGGGCTTCTTGTGTGGGGCTTTGAGAGGCTTGTCTGTGGGGTGTCTCCAGTTGTAGGGTTGGTTCAGGCGGTTCTTGCTTCTTCTGCAGTTGGCTGTCCTTCTCTGTTCTGTGGGTGCTCGTTGTCCCCTGACGGTCCTGGTTCCTAATTTAGCTGAGTTCTGGATGCTTGTTGTCACCCCGAAAGGCGCTTTGTCCTGAGGGTGTGTGGGCTTTTGGTGGGTCCTTGGATCTGGCTTTGTCGAGGGAAGCGATGCTGGCTGGGTCCTTGTGGCTTTCTGCCGGGCCTGCATACCGGATGGTTGTTCTTTTGCCATAAGTAGGGGGAAGACGAGTTGATGGGCCTCTTCTTTGTTTGGTTTCTTGGTCGTGCTTGGGGGGCGGGCTTCTTGCTGGCTTATGATGGATGGCCAGCTTGGCCCCTTTTTTCTCAGCATCTGCCTGTCCTCTCTCTGTTTTTGCTTGGTGCCCCTTGACCCTGTCTGGAGTCGCTCTATCGCTCGTGCCGGCCGGGGGTGGATGGCCTGGGGTGTTTGTGGGCGGATGAGGTGTCATGTTTCGCGGATGAGGTGTCATGCTTCGGTCGTGTTCTGTCTTTGTTTCCCCTTGCTTCAGCTGGTTCTTAGCTTTTTGAGTTGTGTTACATTTTTCTGCTTTTTGTCTTTTCTGGCTCCTTCCCGCTTGTGGGTTGGATGCTGGGGTCTGTTGTTGTTTGGTTTCTTTGTTGCTTTCCCTCGGGCTGTGAGGTTTCCGTTGGGTTGTTTTGGTTTTGTGTCATACATTGGTTCTCCCAGTGTTTGTTCTCTTGTTTGTTGTGCCCTTTGGCCTCGGGCTTTGAGGTCTTTTGCTTATAATATAATCACCTTTGCAAAAAAAACAATGGGGGACTGATTTTTTGAGCTTCAACTATGGTGGTTTCGTGGCTTCCATGGCTGTTCATTGAAGCTTCGTATATCCGGTTGATGAAGGGAGCGGAGCTGGGCGCATCACCGAGGTAAGTTCTCTTCATTTTATGTTTTTTAGAGTCTTTTTACGTTATGTTTTTGTGTTTTTGCATTTCGTTTTTAGAGTTCGTGGTACTCTGTTCTTGGTCATCCTTTGTTCTGTTTGGGGAAGTTGTGGGATTGTTCTCCTTCGGCTTTCCACGATTGTTGTGCATCATGAGAAGGAAAAAATCTCCTTAGAATAAACCCTTTGCCCAGAGCATTCCAACATCGGGTGTTCATGGAATTCGAAATAGAATTCCAACTCCTTCAGCCTTGAGTGAGGGGTCTTTGGAGTCTGCTGGTTTAGGTAAAGCCTCGGGGGAGATGGGGCTTCTGAACTCAATTGTGGAGGAACCGAGGCTGGTTTTAATTTCTGGGCAAAAACAGAGTGTGGATTTCGTTGGCGGTCCCGAGTCAAGCAAGCTACATCCTGAGCAGCACTCTTCTTCTTTTGGGGCTGGAAGTAGGGTCGATTCTCTGCCAAACCGTCGTAAGGGCCGTGCCAAAGGGGCTGGATCTAGTGGACATGGGAACAATTCAGAGGACCTGCGAATAGTTCCCCAGAATGGTGCTGTGTTACCCCCTCGGTTGTATCCTCAGCAGCCGGTGGTGAATCCAGATGAGGCTTCCATTGTGGTCCAGTCAGCTGTCAATCTGAATCTGGGACCTTGCAGGCGAGAGGTAGGCGATGAAGGTTTAGGGCAATTAGTCTCTACGTCCATGGATGCGGCGCAGGAGGAGCTCGCTGTGAACGACTTTCCTATTGAAGGAAACTTCAATAATGGGGATGGAGTGTTTGATGGGATGGCATTTAACTCGGCAAAACTTCCTTCCGTTTTGTCTGCTGCTAAATCGAGTTTACCAGCTGGCCCATCTAATTATGGGATCTCAAATAAATCAGTTTTGCCAAATAAGGAATTATTGGGAAACCAGCACATGGATTCTCGGGCTTCTCTCTTAGGCAAGCAATTCCGGGAGAACCCAAATAAGGAAAGCTTGGCGTCTGATTATGGGATCTCAAATATCAGTAAGACTCCTTCAGCTCCCGTGATTAACGCTGCTCTTAATGGTCAAGATACTTTTGAAAATCCCCCAGCTGGCCGTTTGAAGCTTAGGAATCCGGCTACTTTGGCTCCTTTGGAAAGTCAAGTTAAGGGGGATTCTCTCTCCATGAGCAATGTCATAAAGTCCTTGGATGCCCGTTATGGAAAGTCAACTGGTGCTTCTCCTCATGTTGGGCCGATTGATGGATTTCAAATGGCCAAGCAACGGCGTGATGGCCATCCTAATTTTCCAAATTCGCATGGGTCTTCTAATGTAAGCTGCAATGGGCTAGGCCCAAATGAGTTTCTCACTAATGGGCTAGGTCCAATTGGGATGCGGTCCATTGGGCTTGACCAAGATGGGCTTGATGCAAATGGGCTAGGCCAAGATGGGCTTAATGGTCTAGGCCAAAATGGGCTGAATGAATTGAATCACAATGGGCCACTTAATGCTAATGGGCTTGATAAATTGAGTTCGGGCCCATTGATTGGTTTAGGTCAAGGAGTCTTGCCAATGGGGACATCTTCTTTTAGCCCAATCGAGCGTGGACAGTTGGGCAATTTGGTGACCCGCCGTAGTGTCCCCCCTCGGGAGGAGTTATTGGGCTTGGAGGGAAAGGATGGAGCTAGTGAGTCTGGAATGGGGTTTGGCTCGCTTGAGACGAGGTTTGGGTCGGGGATTCCAGGAAAGTTTCCTCTGTTAGGCCAACCTCGCTCGGGTATGTTTGCTAGTGAGGGGGATGTTGTGTCTATGGGTTCTGAGGATGGTTCTGGGCCGAATCTTGGTGGGCCCTTTGGGGCCCGAGGGGCCAATGGTCCGGGACAGCAGTCTACTTGGGCCAATCTGTTTGGGCCCCAGTGGATCTCCCCTGCTGATGAACCCCTAGTCTATAACCCTCCTATTGAGAAGGATGGGCTTATGTTTGCCATTCCCTCGGATGAGGTTATTGAGGAGGGCATAGCAGTCTGGAGAGGTTCTTTGGTGGGTCAATTTGTTGATGGCAAACTTCCATTTTTTGTTCTTGATCGTCTTGTTAGGAAGATTTGGGGACATGTGGAAGTTCCAACCATTAACTTGTTTGATAATGGATTGATCATTTTCAGGTTCCAAAAGGACTCAACTAGGGACTGGGTCTAAGAGAATGGCCCCTGGCACTTCGGGGGGAAGCCTATCCTACTGAGGCAGTGGGCCCCTGGGATTGTCCCCCAGACCTTTGTGTTCGATAAAATTCCTGTGTCGGTTAAGTTTTTCCATGTCCCTATGGAAATGTGGACCACTCCTGGGTTGAGCAACATTGCGAGTACGGTTGGTGTTCCTTTGCGGTTGGATAAGCCTACAAAGGTCAAAACGTGCTCCTCGTATGCTCGGGTCTGTGTGGAGGTTGCGATTGATGCCCCTCTTCCTAGTAAGGTTGGGGTCACTGTCTATGGGGTGGATCATACTATCCCCATTGAGTACGATTGGAAGCCCAAGAGGTGCCTATCCTGTTGGGTCTTTGGCCATTCGGACTCCGGCTGTCCAAAAAAGACTGTGAGTAGTTTTGATCCCATCCTCCCTACACAGGTGTCTACTGAGGGTGGGGTCAGGGTGCCGACCCAGAGTGATGGGGTGAGCTCGGATCAGGTAGGGGTTGCTAGTGGGGAGGGTGAACAGGCCTCCTCTCTCGAGGCTGGTGATGACTTTATCCCTGTGGGAGGGAAATCTCGCAGGCGTACACGGAAGAAGGCTGCCAAGTCCTTGGCTGCAGACTCGTCTGCCCTTCCCATTGCCTTGGCTAGTCTCCCGAGTTCTCTTATTGGCCCCTCCCCTCGGCTCCCCCGTTCTCCTGAGCCCCCGAAGGGGGTACATGTGACTAACTCTTTCGGTTCTCTTTCGGATTCCTTGGGGTGTGATTTGGCCCCCTCGAGGGTGGTTTCCTTAATGGAAAAGACGATCTGTGACAGTGTGGACCCCCGATGGTGTCAGGATGCCATTGTCTCCCCTTCTACTTCCTATGTCTAGTTGGTGCTCGTGGAATGTGCGCGGTCTCACTGACCCGACAAAAGGTCGATGTGTTCGATCCTTTTTGCAGTCTGAGAATATTGGTTTCTGCTGTCTGGTAGAAACTAAGGTTAAGGCTCATCAGTTTGATTTCGTGTTTCGTTCCTTTGGGGCCGATTGGCAATGTGTTTGTAGTTATGGGGATAGTGGCCTGGGTCGTATTTGGGTGTTATGGCGTTCCCGCTGTTTCTCTTTCTCCCCTAGCCTGATTAGTCCTCAGTTGGTTACTGGCTCCCTGGTGGACCTGTCTTCTCAGGTTGTGACTCATATTGCCTGTGTGTATGGGTCCAATCTCGAGGCTGGGCGGTCTGCTTTGTGGAGGGAGTTGGCCTTGGCTTGTTCGAGTTGGTCTTCCCCTGGAGTGGTTATGGGAGACTTTAATGAGACTCGCCGGTTGATTGAGAGGAGTGGGGGTAATCATAGCATTTCTGCGATGGGAGCCTTTGATACTGCTCTCCTAGAGGCTGACTTGGTTGAGCTGCCGGTTTAGGGGAATTGGTTCACTTGGACTAGTCGCCCGAGGGGTGGCCCAGGAGGTCAGTTGGGAAGGTTGGATAGAGTTTTGGTCAATGCTGAGTGGGCTTCTGGTCGGCCTATGTGTGTGGTGCACGTGCATGACTGGGGTGTTTCTGACCATAGTCCGATGGTTTTCTCTCCAGGCCCTTTAGGTGCTCGTCGGTCTCCCTCCTTTCGGTTCTTTAACCATTGGGGGGAGTCTGATAGGTTTTTGTTTGTGATCGCTAGTAGGTGGGTGACCCATGTTGGGGTCTCTCCGCTTGTTAGCTTCGCTCGCAATTTAAAGGGCTTAAAGGGGTCTCTCAGGCAGGAGTTTGGGACGCCGATTGCCGTGCTTAGTCAGCAGGTTATTGATCTTCGCTTGGCCATGGAGGCTGCCCAGGCGGGAGTTTTGGCAGACCCCCTTTCTCCCTCCCTCCAGCTTGAGGCCGCTGAGGCTTCTGATAGGTTCTGGGCAGCAGCTAGGTGTGAAGAAGCCTCCCTTCGGCAGAAATCGAGGGTTAAGTGGCTGGCGTTAGGGGATAGGAACTCGGGGTTCTTTCACAGGAGCGTGAAAGTTTGGGCAGCCCGGAATAGCTTTTCCTCTTTGGTTGATGGTTCTGGGGTTAGGATGTCTTCCCATGAGGACATCTCGAGATCTCTGGTTCATTATTTCTAGGGTCTCTTGGGGTCCCAAGGGGTTGGTTATCGTGACCTCACAGAGCGATTAAAGTCGATGGTGGGTGAGCGATTAAACCCTAAACCCTGTTCGTCATGTGTATGGATGTCTTGTCGCGGCTACTGAATTCCCCGCCGCCTGAGTTTGAGTTCCATCCCAAGTGTGAGAAGGTTAATCTTACCCATCTTTGCTTTGCGGATGACTTGATGATTTTCTCTGCGGGGAACAGGACTTCTTTGAGGTTTGTTCAGCAGACATTACTTCACTTCCAGGAGCTTTCAGGCCCTGAGTTCATGGGTGTTGCTCTTGCGACCTTGCCTGTTTGTTACTCAGGTCTCCCTCTCATCTCTAGTCGGCTGTCTTCTCGGGATTGCCATCCTCTGATTGATCGGATCACCTCTAGGATTGGCAGTTGGACTGCTAGGGCTCTTTCCTATGCGGAAAGGTTGCAGCTTATCCAGTCGGTCCTCCAGAGCTTCCAGGTCTATTGGGCTAGTGTGTTTGTGCTGCCTGCTCGTATAGTCCATAGGGTTGAGAGTTTGCTTCGGTGCTACCTCTGGAAGGGCTCTCCTTCTGGTCGTGGGGGGGCGAAGGTTGCCTGGGATGACATTTGTTTGCCGAAGAGGGAGGGAGGTTTGGGTATTCGTCACATCCAATCCTGGAACTCGGCAGCGGTTATGAAACTCCTTTGGCTCCTTCTGCTTCGCTCTGGTTCTCTGTGGGTGGCTTGGATGGAGGAGTATATCCTCCGTGGTCGGGCTCTGTGGACGATTCCTGTGTCGTCTATGTGGTCTTGGTGCCTCAAAGCGATTATGGTGCTTCGGGACCAATTCCGTCCACTTGTCCGATTTTCCATTGGCGACGGTTCTAGGTGTCGTATGTGGGTTGATCCATGGCTGCCTGATGGTCCGATTCTCCCCAGGATTAGTGATCGTATCTTGTATGACGCAGCTAGTCATATTCAAGCTATGGTCTCTGATTTTCTACTTCCTGATGGTTCGTGGCGGTGGCTGGTCGTGTCTCCTGAATTGTTGGAGATCGCTGATGTTGTGCGCTCTACTGTGTGTTGCCCAGGTAGGGAGGATAGGTTGATCTGGGTTCCAGGCGGGATTGGTTTTTCGGTTTCGAGTGCTTGGGAGGCGATTCACCCCCGTGGGACAGTGGTTCCGTGGCAGGGTTTGCTATGGTTCGAGGGGAATATTCCGCGTCATGCTTTTGTCACCTGGCTGGCCTTGAGGGACCGTTTGTATACCCGTGATAGGCTGGCTAGGTGGATCCCCTCGACACCTACCGATTGTTTGCTTTGTTTGTCCGGGACTGAGTCCCGAGACCACTTGTTCTTTCAGTGCCCCTTTGCGAGTTTGGTGTGGGAGGATATCCTCTGTTGGGGCAGAGCTTCCCGCCTCGTTCTCCCTTGGGATGCTGAGCTTGAGTGGATTTGCCGGGTGAGTGCTGGGCAGCACAAGCGTAAGCTTGTTTGGAGAGTGGCCTGGTGTGTTGTGATCTACCATATTTGGATGGAACGCAACTTGCGTTTTCACGGCCCGGGTCACCGTCCTCCTCAGTCGGTTATCGCTGCTATTCGGTCTGATATTTCTTCTGCATGCTCGTCCTGGGTGGGTGCGGTTTCGGCCGGCTCCCCCTGGGATTCTTTTGATTGACTTTGTCTTGTTCTTTGAGTGTGTGCAGGTGTTTTGTCAGGTTGCTCTTTGCGGTGCTGTTTCGCTTCTGGCGATTGCTTCTTCCCCTGCTCTGTCCCTGGTTGCTGCTGCTGTCTCTTCTCTGGAGGGGTTTTCAGTTTTGGTCTGTGCGGCTTGGTTGTTTGAGCTTGTCCCTGTGCTTTTTCATGCTCTGTGGTCGCTGCTTGCAGAGGCTCGATCAGTTGCTTGCTTTCTTCACCTGTCTGTCCTTTGCTGTCCTTGGCCCTTTCTTCCCTAATGGGCTTCTTGTGTGGGGGCTTTGAGAGGCTAGTCTGTGGGTGTCACTAGCTGTAAGGGTTGGTTCAGGCGGTGCTTGCTTCTTCTGCAGTTGGCTGTCCTTCTCTGCTCTGTGGGTGCTCTTTGTCCCCTGGCGGTCCTGGTTCCTAATTGAGTTGAGTTGTTCTGGATGCTTGTTGTCACCCCGAAAGGCGCTTTGTCCTGAGGGTGTGTGGGCTTTTGGTGGGTCCTTGGATCTGGCTTTGTCGAGGGAAGCGATGTTGGCTGGGTCCCTGTGGCTTTCTGCCGTGCCTACATACCGGATGGTTGTTCTTTTGCCAGAAGTAGGGGGAAGACGAGTTGATGGGCCTCTTCTTTGTTTTGTTTCTTGGTCGTGCTTGGGGGGCGGGATTCTTGCTTGCATATGATGGATGGCCAGTTTGGCCCCTTTTTTCTTAGCATCTGCCTGTCCTCCCTCTGTTTTTGCTTGGTGCCCCTTGACCCTGTCTGGAGTCGCTCCTTTCGCTCGTGCCGGCCGGGGGATGGATGGCCTGGGGTGTTGTGTGGGCGGATGAGGAGTCATGCTTCGTTCGTGTTCTGTCTTATTGTTTTCTCTTGCTTCAGCTGGTTCTTTTGCTTTTTGAGTTGTGTTATATTTATCTGCTTTTTATCCTTTCTGGCTCCTTCCCGCTTGTGGGTTGGATGCTGGGGTTTGTTGTTGTTGGTTTCTTTGTTGCTTTCCCTCGGGCTGTGAGGTTTCCGTTGGGTTGTTTTGGTTTTGTTGTCGTACATTGGTTCTCCCAGTGCTTGTTCTCTTGTTTGTTTTGCCCTTTGGCCTCGGGCTTTGAGGTCTTTTTGCTTATATATAATCACCTTTGCAAAAAAAAAAAAGATGGCCCAAAAGGCAAAACTCCTTGCCCTAAGCCATTTAAATTTGGGCCCATACCCAATTGGTCAAGCCCATTAAGGTTAATCCCAGTTTGATCCAACTCCTGAAGCCCATCTTGGCCCAGCCCATTACCTTGGCCAAGCCCAGAACCATTACCATTAGGGGCAAGACCATTTGGGTAGTCAAATTGGGTAGCACAATTAGGAATGACTTCCAACTTCCCACGGGTTTGAGAGGTGGAAAGAATTGACTTGCCATCTTTGGCTTTGAAGCCCAATTGACCGTTAGAGCCCAAAGATTTGGCCATAGAGAGAGAAAGATCTCCAATTAAATCGTTTTCAAAACTTGCCTTATTTGTCCATGAGGAAGCATGCTGTAAACGGGCAACTTGGTGAGAATCCAAATTAGCAGCCTTGTCATTTAAGTCATCCACATGCATCACGGGGGAGGAAGAGCAGCTCACATTCTTACTCCCAATAATCCCGCCCAAGCTTTTAATTGACTTACCTTGCTTAGGAAACTAAATGAAAGCAGGATCCGCAGCCGCCGCAGCCCCTGTAGAGGACGCGAGTTGACCTAACTCGTCATCTTCATCCTCCAGCCGAAGCTTACCATCCTCAATCATCCGCAAATTCGGGTAAGAGGAAGCCTCTGACTTAGAACTATTACTTCGGGGCTGAGGACATAGCACACCCTTAACGGAAATATCAACTCGAGCAATGGAATGCAATGGAAGGGTCTGACCCCCTGTTTTTCCTATTTTTGAAGGATTCGAGATTTGCCCAGAAAAACCAGAGGACTTAACTTGAACACTCTTCGACCCTTGACTAGAGCTTGCCTCACCAATACTCCCAGCCTCCACGGAATTTAAATTGAGTTCATGAGCAGACAACTGTTTCAACAACTCAGTAGCCTCACAACCCATGCTCTGTTTTTTCTCAGAATTTAAAACCGAAGATGGAGCATCTAAAGTCGACCGCCTAGGTGCCAGCCCCCCAGAAGACTTACCTAAAGCATTATTGGGGACAGTCGAAGGCTCCCCACACGCAGCCACTGAAGATCCAGCCCCTAAGTTAGCTGCGGACTTAGGAGGACGCAAACCAGAAGGCAGTCCAAAACTTTGAGCAAACGGCTTTTTCTGTGGGGATTTCTTCCTCCTCATAATTGAACCCCAAAACGTGAAGCCAATGAAGAAGAATAACCCTTAACTCCCACAAACCAACGTCCAAGGAAACCAAGAGCAGCATAAAACGCACACTAAAAACGAAGAAAAGAACGCAAAAACAGAGAGGATGGAATACGCAAAACAGAGTGTGAAAGAGAACTTACCTCGGTGATGCGCCCAGCTCCGCTACCTTCATAAGCATGCCATACGAATCTTCAACTAGCAGCCATGGATGACCACGAACCACCATAGGAGAAACTCGAAAAAATCAGTCCCCCAAAAAAATTTTCAAGTTGTTATTAAAATATATAGTTGTATGCAGGGTTTTAGTAACAGAAAGCTTATGGAAACAAGAAGCTAACTATGTAAAATTTGCCTTTTATATAGGCGGTATATAATGCAGTTAAATATTTTAAATCATCCATGCCCCGTTTGCACGGTGCAGGATCAATCAACCCCCAGTCTGGGCTATCTAGGTGATGCGCTCACTCACCCGTTGCACCAAGTGGTTGTTTGATAATTTTTAAGAAAATCTGCCCTAGGGCAGAATCGAACCCCCACTCTCTGCTATCTTAGGCGGAGCGCTCACCCACTGCACCAAGTGGTTGTTCGATTAAAAATTTGCCTTTTATAGGCGGTATATAATGCAGTTAAATATTTTTAAATCATCCATGCCCCGTTTGCACGGTGCAAGTGCTGGAACCCCCACAAGGGTCCCGGCCCTAAACCAGAGGCGCAACGGAAGAAAGACTTAAACAAAAGCCTAAAACTGGTTGAGGACCTTAAGCAATCAATAAGGAACGAACTAAGAATTGAAGAAAGATTTCTAATACTTAGAAAATTTCTTGAATTCGAGTCCACCGGAAAAACCTCTCTCCACCGGTAAACCGACCGGTAAAAATCAACCAAAAAGTTGACCGGTAAAAGCCACCGGTATAAATATCACCGGTATATATCATATATACACCGGTATATATTATACCAAGGAAATACCGATCGGTATAAACCACCGGTATATATATATATCACGGGTAAATAATATATATACCACCGGTATATACCGGTCGGTATATATACCACCGGTAAAATATATATACCACCGGTATATTTTCCAGTGAAGAGAAACCAAGAAAAAACACCGGTATATATTATATATACACCGGTATAAATTGACAAAAATACCTTATTTTGACGTTCGTCTTCTCGTCTACCTCAGCACCTCTACTGCCCCCTCGATCTCTACGTCTCCTCCGGTCACGAACTCAGCACGGGCACCAAAGAGGACCACCCTTAGAGTAGTCCCAACTATTCTCGGGCTTAATAGCGGAGTAGTGGGACTCCTTGAGCTAAGGGGGTTTGTTTGAGGGTGGAGGAACAAGATGAAGCTTTTGGTTTGTGTTTGGTTTTGTGTTAATATGAATTTGATGAACAATTCATCAAGAACATCAAGAACACAAAACAACAAACTCTTTGAATTTCAACAACTTGAAATCCAAAACTACAACTTCTCTTCTTCTTCTTCAAGCTTCAACTATGGATGTTGCCTTCAACACTTGAAGAAGCATAATCCAAATGCTTGAGAGAATAAGTTCCACCAACGAGAGAGAGAGAAGAAGAAGTGCTTAGCTTGAAGATTAGAGAGCCTCTCATGCAAGCCAAAAAAGCAAATTGATAAACTCAATTGACTTGCTTAATGAGTAAGGAAAACAATCATAGTGGAAGCCACATGTTGAACATGCATTAACATCATTAATGATAATAATAATAATTATAAATAATTATTATTTATTAAAATTAATAATAATTAAAACAATTTTAATTATATAATTTATTATTAATATTAATATCAAATACTAATATAATAATAAACCTTCCACTATATCCCGGTTTTCAGAAAACCGACTTTTCCAAAATATGAATCAATATTCATATTTTTCTCCGGTCGAGTATCTAAATCACATTTAAATACAACTTCCTCCGATTATATATTTAAATCACATTTAAATATACAAACCCCTCGAACAAACCCTAATTCAGATTTCTCCGAATACAACCATGTAGCACTGCTATACCGCTTTATCCGAGCTAGCCAGGAGAACCTAAAGGACCTACAGATCATGAGCTCCAACGATACGAGATCATTCGGTCAAAACTCTTTTGACCCGAATCGATCAACATTCGTTAACCCCCGGAGACTCCACTAAAGTCCAAGGGCTGCACTCTCCTCACTGTAGATATATTGTGTCCTCTTGATATAACCGTCATCGGTAAGTCGATCCTTCACAGGTTGTCCGTAATCACAGCTGGGTCATATAAACCGTTTAACCCCTGTATTACATCTTGTTCCTTAAGTACCACTGACACCTCTAATGAACAATAGATCTTTGGTCCAACCAAGAGATCAATATAACTCTCTCATCACATGAGAGTGTGAGCTCACATTGTTCAAGCCCCGGAGTCAGCCATTAAGGGAACAACCTATCTACTAACCCTGAAGAGCGGGTTAGGAGTGAATTCCAATCTTGCTACACTATGTCCCCAGCTACTTATTCGGCTTTATCCCCAAGTTGGTAGGCTTATTGAGCGGGCGTTCTGCCACTCTCACCCGTACAAGTCAAAGGATACTTCCGAATAAGCAGGAGTTCATAGCAAGCTCAGGATTAAGAACGAGTTACCTAGGCCATCAAAGTGTATAAGTCAGTCTCGATCAGTAAACGGTGTTATAAAGAGAGAGTGACTTAATACGCGGTTCGATCTTGTGTAAACTCTTTACACAGGACGCCCTCACTTCTCACATCTTCATGTGGAACGATTCGGATCACATCGTTCTGTACAATACAAAGTGAGCCGCATCCAATAGTGTTACCAGGATAAGGTACCCAATCTTATCCATATACTATAGATCATTTTGGCAGTATACTTGAACCTGATCCACAATCATGTCATACATGAGGTTCAAATACTCAAACAATGCCAAGGGTGTTGGTTATTGGTATAGGATAAAACATGTTTCACTTTAATCCAGTAAACTCCTTTACTGAATTAAAACTTAATAACTCTTTATTACTAAATAGATTGTTTACAAACATAACAGTTTACAAACCACGAGTTTTAGGACATAAAACCCAACAAACTCCCACTTGGACTAAAACGTCTGTGGTGTACATGTTAGGTGGAGTAAATGAAATATCTCATATTTCAAGTTTACTCCCACTTTCCTTAGTTGAACAACTCGGAGCCCTAAACACTTTAGGTATTTCTCAAACACTTTAGCCATGAGAAAAAGAGTAAACAGAAACAGCATGAAGTGCTGTGAGGAACCCATGTGACTATCACATCCTCTCAGAGCACTAAACTTTTAGTTTAATTCACAAACTTTTTGCTACTTCACAAGCTACAAGAAAGCTTAGCTATCACATGGGAAAAACAGCAATACAACTCTTGTATTCTATTACACTTTTGACAAAACTTTAACCGCATTACTTTTGACAGCTCCCACTAGCCATATGTTCTTACGATCCAGATTAACCTGAATCCTTAGAACCAACAAAGCTAATTTAAGCTTATCAAAGAAATGACTCCTTCATCATTCACAATGATTAGGAGTGAAATTATGGGAATTTATTATGAAAGCTATTACATTAATCAAATACTTGTTCAACAATATTTATCAATGTAATGTTCAAAACCATAAGATTTGATTTGAAAAACAAACCTTATAATTTAAGATTTAGATACTAAATCCAATTCATAAATGAATTGAATATGAATGCAAACGATTTGCTCTGAATCTTAAATAATGAATCTTCCTGGTTCAGACTAATAGATACTCTATCAAGATAGCTAATCTTGATTTCCATTTACCTTATCCTATCGAATAGAACAAGACAATGGATACGAGTATTCTATATAACTAACATCTGACAACAAGAGAAGAAGTTAATACACAATTAACTCATTCTCTTCGGGACAGTCCCATTTGTCAGAAAGTCAAGCCTTAGAGGTTTTCACCTCATAGACTAGGTCTTTAAACCCCTTGAAGATTCATGGTTTTGAGTTACTGGTTCTTGTTTATGAATTTACCATCATCAACAATTTTGATAACTAAAATCATAACACTAGCCAATATAGTGGTCCAGATTATCTCAAAAACCTCCCACTACATATAGGCTTTCTCAACGGTTGAGAAGAACTAGCTAAACTAACAACCTTTGTTAATTTAAATTTTGCTTTCAATATAAAACAAGATAAATCTTAACACTTTAGTTGTTTACCAAGTTTTAATAGAACACTACTAGTATATATCTTTTGCAAAATGAACTCTTCATTTAATAAACAAAAGATACTATATACAATAAAAGTGTTCAGGACAAACTTGAGTTCTATAGATAATAATTACAACAGTTGAAATTATTTCTATACAGACAACTAAACATCAGCAAGCTCCCACTGTAGAAACTGCGAAGACATCTTCATAAGTCGTCTTCGTCAAGAAATAGGCAGACAGGAACTAGTTTCCTGAAAAAAAATAACAAACATGATTAGTGGTTCCTGAATCAACATTCAGGTATGACATTCATAATCCACATGTTTAGACAAAAGATAAATCATATTTACCTTGTCGTTCATTCTTTTGCCTTTTTCTCTGCAAGGTATTTGGGGCAGTTCCGCTTCCAATGCCCTTCTTCACCACAATGAAAACACTTTCCACTGTGTGAAGCTTTTACCTTGCCAACAGCTGTGGTCTTGCCCTTCCTGGCACTTCTCTTCTTCTTGTGAATAATCTTATTACTCACAGTAGGAGGTTCAGATTTAGTCCCAGACCCAGACCCTTTCTGGAATTTCATAGAAGTGGTAACATTTACCTCCTTCTCCTTTCCTTTAGAGGTATGCAGGGACTGATATACCTGAAGCTCGTTTAGAAGAGACGTCAGATTGTATTCTATCTTGTTCATGACCATATTGGCCCTGAAGTGCAGGAAGCTCTTCGGAAGAGTTTCCAAGATAAAACCAACCTGACCTTGTTCGTCAACGGCTGCTCCATTAACTTCTGCAGTATTGAAGTACACCATCATGTTAAGGACATGCTCCCTAACAGAGGTTCCTTCAACCATACGGCAGTTGAAAATGTTCTTGAGGGCTTCATACCTAAGAGATGAAGAAGGTTTTCCAAACATCTCTTGTAATGAAGCCATGATTTCCTTAGCGGAAACCATCCCCTCATGCTTCCTAGACAAGACATCAGATATGCTTGCCAGGAGGTAGACTCGAGCTTTATCATTAGCCCGAATCCAACCGTCGTATGCTTCACGAACAGTTCGTGAGGCATTAGAACCAGGAACCGGAGGACACTCCTCCGTTAAGACAAATCTCAGGTTGTCAAGAACCAAAACCGCATTAAGGTTCGACTTCCATGACCCAAAATTTTCTCCGGTTAATTTGTCGTGTGACAGCAACTGTATGAACGAACTCGACATGCTGTAAAGGAAGTAAATCTATTAGTGAAACGGTTTTAGCCTATTTGAACCAATTAAAGACTTTAGCAGTAAATAAAGTACCCAAACTCTTTATTTACTAACAACGATACTTTAGTAGGTCAGAATGGTCGCTACCGAATGGTAGTCGAGCAGTCCTTTACTAAACCAAGACATTCTTGACTAAATGCTAACTCCGGAATAACTCTTATTCCCATAGCATCTTAGTTATCGTTTTTGGTCTGGATTTACTAACTCCTTAGCAAATCCCGTAAGTGTGACCCTCCATTTTTAGAATGCACAGAACGGCCCCAACATAGCAACCGAATGGAATGTCAGTGTTGGGAATGGCCCTGTGTTTCACTATCCATAAATGGTGACTGAGGTGTTCGATCTCCCATGCCCCGCCCTCCGAATGGATCGGTACCACTTGTGGGCACCTAGCAGGCGAAACATGGGAATCTCACGGTTCAATCCAATGGAGGAGACCGTAGGATGTACTGACGTACTTCCTTCTCCCACTTACTATAGATACTTACCCCATTCACCTTGCTATTGAAAGTTGCAAATACCATCCGAATGGGGTTGCCACATTAGCAACACGAGGCCGAGCAAAATTCTCACGTTGTGAACTATAGGGAGTGTGTAGCAGGAGAGGGATATATCATATATTCCTTCTCAACACATCTACTAAGCATCGTGGACGGTTTTAAGGGTAAACTACTCAGGTTTTATCCGGCTAAGAAAATAAAACCTTAAGTCTAGGCAAACTATTTACCTGAGATGTCTAGGTTATAAACACTTTTATTAACCTCACACCTCTCACGCACGCTCATAAAGCCGGGTTAACTTTACTCAAGTACCGGATCGTTGCCAGGTAGGAGGTGTTCCGTAAACCGTCAACTTAAATACCTCCAACCTCGAACAGAATTTCACCGGGTGAGTTTCTCATAACCTTAGCATTTACGAGATAACGACCTATTCATCTAATGAACCGGACGTCTCATTTAACCCTAAATGAACATGCTTTTAATCTTTGTTATAGATTTTAAAAGTCTATCCAACACTTTGCAAAACTTAGACTTTCTACAACAACTCTACATGCTTCTCAAACATGCATTACTAAGGCATGGTGAATTGAATATTTAACTTCATAATTAATATAACACTTATATCAATTATGCTCTTAAACATACAATTTCCTAATTCATAACCAATATAACACTTATATTGAATCTCATGAATTAAGCATGCATCCTATACATTATAACACTTATAACATACAATATGCATGCAACATGCTTCCTAAGGTGGGATTTGAAATCTATATGGCATACTTTATGCACAAGCAAGGGCATTAATTTAAACCATACATCTCATGCATCCTATAAATTAATCACACTAAAGCAATTCGGTTTATGGCATCAAGCAAGCAAAACTAATTATTACAAGCTTGTCAAAACCCCAAGCTAGGTCTTGAAGCACAACGAACTCTTCGAACAACTTCAAACACCTCGGCTTCTTGGCTCCTTGCACACCTTGGCTCCGCAACAACCCTAGACTCTAAGACTAAACGAATTACAGACTCCAAGCCACACATTAAGCCTTATTTAACAAGCCAAGGCTATTACAAACCAAAAGTAAACAACAAGGAAAGAAAACAAATGCCATAAACCAAAATGCTTCAGCCATCCAAGCAAGAAATCAAAACAACCCACCTAGGACTCAATTTGTGCAAAATTGAGAGCTTAAAGCATGCTCTGATACCAATTGCTGGAACCCCCACAAGGGTCCCGGCCCTAAACCAGAGGCGCAACGGAAGAAAGACTTAAACAAAAGCCTAAAACTGGTTGAGGACCTTAAGCAATCAATAAGGAACGAACTAAGAATTGAAGAAAGATTTCTAATACTTAGAAAATTTCTTGAATTCGAGTCCACCGGAAAAACCTCTCTCCACCGGTAAACCGACCGGTAAAAATCAACCAAAAAGTTGACCGGTAAAAGCCACCGGTATAAATATCACCGGTATATATCATATATACACCGGTATATATTATACCAAGGAAATACCGATCGGTATAAACCACCGGTATATATATATATCACGGGTAAATAATATATATACCACCGGTATATACCGGTCGGTATATATACCACCGGTAAAATATATATACCACCGGTATATTTTCCAGTGAAGAGAAACCAAGAAAAAACACCGGTATATATTATATATACACCGGTATAAATTGACAAAAATACCTTATTTTGACGTTCGTCTTCTCGTCTACCTCAGCACCTCTACTGCCCCCTCGATCTCTACGTCTCCTCCGGTCACGAACTCAGCACGGGCACCAAAGAGGACCACCCTTAGAGTAGTCCCAACTATTCTCGGGCTTAATAGCGGAGTAGTGGGACTCCTTGAGCTAAGGGGGTTTGTTTGAGGGTGGAGGAACAAGATGAAGCTTTTGGTTTGTGTTTGGTTTTGTGTTAATATGAATTTGATGAACAATTCATCAAGAACATCAAGAACACAAAACAACAAACTCTTTGAATTTCAACAACTTGAAATCCAAAACTACAACTTCTCTTCTTCTTCTTCAAGCTTCAACTATGGATGTTGCCTTCAACACTTGAAGAAGCATAATCCAAATGCTTGAGAGAATAAGTTCCACCAACGAGAGAGAGAGAAGAAGAAGTGCTTAGCTTGAAGATTAGAGAGCCTCTCATGCAAGCCAAAAAAGCAAATTGATAAACTCAATTGACTTGCTTAATGAGTAAGGAAAACAATCATAGTGGAAGCCACATGTTGAACATGCATTAACATCATTAATGATAATAATAATAATTATAAATAATTATTATTTATTAAAATTAATAATAATTAAAACAATTTTAATTATATAATTTATTATTAATATTAATATCAAATACTAATATAATAATAAACCTTCCACTATATCCCGGTTTTCAGAAAACCGACTTTTCCAAAATATGAATCAATATTCATATTTTTCTCCGGTCGAGTATCTAAATCACATTTAAATACAACTTCCTCCGATTATATATTTAAATCACATTTAAATATACAAACCCCTCGAACAAACCCTAATTCAGATTTCTCCGAATACAACCATGTAGCACTGCTATACCGCTTTATCCGAGCTAGCCAGGAGAACCTAAAGGACCTACAGATCATGAGCTCCAACGATACGAGATCATTCGGTCAAAACTCTTTTGACCCGAATCGATCAACATTCGTTAACCCCCGGAGACTCCACTAAAGTCCAAGGGCTGCACTCTCCTCACTGTAGATATATTGTGTCCTCTTGATATAACCGTCATCGGTAAGTCGATCCTTCACAGGTTGTCCGTAATCACAGCTGGGTCATATAAACCGTTTAACCCCTGTATTACATCTTGTTCCTTAAGTACCACTGACACCTCTAATGAACAATAGATCTTTGGTCCAACCAAGAGATCAATATAACTCTCTCATCACATGAGAGTGTGAGCTCACATTGTTCAAGCCCCGGAGTCAGCCATTAAGGGAACAACCTATCTACTAACCCTGAAGAGCGGGTTAGGAGTGAATTCCAATCTTGCTACACTATGTCCCCAGCTACTTATTCGGCTTTATCCCCAAGTTGGTAGGCTTATTGAGCGGGCGTTCTGCCACTCTCACCCGTACAAGTCAAAGGATACTTCCGAATAAGCAGGAGTTCATAGCAAGCTCAGGATTAAGAACGAGTTACCTAGGCCATCAAAGTGTATAAGTCAGTCTCGATCAGTAAACGGTGTTATAAAGAGAGAGTGACTTAATACGCGGTTCGATCTTGTGTAAACTCTTTACACAGGACGCCCTCACTTCTCACATCTTCATGTGGAACGATTCGGATCACATCGTTCTGTACAATACAAAGTGAGCCGCATCCAATAGTGTTACCAGGATAAGGTACCCAATCTTATCCATATACTATAGATCATTTTGGCAGTATACTTGAACCTGATCCACAATCATGTCATACATGAGGTTCAAATACTCAAACAATGCCAAGGGTGTTGGTTATTGGTATAGGATAAAACATGTTTCACTTTAATCCAGTAAACTCCTTTACTGAATTAAAACTTAATAACTCTTTATTACTAAATAGATTGTTTACAAACATAACAGTTTACAAACCACGAGTTTTAGGACATAAAACCCAACAGCAAGATCAATCAACCCCCAGTCTGGGCTATCTAGGTGATGGTCTCACTCACACGTTGCACCAAGTGGTTGTTTGATAATTTTTAAGAAAATCTGCCCTAGGGCAGAATCGAACCCGCACTTTCTGCTATTTTAGGCGGAGCGCTCATCCACTGCACCAAGTGGTTGTTCGATGATGGGATTATGTTTGCCATTCCCTCAGATGAGGTTATTGAGGAGGGCATAGCAGTTTGGAGAGGTTCGTTGGTGGGTCAGTTTATGGATGGCAAACTACCTTTTTTTGTTCTGGATCGACTGGTCAGGAGGATTTGGGGACATGTGGAAGTTCCAACCATTAACTTGTTTGATAATGGTTTGATCATCTTCAGGTTCCAAAAGGACTCAGCCCGGGACTGGGTCCTGGAGAATGGACCCTGGCACTTTTGGGGGAAGCCTATCCTTCTGAGGCAGTGAGCCCCTGGGATAGTACCCAAGACCTTTGTGTTCGATAAAATTCCTGTGTGGGTAAAGTTTTTTCATGTCCCTATGGAATTATGGACCACTCCTGGGTTGAGTAACATTGCGAGGACGGTTGGTGTTCCTTTGCGGTTGGATAAGCCTACAAAGGACAAAACGTGCTCCTCGTATGCTTGGGTTTGTGTGGAGGTCGCGATTGATGCCCCTCTTCCTAGTAAAGTTGGGGTTACTGTCTATGGGGTGGATCATACTATCCCAATTGAATATGAATGGAAGCCCAAGCGGTGCCTGTCTTGTCGTGTCTTTGGTCATTCGGACACAGGTTGTCCGAAACAGACTGTGGATAGTATTGATCCCATCCTCACTACACAGGTGTCTGCTGAGGGTGAGGTCAAGGTGCCGGCCCAGAGAGAGGTCGTGGGCTCGGATCAGGTAGTGGTTGCTAGTGGGGAGGGTCAACAGGCCTCCTCTCTTGAGGATGTTGATGAGTTTATCCCTGTGGAAGGGAAATCTGGTAGGCGTAAACGGAACAGGAAGAAGGCTACCAAATCCTTGGTTGCGACAGACTCGTCTGCCCATCCCATTGCCTTGGTTAGTTTCCTGAGTTCTCCTATTGGCCCCACCTCTAGGCTTTCCCGTTCTCTTGAGCCCCCAAAGGGGGTCTGTTACGTCTCCAAAAGTGACCATTTTAGGACTTATTTATCTTAGAAAGATGTACACTCGTAGGTGTTTTTGATAGGATTTAGCTTAAACCTATGCTTATATATGAGAATTAGAAGAATGAAGCTAAATTAGGACTTGTGTGCAAAAGGAAAGAAAAGAAATGAAAAACGAAGTTAAAAGAATGAAAACTGTGCAATGCAGAAGCATTGCGGAAACATTGCTAAAACCGCAATGTTAAATGAAACCCGTAAGTTGGCTAACCTTTTTCTGTTGTGATCCGATATTTCAGGGATTCGTTCTTTCTCCTCCATCCATGTTGAAGTACGACGTTGAGGATGGATGGTTCTCCTTGGCCCAATCGCACCTGCAGAATACTATAAAAGGAGGTCAAAGAGGAGGGTTGAAAAAGAATCCGAAAGCGTGGAAGTCTCTTCGCAGCTCAATTCTTTCTTCTGTTTTTCTCTTCCGTCTGTTGGGTTGGAAAGCTTAGCTGTTGGAGTCGACAATCTGATAGGAAGGAGAGAAGATTCATCTTCTTTTCTGATTGGATTCATCCAAGCAAGGCTTACCTTTCTCTCCCTTCAGCCGAGGCATCTGCGACGAGGCGATCTAGCTCACCTTTACTGTTTTCTGTCTTTAATTTCTTATTTCCAGCACCGTTTGTTGTTATTTCTTTTCCATTAGTTAATCCATTTCATTTCGTTGCTTTCTGTCTTTATGTTAGTAACTCTAAGTCTTCATCTGTTCATTCAAACAATTGATTAATCAAAGCACAATTCATTATTTCACCATTTCTTTATCTTCTCTGCCTACTGTTTTTCCTTTCTGTTTTGTCTCTAATTTTCTTCTAAGCATGTCTACTTCATCTAATATTTATGTTCTCTCTATATCCCTGAGTAGCTAAGTCACATAGGGGCATGCTAATGACAATACTATAGGCTAAAACACGTGAACCAAAGTTAAAATTCACAGGATGCCACTGTCTCCCCTTCTACTTCCTATGTCTAGTTGGTGCTCGTGGAATGTGCGCGGTCTCACTGACCCGAAAAAAGGACGATGTGTTCGCTCCTTTTTGCAGTCTGAGAATATTGGTTTCTGCTGTCTGGTAGAAACTAAGGTTAAGGCTCATCAGTTTGACTTCGTGTTTCGTTCCTTTGGGGCCGATTGGCGGTGCGTGTGTAGTTATGGGGATAGTGGCCTGAGTCGTATTTGGGTGCTTCTCTTTCTCTTTCTCTCCCAGCCTGATTAGTCCTCAGTTGGTTACTGGCTCCCTGATGGATCTGTCTTCCCAGGTTGCGACTCATATTGCCTGTGTGTATGGGTCCAATCTTGAGGCTGGACGGTCTGCTTTGTGGAGGGAGTTGGCCTTGGCTTGTTCGAGCTAGTCTTCCCCTGGCGTGGTTATGGGAGACTTTAATGAGACTAGGCGGCTGACTGAGAGGAGTGGTGGTAACCATAGCATCTCTACGATGGGAGCCTTTGATAATGCTCTCCTAGAGGCTGACTTGGTTGAGCTGCCGGTTCAGGGGAATTGGTTCACTTGGACTAGCCGCCCGCGGGGTGGCCCGGGAGGTCAGTTGGGGAGGTTGGATAGAGTTTTGGTGAATGCTGAGTGGGCTTCTGCCCGCCCTCTGTGTGTGGTGCACGTGCATGATTGGGGTGTTTCTGATCACAGTCCGATGGTTTTCTCTCCAGGCCCTTTAGGTTCTCGTCGGTCTCCCTCCTTCTGCCCGCCCTCTGTGTGTGGTGCACGTGCATGATTGGGCTGTTTCTAATCTTGTGCTAGCATGGACATTGTAGATTCACTGATGGAAGAACAGCTGGAGCATGAATTATTGACTAAGCATGCTAATAATTATGTACAATTAGATTTAACTGATTTGAATGTTTCTGAGATAATGGATATACCTGTAGATAAAGTACAGCATGTTTGTATGAATAGTGACTTGACTGACAGATCCATGAATCCATTAAAGCCATCCATTGAGCATCCACCTGTCTTAGAATTAAAACCACTGCCTGAACATCTTAAGTATGCATATTTAGGAAGTAATGATACTCTCCCTGTGATTATTTCATCTAAATTGAGTGAGAAGCATGAGGTTGAGCTGATATTATTGCTTAAGCAACATAGAAAGGCTATTGCATGGACAATTGCTGACATTAGAGGCATTAGCCCTTCTTACTGCATGCATAAAATAATATTAGAGGAAGAACATACACCCCGAGTAGATCACCAATGTAGGTTGAACCCCTCTATGAAAGAGGTAGTTAAGAAAGAGATTATAAAGTGGTTAGATGCAGGTGTAATCTTCCCTATAGCTAGTAGTCAGTGGGTGAGTCCTATACAATGTGTACCTAAGAAGGGGGGGATGACTGTAGTAGTGAATGAGAGCAATGAACTGATTCCAACTAGAACTATTACAGGATGGAGAGTTTGCATGGATTATAGGAAATTGAATAAGGAAACAAAAAAAGATCACTTCCCTTTACCATTTATTGACCAGATGTTAGATAGGATAGCTGGTAGAGCTTATTACTGCTTTCTAGACGGTTATTCAGGTTATAACCAGATCACTATAGACCCTAACGACCAGGAGAAGACCACCTTCACTTGCCCTTTTGGAACATTTGCCTTTCGCAGAATGCCTTTTGGCTTATGCAATGCACCAGCAACGTTCCAAAGGTGCATGTTGGCAATCTTCTCTGACTTAGATGAATCCATGATAGAGATATTTATGGATGACTTCTCAGTCTTTGGTGATTCATTTACAAACTGTTTAGAGAACTTATGACAAGTCCTGGCTAGGTGTGAGGAGACCAACCTAGTCCTTAATTGGGAGAAATGCCACTTCATGGTGGAAGAAGGGATAGTCCTAGGTCATAGAGTGTCTAGAGCAGGAGTAGAGGTCGATAGGGCCAAGATTGAAATAATAGAGAAGTTGGTGGAACCTCAGAATGTGAAAGCCATTAGAAGTTTCTTAGGACACGCAGGGTTCTATAGAAGGTTCATTAAGAACTTTTCTAAGATCTCCAAACCTTTGTGTGAGCTTCTAGAGCTGAATAAACCATTCATCTTCTCTAAAGAATGTTTACTAGCCTGGAAAACCCTTAAGGAAGCACTAGTCAAAGCACCTATTATAGTAGGACCAAATTGGGACCTTCCCTTTGAGATGTTATGTGATGCAAGTGACTATGCTGTAGGGGTTATGCTAGGACAAAAGATTGACAAACTAACACACCCTGTATACTATGCTAGTAAGACACTTAATGAGGCACAATGTAATTACACAACTACGGAAAAGGAGATGCTAGCTGTAGTATTTGCCTGTGAGAAGTTTAGGAATTACATTGTAGGCACTAGGACAATCGTGTACACTGACCATTCTGCCTTAAAATACCTTATGAGGAAGGCTGATGCTAAGCCTAGGTTGATTAGATGGGTGTTGTTGCTGCAGGAATTTGATCTAGACATTAGAGATAAGAAAGGTTGTGAAAATGTGGTTGCGGATCATCTTTCCAGATTGCAACATAATTGCGATAACATTGCGGAAACCGCAATTTCTGATGCCTTTATTGATGAGCATATCTTTGTTTTAGCACATCGTGATAACGATGAGGAACCTTGGTTTGCTGACATTGCTAACTTCCTTGCATCGCAGGTACTACCAACTTTCAAGGGAAGTCAAGAGAAGAAGAGGTTCCTGCACGAAGCTAGGAAGTTCATATGGGATGATCCTACACTCTACAAGACATGTGCAGACGGTTTACTAAGGAAGTGTGTGTCAGCTGCTGAGGCGAAGTCTGTGCTGCAGCACTGCCATACAGCCCCCTATGGTGGACACTTTGGTGGCCAAAGGACAGCTGCAAAGGTGTTCCAGAGTGGCTACTATTGGCCCACGATCTTCAAAGATGCCCACGAATACGCACACAGCTGTGATGAATGCCAGAGAACAGGTAACCTCAGTCGAAAGGATGAGATGCCTCTCACTTACATCTTAGAGTTGGAGCTCTTTGATGTGTCGGGCATTGACTTCATGGGGCCATTTCCCCCATCATCAGGTAACCTTTACATACTTGTAGCTGTAGACTATGTGTCTAAGTGGGTAGAGGCCATAGCATGTCCAAACAATGATGCCAAAACAGTCATTAAGTTCCTTAATAGGCATATCTTTACTAGGTTTGGTACACCTCGTGCTATAATTAGTGATGAAGGGACACACTTTATTAATAAAGCTATGGAAAAAGTGTTGGCTAAATATAATGTTAGACATAGAGTAGCCACCCCTTATCACCCACATTCGAATGGCCAAGCTGAAATATCAAATAGGGAGATTAAAAACATACTCGAAAAAGTGGTCAAACCCAATAGAAAAGATTGGTCGTTTAAACTCGAGGATGCACTTTGGGCTTATAGGACTGCATATAAGACACCCCTAGGTATGTCTCCTTATAGACTTGTGTATGGCAAAGCATGTCACTTACCATTCGAATTGGAAATTAAAGCGTTTTGGGCCTTGAAAGAACTGAATTATTGCGTGACCGATGCGGGAACATTGCGGTCTCTGCAATTACATGAGCTTGATGAGCTTAGACATATGTCCTATGAAAATGCTAAAATGTATAAGGAAAAGACTAAGATTTGGCATGATAGTAGACTTAGGATTAAGGACTTTAAGAAAGGCCAACTTGTCTTGTTATTTAACTCAAGGTTGAGATTATTTCCAAGCAAACTTAAGTCCAGATGGTCAGGTCCTTTTGTAATAACTAACGTGTTTGTTCATGGTGCAATCGAGATTAGGAACCTGCAGCAAGGGCAACCGTTCATGGTTAATGGTGCACGATTGAACCATTATTATGAGGAAGGAGATGTGAAGACTCTCTCGGCCTTCCTCTTGACTGAAACTTGAAAATAGAACCGAGAGAGGACGAGTGATTACTGTGCTCGTCCATGCGAGGCTATGCCTTAGTTTATTTTTTGATATTCTTTCGGTTACGATTTGTGTATATTTTTGTGTGATTTTTATTACGAATTTGATGTTGATTTTATTTCTTTTAATAGGGGATCGATAGAGGGAATCAAGGAGATGAATCCTGGATTAAAAATCGGGGGAGATATTGGGCCAAATCAAAGATTGAGTTGAGGAAATATGGGCATTTGAAACGAAGAAATCTCCAACGGCCATTTAATTGCGAAAGATTTGCTGAATCCGCAACAGAAATAGCCGTTGGGATTTTCATCATTACAAATAGCCGTTAGAATAGCGTTGGCCCATACGCTTCCTTCATTCACAGAACTCCAAGAAAGCTCTCTCCTTCTTCCTCTGCAATCCCTCTTTCCAGATCCCTACGATTCCACCATGGTGCTAACGAGAGCTGAGAGATCTGCGTCCAAGAAGAAGGCCGTCGACGCTGAGATAACTGCGAGAGAGGCACTCCTTGCCTTGGCAGATGCTGAAGCCGCGCGAACCGAACGCCTTCCCAAGCTCCCTGTCCGCAAGAAGAAGTGGAAGGTGGTGACGGAAATCCCTGCTGGGCCATCTGAACCAGCAGGAACGCCCAAGAAGAGGAAGTGGAGTATGGTCGTTGACGATGCAGCGATCAAGAAGAAGACTCCCACTGTGGAGAGTCAAGAAAGTGGCCGTCCATCCTACGAGACGGCCAGACAAAGCCATTCTCCACCTCCACCAGCGCAAAGCCCTGAACCGTCTCCGACTCCATAGAGCTCTAAGCAATCTCCACCACCGCAGAGTACTGAGGCATCACCCATCTCCCAGACGCCTGAACCTGAAATTCCAGATGAAGAGCATCAAGAATCGGCGCAGGGCGATGAAGCAGCTGAGGAAGAAGAGGTCTTCTCTCCGTTGAGGGAAGTTAGCCCCGAGAGCCCAGCACAGGGGGATGATTCGATGGATGAGACATTGGGGGATTGCCTCCAACAGATCACAACCAAGGCGAGATTGAGAAAGAAAGCCACCAAGGTTGTCAAGGCCAAACGGCCGAAAACTTCGAAGAAGTCAAAGAAAAAGAAAGCCAGGGGTGAGCCTTCATCTAAGAAGGTTAGTAGTGAGCCCTCTCCGAAGAAGCTCAAGATCGAGGCTGCTGAATCAGCCAAAGCGAAAGATAAGGGGAAAGCCAAGCTGTACCCCGAAGATGAGCCTCAATCTGTGAGGTATGTGTCCTTGATGCGCTAGCAGACCTGCCGCAATTCTTGCGCGCAGGGATCACCAATCACGGCTGGACAGAGCTGTGCAGACCACCCGTCCCCGCCTACTCCAGCATGGTGTATGATTTCTACTCCAACTTGATGAACCCTGAGGATGGCTTGTCTGTGGTCAGGGGAATCGAGGTGAATTTCTCAGCTAAGGCAATCAATGAAGCCTATGGCCTCAAGGGGCAAAAACACACTGATTATGCAAGGATCATGGATGCGCCAACTGAGGCGGTCCTGGAGGAAGCGCTGAGGATCATTGGCCAACCTGAGGCAGCGTGGACGATTTCGCGCAATGGGAAGCACACGCTGATGAGTGCTACCCTCACAGCCAAGGCAGCTGTATGGTTCTCATTCGTGCGGGGGAGGTTATCCCCAGTGACCCACGACACCACCATCAACCAAGGCAGATCGCTGCTGGTCTATGCGATCATGAGGGGCCTCACAATCAACGTTGGTGAGGTCATTGCAGCCTCAATCGCAGACTGCGCCAAAAAGGGTAAGGGTCCACTTTTCTTTCCCAATACAATTACTAAGCTTTGCTTACGTGCAGGGGTTCCAATCGAGAGGATGGAAAGGCAGCTGGCCTACACGGGGCACCTAGAGCTGCCTACAGGCCTGAGGATGCACAGGAAGGGGAACATGGAGTTCGAGTTAGATGGCCTGGCTGCTGCTCAATCTCTGTCAATGGCCTGTCTGATGGACCTGCAGAAGAAGATGGCTCAATGGGCTACATATGCACAGGCAAGGGATAAGGATGTTGCTGACCAATTGGGCTGCATCTTTCCTGAGTTCCCCACGGACCTACTGACACCATGGGCGCCTCCAGGACCACGGAGGAATGATGATGATGAGGACATCTGAGTGCTGGGCTGATTGGCACTCAAGGGAGTATTTCTGTTCCCTACAAAAAAAATCAAACTGCTTTTTCGTAAACTGTGTGAATGCTGCTATTTTGGAATCAATTTTGATATGTTTTTAGTTCTTTATTTTTGCTGTTTAGAATTGTTTAGTATAGTCTGATGGTATCTGAATAGGTAGATTGTCTTAGTTTCTTTTTTTGTATAGCTTAAATGACTGGAAAGAGCATGCATAGGGGCCTTGATCACTGATTTATCTGCCCTGTATCCATTGCGAAATAATTGCGAAATCCGCAATTTTTGTTTTTTTTTTTTGCAACGATATTTTAATTAATGCGAGGATTGAACCCATGACCTCTTAGTCACGGGAACAACCTTATGCCAATTGAGCTATGCTCGGTTTGGCCGCAATTTTTGTTAGTAATTGCATGTTTTTGACTGACAGTTTAGCTAGGCTGGTTCTGTTTTAATTTTGTTCTTTTGCTGCTGTCTTGACTGCCTTATATAGCCTTTATATAAACATGCTGGATGAGTGTCATAAGGCACCTTTGATAGTTTAGATTAGCCTCTTAAAACTGCTCAGCATGCGTAGCTTTAAGCCCTTACCTGCCTGTTTTTATAAATTGCTGCTGCTGAAATGTTTGCTTTTAGAATATTCTGTCTATCCCTAGGACTTTTAGATTCTCTTTGTTTTACCTTATACTAGATGCTTCTAGGATAAGTTTGGGGGTGTGCCACCTCAGACACTCATTGGGGACAATGAGTAGTTTAAGTTTGGGGGAGGCCACCCTAGGCCTAGGAACATTCCTCTCTCCCTTAAAGCATAAGCATTCTTCTTCTCCTTTACAAAAAAATGATGAGCTGAAGGAAAATAAAAAAAAAAAAAAAAAAAAAAAAAAAAAAAAAAAAAAAAAAATGAAAAATAGAATAAAGAGGGGTGTCTCTCTTAAAGTTGCTGAGTAATCAGTGCCAAGTGTGTAACCCACAAGTGGCATTGCATCAAAAGGCAACCAAAGGAGAGGCTCCACCAAAGTAAGAAAGAAAAAGGAAGAAATAGGAAAGAAGAATGTATACCTAGGAGTTGCAACTTTGTGGCTTAGATGTCCTGAATAAAAAGAACTCTGATCCTCAATTAGCTGAGCACAAAGTTGTAGCTTGTAGGGTTGCTTAGGGAGATGAATGTATGTCCAATGTAGTGATGCCAGGGTTTAGTTTGTTCTCTAAATGTACTACTGTCACTGTTTATACTAAGACTGGCATGACTCTAAGGAATCCTAGGTAGCTCAAAAGTAAAAACTAGAAGCATGTACTGAGTCTAGGGTAAAGCTAGGTAGAATTTGAAACCTTAGGGATAGTTGCACGATATGACAGAAGCAAGTAGATCAGTCGTAGGGAGTTAATGAGACAGTAGGAGCATTAGGCATGCGAAGTCAGAAGAAGCAAAGTAAGAGGGTAGTTGTAAACTTAGAAGTATGTCACAGGACAGCACTGCCTTGGATAGGAATTTAGGGGAGTCAGCAAGTGGTTAAAGAGGATAAAACAGCAGCCTAAGTAAGTCCTTAGTTTGCTCGAGGACGAGCAAAACCTTAAGTTTGGGGGTGTGTTACGTCTCCAAAAGTGACCATTTTAGGACTTATTTATCTTAGAAAGATGTACACTCGTAGGTGTTTTTGATAGGATTTAGCTTAAACCTATGCTTATATATGAAAATTAGAAGAAGGAAGCTAAATTAGGACTTGTGTGCAAAAGGAAAGAAAAGAAATGAAAAACGAATTTAAAAGAATGAAAACTGTGCATTGCAGAAGCATTGCGAAAACATTGCTAAAACCGCAATGTTTTAAATGAAACCCGTAAGTTGGCTAAACTTTTTCTGTTGTGATCCGATATTTCAGGGATTCGTTCTTTCTCCTCCATCCATGTTGAAGTACGACGTTGAGGATGGATGGTTCTCCTTTGCCTAATCGCACCTGCAGAATACTATAAAAGGAGGTCAAAGGGGAGGGTTGAAACAGAATCCGAAAGTGTGGAAGTCTCTTCGCAGCTCAATTCTTTCTTCTGTTTTTCTCTTCCGTCTATTGGGTTGGAAAGCTTAGCTGTTGGAGTCGACAATCTGATAGGAAGGAGAGAAGATTCATCTTCTTTTCTGATTGGATTCATCCAAGCAAGGCTTACCTTTCTCTCCCTTCAGCCGAGGCATCTGCGACGAGGCGATCTAGCTCACCTTTACTGTTTTCTGTCTTTAATTTCTTATTTCCAGCACCGTTTGTTGTTATTTCTTTTCCATTAGTTAATCCATTCCATTTCGTTGCTTTCTGTCTTTATGTTAGTAACTCTAAGTCTTCATCTGTTCATTCAAACAATTGATTAATCAAAGCACAATTCATTATTTCACCATTTCTTTATCTTCTCTGCCTACTGTTTTTCCTTTCTGTTTTGTCTCTAATTTTCTTCTAAGCATGTCTACTTCATCTAATATTTCTGTTCTCTCTACATCCATGAGTAGCTAAGTCACATAGGGGCATGCTAATGACAATACTATAGGCTAAAACACGTGAACCAAGCATGTAGGATAGCTCTCGATTGCATTGATTGTATGTAAGCTTCATCCCACGGGCAATTTCGATTGGCCATCCATTTTGTCCAAAGAACTCCTAACCTCTGGAAGGAGTAAGAGTTCAGAGTCATACACTCATGCTAGCCTCTCAAGGTAGCCAGAAAACGACCTAGGAATAGGCGTTTTCTTTTTTTTTTTGCAAAAGAAAATAGGCGTTTTCCTAGTACAAATCATAACTTGCTGTTTTAACAAGATGCTTAAGACCTTACTTGGACATGAGTAAACTAAAGAATCTAATGCATGAAATCGGAAGATACATGAGAATGAGTTAGTTTGATGCATAGTGAGTTGATCTAATGCTTGAGAATCGTGTGAAAAAGCCTATAGAGGAGTCGTTAGTAGCCCTTGTTTCCACATTTTACACACTTTCGCTGTTAGTAACATTGCGGTAAAATTGCTGTTCTCGCAATTCTGTTAAAGTTCAAATTCTGCCTTAGCCATTTTTCTCTTCGTTTATTAATCTCTTCTCTTTACATTTGAGTTTATCATTGACTTGCACTTGTTTATGCATCTATCCTTTACATATTCCTTAGTAATTAGGCAACTTAAAACCAAATCTACCCCATCAAATCCACCCATTCTTGCTTAACAATTCACTTCGCAAGTAACTAAGAATAAATCTCTGTGGGAAAACGAATGAAAAAATACTTACTACTTGCTACAAGATCATGTATGCTTCCATGTTCTGAGTGCTCTCTTATTGCATATTCCTTTTAAACATTGAGCACGCAACAGGGTCCACGTGACTAACTCTTTCGGTTCTCTAGCTGATTCCTCGGGGTGTGCTTTGGCCTCCCTGAGGGTGGTTTCCTCAGTGGAAAAGGCGCTCTGTGATAGTGTGGACCCTCGATGGTGTCAGGATGCCACTGTCTCCCCTTCTACTTCCTATGTCTAGTTGGTGCTCGTGAAATGTGCGCGGTCTCACTGACCCGAAAAAAGGACGATGTGTTCGCTCCTTTTTGCAGTCTGAGAATATTGGTTTCTGCTGTCTGGTAGAAACTAAGGTTAAGGCTCATCAGTTTGACTTCGTGTTTCGTTCCTTTGGGGCCGATTGGCAGTGCGTGTGTAGTTATGGGGATAGTGGCCTGAGTCGTATTTGGGTGTTATGGCTTTCCCGCCGTTTCTCTTTCTCTCCCAGCCTGATTAGTCCTCAGTTGGTTACTGGCTCCCTGATGGATCTGTCTTCCCAGGTTGCGACTCATATTGCCTGTGTGTATGGGTCCAATCTTGAGGCTGGACGGTCTGCTTTGTGGAGGGAGTTGGCCTTGGCTTGTTCGAGCTAGTCTTCCCCTGGCGTGGTTATGGGAGACTTTAATGAGACTAGGCGGCTGACTGAGAGGAGTGGTGGTAACCATAGCATCTCTACGATGGGAGCCTTTGATAATGCTCTCCTAGAGGCTGACTTGGTTGAGCTGCGGGTTCAGGGGAATTGGTTCACTTGGACTAGCCGCCCGCGGGGTGGCCAGGGAGGTCAGTTGGGGAGGTTGGATAGAGTTTTGGTGAATGCTGAGTGGGCTTCTGCCCGCCCTCTGTGTGTGGTGCACGTGCATGATTGGGGTGTTTCTGATCACAGTCCGATGGTTTTCTCTCCAGGCCCTTTAGGTTCTCGTCGGTCTCCCTCCTTTCGGTTCATTAACCATTGGGGGGAGTCTGATAGGTTTTTGTCTGTGGTCAGTAGTGGGTGGGTGACCCGTGTTGGGGTCTCTCCGCTTGTTAGCTTCGCTCGCAATTTAAAGGGCTTAAAGAGGTCTCTAAGGCAGAAGTTTGGGAAGCCGATTGCCGTGCTTAGTCAGCAGGTTGTTGTTCTTCGCTTGGCCATGGAGGCTGCCCAGGCTGGAGTTTTGGCAGACCCCCTTTCTCCCTCCCTCCAGCTTAAGGCCTCTGAGGCCTCGGATAGGTTTTGGGCAGCAGCTAGGTGTGAAGAAGCCTCTCTTCGGCAGAAATCGAGGGTTAAATGGCTGGCGTTAGGGGATAGGAACTTGGGTTTCTTTCACAGGAGCGTGAAAGTTAGGGCAGCCCGGAATAGCTTTTCCTCTCTGGTTGACGGTTCTGGGGCCAGGTTGTCTTCCCATGAGGACATCTCGAGATCTCTGGTTCATTATTTCCAGGGGCTCTTGGGTTCCTAGTGGGTTGGTTACCGTGACCTTGCAGAGCAATTAAAATCGAATGTGGGGTTTTTGTGGTCTGATCAGTGTGTAACTGATCTCATCCGCCCCATCTCGAGAGATGAGGTTCGAGCTGTTCTCTTTTCCATGAGTAGTGCCAAGGCTCTTGGGCCGGATGGTTTCCCTGTGGGGTTTTTCAAAGCTGCTTGGAGTGTTGTTGGGGATGATTTCTGTTCCGCAGCACTTCACTTCTTTGATACCTCCTTCCTTCCTTCTGGTATCAATGCCACCTCTCTTACCTTGATTCCTAAGAAGGTGGGTGCCTCCCGGGTTGAGGATTTCAGGCCTATTTCCTGTTGTAATGTGTTGAATATATGCATTGCAAAGGTTTTGGCTAATCGTCTTCGCGTGTGGCTGCATTCCTTCATCAGTCCGAATCAGTCGGCCTTTGTTCAAGGGAGGAGTATTGTGGATAACATTCTCCTCTGCCAGGAGTTGGTTGGGGGTTACCACCTCAATAAAGGGAGGTCGCGGTGTGTGCTGAAGATCGACCTGCAGAAAGCTTATGATTCTATCCAGTGGGATTTTCTCTTTGGCTTACTGCTCTCGATTGGTACGCCTTGCCAGTTTGTCAACTGGATCCGGGGTTGCGTTACTTCGCCTATGTTCTCCATTTCGGTGAATGGGTCCTCTAAGGGGTTTTTTGCGGGTAGGCGGGGTCTCCGTCAGGGAGATCCCCTGTCCCCTTACTTGTTCGTCATGTGTATGGAAGTCTTGTCGCGGCTGCTGAATTCCCCGCCGCTTGAGTTTGAGTTTCATCCCAAGTGCGAGAGGGTTAATCTTACCCATCTTTGCTTTGCGGATGACTTGATGATTTTCTCTGCGGGAAATAGGACTTCTTTGAGGTTTGTTCAGCAGACCTTACATCACTTCCAGGAGCTTTCAGGCCTTGTGGCTAACTCCGCTAAGAGCTCTATGTTCTGTGCGGGGGTTCCTGTCCCGGTGGCTGACGGCCTTGCTGAGTTCATGGGTGTTGGTCTTGCGTCTCTGCCTGTTTGTTACTTAGATCTCCCTCTCCTCTGAGGAAGGCTGTCTTCTCGGGATTGCCAGCCCCTGATTGATCGGATCACCTCTAGGATTGGCAGTTGGACTGCTAGGGCTCTTTCCTATGCTAGTAGGGTGCAGCTTATCCAGTCGGTCCTCCAGAGCTTCCAGGTCTATTGGGCTAGTGTGTTTGTGCTGCCTGCTCGTATAGTCCATAGGGTTGAGAGTTTGCTTCGTTGCTACCTCTGGAAAGGCTCTCCTTCTGGTCGCGGGGGGGGCTAAGGTTGCCTGGGATAACATTTGTTTGCCGAAGCGGGAGGGAGGTTTGGGTATTCGTCATATCCAATCGTGGAACTCGACAGCTGTTATGAAGCTCCTTTGGCTCCTTCTGTTTCGCTCTGGTTCTTTGTGGGTCGCTTGGATGGAGGAGTATATCCTCCGTTGTCGTTCTCTTTGGACGATTCATGTGTCGTCTATGTGGTCTTGGTGCCTCAAGGCGATTATGGGGCTTCGTTACCAATTCCGTCCACTTGTCCGGTTTTCCATTGGCGATGGTTGTAGGTGCCGTATGTGGGTTGATCCATGGCTGCCTGATGGTCCTATTCTCCCGAGGATTAGCGATCGTATCTTGTATCACGCGGTTAGTCATATTCAAGCTATGGTCTCTGATTTCCTGCTGCCTGATGGTTCGTGGCGGTGGCCGTTGGTGTCTCCTGAGTTGTTGGAGATCTCCGATGCCGTGCGCTCTACTGTGTGTTGCCCAGGTCGGGAGGATAGGTTGATCTGGGTTCCAGGCGGGATTGGGGTTTCAGTTTCGAGTGCTTGGGAGGCGATCCTTCCTCGTGGAACGGTGGTTCCTTGGCAGGGTTTGCTATGGTTCGGGGGGAATATTCCGCGTCATGCTTTTGTCACCTGGCTGGCCTTGAGGGATCGTCTGTATACCCGTGACTTGCTGGCTAGGTGGATCCCCTCGACCCCTACTGATTGTTTGGTTTGTTTGTCCGGGACTGAGTCCCGCGACCACCTGTTCTTTCAGTGCCCCTTTGCGAGTTTGGTGTGGGAAGATATCCTCAGTTGGGGTAGAGCTTCCCGCCTCGTTCTCCCTTGGGATGCTGAGCTTGAGTGGATTTGTCGGGAGAGTGCTGGGCAGCACAAGCGTAAGCTTGTTTGGAGAGTGGCCTGGTGTGCTGTGATCTACCATATTTGGATGGAACGCAACTTGCGTGTTCACGGCCCGGGTCACCGTCCCCTCAGTCGGTTATCGCTGCTATTCGGTCTGATATATCTTTTGCATGCTCGTCCTGGGTGGGTGCGGTTTCGGCCGGGTCCCCCTGGGATTCTTTTGATTGTCTTTATCTTGTTCTTTGAGTGTGTGCAGGTGTTTTTTTTCAGGTTGCTCTTTGCGGTGCTGTTTCGCTTCTGGCGATTGCTTCTCCCCTCCTCTGTCCCTTGGTTGCTCTTTGCGGTGCTGTTTCGTTGCTGGCGATTGCTTCTTCCCCTGCTCTGTCCCTAGGTGCTGTTGTTGTCTCTTCTCTGGAGGGGGTTTTAAGTTTGGTCTGTGAGGCTTGCCCGTTTGGGGCCTCTCCCTGCGGTTGTTCCTGCTTTGAGGGCGCTTCTTGCAGAGGCTCGTTCAGTTTGCGTGCTTTCTTTCCATGTTTGCCCCTTGCTGTCCTTGGCTCTTTCTTCCCTAGTGGGCATTTGGAGTGGTGGCTATGAGAGGCTAGTCTGTGGGGGGCCTCTCTCTGTAGGGGTTGGTTCAGGCGGTGCTTGCTACTTTTGCAGTTGGCTGTCCATCTCTGTTCTGTGGGTGCTCTGTGCCCCCTGGTGTGGTCCTGGTTCCTGAATTGAGTTTGAGTTTGTTCCGGATGCTTGTTGTCACCTCGAAAGGCGCCTTGTCCGGAGGGTGTGTCGGTTTTTTGGTGGGTGTCCTTGGATCAGGCTTTGTCGAGGGAAGCGATGCTTGCCTGGTCCTTGTGGCTTTCTGCCAGCCTGCATACCTGATGGTTGTTGTTTTGCAAGAAGTAGGGGGAAGACGAATTGAAGGGCCTCTTCTTTGTTTTGGTTTACTTGGTCGTGCTTAGGGGGCTGGCTTCTTGCTTGCATATGATGGATGGCCAGCTTGGCCTCTTTTATCTCAGCATTTGTCTGTCCTCCCTCTGCCTTGCTTGGTGCCCCTTGACCTTGTCTGGAGTCGCTCTGTTGCTCGTGCAGGTCGGGGGATTGATGGCTTGGGGTGTTTTTTGGGCGGCTGGGGAGTTATGCTTCGTTCGTGTTCTGGCTTGTTGTTTCCTCTTGCTTCAGTTGTGTTCATTTGCTCTTTGAGTTGTGTTGTATTTATTTTCTTTTTTGTCTTTTCTGGCTCCTTCCCGCTTGTGGGTTGGGTGCCGGGGTTTGTTTGTTGGTGGTTTTATTGCTTTCCCTCGGGCTGTGAGGTTTCCGTTGGGTTGTTTTTGTTTTGTTTGGTACTTTGGGTTTCCCAGTGGATGTTCTGTTGTTTCGTGGTGTCCTTTGGCCTCGGGCTTTGAGGTCCTTTTTGCTTAATATATATTCACCTTTGCAAAAAAAAAAAAAGGGTTTCTGCATGCTCGTCCTGGGTGGGTGCGGTTTCGGCCGGCTCCCCCTGGGATTCTTTTGATTGACTTTGTCTTGTTCTTTGAGTGTGTGCAGGTGTTTTGTCAGGTGGCTCTTTGCGGTGTTGTTTCGCTTCTGGCGATTGCTTCTTCCCCTACGCTGTCCCTGGTTGCTGCTGCTGTCTCTTCTCTGGAGGGGTCTTCAGTTTTTGGTTGCTCCTTGCGGTGCTGTCTCGTTGCTGGCGATTGCTTCTTCCCATGTTCTGTCCCTTGGTGCTGTTGTTGTCTCTTCTCTGGAGGGGGTTTCCAGTTTGGTCTGTGCGGCTTTCCTGTTTGGGGCCTCTCCCTGTGCTTGTTCCTGCTTTGAGGGCGCTTCTTGCAGAGGCTCGTTGAGTTTGCTTGCTTTCTTCCCCGTTTTTGCCCCTTGCTGTCCTTGGCTCTTTCTCCCCTGGTGGGCGTTTTGAGTGGTGGCTATGAGAGGTTGGTATGTGGGGTGCCTCTCTCTGTTGGGGTTGGTTAAGGCGGTGCTTGCTACTTTTGCAGTTGGCTGTCCATCTCTGTTCTGTGGGTGCTCTTTGCCCCCTAGTGTGGTCCTAGTTCCTGAATTGAGTTGAGTTTGTTCTGGATGCTTGTTGTCACCCCGAAAGGTGCCTTGTCCGGAGGGTGTGTCGGTTTTTTGGTGGGTGTCCTTGGATTAGGCTTTGTCGAGGGAAGCGATGCTTGCCTAGTCCTTGTGGCTTTCTACCGGGCCTGCATACCTGATGGTTGTTCTTTTGCCAGATGTAGGGGGAAGACGAGTTGAAGGGTCTCTTCTTTGTTTTGGTTTACTTGGCCGTGCTTGGGGGGCTGGCTTCTTGCATGCATATGTTGGATGGCCAGCTTGGCCCCTTTTTTTCTCAGCATCTGTCTGTCCTCCCTCTGCTTTGCTTGGTGCCCCTTGACCTTGTCTGGAGTCGCTCTTTTGCTCGTGCCGGCCGGGGGATTGATGGCTTCGGGTGGTTTTTGGGCGGCTGGGGAGTTATGCTTCGTTCGTGCTCTGGCTTGTTGTTCCTCTTGTTTCGATTGTGCTCTTTTGCTCTTTGAGTTGTGTTGTAGTTTATTGCTTTTTTGTCTTTTCTGGCTCCTTCCCGCTTGTGGGTTGGGTGCCGGGGTGATACGGATCCAATCACCGAACCATTGCATGTACCGGAAGGAGCCATTACAAGAAGCAAGGCAAAGAAGATTCAAGAGGCTTTTACACTACATCTTCAAAGGCTAGCTAATGCACAAGAAGAGACAAATATTTTTGAACCCAAATTTCTTTACAATGTTATTTCAATGAGTCAAGAAGATAATGGTGTGAAGATGGCACGGGAAAAGTCTTCTAGTTTGAAAGATGGCACGGGGGACAAAAAAACTGTGCAGAAATTGTAAGCAGTGGGTTGTCCAGCTAACAACTTTTCAAATTCTAATACTTGGAACAAGAATGGTTTTGTGAATAGGAATGAATCAACACATTCAAAAGAGAAGTTTGGTGCTGCCAAAAGAGTGGAGGCCGAGAGCTCCAATGCTAAAAAAAATGAAGTTACAAAGGAGGTAAGGGAGAAGTCTAGTTCTATTCAATGTTGGAAATGCAAAGGATTTGGACACATGAGCAAAGAGTGTGTCAATAAAAGAGTCATGGTGGTAAGAAATGGCGTGCTTGAATCGGATGATGAATGTGAGGAACATGATGCACAAATTGAGGAAGAATCTGAAGCACATGATGGTGAGTATGTTGAAGAAGGTAACTACATATCCTTGATTTCAAGAAGGGTACTTAATGTGCAAATCAAGGAAGATAAAGTTGAAGATCAAAGAGAAAACTTGTTTCACACAAGATGCTTAGTTGAAAAGAACCCATGTAGCTTGGTGATCGATAGTGGAAGTTGCACAAATGTGGTGAGTAGTTTTCTTGTAAAAAGACTTCAACTTGCGACCCATCCACATCCGAAACCATACAAACTTCATTGGTTGACAAACAAAGGAGAACTTAAGGTGAACTCTCAAGCTCTTATTCCTTTTACTTTGGGAAGATATAAGGATGAAGTTCTTTGCGATGTTGTACCTATGCATGCGGGGGATATATTGTTAGGTCGACCTTGGCAATATGATAGAGAAGTTACATATAATGGGCTGCTGAACAAGTATAACTTTACTTTGAATGGAAAGAAGTTTACTTTACTTCCATTGTCTCCATACGAAGTACATTGTGACCATTTGAAGTTAGAGAAAAAAAGAATAGAATTCGAAGAAAGAGAGAGGAGAGAAGAAAGTAAGTTCAAAGAGAGAGAGAAGAGTGACAAAAAAGAGAAAAGTGAGGGGAAAATGGTGAGTGAAAACCAAGAGAGAAAAAAGAGTGAATTTGAGGAAAAAAGAAAGTATGTGAGTTTGGTTATAAGAAAAGGGGAAGTGAGGAATGAGTTATTCACTCAAGAACCAATCTTTGTGCTTATGTGCAAAAGAATGTGTTTAGCAACTAACCCAAATTCTGATTGTGTTTTGCCAAGTGCTTTTAAGTCTCTTTTGCAGGAATTTAATGACATGTTTCCACATGAGGATGCACAAACGGGTTTACCTCCTTTAAGAGGAATTGAACATCAAATCGACTTCATACCTGGGGCAACTCTTCCAAACATGGCTGCCTATAGGACAAACCCAACTGAGACTAAGGAGATCCAAAGGCAAGTCGAAGAACTCATGGATAAAGGCTATGTTAGAGAAAGCATGAGTCCTTGCTCGGTTCCGGTAATTTTGGTACCAAAGAAAGATGGCACATGGAGAATGTGTGTTGATTGTCGCGCCATCAACAAGATAACGGTAAAGTATCGACATCCTATTCCTAGATTGGATGACATGTTAGATGAATTGCATGGTGCTTCTTTGTTTTCAAAAATAGATCTTAAAAGTGGTTATCATCAAATTCGAATGCAATTAGGAGATGAGTGGAAAACGGCTTTCAAAACAAAGTTTGGACTTTATGAGTGGCTTGTTATGCCATTTGGCCTTACTAATGCACCAAGTACTTTTATGAGGTTAATGAACCATGTTTTGAGGGAATATATTGGAAAATTTGTTGTTGTCTATTTTGATGATATCCTTGTTTACTCAAAAAGCTTGAATGATCACATTTTGCATGTTAAGACAATTTTGCTTAAACTTAGAGAAGAAAAGCTTTATGCCAACTTCAAAAAGTGTAGTTTTTGTCTAGACCAAGTCAATTTCCTAGGGTTTATTGTTGGGAAGGATGGAGTGCAAGTTGATGAAGAAAAGGTAAAGGCTATTCGAGAGTGGCCAACACCCACCAATGCAACTAAGGTAAGATCCTTTCATGGTTTGGCTAGTTTTTATAGGAGGTTTATTAAAGATTTCAGTAGCATAGCCTCACCATTGAATGAACTTGTTAAAAAGCATGTGAAATTTGAATGGAAAGAAAAGCAAGAGAATGCATTCAATGAGCTAAAAGAAAAATTAACCAATGCACCTTGTCTTATTCTGCCTAACTTTGATAAATCTTTTGAGATTGAATGTGATGCAAGTGGGATAGGTATAGGAGCGGTTTTGATGCAGGAACAAAGGCCAATCTTGTTCTTTAGTGAAAAGCTAAATGGAGCACAACTCAACTACCCGACTTATGACAAAGAGCTACATGCACTTGTGAGGGCTTTGCAAGTTTGGCAACATTACTTGTGGCCAAAGGAGTTTGTTATCCATACTGATCATGAAAGTTTGAAGCACCTCAAAAGCCAAACCAAGTTAAATAGGAGGCATGCTAAATGGGTGGAGTTCATTGAGACATTTCCTTATGTCATTCATTACAAAAAAGGTAAGGACAATGTGGTGGCCGATGCATTATCAAGAACGTATGCTCTATTTTCTTCGCTTAGTGCAAAAGTTCTTGGTTTTAAACACATGATTGAGTTGTATAAGGTTGAGAAATCTGAATTTTTTGATGTGTATACACAATGTTTAGGAGGGAAAAATGTACTTGACCATATTGTGTTTTATGGTATGCTATTTAGGAAGGGTAAGCTTTGTATTCCTAAGTGTTCTATTCGAGAGTTACTTGTGAAGGAGGCTCATGGGGGAAGACTTATGGGGCATTTTGGAGAATTCAAAACATATAGCATGTTGTGTGAACACTTTTATTGGTTGAAAATGAGAAAGGATGTGAACAAAGTGTGCAAGCAATGCCAAACCGAGCATAGCTCAATTGGCATAGGGTTGTGCCGGTGACCAAAAGGTCATGGGTTCAATCCCCGCATTAATTAAACTACCGTTGCAAAAAAAAAAAAGTGTGCAAGCAATGTTTCAAATGTAAGGAGGCCAAGTCTAAGACACAACCACATGGTCTTTACACACCTTTAGATGTTCCTAGTGAACCTTGGGTAGACATTAGCATGGATTTTGTTTTAGGGTTACCAAGGACTAGAAAACATCATGATAGCATTTTTGTGGTGGTTGATAGGTTTAGTAAGATGGCACACTTCATTCCATGTAACAAAACGGACGATGCTACTAACATAGCTAATCTATTCTTTAGGGAAGTGGTTAGATTGCATGGCATTCCCAAAACAATTGTTAGTGATAGGGATGTTAAATTTTTAAGTCATTTTTGGAAAGTCTTGTGGGGAAAATTGGGTACTAAGCTTTTGTTTTCTACAACTTCTCACCCACAAACTGATGGACAAACCGAGGTGGTTAATAGAACATTGGGAGCCTTGCTTAGGTCACTGATTTCTAAGAATCTTAAGTCTTGGGAGGAGAGTCTACCTTTTGTAGAGTTTGCATACAATAGAGCAATACATAGCACTACTCATTGTTCACCTTTTGAGGTTGTGTATGGCTTTAATCCTTTAACTCCTCTAGATTTATCACTTTTACCACCTAATATGTTTACTAGTGATGCAGCTTGTTCTAAGGCTGAATACATCAAGACTTTGCACAAAGAAATCAAAGAAAGGATTGAAAAGAAGAATCAAAAGTTAGTCACTCGCAAGAACCGAGGGAGAAAGGAATTGATTTTTAAACCTGGTGATTGGGTTTGGGTTCATCTACGAAAGGAAAGGTTTCCGGATCAAAGGAAGTCAAAACTTCAACCAAGGGGAGATGGTCCTTTTCAAGTGCTTGAACGGATCAATGACAATGCGTACAAACTAGATCTTCGAGGTGAGTACAATGTAAGTTCTACTTTTAATGTTGCTGATTTAACTTCTTTTGATATAGGTGATGAAGACCTTGATTTGAGGACAAATCCTTTTAAAGAAAGGGGGGATGATACGGATCCAATCACCGAACGATTGCATGTACCGGAAGGAGCCATTACAAGAAGCAAGGCAAAGAAGATTCAAGAGGCTTTTACACTACATCTTCAAAGGCTAGCTAATGCACAAGAAGACACAAATATTTTTTAACCCAAATTTCTTTACAATGTTATTTCAATGAGTCAAGAAGATAATGGTGTGAAGATGGCACGGGAAAAGTCTTCTAGTTTGAAAGATGGCACGGGGGACAAAAAAACTGTGCAGAAATTGTAAGCAGTGGGCTGTCCAGCTTGCACCTCTTGGGAGTTTGGAGTGTTTCAACTACTCAAACGTTGGAATATTGAAAAGCACGTCTTAAAGTAGCTAGTTAAGACAATTTAAAGCATTTCTTTTGTTTTGGGTTTTTCCATATGACTTTTCAATTGTTGTTGAATTGAATTTCATTCCATAGGTTTTATTTTCTTCAATTCTGCATTTAATGACTTTTGGAGACCTTTGGTATTTGGAAGCTTGAACGTCCATTTTGGCCTATTTAAAGGCTTGTAATGCTCTTCAAAATACATAATATGCTTATCAAGAACTTGTGTTTCTTAAAACCCCTTTTGGTGTTGTTTCTTTCAAATCTTGTTTTAGGTTTGATGTTAATCGGTTCATTGAATTAGTTTTGATCAACCTAATTCTGGAGTGAGTCGTCTTAGGATCTAAGAGTGACAATCATAGATTCTAAGTGTGATCTAAGAGTCATTCACCTTCTAACTAAACTCTTGGTTGGAATCAATCGTTAAGTTAGTCTTCTTTGTGGGCATTTACAAGGATCCTAGAAGGACCTCTAGCTTTGTAAATCAAGCAACGTTGGGAGCTTATCACGGGGTTTGTTGTTTGTTGGTTATTTGTTGCTTTCCCTCGATCTATAGTTTCCGTTGGGTTGTTTTGTTTGTTTGGTACATTGGTTTTCCCAGTGATGTTCTCTTGTTTGATGGTGCCCTTTGGCCTCGGGCTTTGAGGTCTTTTTGCTTAATATATAATCACCTTTGCAAAAAAAAAAAAAAAAAAAAAATGGGTTCGTATTGATCAAACATTCACAATCCACTCTTTGGTTTTGTGCAATTCGGAATCTTACTCACTTTTTTTGGCACGTGCTTTAAATGCTCCCGTTGAGGATTTTAGGGCTTTGAGATTGGGGTGCAAGGTTGTTAGATATTAGACTCGCAGGCTTCGAGAGTTGTAGTTTGAGGTTAAAAAGCGTCCCGACCATAAGTTTGGAAAAGAAGGGAAGAAACGAGCGATATGGAAATTGCAAAAAACCGAAAACGCCCCGGTGGGATGCATTTTTTGAAAAAAAAATTTATTCAAAAATGGGTTCGTATTGATCAAACATTAACAATCCACTCTTTGGTTTTGTGCAATTCGGAATCTTACTCAGTTTTTTTGGCACGTGCTTTAAATGCTCCTGTTGAGGATTTTAGGGCTTTGAGATTTGGGTGCAAGGTTGTTAGATATTAGACTCGCAGGCTTCGAGAGTTGTAGTTTGAGGTTAGAAAGCGTCCCCGACCATAAGATCAATACGAACCCATTTTTGAATAAAAAAAAATTCCATGGTGGTTCGTGGTGCTCCTTGCTGCTGGTTGTAGGGCGTTGGGCATTTGAAGTTTCGATGGGAATGGTGTTCATCTTAGCTGATTTGGGCGCGTCATAGAGGTAAGTTTCCTCACTGTTTTTTACGTTTTTCATTTCGGTGTTGTACTTTCGTGTTGCTCTGCTTTTGGTTTCCTTGGAGTTTTGGGTTGTGGGTTCTAAGAATAGCATCCATCTTCGGCTTCAATTCTCCTATGAGGAGAAAGAAATCCCCACAGAAGAAGCCCTTTGCTCAGACCAATGGCGCACCTTCTGTCCTAAATGTTCCTCGCCTTCCGAAAGTAACCTCTGCAGGGGCTGGACTTCCGGTGGCTGTGCGTGGTGAGCATTCAATTACTCATTATGTAGGGAAGGATTCTGGGGGGTTAGTCTCAAAGCGTTCCATTTTGGAGGCTCCGTCTGCTGTTCTCACTTCGGTGAAAAAACAGAGTATGGGCAGTGAGGTTGATAAATTGAAAAATTTGTCGCCTGCGCTGGATTTATGCGTCGAGGCAGAGAGGTCTGTTGAAGCTAGCTCAGGATTAGGGAAGGAGAGTGGTTCCTCTGCCTTTTCTGGGCAGATTTCTTCTCCTTCAAAAATTGGGAAAACAGGGGATCGTTTATGTGGCGACAGTAACGTTTGTCCTCAGCCCCGAATTCCTCATCCTGAGACAGAGGTATTTTCTTCTTCCATTAAGAGGTCTGTTGTCACAGGCAAGCCTCGGTTGGAGGTTGAAGACGATGAGCTAGGGCTTCCTGTTTCTTCGACATTGGAGGTGGCGGCGGATGCTCGAGCTTTGAATGCTCTTTCTATTGAAGGAAGGAAACTTCAATAATGGTAAGGGCGTGTTTGAAGGGCTAAGTATTAATTCGGCTATGCTTCCCTTATTAATTCGGCTATGCTTCCTCTTGGATATGGGATCCGCTCAAAAAGCTCCTTGTTGCCAAATTTGGAAAATTTGGACAATTTTGAATTTTTAGGAAACCAGCTCCTTGATCCAAAGGCAACTCCCGTAGTCAATGCTCCGTTGTCAAATATGGTAAGCTTGGATAATAATTTGACTAAAGATGCTTCTCTCTCTAAAAGTCAATTGGGCTTCAAAGGCAAAGATGGAAAATCTATTCTTTTGCCTCAAAACCGTGAGAGTAGGAGAGCTAATCCAAGGTTTGCTTCCCATGTTGACTACCCAAATGGGCTTGGCCCAATTGGTAATGTTTCGGGTGAGCTTGGCCAAGGGAATAGGTTAGCACAAGATGGGCTTCATGAGATGTGCTATTCTGATTTTCACCTTAATGGGCTTGATGACTTGGGTTCGGGCCCAATTTTGAATGAGCAAGGAGCCTTGCCTTTTGGGTCGTCCTCTTTTAGCCCAATAGGGCGTGGGCAGTTAGGCCACTTGGTGACTCGTCGTGGTATGCCCAATCGGGATGAGGTTTTGCCCCTTGAGGGAAAAGATGGAGCTAGTGAGGTTGGGATGGGGTGTAGCTCGTTTGGGCCTAGGATTGGTTTGGGGATTCCAGGAAAGTTTCCTCTGTTAGGCCGTCCTAGTTCGGACTTAGGAGTGAGTGAGGGGGTTGATGCGTCTTTGGGTTCCTTTGGTGGGGTTGGGCCTAATCATATTGGGCCAGGTGGGCCCCTAGGGTCCCTTGGTCAGGGGCATAAGGCTAGTTGGGCCAATCTGTTTGGGCCTCAGTGGACCTCCCCAGCTGATGAGCCCCTTCTCTATAACCCTCTAATTGAGAAGGATGGGACCTCCGCGTCATGCTTTTGTCACCTGGCAGGCCTTGAGGGATAGATTGTATACCAGGGACAGGCTGGCCCGATGGATCCCCGCGACCCCTACTGATTGTTTGCTTTGTTTGTCCGGGTCTGAGTCTCGCGACCACCTGTTCTTTCAGTGCCCCTTTGCGAGAATAGTGTGGGAAGATGCCGGCCCAGAGTGATGGCGTGGGCTCGGATCAGGTAGTGGTTGCTAGTGGGGAGGGTCAACAGGCCTCCTCTCTTGAGGTTGGTGATGATTTTATCCCTGTGGGAGGGAAATCTCGTAGGCGTAAACGGAACAGGAAGAAGGCTGCCAAATCCTTGGCTGCGACAGACTCGTCTGCCCATCCCATTGCCTTGGTTAGTCTCCCGAGTTCTCCTATTGGCCCCTCCTTTAGGCTCCCCCGTTCTCCTTAGCCCCCAAAGGGGGTCCATGTGACTAACTCTTTCGGTTCTCTTTCGGATTCCTTGGGGTGTGATTTGGCCCCCCCGAGGGTGGTGTCCTTAGTGGAAAAGACGCTCTGTGACAGTGTGGACCCTCGATGGTGTCAGGATGCCACTGTTTCCCCTTCTACTTCCTATGTCTAGTTGGTGTTCGTTCCTTTTTGCAGTCTGAGAATATTGGTTTCTACTGTCTGGTTGAAACTAAGGTTAAGGCTCATCAGTTTGACCTTGTGTTTCGTTCCTTTGGTGCCGATTGACAGTGCGTGTGTAGTTATGGGGATAGTGGTCTGAGTCGCATTTGGGTGTTATGGCGTTCCCGCCACTTCTCCTTCTCTCCTAGCCTGATTAGTCCTCAGCTGGTCACTGGCTTCCTGGTGGATCTGTCTTCCCAGGTTGCGACTCATATTGCCTGTGTGTATGGGTCCGATCTCGAGGCTGGGCGGTCCGCTTTGTGGAGGGAGTTGGCCTTGGCTTGTTCGAGCTGGTCTTCCCCGGGAGTGGTTATGGGAGACTTTAATGAGACTCGGCGGCTGTTTGAGAAGAGTGGTGGTAACCATAGCATCTCTGCGATGGGAGCCTTTGATACTGCTTTCCTGGAGGCTGACTTGGTTGAGCTGCCGGTTCAGGGGAATTGGTTCACTTGGACTAGCCGCCCGAGGGGTGGCCCGGGAGGTCAGTTGGGGAGGTTGGTTAGAGTTTTGGTGAATGCTGAGTGGGCTTCTGCCCGCCCTCTGTGTGTGGTGCAGGTGCATGAGTGGGGTGTTTCTGATCATAGTCCGATGGTGTTCTCTCCTGGCCCTTTAGGTGCTCGTCGGTCTCCCTCCTTTCGGTTCTTTAACCATTGGGGGGAGTCTGATAGGTTTTTGTCTCTGGTCGCTAGTAGGTGGGTGACCCGTGTTGGGGTCTCTCCGCTTGTTAGCTTCGCTCGCAATTTAAAGGGCTTAAAGAGTTCTCTAAGGCAGGAGTTTGGGACGCCGATTGCCGTGCTTAGTCAGCAGGTTGTTGATCTTCGCTTGGCCATGGAGGCTGCCCAGGCTGGAGTTTTGGCAGACCCCTTTTCTCCCTCCCTCCAGCTTCAGGCCTCTGAGGCCTCGGATAGGTTATGGGCAGCAGCTAGGTGTGAAGAAGCTTCTCTTCGGCAGAAATCGAGGGTTAAATGGCTGGCGTTAGGGGATAGGAACTCGGGGTTCTTTCACAGGAGCGTGAAAGCGAGATCAGCCCGGAATAGCTTTTCCTCTCTGGTTGACGGTTCTGGGGCCAGGTTGTTTTCCCATGAGGACATCTCGAGCTCTCTGGTTCATTATTTCCAGGGGCTCTTGGGCTCCCAGTGGGTTGGTTACCGGGACCTTACAGAACTTTTAAAACCGATTGTGGGGTTTTTGTGGTCTGATCAGTGTGTAACTGATCTCATCCGCCCCATCTCGAGAGATGAGGTTCGAGATGTTCTCTTTTCCATGAGTAGTTCCAAGGCTCCTGGGCCGGATGGTTTCCCTGTGGGGTTTTTCAACGCTGCTTGGAGTGTTGTTGGGGATGATTTTTGCTCCGCAGCGCTTCACTTCTTTGATACCTCCTTCCTTCCTCCTGGTATCAATGCCATCTCGCTTACCTTGATTCCTAAGAAGGTGGGTGCCTCTCGGGTTGAGGATTTCAGGCCTATTTCCTATTGTAATGTGTTGTATAAATGCATTGCAAAGGTGTTGGCTAATCGTCTTCGCGTGTGGCTGCCTTCCTTCATCAGTCCGAATCAGTCGGCCTTTGTTCAAGGGTGTATTGTGGATAACATTCTGCTCTGCCAGGAGTTGGTTGGGGGTTACCACCTCAATAAAGGGAGCCCGCGGTGTGTGATGAAGATCGACCTGCAGAAAGCTTATGATTCTATCCAGTGGGGTTTTCTCTTTGGCTTACTGCTCTCGATTGGTACGCCGTGCCAGTTTGTCAACTGGATCCGGGCTTGCGTTACTTCGCCTATGTTCTCCATTTCGGTGAATGGGTCCTCTGAGGGGTTTTTTGCAGGTAGGAGGGGTCTCAGTCAGGGAGATCCCCTGTCCCCTTAACTGTTCGTCATTATGGAAGTCTTGTCCCGGCTGCTGAACTCCCCGCCGCCTGAGTTTCAGTTTCATCCCAAGTGCGAGAGGGTTAATCTTACCCATTTGTGCTTTGCGGATGACTTGATGATTTTCTCTGCGGGAAATAGGACTTCTTTCAGTTTTGTTCAGCAGTCCTTACTTCACTTCCAGGAGCTTTCAGACCTAGTGGCTAACTCCGCTAAGAGCTCGATGTTCTGTGCGGGGGTTCCTGCCCCGGTGGCTGTCGGCCTTGCTGAGTACATGGGTGTTGGTCTTGCATCCTTGCCTGTTTGTTACTTAGGTCTCCCCCTCCTCTCGGGAAGGCTGTCTTCTCGGGATTGCCAGCCCCTGATTGATCGGATCACCTCTAGGATTGGTAGTTGGACTGCTAGGGCTCTTTCCTATGCTGGTAGGTTGCAGCTTATTCAGTCGGTCCTCCAGAGCTTCCAGGTCTATTGGGCTAGTGTTTTTGTGCTGCCTGCTCGAATAGTCCATCGGGTTGAGAGTTTGCTTCGTTGCTACCTCTAGAAAGGCTCTCCTTCTGGTCGTGGGGGGGCTAAGGTGGCCTGGGATGACATTTGTTTGCCTAAGCGGGAGGGAGGTTTGGGTATTCGTCATATCCAATCCTGGAACTAGGCAGCTGTTATGAAGCTCCTTTGGCTCCTTCTGCTTCGCTCTGGTTCTCTGTGGGTCGCTTGGATGGAGGAGTATATCCTCCGTGGTCGTTCTCTTTGGACGATTCCTGTGTCGTCTCTGTGGTCTTGGTGCCTCAAGGCGATCATGGGGCTTCGTGACCAATTCTGTCCACTTGTCCAGTTTTCCATTGGCGATGGTTGTCCGTGTCGTATGTGGGTTGATCCATGGCTGCCTGATTGTCCTTTTCTCCCGAGGATTAGTGATCGTATCTTGTATGACGCGGCTAGTCATATTCAAGCTATGGTCTCTAATTTCCTGCAGCCTGATGGTTCGTGGCGGTGGCCGTTGGTGTCTCCTGAGTTGTTGAAGATCTCCGATGCCGTGCGCTCTACTGTGTGTTGCCTAGGTCGGGAGGATAGGTTGATCTGGGTTCCAGGCGGGATTGGCTTTTCAGTTTCGAGTGCTTGGGAGGCGATCCGTCCTCGTGGGACGGTGGTTCCTTGACAGGGTTTGCTATGGTTCGGGGGGAATATTCCGCGTCATGCTTTTGTCACGTGGCTGGCCTTGAGGGATCGTCTGTATACCCGAGAAAGGCTGGCTAGGTGGATCCCCTCGACCCCTACTTATTGTTTCCTTTGTTTGTCTGGGACTGAGTCCCGCGACCACTTGTTCTTTCAGTGCCCCTTTACGAGTTTGGTGTGGGAAGATATCCTCAGTTGGGGTAGAGCTTCCCGCCTCATTCTCCCTTGGGATGCTGAGCTTGAGTGGATTTGTCGGGAGAGTGCTGGGCAGCACAAGCGTAAGCTTGTTTGGCGAGTGGCATGGTGTGCTGTGATCTACCATATTTGGATGGAACGCAATTTGCGTTTTCATGGCCCGGGTCACCGTCCTCCTCAGTCGGTTATCGCTGCTATTCGGTCTGATATATCTTCTGCATGCTCGTCCTGGGTGGGTGCGGTTTCGGCCGGTTCCCCCTGGGATTCTTTTGATTGACTTTATCTTGTTCTTTGAGTGTGTGCAGGTGTTTTTTCAGGTTGCTCTTTACGGTGCTGTCTCGCTTCTGGCGATTGCTTCTTCCCCTGCTTTGTCCCTAGGTTGCTCTTTGCGGTTCTGTTTCGTTGCTGGCGATGGCTTCTTCCCCTGCTCTGTCCCTAGGTGCTGCTGTTGTCTCTTCTCTGGAGGGGTTTTCAGTTTGGTCTGTGTTGCTTGCCTGTTTTGGGGCCTCTCCCTGTGGTTTCCTTCTTGAGGGCGTTTCTTGCAGAGGCTCTTTCAGTTTGCTTGCTTTCTTCGCCTGTTTGCCCCTAGCTGTCCTTGGCTCTTTCTTTCCTGGTGGGCATGTTGCGTGGTGGCTATGAGAGGCTAGTCTGTGGGGGCCTCGCTCTATAGGGATTGGTGTTGGCGGTGCATGCTACTTTTGCAGTTGGCTGTCCATCTCTGTTCTGTGGGTGCTCTCTCCCTGGTGTGGTCCTGGTTCCTGAATTGAGTTGAGTTTGTTCTGGTTGCTTGTTGTCACCCCGAAAGGCGCCTTGTCCGGCTGGTGTGTCAGTTTTTGGTGGGTGTCCTTGGATTAAGCTTTGTCAAGGGAAGCGATGCTAGCCTGGTCCTTGTGGCTATCTGTCGGGCCTGCATACCTGATGGTTGTTCTTTTGCCAGAAGTAGGGGGAAGACGAGTAAAAGAGCCTCTTCTTAGTTTTGGTTTCTTGGTCGTGCTTGGGGGGCTAGCGTCTTACAGGCTTATGATGGAGGGCCAGCTTGGCCTATGTTTATCTCAGCATCTGTCTGTCCTCCCTCTGCCTTGCTAGGTGTCCCTTGACCTTGTCTGGAGTCGCTCTTCTGCTCGTGCCGGCTGGGTGATTGAGGGCTTGGGGTGTTTTTGGGGCGGCTCGGGAGTTCTGCTGCGTTCGTGTTTTGCCTAGTTGTTTCCTCTTGCTTCGCTTGTGTTTCTTTTGCTAGTTGAGTTGTGTTGTCTTTACATGCTTTTTTGTCTTTTCTGGCTCCTTCCCGCTTGTGGGTTAGGTGCCGGGTTTGTTGTTTGTTGGTTTTGTTGCTCTCCCTCGGGCTGTGAGGATTCCGTTGGGTTGTTTTTATTTGTTTGGTACATTGGTTTTCCCAGTGGATGTTCGCTTGTTTGATGGTGCCCTTTGGCCTCGGGCTTTGAGGTCCTTTTTGCTTATATATAATCACCTTTGCAAAAAAAAAAAAAAAATAGTGTGGGAAGATATCCTCAGTTGGGGTAGAGCTTCCCGCCTCGTTCTCCCTTGGGATGCTGAGCTTGAGTGGATTTGTCGGGAGAATGCTGGGCAGCATAAGCGTAAGCTTGTCTAGAGAGTGGCCTGGTGTGCTGTGATCTACCATATTTGGAAGGAACGCAATTTGCGTTTTCATGGCCCGGGTCACCGGCCTCCTCAGTCGGTTATCGCTGCTATTTGGTCTGATTTATCTTCTGCTTGCTCGTCTTGGGTGGGTGCGGTTTCGGCCGGATCCCCCTGGGATTCTTTTGATTAACTTCTCTTGTTCTTTAAGTGTGTGCAGGTGTTTTTTTCAGGTTGCTTTGTGTGGTGCTGTTTCGCTTCTGGCGATTGCTTCTTCCCCTACTCTGAACCTAGGTACTGCTGTCACTCTGGGCTATCTACGTGATGCTGTTGTCTCTTCTCTGGAGGGGGTTTCCAGTTTGGTCTGTGTGGCTTGCCTGTTTGGGGCCTCCTTGTGGTTGTTCTTCTTGAGGGTGCTTCTTGCAGAGGCTCGTCTCAGTTTTGTTTGCTTTCTTCCCCTGTTTTAGCCCCTCGATGTCCTTGGCTACTTCTTCCCTGGTGGGCGTTTTGAGTGGTGGCTATGAGAGGCTTGTTTGTAGGGGGCCTCTCTCTGTTGGGGTTGGTTCAGGTGGTGCTTGCTACTTCTGCAGTTGGTTGTCCATCTCTGTTCTGTGGGTGCTCTCTGCCCTGGTGTGGTCTTGGTTCCTGATTTGAGTTGAGTTTGTTCTGGATGCTTGTTGTCACCCCGAAAGGCGCCTTGTCCGGAGGGTGTGTCGGTTTTTGGTGGGTGTCCTTGGATCAGGCTTTGTCGAGGGAAGCGATGCTTGCCTGGTCCTTGTGGCTTTCTGTCGGGCGCGCATTCCTGATGGTTGTTCTTTTGCCAGAAGTAGGGGGAAGACGAGTTGAAGGGCCTCTTCATTGTTTTGGGTTTCTTGGTCGTGCCTGGGGGGCTAGTTTCTAACTTGCATATGATGGATGGCCAGCTTGGCCTCTTTTTCTCTCAGCATCTGTCTGTCCTCCCTCTGCTTTGTTTTGGTGCCCCTTGACCTGATCTGAAGTCGCTCCTTTTTGCTCATGCCGACCGGGGGATTTATGGCTTCAGTTGTTTGGGTGGCTGGGGAGTTTGCTTCGTTTCGTGCTCGGGCTTGTTGCTTCCTCTTGCTACGGTTGTGTTCCATTTCTCTTTGAGTTGTGTTGTCTTTTGCTTTTTGGCTTTTCTGGCTCCTTCCCGCCTGTGGGTTGGGTGCCGGGTGTTTTTGTTTGTTTGTTTTGTTGCTCTCCCTCGGGCTGTGAGGTTCCGTTTGGGTTGCTTTGTTTTGTTTTGGTACATTGGTTTCCCAGTGGTTTGTTCTCTTGTTTGATGGTGCCCTTTGGCCTCGGGCTTTGAGGTCTTTTGCTTAATATATATTCACCTTTGCAAAAAAAAGTGTCGAGGGAAGCGATACCTGCCTGGTCCTTGTGGCTTTCTGTCGGGCCTGCATGCCTGATGGTTGTTCTTTTGCCAGAAGTAGGGGGAAAACGAGTTGTAGGGCCTCTTCGTTGCTTCAGTTTCCTAGGTGCTGCTTGGGGGGCTTGTACTCACACGCATGGGGTGGATGGCCAGCTTGGTCCCTTTTTCTCTCAGCATCTGAACGGTCCTCCCTCTGCTCTGTTTGGTGCCCTGTTGACTTTGTCTGGAGTCTCTTGTTGCTCGCTCCGGCTGGGGGTTCAGTGGCCTAAGGTTGTTTGGTGGCTGGGGAGTGTTGTTTCGTACTTGAGGGGTCGTCGTGCTTCCTCTAGTTGCGGCTGTGGCTCGTTCTCTTCTTTGTGTTGTGTTGTTCTTTTCGGTTCTTTTATTTTTTCTGGCTCCTTCCCGCTTGTGGGTTTGGTGCTGGGTGTTCTTGTTGTGCTTTTCTTGCCCTCCCTCGGGCTGTGAGGTTCCCGTTTTGGGTTGTTTTCTTGCTTTGGTACATTGGTTTTCCCAGTGGATTAATCCTTTGTTTTTTGGTGCCCTTTGACCTCGGGCTTTGAGGTCCTTTTGCTTAATATAATCACCTTTGCAAAAAAAAAAAAAAAACCAAAGAGTGGATTGTGAATGTTTGATCAATACGAACCCACTTTTGAATAAAAAAAAAATTCAAAAAATGCATCCCACCGTGGCGTTTTCGGTTTTTTGCAATTTCCATATCGCTCGTTTCTTCCCTTCTTTTCCAAACTTATGGTCGGGGACGTTTTTTAACCTCAAACTACAACTCTCGAAGCCTGCAAGTCTAATATCTAACAACCTTGCACCCCAATCTCAAAGCCCTAAAATCCTCAACGGGAGCATTTAAAGCACGTGCCAAAAAAACTGAGTAAGATTCCGAATTGCACAAAACCAAACAGTGGATTGTGAATGTTTGATCAATACGAACCCATTTTTGAATAAATTTTTTTTTCAAAAAATGCATCCCACCGGGGCGTTTTCGGTTTTTTGCAATTTCCATATCGCTCGTTTCTTCCCTTCTTTTCCAAACTTATGGCCGGGGACGCTTTTTAACCTCAAACTACAACTCTCGAAGCCTGCGAGTCTAATATCTAACAACCTTGCACCCCAATCTCAAAGCCCTAAAATCATCAACGGGAGCATTTAAAGTACGTGCCAAAAAAACTGAGTAAGATTCCGAATTGCACAAAACCAAAGAGTGGATTGTGAATGTTTGATCAATACGAACCCATTTTTTAATAAAAAAAATTTCAAAAAATGCATTCCACCGGGGCGTTTTCAGTTTTTTGCAATTTCCATATCGCTCGTTTCTTCCCTTCTTTTTTTTTTTTGCAAAGGTGAATATATATTAAGCAAAAGACCTCAAAGCCCGAGGCTAAAGGGCACCAACAAACAAGAGAACAAACCACTTGGAAACCAATGTACCAAAACAAAACAAAGCAACCCAAACGGAAACCTCACAGCCCGAGGGAGAGCAACAAAACAAACAAACAAAAACACCCGGCACCCAACCCACAGGCGGGAAGGAGCCAGAAAAGCCAAAAAGCAAAAGACAACACAACTCAAAGAGAAATGGAACACAACCGTAGCAAGAGGAAGCAGCAAGCCCGAGCACGAAACGAAGCAAACTCCCCAGCCACCCAATCAACTGAAGCCATCAATCCCCCGGTCGGCATGAGCAAAAATGAGCGACTCCAAACCAGATAATGGGGCGCCAAAACAAAGCAGAGGGAGGACAGACAGATGCTGAGAGAAAAAGAGGCCAAGCTGGCCATCCATCATATGCAAGTGAGAAACCAGCTCCTCAAGCACGACCAAGAAACCCAAAACAAAGAAGAGGCCCTTCAACTCGTCTTCCCCCTACTTCTGGCAAAAGAAAAACCATCAGGAATGCAGGCCCGGCAGAAAGCCACAAGGACCAGGCAAGCATCGCTTCCCTCGACAAAGCCTGATCCAAGGACACCCACCAAAAACCGACACACCCTCCGGACAAGGCGCCTTTCGGGGTGACAACAAGCATCCAGAACAAACTCAACTCAAATCAGGAACCAAGACCACACCAGGGCAGAGAGCACCCACAGAACAGAGATGGACAACCAACTGCAGAAGTAGCAAGCACCGCCTGAACCAACCCAAACCGAGAGAGGCCCCCCATAGACAAGCCTCTCATAGCCACCACTCAAAACACCCACCAGGGAAGAAGGAGCCAAGGACATCGAGGGGCTAAAACAGGGGAAGAAAGCAAACAAACTGAGACGAGCCTCTGCAAGAAACACCCTCAAGAAGAACAACCACAAGGCGGCCCCAAACAGGAAAGCCACACAGGCCAAACTGGAAACCCCCTCCAGAGAAGAGACAACAGCATCACCTAGATAGCCCAGAGTGACAGCAGTACCTAGGGTCAGAGCAGGGGAAGAAGCAATCGCCAGAAGCGAAACAGCACCACACAAAGCAACCTGAAAAAACACCTGCACACACTCAAAGAACAAGAGAAGTCAATCAAAAGAATCCCAGGGGGATCCGGCCGAAACCGCACCCACGCAGAAGATAAATCAGACCGAATAGCAGCGATAACCGACTGAGGAGGCCGGCGACCCGGGCCATGAAAACGCAAATTGCGTTCCTTCCAAATATGGTAGATCACAGCACACCAGGCCACTCTCCAGACAAGCTTACGCTTATGCTGCCCAGCACTCTCCAGACAATCACGCGAAGTCAGCCGACCTGAGAGAAGGAGAAGACCTAAGTAACAAACATGCAGCGACGCAAGAGGAACACCCATGAACTCAGCAAGGTCGACTACCACAGGGACAGGAGCACCCGCACAGAACATCGAGCTCTTAGCGGAGTTAGCCACAAGGCCAGAAAGCTCCTTGAAGAGGTGTAAGGTCTGCTGAACAAACCCCAAAGAAGACCTATTACCCGCAGAGAAAATCATCAAGTCATCCGCGAAGCAGAGATGGGTTAGCTTAACCCTCTCACACTTGGGATGAAACTCAAACTCAGGAGGGGGGAATTCAGCAGACGCGACAAGACTTCCATACACATGACGAACAGGTAAGGGGACAGGGGATCTCCCTGGCGGAGACCCCTCCTCCCTGCAAAGAACCCCTCAGAGGACCCATTCACAGAAATGGAGAACATAGGCGAGGTAACGCAGGCCCGGATCCAGTTGACAAACTGGCAAGACGTACCAATCGAGAGCAGCAAGCCAAATAGGAAATCCCACTGGATAGAATCATAGGCTTTCTGCAGATCGACCTTCAGCACACACCGCGGGCTCCCCTTATTGAGGTGGTACCCCCCAACCAACTCCTGGCAGAGCAAAATGTTGTCCTCAATACTCCTCCCTTGAACAAAGGCCGACTGATTCGGACTAATGAAGGAAGGCAACTACACACGAAGACGATTAGCCAAAACCTTTACAATGCATTTATACAACACATTACAACGTGAGGCACCCACCTTCTTAGGGATCAAGGTAAGAGAGGTGGCATTGATACCGGTAGGAAATAAGGAGGTATCAAAGAAGTGAAGCGCTGCAGAACAGAAATCATCCCCGACAACACTCCAAGCAGCTTTGAAAAACCCCACAGGGAAACCATCCGTCCTAGGAGCCTTGGCACTACTCATGGAAAAGAGAACAGCGCGAACCTCCTCTCTCGAGATGGGGCGGATGAGATCAGATACACACTAATCAGACCACAAAAACCCCACAATCGATTTTAACTGCTCTGTAAGGTCCCGGTAACAAACCCACTGGGAACCCAAGAGCCCCTGGAAATACTGAACCAGAGATCTCGAGATGTCCTCATGGGAAGATAACCTGGCCCCAGAACCGTCAACTAGAGAGGAAAAGCTATTCCGGGCTGCCCTAACTTTCACACTCCTGTGAAAGAAACCCGAGTTCCTATCCCCTAACGCCAGCCATTTAACCCTCGATTTCTGCCTAAGAGAGGCTTCTTCACACCTAGCTGCTGCCCAAAAACTATCTGAGGCCTGAAGTTGGAGGGAGGGAGAGAGGGGGTCAGCCAACACTCCAGCCTGGGCATCCTCCATGGCCAAGCGAAGATCAACAACCTGCTGACTAAGCACGGCAATCGGCTTCCCAAACTCCTCCCGAAGAGACCTCTTGAAACCCTTTAAATTGCGAGCGAAGCTAACAAGCGGAGAGACCCCAACACGGGTCACCCACCTACTAGCGACCATAGAAAAAAACCTATCAGACTCCCCCCAATGGTTAAAGAACCGAAAGGAGGGAGACCGACTAGCACCTAAAGGGCTTGGAGAGAAAACCATCGGACTATGATCAGAAACACCCCAATCAAGCACATGCACCACACACAGAGGGCGGGCAGAGGTCCACTCAGCATTCACCAAAACTCTATCCAACCTCCCCAACAGACCTCCCGGGACACCCCGCGGGCAGCTAGTCCAAGTGAACCAATTCCCCTGAACCGGCAGCTCAACCAAGTCAGCCTCTAAGAGAGCACTATCAAAGGCTCCCATCGCAGAGATGCTATGGTTACCCGCACTCCTCTCAGTCAACCGCCGAGTCTCATTAAAGTCTCCCATAACCACTCCAGGGGAAGACCAGCTCGAACAAGCCAAGGCCAACTCCCTCCACAAAGCAGACCGCCCCGCCTCGAGATTGGACCCATAGACACAGGAAATATGAGTCGCAACCTGAGAAGACAGATCCACCAGGGAGCCAGTAACCAACTGAGGACTAATCAGGCTAGGGGAGAAAGAGAAACGGCGGGAACGCCATAACACCCAAATACGACCCAGGCCACTATCCCCATAACTACATACACACTGCCAATCAGCCCCAAAGGAACGAAACACGAAGTCAAACTGATGAGCCTTAACCTTAGTTTCTACCAGACAGCAGAAACCAATATTCTCAGACTGCAAAAAGGAGCGAACACATCGCCCTTTTGCCGGGTAAGTGAGACCGCGCACATTCCACGAGCACCAACTAGACATAGGAAGTAGAAGGGGAGACGGTGGCATCCTGACACCATCGAGGGTCCACACTGTCACAGAGCGCCTTTTCCACTAAGGAAACCACCCTCGGGGAGGCCAAAGCACACTCCGAGGAATCAGCTAGACAACCGAAAGAGTTAGTCACGCGGACCCCCTTTGGGGGCTCAGGAGAACGGGAAAGCCTAGAGGTGGGGCCAATAGGAGAACTCGGGAGGCTAACCAAGGTAATGGGATGGGCATACGAGTTTGTCGCAGCCAAGGATTTGGCAGCCTTCTTCCTGTTCCGTTTACGCCTACGAGATTTCCCTCCCACAGGGATAAAATCATCACCAACCTCAAGAGAGGAGGCCTGTTGACCCTCCCCACTAGCAACCACTACCTGATCCGAGCCCACGCCTTCACTCTGGGCCGGCACCTTGACCTCACCCTTAGCAGACACCTGTGGAGAGAGGATGGGATCAATACTACCCACAGTCAGTTTCGGACAACCTGTGTCCGAATGACCAAATACTCGGCAAGACAGGCACCGCTTGGGCTTCCACTCATATTCAATTGGGATAGTATGATCCACACCATAGACAGTGACCCCTACTTTACTAGGAAGAGCGGCATCAATCGCGACCTCCACACAGACGCGAGCATATGAGGAGCACGTTCTGTCCTTTGTAGGCTTATCCAACCGCAAAGGAACACCAACCGTACTTGCAATGTTACTCAACCCAGGAGTGGTCCACAATTCCATAGGGACATGAAAAAACTTAACCCACACAGGAATTTTATCGAACACAAAGGTCTGTGGGACTATCCCAGGGACCCACTGCCTCAGAAGGATCGGCTTCCCGCCGAAGTGCCAGGGGCCATTCTCTAGGACCCAGTCCCGAGCTGAGTCCTTTTGGAACCTGAAGATGATCAAACCATTATCAAACAAGTTAATGGTTGGAACTTCCACGTGTCCCTAAATCCTTCAGACCAGCCGATCAAGAACAAAAAAAGGGAGTTTGCCATCCATAAACTGACCCACCAACGAACCTCTCCAAACTGCTATGCCCTCCTCAATATCCTCATCCGAGGGAATGACAAACATAATCCCATCCTTCACAATTGGAGGGTTATAGAGAAGGGGTTCATCAGCTGGGGAGGTCCACTGAGGCCCAAACAGAGTGGCCCAACTAGCCTTATGCCCCTGACCAAGGGACCCCGTGGGCCCACCAGGCCCAATATGATTAGGCCCAACCCCAGCAAAGGAACCCAAAGACGCATCAACCCCCTCACTCACTCCTAAGTCTGAACTAGGACGGCCTAATAGAGGAAACTTTCCTGGAATCCCCAAACCAATCCTAGGCCCAAACGAGCTACACCCCATCCCAACCTCACTAGCTCCATCTTTTCCCTCAAGGGGCAAAACCTCATCCCGATTGGGCATACCACGACGAGTCACCAAGTGGCCTAACTGCCCACGCCCTATTGGGCTAAACGAGGACGGCCCAAAAGGCAAGGCTCCTTGCCCATTCAAATTTGGGCCCGAACCCAAGTCAACAAGCCCATTAAGGTGAAAATCAGAATAGTCCATCTCATTAGGCCCATCAAGTGCTAACCTATTCCCTTGGCCAAGCCCACCTGAAACATTACCAATTGGGCCAAGTCCATTTGGGTAGTCAACATGGGAAGCAAACCGTGGATTAGCTCTCCTACTCTCACGGTTTTGAGGCAAAAGAATAGATTTTCCATCTTTGCCTTTGAAGCCCAATTGACTTTTAGAGAGAGAAGCATCTTTAGTCAAATTATTATCCAAGCTTACCATATTTGACAATGGAGCATTGACTACGGGAGTTGCCTTTGGATCAAGGAGCTGGTTTCAAAGAATAGCACCAATGGTCTAGTGGTAGAATAGTACCTTGTTACAGTACATATTTTTAATAAGTGTAAGTGGTCCAGTGGCTATAAAGATGCCTTACATCCATGACGTCTCCGTGGTCGTTCTCTTTGGACAATTCCTGTGTCGTCTCTGTGGTCTTGGTGCCTCAAGGCGATTATGGGGCTTCGTGACCAATTCCGTCCACTTGTCCGGTTTTCCATTGGCGATGGTTGTAGGTGTCGTATGTGGGTTGATCCATGGCTGCCTGATGGTCCTATTCTCCCGAGGATTAGTGATCGTATCTTGTATGACGCGGCTAGTCATATTCAAGCTGTGGTCTCTGATTTCCTGCTGCCGGATGGTTCGTGGCGGTGGCCGTTGGTGTCTCCTGAGTTGTTGGAGATCTCCGATGCCGTGCGCTCTACTGTGTGTTGCCCAGGTCGGGAGGATAGGTTGATCTGGGTTCCAAGCGGGATTGACTTTTCAGTTTCGAGTGCTTGGGAGGCGATCCGTCCTCGTGGGACGGTGGTTCCTTGGCAGGGTTTGCTTTGGTTCGGGGGGAATATTTCGCGTCACGCTTTTGTCACCTGGCTGGCCTTGAGGGATCGTCTGTATACCCGTGACAGGTTGGCTAGGTGGATCCCCTCGACCCCTACTGATTGTTTGCTTTGTTTGTCCGGGACTGAGTCCCGCGACCACCTGTTCTTTCAGTGCCCCTTTGCGAGTTTGGTGTGGGAAGATATCCTCAGTTGGGGTAGAGCTTCCCGCCTCGTTCTCCCTTGGGCTGCTGAGCTTGAGTGGATTTGTCGGGAGAGTGTTGGGCAGCACAAGCGTAAGCTTGTTTGGAGAGTGGCCTGGTGTGCTGTGATCTACCATATTTGGATGGAACGTAACTTGCGTTTTCACGGCCCGGGTCACCGTCCTCCTCAGTCGGTTATCGCTGCTATTCGGTCTGATATTTCTTCTACTTGCTCGTCCTGGGTGGGTGCGGTTTCGGCCGGTTCCCCCTGGGATTCTTTTGATTGACTTTATCTTGTTCTTTGAGTGTGTGCAGGTGTTTTTTTTCAGGTTGCTCTATGCGGTGCTTTTCGCTTCTGGCGATTGCTTCTTCCCCTCCTCTATCCCTAGGTTGCTCCTTGCAGGTGCTTTTCGTTGCTGGTGGTTGCTTCTTCCCCTGTTTTGTCCCTAGGTGCTGCTGTTGTCTCTTCTCTGGAGGGGGTTTTCAGTTTGGTCTGTGAGGCTTGCCTGTTTGGGGCCTCTCCCTGTGCTTGTTCCTGCTTTGAGGACGCTTCTTGCAGAGGCTCGTTCAGTTTGCTTGCTTTCTTCCCCTGTTTGCCCCTTGTTGTCCTTGGCTCTTTCTTCCCTGGTGGGCTTTTTGAGTGGTGGCTATGAGAGGCTAGTCTGTGAGGTGCCTCCCTCTATAGGGGTTGGTTCAGGCGGTGCTTGCTACTTCTGCAGTTGGCTGTCCATCTCTGTTCTGTGGGTGCTCTTTGCCCCTGGTGTGGAACTGGTTCCTGAATTGAGTTGAGTTTGTTCTGGATGCTTGTTGTCACTCCGAAAGGCGCCTTGTCCGGAGGGTGTGTCGGTTTTTTGGTGGGTGTCCTTGGATTAGGCTTTGTCGAGGGAAGCGATGCTTGCCTGGTCCTTGTGGCTTTCTGCCGGGCCTGCATACCTGATGGTTGTTCTTTTGCCAGAAGTAGGGGGAAGACGAGTTGAAGGGCTTCTTCTTTGTTTTGGTTTACTTGGTCGTGCTTGGGGGGCTGGCTTCTTGCATGCATATGATGGATGGCCAGCTTGGCCTCTTTTTATCTCAGCATCTGTCTGTCCTCCCTCTGCTTTGCTTGGTGCCCCTTGACCTTGTCTGGAGTCGCTCTTTCGCTCGTGCCGGCCGGGGGATTGATGGCTTGGGGTGTTTTTGGGGCGGCTGGGGATTTATGCTTCGTTCGTGTTCTGACTTGTTGTTTCCTCTTGCTTCGGTTGTGTTCTTTTGCTCTTTGAGTTGTGTTGTATTTATTTTCTTTTTTGTCTTTTCTGGCTCCTTATCGCTTCTGGGTTGGGTGTCGGGGTTTGTTGTTGTTGGTTTCTTTGTTGCTTTCCCTTGGGCTGTGAGGTTCTGTTGGGTTGTTTTTGTTTTGTTTGGTACATTGGTTTTCCCAGTGGATGTTCTCTTGTTTGATGGTGCCCTTTGGCCTCGGGCTTTGAGGTCCTTTTTGCTTAATATATAATCTCCTTTGCAAAAAAAAATATAAATTTTTTCTCTCTCCTAAACTCTTTGTTCTCTCTCCTCCCAACAATGGGGGATTGAGTTTTTTGAAGCTTCTTCCATGGTGGTCGTGGTCCTCCTTGCTGCTGCTGGTTGTAGGGTGTTGAGGCAACGTGATCAAGCTGGCGACCTGGGATCATCACCGAGGTAACTCACAGCCTCTGAGTTTTATATCACCGAGCATGCTGACCAAGAAAGCAAAGCTGGGCGCTTCACCGAGGTAAGTATTCTATCTTGCTTTTCTTTTGGTTTTTAGTGTTCTTTCGGTTTTAGTGTTTTTGTGCTGTTATTGGTTTCTTGGAGTGTGGTGCTCTGGTTTTGGGGTTGAGGGAGATCGTCTTCTTCGTTTGTTCACGCGGCTTGGTGTGCAAATATGAGGAGGAAGAAGTCCCCTCAAAAGAAACCGTTCCTCAAGAGTAATGGTTCTTCTTCGGGCTTCCCTGGTCTTCGGCTCTCCAAAATTTCTGCAACAAAATCAATGGGGGTTGTAAGTTCTGATATCGCTAAGACTAGCCTAAGTGAAGGGCGGTCTAAAGTGGTTGCATCTGACAGGTTGGGGCAAAACTCAGAAGCTGTAAGTTATGGTAAAAAAACAGAGCAGCTTGCATTTTCTGGGCAGACTTCTTCCCTGTCAAAAAATGGAAAAACAGGGGGTCTTTCAATTGAAGGTGAAGATTTATGTGTTGATTTTGGCCTTGGTCCTCAGCCCCGAATTAACTCTTCTAAGTCTGAGGCTTCTTCTTCGTCTAACCAGAGGAGTGTTGGCGCTGATAAGTCTCGACTGGAGGTTGAAGACGACGGGCTAGGGCTACCTGGTTCTTCGACCATGGAGGCGGCTGCTGATACCCGAGCTTTGAATGTTCGTCCTATTGAAGGAAACTTCAATAATTGTGAGGGCGTGTTTGAAGGGTTGGGTATTAATTCTGAAAAGCTTCCCTTATCTGCTGCCAATTTGAAAATGCAAGCTGGCCCTCTTCCTTCAAAAATGGCGAAAACAGGTGGTAAGGCCAGTCAGTTGAATTCATCTGCGGGAGTTGATATTGTAATAAGGTGCTAGGTCCTCAGCCCCGTGGTATGACTTCTGCTGCCGAGGCTTCTTCATCTTCAAATTTTCGGATTATTGATGATGGCAAGCTTCGGCTGGAGGTTGAAGACGATAGTTTAGGCGAACTTGCGTCCTCAACAATGGTGGTGGCTTCTGATGCTCGAGCTTTGAATGCTCTTCCTATTCAAGGAAACTTCAATCATGGTGAGGGCGTGCTTGAAGGGCTGGGTATTAATTCGGCTTTGCTTCCCTTATCTGATGCTAATTCAAATGTGCAAGCTGGCCATCTTGGATATGGGATCCGCTCTAAAAGGTCTTTGTTGCCAAATTTGGAAAATTTGGAAAATCAGCTCCTTGAGCAAAAGACAACTCCCGTAGGCAATTCTTCATTGTCATTACAGGTAAGCTTCGATAATAATTTGATTCAAGATGCTTCTCTCTCTAAAACCGATTATCAATTGGGCTTTAAAGGAAAAGTTGGAAAATCTATTATTTCCTTGCCTCAAAACCGTGGGAGTTGGGGAGCTAATCCAAGGTGTGCTTCCCATTTTGACTTCCCAAATGGACTTGGCCCAATTGGTAATGCTTCGGGTGGGCTTGGCCAAGGGAATAGGTTAGCACAAGATGGGCTTCATGAGATGGGCTATTCTGATTTTCACCTTAATGGGCTTGATGACTTGGGTTCGGGCCCAATTTTGAATGGGCAAGGAGCCTTGCCTTTTGGGTCGTCCTCTTTTAGCCCAATAGGGCGTGGGCAGTTAGGCCACTTGGTGACTCGTCGTGTTACGCCCAATCGGGATGCAGTTTTGCCCCTTGAGGGAAAGGATGTAGCTAGTGAGGTTGGGTTGGGGTGTAGCTCGGTTGGGCCTAGGATTGGTTCGTGGATTCCAGGAAAGTTTCCTCTGTTAGGCCGTCCTAGTTCGGACTTTTTTTTTTTTGTTTTGCAACGGTATTTTAATAAATGCGAGGATTGAACCCATGACCTTTTGGTCACGGGCACAACCTTATGCCAATTGAGCTATGCTCGGTTTGGCCCTAGTTCGGACTTAGGAGTGAGTGAAGGGGCTGATGCGTCTTTGGGTTCCTTTGGTGGGTTTGGGTCTAATCATATTGGGCCAGGTGGGCCCCTAGGGTCCCTTGGTCAGGGGCATAAGGCTAGTTGGGCCAATCTGTTTGGGCCTCAATGGACCTCCCCAGCTGATGAGCCCCTTCTCTATAACCCTCCAATTGAGAAGGATGGGATTATGTTTTCCATTCCCTTGGATGAGGTTATTGAGGAGGGCATAGCAGTTTGGAGAGGTTCGTTGGTGGGTCAGTTTATGGATGGCAAACTACCTTTTTTTGTTCTTGATCGGCTGGTCAGAAGGGTTTGATAATGGTTTGATCATCTTCAGGTTCCAAAAGGACTCAGCCCGGGATTGGGTCCTGGAGAATGGCCCCTGGCACTTTGGGGGGAAGCCTATCCTTCTAAGGTAGTGGGCCCCTAGGATAGTACCCCAGGCCTTTGTGTTCGATAAAATTCCTGTGTGGGTAAAGTTTTTTCATGTCCCTATGGAATTATGGACCACTCCTGGGTTGAGTAACATTGCGAGTACGGTTGGTGTTCCTTTGCGGTTGGATAAGCCTACAAAGGATAAAACGTGCTCCTTGTATGCTCGAGTTTGTGTGGAGGTCGCGATTGATGCCCCTCTTCCTAGTAAAGTTGGGGTTACTGTCTATGGGGTGGATCATACTATCCCAATTGAATATGAATGGAAGCCCAAGCAGTGCCTGTCTTGTCGTGTCTTTGGTCATTCGGACACAGGTTGTCCGAAACAGACTGTGGGTAGTATTGATCCCATCCTCAATACACAGGTGTCTGCTGAGGGTGAGGGTAAGGTGCCGGCCCAGAGAGAGGTCGTGGGCTCGGATCAGGTAGTGGTTGCTAGTGGGGAGGGTCAAGAGGCCTCCTCTCTTGAGGGTGTTGATGAGTTTATCCCTGTGGAAGGGAAATCTGGTAGGCGTAAACGGAACAGGAAGAAGGCTGCCAAATCCTTGGCTGTCACAGACTCGTCTGCCCATCCCGAGTTCTCCTATTGGCCCCACCTCTAGGCTTTCCCGTTCTCCTGAGCCCCCAAAGGGGGTCCGCGTGACTAACTCTTTCGGTTGTCTAGCTGATTCCTCGGAGTGTGCTTTGGCCTCCCCGAGGGTGGTTTCCTTAGTGGAAAAGGCGCTCTGTGACAGTGTGGACCCTCGATGGTGTCAGGATGCCACCGTCTCCCCTTCTACTTCCTATGTCTAGTTGGTGCTCGTGGAATGTGCGCGGTCTCACTGACCCGACAAAAGGACGATGTGTTCGCTCCTTTTTGCAGTCTGAAAATATTGGTTTCTGCTGTCTGGTAGAAACTAAGGTTAATGATCATCAGTTTGACTTCGTGTTTCGTTCCTTTGGGGCCGATTGGCAGTGCGTGTGTAGTAATGGGGATAGTGGCCTGAGTCGTATTTGGGTGTTATGGCGTTCCCGCCGTTTCTCTTTCTCTCCCAGCATGATTAGTCCTCAGTTGGTTACTGGCTCCCTGGTGGATCTGTCTTCCCAGGTTGCGACTCATATTGCCTGTGTGTATGGGTCCAATCTCGAGGCTGGACGGTCTGCTTTGTGGAGGGAGTTGGCCTTGGCTTGTTCGAGTTGGTCTTCCCCTAGCGTGGTTATGGGAGACTTTAATGAGACTAGGGGGCTGACTGAGAGGAGTGGTGGTAACCATAGCGTTTCTGCGATGGGAGCCTTTGATAATGCTCTCCTAGAGGCTGACTTGGTTGAGCTGCCGGTTCAGGGGAATTGGTTCACTTGGACTAGCCGCTCGCGGGGTGGCCCGAGAGGTCAGTTGGGGAGGTTGGATAGAGTTTTGGTGAATGCTGAGTGGGCTTCTGCCCGCCCTCTATGTGTGGTGCACGTGCATGATTGGGGTGTTTCTGATCACAGTCCGATGGTTTTCTCTCCAGGCCCTTTAGGTTCTCGTCGGTCTCCCTCCTTTCGGTTCTTTAACCATTGGGGTGAGTCTGATAGGTTTTTGTCTGTGGTCGCTAGTGGGTGGGTGACCCGTGTTGGGGTCTATCCGCTTGTTAGCTTTGCTCGCAATTTAAAAGGCTTAAAGAGATCTCTAAGGCATGAGTTTGGGAAGCCGATTGGCGTGCTTAGTCAGCAGGTTGTTGATCTTCGCTTGGCCATGGAGGCTGCCCAGGCTGGAGTTTTGGCAGACCCCCTTTCTCTCTTCCTCCAGCTTCAGGCCTCTGAGGCCTCGGATAGGTTTTGGGCAGCAGCTAGGTGTGAAGAAGCCTCTCTTCGGCAGAAATCAAGGGTTAAATGGTTGGCGTTAGGGGATAGGAACTCGGGTTTCTTTCATAGGAGCGTGAAAGTTAGGGCAGCCCGGAATAGCTTTACCTCTCTGGTTGACGGTTCTGGGACAAGGTTGTCTTCCCATGAGGACATCTCGAGGTCTCTGGTTCTTTATTTCCAGGGGCTCTTTGGTTCCCAGTGGGTTGGTTACCGTGACCTTACAGAGCACTTAAAACCGATAGTGGGGTTTTTGTGGTCTGATCAGTGTGTAGCTGATCTCATCCGCCCCATCTCGAGACATGAGGTTCGAGCTGTTCTCTTTTCCATGAGTAGTGCCAAGGCTCCTGGGCCGGATGGGTTCCCTGTGGGGTTTTTCAAGGCTGCTTGGAGTGTTGTTGGGGATGATTTCTGTTCCGCCGCGCTTCACTTCTTTGATACCTCCTTCCTTCCTCCTGGTATCAATGCCACCTCTCTTACCTTGATTCCTTAGAAGGTGGGTGCCTCCCGTGTGGCTGCCTTCCTTCATCAGTCTGAATCAGTCGACCTTTGTTCAAGGGAGGAGTATTGTGGATAACATTCTGCTCTGCCAGGAGTTGGTTGGGGGTTACCACCTCAATAAAGGGAGCCCGCGGTGTGTGCTGAAGATCGACCTGCAGAAAGCTTATGATTCTATCCAGTGGGATTTTCTCTTTGGCTTACTGCTCTCGATTGGTACGCCTTGCCAGTTTGTCAACTAGATCCGGGCTTGCGTTACTTCGCCTATGTTCTCCATTTCGGTGAATGGGTCCTCTAAGGGGTCTTTTGCGGGTAGGCGGGGTCTCCGTCAGGGAGATCCCCTGTCCCCTTTTCTTTTGCAAAGGTGAATATATATTAAGCAAAAAGGACCTCAAAGCCCGAGGCCAAAGGGCACCATCAAACAAGAACAACATCCACTGGGAAAACCAATGTACCAAACAAAACAAAAACAACCCAACGGAAACCTGACAGCCCGAGGGAAAGCAATAAAACCAGCAACAAACAAACCCCGGCACCCAACCCACAATCGGGAAGGAGCCAGAAAAGACAAAAAGGCAAATAAATACAACACAACTCAAGACCCAAAGAACACAACCCAAGCAAGAGGAAGCAACAAGCCAGAACACGAACGAAGCAAAACTCCCCAGCCGCCCAAAAAAACACCTGAAGCCATCAATCCCCCGGCCGGCACGAGCAACAGAGCGACTCCAGACAAGGTCAAGGGGCACCAAGCAAGGCAGAGGGAGGACAGACAAATGCTGAGATAAAAGAGGCCAAGTTGGCCATCCATCATATGCAAGGAAGAATCCAGCCCCCCAAACACGATCAAGTAAACCAAAACAAAGAAGAGGCCCTTCAACTCGTCTTCCCCCTACTTCTGGCAAAAGAACAACCATCAGGTATGCAGGCCCGGCAGAAAGCCACAAGGACCAGGCAAGCATCGCTTCCCTCGACAAAGCCTGATCCAAGGACACCCACCAAAAAACCGACACACCCTCCGGACATGGCGCCTTTCGGGTTGACAACAAGCATCCAGAACAAACTCAACTCAATTCAGGAACCAGGACCACACCAGGGGGCACAGAGTACTCACAGAACAGAGATGGACAGCCAACTGCAAAAGAAGCAAGCACCGCCTGAACCCACCCCCACAGAGAGAGGCCCCCCACAGACTAGCCTCTCATAGCCAACACTCCAAATGCCCACCAGGGAAGAAAGGAGCCAAGACATCAAGGGGCAAACAGGGAAAGAAAGCAAGCAAACTAAACGAGCCTCTGCAAGAAGCGCCCTCAAAGCAGGAACAAGCACAGGGAGAGGCCCCAAACAGGCAAGCCGCGCAGACCAAACTGAAAACCCCTCCAGAGAAGAGACAACAGCAGCACCTAGGGACAGAACAGGGGAGCAAACGCCAGCACCGAGACACACCGCAAGGAGCAACCTAGGGACAGAGCAGGGGAAGAAGCAAACGCCAGAAGCGAAACAGCACCGCAAAGAACAACCTGAAAAAACACCTGCACACACTCAAAGAACAAGATTAATCAAAAGAATCCTAGGGGGAACCTACCGAAACCCCACCCACCCAGGACGAGCATGCAGAAGAAATATCAGACCGAATAGCAGCGATAACCGACTGAGGATGGCGGTGACCCGGGCCGTGAAAACGCAAGTTGCGTTCCATCCAAATATGGTAGATCACAGCACACCAGGCCACTCTCCAAACAAGCTTACGCTTGTGCTGCCCAGCACTCACCCGACAAATCCACCCAAGCTCAGCATCCCAAGGGAGAACGAGGCGGGAAGCTCTACCCCAACTGAGTATATCTTCCCACACCAAACTTGCAAAGGGGCACTGAAAGAACAGGTGGTCGCGGGACTCAGTCCTGGACAAACAAAGCAAACAATCAGTTGGGGTCGAGGGGATCCACCTAGCCAGCCTATCCCGGGTATACAGACGATCCCTCAGGGCCAGCCAGGTGACAAAAGCATCATGCGGAATATTTCCCCCAAACCAAAGCAAACCCTGCCAAGGAACCACCGTCCCACGAGGACGGATCGCCTCCCAAGCACTCGAAACTGAAAAGCCACTCCCGCCTGGAACCCAGATCAACCTATCCTCCCGACCTGGGCAACTCACAGTAGAGCGCACGGCATCGGAGATCTCCAACAACTCAGGAGACACCAACGACCACCGCGACGAACCATCAGGCAGCAGGAAATCAGAGAGCATAGCTTGAATATGACTAGCCGCGTCATACAAGATACGATCACTAATCCTCGGGAGAATAGGACCATCAGGCAGCCATGGATCAACCCACATACGGCACCTACAACCATCGCCAATGGAAAACCGGACAAGTGGACGGAATTGGTCCCGAAGCCCCATAATCGCCTCGAGGCACCAAGACCATAGAGACGACACAGGAATCGTCCAAAGAGAATGACCACGGAGGATATACTCCTCCATCCAAGCGACCCAAAGAGAACCAGAGCGAAGCAGAAGGAGCCAAAGGAGCTTCATAACAGCTGCCGAGTTCCAGGATTGGATATGACGAATACCCAAACCTCCCTCCCGCTTCGGCAAACAAATGTCATCCCAGGCAACCTTAGCCCCCCCGCGACCAGAAGCAGAGCCTTTCCAGAGGTAGCAACGAAGCAAACTCTCAACCCTATGGACTATACGAGCAGGCAGCACAAACACACTAGCCCAATAGACCTGGAAGCTCTAGAGGACCGACTGGATAAGCTGCAACCTACCAGCATAGGAAAGAGTCCTAGCAGTCCAACTGCCAATCCGAGAGGTGATCCGATCAATCATGGGCTGGCAATCCCGGGAAGACAGCCTTCCTGAGAGGAGAGGGAGACCTAAGTAACAAACAGGCAGGGACGCAAGAGCAACACCCATGAACTCAGCAAGGCTGACAACCACCAGGACAGGAACCCCCGCACAGAACATCGAGCTCTTAGCGGAGTTAGCCACAAGGCCCGAAAGCTCCTGGAAGTGATGTAAGGTCTGCTGAACAAACCTCAAAGAAGTCCTATTCCCCGCAGAGAAAATCATCCAGTCATCCGCAAAGCAAAGATGGGTAAGATTAACCCTCTCGCACTTGGGATGAAACTCAAACTCAGGCGGCGGGGAATTCAGCAGCCGCGACAAGACTTCCATACACATGACGAACAGGTAAGGGGACAGGGGATCTCCCTGACGGAGACCCCGCCTACCTGCAAAAAACCCCTCAGAGGACCCATTCACAGAAATGGAGAACATAGGCGAAGTAACGCAAGCCCGGATCCAGTTGACAAACTGGCAAGGCGTACCAATCGAGAGCAGTAAGCCAAAGAGAAAATCCCACTGGATAGAATCATAAGCTTTCTGCAGGTCGATCTTCAGCACACACCGCGGGCTCCCTTTATTGAGGTGGTAACCCCCAACCAACTCCTGGCAGAGCAGAATGTTATCCAGAATACTCCTACCTTGAACAAAGGCCGACTGATTCGGACTGATGAAAGAAGGCAGCCACACGCGAAGACGACTAGCCAAAACCTTTGCAATGCATTTATACAACACATTACAACAGGAAATAGGCCTGAAATCCTCAACCCGAGAGGCACCCACCTTCTTAGGAATCAAGGTAAGAGAGGTGGCATTGATACCAGGAGGAAGGAAGGTAGTATCAAAGAAGTGAAGCGCTGCGGAACAGAAATCATCCCCAACAACACTCCAAGCAGCCTTGAAAAACCCCACAGGGAACCCATCCGACCCAGGAGCCATGACACTACTCATGGAAAAGAGAACAGCTCGAACCTCATCTCTCGAGATGGGGCGGATGAGATCAGCTACACACTGATCAGACCACAAAAACCCCACTATCGGTTTTAAGTGCTCTGTAAGGTCACGGTAACCAACCCACTGGGAACCCAAGAGCCCCTGGAAATAAAGATCCAGAGACCTCGAGATGTCCTCATGGGAAGACAACCTTGTCCCAGAACCGTCAACCAGAGAGGTAAAGCTATTCCGGGCTGCCCTAACTTTCACTCTCCTATGAAAGAAACCCGAGTTCCTATCCCCTAACGCCAACCATTTAACCCTTGATTTCTGCCGAAGAGAGGCTTCTTCACACCTAGCTGCTGCCCAAAACCTATCCGAGGCCTCAGAGGCCTGAAGCTGGAGGAAGGGAGAAAGGGGGTCTGCCAAAACTCCAGCCTGGGCAGCCTCCATGGCCAAGCGAAGATCAACAACCTGCTGACTAAGCACGCCAATCGGCTTCCCAACCTCCTTCTGCCTTAGAGATCTCTTTAAGCCCTTTAAATTGCGAGCAAAGCTAACAAGCGGAGAGACCCCAACATAGGTCTCCCACCTACTAGCGACCACAGACAAAAACCTATCTGACTCCCCCCAATGGTTAAAGAACCGAAAGGAGGGAGACCGACGAGCACCTAAAGGGCCTGGAGAGAAAACCATCGGACTATGATCAGAAACACCCCAATCATGCACCTGCACCACACACAGAGGGCGGGTAGAAGCCCACTCAGAAGCTGTAAGTTATGGTAAAAAAACAGAGCAGCTTGCATTTTCTGGGCAGACTTCTTCCCTGTCAAAAAATGGAAAAACAGGGGGTCTTTCAATTGAAGGTGAAGATTTATGTGTTGATTTTGGCCTTGGTCCTCAGCCCCGAATTAACTCTTCTAAGTCTGAGGCTTCTTCTTCGTCTAACCAGAGGAGTGTTGGCGCTGATAAGTCTCGACTGGAGGTTGAAGACGACGGGCTAGGGCTACCTGGTTCTTCGACCATGGAGGCGGCTGCTGATACCCGAGCTTTGAATGTTCGTCCTATTGAAGGAAACTTCAATAATTGTGAGGGCGTGTTTGAAGGGTTGGGTATTAATTCTGAAAAGCTTCCCTTATCTGCTGCCAATTTGAAAATGCAAGCTGGCCCTCTTCCTTCAAAAATGGCGAAAACAGGTGGTAAGGCCAGTCAGTTGAATTCATCTGCGGGAGTTGATATTGTAATAAGGTGCTAGGTCCTCAGCCCCGTGGTATGACTTCTGCTGCCGAGGCTTCTTCATCTTCAAATTTTCGGATTATTGATGATGGCAAGCTTCGGCTGGAGGTTGAAGACGATAGTTTAGGCGAACTTGCGTCCTCAACAATGGTGGTGGCTTCTGATGCTCGAGCTTTGAATGCTCTTCCTATTCAAGGAAACTTCAATCATGGTGAGGGCGTGCTTGAAGGGCTGGGTATTAATTCGGCTTTGCTTCCCTTATCTGATGCTAATTCAAATGTGCAAGCTGGCCATCTTGGATATGGGATCCGCTCTAAAAGGTCTTTGTTGCCAAATTTGGAAAATTTGGAAAATCAGCTCCTTGAGCAAAAGACAACTCCCGTAGGCAATTCTTCATTGTCATTACAGGTAAGCTTCGATAATAATTTGATTCAAGATGCTTCTCTCTCTAAAACCGATTATCAATTGGGCTTTAAAGGAAAAGTTGGAAAATCTATTATTTCCTTGCCTCAAAACCGTGGGAGTTGGGGAGCTAATCCAAGGTGTGCTTCCCATTTTGACTTCCCAAATGGACTTGGCCCAATTGGTAATGCTTCGGGTGGGCTTGGCCAAGGGAATAGGTTAGCACAAGATGGGCTTCATGAGATGGGCTATTCTGATTTTCACCTTAATGGGCTTGATGACTTGGGTTCGGGCCCAATTTTGAATGGGCAAGGAGCCTTGCCTTTTGGGTCGTCCTCTTTTAGCCCAATAGGGCGTGGGCAGTTAGGCCACTTGGTGACTCGTCGTGTTACGCCCAATCGGGATGCAGTTTTGCCCCTTGAGGGAAAGGATGTAGCTAGTGAGGTTGGGTTGGGGTGTAGCTCGGTTGGGCCTAGGATTGGTTCGTGGATTCCAGGAAAGTTTCCTCTGTTAGGCCGTCCTAGTTCGGACTTTTTTTTTTTTTGTTTTGCAACGGTATTTTAATAAATGCGAGGATTGAACCCATGACCTTTTGGTCACGGGCACAACCTTATGCCAATTGAGCTATGCTCGGTTTGGCCCTAGTTCGGACTTAGGAGTGAGTGAAGGGGCTGATGCGTCTTTGGGTTCCTTTGGTGGGTTTGGGTCTAATCATATTGGGCCAGGTGGGCCCCTAGGGTCCCTTGGTCAGGGGCATAAGGCTAGTTGGGCCAATCTGTTTGGGCCTCAATGGACCTCCCCAGCTGATGAGCCCCTTCTCTATAACCCTCCAATTGAGAAGGATGGGATTATGTTTTCCATTCCCTTGGATGAGGTTATTGAGGAGGGCATAGCAGTTTGGAGAGGTTCGTTGGTGGGTCAGTTTATGGATGGCAAACTACCTTTTTTTGTTCTTGATCGGCTGGTCAGAAGGGTTTGATAATGGTTTGATCATCTTCAGGTTCCAAAAGGACTCAGCCCGGGATTGGGTCCTGGAGAATGGCCCCTGGCACTTTGGGGGGAAGCCTATCCTTCTAAGGTAGTGGGCCCCTAGGATAGTACCCCAGGCCTTTGTGTTCGATAAAATTCCTGTGTGGGTAAAGTTTTTTCATGTCCCTATGGAATTATGGACCACTCCTGGGTTGAGTAACATTGCGAGTACGGTTGGTGTTCCTTTGCGGTTGGATAAGCCTACAAAGGATAAAACGTGCTCCTTGTATGCTCGAGTTTGTGTGGAGGTCGCGATTGATGCCCCTCTTCCTAGTAAAGTTGGGGTTACTGTCTATGGGGTGGATCATACTATCCCAATTGAATATGAATGGAAGCCCAAGCGGTGCCTGTCTTGTCGTGTCTTTGGTCATTCGGACACAGGTTGTCCGAAACAGACTGTGGGTAGTATTGATCCCATCCTCAATACACAGGTGTCTGCTGAGGGTGAGGGTAAGGTGCCGGCCCAGAGAGAGGTCGTGGGCTCGGATCAGGTAGTGGTTGCTAGTGGGGAGGGTCAAGAGGCCTCCTCTCTTAAGGGTGTTGATGAGTTTATCCCTGTGGAAGGGAAATCTGGTAGGCGTAAACGGAACAGGAAGAAGGCTGCCAAATCCTTGGCTGTCACAGACTCGTCTGCCCATCCCGAGTTCTCCTATTGGCCCCACCTCTAGGCTTTCCCGTTCTCCTGAGCCCCCAAAGGGGGTCCGCGTGACTAACTCTTTCGGTTGTCTAGCTGATTCCTCGGAGTGTGCTTTGGCCTCCCCGAGGGTGGTTTCCTTAGTGGAAAAGGCGCTCTGTGACAGTGTGGACCCTCGATGGTGTCAGGATGCCACCGTCTCCCCTTCTACTTCCTATGTCTAGTTGGTGCTCGTGGAATGTGCGCGGTCTCACTGACCCGACAAAAGGACGATGTGTTCGCTCCTTTTTGCAGTCTGAAAATATTGGTTTCTGCTGTCTGGTAGAAACTAAGGTTAAGGATCATCAGTTTGACTTCGTGTTTCGTTCCTTTGGGGCCGATTGGCAGTGCGTGTGTAGTAATGGGGATAGTGGCCTGAGTCGTATTTGGGTGTTATGGCGTTCCCGCCGTTTCTCTTTCTCTCCCAGCATGATTAGTCCTCAGTTGGTTACTGGCTCCCTGGTGGATCTGTCTTCCCAGGTTGCGACTCATATTGCCTGTGTGTATGGGTCCAATCTCGAGGCTGGACGGTCTGCTTTGTGGAGGGAGTTGGCCTTGGCTTGTTCGAGTTGGTCTTCCCCTAGCGTGGTTATGGGAGACTTTAATGAGACTAGGGGGCTGACTGAGAGGAGTGGTGGTAACCATAGCGTTTCTGCGATGGGAGCCTTTGATAATGCTCTCCTAGAGGCTGACTTGGTTGAGCTGCCGGTTCAGGGGAATTGGTTCACTTGGACTAGCCGCTCGCGGGGTGGCCCGAGAGGTCAGTTGGGGAGGTTGGATAGAGTTTTGGTGAATGCTGAGTGGGCTTCTGCCCGCCCTCTATGTGTGGTGCACGTGCATGATTGGGGTGTTTCTGATCACAGTCCGATGGTTTTCTCTCCAGGCCCTTTAGGTTCTCGTCGGTCTCCCTCCTTTCGGTTCTTTAACCATTGGGGTGAGTCTGATAGGTTTTTGTCTGTGGTCGCTAGTGGGTGGGTGACCCGTGTTGGGGTCTATCCGCTTGTTAGCTTTGCTCGCAATTTAAAAGGCTTAAAGAGATCTCTAAGGCATGAGTTTGGGAAGCCGATTGGCGTGCTTAGTCAGCAGGTTGTTGATCTTCGCTTGGCCATGGAGGCTGCCCAGGCTGGAGTTTTGGCAGACCCCCTTTCTCTCTTCCTCCAGCTTCAGGCCTCTGAGGCCTCGGATAGGTTTTGGGCAGCAGCTAGGTGTGAAGAAGCCTCTCTTCGGCAGAAATCAAGGGTTAAATGGTTGGCGTTAGGGGATAGGAACTCGGGTTTCTTTCATAGGAGCGTGAAAGTTAGGGCAGCCCGGAATAGCTTTACCTCTCTGGTTGACGGTTCTGGGACAAGGTTGTCTTCCCATGAGGACATCTCGAGGTCTCTGGTTCTTTATTTCCAGGGGCTCTTTGGTTCCCAGTGGGTTGGTTACCGTGACCTTACAGAGCACTTAAAACCGATAGTGGGGTTTTTGTGGTCTGATCAGTGTGTAGCTGATCTCATCCGCCCCATCTCGAGACATGAGGTTCGAGCTGTTCTCTTTTCCATGAGTAGTGCCAAGGCTCCTGGGCCGGATGGGTTCCCTGTGGGGTTTTTCAAGGCTGCTTGGAGTGTTGTTGGGGATGATTTCTGTTCCGCCGCGCTTCACTTCTTTGATACCTCCTTCCTTCCTCCTGGTATCAATGCCACCTCTCTTACCTTGATTCCTTAGAAGGTGGGTGCCTCCCGTGTGGCTGCCTTCCTTCATCAGTCTGAATCAGTCGACCTTTGTTCAAGGGAGGAGTATTGTGGATAACATTCTGCTCTGCCAGGAGTTGGTTGGGGGTTACCACCTCAATAAAGGGAGCCCGCGGTGTGTGCTGAAGATCGACCTGCAGAAAGCTTATGATTCTATCCAGTGGGATTTTCTCTTTGGCTTACTGCTCTCGATTGGTACGCCTTGCCAGTTTGTCAACTAGATCCGGGCTTGCGTTACTTCGCCTATGTTCTCCATTTCGGTGAATGGGTCCTCTAAGGGGTCTTTTGCGGGTAGGCGGGGTCTCCGTCAGGGAGATCCCCTGTCCCCTTTTCTTTTGCAAAGGTGAATATATATTAAGCAAAAAGGACCTCAAAGCCCGAGGCCAAAGGGCACCATCAAACAAGAACAACATCCACTGGGAAAACCAATGTACCAAACAAAACAAAAACAACCCAACGGAAACCTGACAGCCCGAGGGAAAGCAATAAAACCAGCAACAAACAAACCCCGGCACCCAACCCACAATCGGGAAGGAGCCAGAAAAGACAAAAAGGCAAATAAATACAACACAACTCAAGACCCAAAGAACACAACCCAAGCAAGAGGAAGCAACAAGCCAGAACACGAACGAAGCAAAACTCCCCAGCCGCCCAAAAAAACACCCGAAGCCATCAATCCCCCGGCCGGCACGAGCAACAGAGCGACTCCAGACAAGGTCAAGGGCACCAAGCAAGGCAGAGGGAGGACAGACAAATGCTGAGATAAAAGAGGCCAAGTTGGCCATCCATCATATGCAAGGAAGAATCCAGCCCCCCAAACACGATCAAGTAAACCAAAACAAAGAAGAGGCCCTTCAACTCGTCTTCCCCCTACTTCTGGCAAAAGAACAACCATCAGGTATGCAGGCCCGGCAGAAAGCCACAAGGACCAGGCAAGCATCGCTTCCCTCGACAAAGCCTGATCCAAGGACACCCACCAAAAAACCGACACACCCTCCGGACATGGCGCCTTTCGGGTTGACAACAAGCATCCAGAACAAACTCAACTCAATTCAGGAACCAGGACCACACCAGGGGGCACAGAGTACTCACAGAACAGAGATGGACAGCCAACTGCAAAAGAAGCAAGCACCGCCTGAACCCACCCCCACAGAGAGAGGCCCCCCACAGACTAGCCTCTCATAGCCAACACTCCAAATGCCCACCAGGGAAGAAAGGAGCCAAGACATCAAGGGGCAAACAGGGAAAGAAAGCAAGCAAACTAAACGAGCCTCTGCAAGAAGCGCCCTCAAAGCAGGAACAAGCACAGGGAGAGGCCCCAAACAGGCAAGCCGCGCAGACCAAACTGAAAACCCCTCCAGAGAAGAGACAACAGCAGCACCTAGGGACAGAACAGGGGAGCAAACGCCAGCACCGAGACACACCGCAAGGAGCAACCTAGGGACAGAGCAGGGGAAGAAGCAAACGCCAGAAGCGAAACAGCACCGCAAAGAACAACCTGAAAAAACACCTGCACACACTCAAAGAACAAGATTAATCAAAAGAATCCTAGGGGGAACCTACCGAAACCCCACCCACCCAGGACGAGCATGCAGAAGAAATATCAGACCGAATAGCAGCGATAACCGACTGAGGATGGCGGTGACCCGGGCCGTGAAAACGCAAGTTGCGTTCCATCCAAATATGGTAGATCACAGCACACCAGGCCACTCTCCAAACAAGCTTACGCTTGTGCTGCCCAGCACTCACCCGACAAATCCACCCAAGCTCAGCATCCCAAGGGAGAACGAGGCGGGAAGCTCTACCCCAACTGAGTATATCTTCCCACACCAAACTTGCAAAGGGGCACTGAAAGAACAGGTGGTCGCGGGACTCAGTCCTGGACAAACAAAGCAAACAATCAGTTGGGGTCGAGGGGATCCACCTAGCCAGCCTATCCCGGGTATACAGACGATCCCTCAGGGCCAGCCAGGTGACAAAAGCATCACGCGGAATATTTCCCCCAAACCAAAGCAAACCCTGCCAAGGAACCACCGTCCCACGAGGACGGATCGCCTCCCAAGCACTCGAAACTGAAAAGCCACTCCCGCCTGGAACCCAGATCAACCTATCCTCCCGACCTGGGCAACTCACAGTAGAGCGCACGGCATCGGAGATCTCCAACAACTCAGGAGACACCAACGACCACCGCGACGAACCATCAGGCAGCAGGAAATCAGAGAGCATAGCTTGAATATGACTAGCCGCGTCATACAAGATACGATCACTAATCCTCGGGAGAATAGGACCATCAGGCAGCCATGGATCAACCCACATACGGCACCTACAACCATCGCCAATGGAAAACCGGACAAGTGGACGGAATTGGTCCCGAAGCCCCATAATCGCCTCGAGGCACCAAGACCATAGAGACGACACAGGAATCGTCCAAAGAGAATGACCACGGAGGATATACTCCTCCATCCAAGCGACCCAAAGAGAACCAGAGCGAAGCAGAAGGAGCCAAAGGAGCTTCATAACAGCTGCCGAGTTCCAGGATTGGATATGACGAATACCCAAACCTCCCTCCCGCTTCGGCAAACAAATGTCATCCCAGGCAACCTTAGCCCCCCCGCGACCAGAAGCAGAGCCTTTCCAGAGGTAGCAACGAAGCAAACTCTCAACCCTATGGACTATACGAGCAGGCAGCACAAACACACTAGCCCAATAGACCTGGAAGCTCTAGAGGACCGACTGGATAAGCTGCAACCTACCAGCATAGGAAAGAGTCCTAGCAGTCCAACTGCCAATCCGAGAGGTGATCCGATCAATCATGGGCTGGCAATCCCGGGAAGACAGCCTTCCTGAGAGGAGAGGGAGACCTAAGTAACAAACAGGCAGGGACGCAAGAGCAACACCCATGAACTCAGCAAGGCTGACAACCACCAGGACAGGAACCCCCGCACAGAACATCGAGCTCTTAGCGGAGTTAGCCACAAGGCCCGAAAGCTCCTGGAAGTGATGTAAGGTCTGCTGAACAAACCTCAAAGAAGTCCTATTCCCCGCAGAGAAAATCATCCAGTCATCCGCAAAGCAAAGATGGGTAAGATTAACCCTCTCGCACTTGGGATGAAACTCAAACTCAGGCGGCGGGGAATTCAGCAGCCGCGACAAGACTTCCATACACATGACGAACAGGTAAGGGGACAGGGGATCTCCCTGACGGAGACCCCGCCTACCTGCAAAAAACCCCTCAGAGGACCCATTCACAGAAATGGAGAACATAGGCGAAGTAACGCAAGCCCGGATCCAGTTGACAAACTGGCAAGGCGTACCAATCGAGAGCAGTAAGCCAAAGAGAAAATCCCACTGGATAGAATCATAAGCTTTCTGCAGGTCGATCTTCAGCACACACCGCGGGCTCCCTTTATTGAGGTGGTAACCCCCAACCAACTCCTGGCAGAGCAGAATGTTATCCAGAATACTCCTACCTTGAACAAAGGCCGACTGATTCGGACTGATGAAAGAAGGCAGCCACACGCGAAGACGACTAGCCAAAACCTTTGCAATGCATTTATACAACACATTACAACAGGAAATAGGCCTGAAATCCTCAACCCGAGAGGCACCCACCTTCTTAGGAATCAAGGTAAGAGAGGTGGCATTGATACCAGGAGGAAGGAAGGTAGTATCAAAGAAGTGAAGCGCTGCGGAACAGAAATCATCCCCAACAACACTCCAAGCAGCCTTGAAAAACCCCACAGGGAACCCATCCGGCCCAGGAGCCATGACACTACTCATGGAAAAGAGAACAGCTCGAACCTCATCTCTCGAGATGGGGCGGATGAGATCAGCTACACACTGATCAGACCACAAAAACCCCACTATCGGTTTTAAGTGCTCTGTAAGGTCACGGTAACCAACCCACTGGGAACCCAAGAGCCCCTGGAAATAAAGATCCAGAGACCTCGAGATGTCCTCATGGGAAGACAACCTTGTCCCAGAACCGTCAACCAGAGAGGTAAAGCTATTCCGGGCTGCCCTAACTTTCACTCTCCTATGAAAGAAACCCGAGTTCCTATCCCCTAACGCCAACCATTTAACCCTTGATTTCTGCCGAAGAGAGGCTTCTTCACACCTAGCTGCTGCCCAAAACCTATCCGAGGCCTCAGAGGCCTGAAGCTGGAGGAAGGGAGAAAGGGGGTCTGCCAAAACTCCAGCCTGGGCAGCCTCCATGGCCAAGCGAAGATCAACAACCTGCTGACTAAGCACGCCAATCGGCTTCCCAACCTCCTTCTGCCTTAGAGATCTCTTTAAGCCCTTTAAATTGCGAGCAAAGCTAACAAGCGGAGAGACCCCAACATAGGTCTCCCACCTACTAGCGACCACAGACAAAAACCTATCTGACTCCCCCCAATGGTTAAAGAACCGAAAGGAGGGAGACCGACGAGCACCTAAAGGGCCTGGAGAGAAAACCATCGGACTATGATCAGAAACACCCCAATCATGCACCTGCACCACACACAGAGCAAACCATCGGACTTCCCCCTTGAATTAGCAGCAACAGACGCGGTCAAAGAAGGAATGGGACCAACTGTCGGATCCACCTTAACTCCCAGACCGGCAATGCCAAATATGCATCCCTTTGGGGCATTTTCGGTTTTTTGCAATTTCCATATCGCTCGTTTCTTCCCTTCTTTTCCAAACTTATGGTCGGGGACGCTTTTTAACCTCAAACTACAACTCTCGAAGCCTGCGAGTCTAATATCTAACAACCTTGCACCCCAATCTCAAAGCCCTAAAATCCTCAACGGGAGCATTTAAAGCACGTGCAAAAAAAACTGAGTAAGATTCCGAATTGCACAAAACCAAAGAGTGGATTGTGAATGTTTGATCAATACGAACCCATTTTTGAATAAAAAAAAAATTCAAAAAATGCATCCCACCGGAGCGTTTTCGGTTTTTTGCAATTTCCATATCGCTCGTTTCTTCCCTTATTTTCCAAACTTATGGTCGGGGACGCTTTTTAACTTCAAACTACAACTCTCGAAGCCTGCGAGTCTAATATCTAACAACCTTGCACCCCAATCTCAAAGCCCTAAAATCCTCAACGGGAGCATTTAAAGCACGTGCCAAAAAAACTGAGTAAGATTCCGAAATGCACAAAACAAAAGAGTGGATTGTGAATGTTTGATCAATACGAACCCATTTTTGAATAAAAAAAAATTCAAAAAATGCATCCCACCGGGGCGTTTTCGGTTTTTTGCAATATCCATATCGCTCGTTTCTTCCCTTCTTTTCCAAACTTATGGTCGGGGACGCTTTTTAACCTCAAACTACAACTCTCGAAGCCTGCGAGTCTAATATCTAACAACCTTGCACCCCAATCTCAAAGCCCTAAAATCCTCAACGGGAGCATTTAAAGCACGTGCCAAAAAAACTGAGTAAGATTCTGAATTGCACAAAACCGAAGAGTGGATTGTGAATGTTTGATCAATACGAACCCATTTTTGAATAAAAAAAAAATTCAAAAAATGCATCCCACCGCGGCGTTTTGGGTTTTTTGCAATTTCCATATCGCTCGTTTCTTCTCTTCTTTTCCAAACTTATGGTCGGGGACGCTTTTTAACCTCAAACTACAACTCTCGAAGCCTGCGAGTCTAATATCTAACAACCTTGCACCCCAATCTCAAAGCCCTAAAATCCTCAACGGGAGCATTTAAAGCACGTGCCAAAACAACTGAGTAAGATTCTGAATTGCACAAAACCGAAGAGTGGATTGTGATTGTTTGATCAATACGAACCCATTTTCCAATAAAAAAAAATTCAAAAAATGCATCCCACTGGGGCGTTTTCGGTTTTTTGCAATTTCCATATCGCTCGTTTCTTCCCTTCTTTTCCAAACTTATGGTTGGGGACGCTTTTTAACCTAAAACTACAACTCTCGAAGCCTGCGAGTCTAATATCTAACAACCTTGCACCCCAATCTCAAATCCCTAAAATCCTCAACGGGAGCATTTAAAGCACGTACCAAAAAAACTGAGTAAGATTCTGAATTGCACAAAACCAAAGAGTGGATTGTGAATGTTTGATCAATACGAACCCATTTTTGAATAAAAAAAAAAATTCAAAAAATGCATCCCACCGCGGCGTTTTGGGTTTTTTGCAATTTCCATATCGCTCGTTTCTTCCCTTCTTTTCCAAACTTATGGTCGGGGACGCTTTTTAACCTCAAACTACAACTCTCGAAGCCTGCGAGTCTCATATCTAACAACCTTGCACCCCAATCTCAAAGCCCTAAAATCCTCAACGGGAGCATTTAAAGCACGTGCAAAAAAAACTGAGTAAGATTCCGAATTGCACAAAACCAAAGAGTGGATTGTGAATGTTTGATCAATACGAACCCATTTTTTAATAAAAAAAAAATTTCAAAAAATGCATCCCACTGGGGCGTTTTTCGGTTTTTTGCAATTTCCATATCGCTCGTTTCTTCCCTTCTTTTCCAAACTTATGGTCGGGGACGCATTTTAACCTCAAACTACAACCCTCGAAGCCTGCGAGTCTAATATCTAACAACCTTGCACCCCAATCTCAAAGCCCTAAAATCCTCAACGGGAGCATTTAAAGCACGTGCCAAAAAAACTGAGTAAGATTCCGAATTGCACAAAACCAAAGAGTGGATTGTGAATGTTTGATCAATACGAACCCATTTTTTAATTAAATTTTTTTTTAAAAAATGCATCCCACCGGGCCGTTTTCGGTTTTTTGCAATTTCCATATCGCTCGTTTCTTCCCTTCTTTTCCAAACTTATGGTCGGGGACGCTTTTTAACCTCAAACTACAACTCTCGAAGTGATATGGATTATGGCACCACAAGTCCAATTCTTAATCCACAAGGTCCAATTACAAGGTCCAAGGCAAGACTAATTCGACAAGCCTACATAACTCATGTTCAAGGATGGTTGGTTTCAGCGCAAGGAAGGAGTCTTCATGTGGACGCCAATTTCGATGAAGAGATGAATTCAAAATTCAATATTTGTAATTTGGAAGCGCATCCTACATCCTAAAGACATCAATGATGTTCAGAAGATATGACCTTTCTTACAAGCTCAAGCACTTAGGAATTGTTTTTAATTCTTTGGCGGTTACAAATTGAACTTTGTTTTAATTCCTAGTTGATTTATTTTACTTTACATTTACTATGTATGTTACATTATCATGCTTGTATTAGCTTATAAATTGGTGGGACACAAATGAAAAAAGACAGATTTGAGTTTAAAAATGAAAGTTGCATCGTTTGCTTCTTAAGCCATGAGCTTATTCCTTTGCATTTCTTGTGATTAGATTTGCATGTAGAGTCATTCAAGTAGTCTTGATCAAGCTATCTTGTGGAGTGATTCGAATCTTGAGTTTTGAAACAGGTTTTCTCTACTCTTGATATTGATCATCAAGGTAAATTCGTTTCTTTCTTCTTCCTTGGGATGAGATCATATGTATTTGGGGGTTTTAGCATTTGAGATCTAGGGGTTTGTACAACCATAAGGGTTCTTAGGTCCAATTGGCTAGGGTTTTCTTATCACGAAGCCTGCGAGTCTAATATCTAACAACCTTGCACCCCAATCTCAAAGCCCTAAAATCCTCAACGGGAGCATTTAAAGCACGTGCCAAAAAAACTGAGTAAGATTTCGAATTGCACAAAACAAAAGAGTGGATTGTGAATGTTTGATCAATACGAACCCATTTTTTAATAAAAAAAAAATTCAAAAAATGCATCCCACCGGGGCGTTTTCGGTTTTTTGCAATATCCATATCGCTCGTTTCTTCCCTTCTTTTCCAAACTTATGGTCGGGGACGCTTTTTAACCTCAAACTACAACTCTCGAAGCCTGCGAGTCTAATATCTAACAACCTTGCACCGCAATCTCAAAGCCCTAAAATCCTCAACGGGAGCATTTAAAGCACGTGCCAAAAAAACTGAGTAAGATTCCGAATTGCACAAAACCAAAGAGTGGATTGTGAATGTTTGATCAATACGAACCCGTTTTTGAATAAAAAAAATTTCAAAGCCCGAGGCCAAAGGGCACCATCAAACAAGCGAACATCCACTGGGAAAACCAATGTACCAAAAAAACAACCCAACGGAAACCTCACAGCCCGAGGGAGAGCAACAAACCCCGGCACCCAACCCACAAGCGGGAAGGAGCTAGAAAAGACAAAAAAGCATTTGAAGCCGTCCCACACCATACACGTCATGAGTGAGTAGATTTACTGTTTTTGGCTCGGGATTGTAAGGATAAATGTAGTATGAACTCTTGGTGAGGTTGTAGGATTGAAATTCTGAATTGGTTGAATATTTTATTGAATTGAATTCTGTTTCTTAGCTTAATCTATGAGCACGTTTGAATGATTTAGGACTAGGCACCCTTGATTTTGAGCATGTTCATTTGTTAAAGGATTTGATGCCGTGCCTCTCGTTTCCGCCAAGTAACAAGGAATTATGGCACCTTGAGCGTATTGGCGTCCTTACGCTTTTGGTGTTCATTCTTCCCGAATTAGAATTCCAAATCGACATACTAATTTCGCGTCCAAATTAGATAGTTGTCACAGTTAGCTTGTTGCTACCGTTCGGTCTTGGGAGAGCGTTGGCCGCCAATGTCCGAACGGTACGCTTGATTAGCATAATTATTTATGTCTAAATAAATTCATGGAGCATGTCTGGGTTATTTATTAATTTTAGACGAGTTGTGCATTCGTTAACTTATTTAACCATAATACTCGTCATCCTATGATCCAAGAGGTTTGCTAAATTTATCCCCGATCGTCCCGAGCCGGAAACTCCGTTAGCTAAATTTTCCCATTTGCTTTGTTCCATCTTAGTTACTTGAAAACCAACAATTACCCCTTATTTCACTTATATTAATAGTTTGCAAATTTAATTAAGATTAAGTCAAAATACCTTAATTCGCTGTGGATCGACCCCGTTACTACTATTCTACAAATAGTTTAGTGATTTCGGGCACTTATAAATTTATTTTGGCGGGTCTCGACAACCCGATGATTGGCGATAGTTCAATAATATCGTTATCAAAATTGGCGCCGTTGGCGGGGACTTAAGTGTAATTCGGCCTAATTTAAATTTGATTTGTAAACTTTTGATTTTTACTTTAAAATTTTGTTTATTCTTTTATTATTTGCAATTTTGATCTGTTTGTTTAAGTGTGCTAGAAGTGCCAATTTTTTATTGAGAAAATGGAGATTGATGATGAGATTGGAGCCCCAAAAACGCTCAGACAGTGGACATTATTTGCTATGGGCCACCAACCCTCTTGTATTTCTTACCCGGAAATTTCAGGTGAGTTTGTGCTTAAATCAGGTTTAATTGACCATTTGCCCTCTTTTTGTGGTGAAGCAGATGAGGATCCCTATAAACATCTCAAGGCTTTTCAAATGACAAGTTCTGCAATGAAGCCAGGAGGCATTACTGAAGATCAGCTCTACCTGAGAGCTTTTCCATTCACCTTGAGAGGGGAAGCTCGTGATTGGCTGCATTACTTGCCATCGGGGATCATTTTCACTTGGGAGAAGTTGCAGAGTCTATTCTTGGAAAGGTATTTCCCAGCTTCAAAAGCCAGAGCTGTGAAAAAAGATATCCGCCAATTTGAGCAAGGAAAGAACGAGGCGTTTCACGAATGCTGGGAGAGATTCATTAAACTCTGTGAGAAATGCCCGAACCATTTAATAACAGAAGTCGCGCTTATCGAATTCTTCTATGATGGGTTGCTTCCGCATGACTGCCAGATGCTTGACGCATCGAGTGGAGGAGCCCTTTGGGAGAAGACACCTGCGGAAGCCAGACAGTTGATTTCTAATATGGCTGAGAACCGTCGCCAGTACGGAGGAAGGAACGAGTACGCTAAAATGTCTACCGACGTAGCAGAGCTCAAGGAACAAGTATCTCAGGTATTTGGTTTAATTCATGCGATGCAAGAAAAATCATCTCAGGCTGTTTCTTCTGTCTCAGGTCAAGCCATAGAAGGCATGTTCAAATCGCTCATGGAAGCTAGCAATGAGACAAGGTCGCAGATAAAATCTCTAAGAGATGAATTCATAGAGGTGAAGGAAAGAATGAGTAACATTGAATCCAAAGCGGAAGGTGTTAGTGCGATAAATCTCAGAAGTGGTAAAGAGATACCATCACGAACCACTCTCGAGAGCCCTCCAAAAGATTCAGAGATATCTCCAGATAAGTGTTCTCAAGCACCCTCTGAAACTGTTGTAACTCCTCCTATTATTTCTATGAAGTCTTACACTCCCGTTGCTCCTTTTCCTAGTAGGCTGGCAAGGCCATCTAAGGAGGCCGACGATGCGGATGTTCTTGAGACACTGAGAAAGGTTGGGATCAATATACCGTTGCTTGATGCAATTCAGCAAATCCCAAGGTACGCCAAATTTCTTAAGGAGATGTGCACCATGAAGAGGAAGACTAAAAGTGCTGAGAGAGTCGTGGTAAGCAAGAATGTTTCTGCCCTGATAACCCAAGGTATTCCAAACAAATGTCAGGACCCAGGTATGTTCCTCTTGCCATGTACTATAGGGGATAGAGAAATCGAGCACGCCATGCTAGACTTAGGAGCTTCAATTAATGTTATGCCATACTCAGTCTACAAGAGCCTCGGTTTAGATGGTATGCAGGAAACCAGTATAATTATCCAGTTAGCTAATAGGTCTTCTATTCGTCCTTTAGGATTGATTGAGGATGTGTTGGTTAAAGTTAAGGATTTGATATTCCCTGCTGATTTTTATGTGATAAAAATGGAAGAAAATACATCCACCACTTCTGTTTTACTTGGTAGACCATTCATGAAAACCGCTAAGACAAAAATTAACGTGCATGATGGTACCTTATCTGTTGAGTATGAAGGGGATGTATTCGAATTTAATGTATTTGATGCCATGAAACAACGTGCTGATGTGCATTCTGTCTGTAAAATTGATCTGATAGATACTTTAGAACAAGAAGAATGCATGACTGTTGTTGATGGGGATGACCCACTCGTTTTTACTGAAATTGTTGGCGAAGTTGAAAGTAGTGTTCCCATATTGACTGATTCTTCTGAACAACCTACTTTTGCTTTAGAGACATGTGAAAAGCCAACTAAAATATTACCATCTCTTTTGCAGGCTCCCAAGTTGGAATTAAAGGAGTTGCCGGGTCATCTCAAGTACGTGTACTTGGGTGAGGTGGAGACACTCCCGGTAATTATTTCCAAGGAGCTTACATCGGAGCAAGAAGGCGAGTTGATCGAGGTTTTGAAAAAGAACAAAAGAGCCATGGGATGGACATTGGCAGACTTGCACGGGTTGAGTCCAGTGCTGTGCATGCACAAGATTCGGCTGGATGAGGGAGCAAAACCATCCCGAGAGCCTCAACGGAGACTGAACCCTGCAATGAAAGAGGTAGTGTTGTCTTAGATACACAAACTCCTGGATGCAGGTATTATCTTTCCCATTTCTGATAGCCAATGGGTTAGCCCTATTCATGTTGTACCTAAAAAGACGGGCATAACTGTTATTAGAAATGATAAGGGAGAGTTAGTACCTAAGAGAGTACAAAATGGGTGGAGAATGTATATTGATTTTAGAAAACTGAATGATGTGACTAAGAAGGACCACTTTCCTATTCCCTTCATAGATCAAATGGTGGAGCGTTTAGCTGGGAAACCATTCTTCTGTTTTCTTGATGGTTTTTCTGGGTTTTATCAAATTCCCATAGCCCAGGAAGACCAAGAAAAGACTACTTTTACCTGTCCATTCGGAACTTACGCATATAGGAGAATGCCCTTTGGGCTTTGTAATGCTCCGGGGACTTTTCAGCGATGCATGATGAGCATATTTTCTGAATTTGTAGAAAAATGCATCGAAGTCTTTATGGATGATTTTACTGTATATGGAAGTTCATTTAAAGATTGCCTGTTTAACTTGTCTAGAGTCATGGAAAGATGCATCGAAACTAATCTTGTTTTAAATTTTGAAAAGTGTCATTTCATTGCCAGTCAGGGCATAGTATTGGGTCATGTTGTGTCTGCTAAAGGGATAGAGGTTGATAAAGCAAAAATTGATGTAATATCTGATTTACCTTATCCCACGAATCTTCGGGAAGTACGTTCTTTTCTTGGTCACGCAGGTTTTTACCGCAGGTTCATTAAAGACTTCTCGAAGATAGTAACTCCGATGACAAGCTTGCTGAAAAAGGATGTTCCATTCTGTTTTGACAAACAGTGCAAGCTTGCCTTCGATGTTCTGAAGAAGTGCTTGACCAACGCACCCATCATTCATCCACCGCAGTGGGGGACTCCTTTCGAGATTATGTGCGACGCAAGCAATTATGCCGTAGGCGCTGTGTTGGGCCAGAGAATAGACAAGAAGAGCCATGTGATTTATTATGCCTCTAGGACGCTCAATTCCGCGCAGATCGGTTACACAACAACAGAGAAGGAGCTGCTTTCAATAGTTTTCGCTCTTAATAAATTTCGGCCATATATTCTTGGATCTAAAGTAATTGTTTTTTCTGATCATGCAGCAGTTCGATACTTGATGAACAAGAAAGACTCGAAACCTAGACTGCTCAGATGGGTATTATTACTCCAGGAGTTCGACGTCTCTGTTCAGGACAGAAAAGGATCAGAAAATACCGTTGCTGACCACTTGAGCCGTATTGTGCGTAATGAGGACGATCTGCCTCTGAATGACGAATTCCCTGATGAAGTTCTCTTCCAGGTAAGTGTGGAGACACCATGGTACGCCGACATTGTCAACTACTTGGTCACAGGTACGTTCCCATTCGACTTTTCATATAATCAAAGAGCTAAGCTGAAAAGCGAAGCCAAGACGTATGTTTGGGAAGAGCCCATTTTATGGAAATTTTGTGCTGACCAGGTAATTAGGAAGTGCGTCCCTAAGTCTGAACATAGGTCCATCCTTACCTTTTGCCATGAATTTGCATGTGGGGGACACTTTGGGCAAAATAGGACTGCGAGAAAAATTTTAGATTGTGGGTTTTTCTGGCCATCACTGTTTAAGGACTGTTATGAGTTTTGTAAATCTTGTGATCAGTGTCAGAGAAAAGGGACCATCACTAGTAGAAATGAAATGCTCCAAAACCCCATTTTAACTTGTGAAATTTTCGAAGTTTGGGGTATGGACTTTATGGGACCCTTTCCCCCTTCATTTGGTTTTGTCTATATCTTATTGGCTGTGGACTACGTGTCTAAATGGGTGGAAGCTAAAGCCACCAAAGTTGATACCGCTAATGTTGTTTCCAGTTTTGTCAAATCTAACATTTTTAGCAGGTATGGAGTTCCACGAGCCATCATAAGCGACCAGGGGAGCCACTTCTGCAACAAAACGATCCAGGCCTTGATGAGGAAGTATGGGGTCAATCACAAAATCTCTACCCCGTATCATCCTCAGACCAATGGCCAAGCAGAGGTTTCCAATCGAGAGGTGAAGAGCATCCTCGAGAAAACAGTAAGTCCAGGAAGGAAGGATTGGAGCCTCAGGCTGGACGACGCTTTGTGGGCTTACCGTACGGCTTACAAAACCCCCATAGGGATGTCTCCCTACCGGATGGTTTATGGTAAAGCCTGTCATCTCCCCGTGGAGATCGAACACAAAGCTTACTGGGCCGTGAAGAAGTGCAACATGGACTTTGACTTGGCAGGCGAAGTAAGACTCCTCAAATTGCAAGAACTGGAGGAGCTTCGCCTGGATGCATATGAGAACTCGAAGACCTACAAGGAAAAGACCAAAATGTTCCACGACAGACGAGTCGTCAGAAAACATTTCGAAGTTGGTCAGAAGGTCCTCTTGTTCAACTCCCGCCTGAAGTTCATGCCAGGTAAACTTCGTTCCAGGTGGCTTGGTCCTTTCATTATCACTGATGTTCATCACTATGGTGCAGTCAAGATTCAGAGCCTGGATACAGAGAAAGAATACACGGTGAATGGCCAGCGATTAAAGATCTTCCATGAGGGAATGTCCGAGGACTTCGACGACCATGCTTACTTGAAAGAGCCTGATTATGAGAAAGGATAAATTGAGTTTTGGTTAAGTCGAGCAATTGACTCTAAAAATTTGCGCTACTCGGAGGCACCCGAGCTTGAACTGTACATGCTTTTTGTTTACTTACCGTCTGTAGGATTAGTTTAGATTTCTACTCTGATGTTGTGAATTTTCAGGTGAAACAATGGCTCATCCTTGCGGTTTATTGGCTAAGGTTAAAGCGCACTCTCCAACCCTCTAAGTCACAATTCAGGGAAGGTTTTCTTTCCTTTTGTTTTGACTGTGCTTATTTGGTCCAATGAGGACATTGTCAATTTCTAAGTTGGGGGTGGTGGGTTGTGCCTTATAAAGGATTGTCGAGCTTTGTTGTGGGATCCTGATTAACTTGTTGAGCTATGGAGAAAGCATGCTTGTCCGATTATGAAATTCTGTGATGTACTGCTAAGGTCTTCGTATGCGTGTTTGTTTTGAAATTGAGTATAATTGCATATGTTAAGGCCGTTTTGAAAAAATTTTCAAGTTATTTCCCTGTTTAAGCTTCGCATGTTAGCACTCTATCTTGGATCTGTGGGTTTAGGGTAGCTCTGTTTGTTGAAATTCGTTGTCACCTCGAAAGGCAACCTTAGGATGGGCTAAGATTCGCTCTTGTTTGTAATCCATGCGCGTAAAATGTTAACATGATCTTTTTTTTTTTTTTTTTTTTTTTTTTTTTTTTTTTTTTTTTTTTTTGCAACGGTATTTTATGTTAACATGATCTTTAGGCTAAAAGAAAAGGAACGCATATTTCATAAAAAGAGAAAGAGTAATCTTCTGAGGTGTTCCTCCTTCTTGAGTTGCCTTAGTAGCCAGGGGCGGTCGTGAAACCCACGGTCGCCACTGCATGAAAAGGAAGCACAAAGAAGTGAACGCTAGTCCTTAAAAATGTGAATTTTGCCCGTAGTCAGATGCACTGTGCAATGAAATTGCAGGCAAGCTGAAACGAAAGTAAGATTGACATGTTAGGCGCTCATGAAGATCAAAGAAAAAGAGAGAAAAGATGTCTAGCGATATATTACTTGCATAGACGATGAATTGCCCTTAGACTGTTCTGTTAAGCCATAAGTAGGGGGAAAGCGAAGTTTGAGGATAGATAGAGCTGTTCTAAACCTGTTGAAATCTAAGATCGCGGAACTAAGTCCGAAGCATAAATAGGGAAGCATCTTTAAATTTTTCAAATTGCTCTTTTTTTTTTTTGCAAAGGTGATTATATATAAGCAAAAGACCTCAAAGCCCGAGGTCAAAGGGCACAACAAACAAGAGAACAACACTGGGAGAACCAATGTACGACAACAAAAACCAAAACAACCCAACGGAAACCTAACAGCCCGAGGGAAAGCAACAAACAAAACAAACAGCAACAGACCCCAGCATCCACCCCACAAGCGGGAAGGAGCCAGGACAGACAAAAAGCACAAAAATGAAACCCAACTAAAGCAAGAGGAAACAAAGACAGAACGCGACCGAAGCATGACACCTCAGCCCCAAACATGACACCTCATCCGCCCATTAACACCCCAGGCCATCCATCCCTCGGCCAGCACGAGTGAAAGAGCAACTCCAGATAGGGTCAAGGGGCACCAAGCAAAACAGAGACAGGACAGGCAGGTGCTGAGAAAAAGGGGCCAAGCTGGCCATCCATCATATGCAAGCAAGAAACCCGACCCCCAAGCACGATCAAGCAACCGAACAGAGAAGAGGCCCATCAACTCGTCTTCCCCCTACTTATGGCAAAAGAACAACCATCCGGTATGCAGGCCCGGCAGAAGGCCACAGGGACCCAGCCAGCATCGCTTCCCTCGACAAAGCCAGATCCAAGGACCCACCAAAAGCCCACACACCCTCAGGACAAAGCGCCTTTCGGGGTGACAACAAGCAACCAGAACTCAGCTCAATTCGGAACCAGGACCGCCAGGGGAAAACAAGCACCCACAGAACAGAGAAGGACAGCCAACTGCATAAGGAGCAAGCACCGCCTGAACTAACCCGACAGCAAGGAACACCCCACAGACTAGCCTCTCAAAGCCCCACACAAGAAGCCCACCAGGGGAAGAAGGCCAAGGACAGCCAAGGACAGACAAGTGAAGAAGCCAGCAACTGATCAAGCCTCCGCAAGCAGCGACCTCAGAGCATGAACAAGCACGGGGACAAGCTCAAACAACCAAACCGCACAGACCAAAAAAGAAACCCCTCCAGAGAAGAGACAGCAGCAAGAACCAGGGACAGAGCAGGGGAAGAAGCAATCGCCAGAAGCGAAACAGCACCGCATAGAGCAACCTGACAAAAAACCTGCACACACTCAAAGAACAAGCCAAAGTCAATCAAAAGAATCCCAGGGGGAGACGGCCGAAACCGCACCCACCCAGGACGAGCAAGCAGAAGAAATATCAGACCGAATAGCAGCGATAACCGACTGAGGAGGGCGGTGACCCGGGCCATGAAAACGCAAGCTGCGTTCCATCCAAATATGGTAGATCACAGCACACCAGGCCACCCTCCAAACAAGCTTACGCTTGTGCTGCCCAGCACTCACCCGGCAAATCCACTCAAGCTCAGCATCCCAAGGGAGAACGAGGCGGGAAGCTCTGCCCCAACAGAGGATATCCTCCCACACCAAACTCGCAAAGGGGCACTGGAAGAACAAGTGGTCGCGGGACTCAGTCCCGGACAAACAGAGCAAACAATCGGTAGGTGTCGAGGGGATCCACCTAGCCAGCCTATCACGAGTATACAAACGGTCCCTCAAGACCAGCCAGGTAACAAAAGCATGACGCGGAATATTCCCCCCGAACCAAAGCAAACCCTGCCACGGAACCACTGTCCCACGGGGGCGAATTGCCTCCCAAGCACTTGAAACCGTAAAACCCATCCCGCCTGGAACCCAGATCAACCTATCCTCCCTCCCTGGGCAACACACAGTAGAGCGGACGGCATCGGCGATCTCCAACAAATCAGGAGACACTACCGGCCATCGCCACGAACCATCAGGAAGCAGAAAATCAGAGACCATAGCTTGAATATGACTAGCTGCGTCATACAAGATACGATCACTGATTCTGGGGAGAATAGGACCATCAGACAGCCAAGGATCAACCCACATACGACACCTAGAACCGTCACCAATGGAAAACCGGACAAGTGGACGGAATTGGTCCCGAAGCCCCATGATCGCCTTGAGGCACCAAGACCACATAGACGACACAGGAATCGTCCAAAGAGACCGACCACGGAGGATATACTCCTCCATCCAAGCCACCCACAGGGAACCAGAGCGAAGCAGAAGGAGCCAAAGGAGCTTCATAACCGCTGCCGAGTTCCAGGACTGGATATGACGAATACCCAAACCTCCCTCACTCTTCGGCAAACAAATGTCATCCCAGGCAACCTTCGCCCCCCCACGACCAGAAGGAGAGCCCTTCCAGAGGAAGCAACGAAGCAAACTCTCAACCCTATGGACTATACGAGCAGGCAGCACAAACACACTAGCCCAATAGACCTGGAAGCTCTGGAGGACCGACTGGATAAGCTGCAACCTTCCAGCATAGGAAAGAGCCCTAGCAGTCCAACTGCCAATCCTAGAGGTGATCCGATCAATCAGAGGCTGGCAATCCCGAGGAGACAGCCGACCAGAGATGAGAGGGAGACCTAAGTAACAAACAGGCAAGGTCGCAAGAGCAACACCCATGAACTCAGCCAGACCGACAGCCACCTGGACAGGAACCCCCGCACAGAACATCGAGCTCTTAGCGGAGTTAGCCACAAGGCCTGAAAGCTCCTGGAAGTGAAGTAATGTCTGCTGAACAAACCTCAAAGAAGTTCTGTTCCCAGCAGAGAAAATCATCAAGTCATCCGCAAAGCAAAGATGGGTAAGATTAACCCTCTCACACTTGGGATGAAACTCAAACTCAGACGGCGGGGAGTTCAGCAGCCGCGACAAGACTTCCATACACATGACGAACAGGTAAGGGGACAGGGGATCTCCCTGACGGAGACCACGCCTATCCGCAAAAAACCCCTCAGAGGACCCATTCACCGAAATGGAGAACATAGGCGAAGAAATGCAAGCCCGGATCCAGTTGACAAACTGGCAAGGCGTACCAAGCGAAAGCAGAAGGCCAAAGAGAAAATCCCACTGGATAGAATCATAAGCTTTCTGCAGGTCGATCTTCAGCACACACCGCGGGCTCCCTTTGTTGAGGTGGTAACCCCCAACCAACTCCTGGCAGAGCAAAATGTTATCCACAATACTCCTACCTTGCACAAAGGCTGACTGATTCGGGCTAATGAAGGAAGGCAGCCACACGCGAAGACGATTAGCCAAGACCTTTGCAATGCATTTATATAACACATTACAACAGGAAATAGGCCTGAAATCCTCAACCCGGGAGGCACCCACCTTCTTAGGAATCAAGGTAAGAGAGGTGGCATTGATACCAGGGGGAAGGAAGGAGGTATCAAAGAAGTGAAGCGCTGCGGAACAGAAATCATCCCCAACAACACTCCAAGCAGCTTTGAAAAACCCCACAGGGAAACCATCCGGCCCAGGAGCCTTGGCACTACTCATGGAAAAGAGAACAGCTCGAACCTCATCTCGCGAGATGGGGCGGATGAGATCAGTTACACACTGATCAGACCACGAAAACCCTACCATCGACTTTAATTGCTCTGTGAGGTCACGATAACCAACCCCTTGGGACCCCAAGAGACCCTGGAAATAATGAACCAGAGATCTTGAGATGTCCTCATGGGAAGCCAATCTGACCCCAGAACCATCAACCAACGAGGAAAAGCTATTCCTGGCTGCCCTAACTTTCACGCTCCGGTGAAAGAACCCTGAGTTCCTATCCCCTAACGCCAGCCACTTAACCCTCGATTTCTGCCGAAGGGAGGCTTCTTCACATCTAGCTGCAGCCCAGAACCTCTCAGAAGCCTCAGAGGCCTGAAGCTGGAGGGAGGGAGAAAGGGGGTCTGCCAAAACTCCCGCCTGGGCAGCCTCCATGGCTAAGCGAAGATCAACAACCTGCTGACTAAGCACGACAATCGGCGTCCCAAACTCCTGCCTGAGAGAACTCTTTAAGCCCTTTAAGTTGCGAGCGAAGCTAACAAGCGGAGAGACCCCAACATGGGTCACCCACCTACTAGCGATCACAGACAAAAACCTATCAGACTCCCCCCAATGGTTAAAGAACCGAAAGGAGGGAGACCGACGAGCACCTAAAGGGCCAGGAGAGAAAACCATCGGACTATGGTCAGAAACACCCCAGTCATGCACGTGCACCACACACATAGGACGACCAGAAGCCCACTCAGCATTGACCAAGACTCTATCCAACCTCCCCAACTGACCTCCCGGTCCACCCCTAGGGCGACTAGTCCAAGTGAACCAATTCCCCTGAACCGGCAGCTCAACCAAGTCAGCCTCTAGGAGAGCAGTATCAAAGGCTCCCATCGCAGAAATGCTATGGTTGCCCCCACTCCTCTCAGTCAACCGGCGAGTCTCATTAAAGTCTCCCATAACCACTCCAGGGGAAGACCAACTCGAACAAGCCAAGGCCAACTCCCTCCACAAAACAGACCGGCCAGCCTCGAGATTAGACCCATACACACAGGCAATATGAGTCACAACCTGAGAAGACAGGTCCACCAGGGAGCCAGTAACCAACTGAGGACTAATCAGGCTAGGGGAGAAAGAGAACCGGCGAGAACGCCATAACACCCAAATACGACCCAGGCCACTATCCCCATAACTACAAACACACTGCCAATCAGCCCCAAAGGAACGAAACACGAAATCAAACTGATGAGCCTTAACCTTAGTTTCTACCAGACAGCAGAAACCAATATTTTCAGCCTGCAAAAAGGAACGAACACATCGTCCTTTTGTCGGGTCAGTGAGACCGCGCACATTCCACGAGCACCAACTAGACATAGGACGTAGAAGGGGAGACAATGGCATCCTGACACCATCGAGGGTCCACACTATCACAGAGCGTCTTTTCCACTAAGGAAACCACCCGCGGAGGGGCCAAATCACCCCCCAAGGAATCCGAAAGAGAATCGAAAGAGTTAGTCACAAGAACCCCCTTCGGGGCCTGAGGAGAACGGGGGAGCCGAGAGGAGGGGCCAATAGGAGAGCTTGGGAGACTAGCCAAGGCAATGGGAAGGGCAGCCAAGTCTGCAGCCAAAGACTTGGCAGCCTTCTTCCGTTTACGCCTTCGAGATTTCCCTCCCACAGGGAGAAAGTCATCACCCGTCTCAAGAGAGGAGGCCTGTTCACCCTCCCCACTAGCCACCCCTACCTGATCCGAGCACACGCCATCACTCTGGGCCGGCACCCTGACCCCACCCTCAGTAGACACCTGAGTAGGAAGGATGGGATCTAAGCTACGCACAGTCTTTTTAGGACAGGCGGAGTCCGAGTGGCCAAAGACCCGACAGGAAAGGCACCTCTTGGGCTTCCATTCGTACTCAATGGGGATAGTATGATCCACCCCAAAGACAGTGACCCCAACCTTACTAGGAAGAGGGGCATCAATCGCAACCTCCACACAGACCCGAGCATATGAGGAGCACGTTTTGTCCCTTGTAGGCTTATCCAATCGCAAAGGAACACCAACCGTACTTGCAATGTTGCTCAACCCATGAGTGGTCCACAGTTCCATAGGGACATGGAAAAACTTAACCCACACAGGAATTTTATCGAACACAAAGGTCTGGGGGACAATCCCAGGGGCCCACTGCCTCAGTAGGATAGGCTTTCCCCCGAAATGCCAGGGGCCATTCTCTAAGACCCAGTCCCGAGCTGAGTCCTTTTGGAACCTGAAAATGATCAATCCATTATCAAACAAGTTAATGGTTGGAACTTCCACATGTCCCCAAATCTTTCTGACAAGACGATCAAGAACAAAAAATGGAAGTTTACCATCAACAAATTGACCTACCAAAGAACCTCTCCAGACTGCTATGCCCTCCTCAATAACCTCATCCGAGGGAATAGCAAACATAAGCCCATCCTTCTCAATAGGAGGGTTATAGACTAGGGGTTCATCAACAGGGGTGACCCACTGGGGCCCAAACAGATTGGCCCAAGTAGACTTCTGTCCCGGACCATTTGCCCCTCGGGCCCCAACAGGCGCACCAAAATTCGGCCCAGAACCATCCTCAGAACCCATAGACACACCAGCCCCCTCACTAGCCAAACCCGAGCGAGGTTGGCCTAACAGAGGAAACTTTCCTGGAATCCCCGACCCAAACCTCGTCCCAAGCGAGCCAAACCTCATTCTAGACTCACTAGCTCCATCCTTTCCCTCCAAGGCCAATAGCTCGTCCCGAGGGGGGATACTACGGCGGGTCACCAAGTTGCCCAACTGTCCACGCCCGATTGGGCCCAAACTCAAATTCTCAAGCCCATTAGCACGAAGACCATCTTGGTCATTTTGGCCAAGCCCATTTTGGCCAAGCCCATTTTGGCCAAGCCCATTAAGCCCATCTTGTCCTAGCCCATGTGCAGCAAGCCCATCTTGGTCAAGCCCAATTGACCGCAGCCCAATTGGACCTAACCCATTAGTGAGAGACTCATTTGGGCCTAGCCCATTGAAGCTTACATTAGGAGACCCATGCGGATTTGGAAAATCAGGATGACCCTCACGCCGTTGCTTTGCCATTTGAATCGGCCCAACATGAGGAGAAGCTACAATTGACTTTCCATAACGGGCATCCAAGGAATTTATGGCATGGCTCATGGAGAGAGAAGTACCCCTGGAGAGAGAATCATCCTTAATTAAAAGGGTTTCCAAATTTGGCGTAGGTGGGAGAGTTTCCAAATATACCGCAGATGGAGGATTCCCCAATCGGCTAGCTGGATGAATTTCAAAAAATTTCCCAGCACGATCATTAACAGCATCAGCACAAATCAAGGGGGAGGAAGGGAATTTGGCGACAGGCTGATCACTCCCACCGTTGGGTTTAATGAGATTTCCTTTTATAGAGGTCGCATTTAATGACTGAACATCATCCTCACCATCCACGGGAGAGAAATCGGATTGCCCTAGAACGTCTTCTTCAACCTCCAGCCGAAAGTTGCCCAGGTTTGAAGATGACGAAGACGCCTCCTTTGTCACAGAGTGCAACTTATGACGAGATTTAGAACCCTTCCCAACAACATTAACGCAGGCAACTCCCCCCGTGCTAACTCCCAGTTTAACAGAAGGAGCCCCTGTTTTTTCCGTAGGTTTATTAGGCTGCCCCGAGCTCCCAGATGAAGCTCCCTGAAACTGCCCCTTTCTTGTTTCTCCATTACCACCTGCCTCCAATGGTTTATTAATCAAAGTTTGAGCAAGCGGTAACTTCCTCTCCTCAGAAGCCTCACCAACGACCATACTCTGTTTTTCTGCAGAAAACACAACCGACGAGGGAACTTCCAAAAATGGGGGCTTCAGCCCCAGCACCCCAGACCCAGGACCTAAAGGATGAGAAAGAGCGTTCTGAGGCTCCCCACACAGCACTACTGATTCGTTAACCCCTAAAGATGCTGAAGGTTTTGGGTTTCGCAGGCTATGAAAACCCGAGAGAGCTTTCGCAGCAGGCTGCTTCTGCGGGGACTTCTTCTTTCTCATGGTAGAACTCTCAAACCAAGCTCAAAACCCACCACAACTCAAAGATCCAAAATGACGTACCACAAAACACACAAAACTTGAAACTAAAAGCTCGATGTTCTGTGCGGGGGTTAATTGCTCTTAACCAATGCATGCATGCAGTTGTTCCCTTCAAATGCAAATGCTCTGTCGTTCCCAGTACTGAGAATCGAGTCCCTAGCATGTATTCTCGTTTTATTTGATTAAATCAGAATTCCACCTTGCTCGAGGACTAGCAAGAATTAAGTTGGGGGTGTTTGATAGCTCCATTTTGGAGCTATAATTATGTCCCTAATTCACGTTTATTATTGGCTTAATCTTGTTTATATGTGATTATTGCAGGTGTTCGCAGTAATTCGCCCTCGGGAGCGTTTCGGCGCTTTTCGGGGCTTAATATCGCAATTTAAAGGCCTAGGAACACTTCCCGGGAAGACCCGTGCAAAGGCATGAAGGTTGAGCACTTTTGGGAAATTGAAGGCAAAAATCCATGCATCAACCCGAGAGCTAGCGTCGAGCGACAGCGTCGCGACGCTAGCTCGACGCTCCGAAGTCTGAAGCGCTGAATTGAAGAAAAAACCCGAGAGCAAGCGTCGAGCGATAGCGTCGCGACGCTCGCTCGACGCCGACAGCGTCTCGACGCTGTCGAGCGTCTCGACGCCACCCCGACTGCGCGCGCGCGGATTATTTAGGGCGCAGCGTCGAGACGCTGCCCTAGCGTCTCGACGCTACGACGGATTACTTAAGTTTCTGTCCGATTTTAGCCGCCATTATCATCTTCCACCTCGAGCTCCGCGCCTGATTTGACGTCCAGCAGCTGTTTTCCACCATGGGAGGGGCTAGGAAGCTCGATTTGAAGCCGTCCCACACCATACACGTCATGAGTGAGTAGATTTACTGTTTTTGGCTCGGGATTGTAAGGATAAATGTAGTATGAACTCTTGGTGAGGTTGTAGGATTGAAATTCTGAATTGGTTGAATATTTTATTGAATTGAATTCTGTTTCTTAGCTTAATCTATGAGCACGTTTGAATGATTTAGGACTAGGCACCCTTGATTTTGAGCATGTTCATTTGTTAAAGGATTTGATGTCGTGCCTCTCGTTTCCGCCAAGTAACAAGGAATTATGGCACCTTGAGTGGTTCGGGGATTCCAGGAAAGTTTCCCCTACTTGGCCATCCTCGTCTGGATGTAGGTATGAGCAAGGGGGATGAGGCGTCTGTGGGTTCTTTAGGTGGGTTTGGGCCTAATCACATGGGGTCGGGTGGGCCCCTTGGGTCCCTCGGTCAGAAGCATAAGGCCAGTTGGGCCAATCTTTTTGGGCCTCAGTGGACCTCTCCATCTGATGAACCTCTCCTCTATAACCCTCCTATTGTGAAGGATGGGATTATGTTTGCCATTCCCTCGGATGAGGTTATTGAGGAGGGCATAGCAGTTTGGAGGGGTTCGTTGGTGGGACAGTTTATGGATGGTAAACTTCCCTTTTTTGTCCTTGATCGGCTGGTCAGGAGGATTTGGGGACATGTGGAAGTTCCAACCATTAACCTGTTTGATAATGGATTGATCATTTTCAGGTTCCAAAAAGACTCAGCTAGGGACTGGGTCTTAGAGAATGGCCCCTGGCACTTCGGAGGGAAGCCTATCCTATTGAGGCAGTGGGCCCCTGGGATTGTCCCCCAGACCTTTGTGTTCGATAAAATTCCTGTGTGGGTTAAGTTTTTCCATGTCCCTATGGAATTGTGGACCTGATAAGAAAACCCTAGCCAATTGGACCTAAGAACCCTTATGGTTATACAAACCCCTAGATCTCAAATGCTAAAACCCCCAAATACATATGATTTCATCCCAAGGAAGAAGAAAGAAACGAATTTACCTTGATGATCAATATCAAGAGTAGAGAAAACTTGTTTCAAAACTCAAGATTCGAATCACTCCACAAGATAGCTTGATCAAGACTACTTGAATGACTCTACATGCAAATCTAATCACAAGAAATGCAAAGGAATAAGCTCATGGCTTAAGAAGCAAACTATGCAACTTTCATTTTTAAACTCAAATCTGTCTTTCCTTATTAAACAACATGGATGGCTATATATAGCCTTCAAAATTAACCCTAGAGTAACCTATGGTCAATTGAAGAGTTGTAACTCTCATGCCCATCAATACCATAATGGCCACTAGCTAAATTGTAACTTAAAACATTGAAAACAAAACTTTAAAACTGAAATTACATGAAACTACTCTTAAATCCGAGAATATAAATACTAATCAACCAACTTAAAGTTTGTAACCATCCAAGAGTAATCAAAGCCCCACTTGAAGTAGTTTGAACTACTAGTTCCATAGATGAAGCTTGATCCATCTTTAATGAAGCATGAGTTGCATTTTAGTTCATTAAATGCAACTCCATTTGTTTACCATCTTGGAAAGTTGCTATGACCCTGACATCTACCTTGAAGTTCATATGGCATGATTGGGATGCCCTGGTTCATATCATCCTCTCCTTCTTTAAGAGGATTCGTCCTCGAATCCAAAGGATCCCCTTGTAATGCAAACTTGAAGTCATTTGCATATCGTGGTCTTACTCTCCTTAAGGTGTTCACCTTGAACTTTAGGCCATGAATGGTTGTAGAATTGAAATGGAACTGTTGCTTCTTAGGTAGCCTGTTGATCTTGTAATTCTCACGTGCTCGACATTGTCTCATTTCTAAAGCTACCTTTGAATCTTGCTTATGAGTAAGAACTTTAACTTCCTGCAAGAACTCAAAAGAAAAATTAGGCACACTTGGTTTAAGTGCACCCGTTAGAAAGCAAGTCTTTTCGGTTACAAGTTCTTGTATGTGTCGTTTTGAATACAAAACAGTATTCTCCTCATAAACACTAATAACCGAACCCTCTTTCTCTTTAAACTCTATACAATTCTCAATCTTTTCTTTTTTCCACTCTTTTTCTTTTTCACTTTCCTCACTTTTTGTCTCTATATGACATGGATCAAAATATATTTGTACAATTGCTTTGGTGGTCACCACGTCATCAATAACAATGTCATCATTTGGAACGTCGACTTGAGGCATAAGGAAATCTTTCTCTTCTTGAACAGATTGTGCAGTCTTCATTGTTTGATTCTGCAATTTTAACTCTTGACATAATTCAAACACGTACTTCACGGATTGGCGCATTTCAGCCAAGTCTTCCCGAAAAGTCTTCCAAAATCGGTTATCACGTCTTTGTGCTTGAGGAAACATGGACTTGGTTGAAGATCGTCTGTGAGACATGCTGCAACGTAATACAAAGTGACAAGAAAAAAATATCTTTCCACACTCCCTTACGTATTTTCACTCAAAGAAAAACACTGTCTCAACAAACTCCCAATCTCACTCACATGAGCCAATGAGCAAGGTTTGCAATCCAAGTGAATAGATAACACATAAAGAAAACACTCAAATAACTTGACTATGGAGCAAATTCGAATAGTGAAAAGAAACAAGTAAATAAAATTTGACAGATTTACAGAATGATGAGCAAGATGGATTTGTGCAAATTCAATGCTAATGGTTGAAACAAATTCAGAACAAGAAAAATAACTCTCAAAATTTAAAACCCAATGGCTGGATTTTTAATAATAGGAGTTACAATCTGAAATTGATTGCTGGAAATTTAATGTGCAAAAACGTAACTGTCAAGAATTAATGACCAACAATCAATTCTTGATCACATTCAATTTGTAACTCATATCATCAGTAGGACATATGCTAGATTAAAACACAATTAAAGAGCTTGTATGAGAATATTTCGGATCTAGCATGCTTTAGAGACAAAAATAGCAAGAACACATGTTCTCGGATACAACAGTTTTTTTTTTAGAACAGATTACACAAATGCAAACTTTTAACCCTGACAAAGTACGAAATAGAAAATCTCTAAGAAGACAAAGTTGTTCCTTAGACGTTGATCTATAAAAACACAGAAGACAACTAGATGAGAAAACCTACAGAAATATGTTATTTTTGTGATTTTTGACAGACTATGAAACTGGACAGATTGAAAGATTAACAAGAAAAATAAAAAAACTGAAAATTCAAGAGCAATGCAAAGGAAACATATATCCGATCTCGAGCCTAAAGCTCTGATACCAAATGATAAGAAAACCCTAGCCAATTGGACCTAAGAACCCTTATGGTTATACAAACCCCTAGATCTCAAATGCTAAAACCCCCAAATACATATGATTTCATCCCAAGGAAGAAGAAAGAAACGAATTTACCTTGATGATCAATATCAAGAGTAGAGAAAACTTGTTTCAAAACTCAAGATTCGAATCACTCCACAAGATAGCTTGATCAAGACTACTTGAATGACTCTACATGCAAATCTAATCACAAGAAATGCAAAGGAATAAGCTCATGGCTTAAGAAGCAAACTATGCAACTTTCATTTTTAAACTCAAATCTGTCTTTCCTTATTAAACAACATGGATGGCTATATATAGCCTTCAAAATTAACCCTAGAGTAACCTATGGTCAATTGAAGAGTTGTAACTCTCATGCCCATCAATACCATAATGGCCACTAGCTAAATTGTAACTTAAAACATTGAAAACAAAACTTTAAAACTGAAATTACATGAAACTACTCTTAAATCCGAGAATATAAATACTAATCAACCAACTTAAAGTTTGTAACCATCCAAGAGTAATCAAAGCCCCACTTGAAGTAGTTTGAACTACTAGTTCCATAGATGAAGCTTGATCCATCTTTAATGAAGCATGAGTTGCATTTTAGTTCATTAAATGCAACTCCATTTGTTTGCCATCTTGGAAAGTTGCTATGACCCTGACATCTACCTTGAAGTTCATATGGCATGATTGGGATGCCCTGGTTCATATCAGGACCACTCCTGGGTTGAGCAATATTGCGAGTACGGTAGGTGTTCCTTTAAGGTTGGATAAGCCTACAAAGGACAAAACGTGCTCCTCGTATGCTCGAGTCTGTGTAGAGGTTGCGATTGATGCCCCTCTTCCTAGCAAGGTTGGGGTCACGGTCTATGGGGTGGATCATACTATCCCCATTGAGTATGAATGGAAGCCCAAGAGGTGCCTATCCTGTCGTGTCTTTGGCCACTCGGACTCCGGCTGTCCTAAAAAGCCTGTGAGTAGTTTTGATCCCATCCTCCCTACACAGGTGTCTACTGAGGGTGGGGTCAGGGTGCCGGCCCAGAGTGTTGGCGTGAACTCGGATCAGGTAGGGGTTGCTAGTGGGGAGGGTGATCAAGCCTCCTCTCTGGAGGTTGGTGATGACTTTCTCCTTGTGGGAGGGAAATCCCGTAGGCGTAAACGGAAGAAGGCTGCCAGGTCCTTGGCTGCAGATTCGTCTGCCCTACCCTTTTCCTTGGCTAGTCTCCCGAGTTCTCCTATTGGCCCCTCCTCTCGGCCTTCCCGTTCTCCTGAGCCCCCGAAGGGGGTACATGTGACTAACTCTTTCGATTCTCTTTCAGATTCGTTGGGGTGTGATTTGGTCCCCCCGAGGGTGGTTTCCTTAGTAGAAAAGACGCTCTGTGACAGTGTTGACCCTCGATGGTGTCAGGATGCCATTATTTCCCCGTCTACTTCCTATGTCTAGTTGGTGCTCGTGGAATGTGCGCGGTCTCACTGACCCGACAAAAGGACGATGTGTTCGCTCCTTTTTGCAGGCTGAGAATATTGGTTTCTGCTGTCTGGTAGAAACTAAGGTTAAGGCTCATCAGTTTGATTTCGTTTTTCGTTCCTTTGGGGCTGATTGGCAGTGTGTTTGTAGTTATGGGGATAGCGGCCTGGGTCGTATTTGGGTGTTATGGCGTTCCCGCCGTTTCTCTTTCTCCCCTAGCCTGATTAGTCCTCAGTTGGTTACTGGCTCCCTGGTGGACCTGTCTTCTCAGGTTGTGACTCATATTGCCTGTGTGTATGGGTCCAATCTCGAGGCTGGGAGGTCTGTTTTGTGGAGGGAGTTGGCCTTGGCGTGTTCGAGTTGGTCTTCCCCTGGTGTAGTTATGGGAGACTTCAATGAGACTCGCCGGTTGACTAAGAGGAGTGGGGGTAACCATAGCATTTCTGCGATGGGAGCCTTTGATACTGCTCTCCTAGAGGCTGACTTGGTTGAGCTGCCGGTTCAGGGGAATTGGTTCACTTGGACTAGTCGCCCGAGGGGTGGCCCAGGAGGTCAGTTGGGAAGGTTGGATAGAGTTTTGGTCAACGCTGAATGGGCTTCCGGTCGGCCTATGTGTGGGGTGCACGTGCATGACTGGGGTGTCTCTGACCATAGTCCATTGGTTTTCTCTCCAGGCCCTTTAGGTGCTCGTCGGTCTCCCTCCTTTCGGTTTTTCAACCATTGGGGGGAGTCTGATAGGTTTTTGTCTGTGATTGCCAGTAGGTGGGTGACCCATGTTGGGGTCTCTCCGCTTGTTAGCTTCGCTCGCAATTTAAAGGGCTTAAAGCGGACTCTCAGGCAGGAGTTTGGGACGCCGATTGCCGTGCTTAGTCAGCAGGTTATTGATCTGCGCTTGGCCATGGAGGCTGCCCAGGCGGGAGTTTTGGTGGACCCCCTTTCTCCTTCCCTCCAGCGTCAGGCTGCTGAGGCTTCTGATAGGTTCTGGGCGGCCGCTAGGTGTGAGGAAGCCTCCCTTCGGCAAAAATCGAGGGTCAAGTAGCTGGCGTTAGGGGATAGGAACTCGGGGTTCTTTCACAGGAGCGTAAAAGTTAGGGCAGCCCGAAATAATTTTTCCTCTTTGGTTGATGGCTCTGGGGTCAGGATGTCGTCCCATGAGGACATCTCGAGATCTCTGGTTCATTATTTCCAGGGTCTCTTGGGGTCCCAAGGGGTTGGGTATCGTGACCTCACTGAGTGTTTAAAGCCGATGGTGGGGTTTTCGTGGTCTGATCAGTGTGTAACTGATCTCACTCGCCCCATCTCGCGAGAGGAAGTTCGAGCTGTTCTCTTTTCCATGAGTAGTGCCAGGGCTCCTGGCCCGGATGGCTTCCCTGTGGGGTTTTTCAAAGCTGCTTGGAGTGTTGTTGGGGATGATTTCGTTTCCGCTGTGCTTCACTTCTTTGATACCTCCTTCCTTCCTCCTGGTATCAATGCCACCTCTCTTACCTTGATTCCTAAGAAGGTGGGTGCTTCACGGGTTGAGGATTTCAGGCCTATTTCCTGCTGTAATGTGTTGTATAAATGCATTGCAAAGGTTTTGGCTAATCGTCTTCGCGTGTGGCTGCCTTCCTTCATTAGTCCGAATCAGTCGGCCTTTGTTCAAGGTAGGAGCATTGTGGATAACATTCTGCTCTCCCAGGAGTTGGTTGGGGGTTACCACCTCAACAAAGGGAGCCCGCGGTGTGTGCTGAAGATTGACCTGCAGAAGGCTTATGACTCCATTCAGTGGGATTTTCTCTTTGGCTTACTGCTTTCGATTGGTACGCCCTGCCAGTTTGTCAACTGGGTCCGGGCTTGCGTTACTTCGCCTATGTTCTCCATCTCGGTGAATGGGTCCTCTGAGGGGTTTTTTGCGGGTAGGCGTGGTCTCCGTCAGGGTGATCCCCTGTCCCCTTACCTGTTCGTCATGTGTATGGAAGTTTTATCGCGGCTGCTGAATTCCCCGCCGCCTGAGTTTGAGTTTCATCCCAAGTGTGAGATGGTTAATCTTACCCATCTTTGCTTTGCGGATGACTTGATGATTTTCTCTGCGGGGAACAGGGCTTCCTTGAGGTTTGTCCAGCAGACTTTACTTCACTTCCAGGAGCTTTCTGGCCTTGTGGCCAACTCTGCTAAGAGCTCGATGTTCTGCGCGGGGGTTCCTGTCCAGGTGGCTGTAGGTCTGGCTGAGTTCATGGGTGTTGCTCTGGCGACCTTGCCTGTGTGTTACTTAGGTCTCCCTCTCATCTCAGGTCGGTTGTCTTATAGGGATTGCCAGCCTCTGATTGATCGGATCACCTCTAGGATTGGCAGTTGGACTGCTAGGGCTCTTTCCTATGCAGGTAGGTTGCAGCTTATACAGTCGGTCCTTCAGAGCTTCCAGGTCTATTGGGCTAGTGTCTTTGTGCTGCCTGCTCGTATAGTCCATAGGGTTGAGAGTTTGCTTCGTTGCTACCTCTGGAAGGGCTCTCCTTCTGGTTGTGGGGGGGCAAAGGTTGCCTGGGCTGACATTTGTTTGCCGAAGAGTGAGGGAGGTTTAGGTATTCGTCATATCCCCTCCTGGAACTCGGCTGCAATTATGAAGCTCCTCTGGCTCCTTCTGCTTCGCTCTGGTTCCCTGTGGGTGCCTTGGATGGAGGCGTATATCCTCCGTGGTCGGTCTCTTTGGACGATTCCTGTGTCGTCTACGTGGTCTTGGTGCCTCAAGGCGATTATGGGGCTTCGGGACCAATTCCGTCCACTTATCCGCTTTTCCATAGGTGACGGTTCTAGGTGTCGTATGTGTGTTGATCCTTGGCTGCCTGATGGTCCTATTCTCCCCAGAATTAGTGATCGTATCTTGTATGACGCAGCTAGTCATATTCAAGCGATGGTCTCTGATTTTTTGCTACCTGATGGTTCGTGGCGGTGGCCGGCAGTGTCTCCTGATTTGTTGGAGATCGCCGATGCTGTGCGCTCTACTGTGTGTTGCCCAGGTAGGGAGGATAAGTTGATCTGGGTTCCTGGCGGGATTGGTTTTTCGGTCTCTAGTGCTTGGGAGGCGATTCGCCCCCGTGGGACAGTGGTCCCGTGGCAGGGTTTGCTTTGGTTCGGGGGGAATATTCCGCGTCATGCTTTTGTCACTTGGCTGGCCTTGAGGGACCGCTTGTATACTCGTGATAGGCTGGCTCGGTGGATCCCCTCGACACCTACTGATTGTTTGCTTTGTTTGTCCGGGACCGAGTCCCGTGACCACTTGTTCTTCCAGTGCCCCTTTGCGAGTTTGGTGTGGGAGGATATCCTCTGTTGGGGCAGAGCTTCCCGCCTCGTTCTCCCTTGGGATGCTGAGCTTGAGTGGATTTGTCTGGTGAGTGCTGGGCAGCACAAGCGTAAGCTTGTTTGGAGGGTGGCCTGGTGTGCCGTGATTTACCATATCTGGATGGAACGCAATTTGCGTTTTCATGGCCCGGGTCACCGCCCTACTCAGTCGGTTATCGCTGCTATTCGGTCTGATATTTCTTCTGCTTGCTCGTCCTGGGTGGGTGCGGTTTCGGCCGTCTCCCCCTGGGATTCTTTTGATTGACTTTGTCTTGTTCTTTGAGTGTGTGCAGGTGTTTTGTCAGGTTGCTCTATGTGGTGCTGTCTCGCTTATGGCGTTTGCTTCTTCCCCTGGTCTGTCCCTGGTTCATGCTGTTGTCCATTCTTCTGGAGGGGTTTCTGGTTTTGGTGCTGGCTTCTTCATCTGTTTGTCCTTGGCTGCCCTTGGCTTTTCTCCCTGGTGGGATTCTTGTGTGGGGCTCTGCGAGGCTAGTCTGTGAGGTGTCCCGAGCTGTTGGAGTGCTTCAGGCGGTGCTTGTTTCTTCTGCAGTTGGCTGTCCTTCTCTTGTTCTGTGGGTTCTCGTTGTCCCCTGCCGGTCCTGGTTCCTAATTGAGTTGAGTTCTGGTCGCTTGTTGTCACCCCGAAAGGCGCTTTGTCCTGAGGGTGTGTGGGCTTTTGGTGGGTCCTTGGATCTGGCTTTGTCGAGGGAAGCGATGCTGGCTGGGTCCCTGTGGCTTTCTGCCGTGCCTGCATACCGGATGGTTGTTCTTTTGCCATAAGTAGGGGGTAGATGAGTTGATGGGCCTCTTCTTTGGTCGGTTTCTTGGTCGAGCTTGGGGGGCGAGATTCTTGCTTGCATTTGAAGGATGGCCAACTTGGCCCCTTATTTCTCAGCATCTGCCTGTCCTCTCTCTGGTTTGCTTGGTGCCCCTTGACCCTGTCTGGTGTTGCTCTGTCGCTTGTTCCGGCCGGGGGTTGGATGGTCTGGGGAGTTTTGTGGGCAGGTCGCGGTTGCGGTGTCACGATTCCCTCGTGATCTATCTCTTTGTTTTCCTCCTGCTTCAGCTGTTTCTTTGCTTTTTAGTTGTGTTACTTCTTTCTGCTTTTTGTATTTTCTAGCTCCTTCCCGTTTGTGGGTTGGATGCTGGGGTATGTTGTTGTTTGGCTTATTGCTTTCCCTCGGGCTGTGAGGTTTCCGTTGTGTTGTTTTCGTTTTGTTGTCGTACATTGGTTCTCCCAGTGTTTGTTCCCTTGTTGTTGTGCCCTTTGGCCTCGGGCTTTGAGGCCTTTTGCTTATATATAATCACTTTTGCAAAAAATAATTATGGCACCTTGAGCGTATTGGCGTCCTTACGCTTTTGGTGTTCATTCTTCCCGAATTAGAATTCCAAATCGACATACTAATTTCGCGTCCAAATTAGATAGTTGTCACAGTTAGCTTGTTGCTACCGTTCGGTCTTGGGAGAGCGTTGGCCGCCAATGTCCGAACGGTACGCTTGATTAGCATAATTATTTATGTCTAATTAAATCCATGGAGCATGTCTGGGTTATTTATTAATTTTAGACGAGCTGTGCATTCGTTAACTTATTTAACCATAATACTCGTCATCCTATGATCCAAGAGGTTTGCTAAATTTATCCCCGATCGTCCCGAGCCGGAAACTCCGTTAGCTAAATTTTCCCATTTGCTTTGTTCCATCTTAGTTACTTGAAAACCAACAATTACCCCTTATTTCACTTATATTAATAGTTTGCAAATTTAATTAAGATTAAGTCAAAATACCTTAATTCCCTGTGGATCGACCCCGTTACTACTATTCAACAAATAGTTTAGTGATTTCGGGCACTTATAAATTTATTTTGGCGGGTCTCGACAACCCGATGATTGGCGATAGTTCAATAATATCGTTATCACATGTGTCTCGAAGTTCGGCTTCTGAGGTTCCTTCTTCGGTTTCCAACTCTGTTAAAAAACAGAGCATAAGTTGTGTTGAGGCCCCTTCTATGGGAAAGCTGCTGCCAGCCCTCGGTTTGACTAAACATCCCTTAGAGGTAGTTAGTACGGGTGCAGCAAGTTCCAGCCTTTCTAAGGGGCTTGATCAGGGTGGTTCTTCTTCTGCTCTTGGGCAGCCTGCAAAAGCTTTAATTTCTGGAAAAACAGGGGATTGTTCCTGTACGTTGAAACCTAGCAATGTGGCAGTTTGTTGGGTTTTATGTCCTAAAACATGTGGTTTGTAAACTGTTATGTTTGTAAATATTCTATTTAGAATAAAGAGTTATTAGTTTTATTCAGTAAAAGAGTTTACTGGAATAAAGTGAAACGAGTTTAAGTTAACCTATACCAATGACCAACACCCTGTTGGGTTTTATGTCCTAAAACTCGTGGTTTGTAAACTGTTATGTTTGTAAATATTCTATTTAGAATAAAGAGTTATTAGTTTTATTCAGTAAAAGAGTTTACTGGAATAAAGTGAAACGTATTTGGTTTAACCTATACCAATGACCAACACCCTTGGCTGAATATGAGTATTTGAGCCTCATGTATGACATGATTGTGGATCAGGCTCAAGTAGTCAGTCAAAACGGTCTATAGTATACGGATAAGGCTGGGTACCTTATCCTGGTAACACTATTGGATGCGGCTCACTTTGTATTGTACAGGACGATGTGATCCGAATCGTTCCACATGGAGATGTGAGAAGTGAGGGCGTCCTGAGTAAAGAGTTTACATAAGACCGAACCGCGTATTAAGTCGCTCTCTCTTTATAACTCCGTTTACTGATGAGACCAACTTATACATATTGATGGCCTAGGTAACTCGATCTTAATCCTGAGCTCGCTATGAACCGTGTTTGGTCGCTACCGTAGGGCAGTCGAGCACTCCTAATACGGTAGCGACCATTCTGACTTACTAAAGTATCGTTGCGAGTAAATAAAGAGTTTGGGTACTTTATTTGCTGCTAAACCTCTTAATTGGTTTAAATAGGTTAAAACCGTTTCACTAATAGATTTACATTCTTTTTCAGCATGTCGAGCTCTTTTATTCAGTTGTTAGCTCACGACAAATTAACCGGTGAAAATTTTGGGACGTGGAAGTCGAACCTTAATGCTGTTTTGGTTCTCGACAACCTAAGGTTTGTCTTAACGGAGGAGTGTCCTCCGGTTCCTGGTTCAAATGCCTCACGAACTGTTCGTGAAGCATATGACGGTTGGATTCGAGCTAACGATAAAGCTCGAGTTTATATCCTGGCAAGCATATCTGATGTTTTGTCAAGGAAGCATGAAGGGATGGTTTCCGCTAAGGAAATCATGGCTTCACTACAAGAGATGTTTGGAAAGCCTTCCTCATCTCTTAGGTATGAAGCCCTCAAGCACATTTACAACTGCCATATGGCTGAAGGAACCTCTGTTAGGGAACATGTCCTTAACATGATGGTGTACTTCAATACTGCAGAAGTAAATGGGGCAACCGTCGACGAACAAGGTCAGGTTGGATTTATCTTGGAATCTCTTCCGAAGAGTTTCCTGCACTTCAGGACCAATATGGTCATGAACAAGATAGAATACAATCTGACGTCTCTTCTGAACGAGCTTCAGATTTATCAGTCCCTGCATACCTCGAAAGGAAAGGAGAAGGAGGTAAATGTTACCACTTCTGTGAAGTTCCAAAAAGGGTCTGGGTCTGGGACTAAATCTGAACCTCTTACTGTGAGTAATAAGATTATTCACAAGAAGAAGAGAAGTGCCAGGAAGGGAAAAACTCCAGCTGTAGGCAAGGTTAAAGCTACACACAGTGGAAAGTGTTTTCATTGTGGTGAAAAAGGGCACTGGAAGCGAAACTGCCCTAAATACCTTGCGGAGAAGAAGGCACAGAATGAACGACAAGGTAAATATGATTTATCTTCTGTCTAAACATGTTTTGTGGATTATGATTGTCATACCTGGATGTTGATTCAGGAACCACTAATCATGTTTGTTATTCTATTTCAGGAAACTAGTTCCTGTCTGCCTGTTTCTTGACGAAGACGACTTATGAAGACGTCTACGCAGTTTATACAGTGGGAGCTTGCTTGTTTGTTTAGTTGTCTGTATAGAAATAATTTCAACTGTTGTAATTATTGTCTATAAACTCAAGTTTGCTGTGAACGCTTTAGATGTATATAGTATCTTTTGTTTTTAATGAATAGTTCATTTTGCAAAAGATGTATACAAGTAGTGTTCTATTAAACTTGGTAACAACTAAAATGTAAAATGTATACAATAGTTCATTTTTTTTTTTTTTTTTTTTTTTTTTTTTTGTCAAAAAAAAAAAAAACATCTCCTATAAATTTGAAAACATATTCACATTATGCCAAACCGAGCATAGCTCAATTGGCATAAGGTTGTGCCCGTGACTAAAAGGTCATGGGTTCAATCCTCGCATTAACTAAATTACCGTTGCAAAAAAAAAAAATGTTAAGACTTATCTTGATTTATATTGAAAGCTAAATTATAAATTAACAATGGTTGTTAGTTTAGCTGGTTCATCTCAAGTGTTGAGAAAGCTTTAATGCAGTGGGAGAATTATGAGATAATTCGGCCTGCTGTAATAGTATGTTTTATGACTCTAGTTATCATGCTTGATGATGACAGTGAGTTCATAAACAAGAACCAGTGGCTCAAAGCCATGGATCTTCAAGGGGTTTACAGACCAAGTCTATGAGGTGAAAACCTCTAAGGCTTGACTTTCTGGCAAAGAGACTGTCCCAAAGAGAAGGGGTTAATTGTGTATTAACTTCATCTCTTGTTGTCAGATATAAGTCGTATAGTATACTCGTATCCATTGCCATGTTCTATCTGATAGAACAAGACATATGGATATCAAGACTAGCTATCTTGATAGAGTATCTATTAGTCTTAACCAGGGAGATACATTTTTCAGGATTAAGAGCAAATCGTTTGCGAGCTTCTTCAATCCATTTATGAATTGAAATAAGCATCTATATTCTGATTTATAAGGTTTGTTTTTCAAATCTTATGGTTTTGAACATTACATTGATAAAACTTGTTGGACAAGTGTTTAATCAATGTTAAAGCTTTCATAATATATTCCCGTAATTTTGTCCTGATCATTGAGAATGATGTAGGATTGATTACTGACTTTTAGCATAAACTAGCGACCCACTCCCAAATAGTTGATCTGGAGGTAGGCTTAGTTTGTTCTAAGGATTCAGATTGATCTGAGTCGTAAGAACAAATCGCTAGTGTTGTCTCTAAAATCTTTTATTGACAAGTTGTTGTCAATATTCGATGGTCTATGGAAATGGTTTCCTAAGACACCTCAAGTATTGAGGATACTGGATGCACCCAAGTGCATTTACATATTGGAGGTCAGATGTATCTTTTGAGATACATGACCCGATATGTGCTATGCAGTGGGAGCTGTCAGTATTATTTGTCCAATTGGATTGGATTCCGGTTAAAGTTTTGTCCTTGTACTTAGAGGAGTAGAATACAAGAGTTGTATTGTTGATTCCTCGTTGGTAGCTAAGTCTATTTGCAGCTTGTGAAGCAGCAATAGGTTTATAAGTTGAGCTCGCAGTTAGTACTATGAGGAGATGTGATGGTCACATGGAAAGCCTGTAGTACTTCATGTTGATTAGTTTACTAAGTCTCTCATGGCTAAAGTGTTTGAGAGACACCTAGAAGAGTCTAGGGCTCCGAGTTGCTGGAGAGGACAGTGGGAGAAAGCTTCTGATAAATGATATATTAGTTTTCTCCACCTAACATGTACACCACGGACGTTTAAGTCCAAGTGGGAGTTTGTTGGGTTTTATGTCCTAAAACTCGTGGTTTGTAAACTGTTATGTTTGTAAATATTCTATTTAGAATAAAGAGTTATTAGTTTTATTCAGTAAAAGAGTTTACTGGAATAAAGTGAAACGTGTTTGGTTTAACCTATACCAATGACCAACACCCTTGGCTGAATATGAGTATTTGAGCCTCATGTATGACATGATTGTGGATCAGGCTCAAGTAGTCAGTCAAAACGGTTTATAGTATACGGATAAGGCTGGGTACCTTATCCTGGTAACACTATTGGATGCGGCTCACTTTGTATTGTACAGGACGATGTGATCCGAATCGTTCCACATGGAGATGTGAGAAGTGAGGGCGTCCTGAGTAAAGAGTTTACATAAGACCGAACCGCGTATTAAGTCGCTCTCTTTTTATAACTCCGTTTACTGATGAGACCAACTTATACATATTGATGGCCTAGGTAACTCGATCTTAATCCTGAGCTCGCTATGAACTCCTGCTTATTCGATAGTATCCTTTGACTTGCACGGGTGAGAGTGGCCCTTTACCGCCGACTCAATAAGCCTACCATCTTGGGGATAAAGTCGAATAGGTAGCTGGGGACATAGCACAGCAAGATTGAAGTTCACTCCTAACCCGCTCTTCAGGGTTAGTAGATAGGTTGTTCCCTTAATAGCTGACTCTGGGGCTTGAACAATGAGCGCTCACACTCTCATGTGATGAGAGAGTTAATTGATCTGTTGGTTGGACCACTGATCTATTGTTCATTAGAGGTGTCAGTGGTACTTAAGGAACAAGACGTAATGCAGGGGTTAAACGGTTTAAATGACCCAGCTGTGATTACGAACAACCTGTGAAGGGTCGACTTGCCCGTGACGGTTATATCAAAGGACACAATATATTTTTTTTTGCAACGGTAGTTTAAGTAATGCGGGGATTGAACCCATGACCTTTTGGTCACCGGCACAACCCTATGCCAATTGAGCTATGCTCGGTTTGGCGAGGACACAATATATCTACAGTGAGGAGAGTGCAACCCTCGGACTATAGTGGAGTCTCCGGGGGTTAACGAAAGTTGATTGATTCGGGTTAAAAGAGTTTTGACCGAATAATCTCGTATCGTTGGAGCTCATGATCTGTAGGTCCTTTAGGTTCTCCTAGCTAGCTCGGATAACGTCGTGCAACAGTATAAGAGAAAATTAAAAGGAAAAGAATTTGAATTGTTCAAATTCGGTTTATGGAAGGAGGATGGACATATTTAAATATGATTTAAATATGAGAATGACCTATAACATGAATAGGATTCATGTGTAAAAAAGTCGGTTTTCGTAAAACCGGGTTTAGCCATATTATTTAATTAATATTTGATATTGAATTAAATAATAATTATTAATTAAAAAGTTTAATTAATAATTATATATATATATATTTATTAATTGTTTAATAAATAAAATTATTATTATTATTTTTAAATAATAATAATAATTATTATATATATATATATATATATATATATATTTTTGACTTTTCTTAAGGGTTAAGAAAAGGTTGATGGATATATATATTGGCTTAGTGGGTTTTGGGGTGGTGAGAATTAAAGTATGAATTCATAAAAACTCTTGTTGAAGTCTTTTTTAGCTACTGGCTTACGAAAGCTGAAGGTTGATTTTAAGAACTCCTTTTGAGTTTCTTAAAATTTTTGCTTCTGTACTTCAAGAGTTGTTGCCTCAGACCTCAATCTCCTCTCTTCTTCTTTTCTTCTTCTTTTCTCTTTGTTTCGGAGTCCCACAACTCCGTTGCGCGGCGCCGAGGATAGCGGGACTACCTGGAGTGGTCCTCGGGGCGTTCGTGAGAAGAGGTCGGAAGAGTTCGTGACGAGGAACGGCCGGCGGACTTGAAGAAATTGGAGCAACAAGGGTATGTATTTCTAAATTTCTTAATTCCGTCTTTAGAGCATGTTTTCTATTTGTTAAATTGATGAAATTAGAGTATCATCGGTCCAAAATCGCTTTTCGCTGCGCAAGTCGCTCCAACACACCCTTGGCTGAATATGAGTACTTGAGCTTCATGTATGACATGATTGTGGATTAGGTTCAAGTAGTCAGTCAAAATGGTCTATAGTATACGGATAAGGCTGGGTACCTTATCCTGGTAACACTATTGGATGCGGCTCACTTTGTATTGTACAAAACAATGTGATCCGAATTGTTTCACATGGAGATGTGCTAGTGAGGGCGTCATGTGCAAAGAGTTTTCATAAGACCGAACCGCGTATTAAGTCGCTCTCTCTTTATAACTCCGTTTACTGATGAGAACGACTTATACATATTGATGGCCTAGGTAACTCGATCTCAATCCTGAGCTCGCTATGAACTCCTGCTTATTCGATAGTATCCTTTGACTTGCACGGGTGAGAGTGGCCCATAAGCGGCTACTCAATAAGCCTACCATCTTGGGGATAAAGTCGAATAGGTAGCTGGGGACATAATACAGCAAGATTGGAGTTCACTCCTAACCCGCTCTTCAGGGTTAGTAGATAGGTTGTTCCCTTAATAGCTGACTCCGGGGCTTGAATAATTAGCGCGCACACTCTCATGAGATGAGAGGGTTAATTGATCTGTTGGTTGGACCACAAATCTATTGTTCATTAGAGGTGTCAGTGGTACTTAAGGAACAAGACGTAATGCAGGGGTTAAACGGTTTAAATGACCCAGCTGTGATTACGAACAACCTGTGAAGGGTCGACTTGCCCGTGACGGTTATATCAGAGGACATTATATATCTACAGTGAGGAGAGTGCAACCCTCGGACTATAGTGGAGTCTCCGGGGGTTAACGAAAGTTGATTGATTCGGGTTAAAAGAGTTTTGACCGAATAATCTCGTATCGTTGGAGCTCATGATCTGTAGGTCCTTTAGGTTCTCCAGGCTAGCTCGGATAACGACGTGCAACAATATAAAAGAAAATTAAAAGAAAAAGAATTTGAATTGTTCAAATTCGGTTTATGGAAGAAGGATGAACATATTTAAATATGATTTAAATATGAGAATGGCCTTTAACATGAATGAGATTCATGTGTAAAAAAATCGGTTTTTCGAAAAAACCGGGTTTAGTCATATTATTTAATTAATATTTGATATTGAATTAAATAATATTTATTAATTAAAAAGTTTAATTAATAATTATATATATTTTTTATTTATTAAAAAGTTTAATAAATAAAATTATTATTATTATTTTTAATAATAATAATAATAATAGTTATATATATATATGTGTCTTGCATGCAGCAAGACACATTTTTTTTTTTTTGCAAAGGTGATTATATAGAAGCAAAAAGGACCTCAAAGCCCGAGGCCAAAGGGCACCATCAAACAAGCGAACATCCACTGGGAAAACCAATGTACCAAACAAATAAAAACAACCCAACGGAATCCTCACAGCCCGAGGGAGAGCAACAAAACCAACAAACAACAAACCCCGGCACCCAACCCACAAGCGGGAAGGAGCCAGAAAAGACAAAAAAGCATGTAAAGACAACACAACTCAACAAGCAAAAGAAACACAAGCGAAGCAAGAGGAAACAACTAGGCAGAACACGAACGCAGCAGAACTCCCGAGCCGCCCCAAAACCACCCCAAGCCCTCAATCACCCGGCCGACACGAGCAGAAGAGCGACTCCAGACAAGGTCAAGGGACACAAAGCAAGGCAGAGGGAGGACAGACAGATGCTGAGATAAAAAGAGGCCAAGCTGGCCCTCCATCATAAGCCTGTAAGACGCCAGCCCCCCAAGCACGACCAAGAAACCAAAACTAAGAAGAGGCCCTTTTACTCGTCTTCCCCCTACTTCTGGCAAAAGAACAACCATCAGGTATGCAGGCCCGACAGATAGCCACAAGGACCAGGCTAGCATCGCTTCCCTCGACAAAGCCTAATCCAAGGACACCCACCAAAAACCGACACACCCTCCGGACAAGGCGCCTTTCGGGGTGACAACAAGCAACCAGAACAAACTCAACTCAATTCAGGAACCAGGACCACACCAGGGAGAGAGCACCCACAGAACAAAGATGGACAGCCAACTGCAAAAGTAGAAAGCACCGCCTACACCAACCCCTACAGAGCGAGGCCCCCCACAGACTACCCTCTCATAGCCACCACGCAAGATGCCCACCGGGAAAGAAAGAGCCAAGGACAACTAGGGGCAAACAGGCGAAGAAAGCAAGCAAACTGAAAGAGCCTCTGCAAGAAACGCCCTCAAGAAGGAAACCACAGAGAGAGGCCCCAAAACAGGCAAGCTACACAGACCAAACTGAAAACCCCTCCAAAGAAGAGACAACAGCAGCACCTAGGGACAGAGTAGGGGAAGAAGCCATCGCCAGCAACGAAACAACACCGCAAAGAGCAACCTAGGGACAAAGCAAGGGAAGAAGCAATCGCCAGAAGCGAAACAGCACCGTAAAGAGCAACCTGAAATAACACCTGCACACACTCAAAGAACAAGATAAAGTCAATCAAAAGAATCCCAGGGGGAACCGGCCGAAACCACACCCACCCAGGACGAGCATGCAGAAGATATATCAGACCGAATAGCAGCGATAACCGACTGAGGAGGACGATGACCCGGGCCATGAAAACGCAAATTGCGTTCCATTCAAATATGGTAGATCACAGCACACCAGGCCACTCGCCAAACAAGCTTACGCTTGTGCTGCCCAGCACTCTCCCGACAAATCCACTCAAGCTCAGCATCCCAAGGGAGAATGAGGCGGGAAGCTCTACCCCAACTGAGGATATCTTCCCACACCAAACTCGCAACGGGGCACTGAAAGAACAAGTGGTCGCGGGACTCAGTCCCAGACAAACAAAGCAAACAATCAGTAGGGGTCGAGGAGATCCACCTAGCCAGCCTGTCCCGGGTATACAGACGATCCCTCAAGGCCAGCCAGGTGACAAAAGCATGACGCGGAATATTCCCCCCGAACCATAGCAAACCTGCCAAGGAACCACCGTCCCACGAGGACGGATCGCCTCCCAAGCACTCGAAACTGAAAAGCCAATCCCGCCTGGAACCCAGATCAACCTATCCTCCCGACTTGGGCAACACACAGTAGAGCGCACGACATCGGAGATTTCCAACAACTCAGGAGACACCAACGGCCACCGCCACGAACCATCAGGCAACAGGAAATTAGAGACCATAGCTTGAATATGACTAGCCGCGTCATACAAGATACGATCACTAATCCTTGGGAGAATAGGACCATCAGGAAGCCATGGATCAACCCACATACGGCACCGACAACCATCGCCAATGGAAAACCGGACAAGTGGACGAAATTGGTCACGAAGCCCCATGATCGCCTTGAGGCACCAAGACCACAGAGACGACACAGGAATCGTCCAAAGAGAACGACCACGGAGGATATCGTCCTAAGAGAGCGAAGCAGAAGGAGCCAAAGGAGCTTCATAACAGCTGCCGAGTTCCAGGATTGGATATGACGAATACCCAAACCTCCCTCCCGCTTAGGCAAACAAATGTCATCCCAGGCCACCTTAGCCCCCCCCACGACCAGAAGGAGAGCCTTTCCAGAGGTAGCAACGAAGCAAACTCTCAACCCGATGGACTATTCGAGCAGGCAGCACACAAACACTAGCCCAATAGACCTGGAAGCTCTGGAGGACCGACTGAATAAGCTGCAACCTACCAGCATAGGAAAGAGCCCTAGCAGTCCAACTACCAATCCTAGAGGTGATCCGATCAATCAGGGGCTGGCAATCCCGAGAAGACAGCCTTCCCGAGAGGAGAGGGAGACTTAAGTAACAAACAGGCAGGGATGCAAGACCAACACCCATGAACTCAGCAACGCAGACAGCCACAGGGGCAGGAACCCCCGCACAGAACATCGAGCTCTTAGCGGAGTTAGCCACTAGGCCTGAAAGCTCCTGGAAGTGAAGTAAGGACTGCTGAACAAAACTCAAAGAAGTCCTATTTCCCGCAGAGAAAATCATCAAGTCATCCGCAAAGCACAGATGGGTAAGATTAACCCTCTCGCACTTGGGATGAAACTGAAACTCAGGCGGCGGGGAGTTCAGCAGCCGCGACAAGACTTCCATACACATGACGAATAGGTAAGGGGACAGGGGAATGTTTGATCAATACGAACCCACTTTTGAATAAAAAAAAAATTCAAAAAATGCATCCCACCGGGGCGTTTTCGGTTTTTTGCAATTTCCATATCGCTCGTTTCTTCCCTTCTTTTCCAAACTTATGGTCGGGGACGTTTTTTAACCTCAAACTACAACTCTCGAAGCCTGCGAGTCTAATATCTAACAACCTTGCACCCCAATCTCAAAGCCCTAAAATCCTCAACGGGAGCATTTAAAGCACGTGCCAAAAAAACTGATTAAGATTCTGAATTGCACAAAACCAAAGAGTGGATTGTGAATGTTTGATCAATACGAACCCATTTTTTAATAAAAAAAAAATTCAAAAAATGCATCGCACCGGGGTGTTTTCGGTTTTTTGCAATTTCCATATCGCTCGTTTCTTCCCTTCTTTTCCAAACTTATGGTCGGGGACGTTTTTTAACCTCAAACTACAACTCTCGAAGCCTGCGAGTCTAATATCTAACAACCTTGCACCCCAATCTCAAAGCCCTAAAATCCTCAACGGGAGCATTTAAAGCACGTGCCAAAAAAAGTGAGTAAGATTCTGAATTGCACAAAACCAAACAGTGGATTGTGAATGTTTGATCAATACGAACCCATTTTTTAATTAATTTTTTTTTCAAAAAATGCATCCCACCGGGGCGTTTTCGGTTTTTTGCAATTTCCATATCGCTCGTTTCTTCCCTTCTTTTCCAAACTTATGGCCGGGGACGCTTTTTAACCTCAAACTACAACTCTCGAAGCCTGCGAGTCTAATATCTAACAACCTTGCACCCCAATCTCAAAGCCCTAAAATCCTCACCGGAGCATTTAAAGTACGTGCCAAAAAAACTGAGTAAGATTCCGAATTGCACAAAACCAAAGAGTGGATTGTGAATGTTTGATCAATACGAACCCATTTTTTAATAAAAAAATTTCAAAAAATGCATCCCACCGGGGCGTTTTCTGTTTTTTGCAATTTCCATATCGCTCGTTTCTTCCCTTTTTTTTTTTTGCAAAGGTGAATATATATTAAGCAAAAGACCTCAAAGCCCGAGTCCAAAGGGCACCAACAAACAAGAGAACAAACCACTGGGAAACCAATGTACCAAAACAAAACAAAGCAACCCAAACGGAAACCTCACAGCCCGAGGGAGAGCAACAAAACAAACAAACAAAAACACCCGGCACCCAACCCACAGGCGGGAAGGAGCCAGAAAAGCCAAAAAGCAAAACAACACAACTCAAAGAGAAATGGAACACAACCGTAGCAAGAGGAAGCAGCAAGCCCGAGCACAAAACGAAGCAAACTCCCCAGGCTCCCAAACAACCGAAGCCATCAATCCCCCGGTCGACATGAGCAAAAAGGAGCGACTCCAGACCAAGTCAAGGGGCGCCAAAACAAAGCAGAGGGAGGACAGACAGATGCTGAGAGAAAAAGAGGCCAAGCTGGCCATCCATCATATGCAAGTGAGAAACCAGCTCCCCAAGCACGACCAAGAATCCCAAAACAAAGAAGAGGCCCTTCAACTCGTCTTCCCCCTACTTCTGGCAAAAGAACAACCATCAGGAATGCAGGCCCGGCAGAAAGCCACAAGGACCAGGCAAGCATCGCTTCCCTCGACAAAGCCTGATCCAAGGACACCCACCAAAAACCGACACACCCTCCGGACAAGGCGCATTTCGGGGTGACAACAAGCATCCAGAACAAACTCAACTCAAATCAGGAACCAAGACCACACCAGGGCAGAGAGCACCCACAGAACAGAGATGGACAACCAACTGCAGAAGTAGCAAGCACCGCCTAAACCAACCCCAACCGAGAGAGGCCCCCCACAGACAAGCCTCTCATAGCCACCACTCAAAACGCCCACTAGGGAAGAAGGAGCCAAGGACATCGAGGGGCTAAAACAGGGGAAGAAAGCAAACAAACTGAGACGAGCCTCTGCAAGAAGCACCCTCAAGAAGAACAACCACAAGGCGGCCCCAAACAGGAAAGCCACACAGACCAAACTGGAAACCCCCTCCAGAGAAGAGACAACAGCATCACCTAGATAGCCTAGAGTGACAGCAGTACCTAGGGTCAGAGCAGGGGAAGAAGCAATCGCCAGAAGCAAAACAGCACCACACAAAGCAACCTGAAAAAACACCTGCACACACTCAAAGAACAAGAGAAGTCAATCAAAAGAATCCCAGGGGGATCCGGCCGAAACCGCACCCACCCAGGACGAGCAAGCAGAAGATAAATCAGACTGAATAGCAGCGATAACCGACTGAGGAGGCCGGTGACCCGGGCCATGAAAACGCAAATTGCGTTCCTTCCAAATATGGTAGATCACAGCACACCAGGCCACTCTCCAGACAAACTTACGCTTATGCTTTTTTTTTGCAAAGGTGATTATATATAAGCAAAAAGACCTCAAAGCCCGAGGCCAAAGGGCACCATCAAACAAGAGAACAACCACTGGGAAAACCAATGTACGACAACAAAACAAAACAACCCAACAGAACCTCACAGCCCGAGGGAAAGCAAACAAGAAACCAAACAACTACAAACCCCGACATCCAACCCACAAGCGGAAGGAGCCAGAAAAGACAAAAGGCAAATAAATACCACACAACTCAAAAAGAAAAAGAACACAGCTGAAGCAAGAGGAAACAACAAATCAGAACACGAACGAAGCATAACTCCTCAGCCGCCCAGAAAACTCGAGGCCATCCATCCACCGGCCGGCACGAGCGAAAGAGCGACTCCAGACAGGGTCAAGGGGCACCAAACAAACAGAGGGAGGACAGACAGATGCTGAGATAAAAGGGGTCAAGCTGGCCATCCATCAATGTATGCAAGAAGCCAGCCCCCCAAGCACGACCAAGTAACCAAACAAAGAAGAGGCCCTTCAACTCGTCTTTCCCCTACTTATGGCAAAAGAACAACCATCCGGTATGCAGGCACGGCAGAAAGCCACAAGGACCCAGCCAGCATCGCTTCCCTCGACAAAGCGAGATCCAAGGACCCACCAAAAGCCCAAACACCCTCCGGACAAAGCGCCTTTCGGGGTGACAACAAGAATCCAGAACAAACTCAACTCAATTAGGAACCAGGACTGGCAGGGGACAAAGAGCACCCACAGAACAGAGAAGGACAGCCAACTGCAAAAGTAGCAAGCACCGCCAGAACCAACCCCAACAGCTGGTGGCACCCCACAGACTAGCCTCTCAAAGCCCCCGCTCAAAAAGCCCACCAAGGAAGAAAGGGCCAAGGACATCAAGGGACAGACAAGTGAAGAAAGCAAGCAACTGATCGAGCCTTTGCAAGCAGCGTCCTCAAAGCAGGGACAAGCACAGGGACAAGCTCAAACAAGCAAGCCTCACAGACCAAACTGAAAACCACCTCCAGAGAAGAGACAACAGCAGCAACCAGGGACAGAGCAGGGGAAGAAGCAATCGCCAGAAGCGAAACAACACCGCAAAGAGCAACCTGAAAAAACACCTGCACACACTCAAAGAACAAGACAAAGTCAATCAAAAGAATCCCAGGGGGAGCCGGCCGAAACCGCACCCACCCAGGACGAGCATGCAGAGGAAATATCAGACCGAATAGCAGCGATAACCGACTAAGGAGGACGGTGACCCGGGCCGTGAAAACGCAAGTTGCGTTCCATCCAAATATGGTAGATCACAGCACACCAGGCCACTCTCCAAACAAGCTTACGCTTGTGCTGCCCAGCACTCTCCCGACAAATCCACTCAAGCTCAGCATCCCAAGGGAGAACGAGGCGGGAAGCTCTCCCCCAACAGAGGATATCCTCCCACACCAAACTCGCAAAGGGGCACTGAAAGAACAAGTGGTCACGGGACTCAGTCCCGGACAAACAAAGCAAACAATCGGTAGGGGTCGAGGGGATCCACCTAGCCAGCCTATCACGGGTATACAAACGGTCCCTCAAGGCCAGCCAGGTGACAAAAGCATGACGCGAAATATTCCCCCCGAACCAAAGCAAACCCTGCCAAGGAACCACTGTCCCACGGGGGCGGATCACCTCCCAAGCACTCGAAACAGAAAAGCCAATCCCGCCTGGAACCCAGATCAACCTATCCTCCCTACCTGGGCAACACACAGTAGAGTGCGCGGCATCAGCGATCTCCAACAACTCAGGAGACACTACCGGCCACCGCCACGAACCATCAGGTAGCAGGAAATCAGAGACCATAGCTTGAATATGACTAGCTGCGTCATACAAGATACGATCACTAATCCTGGGGAGAATAGGACCATCAGGCAGCCATGGATCAACCCACATACGACACCTAGAACCATCGCCAATGGAAAACCGGACAAGTGGACGGAATTGGTCCCGAAGCCCCATAATCGCCTTGAGGCACCAAGACCACATAGATGACACAGGAATCGTCCAAAGAGACCGACCACGGAGGATATACTCCTCCATCCAAGCGACCCACAGAGAACCAGAGCGAAGCAGAAGGAGCCAAAGGAGCTTCATAACAGCTGCCGAGTTCCAGGATTGGATATGACGAATACCCAAACCTCCCTCCCGCTTCGGCAAACAAATGTCATCCCAGGCAATCTTCGCCCCCCCTCGACCAGAAGGAGAGCCCTTCCAGAGGTAGCAAGGAAGCAAACTCTCAACCCTATGGACTATACGAGCAGGCAACACAAACACACTAGCCCCCAATAGACCTGGAAGCTCTGGAGGACCGATTGGATAAGCTGCAACGTTCCCGCATAGGAAAGAGTCCTAGCAGTCCAACTGCCAATCCTAGAGGTGATCCTATCAATCAGGGGCTGGCAATCCCGAGAAGACAGCCTACCAGAGATGAGAGGGAGACCTAAGTAACAAACAGGCAGGGTCGCAAGAGCAACACCCATGAACTCAGCCAGACCGACAGCCACCGGGACAGGAACCCCCGCACAGAACATCGAGCTCTTAGCGGAGTTAGCCACAAGGCCTGAAAGCTCCTGGAAGTGAAGTAAAGTCTGCTGAACAAACCTCAAAGAAGTCCTGTTCCCCGCAGAGAAAATCATCAAGTCATCCGCAAAGCAAAGATGGGTAAGATTAACCCTCTTACACTTGGGATGAAACTCAAACTCAGGCGGCGGGGAATTCAGCAGCCGCGACAAGACTTCCATACAAGCGGAGAGACCCCAACATGGGTCATCCACCTACTAGCAACCACAGACAAAAACCTATCAGGCTCCCCCAATGGTTAAAGAATCGAAAGGAGGGAGACCGACGAGCACCTAAAGGGCCTGGAGAGAAAACCATCGGACTATGATCAGAAACACCCCAATCATGGACGTGCACCACACACATAGGCTGGGCAGAAGCCCACTCAGCATTCACCAAAACTCTATCCAACCTCCCCAACTGACCCCCCGGACCACCCCTCGGGCGGCTAGTCCAAGTGAACCAATTCCCCTGAACCGGCAGCTCTACCAAGTCAGCCTCTAGGAGAGCAGTATCAAAGGCTCCCATCGCAGAAATGCTATGGTTGCCACCACTCCTCTCAGTCAGCCGGCGAGTCTCATTAAAGTCTCCCATAACCACTCCAGGGGAAGACCAACTTGAACAAGCCAAGACCAACTCCCTCCACAAGGCAGACCTCCCAGCCTCGAGATTGGACCCATACACACAAGCAATATAAGTCACAACCTGAGAAGACAGGTCCACCAGGGAGCCAGTAACCAACTGAGGACTAATCAGGGTAGGGGAGAAAGAGAAACAACGGGAACGCCATAACACCCAAATACGACCCAGGCCACTATCCCCATAACTACACACACACTGCCAATCGGCCCCAAAGGAACGAAACACGAAGTCAAACTGATGAGCCTTAACCTTAGTTTCTACCAGACAACAGAAACCAATATCCTCAGATTCTAAAAAGGAACGAACACATTGTCCTTTTGTCGGGTCAGTGAGACCGCGCACATTCCACGAGCACCAACTAGACATAGGAAGTAGAAGGGGAAACAATGGCATCCTGACACCATCGGGGGTCCACACTGTCACAAAGCGTCTTTTCCACTAAGGAAACCACCCTCGGGGAGGCCAAGGCACACTCCGAGGAATCAGCTAGGGAACCGAAAGAGTTAGCCACGCGGACCCCCTTTAGGGGCTCGGGAGAACGGGAAAGCCTAGAGGTGGGGCCAGTAGGGGAACTCGGGAGGCTAACCAAGGCAATGGGATGGGCAGACGAGTCTGTCGCAGCCAAGGACTTCGCAGCCTTCTTCCTGTTCCGTTTACGCCTACGAGATTTCCCTTCCATAGGGAGAAACTCATCACCAATCTCAAGAGAGGAGGCCTGCTGACCCTCCCCACTATCAACCATAACCATATCCGAGTCCACGCCCTCACTCTGGGCCAGCACCTTGACCTCACCCTCAACAGACACCTGTGTAGTGAGGATGGGATCGACCCTACCCATATTCTGTTTCGGACAACCTGTGTCCGAGTGACCAAAGACACGGCAAGACAGGGACCGCTTGGGCTTCCACTCATACTCAATTGGGATAGTGTGATCAACCTCATAGACAGTGACCCCAACTTTACTAGGAAGAGGGGCATCAATTGCAACCTCCACACAAACTCGAGCATACGAGGAGCACGTTTTGTCCTTTGTAGGCTTATCCAACCGCAAAGGAACACCAAACGTGCTCGCAATATTACTCAACCGAGGAGTGGTCCACAATTCCATAGGGACATGGAAAAACTTAACCCACACAGGTATTTTATCGAACACAAAGGTCTGGGGGACAATCCCAGGGGCCCACGGCCTCAGAAGGATATGCTTACCCCCAATGTGCCAGGGACCATTCTCCAGGACCCAGTCCCGAGCTGACTTTTGGAACCTGAAGATGATCAAACCATTATCAAACAAGTTAATGGTTTGAACTTCCACATGTCCCCAATTCTTTCGGACAAGCCGATCGAGCACAAAAAAGAGGAGTTTACCATCAATAAACTGACCCACCAAAGAACCTCTCCAGACAGCTACACCCTCCTCAATAACCTCATCCGAGGGGATGGCAAACATAATCCCATCCTTCTCAATTGGAGGATTATAGACTAGGGGTTCAATAGCGGGGGAGGTCCACTGAGGCCTAAAAAGATTGGCCCAACTAGACTTCTGACCCTGACCATGGGACCCCGGGGGGCCAAAGGGCCCAACAAGATGTGGCCCAAACTTACCCAAAGTACCTACAGACGTCTCTTCCCCGGCACTAGCCTCCAAATTCGGCCGAGGATGGCCTAACAGAGGAAACTTTCCTGGAATCCCCGACCCACTCCTAGGCCCAAACAAGCTACAACCCAAACCAAACTCACCCTCACCCCCGTTCTCCTCCAGGGGCAAAACCTCATCCCGAGTGGGCTTAAAACGCCGAGCTACCAAGTGTCCTAACTGCCCACGCCCTATTGGGCTAAAGGAGGACGGCCCATTTGGCAAGACTCCTTGCCCTAAGAATGGGCCCCTCCCAATTGCGCCAAGCCCATTTTGCTCAAGCCCACCCTTGCCATTCAAATCAAGGACATTTGGGCCAAGCCCGTTTATGTCAAGCCCAATTGGGTTTGGGATGTCACATCTTGGCTGGCCCATTAAATCATCACATTGCAGCCCTTCATTGCGTGAGACTTCAGACTTACCAAATCGGGTATCAATGTTCTTAATAGCTTGAGGCAGCAACGGATTACCCAAGGAGAGAGAACCAGCCACACTCAAAGGACTTTCCAAAACTGCCGCAACTAAACCGTTCCCAACTCGGATATTTGAAGGGAGTTCAAAATTATTCCCAGATTTTCCATAACGGGTATCCAAGGAATTTAAGCCATTGCCCATGGAGAGAGAATCCCCCTTTAATTGACTTTCCAAATCAGCCAATATAGTCGGATTTCTCCCCTTCAACAAACGGCCAGTTGGGATTTTTTCAAACTCAACTTGACCTTTAAGAGCAGCGCTCATCACGGGGCCTGATGCAGGTATGGTAGTAGACTTCTTCCTGACGTTAATGAACTTTCCCTCAATAGGGATGGCATTCAATTAAGAATCTCCAGCCGCCACACCTAAGGGGAAAGAGACGGCCTGCCCTAATCCATCGTCTTCATCCTCCAGCCTAGCCTTACCCAAGTTTGAAGAAGACGAGGCCCCGTCCCCTGTTTTTCCAGAAATTGCAGCTAATGCAGGCTGCCCAAAAGCACGAGAAGGACCTCCCTGATCAAGCCCCTTAGAAGGGATGGATACCTCTAAGGGAAGATTTGGCAAGACGTGGGCTGGCAGCAGCTTACCCACAGAAGGGGGCTCAACACCACTCATGCTCTGTTTTTTAACAGAACTGAAAACCGTCGAAGGAGCCTTTGAGGCCGAGCTTTGAGCCACCTGCAACCCAGAATCCTTATTTGATGGATTAGGAATGGCATTCGAAGCAACCCCGTTCATAGCTCCTGACTTGATAACCCCTGAAGAAGGAGAGGATTTTGGAGGACGAAGGGCAAAAACACCCGCACCCGCAGCAGAAGCATGACTCTTGGCAAGTGGCTTTTTCTGAGGAGATTTCTTTCTTCTCATAGCTTCTCTCTACTCGTGAGTACTCAGGGGAAAGACAACTCTCAAAGAAAGGGCAGAATGTGACCCCAATCCAAGCTCCAATGAACCCAAACCACACCAAAAAAACTAAAAAACGAAAAAAACAGTAGGCTGTAAACAAAATAGAAAACGAAAAGGCAGAATGTGAACTTACCTCGATGACGCGCCCAACTCCGCTTCCTTGATCAGCATTCCCTACCAATCTTCAATCCCCAGCCATGGAAAGCTTCAAGCCACCATGGACAAAATGCATCTCCAAATAGTCAATCCCCCATTGGAGGGAGGAGAGAGAACAGAGAGAATTTTGAAAACGTACTTGTTTTACTTATGCTGCCCAGCACTCTCTCGACAAATCCACTCAAGCTCAGCATCCCAAGGGAGAACGAGGCGGAAAGCTCTACCCCAACTGAGGATATCTTCCCACACCATTCTCGCAAAGGGCACTGAAAGAACAGGTGGTCGCGAGACTCAGACCCGGACAAACAAAGCAAACAATCAGTAAGGGTCGAGGGGATCCACCGGGCCAGCCTGTCCCTGGTATAGAATCTATCCCTCAAGGCCAGCCAGGTGACAAAAGCATGATGCGGAGTATTCCCCCCGAACCAAAGCAAACCCAGCCAAGGAACCACCGTCCCACGAGGGCGGATCGCCTCCCAAGCACTCGAGACTGAAAACCCAATCCCGCCCAGAACCCAGATCAACCTATCCTCACGATAAAGGCAGCACACAATAGAGCGCACGACATCAGATATCTCCAGCATCTCAGGAGACACCAACGGCCATCGCCACGAACCATCAGGCAGCAGGAAATCAGAGACCGTAGCTTGAATATGACTAGCCGAGTCATACAAGATACGATCACTAATCCTGGGCAGAATAGGACCATCTGGCATCCATGCATCAACCCACATACGACACCTACAACCATCACCAATGGAAAACCGGAAAGGCGGACGGAATTGGTCACGAAGCCCCATTATCGCCTTGAGGCACCAAGACCATAGAGGCGACACAGGAATCGTCCAAAGAGAACGTCCACGGAGAACGTAGTCCTCCATTCAAGCGACCCACAGAGAGCCAGAGCGAAGCAGAAGGAGCCAAAGGAGCTTCATAACAGCTGCCGAGTTCCAGGACTGGATATGACGAATACCCAAACCGCCCTCCCGTTTCGGCAAACAAATATCATCCCAGGCTACCTTTGCCCCCCCGCGACCAGAAGGAGAGCCTTTCCAGAGGTAGCAACGAAGCAAGCTCTCAACCCTCTGGACCACACGAGCAGGCAGCACAAAAACACTAGCCCAATAGACCTGGAAAGTCTGGAGGACCGACTGAATAAGCTGCAACCTACCAGCATAGGAGAGAGCCCTAGCAGTCCAACTACCAATCCTAGAGGTGATCCGATCAATCAGGGGCTGACAATCACGCGAAGTCAGCCGACCTGAGAGAAGGAGAAGACCTAAGTAACAAACAGGCAGCGACGCAAGAGGAACACCCATGAACTCAGCACGGCCGACTGCCACAGGGACAGAAGCACCCGCACAGAACATCGAGCTCTTAGCGGAGTTAGCCACAAGGCCAGAAAACTCCTGGAAGAGGTGTAAGGTCTGCTGAACAAACCCCAAAGAAGACCTATTACCTGCAGAGAAAATCATCAAGTCATCCGCGAAGCAGAGATGGGTTAGCTTAACCCTCTCACACTTGGGATGAAACTCAAACTCAGGAGGGGGGGAATTCAGCAGACGCGACAAGACTTCCATACACATGACGAACAGGTAAGGGGACAGGGGATCTCCCTAGCGGAGACCCCTCCTCCCTGCAAAGAACCCCTCAGAGGACCCATTCACAAAAATGGAGAACATAGGCGAGGTAATGCAGGCCCGGATCCAGTTGACAAACTGGCAAGACGTACCAATCGAGAGCAGCAAGCCAAATAGGAAATCCCACTGGATAGAATCATATGCTTTCTGCAGATCGACCTTCGGCACACACCGCGGGCTCCCCTTATTAGGTGGTACCCCCCAACCAAATCCTGGCAGAGCAAAATGTTGTCCTCAATACTCCTCCCTTGAACAATGGCCGACTGATTCGGACTAATGAAGGAAGGCAACCACACACGAAGACGATTAGCCAAAACCTTTGCAATGCATTTATACAACACATTACAACAAGTTTGACAAAGTCGGAAATATTCTCTTTGTTCTCTCTCCTCACAACAATGGTGGATTGAGTTTTTTTGGGGGCTTCGTCTTCATCCATGGTGATTGGGCTGTCCATGGTTACGGTTTGAAGACTAGAGGGCAAGCTGAACAAGGTAGCGGCGCTGGGCACGTCTTCAAGAGGTCATCCATGGCTGCTGATTGAAGGTTGCGGAGCAGGGTGCTTCAAGAGATAAGCTTTCTCTGATTTTTCTTGTGTTTTGTTTCTGTTTTTTAAGGTTTCTGCATTTCTTTTCTGTTTGTGTGGGCTGTAATTTGCGTCTGGGTCCTTGGAGTTTGGGTTGGGGAGTTTGGTTTATCTTCATCTTCAAATGGGGAAGAAGAAATCACCTCACAGGAAGGGCTCCCCTCATAAGAAGGCTGCTGCTTCTCTCTCGAGCGCCAATGGTTCTCGGCCACAAAAGTCTCCACCAGTAGAGGTTTCCAATTCAGGAGCTCAATCCAGTTCAGGAGCTCCAATTGGGATTGTTCCGAATGCCATGCTTCATTCATCTGGTCACGATTTGGGAAAGAAGGTGGCCCGTGCTTTGACTTCTGAAGTTACTAAAAAGGGGTCCAAATCCGAGGGAAAACAGAGCATGGTAAGGGTTGAGGTTCCTGCTGTGGGGAACCTTCTGAATGCGCCTGTTCATCCAATTGAGGGTGCTGGTGTAGGCTCTTGTAGTTCTGGTAAAATTACAGGGCTTGATAAGGATGGTTTAGCAAGCGCCATTGGGCAGCCTGCAACTGATGCGACTGCTAGCAAAACAGGGGATGCCTCTATTCAATTGGGAGCTCGTGATGTGCCTGGCGCTTGCGGGGGAGGGAAACCGTTGGCACGACAGATATTACATCGTTCTAAAGGTGACTCCTTGACAGAGGTAGAGGCCTCGTCTGGTTCAAACATGGGTGAGGCTCGGCTGGAGGTTGAAGACGAAGGATTAGGGCAGGCCGCCTCTTTTCCTAGGGTTGCGGCTGCTGGAGATCCCTCATTGAATGTCGTTTCTAATTTAGGAAAGAAAGTTAATGTCATTCAGCAGCCGGTTACCTTATCTTCTTCAGCCCCCGTGAAGATTGCTGCTGCTATTAATGGGCAAGATGCTGCTGCCTACACACCTAATTCCATGGAAGGAAAGTATAATCAAGGATTTGAGCAGCGAGTTGACCTCTCTCTCCCCTTGAATGCTTCGGTAATTAATGAGCGTGCAGCTATCTCTCAATGCCCAGCTGGCCGGTTGATGAAAGGTAAGAAGATGGCTGGTAGTCTGCCTTCTATGGAAAGCCATTTAAAGAACGCTGAAGCTCGGCCTTTGAGTTCAATGACCATGGAAGCCCGTTATGGTAAGTCAGGGAGTCTAATGACTGTGGATGCCCGTCATGGAAAGTCTGGCAGTTCTCTTCCCCCAATTGGGCCGATTGGTGGGGACTCAAGGGGCAAGCTTAAAGGCCCAATTTTAACTGAACATGGTCCTATTTTGTTAGGCCAAAAGGAGCTAGATCAAGATGGGATGGGTCCAGTTGGGCTTATGCCCATTGGGCTCAAAAATAGTGGGCTTAATGAATTGGCCCAAAATGGTGTCAGTGAGTTGGATCCCAATGTGCTTAATTTTAATGGGCTCGATAATAAGAGTATGGGGCCAAGTTTGAATGGCTTAGGACAAGGTGTCTTGCCTATTGGGTCTTCTCCCTTTAGTCCTCTAGGGCGGGGTCAATTGGGAAATTTAGTGACGCGTCGTAGTCTTCCCCCTCGGGAGGAGCTGTTGCCCTTGGGAGGTAAGAATGGATCTTCTGAGTTTGGGATGGGGTTTAGCGAGCTTGGGGCGAGGAGTGGGTCGGGGATTCCAGGAAAGTTTCCCCTGTTAGGCCAATCTCGTTCGGACCAGCTTGTGAGTGCTGGAGACGATGTGTCTCAGGGTTTTGGGGATAGTTTTGGGATGAGTGGGTCCTTTGTGCCCCCAGGATCCCATGGTCAGGGTCAGAAGTCTAGTTGGGCTAATCTTTTTGGGCCTCAGTGGACCTCCCCTGCCTCTGAACACCTAGTCTATGACCCTCCAATTGAAAAGGATGGGATTATGTTTGCCATACCCTCGGATGAGGTTATCGAGGAGGGGGTAGCCGTCTGGAGAGGGTCTTTGGTGGGTCAGTTTATCGATGGTAAACTCCCCTTTTTTGTGCTTGATCGGCTTGTCCGTAAGATTTGGGGACATGTGGAAGTTCCAACCATTAACTTGTTTGATAATAGTTTGATCATCTTCAGGTTCCAAAAGGACTCAGCTCGGGACTGGGTCTTGGAGAATGGCCCCTGGCACATTGGGGGTAAGCCTATCCTTCTGAGACAGTGGGTCCCAGGGATAGTCCCTCAGACCTTTGTCTTCGATAAAATTCCTGTGTGGGTTAAGTTCTTCCATGTCCCTATGGAATTGTGGACCACTCTTGGTTTGAGTAACATTGCGAGTACGGTTGGTGTTCCTTTGAGGTTGGATAAGCCTACAAAAGACAAAACGTGCTCCTCGTATGCTCGGGTTTGTGTGGAGGTCGCGATTGAGGCCCCTTGTTACGTCTCCACAAGTGACCTTTTTAGGGCTTAATTAGCTTAGAAAGATGTTCACTCTTAGGTGTTTTTGATAGCATTTAGCCTAAACCTATGCTTAAATATGAGAATTAGAAGAAGGTAGCTAAATTAGGACTTATGTACAATAGGAAAGAAAAGGGTTGAAAACCAAAGGAAAAGAATGAAAAACAAGCGTTGCGAAAGCATTGCGGAAACATTGCGGTTCCCGCAATGTTTCAAGTGAAAACCGTAAGTTGACTGATCTTTTTCTGTTAATTTCCGTTATTTCAGGGATTCGTTCTTTCTCCTCCATCCATTCTGAAGTACGACGTTGAAGATTGATGGTTCTCCTTGGCCCAAATGCACCTGCAGATTACTATAAATAGGGGTCAAAGTCGAGGGTTCAAGCATCATCCGAAAGCGTAGAAGTCTTCTCGCAGTCCATCTTTTCTCCTGTTTTTCTTTGCCGTCTGCTGGTTTGCGAAGCTCAGCTGTTGGAATCGATAATCTAATAGGAAGGAGAGGAGATTCTTCTTCTCTCCCGATTGGATTCATCCAAGCAAGGCTGACTTTTCTCATCCTTCATTCGAGGCGGCTGCAACGAGACATTCAAGCTTGCTTTACTGTTTTCTGTTCTTTATTTCCATTTTCCAACTCTGTCTTGTGTTGTTTCTGTTCTTTTTTTTTGCAAAAGTGAATATATATAAGCAAAAGGCCTCAAAGCCCGAGGCCAAAGGGCACAACAACAAGAGAACAAACACTGGGAGAACCAATGTACGACAACAAAACGAAACAACACAACAGAAACCTCACAGCCCGAGGGAAAGCAACAAAACCAAACAACAACAAACTCCAGCATTCAACCCACAAGCGGGAAGGAGCTAGAAAAATTCCCTTGTTGTTTCTGTTCTTGTGGCTAATTTAGTTCATTTCGTTGTGTTCTGTCTTTCTGTCCTTTACTTTAAGTATCTCTTGTGTTCATTCAATCAATTAATCAAACATAAAGTTCAGTATTTCACAGTCTCTCGCCTTTGCATTCTACTGTTTTCCCTTGTTGTTTTAAGCACATTTTCCTTCTAAGCATGACTATCTTATCCTTTAGTTCTGTTCTCCTTATATCCATGAGTAACTAAGTCACTTAGGGGCATGCTAATGACAACACTATAGGCTAAAAAACGTGAATCAAGCATGTAGGATAGCTCTCGAAGCATTGATTGTATGTAAGCTTCATTCCACGGGCAATTTCGATTGGCCATCCATTTTGTCCAAAGAACTCCTAACCTCTGGAAGGAGTAAGAGTTCAGAGTCATACTATCATGCTAGCCTTTCAAGGTAACCAGGAAACGGCCTAGGAATAGGCGTTTCCCTAGTACAAACCATATCTTTCTGCCTTAACAAGATGCTTAAGACCTTACTTTGAGTTGAGTAAACTAAAGAATCTAATGCATGGAATCGGACGATACATGAGATTGAGATAATTTGATGCATAGAGAGTAGATCCAGTGCTTGAGAATCGTATAAAAATGCCTATAGGATAGTCATTAGTAGCCCTTAATTCACCCATTTACACACTTTCGCTGTTATTTAATTGCGGTAGAATTGCTGTCTCCGCAATTCTGCTTAAGTTAAAATTCTGTTTAGCTGTCTTTGCCTTCATTTATTAATTTCGTTTCTTTTCATTTGAGCATAGATTTCACTTGTTCTCGTTGATGTTACTACCCTTTACACATTCAGCAAAAATTAGATAATTAAAAACCAATTTTACCCCATCAAATCCACCCCTTCTTTCTTAACAAAACACTTCGCGAATAGCTAAAAATAAATCTCTGTGGGAAAACGAATGAAATATACTTACTACTTGCTAAAAGATCATGTACGCTTGCATGTTCTGAGTGCTCTATCTCTTTTATTGCCTAATTATTTCAATACATTGAGCACGCCACAAGTTTTTGGCGCCGCTGCCGGGGATTTATTTTAGTGAAAACGAAGTTAGTTAAGTTTGAAACACCAAGTTTACTGTCAATTGGAACTAATCTAGGTTCATTTCTTTTGCAGGTACTAGTTGGGTTAGTTTATGAGTGAGCATTCAAGTAGTGATCTAGAGTTCAATCCTGAGCCCGAGAGACTATTTAGAGCCAGAAATAAAGCCAAGAAACGTCTTTTTAACCAACCCTCTATACCTTAAGTAATTGCGGGAACCTCAATTCCTCCGCAAGAATTTCAAGAAGAAATGGCTGGAATAATTCCAAATCCGGTACCTGTCACTCGCAATCCCATCGAAATAGCGAATGACAAAAATAGTGCCATCCTTTCATATTTAGTTCCTATGCCTGGGGAGCTGAACCCCAGCATAATCCGTCCTGAAATCACTGCCAACTCATTCGAGTTAAAACCAGTGATGTTCCAAATGTTGTCCACTGTGGGACAATTCTTTGGAGTGGAAAATGAGGACCCCCACAACCATCTTAGAAACTTCTTAGGAGTCAGTGATACTTTCATCATTCCTGGAGTTTCTCAAGAAGCCTTGAGGCTATACTTGTTCCCTTATTCTTTGAGGGACAAAGCCAAAACGTGGTTAAACTCATTACCCTCTGGATCTGTCCTTAATTGGACAGATTTAGCAGAGAAATTCCTAGTCAAATACTTCCCACCTGATAGGAATTCTACCTTTCGTGATGACATAGTTAAATTCAAACAAGCTGATAATGAATCTCTTCACGAAGCTTGGACAAGGTTCAAAGATCTTCTTCTTAAATGTCCACATCATGGCATCCCATGGTGTATCCAAATTGAGGTCTTTTTCAAAGGATGCAATCCCAGCACTAGACAAGTCTTAAACTCATCCGCTGGAGGCTCCATGTTGTCCAAGAGTTACAACGAAGCCTATGAGATCTTGGAGAAGATCTCAGCATCTCACTGTAGGTGGTCAGATGATCCTGTTGAGCCAACTAGAGCTCAAGACAAGGATGCTCTAAGTGCAATGAGCAGCCAAATAAATGCCCTGACCAACCTAGTCAAGCAAATGGCTCAAACCAATCTCCAAACAAGTGTCAACACCGCTACCGCCATGTCAATGGGCACCCAACCAAGTCAAGGTGAGACACTCATATGTGGATTCTGTGGGGAAGGGCACTTGTATGAATACTGCCCTGGGAATCCAGCCTCAGTCTGCTACATTGGAAGCCAGCAGCAGCCTAGGAACAACCCCTATTCCAATACTTACAACCCTGGTTGGAGGAACCACCCAAACCTGTCATGGGGTGGCCAACAAAATACTAACCAAAATCCTAACCAACCTAGACCGAGTGGAACACCTGGTTTCACTCCCCAACATAACCAATCAATGTATCAAAAACCATACAACCAACCTGTAGGATCTTCTGTAGAAAACTTACTCAAGGAATACATAGCTAAGAATGATGCTACTCTTCAAAGCCAGCAAGCTACTCTTAGGAGCCTAGAGAACCAAATAGGCCAATTGGCCAATGAACTCAAGAGTAGGCCCCAAGGTAGACTCCCTGCTGACACCGAGGTGCCAAGGAGAGATGGTAAAGAACAAGTTCAAGCAATTGAACTTAGAAGTGGTAGACCCTTGGTGAGCAACACAAAGGACACACCAAAGAGAGTAGAGAACACTGAGTCTAGTGCTCCACTGGAGTCTCTGCCAAACCAAGGTCCACCACCAACTAGCACATCAGGAGCCAGGCTAGAGCCAATTATTGAGGAGATAGAAGAAATTCCAAGGCCTCCACCTATCCTAAGGCGCCCTGACGTGCCTGCATATGTGCCACCACCTCCATATCCTCGAAGGCTTAAGAAGAAGCAGGAACAGGAAGTGCATTTTAATAAATTCTTAGAAATTCTTAAGCAAGTGCATGTCAACATTCCTTTTGTAGAAGTTTTACAGTCTATGCCTTCCTATGTAAAGTTTTTGAAAGATATTATTACTAACAAAAAAATAATTGGTGAGTTTGAAACAATAAACCTCACTGAGGAGTGCAGTGCCATACTCCAAAACAAGTTGCCCAAGAAGGAGAAGGATCCTGGTTCCTTCACCTTACCTGTAGAACTTGGAGGCAAGCACGTGGGCAGAGCGCTTTGTGACCTGGGCGCCAGCATAAACCTCATGCCTCTATCACTATTCCGCCAGCTAGGAATAGGAGAAGCACGTCCAACCACTGTCACTTTACAATTAGCAGACAGATCCATTGCATACCCAGAAGGTAAGATTGAGGATATTTTAGTAAAGGTTGACAAGTTTATTTTCCTTGCAGATTTCATTATCCTGGATTATGAAGTAGACAAGGAGGTCCCCATCCTGTTAGGCAGACCATTTCTAGCCACAGGTAGGGCACTGATAGACGTCCAAAAAGGTGAGCTTACTATGAGGGTTCATGATGAAGAGGTGAAATTTAGTGTGTATAAAGCTTTAAGGTACCCCTCTGACCTTGAATCCTGTGCTAGCATGGACGTTGTAGACTCTTTAATGGAAGAACAATTGGAGCATGTATTATTAACCAAGCATGCCAATGAATATGTAGGATTAGAATTAACTGACTTAAACATAGCTGAGATAATGGACATATCTGTAAATAACCCTCAGCATGTTTGTATGAATATTGACTTAACTGATAGAGCCTTAAATCCTTTAAAGCCATCCATTGAGCATCCACCTGTATTAGAATTAAAGCCACTCCCCACTCACCTCAAGTATGCATATTTAGGGAGTAATGAAACTCTGCCTGTTATCATTTCTTATTAATTAAGTGAAAAGCATGAGGTTGAACTGATATTACTGCTTAAGCAACATAGGAAGGCTATTGCATGGACTATTGCTGATATTAGAGGCATTAGCCCTTCTTATTGCATGCATAAGATTATACTAGAGGAAGAGCACACACCTAGAGTAGATCACCAACGTAGGCTGAATCCCTCTATGAAAGAGGTAGTTAAGAAAGAAATAATAAAATGGTTAGATGCTGGTGTGATCTTCCCCATAGCTAGTAGTCAGTGGGTGAGCCCTATACAATGTGTACCTAAAAAGGGTGGGATGACTGTGGTAGTCAATGAGAACAATGAACTGATTCCAACTAGGACTATCACAGGATGGAGAGTATGTATGGATTATAGGAAGCTAAATAAAGAGACCAAAAAAGACCATTTCCCTCTACCATTTATTGACCAAATGTTAGACAGAATAGCTGGTAGAGCCTACTACTGTTTCTTAGACGGTTATTCAGGGTATAACCAGATCACTATAGACCCTAAGGATCAAGAGAAGACCACCTTCACTTGCCCTTTTGGAACTTTTGCCTTTCGCAGAATGCCTTTTGGCTTATGCAATGCACCGGCAACTTTCCAAAGGTGCATGTTGGCAATCTTCTCTGATTTGGATGAGTCCATGATAGAGATATTCATGGATGATTTCTCAGTCTTTGGGGATTCCTTTACCAACTGTCTAGAGAATTTAGGACAAGTCCTGGCTAGATGTGAAGAGACTAACTTAGTCCTTAATTGGGAGAAGTGTCACTTCATGGTAGATGAGGGGATTGTCTTAGGTCATAGAGTGTCAAGGGCAGGTGTAGAAGTTGACAGGGCAAAGATAGAAATCATAGAGAAGTTGGTAGAGCCTCAGAATGTCAAGGCCATTAGGAGTTTCTTAGGGCATGCTGGTTTCTACAGAAGGTTCATTAAGGACTTTTCCAAGATAGTCAAGCCTCTGTGTGAGCTTCTAGAAATAAATAGGCCATTCATCTTCTCTAAGGAATGTGTAGTAGCTTGGACAACCCTTAAGAAAGCGCTAGTCACAGCACCTATTATAGTAGGGCCAGACTGGGATCTCCCATTTGAGATGTTATGTGATGCTAGTGATTATGCTGTAGGGGTCATGTTAGGACAGAAGATTGACAAGCTAACACACCCTGTCTATTATGCTAGTAAAACCTTGAATGAGGCTCAATGTAATTATACAACTACTGAGAAAGAGATGCTTGCTGTAGTGTTCGCTTGTGAGAAATTCAGAAACTATATTGTAGGCACTAGGACAATTGTGTACACTGACCATTCTGCCTTGAAATATCTTATGAGGAAGGCTGATGCTAAGCCTAGGTTGATTAGGTGGGTGTTATTGCTGCAGGAATTTGATTTGGACATTCGAGACAAGAAAGGATGTGAAAATGTGGTTGCGGATCACCCCTTTCTCGATTACAGCACAATTGCGAAAACATTGCGGAGGCCGCAATTTCTGATGCTTTCATTGATGAACATATCTTTGTTTTGACTCATTGTGATAACAATGAGGAACCTTGGTTTGCTGACATTGCTAACTTCCTTGCATCACAGGTGTTACCAGCTCTCAAGGGAGGACAAGAGAAGAAGAGGTTCCTTCATGAAGCAAGGAAATTCATCTGGGATGACCCCACACTTTACAGAACCTGTGCTGACGGCTTGCTAAGGAAGTGTGTTTCAGCTGCTGAAGCGAAGTCTGTGCTGCAGCACTGTCACACAGCTCCTTATGGTGGACACTTTGGTGGCCAAAGAACAGCTGCGAAGGTATTTCAGAGTGGCTACTATTGGCCAACGATCTTCAAGGATGCCCACAACTATGCCCACAGCTGCGATGAATGCCAAAGAACAGGTAACCTCAGTCGAAAGGATGAGATGCCCCTCACCTACATCTTAGAGTTGGAGCTCTTTGATGTGTGGGGCATTGACTTCATGGGGCCATTCCCTCCATCATCAGGTAACCTTTACATTTTGGTAGCAGTAGACTACGTATCCAAGTGGGTAGAGGCCATAGCATGTCCCAATAATGAAGCCAAAACAGTTATAAAATTCTTGCATAGGCACATTTTTACTAGGTTTGGGACACCTCGGGCTGTCATTAGTGATGAGGGGACACATTTCATTAATAAGGCTATGGAGAGAGTGTTGGCTAAGTATAACATTAGACATAGAGTAGCCACTCCCTATCACCCACACTCGAATGGACAGGCTGAAATTTCGAATAGGGAGATTAAGAACATCCTAGAAAAAGTGGTCAAACCTAATAGGAAAGACTGGTCCTTTAAGCTTGAGGATGCACTTTGGGCGTATAGGACAGCATATAAGACACCTCTAGGTATGTCTCCTTACAGGCTTGTATATGGTAAAGCTTGTCATCTTCCATTTGAGTTAGAAATTAAGGCATTTTGGGCACTAAAGGAGTTGAATTATTGCGTGACTGATGCGGGAACGTTGCGGTCTTTGCAATTACATGAGCTTGATGAGCTTAGGCAAATGTCTTATGAAAATGCCAAAATGTATAAGGAAAAGACCAAGATTTGGCACGATAGTAGACTTAGAGTTAAGGACTTTAAGAAGGGTCAGCTTGTATTGTTGTTTAACTCACGGTTGAAACTATTTCCAGGGAAACTTAAGTCGAGGTGGTCAGGTCCATTTGTGATTACTAATGTGTTTGTTCATGGTGCCATAGAGATAAAGAACTTGCAGCAAGGCCAACCATTCATGGTTAATGGTGCAAGATTGAAGCACTACTATGAGGAAGGAGATGTGAAGACTCTCTCGGCCTTCCTCTTGACTGAAGCGTGACAATGAAAACGAGAGAGGACGAGTGATTGCTGTGCTCGTCGACATAAGGCTCATGCCTTAGTTTATTTTTTTGCGATTTTCCGGTTATCATTTGTGTATAAGTTTGTATGATTTTAATTGCGAATTTGATGTTGCTTTTATTTCTTTTTGTAGGGAATCGAAAGAGGGAATCAAGGAGAGTAATTCCAGCTTTAAAAATCAAGAAAAGATTGAGCCAAATAAAAGATACGGACGAGCAAAGATTGACATTTAGATGAAAAAAAATCCCTAAAATTGCGCTGGATTTGCAGGATCCGCAAAATAAGCCGTTGGGATTTATCCGTTTCCTTTATATCCGTTAGAAGACGCTCGATCTGTACGATTCTCCCACTCTCTGAATTCCAAGAAAACTGCGATTCTCTTCATCTTTGATTCTTCTCTCCAAATCTCCAAGACTCAACAATGGTGTTCACAAGGGCTGAAAGATCTGCAGCCAAGAAGAGGGCTGACGACGCTGAAACGGCTGCGAGAGACGCATTGCTTGCCTTGGCTGAGGCTGACGCTGCGCGAACTGAACGCTTACCCAAGCTTCCGATTCGCAAGAAGAAGTGGAAGGTTGTCTCTGAGATACCTGCTGGACCCTCTGAACCAGCAGGCACACCCAAGAAGCGTAGGTGGAGTCTAGCGGTGGCCGCTGAACCGAGCAAAGAAAAGACTCCCTCTGTGGAGAGTCAAGAAACTGAACGTGTGTCCCACGATTCAGCCAAGAGGAGTGCCTCGCCACCTGCACCACCAGCGCACAACTCTTCCCCATCACCGCCAGCGCCGAGCCCTGAGCAGCCGTCTTCACCACAGAGTTCTGCACAGACACCTACAGCAGAGCAAACAACCACGCCGTCGCACACTTCCCCACGGCCTGACCCTGAATTCCCATATGGGGAGTACCAAGAATCAACGCAGGGCAGTGGGGAAGGTGAGGAAGAGGAGGTTTTCTCTCCTGTGAGGGAAGCTAGCCTAGTGAGTCTGTCGCAGCAGGATGATTCCATGGAAGAGACGCTGGGGGCGTGCCTCCAGCAGATCACCATCGAGGCAAAGCTCAAGAAGAAGAAGAAGGCCAAGATTATCAAGGCCAAGCGATCCAAGAAGCTGAAAAAGAAGAAGGCCAAAAGGGCGCCTTCATCAGAGAAGGAGAGCACTGAGCCATCGCTCAAAAGACTCAAGGTTGAGGCTGCAGAGTCAGCCAAGCCAGCAGACAAAGGGAAGGCCAAGCTCTACCCTGAAGATGAGCCTCAGTCAGTGAGGTATGTGTCCTCTGACGCTGAGTCCAGGGGCGTTGAGCTGAGGAAGAGGGAGTTGCTGCACGAGAAAAGCTTCCTCGACAGTTCTTGCGCGCAGGAATTATAAATCACAGCTGGGAAGAGTTGTGCAGGCCACCCAATCCAGCTTACACGAGTATGGTATACGACTTCTACGCCAACCTGCGAAACTCTGAGGAGGGGCTTTCTGTGGTTAGGGGAGTAGAGGTGGACTACTCAGCAAAAGCCATCAACGAAGCTTATGGCCTCAAGGGCCAAAGACATACTGACTATGCGAGGATCGTTGATGAGCCTACTGAGGCAGTGCTGGAGGAGGCCATTCGAACCATTGGCCAGCCTGAAGCAGCGTGGACTGTATCACGCAATGGGAGGCACACCCTCATGAGTGCCAACCTCACAGCAAAGGCAGCTGTATGGTTTGCCTTTGTAAGGAGGAAGCTGTCCCCTGTGACCCATGAGACGACCATCAACCAGAGCAGGTCGCTGCTGGTCTATGCCATCATGCGAGGTCTCACGGTCAACGTGGGTGAAATCATGTCAGCCGCCATTGCTGAGTGCGCCAAAAAAGGTAAGGGACCATTGTTTTTCCCTAACACCATAACCAAACTATGTTTGCTTGCAGGAGTCCCTATTGAGCGAATGGAGCAGCAGATGGCTTACACAGGCCACTTGGAGCTTCCTGCTAGCTTGAGGCTGAAGAGGAAGGGGAATATGGAGTTCGAACTGGATAGGCTGGCTGCTGATCAGTCACTATCCATGGCATGCCTGATGGATATGCAGAGGAGGATGGCTCAATGGGCCACTTACGCGCAGGCACGGGACAAGGAGGTTGCAGACCAACTTGGGTGCATCTTCCCTGACTTCCCTACAAATCTCATGACTCCATGGGTGCCTCCACGACCACGACAACCTGATGAGGATGAAGACATTTGAGTGCTTGTTTGAATTGCACTGAAGGGAGTATTGCTGTTCCCTTAGAATTAGAAAAAAAAAAAAAAATCTGCTTTCTGATAAACCATGTGAATTATGCTGTTTTTAGTACAATTTTGATCTGTTTTAGTTGCTTAGTTTTATGTTCTTAAAAGTGCTTAGTATAGCCTGTTGTTAGCTGACTAGGTAGGATAGTTTAGTTTTATTTTTAGAGAGCTTGAATGACTGGAAAAAGCATGCTTAGGGGCCTTAATCACTGTTATATCTGCCCTGACTTGATTGCGAAATAATTGCGGTACCCGCAATTTTTTTTTTTTTTTTGCAAAAGTGAATATATATAAGCAAAAGGCCTCAAAGCCCGAGGCCAAAGGGCACAACAACAGGGGAACAAACACTGGGAGACCCAATGTACGGCAACAAAACGAAAACAACACAGCGGAAACCTCACAGCCCGAGGGAAAGCAAAAGCCAAACAACAACATACCCCAGCATCCAACCCACAAACGGGAAGGAGCTAGAAAAAACAAAAGCAGAGAGAAGTAACACAACTAAAAAGCAAAGAAACAGCTGAAGCAGGAGGAAACAAAACGTGACACCTCAACCGCGATCAGCCCACAAAACTCCCCAGACCATCCAACCCCCGGCCGGAACTAGCGACAGAGCAACACCAGACAGGGTCAAGGGGCACCAAGCTAGCCAGAGAGAGGACAGGCAGATGCTGAGAAAGAAGGGGCCAAGCTGGCCATCCAACAAATGCAAGCAAGAATCTCGCCCCCCAAGCACAACCAAGAAACCGAACAAAGAAGAGGCCCATCAACTCATCTTCCCCCTACTTATGGCAAAAGAACAACCATCCGGTATGCCCGCAATTTTTATTACTGAAAGAATGTTTTGGACTGTCTGTTTAGCTAGGCTGTGATCTGTTTAAATTCCATCTTTTGCTGCTATCGTGACTACCTTATATAGCTTATCTAAAAGCATGCTGGATGAGTGTCATAGGACATCTTTTGATAGTTTAAATTAACCTCTAAAAAGCTCAGCATGCACAGCTTTAAGACCTTATCTATCTGTTTTTTTTTCAAATTCCTGCTGCTGTGATATTTTCTTTTAGAATGTTCTGTCTATGCCTAGGTCTTTTAGATTCTCTTTGTTTTACCTTAGACTAGATGCTTCTAGGACAAGTTTGGGGGTGTGCCACCTCAGACACTCATTGGGGACAATGAGTAGTTTAAGTTTGGGGGAGGCCACCCTAGGCCTAGGAACATTCCTCTCTCCCTTAGAAACATAAGCATTCTTCTTCTCCTTTACAAAAAAAATGAACTGAAAAAAAAATGAAGAATAGAATAAAGAAGGGAGTCTCTCTCAGGTTGCTGAGTAATCAGTGCCAAGTGTGTAACCCACAAGTGGCATTGCATCAAAAGGCAACCAAAGGAAAGGCTCCACCTAAGAAAGAAGAAAAAGAAGAAGCAGGGAAGAAGAATGTATACCTAGGAGTTGCAACTTTGTGGCTTAGATGTCCTATTTAAAAAGAACTCTGATCCTCAAATTAGCTAGGCACAAAGTTGTAACTTGTAGGGTTGTTTAGGGAGATGAGTGTTTATCCAATGTAGTGATGCCAGGGTTTAGGTTGTTCTCTAAAAGTACTACTGTCACCGTTAATACTAAGACTGGCATGACTCTAAGGAATCCTAGACACATTAAAAATAAAGCTAGAAGCATGTACTGAGTCTGAGGTAAAGCTAGGCAGAATTTGAAACCTTAGGGATAGTGGCATGATATGACAAAAGCAAATAGATCAGTTGTAGGGAGTTAATGAAAACAGAAGGAGTGTTAGGCAGGCGAAGTCAGAAGAAGCTAGATAAGAGGGTAGTTTTAAGCTTAGAAGTGTGTCACAGGACAGCAGTGCTATAGATAGGGATATAGGGGAGTTAGTAAGTGGTTAAAGAAGAAGAAACAGCAGCCTAGGAAAGTCCTTAGATTGCTTGAGGACAAGCAAAACCTTAAGTTTGGGGGTGTGTTACGTCTCCAAAAGTGACCTTTTTAGGGCTTAATTAGCTTAGAAAGATGTTCACTCTTAGGTGTTTTTGATAGCATTTAGCCTAAACCTATGCTTAAATATGAGAATTAGAAGAAGGTAGCTAAATTAGGACTTATGTACAATAGGAAAGAAAAGGGTTGAAAACCAAAGGAAAAGAATGAAAAACAAGCGTTGCGAAAGCATTGCGGAAACATTGCGGTTCCCGCAATGTTTCAAGTGAAAACCGTAAGTTGACTGATCTTTTTCTGTTAATTTCCGTTATTTCAGGGATTCGTTCTTTCTCCTCCATCCATTCTGAAGTACGACGTTGAAGATTGATGGTTCTCCTTGGCCCAAATGCACCTGCAGATTACTATAAATAGGGGTCAAAGTCGAGGGTTCAAGCATCATCCGAAAGCGTAGAAGTCTTCTCGCAGTCCATCTTTTCTCCTGTTTTTCTTTGCCGTCTGCTGGTTTGCGAAGCTCAGCTGTTGGAATCGATAATCTAATAGGAAGGAGAGGAGATTCTTCTTCTCTCCCGATTGGATTCATCCAAGCAAGGCTGACTTTTCTCATCCTTCATTCGAGGCGGCTGCAACGAGACATTCAAGCTTGCTTTACTGTTTTCTGTTATTTATTTCCATTTTCCAACTCTGTCTTGTGTTGTTTCTGTTCTTGTGGCTAATTTAGTTCATTTCGTTGTGTTCTGTCTTTCTGTCCTTTACTTTAAGTATCTCTTGTGTTCATTCAATCAATTAATCAAACATAAAGTTCAGTATTTCACAGTCTCTCGCCTTTGCATTCTACTGTTTTCCCTTGCTGTTTTAAGCACATTTTCCTTCTAAGCATGACTATCTTATCCTTTAGTTCTGTTCTCCTTATATCCATGAGTAACTAAGTCACTTAGGGGCATGCTAATGACAACACTATAGGCTAAAAAACGTGAATCAAGCATGTAAGCTCTCGAAGCATTGATTGTATGTAAGCTTCATTCCACGGGCAATTTCGATTGGCCATCCATTTTGTCCAAAGAACTCCTAACCTCTGGAAGGAGTAAGAGTTCAGAGTCATACTATCATGCTAGCCTTTCAAGGTAACCAGGAAACGGCCTAGGAATAGGCGTTTCCCTAGTACAAACCATATCTTTCTGCCTTAACAAGATGCTTAAGACCTTACTTTGAGTTGAGTAAACTAAAGAATCTAATGCATGGAATCGGACGATACATGAGATTGAGATAATTTGATGCATAGAGAGTAGATCCAGTGCTTGAGAATCGTATAAAAATGCCTATAGGATAGTCATTAGTAGCCCTTAATTCACCCATTTACACACTTTCGCTGTTATTTAATTGCGGTAGAATTGCTGTCTCCGCAATTCTGCTTAAGTTAAAATTCTGTTTAGCTGTCTTTGCCTTCATTTATTAATTTCGTTTCTTTTCATTTGAGCTTAGATTTCACTTGTTCTCGTTGATGTTACTACCCTTTACACATTCAGCAAAAATTAGATAATTAAAAACCAATTTTACCCCATCAAATCCACCCCTTCTTTCTTAACAAAACACTTCGCGAATAGCTAAAAATAAATCTCTGTGGGAAAACGAATGAAATATACTTACTACTTGCTATAAGATCATGTATGCTTGCATGTTCTGAGTGATCTATCTCTTTTATTGCCTAATTATTTCAATACATTGAGCACGCAACACCCCTCTTCCTAGTAAGGTTGGGGTCACTGTCTATGGTGTGGATCACACTATCCCCATTGAGTATGAATGGAAGCCCAAGAGGTGCCTATCCTGTCGGGTCTTTGGCCACTCGGACTCCGGTTGTCCTAAAAAGCTTGTGGGTAGTTTGGAGCCCATCCTCCCTACACAGGTGTCTACTGAGGGTGGGGTCAGGGTGCCGGCTCAGAGTGATGGCGTGAACTCGGTTCAGGTAGGGGTTGCTAGTGGGGAGGGGGATCAGGTCCTTGACTGCAGACTCGTCTGCCCTTCCCTTTGCCTTGGCTAGTCTTCCGAGTTCTCCTACTGGTCCCTCCTCTCGGCTTCCCCGTTCTCCTGAACCCCTGAAGGGGGTACATGTGACTAACTCTTTCGGTTCTCTTTCGGATTCGTTAGGGTGTGATTTGGCCCCTTCGAGGGTGGTTTCCTTAGTGGAAAAGACGCTCTGCGACAGTGTTGACCCTCGATGGTGTCAGGATGCCATTGTTTCCCCGTCTACTTCCTATGTCTAGTTGGTGCTCGTGGAATGTGCGCGGTCTCACTGACCCGACAAAAGGACGATGTGTTCGTTCCTTTTTGCAAGCTGAGAATATTGGTTTCTGCTGTCTGGTAGAAACTAAGGTTAAGGCTCATCAGTTTGATTTCGTTTTTCGTTCCTTTGGGGCTGATTGGCAGTGTGTTTGTAGTTATGGGGATAGTGGCCTGGGTCGTATTTGGGTGTTATGGCGTTCCCGCCGCTTCTCGTTCTCCCCTAGCCTGATTAGCCCTCAGTTGGTTACTGGCTCCCTGCTGGACCTGTCTTCTCAGGTTGTGACTCATATTGCCTGTGTGTATGGGTCCAATCTCGAGGCTGGGAGGTCTGTTTTGTGGAGGGAGTTGGCCTTGGCTTGTTCGAGTTGGTCTTCCCCTGGCATTGTTATGGGAGACTTCAATGAGACTCGCCGGTTGACTGAGAGGAGTGGGGGTAACCATAGCATTTCTGCGATGGGAGCCTTTGATACTGCTCTCCTAGAGGCTGACTTGGTTGAGCTGCCGGTTCAGGGGAATTGTTTCACTTGGACTAGTCGCCCGAGGGGTGGCCCAGGAGGTCAGTTGGGAAGGTTGGATAGAGTCTTGGTCAACGCTGAGTGGGCTTCTGGTCAGCCTATGTGTGTGGTGCACGTGCATGACTGGGGTGTCTCTGACCATAGTCCGTTGGTTTTCTCTCCTGGCCCTTTAGGTGCTCGTCGGTCTCCCTCCTTTCGGTTCTTTAACCATTGGGGGGAGTCTGATAGGTTTTTGTTTGTGATTGCCAGTAAGTGGGTGACCCATGTTGGGGTCTCTCCGCTTGTTAGCTTCGCTCGCAATTTAAAGGGCTTAAAGGGGGCTCTCAGGCAGGAGTTTGGGACGCCGATTGTCGTGCTTAGTCAGCAGGTTATTGATCTGCGCTTGACCATGGAGGCTGCCCAGGCAGGTGTTTTGGTGGACCTCCTTTCTCCTTCCCTCCAGCGTCAGGCTGCTGAGGCTTCTGATAGGTTCTGGGCAGCAGCTAGGTGTGAGGAAGCCTCCCTTCGGCAGAAATCGAGGGTCAAGTGGCTGGCGTTAGGGGATAGGAACTCGGGGTTCTTTCACAGGAGCGTTAAAGTTAGGGCAGCCCGGAATAACTTTTCCTCTTTGGTTGATGGCTCTGGGGTCAGGTTGTCGTCCCATGAGGACATCTCGAGATCTCTGGTTCATTATTTCCAGGGTCTCTTGGGGTCCCAAGGGGTTGGTTATCGTGACCTCACAGAGTGTTTAAAGCCAATGGTGGGGTTTTCGTGGTCTGATCAGTGTGTAACTGATCTCACTCGCCCCATCTCGCGAGAGGAAGTTCGAGCTGTTCTCTTTTCCATGAGTAGTGTCAGGGCTCCTGGCCCGGATGGCTTCCCTGTGGGGTTTTTCAAAGCTGCTTGGAGTGTTGTTGGGGATGATTTCGTTTCCGCTGTGCTTCACTTCTTTGATACCTCCTTCCTTCCTCCTGGTATCAATGCCACCTCTCTTACCTTGATTCCTAAGAAGGTGGGTGCTTCACGGGTTGAGGATTTCAGGCCTATTTCTTGTTGTAATGTGTTGTATAAATGCATTGCAAAGGTTTTGGCTAATCGTCTTCGCGTGTGGCTGCCTTCCTTCATTAGTCCGAATCAGTCGGCCTTTGTTCAAGGTAGGAGCATTGTGGATAACATTCTGCTCTGCCAGGAGTTGGTTGGGGGTTACCACCTCAACAAAGGGAGCCCGCGGTGTGTGCTGAAGATTGACCTGCAGAAGGCTTATGACTCTATTCAGTGGGATTTTCTCTTTGGCTTACTGCTTTCGATTGGTACGCCCTGCCAGTTTGTCAACTGGGTCCGGGCTTGCGTTACTTCGCCTATGTTCTCCATCTCGGTGAATGGGTCCTCTGAGGGGTTTTTTGCGGGTAGGCGTGGTCTCCGTCAGGGTGATCCCCTGTCCCCTTACCTGTTCGTCATGTGTATGGAAGTCTTATCGCGGCTGCTGAATTCCCCGCCGCCTGAGTTTGAGTTTCATCCCAAGTGTGAGATGGTTAATCTTACCCATCTTTGCTTTGCGGATGACTTGATGATTTTCTCTGCGGGGAACAGGACTTCCTTGAGGTTTGTTCAGCAGACCTTACTGCACTTCCAGGAGCTATCTGGCCTTGTGGCTAACTCCGCTAAGAGCTCGATGTTCTGCTCGGGGGTTCCTGTCCAGGTGGCTGTCGGTCTGGCTGAGTTCATGGGTGTTGCTCTGGCGACCTTGCCTGTGTGTTACTTAGGTCTCCCTCTCATCTCAGGTCGGTTGTCTTCTCGGGATTGCCAGCCTCTGATTGATCGGATCACCTCTAGGATTGGCAGTTGGACTGCTAGGGCTCTTTCCTATGCAGGAAGGTTGCAGCTTATCTAGTCGATCCTTCAGAGCTTCCAAGTCTATTGGGCTAGTGTGTTTGTGCTGCCTGCACGTATAGTCCATAGGGTTGAGAGTTTGCTTCGTTGCTTCCTCTGGAAGGGCTCTCCTTCTGGTTGTGGGGGGGCGATGGTTGCCTGGGCTGACATTTGTTTGCCGAAGAGTGAGGGAGGTTTGGGTATTCGTCATATCCCCTCCTGGAACTCGGCAGCAGTTATGAAGCTCCTCTGGCTCCTCCTGCTTCGCTCTGGTTCTCTGTGGGTAGCTTGGATGGAGGCGTATATCCTCCGTGGTCGGTCTCTTTGGACGATTCCTGTGTCGTCTACGTGGTCTTGGTGCCTCAAGGCGATTATGGGGCTTCGGGACCAATTCCGTCCACTTATTCGGTTCTCCATTGGTGACGGTTCTAGGTGTCGTATGTGGGTTGATCCTAGGCTGCCTGATGGTCCTATTCTCCCCAGAATTAGTGATCGTATCTTGTATGACGCAGCTAGTCATATTCAAGCTATGGTCTCTGATTTTTTGCTACCTGATGGTTCGTGGCGGTGGCCGGCAGTGTCTCCTGCATTGTTGGAGATCGCCGATGCTGTGCGCTCTACTGTGTGTTGCCCAGGTAGGGAGGATAAGTTGATCTGGGTTCCTGGCGGGATTGGTTTTTCGGTTTCTAGTGCTTGGGAGGCGATTCGCCCCCGTGGGACAGTGGTCCCGTGGCAGGGTTTGCTATGGTTCGGGGGGAATATTCCGCGTCATGCTTTTGTCACCTGGCTGGCCTTGAGGGACCGCTTGTATACCCGTGATAGGCTGGCTAGGTGGATCCCCTCGACACCTACTGATTGTTTGCTTTGTTTGTCCGGGACTGAGTCCCGTGACCACTTGTTCTTCCAGTGCCCCTTTGCGAGTTTGGTGTGGGAGGATATCCTCTGTTGGGGCAGAGCTTCCCGCCTCGTTCTCCCTTGGGATGCTGAGCTTGAGTGGATTTGTCGGGTGAGTGCTGGGCAGCACAAGCGTAAGCTTGTTTGGAGGGTGGCCTGGTGTGCTGTGATTTACCATATTTGGATGGAACGCAATTTGCGTTTTCATGGCCCGGGTCACCGCCCTACTCAGTCGGTTATCGCTGCTATTCGGTCTGATATTTCTTCTGCATGCTCGTCCTGGGCGGGTGCGGTTTCGGCCGTCTCCCCCTGGGATTCTTTTGATTGACTTTGTCTTGTTCTTTGAGTGTGTGCAGGTGTTTTGTCAGGTTGCTCTATGTGGCGCTGTCTCGCTTATGGCGATTGCTACTTCCCCTGCTCTGTCCCTGGTTCATGCTGTTGTCCCTTCTTCTGGAGGGGTTTCTGGTTTGGTCTGTGTGGCTTGGTTATTTGAGCTTGTCCCTGTGCTTGTTCTTGCTCTGAGATCGCTGCTTTCTGAGGCTTGTTCAGTTGTTGGCTTCTTCATCTGTCTGTCCTTGGCTGTCCTTGGCCTTTCTCCCCTGGTGGGCTTCTTGTGTGGGGCTCTGCGAGGCTAGTCTGTGGGGTGTCCCTAGCTGTCGAAGTGTTTCAGGCGGTGCTTGTTTCTTCTGCAGTTGGCTGTCCTTCTCTTGTTCTGTGGGTGCTCGTTGTCCCCTGCCGGATTGAGTTGTGTTCTGGACGCTTGTTGTCACCCCGAAAGGCGCTTTGTCCTGAGGGTGTGTGGGCTTTTGGTGGGTCCTTGGATCTGGCTTTGTCGAGGGAAGCGATGCTGGCTGGGTCCCTGTGGCTTTCTGCCGTGCCTGCATACCGGATGGTTGTTCTTTTGCCATAAGTAGGGGGAAGACGAGTTGATGGGCCTCTTCTTTCTTCGGTTTCTTGGTCGAGCTTGGGGGGCGGGCTTCTTGCTTGCATTTGATGGATGGCCAGCTTGGCCCCTTATTTCTCAGCATCTGCCTGTCCTCTCTCTGTTTTGCTTGGTGCCCCTTGACCCTGTCTGGAGTCGCTGTTTCGCTAGTACCGGCCGGGGGTTGGATGGCCTGGGGAGTTTTGTGGGCGGATGAGGTGTCATGCTTCGCGGTTGAGGTGTCACGATTCCTTCGTGTTCTATCTCTTTGTTTCCTCCTGCTTCAGTTGTTTCTTTGCTTTTCAGTTGTGTTCCTTTTTTCTGCTTTTTGTCTTTTCTAGCTCCTTCCCGCTTGTGGGTTGGATGCTGGGGTTTGTTGTTGTTTGGTTTATTTGTTGCTTTCCCTCGGGCTGTGAGGTTTCCGTTGTGTTGTTTTCGTTTTGTTGTCGTACATTGGTTCTCCCAGTGTTTGTTCTCTTGTTGTTGTGCCCTTTGGCCTCGGGCTTTGAGGCCTTTTGCTTATATATAATCACTTTTGCAAAAAAAAAAAACACATTACAACAGGAAATAGGCCTTAAATCCTCAACCCGTGAGGCACCCACCTTCTTAGGGATCAAGGTAAGAGAGGTGGCATTGATACCAGGAGGAAAGAAGGAGGTATCAAAGAAGTGAAGCGCTGCAGAACAGAAATCATCCCCGAAAACACTCCAAGCAGCTTTGAAAAACCCCACAGGGAAACCATCTGTCCCAGGAGCCTTGGCACTACTCATGGAAAAGAGAACAGCGCGAACCTCCTCTCTCGAGATGGGGCGGATGAGATCAGATACACACTAATCAGACCACAAAAACCTCACAATCGATTTTAACTGCTCTGTAAGGTCCCGGTAACCAACCCACTGGGAAACCAAGAGCCCCTGGAAATACTGAACCAGAGATCTCGAGATGTCCTCATGGGAAGACAACCTGGCCCCAGAACCGTCAACTAGAGAGGAAAAGCTATTCCGGGCTGCCCTAACTTTCACACTCCTGTGAAAGAAACTCGAGTTCCTATCCCCTAACAACAGCCATTTAACCCTCGATTTCTGCCTAAGAGAGGCTTCTTCACACCTAGCTACTGCCCAAAAACTATCCGAGGCCTGAAGCTGGAGGGATGGAGAGAGGGGGTCAGCCAACACTCCAGCCTGGGCAGCCTCCATGGCCAAGCGAAGATCAACAACCTGCTGACTAAGCACGGCAATCGGCTTCCCAAACTCCTCCCGAAGAGACCTCTTTAAACCCTTTAAATTGCGAGCGAAGCTAGCAAGCGGAGAGACCCCAACACGGGTCACCCACCTACTAGCGACAACAGAAAAAAACCTATCAGACTCCCCCCAATGGTTAAAGAACCGAAAGGAGGGAGACCGACGAGCACCTAAAGGGCTTGGAGAGAAAACCATCGGACTATGATCAGAAACACCCCAATCAAGCACAGGCACCACACACAGAGGGCGGGCAGAGGCCCACTCAGCATTCACCAAAACTCTATCCAACCTCCCCAACAGACCTCCCGGGACACCCCGCGGGCAGCTAGTCCAAGTGAACCAATTCCCCTAAACCGGCAGCTCAACCAAGTCAGCCTCTAGGAGAGCACTATCAAAGGCTCTCATCGCAGAGATGCTATGGTTACCCCCACTCCTCTTAGTAAACCGTCGAGTCTCATTAAAGTCTCCCATAACCACTCCAGGGGAAGACCAGCTCAAACAAGCCTAGGCCAACTCCCTCCACAAAGCAGACCGCCCCGCCTCGAGATTGGACCCATACACACAGGAAATATGACCCATCCACCAGGGAGCCAGTAACCAACTGAGGACTAATCAGGGTAGGAGAGAAAGAGAAACGGCGGGAACGCCATAACACCCAAATACGACTCAGGCCACTATCCCCATAACTACACACACTGCCAATCGGCCCCAAAGGAACGAAACACGAAGTCAAACTGATAAGCCTTAACCTTAGTTTCTACCAGACAGCAGTAACCAATATTCTCAGACTGCAAAAAGGAGCGAACACATCGCCCTTTTGCCGGGTCAGTGAGACCGCGCACATTCCACGAGCACCAACTAGACATAGGAAGTAGAAGGGGAGACGGTGGCATCCTGACACCATCGAGGGTCCACACTGTCACAGAGCGCCTTTTCCACTAAGGAAACCACCCTCGGGGAGGCCAAAGCACACTCCGAGGAATCAGCTAGACAACCGAAAGAGTTAGTCACGCGGACCCCCTTTGGGGGCTCAGGAGAACGGGAAAGCCTAGAGGTGGGGCATAACAGGGGTGCCTCCCCCACTCTTACCATTCCCTTTCTTGTGAGGAGAGCGCTTCCTTCCCATAACTATGGCAGCCAAACCAGAACCAAAAAAAAAAAAAAAAAAAAAAAAACAACAAACTAACCTCTAGATAGCCCAGAGTGGGGGTTGATTGATTCTGCACCGTGCAAACGGGGCATGTATGATTTAAAATATTTAACCGCATTATATACCGCCCATAGAGGCAAATTTTAATCGAACAACCACTTGGTGCAGTGGGTGAGCGCTCCGCCTAAGATAGCAGAGAGTGGGGGTTCGATTCTGCCCTAGGGCAGATTTTCATAAAAATTATCAAACAACCACTTGGTGCAATGGGTGAGTGAGCGCATCACCTAGATAGCCCAGAGTGGGGGTTGATTGATTCTGCACCGTGCAAACGGGGCATGTATGATTTAAAATATTTAACAGCATTATATACCGCCCATAGAGGCAAATTTTTATCGAACAACCACTTGGTGCAGTGGGTGAGCGCTCCGCCTAAGATAGTAGAGAGTGGGGGTTCGATTCTGCCCTAGGGCAGATTTTCATAAAAATTATCAAACAACCACTTGGTGCAACGGGTGAGTGAGCGCATCACCTAGATAGCCTAGAGTGGGGGTTGATTGATTCTGCACCGTGCAAACGGGGCATGTATGATTTAAAATATTTAACCGCATTATATACCGCCCATATATACCGCCCATAGAGGCAAATTTTTATCGAACAACCACTTGGTGCAGTGGGTGAGCGCTCCGCCTAAGATAGCAGAGAGTGGGGGTTCGATTCTGCCTTTATCAAACAACCACTTGGTACAACGGGTGAGTGAGCGCATCACCTAGATAGCCCGTGGGGGTTGATTGATTCTGCACCGTGCAAACGGGGCATGTATGATTTAAAATATTTAACCGCATTATATACCGCCCATAGAGGCAAATTTTTAATCGAACAACCACTTGGTGCAGTGGGTGAGCGCTCCGCCTAAGCTAGCAGAGAGTGGGTGTTCGATTCTGTCCTAGGGCAGATTTTCATAAAAAATATCAACAACGGGTGAGTGAGCGCATCACCTAGATAGTCCAGAGGGGGGTTGATTGATTCGGGGCATGTATGATTTAAAATATTTAACTGCATTATATATCGCCCATAAAGGCAACTTTTATCGAACAACCACTTGGTGCAGTGGGTGAGCGCTCCGCCTAAGATAGCAGAGAGTGGGGTTGATTTTGCCTTAGGGCAGATTTTCATAAAAATTATCAAACAACCACTTGGTGCAACGGGTGAGTGAGCGCATCACCTAGATAGCCCAGAGTGGGGGTTGATTGATTCTGCACCGTGCAAACGGGGCATGTATGATTTAAAATATTTAACCGCATTATATACCGCCCATAGAGGAAATTTTTTGCCAAACCGAGCATAGCTCAATTGACATAAGGTTGTGTCCGTGACCATGAGGTCATGGGTTCAATCCTCTCTTGAATTAAAATACCGTTGCAAAAAAAAAAAAATTATTGGTTCGATTCTGCCCTAGGGCAGATTTTCATAAAAATTATCAAACAACCACTTGGTGCAACGGGTGAGTGAGCGCATCACCTAGATAAGCCCAGAGTGGGGGTTGATTTATTCTGCACCGTGCAAACGGGGCATGTATGATTTAAAATATTTAACCGCATTATATACCGCCCATAGAGGCAAATTTTTTGAGCGCTCCGCCTAAGATAGCAGAGAGTGGGGGTTCGATTCTGCCCTAGGGCAGATTTTCATAAAAATTATCAAACAACCACTTGGTGCAACGGGTGAGTGAGCGCATCACCTAGATAGCCCAGAGTGGGGGTTGATTGATCATGCACCGTGCAAACGGGACATGAATGATTTAAAATATTTAAAATTGCATTATATACCGCCCATAGAGGCAAATTTAAAAATTTTTAAAATTTTTAAAAATTCTATAATTCTCTCTGTTCTCTCTCCTCACAACAATGGTGGATTGAGTTTTTTGGGGGCTTCGTCTTCATCCATGGTGATTGGGTTGTCCACGGTTACAGGTTGAAGACTGGAGGGCAAGCTGAACAAGGTAGCGGAGCTGGGCACGTCTTCAAGAGGTCATCCATGGCTGCTGATTGAAGGATGCGGAGCAGGGTGCTTCAAGAGATAAGTTTTCTCTGGTTTTTCATTCTGTTTTGTTCTGTTTTTTAAGTTTTCTGCATTTCGTTTTCTGTTTGTGTGGGTTGTAAATTGGGTCTGGGTCCTTGGAGATTGGGTTGGGGTGTTTGGTTTTCTTCATCTTCAAATGGGGAAGAAGAAATCTCCTCACAAGAAGGCTTCCCCTCAAAAGAAGGCTTCTGCTTCACTCTCGAGTTCCAATGGTTCTCAGCCACAACAGTCTCCATCTGTAGAGGTTTCCAAATCAGGAGCTCAATCCAATTCAGGAGCTCCAATTGGGATTGTTCCGAATGCCCTGCCTCATTCATCTGGTCACGATTTGGGGAAGAAGGTGGCCCGTGTTTTGACTTTTGAAGTTACTAAAAAGGTTTCCAAATCCGAGGGAAAACAGAGCATTGTAAGTGTTGATGTTCCTGCTGTGGGACAATTTCTGAATGCGCCTGTTCATCCAATTGAGGGTGCTGGTGTAGGTTCTCGTAGTTCTAGTAAATTTATAGGGCTTGATAAGGATGGTTTAGCTAGCGTTACTGGGCAGCCTGCAACTGATGCGACTGCTAGGAAAACAGGGGATGCCTCTATTCAATTGGGAGCTCGTGATGTGCCTGCGCTTGCGGTGGGGGGAAACCTTTGTCACGTCAGATAGTACAACGTTCTAAAGGTCACTCCTTGACAGAGGTAGGGCAGGCCGCCTCTTTTCCCAGGGTTGCGGCGGCTGGAGATCCCTCATTGAATGCCTTTTCTAATTTAGGAAAGAGAGTTAATGACATTCAGCAGCCGGTTACCTTATCTTCTTCAGCCCCCGTGAAGATTGCTGCTGCTATTAATGGGCAAGATGCTGCTGCCCGCACACCTAATTCTATGGAAGGAAAGTATATTCAAGGATTTGAGCAGCGAGTTGACCTCTCTCTCCCCTTCAATGCTTCGGTGATTAATGAGCGTGCAGCTGCTTCTCAATGCCCAGCTGGCCGGTTGGTGAAAGGCAAGAAGATGGCTAGTAGTCTGCTTTCTATGGAAATTCATTTAAAGAACGATGATGCTCGGCCTTTGGGTTCAATGACCATGGAAGCCCGTTATGGTAAGTCAGGGAGTCTAATGACTGTGGATGCCCGTCATGGTAAGTCTGGCAGTTCCCTTCCCCCGATTGGGCCGATTGGTGGGGACTCAAGGGGCAAGCTTAATGGCCCAATTTTAACTGAGCATGGTCCTATTTTGTTAGGCCAAAAGGAGCTAGATCAAGATGGGATGGGTCCAGTTGGGTTTCATTCCATTGGGATAAAAAATAGTGGGCTTAATGAGTTGGCCCAAAATGGTGTTAGTGAGTTGGATCCCAATGTGCTTAATTTTAATGGGCTCGATAATAAGAGTATGGGGCCAAGTTTGAATGGCTTAGGACAAGGAGTCTTGCCTATTGGGTCATCTCCCTTTAGTCCTCTAGGGCGTGGTCAATTGGGAAATTTAGTGACGCGTCGCAGTCTTCCCCCTCGGGAGGAGCTGCTGCCCTTGGAAGGTAAGAATGGATCTTCTGAGTTTGGGATGGGGTTTAGCGAGCTTGGGGCGAGGTGTGGGTCGGGCATTCCAGGAAAGTTTCCCCTGTTAGGCCAATCTCGTTCGGACCAGCTTGCGAGTGCTGGAGACGATGTGTCTAAGGGTTCTGGGGATAGTTTTGGGACGAGTGGGTCCTTTGTGCCCCCAGGATCCCTTGGTCAGGGTCAGAAGTCTAGTTGGGCAAATCTTTTTGGGCCTCAGTGGACCTCCCCTGCCTTTGAACCCCTAGTCTATAACCCTCCAATTGAGAAGGATGGGATTATGTTTGCCATTCCCTCGGATGAGGTGATTGAGGAGGGTGTAGCCGTCTGGAGAGGGTCTTTGGTGGGTCAGTTTATCGATGGTAAACTCCCATTTTTTGTGCTTGATCGGCTTGTCCGAAAGATTTGGGGACATGTGGAAGTTCCAACCATTAACTTGTTTGATAATGGTTTGATCATCTTCAGGTTCCAAAAGGACTCAGCTTGGGACTGGGTCTTGGAGAATGGCCCCTGGCACATTGGGGGTAAGCCTATCCTACTGAGGCAGTGGGTCCCTGGGATAGTCCCTTAGACCTTTGTCTTCGATAAAATTCTTGTGTGGGTTAAGTTTTTCCATGTCCCTATGGAATTATGGACCACTCCTGGTTTGAGTAACATTGCGAGTACGGTTGGTGTTCCTTTGCGGTTGGATAAGCCTACAAAGGACAAAACGTGCTCCTCGTATGCTCGGGTTTGTGTGGAGGTCGCGATTGAGGCCCCTCTTCCTAGTAAGGTTGGGGTTACTGTTTATGGTGTGGATCACACTATCCCCATTGAGTACGAATGGAAGCCCAAGAGGTGCCTATCCTGTCGGGTCTTTGGCCACTCGGACTCCGGCTGTCCAAAAAAGACTGTGAGTAGTTTTGATCCCATCCTCCCTACACAGGTGTCTACTGAGGGTGGAGTCAGGGTGCCGGCCCAGAGTGATGGCGTGAACTCGGATCAGGTAGGGGTTGCTAGTGGGGAGGGTGAACAGGCCTCCTCTCTTGAGGCTGGTGATGACTTTATCGCTGTAGGAGGGAAATCCCGCAGGCGTAAACGGAAGAAGGCTGCCAAGTCCTTGGCTGCAGACTCGTCTGCCTTTCCCTTTGCCTTGGATAGTCTTCCGAGTTCTCCTATTGGCCCCTCCTCTCGGCTCCCCCGTTCTCCTGAGCCCCCGAAGGGGGTACATGTGACTAGCTCTTTCGGTTCTCTTTCGGATTCTTTGGGGTGTGATTTGGCCCCCCCGAGGGTGGTTTCCTTAGTGGAAAAGACGCTCTGTGATAGTGTGGACCCTCGATGGTGTCAGGATGCCATTGTTTCCCCGTCTACCTCCTATGTCTAGTTGGTGCTCGTAGAATGTGCGCGGTCTCACTGACCCGACAAAAGGACGATGTGTTCGCTCCTTTTTGCAGGCTGAGAATATTGGTTTCTGCTGTCTGGTAGAAACTAAGGTTAAGGCTCATCAGTTTGATTTCGTGTTTCGTTCCTTTGGGGCTGATTGGCAGTGTGTTTGTAGTTATGGGGATAGTGGCCTGGGTCGTATTTGGGTGTTATGGCGTTCCCGCCGTTTCTCTTTCTCCCCTAGCCTGATTAGTCCTCAGTTGGTTACTGGCTCCCTGGTGGACCTGTCTTCTCAGGTTGCGACTCATATTGCCTGTGTGTATGGGTCGAATCTCGAGGCTGGGAGGTCTGCTTTGTGGAGGGAGTTGGCCTTGGCTTGTTCGAGTTGGTCTTCCCCTGGCGTTGTTATGGGAGACTTCAATGAGACTCGCCGGTTGACTGAGAGGAGTGGGGGTAACCATAGCATTTCTGCGATGGGAGCCTTTGATACTGCTCTCCTAGAGGCTGACTTGGTTGAGCTGCCGTTTTAGGGGAATTGGTTCACTTGGACTAGTCGCCCGAGGGGTGGCCCAGGAGGTCAGTTGGGTAGGTTGGATAGAGTTTTGGTCAATGCTGAGTGGGCTTCTGGTCGGCCTATGTGTGTGGTTCACGTGCATGACTGGGGTGTCTCTGACCATAGTCCGTTGGTTTTCTCTCCAGGCCCTTTAGGTGCTCGTCGGTCTCCCTCCTTTCGGTTCTTCAACCATTGGGGTGAGTCTGATAGGTTTTTGTCTGTGATTGCCAGTAGGTGGGTGACCCATGTTGGGGTCTCTCCGCTTGTTAGCTTCGCTCGCAATTTAAAGGGCTTAAAGGGGACTCTCAGGCAGGAGTTTGAGACGCCGATTGCCGTGCTTAGTAAGCAGGTTATTGATCTGCGCTTGGCCATGGAGGCTGCCCAGTCGGGAGTTTTGGTGGATTCTCTTTCTCCTTCCCTCCAGCTTCAGGCCGCTGAGGCATCTGATAGGTTCTGGGCAGCAGCTAGGGGTGAGGAAGCCTCCCTTCGGCAGAAATCGAGGGTCAAGTGGCTGGCGTTAGGGGATAGGAACAGGAGCGTGAAAGTTAGGGCAGCCTGGAATAGCTTTTCCTCTTTGGTTGATGGTTCTGGGGTCAGGTTGTCTTCCCATGAGGACATCTCGAGATCCCTTGTTTATTATTTCCAGGGTCTCTTGGGGTCCCAAGGGGTTGGTTATCGTGACCTCACTGAGCGTTTAAAGCCGATGGTGGGGTTTTCCTGGTCTGATCAGTGTGTAACTGATCTCATTCGCCCCATCTCACGAGATGAGGTTCGAGTTGTTCTCTTTTCCATGAGTAGTGTCAGGGCTCCTGGCCCGGATGGCTTCCCTGTGGGGTTTTTCAAAGCTACTTGGAGTGTTGTTGGGGATGATTTCGTTTCCGCTGCGCTTCACTTCTTTGATACCTCCTTCCTTCTTCCTGGTATCAATGCCACCTCTCTTACCTTGATTCCTAAGAAGGTCGGTGCCTCCCGGGTTGAGGATTTCAGGCCTATTTCCTGTTGTAATGTGTTGTATAAATGCATTGCAAAGGTTTTGGCTAATCGTCTTCGCGTGTGGCTGCCTTCCTTCATCAGTCCGAATCAGTCGGCCTTTGTTCAAGGTAGGAGCATTGTGGATAACATTCTACTCTGCCAGGAGTTGGTTGAGGGTTACCACCTGAACAAATGGAGCCCGCGGTGTGTGCTGAAGATCGACCTGCAGAAAGCTTATGACTCTATCCAGTGGGATTTTCTCTTTGGCTTATTGATTTCGATTGGTACGCCTTGCCAGTTTGTCAACTAGATCCGGGCTTGCGTTACTTCGCCTATGTTCTCCATTTCGGTGAATGGGTCCTCTGAGGGGTTTTTTGCGGGTAGGCGTGGTCTCCGTCAGGGTGATCCCCTGTCCCCTTACCTGTTCGTCATGTGTATGGAAGTCTTATCGCGGCTGCTGAATTCCCCGCCGCCTGAGTTTGAGTTTCATCCCAAGTGTGAGAGGGTTAATCTTACCCATATTTGCTTTGCGGATGACTTGATGATTTTCTCTGCGGGGAACAGGACTTCTTTGAGGTTTGTTCAGCAGACTTTACTTCACTTCCAGGAGCTTTCAGGCCTTGTGGCTAACTCCGCTAAGAGCTCGATGTTCTGTGCGGGGGTTCCTGTCCAGGTGGCTGTCGGTCTGGCTGAGTTCATGGGTGTTGCTCTTGCGACCGTGCCTGTTTGTTACTTAGGTCTCCCTCTTATCTCGGGTCGGCTGTCTTCTCGGGATTGCCAGCCTCTGATTGATCGGATCACCTCTAGGATTGGCCGTTGGACTGCTAGGGCTCTTTTCTATGCGGGAAGGTTGCAGCTTATCCAGTCGGTCCTTCAGAGCTTCCAGGTCTATTGGGCTAGTGTGTTTGTGCTGCCTGCTCGTATAGTCCATAGGGTTGAGAGTTTGCTTCGGTGCTACCTCTGGAAGGGCTCTCCTTCTGGTCGTGGGGGGGCGAAGGTTGCCTGGGATGACATTTGTTTGCCGAAGAGTGAGGGAGGCTTGGGTATTCGTCATATCCATTCCTGGAACTCGGCAGCGGTTATGCTCCTTTGGCTCCTTCTGCTTCGCTCTGGTTCTCTGTGGGTGGCTTGGATGGAGGAGTATATCCTCCGTGGTCGGTCTCTTTGGACGATTCCTGTGTCGTCTATGTGGTCTTGGTGCCTCAAGGCGATTATGGGGCTTCGGGACCAATTCCGTCCACTTGTCCGGTTTTCCATTGGCGACGGTTCTAGGTGTCGTATGTGGGTTGATCCATGGCTGCCTGATGGTTCTATTCTCCCCAGAATCAGTGATCGTATCGTGTATGACGCAGCTAGTCATATTCAAGATATGGTCTGATTTTCTGCTACCTGATGGTTCGTGGCGGTGGCCGGTCGTGTCTCCTGATTTGATGGAGATCGCCGATGCCGTGCGCTCTATTGTGTGTTGCCCAGGTAGGGAGGATAGGTTGATCTGGGTTCCAGGCGGGATTGGTTTTTCGGTTTCAAGTGCTTGGGAGGCGATCCGCCCCCGTGGGACAGTGGTTCCGTGGCAGGGTTTGCTATGGTTCGGGGGGAATATTCCGCGTCATGCTTTTGTCACCTGGCTGGCCTTGAGGGACCGTTTGTATACTCGTGATAGGCTGGCTAGGTGGATCCCCTCGACACCTACCGATTGTTTGCTTTGTTTGTCCGGGACTGAGTCCCGTGACCACTTGTTCTTCCAGTGCCCCTTTGCGAGTTTGGTGTGGGAGGATATCCTCTAATGGGGCAGAGCTTCCCGCCTCGTTCTCCCTTGGGACGCTGAGCTTGAGTGGATTTGTCGGGTGAGTGCTGGGCAGCATAAGCGTAAGCTTGTTTGGAGGGTGGCCTGATGTGCTGTGATCTACCATATTTGGATGGAACGCAACTTGCGTTTTCATGGCCCGGGTCACCGCCCTCCTCAGTCGGTTATCGCTGCTATTCGGTCTGATATTTCTTCTGCATGCTCGTCCTGGGTGGGTGCGTTTTCGGCCATCTCCCCCTGGGATTCTTTTGATTGACTTTGTCTTGTTCTTTGAGTGTGTGCAGGTGTTTTGTCAGGTTGCTCTATGCGGTGTTTTCGCTTCTGGCGATTGCTTCTTCCCCTGCTCTGTCCCTGGTTCCTGCTGCTGTCTCTTCTCTAGAGGGGTTTCTGTTTTGGTCTGTGCGGCTTGGTGGTTTGAGCTTGTCCCTGTGTTGGTTTCATGCTCTGAGGACGCTGCTTGCAGAGGCTCGATCAGTTGTTGGCTTTCTTCATCTGTCTGTCCTTGGCTATCCTTGGCCTTTCTCCCCTGGTGGGCTTCCTGTGTGGGGCTTTGAGAGGCTAGTCTGTGGGGTGTCCCTAGCTGTCGGGTTGGTTCAGGCGGTGCTTGCTTCTTCTGCAGTTGGCTGTCCTTCTCTGTTCTGTGGGTGCTCGTTGTCCCCTGGCGGTCCTGGTTCCTAATTGAGCTGAGTTCTGGATGCTTGTTGTCACCCCGAAAGGCGCTTTGTCCTGATGGTGTGTGGGCTTTTGGTGGGTCCTTGGATCTGGCTTTGTCGAGGGAAGCGATGCTGGCTGGGTCCCTGTGGCTTTCTGCCGTGCCTGCATACCGGATGGTTGTTCTTTTGCCATAAGTAGGGGAAGACGAGTTGATGGGCCTCTTCTTTGTTCGGTTTCTTGGTCGTGCTTGGGGGGCGGGCTATTTGCTTGCATATGATGGATGGCCAGCTTGGCCACTTTTTTCTCAGCATCTGCCTGTCCTCTCTCTGTTTTGCTTGGTGCCCCTTGACCCTGTCTGGAGTCGCTCTTTCGCTCGTGCCGGCCGGGGATTGGATGGCCTGGGGTGTTTTGTGGGCGGATGAGGTGTCATGTTTCGCGGATGAGGTGTCATGATTCGGTCGTGTTCTGTCTTATTGTTTCCTCTTGCTTCAGCTGTTTCTTTTGCTTTTTGAGTTGTGTTACATTTTTCTGCTTTTGGTCTTTTCTGCCTTCTTCCCGCTTGTGGGTTGGATGCTGGGGTCTGTTGTTGTTTGGTTTATTTGTTGCTTTCCCTCGGGCTGTGAGGTTTCCGTTGAGTTGTTTTGGTTTTGTTGTCATACATTGGTTCTCCCAGTGTTTGTTCTCTTGTTTGTTGTGCCCTTTGGCCTCGGGCTTTGAGGTCTTTTTGCTTATATATATTCACCTTTGCAAAAAAATAAGGTTGCCTGGGATGACATTTGTTTGCCGAAGCGGGAGGGATGTTTGGGTATTCGTCATATCCAATCCTGGAACTCGGCAGCTGTTATGAAGCTCCTTTGGCTCCTTCTACTTCGCTCTGGTTCTTTGTGGGTCGCTTGGATGGAGGAGTATATCCTCCGTGGTCGTTCTTTTGGACGATTCCTGTGTCGTCTATGTGGTCTTGGTGCCTCAAGGCGATTATGGGGCTTCGTGACCAATTCCGTCCACTTGTCCGGTTTTCCATTGGCGATGGTTGTAGGTGCCGTATGTGGGTTGATCCACGGCTGCCTGATGGTCCTATTCTCCCGAGGATTAGCGATCGTATCTTGTATGACGCGGCTAGTCATATTCAAGCTATGGTCTCTGATTTCCTGCTGCCTGATGGTTCGTGGCGGTGGCCGTTGGTGTCTCCTGAGTTGTTGGAGATCTCCGATGCCGTGCGCTCTACTGTGTGTTGCCCAGGTCGGGAGGATAGGTGGATTTGGGTTCCAGGCGGGATTGGCTTTTCAGTTTCGAGTGCTTGGGAGGCGATCCGTCCTCGTGGGACGGTAGTTCCTTGGCAGGGTTTGCTATGGTTCTGGGGGAATATTCTGCGTCAGGCTTTTGTCATCTGGTTGGCCTTGAGGGATCGTCTGTATACCCGTGACAGGCTGGCTAGGTGGATCCCCTCGACCCCTACTGATTGTTTGCTTTGTTTGTCCGGGACGGAGTCCCGCGACCACCTGTTCTTTCAGTGCCCCTTTGCGAGTTTGGTGTGGGAAGATATCCTCAGTTGGGGTAGAGCTTCCCGCCTCGTTCTCCCTTGGGATGCTAAGCTTGAGTGGATTTGTCGGGAGAGTGCTGGGCAGCACAAGCGTAAGCTTGTTTGGAGAGTGGCCTGGTGTGCTGTGATCTACCATATTTGGATGGAACGCAGCTTGCGTTTTCACGGCCCGGGTCACCGTCCTCCTCAGTCGGTTATCGCTGCTATTCGGTCTCATATTTCTTCTGCATGCTCGTCTTGGGTGGGTGCGGTTTCGGCCGGTTCCCCTGGGATTCTTTTGATTGACTTTATCTTGTTTTTTGAGTGTGTGTAGGTGTTTCTTCAGGTTGCTCTTTGCGGTGCTGTTTCGCTTCTGGCGTTTCCTTCTTCCCCTGCTCTGTCCCTAGGTTGCTCCTTGCGGTGCTGTTTCGTTGCTGGCGAATTCTTCTTCCCCTGCTCTGTCCCTAGGTGTTGCTGTTGTCTCTTCTCTGGAGGGGTTTTCAGTTTGGTCTGTGCGGCTTGCCTGTTTGGGGCCTTCATCCCACGGACAATTTCGATTGGCCATCCATTTTGTCTAAAGAACTCCTAACCTCCAGAAGGAGTAAGAGTTCAGAGTCGTCCATTCATGCTAGCCTTTCATGGTAGCCAGAAAACGACCTAGGAATAAGCGTTTTCCTAGCACAATTCATTAGCTTGCTTATATAAATAGATGCTTAAGACTTATTTGGATATGAGTGAAACAAAAAGCTCTGATTTTTGAAATTCTCTCTGTTCTCTCTCCTCCCTCCAATGGGGGATTGACTTCTTGGAGGTGCAATTCGTCCATGGTGGTTTGAAGCTTCCATGGTTGGGGATTGATAGCACGGTTGCAGCTTCGTAGGACATTCTCGTTTGAAGCTTGGTAGGCATTCTAATGAAGAAAGAGGAGTTGGGCGCATCACAGAGGTAAGTTCCTCATTCCTCTGTTTTTTTTTGCGTTTTTCTTTTCTGTTTTGCTTAGTTTTTAGGTGTGCTCTGTTCGGGGTCTTTGTTTGTGCTGTGGGGGTTAGTTTTGTGCTGTGGAAATATTAGGATTTCTTCTTCATTGGCTGCACGTTTTGGGGTGTTCAATCATGAGGAGGAAGAAATCCCCACAGAAAAAATCGTTTGCTCAAAGTTGTGGACTGCCTTCTGGTTTGCGTCCTCCGAAGTCTGCAGCTAACTCAGGGGCTGGTTCTTCAGTGGCTGCGTGTGGGGAGGCTTCGGTGGTACTCACTAATGCATTAGGTAAGTCTTCTGGGGGGAAGGTATCTAAGGGCTCGACTTCAGATGCTCCATCTTCGGTTTCTGAGAAAAAACAGAGCATGGGTTGCGAGCCTTCTGAGTTGGTGAATCTGTTGTCTGATCATGATCTTAATTCAAAATCCGTGAAGGCTGGGCGTAATGGTGAGGTAGACTCCAGTCAAGGGACGAAGCGTGTTCAAGTTAAGGCCTCTGGTTTTTCTGGGCAGCTCTTGAATTCTGTAAGAATAGGGAAAACAGGGGGTCAGACACTGCCTTTGCATTCCAGCGCTGGAGGTGATCTTTCCGTTGCAGGTGTGCTTTGTCCTCAGCCCCGTGAATCAAAGGCTTCCTCGTCTTCGAATCTGCGGTTGTTTTTTTTTTTGCAACGGTTATTTAATTAATGCGAGGATTGAACCCATGACCTTTTAGTCACGGGCACAACCTTATGCCAATTGAGCTATGCTCGGTTTGGCAATCTGCGGTTGTTTGCGGAAGGCAAGCTTCGGCTGAAGGATGAAGATGAAGAGCTAGGTCAATTCGCGTCCTCTACAGGGGCTGCGGCGGCTGGTGATCCTGCATTCATTGAGATTACTAAACATGGTAAGTCAATTAAAAGCCTGGGCGGGAATATTGGGAGTAAGGTTGTGAGTTTTTTTTTTTTTTTTTTGCAAAGGTGATAATATATAAGCAAAAAGACCTCAAAGCCCGAGGCCAAAGGGCACAACAACAAGAGAACAAACACTGGGAGAACCAATGTAAGACAACAAATTCAAAACAACCCAACGAAACCCTCACAGCCCGAGGGAAAGCAACAAAGAAACCAAACAACAACAGACCCTAGCATCCAACCCACAAGCGGGAAGGAGCAAGAGAAAACCAAAAGCAGAAAAACGAAACACCACACAAAGGCAAAAGAACCAGCTGAAGCAAGAGGACACAAAGACAGAGCACGAACAGAGCAAGCACCCCAACTGCGAACCATGACTCCACACCCGCCCACAAACACCCCAGGCCATCCAACCCCCAGCCGGCACGAGCGAAAGAGCGACTCCAGACAGGGTCAAGGGGCACCAAGCAAACCAGAGAGAGGACAGGCAGAAGCAGAGAAAAAAGGGGCCAAGCTGGCCATCCAATCGAAGCAAGCAAGCACCCCGCCCCCCAAGCACGACCAAGAAACCGAACAAAGAAGAGGCCCATCAACTCGTCTTCCCCCTACTTATGGCAAAAGAACAACCATCCGGTATGCAGGCCCGGCAGAAAGCCACAGGGACCCAGCCAGCATCGCTTCCCTCGACAAAGCCAGATCCCAGGACCCACCAAAAGCCAACACACCCTCAGGACAAAGCGCCTTTCGGGGTGACAACAAGCATCCAGAACTCAGCTCAATAAGGAACCAGGACCGCCAGGGGACAACGAGCACCCACTGAACAGAGAAGGACAGCCAAACTGCAGAAGAAGCAAGCACCGCCTGACCCAAACCGACTGCTGGAGACACCCCACAGACAAGCCTCTCAAAGCCCCACACAAGAAGCCCACCAGGGGAGAAAGGCCAAGGACAGCAAAGGACAGACAGATGAAGAAAGCCAGCAACTGAACGAGCCTCAACAAGCATAGGGACAAGCTCAAACAACCAAGCCGCACAAGCCAAAACCGAAACCCCACCAGAGAAGAGACCGCAGCAGCAACCAGGGACAGAGTAGGGGAAGAAGCAAACGCCAGAAACGACACAGCACCGCATAGGGACAACCTGACCAAACACCAAACAGAAACCCCTCGAGAGAAGAGACAGCAGCAGCAAAACAGGGACAGAGCAGGGGAAGAAGCAATCACCAAACGCGAAACAGCACCGAAAAGAGCAACCTGACACAACACCTGCACACACTCAAAGAACAAGACAAAGTCAATCAAAAGAATCCCAGGGGGAGCCGGCCGAAACCGCGCCCACCCAGGACGAGCATGCAGAAGAAATATCAGACCGAATAGCAGCGATAACCGACTGAGGAGGACGGTGACCCGGGCCGTGAAAGCGCAAGTTGCGTTCCATCCAAATATGGTAGATCACAGCACACCACGCCACCCTCCAAACAAGCTTACACTTGTGGTGCCCAGCACTCACCCGACAAATCCACTCAAGCTCAGCATCCCAAGGGAGAACGAGGCGGGGAGCTCTACCCCAACAGAGAATATCCTCCCACACCAAACTCGCAAAGGGGCACTGGAAGAACAAGTGGTCACGGGACTCAGACCCGGACAAGCAAAGCAAACAGTCTGTAGGGGTCGAGGGGATCCACCTAGCCAGCCTATCACGAGTATACAAACGGTCCCTCAAGGCCAGCCAGGTGACAAAAGCATGACGCGGAATATTCCCCCCGAACCATAGCAAACCCTGCCACGGAACCACAGTCCCACGGGGGCGGATCGCCTCCCAAGCACTAGAAACCGAGAAACCAAGCCCGCCTGGGACCCAGATCACTCTATCCTCCCTACCTGGGCAACACACAGTAGAGCGCACGGCATCGGCGATCTCCAACAAATCAGGAGACACGACCGACCACCGCCACGAACCATCAAGTAGCAGAAAATCAGAGACCATAGCTTGAATATGACTAGCTGCGTCATACAAGATACGATCACTGATTCTGGGGAGAATAGGACCATCAGGCAGCCATGGATCAACCCACATACGACACCTAGAACCGTCGCCAATGGAAAACCGGACAAGAGGACGGAATTGGTCCCAAAGCCCCATAATCGCCTTGAGGCACCAAGACCACATAGACGACACAGGAATCGTCCAAAGAGACCGGCCACGGAGGATATACTCCTCCATCCAAGCCACCCACAGCGAACCAGAGCGAAGCAGAAGGAGCCAAAGGAGCTTCATAACCGCAGCCGAGTTCCAGGATTGGATATGACGAATACCCAAACCCCCCTCACTCTTAGGCAAACAAATGTCGTCCCAGGCAACCTTTGCCCCCCCACGACCAGAAGGAGAGCCCTTCCAGAGGTAGCACCGAAGCAAACTCTCAACCCTATGGACAATTCGAGCAGGAAGCACAAAAACACTAGCCCAATAGACCTGGAAGCTCTGGAGGACCGACTGGATAAGCTGCACTCTTCCCGCATAGGAAAGGGCCCTAGCAGTCCAACTACCAATCCTAGAGGTGATCCGATCAATCAGAGGCTGGCAATCCCGAGAAGAGAGCCGACCAGAGATGAGAGGGAGACCTAAGTAACAAACAGGCAAGGTCGCAAGAGCAACACCCATGAAATCAGCCAGACCGACAGCCACCTGGACAGGAATCCCCGCACAGAACATCGAGCTCTTAGCGGAGTTAGCCACAAGGCCAGAGAGCTCCTGGAAGTGAAGTAATGTCTGCTGAACAAACCTCAAAGAAGTCCTGTTCCCCGCAGAGAAAATCATCAAGTCATCCGCAAAGCAAAGATGGGTAAGATTAACCCTCTCACACTTGGGATGAAACTCAAACTCAGGCGGCGGGGAATTCAGCAGCCGCGACAAGACTTCCATACACATGACGAACAGGTAAGGGGACAGGGGATCACCCTGACGGAGGCCACGCCTACCCGCAAAAAACCCCTCAGAGGACCCATTCACCGAAATGGAGAACATAGGCGAAGTAACGCAAGCCCGGACCCAGTTGACAAACTGGCAAGGCGTACCAATCGAAAGCAGTAAACCAAAGAGGAAATCCCACTGAATAGAGTCATAAGCTTTCTGCAGGTCGATCTTCAGCACACACCGCGGGCTTCCTTTGTTTAGGTGGTAACCCCCAACCAACTCTTGGCAGAGCAGCCCTTCTTCTCCCGTGTTTGTGAAGGACTTAAATGAAACGGCTGCTAGGTTGGATTCTCACCAAGTTGGCCGTTTGCAGCGTGCTTCCTCATGGACAAATAAGGAAAGTTTGGACAAGGAATTAATTGGAGATCTTTCTCTCTCTATGGCCAAGTGCTCAAACGGTCAAGTGGGCTCCAAAGCTAAAAATGGCAAGTCAATTCTTCCTTACTCTCAAACCCGTGGACATCTGGAAGTCTTTCCAAATTGTGCTAACCAATTTGAATTCACAAATGGGCCTATCCCAAATGGTGACGGTTCTGGGCTTGCATCAAATGGTATTGACTCTATTGGGCTTGGCCAAAAAGGATTTAGTGTTAATGGGATTGGCCCAAGTGGGCTTGACTTGATTGAAAAATCTGGACTTGACCAAAATGGGCTTGGCCCACTTGGGATGGGCTCAAGGGCTCTAGACTTAGGACAAGTTGTGTTGCCAATTGGGCCGTCCTCCTTTAGCCCAATAGGGCGAGGGCAGTTGGGCCACTTGGTGACTAGGCGTGGTATGCCCAATCGGGTTGAGGTTTTGCCGCTCGAGGGCACGGTTGGAGCTAGTGAGGTTGGGTTGGGGTGTAGCTCGTTTGGGCCTAGGCTTGGTTCGGGGATTCCAGGAAAGTTTCCTCTACTTGGCCATCCTCGCCCAGATGTTGGTGGGAGTGAGGGGGATGAGGCGTCTGTGGGTTCTTTTGGTGGGTTTGGGCCTAATCATATTGGGACGGGTGGCCCCCTTGGGTCCCTCAGTCAGGGGCATAAGGGTAGTTGGGCCAATCTTTTTGGGCCTCAGTGGACCTCGCCATCTGATGAGCCTCTCCTCTATAACCCTCCAATTGAGAAGGATGGGATTATGTTTGCCATTCCCTCGGATGAGGTTATTGAGGAGGGCATAGCAGTTTGGAGAGGTTCGTTGGTGGGTCAGTTTATGGATGGCAAACTTCCCTTTTTTGTTCTTGATCGGCTCGTCAGGAGGATTTGGGGTCATGTGGAAGTTCCAACCATTAACTTGTTTGACAATGGTCTGATCATCTTCAGGTTCCAAAAGGACTCAGCTCGGGACTGGGTCTTGGAGAATGGCCCCTGGCACTTCGGGGGGAAGCCTATCCTTCTGAGGCAGTGGGCCCCTGGGATTGTCCCCCAGACCTTTGTGTTCGATAAAATCCCGGTGTGGGTTAAGTTTTTCCATGTCCCTATGGAATTGTGGACCACTTCTGGGTTGAGTAACATTGCGAGTACGGTTGGTGTTCTTTTGCGGTTGGATAAGCCTACAAAGGACAAAACGTGCTCCTTGATGCCCCTCTTCCTAGTAAGGTTGGGGTCACTGTTTACGGTGTGGATCATACTATCCCAATTGAGTACGAGTGGAAGCCCAAGCGGTGCCTATCCTGTCGGGTGTTTGGTCACTCGGACTCAGGCTGTCCGAAAAAGACTGTGAGTAGTATTGATCCCATCCTCCCTACTCAGGTGTCTACTGAGGGTGGGGTCAAGGTGCCGGCCCAGAGTGATGGCGTGAGCTTGGATCAGGTAGTGGTTGCTAGTGGGGAGGGTCAACAGGCCTCCTGTCTTAGGCTGATGATGACTTTATCCCTGTGGGAGGGAAATCTCGTAGGCGTAAACGGAACAGGAAGAAGGCTGCCAAGTCCTTGGCTGCGACAGACTCGTCTGCCCATCCCATTGCCTTTGTTAGTCTCCCGAGTTCTCCTATTGGCCCCTCCTCTCGGCTCCCTCATTCTCCTGAGCCCCCAAAGGGGGTCCACGTGACTAACTCTTTCGGTTCTCTTTCGGATTCCTTGGGGTGTGATTTGGCCCCCCCGAGGGTGGTTTCCTTAGTGGAAAAGACGCTCTGTGACAGTGTGGACCCTCGATGGTGTCAGGATGCCACTGTTTCCCCTTCTATGTCCTATGTCTAGTTGGTGCTCGTGGAACGTGCGCGGTCTCACTGACCCGACAAAAGGACGATGTGTTCGGTCCTTTTTGCAGTCTGAGAATATTGGTTTCTGCTGTCTGGTGGAAACTAAGGTTAAGGCTCATCAGTTTGACCTTGTGTTTTGTTCCTTTGGTGCCGATTGGCAGTGCGTGTGTAGTTGTGGGGATAGTGGTCTGAGTCGCATTTGGGTGTTATGGCGTTCCCGACGCTTCTCCTTCTCTCCTAGCCTGATTAGTCCTCAGCTGGTCACTGGCTCCCTGGTGGATCTGACTTCCCAGGTTGCGACTCATATTGCCTGTGTGTATGGGTCCAATCTCGAGGTTGGGCGGTCCGCTTTGTGGAGGAAGCTCGCCTTGGTTTGTTCGAGCTGGTCTTCCCCGGGAGTGGTTATGGGAGACTTTAATGAGACTCGGCGGCTGTCTGAGAGGAGTGGTGGTAACCATAGCATCTCTGCGATGGGAGCCTTTGATACTGCTCTCCTTGAGGCTGACTTGGTTGAGCTGCCGGTCCAGGGGTGGCCCGGGAGGTCAATTGGGAAGGTTGGATAGAGTTTTGTTCAATGCTGAGTGGGCTTCTGCCCGCCCTCTGTGTGAGGTGCAGGTGCATGAGTGGGGTGTCTCTGATCATAGTCCGATGGTGTTCTCTCCTGGCCCTTTTAGTGCTCGTCGGTCTCCCTCCTTTCGGTTCTTTAACCATTGGGGGGAGTCTGATAGGTTCTTGTCTGTGGTCGCTAGTAGGTGGGTGACCCGTGTTGGGGTCTCTCCGCTTGTTAGCTTCGCTCGCAATTTAAAGGGCTTAAAGAGTTCTCTAAGGCAGGAGTTTGGGACGCCGATTGCCATGCTTAGTAAGCAGGTTGTTGATCTTCGCTTGGCCATGGAGGCTGCCCAGGCTGGAGTTTTGGCGGACCCCCTCTCTCCCTCCCTCCAGTTTCAGGCCTCTGAGGCCTCAGATAGGTTCTGGGCAGCAGCTAGGTGTGAAGAAGCCTCCCTTCGGCAGAAATCGAGGGTTAAGTGGCTGGCGCTAGGGGATAGGAACTCGGGTTTCTTTCACAGGAGCGTGAAAGTTAGGGCAGCCCGGAATAGCTTTTCCTCTCTGGTTGATGGTTCTGGGGCCAGGTTGTCTTCCCATGAGGACATCTCGAGATCTCTGGTTCATTATTTCCAGGGGCTCTTGGGGTCCTAGGGGGTTGGTTACCGTGACCTTACAGAGCAATTAAAGCCGATTTTGGGGTTTTTGTGGTCTGATCAGTGTGTAACTGATCTCATCTGCCCCATCTCGAGAGATGAGGTCCGAGCTGCTCTCTTTTCCATGAGTAGTGCCAAGGCTCCTGGCCCGGATGGCTTCCCTGTGGGGTTTTTCAAAGCTGCTTGGAGTGTTGTTGGGGATGATTTCTGTTCCGCAGCGCTTCACTTCTTTGATACCTCCTTCCTTCCTCCTGGTATCAATGCCACCTCTCTCACCTTGATTACTAAGAAGGTGGGTGCCTCTCGGGTTGAGGATTTCAGGCCTATTTCCTGTTGTAATGTGTTGTATAAATGCATTGCAAAGGTTTTGGCCAATCGTCTTCGCGTGTGGCTGCCTTCCTTCATAAGTCAGAATCAGTCGGCCTTTGTTCAAGGAAGGAGTATTGTGGATAACATTCTGCTCTGCCAGGAGTTGGTTGGGGGTTACCACCTCAATAAAGGGAGCCCGCGGTGTGTGCTGAAGATCGACCTGCAGAAAGCTTATGATTCTATCCAGTGGGATTTTCTCTTTGGCTTACTGCTCTCGATTGGTACGCCTTGCCAGTTAGTTAACTGGATCCGGGCCTGCGTTACTTAGCCTATGTTCTCCATTTCGGTGAATGGGTCCTTTGAGGGGTTTTTTGCGGGTAGGCGAGGTCTTCGTCAGGGGGATCCTCTATCCCCTTACCTGTTCGTCATGTGTATGGAAGTCTTGTCGAGGCTGCTGAATTCCCCGCCGTCTGAGTTTGAGTTTCATCCCAAGTGCGAGAGGGTTAATCTTACCCATCTTTGCTTTGCGGATGACTTGATGATTTTCTCTGCGGGGAATAGGACTTCTTTGAGGTTTGTTCAGCAGACCTTACTTCACTTCCAGGAGCTCTCGGGCCTTGTGGCCAACTCCGCTAAGAGCTCGATGTTCTGTGCGGGGGTTCCTGTCCCGGTGGTTGTCGGCCTTGCTGAGTTCAAGGGTGTTGGTCTTGCATGCCTGCCTGTTTGTTACTTAGGTCTCCCCCTCCTTTCGGGAAGGCTGTCTTCTCGGGATTGCCAGCCCCTGATTGATCGGATCACCTCTAGGATTGGTAGTTGGACTGCTAGGGCTCTTTCCTATGCGGGTAGGTTGCAGCTTATCCAGTCGGTCCTCCAGAGCTTCCAGGTCTATTGGGCCAGTGTGTTTGTGCTGCCTGCTCGTATAGTCCATAGGGTTGAGAGTTTGCTTCGCTGCTACCTCTGGAAAGGCTCTCCTTCTGGTCGCGGGGGGGCAAAGGTTGCCTGGGATGACATTTGTTTGCCGAAGCGGGAGGGAGGTTTGGGTATTCGTCATATCCAATCCTGGAACTCGGCAGCTGTTATGAAGCTCCTTTGGCTCCTTCTGCTTCGCTCTGGTTCTCTGTGGGTCGCTTGGATGGAGGAGTATTTTTTTTTGCAACGGTAGTTTAATTAATACAGGGATTGAACCCATGACCTTGTGGTCACCGGCACAACCCTATGCCAATTGAGCTATGCTCGGTTTGGCGGAAGGAGGAGTATTGATATGAATTATCTTGACAATCCAATTCATATCCATGGTGAAGGTCAAAGAAGTCAAATCATTGTTATGGAGCAAGGACAATTCAAGTCAACAAAGACAGAAATGCATGGCTACACTTTGTCACAAGTTCAAATGCATGGAATGATATGAAGACTTTATTTTTTTGCAAAGGTGAATATATATTAAGCAAAAAGACCTCAAAGCCCGAGGCCAAAGGGCACCATCAAACAAGAGAACAACACTGGGAAAACCAATGTACCAAACAAACAAAACAACCCAACGGAAACTAAAGCCCGAGGGAAAGCAACAAAAAACCAACAAACAACAAACCCCGGCACCCAACCCACAAGCGGGAAGGAGCCAGAAAAGACAAAAAAGCAAATAACTACAACACAACTCAAGGAGCAAAAGAGCACAATCGAAACAAGAGGAACAACAAGCCAGAGCACGAACGAAGCATAACTCCCCAGCCGCCCAAAAACCACCCAAAGCCATCAATCCCCCGGCCGGCACGAGCAAAAGAGCGACTCCAGACAAGGTCAAGGGGCACCAAGCAAAGCAGAGGGAGGACAGACAGATGCTGAGAAAAAAGGGGCCAAGCTGGCCATCCAACATCTGCATGCAAGAAGCCAGCCCCCCAAGCACGGCCAAGTAAACCAAAACAAGAAGAGACCCTTCAACTCGTCTTCCCCCTACTTCTGGCAAGAGAACAACCATCAGGTATGCAGGCCCGGCAGAAAGCCACAAGGACCAGGCAAGCATCGCTTCCCTCGACAAAGCCTAATCCAAGGACACCCACCACAAAAACCGACACACCCTCCGGACAAGGCGCCTTTCGGGGTGACAACAAGCATCCAGAACAAACTCAACTCAATTCAGGAACTAGGACCACACTAGGGGGCAAAGAGCACCCACAGAACAGAGATGGACAGCCAACTGCAAAAGAAGCAAGCACCGCCTGAACCAACCCCAACAGAGAGAGGCACCCCACAAACCAACCTCTCATAGCCACCACTCAAAAAGCCCACCAGGGAAGAAAGAGCCAAGGACAGCAAAGGCAAAAACGGGGAAGAAAGCAAGCAAACTCAACGAGCCTCTGCAAGAAGCGCCCTCAAAGCAGGAACAAGCACAGGGAGAGGCCCCAAACAGGCAAGCCGCACAGACCAAACTGAAAACCCCCTCCAGAGAAGAGACAACAACAACACCAAGGGACAGAACAAGGGAAGAAGCAATTGCCAGCAACGAGACAGCACCGCAAGGAGCAACCAAAGACTGAAGACCCCTCCAGAGAAGAGACAGCAGCAGCAACCAGGGACAGAGAAGGGGAAGAAGCAATCGCCAGAAGCGAAACAGCACCGCAAAGAGCCACCTGACAAAACACCTGCACACACTCAAAGAACAAGACAAAGTCAATCAAAAGAATCCCAGGGGGAGCCGGCCGAAACCGCACCCACCCAGGACGAGCATGCAGAAGAAATATCAGACCGAATAGCAGCGATAACCGATTGAGGAGGGCGGTGACCCGGGCCGTGAACACGCAAGTTTCATTCCATCCAAATATGGTAGATCACAGCACACCAGGCCACTCTCCAAACAAGCTTACGCTTGTGCTGCCCAGCACTCACCCGACAAATCCACTCAAGCTCAGCATCCCAAGGGAGAACGAGGCGGGAAGCTCTGCCCCAACAGAGGATATCCTCCTACACCAAACTCGCAAAGGGGCACTGAAAGAACAAGTGGTCTCGGGACTCAGTCCCGGACAAACAAAGCAAACAATCGGTAGGTGTCGAGGGGATCCACCTAGCCAGCCTATCACGGGTATACAAACGGTCCCTCACACCTAGCTGCTGCCCAGAACCTATCAGAAGCCTCAGCGGCCTGAAGCTAGAGGGAAGGAGAAAGGGGGTCCACCAAAACTCCCGCCTGGGCAGCCTCCATGGCCAAGCGAAGATCAATAACCTGCTGACTAAGCACGGCAATCGGCGTCCCAAACTCCTGCCTGAGAGTCCCCTTTAAGCCCTTTAAATTGCGAGCGAAGCTAACAAGCGGAGAGACCCCAACATGGGTCACCCACCTACTAGCAATCACAGACAAAAACCTATCAGACTCCCCCCAATGGTTGAAGAACCGAAAGGAGGGAGACCGACGAGCACCTAAAGGGCCTGGAGAGAAAACCAACGGACTATGGTCAGAAACACCCCAGTCATGCACGCGCACCACACACATAGGCCGACCAGAAGCCCACTCAGCGTTGACCAAAACTCTATCCATCCTACCCAACTGACCTCCTGGGCCACCCCTCGGGCGACTAGTCCAAGTGAACCAATTCCCCTGAACCGGCAGCTCAACCAAGTCAGCCTCTAGGAGAGCAGTATCAAAGGCTCCCATCGCAGAAATGCTATGGTTACCCCCACTCCTCTCAGTCAACCGGCGAGTCTCATTAAAGTCTCCCAAAACCACTCCAGGGGAAGACCAACTCGAACAAGCCAAGACCAACTCCCCCCACAAGGCAGACCTCCCAGCCTCGAGATTGGATCCATACACACAAGCAATATGAGTCACAACCTGAGAAGACAGGTCCACCAGGGAGCCAGTAACCAACTGAGGACTAATCAGGGTAGGAGAGAAAGAGAAACGGCGGGAACGCCATAACACCCAAATACGACCCAGGCCACTATCCCCATAACTACACACGCACTGCCAATCGGCCCCAAAGGAACGAAACACGAAGTCAAACTGATGAGCCTTAACCTTGGTTTCTACCAGACAACAGAAACCAATATCCTCAGACTGCAAAAAGGAACGAACACATCGTCCTTTTGTCGGGTCAGTGAGACCGCGCACATTCCACGAGCACCAACTAGACATAGGAAGTAGAAGGGGAAACAATGGCATCCTGACACCATCGGGGGTCCACACTGTCACAGAGCGTCTTTTCCACTAAGGAAACCACCCTCGGGGAGGCCAAGGCACACTCTGAGGAATCAGCTAGGGAACCGAAGGAGTTAGTCACGCGGACCCCCTTTAGGGGCTCGGGAGAACGGGAAAGCCTAGAGGTGGGGCCAGTAGGGGAACTCGGGAGGCTAACCAAGGCAATGGAATGGGCAGACGAGTCTGTCGCAGCCAAGGACTTCGCTGCCTTCTTCCTATTCCATTTACGCCTACGGGACTTCCCTTCCACAGGGAGAAACTTATCACCAATCTCAAGAGAGGTGGCCTGCTGACCCTCCCCACTATCAACCATAACCATATCCGAGTCCACGCCCTCACTCTGGGCCGGCACCTTGACCTCACCCTCAGCAGCCACCTGTGTAGTGGGGATGGGATCGACCCTACCCATATTCTGTTTCGGACAACCTGTGTCCGAGTGACCAAAGACACGGCAAGACAGGCACCGCTTGGGCTTCCACTCATACTCAATTGGGATAGTGTGATCAACCCCATAGACAGTGACCCCAACTTTACTAGGAAGAGGGGCATCAATCGCAACCTCCACACAAACCCGAGCATACGAGGAGCACGTTTTGTCCTTTGTAGGCTTATCCAACCGCAAAGGAACACCAACCGTGCTCGCAATATTACTCAACCCATGAGTGGTCCACAATTCCATAGGGACATGGAAAAACTTAACCCACACAGGTATTTTATCGAACACAAAGGTCTGGGGGACAATCCCAGGGGCCCACGGCCTCAGAAGGATAGGCTTACCCCCAATGTGCCAGGGACCATTCTCCAGGTCCCAGTCCCGAGCTGAGTCCTTTTGGAACCTGAAGATGATCAAACCATTATCAAACAAGTTAATGGTTGGAACTTCCACATGTCCCCAAATCTTCCGGACAAGCCGATCGAGCACAAAAAAGGGTAGTTTACCATCAATAAACTGACCCACCAAGGAACCTCTCCAGACAGCTACACCCTCCTCAATAACCTCATCCGAGAGGATGGCAAACATAATCCCATCCTTCTCAATTGGAGGATTATAGACTAGGGGTTCAACAGCGGGGGAGGTCCACTGAGGCCCAAAAAGATTGGCCCAACTGGACTTCTGACCCTGACCATGGGACCCCGGGGGCCCAAAGGGCCCAACAAGATGTGGCCCCAATTTACCCAAAGTACCTACAGACGTCTCTTCCCCCGCACTAGCCTCCAAATCCGACCGAGGATGGCCTAACAGAGGAAACTTTCCTGGAATCCCCGACCCACTCCTAGGCCCAATCGAGCTACAACCCAAACCACACTCACCCTCACCCCCGTTCTCCTCCAGGGACAAAACCTCATCCCGAGTGGGCTTAAAACGCCGAGCTACCATGTGTCCTAACTGCCCACGCCCTATTGGGCTAAAGGAAGACGGCCCCTTTGGTAAGACTCCTTGCCCTAAGAATGGGCCCCTCCCAATTGCGCCAAGCCCATTTTGCTCAAGCCCACCCTTGCCATTCAAATCAAGGACATTTGGGCCAAGCCCATTAATGTCAAGCCCAATTGGGTTTGGGATGTCACATCTTGGCTGTCCCATTAAATCACATTGCAGCCCTTCATTGCGTGAGATTGCAGACTTACCAAATCGGGTATCAAGGTTCTTAATAGCTTGAGGCAGCAGTTGATTACCCAAGGAGAGAGAACCAGCCACACTCAAAGGATTTTCCAAAACTGTTGCAGCTAAACCGTTCCCAACATGGATATTTGAAGGGATTTCAAAATTATTCCCAGATTTTCCATAACGGGTATCCAAGGAATTAAATCCATTGCCCATGGAGAGAGGATCTCCTTTTAATTGACTTTCCAAATCAGCCAATATAGCCGGATTTCTCCCCTTCAACAAACGGCCAGCTGGGTCTTTTTCAAACGCAACTTGACTTTTAAGAGCAGCGCTCATCACGGGGCCTGAAGCAGGTATGGCAGTAGCCTTCTTCCTGACATTAATGAACTTTCCCTCAATAGGGATATCATTCAATGAAGAATCTCCAGCCGCCACACCTAAGGGGAAAGAGACGTCCTGCCCTAATCCATCGTCTTCATCCTCCAGCCTAGCCTTACCCAAGTTTGAAGAAGACGAGGCCCCTTCCCCTGTTTTTCCAGAAAATGCAGCTGATGCAGGCTGCCCAAAATCACGAGAAGAACCTCCCTGATCAAGCCCCTTAGAAGGGATGGATACCTCTAATGGAAGATTTGGCAAGACATGGGCTGGCAGCAACTTACCCACAGAAGGGGGCTCAACACCACTGATGCTCTGTTTTTTAACAGAACTGAAAACCGTCAAAGTAGCCTCTGAGGCCGAGCTTTGAGCCACCTGCAACCCAGGATCCTTATTTGCGGGATTAAGAATGGCATTCGAAGCAACCCCATTCATAGCTCCTGACTTGATAACCCCTGAAGAAGGAGAGGATTTTGGAGGACGAAGGGCAAAAGCACCCGCAGCAGAAGCATGACTCTTGGCAAGTGGCTTTTTTTGAGGAGATTTCTTTCTCCTCATAGCTTCTCTCTGCTCGTGAGTACTCAGGGGAAAGACAACTCTCAAGGAAAGGACAGAAAGTGACCCCAAATCCAAGCTCCAATGAACCCAAAACCACACAAAAAAAAACTAAAAAACGCAAAAACAGTAGGCTGTAAACAAAACAGAAAACGAAATGGCAGAATGTGAACTTACCTCGATGACGCGCCCAGCTCCGCTTCCTTGATCAACATTCCCTATCAATCTTCAATCCCCATCCATGGAAAGCTTCAAGCCACCATGGTCAAAATGCACCTCCAAACAGTCAATCCCCCATTGGAGGGAGGAGAGAGAACAGAGAGAATTTTTGATGGCAAAACCCTTTTTCCCCTGCAGAAAACTTTCCATACTTGGAAATCAGTTCTCGAAAATATATTGATATATCATTTGGAGAATTATTTTTGACAATCATATTCAAGTCCAAAATGGTGCTTAAAAGATCTTTTGGATTCGAGGACGAATCCTTTTGAAGAACGGGAGGATGATATGAATTATCTTGACAATCCAATTCATATCCATGGTGAAGGTCAAAGAAGTCAAATCATTGTTATGGAGCAAGGACAATTCAAGTCAACAAAGACAGAAATGCATGGCTACACTTTGTCACAAGTTCAAATGCATGGAATGATATGAAGACTTTATTAATGTTGTAATATTCAAATTTGAATTCCTAGAAAACATGCATTTAATTAAATAGTTGGAGAATTCCTTTAATTAGGTAGTTGGAAAAATCTTTTTTTTGCAAAGGTGATTATATATTAAGCAAAAGACCTCAAAGCCCGAGGCCAAAAGGCACCATCAAACAAGAGAACACCACTGGGAAAACCAATGTACGAAAACAAAACAAAAACAACCCAACGAAACCTCACAGCCCGAGGGAAAGCAACAAGGAAACCAACAAACAACAAACCCCGGCACCCAACCCACAACCGGGAAGGAGCCAGAAAAGACAAAAAAGCAACTAAAAACAACACAACTCAAAGAGCAAACGAAACAACCGAAGAAAGAGGAGACAACAAGTCAGAACACGAAACGAAGCATAACACCCCAGCCGCCCAAAATACACCCCAAGCCATCAATCCCCCAGCCGGCACAAGCGAAAGAGCGACTCCAGACAGGGTCAAGGGGCACCAAGCAAAAACAGAGGGAGGACAGGCAGATGCTGAGATAAAAGAGGCCAAGCTGGCCATCCATCATATGCATGCAAGAAGCCAGCCCCCTAAGCACGACCAAGTAAACCAAAACAAAGAAGAGGCCCTTCAACTCGTCTTCCCCCTACTTATGGCAAAGGAACAACCATCAGGTATGCAGGCCCGGCAGAAAGCCACAAGGACCCGACAAGCATCGCTTCCCTCGACAGAGCCAGATCCAAGGACACCCACCAAAAACCGACACACCCTCCGGACAAGGCGCCTTTCGGGGTGACAACAAGCATCCAGAACAAACTCAACTCAATTAGGAACCAGGACCACACCAGGGGACAAAGAGCACCCACAGAACAGAGATGGACAACCAACTGCAGAAGAAGCAAGCACCGCCTGAACCAACCCCAACAGCTGGTTGCACCCCACAGACTAGCCACTCATAGCCCCCCCGCAAAATGCCCACCAGGGAGGAAAGAAGGACAGCAAGGGGCAGACAGGAGAGGAAAGCAAGCAAACTGAACAAGCCTCTACAAGAATCATCCCCAAAGCAGACAAGCACAAGGAGAAGCCCCAAACAGGCAAGCCTCACAGACAAAAACTGAAAACCCCCTCCAGAGAAGAGACAACAGCAACACCAAGGGGCAGAACCGGGGAAGACGCAACCACCAGCAACGAAAAGTACCGCAAGGAGCAACCAAGGGACAGCGCAGGGGAAGGAGCAGACGCCAGAAGCGAAACATCACCGCAAAAAGCAACCTGAAAAAATCACCTGCACACACTCAAAGAACAAGATAAGGTCAGTCAAAAGAATCCCAGGGGGAGCCGACCGAAACCGAACCCACCCAGGACGAGCATGCAGAAGAAATATCGGACCGAATAGCAGCAATAACCGACTGAGGAGGGCGGTGACCCGGGCCGTGAAAACGCAGGTTGCGTTCCATCCAAATATGGTAGATCACAACATACCAGGCCACTCTCCAAACAAGCTTACGCTTGTGCTGCCCAGCACTCTCCCGACAAATCCACTCAAGCTCAGCATCCCAAGGGAGGACGAGGCGGGAAGCTATTGGGCCCAAACTCAATTTCTCAAGCCCATTAGCACTAAGTGGCCCATTATGATTCAATTCATTCTGCCCATTTTGGCCAAGCCCATTAAGCCCATCTTGTCCTAGCCCATGTGCAGCAAGCCCATCTTGGTCAAGCCCAATGGACCGCAGCCCAATTGGACCTAACCCATTAGTGAGAGACTCATTTGGGCCTAGCCCATTGAAGCTTACATTAGTAGACCCATGCGGATTTGGAAAATCAGGATGGCCCTCACGCCGCTGCTTGGCCATTTGAATCGGCCCAACATGAGGAGAAGCTCCAGTTGACTTTCCATAACGGGCATCCAAGGAATTTATGTCATTGCTCATGGAGAGAGAATCCCTCTTAACTTGAGTTGCCAACGGAGTCAAAGAAGTCGGATTCCTAAGCTTCAAACGGCCAGCTGGGGGATTTTCAAAAGAATCTTGACCATTAAGAGCATCGTTAATCACGGGAGCTGAAAACCCAGAATCAGAAGGCAAGCTTTCCTTATTTGAGTTCTCCCGGAATTGCTTACCTAAGAGAGAAACCCGACAATCCATGTGCTGGTATCCCAAACATTCCTTATTTGGCAAAACTGATTTATTTGAGATCCCATAATCAGATGGGCCAGCTTGTGCAGACGATTTAGCAGCAGATAAAACGGAAGGAAGTTTTGCCGAGTTAAATGCCATCCCATCAAACACTCCATCCCCATTAATGAAGTTTCCTTCAATAGGAAAACCATTCAAAGCGAGCTTTCCTTGCGCCGCATCCATGGACGTAGAGACTATCTGCCCTAAACCTTCATCGCCTACCTCTCGCCTGCAAGGTCCTACATCCTGAATGACAGCTGACTGGGCCACCATGGAAGCCTCATCTGGAATCACCACCGGCTGCTGAGAACACAACCTAGGGGGTAACACAGCACCATTCTGGGAAATTCGCAGGTCCTCTGTTTTGTTTCCAAGCCCATTAGATCCAGCCCCTTTGGCACGCCCCTTACGACGGCTTGGCAGAGAATCGACCCTACTTCCAGCCCCCAAAGAAGAAGAGTGTTGCTCAGGATGTAGCTTGCTTAACTCGGGACCACCAACAAAATCCACACTCTGTTTTTGCCCAGAACTTAAAACCAGACTCGGATCCTCCACAATAGAGTTCAGAAGCCCCATCTCCCCCGAATCTTTACCTAAACCAGCAGACTCCAAAGACCCCTCACTCAAGGCTGAAGGAGATGGAATTCTATTTCGAATTCCATGAAGACCCGAGGATGGAATGCTCTTGGCAAAAGGTTTCTTCTGAGGAGATTTCTTCCTTCTCATAATGCACACCAAAACAAGGAGAACCGCAGAAGAACAAACCCACAACCTCCCCAAACAGAACAACAGAAGACCAAGAACAGGGAACAACCAAACTCGAAAAACGAAAATGCAAACACAAAACAGAACGTAAAAAGACTCTAAAAAACAGAAAATGAAGAGAACTTACCTCGGTGATGCGCCCAGCTCCGCTCCCTTCATCAACCGGATATACGAAGCTTCAATGAACAGCCATGGAAGCCACGAAACCACCATAATTGAAGCTCAAAAAATCAGTCCCCCATTGTTGGGAGGAGAGAGAACAGAGAGAATTTTAGGAGTCTTTCTGATTTGAATTTGATGGATGATACTGCTGATTTTTGCACTAATAATCTGATATTCACGTGCTCGAGGCACGAAGAGTGCAAAATGTTCTTAATATTGATTACAGGAAAAGTGTGGACGCGGACAAGTCTGGATCGTCCCCTGCACTTTCAGACTATGGTTGAGGCAGTGGAGAGAATTCAGTCGAGCAAACGACTTTAAAAATTTTGCGCTTCTCGGAGGCACCCGAGCGATGAACTGTCTTTCATGTTTTAGTTTAGTTGCTTTTTTTTTTATTGCTTTTTAGATTAATTTAGTCTTACTTTGCTTGCTGGTTTTTTTTAGGAATCGAGGAAGAGAAGACAATTTTGGGCTTCGATGCATTTGTGCGCCGCTTCCTCGCCCTCGCCAGCTTCACAAAGAGTCAGGGAAGTGTAGTTCTTCTTCCCTTTTACTTTGCTTTATCTGACTGGATGGCATTGAGGACAATGCCAAATTTTGAAGTTGGGTGTGGAGATGGTCTGATGGATATGCATGTGTAGTTTGTTGAGAAGTGTTATATCGATATTGAAGTGCTTGGGACTCTGTTTACTGTTTTCTGACAATGATAGCCTAGGAAATGCATGTTGGAAATCTGAGCACGTTCATAATCTAGTTTTTGCATGAGTTTTGCGTTTATTAGGTTCATGTCAAAAATTTTAAAAAACTTTTTGTTGCTCCCTTGCACTTATCGAGCACTTAGCAACCTCATCCTAGATTCCGTAGGTTCGAAAATCGCATGTTGCTCTAATTCTCGTTGTCACCCCGAAAGGCACTCTTAGGTAGCTTGTTGCATGAGAGTTAGTAGTTGGTTAATTGAGAAAGCATGTGCTTAGCCTAATGTAAAAAAAAAATAGAAAAGCATGTTTGAAACGGGGCATGATGATTTAAAATATTTAACTGCATTATATACCGCCTATAAAGGCAAATTTTTAGGTTGTCCATGGGTACGGGTTGTAGATTGGAGGGCAAGCTGAATAAGGTAGAGGAGCTGGGCACGTCTTCAATGAGGTCATCCATGGCTGCTGCTTGAAGGTTGCTGAGCAGGGTGCTTCAAGAGATAAGTTTTCTCTGGTTTTTTCATTCGGTTTTGTTCTGTTTTTAAGCTTTCTGCATTTCGTTTGTTAGTTTGTTAGCTTGTGTGGGCTGTTTTTTTTTTTTTTTTTTTTTTTTTTTCTGGTCTGGGTCCTTGGAGATTGGGTTGGGGTGCTTGGTTTTCTTCATCTTCAAATGGGGAAGAAGAAATCTCCTCACAAGAAGCCTTCCCCTCAAAAGAAGGCTTCTGCTTCACTCTCGAGTTCCAATGGGTCGCGGCCACAACAGTCCCCATCTTTAGAGGTCTCCAAATCAGGAGCTCATTCCAATTCACGAGCTCCAATTGGGATTGCTCCGAGTGCCCAGCTTCATTCATCTGGTCACGATTTAGGGAAGAAGGTTGCCCGCGTTTTGACTTCTGAAGCTACTAAAAAGGTTTCCAAATCCGAGGGAAAACAGAGCATTCTAAGTGTTGAGGTTCCTGCTGTGGGACAACCTTTGAATGCGACTGTTCATCTAATTCAGGGTGCTGGTGCAGGTTCTCGTAGCTCTAGTAAAATTACAGGGCTTGATAAGGATGGATCAGCTAGCGTTACTGGGCAACCTGCAACTGATGCGAAAACAGGGGATGCCTCGCTTCAATTTGGAACTCGTGATATGCCTAGCGATTGCGGTGGGGGGAAACCTTTGTCACGTCCGATAGTTCAACGGTCTAAAGGTCACTCCTTGGCAGAGGTAGAGGCTTCGTCTGGTTCAATCTTGGGCGAGGCTCGGCTGGAGGTTGAAGATGATGGATTAGGGCAGGCCGCCTCTCTTCCCAGGGCTGCGGCGGCTGGAGATCCCTCATTGAATGACTTTCCTAATTTAGGAAAGGAAATTAAAGACATTCAACAGCCGGTTACCTTATCTTCTTCAGCCCCCGTGAAGATTGCTGCTGATATTAATGACCAAGATGCTGCGGCCCGCAAGCCTAATTCTATGGAAGGAAAGTATCTTCACGGATTTGGGCAGCGAGTTGCCTACCTCTTCCCTTGCACGCTTCGGTGATTAATGAGCGTGCAGCTGCTTCTCAATGCCCAGCTGGCCGGTTGGTGAAAGGTAAGAAGATGGCGAGTAATCTGCCTTCTATGGAAAGCCATTTGAAGAACGCGGATGCACGGCCTTTGGGTTCTATGACCATGGAAGCCCGTTATGGTAAGTCAGGGAGTCTAATGACTGTGGATGCCCGTCATGGTAAGTCTGGCAGTTCACTTCCCCCAATTGGGCCGATTGGTGGCGATTCTAGGGGCAATCTTCATGGGCCAATTTTAAAAGAGCATGGTCCTGTCTTGCTAGGGCAAAAGGAGCTTCATCAAGTTGGGCTGGGTCCAGTTGGGCTTAATTCCATTGGGCTCAACAAGAGTGGGCTTAATGAATTGGCCCAAAATGGTGTTAGTGAGTTGGATCCAAATGTGCTTAATTTTAATGGGCTCGATAATGAGAGTATAGGGCCAAGTTTGAATGGCTTAGGACAAGGTGTCTTGCCTATTGGGTCATCTCCCTTTAGTCCTCTAGGGCGGGGTCAATTGGGAAATTTAGTGACGCGTCGTAGTCTTCCCCCTCGGGAGGAGCTGTTGCCCTTGGGGGGTAAGAATGGATCTTCTGAGTTTGGGATGGGGTTTAGCGAGCTTGAGGCGAGGAGTGGGTCGAGGATTCCAGGAAAGTTTCCCCTGTTAGGCCAATCTCGTTCGAACCAGCTTGTGAGTGCTGGAGACGATGTGTCTCAGGGTTCTGGGGATAGTTTTGGGATGAGTGGGTCCTTTGTGCCCCCAGGATCCCATGGTCAGGGTCAGAAGTCTAGTTGGGCTAATCTTTTTGGGCCTCAGTGGACCTCCCCTGCATCTGAACCCCTAGTCTATAACCCTCCAATTGAAAAGGATGGGATTATGTTTGCCATACCCTCGGATGAGGTAATTGAGGAGGGGGTAGCAGTCTGGAGAGGGTCTTTGGTGGGTCAGTTTATCGATGGTAAACTCCCCTTTTTTGTGCTTGATCGGCTTGTCCGTAAGATTTGGGGACATGTGGAAGTTCCAACCATTAACTTGTTTGATAATGGTTTGATCATCTTCAGGTTCCAAAAGGACTCAGCTCGGGACTGGGTCTTGGAGAATGGCCCCTGGCACATTGGGGGTAAGCCTATCCTACTGAGGCAGTGGGTCCCAGGGATAGTCCCTCAGACCTTTGTCTTCGATAAAATTCCTGTGTGGGTTAAGTTCTTCCATGTCCCTATGGAATTGTGGACCACTCCTGGCTTGAGTAACATTGCGAGTACGGTTGGTGTTCCTTTGAGGTTAGATAAGCCTACAAAGGACAAAACGTGCTCCTCGTATGCTCGGGTTTGTGTGGAGGTCGCGATTGAGGCCCCTCTTCCTAGTAAGGTTGCGGTCACTGTCTATGGTGTGGATCACACTATCCCCATTGAGTATGAATGGAAGCCCAAGAGGTGCCTATCCTGTCGGGTCTTTGGCCACTCGGACTCTGGTTGTCCTAAAAAGCCTGTGGGTAGTTTGGAGCCCATCCTCCCTACACAGGTGTCTACTGAGGGTGGGGTCAGGGTGCCGGCTCAGAGTGATGGCGTGAACTCGGTTCAGGTAGGGGTTGCTAGAGGGGAGGGGGAACAGGCCTCCTCTCTTGAGGCCGGTGATGACTTTCTCCCTGTGGGAGGGAAATCCCGTAGGCGTAAACGGAAGAAGGCTGCCAGGTCCTTGGCTGCAGACTCGTCTGCCCTTCCCTTTGCCTTGGCTAGTCTTCCGAGTTCTCCTACTGGTCCCTCCTCTCGGCTTCCCCGTTCTCCAGAACCCCTGAAGGGGGTACATGTGACTAACTCTTTCGGTTCTCTTTCGGATTCGTTAGGGTGTGATTTGGCCCCCCCGAGGGTGGTTTCCTTAGTGGAAAAGACGCTCTGTGACAGTGTTGACCCTCGACGGTGTCAGGATGCTATTGTTTCCCCGTCTACTTCCTATGTCTAGTTGGTGCTCGTGGAATGTGCGCGGTCTCACTGACCCGACAAAAGGACGATGTGTTCGCTTCTTTTTGCAAGCTGAGAATATTGGTTTCTGCTGTCTGGTAGAAACTAAGGTTAAGGCTCATCAGTTTGATTTCGTTTTTCGTTCCTTTGGGGCTGATTGGCAGTGTGTTTGTAGTTATGGGGATAGTGGCCTAGGTCGTATTTGGGTGTTATGGCGTTCCCGCCGTTTCTCGTTCTCCCCTAGCCTGATTAGCCCTCAGTTGGTTACTGGCTCCCTGGTGGACCTGTCTTCTCAGGTTGTGACTCATATTGCCTGTGTGTATGGGTCCAATCTCTAGCCTGATATTGCCCTCAGTTGGCCTATGTGTGTGGTGCACGTGCATGACTGGGGTGTCTCTGACCATAGTCCGTTGGTTTTCTCTCCTGGCCCTTTAGGTGCTCGTCGGTCTCCCTCCTTTCGGTTCTTCAACCATTGGGGTCTCTCCGCTTGTTAGCTTCACTCGCAATTTAAAGGGCTTAAAGGGGACTCTCCGGCAGGAGTTTGGGACGCCGATTGCCGTGCTTAGTCAGCAGGTTATTGATCTGCGCTTGGCCATGCAGCTAGGTGTGAGGAAGCCTCCCTTCGGCAGAAATCGAGGGTCAAGTGGCTGGCGTTAGGGGATAGGAACTCGGGGTTCTTTCACAGGAGCGTAAAAGTTAGGGCAGCCCGGAATAACTTTTCCTCTTTGGTTGATGGCTCTAGGGTCAGGTTGTCGTCCCATGAGGACATCTCGAGATCTCTGGTTCATTATTTCCAGGGTCTCTTGGGGTCCCAAGGGGTTGGTTATCGTGACCTCACTGAGTGTTTAAAGCCGATGGTGGGGTTTTCGTGGTCTGATCAGTGTGTAACTGATCTCACTCGCCCCATCTCGCGAGAGGAGGTTCGAGCTGTTCTCTTTTCCATGAGTAGTGCCAGGACTCCTGGCCCGGATGGCTTCCCTGTGGGGTTTTTCAAAGTTGCTTGGAGTGTTGTTGGGGATGATTTCGTTTCCGCTGTGCTTCACTTCTTTGATACCTCCTTCCTTCCTCCTGGTATCAATGCCACCTCTCTTACCTTGATTCCTAAGAAGGTGGGTGCTTCACGGGTTGAGGATTTCAGGCCTATTTCTTGTTGTAATGTGTTGTATAAATGCATTGCAAAGGTTTTGGCTAATCGTCTTCGCGTGTGGCTGCCTTCCTTCATTAGTCTGAATCAGTCGGCCTTTGTTCAAGGTAGGAGCATTGTGGATAACATTCTGCTCTGCCAGGAGTTGGTTGGGGGTTACCACCTCAACAAAGGGAGCCCGCGGTGTGTGCTGAAGATTGACCTGCAGAAGGCTTATGACTCTATTCAGTGGGATTTTCTCTTTGGCTTACTGCTTTCGATTGGTACGCCCTGCCAGTTTGTCAACTGGGTCCGGGCTTGCGTTACTTCGCCTATGTTCTCCATCTCGGTGAATGGGTCCTCTGAGGGGTTTTTTGCGGGTAGGCGTGGTCTCCGTCAGGGTGATCCCCTGTCCCCTTACCTGTTCGTCATGTGTATGGAAGTCTTATCGCGGCTGCTGAATTCCCCGCCGCCTGAGTTTGAGTTTCATCCCAAGTGTGAAATGGTTAATCTTACCCATCTTTGCTTTGCGGATGACTTGATGATTTTCTCTACGGGGAACAGGACTTCCTTGAGGTTTGTTCAGCAGACATTACTTCACTTCCAGGAGCTTTCTGGCCTTGTGGCTAACTCCGCTAAGAGCTCGATGTTCTGCTCGGGGGTTCCTGTCCAGGTGGCTGTCGGTCTGGCTGAGTTCATGGGTGTTGCTCTGGCAACCTTGCCTGTGTGTTACTTAGGTCTCCCTCTCATCTCAGGTCGGTTGTCTTCTAGGGATTGCCAGCCTCTGATTGATCGGATCACCTCTAGGATTGGCAGTTGGACTGCTAGGGCTCTTTCCTATGCAGGAAGGTTGCAGCTTATCCAGTCGGTCCTTCAGAGCTTCCAGGTCTATTGGGCTAGTGTGTTTGTGCTGCCTGCTTGTATAGTCCATAGGGTTGAGAGTTTGCTTCGTTGCTACCTCTGGAAGGGCTCTCCTTCTGGTTGTGGGGGGGCGAAGGTTGCCTGGGCTGACATTTGTTTGCCGAAGAGTGAGGGAGGTTTAGGTATTCGTCATATCCCCTCCTGGAACTCGGCAGCAGTTATGAAGCTCCTCTGGCTCCTCCTGCTTCGCTCTGGTTCCCTGTGGGTGGCTTGGATGGAGGCGTATATCCTCCGTGGTCGGTCTCTTTGGACGATTCCTGTGTCGTCTACGTGGTCTTGGTGCCTCAAGGCGATTATGGGGCTTCGGGACCAATTCCGTCCACTTATCCGGTTTTCCATTGGTGACGGTTCTAGGTGTCGTATGTGGGTTGATCCTTGGCTGCCTGATGGTCCTATTCTCCCCAGAATTAGTGATCGTATCTTGTATGACGCAGCTAGTCATATTCAAGCTATGGTCTCTGATTTTTTGCTACCTGATGGTTCGTGGCGGTGGCCGGCAATGTCTCCTGATTTGTTGGAGATCGCCGATGCTGTGCGCTCTACTGTGTGTTGCCCAGGTAGGGAGGATAAGTTGATCTGGGTTCCTGGCGGGATTGGTTTTTCGGTTTCTAGTGCTTGGGAGGCGATTCGCCCCCGTGGGACAGTGGTCCCGTGGCAGGGTTTGCTATGGTTCGGGGGGAATATTCCGCGTCATGCCTTTGTCACCTGGCTGGCCTTGAGGGACCGCTTGTATACTCGTGATAGGCTGGCTAGGTGGATCCCCTCGACACCTACTGATTGTTTGCTTTGTTTGTCCGGGACTGAGTCCCGTGACCACTTATTCTTCCAGTGCCCCTTTGCGAGTTTGGTGTGGGAGGATATCCTCTGTTGGGGCAGAGCTTCCCGCCTCGTTCTCCCTTGGGATACTGAGCTTGAGTGGATTTGTCGGGTGAGTGCTGGGCAGCACAAGCGAAAGCTTGTTTGGAGGGTGGCCTGGTGTGCTGTGATTTACCATATTTGGATGGAACGCAATTTGCGTTTTCATGGCCCGGGTCACCGCCCTACTCAGTCGGTTATCGCTGCTATTCGGTCTGATATTTCTTCTGCTTGCTCGTCCTGGGCGGGTGCGGTTTCGGCCGTCTCCCCCTGGGATTCTTTTGATTGACTTTGTCTTGTTCTTTGAGTGTGTGCAGGTGTTTTGTCAGGTTGCTCTATGTGGCGCTGTCTCGCTTATGGCGTTTGCTACTTCCCCTGATCTGTCCCTGGTTCATGCTGTTGCCCCTTCTTCTGGAGGGGTTTCTGGTTTGGTCTGTGTGGCTTGGTTTTTTGAGCTTGTCCCTGTGCTTGTTCTTGCTCTGAGATCGCTGCTTTCTGAGGCTTGTTCAGTTGCTGGCTTCTTCATCTGTCTGTCCTTGGCTGCCCTTGGCCTTTCTCCCTGGTGGGCTTCTTGTGTGGGGCTCTGCGAGGCTAGTCTGTGGGGTGTCCCTAGCTGTCGGAGTGTTTCAGGCGGTGCTTGTTTCTTCTGCAGTTGGCTGTCCTTCTCTTGTTCTGTGGGTGCTCGTTGTCCCCTGCCGGTCCTGGTTCCTAATTGAGTTGAGTTCTGGACGCTTGTTGTCACCCCGAAAGGCGCTTTGTCCTGAGGGTGTGTGGGCTTTTGGTGGGTCCTTGGATCTGGCTTTGTCGAGGGAAGCGATGCTGGCTGGGTCCCTGTGGCTTTCTGCCGTGCCTGCATACCGGATGGTTGTTCTTTTGCCATAAGTAGGGGGAAGACGAGTTGATGGGCCTCTTCTTTGTTCGGTTTCTTGGTCGAGCTTGGGGGGCGGGCTTCGTGCTTGCATTTGATGGATGGCCAGCTTGGCCCCTTATTTCTCAGCATCTGGCTGTCCTCTCTCTGTTTTGCTTGGTGCCCCTTGACTCTGTCTGGAGTCGCTCTTTCGCTAGTACCGGCCGGGGGTTGGATGGCCTGGGGAGTTTTGTGGGCGGATCGCGGTTGAGGTGTCACGATTCCCTCGTGTTCTATCTCTTTGTTTCCTCCTGCTTCAGCTGTTTCTTTGCTTTTCAGTTGTGTTTCTTTTTTCTGCTTTTTGTCTTTTCTAGCTCCTTCCCGCTTGTGGGTTGGATGCTGGGGTATGTTGTTGTTTGGTTTATTTGTTGCTTTCCCTCGGGCTGTGAGGTTTCCGTTGTGTTGTTTTCGTTTTTTTGTCGTACATTGGTTCTCCCAGTGTTTGTTCTCTTGTTGTTGTGCCCTTTGGCCTCGGGCTTTGAGGCCTTTTGCTTATATATAATCACTTTTGCAAAATAAAAAAAGAAAAATTCCTCTCGAGGCGCATCTCCTTCTTAGTAGCGCTTAAGAAGTGAGCGTTAGTCCTTTAAAACGTGAAGCTTTGGCCAAAGTTTGACGTGTTAGGCAGCTCGAGTTGGAAAGAAAAAGTGAATAAAAAAGTTGGTTCAAAGAACCTTAATAAAAGAGTACAAAGTACTTGTGAAAAGAAAAATGAATGAGAAAAATAATTAGGTCTCTTAATTTGCTTCTCTCTCTCGTGTAAGTCAAGTGTAGACTGTTCTTAAACGCTAGAAGTAGGGGGAAAACGGGATGTGTGTTGCATGTGGTTTTTCCGGGTTCACGTGAGTTTAGGAGTGGTTGGCTAGCACACACACACGTTAGGGGGCAAGAGTTAATTTTTGATATGTTCGTAGTAAATGCATGAACAAAATGCTTCCATGATTATATTGTGTTTAAGTTTTCAATATGCATGGAGGTTTGAGTTAGTTGCATGTAGGCGCGTCCTTAGAGTCAATATCTTTGTTGTACTTGCTCGAGGACTAGCAATGTTTAAGTTGGGGGTGATTGATAACTCCATTTTGGAGCTATTAAATACTTCCTAATTGTAGCTAAAGTCCGCGTTTAATTTGTTAATATATCTCGTTTGTAAGAGAATTGCGGCAAAGAGCTCGTGCGTCCGTTGGACCCGTTCGAGAGCTTAAAGTGGATTTTTAACGCCCCGGGAGTGCATCGGGAAAAGGGGAAGTTGATCCGTGAAGAAACGGGCCAAAACCGCCTAGGAGAGGCAATTTTCCAGTCCCAAACCCGAGAGCCAGCGTCGAGACGCTGGCTCGACGCTGCAAAAACCCGAGAGCTAGCGTCGAGTGATAGCGTCGAGACGCTAGCTCGACGCTGTCGAGCGTCGAGACTCTGCTTGGCGTCGAGACGCTTCGGAGGAGGCGCGCGCAGGAAAATCATCGGGCAAGCGTCGCGACGCTGCCCCAGCGTCGCGACGCCATCGCGAGGCGCGCGTGCGGATTACTTAGGGCACAGCGTCGAGACGCTGGCCTAGCGTCTCGACGCTACGACGATTACAGTAGCTTAATAAGACGATTTCTGCGCGGATTTTGGCATTCATCACCATTTTTTTTTTTTTGCAAAGGTGAGTATATATAAGCAAAGACCTCAAAGCCCAAGGCCAAAGGGCACAACAAACAAGAGAACAAACACTGGGAGAACCAATGTATGACAACAAATCCAAAACAAACCAACGGAAACCTCACAGCCCGAGGGAAAGCAACAAGGAAACAAACAACAACAGACCCTAGCATCCAACCACAAGCGGGAAGGAGCCAGGCAACAAATCCAAAACAAACCAACGGAGACCTCACAGCCCGAGGGAAAGCAACAAGGAAACCAAACAACAACAGACCCTAGCATCCAACCACAAGCAGGAAGGAGCCAGAGAAAACCAATAGCAGAAACACGAAGTACGACACAAACAGCACAAGAAACAGCTGAAGCAAGAGGAAACAAAGACATAGCACGGACAAAGCATGGCACTTCATCCACGAAACATGACTCCTCATCCGCCCACAAAAACCCCAGGCCATCCATCCCCCAGCAGGCACGAGCGAAAGAGCGACTCCAGACATGGTCAAGGGGCACCAAGCAAAACAGAGAGAGGACAGGCAGATGCTGAAAAAAAAAGGGGCCAAGCTGACCATCCAACATAAGCAAGCAAGCAGCCCGCCCCCCCAAGCACGACCAAGAAACCGAACAAAGAAGAGACCCATCAACTCATCTTCCCCCTATTTATGGCAAAAGAACAACCATCCGGAATGCAGGCCCGGCAGAAAGCCATAGGGACCCAGCCAGCATCGCTTCCCTCGACAAAGCCGGATCCAAGGACCCACCAAAAGCCCACAAACCTTCAGGACAAAGCGCCTTTCGGGGTGACAACGAGCATCTAGACCTCAGCTCAATTAGGAACCAGGACCGCCAGGGAACAACGAGCACCCACATAACAGAGAAGGACAGCCAAGTGCAGAAGAAACAAGCACCGCCTGAACCAACCCGACAGCTGGAGACACCCCACAGACTAGCCTCACGAAGCCCCACACAAGAAAGCCCGCCAGGGAAGAAAGGCCAAGGACCGCAAGGGACAGACAGATGGAGAAAGCCAGCAAGAGATCTAGCCGCAACAAACAGCGACCTCAGAGCAATAACAAGCACAGGGACACCCACAAACAACCAAGCCGCACAGACCAAAACCGAAACCCCTCCAGAGAAGAGACAACAGCAGCAGCCAGGGACAGGGCATGGGAAGAAGCAATCGCCAGAACGAAGCAGCACCACATAGAGTCAACCTGACAAAACACCTGCACACACTCAAAGAACAAGACAAAGTCAATCAAAAGAATCCCAGGGGGAGACGGCTGAAACCGCACCCACCCAGGACGAGCATGCAGAAGAAATATCAGACCGAATAGCAGCGATAACCGACTGAGGAGGGCGGTGACCCGGGCCATGAAAACGCAAGTTGCGTTCCATCCAAATATGGTAGATGACAGCACACCAGGCCACCCTCCAAACAAGCTTACGCTTGTGCTGCCCAGCACTCTCCCGACAAATCCACTCAAGCTCAGCATCCCAAGGGAGAACGAGGCGGGCAGCCCTACCCCAACAGAGGATATCCTCCCACACCAAGCTCGCAAAGGGGCACTGGAAGAACAAGTGGTCACGGGACTCAGTCCCAGACAAACAAAGCAAACAATCGGTAGGTGTCGAGGGAATCCACCTAGCCAGCCTATCACGAGTATACAAACGGTCCCTCAGGGCCAGCCAGGTGACAAAAGCATGACGCGGAATATTCCCCCCGAACCAAAGCAAACCACTCCACGGAACCACTGTCCCACGGGGGCGAATCGCCTCCCAAGCACTAGAAACCGAGAAGCCAATCCCACCTGGAACCCAGATCAACCTATCCTCCCTACCAGGGCAACACACAGTAGAGCGCACGGCATCAGCGATCTCCAACAAATCAGGAGACACTACCGGCCACCGCCACGAACCATCAGGCAGCAGAAAATCAGAGACCATAGCCTGAATATGACTAGCTGCGTCATACAAGATACGATCACTAATTCTGGGGAGAATAGGCCCATCAGGAAGCCAAGGATCAACCCACATCCGACACCTAGAACCGTCACCAATGGAAAACCGGACAAGAGGACGGAATTGGTCCCGAAGCCCCATGATCGCCTTGAGGCACCAAGACCACATAGACGACACAGGAATCGTCCAAAGAGACCGGCCACGAAGAATATACTCCTCCATCCAAGCCACCCACAGAGAACCAGAGCGGAGCAGAAGGAGCCAAAGGAGCTTCATAACCGCTGCCGAGTTCCAGGATTGGATATGCCGAATACCCAAACCTCCCTCACTCTTCGGCAGACAAATGTCATCCCAGGCAACCTTCGCCCCCCCACGACCAGAAGGAGAGCCCTTCCAGAGGTAGCACCGAAGCAAACTCTCAACCCTATGGACGATACGAGCAGGCAGCACAAACACACTAGCCCAATAGACCTGGAAGCTCTGAAGGACCGACTGGATAAGTTGTAACCTTCCCGCATAGGAAAGAGCCCGAGCAGTCCAACTACCAATCCTAGAAGTAATCCGATCAATCAGAGGCTGGCAATCCCGAGAAGACAGCCGACCAGAGATGAGAGGGAGACCCAAGTAACAAACAGGTAAGGTCGCAAGAGCAACTCCCATGAACTCAGCCAGACCGACAGCCACCTGGACAGGAACCCCCGCACAGAACATCGAGCTCTTAGCGGAGTTAGCCACAAGGCCTGAAAGCTCCTGGAAAAGAAGTAAAGTCTGCTGAACAAACCTCAAAGAAGTCTTATTCCCCGCAGAGAAAATCATCAAATCATCCGCAAAGCAAAGATGGGTAAGATTAACCCTCTCACACTTGGGATGAAACTCCAACTCAGGCGGCGGGGAATTCAGCAGCCGCGACAATACTTCCATACACATGACGAACAGGTAAGGGGACAAGGGATCACCCTGACGGAGACCACGCCTACCCGCAAAAAACCCCTCAGAGGACCCATTCACCGAAATGGAGAACATAGGCGAAGTAACGCAAGCCCGGACCCAGTTGACAAACTGGCAAGGCGTACCAATCGAAAGCAGTAAGCCAAAGAGAAAATCCCACTGAATAGAGTCATAAGCTTTCTGCAGGTCGATCTTCAGCACACACCGCGGCCTCCCTTTGTTGAGGTGGTAACCCCCAACCAACTCCTGGCAGAGCAGGATGTTATCCACTATGCTCCTACCTTGAACAAAGGCCGACTGATTCGGACTGATGAAGGAAGGCAACCACACACGAAGACGATTAGCCAAGACCTTTGCAATGCATTTATACAACACATTACAACAGGAAATAGGCCTGAAATCCTCAACCCGGGAGGCACCCACCTTCTTAGGAATCAGGGTAAGAGAGGTGGCATTGATACCAGGAGGAAGGAAGGAGGTATCAAAGAAATGAAGCGCGGCGGAGACGAAATCATCCCCAACAACACTCCAAGCAGCTTTGAAAAACCCCACAGGGAAGCCGTCCGGGCCAGGAGCCCTAGCACTACTCATGGAAAAGAGAACAGCTCGAACCTCATCTCGAGAGATGGGGCGAGTAAGATCAGTTACACACTGATCAGACCACGAAAACCCCACCATTGGTTTTAAACGCTCTGTGAGGTCACGATAACCACCCCCCTGGGACCCCAAGAGACCCTGGAAATAAAAAACCAGGGATCTCGAGATGTCCTCATGGGAGGACAACCTGACCCCAGAACCATCAACCAAAGAGGAAAAACTATTCCGGGCTGCCCTAACTTTAACGCTCCTGTGAAAGAACCCCGAGTTCCTGTCCCCTAACGACAGCCACTTGACCCTAGATTTCTGCCGAAGGCTGGCTTCCTCACACCTAGCTGCTGCCCAGAACCTATCCGAAGCCTCAGCGGCCTGAAGCTGAAGGGAAGGAGAAAGGGGGTCCACCAAAACTCCCGCCTGGGCTGCCTCCATGGCCAAGCGCAAATCAATGACCTGCTGACTAAGCACGGCAATCGGTGTCCCAAACTCCTGCCTGAGAGTCCTCTTTAAGCCCTTTAAATTGCGAGCGAAGCTAACCAGCGGAGAGACCCCAACATGGGTGACCCACCGACTAGCAATCACAGACAAAAACCTATCAGACTCCCCCCAATGGTTGAAGAACCGAAAGGAGGGAGACCGACGAGCACCCAAAGGGCCTGGAGAGAAAACCAACGGACTATGGTCAGAGACACCCCAGTCATGCACGTGCACCACACACATAGTGATAAGCGTCAGATAAGCTAGATTTACAAAGCTAGAGGTCCTTCTAGGATCCTTGTAAATGTTCACAAATATGACTAACTTAACCTTCGATCTCAACCCCTAAGAAAGGCTAGACGACAGATTACTTAGACGATCAAATAAATCAAGGATCGGACAGAGCTTGTGGCTCCCATCAACCTTTGATCTTCAAAGCACTCCACAAGCAAGACTGATCAATCCTCACTTGAATGCTCCAAATATTCATGCATTCTATCACAAGAATACACAAGAAACAAAGCTTAAAATCTCTCAAGGTTTTAAACCTAAAATACTACATTTCATTTCTTCATTTCAAGTTGTCTTTTACAATAGACAAGGCTAATCCCTTTTATAGACAAGGAACTAAGCCAAGAGACTCCTAACATAAATGCTAATATGAAAAGTCACCTTGAAATACCAAAAGATGCCTTGATATTCTAAAAGGCACCTTGGAAAACTAAAAGTTTATCTTGAAATATGAAAGATCACCTAAAACTTAGTTACACTTTAAATGAGTACATTAAGTAACCAAATATGGATTTTAAACTTAGTTTAATATGATCTATTAGTCTTCCACCAAATGGACTTGTGAGATAATGAAGTTCTTGTATTTCTCTTCCATGTTGACTTTGATTCTTCCTCCATAACAATGGTTTGACTTCATTAAGCTTCATCATGGATATGAATTGGATTGCCAAAATAATTCATATCATCCTCCCATTCTTCAAAAATGCATATTTCAGCTTCAATTCTTCTACCGGTCAAAGTCATCATCCATTGGACATGATAAATTAATTCTTCTTGAGGTGATCAGACGAGGACCAATCATATTCGTATCACATAGGCCGACCAGAGGCCCACGCAGCATTGACCAAAACTCTATCCAACCTTTCCAACTGACCACCAGGGCCACCCCTCGGGCGACTAGTCCAAGTGAACCAATTCCCCTGAATCGGCAGCTCAACCAAGTCAGCCTCTAGGAGAGCAGAATCAAATGCTCTCATCGCAGAAATGCTATGGTTACCCCCACTCCTCTCAGTCAACCGGCGAGTCTCATTGAAGTCTCTCATAACTACACCAGGGGAAGACCAACTCGAACAAGCCAAGGCCAGCTCCCTCCACAAAGTAGACCTCCCAGCCTCGAGGTTGGACCCATACACACAGGCAATATGAGTCGCAACCTGAGAAGACAGGTCCATCAGGGAGCCAGTAACCAACTGAGGACTAATCAGGCTAGGGGAGAAAGAGAAACGGCGGGAACGCCATAACACCCAAATACGACCCAGGCCACTATCCCCATAACTACAAACACACTGCCAATCGGCCCCAAAGGAACGAAACACGAAATCAAACTGATGAGCCTTAACCTTAGTTTCTACTAGGCAGCAGAAACCAATATTCTCAGCCTGCAAAAAGGAGCGAACACATCGACCTTTTGTCGGGTCAGTAAGACCGCGCACATTCCACGAGCACCAACTAGACATAGGAAGTAGAAGGGGAGACAATGGCATCCTGACACCATCGGGGGTCCACACTGTCACAGAGCGTCTTTGCCACTAAGGACAACACCCTCGGGGGGGCCAAATCACACCCCAAGGAATCCGAAAGAGAAACAAAAGAATTAGACACACGAACCCCCTTCGGGGCCTCAGGGTGACGGGGGAGACGAGGGGAGGGCCCACGAGGAGAAACTGGTAGACTAGCCAAAGCAATGGGAAGAGCGGACGAGTCTGCATCCAAGGATTTGGCAGCCTTCTTCCTCCTACGCCTGCGAGATTTCCCTCCCACTGGGAGAAAATCATCATCAGCCTCAAGAGAGGAGGCCTGAACACCCCCCCTACTAGCAACCCCGACCCGAACCGGGCTCACACCATCACTCTGGTCCGGCATCCTGACCTCACCCTCAGTAGACCCCTGTGTAGGGATACTGGGATCAACACCGCTCACAGTCATTTTCGGGCAGCCGGAATCCGAATGGCCAAAAACCCGACAGGCGAGGCACCTCTTGGGCTTCCACTCGTACTCAATGGGGATAGTATGATCCACCCCATAGACAGTAACCCCAACCTTACTAGGAAGAGGGGCGTCAATCGCAACCTCCACACAGACCCGAGCATACGAGGAACACGTTTTGTCCTTTGTAGGCTTATCCAACCGCAAAGGAACACCAACCGTACTCGCAATATTGCTCAGACTAGGAGTGGTCCACAATTCCATTGGGACATGGAAAAACTTAACCCACACAGGAATTTTATCAAACACAAAAGTCTGGGGAACAATCCCAGGGGCCCACTGCCTCAGAAGTATAGGCTTCCCCCCAAAGTGCCAGGGGCCATTCTCTAAGACCCAGTCCCTAGCTGAGTCCTTTTGGAACCGGAAAATGATCAACCCATTATCAAACAAGTTAATGGTAGGAACTTCCACATGTCCCCAAATCTTCCTTACAATACGATCAAGAACAAAAAAAGGGAGTTTTCCATCAACAAATTGACCCACCAACGAGCCTCTCCAGACTGCAATTCCCTCCTCTATAACCTCATCCGAAGGAATGGCAAACATAATCCCATCCTTCTCAATTGGAGGGTTATAGAGAAGAGGTTCATCAGAAGGGGAGGTCCACTGGGGCCCAAAAAGATTGGCCCAACTCGCCTTATGCCCCTTATCAACGGCCCCCAGCGGCCCACCCGACCCAATATGATTAGGCCCAAACCCACGAAAAGACCCCACAGACACCTCATCCCCCTCACTCACACCTACATCTGGACGAGGATGGCCAAGCAGAGGAAACTTTCCTGGAATCCCCAAACCAACCTTAGGTCCGAATGAACTACAACCCATCCCAACCTCACTAGTGCCTTCCTTTTCCTCACGGGGCAGACCCTCATCCCGCTTGGGCACACCACGGCGGGTCACCAAGTTACCCAGCTGCCCACGCCCTATTGGGCTAAGCGAGGAACGCCCAACGGCCAAGGCTCCCTGCCCATTAAAAATTGGGGCCAAACCGAAATTGTCAAGACCATTAAGCTGCAATGGAGGATTAGCCATCTCATTTATTCCAACATTAGCTTCCCGATTACCATAACCAAGCCCATCCACACCATTACCAAATGGGCCAAGCCCAATAGGGACGTCAGCCATGGAGCCCACCCTCGGATCTGAATGAAAATTAGCACAAGACTTCACCTCCAGATTTATGACGCCCAATTGATTATTAAGGAAAGGGGAATCTTGAGCCACATTTACTTCCAGGATTTCCTTAAATGACCGAGAGTGAAGACCTCCAGGAGTTGACGTTTGAAGAGGGAGACTTTCCAAACTTTCCATACTTGGCCGAACGGATGAATTAAGGGAAGCAGCTGGCAGATTCAAAAAAACATCAGGTAAGGGAAGTTTGCCCGAATTAATACCCGAATTAATACCCTTCCCTTCTAAAACACTCTCGCCATTAGTGCGGATTCCTTCAATGGGGCGAACATTCAAAGCACGTGTAGCAGCAGCCGCCTCCATGGTCGAAGAACCAGGTAGCCCTATCCCTTCGTTTTCAACCTCCAGTCGAGGTTGCTCAATGCCACCACTCCCCTGTTTTGACGAAGAGGAAGCCGCAAGCGTTGGAGAGATAACTCGGGGCTGAGGACCAAGGCCACTCTCTACACAGAACTCATCCTCTGTTTTTCCAGATTTAGACAGAGAAGACTCCTGACCAGTACAAACCAGATGCTCTGTTTTTTGACAAAAACTCCCAGCCCCTGAGTTTTGCCCCAACCGGTCAGAAACAACTACCTTAGGCCTTCCTTCATTTAGGCTGGACTTCAGGACATCAGAACTCACAACCCCCATTGATTTAGTTGCAGATATTTTAGAGAGCCGAAGGCCAGGGAAAACCGAAGAAGAACCACTACTTTTGACGAATGGTTTCTTTTGGGGAGACTTCTTCCTCCTCATATTGTACCCTAAGCTTAGTAATCACGGAGAAGAACTTCTCCCTCAAACAAAAACCAGAGCACCACAGACCAGTAGCAACAGCGAACAATAAACTGAAACCAATAGGAAAGCAGAAACAGAGGAATGAGAACGAACCTCTTGGAGCGCCCAGCTATGCTACCTTGACCAGCTTGCTCGGAGAACCGACGGAGATAACCACAGTGAGTGAACACAATGGCTTAACACCTACACCCAGCAGCAGCAAGAAGGCCGACAACCTCCATGGAAAAGCTTCAAAAAACTCAATCCCCCTTCATCACCATTTTTTAGAGCTTTCTTCTTCTTCTTCCTCTAGTTTTCTCTTTATTTCTTCAAGCTCCGCCATTGTTGGCATGTTAGAGAGCTCCTTTGTTATTGTAACTCGTTGAGGACGCCTTCCATGGCCATCGTTGGAGCGGAATTGACAACCCGTTCCATGGACGGCTAAAGTAAGAGTGAACGGTTTGGGGTTTGTTTAGGGAATTATTGTTAGACGTTTTGGTTCTGATAATTTACACTTTGAATATGCATATTGGTGGTTGTTTATTTACATTTGTCTATCTTGCTTAATCCAACGCGCATGTTAGATTTCGACGATTGACACTCGAGTCATCTTGCATGTTGTGTATGTTAAAGAGTAGCGATGCCGTGCCTCTCACTGCTCGACTAAGTAACACAGATAGATAAAACTAAATCGAAGTATCGAGTCGTGTAGGATAGTTGTTGATTGCATACAGCGTTTGCGGGCAATCTACTAGCAATTAGATTTCACGCTTGAATGTTCGTCGCGGTTAGCTAGTGACTGTCTAAGATAAATTTAAGGCTGATCACCTTTATGCAATTTTGGATAAAGTTTAATCGGAACTGTGTGGTCTGATAAATATCTATGGAGCCGGCTACCTTGGGGCTTCTCGGGTAGTCGTCCGTGTGTATCATAAACTACATGCCATGAATTTAGTATTAAATGATGAACTGAAATTGTCTAGCAATTAATCCCGAAACTCCCAAACCGTACACGCGTTTTTCTACTTGTTATTCTTCCGTTAGCGCTTTATTGCTTTCCTTGCATGCTAAACAAATCCCCCGTTACAAAACCAACTCAATTAATTAATTCCCAATTTTAATAGTAATTTTAATCACACCTTCTCCTTGGATCGACCCTGTTACCACTGGCTGCAAAGCCTTGGTTATAGGCTTATAAATCGTATTTTGGCAAGCCTCGACAGCTTGAGATTAAGAGGCTATTCAAAAATCTTCCCACCAGTTGGGGGTTACCACCTCAATAAAGGGAGCCCGCGGTGTGTGATGAAGATCGACCTGCAGAAAGCTTATGATTCTATCCAGTGGGATTTTCTCTTTGGCTTACTGCTCTCGATTGGTACGCCGTGCCAGTTTGTCAACTGGATCCGGGCTTGCGTTACTTCGCCTATGTTCTCCATTTCGGTGAATGGGTCCTCTGAGGGATTTTTTGCAAGTAGGAAGGGTCTCCGTCAGGGAGATCCCCTGTCCCCTTACCTGTTCGTCATGTGTATGGAAGTCTTGTCGCCACTGCTGAACTCCCCGCCGCCTGAGTTTCAGTTTCATCCCAACTGCGAGAGGGTTAATCTTTCCCATCTGTGCTTTGCGGATGACTTGATGATTTTCTGTGCGGGAAATAGGACTTCTTTGAGTTTTGTTCAGCAGTCCTTACTTCACTTCCAGGAGCTTTCAAGCCTAGTGGCCAACTCCGCTAAGAGCTCGATGTTCTGTGCGGGGGTTCCTGTCCCGGTGGTTGTCGGCCTTGCTGAGTTCAAGGGTGTTGGTCTTGCATGCCTGCCTGTTTGTTACTTAGGTCTCCCCCTCCTTTCGGGAAGGCTGTCTTCTCGGGATTGCCAGCCCCTGATTGATCGGATCACCTCTAGGATTGGTAGTTGGACTGCTAGGGCTCTTTCCTATGCTGGTAGGTTGCAGCTTATTCAGTCGGTCCTCCATAGCTTCCAGGTCTATTGGGCTAGTGTTTTTGTGCTGCCTGCTCGAATAGTCCATCGGGTTGAGAGTTTGCTTCGTTGCTACCTCTGGAAAGGCTCTCCTTCTGGTCGTGGGGGGGCTAAGGTGGCCTGGGATGACATTTGTTTACCTAAGCGGGAGGGAGGTTTGGGTATTCGTCATATCCAATCCTGGAACTCGGCAACTGTTATGAAGCTCCTTTGGCTCCTTCTGCTTCGCTCTGGTTCTCTGTGGGTCGCTTGGATGGAGGGGTATATCCTCCGTGGTCGTTCTCTTTGGACGATTCTTGTGTCGTATCTATGGTCTTGGTGCATCAAGGCGATCATGGGGCTTCGTGACCAATTCCGTCCACTTGTCTGGTTTTCCATTGGTGATGGTTGTCGGTGCCGTATGTGGGTTGATCCATGGCTGCCTGATGGTCCTCTTCTCCCGAGGATTAGTGATCGTATCTTGTATGACGCGGCTAGTCATATTCAAGCTATGGTCTCTGATTTCCTGCAGCCTGATGGTTCGTGGCGGTGGCCGTTGGTGTCTCCTGAGTTGTTGGAGATCTCCGATGCCGTGCGCTCTACTGTGTGTTGCCCAGGTCGGGAGGATAGGATGATCTGGGTTCCAGGCGGGATTGGCTTTTCAGTTTCGAGTGCTTGGGAGGCGATTCGTCCTCGTGGGACGGTGGTTCCTTGACAGGGTTTGCTATGGTTCGGGGGGAATATTCCGCGTCATGCTTTTGTCACCTGGCTGGCCTTGAGGGATCGTCTGTATACCCGGGACAGGCTGGCTAGGTGGATCCCCTCGACCCCTACTGATTGTTTGCTTTGTTTGTCTGGGACTGAGTCCCGCGACCACATGTTCTTTCAGTGCCCCTTTGCGAGTTTGGTGTGGGAAGATATCCTCAGTTGGGGTAGAGTTTCCCGCCTCATTCTCCCTTGGAATGCTGAGCTTGAGTGGATTTGTCGGGAGAGTGCTGGGCAGCACAAGCGTAAGCTTGTTTAGCGAGTGGCATGGTGTGCTGTGATCTACCATATTTGGATGGAACGCAATTTGCGTTTTCATGGCCCGGGTCACCGTCCTCCTCAGTCGGTTATCGCTGCTATTCGGTCTGATATATCTTCTGCATGCTCGTCCTGGGTGGGTGCGGTTTCGGCCGGTTCCCCCTGGGATTCTTTTGATTGACTTTATCTTGTTCTTTGAGTGTGTGCAGGTGTTTTTTCAGGTTGCTCTTTACGGTGCTGTTTCGCTTCTGGCGATTGTTTCTTCCCCTGCTTTGTCCCTAGGTTGCTCTTTGCGGTGCTGTTTCGTTGCTGGCGATGGCTTCTTCCCCTGCACTCTGTCCCTAGGTGCTGCTGTTGTCTCTTCTTTTTTTTGCAAAGGTTATAATATATATAAGCAAAAAGACCTCAAAGCCCGAGGCCAAAGGGCACCATCAAAGCCCTGCTGTTGTCTCTTCTCTGGAGGGGTTTTCAGTTTGGTCTGTGCAGCTTGCCTGTTTTGGGGCCTCTCCCTGTGGTTTCCTTCTTGAGGGCGTTTCTTGCAGAGGCTCTTTCAGTTTGCTTGCTTTCTTCGCCTGTTTGCCCCTAGCTGTCCTTGGCTCTTTCTTTCCTGGTGGGCATGTTGCGTGGTGGCTATGAGAGGCTAGTCTGTGGGGGGCCTCGCTCTATAGGGGTTGGTGTTGGCAGTGCTTGCTACTTTTGCAGTTTGCTGTCCATCTCTGTTCTGTGGGTGCTCTCTCCCTTGTGTGGTCCTGGTTCCTGAATTGAGTTGAGTTTGTTCTGGTTGCTTGTTGTCACCCCGAAAGGCGCCTTGTCCGGAGGGTGTGTCGGTTTTTGGTGGGTGTCCTTGGATTAGGCTTTGTCGAGGGAAGCGATGTTAGCCTGGTCCTTGTGGCTATCTGTCGGGCCTGCATACCTGATGGTTGTTCTTTTGCCAGAAGTAGGGGGAAGACGAGTAAAAGGGCCTCTTCTTAGTTTTGGTTTCTTGGTCGTGCTTGGGGGGCTGGCGTCTTACAGGCTTATGATGGAGGGCCAGCTTGGCCTATTTTTATCTCAGCATCTATCTGTCCTCCCTCTGCCTTGCTTGGTGTCCCTTGACCTTGTCTGGAGTCGCTCTTCTGCTCGTGTCGGCTGGGTGATTGAGGGCTTGGGGTGTTTTTGGGGCGGCTCGGGAGTTCTGCCGCGTTCGTGTTCTGCCAAGTTGTTTCCTCTTGCTTCGCTTGTGTTTCTTTTGCTAGTTGAGTTGTGTTGTCTTTACATGCTTTTTTGTCTTTTCTGGCTCCTTCCCGCTTGTGGGTTGGGTGCCGGGGTTTGTTGTTTGTTGGTTTTGTTGCTCTCCCTCGGGCTGTGAGGATTCCGTTGGGTTGTTTTTATTTGTTTGGTACATTGGTTTTCCCAGTGGATGTTTTTTTTTTTTTTGCAAAGGTGATTATATATAAGCAAAAGACCTCAAAGCCCGAGGCCAAAGGGCACAACAAACAAGAGAACAAGCACTGGGAGAACCAATGTACGACAACAAAACCAAAACAACCCAACGGAAACCTCACAGCCCGAGGGAAAGCAACAAAGAAACCAAACAACAACAAACCCCAGCATCCAACCCACAAGCGGGAAGGAGCCAGAAAAGACAAAAAGCAGATAAATGTAACACAACTCAAAAAGCAAAAGAACCAGCTGAAGCAAGAGGAAACCATAAGACAGAACACGAACGAAGCATGACTCCTCATCCGCCCACAAAACACCCCAGGCCATCCATCCATCGGCCGGCACGAGCGAAAGAGCGACTCCAGACAGGGTCAAGGGGCACCAAGCAAAAACAGAGAGAGGACAGGCAGATGCTGAGAAAAAAGGGGCCAAGCTGGCCATCCAACATATGCAAGCAAGAAGCCCGGCCCCCAAGCACGACCAAGAAACCGAACAAAGAAGAGGCCCATCAACTCGTCTTCCCCCTACTTATGGCAAAAGAACAACCATCCGGTATGCAGGCACGGCAGAAAGCCACAGGGACCCAGCCAGCATCGCTTCCCTCGACCAAGCCAAATCCAAGGACCCACCAAAAGCCCACACACCCTCAGGACAAAGCGCCTTTCGGGGTGACAACAAGCATCCAGAACAACTCAGCTCAATTAGGAACCAGGACCGCCAGGGGACAACGAGCAGCCACAGAACAGAGAAGGACAGCCAACTGCAGAAGAAGCAAGCACCGCCTGGACCAACCCCTACAGCTAGTGACACCCCACAGACCAGCCTCTCAAAGCCCCACACAAGAAGCCCACCAGGGAAGAAAGGGCCAAGGACAGCAGTGGACAGACAGATGAAGAAAGCAAGCAACTGATCGAGCCTCTGCAAGCAGCGTCCTCAGAGCATGAACAAGCACAGGGACAAGCTCAAACAACCAAGCCGCACAGACCAAAACAGAAACCCCTCCAGAGAAGAGACAGCAGCAGCAACCAGGGACAGAGCAGGGGAAGAAGGAATCACCAGAAGCGAAACAGCACCGCGAAGAGCAACCTGACAAAACACCTGCACACTCAAAGAACAAGACAAAGTCAATCAAAAGAATCCCAGGGGGAGACGGCCGAAACCGCACCCACCCAAGACGAGCATGCAGAAGAAATATCAGACCGAATAGCAGCGATAACCGACTGAGGAGGGCAGTGACCCGGGCCGTGAAAACGCAAATTGCGTTCCATCCAAATATGGTAGATCACAGCACACCAGGCCACTCTCCAAACAAGCTTACGCTTGTGATGCCCAGCACTCACCCGACAAATCCACTCAAGCTCAGCATCCCAAGGGAGAACGAGGCGGGAAGCTCTGCCCCAACAGAGGATATCCTCCCACACCAAACTCGCAAAGGGGCACTGGAAGAACAAGTGGTCACGGGACTCAGTCCCGGACAAACAAAGCAAACAATCGGTAGGTGTCGAGGGGATCAAGGCCAACCAGGTGACAAAAGCATGACGCGGAATATTCCCCCCGAACCATAGCAAACCCTGCCACGGAACCACTGTCCCACGGGGGCGAATCGCCTCCCAAGCACTTGAAACCGAAAAACCAATCCCGCCTGGAACCCAGATCAACCTATCCTCCCTTCCTGGGCAACACATAGTAGAGCGCACGGCATCGGCGATCTCCAACAAATCAGGAGACACTACCGGCCACCGCCAGGAACCATCAGGAAGCAGAAAATCAGAGACCATAGCTTGAATATGACTAGCTGCGTCATACAAGATACGATCACTAATCCTTGGGAGAATAGGACCATCAGGCAGCCATGGATCAAGCCACATACGACACCTAGAACCGTCGCCAATGGAAAACCGGACAAGTGGACGGAATTGGTCCCGAAGCCCCATAATCGCCTTGAGGCACCAAGACAACATAGACGACACAGGAATCGTCCAAAGAGACGGACCACGGAGGATATACTCCTCCATCCAAGCCACCCACAGAGAACCAGAGTGAAGCACAAGGAGCCAAAGGAGCTTCCTAACCGCTGGCGAGTTCCAGGATTGGATATGACGAATACCCAAACCTCCCTCACTCTTCGGCTAACAAATGTCATCCCAGGCAACCTTCGCCCCCCCCCCCCCCCCACGACCAGAAGGAGAGCCCTTCTAGAGGTAGCACCGAAGCAAACTCTCAACCCTATGGACTTTACGAGCAGGCAGCACAAACACACTAGCCCAATAAACCTGGAAGCTCTGGAGGACCGACTGGATAAGCTGCAACCTTCCTGCATAGGAAAGAGCCCTAGCAGACCAACTGCCAATCCTAGAGGTGATCCGATCAATCAGAGGCTGGCAATCCCGAGAAGACAGCCGACCAGAGATGAGAGGGAGACCTAAGTAACAAACAGGCAAGGTTGCAAGAGCAACACCCATGAACTCAGCCAGACCGACAGCCACCTGGACAGAAACCCCCGCACAGAACATCGAGCTCTTAGCGGAGTTAGCCACAAGGCCTGAAAGCTCCTGGAAGTGAAGTAATGTCTGCTGAACAAACCTCAAAGAAGTCCTGTTCCCCGCAGAGAAAATCATCAAGTCATCCGCAAAGCAAAGATGGGTAAGATTAACCCTCTCACACTTGGGATGAAACTCAAACTCAGGCGGCGGGGAATTCAGCAGCCGCGACAAGACTTCCATACACATGACGAACAGGTAAGGGGACAGGGGATCACCCTGACGGAGACCACGCCTACCCGCAAAAAACCCCTCAGAGGACCCATTCACCGAAATGGAGAACATAGGCGAAGTAACGCAAGCCCGGATCCAGTTGACAAACTAGCAAGGCGTACCAATCGAAAGCAATAAGCCAAAGAGAAAATCCCACTGGATAGAGTCATAAGCTTTATGCAGGTCGATCTTCAGCACACACCGCGGGCTCCCTTTGTTCAGGTGGTAACCCCCAACCAACTCCTGGCAGAGCAAAATGTTATCCACAATGCTCCTACCTTGAACAAAGGCCGACTGATTCAGACTGATGAAGGAAGGCAGCCACACGCGAAGACGATTAGCCAAAACCTTTGCAATGCATTTATACAACACATTACAACAGGAAATAGGCTTGAAATCCTAAACCCGGGAGGCACCCACCTTCTTAGGAATCAAGGTAAGAGAGGTGGCATTGATACCAGGAGGAAGGAAGGAGGTATCAAAGAAGTGAAGCGCGGCGGAAACGAAATCATCCCCAACAACACTCCAAGCAGCTTTGAAACACCCCACAGGGAAGCCATCCGGGCCAGGAGCCCTGACACTACTCATGGAAAAGAGAACAGCTCGAACCTCATCTCGCGAGATGGGGCGGATGAGATCAGTTACACACTGATCAGACCACGAAAACCCCACCATCGGCTTTAATCGCTCTGTGAGGTCACGATAACCAACCCCTTGGGACCCCAAGAGACCCTGGAAATAATGAACCAGAGATCTCGAGATGTCCTCATGGGAAGACATCCTGACCCCAGAACCATCAATCAAAGAGGAAAAGCTATTCCGGGCTGCCCTAACTTTCACGCTCCTGGGAAAGAACCCCGAGTTTCTATCCCCTAACGCCAGCCACTTAACCCTCAATTTCTGCCGAAGGGAGTCTTCTTCACACCTAGCTGCTGCCCAGAACCTATCAGATGCCTCAGCGGCCTGAAGCTGGAGGGAGGGAGAAAGGGGGTCTACCAAAACTCCCGCCTGGGCAGCCTCCATGGCCAAGCGAAGATCAATAACCTGCTGACTAAGCACGGCAATCAGCGTCCCAAACTCCTGCCTGAGAGACCCCTTTAAGCCCTTTAAATTGCGAGCAAAGCTAACAAGCGGAGAGACCCCAACATGGGTCACCCACCTACTAGAAATCACAGACAAAAACCTATCAGACTCCCCCCAATGGTTAAAGAACCGAAAGGAGGGAGACCGACGAGCACCTAAAGGGCCTGGAGAGAAAACCAACGGACTATGGTCAGAAACACCCCAGTCATGCACGTGCACCACACACATAGGCCGACCAGAAGCCCACTCAGCGTTGACCAAAACTCTATCCAACCTTCCCAACTGACCTCCTGGGCCACCCCTCGGGCGACTAGTCCAAGTGAACCAATTCCCCTGAACCGGCAGCTCAACCAAGTCAGCCTCTAGGAGAGCAGTATCAAAGGCTCCCATCGCAGAAATGCTATGGTTACCCCCACTCCTCTCAGTCAACCGGCGAGTCTCATTAAAGTCACCCATAACTACTCCAGGGGAAGACCAACTCGAACAAGCCAAGGCCAACTCCCTCCACAAAGCAGACCGCACAGCTTCGAGATTGGACCCATACACACAGGCAATATGAGTCACAACCTGAGAAGACAGGTCCACCAGGGAGCCAGTAACCAACTGAGGACTAATCAGGCTAGGGGAGAAAGAGAAACGGCGGGAACGCCATAACACCCAAATACGACCCAGGCCACTATCCCCATAACTACAAACACACTGCCAATCGGCCCCAAAGGAACGAAACACGAAATCAAACTGATGAGCCTTAACCTTAGTTTCTACCAGACAACAGAAACCAATATTCTCAGACTGCAAAAAGGAGCGAACACATCGTCCTTTTGTCGGGTCAGTGAGACCGCGCACATTCCACGAGCACCAACTAGACATAGGAAGTAGAAGGGGAGACAATGGCATCCTGACACCATCGGGGGTCCACACTGTCACAGATCGTCTTTGCCACTAAGGACAACACCCTCGGTGGGCCAAATCACACCCCAAGGAATCCGAAAGAGAAACGAAAGAGTTAGACACATGTACCCCCTTCGGGGCCTCAGAAGAACGGGGGAGCCGAGGGGAGGGGCCACTAGGAGAACTTGGGAGACTAGCAAAGGCAATGGGAAGGGTAGACGAGTCTGCAGCCAAGGACTTGGCAGCCTTCTTCCGTCTACGCTTGCGGGATTTCCCTCCCACAGGGATAAAGTCATCATCAGCCTCAAGAGAGGAGGCCTGTTCACCCTCCCCACTAGCAACCCCTACCTGATCCGAGCTCACGCCATCACTGTGGGCCGGCACCCTGACCCCACCCTCAGTAGACACCTGTGTAGGGAGAATGGGATCAAAACTACTCACAGTCTTTTTTGGACAGCCGGAGTCCGAATGGCCAAAGACCCGACAGGATAGGCACCTCTTGGGCTTCCATTCGTACTCAATGGGGATAGTATGATCCACCCCATAGACAGTGACCCCAACCTTACTAGGAAGAGGGGCATCAATCGCAACCTCCACACAGACCCGAGCATACGAGGAGCACGTTTTGTCCTTTGTAGGCTTATCCAACCGCAAAGGAACACCAACCGTACTCGCAATGTTGCTCAACCCAGGAGTGGTCCACAATTCCATTGGGACATGGAAAAACTTAACCCACACAGGAATTTTATCGAACACAAAGGTCTGGGGGACAATCCCAGGGGCCCACTGCCTCAGCAGGATAGGCTTCCCCCCGAAGTGCCAGGGGCCATTCTCTAAGACCCAGTCCCTAGCTGAGTCCTATTGGAACCTGAAAAGGATCAATCCATTATCAAACAAGTTAATGGTTGGAACTTCCACATGTCCCCAAATCTTCCTGACAAGACGATCAAGAACAAAAAATGGAAGTTTACCATCAACAAATTGACCCACCAACGAACCTCTCCAGACTGCTATTCCCTCCTCAATAACCTCATCCGAAGGAATGGCAAACACAATCCCATCCTTTTCAATTGGAGGGTTATAGAGAAGAGGCTCATCAGAAGGGGAGGTCCACTGGGGCCCAAAAAGATTGGCCCAACTCGCCTTATGCCCCTTATCGACGGCCCCAAGGGGCCCACCCGACCCAATATGATTAGGCCCAAACCCACCAAAAGACCCCACAGACACCTCATCCCCCTCACTCACACCTACATCCGGACGAGGATGGCCAAGAAGAGGAAACTTTCCTGGAATCCCCAAGCCAACCCTAGGTCCGAACGAGCTACATCCCATCCCAACCTCACTAGTTCCTTCCTTTCCCTCTCGGGGCAGACCCTCATCCCGCTTGGGCACACAACGGCGGGTCACCAAGTTGCCCAGCTGCCCACGCCCTATTGGGCTAAGCGAGGAACGCCCAACGGGCAAGGCTCCCTGCCCATTCAAAATTGGGGCCAAACCGTAGTTGTCAAGCCCATTAAGGTGAAATGGAGAATTGGCCATCTCATTAAGCCCAACAGTGGCTACCCGATTACCATTACCAAGCCCATCCACACCATTACCAAATGGGCCAAGCCCAATAGGGACGTCAGCAATGGAGACACCCCTCAGATTAGCACAAGACTTCCCATCTATTCCATTGACGCCCAATTGACTATTATCTGATTTAATGAAAGGGGAAGCTTGAGCCACATTAACATCCAGAATTTCCTTAAATGACCGAGAATAAAGGCCTCCAGGAGTTGACGTTTGAAGAGGGAGACTTTCCAAACTTGGCCGTACGGAGGAATTAAGAGAAACAGCTGGCGGATTCAAAATTGCAGCAGATAAGGGAAGCTTTCCCGAATTAATACCCATCCATTCTAAAACGCTCTCACCATTATTGAGGTTTCCTTCAATAGGGCGAACGTTCAAAGCACGTGTAGCAGCAGCCGCCTCCATGGTCGAAGAACCAGGTAGCCCTAGCCCTTCGTCTTCAACCTCCAGCCGAGGTTGATCAGCGCCACCACTCCTCTGGTTAGACGAAGAGGAAACCTCAGACGTAGAAGAGAGAACTCGGGGCTGAGGACCAAGGCCAATATCAACACAGAACTCGTCCTCTGTTTTTCCAAATTTAGACAGAGAAGACGTCTGTCCAGAACGTACCAGGTGCTCTATTTTTTGACAAAAACTCCCAGCCTCTGAGTTTTGCCCCAATCGGTCAGAAACAACTACCTTAGACCGTCCTTCACTTAGGCTGGACTTAGGGACATCAGAACTCACAACCCCCATTGATTTAGTTGCAGAGATTTTGGAGAGTCGAAGGCCAGGGAAGCCTGAAGAAGAACCATTACTTTTGACGAACGGTTTCTTTTGGGGAGACTTCTTCCTCCTCATATTGCACCCTAAGCTTTGTGATCAAACGGAGAAGAGCTTCTCCCTCAACCCCAAACCCAGAGCACCACGGACCCAGCACCAGCAGCAAAATAAACTGAAGCCGAAGGAAAGACAAAACAGAGGATGGAGAACGTACCTCTTGAAGCGCCCTGCTGTGCTTCCTTGATCAGCTTGCTCGGAGATACGTCGGAGGTAACCACGGTGAGTGAACACGATGGCTCAACACCTACACCCAGCAGCAACAAGAAGGTCGACGACCACCATGGAAAAAGCTTAAAAAAACTCAATCCCCCATTGATGGGAGGAGAGAGAACAGAGAGAATTTTAGGAGAGAGAATTTCAGAGAGAAAATGGGTTTATTGGCACGAGCGATATGGAAATTACTCCCCCAGTGGATGTTCGCTTGTTTAATGGTGCCCTTTGGCCTCGGGCTTTGAGGTCCTTTTTGCTTATATATAATTACCTTTGCAAAAAAAAAAAAAAATAGTGTGGGAAGATATCCTCAGTTGGGGTAGAGCTTCCCGCCTCGTTCTCCCTTGGGATGCTGAGCTTGAGTGGATTTGTCGGGAGAATGCTGGGCAGCATAAGCGTAAGCTTGTCTAGAGAGTGGCCTGGTGTGCTGTGATCTACCATATTTGGAAGGAACGCAATTTGCGTTTTCATGGCCCGGGTCACCGGCCTCCTCAGTCGGTTATCGCTGCTATTTAGTCTGATTTATCTTCTGATTGCTCGTCCTGGGTGGGTGCGGTTTCGGCCAGATCCCCCTGGGATTCTTTTGATTAACTTCTCTTGTTCTTTGAGTGTGTGCAGGTGTTTTTTTCAGGTTGCTTTGTGTGGTGCTGTTTCGCTTCTGGCGATTGCTTCTTCCCCTGCTCTGACCCTAGGTACTGCTGTCACTCTGGGCTATCTAGGTGATGTTGTTGTCTCTTCTCTGGAGGGGGTTTCCAGTTTGGTCTGTGTGGCTTGCCTGTTTTGGGCCTCCTTGTGGTTGTTCTTCTTGAGGATGCTTCTTGCAGTGGCTCGTCTCAGTTTTGTTTGCTTTCTTCCCCTTTTTTAGCCCCTCGATGTCCTTGGCTACTTCTTCCCAAGTGGGCGTTTTGAGTGGTGGCTATGAGAGGCTTGTTTGTAGGGGGCCTCTCTCTGTTGGGGTTGGTTCAGGCGGTGCTTGCTACTTCTGCAGTTGGTTGTCCATCTCTGTTCTGTGGGTGCTCTCTGCCCTGGTGTGGTCTTGGTTCCTGATTTGAGTTGAGTTTGTTCTGGATGCTTGTTGTCACCCCGAAAGGCGCCTTGTCCGGACGGTGTGTCGGTTTTTGGTGGGTGTCCTTGGATCAGGCTTTGTCGAGGGAAGCGATGCTTGCCTGGTCCTTGTGGCTTTCTGTCGGGCCTGCATTCCTGATGGGTGTTCTTTTGCCAGAAGTAGGGGGAAGACGAGTTGAAGGGCCTCTTCTTTGTTTTGGGTTTCTTGGTCGTGCCTGGGGGGCTGGTTTCTCACTTGCATATGATGGATGGCCAGCTTGGCCTCTTTTTCTCTCAGCATCTGTTTGTCCTCCCTCTGCTTTGTTTTGGCGCCCCTTGACCTGGTCTGGAGTCGCTCCTTTTTGCTCATGCCGACCGGGGGATTGATGGCTTCAGTTGTTTGGGTGGCTGGGGAGTTTGCTTCGTTTCGTGCTCGGGCTTGCTGCTTCCTCTTGCTACGATTGTGTTCCATTTCTCTTTGAGTTGTGTTGTCTTTTGCTTTTTGGCTTTTCTGGCTCCTTCCCGCCTGTGGGTTGGGTGCCGGGTGTTTTTGTTTGTTTGTTTTGTTGCTCTCCCTCGGGCTGTGAGGTTCCGTTTGGGTTGCTTTGTTTTGTTTTGGTACATTGTTTCCCAGTGGTTTGTTCTCTTGTTTGATGGTGCCCTTTGGCCTCGGGCTTTGAGGTCTTTTGCTTAATATATATTCACCTTTGCAAAAAAAAGTGTCGAGGGAAGCGATGCCTGCCTGATCCTTGTGGCTTTCTGCCGGGCCTGCATGCCTGATGGTTGTTCTTTTGCCAGAAGTAGGGGGAATGAATCAAGTTTGACATAACATGCTATCAAATTTTGTTGATCCTTGGCTGCCTGATGGTCCTATTCTCCCCAGAATTAGTGACCGTATCTTGTATGACGCAGCTAGTCATATTCAAGCGATGGTCTCTGATTTTTTGCTACCTGATGGTTCGTGGCGGTGGCCGGCAGTGTCTCCTGATTTGTTGGAGCTCGCCGATGCTGTGCGCTCTACTGTGTGTTGCCCAGGTAGGGAGGATAAGTTGATCTGGGTTCCTGGCGGGATTGGTTTTTCGGTCTCTAGTGCTTGGGAGGCGATTCGCCCCCGTGGGACAGTGGTCCCGTGGCAGGGTTTGCTTTGGTTCGGGGGGAATATTCCGCGTCATGCTTTTGTCACTTGGCTGGCCTTGAGGGACCGCTTGTATACTCGTGATAGGCTGGCTCTACTGATTGTTTGCTTTGTTTGTCCGGGACTGAGTCCCGTGACCACTTGTTCTTCCAGTGCCCCTTTGCGAGTTTGGTGTGGGAGGATATCCTCTGTTGGGGCAGAGCTTCCCGCCTCGTTCTCCCTTGGGATGCTGAGCTTGAGTGGATTTGTCGGGTGAGTGCTGGGCAGCACAAGCGTAAGCTTGTTTGGAGGGTGGCCTGGTGTGCCGTGATTTACCATATCTGGATGGAACGCAATTTGCGTTTTCATGGCCCGGGTCACCGCCCTACTCAGTCGGTTATCGCTGCTATTCGGTCTGATATTTCTTCTGCTTGCTCGTCCTGGGTGGGTGCGGTTTCGGCCGTCTCCCCCTGGGATTCTTTTGATTGATTTTGTCTTGTTCTTTGAGTGTGTGCAGGTTTTTTGTCAGGTTGCTCTATGTGGTGCTGTCTCGCTTATGGCGTTTGCTTCTTCCCCTGTTCTGTCCCTGGTTCATGCTGTTGTCCTTTCTTCTGGAGGGGTTTCTGGTTTTGGTGCTGGCTTCTTCATCTGTTTGTCCTTGGCTGCCCTTGGCTTTTCTCCCTGGTGGGATTCTTGTGTGGGGCTCTGCGAGGCTAGTCTGTGGGGCGTCCCGAGCTGTTGGAGTGCTTCAGGCGGTGCTTGTTTCTTCTGCAGTTGGCTGTCCTTCTCTTGTACTGTGGGTTCTCGTTGTCCCCTGCCGGTCCTGGTTCCTAATTGAGTTGAGTTCTGGTCGCTTGTTGTCACCCCGAAAGGCGCTTTGTCCTGAGGGTGTGTGGGCTTTTGGTGGGTCCTTGGATCTGGCTTTGTCGAGGGAAGCGATGCTGGCTGGGTCCCTGTGGCTTTCTGCCGTGCCTGCATACCGGATGGTTGTTCTTTTGCCATAAGTAGGGGGAAGATGAGTTGATGGGCCTCTTCTTTGTTCGGTTTCTTGGTCGAGCTTGGGGGGCGAGATTCTTGCTTGCATTTGAAGGATGGCCAGCTTGGCCCCTTCATTCTCAGCATCTGCCTGTCCTCTCTCTGGTTTGCTTGGTGCCCCTTGACCCCGTCTGGTGTTGCTCTGTCGCTAGTTCCGGCCGGGGGTTGGATGGTCTGGGGAGTTTTGTGGGCTTTTTCCTCCTGCTTCAGCTGTTTCTTTGCTTTTTAGTTGTGTTACTTCTTTCTGCTTTTTGTTTTTTCTAGCTCCTTCCCGTTTGTGGGTTGGATGCTGGGGTATGTTGTTGTTTGGCTTATTGCTTTCCCTCGGGCTGTGAGGTTTCCGTTGTGTTGTTTTCGTTTTGTTGTCGTACATTGGCTCTCCCAGTGTTTGTTCCCTTGTTGTTGTGCCCTTTGGCCTCGGGCTTTGAGGCCTTTTGCTTATATATAATCACTTTTGCAAAAAAAAGAAGTAGGGGGAAAACGAGTTGTAGTGCCACTTCGTTGCTTCAGTTTCCTAGGTGCTGCTTGGGGGGCTTGTACTCACACGCATGGGGTGGATGGCCAGCTTGGCCCATTTTTCTCTCAGCATCTGAACGGTCCTCCCTCTGCTCTGTTTGGTGCCCTGTTGACTTTGTCTGGAGTCTCTTGTTGCTCGCTCCGGCTGGGGGTTCAGTGGCCTAAGTATGTTTGGTGGCTGGGGAGTGTTGTTTCGTACTTGAGGGGTCGTCGTGCTTCCTCTAGTTGCGGCTGTGGCTCGTTCTCTTCTTTGTGTTGTTTTGTTCTTTTCGGTTCTTTTATTTTTTCTGGCTCCTTCCCGCTTGTGGGTTAGGTGCTGGGTGTTCTTGTTGTGCTTTTCTTGCCCTCCCTCGGGCTGTGAGGTTCCCGTTTTGGGTTGTTTTCTTGCTTTGGTACATTGGTTTTCCCAGTGGATTGTTCCTTTGTTTTTTGGTGCCCTTTGACCTCGGGCTTTGAGGTCCTTTTGCTTAATATAATCACCTTTGCAAAAAAAAAAAACCAAAGAGTGGATTGTGAATGTTTGATCAATACGAACCCACTTTTGAATAAAAAAAATTTCAAAAAATGCATCCCACCGGGGCGTTTTCGGTTTTTTGCAATTTCCATATCGCTCGTTTCTTCCCTTCTTTTCCAAACTTATGGTCGGGGACGTTTTTTAACCTCAAACTACAACTCTCGAAGCCTGCGAGTCTAATATCTTACAACCTTGCACCCCAATCTCAAAGCCCTAAAATCTTCAACGAGAGCATTTAAAGCACGTGCCAAAAAACCTGAGTAAGATTCCGAATTGCACAAAACCAAAGAGTGGATTGTGAATGTTTGATCAATACGAACCCATTTTTGAATAAAAAAAATTTCAAAAAATGCATCCCACCGGGGCGTTTTCGGTTTTTTGCAATTTCCATATCGCTCGTTTCTTCCCTTCTTTTTTTTTTTGCAAAGGTGAATATAAATTAAGCAAAAGACCTCAAAGCCCGAGGCCAAAGGGCACCAACAAACAAGAGAACAAACCACTGGGAAACCAATGTACCAAAACAAAACAAAGCAATTCAAACGGAAACCTCACAGCCCGAGGGAGAGCAACAAAACAAACAAACAAAAACACCCGGCACCCAACCCACAGACGGGAAGGAGCCAGAAAAGCCAAAAAGCAAAACAACACAACTCAAAGAGAAATGGAACACAACCGTAGCAAGAGGAAGCAGCAAGCCCGAGCACGGAACGAAGCAAACTCCCTAGGCTCCCAAACAACCGAAGCCATCAATCCCCCGGTCGGCATGAGCAAAAAGGAGCAACTCTAGACCAGGTCAAGGGGCGCCAAAACAAAGCAGAGGGAGGACAGACAGATGCTGAGAGAAAAAGAGGCCAAGCTGGCCATCCATCATATGCAAGTGAGAAACCAGCTCCCCAAGCACGACCAAGAAACCCAAAACAAAGAAGAGGCCCTTCAACTCGTCTTCCCCCTACTTCTGGCAAAAGAACAACCATCAGGAATGCAGGCCCGGCAGAAAGCCACAAGGACCAGGCAAGCATCGCTTCCGTCGACAAAGCCTAATCCAAGGACACCCACCAAAAACCGACACACCCGCCGGACAAGGCGCCTTTCGGGGTGACAACAAGCATCCAGAACAAACTCAACTCAAATTAGGAAACAAGACCACACCAGGGCAGAGAGCACCCACAGAACAGAGATGGACAACCAACTGCAGAAGTAGCAAGCACCGCCTGAACCAACCCCAACCGAGAGAGGCCCCCCACAGACAAGCCTCTCATAGCCACCACTCAAAACGCCCACCAGGGAAGAAGGAGCCAAGGACATCGAGGGGCTAAAACAGGGGAAGAAAGCAAACAAACTGAGACGAGCCTCTGCAAGAAGCACCCTCAAGAAGAACAACCACAAGGCGGCCCCAAACAGGAAAGCCACACAGACCAAACTGGAAACCCCCTCCAGAGAAGAGACAACAGCATCACCTAGATAGCCCAGAGTGACAGCAGTACCTAGGGTCAGAGTAGGGGAAGAAGCAATCGCTAGAAGCAAAACAGCACCACACAAAGCAACCTGAAAAAACACCTGCACACACTCAAAGAACAAGAAAGGTCAATCAAAAGAATCCCAGGGGGATCCGGCCGAAACCGCACCCACCCAGGACGAGCAAGCAGAAGATAAATCAGACTGAATAGCAGCGATAACCGACTGAGGAGGCCGGTGACCCGGGCCATGAAAACGCAAATTGCGTTCCTTCCAAATATGGTAGATCACAGCACACCAGGCCACTCTCCAGACAAGCTTACGCTTATGCTGCCCAGCACTCTCTCGACAAATCCACTCAAGCTCAGCATCCCAAGGGAGAACGAGGCGGAAAGCTCTACCCCAACAGAGGATATCCTCCCACACCAAACTCGCAAAGGGGCACTGAAAGAACAGGTGGTCGCGAGACTCAGACCCGGACAAACAAAGCAAACAATCAGTAGGGGTCGAGGGGATCCACCGGGCCAGCCTGTCCCTGGTATACAATCTATCCCTCAAGGCCAGCCAGGTGACAAAAGCATGATGCGGAATATTCCCCCCGAACCAAAGCAAACCCCGCCAAGGAACCACCGTCCCACGAGGGCGGATCGCCTCCCAAGCACTCGAGACTGAAAACCCAATCCCGCCCGGAACCCAGATCAACCTATCCTCACGATCAAGGCAGCACACAGTGCGCACGACATCAGATATCTCCAGCATCTCAGGAGACACCAACGGCCATCGCCACGAACCATCAGGCAGCAGGAAATCAGAGACCGTAGCTTGAATATGACTAGCCGAGTCATACAAGATACGATCACTAATCCTGGGCAGAATAGGATCATCAGGCATCCATGCATCAACCCACATACGACACCTACAGCCATCACCAATGGAAAACCGGACAAGCGGACGGAATTGGTCACGAAGCCCCATTATCGCCTTGAGGCACCAAGACCACAGAGGCGACACAGGAATCATCCAAAGAGAACGTCCACGGAGAACGTACTCCTCCATTCAAGCGACCCACAGAGAGCCAGAGCGAAGCAGAAGGAGCCAAAGGAGCTTCATAACAGCTGCCGAGTTCCAGGACTGGATATGACGAATACCCAAACCGCCCTCCCGTTTCGGCAAACAAATATCATCCCAGGCTACCTTTGCCCCCCGCGACCAGAAGGAGAGCCTTTCCAGAGGTAGCAACGAAGCAAGCTCTCAACCCTCTGGACCACACGAGCAGGCAACACAAAAACACTAGCCCAATAGACCTGGAAAGTCGGGAGGACCGATTGAATAAGCTGCAACCTACCAGCATAGGAGAGAGCCCTAGCAGTCCAACTACCAATCCTAGAGGTGATCCGATCAATCAGGGGCTGACAATCACGCGAAGTCAGCCGACCTGAGAGAAGGAGAAGACCTAAGTAACAAACAGGCAGCGACGCAAGAGGAACACCCATGAACTCAGCAAGGCCGACTGCCACAGGGACAGGAGCACCCGCACAGAACATCGAGCTCTTACTGGAGTTAGCCACAAGGCCAGAAAGCTCCTGGAAGAGGTGTAAGGTCTGCTGAACAACCCCAAAGAAGACCTATTCCCGCAGAGAAAATCATCAAGTCATCCGCGAAGCAGAGATGTGTTAGCTTAACCCTCTCACACTTGGGATGAAACTCAAACTCGGGAGGGGGGGAATTCAGCAGACGCGACAAGACTTCCATACACATGACGAACAGGTAAGGGGACAGGGGATCTCCCTGGCGGAGACCCCTCCTCCCTGCAAAGAACCCCTCAGAGGACCCATTCACAGAAATGGAGAACATAGGCGAGGTAACGCAGGCCCGGATCCAGTTGACAAACTGGCAAGACGTACCAATCGAGAGCAGCAAGTCAAACAGGAAATCCCACTGGATAGAATCATAGGCTTTCTGCAGATCGACCTTCAGCACACACCGCGGGCTCCCCTTATTGAGGTGGTACCCCCCAACCAACTCCTGGCAGAGCAAAATGTTGTCCTCAATACTCCTCCCTTGAACAAAGGCCGACTGATTCGGACTAATGAAGGGAGGCAACCACACACGAAGACGATTAGCCAAAACCTTTGCAATGCATTTATACAACACATTACAACAGGAAATAGGCCTGAAATCCTCAACCCGTGAGGCACCCACCTTCTTAGGGATCAAGGTAAGAGAGGTGGCATTGATACCAGGAGGAAAGAAGGAGGTATCAAAGAAGTGAAGCGCTGCGGAACAGAAATCATCCCCGACAACACTCCAAGCAGCTTTGAAAAACCCCACAGGGAAACCATCCGGCCCAGGAGCCTTGGCACTACTCATGGAAAAGAGAACAGCGCGAACCTCCTCTCTCGAGATGGGGCGGATGAGATCAGATACACACTAATCAGACCACAAAAACCCCACATTCGATTTTAACTGCTCTGTAAGGTCCCGGTAACCAACCCACTGGGAACCCAAGAGCCCCTGGAAATACTGAACCAAAGATCTCGAGATGTCCTCATGGGAAGACAACCTGGCCCCAGAACCGTCAACTAGAGAGGAAAAGCTCTTCCGGGCTGCCCTAACTTTCACACTCCTGTGAAAGAAACCCGAGTTCCTATCCCCTAACGCCAGCCATTTAACCCTCGATTTCTGCCTAAGAGAGGCTTCTTCACACTTAGCTGCTGCCCAAAACCTATCCGAGGCCTGAAGCTGGAGGGAGGGAGAGAGGGGGTCAGCCAACACTCCAGCCTTGGCAGCCTCCATGGCCAAGCGAAGATCAACAACCTGCTGACTAAGCACGACAATCGGCTTCCCAAACTCCTCCCGAAGAGACCTCTTTAAACCCTTTAAATTGTGAGCGAAGCTAACAAGCGGAGAGACCCCAACACGGGTCACCCACCTACTAGCGACCACAGAAAAAAACCTATCAGACTCCCCCCAATGGTTAAAGAACCGAAAGGAGGGAGACCGACGAGCACCTAAAGTGCTTGGAGAGAAAACCATCGGACTATGATCAGAAACACCCCAATCAAGCACATGCACCACACACAGAGGGCGGGCAGAGGCCCACTCAGCATGCACCAAAACACTATCCAACCTCCCCAACAGACCTCCCGGGACACCCCGCGGGCGGCTAGTCCAAGTGAAACAATTCCCCTGGACCGGCAGCTCAACCAAGTCAGCCTCAAGGAGAGCATTATCAAAAGCTCCCATCGCAGAGATGCTATGGTTAACACCACTCCTCTCAGTCAGCCGTCGAGTCTCATTAAAGTCTCCCATAACCACTCCAGGGGAAGACCAGCTCGAACAAGCCATGGCCAACTCCCTCCACAAGGCAGACCGCCCAGCCTCGAGATTGGACCCATACACACATTAAATATGAGTCGCAACCTGGGAAGAAAGATCCACCAGGGAGCAAGTGACCAACTGGGGGCTAACCAGACTAGGAGAGAAAGAGAAACGGCGGGAACGCCATAACACCCAAATACGACTGAGGCCACTATCCCCATAACTACACACGCACTGCCAATCGGCCCCAAAGGAACGAAACACGAAGTCAAACTGATGAGCCTTAACCTTAGTTTCTACCAGACAGCAGAAATCAATATTCTCAGACTGCAAAAAGGAACGAACACATCGTCCTTTTGTCGGGTCAGTGAGACCGCGCACATTCCACGAGCACCAACTAGACATAGAAAGTAGAAGGGGAGGCGGTGGCATCCTGACACCATCGAGGGTCCACACTGTCACAGAGTGACTTTTCCACTAAGGAAACCACCCTCGGGGAGGCAAGCACACCCCGAGGAATCAGCAAGAGAACCGAAAGAGTTAGTCACGTGGACCCCCTTTGGGGGCTCAGGAGAACGGGAAAGCCTAGAGGTGGGGCCAATAGGAGAACTCGGGAGGCTAACCAAGGCAATGGGATGGGCAGACGAGTTTGTCGCAGCCAAGGATTTGGCAGCCTTCTTCCTGTTCCGTTTACGCCTACGACATTTCCCTTCCACAAGGATAAACTCATCACCAACCTCAAGAGAGAAGGCCTGTTGACCCTCCCCATTAGCAACCCTACCTGATCCGAGCCTACGCCCTCACTCTGGGCCGACACCTAGACCTCACCCTCAGCAGACACCTGTGTAGTGAGGATGGGAGCAATACTACCCACATTCTGTTTCGGACAACCGGTGTCCGAATGACCAAAGACACGGCAAGACAGGCACCGCTTGGGCTTCCACTCATATTCAATTGGGATAGTGTGATCTACCCCATAGACAGTGACCCCAACTTTACTAGGAAGAGGGGCATCAATCGCGACCTCCACACAAACCCGAGCATACGAGGAGCACGTTTTGTCCTTAGTAGGCTTATCCAACTGCAAAGGAACACCAACCGTGCTCGCGATATTACTCAACCCACGAGTGGTCCATAGTTCCATAGGGACATGAAAAAACTTGACCCACACAAGAATTTTATCGAAGACAAAGGTCTGAGGGACTATCCCAGGGACCCACTGCCTCAGAAGGATAGACTTACCCCCAATGTGCCAGGGGCCATTCTCCATGACCCAATCCCGAGCTGAGTCCTTTTTGAACCTGAAGATGATCAAACCATTATCAAACAAGTTAATGGTTGGAACTTCCACATGTCCCCAAATCCTCCTGACAAGCCGATCAAGGACAAAAAAAGGGAGCTTGCCATCCATAAACTAACCCACTAAAGAACCTCTCCAAACAGCAATGCCCTCCTCAATTACCTCATCCGAGGGAATGGCAAACATAATCTCATCCTTCTCAATTGGAGGGTTATATACTAGGGGTTCATCAACTGGAGAGGTCCACCGAGGCACAAAAAGATTGGCCCAACTGGCCTTTTGCTCCTGACCATGGGGACCAAGGGCCCCAAAGGGCCCAATAGGATTTGGCCCAAGATCACCCAAAGAACCTTCAGACACATCATCCCCATCACTAGCTCCTAACTCCGAACAAGGAAGGCCTAACAGGGGAAACTTTCCTGGAATCCCCGAGCCCATCCTAGGCCCAAGCGAGCCAAATCCCAGCCCAAACTCACTATCTCCAACCCTTTCCTCCAGGGGAAAACTCTCGGCCCGAGAGGGTAAAGAACGACGAGTCACCAAGTTGCCCAGTTGCCCACGCCCTATAGGGCTGAAGGAGGACGGCCCAATTGGACCAATAGGCAAAGCTCCTGGCCCTAAAGTCAAATTTGGGCCCAATCCCATTGGGCCAAGCCCACTTAGATGAAGCCCATTTTTATCCAACCCATCCAGCCCAATATTTTTTTTTTTGCAAAGGTGATAATATATATAAGCAAAAAGACCTCAAAGCCCGAGGCCAAAGGGCACCATCAAACAAGAGAACAACCACTGGGAGAACCAATGTACGACAACTAACAAAAAAGACCCAACGGAACCTCACAGCCCGAGGGAAAGCAACAAAGAAACCAAACAACTACAAACCCCAGCATCCAACCCACAAGCGGGAAGGAGCCAGAAAAGACAAAAGCAAATAAATGCAACACAACTCAAAAAGAAAAGAACACAGCTGAAGCAAGAGGAAGCAATAAGTCAGAACACGAACGAAGCATAACTCCTCAGCCACCCAACAAGCTCCCCAGGCAATCCATCCCCCGGCCGGCACGAGCGAAGAGCGACTCCAGACAGGGTCAAGGGGCACCAAGCAAAACAGAGGGAGGACAGACAGATGCTGAGATAAAAGGGGCCAAGCTGGCCATCCGTCATATGCAAGCAAGAAGCCAGCCCCCCAAGCACGACCAAGAAACCAAACAAAGAAGAGGCCCTTCAACTCATCTTCCCCCTACTTATGGCAAAAGAACAACCATCCGGTATGTAGGCACGACAGAAAACCCAAGGACCCAGCCAGCATCGCTTCCCTAGACAAAGCCAGATCCCAGGACCCACCAAAAGCCCACACACCCTCCAGACAAAGCGCCTTTCGGGGTGACAACAAGCATCCAGAACAAACTCAACTCAATTAGGAACCAGGACCGCCAGGGGACACAGAGCAACCGCAGAACAGAGATGGACAGCCAAATGCAGAAGTAGCAAGCACCGCCGGAAACAACCCCTACTGCTGGTGAAACCCCACAGACTAGCCTTTCAAAGCCCCCACTCAAAAAGCCCACCAGGGAAGAAAGGGCCAAGGACAGCAAGGGACAGACAGGTGAAGAAAGCAAGTAACTGGTCGAGCCTCTGCAAGCAGCGTCCTCAAAGCAGGAACAAGCACAGGGACAAACTCAAACAACCAAGCCGCACAAACCAGACTGAAAACCCCTCCAGAGAAGAGACAACAACAGCAACCAGGGACAGAGCAGGGGAAGAAGCAAACGCCAGAAGCGAAACAACACCGCAAAGAGCAACCTGAAAGAACACCTGCACACACTCAAAGGACAAGACAAAGTCAATCAAAAGAATCCCAGGGGGAGGCGGCCGAAACCGCACCCACCCAGAACGAGCATGCAGAAGAAATATCAGACCGAATAGCAGCGATCACCGACTGAGGAGGGCGGTGACCCGGGCCGTGAAGACGCAAGTTGCGTTCCATCCAAATATGGTAGATCACAGCACACCAGGCCACTCTCCAAACAAGCTTACCCTTGTGCTGCCCAGCACTCACCCGACAAATCCACTCAAGCTCAGTATCCCAAGGGAGAACGAGGCGGGAAGCTCCACCCCAACATAGGATATCCTCCCACACCAAACTCGCAAAGGGGCACTGAAAGAACAAGTGGTCTCGGGACTCAGTCCCGGACAAACACAACAAACAATCAGTGGGTGTCGAGGGGATCCACCTAGCCAGTCTATCACGGGTATACAAACGGTCCCTCAAGGCCAGCCGGGTAACAAAAGCATGACGCGGAATATTCCCCCCGAACCAAAGCAAGCCCCGCCAAGGAACCACTGTCCCACGGGGGCGAATCGCATCCCAAGCACTCGAAACAGAAAAAACTAATCCCGCCTGGAACCCAGATCAACCTATCCTCCCTACCTGGGCAACACACAGTAGAGCGCACGACATCTGCAATCTCCAACAACTCAGAAGACACTACCGGCCACCGCCACGAACCATCAGGTAGCAGAAAATCAGAGACCCTAGCTTGAATATGACTAGTTGCGTCATACAAGATACGATCACTAATCCTAGGGAGAATAGGACCATCAGGCAGCCATGGGTCAACCCACATACGACACCTAGACCCATCACCAATAGAAAACCGGACAAGTGGACGGAATTGGTCCCGAAGCCCCATAATCGCCTTGAGGCACCAAGACCACATAGATGACACAGGAATCGTCCAATGAGACCGTCCACGGAGGATATACTCCTCCATCCAAGCCACCCACAGGGAACCAGAGCGAAGCAGAAGGAGCCAAAGGAGCTTCATAACCGCTGCCGAGTTCCAGGATTGGATATGACGAATACCCAAACCTCCCTCCCGCTTCGGCAAACAAATGTCATCCCAGGCAACCTTCGCCCCCCCACGACCAGAAGGAGAGCCCTTCCAGAGGTAAGAACGAAGTAAACTCTCAACCCTATGGACTATACGAGCAGGCAGCACAAACACACTAGACCAATAGACCTGGAAGCTCTGGAGGACCAACTGGATAAGCTGCAACCTTCCCGCATATGAAAGAGCCCTAGGAGTCCAACTGCCAATCCTAGAGGTGATCCGATCAATCAGGGGCTGGCAATCCCGAGAAGACAGCGGACCAGAGATGAGAGGGAGACCTAAGTAACAAACAGGCAAGGTCGCAAGAGCAACACCCATGAACTCAGCCAGACCGACAGCCACCTGGACAGGAACCCCCGCACAGAACATCGAGCTCTTAGCGGAGTTAGCCACAAGGCCTGAAAGCTCCTGGAAGTGAAGTAACGTCTGCTGAACAAACCTCAAAGAAGGCCTATTTCCCGCAGAGAAAATCATCAAGTCATCCGCAAAGCAGAGATGGGTAAGATTAACCCTCTCACACTTGGGATGAAACTCAAACTCAGGCGGCAGGGAATTCAGCAGCCGCGACAAGACTTCCATACACATGACGAACAGGTAAGGGGACAGGGGATCTCCCTGACGGAGACCACGCCTACCCGCAAAGAACCCCTCAGAGGACCCATTCACCGAAATGGAGAACATAGGCGAAGTAACGCAAGCCCGGATCCAGTTGACAAACTGGCAAGGCGTACCAATCGACAACAGTAAGCCAAAGAGAAAATCCCACTGGATAGAATCATAAGCTTTCTGCAGGTCGATCTTCAGCACACACCGCAGGCTCCCTTTGTTGAGGTGGTAACCCCAAACCAACTCCTGGCAGAGCAGAATGTTATCCACAATACTCCTTCCTTGAACAAAGGCCGACTGATTCGGACTAATGAAGGAGGGCAGCCATACGCGAAGACGATTGGCCAAAACCTTTGCAATGCATTTATACAACACATTACAACAGGAAATAGGCCTGAAATCCTCAACCCGGGAGGCACCCACCTTCTTAGGAATCAAGGTAAGAGAGGTGGCATTGATACCAGGAGGAAGGAAGGAGGTATCAAAGAAGTGAAGCGCTGCGGAACAAAAATCATCCCCAACAACACTCCAAGCAGTTTTGAAAAACCCCACAGGGAAGCCATCCGGCCCAGGAGCCTTGGCACTACTCATGGAAAAGAGAACAGCTCGGACCTCATCTCTCGAGATGGGGCGGATGAGATCAGTTACACACTGATCAGACCACAAGAACCCCACAATCGGCTTTAAATGCTCTGTAAGGTCACGGTAACCAACCCCTTGGGACCCCAAGAGCCCCTGGAAATAATGAACCAGAGATCTCGAGATGTCCTCATGGGAAGACATCCTGGCCCCAGAACCATCAACCAGAGAGGAGAAGCTATTCCGGGCTGCCCTAACTTTCACACTCCTGTGAAAGAAACCCGAGTTCCTATCCCCTAACGCCAGCCACTTAACCCTCGATTTCTGCCGAAGGGAAGCTTCTTCACACCTAGCAGCTTCCCAGAACCTTTCTGAGGCCTCAGAGGCCTGAAGCTGGAGGGAGGGATCAAGGGGGTTAGCCAAAACTCCAGCCTGGGCAGCTTCCATAGCCAAGCGAAGATCAACAACCTGCTGACTAAGCACGGGAATCGGCGTCCCAAACTCCTGCCTGAGAGAACTCTTTAAGCCCTTCAAGTTGCGAGCGAAGCTAACAAGCGGAGAGACCCCAACACGGGTCACCCACCTGCTAGCGACCACAGACAAAAACCTATCAGACTCCCCCCAATGGTTAAAGAACCGAAAGGAAGGAGACCGACGAGCACCTAAAGGGCCAGGAGAGAACACCATCGGACTATGATCAGAAACACCCCACTCATGCACGTGCACCACACACAAAGGCCGGGCAGAAGCGCACTCAGCATTCACCAAAACCCTATCCAACCTCCCCAACTGACCTCCCAGGCCACCCCTCAAGCGGCTAGTCCAAGTGAACCAATTCCCCTGAACCGGCAGCTCAACCAGGTCAGCCTCTAGGAGAGCACTATCAAAGGCTCCCATCGCAGAAATGCTATGGTTACCACCACTCCTCTCAGTCAGCCGGCGAGTCTCATTAAAGTCTCCCATAACCACACCAGGGGAAGACCAACTCGAACACGCCAAGGCCAACTCCCTCCACAAAGCAGACCGCCCAGCCTCTAGATTGGACCCATACACACAGGCAATATGAGTCACAACCTGAGAAGAGAGGTCCACCAGGGAGCCAGTAACCAACTGAGGGCTAATCAGGCTAGGAGAGAAAGAGAAACGGCAGGAACGCCATAACACCCAAATACGACCCAGGCCACTCTCCCCATAACTACACACGCACTGCCAATTGGCCCCAAAGGAACGAAACACGAAGTCAAACTGATGAGCCTTAACCTTAGTTTCTACCAGACAGCAGAAACCAATATTCTCAGAATGCAAAAAGGAACGAACACATCGTCCCTTTGTCGGGTCAGTGAGACCGCGCACATTCCACGAGCACCAACTAGACATAGGAAGTAGAAGGGGAAACGATGGCATCCTGACACCATCGAGGGTCCACACTGTCACAGATCGTCTTTTCCACTAAGGAAACCACCCTCGGGGAGGCCAAAGCACCCTCCGAGGAATCAGCTAGAGAACCGAAAGAGTTAGTCACTCGGACCCCCTTTAGGGGCTCAGGAGACCGGGAAAGCCTAGATGTGGGGCCAGTAGGAGAACTCGGGAGGCTAACTGAGGCAAAGGGGAGGGCAGACGAGTCTGTCGCAGCCAAGGATTTGGCAGCCTTCTTCCTGTTCCGTTTACGCCTACGAGACTTCCCTCCCACAGGAATAAAATCATCACCAACCTCAAGAGAGGAAGCCTGTTGACCCTCCCCACTCGCGACCACTGCCTGTTCCGAGCCCACGCCGTCACTCTGGGCCGGTATCTTGACCTCACCCTCAGTAGCCACCTGAGTAGGGAGGAGGGGATCAATACTGCCCCCAGTCTGTTTCGGACAACGTTAGTCCGAATGACCAAAGATACGGCACGAAAGGCACCGCTTGGGCTTCCACTCGTATTCAATTGGGATAGTATGATCCACCCCATAGACAGTGACCCCAACCTTACTAGGAAGAGGGGCATCAATCGCAACCTCCACACAGACCGGAGCTTACGAGGAGCACGTTTTGTCCTTTGTAGGCTTATCCAACCGCAAAGGGACACCAACCGTACTCGCAATGTTGCTCAACCCCGGAGTGGTCCACAATTCCATAGGGACATGGAAAAACTTAACCCACACAGGAATTTTATCGAACACAAAGGTCTGGGGGACAATCCCAAGAACCCACTGCCTCAGAAGGATAGGCTTCCCCCCGAAGTGCCAGGGGCCATTCTCTAAGACCCAGTCCCTAGCTGAGTCCTTTTGGAACCTGAAAATGATCAATCCATTATCAAACAAGTTAATGGTTGGAACTTCCACATGTCCCCAAATCTTCCTGACAAGGCGATCAAGAACAAAAAAGGGGAGTTTGCCATCAATAATTTTTTTTTTTTGCAACGGTATTTTAATCAAAGCGAGGATTGAACCCATGACCTTATAGTCACGGGCACAACCTTATGCCAATTGAGCTATGCTCAGTTTGGCTTGCCATCAATAACCTTATGAGGTTATCGAGGAGGGCATAGCAGTCTGGAGAGGTTCGTTGGTGGGTCAATTTGCCATCAATAAATTGACCCACCAACGAACCTCTCCAGACTCCTATGCCCTCCTCGATAACCTCATCCGAGGGAATGGCAAACAAAATCCCATCCTTCTCAATTGGAGGGTTATAGACTAGGGGTTCAACGACAGGGGAGGTCCACTGAGGCCCAAAAAGATTGGCCCAACTAGCCTTCTGACCCTGAGGAAGGTGCCCTGCGGGCCCAAATGGCCCAATAGGATTCGTCCCAGAACCGTCCACCGAACCCCCCAACACATCATCCCCTTCACTAGATCTCAACTCCGAACAATGGTGGCCCAACAGGGGAAACTTTCCTGGAATCCCCGAACCAATCATCGGCCCAAGCGAGCTAATCCCTATTTCAAAATCACTATTTCCGACCTTTCCCTCCAAGGGCAAAACCTCATCCCGAGCAGAAAAGGTACGACGGGTCACCAAGTGGCCCAACTGCCCACGCCTTATAGGGCTAAAAGAGGACGGCCCAATTGGCCCAAGCGACACGACTCCTTGCCCGAAGCCCGGCGAGCTTAAATTTGGGCCCAAACCCATTGAAGCTGAAATATGCATTTTTGAAGAATGGGAGGATGATATGAATTATTTTGGCAATCCAATTCATATCCATGATGAAGCTTAATGAAGTCAAACCATTGTTATGGAGGAAGAATCAAAGTCAACATGGAAGAGAAATGCATGAACTTAATTATCTCACAAGTCCATTTGGTGGAAGACTAATAGATCATGTTAAACTAAGTTTAAAATCCATATTTGGTTACTTAATGTACTCATTTAAAGTGTAACTAAGTTTTAGGTGATCTTTCATATTTCAAGATAAACTTTTAGTTTTCCAAGGTGCCTTTTAGAATATCAAGGCATCTTTTGGTATTTCAAGGAGACTTTTCATATTAGCATTTATGTTAGGAGTCTCTTGGCTTAATTCCTTGTCTATAAAAGGGATTAGCCTTGTCTATTGTAAAAGACAACTTGATAATAGATATGAAATGTAGTATTTTGGGTTTTAAACCCTGAAAGCTTTTAAGCTTTGTTTCTTGTGTGTTCTTGTGATAGAATGCATGAATATTTGGAGCATTCAAGTGAGGATTGATCTGTCTTGCTTGTGGAGTGCTTTGAAGATCGAGGGTTGATGGGAGCCAAAAGCTTTGTCCGATCCTTGGTTCGTTAGATCATCTGAGTAACCTGTATTCTAGCCTATCTTAGGGGCTGAGATCGAATTGGCTACTGGGGTTTTCAAGTTAATGTGTTGGGTGTCCGTATAATCAAGGGGTTCTCACGCTTATTCTTGGAGGTTTCGTATCAAATGGTTTTTTCAGAGGAGATTTCTTCCTTCTCATGATGCAAACCACACGTGAAATACCGAAGAAGACAACCCCTTAAACTTCCACAAACAGAACCAATGGAGGACCAAGAGTAGGGCAGCACGAAACTAAGAATTGAAATGAAACAAACACACAAAACAGAACAGACAACCACACAAAACAGAGCATGCAAATGCTAAAAAACACACAAAACAGAGCATACACAGCTGCTAAAAAACAGAGAATGAAGAGAGCTTACCTCGGTGATGCGCCCAGCTCCGCTACCTTCATCAACGGGACATACGAAACTTCAATGAACAGCCATGGAAGCCACGAAACCACCATAGTTGCAGCTCAAAAAATCAGTCCCCCATTGTTGGGAGGAGAGAGAACAGAGAGAAAAAAATTCAGCATATTAGCATTCATCCATCCAGCCCAATATGGTCAAGCCCATTAGAACTAATCCCATAATGCCCGAGCCCAATGGAGCCCATTGCATTTGGGCCAAGCCCATTTGGAGCTTCAATTTGGCCACCCTTGCGATGAACGGATTGTAAATCCCCACTGGTCGGCCCAACAAGGGAGTGAGAGTTTAAGGACTTGCCAACTTTAGGAAATTTGACTTTCAAACCATTAGGAGCATTACCAACAGCTGGGAAATCTTCATTTAATTGAGATCCCAGAGATACCAAAAGCGGATCACTCAATAAAAGCTCCTTTCCCTTATTTGACTCACGTTTCCAACCGATTTGCTTGCCTACGAGAGAAGCCTTAGATACCATGTGTTGATTGCCCAATAAATCCATATTTGGCAATGCTGATTTATTAGAGATCCCATAATCAGAAAGGCCATCTTGCAAACACGAATTGGCAGCAGAGATCCCATAATTGGCAATACTTCCTTCCAAATTAAGCATCGATGCATCCTTAAAACGGACAGGAGACTCTCCATCAACATTGCCAGCCTTCCCCGTTGAATTAGCAGCAACAGACGCGGTCGAAGAAGGAATGGGACCAACTGCCGGATCCACCTTAACTCCCAGACCGGCAATGACGGACGCTGGAGAAATGCCAGCTTCCTGTAATTCAAAAACGCCAGCCTGGCCTCTTAACTTCACAGCACGATTTGCGGAAGAAGACGGGGAGATAGCCGAGGGCTTCAATTGGCTCAGCCCTTCAATCACGCTAGGAGGTTCAATGTCAGCCACCGAAGCGTTACCTTCTGGAGTAGGAACCATTGGAGATAAAGCTCGTTTCCCTTCATCTTCAACCTCCCGCCAACTACTATTCGTATCAGCAAACCCCCGACCATGATCTGACCCTAAAGTAGCTGCAACATCCACAGAGGAGTCCACTGAATTGCTAATGGACGGAGTCTGGGAATTCACACGAAGCTGCTCTGTTCTTTTACCAGAACTCACAACCTCTGAATTTTGCCCCAAACTATCAGGAGCAGCCCCTTTGGACCGTCCTTCACTTAGGATATCCTTAGCGACATCAGAACTTACAACCCCCATTGATTTTGTTGCAGAAAGTTTGTAGAGCCGAAGACCAGGGAAACCCGAATAAGAACCATTACTCTTTGCGAATGGTTTCTTTTGAGGGGACTTCTTCCTCCTCATATTGCACACCAAGCCGCGTGATCAAAACGAAGAAGAAGACGATCACCCACAATCACGAAACCAGAGCACTCCACTCCAAACAACCAAAACCAGCAACGAACTAAAACCGAAAGAACACTAAAACAAAATAAAAGCAAAACAGAGTATAAAAAATACCTTAGATTCTATTAGTCATGTGTATGGAAGTGATACGAAACCCTAGTGAATTGGATCAAGAACCCCTTGGTTATACGAACCCTTGAATCACAAACACTAAAACCCCTTAATCCGATCGGTTTCACCCCAAGATAAAGAGAAGAATAAAAAATACCTTAGATCGAATATCCAAGGATGAGGAACTTGTCCCTAACCTTGAACCGAAACACTCCACTATTAGATTGATCAAGTCTAATAGAATGCTTCTCAAACATGCAAGTCAAACAAGAAATGAAAAGGTAACAATAGCTCTCGGCTATGGAAATGCTCCAATGGAGTTTTCAATTCAAATATCTAAGTTGTTCTTTTCATAAGACAAGACCAATCCCTTTTATAGACAAGGAATTCAGCCAATAGTCTCTTTAACTCCCTAACATAAATGCTAATATGAAAAGTCTCCTTGAAATACCAAAAGGTGCCTTGATATTCTAAAAGGCACCTTGGAAAAGTAAAAGTCATCTAGAAATATGAAAGGTTGCCTAAGACTTTGTTTTTTTTTTTGCAAAAGTGAATATATATAAGCAAAAGGCCTCAAAGCCCGAGGCCAAAGGGCACAACAACAAGAGAACAAACACTGGGAGAACCAATGTACGACAACAAAACGAAAACAACACAACGGAAACCTCACAGCCCGAGGGAAAGCAACAAAGAAACCAAACAACAACATACCCCAGCATCCAACCCACAAGCGGGAAGGAGCTAGAAAAGACAAAAAGCAGAAAAAGGAAACACAACTGAAAAGCAAAGAAACAGCTGAAGCAGGAGGAAACAAAGAGAGAGAACACGAAGGAATCGTGACACCTCAACCGCGATCCGCCCACAAAACGCTCCAGGCCATCCAACCCCCTGCCGGTACTAGCGAAAGAGCGACTTCAGACAGGGTCAAGGGGCACCAAGCAAAACAGAGAGAGGACATCACCTTTGCAAAAAAAAAAACAGAGAGAGGACAGGCAGATGCTGAGATATAAGGGGCCAAGCTGGCCATCCATCAAATGCAAGCAAGAAGCCCGCCCCCCAAGCTCGACCAAGAAACCGAACAAAGAAGAGGCCCATCAACTCGTCTTCCCCCTACTTATGGCAAAAGAACAACCATCCGGTATGCAGGCACGGCAGAAAGCCACAGGGACCCAGCCAGCATCGCTTCCCTCGACAAAGCCAGATCCAAGGACCCACCAAAAGCCCACACACCCTCAGGACAAAGCGCCTTTCGGGGTGACAACAAGCGTCCAGAACTCAACTCAATTAGGAACCAGGACCGGCAGGGGACAACGAGCACCCACAGAACAAGAGAAGGACAGCCAACTGCAGAAGAAACAAGCACCGCCTGAAACACTCCGACAGCTAGGGACACCCCACAGACTAGCCTCGCAGAGCCCCACACAAGAAGCCCACCAGGGAGAAAGGCCAAGGGCAGCCAAGGACAGACAGATGAAGAAGCCAGCAACTGAACAGGCCTCAGAAAGCAGCGATCTCAGAGCAAGAACAAGCACAGGGACAAGCTCAAAAAACCAAGCCACACAGACCAAACCAGAAACCCCTCCAGAAGAAGGGGCAACAGCATGAACCAGGGACAGATCAGGGGAAGAAGCAAACGCCATAAGCGAGACAGCGCCACATAGAGCAACCTGACAAAACACCTGCACACACTCAAAGAACAAGACAAAGTCAATCAAAAGAATCCCAGGGGGAGACGGCCGAAACCGCACCCGCCCAGGACGAGCAAGCAGAAGAAATATCAGACCGAATAGCAGCGATAACCGACTGAGTTGGGCGGTGACCCGGGCCATGAAAACGCAAATTGCGTTCCATCCAAATATGGTAAATCACAGCACACCAGGCCACCCTCCAAACAAGCTTACGCTTGTGCTGCCCAGCACTCACCCGACAAATCCACTCAAGCTCAGCATCCCAAGGGAGAACGAGGCGGGAAGCTCTGCCCCAACAGAGGATAGCCTCCCACACCAAACTCGCAAAGGGGCACTGGAAGAATAAGTGGTCACGGGACTCAGTCCCGGACAAACAAAGCAAACAATCAGTAGGTGTCGAGGGGATCCACCTAGCCAGCCTATCACGAGTATACAAGCGGTCCCTCAAGGCCAGCCAGGTGACAAAAGCATGACGCGGAATATTCCCCTCGAACCATAGCAAACCCTGCCACGGGACCACTGTCCCACGGGGGCGAATCGCCTCCCAAGCACTAGAAACCGGAAAAACCAATCCCGCCAGGAACCCAGATCAACTTATCCTCCCTACCTGGGCAACACACAGTAGAGCGCACAGCATCGGCGATCTCCAACAAATCAGGAGACACTGCCGGCCACCGCCACGAACCATCAGGTAGCAAAAAATCAGAGACCATAGCTTGAATATGACTAGCTGCGTCATACAAGATACGATCACTAATTCTGGGGAGAATAGGACCATCAGGCAGCCAAGGATCAACCCACATACGACACCTAGAACCGTCACCAATGGAAAACCGGATAAGTGGACGGAATTGGTCCCGAAGCCCCATAATCGCCTTGAGGCACAAAGACCACGTAGACGACACAGGAATCGTCCAAAGAGACCGACCACGGAGGATATACGCCTCCATCCAAGCCACCCACAGGGAACCAGAGCGAAGCAGGAGGAGCCAGAGGAGCTTCATAACTGCTGCCGAGTTCCAGGAGGGGATATGACGAATACCTAAACCTCCCTCACTCTTCGGCAAACAAATGTCAGCCCAGGCAACCTTCGCCCCCCCACAACCAGAAGGAGAGCCCTTCCAGAGGTAGCAACGAAGCAAACTCTCAACCCTATGGACTATACGAGCAGGCAGCACAAACACACTAGCCCAATAGACCTGGAAGCTCTGAAGGACCGACTGGATAAGCTGCAACCTTCCTGCATAGGAAAGAGCCCTAGCAGTCCAACTGCCAATCCTAGAGGTGATCCGATCAATCAGAGACTGGCAATCCCTAGAAGACAACCGACCTGAGATGAGAGGGAGACCTAAGTAACACACAGGCAAGGTTGCCAGAGCAACACCCATGAACTCAGCCAGACCGACAGCCACCTGGACAGGAACCCCCGAGCAGAACATCGAGCTCTTAGCGGAGTTAGCCACAAGGCCAGAAAGCTCCTGGAAGTGAAGTAATGTCTGCTGAACAAACCTCAAGGAAGTCCTGTTCCCCGCAGAGAAAATCATCAAGTCATCCGCAAAGCAAAGATGGGTAAGATTAACCATTTCACACTTGGGATGAAACTCAAACTCAGGCGGCGGGGAATTCAGCAGCCGCGATAAGACTTCCATACACATGACGAACAGGTAAGGGGACAGGGGATCACCCTGACGGAGACCACGCCTACCCGCAAAAAACCCCTCAGAGGACCCATTCACCGAGATGGAGAACATAGGCGAAGTAACGCAAGCCCGGACCCAGTTGACAAACTGGCAGGGCGTACCAATCGAACCTAAGACTTTGTTACACTTTTAATTACTGTAATAAGTGACAAAATATGGATATTAAACTTAGTTTAAACAATCAGTGGGTGTCGAGGGGATCCACCTAGCCAGTCTATCACGGGTATACAAACGGTCCCTCAAGGCCATCCAGGTGACAAAAGCATTTCGCGGAATATTCCCCCCGAACCATAGCAAACCCTGCCACGGAACCACTGTCCCACGGGGGCGAATCGCTTCCCAAGCACTCGAAACCGATCTTGTCAGGGTGAGTTTGCTTGCTTTCTTCCCCTGTTTGCCCCTAGATGTCCTTGGCTCTTTCTTTCCTGGTGGGCTTTTTGAGTGGTGGCTATGAGAGGTTAGTCTGTGGGGTGCCTCTCTCTGTAGGGGTTGGTTCAGGCGATGCTTGCTACTCTTGCAGTTGGTTGTCCATCTCTGTTCTGTGGGTGCTCTTTGTCCCGTGGTGTGGTCCTGGTTCCTGAATTGAGCTGAGTTTGTTCTGGATGCTTGTTGTCACCCCGAAAGGCGCCTTGTCCGGAGGGTGTGTCGGTTTTTTGGTGGGTGTCCTTGGATTAGGCTTTGTCGAGGGAAGCAATGCTTGCCTGGTCCTTGTGGCTTTCTGCCGGGCCTGCAGACCTGATGGTTGATCGTTTGCCAGAAGTAGGGGGAAGACGAGTTGAAGGGTTCTTCTTTGTTTTGGTTTACTTGGTCGTGCTTGGGGGGCTGGCTTCTTGCATGCATATGATGGATGGCCAGCTTGGCCTCTTTTTTCTCAGCTTCTGTCTGGCCTCCCTCTGCTTTGCTTGGTGCCCCTTGACCCTGTCTGGAGTCGCTCTTTTCCTCGTGCCGGCCGAGGGATTGATGGCTTCGGGTGTTTTTTGGGCGGCTGGGGAGTTATGCTTCGTTCGTGTTCTGGGTTGTTGGTTCCTCTTGTTTCGGTTATGTTCTTTTGCTCTTTGAGTTCTGTTGTAGTTATTTGCTTTTTTGTCTTTTCTGGCTCCTTCCCGCTTGTGGGTTGGGTGCCGGGGTTTGTTGTTTGTTGGTTTTTTGTTGCTATCCCTAGGGCTGTAGTTTCCGTTGGGTTGTTTTTGTTTTGTTTGGTACATTGGTTTTCCCAGTGGATGTTCTCTTGTTTGATGGTGCCCTTTGGCCTCGGGCTTTGAGGTCCTTTTGCTTAATATATATTCACCTTTGCAAAAAAAAAAAAAGGAGCTGGTTTCCTAAAAATTCAAAATTGTCCAAATTTTCCAAATTGGGCAACAAGGAGCTTTTTGAGCGGATCCCATATCCAAGATGGCCAGCTTGCAAATTTGAATTAGCATCAGATAAGGGAAGCATAGCCGAATTAATACCCAGCCCTTCAAACACGCCCTTACTCGAGCATCCGCCGCCACCTCCAATGTCGAAGAAACAGGAAGCCCTAGCTCATCGTCTTCAACCTCCAGTCGAGGCTTGCCTGTGACAGCAGACCTCTTAATGGAAGAAGAAGATACCTCTGTCTCAGGATGAGGAATTTGAGGCTGAGGACAAACGTTATTGTCGCCACATAAACGATCCCCTATTTTCCCAATTTTTGAAGGAGAAGAAATCCGCCCAGAAAAGGCAGAGGAACCACTCTCCTTCCCTAATCCTGAGCTAGCTTCAATAGACCTCCCTGTCTCGACGCATAAATCCAGCGCAGGCGACAAAATTTTCAATTTATCAACCTCACTGCCCATACTCTGTTTTTTTACCGAAGTGAGAACAGCAGACGGAGCCTCCAAAATGGAACGCTTTGAGACTAACCCCCGAGAATCCTTGCCTACATAATGAGTAATTGAATGCTCACCACGCACAGCCACCGGAAGTCCAGCCCCTGCAGAGGTTACTTTCGGAAAGCGAGGAACATTTAGGATAGAAGGTGCGCCATTGCTCTGAGCAAACGGCTTCTTCTGTGGGGATTTCTTTCTATGACGCGCCCAGATCAGCTAAGATGAACACCATTCCCATCGAAACTTCAAATGCCCAACGCCCTACAACCAGCAGCAAGGAGCACCACGAACCACCATGGAATTTTTTTTTATTCAAAATTGGGTTCGTATTGATCTTATGGTCGGGGACGCTTTTTAACCTCAAACTACAACTCTCGAAGCCTGCGAGTCTAATATCTAACAACCTTGCACCCCAATCTCAAAGCCCTAAAATCCTCACCGTGAGCATTTAAAGCACGTGCCAAAAAAACTGAGTAAGATTCCGAATTGCACAAAACCAAAGAGTGGATTGTGAATGTTTGATCAATACGAACCCATTTTTGAATAAAAAAAAAATTCAAAAAATGCATCCCACCGGGGCGTTTTCGGTTTTTTGCAATTTCCATATCGCTCGTTTCTTCCATTCTTTTCCAAACTTATAGTCGGGGACGCTTTTTAACCTCAAACTACAACTCTCGACGCCTGCGAGTCTAATATCTAACAACCTTGGACCCCAATCTCAAAGCCCTAAAATCCTCAACGGGAGCATTTAAAGCACGTGCCAAAAAAACTGAGTAAGATTCCGAATTGCACAAAACCAAAGAGTGGATTGTGAATATTTGATTAATACGAACCCATTTTTGAATTAAAAAAAATTCAAAAAATGCATTCCACCGGGGCGTTTTGGGTTATTTGCAATTTCCATATCGCTCGTTTCTTCCCTTCTTTTCCAAACATATGGTCGGGGACGCTTTTTAACCTCAAACTACAACTCTCGAAGCCTGCGAGTTTAATATCTAACAACCTTGCACCCCAATCTCAAAGCCCTAAAATCCTCAACAAAAACATTTAAAGCACGTGCCAAAAAAACTGAGTAAGATTCCGAATTGCTCAAAACCAAAGAGTGGATTGTGAATGTTTGATCAATACGAACCCATTTTTGAATAAATTTTTTTTTAAAAAAATGCATCCTACCAGGGCGTTTTGGGTTTTTTGCAATTTCCATATCGCTCGTATCTTCCATTCTTTTCCAAACTTATGGTCGGGGACGCTTTTTAACCTCAAACTACAACTCTCGAAGCCTGCGAGTCTAATATCTAACAACCTTGCACCCCAATCTCAAGGCCCTAAAATCCTCAACGGGAGCATTTAAAGCACGTGCCAAAAAAACTCAGTAAGATTCCGAATTGCACAAAACCAAAGAGTAGATTGTAAATGTTTGATCAATACGATCCCATTTTTTAATAAAAAAAAAAATCAAAAAATGCAACCCACCGGGGCGTTTTCGGTTTTTTGCAATTTCCATATCGCTCGTTTCTTGCCGTCTTTTCCAAACTTATGGTCGGGGACGCTTTTTAACCTCAAACTACAACTCTCGAAGCCTGCGTGTCTAATATGTAACAACCTTGCACCCCAATCTCAAAGCCCTAAAATCCTCAACGGGAGCATTTAAAGCACGTGCCAAAAAAACTGAGTAAGATTCCGAATTGCACAAAACCAAAGAGTGGATTGTGCATGTTTGATCAATACGAACCCATTTTTGAATAAAAAAAATTCAAAAAATGCATCCCACCGGGGCGTTTTGGGTTTTTTGCAATTTTCATATCGCTCGTTTCTTCCCTTATTTTCCAAACTTATGGTCGGGGACGCTTTTTAACCTCAAACTACAACTCTCGAAGCCTGCGAGTCTAATATCTAACAACTTGCACCGCAATCTCAAAGCCCTAAAATCCTCAACGGGAGCATTTAAAGCACGTGCCAAAAAATCGGAGTAAGATTCCGAATTGCACAAAACCGAAGAGTGGATTGTGAATGTTTGATCAATATGAACCCATTTTTGAATTAAAAAAAATTTCAAAAATTGCATCCCCTAGGGCGTTTTCGGTTTTTAAAAATTTCCATATCGCTCGTTTCTTCCCTTCTTTTCCAAACTTATGGTCGGGGACGCTTTTTAACCTTAAACTACAACTCTCGAAGCCTGCGAGTCTAATATCTAACAACCTTGCACCCCAATCTCAAAGCCCTAAAATCCTCAACGGGAGCATTTAAAGCACGTGCCAAAAAAACTGAGTAAGATTCCGAATTGCACAAAACCAAAGAGTGGATTGTGAATGTTTGATCAATACGAACCCATTTTTGAATAAAAAAAAAATTCAAAAAATGCATCCCACCGGGGCGTTTTCGGTTTTTTGCAATTTCCATATCGCTCGTTTCTTCCCTTCTTTTCCAAACTTATGGTCGGGGATGCCTTTTAACCTCAAACTACAACTCTCGAAGCATGCGAGTCTAATATCTAACAACCTTTCACCCCAATCTCAAAGCCCTAAAATCCTCAACGGGAGCATTTAAAGCACGTGCCAAAAAAACGGAGTAAGATTTCGAATTGCACAAAACCAAAGAGTGGATTGTGAATGTTTGATCAATACGAACCCATTTTTTAATAATAATAAAAAAAAAAAATGCATCCCACCGGGGCGTTTTGGGTTTTTTGCAATTTCCATATCGCTCGTTTCTTCCCTTCTTTTCCAAACTTATGGTCAGGGACACTTTTTAACCTCAAACTACAACTCTCGAAGCCTGCGAGTCTAATATCTAACAACCTTGCACCCCAATCTCAAAGCCCTAAAATCCTCAACGAAAGCATTTAAAGCACGTGCCAAAAAAACTGAGTAAGATTCCGAATTGCTCAAAACCAAAGAGTGGATTGTGAATGTTTGATCAATACGAACCCATTTTTGAATAATAATAAAAAAAAAAAAATGCATCCCACCGGGGCGTTTTGGGTTTTTTCCAATTTCCATATCGCTCGTATCTTCCATTCTTTTCCAAACTTATGGTCGGGGACGCTTTTTAACCTCAAACTACAACTCTCGAAGCCTGCGAGTCTAATATCTAACAACCTTGCACCCCAATCTCAAAGCCCTAAAATCCTCAACGGGAGCATTTAAAGCACGTGCCAAAAAAACTCAGTAAGATTCCGAATTGCACAAAACCAAAGAGTAGATTGTAAATGTTTGATCAATACGATCCCATTTTTTAATAAAAAAAATCAAAAAATGCAACCCATCGGGGCGTTTTCGGTTTTTTGCAATTTCCATATCGCTCGTTTCTTCCCGTCTTTTCCAAACTTATGGTCGGGGACGCTTTTTAACCTCAAACTACAACTCTCGAAGCCTGCGAGTCTAATATCTAACAACCTTGCACCCCAATCTCAAAGCCCTAAAATCCTCAACGGGTGCATTTAAAGCACGTGCCAAAAAAACGGAGTAAGATTCCGAATTGCACAAAACCAAAGAGTGGATTGTGAATGTTTGATCAATACGAACCCATTTTTGAATAATAAAAAAAATTCAAAAAATGCATCCCACCGGGGCGTTTTCGGTTTTTTGCAATTTCCATATCGCTCGTTTCTTCCCTTCTTTTCCAAACTTATGGTCGGGGACGCTTTTTAACCTCAAACTACAACTCTCGAAGCCTGCGAGTCTAGTATCTAACAACCTTGCACCCCAATCTCAAAGCCCTAAAATCCTCAACGGGAGCATTTAAAGCACGTGCCAAAAAAACTGAGTAAGATTCCGAATTGCACAAAACCAAAGAGTGGATTGTGCATGTTTGATCAATACGAACCCATTTTTTAATAAAAAAAATCAAAAAATGCAACCCATCGGGGCGTTTTCGGTTTTTTGCAATTTCCATATCGCTCGTTTCTTCCCGTCTTTTCCAAACTTATGGTCGGGGACGCTTTTTAACCTCAAACTACAACTCTCGAAGCCTGCGAGTCTAATATCTAACAACCTTGCACCCCAATCTCAAGGCCCTAAAATCCTCAACGGGAGCATTTAAAGCACGTGCCAAAAAAACTCAGTAAGATTCCGAATTGCACAAAACCAAAGAGTAGATTGTAAATGTTTGATCAATACGATCCCATTTTTTAATAAAAAAAAAAATCAAAAAATGCAACCCACCGGGGCGTTTTCGGTTTTTTGCAATTTCCATATCGCTCGTTTCTTGCCGTCTTTTCCAAACTTATGGTCGGGGACGCTTTTTAACCTCAAACTACAACTCTCGAAGCCTGCGTGTCTAATATGTAACAACCTTGCACCCCAATCTCAAAGCCCTAAAATCCTCAACGGGAGCATTTAAAGCACGTGCCAAAAAAACTGAGTAAGATTCCGAATTGCACAAAACCAAAGAGTGGATTGTGCATGTTTGATCAATACGAACCCATTTTTGAATAAAAAAAATTCAAAAAATGCATCCCACCGGGGCGTTTTGGGTTTTTTGCAATTTCCATATCGCTCGTTTCTTCCCTTATTTTCCAAACTTATGGTCGGGGACGCTTTTTAACCTCAAACTACAACTCTCGAAGCCTGCGAGTCTAATATCTAACAACTTGCACCGCAATCTCAAAGCCCTAAAATCCTCAACGGGAGCATTTAAAGCACGTGCCAAAAAATCGGAGTAAGATTCCGAATTGCACAAAACCGAAGAGTGGATTGTGAATGTTTGATCAATATGAACCCATTTTTGAATTAAAAAAAATTTCAAAAATTGCATCCCCTAGGGCGTTTTCGGTTTTTAAAAATTTCCATATCGCTCGTTTCTTCCCTTCTTTTCCAAACTTATGGTCGGGGACGCTTTTTAACCTTAAACTACAACTCTCGAAGCCTGCGAGTCTATTATCTAACAACCTTGCACCCCAATCTCTAAGCCCTAAAATCCTCAACGGGAGCATTTAAAGCACGTGCCAAAAAAACTGAGTAAGATTCCGAATTGCACAAAACCAAAGAGTGGATTGTGAATGTTTGATCAATACGAACCCATTTTTGAATAAAAAAAAAATTCAAAAAATGCATCCCACCGGGGCGTTTTCGGTTTTTTGCAATTTCCATATCGCTCGTTTCTTCCCTTCTTTTCCAAACTTATGGTCGGGGATGCCTTTTAACCTCAAACTACAACTCTCGAAGCATGCGAGTCTAATATCTAACAACCTTTCACCCCAATCTCAAAGCCCTAAAATCCTCAACGGGAGCATTTAAAGCACGTGCCAAAAAAACGGAGTAAGATTTCGAATTGCACAAAACCAAAGAGTGGATTGTGAATGTTTGATCAATACGAACCCATTTTTTAATAATAATAAAAAAAAAAAATGCATCCCACCGGGGCGTTTTGGGTTTTTTGCAATTTCCATATCGCTCGTTTCTTCCCTTCTTTTCCAAACTTATGGTCAGGGACACTTTTTAACCTCAAACTACAACTCTCGAAGCCTGCGAGTCTAATATCTAACAACCTTGCACCCCAATCTCAAAGCCCTAAAATCCTCAACGAAAGCATTTAAAGCACGTGCCAAAAAAACTGAGTAAGATTCCGAATTGCACAAAACCAAAGAGTAGATTGTAAATGTTTGATCAATACGATCCCATTTTTAAAAAAAAAAAATCAAAAAATGCAACCCACCGGGGCGTTTTCGGTTTTTTGCAATTTCCATATCGCTCGTTTCTTCCCTTCTTTTCCAAACTTATGGTCGGGGATGCTTTTTAACCTCAAACTACAACTCTCGAAGCCTGCGAGTCTAGTATCTAACAACCTTGCACCCCAATCTCAAAGCCCTAAAATCCTCAACGGGAGCATTTAAAGCACGTGCCAAAAAAACGGAGTAAGATTCCGAATTGCACAAAACAAAAGAGTGGATTGTGAATGTTTGATCAATACGAACCCATTTTTTAATAAAAAAAAAATTTCAAAAAATGCATCCCACCGGGGCGTTTTCGGTTTTTTGCAATTTCCATATCGCTCGTTTCTTCCCTTCTTTTTCCAAACTTATGGTTGGGGACGCTTTTTAACCTCAAACTACAACTCTCGAAGCCTGCGAGTCTAATATCTAACAACCTTGCACCCCAATCTTAAAGCCCTAAAATCCTCAACGGGAGCATTTAAAGCACGTGCCAAAAAAACTGAGTAAGATTCTGAATTGCACAAAACCAAAGAGTGGATTGTTAATGTTTGATCAATACGAACCCATTTTTGAATAAAAAAATTAAAAAAATGCATCCCACCGGGGCGTTTTCGGTTTTTTGCAATTTCCATATCGCTCGTTTCTTCCCTTCTTTGCCAAACTTATGGTCGGGGACGCTTTTTAACCTCAAACTACAACTCTCGAAGCCTGCGAGTCTAATATCTAACAACCTTGCACCCCAATCTCAAAGCCCTAAAATCCTCAACGGGAGCATTTAAAGCACGTGCCAAAAAAACGGAGTAAGATTCCGAATTGCACAAAACCAAAGAGTGGATTGTGAATGTTTGATCAATACGAACCCATTTTTGAATAAAAAAAAAAATTTCAAAAAATGCATCCCACCGGGGCGTTTTCGGTTTTCTGCAATTATCATATCGCTCGTTTCTTCTCTTCTTTAACAAACTTATGGTCTGGGACGCTTTTTAACCTCAAACTACAACTCTCGAAGGCTGCGAGTCTAATATCTAACAACCTTGCACCCCAATCTCAAAGCCCTAAAATCCTCAACGGGAGCATTTAAAGCACGTGCCAAAAAAACTGAGTAAGATTCCGAATTGCACAAAACCAAAGAGTGGATTGTGAATGTTTGATCAATACGAACCCATTTTTTAATAAAAAAAAAATTCAAAAAATGCATCCCACCGGGACGTTTTCGGTTTTTTGCAATTTCCATATCCCTCGTTTCTTCCCTTCTTTTCCAAACTTATGGTCAGGGACGCTTTTTAACCTCAAAGTACAACTCTCGAAGCCTGCGAGTCTAATATCTAACAACCTTGCACCCCAATCTCAAAGCCCCCTTCATCCATGGTGGCTTGAGTCTGTTCATGGTTGCGGCTAGAAGATTGGTAGGGCATGCTGATCAAGGTAGCGGAGCTGGGCGCGTCATCGAGGTAAGTCAACACTCTGTTTTTCGTTTCTGGTTTGTTTTTTTTGTTTGTTATTCTGCCTTTTTCGTTTTTTCGTTTGTGTGGTCTGGGATTCTGGGTTCTGGGTCCTTGGAGATTGGGTTGGGGTGTTTTGAGGACCATCTTCTCCATCAATGAGGATTAAGAAATCCCCTCAAAAGAAGGCTTCTGCTAAACCACTCTCGAGCTTCAATGGTTCTCGTCCTCCAAAATCATCTCCATCTTCAGGGGTTACCAAATCAGAAGCTCCAACCAATTCAGGAGCTCCAATTGGGGTTGTTCCGAATGCCCTTCCTCATTCATCTGGTAACGAATTGGGGAAGCAGGTGCCTCGGAGTTTGATTTCTGAAGTTCCTAAATCGGTTTCCAAGTCTGGGGGAAAACAGAGCATCGTCTGTGTCGAGGTTCCTGCTGTGGGAAAGCTTCTGAAATTGCCTAATCATCCTTTAGAGGTTGTTGGTACTGGTTCCTGTAGTTCCAGCACTTTTAAGGGGCTTGATCAGGACGTTTCATCTAGCATTTCTGGGCAGCCTTCAACTGATGCGAGAGCTGGGAAAACAGGGGATGTTTCTGTTCCGTTGGAAGCTTGCACTGTGACTGATGTTCGCGATGAGGGGAAATCTTTGTCTCGTCAGGTGGAACCACGTTCTAAAGGTCATTCTATGACAGAGGAGGTGGCCTCGTCTTTTTCAAACTTGGGCAAGGCTCGGCTGGAGGTTGAAGATGATGGATTAGGGCAGGCTGCCTCTTTCCCCAGGGTTGCGGCGGCTGGAGATTCTTCATTGAATGCCGTCTCTATTGAAGGAAAGTGCTTTAATGGAATTAAGCAGCCAGTTGCCATATCTCTCTCAGCCCCCGTGATGAACGCTGCTGCTCTTAATGAGCGTGCTGCTGTTGCTCAACGCCCAGCTGGCCGTTTGGTGAAAGGGAAAAAGTCGGTTGTGCCTGCTATGGAAAGTCATTTAAGCGAGGATCTCCCTCTCTTTGGGAAATTCTTCTCGGCCATCCAGTGGGATTTTCTCTTTGGCTTGCTGCTCTCGATTGGTACGCCTTGCCAGTTTGTCAACTGGATCCGGGCTTGCGTCACTTCGCCTATGTTCTCCATCTCGGTGAATGGGTCCTCTGAGGGGATCTTTGCGGGTAGGAGGGGTCTCTGTCAGGGAGATCCCTTGTCCCCTTACCTGTTCGTCATGTGTATGGAAGTCTTGTCGCGTCTGCTAAATTCCCCGCCGCCTGATTTTGAGTTTCATCCCCAGTGCGAGAGGGTTAAGCTTACCCATCTTTGCTTTGCGGATGACTTGATGATTTTCTCTGCGGGTAATAGGACTTCCTTGAGGTTTGTTCAGCAGACTTTACATCACTTCCAGCAGCTTTCAGGTCTGGTGGCTAACTCCGCTAAGAGCTCGATGTTCGGTGCGGGGGTTCCTGTCCCGGTGGCTGAAGGCCTTGCTGGTTTCATGGGTGTTCCTCTTGCGTCACTGCCTGTTTGTTACTTAGGTCTACCTCTTCTCTCAGGGAGGCTGTCTTCTCGTGATTGCCAGCCCCTGATTGATCGGATCACCTATAGGATTGGTAGTTGGACTGCTAGGGCTCTTTCCTATGCTGGTAGGTTGCAGCTTATTCAGTCGGTCCTCCAGACCTTCCAGGTCTATTGGGCTAATGTTTTTGTGATGCCTGCTCGTGTGGTCCATAGGGTGGAGAGTTTACTTCGTTGCTACCTCTGGAGAGGCTCTCCTTCTGGTCGCGGGGGGGCGAAGGTAGCCTGGGATTCTTTTGACTGACTTTATCTTGTTCTTTGAGTGTGTGCAGGTGTTTTTTCAGGTTGCTCTTTGCAAGTGCTGTTTCGCTTCTGGCGATTGCTTCTTCCCCTGCTCTGTCCCTTGGTTTCTCCTTGTGGTGTTTTTCGTTGCTGGTGTTTGCTTCTTCCCCTGTTCTGTCCCTTGGTGCTGCTGTTGTCTCTTCTCTGGAGGGGGTTTTCAGTTTGGTCTATGAGGCTGGCCTGTTTGGGGCTTCTCCCTGTGTTTGTTCCTGCTTTGAGGACGCTTCTTGCAGAGGCTCGTTCAGTTTGCTTGCTTTCTTCACCTGTCTGCCCCTTGCTGTCCTTGGCTCTTTCTTCCCTGGTGGGCATTTTGAGTGGGGCCTATGAGAGGCTAGTCTGTGGGGTGCCACCTTCTGTAGGGGTTGGTTCAGGCGGTGCTTGCTACTTCTGCAGTTGGCTGTCCATCTCTGTCCTGTGGGTGCTTTTTGTCCCCTGGTGTGGTCCTGTAACTAATTGAGTTGAGTTTGTTCAGGATGCTTGTTGTCACCCCGAAAGGCGCCTTGTCCGGAGGGTGTGTCGGTTTTTTTTGGTGGGTGTCCTTGGATCTGGCTTTGTCGAAGGAAGCGATGCTTGCCTGGTCCTTGTGGCTTCCTGCCGGGCCTACATACCTGATGGTTGTTCTTTTGCCATAAGTAGGGGGAAGACGAGTTGAAGGGCCTCTTCTTTGTTTTTTTTTTGCAAAAGTGAATATATATAAGCAAAAGGCCTCAAAGCCCGAGGCCAAAGGGCACAACAACAGGGGAACAAACACTGGGAGACCCAATGTACGGCAACAAAACGAAAACAACACAGCGGAAACCTCACAGCCCGAGGGAAAGCAAAAGCCAAACAACAACATACCCCAGCATCCAACCCACAAACGGGAAGGAGCTAGAAAAAACAAAAGCAGAGAGAAGTAACACAACTAAAAAGCAAAGAAACAGCTGAAGCAGGAGGAAACAAAACGTGACACCTCAACCGCGATCAGCCCACAAAACTCCCCAGACCATCCAACCCCCGGCCGGAACTAGCGACAGAGCAACACCAGACAGGGTCAAGGGGCACCAAGCTAGCCAGAGAGAGGACAGGCAGATGCTGAGAAAGAAGGGGCCAAGCTGGCCATCCAACAAATGCAAGCAAGAATCTCGCCCCCCAAGCACAACCAAGAAACCGAACAAAGAAGAGGCCCATCAACTCATCTTCCCCCTACTTATGGCAAAAGAACAACCATCCGGTATGCAGGCACGGCAGAAAGCCACAGGGACCCAGCCAGCATCGCTTCCCTCGACAAAGCCAGATCCAAGGACCCACCAAAAGCCCACACACCCTCAGGACAAAGCGCCTTTCGGGGTGACAACAAGCGACCAGAACTCAACTCAATTAGGAACCAGGGCCGGCAGGGGACAACGAGAACCCACAGAACAAGAAAAGGACAGCCAACTGCAGAAGAAACAAGCACCGCCTGAAGCACTCCAACAGCTCGGGACGCCCCACAGACAAGCCTCGCAGAGCCCACACAAGAATCCCACCAGGGAGAAAAGCCAAGGCAGCCAAGGACAAACAGATGAAGAAGCCAGCACCAAAACCAGAAACCCCTCAGAAGAAAGGACAACAGCATGAACCAGGGACAGAACAGGGGAAGAAGCAAACGCCATAAGCGAGACAGCACCACAAGAGCAACCTGACAAAAAACCTGCACACACTCAAAGAACAAGACAAAGTCAATCAAAAGAATCCCAGGGGGAGACGGCCGAAACCGCACCCACCCAGGACGAGCAAGCAGAAGAAATATCAGACCGAATAGCAGCGATAACCGACTGAGTAGGGCGGTGACCCGGGCCATGAAAACGCAAATTGCGTTCCATCCAGATATGGTAAATCACGGCACACCAGGCCACCCTCCAAACAAGCTTACGCTTGTGCTGCCCAGCACTCACCCGACAAATCCACTCAAGCTCAGCATCCCAAGGGAGAACGAGGCGGGAAGCTCTGCCCCAACAGAGGATATCCTCCCACACCAAACTCGCAAAGGGGCACTGGAAGAACAAGTGGTCACGGGACTCAGTCCCGGACAAACAAAGCAAACAATCAGTAGGTGTCGAGGGGATCCACCGAGCCAGCCTATCACGAGTATACAAGCGGTCCCTCAAGGCCAGCCAAGTGACAAAAGCATGACGCGGAATATTCCCCCCGAACCAAAGCAACCCCTGCCACGAGACCACTGTCCCACGGGGGCGAATCGCCTCCCAAGCACTAGAGACCGAAAAACCAATCCCGCCAGGAACCCAGATCAACTTATCCTCCCTACCTGGGCAACACACAGTAGAGCGCACAGTATCGGCGAGCTCCAACAAATCAGGAGACACTGCCGGCCACCGCCACGAACCATCAGGTAGCAAAAAATCAGAGACCATCGCTTGAATATGACTAGCGGCGTCATACAAGATACGATCACTAATTCTGGGGAGAATAGGACCATCAGGCAGCCAAGGATCAACCCACATACGACACCTAGCACCGTCACCTATGGAGAAGCGGATAAGAGGACGGAATTGGTCCCGAAGCCCCATAATTGCCTTGAGGCACCAAGACCACGAAGACGACACAGGAATCGTCCAAAGAGACCGACCACGGAGGATATACGCCTCCATCCAAGCCACCCACAGGGAACCAGAGCGAAGCAGGAGGAGCCAGAGGAGCTTCATAACTGCAGCCGAGTTCCAGGAGGGGATATGACGAATACCTAAACCTCCCTCACTCTTCGGCAAACAAATGTCAGCCCAGGCAACCTTTGCCCCCCCACAACCAGAAGGAGAGCCCTTCCAGAGATAGCAACGAAGCAAACTCTCAACCCTATGGACTAAACGAGCAGGCAGCACAAAGACACTAGCCCAATAGACCTGGAAGCTCTGAAGGACCGACTGGATAAGCTGCAACCTACCAGCATAGGAAAGAGCCCTAGCAGTCCAACTGCCAATCCGAGAGGTGATCCGATCAATAAGAGGCTGGCAATCCCTATAAGACAACCGACCTGAGATGAGAGGGAGCCCTAAGTAACACACAGGCAAGGTTGCCAGAGCAACACCCATGAACTCAGCCAGACCTACAGCCACCTGGACAGGAACCCCTGCACAGAACATCGAGCTCTTAGCAGAGTTGGCCACAAGGCCAGAAAGCTCCTGGAAGTGAAGTAAAGTCTGCTGAACAAACCTCAAGGAAGCCCTGTTCCCCGCAGAGAAAATCATCAAGTCATCCGCAAAGCAAAGATGGGTAAGATTAACCATCTCACACTTGGGATGAAACTCAAACTCAGGCGGCGGGGAATTCAGCAGCCGAGATAAGACTTCCATACACATGACGAACAGGTAAGGGGACAGGGGATCACCCTGACGGAGACCACGCCTACCCGCAAAAAACCCCTCAGAGGACCCATTCACCGAGATGGAGAACATAGGCGAAGTAACGCAAGCCCGGACCCAGTTGACAAACTGGCAAGGCGTACCAATCGAAAGCAGTAAGCCAAAGAGAAAATCCCACTGAATGGAGTCATAAGCCTTCTGCAGGTCAATCTTCAGCACACACCGCGGGCTCCCTTTGTTGAGGTGGTAACCCCCAACCAACTCCTGGCAGAGCAGAATGTTATCCACAATGCTCCTACCTTGAACAAAGGCCGACTGATTCGGACTAATGAAGGAAGGCAGCCACACGCGAAGACGATTAGCCAAAACCTTTGCAATGCATTTATACAACACATTACAGCAGGAAATAGGCCTGAAATCCTCAACCCGTGAAGCACCCACCTTCTTAGGAATCAAGGTAAGAGAGGTAGCATTGATACCAGGAGGAAGGAAGGAGGTATCAAAGAAGTGAAGCACAGCGGAAACGAAATCATCCCCAACAACACTCCAAGCAGCTTTGAAAAACCCCACAGGGAAGCCATCCGGGCCAGGAGCCCTGGAACTACTCATGGAAAAGAGAACAGCTCGAACTTCCTCTCGCAAGATGGGGCGAGTGAGATCAGTTACACACTGATCAGACCACGAAAACCCCACCATCGGCTTTAAACACTCAGTGAGGTCACGATACCCCACCCCTTGGGACCCTAAGAGACCCTGGAAATAATGAACCAGAGATCTCGAGATGTCCACATGGGACGACAACCTGACCCCAGAGCCATCAACCAAAGAGGAAAAATTATTTCGGGCCGCCCTAACTTTTACGCTCCTGTGAAAGAACCCCGAGTTCCTATCCCCTAACGCCAGCCACTTGACCCTCGATTTTTGCCGAAGGGAGGCTTCCTCACACCTAGCGGCCGCCCAGAACCTATCAGAAGCCTCAGCAGCCTGACACTGGAGGGAAGGAGAAAGGGGGTCCACCAAAACTCCCGCCTGGGCAGCCTCCATGGCCAAGCGCAGATCAATAACCTGCTGACTAAGCACGGCAATCGGCGTCCCAAACTCCTGCCTGAGAGACCGCTTTAAGCCCTTTAAATTGCGAGCGAAGCTAACAAGCGGAGAGACCCCAACATGGGACACCCACCTACTGGCAATCACAGACAAAAACCTATCAGACTCCCCCCAATGGTTGAAGAACCGAAAGGAGGGAGACCGACGAGCACCTAAAGGGCCTGGAGAGAAAACCAAAGGACTATGGTCAGAGACACCCCAGTCATGCACGCGCACCCCACACATAGGCCGACCGGAAGCCCATTCAGCGTTGACCAAAACTCTATCCAACCTACCCAACTGACCTCCTGGGCCACCCCTAGGGCGACTAGTCCAAGTGAACCAATTCCCCTGAACCGGCAGCTCAACCAAGTCAGCCTCAAGGAGAGCATTATCAAAGGCTCCCATCGCAGAAATGCTATGGTTACCCCCACTCCTCTCAGTCAACCGGCGAGTCTCATTGAAGTCTCCCATAACTACACCAGGGGAAGACCAACTCGAACACGCCAAGGCCAACTCCCTCCACAAAACAGACCTCCCAGCCTCGAGATTGGACCCATACACACAGGCAATATGAGTCACAACCTGAGAAGACAGGTCCACCAGGGAGCCAGTAACCAACTGAGGACTAATCAGGCTAGGGGAGAAAGAGAAACGGCGGGAACGCCATAACACCCAAATACGACCCAGGCCGCTATCCCCATAACTACAAACACACTGCCAATCAGCCCCAAAGGAACGAAAAACGGAATCAAACTGATGAGCCTTAACCTTAGTTTCTACCAGACAGCAGAAACCAATATTCTCAGCCTGCAAAAAGGAGCGAACACATCGTCCTTTTGTCGGGTCAGTGAGACCGCGCACATTCCACGAGCACCAACTAGACATAGGAAGTAGACGGGGAAACAATGGCATCCTGACACCATCGAGGGTCAACACTGTCACAGAGCGTCTTTTCAACTAAGGAAACCACCCTCGGGGGGACCAAATCACACCCCAACGAATCTGAAAGAGAATCGAAAGAGTTAGTCACATGTACCCCCTTTGGGGGCTCAGGAGAGCGGGAAGGCCGAGAGGAGGGGCCAATAGGAGAACTCGGGAGACTAGCCAAGGCAAAGGGAAGGGCAGCCGAATCTGCAGCCAAGGACCTGGCAGCCTTCTTCCGTTTACGCCTACGGGATTTCCCTCCCACAGGGAGAAAGTCATCACCAACCTCCAGAGAGGAGGCTTGATCACCCTCTCCACTAGCAACCCCTACCTGATCCGAGTTCACGCCAACACTCTGGGCCGGCACCCTGACCCCACCCTCAGTAGACACTTGAGTAGGGAGGGTAGGCTCCAAACTACCCACAGGCTTTTTAGGACAGCCAGAGTCCGAGTGGCCAAAGACACGACAGGATAGGCACCTCTTGGGCTTCCATTCATACTCAATGGGGATAGTATGATCCACCCCATAGACCGTGACCCCAACCTTGCTAGGAAGAGGGGCATCAATCGCAACCTCCACACAAACCCGAGCATACGAGGAGCACGTTCTGTCCTTTGTAGGCTTATCCAACCGCAAAGGAACACCAACCGTACTCGCAATGTTACTCAAACCAGGAGTGGTCCACAATTCCATAGGGACATGGAAGAACTTAACCCACACAGGAATTTTATCCAACACAAAAGTCTGAGGGACTATCCCTGGGACCCACTGCCTCAGAAGGATAGGCTTACCCCCAATGTGCCAGGGGCCATTCTCCAAGACCCAGTCCCGAGCTGAGTCCTTTTGGAACCTGAAGATGATCAAACCATTATCAAACAAGTTAATGGTTGGAACTTCCACATGACCCCAAATCTTACGGACAAGCCGATCAAGCACAAAAAATGGGAGTTTACCATCGATAAACTGACCCACCAAAGACCCTCTCCAGACGGCTACCCCCTCCTCAATTACCTCATCCGAGGGGATGGCAAACATAATCCCATCCTTTTCAATTGGAGGGTTATAGACTAGGGGTTCAAAGGCAGGGGAGGGCCCCTGCGGCCCAAAAAGATTAGCCCAACTAGGCTTCTGACCCTGACCGAGAGATCCTGGGGGCACAAAGGACCCACTCATCCCAAAACTATCCCCAGAACCCTGAGACACATCATCTCCAGCACTCACAAGCTGATCCGAACGAGATTGGCCTAATAGGGGAAACTTTCCTGGAATCCCCGACCCACTCCTCGCCCCAAGCTCACTAGACCCCATCCCAAACTCAGAAGACCCATCCTTGCCTCCCAAGGGAATCAGCTCCTCCCGAGGGGGAAGACTACGACGCGTTACCAAATTTCCCAATTGACCCCGCCCTAGAGGACTAAAAGGAGATGACCCAATAGGCAAGGCACCTTGTCCTAAGCTACTCAAACTTGGCCCCATACTCGTATTATCGAGCCCATTAAAATTGAGCACATTGGGATCCAACTCACTAACTCCGTTTTGGTCCAACTCATTAAGCCCACTATTTTGGAGTCCTATGGGCTTAAGCCCAACATGATCTAGCTCCTTTGGGCCTAACAAAATAGGGCCATGTTCGGGTAACAATGGGCCATGAAGCCTTCCCCTTGAGTCCCCACCAATCGGCCCAATTGGGGGAAGAGAGCTGCCAGACTTTCCATGACGGGCATCCACCGTCATTAAACTCCCTGACTTACCATAACGGGCATCCAAGGCCATTGAAACTGAAGGCCGAGCTTCTGCGTTTTTTAAACGGCTTTCCATAGACGGCAGACTACCAGCCATCTTCTTACCTTTCAACAACCGACCAGCTGGGCATGGAGAAATAGCTACACGCTCATTAATTACCGAAGCATTCAAAGGGAGAGAGAAGTCAGCTCGCTGCTCAAACCCTTGATTATACTTACCTTCCATGGAATTAGGTATGAAGGCAGCAGCATCTTGCCCATTAATAGCAGCAGAATTCTTCACAGGGGCTGAAGAAGATAAGGTAAGAGGCTGCTGAATGACATTAAATTTCTTTCCTAAATTAGAAACGGCATTCAATGATGGATCCCCAGCAGCCGCAACCCTAGGAAAAGATGCGGCCTGCCCTAATCCTTCGTCTTCAACCTCCAGCCGAGCCTCCCCCACGCGTGAACCAGACGAAACCTCTACCTCTGGCAAGGAGTGACCTTTAGAACGTTGTAATATCTGACGTGCCAACAGATTCACCCCCCCGCAAGCGTCAGGCACATCACGATCTCCCAAATGAATAGAGGCCTCCCCTGTTTTGCACGCAGTCGTAACAGTGGCAGGCCGTCCAATGGCGCTTGCCAAACCATCCTGATGAAGCCCTGTAATTTTACCAGAACTACAAGGGCCTACACCAGCACCCTCACTCGGATGAACAGGCGCATTCAGAAGGTTCCCCACAGCAGGAACCTCAACATTTACCATGCTCTGTTTTTCCTCAGATTTGGACCTCTTTTTAGTAACTTCAGAAGGCAAAGCACGGGCCACCTTCTTTCCCAAATCCTGACCAGAAGAATTAGGCAGGGCATTCACAGCCCCAATTGAAGCTCCTGAAATGGATTGAACTCCTGAGTTGGGAAACTCTGCAGGTGGAGACTTTTGTGGCCGAGAACCAATGGCGCTCGAGAGAGAAGCAGCAGCCTTCTTATGAGGGGAGCCCTTCTTGTGGGGTGATTTCTTCTTCCCCATTTGAAGATGGAGAAAACCAAAACCCCAACCCAAAACTCCAAGAACCCAGACACAATATAACAGCCCACACAAACAGAACAAGAAATGCAGAAATTTGTAAAAAACAGAGACAAAACAGAAAGAAAATCAGAGAAGCTTATCTCTTGAAGCGCCCAGCTCCGCAACCGTCAATCAGCAGCCATGGATGACCTCTTGAAGACGTGCCCAGCGCCGCTACCTTGTTCAGCTTGCCCCTAGTCTTCAAACCGTAACCATGGACAGCATCACCATGGATGAAGACGAAGCCCCCAAAAACTCAATCCACCATTGTTGTGAGGAGAGAGAACAGAGAGAACAGAGAGAATTTTTGGAGGGAGGAGAGAGAACAGAGAGAATTTTAGGAGAGAGAAAAACCTAACTAAAAAATTTGCCTTTATGGGCGGTATATAATGCAGTTAAATATTTCAAATCATACATGCCCCGTTTGCACGGTGCAGAATCAATCAACCCCCACTCTAGGCTATCTAGGTGATGCGCTCACTCACCCGTTGCACCAAGTGGTTGTTTGATAATTTTTATGAAAATCTGCCCTAGGGCAGAATCGAACCCCCACTCTCTGCTATCTTAGGCGAAGCGCTCACCCACTGCACCAAGTGGTTGTTCGATAAAAATTTGCCTTTATGGGCGGTATATAATGCAGTTAAATATTTCAAATCATACATGCCCCGTTTGCACGGTGCAGAATCAATCAACCCCCACTCTAGGCTATCTAGGTGATGCGCTCACTCACCCGTTGCACCAAGTGGTTGTTTGATAATTTTTATGAAAATCTGCCCTAGGGCCTCTTCTTTGTTTTGGTTTACTTGGTCGTGCTTGGGGGGCTGGCTTCTTGCATGCATATGATGGATGGCCAGCTTGGCCTCTTTTATCTCAGCATCTGTCTGTCCTCCCTCTGCTTTGCTTGGTGCCCCTTGACCTTGTCTGGAGTCGCTCTTTCGCTCGTGTCGGCCGGGGATTGATGGCTTGGGGTGTATTTTTGGGCGGCTGGGGAGTTTTGCTTCGTTCGTGTTCTGACTTGTTGTTTCCTCTTGCTTCGGTTGTGGTCTTTTGCTCTTTGTGTTGTGTTGTATTTATTTGCTTTTTGGTCTTTTTCGACTGCTTCCCGCTTGTGGGTTGGGTGTCGGTGTTGTTGTTTGTTGGTTTCTTTGTTGCTTTCCCTCGGGCTGTGAGGTTCCGTTGGGTTGTTTTTGTTTGTTTAGTACATTGGTTTTCCCAGTGGATGTTCTCTTGTTTGATGGTGCCCTTTGGCCTCGGGCTTTGAGGTCTTTTTGCTTAATATATAATCACCTTTGCAAAAAAAAAGAGGATAGTTTCGAATGCATTGAATGTATGTGTACTTCATCCCACGGACAATTTCGATTGGCCATCCATTTTGTCTAAAGAACTCCTAACCTCCAGAAGGAGTAAGAGTTCAGAGTCGTCCATTCATGCTAGCCTTTCATGGTAGCCAGAAAATGACCTAGGAATATGAGTGAACTAATGGATCTAATGCATGTAAATAGATGCTTAAGCATTACTTGGATATGAGTGAACTAAAGGATCTAATGCATGTAATCGAGAGATGCATGAGATTGAGTTAAATTGATGCATGATAAGTTGAGTTACTGCTGAATGATCGTATGAAAAAGCCTATAGAGGAGTCTTTAGTTGATCTTGTTTCCTCATCTCACCCTCAATTCGTCGTTAACTCAATTGCTAGAAAATTGTTGTCTGCGCAATTCTATTATTCTGCTTTTTGCCTTAGCCGTTTTTCTCCTACTTTACTTTTGCGATTTTATTGCTAGAAAATTGCTTTCTCCGCAATTCTTTTTCCTCTACATTCGAGTTGATCTTTTTACTTGCTTTTGTCTATGCTTGCATATCTCGTACATTCTTCATTAGTTTGGCACATCACCCTCAATTCTACCCCATTTAAGTCACCCTTCCTAATTTGGCACCTCACTTCGTTAGTAACTAAGAATAAATCTCTGTGGGGAAAAAGAGTGCTCTCAACAATGGTGGATTGAGTTTTTTGGAGGGAAATTTCGTCCATGACGGCTTGAGGCTTTCCATGGGTGTGGATTGAAGCTTGGATCAAAGCTTGTTAGGGCATGCTGATCACGGTACCGGAGCTAGGCGCATCACCGAGGTAAGTTTCCTACCACCTGTTTTGCGTCTGCCTTCTGTTTTGCGTCTGTCTTCTGTTTTTTTTTTTTTTTTTTTTTTTTAGTTTCAATTTTTGTGTGTTTGGATCCTTGAGTTGTGGTGGTTTTGGAGCTTGGTTTGAGAGTTCTACCATGAGAAAGAAGAAGTCCCCGCAGAAGCAGCCTGCTGCGAAAGCTCTCTCGGGTTTTCATAGTCTGCGAATCCCAAAACCTTCAGCATCTTTAGGGGTTAACGAATCAGTAGTGCTGTGTGGGGAGCCTCAGAACGCTCTTCCTCATCCTTCAGGTCCTGGATCTGGGGTGCTGGGGCCGAAGCCCCCATTTTTGGAAGTTCCCTCGTCGGTTGTGTTTTCTGCGGGAAAACAGAGTATGGTCTTTGGTGAGGCTTCTGAGGAGGGGAAGTTACCGCTTGCTCAAACTTTGATTAATAAACCATTAGAGGCAGGTGGTAATGGAGATACAAGAAAGGGGCAGTTTCAGGGAGCTTCATCTGGGAGCTCGGGACAGCCCAAAAAACGTACGGAAAAAACAGGGGCTCCTTCTGTTAAGCTGGGAGTTAGCACGGGGGGAGTCGCCTGCGTTAATGTTGTTGGGAAGGGTTCTAAATCTCGTCATAAGTTGCACTCTGTGACAAAGGAGGCGTCTTCGTCATCTTCATACCTGGGCAACTTTCGGCTGGAGGTTGAAGAAGACGTTCTAGGGCAATCCGATTTCTCTACCGTGGATGGTGAGGATGATGTTCAGTCATTAAATGCGATTTCTATAAAAGGAAATCTCATTAAACCCAACGGTGGGAGTGATCAGCCTGTCGCCAAAATCCCTTCCTCCCCCTTGATTTGTGCTGATGTTGTTAACGAGCGTGCTGGAAAATTTTTTGAAATTCATCCAGCTAGCCGATTGGGGAATCCTCCATCTGCGGTATATTTGGAAACTCTCCCACCTACGCCAAATTTGGAAACCCTTTTAATTAAGGATGATTCTCTCTCCAGGGGTACTTCTCTCTCCATGAGCAATGCCATAAACTCCTTGGATGCCCGTTATGGAAAGTCAAATGGAGCTTCTCCTCATGTTGGGCCGATTCAAATGGCCAAGCAACGGCGGGAGGGCCATCCCGATTTTCCAAATCCGCATGGGTCTTCTAATGTAAGCTTCAATGGGCTAGGCCCAAATGAGTCTCTCACTAATGGGTTAGGTCCAATTGGGCTGCGGTCCATTGGGCTTGACCAAGATGGGCTTGCTGCACATGGGCTAGGACAAGATGGGCTTAATGGGCTTGGCCAAAATGGGCTTGGCCAAAATGACCAAGATGGTCTTAGTGCTAATGGGCTTGAGAAATTGAGTTTGGGCCCAATCGGGCGTGGACAGTTGGGCAACTTGGTGACCCGCCGTAGTATCCCCCCTCGGGACGAGCTATTGGCCTTGGAGGGAAAGGATGGAGCTAGTGAGTCTGGCATGAGGTTTGGCTCGCTTGGGACGAGGTTTGGGTCGGGGATTCCAGGAAAGTTTCCTCTGTTAGGCCAACCTCGCTCGGATTTGGCTAGTGAGGGGGATGGTGTGTCTATGGGTTCTGAGGATGGTTCTGGGCCGAATTTTGGTGCGCCTGTTGGGGCCCGAGGGGCCAATGGTCCGGGTCAGAAGTCTACTTGGGCCAATTTGTTTGGGCCCCAGTGGGTCACCCCTGTTGATGAACCCCTAGTCTATAACCCTCCGATTGAGAAGGATGGGCTTATGTTTGCCATTCCCTCGGATGAGGTTATTGAGGAGGGCATAGCAGTCTGGAGAGGTTCTTTGGTAGATCAATTTGTTGATGGTAAACTTCCATTTTTTGTTCTTGATCGTCTTGTCAGGAAGATTTGGGGACATGTGGAAGTTCCAACCATTAACTTGTTTGATAATGGATTGATCATTTTCAGGTTCCAAAAGGACTCAGCTAGGGACTGGGTCTTAGAGAATGGCCCCTGGCACTTCGGGGAGAAGCCTATCCTACTGCGGCAGTGGGCCCCTGGGATTGTCCCCCAGACCTTTGTGTTCGATAAAATTCCTGTGTGGGTTAAGTTTTTCCATGTCCCTATGGAATTGTGGACCACTCATGGGTTGAGCAACATTGCAAGTACGGTTGGTGTTCCTTTGCGGTTGGATAAGCCTACAAGGGACAAAACGTGCTCCTCATATGCTCGGGTTTGTGTGGAGGTCGCGATTGAGGCCCCTCTTCCTAGTAAGGTTGGGGTCACTGTCTATGGTGTGGATCACACTATCCCCATTGAGTATGAATGGAAGCCCAAGAGGTGCCTATCCTGTCGGGTCTTTGGCCACTCGGACTCCGGTTGTCCTAAAAAGCCTGTGGGTAGTTTGGAGCCCATCCTCCCTACACAGGTGTCTACTGAGGGTGGGGTCAGGGTGCCGGCTCAGAGTGATGGCGTGAACTCGGTTCAGGTAGGGGTTGCTAGTGGGGAGGGGGAACAGGCCTCCTCTCTTGAGGCCGGTGATGACTTTCTCCCTGTGGGAGGGAAATCCCGTAGGCGTAAACGGAAGAAGGCTGTCAGGTCCTTGGCTGCAGACTCGTCTGCCCTTCCCTTTTCCTTGGCTAGTCTTCCGAGTTCTCCTACTGGTCCCTCCTCTCGGCTTCCCCGTTCTCCTGAACCCCTGAAGGGGGTACATGTGACTAACTCTTTCGGTTCTCTTTCGGATTCGTTAGGGTGTGATTTGGCCCCCCCGAGGGTGGTTTCCTTAGTGGAAAAGACGCTATGTGACAGTGTTGACCCTCGATGGTGTCAGGATGCCATTGTTTCCCCGTCTACTTCCTATGTCTAGTTGGTGCTTGTGGAATGTGCGCGGTCTCCCTGACCCGACAAAAGGACGATGTGTTCGCTCCTTTTTGCAAGCTGAGAATATTGGTTTCTACTGTCTGGTAGAAACTAAGGTTAAGGCTCATCAGTTTGATTTCGTTTTTCGTTCCTTTGGGGCTGATTGGCAGTGTGTTTGTAGTTATGGGGATAGTGGCCTGGGTCGTATTTGGGTGTTATGGCGTTCCCGCCGTTTCTCGTTCTCCCCTAGCCTGATTAGCCCTCAGTTGGTTACTGGCTCCCTGGTGGACCTGTCTTCTCAGGTTGTGACTCATATTGCCTGTGTGTATGGGTCCAATCTCGAGGCTGGGAGGTCTGTTTTGTGGAGGGAGTTGGCCTTGGCTTGTTCGAGTTGGTCTTCCCCTGGCATTGTGATATGAATTATTTTGGCAATCCAATTCATATCCATGATGAAGCTTAATGAAGTCATACCATTGTTATGGAGGAAGAATCAAAGTCAACAGGGAAAAGAAATGCATGAACTTCATTATCTCACAAGTCCATTTCATGGAAGACTAATAGATCATGTTAAACTAAGTTTAAAATCCATATTTTGTTACTTAATGTACTCATTTAAAGTGTAACTAAGTTTTAGGTGATCTTTCATATTTCAAGATAAACTTTTAGTTTTTCAAGGTGCCTTTTAGAATATCAAGGCATCTTTTGGTATTTCAAGGTGACATTTCATATTAGCATTTATGTTAGGAGTCTCTTGGCTTAATTCCTTGTCTATAAAAGGGATTAGCCTTGTCTATTTGAAACAACTTGATAAAAAGACATGAAATGTAGTGTTTTGGGTTTTAAACCCTGGAAGCTTTTAAGCTTTGTTTCTTGTGTGTTCTTGTGATAGAATGCATGAATATTTGGAGCATTCAAGTGAGGATTGATCTGTCTTGCTTGTGGAGTGCTTTGAAGATCGAGGGTTGATGGGAGCCAAAAGCTTTGTCCGATCCTTGGTTTGTTAGATCATCTAAGTAACCTGTATTCTAGCCTATCTTAGGGGCTGAGATCGAATTGACTACTGGGGTTTTCAAGTTAATGTGTTGGGGGTCCGTATAATCAAGGGGTTCTCACGCTTATTCTTGGAGGTTTCGTATCATTTGGTATCAGAGCTTTGGCTCTAGGTCGGGTATATCATCTAAGTAATCTGTCGTCTAGCCTATCTTAGGGGCTGAGATCAAATTGGCTACTGGGGTTTTCAAGTTAATGTGTTGGGGGTCCGTATAATCAAGGGGTTCTCACGCTTATTCTTGGAGGTTTCGTATCATTTGGTATCAGAGCTTTGGCTCTAGATCGGGTATATCATTTATCTTTCTTTCGTGTCTTTTTTTTTTTGCAAAAGTGAATATATATAAGCAAAAGGCCTCAAAGCCCGAGGCCAAAGGGCACAACAACAAGAGAACAAACACTGGGAGAACCAATGTACGACAACAAAACGAAACAACACAACAGAAACCTCACAGCCCGAGGGAAAGCAACAAAACCAAACAACAACAAACTCCAGCATTCAACCCACAAGCGGGAAGGAGCTAGAAAAAGAAACACAACTGAAAAGCAAAGAAACAGCTGAAGCAGGAGGAAACAAAGACATAGAGCACGAAGGAAGCGTGACACCTCAACCGCGAAGCATGACACCTCATCCGCCCACAAAACTCCCCAGGCCATCCAACCCCCGGCCGGAACTAGCGAAAGAGCGACTCCAGACAGGGGCAAGGGGCACCAAGCAAACACAGAGAGAGGACAGGCAGATGCTGAGAAAAAAGGGGCCAAGCTGGCCATCCATCAAATGCAAACAAGAAGCCCGCCCCCCAAGCTCGACCAAGAAACCGAACAAAGAAGAGGCCCATCAACTCGTTTTCCCCCTACTTATGGCAAAAGAACAACCATCCGGTATGCAGGCACGGCAGGAAGCCACAGGGATCCAGCCAGCATCGCTTCCCTCGACAAAGCCAGATCCAAGGACCCACCAAAAGCCCACACACCCTCAGGACAAAGCGCCTTTCGGGGTGACAACAAGCGTCCAGAACTCAGCTCCATTAGGAACCAGGACCGGCAGGAGACAACGAGCACCCACAAAACAAGAGAAGGACAGCCAACTGCAGAAGAAACAAGCACCGCCTGAACCACCCCGACAGCAAGGGACACCCCACAGACCAGCCACGCAGAGCCCTACACAAGAAGCCCACCAGGGGGGAAGGCCAAGGACAGCCAAGGACAGACAGATGAAGAAGCCAGCAACAGAAACAAGCCTCAGAAAGCATCGATCTCAGAGCAAGAACAAGCACAGGGACAAGCTCAAATAACCAAGCCACACAGACCAAACCAGAAACCCCTCCAGAGAAGGGACAGCAGCATGAACCAGGGACAGAGCAGGGGAAGAAGCAATCGTCATAAGCGAGACAGCGCCACAAGAGCAACCTGACATAACACCTGCGCACACTCAAAGAACAAGACAAAGTCAATCAAAAGAATCCCAGGGGGAGACGGCCGAAACCGCACCCGCCCAGGACGAGCATGCAGAAGAAATATCAGACCGAATAGCGGCGATAACCGACTGAGTAGGGCGGTGACCCGGGCCATGAAAACGCAAATTGCGTTCCATCCAAATATGGTATATCACAGCACACCAGGCCACCCTCCAAACAAGCTTACGCTTGTGCTGCCCAGCACTCTCCCGACAAATCCACTCAAGCTCAGCATCCCAAGGGAGAACGAGGCGGGAAGCTCTGCCCCAACAGAGGATATCCTCCCACACCAAACTCGCAAAGGGGCACTGGAAAAACAAGTGGTCACGGGACTCAGTCCCGGACAAGCAAAGCAAACAATCAGTAGGTGTCGAGGGGATCCACCTAGCCAGCCTATCACGAGTATACAAGCGGTCCCTCAAGGCCAGCCAGGTGACAAAAGCATGACGCGGAATATTCCCCCCGAACCATAGCAAACCCTGCCACGGGGCCACTGTCCCACGGGGGCGAATCGCCTCCCAAGCACTAGAAACCGAGAAACCAATCCCACCAGGAACCCAGATCAACTTATCCTCCCTACCTGGGCAACACACAGTAGAACGCACAGCATCGGCAATCTCCAACAAATCAGGAGACACTGCCGGCCACCGCCACGAACCATCAGGTAGCAAAAAATCAGAGACCATAGCTTGAATATGACTAGCTGCGTCATACAAGATACGATCACTAATTCTGGGGAGAATAGGACCATCAGGCAGCCAAGGATCAACCCACATACGACACCTAGAACCGTCACCAATGGAAAACCGGATAAGCGGACGGAATTGGTCCCGAAGCCCCATAATCGCCTTGAGGCACCAAGACCACGTAGACGACACAGGAATCGTCCAAAGAGACCGACCACGGAGGATATACGCCTCCATCCAAGCCACCCACAGAGATCTTTCGTGTCTTTTATAAACATCTTATTCAAAACTGAATGTATTAAGGGGTTTTAGTGTTTGTGATTCAAGGGTTCGTATAACCAAGGGGTTCTTGATCCAATTCACTAAGGTTTCGTATCATTTGGTATCAGAGCTTTGGCTCTAGGTCGGGTATATCATCTATCTTTCTTTCGTGTCTTTTATTTCAATCTTATTCAAAAAAAAAAAAAAAACCATCTTCTTAAAGTGTTTTGTTGTTTCTGTCTTCCGCGTGCATCTGTTGTATTCTATATGTCTGAAGATAAAACTGCATTAAAGTATGTCAAAATCTCCCCCGTGATTTGTGCTGGTGTTGCTAATAAGAGTGCTGGGAATTTTTTTGAAATTCTTCCAGCCAGCCGTTTGGGTAATCCTCCAGCTGCGGCGAATTTGGAATCTCTCCCAACTAAGGCATTTCTGGAAACTCATTTAATTGAGGATGATCTTGCATTCATTGAGATTCCTAAACATGGTAAGTCTCTTAATAGCCTGGGCGGGAATAGTTGCCCTTCGTCTCCCGTGTTTTTGAAAGACTTAAATGAAAAGGCTGCTAGGTTGGAGTCTGTTGGCCGTTTGCAACGTGCTTCCTCATGGACAAATAAGGAAAGTTTTGACAAGGATTTAATTGGAGATCCTTCTTTGGCCAAGTCAAAAGCTAAAAATGGCAAGTCAATTCTTCCTTCCTCTCAAACCCGTGGGTAGCTGGAAGTTTTTCCAAATGGTGCTAACCAATTTGAATACCCAAATGGGCCTTCCCCAAATGGTGACGGTACTGGGCTTGCATCAAATAGTGTTGGGCTTGGCCAAAAAGGATCTAGTGTTAATGGGATTGGCCCAAGTGGGCTTGACTTGATTGGAAAAGGACTTGACCGAAATGGGCTTGGCCCACTTGGGATGGGCTCAAGGGCTCTAGACTCAGGACAAGTTGTGTTGCCAATTGGGCCGTCCTCCTTTAGCCCAATAGGGCGAGGGCAGTTGGGCCACTTGGTAACTAGGCGTGGTTTGCACAATCGGGTTGAGAGCTTGCCGCTCGAGGGTACGGTTGGAGCTAGTGAGGTTGGTTTGGGGTGCAGCTCGTTTGGGCCTAGGATTGGTTCGGGGATTCCAGGAAAGTTTCCTCTACTTGGCCATCCTCGCCCGGATGTTGGTGGGAGTGAGGGGGATGAGGCGTCTGTGGGTTCTTTCGGTGGGTCTGGGCCTAATCACTTGGGGTCGGGTGGGCCCCTTGGGCCCCTCGGTCAGGAGCATAAGGCTAGTTGGGCCAATCTTTTTGGGCCTCAGTGGACCTCAACATCTGATGAACCTCTCCTCTATAACCCTCCTATTGAGAAGGATGGGAATATGTTTGCCATTCCCTCGGATGAGGTTATTGAGGAGGGCATAGCAGTTTGGAGGGGTTCGTTGGTGGGACAGTTTATGGATGGTAAACTTCCCTTTTTTGTTCTTGATCGGCTGGTCAGGAGGATTTGGGGACATGTGGAAGTTCCAACCATTAACTTGTTTGATAATGGATTGATCATTTTCAGGTTCCAAAAGGACTCAGCTAGGGACTGGGTATTAGAGAATAGCCCCTGGCACTTCGGGGGGAAGCCTATCCTACTGAGGCAGTGGGCCCCTGGGATTGTCCCCCAGACCTTTGTGTTCGATAAAATTCCTGTGTGGGTTAAGTTTTTCCATGTCCCTATGGAATTGTGGACCACTCCTGGGTTGAGCAACATTGCGAGTACGGTAGGTGTTCCTTTGCGGTTGGATAAGCCTACAAAGGACAAAACGTGCTCCTCGTATGCTCGGGTCTGTGTGGAGGTTGCGATTGATGCCCCTCTTCGTAGTAAGGTTGGGGTCACTGTCTATGGGGTGGATCATACTATCCCCATTGAGTACGAATGGAAGCCCAAGAGGTGCCTATCCTGTCGGGTCTTTGGCCATTCGGACTCCGGCTGTCCTAAAAACACTGTGAGTAGTTGTGATGGCGTGAGCTCGGATCAGGTAGGGGTTGCTAGTGGGGAGGGTGAACAGGCCTCCACTCTTGAGGCTGGTGATGACTTTATCCCTGTGGGAGGGAAATCCCACAGGCGTAAACGGAAGAAGGCTGCCAAGTCCTTGGCTGCAGACTCGTCTGCCATTCCCATTGCCTTGGCTAGTCTCCCGAGTTCTCTTATTGGCCCCTCCCCTTGGCTCCCCCGTTCTCCTGAGCCCCCAAAGGGGGTACATGTGACTAACTCTTTCGGTTCTCTTTCGGATTCCTTGGGGTGTGATTTGGCCCCCTAGAGGGTGGTTTCCTTAATGGAAAAGACGATCTGTGACAGTGTGGACCCCCGATGGTGTCAGGATGCCATTGTCTCCCCTTCTACTTCCTATGTCTAGTTGGTGCTCGTGGAATGTGCGCGGTCTCACTGACCCGACAAAAGGGCGATGTGTTCGATCCTTTTTGCAGTCTGAGAATATTGGTTTCTGCTGTCTGGTAGAAACCAAGGCTAAGGCTCATCAGTTTGATTCCGTGTTTCGTTCCTTTGGGGCAGATTGGCAGTGTGTATGTAGTTATGGGGATAGTGGTCTGGGTCATATTTGGGTGTTATGGCGTTCCCGCCGTTTCTCTTTCTCCCCTAGCCTGATTAGTCCTCAGTTGGTTACTGGCTCCCTGGTGGACCTGTCTTCTCAGGTTGTGACTCATATTGCCTGTGTGTATGGGTCCAATCTCGAGGCTGGGCGGTCTGCTTTGTGGAGGGAGTTGGCCTTGGCTTGTTCGAGTTGGTCTTCCCCTGGAGTGGTTATGGGAGACTTTAATGAGACTCGCCGGTTGACTGAGAGGAGTGGGGGTAACCATAGCATTTCTGCGATGGGAGCCTTTGATACTGCTCTCCTAGAGGCTGACTTGGTTGAGCTGCCGGTTCAGGGGAATTGGTTCACTTGGACTAGTCGCCCGAGGGGTGGCCCAGGAGGTCAGTTGGGCAGATTGGATAGAGTTTTGGTCAATGCTGAGTGGGCTTCTGGTCGGCCTATGTGTGTGGTGCATGTGCATGACTGGGGTGTTTCTGACCATAGTCCGTTGGTTTTCTCTCCAGGCCCTTTAGGTGCTTGTCGGTCTATCTCCTTTCGGTTCTTTAACCATTGGGGGGAGTCTTATAGGTTTTTGTCTGTGATCGCTAGTAGGTGGGTGACCCATGTTGGGGTCTCTCCACTTGTTAGCTTCGCTCGCAATTTAAAGGGCTTAAAGGCGTCTCTCAGGCAGGAGTTTGGGACGCCGATTGCCGTGCTTAGTCAGCAGGTTATTGATCTTCGCTTGGCCATGGAGGCTGCCCAGGCCGGAGTTGTGGTAGACCCCCTTTCTCCCTCCCTCCAGCTTCAGACCGCTGAGGCATCTGATAGGTTCTGGGCAGCAGCTAGGTGTGAAGAAGCCTCCCTTAGGCAGAAATCGAGGGTTAGGTGGCTGGCGTTAGGGGATAGGAACTCGGGGTTCTTTCACAGGAGCGTTAAAGTTAGGGCAGCCCGGAATAGCTTTTCCTCTTTGGTTGATGGTTCTGGGGTCAGGATGTCTTCCCATGAGGACATCTCGAGATCTTTGGTTCATTATTTCCAGGGTCTCTTGGGGTCCCAAAGAGTTGGTTATCGTGACCTCACAGAGCAATTAAAGCCGATGGTGGGGTTTTCGTGGTCTGATCAATGTGTAACTGATCTCATCCGCCCCATCTCGCGAGATGAGGTTCGAGCTGTTCTCTTTTCCATGAGTAGTGCCAGGGCTCCTAGCCCGGATGGCTTCCCTGTGGGGTTTTTCAAAGCTGCTTGGATTGTTGTTGGGGATGATTTCGTTTCCGCCGCGCTTCACTTCTTTGATACCTCCTTCCTTCCTCCTGGTATCAATGCCACCTCTCTTACCTTGATTCCTAAGAAGGTGGGTGCCTCCCGGGTTGAGGATTTCAGGCCTATTTCCTGTTGTAATGTGTTGTATAAATGCATTGCAAAGGTTTTGGCTAATCGTCTTCGCGTGTGGCTGCCTTCCTTTATCAGTCTGAATCAGTCGGCCTTTGTTCAAGGTAGGAGTATTGTGGATAACATTCTGCTCTGCCAGGAGTTGGTTGGGGGTTACCACCTCAACAAAGGGAGCCCGCGGTGTGTGCTGAAGATTGACATGCAGAAAGCTTATGATTCTATCCAGTGGGATTTTCTCTTTGGCTTACTGCTTTCGATTGGTACTCGCCAGTTTGTCAACTGGATCCGGGCTTGCGCTACTTCGCCTATGTTCTCCATTTCGGTGAATGGGTCCTCTGAGGGGTTTTTTGCGGGTAGGCGTGGTCTCCGTCAGGGTGACCCCCTGTCCCCTTACCTGTTCGTCATGTGTATGGAAGTCTTCTCGCGGCTGCTGAATTCCCCGCCGCCTGAGTTTGAGTTTCATCCCAAGTGGGAGAGGGTTAATCTTACCCATCTTTGCTTTGCGGATGACTTGATGATTTTCTCTGCGGGGAATAGGACTTCTTTGAGGTTTGTTCAGCAGACATTACTTCACTTCCAGGAGCTTTCGGGCCTTGTGGCTAACTCCGCTAAGAGCTCGATGTTCTGTGCGGGGGTCCCTGTCCAGGGGGCTGTCGGTCTGGCTGAGTTCATGGGTGTTGCTCTTGCGACCTTGCCTGTTTGGTACTTAGGTCTCCCTCTCATCTCTGGTCGGCTGTCTTCCCGTGGCAGGGTTTGCTATGGTTCGGGGGGAATATTCCGCGTCATGCTTTTGTCACCTGGCTGGCCTTGAGGGACCGCTTGTATACTCGTGATAGGCTGGCTAGGTGGATCCCCTCGACACCTACTGATTGTTTGCTTTGCTTGTCCGGGACTGAGTCCCGTGACCACTTGTTTTTCCAGTGCCCCTTTGCGAGTTTGGTGTGGGAGGATATCCTCTGTTGGGGCAGAGCTTCCCGCCTCGTTCTCCCTTGGGATGCTGAGCTTGAGTGGATTTGTCGGGAGAGTGCTGGGCAGCACAAGCGTAAGCTTGTTTGGAGGGTAGCCTGGTGTGCTGTGATATACCATATTTGGATGGAACGCAATTTGCGTTTTCATGGCCCGGGTCACCGCCCTACTCAGTCGGTTATCGCCGCTATTCGGTCTGATATTTCTTCTGCATGCTCGTCCTGGGCGGGTGCGGTTTCGGCCGTCTCCCCCTGGGATTCTTTTGATTGACTTTGTCTTGTTCTTTGAGTGTGTGCAGGTGTTATGTCAGGTTGCTCTTGTGGCGCTGTCTCGCTTATGACGATTGCTTCTTCATCTGCTCTGTCCCTGGTTCATGCTGCTGTCCCTTCTCTGGAGGGGTTTCTGGTTTGGTCTGTGTGGCTTGGTTATTTGAGCTTGTCCCTGTGCTTGTTCTTGCTCTGAGATCGATGCTTTCTGAGGCTTGTTTCTGTTGCTGGCTTCTTCATCTGTCTGTCCTTGGCTGTCCTTGGCCTTCCCCCCTGGTGGGCTTCTTGTGTGGGGCTCTGCGTGGCTGGTCTGTGGGGTGTCCCTTGCTGTCGGGGTGGTTCAGGCGGTGCTTGTTCCTTCTGCAGTTGGCTGTCCTTCTCTTGTTTTGTGGGGGCTCGTTGTCTCCTGCCGGTCCTGGTTCCTAATGGAGCTGAGTTCTGGACGCTTGTTGTCACCCCGAAAGGCGCTTTGTCCTGAGGGTGTGTGGGCTTTTGGTGGGTCCTTGGATCTGGCTTTGTCGAGGGAAGCGATGCTGGCTGGATCCCTGTGGCTTTCTGCCGTGCCTGCATACCGGATGGTTGTTCTTTTGCCATAAGTAGGGGGAAAACGAGTTGATGGGCCTCTTCTTTGTTCGGTTTCTTGGTCGAGCTTGGGGGGCGGGCTTCTTGTTTGCATTTGATGGATGGCCAGCTTGGCCCCTTTTTTCTCAGCATCTGCCTGTCCTCTCTCTGTGTTTGCTTGGTGCCCCTTGCCCCTGTCAGGAGTCGCTCTTTCGCTAGTTCCGGCCGGGGGTTGGATGGCCTGGGGAGTTTTGTGGGCGGATGAGGTGTCATGCTTCGCGGTTGAGGTGTCACGCTTCCTTCGTGCTCTATGTCTTTGTTTCCTCCTGCTTCAGCTGTTTCTTTGCTTTTCAGTTGTGTTTCTTTTTCTAGCTCCTTCCCGCTTGTGGGTTGAATGCTGGAGTTTGTTGTTGTTTGGTTTATTTGTTGCTTTCCCTCGGGCTGTGAGGTTTCTGTTGTGTTGTTTTCGTTTTGTTGTCGTACATTGGTTCTCCCAGTGTTTGTTCTCTTGTTGTTGTGCCCTTTGGCCTCGGGCTTTGAGGCCTTTTGCTTATATATATTCACTTTTGCAAAAAAAAAACTCCCCTTTTTTGTTCTTGATCGGCTGGTCAGGCGGATTTGGGGACATGTGGAAGTTCCTACCATCAACTTGTTTGACAATGGCTTGATCATCTTCAGGTTCCAAAAGGACTCAGCTCGGGACTGGGTCTTGGAGAATGGGCTCTGGCACTTTGGGGGGAAGCCTATCCTTCTGAGGCAGTGGGTCCCTGGGATTGTCCCCCAGACCTTTGTGTTCGATAAAATACCTGTGTGGGTCAAGTTTTTCCATGTTCCTATGGAATTGTGGACCACTCCTGGGTTGAGTAATATTGCGAGTACGGTTGGTGTTCCTTTGCGGCTGGATAAGCCTACAAAGGACAAAACGTGCTCCTCGTATGCTCGGGTTTGTGTGGAGGTTGCGATTGATGCCCCTCTTCCTAGTAAAGTTGGGGTCACTGTCTATGGGGTAGATCACACTATCCCAATTGAGTATGAATGGAAGTGATATGAATTATTTTGGCAATCCAATTCATATCCATGATGAAGCTTAATGAAGTCAAACCATTGTTATGGAGGAAGAATCAAAGTCAACAGGGAAGAGAAATGCATGAACTTCATTATCTCACAAGTCCATTTCGTGGAAGACTAATAGATCATGTTAAACTAAGTTTAAAATCCATATTTGGTTACTTAATGTACTCATTTAAAGTGTAACTAAGTTTTAGGTGATCTTTCATATTTGAAGATAAACTTTTAGTTTTCCAAGGTGCCTTTTAGAATATCAAGGCATCTTTTGGTATTTCAAGGTGACTTTTCATATTAGCATTTATGTTAGGAGTCTCTTGGCTTAATTCCTTGTCTATAAAAGGGATTAGCCTTGTCTATTGTAAAAGACAACTTGATAAAAGACATGAAATGTAGTATTTTGGGTTTTAAACCCTGAAAGCTTTTAAGCTTTGTTTCTTGTGTGTTCTTGTGATAGAATGCATGAATATTTGGAGCATTCAAGTGAGGATTGATCTGTCTTACTTGTGGAGTGCTTTGAAGATCGAGGGTTGATGGGAGCCAAAAGCTTTGTCCGATCCTTGGTTTGTTAGATCATCTAAGTAACCTATATTCTAGCCTATCTTAGGGGCTGAGATCGAATTGGCTATTGGGGTTTTCAAGTTAATGTGTTGGGGGTCCGTATAATCAAGGGGTTCTCACGCTTATTCTTGGAGGTTTCGTATCATTTGGTATCAGAGCTTTGGCTCTAGATCGGGTATATCATCTATCTTTCTTTCGTGTCTTTTATTTCAATCTTATTCAAAAAAAAAAAAAAAAAAAAACCATCTTCTTAAAGTGTTTTGTTGTTTTTGTCTTCCGCGTGCATCTGTTGTATTCTATATGTCTGAAGAAAAAAACTGCATTAAAGTATGTCAAATTTGTTCTTGTCTTGTTCAGCACGAATTTATCTATCCAACAAGACAAATTTCACTTTAATCCGAGCCTTATAAATTTAGTTATCAATTTTTCTTCAGCCCAAGCGTTTTGAGTGTTCTGCCCAGTTTTTTTTTTTAATTTCCTCATCTATATTCTATTCCTTGTTTATTAGTGTTCTACATCTCTGAAATAAGCCTACTTGATATCCAATTAAAGCTCTGTGAGTCAGCTATCCATACAAATCTTTTTTGTACAATTTCATTGAGTAGAACAAAAGATATTTATTTTTGAATAAATATTGTTCGGTCTGGAAAAACTGCTATCTACAATCTGCAGCTGCTGACTTCGAAATATGATATCTTTCTGATTACTATTGCTAAAGCAGTCAAATTGGGTACCATTTTGAAGCTTATTGAAGTATCTTTATAACCCTATTTTTTTTGTTCCAATCCGAGCTCTGAGGAAGAAGATATCACACAAATAGTAAAGAAGCTCCTGCAGAAAACTTTCCATATTTGGAAATCCAACAGTTCTTGAAAACAAATTGATATATATTGGTGAATTATTTTGACAATTAAATTTCCATCCAAGGTGGTGCTCAAAAAATCTTTTGGATTCGAGGACGAATCCTTTTGAAGAATGGGAGGATGATATGAATTATTTTGGCAATCCAATTCATATCCATGATGAAGCTTAATGAAGTCAAACCATTGTTATGGAGGAAGAATCAAAGTCAACAGGGAAGAGAAATGCATGAACTTTTTTTTTGCAAAAGTGATTATATATAAGCAAAAGGCCTCAAAGCCCGAGGCCAAAGGGCACAACAACAAGGGAACAAACACTGGGAGAACCAATGTACGACAACAAAACGAAAACAACACAACGGAAACCTCACAGCCCGAGGGAAAGCAATAAGCCAAACAACAACATAGCCCAGCATCCAACCCACAAACGGGAAGGAGCTAGAAAATACAAAAAGCAGAAAGAAGTAACACAACTAAAAAGCAAAGAAACAGCTGAAGCAGGAGGAAAACAAAGAGATAGATGACGAGGGAATCGTGACACCTCAACCGCGACCTGCCCACAAAACTCCCCAGACCATCCAACCCCCGGCCGGAACTAGCGACAGAGCAACACCAGACAGGGTCAAAGGGCACCAAGCAAACCAGAGAGAGGACAGGCAGATGCTGAGAAATAAGGGGCCAAGCTGGCCATCCTTCAAATGCAAGCAAGAATCTCGCCCCCCAAGCTCGACCAAGAAACCGACCAAAGAAGAGGCCCATCAACTCATCTTCCCCTACTTATGGCAAAAGAACAACCATCCGGTATGCAGGCACGGCAGAAAGCCACAGGGACCCAGCCAGCATCGCTTCCCTCGACAAAGCCAGATCCAAGGACCCACCAAAAGCCCACACACCCTCAGGACAAAGCGCCTTTCGGGGTGACAACAAGCGACCAGAACTCAACTCAATTAGGAACCAGGACCGGCAGGGGACAACGAGAACCCACAGAACAAGAGAAGGACAACCAACTGCAGAAGAAACAAGCACCTCCTAAAGCACTCCAACAGCTCGGGACACCCCACAGACTAGCCTCGCAGAGCCCCACACAAGAATCCCACCAGGGAGAAAAGCCAAGGGCAGCCAAGGACAAACAGATGAAGAAGCCAGCACCAAAACCAGAAACCCCTCCAGCAGAATGGACAACAGCATGAACCAGGGACAGATCAGGGGAAGAAGCAAACGCCATAAGCGAGACAGCACCACATAGAGCAACCTGACAAAACACCTGCACACACTCAAAGAACAAGACAAAGTCAATCAAAAGAATCCCAGGGGGAGACGACCGAAACCGCACCCACCCAGGACGAGCAAGCAGAAGAAATATCAGACCGAATAGCAGCGATAACCGACTGAGTAGGACGGTGACCCGGGCCATGAAAACGCAAATTGCGTTCCATCCAGATATGGTAAATCACGGCACACCAGGCCACCCTCCAAACAAGCTTACGCTTGTGCTGCCCAGCACTCACCCGACAAATCCACTCAAGCTCAGCATCCCAAGGGAGAACGAGGCGGGAAGCTCTGCCCCAACAGAGGATATCCTCCCACACCAAACTCGCAAAGGGGCACTGGAAGAACAAGTGGTCACGAGACTCAGTCCCGGACAAACAAAGCAAACAATCAGTAGGTGTCGAGGGGATCCACCGAGCCAGCCTATCACGAGTATACAAGCGGTCCCTCAAGGCCAGCCAAGTGACAAAAGCATGACGCGGAATATTCCCCCCGAACCAAAGCAAACCCTGCCACGGGACCACTGTCCCACGGGGGCGAATCGCCTCCCAAGCACTAGAGACCGAAAAACCAATCCCGCCAGGAACCCAGATCAACTTATCCTCCCTACCTGGGCAACACACAGTAGAGCGCACAGCATCGGCGATCTCCAACAAATCAGGAGACATTGCCGGCCACCGCCACGAACCATCAGGTAGCAAAAAATCAGAGACCATCGCTTGAATATGACTAGCTGCGTCATACAAGATACGATCACTAATTCTGGGGAGAATAGGACCATCAGGCAGCCAAGGATCAACCCACATACGACACCTAGAACCGTCACCTATGGAAAAGCGGATAAGTGGACGGAATTGGTCCCGAAGCCCCATAATCGCCTTGAGGCACCAAGACCACGTAGACGACACAGGAATCGTCCAAAGAGACCGACCACGGAGGATATACGCCTCCATCCAAGCCACCCACAGGGAACCAGAGCGAAGCAGGAGGAGCCAGAGGAGCTTCATAATTGCAGCCGAGTTCCAGGAGAGGATATGACGAATACCTAAACCTCCCTCACTCTTCGGCAAACAAATGTCAGCCCAGGCAACCTTTGCCCCCCCACAACCAGAAGGAGAGCCCTTCCAGAGGTAGCAACGAAGCAAACTCTCAACCCTATGGACTATACGAGCAGGCAGCACAAAGACACTAGCCCAATAGACCTGGAAGCTCTGAAGGACCGACTGGATAAGCTGCAACCTACCTGCATAGGAAAGAGCCCTAGCAGTCCAACTGCCAATCCTAGAGGTGATCCGATCAATCAGAGGCTGGCAATCCCTATAAGACAACCGACCTGAGATGAGAGGGAGACCTAAGTAACACACAGGCAAGGTCGCCAGAGCAACACCCATGAACTCAGCCAGACCTACAGCCACCTGGACAGGAACCCCCGCGCAGAACATCGAGCTCTTAGCAGAGTTGGTCACAAGGCCAGAAAGCTCCTGGAAGTGAAGTAAAGTCTGCTGGACAAACCTCAAGGAAGCCCTGTTCCCCGCAGAGAAAATCATCAAGTCATCCGCAAAGCAAAGATGGGTAAGATTAACCATCTCACACTTGGGATGAAACTCAAACTCAGGCGGCGGGGAATTCAGCAGCCGCGATAAGACTTCCATACACATGACGAACAGGTAAGGGGACAGGGGATCACCCTGACGGAGACCACGCCTACCCGCAAAAAACCCCTCAGAGGACCCATTCACCGAGATGGAGAACATAGGCGAAGTAACGCAAGCCCGGACCCAGTTGACAAACTGGCAGGGCGTACCAATCGAAAGCAGTAAGCCAAAGAGAAAATCCCACTGAATGGAGTCATAAGCCTTCTGCAGGTCAATCTTCAGCACACACCGCGGGCTCCCTTTGTTGAGGTGGTAACCCCCAACCAACTCCTGGCAGAGCAGAATGTTATCCACAATGCTCCTACCTTGAACAAAGGCCGACTGATTCGGACTAATGAAGGAAGGCAGCCACACGCGAAGACGATTAGCCAAAACCTTTGCAATGCATTTATACAACACATTACAGCAGGAAATAGGTCTGAAATCCTCAACCCGTGAAGCACCCACCTTCTTAGGAATCAAGGTAAGAGAGGTGGCATTGATACCAGGAGGAAGGAAGGAGGTATCAAAGAAGTGAAGCACAGCGGAAACGAAATCATCCCCAACAACACTCCAAGCAGCTTTGAAAAACCCCACAGGGAAGCCATCCGGGCCAGGAGCCCTGGCACTACTCATGGAAAAGAGAACAGCTCGAACTTCCTCTCGCGAGATGGGGCGAGTGAGATCAGTTACACACTGATCAGACCACGAAAACCCCACCATCGGCTTTAAACACTCAGTGAGGTCACGATACCCAACCCCTTGGGACCCCAAGAGACCCTGGAAATAATGAACCAGAGATCTCGAGATGTCCTCATGGGACGACATCCTGACCCCACAGCCATCAACCAAAGAGGAAAAATTATTTCGGGCTGCCCTAACTTTTACGCTCCTGTGAAAGAACCCCGAGTTCCTATCCCCTAACGCCAGCCACTTGACCCTCGATTTTTGCCGAAGGGAGGCTTCCTCACACCTAGCGGCCGCCCAGAACCTATCAGAAGCCTCAGCAGCCTGACGCTGGAGGGAAGGAGAAAGGGGGTCCACCAAAACTCCCGCCTGGGCAGCCTCCATGGCCAAGCGCAGATCAATAACCTGCTGACTAAGCACGGCAATCGGCGTCCCAAACTCCTGCCTGAGAGTCCGCTTTAAGCCCTTTAAATTGCGAGCGAAGCTAACAAGCGGAGAGACCCCAACATGGGTCACCCACCTACTGGCAATCACAGACAAAAACCTATCAGACTCCCCCCAATGGTTGAAAAACCGAAAGGAGGGAGACCGACGAGCACCTAAAGGGCCTGGAGAGAAAACCAATGGACTATGGTCAGAGACACCCCAGTCATGCACGTGCACCCCACACATAGGCCGACCGGAAGCCCATTCAGCGTTGACCAAAACTCTATCCAACCTTCCCAACTGACCTCCTGGGCCACCCCTCGGGCGACTAGTCCAAGTGAACCAATTCCCCTGAACCGGCAGCTCAACCAAGTCAGCCTCTAGGAGAGCAGAATCAAAGGCTCCCATCGCAGAAATGCTATGGTTACCCCCACTCCTCTCAGTCAACCGGCGAGTCTCATTGAAGTCTCCCATAACTACACCAGGGGAAGACCAACTCGAACACGCCAAGGCCAACTCCCTCCACAAAACAGACCTCCCAGCCTCGAGATTGGACCCATACACACAGGCAATATGAGTCACAACCTGAGAAGACAGGTCCACCAGGGAGCGAGTAACCAACTGAGGACTAATCAGGCTAGGGGAGAAAGAGAAACGGCGGGAACGCCATAACACCCAAATACGACCCAGGCCGCTATCCCCATAACTACAAACACACTGCCAATCAGCCCCAAAGGAACGAAAAACGAAATCAAACTGATGAGCCTTAACCTTAGTTTCTACCAGACAGCAGAAACCAATATTCTCAGCCTGCAAAAAGGAGCGAACACATCGTCCTTTTGTCGGGTCAGTGAGACCGCGCACATTCCACGAGCACCAACTAGACATAGGAAGTAGACGGGGAAACAATGGCATCCTGACACCATCGAGGGTCAACACTGTCACAGAGCGTCTTTTCTACTAAGGAAACCACCCTCGGGGGGACCAAATCACACCCCAACGAATCTGAAAGAGAATCGAAAGAGTTAGTCACATGTACCCCCTTCGGGGGCTCAGGAGAACGGGAAGGCCGAGAGGAGGGGCCAATAGGAGAACTCGGGAGACTAGCCAAGGCAAAGGGTAGGGCAGACGAATCTGCAGCCAAGGACCTGGCAGCCTTCTTCCGTTTACGCCTACGGGATTTCCCTCCCACAGGGAGAAAGTCATCACCAACCTCCAGAGAGGAGGCTTGATCACCCTCCCCACTAGCAACCCCTACCTGATCCGAGTTCACGCCAACACTCTGGGCCGGCACCCTGACCCCACCCTCAGTAGACACCTGTGTAGGGAGGATGGGATCAAAACTACTCACAGGCTTTTTAGGACAGCCGGAGTCCGAGTGGCCAAAGACACGACAGGATAGGCACCTCTTGGGCTTCCATTCATACTCAATGGGGATAGTATGATCCACCCCATAGACCGTGACCCCAACCTTGCTAGGAAGAGGGGCATCAATCGCAACCTCCACACAGACTCGAGCATACGAGGAGCACGTTTTGTCCTTTGTAGGCTTATCCAACCTTAAAGGAACACCTACCGTACTCGCAATATTGCTCAACCCAGGAGTGGTCCACTATTCCATAGGGACATGGAAAAACTTAACCCACACAGGAATTTTATCGAACACAAAGGTCTGGGGGACAATCCCAGGGGCCCACTGCCTCAATAGGATAGGCTTCCCTCCGAAATGCCAGGGGCCATTCTCTAAGACCCAGTCCCTAGCTGAGTCTTTTTGGAACCTGAAAATGATCAATCCATTATCAAACAGGTTAATGGTTGGAACTTCCACATGTCCCCAAATCCTCCTGACCAGCCGATCAAGGACAAAAAAGGGAAGTTTACCATCCATAAACTGTCCCACCAACGAACCCCTCCAAACTGCTATGCCCTCCTCAATAACCTCATCCGAGGGAATGGCAAACATAATCCCATCCTTCTCAATAGGAGGGTTATAGAGGAGAGGTTCATCAGATGGAGAGGTCCACTGAGGCCCAAAAAGATTGGCCCAACTGGCCTTATGCTCCTCACCGAGGGACCCAAGGGGCCCACCCGACCCCATGTGATTAGGCCCAAACCCACCTAAAGAACCCACAGACGCCTCATCCCCCTTGCTCATACCTACATCCAGACGAGGATGGCCAAGTAGGGGAAACTTTCCTGGAATCCCCGAACCACTCCTAGGCCCAAACGAGCTACACCCCAACCTACCCTCACTAGTTCCAACCTTTTCCTCGAGCGGCAAACCCTCAGCCCGATTGGGCTTACCACGCCTAGTCACCAGATGGCCCAACGGACCACGGCCTATTGGGCTAAGAGAGGACGGCCCAATTGGCAACACAACTTTACCTAAGTCATGAACAATTGGGCCAAGCCCAATTTGGTCATGCTCAGAATTATCAATCAATTCAAGCCCATTTGGGCCAATCTCTTTAGCACTTGTAACTTTTTGGCCAAGCCCAATAGAATCAATCCCATTTGTTGCAAGCCCATTTGGGAATTCAAGATGGGAATCACACATAAGGTTGCTGCCTTCACGGTTTTGAGGGTGATAATTAATTGAATTTCCAATATTTCCTTTGAAGCCCAATTGCCCATAATTAGCTACAGAGGGGGAACTCAAACTTACCTTATTTGGCAAAGTCTGCACCCGTCCAGCCAAAGGGAGAGAGGGAAACCCAAACGAATCCTTTTTTAAACTTACCTTATTTGCCTTCTTTGGCAATGACTGCAATCGTCCAGCTGTGTGGGCCCCAAGAGAAAAGAATTCCTCATTTAAACCATCTGAAGAGCAACGCAAATCTTCTCTCCCTTCATTCCCGCCCGCAGAAATAAAAGACTTTCCTTCAATAGGCTTAGCAATGAATGCTCGGGTATCAGCCGCCGCAAACTCGGAGGAAGAGTCATTTTGCCCTAACCCAGCATCTTCAACCTCCAGCCGAGGCTTATCAGCAGCAGCATTCCTCATGATTGACGAAACGGAAGCCTCTTGTGCAGAAGAATGATTTCGGGGCTTAGGACACCGACCATCATCTACGCAGAGATCGTCCCCATCAATCGAAACCTGCTGAAGGGCACAACCCCCTGTTTTCCCATTTTTAGACGGAGAAGAAACCTGCCCAGAAGAGCCGGAGGACTCACCTTGGAAACCATCCTTCACACGACAAGAGCTTTCCGTAGCACCACTCCCAACCTCCTTAACATTTGATTTTAGAGCAAGCTCAGCCGACCACTTGCCCCCCTTACCTCCATTACTCTGTTTTGCCTCAGTGCTTAAAACAGCAGCAGCCGAAGATGAATGCCTAGGAACCAGCCCCCCACAACCTTTATCTAATGAATTAGGGAGTACAATCGGATGTTCCCCACTTGAAGGCACTGGAGAAGCTACCCCTGAGATGGCTGCAGATTTAGGAGGCCGAGAGCTATGCATACCATTGCTTTGGGCAAAAGGCTTCTTCAGGGGAGATTTTTTCTTACGCATCTTCAAGCACCCGTGAACCCAAACTGAAGAAAACCCCTTACCTCTCACGGCACAAAACAACAACCCTTAGCTGCCCCAACCAGAACAAAAGGACCAAGAACAGAGTACCAAGAACAGAGCACCACGAACTCTAAAAGCAAATTGAAAAAACCACAAAACAGAATTGAAAAGACGCAAAAACAGAAGAGTGAAGGGAACTTACCTCGGTGATGCGCCCAGCTCCGCTACCTTCATCAGCCGTACATACGAAGCTTCAACGAACAGCCATGGAAGCCAGAAATGCATGAACTTCATTATCTCACAAGTCCATTTCGTGGAAGACTAATAGATCATGTTAAACTAAGTTTAAAATCCATATTTGGTTACTTAATGTACTCATTTAAAGTGTAACTAAGTTTTAGGTGATCTTTCATATTTGAAGATAAACTTTTAGTTTTCCAAGGTGCCTTTTAGAATATCAAGGCATCTTTTGGTATTTCAAGGTGACTTTTCATATTAGCATTTATGTTAGGAGTCTCTTGGCTTAATTCCTTGTCTATAAAAGGGATTAGCCTTGTCTATTGTAAAAGACAACTTGATAAAAGACATGAAATGTAGTATTTTGGGTTTTAAACCCTGAAAGCTTTTAAGCTTTGTTTCTTGTGTGTTCTTGTGATAGAATGCATGAATATTTGGAGCATTCAAGTGAGGATTGATCTGTCTTACTTGTGGAGTGCTTTGAAGATCGAGGGTTGATGGGAGCCAAAAGCTTTGTCCGATCCTTGGTTTGTTAGATCATCTAAGTAACCTATATTCTAGCCTATCTTAGGGGCTGAGATCGAATTGGCTATTGGGGTTTTCAAGTTAATGTGTTGGGGGTCCGTATAATCAAGGGGTTCTCACGCTTATTCTTGGAGGTTTCGTATCAGGAAGCCTAAGCGGTGCCTGTCTTGCCGTGTCTTTGGTCATTCGGACACAGGTTGTCCGAATCAGAATGTGGGTAGTACTCATCCCATCATCACTTCTCAGGTGTCTGCTGAGGGCGAGGTCAAGGTACCGGCCGAGAGTGAGGGCGTGGACTCGGATCAGGTAGTGGGTGATAGTGGGGAGGGTCATCAGGCCTCCTCTCTTGAGGTTGGTGATGAGTTTCTCCCTGTGGAAGGGAAATCTCGTAGGCGTAAACGGAACAGGAAGAAGGCTGCGAAGTCCTTGTTTGCCCTTCCCATTGCCTTGGTTAGCCCCCCGAGGTCTCCTATTGGCCCCATCTCTAGGTTGTCCCGTTCTCCTGAGCCCCTAAAGAGGGTCCCCGTGACTAACTCTTTTGGTTCTCTAGCTGACTCCTCGGAGTGTGCCTTGGCCTCCCCGAGGGTGGTTTCCTTAGTGGAAAAGAAGCTCTGTGATAGTGTGGACCCTCGATGGTGTCAGGATGCCATTGTTTCCCCTTCTACTTCCTATGTCTAGTTGGTGCTCGTGGAATGTGCGCGGTCTCACTGACCCGACAAAAGGACGATGTGTTCGCTCCTTTTTGCAGGCTGGGAATATTGGTTTCTGCTGTCTGGTAGAAACTAAGGTTAAGGCTCATCAGTTAGATTTCGTGTTTCGTTCCTTTGGGGCTGATTGGTAGTGTGTTTGTAGTTATGGGGATAGTGGCCTGGGTCGTATTTGGGTGTTATGGCGTTCCCGCCGTTTCTCTTTCTCCCCTAGCCTGATTAGTCCTCAGTTGGTTACTGGCTCCCTGGTGGACCTGTCTTCTCAGGTTGCGACTCATATTGCCTGTGTGTATGGGTCCAATCTCGAGGCTGGGAGGTCTGCTTTGTGGAGGGAGTTGGCCTTGGCTTGTTCGAGTTGGTCTGCCCCTGGCGTAGTTATGGGAGACTTCAATGAGACTCGCCGGTTGACTGAGAGGAGTGGGGGTAACCATAGCATTTCTGCGATGGGAGCCTTTGATACTGCTCTCCTAGAGGCTGACTTGGTTGAGCTGCTGGTTCAGGGGAATTGGTTCACTTGGACTAGTCGCCCGAGGGGTGGCCCAGGAGGTCAGTTGGGAAGGTTGGATAGAGTTTTGGTTAACGCTGAGTGGGCTTCTGGTCGGCCTATGTGTGTGGTGCACGTGCATGACTGGGGTGTCTCTGACCATAGTCCGTTGGTTTTCTCTCCAGGCCCTTTAGGTGCTCGTCGGTCTCCCTCCTTTCGGTTCTTCAACCATTGGGGGGAGTCTGATAGGTTTTTGTCTGTGATTGCCAGTAGATGGGTGACCCATGTTGGGGTCTCTCCGCTTGTTAGCTTCGCTCGCAATTTAAAGGGCTTAAAGGGGTCTCTCAGGCAGGAGTTTGGGAAGCCGTTTGCCGTGCTTAGTCAGCAGGTTATTGATCTGCGCTTGGCCATGGAGGCTGCCCAGGCGGGAGTTTTGGTGAATCCCCTTTCTCCTTCCCTCCAGCTTCAGGCCGCTGAGGCTTCTGATAGGTTCTGGGCAGCAGCTAGGTGTGAGGAAGCCTCCCTTCGGCAGAAATCGAGGGTCAAGTGGCTGGCGTTAGGGGATAGGAACTCGGGGTTCTTTCACAGGAGCGTGAAAGTTAGGGCAGCCCGGAATAGCTTTGCCTCTTTGGTTGATGGTTCTGGGGTCAGGTTGTCTTCCCATGAGGACATCTCGAGATCCCTGGTTCATTATTTCCAGGGTCTCTTGGGGTCCCAAGGGGTTGGTTATCGTGACCTCACTGAGCGTTTAAAGCCGTTGGTGGGGTTTTCGTGGCCTGATCAGTGTGTAACTGATCTCATTCGCCCCATCTCGCGAGATGAGGTTCGAGCTGTTCTCTTTTCCATGAGTAGTGCCAGGGCTCCTGGCCCGGATGGCTTCCCTGTGGGGTTTTTCAAAGCTGCTTGGAGTGTTGTTGGGGATGATTTCGTTTCCGCCGTGCTTCACTTCTTTGATACCTCCTTCCTTCCTCCTGGTATCAATGCCACCTCTCTTACCTTGATTCCTAAGAAGGTGGGTGCCTCCCGGGTTGAGGAATTCAGGCCTATTTCCTGTTGTAATGTGTTGTATAAATGCATTGCAAAGGTTTTGGCTAATCGTCTTCGTGTGTGGCTGCCTTCCTTCATCAGTCCGAATCAGTCGGCCTTTGTTCAAGGTAGGAGCATTGTGGATAACATTCTGTTCTGCCAGGAGTTGGTTGGGGGTTACCACCTCAACAAAGGGAGCCCGCGGTGTGTGCTGAAGATCGACCTACAGAAAGCTTATGACTCTATCCAGTGGGATTTTCTCTTTGGCTTACTGCTTTCGATTGGTACGCCTTGCCAGTTTGTCAACTGGATCCGGGCTTGCGTTACTTCGCCTATGTTCTCCATTTCGGTGAATGGGTCCTCTGAGGGGTTTTTTGCGGGTAGGCGTGGTCTCCGTCAGGGTGATCCCCTGTCCCCTTACCTGTTCGTCATGTGTATGGAAGTCTTGTCGCGGCTGCTGAACTCCTCGCCGCCTGAGTTTGAGTTTCATCCCAAGTGTGAGAGGGTTAATCTTACCCATCTTTGCTTTGCGGATGACTTGATGATTTTCTCTGCGGGGAACAGGACTTCTTTGAGGTTTGTTCAGCAGACATTACTTCACTTCCAGGAGCTTTCAGGCCTTGTGGCTAACTCCGCTAAGAGCTCGATGTTCTGTGCGGGGGTTCCTGTCCAGGTGGCTGTCGGTCTGGCTGAGTTCATGGGTGTTGCTCTTGCGACCTTGCCTGTTTGTTACTTAGGTCTCTCTCTCATCTCTGGTCGGCTGTCTTCTCGGGATTGCCAGCCTCTGATTGATCGGATCACCTCTAGGATTGGCAGTTGGACTGCTAGGGCTCTTTCCTATGCGGGAAGGTTGCAGCTTATCCAGTCGGTCCTTCAGAGCTTCCAGGTCTATTGGGCTAGTGTGTTTGTGCTGCCTGCTCGTATAGTCCATAGGGTTGAGAGTTTGCTTCGGTGCTACCTCTAGAAGGGCTCTCCTTCTGGTCGTGGGGGGGGCGAAGGTTGCCTGGGATGACATTTGTTTGCCGAAGAGTGAGGGAGGTTTGGGTATTCGTCATATCCAATCCTGGAACTCGGCAGCGGTTATGAAGCTCCTTTGGCTCCTTCTGCTTCGCTCTGGTTCTCTGTGGGTGGCTTGGATGGAGGAGTATATCTTCCGTGGTCGGTCTCTTTGGACGATTCCTGTGTCGTCTATGTGGTCTTGGTGCCTCAAGGCGATTATGGGGCTTCGGGACCAATTCCGTCCACTTGTCCGGTTTTCCATTGGCGACGGTTCTAGGTGTCGTATGTGGGTTGATCCATGGCTGCCTGATGGTCCTATTCTCCCCAGAATCAGTGATCGTATCTTGTATGACGCAGCTAGTCATATTCAAGCTATGGTCTCTGATTTTTTGCTACCTGATGGTTCGTGGCGGTGGCCGGTAGTGTCTCCTGATTTGTTGGAGATCGCCGATGCCGTCCGCTCTACTGTGTGTTGCCCAGGTAGGGCGGATAGGTTGATCTGGGTTCCAGGCGGGATGGGTTTTACGGTTTCAAGTGCTTGGGAGGCGATTCGCCCCCGTGGGACAGTGGTTCCGTGGCAGGGTTTGCTATGGTTCGGGGGGAATATTCCGCGTCATGCTTTTGTCACCTGGCTGGCCTTGAGGGACCGTTTGTATACTCGTGATAGGCTGGCTAGGTGGATCCCCTCGACACCTACCTTTTGTTTGCTATGTTTGTCCGGGACTGAGTCCCGTGACCACTTGTTCTTCCAGTGCCCCTTTGCGAGTTTGGTGTGGGAGGATATCCTCTGTTGGGGCAGAGCTTCCCGCCTCGTTCTCCCTTGGGATGCTGAGCTTGAGTGGATTTGTCGGGTGAGTGCTGGGCAGCACAAGCGTAAGCTTGTTTGGAGGGTGGCCTGGTGTGCTGTGATCTACCATATTTGGATGGAACGCAACTTGCGTTTTCATGGCCCGGGTCACCACCCTCCTCAGTCGGTTATCGCTGCTATTCGGTCTGATATTTCTTCTGCATGCTCGTCCTGGGTGGGTGCGGTTTCGGCCGTCTCCCCCTGGGATTCTTTTGATTGACTTTGTCTTGTTCTTTGAGTGTGTGCAGGTGTTTTGTCAGGTTGCTCTATGCGGTGCTGTTTCGCTTCTGGCGATTGCTTCTTCCCCTGCTCTGTCCCTGGTTCTTGCTGCTGTCTCTTCTCTGGTGGGGTTTCTTTTTTGGTCTGTGCGGCTTGGTCGTTTGAGCTTGTCCCCGTGCTTGTTCATGCTTTGAGGTCGCTGCTTGCAGAGGCTCGATCAGTTGCTGGCTTTCTTCATCTGTCTGTCCTTGGCTGTCCTTGGCCTTTCTCCCTGGTGGGCTTCTTCTGTGGGGCTTTGAGAGGCTAGTCTGTGGGGTGTCCCTAGCTGTCGGGTTAGTTCAGGCGGTGCTTGCTTCTTCTGCAGTTGGCTGTCCTTCTCTGTTCTGTGGGTGCTCGTTTTCCCCTGGCGGTCCTGGTTCCTTTTTTAGCTGAGTTCTGGATGCTTGTTGTCACCCCGAAAGGCGCTTTGTCCTGAGGGTGTGTGGGCTTTTGGTGGGTCCTTGGATCTGGCTTTGTCGAGGGAAGCGATGCTGGCTGGGTCCCTGTGGCTTTCTACCGGGCCTGCATACCGGATGGTTGTTCTTTTGCCATAAGTAGGGGGAAGACGAGTTGATGGGCCTCTCTCTGTTTTTGCTTGGTGCCCCTTGACCCTGTCTGGAGTCGCTCTTTCACTCGCCGACCAAGAAACCGAACAGAGAAGAGGCCCATCAACTCGTCTTCCCCCTACTTATGGCAAAAGAACAACCATCCGGTATGCAGGCCCGGCAGAAAGCCACAGGGACCCATCCAGCATCGCTTCCCTCGACAAAGCCAGATCCAAGGACCCACCAAAAGCCCACACACCCTCAGGACAAAGCGCCTTTCGGGGTGATAACAAGCATCCAGAACTCAGCTCAAAAAGGAACCAGGACCGCCAGGGGAAAACGAGCACCCACAGAACAGAGAAGGACAGCCAACTGCAGAAGAAGCAAGCACCGCCTGAACTAACCCGACAGCTAGGGACACCCCACAGACTAGCCTCTCAAAGCCCCACAGAAGAAGCCCACCAGGGAGAAAGGCCAAGGACAGCCAAGGACAGACAGATGAAGAAAGCCAGCAACTGATCGAGCCTCTGCAAGCAGCGACCTCAGAGCATGAACAAGCACGGGGACAAGCTCAAACGACCAAGCCGCACAGACCAAAAAAGAAACCCCTCCAGAGAAGAGACAGCAGCAAGAACCAGGGACAGAGCAGGGGAAGAAGCAATCGCCAGAAGCGAAACAGCACCGCAAAGAGCAACCTGAAAAAACACCTGCACACACTCAAAGAACAAGATAAAGTCAATCAAAAGAATCCCAGGGGGAGCCGGCTGAAACCGCACCCACCCAGGATGAGCATGCAAAAGAAATATCAGACCGAATAGCAGCGATAACCGACTGAGGAGGACGGTGACCCGGGCCGTGAAAACGCAAGTTGCGTTCCATCCAAATATGGTAGATCACAGCACACCAGGCCACTCTCCAAACAAGCTTACGCTTGTGCTTCCCAGCACTCTCCCGACAAATCCACTCAAGCTCAGCATCCCAAGGGAGAACGAGGCGGGAAGCTCTACCCCAACAGAGGATATCCTCCCACACCAAACTCGCAAAGGGGCACTGAAGAGACGTTTCTTAGCTTTGTTTCTGGCCCTAAGTAATCTTTCAGGCTCAGGATTGAACTCTAGATCGCTACTTGAATGCTCATTCATAAACTAACCCAATGGTACCTATAAAAGAAATGAGAATAGATTAGTTCCAATAGATATTAAGATTTGTGTTTCTAAATTAACAAACTTCGTTTTCACTTAACAAAATCCCCGGCAGCGGCGCCAAAAACTTGTTGCGTGCTCAATGAGTAAATTAAAATGCAATGTGAGAGCACTCAGAACATGCAAGCATACATGGTCTTGTAGCAAGTAATAAGTATTTTTTCATTCGATTTCCCACAGAGATTTATTCTTAGTTACTAGCGAAGTGAGATGTTAAACTAGAAATGATGGTTGAATGGGGTAGAATTGGGATTAAAGTGCCTAACTAATAAAGGACGTTCAAGATATGCAAGCATAAACAAAGACAAGTAAAGAGGTTAACTTGAATGTAGGAGAAAAAGAATTGCGGAGAAAGCAATTATCTAGCAATAAAATCGCAAAGCAAAAGACTAAGAAAAATGGCTAAGGCAAAATTTAAACTAAGAAAATTGCGGAAACAACAATTTTCTAGCAATTGTACTAACAGCGTTTTAAGGGTAAAGTGTGGAAACAAGGGCTACTAACGACTCCTCTATAGGCTTTTTCATACGATTCTTCAGCAGTAGATCAACTTATCATGCATCAAATTAACTCATTCTCATGTATCTCTCGATTTCATGCATTAGATCCTTTAGTTTACTCATGTCCAAGTAAGGCTTAAGCATCTATTTATATAAGCAAGTTAATGATTTGTGCTAGGAAACCGCCTATTCCTAGGTTGTTTTCTGGTTACCATGAAAGGCAAGCATGAATGGACGACTCTGAACTCTTACTCCTTCCAGAGGTTAGGAGTTCTTTAGACAAAATGGATGGCCAATCGAAATTGTCCTTGGGATGAAGCACACATACATTCAATGCATTCGAAGCTAACTTACATGCTGAGTTCATGTATTTCTACCTATAGATTCATCATTAGCAGACCCTTATGTGGTTTAGTTACTCATGGATGAAGATGGAGTGGAAAGATTTGAGTATTTAAACATGCTCGACAGTATTCAAGTAGAATGACAGAAGACAAAAGCAATGGAGAACTTGCAAAGTGATGAAATAATGCTTTGATTAACCAAGATTTGAACTCAACAAATAACAACTTTAAAACAACTAAGGCTAAATTTTTAAATTTTTTAAAATTCTCTTTATTCTCTCTCCTCCCATCAATGGGGGATTAAGTTTTTTGAAGCTTTTTCCATGGTGGTCGTCGGCCTTCTTGCTGCTGCTGGGTGTAGGTGTTGAGCCATCGTGTTCACTCACCATGGTTACCTCCGTCGTATCTCCGAGCAAGCTGATCAAGGAAGCACAGCAGGGCGCTTCAAGACGTACGTTCTCCATCCTCTGTTTTGTCTTTCCTTCGGCTTAAGTTTATTGTTTGCTGCTGTTGCTGGGTTGTGGTGCTCTGGGTTTGGGGTTGAGGGAGAAGCTCTTCTCCGTTTGATCACAAAGCTTAGGGTGCAATATGAGGAGGAAGAAGTCTCCCCAAAAAAATCAGTTCGTCAAAAGTAATGGTTCTTCATCGGGCTTCCCTGGCCTTCGGCTCTCCAAAATCTCTGCAACTAAATCAATGGGGGTTTTGAGTTTTGATGTCCCTAAGTCCAGCCTAAGTGAAGGACGGTCTAAGGTAGTTGTTTCTGACCGGCTGGGGCAAAACTCAGAGGCTGGGTGTTTTTGTCAAAAAACAGAGCATCTGGTACGTTCTGGACAGACGTCTTCTCTATCTAAATCTGGAAAAACAGGGGACGAGTTATGTGTTGATATTGGCCTTGGTCCTCAGCCCCGAGTTATCTTATCTACGTCTGAGGCTTCCTCTTCGTCTAACCAGAGGAGTGGTGGCGTTGATCAACCTCGGCTGGAGGTTGAAGACGAAGGGCTAGGGCTACCTGGTTCTTCGACCATGGAGGCGGCTGCTGCTATACGTGCTTCGAACGCTCGCCCTATTGAAGGAAACCTCAATAATGGGGAGAGCGTTTTAGAAGGGGTGGGTATTAATTCGGGAAAGCTTCCCTTATCTGCTGCAATTTTGAATCTGCCAGCTGGTTCTCTTAATTCCTCCGTACGGCCAAGTTTGGAAAGTTTGGAAAGTCTCCCTCTTCAAACGTCAACTCCTGGAGGCCTTCATCCTCGGTCATTTAAGGATAACTCGGGGCTGAGGACCAAGGCCAATATCAACACATAACTCGTCCCCTGTTTTTCCAGATTTAGATAGAGAAGACGTTTGTCCAGAACGTACCAGATGCTCTGTTTTTTGACAAAAACTCCCAGCCTCTAAGTTTTGCCCCAGCCGGTCAGAAACAACTACCTTAGACCGTCCTTCACTTAGGCTGGACTTAGGGACATCAAAACTCAAAACCCCCATTGATTTAGTTGCAGAGATTTTGGAGAGCCGAAGGCCAGGGAAGCCCGATGAAGAACCATTACTTTTGACGAACTGTTTTTTTTTGGGAGACTTCTTCCTCCTCATATTGCACCCTAAGCTTTGTGATCAAACGGAGAAGAGCTTCTCCCTCAACCCCAAACCCAGAGCACCACAACCCAACAACAGCAGCAAACAATAAACTTAAGCCGAAGGAAAGACAAAACAGAGGATGGAGAACGTACCTCTTGAAGCGCCCTGCTGTGCTTCCTTGATCAGCTTGCTCGGAGATACGACGGAGGTAACCACGGTGAGTGAACACGATGGCTCAACACCTACACCCAGCAGCAGCAAGAAGGCCGACGACCACCATGGAAAAAGCTTCAAAAAACTTAATCCCCCATTGATGGGAGGAGAGAGAACAAAGAGAATTTTAAAAAATTTAAAAATTTAGCCTTAGTTGTTTTAAAGTTGTTATTTGTTGAGTTCAAATCTTGGTTAATCAAAGCATTATTTCATCACTTCGCAAGTTCTCCATTGCTTTTGTCTTCTGTCATTCTACTTGAATACTGTCGAGCATGTTTAAATACTCAAATCTTTCCACTCCATCTTCATCCATGAGTAACTAAACCACATAAGGGTCTGCTAATGATGAATCTATAGGTAGAAATACATGAACTCAGCATGTAAGTTAGCTTCGAATGCATTGAATGTATGTGTGCTTCATCCCAAGGACAATTTCGATTGGCCATCCATTTTGTCTAAAGAACTCCTAACCTCTGGAAGGAGTAAGAGTTCAGAGTCGTCCATTCATGCTAGCCTTTCATGGTAACCAGAAAACAACCTAGGAATAGGCGGTTTCCTAGCACAAATCATTAACTTGCTTATATAAATAGATGCCTAAGCCTTACTTGGACATGCTTAATTCCTCCGTACGGCCAAGTTTGGAAAGTTTGGAAAGTCTCCCTCTTCAAACGTCAACTCCTGGAGGCCTTCATCCTCGGTCATTTAAGGAAATTCTGGATGTTAATTTGCCTCAAGCTTCCCCTTTCCTTAAATCAGTTAATAGTCAATTGGGCGTCAATGGACTAGATGGGAAGTCTTGTGCTAATCCGAGGGGTGTCTCCATTACTGATGTCCCTATTGGGCTTGGCCCATGTGGTAATGGTGTGGATGGGCTTGGTAATGGTAATTGGGTAGCCACTGTTGGGCTTAATGAGATAGCCAATTCTCCATTTCACCTTAATGGGCTTGACAACTAAGGTTTGGCCCCAATTTTGAATGGGCAGGGAGCCTTGCCCGTTGGGCGTTCCTCGCCCCAATAGGGCGTGGGCAGCTGGGTAACTTGGTGATCCGCCGTGGTATGCCCAAGCGGGATGAGGGTCTGCCCCAAGAGGGAAAGGAAGGAACTAGTGAGGTTGGGATGGGATGTAGCTCGTTCGGTCCTAGGGTTGGCTTGGGGATTCCAGGAAAGTTTCCTCTTCTTGGTCATCCTCGTCCGGATGTAGGTGTGAGTGAGGGGGATGAGGTGTCTGTGGGGTCTTTTGGTGGGTTTGGGCCTAATCATATTGGGTCGGGTGGGCCCCTTGGGGCCGTCGATAAGGGGCATAAGGCAAGTTGGGCCAATCTTTTTGGGCCCCAGTGGACCTCCCCTTCTGATGAACCTCTTCTCTATAATCCTCCAATTGAGAAGGATGGGATTATGTTTGCCATTCCTTCGGATGAGGTTATTGAGGAGGGAATAGCAGTCTGAAGAGGTTCGGTTGTGGGTCAATTTGTTGATGGTAAACTTCCATTTTTTGTTCTTGATCGTCTTGTCAGGAAGATTTGGGGACATGTGGAAGTTCCAACCATTAACTTGTTTGATAATGGATTGATCATTTTCAGGTTCCAAAAGGACTCAGCTAGGGACTGGGTCTTAGAGAATGGCCCCTGGCACTTCGGGGGAGAAGCCTATCCTACTGAGGCAGTGGGCCCCTGGGATTGTCCCCCAGACCTTTGTGTTTGATAAAATTCCGGTGTGGGTTAAGTTTTTCCATGTCCCAATGGAATTGTGGACCACTCCTGGGTTGAGCAACATTGCAAGTACGGTTGGTGTTCCTTTGCGGTTGGATAAGCCTACAAAGGACAAAACGTGCTCCTCGTATGATCGGGTCTGTGTGGAGGTTGCGATTGATGCCCCTCTTCCTAGTAAGGTTGGGGTCACTGTCTATGGGGTGGATCATACTATCCCCATTGAGTTCGAATGGAAGCCCAAGAGGTGCCTATCATGTCGGGTATTTGGCCATTCGGACTCCGGCTGTCCAAAAAAGACTGTGAGTAGTTTTGATCCCCTACTCCCTACACAGGTGTCTACTGAGGGTGGGGTCAGGGTGCCGGCCCAGAGTGATGGCGTGAGCTCGGATCGAGTAGGGGTGGCTAGTGGGGGGGGGGGGTGAACAGGCCTCCTCTCTTGAGGCTAATGATGACTTTATCCCTGTGGGAGGGAAATCCCGCAGGCGTAGACGGAAGAAGGCTGCCAAGTCCTTGGCTGCAGACTCGTCTGCCCTTCCCATTGCCTTGGCTAGCCTCCCAAGTTCACCTAGTGGCCCCTCCCCTCGGCTCCCCCGTTCTCCTGAGGCCCCGAAGGGGGTGCATGTGTCTAACTCTTTCGTTTCTCTTTCGGATCCCTTGGGGTGTGATTTGGCCCCCTAGAGGGTGGTTTCCTTAATGGAAAAGACGATCTGTGACAGTGTGGACCCCCGATGGTGTCAGGATGCCATTGTCTCCCCTTCTACTTCCTATGTCTAGTTGGTGCTCGTGGAATGTGCGCGGTCTCACTGACCCGACAAAAGGACGATGTGTTCGCTCCTTTTTGCAGTCTGAGAATATTGGTTTCTGCTGTCTGGTAGAAACTAAGGTTAAGGCTCATCAGTTTGATTTCGTGTTTCGTTCCTTTGGGGCCGATTGGCAGTGTGTTTGTAGTTATGGGGATAGTGGCCTGGGTCGTATTTGGGTGTTATGGCGTTCCCGCCGTTTCTCTTTCTCCCCTAGCCTGATTAGTCCTCAGTTGGTTACTGGCTCCCTGGTGGACCTGTCTTCTCAGGTTGCGACTCATATTGATAAGCGCCAGATAAGCTAGATTTACAAAGCTAGAGGTCCTTCTAGGATCCTTGTAAATATTCACAAAACTGACAAACTTAACCTTCGATGTCAACCCTTAAGAAAGGCTAGACGAAAGATTACTTAGACGATCAAACAAACCAAGGATCGGACAAAGCTTGTGGCTCCCATCAACCCTTGATCTTCAAAGCACTCCACAAGCAAGACTGATCAATCCTCACTTGAATGCTCCAAATATTCATGCATTCTATCACAAGAATACACAAGAAACAAAGCTTAAAAGCTCTCAAGGTTTAAAACCCAAAACACTACATTTCATATCTCATATCAAGTTGTCTTTTACAATAGACAAGGCTAATCCCTTTTATAGACAAGGAATTAAGCCAAGAGACTCCTAACATAAATGCTAATATGAAAAGTCACCTTGAAGCCAAACCGAGCATAGCTCAATTGGCACAAGGTTGTGCCCGTGACTAAGAGGTCATGGGTTCAATCCTCGCATTTATTAAAATATCGTGCAAAAAAAAAAAGTCACCTTGAAATACCAAGAGATGCCTTAATATTCTAAAAGGCACCTTGGAAAACTAAAAGCTTATCTTGAAATATGAAAGACTAAAACTTAGTTACACTTTAAATGAGTACATTAAGTAACCAAATATGGATTTTAAACTTAGTTTAACATGATCTATTAGTCTTCCACCAAATGGACTTGTGAGATAATTAAGTTCATGCATTTCTCTTCCATGTTGACTTTGATTCTTCCTCCATAACAATGGTTTGACTTCATTAAGCTTCATCATGGATATGAATTGGATTGCCAAAATAATTCATATCATCCTCCCATTCTTCAAAAATTCATATTTGATCTTCAATTCTTCTACCGGTCAAAGTCATGATCCATTGAACATGATAAATTAATTCTTCTTGAGGTGATCAGACGAGGACCAATCATATTCGTATCATTCTCCCTTTCTTTAAGAAGATTCGTCCTCGAATCTAAAGCATCGCAATGGATTGAGAAGATGTTCAAGAGTCATCATTGGCTAAAGACAAAAAATTGAAGATTTTTTTTTTTTTTTTTCAAAGAGCAAAGATGAAAGATTTACAAAGCTAGAGGTCCTTCTAGTATCCTTGTAAAAAAAATTCATCTCAACCCAAACCTAACCAACATCTTTTTTTTTTTTTAGATAAAAATAAAATGAAACATAAGCGAAAGCGGAATTGATAAAGATAGCGAAGATCCAAAATTTACAAAGCTAGAGGTCCTTCTAGGATCCTTGTAAATAATCATCTCAAACACTAACCTTATCAATTGCTTACCAACAACACTGTGGATAAAACCCGATCTAAAGCCGAAGCTCTGATACCAAATGATAAGCGCCAGATAAGCTAGAATTACAAAGCTAGAGGTCCTTCTAGGATCCTTGTAAATATTCACAAAACTGACAAACTTAACCTTCGATGTCAACCCCTAAGAAAGGCTAGACGACAGATTACTTAGACGATCAAACAAACCAAGGATCGGACAAAGCTTGTGGCTCCCATCAACCCTTGATCTTCAAAGCACTCCACAAGCAAGACTGATCAATCCTCACTTGAATGCTCCAAATATTCATGCATTTTATCACAAGAATACACAAGAAACAAAGCTTAAAAGCTCTCAAGGTTTAAAACCCAAAACACTACATTTCATATCTCATATCAAGTTGTCTTTTACAAAAGACAAGGCTAATCCCTTTTATAGACAAGGAACTAAGCCAAGAGACTCCTAACATAAATGCTAATATGAAAAGTCACCTTGAAATACCAAGAGATGCCTTGATATTCTAAAAGGCACCTTGGAAAACTAAAAGCTTATCTTGAAATATGAAAGATCACCTAAAACTTAGTTACACTTTAAATGAGTACATTAAGTAACCAAATATGGATTTTAAACTTAGTTTAACATGATCTATTAGTCTTCCACCAAATGGACTTGTGAGATAATTAAGTTCATGCATTTCTCTTCCATGTTGACTTTGATTCTTCCTCCATAACAATGGTTTGACTTCATTAAGCTTCATCATGGATATGAATTAGATTGCCAAAATAATTCATATCATCCTCCCATTCTTCAAAAATTCATATTTGATCTTCAATTCTTCTACCGGTCAAAGTCATGATCCATTGAAAATGATAAATTAATTCTTCTTCAGGTGATCAGACGAGGACCAATCATATTCGTATCACATATTGCCTGTGTGTATGGGTCCAATCTCGAGGCTGGGAGGTCTGCTTTGTGGAGGGAGTTGGCCTTGGCTTGTTCGAGTTGGTCTTCTCCTGGAGTAGTTATGGGAGACTTTAATGAGACTCGCCGGTTGACTGAGAGGAGTGGGGGTAACCATAGCATTTCTGCGATGGGAGCCTTTGATACTGCTCTCCTAGAGGCTGACTTGGTTGAGCTGCCGGTTCAGGGGAATTGGTTCACTTGGACTAGTCGCCTGAGGGGTGGCCCAGGAGGTCAGTTGGGAAGGTTGGATAGAGTTTTGGTCAACGCTGAGTGGGCTTCTGGTCGGCCTATGTGTGTGGTGCACGTGCATGACTGGGGTGTTTCTGACCATAGTCCGTTGGTTTTCTCTCCAGGCCCTTTAGGTGCTCGTCGGTCTCCCTCCTTTCGGTTCTTTAACCATTGGGGGGAGTCTGATAGGTTTTTGTCTGTGATTGCTAGTAGGTGGGTGACCCATGTTGGGGTCTCTCCGCTTGTTAGCTTCGCTCGCAATTTAAAGGGCTTAAAGGGAACTCCCAGGCAGGAGTGTGGGGGTTGATTGATTCTGCACCGTGCAAACGGGTCATGTATGATTTAAAATATTTAACTGCATTATATACCGCCCATAGAGGCAAATTTTATCGAACAACCACTTGGTGTAGTGGGTGAGCGCTCCGCCTAAGATAGCAGAGAGTGGGGGTTCGATTCTGCCCTAGGGCAGATTTTCATAAATATTATCAAACAACCACTTGGTGCAACGGGTGAGTGAGCGCATCACTTAGATAGCCCAGAGTGGTGGTTGATTGATTCTGCACCGTGCAAACGGGTCATGTATGATTTAAAATATTTAACTGCATTATATACCGCCCATAGAGGCAAATTTTTATTGAATAACCACTTGGTGCAGTGGGTGAGCACTCCGCCTAAGATAGCAGAGAGTGGGGGTTCGATTCTGCCCTAGGGCAGATTTTCATAAAAATTATCAAACAACCACTTGGTGCAACAGGTGAGTGAGCGCATCACCTAGATAGCCTAGAGTGGGGGTTGATTGATTCTGCAGGGCATGTATGATTTAAAATATTTAACCGCATTATATACCGCCTATAACGGCAAATTTTTGATCGAACAACCACTTGGTGCAGTGGGTGAGCGCTTCGCCTAAGATAGCATAAAGTGGGGGTTCGATTCTGCCCTAGGGCAGATTTTCATAGAAATTATCAAACAACCACTTGGTGCAACGGGTGAGTGAACGCATCACCTAGATAGCCCAGAGTGGGGGGCATGTATGATTTAAACTATTTAACCGCATTATATACCGCCTATAACGACAAATTTTATCGAACAACCACTTGGTGCAGTGGGTGAGCGATCCGCCTAAGATAGCAGAGAGTGGGGGTTCGATTATGCCCTAGGGCAGATTTTCATAAAAATTATCAAACAGCCACTTGGTGCAACGGGTGAGTGAGCGCGATTTAAAATATTTAACCGCATTATATACCGCCTATAACGGCAAATTTTAGTCCTGCACCGTGCAAACGGGGCATGAATGATTTAAAATATTTAACCGCATTATATACAGCCCATAAAGGCAAATTTTTATCGAACAACCACTTGGTGCAGTGGGTGAGCGCTCCGCCTAAGATAGCAGAGAGTGGGGGTTCGATTCTGCCCTAGGGCAGATTTTCATAAAAATTATCAAACAACCACTTGGTGCAACGGGTGAGTGAGCGCATCACCTAGATTGCCCATTTAAAATATTTAACCGCATTATATACCGCCTATAACGGCAAATTTTAACGCCTAAGATAGCAGAGAGTGGGGGTTCGATTTTCATAAAAATTATCAAACAACCACTTGGTGCAACGGGTGAGTGAGCGCATCACCTAGATAGCCCAGAGTGGGGGTTGATTGATTCTGCACCGTGCAAACGGGGCATGTATGATTTAAAATATGGTGAGTGAGCGCAGCACCTAGATAGCCCAGAGTGGGGGTTGATTGATTCTGCACCGTGCAAACGGGGCATGTATGATTTAAAATATTTAACCGCATTATATACCGCCTATAACGGCAAATTTTAACGCCTAAGATAGCAGAGAGTGGGGGTTCGATTCTGCCCTAGGGCAGATTTTCATAAAAATTATCAAACAACCACTTGGTGCAACGGGTGAGTGAGCGCATCACCTAGATAGCCTAGAGGGGGGGTTGATTGATTCTGCACCGTGCAAACGGGGCATGTATGATTTAAAATATTTAACCGCATTATATACCGCCTATAACGGCAAATTTTTCCTTTATTTCATTCTTTTATCTTGCCAAACCGAGCATAGCTCAATTGGCATAAGGTTGTGCCTATGCCTAAAAGGTCATGGGTTCAATCCTCGCATTAATTAAAATACCGTTGCAAAAAATAAAGGGCTTTGAGATTGGGGTGCAAGGTTGTTAGATATTAGACTCGCAGGCTTCGAGAGTTGTAGTTTGAGGTTAAAAAGCGTCCCCGACCATAAATTTGGCCCCTCGATGTCCTTGGCTCCTTCTTCCCTGGTGGGCGTTTTGAGTGGTGGCTATGAGAGGCTTGTCTGTGGGGGGCCTCTCTCTGTTGGGGTTGGTTCAGGCGGTGCTTGCTACTTCTGCAGTTGGTTGTCCATCTCTGTTCTGTGGGTGCTCTCTGCCCTGGTGTGGTCTTGGTTCCTGATTTGAGTTGAGTTTATTCTTTTTTTTTTTTGCAAAGGTGATTATATATAAGCAAAAGACCTCAAAGCCCGAGGCCAAAGGGCACCATCAAAACAAGAGAACATCCACTGGGAAAACCAATGTACGAAAACAAAACAAAAACAACCCCACAGAACCTCACAGCCCGAGGGAAAGCAACAAAGAACAACAACAAACAACAGACCCCCGCACCCAACTCAAATAGCAAAGGCACCCAACCGAAGCAAGAGGAGACAGCAAGGCAGAACATGAACAACCACTTGGTGCAGTGGGTGAGCGCTCCGCCTAAGATAGCAGAGAGTGGGGGTTCGATTCTGCCCTAGGGCAGATTTTCATAAAAATTATCAAACAACCACTTGGTGCAACGGGTGAGTGAGCGCATCACCTAGATAGCCCAGAGTGGGGGTTGATTGATTCTGCACCGTGCAAACGGGGCATGTATGATTTAAAATATTTAACTGCATTATATACCGCCTATAAAGGCAAATTTTTACGAACAACCACTTGGTGCAGTGGGTGAGCGCCCCGCCTAAGATAGCAGAGAGTGGGGGTTCGATTCTGCCCTAGGGCAGATTTTCATAAAAATTATCAAACAACCACTTGGTGCAACGGGTGAGTGAGCGCATCACCTAGATAGCCCAGAGTGGGGGTTGATTGATTCTGCACCGTGCAAACGGGGCATGTATGATTTAAAATATTTAACTGCATTATATACCGCCTATAAAGGCAAATTTTTAATCGAACAACCACTTGGTGCAGTGGGTGAGCGCTCCGCCTAAGATAGCAGAGAGTGGGGGTTCGATTCTGCCCTAGCGCAGATTTTCTTAAAAAATTATCAAACAACCACTTGGTGCAACGGGTGAGTGAGCGCATCACCTAGATAGGCCAGAGTGGGGGTTGATTGATCCTGCACCGTACAAATGGGGCATGGATGATTTAAAATATTTAACTGCATTATATACCGCCTATAAAGGCAAATTGATCGAACAACCACTTGGTGCAGTGGGTGAGCGCTCCGCCTAAGATAGCAGAGAGTGGGGGTTCGATTCTGCCCTAGCGCAGATTTTCTTAAAAAATTATCAAACAACCACTTGGTGCAACGGGTGAGTGAGCGCATCACCTAGATAGGCCAGAGTGGTGGTTGATTGATCCTGCACCGTGCAAACGGGGCATGGATGATTTAAAATATTTAACTGCATTATATACCGCCTATAAAGGCAAATTTTAAAGTGCAATTCGGAATCTTACGTGTTCTCTCTTCTCACAACAATGGTGGATTGAGTTTTTTGGGGGCTTCGTCTTCATCCATGGTGATTGGGCTGTCCATGGTTACGGTTTGAAGACTAGAGGGCAAGCTGAACAAGGTAGCGGCGCTGGGCACGTCTTCAAGAGGTCATCCATGGCTGCTGATTGAAGGTTGCGGAGTAGGGTGCTTCAAGAGATAAGCTTTCTCTGGTTTTTCATTTTGTTTTGTTTCTGTTTTTTAAGGTTTCTGCATTTCTTTTTCTGTTTGTGTGGGCTGTAATTTGTGTCTGGGTCCTTGGAGATTGGGTAGGGGAGTTTTGTTTATCTTCATCTTCAAATGGGGAAGAAGAAATCACCTCACAAGAAGGGCTCCCCTCATAAGAAGGCTGCTGCTTCACTCTCGAGCGCCAATGGTTCTCGGCCACAAAAGTCTCCACCTGTAGAGGTTTCCAATTCAGGAGCTCAATCCAGTTCAGGAGCTCCAATTGGGATTTTTCCGAATGCCCTGCTTCATTCATCTGGTCACGATTTGGGAAAGAAGGTGGCCCGTGCTTTGACTTCTGAAATTACTAAAAAGGGTTCCAAATCCGAGGGAAAACAGAGCATGGTAAGGGTTGAGGTTCCTGCTGTGGGGAACCTTCTGAATGCGCCTGTTCATCCAATTGAGGGTGCTGGTGTAGGCTCTTGTAGTTCTGGTAAAATTACAGGGCTTGATAAGGATGGTTTAGCAAGCGCCATTGGGCAGCCTGCAACTGATGCGACTGCTAGCAAAACAGGGGATGCCTCTATTCAATTGGGAGCTCGTGATGTGCCTGGCGCTTGCGGGGGAGGGAAACCGTTGGCACGACAGATATTACATCGTTCTAAAGGTCACTCCTTGACAGAGGTAGAGGCCTCGTCTGGTTCAAACTTGGGTGAGGCTCGGCTGGAGGTTGAAGACGAAGGATTAGGGCAGGCCGCCTCTTTTCCTAGGGTTGCGGCTGCTGGAGATCCCTCATTGAATGCCGTTTCTAATTTAGGAAAGAAAGTTAATGTCATTCAGCAGCCGGTTACCTTATCTTCTTCAGCCCCCGTGAAGATTGCTGCTGCTATTAATGGGCAAGATGCTGCTACCTACACACCTAATTCCATGGAAGGAAAGTATAATCAAGGATTTGAGCAGCGAGTTGACCTCTCTCTCCCCTTGAATGCTTCGGTAATTAATGAGCGTGCAGCTATCTCTCAATGCCCAGCTGGCCGGTTGATGAAAGGTAAGAAGATGGCTGGTAGTCTGCCTTCTATGGAAAGCCATTTAAAGAACGCTGAAGCTCGGCCTTTGAGTTCAATGACCATGGAAGCCCATTATGGTAAGTCAGGGAGTCTAATGACTGTGGATGCCCGTCATGGAAAGTCTGGCAGTTCTCTTCCCCCAATTGGGCCGATTGGTGGGGACTCAAGGGGCAAGCTTAATGGCCCAATTTTAACTGAACATGGTCCTATTTTGTTAGGCCAAAAGGAGCTAGATCAAGATGGGATGGGTCCAGTTGGGCTTATGCCCATTGGGCTCAAAAATAGTGGGCTTAATGAATTGGCCCAAAATGGTGTTAGTGAGTTGGATCCCAATGTGCTTAATTTTAATGGGCTCGATAATAAGAGTATGGGGCCAAGTTTGAATGGCTTAGGACAAGGTGTCTTGCCTATTGGGTCTTCTCCCTTTAGTCCTCTAGGGCGGGGTCAATTGGGAAATTTAGTGACGCGTCGTAGTCTTCCCCCTCGGGAGGAGCTGTTGCCCTTGGGAGGTAAGAATGGATCTTCTGAGTTTGGGATGGGGTTTAGCGAGCTTGGGGCGAGGAGTGGGTCGGGGATTCCAGGAAAGTTTCCCCTGTTAGGCCAATCTCGTTCGGACCAGCTTGTGAGTGCTGGAGACGATGTGTCTCAGGGTTCTGGGGATAGTTTTGGGATGAGTGGGTCCTTTGTGCCCCCAGGATCCCATGGTCAGGGTCAGAAGTCTAGTTGGGCTAATCTTTTTGGGCCTCAGTGGACCTACCCTGCCTCTGAACCCCTAGTCTATAACCCTCCAATTGAAAAGGATGGGATTATGTTTGCCATACCCTCAGATGAGGTAATTGAGGAGGTGGTAGCCGTCTGGAGAGGGTCTTTGGTGGGTCAGTTTATCGATGGTAAACTCCCCTTTTTGTGCTTGATCGGCTTGTCCGTAAGATTTGGGGACATGTGGAAGTTCCAACCATTAACTTGTTTGATAATGGTTTGATCATCTTCAGGTTCCAAAAGGACTCAGCTCGGGACTGGGTCTTGGAGAATGGCCCCTGGCACATTGGGGGTAAGCCTATCCTACTGAGGCAGTGGGTCCAAGGGATAGTCCCTCAGACCTTTGTCTTCGATAAAATTCCTGTGTGGGTTAAGTTCTTCCATGTCCCTATGGAATTGTGGACCACTCCTGGTTTGAGTAACATTGCGAGTACGGTTGGTGTTCCTTTGAGGTTGGATAAGCCTACAAAGGACAAAACGTGCTCCTCGTATGCTCGGGTTTGTGTGGAGGTCGCGATTGAGGCCCCTCTTCCTACTAAGGTTGGGGTCACTGTCTATGGTGTGGATCACACTATCCCCATTGAGTATGAATGGAAGCCCAAGAGGTGCCTATCCTGTCGGGTCTTTGGCCACTCGGACTCCGGTTGTCCTAAAAAGCCTGTGGGTAGTTTGGAGCCCATCCTCCCTACACAGGTGTCTACTGAGGGTGGGGTCAGGGTGCCGGCTCAGAGTGATGGCGTGAACTCGGTTCAGGTAGGGGTTGCTAGTGGGGAGGGGGAACAGGCCTCCTCTCTTGAGGCCGGTGATGACTTTCTCCCTGTGGGAGGGAAATCCCGTAGGCGTAAACGGAAGAAGGCTGCCAGGTCCTTGACTGCAGACTCGTCTGCCCTTCCCTTTGCCTTGGCTAGTCTTCCGAGTTCTCCTACTGGTCCCTCCTCTCGGCTTCCCCGTTCTCCTAAACCCCTGAAGGGGGTACATGTGACTAACTCTTTCGGTTCTCTTTCGGATTCGTTAGGGTGTGATTTGGCCCCCCCGAGGGTGGTTTCCTTAGTGGAAAAGACGCTCTGTGACAGTGTTGACCCTCGATGGTGTCAGGATGCCATTGTTTCCCCGTCTACTTCCTATGTCTAGTTGGTGCTCGTGGAATGTGCGCGGTCTCACTGACCCGACAAAAGGACGATGTGTTCGCTCCTTTTTGCAAGCTGAGAATATTGGTTTCTGCTGTCTGGTAGAAACTAAGGTTAAGGCTCATCAGTTTGATTTCGTTTTTCGTTCCTTTGGGGCTGATTGGCAGTGTGTTTGTAGTTATGGGGATAGTGGCCTGGGTCGTATTTGGGTGTTATGGCGTTCCCGCCGCTTCTCGTTCTCCCCTAGCCTGATTAGCCCTCAGTTGGTTACTGGCTCCCTGCTGGACCTGTCTTCTCAGGTTGTGACTCATATTGCCTGTGTGTATGGGTCCAATCTCGAGGCTGGGAGGTCTGTTTTGTGGAGGGAGTTGGCCTTGGCTTGTTCGAATTGGTCTTCCCCTGGCATTGTTATGGGAGACTTCAATGAGACTCGCCGGTTGACTGAGAGGAGTGGGGGTAACCATAGCATTTCTGCGATGGGAGCCTTTGATACTGCTCTCCTAGAGGCTGACTTGGTTGAGCTGCCGGTTCAGGGGAATTGTTTCACTTGGACTAGTCGCCCGAGGGGTGGCCCAGGAGGTCAGTTGGGAAGGTTGAATAGAGTCTTGGTCAACGCTGAGTGGGCTTCTGGTCGGCCTATGTGTGTGGTGCACGTGCATGACTGGGGTGTCTCTGACCTTAGTCCGTTGGTTTTCTCTTCTGGCCCTTTAGGTGCTCGTCGGTCTCCCTCCTTTCGGTTCTTTAACCATTGGGGGGAGTCTGATAGGTTTTTGTCTGTGATTGCCAGTAAGTGGGTGACCCATGTTGGGGTCTCTCCGCTTGTTAGCTTCGCTCGCATTTTAAAGGGCTTAAAAGGGACTCTCAGGCAGGAGTTTGGGACGCCGATTGCCGTGCTTAGTCAGCAGGTTATTGATCTGCGCTTGGCCATGGAGGCTGCCCAGGCGGGTGTTTTGGTGGACCCCCTTTCTCCTTCCCTCCAGCGACAGGCTGCTGAGGCTTCTGATAGGTTCTGGGCAGCAGCTAGGTGTGAAGAAGCCTCCCTTCGGCAGAAATCGAGGGTCAAGTGGCAGGCGTTAGGGGATAGGAACTCGGGGTTCTTTCACAGGAGCGTAAAAGTTAGGGCAGCCCGGAATAACTTTTCCTCTTTGGTTGATGGCTCAGGGGTCAGGTTGTCGTCCCATGAGGACATCTCGAGATCTCTGGTTCATTATTTCCAGGGTCTCTTGGGGTCCCAAGGGGTTGGTTATCGTGACCTCGCTGAGTGTTTAAAGCCAATGGTGGGGTTTTCGTGGTCTGATCAGTGTGTAACTGATCTCACTCGCCCCATCTCGCGAGAGGAGGTTCGAGCTGTTCTCTTTTCCATGAGTAGTGCCAGGGCTCCTGGCCCGGATGGCTTCCCTGTGGGGTTTTTCAAAGCAGCTTGGAGTGTTGTTGGGGATGATTTCGTTTCCGCTGTGCTTCACTTCTTTGATACCTCCTTCCTTCTTCCTGGTATCAATGCCACCTCTCTTACCTTGATTCCTAAGAAGGTGGGTGCTTCACGGGTTGAGGATTAATGCATTGCAAAGGTTTTGGCTAATCGTCTTCGCGTGTGGCTGCCTTCCTTCATTAGTCCGAATTAGTCGGCCTTTGTTCAAGGTAGGAGCATTGTGGATAACATTCTGCTCTGCCAGGAGTTGGTTGGGGGTTACCACCTCAACAAAGGGAGCCCGCGGTGTGTGCTGAAGATTGACCTGCAGAAGGCTTATGACTCTATTCAGTGGGATTTTCTCTTTGGCTTACTGCTTTCGATTGGTACGCCCTGCCAGTTTGTCAACTGGGTCCGGGCTTGCGTTACTTCGCCTATGTTCTCCATCTCGGTGAATGGGTCCTCTGAGGGGTTTTTTGCGGGTAGGCGTGGTCTCCGTCAGGGTGATCCCCTGTCCCCTTACCTGTTCGTCATGTGTATGGAAGTCTTGTCGCGGATGCTGAATTCCCCGCCGCCTGAGTTTGAGTTTCATCCCAAGTGTGAGATGGTTAATCTTACCCATCTTTGCTTTGCGGATGACTTGATGATTTTCTCTGCGGGGAACAAGACTTCTTTGAGGTTTGTTCAGCAGACATTACTTCACTTCCAGGAGCTTTCAGGCCTTGTGGCTAACTCCGCTAAGAGCTCGATGTTCTGTGCGGGGGTCCCTGTCTAGGGGGCTGTCGGTCTGGCTGAGTTCATGGGTGTTGCTCTTGCGACCTTGCCTGTTTGTTACTTAGGTCTCCCTCTCATCTCAGGTCAGTTGTCTTCTCGGGATTGCCAGCCTCTGATTGATCGGATCACCTCTAGGATTGGCAGTTGGACTGCTAGGGCTCTTTCCTATGCAGGAAGGTTGCAGCTTATCCAGTCGGTCCTTCAGAGCTTCCAAGTCTATTGGGCTAGTGTGTTTGTGCTGCCTGCTCGTATAGTCCATAGGGTTGAGAGTTTGCTTCGTTGCTACCTCTGGAAGGGCTCTCCTTCTGGTTGTGGGGGGGCGAAGGTTGCCTGGGCTGACATTTGTTTGCCGAAGAGTGAGGGAGGTTTGGGTATTCGTCATATCCCCTCCTGGAACTCGGCAGCAATTATGAAGCTCCTCTGGCTCCTCCTGCTTCGCTCTGGTTCTCTGTGGGTGGCTTGGATGGAGGCGTATATCCTCCGTGGTCGGTCTCTTTGGACGATTCCTGTGTCGTCTACGTGGTCTTGGTGCCTCAATGCTATTATGGGGCTTCGGGACCAATTCCGTCCACTTATCCGGTTCTCCATTGGTGACGGTTCTAGGTGTCGTATGTGGGTTGATCCTTGGCTGCCTGATGGTCCTATTCTCCCCAGAATTAGTGATCGTATCTTGTATGACGCAGCTAGTCATATTCAAGCTATGGTCTCTGATTTTTTGCTACCTGATGGTTCGTGGCGGTGGCCGGCAGTGTCTCCTGATTTGTTGGAGATCGCCGATGCTGTGCGCTCTATTGTGTGTTGCCCAGGTAGGGAGGATAAGTTGATCTGGGTTCCTGGCGGGATTGGTTTTTCGGTTTCTAGTGCTTGGGAGGCGATTCGCCCCCGTGGGACAGTGGTCCCGTGGCAGGGTTTGCTATGGTTCGGGGGGAATATTTCGCGTCATGGTTTTGTCACCTGGCTGGCCTTGAGGGACCGCTTGTATACTCGTGATAGGCTGGCTAGGTGGATCCCCTCGACACCTACTGATTGTTTGCTTTGTTTGTCCGGGACTGAGTCCCGTGACCACTTATTCTTCCAGTGCCCCTTTGCGAGTTTGGTGTGGGAGGCTATCCTCTGTTGGGGCAGAGCTTCCCGCCTCGTTCTCCCTTGGGATGCTGAGCTTGAGTGGATTTGTCGGGTGAGTGCTGGGCAGCACAAGCGTAAGCTTGTTTGGAGGGTGGCCTGGTGTGCTGTGATTTACCATATTTGGATGGAATGCAATTTGCGTTTTCATGGCCCGGGTCACCGCCCTACTCAGTCGGTTATCGCTGCTATTCGGTCTGATATTTCTTTTGCATGCTCATCCTGGGTGGGTGCGGTTTCAGCCGGCTCCCCCTGGGATTCTTTTGATTGACTTTATCTTGTTCTTTGAGTGTGTGCAGGTGTTTTTTCAGGTTGCTCTTTGCGGTGCTATTTCGCTTCTGGCGATTGCTTCTTCCCCTGCTCTGTCCCTGGTTCTTGCTGCTGTCTCTTCTCTGGAGGGGTTTCTTTTTTGGTCTGTGCGGCTTGGTCGTTTGAGCTTGTCCCTGTGCTTGTTCTTGCTCTGAGATCGCTGCTTTCTGAGGCTTGTTCAGTTGTTGGCTTCTTCATCTGTCTGTCCTTGGCTGTCCTTGTCCTTTCTCCCCTGGTGGGCTTCTTGTGTGGGGCTCTGCGAGGCTAGTCTGTGGGGTGTCCCTAGCTGTCGGAGTGTTTCAGGCGGTGCTTGTTTCTTCTGCAGTTGGCTGTCCTTCTCTTGTTCTGTGGGTGCTCGTTGTCCCCTGCCGGTCCTGGTTCCTAATTGAGTTGTGTTCTGGATGCTTGTTGTCACCCCGAAAGGCGCTTTGTCCTGAGGGTGTGTGGGCTTTTGGTGGGTCCTTGGATCTGGCTTTGTCGAGGGAAGCGATGCTGGCTGGGTCCCTGTGGCTTTCTGCCGTGCCTGCATACCGGATGGTTGTTCTTTTGCCATAAGTAGGGGGAAGACGAGTTGATGGGCCTCTTATTTGTTCGGTTTCTTGGTCGAGCTTGGGGGGCGGGCTTCTTGCTTGCATTTGATGGATGGCCAGCTTGGCCCCTTATTTCTCAGCATCTGCCTGTCCTCTCTCTGTTTTGCTTGGTGCCCCTTGACCCTGTCTGGAGTCGCTCTTTCGCTAGTACCGGCCGGGGGTTGGATGGCCTGGGGAGTTTTTGTGGGCGGATGAGGTGTCATGCTTCGCGGTTGAGGTGTCACGATTCCTTCGTGTTCTATCTCTTTGTTTCCTCCTGCTTCAGCTGTTTCTTTGCTTTTCAGTTGTGTTACTTTTTTCTGCTTTTTGTGTTTTCTAGCTCCTTCCCGCTTGTGGGTTGGATGCTGGGGTTTGTTGTTGTTTGGTTTATTTGTTGCTTTCCCTCGGGCTGTGAGGTTTCCGTTGTGTTGTTTTCGTTTTGTTGTCGTACATTGGTTCTCCCAGTGTTTGTTCTCTTGTTGTGCCCTTTGGCCTCGGGCTTTGAGGCCTTTTGCTTATATATAATCACTTTTGCAAAAAAAAGCAAGGCAGAACACGAACGCAACATAACTCCCCAGCCGCCCCGAATACACCCGAAGCCATCAATCCCCGGCCGGCACAAGCGAAAGAGCGACTCCAGACAAGGTCAAGGGGCACCAAGCAAAGCAGGGGGAGGACAGACAGATGCTGAGATAAAAAGAGGCCAAGCTGGCCATCCATCATATGCATGCAAGAAGCCATCCCCCCAAGCACGATAAAGGAACCAAACAAAGAAGAGGCCCTTCAACTCATCTTCCCCCTACTTATGGCAAAAGAACAACCATCAGGTATGCAGGCCCGGCAGAAAGCCACAAGGACCCGGCCAGCATCGCTTCCCTCGACAAAGCCAGATCCAAGGACACCCACCAAAAAAACGACACACCCTCCGGACAAGGCGCCTTTCGGGGTGACAACAAGCATCCAGAACAAACTCAACTGAATTAGGAACCAGGACCACACCAGGGAACAAAGCGCACCTACAGGACAGAGAAGGACAGCCAACTGCAGAAGTAGCAAGCACCGCCTGAACCAACCCCTACAGATGGTAGCACCCACAGACAAGCCTCTCAAAGCCCCACACAAAAAGCCCTCCAGGGAAGAAAGAGCCAAGGACAACACGGGCAGACAGGAGAAGAAAGCAAGCAAACTGAGCGAGCCTCTGCAAGAACCGACTGCAAAGCAGGAACAAGCACAGGGAGAAGCCCCAAACAGGCAATCCGCACACACCAAACTGAAAACCCCCTCCAGAGAAGGGACAACAGCAACACCAAGGGACAGAACAGGGGAAAAAGCAACCTCCAGCAACGAAAAGCACCGCAGTGAGCAACCAAGGGACAGAGCAGGGGAAGAAGCAATCGCCAGAAGCGAAACAGCACCGCAAAAAGCAACCTGAAAATGCACCTGCACACACTCAAAGAACAAGATAAAGTCAATCAAAAGAATCCCAGGGGGAGCCGGCCGAAACCACACCCACCCAGGACGAGCATGCAGAAGAAATATCAGACCGAATAGCAGCGATAATCGACTGAGGAGGATGGTGACTCGGGCCGTGAAAACGCAAGTTGCGTTCCATCCAAATATGGTAGATCACAGCACACCAGGCCACTCTCCAAACAAGCTTGCGCTTGTGCTGCCCAGCACTCTCCCGACAGAGGATATCTTCCCACACCAGACTCGCAAAGGGGCACTGAAAGAACAAGTGGTCACGGGACTCAGACCCGGACAAGCAAAGCAAGCAATCGATAGGGGACGAGGGAATCCACCTAGCCAGCCTATCACGTGTATACAAACGATTCCTCAAGGCCAGCCAGGTAAAAAAAGCATGACGCAGAATATTCCCGCCGAACCATAGGAAACCCTGCCAAGGAACCACCGTCCCACGGGGACGGATCGCCTCCCAAGCACTCGAAACTGAAAAGCCAATCCCGCCAGGAACCCAGATCAACTTATCCTCCCTACCTGGGCAACACACAGTAGAGCGCACGACATCGGCTATCTCCAACATCTCAGGAGACACCAACGGCCACCGCCACGAACCATCAGGCAAACAAATGTGACGAATAACCGCTGCGGAGCAGAAGGAGCCAAAGGAGCTTCATAACCGCTGCCGAGTTCCAGGATTGGATGTGACGAATACCCAAACCTCCCTCCCTCTTCGGCAAACAAATGTCATCCCATGCAACCTTCGCCCCCCCCACGACCAGAAGGAGAGCCCTTCCAGAGGTAGCACCGAAGCAAACTCTCAACCCTATGGACTATACGAGCAGGCAGCACAAACACACTAGCCCAATAGACCTGGAAGCTCTGGAGGACCGACTGGATAAGCTGCAACCTTCCCGCATAGGAAACAGCCCTAGCAGTCCAACTGCCAATCCTAGAGGTGATCCGATCAATCAGAGGCTGGCAGTCCCGAGAAGACAGCCGACCAGAGATGAGAGGGAGACCTAAGTAACAAACAGGCAAGGTCGCAAGAGCAACACCCATGAACTCAGCCAGACCGACAGCCCCCTAGACAGGGACCCCCGCACAGAACATCGAGCTCTTAGCGGAGTTAGCCACAAGGCCTGAAAGCTCCTGGAAGTGAAGTAATGTCTGCTGAACAAACCTCAAAGAAGTCTTGTTCCCCGCAGAGAAAATCATCAAGTCATCCGCAAAGCAAAGATGGGTAAGATTAACCCTCTCACACTTGGGATGAAACTCAAACTCAGGCGGCGGGGAATTCAGCAGCCGCGACAAGACTTCCATACACATGACGAACAGGTAAGGGGACAGGGGGTCACCCTGACGGAGACCACGCCTACCCGCAAAAAACCCCTCAGAGGACCCATTCACCGAAATGGAGAACATAGGCGAAGTAACGCAAGCCCGGATCCAGTTGACAAACTGGCAAGGAGTACCAATCGAAAGCAGTAAGCCAAAGAGAAAATCCCACTGGATAGAATCATAAGCTTTCTGCAGGTCAATCTTCAGCACACACCGCGGGCTCCCTTTGTTGAGGTGGTAACCCCCAACAAACTCCTGGCAGAGCAGAATGTTATCCACAATACTCCTACCTTGAACAAAGGCCGACTGATTCGGACTGATGAAGGAAGGCAGCCACACGCGAAGACGATTAGCCAAAACCTTTGCAATGCATTTATACAACACATTACAACAGGAAATAGGCCTGGAATCCTCAACCCGGGAGGCACCCACCTTCTTAGGAATCAAGGTAAGAGAGGTGGCATTGATACCAGGAGGAAGGAAGGAGGTATCAAAGAAGTGAAGCGCGGCGGAAACGAAATCATCCCCAACAACACTCCAAGCAGCTTTGAAAAACCCCACCGGGAAGCCATCCGGGCCAGGAGCCCTGGCACTACTCATGGAAAAGAGAACAGCTCGAACCTCATCTCGCGAGATGGGGCGGATGAGATCAGTTACACACTGATCAGACCAGGAAAACCCCACCATCGGCTTTAATTGCTCTGTGAGGTCACGATAACCAACTCCTTGGGACCCCAAGAGACCCTGGAAATAATGAACCAAAGATCTCGAGATGTCCTCATGGGAAGACATCCTGACCCCAGAACCATCAACCAAAGAGGAAAAGCTATTCCGGGCTGCCCTAACTTTCAAGCTCCTATGAAAGAACCCCGAGTTCCTATCCCCTAACCCCAGCCACTTAACCCTCGATTTCTGCCTAAGGGGGGCTTCTTCACACCTAGCTGCTGCCCAAAACCTATCAGATGCCTCAGCGGCCTGAAGCTGGAGGGAGGGAGAAAGGGGGTCTACCACAACTCCCGCCTGGGCAGCCTCCATGGCCAAGCGAAGATCAATAACCTGCTGACTAAGCACGGCAATCGGCGTCCCAAACTCCTGCCTGAGAGACCCCTTTAAGCCCTTTAAATTACGAGTGAAGCTAACAAGCGGAGAGACCCCAACATGGGTCACCCACCTATCAGACTCCCCCTAATGGTTAAAGAACCGAAAGGAGGGAGACCGACGAGCACCTAAAGGGCCTGGAGAGAAAACCATCGGACTATGGTCAGAAACACCCCAGTCATGCACGTGCAACACACACATAGGCCGACCAGAAGCCCACTCAGCATTGACCAAAACTCTATCCAACCTGCCCAACTGACCTCCTGGGCCACCCCTCGGGCGACTAGTCCAAGTGAACCAATTCCCCTGAACCGGCAGCTCAACCAAGTCAGCCTCTAGGAGAGCAGTATCAAAGGCTCCCATCGCAGACATGCTATGGTTACCCCCACTCCTCTCAGTCAACCGGCGAGTCTCATTAAAGTCTCCCATAACCACTCCAGGGGAAGACCAACTCGAACAAGCCAAGGCCAACTCCCTCCACAAAGCAGACCGCCCAGCCTCGAGATTGGACCCATACACACAGGCAATATGAGTCACAACCTGAGAAGACAGGTCCACCAGGAAGCCAGTGACCAGCTGAGGACTAATCAGGCTAGGAGAGAAGGAGAAGCGGCGGGAACGCCATAACACCCAAATACGACCCAGGCCACTATCCCCATAACTACATACACACTGCCAATCTGCCCCAAAGGAACGAAACACGGAATCAAACTGATGAGCCTTAACCTTGGTTTCTACCAGACAGCAGAAACCAATATTCTCAGACTGCAAAAAGGATCGAACACATCGTCCTTTTGTCGGGTCAGTGAGACCGCGCACATTCCACGAGCACCAACTAGACATAGGAAGTAGAAGGGGAGACAATGGCATCCTGACACCATCGGGGGTCCACACTGTCACAGATCGTCTTTTCCATTAAGGAAACCACCCTCTGGGGGCCAGATCACACCCCAAGGAATCCGAAAGAGAACCGAAAGAGTTAGTCACATGTACCCCCTTCGGGGGCTCAGGAGAACGGGGGAGCCGAGGGGAGGGGCCAATAGGAGAACTCGGGAGACTAGCCAAGGCAATGGGAATGGCAGACGAGTCTGCAGCCAAGGACTTGGCAGCCTTCTTCCGTTTACGCCTGCGGGATTTCCCTCCCACAGGGATAAAGTCATCACCAGCCTCAAGAGTGGAGGCCTGTTCACCCTCCCCACTAGCAACCCCTACCTGATCCGAGCTCACGCCATCACTTTGGGCCGGCACCCTGACCCCACCCTCAGTAGACACCTGTGTAGGGAGGATGGGATCAAAACTACTCACAGTCTTTTTTGGACAGCCGGAGTCCGAATGGCCAAAGACCCGACAGGATAGGCACCTCTTGGGCTTCCATTCATACTCAATGGGGATAGTATGATCCACCCCATAGACAGTGACCCCAACCTTACTAGGAAGAGGGGCATCAATCGCAACCTCCACACAGACCCGAGCATACAAGGAGCACGTTTTATCCTTTGTAGGCTTATCCAGCCGCAAAGGAACACCAACCGTGCTCGCAATATTACTCAGCCCAGTAGTGGTCCACAATTCCATAGGAACATGAAAGAACTTGACCCACACAGGAATTTGATCGAAGACAAAGGTCTGAGGGACTATCCCAGGGACCCACTGCCTCAGAAGGATAGGCTTACCCCCAATGTGCCAGGGGCCATTCTCCAGGACCCAGTCCCGAGCTGAGTCCTTTTGGAACCTGAAGATGATCAAACCATTATCAAACAAGTTAATGGTTGGAACTTCCACATGACCCCAAATCTTCCTGACAAGCCGATCGAGCACAAAAAATGGGAGTTTTCCATCAATAAACTGACCCACCAAAGAACCTCTCCAGACAGCAACACCCTCCTCAATAACCTCATCCGAGGGAATGGCAAACACCATCCCATCCTTCTCAATTGGAGGGTTATAAACTAGGGGTTCAATAGCGGGGGAGATCCACTGAGGCCCAAAAAGGTTGGCCCAATTTAACTTCTGACCCTGACCATGGGACCCTGGGGGCCCAAAAGACCCACTCGACCCAAAGCCATCCCCAGAACCCTTAGACACATCGTCCCCCTCACTCACAGGCAGGTTCGGACGAGGTTGGCCTAACAGAGGAAACTTTCCTGGAATCCCCAAGCCAGTTCTAGGCCCAAGCAGGCTAATCCCCATCCCGAACTCACTATCTCCAACCCTTCCCTCTAGGGGAAAAACCTCAGCCTGAGTGGGACAGGATCGACGGGTCACCAAGTGGCCCAGCTGCCCACGCCTTATAGGGCTAAAGGAGGACGACCCTATTGGCCCAATTGGCTCGGGGCCTAAGGCAGTCAAGATTGGGCCCATACTCACTCTATCAAGCCCATTAAGATCAATCCCACTTTGGTCCAGCTCATTAATCCAATCTTGGGCAAGCCCATTAAGCCCTTTAAGCCCATTAAGCCCTTTTGCACTAAGCCCATATGGGCCAAGCCCATTGGAGTCAATTCCAAATGAGCCAAGCCCAGTGGGTCTAATTCCATTTGGACGAAGCCCATTTCGGATTTGGGCATCATCCTTCAGCGTGTCTTTGAGAGCCTCACGGATTAACCCTGCTATAGAAGAAGTCTTGGCAGACAATCCAACTTGGTTGGTCAGCCCCAATGGGCCCTTAGAACCCAAAGACTCACCCACCGAGAGATCAGCTTCATCATTCAATTGGTTTCCCAATTTTTCCTTATTTGGCAAAGGAAGATCTTGCTTCGCAGAGAGAAAAATCACCATTCGAATGGCGACCAGAACTTACCAAATTCGTCACAGGGGAATCAAGGGCTTTACGGAATTCGGAATTTGCACCCCGCCCATTCAATTCAGTTGCACTGATTACGGGAAGGGAATGGCAGCTCACATCGACACCCCCAACCATCCCGCCCTTTCTTTTAATAGACTTTCCTTTTATAGGGATGCCATTCAATGCACGCACAGCTGCTTGCGCAGCCATGGAAGATACGGTTTGCCCTAAATCATCTTCGTCTACCTCCAAGCGAAACTTACCAGCTCCAATCTGTCTCACGTTGGATGAAGAAGAAGCCACTACTTCAGGCACAGAAGGTACCTGCCGAAGCGGAGGTACACCACAGGTAACACTTTCAGAGATGGGAACCAGCTGAGGGAGAAGGCCCCCTGTTTTTCCTTTCTTCACAGTCTGCCCAGAAAAAACAGAGGATAAATTTTGAACACTCTCCTTACCAAGATTAGAGCTTCCCTCCCCAGAACTCCCTTCCTCTAAGGGGCTACTAAGTAAGTCATGAGTAGCTAACAACTTACCAATCTGAGGCACCTCGCAGCCGAGACTCTGTTTTTTTCCAACTTTTAAACCCACAGACGTAGCCACCGAGTTCGATCTGTCAGATGCCAACTCCCCAGCTACCTTACCTACAGAACTAGGAAGGCCATTCAAAAGCTCCCCATTCATAGCCTCTAGTTGGCCTACCCCTGAATGAGCTGCAGATTTCAAAATCCTTAAACCGTTTTGGACCGAGGACGGGCCAACACTCTGGGCAAAAGGTTTCTTTAGAGGAGATTTCTTCTTCCTCATGGACGGATACCCAAAAGAATCCAAAATGAAGAACACCTTAGAGTACAAATCTAACGAAGACCGAAACAGAGCACAACGAACTCTAAAAAACCAAAAGAAAAAACGCAAGACAGAGAGATAGAAAACTGACCAAATGAAAAAACAGAGGATTGAACCTACCTCGATGAAGCGCCCAGATCAGCTCCCTTGATCACCATGCCCTCTGGCTTTGAGGTCTTTTCCTTAATATATATTCACCTTTGCAAAAAAAAAAACCGAAAACGCCCGGTGGGATGCATTTTTTGAAATTATTTTTTATTAAAAAATGGGTTCGTATTGATCAAACATTCACAATCCACTCTTTGGTTTTGTGCAATTCGGAATCTTACTCAATTTTTTTGGCACGTGCTTTAAATGCTCTCGTTGAGGATTTTAGGGCTTTGAGATTGGGGTGCAAGGTTGTTAGATATTAGACTCGCAGGCTTCGAGAGTTGTAGTTTGAGGTTAAAAAGTGTCACCGACCATAAGTTTGGAAAAGAAGGGAAGAAACGAGCGATATGGAAATTGCAAAAAACCAAAAACGCCCCGGTGGGATGCATTTTTTGAAATTTTTTTTTATTCAAAAATGGGTTCGTATTGATCAAACATTCACAATCCACTCTTTGGTTTTGTGCAATTCGAAATCTTACTCAGTTTTTTTTTTTTTTTGCAACGATGTTCTAATAAATGCGAGGATTGAACCCATGACCTCTTAGTCACGGGCACAACCTTATGCCAATTGAGCTTACTCAGGTTTTTTGGCACGTGCTTTAAATGCTCTCGTTGAGGATTTTAGGGCTTTGAGATTGGGGTGCAAGGTTGTTAGATATTAGACTCGGAGGCTTCGAGAGTTGTAGTTTGAGTTTAAAAAGCGTCCCCGACCATAAGTTTGGAAAAGAAGGGAAGAAACAAGCGATATGGAAATTGCAAAAAACCAAAAACGCCCCGGTGGGATGCATTTTTTGAAATTTTTTTTATTCAAAAATGGGTTCGTATTGATCAAACATTCACAATCCACTCGGGTTTTGTGCAATTCGGAATCTTACTCAGTTTTTTTGGCACGTGCTTTAAATGCTCTCGTTGAGGATTTTAGGGCTTTGATATTGGGGTGCAAGGTTGTTAGATATTAGACTCGCAGGCTTCGAGAGTTGTAGTTTGAGGTTAAAAAGCGTCCCCGGCCATAAGTTTGGAAAAGAAGGGAAGAAACGGGCGATATGGAAATTGCAAAAAACCGAAAACGCCCCGGTGGGATGCATTTTTTGAAATGTTTTTTATTCAAAAATGGGTTTGTATTGATCAAACATTCACAATCCACTCTTTGGTTTTGTGCAATTCGGAATCTTACTCAATTTTTTTGGCACGTGCTTTAAATGCTTTCGTTGAGGATTTTAGGGCTTTGAGATTGGGGTGCAAGGTTGTTAGATATTAGACTCGCAGGCTTCGAGAGTTGTAGTTTGAGGTTAAAAAGCGTCCCCGACCATAAGTTTGGAAAAGAAGGGAAGAAACGAGCGATATGGAAATTGCAAAAAACCGAAAACGCCCCGGTGGGATGCATGTTTTGAAATATTTTTTAATTCAAAACTGGGTTCGTATTGATCAAACATTCACAATCCACTCTTTGGTTTTGTGCAATTCGGAATCTTACTCAATTTTTTTGGCACGTGCTTTAAATGCTTTCGTTGAGGATTTTAGGGCTTTGAGATTGGGGTGCAAGGTTGTTAGATATTAGACTCGCAGGCTTCGAGAGTTGTAGTTTGAGGTTAAAAAGCGTCCCCGACCATAAGTTTGGAAAAGAAGGGAAGAAACGAGCGATATGGAAATTGCAAAAAACCCAAAACGCCCCGGTGGGATGCATTTTTTGAATTTTTTTTATTCAAAAATGGGTTCGTATTGATCAAACATGCACAATCCACTCTTTGGTTTTGTGCAATTCGGAATCTTACTCAGTTTTTTTGGCACGTGCTTTAAATGCTCCCGTTGAGGATTTTAGGGCTTTGAGATTGGGGTGCAAGGTTGTTAGATATTAGACACTCAGGCTTCGAGAGTTGTAGTTTGAGGTTAAAAAGCGTCCCCGACCATAAGTTTGGAAAAGAAGGGAAGAAACGGGCGATATGGAAATTGCAAAAAACCGAAAACGCCCCGGTGGGATGCATATTTTGAAATTGTTTTTTATTAAAAAATGGGTTCGTATTGATCAAACATTCACAATCCACTCTTTGGTTTTGTGCAATTCGGAGTCTTACTCAGTTTTTTTGGCACGTGCTTTAAATGCTCCCGTTGAGGATTTTAGGGCTTTGAGATTGGGGTGCAAGGTTGTTACATATTAGACTCGCTGGCTTCGAGAGTTGTAGTTTGAGGTTAAAAAGCGTCCCCGACCATAAGTTTGGAAAAGAAGGGAAGAAACGAGCGATATGGAATGTGCAAAAAACCGAAAAACGCCCCGGTGGGATGCATTTTTTGAAGTTTTTTTTTATTCAAAAATGGGTTCGTATTGATCAAACATTCACAATCCACTCGGGTTTTGTGCAATTCGGAATCTTACTCATTTTTTTTGGCACGTGCTTTAAATGCTCTCGTTGAGGATTTTAGGGCTTTGAGATTGGGGTGCAAGGTTGTTAGATATTAGACTCGCTGGCTTCGAGAGTTGTAGTTTGAGGTTAAAAAGCGTCCCCGACCATAAGTTTGGAAAAGAAGGGAAGAAACGAGCGATATGGAATGTGCAAAAAACCGAAAACGCCCCGGTGGGATGCATTTTTTGAAATTATTTTTTATTAAAAAATGGGTTCGTATTGATTGAACATTCACAATCCACTCTTTGGTTTTGTGCAATTCGGAGTCTTACTCAGTTTTTTTGGCACGTGCTTTAAATGCTCCCGTTGAGGATTTTAGGGCTTTGAGATTGGGGTGCAAGGTTGTTAGATATTAGACTCGCTGGCTTCGAGAGTTGTAGTTTGAGGTTAAAAAGCGTCCCCGACCATAAGTTTTTTTTTTGCAAAGGTGATTATATTAAGCAAAAAGAACCTCAAAGCCCGAGGCCAAAGGGCACCATCAAACAAGAGAACATCCACTGGGAAACCAATGTACCAAACAAAACAAAAACAACCCAACAGAACCTCACAGCCTGAGGGAAAGCAACAAAGAAACCAACAACAACAAACCCCGACACCCAACCCACAAGCGGGAAGGAGCCAGAAAGACAAAAAAGCAAATAAATACAACACAACTGAAAGAGCAAAAGAACACAACCGAAGCAAGAGGAAACAACAAGTCAGAACACGAACGAAGCATAACTCCCCAGCCGCCCAAAAAACACCCCAAACCATCAAACCCCCGGCCGGCACGAGCGAAAGAGCGACTCCAGACAAGGTCAAGGGGCACCAAGCAAAGCAGAGGGAGGACAGACAGATGCTGAGATAAAAAGAGGCCAAGCTGGCCATCCATCAGAGCATGAAAGAAGCCAGCCCCCCAAGCACGACCAAGTAAACCAGAACAAAGAAGAGGCCCTTCAACTCGTCTTCCCCCTACTTCTGGCAAAAGAACAACCATCAGGTATGCAGGCCGGCAGAAAGCCACAAGGACCAGGCAAGCATCGCTTACCCCGACAAAGCCTAATCCAAGGACACACACCAAAAAACCGACACACCCTCCGGACAAGGCGCCTTTCGGGGTGACAACAAGCATCCAGAACAAACTTGACTCAATTCAGGAACCAAGACCACACCAGGGGGCAAAGAGCACCCACAGAACAGAGATGGACAGCCAACTGCAGAAGTAGCAAGCACCGCCTGAACCAACCCCTACAGAGGGAGGCACCCCACAGACTAGCCTCACATAGCACCACTCAAAAAGCCCACAGGGGAAGAAAGAGCCAAGAACAGCAAGGGTCAAACAGGGGAAGAAAGCAAGCAAACTGAACGAGCCTCTGCAAGAAGCGTCCTCAAAGCAGGAACAAGCACAGGGAGAGGCCCCAAACAGGCAAGCTTCACAGACCAAACTGAAAACCCCCTCCAGAGAAGAGACAACAGCAGCACCTAGGGACAAAACAGAGGAAGAAGCAACCGCCAGCAACGAAAAGAACCGCAAGGAGCAACCTAGGGACAGAGTAGGGGAAGAAGCAATCGCTAGAAGCAAAACAGCACCGCAAAGAGCAACCTGTATAAACACCTGCACACACTCAAAGAACAAGATAAAGTCAATCAAAAGAATCCCAGGGGCAACCGGCCGAAACCGCACCCACCCAGACGAGCATGCAGAAGAAATATCAGACCGAATAGAAGCGATAACCGACTGAGGAGGACGGTGACCCGGGCCTTGAAAACGCAAGTTGCGTTCCATCCAAATATGGTAGATCACAGCACACCAGGCCACTCTCAAAACAAGCTTACGCTTGTACCGCCCAGCACTCTCCCGACAAATCCACTCAAGCTCAACATCCCAAGGGAGAATAAGGCGGGAAGCTCGACCCCAACTTAGGATATCTTCCCACAACAAACTCGCAAAGGGGCACTGAAAGAACAGGTGGTTGTGGGACTCAGACCCGGACAAACACAGCAAACAATCAGTAGGGGTCGAGGGGATCCACCTAGCCAACCTGTCACGGGTATACAGACGATCCCTCAAGGCCAGCCAGGTGACAAAAGCGTGACGCGGAATATTCCCCCCGAACCAAAGCAAACCCTGCCAAGGAACCATCGTCCCACGAGGACGGATCGCCTCCCAAGCACTCGAAACTGAGAAGCCAATCCCGCCTGGAACCCAGATCAACCTATCCTCCCTACCTGGGCAACACACAGTAGAGCGCACGGCATCGGAGATCTCCAACAACTCAGGAGACACCAACGACCACCGCCACGAACCATCAGGCAGCAGGAAATCAGAGACCCTGGCACTTCGGGGGGAAGCCTATCCTACTGAGGCAGTGGGCCTCTAGGATTGTCCCCTAGACCTTTGTGTTCGATAAAATTCCTGTGTGAGTTAAGTTTTTCCATGTCCCTATGGAATTGTGGACCACTCCTGGGTTGAGCAACATTGCGAGTACGGTTGGTGTTCCTTTGCGGTTGGATAAGCCTACAAAGGACAAAACGTGCTCCTCGTATGCTCGAGTCTGTGTGGAGGTTGCGATTGATGCCCCTCTTCCTAGTAAGGTTGGGGTCACTGTCTATGGGGTGGGTCATACTATCCCAATTGAATACGAGTGGAAGCCCAAGCGGTGCCTTTCGTGCCGTATCTTTGGTCATTCGGACTCAGGTTGTCCGAAACAGACTGGGGGCAGTATTGATCCCCTCCTCCCTACTCAGGTGGCTACTGAGGGTGAGGTCAAGATACCGGCCCAGAGTAACGGCGTGGGCTCGGAACAGGCAGTGGTCGCTAGTGGGGAGGGTCAACAGGCTTCCTCTCTTGAGGTTGGTGATGATTTTATTCCTGTGAGAGGGAAGTTTCGTAGGCGTAAACGGAACAGGAAGAAGGCTGCCAAATCCTTGGCTGCGACAGACTCGTCTGCCCTCCCCTTTGCCTCCGTTAGCCTCCCGAGTTCTCCTACTGGCCCCACCTCTAGGCTTTCCCGGTCTCCTGAGCCCCTAAAGGGGGTCCGAGTGACTAACTCTTTCGGTTCTCTAGCTGATTCCTCGGAGGGTGCTTTGGCCTCCCCGAGGGTGGTTTCCTTAGTGGAAAAGACGATCTGTGACAGTGTGGACCCTCGATGGTGTCAGGATGCCATTGTTTCCCCTTCTACTTCCTATGTCTAGTTGGTGCTCGTGGAATGTGCGCGGTCTCACTGACCCGACAAAGGGACGATGTGTTCGTTCCTTTTTTTTTTTTTTGCAAAAGTGAATATATATAAGCAAAAGGCCTCAAAGCCCGAGGCCAAAGGGCACAACAACAAGAGAACAAACACTGGGAGAACCAATGTACGACAACAAAACGAAAACAACACAACAGAAACCTCACAGCCCGAGGGAAAGCAACAAATAAACCAAACAACAACAAACTCCAGCATTCAACCCACAAGCGGGAAGGAGCTAGAAAAAGAAACACAACTGAAAAGCAAAGAAACAGCTGAAGCAGGAGGAAACAAAGACATAGAGCACGAAGGAAGCGTGACACCTCAACCGCGAAGCATGACACCTCATCCGCCCACAAAACTCCCCAGGCCATCCAACCCCCGGTCGGAACTAGCGAAAGAGCGACTCCAGACAGGGGCAAGGGGCACCAAGCAAACACAGAGAGAGGACAGGCAGATGCTGAGAAAAAAGGGGCCAAGCTGGCCATCCATCAAATGCAAACAAGAAGCCCGCCCCCCAAGCTCGACCAAGAAACCGAACAAAGAAGAGGCCCATCAACTCGTTTTCCCCCTACTTATGGCAAAAGAACAACCATCCGGTATGCAGGCACGGCAGAAAGCCACAGGGATCCAGCCAGCATCGCTTCCCTCGACAAAGCCAGATCCAAGGACCCACCAAAAGCCCACACACCCTCAGGACAAAGCGCCTTTCGGGGTGACAACAAGCGTCCAGAACTCAGCTCCATTAGGAACCAGGACCGGCAGGAGACAACGAGCCCCCACAAAACAAGAGAAGGACAGCCAACTGCAGAAGAAACAAGCACCGCCTGAACCACCCCGACAGCAAGGGACACCCCACAGACCAGCCACGCAGAGCCCCACACAAGAAGCCCACCAGGGGGGAAGGCCAAGGACAGCCAAGGACAGACAGATGAAGAAGCCAGCAACAGAAACAAGCCTCAGAAAGCATCGATCTCAGAGCAAGAACAAGCACAGGGACAAGCTCAAATAACCAAGCCACACAGACCAAACCAGAAACCCCTCCAGAGAAGGGACAGCAGCATGAACCAGGGACAGAGCAGGGGAAGAAGCAATCGTCATAAGCGAGACAGCGCCACAAGAGCAACCTGACATAACACCTGCACACACTCAAACAACAAGACAAAGTCAATCAAAAGAATCCCAGGGGGAGACGGCCGAAACCGCACCCGCCCAGGACGAGCATGCAGAAGAAATATCAGACCGAATAGCGGTGATAACCGACTGAGTAGGGCGGTGACCCGGGCCATGAAAACGCAAATTGCGTTCCATCCAAATATGGTATATCACAGCACACCAGGCCACCCTCCAAACAAGCTTACGCTTGTGCTGCCCAGCACTCTCCCGACAAATCCACTCAAGCTCAGCATCCCAAGGGAGAACGAGGCGGGAAGCTCTGCCCCAACAGAGGATATCCTCCCACACCAAACTCGCAAAGGGGCACTGGAAAAACAAGTGGTCACGGGACTCAGTCCCGGACAAGCAAAGCAAACAATCAGTAGGTGTCGAGGGGATCCACCTAGCCAGCCTATCAAGAGTATACAAGCGGTCCCTCAAGGCCAGCCAGGTGACAAAAGCATGACGCGGAATATTCCCCCCGAACCATAGCAAACCCTGCCACGGGGCCACTGTCCCACGGGGGCGAATCGCCTCCCAAGCACTAGAAACCGAGAAACCAATCCCACCAGGAACCCAGATCAACTTATCCTCCCTACCTGGGCAACACACAGTAGAACGCACAGCATCGGCAATCTCCAACAAATCAGGAGACACTGCCGGCCACCGCCACGAACCATCAGGTAGCAAAAAATCAGAGACCATAGCTTGAATATGACTAGCTGCGTCATACAAGATACGATCACTAATTCTGGGGAGAATAGGACCATCAGGCAGCCAAGGATCAACCCACATACGACACCTAGAACCGTCACCAATGGAAAACCGGATAAGCGGACGGAATTGGTCCCGAAGCCCCATAATCGCCTTGAGGCACCAAGACCACGTAGACGACACAGGAATCGTCCAAAGAGACCGACCACGGAGGATATACGCCTCCATCCAAGCCACCCACAGAGACCCAGAACGAAGCAGGAGGAGCCAGAGGAGCTTCATAACTGCTGCCGAGTTCCAGGAGGGGATATGACGAATACCCAAACCTCCCTCGCTCTTCGGCAAACAAATGTCAGCCCAGGCAACCTTCGCCCCCCCACAACCAGAAGGAGAGCCCTTCCAGAGGTAACAACGAAGCAAACTCTCAACCCTATGGACTATACGAGCAGGCAGCACAAACACACTAGCCCAATAGACTTGGAAGCTCTGAAGGACCGACTGGATTAGCTGCAACCTTCCTGCATAGGAAAGGGCCCTAGCAGTCCAACTGCCAATCCTAGAGGTGATCCGATCAATCAGAGGCTGGCAATCCCGAGAAGACAACCGACCTGAGATGAGAGGGAGACCTAAATAACACACAGGCAAGGACGCCAGAGCAACACCCATGAACTCAGCCAGACCTACAGCCACCTCGACAGGAACCCCCGCGCAGAACAACGAGCTCTTAGCGGAGTTGGCCACAAGGCCAGATAGCTCCTGGAAGTGAAGTAAAGTCTGCTGGACAAACCTCAAGGAGGACCTGTTCCCCGTAGAGAAAATCATCAAGTCATCCGCAAAGCAAAGATGGGTAAGATTAACCATCTCACACTTGGGATGAAACTCAAACTCAGGCGGCGGGGAATTTAGCAGCCGCGATAAGACTTCCATACACATGACGAACAGGTAAGGGGACAGGGGATCACCCTGACGGAGACCACGCCTACCCGCAAAAAACCCCTCAGAGGACCCATTCACCGAGATGGAGAACATAGGCGAAGTAACGCAAGCCCGGACCCAATTGACAAACTGGCAGGGCGTACCAATCGAAAGCAGTAAGCCAAAGAGAAAATCCCACTGAATAGAGTCATAGGCCATCTGCAGGTCAATCTTCAGCACACACCGCGGGCTCCCTTTGTTGAGGTGGTAACCCCCAACCAACTCCTGGCAGAGCAGAATGTTATCCACAATGCTCCTACCTTGAACAAAGGCCGACTGATTCGGACTAATGAAGGAAGGCAGCCACACGCGAAGACGATTAGCCAAAACCTTTGCAATGCATTTATACAACACATTACAGCAGGAAATAGGCCTGAAATCCTCAACCCGTGAAGCACCTACCTTCTTAGAAATCAAGGTAAGAGAGGTGGCATTGATACCAGGAGGAAGGAAGGAGGTATCAAAGAAGTGAAGCACAGCGGAAACGAAATCATCCCCAACAACACTCCAAGCAGCTTTGAAAAACCCCACAGGGAAGCCATCCGGGCCAGGAGCCCTGGCACTACTCATGGAAAAGAGAACAGCTCGAACTTCCTCTCGCGAGATGGGGCGAGTGAGATCAGTTACACACTGATCATACCAAGAAAACCCCACCATCGGTATTAAACACTCAGTGAGGTCACGATACCCAACCCCTTGGGACCCCAAGAGACCCTGGAAATAATGAACCAGAGATCTCGAGATGTCCTCATGGGACGACAACCTGACCCCAGAGCCATCAACCAAAGAGGAAAAGTTATTTCGGGCCGCCCTAACTTTTACGCTCCTGTGAAAGAACCCCGAGTTCCTATCCCCTAACGCCAGCCACTTGACCCTCGATTTCTGCCGAAGGGAGGCTTCCTCACACCTAGCTGCTGCCCAGAACCTATCAGAAGCCTCAGCAGCCTGACGCTGGAGGGAAGGAGAAAGGGGGTCCACCAAAACTGTCGCCTGGGCAGCCTCCATGGCCAAGCGCAGATCAATAACCTGCTGACTAAGCACGGCAATCGGCGTCCCAAACTCCTGCCTGAGAGTCCCCTTTAAGCCTTTTAAATTGCGAGCGAAGCTAACAAGCGGAGAGACCCCAACATGGGTCACCCACCTACTGGCAATCACAGACAAAAACCTCTCAGACTCCCCCCAATGGTTAAAGAACCGAAAGGAGGGAGACCGACGGGCACCTAAAGGGCCAGGAGAGAAAACCAACGGACTATGGTCAGAGACACCCCAGTCATGCACGTGCACCACACACATAGGCTGACCAGAAGCCCACGCAGCGTTTACCAAGACTCTATCCAACCTTCCCAACTGACCTCCTGGGCCTCCCCTCGGGCGACTAGTCCAAGTGAAACAATTCCCCTGAACCGGCAGCTCAACCAAGTCAGCCTCTAGGAGAGCAGTATCAAAGGCTTCCATCGCAGAAATGCTATGGTTACCCCCACCCCTCTCAGTCAACCGGCGAGTCTCATTGAAGTCTCCCATAACAATGCCAGGGGAAGACCAACTCGAGCAAGCCAAGGCCAACTCCCTCCACAAAACAGACCTCCCATCCTCGCGATTGGACCCATACACACAGGCAATATGAGTCACAACCTGAGAAGACAGGTCTACCAGGGAGCCAGTAACCAACTGAGGGCTAATCAAGCTAGGGGAGAAAGAGAAACGGCGGGAACGCCATAACACCCAAATACGACCCAGGCCGCTATCCCCATAACTACAAACACACTTCCAATCAGCCCCAAAGGAACGAAAAACGAAGTCAAACTGATGAGCCTTAACCTTAGTTTCTACCAGACAGCAGAAACCAATATTCTCAGCTTGCAAAAAGGAGCGAACACATCGTCCTTTTGTCGGGTCAGAGAGACCGCGCACATTCCACGAGCACCAACTAGACATAGGAAGTAGACGGGGAAAGAATGGCATCCTGACACCATCGAGGGTCAACACTGTCACAGAGCGTCTTTTCCACTAAGGAAACCACCCTCGGGGGGGCCAAATCACACCCTAACGAATCCGAAAGAGAACCGAACGAGTTAGTCACATGTACCCCCTTCAGGGGTTCAGGAGAACGGGGAAGCCGAGAGGAGGGACCAGTAGGAGAACACGGAAGACTAGCCAAGGCAAAGGGAAGGGCAGACGAGTCTGCAGCCAAGGACCTGGCAGCCTTCTTCCGTTTACGCCTACGGGATTTCCCTCCCACAGGGAGAAAGTCATCACCGGCCTCAAGAGAGGAGGCCTGTTCCCCTTCCCCACTAGCAACCCTTACCTGAACCGAGTTCACGCCATCACTCTGAGCCGACACCCTGACCCCACCCTCAGTAGACACCTGTGTAGGAAGGATGGGCTCCAAACTACCCACAGGCTTTTTAGGACAGCCGGAGTCCGAGTGGCCAAAGACCCGACAGGAAAGGCACCTCTTGGGCTTCCATTCGTACTCAATGGGGATAGTATGATCCACCCCATAGACAGTGACCCCAACCTTACTAGGAAGAGGGGCATCAATCGCAACCTCTACACAGACCCGAGCATATGAGGAGCACGTTTTGTCCCTTGTAGGTTTATCCAACCGCAAAGGAACACCAACCGTACTTGCAATGTTGCTCAACCCATGAGTGGTCCACAATTCCATAGGGACATGGAAAAACTTAACCCACACAGGAATTTTATCGAACACAAAGGTCTGGGGGACAATCCCAGGGGCCCACTGCCTCAGTAGGATAGGCTTCCCTCCGAAGTGTCAGGGGCCATTCTCTAAGACCCAGTCCCTAGCTGAGTCCTTTTGGAACCTGAAAATGATCAATCCATTATCAAACAAGTTAATGGTTGGAACTTCCACATGTCCCCAAATCTTCCTGACAAGACGATCAAGAACAAAAAATGGAAGTTTACCATCAACAAATTGACCTACCAAAGAACCTCTCCAGACTGCTATGCCCTCCTCAATAACCTAATCCGAGGGAATGGCAAACATAAGCCCATCCTTCTCAATAGGAGGGTTATAGACTAGGGGTTCATCAGCAGGGGAGATCCACTGGGGCCCAAACAAATTGGCCCAAGTAGACTTCTGACCCTGACCATTGGCCCCTCGGGCCCCAACAGGCTCACCATTCGGCCCAGAACCATCCTCAGAACCCATAGACACACCATCCCCCTCACTAGCCAAAACCGAGCGAGGTTGGCCTAACAGAGGAAACTTTCCTGGAATCCCCGACCCAAACCTCGTCTCAAGCGAGCCAAACCTCATTCCAGACTCACTAGCTCCATCCTTTCCCTCCGAGGCCAATAACTCGTCCCGAGGGGGAATACTACGGCGGGTGACCAAGTTGCCCAACTGTCCACGCCCGATTGGGCCCAAACTCAATTTCTCAAGCCCATTAGCACTAAGTGGCCCATTATGATTCAATTCATTCTGCCCATTTTGGCCAAGCCCATTAAGCCCATCTTGTCCTAGCCCATGTGCAGCAAGCCCATTTTGTTCAAGCCCTATGGGCCGCAGCCCAATAGGACCTAGCCCATTAGTGAGAGGCTCATTTGGGCCTAGCCCATTGAAGCTTACATTAGAAGCCCCATGCGGATTTGGAGAATCAGGATGGCCCTCACGCCGTTGCTTGGCCATTTGAATCGGCCCAACATGAGGAGAAGCTCCAGTTGACTTTCCATATCGGGCATCCATGGTTGTTAAACCATTTGACCGAGATGAATTATCCATGGAGAGAGAAACATCCATTAATTGACTTTCCAAAGAAGCCAAATTTGGCGTACGTTTAATAGTCATCAATCGGCCAGCTGGGGGATTTTCAAATTCAACCCGCCCATTAATAGAAGCTGCACAATTCACGGGGGCTGAAGGAATTTTTGCAGCAGGCTTTTCAATTACGCGGATGGGTTTAATGAACTTTCCCTCAATAGGGATGTCATTCAATGAAGGATCACCAGCCGCCGCAGCCCCTGTAGAGGACGCGAATTGACCTAGCTCTTCATCTTCATCCTCCAGCCGAAGCTTGCCTTCCGCAAACAACCGCAGATTCGAAGACGAGGAAGCCTCTGATTCACGGGGCTGAGGACAAAGCAAATCACCTCCAGCGCTGGAATGCAAAGGCAGTGGCTGACCCCCTGTTTTTCCTATTTTTACAGAATTCAAGAGCTGCCCAGAAAAACCAGAGGCCTTAGCTTGAGCACGCTTCGTCCCTTGACTGGAGTCTACCTCACCATTACGCCCAGCCTTCACGGATTTTGAATTAAGATCATGATCAGACAGCAGATTCACCAACTCAGAAGGCTCGCAACCCATGCTCTGTTTTTTCTCAGAAACCGAAGATGGAACATCTGAAGTCGAGCCTTTAGATGCCTTCCCCCCATAAGACTTACCTAATGCATTAGTGAGTACCACAGAAGCTTCCCCACACGCAGCCACTGAAGAACCAGCCCCTGAGTTAGCTGCAGACTTCGGGGGACGCAAAACAGAAGGCAGTCCACAACTTTGAGCAAACGATTTTTTCTGTGGGGATTTCTTCCTCCTCATGATTGAACACACCAAAACGTGCAGCCAATGAAGAAGAAATCCTAATCTTTCCACAGCACAAAACTCTGTGATGCGCCCAGCTCCTCTTTCATCATTAGAATGCCTACCAAGCTTCAAACGAGAATGCAATACGAAGCTGCAACCGTGCTATCAATCCCCAGTCATGGAAGCTTCAAACCACCATGGACAGATTGCACCTTCAAGAAGTCAACCCCCCATTGGAAGGAGGAGAGAGAACAGAGAGAATTTTTTTTGTCAGAACGGCGCCAATTTTGGTTGGTTTATGTTCGTTCCTTTTTGCAGTCTGAGAATATTGGTTTCTACTGTCTGGTAGAAACTAAGGTTAAGGCTCATCAGTTTGACTTCGTGTTTCGTTCCTTTGGGGCCGATTGGCAGTGCGTGTGTAGTTATGGGGAGAGTGGCCTGGAACGTATTTGGGTGTTATGGCGTTCCTGCCGGTTCTCTTTCTCTCCTCGCCTGATTAGCCCTCAGATGGTTACTGGCTCCTTGGTGGACCTCTCTTCTCAGGTTGTGACTCATATTGCCTGTGTGTATGGGTCCAATCTAGAGGCTGGGCGGTCTGCTTTGTGGAGGGAGTTGGCCTTGGCTTGTTCGAGTTGGTCTTCCCCTGGTGTGGTTATGGGAGACTTTAATGAGACTCGCCGGCTGACTGAGAGGAGTGGTGGTAACCATAGCATTTCTGCGATGGGAGCCTATGATAGTGCTATCCTAGAGGCTGACCTGGTTGAGTTGCCGGTTCAGGGGAATTGGTTCACTTGGACTAGCCGCCCGAGGGGTGGCCCGGGAGGTCAGTTGGGGAGGTTGGATAGGGTTTTGGTGAATGCAGAGTGGGCTTCTGCCCGGCCTATGTGTGTGGTGCACGTGCATGAGTGGGGTGTTTCTGATCATAGTCCGATGGTGTTCTCTCCTGGCCCTTTAGGTGCTCGTCGGTCTCCTTCCTTTCGGTTCTTTAACCATTGGGGGGAGTTTGATAGGTTTTTGTCTGTGGTCGCTAGCAGGTGGGTGACCCGTGTTGGGGTGTCTCCGCTTGTTAGCTTCGCTCGCAACTTGAAGGGCTTAAAGAGTTCTCTCAGGCAGGAGTTTGGGACGCCGATTGCCGTGCTTAGTCAGCAGGTTGTTGATCTTCGCTTGGCTATGGAGGCTGCCCAGGCTGGAGTTTTGGCTGACCCCCTTGCTCCCTCCCTCCAGCTTCAGGCCTTTGAGGCCTCAGAAAGGTTCTGGGAAGCTGCTAGGTGTGAAGAAGCTTCCCTTCGGCAGAAATCGAGGGTTAAGTGGCTGGCGTTAGGGGATAGGAACTCGGGTTTCTTTCATAGGAGTGTGAAAGTTAGGGCAACCCGGAATAGCTTTTCCTCTCTGGTTGATGGTTCTGGGGCCAGGATGTCTTCCCATGAGGACATCTCGAGATCTCTGGTTCTTTATTTCCAGGGGCTCTTGGGGTCCCAGGGGTTGGTTACCGTGACCTTACAGAGCATTTAAAGCCGATTGTGGGGTTCTTGTGGTCTGATCAGTGTGTAACTGATCTCATCCGCCCCATCTCAAGAGATGAGGTCCGAGCTGTTCTCTTTTCCATGAGTAGTGCCAAGGCTCCTGGGCCGGATGGCTTCCCTGTGGGGTTTTTCAAAGCTGCTTGGAGTGTTGTTGGGGATGATTTATGTTCCGCAGCGCTTCACTTCTTTGATACCTCCTTTCTTCCTCCTGGTATCAATGCCACCTCTCTTACCTTGATTCCTAAGAAGGTGGGTGCCTCCCGGGTTGAGGATTTCAGGCCTATTTCCTGTTGTAATGTGTTGTATAAATGCATTGCAAAGGTTTTGGCCAATCGTCTTCGCGTATGGCTGCCCTCGTTCATTAGTCCGAATCAGTCGGCCTTTGTTCAAGGAAGGAGTATTGTGGATAACATTCTGCTCTGCCAGGAGTTTGTTGGGGGTTACCACCTCAACAAAGGGAGCCTGCGGTGTGTGCTGAAGATCGATCTGCAGAAAGCTTATGACTCTATCCAGTGGGATTTTCTCTTTGGCTTACTGCTCTCGATTGGTACGCCTTGCCAGTTTGTCAACTGGATCCGGGCTTGCGTTACTTCGCCTATGTTCTCCATTTCGGTGAATGGGTCCTCTGAGGGGTATTTTGCGGGTAGACGCGGTCTCCGTCAGGGAGATCCCCTGTCCCCTTACCTGTTCGTCATGTGTATGGAAGTCTTGTCGCGGCTGCTGAGTTCCCCGCCGCCTGAGTTTGAGTTTCATCCAAAGTGTGAGAGGGTTAATCTTACCCATCTTTGCTTTGCGGATTACTTGATGATTTTCTCTGCGGGGAATGAGACTTCTTTGAGGTTTGTTCAGCAGACCTTACATCACTTCCAGGAGCTTTCAGGCCTTGTGGCTAACTCCGCTAAGAGCTCGATGTTCTGTGCGGGGGTTCCTGTCCCGGTGGCTGTTAGCCTTGCTGAGTTCATGGGTGTTGCTTTTGCGACCCTGCCTGTTTGTTACTCAAGTCTCCCTCTCATCTAAGGTAGGCTGTCTTCTCGGGATTGCCAGCCCCTGATTGATCGGATCACCTCTAGGATCGGCAGTTGGACTGCTAGGGCTCTTTCCTATGCGGGTAGGTTGCAGCTCATCCAGTCGGTCCTCCAGAGCTTCCAGGTCTATTGGGCCAGTGTGTTTGTGCTGCCTGCTCGTATAGTGCATAGGGTTGAGAGTTTGCTTCGGTGCTACCTCTGGGAAGGCTCTCCTTCTGGTCGCGGGGGGGCGAAGGTTGCCTTGGACGACATTTGTTTGCCGAAGCGGGAGGGAGGTTTGGGTATTCGTCATATCCAATCCTGGAACTCAGCAGCTGTTATGAAGCTCCTTTGGCTTCTTCTGCTTCGCTCTGGTTCTCTGTGGGTCGCTTGGATGGAGGATTATATCCTCCGTGGTCGGTCTCTTTGGACGATTCCTGTGTCGTCTATGTGGTCTTGGTGCCTCAAGGCGATTATGGGGCTTCGTGACCAATTCCGTCCACTTGTCCGGTTTTCCATTGGCGATGGTTGTAGGTGCCGTATGTGGGTTGATCCATGGCTGCCTGATGGTCCTATTCTCCCCAGGATTAGTGATCGTATCTTGTATGACGCAGCTAGTCATATTCAAGTTATGGTCTCTGATTTCCTGCTCCCTGATGGTTCGTGGCGGTGGCCGGTGGTGTCTCCTGAGTTGTTGGAGATCTCCGATGCCGTGCGCTCTACTGTGTGTTGCCCAGGTAGGGAGGATAGGTTGATTTGGGTTCCAGGCGGGATTGGCTTTTCAGTTTCGAGTGCTTGGGAGGCGATCCGTCCCCGTGGGACGGTGGTTCCTTGGCAGGGTTTGCTTTGGTTAGGGGGGAATATTCCGCGTCATGCTTTTGTCACCTGGCTGGACTTGAGGGATCGTTTGTATACCCGTGATAGGCTGGCTAGGTGGATCCCCTCGACACCTACCGATTGTTTGCTTTGTTTGTCCGGGTCTGAGTCCCGTGACCACTTGTTCTTTTAGTGCCCCTTTGCGAGTTTGGTGTGGGAGGATATCCTCTGTTGGGGTAGAGCTTCCCGCCTCGTTCTCCCTTGGGATGTTGAGCTTGAGTGGATTTGTCGAGAGAGTGCTGGGCAGCACAAGCGTAAGCTTTTTTGGAGAGTGGCCTGGTGTGCTGTGATCTACCATATTTGGATGGAAAGCAACTTGCGTTTTCACGGCCCGGGTCACCGTCCTCCTCTGTCGGTTAGCTGCTATTCGGTCTGATATTTCTTCTGCATGCTCGTCCTGGGTGGGTGCGGTTTCGGCCGGCTCCCCCTGGGATTATTTTGATTGACTTTATCTTGTTCTTTGAGTGTGTGCAGGTGATTTTTCAGGTTGCTCTTTGCGGTGTTGTTTCGCTTCTGGCGATTGCTGCTTCCCCTGCTTTGTCGCTTGGTTGCTCCTTGCGGTGCTTTTCGTTGCTGGCGGGTGCTTCTTCCCCTATTCTGTCCCTAGGTGTTGTTGTTGTCTCTTCTCTGGAGGGGGTTTTCAGTTTGATCGGTGTGGCTTGCCTGTTTGGGGCTTCTCCCTGTGCTTGTTCCTGCTTTGAGGACGCTTCTTGCAGAGGCTCGTTCTGTTTGCTTGCTTTCTTCTCCTGTCTGCCCCTTGCTGTCCTTGGCTCTTTCTTCCCTGGTGGGCTTTTTGAGTGGGGCTTTGAGAGGCTAGTTTGTGGGGTACCTTCTGTAGGGGTTGGTTCAGGCGGTGCTTGCTCTTCTGCAGTTGGCTGTCCATCTTTGTTCTGTGGGTGCTCTTTGTCCCCTGGTGTGGTCCTGGTTCCTAATTGAGTTGAGTTTGTTCTGGATGCTTCTTGTCACCCCGAAAGGCGCCTTGTCCGGAGGGTGTGTCGGTTTTTTGGTGGGTGTCCTTGGATTTGGCTTTGTCGAGGGAAGCGATGCTTGCCTGGTCCTTGTGGCTTTCTGCCGGGCCTGCATACCTGATGGTTGTTCTTTTGCCATAAGTAGGGGGAAGACGAGTTGAAGGGCCTCTTCTTTGTTTTGGTTTACTTGGTCGTGCTTGGGGGGCTGGCTTCTTGCATGCATATGATGGATGGCCAGCTTGGCCTCTTTTTATCTTAGCATCTGTCTGTCCTCCCTCTGCTTTGCTTGGTGCCCCTTGACCCTGTCTGGAGTCGCTCTTTCGCTCGTGCCGGCCGGGGGATTGGTGGCTTCGGGTGTCTTTTGGGCCGCTGGGAGTTTTGCTTCGTTCGTGTTCTGACTTGTTGTTTCCTCTTGCTTCGGTTGTGTTCTTGTGCTCTTTGAGTTGTGTTGTATTTATTTGTTTTTTTGTCTTTTCTGGCTCCTCCCGCTTGTGGGTTGGGTGTCGTGGTTTGTTGTTTGTTGGTTTCTTTGTTGCTTTCCCTCGGGCTGTGAGGTTCCGTTGGGTTGTTTTTGTTTTGTTTTCGTACATTGGTTTTTCCCAGTGGTTGTTCTCTTGTTTGATGGTGCCCTTTGGACTCGGGCTTTGAGGTCTTTTTGCTTAATATATATTCACCTTTGCAAAAAAAGGAAATCAGAGACCATAGCTTGAATATGACTAGCCGCGTCATACAAGATACGATCACTAATCCTCAGGAGAATAGGACCATCAGGCAGCAATGGATCAACCCACATACGGCACCTACAACCATCGCCAATGGAAAACCGGATAAGTGGACGAAATTGGTCACGAAGCCCCATAATCGCTTTGAGGCACCAAGACCACAGAGACGACACAGGAATCGTCCAAAGAGACCGACCACGGAGGATATACTCCTCCATCCAAGCGACCCACAGAGAACCAGAGCGAAGCAGAAGGAGCCAAAGGAGCTTCATAACAGCTGCCGAGTTCCGTTGCAAAAAAAAAAACAGCTGCCGAGTTCCATGATTGGATATGACGAATACCCAAACCACCCTCCCGCTTCGGGAAACAAATGTCATCCCAGGCAACCTTAGCCCCCCCACGACCAGAAGGAGAGCCTTTCCAGAGGTAGCACCGAAGCAAACTCTCAACCCTATGGACTATACGAGCAGGTAGCACAAACACACTAGCCCAATAGACCTAGAAGCTATGGAGGACCGACTGGATAAGCTGCAACCTACCAGCATAGGAAAGAGCCCTAGCAGTCCAACTGCCAATCCTAGAGGTGATCCGATCAATCAGAGGCTGGCAATCCCGAGAAAACAGCCTTCCTGAGATAAGAGGGAGACCTAAGTAGCAAACAGGCAGGGACGCAAGAGCGACACCCATGAACTCCGCAAGGCCGACAGCCACCGGGACAGGAACCCCCGCACAGAACATCGAGCTCTTAGCGGAGTTAGCCACAAGGCCTGAAAGCTCCTGGAAGTGATGTAAGGTCTGCTGAACAAACCTCAAAGAAGTCCTATTCCCCGCAGAGAAAATCATCAAGTCATCCGCAAAGCAGATATGGGTAAGATTAACCCTCTCGCACTTGGGATGAAACTCAAACTCAGGCGGCGGGGAATTCAGCAGCCGCGACAAGACTTCCATACACATGACGAACAGGTAAGGGGACTGGGGATCTCCCTAACGGAGACCCCGCCTACCCGCAAAAACCCCCTCAGAGGACCCATTCACCGAAATGGAGAACATAGGCGAAGTAACGCAAGCCCGGATCTAGTTGACAAACTGGCAAGGCGTACCAATCGAGAGCAGTAAGCCAAAGAGAAAATCCCACTAGATAGAATCATAAGCTTTCTGCAGGTCGATCTTCAGCACACACCGCGACCTCCCTTTATTGAGGTGGTAACCCCCAACCAACTCCTGGCAGAGCAGAATGTTATCCACAATACTTCTCCCTTGAACAAAGGCCGACTGATTCGGACTGATGAAGGAAGGCAGCCACACGCAAAGACGATTAGCCAAAACCTTTGCAATGCATTTATACAACACATTACAACAGGAAATAGGTCTGAAATCCTCAACCCGAGAAGCACCCACCTTCTTAGGAATCAAGGTAACAGAAGTGGCATTGATACCAGGAGGAAGTAAGGAGGAATCAAAGAGGTGAAGCGCTGCGGAACAGAAATCATCCCCAACAACACTCCAAGCAGCTTTGAAAAACCCCACAGGGAAACCATTCGGCCCAGGAGCCTTGGCACTACTCATGGAAAAGAGAACATCCCGAACCTCATCTCTCTAGAAGGGGCGGATGAGATCAATTAAACACTGATCAGACCACAAAAACCCCACAATCGGTTTTAACTGCTCTGTAAGGTCACGGTAACCAACCCACTGGGAACCCAAGAGCCCCTGGAAGTAATGAACCAGAGATCTCGAGATGTCCTCATGGGAAGACAACCTGGCCCCAGAACCGTCAACTAGAGAGGAAAAGCTATTCCGGGCGGCCCTAACTTTCGCGCTCCTATGAAAGAAACCCGAGTTCCTATCCCCTAACGCCAGCCATTTAACCCTCGATTTCTGCCGAAGAGAGGCTTCTTCACACCTAGCAGCTGCCCAGAACCTATCCGAGGCCTCAGAGGCCTGAAGCTGGAGGGAGGGAGAAAGGGGGTCTACCAAAACTCCAGCCTGGGCAGCCTCCATGGCCAAGCGAAGATCAACAACCTGCTAACTAAGCACGGCAATCGGCGTCCCAAACTCCTGCCTTAGATAACTCTTTAAACCCTTTAAATTGCGAGCGAAGCTAACAAGAGGAGAGACCCCAACACGGGTCACCCACCTACTAGCGACCACGGACAAAAACCTATCAGACTCCCCCCAATGGTTAAAGAACCGAAAGGAAGGAGACCGACGAGCACCTAAAGGGCCTGGAGAGAAAACCATCGGACTATGATCAGAAAATGCCCCGGTGGGATGCATTTTTTGAAAAAAAAATTTATTCAAAAATGGGATCGTATTGATCAAACATTCACAATCCACTCTTTGGTTTTGTGCAATTCGGAGTCTTACTCAGGTTTTTTGGCACGTGCTTTAAATGCTCCCTTTAATTTAGGGATTTGAGATTGGGGTGCAAGGTTGTTAGATATTAGACTCGCAGGCTTCGAGAGTTGTAGTTTTAGGTTAAAAAGCGTCCCCGACCATAAGTTTGGAAAAGAAGGGAAGAAACGAGCGGTATGGAAATTGCAAAAAACCGAAATTGCAATAAGTTTGGAAAAGAAACGAGCGATATGGAAATTAGAAGCGTCCCCGGCCATAAACCGAAATTGAGGACTAAAGGGCTTTGAGATTGGGGTGCAAGGTTGTTAGATATTAGACTCGCAGGCTTCGAGAGTTGTAGTTTGAGGTTAAAAAGCGTCCCCGACCATAAGTTTGGAAAAGAAGGGAAGAAACGGGCGATATGGAAATTGCAAAAAAACCGAAAACGCCCCGGTGGGATGCAATTTTTGATTTTTTTTTTATTCAAAAATGGGTTCGTATTGATCAAACATTCACAATCCACTCTTTGGTTTTATGGAATTCAGAATCTTACTTAGTTTTTTTGGCACGTGCTTTAAATGCTCCCGTTGAGGATTTTAGGGCTTTGAGATTGGGGTGCAAGGTTGTTAGATATTAGACTCGCAGGCTTCGAGAGTTGTAGTTTGAGGTTAAAAAGCGTCCCCGACCATAAGTTTGGAAAAGAAGGGAAGAAACGAGCGATATGGAAATTGCAAAAAACCGAAATTGCAATAAGTTTGGAAAAGAAACGAGCGATATGGAAATTAGAAGCGTCCCCGACCATAAACCGAAATTGAGGACTAAAAGGCTTTGAGATTGGGGTGCAACGTTGTTAGATATTAGACTCGCAGGCTTCGAGAGTTGTAGTTTGAGGTTAAAAAGCGTCCCCGACCATAAGTTTGGAAAAGAAGGGAAGAAACGGGCGATATGGAAATTGCAAAAAACCCGAAAACGCCCCGGTGGGATGCTTTTTTTGAAATTTTTTTTTATTCAAAAATGGGTTCGTATTGATCAAACATTCACAATCCACTCTTTGGTTTTGTGCAATTCGGAATCTTACTCAGTCTTTTTTGGCACGTGCTTTAAATGCTCCCGTTGAGGATTTTAGGGCTTTGAGATTGGGGTGCAAGGTTGTTAGATATTAGACTCGCAGGCTTCGAGAGTTGTAGTTTGAGGTTAAAAGTTTCCCCGACCATAAGTTTGGAAAATAAGGGAAGAAATGAGCGATATGGAAATTGCAAAAAACCGAAAACGCCCCGGTGGGATGCATGTTTTGAAATATTTTTTAATTCAAAACTGGGTTCGTATTGATCAAACATTCACAATCCACTCTTTGGTTTTGTGCAATTCGGAATCTTACACAGTTTTTTTGGCACGTGCTTTAAATGCTCCCGTTGAGGACTAAAGGGCTTTGAGATTGGGATGCAAGGTTGGTAGATATTAGACTCGCAGGCTTCGAGAGTTGTAGTTTGTGGTTAAAAAGCGTCCTCGACCATAAGTTTGGAATAGAAGGGAAGAAACGAGCGATATGGAAATTGCAAAAAACAGAAAACGCCCCGGTGGGATGCATTTTTTGAATTTTTTTTTTATTCAAAAATGGGTTCGTATTGATCAAACATTCACAATCCACTCTTTGGTTTTGTGCAATTCGGAATCTTACTCAGTTTTTTTGGCACGTGCTTTAAATGCTCCCGTTGAGGATTTTAGGGCTTTGAGATTGGGGTGCAAGGTTGTTAGATATTAGACTCGCAGGCTTCGAGAGTTGTAGTTTGAGGATAAAAAGCGTCCCCGACCATAAGTTTGGAAAAGAAGGGAAGAAACGAGCGATATGGAAATTGCAAAAAACCGAAAACGCCCCGGTGGGATGCATGTTTTGAAATATTTTTTAATTCAAAACTGGGTTCGTATTGATCAAACATTCACAATCCACTCTTTGGTTTTGTGCAATTCGGAATCTTACACAGTTTTTTTGGCACGTGCTTTAAATGCTCCCGTTGAGGACTAAAGGGCTTTGAGGTTGGGGTGCAAGGTTGTTAGATATTAGACTCACAGGCTTCGAGAGTTGTAGTTTAAGGTTAAAAAGCGTCCCCGACCATAAGTTTGGAAAAGAAGGGAAGAAACGAGCGATATGGAAATTGCAAAAAACCGAAAACGCCCCGGTGGGATGCATTTTTTGAAATTTTTTTTTTATTCAAAAATGGGTTCGTATTGATCAAACATTCACAATCCACTCTTTGGTTTTGTGCAATTCGGAATCTTACTCAGTTTTTTTGACACGTGCTTTAAATGCTCCTGTTGAGGATTTTAGGGCTTTAGGGTTTGTGCAATTTGGTTTTGTGCAATTAAGAATCTTATCGAACAACCACTGGGTGCAGTGGGTGAGCGCTCCGCCTAATATAGCAGAGAGTGGGGGTTCGATTCTGCCCTAGGGCAGATTTTCATAAAAATTATCAAACAACCACTTGGTGCAACGGGTGAGTGAACGCATCACCTAGATATTCCAGAGTGGGGGTTGATTGATCCTGCACCGTGCAAACGGGGCATGAATGATTTAAAATATTTAATTGCATTATATACCGCCCATAAAGGCAAAATTTTCTCCTAAACTCTTTGTTCTCTCTCCTCCCAACAATGGAGGATTGAGTTTTTTGAAGATTCTTCCATGGTGGTCGTGGTCCTCCTTGTTGCTGCTGGTTGTAGGGTGTTGAGGCAACGTGATCAAGCTGGCGACCTGGGATCATCATCGAGGTAACTCACAGCCTCTGAGTTTTATATCACCGAGCATGCTGATGAAGAAAGCAAAGCTGGGCGCTTCACCGAGGTAAGTATTCTATCTTGCTTTTCTTTCGGTTTTTAGTGTTATGTTTTTCTTTTCTTTCGGTTTTTAGTGTTCTTTCGGTTTTAGTGTTTTTGTCCTGTTATTGGTTTCTTGGAGTGTTGTGCTCTGGTTTTGGGGTTGAGGGAGATCGTCTTCTTCGTTTGTTCACGCGGCTTGGTGTGCAAATATGAGGAGGAAGAAGTCCCCTCAAAAGAAACCGTTCCTCAAGAGTAATGGTTCTTCTTCGGGCTTCCCTAGTCTTCGGCTCTCCAAAATTTCTGCAACAAAATCAATGGGGGTTGTAAGTTCTGATATCGCTAAGACTAGCCTAAGTGAAGGGCGGTCTAAAGTGGTTGCATCTGACAGGTTGGGGCAAAACTCAGAGGCTGTAAGTTATGGTCAAAAAACAGAGCAGCTTGCATTTTTTGGGCAGACTTCTTCCCTGTCAAAAAATGGAAAAACAGGGGGTCTTTCAATTGAAGGAGAAGATTTCTGTGTTGATTTTGGCCTTGGTCCTCAGCCCCGAATTAACTCTTCTAAGTCTGAGGCTTCTTCTTCGTCTAACCAGAGGAGTGTTGGCGCTGATAAGTCTCGACTGGAGGTTGAAGACGACGGGCTAGGGCTACCTGGTTCTTCGACCATGGAGGCGGCTGCTGATACCCGAGCTTTGAATGTTCGTCCTATTGAAGGAAACTTCAATAATGGTGAGGGCGTGTTTGAAGGGCTGGGTATTAATTCTGAAAAGCTTCCCTTATCTGCTGCCAATTTGAAAATGCAAGCTGGCCCTCTTCCTTCAAAAATGGCGAAAACAGGTGGTAAGGCCAGTCAGTTGAATTCATCTGCGGGAGTTGATATTGTCATTAATAAGGTGTTAGGTCCTCAGCCCCGTGGTATGACTTCTGCGGCCGAGGCTTCTTCATCTTCAAATTTTCGGTTTATTGATGATGACAAGCTTCGGCTGGAGGTTGAAGACGATAGTTTAGGCGAACTTGCGTCCTCAACAATGGTGGTGGCGGCTGATGCTCGAGCTTTGAATGCTCTTCCTATTCAAGGAAACTTCAATCATGGTGAGGGCGTGCTTGAAGGGCTGGGTATTAATTCGGCTTTGCTTCTCTTATCTGATGCTAATTCAAATGTGCAAGCTGGCCATCTTGGATATGGGATCCGCTCTAAAAGGTCTTTGTTGCCAAATTTGGAAAATTTGGAAAATCAGCTCCTTGAGCAAAAGACAACTCCCGTAGGCAATTCTTCATTGTCATTACAGGTAAGCTTGGATAATAATTTGATTCAAGATCCTTCTCTCTCTAAAACCGATTGTCAATTGGGCTTTAAAGGAAAAGTTGGAAAATCTATTATTTCCTTGCCTCAAAACCGTGGGAGTTGGGGAGCTAATCCAAGGTGTGCTTCCCATTTTGACTTCCCAAATGGACTTGGCCCAATTGGTAATGCTTCGGGTGGGCTTGGCCAAGGGAATAGGTTAGCACAAGATGGGCTTCATGAGATGGGCTATTCTGATTTTCACCTTAATGGGCTTGATGACTTGGGTTCGGGCTCAATTTTGAATGGGCAAGGAGCCTTGTCTTTTGGGCCGTCCTCTTTTAGCCCAATAAGGCGTGGGCAGTTAGGCCACTTGGTGACTCGTCGTGTTACGCCCAATCGGGATGCGGTTTTGCCCCTTGAGGGAAAGGATGTAGCTAGTGAGGTTGGGTTGGGGTGTAGCTCGGTTGGGCCTAGGATTGGTTCGGGGATTCCAGGAAAGTTTCCTTTGTTAGGCCATCCTACTACGGACTTAGGAGTGAGTGAAGGGGCTGATGCGTCTTTGGGTTCCTTTGGTGGGTTTGGGCCTAATCATATTGGGCCCGGTGGGCCCCTAGGGTCCCTTGGTCAGGGGCATAAGGCTAGTTGGGCCAATCTGTTTGGGCCTCAGTGGACCTCCCCAGCTGATGAGCCCCTTCTCTATAACCCTCAAATTGAGAAGGATGGGATTATGTTTTTTTTTGCAAAGGTGATTATATATTAAGCAAAAAGGACCTCAAAGCACGAGGCCAAAGGGCACCATCAAACAAGAGAACATCCACTGGGAAAACCAATGTACCAAACATCGAGCTCTTAGCGGAGTTAGCCACAAGGCCTGAAAGCTCCTTTGGCTCCTTCTGCTTCGCTCTGGTTCTCTGTGGGTGGCTTGGATGGAGGAGTATATCCTCCATGGTCGGTCTCTTTGGACGATTCCTGTGTCGTCTATGTGGTCTTGGTGCCTCAAGGCGATTATGGGGCTTCGGGACCAATTCCGTCCACTTGTCCGGTTTTCCATTGGTGACGGTTCTAGGTGTCGTATGTGGGTTGATCCTTGGCTGCCTGATGGTCCTATTCTCCCCAGAATCAGTGATCGTATCTTGTATGACGCTGCTAGTCATATTCAAGCTATGGTCTCTGATTTTCTGCTACCTGATGGTTCGTGGCGGTGGCCGGTTGTGTCTCCTGATTTGTTGGAGATCGCCGATGCCGTGTGCTCTACTGTGTGTTGCCCAGGTAGGGAGGATAGGTTGATCTGGGTTCCAGGCGGGATTGGTTTTTCGGTTTCAAGTGCTTGGGAGGCGATTCGCCCCCGTGGGACGGTGGTTCCGTGGCAGGGTTTGCTATGGTTCGGGGGGAATATTCCGCGTCATGCTTTTGTCACCTGACTGGCCTTGAGGGACCGCTTGTATACTCGTGATAGGCTGGCTAGGTGGATCCCCTCGACACCTACCGATTGTTTGCTTTGTTTGTCAGGGACTGAGTCCCGTGACCACTTGTTCTTCCAGTGCCCCTTTGCGAGTTTGGTGTGGGAGGATATCCTCTGTTGGGGCAGAGCTTCCCGCCTCGTTCTCCCTTGGGATGCTGAGCTTGAGTGGATTTGTCGGGTGAGTGCTGGGCATCACAAGCGTAAGCTTGTTTGGAGGGTGGCCTGGTGTGCTGTGATCTACCATATTTGGATGGAACGCAACTTGCGTTTTCATGGCCCGGGTCACCGCGCTCCTCAGTCGGTTATCGCTGTTATTCGGGCTGATATTTCTTCTGCATGCTCGTCCTGGGTGGGTGCAGTTTCGGCCGTCTCCCCCTGGGATTCTTTTGTTTGACTTTGTCTTGTTCTTTGAGTGTGTGCAGGTGTTTGTCAGGTTGCTCTTTGCGGTGCTGTCTCGCTTCTGGCGATTGCTTCTTCCCCTGCTCTGTCCCTGGTTCCTGCTGCTGTCCCTTCTCTGGAGTGGTTTCTGTTTTGGTCTGTGCGGCTTGGTTGTTTGCGACTGTCCCTGTGGTTGTTCTTGCTCTGAGATCGCTGCTTGCTGTGGCTCTATCTTTTCTCCTGTCTGTCCTTGGCCTTTCTCCCCTGGTGGGCTCCTTGTGTGGGGCTTTGAGAGGCTAGTCTGTGGGGTGGCCCTTGCTGTCGGGGTTGGTTCAGGCGGTGCTTGCTTCTTCTACAGTTGGCTGTCCTTCTCTGTTCTGTGGGTGCTCGTTGTCCCCTGGCGGTCCTGGTTCCTAATTGAGCGGAGTTCTGGATGCTTGTTGTCACCCCGAAAGGCGCTTTGTCCTGAGGGTGTGTGGGCTTTTGGTGGGTCCTTGAATCTGGCTTTGTCGAGGGAAGCGATGCTGGCTGGGTCCCTGTGGCTTTCTGCCGTGCCTGCATGCCGGATGGTTGTTTCTTTTGCCATTAGTAGGGGGAAGACGAGTTTGATGGGCCTCTTCTTTGTTAGGTTTCTTGGTCGTGCTTGGGGGGCGGGCTTCTTGCTTGCATATGATGGTTGGCCAGCTTGGCCCCTTTTTTTCTCTGCATCTGCCTGTTCTATCTCTGTTTGCTTGGTGCCCCTTGACCCTGTCTGGAGTCGCTCTTTCGCTCGTGCCGGCCGGGGGATGGATGGCCTGGGGTGTTTTGTGGGCGGATGAGGTGTCATTTGCTTCAGCTGTTGCTTTTGCTTTTTCAGTTGTGTTACATTTTTCTGCTTTTTGTCTTTTCTGGCTCCTTCCCGCTTGTGGGTTGGATGCTGGGGTCTGTTGTTGTTTGGTTTCTTTTTTGCTCTCCCTCGGGCTGTGAGGTTTCCGTTGGGTTGTTTTTGTTTTGTTGTCATACATTGGTTCTCCCAGTGTTTGTTCTCTTGTTTGTTGTGCCCTTTGGCCACGGGCTTTGAGGCCTTTTGCTTATATATATTCACCTTTGCAAAAAAAAAAAAAAACAACCCAACGGAGCCTCACAGCCCGAGGGAAAGCAACAAAAGAAAACCAACAAACAACAAACCCCGGCACCCAACCCACAAGCGGGAAGGAGCCGGAAAAGACAAAAAAGCAAATAAATACAACACAACTCAAAGAGCAAAAGAACACAACTGAAGCAAGAGGAAACAACAAGTCAGATCACGAACGAAGCATAACTCCCCAGCCGCCCAAAAAACACCCCAAGCCATCAATCCCCGGACCGGCACGAGCGAAAGAGCGACTCCAGACAAGGTCAAGGGGCACCAAGCAAAGCAGACGGAGGACAGACAGATGCTGAGATAAAAAGAGGCCAAGCTGGCCATCCATCATATGCATGCAAGAAGCCAGCCCCCCAAGCACCACCAAGTAAACTAAAACAAAGAAGAGGCCCTTCAACTCGTCTTCCCCCTACTTCTGGCAAAAGAACAACCATCAGGTATGCAAGCCCGGCAGAAAGCCACAAGGACCAGGCAAGCATCGCTTCCCTCGACAAAGCCTAATCCAAGGACACCGAATCAAAAAACCGACACATCCTCCGGACAAGGCGCCTTTCGGGGTGACAACAAGCAACCAGAACAAACTCAACTCAATTCAGGAACCAGGACCACACCAGGGGGCAAAGAGCACCCACAAAACAGAGATCGACAGCCAACTGCAGAAGTAGCAAGCACCGCCTGAACCAACCCCTACAGAGAGAGGCACCCCACAGACTAGCCTCTCATAGCCACCACTCAAAATGCCCACCAGGGACGAAAGAGCCAAGGACAGCTAGGGGCCAACAGGGGAAGAAAGCAAGCAAACTGTACGAGCCGCTGCAAGAAGCGCCCTCAAAGCAGGAACAAGCAAAGGGAGAGGCCCCAAACAGGCAAGCCTCACAGACCAAACTGAAAACCCCCTCTAGAGAAGAGACAACAGCAGCACCTAGGGACAGAACAGGGGAAGAAGCAATTGCCAACAACGAAACGCACCGCAAGGAGCAACCTAGGGACAAAGCAGGGGAAGAAGCAATCGCTAGAAGCGAAACAGCACCGCAAAGAGCAACCTGAAAAAACACCTGCACACACTCAAAGAACAAGATAAAGTCAATCAAAAGAATCCCAGGGGGAACCGGCCGAAATCGCACCCACCCAGGACGAGCAAGCAGAAGAAATATCAGACCGAATAGCAGCGATAACCGACTGAGGAGGACGGTGACCCAGGCCGTGAAAACGCAAGTTGCGTTCCATCCAAATATGGTATATCACAGCACACCAGGCCACTCTCCAAACAAGATTACGCTTGTGCTGCCCAACACTCTCCCGACAAATCCATTCAAGGTCAGCATCCCAAGGGAGAACGAGGCGGGAAGCTCTACCCCAACTGAGGATATCTTCCCACACCAAACTCGCAAAGGGGCACTGAAAGAACAGGTGGTCACGGGTATACAGACGATCCCTCAAGGCCAGCCAGGTGACAAAAGCGTGACGCGGAATATTCCCCCTGAACCATAGCAAACCCTGCCAAGGAACCACCGTTCCACGAGGACGGATCGCCTCCCAAGCACTCGAAACTGAAAAGTCAATCCCGTCTGGAACCCAGATCAACCTATCCTCCCGACCTGGGCAACACACAGGAGAGCGCACGGCATCGGAGATCTCCAACAACTCAGGAGACACCAACGGCCACCGCCACGAACCATCAGGCAGCAGGAAATCAGAGACCATAGCTTGAATATGACTAGCCGCGTCATACAAGATACGATCACTAATCCTCGGGAGAATAGGACCATCATGATGGAGCGACTTGCGCAGCGGAAAGCGATTTCGGACCGATGATACTCTAATTTCATCAATTTAACAAATAGAAAACATGCTCAAAGACGAAATTAAGAAATTAGAAATACATACCCTTGTAGCTCCAAAATCTTCAAGTCCGCCGGCCGTTCCTCGTCACGATCTCTTCCGACCTCTTCTCACGAACGCCTCGAGGACCACCCCAGGTAGTCCGGCTATCCTCGGCGCCGCGCAACGGAGTTTTGGGACTCCGAAACAAAAAGAAAAGAAGAAGAAGAAGAAGAATGGAAGAAGAAAGGAAACTGATGAGAGGGTTTTTTTTTTTTTTGCTTTTTTTTTTTTTTTTTTTGCTTACGAAGAACACAGAAGCCAAAAATGACTTGAAAAACTTAAGTTTTTCAATATCAATTCAACTACCCAAAAACCCACTCAATTAAGCGAAGTTTAGCCATTTGGCAAGCATGCAAAGTACCACCACATATATATATATATATATATTATTATAAATAAAATTAATTCACAATTAATTTTAAATAATAATAAATATTTTATTTATTAAACATTTTAATAAATAATATATATATATTTAATTAATTAAACTTTTTAATTAATTAATATTATTTAATTCAATATCAAATATTAATTAAATAATATGGCTAAACCCGGTTTTCCGAAAACCGACTTTTTTGCACATGAATCCTATTCATGTTTTAGATCAATTCCATATTTAAATCACATTTAAATATGTCTATATTTAAATCATATTTAAATATGTCCATCCTCTTCCATAAACCGAATTTGAACAATTCAAATTCTTTTTCTTTTAATTTTCTCTTATACTGTTGCACGACGTTATCCGAGCTAGCCAGGAGAACCTAAATGACCTACAGATCATGAGCTCCAACGATACGAGATTATTCGGTCAAAACTCTTTTAACCCGAATCAATCAACTTTCGTTAACCCCCGGAGACTCCACTATAGTCCGAGGGTTGCACTCTCCTCACTGTAGATATATTATGTCCTCTGATATAACCGTCACTGGAAAGTCGACCCTTCACAGGTTGTTCGTAATCACAGCTGGGTCATTTAAACCGTTTAACCCCTGCATTACGTCTTGTTCCTTAAGTACCACTGACACCTCTAATGAACAATAGATCTGTGGTCCAACCAACAGATCAATAAACCCTCTCATCACATGAGAGTGTGAGCGCTCATTTTTCAAGCCACGGAGTCAGCTATTAAGGGAACAACCTATCTACTAACCCTGAAGAGCGGGTTAGGAGTGAACTCCAAGCTTGCTATACTATGTCCCCAGCTACCTATTCGACTTTATCCCCAAGATGGTAGGCTTATTGAGTCGGCGCTTATGGGCCACTCTCACCCGTGCAAGTCAAAGGATACTATCGAATAAGCAGGAGTTCATAGCGAGCTCAGGATTGAGATCGAGTTACCTAGGCCATCAATATGTATAAGTCGGTCTCATCAGTAAACGGAGTTATAAAGAGAGAGCGACTTAATACGCGGTTCGATCTTGTGTAAACTCTTTACACAGGACGCCCTCACTTCTCACATCTCCATGTGGAACGATTCGGATCACATCGTTCTGTACAATACAAAGTGAGCCGCATCCAATAGTGTTACCAGGATAAGGTACCCAGCCTTATCCGTATACTATAGACCGTTTTGACTGACTACTTGAGCCTGATCCACAATCATGTCATACATGAAGCTCAAGTACTCATATTCAGCCAAGGGTGTTGGTCATTGGTATAGGTTAAACCAAACACGTTTCACTTTATTCCAGTAAACTCTTTTACTGAATAAAACTAATAACTCTTTATTCTAAATAGAATATTTACAAACATAACAGTTTACAAACCACGAGTTTTAGGACATAAAACCCAACACATCAGGCAGCCATGGATCAACCCACATACGGCAACTACAATCATCACCAATGGAAAACCGGACAAGTGGACGAAATTGGTCACGAAGCCCCATAATCGCCTTGAGGCACCAAGACCACAAAGACGACACAGGAATCGTCCAAAGAGAACGACCACGGAGGATATACTCCTCCATCCAAGCGACCCACAGAGAACCAGAGCGAAGCAGAAGGAGCCAAAGAAGCTTCATAACAGCTGCCAAGTTCCAGGATTGGATATGACGAATACCCAAACCTCCCTCCCGCTTCGGCAAACAAATGTCATCCCAGGCAACCTTAGCCCCCCCGCGACCAGAAGGAGAGCCTTTCCAGAGGTAGCAACGAAGCAAACTCTCAACCCTATGGACTATACGAGCAGGCAACACAAACACACTAGCCCAATAGACCTGGAAGCTATGGAGGACCGACTGGATAAGCTGCAACCTACCAGCATAGGAAAGAGCCCTAGCAGTCCAACTGCCAATCCTAGAGGTGATCCGATCAATCAGGGGCTGGCAATCCCGAGAAGACAGCCTTCCTGAGAGGAGAGGGAGACCTAAGTAACAAACAGGCAGGGACGCAAGAGCAAGACCCACGAACACAGCAAGGCCGACAGCCACCGGGACAGGAACCCCCGCACAGAACATCGAGCTCTTAGCGGAGTTAGCCACAAGGCCTGAAAGCTCCTGGAAGTGATGTAAGGTCTGCTGAACAAACCTCAAAGAAGTCCTATTCCCCGCAGAGAAATTCATCAAGTCATCCGCAAAGCAAAGATGGGTAAGATTAACCCTCTCGCACTTGGGATGAAACTCAAACTCAGGCGGCGGGGAATTCAGCAGCCGCGACAAGACTTCCATACACATGACGAACAGGTAAGGGGACAGGGGATCTCCCTGACGGAGACCCCGCCTACCCGCAAAAAACCCCTCAGAGGACCCATTCACCGAAATGGAGAACATAGGCGAAGTAACGCAAGCCCGGATCTAGTTGACAAACTGGCAAGGCGTACCAATCGAGAGCAGTAAGCCAAAGAGAAAATCCCACTGGATAGAATCATAAGCTTTCTGTAGGCCGATCTTCAGCACACACCGCGACCTCCCTTTATTGAGGTGGTAACCCCCAACCAACTCTTGGCAGAGCAGAATGTTATCCACAATACTCCTCCCTTGAACAAAGGGCGACTGATTCGGACTGATGAAGGAAGGCAGCCACATGCGAAGACGATTAGCCAAAACCTTTGCAATGCATTTATACAACACATTACAACAGGAAATAGGCCTGAAATCCTCAACCAGGGAGGCACCCACCTTCTTAGGAATCAAGGTAAGAGAGGTGGTTTTGATAGCAGGAGGAAGGAAGGAGGTATCAAAGAAGTGAAGCGCTGCGGAACAGAAATCATCCCCAACAACACTCCAAGCAGCTTTGAAAAACCCCACAGGGAATCCATCCGGCCCAGGAGCCTTGGCACTACTCATGGAAAAGAGAACAACTCGAACCTCATCTCTCGAGATGGGGCGGATGAGATCAGTTACACACTGATCAGACCACAAAAACCCCACAATCGGTTTTAATTGCTTTGTAAGGTCACGGTAACCAACCCACTGGGAACCCAAGAGCCCCTGGAAATAATGAACCAGAGATCTCGAGATGTCCTCATGGGAAGACAACCTGGCCCCAGAACCGTCAACCAGAGAGGAAAAGCTATTTCGGGCTGCCCTAACTTTCACGCTCCTGTGAAAGAAACCCGAGTTCCTATCCCCTAACGCCAGCCATTTAATCCTCGATTTCTGCCGAAAAGAGGCTTCTTCACACCTAGCTGCTGCCCAAAACCTATCCGAGGCCTCAGAGGCCTGAAGCTGGAGGGAGGGAGAAAGGGGGTCTGCCAAAACTCCAACTCCTGCCTTAGAGACCTCTTTAAGCCCTTTAAATTGCGAGCGAACCTAACAAGCGGAGAGACCCCAACACGGGTCACCCACCCACTAGCGACCACAGACAAAAACCTATCAGACTCCCCCCAATGGTTAAAGAACCGAAAGGAGGGAGACCGACGAGCACCTAAAGGGCCTGAAGAGAAAACCATCAGACTGTGATCTGAAACACCCCAATCATGCACGTGCACCACACACAGAGGGCGGGCAGAAGCCCACTCAGCATTCACCAAAACTCTATCCAACCTCCCCAACTGACCTCCCGGGCCACCCCGCGGGCGGCTAGTCCAAGTGAACCAATTCCCCTGAACCGGCAGCTCAACCAAGTCAGCCTCTAGGAGAGCATTATCAAAGGCTCCCATCGCAGAGATGCTATGGTTACCACCACTCCTCTCAGTCAGCCGCCTAGTCTCATTAAAGTCTCCCATAACCACTCCAGGGGAAGACCAGCTCGAACAAGCCAAGGCCAAATCCCTCCACAAAGCAGATCGTCCTGCCTCGAGATTGGACCCATACACACAGGCAATATGAGTCGCAACCTGGGAAGACAGATCCACCAGGGAGCCAGTAACCAACTGAGGACTAATCAGGCTAGGAGAGAAAGAGAAACGACAGGAACGCCATAACACCCAAATACGACTCAGACCACTATCCCCGTAACTACACAGGCACTGTCAATCGGCCCCAAAGGAACGAAACACGAAGTCAAACTGATAAGCCTTAACCTTAGTTTCTACCAGACAGCAGAAACCAATATTCTCAGACTGCAAAAAGGAGCGAACACATCGTCCTTTTGTTGGGTCAGTGAGACCGTGCACATTCCACGAGCACCAACTAGACATAGGAAGTAGAAGGGGAGACAGTGTCATCCTGACACCATCGAGGGTCCACACTGTCACAGAGCACCTTTTCCACTAAGGAAACCACCCTCGGGGAGGCCAAGGCATACCCCGAGGAATCAGCTAGAGAACCGAAAGAGTTAGTCACGTGGACCCCCTTTGGGGGCTCAGGAGAACGGGAAAGCCTAGAGGTGGGGCCAATAGGAGAACTCGGGAGACTAACCAAGGCAATGGGATGGGCAGACGAGTCTGTCGCAGCCAAGGATTTGGCAGCCTTCTTCCTGTTCCGTTTACGCCTACGAGATTTCCCTTCCACAGGGATAAACTCATCAACACCCTCAAGAGAGGAGACCTGTTGACCCTCCCCACTAGCAACCACTACCTGATCCGAGCCCACGACCTCACTCTGGGCCGCACCTTGACCTCACCCTCAGCAGACACCTGTGTAGTGAGGGTGGGAACAAAACTACCCACAGTCTGTTTCGGACAACCTGTGTCCGAATGACCAAAGACACGGCAAGACAGGCACCGCTTGGGTTTCCACTCATATTCAATTGGGATAGTATGATCCACACCATAGACAGTGACCTCAACTTTACTAGGAAGAGAGGCATCAATCGCGACCTCCACACAAACCCGAGCATACGAGGAGCACGTTTTGTCCTTTGTAGGCTTATCCAACCTCAAAGGAACACCAACCGTGCTCGCAATATTACTCAACCCAGGAGAGGTCCATAATTCCATAGGGACATGAAAAAACTTGACCCACACCGGAATGTTATCGAAAACAAAGAACTGGGGAACTATCCCAGGGACCCACTGCCTCAGAAGGATAGGCTTCCCCCCAATGTACCAGGGGCCGTTCTCCAGGACCCAGTCCCGAGCTGAGTCCTTTTTGAACCTGAAGATGATCAAACCATTATCAAACAAATTAATGGTTGGAACTTCCACATGACCCCAAATCCTCCTGATAAGCCGATCAAGGACAAAAAAAGGAAGTTTGCCATCAATAAACTGACCCACTAATGAACCTCTCCAAACTGCAATGCCCTCCTCAATAACCTCATCCGAAGGAGTGGCAAACATAATCCCATCCTTCTCCATTGGAGGGTTATAGACTAGGGGTTCATCGGCGGGGGAGGTCCACTGAGGCCCAAAAAGATTGGCCCAACTAGCCTTTTGCCCCTGACCACGGGGCCCTAAGGGTCCAACCGGCCCAATATGAATCGGACCAAAACCACCCAACGAGCTCATAGACGCATCATCCCCCTCGCTAGCTACCAAGTCCGAACGAGGGTGGCCTAACAGAGGAAACTTTCCTGGAATCCCCGAGCCAATCCTAGTCCCAAGCGAGCGAAACCCCATCCCAAACTCACTAGCTCCACACTTGTCCTTCAGGGGCCCAACCTCATCCCGGGTGGGCATGGAACGCCGAGTCACCAAATGGCCCAACTGTCCACACCCTATTGGGCTAAAGGAAGATGGCCCAAAAGGCAAAACTCCTTGCCCTAAGCCATTTAAATTTGGGCCCATACCCAATTGGTCAAGCCCATTAAGGTTAATCCCAGTTTGATCCAACTCCTGAAGCCCATCTTGGCCAAGCCCAGAACCATTACCATTAGGGGCAAGACCATTTGGGTATTCAAATTGGGTAGCACAATTAGGAATGACTGCCAACTTCCCACGGGTTGGAGAGGTGGAAAGAATTGACTTGCCATCTTTGGCTTTGAAGCCCAATTGACCGTTAGAGCCCAAAGATTTGGCCATAGAGAGAGAAAGATCTCCACTTGGTGCAGTGGGTGAGCGCTCCGCCTAAGATAGCAGAGAGTGGGGGTTCGATTCTGCCCTAGGGCAGATTTTCATAAAAATTATCAAACAACCACTTGGTGCTACGGGTGAGTGAGCGCATCACCTAGATAGCCCAGAGTGGTGCACCGTGCAAACGGGGCATGGATGATTTAAAATATTTAACTGCATTATATACCGCCTATAAAGGCAAATTTTTGCAAATTATAGAGGCAAATTTTTGGGTTTTTTAAATTCTCTCTATTCTCTCTCCTCCCAACAATGGGGGACTGATTTTTTGAGCTTCAACTATGGTGGTTTCGTGGCTTCCATGGCTGTTCATTGAAGCTTCGTATATCCGGTTGATGAAGGGAGCGGAGCTGGGCGCATCACCGAGGTAAGTTCTCTTCATTTTATGTTTTTTAGAGTCTTTTTACGTTCTGTTTTTGTGTTTTTGCATTTCGTTTTTAGAGTTCGTGGTACTCTGTTCTTGGTCATCCTTTGTTCTGTTTGGGGAAGTTGTGGGATTGTTCTCCTTCGGCTTTCCACGATTGTTGTGCATCATGAGAAGGAAAAAATCTCCTCAGAAGAAACCCTTTGCCCAGAGCATTCCAACATCGGGTCTTCATGGAATTCGAAATAGAATTCCAAATCCTTCAGCCTTGAGTGAGGGGTCTTTGGAGTCTGCTGGTTTAGGTAAATCCTCGGGGGAGATGGGGCTTCTGAACTCAATTGTGGAGGAACCGAGGATGGTTTTAATTTCTGGGCAAAAACAGAGTGTGGATTTCGTTGGCGGTCCCGAGTCAAGCAAGCTACATCCTGAGCAGCACTCTTCTTCTTTGGGGGCTGGAAGTAGGGTCGATTCTCTGCCAAACCGTCGTAAGGGCCGTGCCAAAGGGGCTGGATCTAGTGGACATGGGAACAATTCAGAGGACCTGCGAATAGTTCCCCAGAATGGTGCTGTGTTACCCCCTCGGTTGTATCCTCAGCAGCCGGTGGTGAATCCAGATGAGGCTTCCATGGTGGTCCAGTCAGCTGTCAATCTGAATCTGGGACCTTGCAGGCGAGAGGTAGGCGATGAAGGTTTAGGGCAATTAGTCTCTACGTCCATGGATGCGGCGCAGGAGGAGCTCGCTGTGAACGACTTTCCTATTGAAGGAAACTTCAATAATGGGGATGGAGTGTTTGATGGGATGGCATTTAACTCGGCAAAACTTCCTTCCGTTTTGTCTGCTGCTAAATCGAGTTTACCAGCTGGCCCATCTGATTATGGGATCTCAAATAAATCAGTTTTGCCAAATAAGGAATTATTGGGAAACCAGCACATGGATTCTCGGGCTTCTCTCTTAGGCAAGCAATTCCGGGAGAACCCAAATAAGGAAAGCTTGGCGTCTGATTATGGGATCTCAAATATCAGTAAGACTCCTTCAGCTCCCGTGATTAACGCTGCTCTTAATGGTCAAGATACTTTTGAAAATCCCCCAGCTGGCCGTTTGAAGCTTAGGAATCCGGCTACTTTGGCTCCTTTGGAAAGTCAAGTTAAGGGGGATTCTCTCTCCATGAGCAATGTCATAAAGTCCTTGGATGCCCGTTATGGAAAGTCAACTGGTGCTTCTCCTCATGTTGGGCCGATTGATGGATTTCAAATGGCCAAGCAACGACGTGATGGCCATCCTGATTTTCCAAATTCGCATGGGTCTTCTAATGTAAGCTGCAATGGGCTAGGCCCAAATGAGTTTCTCACTAATGGGCTAGGTCCAATTGGGATGCGGTCCATTGGGCTTGACCAAGATGGGCTTGATGCAAATGGGCTAGGCCAAGATGGGCTTAATGGTCTAGGCCAAAATGGGCTGAATGAATTGAATCACAATGGGCCACTTAATGCTAATGGGCTTGATAAATTGAGTTCGGGCCCATTGATTGGTTTAGGTCAAGGAGTTTTGCCAATGGGGACATCTTCTTTTAGCCCAATCGGGCGTGGACAGTTGGGCAATTTGGTGACCCGCTGTAGTGTCCCCCCTCGGGAGGAGTTATTGGCCTTGGAGGGAAAGGATGGAGCTAGTGAGTCTGGAATGGGGTTTGGCTCGCTTGGGACGAGGTTTGGGTCGGGGATTCCAGGAAAGTTTCCTCTGTTAGGCCAACCTCGCTCGGGTATGTTTGCTAGTGAGGGGGATGTTGTGTCTATGGGTTCTGAGGATGGTTCTGGGCCGAATCTTGGTGGGCCCTTTGGGGCCCGAGGGGCCAATGGTCCGGGACAGCAGTCTACTTGGGCCAATCTGTTTGGGCCCCAGTGGATCTCCCCTGCTGATGAACCCTTAGTCTATAACCCTCCTATTGAGAAGGATGGGCTTATGTTTGCCATTCCCTCGGATGAGGTTATTGAGGAGGGCATATCAGTCTGGAGAGGTTCTTTGGTGGGTCAATTTGTTGATGGCAAACTTCCATTTTTTGTTCTTGATCGTCTTGTCAGGAAGATTTGGGGACATGTGGAAGTTCCAACCACTAACTTGTTTGATAATGCATTGATCATTTTCAGGTTCCAAAAGGACTCAGCTAGGGACTGGGTCTTAGAGAATAGCCCCTGGCACTTTGGGGGGAAGCCTATCCTACTGAGGCAGTGGGCCCCTGGGATTGTCCCCCAGACCTTTGTGTTCGATAAAATTCCTGTGTCGGTTAAGTTTTTCCATGTCCCTATGGAAATGTGGACCACTCCTGGGTTGAGCAACATTGCGAGTACGGTTGGTGTTCCTTTGCGGTTGGATAACCCTACAAAGGACAAAACGTGCTCCTCGTATGCTCGGGTCTGTGTGGAGGTTGCGATTGATGCCCCTCTTCCTAGTAAGGTTGGGGTCACTGTCTATGGGGTGGATCATACTATCCCCATTGAGTACGAATGGAAGCCCAAGAGGTGCCTATCCTGTTGGGTCTTTGGCCATTCGGACTCCGGCTGTCCAAAAAAGACTGTGAGTAGTTTTGATCCCATCCTCCCTACACAGGTGTCTACTGAGGGTGGGGTCAGGGTGCCGGCCCAGAGTGATGGGGTGAGCTCGGATCAGGTAGGGGTTGCTAGTGGGGAGGGTGAACAGGCCTCCTCTCTCGAGGCTGGTGATGACTTTATCCCTGTGGGAGGGAAATCTCGCAGGCGTAAACGGAAGAAGGCTGCCAAGTCCTTGGCTGCAGACTCGTCTGCCCTTCCCATTGCCTTGGCTAGTCTCCCGAGTTCTCCTATTGGCCCCTCCCCTCGGCTCCCCCGTTCTCCTGAGCCCCCGAAGGGGGTACATGTGACTAACTCTTTCGGTTCTCTTTCGGATTCCTTGGGGTGTGATTTGGCCCCCCGGAGGGTGGTTTCCTTAGTGGAAAAGACGATCTGTGACAGTGTGGACCCCCGATGTTGTCAGGATGCCATTGTCTCCCCTTCTACTTCCTATGTCTATTTGGTGCTCGTGGAATGTGCGCGGTCTCACTGACCCGACAAAAGGTCGATGTGTTCGATCCTTTTTGCAGTCGAGAATATTGGTTTCTGCTGTCTGGTAGAAACTAAGGTTAAGGCTCATCAGTTTGATTTCGTGTTTCGTTCCTTTGGGGCCGATTGGCAGTGTGTTTGTAGTTATGAGGATAGTGGCCTGGGTCGTATTTGGGTGTTATGGCGTTCCCGCTGTTTCTCTTTCTCCCCTAGCCTGATTAGTCCTCAGTTGGTTACTGGCTCCCTGGGGGACCTGTCTTCTCAGGTTGTGACTCATATTGCCTGTGTGTATGGGTCCAATCTCGAGGCTGGGCGGTCTGCTTTGTGGAGGGAGTTGGCCTTGGCTTGTTCGAGTTGGTCTTCCCCTGGAGTGGTTATGGGAGACTTTAATGAGACTAGCCGGTTGACTGAGAGGAGTGGGGGTAATCATAGCATTTCTGCGATGGGAGCCTTTGATACTGCTCTCCTAGAGGCTGACTTGGTTGAGCTGCTGGTTCAGGGGAATTGGTTCACTTGGACTAGTCGCCGAGGGGTGGCCCAGGAGGTCAGTTGGGAAGGTTGGATAGAGTTTTGGTCAATGCTGAGTGGGCTTCTGGTCGGCCTATGTGTGTGGTGCACGTGCATGACTGGGGTGTTTCTGACCATAGTCCGATGGTTTTCTCTTCAGGCCCTTTAGTTGCTCGTCGGTCTCCCTCCTTTCGGTTCTTTAACCATTGGGGGGAGTCTGATAGGTTTTTGTCTGTGATCGCTAGTAGGTGGGTGACCGATGTTGGGGTCTCTCCGCTTGTTAGCTTCGCTCGCAATTTAAAGGGCTTAAAGGGGTCTCTCAGGCAGGAGTTTGGGACGCCGATTGCCGTGCTTAGTCAGCAGGTTATTGATCTTCGCTTGGCCATGGAGGCTGCCCAGGCGGGAGTTTTGGCAGACCCCCTTTCTCCCTCCCTCCAGCTTCAGGCCGCTGAGGCTTCTGATAGGTTCTAGACAGCAGCTAGGTGTGAAGAAGCCTCCCTTCGGCAGAAATCGAGGGTTAAGTGGCTGGCGTTAGGGGATAGGAACTCGGGGTTCTTTCACAGGAGCGTGAAAGTTAGGGCAGCCCGGAATAGCTTTTCCTCTTTGGTTGATGGTTCTGGGGTTAGGATGTCTTCCCATGAGGACATCTCGAGATCTCTGGTTCATTATTTCGAGGGTCTCTTGGGGTCCCAAGGGGTTGGTTATCGTGACCTCACAGAGCGATTAAAGCCGATGGTGGGTGAGCGATTAAACCCTAAACCCTGTTCGTCATGTGTATGGAAGTCTTGTCGCGGCTGCTGAATTCCCCGCCGCCTGAGTTTGAGTTTCATCCCAAGTGTGAGAAGGTTAATCTTACCCATCTTTGCTTTGCGGATGACTTGATGATTTTCTCTGCGGGGAACAGGACTTCTTTGAGGTTTGTTCAGCAGACATTACTTCACTTCCAGGAGCTTTCAGGCCTTGTGGCTAACTCCGCTAAGAGCTCGATGTTCTGTGCGGGGGTCCCTGTCCAGGTGGCTGTCGGTCTGGCTGAGTTCATCGGTGTAGATCTTGCGACCTTGCCTGTTTATTACTCAGGTCTCCCTCTCATCTCTGGTCGGCTGTCTTCTCGGGATTGCCAGCCTCTGATTGATCGGATCACCTCTAGGATTGGCAGTTGGACTACTAGGGCTCTTTCCTATGCGGGAAGGTTGCAGCTTATCCAGTCGGTCCTCCAGAGCTTCCAGGTCTATTGGGCTAGTGTGTTTGTGCTGCCTGCTCGTATAGTCCATAGGGTTGAGAGTTTGCTTCGGTGCTACCTCTGCAAGGGCTCTCCTTCTGGTCGTGGGGGGGCGAAGGTTGCCTGGGATGACATTTGTTTGCCGAAGAGGGAGGGAGGTTTGGGTATTCGTCACATCCAATCCTGGAACTCGGCAGCGGTTATGAAACTCCTTTGGCTCCTTCTGCTTCGCTCTGGTTCTCTGTGGGTGGCTTGGATGGAGGAGTATTGTTGGGTTCTATGTCCTAAAACTCGTGGTTTGTAAACTGTTATGTTTGTAAATACTCTATTTAGAATAAAGAGTTATTAGTTTTATACAGTAAAAGAGTTTACTGGTATAAAGTGAAATGTGTTTAGGTTAACCTATACCAATGACCAACATCCTTGGCTGAATATGAGTACTTGAGCCTCATGTATGACATGATTGTGGATTAGGCTCAAGTAGTCAGTCAAAACGGTCTATAGTATACGGATAAGGCTGGGTACCTTATCCTGGTAACACTATTGGATGCGGCTCACTTTGTATTGTACAAAACGATGTGATCCGAATCGTTTCACATGGAGATGTGCGAGTGAGGGCGTCCTGTGCAAAGAGTTTGCATGAGACCGAACCGCGTATTGATGGCCTAGGTAACTCGATCTCAATCCTGAGCTCGCTATGAACTCCTGCTTATTCGATAGTATCCTTTGACTTGCACGGGTGAGAGTGGCCCATAAGCGCCGACTCAATAAGCCTACCATCTTGGGGATAAAGTCGAATAGGTAGCTGGGGACATAGTACAGCAAGATTGGAGTTCACTCCTAACCCGCTCTTCAGGGTTAGTAGATAGGTTGTTCCCTTAATAGCTGACTCCGGGGCTTGAACAATTAGCGCGCTCACTCTCATGAGATGAGAGAGTTAATTGATCTGTTGGTTGGACCACAGATCTATTGTTCATTAGAGGTGTCAGTGGTACTTAAGGAACAAGACGTAATGCAGGGGTTAAACGGTTTAAATGACCCAGCTGTGATTACGAACAACCTGTGAAGGGTCGACTTGCCAGTGACGGTTATATCAGAGGACATAATATATCTACAGTGAGGAGAGTGCAACCCTCGGACTATAGTGGAGTCTCCGAGGGTTAACGAATGTTGGTTAGTTCGGTTGAAAGAGTTTTGACCGAATAATCTCGTATCGTTGGAGCTCATGATCTGTAGGTCCTTTAGGTTCTCCTGGCTAGCTCGGATAACGCCGTGCAACAATATAAGAGAAAATAAAAGAAAAATGAAAAGAATTTGAATTGTTCAAATTCGATTTTTGGAAGAAGGATGGACATATTTAAATATGATTTAAATATGGGAATGGTCAAAACCATGAATAGGATTAAAAAGTTTAATTTAATTAATATTTGATATTGAATTAAATAATTTTAATTAATTAAAAAGTTTAATTAATTAAAAAATATATATATTTATTAATTAAAAAGTTTAATTAATAAAAAATATATATTATATTTATTTAAATTTCTTTTTTAAATAAATATTAAATATATATATAAATATATATATATAATTGTGGCTGGACACTTGCATGTGATGCAAGTGTCCTTTGGCTATTAAAAAAAAAAAAAGAGGTTAGAAAGGGGTATACGTAAAATGAAAAAATGGAATTCATTTTTTGAATTGAGGTTTTTCATTTTGCTCTCTGCCTCTCCTTCTTCTTCTTCTTTCTTCCTTTTTTCTTTTCCTTTTCTCTTTGTTTCGGAGTACCACAACTCCGTTGCGCGGCGCCGAGGATAGCGGGACTACTTGGGGTGGTCCTCGGGGCGTTCGTGAGAAGAGGTCGGAAGAGTTCGTGACGAGGATCGGCCGGCGGACTTGAAGAAATTGGAGCTACAAGGGTATGTATTTCTAATTTCTTAATTCCGTCTTTTGAGCATGTTTTCTATTTGTTAAATTGATGAAATTAGAGTATCATCGGTCCGAAATCGCTTTCCGCTGCGCAAGTCGCTCCATCAAGTATATCCTCCGTGGTCGGTCTCTGTGGACGATTCCTGTGTCGTCTATGTGGTCTTTGCGCCTCAAAGCAATTATGGTGCTTCAGGACCAATTCCGTCCACTTGTCCGGTTTTCCATTGGCGACGGTTCTAGGTGTCGTATGTGGGTTGATCCATGGGTGCCTGATGGTCTGATTCTCCCCAGGATTAGTGATCGTATCTTGTATGACGCAGCTAGTCATATTCAATCTATGGTCTTTGATTTTCTGCTTCCTGATGGTTCGTGGCGGTCGCCGGTCGTGTCTCCTGAATTGTTGGAGATCACTGATGTTGTGCGCTCTACTGTGTGTTGCCCAGGTAGGGACGATAGGTTGATCTGGGTTCCAGGCGGGATTGGTTTTTCGGTTTCGGGTGCTTGGGAGGCGATTCGCCCCCGTGGGACAGTGGTTCCGTGGCAGGGTTTGCTATGGTTTGGGGGGAATATTCCGCGTCATGCTTTTGTCACCTGGCTGGCCTTGAGGGACCGCTTGTATACCCGTGATAGGCTGGCTAGGTGGATCCCCTCGACACCTACCGATTGTTTGCTTTGTTTGTCCGAGACTGAGTCCCGAGACCACTTGTTCTTTCAGTGCCCCTTTGCGAGTTTGGTGTGGGAGGATATCCTCTGTTGGGGCAGAGCTTCCCGCCTCGTTCTCCCTTGGGATGCTGAGCTTGAGTGGATTTGTCGGGTGAGTGCTGGGCAGCACAAGCGTAAGCTTGTTTGGAGAGTGGCCTGGTGTGCTGTGATCTACCATATTTGGATGGAACGCAACTTGCGTTTTCACGGCCCGGGTCACCGTCCTCCTCAGTCGGTTATCGCTGCTATTCGGTCTGATATTTCTTCTGCATGCTCGTCCTGGGTGGGTGCGGTTTCGGCCGGCTCCCCCTGGGATTCTTTTGATTGACTTTGTCTTGTTCTTTGAGTGTGTGCAGGTGTTTTGTCAGGTTGCTCTTTGCGGTGCTGTTTCGCTTCTGGCGATTGCTTCTTCCCCTGCTCTGTCCCTGGTTGCTGCTGCTGTTTCTTCTCTGGAGGGGTTTTCAGTTTTGGTCTGTGCGGCTTGGTTGTTTGAGCTTGTCCCTGTGCTTTTTCATGCTCTGAGGTCGCTGCTTGCAGAGGCTCGATCAGTTGCTTGCTTTCTTCACCTGTCTGTCCTTTGCTGTCCTTGGCCCTTTCTTCCCTGGTGGGCTTCTTGTGTGGGGGCTTTGAGAGGCTAGTCTGTGGGTGTCACTAGCTGTAGGGGGTGGTTCAGGCGGTGCTTGCTTCTTCTGCAGTTGGCTGTCCTTCTCTGCTCTGTGGGTGCTCTTTGTCCCCTGGCGGTCCTGGTTCCTAATTGAGTTGAGTTGTTCTGGATGCTTGTTGTCACCCCGAAAGGCGCTTTGTCCTGAGGGTGTGTGGGCTTTTGGTGGGTCCTTGGATCTGGCTTTGTCAAGGGAAGCGATGCTGGCTGGGTCCCTGTGGCTTTTGGCCGTGCCTGCATACCAGATGGTTGTTCTTTTGCCAGAAGTAGGGGGAAGACGAGTTGATGGGCCTCTTCTTTGTTTGGTTTCTTGGTCGTGCTTGGGGGGCGAGATTCTTGCTTGCATATGATGGATGGCCAGTTTGGCCCCTTTTTTCTTAGCATCTGCCTGTCCTTCCTCTGTTTTTGCTTGGTGCCCCTTGACCCTGTCTGGAGTCGCTCCTTTCGCTCGTGCCGGCCGGGGGATGGATGGCCTGGGGTGTTGTGTGGGCGGATGAGGAGTCATGCTTCGTTTGTGTTCTGTCTTATTGTTATCTCTTGCTTCAGCTGGTTCTTTTGCTTTTTGAGTTGTGTTACATTTATCTGCTTTTTATCCTTTCTGGCTCCTTCCCGCTTGTGGGTTGGATGCTGGGGTTTGTTGTTGTTGGTTTCTTTGTTGCTTTCCCTCGGGCTGTGAGGTTTCCGTTGGGTTGTTTTGGTTTTGTTGTCGTACATTGGTTCTCCCAGTGCTTGTTCTCTTGTTTGTTGTGCCCTTTGGCCTCGGGCTTTGAGGTCTTTTTGCTTATATATAATCACCTTTGCAAAAAAAAAAAAAGATGGCCCAAAAGGCAAAACTCCTTGCCCTAAGCCATTTAAATTTGGGCCCATACCCAATTGGTCAAGCCCATTAAGGTTAATCCCAGTTTGATCCAACTCCTGAAGCCCATCTTGGCCCAGCCCATTACCTTGGCCAAGCCCAGAACCATTACCATTAGGGGCAAGACCATTTGGGTAGTCAAATTGGGTAGCACAATTAGGAATGACTTCCAACTTCCCACGGGTTTGAGAGGTGGAAAGAATTGACTTGCCATCTTTGGCTTTGAAGCCCAATTGATCGTTAGAGCCCAAAGATTTGGCCATAGAGAGAGAAAGATCTCCAATTAAATCCTTTTCAAAACTTGCCTTATTTGTCCATGAGGAAGCATGTTGTAAACGGGCAACTTGGTGAGAATCCAAATTAGCAGCCTTGTCATTTAAGTCATCCACATGCATCACGGGGGAGGAAGAGCAGCTCACATTCTTACTCCCAATAATCCCGCCCAAGCTTTTAATTGACTTACCTTGCGTAGGAAACTCAATGAAAGCAGGATCCGCAGCCGCCGCAGCCCCTGTAGAGGACGCGAGTTGACCTAACTCGTCATCTTCATCCTCCAGCCGAAGCTTACCATCCTCAATCATCCGCAAATTCGGGTAAGAGGAAGCCTCTGACTTAGAACTATTACTTCGGGGATGAGGACATAACAAACCCTCAACGGAAATATCAACTCGAGCAATGGAATGCAATGGAAGGGTCTGACCCCCTGTTTTTCCTATTTTTGAAGGATTCGAGATTTGCCCAGAAAAACCAGAGGACTTAACTTGAACACTCTTCGACCCTTGACTAGAGCTTGCCTCACCAATACTCCCAGCCTCCACGGAATTTAAATTGAGTTCATGAGCAGACAACTGTTTCAACAACTCAGTAGCCTCACAACCCATGCTCTGTTTTTTCTCAAAATTTAAAACCGAAGATGGAGCATCTAAAGTCGACCGCCTAGGTGCCAGCCCCCCAGAAGACTTACCTAAAGCATTATTGGGGACAGTCGAAGGCTCCCCACACGCAGCCACTGAAGATCCAGCCCCTAAGTTAGCTGCGGACTTAGGAGGACGCAAACCAGAAGGCAGTCCAAAACTTTGAGCAAACGGCTTTTTCTGTGGGGATTTCTTCCTCCTCATAATTGAACCCCAAAACGTGAAGCCAATGAAGAAGAATAACCCTTAACTCCCACAAACCAACGCCCAAGGAAACCAAGAGCAGCATAAAACGCACACTAAAAACGAAGAAAAGAACGCAAAAACAGAGAGGATGGAATACGCAAAACAGAGTGTGAAAGAGAACTTACCTCGGTGATTCGCCCAGCTCCGCTACCTTCATAAGCATGCCATACGAATCTTCAACTAGCAGCCATGGATGACCACGAACCACCATAGGAGAATTTCGAAAAAATCAGTCCCCCAAAAAATTTTTCAAGTTGTTATTAAAATATATAGTTGTATGCAGGGTTTTAGTACCAGAAAGCTTATGGAAACAAGAAGCTAACTATGTAAAATTTGCCTTTTATAGGCGGTATATAATGCAGTTAAATATTTTAAATCATCCATGCCCCGTTTGCACGGTGCAGGATCAATCAACCCCCAGTCTGGGCTATCTAGGTGATGCGCTCACTCACCCGTTGCACCAAGTGGTTGTTTGATAATTTTTAAGAAAATCTGCCCTAGGGCAGAATCGAACCCGCACTCTCTGCTATTTAGGCGGAGCGCTCACCCACTGCACCAAGTGGTTGTTCGATGATGGGATTATGTTTGCCATTCCCTCGGATGAGGTTATTGAGGAGGGCATAGCAGTTTGGAGAGGTTCGTTGGTGGGTCAGTTTATGGATGGCAAACTACCTTTTTTTGTTCTTGATCGGCTGGTCAGAAGGATTTGGGGACATGTGGAAGTTCCAACCATTAACTTGTTTGATAATGGTTTGATCATCTTCAGGTTCCAAAAGGACTCAGCCCGGGACTGGGTCCTGGAGAATGGCCCCTGGCACTTTGGGGGGAAGCCTATCCTTCTGAGGCAGTGGGCCCCTGGGATAGTACCCCAGACCTTTGTGTTCGATAAAATTCATATGGACCACTCCTGGGTTGAGTAACATTGCGAGTACGGTTGGTGTTCCTTTGCGGTTGGATAAGCCTACAAAGGACAAAACGTGCTCCTCGTATGCTTGGGTTTGTGTGGAGGTCGCGATTGATGCCCCTCTTCCTAGTAAAGTTGGGGTTACTGTCTATGGGGTGGATCATACTATCCCAATTGAATACGAATGGAAGCCCAAGCGGTGCCTGTCTTGTCGTGTCTTTGGTCATTCGGACACAGGTTGTCCGAAACATACTAGGGATAGTATTGATCCCATCCTCACTACACAGGTGTCTGCTGAGGGTGAGGTCAAGGTGCCGGCCCAGAGAGAGGTCGTGGGCTCGGATCAGGTAGTGGTTGCTAGTGGGGAGGGTCAACAGGCCTCCTCTCTTGAGGGTGTTGATGAGTTTATCCCTGTGGAAGGGAAATCTGGTAGGCGTAAACGGAACAGGAAGAAGGCTGTCAAATCCTTGGCTGCGACAGACTCGTCTGCCCATCCCATTGCCTTGGTTAGTCTCCTGAGTTCTCCTATTGGCCCCACCTCTAGGCTTTCCCGTTCTCTTGAGCCCCCAAAGGAGGTCCACGTGACTAACTCTTTCGGTTCTCTAGCTGATTCCTCGGGGTGTGCTTTGGCCTCCCTGAGGGTGGTTTCCTCAGTGGAAAAGGCGCTCTGTGATAGTGTGGACCCTCGATGGTGTCAGGATGCCACTGTCTCCCCTTCTACTTCCTATGTCTAGTTGGTGCTCGTGGAATGTGCGCGGTCTCACTGACCCAAAAAAAGGACGATGTGTTCGCTCCTTTTTGCAGTCTGAGAATATTGGTTTCTGCTGTCTGGTAGAAACTAAGGTTAAGGCTCATCAGTTTGACTTCGTGTTTCGTTCCTTTGGGGCCGATTGGCAGTGCGTGTGTAGTTATGGGGATAGTGGCCTGAGTCGTATTTGGGTGTTATGGCGTTCCCGCCGTTTCTCTTTCTCTCCCAACCTGATTAGTCCTCAGTTGGTTACTGGCTCCCTGATGGATCTGTCTTCCCAGGTTGCGACTCATATTGCCTGTGTGTATGGGTCCAATCTTGAGGCTGGACGGTTTGCTTTGTGGAGGGAGTTGGCCTTGGCTTGTTCGAGCTAGTGTTCCCCTGGCGTGGTTATGGGAGACTTTAATGAGACTAGGCGGCTGACTGAGAGGAGTGGTGGTAACCATAGCATCTCTACGATGGGAGCCTTTGATAATGCTCTCCTAGAGGCTGACTTGGTTGAGCTGCCGGTTCAGGGGAATTGGTTCACTTGGACTAGCTGCCCGCGGGGTGGCCCGGGAGGTCAGTTGGGGAGGTTGGATAGAGTTTTGGTGAATGCTGAGTGGGCTTCTGCCCGCCCTCTGTGTGTGGTGCACGTGCATGATTGGGGTGTTTCTGATCACAGTCCGATGGTTTTCTCTCCAGGCCCTTTAGGTTCTCGTCGGTCTCCCTCCTTTCGGTTCATTAACCATTGGGGGGAGTCTATAGGTTTTTGTCTGTGGTCACTAGTGGGTGGGTGACCCGTGTTGGGGTCTCTCCGCTTGTTAGCTTCGCTCGCAATTTAAAGGGCTTAAAGAGGTCTCTAAGGCAGAAGTTTGGGAAGCCGATTGCCGTGCTTAGTCAGCAGGTTGTTGTTCTTCGCTTGGCCATGGAGGCTGCCCAGGCTGGAGTTTTGGCAGACCCCCTTTCTCCCTCCCTCCAGCTTAAGGCCTCTGAGGCCTCGGATAGGTTTTGGGCAGCAGCTAGGTGTGAAGAAGCCTCTCTTCGGCAGAAATCGAGGGTTAAATGGCTGGCGTTAGGGGATAGGAACTTGGGTTTCTTTCACAGGAGCGTGTGTATGGAAGTCTTGTCGCGGCTGCTGAATTCCCCGCCGCCTGAGTTTGAGTTTCATCCCAAGTGCGAGAGGGTTAATCTTACCCATCTTTGCTTTGCGGATGACTTGATGATTTTCTCTGCGGGAAATAGGACTTCTTTGAGGTTTGTTCAGCAGACCTTACATCACTTCCAGGAGCTTTCAGGCCTTGTGGCTAACTCCGCTAAGAGCTCTATGTTCTGTGCGGGGGTTCCTGTCCCGGTGGCTGATGGCCTTGCTGAGTTCATGGGTGTTGGTCTTGCGTCCCTGCCTGTTTGTTACTTAGATCTCCCTCTCCTCTGAGGAAGGCTGTCTTCTCGGGATTGCCAGCCCCTGATTGATCGAATCACCTCTAGGATTGGCAGTTGGACTGCTAGGGCTCTTTCCTATGCTGGTAGGGTGCAGCTTATCCAGTCGGTCCTCCAGAGCTTCCAGGTCTATTGGGCTAATGTGTTTGTGCTGCCTGCTCGTATAGTCCATACGGTTGAGAGTTTGCTTCGTTGCTACCTCTGGAAAGGCTCTCCTTCTGGTCGCGGAGGGGCTAAGGTTGCCTGGGATAACATTTGTTTGCCGAAGCGGGAGGGAGGTTTGGGTATTCGTCATATCCAATCCTGGAACTCGGCAACTGTTATGAAGCTCCTTTGGCTTCTTCTACTTCGCTCTGGTTCTTTGTGGGTCGCTTGGATGGAGGAGTATATCCTCCGTGGTCGTTCTCTTTGGACGATTCCTGTGTCGTCTATGTGGTCTTGGTGTCTCAAGGCGATTATGGGGCTTCGTGACCAATTCCGTCCACTTGTCCGGTTTTCCATTGGCGATGGTTGTAGGTGCCGTATGTGGGTTGATCCATGGCTGCCTGATGGTCCTATTCTCCCGAGGATTAGCGATCGTATCTTGTATCACGCGGTTAGTCATATTCAAGCTATGGTCTCTGATTTCCTGCTGCCTGATGGTTCTTGGCGGTGGCCGTTGGTGTCTTCTGAGTTGTTGGAGATCTCCGATGTCGTGCGCTCTACTGTGTGTTGCCCAGGTCGGGAGGATAGGTTGATTTGGGTTCCAGGCGGGATTGGCTTTTCAGTTTCGAGTGCTTGAGAGGCGATCCGTACTCGTGGGACGGTGGTTCCTTGGCAGGGTTTGCTATGGTTCGGGGGGAATATTCCGCATCATGCTTTTGTCATCTGGCTGGCCTTGAGGGATCGTCTGTATACCCGTGACAGGCTGGCTAGGTGGATCCCCTCGACCCCTACTGAATGTTTGCTTTGTTTGTCCGGGACTGAGTCCAGCGACCACCTGTTCTTTTAGTGCCCCTTTGCGAGTTTGGTGTGGGAAGATATCCTCAGTTGGGGTAGAGCTTCCCGCCTCGTTCTCCCTTGGGATGCTGAGCTTGAGTGGATTTGTCGGGAGAGTGCTGGGCAGCACAAGCGTAAGCTTGTTTGGAGAGTGGCCTGGTGTGCTGTGATCTACCATATTTTGATGGAACGTAACTTGTGTTTTCACGGCCCGGGTCACCGTCGGTTATCGCTGCTATTCGGTCTGATATTTCTTCTGCATGCTCGTCCTGGGTGGGTGCGGTTTCGGCCGGTTCCCCCTGGGTTTCTTTTGATTGACTTTATCTTGTTCTTTGAGTGTGTGCAGGTGTTTCTTCAGGTTGCTCTTTGCGGTGCTGTTTCGCTTCTGGCGTTTCTTTCTTCCCCTGCTCTGTCCCTTGGTTGCTCCTTGCGGTGCTGTTTCGTTCCTGGCGATTGCTTCTTCCCCTGTTCTGTCCCGAGGTGTTGCTGTTGTCTCTTCTCTGGAGGGAGTTTTCCGTTTGGTCTGTGCGGCATGCCTAATTGGGGCCTCTCCCTGTGCTTGTTCCTGCTTTGAGGGCGCTTCTTGCAGAGGCTCGTTTTGTTTGCTTGCTTTCTTCCTCTGTTTGCCCCTAGATGTCCTTGGCTCTTTCTTCCCTGGTGGGCTTTTTGAGTGGTGGCTATGAGAGGTTAGTCTGTGGGGTGCCTCTCTCTGTAGGGGTTGGTTCAGGCGATGCTTGTTACTCTTGCAGATGGTTGTCCATCTCTGTTCTGTGGGTGCTCTTTGCCCCATGGTGTGGTCCTGGTTCTTGAATTGAGCTGAGTTTGTTCTGGATGCTTGTTGTCACCCCGAAAGGCGCCTTGTCCGGAGGGTGTGTCGGTTTTTTGGTGGGTGTCCTTGGATTATGCTTTGTCGAGGCAAGCGATGCTTGCCTGGTCGTTGTGGCTTTCTGCCGGGCCTGCATACCTGATGGTTGTTCTTTTGCCAGAAGTAGGGGGAAGACGAGTTGAAGGGCCTCTTCTTTGTTTTGGTTTACTTGGTCGTGCTTGGGGGGCTGGCTTCTTGCATGCATATGATGGATGGCCAGCTTGGCCCCTTTTATCTCAGCATTTGTCTGTCCTCCCTCTGCCTTGCTTGGTGCCCCTTGACCTTGTCTGGAGTCGCTCTGTTGCTCGTGCAGGCCGGGGGATTGATGGCTTCGGGTTGTTTTTTGGGCGGCTGGGGAGTTATGCTTCGTTCGTGTTCTGGCTTATTGTTTCCTCTAGTTTCGGTTGTTTTCTTTTGCTCTTTGAGTTGTGTTGTAGTTATTTGCTTTTTTGTCTTTTCTGGCTCCTTCCCGCTTGTGGGTTGGGTGCCGGGGTTTGTTGTTTGTTGGTTTTTTGTTGCTATCCCTCGGGCTGTAGTTTTCGTTGGGTTGTTTTTGTTTTGTTCTATACATTGGTTTTCCCAGTGGATGTTCTGTTGTTTGATGGTGCCCTTTGGCCTCGGGCTTTGAGGTCCTTTTGCTTAATATATATTCACCTTTGCAAAAAAAAAGGATTTTAGGGCTTTGAGATTGGGGTGCAAGGTTGTAAGATATTAGACTCGCAGGCTTCGAGAGTTGTAGTTTGAGGTTAAAAAGCGTCCCCGACCATAAGTTTGGAAAAGAAGGGAAGAAACGGGCGATATGGAAATTGCAAAAAACCGAAAACGCCACGGTGGGGTGCATTTTTTGAATTTTTTTTTATTAAAAAATGGGTTCGTATTGATCAAACATTCACAATCCACTCTTTGGTTTTGTGCAATTCGGAATCTTACTCAGTTTTTTTGGCACGTGCTTTAAATGCTCCCGTTGAGGATTTTAGGGCTTTGAGATTGGGGTGCAAGGTTGTTAGATATTAGACTCGCAGGCTTCGAGAGTTGTAGTTTGAGGTTAAAAAGCGTCCCCGACCATAAGTTTGGAAAAGAAGGGAAGAAACGAGCGATATGGAAATTGCAAAAAACTGAATACGGCCAAATCGAGCATAGCTCAATTGGCATAGGGTTGTGCCGGTGACCAAAAGGTCCTGGGTTCGATCCCCGCATTAATTAAACTACCGTTGCAAAAAAAAAAAACTGAATACGCCCCGGTGGGATGCATTTTTTGAAATTTTTTTTATTAAAAAATGGGTTCGTATTGATCAAACATTCACAATCCACTCTTTGGTTTTGTGCAATTCAAAATCTTACTCAATTTTTTTGGCACGTGCTTTAAATGCTCCCGTTGAGGAATTTAGGGCTTTGAGATTGGGGTGCAAGGTTGTTAGATATTAGACTCGCAGGCTTCGAGAGTTGTAGTTTGAGGTTAAAAAGCGTCCCCGACCATAAGTTTGCAAAAGAAGGGAAGAAACGAGCGATATGGATATTGCAAAAAACCGAAAACGCCCCGGTGGGATGCATTTTTTGAATTTTTTTTTATTCAAAAATGGGTTCGTATTGATCAAACATTCACAATCCACTCTTTGGTTTTGTGGAATTCGGAATCTTACTCAGTTTTTTTGGCACATGCTTTAAATGCTCCCGTTGAGGATTTTAGGGCTTTGAGATTGGGGTGGAAGGTTGTTAGATATTAAACTCGCAGGCTTCGAGAGTTGTAGTTTGAGGTTAAAAAGCGTCCCCGACCATAAGTTTGGAAAAGAAGGGAAGAAATGGGCGATATGGAAATTGCAAAAAACCGAAAACGCCCCGGTGGGATGAATTTTTTTAAATTTTTTTTATTCAAAAATGGGTTCGTATTGATCAAACATTCACAATCCACTCTTTGGTTTTGTGCAATTCGGAATCTTACTCAAATTTTTTGGCACGTGCTTTAAATGCTCCCGTTGAGGATTTTAGGGCTTTGAGATTGGGGTGCAAGGTTGTTAGATATTAGACTCGCAGGCTTCGAGAGTTGTAGTTTGAGGTTAAAAAGCGTCCCCGACCATAAGTTTGGAAAAGAAGGGAAGAAACGAGCGATATGGAATTGCAAAAAACCGAAAACGCCCCAGTGGGATGCATTTTTTGAATTTTTTTTTAATTCAAAAATGGGTTCGTATTGATCAAACATTCACAACCCACTCTTTGGTTTTATGCAATTCGGAATCTTACACAGTTTATTTGGCACGTGCTTTAAATGCTTCCGTTGAGGACTAAAGGGCTTTGAGATTGGGGTGCAAGGTTGTTAGATATTAGACTCGCAGGCTTCGAGAGTTGTAGTTTGAGGTTAAAATGCGTCCCCGCCCAGGAGGTCAGTTGGGAAGGTTGGATAGAGTTTTGGTCAACGCTGAATGGGCTTCCGGTCGGCCTATGTGTGGGGTGCACGTGCATGACTGGGGTGTCTCTGACCATAGTCCATTGGTTTTCTCTCCAGGCCCTTTAGGTGCTCGTCGGTCTCCCTCCTTTCGGTTTTTCAACCATTGGGGGGAGTCTGATAGGTTTTTGTCTGTGATTGCCAGTAGGTGGGTGACCCATGTTGGGGTCTCTCCGCTTGTTAGCTTCGCTCGCAATTTAAAGGGCTTAAAGCGGACTCTCAGGCAGGAGTTTGGGACGCCGATTGCCGTGCTTAGTCAGCAGGTTATTGATCTGCGCTTGGCCATGGAGGCTGCCCAGGCGGGAGTTTTGGTGGACCCCCTTTCTCCTTCCCTCCAGCGTCAGGCTGCTGAGGCTTCTGATAGGTTCTGGGCGGCCGCTAGGTGTGAGGAAGCCTCCCTTTGGCAAAAATCGAGGGTCAAGTGGCTGGCGTTAGGGGATAGGAACTCGGGGTTCTTTCACAGGAGCGTAAAAGTTAGGGCAGCCCGAAATAATTTCTCCTCTTTGGTTGATGGCTCTGGGGTCAGGATGTCGTCCCATGAGGACATCTCGAGATCTCTGGTTCATTATTTCCAGGGTCTCTTGGGGTCCCAAGGGGTTGGGTATCGTGACCTCACTGAGTGTTTAAAGCCGATGGTGGGGTTTTCGTGGTCTGATCAGTGTGTAACTGATCTCACTCGCCCCATCTCGCGAGAGGAAGTTCGAGCTGTTCTCTTTTCCATGAGTAGTGTCAGGGCTCCTGGCCCGGATGGCTTCCCTGTGGGGTTTTTCAAAGCTGCTTGGAGTGTTGTTGGGGATGATTTCGTTTCCGCTGTGCTTCACTTCTTTGATACCTCCTTCCTTCCTCCTGGTATCAATGCCACCTCTCTTACCTTGATTCCTAAGAAGGTGGGTGCTTCACGGGTTGAGGATTTTAGGCCTATTTCCTGCTGTAATGTGTTGTATAAATGCATTGCAAAGGTTTTGGCTAATCGTCTTCGCGTGTGGCTGCCTTCCTTCATTAGTCCGAATCAGTCGGCCTTTGTTCAAGGTAGGAGCATTGTGGATAACATTCTGCTCTGCCAGGAGTTGGTTGGGGGTTACCACCTCAACAAAGGGAGCCCGCGGTGTGTGCTGAAGATTGACCTGCAGAAGGCCTATGACTCCATTCAGTGGGATTTTCTCTTTGGCTTACTGCTTTCGATTGGTACGCCCTGCCAGTTTGTCAACTGGGTCCGGGCTTGCGTTACTTCGCCTATGTTCTCCATCTCGGTGAATGGGTCCTCTGAGGGGTTTTTTGCGGGCAGGCGTGGTCTCCGTCAGGGTGATCCCCTGTCCCCTTACCTGTTCGTCATGTGTATGGAAGTCTTATCGCGGCTGCTGAATTCCCCGCCGCCTGAGTTTGAGTTTCATCCCAAGTGTGAGATGGTTAATCTTACCCATCTTTGCTTTGCGGATGACTTGATGATTTTCTCTGCGGGGAACAGGGCTTCCTTGAGGTTTGTCCAGCAGACTTTACTTCACTTCCAGGAGCTTTCTGGCCTTGTGGCCAACTCTGCTAAGAGCTCGATGTTCTGCGCGGGGGTTCCTGTCCAGGTGGCTGTAGGTCTGGCTGAGTTCATGGGTGTTGCTCTGGCGACCTTGCCTGTGTGTTACTTAGGTCTCCCTCTCATCTCAGGTCGGTTGTCTTATAGGGATTGCAAGCCTCTGATTGATCGGATCACCTCTAGGATTGGCAGTTGGACTGCTAGGGCTCTTTCCTATGCAGGTAGGTTGCAGCTTATCCAGTCGGTCCTTCAGAGCTTCCAGGTCTATTGGGCTAGTGTCTTTGTGCTGCCTGCTCGTATAGTCCATAGGGTTGAGAGTTTGCTTCGTTGCTACCTCTGGAAGGGCTCTCCTTCTGGTTGTGGGGGGGCAAAGATTGCCTGGGCTGACATTTGTTTGCCGAAGAGTGAGGGAGGTTTAGGTATTCGTCATATCCCCTCCTGGAACTCGGCTGCAATTATGAAGCTCCTCTGGCTCCTCCTGCTTCGCTCTGGCTCCCTGTGGGTGGCTTGGATGGAGGCGTATATCCTCCGTGGTCGGTCTCTTTGGACGATTCCTGTGTCGTCTACGTGGTCTTGGTGCCTCAAGGCGATTATGGGGCTTCGGGATCAATTCCGTCCACTTATCCGCTTTTCCATAGGTGACGGTTCTAGGTGTCGTATGTGGGTTGATCCTTGGCTGCCTGATGGTCCTATTCTCCCCAGAATTAGTGATCGTATCTTGTATGACGCAGCTAGTCATATTCAAGCGATGGTCTCTGATTTTTTGCTACCTGATGGTTCGTGGCGGTGGCCGGCAGTGTCTCCTGATTTGTTGGAGATCGCCGATGCTGTGCGCTCTACTGTGTGTTGCCCAGGTAGGGAGGATAAGTTGATCTGGGTTCCTGGCGGGATTGGTTTTTCGGTCTCTAGTGCTTGGGAGGCGATTCGCCCCCGTGGGATAGTGGTCCCGTGGCAGGGTTTGCTTTGGTTCGGGGGGAATATTCCGCGTCATGCTTTTGTCACTTGGCTGGCCTTGAGGGACCGCTTGTATACTCGTGATAGGCTGGCTCGGTGGATCCCCTCGACACCTACTGATTGTTTGCTTTGTTTGTCCGGGACTGAGTCCCGTGACCACTTGTTCTTCCAGTGCCCCTTTGCGAGTTTGGTGTGGGAGGATATCCTCTGTTGGGGCAGAGCTTCCCGCCTCGTTCTCCCTTGGGATGCTGAGCTTGAGTGGATTTGTCGGGTGAGTGCTGGGCAGCACAAGCGTAAGCTTGTTTGGAGGGTGGCCTGGTGTGCCGTGATTTACCATATCTGGATGGAACGCAATTTGCGTTTTCATGGCCCGGGTCACCGCCCTACTCAGTCGGTTATCGTTGCTATTCGGTCTGATATTTCTTCTGCTTGCTCGTCCTGGGTGGATGCGGTTTCGGCCGTCTCCCCCTGGGATTCTTTTGATTGACTTTGTCTTGTTCTTTGAGTGTGTGCAGGTGTTTTGTCAGGTTGCTCTATGTGGTGCTGTCTCGCTTATGGCGTTTGCTTCTTCCCCTGATCTGTCCCTGGTTCATTCTGTTGTCCATTCTTCTGGAGGGGTTTCTGGTTTTGATGCTGGCTTCTTCATCTGTTTGTCCTTGGCTGCCCTTGGCTTTTCTCCCTGGTGGGATTCTTGTGTGGGGCTCTGCGAGGCTAGTCTGTGGGGTGTCCCGAGCTGTTGGAGTGCTTCAGGCGGTGCTTGTTTCTTCTGCAGTTGGCTGTCCTTCTCTTGTTCTGTGGGTTCTCGTTGTCCCCTGCCGGTCCTGGTTCCTAATTGAGTTGAGTTCTGGTCGCTTGTTGTCACCCCGAAAGGCGCTTTGTCCTGAGGGTGTGTGGGCTTTTGGTGGGTCCTTGGATCTGGCTTGTCGAGGGAAGCGATGCTGGCTGGGTCCCTGTGGCTTTCTGCCGTGCCTGCATACCGGATGGTTGTTCTTTTGCCATAAGTAGGGGGAAGATGAGTTGATGGGCCTCTTCTTTGGTCGGTTTCTTGGTCGAGCTTGGGGGGCGAGATTCTTGCTTGCATTTGAAGGATGGCCAGCTTGGCCCCTTATTTCTCAGCATCTGCCTGTCCTCTCTCTGGTTTGCTTGGTGCCCCTTGACCCTGTCTGGTGTTGCTCTGTCGCTAGTTCCGGCCGGGGGTTGGATGGTCTGGGGAGTTTTGTGGGCAGGTCGCGGTTGAGGTGTCACGATTCCCTCGTGATCTATCTCTTTGTTTTCCTCCTGCTTCAGCTGTTTCTTTGCTTTTTTGTTGTGTTACTTCTTTCTGCTTTTTGTATTTTCTAGCTCCTTCCCGTTTGTGGGTTGGATGCTGGGGTATGTTGTTGTTTGGCTTATTGCTTTCCCTCGGGCTGTGAGGTTTCCGTTGTGTTGTTTTCGTTTTGTTGTCGTACTTTGGTTCTCCCAGTGTTTGTTCCCTTGTTGTTGTGCCCTTTGGCCTCGGGCTTTGAGGCCTTTTGCTTATATATAATCACTTTTGCAAAAACAAAAAGAAGGGAAGAAACGGGCGATATGGAGATTGCAAAAAACCGAAAACGCCCTGGTGGGATGCATTTTTTGAAATTTTTTTTATTCAAAAATGGGTTCGTATTGATCAAACATTCACAATCCACTCTTTGGTTTTGTGCAATTCGGAATCTTACTCAGTTTTTTTGGCACGTGCTTTAAATGCTTCCGTTGAGGATTTTAGGGCTTTGAGATTGGGGTGCAAGGTTGTTAGATATTAGACTTGCAGGCTTCGAGAGTTGTAGTTTGAGGTTAAAAAGCGTCCCCGACCATAAGTTTGGAAAAGAAGGGAAGAAACGGGCGATATGGAAATTGCAAAAAACCGAAAACGCCACGGTGGGATGCATATTTTGAATTTTTTTTTATTCAAAAATGGGTTCATATTGATCAAACATTCACAATCCACTCTTTGGTTTTGTGCAATTCGGAATCTTACTCAATTTTTTTGGCACGTGCTTTAAATGCTCCCGTTGAGGATTTTAGGGCTTTGAGATTGGGGTGCAAGGTTGTTAGATATTAGACTCGCAGGCTTCGAGAGTTGTAGTTTGAGGTTAAAAAGTGTCCCCGACCATAAGTTTGGAAAATAAGGGAAGAAACGAGCGATATGGAAATTGCAAAAAACCGAAAACGCCCCGGTGTGATGCATTTTTTGAAATTTTTTTTAATTCAAAAATGGGTTCGTATTGATCAAACATTCACAACCCACTCTTTGGTTTTGTGCAATTCGGAATCTTAAACAGTTTTTTTGGCACGTGCTTTAAATGCTCCCGTTGAGGACTAAAGGGCTTTGACATTGGGGTGCAAGGTTTGTTAGATATTAGACTCGCAGGCTTCGAGAGTTGTAGTTTGAGGTTAAAAAGCGTCCCCGACCATAAGTTTAGCCCCTCGATGTCCTTGGCTCCTTCTTCCCTAGTGGGCGTTTTGAGTGGTGGCTATGAGAGGCTTGTCTGTGGGGGGCCTCTCTCTGTTGGGGTTGGTTCAGGCGGTGCTTGCTACTTCTGCAGTTGGTTGTCCATCTCTGTTCTGTGGGTGCTCTCTTCCCTGGTGTGGTCTTGGTTCCTGATTTGAGTTGAGTTTGTTCTGGATGTTTGTTGTCACTCCGAAAGGCGCCTTATCCGGAGGGTGTGTCGGTTTTTGGTGGGTGTCCTTGGATCAGGCTTTGTCGAGGGAAGCGATGCTTGCCTGGTCCTTGTGGCTTTCTGCCGGGCCTGCATTCCTGATGGTTTTTCTTTTGCCAGAAGTAGGGGAAGACGAGTTGAAGGGCCTCTTCTTTGTTTTGGGTTTCTTGGTCGTGCTTGGGGGGCTGGTTTCTCACTTGCATATGATGGATGGCCAGCTTGGCCTCTTTTTCTCTCAGCATCTGTCTGTCCTCCCTCTGCTTTGTTTTGGGGCCCCTTGACCTGGTCTGGAGTCGCTCCTTTTTGCTCATGCCGACCGGGGGATTGATGGCTTCGGTTTTTTGGGCGGCTGGGGAGTTTGCTTCGTTTCGTGCTCGGGCTTGCTGCTTCCTCTGGCTACGGTTGTGTTCCATTTCTCTTTGAGTTGTGTTGTCTTTTGCTTTTTGGCTTTTCTGGCTCCTTCCAGCCTGTGGGTTGGGTGCCGGGTGTTTTTGTTTGTTTGTTTTGTTGCTCTCCCTCTGGCTGTGAGGTTTCCGTTTGGGTTGCTTTGTTTTGTTTTGGTACATTGGTTTCCCAGTGGTTTGTTCTCTTGTTTGGTGGTGCCCTTTGGCCTCGGGCTTTGAGGTCTTTTGCTTAATATATAACCTTTGCAAAAAAAAACCGAAAACGCCCCGGTGGGATGCATTTTTTGAAATTTTTTTTTATTCAAAAATGGGTTCGTATTGATCAAACATTCACAATCCACTCTTTGGTTTCGTGCAATTCGGAATCTTACTCAATTTTTTTGGCACGTGCTTTAAATGCTCTCGTTGAGGATTTTAGGGCTTTGAGATTGGGGTGCAAGGTTGTTAGATATTAAACTCGCAGGCTTCGAGAGTTGTAGTTTGAGGTTAAAAAGCGTCCCCGACCATAAGTTTGGAAAAGAAGGGAAGAAACGAGCGATATGGAAATTGCAAAAAACCAAAAACGCCCCGGTGGGATGCATTTTTTGAAATTTTTTTTATTCAAAAATGGGTTCGTATTGATCAAACATTCACAATCCACTCTTTGGTTTTGTGCAATTCGGAATCTTACTCAGTTTTTTTGGCACGTGCTTTAAATGCTTCCGTTGAGGATTTTAGGGCTTTGAGATTTGGGTGCAAGGTTGTTAGATATTAGACTTGCAGGCTTCGAGAGTTGTAGTTTGAGGTTAAAAAGCGTCCCCGACCATAAGTTTGGAAAAGAAGGGAAGAAACGGGCGATATGGAAATTGCAAAAAATCGAAAACGCCACGGTGGGATGCATATTTTGAATTTTTTTTTATTCAAAAATGGGTTCATATTGATCAAACATTCACAATCCACTCTTTGGTTTTGTGCAATTCGGAATCTTACTCAATTTGTTTGGCACGTGCTTTAAATGCTCCCGTTGAGGATTTTAGGGCTTTGAGATTGGGGTGCAAGGTTGTTAGATATTAGACTCGCAGGCTTCGAGAGTTGTAGTTTGAGGTTAAAAAGTGTCCCCGACCATAAGTTTGGAAAATAAGGGAAGAAACGAGCGATATGGAAATTGCAAAAAACCGAAAACGCCCCGGTGTGATGCATTTTTTGAAATTTTTTTTAATTCAAAAATGGGTTCGTATTGATCAAACATTCACAACCCACTCTTTGGTTTTGTGCAATTCGGAATCTTAAACAGTTTTTTTGGCACGTGCTTTAAATGCTCCCGTTGAGGACTAAAGGGCTTTGACATTGGGGTGCAAGGTTTGTTAGATATTAGACTCGCAGGCTTCGAGAGTTGTAGTTTGAGGTTAAAAAGCGTCCCCGACCATAAGTTTAGCCCCTCGATGTCCTTGGCTCCTTCTTCCCTAGTGGGCGTTTTGAGTGGTGGCTATGAGAGGCTTGTCTGTGGGGGGCCTCTCTCTGTTGGGGTTGGTTCAGGCGGTGCTTGCTACTTCTGCAGTTGGTTGTCCATCTCTGTTCTGTGGGTGCTCTCTTCCCTGGTGTGGTCTTGGTTCCTGATTTGAGTTGAGTTTGTTCTGGATGTTTGTTGTCACTCCGAAAGGCGCCTTATCCGGAGGGTGTGTCGGTTTTTGGTGGGTGTCCTTGGATCAGGCTTTGTCGAGGGAAGCGATGCTTGCCTGGTCCTTGTGGCTTTCTGCCGGGCCTGCATTCCTGATGGTTTTTCTTTTGCCAGAAGTAGGGGAAGACGAGTTGAAGGGCCTCTTCTTTGTTTTGGGTTTCTTGGTCGTGCTTGGGGGGCTGGTTTCTCACTTGCATATGATGGATGGCCAGCTTGGCCTCTTTTTCTCTCAGCATCTGTCTGTCCTCCCTCTGCTTTGTTTTGGGGCCCCTTGACCTGGTCTGGAGTCGCTCCTTTTTGCTCATGCCGACCGGGGGATTGATGGCTTCGGTTTTTTGGGCGGCTGGGGAGTTTGCTTCGTTTCGTGCTCGGGCTTGCTGCTTCCTCTGGCTACGGTTGTGTTCCATTTCTCTTTGAGTTGTGTTGTCTTTTGCTTTTTGGCTTTTCTGGCTCCTTCCAGCCTGTGGGTTGGGTGCCGGGTGTTTTTGTTTGTTTGTTTTGTTGCTCTCCCTCTGGCTGTGAGGTTTCCGTTTGGGTTGCTTTGTTTTGTTTTGGTACATTGGTTTCCCAGTGGTTTGTTCTCTTGTTTGGTGGTGCCCTTTGGCCTCGGGCTTTGAGGTCTTTTGCTTAATATATAACCTTTGCAAAAAAAAACCGAAAACGCCCCGGTGGGATGCATTTTTTGAAATTTTTTTTTATTCAAAAATGGGTTCGTATTGATCAAACATTCACAATCCACTCTTTGGTTTCGTGCAATTCGGAATCTTACTCAATTTTTTTGGCACGTGCTTTAAATGCTCTCGTTGAGGATTTTAGGGCTTTGAGATTGGGGTGCAAGGTTGTTAGATATTAAACTCGCAGGCTTCGAGAGTTGTAGTTTGAGGTTAAAAAGCGTCCCCGACCATAAGTTTGGAAAAGAAGGGAAGAAACGAGCGATATGGAAATTGCAAAAAACCAAAAACGCCCCGGTGGGATGCATTTTTTGAAATTTTTTTTATTCAAAAATGGGTTCGTATTGATCAAACATTCACAATCCACTCTTTGGTTTTGTGAAATTCGGAATCTTACTCAGTTTTTTTGGCACGTGCTTTAAATGCTTCCGTTGAGGATTTTAGGGCTTTGAGATTTGGGTGCAAGGTTGTTAGATATTAGACTTGCAGGCTTCGAGAGTTGTAGTTTGAGGTTAAAAAGCGTCCCCGACCATAAGTTTGGAAAAGAAGGGAAGAAACGGGCGATATGGAAATTGCAAAAAACCGAAAACGCCACGGTGGGATGCATATTTTGAATTTTTTTTTATTCAAAAATGGGTTCATATTGATCAAACATTCACAATCCACTCTTTGGTTTTGTGCAATTCGGAATCTTACTCAATTTGTTTGGCACGTGCTTTAAATGCTCCCGTTGAGGATTTTAGGGCTTTGAGATTGGGGTGCAAGGTTGTTAGATATTAGACTCGCAGGCTTCGAGAGTTGTAGTTTGAGGTTAAAAAGTGTCCCCGACCATAAGTTTGGAAAATAAGGGAAGAAACGAGCGATATGGAAATTGCAAAAAACCGAAAACGCCCCGGTGTGATGCATTTTTTGAAATTTTTTTTAATTCAAAAATGGGTTCGTATTGATCAAACATTCACAACCCACTCTTTGGTTTTGTGCAATTCGGAATCTTAAACAGTTTTTTTGGCACGTGCTTTAAATGCTCCCGTTGAGGACTAAAGGGCTTTGACATTGGGGTGCAAGGTTTGTTAGATATTAGACTCGCAGGCTTCGAGAGTTGTAGTTTGAGGTTAAAAAGCGTCCCCGACCATAAGTTTAGCCCCTCGATGTCCTTGGCTCCTTCTTCCCTAGTGGGCGTTTTGAGTGGTGGCTATGAGAGGCTTGTCTGTGGGGGGCCTCTCTCTGTTGGGGTTGGTTCAGGCGGTGCTTGCTACTTCTGCAGTTGGTTGTCCATCTCTGTTCTGTGGGTGCTCTCTTCCCTGGTGTGGTCTTGGTTCCTGATTTGAGTTGAGTTTGTTCTGGATGTTTGTTGTCACTCCGAAAGGCGCCTTATCCGGAGGGTGTGTCGGTTTTTGGTGGGTGTCCTTGGATCAGGCTTTGTCGAGGGAAGCGATGCTTGCCTGGTCCTTGTGGCTTTCTGCCGGGCCTGCATTCCTGATGGTTTTTCTTTTGCCAGAAGTAGGGGAAGACGAGTTGAAGGGCCTCTTCTTTGTTTTGGGTTTCTTGGTCGTGCTTGGGGGGCTGGTTTCTCACTTGCATATGATGGATGGCCAGCTTGGCCTCTTTTTCTCTCAGCATCTGTCTGTCCTCCCTCTGCTTTGTTTTGGGGCCCCTTGACCTGGTCTGGAGTCGCTCCTTTTTGCTCATGCCGACCGGGGGATTGATGGCTTCGGTTTTTTGGGCGGCTGGGGAGTTTGCTTCGTTTCGTGCTCGGGCTTGCTGCTTCCTCTGGCTACGGTTGTGTTCCATTTATCTTTGAGTTGTGTTGTCTTTTGCTTTTTGGCTTTTCTGGCTCCTTCCAGCCTGTGGGTTGGGTGCCGGGTGTTTTTGTTTGTTTGTTTTGTTGCTCTCCCTCTGGCTGTGAGGTTTCCGTTTGGGTTGCTTTGTTTTGTTTTGGTACATTGGTTTCCCAGTGGTTTGTTCTCTTGTTTGGTGGTGCCCTTTGGCCTCGGGCTTTGAGGTCTTTTGCTTAATATATAACCTTTGCAAAAAAAAACCGAAAACGCCCCGGTGGGATGCATTTTTTGAAATTTTTTTTTATTCAAAAATGGGTTCGTATTGATCAAACATTCACAATCCACTCTTTGGTTTCGTGCAATTCGGAATCTTACTCAATTTTTTTGGCACGTGCTTTAAATGCTCTCGTTGAGGATTTTAGGGCTTTGAGATTGGGGTGCAAGGTTGTTAGATATTAAACTCGCAGGCTTCGAGAGTTGTAGTTTGAGGTTAAAAAGCGTCCCCGACCATAAGTTTGGAAAAGAAGGGAAGAAACGAGCGATATGGAAATTGCAAAAAACCAAAAACGCCCCGGTGGGATGCATTTTTTGAAATTTTTTTTATTCAAAAATGGGTTCGTATTGATCAAACATTCACAATCCACTCTTTGGTTTTGTGCAATTCGGAATCTTACTCAGTTTTTTTGGCACGTGCTTTAAATGCTTCCGTTGAGGATTTTAGGGCTTTGAGATTTGGGTGCAAGGTTGTTAGATATTAGACTTGCAGGCTTCGAGAGTTGTAGTTTGAGGTTAAAAAGCGTCCCCGACCATAAGTTTGGAAAAGAAGGGAAGAAACGGGCGATATGGAAATTGCAAAAAACCGAAAACGCCACGGTGGGATGCATATTTTGAATTTTTTTTTATTCAAAAATGGGTTCATATTGATCAAACATTCACAATCCACTCTTTGGTTTTGTGCAATTCGGAATCTTACTCAATTTGTTTGGCACGTGCTTTAAATGCTCCCGTTGAGGATTTTAGGGCTTTGAGATTGGGGTGCAAGGTTGTTAGATATTAGACTCGCAGGCTTCGAGAGTTGTAGTTTGAGGTTAAAAAGTGTCCCCGACCATAAGTTTGGAAAATAAGGGAAGAAACGAGCGATATGGAAATTGCAAAAAACCGAAAACGCCCCGGTGTGATGCATTTTTTGAAATTTTTTTTAATTCAAAAATGGGTTCGTATTGATCAAACATTCACAACCCACTCTTTGGTTTTGTGCAATTCGGAATCTTAAACAGTTTTTTTGGCACGTGCTTTAAATGCTCCCGTTGAGGACTAAAGGGCTTTGACATTGGGGTGCAAGGTTTGTTAGATATTAGACTCGCAGGCTTCGAGAGTTGTAGTTTGAGGTTAAAAAGCGTCCCCGACCATAAGTTTAGCCCCTCGATGTCCTTGGCTCCTTCTTCCCTAGTGGGCGTTTTGAGTGGTGGCTATGAGAGGCTTGTCTGTGGGGGGCCTCTCTCTGTTGGGGTTGGTTCAGGCGGTGCTTGCTACTTCTGCAGTTGGTTGTCCATCTCTGTTCTGTGGGTGCTCTCTTCCCTGGTGTGGTCTTGGTTCCTGATTTGAGTTGAGTTTGTTCTGGATGTTTGTTGTCACTCCGAAAGGCGCCTTATCCGGAGGGTGTGTCGGTTTTTGGTGGGTGTCCTTGGATCAGGCTTTGTCGAGGGAAGCGATGCTTGCCTGGTCCTTGTGGCTTTCTGCCGGGCCTGCATTCCTGATGGTTTTTCTTTTGCCAGAAGTAGGGGAAGACGAGTTGAAGGGCCTCTTCTTTGTTTTGGGTTTCTTGGTCGTGCTTGGGGGGCTGGTTTCTCACTTGCATATGATGGATGGCCAGCTTGGCCTCTTTTTCTCTCAGCATCTGTCTGTCCTCCCTCTGCTTTGTTTTGGGGCCCCTTGACCTGGTCTGGAGTCGCTCCTTTTTGCTCATGCCGACCGGGGGATTGATGGCTTCGGTTTTTTGGGCGGCTGGGGAGTTTGCTTCGTTTCGTGCTCGGGCTTGCTGCTTCCTCTGGCTACGGTTGTGTTCCATTTCTCTTTGAGTTGTGTTGTCTTTTGCTTTTTGGCTTTTCTGGCTCCTTCCAGCCTGTGGGTTGGGTGCCGGGTGTTTTTGTTTGTTTGTTTTGTTGCTCTCCCTCTGGCTGTGAGGTTTCCGTTTGGGTTGCTTTGTTTTGTTTTGGTACATTGGTTTCCCAGTGGTTTGTTCTCTTGTTTGGTGGTGCCCTTTGGCCTCGGGCTTTGAGGTCTTTTGCTTAATATATAACCTTTGCAAAAAAAAACCGAAAACGCCCCGGTGGGATGCATTTTTTGAAATTTTTTTTTATTCAAAAATGGGTTCGTATTGATCAAACATTCACAATCCACTCTTTGGTTTCGTGCAATTCGGAATCTTACTCAATTTTTTTGGCACGTGCTTTAAATGCTCTCGTTGAGGATTTTAGGGCTTTGAGATTGGGGTGCAAGGTTGTTAGATATTAAACTCGCAGGCTTCGAGAGTTGTAGTTTGAGGTTAAAAAGCGTCCCCGACCATAAGTTTGGAAAAGAAGGGAAGAAACGAGCGATATGGAAATTGCAAAAAACCAAAAACGCCCCGGTGGGATGCATTTTTTGAAATTTTTTTTATTCAAAAATGGGTTCGTATTGATCAAACATTCACAATCCACTCTTTGGTTTTGTGCAATTCGGAATCTTACTCAGTTTTTTTGGCACGTGCTTTAAATGCTTCCGTTGAGGATTTTAGGGCTTTGAGATTTGGGTGCAAGGTTGTTAGATATTAGACTTGCAGGCTTCGAGAGTTGTAGTTTGAGGTTAAAAAGCGTCCCCGACCATAAGTTTGGAAAAGAAGGGAAGAAACGGGCGATATGGAAATTGCAAAAAACCGAAAACGCCACGGTGGGATGCATATTTTGAATTTTTTTTTATTCAAAAATGGGTTCATATTGATCAAACATTCACAATCCACTCTTTGGTTTTGTGCAATTCGGAATCTTACTCAATTTGTTTGGCACGTGCTTTAAATGCTCCCGTTGAGGATTTTAGGGCTTTGAGATTGGGGTGCAAGGTTGTTAGATATTAGACTCGCAGGCTTCGAGAGTTGTAGTTTGAGGTTAAAAAGTGTCCCCGACCATAAGTTTGGAAAATAAGGGAAGAAACGAGCGATATGGAAATTGCAAAAAACCGAAAACGCCCCGGTGTGATGCATTTTTTGAAATTTTTTTTAATTCAAAAATGGGTTCGTATTGATCAAACATTCACAACCCACTCTTTGGTTTTGTGCAATTCGGAATCTTAAACAGTTTTTTTGGCACGTGCTTTAAATGCTCCCGTTGAGGACTAAAGGGCTTTGACATTGGGGTGCAAGGTTTGTTAGATATTAGACTCGCAGGCTTCGAGAGTTGTAGTTTGAGGTTAAAAAGCGTCCCCGACCATAAGTTTAGCCCCTCGATGTCCTTGGCTCCTTCTTCCCTAGTGGGCGTTTTGAGTGGTGGCTATGAGAGGCTTGTCTGTGGGGGGCCTCTCTCTGTTGGGGTTGGTTCAGGCGGTGCTTGCTACTTCTGCAGTTGGTTGTCCATCTCTGTTCTGTGGGTGCTCTCTTCCCTGGTGTGGTCTTGGTTCCTGATTTGAGTTGAGTTTGTTCTGGATGTTTGTTGTCACTCCGAAAGGCGCCTTATCCGGAGGGTGTGTCGGTTTTTGGTGGGTGTCCTTGGATCAGGCTTTGTCGAGGGAAGCGATGCTTGCCTGGTCCTTGTGGCTTTCTGCCGGGCCTGCATTCCTGATGGTTTTTCTTTTGCCAGAAGTAGGGGAAGACGAGTTGAAGGGCCTCTTCTTTGTTTTGGGTTTCTTGGTCGTGCTTGGGGGGCTGGTTTCTCACTTGCATATGATGGATGGCCAGCTTGGCCTCTTTTTCTCTCAGCATCTGTCTGTCCTCCCTCTGCTTTGTTTTGGGGCCCCTTGACCTGGTCTGGAGTCGCTCCTTTTTGCTCATGCCGACCGGGGGATTGATGGCTTCGGTTTTTTGGGCGGCTGGGGAGTTTGCTTCGTTTCGTGCTCGGGCTTGCTGCTTCCTCTGGCTACGGTTGTGTTCCATTTCTCTTTGAGTTGTGTTGTCTTTTGCTTTTTGGCTTTTCTGGCTCCTTCCAGCCTGTGGGTTGGGTGCCGGGTGTTTTTGTTTGTTTGTTTTGTTGCTCTCCCTCTGGCTGTGAGGTTTCCGTTTGGGTTGCTTTGTTTTGTTTTGGTACATTGGTTTCCCAGTGGTTTGTTCTCTTGTTTGGTGGTGCCCTTTGGCCTCGGGCTTTGAGGTCTTTTGCTTAATATATAACCTTTGCAAAAAAAAACCGAAAACGCCCCGGTGGGATGCATTTTTTGAAATTTTTTTTTATTCAAAAATGGGTTCGTATTGATCAAACATTCACAATCCACTCTTTGGTTTCGTGCAATTCGGAATCTTACTCAATTTTTTTGGCACGTGCTTTAAATGCTCTCGTTGAGGATTTTAGGGCTTTGAGATTGGGGTGCAAGGTTGTTAGATATTAAACTCGCAGGCTTCGAGAGTTGTAGTTTGAGGTTAAAAAGCGTCCCCGACCATAAGTTTGGAAAAGAAGGGAAGAAACGAGCGATATGGAAATTGCAAAAAACCAAAAACGCCCCGGTGGGATGCATTTTTTGAAATTTTTTTTATTCAAAAATGGGTTCGTATTGATCAAACATTCACAATCCACTCTTTGGTTTTGTGCAATTCGGAATCTTACTCAGTTTTTTTGGCACGTGCTTTAAATGCTTCCGTTGAGGATTTTAGGGCTTTGAGATTTGGGTGCAAGGTTGTTAGATATTAGACTTGCAGGCTTCGAGAGTTGTAGTTTGAGGTTAAAAAGCGTCCCCGACCATAAGTTTGGAAAAGAAGGGAAGAAACGGGCGATATGGAAATTGCAAAAAACCGAAAACGCCACGGTGGGATGCATATTTTGAATTTTTTTTTATTCAAAAATGGGTTCATATTGATCAAACATTCACAATCCACTCTTTGGTTTTGTGCAATTCGGAATCTTACTCAATTTGTTTGGCACGTGCTTTAAATGCTCCCGTTGAGGATTTTAGGGCTTTTAGATTGGGGTGCAAGGTTGTTAGATATTAGACTCGCAGGCTTCGAGAGTTGTAGTTTGAGGTTAAAAAGTGTCCCCGACCATAAGTTTGGAAAATAAGGGAAGAAACGAGCGATATGGAAATTGCAAAAAACCGAAAACGCCCCGGTGTGATGCATTTTTTGAAATTTTTTTTAATTCAAAAATGGGTTCGTATTGATCAAACATTCACAACCCACTCTTTGGTTTTGTGCAATTCGGAATCTTAAACAGTTTTTTTGGCACGTGCTTTAAATGCTCCCGTTGAGGACTAAAGGGCTTTGACATTGGGGTGCAAGGTTTGTTAGATATTAGACTCGCAGGCTTCGAGAGTTGTAGTTTGAGGTTAAAAAGCGTCCCCGACCATAAGTTTAGCCCCTCGATGTCCTTGGCTCCTTCTTCCCTAGTGGGCGTTTTGAGTGGTGGCTATGAGAGGCTTGTCTGTGGGGGGCCTCTCTCTGTTGGGGTTGGTTCAGGCGGTGCTTGCTACTTCTGCAGTTGGTTGTCCATCTCTGTTCTGTGGGTGCTCTCTTCCCTGGTGTGGTCTTGGTTCCTGATTTGAGTTGAGTTTGTTCTGGATGTTTGTTGTCACTCCGAAAGGCGCCTTATCCGGAGGGTGTGTCGGTTTTTGGTGGGTGTCCTTGGATCAGGCTTTGTCGAGGGAAGCGATGCTTGCCTGGTCCTTGTGGCTTTCTGCCGGGCCTGCATTCCTGATGGTTTTTCTTTTGCCAGAAGTAGGGGAAGACGAGTTGAAGGGCCTCTTCTTTGTTTTGGGTTTCTTGGTCGTGCTTGGGGGGCTGGTTTCTCACTTGCATATGATGGATGGCCAGCTTGGCCTCTTTTTCTCTCAGCATCTGTCTGTCCTCCCTCTGCTTTGTTTTGGGGCCCCTTGACCTGGTCTGGAGTCGCTCCTTTTTGCTCATGCCGACCGGGGGATTGATGGCTTCGGTTTTTTGGGCGGCTGGGGAGTTTGCTTCGTTTCGTGCTCGGGCTTGCTGCTTCCTCTGGCTACGGTTGTGTTCCATTTCTCTTTGAGTTGTGTTGTCTTTTGCTTTTTGGCTTTTCTGGCTCCTTCCAGCCTGTGGGTTGGGTGCCGGGTGTTTTTGTTTGTTTGTTTTGTTGCTCTCCCTCTGGCTGTGAGGTTTCCGTTTGGGTTGCTTTGTTTTGTTTTGGTACATTGGTTTCCCAGTGGTTTGTTCTCTTGTTTGGTGGTGCCCTTTGGCCTCGGGCTTTGAGGTCTTTTGCTTAATATATAACCTTTGCAAAAAAAAACCGAAAACGCCCCGGTGGGATGCATTTTTTGAAATTTTTTTTTATTCAAAAATGGGTTCGTATTGATCAAACATTCACAATCCACTCTTTGGTTTCGTGCAATTCGGAATCTTACTCAATTTTTTTGGCACGTGCTTTAAATGCTCTCGTTGAGGATTTTAGGGCTTTGAGATTGGGGTGCAAGGTTGTTAGATATTAAACTCGCAGGCTTCGAGAGTTGTAGTTTGAGGTTAAAAAGCGTCCCCGACCATAAGTTTGGAAAAGAAGGGAAGAAACGAGCGATATGGAAATTGCAAAAAACCAAAAACGCCCCGGTGGGATGCATTTTTTGAAATTTTTTTTATTCAAAAATGGGTTCGTATTGATCAAACATTCACAATCCACTCTTTGGTTTTGTGCAATTCGGAATCTTACTCAGTTTTTTTGGCACGTGCTTTAAATGCTTTCGTTGAGGATTTTAGGGCTTTGAGATTTGGGTGCAAGGTTGTTAGATATTAGACTTGCAGGCTTCGAGAGTTGTAGTTTGAGGTTAAAAAGCGTCCCCGACCATAAGTTTGGAAAAGAAGGGAAGAAACGGGCGATATGGAAATTGCAAAAAACCGAAAACGCCACGGTGGGATGCATATTTTGAATTTTTTTTTATTCAAAAATGGGTTCATATTGATCAAACATTCACAATCCACTCTTTGGTTTTGTGCAATTCGGAATCTTACTCAATTTGTTTGGCACGTGCTTTAAATGCTCCCGTTGAGGATTTTAGGGCTTTGAGATTGGGGTGCAAGGTTGTTAGATATTAGACTCGCAGGCTTCGAGAGTTGTAGTTTGAGGTTAAAAAGTGTCCCCGACCATAAGTTTGGAAAATAAGGGAAGAAACGAGCGATATGGAAATTGCAAAAAACCGAAAACGCCCCGGTGTGATGCATTTTTTGAAATTTTTTTTAATTCAAAAATGGGTTCGTATTGATCAAACATTCACAACCCACTCTTTGGTTTTGTGCAATTCGGAATCTTAAACAGTTTTTTTGGCACGTGCTTTAAATGCTCCCGTTGAGGACTAAAGGGCTTTGACATTGGGGTGCAAGGTTTGTTAGATATTAGACTCGCAGGCTTCGAGAGTTGTAGTTTGAGGTTAAAAAGCGTCCCCGACCATAAGTTTAGCCCCTCGATGTCCTTGGCTCCTTCTTCCCTAGTGGGCGTTTTGAGTGGTGGCTATGAGAGGCTTGTCTGTGGGGGGCCTCTCTCTGTTGGGGTTGGTTCAGGCGGTGCTTGCTACTTCTGCAGTTGGTTGTCCATCTCTGTTCTGTGGGTGCTCTCTTCCCTGGTGTGGTCTTGGTTCCTGATTTGAGTTGAGTTTGTTCTGGATGTTTGTTGTCACTCCGAAAGGCGCCTTATCCGGAGGGTGTGTCGGTTTTTGGTGGGTGTCCTTGGATCAGGCTTTGTCGAGGGAAGCGATGCTTGCCTGGTCCTTGTGGCTTTCTGCCGGGCCTGCATTCCTGATGGTTTTTCTTTTGCCAGAAGTAGGGGAAGACGAGTTGAAGGGCCTCTTCTTTGTTTTGGGTTTCTTGGTCGTGCTTGGGGGGCTGGTTTCTCACTTGCATATGATGGATGGCCAGCTTGGCCTCTTTTTCTCTCAGCATCTGTCTGTCCTCCCTCTGCTTTGTTTTGGGGCCCCTTGACCTGGTCTGGAGTCGCTCCTTTTTGCTCATGCCGACCGGGGGATTGATGGCTTCGGTTTTTTGGGCGGCTGGGGAGTTTGCTTCGTTTCGTGCTCGGGCTTGCTGCTTCCTCTGGCTACGGTTGTGTTCCATTTCTCTTTGAGTTGTGTTGTCTTTTGCTTTTTGGCTTTTCTGGCTCCTTCCAGCCTGTGGGTTGGGTGCCGGGTGTTTTTGTTTGTTTGTTTTGTTGCTCTCCCTCTGGCTGTGAGGTTTCCGTTTGGGTTGCTTTGTTTTGTTTTGGTACATTGGTTTCCCAGTGGTTTGTTCTCTTGTTTGGTGGTGCCCTTTGGCCTCGGGCTTTGAGGTCTTTTGCTTAATATATAACCTTTGCAAAAAAAAACCGAAAACGCCCCGGTGGGATGCATTTTTTGAAATTTTTTTTTATTCAAAAATGGGTTCGTATTGATCAAACATTCACAATCCACTCTTTGGTTTCGTGCAATTCGGAATCTTACTCAATTTTTTTGGCACGTGCTTTAAATGCTCTCGTTGAGGATTTTAGGGCTTTGAGATTGGGGTGCATGGTTGTTAGATATTAAACTCGCAGGCTTCGAGAGTTGTAGTTTGAGGTTAAAAAGCGTCCCCGACCATAAGTTTGGAAAAGAAGGGAAGAAACGAGTGATATGGAAATTGCAAAAAACCAAAAACGCCCCGGTGGGATGCATTTTTTGAAATTTTTTTTATTCAAAAATGGGTTCGTATTGATCAAACATTCACAATCCACTCTTTGGTTTTGTGCAATTCGGAATCTTACTCAGTTTTTTTGGCACGTGCTTTAAATGCTTCCGTTGAGGATTTTAGGGCTTTGAGATTGGGGTGCAAGGTTGTTAGATATTAGACTTGCAGGCTTCGAGAGTTGTAGTTTGAGGTTAGAAAGCGTCCCCGACCATAAGTTTGGAAAAGAAGGGAAGAAACGGGCGATATGGAAATTGCAAAAAACCGAAAACGCCACGGTGGGATGCATATTTTGAATTTTTTTTTATTAAAAAATGGGTTCATATTGATCAAACATTCACAATCCACTCTTTGGTTTTGTGCAATTCGGAATCTTACTCAATTTTTTTGGCACGTGCTTTAAATGCTCCCGTTGAGGATTTTAGGGCTTTGAGATTGGGGTGCAAGGTTGTTAGATATTAGACTCGCAGGCTTCGAGAGTTGTAGTTTGAGGTTAAAAAGTGTCCCCGACCATAAGTTTGGAAAATAAGGGAAGAAACGAGCGATATGGAAATTGCAAAAAACCGAAAACGCCCCGGTGTGATGCATTTTTTGAAATTTTTTTTAATTCAAAAATGGGTTCGTATTGATCAAACATTCACAACCCACTCTTTGGTTTTGTGCAATTCGGAATCTTAAACAGTTTTTTTGGCACGTGCTTTAAATGCTCCCGTTGAGGACTAAAGGGCTTTGACATTGGGGTGCAAGGTTTGTTAGATATTAGACTCGCAGGCTTCGAGAGTTGTAGTTTGAGGTTAAAAAGCGTCCCCGACCATAAGTTTAGCCCCTCGATGTCCTTGGCTCCTTCTTCCCTAGTGGGCGTTTTGAGTGGTGGCTATGAGAGGCTTGTCTGTGGGGGGCCTCTCTCTGTTGGGGTTGGTTCAGGCGGTGCTTGCTACTTCTGCAGTTGGTTGTCCATCTCTGTTCTGTGGGTGCTCTCTTCCCTGGTGTGGTCTTGGTTCCTGATTTGAGTTGAGTTTGTTCTGGATGTTTGTTGTCACTCCGAAAGGCGCCTTATCCGGAGGGTGTGTCGGTTTTTGGTGGGTGTCCTTGGATCAGGCTTTGTCGAGGGAAGCGATGCTTGCCTGGTCCTTGTGGCTTTCTGCCGGGCCTGCATTCCTGATGGTTTTTCTTTTGCCAGAAGTAGGGGGAAGACGAGTTGAAGGGCCTTTTCTTTGTTTTGGGTTTCTTGGTCGTGCTTGGGGGGCTGGTTTCTCACTTGCATATGATGGATGGCCAGCTTGGCCTCTTTTTCTCTCAGCATCTGTCTGTCCTCCCTCTGCTTTATTTTGGGGCCCCTTGACCTGGTCTGGAGTCGCTCCTTTTTGCTCATGCCGACCGGGGGATTGATGGCTTCGGTTTTTTGGGCGGCTGGGGAGTTTGCTTCGTTTCGTGCTCGGGCTTGCTGCTTCCTCTGGCTACGGTTGTGTTCCATTTCTCTTTGAGTTGTGTTGTCTTTTGCTTTTTGGCTTTTCTGGCTCCTTCCAGCCTGTGGGTTGGGTGCCGGGTGTTTTTGTTTGTTTGTTTTGTTGCTCTCCCTCTGGCTGTGAGGTTTCCGTTTGGGTTGCTTTGTTTTGTTTTGGTACATTGGTTTCCCAGTGGTTTGTTCTCTTGTTTGGTGGTGCCCTTTGGCCTCGGGCTTTGAGGTCTTTTGCTTAATATATAACCTTTGCAAAAAAAAACCGAAAACGCCCCGGTGGGATGCATTTTTTGAAATTTTTTTTTATTCAAAAATGGGTTCGTATTGATCAAACATTCACAATCCACTCTTTGGTTTCGTGCAATTCGGAATCTTACTCAATTTTTTTGGCACGTGCTTTAAATGCTCTCGTTGAGGATTTTAGGGCTTTGAGATTGGGGTGCAAGGTTGTTAGATATTAAACTCGCAGGCTTCGAGAGTTGTAGTTTGAGGTTAAAAAGCGTCCCCGACCATAAGTTTGGAAAAGAAGGGAAGAAACGAGCGATATGGAAATTGCAAAAAACCAAAAACGCCCCGGTGGGATGCATTTTTTGAAATTTTTTTTATTCAAAAATGGGTTCGTATTGATCAAACATTCACAATCCACTCTTTGGTTTTGTGCAATTCGGAATCTTACTCAGTTTTTTTGGCACGTGCTTTAAATGCTTCCGTTGAGGATTTTAGGGCTTTGAGATTTGGGTGCAAGGTTGTTAGATATTAGACTTGCAGGCTTCGAGAGTTGTAGTTTGAGGTTAAAAAGCGTCCCCGACCATAAGTTTGGAAAAGAAGGGAAGAAACGGGCGATATGGAAATTGCAAAAAACCGAAAACGCCACGGTGGGATGCATATTTTGAATTTTTTTTTATTCAAAAATGGGTTCATATTGATCAAACATTCACAATCCACTCTTTGGTTTTGTGCAATTCGGAATCTTACTCAATTTGTTTGGCACGTGCTTTAAATGCTCCCGTTGAGGATTTTAGGGCTTTGAGATTGGGGTGCAAGGTTGTTAGATATTAGACTCGCAGGCTTCGAGAGTTGTAGTTTGAGGTTAAAAAGTGTCCCCGACCATAAGTTTGGAAAATAAGGGAAGAAACGAGCGATATGGAAATTGCAAAAAACCGAAAACGCCCCGGTGTGATGCATTTTTTGAAATTTTTTTTAATTCAAAAATGGGTTCGTATTGATCAAACATTCACAACCCACTCTTTGGTTTTGTGCAATTCGGAATCTTAAACAGTTTTTTTGGCACGTGCTTTAAATGCTCCCGTTGAGGACTAAAGGGCTTTGACATTGGGGTGCAAGGTTTGTTAGATATTAGACTCGCAGGCTTCGAGAGTTGTAGTTTGAGGTTAAAAAGCGTCCCCGACCATAAGTTTAGCCCCTCGATGTCCTTGGCTCCTTCTTCCCTAGTGGGCGTTTTGAGTGGTGGCTATGAGAGGCTTGTCTGTGGGGGGCCTCTCTCTGTTGGGGTTGGTTCAGGCGGTGCTTGCTACTTCTGCAGTTGGTTGTCCATCTCTGTTCTGTGGGTGCTCTCTTCCCTGGTGTGGTCTTGGTTCCTGATTTGAGTTGAGTTTGTTCTGGATGTTTGTTGTCACTCCGAAAGGCGCCTTATCCGGAGGGTGTGTCGGTTTTTGGTGGGTGTCCTTGGATCAGGCTTTGTCGAGGGAAGCGATGCTTGCCTGGTCCTTGTGGCTTTCTGCCGGGCCTGCATTCCTGATGGTTTTTCTTTTGCCAGAAGTAGGGGAAGACGAGTTGAAGGGCCTCTTCTTTGTTTTGGGTTTCTTGGTCGTGCTTGGGGGGCTGGTTTCTCACTTGCATATGATGGATGGCCAGCTTGGCCTCTTTTTCTCTCAGCATCTGTCTGTCCTCCCTCTGCTTTGTTTTGGGGCCCCTTGACCTGGTCTGGAGTCGCTCCTTTTTGCTCATGCCGACCGGGGGATTGATGGCTTCGGTTTTTTGGGCGGCTGGGGAGTTTGCTTCGTTTCGTGCTCGGGCTTGCTGCTTCCTCTGGCTACGGTTGTGTTCCATTTCTCTTTGAGTTGTGTTGTCTTTTGCTTTTTGGCTTTTCTGGCTCCTTCCAGCCTGTGGGTTGGGTGCCGGGTGTTTTTGTTTGTTTGTTTTGTTGCTCTCCCTCTGGCTGTGAGGTTTCCGTTTGGGTTGCTTTGTTTTGTTTTGGTACATTGGTTTCCCAGTGGTTTGTTCTCTTGTTTGGTGGTGCCCTTTGGCCTCGGGCTTTGAGGTCTTTTGCTTAATATATAACCTTTGCAAAAAAAAACCGAAAACGCCCCGGTGGGATGCATTTTTTGAAATTTTTTTTTATTCAAAAATGGGTTCGTATTGATCAAACATTCACAATCCACTCTTTGGTTTCGTGCAATTCGGAATCTTACTCAATTTTTTTGGCACGTGCTTTAAATGCTCTCGTTGAGGATTTTAGGGCTTTGAGATTGGGGTGCAAGGTTGTTAGATATTAAACTCGCAGGCTTCGAGAGTTGTAGTTTGAGGTTAAAAAGCGTCCCCGACCATAAGTTTGGAAAAGAAGGGAAGAAACGAGCGATATGGAAATTGCAAAAAACCAAAAACGCCCCGGTGGGATGCATTTTTTGAAATTTTTTTTATTCAAAAATGGGTTCGTATTGATCAAACATTCACAATCCACTCTTTGGTTTTGTGCAATTCGGAATCTTACTCAGTTTTTTTGGCACGTGCTTTAAATGCTTCCGTTGAGGATTTTAGGGCTTTGAGATTGGGGTGCAAGGTTGTTAGATATTAGACTTGCAGGCTTCGAGAGTTGTAGTTTGAGGTTAAAAAGCGTCCCCGACCATAAGTTTGGAAAAGAAGGGAAGAAACGGGCGATATGGAAATTGCAAAAAACCGAAAACGCCACGGTGGGATGCATATTTTGAATTTTTTTTTATTCAAAAATGGGTTCATATTGATCAAACATTCACAATCCACTCTTTGGTTTTGTGCAATTCGGAATCTTACTCAATTTTTTTGGCACGTGCTTTAAATGCTCCCGTTGAGGATTTTAGGGCTTTGAGATTGGGGTGCAAGGTTGTTAGATATTAGACTCGCAGGCTTCGAGAGTTGTAGTTTGAGGTTAAAAAGTGTCCCCGACCATAAGTTTTTTTTTTTGCAACGGTATTTTAATAAATGCGAGGATTGAACCCATGACCTTTTGGTCACGGGCACAACCTTATGCCAATTGAGCTATGCTCGGTTTGGCCCGACCATAAGTTTTGAAAATAAGGGAAGAAACGAGCGATATGGAAATTGCAAAAAACCGAAAACGCCCCGGTGTGATGCATTTTTTGAAATTTTTTTTAATTCAAAAATGGGTTCGTATTGATCAAACATTCACAACCCACTCTTTGGTTTTGTGCAATTCGGAATCTTAAACAGTTTTTTTGGCACGTGCTTTAAATGCTCCCGTTGAGGACTAAAGGGCTTTGACATTGGGGTGCAAGGTTTGTTAGATATTAGACTCGCAGGCTTCGAGAGTTGTAGTTTGAGGTTAAAAAGCGTCCCCGACCATAAGTTTAGCCCCTCGATGTCCTTGGCTCCTTCTTCCCTAGTGGGCGTTTTGAGTGGTGGCTATGAGAGGCTTGTCTGTGGGGGGCCTCTCTCTGTTGGGGTTGGTTCAGGCGGTGCTTGCTACTTCTGCAGTTGGTTGTCCATCTCTGTTCTGTGGGTGCTCTCTTCCCTGGTGTGGTCTTGGTTCCTGATTTGAGTTGAGTTTGTTCTGGATGTTTGTTGTCACTCCGAAAGGCGCCTTATCCGGAGGGTGTGTCGGTTTTTGGTGGGTGTCCTTGGATCAGGCTTTGTCGAGGGAAGCGATGCTTGCCTGGTCCTTGTGGCTTTCTGCCGGGCCTGCATTCCTGATGGTTTTTCTTTTGCCAGAAGTAGGGGGAAGACGAGTTGAAGGGCCTCTTCTTTGTTTTGGGTTTCTTGGTCGTGCTTGGGGGGCTGGTTTCTCACTTGCATATGATGGATGGCCAGCTTGGCCTCTTTTTCTCTCAGCATCTGTCTGTCCTCCCTCTGCTTTGTTTTGGGGCCCCTTGACCTGGTCTGGAGTCGCTCCTTTTTGCTCATGCCGACCGGGGGATTGATGGCTTCGGTTTTTTGGGCGGCTGGGGAGTTTGCTTCGTTTCGTGCTCGGGCTTGCTGCTTCCTCTGGCTACGGTTGTGTTCCATTTCTCTTTGAGTTGTGTTGTCTTTTGCTTTTTGGCTTTTCTGGCTCCTTCCAGCCTGTGGGTTGGGTGCCGGGTGTTTTTGTTTGTTTGTTTTGTTGCTCTCCCTCTGGCTGTGAGGTTTCCGTTTGGGTTGCTTTGTTTTGTTTTGGTACATTGGTTTCCCAGTGGTTTGTTCTCTTGTTTGGTGGTGCCCTTTGGCCTCGGGCTTTGAGGTCTTTTGCTTAATATATAACCTTTGCAAAAAAAAACCGAAAACGCCCCGGTGGGATGCATTTTTTGAATTTTTTTTTTATTCAAAAATGGGTTCGTATTGATCAAACATTCACAATCCACTCTTTGGTTTCGTGCAATTCGGAATCTTACTCAATTTTTTTGGCACGTGCTTTAAATGCTCTCGTTGAGGATTTTAGGGCTTTGAGATTGGGGTGCAAGGTTGTTAGATATTAAACTCGCAGGCTTCGAGAGTTGTAGTTTGAGGTTAAAAAGCGTCCCCGACCATAAGTTTGGAAAAGAAGGGAAGAAACGAGCGATATGGAAATTGCAAAAAACCAAAAACGCCCCGGTGGGATGCATTTTTTGAAATTTTTTTTTATTCAAAAATGGGTTCGTATTGATCAAACATTCACCATCCACTCGGGTTTTGTGCAATTCGGAATCTTACTCAGTTTTTTTGGCACGTGCTTTAAATGCTCCCGTTGAGGATTTTAGGGCTTTGAGATTGGGGTGCAAGGTTGTTAGATATTAGACTCGCAGGCTTGGAGAGTTGTAGTTTGAGGTTAAAAAGCGTCCCCGACCAAAAGTTTGGAAAAGAAGGGAAGGAACGGGCGATATGGAAATTGCAAAAAACCGAAAACGCCCCGGTGGGAAGCATTTTTTGAAATTTTTTTTATTCAAAAATGGGTTCGTATTGATCAAACATTCACAATCCACTCTTTGGTTTGTGCAATTCGGAATCTTACTCAATTTTTTTGGCACGTGCTTTAAATGCTCCCGTTGAGGATTTTAGGGCTTTGAGATTGGGGTGCAAGGTTGTTAGATATTAGACTCGCAGGCTTCGAGAGTTGTAGTTTGAGGTTAAAAAGTGTCCCCGACCATAAGTTTGGAAAAGAAGGGAAGAAAAGAGCGATATGGAAATTGCAAAAACCCGAAAACGCCCCGGTGGGATGCATTTTTTGAATTTTTTTTTTATTCAAAAATGGGTTCGTATTGATCAAACATTCACAATCCACTCTTTGGTTTTGTGCAATTCGGAATCTTACTCAGGTTTTTTGGCACGTGCTTTAAATGCTCCCGTTGAGGATTTTAGGGCTTTGAGATTGGGGTGCAAGGTTGTTAGATATTAGACTCGCAGGCTTCGAGAGTTGTAGTTTGAGTTTAAAAAGCGTCCCCGACCATAAGTTTGGAAAAGAAGGGAAGAAACAGGCGATATGGAAATTGCAAAATACCAAAAAATTATCAAACAACCACTTGGTGCAACGGGTGAGTGAGTGCATCACCTAGATAGCCTAGAGTGGGGGTTGATTGATCTTGCACCGTGCAAACGGGGCATGAATGATTTAAAATATTTAACTGCATTATATATCGCCCATAAAGGCAAATTTTTAATCCTTGGCTGCTGTTTGAAGCTTGGTAGGGCATGCTGATCAAGGTAGCGGAGCTGGGCGCATCACCGAGGTAAGTTCTTTATACTCTGTTTTTTTGCGTGCTTTCTTGTGTTCTTGTGTTCTGGTTTTTTTGTTTCGTTTTCTTTCATTTTCTAGTATTAGTGTGTTCTGCTCTCGTTTCCTTGGAGATCTGCTTGTGGCGGTTAGGGTAGGTCTTCATCTTCGATTATGAGGAGGAAGAAATCCCCACAAAAGAAGCCGTTTGCACAGTCCTCGGTTGCAAATGGTCTGCGGCCTTCTAAATTTGCATCTGCTTCAGGGGTTAGACAGTCAATGGCTTTGAGTGGTGAGGTTTCGCATGGCCTTCACTCTTCGATTGGTAAGATAGCTGGGGGGTGGTGCCTAAGAGCTCTGGTTCGGAGGTGCCTTCTGAGGTTTTATTTTTGGGAGAAAAACAGAGTATGTTGTCTTCGCCTCGAGATGCCATTTTAAATTCCTTAGAGGTTGCTAGTTTTAGGGATGTAAGATCTAGGACTTGTAAGGGGCGTCCTAATATTTTTGGGCAGCCCTCCAAAGCTCCGAAAATAGCAAAATCCGGGGGTCCTGTTGTTGATATTGAGCTCTGTCCCACGACTCAAAATAAATTAGATCCTGTGATAGAGGACGAAGTCTCTTCCTCGTCTATTTTGGGGTGTGCTGTGGAGGGAAGAAGTCGGCTGGAGGTAGAAGATGATGAGTTAGGGCGTTCTGTTTCCTTTCCCTTGGATGCAGCAGTTGCGGTTCATGCATTAACTTTTTTTTTTTTGCAAAGGTGATTATATATAAAGCAAAAAGGACCTCAAAGCCCGAGGCCAAAGGGCACCATCAAACAAGAGAACATCCACAGGCAAAAAACCCATGTACCAAGCAAACAAAAACAACCCAGCGGAAACCTCACAGCCCGAGGGAAAGCAACAAAGCCAACAACATAACAAACCCCGACACCCAACCCACAAGCGGGAAGGAGCCAAAAAAGACCTAAAAGCAGCTAAATACAACACAACTCAAAGAATAAAAGAACACAACCGAAACAAGAGGAAACAACATGCAGAACACGATCGAAGAACAACTCCCCAGCCGCCCAAGAAACACCCCAAGCCATTAACCCCCCGGCCGGTACGAGCAACAGAGCGACGCCAGACAAGGTCAAGGGACACCAATCAAGGCAGAGGGAGGACAGACAGATGCTGAGATAAAAAGGGGCCAAGCTGGCCATCCATCATAAGCATGCAAGAAGCCAGCCCCCCAAGCACAACCAAGGAAACCAAAACCAAGAAGAGGCCCTTCAACTCGTCTTCCCCCTACTTATGGCAAAAGAACAACCATCAGGTATGCAGGCCCGGCAGAAAGCCACAAGGACCAGGCAAGCATCGCTTCCCTTGACAAAGCCAGATCCAAGGACACCCACCAAAAACTGACACACCCTCCGGATAAGGCGCCTTTCGGGGTGACAACAAGCATCCAGAACAAACGCCGGCAGGAAGGAAGGAAATGTTGCCATGAGCTGCGCTCCCCCACCCCCCCCCCCCCCCCCCCCATGATTAGCGCTGATGGAGTGAATACGCGGTGTGAAGATTTCGGTCAAGCTGGTCGATTACAACACGATCCTTCCTTGGCAAATTTGGGAAGCCAATTGATTGGGGAGATTCCTCTCTCCGGGGGGCAATTAATGCGTGCAAGCACCCTGCTGGGCGTGAAGGATAAATTTGATAAGCCTTCTTTTCCCCACATTGGGCTGGACTGTGGGGCTTTAATGGCCCAAAATAGGGGAGACGCCCTTACTGCCGTCCAAAATAAGATGGGCCCAATTGGTCTTGGCTCCAATGGGTTGGGCCCTCTTGGGCTTGATGGAATTAACCAAAATGGGCTTGACCAATTGGGTATGGGCCCAAATTTAAATGGCTTAGGGCAAGGAGTTTTGCCTATTGGGCCATCTTCCTTTAGCCCAATAGGGCGTGGACAGTTGGGCAATTTGGTGACTCGGCGTCCCATGCCCACCCGGGTTGAGGTTGAGCCCCTGGAGGACAAGTGTGTAGCTAGTGTGTCTGGGATGGGGTTTCGCTCGCTTGGGACTAGGATTGGCTCGGGGATTCCAGGAAAGTTTCCTTTGTTAGGCCATCCTCGCTCGGAGTTGGGAGCGGGATGATGTGTCAATGGGTTCGTTGGGTGGTGTTGGGCCTAATCCCGTTGGGCCCACAGGGTCACATGGTCAGGGGCATAAAGCTAGTTGGGCTAATCTATTTGGGCCTAAGTGGACCTCCCCAGTTGATGAACCCCTAGTCTATAACCCTCCAATTGAGAAGGATGGGATTCTGTTTGCCATCCCCTCGGATGAGGTTATTGGTGGGGCAGTTTATTGATGGCAAACTACCCTTTTTTGTTCTGGATCGGCTTGTCAGGAGGATTTGGGGTCATGTGGAAGTTCCAACCATTAACTTGTTTGATAATGGTTTGATCATCTTCAGGTTCAAAAAGGACTCAGCTCGGGACTGGGTTCTGGAGAATGGCCCCTAGCACATTGGGGGTAAGCCTATCCTTCTGAGGCAGTGGGTCCCTGGGATTGTCCCTCAGACCTTTGTCTTCGATAAAATTCCTGTGTGGGTCAAGTTTTTTCATGTCCCTATGGAATTGTGGACCACTCCTAGGTTGAGTAATATTGCGAGCATGGTTGGTGTTCCTTTGCGGTTGGATAAGCCTACAAAGGACAAAACATGCTCCTCGTATGCTCGGGTTTGTGTGGAGGTTGCGATTGATGCCCCTCTTCCTAGTAAAGTTGGGGTCACTGTCTATGGGGTAGATCACACTATCCCAATTGAGTATGAGTGGAAGCCCAAGCGGTGCCTGTCTTGCCGTGTCTTTGGTCATTCGGACACAGGTTGTCCGAAACAGAATGTGGGGGTGGGTTTAGGCGGTGCTTGCTTCTTTTGCAATTGGCTGTCCATCTCTGTTTTGTGAGTACTCTGTGCCCCCTGGTGTGGTCCTGGTTCCTGAATTGAGTTGAGTTTGTTCTGGATGCTTGTTGTCACCCCGAAAGGCGCCTTGTCCGGAGGGTGTGTCGGTTTTTTGGTGGGTGTCCTTGGATCAGGCTTTGTCGAGGGAAGCGATGCTTGCCTGGTCCTTGTGGCTTTCTGCCGGGCCTGCATACCTGATGGTTGTTCTTTTGCCAGAAGTAGGGGGAAAACGAGTTGAAGGGCCTCTTCTTTGTTTTGGTTTACTTGATCGTGCTTGGGGGGCTGGATTCTTCCTTGCATATGATGGATGGCCAGCTTGGCCTCTTTTTATCTCAGCATTTGTCTGTCCTCCCTCTGCCTTGCTTGGTGCCCCTTGTCCTTGTCTGGAGTTGCTCTGTTGCTCGTGCCGGCCGGGGGATTGATGGCTTCGGGTGTTTTTTGGGCGGCTGGGGAGTTTTGCTTCGTTCGTGTTCTGGCTTGTTGCTTCCTCTTGCTTGGGTTGTGTTCTTTGGGTCTTGAGTTGTGTTGTATTTATTTGCCTTTTTGTCTTTTCTGGCTCCTTCCCGATTGTGGGTTGGGTGCCGGGGTTTGTTTGCTGCTGGTTTTATTGCTTTCCCTCGGGCTGTGAGGTTTCCGTTGGGTTGTTTTTGTTTTGTTTGGTACATTGGTTTTCCCAGTGGATGTTGTTCTTGTTTGATGGTGCCCTTTGGCCTCGGGCTTTGAGGTCCTTTTTGCTTAATATATAATCACCTTTGCAAAAAAAAAAAAAATCGAAAACGCCCCGGTGGGATGCATTTTTTGAAATTTTTTTTATTAAAAAATGGGTTCGTATTTTTATAGTTTAATCTCGATGAAGCTTCGTAGGGCTGGCTGATGAAGGTAGCGGAGCTGGGCGCATCACAGAGGTAAGTTCTCTTCAAACTCTGTTTTGGCGTCTCCTCTACGTTTCTGTTTGTGCATTTTATTTCGTTTTTAGTTTGGTTTGTTTTTTTTTTGCAAAAGTGAATATATATAAGCAAAAGGCCTCAAAGCCCGAGGCCAAAGGGCACAACAACAAGAGAACAAACACTGGGAGAACCAATGTACGACAACAAAACGAAACAACACAACAGAAACCTCACAGCCCGAGGGAAAGCAACAAAACCAAACAACAACAAACTCCAGCATTCAACCCACAAGCGGGAAGGAGCTAGAAAAAGAAACACAACTGAAAAGCAAAGAAACAGCTGAAGCAGGAGGAAACAAAGACATAGAGCACGAAGGAAGCGTGACACCTCAACCGCGAAGCATGACACCTCATCCGCCCACAAAACTCCCCAGGCCATCCAACCCCCGGCCGGAACTAGCGAAAGAGCGACTCCAGACAGGGGCAAGGGGCACCAAGCAAACACAGAGAGAGGACAGGCAGATGCTGAGAAAAAAGGGGCCAAGCTGGCCATCCATCAAATGCAAACAAGAAGCCCGCCCCCCAAGCTCGACCAAGAAACCGAACAAAGAAGAGGCCCATCAACTCGTTTTCCCCCTACTTATGGCAAAAGAACAACCATCCGGTATGCAGGCACGGCAGGAAGCCACAGGGATCCAGCCAGCATCGCTTCCCTCGACAAAGCCAGATCCAAGGACCCACCAAAAGCCCACACACCCTCAGGACAAAGCGCCTTTCGGGGTGACAACAAGCGTCCAGAACTCAGCTCCATTAGGAACCAGGACCGGCAGGAGACAACGAGCACCCACAAAACAAGAGAAGGACAGCCAACTGCAGAAGAAACAAGCACCGCCTGAACCACCCCGACAGCAAGGGACACCCCACAGACCAGCCACGCAGAGCCCTACACAAGAAGTCCACCAGGGGGGAAGGCCAAGGACAGCCAAGGACAGACAGATGAAGAAGCCAGCAACAGAAACAAGCCTCAGAAAGCATCGATCTCAGAGCAAGAACAAGCACAGGGACAAGCTCAAATAACCAAGCCACACAGACCAAACCAGAAACCCCTCCAGAGAAGGGACAGCAGCATGAACCAGGGACAGAGCAGGGGAAGAAGCAATCGTCATAAGCGAGACAGCGCCACAAGAGCAACCTGACATAACACCTGCGCACACTCAAAGAACAAGACAAAGTCAATCAAAAGAATCCCAGGGGGAGACGGCCGAAACCGCACCCGCCCAGGACGAGCATGCAGAAGAAATATCAGACCGAATAGCGGCGATAACCGACTGAGTAGGGCGGTGACCCGGGCCATGAAAACGCAAATTGCGTTCCATCCAAATATGGTATATCACAGCACACCAGGCCACCCTCCAAACAAGCTTACGCTTGTGCTGCCCAGCACTCTCCCGACAAATCCACTCAAGCTCAGCATCCCAAGGGAGAACGAGGCGGGAAGCTCTGCCCCAACAGAGGATATCCTCCCACACCAAACTCGCAAAGGGGCACTGGAAAAACAAGTGGTCACGGGACTCAGTCCCGGACAAGCAAAGCAAACAATCAGTAGGTGTCGAGGGGATCCACCTAGCCAGCCTATCACGAGTATACAAGCGGTCCCTCAAGGCCAGCCAGGTGACAAAAGCATGACGCGGAATATTCCCCCCGAACCATAGCAAACCCTGCCACGGGGCCACTGTCCCACGGGGGCGAATCGCCTCCCAAGCACTAGAAACCGAGAAACCAATCCCACCAGGAACCCAGATCAACTTATCCTCCCTACCTGGGCAACACACAGTAGAACGCACAGCATCGGCAATCTCCAACAAATCAGGAGACACTGCCGGCCACCGCCACGAACCATCAGGTAGCAAAAAATCAGAGACCATAGCTTGAATATGACTAGCTGCGTCATACAAGATACGATCACTAATTCTGGGGAGAATAGGACCATCAGGCAGCCAAGGATCAACCCACATACGACACCTAGAACCGTCACCAATGGAAAACCGGATAAGCGGACGGAATTGGTCCCGAAGCCCCATAATCGCCTTGAGGCACCAAGACCACGTAGACGACACAGGAATCGTCCAAAGAGACCGACCACGGAGGATATACGCCTCCATCCAAGCCACCCACAAAGACCCAGAACGAAGCAGGAGGAGCCAGAGGAGCTTCATAACTGCTGCCGAGTTCCAGGAGGGGATATGACGAATACCCAAACCTCCCTCACTCTTCGGCAAACAAATGTCAGCCCAGGCAACCTTCGCCCCCCCACAACCAGAAGGAGAGCCCTTCCAGAGGTAACAACGAAGCAAACTCTCAACCCTATGGACTATACGAGCAGGCAGCACAAACACACTAGCCCAATAGACTTGGAAGCTCTGAAGGACCGACTGGATTAGCTGCAACCTTCCTGCATAGGAAAGAGCCCTAGCAGTCCAACTGCCAATCCTAGAGGTGATCCGATCAATCAGAGGCTGGCAATCCCGAGAAGACAACCGACCTGAGATGAGAGGGAGACCTAAATAACACACAGGCAACACACAGACCTAAATACGAGCAGGCAGCATAGACTTAGTTTGGTTTGTTCTGCTCTCGTTTTCCTTGGGTCTTAGTAAGGGTGCTCTTCTTCTTCGGCGATTATGAGGAGGAAGAAATCTCCCCAGAAAAAGCCGTTTGCTCAGTCCATTTCCTCGGTTTCAACTGGTCCGCGGCTTCCCAAACCCACTGTTGCTTCAGGGGCTAGCCTCTCTGTGGCATTGAGTGGTGAGGTTTCTCATGACCTTCCTATTGGTAAGGATTGTGGGGGACTGATGCCAAGGAGATCAGGTTCGGAGGTGCATTCTACGGCTTTAAGTTTGGTGAAAAAACAGAGTGTTGATGAGGTTCTGGCATTGGGGAATTTGGCGGCTACTCTCGATCCAAACTTTGAGGTAGTTAGTTCTGGTGATACGAAACCTCCAAGAATAAGCGTGAGAACCCCTTGATTATACGGACCCCAAACACATTAACTTCAAAACCCCAGTAGCCAATTTGGTCTCAACCCCTAAGAAAGGCTAGAAAACAGGTTACTTAGATGATCTAACAAACCAAGGATCGGACAAAGCTTTTGGCTCCCATCAACCCTCGATCTTCAAAGCACTCCACAAGCAAGACAGATCAATCCTCACTTGAATGCTCCAAATATTCGTGCATTCTATCACAAGAACACACAAGAAACCAAAAACACTACGTTTCCATATATTCTTATCAACTTCTTTTACATTAGACAAAACAAATTCCTTTTATAGACAAGGAATTATAGTGCATGCAAATTAATGATTTCTCCAACCACCTAACTTCTACTTTCCAACAACCCATATTAAAGGATTTTTCCAACTACCTAATTAAAGGAATTCTCCAACCACTTAATTAAATGCATGCTTTCTAGGAATTCAAATTTGAATATTACAACATTAATAAAGTCTTCATATCATTTCATGCATTTGAACTTGTGACAAAGTGTAGTCATGCATTCCTCTTCTTTGTTGGCTTTGGTCTTTGCTCCATAATAATGATTTGACTTATTTGACCTTCATCATGGATATGAATTGGATTTTCATGATAATTCATATCATCCTCCCGTTCTTCAAAGGGATTCGTCCTCGAATCCAAAAGATCTTTTGAGCACCATCTTGGATTTGGATATGATTGTCAAAAATAATTCTCCAAATGATATATCAATATATTTTCAAGAACTGATTTCCAAGTATGGAAAGTTTTCTACAGGGCGGTCCTTTACTCTTTGTGCGATATCTTCTTTCTCAGAGCTCAGATTGAAACAAAACCAATTGGGTTAGAAAGATATTTCAATAATCTTCAAAACGGCACCCAAGTTGACTGTTTGCAAAGTAGTAATCAGCCACATATAGTATTTCGAAGTCAGCTGCAGCAGATTCTAAACAGCAGGTTTTCCAGACCGAACAATGTTCATTCAAAAATCAATATCTTTTGTTCTACTCAATGAAATTGTACAAAACAGATGTTTTTGGATAGCTGACTCCAAGGGCTTTAATTTAATATCAAGTAGGCTTATTTCAGAGATGTAAAACACTAAGAAACAAGGAATAGAATGTAGATGAGGAAATTAAAAAAAAACTGGGCAGAACACTCAAAACGTATGGGCTGAAGAAAAATTGATAACTAAAGTTATAGGGCTCAGGTTAATATGAAATTTGTCTTGTTGAATAGATAAATTTGTGCTGAAAAATACAAGAACAAATTTGACACACTTTACTGTAATTGGAATCTTCAAACATACGAAATACAACAGATGCACGCGAAAGACTTACCTCGAAACACTTCAAGAAGATGATTTTTTTTTTTTTTTTTTAGATTTAAATAAGATGGAAAAAAAAAGACACGAAAGAAAGAAAGATGATATACCCGACCTAGAGCCAAAGCTCTGATACCAAATGATACGAAACCTCCAAGAATAAGCGTGAGAACCCGTTGATTATACGAACCCCCAACACATGAACTTGAAAACCCCAGTAGCCAATTTGGTCTCAACCCCTAAGAAAGGCTATAAAACAGGTTACTTAGATGATCTAACAAACCAAGGATCGGACAAAGCTTTTGGCTCCCATCAACCCTCGATCTTCAAAGCACTCCACAAGCAAGACAGATCAATCCTCACTTGCCAAACCGAGTATAGCTCAATTGGCATAAGGTTGTGCTCGTGATTGAGAGGTCATGGGTTCAATCCTCGCATTTATTAAAATACCGTTGCAAAAAAAAAAAAAAAAGATCAATCCTCACTTGAATGCTCCAAATATTCGTGCATTCTATCACAAGAACACACAAGAAACCAAAAACACTACATTTCCATATATTCTTATCAACTTCTTTTACATTAGACAAAACAAATTCCTTTTATAGACAAGGAATTATAGTGCATGCAAATTAATGATTTCTCCAACCACCTAACTTCTACTTTCCAACAACCCATATTAAAGGATTTTTCCAACTACCTAATTAAAGGAATTCTCCAACTACTTAATTAAATGCATGCTTTCTAGGAATTCAAATTTGAATATTACAACATTAATAAAGTCTTCATATCATTTCATGCATTTGAACTTGTGACAAAGTGTAGTCATGCATTCCTCTTCTTTGTTGGCTTTGGTCTTTGCTCCATAATAATGATTTGACTTCTTTGACCTTCATCATGGATATGAATTGGATTTTCATGATAATTCATATCATCTGGGGATGTAAGTTCTAGGACGGGTAAGGGGCGTTCAAAAGGATTGTCAGCTGGTCTTTCGAGGCAGCCCTCAAAAGATCCGAAAATTGCAAAAACAGGGGGGTCCAACTATGTTGTTTTTTGCGGTGACAAGGGAGTTTGTCCTCAGCCAAACGGTTGCCCTTCTGAGTCAGAGGCGTCTTCCAATTTGTCTGCTGACGAAGGTAAGCTGCGGCTGGAGATTGAAGATGACATGTTAGGGAAACCTGTCTCTTCAACCTTGGGGGTGGCGGCTGCTGATCTAGCTTTGAATGCGATTCCTATGGAAGGCAAGTCCATTAAACACAGTGGCAGGATGGCTGGGGGTGTTGCCTTGAGCAACTCTTCTCTTCTCGTGATTGGTGTGGATGCCTTGAATGGGAGGGATGCTGCTCTTGAAATCCTTCAAGCTGACTGTTTAATGTGTGATCCTCCTTTGTCGCATATGGTAACTTCAGCTTCTCCATTAAATGGGGATATCCTATCCGTTGGTAATTCAAGGCTTTCAACTGATCAAATGGGCTTGAAAGGGCTGGGTGGTTTCAACTCTTCTGCAGATCACTCCTCCCCTTCTTCTTCCGCAATTGCTGCTGCAAATTTTAATATGCAAGCTGGCAATTTTGAACTTGGGAAGGCCAGCCGTTCTAATACTTCCTTGTTGCCAAATATGGAACTTATGGAAAGTCAGCTCTTAGGACATAAACCTCCTCGCGTGGGTAAGTCTAAACATTTGCAGAGGATTCCTAATCAAGGTAAGTCCATTAAAGTCGGGGGCGAGATGAATGGGATTTTGAGCTGCCGTTCCTCTCCCGTGCAGCCTATGGATGAATTAATTCAACAGGATGCTATTTTGGTGCAGCAGACGAATATGGTAAGTTTGGAGAATGCTTTAATTGGAGATCTTTCTCTCTCTATGACCAATTCATTATGCTCAAATGGGCAATTGGGCTTCAATGCCAAAAATGGCAAGTCTATTCCTTCCACCCCTCAAAACCGTGGGAAGGTGATTTCAAATTGTCTTGAATCCTCTAATGGGCTTGGCCCAATTGGTAAGGTTTATGGGCTTGGGCAATGTAATAGTCTAAACAAAGTTGGGCCTATTGAAAATAAACTTAACCCTAATGGGCTTGACCAAATGGGGATGGGCCCAATTTCGAATGGCTTCGGGCAAGGAGTTGTGCCTTTTGGGCCGTCCTCCTGTAGCCCAATCGGGCGTGGGCAGTTGAGCCACTTGGTGACTCGGCGTTCCATGCCCCCTCGGGATGAGGTTTTGCCCTTGGAGGAAAAGATTGGAGATAAAGAGTTTGGGATGGGGTTTAGCTCGCTTGGGCCTAGGATTGGTTTGGGGATTCCAGGAAAGTTTCCTTTGTTAGGCCGTCCTCGCTCGGAGTTGGGAGCTAGTGAGGGGGATGATGCGTCTATGGGTTCGTTGGGTGGTTTTGGGCCTAATCCCCTTGGGCCCCTAGGGTCACATGGTCAGGGGCATAAAGCTAGTTGGGCCAATCTATTTGGGCCTCAGTGGACCTCCCCAGTTGATGAACCCCTAGTCTATAACCCTCCAATTGAGAAGGATGGGAGATTATGTTTGCCATTCCCTCGGATGAGGTTATTGAGGAAGGCATAGCAGTATGGAGAGGTTCTTTGGTGGGTCAGTTTATTGATGGCAAACTACCTTTTTTTGTTCTGGATCGGCTTGTCAGGAGGATTTGGGGTCATGTGGAAGTTCCAACCATTAACTTGTTTGATAATGGTTTGATCATCTTCAGGTTCAAAAAGGACTCAGCTCGGGACTAGGTCCTGGAGAATGGCCCCTGGCACATTGGGGGTAAGCCTATCCTTCTGAGGCAGTGGGTCCTTGGGATAGTCCCTCGGACCTTTGTTTTCGATAAAATTCCTGTGTTGGTCAAGTGTTTTCATGTCCCTATGGAATTGTGGACCACTCCTTGGTTGAGTAATATCGCGAGCATGGTTGGTGTTCCTTTGCGGTTGGATAAGGCTACAAAGGACAAAACGTGCTCCTCATATGCTCGGGTTTGTGTGGAGGTCGCGATTGATGCCCCTCTTCCTAGTAAAGTTGGGGTCACTGTCTATGGGGTGGATCACACTATCCCAATAGAATATGAGAGGAAGCCCAAGCGGTGCCTGTCTTGCCGTGTCTTTGGTCATTCGGACACAGGTTGTCCGAAACAGACTGTGTGTAGTATTGATCCCATCCTCACTACACAGGTGTCTGCTGAGGGTGAGGTCAAGGTGCCGGCCTAGAGTGAGGTCGTGGGCTCGGATCAGGTAGTGGTTGCTTGTGGGGAGGGTCAACATGCCTCCTATCTTGAGGGTGTTGATGAGTTTCTCCCTGTGGAAGGGAAATCTCGTAGGCGTAAACGGAACAGGAAGAAGGCTGCCAAGTCCTTGGCTGCGACAGACTTGTCTGCCAAACCCATTGCCTTGGTTAGTCTCCCGAGTTCTCCTATTGGCCCCACCTCTAGGCTTTCCCGTTCTTCTGAGCCCCCAAAGGGGGTCCACGTGACTAACTCTTTCGGTTCTCTAGCTGATTCCTCGAGGTGTGCTGAGGCCTCCCCAAGGGTGGTTTCCTTAGTGGAAAAGGTGCTCTGTGACAGTGTGGACCCTCGATGGTGTCAGGATGCCACTGTTTCCCCTTCTACTTCCTATGTCTAGTTTGTGCTCGTGGAATGTGCGCGGTCTCACTGACCCGACAAAAGGACGATGTGTTCGTTCCTTTTTGCAGTCTGAGAATATTGGTTTCTGCTGTCTGGTAGAAACTAAGGTTAAGGCTCATCAGTTTGACTTCGTGTTTCGTTCCTTTAGGGCCGATTGGCAGTGCGTGTGTAGCTATGGGGACAGTGGCCTGGGTCGTATTTGGGTGTTATGGCGTTCCCGCCGTTTCTCTTTCTCTCCTAGCCTGATTAGTCCTTAGTTGGTTAATGGCTCCCTAGTGGATTTGTCTTCTCAGGTTGCGACTCATATTGCCTGTGTGTATGGGTCCAATCTCGAGGCTGGGCGGTCTGCTTTGTGGAGGGAGTTGGCCTTGGCTTGTTTGAGCTGGTCTTCCCCATGGAGTGGTTATGGGAGACTTTAATGAAACTCGGCGGCTGACTGAGAGGAGTGGTGGTAACTATAGGATCTCTGCGATGGGAGCCTTTGATACTGCTTTCCTGGAGGCTGACTTGGTTGAGCTGCCGATTCAGGGGAATTGGTTCCCTTGGACTAGCCGCCCGTGGGGTGGCCCGGGAGGTCAGTTGGGGAGGTTGGTTAGAGTTTTGGTGAATGCTGAGTGGGCTTCTGCTCGCCCTCTGTGTAGTGTGAGAGGGTTAAGCTAACCCATCTCTGGTTCGCGGATGACTTGCTGATTTTCTCTGCGGGTAATAGGTCTTCTTTGGGGTTTGTTCAGCAGACCTTACACCTCTTCCAGGAGCTTTCTGGCCTTGTGGCTAACTCCGCTAAGAGCTCGATGTTTTGTGCGGGTGCTCCTGTCCCTGTGGCAGTCGGCCATGCTGAGTTCATGGGTTTTCCTATTGCGTCCCTGCCTGTTTGTTACTTAGGTCTTCCCCTTCTCTCAGGTCGGCTGACTTCGCGTGATTGTCAACCCCTGATTGATCGGATCACCTCTAGGATTAGTAGTTGGACTGCTAGGGCTCTCTCCTATGCTGGTAGGTTGCAGCTTATTCAGTCGGTCCTCCAGACTTTCCAGGTCTATTGGGCTAGTGTTTTTGTGCTGCCTGCTCGTGTGGTCCAGAGGGTTGAGAGCTTGCTTCGTTGCTACCTCTGGAAGGGCTCTCCTTCTGGTCGCGGGGGGGGCAAAGGTAGCCTGGGATGATATTTGTTTGCCGAAACGGGAGGGCGGTTTGGGTATTCGTCATATCCACTCCTGGAACTCGACAGTTGTTATGAAGCTCCTTTGGCTCCTTCTGCTTCGCTCTGGCTCTCTGTGGGTCGCTTGGATGGAGGAGTACGTTCTCCGTGGACGTTCTCTTTGGACGATTCCTGTGTCGCCTCTGTGGTCTTGGTGCCTCAAGGCGATAATGGGGCTTCGTTACCAATTCTGTCCGCTTGTCCGATTTTCCATTGGTGATGGATGTAGGTGTCGTATGTGGGTTGATCCATGGCTGCCTGATGGTCCTATTCTGCCCAAGATTAGTGATCGTATCTTGTATGACTCGGCTAGTCATATTCAAGCTACGGTCTCTGATTTCCTACTGCCTGATGGTTCGTGGCGTTGGCCGTTGGTGTCTCCTGAGATGCTGGAGATATCTGATGTCGTGCGCTCTACTGTGTGCTGCCTTGATCGTGAGGATAGGTTGATCTAGGTTCCGGGAGGGATTTGGTTTTCAGTCTTGAGTGCTTGGGAGGCGATCCGCCCTCGTGGGACGGTGGTTCCTTGGCGGGGTTTGCTTTGGTTCGGGGGGAATATTCCGCGTCATGCTTTTGTCACCTGGCAGGCCTTGAGGGATAGATTGTATACCAGGGACAGGCTGGCCCAATGGATCCCCTCGACCCCTACTGATTGTTTGCTTTGTTTGTCCGGGTCTGAGTCTCGCGACCACCTGTTCTTTCAGTGCCCCTTTGCGAGAATAGTGTGGGAAGATGCCGGCCCAGAGTGATGGCGTGGGCTCGGATCAGGTAGTGGTTGCTAGTGGGGAGGGTCAACAGGCCTCCTCTCTTGAGGTTGGTGATGATTTTATCCCTGTGGGAGGGAAATCTCGTAGGCGTAAACGGAACAGGAAGAAGGCTGCCAAATCCTTGGCTGCGACAGACTCGTCTGCCCATCCCATTGCCTTGGTTAGTCTCCCGAGTTCTCCTATTGGCCCCTCCTTTAAGCTCCCCCGTTCTCCTGAGCCCCCAAAGGGGGTCCATGTGACTAACTCTTTCGGTTCTCTTTCGGATTCCTTGGGGTGTGATTTGGCCCCTTCGAGGGTGGTGTCCTTAGTGGAAAAGACGCTCTGTGACAGTGTGGACCCTCGATGGTGTCAGGATGCCACTTTTTCCCCTTCTACTTCCTATGTCTAGTTGGTGCTCGTGGAATGTGCACGGTCTCACTGACCCGACAAAAGGGCGATGTGTTCGTTCCTTTTTGCAGTCTGAGAATATTGGTTTCTACTGTCTGGTTGAAACTAAGGTTAAGGCTCATCAGTTTGACCTTGTGTTTCGTTCCTTTGGTGCCGATTGGCAGTGCGTGTGTAGTTATGGGGATAGTGGTCTGAGTCGCATTTGGGTGTTATGGCGTTCCCGCCGCTTCTCCTTCTCTCCTAGCCTGATTAGTCCTCAGCTGGTCATTGGCTTCCTGGTGGATCTGTCTTCCCAGGTTGCGACTCATATTGCCTGTGTGTATGGGTCCAATCTCGAGGCTGGGCGGTCCGCTTTGTGGAGGGAGTTGGCCTTGGCTTGTTCGAGCTGGTCTTCCCCGGGAGTGTTTATGGGAGACTTTAATGAGACTCGGCGGCTGTCTGAGAAGAGTGGTGGTAACCATAGCATCTCTGCGATGGGAGCCTTTGATACTGCTCTCCTTGAGGCTGACTTGGTTGAGCTGTCGGTCCAGGGGAATTGGTTCACTTGGACTAGTCGCCCCAGGGTGGCCCGGGAGGTCAGTTGGGGAGGTTGGATAGAGTTTTGGTGAATGCTGATTGGGCTTCTGCCCGCCCTCTGTGTGTGGTGCAGGTGCATGAGTGGGGTGTTTCTGATCATAGTCCGATGGTGTTCTCTCCTGGCCCTTTAGGTGCTCGTCGGTCTCCCTCCTTTCGGTTCTTTAACCATTGGGGGGAGTCTGATAGGTTTTTGTCTCTGGTCGCTAGTAGGTGGGTGACCCGTGTTGGGGTCTCTCCGCTTGTTAGCTTCGCTCGCAATTTAAAGGGCTTAAAGAGTTCTCTAAGGCAGGAGTTTGGGGCGCCGATTGCCGTGCTTAGTCAGCAGGTTGTTGATCTTCGCTTGGCCATGGAGGCTGCCCAGGCTGGAGTTTAGGCAGACCCCTTTTCTCCCTCCCTCCAGCTTCAGGCCTCTGAGGCCTCGGATAGGTTCTGGGCAGCATCTAGGTGTGAAGAAGCCTCTCTTCGGCAGAAATCGAGGGTTAAATGGCTGGCATTAGGGGATAGGAACTCGAGGTTCTTTCACAGGAGCGTGAAAGTGAGATCAGCCCGGAATAGCTTTTCCTCTCTGGTTGACGGTTCTGGGGCCAGGTTGTTTTCCCATGAGGACATCTCGAGCTCTCTGGTTCATTATTTTCAGGGGCTCTTGGGCTCCCAGTGGGTTGGTTACCGGGACCTTACAGAACTTTTAAAACCGATTGTGGGGTTTTTGTGGTCTGATTAGTGTGTAACTGATCTCATCCGCCCCATCTCGAGAGATGAGGTTCGAGATGTTCTCTTTTCCATGAGTAGTGCCAAGGCTCCTGGGCCGGATGGTTTCCCTGTGGGGTTTTTCAAGGCTGCTTGGAGTGTTGTTGGGGATGATTTTTGCTCCGCAGCGCTTCACTTCTTTGATACCTCCTTCCTTCCTCCTGGTATCAATGCCATCTCGCTTACCTTGATTCCTAAGAAGGTGGGTGCCTCCCGGGTTGAGGATTTCAGGCCTATTTCCTGTTGTAATGTGTTGTATAAATGCATTGCAAAGGTGTTGGCTAATCGTCTTCGCGTGTGGCTGCCTTCCTTCATCAGTCCGAATCAGTCGGCCTTTGTTCAAGGGAGGAGTATTGTGGATAACATTCTGCTCTGCCAGGAGTTGGTTGGGGGTTACCACCTCAATAAAGGGAGGTCGCGGTGTGTGCTGAAGATCGACCTGCAGAAAGCTTATGATTCTATCCAGTGGGATTTTCTCTTTGGCTTACTGCTCTCGATTGGTACGCCGTGCCAGTTTGTCAACTGGATCCGGGCTTGCGTTACTTCGCCTATGTTCTCCATTTCGGTGAATGGGTCCTCTGAGGGGTTTTTTGCGGGTAGGAGGGGTCTCCGTCAGGGAGATCCCCTGTCCCCTTACCTGTTCGTCATGTGTATGGAAGTCTTGTCGCGGCTGCTGAACTCCCCGCCGCTTGAGTTTCAGTTTCATACCAAGTGCGAGAGGGTTAATCTTACCCATCTGTGCTTTGCGGATGACTTGATGATTTTCTCTGCGGGAAATAGGACTTCTTTGAGTTTTGTTCAGCAGTCCTTACTTCACTTCCAGGAGCTTTCAGACCTAGTGGCTAACTCCGCTAAGAGCTCGATATTCTGTGCGGGGGTTCCTGCCCCGGTGGCTGTCGGCCTTGCTGAGTTCATGGGTGTTGGTCTTGCATCCCTGCCTGTTTGTTACTTAGGTCTCCCCTCCTCTCGGGAAGGCTGTCTTCTCGAGATTGCCAGCCCCTGATTGATCGGATCACCTCTAGGATTGGTAGTTGAACTGCTAGGGCTCTTTCCTATGCTGGTAGGTTGCAGCTTATTCAGTCGGTCCTCTAGAGCTTCCAGGTCTATTGGGCTAGTGTTTTTGTGCTGCCTGCTCGAATAGTCCATCGGGTTGAGAGTTTGCTTCGTTGCTACCTCTAGAAAGGCTCTCCTTCTGGTCGTGGGGGGGCTAAGGTGGCCTGGGATGACATTTGTTTGCCTAAGCGGGAGGGAGGTTTGGGTATTCGTCATATCCAATCTTGGAACTCGGCAGCTGTTATGAAGCTCCTTTGGCTCCTTCTGCTTCGCTCTGGTTCTCTGTGGGTCTCTTGGATGGAGGAGTATATCCTCCGTGGTCGTTCTCTTTGGACGATTCCTGTGTCGTCTCTGTGGTCTTAGTGCCTCAAGGCGATCATGGGGCTTCGTGACCAATTCTGTCCACTTGTCCGGTTTTCCATTGGCGATGTTTGTTGGTGTCGTATGTGGGTTGATCCATGGCTGCCTGATTGTCCTATTCTCCCGAGGATTAGTGATCGTATCTTGTATGACGCGGCTAGTCATATTCAAGCTATGGTCTCTGATTTCCTGCAGCCTGATGGTTCGTGGCGGTGGCCGTTGGTGTCTCCTGAGTTGTTGAAGATCTCCGATGTCGTGCGCTCTACTGTGTGTTGCCTAGGTCGGGAGGATAGGTTGATCTGGGTTCCAGGCGGGATTGGCTTTTCAGTTTCGAGTGCTTGGGAGGCGATCCGTCCTCGTGGGACGGTGGTTCCTTGGCAGGGTTTGCTATGGTTCGGGGGGAATATTCCGCGCCATGCTTTTGTCACCTGGCTGGCCTTGACGGATCGTCTGTATACCCGAGACTGGCTGGCTAGGTGGATCCCCTCGACCCCTACTGATTGTTTGCTTTGTTTGTCTGGGACTGAGTCCCGCGACCACTTGTTCTTTCAGTGCCCCTTTGCGAGTTTGGTGTGGGAAGATATCCTCAGTTGGGGTAGAGCTTCCCGCCTCATTCTCCCTTGGGATGCTGAGCTTGAGTGGATATGTCGGGAGAGTGCTGGGCAGCACAAGCGTAAGCTTGTTTGGCGAGTGGCCTGGTATGCTGTGATCTACCATATTTGGATGGAACGCAATTTGCGTTTTCATGGCCCGGGTCACCGTCCTCCTCAGTCGGTTATCGCTGCTATTCGGTCTGATATATCTTCTGCATGCTCGTCCTGGGTGGGTGCGGTTTCGGCCGGTTCCCCCTGGGATTCTTTTGATTGACTTTATCTTGTTCTTTGAGTGTGTGCAGGTGTTTTTTCAGGTTGCTCTTTACGGTGCTGTTTCGCTTCTGGCGATTGCTTCTTCCCCTTCTTTGTCCCTAGGTTGCTCTTTGCGGTGCTGTTTCGTTGTTGGCGATGGCTTCTTCCCCTGCTCTGTCCTTAGGTGCTGCTGTTGTCTCTTCTCTAGAGGGGTTTTCAGTTTGGTCTGTGTAGCTTGCCTGTTTTGGGGCCTCTCCCTGTGATTTCCTTCTTGAGGGCGTTTCTTGCAAAGGCTCTTTCAGTTTGCTTGCTTTCTTCGCCTGTTTGCCCCTAGCTGTCCTTGGCTCTTTCTTTCCTGGTGGGCATGTTGCGTGGTGGCTATGAGAGGCTAGTCTGTGGGGGCCTCGCTCTATAGGGGTTGGTGTTGGCGGGTGAGCAGCCTTTTACTTTTTTCTTTTTCTGCGTCTACGATTAGGATTTATCAATCTCGTCGCTGCTGAGTCTCGACTAAAGGAAGAGTTTTCGTGTGAACAGGATTCGTTCCCAAACCCCCTGTTTTGCCTACCAGTTGGCTGTCCATCTCTGTTCTGTGGGTGCTCTCTCCCTGGTGTGGTCCTGGTTCCTGAATTGAGTTGAGATTGTTCTGGTTGCTTGTTGTCACCCCGAAAGGCGCCTTGTCCGGAGGGTGTGTCAGTTTTTGGTGGGTGTCCTTGGATTAGGCTTTGCCGAGGGAAGCGATGCTAGCCTGGTCCTTGTGGCTATCTGCCGGGCCTGCATACCTGATGGTTGTTCTTTTGCCAGAAGCAGGGGGAAGACGAGTAAAAGGGCCTCTTCTTAGTTTTGGTTTCTTGGTCGTGCTTGGGGGGCTGGCGTCTTACAGGCTTATGATGGAGGGCTAGCTTGGCCTATTTTTATCTCAGCATCTGTCTGTCCTCCCTCTGCCTTGCTAGGTGTCCCTTGACCTTGTCTGGAGTCGCTCTTCTGCTCGTGCCGGCTGGGTGATTGAGGGCTTGGGGTGTTTTTGGGGCGGCTCGGGAGTTCTGCTGCGTTCGTGTTCTGCCTAGTTGTTTCCTCTTGCTTCGCTTGTGTTTCTTTTGCTAGTTGAGTTGTGTTGTCTTTACATGCTTTTTTGTCTTTTCTGGCTCCTTCCCGCTTGTGGGTTGGGTGCCGGGGTTTGTTGTTTGTTGGTTTTGTTGCTCTCCCTCGGGCTGTGATGATTCCGTTGGGTTGTTTTTATTTGTTTGGTACATTGGTTTTCCCAGTGGATGTTCGCTTGTTTGATGGTGCCCTTTGGCCTCGGGCTTTGAGGTCCTTTTTGCTTATATATAATCACCTTTGCAAAAAAAAAAAAAAAATAGTGTGGGAAGATATCCTCAGTTGGGGTAGAGCTTCCCGCCTCGTTCTCCCTTGGGATGCTGAGCTTGAGTGGATTTGTCGGGAGAATGCTGGGCAGCATAAGCGTAAGCTTGTCTAGAGAGTGGCCTGGTGTGCTGTGATCTACCATATTTGGAAGGAACGCAATTTGCGTTTTCATGGCCCGGGTCACCGGCCTCCTCAGTCGGTTATCGCTGCTATTTGGTCTGATTTATCTTCTGCTTGCTCGTCCTGGGTGGGTGCGGTTTCGGCCGGATCCCCCTGGGATTCTTTTGATTAACTTCTCTTGTTCTTTAAGTGTGTGCAGGTGTTTTTTTCAGGTTGCTTTGTGTGGTGCTGTTTCGCTTCTGGCGATTGCTTCTTCCCCTGCTCTGACTTTAGGTACTACTGTCACTCTGGGCTATCTACGTGATGCTGTTGTCTCTTCTCTGGAGGGGGTTTCCAGTTTGGTCTGTGTGGCTTGCCTGTTTGGGGCCTCCTTGTGGTTGTTCTTCTTGAGGGTGCTTCTTGCAGAGGCTCGTCTCAGTTTTGTTTGCTTTCTTCCCCTGTTTTAGCCCCTCGATGTCCTTGGCTACTTCTTCCTTGGTGGGCGTTTTGAGTGGTGGCTATGAGAGGCTTGTTTGTAGGGGCCTCTCTCTGTTGGGGTTGGTTCAGGCGGTGCTTGCTACTTCTGCAGTTGGTTGTCCATCTCTGTTCTGTGGGTGCTCTCTACCCTGGTGTGGTCTTGGTTCTTGATTTGAGTTGAGTTTGTTCTGGATGCTTGTTGTCACCCCGAAAGGCGCCTTGTCCGGAGGGTGTGTCGGTTTTTGGTGGGTGTCCTTGGATCAGGCTTTGTCGAGGGAAGCGATGCTTGCCTGGTCCTTGTGGCTTTCTGTCGGGCGCGCATTCCTGATATTTGTTCTTTTGCCAGAAGTAGGGGGAAGACGAGTTGAAGGGCCTCTTCTTTGTTTTGGGTTTCTTGGTCGTGCCTGGGGGGCTAGTTTCTAACTTGCATATGATGGATGGCCAGCTTGGCCTCTTTTTCTCTCAGCATCTGTCTGTCCTCCCTCTGCTTTGTTTTGGTGCCCCTTGACCTGGTCTAGAGTCGCTCCTTTTTGCTCATGCCGACCGGGGGATTGATGGCTTCAGTTGTTTGGGTGGCTGGGGAGTTTGCTTCGTTTCGTGCTCGGGCTTGTTGCTTCCTCATGCTACGCTTGTGTTCCATTTCTCTTTGAGTTGTGTTGTCTTTTGCTTTTTGGCTTTTCTGGCTCCTTCCCGCCTGTGGGTTGGGTGCCGGGTGTTTTTGTTTGTTTGTTTTGTTGCTCTCCCTCGGGCTGTGAGGTTCTGTTTGGGTTGCTTTGTTTTGTTTTGGTACATTGGTTTCCCAGTGGTTTGTTCTCTTGTTTGATGGTGCCCTTTGGCCTCGGGCTTTGAGGTCTTTTGCTTAATATATATTCACCTTTGCAAAAAAAAGTGTCGAGGGAAGCGATGCCTGCCTGGTCCTTGTGGCTTTCTGCCGGGCCTGCATTCCTGATGGTTGTTCTTTTGCCAGAAGTAGGGGGAAAACGAGTTGTAGGGCCTCTTCGTTGCTTCAGTTTCCTAGGTGCTGCTTGGGGGGCTTGTACTCACACGCATGGGGTGGATGGCCAGCTTGGCCCCTTTTTCTCTCAGCATCTGAACGGTCCTCCCTCTGCTCTGTTTGGTGCCCTGTTGACTTTGTCTGGAGGTTGCGATTGATGCCCCTCTTCCTAGTAAAGTTGGGGTCACTGTCTATGGGGTAGATGACACTATCCCAATTGAGTATGAGTGGAAGCCCAAGCGGTGCCTGTCTTGCCGTGTCTTTGGTCATTCGGACACAGGTTGTCCGAAACAGAATGTGGGGGTGGGTTTAGGCGGTGCTTGCTTCTTTTGCAGTTGGCTGTCCATCTCTGTTCTGTGAGTACCCTGTGCCCCCTGGTGTGGTCCTGGTTCCTGAATTGAGTTGAGTTTGTTCTGGATGCTTGTTGTCACCCCGAAAGGCGCCTTGTCCGGATGGTGTGTCGGTTTTTTGGTGGGTGTCCTTGGATCAGGCTTTGTCGAGGGAAGCGATGCTTGCCTGGTCCTTGTGGCTTTCTGCCGGGCCTGCATACCTGATGGTTGTTCTTTTGCCATAAGTAGGGGGAAGACGAGTTGAAGGGCCTCTTCTTTGTTTTGGTTTACTTGATCGTGCTTGGGGGGCTGGATTCTTCCTTGCATATGATGGATGGCCAGCTTGGCCTCTTTTTATCTCAGCATTTGTCTGTCCTCCCTCTGCCTTGCTTGGTGCCCCTTGTCCTTGTCTGGAGTTGCTCTGTTGCTCGTGCCGGCCGGGGGATTGATGGCTTCGGGTGTTTTTGGGGCGGCTGGGGAGTTTTGCTTCGTTCGTGTTCTGGCTTGTTGCTTCCTCTTGCTTGGGTTGTGTTCTTTGGGTCTTGAGTTGTGTTGTATTTATTTGCCTTTTTGTCTTTTCTGGCTCCTTCCCGATTGTGGGTTGGGTGTCGGGGTTTGTTTGCTGCTGGTTTTATTGCTTTCCCTCGGGCTGTGAGGTTTCCGTTGGGTTGTTTTTGTTTTGTTTGGTACATTGGTTTTCCCAGTGGATGTTGTTCTTGTTTGATGGTGCCCTTTGGCCTCGGGCTTTGAGGTCCTTTTTGCTTAATATATAATCACGTTTGCAAAAATAAAAAAAAACGAAAACGCCCCGGTGGGATGCATTTTTTGAAATTTTTTTTATTCAAAAATGGGTTCGTATTTTTATAGTTTAAGCTCGATGAAGCTTCGTAGGGCTGGCTGATGAAGGTAGCGGAGCTGGGCGCATCACAGAGGTAAGTTCTCTTCAAACTCTGTTTTGGCGTCTCCTCTACGTTTCTGTTTGTGCATTTTATTTCGTTTTTTAGTTTGGTTTGTTCTGCTCTCGTTTTCCTTGGGTCTTAGTAAGGGTGCTCTTCTTCTTCGGCGATTATGAGGAGGAAGAAATCTCCCCAGAAAAAGCCGTTTGCTCAGTCCATTTCCTCGGTTTCAACTGGTCCGCGGCTTACCAAACCCACTGTTGCTTCAGGGGCTAGCGCCGTGGCATTGAGTGGTGAGGTTTCTAATGACCTTCCTATTGGTAAGGATTGTGGGGGACTGATGCCAAGGAGATCAGGTTCGGAGGTGGATTCTGCGGCTTTAAGTTTGGTGAAAAAACAGAGTGTTGATGAGGTTCTGGCATTGGGGAATTTGGCGGCTACTCTCGATCCAAACTTTGAGGTAGTTAGTTCTGGTGATACGAAACCTCCAAGAATAAGCGTGAGAACACCTTGATTATACGGACCCCAAACACATTAACTTCAAAACCCCAGTAGCCAATTTGGTCTCAACCCCTAAGAAAGGCTAGAAAATAGGTTACTTAGATGATCTAACAAACCAAGGATCGGACAAAGCTTTTGGCTCCCATCAACCCTCGATCTTCAAAGCACTCCACAAGCAAGACAGATCAATCCTCACTTGAATGCTCCAAATATTGGTGCATTCTATCACAAGAACACACAAGAAACCAAAAACACTACGTTTCCATATATTCTTATCAACTTCTTTTACATTAGACAAAACAAATTCCTTTTATAGACAAGGAATTATAGTGCAGCCCGAAATAACTTTCGGCAGAAATCGAGGGTCAAGTGGCTGGCGTTAGGGGATAGGAACACAGGGTTTTTTCACAGGAGTGTAAAAGTTAGGGCAGCCCGAAATAACTTTTCCTCCTTGGTTGATGACTCTGGGGTCAGGTTGTCGTCCCATGAGGACATCTCGAGATCTCTGGTTCTTTATTTCCAGGGTCTCTTGGGGTCCCAAGGGGTTGGGTATCGTGACCTCACTGAGTGTTTAAAGCCGATGGTGGGGTTTTCGTGGCCTGATCAGTGTGTAACTGATCTCACTCGCCCCATCTCGCGAGAGGAAGTTCGTGCTGTTCTCTTTTCCATGAGTAGTGCCAGGGCTCCTGGCCCGGATGGCTTCCCTGTGGGGTTTTTCAAAGCTGCTTGGAGTGTTGTTGGGGATGATTTCGTTTCCGCTGTGCTTCACTTCTTTGATACCTCCTTCCTTCCTCCTGGTATCAATGCCACCTCTCTTACCTTGATTCCTAAGAAGGTGGGTGCTTCACGGGTTGAGGACTTTAGGCCAATTTCTTGCTGTAATGTGTTGTATAAATGCATTGCAAAGGTTTTGGCTAACCGTCTTCGCGTGTGGCTGCCTTCCTTCATTAGTCCGAATCAGTCGGCCTTTGTTCAAGGTAGGAGCATTGTGGATAACATTCTGCTCTGCCAGGAGTTGGTTGGGGGTTACCACCTCAACAAAGGGAGCCCGCGGTGTGTGCTGAAGATTGACCTGCAGAAGGCTTATGACTCTATTCAGTGGGATTTTCTCTTTGGCTTACTGCTTTCGATTGGTACGCCCTGCCAGTTTGTCAACTGGGTCCGGGCTTGCGTTACCTCGCCTATGTTCTCCATCTCGGTGAATGGGTCCTCTGAGGGGTTTTTTGCGGGTAGGCGTGGTCTCCGTCAGGGTGATCCCCTGTCCCCTTACCTGTTCGTCATGTGTATGGAAGTCTTATCGCGGCTGCTGAATTCCCCGCCGCCTGGTTTCGAGTTTCATCCCAAGTGTGAGATGGTTAATCTTACCCATCTTTGCTTTGCGGATGACTTGATGATTTTCTCTGCGGGGAACAGGGCTTCCTTGAGGTTTGTCCAGCAGACTCTTCTTCACTTCCAGGAGCTTTCTGGCCTTGTGGCCAACTCCGCTAAGAGCTCGATGTTCTGCGCAGGGGTTCCTTCCCAGGTGGCTGTTGATCTGGCTGAGTTCATGGGTGTTGCTCTGGCAACCTTGCCTGTGTGTTACTTAGGTCTCCCTCTCATCTCAGGTCGGTTGTCTTCTCGGGATTGCCAGCCTCTGATTGATCGGATCACCTCTAGGATTGGTAGTTGGACAGCTAGGGCTCTTTCCTATGCAGGAAGGTTGCAGCTTATTCAGTCGGTGCTTCAGAGCTTCCAAGTCTATTGGGCTAGTGTGTTTGTTCTGCCTGCTCGCATAGTCCATAGGGTTGAGAGTTTGCTTCGTTGCTTCCTCTGGAAGGGCTCTCCTTCTGGTTGTGGGGGGGCGAAGGTGGCCTGGGCTGACATTTGTTTGCCGAAGAGCGAGGGAGGTTTGGGTATTCGTCATATCCCCTCCTGGAACTCGGCAGCAGTTATGAAACTCCTCTGGCTCCTCCTGCTTCGTTCTGGTTCTTTGTGGGTGGCTTGGATGGAGGCGTATATCATCCGTGGTCGGTCTCTCTGGACGATTCCTGTGTCGTCTACGTGGTCTTGGTGCCTCAAGGCGATTATGGGGCTTCGGGACCAATTCCGTCCACTTATCCGGTTTTCCATTGGTGACGGTTCTAGGTGTCGTATGTGGGTTGACCCTTGGCTGCCTGATGGTCCTATTCTCCCCAGAATTAGTGATCGTATCTTGTATGACGCAGCTAGTCATATTCAAGCTATGGTCTCTGATTTTTTGCTACCTGATGGTTCGTGGCGGTGGCCGGCTGTGTCTCCTGATTTATTGGAGATCGCCGATGCTGTGCGGTCTACTGTGTGTTGCCCAGGTAGGGAGGATAAGTTGATCTGGGTTCCTGGTGGGATTGGTTTTTCGGTTTCGAGTGCTTGTGAGGCGATTCGCCCTCGTGGGACAGTGGTCCCGTGGCAAAGCTTGATCTGGTTCGGGGGGAATATTCCGCGTCATGCTTTTGTCACCTGGCTGGCCTTGAGGGACCGCTTGTATACTCGTGATAGGCTGGCTAGGTGGATCCCCTCGACACCTACTGATTGTTTGCTTTGTTTGTCCGGGTCTGAGTCCCGTAACCACTTGTTCTTCCAGTGTCCCTTTGCGAGTTTGGTGTGGGAGGATATCCTCTGTTGGGGCAGAGCTTCCCGCCTCGTTCTCCCTTGGGATGCGGAGCTTGAGTGGATTTGTCGGGTGAGTGCTGGGCAGAACAAGCGTAAGCTTGTTTGGAGGGTGGCCTGGTGTGCTGTGATATACCATATTTGGATGGAACGCAATTTGCGTTTTCATGGCCCGGGTCACCGCCCGACTCAGTCGGTTATCGCTGCTATTCGGTCTGATATTTCTTCTGCATGCTCGTCCTAGGCGGGGGCGGTTTCGGCCGTCTCCCCCTGGGATTCTTTTGATTGACTTTGTCTTGTTCTTTGAGTGTGTGCAGGTGTTATGTCAGGTTGCTCTTGTGGCGCTGTCTCGCGTATGGCGATTGCTTCTTCCCCTGCTCTGTCCCTGGTTCATGCTGCTGTCCCCTCCCTGAAGGGGATCTTGGTTTGGTCTGGGTGGCTTGGTTTTTTGAGCATGTCCCTGTGCTTGTTATTGTTCTTTGATTGCTGCTTCCTGAGGCTTGTTTCTGTTGCTGGCTTCTTCATTTGTCTGTCCTTGCCCATCCTTGGCCTTCTTCCCTGGTGGCTGCTTGTGTGGGGCTCTGCGAGGCTAGTCTGTGGGGTGGTGCAGGCGGTGCTTGTTTCTTCTGCAGTTGGTTGTCCTTCTCTTGTTCTGTGGGTGCTCGTTGTCCCCTGCCGGTCCTGGTTCCTAATGGAGCGGAGTTCTGGACGCTCGTTGTCACCCCGAAAGGCGCCTTGTCCTGAGGGTGTGTGGGCTTTTGGTGGGTCCTTGGATCTAGCTTTGTCGAGGGAAGCGATGCTGGCTGGGTCCCTGTGGCTTCCTGCCGTGCCTGCATGCCTGATGGTTGTTCTTTTGCCATAAGTAGGGGGAAAACGAGTTGATGGGCCTCTTCTTTGTTCGGTTTCTTGGTCGAGCTTGGGGGGCGGGCTTCTTGCTTGCATTTGATGGATGGCCAGCTTGGCCCCGTTTTTCTCAGCATCTGCCTGTCCTCTCCCTGTTTTTGCTTGGTGCCCCTTGACCCTGTCTGGAGTTGCTCTTTCGCTAGTACCGGCAGGGGTTGGATGGCCTGGGGAGTGTTGTGGGCGGATGAGTGGTCATGCTTCGCGGTTGAGGTGTCACGTTTCCTTCGTGTTCTATCTCTTTGTTTCCTACTGCTTCAGCTGTTTCTTTGCTTTTCAGTTGTGTTTCTTTTCTAGCTCTTTCCCGCTTGTGGGTGAATGCTGGAGTGTTGTTGTTTGTTTTATTTGTTGCTTCTGTTGCTTTCCCTCGGGCTGTGAGGTTTCCGTTGTGTTGTTTTCTTTTTGTTGTCGTACATTGGTTCTCCCAGTGTTTGTTCACTTGTTGTTGTGCCCTTTGGCCTCGGGCTTTGAGGCCTTTTGCTTATATATATTCACTTTTGCAAAAAAAGGAATTATAGTGCATGCAAATTAATGATTTCTTTTTTTTTTTTTTTTTTTTTGCAAAGGTGATTATATATAAGCAAAAGGACCTCAAAGCCCGAGGCCAAAGGGCACCATCAAACAAGCGAACATCCACTGGGAAAACCAATGTACCAAACAAATAAAAACAACCCAACGGAAACCTCACAGCCCGAGGGAGAGCAACAAAACCAACAAACAACAAACCCCGGCACCCAACCCACAAGCGGGAAGGAGCCAGAAAAGACAAAAAAGCATGTAAAGACAACACAACTCAACAAGCAAAGGAACCACAAGCGAAGCAAGAGGAAACAAAAAGGCAGAACACGAACGCAGCAGAAACTCCCGAGCCGCCGTAAAAACACCCTCAAACGCCTGGCCGGCACGAGCAGAAGAGCGACTCCAGACAAGGCCAAGGGACACCAAGCAAGGAAGAGGGAGGACAGACAGATGCTGAGATAAAAGGGGCCAAGCTGGCCCTCCATCATAAGCCTGTAAGACGCCAGCCTCCCAAGCACGACCAAGAAACCAAAACTAAGAAGAGGCCCTTTTACTCGTCTTCCCCCTACTTCTGGCAAAAGAACAACCATCAGGTATGCAGGCCCGGCAGAAGCCACAAGGACCAGGCTAGCATCGCTTCCCTCGACAAAGCCTAACCCAAGGACACCCACCAAAAAACCGACACACCCTCCGGACAAGGCGCCTTTCGGGGTGACAACAAGCAACCAGAACAAACTCAACTCAATTCAGGAACCAGGACCACACCAGGGAGAGAGCACCCACAGAACAGAGATGGACAGCCAACTGCAAAAGAAACAAGCACCGCCTACACCAACCCTTACAGAGCGAGGCCCCCCACAGACTAGCCTCTCATAGCCACCACGCAATATGCCCACCAGGAAAGAAAGAGTGAAGGACAACAACCATAGGGAGAGGCCCCAAACCAGGCAAGCGACAAAGACGAAACTAAAAAACCCCTCCAGAGAAGAGACAACAGCAGCACCCAGGGAAAGAGCAGGGGAAGAAGCCATCGCCAGCAACGAAACAGCACCGCAAAGAGCAACCTAGGGACAAAGCAGGGGAAGAAGCAATCGCCAGAAGCGAAACAGCACCATAAAGAGCACCCTGGACAAAACACCTGGGAAAACACCAAAGGGAGAGCAGGGGAAGACGCAACCGCCAGCAACGAAAAGCACCACAAGGAGCAGCCAAGGGACAGAGCAAGGGAAAAGCAAACGCCAGAAGCGAAACAGCACCGCAAAGAGCAACCTGAAAAAAACACCTGCACACACTCAAAGACCAAGATAAAGTCAATCAAAAGAATCCCAGGGGGAGCCGGCCGAAACCGCACCCACCCAGGACGAGCAATCAGAAGAAATATCAGACCGAATAGCAGCGATAACCGACTGAGGAGGACGGTGACCCGGGCCGTGATAACGCAAGTTGCGTTCCATCCAAATATGGTAGATCACAGCACACCAGGCCACTCTCCAAACAAGATTACACTTGTGCTGCCCAACACTCACCCGACAAATCAACTCAAGCTCAGCATCCCAAGAGAGAACGAGGCGGGAAGCTCTACCCCAACAGAGGATATCCTCCCACACCAAACTCGCAAAGGGGCACTGAAAGAACAAGTGGTCACGGGACTCAGTCCCGGACAAACAAAGCAAACAATCGGTAGGGGTCGCGGGGATCCACCTAGCCAGCCTGTCACGGGTATACAAACGATCCCTCAAGGCCAGCCAGGTGACAAAAGCATGACGCGGAATGTTCCCCCCGAACCAAAGCAAACCCTGCCAAGGAACCACCGGCCCACGGGGACGGATCGCCTCCCAAGCACTCGAAACTGAAAAGCCAATCCCGCCTGGAACCCAGATCAATCTATCCTCCCTACCTGGGCAACACACAGTAGAGCGCACGGCATCTGAGATCTCCAACAACTCAGGGGACACAACCGGCCACCGCCACGAACCATCCGGAAGCAGGAAATCAGAGACCATAGCTTGAATATGACTAGCAGCGTCATACAAGATACGATCACTAATCCTGGGGAGAATAGGACCATCAGGCAGCCATGGATCAACCCACATACGGCACCTACAACCATTGCCAATGGAAAACCTGACAAGTGGACGGAATTGGTCACGAAGCCCCATAATCGCCTTGAGGCACCAAGACCACATAGACGACACAGGAATCGTCCAAAGAGACCGACCACGGAGGATATACTCCTCCATCCAAGCGACCCACAGAGAACCAGAGCGAAGCAGAAGGAGCCAAAGAAGCTTCATAACAGCTGCCGAGTTCTAGGATTGGATATGACTTATACCCAAGCCACCCTCCCGCTTCAGCAAACAAATGTCATCCCAGGCAACCTTCGCCCCCCCGCGACCAGAAGGAGAGCCTTTCCAAAGGTAGCAACGAAGCAGACTCTCAACCCTATGGACTATACGAGCAGGCAGCACAAACACACTAGCCCAATAGACCTGGAAGCTCTGGAGGACCGACTGGATAAGCTGCAACCTACCCGCATAGGAAAGAGCCCTAGCAGTCCAACTGCCAATCCTAGAGGTGATCCGATCAATCAGAGGCTGGCAATCCCGAGAGGACAGCCTGCCTGAGATGAGAGGGAGACCTAAGTAACAAACAGGCAGGGTCGCAAGAGCAACACCCATGAACTCAGCGAGGCCGACAGCCACCGGGACAGGAACCCCCGCACAGAACATCGAGCTCTTAGCGGAGTTAGCCACAAGGCCCGAGAGCTCCTGGAAGTGATGAAGGGTCTGCTGAACAAACCTTAAAGAAGTCCTATTTCCCGCAGAGAAAATCATCAAGTCATCCGCAAAGCAAAGATGGGTAAGAGTAACCCTCTCGCACTTGGGATGAAAATCAAACTCAGGCGGCGGGGAATTCAGCAGTCTCGACAAGACTTCCATAGACATGACGAACAGGTAAGGGGACAGGGGATCTCCCTGACGGAGACCACGCCTACCCGCAAAAAACCCCTCAGAGGACCCATTCACCGAAATGGAGAACATAGGCGAAGTGACGCAAGCCCGGATCCAGTTGACAAACTGGCAAGGCGTACCAATCGCGAGCAGTAAGCCAAAGAGAAAATCCCACTGGATAGAATCATAAGCTTTCTGCAGGTCGATCTTCAGCACACACCGCGGGCTCCCTTTGTTGAGGTGGTAACCCCCAACCAACTCCTGGCAGAGCAGAATGTTATCCACAATACTCCTACCTTGAACAAAGGCCGACTGATTCGGACTTATGAAGGAAGGTAGCCACACGCGAAGACGATTGGCCAAAACCTTTGCAATGCATTTATACAACACATTACAACAGGAAATAGACCTGAAATCCTCAACCCGGGAGGCACCCACCTTCTTAGGAATCAAGGTAAGAGAGGTGGCATTGATACCAGGAGGAAGGAAGGAGGTATCAAAGAAGTGAAGCGCTGCGGAACAGAAATCATCCCCAACAACACTCCAAGCAGCTTTGAAAAACCCCACAGGGAAGCCATCCGGCCCAGGAGCCTTGGCACTACTCATGGAAAAGAGAACAGCGCGAACCTCCTCTCTCGAGATGGGGCGGATGAGATCAGTTACACACTGATCAGACCACACAAACCCCACAATCGGCTGTAAGAGCCCGGTAAGGTCACGGTAACCAACCCCCTGGGTCCCCAAGAGCCCCTGGAAATAATGGACCAGAGATCTCGAGATGTCCTCGTGGGAAGACAACCTGACCCCAGAACCATCAACCAGAGAGGAAAAGCTATTCCGGGCTGCCCTAACTTTCACGCTCCTGTGAAAGAACCCCGAGTTCCTATCCCCTAACGCAAGCCACTTAACCCTCGACTTCTGCCGAAGGGAGGCTTCTTCACACCTAGCAGCTGCCCAGAACCTATCCGAGGCCTCAGAGGCCTGAAGATGGAGGGAGGGAGAAAGGGGGTCTGCCAAAACACCAGCCTGGGCCGCCTCCATGGCCAAGCGAAGATCAACAACCTGCTGACTAAGCAAGGCAATCGGCGTCCCAAACTCCTGCCTTAGAGAACTCTTTAAGCCCTTTAAATTGCGAGCGAAGCTAACAAGCGGAGAGACCCCAACACGGGTCACCCACCTACTAGCAACCACAGACAAAAACCTATCAGACTCCCCCCAATGGTTAAAGAACCGAAAGGAGGGGGACCGACGAGCACCAAAAGGGCCAGGAGAGAAAACCATCGGACTATGATCAGAAACCAAGGGGGTCTGCCAAAACACCAGCCTGGGCCGCCTCATGCACCTGCACCACACACAGAGGGCGGGCAGAAGCCCACTCAGCATTCACCAAAACTCTATCCAACCTTCCCAACTGACCGCTCGGGCCACCCCTGGGGCGACTAGTCCAAGTGAACCAATTACCCTAGACCGGCAGCTCAACCAAGTCAGCCTCAAGGAGAGCAGTATCAAAGGCTCCCATCGCAGAGGTGCTATGGTTACCACCACTCCTCTCAGTCAGCCGGCGAGTCTCATTAAAGTCTCCCATAACCACTCCAGGGGAAGACCAACTCGAACATGCCAAGGCCATCTCCCTCCACAAAGCAGACCGCTCAGCCTCGAGATTGGACCCATACACACAGGCAATATGAGTCACAACCTGAGAAGACAGGTCCACCAGGGAGCCAGTAACCAACTGAGGGCTAATCAGGCTAGGAGAGAAAGAGAACCGGCGGGAATGCCATAACACCCAAATACGACCCAGGCCACTATCCCCATAACTACAAACGCACTGCCAATCGGCCCCAAAGGAACGAAACACGAAGTCAAACTGATGAGCCTTAACCTTAGTTTCTACCAGACAGCAGAAACCAATATTCTCAGACTGCAAAAAGGAACGAACACAACGTCCTTTTGTCGGGTCAGTGAGACCGCGCACATTCCACGAGCACCAACTAGACATAGGAAGTAGACGGGAAAACAATGGCATCCTAACACCATCGAGGGTCAACACTGTCACAGATCGTCTTTTCCAATAAGGAAACCACCCTCGGGGGGTCCAAAGCACACTCCGAGGAAACATCTAGAGGACCGAAAGAGTTGGTCACGCGGATCCCCTTTAGGGGCTCAGAAGAACGGGAAAGCCTAGAGATGGGGCCAATAGGAGAACTCGGGGGGCTAATCAAGGCAATGGGAAGGGCAGACGAGTCTGACGCAGCCAGGGACTTCGCAGCCCTCTTCTTGTTCCGTTTACGCCTACGAGATGTCCCTTCCGCAGGGAGGAACTCATCACCAACCTTAAGAGAGGAGGCTTGTTGGCCATCCCCACTATCAACCACTACCTGATCTGAGTCCACGACCTCACTCTGGGCCGGCACCTTGTCCTCACCCTCAGCAGAGACCTGAGTCGTGAGGATGGGATCGACACAACCCACATTCTGTTTCGGGCAACCTGTGTCCGAATGACCAAAGACACGGCAAGACAGGCACCTCTTAGGCTTCCACTCATACTCAATTGGGATAGTGTGATCTACCCCATAGACAGTGACCCCAACTTTACTAGGAAGAGGGGCATCAATCGCAACCTCCACACAAACTCGAGCATACGAGGAGCACGTTTTGTCCTTTGTAGGCTTATCCAGCCGCAAAGGACCACCAACCGTGCTTGCTATATTACTCAGCCCAGCAGTGGTCCACAATTCCATAGGGACATGAAAGAACTTTACCCACACAGGAATTTTATCGAAGACAAAAGTCTGTGGGACTATCCCAGGGACCCACTGCCTCAGAAGGATAGGCTTCCCCCCGAAGTGCCAGGGGCCATTCTCCAAGACCCAGTCCCGAGCTGAGTCCTTTTGGAACCTGAAGATGATCAAACCATTGTCAAACAAGTTAATGGTTGGAACTTCCACATGACCCCAAATCCTCCTGACCAGCCGATCAAGAACAAAAAAGGGAAGTTTGCCATCCATAAACTGACCCACCAACGAACCTCTCCAAACTGCTATGCCCTCCTCAATAACCTCATCCGAGGGAATGGCAAACATAATCCCATCCTTCTCAATTGGAGGGTTATAGAGGAGAGGCTCATCAGATGGCGAGGTCCACTGAGGCCCAAAAAGATTGGCCCAACTAGCCTTATGCCCCTGACCGAGGGACCCAAGGGGCCCACCCGTCCCAATATGATTAGGCCCAAACCCACCAAAAGAACCCACCAACGCCGCATCCCCCTCACTCCCACCAACATCCGGGCGAGGATGGCCAAGTAGAGGAAACTTTCCTGGAATCCCCGAACCAGTCCTAGGCCCAAACGAGCTACACCCCAACCCAACCTCACTAGCTCCAACCGTGCCCTCGAGCGGCAAACCCTCAACCCGATTGGGCATACCACGCCTAGTCACCAAGTGGCCCAACTGCCCTCGCCCTATTGGGCTAAAGGAGGACGGCCCAATTGGCAACACAACTTGTCCTAAGTCTAGAGCACTTGAGCCCATCCCAAGAGGGCCAAGCCCATTTCGGTCAAGTCCAGATTTTTCAATCAAGTCAAGCCCACTTGAGCCAATCCCATTAACACTAAAATCTTTTTGGCCAAGCCCAATAGAGTCAATACCATTTGATGCAAGCCCAGATCCGTCACCATTTGGGGTAGGCCCATTTGGGTATTCAAATTGGTTAGCACAATTTGGAAAGACTTCCAGCTGCCCACGGGTTTGAGAGAAAGGAAGAATTGACTTGCCATTTTTAGCTTTGGAGCCCATTTGACCGTTTGACTTTGGCAAAGAAGGATCTCCAATTAATTCCTTGTCAAAACTTTCCTTATTTGTCCAAGAGGAAGCACGCTGCAAACGGCCAATTTGATGAGAATCCAACCTAGCATCCTTGTCATTTAAGTCCTTCACAAACACGGGAGAAGAAGGGCGGCTCCCAACCTTACTCCCAATATTCCCGCCCAGGCTGTTAATTGACTTACCATGTTTAGTAATCTCAATGAAAGCAGGATAATCCTCAATTAAATGAGTTTCCAGAAATGTCTTAGCTGGGAGAGATTCAAAATTTGCCGCAGCTGGAGGTTTACCCAATCGGTTGGCTGGAAGAATTTCAAAAGAATTCCCAGCACTCTTATTAACAACATCAGCACAAATCACGGGGGATTTGGCGACCGGCAGATCACACCCACCGTTGGGTTTAATGAGATTTCCTTTAATGGAAATAGCATTCAAAGACTGAACGTCAGCCTCACCATCCAAGGGAGAAGAATCGGATTGCCCTAGAACGTCGTCATCAACCTCCTGCCGAAAGTTGCCTATGTTTGAAGAAGACGAAATCGCTTCCTCTGTCACGGATTTCAGCTTATTACGAGCTTTAGAACCCTTCCCAACAACCTTCAAAGCGTGAGCAATCAGAAGCTTTCTCTCCTCAGAAGCGTCAACAACAACCATACTCTGTTTTTTCCCAGAAGCGGACTTCGGCCCCAACACCCCAGATTCCGGACCTGAAGGATGAGGAAGAGCGTTCTGAGGCTCCCCACACAGCACTACTGATTGGTCAACCCCTGAAGGTGCTGAAGGCTTTGGAATACGCAGGCTATGAAACCCCGAGAGAGGTTTCGCAGCAGGCTTCTTCTGCGGGGACTTTTTCTTTCCCATGGAAGTACACCCAAACCGAGCAGCAGAGGAGAACTCGGAAGACACCACAACCCAAAGTTCCAAAAGAAAACGTACCACAAAACAATAAAACAGAAACTAAAACCAAAACAGAATACAGAAAAACGCAAAACAGGATGTGGGAACGAAATTAAGAATTGAAATGAAACAACCCCACAAAACAGAACAGACAACCACACAAACAGAGCATGCAAATGCTAAGAAACACACAAAAAACAGAGCAAACACAGCTGCTAAAAAACAGAGCCTGAAGAGGATGGAGAACTTACCTCTTGAAGCGCCCTGCTGTGATACCTTGATCAGCTTGCTCGGAGATACCTCGGAGGTAACCACGGTGAGTGAACACGATGGCTCAACACCTACACCCAGCAGCAGCAAGAAGGCCGACGACCACCATGGAAGAAGCTTCAAAAAAGCCAATCCCCCATTGTTGGGAGGAGAGAGAACAGAGAGAATTTAACATTTTTTTTTTTTTTTTTTTGAGTACATTGGGGGTAGAGGGATTCGAACCACAAACCTCTTGGTCATCAAGTCATACATATGCCAAATGAGCTATGCTCGCTTTAAATTAATGATTTCTCCAACCACCTAACTTCTACTTTCCAACAACCCATATTAAAGGATTTTTCCAACTACCTAATTAAAGGAATTCTCCAACTACTTAATTAAATGCATGCTTTCTAGGAATTCAAATTTGAATATTACAACATTAATAAAGTCTTCATATCATTTCATGCATTTGAACTTGTGACAAAGTGTAGTCATGCATTCCTCTTCTTTGTTGGCTTTGGTCTTTGCTCCATAATAATGATTTGACTTATTTGACCTTCATCATGGATATTTTTTTTTGCAAAGGTGATTATATTAAGTAAAAGACCTCAAAGCCCGAGGCCAAAGGGCACAACAAACAAGAGCACAAACACAGGGAGAACCAATGTATAACACAAACCAAAACAACCCAACGGAAACCTCACAGCCCGAGGGAAAGCAACAAAGAAACCAAACAACAACAGACCCCAGCATCCAACCCATAAGCGGGAAGGAGCCAGGAAAGAAAAAGAGCAGAAAAAAGTAACACAACTCAAAAAGCTAAGAACAAGCTGAAGCAGGAGGAAACAAAGACAGAACACGACCGAAGCAAGACTCCTCATCCGCGAAACAAGACACCACATCCGCCCACAAACACCCCAGGCCATCCACCCCCGGCCGGCACGAGCGAAAAGGCGACTCCAGACAGGGACAAGGGGCACCAAGCAAAAACAGAGAGAGGACAGGCAGATGCTGAGAAAAAAGGGGGGCCAAGCTGGCCATCCATCATAAGCAAGCAAGAAGCCCGCCCCCCAAACACGACCAAGAAACCAAACAAAGAAGAGGCCCATCAACTCGTCTTCCCCCTACTTATGGCAAAAGAACAACCATCCGGTATGCAGGCCCGGCAGAAAACCACAAGGACCCAGCCAGCATCGCTTCCCTCGACAAAGCCAGATCCAAGGACCCACCAAAAGCCCACACACCCTCAGGACAAAGCGCCTTTCGGGGTGACAACAAGCATCCAGAACTCAGCTCGATTAGGAACCAGGACCGTCAGGGGACAACGAGCACCCCACCCCAGAGAAGGACAGCCAACTGCAGAAAGAAACAAGCACCGCCTGAACCAACCCTACAGCTGGTGACACCCCACAGACAAGCCTCTCGAAGCCCCACACAAGAAGCCCAACAGGGGAGAAAGGCCAAGGACAACAAACAGACAGATGAAGAAGGCCAGCAACAGAAAGAGCCACAGCAAGCAGCGACCTCAGAGCATGAACAAGCAAAGGGACAAGCACAAACAACCAAGCCGCACAGACCAAAACAGAAACCCTCCAGAGCAAAGGCAGCAACATCAACCAGGGACAGAGCAGGGGAAGAAACAATCGCCAGAAGCGAAACAGCACCGCAAAGAGCAACCTAACAAACACCTGCACACACTCAAAGAACAAGACAAAGTCAATCAAAAGAGTCCCAGGGGGACCCGGCCGAAACCGCACCCACCAGGACGAGCATGCAGAAGAAATATCAGACCGAATAGCAGCGATAACCGACTGAGGAGGGCGGTGACCTGGGCCGTGAAAACGCAAGTTGCGTTCCGTCCAAATATGGTAGATCACAGCACACCAGGCCACCCTCCAAACAAGCTTACGCTTGTGCTGCCCAGCACTCACCCGACAAATCCACTCAAGCTCAGCATCCCAAGGGAGAACGAGGCGAGAGGCTCTACCCCAACAGAGGATATCCTCCCACACCAAACTCGCAAAGGGGCACTGGAAGAACAAGTGGTCACGGGACTCAGTCCCAGACAAACAAAGCAAACAATCGGTAGGTGTCGAGGGAATCCACCTAGCCAGCCTATCACGAGTATACAAACGGTCCCTCAAGGCCAGCCAGGTGACAAACACATGTCGCGGAATATTCCCCCGAACCATAGCAAACCCTGCCACGGAACCACAGTCCCACGGGGGCGGATCGCCTCCCAAGCACTAGAAACTGAAAAACCCAGCCCATCTGGAACCCAGATCAACCTATCCTCCCTGCCAGGGCAACACACAGTAGAGCGCACGGCGTCGGCGATCTCCAACAAATCAGGAGACACGACCGGCCACCGCCACGAACCATCAGGAAACAGAAAATCAGAGACCATAGCTTGAATATGACTAGCTGCGTCATACAAGATACGATCACTGATTCTGGGGAGAATAGGCCAATCAGGCAACCATGGATCAACCCACATACGACACCTAGAACCGTCGCCAATGGAAAACCGGACAAGAGGACGAAATTGGTCCCGAAGCCCCATAATCTCCTTGAGGCACCAAGACCACATAGACGACACAGGAATCGTCCAAAGAGACCGGCCACGGAGGATATACTCCTCCATCCAAGCCACCCACAGCGAACCAGAGCGAAGCAGAAGGAGCCAAAGGAGCCAAAGAAGCTTCATAACCGCTGCCGAGTTCCAGGATTGGATATGACGAATACCCAAACCTCCCTCACTCTTAGGCAGACAAATGTCGTCCCAGGCAACCTTCGCCCCCCCACGACCAGAAGGAGAGCCCTTCCAGAGGTAGCACCGAAGCAAACTCTCAACCCTATGGACTATACGAGCAGGCAGAACAAACACACTAGCCCAATAGACCTGGAAGCTTTGGAGGACCGACTGGATAAGCTGCAACCTTCCCGCATAGGAAAGGGCCCTAGCAGTCCAACTGCCAATCCTAGAGGTGATCCGATCAATCAGAGGCTGGCAATCCCGAGAAGACAGCCGACTAGAGATGAGAGGGAGACCTAAGTAACAAACAGGCAAGGTCGCAAGAGCAACACCCATGAACTCAGCCAGACCATCAGCCACCTGGACAGGAATCCTCGCACAGAACATCGAGCTCTTAGCGGAGTTAGCCACAAGGCCTGAGAGCTCCTGGAAGAGAAGTAAAGTCTGCTGAACAAACCTCAAAGAAGACCTATTCCCCGCAGAGAAAATCATCAAGTCATCCGCAAAGCAAAGATGGGTAAGATTGACCCTCTCACACTTGGGATGAAACTCAAACTCAGGCGGCGGGGAATTCAGCAGCCGCGACAAGACTTCCATACACATGACGAACAGGTAAGGGGACAGGGGATCACCCTGACGGAGACCACGCCTACCCGCAAAAAACCCCTCAGAGGACCCATTCACCGAAATGGAGAACATAGGCGAAGTAACGCAAGCCCGGACCCAGTTGACAAACTGGCAAGGCGTACCAATCGAAAGCAGTAAGCCAAAGAGAAAATCCCACTGAATAGAGTCATAAGCTTTCTGCAGGTCGATCTTCAGCACACACCGCGGGCTCCCTTTGTTGAGGTGGTAACCCCCAACCAACTCTTGGCAGAGCAGAATGTTATCCACAATGCTCCTACCTTGAACAAAAGCCGACTGATTCGGACTGATGAAGGAAGGCAGCCACACGCGAAGACGATTAGCCAAAACCTTTGCAATGCATTTATACAACACATTACAACAGGAGATAGGCCTGAAATCCTCAACTCGGGAGGCACCCACCTTCTTAGGAATCAAGGTAAGAGAGGTGGCATTGATACCAGGAGGAAGGAAGGAGGTATCAAAGAAGTGAAGCGCGGCGGAAACGAAATCATCCCCAACAACACTCCAAGCCGCTTTGAAAAAACCCACAGGGAAGCCATCCGGGCCAGGAGCCCTGGCACTACTCATGGAAAAGAGAACAGCACGAACCTCATCTCGCGAGATGGGGCGGATGAGATCAGCTACACACTGATCAGACCACGAAAACCCCACCAACGGCTTTAAACGCTCTGTGAGGTCACGATAACCAACCCCTTGGGACCCAAAGAGACCCTGGAAATAATGAACCAGGGAACGCGAGATGTCCTCATGGGAAGACAACCTGACCCCAGAACCATCAACCAAAGAGGAAAAGCTATTCCGGGCTGCCCTAACTTTCACGCTTCTGTGAAAGAACCCTGAGTTCCTATCCCCTAACGCCAACCACTTGACCCTCGATTTCTGCCGAAGGGAGGCCTCCTCACACCTAGCTGCTGCCCAGAACCTGTCAGAAGCCTCAGCGGCCTGAAGCTGGAGGGAAGGAGAAAGGGGATCCACCAACACTCCCGCCTGGGCAGCCTCCATGGCCAAGCGAAGATCAATAACCTGTTGACTAAGCACAGCAATCGGCGTCCCAAACTCCTGGAGAGAAAACCATCGGACTATGATCAGAAACACCCCAATCATGCACCTGCACCACACACAGAGGGCGAGCAGAAGCCCACTCAGCATTCACCAAAACTCTAACCAACCTCCCCAACTGACCTCCCGGGCCACCCCTCGGGCGACTAGTCCAAGTGAACCAATTCCCCTGGACCGGCAGCTCAACCAAGTCAGCCTCAAGGAGAGCAGTATCAAAGGCTCCCATCGCAGAAATGCTATGGTTACCCCCACTCCTCTCAGTCAGCCGGCGAGTCTCATTAAAGTCTCCCATAACCACTCCAGGAGAAGACCAACTCGAACAAGCCAAGACCAACTCCCTCCACAAGGCAGACCTCCCAGCCTCAAGATTGGACCCATACACACAAGCAATATGAGTCACAACCTGAGAAGACAGGTCCACCAGGGAGCCAGTAACCAGCTGAGGACTAATCAGGGTAGGAGAGAAAGAGAAACGGCGGGAACGCCATAACACCCAAATACGACCCAGGCCACTGTCCCCATAGCTACACACGCACTGCCAATCGGCCCCAAAGGACCGAAACACGAAGTCAAACTGATGAGCCTTAACCTTAGTTTCAACCAGACAACAGAAACCAATATCCTGAGACTGCAGAAGCGAACGAACACAACGTCCTTTGGTCGGGTCAGTGAGACCGCGCACATTCCACGAACACCAACTAGACATAGGAAGTAGAAGGGGAAACAGTGGCATCCTGACACCATCGGGGGTCCACACTGTCACAGAGCGTCTTTTCCACTAAGGAAACCACCCTCGGGGAGGCCAAGGCACACTCCGAGGAATCAGCTAGGGAGCCGAACGAGTTAGCCACGCGGACCCCCTTTAGGGGCTCGGGAGAACAGGAAAGCCTAGAGGCAGTAGGGGAACTCGGGAGGCTAACCGAGGCTATGGGATGGGCAGACGAGTCTGCCGCAGCCAAGGACTTTGCTGCCTTCTTCCTGTTCCGTTTACGCCTACGAGACTTCCCTTCCACAGGGAGAAACTCATCACCAATCTCAAGAGAGGAGGCCTGCTGACCCTCCCCACTATCAACCATAACCATATCCGAGTCCACACCCTCACTCTGGGCCGGCCCCTTGACCTCACCCTCAGCAGCCACCTGTGTAGTGGGGATGGGATCGACCCTACCCATATTCTGTTTCGGACAACCTGTGTCCGAGTGGCCGAAGACACGGCAAGACAGGCACCGCTTGGGCTTCCACTCATACTCAATTGGGATAGTGTGATCAATCCCATAGACAGTGACCCCAACTTTGCTAGGAAGAGGGGCATCAATCGCAACCTCCACACAAACCCGAGCATACGAGGAGCACGTTTTGTCCTTTGTAGGTTTATCCAACCGCAAAGGAATACCAACCGTGCTCGCAATATTACTCAACCCAGGAGTGGTCCACAATTCCATAGGGACATGGAAAAACTTAACCCACACAGGTATTTTATCGAACACAAAGGTCTGGGGGACAATCCCAGGGGACCACGGCCTCAGAAGTATAGGCTTCCCCCCGAAGTGCCAGGGGCCATTCTCTAAAACCCAGTCCCTAGCTGAGTCCTTTTGGAACCTGAAAATGATCAAACCATTATCAAACAAGTTAATGGTTGGAACTTCCACATGTCCCCAAATCTTCCTGACAAGACGATCAAGAACAAAAAAGGGAAGTTTGCCATCAATAAATTTACCCACCAACGAACCTCTCCAGACTGCTATGCCCTCCTCGATAACCTCATCCGAGGGAATGGGAAACAGCATCCCATCCTTCTCAATTGGAGGGTTATAGACTAGGGGTTCCGCAGCAGGGGAGGTCCACTGAGGCCCAAAAAGATTGGCCCAACTAGTCTTCTGACCCTGAGGAAGGGGCCCTGCGGGCCCAAATGGCCTAATAGGATTCGTCCCAGACTCGTCCACCGAACCCCCCAACACAACATCCCCTTCACTAGAACCCAACTCCGAACAATGGTGGCCCAACAGGGGAAACTTTCCTGGAATCCCCGAACCAATCATCGGCCCTAGCGAACTAACCCCTATTTCAAAATCACTATTTCCGACCTTTCCCTTCAAGGGCAAAACCTCAGCCCGATCAGGGAAGGTACGACGGGTCACCAAGTGGCCCAACTGCCCACGCCCTATAGGGCTAAAAGAGGACGGCCCAATTGGCCCAAGAGGCACGACTCCTTGCCCGAAGCCCGTCGAGCTTAAATTGGGGCCTAAACCCATTGGGTCAAGCCCATTAAGATGGGGCCCCTTCTTAACCAAACCATCAAGCCCAAAAGGAGCCAGCTCAATTTCATTTCCATTAGGCCCATTAACAAGCCCATTTAACTCACATATAGCTGCACTATTTTTGGCTTTAAGGCCCAAATCACTATGCAAAATCTGACGGGTCAAAGGCATTTTGGACTTTCCATTTTGAATGTCAAACGGATTAGTACAGCCATCCTCTTTTAGTTCCTTTCCCAATGTTTCCTTAAATGCCAAAGAAGAGACATGCTGCATTTCCTTACCCATATTCGTATCCTTTAATCCCAAGAGCTGAGTTTCCTTATTTGTTTCCCTTATTTGGCATCAAGTAGCTGTAAGGATGCCCAGCCTTGTCATAATCAATTCTGACAGCTTGCAAATTCGAAATTGCATCAGACCTAGTTGGAGAAGGAATGGAGTTGGACCTCGTTGAAACCTTAACTCCCTTATGACTCTATTCAGTGGTTTCCAAGTATGGAAAGTTTTCTACAGGGCGGTCCTTTACTCTTTGTGCGATATCTTCTTTCTCAGAGCTCAGATTGAAACAAAACCAATTGGGTTAGAAAGATATTTCAATAATCTTCAAAACGGCACCCAAGTTGACTGTTTGCGAAGTAGTAATCAGCCACATATAGTATTTCGAAGTCAGCTGCAGCAGATTCTAAACAGCAGGTTTTCCAGACCGAACAATGTTCATTCAAAAATCAATATCTTTTGTTCTACTCAATGAAATTGTACAAAACAGATGTTTTTGGATAGCTGACTCAAAGGGCTTTAATTTAATATGAAGTAGGCTTATTTCAGAGATGTAAAACACTAAGAAACAAGGAATAGAATGTAGATGTGGAAATTAAAAAAAAAACTGGGCAGAACACTCAAAACGTATGGGCTGAAGAAAAATTGATAACTAAAGTTATAGGGCTCAGGTTAATATGAAATTTGTCTTGTTGGATAGATAAATTTGTGCTGAAAAATACAAGAACAAATTTGACACACTTTACTGTAATTGGAATCTTCAAACATACGAAATACAGCAGATGCACGCGAAAGACTTACCTCGAAACACTTCAAGAAGATGATTTTTTTTTTTTTTTAGATTTAAATAAGATGGAAAAAAAGACACGAAAGAAAGAAAGATGATATACCCGACCTAGAGCCAAAGCTCTGATACCAAATGATACGAAACCTCCAAGAATAAGCGTGAGAACCCCTTGATTATACGAACCCCCAACACATTAACTTGAAAACCCCAGTAGCCAATTTGGTCTCAACCCCTAAGAAAGGCTAGAAAACAGGTTACTTAGATGATCTAACAAACCAAGGATCGGACAAAGCTTTTGGCTCCCATCAACCCTCGATCTTCAAAGCACTCCACAAGCAAGACAGATCAATCCTCACTTGAATGCTCCAAATATTCGTGCATTCTATCACAAGAACACACAAGAAACCAAAAACACTACATTTCCATATATTCTTATCAACTTCTTTTACATTAGACAAAACAAATTCCTTTTATAGACAAGGAATTATAGTGCATGCAAATTAATGATTTCTCCAACCACCTAACTTCTACTTTCCAACAACCCATATTAAAGGATTTTTCCAACTACCTAATTAAAGGAATTCTCCAACTACTTAATTAAATGCATGCTTTCTAGGAATTCAAATTTGAATATTACAACATTAATAAAGTCTTCATATCATTTCATGCATTTGAACTTGTGACAAAGTGTAGTCATGCATTCCTCTTCTTTGTTGGCTTTGGTCTTTGCTCCATAATAATGATTTGACTTCTTTGACCTTCATCATGAATATGAATTGGATTTTCATGATAATTCATATCATCTGGGGATGTAAGTTCTAGGACGGGTAAGGGGCGTTCAAAAGGATTGTCAGCTGGTCTTTCGAGGCAGCCCTCAAAAGATCCGAAAATTGCAAAAACAGGGGGTTCCAACTCTGTTGTTTTTTGCGGTGACAAGGGAGTTTGTCCTCAGCTAAACGGTTGCCCTTCTGAGTCAGAGGCGTCTTCCAATTTGTCTGCTGACGAAGGTAAGCTGCGGCTGGAGATTGAAGATGACATGTTAGGGCAACCTGTCTCTTCAACCTTGGGGGTGGCGGCTGCTGATCTAGCTTTGAATGCGATTCCTATGGAAGGCAAGTCCATTAAACACAGTGGCAGGATGGCTGGGGGTGTTGCCTTGAGCAACTCTTCTCTTCCCGTGATTGGTGTGGATGCCTTGAATGGAAGGGATGCTGCTCTTGAAATCCTTCAAGCTGACCGTTTAATGTGTGATCCTCCTTTGCCGCATATGGTAACTTCAGCTTCTCCATTAAATGGGGATATCCTATCCGTTGGTAATTCAAGGCTTTCAACTGATCAAATGGGCTTGAAAGGGCTGGGTGCTTTCAACTCTTCTGCAGATCACTCCTCCCCTTCTTCTTCCGCAATTGCTGCTGCAAATTTTAATATGCAAGCTGGCAATTTTGAACTTGGGAAGGCCAGCCGTTCTAGTACTTCCTTGTTGCCAAATATGGAACTTATGGAAAGTCAGCTCTTAGGACATAAACCTCCTCACGTGGGTAAGTCTAAACATTTGCAGAGGATTCCTAATCAAGGTAAGTCCATTAAAGTCGGGGGCGGGATGAATGGGATTTTGAGCTGCCCTTCCTCTCCCGTGCAGCGTATGGATGAATTAATTCAACAGGATGCTATTTTGGTGCAGCAGACGAATATGGTAAGTTTGGAGAATGCTTTAATTGGAGATCTTTCTCTCTCTATGACCAATTCATTATGCTCAAATGGGCAATTGGGCTTCAATGCCAAAAATGGCAAGTCTATTCCTTCCACCCCTCAAAACCGTGCGAAGGTGATTTCAAATTGTCTTGAATCCTCTAATGGGCTTGGCCCAATTGGTAAGGTTTCTGGGCTTGGGCAATGTAATAGTCTAAACAAAGTTGGGCCTATTGAAAATAAACTTAACCCTAATGGGCTTGACCAAATGGGGATGGGCCCAATTTCGAATGGCTTCGGGCAAGGAGTTGTGCCTTTTGGGCCGTCCTCCTGTAGCCCAATCGGGCGTGGGCAGTTGAGCCACTTGGTGACTCGGCGTTCCATGCCCCCTCGGGATGAGGTTTTGCCCTTGGAGGAAAAGATTGGAGATAAAGAGTTTGGGATGGGGTTTAGCTCGCTTGGGCCTAGGATTGGTTTGGGGATTCCAGGAAAGTTTCCTTTGTTAGGCCGTCCTCGCTCGGAGTTGGGAGCTAGTGAGGGGGATGATGCGTCTATGGGTTCGTTGGGTGGTTTTGGGCCTAATCCCCTTGGGCCCCTAGGGTCACATGGTAAGGGGCATAAAGCTAGTTGGGCCAATCTATTTGGGCCTCAGTGGACCTCCCCAGTTGATGAACCCCTAGTCTATAACCCTCAAATTGAGAAGGATGGGAGATTATGTTTGCCATTCCCTCGGATGAGGTTATTGAGGAAGGCATAGCAGTATGGAGAGGTTCTTTGGTGGGTCAGTTTATTGATGGCAAACTACCTTTTTTTGTTCTGGATCGGCTTGTCAGGAGGATTTGGGGTCATGTGGAAGTTCCAACCATTAACTTGTTTGATAATGGTTTGATCATCTTCAGGTTCAAAAAGGACTCAGCTCGGGACTAGGTCCTGGAGAATGGCCCCTGGCACATTGGGGGTAAGCCTATCCTTCTGAGGCAGTGGGTCCTTGGGATTGTCCCTCGGACCTTTGTTTTCGATAAAATTACTGTGTGGGTCAAGTTTTTTCATGTCCCTATGGAATTGTGGACCACTCCTTGGTTGAGTAATATCGCGAGCATGGTTGGTGTTCCTTTGCGGTTGGATAAGGCTACAAAGGACAAAACGTGCTCCTCATATGCTCGGGTTTGTGTGGAGGTCGCGATTGATGCCCCTCTTCCTAGTAAAGTTGGGGTCACTGTCTATGGGGTGGATCACACTATCCCAATAGAATATGAGAGGAAGCCCAAGCGGTGCCTGTCTTGCCGTGTCTTTGGTCATTCGGACACAGGTTGTCCGAAACAGACTGTGTGTAGTATTGATCCCATCCTCACTACACAGGTGTCTGCTGAGGGTGAGGTCAAGGTGCCGACCTAGAGTGAGGTCGTGGGCTCGGATCAGGTAGTGGTTGCTTGTGGGGAGGGTCAACATGCCTCCTCTCTTGAGGGTGTGGATGAGTTTCTCCCTGTGGAAGGGAAATCTCGTAGGCGTAAACGGAACAGGAAGAAGGCTGCCAAGTCCTTTGCTGCGACAGACTTGTCTGCCCATCCCATTGCCTTGGTTAGTCTCCCGAGTTCTCCTATTGGCCCCACCTCTAGGCTTTCCCGTTCTCCTGAGCCCCCGAAGGGGGTCCACGTGACTAACACTTTCGGTTCTCTAGCTGATTCCTCGGGGTGTGCTGAGGCCTCCCCTAGGGTGGTTTCCTTAGTGGAAAAGGCGCTCTGTGACAGTGTGGACCCTCGATGGTGTCAGGATGCCACTGTTTCCCTTCTACTTCCTATGTTTAGTTGGTGCTCGTGGAATGTGCGCGGTCTCACTAACCCGACAAAAGGACGATGTGTTCGTTCCTCTTTGCAGTCTGAGAATATTGGTTTCTGCTGTCTGGTAGAAACTAAGGTTAAGGCTCATCAGTTTGACTTCGTGTTTCGTTCCTTTAGGGCCGATTGGCAATGCGTGTGTAGTTATGGGGATAGTGGTCTGAGTCGTATTTGGGTGTTATGGCATTCCCGCCGTTTCTCTTTCTCTCCTAGCTTGATTAGTCCTTAGTTGGTTACTGGCTCCCTAGTGGATTTGTCTTCTCAGGTTGCGACTCATATTGCCTGTGTGTATGGGTCCAATCTCGAGGCTGGGCGGTCTGCTTTGTGGAGGGAGTTGGCCTTGGCTTGTTTGAGCTGGTCTTCCCCATGGAGTGGTTATGGGAGACTTTAATGAAACTCGGCGGCTGACTGAGAGGAGTGGTGGTAACTATAGGATCTCTGCGATGGGAGCCTTTGATACTGCTTTCCTGGAGGCTGACTTGGTTGAGCTGCCGGTTCAGGGGAATTGGTTCACTTGGACTAGCCGCCCGAGGGGTGGCCCGGGAGGTCAGTTGGGGAGGTTGGTTAGAGTTTTGGTGAATGCTGAGTGGGCTTCTGCTCGCCCTCTGTGTGTGGTGCAGGTGCATGATTGGGGTGTTTCTGATCATAGTCCGATGGTTTTCTCTCCAGGCCCTTTAGGTGCTCGTCGACCTCCTTCCTTTCGGTTCTTTAACCATTGGGAGGAGTCTGATAGGTTTTTGTGTGTGGTCGCTAGTAGGTGGGTGACCCGTGTTGGGGTCTCTCTGCTTGTTAGCTTCGCTCGCAATTTAAAGGGCTTAAAGAGATCTCTAAGGAAGGAGTTTGGGAAGCCGATTGTCGTGCTTAGTCAACAGGTTGTTGATCTTCGCTTGGCCATGGAGGCTGCCCAGGCTGGAGTTTTGGCAGACCCCCTTTCTCCCTCCCTCCAGCTTCAGGCCTCTGAGGCCTCGGATAGATTTTGGGCAGCAGCTAGGTGTGAAGAAGCCTTTCTTCGGTAGAAATCAAGGGTTAAATGGCTGACGTTAGGGGATAGGAACTCGGGTTTCTTTCATAGGAGTGTGAAAGTTAGGGCAGCCCGGAATAGCTTTTCCTCTCTAGTTGACGGTTCTGGGGCCAGGTTGTCTTCCCATGAGGACATCTCCAGATCTCTGGTTCATTATTTCCAAGGGCTCTTGGGTTCCTAGTGGGTTGGTTACCGGGACCTTACAGAACGATTAAAATCGATTGTGGGGTTTTTGTGGTCTGATCAGTGTGTAACTGATCTCATCCGCCCCATCTCGAGAGATGAGGTTCGAGTTGTTCTCTATTCCATGAGTAGTGCCAAGGCTCTTGGGCTGGATGGTTTGCCTGTGGGGTTTTTTAAAGCTGCTTGGAGTGTTGTGGGGATGATTTCAGTTCCGCAGCGCTTCACTTCTTTGATACCTCCTTCCTTCCTCCTGGTATCAATGCCACCTCTCTTACCTTGATTCCTAAGAAGGTGGGTGCCGCCCGGGTTGAGGATTTCAGGCCTATTTCCTGTTGTAATGTGTTGTATAAATGCATTGCAAAGGTTTTGGCTAATCGTCTTCGCGTGTGGCTGCCTTCCTTCATCAGTCCGAATCAGTCGGCCTTTGTTCAAGGGAGGAGTATTGTGGATAACATTCTGCTCTGCCAGGAGTTGGTTGGGAGTTACCACTTCAATAAAGGGAGCTCGCGGTGTGTGCTGAAGATCGACCTGCAGAAAGCTTATGATTCTATCCAGTGGGATTTTCTCTTTGGCTTACTGCTCTCGATTGGTACGCCGTGCTAGTTTGTCATCTGGATCTGGGCTTGCATTACTTCGCCTATGTTCTACATTTCGGTGAATGGGTCCTCTGAGGGGTTTTTTGCGGGTAGGAGGGGTCTCCGTCAGGGAGATCCCCTGTCCCCTTACCTGTTCGTCATGTGTATGGAAGTCTTGTCGCGGCTGCTGAATTCCCTGCCGCCTGAGTTTGAGTTTCATCCCAAGTGCGAGAGGGTTAATCTTACCCATCTTTGCTTTGCGGATGACTTGATGATTTTCTCTGCGGGAAATAGGACTTCTTTGAGTTTCGTTCAGCAGACCTTACATCACTTCCGGGAGCTTTCAGGCCTTGTGGCTAACTCCGCTAAGAGCTCGATGTTCTGTGCGGGGGTTCCTGTCCCGGTGGCTGACGACCTTGCTGAGTTCATGGGTGTTGCTCTTGCGTCCCTGCCTGTTTGTTACTTAGGTCTCCCTCTCCTCTCGGGAAGGCTGTCTTCTCGGGATTGCCAACCCCTGATAGATCGGATCACCTCTAGGATTGGTAGTTGGACTGCTAGGGCTCTTTCCTATGCTGGTAGGTTGCAGCTTATTCAGTCGGTCCTCCAGAGCTTCCAGGTCTATTGGGCTAGTGTTTTTGTGCTGTCTGCTTGTATAGTCCATAGGGTTGAGAGTTTGCTTCGTTGCTACCTCTGGAAAGGCTCTCCTTCTGGTCGCGCGGGGGCGAAGGTTGCCTGGGATAACATTTGTTTGCCGAAGCGGGAGGGAGGTTTGGGTATTCGTCATATCCAATCCTGGAACTCGGCAGCTGTTATGAAGCTCCTTTGGCTCCTTCTGCTTCGCTCTGGTTCTCTGTGGGTCGCTTGGATGGAGGAGTATATCCTCCGTGGTCGTTCTCTTTGGACGATTCCTGTGTCGTCTCTGTGGTCTTGGTGCCTCAAGGCGATTATGGGGCTTCGTGACCAATTCCGTCCACTTGTCCAGTTTGCCATTGGCGATGGTTGTAGGTGCCGTATGTGGGTTGATCCATGGCTCCCTGATGGTCCTATTCTCCCGAGGATTAGTGATCGTATCTTGTATGACGCGGCTAGTCATATTCAAGCTATGGTCTCTGATTTCCTGCTACCTGATGGTTCGTGGCGGTGGTCGTTGGTGTCTCCTGAGTTGTTGGAGATCTCCGATGCCGTGCGCTCTACTGTGTGTTGCCCAGGTCGGGAGGATAGGTTGATCTGGGTTCCAGGCGGGATTGGGGTTTCAGTTTCGAGTGCTTGGGAGGCGATCCGTCCTCGTGGAACGGTGGTTCCTTGGCAGGGTTTGCTATGGTTCGGGGGGAATATTCCGTGTCATGCTTTTGTCACCTGGCTGGCCTTGAGGGATCGTCTGTATACCCGTGACAGGCTGGCAAGGTGGATCCCCTCGACCCCTACTGATTGTTTGCTTTGTTTGTCCGGGACTGAGTCCCGCGACCACCTGTTCTTTCAGTGCCCCTTTGCGAGTTTGGTGTGGGAAGATATCCTCAGTTGGGGTAGAGCTTCCCGCCTCGTTCTCCCTTGGGATGCTGAGCTTGAGTGGATTTGTCGGGAGAGTGCTGGGCAGCACAAGCGTAAGCTTGTTTGGAGAGTGGCCTGGTGTGCTGTGATCTACCATATTTGGATGGAACGCAACTTGCGTGTTCACGGCCCGGGTCACCGTCCCCTCAGTCGGTTATCGCTGCTATTCGGTCTGATATATCTTTTGCATGCTCGTCCTGGGTGGGTGCGGTTTCGGCCGGGTCCCCCTGGTATTCTTTTGATTGACTTTATCTTGTTCTTTGAGTGTGTGCAGGTGTTTTTTTTCAGGTTGCTCTTTGCGGTGGTGTTTCGCTTCTGGCGATTGCTTCTTCCCCTACTCTGTCCCTGGTTGCTGCTGCTGTCTCTTCTCTGGAGGGGTCTTCAGTTTTTGGTTGCTCCTTGCGGTGCTGTCTCGTTGCTGGCGATTGCTTCTTCCCATGTTCTGTCCCTTGGTGCTGTTGTTGTCTCTTCTCTGGAGGGGGTTTCCAGTTTGGTCTGTGCGGCTTGCCTGTTTGGGGCCTCTCCCTGTGCTTGTTCCTGCTTTGAGGGCGCTTCTTGGAGAGGCTCGTTGAGTTTGCTTGCTTTCTTCCCCGTTTTTGCCCCTTGCTGTCCTTGGCTCTTTCTTCCCTGGTGGGCGTTTTGAGTGGTGGCTATGAGAGGTTGGTATGTGGGGTGCCTCTCTCTGTTGGGGTTGGTTCAGGTGGTGCTTGCTACTTTTGCAGTTGGCTGTCCATCTCTGTTCTGTGGGTGCTCTTTGCCCCCTAGTGTGGTCCTAGTTCCTGAATTGAGTTGAGTTTGTTCTGGATGCTTGTTGTCACCCCGAAAGGCGCCTTGTCCGGAGGGTGTGTCGGTTTTTTGGTGGGTGTCCTTGGATTAGGCTTTGTCGAGGGAAGCGATGCTTGCTTGGTCCTTGTGGCTTTCTGCCGGGCCTGCATACCTGATGGTTGTTCTTTTGCCAGAAGTAGGGGGAAGACGAGTTGAAGGGTCTCTTCTTTGTTTTTGTTTACTTGGCCGTGCTTGGGGGGCTGGCTTCTTGCATGCATATGTTGGATGGCCAGCTTGACCCCTTTTTTCTCAGCATCTGTCTGTCCTCCCTCTGCTTTGCTTGGTGCCCCTTGAACTTGTCTGGAGTCGCTCTTTTGCTCGTGCCGGCCGGGGGATTGATGGCTTCGGGTGGTTTTTGGGCGGCTGGGGAGTTATGCTTCGTTCGTGCTCTGGCTTGTTGTTCCTCTTGTTTCGATTGTGCTCTTTTGCTCTTTGAGTTGTGTTGAAGTTATTTGCTTTTTTGTCTTTTCTGGCTCCTTCCCGCTTGTGGGTTGGGTGCCGGGGTTTGTTGTTTGTTGGTTTTTTGTTGCTTTCCCTCGGGCTATAGTTTCCGTTGGGTTGTTTTGTTTGTTTGGTACATTGGTTTTCCCAATGATGTTCTCTTGTTTGATGGTGCCCTTTGGCCTCGTGCTTTGAGGTCTTTTTGCTTAATATATAATCACCTTTGCAAAAAAAAAAAAAAAAAAAAAAATGGGTTCGTATTGATCAAACATTCACAATCCACTCTTTGGTTGTGTGCAATTCGGAATCTTACTCAGTTTTTTTGGCACGTGCTTTAAATGCTCCCGTTGAGGATTTTAGGGCTTTGAGATTGGGGTGCAAGGTTGTTAGATATTAGACTCGCAGGCTTCGAGAGTTGTAGTTTGAGGTTAAAAAGCGTCCCGACCATAAGTTTGGAAAAGAAGGGAAGAAACGAGCGATATGGAAATTGCAAAAAACCGAAAACGCCCCGGTGGGATGCATTTTTTGAAAAAAAATTTTATTCAAAAATGGGTTCGTATTGATCAAACATTAACAATCCACTCTTTGGTTTTGTGCAATTCGGAATCTTTTTTTTTTTGCAAAGGTGAATATATATAAGCAAAAGACCTCAAAGCCCGAGGCCAAAGGGCACAACAAACAAGAGAACAAACACTGGGAGAACCAATGTATGACAACAAAACCAAAACAACCCAACAGAAACCTCACAGCCCGAGGGAAAGCAACAAATAAACCAAACAACAACAGACCCCAGCATCCAACCCACAAGCGGGAAGGAGCCAGAAAAGACAAAAAGCAGAAAAAAGTAACACAACTCAAAAAGAAAAAGAAACAGCTGAAGCAAGAAGAAACAATAAGACAGAACACGAACGAATCATGACACCTCATCCGCGAAACATGACACCTCATCCGCCCACAAAACACCCCAGGTCATCCATCCCCCGGCCGGCACGAGCGAAAGAGCGACTCCAGACAGGGTCAAGGGGCACCAAGCTAAAACAAAGATAGGACAGGCAGATGCAGAGAAAAAAGGGGCCAAGCTGGCCATCCATCATATGCAAGCAAGAAGCCCGCCCCCCAAGCAAGACCAAGAAACCGAGAAGCTTCCATGGCTGGGGATTGATAGCACGGTTGCAGCTTCGTATTGCATTCTCGTTTGAAGCTTGGTAGGCATTCTAATGAAGAAAGAGGAGCTGGGCGCATCACAGAGGTAAGTTCCTCATTCCTCTGTTTTTTTTGCGTTTTTCTTTTCTGTTTGGCTTAGTTTTTAGGTGTGCTCTGTTCGGGGTCTTTGTTTGTGCTGTGGGGTTTAGTTTTGTGCTGTGGAAAGATTAGGATTTCTTCTTCATTGGCTGCACGTTTTGGTGTGTTCAATCATGAGGAGGAAGAAATCCCCACAGAAAAAATCGTTTGCTCAAAGTTGTGGACTGCCTTCTGTTTTGTGTCCCCCGAAGTCTGCAGCTAACTCAGGGGCTGGTTCTTCAGTGGCTGCGTGTGGGGAAGCTTCTGTGGTACTCACTAATGCATTAGGTAAGTCTTCTGGGGGGAAGGCATCTAAAGGCTCGACTTCAGATGTTCCTTCTTCGGTTTCTGAGAAAAAACAGAGCATGGGTTGCGAGCCTTCTGAGTTGGTGAATCTGCTGTCTGATCATGATCTTAATTCAAAATCCGTGAAGGCTGGGCGTAATGGTGAGGTAGACTCCAGTCAAGGGACGAAGCGTGCTCAAGCTAAGGCCTCTGGTTTTTCTGGGCAGCTCTTGAATTCTGTAAAAATAGGAAAAACAGGGGGTCAGCCACTGCCTTTGCATTCCAGCGCTGGAGGTGATTTTTCCGTTGCAGGTGTGCTTTGTCCTCAGCCCCGTGAATCAGAGGCTTCCTCGTCTTCGAATCTACGGTTGTTTGCGGAAGGCAAGCTTCGGCTGGAGGATGAAGATGAAGAGCTAGGTCAATTCGCGTCCTCTACAGGGGCTGCGGCGGCTGGTGATCCTTCATTGAATGACATCCCTATTGAGGGAAAGTTCATTAAACCCATCCGCGTAATTGAAAAGCCTGCTGCAAAAATTCCTTCAGCCCCCGTGAATTGTGCAGCTTCTATTAATGGGCGGGTTGAATTTGAAAATCCCCCAGCTGGCCGATTGATGACTATTAAACGTACGCCAAATTTGGCTTCTTTGGAAAGTCAATTAATGGATGTTTCTCTCTCCATGGATAATTCATCTCGGTCAAATGGTTTAACAACCATGGATGCCCGATATGGAAAGTCAACTGGAGCTTCTCCTCATGTTGGGCCGATTCAAATGGCCAAGCAACGGCGTGAGGGCCATCCTGATTCTCCAAATCCGCATGGGGCTTCTAATGTAAGCTTCAATGGGCTAGGCCCAAATGAGCCTCTCACTAATGGGCTAGGTCCTATTGGGCTGCGGCCCATAGGGCTTGAACAAAATGGGCTTGCTGCACATGGGCTAGGACAAGATGGGCTTAATGGGCTTGGCCAAAATGGGCAGAATGAATTGAATCATAATGGGCCACTTAGTGCTAATGGGCTTGAGAAATTGAGTTTGGGCCCAATCGGGCGTGGACAGTTGGGCAACTTGGTCACCCGCCGTAGTATTCCCCCTCGGGACGAGTTATTGGCCTCGGAGGGAAAGGATGGAGCTAGTGAGTCTGGAATGAGGTTTGGCTCGCTTGAGACGAGGTTTGGGTCGGGGATTCCAGGAAAGTTTCCTCTGTTAGGCCAACCTCGCTCGGTTTTGGCTAGTGAGGGGGATGGTGTGTCTATGGGTTCTGAGGATGGTTCTGGGCCGAATGGTGAGCCTGTTGGGGCCCGAGGGGCCAATGGTCAGGGTCAGAAGTCTACTTGGGCCAATTTGTTTGGGCCCCAGTGGATCTCCCCTGCTGATGAACCCCTAGTCTATAACCCTCCTATTGAGAAGGATGGGCTTATGTTTGCCATTCCCTCGGATGAGGTTATTGAGGAGGGCATAACAGTCTGGAGAGGTTCTTTGGTAGGTCAATTTGTTGATGGTAAACTTCCATTTTTTGTTCTTGATCGTCTTGTCAGGAAGATTTGGGGACATGTGGAAGTTCCAACCATTAACTTGTTTGATAATGGATTGATCATTTTCAGGTTCCAAAAGGACTCAGCTAGGGACTGGGTCTTAGAGAATGGCCCCTGGCACTTCGGAGGGAAGCCTATCCTACTGAGGCAGTGGGCCCCTGGGATTGTCCCCCAGACCTTTGTGTTCGATAAAATTCCTGTGTGGGTTAAGTTTTTCCATGTCCCTATGGAATTGTGGACCACTCATGGGTTGAGCAACATTGCAAGTACGGTTGGTGTTCCTTTGCGGTTGGATAAACCTACAAGGGACAAAACGTGCTCCTCATATGCTCGGGTCTGTGTAGAGGTTGCGATTGATGCCCCTCTTCCTAGTAAGGTTGGGGTCACTGTCTATGGGGTGGATCATACTATCCCCATTGAGTACGAATGGAAGCCCAAGAGGTGCCTTTCCTGTCGGGTCTTTGGCCACTCGGACTCCGGCTGTCCTAAAAAGCCTGTGGGTAGTTTGGAGCCCATCCTTCCTACACAGGTGTCTACTAAGGGTGGGGTCAGGGTGCCGGCTCAGAGTGATGGCGTGAACTCGGTTCAGGTAGGGGTTGCTAGTGGGGAAGGGGAACAGGCCTCCTCTCTTGAGGCCGGTGATGACTTTCTCCCTGTGGGAGGGAAATCCCGTAGGCGTAAACGGAAGAAGGCTGCCAGGTCCTTGGCTGCAGCCTCGTCTGCCCTTCCCTTTGCCTTGGCTAGTCTTCCGAGTTCTCCTACTGGTCCCTCCTCTCGGCTTCCCCGTTCTCTTGAACCCCTGAAGGGGGTACATGTGACTAACTCGTTCGGTTCTCTTTCGGATTCGTTAGGGTGTGATTTGGCCCCCTCGAGGGTGGTTTCCTTAGTGGAAAAGACGCTCTGTGACAGTGTTGACCCTCGATGGTGTCAGGATGCCATTGTTTCCCCGTCTACTTCCTATGTCTAGTTGGTGCTCGTGGAATGTGCGCGGTCTCTCTGACCCGACAAAAGGACGATGTGTTCGCTCCTTTTTGCAAGCTGAGAATATTGGTTTCTGCTGTCTGGTAGAAACTAAGGTTAAGGCTCATCAGTTTGACTTCGTTTTTCGTTCCTTTGGGGCTGATTGGAAGTGTGTTTGTAGTTATGGGGATAGCGGCCTGGGTCGTATTTGGGTGTTATGGCGTTCCCGCCGTTTCTCTTTCTCCCCTAGCTTGATTAGCCCTCAGTTGGTTACTGGCTCCCTGGTGGACCTGTCTTCTCAGGTTGTGACTCATATTGCCTGTGTGTATGGGTCCAATCGCGAGGATGGGAGGTCTGTTTTGTGGAGGGAGTTGGCCTTGGCTTGCTCGAGTTGGTCTTCCCCTGGCATTGTTATGGGAGACTTCAATGAGACTCGCCGGTTGACTGAGAGGAGTGGGGGTAACCATAGCATTTCTGCGATGGAAGCCTTTGATACTGCTCTCCTAGAGGCTGACTTGGTTGAGCTGCCGGTTCAGGGGAATTGTTTCACTTGGACTAGTCGCCCGAGGGGAGGCCCAGGAGGTCAGTTGGGAAGGTTGGATAGAGTCTTGGTCAACGCTGCGTGGGCTTCTGGTCGGCCTATGTGTGTGGTGCACGTGCATGACTGGGGTGTCTCTGACCATAGTCCGTTGGTTTTCTCTCCTGGCCCTTTAGGTGCCCGTCGGTCTCCCTCCTTTCGGTTCTTTAACCATTGGGGGGAGTCTGATAGGTTTTTGTCTGTGATTGCCAGTAGGTGGGTGACCCATGTTGGGGTCTCTCCGCTTGTTAGCTTGGCCATGGAGGCTGCCCAGGCGACAGTTTGGGACTCTCAGGCAGGAGTTTGGGACGCCGATTGCCGTGCTTAGTCAGCAGGTTATTGATCTGCGCTTGGCCATGGAGGCTGCCCAGGCGACAGTTTTGGTGGACCCCCTTTCTCCTTCCCTCCAGCGTCAGGCTGCTGAGGCTTCTGATAGGTTCTGGGCAGCAGCTAGGTGTGAGGAAGCCTCCCTTCGGCAGAAATCGAGGGTCAAGTGGCTGGCGTTAGGGGATAGGAACTCGGGGTTCTTTCACAGGAGCGTAAAAGTTAGGGCGGCCCGAAATAACTTTTCCTCTTTGGTTGATGGCTCTGGGGTCAGGTTGTCGTCCCATGAGGACATCTCGAGATCTCTGGTTCATTATTTCCAGGGTCTCTTGGGGTCCCAAGGGGTTGGGTATCGTGACCTCACTGAGTGTTTAAAGCCGATGGTGGGGTTTTCTTGGTCTGATCAGTGTGTAACTGATCTCACTCGCCCCATCTCGCGAGAGGAAGTTCGAGCTGTTCTCTTTTCCATGAGTAGTGCCAGGGCTCCTGGCCCGGATGGCTTCCCTGTGGGGTTTTTCAAAGCTGCTTGGAGTGTTGTTGGGGATGATTTCGTTTCCGCTGTGCTTCACTTCTTTGATACCTCCTTCCTTCCTCCTGGTATCAATGCCACCTCTCTTACCTTGATTCCTAAGAAGGTAGGTGCTTCACGGGTTGAGGATTTCAGGCCTATTTCTTGCTGTAATGTGTTGTATAAATGCATTGCAAAGGTTTTGGCTAATCGTCTTCGCGTGTGGCTGCCTTCCTTCATTAGTCCGAATCAGTCGGCCTTTGTTCAAGGTAGGAGCATTGTGGATAACATTCTGCTCTGCCAGGAGTTGGTTGGGGGTTACCACCTCAACAAAGGGAGCCCGCGGTGTGTGCTGAAGATTGACCTGCAGAAGGCCTATGACTCTATTCAGTGGGATTTTCTCTTTGGCTTACTGCTTTCGATTGGTACGCCCTGCCAGTTTGTCAACTGGGTCCGGGCTTGCGTTACTTCGCCTATGTTCTCCATCTCGGTGAATGGGTCCTCTGAGGGGTTTTTTGCGGGTAGGCGTGGTCTCCGTCAGGGTGATCCCCTGTCCCCTTACCTGTTCGTCATGTGTATGGAAGTCTTATCGCGGCTGCTAAATTCCCCGCCGCCTGAGTTTGAGTTTCATCCCAAGTGTGAGATGGTTAATCTTACCCATCTTTGCTTTGCGGATGACTTGATGATTTTCTCTGCGGGGAACAGGTCCTCCTTGAGGTTTGTCCAGCAGACTTTACTTCACTTCCAGGAGCTATCTGGCCTTGTGGCCAACTCCGCTAAGAGCTCGATGTTCTGCGCGGGGGTTCCTGTCGAGGTGGCTGTAGGTCTGGCTGAGTTCATGGGTGTTGCTCTGGCGTCCTTGCCTGTGTGTTATTTAGGTCTCCCTCTCATCTCAGGTCGGTTGTCTTCTCGGGATTGCCAGCCTCTGATTGATCGGATCACCTCTAGGATTGGCAGTTGGACTGCTAGGGCTCTTTCCTATGCAGGAAGGTTGCAGCTAATCCAGTCGGTCCTTCAGAGCTTCCAAGTCTATTGGGCTAGTGTGTTTGTGCTGCCTGCTCGTATAGTCCATAGGGTTGAGAGTTTGCTTCGTTGTTACCTCTGGAAGGGCTCTCCTTCTGGTTGTGGGGGGGCGAAGGTTGCCTGGGCTGACATTTGTTTGCCGAAGAGTGAGGGAGGTTTGGGTATTCGTCATATCCCCTCCTGGAACTCGGCAGCAGTTATGAAGCTCCTCTGGCTCCTCCTGCTTCGTTCTGGGTCTCTGTGGGTGGCTTGGATGGAGGCGTATATCCTCCGTGGTCGGTCTCTTTTGACGATTCCTGTGTCGTCTACGTGGTCTTGGTGCCTCAAGGCGATTATGGGGCTTCGGGACCAATTCCGTCCGCTTATCCGGTTTTCCATTGGTGACGGTTCTAGGTGTCGTATGTGGGTTGATCCTTGGCTGCCTGATGGTCCTATTCTCCCCAGAATTAGTGATCGTATCTTGTATGACGCAGCTAGTCATATTCAAGCTATGGTCTCTGATTTTTTGCTACCTGATGGTTCGTGGCGGTGGCCGGCAGTGTCTCCTGATTTGTTGGAGATTGCCGATGCTGTGCGTTCTACTGTGTGTTGCCCAGGTAGGGAGGATAAGTTGATCTGGGTTCCTGGTGGGATTGGTTTCTCGGTTTCTAGTGCTTGGGAGGCGATTCGCCCCCGTGGGACAGTGGCCCCGTGGCAGGGTTTGCTATGGTTCGGGGGGAATATTCCGCGTCATGCTTTTGTCACCTGGCTGGCCTTGAGGGACCGCTTGTATACTCGTGATAGGCTGGCTAGGTGGATCCCCTCGACACCTACTGATTGTTTGCTTTGCTTGTCCGGGACTGAGTCCCGTGACCACTTGTTTTTCCAGTGCACCTTTGCGAGTTTGGTGTGGGAGGATATCCTCTGTTGGGGCAGAGCTTCCCGCCTCGTTCTCCCTTGGGATGCTGAGCTTGAGTGGATTTGTCGGGAGAGTGCTGGGCAGCACAAGCGTAAGCTTGTTTGGAGGGTGGCCTGGTGTGCTGTGATATACCATATTTGGATGGAACGCAATTTGCGTTTTCATGGCCCGGGTCACCGCCCTACTCAGTCGGTTATCGCCGCTATTCGGTCTGATATTTCTTCTGCATGCTCGTCCTGGGCGGGTGCGGTTTCGGCCGTCTCCCCCTGGGATTCTTTTGATTGACTTTGTCTTGTTCTTTGAGTGTGCGCAGGTGTTATGTCAGGTTGCTCTTGTGGCGCTGTCTCGCTTATGACGATTGCTTCTTCCCCTGCTCTGTCCCTGGTTCATGCTGCTGTCCCTTCTCTGGAGGGGTTTCTGGTTTGGTCTGTGTGGCTTGGTTATTTGAGCTTGTCCCTGTGCTTGTTCTTGCTCTGAGATCGATGCTTTCTGAGGCTTGTTTCTGTTGCTGGCTTCTTCATCTGTCTGTCCTTGGCTGTCCTTGGCCTTCCCCCCTGGTGGGCTTCTTGTGTAGGGCTCTGCGTGGCTGGTCTGTGGGGTGTCCCTTGCTGTCGGGGTGGTTCAGGCGGTGCTTGTTTCTTCTGCAGTTGGCTGTCCTTCTCTTGTTTTGTGGGTGCTCGTTGTCTCCTGCCGGTCCTGGTTCCTAATGGAGCTGAGTTCTGGACGCTTGTTGTCACCCCGAAAGGCGCTTTGTCCTGAGGGTGTGTGGGCTTTTGGTGGGTCCTTCGATCTGGCTTTGTCGAGGGAACCGATGCTGGCTGGATCCCTGTGGCTTCCTGCCGTGCCTGCATACCGGATGGTTGTTCTTTTGCCATAAGTAGGGGGAAAACGAGTTGATGGGCCTCTTCTTTGTTCGGTTTCTTGGTCGAGCTTGGGGGGCGGGCTTCTTGTTTGCATTTGATGGATGGCCAGCTTGGCCCCTTTTTTCTCAGCATCTGCCTGTCCTCTCTCTGTGTTTGCTTGGTGCCCCTTGCCCCTGTCTGGAGTCGCTCTTTCGCTAGTTCCGGCCGGGGGTTGGATGGCCTGGGGAGTTTTGTGGGCGGATGAGGTGTCATGCTTCGCGGTTGAGGTGTCACGCTTCCTTCGTGCTCTATGTCTTTGTTTCCTCCTGCTTCAGCTGTTTCTTTGCTTTTCAGTTGTGTTTCTTTTTCTAGCTCCTTCCCGCTTGTGGGTTGAATGCTGGAGTTTGTTGTTGTTTGGTTTTGTTGCTTTCCCTCGGACTGTGAGGTTTCTGTTGTGTTGTTTCGTTTTGTTGTCGTACATTGGTTCTCCCAGTGTTTGTTCTCTTGTTGTTGTGCCCTTTGGCCTCGGGCTTTGAGGCCTTTTGCTTATATATATTCACTTTTGCAAAAAAAAAAAAAAAGAAACCGAACAAAGAAGAGGCCCATCAACTCGTCTTCTCCCTACTTATGGCAAAAGAACAACCATCCGGTATGCAGGCACGGCAGAAAGCCACAGGGACCCAGCCAGCATCGCTTCCCTCGCAAAGGAGCACTGGAAGAACAAGTGGTCACGGGACTCAGTCCCTGACAAATAAAGCAAACAATCGGTAGGTGTCGAGGAGATCCACCTAGCCAGCCTATCACGAGTATACAAGCGGTCCCTCAAGGCCAGCCAGGTGACAAAAGCATGACGCGGAATATTCCCCCCGAACCATAGCAAACCCTGCCACGGAGCCACTGTCCCCCGGGGGCGAATCGCCTCCCAAGCACTTGAAACCGAAAAACCAATCCCTCCTGGAACCCAGATCAACCTATCCTCCCTACTTGGGCAACACACAGTCGAGCGCACGGCATCGGCGATCTCCAACAAATCAGGAGACACTACCGGCCACCGCCACGACCCATCAGGTAGCAGAAAATCAGAGACCATAGCTTGAATATGACTAGCTGCGTCATACAAGATACGATCACTGATTCTGGGGAGAATAGGACCATCAGGCAGCCATGGATCAACCCACATACGACACCTAGAGCCGTCGCCAATGGAAAACCGGACAAGTGGACGGAATTGGTCCCGAAGCCCCATAATCGCCTTGAGGCACCAAGACCACATAGACGACACAGGAATCGTCCAAAGAGACCGACCACGGAGGATATACTCCTCCATCCAAGCCACCCACAGAGAACCAGAGCGAAGCAGAAGGAGCCAAAGGAGCTTCATAACCGCTGCCGAGTTCCAGGATTGGATATGACGAATACCCAAACCTCCCTCACTCTTCGACAAACAAATGTCATCCCAGGCAACCTTCGCCCCCCCACGACTAGAAGGAGAGCCCTTCCAGAGGTAGCACCGAAGCAAACTCTCAACCCTATGGACAATACGAACAGGCAGCACAAACACACTAGCCCAATAGACCTGGAAGCTCTGAAGGACCGTCTGGATAAGTTGCAACCTTCCCGCATAGGAAAGAGCCCTAGCAGTCCAACTGCCAATCCTAGAGGTGATCCGATCAATCAGAGGCTGGCAATCCCGAGAAGACAGCCGACCCGAGATGAGAGGGAGACCTAAGTAACAAACAGGCAAGGTCGCAATAGCAACACCCATGAACTCAGCCAGACCGACAGCCATCTGTACAGGAACCCCCGCACAGAACATCGAGCTCTTAGCGGAGTTAGCCACAAGGCCTGAAAGCTCCTGGAAGTGGAGTAATGTCTGCTAAACAAACCTCAAAGAAGTACTGTTCCCCGCAGAGAAAATCATCAAGTCATCCGCAAAGCAAAGATGGGTAAGATTAACCCTCTCACACTTGGGATGAAACTCAAACTCAGGCGGCGGGGAATTTAGCTGCCGCGATAAGACTTCCATACACATGACGAACAGGTAAGGGGACAGGGGATCACCCTGACAGAGACCACGCCTACCCGCAAAAAACCCCTCAGAGGACCCATTCACCGAAATGGAGAACATAGGCGAAGTAACGCAAGCCCGGACCCAGTTGACAAACTGGCAAGGCGTACCAATCGAAAGCAGTAAGCCAAAGAGAAAATCCCACTGAATAGAGTCATAAGCTTTCTGCAGGTCAATCTTCAGCACACACCGCGGGGTCCCTTTGTTGAGGTGGTAACCCCCAACCAACTCCTGGCAGAGCAGAATGTTATCCACAATACTCCTACCTTGAACAAAGGCCGACTGATTCGGACTAATGAAGGAAGGCAGCCACACGCGAAGACGATTAGCCAAAACCTTTGCAATGCATTTATACAACACATTACAACAGGAAATATGCCTGAAATCCTCAACTCGGGAGGCACCCACCTTCTTAGGAATCAAGGTAAGAGAGGTGGCATTGATACCAGGAGGAAGGAAGGAGGTATCAAAGAAGTGAAGCGCAGCGGAAACGAAAACATCCCCAACAACACTCCAAGCAGCTTTGAAAAACCCCACAGGGAAGCCATCCGGGCCAGGAGCCCTGGCACTACTCATGGAAAAGAGAACAGCTCGAACCTCATCTCGCGAGATGGGCCGAATGAGATCAGTTACACACTGATCAGACCACGAAAACCCCACCATCGGCCTTAAACGCTCAGTGAGGTCACGATAACCAACCCCTTGGGACCCCAAGAGACCCTGGAAATAATGAACCAGGGATCTCGAGATGTCCTCATGAGAAGACATCCTGACCCCAGAACCATCAACCAAAGAGGAAAAGCTGTTCCGGGCTGCCCTAACTTTCACGCTCCTGTGAAAGAACCCCGAGTTCCTATCCCCTAACGCCAGCCACTTGACCCTCGACTTCTGCCGAAGGGAGGCTTCCTCACACCTAGCTGCTGCCCAGAACCTATCCGAAGCCTCAGCAGCCTGAAGCTGGAGGGAAGGGGAAAGGGGGTCCACCAAAACTCCCGCCTGGGCAGCCTCCATGGCCAAGCGCAGATCAATAACCTGCTGACTAAGCACGGCAATCGGCGTCCCAAACTCCTGCCTGAGAGTCCTCTTTAAGCCCTTTAAATTGCGAGCGAAGCTAACAAGCGGAGAAACCCCAACATGGGTCACCCACCTACTGGCAATCACAGACAAAAACCTATCAGACTCCCCCCAATGGTTAAAGAACCGAAAGGAGGGAGACCGACGGGCACCTAAAGGGCCAGGAGAGAAAACCAACGGACTATGGTCAGAGACACCCCAGTCATGCACGTGCACCACACACATAGGCCGACCAGAAGCCCACTCAGCGTTGACCAAAACTCTATCCAACCTTCCCAACTGACCTCCTGGGCCACCCCTCGGGCGACTAGTCCAAGTGAACCAATTCCCCTGAACCGACAGCTCAACCAAGTCAGCCTCTAGGAGAGCAGTATCATAGGCGCCCATCGCAGAAATGCTATGGTTACCCCCACTCCTCTTAGTCAACCGGCGAGTCTCATTGAAGTCTCCCATAACTACGCCAGGGGAAGACCAACTCGAACAAGCCAAGGCCAACTCACTCCACAAAGCAGACCTCCCAGCCTCGAGATTGGACCCATACACACAGGCAATATGAGTCGCAACCTGAGAAGACAGGTCCACCAGGGAGCCAGTAACCAACTGAGGACTAATCAGGCTAGGGGAGAAAGAGAAACGGCGGGAACGCCATAACACCCAAATACGACCCAGGCCACTATCCCCAAAACTACAAACACACTGCCAATCAGCCCCAAAGGAACGAAACACGAAATCAAACTGATGAGCCTTAACCTTAGTTTCTACCAGACAGCAGAAACCAATATTCTCAGCCTGCAAAAAGGAACGAACACATCGCCCTTTTGTCGGGTGAGTGAGACGCGCACATTCCACGAGCACCAACTAGACATAGGAAGTAGAAGGGGAAACAATGGCATCCTGACACCATCGAGGGTCCACACTGTCACAGAGCGTCCTTTCCACTAAGGAAACCACCCTCGTGGGGGCCAAATCACACCCCAAAGAATCCGAAAGAGATCCGAAAGAGTTAGTCACAAGTACCCCCTTCGGGGGCTCAGGAGAATGGGGGAGCCGAGAGGAGGGCCCAATAGGAGAACTCGGGAGACTAGCCAAGGCAAAGGGAAGGGGCAGACGAGTCTGCAGCCAAGGACTTGGCAACCTTCTTCCGTTTACGCCTGCGTGATTTCCCTCCCACAGGGATAAAGTCATCACCAGCCTCAAGAGAGGAGGCCTGTTCACCCTCCCCACTAGCAACCCCTACCTGATCCGAGTTCACTCCAACACTCTGGGCCGGCACCCTGACTCCACCCTCAGTAGACACCTGTGTAGGGAGGGTGGAATCACAACTACTCTCAGTCTTTTTTGGACAGCCGGAGTTCGAGTGGCCAAAGACCCGACAGGATAGGCACCTCTTGGGCTTCCATTCATACTCAATGGGGATAGTATGATCCACCCCATAGACCGTGACCCCAACCTTACTAGGAAGAGGGGCATCAATGGCAACCTCCACACAGACCCGAGCATACGAGGAGCACGTTTTGTCCTTTGTAGGCTTATCCAACCGCAAAGGAACACCTACCGTACTCGCAATGTTGCTCAACCCAGGAGTGGTCCACAATTCCATAGGGACATGGAAAAACTTAACCCACACAGGAATTTTATCGAACACAAAGGTCTGGGGGACAATCCCAGGGGCCCACTGCCTCAGTAGGATAGGCTTCCCTCCGAAGTGCCAGGGGCCATTCTCTAAGACCCAGTCCCTAGTTGAGTCCTTTTGGAACCTAAAAATGATCAATCCATTATCAAACAAGTTAATGGTTGGAACTTCCACATGTCCCCAAATCCTCCTGACCAGCCGATCAAGAACAAAAAAGGGAAGTTTACCATCCATAAACTGTCCCACCAACGAACCCCTCCAAACTGCTATGCCCTCCTCAATAACCTCATCCGAGGGAATGGCAAACATAATCCCATCCTTCTCAATAGGAGGGTTATAGAGGAGTGGTTCATCAGATGGAGAGGTCCACTGAGGCCCAAAACGATTGGCCCAACTAGCCTTATGCTCCTGACCGGGGGACCCAAGGGGTCCACCCGACCCCATGTGATTAGGCCCAACCCCACCTAAAGAACCCCTAGACGCCTCATCCTCCTTGCTCATACCTACATCCAGACGAGAATGGCCAAGTAGAGGAAACTTTCCTGGAATCCCCAAACCACTCCTAGGCCCAAACGAGCTACACCCCAACCCAACCTCACTAGTCCCAACCTTCCCCTCAAGCGGCAAACCCTCAACCCGATTGGGCTTTCCACGCCTAGTCACCAGATGGCCCAACTGACCACGGCCTATAGGGCTGAGAGAGGGCGGCCCAATTGGCAACACTACTTGACCCAAGTCATGAACAATTGGGCCAAGCCCAATTCCATCAAGCCCATTATTGTTAATCAAGTCAAGCCCACTTGGGCCAATTCCTTTAACACTAGAACCTTTTTGGCCAAGCCCAATTGCAGGCCCAGAACCGAATTGGTTAGCACAATTAGGAATGCCTTCCAATTCCACACGTGATTGAGGAAAGGAAAGATTTGACTTGCCATTTTTGGCTTTGGAGCCCAATTGACCGCTTGAGTTGGCCAAAGAGAGAGAAAAATCTCCAATTAACTCCTTTCCAATACTTGCCTTATTCGTGCATGTGGAGTCATGCTGCAATTCCACACGTGATTGAGGAAAGGAAAGATTTGACTTACCATTTTCAAACGAATCCTTTTTCAAACTTACCTTAGTTACCTTATTTGGCAATGACTGCAATCGTCCAGCTGTGTGGGCCCCAAGAGAAACGACTTTCTCATTTAAACCATCCAAACGGCTCACAGGCAATGAAGAGCAACTCAAATCTTCTCTCCCTTCATTCCCGCCCGCAGAAATAAAAGACTTTCCTTCAATAGGCTTAGCAATGAATGCTCGGGTATCAGCCGCCGCAACCTTGGAGGAAGAGACGTTTTGCCCTAACCCAGCATCTTCAACCTCCAGCCGAGGCTTATCAGCACCAACAGTCCTCATGATTGACGAAACGGAAGCCTCTTGTGCAGAAGAATGATTTCGGGGCTTAGGACAACGACCATCATCTACACAGAGATCGTCTCCATCAATCGAAACCAGCTGAAAGGCACAACCCCCTGATTTTCCGTTTTTAGACGGAGAAGAAAACTGCCCAGAAGAGCCGGAGGACTCACCCTGGAAACCATCCTTCACACAACAAGAGCTTTCCTTAGCACCACTCCCTACCTCCATAACATTTGATTTTAGAGCAAGCTCAGCCGACCACTTGCCTACCTTACCGCCATTACTCTGTTTTGCCTCAGAGCTTAAAACAGCAGCAGCCGAAGATGAATGCCTAGGTGCCAGCCCCCCACAAACTTTACCTAATGAATTAGGGAGTACAATCCGATGTTCCCCACATGTAGGCACTGGATAAACTACCCCTGAGATGGCTGCAGATTTAGGAGGCCGAGAGCTGTGCATACCATTGCTTTGGGCAAAAGGCTTCTTCAGTGGAGATTTTTTCTTACGCATATTCAAACACCCGAGAACCCAAACTGAAGAAAACCCCTTACCTCTCTCAGTCCAAATCAATACAACCCTTAGCTGCCCCAAACAGAATCAAAAGGACCAAGAACAGAGCACCACGAACTCCAAAGACAATTTGAAAACTACAAAACAGAACCGAAAAAGACGCAAAAAACAGAAGTGTGAAGGGAACTTACCTCGGTGATGCGCCCAGCTCCGCTACCTTCATCAGCCGTACATACGAAGCTTCAATGAACAACCATGGAAGCCACGAAACCACCATAGTTGCAGCTCAAAAAATCAGACCCCCATTGTTGGGAGGAGAGAGAACAGAGAGAATTTTAGGAGAGAGACATCAACATGCCTTCTTTGTTTCTTTGCAATTCGGAATCTTACTCGGTTTTTTTGGCACGTGCTTTAAATGCTCCCGTTGAGGATTTTAGGGCTTTGAGATTTGGGTGCAAGGTTGTTAGATATTAGACTCGCAGGCTTCGAGAGTTGTAGTTTGAGGTTAGAAAGCGTCCCCGACCATAAGATCAAAACGAACCCATTTTTGAATAAAAAAAAATTCCATGGTGGTTCGTGGAGCTCCTTGCTGCTGGTTGTAGGGCGTTGGGCATTTGAAGTTTCGATGGGAATGGTGTTCATCTTAGCTGATCTGGGCGCGTCATAGAGGTAAGTTTCCTCACTGTTTTTTACGTTTTTCATTTCGGTGTTGTACTTTCGTGTTGCTCTGCTTTTGTTTTTTTGGAGTTTTGGGTTGTGGGTTCTAAGAATAGCATCCATCTTCGGCTTCAAGTCTCCTATGAGGAGAAAAAAATCCCCACAGAAGAAGCCCTTTGCTCAGAGCAATGGCGCACCTTCTGTCCTAAATGTTCCTCGCCTTCCGAAAGTAACCTCTGCAGGGGTTGGACTTCCGGTGGCTGTGCGTGGTGAGCATTTAATTACTCATTATGTAGGGAAGGATTCTGGGGGGTTAGTCTCAAAGCGTTCCATTTTGGAGGCTCCGTCTGCTGTTCTCACTTCGGTGAAAAAACAGAGTATGGGCAGTGAGGTTGATAAATTGAAAAATTTGTCGCCTGCGCTGGATTTATGCGTCGAGGCAGGGAGGTCTGTTGAAGCTAGCTCAGGATTAGGGAAGGAGAGTGGTTCCTCTGCCTTTTCTGGGCAGATTTCTTCTCCTTCAAAAATTGGGAAAACAGGGGATCGTTTATGTGGCGACAGTAACGTTTGTCCTCAGCCCCGAATTCCTCATCCTGAGACAGAGGTATTTTCTTCTTCCATTAAGAGGTCTACTGTCACAGGCAAGCCTCGGTTGGAGGTTGAAGACGATGAGCTAGGGCTTCCTGTTTCTTCGAAATTGGAGGTGGCGGCGGATGCTCGAGCTTTGAATGCTCTTTCTATTGAAGGAAGGAAACTTCAATAATGGTAAGGGCGTGTTTGAAGGGCTGGGTATTAATTCGGCTATGCTTCCCTTATTAATTCGGCTATGCTTCCTCTTGGATATGGGATCCGCTCAAAAAGCTCCTTGTTGCCAAATTTGGAAAATTTGGACAATTTTGAATTTTTAGGAAACCAGCTCCTTGATCCAAAGGCAACTCCCGTAGTCAATGCTCCGTTGTCAAATATGGTAAGCTTGGATAATAATTTGACTAAAGATGCTTCTCTCTCTAAAAGTCAACTGGGCCGGATGGTTTCCCTGTGGGGTTTTTCAAAGCTGCTTGGAGTGTTGTCGGGGATGATTTCTGTTCCGCAGCGCTTCACTTCTTTGATACCTCATTCTTTCCTCCTGTTATCAATGCCACCTCTCTTACCTTGATCCCTAAGAAGGTGGGTGCCTCACGGGTTGAGGATTTCAGGCCTATTTCCTAATGTAATGTGTTGTATAAATGCATTGCAAAGGTTTTGGCTAATCGTCTTCGTGTGTGGTTGCCTTCCTTCATTAGTCCGAATCAGTCGGCCTTTGTTCAAGGGAGGAGTATTGAGGACAACATTTTCCTCTGCCAGGAGTTGGTTGGGGGGTACCACCTCAATAAGGGGAGCCCGCGGTGTGTGCTGAAGGTCGATCTGCAGAAAGCCTATGATTCTATCCAGTGGGATTTCCTATTTGGCTTTCTGCTCTCGATTGGTACGCCTTGCCAGTTTGTCAACTCGATCCGGGCCTGCGTTTCCTCGCCTATGTTCTCCATTTCTGTGAATGGGTCCTCTGAGGGGTTCTTTGCAGGGAGGAGGGGTCTCCGCCAGGGAGATCCCCTGTCCCCTTACCTGTTCGTCATGTGTATGGAAGTCTTGTCGCGTCTGCCGAATTCCCCCCCGCCCGAGTTTGAGTTTCATCCCAAGTGTGAGAGGGTTAAGCTAACCCATCTCTGCTTACTGGCTTCCTGGTGGATCTGTCTTCTCAGGTGGCGACTCATATTGCCTGTGTGTATGGGTCCAACCTTGAGGCTGGGCGGTCTGCTTTGTGGAAGGAGTTGGCCTTGGCTTGTTCGAGCTGGTCTTCCCCTGGCGTGGTTATGGGAGACTTTAATGAGACTCGGCGGTTGACTGAGAGGAGTGGTGGTAACCATAGCATCTCTGCGATGGGAGCCTTTGATACTGCTCTCCTTGAGGCTGACTTGGTTGAGCTGCCGGTCCAGGGGAATTGGTTCACTTGGACTAGTCGCCCCAAGGGTGGCCCGGGAGGTCAGTTGGGGAGGTTGGATAGAGTTTTGGTGAATGCTGAGTGGGCTTCTGCCCGCCCTCTGTGTGTGGTGCAGGTGCATGAGTGGGGTGTTTCTGATCATAGTCCGATGGTGTTCTCTCCTGGCCCTTTAGGTGCTCGTCGATCTCCCTCCATTCGGTTCTTTAACCATTGGGGGGAGTCTGATAGGTTTTTGTTTGTGGTCACTAGTAGGTGGGTGACCCGTGTTGGGGTCTCTCCGCTTGTTAGCTTCGCTCGCAATTTAAAGGGCTTAAAGAGTTCTCTAAGGCAGGAGTTTGGGACGCCGATTGCCGTGCTTAGTCAGCAGGTTGTTGATCTTCGCTTGGCCATGGAGGCTGCCCAGGCTGGAGTTTTGGCAGACCCCCTTTCTCCCTCTCTCCAGCTTCAGGTCTCTGAGGCCTCGGATAGGTTTTGGGCAGCAGCTAGGTGTGAAGAAGCCTCTCTTCGGCAGAAATCGAGGGTTAAATTCTCGAGTTCCTATCCACTAACGCCAGCCATTTAACCCTCGATTTCTGCCGAAGAGAGGCTTCTTCACACCTAGCTGCTGCCCAAAACCTATCCGAGGCCTCAGAGGCCTGAAGCTGGAGAGAGGGAGAAAGGGGGTCTGCCAAAACTCCAGCCTGGGCATCCTCCATGGCCAAGCGAAGATCAACAACCTGCTGACTAAGCACGACAATCGGCTTCCCAAACTCCTGCCTTAGAGACCTCTTTAAGCCCTTTAAATTGCGAGCGTAGCTAACAAGCGGAGAGACCCCAACACGGGTCACCCACCCCCTAACGACCACAGACAAAAACCTATCAGACTCCCCCCAATGGTTAAAGAACCGAAAGGAGGGAGACCGACGAGCACCTAAAGGGCCTGGAGAGAAAACCATCGGACTATGATCAGAAAAACCCCAATCATGCACGTGCACCACACACAGAGGGCGGGCAGAAGCCCACTCAGCATTCACCAAAACTCTATCTAACCTCCCCAACAGGCCTCCCAGGCCACCCCGCGGGCGGCTAGTCCAAGTGAACCAATTCCCCTGAACCGGCAGCTCAACCAAGTCAGCCTCTAGGAGAGCATTATCAAAGGCTTCCATCGCAGAGATGCTATGGTTACCACCACTCCTCTCAGTTAGTCGCCTAGTCTCATTAAAGTCTCCCATAACCACTCCAGGGGAAGACCAGCTCGAACAAGCCAAGGCCAACTCCCTCCACAAAGCAGACCGCCCCGCCTCGAGATTAGACCCATACACACAGGCAATATGAGTCGCAACCTGAGAAGACAAATCCACCAGGGAGCCAGTAACCAACTGAGGACTAATCAGGGTAGGAGAGAAAGAGAACCGGCGGGAACGCCATAACACCCAAATACGACTCAGGCCACTATCCCCATAACTACACACACATTGCCAATCGGCCCCAAAGGAACGAAACACTAAGTCAAACTGATGAGCCTTAACCTTAGTTTCAACCAGACAACAGAAACCAATATTCTCAGACTGCAAAAAGGAGCGAACACATCGCCCTTTTGCCGGGTCAGTGAGACCGCGCACATTCCACGAGCACCAACTAGACATAGGAAGTAGAAGGGGAGATGGTGGCATCCTGACACCCTCGAGGGTCCACACTGTCGCAGAGCGCCTTTTCCACTAAGGAAATCACCCGCGGGGAGGCCAAGGCACACTCCGAGGAATCAGCTAGAGAACCGAAAGAGTTAGTCACTCGGACCCCCTTTCGGGGCTCAGGAGACCGGGAAAGCCTAGAGGTGGGGCCAAGAGGAGAACTCGGGAGGCTAACCAAGACAATGGGATGGGCAGACGAGTCTGTCGCAGCCAAGGATTTGGCAGCCTTCTTCCTGTTCCGTTTACGTCTACGAGATTTCCCTCCCACTAGGATAAAATCATCACCCACCTCAAGAGAGGAGGCCTGAGCCAAACCGAGCATAGCTCAATTGGCATAAGGTTGTGCCCGTGACTATGAGGTCATGGGTTCAATCCTCGCATTAATTAAATACCGTTGCAAAAAAAAAAAAAAAAAAAGAGAGGAGGCCTGTTGACCCTCCCCACTAGCGACCACTGCCTGATCCGAGCCCACGCCGTCACTCTGGGCCGGCACCTTGACCTCACCCTCAGTAGACACCTGTGTAGGGAGGATGGGATCAATACTACCCCCAGTCTGATTTGGACAACCTGAGTCCGAATGACCAAAGATACGACAAGATAGGCACCGCTTGGGCTTCCACTCATATTCAATTGGGATAGTATGATCCACACCATAGACAGTGACCCCAACCTTACTAGGAAGAAGGGCATCAATCGCGACCTCCACACAAACCCGAGCATACGAAGAACACGTTTTGTCATTTGTAGGCTTATCCAACCGCAAAGGAACACCAACCGTGCTCGCAATATTGCTGAACCCATGAGTGGTCCACAATTCCATAGGGACATGAAAAAACTTGACCCACACCGGTATTTTATCGAAAACGAAGGTCTGGGGGACTATCCCAGAGACCCACTGCCTCAGCAGGATAGGCTTCCCCCCAATGTGCCAGGGGCCATTCTCCAGGACCCAGTCCCGAGCTGAGTCCTGTTTGAACCTGAAGATGATCAAACCATTATCAAACAAGTTAATGGTTGGAACTTCCATATGGCCCCAAATCCTCCTGACAAGCCGATCCAGAACAAAAAACGGGAGTTTGCCATCAATAAACTGACCCACCAAAGATCCTCTCCAAACTGCTATACCCTCCTCAATAACCTCATCCGAGGGAATGGCAAACATAATTCCATCCTTCTCAATAGGAGGGTTATAGACTAGGGGTTCAGCAGCGGGGGAAGTCCACTGAGGCCCAAATAGATTGGCCCAACTAGCCTTTTGTCCCTGACCATGGAGCCCTAGAGGCCCACTGGGCCCAATCGGATTAGACCCAAACTCACTCAAAGAACCTACAGACGCATCATCCCCCGCACTAGCCCCAAATTCGACCGAGGATGGCCTAACAGAGGAAACTTTCCTGGAATCCCCGAGCCATTCCTAGGCACAAGCGAGCTAAATCCCATCTCGAACTCACTATCTCGAACCCTTCCCTCTAGGGGCAAAACCTCAGCTTGAGTGGGAAAAGAGCGACAGGTCACCAAGTAGCCCAACTGACCCCGTCCAATAGGGCTAAAGGAGGGCGGCCCGATTGGACCAATTGGCAAGGCTCCTTGCCCTAAGTTAGCCAAAGTTGGGCCCACCCCCATTGGGTCAAGCCCACTAAGATGAAGCCCACGTTTATCCAAACCATGAAGCCCAATATGGTCAAGCCCATTAGCACTAGGCCCATTATGGCCAAGCCCAATGGCCCCCAATTCATTTGGGCCAAACCCGTTTTGGACTTCAATTTGGCCGACCTTCCGTTGCAAGGAATTTAACTTCCACGGATTGGCCCAACAAGGGAATGTGAGATTAAGGACTTGCCAACTTTCAGAATTTTGAGATTCAAGCCATTAGTTGACTTACCAACGGCAGTGAAATCCTCATTTAATTGAGGACCGAGAGATACCATATTCGGATCACCAAATAAATGGTCAGCATGGAAGGTTTCAAGAGAATCATCCCTCCCATTCACAGCACCCACATTAATCATGGGAAGAGAAGGGATGCTCACGACAACACCCCCATCCATCCCGCCCTGGTGATTAAGGGACTTTCCTTCCATAGAACGCTCATTTAAAGCACGAGCAGCACCAGCCGCCCCCAAGGACGAAGAAGCAGGTTGCCATAACCTGTCGTCTTCAACCTCCAGACGCGAATTGCCTGCATCTAAAGACCGCGAATTTGAAGGGGGCGCCTCAGACTCAGAAGGGCTAATTCGAGACTGAGGACACACTACTCTGTCGCCGCAGACATCAACAACAGCCATGGAAACTAGCGGACCCCCTGTTTTAGCACTTTTCGAACCTTTTGAGGGCTGCCCAGAAACATCAGCTGACGAACCTGAAGAACGCCCCTTACCAGACCTAGAACTTACATCCCCAGAGTTAACTACTCCGAAGGAATTTTTTTTTTTTTGCAAAGGTGAATATATATAAGCAAAAGGCCTCAAAGCCCGAGGCCAAAGGTCACAACAAACAAGAGAACAAACACTGGGATAACCAATGTATGACAACAAAACCAAAACAACCCAACGGAAACCTCACAGCCCGAGGGAGAGCAAAAAAGAAACCAAACAACAACAGACCCCAGCATCCAACCCACAAGCGGGAAGGAGCCAGAAAAGACAAAAAGCAGAAAAATGTAACACAATTGAAAAAGCAAATGCAACAGCTGAAGCAAATGACACCTCATCCGCCCACAAAACACCCCAGGCCATCCATCCCCCGGCCGACACGAGCGAAAGAGCGACTCCAGACAGGGTCAAGGGGCACCAAGCAAACAGAGATAGAACAGGCAGATGCAGAGAAAAAAGGGGCCAAGCTGGCCAACCATCATATGCAAGCAAGAAGCCCGCCCCCCAAGCACGACCAAGAAACCTAACAAAGAAGAGGCCCATCAAACTCGTCTTCCCCCTACTTATGGCAAAAGAAACAACCATCCGGCATGCAGGCACGGCAGAAAGCCACAGGGACCCAGCCAGCATCGCTTCCCTCGACAAAGCCAGATCCAAGGACCCACCAAAAGCCCACACACCCTCAGGACAAAGCGCCTTTCGGGGTGACAACAAGCATCCAGAACTCCGCTAAATTAGGAACCAGGACCGCCAGGGGACAACGAGCACCCACAGAACAGAGAAGGACAGCCAACTGCAGAAGAAGCAAGCACCGCCTGAACCAACCCCGACAGCAAGGGCCACCCCACAGACTAGCCTCTCAAAGCCCCACACAAGGAGCCCACCAGGGGAGAAAGGCCAAGGACAGACAGGTGAAAAGATAGAGCCACAGCACGCAGCGATCTCAGAGCAAGAACAAGCACAGGGACAGTCTCAAACAACCAAGCCGCACAGACCAAAACAGAAACCACTCCAGAGAAGGGACAGCAGCAGGAACCAGGGACAGAGCAGGGGAAGAAGCAATCGCCAGAAGCGAGACAGCACCGCAAAGAGCAACCTGACAAACACCTGCACACACTCAAAGAACAAGACAAAGTCAAACAAAAGAATCCCAGGGGGAGACGGCCGAAACCGCACCCACCTAGGACGAGCATGCAGAAGAAATATCAGCCCGAATAACAGCGATAACCGACTGAGGAGGGCGGTGACCCGGGCCATGAAAACGCAAGTTGCGTTCCATCCAAATATGGTAGATCACAGCACACCAGGCCACCCTCCAAACAAGCTTACGCTTGTGATGCCCAACACTCACCCGACAAATCCACTCAAGCTCAGCATCCCAAGGGAGAATGAGGCGGGAAGCTCTGCCCCAACAGAGGATATCCTCCCACACCAAACTCGCAAAGGAGCACTGGAAGAACAAGTGGTCACGGGACTCAGTCCCTGACAAATAAAGCAAACAATCGGTAGGTGTCGAGGAGATCCACCTAGCCAGCCTATCACGAGTATACAAGCGGTCCCTCAAGGCCAGCCAGGTGACAAAAGCATGACGCGAAATATTCCCCCCGAACCATAGCAAACCCTGCCACGGAACCACCGTCCCACGGGGGCGAATCGCCTCCCAAGCACTTGAAACCGAAAAACCAATCCCGCCTGGAACCCAGATCAACCTATCCTCCCTACCTGGGCAACACACAGTAGAGCACACGGCATCGGCGATCTCCAACAAATCAGGAGACACAACCGGCCACCGCCACGAACCATCAGGTAGCAGAAAATCAGAGACCATAGCTTGAATATGACTAGCAGCGTCATACAAGATACGATCACTGATTATGGGGAGAATAGGACCATCAGGCAGCCAAGGATCAACCCACATACGACACCTAGAACCGTCACCAATGGAAAACCGGACAAGTGGACGGAATTGGTCCCGAAGCCCCATAATCGCCTTGAGGCACCAAGACCACATAGACGACACAGGAATCGTCCAAAGAGACCGACCACGGAGGATATACTCCTCCATCCAAGCCACCCACAGAGAACCAGAGCGAAGCAGAAGGAGCCAAAGGAGCTTCATAACCGCTGCCGAGTTCCAGGATTGGATATGACGAATACCCAAACCACCCTCACTCTTCGGCAAACAGATGTCATCCCAGGCAACCTTCGCCCCCCCACGACCAGAAGGAGAGCCCTTCCAGAGGTAACACCGAAGCAAACTCTCAACCCTATGGACTATACGAGCAGGCAGCACAAACACACTAGCCCAATAGACCTGGAAGCTCTGAAGCACCGACTGGATAAGCTGCAATCTACCCGCATAGGAAAGAGCCCTAGCAGTCCAACTGCCAATCCTAGAGGTGATCCGATCAATCAGAGGCTGGCAATCCCGAGAAGACAGCCGACCCGAGATGAGAGGGGGACCTAAGTAACAAACAGGCAAGGTCGCAAGAGCAACACCCATGAACTCAGCCAGACCGACAGCCACCTGGACAGGAACCCCCGTACAGAACATCGAGATCTTAGCGGAGTTAGCCACAAGGCCTGAAAGCTCCTGGAAGTGAAGTAATGTCTGCTGAACAAACCTCAAAGAAGTCCTGTTCCCCGCAGAGAAAATCATCAAGTCATCCGCAAAGCAAAGATGGGTAAGATTAATCCTCTCACACTTGGGATGAAACTCAAACTCAGGCGGCGGGGAATTCAGCAGCCGCGACAAGACTTCCATACACATGACGAACAGGTAAGGGGACAGGGGATCACTGGTAGATGTACTTTTGGGGTACTCCAAATTCAAGCTGTCGAGGCTTGCCAAAATGCAATTTATAAACCCGAATACACCGAGCTATTTGTAGCTAAGTGGCAACGGGGTCGATCCACAGGGAAATAAGAAATTCAATCTAACTAAGTCTAATTTGCTAGAAATAAAAGAATGCACAAATTAAAGAATGGTAATTTGGTTTTGGGGGAAGGGAGCTCCTAATATGCTACTAACGGAAAATTAAATGAAAATGTGCAAAAAGTAAACGGTTGTGCTCAACTTCGAGAAATTGAATTGCTCGTTATGGATGTTCGGATCATTGATACGGTTTATGCGTTAGCCATGTTCATGCACACAATTCATTTAGTCATCTCTAACTCAAATGACCCAAAGAATTAATTAGAAGCGTGCAATTCTAATTAAACTTAGCCAATAATCTATCTAAGGTAGCGACCCCTAAATCGATTACGTGCTAGTGACGGGAACATTGCGACGGCCTAATCCTAAGACTAAACCGGTTTCTCTCTTGCCTTAAGCCTAACATGAAAACGTTAATTAACTCAGTTTACCAATGTCACTTTGGGCCGAACTAATTAGCCATGCTTAGACCCATGCTACCTAGCGGTATAGGCAATTATACGTCCCAACCTTTAGCCCTCTATCATGCATAAGAATTAGAGCGTCAATCTAATTTAGCTACACATGCTAGAATTTGATGAAGAACAAGCAAGAGAATGCATAATCAAGCTAATGTCTCAACAATTACAAAGGGGAAAAATCTCCCCAAACATCCAAAACTTACAAACCCAAACTCTAAATCAAGCACATACCTTGGTTTAGCCTTCCATGGAGGTTGGATTACTCCAATCCACCATGGAAGAGCTTGGAATCATGCACAAAGAAGGAGAAGAAGTACAAAAATGGCGGAAAATGGAGGTAGACCCGAGAGGAGAAGCTTGGAGAAGAAGGAGGATGAAAAAAAGTGGCTGCAAAACTGAAGGTTTCACGCCTTTTAAGCTCGGAGCGTCGAGACGCTAGGCCAGCGTCTCGACGCTGTGCCCTAAGTTGGCTGCTGCGCGCGCGCGGGGCGGCGTCGAGACGCGCGCGCGGCGTCGAGACGCGCGCGCGGCGTCGAGCGAGCGTCGAGACGCTTGCGCTCGACGCTTGCTCTCGGGTGGATCTTCAAAATCACGCTTCAGACTTCGGGGCGTCGAGACGCTCGGCCAGCGTCTCGACGCTGTCGGCGTTGAGCGAGCGTTGCGACGCGCGCTCGACGCTGATGCACGTCTATGGTGGGGAATTGTCGGGGCAGCGTCGAGCTAGCGTCGAGCTAGCGTCGAGCTAGCGTCGAGCTAGCGTCTAGACGTTGGGGCGCACGCAGATCTTCAATGACGGGCGCGCGGGCGAGGCGGACACGGGCAAGGGCGCGCGCGGACATGGGCGAGGCGGAGCGGGCGGGCGCGCGGGCGCGAGGCGAGGCGGCGCGCGCGCGTCTGGCCGTCTGGGCGCGGGCGTGCGGTGCTGGCGAGCGGCGCGCGCGCGTGCTGCGTTTGTTGGGCGCCTGGGCGCTGGGCGCCGGCGCTTGGGCGCTGCCTCCTCGGCTCTTAGCCCACTTTTGGGTCGTTTTGGCTCCCGAGCTCCGTTTGGCCTATCGTTTTGACCCGAACACTTCCCGAAACATGTTAAATGACCTTTTTAGCCCCGAAAATCATCAATGGACTTCCCGAGCTCTTCACCATGAAATCACCTACAAGGAAGCATTTTAATCAATATATATCATGGTTTTAGCTAGAATTAGGGACATTAAGATAGCTCTATTTTGGAGCTATCAATCACCCTGACGGAGACCACGCCTACCCGCAAAAAACCCCTCAGAGGACCCATTCACCGAAATGGAGAACATAGGCGAAGTAACGCAAGCCCGGACCCAGTTGACAAACTGGCAAGGCGTACCAATCGAAAGCAGTAAGCCAAAGAGGAAATCCCACTGAATAGAGTCATAAGCTTTCTGCAGGTCGATCTTCAGCACACACCGCGGGCTCCCTTTGTTTAGGTGGTAACCCCCAACCAACTCTTGGCAGAGCAGAATGTTATCCACAATGCTCCTACCTTGAACAAAAGCCGACTGATTCGGACTAATGAAGGAAGGCAGCCACACGCGAAGACGATTAGCCAAAACCTTTGCAATGCATTTATACAACACATTACAACAGGAAATAGGCCTGAAATCCTCAACCCGGGAGGCACCCACCTTCTTAGGAATCAAGGTAAGAGAGGTGGCATTGATACCAGGAGGAAGGAAGGAGGTATCAAAGAAGTGAAGCGCGGCGGAAACGAAATCATCCCCAACAACACTCCAAGCCGCTTTGAAAAACCCCACAGGAAAGCCATCCGGGCCAGGAGCCCTGGCACTACTCATGGAAAAGAGAACAGCACGAACCTCCTCTCGCGAGATGGGGCGGATGAGATCAGTTACACACTGATCAGACCACGAAAACCCCACCAACGGTTTAAACGCTCTGTGAGGTCACGATAACCAACCCCTTGGGAAACCAAGAGACCCTGGAAATAATGAACCAGGGAACGCGAGATGTCCTCATGGGAAGACAACCTGACCCCAGAACCATCAACCAGAGAGGAAAAGCTATTCCGGGCTGCCCTAACTTTCACGCTTCTGTGAAAGAACCCCGAGTTCCTATCCCCTAACGCCAACCACTTGACCCTCGATTTCTGCCGAAGGGAGGCTTCCTCACACCTAGCTGCTGCCCAGAACATGTCAGAAGCCTCAGCGGCCTGAAGCTGGAGGGAAGGAGAAAGGGGATCCACCAACACTCCCGCCTGGGCAGCCTCCATGGCCAAGCGAAGATCAATAACCTGTTGACTAAGCACAGCAATCGGCGTCCCAAACTCCTGCCTGAGAGTCCCCTTTAAGCCCTTTAAATTGCGAGCGAAGCTAACAAGCGGAGAGACACCAACGTGGGTCACCCACCTACTAGCAATCACAGCCAAAAACCTATCAGAGTCCCCCCAATGGTTGAAGAAGCGAAAGGAGGGAGACCGACGAGCACCTAAAGGGCCTAGAGAGAAAACCAACGAACTATGGTCAGAGAACACCCCAGTCATGCACGTGCACCACACACATAGGCCGACCAGAAGCCCACTCAGCGTTGACCAAAACTCTATCCAACCTACCCAACTGACCTCCTGGGCCACCCCTCGGGCGACTAGTCCAAGTGAACCAATTCCCCTGAACCGGCAGCTCAACCAAGTCAGCCTCTAGGAGAGCAGTATCAAAGGCTCCCATCGCAGAAATGCTATGGTTACCCCCACTCCTCTCAGTCAGCCGGCGAGTCTCATTAAAGTCTCCCATAACCACTCCAGGGGAAGACCAACTCGAACAAGCCAAGACCAACTCCCTCCACAAGGCAGACCTCCCAGCCTCTAGATTGGACCCATACACACAAGCAATATGAGTCACAACCTGAGAAGACAGGTCCACCAGGGAGCCAGTAACCAGCTGAGGACTAATCAGGGTAGGAGAGAAAGAGAAACGGCGGGAACGCCATAACACCCAAATACGACCCAGGCCACTGTCCCCATAGCTACACACGCACTGCCAATCGGCCCCAAAGGAACGAAACACAAAGTCAAACTGATGAGCTTTAACCTTAGTTTCAACCAGACAACAGAAACCAATATCCTGAGACTGCAGAAGCGAACGAACACAACGTCCTTTGGTCGGGTTAGTGAGACCGCGCACATTCCACGAACACCAACTAGACATAGGAAGTAGAAGGGGAAACAATGGCATCCTGACACCATCGGGGGTCCACACTGTCACAGAGCCTTAACCTTACCTCTGTGATGCGCCCAACTTCACTTCCTTCATCGGAATGCCCTACCAAGCTCCAAACGAGTATCAATCCCCAGCCATGGTCTGATATTTCTTCTGCGTTCTCGTCCTGGGTGGGTGCGGTTTCGGCCGGTTCCCCTGGGATTCTTTTGATGGACTTTCTCTTGTTCTTTGAGTGTGTGCAGGTGTTATTTTCAGGTTGTTGCTTCGTTGTTGTTTCGTCCTGGCGAGTGCTTCTTCCCCTGTTCTGTCCCTAGCCCCTTGGCGTTGCTGTTCTCTCTTCCCTGGAGGGCGGTTTGCTGTTTTGGCTTTATGCGGCTTGTCGGGTTTTCGGCCTCTCTGTGAGGTTTCCTTGTCGTGGCTCTTTCAGGTGTTATTTTCACGTTGTTCCTTCGTTGCTGTTTCACCCTAGCGAGTGCTTCTTCCCCTGTTCTGCCCCTAGCCCTTTGGTGCTGCTGTTCTCTCTTCCCTAGAGGGGGATTGCTGTGTTTGGCTTTGTGCGGCCTGTCTAGTTTGGGGCCTCTCTGTGTGGTTTCCTTGCCGTGGCTCTTTCAGGTGCTCGCTTTATTCCCCGGTTTTCCCCTTGTTATCCTTGGCGCCTTCCCTGGTCGGTGGTTTTGAGGCTTTGACTATGAGAGGCGGGCCTGTTTTGGGGCCCTCTTTGTAGGGGTTGGTTCTGGATGATGCTTGCTTCTTTTGCAGTTGGTTGTCCTTCTGTGTTTCTGTGCGTACTTTTTGGCCCCTGGTGTTGTTTTGGTTCCTGTTTGGGACGAGTTGTTCTGTCTGCTTGTTGTCACCCCGAAAGGCGCCTTGTCTTGAGGGTGTGTCGGCTTTTGGTGAGGGTTCTTGGTCTGGGCAGTGTCGAGGGACTTCTCTCCAAGCCCTTTAGGTGCTCGTCGGTCACCCTCCATTCGGTTCTTTAACCATTGGGGGGAGTCTGATAGGTTTTTGTCTGTGGTCGCTAGCAGGTGGGTGACCCGTGTTGGGGTCTCTCCGCTTGTTAGCTTCGCTCGAAATTTAAAGGGTTTAAAGAGGTCTCTTCGGCAGGAGTTTGGGAAGCCGATTGTCGTGCTTAGTCAGCAGGTTATTGATCTTCGGTTGGCCATGGAGGCTGCCCAGGCTGGAGTGTTGGCTGACCCCCTCTCTCCCTCCCTCCAGCTTCAGGCCTCTGAGGCCTCGGATAGTTTTTGGGCAGCAGCTAGGTGTGAAGAAGCCTCTCTTCGACAGAAATCGAGGGTTAAATGGCTGGGGTTAGGGGATAGGAACTCAGGTTTCTTTCAAAGGAGTGTGAAAGTTAGGGCAGCCCGGAATAGCTTTTCCTCTCTAGTTGACGGTTCTGGGGCCAGGTTGTCTTCCCATGAGGACATCTCGAGATCTCTGGTTCAGTATTTCCAGGGGCTCTTGGGTTCCCAGTGGGTGGGTTACCGGGACCTTACAGAGCAGTTAAAATCGATTGTGGGGTTTTTGTGGTCTGATCAGTGTGTATCTGATCTCATCCGCCCCAACTCGAGAGATGAGGTTCGCGCTGTTCTCTTTTCCATGAGTAGTGCCAAGGCTCCTGGGCCGGATGGTTTCCCTGTGGGGTTTTTCAAAGCTGCTTGGAGTGTTGTCGGGGATGATTTCTGTTCCGCAGCGCTTCACTTCTTTGATACCTCCTTCTTTCCTCCTGGTATCAATGCCACCTCTCTTACCTTGATCCCTAAGAAGGTGGGTGCCTCACGGGTTGAGGATTTCAGGCCTATTTCCTGTTGTAATGTGTTGTATAAATGCATTGCAAAGTTTTGGCTAATCGTCTTCGTGTGTGGTTGCCTTCCTTCATTAGTCCGAATCAGTCGGCCTTTATTCAAGGGAGGAGTATTGTGGACAACATTTTGCTCTGCCAGGAGTTGGTTGGGGGGTACCACCTCAATAAGAGGAGCCCACGGTGTGTGCTGAAGGTCGATCTGCATAAAGTCTATGATTCTATCCAGTGAGATTTCCTATTTGGCTTGCTACTCTCGATTGGTACGCCTTGCCAGTTTGTCAACTGGATCCAGGCCTGCGTTACCTCGCCTATGTTCTCCATTTCTGTGAATGGGTCCTCTGAGGGGTTCTTTGCAGGGAGGAGGGGTCTCCGCCAGGGAGATCCGTGTCCCCTTACCTGTTCGTCATGTGTATGGAAGTCTTGTCGCGTCTGCTGAATTCCCCCCCGCCTGAGTTTGAGTTTCATCCCAAGTGTGAGAGGGTTAAGCTAACCCATCTCTGGTTCGCGGATGACTTGCTGATTTTCTCTGCGGGTAATAGGTCTTCTTTGGGGTTTGTTCAGCAGACCTTACACCTCTTCCAGGAGCTTTCTGGCCTTGTGGCTAACTCCGCTAAGAGCTCGATGTTTTGTGCAGGTGCTCCTGTCCCAGTGGCAGTCGGTCATGCTGAGTTCATGGGTGTTCCTCTTGCGTCCATGCCTGTTTCTTACTTTGGTCTTCCCCTTCTCTCAGGTCGGCTGACTTCGCGTGATTGTCAACCCCTGATTGATCGGATCACCTCTAGGATTAGTAGTTGGACTGCTAGGGCTCTCTCCTATGCTGGTAGGTTGCAGCTTATTCAGTCGGTCCTCCAGACTTTCCAGGTCTATTGGGCTAGTGTTTTTGTGTTGCCTGCTCGTGTGGTCCAGAGGGTTGAGAGCTTGCTTCGTTGCTACCTCTAGAAGGGCTCTCCTTCTTGTCGCGGGGGGGCAAAGGTAGCCTGGGATGATATTTGTTTGCCGAAACGGGAGGGCGGTTTGGGTATTCGTCATATCCAGTCCTGGAACTCGGCAACTGTTATGAAGCTCCTTTGGCTCCTTCTGCTTCGCTCTGGCTCTCTGTGGGTCGCTTGGCCGGAGGAGTACGTTCTCCGTGGACGTTCTCTTTGGACGATTCCTGTGTCGCCTCTGTGGTCTTGGTGCCTCAAGGCGATAATGGGGCTTCGTGACCAATTCTGTCCGCTTGTCCGATTTTCCATTGGTGATGGATGTAGGTGTCGTATGTAGGTTGATCCATGGCTGCCTGATGGTCCTATTCTGCCCAGGATTAGTGATCGTATCTTGTATGACTCGGCTAGTCATATTCAAGCTACGGTCTCTGATTTACTACTGCCTGATGGTTCGTGGCGTTGGCCGTTGGTGTCTCCTGAGATGCTGGAGATATCTGATGTCGTGCGCTCTACTGTGTGCTGCCTTGATCGTGAGGATAGGTTGATCTGGGTTCCGGGCGGGATTTGGTTTTCAGTCTTGAGTGCTTGGGAGGCGATCCGCCCTCGTGGGACGGTGGTTCCTTGGCGGGGTTTGCTTTGGTTCGGGGGGAATATTCCGCGTCATGCTTTTGTCACCTGGCAGGCCTTGAGGGATAGATTGTATACCAGGGACAGGCTGGCCCAATGGATCCCCTCGACCCCTACTGATTGTTTGCTTTGTTTGTCCGGGTCTGAGTCTCGCGACCACCTGTTCTTTCAGTGCCCCTTTGCGAGAATAGTGTGGGAAGATGCCGGCCCAGAGTGATGGCGTGGGCTCGGATCAGGTAGTGGTTGCTAGTGGGGAGGGTCAACAGGCCTCCTCTCTTGAGGTTGGTCATGATTTTATCCCTGTGGGAGGGAAATCTCGTAGGCGTAAACGGAACAGGAAGAAGGCTGCCAAATCCTTGGCTGCGACAGACTCGTCTGCCCATCCCATTGCCTTGGTTAGTCTCCCGAGTTCTCCTATTGGCCCCTCCTTTAGGCTCCCCCGTTCTCCTGAGCCCCCAAAGGGGGTCCATGTGACTAACTCTTTCGGTTCTCTTTCGGATTCCTTGGGGTGTGATTTGGCCCCCCCGAGGGTGGTGTCCTTAGTGGAAAAGACGCTCTGTGACAGTGTGGACCCTCGATGGTGTCAGGATGCCACTGTTTCCCCTTCTACTTCCTATGTCTAGTTGGTGCTCGTGGAATGTGCACGGTCTCACTGACCCGACAAAAGGGCGATGTGTTCGTTCCTTTTTGCAGTCTGAGAATATTGGTTTCTACTGTCTGGTTGAAACTAAGGTTAAGGCTCATCAGTTTGACCTTGTGTTTCGTTCCTTTGGTGCCGATTGGCAGTGCGTGTGTAGTTATGGGGATAGTGGTCTGAGTCGCATTTGGGTGTTATGGCGTTCCCGCCGCTTCTCCTTCTCTCCTAGCCTGATTAGTCCTCAGCTGGTCACCGGCTTCCTGGTGGATCTGTCTTCCCTGGTTGCGACTCATATTGCCTGTGTGTATGGGTCCAATCTCGAGGCTGGGCGGTCCGCTTTGTGGAGGGAGTTGGCCTTGGCTTGTTCGAGCTGGTCTTCCCCGGGAGTGTTTATGGGAGACTTTAATGAGACTCGGCGGCTGTCTGAGAAGAGTGGTGGTAACCATAGCATCTCTGCGATGGGAGCCTTTGATACTGCTCTCCTTGAGGCTGACTTGGTTGAGCTGTCGGTCCAGGGGAATTGGTTCACTTGGACTAGTCGCCCCAGGGTGGCCCGGAAGGTCAGTTGGGGAGGTTGGATAGAGTTTTGGTGAATGCTGAGTGGGCTTCTGCCCGCCCTCTGTGTGTGGTGCAGGTGCATGAGTGGGGTGTTTCTGATCATAGTCCGATGGTGTTCTCTCCTGGCCCTTTAGGTGCTCGTCGGTCTCCCTCCTTTCGGTTCTTTAACCATTGGGGGGAGTCTGATAGGTTCTTGTCTCTGGTCGCTTGTAGGTGGGTGACCCGTGTTGGGGTCTCTCCGCTTGTTAGCTTCGCTCGCAATTTAAAGGGCTTAAAGAGTTCTCTAAGGCAGGAGTTTGGGACGCCGATTGCCGTGCTTAGTCAGCAGGTTGTTGATCTTCGCTTGGCCATGGAGGCTGCCCAGGCTGGAGTTTTGGCAGACCCCTTTTCTCCCTCCCTCCAGCTTCAGGCCTCTGAGGCTTCGGATAGGTTCTGGGCAGCAGCTAGGTGTGAAGAAGCCTCTCTTCGGCAGAAATCGAGGGTTAAATGGCTGGCATTAGGGGATAGGAACTCGGGGTTCTTTCACAGGAGCGTGAAAGTGAGATCAGCCCGGAATAGCTTTTCCTCTCTGGTTGACGGTTCTGGGGCCAGGTTGTTTTCCCATGAGGACATCTGGTTCATTATTTTCAGGGGCTCTTGGGCTCCCAGTGGGTTGGTTACTGGGACCTTACAGAACTTTTAAAACCGATTGTGGGGTTTTTGTGGTCTGATCAGTGTGTAACTGATCTCATCCGCCCCATCTCGAGAGATGAGGTTCGAGATGTTCTCTTTTCCATGAGTAGTGCCAAGGCTCCTGGGCCGGATTGTTTCCCTGTGGGGTTTTTCAAGGCTGCTTGGAGTGTTGTTGGGGATGATTTTTGCTCCGCAGCGCTTCACTTCTTTGATACCTCCTTCCTTCCTCCTGGTATCAATGCCATCTCGCTTACCTTGATTCCTAAGAAGGTGGGTGCCTCCCGGGTTGAGGATTTCAGGCCTATTTCCTGTTGTAATGTGTTGTATAAATGCATTGCAAAGGTGTTGGCTAATCGTCTTCGCAAGTGGCTGCCTTCCTTCATCAGTCCGAATCAGTCGGCCTTTGTTCAAGGGAGGAGTATTGTGGATAACATTCTGCTCTGCGAGGAGTTGGTTGGGGGTTACCACCTCAATAAAGGGAGCCCGCGGTGTGTGATGAAGATCGACCTGCAGAAAGCTTATGATTCTATCCAGTGGGATTTTCTCTTTGGCTTACTGCTCTCGATTGGTACGCCGTGCCAGTTTGTCAACTGGATCCGGGCTTGCGTTACTTCGCCTATGTTCTCCATTTCGGTGAATGGGTCCTCTGAGGGGTTTTTTGCAGGTAGGAGGGGTCTCCGTCAGGGAGATCCCCTGTCCCCTTACCTGTTCGTCATGTGTATGGAAGTCTTGTCGCGGCTGCTGAACTCCCTGCCGCCTGAGTTTCAGTTTCATCCCATGTGCGAGAGGGTTAATCTTACCCATCTGTGCTTTGCGGATGACTTGATGATTTTCTCTGCGGGAAATAGGACTTCTTTGAGTTTTGTTCAGCAGTCCTTACTTCACTTCCAGGAGCTTTCAGACCTAGTGGCTAACTCCGCTAAGAGCTCGATGTTCTGTGCGGGGGTTCCTGCCCCGGTGGCTGTCGGCCTTGCTGAGTTCATGGGTGTTGGTCTTGCATCCCTGCCTGTTTGTTACTTAGGTCTCCCCCTCCTCTCGGGAAGGCTGTCTTCTCGGGATTGCCAGCCCCTGATTGATTGGATCACCTCTAGGATTGGTAGTTGGACTGCTAGGGCTCTTTCCTATGCTGGTTGGTTGCAGCTTATTCAGTCGGTCCTCCAGAGCTTCCAGGTCTATTGGGCTAGTGTTTTTGTGCTGCCTGCTCGAATAGTCCATCGGGTTGAGAGTTTGCTTCGTTGCTACCTCTGGAAAGGCTCTCCTTCTGGTCGTGGGGGGGCTAAGGTGGCCTGGGATGACATTTGTTTGCCTAAGCGGGAGGGAGGTTTGGGTATTCGTCATATCCAATCCTGGAACTCGGCAGCTGTTATGAAGCTCCTTTGGCTCCTTCTGCTTCGCTCTGGTTCTCTGTGGGTCGCTTGGATGGAGGAGTATATCCTCCGTGGTCGTTCTCTTTGGACGATTCCTGTGTCGTCTCTGTGGTCTTAGTGCCTCAAGGCGATCATAGGGCTTCGTGACCAATTCTGTCCACTTGTCCGGTTTTCCATTGGCGATGGTTGTCGGTGTCGTATGTGGGTTGATCCATTGCTGCCTGATTGTCCTATTCTCCCGAGGATTAGTGATCGTATCTTGTATGACGCGGCTAGTCATATTCAAGCTATGGTCTCTGATTTCCTGCAGCCTGATGGTTCGTGGCGGTGGCCGTTGGTGTCTCCTGAGTTGTTGAAGATCTCCGATGCCGTGCGCTCTACTGTGTGTTGCCTAGGTCGGGAGGATAGGTTGATCTGGGTTCCAGGCGGGATTGGCTTTTCAGTTTCGAGTCCTTGGGAGGCGATCCGTCCTCGTGGGACGGTGGTTCCTTGGCAGGCTTTTCAGTTTCCGCGTCATGCTTTTGTCACCTGGCTGGCCTTGAGGGATCGTCTGTATACCCGAGACAGGCTGGCTAGGTGGATCCCCTCGACCCCTACTGATTATTTGCTTTGTTTGTCTGGGACTGAGTCCCGCGACCACTTGTTCTTTCAGTGCCCCTTTGCGAGTTTGGTGTGGGAAGATATCCTTAGTTGGGGTAGAGCTTCCCGCCTCTCCCTTGGGATGCTGAGCTTGAGTGGATTTGTCGGGAGAGTGCTGGGCAGCACAAGCGTAAGCTTGTTTGGCGAGTGGCCTGGTGTGCTGTGATCTACCATATTTGGATGGAACGCAATTTGCGTTTTCATGGCCCAGGTCACCGTCCTCCTCAGTCGGTTATCGCTGCTATTCGGTCTGATATATCTTCTGCATGCTCGTCCTGGGTGGGTGCGGTTTCGGCCGGTTCCCCCTGAGATTCTTTTGATTGACTTTATCTTGTTCTTTGAGTGTGTGCAGGTGTTTTTTCAGGTTGCTCTTTACGGTGCTGTTTCGCTTCTGGCGATTGCTTCTTCCCCTGCTTTGTCCCTAGGTTGCTCTTTGCGGTGCTGTTTCGTTGCTGGCGATGGCTTCTTCCCCTGCTCTGTCCCTAGGTGCTGCTGTTGTCTCTTCTCTGGAGGGGTTTTCAGTTTGGTCTGTGTAGCTTGCCTGTTTTGGGGCCTCTCCCTGTGGTTTCCTTCTTGAGCGCGTTTCTTGCAGAGGCTCTTTCAGTTTGCTTGCTTTCTTCGCCTGTTTGCCTCTAGCTGTCCTTGGCTCTTTCTTTCCTTGTGGGCATGTTGCGTGGTGGCTATGAGAGGCTAGTCTGTGGGGGCCTCGCTCTATAGGGGTTGGTGTTGGCGGTGCATGCTACTTTTGCAATTGGCTGTCCATCTCTGTTCTGTGGGTGCTCTCTCCCTGGTGTGGTCCTGGTTCCTGAATTGAGTTGAGTTTGTTCTGGTTGCTTGTTGTCACCCCGAAAGGCGCCTTGTCCGGAGGGTGTGTCAGTTTTTGGTGGGTGTCCTTGGATTAGGCTTTGTCGAGGGAAGCGATGCTAGCCTGGTCCTTGTGGCTATCTGCCGGGCCTGCATACCTGATGGTTGTTCTTTTGCCAGAAGTAGGGGGAAGACGAGTAAAAGGGCCTCTTCTTAGTTTTGGTTTCTTGGTCGTGCTTGGGGGGCTGGCGTCTTACAGGCTTATGATGGAGGGCCAGCTTGGCCTATTTTTATCTCAGCATATGTCTGTCCTCCCTCTGCCTTGCTAGGTGTCCCTTGACCTTGTCTGGAGTCGCTCTTCTGCTCGTGCCGGCTGGGTGATTGAGGGCTTGGGGTGTTTTTGGGGCGGCTCGGGAGTTCTGCTGCGTTCGTGTTCTGCCTAGTTGTTTCCTCTTGCTTCGCTTGTGTTTCATTTGCTAGTTGAGTTGTGTTGTCTTTACATGCTTTTTTGTCTTTTCTGGCTCCTTCCCGCTTGTGGGTTGGTTTCCGGGGTTTGTTGTTTGTTGGTTTTGTTGCTCTCCCTCGGGCTGTGATGATTCCGTTGGGTTGTTTTTATTTGTTTGGTACATTGGTTTTCCCAGTGGATGTTCGCTTGTTTGATGGTGCCCTTTGGCCTCGGGCTTTGAGGTTCTTTTTGCTTATATATAATCACCTTTGCAAAAAAAAAAAAAAATAGTGTGGGAAGATATCCTCAGTTGGGGTAGAGCTTCCCGCCTCGTTCTCCCTTGGGATGCTGAGCTTGAGTGGATTTGTCGGGAGAATGCTGGGCAGCATAAGCGTAAGCTTGTCTAGAGAGTGGCCTGGTGTGCTGTGATCTACCATATTTGGAAGGAACGCAATTTGCGTTTTCATGGCCCGGGTCACCGGCCTCCTCAGTCGGTTATCGCTGCTATTTGGTCTGATTTATCTTCTGCTTGCTCGTCCTGGGTGGGTGCGGTTTCGGCCGGATCCCCCTGGTATTCTTTTGATTAACTTCTCTTGTTCTTTAAGTGTGTGCAGGTGTTTTTTTCAGGTTGCTTTGTGTGGTGCTGTTTCGCTTCTGGCGATTGCTTCTTCCCCTGCTCTGACCCTAGGTACTGCTGTCACTCTGGGCTATCTACGTGATGCTGTTGTCTCTTCTCTGGAGGGGGTTTCCAGTTTGGTCTGTGTGGCTTGCCTGTTTGGGGCCTCCTTGTGGTTGTTCTTCTTGAGGGTGCTTGTTGCAGAGGCTCGTCTCAGTTTTGTTTGCTTTCTTCCCCTGTTTTAGCCCCTCGATGTCCTTGGCTACTTCTTCCCTGGTGGGCGTTTTGAGTGGTGGCTATGAGAGGTTTGTTTGTAGGGGGCCTCTCTCTGTTGGGGTTGGTTCAGGCGGTGCTTGCTACTTCTGCAGTTGGTTGTCCATCTCTGTTCTGTGGGTGCTCTCTACCCTGGTGTGGTCTTGGTTCCTGATTTGAGTTGAGTTTGTCCTGGATGCTTGTTGTCACCCCGAAAGGCGCCTTGTCCGGAGGGTGTGTCGGTTTTTGGTGGGTGTCCTTGGATCAGGCTTTGTCGAGGGAAGCGATGCTTGCCTGGTCCTTGTGGCTTTCTGTCGGGCGCGCATTCCTGATGGTTGTTCTTTTGCCAGAAGTAGGGAGAAGACGAGTTGAAGGGCCTCTTCTTTGTTTTGGGTTTCTTGGTCGTGCCTGGGGGGCTAGTTTCTAACTTGCATATGATGGATGGCCAGCTTGGCCTCTTTTTCTCTCAGCCTCTGTCTGTCCTCCCTCTGCTTTGTTTTGGTGCCCCTTGACCTGGTCTGGAGTCGCTCCTTTTTGCTCATGCCGACCGGGGGATTGATGGCTTCAGTTGTTTGGGTGGCTGGGGAGTTTGCTTCGTTTCGTGCTCGGGCTTGTTGCTTCCTCTTGCTACGGTTGTGTTCCATTTCTCTTTGAGTTGTGTTGTCTTTTGCTTTTTGGCTTTTCTGGCTCCTTCCCGCCTGTGGGTTGGGTTCCGGGTGTTTTTGTTTGTTTGTTTTGTTGCTCTCCCTCGGGCTGTGAGGTTCCGTTTGGGTTGCTTTGTTTTGTTTTGGTACATTGGTTTCCCAGTGGTTTGTTCTCTTGTTTGATGGTGCCCTTTGGCCTCGGGCTTTGAGGTCTTTTGCTTAATATATATTCACCTTTGCAAAAAAAAGTGTCGAGGGAAGCGATGCCTGCCTGGTCCTTGTGGCTTTCTGCCGGGCCTGCATTCCTGATGGTTGTTCTTTTGCCAGAAGTAGAGGGAAAACGAGTTGTAGGGCCTCTTCGTTGCTTCAGTTTCCTAGGTGCTGCTTGGGGGGCTTGTACTCACACGCATGGGGTGGATGGCCAGCTTGGCCCCCTTTTTCTCTCAGCATCTGAACGGTCCTGCCTCTGCTCTGTTTGGTGCCCTGTTGACTTTGTCTGGAGGTTGCGATTGATGCCCCTCTTCCTAGTAAAGTTGGGGTCACTGTCTATGGGGTAGATCACACTATCCCAATTGAGTATGAGTGGAAGCCCAAGCGGTGCCTGTCTTGCCGTGTCTTTGGTCATTCGGACACAGGTTGTCCGAAACAGAATGTGGGGGTGGGTTTAGGCGGTGCTTGCTTCTTTTGCAGTTGGCTGTCCATCTCTGTTCTGTGAGTACTCTGTGCCCCCTGGTGTGGTCCTGGTTCCTGAATTGAGTTGAGTTTGTTCTGGATGCTTGTTGTCACCCCGAAAGGCGCCTTGTCTGGAGGGTGTGTCGGTTTTTTGGTGGGTGTCCTTGGATCAGGCTTTGTCGAGGGAAGCGATGTTTGCCTGGTCCTTGTGGCTTTCTGCCGGGCCTGCATACCTGATGGTTGTTCTTTTGCCAGAAGTAGGGGGAAGACGAGTTGAAGGGCCTCTTCTTTGTTTTGGTTTACTTGATCGTGCTTGGGGGGCTGGATTCTTCCTTGCATATGATGGATGGCCAGCTTGGCCTCTTTTTATCTCAGCATTTGTCTGTCCTCCCTCTGCCTTGCTTGGTGCCCCTTGTCCTTGTCTGGAGTTGCTCTGTTGCTCGTGCCGGCCGGGGTATTGATGGCTTCGGGTGTTTTTTGGGCGGCTGGGGAGTTTTGCTTCGTTCGTGTTCTGGCTTGTTGCTTCCTCTTGCTTGGGTTGTGTTCTTTGGGTCTTGAGTTGTGTTGTATTTATTTGCCTTTTTGTCTTTTCTGGCTCCTTCCCGATTGTGGGTTGGGTGTCGGGGTTTGTTTGCTGCTGGTTTTATTGCTTTCCCTCGGGCTGTGAGGTTTCTGTTGGGTTGTTTTTGTTTTGTTTGGTACATTGGTTTTCCCAGTGGATGTTGTTCTTGTTTGATGGTGCCCTTTGGCCTCGGGCTTTGAGGTCCTTTTTGCTTAATATATAATCACCTTTGCAAAAAAAAAAAAAAACCGAAAACGCCCCGGTGGGAGCATTTTTTGAAATTTTTTTAATTCAAAAATGTGTTCGTATTTTTATAGTTTAAGCTCGATGAAGCTTCGTAGGGCTGGCTGATGAAGGTAGCGGAGCTGGGCGCATCACAGAGGTAAGTTCTCTTCAAACTCTGTTTTGGCGTCTCCTCTACGTTTCTGTTTGCGCATTTTATTTCGTTTTTTAGTTTGGTTTGTTCTGCTCTCGTTTTCCTTGGGTCTTAGTAAGGGTGCTCTTCTTCTTCGGCGATTATGAGGAGGAAGAAATCTCCCCAGAAAAAGCCGTTTGCTCAGTCCATTTCCTCGGTTTCAACTGGTCCTCGGCTTCCCAAACCCATTGTTGCTTCAGGGGCTAGCCTCTCTGTGGCATTGAGTGGTGAGGTTTCTCATGACCTTCCTATTGGTAAGGATTGTGGGGGACTGATGCCAAGGAGATCAGGTTCGGAGGTGCATTCTGCGGCTTTAAGTTTGGTGAGGAAACAGAGTGTTGATGAGGTTCTGGCATTGGGGAATTTGGCGGCTACTCTCGATCCAAACTTTGAGGTAGTTAGTTCTGGTGATACGAAACCTCCAAGAATAAGCGTGAGAACCCCTTGATTATACGGACCCCAAACACATTAACTTCAAAACCCCAGTAGCCAATTTGGTCTCAACCCCTAAGAAAGGCTAGAAAACAGGTTACTTAGATGATCTAACAAACCAAGGATCGGACAAAGCTTTTGGCTCCCATCAACCCTCGATCTTCAAAGCACTCCACAAGCAAGACAGATCAATCCTCACTTGAATGCTCCAAATATTCGTGCATTCTATCACAAGAACACACAAGAAACCAAAAACACTACATTTCCATATATTCTTATCAACTTCTTTTACATTAGACAAAACAAATTCCTTTTATAGACAAGGAATTATAGTGCATGCAAATTAATGATTTCTCCAACCACCTAACTTCTACTTTCCAACAACCCATATTAAGGATTTTTCCAACTACCTAATTAAAGGAATTCTCCAACTACTTAATTAAATGCATGCTTTCTAGGAATTCAAATTTGAATATTACAACATTAATAAAGTCTTCATATCATTTCATGCATTTGAACTTGTGACAAAGTGTAGTCATGCATTCCTCTTCTTTGTTGGCTTTGGTCTTTGCTCCATAATAATGATTTGACTTCTTTGACCTTCATCATGGATATGAATTGGATTTTCATGATAATTCATATCATCCTCCCGTTCTTCAAAGGGATTCGTCCTCGAATCCAAAAGATCTTTTGAGCACCATCTTGGATTTGGATATGATTGTCAAAAATAATTCGCCAAATGATATATCAATATATTTTCAAGAACTGATTTCCAAGTATGGAAAGTTTTCTACAGGGCGGTCCTTTACTCTTTGTGCGATATCTTCTTTCTCAGAGCTCAGATTGAAACAAAACCAATTGGGTTAGAAAGATATTTCAATAATCTTCAAAACGGCACCCAATTTGACTGTTTGCGAAGTAGTAATCAGCCACATATAGTATTTCGAAGTCAGCTGCAGCAGATTCTAAACAGCAGGTTTTCTAGACCGAACAATGTTCATTCAAAAATCAATATCTTTTGTTCTACTCAATGAAATTGTACAAAACAGATGTTTTTGGATAGCTGACTCATAGGGCTTTAATTTAATATCAAGTAGGCTTATTTCAGAGATGTAAAACACTAAGAAACAAGGAATAGAATGTAGATGAGGAAATTAAAAAAAAACTGGGCAGAACACTCAAAACGTATGGGCTGAAGAAAAATTGATAACTAAAGTTATAGGGCTCAGGTTAATATGAAATTTGTCTTGTTGGATAGATAAATTTGTGCTGAAAAATACAAGAATAAATTTGACACACTTTACTGTAATTGGAATCTTCAAACATACGAAATACAGCAGATGCACGCGAAAGACTTACCTCGAAACACTTCAAGAAGATGATTTTTTTTTTTTTTTTAGATTTAAATAAGATGGAAAAAAAAGACACGAAAGAAAGAAAGATGATATACCCGACCTAGAGCCAAAGCTCTGATACCAAATGATACGAAACCTCCAAGAATAAGCGTGAGAACCCCTTGATTATACGAACCCCCAACACATTAACTTGAAAACCCCAGTAGCCAATTTGGTCTCAACCCCTAAGAAAGGCTAGAAAACAGGTTACTTAGATGATCTAACAAACCAAGGATCGGACAAAGCTTTTGGCTCCCATCAACCCTCGATCTTCAAAGCACTCCACAAGCAAGACAGATCAATCCTCACTTGAATGCTCCAAATATTCGTGCATTCTATCACAAGAACACACAAGAAACCAAAAACACTACATTTCCATATATTCTTATCAACTTCTTTTACATTAGACAAAACAAATTCCTTTTATAGACAAGGAATTATAGTGCATGCAAATTAATGATTTCTCCAACCACCTAACTTCTATATTCCAACAACCCATATTAATGGATTTTTCCAACTACCTAATTAAAGGAATTCTCCAACTACTTAATTAAATGCATGCTTTCTAGGAATTCAAATTTGAATATTACAACATTAATAAAGTCTTCATATCATTTCATGCATTTGAACTTGTGACAAAGTGTAGTCATGCATTCCTCTTCTTTGTTGGCTTTGGTCTTTGCTCCATAATAATGATTTGACTTCTTTGACCTTCATCATGGATATGAATTGGATTTTCATGATAATTCATATCATCTGGGGATGTAAGTTCTAGGACGGGTAAGGGGCGTTCAAAAGGATTGTCAGCTGGTCTTTCGAGGCAGCCCTCAAAAGATCCGAAAATTGCAAAAACAGGGGGTTCCAACTCTGTTGTTTTTTGCGGTGACAAGGGAGTTTGTCCTCAGCCAAACGGTTGCCCTTTTGAGTCAGAGGCGTCTTCCAATTTGTCTGCTGACGAAGGTAAGCTGCGGCTGGAGATTGAAGATGACATGTTAGGGCAACCTGTCTCTTCAACCTTGGGGGTGGCGGCTGCTGATCTAGCTTTGAATGCGATTCCTATGGAAGGCAAGTCCATTAAACACAGTGGCAGGATGGCTGGGGGTGTTGCCTTGAGCAACTCTTCTCTTCCCGTGATTAGTGTGGATGCCTTGAATGGGAGGGATGCTGCTCTTGAAATCCTTCAAGCTGACCGTTTAATGTGTGATCCTCCTTTGCCGCATATGGTAACTTCAGCTTCTCCATTAAATGGGGATATCCTATCCGTTGGTAATTCAAGGCTTTCAACTGATCAAATGGGCTTGAAAGGGCTGGGTGGTTTCAACTCTTCTGCAGATCACTCCTCCCCTTCTTCTTCCGCAATTGCTGCTGCAAATTTTAATATGCAAGCTGGCAATTTTGAACTTGGGAAGGCCAGCCGTTCTAATACTTCCTTGTTGCCAAATATGGAACTTATGGAAAGTCAGCTCTTAGGACATAAACCTCCTCGCGTGGGTAAGTCTAAACATTTGCAGAGGATTCCTAATCAAGTAAGTCCATTAAAGTCGGGGGCGGGATGAATGGGATTTTGAGCTGCCCTTCCTCTCCCGTGCAGCCTATGGATGAATTAATTCAACAGGATGCTATTTTGGTGCAGCAGACGAATATGGTAAGTTTGGAGAATGCTTTAATTGGAGATCTTTCTCTCTCTATGACCAATTCATTATGCTCAAATGGGCAATTGGGCTTCAATGCCAAAAATGGCAAGTCTATTCCTTCCACCCCTCAAAACCGTGGGAAGGTGATTTCAAATTGTCTTGAATCCTCTAATGGGCTTGGCCCAATTGGTAAGGTTTCTGGGCTTGGGCAATGTAATAGTCTAAACAAAGTTAGGCCTATTGAAAATAAACTTAACCCTAATGGGCTTGACCAAATGGGGATGGGCCCAATTTCGAATGGCTTCGGGCAAGGAGTTGTGCCTTTTGGGCCGTCCTCCTGTAGCCCAATCGGGCGTGGGCAGTTGAGCCACTTGGTGACTCGGCGTTCCATGCCCCCTCGGGATGAGGTTTTGCCCTTGGAGGAAAAGATTGGAGATAAAGAGTTTGGGATGGGGTTTAGCTCGCTTGGGCCTAGGATTGGTTTGGGGATTCCAGGAAAGTTTCCTTTGTTAGGCCGTCCTCGCTCGGAGTTGGGAGCTAGTGAGGGGGATGATGCGTCTATGGGTTCGTTGGGTGGTTTTGGGCCTAATCCCCTTGGGCCCTTAAGGTCACATGGTCAGGGGCATAAAGCTAGTTGGGCCAATCTATTTGGGCCTCAGTGGACCTCCCCAGTTGATGAACCCCTAGTCTATAACCCTCCAATTGAGAAGGATGGGAGATTATGTTTGCCATTCCCTCGGATGAGGTTATTGAGGAAGGCATAGCAGTATGGAGAGGTTCTTTGGTGGGTCAGTTTATTGATGGCAAACTACCTTTTTTTGTTCTGGATCGGCTTGTCAGGAGGATTTGGGGTCATGTGGAAGTTCCAACCATTAACTTGTTTGATAATGGTTTGATCATCTTCAGCTTCAAAAAGGACTCAGCTCGGGACTAGGTCCTGGAGAATGGCCCCTGACACATTGGGGGTAAGCCTATCCTTCTGAGGCAGTGGGTCCTTGGGATATTCTCTCGGACCTTTGTTTTCGATAAAATTCCTGTGTGGGTCAAGTTTTTTCATGTCCCTATGGAATTGTGGACCACTCCTTGGTTGAGTAATATCGCGAGCATGGTTGGTGTTCCTTTGCGGTTGGATAAGGCTACAAAGGACAAAACGTGCTCCTCATATGCTCGGGTTTGTGTGGAGGTCGCGATTGATGCCCCTCTTCCTAGTAAAGTTGGGGTCACTGTCTATGGGGTGGATCACACTATCCCAATAGAATATGAGAGGAAGCCCAAGCGGTGCCTGTCTTGCCGTGTCTTTGGTCATTCGGACACAGGTTGTCCGAAACAGACTGTGTGTAGTATTGATCCCATCCTCACTACACAGGTGTCTGCTGAGGGTGAGGTCAAGGTGCCGGCCTAGAGTGAGGTCGTGGGCTCGGATCAGGTAGTGGTTGCTTGTGGGGAGGGTCAACATGCCTCCTCTCTTGAGGGTGTTGATGAGTTTCTCCCTGTGGAAGGGAAATCTCGTAGGCGTAAACGGAACAGGAAGAAGGCTGCCAAGTCCTTGGCTGCGACAGACTTGTCTGCCCATCCCATTGCCTTGGTTAGTCTCCCGAGTTCTCCTATTGGCCCCACCTCTAGGCTTTCCCGTTCTCCTGAGCCCCCAAAGGGGGTCCACGTGACTAACACTTTCGGTTCTCTAGCTGATTCCTCGGGGTGTGCTGAGGCCTCCCCAAGGGTGGTTTCCTTAGTGGAAAAGGCGCTCTGTGACAGTGTGGACCCTCGATGGTGTCAGGATGCCACTGTTTCCCCTTCTACTTCCTATGTCTAGTTGGTGCTCGTGCAATGTGCGCGGTCTCACTGACCCGACAAAAGGACGATGTGTTCGTTCCTTTTTGCAGTCTGAGAATATTGGTTTCTGCTGTCTGGTAGAAACTAAGGTTAAGGCTCATCAGTTTGACTTCGTGTTTCGTTCCTTTAGGGCCGATTGGCAGTGCGTGTGTAGTTATGGGGATAGTGGTCTGAGTCGTATTTGGGTGTTATGGCGTTCCCGCCGTTTCTTTTTCTCTCCTAGCCTGATTAGTCCTTAGTTGGTTACTGGCTCCCTAGTGGATTTGTCTTCTCAGGTTGCGACTCATATTGCCTGTGTGTATGGGTCCAATCTCGAGGCTGGGCGGTCTGCTTTGTGGAGGGAGTTGGCCTTGGCTTGTTTGAGCTGGTCTTCCCCATGGAGTGGTTATGGGAGACTTTAATGAAACTCGGCGGCTGACTGAGAGGAGTGGTGGTAACTATAGGATCTCTGCGATGGGAGCCTTTGATACTGCTTTCCTGGAGGCTGACTTGGTTGAGCTGCCGGTTCAGGGGAATTGGTTCACTTGGACTAGCCGCCCGAGGGGTGGCCCGGGAGGTCAGTTGGGGAGGTTGGTTAGAGTTTTGGTGAATGCTGAGTGGGCTTCTGCTTGCCCTCTGTGTGTGGTGCAGGTGCATGATTGGGGTGTTTCTGATCATAGTCCGATGGTTTTCTCTCCAGGCCCTTTAGGTGCTCGTCGGCCTCCCTTTCGGTTCTTTAACCATTGGGAGGAGTCTGATAGGTTTTTGTGTGTGGTCGCTAGTAGGTGGGTGACCCGTGTTGGGGTCTCTCTGCTTGTTAGCTTCGCTCGCAATTTAAAGGGCTTAAAGAGATCTCTAAGGAAGGAGTTTGGGAAGCCGATTGCCGTGCTTAGTCAACAGGTTGTTGATCTTCGCTTGGCCATGGAGGCTGCCCAGGCTGGAGTTTTGGCAGACCCCCTTTCTCCCTCCCTCCAGCTTCAGGCCTCTGAGGCCTCGGATAGATTTTGGGCAGCAGCTAGGTGTGAAGAAGCCTCTCTTCGGCAGAAATCAAGGGTTAAATGGCTAACGTTAGGGGATAGGAACTCGGGTTTCTTTCATAGGAGTGTGAAAGTTAGGGCAGCCCGGAATAGCTTTTCCTCTCTGGTTGACGGTTCTGGGGCCAGGTTGTCTTCCCATGAGGACATCTCCAGATCTCTGGTTCATTATTTCCAAGGGCTCTTTGGTTCCCAGTGGGTTGGTTACCGGGACCTTACAGAACGATTAAAATCGATTGTGGGGTTTTTGTGGTCTGATCAGTGTGTAACTTATCTCATCCGCCCCATCTCGAGAGATGAGGTTCGAGCTGTTCTCTATTCCATGAGTAGTGCCAAGGCTCCTGGGCCGGATGGTTTGCCTGTGGGGTTTTTTAAAGCTGCTTGGAGTGTTGTGGGGATGATTTCTGTTCCGCAGCGCTTCACTTCTTTGATACCTCCTTCCTTCCTCCTGGTATCAATGCCACCTCTCTTACCTTGATTCCTAAGAAGGTGGGTGCCGCCCGGGTTGAGGATTTCAGGCCTATTTCCTGTTGTAATGTGTTGTATAAATGCATTGCAAAGGTTTTGGCTAATCGTCTTCGCGTGTGGCTGCCTTCCTTCATCAGCTTGAATCAGTCGGCCTTTGTTCAAGGGAGGAGTATTGTGGATAACATTCTGCTCTGCCAGGAGTTGGTTGGGAGTTACCACTTCAATAAAGGGAGCTCGCGGTGTGTGCTGAAGATCGACCTGCAGAAAGCTTATGATTCTATCCAGTGGGATTTTCTCTTTGGCTTACTGCTCTCGATTGGTACGCCGTGCTAGTTTGTCAACTGGATCCGGGCTTGCATTACTTCGCCTATGTTCTCCATTTCGGTGAATGGGTCCTCTGAGGGGTTTTTTGCGGGTAGGAGGGGTCTCCGTCAGGGAGATCCCCTGTCCCCTTACATGTTCGTCATGTGTATGGAAGTCTTGTCGCGGCTGCTGAATTCCCTGCCGCCTGAGTTTGAGTTTCATCCCAAGTGCGAGAGGGTTAATCTTACCCATCTTTGCTTTGCGGATGACTTGATGATTTTCTCTGCGGGAAATAGGACTTCTTTGAGTTTCGTTCAGCAGACCTTACATCACTTCCGGGAGCTTTCAGGCCTTGTGGCTAACTCCGCTAAGAGCTAGATGTTCTGTGCGGGGGTTCCTGTCCCGGTGGCTGACGACCTTGCTGAGTTCATGGGTGTTGCTCTTGCGTCCCTGCCTGTTTGTTACTTAGGTCTCCCTCTTCTCTCGGGAAGGCTGTCTTCTCGGGATTGCCAACCCCTGATAGATCGGATCACCTCTAGGATTGGTAGTTGGACTGCTAGGGCTCTTTCCTATGCTGGTAGGTTGCAGCTTATTCAGTCGGTCCTCCAGAGCTTCCAGGTCTATTGGGCTAGTGTTTTTGTGCTGCCTGCTCCTATAGTCCATAGGGTTGAGAGTTTGCTTCGTTGCTACCTCTGGAAAGGCTCTCCTTCTGGTCGCGCGGGGGCGAAGGTTGCCTGGGATAACATTTGTTTGCCGAAGAGGGAGGGAGGTTTGGGTATTCGTCATATCCAATCCTGGAACTCGGCAGCTGTTATGAAGCTCCTTTGGCTCCTTCTGCTTCGCTCTGGTTCTCTGTGGGTCGCTTGGATGGAGGAGTATATCCTCCGTGGTCGTTCTCTTTGGACGATTCCTGTGTCGTCTCTGTGGTCTTGGTGCCTCAAGGCGATTATGGGGCTTCGTGACCAATTCCGTCCACTTGTCTGGTTTTCCATTGGCGATGGTTGTAGGTGCCGTATGTGGGTTGATCCATGGCTCCCTGATGGTCCTATTATCCCGAGGATTAGTGATCGTATCTTGTATGACGCGGCTAGTCATATTCAAGCTATGGTCTCTGATTTCCTGCTACCTGATGGTTCGTGGCGGTGGTCGTTGGTGTCTCCTGAGTTGTTGGAGATCTACGATGCCGTGCGCTCTACTGTGTGTTGCCCAGGTCGGGAGGATAGGTTGATCTGGGTTCCAGGCGGGATTGGGGTTTCAGTTCCGAGTGCTTGGGAGGCGATCCGTCCTCGTGGAACGGTGGTTCCTTGGCAGGGTTTGCTATGGTTCGGGGGGAATATTCCGCGTCATGCTTTTGTCACCTGGCTGGCCTTGAGGGATCGTCTGTATACCCGGGACAGGCTGGCTAGGTGGATCTCCTCGACCCCTACTGATTGTTTGCTTTGTTTGTCTGGGACTGAGTCCCGCGACCACTTGTTCTTTCAGTGCCCCTTTGCGAGTTTGGTGTGGGAAGATATCCTCAGTTGGGGTAGAGCTTCCCACCTCGTTCTCCCTTGGGATGCTGAGCTTGAGTGGATTTGTCGGGAGAGTGTTGGGCAGCACAAGCGTAAGCTTGTTTGGAGAGTGGCCTGGTGTGCTGTGATCTACCACATTTGGATGGAACGCAACTTGCGTGTTCACGGCCCGGGTCACCGTCCCCTCAGTCGGTTATCGCTGCTATTCGGTCTGATATATCTTTTGCATGCTCGTCCTGGGTGGGTGCGGTTTCGGCCGGGTCCCCCTGGGATTCTTTTGATTGACTTTATCTTGTTCTTTGAGTGTGTGTAGGTGTTTTTTTTCAGGTTGCTCTTTGCGGTGCTGTTTCGCTTCTGGCGATTGCTTCTTCCCCTACTCTGTCCCTTGTTGCTGCTGCTGTCTCTTCTCTGGAGGGGTCTTCAGTTTTTGGTTGCTCCTTGCGGTGCTGTCTCGTTGCTGGCGATCGCTTCTTCCCATGTTCTGTCCCTTGGTGTTGTTGTTGTCTCTTCTCTGGAGGGGGTTTCCAGTTTGGTCTGTGCGGCTTGCCTGTTTGGGGCCTCTCCCTGTGCTTGTTCCATCAGGTATGCAGGCCCGGGTCTCTTCTTTATTTTGGTTTACTTGGCCGTGCTTGGGGGGCTGGCTTCTTGCATGCATATGTTGGATGGCCAGCTTGGCCCCTTTTTTCTCAGCATCTGTCTGTCCTCCCTCTGCTTTGCTTGGTGCCCCTTGACCTTGTCTGGAGTCGCTCTTTTGCTCGTGTCGGCCGGGGGATTAATGGCTTCGGGTGGTTTTTGGGAGGTGGGGAGTTATGCTTCGTTCGTGCTCTGGCTTGTTGTTCCTCTTGTTTCGATTGTGCTCTTTTGCTCTTTGAGTTGTGTTGTAGTTATTTGCTTTTTTGTCTTTTCTGGCTCCTTCCCGCTTGTGGGTTGGGTGCCGGGGTTTGTTGTTTGTTGGTTTTTTGTTGCTTTCCCTCGGGCTATAGTTTCCGTTGGGTTGTTTTGTTTGTTTGGTACATTGGTTTTCCCAGTGATGTTCTCTTGTTTGATGGTGCCCTTTGGCCTCGGGCTTTGAGGTCTTTTTGCTTAATATATAATCACCTTTGCAAAAAAGAAAAAAAAATGGGTTCGTATTGATCAAACATTCACAATCCACTCTTTGGTTTTGTGCAATTCGGAATCTTACTCAGTTTTTTTGGCACGTGCTTTAAATGCTCCCGTTGAGGATTTTAGGGCTTTGAGATTTGGGTGCAAGGTTGTTAGATATTAGACTCGCAGGCTTCGAGAGTTGTAGTTTGAGGTTAGAAAGCGTCCCCGACCATAAGATCAATACGAACCCATTTTTGAATAAAAAAAAATTCCATGGTGGTTCGTGGTGCTCCTTGCTGCTGGTTGTAGGGCGTTGGGCATTTGAAGTTTCGATGGGAATGGTGTTCATCTTAGCTGATCTGGGCGCGTCATAGAGGTAAGTTTCCTCACTGTTTTTTACGTTTTTCATTTCGGTGTTGTACTTTCGTGTTGCTCTGCTTTTGGTTTCCTTGGAGTTTTGGGTTGTGGGTTCTAAGAATAGCATCCATCTTCGGCTTCAAGTCTCCTATGAGGAGAAAGAAATCCCCACAGAAGAAGCCCTTTGCTCAGAGCAATGGCGCACCTTCTGTCCTAAATGTTCCTCGCCTTCCGAAAGTAACCTCTGCAGGGGCTGGACTTCCGGTGGCTGTGCGTGCTGAGCATTCAATTACTCATTATGTAGGGAAGGATTCTGGGGGGTTAGTCTCAAAGCGTTCCATTTTGGAGGCTCCGTCTGCTGTTCTCACTTCGGTGAAAAAACAGAGTATGGGCAATGAGGTTGATAAATTGAAAAATTTGTCGCCTGCGCTGGATTTATGCGTCGAGGCAGGGAGGTCTGTTGAAGCTAGCTCAGGATTAGGGAAGGAGAGTGGTTCCTCTGCCTTTTCTGGGCAGATTTCTTCTCCTTCAAAAATTGGGAAAACAGGGGATCGTTTATGTGGCGACAGTAACGTTTGTCCTCAGCCCCGAATTCCTCATCCTGAGACAGAGGTATTTTCTTCTTCCATTAAGAGGTCTGTTGTCACAGGCAAGCCTCGGTTGGAGGTTGAAGACGATGAGCTAGGGCTTCCTATTTCTTCGACATTGGAGGTGGCGGCGGATGCTCGAGCTTTGAATGCTCTTTCTATTGAAGGAAGGAAACTTCAATAATGGTAAGGGCGTGTTTGAAGGGCTGGGTATTAATTCGGCTATGCTTCCCTTATTAATTCGGCTATGCTTCCTCTTGGATATGGGATCCTCTCAAAAAGCTCCTTGTTGCCAAATTTGGAAAATTTGGACAATTTTGAATTTTTAGGAAACCAGCTCCTTGATCCAAAGGCAACTCCCGTAGTCAATGCTCCGTTGTCAAATATGGTAAGCTTGGATAATAATTTGACTAAAGATGCTTCTCTCTCTAAAAGTCAATTGGGCTTCAAAGGCAAAGATGGAAAATCTATTCTTTTGCCTCAAAACCGTGAGAGTAGGAGAGCTAATCCAAGGTTTGCTTCCCATGTTGACTACCCAAATGGGCTTGGCCCAATTGGTAATGTTTCGGGTGAGCTTGGCCAAGGGAATAGGTTAGCACTTGATGGGCCTAATGAGATGGACTATTCTGATTTTCACCTTAATGGGCTTGTTGACTTGGGTTCGGTCCCAAATTTGAATGCGCAAGGAGCCTTGCCTTTTGGGCCGTCCTCGTTTAGCCCAATAGGACGTGGGCAGTTAGGCCACTTGGTGACTCGTCGTGGTATGCCCAATCGGGATGAGGTTTTGCCCCTTGAGGGAAAAGATGGAGCTAGTGAGGTTAGGATAGGCTTGTCCGAAACTGACTGTGGGTGCTAAACCGAGCATAGCTCAATTGGCATAAGGTTGTGCCCGTGACTATGAGGTCATGGGTTCAATCCTCGGTTTAATTAAAATACCGTTGCAAAAAAAAAAACTGACTGTGGGTAGTATTGATCCCATCCTCTCTACACAGGTGTCTGCTGAGGGTGAGGTCAAGGTGCCAGCCTAGAGTGAAGGCGTGGGCTCGGATCAGGTAGCGGTTGCTAGTGGGGAGGGTCAACAGGCCTCCTCTCTTGAGGTTGGTGATGATTTTATCCCTGTGGGAGGGAAATCTCGTGGGCGTAAACGGAACAGGAAGAAGGCTGCCAAATCCTTGGCCGCGACAGACTCGTTTGCCCATCCTATTGCCTTGGTTAGCCTCCCGAGTTCTCCTATTGGCCCCACCTCTAGGCTTTCCCGTTCTCCTGAGCCCCCAAAGGGGTCCGCGTGACTAACTCTTTTGGTTCTCTAGCTGATTCCTCGGAGTGTGCTTTGGCCTCCCCGAGGGTGGTTTTCATTAGTGGAAAAGGCGCTCTGTGACAGTGTGGACCCTCGATGGTGTCAGGATGCCACCGTGTCCCCTTCTACTTCCTATGTCTAGTTGTAGCTCGTGGAATGTGCGCGGTGTGTGATGAAGATCGACCGGCAAAAAGCTTATGATTCTATCCAGTGGGATTTTCTCTTTGGCTTACTGCTCTCGATTGGTACGTCGTGCCAGTTTGTCAACTGGATCCGGGCTTGCGTTACTTCGCCTATGTTCTCCATTTCGGTGAATGGGTCCTCTCAGGGGTTTTTTGCAGGTAGGAGGGGTCTCCGTCAGGGAGATCCCCTGTCCCCTTACTTGTTCGTCATGTGTATGGAAGTCTTGTCGCGGCTGCTGAAGTCCCCGCCGCCTGAGTTTCAGTTTCATCCCAAGTGCGAGAGGGTTAATCTTACCCATCTGTGCTTTGCGGATGACTTGATGATTTTCTCTGCGGGAAATAGGACTTCTTTGAGTTTTGTTCAGCAGTCCTTACTTCACTTCCAGGAGCTTTCAGACCTAGTGGCTAACTCTGCTAAGAGCTCGATGTTCTGTGCGAGGGTTCCTGCCCCGGCGGCTGTCGGCCTTGCTGAGTTCATGGGTGTTGGTCTTGCATCCCTGCCTGTTTGTTACTTAGGTCTCCCCCTCCTCTCGGGAAGGCTGTCTTCTCGGGATTGCCAGCCCCTGATTGATCGGATCACCTCTAGGATTGGTAGTTGGACTGCTAGGGCTCTTTCCTATGCTGGTAGGTTGCAGCTTATTCAGTCGGTCCTCCAGAGCTTCCAGGTCTATTGGGCTAGTGTTTTTGTGCTGCCTGCTCGAATAGTCCATCGGGTTGAGAGTTTGCTTCGTTGCTACCTCTGGAAAGGCTCTCCTTCTGGTCGTGAGGGGGCTAAGGTGGCCTGGGATGACTTTTGTTTGCCTAAGCGGGAGGGAGGTTTGGGTATTCGTCATATCCAATCCTGGAACTCGACAGCTGTTATAAAGCTCCTTTGGCTCCTTCTGCTTCGCTCTGGTTCTCTGTGGGTCGCTTGGATGGAGGAGTATATCCTCCGTGGTCGTTCTCTTTGGACGATTCCTGTGTCGTCTCTGTGGTCTTGGTGCCTCAAGGCGATCATGGGGCTTCGTGACCAATTCTGTCCACTTGTCCGGTTTTCCATTGGCGATGGTTGTCGGTGTCGTATGTGGGTTGATCCATGGCTGCCTGATTGTCCTATTCTCCCGAGGATTAGTGATCGTATCTTGTATGACGCGGCTAGTCATATTCAAGTTATGGTCTCTGATTTCCCGCAGCCTGATGGTTCGTGGCGGTGGCCGTTGGTGTCTCCTGAGTTGTTGAAGATCTCCGATGCCGTGCGCTCTACTGTGTGTTGCCTAGGTCGGGAGGATAGGTTGATCTGGGTTCCAGGCGGGATTGGCTTTTCAGTTTCGAGTGCTTGGGAGGCGATCCGTCCTCGTGGGACGGTGGTTCCTTGGCAGGGTTTGCTATGGTTCGGAGGGAATATTCCGCGTCATGCTTTTGTCACCTGGCTGGCCTTGAGGGATCGTCTGTATACCCGAGACAGGCTGGCTAGGTGGATCCCCTCTACCCCTACTGATTGTTTGCTTTGTTTGTCTGGGACTGAGTCCCGCGACCACTTGTTCTTTCAGTGCCCCTTTGCGAGTTTGGTGTGGGAAGATATCCTCAGTTGGGGTAGAGCTTCCCGCCTCATTCTCCCTTGGGATGCTGAGCTTGAGTGGATTTGTCGGGAGAGTGCTGGGCAGCACAAGCGTAAGCTCGTTTGGCGAGTGGCCTGATGTGCTGTGATCTACCATATTTGGATGGAACGCAATTTGCGTTTTCATGGCCCGGGTCACCGTCCTCCTCAGTCGGTTATCGCTGCTATTCGGTCTGATATATCTTCTGCATGCTCGTCCTGGGTGGGTGCGGTTTCGGCCGGTTCCCCCTGGGATTCTTTTGATTGACTTTATCTTGTTCTTTGAGTGTGTGCAGGTGTTTTTTCAGGTTGCTCTTTACGGTGTTGTTTCGCTTCTGGCGATTGCTTCTTCCCCTGCTTTGTCCCTAGGTTGCTCTTTGCGGTGCTGTTTCGTTGCTGGCGATGGCTTCTTCCCCTGCTCTATCCCTAGGTGCTGCTGTTGTCTCTTCTCTGGAGGGGTTTTCAGTTTGGTCTGTGTAGCTTGCCTGTTTTGGGGCCTCTCCCTGTGGTTTCCTTCTTGAGGGCGTTTCTTGCAGAGGCTCTTTCAGTTTGCTTGCTTTCTTCGCCTGTTTGCCCCTAGCTGTCCTTGGCTCTTTCTTTCCTGGTGGACATGTTGCGTGGTGGCTATGAGAGGCTAGTCTGTGGGGGCCTTGGTCTATAGGGGTTGGTGTTGGCGGTGCATGCTACTTTTGCAGTTGGCTGTCCGTCTCTGTTCTGTGGGTGCTCTCTCCCTGGTGTGGTCCTGGTTCCTGAATTGAGTTGAGTTTGTTCTGGTTGCTTGTTGTCACCCCGAAAGGCGCCTTGTCCGGAGGGTGTGTCAGTTTTTGGTGGGTCTCCTTGGATTAGGCTTTGTCGAGGGAAGCGATGCTAGCCTGGTCCTTGTGGCTATCTGCCGGGCCTGCATACCTGATGGTTGTTCTTTTGCCAGAAGTAGGGGGAAGACGAGTAAAAGGGCCTCTTCTTAGTTTTGGTTTCTTGGTCGTGCTTGGGGGGCTGGCGTCTTACAGGCTTATGATGGAGGGCCAGCTTGGCCTATTTTTATCTCAGCATCTGTCTGTCCTCCCTCTGCCTTGCTAGGTGTCCCTTGACCTTGTCTGGAGTCGCTCTTCTGCTCGTGCCGGCTGGGTGATTGAGGGCTTGGGGTGTTTTTGGGGCGGCTCGGGAGTTCTGCTGCGTTCGTGTTCTTTTTTTTTGCAACAGTAGTTTAATTAATGCGGGGATTGAACCCATGACCTTTAGGTCACCGACTCAACCTTATGCCAATTGAGCTATGCTCGGTTTGACAATAAAATGGCATGCATGGCCTGTTTTCCCCTGCGTTCGTGTTCTGCCTAGTTGTTTCCTCTTGCTTCGCTTGTGTTTCTTTTGCTAGTTGAGTTGTGTTGTCTTTACATGCTTTTTTGTCTTTTCTGGCTCCTTCCCGCTTGTGGGTTGGGTGCCGGGGTTTGTTGTTTGTTGGTTTTGTTGCTCTCCCTCGGGCTGTGAGGATTCCGTTGGGTTGTTTTTATTTGTTTGGTACATTAGTTTTCCCAGCGGATGTTCGCTTGTTTGATGGTGCCCTTTGGCCTCGGGCTTTGAGGTCCTTTTTGCTTATATATAATCACCTTTGCAAAAAAAAAAAAAAAATAGTGTGGGAAGATATCCTCAGTTGGGGTAGAGCTTCCCGCCTCGTTCTCCCTTGGGATGCTGAGCTTGAGTGGATTTGTCGGGAGAATGCTGGGCAGCATAAGCGTAAGCTTGTCTAGAGAGTGGCCTGGTGTGCTATGATCTACCATATTTGGAAGGAACCCAATTTGCGTTTTCATGGCCCGGGTCACCGGCCTCCTCAGTCGGTTATCGCTGCTATTTGGTCTGATTTATCTTCTGCTTGCTCGTCCTGGGTGGGTGCGGTTTCGGCTTGTTCTTTTGATTAACTTCTCTTGTTCTTTAAGTGTGTGCAGGTGTTTTTTTCAGGTTGCTTTGTGTGGTGCTGTTTCGCTTCTGGCGATTGCTTCTTCCCCTGCTCTGACCCTAGGTACTGCTGTCACTCTGGGCTATCTAAGTGATGCTGTTGTCTCTTCTCTGGAAGGGGTTTCCAGTTTGGTCTGTGTGGCTTGCCTGTTTGGGGCCTCCTTGTGGTTGTTCTTCTTGAGGGTGCTTCTTGCAGAGGCTCGTCTCAGTTTTGTTTGCTTTCTTCCCCTGTTTTAGCCCCTCGATGTCCTTGGCTACTTCTTCCCTGGTGGGCGTTTTGAGTGGTGGCTATGAGAGGCTTGTTTGTAGGGGGCCTCTCTCTGTTGGGGTTGGTTCAGGCGGTGCTTGCTACTTCTGCAGTTGGTTGTCCATCTCTGTTCTGTGGGTGCTCTCTGCCCTGGTGTGGTCTTGGTTCCTGATTTGAGTTGAGTTTGTTCTGGATGCTTGTTGTCACCCCGAAAGGCGCCTTGTCCGGAGGGTGTGTCGATTTTTGGTGGGTGTCCTTGGATCAGGCTTTGTCGAGGGAAGCGATGCTTGCCTGGTCCTTGTGGCTTTCTGTCGGGCGCGCATTCCTGATGGTTGTTCTTTTGCCAGAAGTAGGGGGAAGACGAGTTGAAGGGCCTCTTCTTTGTTTTGGGTTTCTTGGTCGTGCCTGGGGGGCTAGTTTCTAACTTGCATATGATGGATGGCCAGCTTGGCCTCTTTTTCTCTCAGCATCTGTCTGTCCTCCCTCTGCTTTGTTTTGGTGCCCCTTGACCTGGTCTGGAGTCGCTCCTTTTTGCTCATGCCGACCGGGGGATTGATGGCTTCAGTTGTTTGGGTGGCTGGGGAGTTTGCTTTGTTTCGTGCTCGGGCTTGTTGCTTCCTCTTGCTACGGTTGTGTTCCATTTCTCTTTGAGTTGTGTTGTCTTTTGCTTTTTGGCTTTTCTGGCTCCTTCCCGCCTGTGGGTTGGGTGCCGGGTGTTTTTGGTTGTTTGTTTTGTTGCTCTCCCTCGGGCTGTGAGGTTCCGTTTGGGTTGCTTTGTTTTGTTTTGGTACATTGGTTTCCCAGTGGTTTGCTTGCTTTCTTCCCCTGTTTGCCCCTTGTTGTCCTTGGCTCTTTCTTCCCTGGTGGGCTTTTTGAGTGGTGGCTATGAGAGGCTAGTCTGTGGGGTGCCTCCCTCTGTAGGGGTTGGTTCAGGCGGTGCTTGCTACTTCTGCAGTTGGTTGTCCATCTCTGTTCTGTGGGTGCTCTTTGCCCCCTGGTGTGGTCCTGGTTCCTTAATTGAGTTGAGTTTGTTCTGGATGCTTGTTGTCACCCCGAAAGGTGCCTTGTCCGGAGGGTGTGTCGGTTTTTTGGTGGGTGTCATTGGATTAGGCTTTGTCGAGGGAAGCGATGCTTGCCTAGTCCTTGTGGCTTTCTGCCGGGCCTGCATACCTGATGGTTGTTCTTTTGCCAGAAGTAGGGGGAAGACGAGTTGAAGGGCTTCGTCTTTGTTTTGGTTTACTTGGGCGTGCTTGGGGGGCTGGCTTCTTGCATGCATATGATGGATGGCCAGCTTGGCCTCTTTTTATCTCAACATCTGTCTGTCCTCCCTCTGCTTTGCTTGGTGCCCCTTGACCATGTCTGGAGTCGCTCTTTCGCTCGTGCCGGCCGGGGGATTGATGGCTTGGGGTGTTTTTGGGGCGGCTGGGGATTTATGCTTCGTTCGTGTTCTGACTTGTTGTTTCCTCTTGCTTCGGTTGTGTTCTTTTGCTCTTTGAGTTGTGTTGTATTTATTTGCTTTTTTGTCTTTTCTGGCTCCTTCCCGCTTGTGGGTTGGGTGCCGGGGTTTGTTGTTGTTGGTTTCTTTGTTGCTTTCCCTTGGGCTGTGAGGTTCTGTTGGGTTGTTTTTGTTTTGTTTGGTACATTGGTTTTCCCAGTGGATGTTCTCTTGTTTGATGGTGCCCTTTGGCCTCGGGCTTTGAGGTCCTTTTTGCTTAATATATAATCTCCTTTGCAAAAAAAAATATAAATTTTTTCTCTCTCCTAAACTCTCTGTTCTCTCTCCTCCCAACAATGGGGGATTGAGTTTTTTGAAGCTTCTTCCATGGTGGTCGTGGTCCTCCTTGCTGCTGCTGGTTGTATGGTGTTGAGGCAACGTGATCAAGCTGGCGACCTGGGATCATCACCGAGGTAACTCACAGCCTCTGAGTTTTATATCACCGAGCATGCTGACCAAGAAAGCAAAGCTGGGCGCTTCACCGAGGTAAGTATTCTATCTTGCTTTTCTTTCGGTTTTTAGTGTTCTTTCGGTTTTAGTGTTTTTGTGCTGTTATTGGTTTCTTGGAGTGTGGTGCTCTGGTTTTGGGTTGAGGGAGATCGTCTTCTTCGTTTGTTCACGCGGCTTGGTGTGCAAATATGAGGAGGAAGAAGTCCCCCCAAAAGAAACCGTTCCTCAAGAGTAATGGTTCTTCTTCGGGCTTCCCTGGTCTTCGGCTCTCCAAAATTTCTGCAACAAAATCAATGGGGGTTGTAAGTTCTGATATCGCTAAGACTAGCCTAAGTGAAGGGCGGTCTAAAGTGGTTGCATCTGACAGGTTGGGGCAAAACTCAGAAGCTGTAAGTTATGGTCAAAAAACAGAGCAGCTTGCATTTTCTGGGCAGACTTCTTCCCTGTCAAAAAATGGAAAAACAGGGGGTCTTTCAATTGAAGGAGAAGATTTCTGTGTTGATTTTGGCCTTGGTCCTCAGCCCCGAATTAACTCTTCTAAGTCTGAGGCTTCTTCTTCGTCTAACCAGAGGAGTGTTGGCGCTGATAAGTCTCGACTGGAGGTTGAAGACGACGGGCTAGGGCTACCTGGTTCTTCGACCATGGAGGCGGCTGCTGATACCCGAGCTTTGAATGTTCGTCCTATTGAAGGAAACTTCAATAATGGTGAGGGCGTGTTTGAAGGGCTGGGTATTAATTCTGAAAAGCTTCCCTTATCTGCTGCCAATTTGAAAATGCAAGTTGGCCCTCTTCCTTCAAAAATGGCGAAAACAGGTGGTAAGGCCAGTCAGTTGAATTCATCTGCGGGAGTTGATATTGTAATAAGGTGCTAGGTCCTCAGCCCCGTGGTATGACTTCTGCTGCCGAGGCTTCTTCATCTTCAAATTTTCGGATTATTGATGATGGCAAGCTTCGACTGGAGGTTGAAGACGATAGTTTAGGCGAACTTGCGTCCTCAACAATGGTGGTGGCTTCTGATGCTCGAGCTTTGAATGCTCTTCCTATTCAAGGAAACTTTAATCATGGTGAGGGCGTGCTTGAAGGGCTGGGTATTAATTCGGCTTTGCTTCCCTTATCTGATGCTAATTCAAATGTGCAAGCTGGCCATCTTGGATATGGGATCCGCTCTAAAAGGTCTTTGTTGCCAAATTTGGAAAATTTGGAAAATCAGCTCCTTGAGCAAAAGACAACTCCCGTAGGCAATTCTTCATTGTCATTACAGGTAAGCTTGGATAATAATTTGATTCAAGATGCTTCTCTCTCTAAAACCGATTGTCAATTGGGCTTTAAAGGAAAAGTTGGAAAATCTATTATTTCCTTGCCTCAAAACCGTGGGAGTTCAAGGAGTTGCCAAACCGAGCATAGCTCAATTGGCATAAGGTTGTGCCCGTGACCTATGAGGTCATGAGTTCAATCCTCGCATTAATTAAATACCGTTGCAAAAAAAAAAACCGTGGGAGTTGGGGAGCTAATCCAAGGTGTGCTTCCCATTTTGACTTCCCAAATGGACTTGGCCCAATTGGTAATGCTTCGGGTGGGCTTGGCCAAGGGAATAGGTTAACACAAGATGGGCTTCATGAGATGGGCTATTCTGATTTTCACCTTAATGGGCTTGATGACTTGGGTTCGGGCCCAATTTTGAATGGGCAAGGAGCCTTGCCTTTTGGGTCGTCCTCTTTTAGCCCAATAGGGCGTGGGCAGTTAGGCCACCTGGTGACTCGTCGTGTTACGCCCAATCGGGATGCATTTTTGCCCCTTGAGGAAAAGGATGTAGCTAGTGAGGTTGGGTTGGGGTGTAGCTCGGTTGGGCCTAGGATTGGTTCGGGGATTCCAGGAAAGTTTCCTCTCTTAGGCCGTCCTAGTTCGGACTTAGGAGTGAGTGAAGGGGCTGATGCGTCTTTGGGTTCCTTTGGTGGGTTTGGGTCTAATCATATTGGGCCCGGTGGGCCCCTAGGGTCCCTTGGTCAGGGGCATAAGGCTAGTTGGGCCAATCTGTTTGGGCCTCAGTGGACCTCCCCAGCTGATGAGCCCCTTCTCTATAACCCTCCAATTGAGAAGGATGGGATTATGTTTTCCATTCCCTCGGATGAGGTTATTGAGGAGGGCATAGCAGTTTGGAGAGGTTCGTTGGTGGGTCAGTTTATGGATGGCAAACTACCTTTTTTTGTTCTTGATCGGCTGGTCAGAAGGATTTGGGGACATGTGGAAGTTCCAACCATTAACTTGTTTGATAATGGTTTGATCATCTTCAGGTTCCAAAAGAACTCAGCCCGGGATTGGGTCCTGGAGAATGGCCCCTGGCACTTTGGGGGGAAGCCTATCCTTCTGAGGCAGTGGGCCCCTAGGATAGTACCCCAGACCTTTGTGTTCGATAAAATTCCTGTGTGGGTAAAGTTTTTTCATGTCCCTATGGAATTATGGACCACTCCTGGGTTGAGTAACATTGCGAGTACGGTTGGTGTTCCTTTGCGGTTGGATAAGCCTACAAAGGATAAAACGTGCTCCTTGTATGCTCGAGTTTGTGTGGAGGTCGCGATTGATGCCCCTCTTCCTAGTACAGTTGGGGTTACTGTCTATGGGGTGGATCATACTATCCCAATTGAATATGAATGGAAGCCCAAGCGGTGCCTGTCTTGTCGTGTCTTTGGTCATTCGGACACAGGTTGTCCGAAACAGACTGAGCGTGAGGTCAAGGTGCCGGCCCAGAAAGAGGTCGTGGGCTCGGATCAGGTAGTGGTTGCTAGTGGGGAGGGTCAAGAGGCCTCCTCTCTTGAGGGTGTTGATGAGTTTATCCCTGTGGAAGGGAAATCTGGTAGGCGTAAACGGAACAGGAAGAAGGCTACCAAATCCTTGGCTGCCACAGACTCGTCTGCCCATCCCATTGCCTTGGTTAGTCTCCCGAGTTCTCCTATTGGCCCCACCTCTAGGCTTTCCCGTTCTCCTGAGCCCCCAAAGGGGGTCCACGTGACTAACTCTTTCGGTTCTCTAGCTGATTCCTCGGGGTGTGCTTTGGCCTCCCTGAGGGTGGTTTCCTTAGTGGAAAAGGCGCTCTGTGATAGTGTGGACCCTCGATGGTGTCAGGATGCCACTGTCTCCCCTTCTACTTCCTATGTCTAGTTCGTGCTCGTGGAATATGCGCGGTCTCACTGACCCGACAAAAGGACGATGTGTTCGCTCCTTTTTGCAGTCTGAAAATATTGGTTTCTGCTGTCTGGTAGAAACTAAGGTTAAGGATCTTCAGTTTGACTTCGTGTTTCGTTCCTTTGGGGCCGATTGGCAGTGCGTGTGTAGTAATGGGGATAGTGGCCTGAGTCGTATTTGGGTGTTATGGCGTTCCCGCCGTTTCTCTTTCTCTCCCAGCCTGATTAGTCCTCAGTTGGTTACTGGCTCCCTGGTGGATCTGTCTTCCCAGGTTGCGACTCATATTGCCTGTGTGTATGGGTCCAATCTCGAGGCTGGACGGTCTGCTTTGTGGAGGGAGTTGGCCTTGGCTTGTTCGAGTTGGTCTTCCCCTGGCGTGGTTATGGGAGACTTTAATGAGACTAGGCGGCTGACTGAGAGGAGTGGTGGTAACCATAGCATCTCTGCGATGGGAGCCTTTGATAATGCTCTCCTAGAGGCTGACTTGGTTGAGCTGCCGGTTCAGGGGAATTGGTTCACTTGGACTAGCCGCCCGCGGGGTGGCCCGGGAGGTCAGTTGGGGAGGTTGGATAGAGTTTTGGTGAATGCTGAGTGGGATTCTGCCCGCCCTCTATGTGTGGTGCACGTGCATGATTGGGGTGTTTCTGATCACAGTCCGATGGTTTTCTCTCCAGGCCCTTTAGGTTCTCGTCGGTCTCCCTCCTTTCGGTTCTTTAACCATTGGGGGGAGTCTGATAGGTTTTTGTCTGTGGTCGCTAGTGGGTGGGTGACCTGTGTTGGGGTCTATCCGCTTGTTAGCTTTGCTCGCAATTTAAAGGGTTTAAAGAGATCTCTAAGGCAGGAGTTTGGGAAGCCGATTGGCGTGCTTAGTCCGCAGGTTGTTGATCTTCGCTTGGCCATGGAGGCTGCCCAGGCTGGAGTTTTGGCAGACCCCCTTTCTCCCTTCCTCCAGCTTCAGGCCTCTGAGGCCTCGGATAGGTTTTGGGCAGCAGCTAGGTGTGAAGAAGCCTCTCTTCGGCAGAAATCAAGGGTTAAATGGTTGGCGTTAGGGGATAGGAACTCGGGTTTCTTTCATAGGAGCGTGAAAGTTAGGGCAGCCCGGAATAGCTTTACCTCTCTGGTTGACGGTTCTGGGACAAGGTTGTCTTCCCATGAGGACATCTCGAGGTCTCTGGTTCTTTATTTCCAGGGGCTCTTGGGTTCCCAGTGGGTTGGTTACCGTGACCTTACAGAGCACTTAAAACCGATAGTGGGGTTTTTGTGGTATGATCAGTGTGTAGCAGATCTCATCCGCCCCATCTCGAGAGATGAGGTTCGAGCTGTTCTCTTTTCCATGAGTAGTGCCAAGGCTCCTAGGCCGGATGGGTTCCCTGTGGGGTTTTTCAAGGCTGCTTGGAGTGTTGTTGGGGATGATTTCTGTTCCGCAGCGCTTCACTTCTTTGATACCTCCTTCCTTCCTCCTGGTATCAATGCCACCTCTCTTACCTTGATTCCTAAGAAGGTGGGTGCCTCCCGGGTTGAGGATTTCAGGCCTATTTCCTGTTGTAATGTGTTGTATAAATGCATTGCAAAGGTTTTGGCTAATCGTCTTCGCGTGTGGCTACCTTCCTTCATCAGTCTGAATCAGTCGGCCTTTGTTCAAGGGAGGAGTATTGTGGATAACATTCTGCTCTGCCAGGAGTTGGTTGGGGGTTACCACATCAATAAAGGGAGGTTGCGGTGTGTGCTGAACATCGACCTACAGAAAGCTTATGATTCTATCCAGTGGGATTTTCTCTTTGGCTTACTGCTCTCGATTGGTACGCCTTGCCAGTTTGTCAACTAGATCCGGGCTTGCGTTACTTCGCCTATGTTCTCCATTTCGGTGAATGGGTCCTCTGAGGGGTCTTTTGCAGGTAGGCGGGGTCTCCGTCAGGGAGATCCCCTGTCCCCTTTTTTTTTGCAAAGGTGAATATATATTAAGCAAAAAGGACCTCAAAGCCCGAGGCCAAAGGGCACCATCAAACAAGAACAACATCCACTGGGAAAACCAATGTACCAAACAAAACAAAAACAACCCAACGGAAACCTGACAGCCCGAGGGAAAGCAATAAAACCAGCAACAAACAAACCCCGACACCCAACCCACAATCGGGAAGGAGCCATAAAAGACAAAAAGGCAAATAAATACAACACAACTCAAGACCCAAAGAACACAACCCAAGCAAGAGGAAGCAACAAGCAAGAACACGAACGAAGCAAAACTCCCCAGCCGCCCAAAAAAACACCCGAAGCCATCAATCCCCCGCCCGGCACGAGCAACAGAGCGACTCCAGACAAGGTCAAGGGGCACCAAGCAAGGCAGAGGGAGGACAGACAAATGCTGAGATAAAAGAGGCCAAGCTGGCCATCCATCATATGCAAGGAAGAATCCAGCCCCCCAAACACGATCAAGTAAACCAAAACAAAGAAGAGGCCCTTCAACTCGTCTTCCCCCTACTTCTGGCAAAAGAACAACCATCAGGTATGCAGGCCCGGCAGAAAGCCACAAGGACCAGGCAAGCATCGCTTCCCTCGACAAAGCCTGATCCAAGGACACCCACCAAAAAATGATGCAAGCACCGCCTGAACCCACCCCCACAGAGAGATGCCCCCCACAGACTAGCCTCTCATAGCCAACACTCCAATAGCCCACCAGGGAAGAAAGAAGCCAAGACATCAAGGGGCAAACAGGGAAAGAAAGCAAGCAAACTGAACGAGCCTCTGCAAGAAGCGCCCTCAAAGCAGGAACAAGCACAGGGAGAGGCCCCAAACAGGCAAGCCGCGCAGACCAAACTGAAAACCCCTCCAGAGAAGAGACAACAGCAGCACCTAGGGACAGAACAGGGGAGCAAACGCCAGCACCGAGACAACACCGCAAGGAGCAACCTAGGGACAGAGCAGGGGAAGAAGCAAACGCCAGAAGCGAAACAGCACCGCAAAGAGCAACCTGAAAAAACACCTGCACACACTCAAAGAACAAGATCAATCAAAAGAATCCCAGGGGGAACCTACCGAAACCGCACCCACCCAGGACGAGCATGACGAAGAAATATCAGACCGAATAGCAGCGATAACCGACTGAGGATGGCGGTGACCCGGGCCTTGAAAACGCAAGTTGCGTTCCATCCAAATATGGTAGATCACAGCACACCAGGCCACTCTCCAAACAAGCTTACGCTTGTGCTGCCCAGCACTCACCCGACAAATCCACCCAAGCTCAGCATCCCAAGGGAGAACGAGGCGGGAAGCTCTACCCCAACTGAGTATATCTTCCCACACCAAACTTGCAAAGGGGCACTGAAAGAACAGGTGGTCGCGGGACTCAGTCCTGGACAAACAAAGCAAACAATCAGTAGGGGTCGAGGGGATCCACCTAGCCAGCCTGTCCCGGGTATACAGACGATCTCTCAAGGCCAGCCAGGTGACAAAAGCATCACGCGGAATATTTCCCCCAAACCAAAGCAAACCCTGCCAAGGAACCACCGTCCCACGAGGACGGATCGCCTCCCAAGCACTCGAAACTGAAAAGCCACTCCCGCCTGGAACCCAGATCAATCTATCCTCCCGACCTGGGCAACTCACAGTAGAGCGCACGGCATCAGAGATCTCCAACAACTCAGGAGACACCAACGACCACCGCCACGAACCATCAGGCAGCAGGAAATCAGAGACCATAGCTTGAATATGACTAGCCGCGTCATACAAGATACGATCACTAATCCTCGGGAGAATAGGACCATCAGGCAGCCATGGATCAACCCACATACGGCACCTACAACCATCGCCAATGGAAAACCGGACAAGTGGACGGAATTGGTCCCGAAGCCCCATAATCGCCTTGAGGCACCAAGACCACAGAGACGACACAGGAATCGTCCAAAGAGAATGACCACGGAGGACCCAAAGAGAACCATAGCGAAGCAGAGCGAAGCAGAAGGAGCCAAAGGAGCTTCATAACAGCTGCCGAGTTCCAGGATTGGATATGACGAATACCCAAACCTCCCTCCCGCTTCGGCAAACAAATGTCATCCCAGGCAACCTTAGCCCCCCGCGACCAGAAGGAGAGCCTTTCCAGAGGTAGCAACGAAGCAAACTCTCAACCCTATGGACTATACGAGCAGGCAACACAAACACACTAGCCCAATAGACCTGGAAGCTCTAGAGGACCGACTGGATAAGCTGCAACCTACCAGCATAGGAAAGAGCCCTAGCAGTCCAACTGCCAATCCTAGAGGTGATCCGATCAATCATGGGCTGGCAATCCCGAGAAGACAGCCTTCCTGAGAGGATAGGGAGACCTAAGTAACAAACAGGCAGGGACGCAAGAGCAACACCCATGAACTCAGCAAGGCCGACAGCCACCGGGACAGGAACCCCCGCACAGAACATCGAGCTCTTAGCGGAGTTAGCCACAAGGCCCGAAAGCTCCTGGAAGTGATGTAAGGTCTGCTGAACAAACCTCAAAGAAGTCCTATTCCCCGTAGAGAAAATCATCCAGTCATCCGCAAAGCAAAGATGGGTAAGATTAACCCTCTCGCACTTGGGATGAAACTCAAACTCAGGCGGCGGGGAATTCAGCAGCCGCGACAAGACTTCCATACACATGACGAACAGGTAAGGGGACAGGGGATCTCCCTGACGGAGACCCCGCCTACCAGCAAAAAACCCCTCAGAGGACCCATTCACCGAAATGGAGAACATAGGCGAAGTAACGCAAGCCCGGATCCAGTTGACAAACTGGCAAGGCGTACCAATTGAGAGCAGTAAGCCAAAGAGAAAATGCCACTGGATAGAATCATAAGCTTTCTGCAGGTCGATCTTCAACACACACCGCGGGCTCCCTTTATTGAGGTGGTAACCCCCAACCAACTCCTGGCAGAGCAGAATGTTATCCAGAATACTCCTACCTTGAACAAAGGCCGACTGATTCGGACTGATGAAAGAAGGCAGCCACACGCGAAGACGATTAGCCAAAACCTTTGCAATGCATTTATACAACAAACTACAACAGGAAATAGGCCTGGAATCCTCAACCCGAGAGGCACCCACCTTCTTAGGAATCAAGGTAAGAGAGGTGGCATTGATACCAGGAGGAAGGAAGGTAGTATCAAAGAAGTGAAGCGCTGCGGAACAGAAATCATCCCCAACAACACTCCAAGCAGCCTTGAAAAACCCCACAGGGAACCCATCCGGCCCAGGAGCCTTGGCACTACACATGGAAAAGAGAACAGCTCGAACCTCATCTCTCGAGATGGGGCGGATGAGATCAGCTACACACTGATCAGACCACAAAAACCCCACTATCGGTTTTAAGTGCTCTGTAAGGTCACGGTAACCAACCCACTGGGAACCCAAGAGCCCCTGGAAATAAAGAACCAGAGACCTCGAGATGTCCTCATGGGAAGACAACCTTGTCCCAGAACCGTCTACCAGAGAGGTAAAGCTATTCCGGGCTGCCCTAACTTTCACTCTCCTATGAAAGAAACCCGAGTTCCTATCCCCTAACGCCAACCATTTAACCCTTGATTTCTGCCGAAGAGAGGCTTCTTCACACCTAGCTGCTGCCCAAAACCTATCCGAGGCCTCAGAGGCCTAAAGCTGGAGGAAGGGAGAAAGGGGGTCTGCCAAAACTCCAGCCTGGGCAGCCTCCATGGCCAAGCGAAGATCAACAACCTGCTGACAAAGCACGCCAATCGGCTTCCCAACCTCCTCCTGCCTTAGAGATCTCTTTAAGCCCTTTAAATTGCGAGCAAAGCTAACAAGCGGAGAGACCCCAACATGGGTCTCCCACCTACTAGCGACCACAGACAAAAACCTATCTGACTCCCCCCAATGGTTAAAGAACCGAAAGGAGGGAGACCGACGAGCACCTAAAGGGCCTGGAGAGAAAACCATCGGACTATGATCAGAAACACCCCAATCATGCACCTGCACCACACACAGAGGGCGGGTAGAAGCCCACTCAGCATTCACAAAAACTCTATCCAACCTCCCCAACTGACCTCCCGGGCCCCCCCTCGGGCGGCTAGTCCAAGTGAACCAATTAACCTGGACCGGCAGCTCAACCAAGTCAGCCTCAAGGAGAGCATTATCAAAAGCTCCTATCGCAGAGATGCTATGGTTACCACCACTCCTCTCAGTCAGCCGCCGAGTCTCATTAAAGTCTCCCATAACCACTCCAGGGGAAGACCAGCTCGAATAAGCCATGGCCAACTCCCTCCACAAGGCAGACCGCCCAGCCTCGAGATTGGACCCATACACACAGGCAATATGAGAGAAAGAGAAACGGCGGGAACGCCATAACACCCAAATACGACTGAGGCCACTATCCCCATAACTACACACGCACTGCCAATCGGCCCCAAAGGAACGAAACACGAAGTCAAACTGATGAGCCTTAACCTTAGTTTCTACCAGACAACAGAAATCAATATTCTCAGACTGCAAAAAGGAACGAACACATCGTCCTTTTGTCGGGTCAGTGAGACCGCGCACATTCCACGAGCACCAACTAGACATAGGAAGTAGAAGGGGAGACGGTGGCATCCTGACACCATCGAGGGTCCACACTGTCACAGAGTGTCTTTTCCACTAAGGAAACCACCCTTAGGGAGGCCAAAGCACACCCCGAGGAATCAGCAAGAGAACCGAAAGAGTTAGTCACGTGGACCCCCTTTGGGGGCTCAGGAGAACGGGAAAGCCTAGGGGTGGGGCCAATAGGAAAACTCGGGAGGCTAACCAAGGCAATGGGATGGGCAGACGAGTTTGTCGCAGCCAAGGATTTGGCAGCCTTCTTCCTGTTCCGTTTACGCCTACGAGATTTCCCTTCCACAGGGATAAAGTCATCACCAACCTCAAGAGAGGAGGCCTGTTGACCCTCCCCATTAGACACCTTGACCTCACCCTCAGCAGACACCTGTGTAGTGAGGATGGGAGCAATACTACCCACATTCTGTTTCGGACAACCGGTGTCCGAATGACCAAAGACACGGCAAGACAGGCACCGCTTGGGCTTCCACTCATATTCAATTGGGATAGTGTGATCTACCCCATAGACAGTGACCCCAACTTTACTAGGAAGAGGGGCATCAATCGCGACCTCCACACAAACCCGAGCATACGAGGAGCACGTTTTGTCCTTAGTAGGCTTATTCAACTGCAAAGGAACACCAACCGTGCTCGCGATATTACTCAACCCAGGAGTGGTCCACAGTTCCATAGGGACATGAAAAAACTTGACCCACACAAGAATTTTATCGAAGACAAAGGTCTGAGGGACTATCCCAGGGACCCACTGCCTCAGAAGGATAGGCTTACCCCCAATGTGCCAGGGGCCATTCTCCATGACCCAATCCCGAGCTGAGTCCTTTTTTAACCTGAAGATGATCAAACCATTATCAAACAAGTTAATGGTTGGAACTTCCACATGTCCCCAAATCCTCCTGACAAGCCGATCAAGGACAAAAAACCTCTCCAAACAACAATGCCCTCCTCAATTACCTCATCCGAGGGAATGGCAAACATAATCCCATCCTTCTCAAATGGAGGGTTATATACTAGGGGTTCATCAACTGGAGAGGTCCACCGAGGCCCAAAAAGATTGGCCCAACTGGCCTTTTGCCCCTGACCATGGGGCCCAAGGGCCCCAAAGGCCCCAATAGGATTTGGCCCAAGATCACCCAAAGAACCTTCAGACACATCATCCCCATCACTAGTTCCTAACTCCGAACAAGGAAGGCCTAACAGGGGAAACTTTCATGGAATCCTCGAGCCCATCCTAGGCCCAAGCGAGCTAAATCCCAGCCCAAACTCACTATCTCCAACCCTTTCCTCCAGGGGAAAACTCTCGGCTCGAGAGGGTAAATAACGACGAGTCACCAAGTTGCCCAGTTGCCCACGCCCTATAGGGCTGAAAGAGGACGGCCCAATTGGACCAATAGGCAAAGCTCCTAGCCCTAAAGTCAAATTTGGGCCCAATCCCATTGGGCCAAGCCCACTTAGATGAAGCCCATTTTTATCCAACCCATCTAGCCCAATATGGTCAAGCCCATTAGCACTAATCCCATAATGCCCGAGCCCAATGGAGCCCATTGCATTTGGGCCAAGCCCATTTGGGGCTTCAATTTGGCCACCCTTGCGATGAACGGATTGTAAATCCCCACGGGTCGGCCCAACAAGGGAGTGAGAGTTTAAGGACTTGCCAACTTTAGGAAATTTGACTTTCAAACCATTAGGAGCATTACCAACGGCTGGGAAATCTTCATTTAATTGAGATCCCAGAGATACCAAAAGCGGATCACTCAATAAAAGTTCCTTTCCCTTATTTGACTCACGTTTCCAACCGATTTGCTTGCCTACGAGAGAAGCCTTAGATACCATGTGTTGATTGCCCAATAAATCCATATTTGGCAATGCTGATTTATTAGAGATCCCATAATCAGAAAGGCCATCTTGCAAACACGAATTGGCAGCAGAGATCCCATAATTGGCAATCCTTCCTTCCAAATTAAGCATCGAAGCATCCTTAAAACGGACAGGAGACTCTCCATCAACATTACCAGCCTTCCCCGTTGAATTAGCAGCAACAGACGCGGTCAAAGAAGGAATGGGACCAACTGTCGGATCCACCTTAACTCTCAGACCGGCAATGCCAAATATGCATCCCTTTGGGGCATTTTGGGTTTTTTGCAATTTCCATATCGCTCGTTTCTTCCCTTCTTTTCCAAACTTATGGTCGGGGACGCTTTTTAACCTCAAACTACAACTCTCGAAGCCTGCGAGTCTAATATCTAACAACCTTGCACCCCAATCTCAAAGCCCTAAAATCCTCAACGGGAGCATTTAAAGCACGTGCCAAAAAAACTGAGTAAGATTCCGAATTGCACAAAACCAAAGAGTGGATTGTGAATGTTTGATCAATACGAACCCATTTTTGAATAAAAAAAAAATTCAAAAAATGCATCCCACCGGGGAGTTTTCGGTTTTTTGCAATTTCCATATCGCTCGTTTCTTCCCTTCTTTTCCAAACTTATGGTCGGGGAAGCTTTTTAACCTCAAACTACAACTCTCGAAGCCTGCGAGTCTAATATCTAACAACCTTCGACCCTAATCTCAACGCCCTAAAATCCTCAACGGGAGCATTTAAAGCACGTGCCAAAAAAACTGAGTAAGATTCCGAATTGCACAAAAACAAAGAGTGGATTGTGAATATTTGATCAATACGAACCCATTTTTGAATAAAAAAAAATTCAAAAAATGCATCCCACCGCGGCGTTTTGGGTTTTTTGCAATTTCCATATCGCTCGTTTCTTCCCTTCTTTTCCAAACTTATGGTCGGGGACGCTTTTTAACCTCAAACTACAACTCTCGAAGCCTGCGAGTCTAATATCTAACAACCTTGCACCCCAATCTCAAAGCCCTAAAATCCTCAACGGGAGCATTTAAAGCACGTGCAAAAAAAACTGAGTAAGATTCCGAATTGCACAAAACCAAAGAGTGGATTGTGAATGTTTGATCAATACGAACCCATTTTTGAATAAAAAAAAAGTTCAAAAAATGCATCCCACCAGGGAGTTTTCGGTTTTTGCAATTTCCATATCGCTCGTTTCTTCCCTTCTTTTCCAAACTTATGGTCGGGGAAGCTTTTTAACCTCAAACTACAACTCTCGAAGCCTGCGAGTCTAATATCTAACAACCTTCGACCCCAATCTCAAAGCCCTAAAATCCTCAACGGGAGCATTTAAAGCACGTGCCAAAAAAACTAAGTAAGATTCCGAATTTTTTTTTTTGCAAAAGTGATTATATATAAGCAAAAGGCCTCAAAGCCCGAGGCCAAAGGGCACAACAACAAGAGAACAAACACTGGGAGAACCAATGTACGACAACAAAACGAAAACAACACAACGGAAACCTCACAGCCCGAGGGGAAGCAACAAATAAACCAAACAACAACAAACCCCAGCATCCAACCCACAAGCGGGAAGGAGCTAGAAAAGACAAAAAGCAGAAAAAAGTAACACAACTGAAAAGCAAAGAAACAGCTGAAGCAGGAGGAAACAAAGAGATAGAACACGAAGGAATCGTTACACCTCAACCGCGAAGCATGACACGTCATCCGCCCACAAAACTCCCCAGGCCATCCAACCCCCGGCCGGTACTAGCGAAAGAGCGACTCCAGACAGGGTCAAGGGGCACCAAGCAAAACAGAGAGAGGACAGGCAGATGCTGAGAAATAAGGGGCCAAGCTGGCCATCCATCAAATGCAAGCAAGAAGCCCGCCCCCCAAGCTCGACCAAGAAACCGAACAACGAAGAGGCCCATCAACTCGTCTTCCCCCTACTTATGGCAAAAGAACAACCATCCGGTATGCAGGCACGACAGAAAGCCACAGAGACCCAGCCAGCATCGCTTCCCTCGACAAAGCCAGATCCAAGGACCCACCAAAAGCCCACACACCCTCAGGACAAAGCGCCTTTCGGGGTGACAACAAGCGTCCAGAACACAACTCAATTAGGAACCAGGACCGGCAGGGGACAACGAGCACCCACAGAACAAGAGAAGGACAACCAACTGCAGAAGAAACAAGCACGGCCTGAAACACTCCGACAGCTAGGGACACCCCACAAACTAGCCTCGCAGAGCCCCACACAAGAAGCCCACCAGAGGAGAAAGGCCAAGGACAGCCAAGGACAGACAGATGAAGAAGCCAACAACTGAACAAGCCTCAGAAAGCAGCGAACTCATAGCAAGAACAAGCACAGGGACAAGCTCAAATAACCAAGCCACACAGACCAAACCAGAAACCCCTCCAGAAGAAGGGACAACAGCATGAACCAGGGACAGAGCAGGGGAAGTAGCAATCGCCATAAGCGAGACAGCGCCACATAGAGCAACCTGACAAAACACCTGCACACACTCAAAGAACAAGACGGCCGAAACCGCACCCGCCCAGGACGAGCATGCAGAAGAAATATCAGACCGAATAGCAGCGATAACCGACTGAGTAGGGCGGTGACCCGGGCCATGAAAACGCAAATTGCGTTCCATCCAAATATGGTAAATCACAGCACACCAGGCCACCCTCCAAACAAGCTTACGCTTGTGCTGCCCAGCACTCACCCGACAAATCCACTCAAGCTCAGCATCCCAAGGGAGAACGAGGCGGGAAGCTCTGCCCCAACAGAGGTATCCTCCCACACCAAACTCGCAAAGGGGCACTGGAAGAACAAGTGGTCACGGGACTCAGTCCCGGACAAACAAAGCAACCAATCAGTAGGTGTCGAGGGGATCCACCTAGCCAGCCTATCACGAGTATACAAGCGGTCCCTCAAGGCCAGCCAGGTGACAAAAGCATGACGCGGAATATTCCCCCCGAACCATAGCAAACCCTGCCACGGGACCACTGTCCCACGGGGGCGAATCGCCTCCCAAGCACTAGAAACCGAAAAACCAATCCCGCCAGGAACCCAGATCAACTTATCCTCCCTACCTGGGCAACACACAGTAGAGCGCACAGCATCGGCGATCTCCAACAAATCAGGAGACACTGCCGGCCACCGCCACGAACCATCAGGTAGCAAAAAATCAGAGACCATAGCTTGAATATGACTAGCTGCGTCATACAAGATACGATCACTACCTCCTTTCGGTTCTTTAACCATTGGGGGGAGTCTGAGAGGTTTTTGTCTGTGATTGCCAGTAGGTGGGTGACCCATGTTGGGGTCTCTCCGCTTGTTAGCTTCGCTCGCAATTTAAAGGGCTTAAAGGGGACTCTCAGGCAGGAGTTTGGGACGCCGATTGCCGTGCTTAGTCAGCAGGTTATTGATCTGCGCTTGGCCATGGAGGCTGCCCAGGCGACAGTTTTGGTGGACCCCCTTTCTCCTTCCCTCCAGCGTCAGGCTGCTGAGGCTTCTGATAGGTTCTGGGCAGCAGCTAGGTGTGAGGAAGCCTCCCTTCGGCAGAAATCGAGGGTCAAGTGGCTGGCGTTAGGGGATAGGAACTCGGGGTTCTTTCACAGGAGCGTAAAAGTTAGGGCGGCCCGAAATAACTTTTCCTCTTTGGTTGATGGCTCTGGGGTCAGGTTGTCGTCCCATGAGGACATCTCGAGATCTCTGGAGAGTAGTATCAAAGGCGCCCATCGCAGGAATGCAATGGTTACCCCCACTCCTCTCAGTCAACCGGCGAGTCTCATTGAAGTCTCCCATAACTACGCCAGGGGAAGACCAACTCGAACAAGCCAAGGCCAACTCACTCCACAAAGCAGACCTCTCAGCCTCGAGATTGGACCCATACACACAGGCAATATGAGTCGCAACCTGAGAAGACAGGTCCACCAGGGAGCCAGTAACAAACTGAGGACTAATCAGGCTAGGGGAGAAAGAGAAACGGCGGGAACGCCATAACACCCAAATACGACCCAGGCCACTATCCCCATAACTACAAACACACTGCCAATCAGCCCCAAAGGAACGAAACACGAAATCAAACTGATGAGCCTTAACCTTAGTTTCTACCAGACAGCAGAAACCAATATTCTCAGCCTGCAAAAAGGAACGAACACATCGCCCTTTTGTCGGGTCAGTGAGACCGCGCACATTCCACGAGCACCAACTAGACATAGGAAGTAGAAGGGGAAACAATGGCATCCTGACACCATCGAGGGTCCACACTGTCACAGAGCGTCTTTTCCACTAAGGAAACCACCCTCGTGGGGGCCAAATCACACCCCAAAGAATCCGAAAGAGATCCGGAAGAGTTAGTCACAAGTACCCCCTTCGGGGGCTCAGGAGAACGGGGGAGCCGAGAGGAGGGGCCAATAGGAGAACTCGGGAGACTAGCCAAGGCAAAGGGAAGGGCAGACGAGTCTGCAGCCATGGACTTGGCAGCCTTCTTCCGTTTACGCCTGCGTGATTTCCCTCCCACAGGGATAAAGTCATCACCAGCCTCAAGAGAGGAGGCCTGTTCACCCTCCCCACTAGCAACCCCTACCTGATCCGAGTTCACTCCAACACTCTGGGCCGGCACCCTGACTCCACCCTCAGTAGACACCTGTGTAGGGAGGGTGGAATCACAACTACTCTCAGTCTTTTTTGGACAGCGAGAGTCCGAGTGGCCAAAGACCCGACAGGATAGGCACCTCTTGGGCTTCCATTCATACTCAATGGGGATAGTATGATCCACCCCATAGACCGTGACCCCAACCTTACTAGGAAGAGGGGCATCAATCGCAACCTCCACACAGACCCGAGCATACGAGGAGCACGTTTTGTCCTTTGTAGGCTTATCCAACCGCAAAGGAACACCTACCGTACTCGCAATGTTGCTCAACCCAGGAGTGGTCCACAATTCCATAGGGACATGGAAAAACTTAACCCACACAGGAATTTTATCGAACACAAAGGTCTGGGGGACAATCCCAGGGGCCCACTGCCTCAGTAGGATAGGCTTCCCTCCAAAAAAATTTCCCTTTTTTGTTCTTGATCGGATTGTAAGGAAGATTTGGGGACATGTGGAAGTTCCAACCATTAACTTGTTTGATAATGGTTTGATCATCTTCAGGTTCAAGAAGGACTCAACTCGGGACTGGGTCCTGGAGAATGGCCCCTGGCACATAGGGGGGAAGCCTATCCTTCTGAGGCAGTGGGTCCCTGGGATTGTCCCCCAGACCTTTGTTTTTTATAAAATTCCTATGTGGGTCAAGTTTTTTCATGTACCTATGGAATTGTGGACCACCCCTGGGTTGAGTAATATTGCAAGCACGGTAGGTGTTCCTTTGCAAGATTCCGAATTGCACAAAACCAAAGAGTGGATTGTGGGGGACAAAACCTTAAATCTTCAAAATTTCGAATTGCACAAAACCAGGAGCGTAAAAGTTAGGGCGGCCCGAAATAACTTTTCCTCTTTGGTTGATGGCTCTGGGGTCAGGTTGTCGTCCCATGAGGACATCTCGAGATCTCTGGTTCATTATTTCCAGGGTCTCTTGGGGTCCCAAGGGGTTGGGTATCGTGACCTCACTGAGTGTTTAAAGCCGATGGTGGGGTTTTCTTGGTCTGATCAGTGTGTAACTGATCTCACTCGCCCCATCTCGCGAGAGGAAGTTCGAGCTGTTCTCTTTTCCATGAGTAGTGCCAGGGCTCCTGGCCCGGATGGCTTCCCTGTGGGGTTTTTCAAAGCTGCTTGGAGTGTTGTTGGGGATGATTTCGTTTCCGCTGTGCTTCACTTCTTTGATACCTCCTTCCTTCCTCCTGGTATCAATGCCACCTCTCTTACCTTGATTCCTAAGAAGGTAGGTGCTTCACGGGTTGAGGATTTCAGGCCTATTTCCTGCTGTAATGTGTTGTATAAATGCATTGCAAAGGTTTTGGCTAATCGTCTTCGCGTGTGGCTGCCTTCCTTCATTAGTCCGATTCAGTCGGCCTTTGTTCAAGGTAGGAGCATTGTGGATAACATTCTGCTCTGCCAGGAGTTGGTTGGGGGTTACCACCTCAACAAAGGGAGCCCGCGGTGTGTGCTGAAGATTGACCTGCAGAAGGCCTATGACTCTATTCAGTGGGATTTTCTCTTTGGCTTACTGCTTTCGATTGGTACGCCCTGCCAGTTTGTCAATTGGGTCCGGGCTTGCGTTACTTCGCCTATGTTCTCCATCTCGGTGAATGGGTCCTCTGAGGGGTTTTTTGCGGGTAGGCGTGGTCTCCGTCAGGGTGATCCCCTGTCCCCTTACCTGTTCGTCATGTGTATGGAAGTCTTATCGCGGCTGCTAAATTCCCCGCCGCCTGAGTTTGAGTTTCATCCCAAGTGTGAGATGGTTAATCTTACCCATCTTTGCTTTGCGGATGACTTGATGATTTTCTCTACGGGGAACAGGTCCTCCTTGAGGTTTGTCCAGCAGACTTTACTTCACTTCCAGGAGCTATCTGGCCTTGTGGCCAACTCCGCTAAGAGCTCGATGTTCTGCGCGGGGGTTCCTGTCGAGGTGGCTGTAGGTCTGGCTGAGTTCATGGGTGTTGCTTTGGCGTCCTTGCCTGTGTGTTATTTAGGTCTCCCTCTCATCTCAGGTCGGTTGTCTTCTCGGGATTGCCAGCCTCTGATTGATCGGATCACCTCTAGGATTGGCAGTTGGACTGCTAGGGCCCTTTCCTATGCATGAAGGTTGCAGCTAATCCAGTCGGTCCTTCACAGCTTCCAAGTCTATTGGGCTAGTGTGTTTGTGCTGCCTGCTCGTATAGTCCATAGGGTTGAGAGTTTGCTTCGTTGTTACCTCTGGAAGGGCTCTCCTTCTGGTTGTGGGGGGGCGAAGGTTGCCTGGGCTGACATTTGTTTGCCGAAGAGCGAGGGAGGTTTGGGTATTCGTCATATCCCTTCCTGGAACTCGGCAGCAGTTATGAAGCTCCTCTGGCTCCTCCTGCTTCGTTCTGGGTCTCTGTGGGTGGCTTGGATGGAGGCGTATATCCTCCGTGGTCGGTCTCTTTGGACGATTCCTGTGTCGTCTACGTGGTCTTGGTGCCTCCAGGCGATTATGGGGCTTCGGGACCAATTCCGTCCGCTTATCCGGTTTTCCATTGGTGACGGTTCTAGGTGTCGTATGTGGGTTGATCCTTGGCTGCCTGATGGTCCTATTCTCCCCAGAATTAGTGATCGTATCTTGTATGACGCAGCTAGTCATATTCAAGCTATGGTCTCTGATTTTTTGCTACCTGATGGTTCGTGGCGGTGGCCGGCAGTGTCTCCTGATTTGTTGGAGATTGTCGATGCTGTGCGTTCTACTGTGTGTTGCCCAGGTAGGGAGGATAAGTTGATCTGGGTTCCTGGTGGGATTGGTTTCTCGGTTTCTAGTGCTTGGGAGGCGATTCGCCCCCGTGGGACAGTGGCCCCGTGGCAGGGTTTGCTATGGTTCGGGGGGAATATTCCGCGTCATGCTTTTGTCACCTGGCTGGCCTTGAGGGACCGCTTGTATACTCGTGATAGGCTGGCTAGGTGGATCCCCTCGACACCTACTGATTGTTTGCTTTGCTTGTCCGGGACTGAGTCCCGTGACCACTTGTTTTTCCAGTGCCCCTTTGCGAGTTTGGTGTGGGAGGATATCCTCTGTTGGGGCAGAGCTTCCCGCCTCGTTCTCCCTTGGGATGCTGAGCTTGAGTGGATTTGTCGGGAGAGTGCTGGGCAGCACAAGCGTAAGCTTGTTTGGAGGGTGGCCTGGTGTGCTGTAATATACCATATTTGGATGGAACGCAATTTGCGTTTTCATGGCCCGGGTCACCGCCCTACTCAGTCGGTTATCGCCGCTATTCGGTCTGATATTTCTTCTGCATGCTCGTCCTGGGCGGGTGCGGTTTCGGCCGTCTCCCCCTGGGATTCTTTTGATTGACTTTGTCTTGTTCTTTGAGTGTGTGCAGGTGTTATGTCAGGTTGCTCTTGTGGCGCTGTCTCGCTTATGACGATTGCTTCTTCCCCTGCTCTGTCCCTGGTTCATGCTGCTGTCCCTTCTCTGGAGGGGTTTCTGGTTTGGTCTGTGTGGCTTGGTTATTTGAGCTTGTCCCTGTGCTTGTTCTTGCTCTGAGATCGATGCTTTCTGAGGCTTGTTTCTGTTGCTGGCTTCTTGTGTGGGGCTCTGCGTGGCTGGTCTGTGGGGTGTCCCTTGCTGTCGGGGTGGTTCAGGCGGTGCTTGTTTCTTCTGCAGTTGGCTGTCCTTCTCTTGTTTTGTGGGGGCTCGTTGTCTCCTGCCGGTCCTGGTTCCTAATGGAGCTGAGTTCTGGACGCTTGTTGTCACCCCGAAAGGCGCTTTGTCCTGAGGGTGTGTGGGCTTTTGGTGGGTCCTTGGATCTGGCTTTGTCGAGGGAAGCGATGCTGGCTGGATCCCTGTGGCTTTCTGCCGTGCCTGCATACCGGATGGTTGTTCTTTTGCCATAAGTAGGGGGAAAACGAGTTGATGGGCCTCTTCTTTGTTCGGTTTCTTGGTCGAGCTTGGGGGGCGGGCTTCTTGTTTGCATTTGATGGATGGCCAGCTTGGCCCCTTTTTTCTCAGCATCTGCCTGTCCTCTCTCTGTGTTTGCTTGGTGCCCCTTGTCCCTGTCTGGAGTCGCTCTTTCGCTAGTTCCGGCCGGGGGTTGGATGGCCTGGGGAGTTTTGTGGGCGGATGAGGTGTCATGCTTCGCGGTTGAGGTGTCACGCTTCCTTCGTGCTCTATGTCTTTGTTTCCTCCTGCTTCAGCTGTTTCTTTGCTTTTCAGTTGTGTTTCTTTTTCTAGCTCCTTCCCGCTTGTGGGTTGAATGCTGGAGTTTGTTGTTGTTTGGTTTATTTGTTGCTTTCCCTCGGGCTGTGAGGTTTCTGTTGTGTTGTTTTCGTTTTGTTGTCGTACATTGGTTCTCCCAGTGTTTGTTCTCTTGTTGTTGTGCCCTTTGGCCTCGGGCTTTGAGGCCTTTTGCTTATATATATTCACTTTTGCAAAAAAAAAAGATACGATCACTAATTCTGGGGAGAATAGGACCATCAGGCAGCCAAGGATCAACCCACATACGACACCTAGAACCGTCACCAATGGAGAACCGAATAAGTGGACGGAATTGGTCCCGAAGCCCCATAATCGCCTTGAGGCACCAAGACCACGTAGACGACACAGGAATCGTCCAAAGAGACCGACCACAGAGGATATACGCCTCCATCCAAGCCACCCACAGAGAACCAGAGCGAAGCAGGAGGAGCCAGAGGAGCTTCATAACTGCTGCCGAGTTCCAGGAAGGGATATGACGAATACCCAAACCTCCCTCACTCTTCGGCAAACAAATGTCAGCCCAGGCAACCTTCGCCCCCCCACAACCAGAAGGAGAGCCCTTCCAGAGGAAGTAACAAAGCAAACTCTCAACCCTATGGACTATACGTGCAGGCAGCACAAACACACTAGCCCAATAGACTTGGAAGCTCTGAAGGACCGACTGGATAAGCTGCAACCTTCCTACAAAGGAAAGAGCCCTAGCAGTCCAACTGCCAATCCTAGAGGTGATCCGATCAATCAGAGGCTGGCAATCCCGAGAAGACAACCGACCTGAGATGAGAGGGAGACCTAAGTAACACACAGGCAAGGTCGCCAGAGCAACACCCATGAACTCAGCCAGACCGACAGCCACCTGGACAGGAACCCCCGAGCAGAACATCGAGCTCTTAGCGGAGTTAGCCACAAGGCCAGATAGCTCCTGGAAGTGCAGTAAGGTCTGCTGAACAAACCTCAAGGAAGTCCTGTTCCCCGCAGAGAAAATCATCAAGTCATCCGCAAAGCAAAAATGGGTAAGATTAACCATCTCACACTTGGGATGAAACTTAAACTCAGGCGGCGGGGAATTCAGCAGCCGCGATAAGACTTCCATACACATGACGAACAGGTAAGGGGACAGGGGATCACCCTGACGGAGACCACGCCTACCCGCAAAAAACCCCTCAGAGGACCCATTCACCGAGATGGAGAACATAGGCGAAGTAACGCAAGCCCGGACCCAGTTGACAAACTGGCAGGGCGTACCTATCGAAAGCAGTAAGCCAAAGAGAAAATCCCACTGAATAGAGTCATAAGCCTTCTGCAGGTCAATCTTCAGCACACACCGCGGGCTCCCTTTGTTGAGGTGGTAACCCCCAACCAACTCCTGGCAGAGCAGAATGTTATCCACAATGCTCCTACCTTGAACAAAGGCCGACTGATTCGGACTAATGAAGGAAGGCAGCCACACGCGAAGACGATTAGCCAAAACATTTGCAATGCATTTATACAACACATTACAACAAGAAATAGGCCTGAAATCCTCAACCCGTGAAGCACCCACCTTCTTAGGAATCTAGGTAAGAGAGGTGGCATTGATACCAGGAGGAAGGAAGGAGGTATCAAAGAAGTGAAGCACAGCGGAAACGAAATCATCCCCAACAACACTCCAAGCAGGTTTGAAAAACCCCACGGGGAAGCCATCCGGGCCAGGAGCCCTGACACTACTCATGGAAAAGAGAACAGCTCGAACCTCCTCTCGCGAGATGGGGCGAGTGAGATCAGTTACACACTAATCAGACCACGAAAACCCCACCATTGGCTTTAAACACTCAGTGAGGTCACGATAACCAACCCCTTGGGACCCCAAGAGACCCTGGAAATAATGAACCAGAGATCTCGAGATGTCCTCATGGGACGACAACCTGACCCCAGAGCCATCAACCAAAGAGGAAAAGTTATTCCGGGCTGCCCTAACTTTAACGCTCCTGTGAAAGAACCCCGAGTTCCTATCCCCTAACGCCAGCCACTTGACCCTCGATTTCTGCCGAAGGGAGGCTTCCTCACACCTAGCTGCTGCCCAGAACCTATCAGAAGCCTCAGCAGCCTGACGCTGGAGGGAAGGAGAAAGGGGGTCCACCAAAACACCCGCCTGGGCAGCCTCCATGGCCAAGCGCAGATGAATAACCTGCTGACTAAGCACGGCAATCGGCGTCCCAAACTCCTGCCTGAGAGTCCCCTTTAAGCCCTTTAAATTGCGAGCGAAGCTAACAAGCGGAGAGACCCCAACATGGGTCACCCACTTACTGGCAATCACAGACAAAAACCTATCAGACTCCCCCCAATGGTTAAAGAACCGAAAGGAGGGAGACCGACGAGCACCTAAAGGGCCAGGAGAGAAAACCAACGGACTGTGGTCAGAGACACCCCAGTCATGCACGTGCACCACACACATAGGCCGACCAGAAGCCCACTCAGCGTTGACCAAGACTCTATCCAACCTTCCCAACTGACCTCCTGGGCCACCCCTCGGGCGACTAGTCCAAGTGAAACAATTCCCCTGAACCGGCAGCTCAACCAAGTCAGCCTCTAGGAGAGCAGTATCAAAGGCTCCCATCGCAGAAATGCTATGGTTACCCCCACTCCTCTCAGTCAACCGGCGAGTCTCATTGAAGTCTCCCATAACAATGCTAGGGGAAGACCAACTCGAACAAGCCAAGGCCAACTCCCTCCACAAAACAGACCTCCCAGCCTCGAGATTGGACCCATACACACAGGCAATATGAGTCACAACCTGAGAAGACAGGTCCAGCAGGGAGCCAGTAACCAACTGAGGGATAATCAGGCTAGGGGAGAACGAGAAGCGGCGGGAACGCCATAACACCCAAATACGACCCAGGCCACTATCCCCATAACTACAAACACACTGCCAATCAGCCCCAAAGGAACGAAAAACGAAATCAAGCTGATGAGCCTTAATCTTAGTTTCAACCAGACAGCAGAAACCAATATTCTCAGCTTGCAAAATGGAGCGAACACATCGTCCTTTTGTCGGGTCAGTGAGACCGCGCACATTCCACGAGCACCAACTAGACATAGGAAGTAGACGGGGAAACAATGGCATCCTGACACCATCGAGGGTCAACACTGTCACAGAGCGTCTTTTCCACTAAGGAAACCACCCTCGAAGGGGCCAAATCACACCCTAACGAATCCGAAAGAGAACCGAAAGAGTTAGTCACATGTACCCCCTTCAGGGGTTCAGGAGAACGGGGAAGCCGAGAGGAGGGACCAGTAGGAGAACTCGGAAGACTAGCCAAGGCAAAGGGAAGGGCAGACGAGTGTGCAGTCAAGGACCTGGCAGCCTTCTTCCGTTTACGCCTACGGGATTTCCCTCCCACAGGGAAAAAGTCATCACCGGCCTCAAGAGAGGAGGCCTGATCCCCCTCCCCACTAGCAACCCCTACCTGAACCGAGTTCACGCCATCACTCTGAGCCGGCACCCTGACCCCACCCTCAGTAGACACCTGTGTAGGGAGGATGGGCTCCAAACTACCCACAGGCTTTTTAGGACAACAGGAGTCCGAGTGGCCAAAGACCCGACAGGATAGGCACCTCTTGGGCTTCCATTCATACTCAATGGGGATAGTGTGATCCACACCATAGACAGTGACCCCAACCTTACTAGGAAGAGGGGCCTCAATCGCGACCTCCACACAAACCCGAGCATACGAGGAGCACGTTTTAGGCTTATCCAACCTTGTAGGCTTATCCAACCTCAAAGGAACACCAACCGTACTCGCAATGTTACTCAAACCAGGAGTGGTCCACAATTCCATAGGGACATGGAAGAACTTAACCCACACAGGAATTTTATCGAAGACAAAGGTCTGAGGGACTATCCCTGGGACCCACTGCCTCAGTAGGATAGGCTTACCCCCAATGTGCCAGGGGCCATTCTCCAAGACCCAGTCCCGAGCTGAGTCCTTTTGGAACCTGAAGATGATCAAACCATTATCAAACAAGTTAATGGTTGGAACTTCCACATGTCCCCAAATCTTACGGACAAGCCGATCAAGCACAAAAAAGGGGAGTTTACCATCGATAAACTGACCCACCAAAGACCCTCTCCAGACGGCTACCCCCTCCTCGATAACCTCATCCGAGGGTATGGCAAACATAATCCCATCCTTTTCAATTGGAGGGTTATAGACTAGGTGTTCAGAGGAAGGGGAGGTCCACTGAGGCCCAAAAAGATTAGCCCAACTAGACTTCTGACCCTGACCATGGGATCCTGGGGGCACAAAGGACCCACTCATCCCAAAACTATCCCCAGAACCCTGAGACACATCGTCTCCAGCACTCACAAGCTGGTCCGAACGAGATTGGCCTAACAGGGGAAACTTTCCTGGAATCCCCGACCCACTCCTCGCCCCAAGCTCGCTAAACCCCATCCCAAACTCAGAAGATCCATTCTTACCTCCCAAGGGCAACAGCTCCTCCCGAGGGGGAAGATTACGACGCGTCACTAAATTTCCCAATTGACCCCGCCCTAGAGGACTAAAGGGAGAAGACCCAATAGGCAAGACACCTTGTCCTAAGCCATTCAAACTTGGCCCCATACTCTTATTATCGAGCCCATTAAAATTAAGCACATTGGGATCCAACTCACTAACACGATTTTGGGCCAATTCATTAAGCCCACTATTTTTGAGCCCAATGGGCATAAGCCCAACTGGACCCATCCCATCTTGATCTAGCTCCTTTTGGCCTAACAAAATAGGACCATGTTCAGTTAAAATTGGGCCTTTAAGCTTGCCCCTTGAGTCCCCACCAATCGGCCCAATTGGGGGAAGAGAACTGCCAGACTTTCCATGACGGGCATCCACAGTCATTAGACTCCCTGACTTACCATAACGGGCTTCCATGGTCATTGAACTCAAAGGCCGAGCTTCAGCGTTCTTTAAATGGCTTTCCATAGAAGGCAGACTACCAGCTATCTTCTTACCTTTCATCAACCGGCCAGCTGGGCATTGAGAGATAGCTGCACGCTCATTAATTACCGAAGCATTCAAGGGGAGAGAGAGGCCAACTCGCTGCTCAAATCCTTGATTATACTTTCCTTCCATGGAATTAGGTGTGTAGGCAGCAGCATCTTGCCCATTAATAGCAGCATCAATCTTCACGGGGGCTGAAGAAGATAAGGTAACCGGCTGCTGAATGACATTAACTTTCTTTCCTAAATTAGAAACGGCATTCAATGAGGGATCTCCAGCAGCCGCAACCCTAGGAAAAGAGGCGGCCTGCCCTAATCCTTCGTCTTCAACCTCCAGCTGAGCCTCACCCAAGTTTGAACCAGACGAGGCCTCTACCTCTGTCAAGGAGTCACCTTTAGAACGATGTAATATCTGTCGTGCCAACGGTTTCCCTCCCCCCGCAAGCGCCAGGCACATCACGAGCTCCCAATTGAATAGAGGCATCCCCTGTTTTGCTAGCATTCGCATCAGTTGCAGGCTGCCCAATGGCACTTGCTAAACCATCCTTATCAAGCCCTGTAATTTTACCAGAACTACAAGAGCCTACACCAGCACCCTCAATTGGATGAACAGGCGCATTCAGAAGGTTCCCCACAGCAGGAACCTCAACCCTTACCATGCTCTGTTTTCCCTCGGATTTGGACCCCTTTTTAGTAACTTCAGAAGTCAAAGCACGGGCCACCTTCTTTCCCAAATCGTGACCAGATGAATGAAGCATGGCATTCGGAACAATCCCAATTGGAGCTCCTGAACTGGATTGAGCTCCTGAATTGGAAACCTCTACAGGTGGAGACTTTTGTGGCCGAGAACCATTGGCGCTCAAGAGTGAAGCAACAGCCTTCTTATGAGGGGAGCCCTTCTTGTGAGGTGATTTCTTCTTCCCCATTTGAAGATGAAGATAAACCAAACTCCCCAACCCAAACTCCAAGGACCCAGACGCAAATTACAGCCCACACAAACAGAAAAAGAAATGCAGAAACCTTAAAAAACAGAAACAATACAAAATGAAAAACCAGAGAAAGCTTATCTCTTGAAGCACCCTGCTCCGCAACCTTCAATCAGCAGCCATGGATGACCTCTTGAAGACGTGCCCAGCGCCGCTACCTTGTTCAGCTTGCCCTCTAGTCTTCAAACCGTAACCATGGACAGCCCAATCACCATGGATGAAGACGAAGCCCCCAAAAAACTCAATCCACCATTGTTGTGAGGAGAGAGAACAGAGAGAATACTTTTTTTTTGCAACGGTATTGGTGGTGCTCTGGTTTAGGGGTTGTAAGATTCCGAATTGCACAAAACCAAAGAGTGAATTGTGAATATTTGATCAATACGAACCCATTTTTGAATAAAAAAAAATCAAAAAATGCATCCCACCGCGGCGTTTTGGGTTTTTTGCAATTTCCATATCGCTCGTTTCTTCCCTTCTTTTCCAAACTTATGGTCGGGGACGCTTTTTAACCTCAAACTACAACTCTCGAAGCCTGCGAGTCTAATATCTAACAACCTTGCACCCCAATCTCAAAGCCCTAAAATCCTCAACGGGAGCATTTAAAGCACGTGCAAAAAAAACTGAGTAAGATTCCGAATTGCACAAAACAAAAGAGTGGATTGTGAATGTTTGATCAATACGAACCCATTTTTGAATAAAAAAAAATTTCAAAAATGCATCCCACCGGGGCGTTTTCGGTTTTTTGCAATTTCCATATCGCTCGTTTCTTCCCTTCTTTTCCAAACTTATGGTCGGGGACGCTTTTTAACCTCAAACTACAACTCTTGAAGCCTGCGAGTCTAATATCTAACAACCTTGCACCCCAATCTCAAAGCCCTAAAATCCTCAACGGGAGCATTTAAAGCACGTGCCAAAAAAACTGAGTAAGATTCCGAATTGCACAAAACCAAAGAGTGGATTGTGAATGTTTGATCAATACGAACCCATTTTTGAATAAAAAAAAAATTCAAAAAATGCATCCCACCGGGGAGTTTTCGGTTTTTTGCAATTTCCATATCGCTCGTTTCTTCCCTTCTTTTCCAAACTTATGGCCGGGGACGCTTTTTAACCTCAAACTACAACTCTCGAAGCCTGCGAGTCTAATATCTAACAACCTTGCACCCCAATCTCAAAGCCCTAAAATCCTCAACGGGAGCATTTAAAGCACGTGCCAAAAAAACTGAGTAAGATTCCGAATTGCACAAAACAAAAGAGTGGATTGTGAATGTTTGATCAATACGAACCCATTTTTGAATAAAAAAAAATTTCAAAAATGCATCCCACCGGGGCGTTTTCGGTTTTTTGCAATTTCCATATCGCTCGTTTCTTCCCTTCTTTTCCAAACTTATGGTCGGGGACGCTTTTTAACCTCAAACTACAACTCTTGAAGCCTGCGAGTCTAATATCTAACAACCTTGCACCCCAATCTCAAAGCCCTAAAATCCTCAACGGGAGCATTTAAAGCACGTGCAAAAAAAACTGAGTAAGATTCCGAATTGCACAAAACCAAAGAGTGGATTGTGAATGTTTGATCAATACGAACCCATTTTTGAATAAAAAAAAAATTCAAAAAATGCATCCCACCGGGGAGTTTTCGGTTTTTTGCAATTTCCATATCGCTCGTTTCTTCCCTTCTTTTCCAAACTTATGGTCGGGGACGCTTTTTAACCTCAAACTACAACTCTCGAAGCCTGCGAGTCTAATATCTAACAACCTTGCACCCCAATCTCAAAGCCCTAAAATCCTCAACGGGAGCATTTAAAGCACGTGCCAAAAAAACTGAGTAAGATTCCGAATTGCACAAAACAAAAGAGTGGATTGTGAATGTTTGATCAATACGAACCCATTTTTGAATAAAAAAAAAGTTCAAAAAATGCATCCCACCGCGGCGTTTTGGGTTTTTTGCAATTTCCATATCGCTCGTTTCTTCCCTTCTTTTCCAAACTTATGGTCGGGGATGCTTTTTAACCTCAAACTACAACTCTCGAAGCCTGCGAGTCTAATATCTAACAACCTTGCACCCCAATCTCAAAGCCCTAAAATCCTCAACGGGAGCATTTAAAGCACGTGCAAAAAAAACTGAGTAAGATTCCGAATTGCACAAAACCAAAGAGTGGATTGTGAATGTTTGATCAATACGAACCCATTTTTGAATAAAAAAAAAATTCAAAAAATGCATCCCACCGGGGAGTTTTCGGTTTTTTGCAATTTCCATATCGCTCGTTTCTTCCCTTCTTTTCCAAACTTATGGTCGGGGACGCTTTTTAACCTCAAACTACAACTCTCGAAGCCTGCGAGTCTAATATCTAACAACCTTGCACCCCAATCTCAAAGCCCTAAAATCCTCAACGGGAGCATTTAAAGCACGTGCCAAAAAAACTGAGTAAGATTCCGAATTGCACAAAACAAAAGAGTGGATTGTGAATGTTTGATCAATACGAACCCATTTTTGAATAAAAAAAAAATTCAAAAAATGCATCCCACCGCGGCGTTTTGGGTTTTTTGCAATTTCCATATCGCTCGTTTCTTCCCTTCTTTTCCAAACTTATGGTCGGGGACTCTTTTTAACCTCAAACTACAACTCTCGAAGCCTGCGAGTCTAATATCTAACAACCTTGCACCCCAATCTCAAAGCCCTAAAATCCTCAACGGGAGCATTTAAAGCACGTGCCAAAGAAACTGAGTAAGATTCCGAATTGCACAAAACCAAAGAGTGGATTGTGAATGTTTGATCAATACGAACCCATTTTTTAATAAAAAAAATTTCAAAAAATGCATCCCACCGGGCCGTTTTCGGTTTTATGCAATTTCCATATCGCTCGTTTCTTCCCTTCTTTTCCAAACTTATGGTCGGGGACGCTTTTTAACCTCAAACTACAACTCTCGAAGCCTGCGAGTCTAATATCTAACAACCTTGCACCCCAATCTCAAAGCCCTAAAATCCTCAACGGGAGCATTTAAAGCACGTGCAAAAAAAACTGAGTAAGATTCCGAATTGCACAAAACCAAAGAGTGGATTGTGAATGTTTGATCAATACGAACCCATTTTTGAATAAAAAAAAAATTCAAAAAATGCATCCCACCGGGGAGTTTTCGGTTTTTTGCAATTTCCATATCGCTCGTTTCTTCCCTTCTTTTCCAAACTTATGGTCGGGGACGCTTTTTAACCTCAAACTACAACTCTCGAAGCCTGCGAGTCTAATATCTAACAACCTTGCACCCCAATCTCAAAGCCCTAAAATCCTCAACGGGAGCATTTAAAGCACGTGCCAAAAAAACTGAGTAAGATTCCGAATTGCACAAAACCAAAGAGTGGATTGTGAATGTTTGATCAATACGAACCCATTTTTGAATAAAAAAAAAATTCAAAAAATGCATCCCACCGGGGAGTTTTCGGTTTTTTGCAATTTCCATATCGCTCGTTTCTTCCCTTCTTTTCCAAACTTATGGCCGGGGACGCTTTTTAACCTCAAACTACAACTCTCGAAGCCTGCGAGTCTAATATCTAACAACCTTGCACCCCAATCTCAAAGCCCTAAAATCCTCAACGGGAGCATTTAAAGCACGTGCCAAAAAAACTGAGTAAGATTCCGAATTGCACAAAACAAAAGAGTGGATTGTGAATGTTTGATCAATACGAACCCATTTTTGAATAAAAAAAAATTTCAAAAATGCATCCCACCGGGGCGTTTTCGGTTTTTTGCAATTTCCATATCGCTCGTTTCTTCCCTTCTTTTCCAAACTTATGGTCGGGGACGCTTTTTAACCTCAAACTACAACTCTTGAAGCCTGCGAGTCTAATATCTAACAACCTTGCACCCCAATCTCAAAGCCCTAAAATCCTCAACGGGAGCATTTAAAGCACGTGCAAAAAAAACTGAGTAAGATTCCGAATTGCACAAAACCAAAGAGTGGATTGTGAATGTTTGATCAATACGAACCCATTTTTGAATAAAAAAAAAATTCAAAAAATGCATCCCACCGGGGAGTTTTCGGTTTTTTGCAATTTCCATATCGATCGTTTCTTCCCTTCTTTTCCAAACTTATGGTCGGGGACGCTTTTTAACCTCAAACTACAACTCTCGAAGCCTGCGAGTCTAATATCTAACAACCTTGCAACCCAATCTCAAAGCCCTAAAATCCTCAACGGGAGCATTTAAAGCACGTGCCGAAGAAACTGAGTAAGATTCTGAATTACACAAAACCAAAGAGTGGATTGTGAATGTTTGATCAATACGAACCCATTTTTTAATAAAAAAAAATTTCAAAAAATGCATCCCACCGGGCCGTTTTCGGTTTTATGCAATTTCCATATCGCTCGTTTCTTCCCTTCTTTTCCAAACTTATGGTCGGGGACGCTTTTTAACCTCAAACTACAACTCTCGAAGCCTGCGAGTCTAATATCTAACAACCTTGCACCCCAATCTCAAAGCCCTAAAATCCTCAACGGGAGCATTTAAAGCACGTGCCAAAAAAACTGAGTAAGATTCCGAATTGCACAAAACAAAAGAGTGGATTGTGAATGTTTGATCAATACGAACCCATTTTTGAATAAAAAAAAAGTTCAAAAAATGCATCCCACCGCGGCGTTTTGGGTTTTTTGCAATTTCCATATCGCTCGTTTCTTCCCTTCTTTTCCAAACTTATGGTCGGGGACGCTTTTTAACCTCAAACTACAACTCTCGAAGCCTGCGAGTCTAATATCTAACAACCTTGCAACCCAATCTCAAAGCCCTAAAATCCTCAACGGGAGCATTTAAAGCACGTGCCAAAAAAACTGAGTAAGATTCCGAATTGCACAAAACAAAAGAGTGGATTGTGAATGTTTGATCAATACGAACCCATTTTTGAATAAATTTTTTTTTCAAAAAATGCATCCCACCGGGGCGTTTTCGGTTTTTTGAAATTTCCATATCGCTCGTTTCTTCCCTTCTTTTCCAAACTTATGGTCGGGGACGCTTTTTAACCTCAAACTACAACTCTCGAAGCCTGCGAGTCTAATATCTAACAACCTTCGACCCCAATCTCAAAGCCCTAAAATCCTCAACGGGAGCATTTAAAGCACGTGCCAAAAAAATTGAGTAAGATTCCGAATTGCACAAAACCAAAGAGTGGATTGTGAATGTTTGATCAATACGAACCCATTTTTGAATAAAAAAAAAATTCAAAAAATGCATCCCACCGGGGAGTTTTCGGTTTTTTGCAATTTCCATATCGCTCGTTTCTTCCCTTCTTTTCCAAACTTATGGTCGGGGACGCTTTTTAACCTCAAACTACAACTCTCGAAGCCTGCGAGTCTAATATCTAACAACCTTGCACCCCAATCTCAAAGCCCTAAAATCCTCAACGGGAGCATTTAAAGCACGTGCCGAAGAAACTGAGTAAGATTCTGAATTACACAAAACCAAAGAGTGGATTGTGAATGTTTGATCAATACGAACCCATTTTTTAATAAAAAAAAATTTCAAAAAATGCATCCCACCGGGCCGTTTTCGGTTTTATGCAATTTCCATATCGCTCGTTTCTTCCCTTCTTTTCCAAACTTATGGTCGGGGACGCTTTTTAACCTCAAACTACAACTCTCGAAGCCTGCGAGTCTAATATCTAACAACCTTGCACCCCAATCTCAAAGCCCTAAAATCCTCAACGGGAGCATTTAAAGCACGTGCCAAAAAAACTGAGTAAGATTCCGAATTGCACAAAACAAAAGAGTGGATTGTGAATGTTTGATCAATACGAACCCATTTTTGAATAAATTTTTTTTTCAAAAAATGCATCCCACCGGGGCGTTTTCGGTTTTTTGAAATTTCCATATCGCTCGTTTCTTCCCTTCTTTTCCAAACTTATGGTCGGGGACGCTTTTTAACCTCAAACTACAACTCTCGAAGCCTGCGAGTCTAATATCTAACAACCTTCGACCCCAATCTCAAAGCCCTAAAATCCTCAACGGGAGCATTTAAAGCACGTGCCAAAAAAACTGAGTAAGATTCCGAATTGCACAAAACCAAAGAGTGGATTGTGAATGTTTGATCAATACGAACCCATTTTTGAATAAAAAAAAAATTCAAAAAATGCATCCCACCGGGGAGTTTTCGGTTTTTTGCAATTTCCATATCGCTCGTTTCTTCCCTTCTTTTCCAAACTTATGGTCGGGGACGCTTTTTAACCTCAAACTACAACTCTCGAAGCCTGCGAGTCTAATATCTAACAACCTTGCACCCCAATCTCAAAGCCCTAAAATCCTCAACGGGAGCATTTAAAGCACGTGCCGAAGAAACTGAGTAAGATTCTGAATTACACAAAACCAAAGAGTGGATTGTGAATGTTTGATCAATACGAACCCATTTTTTAATAAAAAAAAATTTCAAAAAATGCATCCCACCGGGCCGTTTTCGGTTTTATGCAATTTCCATATCGCTCGTTTCTTCCCTTCTTTTCCAAACTTATGGTCGGGGACGCTTTTTAACCTCAAACTACAACTCTCGAAGCCTGCGAGTCTAATATCTAACAACCTTGCACCCCAATCTCAAAGCCCTAAAATCCTCAACGGGAGCATTTAAAGCACGTGCCAAAAAAACTGAGTAAGATTCCGAATTGCACAAAACAAAAGAGTGGATTGTGAATGTTTGATCAATACGAACCCATTTTTGAATAAAATTTTTTTTCAAATAATGCATCCCACCGGGGCGTTTTCGGTTTTTTGAAATTTCCATATCGCTCGTTTCTTCCCTTCTTTTCCAAACTTATGGTCGGGGACGCTTTTTAACCTCAAACTACAACTCTCGAAGCCTGCGAGTCTAATATCTAACAACCTTCGACCCCAATCTCAAAGCCCTAAAATCCTCAACGGGAGCATTTAAAGCACGTGCCAAAAAAACTGAGTAAGATTCCGAATTGCACAAAACCAAAGAGTGGATTGTGAATATTTGATCAATACGAACCCATTTTTGAATAAAAAAAAATTCAAAAAATGCATCCCACCGCGGCGTTTTGGGTTTTTTGCAATTTCCATATCGCTCGTTTCTTCCCTTCTTTTCCAAACTTATGGTCGGGGACGCTTTTTAACCTCAAACTACAACTCTCGAAGCCTGCGAGTCTAATATCTAACAACCTTGCACCCCAATCTCAAAGCCCTAAAATCCTCAACGGGAGCATTTAAAGCACGTGCCAAAGAAACTGAGTAAGATTCCGAATTGCACAAAACCAAAGAGTGGATTGTGAATGTTTGATCAATACGAACCCATTTTTTAATAAAAAAAAATTTCAAAAAATGCATCCAACCGGGCCGTTTTCGGTTTTATGCAATTTCCATATCGCTCGTTTCTTCCCTTCTTTTCCAAACTTATGGTCGGGGACGCTTTTTAACCTCAAACTACAACTCTCGAAGCCTGCGAGTCTAATATCTAACAACCTTGCACCCTAATCTCAAAGCCCTAAAATCCTCAACGGGAGCATTTAAAGCACGTGCAAAAAAAACTGAGTAAGATTCCGAATTGCACAAAACCAAAGAGTGGATTGTGAATGTTTGATCAATACGAACCCATTTTTGAATAAAAAAAAAATTCAAAAAATGCATCCCACCGGGGAGTTTTCGGTTTTTTGCAATTTCCATATCGCTCGTTTCTTCCCTTCTTTTCCAAACTTATGGTCGGGGACGCTTTTTAACCTCAAACTACAACTCTCGAAGCCTGCGAGTCTAATATCTAACAACCTTGCACCCCAATCTCAAAGCCCTAAAATCCTCAACGGGAGCATTTAAAGCACGTGCCAAAGAAACTGAGTAAGATTCCGAATTGCACAAAACCAAAGAGTGGATTGTGAATGTTTGATCAATACGAACCCATTTTTTAATAAAAAAAAATTTCAAAAAATGCATCCCACCGGGCCGTTTTCGGTTTTATGCAATTTCCATATCGCTCGTTTCTTCCCTTCTTTTCCAAACTTATGGTCGGGGACGCTTTTTAACCTCAAACTACAACTCTCGAAGCCTGCGAGTCTAATATCTAACAACCTTGCACCCCAATCTCAAAGCCCTGAAATCCTCAACGGGAGCATTTAAAGCACGTGCAAAAAAAACTGAGTAAGATTCCGAATTGCACAAAACCAAAGAGTGGATTGTGAATGTTTGATCAATACGAACCCATTTTTGAATAAAAAAAAAATTCAAAAAATGCATCCCACCGGGGAGTTTTCGGTTTTTTGCAATTTCCATATCGCTCGTTTCTTCCCTTCTTTTCCAAACTTATGGTCGGGGACGCTTTTTAACCTCAAACTACAACTCTCGAAGCCTGCGAGTCTAATATCTAACAACCTTGCACCCCAATCTCAAAGCCCTAAAATCCTCAACGGGAGCATTTAAAGCACGTGCAAAAAAAACTGAGTAAGATTCCGAATTGCACAAAACCAAAGAGTGGATTGTGAATGTTTGATCAATACGAACCCATTTTTGAATAAAAAAAAAATTCAAAAAATGCATCCCACTGGGGAGTTTTCGGTTTTTTGCAATTTCCATATCGCTCGTTTCTTCCCTTCTTTTCCAAACTTATGGTCGGGGACGCTTTTTAACCTCAAACTACAACTCTCGAAGCCTGCGAGTCTAATATCTAACAACCTTGCACCCCAATCTCAAAGCCCTAAAATCCTCAACGGGAGCATTTAAAGCACGTGCCGAAGAAACTGAGTAAGATTCTGAATTACACAAAACCAAAGAGTGGATTGTGAATGTTTGATCAATACGAACCCATTTTTTAATAAAAAAAAATTTCAAAAAATGCATCCCACCGGGCCGTTTTCGGTTTTATGCAATTTCCATATCGCTCGTTTCTTCCCTTCTTTTCCAAACTTATGGTCGGGGACGCTTTTTAACCTCAAACTACAACTCTCGAAGCCTGCGAGTCTAATATCTAACAACCTTGCACCCCAATCTCAAAGCCCTAAAATCCTCAACGGGAGCATTTAAAGCACGTGCCAAAAAAACTGAGTAAGATTCCGAATTGCACAAAACAAAAGAGTGGATTGTGAATGTTTGATCAATACGAACCCATTTTTGAATAAAAAAAAAATTCAAAAAATGCATCCCACCGGGGAGTTTTCGGTTTTTTGCAATTTCCATATCGCTCGTTTCTTCCCTTCTTTTCCAAACTTATGGTCGGGGACGCTTTTTAACCTCAAACTACAACTCTCGAAGCCTGCGAGTCTAATATCTAACAACCTTGCACCCTAATCTCAAAGCCCTAAAATCCTCAACGGGAGCATTTAAAGCACGTGCAAAAAAAACTGAGTAAGATTCCGAATTGCACAAAACCAAAGAGTGGATTGTGAATGTTTGATCAATACGAACCCATTTTTGAATAAAAAAAAAATTCAAAAAATGCATCCCACCGGGGAGTTTTCGGTTTTTTGCAATTTCCATATCGCTCGTTTCTTCCCTTCTTTTCCAAACTTATGGTCGGGGACGCTTTTTAACCTCAAACTACAACTCTCGAAGCCTGCGAGTCTAATATCTAACAACCTTGCACCCCAATCTCAAAGCCCTAAAATCCTCAACGGGAGCATTTAAAGCACGTGCAAAAAAAACTGAGTAAGATTCCGAATTGCACAAAACCAAAGAGTGGATTGTGAATGTTTGATCAATACGAACCCATTTTTGAATAAAAAAAAAATTCAAAAAATGCATCCCACCGGGGAGTTTTCGGTTTTTTGCAATTTCCATATCGCTCGTTTCTTCCCTTCTTTTCCAAACTTATGGTCGGGGACGCTTTTTAACCTCAAACTACAACTCTCGAAGCCTGCGAGTCTAATATCTAACAACCTTGCACCCCAATCTCAAAGCCCTAAAATCCTCAACGGGAGCATTTAAAGCACGTGCAAAAAAAACTGAGTAAGATTCCGAATTGCACAAAACCAAAGAGTGGATTGTGAATGTTTGATCAATACGAACCCATTTTTGAATAAAAAAAAAATTCAAAAAATGCATCCCACTGGGGAGTTTTCGGTTTTTTGCAATTTCCATATCGCTCGTTTCTTCCCTTCTTTTCCAAACTTATGGTCGGGGACGCTTTTTAACCTCAAACTACAACTCTCGAAGCCTGCGAGTCTAATATCTAACAACCTTGCACCCCAATCTCAAAGCCCTAAAATCCTCAACGGGAGCATTTAAAGCACGTGCCGAAGAAACTGAGTAAGATTCTGAATTACACAAAACCAAAGAGTGGATTGTGAATGTTTGATCAATACGAACCCATTTTTTAATAAAAAAAAATTTCAAAAAATGCATCCCACCGGGCCGTTTTCGGTTTTATGCAATTTCCATATCGCTCGTTTCTTCCCTTCTTTTCCAAACTTATGGTCGGGGACGCTTTTTAACCTCAAACTACAACTCTCGAAGCCTGCGAGTCTAATATCTAACAACCTTGCACCCCAATCTCAAAGCCTTAAAATCCTCAACGGGAGCATTTAAAGCACGTGCCAAAAAAACTGAGTAAGATTCCGAATTGCACAAAACAAAAGAGTGGATTGTGAATGTTTGATCAATACGAACCCATTTTTGAATAAAATTTTTTTTCAAAAAATGCATCCCACCGGGGCGTTTTCGGTTTTTTGAAATTTCCATATCGCTCGTTTCTTCCCTTCTTTTCCAAACTTATGGTCGGGGACGCTTTTTAACCTCAAACTACAACTCTCGAAGCCTGCGAGTCTAATATCTAACAACATTGCACCCCAATCTCAAAGCCCTAAAATCCTCAACGGGAGCATTTAAAGCACGTGCAAAAAAAACTGAGTAAGATTCCGAATTGCACAAAACCAAAGAGTGGATTGTGAATGTTTGATCAATACGAACCCATTTTTGAATAAAAAAAAAATTCAAAAAATGCATCCCACCGGGGAGTTTTCGGTTTTTTGCAATTTCCATATCGCTCGTTTCTTCCCTTCTTTTCCAAACTTATGGTCGGGGAAGCTTTTTAACCTCAAACTACAACTCTCGAAGCCTGCGAGTCTAATATCTAACAACCTTCGACCCCAATCTCAAAGCCCTAAAATCCTCAACGGGAGCATTTAAAGCACGTGCCAAAAAAACTGAGTAAGATTCCGAATTGCACAAAACCAAAGAGTGGATTGTGAATATTTGATCAATACGAACCCATTTTTGAATAAAAAAAAATTCAAAAAATGCATCCCACCGCGGCGTTTTGGGTTTTTTGCAATTTCCATATCGCTCGTTTCTTCCCTTCTTTTCCAAACTTATGGTCGGGGACGCTTTTTAACCTCAAACTACAACTCTCGAAGCCTGCGAGTCTAATATCTAACAACCTTGCACCCCAATCTCAAAGCCCTAAAATCCTCAACGGGAGCATTTAAAGCACGTGCCGAAGAAACTGAGTAAGATTCTGAATTACACAAAACCAAAGAGTGGATTGTGAATGTTTGATCAATACGAACCCATTTTTTAATAAAAAAAAATTTCAAAAAATGCATCCCACCGGGCCGTTTTCGGTTTTATGCAATTTCCATATCGCTCGTTTCTTCCCTTCTTTTCCAAACTTATGGTCGGGGACGCTTTTTAACCTCAAACTACAACTCTCGAAGCCTGCGAGTCTAATATCTAACAACCTTGCACCCCAATCTCAAAGCCTTAAAATCCTCAACGGGAGCATTTAAAGCACGTGCCAAAAAAACTGAGTAAGATTCCGAATTGCACAAAACAAAAGAGTGGATTGTGAATGTTTGATCAATACGAACCCATTTTTGAATAAAAAAAAATTTCAAAAAATGCATCCCACCGGGGCGTTTTCGGTTTTTTGAAATTTCCATATCGCTCGTTTCTTCCCTTCTTTTCCAAACTTATGGTCGGGGACGCTTTTTAACCTCAAACTACAACTCTCGAAGCCTGCGAGTCTAATATCTAACAACATTGCACCCCAATCTCAAAGCCCTAAAATCCTCAACGGGAGCATTTAAAGCACGTGCAAAAAAAACTGAGTAAGATTCCGAATTGCACAAAACCAAAGAGTGGATTGTGAATGTTTGATCAATACGAACCCATTTTTGAATAAAAAAAAAAATTCAAAAAATGCATCCCACCGGGGAGTTTTCGGTTTTTTGCAATTTCCATATCGCTCGTTTCTTCCCTTCTTTTCCAAACTTATGGTCGGGGAAGCTTTTTAACCTCAAACTACAACTCTCGAAGCCTGCGAGTCTAATATCTAACAACCTTCGACCCCAATCTCAAAGCCCTAAAATCCTCAACGGGAGCATTTAAAGCACGTGCCAAAAAAACTGAGTAAGATTCCGAATTGCACAAAACCAAAGAGTGGATTGTGAATATTTGATCAATACGAACCCATTTTTGAATAAAAAAAAATTCAAAAAATGCATCCCACCGCGGCGTTTTGGGTTTTTTGCAATTTCCATATCGTTCGTTTCTTCCCTTCTTTTCCAAACTTATGGTCGGGGACGCTTTTTAACCTCAAACTACAACTCTCGAAGCCTGCGAGTCTAATATCTAACAACCTTGCACCCCAATCTCAAAGCCCTAAAATCCTCAACGGGAGCATTTAAAGCACGTGCCGAAGAAACTGAGTAAGATTCTGAATTACACAAAACCAAAGAGTGGATTGTGAATGTTTGATCAATACGAACCCATTTTTTAATAAAAAAAAATTTCAAAAAATGCATCCCACCGGGCCGTTTTCGGTTTTATGCAATTTCCATATCGCTCGTTTCTTCCCTTCTTTTCCAAACTTATGGTCGGGGACGCTTTTTAACCTCAAACTACAACTCTCGAAGCCTGCGAGTCTAATATCTAACAACCTTGCACCCCAATCTCAAAGCCTTAAAATCCTCAACGGGAGCATTTAAAGCACGTGCCAAAAAAACTGAGTAAGATTCCGAATTGCACAAAACAAAAGAGTGGATTGTGAATGTTTGATCAATACGAACCCATTTTTGAATAAATTTTTTTTCAAAAAATGCATCCCACCGGGGCGTTTTCGGTTTTTTGAAATTTCCATATCGCTCGTTTCTTCCCTTCTTTTCCAAACTTATGGTCGGGGACGCTTTTTAACCTCAAACTACAACTCTCGAAGCCTGCGAGTCTAATATCTAACAACATTGCACCCCAATCTCAAAGCCCTAAAATCCTCAACGGGAGCATTTAAAGCACGTGCAAAAAAAACTGAGTAAGATTCCGAATTGCACAAAACCAAAGAGTGGATTGTGAATGTTTGTTCAATACGAACCCATTTTTTAATAAAAAAAAAAATTCAAAAAATGCATCCCACCGGGGAGTTTTCGGTTTTTTGCAATTTCCATATCGCTCGTTTCTTCCCTTCTTTTCCAAACTTATGGTCGGGGAAGCTTTTTAACCTCAAACTACAACTCTCGAAGCCTGCGAGTCTAATATCTAACAACCTTCGACCCCAATCTCAAAGCCCTAAAATCCTCAACGGGAGCATTTAAAGCACGTGCCAAAAAAACTGAGTAAGATTCCGAATTGCACAAAACCAAAGAGTGGATTGTGAATATTTGATCAATACGAACCCATTTTTTAATAAAAAAAAATTCAAAAAATGCATCCCACCGCGGCGTTTTGGGTTTTTTGCAATTTCCATATCGCTCGTTTCTTCCCTTCTTTTCCAAACTTATGGTCGGGGACGCTTTTTAACCTCAAACTACAACTCTCGAAGCCTGCGAGTCTAATATCTAACAACCTTGCACCCCAATCTCAAAGCCCTAAAATCCTCAACGGGAGCATTTAAAGCACGTGCCAAAGAAACTGAGTAAGATTCCGAATTGCACAAAACCAAAGAGTGGATTGTGAATGTTTGATCAATACGAACCCATTTTTTAATAAAAAAAAATTTCAAAAAATGCATCCCACCGGGCCGTTTTCGGTTTTATGCAATTTCCATATCGCTCGTTTCTTCCCTTCTTTTCCAAACTTATGGTCGGGGACGCTTTTTAACCTCAAACTACAACTCTCGAAGCCTGCGAGTCTAATATCTAACAACCTTGCACCCCAATCTCAAAGCCCTAAAATCCTCAACGGGAGCATTTAAAGCACGTGCCGAAGAAACTGAGTAAGATTCTGAATTACACAAAACCAAAGAGTGGATTGTGAATGTTTGATCAATACGAACCCATTTTTTAATAAAAAAAAATTTCAAAAAATGCATCCCACCGGGCCGTTTTCGGTTTTATGCAATTTCCATATCGCTCGTTTCTTCCCTTCTTTTCCAAACTTATGGTCGGGGACGCTTTTTAACCTCAAACTACAACTCTCGAAGCCTGCGAGTCTAATATCTAACAACCTTGCACCCCAATCTCAAAGCCCTAAAATCCTCAACAGGAGCATTTAAAGCACGTGCAAAAAAAACTGAGTAAGATTCCGAATTGCACAAAACCAAAGAGTGGATTGTGAATGTTTGATCAATACGAACCCATTTTTGAATAAAAAAAAAATTCAAAAAATGCATCCCACCGGGGAGTTTTCGGTTTTTTGCAATTTCCATATCGCTCGTTTCTTCCCTTCTTTTCCAAACTTATGGTCGGGGACGCTTTTTAACCTCAAACTACAACTCTCGAAGCCTGCGAGTCTAATATCTAACAACCTTGCACCCCAATCTCAAAGCCCTAAAATCCTCAACGGGAGCATTTAAAGCACGTGCAAAAAAAACTGAGTAAGATTCCGAATTGCACAAAACCAAAGAGTGGATTGTGAATGTTTGATCAATACGAACCCATTTTTTAATAAAAAAAAAATTCAAAAAATGCATCCCACCGGGGAGTTTTCGGTTTTTTGCAATTTCCATATCGCTCGTTTCTTCCCTTCTTTTCCAAACTTATGGTCGGGGACGCTTTTTAACCTCAAACTACAACTCTCGAAGCCTGCGAGTCTAATATCTAACAACCTTGCACCCCAATCTCAAAGCCCTAAAATCCTCAACGGGAGCATTTAAAGCACGTGCCGAAGAAACTGAGTAAGATTCTGAATTACACAAAACCAAAGAGTGGATTGTGAATGTTTGATCAATACGAACCCATTTTTTAATAAAAAAAAATTTCAAAAAATGCATCCCACCGGGCCGTTTTCGGTTTTATGCAATTTCCATATCGCTCGTTTCTTCCCTTCTTTTCCAAACTTATGGTCGGGGAAGCTTTTTAACCTCAAACTACAACTCTCGAAGCCTGCGAGTCTAATATCTAACAACCTTCGACCCCAATCTCAAAGCCCTAAAATCCTCAACGGGAGCATTTAAAGCACGTGCCAAAAAAACTGAGTAAGATTCCGAATTGCACAAAACCAAAGAGTGGATTGTGAATATTTGATCAATACGAACCCATTTTTTAATAAAAAAAAATTCAAAAAATGCATCCCACCGCGGCGTTTTGGGTTTTTTGCAATTTCCATATCGCTCGTTTCTTCCCTTCTTTTCCAAACTTATGGTCGGGGACGCTTTTTAACCTCAAACTACAACTCTCGAAGCCTGCGAGTCTAATATCTAACAACCTTGCACCCCAATCTCAAAGCCCTAAAATCCTCAACGGGAGCATTTAAAGCACGTGCCAAAGAAACTGAGTAAGATTCCGAATTGCACAAAACCAAAGAGTGGATTGTGAATGTTTGATCAATACGAACCCATTTTTTAATAAAAAAAAATTTCAAAAAATGCATCCCACCGGGCCGTTTTCGGTTTTATGCAATTTCCATATCGCTCGTTTCTTCCCTTCTTTTCCAAACTTATGGTCGGGGACGCTTTTTAACCTCAAACTACAACTCTCGAAGCCTGCGAGTCTAATATCTAACAACCTTGCACCCCAATCTCAAAGCCCTAAAATCCTCAACAGGAGCATTTAAAGCACGTGCAAAAAAAACTGAGTAAGATTCCGAATTGCACAAAACCAAAGAGTGGATTGTGAATGTTTGATCAATACGAACCCATTTTTGAATAAAAAAAAAATTCAAAAAATGCATCCCACCGGGGAGTTTTCGGTTTTTTGCAATTTCCATATCGCTCGTTTCTTCCCTTCTTTTCCAAACTTATGGTCGGGGACGCTTTTTAACCTCAAACTACAACTCTCGAAGCCTGCGAGTCTAATATCTAACAACCTTGCACCCCAATCTCAAAGCCCTAAAATCCTCAACGGGAGCATTTAAAGCACGTGCAAAAAAAACTGAGTAAGATTCCGAATTGCACAAAACCAAAGAGTGGATTGTGAATGTTTGATCAATACGAACCCATTTTTGAATAAAAAAAAAATTCAAAAAATGCATCCCACCGGGGAGTTTTCGGTTTTTTGCAATTTCCATATCGCTCGTTTCTTCCCTTCTTTTCCAAACTTATGGTCGGGGACGCTTTTTAACCTCAAACTACAACTCTCGAAGCCTGCGAGTCTAATATCTAACAACCTTGCACCCCAATCTCAAAGCCCTAAAATCCTCAACGGGAGCATTTAAAGCACGTGCCGAAGAAACTGAGTAAGATTCTGAATTACACAAAACCAAAGAGTGGATTGTGAATGTTTGATCAATACGAACCCATTTTTTAATAAAAAAAAATTTCAAAAAATGCATCCCACCGGGCCGTTTTCGGTTTTATGCAATTTCCATATCGCTCGTTTCTTCCCTTCTTTTCCAAACTTATGGTCGGGGACGCTTTTTAACCTCAAACTACAACTCTCGAAGCCTGCGAGTCTAATATCTAACAACCTTGCACCCCAATCTCAAAGCCCTAAAATCCTCAACGGGAGCATTTAAAGCACGTGCCAAAAAAACTGAGTAAGATTCCGAATTGCACAAAACAAAAGAGTGGATTGTGAATGTTTGATCAATACGAACCCATTTTTTAATAAAAAATTTTTTCAAAAAATGCATCCCACCGGGGCGTTTTCGGTTTTTTGAAATTTCCATATCGCTCGTTTCTTCCCTTCTTTTCCAAACTTATGGTCGGGGACGCTTTTTAACCTCAAACTACAACTCTCGAAGCCTGCGAGTCTAATATCTAACAACATTGCACCCCAATCTCAAAGCCCTAAAATCCTCAACGGGAGCATTTAAAGCACGTGCAAAAAAAACTGAGTAAGATTCCGAATTGCACAAAACCAAAGAGTGGATTGTGAATGTTTGATCAATACGAACCCATTTTTGAATAAAAAAAAAAATTCAAAAAATGCATCCCACCGGGGAGTTTTCGGTTTTTTGCAATTTCCATATCGCTCGTTTCTTCCCTTCTTTTCCAAACTTATGGTCGGGGAAGCTTTTTAACCTCAAACTACAACTCTCGAAGCCTGCGAGTCTAATATCTAACAACCTTCGACCCCAATCTCAAAGCCCTAAAATCCTCAACGGGAGCATTTAAAGCACGTGCAAAAAAAACTGAGTAAGATTCCGAATTGCACAAAACCAAAGAGTGGATTGTGAATGTTTGATCAATACGAACCCATTTTTGAATAAAAAAAAAATTCAAAAAATGCATCCCACCGGGGAGTTTTCGGTTTTTTGCAATTTCCATATCGCTCGTTTCTTCCCTTCTTTTCCAAACTTATGGTCGGGGACGCTTTTTAACCTCAAACTACAACTCTCGAAGCCTGCGAGTCTAATATCTAACAACCTTGCACCCCAATCTCAAAGCCCTAAAATCCTCAACGGGAGCATTTAAAGCACGTGCCGAAGAAACTGAGTAAGATTCTGAATTACACAAAACCAAAGAGTGGATTGTGAATGTTTGATCAATACGAACCCATTTTTTAATAAAAAAAAATTTCAAAAAATGCATCCCACCGGGCCGTTTTCGGTTTTATGCAATTTCCATATCGCTCGTTTCTTCCCTTCTTTTCCAAACTTATGGTCGGGGACGCTTTTTAACCTCAAACTACAACTCTCGAAGCCTGCGAGTCTAATATCTAACAACCTTGCACCCCAATCTCAAAGCCCTAAAATCCTCAACGGGAGCATTTAAAGCACGTGCCAAAAAAACTGAGTAAGATTCCGAATTGCACAAAACAAAAGAGTGGATTGTGAATGTTTGATCAATACGAACCCATTTTTTAATAAAAAAATTTTTCAAAAAATGCATCCCACCGGGGCGTTTTCGGTTTTTTGAAATTTCCATATCGCTCGTTTCTTCCCTTCTTTTCCAAACTTATGGTCGGGGACGCTTTTTAACCTCAAACTACAACTCTCGAAGCCTGCGAGTCTAATATCTAACAACATTGCACCCCAATCTCAAAGCCCTAAAATCCTCAACGGGAGCATTTAAAGCACGTGCAAAAAAAACTGAGTAAGATTCCGAATTGCACAAAACCAAAGAGTGGATTGTGAATGTTTGATCAATACGAACCCATTTTTGAATAAAAAAAAAAATTCAAAAAATGCATCCCACCGGGGAGTTTTCGGTTTTTTGCAATTTCCATATCGCTCGTTTCTTCCCTTCTTTTCCAAACTTATGGTCGGGGAAGCTTTTTAACCTCAAACTACAACTCTCGAAGCCTGCGAGTCTAATATCTAACAACCTTCGACCCCAATCTCAAAGCCCTAAAATCCTCAACGGGAGCATTTAAAGCACGTGCCAAAAAAACTGAGTAAGATTCCGAATTGCACAAAACCAAAGAGTGGATTGTGAATATTTGATCAATACGAACCCATTTTTGAATAAAAAAAATTCAAAAAATGCATCCCACTGCGGCGTTTTGGGTTTTTTGCAATTTCCATATCGCTCGTTTCTTCCCTTCTTTTCCAAACTTATGGTCGGGGACGCTTTTTAACCTCAAACTACAACTCTCGAAGCCTGCGAGTCTAATATCTAACAACCTTGCACCCCAATCTCAAAGCCCTAAAATCCTCAACGGGAGCATTTAAAGCACGTGCCAAAGAAACTGAGTAAGATTCCGAATTGCACAAAACCAAAGAGTGGATTGTGAATGTTTGATCAATACGAACCCATTTTTTAATAAAAAAAAATTTCAAAAAATGCATCCCACCGGGCCGTTTTCGGTTTTATGCAATTTCCATATCGCTCGTTTCTTCCCTTCTTTTCCAAACTTATGGTCGGGGACGCTTTTTAACCTCAAACTACAACTCTCGAAGCCTGCGAGTCTAATATCTAACAACCTTGCACCCCAATCTCAAAGCCCTAAAATCCTCAACGGGAGCATTTAAAGCACGTGCAAAAAAAACTGAGTAAGATTCCGAATTGCACAAAACCAAAGAGTGGATTGTGAATGTTTGATCAATACGAACCCATTTTTGAATAAAAAAAAAAATGCAAAAAATGCATCCCACCGGGGAGTTTTCGGTTTTTTGCAATTTCCATATCGCTCGTTTCTTCCCTTCTTTTCCAAACTTATGGTCGGGAAGCTTTTTAACCTCAAACTACAACTCTCGAAGCCTGCGAGTGTAATATCTAACAACCTTCGACCCCAATCTCAAAGCCCTAAAATCCTCAACGGGAGCATTTAAAGCACGTGCCAAAAAAACTGAGTAAGATTCCGAATTGCACAAAACCAAAGAGTGGATTGTGAATATTTGATCAATACGAACCCATTTTTGAATAAAAAAAAAATTCAAAAAATGCATCCCACCGCGGCGTTTTGGGTTTTTTGCAATTTCCATATCGCTCGTTTCTTCCCTTCTTTTCCAAACTTATGGTCGGGGACGCTTTTTAACCTCAAACTACAACTCTCGGAGCCTGCGAGTCTAATATCTAACAACCTTGCACCCCAATCTCAAAGCCCTAAAATCCTCAACGGGAGCATTTAAAGCACGTGCCAAAGAAACTGAGTAAGATTCCGAATTGCACAAAACCAAAGAGTGGATTGTGAATGTTTGATCAATACGAACCCATTTTTTAATAAAAAAAAATTTCAAAAAATGCATCCCACCGGGCCGTTTTCGATTTTATGCAATTTCCATATCGCTCGTTTCTTCCCTTCTTTTCCAAACTTATGGTCGGGGACGCTTTTTAACCTCAAACTACAACTCTCGAAGCCTGCGAGTCTAATATCTAACAACCTTGCACCCCAATCTCAAAGCCCTAAAATCCTCAACGGGAGCATTTAAAGCACGTGCAAAAAAAACTGAGTAAGATTCCGAATTGCACAAAACCAAAGAGTGGATTGTGAATGTTTGATAAATACGAACCCATTTTTGAATAAAAAAAAAATTCAAAAAATGCATCCCACCGGGGAGTTTTCGGTTTTTTGCAATTTCCATATCGCTCGTTTCTTCCCTTCTTTTCCAAACTTATGGTCGGGGACGCTTTTTAACCTCAAACTACAACTCTCGAAGCCTGCGAGTCTAATATCTAACAACCTTGCACCCCAATCTCAAAGCCCTAAAATCCTCAACGGGAGCATTTAAAGCACGTGCCGAAGAAACTGAGTAAGATTCTGAATTACACAAAACCAAAGAGTGGATTGTGAATGTTTGATCAATACGAACCCATTTTTTAATAAAAAAAAATTTCAAAAAATGCATCCCACCGGGCCGTTTTCGGTTTTATGCAATTTCCATATCGCTCGTTTCTTCCCTTCTTTTCCAAACTTATGGTCGGGGACGCTTTTTAACCTCAAACTACAACTCTCGAAGCCTGCGAGTCTAATATCTAACAACCTTGCACCCCAATCTCAAAGCCCTAAAATCCTCAACGGGAGCATTTAAAGCACGTACCAAAAAAACTGAGTAAGATTCCGAATTGCACAAAACAAAAGAGTGGATTGTGAATGTTTGATCAATACGAACCCATTTTTGAATAAAATTTTTTTTCAAAAAATGCATCCCACCGGGGCGTTTTCGGTTTTTTGAAATTTCCATATCGCTCGTTTCTTCCCTTCTTTTCCAAACATTGTCGGGGACGCTTTTTAACCTCAAACTACAACTCTCGAAGCCTGCGAGTCTAATATCTAACAACATTGCACCCCAATCTCAAAGCCCTAAAATCCTCAACGGGAGCATTTAAAGCACGTGCAAAAAAAACTGAGTAAGATTCCGAATTGCACAAAACCAAAGAGTGGATTGTGAATGTTTGATCAATACGAACCCATTTTTGAATAAAAAAAAAATTCAAAAAATGCATCCCACCGGGGAGTTTTCGGTTTTTTGCAATTTCCATATCGCTCGTTTCTTCCCTTCTTTTCCAAACTTATGGTCGGGGAAGCTTTTTAACCTCAAACTACAACTCTCGAAGCCTGCGAGTCTAATATCTAACAACCTTCGACCCCAATCTCAAAGCCCTAAAATCCTCAACGGGAGCATTTAAAGCACGTGCCAAAAAAACTGAGTAAGATTCCGAATTGCACAAAACCAAAGAGTGGATTGTGAATATTTGATCAATACGAACCCATTTTTGAATAAAAAAAATTCAAAAAATGCATCCCACCGCGGCGTTTTGGGTTTTTTGCAATTTCCATATCGCTCGTTTCTTCCCTTCTTTTCCAAACTTATGGTCGGGGACGCTTTTTAACCTCAAACTACAACTCTCGAAGCCTGCGAGTCTAATATCTAACAACCTTGCACCCCAATCTCAAAGCCCTAAAATCCTCAACGGGAGCATTTAAAGCACGTGCCAAAGAAACTGAGTAAGATTCCGAATTGCACAAAACCAAAGAGTGGATTGTGAATGTTTGATCAATACGAACCCATTTTTTAATAAAAAAAAATTTCAAAAAATGCATCCCACCGGGCCGTTTTCGGTTTTATGCAATTTCCATATCGCTCGTTTCTTCCCTTCTTTTCCAAACTTATGGTCGGGGACGCTTTTTAACCTCAAACTACAACTCTCGAAGCCTGCGAGTCTAATATCTAACAACCTTGCACCCCAATCTCAAAGCCCTAAAATCCTCAACGGGAGCATTTAAAGCACGTGCCAAAGAAACTGAGTAAGATTCCGAATTGCACAAAACCAAAGAGTGGATTGTGAATGTTTGATCAATACGAACCCATTTTTTAATAAAAAAAAATTTCAAAAAATGCATCCCACCGGGCCGTTTTCGGTTTTATGCAATTTCCATATCGCTCGTTTCTTCCCTTCTTTTCCAAACTTATGGTCGGGGACGCTTTTTAACCTCAAACTACAACTCTCGAAGCCTGCGAGTCTAATATCTAACAACCTTGCACCCCAATCTCAAAGCCCTAAAATCCTCAACGGGAGCATTTAAAGCACGTGCAAAAAAAACTGAGTAAGATTCCGAATTGCACAAAACCAAAGAGTGGATTGTGAATGTTTGATCAATACGAACCCATTTTTGAATAAAAAAAAAGTTCAAAAAATGCATCCCACCGGGGAGTTTTCGGTTTTTTGCAATTTCCATATCGCTCGTTTCTTCCCTTCTTTTCCAAACTTATGGTCGGGGACGCTTTTTAACCTCAAACTACAACTCTCGAAGCCTGCGAGTCTAATATCTAACAACCTTGCACCCCAATCTCAAAGCCCTAAAATCCTCAACGGGAGCATTTAAAGCACGTGCCGAAGAAACTGAGTAAGATTCTGAATTACACAAAACCAAAGAGTGGATTGTGAATGTTTGATCAATACGAACCCATTTTTTAATAAAAAAAATTTTCAAAAAATGCATCCCACCGGGCCGTTTTCGGTTTTATGCAATTTCCATATCGCTCGTTTCTTCCCTTCTTTTCCAAACTTATGGTCGGGGACGCTTTTTAACCTCAAACTACAACTCTCGAAGCCTGCGAGTCTAATATCTAACAACCTTGCACCCCAATCTCAAAGCCCTAAAATCCTCAACGGGAGCATTTAAAGCACGTGCAAAAAAAACTGAGTAAGATTCCGAATTGCACAAAACCAAAGAGTGGATTGTGAATGTTTGATCAATACGAACCCATTTTTGAATAAAAAAAAAATTCAAAAAATGCATCCCACCGGGGAGTTTTCGGTTTTTTGCAATTTCCATATCGCTCGTTTCTTCCCTTTCTTTTCCAAACTTATGGTCGGGTACGCTTTTTAACCTCAAACTACAACTCTCGAAGCCTGCGAGTCTAATATCTAACAACCTTGCACCCCAATCTCAAAGCCCTAAAATCCTCAACGGGAGCATTTAAAGCACGTGCCAAAAAAACTGAGTAAGATTCCGAATTGCACAAAACAAAAGAGTGGATTGTGAATGTTTGATCAATACGAACCCATTTTTGAATAAAATTTTTTTTCAAAAAATGCATCCCACCGGGGCGTTTTCGGTTTTTTGAAATTTCCATATCGCTCGTTTCTTCCCTTCTTTTCCAAACTTATGGTCGGGGACGCTTTTTAACCTCAAACTACAACTCTCGAAGCCTGCGAGTCTAATATCTAACAACCTTCGACCCCAATCTCAAAGCCCTAAAATCCTCAATGGGAGCATTTAAAGCACGTGCCAAAAAAACTGAGTAAGATTCCGAATTGCACAAAACCAAAGAGTGGATTGTGAATATTTGATCAATACGAACCCATTTTTGAATAAAAAAAAATTCAAAAAATGCATCCCACCGCGGCGTTTTGGGTTTTTTGCAATTTCCATATCGCTCGTTTCTTCCCTTCTTTTCAAAACTTATGGTCGGGGACGCTTTTTAACCTCAAACTACAACTCTCGAAGCCTGCGAGTCTAATATCTAACAACCTTGCACCCCAATCTCAAAGCCCTAAAATCCTCAACGGGAGCATTTAAAGCACGTGCCAAAGAAACTGAGTAAGATTCCGAATTGCACAAAACCAAAGAGTGGATTGTGAATGTTTGATCAATACGAACCCATTTTTTAATAAAAAAAAATTTCAAAAAATGCATCCCACCGGGCCGTTTTCGGTTTTATGCAATTTCCATATCGCTCGTTTCTTCCCTTCTTTTCCAAACTTATGGTCGGGGACGCTTTTTAACCTCAAACTACAACTCTCGAAGCCTGCGAGTCTAATATCTAACAACCTTGCACCCCAATCTCAAAGCCCTAAAATCCTCAACGGGAGCATTTATAGCACGTGCAAAAAAAACTGAGTAAGATTCCGAATTGCACAAAACCAAAGAGTGGATTGTGAATGTTTGATCAATACGAACCCATTTTTGAATAAAAAAAAAAATTCAAAAAATGCATCCCACCGGGGAGTTTTCGGTTTTTTTTTTTTTTTTGCAAAAGTGAATATATATAAGCAAAAGGCCTCAAAGCCCGAGGCCAAAGGGCACAACAACTAGAGAACAAACACTGGGAGAACCAATGTACGACAACAAAACGAAAACAACACAACAGAAACCTCACAGCCCGAGGGAAAGCAACAAATAAACCAAACAACAACAAACTCCAGCATTCAACCCACAAGCGGGAAGGAGCTAGAAAAAGAAACACAACTGAAAAGCAAAGAAACAGCTGAAGCAGGAGGAAACAAAGACATAGAGCACGAAGGAAGCGTGACACCTCAACCGCGAAGCATGACACCTCATCCGCCCACAAAACTCCCCAGGCCATCCAACCCCCGGCCGGAACTAGCGAAAGAGCGACTCCAGACAGGGGCAAGGGGCACCAAGCAAACACAGAGAGAGGACAGGCAGATGCTGAGAAAAAAGGGGCCAAGCTGGCCATCCATCAAATGCAAACAAGAAGCCCGCCCCCCAAGCTCGACCAAGAAACCGAACAAAGAAGAGGCCCATCAACTCGTTTTCCCCCTACTTATGGCAAAAGAACAACCATCCGGTACGCAGGCACGGCAGAAAGCCACAGGGATCCAGCCAGCATCGCTTCCCTCGACAAAGCCAGATCCAAGGACCCACCAAAAGCCCACACACCCTCAGGACAAAGCGCCTTTCGGGGTGACAACAAGCGTCCAGAACTCAGCTCCATTAGGAACCAGGACCGGCAGGAGACAACGAGCCCCCACAAAACAAGAGAAGGACAGCCAACTGCAGAAGAAACAAGCACCGCCTGAACCATCCCGACAGCAAGGGACACCCCACAGACCAGCCACGCAGAGCCCCACACAAGAAGCCCACCAGGGGGGAAGGCCAAGGACAGCCAAGGACAGACAGATGAAGAAGCCAGCAACAGAAACAAGCCTCAGAAAGCATCGATCTCAGAGCAAGAACAAGCACAGGGACAAGCTCAAATAACCCAGCCACACAGACCAAACCAGAAACCCCTCCAGAGAAGGGACAGCAGCATGAACCAGGGACAGAGCAGGGGAAGAAGCAATCGTCATAAGCGAGACAGCGCCACAAGAGCAACCTGACATAACACCTGCACACACTCAAAGAACAAGACAAAGTCAATCAAAAGAATCCCAGGGGGAGACGGCCGAAACCGCACCCGCCCAGGACGAGCATGCAGAAGAAATATCAGACCGAATAGCGGCGATAACCGACTGAGTAGGGCGGTGACCCGGGCCATGAAAACGCAAATTGCGTTCCATCCAAATATGGTATATCACAGCACACCAGGCCACCCTCCAAACAAGCTTACGCTTGTGCTGCCCAGCACTCTCCCGACAAATCCACTCAAGCTCAGCATCCCAAGGGAGAACGAGGCGGGAAGCTCTGCCCCAACAGAGGATATCCTCCCACACCAAACTCGCAAAGGGGCACTGGAAAAACAAGTGGTCACGGGACTCAGTCCCGGACAAGCAAAGCAAACAATCAGTAGGTGTCGAGGGGATCCACCTAGCCAGCCTATCACGAGTATACAAGCGGTCCCTCAAGGCCAGCCAGGTGACAAAAGCATGACGCGGAATATTCCCCCCGAACCATAGCAAACCCTGCCACGGGGCCACTGTCCCACGGGGGCGAATCGCCTCCCAAGCACTAGAAACCGAGAAACCAATCCCACCAGGAACCCAGATCAACTTATCCTCCCTACCTGGGCAACACACAGTAGAACGCACAGCATCGGCAATCTCCAACAAATCAGGAGACACTGCCGGCCACCGCCACGAACCATCAGGTAGCAAAAAATCAGAGACCATAGCTTGAATATGACTAGCTGCGTCATACAAGATACGATCACTAATTCTGGGGAGAATAGGACCATCAGGCAGCCAAGGATCAACCCACATACGACACCTAGAACCGTCACCAATGGAAAACCGGATAAGCGGACGGAATTGGTCCCGAAGCCCCATAATCGCCTTGAGGCACCAAGACCACGTAGACGACATAGGAATCGTCCAAAGAGACCGACCACGGAGGATATACGCCTCCATCCAAGCCACCCACAGAGACCCAGAACGAAGCAGGAGGAGCCAGAGGAGCTTCATAACTGCTGCCGAGTTCCATGAGGGGATATGACGAATACCCAAACCTCCCTCGCTCTTCGGCAAACAAATGTCAGCCCAGGCAACCTTCGCCCCCCCACAACCAGAAGGAGAGCCCTTCCAGAGGTAACAACGAAGCAAACTCTCAACCCTATGGACTATACGAGCAGGCAGCACAAACACACTAGCCCAATAGACTTGGAAGCTCTGAAGGACCGACTGGATTAGCTGCAACCTTCCTGCATAGGAAAGGGCCCTAGCAGTCCAACTGCCAATCCTAGAGGTGATCCGATCAATCAGAGGCTGGCAATCCCGAGAAGACAACCGACCTGAGATGAGAGGGAGACCTAAATAACACACAGGCAAGGACGCCAGAGCAACACCCATGAACTCAGCCAGACCTACAGCCACCTCGACAGGAACCCCCGCGCAGAACATCGAGCTCTTAGCGGAGTTGGCCACAAGGCCAGATAGCTCCTGGAAGTGAAGTAAAGTCTGCTGGACAAACCTCAAGGAGGACCTGTTCCCCGCAGAGAAAATCATCAAGTCATCCGCAAAGCAAAGATGGGTAAGATTAACCATCTCACACTTGGGATGAAACTCAAACTCAGGCGGCGGGGAATTTTGCAGCCGCGATAAGACTTCCATACACATGACGAACAGGTAAGGGGACAGGGGATCACCCTGACGGAGACCACGCCTACCCGCAAAAAACCCCTCAGAGGACCCATTCACCGAGATGGAGAACATAGGCGAAGTAACGCAAGCCCGGACCCAGTTGACAAACTGGCAGGGCGTACCAATCGAAAACAGTAAGCCAAAGAGAAAATCCCACTGAATAGAGTCATAGGCCAAAGAAAAAACTGAATAGTTTTCGGTTTTTTGCAATTTCCATATCGCTCGTTTCTTCCCTTCTTTTCCAAACTTATGGTCGGGGAAGCTTTTTAACCTCAAACTACAACTCTCGAAGCCTGCGAGTCTAATATCTAACAACCTTCGACCCCAATCTCAAAGCCCTAAAATCCTCAACGGGAGCATTTAAAGCACGTGCCAAAATAACTGAGTAAGATTCCGAATTGCACAAAACCAAAGAGTGGATAGTGAATATTTGATCAATACGAACCCATTTTTGAATAAAAAAAATTCAAAAAATGCATCCCACCGCGGCGTTTTGGGTTTTTTGCAATTTCCATATCGCTCGTTTCTTCCCTTCTTTTCCAAACTTATGGTCGGGGACGCTTTTTAACCTCAAACTACAACTCTCGAAGCCTGCGAGTCTAATATCTAACAACCTTGCACCCCAATCTCAAAGCCCTAAAATCCTCAACGGGAGCATTTAAAGCACGTGCCAAAGAAACTGAGTAAGATTCCGAATTGCACAAAACCAAAGAGTGGATTGTGAATGTTTGATCAATACGAACTCATTTTTTAATAAAAAAAAAATTCAAAAAATGCATCCCACCGGGCCGTTTTCGGTTTTATGCAATTTCCATATCGCTCGTTTCTTCCCTTCTTTTCCAAACTTATGGTCGGGGACGCTTTTTAACCTCAAACTACAACTCTCGAAGCCTGCGAGTCTAATATCTAACAACCTTGCACCCCAATCTCAAAGCCCTAAAATCCTCAACGGGAGCATTTAAAGCACGTGCCAAAAAAACTGAGTAAGATTCCGAATTGCACAAAACAAAAGAGTGGATTGTGAATGTTTGATCAATACGAACCCATTTTTGAATAAAATTTTTTTTCAAAAAATGCATCCCACCGGGGCGTTTTCGGTTTTTTTTTTTTTTTTTGCAAAGGTGAATATATATAAGCAAAAAGGACCTCAAAGCCCGAGGCCAAAGGGCACCATCAAACAAGCGAACATCCACTGGGAAAACCAATGTACCAAACAAATAAAAACAACCCAACGGAAACCTCACAGCCCGAGGGAGAGCAACAAAACCAACAAACAACAAACCCCGGCACCCAACCCACAAGCGGGAAGGAGCCAGAAAAGACAAAAAAGCATGTAAAGACAACACAACTCAAAAAGCAAAAGAACACAAGCGAAGCAAGAGGAAACAACAAGGCAGAACACGAACGCAGCAGAATCTCCCCAGCCGCCCCAAAAACACCCCAAGCCATCAATCACCCGGCCGACACGAGCAGAAGAGCGACTCCAGACAAGGTCAAGGGACACCAAGCAAGGCAGAGGGAGGACAGACAGATGCTGAGATAAAAAGAGGCCAAGCTGGCCATCCATCATAAGCCTGTAAGACGCCAGCCCCCCAAGCACGACCAAGAAACCAAAACAAAGAAGTGGCCCTTTTACTCGTCTTCCCCTACTTCTGGCAAAAGAACAACCATCAGGTATGCAGGCCCGGCAGATAGCCACAAGGACCAGGCTAGCATCGCTTCCCTCGACAAAGCCTAATCCAAGGACACCCACCAAAAACCGACACACCCTCCGGACAAGGCGCCTTTCGGGGTGACAACAAGCAACCAGAACAAACTCAACTCAATTCAAGAACCAGGACCACACCAGGGCAGAGAGCACCCACAGAACAGAGATGGACAGCCAACTGCAAAAGTAGCAAGCACCGCCTACACCAACCCCTACAGAGAGAGGCCCCCCACAGACTAGCCTCTCAAAGCCACCACGCAACATGCCCACCAGGAAAGAAAGAGCCAAGGACAGCTAGGGGCAAACAGGCGAAGAAAGCAAGCAAACTGATCGAGCCACTGCAAGAAACGCCCTCAAGAAGGAAACCACCAGGAAAGGCCCCAAAACAGGCAAGCTACACAGACCAAACTGAAAACCCCTCCAGAGAAGAGACAACAGCAGCACCTAGGGACAGAGCAGGGGAAATCTCCTAAAATTCTCTCTGTTCTCTCTCCTCCCAACAATGGGGGACTGATTTTTTGAAGCTTTCCCATGGTGTTTCGTGGTCCTCCTTGCTACTGGTAGGAGGGTGGTGGTGCAAAGTGTTTAAACTGCCGATCTGGGAGCATCACCGAGGTTCGTTTTCATTACTCTGTTTATGTTCTTTGTTATTGCTCTGATTTTGCTATTTGGTATTGTTTCGGTTTATGTTCCTTGGTCCTGTTTTGTGGTCTTCTCGTGCTGGGGTCCTTGGTGAGTGGAGAGTTGAGAGTTTGTTTTCCCCTGGGTGCTCACGGGTTGGGAGAAGTAATGGGGAAGAAGAAATCTCCTCAGAAACAGTCGTTTGCCAAGAGCCATGCTTCTGCTGCGGGTGCTCTTGGGCTTCGTCCTACAAAATACTCCCCATCTTCAGGGGTTAACAAATCAGGTGCTCTGATCGAGGTTGTTCCGAATGGCATTCCTCATCCCCCAAGTAAGGAATCTGGGTTGCACGTGTCTCGAAGTTCGGCTTCTGAGGTTCCTTCTTCGGTTTCCAACTCTGTTAAAAAACAGAGCATAAGTTGTGTTGAGGCCCCTTCTATGGGAAAGCTGCTGCCAGCCCTCGGTTTGACTAAACATCCCTTAGAGGTAGTTAGTACGGGTGTAGCAAGTTCCAGCCTTTCTAAGGGGCTTGATCAGGGTGGTTCTTCTTCTGCTCTTGGGCAGCCTGCAAAAGCTTTAATTTCTGGAAAAACAGGGGATTGTTCCTGTCCGTTGAAACCTAGCAATGTGGCAGTTTGTTGGGATTATTCGATAGTATCCTTTGATGGCCTAGGTAACTCGATCTCAATCCTGAGCTCGCTATGAACTCCTGCTTATTCGATAGTATCCTTTGACTTGCACGGGTGAGAGTGGCCCATAAGCGCCTACTCAATAAGCCTACCATCTTGGGGATAAAGTCGAATAGGTAGCTGGGGACATAGTACAGCAAGATTGGAGTTCACTCCTAACCCGCTCTTCAGGGTTAGTAGATAGGTTGTTCCCTTAATAGCTGACTCCGGGGCTTGAATAATTAGCGCGCACACTCTCATGAGATGAGAGGGTTAATTGATCTGTTGGTTGGACCACAAATCTATTGTTCATTAGAGGTGTCAGTGGTACTTAAGGAACAAGACGTAATGCAGGGGTTAAACGGTTTAAATGACCCAACTGTGATTACGAACAACCTGTGAAGGGTCGACTTGCCCGTGACGGTTATATCAGAGGACATTATATATCTACAGTGAGGAGAGTGCAACCCTCGGACTATAGTGGAGTCTCCGGGGGTTAACGAAAGTTGATTGATTCGGGTTAAAAGAGTTTTGACCGAATAATCTCGTATCGTTGGAGCTCATGATCTGTAGGTCCTTTAGGTTCTCCTAGCTAGCTCGAATAACGACGTGCAACAATATAAAAGAAAATTAAAAGAAAAAGAATTTGAATTGTTCAAATTCGGTTTATGGAAGAAGGATGAACATATTTAAATATGATTTAAATATGGACATATTTAAATATGATTTAAATATGAGAATGGCCTTTAACATGAATGAGATTCATGTGTAAAAAAATCGGTTTTTCGGAATGGGTTGGGTATCGTGACCTCACTGAGTGTTTAAAGCCGATGGTGGGGTTTTCGTGGTCTGATCAGTGTGTAACTGATCTCACTCGCCCCATCTCGCGAGAGGAAGTTCGAGCTGTTCTCTTTTCCATGAGTAGTGCCAGGGCTCCTGGCCCGGATGGCTTCCCTGTGGGGTTTTTCAAAGCTGCTTGGAGTGTTGTTGGGGATGATTTCGTTTCCGCTGTGCTTCACTTCTTTGATACCTCCTTCCTTCCTCCTGGTATCAATGCCACCTCTCTTACCTTGATTCCTAAGAAGGTGGGTGCTTCACGGGTTGAGGATTTCAGGCCTATTTCCTGCTGTAATGTGTTGTATAAATGCATTGCAAAGGTTTTGGCTAATCGTCTTCGCGTGTGGCTGCCTTCCTTCATTAGTCCGAATCAGTCGGCCTTTGATCAAGGTAGGAGCATTGTGGATAACATTCTGCTCTGCCAGGAGTTGGTTGGGGGTTACCACCTCAACAAAGGGAGCCCGCGGTGTGTGCTGAAGATTGACCTGCAGAAGGCTTATGACTCCATTCAGTGGGATTTTCTCTTTGGCTTACTGCTTTCGATTGGTACGCCCTGCCAGTTTGTCAACTGGGTCCGGGCTTGCGTTACTTCGCCTATGTTCTCCATCTCGGTGAATGGGTCCTCTGAGGGGTTTTTTGCGGGTAGGCGTGGTCTCCGTCAGGGTGATCCCGTGTCCCCTTACCTGTTCGTCATGTGTATGGAAGTCTTATCGCGGCTGCTGAATTCCCCGCCGCCTGAGTTTGAGTTTCATCCCAAGTGTGAGATGGTTAATCTTACCCATCTTTGCTTTGCGGATGACTTGATGATTTTCTCTGCGGGGAACAGGGCTTCCTTGAGGTTTGTCCAGCAGACTTTACTTCACTTCCAGGAGCTTTCTGGCCTTGTGGCCAACTCTGCTAAGAGCTCGATGTTCTGCGCGGGGGTTCCTGTCCAGGTGGCTGTAGGTCTGGCTGAGTTCATGGGTGTTGCTCTGGCGACCTTGCCTGTGTGTTACTTAGGTCTCCCTCTCATCTCAGGTCGGTTGTCTTATAGGGATTGCCAGCCTCTGATTGATCGGATCACCTCTAGGATTGGCAGTTGGACTGCTAGGGCTCTTTCCTATGCAGGTAGGTTGCAGCTTATCCAGTCGGTCCTTCAGAGCTTCCAGGTCTATTGGGCTAGTGTCTTTGTGCTGCCTGCTCGTATAGTCCATAGGGTTGAGAGTTTGCTTCGTTGCTACCTCTGGAAGGGCTCTCCTTCTGGTTGTGGGGGGGCAAAGGTTGCCTGGGCTGACATTTGTTTGCCGAAGAGTGAGGGAGGTTTAGGTATTCGTCATATCCCCTCCTGGAACTCGGCTGCAATTATGAAGCTCCTCTATCTCCTCCTGCTTCGCTCTGGTTCCCTGTGGGTGGCTTGGATGGAGGCGTATATCCTCCGTGGTCGGTCTCTTTGGACGATTCCTGTGTCGTCTACGTGGTCTTGGTGCCTCAAGGCGATTATGGGGCTTCGGGACCAATTCCGTCCACTTATCCGCTTTTCCATAGGTGACGGTTCTAGGTGTCGTATGTGGGTTGATCCTTGGCTGCCTGATGGTCCTATTCTCCCCAGAATTAGTGATCGTATCTTGTATGACGCAGCTAGTCATATTCAAGCGATGGTCTCTGATTTTTTGCTACCTGATGGTTCGTGGCGGTGGCCGGCAGTGTCTCCTGATTTGTTGGAGATCGCCGATGCTGTGCGCTCTACTGTGTGTTGCCCAGGTAGGGAGGATAAGTTGATCTGGGTTCCTGGCGGGATTGGTTTTTCGGTCTCTAGTGCTTGGGAGGCGATTCGCCCCCGTGGGACAGTGGTCCCGTGGCAGGGTTTGCTTTGGTTCGGGGGGAATATTCCGCGTCATGCTTTTGTCACTTGGCTGGCCTTGAGGGACCGCTTGTATACTCGTGATAGGCTGGCTCGGTGGATCCCCTCGACACCTACTGATTGTTTGCTTTGTTTGTCCGGGACTGAGTCCCGTGACCACTTGTTCTTCCAGTGCCCCTTTGCGAGTTTGGTGTGGGAGGATATCCTCTGTTGGGGCAGAGCTTCCCGCCTCGTTCTCCCTTGGGATGCTGAGCTTGAGTGGATTTGTCGGGTGAGTGCTGGGCAGCACAAGCGTAAGCTTGTTTGGAGGGTGGCCTGGTGTGCCGTGATTTACCATATCTGGATGGAACGCAATTTGCGTTTTCATGGCCCGGGTCACCGTCTTACTCAGTCGGTTATCGCTGCTATTCGGTCTGATATTTCTTCTGCTTGCTCGTCCTGGGTGGGTGCGGTTTCGGTCGTCTCCCCCTGGGATTCTTTTGATTGACTTTGTCTTGTTCTTTGAGTGTGTGCAGGTGTTTTGTCAGGTTGCTCTATGTGGTGCTGTCTCGCTTATGGCGTTTGCTTCTTCCCCTGATCTGTCCCTGGTTCATGCTGTTGTCCATTCTGCTGGAGGGGTTTCTGGTTTTGGTGCTGGCTTCTTCATCTATTTGTCCTTGGCTGCCCTTGGCTTTTCTCCCTGGTGGGATTCTTGTGTGGGGCTCTGCGAGGCTAGTCTGTGGGGTGTCCCGAGCTGTTGGAGTGCTTCAGGCGGTGCTTGTTTCTTCTGCAGTTGGCTGTCCTTCTCTTGTTCTGTGGGTTCTCGTTGTCCCCTGCCGGTCCTGGTTCCTAATTGAGTTGAGTTCTGGTCGCTTGTTGTCACCCCGAAAGGCGCTTTGTCCTGAGGGTGTGTGGGCTTTTGGTGGGTCCTTGGATCTGGCTTTGTCGAGGGAAGCGATGCTGGCTGGGTCCCTGTGGCTTTCTGCCGTGCCTGCATACCGGATGGTTGTTCTTTTGCCATAAGTAGGGGGAAGATGAGTTGATGGGCCTCTTCTTTGGTCGGTTTCTTGGTCGAGCTTGGGGGGCGAGATTCTTGCTTGCATTTGAAGGATGGCCAGCTTGGCCCCTTATTTCTCAGCATCTGCCTGTCCTCTCTCTGGTTTGCTTGGTGCCCTTTGACCCTGTCTGGTGTTGCTCTGTCGCTAGTTCCGGCCGGGGGTTGGATGGTCTGGGGAGTTTTGTGGGCAGGTCGCGGTTGAGGTGTCACGATTCCCTCGTCATCTATCTCTTTGTTTTCCTCCTGCTTCAGCTGTTTCTTTGCTTTTTAGTTGTGTTACTTCTTTCTGCTTTTTGTATTTTCTAGCTCCTTCCCGTTTGTGGGTTGGATGCTGGGCTATGTTGTTGTTTGGCTTATTGCTTTCCCTCGGGCTGTGAGGTTTCCGTTGTGTTGTTTTCGTTTTGTTGTCGTACATTGGTTCTCCCAGTGTTTGTTCCCTTGTTGTTGTGCCCTTTGGCCTCGGGCTTTGAGGCCTTTTGCTTATATATAATCACTTTTGCAAAAAAAAAATTAAAATTATTATTATTATTTTTAATAATAATAATAATAATAATTATATATATATATATGTGTCTTGCATGCAGCAAGACACATTTTTTTTTTTTTTGCAAAGGTGATTATATAGAAGCAAAAAGTACCTCAAAGCCCGAGGCCAAAGGACACCATCAAACAAGCGAACATCCACTGGGAAAACCAATGTACCAAACAAATAAAAACAACCCAACAGAATCCTCACAGCCCGAGGGAGAGCAACAAAACCAACAAACAACAAACCCCGGCACCCAACCCACAAGCGGGAAGGAGCCAGAAAAGACAAAAAAGCATGTAAAGACAACACAACTCAACAAGCAAAAGAAACACAAGCGAAGCAAGAGGAAACAACTAGGCAGAACACGAACGCAGCAGAACTCCCGAGCCGCCCCAAAAACACCCCAAGCCCTCAATCACCCGGCCGACACGAGCAGAAGAGCGACTCCAGACAAGGTCAAGGGACACAAAGCAAGGCAGAGGGAGGACAGACAGATGCTGAGATAAAAAGAGGCCAAGCTGGCCCTCCATCATAAGCCTGTAAGACGCCAGCCCCCCAAGCACGACCAAGAAACCAAAACTAAGAAGAGGCCCTTTTACTCGTCTTCCCCCTACTTCTGGCAAAAGAACAACCGTCAGGTATGCAGGCCCGGCAGATAGCCACAAGGACCAGGCTAGCATCGCTTCCCTCGACAAAGCCTAATCCAAGGACACCCACCAAAAACCGACACACCCTCCGGACAAGGCGCCTTTCGGGGTGACAACAAGCAACCAGAACAAACTCAACTCAATTCAGGAACCAGGACCACACCAGGGAGAGAGCACCCACAGAACAGAGATGGACAGCCAACTGCAAAAGTAGCAAGCACCGCCTACACAGACCCCTACAGAGCGAGGCCCCCCACAGACTAGCCTCTCATAGCCACCACGCAAGATGCCCACCAGGAAAGAAAGAGCCAAGAACAACTAGGGGCAAACAGGCGAAGAAAGCAAGCAAACTGAAAGAGCCTCTGCAAGAAACGCCCTCAAGAAGGAAACCACAGAGAGAGGCCCCAAAACAGGCAAGCTACACAGACCAAACTGAAAACCCCTCCAGAGAAGAGACAACAGCAGCACCTAGGGATAGAGCAGGGGAAGAAGCCATCGCCAGTAACGAAACAGCACCGCAAAGAGCAACCTAGGGACAAAGCAGGGGAAGAAGCAATCGCCAGAAGCGAAACAGCACCGTAAAGAGCAACCTGAAAGAACACCTGCACACACTCAAAGAACAAGATAAAGTCAATCAAAAGAATCCCAGGGGGAACCGGCCGAAACCGCACCCACCCAGGACGAGCATGCAGAAGATATATCAGACCGAATAGCAGCGATAACCGACTAAGGAGGACGGTGACCCGGGCCATGAAAACGCAAATTGCGTTCGATCCAAATATGGTAGATCACAGCACACCAGGCCACTCGCCAAACAAGCTTACGATGGTGCTGCCCAGCACTCTCCCGACAAATCCACTCAAGCTCAGCATCCCAAGGGAGAATGAGGCGGGAAGCTCTACCCGAACTGAGGATATCTTCCCACACCAAACTCGCAAAGGGGCACTGAAAGAACAAGTGGTCGCGGGACTCAGTCCCAGACAAACAAAGCAAACAATCAGTAGGGGTCGAGGAGATCCACCTAGCCAGCCTGTCCCGGGTATACAGACGATCCCTCAAGGCCAGCCAGGTGACAAAAGCATGACGCGGAATATTCCCCCCGAACCATAGCAAACCCTGCCAAGGAACCACCGTCCCACGAGGACGGATCGCCTCCCAAGCACTCGAAACTGAAAAGCCAATCCCGCCTGGAACCCAGATCAACCTATCCTCCCGACCTGGGCAACACACAGTAGAGCGCACGGCATCGGAGATTTCCAACAACTCAGGAGACACCAACGACCACCGCCACGAACCATCAGGCAGCAGGAAATCAGAGACCATAGCTTGAATATGACTAGCCGCGTCATACAAGATACGATCACTAATCCTTGGGAGAATAGGACCATCAGGCAGCCATGGATCAACCCACATACGGCACCGACAACCATCGCCAATGGAAAACCGGACAAGTGGACGAAATTGGTCACGAAGCCCCATGATCGCCTTGAGGCACCAAGACCACAGAGACGACACAGGAATCGTCCAAAGAGAACGACCACGGAGGATATCGTCCAAAGAGAGCGAAGCAGAAGGAGCCAAAGGAGCTTCATAACAGCTGCCGAGTTCCAGGATTGGATATGACGAATACCCAAACCTCCCTCCCGCTTAGGCAAACAAATGTCATCCCAGGCCACCTTAGCCCCCCCACGACCAGAAGGAGAGCCTTTCCAGAGGTAGCAACGAAGCAAACTCTCAACCCGATGGACTATTCGAGCAGGCAGCACAAAAACACTAACCCAATAGACCTGGAAGCTCTGGAGGACCGACTGAATAAGCAGCAACCTACCAGCATAGGAAAGAGCCCTAGCAGTCTAACTACCAATCCTAGAGGTGATCCGATCAATCAGGGGCTGGCAATCCCGAGAAGACAGCCTTCCCGAGAGGAGAGGGAGACCTAAGTAACAAACAGGCAGGGATGCAAGACCAACACTCATGAACTCAGCAACGCCGACAGCCACCGGGGCAGGAACCCCCGCACAGAACATCGAGCTCTTAGCGGAGTTAGCCACTAGGCCTGAAAGCTCCTGGAAGTGAAGTAAGGACTGCTGAACAAAACTCAAAGAAGTCCTATTTCCCGCAGAGAAAATCATCAAGTCATCCGCAAAGCACAGATGGGTAAGATTAACCCTTTCGCACTTGGGATGAAACTGAAACTCAGGCGGCGGGGAGTTCAGCAGCCGCGACAAGACTTCCATACACATGACGAATAGGTAAGGGGACAGGGGAATGTTTGATCAATACGAACCCACTTTTGAATAAAAAAAAATTTCAAAAAATGCATCCCACCGGAGCATTTTCAGTTTTTTGCAATTTCCATATCGCTCGTTTCTTCCCTTCTTTTCCAAACTTATGGTCGGGGACGTTTTTTAACCTCAAACTACAACTCTCGAAGCCTGCGAGTCTAATATCTAACAACCTTGCACCCCAATCTCAAAGCCCTAAAATCCTCAACGGGAGCATTTAAAGCACGTGCCAAAAAAAGTGAGTAAGATTCTGAATTGCACAAAACCAAACAGTGGATTGTGAATGTTTGATCAAAACGACCCATTTTTGAATTAATTTTTTTTTCAAAAAATGCATCCCACCGGGGCGTTTTCGGTTTTTTGCAATTTTCATATCGCTCGTTTCTTCCCTTCTTTTCCAAACTTATGGCCGGGGACGCTTTTTAACCTCAAACTACAACTCTCCAAGCCTGCGAGTCTAATATCTAACAACCTTGCACCCCAATCTCAAAGCCCTAAAATCCTCAACGGGAGCATTTAAAGTACGTGCCAAAAAAACTGAGTAAGATTCCGAATTGCACAAAACCAAAGAGTGGATTGTGAATGTTTGATCAAAACGAACCCATTTTTTAATAAAACAAATTTCAAAAAATGCATCCCACCGGGGCGTTTTTCGGTTTTTTGCAATTTCCATATCGCTCGTTTCTTCCCTTCTTTTTTTTTTTTGCAAAGGTGAATATATATTAAGCAAAAGACCTCAAAGCCCGAGGCCAAAGGGCACCAACAATCAAGAGAACAAACCACTGGGAAACAAATGTACCAAAACAAAACAAAGCCACCCAAACGGAAACCTCACAGCCCGAGGGAGAGCAACAAAACAAACAAACAAAAACACCCGGCACCCAACCCACAGGCGGGAAGGAGCCAGAAAAGCCAAAAAGCAAAACAACACAACTCAAAGAGAAATGGAACACAACCGTAGCAAGAGGAAGCAGCAAGCCCGAGCACAAAACGAAGCAAACTCCCCAGGCTCCCAAACAACCGAAGCCATCAATCCCCCGGTCGGCATGAGCAAAAAAGAGCGACTCCAGACCAGGTCAAGGGGCGCCAAAACAAAGCAGAGGGAGGACAGTCAGATGCTGAGGGAAAAAGAGGCCAAGCTGGCCATCCATCATATGCAAGTGAGAAACCAGCTCCCCAAGCACGACCAAGAAACCTAAAACAGCCAAACTGAGCATAGCTCAATTGGCATAAGGTTGTGCTCGTGACTGAGAGGTCATGGGTTCAATCCTCGCATTTATTACAATATCGCAAAAAAAAAAAAAAAAGAAACCCAAAACAAAGAAGAGGCCCTTCAACTCGTCTTCCCCCTACTTCTGGCAAAAGAACAACCATCAGGAATGCAGGCCCGGCAGAAAGCCACAAGGACCAGGCAAGCATCGCTTCCCTCGACAAAGCCTGATCCAAGGACACCCACCAAAAACCGACACACCCTCCGTACAAGGCGCCTTTCGGGGTGACAACAAGCATCCAGAACAAACTCAACTCAAATCAGGAACCAAGACCACACCAGGGCAGAGAGCACCCACAGAACAGAGATGGACAACCAACTGCAGAAGTAGCAAGCACCGCCTGAACCAACCCCAACCGAGAGAGGCCCCCCACAGACAAGCCTCTCATAGCCACCACTCAAAACGCCCACTAGGGAAGAAGGAGCCAAGGACATCGAGGGGCTAAAACAGGGGAAGAAAGCAAACAAACTGAGACGAGCCTCTGCAAGAAGCACCCTCAAGAAGAACAACCACAAGGCGGCCCCAAATAGGAAAGCCACACAGACCAAACTGGAAACCCCCTCCAGAGAAGAGACAACAACATCACCTAGATAGCCCAGAGTGACAGCAGTACCTAGGGTCTGAGCAGGGGAAGAAGCAATCGCCAGAAGCGAAACAGCACCACACAAAGCAACCTGAAAAAACACCTGCACACACTCAAAGAACAAGAGAAGTCAATCAAAAGAATCCCAGGGGGATCCGGCCGAAACCGCACCCACCAAGGACGAGCAAGCAGAAGATAAATCAGACCTTATAGCAGCGATAACCGACTGAGGAGGCCGGTGACCCGGGCCATGAAAACGCAAATTGCGTTCCTTCCAAATATGGTAGATCACAGCACACCAGGCCACTCTCCAGACAAACTTACGCTTATGCTTTTTTTTGCAAAGGTGATTATATATAAGCAAAAAGACCTCAAAGCCCGAGGCCAAAGGGCACCATCAAACAAGAGAACAACCACTGGGAAAACCAATTACGAAAACAAAACAAAACAACCCAACAGAACCTCACAGCCCGAGGGAAAGCAAACAAGAAACCAAACAACTACAAACCCCGACATCCAACCCACAAGCGGGAAGGAGCCAGAAAAGACAAAAAGCAAATAAATACCACACAACTCAAAAAGAAAAAAAACACAGCTGAAGCAAGAGGAAACAACAAATCAGAACACGAACGAAGCATAACTCCTCAGCCGCCCAGAAAACTCCAGGCCATCCATCCCCCGGCCGGCACGAGCGAAAGAGCGACTCCAGACAGGGTCAAGGGGCACCAAACAAACAGAGGGAGGACAGACAGATGCTGAGATAAAAGGGGCCAAGCTGGCCATCCATCATATGTATGCAAGAAGCCAGCCCCCCAAGCACGACCAAGTAACCAAACAAAGAAGAGGCCCTTCAAGTCGTCTTCCCCCTACTTATGGCAAAAGAACAACCATCCGGTATGCAGGCACGGCAGAAAGCCACAAGGACCCAGCCAGCATCGCTTCCCTCGACAAAGCCAGATCCAAGGACCCACCAAAAGCCCACACACCCTCCGGACAATAGCGCCTTTCGGGGTGACAACAAGAATCTAGAACAAACTCAACTCAATTAGGAACCAGGACCGGCAGGGGACAAAGAGCACCCACAGAACAGAGAAGGACAGCCAACTGCAAAAGTAGCAAGCACCGCCAGAACCAACCCCAACAGCTGGTGGCACCCCACAGACTAGCCTCTCAAAGCCCCCGCTAAAAAAGCCCACCAGGGAAGAAAGGGCCAAGGACATCAAGGGACAGACAGGTGAAGAAAGCAAGCAACTGATCGAGCCTCTGCAAGCAGCGTCCTCAAAGCAGGGACAAGCACAGGGACAAGCTCAAACAAGCAAGCCTCACAGACCAAACTGAAAAACCACCTCCAGAGAAGAGACAACAGCAGCAACCAGGGACAGAGCAGGGGAAGAAGCAATCGCTAGAAGCGAAACAGCACCGCAAAGAGCAACCTGAAAAAACACCTGCACACACTCAAAGAACAAGACAAAGTCAATCAAAAGAATCCCAGGGGGAGCCGGCCGAAACCGCACCCACCCAGGACGAGCATGCAGAGGAAATATCAGACCGAATAGCAGCGATAACCGACTGAGGAGGACGGTGACCCGGGCCGTGAAAACGCAAGTTGCGTTCCATCCAAATATGGTAGATCACAGCACACCAGGCCACTCTCCAAACAAGCTTACGCTTGTGCTGCCCAGCACTCTCCCGACAAATCCACTCAAGCTCAGCATCCCAAGGGAGAACGAGGCGGGAAGCTCTCCCCCAACAGAGGATATCCTCCCACACCAAACTCGCAAAGGGGCATTGAAAGAACAAGTGGTCACGGGACTCAGTCCCGGACAAACAAAGCAAACAATCGGTAGGGGTCGAGGGGATCCACCTAGCCAGCCTATCACGGGTATACAAACGGTCCCTCAAGGCCAGCCAGGTGACAAAAGCATGACGCGGAATATTCCCCCCGAACCAAAGCAAACCATGCCAAGGAACCACTGTCCCACGGGGGCGGATCGCCTCCCAAGCACTCGAAACAGAAAAGCCAATCCCGCCTGGAACCCACATCAACCTATCCTCCCTACCTGGGCAACACACAGTAGAGTGCGCGGCATCAGCGATCTCCAACAACTCAGGAGACACTACCGGCAACCGCCACGAACCATCAGGTAGCAGGAAATCAGAGACCATAGCTTGAATATGACTAGCTGCATCATACAAGATACGATCACTAATCCTGGGGAGAATAGGACCATCAGGCAGCCATGGATCAACCCACATACGACACCTAGAACCATCGCCAATGGAAAACCGGACAAGTGGACGGGATTGGTCCCGAAGCCCCATAATCGCCTTGAGGCACCAAGACCACATAGACGACACAGGAATCGTCCAAAGAGACCGACCACGGAGGATATACTCCTCCATCCAAGCGACCCACAGAGAACCACAGCGAAGCAGAAGGAGCCAAAGGAGCTTCATAACAGCTGCCGAGTTCCAGGATTGGATATGACGAATACCCAAACCTCCCTCCCGCTTCGGCAAACAAATGTCATCCTAGGCAACCTTCGCCCCCCCGCGACCAGAAGGAGAGCCCTTCCAGAGCTAGCAACGAAGCAAACTCTCAACCCTATGGACTATACGAGCAGGCAGCACAAACACACTAGCCCAATAGACCTGGAAGCTCTGGAGGACCGACTGGATAAGCTGCAACGTTCCCGCATAGGAAAGAGGCCTAGCAGTCCAACTGCCAATCCTAGAGGTGATCCGATCAATCAGGGGCTGGCAATCCCGAGAAGACAGCCTACCAGAGATGAGAGGGAGACCTAAGTAACAAACAGGCAGGGTCGCAAGAGCAACACCCATGAACTCAGCCAGACCGACAGCCACCGGGACAGGAACCCCCGCACAGAACATCGAGCTCTTAGCGGAGTTAGCCACAAGGCCTGAAAGCTCCTGGAAGTGAAGTAAAGTCTGCTGAACAAACCTCAAAGAAGTCCTTTTCCCCGCAGAGAAAATCATCAAGTCATACGCAAAGCAAAGATGGGTAAGATTAACCCTCTCACACTTGGGATGAAACTCAAACTCAGGCGGCGGGGAATTCAACAGCCGCGACAAGACTTCCATACACATGACGAACAGGTAAGGGGACAGTGGTTCTCCCTGACGGAGACCACGCCTACCCGCAAAAAACCCCTCAGAGAACCCATTCACCGAAATGGAGAACATAGGCGAAGTAACGCAAGCCCGGATCCAGTTGACAAACTGGCAAGGCGTACCAATCGAAAGCAGTAAGCCAAAGAGAAAATCCCACTGGATAGAATCATAAGCTTTCTGCAGGTGCCTTGGCACTACTCATGGAAAAGAGAACAGCTCGAACCTCATCGCGCGAGATGGGGCGGATGAGATCAGTTTTAAATGCTCAGAGAGGTCCCGGTAACCAACCCCCTGGGACCCCAGGAGACCCTGGAAATAATGAACTAGAGATCTCGAGATGTCCTCATGGGAAGACATCCTGACCCCAGAATCATCAACCAGAGAGGAAAAGCTATTACGGGCTGCCCTGACTTTCACGGTCCTGTGAAAGAACCCCGAGTTCCTATCCCCTAACGCCAGCCACTTAACCCTCGATATCTGCCGAAGGGAAGCTTCTTCACACCTAGCTGCTGCCCAAAACCTATCTGAGGCCTCAGAGGCCTGAAGCAGGAGGGAGGGAGAAAGGGGGTCTGCCAAAACTCCAGCCTGGGCAGCCTCCATGGCCAAGCGAAGATCAATAACCTGCTGACTAAGCACGGCAATCGGCTTCCCGAACTCCTTCCTTAGAGACCCTTTAAGCCCTATAACTTGCGAGCGAAGCTAACAAGCGGAGAGACCCCAACATGGGTCATCCACCTACTAGCAACCACAGACAAAAACCTATCAGACTCCCCCCAATGGTTAAAGAATCGAAAGGAGGGAGACCGACGAGCACCTAAAGGGTCTGGAGAGAAAACCATCGGACTATGATCAGAAACACCCCAATCATGGACGTGCACCACACACATAGGCCGGGCAGAAGCCCACTCAGCATTCACCAAAACTCTATCCAACCTCCCCAACTGACCCCCCGGACCACCCCTCGAGCGGCTAGTCCAAGTGAACCAATTCCCCAGAACCGGCAGCTCTACCAGGTCAGCCTCTAGGAGAGCAGTATCAAAGGCTCCCATCGCAGAAATGCTATGGTTGCCACCACTCCTCTCAGTCAGCCGACGAGTCTCATTAAAGTCTCCCATAACCACTCCAGGGGAAGACCAACTCCCTCCACAAGGCAGACCTCCCAGCCTCGAGATTGGACCCATACACACAAGCAATATGAGTCACAACCTGAGAAGACAGGTCCACCAGGGAGCCAGTAACCAACTGAGGACTAATCAGGGTAGGGGAGAAAGAGAAACGACGGGAACGCCATAACACCCAAATACGACCCAGGCCACTATCCCCATAACTACACACGCACTGCCAATCGGCCCCAAAGGAACGAAACACGAAGTCAAACTGATGAGCCTTAACCTTAGTTTCTACCAGACAACAGAAACCAATATCCTCAGACTGCAAAAAGGAACGAACACATCGTTCTTTTGTCGGGTCATTGAGACCGCGCACATTCCACGAGCTGAGTCCTTTTGGAACCTGAAGATGATCAAACCATTATCAAACAAGTTAATGGTTGGAACTTCCACATGTCCCCAATTCTTTCGGACAAGCCGATCGGGCACAAAAAAGGGGAGTTTACCATCAATAAACTGACCCACCAAAGAACCTCTCCAGACAGCCACACCCTCCTCAATAACCTCATCCGAGGGGATGGCAAACATAATCCCATCCTTCTCAATTGGAGGATTATAGACTAGGGGTTCAATAGTGGGTGAGGTCCACTGAGGCCCAAAAAGATTGGCCCAACTAGACTTCTAACCCTGACCATGGGACCCCGGGGGGCCAAAGGGCCCAACAAGATGTGGCCCAAACTTACCCAAAGTACCTACAGACGTCTCTTCCCCCGCACTAGCCTCCAAATCCGGCCGAGGATGGCCTAACAGAGGAAACTTTCCTGGAATCCCCGACCCACTCCTAGGCCCAAACAAGCTACAACCCAAACCAAACTCACCCTCACCCCCGTTCTCCTCCAGGGGCAAAACCTCATCCCGAGTGGGCTTAAAACGCCGAGCTACCAAGTGTCCTAACTGCCCACGCCCTATTGGGCTAAAGGAGGACGACCCATTTGGCAAGACTCCTTGCCCTAAGAATGGGCCCCTCCCAATTGCGCCAAGCCCATTTTGCTCAAGCCCACCCTTGCCATTCAAATCAAGGACATTTGGGCCAAGCCCGTTTATGTCAAGCCCAATTGGGTTTGGGATGTCACATCTTGGCTGGCCCATTAAATCATCACATTGCAGCCCTTCATTGCGTGAGACTTCATACTTACCAAATCGGGTATCAATGTTCTTAATAGCTTGAGGCAGCAACGGATTACCCAAGGAGAGAGAACCAGCCACACTCAAAGGACTTTCCAAAACTGCCGCAACTAAACCGTTCCCAACTCGGATATTTGAAGGGAGTTCAAAATTATTCCCAGATTTTCCATAACGGGTATCCAAGGAATTTAAGCCATTGCCCATGGAGAGAGAATCCCCCTTTAATTGACTTTCCAAATCAGCCAATATAGCTGGATTTCTCCCCTTCAACAAACGGCCAGTTGGGATTTTTTCAAACTCAACTTGACCTTTAAGAGCAGCGCTCATCACGGGGCCTGATGCAGGTATGGTAGTAGACTTCTTCCTGACGTTAATGAACTTTCCCTCAATAGGGATGGCATTCAATTAAGAATCTCCAGCCGCCACACCTAAGGGGAAAGAGACGGCCTGCCCTAATCCATCGTCTTCATCCTCCAGCCTAGCCTTACCCAAGTTTGAAGAAGACGAGGCCTCGTCCCCTGTTTTTCCAGAAATTGCAGCTAATTCAGGCTGCCCAAAAGCACGAGAAGGACCTCCCTGATCAAGCCCCTTAGAAGGGATGGATACCTCTAAGGGAAGATTTGGCAAGACGTGGGCTGGCAGCAGCTTACCCACAGAAGGGGCCTCAACACCACTGATGCTCTGTTTTTTAACAGAACTGAAAACCGTCGAAGGAGCCTTTGAGGCCGAGCTTTGAGCCACCTGCAACCCAGAATCCTTATTTGATGGATTAAGAATGGCATTCGAAGCAACCCCGTTCATAGCTCCTGACTTGATAACCCCTGAAGAAGGAGAGGATTTTGGAGGACGAAGGGCAAAAACACCCGCACCCGCAGCAGAAGCATGACTCTTGGCAAGTGGCTTTTTCTGAGGAGATTTCTTTCTCCTCATAGCTTCTCTCTGCTCGTGAGTACTCAAGGGAAAGACAACTCTCAAGGAAAGGGCAGAATGTGACCCCAATCCAAGCTCCAATGAACCCAAACCACACCAAAAAAACTAAAAAACGAAAAAAACAGTAGGCTGTAAACAAAACAGAAAACGAAAAGGCAAAATGTGAACTTACCTCGATGACGCGCCCAGCTCCGCTTCCTTGATCAGCATTCCCTACCAATCTTCAATCCCCAGCCATGGAAAGCTTCAAGCCACCATGGACAAAATGCATCTCCAAATAGTCAATCCCCCATTGGAGGGAGGAGAGAGAACAGAGAGAATTTTGAAAACGTACTTGTTTTACTTATGCTGCCCAGCACTCTCTCGACAAATCCACTCAAGCTCAGCATCCCAAGGGAGAACGAGGCGGAAAGCTCTACCCCAACTGAGGATATCTTCCCACACCATTCTCGCAAAGGGCACTGAAAGAACAGGTGGTCGCGAGACTCAGACCCGGACAAACAAAGCAAACAATCAGTAAGGGTCGAGGGGATCCACCGGGCCAGCCTATCCCTGGTATAGAATCTATCCCTCAAGGCCAGCCAGGTGACAAAAGCATGATGCGGAATATTCCCCCCGAACCAAAGCAAACCCCGCCAAGGAACCACCGTCCCACGAGGGCGGATCGCCTCCCAAGCACTCGAGACTGAAAACCCAATCCCGCCCGGAACCCAGATCAACCTATCCTCACGATAAAGGCAACACACAGTAGAGCGCACGGCATCAGATATCTCCAGCATCTCAGGAGACACCAACGACCATCGCCACGAACCATCAGGCAGCAGGAAATCAGAGACCGTAGCTTGAATATGACTAGCCGAGTCAAACAAGATACGATCACTAATCCTGGGCAGAATAGGACCATCAGGCATCCATGCATCAACCCACATACGACACCTACAGCCATCACCAATGGAAAACCGGAAAGGCGGACGGAATTGGTCACGAAGCCCCATTATCGCCTTGAGGCACCAAGACCACAGAGGCGACACAGGAATCGTCCAAAGAGAACGTCCACGGAGAACGTAGTCCTCCATTCAAGCGACCCACAGAGAGCCAGAGCGAAGCAGAAGGAGCCAAAGGAGCTTCATAACAGCTGCCGAGTTCCAAGACTGGATATGACGAATACCCAAACCGCCCTCCCGTTTCGGCAAACAAATATCATCCCAGGCTACCTTTGCCCCCCCGCGACCAGAAGGAGAGCCTTTCCAAAGGTAGCAACGAAGCAAGCTCTCAACCCTCTGGACCACACGAGCAGGCAGCACAAAAACACTAGCCCAATAGACCTGGAAAGTCTGGAGGACCGACTGAATAAGCTGCAACCTACCAGCATAGGAGAGAGCCCTAGCAGTCCAACTACCAATCCTAGAGGTGATCCGATCAATCAGGGGCTGACAATCACGCGAAGTCAGCCGACCTGAGAGAAGGAGAAGACCTAAGTAACAAACAGGCAGCGACGCAAGAGGAACACCCATGAACTCAGCAAGGTCGACTGCCACAGGGACAGAAGCACCCGCACAGAACATCGAGCTCTTAGCGGAGTTAGCCACAAGGCCAGAAAGCTCCTGGAAGAGGTGTAAGGTCTGCTGAACAAACCCCAAAGAAGACCTATTACCTGCAGAGAAAATCATCAAGTCATCCGCGAAGCAGAGATGGGTTAGCTTAACCCTCTCACACTTGGGATGAAACTCAAACTCAGGAGGGGGGGAATTCAGCAGACGCGACAAGACTTCCATACACATGACGAACAGGTAAGGGGACAGGGGATCTCCCTAGCGGAGACCCCTCCTCCCTGCAAAGAACCCCTCAGAGGACCCATTCACAAAAATGGAGAACATAGGCGAGGTAACGCAGGCCCGGATCCAGTTGACAAACTGGCAAGACGTACCAATCGAGAGCAACAAGCCAAATAGGAAATCCCACTGGATAGAATCATAGGCTTTCTGCAGATCGACCTTCAGCACACACCGCGGGCTCCCCTTATTAGGTGGTACCCCCCAACCAAATCCTGGCAGAGCAAAATGTTGTCCTCAATACTCCTCCCTTGAACAATGGCCGACTGATTCGGACTAATGAAGGAAGGCAACCACACACGAAGACGATTAGCCAAAACCTTTGCAATGCATTTATACAACACATTACAACAGGAAATAGGCCTGAAATCCTCAACCCGTGAGGCACCCACCTTCTTAGGGATCAAGGTAAGAGAGGTGGCATTGATACCAGGAGGAAAGAAGGAGGTATCAAAGAAGTGAAGTGCTGCAGAACAGAAATCATCCCCGAAAACACTCCAAGCAGCTTTGAAAAACCCCACAGGGAAACCATACGTCCCAGGAGCCTTGGCACTACTCATGGAAAAGAGAACAGCGCGAACCTCCTCTCTCGAGATGGGGCGGATGAGATCAGATACACACTAATCAGACCACAAAAACCTCACAATCGATTTTAACTGCTCTGTAAGGTCCCGGTAACCAACCCACTGGGAACCCAAGAGCCCCTGGAAATACTAAACCAGAGATCTCGAGATGTCCTCATGGGAAGACAACCTGGCCCCAGAACCGTCAACTAGAGAGGAAAAACTATTCTGGGCTGCCCTAACTTTCACACTCCTGTGAAAGAAACCCGAGTTCCTATCCCCTAACGCCAGCCATTTAACCCTCGATTTCTGCCTAAGAGAGGCTTCTTCACACCTAGCTGCTGCCCAAAAACTATCCGAGGCCTGAAGCTGGAGGGATGGAGAGAGGGGGTCAGCCAACACTCCAGCCTGGGCAGCCTCCATGGCCAAGCGAAGATCAACAACCTGCTGACTAAGCACGGCAATCGGCTTCCCAAACTCCTCCCGAAGAGACCTCTTTAAACCCTTTAAATTGCGAGCGAAGCTAGCAAGCGGAGAGACCCCAACACGGGTCACCCACCTACTAGCGACCACATAAAAAAACCTATCAGACTCCCCCCAATGGTTAAAGAACCGAAAGGAGGGAGACCGACGAGCACCTAAAGGGCTTGGAGAGAAAACCATCGGACTATGATCAGAAACACCCCAATCAAGCACATGCACCACACACAGAGGGTGGGCAGAGGCCCACTCAGCATTCACCAAAACTCTATCCAACCTCCCCAACAGACCTCCCGGGACACCCCGCGGGCAGCTAGTCCAAGTGAACCAATTCCCCTAAACCGGCAGCTCAACCAAGTCAGCCTCTAGGAGAGCACTATCAAAGGCTCCCATCGCAGAGATGCTATGGTTACCCCCACTCCTCTTAGTAAACCGTCGAGTCTCATTAAAGTCTCCCATAACCACTCCAGGGGAAGACCAGCTCGAACATGCCAAGGCCAACTCCCTCCACAAAGCAGACCGCCCCGCCTCGAGATTGGACCCATACACACAGGAAATATGAGTCGCAACCTGAGAAGACAGATCCACCAGGGAGCCAGTAACCAACTGAGGACTAATCAGGGTAGGAGAGAAAGAGAAACGGCGGGAACGCCATAACACCCAAATACGACTCAGGCCACTATCCCCATAACTACACACACTGCCAATCGGCCCCAAAGGAACGAAACACGAAGTCAAACTGATGAGCCTTAACCTTAGTTTCTACCAGACAGTAGTAACCAATATTCTCAGACTGCAAAAAGGAGCGAACACATCGCCCTTTTGCCGGGTCAGTGAGACCGCGCACATTCCACGAGCACCAACTAGACATCGGAAGTAGAAGGGGAGACGGTGGCATCCTGACACCATCGAGGGTCCACACTGTCACAGAGCGCCTTTTCCACTAAGGAAACCACCCTCGGGGAGGCCAAAGCACACTCCGAGGAATCAGCTAGACAACCGAAAGAGTTAGTCACGCGGACCCCCTTTGGGGGCTTAGGAGAACGGGAAAGCCTAGAGGTGGGGCCAATAGGAGAACTCAGGAGGCTAACCAAGGCAATGGGATGGGCAGACGAGTCTGTCGCAGCCAAGGATTTGGCAGCCTTCTTCCTGTTTCGTTTACGCCTACGAGATTTACCTCCCACGGGGATAAAATCATCACCAACCTCAAGAGAGGAGGCCTGTTGACCCTCCCCACTAGCAACCACTACCTGATTCGAGCCCACGCCTTCACTCTAGGCCGGCACCTTGACCTCACCCTCAGCAGACACCTGTGTAGAGAGGATGGGATCAATACTACCCACAGTCAGTTTCGGACAACCTGTGTCCGAATGACCAAATTCAATTGGGATAGTATGATCCACACCATAGACAGTGACCCCTACTTTACTAGGAAGAGCGGCATCAATCGCGACCTCCACACAGACGCGAGCATCGGTAACCAACCCACTGGGAACCCAAGAACCCCTGGAAATACTGGACCAGAGATCTCGAGATGTCCTCATGGGAAGACAACCTAGCCCCAGAACCGTCAACCAGAGAGGAAAAGCTATTCCGGGCTGCCCTAACTTTTTTTTTTTGCAAAGGTGATTATATATTAAACAAAAAGGACCTCAAAGCCCGAGGCCAAAGGGCACCATCAAACAAGAGAACATCCACAGGGAAAAACCCATGTACAAAGCAAACAAAACAACCCAGCGGAAACCTCACAGCCCGAGGGAAAGCAATAAAACCAACAACATAACAAACCCCGACACCCATCCCACAATCGGGAAGGAGCCAGAAAAGACCTAAAAGCAGCTAAATACAACAAAACTCAAAGAATAAATGAACACAACCGAAACAAGTGGAAACAACAAGCGGAACACGATCGAAGCACAACTCCCCAGCCGCCCAAGAAACACCCCAAGCCATCAATCCCCCGGCCGGCAAGGTCAAGGGACACCAATCCAGGCAGAGGGAGGACAGACAGATGCTGAGATAAAAAGAGGCCAAGCTGGCCATCCATCATATGCATGCAAGAAGCCAACCCCCTAAGCACGACCAAGTAAACCAAAACAAAGAAGAGGGACTATGAGGTCATGGGTTCAATCCTTGCTTTAATTAAAATACCGTTGCAAAAAAAACAAAAAAGAGGCCCTTCAACTCGTCTTCCCCCTACTTATGGCAAAAGAACAACCATCAGGTATGCAGGCCCGGCAGAAAGCCACAAGGACCAGGCAAGCATCGCTTCCCTCGACAAAGCCAGATCCAAGGACACCCACCAAAAACCGACACACCCTCCGGACAAGGCGCCTTTCGGGGTGACAACAAGCATCCAGAACAAACTCAACTCAATTAGGAACCAGGACCCCACCAGGGGACAAAAAGCACCCACAGGACAGAGATGGACAACCAACTGCAGAAGTAGCAAGCACCGCCTGAACCAACCCCTACAGATGGTGGCACCCCACAGACTAGCCTCTCATAGCCCCCACTCAAAATGCCCACCAGGGAAGAAAGAGCCAAGGACGGCAAGGGGCAGACAGGTGAAGAAAGCAAGCAAACTGAACGAGCCTCTGCAAGAAGCGTCCTCAAAGCAGGAACAAGCACAGGGAGAAGCCCCAAACAGGCAAGCCTCACAGACGAAACTGAAAACCCCCTCCAGAGAAGAGACAACAGCAGCACCAAGGGACAAAGAAGGGGAAGAAGCAATCGCCAGAAGCGAAACAGCACCGCAAAGAGCAACCTAGTGACAAAACAGGGGAAGAAGCAACCGCCCGCAACGAAAAGCACCGCAAGGAGTAAACAAGGGACAGAGCGGGGGAAGAAGCAATCGCCAGAAGCGAAACAGCACCGCAAAGAACAACCTGCAAGTCACCTGCACACACTCAAAGAACAAGATGAAGTCAATCAAAAGAATCCCAGGGGGAACCGGCCGAAACCGCACCCACCCAGGACGAGCATGCAGAGGAAATATCAGACCGAATAGCAGCGATAACCGACTAAGGAGGACGGTGACCCGGGCCGTGAAAACGCAAGTTGCGTTCCATCCAAATATGGTAGATCACAGCTCACCAGGCCACTCTCCAAACAAGCTTACGCTTGTGCTGCCCAACACTCTCCCGACAAATCCACTCAAGCTCAGCATCCCAAGGGAGAACGAGGCGGGAAGCTCTACCCCAACTGAGGATATCTTCCCACACCAAACTCGCAAAGGGGCACTGAAAGAACAGGTGGTCGCGGGACTCAGTCCCGGACAAACAAAGCAAACAATCAGTAGGGGTCGAGGGGATCCACCTAGCCAGCCTGTCACGGGTATACAGACGATCCCTCAAGGCCAGCCAGGTGACAAAAGCATGACGCGGAATATTCCCCCCGAACCATAGCAAACCCTGCCAAGGAACCACCGTTCCACGGGGACTGATCGCCTCCCAAGCACTCGAAACTGAAAAGCCAATCCCGCCTGGAACCTAGATCAACCTATCCTCCCTACCTGAGCAACACACAGTAGAGCGCACGGCATCGGATATCTCCAACAACTCAGGAGACACTACCGACCACCGCCACGAACCATCAGGAAGCAGGAAATTAGAGACCATAGCTTGAATATGACTAGCTGCGTCATACAAGATACGATCACTAATCCTGGGGAGAATAGGACCATCAGGCAGCCATGGATCAACCCACATACGGCACCTACAACCATCGCCAATGGAAAACCGAACAAGTGGACGGAATTGGTCACGAAGCCCCATAATCGCCTTGAGGCACCAAGACCACATAGACGACATAGGAATCGTCCAAAGAGACCGACCACGGAGGATATACTCCTCCATCCAAGCGACCCACAGAGAACCAAAGCGAAGCAGAAGGAGCCAAAGGAGCTTCATAACAGCTGCCGAGTTCTAGGATTGGATATGACGAATACCCAAACCTCCCTCCCGCTTAGGCAAACAAATGTCATCCCAGGCAACCTTTGCCCCCCCACGACCAGAAGGAGAGCCTTTCTAGAGGTAGCAGCGAAGCAGAGTCTCAACCCTATGGACTATACGAGCAGGCAGCACAAACACACTGGCCCAATAGACCTGGAAGCTCTGGAGGACCGACTGGATAAGCTGCAACCTACCCGCATAGGAAAGAGCCCTAGCAGTCCAACTGCCAATCCTAGAGGTGATCCGATCAATCAGGGGCTGGCAATCCCGAGAAGACAGCCTACCTGAGATGAGAGGGAGACCTAAGTAACAAACAGGCAGGGTCGCAAGAGCAACACCCATGAACTCAGCAAGGCTGACAGCTACCGTGACAGGGACCCCCGCACAGAACATCGAGCTCTTAGCGGAATTAGCCACAAGGCTCGTGAGCTCCTGGAAGTGAAGTAAGGTCTGTTGAACAAACCTCAAAGAAGTCATCCGCAAAGCAAAGATGGGTAAGATTAACCCTCGCGCACTTGGGATGAAACTCAAACTCAGTCGGCGGGGAGTTCAGCAGCCTCGACAAGACTTCCATACACATGACGAACAGGTAAGGGGACAAGGGATCCCCCTGACGGAGACCACGCCTACCCGCAAAAAACCCCTCAGAGGACCCATTCACCGAAATGGAGAACATAGGCGAAGTAACGCAAGCCCGGATCCAGTTGACAAACTGGCAAGGCGTACCAATCGAGAGCAGTAAGCCAAAGAGAAAATCCCACTGGATAGAATCATAAGCTTTCTGCAGGTCGATCTTCAGCACACACCGCGGGCTCCCTTTATTGAGGTGGTAACCCCCAACCAACTCCTGGCAGAGCAGAATGTTATCCACAATACTCCTTCCTTGATCAAAGGCCGACTGATTCGGACTTATGAAGGAAGGCAGCCACACGCGAAGACGATTGGCCAAAACCTTTGCAATGCATTTATACAACACATTACAACAGGAAATAGGCCTGAAATCCTCAACCCGGGAGGCACCCACCTTCTTAGGAATCAAGGTGAGAGAGGTGGCATTGATACCAGGAGGAAAGAAGGAGGTATCAAAGAAGTGAAGCGCTGCGGAACAGAAATCATCCCCAACAACACTCCAAGCAGCTTTGAAAAACCCCACAGGGAAGCCATCCGGGCCAGGAGCCTTGGCACTACTCATGGAAAAGAGAACAGCTCGGACCTCATCTCTCGAGATGGGGCGGATGAGATCAGTTACACACTGATCAGACCACACAAACCCCACAATCGGCTTTAATTGCTCTGTAAGGCCGCGGTAACCAACCCCTTGGGACCCCAAGAGCCCTGGAAATAACGAACCAGAGAACTCGAGATGTCCTCATGGGAAGACAACCTGGCCCCAGAACCATCAACCAGAGAGGAAAAGCTATTCCAGGCTGCCCTAACTTTGACACTCCTGTGAAAGAAACCCGAGTTCCTATCCCCTAACGCCAGCCACTTAACCCTCGATTTCTGCCGAAGGGAGGCTTCTTCACACCTAGCTGCTGCCCAGAACCTATCCGAGGCCTCAGAGGCCTGAAGCTGGAGGGAGGGAGAAAGGGGGTCTGCCAAAACTCCAGCCTGGGCAGCCTCCATGGCCAAGCGAAGATCAACAACCTGCTGACTAAGCACGGCAATCGGCGTCCCAAACTCCTGCCTTAGAGAACTCTTTAAGCCCTTTAAATTGCTAGCGAAGCTAACAAGCGGAGAGACCCCAACACGGGTCACCCACCAATTAGCGACCACAGACAAAAACCTATCAGACTCCCCCCAATGGTTAAAGAACCGAAATGAGGGAGACCGACGAGCACCAAAAGGGCCAGGAGAGAACACCATCGGACTATGATCAGAAACACCCCACTCATGCACCTGCACCACACACAGAGGGCGGGCAGAAGCCCACTCAGCATTCACCAAGACTCTATCCAACCTTCCCAACTGACCTCCCGGGTCGCCCCTGGGGCGACTAGTCCAAGTGAACCAATTCCCCTAGACCGGCAGCTCAACCAAGTCAGCCTCAAGGAGAGCAGAATCAAAGGCTCCCATCGCAAAGATGCTATGGTTACCACCACTCCTCTCAGACAGCCGCCGAGTCTCGTTAAAGTCTCCCATAACCACTCCCGGGGAAGACCAGCTCGAACAAGCCTAGGACAGCTCCGTCCACAAAGCGGACCGCCCAGCCTCGAGATTGGACCCATACACACAGGCAATATGAGTCGCAACCTGGGAAGACAGATCCACCAGGGAGCCAGTGACCAGCTGAGGACTAATCAGGCTAGGAGAGAAGGAGAAACGGCGGGAACGCCATAACACCCAAATGCGACTTAGACCACTATCCCCATAACTACACACGCACTGCCAATCGGCACCAAAGGAACGAAACGCAAGGTCAAACTGATGAGCCTTAACCTTAGTTTCCACCAGACAGCAGAAACCAATATTCTCAGACTGCAAAAAGGAACGAACACATCGTCCTTTTGTCGGGTCAGTGAGACCGCGCACATTCCACGAGCACCAACTAGACATAGGAAGTAGAAGGGGAGACGGTGGCATCCTGACACCATCGAGGGTCCACACTGTCACAGAGCGCCTTTTCAACTAAGGAAAACACCCTCGGGGAGGCCAAAGCACACTCCGAGGAATCAGCTAGAGAACCGAAAGAGTTAGTCACGCGGACCCCCTTTGGGGGCTCAGGAGAACGGGAAAGCCTAGAGGTGGGGGCCAATAGGAGAACTCGGCAGGCTAACCAAGGCAATGGGATGGGCAGACGAGTCTGTCGCAGCCAAGGATTTGGCAGCCTTCTTCCTGTTTCGTTTATGCCTACGAGATTTCCCTCCCACAGGGATAAAATCATCACCAACCTCAAGAGAGGAGGCGTGTTGACCCTCCCCACTAGAAACCACTACCTGATCCGAGCCCACGCCTTCACTCTTGGCCGGCACCTTGACCTCACCCTCAGCAGACACCTGTGTAGAGAGGATGGGATCAATACTACCCACAGTCAGTTTCGGACAAACTGTGTCCGAATGACCAAATACTCGACAAGACAGGCACCGCTTGGGATTCCACTCATATTCAATTGGGATAGTATGATCCACACCATAGACAGTGACCCCTACTTTACTAGGAAGAGCGGCATCAATCGCGACCTCCACACAGACGCGAGCATACGAGGAGCACGTTCTGTCCTTTGTAGGCTTATCCAACCGCAAAGGAACACCAACCGTACTTGCAATGTTACTCAACCTAGGAGTGGTCCACAATTCCATAGGGTCATGAAAAAACTTAACCCACACAGGAATTTTATCGAACACAAAGGTCTGTGGGACTATCCAGGGACCCACTGCTTCAGAAGGATCGGTTTCCCCCCGAAGTGCCAGGGGCCATTCTCCAGGACCCAGTCCCGAGCTGAGTCCTTTTGGAACCTTAAGATGATCAAACCATTATCAAACAAGTTAATGGTTGGAACTTCCACATGTCCCCAAATCCTTCTGACCAGCCGATCAAGAACAAAAAAAGGGAGTTTGCCATCCATAAACTGACCCACCAACGAACCTCTCCAAACTGCTATGCCCTCCTCAATAACCTCATCCGAGGGAATGGCAAACATAATCCCATGCTTCACAATTGGAGGGCTATAGAGAAGGGGTTCATCAGCTGGGGAGGCCACTGAGGCCCAAACAGAGTGGCCCAACTAGCCTAATGCCCCTGACCAAGGGACCCCGTGGGCCCACCGGGCCCAATATGATTAGGCCCAACCCCACCAAAGGAACCCAAAGACGCATCAACCCCCTCACTCACTCCTAAGTCCGAACTAGGACGGCCTAACAGAGGAAACTTTCCTGGAATCCCCAAACCAATCCTAGGCCCAAACGAGCTACACCCCATCCCAACCTCACTAGCTCCATCTTTTCCCTCAAGGGGCAAAACCTCATCCCGATTGGGCATACCACGACGAGTCACCAAATGGCCTAACTGCCCATGCCCTATTGGGCTAAACGAGAACGGCCCAAAAGGCAAGGCTCCTTGCCCATTCAAATTTGGGCCCGAACCCAAGTCAACAAGCCCATTAAGGTGAAAATCAGAATAGTCCATCTCATTATAGGCCCATCAAGTGCTAACCTATTCCCTTGGCCAAGCCCACCCGAAACATTACCAATTGGGCCAAGCCCATTTGGGTAGTCAACATGGGAAGCAAACCTTGGATAGCTCTCCTACTCTCACGGTTTTGAGGCAAAAGAATAGATTTTCCATCTTTGCCTTTGAGGCCCAATTGACTTTTAGAGAGAGAAACATCTTTAGTCAAATTATTATCCAAGCTTACCATATTTGACAATGGAGCATTGACTACGGGAGTTGCCTTTGGATCAAGGAGCTGGTTTCCTAAAAATTCAAAATTGTCCAAATTTTCCAAATTTGGCAACAAGGAGCTTTTTGAGCGGATCCCATATCCAAGAGGGCCAGCTTGCAAATTTGAATTAGCATCAGATAAGGGAAGCATAGCCGAATTAATACCCAGCCCTTCAAACACGCCCTTACCATTATTGAAGTTTCCTTCAATAGGAAGAGCATTCAAAGCTCGAGCATCCGCCGCCACCACCAATGTCGAAGAAACAGGAAGCCCTAGCTCATCGTCTTCAACCTCCAGCCGAGGCTTGCCTGTGACAGCAGACCTCTTAATTGAAGAAGAAGATATCTCTGTCTCAGGATGAGGAATTCGGGGCTGAGGACAAACGTTACTGTCGCCACATAAACGATCCCCTGTTTTCCCAATTTTTGAAGGAGAAGAAATCTGCCCAGAAAAGGCAGAGAAACCACTCTCCTTCCCTAATCCTGAGCTAGCTTAAACAGACCTCCCTGCCTCGACGCATAAATCCAGCACAGGCGACAAAATTTTCAATTTATCAACCTCACTGCCCATACTCTGTTTTTTCACCGAAGTGAGAACAGCAGACGGAGCCTCCAAAATGGAACGCTTTGAGACTAACCCCCCAGAATCCTTCCCTACATAATGAGTAATTGAATGCTCACCACGCACAGCCACCGGAAGTCCAGCCCCTGCAGAGGTTACTTTCGGAAGGCGAGGAACATTTAGGACAGAAGGTGCGCCATTGCTCTGAGCAAAGGGCTTCTTCTGTGGGGATTTCTCTCTCCTCATAGGAGACGTGAACCCACAACCCAAAACTCCAAGGAAACCAAAAGCAGAGCAACACGAAAGTACAACACCGAAATGAAAAACGTAAAAAACAGTGAGGAAACTTACCTCTATGACGCAGTCAGATGAGCTAAGATGAACACAATTCCCATCGAAACTTCAAATGCCCAACGCCCTACAACCAGCAGCAAGGAGCACCACGAACCACCATGGAATTTTTTTTTATTCAAAAATGAGTTCGTATTGATCTTATGGTCGGGGACGCATTTTAACCTCAAACCACAACTCTCGAAGCCTGCGAGTCTAATATCTAACAACCTTCCACCCCAATCTCAAAGCCCTAAAATCCTCAACGGGAGCATTTAAAGCACGTGCCAAAAACTGAGTAAGATTCCGAATTGCACAAAACCAAAGAGTGGATTGTGAATGTTTGATCAATACAAACCCATTTTTGAATAAATTTTTTTTTTCAAAAAATGCATCCCACCGAGGCGTTTTCGGTTTTTTGCAATTTCCATATCGCTCGTTTCTTCCCTTCTTTTCCAAACTTATGGTCGGGACGCTTTTTAACCTCAAACTACAACTCTCGAAGCCTGCGAGTCTAATATCTAACAACCTTGCACCCCAATCTCAAAGCCCTAAAATCCTCAACGGGAGCATTTAAAGCAAGTGCCAAAAAAACTGAGTAAGATTCTGAATTGCACAAAACCAAAGAGTGGATTGTGAATGTTTGATCAATACGAACACATTTTTTTTTTTTTTTGCAAAGGTGAATATATATTAAGCAAAAAGGACCTCAAAGCCCGAGGCCAAAGGGCACCACGAAACAAGAGAACATCCACTGGGAAACCCAAAGTACCAAACAAAACAAAAACAAGCCAACGGAAACCTCACAGCCCAAGGGAAAGCAATAAAACCACCAACAAACAAACCCCGGCACCCAACCCACAAGCGGGAAGGAGCCAGAAAAGACAAAAAAGCAAATATATACAACACAACTCAAAGAGCAAATGAACACAACCGAAGCAAGAGGAAACAACAAGCCATAACACGAACGAAGCATAACTCCCCAGCCGCCCAAAAAACACCCCAAGCCATCAATCCCCCGGCCTGCACGAGCAACAGAGCGACTCCAGACAAGGTCAAGAGGGACCAAGCAAGGAAGAGGGAGGACAAACAAATGCTGAGATAAAAGGGGCCAAGCTGGCCATCCATCATATGCAAGCAAGAAGCCAGCCCCCTAAGCACGACCAAGTAAACCAAAACAAAGAAGAGGCCCTTCAACTCGTCTTCCCCCTACTTCTGGCAAAAGAACAACCATCAGGTATGCAGGCCCGGCAGAAAGCCACAAGGACCAGGCAAGTATCGCTTCCCTCGACAAAGCCTGATCCAAGGACACCCACCAAAAAACCGACACACCCTCCGGACAAGGCGCCTTTCGGGGTGAAAACAAGCAACCAGAACAAAATCAAACTCAATTCAGGAACCAGGACCACACCAGGGGGCACAGAGCACCCACATAACAGAGATGGACAGCCAACTGCAAAAGTAGCAAGCACCGCCTGAACCAACCCCTACAGAGAGAGGCCCCCCACAGACTAGCCTCTCATAGCCACCACTCCAAATGCCCACCAGGGAAGAAAGAGCCAAGGACAGCAAGGGGCAAACATGGAAAGAAAGCAAGCAAACTGAACGAGCCTCTGCTAGAAGCGCCCTCAAAGGAGGAACAACCACAGGGAGAGGCCCAAAACAGGCAAGCCTCACAGACCAAACTTAAAACCCCCTCCAGAGAAGAGCATTGTGGATTTCAGGCCTATTTCTTGCTGTAATGTGTTGTATAAATGCATTGCAAAGGTTTTGGCTAATCGTCTTCGCGTGTGGCTGCCTTCCTTCATTAGTCCGAATCAGTCGGCCTTTGTTCAAGGTAGGAGCATTGTGGATAATATTCTGCTCTGCCAGGAGTTGGTTGGGGGTTACCACCTCAACAAAGGGAGCCCGCGGTGTGTGCTGAAGATTGACCTGCAGAAGGCCTATGACTCTATTCAGTGGGATTTTCTCTTTGGCTTACTTCTTTCGATTGGTACGCCCTGCCAGTTTGTCAACTGGGTCCGGGCTTGCGTTACTTCGCCTATGTTCTCCATCTCGGTGAATGGGTCCTCTGAGGGGTTTTTTGCGGGTAGGCGTGGTCTCCGTCAGGGTGATCCCCTGTCCCCTTACCTGTTCGTCATGTGTATGGAAGTCTTATCGCGGCTGCTTAATTCCCCGCCGCCTGAGTTTGAGTTTCATCCCAAGTGTGAGATGGTTAATCTTACCCATCTTTGCTTTGCGGATGACTTGATGATTTTCTCTGCGGGGAACAGGTCTTCCTTGAGGTTTGTCCAGCAGACTTTACTTCTCTTCCAGGAGCTATCTGGCCTTGTGGCCAACTCCGCTAAGAGCTCGATGTTCTGCGCGGGGGTTCCTGTCGAGGTGGCTGTAGGTCTGGCTGAGTTCATGGGTGTTGCTCTGGCGACCTTGCCTGTGTGTTATTTAGGTCTCCCTCTCATCTCAGGTCGGTTGTCTTCTCGGGATTGCCAGCCTTTGATCGATCGGATCACCTCCAGGATTGGCAGTTGGACTGCTAGGGCTCTTTCCTATGCAGGAAGGTTGCAGCTAATCCAGTCGGTCCTTCAGAGCTTCCAAGTCTATTGGGCTAGTGTGTTTGTGCTGCCTGCTCGTATAGTCCATAGGGTTGAGAGTTTGCTTCGTTGTTACCTCTGGAAGGGCTCTCCTTCTGGTTGTGGGGGGGCGAAGGTTGCCTGGGCTGACATTTGTTTGCCGAAGAGCGAGGGAGGTTTGGGTATTCGTCATATCCCCTCCTGGAACTCGGCAGCAGTTATGAAGCTCCTCTGGCTCCTCCTGCTTCGTTCTGGTTCTCTGTGGGTGGCTTGGATGGAGGCGTATATCCTCCGTGGTCGGTCTCTTTGGACGATTCCTGTGTCGTCTACGTGGTCTTGGTGCCTCAAGGCGATTATGGGGCTTCGGGACAAATTCCGTCCGCTTATTCGGTTTTCCATTGGTGACGGTTCTAGGTGTCGTATGTGGGTTGATCCTTGGCTGCCTGATGGTCCTATTCTCCCCAGAATTAGTGATCGTATCTTGTATGACGCAGCTAGTCATATTCAAGCTATGGTCTCTGATTTTTTGCTACCTGATGGTTCGTGGCGGTGGCCGGCAGTGTCTCCTGATTTGTTGGCGATCGCCGATGCTGTGCGTTCTACTGTGTGTTGCCCAGGTAGGGAGGATAAGTTGATCTGGGTTCCTGGTGGGCTTGGTTTCTCGGTTTCTAGTGCTTGGGAGGCGATTCGCCCCCGTGGGACAGTGGTCCCATGGCAGGGTTTGCTATGGTTCGGGGGGAATATTCCGCGTCATGCTTTTGTCACCTGGCTGGCCTTGAGGGACCGCTTGTATACTCGTGATAGGCTGGCTAGGTGGATCCCCTCGACACCTACTGATTGTTTGCTTTGCTTGTCCGGGACTGAGTCCCGTGACCACTTGTTCTTCCAGTGCCCCTTTGCGAGTTTGGTGTGGGAGGATATCCTCTGTTGGGGCAGAGCTTCCCGCCTCGTTCTCCCTTGGGATGCTGAGCTTGAGTGGATTTGTCGGGAGAGTGCTGGGCAGCACAAGCGTAAGCTTGTTTGGAGGGTGGCCTGGTGTGCTGTGATATACCATATTTGGATGGAACGCAATTTGCGTTTTCATGGCCCGGGTCACCGCCCTACTCAGTCGGTTATCGCCGCTATTCGGTCTGATATTTCTTCTGCATGCTCGTCCTGGGTGGGTGCGGTTTCGGCCGTCTCCCCCTGGGATTCTTTTGATTGACTTTGTCTTGTTCTTTGAGTGTGTGCAGGTGTTATGTCAGGTTGCTCTTGTGGCGCTGTCTCGCTTATGACGATTGCTTCTTCCCCTGCTCTGTCCCTGGTTCATGCTGCTGTCCCTTCTCTGGAGGGGTTTCTGGTTTTGGTCTGTGTGGCTTGGTTTTATGAGCTTGTCCCTGTGCTTGTTCTTGCTCTGAGATCGCTGCTTTTTGAGGCTTGTTTCTGTTGCTGGCTTCTTCTTCTGTCTGTCCTTGGCTGTCCTTGGCCTTCCCCCCTGGTGGGCTTCTTGTGTGGGGCTCTGCGAGGCTGGTCTGTGGGGTTTTCCTTGCTGTCGGGGTGGTTCAGGCGGTGCTTGTTTCTTCTGCAGTTGGCTGTCCTTCTCTTGTTTGTGGGTGCTCGTTGTCCCCTGCCGGTCCTGGTGCCTAATGGAGCTGAGTTCTGGACGCTTGTTGTCACCCCGAAAGGCGCTTTGTCCTGAGGGTGTGTGGGCTTTTGGTGGGTCCTTGGATCTGGCTTTGTCGAGGGAAGCGATGCTGGCTGGATCCCTGTGGCTTTTTGCCGTGCCTGCACACCGGATGGTTGTTCTTTTGCCATAAGTAGGGGGAAAACGAGTTGATGGGCCTCTTCTTTGTTCGGTTTCTTGGTCGAGCTTGGGGGGCGGTGATACGGATCCAATCACCGAACCATTGCATGTACCGGAAGGAGCCATTACAAGAAGCAAGGCAAAGAAGATTCAAGAGGCTTTTACACTACATCTTCAAAGGCTAGCTAATTCACAAGAAGAGACAAATATTTTTGAACCCAAATTTCTTTACAATGTTATTTCAATGAGTCAAGAAGATAATGGTGTGAAGATGGCACGGGAAAAGTCTTCTAGTTTGAAAGATGGCACGGGGGACAAAAAAACTGTGCAGAAATTGTAAGCAGTGGGCTGTCCAGCTTGCACCTCTTGGGAGTTTGGAGTGTTTCAACTACTCAAACGTTGGAATATTGAAAAGCACGTCTTAAAGTAGCTAGTTAAGACAATTTAAAGCATTTATTTTGTTTTGGGTTTTTCCATATGACTTTTCAATTGTTGTTGAATTGAATTTCATTCCATAGGTTTTATTTTCTTCAATTCTGCATTTAATGACTTTTGGAGACCTTTGGTATTTGGAAGCTTGAACGTCCATTTTGGCCTATTTAAAGGCTTGTAATGCTCTTCAAAATACAGATTATGCTTATCAAGAACTTGTGTTTCTTAAAACCCCTTTTGGTGTTGTTTCTTTCAAATCTTGCTTTAGGTTTGATGTTAATCGGTTCATTGAATTAGTTTTGATCAACCTAATTCTGGAGTGAGTCGTCTTAGGATCTAAGAGTGACAATCATAGATTCTAAGTGTGATCTAAGAGTCATTCACCTTCTAACTAAACTCTTGGTTGGAATCAATCGTTAAGTTAGTCTTCTTTGTGGGCATTTACAAGGATCCTAGAAGGACCTCTAGCTTTGTAAATCAAGCAACGTTGGGAGCTTATCATTTGGTATCAGAGCACGTGGTCAACATCTTCGGCCGTCTCTAGAGGTGAAATATCTTTACTTTGTGTTATTATTATTATTCATTTTTCTGAAAGCATTTACTTATAAAGTGTAATACAAGACATACTACAACTTGTCTTGAAAGTCTTGCTCTCGGATTATCAAAAAAAAAAAAAAAAAAAAAAAAAAAAACAGTAGCAAAAGAAGAAGAAATCAGTAGCAAAAGTGCAAAAGTGCAAAAAAAAAAAAAAAAAAAAATCAAAGGTCCGAGGCACACGAAAAGTTCTCGTCATTAAGTTTTAATTTGATTTTTGAGTTATTGATCCTAAGGTTGAGTTTCTCTAGTATTAGTTTGTGAGAAGTTGATTTTTTTGAATTGGTTATGTCAAGCTTAAAGTAAGATTGCACCAAAATCTAAACCAACCCTTACATCTTTGACCTAGTACCAAAAGCCTACCCTTGAGTGTTAAACACGAGTGTCCTTGAGTGAAATCTTTGTGAGAAGTGTGGAGAGGTCCTCTTTACTGTTTTGTTTTTGTTCTACTTCAATTTGTTTGATAGATCATGGCGCATAATGGAAAAGATGTAGAACAAGTGGTAGATCCAAATATGGCTATTCTTCAAGCCATTCAAGGTATGATGGAAATGATGAATGAAGATAGACAAGAAAGGAGGGCACAACAACAACGAGAACAACAAGCATTGCAAGAAGATGAAGGCATGTTTGACATAGCTTTGGCCGAACAAGAAAGAAACTTTGGAGGAAGAGGAAATATGAGAGGAAGAGGAAGAGTTAACCTTGCAAACATTATGCAACCTAGAAGGATGGAAAGAGTGAATGAAGATAGAGATGGAGGCGTTAAACTCAAGATCCCACCTTTTAGTGGAACAGCGAATTCCGAGACATACTTGCAATGGGAAAGGAAGATAGAACATGTGTTTGATTGCAATACATATAGTGAGAATAAGAAGATGAAACTTGCCATTGCCGAATTCACCAATTATGCATGTGATTGGTATCATCATCTCAAATCCGACCGAAGAAGAAAAGAGGAGGATCCCATAGAAACTTGGGAAGAACTTAAAGAAGCCATGAGAAAAAGGTATGTTCCTAAACATCATGAAAGAGATTTGAAAACTAAATTGCAAACTTTGAGGCAAGGAACAAAAAGTGTTGCTGAATATTATCAAGAGATGGAAACTTTGATGGAAAGAGCAAAAATCCGGGAAGAGGAGGAAGACACCATGTCTAGATTCATGGGAGGTTTGAATCAAGAACTTGCTCATATTGTCGATAGAAATCCACCACCTTTTTTGGAAGATATGTATCACTATGCTGTCAAAATTGAAGCTCAGTTGAAGGCAGAAAAGGAACATTCGAAGAGGTATACATCTAAAGCTAACAACTTTTCAAATTCTAATACTTGGAACAAGAATGGTTTTGTGAATAGGAATGAATCGACACATTCAAAAGAGAAGTTTGGTGCTGCCAAAAGAGTGGAGGCCGAGAGCTCCAATGCTAAAAAAAATGAAGTTTCAAAGGAGGTAAGGGAGAAGTCTAGTTCTATTCAATGTTGGAAATGCAAAGGATTTGGACACATGAGCAAAGAGTGTGTCAATAAAAGAGTCATGGTGGTAAGAAATGGCGTGCTTGAATCGGATGATGAATGTGAGGAACATGATGCACAAATTGAGGAAGAATCTGAAGCACATGATGGTGAGTATGTTGAAGAAGGTAACTACATATCCTTGATTTCAAGAAGGGTACTTAATGTGCAAATCAAGGAAGATAAAGTTGAAGATCAAAGAGAAAACTTGTTTCACACAAGATGCTTAGTTGAAAAGAACCCATGTAGCTTGGTGATCGATAGTGGAAGTTGCACAAATGTGGTGAGTAGTTTTCTTGTAAAAAGACTTCAACTTGCGACCCATCCACATCCGAAACCATACAAACTTCATTGGTTGACAAACAAAGGAGAACTTAAGGTGAACTCTCAAGCTCTTATTCCTTTTACTTTGGGAAGATATAAGGATGAAGTTCTTTGCGATGTTGTACCTATGCATGCGGGGGATATATTGTTAGGTCGACCTTGGCAATATGATAGAGAAGTTACATATAATGGGCTGCTGAACAAGTATAACTTTACTTTGAATGGAAAGAAGTTTACTTTACTTCCATTGTCTCCATACGAAGTACATTGTGACCATTTGAAATTAGAGAAAAAAAGAATAGAATTCGAAGAAAAAGAGAGGAGAGAAGAAAGTAAGTTCAAAGAGAGAGAGAAGAGTGACAAAAAAGAGAAAAGTGAGGGGAAAATGGTGAGTGAAAACCAAGAGAGAAAAAAGAGTGAATTTGAGGAAAAAAGAAAGTATGTGAGTTTGGTTATAAGAAAAGGGGAAGTGAGGAATGAGTTATTCACTCAAGAACCAATCTTTGTGCTTATGTGCAAAAGAATGTGTTTAGCAACTAACCCAAATTCTGATTGTGTTTTGCCAAGTGCTTTTAAGTCTCTTTTGCAGGAATTTAATGACATGTTTCCACATGAGGATGCACAAACGGGTTTACCTCCTTTAAGAGGGATTGAACATCAAATCGACTTCATACCTGGGGCAACTCTTCCAAACATGGCTGCCTATAGGACAAACCCAACTGAGACTAAGGAGATCCAAAGGCAAGTCGAAGAACTCATGGATAAAGGCTATGTTAGAGAAAGCATGAGTCCTTGCTCGGTTCCGGTAATTTTGGTACCAAAGAAAGATGGCACATGGAGAATGTGTGTTGATTGTCGCGCCATCAACAAGATAACGGTAAAGTATCGACATCCTATTCCTAGATTGGATGACATGTTAGATGAATTGCATGGTGCTTCTTTGTTTTCAAAAATAGATCTTAAAAGTGGTTATCATCAAATTCGAATGCAATTAGGAGATGAGTGGAAAACGGCTTTCAAAACAAAGTTTGGACTTTATGAGTGGCTTGTTATGCCATTTGGCCTTACTAATGCACCAAGTACTTTTATGAGGTTAATGAACCATGTTTTGAGGGAATATATTGGAAAATTTGTTGTTGTCTATTTTGATGATATCCTTGTTTACTCAAAAAGCTTGAATGATCACATTTTGCATGTTAAGACAATTTTGCTTAAACTTAGAGAAGAAAAGCTTTATGCCAACTTCAAAAAGTGTAGTTTTTGTCTAGACCAAGTCAATTTCCTAGGGTTTATTGTTGGGAAGGATGGAGTGCAAGTTGATGAAGAAAAGGTAAAGGCTATTCGAGAGTGGCCAACACCCACCAATGCAACTGAGGTAAGATCCTTTCATGGTTTGGCTAGTTTTTATAGGAGGTTTATTAAAGATTTCAGTAGCATAGCCTCACCATTGAATGAACTTGTTAAAAAGCATGTGAAATTTGAATGGAAAGAAAAGCAAGAGAATGCATTCAATGAGCTAAAAGAAAAATTAACCAATGCACCTTGTCTTATTCTGCCTAACTTTGATAAATCTTTTGAGATTGAATGTGATGCAAGTGGGATAGGTATAGGAGCTGTTTTGATGCAGGAACAAAGGCCAATCATGTTCTTTAGTGAAAAGCTAAATGGAGCACAACTCAACTACCCGACTTATGACAAAGAGCTACATGCACTTGTGAGGGCTTTGCAAGTTTGGCAACATTACTTGTGGCCAAAGGAGTTTGTTATCCATACTGATCATGAAAGTTTGAAGCACCTCAAAAGCCAAACCAAGTTAAATAGGAGGCATGCTAAATGGGTGGAGTTCATTGAGACATTTCCTTATGTCATTCATTACAAAAAAGGTAAGGACAATGTGGTGGCCGATGCATTATCAAGAAGGTATGCTCTATTTTCTTCGCTTAGTGCAAAAGTTCTTGGTTTTAAACACATGATTGAGTTGTATAAGGTTGAGAAATCTGAATTTTTTGATGTGTATACACAATGTTTAGGAGGGAAAAATGTACATGACCATATTGTGTTTGATGGTATGCTATTTAGGAAGGGTAAGCTTTGTATTCCTAAGTGTTCTATTCGAGAGTTACTTGTGAAGGAGGCTCATGGGGGAGGACTTATGGGGCATTTTGGAGAATTTAAAACATATAGCATGTTGTGTGAACACTTTTATTGGTTGAAAATGAGAAAGGATGTGAACAAAGTGTGCAAGCAATGTTTCAAATGTAAGGAGGCCAAGTCTAAGACACAACCACATGGTCTTTACACACCTTTAGATGTTCCTAGTGAACCTTGGGTAGACATTAGCATGGATTTTGTTTTAGGGTTACCAAGGACTAGAAAACATCATGATAGCATTTTTGTGGTTGTTGATAGGTTTAGTAAAATGGCACACTTCATTCCATGTAACAAAACGGACGATGCTACTAACATAGCTAATCTATTCTTTAGGGAAGTGGTTAGATTGCATGGCATTCCCAAAACAATTGTTAGTGATAGGGATGTTAAATTTTTAAGTCATTTTTGGAAAGTCTTGTGGGGAAAATTGGGTACTAAGCTTTTGTTTTCTACAACTTCTCACCCACAAACTGATGGACAAACCGAGGTGGTTAATAGAACATTGGGAGCCTTGCTTAGGTCACTGATTTCTAAGAATCTTAAGTCTTGGGAGGAGAGTCTACCTTTTGTAGAGTTTGCATACAATAGAGCAATACATAGCACTACTCATTGTTCACCTTTTGAGGTTGTGTATGGCTTTAATCCTTTAACTCCTCTAGATTTATCACCTTTACCACCTAATATGTTTACTAGTGATGCAGCTTGTTCTAAGGCTGAATACATCAAGACTTTGCACAAAGAAATCAAAGAAAGGATTGAAAAGAAGAATCAAAAGTTAGTCACTCGCAAGAATCGAGGGAGAAAGGAATTGATTTTTAAACCTGGTGATTGGGTTTGGGTTCATCTACGAAAGGAAAGGTTTCCGGATCAAAGGAAGTCAAAACTTCAACCAAGGGGAGATGGTCCTTTTCAAGTGCTTGAACGGATCAATGACAATGCATACAAACTAGATCTTCGAGGTGAGTACAATGTAAGTTCTACTTTTAATGTTGCTGATTTAACTTCTTTTGATATAGGTGATGAAGACCTTGATTTGAGGACAAATCCTTTTAAAGAAAGGGGGGATGATACGGATCCAATCACCGAACCATTGCATGTACCGGAAGGAGCCATTACAAGAAGCAAGGCAAAGAAGATTCAAGAGGCTTTTACACTACATCTTCAAAGGCTAGCTAATTCACAAGAAGAGACAAATATTTTTGAACCCAAATTTCTTTACAATGTTATTTCAATGAGTCAAGAAGATAATGGTGTGAAGATGGCACGGGAAAAGTCTTCTAGTTTGAAAGATGGCACGGGGGACAAAAAAACTGTGCAGAAATTGTAAGCAGTGGGCTGTCCAGCTTGCACCTCTTGGGAGTTTGGAGTGTTTCAACTACTCAAACGTTGGAATATTGAAAAGCACGTCTTAAAGTAGCTAGTTAAGACAATTTAAAGCATTTATTTTGTTTTGGGTTTTTCCATATGACTTTTCAATTGTTGTTGAATTGAATTTCATTCCATAGGTTTTATTTTCTTCAATTCTGCATTTAATGACTTTTGGAGACCTTTGGTATTTGGAAGCTTGAACGTCCATTTTGGCCTATTTAAAGGCTTGTAATGCTCTTCAAAATACAGATTATCCTTATCAAGAACTTGTGTTTCTTAAAACCCCTTTTGGTGTTGTTTCTTTCAAATCTTGCTTTAGGTTTGATGTTAATCGGTTCATTGAATTAGTTTTGATCAACCTAATTCTGGAGTTAGTCGTCTTAGGATCTAAGAGTGACAATCATAGATTCTAAGTGTAATCTAAGAGTCATTCACCTTCTAACTAAACTCTTGGTTGGAATCAATCGTTAAGTTAGTCTTCTTTGTGGGCATTTACAAGGATCCTAGAAGGACCTCTAGCTTTGTAAATCAAGCAACGTTGGGAGCTTATCAGGCGGGTTTCTTGTTTGCTTTTGATGGATGGCCAGCTTGGCCCCTTTTTTCTCAGCATCTGCCTGTCCTCTCTCTGTTTTTGCTTGGTGCCCCTTGTCCCTGTCTGGAGTCGCTCTTTCGCTAGTTCCGGCCGGGGGTTGGATGGCCTGGGGAGTTTTGTGGGCGGATGAGGTGTCATGCTTCGCGGTTGAGGTGTCTCGATTCCTTCGTGCTCTATGTCTTTGTTTCATCCTGCTTCAGCTGTTTCTTTGCTTTTCAGTTGTGTTTCTTTTTCTAGCTCCTTCCCGCTTGTGGGTTGAATGCTGGAGTATGTTGTTGTTTGGTTTATTTGTTGCTTTCCCTCGGGCTGTGAGGTTTCTGTTGTGTTGTTTTCGTTTTGTTGTCGTACATTGGTTCTCCCAGTGTTTGTTCACTTGTTGTTGTGCCCTTTGGCCTCGGGCTTTGAGGCCTTTTGCTTATATATATTCACTTTTGCAAAAAAAAAAAAAAAAAAACAGCAGCACCGAGGGACAGAGGAGGGGAAGAAGCAATCGCCAGCAACGAAACAGCACCGCAAAGAGCAACCAAGGGACAGAGCAGGGGAAGAAGCAATCGCCAGAAGCGAAACAGCACCGCAAAGAGCAACCTGAAAAAAAACACCTGCACACACTCAAAGAACAAGATAAAGTCAATCAAAAGAATCCCAGGGGGACCCGGCCGAAACCGCACCCACCCAGAACGAGCATGCAGAAGATATATCAGACCGAATAGCAGCGATAACCGACTGAGGAGGACGGTGACCCGGGCCGTGAACACGCAAGTTGCGTTCCATCCAAATATGGTAGATCACAGCACACCAGGCCACTCTCCAAACAAGCTTACGCTTGTGCTGCCCAGCACTCTCCCGACAAATCCAGTCAAGCTCAGCATCCCCAGGGAGAACGAGGCGGGAAGCTCTACCCCAACTGAAGATATCTTCCCACACCAAACTCGCAAAGGGGCACTAAAAGAACAGGTGGTCGCGGGACTCAGTCCCGGACAAACAAAGCAAACAATCAGTTGGGGTCGAGGGGATCCACCTAGCCAGCCTGTCACGGGTATACAGACGATCCCTCAAGGCCAGCCAGGTGACAAAAGCATGACACGGAATATTCCCCCCAAACCATAGCAAACCCTGCCAAGGAACCACCGTTCCACGAGGACGGATCGCCTCCCAAGCACTCGAAACTGAAAACTGGTAACGATATTATTGAACTATCGCCAATCATCGGGTTGTCGAGACCCGCCAAAATGAATTTATATTTGCCCGAATTCACTAAACTATTAGTAGAGTAGCGGCAACGGGGTCGATCCACAGGGAATTAAGTTAATTAGACTTAATCTCAATTAAATTTGCAAACCATTAAAATAAATGAAATAAGAGGAGTTTGTTGGTTTTTAATTCACTAAGAGGAAACAATGCAATGGAAAATTTAACTAACGGAGTTTTCGACTCGGGATGATTGGGAATAAATTTAGCATGCCTCTTGGATCATAGGTTGACAAGTACCATGGTTAGACAATTTTTTTTTTTTTGCAACATTATTTTAATTAAAGCAAGGATTGAACCCATGACCTTTTAGTCACGGGCACAACTTTATGCCAATTGAGCTATGCTCGGTTTGGCCATGGTTAGACAATTTAACGAATGCGCAGCTCGTCTCGAATTAATAAATTAACTCAGACGTGCTCCATGGATATTAATTAAACATAATAAATCATGCTAATCAAGCATATCGATCGGACATTGGCGGCCAACGCTCTCCCAAGACCGATCGATAGCAACGAGCTACAACTGCGACGACTATCTAATTTGGACGCGAAATTAGTGTGTCGATTTGGAATTCTAATTCGGGAAGAACGATCACCAAGAGCGCAAGGACGCCAATACGCTCAAGGTGTCGTAAATCCTTGTTACTTGGCGGTTTAGAGAGGCACGACATCAAAACCTTTAACAATCAAACATGCTCAAAATCAAGGGTGCCTCGTCTTAAATCATTCAAACATGTTCATAGAATAAGCAAAGAATTAGAACTCAATTCACTAACTCATTCAACCAATTTCAGAATTTCAATTCTATAACCTCACCAAGAGTGCAAACTACATTTCTCCTATACAATCCCGAGCCAAAAACGGTAAAACTACTCACTCATGACTTGTGTGGTGTGGGATGGCTTCAAATCAAGCTTCCTAGCCCCTCCCATGGTGAAAACGGCTGCTGGAACGTCAAGTCAGGCGCGTAGCTCGAGGTGGAAGATGATGATGGCAGCTAAAAACGGACAAAAACTTTAAGTAATCCGTCGTAGCGTCGAGACGCTAGGGCAGCGTCTCGATGCTGCGCCCTAAATAATCCGCGCGCGCAGTCAGGGTGGCGTCGAGACGCTGTCGCTCGACGCTTGCTCTCGGGTTTTTCTTCAAATCAGCGCTTCAGACTTCGGGGCGTCGAGACGTTCTGGCAGCGTCCAGCTAGCGTCGCGACGCTGTCGCTCGACGCTAGCTCTCGGGTTGTTGCATGGATTTTTGCCTTCAATTTCCCAAAAGCGCCCAACCTTCATGCCTTTGCATGGATCTTCCCCGGAAGTGCTCTTAGGCCTTTAAATTGCGATATTAAGCTCCGAAAAGCGCCGAAACGCTCTCGAGAGCGAATCACCGAGAGCACCTGCAATAATCACATAAAAGCAAGATTAAGCCAATAATAAACGTGAATTAGGGACATAGTTATAGCTCCAAAATGGAGCTATCAAACACCCCCAACTTAATTCTTGCTAGTCCTCGAGCAAGGTGGAATTCTGATTAATAAAATAAAACGAGAATGCATGCTAGGGACTCGATTCTCAGTACTGGAAACGACAGGGCACTTGCATTTGAAAGAAACAGCTGCATGCATGCATTGGTTAAGAACAATTCGAAAAATTTAAAGATGCTTCCCTATTTATGCTTCGGACCTAGCTCCTCGATCTTAGATTTCAACAGGCTTAGAACAGCTCTACCCATCCTAAAATTTCGCCTTCCCTCTACTTATGGCTAAACAGAACAGTCTAAGGGCAATTCATCGTCTAAGCAAGTAATAGATCGCAAGGCATCTTTTCTCTCTTTTTTTTTTTTTTTTCTTCGATCTCCATGAGCGCCTAACATGTCAATTTTACTTTCGTTTCAGCTTGCCTGCAATTTCATTGCACAGTGCATCTGACTACGGGCAAAATTCACATTTTTAAGGACTAGCGTTCACTTCTTTGTGCTTCCTTTTCATGCAGTGGCGACCGTGGGTTACACGACCGCCCCTGGCTACTAAGGCAACTCAAGAAGGAGGAACGCCTCAGGAGATTACTTTTCTTTTTATAAAATATGCATTCGCTTTCTTTTTAGCCTAAAAATCATGCTTAAAATTTTAAGCGCATGGATTACAAACAAGAGCGAATCTTAGCCCATCCTAAGGTTGCCTTTCGAGGTGACAACGAATTTCAAAACAAACAGAGCTACCCTAAACCCACAGATCCAAGATAGAGTGCTAACATGCGAAGCTTAAACAGGGAAATAACTTGAAAAAAATTTCAAAATGGCCTTAACATATGCAATTATGCTGAATTTCACGACAAACACACATACGAAGACCTTAGCAGTACATCACAGAATTTCATAATCGGACTAGCATGCTTTCACCATAACTCAACAAGTTAATCAGGATTCCACAACTAAGCTCGACAATCACTATAAGGCACAACCCACCACCCCCAACTTAAAAATGGACAATGTCCACATTGGACCAAATACGCACAGTCAAAATGAAAGGAAAGAAAACCTTCCCTGAATTGTGACTTAGAGGGTTGGAGAGTGCGCTTTAACCTGAGCAAATAGACCGCAAGGACGAGCCATTGTTTCACCTGAAAAATTCACAACGTCAGAGTAGGAACCTAAGCTAATCCTAAAGACGGTAAGTAAACAAAAAGCATGTACAGTTCAAGCTCGGGTGCCTCCGTGTAGCGCAAATTTTTAGACTCGATTGCTCGACTTTACCAAAACTCATTTTATCCTTTCTCATAATCAGGCTCTCTCAAGTAGGCATGGTCGTCGAAGTCCTCTGACATTCCCTCATGAAAGATCTTCAATCGCTGGCCATTCACCGTGTATTCCTTCTCAGTATCTAGGCTCTGAATCTTGACTGCACCATAGTGATGGACATCAGTTATAATGAAAGGACCAAGCCACCTGGAACGAAGTTTAGCTGGCATGAACTTCAGGCGGGAGTTGAACAAGAGGACCTTCTGACCAACTTCAAAGTGTTTTCTGATGACTCGTCTGTCGTGGAACATCTTGGTCTTTTCCTTGTAGGTCTTCGAGTTCTCATATGCATCCAGGCGAAGCTCCTCTAGTTCTTGCAATTTGAGGAGTCTTTCTTCGCCCGCCATGTCAAAGTCCATGTTACACTTCTTCACGGCCCAGTAAGCTTTGTGTTCGATCTCCACAGGGAGATGACAGGCTTTACCAAAAACCATCCGGTAGGGAGACATCTCTATGGGGGTTTTGTAAGCCGTACGGTAGGCCCACAAAGCATCGTCCAGCCTGAGACTCCAATCCTTCCTTCCTGGACTTACTGTTTTCTCGAGGATGCTCTTCACCTCTCGATTGGAAACTTCTGCTTGGCCATTGGTCTGAGGATGGTACGGGGTAGAGATTTTGTGATTTACCCCGTACTTCCTCATCAAGGCTTGGATCGTCTTATTGCAGAAGTGGCTCTCCTGGTCGCTTATGATGGCCCATGGAACTCCATACTTGATAAAAATATTGGATTTGACAAAACTGGAAACAACATTAGCAGTATCGACTTTGGTGGCCTTAGCCTCCACCCACTTAGACACGTAGTCTACAACCAACAGTATATAAATAAAGCCAAATGAAGGGGGAACGGGTCCCATAAAGTCCATACCCCAAACCTAAAAAATTTCACAAGTTAAAATGGGGTTTTGGAGCATTCCATTCCTACTAGTGATGGACCCCGCGGTGTGTGCTGAAGATTGACCTGCAGAAAGCTTATGACTCTATTCAGTGGGATTTTCTCTTTGGCTTACTGCTTTCGATTGGTACGCCTTGCCAGTTTGTCAACTGGGTCCGGGCTTGCGTTACTTCGCCTATGTTCTCCATTTCGGTGAATGGGTCCTCTGAGGGGTTTTTTGCGGGTAGGTGTGGTCTCCGTCAGGGTGATCCCCTGTCCCCTTACCTGTTCGTCATGTGTATGGAAGTCTTATCGCGGCTGCTGAATTCCCCGCCGCCTGAGTTTGAGTTTCATCCCAAGTGTGAGAGGGTTAATCTTACCCATCTTTGCTTTGCGGATGACTTGATGATTTTCTCTGCGGGGAACAGGACTTCTTTGAGGTTTGTTCAGCAGACATTACTCCACTTCCAGGAGCTTTCAGGCCTTGTGGCTAACTCCGCTAAGAGCTCGATGTTCTGTGCGGGGGTTCCTGTACAGGTGGCTGTCGGTCTGGCTGAGTTCATGGGTGTTGCTATTGCGACTTTGCCTGTTTGTTACTTAGGTCTCCCTCTCATCTCGGGTCGGCTGTCTTCTCGGGATTGCCAGCCTCTGATTGATCGGATCACCTCTAGGATTGGCAGTTGGACTGCTAGGGCTCTTTCCTATGCGGGAAGGTTGCAGCTTATCCAGTCGGTCCTTCAGAGCTTCCAGGTCTATTGGGCTAGTGTGTTTGTGTTGCCTGCTCGTATTGTCCATAGGGTTGAGAGTTTGCTTCGGTGCTACCTCTGGAAGGGCTCTCCTTCTGGTCGTGGGGGGGCGAAGGTTGCCTGGGATGACATTTGTTTGCCGAAGAGTGAGGGAGGTTTAGGTATTCGTCATATCCAATCCTGGAACTCGGCAGCGGTTATGAAGCTCCTTTGGCTCCTTCTGCTTCGCTCTGGTTCTCTGTGGGTGGCTTGGATGGAGGAGTATATCCTCCGTGGTCGGTCTCTTTGGACGATTCCTGTGTCGTCTATGTGGTCTTGGTGCCTCAAGGCGATTATGGGGCTTCGAGACCAATTCCGTCCACTTGTCCGGTTTTCCATTGGCGACGGCTCTAGGTGTCGTATGTGGGTTGATCCATGGCTGCCTGATGGTCCTATTCTCCCCAGAATCAGTGATCGTATCTTGTATGACGCAGCTAGTCATATTCAAGCTATGGTCTCTAATTTTCTGCTACCTGATGGGTCGTGGCGGTGGCCGGTAGTGTCTCCTGATTTGTTGGAGATCGCCGATGCCGTGCGCTCGACTGTGTGTTGCCTAGGTAGGGAGGATAGGTTGATCTGGGTTCCAGGAGGGATTGGTTTTTCGGTTTCAAGTGCTTGGGAGGCGATTCGCCCCCGGGGGACAGTGGTTCCGTGGCAGGGTTTGCTATGGTTCGGGGGGAATATTCCGCGTCATGTTTTTGTCACCTGGCTGGCCTTGAGGGACCGTTTGTATACTCGTGATAGGCTGGCTAGGTGGATCCCCTCGACACCTACCGATTGTTTGCTTTGTTTGTCTGGGACTGAGTCTCGTGACCACTTGTTCTTCCAGTGCCCCTTTGCGAGTTTGGTGTGGGAGGATATCCTCTGTTGGGGCAGAGCTTCCCGCCTCGTTCTCCCTTGGGATGCTGAGCTTGAGTGGATTTGTCGGGTGAGTGCTGGGCAGCACAAGCGTAAGCTTGTTTGGAGGGTGGCCTGGGGTGCTGTGATCTACCATATTTGGATGGAACGCAACTTTCGTTTTCATGGCCCGGGTCACCGCCCTCCCCAGTCGGTTATCGCTGCTATTCGGTCTGATATTTCTTCTGCATGCTCGTCCTGGGTGTGTGCGGTTCCGGCCGTCTCCCCCTGGGATTCTTTTGATTGACTTTGTCTTGTTCTTTGAGTGTGTGCAGGTGTTTTGTCAGGTTGCTCTTTGCGGTGCTGTCTCGCTTCTGGCGATTGCTTCTTCCCCTGCTCTGTCCCTGGTTCCTGCTGCTGTCTCTTCTCTGGAGGGGTTTCTGTTTTGGTCTGTGCGGCTTGGTTGTTTGTCCTTGTCCCTGTGCTTGTTCATGCTCTGAGATCGCTGCTAGCAGAGGCTCGATCAGTCGCTGGCTTTCTTCATCTGTCTGTCCTTGGCTGTCCTTGGCCTTTCTCCCCTGGTGGGCTTCTTGTGTGGGGCTTTGAGAGGCTAGTCTGTGGGGTGTCCCTAGCTGTCGGGTTGGTTCAGGCGGTGCTTGCTTCTTCTGCAGTTGGTTGTCCTTCTCTGTTCTGTAGGTGCTCGTTGTCCCCTGGCGGTCCTGGTTCCTAATTGAGCTGCGTTCTGGACGCTTGTTGTCACCCCGAAAGGCGCTTTGTCCTGAGGGTGTGTGGGCTTTTGGTGGGTCCTTGGATCTGGCTTTGTCGAGGGAAGCGATGCTGGCTGGGTCCCTGTGGCTTTCTGCCGTGCCTGCATACCGGATGGTTGTTCTTTTGCCATAAGTAGGGGGAAGACGAGTTGATGGGCCTCTTCTTTGTTCGGTTTCTTGGTCTTGCTTGGGGGGCGGGCTTCTTGCTTGCATATGATGGATGGCCAGCTTGGCCCCTTTTTTCTCTGCATCTGCCTGTCCTATCTTTGTTTTAGCTTGGTGCCCCTTGACCCTGTCTGGAGTCGCTCTTTCGCTCGTGCCGGCCGGGGGATGGATGACCTGGGGTGTTTTGTGGGCGGATGAGGTGTCATGTTTCGCAGATGATGAAATGCTTGTCAACTCATGAAGCTAATTTGATCTTTAAAGAATGTACTTGACATGGTGGATTGAGTTTTTTGGGGGCTTCGTCTTCATCCATGGTGACTGGATTGTCCATGGTTACGGTTTGAAGACTAGAGGGCAAGCTGAACAAGGTAGCGGCGCTGGGCACGTCTTCAAGAGGTCATCCATGGCTGCTGATTGAAGGTTGCGGAGCAAGGTGCTTCAAGAGATAAGCTTTCTCTGGTTTTTTTCATTCTGTTTTGTTTCTGTTTTTTAAGGTTTCTGCATTTCGTTTTCTGTTTGTGTGGGCAATAAATTGTGTCTGGGTCCTTGGAGATTGGGTTGGGGAGTTTGGTTTTCTTCATCTTCAAATGGGGAAGAAGAAATCACCTCACAAGAAGGGTTCCCCTCATAAGAAGGCTTCTGCTTCACTCTCGAGCTCCAATGGTTCTTGGCCACAACAGTCTCCATCTGTAGAGGTTTCCAATTCAGGAGCTCAATCCAATTCAGGAGCTCCAATTGGGATTGTTCCGAATGGCCTGCTTCATTCATCTGGTCACGATTTGGGGAAGAAGGTGGCCCGTGTTTTGACTTCTGAAGTTACTAAAAAGGGTTCCAAATCCGAGGGAAAACAGAGCATGGTAAGTGTTGAGGTTCCTGCTGTGGGGAACCTTCTGAATGCGCCTGTTCTTCCAATTGAGGGTGCTGGTGTAGGCTCTCGTAGTTCTAGTAAATTTACAGGGCTTGATAAGGATGGTTTAGCAAGCGTCACTGGGCAGCCTGCAACTGATGCGACTGCTAGAAAAACAGGGGATGCCTCTAATCAATTGGGAGCCCGTGATGTGCCTGGCGCTTGCGGTGGGGGGAAACCGTTGGCTCGTCAGATAGTACAATGTTCTAAAGGTCACTCCGTGACAGAGGTAGAGGCCTCGTCTGGTTCAAACTTGGGTGAGGCTCGGCTGGAGGTTGAAGACGAAGGATTAGGGCAGGCCGCCTCTTTTCCCAGGGTTGCGGCTGCTGGAGATCCCTCATTGAATGCCTTTTCTAATTTAGGAAAGAGAGTTAATGTCATTCAGCAGCCGGTTACCTTATCTTCTTCAGCCCCCGTAAAGATTGCTGCTGCTATTAATGGGCAAGATGCTGCTGCCTACACTCCTACTTCTATGGAAGGAAAGTATATTCAAGGATTTGAGCAGCGAGTTGACCTCTCTCTCCCCTTGAATGCTTCGGTGATTAATGAGCGTGCAGCTGTTTCTCAATGCCCAGCTGGCCGGTTGATGAAAGGTAAGAAGATGGCTAGTAGTCTGCCTTCTATGGAAAGCCATTTAAAGAACGCTGAAGCTCGGCCTTTGAGTTCAATGACCATGGAAGCCCGTTATGGTAAGTCAGGGAGTCTAATGACTGTGGATGCCCGTCATGGAAAGTCTGGCAGTTCTCTTCCCCCAATTGGGCCGATTGGTGGGGACTCAAGGGGCAAGCTTAATGGCCCAATTATAACTGAACATGGTCCTATTTTGTTAGGCCAAAAGGAGCTAGATCAAGATGGGATGGGTCCAGTTGGGCTTAAGTCCATTGGGCTCAAAAATAGTGGGCTTAATGAATTGGCCCAAAATGGTGTTAGTGAGTTGGATCCCAATGTGCTTAATTTTAATGGGCTCGATAATAAGAGTATGGGGCCAAGTTTGAATGGCTTAGGACAAGGTGTCTTGCCTATTGGGTCATCTCCCTTTAGTCCTCTAGGGCGGGGTCAATTGGGAAATTTAGTGACGCGTCGTAGTCTTCCCCCTCGGGAGGAGCTGATGCCCTTGGGAGATAAGAATGGATCTTCTGAGTTTGGGATGGGGTTTAGCGAGGTTGGGGCGAGGAGTGGGTCGGGGATTCCAGGAAAGTTTCCCCTGTTAGGCCAATCTCGTTCGGACCAGCTTGTGAGTGCTGGAGACGATGTGTCTCAGGGTTCTGGGGATAGTTTTGGGATGAGTGGGTCCTTTGTGCCCCCAGGATCCCTTGGTCAGGGTCAGAAGTCTAGTTGGGCTAATCTTTTTGGGCCTCAGTGGACCTCCCCTGCCTCTGAACCCCTAGTCTATAACCCTCCAATTGAGAAGGATGGGATTATGTTTGCCATCCCCTCGGATGAGGTAATTGAGGAGGGTGTAGCCGTCTGGAGAGGGTCTTTGGTGGGTCAGTTTATCGATGGTAAACTCCCCTTTTTTGTGCTTGATCGGCTTGTCCGTAAGATTTGGGGACATGTGGAAGTTCCAACCATTAACTTGTTTGATAATGGTTTGATCATCTTCAGGTTCCAAAAGGACTCAGCTCGGGATTGGGTCTTGGAGAATGGCCCCTGGCACATTGGGGGTAAGCCTATCCTACTGAGGCAGTGGGTCCCAGGGATAGTCCCTCAGACCTTTGTCTTCGATAAAATTCCTGTGTGGTTTAAGTTCTTCCATGTCCCTATGGAATTGTGGACCACTCCTGGTTTGAGTAACATTGCGAGTACGGTTGGTGTTCCTTTGCGGCTGGATAAGCCTACAAAGGACAAAACGTGCTCCTCGTATGCTCGGGTTTGTGTGGAGGTCGCGATTGAGGCCCCTCTTCCTAGTAAGGTTGGGGTCACTGTCTATGGTGTGGATCACACTATCCCCATTGAGTATGAATGGAAGCCCAAGAGGTGCCTATCCTGTCGGGTCTTTGGCCACTCGGACTCCGGCTGTCCTAAAAAGCCTGTGATTAGTTTTGAGCCCATCCTCCCTACACAGGTGTCTACTGAGGGTGGGGTCAGGGTGCCGGCTCAGAGTGATGGCGTGAACTCGGTTCAGGTAGGGGTTGCTAGGGGGGAGGAGGAACAAGCCTCCTCTCTTGAGGTCGGTGATGACTTTCTCCCTGTGGGAGGGAAATCCCGTAGGCGTAAACGGAAGAAGGCTGCCAGGTCCTTGGCTGCAGACTCGTCTGCCCTTCCCTTTGCCTTGGCTAGTCTTCCGAGTTCTCTTATTGGCCCCTCCTCTCGGCTTCCCCGTTCTCCTGCGTCCCCGAAGGGGGTACATGTGACTAACTCTTTCGGTTCTCTTTCGGATTCGTTAGGGTGTGATTTGGCCCCCCCGAGGGTGGTTTCCTTAGTGGAAAAGACGCTCTGTGACAGTGTTGACCCTCGATGGCGTCAGGATGCCATTGTTTCCCCGTCTACTTCCTATGTCTAGTTGGTGCTCGTGGAATGTGCGCGGTCTAACTGACCCGACAAAAGGACGATGTGTTCGCTCCTTTTTGCAGGCTGAGAATATTGGTTTATGCTGTCTGGTAGAAACTAAGGTTAAGGCTCATCAGTTTGATTTCGTATTTCGTTCCTTTGGGGCTGATTGGCAGTGTGTTTGTAGTTATGGGGATAGTGGCCTGGGTCGTATTTGGGTGTTATGGCGTTCCCGCCGTTTCTCTTTCTCCCCTAGCCTGATTAGCCCTCAGTTGGTTACTGGCTCCCTGGTGGACCTGTCTTCTCAGATTGTGACTCATATTGCCTGTGTGTATGGGTCCAATCTCGAGGCTGGGAGGTCTGTTTTGTGGAGGGACTTGGCCTTGGCTTGTTCGAGTTGGTCTTCCCCTGGCGTAGTTATGGGAGACTTCAATGAGACTCGCCGGTTGACTGAGAGGAGTGGGGGTAACCATAGCATTTCTGCGATGGGAGCCTTTGATACTGCTCTCCTAGAGGCTGACTTGGTTGAGCTGCCGGTTCAGGGGAATTGGTTCACTTGGACTAGTCGCCCGAGGGGTGGCCCAGGAGGTCAGTTGGGAAGGTTGGATAGAGTTTTGGTCAACGCTGAGTGGGCTTCTGGTCGGCCTATGTGTGTGGTGCACGTGCATGACTGGGGTGTCTCTGACCATAGTCCGTTGGTTTTCTCTCCAGGCCCTTTAGGTGCTCGTCGGTCTCCCTCCTTTCGGTTCTTCAACCATTGGGGGGAGTCTGATAGGTTTTTGTCTGTGATTGCCAGTAGGTGGGTGACCCATGTTGGGGTCTCTCCGCTTGTTAGCTTCGCTCGCAATTTAAAGGGCTTAAAGGGGACTCTCAGGCATGAGTTTGGGACGCCGATTGCCGTGCTTAGTCAGCAGGTTATTGATCTGCGCTTGGCCATGGAGGCTGCCCAGGCGGGAGTTTTGGTGGACCCCCTTTCTCCTTCCCTCCAGCGTCAGGCCACTGAGGCTTCTGATAGGTTATGGGCAGCAGCTAGGTGTGAGGAAGCCTCCCTTCGGCAGAAATCGAGGGTCAAGTGGCTGGCGTTAGGGGATAGGAACTCGGGGTTCTTTCACAGGAGCGTAAAAGTTGGGGCAGCCCGGAATAACTTTTCCTCTTTGGTTGATGGTTCTGGGGTCAGAATGTCGTCCCATGAGGACATCTCGAGATCTCTGGTTCATTATTTCCAGGGTCTCTTGGGATCCCAAGGGGTTGGTTATCGTGACCTCACTGAGTGTTTAAAGCCGATGGTGGGGTTTTCGTGGTCTGACCAGTGTGTAACTGATCTCATTCGCCCCATCTCGCGAGAGGAGGTTCGAGCTGTTCTCTTTTCCATGAGTAGTGCCAGGGCTCCTGGCCCGGATGGCTTCCCTGTGGGGTTTTTCAAAGCTGCTTGGAGTGTTGTTGGGGATGATTTCGTTTCCGCTGTGCTTCACTTCTTTGATTCCTCCTTCCTTCCTCCTAAGAAGATGGGTGCTTCCCGGGTTGAGGATTTCAGGCCTATTTCTTGTTGTAATGTGTTGTATAAATGCATTGCAAATGTTTTGGCTAATCGTCTTCGCGTGTGGCTGCCTTCCTTCATTAGTCCGAATCAGTCGGCCTTTGTTCAAGGTAGGAGCATTGTGGATAACATTCTGCTCTGCCAGGAGTTGGTTGGGGGTTACCACCTCAATAAAGGGAGCCCGCGGTGAGTGCTGAAGATTGACCTGCAGAAGGCTTATGACTCTATTCAGTGGGATTTTCTCTTTGGCTTACTGCTTTCGATTGGTACGCCTTGCCAGTTTGTCAACTGGGTCCGGGCTTGTGTTACTTCGCCTATGTTCTCCATCTCGGTGAATGGGTCCTCTGAGGGGTTTTTTGCGGGTAGGCGTGGTCTCCGTCAGGGTGATCCCCTGTCCCCTTACCTGTTCGTCATGTGTATGGAAGTCTTATCGCGGCTGCTGAATTCCCCGCCGCCTGAGTTTGAGTTTCATCCCAAGTGTGAGATGGTTAATCTTACCCATCTTTGCTTTGCGGATGACTTGATGATTTTCTCTGCGGGGAACAGGACTTCTTTGAGGCTTGTTCAGCAGACTTTACTTCACTTCCAGGAGCTTTCCGGCCTTGTGGCTAACTCCGCTAAGAGCTCGATGTTCTGTTCGGGGGTTCCTGTCCAGGTGGCTGTCGGTCTGGCTGAGTTCATGGGTGTTGCTCTTGCGACCTTGCCTGTTTGTTACTTAGGTCTCCCTCTCATCTCAGGTCGGCTGTCTTCTCGGGATTGCCAGCCTCTGATTGATCGGATCACCTCTAGGATTGGCAGTTGGACTGCTAGGGCTCTTTCCTATGCAGGAAGGTTGCAGCTTATCCAGTCGGTCTTTCAGAGCTTTCAGGTCTATTGGGCTAGTGTGTTTGTGCTGCCTGCTCGTATAGTCCATAGGGTTGAGAGTCTGCTTCGTTGCTACCACTGGAAGGGCTCTCCTTCTGGTCGTGGGGGGGCGAAGGTTGCCTGGGCTGACATTTGTTTGCCGAAGAGTGAGGGAGGTTTGGGTATTCGTCATATCCAATCCTGGAATTCGGCAGCGGTTATGAAGCTCCTTTGGCTCCTTCTGCTTCGTTCTGGTTCTCTGTGGGTGGCTTGGATGGAGGCGTATATCCTCCGTGGTCGGTCTCTTTGGACAATTCCTGTGTCATCTACGTGGTCTTGGTGCCTCAAGGCGATTATGGGGCTTCGGGACCAATTCCGTCCACTTATCCGGTTTTCCATTGGCGACGGTTCTAGGTGTCGTATGTGGGTTGATCCATGGCTGCCTGATGGTCCTATTCTCCCCAGAATTAGTGATCGTATCTTGTATGATGCAGGTAGTCATATTCAAGCTATGGTCTCTGATTTTCTGCTACCTGATGGTTCGTGGCGGTGGCCGGTAGTGTCTCCTGATTTGTTGGAGATCGTCGATGCCGTGCGCTCTACTGTGTGTTGCCCAGGTAGGGAGGATAGGTTGATCTGGGTTCCAAGCGGGATTGGTTTTTCGGTTTCAAGTGCTTGGGAGGCGATTCGCCCCCGTGGGACAGTGGTCCCGTGGCAGGGTTTGCTATGGTTTGGGGGGAATATTCCGCGTCATGCTTTTGTCACCTGGCTGGCCTTGAGGGACCGCTTGTATACTCGTGATAGGCTGGCTAGGTGCATCCCCTCGACACCTACTGATTGTTTGCTTTGTTTGTCCGGGACTGAGTCCCGTGACCACTTGTTCTTCCAGTGCCCCTTTGCGAGTTTGGTGTGGGAGGATATCCTCTGTTGGGGCAGAGCTTCCCGCCTCGTTCTCCCTTGGGATGCTGAGCTTGAGTGGATTTGTCGGGTGAGTGCTGGGCAGCACAAGCGTAAGCTTGTTTGGAGGGTGGCCTGGTGTGCTGTGATCTACCATATTTGGAGGGAACGCAACTTGCGTTTTCATGGCCCGGGTCACCGCCCTACTCAGTCGGTTATCGCTGCTATTCGGTCTGATATTTCTTCTGCATGCTCGTCCTGGGCGGGTGCGGTTTCGGCCGTCTCCCCCTGGGATTCTTTTGATTGACTTTGTCTTGTTCTTTGAGTGTGTGCAGGTGTTTTGTCAGGTTGCTCTATGTGGCGCTGTCTCGCTTATGGCGTTTGCTTCTTCCCCTGCTCTGTCCCTGGTTTCTGCTGCTGTCCCTTCTCTGGAGGGGTTTCTGGTTTGGTCTGTGCGGCTTGATTATTTGAGCTTGTCCCTGTGCTTGTTCTTGCTCTGAGATCGCTGCTTTCATAGGCTCGATCAGTTGCTGGCTTCTTCATCTGTCTGTCCTTGGCTGTCCTTGGCCTTTCTCCCCTGGTGGGCTTCTTGTGTGGGGCTTTGCAAGGCTAGTCTGTGGGGTGTCCCTAGCTGCCGGGTTGGTTCAGGCGGTGCTTGTTTCTTTTTTTTTTGCAAAAGTGAATATATATAAGCAAAAGGCCTCAAAGCCCGAGGCCAAAGGGCACAACAACAGGGGAACAAACACTGGGAGACCCAATGTACGGCAACAAAACGAAAACAACACAGCGGAAACCTCACAGCCCGAGGGAAAGCAAAAGCCAAACAACAACATACCCCAGCATCCAACCCACAAACGGGAAGGAGCTAGAAAAAACAAAAGCAGAGAGAAGTAACACAACTAAAAAGCAAAGAAACAGCTGAAGCAGGAGGAAACAAAACGTGACACCTCAACCGCGATCAGCCCACAAAACTCCCCAGACCATCCAACCCCCGGCCGGAACTAGCGACAGAGCAACACCAGACAGGGTCAAGGGGCACCAAGCTAGCCAGAGAGAGGACAGGCAGATGCTGAGAAAGAAGGGGCCAAGCTGGCCATCCAACAAATGCAAGCAAGAAACTCGCCCCCCAAGCACAACCAAGAAACCGAACAAAGAAGAGGCCCATCAACTCATCTTCCCCCTACTTATGGCAAAAGAACAACCATCCGGTATGCAGGCACGGCAGAAAGCCACAGGGACCCAGCCAGCATCGCTTCCCTCGACAAAGCCAGATCCAAGGACCCACCAAAAGCCCACACACCCTCAGGACAAAGCGCCTTTCGGGGTGACAACAAGCGACCAGAACTCAACTCAATTAGGAACCAGGGCCGGCAGGGGACAACGAGAACCCACAGAACAAGAAAAGGACAGCCAACTGCAGAAGAAACAAGCACCGCCTGAAGCACTCCAACAGCTCGGGACGCCCCACAGACAAGCCTCGCAGAGCCCACACAAGAATCCCACCAGGGAGAAAAGCCAAGGCAGCCAAGGACAAACAGATGAAGAAGCCAGCACCAAAACCAGAAACCCCTCAGAAGAAAGGACAACAGCATGAACCAGGGACAGAACAGGGGAAGAAGCAAACGCCATAAGCGAGACAGCACCACAAGAGCAACCTGACAAAAAACCTGCACACACTCAAAGAACAAGACAAAGTCAATCAAAAGAATCCCAGGGGGAGACGGCCGAAACCGCACCCACCCAGGACGAGCAAGCAGAAGAAATATCAGACCGAATAGCAGCGATAACCGACTGAGTAGGGCGGTGACCCGGGCCATGAAAACGCAAATTGCGTTCCATCCAGATATGGTAAATCACGGCACACCAGGCCACCCTCCAAACAAGCTTACGCTTGTGCTGCCCAGCACTCACCCGACAAATCCACTCAAGCTCAGCATCCCAAGGGAGAACGAGGCGGGAAGCTCTGCCCCAACAGAGGATATCCTCCCACACCAAACTCGCAAAGGGGCACTGGAAGAACAAGTGGTCACGGGACTCAGTCCCGGACAAACAAAGCAAACAATCAGTAGGTGTCGAGGGGATCCACCGAGCCAGCCTATCACGAGTATACAAGCGGTCCCTCAAGGCCAGCCAAGTGACAAAAGCATGACGCGGAATATTCCCCCCGAACCAAAGCAACCCCTGCCACGGGACCACTGTCCCACGGGGGCGAATCGCCTCCCAAGCACTAGAGACCGAAAAAACCAATCCCGCCAGGAACCCAGATCAACTTATCCTCTCTACCTGGGCAACACACAGTAGAGCGCACAGTATCGGCGAGCTCCAACAAATCAGGAGACACTGCCGGCCACCGCCACGAACCATCAGGTAGCAAAAAATCAGAGACCATCGCTTGAATATGACTAGCGGCGTCATACAAGATACGATCACTAATTCTGGGGAGAATAGGACCATCAGGCAGCCAAGGATCAACCCACATACGACACCTAGCACCGTCACCTATGGAGAAGCGGATAAGAGGACGGAATTGGTCCCGAAGCCCCATAATTGCCTTGAGGCACCAAGACCACGAAGACGACACAGGAATCGTCCAAAGAGACCGACCACGGAGGATATACGCCTCCATCCAAGCCACCCACAGGGAACCAGAGCGAAGCAGGAGGAGCCAGAGGAGCTTCATAACTGCAGCCGAGTTCCAGGAGGGGATATGACGAATACCTAAACCTCCCTCACTCTTCGGCAAACAAATGTCAGCCCAGGCAACCTTTGCCCCCCCACAACCAGAAGGAGAGCCCTTCCAGAGATAGCAACGAAGCAAACTCTCAACCCTATGGACTAAACGAGCAGGCAGCACAAAGACACTAGCCCAATAGACCTGGAAGCTCTGAAGGACCGACTGGATAAGCTGCAACCTACCAGCATAGGAAAGAGCCCTAGCAGTCCAACTGCCAATCCTAGAGGTGATCCGATCAATCAGGGGCTGGCAATCCCGAGAAGACAGCCTTCCTGAGAGGAGAGGGAGACCTAAGTAACACACAGGCAAGGTTGCCAGAGAAACACCCATGAACTCAGCCAGACCTACAGCCACCTGGACAGGAACCCCTGCACAGAACATCGAGCTCTTAGCAGAGTTGGCCACAAGGCCAGAAAGCTCCTGGAAGTGAAGTAAAGTCTGCTGAACAAACCTCAAGGAAGCCCTGTTCCCCGCAGAGAAAATCATCAAGTCATCCGCAAAGCAAAGATGGGTAAGATTAACCATCTCACACTTGGGATGAAACTCAAACTCAGGCGGCGGGGAATTCAGCAGCCGAGATAAGACTTCCATACACATGACGAACAGGTAAGGGGACAGGGGATCACCCTGACGGAGACCACGCCTACCCGCAAAAAACCCCTCAGAGGACCCATTCACCGAGATGGAGAACATAGGCGAAGTAACGCAAGCCCGGACCCAGTTGACAAACTGGCAAGGCGTACCAATCGAAAGCAGTAAGCCAAAGAGAAAATCCCACTGAATGGAGTCATAAGCCTTCTGCAGGTCAATCTTCAGCACACACCGCGGGCTCCCTTTGTTGAGGTGGTAACCCCCAACCAACTCCTGGCAGAGCAGAATGTTATCCACAATGCTCCTACCTTGAACAAAGGCCGACTGATTCGGACTAATGAAGGAAGGCAGCCACACGCGAAGACGATTAGCCAAAACCTTTGCAATGCATTTATACAACACATTACAGCAGGAAATAGGCCTGAAATCCTCAACCCGTGAAGCACCCACCTTCTTAGGAATCAAGGTAAGAGAGGTAGCATTGATACCAGGAGGAAGGAAGGAGGTATCAAAGAAGTGAAGCACAGCGGAAACGAAATCATCCCCAACAACACTCCAAGCAGCTTTGAAAAACCCCACAGGGAAGCCATCCGGGCCAGGAGCCCTGGAACTACTCATGGAAAAGAGAACAGCTCGAACTTCCTCTCGCAAGATGGGGCGAGTGAGATCAGTTACACACTGATCAGACCACGAAAACCCCACCATCGGCTTTAAACACTCAGTGAGGTCACGATACCCCACCCCTTGGGACCCTAAGAGACCCTGGAAATAATGAACCAGAGATCTCGAGATGTCCACATGGGACGACAACCTGACCCCAGAGCCATCAACCAAAGAGGAAAAATTATTTCGGGCCGCCCTAACTTTTACGCTCCTGTGAAAGAACCCCGAGTTCCTATCCCCTAACGCCAGCCACTTGACCCTCGATTTTTGCCGAAGGGAGGCTTCCTCACACCTAGCGGCCGCCCAGAACCTATCAGAAGCCTCAGCAGCCTGACACTGGAGGGAAGGAGAAAGGGGGTCCACCAAAACTCCCGCCTGGGCAGCCTCCATGGCCAAGCGCAGATCAATAACCTGCTGACTAAGCACGGCAATCGGCGTCCCAAACTCCTGCCTGAGAGACCACTTTAAGCCCTTTAAATTGCGAGCGAAGCTAACAAGCGGAGAGACCCCAACATGGGACACCCACCTACTGGCAATCACAGACAAAAACCTATCAGACTCCCCCCAATGGTTGAAGAACCGAAAGGAGGGAGACCGACGAGCACCTAAAGGGCCTGGAGAGAAAACCAAAGGACTATGGTCAGAGACACCCCAGTCATGCACGCGCACCCCACACATAGGCCGACCGGAAGCCCATTCAGCGTTGACCAAAACTCTATCCAACCTACCCAACTGACCTCCTGGGCCACCCCTAGGGCGACTAGTCCAAGTGAACCAATTCCCCTGAACCGGCAGCTCAACCAAGTCAGCCTCAAGGAGAGCATTATCAAAGGCTCCCATCGCAGAAATGCTATGGTTACCCCCACTCCTCTCAGTCAACCGGCGAGTCTCATTGAAGTCTCCCATAACTACACCAGGGGAAGACCAACTCGAACACGCCAAGGCCAACTCCCTCCACAAAACAGACCTCCCAGCCTCGAGATTGGACCCATACACACAGGCAATATGAGTCACAACCTGAGAAGACAGGTCCACCAGGGAGCCAGTAACCAACTGAGGACTAATCAGGCTAGGGGAGAAAGAGAAACGGCGGGAACGCCATAACACCCAAATACGACCCAGGTCGCTATCCCCATAACTACAAACACACTGCCAATCAGCCCCAAAGGAACGAAAAACGGAATCAAACTGATGAGCCTTAACCTTAGTTTCTACCAGACAGCAGAAACCAATATTCTCAGCCTGCAAAAAGGAGCGAACACATCGTCCTTTTGTCGGGTCAGTGAGACCGCGCACATTCCACGAGCACCAACTAGACATAGGAAGTAGACGGGGAAACAATGGCATCCTGACACCATCTAGGGTCAACACTGTCACAGAGCGTCTTTTCAACTAAGGAAACCACCCTCGGGGGGACCAAATCACACCCCAACGAATCTGAAAGAGAATCGAAAGAGTTAGTCACATGTACCCCCTTTGGGGGCTCAGGAGAGCGGGAAGGCCGAGAGGAGGGGCCAATAGGAGAACTCGGGAGACTAGCCAAGGCAAAGGGAAGGGCAGCCGAATCTGCAGCCAAGGACCTGGCAGCCTTCTTCCGTTTACGCCTACGGGATTTCCCTCCCACAGGGAGAAAGTCATCACCAACCTCCAGAGAGGAGGCTTGATCACCCTCTCCACTAGCAACCCCTACCTGATCCGAGTTCACGCCAACACTCTGGGCCGGCACCCTGACCCCACCCTCAGTAGACACTTGAGTAGGGAGGGTAGGCTCCAAACTACCCACAGGCTTTTTAGGACAGCCAGAGTCCGAGTGGCCAAAGACACGACAGGATAGGCACCTCTTGGGCTTCCATTCATACTCAATGGGGATAGTATGATCCACCCCATAGACCGTGACCCCAACCTTGCTAGGAAGAGGGGCATCAATCGCAACCTCCACACAAACCCGAGCATACGAGGAGCACGTTCTGTCCTTTGTAGGCTTATCCAACCGCAAAGGAACACCAACCGTACTCGCAATGTTACTCAAACCAGGAGTGGTCCACAATTCCATAGGGACATGGAAGAACTTAACCCACACAGGAATTTTATCGAACACAAAAGTCTGAGGGACTATCCCTGGGACCCACTGCCTCAGAAGGATAGGCTTACCCCCAATGTGCCAGGGGCCATTCTCCAAGACCCAGTCCCGAGCTGAGTCCTTTTGGAACCTGAAGATGATCAAACCATTATCAAACAAGTTAATGGTTGGAACTTCCACATGACCCCAAATCTTACGGACAAGCCGATCAAGCACAAAAAATGGGAGTTTACCATCGATAAACTGACCCACCAAAGACCCTCTCCAGACGGCTACCCCCTCCTCAATTACCTCATCCGAGGGGATGGCAAACATAATCCCATCCTTTTCAATTGGAGGGTTATAGACTAGGGGTTCAAAGGCAGGGGAGGGCCCCTGCGGCCCAAAAAGATTAGCCCAACTAGGCTTCTGACCCTGACCGAGAGATCCTGGGGGCACAAAGGACCCACTCATCCCAAAACTATCCCCAGAACCCTGAGACACATCATCTCCAGCACTCACAAGCTGATCCGAACGAGATTGGCCTAATAGGGGAAACTTTCCTGGAATCCCCGACCCACTCCTCGCCCCAAGCTCACTAGACCCCATCCCAAACTCAGAAGACCCATCCTTGCCTCCCAAGGGAATCAGCTCCTCCCGAGGGGGAAGACTACGACGCGTTACCAAATTTCCCAATTGACCCCGCCCTAGAGGACTAAAAGGAGATGACCCAATAGGCAAGGCACCTTGTCCTAAGCTACTCAAACTTGGCCCCATACTCGTATTATCGAGCCCATTAAAATTGAGCACATTGGGATCCAACTCACTAACTCCGTTTTGGTCCAACTCATTAAGCCCACTATTTTGGAGTCCTATGGGCTTAAGCCCAACATGATCTAGCTCCTTTGGGCCTAACAAAATAGGGCCATGTTCGGGTAACAATGGGCCATGAAGCCTTCCCCTTGAGTCCCCACCAATCGGCCCAATTGGGGGAAGAGAGCTGCCAGACTTTCCATGACGGGCATCCACCGTCATTAAACTCCCTGACTTACCATAACGGGCGTCCAAGGCCATTGAAACTGAAGGCCGAGCTTCTGCGTTTTTTAAACGGCTTTCCATAGACGGCAGACTACCAGCCATCTTCTTACCTTTCAACAACCGACCAGCTGGGCATGGAGAAATAGCTACACGCTCATTAATTACCGAAGCATTCAAGGGGAGAGAGAAGTCAGCTCGCTGCTCAAACCCTTGATTATACTTACCTTCCATGGAATTAGGTATGAAGGCAGCAGCATCTTGCCCATTAATAGCAGCAGAATTCTTCACAGGGGCTGAAGAAGATAAGGTAAGAGGCTGCTGAATGACATTAAATTTCTTTCCTAAATTAGAAACGGCATTCAATGATGGATCCCCAGCAGCCGCAACCCTAGGAAAAGATGCGGTCTGCCCTAATCCTTCGTCTTCAACCTCCAGCCGAGCCTCCCCCACGCGTGAACCAGACGAAACCTCTACCTCTGGCAAGGAGTGACCTTTAGAACGTTGTAATATCTGACGTGCCAACAGATTCACCCCCCCGCAAGCGTCAGGCACATCACGATCTCCCAAATGAATAGAGGCCTCCCCTGTTTTGCACGCAGTCGTAACAGTGGCAGGCTGTCGAATGGCGCTTGCCAAACCATCCTGATGAAGCCCTGTAATTTTACCAGAACTACAAGGGCCTACACCAGCACCCTCACTCGGATGAACAGGCGCATTCAGAAGGTTCCCCACAGCAGGAACCTCAACATTTACCATGCTCTGTTTTTCCTCAGATTTGGACCTCTTTTTAGTAACTTCAGAAGGCAAAGCACGGGCCACCTTCTTTCCCAAATCCTGACCAGAAGAATTAGGCAGGGCATTCACAGCCCCAATTGAAGCTCCTGAAATGGATTGAACTCCTGAGTTGGGAAACTCTGCAGGTGGAGACTTTTGTGGCCGAGAACCAATGGCGCTCGAGAGAGAAGCAGCAGCCTTCTTATGAGGGGAGCCCTTCTTGTGGGGTGATTTCTTCTTCCCCATTTGAAGATGGAGAAAACCAAAACCCCAACCCAAAACTCCAAGAACCCAGACACAATATAACAGCCCACACAAACAGAACAAGAAATGCAGAAATTTGTAAAAAACAGAGACAAAACAGAAAGAAAATCAGAGAAGCTTATCTCTTGAAGCGCCCAGCTCCGCAACCGTCAATCAGCAGCCATGGATGACCTCTTGAAGACGTGCCCAGCGCCGCTACCTTGTTCAGCTTGCCCCTAGTCTTCAAACCGTAACCATGGACAGCATCACCATGGATGAAGACGAAGCCCCCAAAAACTCAATCCACCATTGTTGTGAGGAGAGAGAACAGAGAGAACAGAGAGAATTTTTCGGTGCTTGTTTCTTCTGCAGTTGGCTGTCCTTCTCTTGTTCTGTGGGTGCTCGTTGTCCCCTGGCGGTCCTGGTTCTGGACGCTTGTTGTCACCCCGAAAGGCGCTTTGTCCTGAGGGTGTGTGGGCTTTTGGTGGGTCCTTGGATCTGGCTTTGTCGAGGGAAGCGATGCTGGCTGGGTCCCTGTGGCTTTCTGCTGTGCCTGCATACCGGATGGTTGTTCTTTTGCCATAAGTAGGGGGAAGACGAGTTGATGGGCCTCTTCTTTGTTCGGTTTCTTGGTCATGCTTGGGGGGCGGGCTTCTTGCTTGCATTTGATGGATGGCCAGCTTGGCCCCCTTTTTCTCAGCACCTGCCTGTCCTCTCTCTGTTTTGCTTGGTGTCCCTTGACCCTGTCTGGAGTCGCTCTTTCGCTGGTGCCGGCCGGGGGTTGGATGGCCTGGGGAGTTTTGTGGGCGGATGAGGTGTCATGCTTCGCGGATGAGGTGTCATGATTCCTTCGTGTTCTATCTTATTGTTTTCATCCTGCTTCAGCTGTTTCTTTTTTGAAACGTATTGTAATTAAAGCGAGGATTGAACTCATGTTTCTTTTGCTTTTCAGTTGTGTTGCATTTTTCTGCTTTTTGTCTTTTCTGCTCCTTCCCGCTTGTGGGTTGGATGCGGGGGTCTGTTGTTGATTGGTTTATTTGTTGCTTTCCCTCGGGCTGTGAGGTTTCCGTTGTGTTCTTTTGGTTTTGTTGTCGTACATTGGTTCTCCCAGTGTTTGTTCTCTTGTTGTTGTGCCCTTTGGCCTCGGGCTTTGAGGCCTTTTGCTTATATATATTCACTTTTGCAAAAAAAAAATGTTTCGCGGATGAGGTGTCATGATTCGTTCGTGTTCTATCTTATTGTTTCTTCTTGCTTCAGCTGTTTCTTTTGCTTTTTGAGTTGTGTTACTTTTTTCTGCTTTTTGTCTTTTCTGGCTCCTTCCCGCTTGTGGGTTGGATGCTGGGGTCTGTTGTTGTTTGGTTTATTTGTTGCTTTCCCTCGGGCTGTGAGGTTTCTGTTGGGTTGTTTTGGTTTTGTTGTCATACATTGGTTCTCCCAGTGTTTGTTCTCTTGTTTGTTGTGCCCTTTGACCTCGGGCTTTGAGGTCTTTTGCTTATATATATTCACCTTTGCAAAAAAAAAATACTAGTGATGGACCCTTTTCTCTGACACTGATCACAAGATTTGCAAAATTCATAGCAGTCCTTAAACAGTGATGGCCAGAAAAACCCACAATCTAAAATTTTTCTCGCAGTCCTATTTGCCAAAAGTGTCCCCCACATGCAAATTCATGGCAAAAAGTAAGTATGGACCTATGTTCAGACTTAGGGACACACTTTCTAATTACTTGGTCAGCGCAAAATTTCCATAAAACGGGCTCTTCCCAAACGTAAGTTTTGGCTTCGCTTTTCAGCTTAGCTCTTTGGTTATATGAAAAGTCGAATGGGAACGTACCTGTGACCAAATAATTGACAATGTCGGCGTACCATGGTGTCTCCACACTTACCTGGAAAAGGACTTCATTAGGGAACTCATCATTCAGAGGCAAGTCATCCTCATTACGCACGATGCGACTCAAGTGGTCAGCAACGGTATTTTCTGATCCTTTTCTGTCCTGGACCGAGACGTCGAACTCCTGGAGTAGTAATACCCATCTGAGCAGTCTAGGCTTCGAGTCCTTCTTGTTCATCAAATAACGAACTGCTGCATGATCAGAAAAAACAATCACTTTAGATCCGAAAATATATGGCCGAAATTTATCAAGAGCGAAAACGATGGAAAGCAGCTCCTTCTCTGTTGTTGTGTAACCGATTTGCGCGGAGTTGAGCGTCCTGGAGGCATAATAAATCACATGGCTCTTCTTGTTTATCCTCTGGCCCAAAACAGCGCCCACGGCATAATTGCTTGCGTCGCACATGATCTCGAAAGGAAACCAAACTGCGGTGGATGGATGATGGGTGCGTTGGTCAAGCACTTTTTCAGAACGTCGAAGGCGGAGCTTGCACTGCTTGTCAAAGCAGAATGGGACATCCTTTTTCAGCAAGCTTGTCATCGGAGTCACTATCTTCGAGAAGTCTTTAATGAACCTGCGGTAAAAACCTGCGTGACCAAGAAAAGAACGCACTTCCCGAAGGTTCGTGGGGTAAGGTAAATCAGATATGACATCAATTTTTGCTTTATCAACCTCTATTCCCTTAGCTGACACAACGTGACCCAATACTATGCCCTGACTGGCCATGAAATGACACTTTTCAAAATTTAAAACAAGATTAGTTTCGATGCATCTTTCCATGACTCTAGACAAGTTAAACAGGCAATCCTCAAATGAACTTCCATACACAGTGAAATCATCCATAAAGACTTCGATGCATTTTTCTACGAATTCAGTAAATATGCTCATCATGCATCGCTGAAAAGTCCCTGGAGCATTACAAAGCCCAAAGGGCATTCTCCTATATGCGTAAGTTCCGAATGAAGCCAAACCGAGCATAGCTCAATTGGCATAAGGTTGTGCTTGTGACTATGAGGTCATGGGTTCAATCCTCGCTTTAATTAAAATACCGTTGCAAAAAAAAAAAAGTTCCGAATGGACAGGTAAAAGTAGTCTTTTCTTGGTCTTCCTGGGCTATGGGAATTTGATAAAACCCAGAAAAACCATCTAGAAAACAGAAGAATGGCTTCCCAGCTAAACGCTCCACCATTTGATCTATGAAGGGAATCGGAAAATGGTCCTTCTTAGTCACATGATTCAGTTTTCTAAAATCTATACACATCCTCCACCCATTTTGCATTCTCTTAGGTACTAACTCACCCCGCTCATTTCTAACAACAGTTATGCCCGTCTTTTTAGGTACAACATGAATAGGGCTAACCCATTGGCTATCAGAAATGGGAAAGATAATACCTGCATCCAGGAGTTTGTGTATCTCAGACAACACTACCTCTTTCATTGCTGGGTTCAGTCTCCGCTGAGGCTCTCAGGATGGCTTTGCTCCCTCATCCAACGGAATCTTGTGCATGCACAGCACTGGACTCAACCCGTGCAAGTCTGCCAACGTCCATCCTATGGCTCTTTTGTTCTTTTTCAAAACCTCAACCAACTCGCCTTCTTGCTCCGATGTAAGCTCCTTGGAGATAATTACCGGGAGTGTCTCCACTTCCCCCAAGTATACATACTTGAGATGACCCGGCAACTCCTTTAGTTCCAACTTGGGAGCCTGCAAAAGAGATGGTAAAATTTTAGTTGGCTTTTCACATGTCTCTAAAGCAAAAGTAGTTTGTTCAAATGAGTCAGACAATATGGGAACACTACTTTCACTCTCTCCAACAATTTCAGTAAAAACGAGTGGGTCATCCCCATCAACAACAGTCATGCATTCTTCTTGTTCTAAAGTATCTATAAGATCGATTTTACAGACAGAATGCACATCAGCATGTTGTTTCATGGCATCAAATACATTAAATTCGAACACATCCCCTTCATACTCAACAGATAAGGTACCATCATGCACATTAATTTTTGTCTTAGCGGTTTTCATGAATGGTCTACCAAGTAAAACTGAAGTAGTGGACGTGTTTTCTTCCATATTTATAACATAAAAATCAGCAGGAAAGATCAAATCCTTAACTTTAACCAACACATCCTCAATCACCCCTAGAGGATGAATAGAAGACCTATTAGCTAATTGGATAATTAAACTAGTTTCCTGCATACCTTCTAAATCGAGGCTCTTGTAGACTGAGTATGGCATAACATTAATTGAGGCTCCTAAGTCTAGCATGGCGTGCTCGATTTCTCTATCCCCTATAGTACATGGCAAGAGGAACATACCTGGGTCCTGACATTTGCTTGGAATACCTTGGGTTATCAGGGCAGAAACATTCTTGCTTACCACGACTCTCTCAGCACTTTTGGTCTTCCTCTTCATGGTGCACATCTCCTTTAAAAATTTCGCGTACCTTGGGATTTGCTGAATCGCATCAAGCAACGGCATATTGATCCCAACCTTTCTCAACGTCTCAAGAACGTCCGCGTCTTCGACCTCCTTAGGTGGCCTCGCCAACCTACTAGGAAAAGGAGCAACGGGAGTGTAAGACTTCATAGAAATATAAGGAGAAGCTACAACCGTTTCAGAGGGTGTTTGAGAACACTTATCTGGAGATATCTCTGAATCTTTGTTAGAACTCTCGGGAGTGGTTTGAGATGGCACTTCTTTACCACTTCTGAGATTTATCGCGCTAACGCTTTCCGCATTGGATTCCATCTTGCTCATTCTTTCCTTTACTTCAGTTAACCCATCTCTTAGAGACCGCATCTGCGAATTGGTCTCATTGCTAGATTCCATAAGTGACTTGAACATGCCTTCAAGGGCTTGACCTGAAATAGAAGCAACAGCCTGAGATGATTTTTCTTGCATCGTATGAATTAAACCAAATACCTGAGACACTTGTTCTTTGAGCTCTTCTATGTCGGTAGACATTTTTGCTTGCTCGCTTCTTCCCCCGTACTGACGACGGTTCTCAGCCATGTTGTTGATCAACTGACGGGCTTCTGCAGGTGTTTTCTCCCAAAGGGCTCCTCCACTCGATGCATCAAGCATCTGGCAGTCATGCGGAAGCAACCCATCATAGAAGAATTCGATAAGCGCGGCTTCTGCTATCAGAGGATTCGGGCATTTCTCACAGAGTTTAATGAATCTCTCCCAGCATTCATGAAATGCCTCGTCCTTTTCTTGCTTGAAATGGTGGATATCTTTTTTCACGGCTCTAGCTTTTGAAGCTGGGAAATACCTTTCCAAGAATAGACTCTGTAACTTCTTCCAAGTGGTACATGTGACTAACTCTTTCGATTCTCTTTCAGATTCGTTGGGCTGTGATTTGGTCCCCCCGAGGGTGGTTTCCTTAGTAGAAAAGACGCTCTGTGACAGTGTTGACCCTCGATGGTGTCAGGATCCATTGTTTCCCCGTCTACTTCCTATGTCTAGTTGGTGCTCGTGGAATGTGCGCGGTCTCACTGACCCGACAAAAGGACGATGTGTTCGCTCCTTTTTGCAGGCTGAGAATATTGGTTTCTGCTGTCTGGTAGAAACTAAGGTTAAGGCTCATCAGTTTGATTTCGTTTTTCGTTCCTTTGGGGCTGATTGGCAGTGTGTTTATAGTTATGGGGATAGCGGCCTGGGTCGTATTTGGGTGTTATGGCGTTCCCGCCGTTTCTCTTTCTCCCCTAGCCTGATTAGTCCTGAGTTGGTTATTGGCTCCCTGGTGGACCTGTCTTCTCAGGTTGTGACTCATATTGCCTGTGTGTATGGGTCCAATCTCGAGGCTGGGAGGTCTGTTTTGTGGAGGGAGTTGGCCTTGGCGTGTTCGAGTTGGTCTTCCCCTGGTGTAGTTATGGGAGACTTCAATGAGACTCGCCGGTTGACTGAGAGGAGTGGGGGTAACCATAGCATTTCTGCGATGGGAGCCTTTGATACTGCTCTCCTAGAGGCTGACTTGGTTGAGCTGCCGGTTCAGGGGAATTGGTTCACTTGGACTAGCCGCCCGAGGGGTGGCCCAGGAGGTCAGTTGGGAAGGTTGGATAGAGTTTTGGTCAACGCTGAATGGGCTTCCGGTCGGCCTATGTGTGGGGTGCACGTGCATGACTGGGGTGTCTCTGACCATAGTCCATTGGTTTTCTCTCCAGGCCCTTTAGGTGCTCGTCGGTCTCCCTCCTTTCGGTTTTTCAACCATTGGGGGGAGTCTGATAGGTTTTTGTCTGTGATTGCCAGTAGGTGGGTGACCCATGTTGGGGTCTCTCCGCTTGTTAGCTTCGCTCGCAATTTAAAGGGCTTAAAGCGGACTCTCAGGCAGGAGTTTGGGACGCCGATTGCCGTGCTTAGTCAGCAGGTTATTGATCTGCGCTTGGCCATGGAGGCTGCCCAGGCGGGAGTTTTGGTGGACCCCCTTTCTCCTTCCCTCCAGCGTCAGGCTGCTGAGGCTTCTGATAGGTTCTGGGCGGCCGCTAGGTGTGAGGAAGCCTCCCTTCGGCAAAAATCGAGGGTCAAGTGGCTGGCGTTAGGGGACAGGAACTCGGGGTTCTTTCACAGGAGCGTAAAAGTTAGGGCAGCCCGAAATAATTTTTCCTCTTTGGTTGATGGCTCTGGGGTCAGGATGTCGTCCCATGAGGACATCTCGAGATCTCTGGTTCATTATTTCCAGGGTCTCTTGGGGTCCCAAGGGGTTGGGTATCGTGACCTCACTGAGTGTTTAAAGCCGATGGTGGGGTTTTCGTGGTCTGATCAGTGTGTAACTGATCTCACTCGCCCCATCTCGCGAGAGGAAGTTCGAGCTGTTCTCTTTTCCATGAGTAGTGCCAGGGCTCTTGGCCCGGATGGCTTCCCTGTGGGGTTTTTCAAAGCTGCTTGGAGTGTTGTTGGGGATGATTTCGTTTCCGCTGTGCTTCACTTCTTTGATACCTCCTTCCTTCCTCCTGGTATCAATGCCCCACCTCTCTTACCTTGATTCCTAAGAAGGTGGGTGCTTCACGGGTTGAGGATTTCAGGCCTATTTCCTGCTGTAATGTGTTGTATAAATGCATTGCAAAGGTTTTGGCTAATCGTCTTCGCGTGTGGCTGCCTTCCTTCATTAGTCCGAATCAGTCGGCCTTTGTTCAAGGTAGGAGCATTGTGGATAACATTCTGCTCTGCCAGGAGTTGGTTGGGGGTTACCACCTCAACAAAGGGAGCCCGCGGTGTGTGCTGAAGATTGACCTGCAGAAGGCCTATGACTCCATTCAGTGGGATTTTCTCTTTGGCTTACTGCTTTCGATTGGTACGCCCTGCCAGTTTGTCAACTGGGTCCGGGCTTGCGTTACTTCGCCTATGTTCTCCATCTCGGTGAATGGGTCCTCTGAGGGGTTTTTTGCGGGCAGGCGTGGTCTCCGTCAGGGTGATCCCCTGTCCCCTTACCTGTTCGTCATGTGTATGGAAGTCTTATCGCGGCTGCTGAATTCCCCGCCGCCTGAGTTTGAGTTTCATCCCAAGTGTGAGATGGTTAATCTTACACATCTTTGCTTTGCGGATGACTTGATGATTTTCTCTGCGGGGAACAGGGCTTCCTTGAGGTTTGTCCAGCAGACTTTACTTCACTTCCAGGAGCTTTCTGGCCTTGTGGCCAACTCTGCTAAGAGCTCGATGTTCTGCGCGGGGGTTCCTGTCCAGGTGGCTGTAGGTCTGGCTGAGTTCATGGGTGTTGCTCTGGCGACCTTGCCTGTGTGTTACTTAGGTCTCCCTCTCATCTCAGGTCGGTTGTCTTATAGGGATTGCCAGCCTCTGATTGATCGGATCACCTCTAGGATTGGCAGTTGGACTGCTAGGGCTCTTTCCTATGCAGGTAGGTTGCAGCTTATCCAGTCGGTCCTTCAGAGCTTCCAGGTCTATTGGGCTAGTGTCTTTGTGCTGCTTGCTCGTATAGTCCATAGGGTTGAGAGTTTGCTTCGTTGCTACCTCTGGAAGGACTCTCCTTCTGGTTGTGGGGGGGCAAAGGTTGCCTGGGCTGACATTTGTTTGCCGAAGAGTGAGGGAGGTTTAGGTATTCGTCATATCCCCTCCTGGAACTCGGCTGCAATTATGAAGCTCCTCTGGCTCCTCCTGCTTCGCTCTGGCTCCCTGTGGGTGGCTTGGATGGAGGCGTATATCCTCCGTGGTCGGTCTCTTTGGACGATTCCTGTGTCGTCTACGTGGTCTTGGTGCCTCAAGGCGATTATGGGGCTTCGGGATCAATTCCGTCCACTTATCCGCTTTTCCATAGGTGACGGTTCTAGGTGTCGTATGTGGGTTGATCCTTGGCTGCCTGATGGTCCTATTCTCCCCAGAATTAGTGATCGTATCTTGTATGACGCAGCTAGTCATATTCAAGCGATGGTCTCTGATTTTTTGCTACCTGATGGTTCGTGGCGGTGGCCGGCAGTGTCTCCTGATTTGTTGGAGATCGCCGATGCTGTGCGCTCTACTGTGTGTTGCCCAGGTAGGGAGGATAAGTTGATCTGGGTTCCTGGCGGGATTGGTTTTTCGGTCTCTAGTGCTTGGGAGGCGATTCGCCCCCGTGGGACAGTGGTCCCGTGGTAGGGTTTGCTTTGGTTCGGGGGGAATATTCCGCGTCATGCTTTTGTCACTTGGCTGGCCTTGAGGGACCGCTTGTATACTCGTGATAGGCTGGCTCGGTGGATCCCCTCGACACCTACTGATTGTTTGCTTTGTTTGTCTGGGACTGAGTCCCGTGACCACATGTTCTTCCAGTGCCCCTTTGCGAGTTTGGTGTGGGAGGATATCCTCTGTTGGGGCAGAGCTTCCCGCCTCGTTCTCCCTTGGGATGCTGAGCTTGAGTGGATTTGTCGGGTGAGTGCTGGGCAGCACAAGCGTAAGCTTGTTTGGAGGGTGGCCTGGTGTGTCGTGATTTACCATATCTGGATGGAACGCAATTTGCGTTTTCATGGCCCGGGTCACCGCCCTACTCAGTCGGTTATCGCTGCTATTCGGTCTGATATTTCTTCTGCTTGCTCGTCCTGGGTGGGTGCGGTTTCGGCCGTCTCCCCCTGGGATTCTTTTGATTGACTTTGTCTTGTTCTTTGAGTGTGTGCAGGTGTTTTGTCAGGTTGCTCTATGTGGTGCTGTCTCGCTTATGGCGTTTGCTTCTTCCCCTGATCTGTCCCTGGTTCATGCTGTTGTCCATTCTTCTGGAGGGGTTTCTGGTTTTGGTGCTGGCTTCTTCATCTGTTTGTCCTTGGCTGCCCTTGGCTTTTCTCCCTGATGGGATTCTTGTGTGGGGCTCTGCGAGGCTAGTCTGTGGGGTGTCCCGAGCTGTTGGAGTGCTTCAGGCGGTGCTTGTTTCTTCTGCAGTTGGCTGTCCTTCTCTTGTTCTGTGGGTTCTCGTTGTCCCCTGCCGGTCCTGGTTCCTAATTGAGTTGAGTTCTAGTCGCTTGTTGTCACCCCGAAAGGCGCTTTGTCCTGAGGGTGTGTTGGCTTTGGGTGGGTCCTTGGATCTGGCTTGTCGAGGGAAGCGATGCTGGCTGGGTCCCTGTGGCTTTCTGCCGTGCCTGCATACCGGATGGTTGTTCTTTTGCCATAAGTAGGGGGAAGATGAGTTGATGGGCCTCTTCTTTGGTCGGTTTCTTGGTCGAGCTTGGGGGGCGAGATTCTTGCTTGCATTTGAAGGATGGCCAGCTTGGCCCCTTATTTCTCAGCATCTGCCTGTCCTCTCTCTGGTTTGCTTGGTGCCCCTTGACCCTGTCTGGTGTTGCTCTGTCGCTAGTTCCGGCCGGGGGTTGGATGGTCTGGGGAGTTTTGTGGGCAGGTCGCGGTTGAGGTGTCACGATTCCCTCGTGATCTATCTCTTTGTTTTCCTCCTGCTTCAGCTGTTTCTTTGCTTTTTTGTTGTGTTACTTCTTTCTGCTTTTTGTATTTTCTAGCTCCTTCCCGTTTGTGGGTTGGATGCTGGGGTATGTTGTTGTTTGGCTTATTGCTTTCCCTCGGGCTATGAGGTTTCCGTTGTGTTGTTTTCGTTTTGTTGTCGTACATTGGTTCTCCCAGTGTTTGTTCCCTTGTTGTTGTGCCCTTTGGCCTCGGGCTTTGAGGCCTTTTGCTTATATATAATCACTTTTGCAAAAAAAAACTTCTTCCAAGTGGAAATGGTTCCTGATGGCAAGTAATGCAGCCAATCTCGAGCTTCACCTCTCAAGGTGAATGGAAAAGCTCTCAGGTAGAGCTGATCTTCAGTAATGTCGCCTGGCTTCATCGCGGAACTTATCATTTGAAACTCTTTGAGGTGTTTATAGGGATCTTCATCTGCTTCACCATAAAAGGAAGGCAAATGATCAATTAAGCCTGACTTAAGTACAAACTCACCTGAGATTTCCGGGTAGGAAATACAAGAAGGTTGGTGGCCCATAGCTACCGATGTCCACTGTCTGAGTGTTTTTGGGCCTCCTGCCTCAACGGCGATCTCCATTTTCTCAATACAAAAAAAATTAAGCACTTCTAGCACACTTAAACAAACAGATCAAAAATTGCAAATAATAAAAGAATAAACAAAATTTTTAAATTAAAAATTAAAAGTCTACAAATCAAATTTAAATTAGGCCGAATTACACTTAGTTCCCCAGCAACGGCGCCAATTTTGGTAACGATATTATTTTTTTTTTTTGCAAAGGAAAAATCCTAGATGATAATATTTAAACTATAATTGTTTGATAGGTAGAACTATCGCCAATCATCGGGTTGTCGAGACCCGCCAAAATGAATTTATATTTGCCCGAATTCACTAAACTATTAGTAGAGTAGCGGCAACGGGGTCGATCCACAGGGAATTAAGTTAATTAGACTTAATCTCAATTAAATTTGCAAACCATTAAAATAAATGAAATAAGGGGAGTTTGTTGGTTTTTAATTCACTAAGAGGAAACAATGCAATGGAAAATTTAACTAACGGAGTTTTCGACTCGGGATGATTGGGAATAAATTTAGCATGCCTCTTGGATCATAGGTTGACAAGTACCATGGTTAGACAATTTAACGAATGCGCAGCTCGTCTCGAATTAATAAATTAACTCAGACGTGCTCCATGGATATTAATTAAACATAATAAATCATGCTAATCAAGCATATCGATCGGACATTGGCGGCCAACGCTCTCCCAAGACCGATCGATAGCAACGAGCTACAACTGCGACGACTATCTAATTTGGACGCGAAATTAGTGTGTCGATTTGGAATTCTAATTCGGGAAGAACGATCACCAAGAGCGCAAGGACGCCAATACGCTCAAGGTGTCGTAAATCCTTGTTACTTTCGGGGTGACAACAAGCATCCAGAACAAAATCAACTCAATTAGGAACAGGACCACACTAGGGGACAAAAAGCACCCACAGGAAAGAGATGGACAGCCAACTGCAGAAGTAGCAAGCACCGCCTGAACCAACCCCTACAGAAGGTGGCACCCCACCGACTAGCCTCTCATAGGCCCCTGTGGATCTGGCTTTGTCGAGGGAAGCGATGCTGGCTGGTTCCCTGTGGCCTTCTGCCGGGCCTGCATACCGGATGGTTGTTCTTTTGCCATAAGTAGGGGGAAGACGAGTTGATGGGCCTCTTCTCTGTTCGGTTGCTTGATCGTGCTTGGGGGTCGGGTTTCTTGCTTGCATATGATGGATGGCCAGCTTGGCCCCTTTTTCTCAGCACCTGCCTGTCCTGTCTCTGTTTTGCTTGGTGCCCCTTGACCCTGTCTGGAGTTGCTCTTTCACTCGTGCCGGCCGAGGGATGGATGGCCTGGGGTGTTAATGGGCGGATGAGGTGTCATGTTTGGGGCTGAGGTGTCATGCTTCGGTCGCGTTCTGTCTTTGTTTCCTCTTGCTTTAGTTGGGTTTCATTTTTGTGCTTTTTGTCTGTCCTGGCTCCTTCCCGCTTGTGGGGTGGATGCTGGGGTCTGTTGCTGTTTGTTTTGTTTGTTGCTTTCCCTCGGGCTGTGAGGTTTCCGTTGGGTTGTTTTGGTTTTTGTTGTCGTACATTGGTTCTCCCAGTGTTGTTCTCTTGTTTGTTGTGCCCTTTGACCTCGGGCTTTGAGGTCTTTTGCTTATATATAATCACCTTTGCAAAAAAAAAAAATGCCCACCAGGGAAGAAAGAGCCAAGGACAGTAAGGGGCAGACAGGTGAAGAAAGCAAGCAAACTGAACGAGCCTCTGCAAGAAGCGTCCTCAAAGCAGGAACAAGCACAGGGAGAAGCCCCAAACAGGCCAGCCTCACAGACCAAACTGAAAACCCCCTCCAGAGAAGAGACAACAGCAGCACCAACGGACAAAATAGGGGAAGAAGCAACCTCCAGCAACGAAAAGCACCGCAAGGAGCAACCAAGGGACAGAGCAGGGGAAGAAGCAACCGCCAGAAGCGAAACAGCAACGCAAAGAGCAACCTGAAAATTCACCTGCACACACTCAAAGAACAAGATAAAATCAATCAAAAGAATCCCAGGGGGAGACGGTCGAAACCGCACCCACCCAAGACGAGCATGCAGAAGAAATATCAGACCGAATAGCAGCGATAACCGACTGAGGAGGACGGTGACCCGGGCCGTGAAAACGCAAGTTGCGTTCCATCCAAATATGATAGATCCTCGCATTTATTAAAATATCGTTGCAAAAAAAAATAATTATTTTATTCGGTCTGATATTTCTTCTGCATGCTCGTCCTGGGTGGGTGCGGTTTCGGCCGGCTCCCCCTGGGATTCTTTTGATTGACTTTGTCTTGTTCTTTGAGTGTGTGCAGGTGTTTTGTCAGGTTGCGCTTTGCGGTGCTGTTTCGCTTCTGGCAAGCTGTTTCGCTTCTGGCGATTGCTTCTTCCCCTGCTCTGTCCCTGGTTGCTGCTGCTGTCTCTTCTCTAGAGGGGTTTTCAGTTTGGTCTGTGCGGCTTGGTTGTTTGAGCTTGTCCCTGTGCTTGTTCATGCTCTGAGGACGCTGCTTGCAGAGGCTCGATCAGTTGCTTGCTTTCTTCACCTGTCTGTCCATTGCTTTCCTTGGCCCTTTCTTCCCTGGTGGGCTTTTTGTGTGGGGGCTTTGAGAGGCTAGTCTGTGGGGTGTCGCTAGCTGTAGGGGTTGGTTCAGGCTGTGCTTGTTACTTCTGCAGTTGGCTATCCATCTATGTTCTGTGGGTGCTCTTTGTCCCCTAGCGGTCCTGGTTCCTAATTAAGTTGAGTTGTTCTGGATGCTTGTTGTCACCCCGAGAGGCGCTTTGTCCGGAGGGTGTGTGGGCTTTTGGTGGGTCCTTGGATCTGGCTTTGTCGAGGGAAGCGATGCTGGCTGGGTCCCTGTGGCTTTCTGCCGTTCCTGCATACCGGATGGTAGTTCTTTTGGCATAAGTAGGGGAAGACGAGTTGATGGGCCTCTTCTTTGTTTGGTTTCTTGGTCGTGCTTGGGGGGCGGGCTTCTTGCTTGCATATGATGGATGGCCAGCTTGGCCCCTTTTTCTCCGCATCTGCCTGTCCTCCCTCTGTTTTTGCTTGGTGCCCGTTGACCCTGTCTGGAGTCGCTCCTTCGCTCGTGCCGGCCGGGGGATGGATGGCCTGGGGTGTTTTTTGGGCGGATGAGGAGTCATGCTTCGTTCGTGTTCTGTCTTATTGTTTCCTCTTGCTTCAGCTGGTTCTTCTACTTTTTGAGTTGTGTTACATTTATCTGCTTTTGTCTTTTCTGGCTCCTTCCCGCTTGTGGGTTGGATGCTGGGGTTTGTTGTTGTTTGGTTTCTTTGTTGCTCTCCCTCGGGCTGTGAGGTTTCCGTTGTGTTGTTTTGATTTTGTTGTCGTACATTGGTTCTCCCAGTGGTTGTTCTCTTGTTTGTTGTGCCCTTTGGCCTCGGGCTTTGAGGTCTTTTCGCTTATATTTAATCACCTTTGCAAAAAAAAAAAAGAAACCGAACAAAGAAGAGTCCCATCAACTCGTCTTCCCCCTACTTATGGCAAAAGAACAACCATCCGGTATGCAGGCACGGCAGAAAGCCACAGGGACCCAGCCAGCATCGCTTCCCTCGACAAAGCCAGATCCAAGGACCCACCAAAAGCCCATACACCCTCAGGACAACAAGCATCTAGAACTCAGCTCAATTAGGAACCAGGACCGCCAGGGGACACCGAGCACCCACAGAACAGAGAAGGACAACCAACTGCAGAAGAAGCAAGCACCGCCTGAACCAACCCCTACAGCTGGTGACACCCCACAGACTAGCCTCTCAAAGCCCCACACAAGAAGCCCACCAGGGGAGAAAGGCCAAGGACAGCAATGGACAGACAGATGAAGAAAGCAAGCAACTGATCGAGCCTCTGCAAGCAGCGTCCTCAAAGCATGAACAAGCACAGGGACAAGCTCAAACAACCAAGCCGCACAGACCAAAACAGAACCCCTCCAGAGAAGAGACAGCATCAGCAACCAGGGACAAAGCAGGGGAAGAAGCAATCTCCAGAAGCGAAACAGCACCACAAAGAGCAACCTGACAAAACACCTGCACACACTCAAAGAACAAGACAAAGTCAATCAAAAGAATCCCAGGGGGAGACGGCCGAAACCGCACCCACCCAGGACGAGCATGCAGAAGAAATATCAGACCGAATAGCAGCGATAACCGACTGAGGAGGGAGGTGACCCGGGCCGTGAAAACGCAAGTTGCGTTCCATCCAAATATGGTAGATCACAGCACACCAGGCCACCCTCCAAACAAGCTTACGCTTGTGCTGCCCAGCACTCACCCGACAAATCCACTCAAGCTCAGCATCCCAAGGGAGAACGAGGCGGGAAGCTCTACCCCAACAGAGGATATCCTCCCACACCAAACTCGCAAAGGGGCATTGGAAGAACAAGTGGTCACGGGACTCAGTCACGGAAAAACAAAGCAAACAATCGGTAGGTGTCGAGGGCCTACCTAATAAGATCGAAGCATGCGAAGAGGAATAATTTGCATCCATTTCCAGAACATAAAAGTCAACAGGAAAAATTAATTCATTAATTTGCACTAACACATCTTCAATAATTCCTAAAGGATGCACAGAAGTTCTATCAGCAAGTTGAATAACTGTTCCTGTTTTATTCATTCCTTTCAATTTCAGTTTCTGATAAATGGAATAAGGCATAACGCTAATGGAGGCTCCTAGATCGAGCATTGCTCTTCTAATATGCATACCTCCAATCTTACAAGGGAGAGAGAACATACCTGGATCGTCGCATTTAACCGGTAAGCTCATTGTGATCACAGCAGAGACGTTCTCACTTACCACGACGCGTTCACTCTCCTTTGTCTTCCTCTGGTTGGTGCAAAGTTTCCTGAGGAACTTGGCGTACCTCGGAATTTCCTTCAGGGCGTCCAACAGAGGGATGTTGATCTCTACCTTCCTGAATGTGTCAAGGAACTCCTTCTCGTAGTCCTCCTTAGACGGTCTCGCTAACCTTTTTTTTTTGCAAAAGTGATTATATATAAGCAAAAGGCCTCAAAGCCCGAGGCCAAAGGGCACAACAACAAGGGAACAAACACTGGGAGAACCAATGTACGACAACAAAACGAAAACAACACAACGGAAACCTCACAGCCCGAGGGAAAGCAATAAGCCAAACAACAACATACCCCAGCATCCAACCCACAAACGGGAAGGAGCTAGAAAATACAAAAAGCAGAAAGAAGTAACACAACTAAAAAGCAAAGAAACTGCTGAAGCAGGAGGAAAACAAAGAGATAGATCACGAGGGAATCGTGACACCGCAACCGCGACCTGCCCACAAAACTCCCCAGACCATCCAACCCCCGGCCGGAACAAGCGACAGAGCAACACCAGACATGGTCAAGGGGATAAACAATAAGTCTTAAAATTTGCCTTTATGGGCGGTATATAATGCAGTTAAATATTTTAAATTATACATGCCCCGTTTGCACGGTGCAGACGGTGCAGAATCAATCAACCCCCACTCTGGGCTATCTAGGTGATGCGCTCACTCACCCATTGCACCAAGTGGTTGTTTGATAATTTTTATGAAAATCTGTGGTTGTTTGATAATTTTTATGAAAATCTGCCCTAGGGCAGAATCGAACCCCCACTCTCTGCTATCTTAGGCGGAGCGCTCACCCACTGCACCAAGTGGTTGTTCGATAGGTCTCGCTAACCTGCTAGGAAAAGGAGCCTTAGGCACATAAACTCTAGTGCATGTAGGATCGAAATTTACCCCATGCCACCGTGGTTCGGGATTTTCTGTCTGTGGCTCGACGTGGCCATAATCGACTTCCACCGGCGGGGTACTCGTGGGAAGATGCTTCCCACTTCTCAGGGCGATGGCACTAGCGTTCTCAGCTTTTTGCCTTTCCATCCTATTTATCTTCTCGGCCATAAGGGACATTTCCTTACCTAAATCTTGCATCTGAGTTCCAACGTTATCGAGCTTGTCCAAGGTATCTTGCTGTGATTTGGAAGTTATCGCAAATATAGCTTTAAACATGTCCTCAGCGGATCTACCTGAAACAAAAGATTGGGATTTCAGAAAATCATCCTTTAAAGCGAGAACAACTTTACTTACCTCAAAAAGCTGAGCCTTAATCTCGTCCACGTCCCTTCTCAAGCGAGCTTGCTCCTCGCTTCCGTCTCCACTCCGCTCCAAGCTTCTAGCCAAGTTGGAAATTAAAACTCTAGCTTCGGCGGGTGTCTTGTCCATGAGCGAACCGCCACTGGCGACATCAACTAACTGTCGGTTTGGCGGTAAGAGACCCTCGTAGAAATTCTGAATTAGGCGTTGGTCAGACACTTGGTGGTTGGGACAATCCTCACACAACCGACCAAATCTCTCCCAACACTCAAGAATTGTCTCTTTTTCTCCTTTTTTTTTGCAAAAGTGATTATATATAAGCAAAAGGCCTCAAAGCCCGAGGCCAAAGGGCACAACAACAAGGGAACAAACACTGGGAGAACCAATGTACGACAACAAAACGGAAACCTCACAGCCCGAGGGAAAGCAATAAGCCAAACAACAACATAGCCCAGCATCCAACCCACAAACGGGAAGGAGCTAGAAAATACAAAAAGCAGAAAGAAGTAACACAACTAAAAAGCAAAGAAACAGCTGAAGCAGGAGGAAAACAAAGAGATAGATGACGAGGGAATCGTGACACCTCAACCGCGACCTGCCCACAAAACTCCCCAGACCATCCAACCCCCGGCCGGAACTAGCGACAGAGCAACACCAGACAGGGTCAAAGGGCACCAAGCAAACCAGAGAGAGGACAGGCAGATGCTGAGAAATAAGGGGCCAAGCTGGCCATCCTTCAAATGCAAGCAAGAATCTCGCCCCCCAAGCTCGACCAAGAAACCGACCAAAGAAGAGGCCCATCAACTCATCTTCCCCCTACTTATGGCAAAAGAACAACCATCCGGTATGCAGGCACGGCAGAAAGCCACAGGGACCCAGCCAGCATCGCTTCCCTCGACAAAGCCAGATCCAAGGACCCACCAAAAGCCCACACACCCTCAGGACAAAGCGCCTTTCGGGGTGACAACAAGCGACCAGAACTCAACTCAATTAGGAACCGGGACCGGCAGGGGACAACGAGAACCCACAGAACAAGAGAAGGACAGCCAACTGCAGAAGAAACAGTTGACTTTTTTTTTTTTTTTCCTGACAAAAAAAATTCTCTTTGTTCTCTCTCCTCCTTCCAATGGGGGGTTGACTTCTTGAAGGTGCAATCTGTCCATGGTGGTTTGAAGCTTCCATGACTGGGGATTGATAGCACGGTTGCAGCTTCGTATTGCATTCTCGTTTGAAGCTTGGTAGGCATTCTAATGAAGAAAGAGGAGCTGGGCGCATCACAGAGGTAAGTTCCTCATTCCTCTGTTTTTTTTTTTTGCGTTTTTCTTTTCTGTTTGGCTTAGTTTTTAGGTGTGCTCTGTTCGGGGTCTTTGTTTGTGCTGTGGGGTTTAGTTTTGTGCTGTGGAAAGATTAGGATTTCTTCTTCATTGGCTGCACGTTTTGGTGTGTTCAATCATGAGGAGGAAGAAATCCCCACAGAAAAATCGTTTGCTCAAAGTTGTGGACTGCCTTCTGTTTTGCGTCCCCCGAAGTCTGCAGCTAACTCAAGGGCTGGTTCTTCAGTGGCTGCGTGTGGGGAAGCTTCTGTGGTACTCACTAATGCATTAGGTAAGTCTTCTGGGGGGAAGGCATCTAAAGGCTCGACTTCAGATGTTCCATCTTCGGTTTCTGAGAAAAAACAGAGCATGGGTTGCGAGCCTTCTGAGTTGGTGAATCTGCTGTCTGATCATGATCTTAATTCAAAATCCGTGAAGGCTGGGCGTAATGGTGAGGTAGACTCCAGTCAAGGGACGAAGCGTGCTCAAGCTAAGGCCTCTGGTTTTTCTGGGCAACTCTTGAATTCTGTAAAAATAGGAAAAACAGGGGGTCAGCCACTGCCTTTGCATTCCAGCGCTGGAGGTGATTTGCTTTGTCCTCAGCCCCGTGAATCAGAGGCTTCCTCGTCTTCGAATCTGCGGTTGTTTGCGGAAGGCAAGCTTCGGCTGGAGGATGAAGATGAAGAGCTAGGTCAATTCGCGTCCTCTACAGGGGCTGCGGCGGCTGGTGATCCTTCATTGAATGACATCCCTATTGAGGGAAAGTTCATTAAACCCATCCGCGTAATTGAAAAGCCTGCTGCAAAAATTCCTTCAGCCCCCGTGAATTGTGCAGCTTCTATTAATGGGCGGGTTGAATTTGAAAATCCCCCAGCTGGCCGATTGATGACTATTAAACGTACGCCAAATTTGGCTTCTTTGGAAAGTCAATTAATGGATGTTTCTCTCTCCATGGATAATTCATCTCGGTCAAATGGTTTAACAACCATGGATGCCCGATATGGAAAGTCAACTGGAGCTTCTCCTCATGTTGGGCCGATTCAAATGGCCAAGCAACGGCGTGAGGGCCATCCTGATTCTCCAAATCCGCATGGGGCTTCTAATGTAAGCTTCAATGGGCTAGGCCCAAATGAGCCTCTCACTAATGGGCTAGGTACTATTGGGCTGCGGCCCATAGGGCTTGAACAAAATGGGCTTGCTGCACATGGGCTAGGACAAGATGGGCTTAATGGGCTTGGCCAAAATGGGCAGAATGAATTGAATCATAATGGGCCACTTAGTGCTAATGGGCTTGAGAAATTGAGTTTGGGCCCAATCGGGCGTGGACAGTTGGGCAACTTGGTCACCCGCCGTAGTATTCCCCCTCGGGACGAGTTATTGGCCTCGGAGGGAAAGGATGGAGCTAGTGAGTCTGGAATGAGGTTTGGCTCGCTTGAGACGAGGTTTGGGTCGGGGATTCCAGGAAAGTTTCCTCTGTTAGGCCAACCTCGCTCGGTTTTGGCTAGTGAGGGGGATGGTGTGTCTATGGGTTCTGAGGATGGTTCTGGGCCGAATGGTGAGCCTGTTGGGGCCCGAGGGGCCAATGGTCAGGGTCAGAAGTCTACTTGGGCCAATTTGTTTGGGCCCCAGTGGATCTCCCCTGCTGATGAACCCCTAGTCTATAACCCTCCTATTGAGAAGGATGGGCTTATGTTTGCCATTCCCTCGGATGAGGTTATTGAGGAGGGCATAGCAGTCTGGAGAGGTTCTTTGGTAGGTCAATTTGTTGATGGTAAACTTCCATTTTTTGTTCTTGATCGTCTTGTCAGGAAGATTTGGGGACATGTGGAAGTTCCAACCATTAACTTGTTTGATAATGGATTGATCATTTTCAGGTTCCAAAAGGACTCAGCTAGGGACTGGGTCTTAGAGAATGGCCCCTGGCACTTCGGAGGGAAGCCTATCCTACTGAGGCAGTGGGCCCCTGGGATTGTCCCCCAGACCTTTGTGTTCGATAAAATTCCTGTGTGGGTTAAGTTTTTCCATGTCCCTATGGAATTGTGGACCACTCATGGGTTGAGCAACATTGCAAGTACGGTTGGTGTTCCTTTGCGGTTGGATAAACCTACAAGGGACAAAACGTGCTCCTCATATGCTCGGGTCTGTGTAGAGGTTGCGATTGATGCCCCTCTTCCTAGTAAGGTTGGGGTCACTGTCTATGGGGTGGATCATACTATCCCCATTGAGTACGAATGGAAGCCCAAGAGGTGCCTTTCCTGTCGGGTCTTTGGCCACTCGGACTCCGGCTGTCCTAAAAAGCCTGTGGGTAGTTTGGAGCCCATCCTTCCTACACAGGTGTCTACTGAGGGTGGGGTCAGGGTGCCGGCTCAGAGTGATGGCGTGAACTCGGTTCAGGTAAGGGTTGCTAGTGGGGAAGGGGAACAGGCCTCCTCTCTTGAGGCCGGTGATGACTTTCTCCCTGTGGGAGGGAAATGCCGTAGGCGTAAACGGAAGAAGGCTGCCAGGTCCTTGGCTGCAGAGTCGTCTGCCCTTCCCTTTGCCTTGGCTAGTCTTCCGTGTTCTCCTACTGGTCCCTCCTCTCGGCTTCCCCGCTCTCCTGAACCCCTGAAGGGGGTACATGTGACTAACTCGTTCGGTTCTCTTTCGGATTCGTTAGGGTGTGATTTGGCCCCCCCGAGGGTGGTTTCCTTAGTGGAAAAGACGCTCTGTGACAGTGTTGACCCTCGATGGTGTCAGGATGCCATTGTTTCCCCGTCTACTTCCTATGTCTAGTTGGTGCTCGTGGAATGTGCGCGGTCTCTCTGACCCGACAAAAGGACGATGTGTTCGCTCCTTTTTGCAAGCTGAGAATATTGGTTTCTGCTGTCTGGTAGAAACTAAGGTTAAGGCTCATCAGTTTGACTTCGTTTTTCGTTCCTTTGGGGCTGATTGGAAGTGTGTTTGTAGTTATGGGGATAGCGGCCTGGGTCGTATTTGGGTGTTATGGCGTTCCCGCCGTTTCTCTTTCTCCCCTAGCTTGATTAGCCCTCAGTTCGTTACTGGCTCCCTGGTAGACCTGTCTTCTCAGGTTGTGACTCATATTGCCTGTGTGTATGGGTCCAATCGCGAGGATGGGAGGTCTGTTTTGTGGAGGGAGTTGGCCTTGGCTTGCTCGAGTTGGTCTTCCCCTGGCATTGTTATGGGAGACTTCAATGAGACTCGCCGGTTGACTGAGAGGAGTGGGGGTAGTGTGTTTGTTCTGCCTGCTCGTATAGTCCATAGGGTTGAGAGTTTGCTTCGGTGCTACCTCTGGAAGGGCTCTCCTTCTGGTCGTGGGGGGGCGAAGGTTGCCTGGGACGACATTTGCCTGCCTAAGAGTGAGGGAGGTTTGGGTATTCGTCATATCCAATCCTGGAACTCGGCAGCGGTTATGAAGCTCCTTTGGCTCCTTCTGCTTCGCTCTGGTTCGCTGTCGGTGGCTTGGATGGAGGAGTATATCCTCCGTGGCCGGTCCCTTTGGACGATTCCTGTGTCGTCCATGTGGTCTTGGTGCCTCAAGGCGGTTATGGGGCTTCGGGACCAATTTCGTCCGCTTGTCCGGTTTTCCATTGGCGACGGTTCTAGGTGTCGTATGTGGGTTGATCCTTGGTTGCCTGATGGTCCTATTCTCCCAAGAATCAGTGATCGTATCTTGTATGACGCAGCTAGTCATATTCAAGCTATGGTCTCTGATTTTCTGCTTCCTGATGGTTCGTGGCGGTGGCCGGTCGTGTCTCCTGATTTGTTGGAGATCGCTGACGCCGTGCGCTCTACTGTGTGTTGCCCTGGCAGGGAGGACAGGTTGATCTGGGTTCCAGGTGGGCTGGTTTTTTCTGTTTCTAGTGCTTGGGAGGCGATCCGCCCCCGTGGGACTGTGGTTCCGTGGCAGGGTTTGCTATGGTTCGGGGGAATATTCCGCGCCATGCGTTTGTCACCTGGCTGGCCTTGAGGGACCGTTTGTATACTCGTGATAGGCTGGCTAGGTGGATCCCCTCGACACCTACCGATTGTTTGCTTTGTTTGTCTGGGACTGAGTCCCGTGACCACTTGTTCTTCCAGTGCCCCTTTGCGAAATTGGTGTGGGAGGATATCCTCTGTTGGGGTAGCCTCCCGCCTCGTTCTCCCTTGGGATGCTGAGCTTGAGTGGATTTGTCGGGTGAGTGCTGGGCAGCACAAGCGTAAGCTTGTTTGGAGGGTGGCCTGGTGTGCTGTGATCTACCATATTTGGACGGAACGCAACTTGCGTTTTCACGGCCCAGGTCACCGCCCTCCTCAGTCGGTTATCGCTGCTATTCGGTCTGATATTTCTTCTGCATGCTCGTCCTGGGTGGGTGCGGTTTCGGCCGGCTCCCCCTGGGACTCTTTTGATTGACTTTGTCTTGTTCTTTGAGTGTGTGCAGGTGTTTGTTAGGTTGCTCTTTGCGGTGCTGTGTCGCTTCTGGCGATTGTTTCTTCCCCTGCTCTGTCCCTGGTTGATGCTGCTGTCTTTTCTCTGGAGGGTTTCTGTTTTGGTCTGTGCGGCTTGGTTGTTTGAGCTTGTCCCTGTGCTTGTTCATGCTCTGAGGTCGCTGCTTGCTGTGGCTCTTTCTGTTGCTGGCCTTCTGCTTCTGTCTGTTTGCTGTCCTTGGCCTTTCTCCCCTGGTGGGCTTCTTGTGTGGGGCTTCGAGAGGCTTGTCTGTGGCGTGTCACCAGCTGTTGGGTTGGTTCAGGCGGTGCTTGTTTTCTTCTGCAGTTGGCTGTCCTTCTCTGGGGTGGGGGTGCTCGTTGTCCCCTGACGGTCCTGGTTCCTAATCGAGCTGAGTTCTGGATACTTGTTGTCACCCCGAAAGGCGCTTTGTCCTGAGGGTGTGTGGGCTTTTGGTGGGTCCTTGGATCTGGCTTGTCGAGGAAGCGATGCTGGCTGGGTCCTTGTGGTTTTCTGCCGGGCCTGCATACCGGATGGTTGTTCTTTTGCCATAAGTAGGGGGAAGACGAGTTGATGGGCCTCTTCTTTGTTGGGTTTCTTGGTCGTGTTTGGGGGGCGGGCTTCTTGCTTGCTTATGATGGATGGCCAACTTGGCCCCTTTTTTCTCAGCTTCTGCCTGTCCTCTCTCTGTTTTTGCTTGGTGCCCCTTGACCCTGTCTGGAGTCGCTTTTTCGCTCGTGCCGGCCGGGGGTGGATGGCCTGGGGTGTTTGTGGGCGGATGAGGTGTCTTCTTCGGTCGTGTTCTGTCTTTGTTTCCTCTTGCTTCAGCTTGTTCTTAGCTTTTTGAGCTGTGTTACATTTTTCTGCTCTTTGTCTTTCCTGGCTCCTTCCCGCTTGTGGGTTGGATGCTGGGGTCTGTTGTTGTTTGGTTTCTTTGCTGCTTTCCCTCGGGCTGTGAGGTTTCCGTTGGGTTGTTTTGGTTTGTGTCATACTTTGTTTCTCCCTGTGTTTGTTCTCTTGTTTGTTGTGCCCTTTGGCCTCGGGCTTTGAGGTCTTTTGCTTAATATAATCTCCTTTGCAAAAAAAAAAATACTACCCACAGTCTGTTTCGGACAACCTGTGTCCGAATGACCAAAGACACGACAAGACAGGCACCGCTTAGGCTTCCACTCATATTCAATTGGGATAGTGTGATCTACCCCATAGACAGTGACCCCAACTTTACTAGGAAGAGGGGCATCAATCGCGACCTCCACACAAACTCGAGCTCTTTTCGGTTTTTTGCAATTTCCATATCGCTCGTTTCTTCCCTTCTTTTCCAAACTAATGGTCGGGGACGCTTTTAACCTCAAACTACAACCCTCGAAGCCTGCGAGTCTAATATCTAACAACCTTGCACCCCAATGTCAAAGCCCTAAAATCCTCAACGGGAGCATTTAAAGCACGTGCCAAAAAAACTGAGTAAGATTCTGAATTGCACAAAACCAAAGAGTGGATTGTGAATGTTTGATCAATACGAACCCATTTTTGAATAAAAAAAAATTTCAAAAAATGCATCCCACCGGGGCGTTTTCGGTTTTTTGCAATTTCCATATCCCTCGTTTCTTCCCTTCTTTTCCAAACTTATGGTCGGGGACGCTTTTTAACCTCAAACTACAACTCCCGAAGCCTGCGAGTCTAATATCTAACAACCTTGCACCCCAATCTCAAAGCCCTAAAATCCTCAACGGGAGCATTTAAAGCACGTGCCAAAAAAACTGAGTAAGATTCCGAATTGCACAAAACCAAAGAGTGGATTGCTGCTGCTGGTTGTAGGGTGTTGAGGCAACGTGATCAAGCTGACGATCGGGGATCATCACCGAGGTAAGTTTTCAACACTCTGTTTGTGTTTTTTAGTATTTTCTGTTTTATGTTCTTTGGTGTTCTGTTTTATTCTCTTTGGTGTGCTGGTTTATCTTCTTTGGTTCTCTTTTGGGTCTTCGTGCTTGTGTTCTTGGGGAGTTGAAAGCTTGTTGTACTCACGTGTTGGGTGAAGTTATGAGGAGAAAGAAATCTCCACAGAAAAAGCCATTTGCCAAGAGTAATTTGGATGGTCTTGGCCTGCCACCCACAAAACTTCCAGCTTCTACTACTGTCCAGATAGGGGTCTTGAGTGAAGGGAGTGAGGATCCTGAGTTGGTGGGGTCAAAACCTTGGAAGTCGGATGTCCAGAAGATGTTGGGGTCAAAACCAACGAATTCGGATATCCAAAAGATGTCCTCAAATGGTGGGCAAAAATAGAGTATAGGTAAAAAAGGGGTGTCTGTATTGGGGGAGCAGCCGAATCCTTTGGGGGTGGTTAGTAATTCAGAGGGCTCCTCTGAGGTTGGTGACGCAATCTTGGATTCAAATCATGGTTTGGGCTCTTCTGGAACGATTGGTAGGAGGCGGGAGGTTGAAGACGAAGTGCTTATAGCTTCATCTCCCATGGATTCTGCTCCAGATGGTAACGCTTCGGCGGTTGGGTCTCCTGCTATTTGCTTCTCCCTTCTTCCTCCGCAAATGCTGCTGTGAAGTTAAGAGGACAGGCTGGCGTTTTTGAAATAAAGAAGGCTGGCATTACTCCAGCGTGCGTGATTGAAGGTCTGGGAGTAATGGAGAATCCGACAAAGGGCCCCATCCATTCTTCGTCCACAGCTGCTGCTGCTAAATCAACGGGGAAGGCTGGCAAATTTGAAAGTGAGGTTCCTGTCCGTTTAAATGAGTCGTCGGTGCTAAATATGGAAAATTTAGAGAATTTGGAAACTGATTTAATTGGACTTGCGCCTCCTTCCGTGTATAAGAACTTGGGGCGTGTGGGCCCTCCGGTTTTGGTAAATTCTCGTAGTCAGTTGCAAGATGTTGCCCCAATTGGGCTTGGCCCAATTGGGCAGGGCTCAAAAGGGTTTGGCCCACTTGGACTTGCCAAGACTTCCACGGCTGGGCTTGATAAAATTGGGCTTGGCCCAAATGTGATGGGCCCATTTTCCCATGGTATGAGCCAAAGTTTATTGCCAATTGGGCCGGCCTCTAACAGCCCAATAGGGCGTGGGCAGTTCGGCCATTTGGTGACTCGGCGTTGTTTGCCCACTCGGGATGAGGTTTTCCCTATGGAGGATAAGGTTGGAGATAGTGAGTTTGGGTTGGGGCTAAGCTCGCTTGGGCCTAAAATTGGGTCGGGGATTCCAGGAAAGTTTCCTCTGTTAGGCCACCCTCGCTCGGATTTTGCTAGTGAGGGGGAGGATGTGTCTATGAGTTCTGTGGATGGGTTTGGGCCGAATCTTATTGGGCCTTTTGGGTCCCGAGTGTCCCATGGTCAGGAACAGAAGTCTAGTTGGGCAAATCTTTTTGGGCCTCAGTGGACCTCCCCCGCTGTTGAACCCCTTGTCTATAACCCTCCAATTGAGACGGATCGAATTATGTATGCCATTCCCTCAGATGAGGTTATTAAGGAGGGCATAGCAGTCTGGAGAGGTTCTTTGGTGGGTCAGTTTATTGATGGCAAATTTCCCTTTTTTTTTTCTTTTTTGCAAAGGTGAATATATATAAGCAAAAGACCTCAAAGCCCGAGGCCAAAGGGCACAACAAACAAGAGAACAAACACTGGGAGAACCAATGTATGACAACAAAACCAAAACAACCCAACAGAAACCTCACAGCCCGAGGGAAAGCAACAAATAAACCAAACAACAACAGACCCCAGCATCCAACCCACAAGCGGGAAGGAGCCAGAAAAGACAAAAAGCAGAAAAAAGTAACACAACTCAAAAAGCAAAAGAAACACCTGAAGCAAGAAGAAACAATAAGACAGAACACGAACGAATCATGACACCTCATCCGCGAAACATGACACCTCATCCGCCCACAAAACACCCCAGGTCATCCATCCCCCGGCCGGCACGAGCGAAAGAGCGACTCCAGACAGGGTCAAGGGGCACCAAGCTAAAACAAAGATAGGACAGGCAGATGCAGAGAAATAAGGGGCCAAGCTGGCCATCCATCATATGCAAGCAAGAAGCCCGCCCCCCAAGCAAGACCAAGAAACCGAACAAAGAAGAGGCCCATCAACTCGTCTTCCCCCTACTTATGGCAAAAGAACAACCATCCGGTATGCAGGCACGGCAGAAAGCCACAGGGACCCAGCCAACATCGCTTCCCTCGACAAAGCCAGATCCAAGGACCCACCAAAAGCCCACACACCCTCAGGACAAAGCGCCTTTCGGGGTGACAACAAGCGTCCAGAACGCAGCTCAATTAGGAACCAGGACCGCCAGGGGACAACGAGCACCTACAGAACAGAGAAGGACAGCCAACTGCAGAAGAAGCAAGCACCGCCTGAACCAACCCGACAGCTAGGGACACCCCACAGACTAGCCTCTCAAAGCCCCACACAAGAAGCCCACCAGGGGAGAAAGGCCAAGGACAGACAGATGAAGAAAGCCAGCAACTGATCGAGCCTCTGCTAGCAGCGATCTCAGAGCATGAACAAGCACAGGGACAAGGACAAACAACCAAGCCGCACAGACCAAAACAAAAACCCCTCCAGAGAAGAGACAGCAGCAGGAACCAGGGACAGAGCAGGGGAAGAAGCAATCGCCAGAAGCGAGACAGCACCGCAAAGAGCAACCTGACAAAACACCTGCACACACTCAAAGAACAAGACAAAGTCAATCAAAAGAATCCCAGGGGGAGACGGCCGGAACCGCACCCACCCAGGACGAGCATGCAGAAGAAATATCAGACCGAATAGCAGCGATAACCGACTGGGGAGGGCGGTGACCCGGGCCATGAAAACGCAAGTTGCGTTCCATCCAAATATGGTAGATCACAGCACCCCAGGCCACCCTCAAAACAAGCTTACGCTTGTGCTGCCCAGCACTCACCCGACAAATCCACTCAAGCTCAGCATCCCAAGGGAGAACGAGGCGGGAAGCTCTGCCCCAACAGAGGATATCCTCCCACACCAAACTCGCAAAGGGGCACTGGAAGAACAAGTGGTCACGAGACTCAGTCCCAGACAAACAAAGCAAACAATCGGTAGGTGTCGAGGGGATCCACCTAGCCAGCCTATCACGAGTATACAAACGGTCCCTCAAGGCCAGCCAGGTGACAAAAGCATGACGCGGAATATTCCCCCAAACCATAGAAAACCCTGCCACGGAACCACTGTCCCCCGGGGGCGAATCGCCTCCCAAGCACTTGAAACCGAAAAACCAATCCCTCCTGGAACCCAGATCAACCTATCCTCCCTACCTGGGCAACACACAGTCGAGCGCACGGCATCGGCGATCTCCAACAAATCAAGAGACACTACCGGCCACCGCCAAGACCCATCAGGTAGTAGAAAATCAGAGACCATAGCTTGAATATGACTAGCTGCGTCATACAAGATACGATCACTGATTCTGGGGAGAATAGAACCATCAGGCAGCCATGGATCAACCCACATACGACACCTAGAGCCGTCGCCAATGGAAAACCGGAAAAGTGGACGGATTTGGTCCCGAAGCCCCATAATCGCCTTGAGGCACCAAGACCACATAGACGACACAGGAATCGTCCAAAGAGACCGACCACGGAGGATATACTCCTCCATCCAAGCCACCCACAGAGAACCAGAGCGAAGCAGAAGGAGCCAAAGGAGCTTCATAACCGCTGCCGAGTTCCAGGATTGGATATGACGAATACCCAAACCTCCCTCACTCTTCGGCAAACAAATGTCATCCCAGGCAACCTTCGCCCCCCCACGACCAGAAGGAGAGCCCTTCCAGAGGTAGCACCGAAGCAAACTCTCAACCCTATGGACAATACGAGCAGGCAGCACAAACACACTAGCCCAATAGACCTGGAAGCTCTGAAGGACCGACTGGATAAGCTGCAACCTTCTCGCATAGGAAAGAGCCCTAGCAGTCCAACTGCCAATCCTAGAGGTGATCCGATCAATCAGAGGCTGGCAATCCCGAGAAGACAGCCGACCCGAGATGAGAGGGAGACCTAAGTAACAAACAGGCAAGGTCGCAATAGCAACACCCATGAACTCAGCCAGACCGACAGCCACCTGTACAGGAACCCCCGCACAGAACATCGAGCTCTTAGCGGAGTTAGCCACAAGGCCTGAAAGATCCTGGAAGTGGAGTAATGTCTGCTGAACAAACCTCAAAGAAGTCCTGTTCCCCGCAGAGAAAATCATCAAGTCATCCGCAAAGCAAAGATGGGTAAGATTAACCCTCTCACACTTGGGATGAAACTCAAACTCAGGCGGCGGGGAATTCAGCAGCCGCGATAAGACTTCCATACACATGGCGAACAGGTAAGGGGACAGGGGATCACCCTGACGGAGACCACGCCTACCCGCAAAAAACCCCCTCAGAGGACCCATTCATCGAAATGGAGAACATAGGCGAAGTAACGCAAGCCCGGACCCAGTTGACAAACTGGCAAGGCGTACCAATCGAAAGCAGTAAGCCAAAGAGAAAATCCCACTGAATAGAGTCATAAGCTTTCTGCAGGTCAATCTTCAGCACACACCGCGGGGTCCCTTTGTTGAGGTGGTAACCCCCAACCAACTCCTGGCAGAGCAGAATGTTATCCACAATGCTCCTACCTTGAACAAAGGCCGACTGATTCGGACTAATGAAGGAAGGCAGCCACACGCGAAGACGATTAGCCAAAACCTTTGCAATGCATTTATACAACTCATTACAACAGGAAATAGGCCTGAAATCCTCAACTCGGGAGGCACCCACCTTCTTAGGAATCAAGGTAAGAGAGGTGGCCTTGATACCAGGAGGAAGGAAGGAGGTATCAAAGAAGTGAAGCGCAGTGGAAACGAAATCATCCCCAACAACACTCCAAGCAGCTTTGAAAAACCCCACAGGGAAGCCATCCGGGCCAGGAGCCCTGGCACTACTCATGGAAAAGAGAACAGCTCGAACCTCATCTCGCGAGATGGGCCGAATGAGATCAGTTACACACTGATCAGACCACGAAAACCCCACCATCGGCCTTAAACGCTCAGTGAGGTCACGATAACCAACCCCTTAGGACCCCAAGAGACCTTGGAAATAATGAACCAGGGATCTCGAGATGTCCTCATGAGAAGACATCCTGACCCCAGAACCATCAACCAAAGAGGAAAAGCTGTTCCGGGCTGCCCTAACTTTCACGCTCCTGTGAAAGAACCCCGAGTTCCTATCCCCTAACGCCAGCCACTTGACCCTCGACTTCTACCGAAGGGAGGCTTCCTCACACCTAGCTGCTGCCCAGAACCTATCCGAAGCCTCAGCAGCCTGAAGCTGGAGGGAAGGGGAAAGGGGGTCCACCAAAACTCCCGCCTGGGCAGCCTCCATGGCCAAGCGCAGATCAATAACCTGCTGACTAAGCACTGCAATCGGCGTCCCAAACTCCTGCCTGAGAGTCCCCTTTAAGCCCTTTAAATTGCGACCGAAGCTAACAAGCGGAGAGACCCCAACATGGGTCACCCACCTACTGGCAATCACAGACAAAAACCTATCAGACTCCCCCCAATGGTTGAAGAACCAAAAGGAGGGAGACCGACGAGCACCTAAAGGGCCTGGAGAGAAAACCAACGGACTATGGTCAGAGACACCCCAGTCATGCACGTGCACCACACACATAGGCCGACTAGAAGCCCACTCAGCGTTGACCAAAACTCTATCCAACCTTCTCAACTGACCTCCTGGGCCACCCCTCGGGCGACTAGTCCAAGTGAACCAATTCCCCTGAACCGGCAGCTCAACCAAGTCAGCCTCTAGGAGAGTAGTATCAAAGGCGCCCATCGCAGGAATGCAATGGTTACCCCCACTCCTCTCAGTCAACCGGCGAGTCTCATTGAAGTCTCCCATAACTACGCCAGGGGAAGACCAACTCGAACAAGCCAAGGCCAACTCACTCCACAAAGCAGACCTCCCAGCCTCGAGATTGGACCCATACACACAGGCAATATGAGTCGCAACCTGAGAAGACAGGTCCACCAGGGAGCCAGTAACAAACTGAGGACTAATCAGGCTAGGGGAGAAAGAGAAACGGCGGGAACGCCATAACACCCAAATACGACCCAGGCCACTATCCCCATAACTACAAACACACTGCCAATCAGCCCCAAAGGAACGAAACACGAAATCAAACTGATGAGCCTTAACCTTAGTTTCTACCAGACAGCAGAAAGCAATATTCTCAGCCTGCAAAAAGGAACGAACACATCGCCCTTTTGTCGGGTCAGTGAGACCGCGCACATTCCACGAGCACCAACTAGACATAGGAAGTAGAAGGGGAAACAATGGCATCCTGACACCATCGAGGGTCCACACTGTCACAGAGCGTCTTTTCCACTAAGGAAACCACCCTCGTGGGGGCCAAATCACACCCCAAAGAATCCGAAAGAGATCCGGAAGAGTTAGTCACAAGTACCCCCTTCGGGGGCTCAGGAGAACGGGGGAGCCGAGAGGAGGGGCCAATAGGAGAACTCGGGAGACTAGCCAAGGCAAAGGGAAGGGCAGACGAGTCTGCAGCCAAGGACTTGGCAGCCTTCTTCCGTTTACGCCTGCGTGATTTCCCTCCCACAGGGATAAAGTCATCACCAGCCTCAAGAGAGGAGGCCTGTTCACCCTCCCCACTAGCAACCCCTACCTGATCCGAGTTCACTCCAACACTCTGGGCCGGCACCCTGACTCCACCCTCAGTAGACACCTGTGTAGGGAGGGTGGAATCACAACTACTCTCAGTCTTTTTTGGACAGCGGGAGTCCGAGTGGCCAAAGACCCGACAGGATAGGCACCTCTTGGGCTTCCATTCATACTCAATGGGGATAGTATGATCCACCCCATAGACCGTGACCCCAACCTTACTAGGAAGAGGGGCATCAATCGCAACCTCCACACAGACCCGAGCATACGAGGAGCACGTTTTGTCCTTTGTAGGCTTATCCAACCGCAAAGGAACACCTACCGTACTCGCAATGTTGCTCAACCCAGGAGTGGTCCACAATTCCATAGGGACATGGAAAAACATAACCCACACAGGAATTTTATCGAACACAAAGGTCTGGGGGACAATCCCAGGGGCCCACTGCCTCAGTAGGATAGGCTTCCCTCCAAAAAAATTTCCCTTTTTTGTTCTTGATCGGATTGTAAGGAAGATTTGGGGACATGTGGAAGTTCCAACCATTAACTTGTTTGATAATGGTTTGATCATCTTCAGGTTCAAGAAGGACTCAACTCGGGACTGGGTCCTGGAGAATGGCCCTTGGCACATAGGGGGCAAGCCTATCCTTCTGAGGCAGTGGGTCCCTGGGATTGTCCCCCAGACCTTTGTTTTTTATAAAATTCCTATGTGGGTCAAGTTTTTTCATGTACCTATGGAATTGTGGACCACCCCTGGGTTGAGTAATATTGCGAGCACGGTAGGTGTTCCTTTGCAAGATACTGAATTGCACAAAACCAAAGAGTGGATTGTGGGGGACAAAACCTTAAATCTTCAAAATTCCGAATTGCACAAAACCAGGAGCGTAAAAGTTAGGGCGGCCCGAAATAACTTTTCCTCTTTGGTTGATGGCTCTGGGGTCAGGTTGTCGTCCCATGAGGACATCTCGAGATCTCTGGTTCATTATTTCCAGGGTCTCTTGGGGTCCCAAGGGGTTGGGTATCGTGACCTCACTGAGTGTTTAAAGCCGATGGTGGGGTTTTCTTGGTCTGATCAGTGTGTAACTGATCTCACTCGCCCCATCTCGCGAGAGGAAGTTCGAGCTGTTCTCTTTTCCATGAGTAGTGCCAGGGCTCCTGGCCCGGATGGCTTCCCTGTGGGGTTTTTCAAAGCTGCTTGGAGTGTTGTTGGGGATGATTTCGTTTCCGCTGTGCTTCACTTCTTTGATACCTCCTTCCTTCCTCCTGGTATCAATGCCACCTCTCTTACCTTGATTCCTAAGAAGGTAGGTGCTTCACGGGTTGAGGATTTCAGGCCTATTTCCTGCTGTAATGTGTTGTATAAATGCATTGCAAAGGTTTTGGCTAATCGTCTTCGCGTGTGGCTGCCTTCCTTCATTAGTCCGAATCAGTCGGCCTTTGTTCAAGGTAGGAGCATTGTGGATAACATTCTGCTCTGCCAGGAGTTGGTTGGGGGTTACCACCTCAACAAAGGGAGCCCGCGGTGTGTGCTGAAGATTGACCTGCAGAAGGCCTATGACTCTATTCAGTGGGATTTTCTCTTTGGCTTACTGCTTTCGATTGGTACGCCCTGCCAGTTTGTCAATTGGGTCCGGTCTTGCGTTACTTCGCCTATGTTCTCCATCTCGGTGAATGGGTCCTCTGAGGGGTTTTTTGCGGGTAGGCGTGGTCTCCGTCAGGGTGATCCCCTGTCCCCTTACCTGTTCGTCATGTGTATGGAAGTCTTATCGCGGCTGCTAAATTCCCCGCCGCCTGAGTTTGAGTTTCATCCCAAGTGTGAGATGGTTAATCTTACCCATCTTTGCTTTGCGGATGACTTGATGATTTTCTCTACGGGGAACAGGTCCTCCTTGAGGTTTGTCCAGCAGACTTTACTTCACTTCCAGGAGCTATCTGGCCTTGTGGCCAACTCCGCTAAGAGCTCGATGTTCTGCGCGGGGGTTCTTGTCGAGGTGGCTGTAGGTCTGGCTGAGTTCATGGGTGTTGCTCTGGCGTCCTTGCCTGTGTGTTATTTAGGTCTCCCTCTCATCTCAGGTCGGTTGTCTTCTCGGGATTGCCAGCCTCTGATTGATCGGATCACCTCTAGGATTGGCAGTTGGACTGCTAGGGCCCTTTCCTATGCAGGAAGGTTGCAGCTAATCCAGTCGGTCCTTCAGAGCTTCCAAGTCTATTGGGCTAGTGTGTTTGTGCTGCCTGCTCGTATAGTCCATAGGGTTGAGAGTTTGCTTCGTTGTTACCTCTGGAAGGGCTCTCCTTCTGGTTGTGGGGGGGCGAAGGTTGCCTGGGCTGACATTTGTTTGCCGAAGAGCGAGGGAGGTTTGGGTATTCGTCATATCCCCTCCTGGAACTCGGCAGCAGTTATGAAGCTCCTCTGGCTCCTCCTGCTTCGTTCTGGGTCTCTGTGGGTGGCTTGGATGGAGGCGTATATCCTCCGTGGTCGGTCTCTTTGGACGATTCATGTGTCGTCTACGTGTTCTTGGTGCCTCAAGGCGATTATGGGGCTTCGGGACCAATTCCGTCCGCTTATCCGGTTTTCCATTGGTGACGGTTCTAGGTGTCGTATGTGGGTTGATCCTTGGCTGCCTGATGGTCCTATTCTCCCCAGAATTAGTGATCGTATCTTGTATGACGCAGCTAGTCATATTCAAGCTATGGTCTCTGATTTTTTGCTACCTGATGGTTCGTGGCGGTGGCCGGCAGTGTCTCCTGATTTGTTGGAGATTGCCGATGCTGTGCGTTCTACTGTGTGTTGCCCAGGTAGGGAGGATAAGTTGATCTGGGTTCCTGGTGGGATTGGTTTCTCGGTTTCTAGTGCTTGGGAGGCGATTCGCCCCCGTGGGACAGTGGCCCCGTGGCAGGGTTTGCTATGGTTCGGGGGGAATATTCCGCGTCATGCTTTTGTCACCTGGCTGGCCTTGAGGGACCGCTTGTATACTCGTGATAGGCTGGCTAGGTGGATCCCCTCGACACCTACTGATTGTTTGCTTTGCTTGTCCGGGACTGAGTCCCGTGACCACTTGTTTTTCCAGTGCCCCTTTGCGAGTTTGGTGTGGGAGGATATCCTCTGTTGGGGCAGAGCTTCCCGCCTCGTTCTCCCTTGGGATGCTGAGCTTGAGTGGATTTGTCGGGAGAGTGCTGGGCAGCACAAGCGTAAGCTTGTTTGGAGGGTGGCCTGGTGTGCTGTGATATACCATATTTGGATGGAACGCAATTTGCGTTTTCATGGCCCGGGTCACCGCCCTACTCAGTCGGTTATCGCCGCTATTCGGTCTGATATTTCTTTTGCATGCTCGTCCTGGGCGGGTGCGGTTTCGGCCGTCTCCCCCTGGGATTCTTTTGATTGACTTTGTCTTGTTCTTTGAGTGTGTGCAGGTGTTATGTCAGGTTGCTCTTGTGGCGCTGTCTCGCTTATGACGATTGCTTCTTTCCCTGCTCTGTCCCTGGTTCATGCTGCTGTCCCTTCTCTGGAGGGGTTTCTGGTTTGGTCTGTGTGGCTTGGTTATTTGAGCTTGTCCCTGTGCTTGTTCTTGCTCTGAGATCGATGCTTTCTGAGGCTTGTTTCTGTTGCTGGCTTCTTCATCTGTCTGTCCTTGGCTGTCCTTGGCCTTCCCCCCTGGTGGGCTTCTTGTGTGGGGCTCTGCGTGGCTGGTCTGTGGGGTGTCCCTTGCTGTCGGGGTGGTTCAGGCGGTGCTTGTTTCTTCTGCAGTTGGCTGTCCTTCTCTTGTTTTGTGGGGGCTCGTTGTCTCCTGCCGGTCCTGGTTCCTAATGGAGCTGAGTTCTGGACGCTTGTTGTCACCCCGAAAGGCGCTTTGTCCTGAGGGTGTGTGGGCTTTTGGTGGGTCCTTGGATCTGGCTTTGTCGAGGGAAGCGATGCTGGCTGGATCCCTGTGGCTTTCTGCCGTGCCTGCATACCGGATGGTTGTTCTTTTGCCATAAGTAGGGGGAAAACGAGTTGATGGGCCTCTTCTTTGTTCGGTTTCTTGGTCGAGCTTGGGGGGCGGGCTTCTTGTTTGCATTTGATGGATGGCCAGCTTGGCCCCTTTTTTCTCAGCATCTGCCTGTCCTCTCTCTGTGTTTGCTTGGTGCCCCTTGCCCCTGTCTGGAGTCGCTCTTTCGCTAGTTCCGGCCGGGGGTTGGATGGCCTGGGGAGTTTTGTGGGCGGATGAGGTGTCATGCTTCGCGGTTGAGGTGTCACGCTTCCTTCGTGCTCTATGTCTTTGTTTCCTCCTGCTTCAGCTGTTTCTTTGCTTTTCAGTTGTGTTTCTTTTTCTAGCTCCTTTCCGCTTGTGGGTTGAATGCTGGAGTTTGTTGTTGTTTGGTTTATTTGTTGCTTTCCCTCGGGCTGTGAGGTTTCTGTTGTGTTGTTTTCGTTTTGTTGTCGTACATTGGTTCTCCCAGTGTTTGTTCTCTTGTTGTTGTGCCCTTTGGCCTCGGGCTTTGAGGCCTTTTGCTTATATATATTCACTTTTGCAAAAAAAAATTTCTCTCTGTTCTCTCTCCTCCCATCTATGGGGGCCTGATTTTGGTGAAGCTTCTCCCATGGTGGTTCGTGGTGCACCTTGCTGCTGGTTGTAGGGCATTGGGCATTTGTAGCTTCGAAGGCAATGGTGTTCATCTTAGCTGATCTGGGCGCGACATAGAGGTAAGTTTCCTACTGTTTTTTACGTTTTTTCATTTAGGTGGTTTACGTTCGGGTTGCTCTGCTTTGGTTTTCTGGGAGTTTTTTGGGTTGTGGGTTCTAAGGGTAGCATCCTTCGGCTTCACGTCTCCTATGAGGAGAAAGAAATCCCCACAGAAGAAGCCTTTTGCTCAGAGCAATGGCGCACCTTCTGTCCAACTTTTACCTCGCCTTCCGAAAGTAACCTCTGCAGGGGCTGGGCTTCCTGTGGCTGGGCGTGGAGAGCTTTCAAACGTCCTTACTAATGATGTAGGGAAGGATTCTAGGGGGTTAGTCTCCAAGCGTTCCATTTTGGAGGCTCCATCTGCTGTTCTCACTTCGGGTAAAAAACAGAGTATGGGCAGTGAGGTTGATAAGTTGAAGTCTTTGTCACCTGCGCTGGATTTTTGCGTTGAGGCAGGGAGGTCTGTTGACGCAAGTTCAGGATTAGGGAAGAAGAGTGTTCAATTAGAATCCTCTGTCTTTTCTGGGCAGATTTCTTCTCCTTCCAAAGTTGGGAAAACAGGAGCTGGTTTATGCGGCGTCTGTAATGTGTGTCCTCTGCCCCGATTTCCTCCTCCTGAGACAGAGGCTTCTTCTTCTTCCATTAAGAGGTCTCCTGTCACAGGCAAGCCTCGACTGGAGGTTGAAGACGATGCGCTAGGGCTTCCTGTTTCTTCGATCTTGGAGGTGGCGGCAGTAGACGCTCGAGCTTTGAATTCTCTTCCTATTGAAGGAAACTTCAATAATGGAGAGGGCGGTTTTGAAGGGCTGGGTCTTAAATCGTCTATGCTTCCCTTATCTGATGCTAATTCAAAATTGCAAGCTGGCCCTCTTGGTTATGGGATCCGCTCTAAAAGCTCCTTGTTGCCAAATTTGGAAAATTTGGACAATTTTGAATTGTTAGAAAACCAGCTCCTTGCTCAAAAGGCAACTCCCGTAGTCAATGTTCCTTTGACAAATACGGTAACCCTCGATAAAATTATGACTAAAGCTCCTTCTCTCCCTAAATCTTGTCAGTTGGGCGTCAAAGGCAAAGATGGTCCTTTGCCTCAAAACCGTGGGAGTTGGAGTGTTAAGTTGGCTTCCCATGTTGACTACCCAAATGGGCTTGGCCCAATTAGTAATGATTCGGGTGGGCTTGGCCAAGGGAATAGGTTAGCACATGATGGGACAATTGAGTCGGACTATTCTGAGTTCCACCTTAATGGGCTTGATGACTTGGGTTCGGGCCCAAATTTTAATGGGCAAGGAGCCTTGACTTTTGGGCCGCCCTCGTTTAGCCCAATAGGGCGTGGGCAGTTAGGCCACTTGGTGACTCGTCGTGCTAGGCCCAATCGGGATGAGGGTTTGCCCCATGAGGGAAAAGATGTGGCTAGTGAGGTTGGGGTGGGGTGTAACTCGTTTGGGCCTAGGATTGGTATGGGGATTCCAGGAAAGTTTCCTCTGTTAGGCCATCCTCGTTCGGACGTAGGAGTAGGTGAGGGGTTTGATGCGTCTTCGGGTTCCTTTGGGGTTGGGACTAATCATAGTGGGCCCGGTGGGCCCCTGGGGCCCCCTGGTCAGGGGCTTAAGGCGAGTTGGGCCACTCTGTTTGGGCCTCACTGGACCTCCCCAGCTGATGAACCCCTTCTCTATAACGCTCCAATTGAGAAGGATGGGATTATGTTTGCCATTCCCTCGGAGGAGGTTATTGAGGAGGGCATAGCAGTTTGGAGAGGATCGTTGGTGGGTCAGTTTATGGATGGCAAACTCCCCTTCTTTGTTCTTGATCGGTTGGTCAGAAGGATTTGGGGACATGTGGAAGTTCCAACCATTAACTTGTTTGATAATGGTTTGATCATCTTCAGGTTCCAGAAGGACTCAGCTCGGGACTGGGTCCTAGAGAATGGCCCCTGGCACTTCGGGGGGAAGCCTATCCTTCTGAGGCAGTGGACCCATGGGATAGTTCCCCAGACCTTTGTGTTCGATAGAATTCATGTGTGGGTAAAGTTTTTTCATGTCCCTATGGAATTGTGGACCACTCTTGGGTTGAGTAACATTGCGAGTACGGTTGGTGTTCCTTTGCGATTGGATAAGCCTACAAAGGACAGAATGTGCTCCTCGTATGCTCGGGTTTGTGTGGAGGTTGCGATTGATGCCGCTCTTCCTAGTACAGTAGGGGTCACTGTCTATGGTGTGGATCACACTTTCCCAATTGAATATGAGTGGAAGCCCAAGCGGTGCCTTTCTTGCCGTGTCTTTGGTCATTCGGACACAGGTTGTCCGAAACAGACTATGGGTAGTATTGATCCCATCCTCTCTACACAGGTGTCTACTGAGGGTGAGGTAAAGGTGCCGGCCCAGAGTGAGGTCGTGGGCTCGAATCAGATACTGGTTGCTAGTGGGGAGGGTCAACAGGCCTCCTCTCTTGAGGTTGGTGATGAGTTTCTCCCTGTGGAAGGGAAATCTCGTAGGCGTAAACGGAACAGGAAGAAGGCTGCGACAGACTCGTCTTGCCATCCCATTGCCTTGGTTAGCCTCCCGAGTTCTCCTATTGGCCCCAACTCTAGGCTTTCCCGTTCTCCAAAACCCCCAAAGGGGGTCTGCGTGACTAACTCTTTCGGTTCTCTAGCTGATTCCTCGGAGTGTGCTTCGGCCTCCCCGAGGGTGGTTTCCTTAGTGGAAAAGGCGCTCTGTGACAGTGTGGACCCTCGATGGTGTCAGGATGCCACTGTTTTCCCTTCTACTTCCTATGTCTAGTTGGTGCTCGTGGAATGTGCGCGGTCTCACTGACCCGACAAAAGGGCGATGTGTTCGTTCCTTTATGCAGTCTGAGAATATTGGTTTCTGCTGTCTGGTAGAAACTAAGGTTAAGGCTCATCAGTTTGACTTCGTGTTTCGTTCCTTTGGGGCAGATTGGCAGTGTGTGTGTAGTTATAGGGATAGTGGCCTGAGTCGTATCTGGGTGTTATGGCGTTCCCGCCGTTTCTCTTTCTCTCCTAGCCTGATTAGTCCTCAGTTGATTACTGGCTCCCTGGTGGATCTGTCTTCTCAGGTGGAGACTCATATTTCCTGTGTGTATGGGTCCAACCTCGAGGCGGGGCGGTCTGCTTTGTGGAGGGAGTTGGCCTTGGCTTGTTCGAGCTGGTCTTCCCCTGGAGTGGTTATGTGAGACTTTAATGAGACTAGGCGGCTGACTGAGAGGAGGGAGTTTGGTTTTGTGCTGTGGGAGATTAGGATTTGGTTGGTGTTGTGGGAGATTAGGATTCCTTTTTGTTCACTTTACCCATGAGGAAGAAGAAGTCCCCTCTGAAAAAAACCATTTGCCCAAAGTCTTGGCCCTCAAAATGGGTAGCGGCTTCTGAAATCTACAGCCCAATCTGTGGCAGGGCAACGATCGACTTTTCCTGGGGAGTCCTCTCTTGGCATTCCTACTGATGGTGGTAAGGTATCGGGGGGGCTGGCTCCTAAGGGGTCGTCTTCGGAGGTTTTATCTGTGGGGTCAAAGGGTGGGAAAAAACAGAGTATCGTTGTTCAGCCTTCAGAAGGATTTGGGGACATGTGGAAGTTCCAACCATTAACTTGTTTGATAATTGTTTGATCATCTTCAGGTTCCAGAAGGACTCAGCTCGAGACTAGGTCCTGGAGAATGTCCCCTGACACTTCGGGGGGAAGCCTATCCTTCTGAGGCAGTGGGTCCCTGGGATAGTCCCTAAGACCTTTGTCTTCGATAAAATTCCACTCATGGGTTGAGCAATATTGCGAGCACGGTTGGTGTTCCTTTGCGGTTGGATAAGCCTACAAAGGACAAAACGTGCTCCTCGTATGCTCGGGTTTGTGTGGAGGTCGCGATTGATGCCCCTCTTCCTAGTAAGGTTGGGGTCACTGTCTATGGTGTGGATCATACTATCCCAATTGAATACGAGTGGAAGCCCAAGCGATGCCTTTCTTGTCGTATCTTTGGTCATTCGGACTCAGGTTGTCCAAATCAGACTGGGGCTAGTATTGATCCCACCTCCCTACACAGGTGTCTACTGAGGGTGAGGTCAAGGTGCCGGCCTAGAGTGACGGCGTGGGCTCGGATCAGGCAGTGGTCGCTAGTGGGGAGGGTCAATAGGCCTCCTCTCTTGAGGTGGGTGATGATGTTATCCTAGTGGGAGGGAAATCTCGTAGGCGTAAACGGAACAGAAAGAAGGCTGCCAAATCCTTGGCTGGGACAGACTCGTCTGCCCATCCCATTGTCTTGGTTAGCCTCCCGAGTTCTCCTCTTGGCCCCACCTCTAGGCTTTCCCGGTCTCCTGAGCCCCCAAAGGGGGTTCGAGTGACTAACTCTTTCGATTCTCTAGCTGATTCCTCGGAGTGTGCCTTGGCCTCCCTGCGGGTGATTTCCTTAGTGGAAAAGGCGCACTGCGACAGTGTGGACCCTCGAGGGTGTCAGGATGCCACCATCTCCCCTTCTACTTCCTATGTCGAGTTGGTGCTCGTGGAATGTGCGCGGTCTCACTGACCCGGCAAAAGGGCGATGTGTTCGCTCCTTTTTTTTTTTGCAAAAGTGAATATATATAAGCAAAAGGCCTCAAAGCCCGAGGCCAAAGGGCACAACAACAAGAGAACAAACACTGGGAGAACCAATGTACGACAACAAAACGAAAACAACACAACGGAAACCTCACAGCCCGAGGGAAAGCAACAAATAAACCAAACAACAACATACCCCAGCATCCAACCCACAAGCGGGAAGGAGCTAGAAAAGACAAAAAGCAGAAAAAAGTAACACAACTGAAAAACAAAGAAACAGCTGAAGCAGGAGGAAACAAAGAGAGAGAACACGAAGGAATCGTGACACCTCAACCGCGATCCGCCCACAAAACTCTCCAGGCCATCCAACCCCCGGCCGGTACTAGCGAAAGAGCGACTCCAGACAGGGTCAAGGGGCACCAAGCAAAACAGAGAGAGGACAGGCAGATGCTGAGAAATAAGGGGCCAAGCTGGCCATCCATCAAATGCAAGCAAGAAGCCCGCCCCCCAAGCTCGACCAAGAAACCGAACAAAGAAGAGGCCCATCAACTCGTCTTCCATCTACTTATGGCAAAAGAACAACCATCCGGTATGCAGGCACGGCAGAAAGCCACAGGGACCCAGCCAGCATCGCTTCCCTCGACAAAGCCAGATCCAAGGACCCACCAAAAGCCCACACACCCTCAGGACAAGGCGCCTTTCGGGGAGACAACAAGCGTCCAGAACTCAACTCAATTAGGAACCAGGACCGGCAGGGGACAACGAGCACCCACAGAACAAGAGAAGGACAGCCAACTGCAGAAGAAACAAGCACCGCCTGAAACACTCCGACAGCTAGGGACACCCCACAGACTAGCCTCGCAGAGCCCCACACAAGAAGCCCACCAGGGGAGAAAGGCCAAGGGCAGCCAAGGACAGACAGATGAAGAAGCCAGCAACTGAACAAGCCTCAGAAAGCAGCGATCTCAGAGCAAGAACAAGCACAGGGACAAGCTAAAAAAACCAAGCCACACAGACCAAACCAGAAACCCCTCAAGAAGAAGGGGCAACAGCATGAACCAGGGACAGAACAGGGGAAGAAGCAATCGCCATAAGCGAGACAGCGCCACATAGAGCAACCTGACAAAACACCTGCACACACTCAAAGAACAAGACAAAGTCAATCAAAAGAATCCCAGGGGGAGACGGCCGAAACCGCACCCGCCCAGGACGAGCATGCAGAAGAAATATCAGACCGAATAGCAGCGATAACCGACTGAGTAGGGCGGTGACCCGGGCCATGAAAACGCAAATTGCGTTCCATCCAAATATGGTAAATCACAGCACACCAGGCCACCCTCCAAACAAGCTTACGCTTGTGCTGCCCAGCACTCACCCGACAAATCCACTCAAGCTCAGCATCCCAAGGGAGAACGAGGCGGGAAGCTCTGCCCCAACAGAGGAAATCCTCCCACACCAAACTCGCAAAGGGGCACTGGAAGAACAAGTGGTCACGGGACTCAGTCCCGGACAAACAAAGCAAACAATCAGTAGGTGTCGAGGGGATCCACCTAGCCAGCCTATCACGAGTATACAAGCGGTCCCTCAAGGTCAGCCAGGTGACAAAAGCATGACGCGGAATATTCCCCCCGAACCATAGCAAACCCTGCCACGGGACCACTATCCCACGGAGGCGAATCGCCTCCCAAGCACTAGAAACCGAAAAACCAATCCCGCCAGGAACCCAGATCAACTTATCCTCCCTACCTGGGCAACACACAGTAGAGCGCACAACATCGGCGATCTCCAACAAATCAGGAGACACTGCCGGCCACCGCCACGAACCATCAGGTAGCAAAAAATCAGAGACCATAGCTTGAATATGACTAGCTGCGTCATACAAGATACGATCACTAATTGTTGATGGTAAACTTCCATCAGGATTATGTTTGCCATTCCTTCGGATGAGGTTATTGAGGAGGGTATCGCAGTCTGGAGAGGTTCGTTGGTGGGACAATTTGTTGATGGTAAACTTCCATTTTTTGTTCTTGATCGTATTGTCAGGAAGATTTGGGGACATGTGGAAGTTCCAACCATTAACCTGTTTGATAATGGGCTGATCATTTTCCGGTTCCAAAAGGACTCAGCTAGGGACTGGGTCTTAGAGAATGGCCCCTGGCACTTTGGGGGGAAGCCTATCCTTCTGAGGCAGTGGGCCCCTGGGATTATCCCCCAGACATTTGTGTTTGATAAAATTCCTGTGTGGGTTAAGTTTTTCCATGTCCCAATGGAATTGTGGACCACTCCTGGGTTGAGCAACATTGCGAGTACGGTTGGTGTTCCTTTGCGGTTGGATAAGCCTACTAAGGACAAAACGTGCTCCTCGTATGCTCGGGTCTGTGTGGAGGTTGCGATTGACGCCCCCCTTCCTAGTAAGGTTGGGGTTACTGTCTATGGGGTGGATCATACTATCCCCATTGAGTACGAATGGAGGCCCAAGAGGTGCCTTTCCTGTCGGGTATTTGGCCATTCGGACTCTGGCTGTCCAAAAAAGATAGTGAGTAGTTTTGATCCCAGTCTCCCTTCCCTGGAGTCTACTGGGGGTGGGGTCAGGGTGCCGGCCCAGAGTGATGGAGTGAGTCTGGATCGGGTAGGGGTTGCTAGTGGGGGGGGGGGGTGTTCAGGCCTCCTCCATTGAGGCTGATGATGACTATATCCCAGCGGGAGGGAAATCTCGCAGGCGTAGACGTAAGAAGGCTGCTAAGTCCTTGGATGTAGATTCGTCTGCCCTTCCCATTGCCTTGGCTAGTCTCCCAAGTTCTTCTAGTGGCCCCTCCCCTCGTCTCCCCCGTTCTCCTGAGGCCCCGAAGGGGGTACATGTGTCTAATTCTTTCGTAGCTCTTTCGGTTCCCTTGGGATGTGATTTGGCCCCCCCGAGGGTGGTGTCCTTAGTGGCAAAGACGGTCTGTGACAGTGTGGACCCCCGAGGGAGTCAGGATGCCATTGTCTCCCCTTCTACTTCCTATGTCTAGTTGGTGCTCGTGGAATGTGCGCGGTCTCACTGACCCGACAAAAGGACGATGTGTTCGCTCCTTTTTGCAAGCTGAGAATATTGGTTTCTGTTGTCTAGTAGAAACGAAGGTTAAGGCTCATCAGTTTGATTTCGTGTTTCGTTCCTTTGGGGCCGATTGGCAGTGTGTTTGTAGTTATGGGGATAGTGGCCTGGGTCGTATTTGGGTGTTATGGCGTTCCCGCCGTTTCTCTTTCTCCCCTAGCCTGATTAGTCCTCAGTTGGTTACTGGCTCCCTGGTGGACCTGTCTTCTCAGGTTGCGACTCATATTGCCTGTGTGTATGGGTCCAATCTCGAGGCTGAGAGGTCTACTTTGTGGAGGGAGTTGGCCTTGGCTTGTTCGAGTTGGTCTTCCCCTGGCATAGTTATGGGAGACTTCAATGAGACTCGCCGGTTGACTGAGAGGAGTGGGGGTAACCATAGCATTTCTGCGATGGGAGCCTTTGATGCTGCTCTCCTAGAGGCTGACTTGGTTGAGCTGCCGGTTCAGGGGAATTGTTTGACTTGGACTAGTCGACCGAGGGGAGGCCCAGGAGGTCAGTTGGGAAGGTTGGATAGAGTCTTGGTCAACGCTGCGTGGGCTTCTGGTCGGCCTATGTGTGTGGTGCACGTGCATGACTGGGGTGTCTCTGACCATAGTCCGTTGGTTTTCTCTCCTGGCCCTTTAGGTGCTCGGCGGTCTCCCTCCTTTCGGTTCTTTAACCATTGGGGGGAGTCTGATAGGTTTTTGTCTGTGATTGCCAGTAGGTGGGTAACCCATGCTGGGGTCTCTCCGCTTGTTAGCTTCGCTCGCAATTTAAAGGGCTTAAAGGGGACTCTCAGGCAGGAGTTTGGGACGCCGATTGCCGTGCTTAGTCAGCAGGTTATTGATCTGCGCTTGGCCATGGAGGCTGCCTAGGCGGGAGTTTTGGTGGACCCCATTTCTCCTTCCCTCCAGCGGCAGGCTGCTGAGGCTTCTGATAGGTTCTGGGCAGCCGCTAGGTGCGAGGAAGCCTCCCTTCGGCAGAAATCGAGGGTCAAGTGGCTGGCGTTAGGGGATAGGAACACAGGGTTTTTTCACAGGAGTGTAAAAGTTAGGGCAGCTCGAAATAACTTTTCCTCCTTGGTTGATGACTCTGGGGTCAGGTTGTCGTCCCATGAGGACATCTCGAGATCTCTGGTTCTTTATTTCCAGGGTCTCTTGGGGTCCCAAGGGGTTGGGTATCGTGACCTCACTGAGTGTTTAAAGCCGATGGTGGGGTTTTCGTGGCCTGATCAGTGTGTAACTGATCTCACTCGCCCCATCTCGCGAGAGGAAGTTCGTGCTGTTCTCTTTTCCATGAGTAGTGCCAGGGCTCCTGGCCCGGATGGCTTCCCTGTGGGGTTTTTCAAAGCTGCTTGGAGTGTTGTTGGGGATGATTTCGTTTCCGCTGTGCTTCACTTCTTTGATACCTCCTTCCTTCCTCCTGGTATCAATGCCACCTCTCTTACCTTGATTCATAAGAAGGTGGGTGCTTCACGGGTTGAGGACTTTAGGCCAATTTCTTGCTGTAATGTGTTGTATAAATGCATTGCAAAGGTTTTGGCTAACCGTCTTCGCGTGTGGCTGCTTTCCTTCATTAGTCCGAATCAATCGGCCTTTGTTCAAGGTAGGAGCATTGTGGATAACATTCTGCTCTGCCAGGAGTTGGTTGGGGGTTACCACCTCAACAAAGGGAGCCCGCGGTGTGTGCTGAAGATTGACCTGCAGAAGGCTTATGACTCTATTCAGTGGGATTTTCTCTTTGGCTTACTGCTTTCGATTGGTACGCCCTGCCAGTTTGTCAACTGGGTCCGGGCTTGCGTTACCTCGCCTATGTTCTCCATCTCGGTGAATGGGTCCTCTGAGGGGTTTTTTGCGGGTAGGCGTGGTCTCCGTCAGGGTGATCCCCTGTCCCCTTACCTGTTCGTCATGTGTATGGAAGTCTTATCGCGGCTGCTGAATTCCCCGCCGCCTGGTTTCGAGTTTCATCCCAAGTGTGAGATGGTTAATCTTACCCATCTTTGCTTTGCGGATGACTTGATGATTTTCTCTGCGGGGAACAGGGCTTCCTTGAGGTTTGTCCAGCAGACTCTTCTTCACTTCCAGGAGCTTTCTGGCCTTGTGGCCAACTCCGCTAAGAGCTCGATGTTCTGCGCAGGGGTTCCTTCCCAGGTGGCTGTTGATCTGGCTGAGTTCATGGGTGTTGCTCTGGCAACCTTGCCTGTGTGTTACTTAGGTCTCCCTCTCATCTCAGGTCGGTTGTCTTCTCGGGATTGCCAGCCTCTGATTGATCGGATCACCTCTAGGATTGGTAGTTGGACAGCTAGGGCTCTTTCCTATGCAGGAAGGTTGCAGCTTATTCAGTCGGTGCTTCAGAGCTTCCAAGTCTATTGGGCTAGTGTGTTTGTTCTGCCTGCTCGCATAGTCCATAGGGTTGAGAGTTTGCTTCGTTGCTTCCTCTGGAAGGGCTCTCCTTCTGGTTGTGGGGGGGCGAAGGTGGCCTGGGCTGACATTTGTTTGCCGAAGAGCGAGGGAGGTTTGGGTATTCGTCATATCCCCTCCTGGAACTCGGCAGCAGTTATGAAACTCCTCTGGCTCCTCCTGCTTCGTTCTGGTTCTCTGTGGGTGGCTTGGATGGAGGCGTATATCCTCCGTGGTCGGTCTCTCTGGACGATTCCTGTGTCGTCTACGTGGTCTTGGTGCCTCAAGGCGATTATGGGGCTTCGGGACCAATTCCGTCCACTTATCCGGTTTTCCATTGGTGACGGTTCTAGGTGTCGTATGTGGGTTGACCCTTGGCTGCCTGATGGTCCTATTCTCCCCAGAATTAGTGATCGTATCTTGTATGACGCAGCTAGTCATATTCAAGCTATGGTCTCTGATTTTTTGCTACCTGATGGTTCGTGGCGGTGGCCGGCTGTGTCTCCTGATTTATTGGAGATCGCCGATGCTGTGCGGTCTACTGTGTGTTGCCCAGGTAGGGAGGATAAGTTGATCTGGGTTCCTGGTGGGATTGGTTTTTCGGTTTCGAGTGCTTGGGAGGCGATTCGCCCTCGTGGGACAGTGGTCCCGTGGCAAAGCTTGATCTGGTTCGGGGGGAATATTCCGCGTCATGCTTTTGTCACCTGGCTGGCCTTGAGGGACCGCTTGTATACTCGTGATAGGCTGGCTAGGTGGATCCCCTCGACACCTACTGATTGTTTGCTTTGTTTGTCCGGGTCTGAGTCCCGTAACCACTTGTTCTTCCAGTGTCCCTTTGCGAGTTTGGTGTGGGAGGATATCCTCTGTTGGGGCAGAGCTTCCCGCCTCGTTCTCCCTTGGGATGCGGAGCTTGAGTGGATTTGTCGGGTGAGTGCTGGGCAGAACAAGCGTAAGCTTGTTGGAGGGTGGCCTGGTGTGCTGTGATATACCATATTTGGATGGAACGCAATTTGCGTTTTCATGGCCCGGGTCACCGCCCGACTCAGTCGGTTATCGCTGCTATTCGGTCTGATATTTCTTCTGCATGCTCGTCTTGGGCGGGGGCGGTTTCGGCCGTCTCCCCCTGGGATTCTTTTGATTGACTTTGTCTTGTTCTTTGAGTGTGTGCAGGTGTTATGTCAGGTTGCTCTTGTGGCGCTGTCTCGCGTATGGCGATTGCTTCTTCCCCTGCTCTGTCCCTGGTTCATGCTGCTGTTCCCTCCCTGAAGGGGATCTTGGTTTGGTCTGGGTGGCTTGGTTTTTTGAGCATGTCCCTGTGCTTGTTATTGTTCTTTGATTGTTGCTTCCTGAGGCTTGTTTCTGTTGCTGGCTTCTTCATTTGTCTGTCCTTGCCCATCCTTGGCCTTCTTCCTTGGTGGCTGCTTGTGTGGGGCTCTGCGAGGCTAGTCTGTGGGGTGTCCCTAGTTGTTGGGGTGGTGCAGCCGGTCCTGGTTCCTAATGGAGCGGAGTTCTGGACGCTCGTTGTCACCCCGAAAGGCGCCTTGTCCTGAGGGTGTGTGGGCTTTTGGTGGGTCCTTGGATCTGGCTTTGTCGAGGGAAGCGATGCTGGCTGGGTCCCTGTGGCTTCTTGCCGTGCCTGCATGCCTGATGGTTGTTCTTTTGCCATAAGTAGGGGGAAAACGAGTTGATGGGCCTCTTCTTTGTTCGGTTTCTTGGTCGAGCTTGGGGGGCGGGCTTCTTGCTTGCATTTGATGGATGGCCAGCTTGGCCCCGTTTTTCTCAGCATCTGCCTGTCCTCTCCCTGTTTTTGCTTGGTGCCCCTTGACCCTGTCTGGAGTTGCTCTTTCGCTAGTACCGGCAGGGGTTGGATGGCCTGGGGAGTGTTGTGGGCGGATGAGTGGTCATGCTTCGCGGTTGAGGTGTCACGTTTCCTTCGTGTTCTATCTCTTTGTTTCCTACTGCTTCAGCTGTTTCTTTGCTTTTCAGTTGTGTTTCTTTTCTAGCTCTTTCCCGCTTGTGGGTGAATGCTGGAGTGTTGTTGTTTGTTTTATTTGTTGCTTCTGTTGCTTTCCCTCGGGCTGTGAGGTTTCCGTTGTGTTGTTTTCTTTTTGTTGTCGTACATTGGTTCTCCCAGTGTTTGTTCACTTGTTGTTGTGCCCTTTGGCCTCGGGCTTTGAGGCCTTTTGCTTATATATATTCACTTTTGCAAAAAAAAAAAAAGATACAATCACTAATTCTGGGGAGAATAGGACCATCAGGCAGCCAAGGATCAACCCACATACGACACGTAGAACCGTCACCAATGGAAAACCGGATAAGTGGACGGAACTGGTCCCGAAGCCCCATAATCGCCTTGAGGCACCAAGACCACGTAGACGACACAGGAATCGTCCAAAGAGACCGACCACGGAGGATATACGCCTCCATCCAAGCCACCCACAGGGAACCAGAGCGAAGCAGGAGGAGCCAGAGGAGCTTCATAACTGCTGCCGAGTTCCAGGAGGGGATATGACGAATACCTAAACCTCCCTCACTCTTCGGCAGACAAATGTCAGCCCAGGCAACCTTCGCCCCCCCACAACCAGAAGGAGAGCCCTTCCAGAGGTAGCAACGAAGCAAACTCTCAACCCTATGGACTATACGAGCAGGCAGCACAAACACACTAGCCCAATAGACTTGGAAGCTCTGAAGGACCGACTGGATAAGCTGCAACCTTCCTACATAGGAAAGAGCCTTAGCAGTCCAACTGCCAATCCTAGAAGTGATCCGATCAATCAGAGGCTGGCAATCCCGAGAAGACAACCGACCTGAGATGAGAGGGAGACCTAAGTAACACACAGGCAAGGTCGCCAGAGCAACACCCATGAACTCAGCCAGACCGACAGCCACCTGGACAGGAACCCCCGAGCAGAACATCGAGCTCTTAGCGGAGTTAGCCACAAGGCCAGATAGCTCCTGGAAGTGAAATAATGTCTGCTGAACAAACCTCAAGGAAGTCCTGTTCCCCGCAGAGAAAATCATCAAGTCATCCGCAAAGCAAAGATGGGTAAGATTAACCATTTCACACTTGGGATGAAACTCAAACTCAGGCGGCGGGGAATTCAGCAGCCGCGATAAGACTTCCATACACATGACGAACAGGTAAGGGGACAGGGGATCACCCTGACGGAGACCACGCCGACCCGCAAAAAACCCCTCAGAGGACCCATTCACCGAGATGGAGAACATAGGCGAAGTAACGCAAGCCCGGACCCAGTTGACAAACTGGCAGGGCGTACCAATCGAAAGCAGTAAGCCAAAGAGAAAATCCCACTGAATAGAGTCATAAGCCTTCTGCAGGTCAATCTTCAGCACACACCGCGGGCTCCCTTTGTTGAGGTGGTAACCCCCAACCAACTCCTGGCAGAGCAGAATGTTATCCACAATGCTCCTACCTTGAACAAAGGCCGACTGATTCGGACTAATGAAGGAAGGCAGCCACACGCGAAGACGATTAGCCAAAACCTTTGCAATGCATTTATACAACACATTACAACAAGAAATAGGCCTGAAATCCTCAACCCGTGAAGCACCCACCTTCTTAGGAATCAAGGTAAGAGAGGTGGCATTGATTCCAGGAGGAAGGAAGGAGGTATCAAAGAAGTGAAGCACAGCGGAAACGAAATCATCCCCAACAACACTCCAAGCAGCTTTGAAAAACCCCACAGGGAAGCCATCCGGGCCAGGAGCCCTGGCACTACTCATGGAAAAGAGAACAGCTCGAACCTCCTCTCGCGAGATGGGGCGAGTGAGATCAGTTACACACTGATCAGACCACGAAAACCCCACCATCGGCTTTAAACACTCAGTGAGGTCACGATAACCAACCCCTTGGGACCCCAAGAGACCCTGGAAATAAAGAACCAGAGATCGCGAGATGTCCTCATGGGACGACATCCTGACCCCAGAGCCATCAACCAAAGAGGAAAAGTTATTCCGGGCTGCCCTAACTTTTACACTCCTGTGAAAGAACCCCGAGTTCCTATCCCCTAACGCCAGCCACTTGACCCTCGATTTCTGCCGAAGGGAGGCTTCCTCAGACCTAGCTGCTGCCCAGAACCTATCAGAAGCCTCAGCAGCCTGACGCTGGAGGGAAGGAGAAAGGGGGTCCACCAAAACTCCCCCCTGGGCAGCCTCCATGGCCAAGCGCAGATCAATAACCTGCTGACTAAGCACGGCAATCGGCGTCCCAAACTCCTGCCGGAGAGTCCCCTTTAAGCCCTTTAAATTGCGAGCGAAGCTAACAAGCGGAGAGACCCCAACATGGGTCACCCACTTGAAATCACAGACAAAAACCTATCAGACTCCCCCCAATGGTTAAAGAACCGAAAGGAGGGAGACCGACGAGCACCTAAAGGGCCAGGAGAGAAAACCAACGGACTATGGTCAGAGACACCCCAGTCATGCACGTGCACCACACACATAGGCCGACCAGAAGCCCACTCAGCGTTGACCAAGACTCTATCCAACCTTCCCAACTAACCTCCTGGGCCACCCCTCGGGCGACTAGTCCAAGTGAAAAAATTCCCCTAAACCGGCAGCTCAACCAAGTCAGCCTCAAGGAGAGCAGTATCAAAGGCTCCCATCGCAGAAATGCTATGGTTACCCCCACTCCTCTCAGTCAACCGGCGAGTCTCATTGAAGTCTCCCATAACAATGCCAGGGGAAGACCAACTCGAACAAGCCAAGGCCAACTCCCTCCACAAAACAGACCTCCCAGCCTCGAGATTGGACCCATACACACAGGCAATATGAGTCACAATTTGAGAAGACAGGTCCACCAGGGAGCCAGTAACCAACTGAGGGCTAATCAGGCTAGGGGAGAACGAGAAACGGCGAGAACGCCATAACACCCAAATACGACCCAGGCCACTATCCCCATAACTACAAACACACTGCCAATCAGCCCCAAAGGAACGAAAAACGAAATCAAACTAATGAGCCTTAACCTTAGTTTCTACCAGACAGCAGAAACCAATATTCTCAGCTTGCAAAAAGGAGCGAACACATCGTCCTTTTGTCGGGTCAGTGAGACCGCGCACATTCCACGAGCACCAACTAGACATAGAAAGTAGACGGGGAAACAATGGCATCCCGACACCATCGAGGGTCAACACTGTCACAGAGCGTCTTTTCCACTAAGGAAACCACCCTCGGGGGGGCCAAATCACACCCTAACGAATCCGAAAGAGAACCGAAAGAGTTAGTCACATGTACCCCCTTCAGGGGTTCAGGAGAACGGGGAAGCCGAGAGGAGGGACCAGTAGGAGAACTCGGAAGACTAGCCAAGGCAAAGGGAAGGGCAGACGAGTCTGCAGCCAAGGACCTGGCAGCCTTCTTCCGTTTACGCCTACGGGATTTCCCTCCCACAGGGAGAAAGTCATCACCGGCCTCAAGAGAGGAGGCCTGTTCCCCCTCCCCACTAGCAACCCCTACCTGAACCGAGTTCACGCCATCACTCTGAGCCGGCACCCTGACCCCACCCTCAGTAGACACCTGTGTAGGGAGGATGGGCTCCAAACTACCCACAGGCTTTTTAGGACAACTGGAGTCCGAGTGGCCAAAGACCCGACAGGATAGGCACCTCTTGGGCTTCCATTCATACTCAATGGGGATAGTGTGATCCACACCATAGACAGTGACCCCAACCTTACTAGGAAGAGGGGCCTCAATCGCGACCTCCACACAAACCCGAGCATATGAGGAGCACGTTTTGTCCCTTGTAGGCTTATCCAACCGCAAAGGAACACCAACCGTACTTGCAATGTTGCTCAACCCATGAGTGGTCCACAATTCCATAGGGACATGGAAAAACTTAACCCACACAGGAATTATATCGAACACAAAGGTCTGGGGGACAATCCCAGGGGCCCACTGCCTCAGTAGGATAGGCTTCCCCCCGAAGTGCCAGGGGCCATTCTCTAAGACCCAGTCCCTAGCTGAGTCCTTTTGGAACCTGAAAATGATCAATCCATTATCAGTTTGACTTAGTGTTCGCTCCTTTTTGCAGTCTGAGAATATTGGTTTCTGTTGTCTGGTTGAAACTAAGCTTAAGGCTCATCAGTTTGACTTAGTGTTTCGTTCCTTTGGGGCCGATTGGCAGTGTGTGTGTAGTTATGGGGATAGTGGCCTGAGTCGTATTTGGCTGTTATGGCGTTACCGCCGGTTCTCTTTCTCTCCTACCCTGATTAGTCCTCAGTTGGTTACTGGCTCCCTGGTGGATTTGTCTTCTCAGGTTGCGACTCATATTGCCTGTGTGTATGGGTCCAATCTCGAGGCGGGGCGGTCTGCTTTGTGGAGGGAGTTGGCCTTGGCTTGTTCGAGCTGGTCTTCCCCTGGAGTGGTTATGGGAGACTTTAATGAGACTAGGCGGCTGACTGAGAGGAGTGGTGGTAACCATAGCATCTCTGCGATGGAAGCCTTTGATAATGCTCTCCTAGAGGCTGACTTGGTTGAGCTGCCGGTTCAGGGGAATTGGTTCACTTGGACTAGCCGCCCGCGGGGTGGCCCGGGAGGCCTGTTGGCGAGGTTGGATAGAGTTTTGGTGAATGCTGATTGGGCTTCTGCCCGCCCTCTGTGTGTGGTGCACGTGCATGATTGGGGTGTTTCTGATCATAGTCCGATGGTTTTCTCTCCAGGCCCTTTAGGTGCTCGTCGGTCTCCCTCCTTTCGGTTCTTTAACCATTGGGGGGAGTCTGATAGGTTTTTGTCTGTGGTCGCTACGGGGTGGGTGACCCGTGTTGGGGTCTCTCCGCTTGTTAGCTTCGCTCGCAATTTAAAGGGCTTAAAGAGGTCTCTAAGGTAGGAGTTTGGGAAGGCAATTGCCGTGCTTAGTCAGCAGGTTGTTGATCTTCGCTTGGCCATGGAGGCTGCCCAGGCTGGAGTTTTGGCAGACACCCTTTCTCCCTCTCTCCAGCTTCAGGCCTCTGAGGCCTCGGATAGGTTTTGGGCAGCAGCTAGGTGTGAAGAAAACTCTCTTCGGCAGAAATCGAGGGTTAAATGGCTGGCGTTAGGGGATAGGAACTCGAGTTTCTTTCACAGGAGCGTGAAAGTTAGGGCAGCCCAGAATTGCTTTTCCTCTCTGGTTGACGGTTCTGGGGCCAGGTTGTCTTCCCATGAGGACATCAGGAGATCTCTGGTTCATTATTTTCAGGGGCTCTTGGGTTCCCAGTGGGTTGGTTACCGTGACCTTACAGAGCTTTTAAAACTGATTGTGGGGTTTTTGTGGTCTGATCAGTGTGTAACTGATCTCATCCGCCCCATCTCGAGAGATGAGGTTCGAGCTGTTCTCTTTTCCATGAGTAGTGCCAAGGCTCCTGGGCCGGATGGTTTCCCTGTGGGGTTTTCCAAAGCTGCTTGGAGTGTTGTTGGGGATGATTTCTGTTCCGCAGCGCTTCACTTCTTTGATACCTCCTTCCTTCCTCCTAGTATCAATGCCACCTCGCTTACCTTGATTCCTAAGAAGGTGGTGTTGGGTTTTATGTCCTAAAACTCGTGGTTTGTAAACGATAAACATATTTTATTACTAATAAAGTGTTATTGAGGTTTATTCAATAAAGTTATTATTGAATATGTGAATTGCTTATTTCATTTTAGAAAACCCTAAATCCAATAAATTAAGATCCATGGCTATAACATGAGTACTTGAACTTTATGTGGAGACATAAAAGTGGATCAAGTTCGAATAAATAGTCAAAACGGTCTATAGTATACGGATAAGGCTGGATACCTTATCCTGGGGACACTATTGGATGCGGCCCATTTTGTATTTAGTACAAACGATGTGATCCTGAATCGTTCATGTGGAGACATGTGAATGGGGGCGTCCTATGCAAAGAGTTTGCATTAGACCGGACCGCGAAATAAGTCACTCTTGCTTTATAACGCTGTTTACTGTTTTAAAGACTGACTATTTCAAAACGATGATCTAGGTAACATGACCTTAATCCTGAGCTAACTATGAACTCCTGTTTATTCGGGATTATCCTTAGATCTGCATGGGTGAGGGTGGCTCAATAGCGCCGACTCAATAAGCCTCCCATTTCAGGGGTAAGACCGAATAGATAGCTGGGGACATAGGGTGCAAGATGGAATTCACTCCTACCCGTCTCTAGGGATAGTAGATAGGTTGTTCCCTTAAGTGCTGACTCCAGGTCTTGAACAAGGGGCCCCACCTTCTCATTGGCCCGAGAGGGACTCGGTATAGTGATTAGATCACATACCAATCGGTTTAGTGATTGGATCACAAACCAATTGTTCATTAGAGGATCAGTGGGACTTAAGGAGCAAGATGTAATTACGGGGGTAAAACAGATATTTGACCCGACCGTAAATTACGAACAACCTGTGAAGGGTCAACTTACTAATCATGGTTATATCGAGTGGACATAAATATATCTACAGTGAGGAGAATGCAACTACTTGGCTATAGTGGAATGTCCTAGTAGTTAACGAATGTTGATTAACTAGGTTAAAGAGTTTAATCAGTTAATCTCGGATCGTTGGAGCTCATGATCTGTAGGTCCATGAGGTCCCCCTGCTAGCTCATTTCAGACTAAACCTTAGAACAGTGTGACGAGTGAATTCGAAGTGTTCGAATTCGAATTAGGGAATTAACGTTAAATATATGTGATATATTTAACGACATAACGTTCAATTGTGAATTGAACAATAGAGAGAGATGGTGATATTTAAATAAGATTTAAATATCGAAAATATGAATATGGATTCATTTTTTTTTGCAAAAGTGATTATATATAAGCAAAAGGCCTCAAAGCCCGAGGCCAAAGGGCACAACAACAAGGGAACAAACACTGGGAGAACCAATGTACGACAACAAAACGAAAACAACACAACGGAAACCTCACAGCCCGAGGGAAAGCAATAAGCCAAACAACAACATACCCCAGCATCGAACCCACAAACGGGAAGGAGCTAGAAAATACAAAAAGCAGAAAGAAGTAACACAACTAAAAAGCAAAGAAACAGCTGAAGCAGGAGGAAAACAAAGAGATAGATCACGAGGGAATCGTGACACCGCAACCGCGACCTGCCCACAAAACTCCCCAGACCATCCAACCCCCGGCCGGAACAAGCGACAGAGCAACACCAGACAGGGTCAAGGGGCACCAAGCAAACCAGAGAGAGGACAGGCAGATGCTGAGAAATAAGGGGCCAAGCTGGCCATCCTTCAAATGCAAGCAAGAATCTCGCCCCCCAAGCTCGACCAAGAAACCGACCAAAGAAGAGGCCCATCAACTCATCTTCCCCCTACTTATGGCAAAAGAACAACCATCCGGTATGCAGGCACGGCAGAAAGCCACAGGGACCCAGCCAGCATCGCTTCCCTCGACAAAGCCAGATCCAAGGACCCACCAAAAGCCCACACACCCTCAGGACAAAGCGCCTTTCGGGGTGACAACAAGCGACCAGAACTCAACTCAATTAGGAACCAGGACCGGCAGGGGACAACGAGAACCCACAGAACAAGAGAAGGACAGCCAACTGCAGAAGAACAAGCATCGCCTGAAGCACTCCAACAGCTCGGGACACCCCACAGACTAGCCTCGCAGAGCCCCACACAAGAATCCCACCAGGGAGAAAAGCCAAGGGCAGCCAAGGACAAACAGATGAAGAAGCCAGCACCAAAACCAGAAACCCCTCCAGAAGAATGGACAACAGCATGAACCAGGGACAGATCAGGGGAAGAAGCAAACGCCATAAGCGAGACAGCACCACATAGAGGAACCTGACAAAACACCTGCACACACTCAAAGAACAAGACAAAGTCAATCAAAAGAATCCCAGGGGGAGACGGCCGAAACCGCACCCACCCAGGACGAGCAAGCAGAAGAAATATCAGACCGAATAGCAGCGATAACCGACTGAGTAGGGCGGTGACCCGGGCCATGAAAACGCAAATTGCGTTCCATCCAGATATGGTAAATCACGGCACACCAGGCCACCCTCCAAACAAGCTTACGCTTGTGCTGCCCAGCACTCACCCGACAAATCCACTCAAGCTCAGCATCCCAAGGGAGAACGAGGCGGGAAGCTCTGCCCCAACAGAGGATATCCTCCCACACCAAACTCGCAAAGGGGCACTGGAAGAACAAGTGGTCACGGGACTCAGTCCCGGACAAACAAAGCAAACAATCAGTAGGTGTCGAGGGGATCCACCAAGCCAGCCTATCACGAGTATACAAGCGGTCCCTCAAGGCCAGCCAAGTGACAAAAGCATGACGCGGAATATTCCCCCCGAACCAAAGCAAACCCTGCCACGGGACCACTGTCCCACGGGGGCGAATCGCCTCCCAAGCACTAGAGACCGAAAAACCAATCCCGCCAGGAACCCAGATCAATTTATCCTCCCTACCTGGGCAACACACAGTAGAGCGCACAGCATCGGCGATCTCCAACAAATCAGGAGACACTGCCGGCCACCGCCACGAACCATCAGGTAGCAAAAAATCAGAGACCATCGCTTGAATATGACTAGCTGCGTCATACAAGATACGATCACTAATTCTGGGGAGAATAGGACCATCAGGCAGCCAAGGATCAACCCACATACGACACCTAGAACCGTCACCTATGGAAAAGCGGATAAGTGGACGGAATTGGTCCCGAAGCCCCATAATCGCCTTGAGGCACCAAGACCACGTAGACGACACAGGAATCGTCCAAAGAGACCGACCACGGAGGATATACGCCTCCATCCAAGCCACCCACAGGGAACCAGAGCGAAGCAGGAGGAGCCAGAGGAGCTTCATAATTGCAGCCGAGTTCCAGGAGGGGATATGACGAATACCTAAACCTCCCTCACTCTTCGGCAAACAAATGTCAGCCCAGGCAACCTTTGCCCCCCCACAACCAGAAGGAGAGCCCTTCCAGAGGTAGCAACGAAGCACACTCTCAACCCTATGGACTATACGAGCAGGCAGCACAAAGACACTAGCCCAATAGACCTGGAAGCTCTGAAGGACCGACTGGATAAGCTGCAACCTACCTGCATAGGAAAGAGCCCTAGCAGTCCAACTGCCAATCCTAGAGGTGATCCGATCAATCAGAGGCTGGCAATCCCTATAAGACAACCGACCTGAGATGAGAGGGAGACCTAAGTAACACACAGGCAAGGTCGCCAGAGCAACACCCATGAACTCAGCCAGACCTACAGCCACCTGGACAGGAACCCCCGCGCAGAACATCGAGCTCTTAGCAGAGTTGGCCACAAGGCCAGAAAGCTCCTGGAAGTGAAGTAAAGTCTGCTGGACAAACCTCAAGGAAGCCCTGTTCCCCGCAGAGAAAATCATCAAGTCATCCGCAAAGCAAAGATGGGTAAGATTAACCATCTCACACTTGGGATGAAACTCAAACTCAGGCGGCGGGGAATTCAGCAGCCGCGATAAGACTTCCATACACATTACGAACAGGTAAGGGGACAGGGGATCACCCTGACGGAGACCACGCCTACCCGCAAAAAACCCCTCAGAGGACCCATTCACCGAGATGGAGAACATAGGCGAAGTAACGCAAGCCCGGACCCAGTTGACAAACTGGCAGGGCGTACCAATCGAAAGCAGTAAGCCAAAGAGAAAATCCCACTGAATGGAGTCATAAGCCTTCTGCAGGTCAATCTTCAGCACACACCGCGGGCTCCCTTTGTTGAGGTGGTAACCCCCAACCAACTCCTGGCAGAGCAGAATGTTATCCACAATGTTCCTACCTTGAACAAAGGCCGACTGATTCGGACTAATGAAGGAAGGCAGCCACACGCGAAGACGATTAGCCAAAACCTTTGCAATGCATTTATACAACACATTACAGCAGGAAATAGGCCTGAAATCCTCAACCCGTGAAGCACCCACCTTCTTAGGAATCAAGGTAAGAGAGGTGGCATTGATACCATGAGGAAGGAAGGAGGTATCAAAGAAGTGAAGCACAGCGGAAACGAAATCATCCCCAACAACACTCCAAGCAGCTTTGAAAAACCCCACAGGGAAGCCATCCGGGCCAGGAGCCCTGGCACTACTCATGGAAAAGAGAACAGCTCGAACTTCCTCTCGCGAGATGGGGCGAGTGAGATCAGTTACACACTGATCAGACCACGAAAACCCCACCATCGGCTTTAAACACTCAGTGAGGTCACGATACCCAACCCCTTGGGACCCCAAGAGACCCTGGAAATAATGAACCAGAGATCTCGAGATGTCCTCATGGGACGACATCCTGACCCTAGAGCCATCAACCAAAGAGGAAAAATTATTTCGGGCTGCCCTAACTTTTACGCTCCTGTGAAAGAACCCCGAGTTCCTATCCCCTAACGCCAGCCACTTGACCCTCGATTTTTGCCGAAGGGAGGCTTCCTCACACCTAGCGGCCGCCCAGAACCTATCAGAAGCCTCAGCAGCCTGACGCTGGAGGGAAGGAGAAAGGGGGTCCACCAAAACTCCCGCCTGGGCAGCCTCCATGGCCAAGCGCAGATCAATAACCTGCTGACTAAGCACGGCAATCGGCGTCCCAAACTCCTGCCTGAGAGTCCGCTTTAAGCCCTTTAAATTGCGAGCGAAGCTAACAAGCGGAGAGACCCCAACATGGGTCACCCACCTACTGGCAATCACAGACAAAAACCTATCAGACTCCCCCCAATGGTTGAAAAACCGAAAGGAGGGAGACCGACGAGCACCTAAAGGGCCTGGAGAGAAAACCAATGGACTATGGTCAGAGACACCCCAGTCATGCACGTGCACCCCACACATAGGCCGACCGGAAGCCCATTCAGAAATGCTATGGTTACCCCCACTCCTCTCAGTCAACCGGCGAGTCTCATTGAAGTCTCCCATAACAACACCAGGGGAAGACCAACTCGAACACGCCAAGGCCAACTCCCTCCACAAAACAGACCTCCCAGCCTCGAGATTGGACCCATACACACAGGCAATATGAGTCACAACCTGAGAAGACAGGTCCACTAGGGAGCCAGTAACCAACTGAGGACTAATCATGCTAGGGGAGAAAGAGAAACGGCGGGAACGCCATAACACCCAAATACGACCCAGGCCGCTATCCCCATAACTACAAACACACTGCCAATCAGCCCCAAAGGAACGAAAAACGAAATCAAACTGATGAGCCTTAACCTTAGTTTCTACCAGACAGCAGAAACCAATATTCTCAGCCTGCAAAAAGGAGCGAACACATCGTCCTTTTGTCGGGTCAGTGAGTCCGCGCACATTCCACGAGCACCAACTAGACATAGGAAGTAGACGGGGAAACAATGGCATCCTGACACCATCGAGGGTCAACACTGTCACAGAGCGTCTTTTCTACTAAGGAAACCACCCTCGGGGGGACCAAATCACACCCCAACGAATCTGAAAGAGAATCGAAAGAGTTAGTCACATGTACCCCCTTCGGGGCCTCAGGAGAACGGGAAGGCCGAGAGGAGGGGCCAATAGGAGAACTCGGGAGACTAGCCAAGGCAAAGGGTAGGGCAGACGAATCTGCAGCCAAGGACCTGGCAGCCTTCTTCCGTTTACGCCTACGGGATTTCCCTCCCACAGGGAGAAAGTCATCACCAACCTCCAGAGAGGAGGCTTGATCACCCTCCCCACTAGCAACCCCTACCTGATCCGAGTTCACGCCAACACTCTGGGCCGGCACCCTGACCCCACCCTCAGTAGACACCTGTGTAGGGAGGATGGGATCAAAACTACTCACAGGCTTTTTAGGACAGCCGGAGTCTGAGTGGCCAAAGACACGACAGGATAGGCACCTCTTGGGCTTCCATTCATACTCAATGGGGATAGTATGATCCACCCCATAGACCGTGACCCCAACCTTGCTAGGAAGAGGGGCATCAATCGCAACCTCCACACAGACTCGAGCATACGAGGAGCACGTTTTGTCCTTTGTAGGCTTATCCAACCTTAAAGGAACACCTACCGTACTCGCAATATTGCTCAACCCAGGAGTGGTCCACAATTCCATAGGGACATGGAAAAACTTAACCCACACAGGAATTTTATCGAACACAAAGGTCTGGGGGACAATCCCAGGGGCCCACTGCCTCAATAGGATAGGCTTCCCTCCGAAGTGCCAGGGGCCATTCTCTAAGACCCAGTCCCTAGCTGAGTCTTTTTGGAACCTGAAAATGATCAATCCATTATCAAACAGGTTAATGGTTGGAACTTCCACATGTCCCCAAATCCTCCTGACCAGCCGATCAAGGACAAAAAAGGGAAGTTTACCATCCATAAACTGTCCCACCAACGAACCCCTCCAAACTGCTATGCCCTCCTCAATAACCTCATCCGAGGGAATGGCAAACATAATCCCATCCTTCTCAATAGGAGGGTTATAGAGGAGAGGTTCATCAGATGGAGAGGTCCACTGAGGCCCAAAAAGATTGGCCCAACTGGCCTTATGCTCCTTACCGAGGGACCCAAGGGGCCCACCCGACCCCATGTGATTAGGCCCAAACCCACCTAAAGAACCCACAGACGCCTCATCCCCCTTGCTCATACCTACATCCAGACGAGGATGGCCAAGTAGGGGAAACTTTCCTGGAATCCCCGAACCACTCCTAGGCCCAAACGAGCTACACCCCAACCTACCCTCACTAGTTCCAACCTTTTCCTCGAGCGGCAAACCCTCAGCCCGATTGGGCTTACCACGCCTAGTCACCAGATGGCCCAACGGACCACGGCCTATTGGGCTAAGAGAGGACGGCCCAATTGGCAACACAACTTTACCTAAGTCATGAACAATTGGGCCAAGCCCAATTTGGTCATGCCCAGAATTATCAATCAATTCAAGCCCATTTGGGCCAATCTCTTTAGCACTTGTAACTTTTTGGCCAAGCCCAATAGAGTCAATCCCATTTGTTGCAAGCCCATTTGGGAATTCAAGATGGGAATCACACATAAGGTTGCTGCCTTCACGGTTTTGAGGGTGATAATTAATTGAATTTCCAATATTTCCTTTGAAACCAAATTGCCCATAATTAGCTACAGAGGGGGAACTCAAACTTACCTTATTTGGCAAAGTCTGCACCCGTCCAGCCAAAGGGAGAGAGGGAAACCCAAACGAATCCTTTTTTAAACTTACCTTATTTGCCTTCTTTGGCAATGACTGCAATCGTCCAGCTGTGTGGGCCCCAAGAGAAAAGAATTCCTCATTTAAACCATCTGAAGAGCAACGCAAATCTTCTCTCCCTTCATTCCCGCCCGCAGAAATAAAAGACTTTCCTTCAATAGGCTTAGCAATGAATGCTCGGGTATCAGCCGCCGCAAACTTGGAGGAAGAGTCATTTTGCCCTAACCCAGCATCTTCAACCTCCAGCCGAGGCTTATCAGCAGCAGCATTCCTCATGATTGACGAAACGGAAGCCTCTTGTGCAGAAGAATGATTTCGGGGCTTAGGACACCGACCATCATCTACGCAGAGATCGTCCCCATCAATCGAAACCTGCTGAAGGGCACAACCCCCTGTTTTCCCATTTTTAGACGGAGAAGAAACCTGCCCAGAAGAGCCGGAGGACTCTCCTTGGAAACCATCCTTCACACGACAAGAGCTTTCCGTAGCACCACTCCCAACCTCCTTAACATTTGATTTTAGAGCAAGCTCAGCCGACCACTTGCCCCCCTTACCTCCATTACTCTGTTTTGCCTCAGTGCTTAAAACAGCAGCAGCCGAAGATGAATGCCTAGGAACCAGCCCCCCACAACCTTTATCTAATGAGTTAGGGAGTACAATCGGATGTTCCCCACTTGAAGGCACTGGAGAAGCTACCCCTGAGATGGCTGCAGATTTAGGAGGCCGAGAGCTATGCATACCATTGCTTTGGGCAAAAGGCTTCTTCAGGGGAGATTTTTTCTTACGCATCTTCAAGCACCCGTGAACCCAAACTGAAGAAAACCCCTCCTGGAACTCGGCAGCAGTTATGAAGCTCCTCTGGCTCCTCCTGCTTCGTTCTGGTTCTCTGTGGGTGGCTTGGATGGAGGCGTATATCCTCCGTGGTCGGTCTCTCTGGACGATTCCTGTGTCGTCTACGTGGTCTTGGTGCCTTAAGGCGATTATGGGGCTTCGGGACCAATTCCGTCCTCTTATCCGGTTTTCCATTGGTGACGGTTCTAGGTGTCGTATGTGGGTTGACCCCTGGTTGCCTGATGGTCCTATTCTCCCCAGAATTAGTGATCGTATCTTGTATGACGCAGCTAGTCATATTCAAGCTATGGTCTCTGATTTTTTGCTACCTGATGGTTCGTGGCGGTGGCCGGCAGTGTCTCCTGATTTATTGGAGATCGCCGATGCTGTGCGTTCTACTGTGTGTTGCCCAGGTAGGGAGGATAAGTTGATCTGGGTTCCTAGTGGGATTGGTTTTTCGGTTTCTAGTGCTTGGGAGGTGATTCGCCCTCGTGGGACTGTGGTCCCGTGGCAGAGTTTGATCTGGTTCGGGGGGAATATTCCGCGTCATGCTTTTGTCACCTGGCTGGCCTTGAGGGACCGCTTGTATACTCGTGATAGGCTGGCTAGGTGGATCCCCTCGACACCTACTGATTGTTTGCTTTGTTTGTCCGGGTCTGAGTCCCGTGACCACTTGTTCTTCCAGTGTCCCTTTGCGAGTTTGGTGTGGGAGGATATCCTCTGTTGGGGCTGAGCTTCTCGCCTCGTTCTCCCTTGGGATGCTGAGCTTGAGTGGATTTGTCGGGTGAGTGCTGGGCAGCACAAGCGTAAGCTTGTTTGGAGGGTGGCCTGGTGTGCTGTGATATACCATATTTGGAGGGAACGCAATTTGCGTTTTCATGGCCCGGGGCACCGCCCTACTCAGTCGGTTATCGCTGCTATTCGGTCTGATATTTCTTCTGCATGCTCGTCCTGGGCGGGTGCGGTTTCGGCCGTCTCCCCCTGGGATTCTTTTGATTGACCTTGTCTTGTTCTTTGAGTGTGTGCAGGTGTTATGTCAGGTTGCTCCTGTGGCGCTGTCTCGCGTATGGCGATTGCTTCTTCCCCTGCTCTGTCCCAGGTTCTTGCTGCTGTTCCTTTCCTGTAGGGGTTTTGGTTGGTCTGGGTGGCTTAGTTATTTGCGCTTGTCCCTGTGCTTGTTATTGTTCTTTGTTCGCTGCTTCCTGAGGCTTGTTTCTGTTGCTGGCTTCTTCTTCTGTCTGTCCTTGCCCTTCCTTGGCCTTCTTCCCTGGTGGCTTCTTGTGTGGGGCTCTGCGTGGCTTGTCTGTGGGTTGTCCCTAGCTGTCGGGGTGGTTCAGGCGGTGCTTGTTTCTTCTGCAGTTGGCTGTCCTTCTCTTGTTCTGTGGGTGCTCGTTGTCCCCTGCCGGTCCTGGTTCCTAATGGAGCGGAGTTCTGGACGCTCGTTGTCACCCCGAAAGGCGCCTTGTCCTGAGGGTGTGTGGGCTTTTGGTGGGTCCTTGGATCTGGCTTTGTCGAGGGAAGCGATGCTGGCTGGGTCCCTGTGGCTTCCTGCCGTGCCTGCATACCGGATGGTTGTTCTTCTGCCATAAGTAGGGGGAAAACGAGTTGATGGGCCTCCTCTTTGTTCGGTTCCTTGGTTGAGCTTAGGGGGCGGGCTTCTTGCTTACATTTGATGGATGGCCAGCTTGGCCCCTTTTTTCTCAGCATCTGCCTGTCCTCTCCCTGTTTTTGCTTGGTGCCCCTTGACCCTGTCTACAGTCGCTCTTTCGCTAGTACCGGCAGGGGTTGGATGGCCTGGGGAGTGTTGTGGGCGGATGAGTGGTCATGCTTCGCGGTTGAAGTGTCACGATTCCTTCGTGTTCTATCTCTTTGTTTCCTCCTGCTTCGGCTGTTTCTTTGCTTTTCAGTTGTGTTTCTTTTCTAGCTCTTTCCCGCTTGTGGGTTGAATGCTGGAGTGTTGTTGTTTGTTTTATTTGCTGCTTTTGTTGCTTTCCCTCGGGCTGTGAGGTTTCCGTTGTGTTGTTTTCTTTTGTTGTCGTACATTGGTTCTCCCAGTGTTTGTTCACTTGTTGTTGTGCCCTTTGGCCTCGGGCTTTGAGGCCTTTTGCTTATATATATTCACTTTTGCAAAAAAAAAAAAAAAAAAAAAAAACACTTATATCGATTATGCTCTTAAATATACAACTCCTAATTCATAAATTAATATAACACTTATATCAATTATTATGAATTAAGCATGCATCCTATACATTATAACAATTATAACATACAATATGCATCTTAGTTGGATGTTTAATTTCATAATTAATATAACAATTATATCAATTATTCTATTAACCAAACAACAACTAATTCATGAATTAATATAACACTTATATTAATACTCATGAATTATACATGCATCCAATATATTATAACACTTATAACCTATAATATGCATAAAACCAGGACAACCTATGTTGTAAATTTAATTTCATAATTAATATAACACTTATATCAATTATTCTATTAAATTAGCAACAACTAATTCATGAATTAATATAACTCTTATATTAATACTCATGAATTCCCAAATATGCATACTATATATTATAACACTTATAACATAATACCAATGCATGGAGCATGCTTCCTATGGTGGGATTTTAAATCTATATGGCATACGATATGCACATACAAACATGGATTTTAATTAAAACATACATTCGCAATGCATAATTAATTAAACACACTAAAGTGGATCGATTTTGGCATTTAGCAAGCAATAACTATTTTATTACAAGCTTGAACAACAAGCTAAGTCTTGAGCGGACTTCGAACTCTTCGCACCGTCTTTGACCAGCTTGCTTCCTCCGAACGCTTCGGCCAATTTCTCTTCGTATTGCCTAGAACGAGTTGAACTTATACCGAACATTTCGGCGAGCTCAAAACTCGAGCTTCTTTCACAAAGAAACCTATATGGACTCTAATGACTCTAAAAATACAGACTCTTCCGCACGCATTAAAGCCCATACATTCTCGGACAATTACATATAATGAAATTCAAATAGAAACTATGCCAAAATCGATATTCACTTTAGACATCCATTCAGAAACAATTTCTAAATTAAAATACCCACCAACTTAAATTGATGCAAATTGAGTTAATCACAAAATCGCTCTGATACCAATTGATGGAGCGACATGCGCAGCGGAAAGCGATTTCGGACCGATGATACTCTAATTTCATCAATTTAACAAATAGAAAACATGCTCAAAGCAACGGAAATAAGAAATTAGAAATACATACCCTTGTAGCTCCAATTTCTTCAAGCTCCGCCGCTCTTTCCTCGTCACGAACACTTCCGACCTCTTCTCACGAACGCCACGAGGACCACCCTAGGTAGTCCCGGCTATCCTCGGGCTTAGTAGCGGAGTTGTGGGACTCCTTGAACTTAGGGGGTTTGTTGAGAGGTAAAGAGGAAGAAGATGAAGAGTAAAGGAAATAGAGCTTGGTGATGGTTCAACAAGAAATTGATGAACCATTCATCAATTGCTTCTAACCAATTTCAACAACACTCTAGGAATTCAACACTTGAATTCAAAATTTGAGGAAAGAGTTTTGAACAACTTCAAAAACTCTATAATTCTTTCTAAAAGAACATACCTCAAATTTGTTCCAAAACTCCAAGCATCAAGCAACTCATAAACTCATCCATGGAGTTCTCCAACCACTTGAAGAACGAAGGAGAGAAAAATAAAATGCCAGCCGAAGTGAAAACCAAAAAGAAATGAAAAAAGTCTTATGAAAACCCAATTCTCATTCCTTTGCCAAAAAAAGATAATGGATTACACATGTCTCTTTGCATGTGTAATTCATTATTAATTACAATTATAATTATAAAAATAATTATAATTTATAATTTATATTAATTAAAAAATTAATTAATATATTTATTATTTAATATAATATCATATATTATTTAAATAATAAACCTGGCCCCGGTTTTCCAAAAAACGAATTTTCCAATATGAATCATTATTCATATTTTTCTCCAGTCAATGTATTTAAATCATATTTAAATACGTCTTCCTCTACTTACAAATTTAAATCACATTTAAATATGATTAACCTCAGTCAACAAACCCAAAAAATTGGATTTCTCCAAGTTCTTGCCTATAGCACTGCTACACCGCTTTATCCGAGCTAACCAGGAGAACCTAAAGGACCTACAGATCATGAGCTCCAACGATACGAGATTATTCGGTCAAAACTCTTTTAACCCGAATCAATCAACTTTCGTTAACCCTCGGAGACTCCACTAAAGTCCGAGGGTTGCACTCTCCTCACTATAGATATATTATGTCCTTTGATATAACCGTCACTGGCAAGTCGACCCTTCACAGGTTGTTCGTAACCACAGCTGGGTCATTTAAACCGTTTAACCCCTGCATTACGTCTTGTTCCTTAAGTACCACTGACACCTCTAATGAACAATAGATCTGTGGTCCAACCAACAGATCAATTAACCCTCTCATCACATGAGAGTGTGAGCGCTCATTGTTCAAGCCCCGGAGTCAGCTATTAAGGGAACAACCTATCTACTAACCCTGAAGAGCGGGTTAGGAGTGAATTCCAATCTTGCAATACTATGTCCCCAGCTACCTATTCGACTTTATCCTCAAGATGGTAGGCTTATTGAGTCGGCGCTAATGGGCCACTCTCACCCGTGCAAGTCAAAGGATACTATCGAATAAACAGGAGTTCATAGCGAGCTCAGGATTGAGATCGAGTTACCTAGGCCATCAATATGTATAAGTCGGTCTCATCAGTAAACGGAGTTATAAAGAGAGAGCGACTTAATACGCGGTTCGATCTTGTGTAAACTCTTTACACAGAACGCCCTCACTTCTCACATCTCCATGTGGAACGATTCGGATCACATCGTTCTGTACAATACAAAGTGAGCCGCATCCAATAGTGTTACCAGGATAAGGTACCCAGCCTTATCCGTATACTATAGACCGTTTTGACTGACTACTTGAGCCTGATCCACAATCATATCATACATGAAGCTCAAGTACTCATATTCAGCCAAGGGTGTTGGTCATTGGTATAGGTTAAACCAAACACGTTTCACTTTATTCCAGTAAACTCTTTTACTGAATAAAACTAATAACTCTTTATTCTAAATAGAATATTTACAAACATAACAGTTTACAAACCACGAGTTTTAGGACATAAAACCCAACAAACTCCCACTTGGACTTAAACGTCCGTGGTGTACATGCTTTTTTTTGCAAAAGTGAATATATATAAGCAAAAGGCCTCAAAGCCCGAGGCCAAAGGGCACAACAACAAGAGAACAAACACTGGGAGAACCAATGTACGACAACAAAACGAAAACAACACAACAGAAACCTCACAGCCCGAGGGAAAGCAACAAATAAACCAAACAACAACAAACTCCAGCATTCAACCCACAAGCGGGAAGGAGCTAGAAAAAGAAACACAACTGAAAAGCAAAGAAACAGCTGAAGCAGGAGGAAACAAAGACATAGAGCACGAAGGAAGCGTGACACCTCAACCGCGAAGCATGACACCTCATCCGCCCACAAAACTCCCCAGGCCATCCAACCCCCGGCCGGAACTAGCGAAAGAGCGACTCCAGACAGGGGCAAGGGGCACCAAGCAAACACAGAGAGAGGACAGGCAGATGCTGAGAAAAAAGGGGCCAAGCTGGCCATCCATCAAATGCAAACAAGAAGCCCGCCCCCCAAGCTCGACCAAGAAACCGAACAATGAAGAGGCCCATCAACTCGTTTTCCCCCTACTTATGGCAAAAGAACAACCATCCGGTATGCAGGCACGGCAGAAAGCCACAGGGATCCAGCCAGCATCGCTTCCCTCGACAAAGCCAGATCCAAGGACCCACCAAAAGCCCACACACCCTCAGGACAAAGCGCCTTTCGGGGTGACAACAAGCGTCCAGAACTCAGCTCCATTAGGAACCAGGACCGGCAGGAGACAACGAGCCCCCACAAAACAAGAGAAGGACAGCCAACTGCAGAAGAAACAAGCACCGCCTGAACCACCCCGACAGCAAGGGACACCCCACAGACCAGCCACGCAGAGCCCCACACAAGAAGCCCACCAGGGGGGAAGGCCAAGGACAGCCAAGGACAGACAGATGAAGAAGCCTGCAACAGAAACAAGCCTCAGAAAGCATCGATCTCAGAGCAAGAACAAGCACAGGGACAAGCTCAAATAACCAAGCCACACAGACCAAACCAGAAACCCCTCCAGAGAAGGGACAGCAGCATGAACCAGGGACAGAGCAGGGGAAGAAGCAATCGTCATAAGCGAGACAGCGCCACAAGAGCAACCTGACATAACACCTGCACACACTCAAAGAACAAGACAAAGTCAATCAAAAGAATCCCAAGGGGAGACGGCCGAAACCGCACCCGCCCAGGACGAGCATGCAGAAGAAATATCAGACCGAATAGCGGCGATAACCGACTGAGTAGGGCGATGACCCGGGCCATGAAAACGCAAATTGCGTTCCATCCAAATATGGTATATCACAGCACACCAGGCCACCCTCCAAACAAGCTTACGCTTGTGCTGCCCAGCACTCTCCCGACAAATCCACTCAAGCTCAGCATCCCAAGGGAGAACGAGGCGGGAAGCTCTGCCCCAACAGAGGATATCCTCCCACACCAAACTCGCAAAGGGGCACTGGAAAAACAAGTGGTCACGGGACTCAGTCCCGGACAAGCAAAGCAAACAATCAGTAGGTGTCGAGGGGATCCACCTAGCCAGCCTATCACGAGTATACAAGCGGTCCCTCAAGGCCAGCCAGGTGACAAAAGCATGACGCGGAATATTCCCCCCGAACCATAGCAAACCCTGCCACGGGGCCACTGTCCCACGGGGGCGAATCGCCTCCCAAGCACTAGAAACCGAGAAACCAATCCCACCAGGAACCCAGATCAACTTATCCTCCCTACCTGGGCAACACACAGTAGAACGCACAGCATCGGCAATCTCAAACAAATCAGGAGACACTGCCGGCCACCGCCACGAACCATCAGGTAGCAAAAAATCAGAGACCATAGCTTGAATATGACTAGCTGCGTCATACAAGATACGATCACTAATTCTCGGGAGAATAGGACCATCAGGCAGCCAAGGATCAACCCACATACGACACCTAGAACCGTCACCAATGGAAAACCGGATAAGCGGACGGAATTGGTCCCGAAGCCCCATAATCGCCTTGAGGCACCAAGACCACGTAGACGACACAGGAATCGTCCAAAGAGACCGACCACGGAGGATATACGCCTCCATCCAAGCCACCCACAGAGACCCAGAACGAAGCAGGAGGAGCCAGAGGAGCTTCATAACTGCTGCCGAGTTCCAGGAGGGGATATGACGAATACCCAAACCTCCCTCGCTCTTCGGCAAACAAATGTCAGCCCAGGCAACCTTCGCCCCCCCACAACCAGAAGGAGAGCCCTTCCAGAGGTAACAACGAAGCAAACTCTCAACCCTATGGACTATACGAGCAGGCAGCACAAACACACTAGCTCAATAGACTTGGAAGCTCTGAAGGACCGACTGGATTAGCTGCAACCTTCCTGCATAGGAAAGGGCCCTAGCAGTCCAACTGCCAATCCTAGAGGTGATCCGATCAATCAGAGGCTGGCAATCCCGAGAAGACAACCGACCTGAGATGAGAGGGAGACCTAAATAACACACAGGCAAGGACGCCAGAGCAACACCCATGAACTCAGCCAGACCTACAGCCACCTCGACAGGAACCCCCGCGCAGAACATCGAGCTCTTAGCGGAGTTGGCCACAAGGCCAGATAGCTCCTGGAAGTGAGATAAAGTCTGCTGGACAAACCTCAAGGAGGACCTGTTCCCCGTAGAGAAAATCATCAAGTCATCCGCAAAGCAAAGATGGGTAAGATTAACCATCTCACACTTGGGATGAAACTCGAAACCAGGCGGCGGGGAATTCAGCAGCCGCGATAAGACTTCCATACACATGACGAACAGGTAAGGGGACAGGGGATCACCCTGACGGAGACCACGCCTACCCGCAAAAAACCCCTCAGAGGACCCATTCACCGAGATGGAGAACATAGGCGAAGTAACGCAAGCCCGGACCCAATTGACAAACTGGCAGGGCGTACCAATCGAAAGCAGTAAGCCAAAGAGAAAATCCCACTGAATAGAGTCATAGGCCTTCTGCAGGTCAATCTTCAGCACACACCGCGGGCTCCCTTTGTTGAGGTGGTAACCCCCAACCAACTCCTGGCAGAGCAGAATGTTATCCACAATGCTCCTACCTTGAACAAAGGCCGACTGATTCGGACTAATGAAGGAAGGCAGCCACACGCGAAGACGATTAGCCAAAACCTTTGCAATGCATTTATACAACACATTACAGCAGGAAATAGGCCTGAAATCCTCAACCCGTGAAGCACCTACCTTCTTAGGAATCAAGGTAAGAGAGGTGGCATTGATACCAGGAGGAAGGAAGGAGGTATCAAAGAAGTGAAGCACAGCGGAAACGAAATCATCCCCAACAACACTCCAAGCAGCTTTGAAAAACCCCACAGGGAAGCCATCCGGGCCAGGAGCCCTGACACTACTCATGGAAAAGAGAACAGCTCGAACTTCCTCTCGCGAGATGGGGCGAGTGAGATCAGTTACACACTGATCAGACCAAGAAAACCCCACCATCGGCTTTAAACACTCAGTGAGGTCACGATACCCAACCCCTTGGGACCCCAAGAGACCCTGGAAATAATGAACCAGAGATCTCGAGATGTCCTCATGGGACGACAACCTGACCCCAGAGCCATCAACCAAAGAGGAAAAGTTATTTCGGGCCGCCCTAACTTTTACGCTCCTGTGAAAGAACCCCGAGTTCCTATCCCCTAACGCCAGCCACTTGACCCTCGATTTCTGCCGAAGGGAGGCTTCCTCACACCTAGCTGCTGCCCAGAACCTATCAGAAGCCTCAGCAGCCTGACGCTGGAGGGAAGGAGAAAGGGGGTCCACCAAAACTGTCGCCTGGGCAGCCTCCATGGCCAAGCGCAGATCAATAACCTGCTGACTAAGCACGGCAATCGGCGTCCCAAACTCCTGCCTGAGAGTCCCCTTTAAGCCCTTTAAATTGCGAGCGAAGCTAACAAGCGGAGAGACCCCAACATGGGTCACCCACCTACTGGCAATCACAGACAAAAACCTCTCAGACTCCCCCCAATGGTTAAAGAACCGAAAGGAGGGAGACCGACGGGCACCTAAAGGGCCAGGAGAGAAAACCAACGGACTATGGTCAGAGACACCCAGTCATGCACGTGCACCACACACATAGGCCGACCAGAAGCCCACGCAGCGTTGACCAAGACTCTATCCAACCTTCCCAACTGACCTCCTGGGCCTCCCCTCGGGCGACTAGTCCAAGTGAAACAATTCCCCTGAACCGGCAGCTCAACCAAGTCAGCCTCTAGGAGAGCAGTATCAAAGGCTTCCATCGCAGAAATGCTATGGTTACCCCCACTCCTCTCAGTCAACCGGCGAGTCTCATTGAAGTCTCCCATAACAATGCCAGGGGAAGACCAACTCGAGCAAGCCAAGGCCAACTCCCTCCACAAAACAGACCTCCCATCCTCGCGATTGGACCCATACACACAGGCAATATGAGTCACAACCTGAGAAGACAGGTCTACCAGGGAGCCAGTAACCAACTGAGGGCTAATCAAGCTAGGGGAGAAAGAGAAACGGCGGGAACGCCATAACACCCAAATACGACCCAGGCCGCTATCCCCATAACTACAAACACACTTCCAATCAGCCCCAAAGGAACGAAAAACGAAGTCAAACTGATGAGCCTTAACCTTAGTTTCTACCAGACAGCAGAAACCAATATTCTCAGCTTGCAAAAAGGAGCGAACACATCGTCCTTTTGTCGGGTCAGAGAGACCGCGCACGTTCCACGAGCACCAACTAGACATAGGAAGTAGACGGGGAAACAATGGCATCCTGACACCATCGAGGGTCAACACTGTCACAGAACGTCTTTTCCACTAAGGAAACCACCCTCGGGGGGGCCAAATCACACCCTAACGAATCCGAAAGAGAACCGAACGAGTTAGTCACATGTACCCCCTTCAGGGGTTCAGGAGAACGGGGAAGCCGAGAGGAGGGACCAGTAGGAGAACACGGAAGACTAGCCAAGGCAAAGGGAAGGGCAGACGAGTCTGCAGCCAAGGACCTGGCAGCCTTCTTCCGTTTACGCCTACGGGATTTCCCTCCCACAGAGAGAAAGTCATCACCGGCCTCAAGAGAGGAGGCCTGTTCCCCTTCCCCACTAGCAACCCTTACCTGAACCGAGTTCACGCCATCACTCTGAGCCGGCACCCTGACCCCACCCTCAGTAGACACCTGTGTAGGAAGGATGGGCTCCAAACTACCCACAGGCTTTTTAGGACAGCCGGAGTCCGAGTGGCCAAAGACCCGACAGGAAAGGCACCTCTTGGGCTTCCATTCGTACTCAATGGGGATAGTATGATCCACCCCATAGACAGTGACCCCAACCTTACTAGGAAGAGGGGCATCAATCGCAACCTCTACACAGACCCGAGCATATGAGGAGCACGTTTTGTCCCTTGTAGGTTTATCCAACCGCAAAGGAACACCAACCGTACTTGCAATGTTGCTCAACCCATGAGTGGTCCACAATTCCATAGGGACATGGAAAAACTTAACCCACACAGGAATTTTATCGAACACAAAGGTCTGGGGGACAATCCCAGGGGCCCACTGCCTCAGAAGGATAGGCTTCCCTCCGAAGTGCCAGGGGCCATTCTCTAAGACCCAGTCCCTAGCTGAGTCCTTTTGGAACCTGAAAATGATCAATCCATTATCAAACAAGTTAATGGTTGGAACTTCCACATGACCCCAAATCTTCCTGACAAGACGATCAAGAACAAAAAATGGAAGTTTACCATCAACAAATTGACCTACCAAAGAACCTCTCCAGACTGCTATGCCCTCCTCAATAACCTCATCCGAGGGAATGGCAAACATAAGCCCATCCTTCTCAATAGGAGGGTTATAGACTAGGGGTTCATCAGCAGGGGAGATCCACTGGGTCCCAAACAAATTGGCCCAAGTAGACTTCTGACCCTGACCATTGGCCCCTCGGGCCCCAACAGGCTCACCATTCGGCCCAGAACCATCCTCAGAACCCATAGACACACCATCCCCCTCACTAGCCAAAACCGAGCGAGGTTGGCCTAACAGAGGAAACTTTCCTGGAATCCCCGACCCAAACCTCGTCTCAAGCGAGCCAAACCTCATTCCAGACTCACTAGCTCCATCCTTTCCCTCCGAGGCCAATAACTCGTCCCGAGGGGGAATACTACGGCGGGTGACCAAGTTGCCCAACTGTCCACGCCCGATTGGGCCCAAACTCAATTTCTCAAGCACATTAGCACTAAGTGGCCCATTATGATTCAATTCATTCTGCCCATTTTGGCCAAGCCCATTAAGCCCATCTTGTCCTAGCCCATGTGCAGCAAGCCCATTTTGTTCAAGCCCTATGGGCCGCAGCCCAATAGGACCTAGCCCATAAGGGAGAGGCTCATTTGGGCCTAGCCCATTGAAGCTTACATTAGAAGCCCCATGCGGATTTGGAGAATCAGGATGGCCCTCACGCCGTTGCTTGGCCATTTGAATCGGCCCAACATGAGGAGAAGCTCCAGTTGACTTTCCATATCGGGCATCCATGGTTGTTAAACCATTTGACCGAGATGAATTATCCATGGAGAGAGAAACATCCATTAATTGACTTTCCAAAGAAGCCAAATTTGGCGTACGTTTAATAGTCATCAATCGGCCAGCTGGGGGATTTTCAAATTCAACCCGCCCATTAATAGAAGCTGCACAATTCACGGGGGCTGAAGGAATTTTTGCAGCAGGCTTTTCAATTACGCGGATGGGTTTAATGAACTTTCCCTCAATAGGGATGTCATTCAATGAAGGATCACCAGCCGCCGCAGCCCCTGTAGAGGACGCGAATTGACCTAGCTCTTCATCTTCATCCTCCAGCCGAAGCTTGCCTTCCGCAAACAACCGCAGATTCGAAGACGAGGAAGCCTCTGATTCACGGGGCTGAGGACAAAGCAAATCACCTCCAGCGCTGGAATGCAAAGGCAGTGGCTGACCCCCTGTTTTTCCTATTTTTACAGAATTCAAGAGCTGCCCAGAAAAACCAGAGGCCTTAGCTTGAGCACGCTTCGTCCCTTGACTGGAGTCTACCTCACCATTACGCCCAGCCTTCACGGATTTTGAATTAAGATCATGATCAGACAGCAAATTCACCAACTCAGAAGGCTCGCAACCCATGCTCTGTTTTTTCTCAGAAACCGAAGATGGAACATCTGAAGTCGAGCCTTTAGATGCCTTCCCCCCAGAAGACTTACCTAATGCATTAGTGAGTACCACAGAAGCTTCCCCACACGCAGCCACTGAAGAACCAGCCCCTGAGTTAGCTGCAGACTTCGGGGGACGCAAAACAGAAGGCAGTCCACAACTTTGAGCAAACGATTTTTTCTGTGGGGATTTCTTCCTCCTCATGATTGAACACACCAAAACGTGCAGCCAATGAAGAAGAAATCCTAATCTTTCCACAGCACAAAACTAAACCCCACAGCACAAACAAAGACCCCGAACAGAGCACACCTAAAAACTAAGCCAAACAGAAAAGAAAAACGCAAAAAAACAAAAAAACAGAGGAATGAGGAACTTACCTCTAAAACTAGTGTAGGTTGCAACTAACAAGTGGTGTACATGTTAGGTGGAGAAAACTAATATATCATATATCAGAAGCTTTCTCCCACTGTCCTCTCCGGCAACTCGGAGCCCTAGACTCTTCTAGGTGTCTCTCAAACACTTTAGCCATGAGAGACTTAGTAAACTAAACAGCATGAAGTACTAAAAGGCTTTCCATGTGACCATCACATCTCCTCATAGTACTAACTGCGAGCTCAACTTATAAACCTATTGCTGCTTCACAAGCTGCAAATAGACTTAGCTACCAACGAGGAATGAATAATACAACACTTGTATTCTACTCCTCTAAGTACTAGGACAAAACTTTAACCGGAATCCAATCCAATTGGACTTATATTACTGACAGCTCCCACTGCATAACACATATCAGGTCATGTATCTCAAAAGATACATCTGACCTCCAATATGTAAATGCACTTGGGTGCATCTCGTATCCTCAACACTTGAGGTGTCTTAGGAAACCATTTCCATAGACCATCGAATATTGACAACAACTTGTCAATAAAAGATTTTAGAGACAACACTAGCGATTTGTTCTTACGACTCAGATCAAGCTGAATCCTTAGAACAAACAAAGCCTACCTCCAGATCAACTATATGGGAGTGGGTCGCTAGTTTATGTTAAAAGTCAGTAATAAATCCTACATCATTCTCAATGATTAGGACAAAATTACGGGAATATATTATGAAAGCTTTAACATTGATTAAACATTTGTCTAACAAGTTTTAACAATGTAATGTTTTTTTTTGCAACGGTAGTTTAATAAATGCGGGGATTGAACTCATGACCTTTTGGTCACCGGCTCAACCCTATGCCAATTGAGCTATGCTCGGTTTGGCTTAACAATGTAATGTTCAAAACAATAAGATTTGAAAAACAAACCTTATAAATCAGAATATAGATGCTTATTTCAATTCATAAATGGATTGAAGAAGCTCGCAAACGATTTGCTCTTAATCCTGAAAAATGTATCTCCCTGGTTAAGACTAATAGATACTCTATCAAGATAGCTAGTCTTGATATCCATTTACCTTATCCTATCAGATGGAACAGGGCAATGGATACGAGTATTCTATATAACTTACATCTGACAACAAGAAACGAAGTTAATACACAATTAACCCCTTCTCTTCGGGACAGTCCCTTTGCCAGAAAGTCAAGTCTTAGAGGTTTTCACCTCATAGACTTGGTCTGTAAACCTCTTGAAGATTCATGGTTTTGAGCCACTGGTTCTTGTTTATGAACTCACTGTCATCATCAATATGATAACTAGAGTCATAAAACAAACTAATACAGCAGACCGAATTATCTCATAATTCTCCCACTGCATCAAAGCTTTCTCAACACTTGAGATGAACCAGCTAAACTAACAACCATTGTTAATTTATAATTTAGCTTTCAATTAAACAAGATAAGTCTTAACACTTTAGTTGTTACCAAGTTTAATAGAACACTACTTGTATACATCTTTTGCAAAATGAATTATTCATTAAAAATCAAAAGATACTATATACATCTAAAGCGTTCATCAAAAACTTGAGTTTATAGACAATAATTACAACACTTGAAATTATTTCTATACAAACAACTATAAACAAGCAAGCTCCCACTGTATAAACTGCGTAGACGTCTTCATAAGTCGTCTTCAGCATGAAACTGGCAAACAGGAACTAGTTTCCTGAAAAGAATAACAAACATTATTAGTGGTTCCTGAATCAACATCCAGGTATGACAATCATATTCCACATGAAATGTTTAGACAGAAGATAAATCATATTTACCTTGTCGTTCATTCTGAGCCTTTTTCTCCGCAAGGTATTTAGGGCAGTTTCGCTTCTAGTGCCCTTCTTCACCACAATGAAAACATTTTCCACTGTGTGTAGCTTTAACCTTGCCTACAGCTGGGGTTTTGCCCTTCCTGACACTTCTCTTCTTCTTGTGAATAATCTTATTACTCACAGTAAGAGGTTCAGATTTAGTCCCAGACCCAGACCCTTTCTGGAACTTCACAGAAGTGGTAACATTTACCTCCTTCTCCTTTCCTTTCGAGGTATGTAGGGATTGATAAATCTGAAGCTCGTTCAGAAGAGACGTCAGATTGTATTCTAACTTGTTCATGACCATATTGGTCCTAAAGTGCAGGAAACTCTTCGGAAGAGATTCCAAGATAAATCCAACCTGACCTTGTTCATCGACGGTTGCCCCATTTACTTCTGCAGTATTGAAGTACACCATCATGTTAAGGACATGTTCCCTAACAGAGGTTCCTTCAGCCATACGGCAATTGTAAATGTGCTTGAGGGCTTCATACCTAAGAGATGAGGAAGGCTTTCCAAACATCTCTTGTAGTGAAGCCATGATTTCCTTAGCGGAAACCATCCCCTCATGCTTCCTTGACAAAACATCAGATATGCTTGCCAGGATATAAACTCGAGCTTTATCGTTAGCCCGAATCCAACCGTCATATGCTTCACGAACAGTTCGTGAGGCATTTGAACTAGGAACCGGAGGACACTCCTCCGTTAAGACAAATCTTAGGTTGTCGAGAACCAAAACTGCATTAAGGTTTGACTTCCATGTCCCAAAATTTTCACCGGTTAATTTGTCGTGAGCTAACAACTGAATAAAAGAGCTCGACATGCTGAAAAAAGAATGTAAAACTATTAGTGAAACGGTTTTAACCTATTTAAACCAATTAAGAGGTTTAGCAGCAAATAAAGTACCCAAACTCTTTATTTACTAACAACGATACTTTAAGAAGTTAGAATGGTCGCTACCTAAGGGTAAACGAGCACTCCTTCACTAAACCAAGACATTCTTGACTAAATGCTAACTTCAGAATATCTCATATTCCTATAGCATCTTAGTTATCGTTTTTGGTCAAGATTTACTAACTCCTTAGCAAATCTCGTAAGTGTGACCCTCCCTTTTTAGAACGCACAGGACGGCCCCAACAGTGCAACCTAAGGGAATGTCAGAGTTGGGAATGGCCCTATGTTTCTTTATCCATAAATTGTGATTGACTTGTTCAACTCCCATGAAACGGCCCTCCTAAGGGATTGGTGCCACCAAGGGCACCTTGCAGGCGGAACATGAGAATCTCACGGTTCAATCCAATGGAGGAGACCGTAGGATGTACTGACGTACTTCCTTCTCCCACTTACTATAGACACTTACTCCATTCACCTTGCTATTGAAAGTTGCAAATACCATCCTAAGGGGGTTGCCACATTAGCAACACGAGGCCGAGCAAAATTCTCACGTTGTGAACTATACAGAGTGCGTAGCAGGAGAGGGATATATCATATATTCCTTCTCAACACATCTACTAAGCATCATGGACAGGTTTTAGGGTAAACTACTCAGGTTTTATCCGGCTAAGAAAATAAAACCTTAAGTCTAGGCAAACTTTTACCTGAGATGTCTAGGTTTATAAACACTTTACTAACCTTACACCTCTAAAGCATGCTCATAAAGCCGGTTAGCTTTACTCAAGTACCGGATCGTCCCCAGGTAGGAGGTGTTCCGTAAACCGTCAGCTTAAATACCTCCAACCTCGAACAGGATTTCACCGGGTGAGTTTCTCATAACCTTAGCATTTACGAGATTTCGACCTATTCATCTAATGAACCTGATCGAACCATTAACCCTAAATGAACATGCTCTTTCTTTGTTATAGATTTTAAAAGTCTAAGTCATTTTTACAATGCTTGCAAAAGCAGACTTCTATAACAAACTTCTATATGCTTCTCAAACATACGAACGCTAAGGCATGACAATTTGAATATTTAACTTCATAATCAATATAACACTTATATCGGAAAATCCTCAACGGGAACATTTAAAGCAGCAAAAAAGAATCCCAGGGGGACTACTCCTAAAATTCTCTCTGTTCTCTCTCCTCCCATCAATGGGGGACTGAATTTTCTCGGGCAATTCTTCCATGGGGGCTTGAGGCTTTCCATGGCTGCTGTTTGAAGAGTGGATTGCAGCTTGGATTTACGATTTGGAGGGCATGGTGACCACGGAAGCTGAGCTGGGCGCTTCATCAAGGTAAGTTTCTCTGTTTATCTTGGTGTGTTTGCTCTGTTTTCGTCTGCTATTTTGGGTTGGTGTTTGCTCTTTTTTCGTCTACGATTTTGGGGTTCCTTATCTTCGTTTTCGTTGGAGGTCTGGGCTGTCGATTTAGGGTCTCTTTGCTTCTGCCTCTTCTGAATTATGAGGAAGAAAAAATCCCCTCAGAAGAAACCATTTGCCCAAAGCAATGGTATGTCGTCTGTCCTATGCTCGCGGCCTCCAAAATCTTCAGCTATCTTAGGGGGAGCTCTTCCAGTGGCTGCGAGTGGGGAACTTTCGAATGTCCTCACTAATTCATTAGGCAAGGTTGGTGGAGGGATGGCACCTAGGCATTCTTCTTCGGCTGCTGTAGTCTCGGTTCTAAGTTCAGAGAAAAAACAGAGCACTGGTAGTAAGGCTACTGAGTTGGGTAAACAGTCGGCTGAGCTTGCCCTGAGTTCACATGGTGCGAAGGAAGGGGTTTGTACTGAGAAAAGCTCCTGTCGTGGAAAGGATGGTGTTCAAAGTAAGGCCTCTGCCAAATCTGGGCAAACTTCTCCTCTGTCAAAAAATGGGAAAACAGGGGGTCGTTCATTTGAAGGAGAAGCTTTCTGTGTTGATAATGGCCTGGGTTCTCTGCCCCGAATTCTTTCCTCTACGTCTGAGGCTTCTCCTCCGTCTAACCAGAGGAGTGTTGGCGTTGATGAGCATCGGCTGGAGGTTGAAGACGATGGGTTAGGGCAAATCGTTCCATCCTCCAAGGCTGTGGCGGCGGCTGTACGTGAAATTAATGCTATTCCTCTTGATGGAATGTCTCTTAATTGCGTGGGCGGGAATGAAGGGAGGGGCGTCGATTCTATTGAGCCCCACTTAGCTGGCCGTTTGGAATTGTTTCCAAATAAGGAAATGTTGAGTAAGGAATTGTCTGGTACGTTTCTTTCTTCTCCCGTGATTCTGCAAGACTTAAATGAAAAGGCTGCTAGGTCTGTGGGCCGTCTGCAGCGTTCTTCCTCATGGACAAGTAAGGAAAGTTTTGACAAGGCTTTAATTGGAGATCCTTCTTTGGCCAAGTCAAAAGCTAAAAAAGGCAAGTCAATTCTTCCTTCCCCTCAATCCCGTGGGCAGTTGGAAGTTCTTCCAAATGGTGCTAACCAATTTGAATACCCAAATGGGCCTTCCCCAAATGGTGACGATACTGGGCTTGCTTCAAAGAGTATTGGGCTTGCCCAAAAAGGATTTGGTGTTAATGGGATTGGTCCAAGTGGGCTTGACTTGATTGGAAAAGGGATTGACCGAAATGGGCTTGGCCCACTTGGGATGGGCTCAAAAGCTCTAGACTCAGGAAAAGTTGTGGTACCAATTGGGCCGTCCTCCTTTAGCCCAATAGGGCGAGGGCAGTTGGGCCATTTGGTAACTAGGCGTGGTTTGCACAATCAGGTTGAGGGCTTGCCGCTCGAGGATACGGCTGGAGCTAGAGAGGTTGGTTTGGGGTGTAGCTCGTTTGGGCCTAGGATTGGTTCGGGGATTCCAGGAAAGTTTCCTCTTCTTGGCCATCCTCGCCCGGATGTTGGTGGGAGTGAGGGGGATGAGGCGTCTGTGGGTTCTTTCGGTGGGTCTGGGCCTAAGTCGGGTGGGCCCCTGGGGCCCCTCGGTCAGGAGCATAAGGCTAGTTGGGCCAATCTTTTTGGGCCTCAGTGGACCTCCCCATCTGATGCACCTCTCCTCTATAACCCTCCTATTGAGAAGGATGGGATTATGTTTGCCATTCCCTCGGATGAGGTTATTGAGGAAGGCATAGCTGTTTGGAGGGGTTCGTTGGTGGGACAGTTTATGGATGGTAAACTCCCCTTTTTTGTGCTTGATCGGCTTGTTCGTAAGATTTGGGGACATGTGGAAGTTCCAACCATTAACTTGTTTGATAATGGTTTGATCATCTTCAGGTTCCAAAAGGACTCAGCTCGGGACTGGGTCTTGGAGAATGGCCCCTGGCACATTGGGGGTAAGCCTATCCTACTGCGGCAGTGGGTCCCAGGGATAGTCCCTCAGACTTTTGTCTTCGATAAAATTCCTGTGTGGGTTAAGTTCTTCCATGTCCCTATGGAATTGTGGACCACTCCTGGTTTGAGTAACATTGCGAGTACGGTTGGTGTTCCTTTGAGGTTGGATAAGCCTACAAAGGACAAAACGTGCTCCTCGTATGCTCGGGTTTGTGTGGAGGTCGCGATTGAGGCCCCCCTTCCTAGTAAGGTTGGGGTCACTGTCTATGGGGTGGATCACACTATCCCCATAGAGTATGAATGGAAGCCCAAGAGGTGCCTATCCTGTCGGGTCTTTGGCCACTCGGACTCCGGCTGTCCTAAAAAGCCTGTGGGTAGTTTGGAGCCTACCCTTCCTACTCAAGAGTCTACTGAGTGATATGAACCATGTACCCTACATGTTGTCCCAGATTTCAACAAGATGAAGTTGCATTAAATGCACTCGGGCTTCATTTATGAGGAACTCAAGTTAAAATCAAGACACATTAAATGAAGTCAAGTTTCCTTAAAGTTGAACTCAATTCCAACACATGCTTCATTTATGGAACAAGGACTTCAAGCTTCTTCAAGTTGTTGTTCATTATCTCTTGGATGGTTACAAATTATTAGTTGGATGATTGTAAAGTCCAATTCTCGGATTTATGGAGCATTTGTAGTGTTTTTTCAGTTTTAAGACTTTTCATGAACTTCTTATGTTACATTTAGTTAGTGGTTGATTATGGTCATAAAGATTGAAGGTTACAACTATTCAACTACCTCATGGAAGGTCTAGGGTTTTCTTTTTAGGCTATATAAAGCCATGTATGTTGTCTTTACGAGGGGAGATGAAAATGTAGTAAAAAAGAGCCTTTGTGCTTTCTTTTAGCCTAGAGCTAAGAAAATTTGCAATTCTATGTAGTTTAGGTTGCATGCTGAGAATCATTCAAGTGGTCTTGATCAAACTATCTTGTGGAGTGATTCGGATCTCAAACAAGGAATGATCTTCCTTGCCTTGAGATATTTGATCATCAAGGTAATTCGGTTTTTACTTTCCTTGGGTTGATAGCATCTAGATCTAGGAGGGTTCTAATTCCCGCTTCAAGGGTTCTTGCTAAATTAGCTTGGGTGTTTGGACTTGCAATTGAGTTTGCCTTATCATTTGGTATCAGAGCTTAGGCTCAAGATCGGATATATGTTTCCTTTGCATTTCTCTTGAATTTGATTTTTTTTTTGTTTTCCTGTTAATCTTTCAATCTGTCCAGTTTCGTAGTCTGTCAACAAATCACAAAAATATCATATTTACTTAGGTTTTCTCATCTAGTGGTCTTCTGTGATTTTGTAGATCCACATCTAAGGAACAACTTTGTTTTCTATGAGAATTTCTAAATCATCTTTCGTGAGGGTGAAACGTATTCCTCTTTACAAATTATTCTGGAAAATTTCTATACCCGAGAACATGTGTTCATTTTTTGTTCTTGCTATTTTTGGCTCTAAACAATGCTAGATCCGAATTTCACTACTGGAAGCTCTTCAAATGTGTTGTAACCAAGCTGCTAGTTTCCTTATCATGTCAGTTACACATTGATTTCTGTCTAGACATAACCATTATTCATTAAAGTTTTGGCGGTTACAATTTTAACTCATTCAATTTCTAACCGTTGGAAGTTTAATGCTCTTGGTGTTTGATTTATGTAACTCATTTATGTTTTAAAGGCTGAATTCAACTCCCTAATACCTCAAACAGTCGTTAGACATTATGGTCTTAAGAGTTACATTTCGTATCTTTTAAACTCAACTTATCAATAGCATTAATTCTCCTGGTTCTTTCATTTCTCGATATGCTCATCTTGTTACTTGTTTGATTTCTGAATTTTTTTTTTCCATAAGCCTAGTTTGCTTGTTTGTATTCAAAGTATGCTACTACCGATTAGATTGCAAACTATCTTGGCTTCTTCATTTCCAATTTTGAGAGTTGAAAAAGAGAGCTTAAATAGAGTGATTTGTGAAAATGAGTGAAAACACGAGTGACAAAAATTTCATTGAGTGTAAGCACGCGAGAGGGTGTTGTGAGGTCCTTTGTGTTTTGAATTTGCAGCAATGTCACACAAAACAAGATTCGAGGACGAATCTTCTTGAAGAAAGGGAGAATGATATGAACCATGTACCCTACATGTTGTCCCAGATTTCAACAAGATGAAGTTGCATTAAATGCACTCGGGCTTCATTTATGAGGAACTCAAGTTAAAATCAAGACACATTAAATGAAGTCAAGTTTCCTTAAAGTTGAACTCAATTCCAACACATGCTTCATTTATGGAACAAGGACTTCAAGCTTCTTCAAGTTGTTGTTCATTATCTCTTGGATGGTTACAAATTATTAGTTGGATGATTGTAAAGTCCAATTCTCGGATTTATGGAGCATTTGTAGTGTTTTTTCAGTTTTAAGACTTTTCATGAACTTCTTATGTTACATTTAGTTAGTGGTTGATTATGGTCATAAAGATTGAAGGTTACAACTATTCAACTACCTCATGGAAGGTCTAGGGTTTTCTTTTTAGGCTATATAAAGCCATGTATGTTGTCTTTACGAGGGGAGATGAAAATGTAGTAAAAAAGAGCCTTTGTGCTTTCTTTTAGCCTAGAGCTAAGAAAATTTGCAATTCTATGTAGTTTAGGTTGCATGCTGAGAATCATTCAAGTGGTCTTGATCAAACTATCTTGTGGAGTGATTCGGATCTCAAACAAGGAATGATCTTCCTTGCCTTGAGATATTTGATCATCAAGGTAATCCGGTTTTTACTTTCCTTGGGTTGATAGCATCTAGATCTAGGAGGGTTCTAATTCCCGCTTCAAGGGTTCTTGCTAAATTAGCTTGGGTGTTTGGACTTGCAATTGAGTTTGCCTTATCACTGAGGGTGGGGTCAGGGTGCCGGCTCAGAGTGATAGCGTGAACTCGGTTCAGGTAGGGGTTGCTAGTGGGGAGGGGGACCAGGCCTCCTCTCTGGAGGCCGGTGATGACTTTATCCCTGTGGGAGGGAAATCCCGCAGGCGTAAACGGAAGAAGGCTGCCAGGTCCTTGGCTGCAGACTCGTCTGCCCTTCCCTTTGCCTTGGCTAGTCTTCCGAGTTCTCCTACCGGTCCCTCCTCTCGGCTTCCCCGATCTCCTGAACCCCTGAAGGGGGTTCATGTGACTAACTCGTTCGGTTCTCTTTCGGATTCGTTAGGGTGTGATTTGGCCCCCCCGAGGGTGGTTTCCTTAGTGGAAAAGACGCTCTGTGATAGTGTTGACCCTCGTTGGTGTCAGGATGCCATTGTCTCCCCGTCTACTTCCTATGTCTAGTTGGTGCTCGTGGAATGTGCGCGGTCTCACTGACCCGACAAAAGGACGATGTGTTCGCTCCTTTTTGCAAGCTGAGGATATTGGTTTCTGCTGTCTGGTAGAAACTAAGGTTAAGGCTCATCAGTTTGATTTCGTTTTTCGTTCCTTTGGGGCTGATTGGCAGTGTGCTTGTAGTTATGGGGAGAGCGGCCTGGGTCGTATTTGGGTGCTATGGCGTTCCCGTCGTTTCTCTTTCTCCCCTAGCCTGATTAGCCCTCAGTTGGTTACTGGCTCCCTGGTGGACCTGTCTTCTCAGGTTGCGACTCATATTGCCTGTGTGTATGGGTCAAATCTCGAGGCTGGGAGGTCTGTTTTGTGGAGGGAGTTGGCCTTGGCTTGTTCGAGTTGGTCTTCCCCTGGCATTGTTATGGGAGACTTTAACGAGACTCGCCGGTTGACTGAGAGGAGTGGGGGTAACCACAGCATTTCGGCGATGGGAGCCTTTGATACTGCTCTCCTAGAGGCTGACTTGGTTGAGCTGCCGGTTCAGGGGAATTGTTTCACTTGGACTAGTCGCCCGAGGGGAGGCCCAGGAGGTCAGTTGGGAAGGTTGGATAGAGTCTTGGTCAACGCTGCGTGGGCTTCTGGTCGGCCTATGTGTGTGGTGCACGTGCATGACTGGGGTGTCTCTGACCATAGTCCGTTGGTCTTCTCTCCTGGCCCTTTAAGTGCTCGTCGGTCTCCCTCCTTTCGGTTCTTTAACCATTGGGGGGAGTCTGTAGGTTTTTGTCTGTGATTGCCAGTAGGTGGGTGACCCATGTTGGGGTCTCTCCGCTTGTTAGCTTCGCTCGCAATTTAAAGGGCTTAAAGGGGACTCTCCGGCAGGAGTTTGGGACGCCTATTGCCGTGCTTAGTCAGCAGGTTATTGATCTGCGCTTGGCCATGGAGGCTGCCCAGGCGGGAGTTTTGGTGGACCCCCTCTCTCCTTCCCTCCAGCGTCAGGCTGCTGAGGCTTCTGATAGGTTCTGGGCAGCCGCTAAGAGTGAGGAAGCCTCCCTTCGGCAGAAATCGAGGGTCAAGTGGCTGGCGTTAGGGGATAGAAACACGGGGTTCTTTCACAGGAGTGTTAAAGTTAGGGCAGCCCGAAATAACTTTTCCTCTTTGGTTGATGGCTCTGGGGTCAGGTTGTCGTCCCATGAGGACATCTCGAGATCTCTGGTTCATTATTTCCAGGGTCTCTTGGGGTCCCAAGGGGTTGGGTATCGTGACCTCTCTGAGTGTTTAAAGCCGATGGTGGGGTTTTTGTGGTCTGATCAGTGTGTAACTGATCTCACTCGCCCCATCTCGCGAGAGGAAGTTCGTGCTGTTCTCTTTTCCATGAGTAGTGCCAGGGCTCCTGGCCCGGATGGCTTCCCTGTGGGGTTTTTCAAAGCTGCTTGGAGTGTTGTTGGGGATGATTTCGTTTCCGCTGTGCTTCACTTCTTTGATACCTCCTTCCTTCCTCCTGGTATCAATGCCACCTCTCTTACCTTGATTCCTAAGAAGGTGGGTGCTTCACAGGTTGAGGACTTTAGGCCTATTTCTTGCTGTAATGTGTTGTATAAATGCATTGCAAAGGTTTTGGCTAATCGTCTTCGCGTGTGGCTGCCTTCCTTCATTAGTCCGAATCAGTCGGCCTTTGTTCAAGGAAGGAGCATTGTGGATAATATTCTGCTCTGCCAGGAGTTGGTTGGGGGTTACCACCTCAACAAAGGGAGCCCGCGGTGTGTGCTGAAGATTGACCTGCAGAAGGCTTATGACTCTATTCAGTGGGATTTTCTCTTTGGCTTACTGCTTTCGATTGGTACGCCCTGCCAGTTTGTCAACTGGGTCCGGGCTTGTGTTACTTCGCCTATGTTCTCCATCTCGGTGAATGGGTCCTCTGAGGGGTTTTTTGCGGGTAGGCGTGGTCTCCGTCAGGGTGACCCCCTGTCCCCTTACCTGTTCGTCATGTGTATGGAAGTCTTATCGCGGCTGCTGAATTCCCCGCCGCCTGGTTTCGAGTTTCATCCCAAGTGCGAGATGGTTAATCTGACTCATCTTTGCTTTGCGGATGACTTGATGATTTTCTCTGCAGGGAACAGGGCTTCTTTGCGGTTTGTCCAGCAGTCTCTGCTTCACTTCCAGGAGCTTTCTGGCCTTGTGGCCAACTCCGCTAAGAGCTCTATGTTCTGCGCGGGGGTTTCTGCCCAGGTGGCTGTTGATCTGGCTGGTTTCATGGGTGTTGCTCTGGCGACCTTGCCTGTGTGTTACTTAGGTCTCCCTCTCATCTCAGGTCGGTTGTCTTCTCGGGATTGCCAGCCTCTGATTGATCGGATCACCTCTAGGATTGACAGTTGGACAGCTAGGGCTCTTTCCTATGCAGGAAGGTTGCAGCTTATCCATTCGGTCCTTCAGAGCTTCCAAGTCTATTGGGCTAGTGTGTTTGTTCTGCCTGCTCGTATTGTCCATAGGGTTGAGAGTTTGCTTCGTTGCTACCTCTGGAAGGGCTCTCCTTCTGGTTGTGGGGGGGCGAAGGTGGCCTGGGCTGACATTTGTTTGCCGAAGAGCGAGGGGGGTTTGGGTATTCGTCATATCCCTTCCTGGAACTCGGCAGCAGTTATGAAGCTCCTCTGGCTCCTCCTGCTTCGTTCTGGTTCTCTGTGGGTGGCTTGGATGGAGGCGTATATCCTCCGTGGTCGGTCTCTCTGGACGATTCCTGTGTCGTCTACGTGGTCTTGGTGCCTTAAGGCGATTATGGGGCTTCGGGACCAATTCCGTCCTCTTATCCGGTTTTCCATTGGTGACGGTTCTAGGTGTCGTATGTGGGTTGACCCCTGGTTGCCTGATGGTCCTATTCTCCCCAGAATTAGTGATCGTATCTTGTATGACGCAGCTAGTCATATTCAAGCTATGGTCTCTGATTTTTTGCTACCTGATGGTTCGTGGCGGTGGCCGGCAGTGTCTCCTGATTTATTGGAGATCGCCGATGCTGTGCGTTCTACTGTGTGTTGCCCAGGTAGGGAGGATAAGTTGATCTGGGTTCCTAGTGGGATTGGTTTTTCGGTTTCTAGTGCTTGGGAGGTGATTCGCCCTCGTGGGACTGTGGTCTCGTGGCAGAGTTTGATCTGGTTCGGGGGGAATATTCCGCGTCATGCTTTTGTCACCTGGCTGGCCTTGAGGGACCGCTTGTATACTCGTGATAGGCTGGCTAGGTGGATCCCCTCGACACCTACTGATTGTTTGCTTTGTTTGTCCGGGTCTGAGTCCCGTGACCACTTGTTCTTCCAGTGTCCCTTTGCGAGTTTGGTGTGGGAGGATATCCTCTGTTGGGGCAGAGCTTCTCGCCTCGTTCTCCCTTGGGATGCTGAGCTTGAGTGGATTTGTCGGGTGAGTGCTGGGCAGCACAAGCGTAAGCTTGTTTGGAGGGTGGCCTGGTGTGCTGTGATATACCATATTTGGAGGGAACGCAATTTGCGTTTTCATGGCCCGGGGCACCGCCCTACTCAGTCGGTTATCGCTGCTATTCGGTCTGATATTTCTTCTGCATGCTCGTCCTGGGCGGGTGCGGTTTCGGCCGTCTCCCCCTGGGATTCTTTTGATTGACCTTGTCTTGTTCTTTGAGTGTGTGCAGGTGTTATGTCAGGTTGCTCCTGTGGCGCTGTCTCGCGTATGGCGATTGCTTCTTCCCCTGCTCTGTCCCAGGTTCTTGCTGCTGTTCCTTTCCTGTAGGGGTTTTGGTTGGTCTGGGTGGCTTAGTTATTTGCGCTTGTCCCTGTGCTTGTTATTGTTCTTTGTTCGCTGCTTCCTGAGGCTTGTTTCTGTTGCTGGCTTCTTCTTCTGTCTGTCCTTGCCCTTCCTTGGCCTTCTTCCCTGGTGGCTTCTTGTGTGGGGCTCTGCGTGGCTTGTCTGTGGGTTGTCCCTAGCTGTCGGGGTGGTTCAGGCGGTGCTTGTTTCTTCTGCAGTTGGCTGTCCTTCTCTTGTTCTGTGGGTGCTCGTTGTCCCCTGCCGGTCCTGGTTCCTAATGGAGCGGAGTTCTGGACGCTCGTTGTCACCCCGAAAGGCGCCTTGTCCTGAGGGTGTGTGGGCTTTTGGTGGGTCCTTGGATCTGGCTTTGTCGAGGGAAGCGATGCTGGCTGGGTCCCTGTGGCTTCCTGCCGTGCCTGCATACCGGATGGTTGTTCTTCTGCCATAAGTAGGGGGAAAACGAGTTGATGGGCCTCCTCTTTGTTCGGTTCCTTGGTTGAGCTTGGGGGGCGGGCTTCTTGCTTACATTTGATGGATGGCCAGCTTGGCCCCTTTTTTCTCAGCATCTGCCTGTCCTCTCCCTGTTTTTGCTTGGTGCCCCTTGACCCTGTCTGCAGTCGCTCTTTCGCTAGTACCGGCAGGGGTTGGATGGCCTGGGGAGTGTTGTGGGCGGATGAGTGGTCATGCTTCGCGGTTGAAGTGTCACGATTCCTTCGTGTTCTATCTCTTTGTTTCCTCCTGCTTCGGCTGTTTCTTTGCTTTTCAGTTGTGTTTCTTTTCTAGCTCTTTCCCGCTTGTGGGTTGAATGCTGGAGTGTTGTTGTTTGTTTTATTTGCTGCTTTTGTTGCTTTCCCTCGGGCTGTGAGGTTTCCGTTGTGTTGTTTTCTTTTGTTGTCGTACATTGGTTCTCCCAGTGTTTGTTCACTTGTTGTTGTGCCCTTTGGCCTCGGGCTTTGAGGCCTTTTGCTTATATATATTCACTTTTGCAAAAAAAAAAAAAAAAAAAAAAACACTTATATCGATTATGCTCTTAAATATACAACTCCTAATTCATAAATTAATATAACACTTATATCAATTATTATGAATTAAGCATGTATCCTATACATTATAACAATTATAACATACAATATGCATCTTAGTTGGATGTTTAATTTCATAATTAATATAACAATTATATCAATTATTCTATTAACCAAACAACAACTAATTCATGAATTAATATAACACTTATATTAATACTCATGAATTATACATGCATCCAATATATTATAACACTTATAACCTATAATATGCATAAAACCAGGACAACCTATGTTGTAAATTTAATTTCATAATTAATATAACACTTATATCAATTATTCTATTAAATTAGCAACAACTAATTCATGAATTAATATAACTCTTATATTAATACTCATGAATTCCCAAATATGCATACTATATATTATAACACTTATAACATAATACCAATGCATGGAGCATGCTTCCTATGGTGGGATTTTAAATCTATATGGCATACGATATGCACATACAAACATGGATTTTAATTAAAACATACATTCGCAATGCATAATTAATTAAACACACTAAAGTGGATCGATTTTGGCATTTAGCAAGCAATAACTATTTTATTACAAGCTTGAACAACAAGCTAAGTCTTGAGCGGACTTCGAACTCTTCGCACCGTCTTTGACCAGCTTGCTTCCTCCGAACGCTTCGGCCAATTTCTCTTCGTATTGCCTAGAACGAGTTGAACTTATACCGAACATTTCGGCGAGCTCAAAACTCGAGGTTCTTTCACAAAGAAACCTATATGGACTCTAATGACTCTAAAAATACAGACTCTTCCGCACGCATTAAAGCCCATACATTCTCGGACAATTACATATAATGAAATTCAAATAGAAACTATGCCAAAATCGATATTCACTTTAGACATCCATTCAGAAACAATTTCTAAATTAAAATACCCACCAACTTAAATTGATGCAAATTGAGTTAATCACAAAATCGCTCTGATACCAATTGATGGAGCGACATGCGCAGCGGAAAGCGATTTCGGACCGATGATACTCTAATTTCATCAATTTAACAAATAGAAAACATGCTCAAAGCAACGGAAATAAGAAATTAGAAATACATACCCTTGTAGCTCCAATTTCTTCAAGCTCCGCCGCTCTTTCCTCGTCACGAACACTTCCGACCTCTTCTCACGAACGCCACGAGGACCACCCTAGGTAGTCCCGGCTATCCTCGGGCTTAGTAGCGGAGTTGTGGGACTCCTTGAACTTAGGGGGTTTGTTGAGAGGTAAAGAGGAAGAAGATGAAGAGTAAAGGAAATAGAGCTTGGTGATGGTTCAACAAGAAATTGATGAACCATTCATCAATTGCTTCTAACCAATTTCAACAACACTCTAGGAATTCAACACTTGAATTCAAAATTTGAGGAAAGAGTTTTGAACAACTTCAAAAACTCTATAATTCTTTCTAAAAGAACATACCTCAAATTTGTTCCAAAACTCCAAGCATCAAGCAACTCATAAACTCATCCATGGAGTTCTCCAACCACTTGAAGAACGAAGGAGAGAAAAATAAAATGCCAGCCGAAGTGAAAACCAAAAAGAAATGAAAAAAGTCTTATGAAAACCCAATTCTCATTCCTTTGCCAAAAAAAGATAATGGATTACACATGTCTCTTTGCATGTGTAATTCATTATTAATTACAATTATAATTATAAAAATAATTATAATTTATAATTTATATTAATTAAAAAATTAATTAATATATTTATTATTTAATATAATATCATATATTATTTAAATAATAAACCTGGCCCCGGTTTTCCAAAAAACGAATTTTCCAATATGAATCATTATTCATATTTTTCTCCAGTCAATGTATTTAAATCATATTTAAATACGTCTTCCTCTACTTACAAATTTAAATCACATTTAAATATGATTAACCTCAGTCAACAAACCCAAAAAATTGGATTTCTCCAAGTTCTTGCCTATAGCACTGCTACACCGCTTTATCCGAGCTAACCAGGAGAACCTAAAGGACCTACAGATCATGAGCTCCAACGATACGAGATTATTCGGTCAAAACTCTTTTAACCCGAATCAATCAACTTTCGTTAACCCTCGGAGACTCCACTAAAGTCCGAGGGTTGCACTCTCCTCACTATAGATATATTATGTCCTTTGATATAACCGTCACTGGCAAGTCGACCCTTCACAGGTTGTTCGTAACCACAGCTGGGTCATTTAAACCGTTTAACCCCTGCATTACGTCTTGTTCCTTAAGTACCACTGACACCTCTAATGAACAATAGATGTGTGGTCCAACCAACAGATCAATTAACCCTCTCATCACATGAGAGTGTGAGCGCTCATTGTTCAAGCCCCGGAGTCAGCTATTAAGGGAACAACCTATCTACTAACCCTGAAGAGCGGGTTAGGAGTGAATTCCAATCTTGCTGTACTATGTCCCCAGCTACCTATTCGACTTTATCCTCAAGATGGTAGGCTTATTGAGTCGGCGCTAATGGGCCACTCTCACCCGTGCAAGTCAAAGGATACTATCGAATAAACAGGAGTTCATAGCGAGCTCAGGATTGAGATCGAGTTACCTAGGCCATCAATATGTATAAGTCGGTCTCATCAGTAAACGGAGTTATAAAGAGAGAGCGACTTAATACGCGGTTCGATCTTGTGTAAACTCTTTACACAGAACGCCCTCACTTCTCACATCTCCATGTGGAACGATTCGGATCACATCGTTCTGTACAATACAAAGTGAGCCGCATCCAATAGTGTTACCAGGATAAGGTACCCAGCCTTATCCGTATACTATAGACCGTTTTGACTGACTACTTGAGCCTGATCCACAATCATGTCATACATGAAGCTCAAGTACTCATATTCAGCCAAGGGTGTTGGTCATTGGTATAGGTTAAACCAAACACGTTTCACTTTATTCCAGTAAACTCTTTTACTGAATAAAACTAATAACTCTTTATTCTAAATAGAATATTTACAAACATAACAGTTTACAAACCACGAGTTTTAGGACATAAAACCCAACAAGAAGAATTTGAACTTCAAAGGTAACTTCTAAATTATTGTCTTTGATTTTCAAATTACATGCTTTTTCCTTTTAAATTAACAAAATAAGAGTACTTAGATCCAACGATGCTTCCGCTATGCATGCCGAAAGTCTAACAGGTGGGTGCCTCCCGGGTTGAGGATTTCAGGCCTATTTCCAGCTGTAATGTGTTGTATAAATGCATTGCAAAGGTTTTGGCTAATCGTCTTCGCGTGTGGCTGCCTTCCTTCATCAGTCCGAATCAGTCGGCCTTTGTTCAAGGGAGGAGTATTGTGGATAACATTCTGCTCTGCCAGGAGTTGGTTGGGGGTTACCACCTCAATAAAGGGAGGCCGCGGTGTGTGCTGAAGATCGACCTGCAGAAAGCTTATGATTCTATCCAGTGGGATTTTCTCTTTGGCTTACTGCTCTCGATTGGCACGCCTTGCCAGTTTGTCAACTGGATCCGGGCTTGCGTTACTTCTCCTATGTTCTCCATTTCGGTGAATGGGTCCTCTGAGGGGTTTTTTGCGGGTAGGCGGGGTCTCCGTCAGGGAGATCCCCTGTCCCCTTACCTGTAAAGAACCCCTCAGAGGACCGATTCACAGAAATAGAGAACATAGGCGAAGTAACGCAAGCCCGGATCCAGTTGACAAACTGGCAAGACGTACCAATCGCGAGCAGCAAGCCAAAGAGGAAATCCCACTGGATAGAATTATAGGCTTTCTGTTGGTCGACCTTCAGCACACACCGCGGGCTACCCTTTTTGAGGTGGTACCCCCCAACCAACTCCTGGCAGAGCAGAATGTTATCCACAATACTCCTCCCTTGAACAAAAGCCGACTGATTCGGACTAATGAAGGAAGGCAGCCACACACGAAGACGATTAGCCAAAATCTTTGCAATGCATTTATACAACACATTAAAACAGGAAATGGGCCTAAAATCCTCAACCCGGGAGGCACCCACCTTCTTTGGAATCAAGGAAAGAGAGGTGGCATTGATACCAGAAGGAAGGAAGGAAGTATCAAAGAAGTGAAGCGCTGCGGAACAAAAATCATCCCCAACAACACTCCAAGCAGCTTTGAAAAACCCCACAGAGAAACCATCCGGACCTGGAGCCTTGGCACTACTCATGGAAAAGAGAACAACTCAAACCTCATCTCTCGAGATGGGACGGATGAGATCAGTTACACATTGATCAGACCACAAAAAACCCACAATCGGCTTTAACTGCTCTGTAAGGTCACGGTAACCAACCCTCTGAGAACCCAAGAGCCCTGGAAATACTGAACCACAGCTCTTGAGATGTCCTCATGGGCAGACAACCTGACCCCAGAACCATCAACTAGAGAGGAAAAACTATTCGGAGTTGCCCTAACTTTCACGCTCCTGTGAAAGAAACCCGAGTTCCTATACTCTAACGCCAGACATTTAATCCTCGATTTCTGCCGAAGAGAGGCTTCTTCACACCTAGCTGCTGCCCAAAATCTATCTGAAGCCTTAGAGGCCTGAAGCTGGAGGGAGGGAGAAAGGGGATCAGCCAACACTCCTCCCTAAGCAGCCTCTATGGCCGAGCGAAGATCAACAACCTCCTAACTAAGCACGACAATCGGCTTCTCAAACTCCTGCCTCAGTGACCTCTTCAAGCCCTTTAAGTTGCGGGAGAAGCTAACAAGCGAAGATACCCCAACATGGGATACCCACATAGTAGCAACCACAGACAAAAACCTATCAGACTCCCCCCAATGGTTAAAGAACCGAAAGAAGGGAGACCGACGAGCACAAAAGGGGCTTGGAGAGAAAACCAACGGGCCGTGATCAGAAACACCCCAAGCATGCACCTGCCTCACACACAGCGGCCGGGCAGAGGCCCACTCAGCATTCACCAAAACTCTATCCAACCTCCCCAACTGACCTCCCGGGCCACCACGCGGGCGGCTAGTCCAAGTGAACCAATTCCCCTGAACTGGCAACTCAACCAAGTCAGCCTCAAGGAGAGCACTATCAAAGGCTCCCATCGCAGAGAAGCTATGGTTACCACCACTCCTCTCAGTCAATCGTCGAGTCTCATTGAAGTCGCCCATAACCACTCTAGGGGAAGACCAGCTCGAACAAGCCAAAGCCAACTCCCTCCAGAGTTGTAGTTTGAGGTTAAAAAGCGTCCCCGACCATAAGTTTGGAAAAGAAGGGAAGAAACGAGCGATATGGAAATTGCAAAAAACCGAAAACGCCCCGGTGGGATGCATTTTTTGAAATTTTTTTTATTAAAAAATGGGTTCGTATTGATTAAACATTCAAAATTCACTCTTTGGTTTTTTGCAATTCGGAATCTTACTCAGTTTTTTTGGCACGTGCTTTAAATGCTCCCGTTGAGGATTTTAGGGCTTTGAGATTGGGGTGCAAGGTTGTTAGATATTAGACTCGCAGGCTTCGAGAGTTGTAGTTTGAGGTTAAAAAGCGTCCCCGACCATAAGTTTGGAAAAGAAGGGAAGAAACGAGCGATATGGAAATTGCAAAAAACCGAAAACGCCCTGGTGGGATGCCTTTTTTGAAATTTTTTTTTTATTAAAAAATGGGTTCGTATTGATTAAACATTCACAATCCACTCTTTGGTTTTGTGCAATTCGGAATCTTACTCAGTTTTTTTGGCACGTGCTTTAAATGCTCCCGTTGAGGATTTTAGGGCTTTGAGATTGGGGTGCAAGGTTGTTAGATATTAGACTCGCAAGCTTCAAGAGTTGTAGTTTGAGGTTAAAAAGCGTCCCCGACCATAAGTTTGGAAAAGAAGGGAAGAAACGAGCGATATGGAAATTGCAAAAAACCGAAAACGCCCCGGTGGGATGCATTATTTGAAATTTTTTTTATTCAAAAATGGGTTCGTATTGATCAAACATTCACAATCCACTCTTTGGTTTTGTGCAATTCGGAATCTTACTCAGTTTTTTTGGCACGTGCTTTAAATGCTCCCGTTCAGGATTTTAGGGCTTTGACATTGGGGTGCAAGGTTGTTAGATATTAGACTCGCAGGCTTCGAGAGTTGTAGTTTGAGGTTAAAAAACGTCCCCGACCATAAGCTTGGAAAAGAAGGGAAGAAACGAGCGATATGGAAATTGCAAAAAACCGAAAACGCCCCGGTGGGATGCATTTTTTGAAATTTTTTTTATTCAAAAGTGGGTTCGTATTGATCAAACATTCACAATCCACTCTTTGGTTTTTTTTTTTTGCAAAAGTGATTATATTAAGCAAAAGGACCTCAAAGCCCGAGGTCAAAGGGCACCAAAAAACAAAGGAACAATCCACTGGGAAAACCAATGTACAAAAGCAAGAAAACAACCCAAAACGGGAACCTCACAGCCCAAGGGAGGGCAAGAAAAGCACAAGAAGAACACCCAGCACCAAACCCACAAGCGGGAAGGAGCCAGAAAAAATAAAAGAACCGAAAAGAACAACACAACACAAAGAACAGAACGAGCCACAACCGCAACTAGAGGAAGCACGACGACCCCTCAAGTACGAAACAACACTCCCCAGCCACCAAACATCCTTAGGCCACTGAACCCCCAGCCGGAGCGAGCAACAAGAGACTCCAGACAAAGTTAACAGGGCACCACACAGAGCAGAGGGAGGACCTTTCAGATGCTGAGAGAAAAAGGGGCCAAGCTAGCCATCCACCCCATGCGTGTGAGTACAAGCCTCCCAAGCAGCACCTAGGAAACTGAAGCGACGAAGAGGCCCTACAACTCGTTTTCCCCCTACTTCTGGCAAAAGAACAACCATTAGGCATGCAGGCCCGGCAGAAAGCCACAAGGACCAGGCAGGCATCGCTTCCCTCGACATTGCCCAGACCAAGGACCCTCACCAAAAGCCGACACACCCTCAGGACAAGGCGCCTTTCGGGGTGACAACAAGCGGACAGAACAACTCGTCCCAAACATGAACCAAGACAACACCAGGGGGCAAAAAGTACGCACAGAAACACAGTAGGACAACCAACTGCAAAAGAAGCAAGCATCATCCAGAACCAACCCCTACAAAGAGGGCCCCAAAACAGACCCGCCTCTCATAGTCAAAGCCTCAAAACCACCGACCAGGGAAGGTGCCAAGGACAACAAGGGGCAAACCGGGGAATAAAGCGAGAACCTGAAAGAGCCACGGCAAGGAAACCACACAGAGAGGCCCCAAACCAGACAGGTCGCACAAAGCCAAACACAGCAATCCCCCTCCAGGGAAGAGAGAACAACAGCACCAAAGGGCTAGGGGAAGAAGTACTCGCCAGGGAGAAACAACAACGAAGGAACAACCTGAAAATAACACCTGAAAGAGCCACGGCAAGGAAACCTCACAGAGAGGCCGAAAACCAGACAAGCCGCACAAAGCCAAAACAGCAAACCGCCCCCAAGGGAAGAGAGAACAGCAACGCCAAGGGGCTAGGGACAGAACAGGGGAAGAAGCACTAGCCAGGACGAAACAACAACGAAGCAACAACCTGAAAATAACACATGCAAACACTCATAGAACAAGAGAAAGTCAATCAAAAGAATCCCAGGGGGAACCGGCCGAAACCGCACCCACCCAGGACGAGCACGCAGAAGAAATATCAGACCGAATAGCAGTGATAACCAACTAAGAAGGACGGTGACCCGGGTCGTGAAAACGCAGGTTGCGTTCCTTCAAGATATGGTAGATCACAACACACTAGGCCACTCTCCAAACAAGCTTACGCTTATGCTGCCCAGCACTCTCCCGACAAATCCACTCAAGCTCAGCATCCCAAGGAAGAACGAGGCGGGAAGCTCCATCCCAACTGAGGATATCCTCCCACACCATACTCGCAAAGGGGCACTGAAAGAACAAGTGGTCGCGAGACTCAGTCCCAGACAAACAAAGCAAATAATCAGTAGGGGTCGAGGGAATCCACCTGGCTAGTCTGTCACGGGTATACAATCTATCCCTCAAGGCCAGCCAGGTGACAAAAGCATGACGTGGTATATTCCCCCCAAACCACAGCAAACCCTGCCAAGGAACCACCGTCCCACGAGGGCGGATCGCCTCCCACGCACTCGAGACTGAAAACCCAATCCCGCCCGGAACCTAGATCAACCTATCCTCCCGACCTGGGCAACACACAGTAGAGCGCACGGCATCGGAGATCTCCAACATCTCAAGAGGCACCGACGGCCACCGCCACGAACCATCAGGCAGCAGGAAATCGGAGACCGTAGCTTGTATATGACTAGCCGCGTCATACAAGATACGATCTCTAATCCTCGGGAGAATATGACCATCAGGCAGCCATGGATCCACCCACATACGACACCTACAACCATCTCCAATGGAAAACCGGACAAGTGGACGGAATTGGTCACGAAGCCCCATAATCGCCTTGAGGCACCAAGACCACTGAGATGACACAGGAATCGTCCACATAGAACGTCCACGGAGGATATACTCCTCCATCCAAGTGACCCACAGAGAACCAGAACGAAGCAGAAGGAGCCAAAGGAGCTTCATAACAGTTGCCAAGTTCCAGGACTGGATATGACGAATACCCAAACCTCCCTCCCGCTTCGGCAAACAAATATCATCTCTGGCTACCTTAGCCCCCCCCCGTGACCAGAAGGAGAGCCTTTCCAGAGGTAGCAACGAAGCAAACTCTCAACCCTATGGACTACACGAGCAGGCAGCACAAAAACACTAGCCCAATAGACATGGAAGCTCTGGAGGACCGATTGAATATGCTGCAACCTACCAGCATAGGAAAGAGCCCTAGCAGTCCAATTACCAATCCTAGGGGATCCGATCAATCAGGGGCTAGCAATCACGAGAAGACAGCCGCCTTGAGAGAAGGGGGAGACCTAAGTAACAAACAGGCAGCGTCGCAAGAGGAACTCCCATGAACTCAGCTAGGGCATCTGCCCCCGGGACAGGAACCCCCGCACAGAACATCGAGCTCTTAGCGGAGTTAGCCACAAGGCCAGAAAGCTCCTGAAAGCGATGTAAGGTCTGCTGAACAAACCTCAAAGAAGTCCTATTACCCGCAGAGAAAATCATCAAAGACGGGTGAGTGAGCGCATCACCTAGATAGCCTAGAGTGGGGGTTGATTGATCCTGCACCGTGCAAACGGGGCATGAATGATTTAAAAGATTTAACTGCATTATATACCGCCAATAAAGGTAAATTTTTAAATCGAACAACCACTTGGTGCAGTGGGTGAGCGCTCCGCCTAAGATAGCAGAGAGTGGGGGTTCGATTCTGCTCTAGGGCAGATTTTCATAAAAATTATCAAACAACCAGTTGGTGCAACGGGTGAGTGAGCGCATCACCTAGATAGCACAGAGTGGGGGTTGATTGATCCTGCACCGTCAAACGGGGCATGAATGATTTAAAATATTTAACTGCATTATATACCGCCAATAAAGGCAAATTTTTTAGCTGCAGCCTTCAAGGATTTTTTATTTTTCTCTCTCCTAAATTTCTCTCTGTTCTCTCTCCTCGTAACAATGGGGGACTGAATTTGGAGGGACTTCGTCTTCATCCATGGTGGCTTGGGCTGTTCATGGTTGCGGTTTGAAGATTAGGAGGGCAAGCTAAACAAGGTAGCGGAGCTGGGCGCGTCTTCGAGGATCATCTTCAATGAGGAAAAAGAAATCCCCTCAAAAGAAGTCTCCAGGTAAACCATTCAATGGGTCTCGTCCTCCAATATCATCATCTGGTAACGTTTTGGGGAAGCAGGTGCCTCAGAGTTCGTTTGCTGATGTTCCTTTATCGGGATTCAAGTCAGGGGGAAAACAGAGCATCGTCTGTGGTAAGGTTCCTGCTGTGGGAAAGCTATTAAAGATGCCTACTCTTCCATTAGAGGTAGCTGGTACTGTTAAGAGGCGTGATCAGGAAGGTTCATCTAGCGTTTCTGGGGAGCCTACAACTGATGCGATATCTGGGAAAACAGGGGTTGTTTCCTTTCCTTTGAAAGCTTGCACTGTGGCAGACGTCCGCGTGAAGGGGAGCTCTTTGTCTCGTCCGTTAAACCAGAGTTCTAAAGTTCAGTCTACGACAGAGGAGATGGCCTCGTCTTCTTCTCATCTGGGCATGGCTCGGCTAGAGGTTGAAGATGATGGATTAGGGCAGGCCGTCTCTTTCCCCAGGGTTGCGACGGCTGAAGATTCTACATTGAATGCCTTTTCTATGGAAGGAAAGAGTATTAAAAAAATTGAGCAGCCAGTTGACCTCTCTCTTCCCGTGATGAACGCTGCTGCTCTTAATGAGCGTGCTGCTGTTGCTCAACGCCCAGCTGGCCGTTTGGTGAAAGGGAAAAAGCCGGATAGTCTGCCTTCTATGGAAAGCCATTTAAGGAACGGTGCTGCTCGGCCATTGGGTTTAATGACCATGGAGGCCCGTTATGGTAAGTCTAGGAGTCTAATGACCTTGGACGACATGGTAAGTCTGGCAGTTCCCTTCCCCCTATTGGGCCGATTGGTGGGGACTTAAGGGGCAAGCATAATGACCCAAGTTTAATTAAGCATGGTCCAATTGAGTTAGGGCAGATTAACACTTTTATGAGAGTGGGGGTTCGATTCTGCCCTAGGGCAGATTTTCATAAAAATTATCAAACAACCACTTGGTGCAACGGGTGAGTGAGAGCATCACCTAGATAGCCCAGAGTGGGGGTTGATTGATCCTGCACCGTGGGCCGTCTTGACACTCCACCGGCGTTTCTTGGGCGTGCCCACTGGCAAACGGGGCATGAATGATTTAAAATATTTAACTGCATTATATACCGCCTTTAAAGGCAAATTTTTTATATCCTCCGTGGTCGGTCTCTTTGGACGATTCCTGTGTCGTCTATGTGGTCTTGGTGCCTCAAGGCGATTATGGGGCTTCGGGACCAATTCCGTCCACTTGTCCGGTTTTCCATTGGAGACGGTTCTAGGTGTCGTATGTGGGTTGATCCATGGCTGCCTGATGGTCCTATTCTCCCCAGGATTAGTGATCGTATCTTGTATGACGCAGCTAGTCATATTCAAGCTATGGTCTCTGATTTTCTGCTACCTGATGGTTCGTGGCGGTGGCCGGTTGTGTCTCCTGCATTGTTGGAGATCGCCGATGTCGTGCGCTCTACTGTGTGTTGCCCAGGTAGGGAGGATAGGTTGATCTGGGTTCCAGGCGGGATTGGTTTTTCGGTATCGAGTGCTTGGGAGGCGATTCGCCCCCGTGGGACAGTGGTTCCTTGGCAGGGTTTGCTATGGTTCGGGGGGAATATTCCGCGTCATGCTTTTGTCACCTGGTTGGCCTTGAGGGACCGCTTGTATACCCGTGGTAGGCTGGCTAGGTGGATCCCCTCGACACCTACCGATTGTTTGCTTTGTTTGTCCGGGACTGAGTCCCGAGACCACTTGTTCTTTTAGTGCCCCTTTGCGAGTTTGGTGTGGGAGGATATACTCTGTTGGGGTAGAGCTTCCCGCCTCGTTCTCCCTTGGGATGCTGAGCTTGAGTGGATTTGTCGGGTGAGTGCTGGGCAGCACAAGCGTAAGCTTGTTTGGAGAGTGGCCTGGTGTGCTGTGATCTACCATATTTGGATGGAACGCAACTTGCGTTTTCACGGCCCGGGTCACCGTCCTCCTCAGTCGGTTATCGCTGCAATTCGGTCTGATATTTCTTCTGCATGCTCGTCCTGGGTGGGTGCGGTTTCGGCCGGCTCCCCCTGGGATTCTTTTGATTGACTCTGTCTTGTTCTTTGAGTGTGTGCAGGTGTTTTGTCAGGTTGCTCTTTGCGATGCTGTTTCGCTTCTGGCGATTGCTACTTCCCCTGCTCTGTCCCTGGTTGCTGCTGCTGTCTCTTTTATGGAGGGGTTTTCAGTTTTGGTCTGTGCGGCTTGGTTATTTGAGCTTGTCCCTGTGCTTGTTCATGCTCTGAGGACGCTGCTTGCAGAGGCTCGATCAGTTGCTTGCTTTCTTCACCTGTCTGTCCATTGCTGTCCTTGGCCCTTTCTTCCCTGGTGGGCTTTTTGTGTGGGGGCTTTGAGAGGCTAGTCTATGGGGTGTCACTAGCTGTCGGGGTTGGTTCAGGCGGTGCTTGCTACTTCTGCAGTTGGCTGTCCATCTCTTTTCTGTGGGTGCTCTTTGTCCCCTGGCGGTCCTGGTTCATAATTGAGTTGAGTTGTTCTGGATGCTTGTTGTCACCCCGAAAGGCGCTTTGTCGAGGGAAGCGATGCTGGCTGGGTCCCTGTGGCTTTCTGCCGTGCCTGCATACCGGATGGTTGTTCTTTTGCCATAAGTAGGGGGAAGACGAGTTGATGGGCCTCTTCTTTGTTTGGTTTCTTGGTCGTTGCTTGGGGGGCTGGCTTCTTGCTTGCATATGATGGATGGCCAGCTTGGCCCCTTTTATCTCAGCATCTGCCTGTCCTCCCTCTGTTTTTGCTTGATGCCCCTTGACCATGTCTGGAGTCCCTCCTTCGTTCGTGCCGGCTGGGGGATGGATGGCCTGGGCAGTTTTTTGGGCGGATGAGGAGTTATGCTTCGTTCGTGTTCTGTCTTATTGTTTCCTCTTGCTTCAGCTGGTTCTTTTGCTTTTTGAGTTGTGTTACATTTTTTTTGCTTCTGTCTTTTCTGGCTCCTTCCCGCTTGTGGGTTGGATGCTGGGGTTTGTTGTTGTTTGTTTTCTTTGTTTCTTTCCCTCGGGCTGTGAGGTTTTCCGTTGGGTTGTTTTGGTTTTTGTTGTCGTACATTGGTTCTCCCAGTGGTTGTTCTCATGTTTGTTGTGCCCTTTGGCCTCGGGCTTTGAGGTCTTTTTGCCTATATATATTCACCTTTGCAAAAAAATTGAGTTAGGCCAAAATGAGCTAGATCAAATCGGCAATAATGGGATGGGATCGAACAACCACTTGGTGCAGTGGGTGAGCGCTACGCCTAAGATAGTAGAGAGTGAGGGTTCGATTATGCCCTTGGGCAGATTTTCATAAAAATTATCAAACAACCACTTGGTGCAACGGGTGAGTGAGCGCAGCACCTAGATAGCCCAAAGTGGGGGTTGATTGATCTTGCACCGTGGAAACAGGGCATGGATGATTTAAAAATATTTAACTTTTTTTTTGCAAAAGTGAATATATATAAGCAAAAGGCCTCAAAGCCCGAGGCCAAAGGGCACAACAACAAGAGAACAAACACTGGGAGAACCAATGTACGACAACAAAACGAAACAACACAACAGAAACCTCACAGCCCGAGGGAAAGCAACAAAACGAAACAACACAACAGAAACCTCACAGCAGTTAAAAATATTTAACTGCATTATATACCGCCTATAAAGGCAAATTTTTTAATGAAGTTAAGATCCAGTCGGAAGTTCTCTCTCCTCCCAACAATGGTGATTGAAGCTTGGACTGAGGATTTGGAGGGCATGGTGATCACGAGAGCTGAGCTGGGCGCATCAACAAGGTAAGTTTTCATTCTCTTTTGCGTTTCTGTTCTGCTTTTCCTTCATTATGTCCACTTCGTGTTTTAGTTGTTTTGTGTTTGTGGGCTTGTTCCCTTGGATTTCTGGTTGTGGTGAGGTAAGGGCTGTCTTTATCTTCGGCTGGAGTGCCAACAATGAGGAGGAAGAAGTCCCCTCAAAAGTAGCCTACTGCAAATTCGAGCTCTGGTTTTAATGGCCTTCGGCCTCCCAAATCTTCACCATCTTCAGGGAGCTTCAGCCTAGTTGAGTCCCCTGCTGTTGGTAACATGCTGAATAAACATGATTTGCCTATTAATTCCCTAGAGATAGTTAGTACCGGTAATGCAACAAGCATTTGTAAAGGGAAGTTGAAGAGTGTTTCTGCTAGCGCTTCAGGGCAGCCCACAGTCTCTGCTAAATCTGGGAAAATAGGGGACCCTTCACTTAAGCTGGTAGTTAACGCTGGGCCTGCCGTCTGCGACAATGGTGTGGGAATGTGTCCTAAACCTCGTATTAAGCTGCAACATGCGACAGAGGAAGGGGCTTCATCCTCAAATCTGGGTCCGTTTCGGCTCGAGGTTGAAGAAGAAGGTTTAGGGCAATCTGATTTCTCTCTCTTGGATGCGCAGGCTGCAGACAAGGCATTGAATGCGTTTTCTATTAATGGAAAATTCATTAACCCCAATGGTGAGAGTGCTAAGCCTGACGCCTTTCTTCCTTCCTCCCCCGTGATGAGTATTAATGAGAGGGCTGGGAATAATTTTGAACTTTCTTCAAATTTCCAAGTTGGGAAAGTTTCAGCTGCTGCAACTTTGAAAGTCCATTAATTGTGGATGATTCTCTCTCCTTGGGTAAATCGTTGCTGCCTAAAGCTATTATGGACATGGAGCCAAACCGAGCATAGCTCAATTGGCATAGGGTTGTGCCGGTGATCAAAAGGTCATGGGTTCAATCCCCGCATTTATTAAACTATCGTTGCAAAAAATTATGGACATGGATACCCGTTTTGGTAAGTCTAAAATCTCACGCAATCTTGAAGGGCTGCAATGTGATGCTTTAATGGGCCAGCCAAGATGTGACATCCCAAGTACTACTCCTTTTGACATTCAACATGGAAAGTCCAAATTGCCTTTGACCCGTCAGAATTTGCGTGGTGATTTGGGCCTTCAAGCCAAAAATAGTTCAGCTATCCGTGGTTCCTTAAATTTGAATGGGCTTGTTAATGGGCCTAATGAAATTGAGCTTGCACCTCTTGGGCTTGATGGTTTGGATAAGAAGGGGCCCCATTTTAATGGGCTTGACCCAATGGTTTTGGGCCCAAATTTAAGCTCGACGGGCTTCGGGCAAGGAGTCGTGCCTCTTGGGCCAATTGGGCCGTCCTCTTTTAGCCCTATAGGGCATGGGCAGTTGGGCCACTTGGTGACCCGTCGTACCTTCTCTGCTCGGGCTGAGGATTTGCCCTTGGAAGGAAAGGTCGGAAATAGTGATTTTGAAATAGGGGTTAGTTCGCTTGGGCCGATGATTGGTTCGGGGATTCCAGGAAATTTTCCCCTGCTGGGCCACCATTGTTCGGAGTTGGGTTCTAGTGAAGGGGATGATGTGTTGGGGGGTTCGGTGGACGAGTCTGGGACGAATCCTATTGGGCAATTTGGGCCCGCAGGGCACTTCCCTCAGGGACAGAAGGCTAGTTGGGCCAATCTTTTTGGGCCGCAGTGGACCTCCCCTGCTACTGAACCCCTAGTCTATAACCCTCCAATTGAGAAGGATGGGATGCTGTTTGCCATTCCCTCGGATGAGGTTATCGAGGAAGGCATAGCAGTCTGGAGAGGTTCGTTGGTGGGTCAATTTATTGATGGCAAACTTCCCTTCTTTGTTCTTGATCGTCTTGTCAGGAAGATTTGGGGACATGTGGAAGTTCCAACCATTAACTTGTTTGATAATGGATTGATCATTTTCAGGTTCCAAAAGGACTCAGCTAGGGACTGGGTCTTAGAGAATGGCCCCTGGCACTTCGGGGGGAAGCCTATCCTTCTGAGGCAGTGGGCCCCTGGGATTGTCCCCCAGACCTTTGTGTTCGATAAAATTGCTGTGTGGGTTAAGTTTTTCCATGTCCCTATGGAATTGTGGACCACTCCTGGGTTGAGCAACATTGCGAGTACGGTAGGTGTTCCTTTGCGGTTGGATAAGCCTACAAAGGACAAAACGTGTTCCTCGTATGCTCGGGTCTGTGTGGAGGTTGCGATTGATGCCCCTCTTCCTAGTAAGGTTGGGGTCACTGTCTATGGGGTGGATCATACTATCCCCATTGAGTACGAATGGAAGCCTAAGAGGTGCCTATCCTGTCGGGTCTTTGGCCATTCGGACTCCGGCTGTCCAAAACAGACTGTGAGTAGTTTTGATCCCATCCTCCCTACACAGGTGTCTACTGATGGTGGGGTCAGGGTGCCGGCCCAGAGTGATGGCGTGTGCTCGGATCAGGTAGGGGTTGCTAGTGGGGAGGGTGAACAGGCCTCCACTCTTGAGGCTGGTGATGACTTTATCCCTGTGGGAGGGAAATCCCGTAGGCGTAAACGGAAGAAGGCTGCCAAGTCCTTGGCTGCAGACTCGTCTGCCATTCCCATTGCCTTGGCTAGTCTCCCGAGTTCTCCTATTGGCCCCTCCCCTTGGCTCCTCCGTTCTCCTGAGCCTGCAAAGGGGGTACATGTGACTAACTCTTTCGGTTCTCTTTCGGATTCCTTGGGGTGTGATTTGGCCCCCCAGAGGGTGGTTTCCTTAATGGAAAAGACGATCTGTGACAGTGTGGACCCCCAATGGTGTCAGGATACCATTGTCTCCCCTTCTACTTCCTATGTCTAGTTGGTGCTCGTGGAATGTGCGCGGTCTCACTGACCCGACAAAAGGGCGATGTGTTCGATCCTTTTTGCAGTCTGAGAATATTGGTTTCTGCTGTCTGTTAGAAACAAAGGTTAAGGCTCATCAGTTTGATTCCGTGTTTCGTTCCTTTGGGGCTGATTGGCAGTGTGTATGTAGTTATGGGGATAGTGGCTTGGGTCGTATTTGGGTGTTATGGCGTTCCCGCCGTTTCTCTTTCTCCCCTAGCCTGATTAGTCCTCAGTTGGTTACTGGCTCCCTGGTGGACCTGTCTTCTCAGGTTGTGACTCATATTGCCTGTGTGTATGGGTCCAATCTCGAGGCTTGTGGAGGGAGTTGGCCTTGGCTTGTTTAAGTTGGTCTTCCCCTGGAGTGGTTATGGGAGACTTTAATGAGACTCGCCAGTTGACTGAGAGGAGTGGGGGTAACCATAGCATTTCTGCGATGGGAGCCTTTGATACTGCTCTCCTAGAGGCTGACTTGGTTGAGCTGCCGGTTCAGGGGAATTGGTTCACTTGGACTAGTCGCCCGAGGGGTGGCCCAGGTGGTCAGTTGGGCAGGTTGGATAGAGTTTTGGTCAATGCTGAGTGGGCTTCTGGTCGGCCTATGTATGTGGTGCACGTGCATGACTGGGGTGTTTCTGACCATAGTCCGATGGTTTTCTCTCCAGGCCCTTTAGGTGCTCGTCGGTCTCCCTTCTTTCGGTTCTTTAACCATTGGGGTGAGTCTGATAGGTTTTTGTCTGTGGTCGCTAGTAGGTGGGTGACCCGTGTTGGGGTCTCTCCGCTTGTTAGCTTCGCTCGCAATTTAAAGGGCTTAAAGGGGTCTCTCAGGCAGGAGTTTGGAAGCCGATTGCTGTGCTTAGTCAGTAGGTTATTGATCTTCGCTTGGCCATGGAGGCTGCCCAGGCGGGAGTTTTGGCAGACCCCCTTTCTCCCTCCCTCCAGCTTCAGGCCTCTGAGGCATCTGATAGGTTCTGGGCTGCAGCTAGGTGTGAAGAAGCCTCCCTTCGGCAGAAATCGAGGGTTAAGTGGCTGGCGTTAGAGGATAGGAACTCGGGGTTCTTTCACAGGAGCGTGAAAGTTAGGGCAGCCCGGAATAGCTTTTCCTCTTTGGTTGATGGTTCTGGGGTCAGGTTGTCTTCCCATGAGGACATCTCGAGATCTCTGGTTCATTATTTCCAGGGTCTTTTGGGGTCCCAAGGGGTTGGTTATCGTGACCTCAAAGATCAATTAAAGCCAATGGTGGGGTTTTCGTGGTCTGATCAGTGTGTAACTGATCTCATCCGCCCCATCTCGCGAGATGAGGTTCGAGCTGCTCTCTTTTCCATGAGTAGTGCCAAGGCTCCTGGCCCTGATGGCTTCCCTGTGGGGTTTTTCGAAGCTGGCTTACTGCGGTGTGTGCTGAAGATCGACCTGCAGAAAGCTTATGATTCTATCCAGTGGGATTTTCTCTTTGGCTTACTGCTTTCGATTGGTACGCCTTGCCAGTTTGTCAACTGGATCCGGGCTTGCGTTACTTCGCCTATGTTCTCCATTTCGGTGAATGGGTCCTCTGAGGGGTTTTTTGCGGGTAGGCGTGGTCTTCGTCAGGGTGATCCCCTGTCCCCTTACCTGTTCGTCATGTGTCTGGAAGTCTTGTCGCGGCTGCTGAATTCCCCGCCGCCTGAGTTTGATTTTCATCCCAAGTGTGAGAGGGTTAATCTTACCCATCTTTGCTTTGCGGATGACTTGATGATTTTCTCTGCGGGGAACAGGACTTCTTTGAGGTTTGTTCAGCAGACTCTGCTTCACTTCCAGGAGCTTTCAGGCCTTGTGGCTAACTCCGCTAAGAGCTCGATGTTCTGTGCGGGGGTCCCTGTCCAGGTGGTTGTCGGTCTGGCTGAGTTCATGGGTGTTGCTCTTGCAACCTTGCCTGTTTGTTACTTAGGTCTCCCTCTCATCTCTGGTCGGCTGTCTTCTCGGGATTGCCAGCCCCTGATTGATCGGATCACCTCTAGGATTGGCAGTTGGACTGCTAGGGCTCTTTCCTATGCGGGAAGGTTGCAGCTTATCCAGTCGGTCCTCCAGAGCTTCCAGGTCTATTGGGCTAGTGTGTTTGTGCTACCTCTGGAAGGGCTCTCCTTCTGGTCGTGGGGGGGCGAAGGTTGCCTGGGATGACATTTGTTTGCCGAAGAGGGAGGGAGGTTTGGGTATTCGTCATATCCAATCCTGGAACTCGGCTGCGGTTATGAAGCTCCTTTGGCTCCTTCTGCTTCGCTCTGGTTCTCTGTGGGTGGCTTGGATGGAGGAGTATATCCTCCGTGGTCGGTCTCTTTGGACGATTCCTGTGTCGTCTATGTGGTCTTGGTGCCTCAAGGCGATTATGGGGCTTCGGGACCAATTCCGTCCACTTGTCCGGTTTTCCATTGGCGACGGTTCTAGGTTTCGTATGTGGGTTGATCCATGGCTGCCTGATGGTCCTATTCTCCCCAGGATTAGTGATCGTATCTTGTATGACGCAGCTAGTCATATTCAAGCTATGGTCTCTGATTTTCTGCTACCTGATGATTCGTGGCGGTGGTCGGTAGTGTCTCCTGATTTTTTGGAGATCGCTGATGCCGTGCGCTCTACTGTGTGTTGCCCAGGTAGGGAGGATAGGTTGATCTGGGTTCCAGGCGGGGTTGGTTTTTCGGTTTCGAGTGCTTGGGAGGCGATTCGCCCCCGTGGGACTGTGGTTCCGTGGCAGGGTTTGCTATGGTTTCGGGGGAATATTCCGCGTCATGCTTTTGTCACCTGGCTGGCCTTGAGGGACCGTTTGTATACCCGTGATAGGCTGGCTAGGTGGATCCCCTCGACACCTACCGATTGTTTACTTTGTTTGTCTGGGACTGAGTCCCGAGACCACTTGTTCTTTCAGTGCCCCTTTGCGAGTTTGGTGTGGGAGGATATCCTCTGTTGGGGCAGAGCTTCCCGCCTCGTTCTCCCTTGGGATGCTGAGCTTGAGTGGATTTGTCGGGTGAGTTCTGGGCAGCACAAGCGTAAGCTTGTTTGGAGAGTGGCATGGTGTGCTGTGATCTACCATATTTGGATGGAACGAAACTTGCGTGTTCATGGCCCGGGTCACCGCCCTCCTCAGTCGGTTATCGCCGCTATTCGGTCTGATATTTCTTCTGCATGCTCGTCCTGGGTGGGTGCGGTTTCGGCCGGCTCCCCCTGGGATTCTTTTGATTGACTTTGTCTTGTTCTTTGAGTGTGTGCAGGTGTTTTGTCAGGTGGCTCTTTGCGGTGCTGTTTCGCTTCTGGCGATTGCTTCTTCCCCTACTCTGTCCCTGGTTGCTGCTGCTGTCTCTTCTCTGGAGGTGTCTTCAGTTTTTGGTTGCTCCTTGCGGTGCTGTCTCGTTGCTGGCGATTGCTTCTTCCCATGTTCTGTCCCTTGGTGCTGTTGTTGTCTCTTCTCTGGAGGGGGTTTTCAGTTTGGTCTGTGCGGCTTGCCTGTTTGGGGCCTCTCCCTGTGCTTGTTCCTGCTTTGAGGGCGCTTCTTGCAGAGGCTCGTTGAGTTTGCTTGCTTTCTTCCCCGTTTTTGCCCCTTGCTGTCCTTGGCTCTTTCTTCCCTGGTGGGCTTTTTGAGTGGTGGCTATGAGAGGTTGGTCTGTGGGGTGCCTCTCTCCGTTGGGGTTGGTTCAGGCGGTGCTTGCTACTTTTGCAGTTGGTTGTCCATCTCTGTTCTGTGGGTGCTCTTTGCCCCCTAGTGTGGTCCTAGTTCCTGAATTGAGTTGAGTTTGTTCTGGATGCTTGTTGTCACCCCGAAAGGCGCCTTGTCCGGAGGGTGTGTCGGTTTTTTGGTGGGTGTCTTTGGATTAGGCTTTGTCGAGGGAAGCGATGCTTGCCTGGTCCTTGTGGCTTTCTGCCGGGCCTGCATACCTGATGGTTGTTCTTTTGCGAGAAGTAGGGGGAAGACGAGTTGAAGGGTCTCTTCTTTGTTTTGGTTTACTTGGTCGTGCTTGGGGGGCTGGCTTCTTGCATGCATATGTTGGATGGCCAGCTTGGCCCCTTTTTTCTCAGCATCTGTCTGTCCTCCCTCTGCTTTGCTTGGTGCCCCTTGACCTTGTCTGGAGTCGCTCTTTTGCTCGTGCCGGCCGGGGGATTGATGGCTTCGGGTGGTTTTTAAGCGGCTGGGGAGTTATGCTTCGTTTGTGCTCTGGCTTGTTGTTCCTCTTGTTTCGATTGTGCTCTTTTGCTCTTTGAGTTGTGTTGTAGTTATTTGCTTTTTGTCTTTTCTGGCTCCTTCCCGCATGTGGGTTGGGTGCCGGGGTTTGTTGTTTGTTGGTTTTTTGTTGCTTTCCCTCGGGCTATAGTTTTCGTTGGGTTGTTTTGTTTGTTTGGTACATTGGTTTTCCCAGTGATGTTCTCTTGTTTGGTGGTGCCCTTTGGCCTCGGGCTTTGAGGTCTTTTTGCTTAATATATAATCACCTTTGCAAAAAAAAAACTTGGTGACCCGCCGTAGTATTCCCCCTCGAGAGGAGTTAGGAAAGGATGGAGATCCCGAGTTTGGGATGGGGTTTAGCGCGCCTGGGACGAGGTTTGGGTTGGGGACTCCAGGAAAGTTTCCTCTGTTAGGCCAACATCGCTCGGATATGGTTGCGAGTGAGGGGGATGATGTGTAGGGGTTCTATGGATGGTTTTGGGACGAATCTTAATGGGCCCTCTGGGCCACTTGGGACCCATGGTCAGGGACAGAAGTCAAGTTGGGCCAATCTTTTTGGGCCGCAGTGGACATCCCCCGCTGTTGAACCCCTAGTCTATAACCCTCCAATTGAGAAGGATGGGATTATGTTTGCCATTCGCCATTCCCTCGGATGAGGTTATTGAGGAGGGCATAGCTGTCTGGAGAGGTTCCTTGGTGGGTCAGCTTATTGATGGCAAACTTCCTTTTTATGTTCTGGATCGGCTTGTCAGAAGGATTTGGGGACATGTGGAAGTTCCAACCAACAACTTGTTTGATAATGGTTTGATCATTTTAAAGTTCAAAAAGGTCTCTGCTCGGGACTGGGTCCTGGAGAATGGCCCCTGGCACATTGGGGGGAAGCCTATCCTTCTGAGGCAGTGGGTCCCTAGGATAGTCCCCCAGACTTTTGTTTTCGATAAAATTCCTGTGTGGGTCAAGTTTTTTCATGTCCCTATGGAATTGTGGACCACTCCTGGGTTGAGTAATATTGCGAGTACGGTTGGTGTCCCTCTGCGGTTGGACAAGCCTACAAAGGACAAAACGTGCTCCTCGTATGCTCGGGTGTGTGTGGAGGTCGCGATTGATGCCCCTCTTCCCAGCAAGGTTGGGGTCACTGTCTATGGGGTGGATCACACTATCCCAATTGAATATGAGTGGAAGCCCAAGCGGTGCCTGTCTTGTCGTGTCTTTGGTCATTCGGACACAGGTTGTCCGAAACAGACTGTGGGTAGTATTGATCCCATCCTCACTACACAGGTGTCTGCTGAGGGTGAGGTCAAGGTGCCGGCCCAGAGTGAGGGCGTGGGCTCGGATCAGGTAGTGGTTGCTAGTGGGGAGGGTCAACAGTCCTCCTCTCTTGAGGGTGTTGATGAGGTTATCCCTGTGGAAGGGAAATCTCGTAGGCGTAAACGGAACAGGAAGAAGGTTGCCAAATCCTTGGCTGCGACAGACTCGTCTGCCCATCCCATTGCCTTGGTTAGTCTCCCGAGTTCTCCTATTGGCCCCACCTCTAGGCTTTCCCGTTCTCCTGAGCCCCCAAAAGGGGTCCACGTGACTAACTCTTTCGGTTTTTTAGCTGATTCCTCAGGGTGTGCTTTGGCCTCCCCGAGGGTGGTTTCCTTAGTGGAAAAGGCGCTCTGTGACAATGTGGACCCTCGATGGTGTCCGGATGCCACTGTATCCTCTTCTACTTCCTATGTCTAGTTGGTGCTCGTGGAATGTGCGCGGTCTCACTGACCCGACAAAAGGACGATGTGTTCGTTCCTTTTTGCAGTCTGAGAACATTGGTTTCTGTTGTCTGGTAGAAACTAAGGTTAAGGCTCGTCAGTTTGACTTCGTGTTTCGTTCCTTTGGGGCCGATTGGCAGTGCGTGTGTAGTTATGGGGATAGTGGCCTGAGTCGTATTTGGGTGTTATGGCGTTCCCGCCGTTTCTCTTTCTCTCCTAGCCTGATTAGTCCTCAGTTGGTTACTGGCTCCCTGGTGGATCTGTCTACTCAGGTTGTGACTCATATTGCCTGTGTGTATGGGTCCAATCTCGAGGCAGGGCGGTCTGCTTTGTGGAGGGAGTTGGCCTTGGCTTGTTCGAGCTGGTCTTCCCTTGGAGTGGCTATGGGAGACTTTAATGAGACTCGGCGGCTGACTGAGAGGAGTGGTGGTAACCATAGCCTTTCTGCGATGGGAGCCTTTGATAATGCTCTCCTAGAGGCTGACTGGGTTGAGCTGCCGGTTCAGGGGAATTGGTTCACTTGGACTAGCCGCCCGAAGGGTGGCCCGGGAGGTCAGTTGGGGAGGTTGGATAGAGTTTTGGTGAATGCTGAGTGGGCTTCTGGCCGCCCTATGTGTGTGGTGCACGTGCATGATTGGGGTGTTTCTGATCATAGTCCGATGGTTTTCTCTCCAGGCCCTTTAGGTGCTCGTCGGTCTCCCTTCTTTCGGTTCTTTAACCATTGGGGTGAGTCTGATAGGTTTTTGTCTGTGGTCGCTAGTAGGTGGGTGACCCGTGTTGGGGTCTCTCCGCTTGTTAGCTTCGCTCGCAATTTAAAGGGCTTAAAGAGGTCTCTAAGGCAGGAGTTTGGGAAGCCGATTGCCGTGCTTAGTCAGCAGGTTGTTGATCTTCGCTTGGCCATGGAGGCTGCCCAGGCTGGAGTTTTGGCTGACCCCCTTTCTCCCTCCCTCCAGCTTCAGGCCTCTGAGGCCTCGGATAGGTTTTGGGCAGCTGCTAGGTGTGAACAAGCCTCTCTTCGGCAGAAATCGGGAATAAATGGCTGGCGTTAGGGGATAGGAACTCGGGTTTCTTTCACAGGAGCGTGAAAGTTACGGCAGCCTGGAATAACTTTTCCTCTCTGGTTTACGGTTCTGGGGCCAGGTGTCTTCCCATGAGGATATCTCGAGATCTCTAGTTCATTATTTCCAGGGGCTCTTGGGTTCCCAGGGGGTTGGTTACCGTAACCTTATAGAGCAATTAAAACCGATTGTGGGGTTTTTGTGGTCTGATCAGTGTGTAACTGTTTTCATCCGCCCCATCTCGAGAGATGAGGTTCGAGCTGTTCTCTTTTCCATGAGTAGTGCCAAGGCTCCTGGGCCGGATGGCTTTCCTGTGGGGTTTTTCAAAGCTGCTTGGAGTGTTGTTGGGGATGATTTCTGTTCCGCAGCGTTTCACTTCTTTGATACCTCCTTCCTTCCTCCTGGCACCAATTTCACTTTATTCCAGTAAACTCTTTTACTGAATAAAACTAATAACTCTTTATTCTAAATAGAATATTTACAAACATAACAGTTTACAAACCACGAGTTTTAGGACATAAAACCCAACAAGAAGAATTTGAACTTCAAAGGTAACTTCTAAATTATTGTCTTTGATTTTCAAATTACATGCTTTTTCCTTTTAAATTAACAAAATAAGAGTACTTAGATCCAACGATGCTTCCGCTATGCATGCCGAAAGTCTAACAGGTGGGTGCCTCCCGGGTTGAGGATTTCAGGCCTATTTCCAGCTGTAATGTGTTGTATAAATGCATTGCAAAGGTTTTGGCTAATCGTCTTCGCGTGTGGCTGCCTTCATTCATCAGTCTGAATCAGTCGGCCTTTGTTCAAGGGAGGAGTATTGTGGATAACATTCTGCTCTGCCAGGAGTTAGTTGGGGGTTACCACCTCAATAAAGGGAGCCCGCGGTGTGTGCTGAAGATCGACCTGCAGAAAGCTTATGATTCTATCCAGTGGGATTTTCTCTTTGGCTTACTGCTCTCGATTGGTACGCCTTGCCACTTTGTCAACTGGATCCGGGCTTGCGTCACTTTGCCTATGTTCTCCATTTCGGTGAATGGGTCCTCTGAGGGGTTTTTTGCGGGTAGGAGGGGTCTCCGTCAGGGAGATCCCCTGTCCCCTTACCTGTTCGTCATGTGTATGGAAGTCTTGTCGCGGCTGCTGAATTCTCCGCCGCCTGAGTTTGAGTTTCATCCCAAGTGCGAGAGGGTTAATCTTACCCATCTTTGCTTTGCGGATGACTTGATGATTTTTTCTGCGGGAAATAGGACTTCTTTTTTTTTTTTGCAAAGGTGATTATATATAAGCAAAAAGACCTCAAAGCCCGAGGCCAAAGGGCACCATCAAACAAGAGAACAACCACTGGGAAAACCAATGTACGACAACAAAACAAAAACAACCCAACGGAACCTCACAGCCCGAGGGAAAGCAACAAAGAAACCAAACAACTACAAACCCTGGCATCCAACCCACAAGCGGGAAGGAGCCAGAAAAGACAAAAAGCAAATAAATACAACACAACTCAAAAAGCAAAAGAACACAGCTGAAGCAAGAGGAAACAACAAGACAGAATACGAACGAAGCATAACTCCTTAGCCGCCCAAAAAACACCCCAGGCCATCCATCCCCCGGCCGGCACGAGCGAAAGAGCGACACCAAACAGGGACAAGAGGCACCAAGCAAAAACAGAGGGAGGACAGACAGATGCTGAGATAAAAGGGGCCAAGCTGGCCATCCATCATATGCATGCAAGAAGCCAGCCCCCCAAGCACGACCAAGTAACCAAACAAAGAAGAGGCCCTTCAACTCGTCTTCCCCCTACTTATGGCAAAAGAACAACCATCCGGTATGCAGACACGACAGAAAGCCACAAGGACCCAGCCAGCATCGCTTCCCTCGACAAAGCAAGATCCAAGGACCCACCAAAAGCCCACACACCCTCCGGACAAAGCGTCTTTCGGGGTGACAACAAGCATCCAGAACAAACTCAACTCAATTAGGAACCAAGCACCGCCGGAACCAACCCCAACAGCTGGTGGCACCCCACAGACTAGCCTCTCAAAGCCCCACTAAAAAAGCCCACCAGGGAAGAAAGAGCCAAGGACAGCAAGGGACAGACAGGTGAAAAAAGCAAGCAACTGATCGAGCCTCTGCAAGCAGCCTCCTCAAAGCAGGAACAAGCACAAGGACAAGCTCAAACAAGCAAGCCTCACAGACCAAACTGAAAAACCCCCTCCAGAGAAGAGACAACAGCAGCAACCAGGGACAGAGCAGGGGAAGAAGCAATCGCCAGAAGCAAAACAGCACCGCAAAGAGCAACCTGAAAAAACACCTGCACACACTCAAAAAACAAGACAAAGTCAATCAAAAGAATCCCAGGGGGAGCCGGCCGAAACCGCACCCACCCAGGACGAGCATGCAGAAGAAATATCAGACCGAATAGCAGCGATAACCGACTGAGGAGGACGGTGGCCCGGGCCGTGAAAACGCAAGTTGCGTTCCATCCAAATATGCTAGATCACAGCACACCAGGCCACTCTCCAAACAAGCTTACGCTTGTGCTGCCCAGCACTCTCCCGACAAATCCACTCAAGCTCAGTGTTGCGTGCTCAATGTGTTAAAATAAATAAGCAATAAGAGAGAGAGAGCACTTAGAACATGCAAGCATACATGATCTTATAGCAAGTAGTAAGTATTTTTTTCATTCGTTTTCCCACAGAGATTTATTATGAGCTACTCGTGAAGTGTATTGTTAAGAAAGAATGGGTGGATTTGATGGGGTAGAGTTGGTTTTAAATTGTCTAATTTCTAATGAATGTGTAAAGGATAGCAACATAAACAAGTGTAAGTCAAAGATAAACTCAAATGAAAAGAGGAAGAATTAATAAACGAAGAGAAAAGTGGCTAAACAGAATTTTTAACTTAGCAGAATTGCGAGAACAGCAATTCTACCGCAATGTTACTAACAGCGAAAGTGTGTAAAATGGAGAAACAAGGGCTACTAATGACTCCCCTATAGGCATTTTTATACGATTCTCAAGCATTGGATCAACTCACTATGCATCAAACTAACTTAATCTCATGTATCTTCCGATTTCATGCATTAGATTCTTTAGTTTACTCATGTCCAAGTAAGGTCTTAAGCATCTTGTTAAAGCAGAAAGATATGGTTTGTACTAGGAAAACGCCTATTCCTAGGTCGTTTTCTGGCTACCTTGAAAGGCTAGCATGAGTGTATGACTCTGAACTCTTACTCCTTCCAGAGGTTAGGAGTTCTTTGGACAAAATGGATGGCCAATCGAAATTGCCCGTGGGATGAAGCTTACATACAATCAATGCTTCGAGAGCTATCCTACATGCTTGGTTCACGTTTTTTAGCCTATAGTATTGTCATTAGCATGCCCCTATGTGACTCAGTTACTCATGGATATAGGGAGAACAGAAATAAGAGATGAAGAAGACATGCTTAGAAGAGAAATAAGCTTAAAATGGCAAGGTAAAACAGTAGCAGTAAAGAGAAGAAACTGTGAAATGAAGAATTGTGCTTTGATTACTTAATTGTTTAAATGAACAAAGGGAAGCTTAAAGTAAATAACATAAAGACAGAAAGCAACGAAATGAAATGAACCAGTCACTAGAAAAGTATCAACAACTAAACAGAGCTGGAAATTAGAAATCAAGAACAAAAAGCAGTAAATGAGCTTGAACGCCTCGACGCAACCGCCTCGGCTGAAGGACGAGAAAGAGCAGCCCTGCGTGGATGAATCCAATCAGAAGAGAAGATGAATCTTCTCTCCTTCCTATCAGATTGACGACTCCAACAGCTGAACTTTCCAACCCAACAGACGGAAGAGAAAAACAGGAGAAAAGATGGGACTGCGAAGAGACTTCTGCGCGTTCGGATGATGATCAAACCCTCAACTTTGACCCCCTTTTATAGTAATCTGCAGGTGCGTTTGGGCCAAGGAGAACCATCCATCTTCAACGTCATACTTCAAAAATGGATGGAGGAGAAAGAACGAATCCCTGAAATAACGGAAAATAACAGAAAAGGATCAGTCAACTTACGGATTTCACTTGAAACATTGCGGTTTCAGCAATGTTTCCGCAATGCTCATTTTTCCTTCTTTTACTTCGGTTTTCATTCCTTTTCTTTCCTTTTGCACACAAGTCCTAATTTAGCTACCTTCTTCTAAATCTCATCTATAAGCATAGGTTTAAGCTAAATCCTATCAAAAACACCTAAGAGTGTACATCTTTCTAGGATAAATAAGTCCTAAAAAGGTCACTTTTGGAGACGTAACACTCAGCATCCCAAGGGAGAACGAGGCGGGAAGCTCTACCCCAATAGAGGATATCCTCCCACACCAAACTCGCAAAGAGGCACTGAAAGAACAAGTGGTCACGGGACTCAGTCCCGGACAAACAAAGCAAACAATCGGTAGGGGTCGAGGGGATCCACCTAGCCAGCGTATCACGGGTATACAAACGGTCCCTCAAGGCCAGCCAGGTGACAAAAGCATGACGCGGAATATTCCCCCCGAACCATAGCAAACCCTGCCAAGGAACCACTGTCCCACGGGAGCGGATCGCCTCCCAATTACTCGAAACAGAAAAAACCAATCCTGCCTGAAACCCAGATCAACCTATCCTGCCTACCTGAGCAACACACAGTAGAGCGCACGGCATCGGCGATCTCCAACAACTCAGGAGACACTACCGGCCACCGCCACGAACCATCAGGTAGCAGGAAATCAGAGACCATAGCTTGAATATGACTAGTTGCGTCATACAAGATACGATCACTAATCCTGGGGAGAATAAGACCATCAGGCAGCCAAATAGGACTTCTTTGAGTTTTGTTCAGCAGACCTTACATCACTTCCAGGAGCTTTCAGGCCTTGTGGCTAACTCCGCTAAGAGCTCGAGGTTCTGTGCGGGGGTTCCTGTCCTGGTGGCTGACGGCCTTGCTGAGTTCATGGGTGTTGCTCTCGCGTCCCTACCTGTTTGTTACTTAGGTCTCCCTCTCCTCTCGAGAAGGCTGTCTTCTCGGGATTGCCAGCCCCTGATTATTTGATCACCTCTAGGATTGGTAGTTGGACTGCTAGGGCTCTTTCTTATGCTGGTAGGTTGCAGCTTATTCAGTCGGTCCTCCAGAGCTTCCAGGTCTATTGGGCTAGTGTTTTTGTGCTGCATGCTCGTATAGTCCATAGGGTTGAGAGTTTGCTTCGTTGCTACCTCTGGAAAGGCTCTCTTTCTGGTCGTTGGGGGGCGAAGGTTGCCAGGGATGACATTTGTTTGCCGAAACGGGAGGGAGGTTTGGGTATTCGGCATATCCATTCCTGGAACTTGGCAGCTGTTATGAAGCTCCTTTGGCTCCTTCTGCTTCGCTCTGGTTCTCTGTGGGTCGCTTGGATCGAGGAGTATATCCTCCGTGGTCGTTCTCTTTGGACGATTCTTGTGTCGTCTCTGTGGTCTTGGTGCCTCAAGGCGATTATGGGGCTTCGTGACCAATTTCGTCCACTTGTCCGGTTTTCCATTGGTGATGGTTGTAGGTGCCGTATGTGGGTTGATCCTTGGCTGCTTGATGGTCCTATTCTCCCAAGGATTAGTCATCGTATCTTGTATGACGCGGCTAGTCATATTCAAACTATGGTCTCTGATTTCCTGCTGCCTGATGGCTCGTGGCGGTGGCCGTTGGTGTCTCCTGAGTTGTTGAAGATATCCGATGCCGTGCGCTCTACTGTGTGTTGCCCAGGTCGGGAGGATAGGTTGATCTGGGTTCCAGGCGGGATTGGCTTTTCAGTTTCGAGTGCTTGGGAGGCGATCCGTCCTCGTGGGACGGTGGTTCCTTGGCAAGGTTTGCTATGGTTCGGGGGGAATATTCCGCGTCGTGCTTTTGTCACCTGGCTGGCCTTGAGGGATCGACTGTATATACGTGACAGGCTGGCTAGGTGGATCCCCTCGACCCCTACTGATTGTTTGCTTTTTTGTCTGGGACGGAGTCCCGCGACCACCTGTTCTTTCAGTGCCCCTTTGCGAGTTTGGTGTGGGAAGATATCCTCAGGTGGGGTAGAGCTTCCCGCCTCGTTCTCCCTTGGGATGCTGAGCTTGAGTGGATTTGTCGGGAGAGTGCTGGGCAGCACAAGCGTAAGCTTGTTTGGAGAGTGGCCTGGTGTGCTGTGATCTACCATATTTGGACGGAATGCAACTTGCGTTTTCACGGCCCGGGTCACCGTCCTCCTCAGTCGGTTATTGCTGCTATTCAGTCTGATATATCTTCTGCATGCTCGTCCTGGGTGGGTGCGGTTTCGGCCGGTTCCCCCCTGGGATTCTTTTGATTGACTTTATCTTGTTCTTTGAGTGTGTGCAGGTGTTTTTTCAGGTTGCTCTTTGCGGTGCTGTTTCGCTTCTGGCGATTGATTCTTCCCCTGCTCTGTCCCTTGGTTGCTCTTTGTGGTGCTGTTTCGTTGCTGGCGATTGCTACTTCCCGTAATCTGTCCCTAGGTGCTGTTGTTGTCTCTTCTCTGGGGGGGTTTTCAGTTTGGTCTGTGAGGCTTGCCTGTTTGGGGCCTCTCCCTGTGGTTGTTCCTGCTTTGAGGGCGCTTCTTGCAGAGGCTCGTTCAGTTTGCTTGCATTCTTCTCCTGTTTGCCCTTTGCTGTCCTTGGCTCTTTCTCCCCTGGTGGGTTTTTGAGTGGTGGCTATGAGAGGCTAGTCTGTGGGGGGCCTCTCTCTGTAGGGGTTGGTTTAGGCGGTGCTTGCTACTTTTGCAGTTGGTTGTCCATCTCTGTTCTGTGGGTGTTCTGTGGGTGCTCTTTGCCCCCTGGTGCAGTTGGTTGTCCATCTCTGTTCTATGGAATTGTCCATCGCAGAGATGCTTGTTGTCACCCCGAAAGGCGCCTTGTCCGGAGGGTGTGTCGGTGTTTGGTGGGTGTCCTTGGATTAGGCTTTGTCGAGGGAAGCGATGCTTGCCTGGTCCTTGTGGCTTCCTGCCGGGCCTGCATACCTGATGGTTGTTCTTTTGCCAGAAGTATGGGGAAGACGAGTTGAAGGGCCTCTTGTTTGTTTTGGTTTACTTGGTCGTGCTTGGGGGGCTGGCTTCTTGCATGCATATGATGGATGGCCAGCTTGGCCTCTTTTTTTCTCAGCATCGGTCTGTCCTCCCTCTGCCTTGCTTGGTGCCCCTTGACCTTGTCTGGAGTCGCAATCGGCGTCCCAAACTCCTGCCTTAGAGAACTCTTTAAGCCCTTTAAATTGCTAGCGAAGCTAACAAGCGGAGAGACCCCAACACGGGTCACCCACCAATTAGCGACCACAGACAAAAACCTATCAGACTCCCCCCAATGGTTAAAGAACCGAAAGGAGGGAGACCGACGAGCACCAAAAGGGCCAGGAGAGAACACCATCGGACTATGATCAGAAACACCCCACTCATGCACCTGCACCACACACAGAGGGCGGGCAGAAGCCCACTCAGCATTCACCAAGACTCTATCCAACCTTCCCAACTGACCTCCCGGGTCGCCCCTGGGGCGACTAGTCCAAGTGAACCAATTCCCCTGGACCGGCAGCTCAACCAAGTCAGCCTCAAGGAGAGCAGAATCAAAGGCTCCCATCGCAGAGATGCTATGGTTACCACCACTCCTCTCAGACAGCCGCCGAGTCTCATTAAAGTCTCCCATAACCACTCCCGGGGAAGACCAGCTCGAACAAGCCTAGGACAGCTCCGTCCACAAAGCGGACCGCCCAGCCTCGAGATTGGACCCATACACACAGGCAATATGAGTCGCAACCTGGGAAGACAGATCCACCAGGGAGCCAGTGACCAGCTGAGGACTAATCAGGCTAGGAGAGAAGGAGAAACGGCGGGAACGCCATAACACCCAAATGCGACTTAGACCACTATCCCCATAACTACACACGCACTGCCAATCGGCACCAAAGGAACGAAACGCAAGGTCAAACTGATGAGCCTTAACCTTAGTTTCCACCAGACAGCAGAAACCAATATTCTTAGACTGCAAAAAGGAACGAACACATCGTCCTTTTGTCGGGTCAGTGAGACCGCGCACATTCCACGAGCACCAACTAGACATAGGAAGTAGAAGGGGAGACGGTGGCATCCTGACACCATCGAGGGTCCACACTGTCACAGAGCGACTTTTCCACTAAGGAAAACACCCTCGGGGAGGCCAAAGCACACTCCGAGGAATCAGCTAGAGAACCGAAAGAGTTAGTCACGCGGACCCCCTTTGGGGGCTCAGGAGAACGGGAAAGCCTAGAGGTGGGGGCCAATAGGAGAACTCGGGAGGCTAACCAAGGCAATGGGATGGGCAGACGAGTCTGTCGCAGCCAAGGATTTGGCAGCCTTCTTCCTGTTTCGTTTATGCTTACGAGATTTCCCTCCCACAGGGATAAAATCATCACCAACCTCAAGAGAGGAGGCGTGTTGACCCTCCCCACTAGAAACCACTACCTGATCCGAGCCCACGCCTTCACTCTTGGCCGGCACCTTGACCTCACCCTCAGCAGACACCTGTGTAGAGAGGATGGGATCAATACTACCCACAGTCAGTTTCGGACAACCTGTGTCCGAATGACCAAATACTCGGCAAGACAGGCACCGCTTGGGATTCCACTCATATTCAATTGGGATAGTATGATCCACACCATAGACAGTGACCCCTACTTTACTACGAAGAGCGGCATCAATCGCGACCTCCACACAGACGCGAGCATACGAGGAGCACGTTCTGTCCTTTGTAGGCTTATCCAACCGCAAAGGAACACCAACCGTACTTGCAATGTTACTCAACCTAGGAGTGGTCCACAATTCCATAGGGACATGAAAAAACTTAACCCACACAGGAATTTTATCGAACACAAAGGTCTGTGGGACTATCCAGGGACCCACTGCTTCAGAAGGATCGGTTTCCCCCCGAAGTGCCAGGGGCCATTCTCCAGGACCCAGTCCCGAGCTGAGTCCTTTTGGAACCTTAAGATGATCAAACCATTATCAAACAAGTTAATGGTTGGAACTTCCACATGTCCCCAAATCCTTCTGACCAGCCGATCAAGAACAAAAAAAGGGAGTTTGCCATCCATAAACTGACCCACCAACGAACCTCTCCAAACTTCTATGCCCTCCTCAATAACCTCATCCGAGGGAATGGCAAACATAATCCCATGCTTCACAATTGGAGGGCTATAGAGAAGGGGTTCATCAGCTGGGGAGGCCACTGAGGCCCAAACAGAGTGGCCCAACTAGCCTAATGCCCCTGACCAAGGGACCCCGTGGGCCCACCGGGCCCAATATGATTAGGCCCAACCCCACCAAAGGAACCCAAAGACGCATCAACCCCCTCACTCACTCCTAAGTCCGAACTAGGACGGCCTAACAGAGGAAACTTTCCTGGAATCCCCAAACCAATCCTAGGCCCAAACGAGCTACACCCCATCCCAACCTCACTAGCTCCATCTTTTCCCTCAAGGGGCAAAACCTCATCCCGATTGGGCATACCACGACGAGTCACCAAATGGCCTAACTGCCCATGCCCTATTGGGCTAAACGAGAACGGCCCAAAAGGCAAGGCTCCTTGCCCATTCAAATTTGGGCCCGAACCCAAGTCAACAAGCCCATTAAGGTGAAAATCAGAATAGTCCATCTCATTATAGGCCCATCAAGTGCTAACCTATTCCCTTGGCCAAGCCCACCCGAAACATTACCAATTGGGCCAAGCCCATTTGGGTAGTCAACATGGGAAGCAAACCTTGGATAGCTCTCCTACTCTCACGGTTTTGAGGCAAAAGAATAGATTTTCCATCTTTGCCTTTGAGGCCCAATTGACTTTTAGAGAGAGAAACATCTTTAGTCAAATTATTATCCAAGCTTACCATATTTGACAATGGAGCATTGACTACGGGAGTTGCCTTTGGATCAAGGAGCTGGTTTCCTAAAAATTCAAAATTGTCCAAATTTTCCAAATTTGGCAACAAGGAGCTTTTTGAGCGGATCCCATATCCAAGGAGCATTTAAAGCACGTGCCAAAAAAACTGAGTAAGATTCCGAATTGCACAAAACCAAAGAGTGGATTGTGAATGTTTGATCAATACAAACCCATTTTTGAATAATTTTTTTTTTCAAAAAATGCATCCCACCGAGGCGTTTTCGGTTTTTTGCAATTTCCATATTGCTCGTTTCTTCCCTTCTTTTCCAAACTTATGGTCGGGACGCTTTTTAACCTCAAACTACAACTCCCGAAGCCTGCGAGTCTAATATCTAACAACCTTGCACCCCAATCTCAAAGCCCTAAAATCCTCAACGGGAGCATTTAAAGCACGTGCCAAAAAAACTGAGTAAGATTCCGAATTGCACAAAACCAAAGAGTGGATTGTGAATGTTTGATCAATACGAACACATTTTTTTTTTTTTTGCAAAGGTGAATATATATTAAGCAAAAAGGACCTCAAAGCCCGAGGCCAAAGGGCACCACGAAACAAGAGAACATCCACTGGGAAACCCAAAGTACCAAACAAAACAAAAACAAGCCAACGGAAACCTCACAGCCCAAGGGAAAGCAATAAAACCACCAACAAACAAACCCCGGCACCCAACCCACAAGCGGGAAGGAGCCAGAAAAGACAAAAAAGCAAATATATACAACACAACTCAAAGAGAAAATGAACACAACCGAAGCAAGAGGAAACAACAAGCCATAACACGAACGAAGCATAACTCCCCAGCCGCCCAAAAAACACCCCAAGCCATCAATCCCCCGGCCTGCACGAGCAACAGAGCGACTCCAGACGAGGTCAAGGGGCACCAAGCAAGGAAGAGGGAGGACAAACAAATGCTGAGATAAAAGGGGCCAAGCTGGCCATCCATCATATGCAAGCAAGAAGCCAGCCCCCTAAGCACGACCAAGTAAACCAAAACAAAGAAGAGGCCCTTCAACTCGTCTTCCCCCTACTTCTGGCAAAAGAACAACCATCAGGTATGCAGGCCCGGCAGAAAGCCACAAGGACCAGGCAAGTATCGCTTCCCTCGACAAAGCCTGATCCAAGGACACCCACCAAAAAACCGACACACCCTCCGGACAAGGCGCCTTTCGGGGTGAAAACAAGCAACCAGAACAAAATCAAACTCAATTCAGGAACCAGGACCACACCAGGGGGCACAGAGCACCCACAGAACAGAGATGGACAGCCAACTGCAAAAGTAGCAAGCACCGCCTGAACCAACCCCTACAGAGAGAGGCCCCCCACAGACTAGCCTCTCATAGCCACCACTCCAAATGCCCACCAGGGAAGAAAGAGCCAAGGACAGCAAGGGGAAAACATGGAAAGAAAGCAAGCAAACTGAACGAGCCTCTGCAAAAAGCGCCCTCAAAGCAGGAACAACCACAGGGAGAGGCCCCAAACAGGCAAGCCTCACAGACAAAACTTAAAACCCCCTCCAGAGAAGAGACAACAGCAGCACCGAGGGACAGAGGAGGGGAAGAAGCAATCGCCAGCAACGAAACAGCACCGCAAAGAGCAACCAAGGGACAGAGCAGGGGAAGAAGCAATCGCCAGAAGCGAAACAGCACCGCAAAGAGCAACCTGAAAAAAAACACCTGCACACACTCAAAGAACAAGATAAAGTCAATCAAAAGAATCCCAGGGGGACCCGGCCGAAACCGCACCCACCCAGAACGAGCATGCAGAAGATATATCAGACCGAATAGCAGCGATAACCGACTGAGGAGGACGGTGACCCGGGCCGTGAACACGCAAGTTGCGTTCCATCCAAATATGGTAGATCACAGCACACCAGGCCACTCTCCAAACAAGCTTACGCTTGTGCTGCCCAGCACTCTCCCGAAAAATCCAGTCAAGCTCAGCATCCCAAGGGAGAACGAGGCGGGAAGCTCTACCCCAACTGAGGATATCTTCCCACACCAAACTCGCAAAGGGGCACTGAAAGAACAGGTGGTCGCGGGACTCAGTCCCGGACAAACAAAGCAAACAATCAGTTGGGGTCGAGGGGATCCACCTAGCCAGCCTGTCACGGGTATACAGACGATCCCTCAAGGCCAGCCAGGTGACAAAAGCATGACACAGAATATTCCCCCCGAACCATAGCAAACCCTGCCAAGGAACCACCGTTCCACGAGGACGGATCGCCTCCCAAGCACTCGAAACTGAAAACTGGTAACGATATTATTGAACTATCGCCAATCATCGGGTTGTCGAGACCCGCCAAAATGAATTTATATTTGCCCGAATTCACTAAACTATTAGTAGAGTAGCGGCAACGCGGTCGATCCACAGGGAATTAAGTTAATTAGACTTAATCTCAATTAAATTTGCAAACCATTAAAATAAATGAAATAAGGGGAGTTTGTTGGTTTTTAATTCACTAAGAGGAAACAATGCAATGGAAAATTTAACTAACGGAGTTTTCGACTCGGGATGATTGGGAATAAATTTAGCATGCCTCTTGGATCATAGGTTGACAAGTACCATGGTTAGACAATTTTTTTTTTTTTTGCAACATTATTTTAATTAAAGCGAGGATTGAACCCATGACCTTTTAGTCACGGGCACAACTTTATGCCAATTGAGCTATGCTCGGTTTGGCCATGGTTAGACAATTTAACGAATGCGCAGCTCGTCTCGAATTAATAAATTAACTCAGACGTGCTCCATGGATATTAATTAAACATAATAAATCATGCTAATCAAGCATATCGATCGGACATTGGCGGCCAACGCTCTCCCAAGACCGATCGATAGCAACGAGCTACAACTGCGACGACTATCTAATTTGGACGCGAAATTAGTGTGTCGATTTGGAATTCTAATTCGGGAAGAATGATCACCAAGAGCGCAAGGACGCCAATACGCTCAAGGTGTCGTAAATCCTTGTTACTTGGCGGTTTAGAGAGGCACGACATCAAAACCTTTAACAATCAAACATGCTCAAAATCAAGGGTGCCTAGTCTTAAATCATTCAAACATGTTCATAGAATAAGCAAAGAATTAGAAATCAATTCACTAACTCATTCAACCAATTTCAGAATTTCAATTCTACAACCTCACCAAGAGTGCAAACTACATTTCTCCTATACAATCCCGAGCCAAAAACGGTAAAACTACTCACTCATGACTTGTGTGGTGTGGGATGGCTTCAAATCAAGCTTCCTAGCCCCTCCCATGGTGAAAACGGCTGCTGGAACGTCAAGTCAGGCGCGGAGCTCGAGGTGGAAGATGATGATGGCAGCTAAAAACGGACAAAAACTTTAAGTAATCCGTCATAGCGTCGAGACGCTAGGGCAGCGTCGAGACGCTGCGCCCTAAATAATCCGCGCGCGCAGTCAGGGTGGCGTCGAGACGCTTGTGCGGCGTCGAGCGGGCGTCGAGACGCTGTCGCTCGACGCTTGCTCTCGGGTTTTTCTTCAAATCAGCGCTTCAGACTTCGGGGCGTCGAGACGCTCTGGCAGCGTCGAGCTAGCGTCGCGACGCTGTCGCTCGACGCTAGCTCTCGGATTGTTGCATGGTTTTTTGCCTTCAATTTCCCAAAAGCGCCCAACCTTCATGCCTTTGCATGGATCTTCCCCGGAAGTGCTCTTAGGCCTTTAAATTGCGATATTAAGCTCCGAAAAGCGCCGAAACGCTCTCGAGAGCGAATCACCGAGAACACCTGCAATAATCACATAAAAGCAAGATTAAGCTAATAATAAACGTGAATTAGGGACATAGTTATAGCTCCAAAATGGAGCTATCAAACACCCCCAACTTAATTCTTGCTAGTCCTCGAGCAAGGTGGAATTCTGATTAATAAAATAAAACGAGAATGCATGCTAGGGACTCGATTCTCAGTACTGGAAACGACAGGGCACTTGCATTTGAAAGAAACAGCTGCATGCATGCATTGGTTAAGAACAATTCGAAAAATTTAAAGATGCTTCCCTATTTATGCTTCGGACCTAGCTCCTCGATCTTAGATTTCAACAGGCTTAGAACAGCTCTACCCATCCTAAAATTTCGCCTTCCCTCTACTTATGGCTAAAGAGAACAGTCTAAGGGCAATTCATCGTCTAAGCAAGTAATAGATCGCAAGGCATCTTTTCTCTCTTTAAGGACTAGCGTTCACTTCTTTGTGCTTCCTTTTCATGCAGTGGCGACCGTGGGTTACACGACCGCCCCTGGCTACTAAGGCAACTCAAGAAGGAGGAACACTTCAGGAGATTACTTTTCCTTTTATAAAATATGCATTCGCTTTCTTTTTAGCCTAAAAATCATGCTTAAAATTTTAAGCGCATGGATTACAAACAAGAGCGAATCTTAGCCCATCCTAAGGTTGCCTTTCGAGGTGACAACGAATTTCAAAACAAACAGAGCTACCCTAAACCCACAGATCCAAGATAGAGTGCTAACATGCGAAGCTTAAACAGGGAAATAACTTGAAAAAAATTTCAAAATGGCCTTAACATATGCAATTATGCTGAATTTCACGACAAACACACATACGAAGACCTTAGCAGTACATCACAGAATTTCATAATCGGACTAGCATGCTTTCACCATAACTCAACAAGTTAATCAGGATTCCACAACTAAGCTCGACAATCACTATAAGGCACAACCCACCACCCCCAACTTAAAAATGGACAATGTCCACATTGGACCAAATACGCACAGTCAAAATGAAAGGAAAGAAAACCTTCCCTGAATTGTGACTTAGAGGGTTGGAGAGTGCGCTTTAACCTGAGCAAATAGACCGCAAGGACGAGCCATTGTTTCACCTGAAAAATTCACAACATCAGAGTAGGAACCTAAGCTAATCCTAAAGACGGTAAGTAAACAAAAAGCATGTACAGTTCAAGCTCGGGTGCCTCCGTGTAGCGCAAATTTTTAGACTCGATTGCTCGACTTTACCAAAACTCATTTTATCCTTTCTCATAATCAGGCTCTCTCAAGTAGGCATGGTCGTCGAAGTCCTCTGACATTCCCTCATGAAAGATCTTCAATCGCTGGCCATTCACCGTGTATTCCTTCTCAGTATCTAGGCTCTGAATCTTGACTGCACCATAGTGATGGACATCAGTTATAATGAAAGGACCAAGCCACCTGGAACGAAGTTTAGCTGGCATGAACTTCAGGCGGGAGTTGAACAAGAGGACCTTCTGACCAACTTCAAAGTGTTTTCTGACGACTCGTCTGTCGTGGAACATCTTGGTCTTTTCCTTGTAGGTCTTCGAGTACTCATATGCATCCAGGCGAAGCTCCTCTAGTTCTTGCAATTTGAGGAGTCTTTCTTCGCCCGCCATGTCAAAGTCCATGTTACACTTCTTCACGGCCCAGTAAGCTTTGTGTTCGATCTCCACAGGGAGATGACAGGCTTTACCAAAAACCATCCGGTAGGGAGACATCCCTATGGGGGTTTTGTAAGCCGTACGGTAGGCCCACAAAGCATCGTCCAGCCTGAGACTCCAATCCTTCCTTCCTGGACTTACTGTTTTCTCGAGGATGCTCTTCACCTCTCGATTGGAAACTTCTGCTTGGCCATTGGTCTGAGGATGGTACGGGGTAGAGATTTTGTGATTTACCCCGTACTTCCTCATCAAGGCTTGGATCGTCTTATTGCAGAAGTGGCTCTCCTGGTCGCTTATGATGGCCCATGGAACTCCATACCTGCTAAAAATATTGGATTTGACAAAACTGGAAACAACATTAGCAGTATCGACTTTGGTGGCCTTAGCCTCCACCCACTTAGACACGTAGTCTACAGCCAACAGTATATAAATAAAGCCAAATGAAGGGGGAAAGGGTCCCATAAAGTCCATACCCCCAACCTCAAAAATTTCACAAGTTAAAATGGGGTTTTGGAGCATTTCATTCCTACTAGTGATGGACCCCGCGGTGTGTGCTGAAGATTGACCTGCAGAAAGCTTATGACTCTATTCAGTGGGATTTTCTCTTTGGCTTACTGCTTTCGATTGGTACGCCTTGCCAGTTTGTCAACTGGGTCCGGGCTTGCGTTACTTCGCCTATGTTCTCCATTTCGGTGAATGGGTCCTCTGAGGGGTTTTTTGCGGGTAGGCGTGGTCTCCGTCAGGGTGATCCCCTGTCCCCTTACCTGTTCGTCATGTGTATGGAAGTCTTATCGCGGCTGCTGAATTCCCCGCCGCCTGAGTTTGAGTTTCATCCCAAGTGTGAGAGGGTTAATCTTACCCATCTTTGCTTTGCGGATGACTTGATGATTTTCTCTGCGGGGAACAGGACTTCTTTGAGGTTTGTTCAGCAGACATTACTCCACTTCCAGGAGCTTTCAGGCCTTGTGGCTAACTCCGCTAAGAGCTCGATGTTCTGTGCGGGGGTTCCTGTACAGGTGGCTGTCGGTCTGGCTGAGTTCATGGGTGTTGCTATTGCGAGTTTGCCTGTTTGTTACTTAGGTCTCCCTCTCATCTCGGGTCGGCTGTCTTCTCGGGATTGCCAGCCTCTGATTGATCGAATCACCTCTAGGATTGGCAGTTGGACTGCTAGGGCTCTTTCCTATGCGGGAAGGTTGCAGCTTATCCAGTCGGTCCTTCAGAGCTTCCAGGTCTATTGGGCTAGTGTGTTTGTGCTGCCTGCTCGTATTGTCCATAGGGTTGAGAGTTTGCTTCGGTGCTACCTCTGGAAGGGCTCTCCTTCTGGTCGTGGGGGGGCGAAGGTTGCCTGGGATGACATTTGTTTGCCGAAGAGTGAGGGAGGTTTGGGTATTCGTCATATCCAATCCTGGAACTCGGCAGCGGTTATGAAGCTCCTTTGGCTCCTTCTGCTTCGCTCTGGTTCTCTGTGGGTGGCTTGGATGGAGGAGTATATCCTCCGTGGTCGGTCTCTTTGGACGATTCCTGTGTCGTCTATGTGGTCTTGGTGCCTCAAGGCGATTATGGGGCTTCGGGACCAATTCCGTCCACTTGTCCGGTTTTCCATTGGCGACGGCTCTAGGTGTCGTATGTGGGTTGATCCATGGCTGCCTGATGGTCCTATTCTCCCCAGAATCAGTGATCGTATCTTGTATGACGCAGCTAGTCATATTCAAGCTATGGTCTCTGATTTTCTGCTACCTGATGGGTCGTGGCGGTGGCCGGTAGTGTCTCCTGATTTGTTGGAGATCGCCGATGCCGTGCGCTCGACTGTGTGTTGCCTAGGTAGGGAGGATAGGTTGATCTGGGTTCCAGGAGGGATTGGTTTTTCGGTTTCAAGTGCTTGGGAGGCGATTCGCCCCCGGGGGACAGTGGTTCCGTGGCAGGGTTTGCTATGGTTCGGGGGGAATATTCTGCGTCATGCTTTTGTCACCTGGCTGGCCTTGAGGGACCGTTTGTATACTCGTGATAGGCTGGCTAGGTGGATCCCCTCGACACCTACCGATTGTTTGCTTTGTTTGTCTGGGACTGAGTCTCGTGACCACTTGATCTTCCAGTGCCCCTTTGCGAGTTTGGTGTGGGAGGATATCCTCTGTTGGGGCAGAGCTTCCCGCCTCGTTCTCCCTTGGGATGCTGAGCTTGAGTGGATTTGTCGGGTGAGTGCTGGGCAGCACAAGCGTAAGCTTGTTTGGAGGGTGGCCTGGGGTGCTGTGATTTACCATATTTTGATGGAACGCAACTTGCATTTTCATAGCCCGGGTCACCGCCCTCCCCAGTCGGTTATCGCTGCTATTCGATCTGATATTTCTTCTGCATGCTCGTCCTGGGTGGGTGCGGTTCCGGCCGTCTCCCCCTGGGATTCTTTTGATTGACTTTGTCTTGTTCTTTGAGTGTGTGCAGGTGTTTTGTCAGGTTGCTCTTTGCGGTGTTGTCTCGCTTCTGGTGATTGCTTCTTCCCCTGCTCTGTCCCTGGTTCCTGCTGCTGTCTCTTCTCTGGAGGGGTTTCTGTTTTGGTCTGTGCGGCTTGGTTGTTTGTCCTTGTCCCTGTGCTTGTTCATGCTCTGAGATCGCTGCTAGCAGAGGCTCGATCAGTTGCTGGCTTTCTTCATCTGTCTGTCCTTGGCTGTCCTTGGCCTTTCTCCCCTGGTGGGCTTCTTGTGTGGGGCTTTGAGAGGCTAATCTGTGGGGTGTCCCTAGCTGTCGGGTTGGTTCAGGCGGTGCTTGCTTCTTCTGCAGTTGGTTGTCCTTCTCTGTTCTGTAGGTGCTCGTTGTCCCCTGGCGGTCCTGGTTCCTAATTGAGCTGCGTTCTGGACGCTTGTTGTCACCCCGAAAGGCGCTTTGTCCTAAGGGTGTGTGGGCTTTTGGTGGGTCCTTGGATCTGGCTTTGTCGAGGGAAGCGATGCTGGCTGGGTCCCTGTGGCTTTCTGCCGTGCCTGCATACCGGATGGTTGTTTATTTGCCATAAGTAGGGGGAAGACGAGTTGATGGGCCTCTTCTTTGTTCGGTTTCTTGGTCTTGCTTGGGGGGCGGGCTTCTTGCTTGCATATGATGGATGGCCAGCTTGGCCCCTTTTTTCTCTGCATCTGCCTGTCCTATCTTTGTTTTAGCTTGGTGCCCCTTGACCCTGTCTGGAGTCGCTCTTTCGCTCGTGCCGGCCGGGGGATGGATGACCTGGGGTGTTTTGTGGGCGGATGAGGTGTCATGTTTCGCGGATGATGAAATGCTTGTCAACTCATGAAGCTAATTTGATCTTTAAAGAATGTACTTGACATGGTGGATTGAGTTTTTTGGGGGCTTCGTCTTCATCCATGGTGACTGGGTTGTCCATGGTTACGGTTTGAAGACTAGAGGGCAAGCTGAACAAGGTAGCGGCGCTGGGCACGTCTTCAAGAGGTCATCCATGGCTGCTGATTGAAGGTTGCGGAGCAGGGTGCTTCAAGAGATAAGCTTTCTCTGGTTTTTTTCATTCTATTTTGTTTCTGTTTTTTAAGGTTTCTGCATTTCGTTTTCTGTTTGTGTGGGCTGTAAATTGTGTCTGGGTCCTTGGAGATTGGGTTGGGGAGTTTGGTTTTCTTCATCTTCAAATGGGGAAGAAGAAATCACCTCACAAGAAGGGTTCCCCTCATAAGAAGGCTTCTGCTTCACTCTCGAGCTCCAATGGTTCTCGGCCACAACAGTCTCCATCTGTAGAGGTTTCCAATTCAGGAGCTCAATCCAATTCAGGAGCTCCAATTGGGATTGTTCCGAATGCCCTGCTTCATTCATCTGGTCACGATTTGGGGAAGAAGGTGGCCCGTGTTTTGACTTCTGAAGTTACTAAAAAGGGTTCCAAATCCGAGGGAAAACAGAGCATGGTAAGTGTTGAGGTTCCTGCTGTGGATGATATGGATTATGGCACCACAAGTCCAATTCTTAATCCACAAGGTCCAATTACAAGGTCCAAGGCAAGACTAATTCGACAAGCCTACATAACTCATGTTCAAGGATGGTTGGTTTCAGCGCAAGGAAGGAGTCTTCATGTGGACGCCAATTTCGATGAAGAGATGAATTCAAAATTCAATATTTGTAATTTGGAAGCGCATCCTACATCCTAAAGACATCAATGATGTTCAGAAGATATGACCTTTCTTACAAGCTCAAGCACTTAGGAATTGTTTTTAATTCTTTGGCGGTTACAAATTGAACTTTGTTTTAATTCCTAGTTGTTTTATTTTACTTTACATTTACTATGTATGTTACATTATCATGCTTGTATTAGCTTATAAATTGGTGGGACACAAATGAAAAAAGACAGATTTTGAATGAATTGAGAATTACAAATCACCTTGAGTGTGAATTTGCTTTGGAATTTCGTGAGTCATAACCTTGTCTTGCCAACTTCCAGAATTTGTCATTCCTTGTGTTTAGGGTGGTTGCCGGATCAAGCTTTTTAGAATTGATCATTCTAACAAGTGGATTGATTCAATTTAGAGCAAGAAGTACAATTCTTGTCTCTAGATCATAGATCAAAGAGGTAATCTTTTCCTAACCTTAATCTCTTGGTTGATAGCATCTAGATCTAGGAGGGTTCTAATTCTTGCTTCACGGGTTCTTGCTAAATTAGCTTGGGTGTTTGAACTTGCAATTGAGTTTGCCTTATCAGTGGGGAACCTTCTGAATGCGCCTGTTCTTCCAATTGAGGGTGCTGGTGTAGGCTCTCGTAGTTCTAGTAAATTTACAGGGCTTGATAAGGATGGTTTAGCAAGCGTCACTAGGCAGCCTACAACTGATGCGACTGCTAGAAAAACAGGGGATGCCTCTAATCAATTGGGAGCCCGTGATGTGCCTGGCGCTTGCGGTGGGGGGAAACCGTTGGCTCGTCAGATAGTACAACGTTCTAAAGGTCACTCCGTGACAGAGGTAGAGGCCTCGTCTGGTTCAAACTTGGGTGAGGCTCGGCTGGAGGTTGAAGACGAAGGATTAGGGCAGGCCGCCTCTTTTCCCAGGGTTGCGGCTGCTGGAGATCCCTCATTGAATGCCTTTTCTAATTTAGGAAAGAGAGTTAATGTCATTCAGCAGCCGGTTACCTTATCTTCTTCAGCCCCCGTAAAGATTGCTGCATCTATTAATGGGCAAGATGCTGCTGCCTACACTCCTACTTCTATGGAAGGAAAGTATATTCAAGGATTTGAGCAGCGAGTTGACCTCTCTCTCCCCTTGAATGCTTCGGTGATTAATGAGCGTGCAGCTGTTTCTCAATGCCCAGCTGGTCGGTTGATGAAAGGTAAGAAGATGGCTAGTAGTCTGCCTTCTATGGAAAGCCATTTAAAGAACGCTGAAGCTCGGCCTTTGAGTTCAATGACCATGGAAGCCCGTTATGGTAAGTCAGGGAGTCTAATGACTGTGGATGCCCGTCATGGAAAGTCTGGCAGTTCTCTTCCCCCAATTGGGCCGATTGGTCCTCAAGGGGCAAGCTTAATGGCCCAATTATAACTCAACATGGTCCTATTTTGTTAGGCCAAAAGGAGCTAGATCAAGATGGGATGGGTCCAGTTGGGCTTAAGTCCATTGGGCTCAAAAATAGTGGGCTTAATGAATTGGCCCAAAATGGTGTTAGTGAGTTGGATCCCAATGTGCTTAATTTTAATGGGCTCGATAATAAGAGTATGGGGCCAAGTTTTAATGGCTTAGGACAAGGTGTCTTGCCTATTGAGTCATCTCCCTTTAGTCCTCTAGGGCGGGGTCAATTGGGAAATTTAGTGACGCGTCGTAGTCTTCCCCCTCGGGAGGAGCTGATGCCCTTGGGAGATAAGAATGGATCTTCTGAGTTTGGGATGGGGTTTAGCGAGCTTGGGGCGAGGAGTGGGTCGGGGATTCCAGGAAAGTTTCCCCTGTTAGGCCAATCTCGTTCTGAGTTTGGGATGGGGTTTAGCGAGCTTGAGTGCTGGAGACGATGTGTCTCAGGGTTCTGGGGATAGTTTTGGGATGAGTGGGTCCTTTGTGCCCCAGGATCCCTTGGTCAGGGTCAGAAGTCTAGTTGGGCTAATCTTTTTGGGCCTCAGTGGACCTCCTCTGCCTCTGAACCCCTAGTCTATAACCCTCCAATTGAGAAGGATGGGATTATGTTTGCCATCCCCTCGGATGAGGTAATTGAGGAGGGTGTAGCCGTCTGGAGAGGGTCTTTGGTGGGTCAGTTTATCGATGGTAAACTCCCCTTTTTTGTGCTTGATCGGCTTGTCCGTAAGATTTGGGGACATGTGGAAGTTCCAACCATTAACTTGTTTGATAATGGTTTGATCATCTTCAGGTTCCAAAAGGACTCAGCTCGGGATTGGGTCTTGGAGAATGGCCCCTGGCACATTGGGGGTAAGCCTATCCTACTGAGGCAGTGGGTCCCAGGGATAGTCCCTCAGACCTTTGTCTTCGATAAAATTCCTGTGTGGGTTAAGTTCTTCCATGTCCCTATGGAATTGTGGACCACTCCTGGTTTGAGTAACATTGCGAGTACGGTTGGTGTTCCTTTGCGGCTGGATAAGCCTACAAAGGACAAAACGTGCTCCTCGTATGCTCGGGTTTGTGTGGAGGTCGCGATTGAGGCCCCTCTTCCTAGTAAGGTTGGGGTCACTGTCTATGGTGTGGATCACACTATCCCCATTGAGTATGAATGGAAGCCCAAGAGGTGCCTATCCTGTCGGGTCTTTGGCCACTCGGACTCCGGCTGTCCTAAAAAGCCTGTGAGTAGTTTTGAGCCCATCCTCCCTACACAGGTGTCTACTGAGGGTGGGGTCAGGGTGCCGGCTCAGAGTGATGGCGTGAACTCGGTTCAGGTAGGGGTTGCTAGGGGGAGGGGGAACAAGCCTCCTCTCTTGAGGCCGGTGATGACTTTCTCCCTGTGGGAGGGAAATCCCGTAGGCGTAAACGGAAGAAGGCTGTGCCAGGTCCTTGGCTGCAGACTCGTCTGCCCTTCCCTTTGCCTTGGCTAGTCTTCCGAGTTCTCCTATTGGCCCCTCCTCTCGGCTTCCCCGTTCTCCTGCGTCCCCGAAGGGGGTACATGTGACTAACTCTTTCGGTTCTCTTTCGGATTCGTTAGGGTGTGTGATATGAATTCCCTAGACAATCAAATTCATATCAAAGATGGAGCTCAAGGAAATCAAACCATTGTGATGGAGCAAGGACCAATCACAAGATCAAAGGCTAAGAAGCTTCAAGAAGCTTTAATTACCTATACTCAAAACTACATCAGAACAGTCAAAGTCAACGAAGAAGAGAAGGGCATGGACTTCAATTTATCACAAGTCCATTTCGTGGATGACTAATGGATAATGTTAAAAACCAAGTTTAATCTCCATATTTGGTTTCTTAATGTACTCATTAAAGGTGTAACCAAGTCCTAGATGATCTTTCATATTCCAAAATGTCTTTTTGTTTTTCCAAGGTGTCTTTTAGAATATCAAAGCACCTTTTGGTATTTCAAGGAAACTTTTCATATTAGCATTTATGTTAGGGAGTTAAAGAGTCTCTTGGCTGAATTCCTTGTCTATAAAAGGGATTGGTCTTGTCTTATGAAAACAACAACTTAGATATTTGAATTGAAAACTCCATTGGAGCATTTCCATAGCCGAGAGCTATTGTTACCTTTGCATTTCTTGTTTGACTTGCATGTTTGAGAAGCATTCTATTAGACTTGATCAATCTAATAGTGGAGTGTTTCGGTTCAAGGTTAGGGACAAGTTCCTCATCCTTGGATATTCGATCTAAGGTATTTCTATTCTTCTCTTTATCTTGGGGTGAAACCGATCTGATTAAGGGGTTTTAGTGTTTGTGATTCAAGGGTTCGTATAACCAAGGGGTTCTTGATCCAATTCACTAGGGTTTCGTATCATTTGGTATCAGAGCTTTGGCTCTAGGTCGGGTATATCATCTTTCTTTCTTTCATGTCTTTTATTTCAATCTTATTCAAAAAAAAAAAAAAAACCATCTTCTTAAAGTGTTTTGTTGTTTCTGTCTTCCGCGTGCATTTGTTGTATTCTGTATTTCTGAAGATTAAAACTTTATTAAAGTATGTCAAATTTGTTCTTGTCTTGTTCAGCACGAATTTATCTATCCAACAAGACAAATTTCACTTTAATCCGAGCTCTATAACTTTAGTTATAGATTTTTCTTCAAGCCCCGTACGTTTTGGATTCGGCCCAGTTCATAAATTTTCTGATCTACGTTTGGTTGAATGTCTCTTGGTGTTCTGTATATTAGAAAAATGCATATTTAATATCCAATTGAAGCTCTTTGAGTCCTCTATCTACACGGATCAGTCTTGGATAATTTCATTTATCAGAATTAAAGATATAATTTTTTGAGTGAATATTGTTTGTTCTGGAAAAACTGTTATCTACAATCTGCTGCTGCTGAATTCGAAAGATTATATCTGACGGATTACTACTGATAAAGCAGACAAATTGGATACCATTTGGAAGACTATTGAAGTATCTTTATAACCGTATTTGTTTTGTTCCAATCCGAGCTCTGAGGAAGAAGATATCACACAAATAGTAAAGAAGCTCCTGCAGAAAACTTTCCATATTTGGAAATCCAACAGTTCTTGAAAACAAATTGATATATATTGGTGAATTATTTTGACAATCAAATTCCCATCCAAGGTGGTGCTCAAAAAAATCTTTTGGATTCGAGGACGAATCCTTTTGAAGAATGGGAGGATGATATGAATTATTTTGGCAATCCAATTCATATCCATGATGAAGCTTAATGAAGTCAAACCATTGTTATGGAGGAAGAATCAAAGTCAACAGGGAAGAGAAATGCATGAACTTCATTATCTCACAAGTCCATTTCGTGGAAGACTAATAGATCATGTTAAACTAAGTTTAAAATCCATATTTGGTTACTTAATGTACTCATTTAAACTGTAACTAAGTTTTAGGTGATCTTTCATATTTCAAGATAAACTTTTAGTTTTCCAAGGTGCCTTTTAGAATATCAAGGTATCTTTTGGTATTTCAAGGTGACTTTTCATATTAGCATTTATGTTAGGAGTCTCTTGGTTTAATTCCTTGTCTATAAAAGGGATTAGCCTTGTCTATTGTAAAAGACAACTTGATAAAAGACATGAAATGTAATGTTTTGGGTTTTAAACCCTGAAAGCTTTTAAGCTTTGTTTCTTGTGTGTTCTTGTGATAGAATGCATGTATATTTGGAGCATTCAAGTGAGGATTGATCTGTCTTACTTGTGGAGTGCTTTGAAGATCGAGGGTTGATGTTAGCAAAAAGCTTTGTCCGATCCTTGGTTCGTTAGATCATCTAAGTAACCTGTATTCTAGCCTATCTTAGGGGCTGAGATCGAATTGACTACTGGGGTTTTCAAGTTAATGTGTTGGGGGTCCGTATAATCAAGGGGTTCTCACGCTTATTCTTGGAGGTTTCGTATCAGTGTGATTTGGCCCCCCCGAGGGTGGTTTCCTTAGTGGAAAAGACGCTCTGTGACAGTGTTGACCCTCGATGGTGTCAGGATGCCATTGTTTCCCCATCTACTTCCTATGTCTAGTTGGTGCTCGTGGAATGTGCGCGGTCTAACTGACCCGACAAAAGGACGATGTGTTCGCTCCTTTTTTTTTTGCAACAGTATTTTAATTAAAGCGAGGATTGAACCCATGACCTCATAGTCACGAGCACAACCTTATGCCAATTGAGCTATGCTCGGTTTAACCTTAGTTAATTAAAGCGAGGATTGAACCCATGAACCCAAGTGTGAGATGGTTAACCTTATGCCAATTGAGCTATGCTAGCCTTAACCTTATTTTGAGAATATTGGTTTCTGCTGTCTGGTAGAAACTAAGGTTAAGGCTCATCAGTTTGATTTCGTATTTCGTTCCTTTGGGGCTGATTGGCAGTGTGTTTGTAGTTATGGGGATAGTGGCCTGGGTCGTATTTGGGTGTTATGGCGTTCCCGCCGTTTCTCTTTCTCCCCTAGCCTGATTAGTCCTCAGTTGGTTACTGGCTCCCTGGTGGACCTGTCTTCTCAGGTTGTGACTCATATTGCCTGTGTGTATGGGTCCAATCTCGAGGCTGGGAGGTCTGTTTTGTGGAGGGACTTGGCCTTGGCTTGTTCGAGTTGGTCTTCCCCTGGCGTAGTTATGGGAGACTTCAATGAGACTCGCCGGTTGACTGAGAGGAGTGGGGGTAACCATAGCATTTCTGCGATGGGAGCCTTTGATACTGCTCTCCTAGAGGCTGACTTGGTTGAGCTGCCGGTTCAGGGGAATTGGTTCACTTGGACTAGTCGCCCGAGGGGTGGCCCAGGAGGTCAGTTGGGAAGGTTGGATAGAGTTTTGGTCAACGCTAAGTGGGCTTCTGGTCGGCCTATGTGTGTGGTGCACGTGCATGACTGGGGTGTCTCTTACCATAGTCCGTTGGTTTTCTCTCCAGGCCCTTTAGGTGCTCGTCGGTCTCCCTTCTTTCGGTTCTTCAACCATTGGGGGGAGTCTGATAGGTTTTTGTCTGTGATTGCCAGTAGGTGGGTGACCCATGTTGGGGTCTCTCCGCTTGTTAGCTTCGCTCGCAATTTAAAGGGCTTAAAGGGGACTCTCAGGCAGGAGTTTGGGACGCCGATTGCCGTGCTTAGTCAGCAGGTTATTGATCTGCGCTTGGCCATGGAGGCTGCCCAGGCGGGAGTTTTGGTGGACCCCCTTTCTCCTTCCCTCCAGCGTCAGGCCACTGAGGCTTCTGATAGGTTCTGGGCAGCAGCTAGGTGTGAGGAAGCCTCCCTTCGGCAGAAATCGAGGGTCAAGTGGCTGGCGTTAGGGGATAGGAACTCGGGGTTCTTTCACAGGAGAGTAAAAGTTAGGGCAGCCCGGAATAACTTTTCCTCTTTGGTTGATGGTTCTGGGGTCAGGATGTCGTCCCATGAGGACATCCCGAGATCTCTGGTTCATTATTTCCAGGGTCTCTTGGGGTCCCAAGGGGTTGGTTATCGTGACCTCACTGAGTGTTTAAAGCCGATGGTGGGGTTTTCGTGGTCTGACCAGTGTGTAACTGATCTCATTCGCCCCATCTCGCGAGAGGAGGTTCGAGCTGTTCTCTTTTCCATGAGTAGTGCCAGGGCTCCTGGCCCGGATGGCTTCCCTGTGGGGTTTTTTCAAAGCTGCTTGGAGTGTTGTTGGGGATGATTTCGTTTCCGCTGTGCTTCACTTCTTTGATTCCTCCTTCCTTCCTCCTGGTATCAATGCCACCTCTCTTACCTTGATTCCTAAGAAGATGGGTGCTTCCCGGGTTGAGGATTTCAGGCCTATTTCCTGTTGTAATGTGTTGTATAAATGCATTGCAAAGGTTTTGGCTAATCGTCTTCGCGTGTGGCTGCCTTCCTTCATTAATCCGAATCAGTCGGCCTTTGTTCAAGGTAGGAGCATTGTGGATAACATTCTGCTCTGCCAGGAGTTGGTTGGGGGTTACCACCTCAATAAAGGGAGCCCGCGGTGTGTGCTGAAGATTGACCTACAGAAGGCTTATGACTCTATTCAGTGGGATTTTCTCTTTGGCTTACTGCTTTCGATTGGTACGCCTTGCCAGTTTGTCAACTGGGTCCGGGCTTGTGTTACTTCGCCTATGTTCTCCATCTCGATGAATGGGTCCTCTGAGGGGTTTTTTGCGGGTAGGCGTGGTCTCCGTCAGGGTGATCCCCTGTCCCTTTACCTGTTCGTCATGTGTATGGAAGTCTTATCGCGGCTGCTGAATTCCCCGCCGCCTGAGTTTGAGTTTCATCCCAAGTGTGAGATGGTTAATCTTACCCATCTTTGCTTTGCGGATGACTTGATGATTTTCTCTGCGGGGAACAGGACTTCTTTGAGGTTTGTTCAGCAGACTTTACTTCACTTCCAGGAGCTTTCCGGCCTTGTGGCTAACTCCGCTAAGAGCTCGATGTTCTGTTCGGGGGTTCCTGTCCAGGTGGCTGTCGGTCTGGCTGAGTTCATGGGTGTTGCTCTTGCGACCTTGCCTGTTTGTTACTTAGGTCTCCCTCTCATCTCAGGTCGGCTGTCTTCTCGGGATTGCCAGCCTCTGATTGATCGGATCACCTCTAGGATTGGCAGTTGGACTGCTAGGGCTCTTTCCTATGCAGGAAGGTTGCAGCTTATCCAGTCGGTCCTTCAGAGCTTTCAGGACTATTGGGCTAGTGTGTTTGTGTTGCCTGCTCGTATAGTCCATAGGGTTGAGAGTCTGCTTCGTTGCTACCACTGGAAGGGCTCTCCTTCTGGTCGTGGGGGGGCGAAGGTTGCCTGGGCTGACATTTGTTTGCCGAAGAGTGAGGGAGGTTTGGGTATTCGTCATATCCAATCCTGGAATTTGGCAGCGGTTATGAAGCTCCTTTGGCTCCTTCTGCTTCGTTCTGGTTCTCTGTGGGTGGCTTGGATGGAGGCGTATATCCTCCGTGGTCGGTCTCTTTGGACGATTCCTGTGTCGTCTACGTGGTCTTGGTGCCTCAAGGCGATTATGGGGCTTCGGGACCAATTCCGTCCACTTATCCGGTTTTCCATTGGCAACGGTTCTAGGTGTCGTATGTGGGTTGATCCTTGGCTGCCTGATGGTCCTATTCTCCCCAGAATTAGTGATCGTATCTTGTATGACGCAGGTAGTCATATTCAAGCTATGGTCTCTGATTTTCTGCTACCTGATGGTTCGTGGCGGTGGCCGGTAGTGTCTCCTGATTTGTTGGAGATCGTCGATGCCGTGCGCTCTACTGTGTGTTGCCCAGGTAGGGAGGATAGGTTGATCTGGGTTCCAAGCGGGATTGGTTTTTCGGTTTCAAGTGCTTGGGAGGCGATTCGCCGCCGTGGGACAGTGGTCCCGTGGCAGGGTTTGCTATGGTTTGGGGGGAATATTCCGCGTCATGCTTTTGTCACCTGGCTGGCCTTGAGGGACCGCTTGTATACTCGTGATAGGCTGGCTAGGTGGATCCCCTCGACACCTACTGATTGTTTGCTTTGTTTGTCCGGGACTGAGTCCCGTGACCACTTGTTCTTCCAGTGCCTCTTTGCGAGTTTGGTGTGGGAGGATATCCTCTGTTGGGGCAGAGCTTCCCGCCTCGTTCTCCCTTGGGATGCTGAGCTTGAGTGGATTTGTCGGGTGAGTGCTGGGCAGCACAAACGTAAGCTTGTTTGGAGGGTGGCCTGGTGTGCTGTGATCTACCATATTTGGATGGAACGCAACTTGCGTTTTCATGGCCCGGGTCACCGCCCTACTCAGTCGGTTATCGCTGCTATTCGGTCTGATATTTCTTCTGCATGCTCGTCCTGGGCGGGTGCGGTTTCGGCCGTCTCCCCCTGGGATTCTTTTGATTGACTTTGTCTTGTTCTTTGAGTGTGTGCAGGTATTTTGTCAGGTTGCTCTATGTGGCGCTGTCTCGCTTATGGCGTTTGCTTCTTCCCCAGCTCTGTCCCTGGTTCCTGCTGCTGTCCCTTCTCTGGAGGGGTTTCTGGTTTGGTCTGTGCGGCTTGATTATTTGAGCTTGTCCCTGTGCTTGTTCTTGCTCTGAGATCGCTGCTTTCATAGGCTCGATCAGTTGCTGGCTTCTTCATCTGTCTGTCCTTGGCTGTCCTTGGCCTTTCTCCCCTGGTGGGCTTCTTGTGTGGGGCTTTGCAAGGCTAGTCTGTGGGGTGTCCCTAGCTGCCGGGTTGGTTCAGGCGGTGCTTGTTTCTTCTGCAGTTGGTTGTCCTTCTCTTGTTCTGTGGGTGCTCGTTGTCCCCTGGCGGTCCTGGTTCCTAATTGAGCTGAGTTCTGGACGCTTGTTGATACGGATCCAATCACCGAACCATTGCATGTACCGGAAGGAGCCATTACAAGAAGCAAGGCAAAGAAGATTCAAGAGGCTTTTACACTACATCTTCAAAGGCTAGCTAATGAACAAGAAGAGACAAATATTTTTGAACCCAAATTTCTTTACAATGTTATTTCAATGAGTCAAGAAGATACTGGTGTGAAGATGGCACGGGAAAAGTCTTCTAGTTTGAAAGATGGCACGGGAGACAAAAAAACTGTGCAGAAATTGTAAGCAGTGGGCTGTCCAGCTTGCACCTCTTGGGAGTTTGGAGTGTTTCAACTACTCAAACGTTGGAGTATTGAAAAGCACGTCTTAAAGTAGCTAGTTAAGACAATTTAAAGCATTTCTTTTGTTTTGGGTTTTTCCATATGACTTTTCAATTGTTGTTGAATTGAATTTCATTCCATAGGTTTTATTTTCTTCAATTCTGCATTTAATGACTTTTGGAGACCTTTGGTATTTGGAAGCTTAAACGTCCATTTTGGCCTATTTAAAGGCTTGTAATGCTCTTCAAAATACATATTATGCTTATCAAGAACTTGTGTTTCTTAAAACCCCTTTTGGTGTTGTTTCTTTCAAATCTTGTTTTAGGTTTGATGTTAATCGGTTCATTGAATTAGTTTTGATCAACCTAATTCTGGAGTGAGTCGTCTTAGGATCTAAGAGTGACAATCATAAATTCTAAGTGTGATCTAAGAGTCATTCACCTTCTAACTAAACTCTTGGTTGGAATCAATCGTTAAGTTAGTCTTCTTTGTGGGCATTTACAAGGATCCTAGAAGGACCTCTAGCTTTGTAAATCAAGCAACGTTGGGAGCTTATCACTTGTTGTCACCCCGAAAGGCGCTTTGTCCTGAGGGTGTGTGGGCTTTTGGTGGGTCCTTGGATCTGGCTTTGTCGAGGGAAGCGATGCTGGCTGGGTCCCTGTGGCTTTCTGCTGTGCCTGCATACCGGATGGTTGTTCTTTTGCCATAAGTAGGGGGAAGACGAGTTGATGGGCCTCTTCTTTGTTCGGTTTCTTGGTCGTGCTTGGGGGGCGGGCTTCTTGCTTGCATTTGATGGATGGCCAGCTTGGCCCCCTTTTTCTCAGCACCTGCCTGTCCTCTCTCTGTTTTGCTTGGTGTCCCTTGACCCTGTCTGGAGTCGCTCTTTCGCTGGTGCCGGCCGGGGGTTGGATGAGGTGTCATGCTTCGCGGATGAGGTGTCACGATTCCTTCGTGTTCTATCTTATTGTTTTCATCCTGCTTCAGCTGTTTCTTTTGCTTTTCAGTTGTGTTGCATTTTTCTGCTTTTTGTCTTTTCTGCTCCTTCCCGCTTGTGGGTTGGATGCGGGGGTCTGTTGTTGATTTGTTTATTTGTTGCTTTCCCTCGGGCTGTGAGGTTTCCGTTGTGTTCTTTTGGTTTTGTTGTCGTACATTGGTTCTCCCAGTGTTTGTTCTCTTGTTGTTGTGCCCTTTGGCCTCGGGCTTTGAGGCCTTTTGCTTATTTATATATTCACTTTTGCAAAAAAAAAATGTTTCGCGGATGAGGTGTCATGATTCGTTCGTGTTCTGTCTTATTGTTTCTTCTTGCTTCAGCTGTTTCTTTTGCTTTTTGAGTTGTGTTACTTTTTTCTGCTTTTTGTCTTTTCTGGCTCCTTCCCGCTTGTGGGTTGGATGCTGGGGTCTGTTGTTGTTTGGTTTATTTGTTGCTTTCCCTCGGGCTGTGAGGTTTCTGTTGGGTTGTTTTGGTTTTGTTGTCATACATTGGTTCTCCCAGTGTTTGTTCTCTTGTTTGTTGTGCCCTTTTGCCTCGGGCTTTGAGGTATTTTGCTTATATATATTCACCTTTGCAAAAAAAAAATACTAGTGATGGACCCTTTTCTCTGACACTGATCACAAGATTTGCAAAATTCATAGCAGTCCTTAAACAGTGATGGCCAGAAAAACCCACAATCTAAAATTTTTCTCGCAGTCCTATTTGCCCAAAGTGTCCCCCACATGCAAATTCATGGCAAAAAGTAAGTATGGACCTATGTTCAGACTTAGGGACACACTTTCTAATTACTTGGTCAGCGCAAAATTTCCATAAAACGGGCTCTTCCCAAACGTAAGTTTTGGCTTCGCTTTTCAGCTTAGCTCTTTGGTTATATGAAAAGTCGAATGGGAACGTACCTGTGACCAAATAATTGACAATGTCGGCGTACCATGGTGTCTCCACACTTACCTGGAAAAGGACTTCATTAGGGAACTCATCCTTCACAGGCAAGTCATCCTCATTACGCACGATGCGACTCAAGTGGTCAGCAACGGTATTTTCTGATCCTTTTCTGTCCTGGACCGAGACGTCGAACTCCTGGAGTAGTAATACCCATCTGAGCAGTCTAGGCTTCAAGTCCTTCTTGTTCATCAAATAACGAACTGCTGCATGATCAGAAAAAACAATCACTTTAGATCCGAGAATATATGGCCGAAATTTATCAAGAGCGAAAACGATGGAAAGCAGCTCCTTCTCTGTTGTTGTGTAACCGATTTGCGCGGAGTTGAGCGTCCTGGAGGCATAATAAATCACATGGCTCTTCTTGTTTATCCTCTGGCCCAAAACAGCGCCCACGGCATAATTGCTTGCGTCGCACATGATCTCGAAAGGAATCCCCCACTGGGGTGGATGGATGATGGGTGCGTTGGTCAAGTACTTTTTCAAAACGTCGAAGGCGGAGCTTGCACTGCTTGTCAAAGCAGAATGGGACATCCTTTTTCAGCAAGCTTGTCATCGGAGTCAGTATCTTCGAGAAGTCTTTAATGAACCTGCGGTAAAAACCTGCGTGACCAAGAAAAGAACGCACTTCCCGAAGGTTCGTGGGGTAAGGTAAATCAGATATGACATCATTTTTTGCTTTATCAACCTCTATCCCCTTAGCTGACACAACGTGACCCAATACTATGCCCTGACTGGCCATGAAATGACACTTTTCAAAATTTAAAACAAGATTAGTTTCGATGCATCTTTCCATGACTCTAGACAAGTTAAACAGGCAATCCTCAAATGAACTTCCATACACAGTGAAATCATCCATAAAGACTTCGATGCATTTTTCTACGAATTTAGTAAATATGCTCATCATGCATCGCTGAAAAGTCCCTCGAGCATTACAAAGCCCAAAGGGCATTCTCCTATATGCGTAAGTTCCGAATGGAGCCAAACCGAGCATAGCTCAATTGGCATAAGGTTGTGCTTGTGACTATGAGGTCATGGGTTCAATCCTCGCTTTAATTAAAATACCGTTGCAAAAAAAAAAAGTTCCGAATGGACAGGTAAAAGTAGTCTTTTCTTGGTCTTCCTGGGCTATGGGAATTTGATAAAACCCAGAAAAACCATCTAGAAAACAGAAGAATGGCTTCCCAGCTAAACGCTCCACCATTTGATCTATGAAGGGAATCGGAAAATGGTCCTTCTTAGTCACATGATTCAGTTTTCTAAAATCTATACACATCCTCCACCCATTTTGCATTCTCTTAGGTACTAACTCACCCCGCTCATTTCTAACAACAGTTATGCCCGTCTTTTTAGGTACAACATGAATAGGGCTAACCCATTGGCTATCAGAAATGGGAAAGATAATACCTGCATCCAGGAGTTTGTGTATCTCAGACAACACTACCTCTTTCATTGCTGGGTTCAGTCTCCGCTGAGGCTCTCAGGATGGCTTTGCTCCCTCATCCAACCGAATCTTGTGCATGCACAGCACTGGACTCAACCCGTGCAAGTCTGCCAACGTCCATCCTATGGCTCTTTTGTTCTTTTTCAAAACCTCAACCAACTCGCCTTCTTGCTCCGATGTAAGCTCCTTGGAGATAATTACCGGGAGTGTCTCCACTTCCCCCAAGTATACATACTTGAGATGACCCGGCAACTCCTTTAGTTCCAACTTGGGAGCCTGCAAAAGAGATGGTAAAATTTTAGTTGGCTTTTCACATATCTCTAAAGCAAAAGTAGTTTGTTCAAATGAGTCAGACAATATGGGAACACTACTTTCACTCTCTCCAACAATTTCAGTAAAAACGAGTGGGTCATCCCCATCAACAACAGTCATGCATTCTTCTTGTTCTAAAGTATCTATAAGATCGATTTTACAGACAGAATGCACATCAGCATGTTGTTTCATGGCATCAAATACATTACATTCGAACACATCCCCTTCATACTCAACAGATAAGGTACCATCATGCACATTAATTTTTGTCTTAGCGGTTTTCATGAATGGTCTACCAAGTAAAACTGAAGTAGTGGACGTGTTTTCTTCCATATTTATAACATAAAAATCAGCAGGAAAGATCAAATCCTTAACTTTAACCAACACATCCTCAATCACCCCTAGAGGATGAATAGAAGACCTATTAGCTAACTGGATAATTAAACTAGTTTCCTGCATACCTTCTAAATCGAGGCTCTTGTAGACTGAGTATGGCATAACATTAATTGAGGCTCCTAAGTCTAGCATGGCGTGCTCGATTTCTCTATCCCCTATAGTACATGGCAAGAGGAACATACCTGGGTCCTGGCATTTGCTTGGAATACCTTGGGTTATCAGGGCAGAAACATTCTTGCTTACCACGACTCTCTCAGCACTTTTGGTCTTCCTCTTCATGGTGCACATCTCCTTTAAAAATTTCGCGTACCTTGGGATTTGCTGAATCGCATCAAGCAACGGCATATTGATCCCAACCTTTCTCAACGTCTCAAGAACGTCTGCGTCTTCGACCTCCTTAGGTGGCCTCGCCAACCTACTAGGAAAAGGAGCAACGGGAGTGTAAGACTTCATAGAAATATAAGGAGAAGCTACAACCGTTTCAGAGGGTGTTTGAGAACACTTATCTGGAGATATCTCTGAATCTTTGTTAGAACTCTCGGGAGTGGTTTGAGATGGCACTTCTTTACCACTTCTGAGATTTATCGCGCTAACGCTTTCCGCATTGGATTCCATCTTGCTCATTCTTTCCTTTACTTCAGTTAACACATCTCTTAGAGACCGCATCTGCGAATTGGTCTCATTGCTAGATTCCATAAGTGACTTGAACATGCCTTCAAGGGCTTGACCTGAAATAGAAGCAACAGCCTGAGATGATTTTTCTTGCATCGTATGAATTAAACCAAATACCTGAGACACTTGTTCTTTGAGCTCTTCTATGTCGGTAGACATTTTTGCTTGCTCGCTTCTTCCCCCGTACTGACGACGGTTCTCAACCATGTTGTTGATCAACTGACGGGCTTCTGCAGGTGTTTTCTCCCAAAGGGCTCCTCCACTCGATGCATCAAGCATCTGGCAGTCATGCGGAAGCAACCCATCATAGAAGAATTCGATAAGCGCGGCTTCTGCTATCAGAGGGTTCGGGCATTTCTCACAGAGTTTAATGAATCTCTCCCAGCATTCATGAAATGCCTCGTCCTTTTCTTGCTTGAAATGGTGGATATCTTTTTTCACGGCTCTAGCTTTTGAAGCTGGGAAATACCTTTCCAAGAATAGACTCTGTAACTTCTTCCAAGTGGAAATAGTTCCTGATGGCAAGTAATGCAGCCAATCTCGAGCTTCACCTCTCAAGGTGAATGGAAAAGCTCTCAGGTAGAGCTGATCTTCAGTAATGTCGCCTGGCTTCATCGCGGAACTTATCATTTGAAACTCTTTGAGGTGTTTATAGGGATCTTCATCTGCTTCACCATAAAAGGAAGGCAAATGATCAATTAAGCCTGACTTAAGTACAAACTCACCTGAGATTTCCGGGTAGGAAATACAAGAAGGTTGGTGGCCCATAGCTACCGATGTCCACTGTCTGAGTGTTTTTGGGCCTCCTGCCTCAACGGCGATCTCCATTTTCTCAATACAAAAAAAATTAAGCACTTCTAGCACACTTAAACAAACAGATCAAAAATTGCAAATAATAAAAGAATAAACAAAATTTTTAAATTAAAAATTAAAAGTCTACAAATCAAATTTAAATTAGGCCGAATTACACTTAGTTCCCCAGCAACGGCGCCAATTTTGGTAACGATATTATTTTTTTTTTTTGCAAAGGAAAAATCCTAGATGATAATATTTAAACTATAATTGTTTGATAGGTAGAACTATCGCCAATCATGCGCTTTGTCCTGAGGGTGTGTGGGCTTTTGGTGGGTCCTTGGATCTGGCTTTGTCGAGGGAAGCGATGCTGGCTGGATCCCTGTGGCTTTCTGCCGTGCCTGCATACCGGATGGTTGTTCTTTTGCCATAAGTAGGGGGAAAACGAGTTGATGGGCCTCTTCTTTGTTCGGTTTCTTGGTCGAGCTTGGGGGGCGGGCTTCTTGTTTGCATTTGATGGATGGCCAGCTTGGCCCCTTTTTTCTCAGCATCTGCCTGTCCTCTCTCTGTGTTTGCTTGGTGCCCCTTGCCCCTGTCTGGAGTCGCTCTTTCGCTAGTTCCGGCCGGGGGTTGGATGGCCTGGGAGTTTTGTGGGCGGATGAGGTGTCATGCTTCGCGGTTGAGGTGTCACGCTTCCTTCGTGCTCTATGTCTTTGTTTCCTCCTGCTTCAGCTGTTTCTTTGCTTTTCAGTTGTGTTTCTTTTTTCTAGCTCCTTCCCGCTTGTGGGTTGAATGCTGGAGTTTGTTGTTGTTTGGTTTATTTGTTGCTTTCCCTCGGGCTGTGAGGTTTCTGTTGTGTTGTTTTCGTTTTGTTGTCGTACATTGGTTCTCCCAGTGTTTGTTCTCTTGTTGTTGTGCCCTTTGGCCTCGGGCTTTGAGGCCTTTTGCTTATATATATTCACTTTTGCAAAAAAAAACTATCGCCAATCATCGGGTTGTCGAGACCCGCCAAAATGAATTTATATTTGCCCGAATTCACTAAACTATTAGTAGAGTAGCGGCAACGGGGTCGATCCACAGGGAATTAAGTTAATTAGACTTAATCTCAATTAAATTTGCAAACCATTAAAATAAATGAAATAAGGGGAGTTTGTTGGTTTTTAATTCACTAAGAGGAAACAATGCAATGGAAAATTTAACTAACGGAGTTTTCGACTCGGGATGATTGGGAATAAATTTAGCATGCCTCTTGGATCATAGGTTGACAAGTACCATGGTTAGACAATTTAACGAATGCGCAGCTCGTCTCGAATTAATAAATTAACTCAGACGTGCTCCATGGATATTAATTAAACATAATAAATCATGCTAATCAAGCATATTGATCGGACATTGGCGGCCAACGCTCTCCCAAGACCGATCGATAGCAACGAGCTACAACTGCGACGACTATCTAATTTGGACGCGAAATTAGTGTGTCGATTTGGAATTCTAATTCGGGAAGAACGATCACCAAGAGCGCAAGGACGCCAATACGCTCAAGGTGTCGTAAATCCTTGTTACTTTCGGGGTGACAACAAGCATCCAGAACAAAATCAACTCAATTAGGAACAGGACCACACTAGGGGACAAAAAGCACCCACAGGACAGAGATGGACAGCCAACTGCAGAAGTAGCAAGCACCGCCTGAACCAACCCCTACAGAAGGTGGCACCCCACCGACTAGCCTCTCATAGGCCCCACTCAAAATGCCCACCAGGGAAGAAAGAGCCAAGGACAGCAAGGGGCAGACAGGTGAAGAAAGCAAGCAAACTGTACGAGCCTCTGCAAGAAGCGTCCTCAAAGCAGGAACAAGCACAGGGAGAAGCCCCAAACAGGCCAGCCTCACAGACCAAACTGAAAACCCCCTCCAGAGAAGAGACAACAGCAGCACCAACGGACAGAACAGGGGAAGAAGCAACCTCCAGCAACGAAAAGCACCGCAAGGAGCAACCAAGGGACAGAGCAGGGGAAGAAGCAACCGCCAGAAGCGAAACAGCACCGCAAAGAGCAACCTGAAAATTCACCTGCACACACTCAAAGAACAAGATAAAATCAATCAAAAGAATCCCAGGGGGAGACGGTCGAAACCGCACCCACCCAAGACGAGCATGCAGAAGAAATATCAGACCGAATAGCAGCGATAACCGACTGAGGAGGACGGTGACCCGGGCCGTGAAAACGCAAGTTGCGTTCCATCCAAATATGATAGATCCTCGCATTTATTAAAATATCGTTGCAAAAAAAAAAATTATTTTATTCGGTCTGATATTTCTTCTGCATGCTCGTCCTGGGTGGGTGCGGTTTCGGCCGGCTCCCCCTGGGATTCTTTTGATTGACTTTGTCTTGTTCTTTGAGTGTGTGCAGGTGTTTTGTCAGGTTGCGCTTTGCGGTGCTGTTTCGCTTCTGGCAAGCTGTTTCGCTTCTGGCGATTGCTTCTTCCCCTGCTCTGTCCCTGGTTGCTGCTGCCGTCTCTTCTCTTGAGGGGTTTTCAGTTTGGTCTGTGCGGCTTGGTTGTTTGAGCTTGTCCCTTTGCTTGTTCATGCTCTCAGGACGCTGCTTGCAGAGGCTCGATCAGTTGCTTGCTTTCTTCACCTGTCTGTCCATTGCTGTCCTTGGCCCTTTCTTCCCTGGTGGGCTTTTTGTGTGGGGGCTTTGAGAGGCTAGTCTGTGGGGTGTCGCTAGCTGGAGGGGTTGGTTCAGGTTGTGCTTGTTACTTCTGCAGTTGGCTGTCCATCTCTGTTCTGTGGGTGCTCTTTGTCCCCTAGCGGTCCTGGTTCCTAATTAAGTTGAGTTGTTCTGGATGCTTGTTGTCACCCCGAGAGGCGCTTTGTCCGGAGGGTGTGTGGGCTTTTGGTGGGTCCTTGGATCTGGCTTTGTCGAGGGAAGCGATGCTGGCTGGGTCCCTGTGGCTTTCTGCCGTTCCTGCATACCGGATGGTAGTTCTTTTGGCATAAGTAGGGGAAGACGAGTTGATGGGCCTCTTCTTTGTTTGGTTTCTTGGTCGTGCTTGGGGGGCGGGCTTCTTGCTTGCATATGATGGATGGCCAGCTTGGCCCCTTTTTCTCCGCATCTGCCTGTCCTCCCTCTGTTTTTGCTTGGTGCCCCTTGACCCTGTCTGGAGTCGCTCCTTCGCTCGTGCCGGCCGGGGGATGGATGGCCTGGGGTGTTTTTTGGGCGGATGAGGAGTCATGCTTCGTTCGTGTTCTGTCTTATTGTTTCCTCTTGCTTCAGCTGGTTCTTCTACTTTTTGAGTTGTGTTACATTTATCTGCTTTTGTCTTTTCTGGCTCCTTCTCGCTTGTGGGTTGGATGCTGGGGTTTGTTGTTGTTTGGTTTCTTTGTTGCTTTCCCTCGGGCTGTGAGGTTTCCGTTGTGTTGTTTTGATTTTGTTGTCGTACATTGGTTCTCCCAGTGGTTGTTCTCTTGTTTGTTGTGCCCTTTGGCCTCGGGCTTTGAGGTCTTTTTGCTTATATTTAATCACCTTTGCAAAAAAAAAAAAGAAACCGAACAAAGAAGAGTCCCATCAACTCGTCTTCCCCCTACTTATGGCAAAAGAACAACCATCTGGTATGCAGGCACGGCAGAAAGCCACAGGGACCCAGCCAACATCGCTTCCCTCGACAAAGCCAGATCCAAGGACCCACCAAAAGCCCATACACCCTCAGGACAACAAGCATCTAGAACTCAGCTCAATTAGGAACCAGGACCACCAGAGGACACCGAGCACCCACAGACCAGAGAAGGACAACCAACTGCAGAAGAAGCAAGCAACTGATCGAGCCTCTGCACAAGAAGCCCACCAGGGGAGAAAGGCCAAGGACAGCAATGGACAGACAGATGAAGAAAGCAAGCAACTGATCGAGCCTCTGCAAGCAGCGTCCTCAGAGCATGAACAAGCACAGGGACAAGCTCAAACAACCAAGCCGCACAGACCAAAACAGAACCCCTCCAGAGAAGAGACAGCATCAGCAACCAGGGACAAAGCAGGGGAAGAAGCAATCTCCAGAAGCGAAACAGCACCACAAAGAGCAACCTGATAAAACACCTGCACACACTCAAAGAACAAGACAAAGTCAATCAAAAGAATCCCAGTGGGAGACGGCCGAAACCGCACCCACCCAGGACGAGCATGCAGAAGAAATATCAGACCGAATAGCAGCGATAACCGACTGAGGAGGGAGGTGACCCGGGCCGTGAAAACGCAAGTTGCGTTCCATCCAAATATGGTAGATCACAGCACACCAGGCCACCCTCCAAACAAGCTTACGCTTGTGCTGCCCAGCACTCACCCGACAAATCCACTCAAGCTCAGCATCCCAAGGGAGAACGAGGCGGGAAGCTCTACCCCAACAGAGGATATCCTCCCACACCAAACTCGCAAAGGGGCACTGGAAGAACAAGTGGTCACGGGACTCAGTCACGGACAAACAAAGCAAACAATCGGTAGGTGTCGAGGGCCTACCTAATAAGATCGAAGCATGCGAAGAGGAATAATTTGCATCCATTTCCAGAACATAAAAGTCAACAGGAAAAATTAATTCATTAATTTGCACTAACACATCTTCAATAATTCCTAAAGGATGCACAGAAGTTCTATCAGCAAGTTGAATAACTGTTCCTGTTTTATTCATTCCTTTCAATTTCATTTTCTGATAAATGGAATAAGGCATAACGCTAATGGAGGCTCCTAGATCGAGCATTGCTCTTCTAATATGCATACCTCCAATCTTACAAGGGAGAGAGAACATACCTGGATCGTCGCATTTAACCGGTAAGCTCATTGTGATCACAGCAGAGACGTTCTCACTTACCACGACGCGTTCACTCTCCTTTGTCTTCCTCTGGTTGGTGCAAAGTTTCCTGAGGAACTTGGCGTACCTCGGAATTTCCTTCAGGGCGTCCAACAGAGTGATGTTGATCTCTACCTTCCTGAATGTGTCAAGGAACTCCTTCTCGTAGTCCTCCTTAGACGGTCTCGCTAACCTGCTAGGAAAAGGAGCCTTAGGCACATAAACTCTAGTGCATGTAGGATCGAAATTTACCCCATGCCACCGTGGTTCGGGATTTTCTGTCTGTGGCTCGACGTGGCCATAATCGACTTCCACCGGCGGGGTACTCGTGGGAAGATGCTTCCCACTTCTCAGGGCGATGGCACTAGCGTTCTCAGCTTTTTGCCTTTCCATCCTATTTATCTTCTCGGCCATAAGGGACATTTCCTTACCTAAATCTTGCATCTGAGTTCCAACGTTATCGAGCTTGTCCAAGGTATCTTGCTGTGATTTGGAAGTTATCGCAAATATAGCTTTAAACATGTCCTCAGCGGATCTACCTGAAACAAAAGCGAGAACAACTTTACTTACCTCAAAAAGCTGAGCCTTAATCTCGTCCACGTCCCTTCTCAAGCGAGCTTGCTCCTCGCTTCCGTCTCCACTCCGCTCCAAGCTTCTAGCCAAGTTGGAAATTAAAACTCTAGCTTCGGCGGGTGTCTTGTCCATGAGCGAACCGCCACTGGCGACATCAACTAACTGTCGGTTTGGCGGTAAGAGACCCTCGTAGAAATTCTGAATTAGGCGTTGGTCAGACACTTGGTGGTTGGGACAATCCTCACACAACCGACCAAATCTCTCCCAACACTCAAGAATTGTCTCTTTTTCTCCTTGCTCAATTCTATTAATCATTCTTCTGAAGGCGGCGACCTTGGGAGGTGGAAAATATTTCGCATAATACGCTCCCTGCAGCTCAGCCCAAGAAGTGATGGACCCGGTCGGTAGGTAATACATCCACTCTTTCGCCTCCTCCTTTAAGGAGAAAGGAAAAGCTCTAAGATGGAGTTGATCTTCGGTGATGCCGTCGGTCCTAAATGACGAACACACCATCTGAAATGCCTTGAGGTGTCTGACGGGATTCTCATCTGCATTACCACAAAAAGAAGGTAATAAGTCAATCAGACCAGCTTTAAGTTCAAAATTACCTGCAGCTACCGGATACATGATACTCGATGTGTTCCGGCCTAGTTCAGATGATGCAAGCTTCCTCAAGATTCTTTGAAGCTCAAAATTACCCACGACCTCCATCTTGGCGCTTCTTTTGGATTTTCAAAGAATGACTGCGCTCCAAAAACTTAAACAAAAACGGGTAAAATAATACAAAAGAATTAAACTGTACAAAAAGTAAAGAAAAATTTTAAAACTAACAAACTAAACTTAATCAAACTAAACTTAATCAAACTAAATTAAACTTAGTTCCCCGGCAACGGCGCCAATTTTGGTAGACGTACTTTATGTGGTACTCCAAATTCAAGCTGTCGAGGCTTGCCAAAATACAATTGATAAACCCGATGTACACCGAGCTATTTGAAGCTTAGTGGTAACGGGGTCGATCCACAGGGAAATAAGAAATCTAATTTAACTAAGTCTAATTTGCTAGAAATTAAAAGTATGCACAAATAAAAGAATGGTAATTTGGTTTGGGGGGAAGGGAGATCCTAATATGCAACTAACGGAAAATTAAAGGACAACGTGCAAAAATTAGACGGTCGTGCTTAACTTCGAGAAATGGAATTGCTCGTTATGGATGTTCGGTTCATCGATACAATTTACTCGCTAGCCAATTCATGCACACAATTCATTTAGTTATTTCTAACTCAAATGACCCAAGGATTTAATTAGACGCGTGCAATTCTAATTAAACTTGGCCAATAATCTATCCAAGGTCGCGACCCCTAAATCGACTACGTGCCAGTGACGGGAACATTGCGACGGCTTAATCCTAAGACTAACCCGGTTTCTCTCTTGCCTAAAGCCTAATATGAAAACGTTAATTAATTCAGATTACCAACTGTCACTTTGGGTTGAACTAATTAGCCATGCTTAAACCCGTGCTACCTAGCGGTTTGGGCAATTATACGTCCCAACCTTTAGCCCTCTATCATGCATAAGAACTAGGGCGTCAACCTAATTTAGCTACACATGCTAGAATTTTTTTTTTGCAAAAGTGAATATATATAAGCAAAAGGCCGCAAAGCCCGAGGCCAAAGGGCACAACAACAAGAGAACAAACACTGGGAGAACCAATGTACGACAACAAAACGAAAACAACACAACAGAAACCTCACAGCCCGAGGGAAAGCAACAAATAAACCAAACAACAACAAACTCCAGCATTCAACCCACAAGTGGGAAGGAGCTAGAAAAAGAAACACAACTGAAAAGCAAAGAAACAGCTGAAGCAGGAGGAAACAAAGACATAGAGCACGAAGGAAGCGTGACACCTCAACCGCGAAGCATGACACCTCATCCGCCCACAAAACTCCCCAGGCCATCCAACCCCCGGCCGGAACTAGCGAAAGAGCGACTCCAGACAGGGGCAAGGGGCACCAAGCAAACACAGAGAGAGGACAGGCAGATGCTGAGAAAAAAGGGGCCAAGCTGGCCATCCATCAAATGCAAACAAGAAGCCCGCCCCCCAAGCTCGACCAAGAAACCGAACAAAGAAGAGGCCCATCAACTCGTTTTCCCCCTACTTATGGCAAAAGAACAACCATCCGGTATGCAGGCACGACAGAAAGCCACAGGGATCCAGCCAGCATCGCTTCCCTCGACAAAGCCAGATCCAAGGACCCACCAAAAGCCCACACACCCTCAGGACAAAGCGCCTTTCGGGGTGACAACAAGCGTCCAGAACTCAGCTCCATTAGGAACCAGGACCGGCAGGAGACAACGAGCCCCCACAAAACAAGAGAAGGACAGCCAACTGCAGAAGAAACAAGCACCGCCTGAACCACCCCGACAGCAAGGGACACCCCACAGACCAGCCACGCAGAGCCCCACACAAGAAGCCCACCATGGGGGAAGGCCAAGGACAGCCAAGGACAGACAGATGAAGAAGCCAGCAACAGAAACAAGCCTCAGAAAGCATCGATCTCAGAGCAAGAACAAGCACAGGGACAAGCTCAAATAACCAAGCCACACAGACCAAACCAGAAACCCCTCCAGAGAAGGGACAGCAGCATGAACCAGGGACAGAGCAGGGGAAGAAGCAATCGTCATAAGCGAGACAGCGCCACAAGAGCAACCTGACATAACACCTGCACACACTCAAAGAACAAGACAAAGTCAATCAAAAGAATCCCAGGGGGAGACGGCCGAAACCGCACCCGCCCAGGACGAGCATGCAGAAGAAATATCAGACCGAATAGCGGCGATAACCGACTGAGTAGGGCGGTGACCCGGGCCATGAAAACGCAAATTGCGTTCCATCCAAATATGGTATATCACAGCACATCAGGCCACCCTCCAAACAAGCTTACGCTTGTGCTGCCCAGCACTCTCCCGACAAATCCACTCAAGCTCAGCATCCCAAGGGAGAACGAGGCGGGAAGCTCTGCCCCAACAGAGGATATCCTCCCACACCAAACTCGCAAAGGGGCACTGGAAAAACAAGTGGTCACGGGACTCAGTCCCGGACAAGCAAAGCAAACAATCAGTAGGTGTCGAGGGGATCCACCTAGCCAGCCTATCACGAGTATACAAGCGGTCCCTCAAGGCCAGCCAGGTGACAAAAGCATGACGCGGAATATTCCCCCCGAACCATAGCAAACCCTGCCACGGGGCCACTGTCCCACGGGGGCGAATCGCCTCCCAAGCACTAGAAACCGAGAAACCAATCCCACCAGGAACCCAGATCAACTTATCCTCCCTACCTGGGCAACACACAGTAGAACGCACAGCATCGGCAATCTCCAACAAATCAGGAGACACTGCCGGCCACCGCCACGAACCATCAGGTAGCAAAAACTCAGAGACCATAGCTTGAATATGACTAGCTGCGTCATACAAGATACGATCACTAATTCTGGGGAGAATAGGACCATCAGGCAGCCAAGGATCAACCCACATACGACACCTAGAACCGTCACCAATGGAAAACCGGATAAGCGGACGGAATTGGTCCCGAAGCCCCATAATCGCCTTGAGGCACCAAGACCACGTAGACGACACAGGAATCGTCCAAAGAGACCGACCACGGAGGATATACGCCTCCATCCAAGCCACCCACAGAGACCCAGAACGAAGCAGAAGGAGCCAGAGGAGCTTCATAACTGCTGCCGAGTTCCAGGAGGGGATATGACGAATACCCAAACCTCCCTCGCTCTTCGGCAAACAAATGTCAGCCCAGGCAACCTTCGCCCCCCCACAACCAGAAGGAGAGCCCTTCTAGAGGTAACAACGAAGCAAACTCTCAACCCTATGGACTATACGAGCAGGCAGCACAAACACACTAGCCCAATAGACTTGGAAGCTCTGAAGGACCGACTGGATTAGCTGCAACCTTCCTGCATAGGAAAGGGCCCTAGCAGTCCAACTGCCAATCCTAGAGGTGATCCGATCAATCAGAGGCTGGCAATCCCGAGAAGACAACCGACCTGAGATGAGAGGGAGACCTAAATAACACACAGGCAAGGACGCCAGAGCAACACCCATGAACTCAGCCAGACCTACAGCCACCTCGACAGGAACCCCCGCGCAGAACATCGAGCTCTTAGCGGAGTTGGCCACAAGGCCAGATAGCTCCTGGAAGTGAAGTAAAGTCTGCTGGACAAACCTCAAGGAGGACCTGTTCCCCGTAGAGAAAATCATCAAGTCATCCGCAAAGCAAAGATGGGTAAGATTAACCATCTCACACTTGGGATGAAACTCAAACTCAGGCGGCGGGGAATTTAGCAGCCGCGATAAGACTTCCATACACATGACGAACAGGTAAGGGGACAGGGGATCACCCTGACGGAGACCACGCCTACCCGCAAAAAACCCCTCAGAGGACCCATTCACCGAGATGGAGAACATAGGCGAAGTAACGCAAGCCCGGACCCAATTGACAAACTGGCAGGGCGTACCAATCGAAAGCAGTAAGCCAAAGAGAAAATCCCACTGAATAGAGTCATAGGCCTTCTGCAGGTCAATCTTCAGCACACACCGCGGGCTCCCTTTGTTGAGGTGGTAACCCCCAACCAACTCCTGGCAGAGCAGAATGTTATCCACAATGCTCCTACCTTGAACAAAGGCCGACTTATTCGGACTAATGAAGGAAGGCAGCCACACGCGAAGACGATTAGCCAAAACCTTTGCAATGCATTTATACAACACATTACAGTAGGAAATAGGCCTGAAATCCTCAACCCGTGAAGCACCTACCTTCTTAGGAATCAAGGTAAGAGAGGTGGCATTGATACCAGGAGGAAGGAAGGAGGTATCAAAGAAGTGAAGCACAGCGGAAACGAAATCATCCCCAACAACACTCCAAGCAGCTTTGAAAAACCCCACAGGGAAGCCATCCGGGCCAGGAGCCCTGGCACTACTCATGGAAAAGAGACTAGCTCGAACTTCCTCTCGCGAGATGGGGCGAGTGAGATCAGTTACACACTGATCAGACCAAGAAAACCCCACCATCGGCTTTAAACACTCAGTGAGGTCACGATACCCAACCCCTTGGGACCCCAAGAGACCCTGGAAATAATGAACCAGAGATCTCGAGATGTCCTCATGGGACGACAACCTGACCCCAGAGCCATCAACCAAAGAGGAAAAGTTATTTCGGGCCGCCCTAACTTTTACGCTCCTGTGAAAGAACCCCGAGTTCCTATCCCCTAACGCCAGCCACTTGACCCTCGATTTCTGCCGAAGGGAGGCTTCCTCACACCTAGCTGCTGCCCAGAACCTATCAGAAGCCTCAGCAGCCTGACGCTGGAGGGAAGGAGAAAGGGGGTCCACCAAAACTGTCGCCTGGGCAGCCTCCATGGCCAAGCGCAGATCAATAACCTGCTGACTAAGCACGGCAATCGGCGTCCCAAACTCCTGCCTGAGAGTCCCCTTTAAGCCCTTTAAATTGCGAGCGAAGCTAACAAGCGGAGAGACCCCAACATGGGTCACCCACCTACTGGCAATCACAGACAAAAACCTCTCAGACTCCCCCCAATGGTTAAAGAACCGAAAGGAGGGAGACCGACGGGCACCTAAAGGGCCAGGAGAGAAAACCAACGGACTATGGTCAGAGACACCCCAGTCATGCACGTGCACCACACACATAGGCCGACCAGAAGCCCACGCAGCGTTGACCAAGACTCTATCCAACCTTCCCAACTGACCTCCTGGGCCTCCCCTCGGGCGACTAGTCCAAGTGAAACAATTCCCCTGAACCGGCAGCTCAACCAAGTCAGCCTCTAGGAGAGCAGTATCAAAGGCTTCCATCGCAGAAATGCTATGGTTACCCCCACTCCTCTCAGTCAACCGGCGAGTCTCATTGAAGTCTCCCATAACAATGCCAGGGGAAGACCAACTCGAGCAAGCCAAGGCCAACTCCCTCCACAAAACAGACCTCCCATCCTCGCGATTGGACCCATACACACAGGCAATATGAGTCACAACCTGAGAAGACAGGTCTACCAGGGAGCCAGTAACCAACTGAGGGCTAATCAAGCTAGGGGAGAAAGAGAAACGGCGGGAACGCCATAACACCCAAATACGACCCAGGCCGCTATCCCCATAACTACAAACACACTTCCAATCAGCCCCAAAGGAACGAAAAACGAAGTCAAACTGATGAGCCTTAACCTTAGTTTCTACCAGACAGCAGAAACCAATATTCTCAGCTTGCAAAAAGGAGCGAACACATCGTCCTTTTGTCGGGTCAGAGAGACCGCGCACATTCCACGAGCACCAACTAGACATAGGAAGTAGACGGGGAAACAATGGCATCCTGACACCATCGAGGGTCAACACTGTCACAGAGCGTCTTTTCCACTAAGGAAACCACCCTCGAGGGGCCAAATCACACCCTAACGAATCCGAAAGAGAACCGAACGAGTTAGTCACATGTACCCCCTTCAGGGGTTCAGGAGAACGGGGAAGCCGAGAGGAGGGACCAGTAGGAGAACACGGAAGACTAGCCAAGGCAAAGGGAAGGGCAGACGAGTCTGCAGCCAAGGACCTGGCAGCCTTCTTCCGTTTACGCCTACGGGATTTCCCTCCCACAGGGAGAAAGTCATCACCGGCCTCAAGAGAGGAGGCCTGTTCCCCTTCCCCACTAGCAACCCTTACCTGAACCGAGTTCACGCCATCACTCTGAGCTGGCACCCTGACCCCACCCTCAGTAGACACCTGTGTAGGAAGGATGGGCTCCAAACTACCCACAGGCTTTTTAGGACAGCCGGAGTCCGAGTGGCCAAAGACCCGACAGGAAAGGCACCTCTTGGGCTTCCATTCGTACTCAATGGGGATAGTATGATCCACCCCATAGACAGTGACCCCAACCTTACTAGGAAGAGGGGCATCAATCGCAACCTCTACACAGACCCGAGCATATGAGGAGCACGTTTTGTCCCTTGTAGGTTTATCCAACCGCAAAGGAACACCAACCGTACTTGCAATGTTGCTCAACCCATGAGTGGTCCACAATTCCATAGGGACATGGAAAAACTTAACCCACACAGGAATTTTATCGAACACAAAGGTCTGGGGGACAATCCCAGGGGCCCACTGCCTCAGTAGGATAGGCTTCCCTCCGAAGTGCCAGGGGCCATTCTCTAAGACCCAGTCCCTAGCTGAGTCCTTTTGGAACCTGAAAATGATCAATCCATTATCAAACAAGTTAATGGTTGGAACTTCCACATGTCCCCAAATCTTCCTGACAAGACGATCAAGAACAAAAAATGGAAGTTTACCATCAACAAATTGACCTACCAAAGAACCTCTCCAGACTGCTATGCCCTCCTCAATAACCTCATCCGAGGGAATGGCAAACATAAGCCCATCCTTCTCAATAGGAGGGTTATAGACTAGGGGTTCATCAGCAGGGGAGATCCACTGGGGCCCAAACAAATTGGCCCAAGTAGACTTCTGACCCTGACCATTGGCCCCTCGGGCCCCAACAGGCTCACCATTCGGCCCAGAACCATCCTCAGAACCCATAGACACACCATCCCCCTCACTAGCCAAAACCGAGCGAGGTTGGCCTAACAGAGGAAACTTTCCTGGAATCCCCGACCCAAACCTCGTCTCAAGAGAGCCAAACCTCATTCCAGACTCACTAGCTCCATCCTTTCCCTCCGAGGCCAATAACTCATCCCGAGGGGGAATACTACGGCGGGTGACCAAGTTGCCCAACTGTCCACGCCCGATTGGGCCCAAACTCAATTTCTCAAGCCCATTAGCACTAAGTGGCCCATTATGATTCAATTCATTCTGCCCATTTTGGCCAAGCCCATTAAGCCCATCTTGTCCTAGCCCATGTGCAGCAAGCCCATTTTGTTCAAGCCCTATGGGCCGCAGCCCAATAGGACCTAGCCCATTAGTGAGAGGCTCATTTGGGCCTAGCCCATTGAAGCTTACATTAGAAGCCCCATGCGGATTTGGAGAATCAGGATGGCCCTCACGCCGTTGCTTGGCCATTTGAATCGGCCCAACATGAGGAGAAGCTCCAGTTGACTTTCCATATCGGGCATCCATGGTTGTTAAACCATTTGACCGAGATGAATTATCCATGGAGAGAGAAACATCCATTAATTGACTTTCCAAAGAAGCCAAATTTGGCGTACGTTTAATAGTCATCAATCGGCCAGCTGGGGGATTTTCAAATTCAACCCGCCCATTAATAGAAGCTGCACAATTCACGGGGGCTGAAGGAATTTTTGCAGCAGGCTTTTCAATTACGCGGATGGGTTTAATGAACTTTCCCTCAATAGGGATGTCATTCAATGAAGGATCACCAGCCGCCGCAGCCCCTGTAGAGGACGCGAATTGACCTAGCTCTTCATCTTCATCCTCCAGCCGAAGCTTGCCTTCCGCAAACAACCGCAGATTCGAAGACGAGGAAGCCTCTGATTCACGGGGCTGAGGACAAAGCAAATCACCTCCAGCGCTGGAATGCAAAGGCAGTGGCTGACCCCCTGTTTTTCCTATTTTTACAGAATTCAAGAGCTGCCCAGAAAAACCAGAGGCCTTAGCTTGAGCACGCTTCGTCCCTTGACTGGAGTCTACCTCACCATTACGCCCAGCCTTCATGGATTTTGAATTAAGATCATGATCAGACAGCAGATTCACCAACTCAGAAGGCTCGCAACCCATGCTCTGTTTTTTCTCAGAAACCGAAGATGGAACATCTGAAGTCGAGCCTTTAGATGCCTTCCCCCCAGAAGACTTACCTAATGCATTAGTGAGTACCACAGAAGCTTCCCCACACGCAGCCACTGAAGAACCAGCCCCTGAGTTAGCTGCAGACTTCGGGGGACGCAAAACAGAAGGCAGTCCACAACTTTGAGCAAACGATTTTTTCTGTGGGGATTTCTTCCTCCTCATGATTGAACACACCAAAACGTGCAGCCAATGAAGAAGAAATCCTAATCTTTCCACAGCACAAAACTAAACCCCACAGCACAAACAAAGACCCCGAACAGAGCACACCTAAAAACTAAGCCAAATAGAAAAGAAAAACGCAAAAAAAAAAAAACAGAGGAATGAGGAACTTACCTCTGTGATGCGCCCAGCTCCTCTTTCTTCATTAGAATGCCTACCAAGCTTCAAACGAGAATGCAATACGAAGCTGCAACCGTACACATGCTAGAATTGGAATAAGAACAAGCAAGAAGATGCATTAACAAGCTAATTTCTCAACATTTACAAAGGGGAAAAACCTCCCCAAACATCCAAAATATACAAACCAAAGCTCAAAATTAAGCACTTACCTCGGTTTAGCCTTCCATCGAGGATGAATTAATCCAATCCCCCATGGAAGAGCTTAGTAGCATGCACAAAGGAGAAGCAGAAGGCCAAAAATGGTGGAAATGGAGTGTAAACCCGAGAGCTAATGTTGGAAGAAGACGAAGGATGAAAAAGTGGCTGGAAAAATGCGTTTTCACGCCTTTTAAAGTCGGAGCGTCGAGACGCTAGGCAAGCGTCTCGACGCTGTGCCCGAAGTTGGCTAACGCGCGCGCGCGCGCTCGTCGAGACGCTGCGTCCATCTGGGAAAATAATCGGGCTGGCGTCGAGAACCTCGGGCGGCGTCTCGATGCTGGGGGCGCGCGCGTGCGTCGGATGGTGTTGGGGCGGCGTCGAGACCCTCGGGCGGCGTCTCGACGCTGTCATGCGCTTCGTCTGCGTTTGGCAATCGGGGCGGCGTCGAGACCCTCGGGCGGCGTCTCGACGCTGTCGCGCGCGCGTGCTTCGGATGATGTCGGCCAGCGTCTCGACGCTGGCAGCGTCGAGCTAGCGTCGATACGCTGTGATATGGATTATGGCACCACAAGTCCAATTCTTAATCCACAAGGTCCAATTACAAGGTCCAAGGCAAGGCTAATTCGACAAGCCTACATAACTCATGTTCAAGGATGGTTGGTTTCAGCGCAAGGAAGGAGTCTTCATGTGGACGCCAATTTCGATGAAGAGATGAATTCAAAATTCAATATTTGTAATTTGGAAGCGCATCCTACATCCTAAAGACATCAATGATGTTCAGAAGATATGACCTTTCTTACAAGCCCAAGCACTTAGGAATTGTTTTTAATTCTTTGGCGGTTACAAATTGAACTTTGTTTTAATTCCTAGTTGTTTTATTTTACTTTACATTTACTATGTATGTTACATTATCATGCTTGTATTAGCTTATAAATTGGTGGGACACAAATGAAAAAAGGGAGATTTTGAATGAATTGAGAATTACAAATCATCTTGAGTGTGAATTTGCTTTGGAATTTCGTGAGTCATAACCTTGTCTTGCCAACTTCCAGAATTTGTCATTCCTTGTGTTTAGGGTGGCTGCCGGATCAAGCTTTTTAGAATTGATCATTCTAACAAGTGGATTGATTCAATTTAGAGCAAGAAGTTCAATTCTTGTCTCTAGATCATAGATCAAAGAGGTAATCTTTTCCTAACCTTAATCTCTTGGTTGATAGCATCTAGATCTAGGAGGGTTCTAATTCTTGCTTCAAGGGTTCTTGCTAAATTAGCTTGGGTGTTTGAACTTGCAATTGAGTTTGCCTTATCACGCTGCCGCCCATGCAAGTGAGCTCTCGGGTTTGTGATGACAATTTGTGTCTTTTCAAGCCCTTTTTGCCATCTCTTGGATTCTTTTGGCCATTTCACTCCCGATGCATCTATGAAGCTCTAAAACGGCACTTTAAGCCCCGAAACGTGTCTTTGGACTTCTCGAGCTCTCTACCATGAAATCACCTACAAGGAAGCATTTTAATCAATATATGTCATGGTTTTAGCTAGAATTAGGGACATTAAGATAGTTCTATTTTGGAGCTATCAGAAGACAACCTGGCCCCAGAACCGTCAACCAGAGAGGCAAAGCTATTTCGGGCTGCCCTAACTTTCACACTCCTGTGAAAGAAACCCGAGTTCCTATCCCCTAACGCCAGCCATTTAACCCTTGATTTCTGCCGAAGAGAGGCTTCTTCACACCTAGCTGCTGCCCAAAATCTATCCGAGGCCTCAGAGGCCTGAAGGTGGATGGAGGGAGAAATGGGGTCTGCCAAAACTCCAGCCTAGGCAGCCTCCATGGCCAAGCGAAGATCAACAACCTGCTGACTAAGCACGACAATCGGCTTCCCAAACTCCTACCTTAGAGATCTCTTTAAGCCTTTTAAATTGCGAGCGAAGCTAACAAGCGGAGAGACCCCAACATGGGTCACCCACCTACTAGCGACCACAGACAAAAACCTATCAGACTCCCCCCAATGGTTAAAGAACCGAAAGGAAGGAGGCCGACGAGCACCTAAAGGGCCTGGAGAGAAAACCATAGGACTATGATCAGAAACACCCCAATCATGCACCTGCACCACACACAGAGAGCGGGCAGAAGCCCACTCAGCATTCACCAAAACTCTATCCAACCTCCCCAACTGACCTCCCGGGCCACCCCTCGGGCGGCTAGTCCAAGTGAACCAATTCCCCTGAACCGGCAGCTCAACCAAGTCAGCCTCCAGGAGAGCAGTATCAAAGGCAAGCATCGCAGAGATGCTATGGTTACCACCACTCCTCTCAGTCAGCCGCCTAGTCTCATTAAAGTCTCCCATAACCACTCCAGGGGAAGACCAGCTCGAACAAGCCAAGGCCAACTCCCTCCACAAAGCAGACCGCCCCGCCTCGAGATTGGACCCATACACACAGGCAATATGACTCGCAACCTGAGAAGACAAATCCACCAGGGAGCCAGTAACCAACTGAGGACTAATCAGGGTAGGAGAGAAAGAGAACCGGCGGTAACGCCATAACACCCAAATACGACTCAGGCCACTATCCCCATAACTACACACACACTGCCAATCGGCCCCAAAGGAACGAAACACTAAGTCAAACTGATGAGCCTTAAGCTTAGTTTCAACCAGACAACAGAAACCAATATTCTCAGACTGCAAAAAGGAGCGAACACATCGCCCTTTTGCCGGGTCAGTGAGACCGCGCACATTCCACGAGCACCAACTAGATATAGGAAGTAGAAGGGGAAACAGTGGCATCCTGACACCATCGAGGGTCCACACTATCACAGAGCGACTTTTCCACTAAGGAAACCACCCTCGGGGAGGCCTCAGCACACCCCGAGGAATCAGCTAGAGAACCGAAAGGGTTAGTCACGTGGACCCCCTTTGGGGGCTCAGGAGAACGGGAAAGCCTAGAGGTGGGGCCAATAGGAGAACTCGGGAGACTAACCAAGGCAATGGGATGGGCAGACAAGTCTGTCGCAGCCAAGGATTTGGCAGCCTTCTTCCTGTTCCGTTTACGCCTACGAGATTTCCCTTCCACAGGGAGAAACTCATCAACACCCTCAAGAGAGGAGGCCTGTTGACCCTCCCCACTAGCAACCACTACCCGTCCGAGCCCACGACCTCACTCTGGGCCGACACCTTGACCTCACCCTCAGCAGACACCTGTGTAGTGAGGATGGGATCAATACTACCCACAGTCTGTTTCGGACAACCTGTGTCCGAATGACCAAAGACACGACAAGACAGGCACCGCTTGGGCTTCCACTCATATTCAATTGGGATAGTGTGATCTACCCCATAGACAGTGACCCCAACTTTACTAGGAACAGGGGCATCAATCGCGACCTCCACACAAACTCGAGCTCTTTTCGGTTTTTTGCAATTTCCATATCGCTCGTTTCTTCCCTTCTTTTCCAAACTAATGGTCGGGGACGGTTTTAACCTCAAACTACAACTCTCGAAGCCTGCGAGTCTAATATCTAACAACCTTGCACCCCAATGTCAAAGCCCTAAAATCCTCAACGGGAGCATTTAAAGCACGTGCCAAAAAAACTGAGTAAGATTCTGAATTGCACAAAACCAAAGAGTGGATTGTGAATGTTTGATCAATACGAACCCATTTTTGAATAAAAAAAATTTTCAAAAAATGCATCCCACCGGGGCGTTTTCGGTTTTTTGCAATTTCCATATCCCTCGTTTCTTCCCTTCTTTTCCAAACTTATGGTCGGGGACGCTTTTTAACCTCAAACTACAACTCCCGAAGCCTGCGAGTCTAATATCTAACAACCTTGCACCCCAAGCTCAAAGCCCTAAAATCCTCAACGGGAGCATTTAAAGCACGTGCCAAAAAAACTGAGTAAGATTCCGAATTGCACAAAACCAAAGAGTGGATTGCTGCTGCTGGTTGTAGGGTGTTGAGGCAACGTGATCAAGCTGGCGATCGGGGATCATCACCGAGGTAAGTTTTCAACACTCTGTTTGTGTTTTTTAGTATTTTCTGTTTTTATGTTCTTTGGTGTTCTGTTTTATTCTCTTTGGTGTGCTGGTTTATCTTCTTTGGTTCTCTTTTGGGTCTTCGTGCTTGTGTTCTTGGGGAGTTGAAAGCTTGTTGTACTCACGTGTTGGGTGAAGTTATGAGGAGAAAGAAATCTCCACAGAAAAAGCCATTTGCCAAGAGTAATTTGGATGGTCTTGGCCTGCGACCCACAAAACTTCCAGCTTCTACTACTGTCCAGATAGGGGTCTTGAGTGAAGGGAGTGAGGATCCTGAGTTGGTGGGGTCAAAACCTTCGAAGTCGGATGTCCAGAAGATGTTGGGGTCAAAACCAACGAATTCGGATGTCCAAAAGATGTCCTCAAATGGTGGGCAAAAACAGAGTATAGGTAAAAAAGGGGTGTCTGTATTGGGGGAGCAGCCGAATCCTTTGGGGGTGGTTAGTAATTCAGAGGGCTCCTCTGAGGTTGGTGACGCAATCTTGGATTCAAATCATGGTTTGGGCTCTTCTGGAACGATTGGTAGGAGGCGGGAGGTTGAAGACGAAGTGCTTATAGCTTCATCTCCCATGGATTCTGCTCCAGATGGTAACGCTTCGGCGGTTGGGTCTCCTGCTATTTGCTTCTCCCTTCTTCCTCCGCAAATGCTGCCGTGAAGTTAAGAGGACAGGCTGGCATTTTTGAAATAAAGAAGGCTGGCATTACTCCAGCGTGCGTGATTGAAGGTCTGAGAGTAATGGAGAATCCGACAAAGGGCCCCATCCATTCTTCGTCCACAGCTGTTGCTGCTAAATCAACGGGGAAGGCTGGCAAATTTGAAAGTGAGGTTCCTGTCCGTTTAAATGAGTCGTCGGTGCTAAATATGGAAAATTTAGAGAATTTGGAAACTGATTTAATTGGACTTGCGCCTCCTTCCGTGTATAAGAACTTGGGGCGTGTGGGCCCTCCGGTTTTGGTAAATTCTCGTAGTCAGTTGCAAGATGTTGCCCCAATTGGGCTTGGCCCAATTGGGCAGGGCTCAAAAGGGTTTGGCCCACTTGGACTTGCCAAGACTTCCACGGCTGGGCTTGATAAAATTGCGCTTGGCCCAAATGTGATGGGCCCATTTTCCCATGGTATGAGCCAAAGTTTATTGCCAATTGGGCCGGCCTCTAACAGCCCAATAGGGCGTGGGCAGTTCGGCCATTTGGTGACTCGGCGTTGTTTGCCCACTCGGGATGAGATTTTCCCTATGGAGGATAAGGTTGGAGATAGTGAGTTTGGGTTGGGGCTAAGCTCGCTTGGGACTAAAATTGGGTCGGGGATTCCAGGAAAGTTTCATCTGTTAGGCCACCCTCGCTCGGATTTTGCTAGTGAGGGGGAGGATGTGTCTATGGGTTCTGTGGATGGGCTTGGGCCGAATCTTATTGGGCCCTTTGGGTCCCGAGTGTCCCATGGTCAGGAACAGAAGTCTAGTTGGGCAAATCTTTTTGGGCCTCAGTGGACCTCCCCCGCTGTTGAACCCCTTGTTTATAACCCTCCAATTGATACGGATGGGATTATGTATGCCATTCCCTCAGATGAGGTTATTAAGGAGGGCATAGCAGTCTGGAGAGGTTCTTTGGTGGGTCAGTTTATTGATGGCAAATTTCCTTTTTTTTTTTTTTTGCAAAGGTGAATATATATAAGCAAAAGACCTCAAAGCCCGAGGCCAAAGGGCACAACAAACAAGAGAACAAACACTGGGAGAACTAATGTATGACAACAAAACCAAAACAACCCAACAGAAACCTCACAGCCCGAGGGAAAGCAACAAATAAACCAAACAACAACAGACCCCAGCATCCAACCCACAAGCGGGAAGGAGCCAGAAAAGACAAAAAGCAGAAAAAAGTAACACAACTCAAAAAGCAAAAGAAACAGCTGAAGCAAGAAGAAACAATAAGACAGAACACGAACGAATCATGACACCTCATCCGCGAAACATGACACCTCATCCGCCCACAAAACACCCCAGGTCATCCATCCCCCGGCCGGCACGAGCGAAAGAGCAACTCCAGACAGGGTCAAGGGGCACCAAGCTAAAACAAAGATAGGACAGGCAGATGGAGAGAAAAAAGGGGCCAAGCTGGCCATCCATCATTTGCAAGCAAGAAGCCCGCCCCCCAAGCAAGACCAAGAAACCGAACAAAGAAGAGGCCCATCAACTCGTCTTCCCCCTACTTATGGCAAAAGAACAACCATCCGGTATGCAGGCACGGCAGAAAGCCACAGGGACCCAGCCAGCATCGCTTCCCTCGACAAAGCCAGATCCAAGGACCCACCAAAAGCCCACACACCCTCAGGACAAAGCGCCTTTCGGGGTGACAACAAGCGTCCAGAACGCAGCTCAATTAGGATTCAGGACCGCCAGGGGACAACGAGCACCTACAGAACAGAGAAGGACAGCCAACTGCAGAAGAAGCAAGCACCGCCTGAACCAACCCGACAGCTAGGGACACCCCACAGACTAGCCTCTCAAAGCCCCACACAAGAAGCCCACCAGGGGAGAAAGGCCAAGGACAGCCAAGGACAGACAGATGAAGAAAGCCAGCAACTGATCGAGCCTCTGCTAGCAGCGATCTCAGAGCATGAACAAGCACAGGGACAAGGACAAACAACCAAGCCGCACAGACCAAAACAGAAACCCCTCCAGAGAAGAGACAGCAGCAGGAACCAGGGACAGAGCAGGGGAAGAAGCAATCGCCAGAAGCGAGACAGCACCGCAAAGAGCAACCTGACAAAACACCTGCACACACTCAAAGAACAAGACAAAGTCAATCAAAAGAATCCCAGGGGGAGACGGCCGGAACCGCACCCACCCAAGACGAGCATGCAGAAGAAATATCAGACCGAATATCAGCGATAACCGACTGGGGAGGGCGGTGACCCGGGCCATGAAAACGCAAGTTGCGTTCCATCCAAATATGGTAGATCACAGCACCCCAGGCCACCCTCCAAACAAGCTTACGCTTGTGCTGCCCAGCACTCACCCGACAAATCCACTCAAGCTCAGCATCCCAAGGGAGAACGAGGCGGGAAGCTCTGCCCCAACAGAGGATATCCTCCCACACCAAACTCGCAAAGGGGCACTGGAAGAACAAGTGGTCACGAGACTCAGTCCCAGACAAACAAAGCAAACAATCGGTAGGTGTCGAGGGGATCCACCTAGCCAGCCTATCACGAGTATACAAACGGTCCCTCAAGGCCAGCCAGGTGACAAAAGCATGACGCGGAATATTCCCCCCGAACCATAGCAAACCCTGCCACGGAACCACTGTCCCCCGGGGGCGAATCGCCTCCCAAGCACTTGAAACCGAAAAACCAATCCCTCCTGGAACCCAGATCAACCTATCCTCCCTACCTGGGCAACACACAGTCGAGCGCACGGCATCGACGATCTCCAACAAATCAGGAGACACTACCGGCCACCGCCAAGACCCATCAGGTAGTAGAAAATCAGAGACCATAGCTTGAATATGACTAGCTGCGTCATACAAGATACGATCACTGATTCTGGGGAGAATAGGACCATCAGGCAGCCATGGATCAACCCACATACGACACCTAGAGCCGTCGCCAATGGAAAACCGGACAAGTGGACGGAATTGGTCCCGAAGCCCCATAATCGCCTTGAGGCACCAAGACCACATAGACGACACAGGAATCGTCCAAAGAGACCGACCACGGAGGATATACTCCTCCATCCAAGCCACCCACAGAGAACCAGAGCGAAGCAGAAGGAGCCAAAGGAGCTTCATAACCGCTGCCGAGTTCCAGGATTGGATATGACGAATACCCAAACCTCCCTCACTCTTCGGCAAACAAATGTCATCCCAGGCAACCTTCGCCCCCCACGACCAGAAGGAGAGCCCTTCCAGAGGTAGCACCGAAGCAAACTCTCAACCCTATGGACAATACGAGCAGGCAGCACAAACACACTAGCCCAATAGACCTGGAAGCTCTGAAGGACCGACTGGATAAGCTGCAACCTTCTCGCATAGGAAAGCGCCCTAGCAGTCCAACTTCCAATCCTAGAGGTGATCCGATCAATCAGAGGCTGGCAAACAGGCAAGGTCGAAATAGCAACACCCATGAACTCAGCCAGACCGACAGCCACCTGTACAGGAACCCCCGCACAGAACATCGAGCTCTTAGCGGAGTTAGCCACAAGGCCTGAAAGCTCCTGGAAGTGGAGTAATGTCTGCTGAACAAACCTCAAAGAAGTCCTGTTCCCCGCAGAGAAAATCATCAAGTCATCCGCAAAGCAAAGATGGGTAAGATTAACCCTCTCACACTTGGGATGAAACTCAAACTCAGGCGGCGGGGAATTCAGCAGCCGCGATAAGACTTCCATACACATGACGAACAGGTAAGGGGACAGGGGATCACCCTGATGGAGACCACGCCTACCCGCAAAAAACCCCCTCAGAGGACCCATTCACCGAAATGGAGAACATAGGCGAAGTAACGCAAGCCCGGACCCAGTTGACAAACTGGCAAGGCGTACCAATCGAAAGCAGTAAGCCAAAGAGAAAATCCCACTTAATAGAGTCATAAGCTTTCTGCAGGTCAATCTTCAGCACACACCGCGGGGTCCCTTTGTTGAGGTGGTAACCCCCAACCAACTCCTGGCAGAGCAGAATGTTATCCACAATACTCCTACCTTGAACAAAGGCCGACTGATTCGGACTAATGAAGGAAGGCAGCCACACGCGAAGACGATTAGCCAAAACCTTTGCAATGCATTTATACAACACATTACAACAGGAAATAGGCCTGAAATCCTCAACTCGGGAGGCACCCATCTTCTTAGGAATCAAGGTAAGAGAGGTGGCATTGATACCAGGAGGAAGGAAGGAGGTATCAAAGAAGTGAAGCGCAGCGGAAACGAAATCATCCCCAACAACACTCCAAGCAGCTTTGAAAAACCCCACAGGGAAGCCATCCGGGCCAGGAGCCCTGGCACTACTCATGGAAAAGAGAACAGCTCGAACCTCATCTCGCGAGATGGGCCGAATGAGATCAGTTACACACTGATCAGACCACGAAAACCCCACCATCGGCCTTAAACGCTCAGTGAGGTCACGATAACCAACCCCTTAGGACCCCAAGAGACCTTGGAAATAATGAACCAGGGATCTCGAGATGTCCTCATGAGAAGACATCCTGACCCCAGAACCATCAACCAAAGAGGAAAAGCTATTCCGGGCTGCCCTAACTTTCACGCTCCTGCGAAAGAACCCCGAGTTCCTATCCCCTAACGCCAGCCACTTGACCCTCGACTTCTGCCGAAGGGAGGCTTCCTCACACCTAGCTGCTGCCCAGAACCTATCCGAAGCCTCAGCAGCCTGAAGCTGGAGGGAAGGGCAAAGGGGGTCCACCAAAACTCCCGCCTGGGCAGCCTCCATGGCCAAGCGCAGATCAATAACTTGCTGACTAAGCACGGCAATCGGCGTCCCAAACTCCTGCCTCAGAGTCCCCTTTAAGCCCTTTAAATTGCGAGCGAAGCTAACAAGCGGAGAGACCCCAACATGGGTCACCCACCTACTGGCAATCACAGACAAAAACCTATCAGACTCCCCCAATGGTTGAAGAACCGAAAGAAGGGAGACCGACGAGCACCTAAAGGGCCTGGAGAGAAAACCAACGGACTATGGTCAGAGACACCCCAGTCATGCACGTGCACCACACACATAGGCCGACCAGAAGCCCACTCAGCGTTGACCAAAACTCTATCCAACCTTCCCAACTGACCTCCTGGGCCACCCCTCGGGCGACTAGTCCAAGTGAACCGATTCCCGTGAACCGGCAGCTCAACCAAGTCAGCCTCTTGGAGAGTAGTATCAAAGGCGCCCATCGCAGGAATGCTATGGTTACCCCCACAAAGCAGACCTCCCAGCCTCGAGATTGGACCCATACACACAGGCAATATGAGTCGCAACCTGAGAAGACAGGTCCACCAGGGAGCCAGTAACAAACTGAGGACTAATCAGGCTAGGGGAGAAAGAGAAACGGCGGGAACGCCATAACACCCAAATACGACCCAGGCCACTATCCCCATAACTACAAACACACTGCCAATCAGCCCCAAAGGAACGAAACACGAAATCAAACTGATGAGCCTTAACCTTAGTTTCTACCAGACAGCAGAAACCAATATTCTCAGCCTGCAAAAAGGAACGAACACATCGCCCTTTTGTCGGGTCAGTGAGACCGCGCACATTCCACGAGCACCAACTAGACATAGGAAGTAGAAGGGGAAACAATGGCATCCTGACACCATCGAGGGTCCACACTGTCACAGAGCGTCTTTTCCACTAAGGAAACAACCCTCGTGGGGGCCAAATCACACCCCAAAGAATCCGAAAGAGATCCGAAAGAGTTAGTCACAAGTTCCCCCTTCGGGGGCTCAGGAGAACGGGGGAGCCGAGAGGAGGGGCCAATAGGAGAACTCGGGAGACTAGCCAAGGCAAAGGGAAGGGCAGACGAGTCTGCAGCCAAGGACTTGGCAGCCTTCTTCCGTTTACGCCTGCGTGATTTCCCTCCCACAGGGATAAAGTCATCACCAGCCTCAAGAGATAAAGTCATTTCCCTCCCACAGGGATAAAGTCATCACCCTCCCCACTAGCAACCCCTACCTGATCCGAGTTCACTCCAACACTCTGGGCCGGCACCCTGACTCCACCCTCAGTAGACACCTGTGTAGGGAGGGTGGAATCACAACTACTCTCAGTCTTTTTTGGACAGCGGGAGTCCGAGTGGCCAAAGACCCGACAGGATAGGCACCTCTTGGGCTTCCATTCATACTCAATGGGGATACTATGATCCACCCCATAGACCGTGACCCCAACCTTACTAGGAAGAGGGGCATCAATCGCAACCTCCACACAGACCCGAGCATACGAGGAGCACGTTTTGTCCTTTGTAGGCTTATCCAACCGCAAAGGAACACCTACCGTACTCGCAATGTTGCTCAACCCAGGAGTGGTCCACAATTCCATAGGGACATGGAAAAACTTAACCCACACAGGAATTTTATCGAACACAAAGGTCTGGGGGACAATCCCAGGGGCCCACTGCCTCAGTAGGATAGGCTTCCCTCCAAAAAAATTTCCCTTTTTTGTTCTTGATCGGATTGTAAGGAAGATTTGGGGACATGTGGAAGTTCCAACCATTAACTTGTTTGATAATGGTTTGATCATCTTCAGGTTCAAGAAGGACTCAACTCGGGACTGGGTCCTGGAGAATGGCCCCTGGCACATAGGGGGGAAGCCTATCCTTCTGAGGCAGTGGGTCCCTGGGATTGTCCCCCAGACCTTTGTTTTTTATAAAATTCCTATGTGGGTCAAGTTTTTTCATGTACCTATGGAATTGTGGACCACCCCTGGGTTGAGTAATATTGCGAGCACGGTAGGTGTTCCTTTGCAAGATTCCGAATTGCACTAAACCAAAGAGTGGATTGTGGGGGACAAAACCTAAAATCTTCAAAATTCTTTTCTCTCTCCTCAAATTCTCTCTGTTCTCTCTCCTCCCATCTATGGGGGACTGATTTTTGTGAAGCTCCTCCCATGGTGGTTCGTGGTGCACCTTGCTGCTGGTTGTAGGGCGTTGGGCATTTGTAGCTTCGAAGGCAATGGTGTTCATCTTAGCTGATCTGGGCGCGACATAGAGGTAAGTTTCCTACTGTTTTTTACGTTTTTTCATTTAGGTGGTTTACGTTCGGGTTGCTCTGCTTTGGTTTTCTGGGAGTTTTTTGGGTTGTGGGTTCTAAGGGTAGCATCCTTCGGCTTCACGTCTCCTATGAGGAGAAAGAAATCCCCACAGAAGAAGCCTTTTGCTCAGAGCAATGGCGCACCTTCTGTCCAACTTTTACCTCGCCTTCCGAAAGTAACCTCTGCAGGGGCTGGGCTTCCTGTGGCTGGGCGTGGAGAGCTTTCAAACGTCCTTACTAATGATGTAGGGAAGGATTCTAGGGGGTTAGTCTCCAAGCGTTCCATTTTGGAGGCTCCATCTGCTGTTCTCACTTCGGGTAAAAAACAGAGTATGGGCAGTGAGGTTGATAAGTTGAAGTCTTTGTCACCTGCGCTGGATTTTTGCGTTGAGGCAGGGAGGTCTGTTGACGCAAGTTCAGGATTAGGGAAGAAGAGTGTTCAATTAGAATCCTCTGTCTTTTCTGGGCAGATTTCTTCTCCTTCCAAAGTTGGGAAAACAGGGGCTGGTTTATGCGGCGTCTGTAATGTGTGTCCTCTGCCACGATTTCCTCCTCCTGAGACAGAGGCTTCTTCTTCTTCCATTAAGAGGTGTGCTGTCACAGGCAAGCCTCGACTGGAGGTTGAAGACGATGCGCTAGGGCTTCCTGTTTCTTCGATCTTGGAGGTGGCGGCAGTAGACGCTCGAGCTTTGAATTCTCTTCCTATTGAAGGAAACTTCAATAATGGAGAGGGCGGTTTTGAAGGGCTGGGTCTTAAATCATCTATGCTTCCCTTATCTGATGCTAATTCAAAATTGCAAGCTGGCCCTCTTGGTTATGGGATCCGCTCTAAAAGCTCCTTGTTGCCAAATTTGGAAAATTTGGACAATTTTGAATTGTTAGAAAACCAGCTCCTTGCTCAAAAGGCAACTCCCGTAGTCAATGTTCCTTTGACAAATACGGTAACCCTCGATAAAATTATGACTAAAGCTCCTTCTCTCCCTAAATCTTGTCAGTTGGGCGTCAAAGGCAAAGATGGTCCTTTGCCTCAAAACCGTGGGAGTTGGAGTGTTAAGTTGGCTTCCCATGTTGACTACCCAAATGGGCTTGGCCCAATTGGTAATGATTCGGGTGGGCTTGGCCAAGGGAATAGGTTAGCACATGATGGGACAATTGAGTTGGACTATTCTGAGTTCCACCTTAATGGGCTTGATGACTTGGGTTCGGGCCCAAATTTGAATGGGCAAGGAGCCTTGACTTTTGGGCCGCCCTCGTTTAGCCCAATAGGGCGTGGGCAGTTAGGCCACTTGGTGACTCGTCGTGCTAGGCCCAATCGGGATGAGGGTTTGCCCCATGAGGGAAAAGATGTGGCTAGTGAGGTTGGGGTGGGGTGTAACTCGTTTGGGCCTAGGATTGGTATGGGGATTCCAGGAAAGTTTCCTCTGTTAGGCCATCCTCGTTCGGACGTAGGAGTGAGTGAGGGGTTTGATGCGTCTTCGGGTTCCTTTGGGGTTGGGACTAATCATAGTGGGCCCGGTGGGCCCCTGGGGCCCCCTGGTCAGGGGCTTAAGGCGAGTTGGGCCACTCTGTTTGGGCCTCACTGGACCTCCCCACCTGATGAACCCCTTCTCTATAACGCTCCAATTGAGAAGGATGGGATTATGTTTGCCATTCCCTCGGAGGAGGTTATTGAGGAGGGCATAGCAGTTTGGAGAGGATCGTTGGTGGGTCAGTTTATGGATGGCAAACTCCCCTTCTGATATGAATTTCCTTGACAATCAAATTCATATCGAAGATGGAGCTCAAAGAGATCAAGCCATTGTGATGGAGCAAGGACCAATCACAAGATCAAAGGCTAAGAAGCTTCAACAAGCTCTAGTTATTCATGTCCAAGATTACATCACTACATTCAAGGTCAACCAAGAAGAAGAGGGTGTGGACTACAATTTATCACAAGTCCAAATTGATGGAATCATATGAAGACTTTATTAATGTTGTAATAATTTAATTTAGTTACACATTTGTACTCATTAAAAGTACAACCAATTCCTAGATTTCTTTAAATTAGGTAGTTGGATGTTCCATTTAATTAGGTAGTTGTAGATTTCCATTAATTGGGTTGTTGGAAAGTATAAGTTAGGTTGTTGGGGAAATCATTAAATTGCATGTACTTAATTCCTTGTCTATAAAAGGAATTTATTTTGTCAAATGTAAGACAACTTGATATTTGAATGAAACTCCATTGAGAGCTATTTGGTTACCTTTTGCATTTCTTGTATGACTTGCATGTTTTAGAAGCATTCTATTAGACTTGATCAATCTAATAGTGGAGTGTTTCGGTTCAAGGTTAGGGACAAGTTCCTCATCCTTGGATATTCGATCTAAAGGTATTTCTATTCTTCTCTTTATCTTGGGGTGAAACTAAATGTATTAAGGGGTTTTAGTGTTTGTGATTCAAGGGTTCGCATAACCAAGGGGTTCTTGATCCAATTCACTAGGGTTTCGTATCATTTGGTATCAGAGCATAGGTTGTTCTAACCGAAAGCTCAAGATTAGAAAAAACATCTATCTTTAAATTTCTTGTCTTGTCTTGTCTTTTTTTTTTTTTTTTTTTTTTTTTTTTTTCTCATGTTTATTTCAATTCTGTAATATTTTGTTCTTGTCAATCTTCTATTGTTTGAACCATCTATTACATCCATCTTTATCCAATACTCTTATCATCCATCTTTCCTTTAGATTCTGTCAAAAAAAAAAAAAAGAAAAAAAAAAAAGAAAAACGCCAGTTTGATGCAATTTCTTATTCTGGTGTGAACTTTGCACAATTCTGAAGTTTGCAAGTCTTTGATCCGAAATTTGTGATCACAATAGATTACTTGTGTTTATTTGGGCTCCAAAAGCAAAATAATTCAATATTTGCATGCCATTTGCTTTTCCAATGCATATGAATTAATGCATGAGTTGTAAATCACAATTCCCATAGGAGGCAATTAATGAAACTGTCTCAACCATAAAAAAGTTAGTTTTGAATTGTTCTCATTGATTCCAACCACATTCTCAACCATAAAATTTTCATTTGTGTCCTTTCTTTTCATACTTTGTCTTTTAACTTTGTTCTTGGAACATTCACTCTTTAAGTTAATAGTTCGCTTTTCTTACATGCTTGTTTATTACTTGATTGCAAAAAAAAAAAAAAAAAAATTGCATAGCTCTCAATTTTGCTCCTAACCAATTTGAGAGAAGTGTGATGTGAGGTTGAGTGTAAACACGAGTGATCTTCATTATATTGAGTGTAAACACTTGAGGGAGTGATTTGGTGAGGTCCTTTACTGTTTTATTTTATTACTAATCAATTTCGTTGAAGATGTCTAGTCCGGAGGGAAGCAATAAACAAGGTATACAGATTGATGATGCTAGGTTAAAGGAAGCTCAAGAAGGACATTTTAGAAGAATGCAAAGAAGTATGGAGGTCTTAGCCGAGACTGTTGATAGGCTAAACTTGAGGATGCAAACCATGGAGGAGCAGCAAGCTAATTTACCTCGAGTCCAAGAAGAAGATCCATATGTAAATCAAGAAGATGAGTGGGAAGGGGAAGACTATGAAGATGATAATGTCAACTTACTTAGAGGACAGAGAAGGCAAGCTTTTGATGAAAGAAGATTCGGAATCGGGAGAGGAAGAGAAAGAGGAATCGGAAATGGAAGAGGAAGGGGAAGAAACCAACATGTTTTTGACCAAGTGGACAGAAACTTTGGAAGCATCAAGCTAACCATTCCTATTTTTCATGGAAAATCAGATCCGGAAGAGTACCTACAGTGGGAGAAAAAAGTAGAATTTATCTTTGGTTGCCATAATTTTAGTGATGAAAAGAAGGTAAAACTTTCAATTACACATTTTTCTGACTATGCTATTACTTGGTGGGATCAATTGGCAATTAGCAGGAGAATGAATTTTGAGCATCCCATTGTTACATGGATAGAGCTAAAGGCTGCAATGAGAAGGAGATTTGTACCAAGTTATTTTAGGAGGGAGACAGTTCAAAAGTTACAAAGATTAAGACAAGGAAGCAAAAAGGTAGAAGACTATTTCAAAGAGATGGATATGCTCTTATCAAGAGTAGGACAAGTTGAAGATATGGAGACTACCATGGCTCGGTTTTTGGATGGTCTTAACAAAGAAATTGCAGATAGGGTTGATCTTCAATACTATGAAGATTTGGAGGGAATGGTACACCTTGCCATTAAAATTGAGAAACAACTTCAAAGGAGGACTTCAAGGTACTCTAACTCAAAACCTTTTTCTACTTCTGATACTTGGAAAAATGATTATAAGCATACTGAATTTAAGCCTGAGGAAAGAGTTATGCATGATAAAAGTAAGGAGAAAGTAGATTATTCCTTTAAGGGAAAGGGCATACTCGAGGATCCTAATGTGAGAAATAGAGATATAAAATGCTGGAAGTGCCAAGGAAGTGGACATATAAGTAGAGATTGTCCCAATAAAAGAGTCATGATCATTAGAGAAGGTGAAGTGGTCACTGATGATGAGGAAGAAGAAAGGGAGGAAGATGAAGTCAATAATGGAAACAGAAGTGATGATGGAAGCATTGAGGATGTTCATCAACTAGCACTTGTTACTAGGAGAGTCCTTAGTGCTCAAGTTAAGGAAGATGACTTAGGTAATCAAAGGGATAATTTATTTCACACAAGATGCTTAGTACAAGGGGTAGCTTGTAGTGTTGTGATCGATAGTGGAAGTTGCACAAATGTTGTAAGTTCTGTTTTGGTTTCTAGGTTAAACTTGGTCACTAAACCACACCCTAAGCCGTATAAGTTGCAATGGTTAAGTGATTGTGGTGAGATGAAAGTAAGCATGCAAGTTGAGATTGAATTTTCCATTGGTAAATATCATGATAAAGTATTGTGTGATGTTGTCCCTATGCAAGCAAGAGATATTCTATTGGGAAGACCATGGCAATTTGATAGAAGGGTTATGTTTGACGGTTACTTAAATAGGTACATTTTCACTAAGGATGGACGAAAGACCATCTTGGTTCCTTTATCTCCAAAAGAGATATACATTGATCAATGTAAGCTTGAGAAGAGAAGGCAAGAGACCGAGGCAAAAGAAAGAGTGATGAGTTCCCAAAATGAAAAAAAAATTGAGAAAAGTGAGAAAAAGAAAGAAAAGAATCAGAAAATGAGTGGTAAAAAAGAGATGAGTGAAAATATGAGTGGAACTCGGCCTAGAGAAAAAAATGAGAGAAAAGCCAAGAAAGAGAGCTTGATTGTGAGGTCTAGTGAGGTGAGGCAAGCTTTATTACTAAAGCAAACTGTCCTAGTACTTATGTACAAAGGACCTTGCTTTATTTCTACTAACATTGACAATTTGCTTCCTAGTGCTTTTCATGAACTTTTGCAGGAATTCAAGGATCTATTTCCAGAAGAGATGCCAAGTGGATTACCACCACTTAGAGGAATTGAACACAAGATTGACTTTGCTCCGGGGGCTGCAATCCCAAATAGGCCAGCTTATAGGACTAATCCAACAAAGGCAAAAGAGATACAATGGCAAGTGGATGAACTCCTTGCCCACGGGTATGTAAGAGAAAACCTTAGTCCTTGTAGTGTTCCTGTTATTTTGGTACCTAAAAAGGATGGTACTTGGAGAATGTGTGTAGATTGTAGGGCCATTAATAAGATAACTATTAAGTATAGGCATCCAATTCCTAGATTAGATGATATGCTTGATGAGTTACATGGTTGTAGTCTATTCACTAAAATTGATTTAAGATCTGGATATCATCAAATTAGGAGGAATGTTGGAGATGAATGGAAAACTGCTTTTAAAACTAAGTTTGGTTTGTATGAGTGGTTAGTCATGCCTTTTGGCTTAACTAATGCTCCTAGTACATTCATGAGACTTATGAATCATGTTTTAAGAGATTTTTTAGGTAAATTTGTTGTTGTTTACTTTGATGACATTCTTATTTACTCTAAAACTCTAAATGACCATGTTCAGCATGTTAGACAAGTTTTGATTACACTAAGACAAGAGAATTTGTATGCTAATCTGAAAAAGTGTACTTTTTGCATGGAAAGAGTGAATTTTCTTGGTTTTGTTGTATCTACTAAAGGAGTTGAAGTAGATGAGGAAAAGGTGAGAGCTATTAGAGAATGGCCAACTCCTAAGAATGTTAGTGAAATTCGAAGTTTTCATGGGCTTGCTGGATTTTATAGGAGGTTTATTAAGGACTTTAGTACCCTTGCTGCACCTTTGAATGAATTGGTTAAGAAAAATGTTGTTTTTGTGTGGGGTAGTGCCCAAGAAAATGCTTTTCGAAGTTTAAAAGATAAATTAAGTTCGACACCTTTGCTTGCTTTGCCTAATTTTGATTTAACTTTTGAAATTGAGTGTGATGCAAGTGGAATAGGTATAGGGGCTGTCCTTATGCAAAATCAGAGGCCAATCATGTTTTTTAGTGAGAAATTGAGTGGAGCTTCTTTGAAGTATCCAACATATGACAAAGAATTGTATGCCTTGGTAAGGGCTTTGCAAACATGGCAACATTATCTATGGCCAAAGGAGTTTGTGATACATACTGATCATGAGAGTTTGAAGCATCTCAAAGGGCAAGATAAGTTAAATAGAAGACATGCCAAATGGGTGGAGTTCATCGAATCTTTCCCATATGTCATCAAGTACAAAAGGGGTAAGGAAAATATTGTAGCCGATGCACTATCACGAAGGTACACCTTACTTACTGCTCTTAGTGCTAAATTATTAGGATTTGATCATATTAAGTCCTTATACTCTCTTGATGATGATTTTGGTGCTGTTTTTATGTCTTTTGAGAAAGAACATGTTGTTGGTGAATATTTCTTGCATGACGGGTTTCTTTTTAAAAAGAACAAACTTTGCATACCTAATTGTTCTATTAGGGAGTTGTTAGTTAAAGAGGCTCATGGGGGTGGATTGATGGGACATTTTGGAGTAGCTAAAACCTTTGACTTGCTGCATGAACACTTTCATTGGCCTAAGATGAGACATGACGTGAATAAAGTATGTGAGCATTGCATTACTTGTAGAAAGGCTAAGTCTAGGATGAAACCACATGGTTTATATTCTCCATTGCCGGTTCCTGATGCTCCTTGGATTGATATTTCTATGGACTTTGTCCTTGGTTTACCTAAGACAAGAAAAGGTAGGGATAGCATTATGGTTGTGGTAGATATGTTTAGTAAGATGGCACACTTCATTTTTTTTGCAAAAGTGAATATATATAAGCAAAAGGCCTCAAAGCCCGAGGCCAAAGGGCACAACAACAAGAGAACAAACACTGGGAGAACCAATGTACGACAACAAAACGAAAACAACACAACAGAAACCTCACAGCCCGAGGGAAAGCAACAAATAAACCAAACAACAACAAACTCCAGCATTCAACCCACAAGCGGGAAGGAGCTAGAAAAAGAAACACAACTGAAAAGCAAAGAAACAGCTGAAGCAGGAGGAAACAAAGACATAGAGCACGAAGGAAGCGTGACACCTCATCCGCGAAGCATGACACCTCATCCGCCCACAAAACTCCCCAGGCCATCCAACCCCCGGCCGGAACTAGCGAAAGAGCGACTCCAGACAGGGGCAAGGGGCACCAAGCAAACACAGAGAGAGGACAGGCAGATGCTGAGAAAAAAGGGGCCAAGCTGGCCATCCATCAAATGCAAACAAGAAGCCCGCCCCCCAAGCTCGACCAAGAAACCGAACAAAGAAGAGGCCCATCAACTCGTTTTCCCCCTACTTATGGCAAAAGAACAACCATCCGGTATGCAGGCACGGCAGAAAGCCACAGGGATCCAGCCAGCATCGCTTCCCTCGACAAAGCCAGATCCAAAGACCCACCAAAAGCCCACACACCCTCAGGACAAAGCGCCTTTCGGGGTGACAACAAGCGTCCAGAACTCAGCTCCATTAGGAACCAGGACCGGCAGGAGACAACGAGCCCCCACAAAACAAGAGAAGGACAGCCAACTGCAGAAGAAACAAGCACCGCCTGAACCACCCCGACAGCAAGGGACACCCCACAGACCAGCCACGCAGAGCCCCACACAAGAAGCCCACCAGGGGGGAAGGCCAAGGACAGCCAAGGACAGACAGATGAAGAAGCCAGCAACAGAAACAAGCCTCAGAAAGCATCGATCTCAGAGCAAGAACAAGCACAGGGACAAGCTCAAATAACCAAGCCACACAGACCAAACCAGAAACCCCTCCAGAGAAGGGACAGCAGCATGAACCAGGGACAGAGCAGGGGAAGAAGCAATCGTCATAAGCGAGACAGCGCCACAAGAGCAACCTGACATAACACCTGCACACACTCAAAGAACAAGACAAAGTCAATCAAAAGAATCCCAGGGGGAGACGGCCGAAACCGCACCCGCCCAGGACGAGCATGCAGAAGAAATATCAGACCGAATAGCGGCGATAACCGACTGAGAAGGGCGGTGACCCGGGCCATGAAAACGCAAATTGCGTTCCATCCAAATATGGTATATCACATTACACCAGGCCACCCTCCAAACAAGCTTACGCTTGTGCTGCCCAGCACTCTCCCGACAAATCCACTCAAGCTCAGCATCCCAAGGGAGAACGAGGCGGGAAGCTGTGCCCCAACAGAGGATATCCTCCCACACCAAACTCGCAAAGGGGCACTGGAAAAACAAGTGGTCACGGGACTCAGTCCCGGACAAGCAAAGCAAACAATCAGTAGGTGTCGAGGGGATCTACCTAGCCAGCCTATCACGAGTATACAAGCGGTCCCTCAAGGCCAGCCAGGTGACAAAAGCATGACGCGGAATATTCCCCCCGAACCATAGCAAACCCTGCCACGGGGCCACTGTCCCACGGGGGCGAATCGCCTCCCAAGCACTAGAAACCGAGAAACCAATCCCACCAGGAACCCAGATCAACTTATCCTCCCTACCTGGGCAACACACAATAGAACGCACAGCATCGGCAATCTCCAACAAATCAGGAGACACTGCCGGCCACCGCCACGAACCATCAGGTAGCAAAAAATCAGAGACCATAGCTTGAATATGACTAGCTGCGTCATACAAGATACGATCACTAATTCTGGGGAGAATAGGACCATCAGGCAGCCAAGGATCAACCCACATACGACACCTAGAACCGTCACCAATGGAAAACCGGATAAGCGGACGGAATTGGTCCCGAAGCCCCATAATCGCCTTGAGGCACCAAGACCACGTAGACGACACAGGAATCGTCCAAAGAGAACGACCACGGAGGATATACGCCTCCATCCAAGCCACCCACAGAGACCCAGAACGAAGCAGGAGGAGCCAGAGGAGCTTCATAACTGCTGCCGAGTTCCAGGAGGGGATATGACGAATACCCAAACCTCCCTCGCTCTTCGGCAAACAAATGTCAGCCCAGGCAACCTTCGCCCCCCCACAACCAGAAGGAGAGCCCTTCCAGAGGTAACAACGAAGCAAACTCTCAACCCTATGGACTATACGAGCAGGCAGCACAAACACACTAGCCCAATAGACTTGGAAGCTCTGAAGGACCGACTGGATTAGCTGCAACCTTCCTGCATAGGAAAGGGCCCTAGCAGTCCAACTGCCAATCCCAGAGGTGATCCGATCAATCAGAGGCTGGCAATCCCGAGAAGACAACCGACCTGAGATGAGAGGGAGACCTAAATAACACACAGGCAAGGACGCCAGAGCAACACCCATGAACTCAGCCAGACCTACAGCCACCTCGACAGGAACCCCCGCGCAGAACATCGAGCTCTTAGCGGAGTTGGCCACAAGGCCAGATAGCTCCTGGAAGTGAAGTAAAGTCTGCTGGACAAACCTCAAGGAGGACCTGTTCCCCGTAGAGAAAATCATCAAGTCATCCGCAAAGCAAAGATGGGTAAGATTAACCATCTCACACTTGGGATGAAACTCAAACTCAGGCGGCGGGGAATTTAGCAGCCGCGATAAGACTTCCATACACATGACGAACAGGTAAGGGGACAGGGGATCACCCTGACGGAGACCACGCCTACCCGCAAAAAACCCCTCAGAGGACCCATTCACTGAGATGGAGAACATAGGCGAAGTAATGCAAGCCCGGACCCAATTGACAAACTGGCAGGGCGTACCAATCGAAAGCAGTAAGCCAAAGAGAAAATCCCACTGAATAGAGTCATAGGCCTTCTGCAGGTCAATCTTCAGCACACACCGCGGGCTCCCTTTTTTGAGGTGGTAACCCCCAACCAACTCCTGGCAGAGCAGATGAAATGCTACAAGATTCGTCATTAATCAAACTGTTGTGACCAACCAGATCACATTGAGCACAATTTTCTTCATCACAAGACTCGATTGCACCAGCCGGGAACAATTGATGGCACACTTCATTGCATGTCATAAAACCGATGATGCTAAAATGATTGCGGATTTGTTCTTTAGAGAGGTTGTTCGATTGCATGGTATTCCTAAGAGCATTGTAAGTGATAGAGATGTAAAGTTTTTGAGTCATTTCTGGAAGGTATTATGGGGAAAGTTGGGAACTAAGCTAGTATACTCAACAACTTGTCATCCACAAACTGATGGTCAAACCGAAGTTGTGAATAGGACCATGGGGACTTTGTTAAGGGCTGTAATAGATAAGAATCTTAAGACTTGGGAGGATTGTTTACCTTTTATTGAGTTTGCATATAATAGAGCTATACATAGCACTACTCATTGCTCTCCATTTGAGATTGTTTATGGTTTTAATCCTATTACACCTATTGATCTATTGCCTATATCACCTACTGATTTTGTGAGTTGTGATGCTAATATTAAGGTTGATATGGTGCATACATTACATAAACAGGTGAAAGAAAGAATTGAGAAGCAAAACTCAAAAGTTGCTTCTAGAGTCAATAAGGGTCGAAGGTCATTAGTGTTCAAACCAGGAGATTGGGTTTGGGTACACTTTAGGAAAGAAAGGTTTCCCTTGCAAAGGAAATCCAAGCTTAGTCCAAGAGGGGATGGACCTTTTCAAGTGCTTGAAAGAATCAATGACAATGCTTATAAAGTTGATTTGCCAGGTGAGTATGGTGTTAGTGCAACTTTCAATGTTTCTAACTTAAGTCCTTTTGATGTAGATGATGGTGATGATTCGAGGACGAATCCTTTTGAAGAAGGGGAGGATGATATGAATTTCCTTGACAATCAAATTCATATCGAAGATGGAGCTCAAAGAGATCAAGCCATTGTGATGGAGCAAGGACCAATCACAAGATCAAAGGCTAAGAAGCTTCAACAAGCTCTAGTTATTCATGTCCAAGATTACATCACTACATTCAAGGTCAACCAAGAAGAAGAGGGTGTGGACTACAATTTATCACAAGTCCAAATTGATGGAATCATATGAAGACTTTATTAATGTTGTAATAATTTAATTTAGTTACACATTTGTACTCATTAAAAGTACAACCAATTCCTAGATTTCTTTAAATTAGGTAGTTGGATGTTCCATTTAATTAGGTAGTTGTAGATTTCCATTAATTGGGTTGTTGGAAAGTATAAGTTAGGTTGTTGGGGAAATCATTAAATTGCATGTACTTAATTCCTTGTCTATAAAAGGAATTTATTTTGTCAAATGTAAGACAACTTGATATTTGAATGAAACTCCATTGAGAGCTATTTGGTTACCTTTTGCATTTCTTGTATGACTTGCATGTTTTAGAAGCATTCTATTAGACTTGATCAATCTAATAGTGGAGTGTTTCGGTTCAAGGTTAGGGACAAGTTCCTCATCCTTGAATATTCGATCTAAAGGTATTTCTATTCTTCTCTTTATCTTGGGGTGAAACTAAATGTATTAAGGGGTTTTAGTGTTTGTGATTCAAGGGTTCGCATAACCAAGGGGTTCTTGATCCAATTCACTAGGGTTTCGTATCACCTTCTTTGTTCTTGATCGGTTGGTCAGAAGGATTTGGGGACATGTGGAAGTTCCAACCATTAACTTGTTTGATAATGGTTTGATCATCTTCAGGTTCCAGAAGGACTCAGCTCGGGACTGGGTCCTGGAGAATGGCCCCTGGCACTTCGGGGGGAAGCCTATCCTTCTGAGGCAGTGGACCCCTGGGATAGTTCCCCAGACCATTGTGTTCGATAGAATTCCTGTGTGGGTAAAGTTTTTTCATGTCCCTATGGAATTGTGGACCACTCTTGGGTTGAGTAGCATTGCGAGTACGGTTGGTGTTCCTTTGCGATTGGATAAGCCTACAAAGGACAGAATGTGCTCCTCGTATGCTCGGGTTTGTGTGGAGGTTGCGATTGATGCCGCTCTTCCTAGTACAGTAGGGGTCACTGTCTATGGTGTGGATCACACTTTCCCAATTGAATATGAGTGGAAGCCCAAGCGGTGCCTTTCTTGCCGTGTCTTTGGTCATTCGGACACAGGTTGTCCGAAACAGACTATGGGTAGTATTGATCCCATCCTCTCTACACAGGTGTCTGCTGAGGGTGAGGTCAAGGTGCCGGCCCAGAGTGAGGTCGTGGGCTCGAATCAGGTACTGGTTGCTAGTGGGGAGGGTCAACAGGCCTCCTCTCTTGAGGTTGGTGATGAGTTTCTCCCTGTGGAAGGGAAATCTCGTAGGCGTAAACGGAACAGGAAGAAGGCTGCGACAGACTCGTCTTGCCATCCCATTGCCTTGGTTAGCCTCCCGAGTTCTCCTATTGGCCCCAACTCTAGGCTTTCCCGTTCTCCAAAACCCCCAAAGGGGGTCTGCGTGACTAACTCTATCGGTTCTCTAGCTTATTCCTGGGAGTGTGCTTTGGCCTCCCCGAGGGTGGTTTCCTTAGTGGAAAAGGCGCTCTGTGACAGTGTGGACCCTCGATGGTGTCAGGATGCCACTGTTTTCCCTTCTACTTCCTATGTCTAGTTGGTGCTCGTGGAATGTGCGCGGTCTCACTGAACCGACAAAAGGGCGATGTGTTCGTTCCTTTATGCAGTCTGAGAATATTGGTTTCTGCTGTCTGGTAGAAACTAAGGTTAAGGCTCATCAGTTTGACTTCGTGTTTCGTTCCTTTGGGGCAGATTGGCAGTGTGTGTGTAGTTATAGGGATAGTGGCCTGAGTCGTATCTGGGTGTTATGGCGTTCCCACCGTTTCTCTTTCTCTCCTAGCCTGATTAGTCCTCAGTTGATTACTGGCTCCCTGGTGGATCTGTCTTCTCAGGTGGAGACTCATATTTCCTGTGTGTATGGGTCCAACCTCGAGGCGGGGCGGTCTGCTTTGTGGAGGGAGTTGGCCTTGGCTTGTTCGAGCTGGTCTTCCTCTGGAGTGGTTATGTGAGACTTTAATGAGACTAGGCGGCTGACTGAGAGGAGGGAGTTTGGTTTTGTGCTGTGGGAGATTAGGATTCCTTTTTGTTCACTTTACCCATGAGGAAGAAGAAGTCCCCTCTGAAAAAAACCATTTGCCCAAAGTCTTGGCCCTCAAAATGGGTTGCGACTTCTGAAATCTACAGCCCAATCTGTGGCAGGGCAACGATCGACTTTTCCTGGGGAGTCCTCTCTTGGCATTCCTACTGATGGTGGTAAGGTATCGGGGGGGCTGGCTCCTAAGGGGTCGTCTTCGGAGGTTTTATCTGTGGGGTCAAAGGGTGGGAAAAAACAGAGTATCGTTGTTCAGCCTTCAGAAGGATTTGGGGACATGTGGAAGTTCCAACCATTAACTTGTTTGATAATTGTTTGATCATCTTCAGGTTCCAGAAGGACTAAGCTCGAGACTAGGTCCTGGAGAATGGCCCCTGACACTTCGGGGGGAAGCCTATCCTTCTGAGGCAGTGGGTCCCTGGGATAGTCCCTAAGACCTTTGTCTTCGATAAAATTCCACTCATGGGTTGAGCAATATTGCGAGCACGGTTGGTGTTCCTTTGCGGTTGGATAAGCCTACAAAGGACAAAACGTGCTCCTCGTATGCTCGGGTTTGTGTGGAGGTCGCGATTGATGCCCCTCTTCCTAGTAAGGTTGGGGTCACTGTCTATGGTGTGGATCATACTATCCCAATTGAATACGAGTGGAAGCCCAAGCGATGCCTTTCTTGTCGTATCTTTGGTCATTCGGACTCAGGTTGTCCAAATCAGACTGGGGCTAGTATTGGTCCCATCCTCCCTACACAGGTGTCTACTGAGGGTGAGGTCAAGGTGCCGGCCTAGAGTGACGGCGTGGGCTCGGATCAGGCAGTGGTCGCTAGTGGGGAGGGTCAACAAGCCTCTTCTCTTGAGGTGGGTGATGATGTTATCCTAGTGGGAGGGAAATCTCGTAGGCGTAAACGGAACAGGAAGAAGGCTGCCAAATCCTTGGCTGCGACAGACTCGTCTGCCCATCCCATTGTCTTGGTTAGCCTCCCGAGTTCTCCTCTTGGCCCCACCTCTAGGCTTTCCCGGTCTCCTGAGCCCCCAAAGGGGGTCCGAGTGACTAACTCTTTCGATTCTCTAGCTGATTCCTCGGAGTGTGCCTTGGCCTCCCTGCGGGTGATTTCCTTAGTGGAAAAGGCGCACTGCGACAGTGTGGACCCTCGAGGGTGTCAGGATGCCACCATCTCCCCTTCTACTTCCTATGTCTAGTTGGTGCTCGTGGAATGTGCGCGGTCTCACTGACCCGGCAAAAGGGCGATGTGTTCGCTCCTTTTTGCAGTCTGAGAATATTGGTTTCTGTTGTCTGGTTAAAACTAAGCTTAAGGCTCATCAGTTTGACTTAGTGTTTCGTTCCTTTGGGGCCGATTGGCAGTGTGTGTGTAGTTATGGGGATAGTGGCCTGAGTCGTATTTGGGTGTTATGGCGTTACCGCCGGTTCTCTTTCTCTCCTACCCTGATTAGTCCTCAGTTGGTTACTGGCTCCCTGGTGGATTTGTCTTCTCAGGTTGCGAGTCATATTGCCTGTGTGTATGGGTCCAATCTCGAGGCGGGGCGGTCTGCTTTGTGGAGGGAGTTGGCCTTGGCTTGTTCGAGCTGGTCTTCCCCTGGAGTGGTTATGGGAGACTTTAATGAGACTAGGCGGCTGACTGAGAGGAGTGGTGGTAACCATAGCATCTCTGCGATGGAAGCCTTTGATAATGCTCTCCTAGAGGCTGACTTGGTTGAGCTGCCGGTTCAGGGGAATTGGTTCACTTGGACTAGCCGCCCGCGGGGTGGCCCGGGAGGCCTGTTGGCGAGGTTGGATAGAGTTTTGGTGAATGCTGATTGGGCTTCTGCCCGCCCTCTGTGTGTGGTGCACGTGCATGATTGGGGTGTTTCTGATCATAGTCCGATGGTTTTCTCTCCAGGCCCTTTAGGTGCTCGTCGGTCTCCCTCCTTTCGGTTCTTTAACCATTGGGGGGAGTCTGATAGGTTTTTGTCTGTGGTCGCTACGGGGTGGGTGACCCGTGTTGGGGTCACTCCGCTTGTTAGCTTCGCTCGCAATTTAAAGGGCTTAAAGAGGTCTCTAAGGCAGGAGTTTGGGAAGGCGATTGCCGTGCTTAGTTAGCAGGTTGTTGATCTTCGCTTGGCCATGGAGGCTGCCCAGGCTGGAGTTTTGGCAGACCCCCTTTCTCCCTCTCTCCAGCTTCAGGCCTCTGAGGCCTCGGATAGGTTTTGGGCAGCAGCTAGGTGTGAAGAAAACTCTCTTCGGCAGAAATCGAGGGTTAAATGGCTGGCGTTAGGGGATAGGAACTCGAGTTTCTTTCACAGGAGCGTGAAAGTTAGGGCAGTCCAGAATTGCTTTTCCTCTCTGGTTGACGGTTCTGGGGCCAGGTTGTCTTCCCATGAGAACATCTCGAGATCTCTGGTTCATTATTTTCAAGGGCTCTTGGGTTCCCAGTGGGTTTACCGTGACCTTACAGAGCTTTTAAAACTGATTGTGGGGATTTTGTGGTCTGATCAGTGTGTAACTGATCTCATCCGCCCCATCTCGAGAGATGAGGTTCGAGCTGTTCTCTTTTCCATGAGTAGTGCCAAGGCTCTTGGGCCGGATGGTTTCCCTGTGGGGTTTTCCAAAGCTGCTTGGAGTGTTGTTGGGGATGATTTCTGTTCCGCAGCGCTTCACTTCTTTGATACCTCCTTCCTTCCTCCTAGTATCAATGCCACCTCGCTTACCTTGATTCCTAAGAAGGTGGTGTTGGGTTTTATGTCCTAAAACTCGTGGTTTGTAAACGATAAACATATTTTATTACTAATAAAGTGTTATTGAGGTTTATTCAATAAAGTTATTATTGAATATGTGAATTGCTTATTTCATTTTAGAAAACCCTAAATCCAATAAACTAAGATCCATGGCTATAACATGAGTACTTGAACTTTATGTGGAGACATAAAAGTGGATCAAGTTCGAATAAATAGTCAAAACGGTCTATAGTATACGGATAAGGCTGGATACCTTATCCTGTGGACACTATTGGATGCGGCCCATTTTGTATTTAGTACAAACGATGTGATCCTGAATCGTTCATGTGGAGACATGTGAATGGGGGCGTCCTATGCAAAGAGTTTGCATTAGACCGGACCGCGAAATAAGTCACTCTTGCTTTATAACGCTGTTTACTGTTTTAAAGACTGACTATTTCAAAACGATGATCTAGGTAACTTGACCTTAATCCTGAGCTAACTATGAACTCCTGTTTATTCGGGATTATCCTTAGATCTGCATGGGTGAGGGTGGCTCAACAGCGCCGACTCAATAAGCCTCCCATTTCAGGGGTAAGACCGAATAGATAGCTGGGGACATAGGGTGCAAGATGGAATTCACTCCTACCCGTCTCTAGGGATAGTAGATAGGTTGTTCCCTTAAGTGCTGACTCCAGTTCTTGAACAAGGGGCCCCACCTTCTCATTGGCCCGAGTGGGACTCGGTATAGTGATTAGATCACATACCAATCGGTTTAGTGATTGGATCACAAACCAATTGTTCATTAGAGGATCAGTGGGACTTAAGGAGCAAGATGTAATTACGGGGGTAAAACAGATATTTGACCCGACCGTAAATTACGAACAACCTGTGAAGGGTCAACTTACTAATCATGGTTATATCGAGTGGACATAAATATATGGTTTGTGTGGAGGTTGCGATTGATGCCCCTCTTCCTAGCAAGGTTGGGGTCACGGTCTATGGGGTGGATCATACTATCCCCATTGAGTATGAATGGAAGCCCAAGAGGTGCCTATCCTGTCGTGTCTTTGGCCACTCGGACTCTGGCTGTCCTAAAAAGCCTGTGGGTAGTTTGGAGCCTACCCTCCCTACTCAAGTGTCTACTGAGGGTGGGGTCAGGGTGCCGGCCCAGAGTGTTGGCGTGAACTCGGATCAGGTAGGGGTTGCTAGTGGAGAGGGTGATCAAGCCTCCTCTCTGGAGGTTGGTGATGACTTTCTCCCTGTGGGAGGGAAATCCCGTAGGCGTAAACGGAAGAAGGCTGCCAGGTCCTTGGCTGCAGATTCGGCTGCCCTTCCCTTTGCCTTGGCTAGTCTCCCGAGTTCTCCTATTGGCCCCTCCTCTCGGCCTTCCCGCTCTCCTGAGCCCCCAAAGGGGGTACATGTGACTAACTCTTTCGATTCTCTTTCAGATTCGTTGGGGTGTGATTTGGTCCCCCCGAGGGTGGTTTCCTTAGTTGAAAAGACGCTCTGTGACAGTGTTGACCCTCGATGGTGTCAGGATGCCATTGTTTCCCCGTCTACTTCCTATGTCTAGTTGGTGCTCGTGGAATGTGCGCGGTCTCACTGACCCGACAAAAGGACGATGTGTTCGCTCCTTTTTGCAGGCTGAGAATATTGGTTTCTGCTGTCTGGTAGAAACTAAGGTTAAGGCTCATCAGTTTGATTCCGTTTTTCGTTCCTTTGGGGCTGATTGGCAGTGTGTTTGTAGTTATGGGGATAGCGGCCTGGGTCGTATTTGGGTGTTATGGCGTTCCCGCCGTTTCTCTTTCTCCCCTAGCCTGATTAGTCCTCAGTTGGTTACTGGCTCCCTGGTGGACCTGTCTTCTCAGGTTGTGACTCATATTGCCTGTGTGTATGGGTCCAATCTCGAGGCTGGGAGGTCTGTTTTGTGGAGGGAGTTGGCCTTGGCGTGTTCGAGTTGGTCTTCCCCTGGTGTAGTTATGGGAGACTTCAATGAGACTCGCCGGTTGACTGAGAGGAGTGGGGGTAACCATAGCATTTCTGCGATGGGAGCCTTTGATAATGCTCTCCTTGAGGCTGACTTGGTTGAGCTGCCGGTTCAGGGGAATTGGTTCACTTGGACTAGTCGCCCTAGGGGTGGCCCAGGAGGTCAGTTGGGTAGGTTGGATAGAGTTTTGGTCAACGCTGAATGGGCTTCCGGTCGGCCTATGTGTGGGGTGCGCGTGCATGACTGGGGTGTCTCTGACCATAGTCCTTTGGTTTTCTCTCCAGGCCCTTTAGGTGCTCGTCGGTCTCCCTCCTTTCGGTTCTTCAACCATTGGGGGGAGTCTGATAGGTTTTTGTCTGTGATTGCCAGTAGGTGGGTGTCCCATGTTGGGGTCTCTCCGCTTGTTAGCTTCGCTCGCAATTTAAAGGGCTTAAAGTGGTCTCTCAGGCAGGAGTTTGGGACGCCGATTGCCGTGCTTAGTCAGCAGGTTATTGATCTGCGCTTGGCCATGGAGGCTGCCCAGGCGGGAGTTTTGGTGGACCCCCTTTCTCCTTCCCTCCAGTGTCAGGCTGCTGAGGCTTCTGATAGGTTCTGGGCGGCCGCTAGGTGTGAGGAAGCCTCCCTTCGGCAAAAATCGAGGGTCAAGTGGCTGGCGTTAGGGGATAGGAACTCGGGGTTCTTTCACAGGAGCGTAAAAGTTAGGGCGGCCCGAAATAATTTTTCCTCTTTGGTTGATGGCTCTGGGGTCAGGTTGTCGTCCCATGTGGACATCTCGAGATCTCTGGTTCATTATTTCCAGGGTCTCTTAGGGTCCCAAGGGGTGGGGTATCGTGACCTCACTGAGTGTTTAAAGCCGATGGTGGGGTTTTCGTGGTCTGATCAGTGTGTAACTGATCTCACTCGCCCCATCTTGCGAGAGGAAGTTCGAGCTGTTCTCTTTTCCATGAGTAGTTCCAGGGCTCCTGGCCCGGATGGCTTCCCTGTGGGGTTTTTCAAAGCTGCTTGGAGTGTTGTTGGGGATGATTTCGTTTCCGCTGTGCTTCACTTCTTTGATACCTCCTTCCTTCCTCCTGGTATCAATGCTACCTCTCTTACCTTGATTCCTAAGAAGGTGGGTGCTTCACGGGTTGAGGATTTCAGGCCTATTTCCTGCTGTAATGTGTTGTATAAATGCATTGCAAAGGTTTTGGCTAATCGTCTTCGCGTGTGGCTGCCTTCCTTCATTAGTCCGAATCAGTCGGCCTTTGTTCAAGGTAGGAGCATTGTGGATAACATTCTGCTCTGCCAGGAGTTGGTTGGGGGTTACCACCTCAACAAAGGGAGCCCGCGGTGTGTGCTGAAGATTGACCTGCAGAAGGCTTATGACTCCATTCAGTGGGATTTTCTCTTTGGCTTACTGCTTTCGATTGGTACGCCTTGCCAGTTTGTCAACTGGGTCCGGGCTTGCGTTACTTCGCCTATGTTCTCCATCTCGGTGAATGGGTCCTCTGAGGGGTTTTTTGCGGGTAGGCGTGGTCTCCGTCAGGGTGATCCCCTGTCCCCTTACCTGTTCGTCATGTGTATGGAAGTCTTATCTCGGCTGCTGAATTCCCCGCCGCCTGAGTTTGAGTTTCATCCCAAGTGTGAGATGGTTAATCTTACCCATCTTTGCTTTGCGGATGACTTGATGATTTTCTCTGCGGGGAACAGGGCTTCCTTGAGGTTTGTTCAGCAGACTTTACTTCACTTCCAGGAGCTTTCTGGCCTTGTGGCCAACTCTGCTAAGAGCTCGATGTTCTGTGCAGGGGTTCCTGTCCAGGTGGCTGTAGGTCTGGCTGAGTTCATGGGTGTTGCTCTGGCAACCTTGCCTGTGTGTTACTTAGGGCTCCCTCTCATCTCAGGTCGGTTGTCTTATAGGGATTGCCAGCCTCTTATTGATCGGATCACCTCTCGGATTGGCAGTTGGACTGCTAGGGCTCTTTCCTATGCTGGTAGGTTGCAGCTTATCCAGTCGGTCCTTCAGAGCTTCCAGGTCTATTGGGCTAGTGTCTTTGTGCTGCCTGCTCGTTTAGTCCATAGGGTTGAGAGTTTGCTTCGTTGCTATCTCTGGAAGGGCTCTCCTTCTGGTTGTGGGGGGGCAAAGGTTGCCTGGGCTGACATTTGTTTGCCGAAGAGTGAGGGAGGTTTAGGTATTCGTCATATCCCCTCCTGGAACTCGGCTGCAGTTATGAAGCTCCTCTGGCTCCTCCTGCTTCGCTCTGGTTCCCTGTGGGTGGCTTGGATGGAGGCGTATATCCTCCGTGGTCGGTCTCTTTGGACGATTCCTGTGTCGTCTTCGTGGTCTTGGTGCCTCAAGGCAATTATGGGGCTTCGGGACCAATTCCGTCCTCTTATCCGCTTCTCCATAGGTGACGGTGCTAGGTGTCGTATGTGGGTTGATCCTTGGCTGCCTGATGGTCCTATTCTCCCTAGAATTAGTGATCGTATCTTGTATGACGCCGCTAGTCATATTCAAGCGATGGTCTCTGATTTTTTGCTACCTGATGGTTCGTGGCGGTGGCCGGCAGTGTCTCCTGATTTGTTGGAGCTCGCCGATACTGTGCGCTCTACTGTGTGTTGCCCAGGTAGGGAGGATAAGTTGATCTGGGTTCCTGGCGGGATTGGTTTTTCGGTCTCTAGTGCTTGGGAGGCGATTCGCCCCCGTGGGACAGTGGTCCCGTGGCAGGGGTTGCTTTGGTTCGGGGGGAATATTCCGCGTCATGCTTTTGTCACTTGGCTGGCCTTGAGGGACCGCTTGTATACTCGTGATAGGCTGGCTCGGTGGATCCCCTCGACACCTACTGATTGTTTGCTTTGTTTGTCCGGGACTGAGTCCCGTGACCACTTGTTCTTCCAGTGCCCCTTTGCGAGTTTGGTGTGGGAGGATATCCTCTGTTGGGGCAGAGCTTCCCGCCTCGTTCTCCCTTGGGATGCTGAGCTTGAGTGGATTTGTCGGGTGAGTGCTGGGCAGCACAAGCGTAAGCTTGTTTGGAGGGTGGCCTGGTGTGCCGTGATTTACCATATCTGGATGGAACGCAATTTGCGTTTTCATGGCCCGGGTCACCGCCCTACTCAGTCGGTTATCGCTGCTATTCGGTCTGATATTTCTTCTGCTTGCTCGTCCTGGGTGGGTGCGGTTTCGGCCGTCTCCCCCTGGGATTCTTTTGATTGACTTTGTCTTGTTCTTTGAGTGTGTGCAGGTTTTTTGTCAGGTTGCTCTTGTGGTGCCGTCTCGCTTATGGCGTTTGCTTCTTCCCCTGTTCTGTCCCTGGTTCATGCTGTTGTCCTTTCTTCTGAGGGGTTTCTGGTTTTGGTGCTGGCTTCTTCATCTGTTTGTCCTTGGCTGCCTTGGCTTTTCTCCCTGGTGGGATTCTTGTGTGGGCTCTGCGAGGCTTGTCTGTGGGGCGTCCCGAGCTGTTGGAGTGCTTCAGGCGGTGCTTGTTTCTTCTGCAGTTGGCTGTCCTTTTCTTGTTCTGTGGGTTCTCGTTGTCCCCTGCCGGCCCTGGTTCCTAATTGAGTTGAGTTCTGGTCGCTTGTTGTCACCCCGAAAGGCGCTTTGTCCTGAGGGTGTGTGGGCTTTTGGTGGGTCCTTGGATCTGGCTTTGTCGAGGGAAGCGATGCTGGCTGGGTCCCTGTGGCTTTCTGCCGTGCCTGCATACCGGATGGTTGTTCTTTTGCCATAAGTAGGGGGAAGATGAGTTGATGGGCCTCTTCTTTGTTCGGTTTCTTGGTTGTGCTTGGGGGGCGAGATTCTTGCTTGCATTTGTTGGATGGCCAGCTTGGCCCCTTCTTTCTCAGCATCTGCCTGTCCTCTCTCTGGCTAGCTTGGTGCCCCTTGACCCTGTCTGGTGTTGCTCTGTCGCTAGTTCCGGCCGGGGGTTGGATGGTCTGGGGAGTTTTGTGGGCTGATCGCGGTTGAGGTGTCACGTTTTGTTTCCTCCTGCTTCAGCTGTTTCTTTGCTTTTTAGTTGTGTTACTTCTCTCTGCTTTTGTTTTTTCTAGCTCCTTCCCGTTTGTGGGTTGGATGCTGGGGTATGTTGTTGTTTGGCTTTTGCTTTCCCTCGGGCTGTGAGGTTTCCGCTGTGTTGTTTTCGTTTTGTTGCCGTACATTGGGTCTCCCAGTGTTTGTTCCCCTGTTGTTGTGCCCTTTGGCCTCGGGCTTTGAGGCCTTTTGCTTATATATATTCACTTTTGCAAAAAAAAACTACTAGGCTATAGTGGAATGTCCTGGTAGTTAACGAATGTTGATTAACTAGGTTAAAGAGTTTAATCAGTTAATCTCGGATCGTTGGAGCTCATGATCTGTAGGTCCATGAGGTCCCCCTGCTAGCTCATATCGGACTAAACCTTAGAACAGTGTGACGAGTGAATTCGAAGTGTTCGAATTCGAATTAGGGAATTAACGTTAAATATATGTGATATATTTAACGACATAACGTTCAATTGTGAATTGAACAATAGAGAGAGATGGTGATATTTAAATAAGATTTAAATATCGAAAATATGAATATGGATTCATAATCATGTATATCGGGAATGATCGGGATTAGTGTTGGATTTATTGGATATTAAATTTGAATTAATTGTTTAATATTAATTTAATTTGATTTAAAATTAATTATTTGAATTAATTTTTAAATTGAATTAATTTGATCAAAGTTAGTCAAAAGTCAAATTTAAGACAATTGACTACAACTTTGAAAGTCAAAAGTCAAATGTTGACTCCACTAAACCTTGAAAGTCAAGAGTCATTTTGATGACTAAAGTTAGTGGAAAAATCCAATTCTTAAGTTAGTGGAAAAATCCAATTCTTGAGTTAGTGGGAAAAACCATTTGTTGGTGGTTTTATGAGTCAAACTTTTTTTGCTAAGTGTTCATCCCACATCAAGCCACTAATCCCACTAAATTGAGTGGATTCTACATGGCATCCTATTGTTAACTCAATTTTTCATGTTTTTGCATGTAGTCTTCTATATATACAAAGGGTTAATTAGATTGACTTCTTCTTGGAATTTTGATAAACTTTGAGAAATTGTAAAGACAATTTCTCTACCTTTCTCTCCAATTCCATCTTCAATTCTCTTTTAAATTAGTCACTCAAAGGATCCCACAATCCCGTTCTAAGGCCGGAGAATAGTCGGGAAGACTCTCGTGGTGGTTCGTGACCGTTACATTCGAAGATCGAGTTTGGAATCAAGAAGAATTTGAACTTCAAAGGTAACTTCTAAATTATTGTCTTTGATTTTCAAATTACATGCTTTTTCCTTTTAAATTAACAAAATAAGAGTACTTAGATCCAACGATGCTTCCGCTATGCATGCCGAAAGTCTAACAGGTGGGTGCCTCCCGGGTTGAGGATTTCAGGCCTATTTCCAGTTGTAATGTGTTGTATAAATGCATTGCAAAGGTTTTGGCTAATCGTCTTCGCGTGTGGCTGCCTTCGTTCATCAGTCCGAATCAGTCGGCCTTTGTTCAAGGGAGGAGTATTGTGGATAACATTCTGCCCTGCCAGGAGTTGGTTGGGGGTTACCACCTCAATAAAGGGAGGCCGCGGTGTGTGCTGAAGATCGACCTGCAGAAAGCTTATGATTCTATCCAGTGGGATTTTCTCTTTGGCTTACTACTCTCGATTGGCACGCCTTGCCAGTTTGTCAACTGGATCCGGGCTTGCGTTACTTCGCCTATGTTCTCCATTTCGGTGAATGGGTCCTCTGAGGGGTTTTTTGCGGGTAGGCGGGGTCTCCGTCAGGGAGATCCCCTGTCCCCTTACCTGTAAAGAACCCCTCAGAGGACCGATACACAGAAATGGAGAACATAGGCGAAGTAACGCAAGCCCGGATCCAGTTGACAAACTGGCAAGACGTACCAATCGCGAGCAGCAAGCCAAAGAGGAAATCCCACTGGATAGAATTATAGGCTTTCTGCTGGTCGACCTTCAACACACACCGCGGGCTACCCTTATTGAGGTGGTGCCCCCCAACCAACTCCTGGCAGAGCAGAATGTTATCCACAATACTCCTCCCTTGAACAAAGGCCGACTGATTCGGACTAATGAAGGAAGGCAGCCACACACGAAGACGATTAGCCAAAATCTTTGCAATGCATTTATACAACACATTAAAACAGGAAATGGGCCTAAAATCCTCAACCCGGGAGGCACCCACCTTCTTTGGAATCAAGGAAAGAGAGGTGGCATTGATACCAGAAGGAAGGAAGGAAGTATCAAAGAAGTGAAGCGCTGCGGAACAAAAATCATCCCCAACAACACTCCAAGCAGCTTTGAAAAACCCCACAGAGAAACCATCCGGACCTGGAGCCTTGGCACTACTCATGGAAAAGAGAACAACTCAAACCTCATCTCTCGAGATGGGACGGATGAGATCAGTTACACATTGATTAGACCACAAAAAACCCACAATCGGCTTTAACTGCTCTGTAAGGTCACGGTAACCAACCCTCTGAGAACCCAAGAGCCCTGGAAATACTGAACCACAGCTCTTGAGATGTCCTCATGGGCAGACAACCTGACCCCAGAACCATCAACTAGAGAGGAAAAACTATTCGGAGTTTCCCTAACTTTCACGCTCTTGTGAAAGAAACCCGAGTTCCTATCCCCTAACGCCATACATTTAATCCTCGATTTCTGCCGAAGAGAGGCTTCTTCACACCTAGCTGCTGCCCAAAATCTGGAGTTGGCTTTGAGAGGCTAGTCTGTGGGGTGTCACTAGCTGTCGGGGTTGGTTCAGGCGGTGCTTGCTACTTCTGCAGTTGGCTGTCCATCTCTGTTCTGTGGGTGCTCTTTGTCCCCTGGCGGTCCTGGTTCATAATTGAGTTGAGTTGTTCTGGATGCTTGTTGTCACCCCGAAAGGCGCTTTGTCCGGAGGGTGTGTGGGCTTTTGGTGGGTCCTTGGATCTGGCTTTGTCGAGGGAAGCGATGCTGGCTGGGTCCCTGTGGCTTTCTGCCGTGCCTGCATACCGGATGGTTGTTCTTTTGCCATAAGTAGGGGGAAGACGAGTTGATGGGCCTCTTCTTTGTTTGGTTTCTTGGTCGTTGCTTGGGGGGCTGGCTTCTTGCTTGCATATGATGGATGGCCAGCTTGGCCCCTTTTATCTCAGCATCTGCCTGTCCTCCCTCTGTTTTTGCTTGATGCCCCTTGACCATGTCTGGAGTCCCTCCTTCGTTCGTGCCGGCTGGGGGATGGATGGCCTGGGCAGTTTTTTGGGCGGATGAGGAGTTATGCTTCGTTCGTGTTCTGTCTTATTGTTTCCTCTTGCTTCAGCTGGTTCTTTTGCTTTTTGAGTTGTGTTACATTTTTTTTGCTTTTGTCTTTTCTGGCTCCTTCCCGCTTGTGGGTTGGATGCTGGGGTTTGTTGTTGTTTGTTTTCTTTGTTTCTTTCCCTCGGGCTGTGAGGTTTTCCGTTGGGTTGTTTTGGTTTTTGTTGTCGTACATTGGTTCTCCCAGTGGTTGTTCTCATGTTTGTTGTGCCCTTTGGCCTCGGGCTTTGAGGTCTTTTTGCCTATATATATTCACCTTTGCAAAAAAATTGAGTTAGGCCAAAATGAGCTAGATCAAATCGGCAATAATGGGATGGGATCGAACAACCACTTGGTGCAGTGGGTGAGCGCTACGCCTAAGATAGTAGAGAGTGAGGGTTCGATTATGCCCTTGGGCAGATTTTCATAAAAATTATCAAACAACCACTTGGTGCAACGGGTGAGTGAGCGCAGGACCTAGATAGCCCAAAGTGGGGGTTGATTGATCTTGCACCGTGGAAACAGGGCATGGATGATTTAAAAATATTTAACTGCATTATATACCGCCTATAAAGGCAAATTTTTTAATGAAGTTAAGATCCAGTCGGAAGTTCTCTCTCCTCCCAACAATGGTGATTGAAGCTTGGACTGAGGATTTGGAGGGCATGGTGATCACGAGAGCTGAGCTGGGCGCATCAACAAGGTAAGTTTTCATTCTCTTTTGCGTTTCTGTTCTGCTTTTCCTTCATTCTGTCCACTTCGTGTTTTAGTTGTTCTGTGTTTGTGGGCTTGTTCCCTTGGATTTCTGGTTGTGGTGAGGTAAGGGCTGTCTTTATCTTCGGCTGGAGTGCCAACAATGAGGAGGAAGAAGTCCCCTCAAAAGTAGCCTACTGCAAATTCGAGCTCTGGTTTTAATGGCCTTCGGCCTCCCAAATCTTCACCATCTTCAGGGAGCTTCAGCCTAGTTGAGTCCCCTGCTGTTGGTAACATGCTGAAAGAACATGATTTGCCTATTAATTCCCTAGAGATAGTTAGTACCGGTAATGCAACAAGCATTTGTAAAGGGAAGTTGAAGAGTGTTTCTGCTAGCGCTTCAGGGCAGCCCACAGTCTCTGCTAAATCTGGGAAAATAGGGGACCCTTCACTTAAGCTGGTAGTTAACGCTGGGCCTGCCGTCTGCGACAATGGTGTGGGAATGTGTCCTAAACCTCGTATTAAGCTGCAACATGCGACAGAGGAAGGGGCTTCATCCTCAAATCTGGGTCCGTTTCGGCTCGAGGTTGAAGAAGAAGGTTTAGGGCAATCTGATTTCTCTCTCTTGGATGCGCAGGCTGCAGACAAGGCATTGAATGCGTTTTCTATTAATGGAAAATTCATTAACCCCAATGGTGAGAGTGCTAAGCCTGACGCCTTTCTTCCTTCCTCCCCCGTGATGAGTATTAATGAGAGGGCTGGGAATAATTTTGATCTTTCTTCAAATTTCCAAGTTGGGAAAGTTTCAGCTGCTGCAACTTTGGAAAGTCCATTAATTGTGGATGATTCTCTCTCCTTGGGTAAATCGTTGCTGCCTAAAGCTATTATGGACATGGAGCCAAACCGAGCATAGCTCAATTGGCATAGGGTTGTGCCGGTGATCAAAAGGTCATGGGTTCAATCCCCGCATTTATTAAACTATCGTTGCAAAAAATTATGGACATGGATACCCGTTTTGGTAAGTCTAAAATCTCACGCAATCTTGAAGGGCTGCAATGTGATGCTTTAATGGGCCAGCCAAGATGTGACATCCCAAGTACTACTCCTTTTGACATTCAACATGGAAAGTCCAAATTGCCTTTGACCCGTCAGAATTTGCGTGGTGATTTGGGCCTTCAAGCCAAAAATAGTTCAGCTATCCGTGGTTCCTTAAATTTGAATGGGCTTGTTAATGGGCCTAATGAAATTGAGCTTGCACCTCTTGGGCTTGATGGTTTGGATAAGAAGGGGCCCCATTTTAATGGGCTTGACCCAATGGTTTTGGGCCCAAATTTAAGCTCGACGGGCTTCGGGCAAGGAGTCGTGCCTCTTGGGCCAATTGGGCCGTCCTCTTTTAGCCCTATAGGGCATGGGCAGTTGGGCCACTTGGTGACCCGTCGTACCTTCTCTGCTCGGGCTGAGGATTTGCCCTTGGAAGGAAAGGTCGGAAATAGTGATTTTGAAATAGGGGTTAGTTCGCTTGGGCCGATGATTGGTTTGGGGATTCCAGGAAATTTTCCCCTGTTGGGCCACCATTGTTCGGAGTTGGGTTCTAGTGAAGGGGATGATGTGTTGGGGGGTTCGGTGGACGAGTCTGGGACGAATCCTATTGGGCAATTTGGGCCCGCAGGGCACTTCCCTCAGGGACAGAAGGCTAGTTGGGCCAATCTTTTTGGGCCGCAGTGGACCTCCCCTGCTACTGAACCCCTAGTCTATAACCCTCCAATTGAGAAGGATGGGATGCTGTTTGCCATTCCCTCGGATGAGGTTATCGAGGAGGGCATAGCAGTCTGGAGAGGTTTGTTGGTGGGTCAATTTATTGATGGCAAACTTCCCTTCTTTGTTCTTGATCGTCTTGTCAGGAAGAATTGGGGACATGTGGAAGTTCCAACCATTAACTTGTTTGATAATGGATTGATCATTTTCAGGTTCCAAAAGGACTCAGCTAGGGACTGGGTCTTAGAGAATGGCCCCTGGCACTTCGGGGGGAAGCCTATCCTTCTGAGGCAGTGGGCCCCTGGGATTGTCCCCCAGACCTTTGTGTTCGATAAAATTCCTGTGTGGGTTAAGTTTTTCCATGTCCCTATGGAATTGTGGACCACTCCTGGGTTGAGCAACATTGCGAGTACGGTAGGTGTTCCTTTGCGGTTGGATAAGCCTACAAAGGACAAAACGTGCTCCTCGTATGCTCGGGTCTGTGTGGAGGTTGCGATTGATGCCCCTCTTCCTAGTAAGGTTGGGGTCACTGTCTATGGGGTGGATCATACTATCCCCATTGAGTACGAATGGAAGCCTAAGAGGTGCCTATCCTGTCGGGTCTTTGGCCATTCGGACTCCGGCTGTCCAAAAAAGACTGTGAGTAGTTTTGATCCCATCCTCCCTACACAGGTGTCTACAGATGGTGGGGTCAGGGTGCCGGCCCAGAGTGATGGCGTGTGCTCGGATCAGGTAGGGGTTGCTAGTGGGGAGGGTGAACAGGCCTCCACTCTTGAGGCTGGTGATGACTTTATCCCTGTGGGAGGGAAATCCCGTAGGCGTAAACGGAAGAAGGCTGCCAAGTCCTTGGCTGCAGACTCGTCTGCCATTCCCATTGCCTTGGCTAGTCTCCTGAGTTCTCCTATTGGCCCCTCCCCTCGGCTCCTCCGTTCTCCTGAGCCCCCAAAGGGGGTACATGTGACTAACTCTTTCAGTTCTCTTTCGGATTCCTTGGGGTGTGATTTGGCCCCTCAGAGGGTGGTTTCCTTAATGGAAAAGACGATCTGTGACAATGTGGACCCCCAATGGTGTCAGGATACCATTGTCTCCCCTTCTACTTCCTATGTCTAGTTGGTGCTCGTGGAATGTGCGCGGTCTCACTGACCCGACAAAAGGGCGATGTGTTCGATCCTTTTTGCAGTCTGAGAATATTGGTTTCTGCTGTCTGGTAGAAACCAAGGTTAAGGCTCATCAGTTTGATTCCGTGTTTCGTTCCTTTGGGGCTGATTGGCAGTGTGTATGTAGTTATGGGGATAGTGGCTTGGGTCGTATTTGGGTGTTATGGCGTTCCCGCCGTTTCTCTTTCTCCCCTAGCCTGATTAGTCCTCAGTTGGTTACTGGCTCCCTGGTGGACCTGTCTTCTCAAATTGTGACTCATATTGCCTGTGTGTATGGGTCCAATCTCGAGGCTTGTGGAGGGAGTTGGCCTTGGCTTGTTTAAGTTGGTCTTCCCCTGGAGTGGTTATGGGAGACTTTAATGAGACTAGGCGGTTGACTGAGAGGAGTGGGGGTAACCATAGCATTTCTGCGATGGGAGCCTTTGATACTGCTCTCCTAGAGGCTGACTTGGTTGAGCTGCCGGTTCAGGGGAATTGGTTCACTTGGACTAGTCGCCCGAGGGGTGGCCCAGGTGGTCAGTCAGGCAGGAGTTTGGAAGCCGATTGCTGTGCTTAGTCAGCAGGTTATTGATCTTCCCTTGGCCATGGAGGCTGCCCAGGCGGGAGTTTTGGCAGACCCCCTTTCTCCCTCCCTCCAGCTTCAGGCCTCTGAGGCATCTGATAGGTTCTGGGCTGCAGCTAGGTGTGAAGAAGCCTCCCTTCGGCAGAAATCGAGGGTTAAGTGGCTGGCGTTAGGGGATAGGAACTCGGGGTTCTTTCACAGAAGCGTGAAAGTTAGGGCAGCCCGGAATAGCTTTTCCTCTTTGGTTGATGGTTCTGGGGTCAGGTTTTCTTCCCATGAGGACATCTCGAGATCTCTGGTTCATTATTTCCAGGGTCTTTTTTTTTTTGCAACGATTTCCAGGGTCTTTTGGGGTCCCAAGGGGTTGGTTATCGTGACCTTACAGATCAATTAAAGCCGATGGTGGGGTTTTCGTGGTCTGATCAGTGTGTAACTGATCTCATCCCCCCCATCTCGCGAGATGAGGTTCGAGCTGCTCTCTTTTCCATGAGTAGTGCCAAGGCTCCTGGCCCTGATGGCTTCCCTGTGGGGTTTTTCGAAGCTGGCTCCTTGCCAGTTTGTCAACTGGATCCGGGCTTGCGTTACTTCGCCTATGTTCTCCATTTCTGTGAATGGGTCCTCTGAGGGGTTTTTTGCGGGTAGGCGTGGTCTTCGTCAGGGTGATCCCCTGTCCCCTTACCTGTTCGTCATGTGTATGGAAGTCTTGTCGCGGCTGCTGAATTCCCCGCCGCCTGAGTTTGATTTTCATCCCAAGTGTGAGAGGGTTAATCTTACCCATCTTTGCTTTGCGGATGACTTGATGATTTTCTCTGCGGGGAACAGGACTTCTTTGAGGTTTGTTCAGCAGACTCTGCTTCACTTCCAGGAGCTTTCAGGCCTTGTGGCTAACTCCGCTAAGAGCTCGATGTTCTGTGCGGGGGTCCCTGTCCAGGTGGTTGTCGGTCTGGCTGAGTTCATGGGTGTTGCTCTTGCAACCTTGCCTGGTTGTTACTTAGGTCTCCCTCTCATCTCTGGTCGGCTGTCTTCTCGGGATTGCCAGCCCCTGATTGATCGGATCACCTCTAGGATTGGCAGTTGGACTGCTAGGGCTCTTTCCTATGCGGGAAGGTTGCAGCTTATCCAGTCGGTCCTCCAGAGCTTCCAGGTCTATTGGGCTAGTGTGTTTGTGCTACCTCTGGAAGGGCTCTCCTTCTGGTCGTGGGGGGGCGAAGGTTGCCTGGGATGACATTTGTTTGCCGAAGAGGGAGGGAGGTTTGGGTATTCGTCATATCCAATCCTGGAACTCGGCTGCGGTTATGAAGCTCCTTTGGCTCCTTCTGCTTCGCTCTGGTTCTCTGTGGGTGGCTTGGATGGAGGAGTATATCCTCCGTGGTCGGTCTCTTTGGACGATTCCTGTGTCGTCTATGTGGTCTTGGTGCCTCAAGGCGATTATGGGGCTTCGGGACCAATTCCGTCCACTTGTCCGGTTTTCCATTGGCGACGGTTCTAGGTTTCGTATGTGGGTTGATCCATGGCTGCCTGATGGTCCTATTCTCCCCAGGATTAGTGATCGTATCTTGTATGACGCAGCTAGTCATATTCAAGCTATGGTCTCTGATTTTCTGCTACCTGATGATTCGTGGCGGTGGTCGGTAGTGTCTCCTGATTTGTTGGAGATCGCTGATGCCGTGCGCTCTACTGTGTGTTGCCCAGGTAGGGAGGATAGGTTGATCTGGGTTCCAGGCGGGGTTGGTTTTTCGGTTTCGAGTGCTTGGGAGGCGATTCGCCCCCGTGGGACTGTGGTTCCGTGGCAGGGTTTGCTATGGTTTCGGGGGAATATTCCGCGTCATGCTTTTGTCACCTGGCTGGCCTTGAGGGACCGTTTGTATACCCGTGATAGGCTGGCTAGGTGGATCCCCTCGACACCTACCGATTGTTTACTTTGTTTGTCTGGGACTGAGTCCCGAGACCACTTGTTCTTTCAGTGCCCCTTTGCGAGTTTGGTGTGGGAGGATATCCTCTGTTGGGGCAGAGCTTCCCGCCTCGTTCTCCCTTGGGATGCTGAGCTTGAGTGGATTTGTCGGGTGAGTGCTGGGCAGCACAAGCGTAAGCTTGTTTGGAGAGTGGCATGGTGTGCTGTGATCTACCATATTTGGATGGAACGAAACTTGCGTGTTCATGGCCCGGGTCACCGCCCTCCTCAGTCGGTTATCGCCGCTATTCGGTCTGATATTTCTTCTGCATGCTCGTCCTGGGTGGGTGCGGTTTCGGCCGGCTCCCCCTGGGATTCTTTTGATTGACTTTGTCTTGTTCTTTGCGTGTGTGCAGGTGTTTTGTCAGGTGGCTCTTTGCGGTGCTGTTTCGCTTCTGGCGATTGCTTCTTCCCCTACTCTGTCCCTGGTTGCTGCTGCTGTCTCTTCTCTGGAGGTGTCTTCAGTTTTTGGTTGCTCCTTGCGGTGCTGTCTCGTTGCTGGCGATTGCTTCTTCCCATGTTCTGTCCCTTGGTGCTGTTGTTGTCTCTTCTCTGGAGGGGGTTTTCAGTTTGGTCTGTGCGGCTTGCCTGTTTGGGGCCTCTCCCTGTGCTTGTTCCTGCTTTGAGGGCGCTTCTTGCAGAGGCTCGTTGAGTTTGCTTGCTTTCTTCCCCGTTTTTGCCCCTTGCTGTCCTTGGCTCTTTCTTCCCTGGTGGGCTTTTTGAGTGGTGGCTATGAGAGGTTGGTCTGTGGGGTGCCTCTCTCCGTTGGGGTTGGTTCAGGCGGTGCTTGCTACTTTTGCAGTTGGTTGTCCATCTCTGTTCTGTGGGTGCTCTTTGCCCCCTAGTGTGGTCCTAGTTCCTGAATTGAGTTGAGTTTGTTCTGGATGCTTCTTGTCACCCCGAAAGGCGCCTTGTCCGGAGGGTGTGTCGGTTTTTTGGTGGGTGTCTTTGGATTAGGCTTTGTCGAGGGAAGCGATGCTTGCCTGGTCCTTGTGGCTTTCTGCCGGGCCTGCATACCTGATGGTTGTTCTTTTGCGAGAAGTAGGGGGAAGACGAGTTGAAGGGTCTCTTCTTTGTTTTGGTTTACTTGGCCGTGCTTGGGGGGCTGGCTTTTTGCATGCATATGTTGGATGGCCAGCTTGGCCCCTTTTTTCTCAGCATCTGTCTGTCCTCCCTCTGCTTTGCTTGGTGCCCCTTGACCTTGTCTGGAGTCGCTCTTTTGCTCGTGCCGGCCGGGGGATTGATGGCTTCGGGTGGTTTTTGGGCGGCTGGGGAGTTATGCTTCGTTTGTGCTCTGGCTTGTTGTTCCTCTTGTTTCGATTGTGCTCTTTTGCTCTTTGAGTTGTGTTGTAGTTATTTGCTTTTTTGTCTTTTCTGGCTCCTTCCCGCATGTGGGTTGGGTGCCGGGGTTTGTTGTTTGTTGGTTTTTTGTTGCTTTCCCTCGGGCTATAGTTTTCGTTGGGTTGTTTTGTTTGTTTGGTACATTGGTTTTCCCAGTGATGTTCTCTTGTTTGGTGGTGCCCTTTGGCCTCGGGCTTTGAGGTCTTTTTGCTTAATATATAATCACCTTTGCAAAAAAAAAACTTGGTGACCCGCCGTAGTATTCCCCCTCGAGAGGAGTTAGGAAAGGATGGAGATCCCGAGTTTGGGATGGGGTTTAGCGCGCCTGGGACGAGGTTTGGGTTGGGGACTCCAGGAAAGTTTCCTCTGTTAGGCCAACATCGCTCGGATATGGTTGCGAGTGAGGGGGATGATGTGTAGGGGTTCTGTGGATGGTTTTGGGACGAATCTTAATGGGCCCTCTGGGCCACTTGGGACCCATGGTCAGGGACAGAAGTCAAGTTGGGCCAATCTTTTTGGGCTGCAGTGGACATCCCCCGCTGTTGAACCCCTAGTCTATAACCCTCCAATTGAGAAGGATGGGATTATGTTTGCCATTCGCCATTCCCTCGGATGAGGTTATTGAGGAGGGCATAGCTGTCTGGAGAGGTTCCTTGGTGGGTCAGCTTATTGATGGCAAACTTCCTTTTTATGTTCTGGATCGGCTTGTCAGAAGGATTTGGGGACATGTGGAAGTTCCAACCAACAACTTGTTTGATAATGGTTTGATCATTTTAAAGTTCAAAAAGGACTCTGCTCGGGACTGGGTCCTGGAGAATGGCCCCTGGCACATTGGGGGAAAGCCTATCCTTCTGAGGCAGTGGGCCCCTGGGATAGTCCCTCAGACCTTTGTTTTCGATAAAATTCCTGTGTGGGTCAAGTTTTTTCATGTCCCTATGGAATTGTGGACCACTCCTGGGTTGAGTAATATTGCGAGTACGGTTGGTGTCCCTCTGCGGTTGGACAAGCCTACAAAGGACAAAACGTGCTCCTCGTATGCTCGGGTGTGTGTGGAGGTCGCGATTGATGCCCCTCTTCCCAGCAAGGTTGGGGTCACTGTCTATGGGGTGGATCACACTATCCCAATTGAATATGAGTGGAAGCCCAAGCGGTGCCTGTCTTGTCGTGTCTTTGGTCATTCGGACACAGGTTGTCCGAAACAGACTGTGGGTAGTATTGATCCCATCCTCACTACACAGGTGTCTGCTGAGGGTGAGGTCAAGGTGCCGGCCCAGAGTGAGGGCGTGGGCTCGGATCGGGTAGTGGTTGCTAGTGGGGAGGGTCAACAGGCCTCCTCTCTTTTTTTGCAAAAGTGAATATATATAAGCAAAAGGCCTCAAAGCCCGAGGCCAAAGGGCACAACAACAAGAGAACAAACACTGGGAGAACCAATGTACGACAACAAAACGAAAACAACACAACAGAAACCTCACAGCCCGAGGGAAAGCAACAAATAAACCAAACAACAACAAACTCCACATTCAACCCACAAGCGGGAAGGAGCTAGAAAAAGAAACACAACTGAAAAGCAAAGAAACAGCTGAAGCAGGAGGAAACAAAGACATAGAGCACGAAGGAAGCGTGACACCTCAACCGCGAAGCATGACACCTCATCCGCCCACAAAACTCCCCAGGCCATCCAACCCCCGGCCGGAACTAGCGAAAGAGCGACTCCAGACAGGGGCAAGGGGCACCAAGCAAACACAGAGAGAGGACAGGCAGATGCTGAGAAAAAAGGGGCCAAGCTGGCCATCCATCAAATGCAAACAAGAAGCCCGCCCCCCAAGCTCGACCAAGAAACCGAACAAAGAAGAGGCCCATCAACTCGTTTTCCCCCTACTTATGGCAAAAGAACAACCATCCGGTATGCAGGCACGGCAGAAAGCCACAGGGATCCAGCCAGCATCGCTTCCCTCGACAAAGCCAGATCCAAGGACCCACCAAAAGCCCACACACCCTCAGGACAAAGCGCCTTTCGGGGTGACAACAAGCGTCCAGAACTCAGCTCCATTAGGAACCAGGACCAGCAGGAGACAACGAGCCCCCACAAAACAAGAGAAGGACAGCCAACTGCAGAAGAAACAAGCACCGCCTGAACCACCCCGACAGCAAGGGACACCCCACAGACCAGCCACGCAGAGCCCCACACAAGAAGCCCACCAGGGGGGAAGGCCAAGGACAGCCAAGGACAGACAGATGAAGAAGCCAGCAACAGAAACAAGCCTCAGAAAGCATCGATCTCAGAGCAAGAACAAGCATAGGGACAAGCTCAAATAACCAAGCCACACAGACCAAACCAGAAACCCCTCCAGAGAAGGGACAGCAGCATGAACCAGGGACAGAGCAGGGGAAGAAGCAATCGTCATAAGCGAGACAGCGCCACAAGAGCAACCTGACATAACACCTGCACACACTCAAAGAACAAGACAAAGTCAATCAAAAGAATCCCAGGGGGAGACGGCCGAAACCGCACCCGCCCAGGACGAGCATGCAGAAGAAATATCAGACCGAATAGCGGCGATAACCGACTGAGTAGGGCGGTGACCCGAGCCATGAATACGCAAATTGCGTTCCATCCAAATATGGTATATCACAGCACACCAGGCCACCCTCCAAACAAGCTTACGCTTGTGCTGCCCAGCACTCTCCCGACAAATCCACTCAAGCTCAGCATCCCAAGGGAGAACGAGGCGGGAAGCTCTGCCCCAACAGAGGATATCCTCCCACACCAAACTCGCAAAGGGGCACTGGAAAAACAAGTGGTCACGGGACTCAGTCCCGGACAAGCAAAGCAAACAATCAGTAGGTGTCGAGGGGATCCACCTAGCCAGCCTATCACGAGTATACAAGCGGTCCCTCAAGGCCAGCCAGGTGACAAAAGCATGACGCGGAATATTCCCCCCGAACCATAGCAAACCCTGCCACGGGGCCACTGTCCCACGGGGGCGAATCGCCTCCCAAGCACTAGAAACCGAGAAACCAATCCCACCAGGAACCCAGATCAACTTATCCTCCCTACCTGGGCAACACACAGTAGAACGCACAGCATCGGCAATCTCCAACAAATCAGGAGACACTGCCGGCCACCGCCACGAACCATCAGGTAGCAAAAAATCAGAGACCATAGCTTGAATATGACTAGCTGCGTCATACAAGATACGATCACTAATTCTGGGGAGAATAGGACCATCAGGCAGCCAAGGATCAACCCACATACGACACCTAGAACCGTCACCAATGGAAAACCGGATAAGCGGACGGAATTGGTCCCGAAGCCCCATAATCGCCTTGAGGCACCAAGACCACGTAGACGACACAGGAATCGTCCAAAGGAGCGTGAAAGTTACGGCAGCCTGGAATAACTTTTCCTCTCTGGTTTACGGTTCTGGGGCCAGGTTGTCTTCCCATGAGGATATCTCGAGATATCTAGTTCATTATTTCCAGGGGCTCTTGGGTTCCCAGGGGGTTGGTTACCGTAACCTTATAGAGCAATTAAAACCGATTGTGGGGTTTTTGTGGTCTGATCAGTGTGTAACTGTTCTCATCCGCCCCATCTCGAGAGATGAGGTTCGAGCTGTTCTCTTTTCCATGAGTAGTGCCAAGGCTCCTGGGCCGGATGGCTTCCCTGTGGGGTTTTTCAAAGCTGCTTGGAGTGTTGTTGGGGATGATTTCGTTTCCGCAGCGCTTCACTTCTTTGATACCTCCTTCCTTCCTCCTGGCACGAATGCCACCTCTCTTACCTTGATTCCTAAGAAGGTGGGTGCCTCCCGGGTTGAGGATTTCAGGCCTATTTCTGTTGGGTTTTATGTCCTAAAACTCGTGGTTTGTAAACTGTTATGTTTGTAAATATTCTATTTAGAATAAAGAGTTATTAGTTTTATTCAGTAAAAGAGTTTACTGGAATAAAGTGAAACGTGTTTGGTTTAACCTATACCAATGACCAACACCCTTGGCTGAATATGAGTACTTGAGCTTCATGTATGACATGATTGTGGATCAGGCTCAAGTAGTCAGTCAAAACGGTCTATAGTATACGGATAAGGCTGGGTACCTTATCCTGATAACACTATTGGATGCGGCTCACTTTGTATTGTACAGGACGATGTGATCCGAATCGTTCCACATGGAGATGTGAGAAGTGAGGGCGTCCTGTGTAAAGAGTTTACATAAGACTGAACCGCGTATTAAGTCGCTCTCTCTTTATAACTCCGTTTACTGATGAGACCGACTTATACATATTGATGGCCTAGGTAACTCGATCTCAATCCTGAGCTCGCTATGAACTCCTGCTTATTCGATAGTATCCTTTGACTTGCACGGGTGAGAGTGGCCCTTAAGCGCCGACTCAATAAGCCTACCATCTTGGGGATAAAGTCGAATAGGTAGCTGGGGACATAGTACAGCAAGATTGGAGTTCACTCCTAACCCGCTCTTCAGGGTTAGTAGATAGGTTGTTCCCTTAATAGCTGACTCCGGGGCTTGAACAATGAGCGCTCACACTCTCATGTGATGAGAGGGTTAACTGATCTGTTGGTTGGACCACAGATCTATTGTTCATTAGAGGTGTCAGTGGTACTTAAGGAACAAGACGTAATGCAGGGGTTAAACGGTTTAAATGACCCAGCTGTGATTACGAACAACCTGTGAAGGGTCGACTTGCCAGTGACGGTTATATCAGAGGACATAATATATCTACAGTGAGGAGAGTGCAACCCTCGGACTATAGTGGAGTCTCCGGGGGTTAACGAAAGTTGATTGATTCGGGTTAAAAGAGTTTTGACCGAATAATCTCGTATCGTTGGAGCTCATGATCTGTAGGTCCTTTAGGTTCTCCTGGCTAGCTCGGATAACGCCGTGCAACAATATAAGAGAAAATAAAAGAAAAAGATAAAGAATTTGAATTGTTCAAATTCGGTCTATGGAAGAATGATGGACATATTTAAATATGATTTAAATATGGGAATGGTCTAAAACATGAATAGGATTCATGTGCAAAAAAGTCGGTTTTCCGAAAACCGGGTTTGGGCATATTATTTAATTAATATTCGATATTGAATTAAATAATATTAATTAATTAAAAAGTTTAATTAATTAAATATATATATATATATATATTTTTTATTTATAAAATATTTATTATTATTTAAAATTAATTATGAATTGATTTTAATTAATAATTTTATTTTATATATATATATATATATATATATTATGCCTTCTTTTTTGCATGGCTGCCATTTGGCATGGCCAAATGAAATGAGTTGGGCTTTATGACTTCACTTGGAAGTTTTCCTTTTGAGTTCTGTTTTTCATCAGATGAAAAATAACCTCACGGCCATGCTTGTTTTTTTTTTTGAAGTTTTACTTCAGCCCCAGCCATTCCATCTTCTTCTTCTCCTTCTTTTCTTTGTTTTTCTCTTGTTTCGGAGTCCCACAACTCCGTTGCGCGGCGCCGAGGATAGCGGGACTACCTGGGGTGGTCCTCGGGGCGTTCGTGAGAAGAGGTCGGAAGAGTTCGTGACGAGGAACGGCCGGCGGATTTGAAGAAATTGGAGCTACAAGGGTATGTATTTCTAATTTCTTATTTTCGTCTTTTGAGCATGTTTTCTATTTGTTAAATTGATGAAATTAGAGTATCATCGGTCCGAAATCGCGTTCCGCTGCGGTAAAACGCTCCATCAATTTCCTGTTGTAATGTGTTGTACAAATGCATTGCAAAGGTTTTGGCTAATCGTCTTCGCGTGTGGCTGCCTTCATTCATCAGTCTGAATTAGTCGGCCTTTGTTCAAGGGAGGAGTATTGTGGATAACATTCTGCTCTGCCAGGAGTTAGTTGGGGGTTACCACCTCAATAAAGGGAGCCCGCGGTGTGTGCTGAAGATCGACCTGCAGAAAGCTTATGATTCTATCCAGTGGGATTTTCTCTTTGGCTTACTGCTCTCGATTGGTACGCCTTGCCAGTTTGTCAACTGGATCCGGGCTTGCGTCACTTTGCCTATGTTCTCCATTTCGGTGAATGGGTCCTCTGAGGGGTTTTTTGCGGGTAGGAGGGGTCTCCGTCAGGGAGATCCCCTGTCCCCTTACCTGTTCGTCATGTGTATGGAAGTCTTGTCGCGGCTGCTGAATTCTCCGCCGCCTGAGTTTGAGTTTCATCCCAAGTGCGAGAGGGTTAATCTTACCCATCTTTGCTTTGCGGATGACTTGATGATTTTTTCTGCGGGAAATAGGACTTCTTTTTTTTTTGCAAAGGTGATTATATATAAGCAAAAAGACCTCAAAGCCCGAGGCCAAAGGGCACCATCAAACAAGAGAACAACCACTGGGAAAACCAATGTACGACAACAAAACAAAAACAACCCAACGGAACCTCACAGCCCGAGGGAAAGCAACAAAGAAACCAAACAACTACAAACCCTGGCATCCAACCCACAAGCGGGAAGGAGCCAGAAAAGACAAAAAGCAAATAAATACAACACAACTCAAAAAGCAAAAGAACACAGCTGAAGCAAGAGGAAACAACAAGACAGAATACGAACGAAGCATAACTCCTCAGCCGCCCAAAAAACACCCCAAGACATCCATCCCCCGGCCGGCACGAGCGAAAGAGCGACACCAGACAGGGACAAGGGGCACCAAGCAAAAACAGAGGGAGGACAGACAGATGCTGAGATAAAAGGGGCCAAGCTGGCCATCCATCATATGCATGCAAGAAGCCAGCCCCCCAAGCACGACCAAGTAACCAAACAAAGAAGAGGCCCTTCAACTCGTCTTCCCCCTACTTATGGCAAAAGAACAACCATCCGGTATGCAGACACGGCAGAAAGCCACAAGGACCCAGCCAACATCGCTTCCCTCGACAAAGCCAGATCCAAGGACCCACCAAAAGCCCACACACCCTCCGGACAAAGCGCCTTTCGGGGTGACAACAAGCATCCAGAACAAACTCAACTCAATTAGGAACCAAGCACCGCCGGAACCAACCCCAACAGCTGGTGGCACCCCACAGACTAGCCTCTCAAAGCCCCACTAAAAAAGCCCACCAGGGAAGAAAGAGCCAAGGACAGCAAGGGACAGACAGGTGAAAAAAGCAAGCAACTGATCGAGCCTCTGCAAGCAGCCTCTTCAAAGCAGGAACAAGCACAAGGACAAGCTCAAACAAGCAAGCCTCACAGACCAAACTGAAAAACCCCCTCCAGAGAAGAGACAACAGCAGCAACCAGGGACAGAGCAGGGGAAGAAGCAATCGCCAGAAGCAAAACAGCACCGCAAAGAGCAACCTGAAAAAACACCTGCACACACTCAAAGAACAAGACAAAGTCAATCAAAAGAATCCCAGGGGGAGCCGGCCGAAACCGCACCCACCCAGGACGAGCATGCAGAAGAAATATCAGACCGAATAGCAGCGATAACCGACTGAGGAGGACGGTGGCCCGGGCCGTGAAAACGCAAGTTGCGTTCCATCCAAATATGCTAGATCACAGCACACCAGGCCACTCTCCAAACAAGCTTACGCTTGTGCTGCCCAGCACTCTCCCGACAAATACACTCAAGCTCAGTGTTGCGTGCTCAATGTGTTAAAATAAATAAGCAATAAGAGAGAGAGAGCACTCAGAACATGCAAGCATACATGATCTTATAGCAAGTAGTAAGTATTTTTTCATTCGTTTTCCCACAGAGATTTATTATGAGCTACTCGTGAAGTGTATTGTTAAGAAAGAATGGGTGGATTTGATGGGGAAGAGTTGGTTTTAAATTGTCTAATTTCTAATGAATGTGTAAAGGATAGCAACATAAACAAGTGTAAGTCAAAGATAAACTCAAATGAAAAGAGGAAGAATTAATAAACGAAGAGAAATCAATAACAATGTCATCATTTGGAACGTCGACTTGAGGCATAAGGAAATCTTTCTCTTCTTGAACAGATTGTGCAGTCTTCATTGTTTGATTCTGCAATTTTAACTCTTGACATAATTCAAACACGTACTTCACGGATGGACTGCTAGGGCCCTTTCCTATGCAGGAAGGTTGCAGCTAATCCAGTCGGTCCTTCAGAGCTTCCAAGTCTATTGGGCTAGTGTGTTTGTGCTGCCTGCTCGTATAGTCCATAGGGTTGACAGTTTGCTTCGTTGTTACCTCTGGAAGGGCTCTCCTTCTGGTTGTGGGGGGGTGAAGGTTGCCTGGGCTGACATTTGTTTGCCGAAGAGCGAGGGAGGTTTGGGTATTCGTCATATCCCCTCCTGGAACTCGGCAGCAGTTATGAAGCTCCTCTGGCTCCTCCTGCTTCGTTCTGGGTCTCTGTGGGTGGCTTGGATGGAGGCGTATATCCTCCGTGGTCGGTCTCTTTGGACGATTCCTGTGTCGTCTACGTGGTCTTGGTGCCTCAAGGCGATTATGGGGCTTCGGGACCAATTCCGTCCGCTTATCCGGTTTTCCATTGGTGACGGTTCTAGGTGTCGTATGTGGGTTGATCCTTGGCTGCCTGATGGTCCTATTCTCCCCAGAATTAGTGATCGTATCTTGTATGACGCAGCTAGTCATATTCAAGCTATGGTCTCTGATTTTTTGCTACCTGATGGTTCGTGGCGGTGGCCGGCAGTGTCTCCTGATTTGTTGGAGATTGCCGATGCTGTGCGTTCTACTGTGTGTTGCCCAGGTAGGGAGGATAAGTTGATCTGGGTTCCTGGTGGGATTGGTTTCTCGGTTTCTAGTGCTTGGGAGGCGATTCGCCCCCGTGGGACAGTGGCCCCGTGGCAGGGTTTGCTATGGTTCGGGGGGAATATTCCGCGTCATGCTTTTGTCACCTGGCTGGCCTTGAGGGACCGCTTGTATACTCGTGATAGGCTGGCTAGGTGGATCCCCTCGACACCTACTGATTGTTTGCTTTGCTTGTCCGGGACTGAGTCCCGTGACCACTTGTTTTTCCAGTGCCCCTTTGCGAGTTTGGTGTGGGAGGATATCCTCTGTTGGGGCAGAGCTTCCCGCCTCGTTCTCCCTTGGGATGCTGAGCTTGAGTGGATTTGTCGGGAGAGTGCTGGGCAGCACAAGCGTAAGCTTGTTTGGAGGGTGGCCTGGTGTGCTGTGATATACCATATTTGGATGGAACGCAATTTGCGTTTTCATGGCCCGGGTCACCGCCCTACTCAGTCGGTTATCGCCGCTATTCGGTCTGATATTTCTTCTGCATGCTCGTCCTGGGCGGGTGCGGTTTCGGTCGTCTCCCCCTGGGATTCTTTTGATTGACTTTGTCTTGTTCTTTGAGTGTGTGCAGGTGTTATGTCAGGTTGCTCTTGTGGCGCTGTCTCGCTTATGACGATTGCTTCTTCCCCTGCTCTGTCCCTGGTTCATGCTGCTGTCCCTTCTCTGGATGGGTTTCTGGTTTGGTCTGTGTGGCTTGGTTATTTGAGCTTGTCCCTGTGCTTGTTCTTGCTCTGAGATCGATGCTTTCTGAGGCTTGTTTCTGTTGCTGGCTTCTTCATCTGTCTGTCCTTGGCTGTCCTTGGCCTTCCCCCCTGGTGGGCTTCTTGTGTGGGGCTCTGCGTGGCTGGTCTGTGGGGTGTCCCTTGTTGTCGGGGTGGTTCAGGCGGTGCTTGTTTCTTCTGCAGTTGGCTGTCCTTCTCTTGTTTTATGGGGGCTCGTTGTCTCCTGCCGGTCCTGGTTCCTAATGGAGCTGAGTTCTGGACGCTTGTTGTCACCCCGAAAGGCGCTTTGTCCTGAGGGTGTGTGGGCTTTTGGTGGGTCCTTGGATCTGGCTTTGTCGAGGGAAGCGATGCTGGCTGGATCCCTGTGGCTTTCTGCCGTGCCTGCATACCGGATGGTTGTTCTTTTGCCATAAGTAGGGGGAAAACGAGTTGATGGGCCTCTTCTTTGTTCGGTTTCTTGGTCGAGCTTGGGGGGCGGGCTTCTTGTTTGCATTTGATGGATGGCCAGCTTGGCCCCTTTTTTCTCAGCATCTGCCTGTCCTCTCTCTGTGTTTGCTTGGTGCCCCTTGCCCCTGTCTGGAGTCGCTCTTTCGCTAGTTCCGGCCGGGGGTTGGATGGCTTGGGGAGTTTTGTGGGCGGATGAGGTGTCATGCTTCGCGGTTGAGGTGTCACGCTTCCTTCGTGCTCTATGTCTTTGTTTCCTCCTGCTTCAGCTGTTTCTTTGCTTTTCAGTTGTGTTTCTTTTTCTAGCTCCTTCCCGCTTGTGGGTTGAATGCTGGAGTTTGTTGTTGTTTGGTTTATTTGTTGCTTTCCCTCGGGCTGTGAGGTTTCTGTTGTGTTGTTTTCGTTTTGTTGTCGTACATTGGTTCTCCCAGTGTTTGTTCTCTTGTTGTTGTGCCCTTTGGCCTCGGGCTTTGAGGCCTTTTGCTTATATATATTCACTTTTGCAAAAAAAAAAAAAAAGTCTTCCAAAATCGGTTATCACGAAAGCCACGGCCAACTCCCTCCACAAGCAAAACTCCATGCGGACAATGAGTGGAACACTAAGCTCTCTCAAATGGGGAAGAAGAAGAATCTCCGTCGGTTCTCCGAGTAAGCTGGTCAAGGTAGCATAGCTGGGCGCTCCAAGAGGTGCGTTTCCTCTGTTTCTGCTATCCTAATTGCCTTAAGTTTATTGTTCGCTGTTGTTACTGGTCTGTGGTGCTCTGGTTTTTGTTTGAGGGAGTAGTTCTTCTCCGTGATTACTAAGCTTAGGGTACAATATGAGGAGGAAGAAGTCTCCCCAAAAGAAACCATTCGTCAAAAGTAGTGGTTCTTCTTCGGTTTTCCCTGGCCTTCGGCTCTCTAAAATATCTGCAACTAAATCAATGGGGGTTGTGAGTTTTGATGTCCTGAAGTCCAGCCTAAATGAAGGAAGGCCTAAGGGAGTTGTTTCTGACCGGCTGGGGCAAAACTCAGGGGCTGGGAGTTTTTGTCAAAAAACAGAGCATCTGGTTTGCACTGGTCAGGAGTCTTCTCTGTCTAAATCTGGGAAAACAGAGGATGAGTTCTGTGTAGAGAGTGGCCTTGGTCCTCAGCCCCGAGTTATCTCTCCAACGCTTGCGGCTTCCTCTTCGTCAAAACAGGGGAGTGGTGGCATTGAGCATCCTCGACTGGAGGTTGAAAATGAAGGGATAGGGCTACCTGGTTCTTCGACCATGGAGGCGGCTGCTGCTACACGTGCTTTGAATGTTCGCCCCATTGAAGGAATCCTCACTAATGGCGAGAGTGTTTTAGAAGGAAAGGGTATTAATTCGGGTATTAATTCGGGCAAACTTCCCTTACCTGATGTTTTTTTGAATCTGCCAGCTGCTTCCCTTAATTCATCCGTTCGGCCAAGTATGGAAAGTTTGGAAAGTCTCCCTCTTCAAACGTCATCTCCTGGAGGTCTTCACTCTCGGTCATTTAATGAAATCCACGAAGTAAAGGTGGCTCATGATTCCCCTTTCCTTAATAATAAATTGGGCGTCATAAATCCGCAGGTGAAGTCTTGTGCTAATTTTCATTCAGATCTGAGGGTGGGCTCCATGGCTGACGTCCCTATTGGGCTTGGCCCATTTGGTAATGGTGTGGATAGGCTTGGTTATGGTAATCGGGAAGCTAATGTTGGAATAAATGAGATGGCTAATTCTCCATTGCAGCTTAATGGGCTTGACAATTTCGGTTTGGCCCCAATTTTGAATGGGCAGGGAGCCTTGGCCGTTGGGCGTTCCTCTCTTAGCCCAATAGGGCGTGGGCAATTGGGTAATTTGGTTACCCGCCGTGGTGTGCCCAAGCGGGATGAGGGTCTGCACCGTGAAGGAAAGGAAGGCACTAGTGAGGTTGGGATGGATTGTAGCTCGTTCGGACCTAGGGTGGGTTTGGGGATTCCAGGAAAGTTTCCTCTGCTTGGCCATCCTCGTCCGGATGGAGGTGTGAGTGAGGGGGATGAGGTGTCTGTGGGGTCTTTTGGTGGGTTTGGGCCTAATCATATTGGGTCGGGTGGTCCCCTTGGGGCCGTCGATAAGGGGCATATGCCGAGTTGGGCCAACCTTTTTGGGCCCCAGTGGACCTCCCCTTCTGATGAACCTCTTCTCTATAACCCTCCAATTGAGAAGGATGGGATTATGTTTGCCATTCCTTCGGATGAGGTTATTGAGGAGGGTATCGCAGTCTGGAGAGGTTCGTTGGTGGGACAATTTGTTGATGGTAAACTTCCATTTTTTGTTCTTGATCGTATTGTCAGGAAGATTTGGGGACATGTGGAAGTTCCAACCATTAACCTGTTTGATAATGGGTTGATCATTTTCCGGTTCCAAAAGGACTCAGCTAGGGACTGGGTCTTAGAGAATGGCCCCTGGCACTTTGGGGGGAAGCCTATCCTTCTGAGGCAGTGGGCCCCTGGGATTGTCCCCCAGACATTTGTGTTTGATAAAATTCCTGTGTGGGTTAAGTTTTTCCATGTCCCAATGGAATTGTGGACCACTCCTGGGTTGAGCAACATTGCGAGTACGGTTGGATAAGCCTACTAAGGACAAAACGTGCTCCTCGTATGCTCGGGTCTGTGTGGAGGTTGCAATTGACGCCCCCCTTCCTAGTAAGGTTGGGGTTACTGTCTATGGGGTGGATCATACTATCCCCATTGAGTACGAATGGACGCCCAAGAGGTGCCTTTCCTGTCGGGTATTTGGCCATTCGGACTCTGGCTGTCCAAAAAAGATAGTGAGTAGTTTTGATCCCAGTCTCCCTTCCCTAGAGTCTACTGGGGGTGGGGTCAGGGTGCCGGCCCAGAGTGATGGAGTGAGTCTGGATCGGGTAGGGGTTGCTAGTGGGGGGGGGGGGGGTGTTCAGGCCTCCTCCATTGAGGCTGATGATGACTATATCCCAGCGGGAGGGAAATCTCGCAGGCGTAGACGTAAGAAGGCTGCTAAGTCCTTGGATGTAGACTCGTCTGCCCTTCCCATTGCCTTGGCTAGTCTCCCAAGTTCTTCTAGTGGCCCCTCCCCTCGTCTCCCCCGTTCTTCTGAGGCCCCGAAGGGGGTACATGTGTCTAATTCTTTCGTAGCTCTTTCGGTTCCCTTGGGATGTGATTTGGCCCCCCCGAGGGTGGTGTCCTTAGTGGCAAAGACGGTCTGTGACAGTGTGGACCCCCGAGGGAGTCAGGATGCCATTGTCTCCCCTTCTACTTCCTATGTCTAGTTGGTGCTCGTGGAATGTGCGCGGTCTCACTGACCCGACAAAAGGACGATGTGTTCGCTCCTTTTTGCAAGCTGAGAATATTGGTTTCTATTGTCTAGTAGAAACGAAGGTTAAGGCTCATCAGTTTGATTTCGTGTTTCGTTCCTTTGGGGCCGATTGGCAGTGTGTTTGTAGTTATGGGGATAGTGGCCTGGGTCGTATTTGGGTGTTATGGCGTTCCCGCCGTTTCTCTTTCTCCCCTAGCCTGATTAGTCCTCAGTTGGTTACTGGCTCCCTGGTGGACCTGTCTTCTCAGGTTGCGACTCATATTGCCTGTGTGTATGGGTCCAATCTCGAGGCTGAGAGGTCTACTTTGTGGAGGGAGTTGGCCTTGGCTTGTTCGAGTTGGTCTTCCCCTGGCATAGTTATGGGAGACTTCAATGAGACTCGCCGGTTGACTGAGAGGAGTGGGGGTAACCATAGCATTTCTGCGATGGGAGCCTTTGATGCTGCTCTCCTAGAGGCTGACTTGGTTGAGCTGCCGGTTCAGGGGAATTGTTTCACTTGGACTAGTCGACCGAGGGGAGGCCCAGGAGGTCAGTTGGGAAGGTTGGATAGAGTCTTGGTCAACGCTGCGTGGGCTTCTGGTCGGCCTATGTGTGTGGTGCACGTGCATGACTGGGGTGTCTCTGACCATAGTCCGTTGGTTTTCTCTCCTGGCCCTTTAGGTGCTCGGCGGTCTCCCTCCTTTCGGTTCTTTAACCATTGGGGGGAGTCTGATAGGTTTTTGTCTGTGATTGCCAGTAGGTGGGTAACCCATGTTGGGGTCTCTCCGCTTGTTAGCTTCGCTCGCAATTTAAAGGGCTTAAAGGGGACTCTCAGGCAGGAGTTTGGGACGCCGATTGCCGTGCTTAGTCAGCAGGTTATTGATCTGCGCTTGGCCATGGAGGCTGCCCAGGCGGGAGTTTTGGTGGACCCCATTTCTCCTTCCCTCCAGCGGCAGGCTGCTGAGGCTTCTGATAGGTTCTGGGCAGCCGCTAGGTGCGAGGAAGCCTCCCTTCGGCAGAAATCGAGGGTCAAGTGGCTGGCGTTAGGGGATAGGAACACAGGGTTTTTTCACAAGAGTGTAAAAGTTAGGGCAGCCCGAAATAACTTTTCCTCCTTGGTTGATGACTCTGGGGTCAGGTTGTCGTCCCATGAGGACATCTCGAGATCTCTGGTTCTTTATTTCCAGGGTCTCTTGGGGTCCCAAGGGGTTGGGTATCGTGACCTCACTGAGTGTTTAAAGCCGATGGTGGGGTTTTCGTGGCCTGATCAGTGTGTAACTGATCTCACTCGCCCCATCTCGCGAGAGGAAGTTCGTGCTGTTCTCTTTTCCATGAGTAGTGCCAGGGCTCCTGGCCCGGATGGCTTCCCTGTGGGGTTTTTCAAAGCTGCTTGGAGTGTTGTTGGGGATGATTTCGTTTCCGCTGTGCTTCACTTCTTTGATACCTCCTTCCTTCGTCCTGGTATCAATGCCACCTCTCTTACCTTGATTCCCAAGAAGGTGGGTGCTTCACGGGTTGAGGACTTTAGGCCAATTTCTTGCTGTAATGTGTTGTATAAATGCATTGCAAAGGTTTTGGCTAACCGTCTTCGCGTGTGGCTGCCTTCCTTCATTAGTCCGAATCAGTCGGCCTTTGTTCAAGGTAGGAGCATTGTGGATAACATTCTGCTCTGCCAGGAGTTGGTTGGGGGTTACCACCTCAACAAAGGGAGCCCGCGGTGTGTGCTGAAGATTGACCTGCAGAAGGCTTATGACTCTATTCAGTGGGATTTTCTCTTTGGCTTACTGCTTTCGATTGGTACGCCCTGCCAGTTTGTCAACTGGGTCCGGGCTTGCGTTACCTCGCCTATGTTCTCCATCTCGGTGAATGGGTCCTCTGAGGGGTTTTTTGCGGGTAGGCGTGGTCTCCGTCAGGGTGATCCCCTGTCCCCTTACCTGTTCGTCATGTGTATGGAAGTCTTATCGCGGCTGCTGAATTCCCCGCCGCCTGGTTTCGAGTTTCATCCCAAGTGTGAGATGGTTAATCTTACCCATCTTTGCTTTGCGGATGACTTGATGATTTTCTCTGCGGGGAACAGGGCTTCCTTGAGGTTTGTCCAGCAGACTCTTCTTCACTTCCAGGAGCTTTCTGGCCTTGTGGCCAACTCCGCTAAGAGCTCGATGTTCTGCGCAGGGGTTCCTTCCCAGGTGACTGTTGATCTGGCTGAGTTCATGGGTGTTGCTCTGGCAACCTTGCCTGTGTGTTACTTAGGTCTCCCTCTCATCTCAGGTCGGTTGTCTTCTCGGGATTGCCAGCCTCTGATTGATCGGATCACCTCTAGGATTGGTAGTTGGACAGCTAGGGCTCTTTCCTATGCAGGAAGGTTGCAGCTTATTCAGTCGGTGCTTCAGAGCTTCCAAGTCTATTGGGCTAGTGTGTTTGTTCTGCCTGCTCGCATAGTCCATAGGGTTGAGAGTTTGCTTCGTTGCTTCCTCTGGAAGGGCTCTCCTTCTGGTTGTGGGGGGGCGAAGGTGGCCTGGGCTGACATTTGTTTGCCGAAGAGCGAGGGAGGATTGGGTATTCGTCATATCCCCTCCTGGAACTCGGCAGCAGTTATGAAACTCCTCTGGCTCCTCCTGCTTCGTTCTGGTTCTCTGTGGGTGGCTTGGATGGAGGCGTATATCCTCCGTGGTCGGTCTCTCTGGACGATTCCTGTGTCGTCTACGTGGTCTTGGTGCCTCAAGGCGATTATGGGGCTTCGGGACCAATTCCGTCCACTTATCCGGTTTTCCATTGGTGACGGTTCTAGGTGTCGTATGTGGGTTGACCCTTGGCTGCCTGATGGTCCTATGCTCCCCAGAATTAGTGATCGTATCTTGTATGACGCAGCTAGTCATATTCAAGCTATGGTCTCTGATTTTTTGCTACCTGATGGTTCGTGGCGGTGGCCGGCTGTGTCTCCTGATTTATTGGAGATCGCCGATGCTGGGCGGTCTACTGTGTGTTGCCCAGGTAGGGAGGATAAGTTGATCTGGGTTCCTGGTGGGATTGGTTTTTCGGTTTCGAGTGCTTGGGAGGCGATTCGCCCTCGTGGGACAGTGGTCCCGTGGCAAAGCTTGATCTGGTTCGGGGGGAATATTCCGCGTCATGCTTTTGTCACCTGGCTGGCCTTGAGGGACCGCTTGTATACTCGTGATAGGCTGGCTAGGTGGATCCCCTCGACACCTACTGATTGTTTGCTTTGTTTGTCCGGGTCTGAGTCCCGTAACCACTTGTTCTTCCAGTGTCCCTTTGCGAGTTTGGTGTGGGAGGATATCCTCTGTTGGGGCAGAGCTTCCCGCCTCGTTCTCCCTTGGGATGCGGAGCTTGAGTGGATTTGTCGGGTGAGTGCTGGGCAGAACAAGCGTAAGCTTGTTTGGAGGGTGGCCTGGTGTGCTGTGATATACCATATTTGGATGGAACGCAATTTGCGTTTTCATGGCCCGGGTCACCGTTCGACTCAGTCGGTTATCGCTGCTATTCGGTCTGATATTTCTTCTGCATGCTCGTCCTGGGCGGGGGCGGTTTCGGCCGTCTCCCCCTGGGATTCTTTTGATTGACTTTGTCTTGTTCTTTGAGTGTGTGCAGGTGTTATGTCAGGTTGCTCATGTGGCGCTGTCTCGCGTATGGCGATTGCTTCTTCCCCTGCTCTGTCCCTGGTTCATGCTGCTGTCCCCTCCCTGAAGGGGATCTTGGTTTGGTCTGGGTGGCTTGGTTTTTTGAGCATGTCCCTGTGCTTGTTATTGTTCTTTGATTGCTGCTTCCTGAGGCTTGTTTCTGTTGCTGGCTTCTTCATTTGTCTGTCCTTGCCCATCCTTGGCCTTCTTCCCTGGTGGCTGCTTGTGTGGGGCTCTGCGAGGCTAGTCTGTGGGGTGTCCCTAGCTGTTGGGGTGGTGCAGGCGGTGCTTGTTTCTTCTGCAGTTGGCTGTCCTTCTCTTGTTCTGTGGGTGCTCGTTGTCCCCTGCCGGTCCTGGTTCCTAATGGAGCGGAGTTCTGGACGCTCGTTGTCACCCCGAAAGGCGCCTTGTCCTGAGGGTGTGTGGGCTTTTGGTGGGTCCTTGGATCTGGCTTTGTCGAGGGAAGCGATGCTGGCTGGGTCCCTGTGGCTTCCTGCCGTGCCTGCATGCCTGATGGTTGTTCTTTTGCCATAAGTAGGGGGAAAACGAGTTGATGGGCCTCTTCTTTGTTCGGTTTCTTGGTCGAGCTTGGGGGGCGGGCTTCTTGCTTGCATTTGATGGATGGCCAGCTTGGCCCCGTTTTTCTCAGCATCTGCCTGTCCTCTCCCTGGTTTTGCTTGGTGCCCCTTGACCCTGTCTGGAGTTGCTCTTTCGCTAGTACCGGCAGGGGTTGGATGGCCTGGGGAGTGTTGTGGGCGGATGAGTGGTCATGCTTCGCGGTTGAGGTGTCACGTTTCCTTCGTGTTCTATCTCTTTGTTTCCTACTGCTTCAGCTGTTTCTTTGCTTTTCAGTTGTGTTTCTTTTCTAGCTCTTTCCCGCTTGTGGGTGAATGCTGGAGTGTTGTTGTTTGTTTTATTTGTTGCTTCTGTTGCTTTCCCTCGGGCTGTGAGGTTTCCGTTGTGTTGTTTTCTTTTTGTTGTCGTACATTGGTTCTCCCAGTGTTTGTTCACTTGTTGTTGTGCCCTTTGGCCTCGGGCTTTGAGGCCTTTTGCTTATATATATTCACTTTTGCAAAAAAATAAACGAAGAGAAAAGTGGCTAAATAGAATTTTTAACTTAGCAGAATTGCGAGAACAACAATTCTACCGCAATGTTACTAACAGCGAAAGTGTGTAAAAAGGAGAAACAAGGGCTACTAATGACTCCCCTATAGGCATTTTTATACGATTCTCAAGCATTGGATCAACTCACTATGCATCAAACTAACTTAATCTCATGTATCTTCCGATTTCATGCATTAGATTCTTTAGTTTACTCATGTCCAAGTAAGGTCTTAAGCATCTTGTTAAAGCAGAAAGATATGGTTTGTATTAGGAAAACGCCTATTCCTAGGTCGTTTTCTGGCTACCTTGAAAGGCTAGCATGAGTGTATGACTCTGAACTCTTACTCCTTCCAGAGGTTAGGAGTTCTTTGGACAAAATGGATGGCCAATCGAAATTGCCCGTGGGATGAAGCTTACATACAATCAATGCTTCGAGAGCTATCCTACATGCTTGGTTCACGTTTTTTAGCCTATAGTATTGTCATTAGCATGCCCCTATGTGACTCAGTTACTCATGGATATAGGGAGAACAGAAATAAGAGATGAAGAAGACATGCTTAGAAGAGAAATAAGCTTAAAATGGCAAGGTAAAACAGTAGCAGTAAAGAGAAGAAACTGTGAAATGAAGAATTGTGCTTTGATTACTTAATTGTTTAAATGAACAAAGGGAAGCTTAAAGTAAATAACATAAAGACAGAAAGCAACGAAATGAAATGAACCAGTCACTAGAAAAGTATCAACAACTAAACAGAGCTGGAAATTAGAAATCAAGAACAAAAAGCAGTAAATGAGCTTGAACGCCTCGACGCAACCGCCTCGGCTGAAGGACGAGAAAGAGCAGCCCTGCGTGGATGAATCCAATCAGAAGAGAAGATGAATCTTCTCTCCTTCCTATCAGATTGACGACTCCAACAGCTGAACTTTCCAACCCAACAGACGGAAGAGAAAAACAGGAGAAAAGATGGGACTGCGAAGAGACTTCTGCGCGTTCGGATGATGATCAAACCCTCAACTTTGACCCCCTTTTATAGTAATCTGCAGGTGCGTTTGGGCCAAGGAGAACCATCCATCTTCAACGTCATACTTCAAAAATGGATGGAGGAGAAAGAACGAATCCCTGAAATAACGGAAAATAACAGAAAAGGATCAGTCAACTTACGGATTTCACTTGAAACATTGCGGTTTCAGCAATGTTTCCGCAATGCTGCCGCAATGCTCATTTTTCCTTCTTTTACTTCGGTTTTCATTCCTTTTCTTTCCTTTTGCACACAAGTCCTAATTTAGCTACCTTCTTCTAAATCTCATCTATAAGCATAGGTTTAAGCTAAATCCTATCAAAAACACCTAAGAGTGTACATCTTTCTAGGATAAATAAGTCCTAAAAAGGTCACTTTTGGAGACGTAACACACCCCCAAACTTAAGGTTTTGCTCGTCCTCGAGCAGTCTAAGGACTTGTTTAGGCTGCTGTTTCATTCCCTTTAACCACTTACTGACTCCCCTATATTCCTATCTATAGCAATGCTGTCCTGTGACACACTTCTAAGTTTACAACTAACCTTTTATATTGCTTCTTCTGACTTTGCACGCCTAATACTCCTGCTGTTTCATTAACTCCCTACAACTGATCCACTTGCTTTTGTCATATCAAGCCACTATCCCTAAGGTTTCAAATTCTACCTAGCTTTACCCCAGACTCAGTACATGCTTCTAGTTTTTACTTTTGAGCTACCTAGGATTCCTTAGAATCATGCCAGTCTTAGTATTAATAGTGACAGTAGTATTTTAAGAGAACAACCTAAACCCTGGCATCACTACATTGGACATACATTCATCTCCCTAAACAACCCTACAAGCTACAACTTTGTGCTCAGCTAATTGAGGATCATAGTTCTTTTAAATCAGGACATCTAAGCCACAAAGTTGCAACTCCTAGGTATACATTCTTCTTCCCTACTTCTTTTTCCTTTTTTTTTCTTTCTTACTTAGGTGGAGCCTCTCCTTTGGTTACCTTTTGATGCAATGCCACTTGTGGGTTACACACTTGGCACTGATTACTCAGCAACCTAAGAGAGACACCCCTCTTTATTCTATTTCTCATTTTTTTTTTCAGCTCATCATTTTTTTGTAAAGGAGAAGAAGAATGCTTATGCTTAAAGGGAGAGAGGAATGTTCCTAGGATCAGAGTGGCCTCCCCCAAACTTAAACTACTCATTGTCCCCAATGAGTGTCTGAGGTGGCACACCCCCAAACTTGTCCTAGAAGCATCTAGTCTAAGGTAAAACAAAGAGAATCTAAAAGCCCTAGGCATAGGCAGAACATTCTAAAAGTAAATATCACAGCAGCAGAAATTTGTAAAAATAGTCAGGTAAGGACTGAAAGCTAAGCATGCTGAGCATTTTAGAGGCTAATTTAAACTATCAAAGGGTGTCCAATGACACTCATCCAGCATGCTTTTAGATAAGCTATATAAGGCAGACAAGATAGCAGCAAAAGACAGAATTTAAACAGAACCAGCCTAGCTAAACAGTCAGTCAAAAACATGCATTTACTAATAAAAATTGCGGTTTCCGCAATTATTTCGCAATAGATACAGGGCAGATATATCAGTGATCAAGGCCCCTATGCATGCTTTTTCCAGTCATTCAAGCTATACACAAATGAAACTAAACTAACCTACCTATTCAGCTATCATCAGACTACACTAAACAAATTAAGATATGAAAACTAAAGAACTAAAACAGATCAAACTATTTTTTTTTTTGCAAAAGTGAATATATATAAGCAAAAGGCCTCAAAGCCCGAGGCCAAAGGGCACAACAACAAGAGAACAAACACTGGGAGAACCAATGTACGACAACAAAACGAAAACAACACAACGGAAACCTCACAGCCCGAGGGAAAGCAACAAATAAACCAAACAACAACATACCCCAGCATCCAACCCACAAGCGGGAGGAGCTAGAAAAGACAAAAAGCAAAAAAAAGTAACACAACTGAAAAGCAAAGAAACAGCTGAAGCAGGAGGAAACAAAGAGAGAGAACACGAAGGAATCGTGACACCTCAACCGCGATCCGCCCACAAAACTCTCCAGGCCATCCAACCCCCGGCCGGTACTAGCGAAAGAGCGACTCCAGACAGGGTCAAGGGGCACCAAGCAAAACAGAGAGAGGACAGGCAGATGCTGAGAAATAAGGGGCCAAGCTGGCCATCCATCAAATGCAAGCAAGAAGCCCGCCCCCCAAGCTCGACCAAGAAACCGAACAAAGAAGAGGCCCATCAACTTGTCTTCCCCCTACTTATGGCAAAAGAACAACCATCCGGTATGCAGGCACGGCAGAAAGCCACAGGGACCCAGCCAGCATCGCTTCCCTCGACAAAGCCAGATCCAAGGACCCACCAAAAGCCCACACACCCTCAGGACAAGGCGCCTTTCGGGGTGACAACAAGCGTCCAGAACTCAACTCAATTAGGAACCAGGACCGGCAGGGGACAACGAGCACCCACAGAACAAGAGAAGGACAGCCAACTGCAGAAGAAACAAGCACCGCCTGAAACACTCCGACAGCTAGGGACACCCCACAGACTAGCCTCGCAGAGCCCCACACAAGAAGCCCACCAGGGGAGAAAGGCCAAGGGCAGCCAAGGAGAGGCAGATGAAGAAGCCAGCAACTGAACAAGCCTCAGAAAGCAGCGATCTCAGAGCAAGAACAAGCACAGGGACAAGCTCAAAAAACCAAGCCACACAGACCAAACCAGAAACCCCTCCAGAAGAAGGGGCAACAGCATGACTGTTTCTTTGCTTTTCAGTTGTGTTTCTTTTTCTAGCTCCTTCCCGCTTGTGGGTTGAATGCTGGAGTTTGTTGTTGTTTGGTTTATTTGTTGCTTTCCCTCGGGCTGTGAGGTTTCTGTTGTGTTGTTTTCGTTTTGTTGTCGTACATTGGTTCTCCCAGTGTTTGTTCTCTTGTTGTTGTGCCCTTTGGCCTCGGGCTTTGAGGCCTTTTGCTTATATATATTCACTTTTGCAAAAAAAAACAGCATGAACCAGGGACAGAACAGGGGAAGAAGCAATCGCCATAAGCGAGACAGCGCCACATAGAGCAACCTGACAAAACACCTGCACACACTCAAAGAACAAGACAAAGTCAATCAAAAGAATCCCAGGGGGAGACGGCCGAAACCGCACCCGCCCAGGACGAGCATGCAGAAGAAATATCAGACCGAATAGCAGCGATAACCGACTGAGTAGGGCGGTGACCCGGGCCATGAAAACGCAAATTGCGTTCCATCCAAATATGGTAAATCACAGCACACCAGGCCACCCTCCAAACAAGCTTACGCTTGTGCTGCCCAGCACTCACCCGACAAATCCACTCAAGCTCAGCATCCCAAGGGAGAACGAGGCGGGAAGCTCTGCCCCAACAGAGGATATCCTCCCACACCAAACTCGCAAAGGGGCACTGGAAGAACAAGTGGTCACGGGACTCAGTCCCGAACAAACAAAGCAAACAATCAGTAGGTGTCGAGGGGATCCACCTAGCCAGCCTATCACGAGTATACAAGCGGTCCCTCAAGGTCAGCCAGGTGACAAAAGCATGACGCGGAATATTCCCCCCGAACCATAGCAAACCCTGCCACGGGACCACTATCCCACGGGGGCGAATCGCCTCCCAAGCACTAGAAACCGAAAAACCAATCCCGCCAGGAACCCAGATCAACTTATCCTCCCTACCTGGGCAACACACAGTAGAGCGCACAGCATCGACGATCTCCAACATATCAGGAGACACTGCCGGCCACCGCCACGAACCATCAGGTAGCAAAAAATCAGAGACCATAGCTTGAATATGACTAGCTGCGTCATACAAGATACGATCACTAATTCTGGGGAGAATAGGACCATCAGGCAGCCAAGGATCAACCCACATACGACACCTAGAACCGTCACCAATGGAAAACAGGATAAGTGGACGGAACTGGTCCCGAATCCCTATAATCGCCTTGAGGCACCAAGACCACGTAGACGACACAGGAATCGTCCAAAGAGACCGACCACGGAGGATATACGCCTCCATCCAAGCCACCCACAGGGAACCAGAGCGAAGCAGAAGGAGCCAGAGGAGCTTCATAACTGCTGCCGAGTTCCAGGAGGGGATATGACGAATACCTAAACCTCCCTCACTCTTCGGCAAACAAATGTCAGCCCAGGCAACCTTCGCCCCCCCACAACCAGAAGGAGAGCCCTTCCAGAGGTAGCAACGAAGCAAACTCTCAACCCTATGGACTATACGAGCAGGCAGCACAAACACACTAGCCCAATAGACTTGGAAGCTCTGAAGGACCGACTGGATAAGCTGCAACCTTCCTGCATAGGAAAGAGCCTTAGCAGTCCAACTGCCAATCCTAGAAGTGATCCGATCAATCAGAGGCTGGCAATCCCGAGAAGACAACCGACCTGAGATGAGAGGGAGACCTAAGTAACACACAGGCAAGGTCGCCAGAGCAACACCCATGAACTCAGCCAGACCGACAGCCACCTGGACAGGAACCCCCGAGCAGAACATCGAGCTCTTAGCGGAGTTAGCCACAAGGCCAGATAGCTCCTGGAAGTGAAGTAATGTCTGCTGAACAAACCTCAAGGAAGTCCTGTTCCCCGCAGAGAAAATCATCAAGTCATCCGCAAAGCAAAGATGGGTAAGATTAACCATTTCACACTTGGGATGAAACTCAAACTCAGGCGGCGGGGAATTCAGCAGCCGCGATAAGACTTCCATACACATGACGAACAGGTAAGGGGACAGGGGATCACCCTGACGGAGACCACGCCTACCCGCAAAAAACCCCTCAGAGGACCCATTCACCGAGATGGAGAACAAAGGCGAAGTAACGCAAGCCCGGACCCAGTTGACAAACTGGTAGGGCGTACCAATCGAAAGCAGTAAGCCAAAGAGAAAATCCCACTGAATAGAGTCATAAGCCTTCTGCAGGTCAATCTTCAGCACACACCGCGGGCTCCCTTTGTTGAGGTGGTAACCCCCAACCAACTCCTGGCAGAGCAGAATGTTATCCACAATGCTCCTACCTTGAACAAAGGCCGGCTGATTCGGACTAATGAAGGAAGGCAGCCACACGCGAAGACGATTAGCCAAAACCTTTGCAATGCATTTATACAACACATTACAACAAGAAATAGGCCTGAAATCCTCAACCCGTGAAGCACCCACCTTCTTAGGAATCAAGGTAAGAGAGGTGACATTGATACCAGGAGAAAGGAAGGAGGTATCAAAGAAGTGAAGCACAGCGGAAACGAAATCATCCCCAACAACACTCCAAGCAGCTTTGAAAAACCCCACAGGGAAGCCATCCGGGCCAGGAGCCCTGGCACTACTCATGGAAAAGAGAACAGCTCGAACCTCCTCTCGCGAGATGGGGCGAGTGAGATCAGTTACACACTGATCAGACCACGAAAACCCCACCATCGGCTTTAAACACTCAGTGAGGTCACGATAACCAACCCCTTGGGACCCCAAGAGAAAATGGAAATAAAGAACCAGAGATCGCGAGATGTCCTCATGGGACGACATCCTGACCCCAGAGCCATCAACCAAAGAGGAAAAGTTATTCCGGGCTGCCCTAACTTTTACACTCCTGTGAAAGAACCCCGAGTTCCTATCCCCTAACGCCAGCCACTTGACCCTCGATTTCTGCCGAAGGGAGGCTTCCTCAGACCTAGCTGCTGCCCATAACCTATGAGAAGCCTCAGCAGCCTGACGCTGGAGGGAAGGAGAAAGGGGGTCCACCAAAACTCCCGCCTGGGCAGCCTCCATGGCCAAGCGCAGATCAATAACCTGCTGACTAAGCACGGCAATCAGCGTCCCAAACTCCTGCCGGAGAGTCCCCTTTAAGCCCTTTAAATTGCGAGCGAAGCTAACAAGCGGAGAGACCCCAACATGGGTCACCCACTTACTGGCAATCACAGACAAAAACCTATCAGACTCCCCCCAATGGTTAAAGAACCGAAAGGAGGGAGACCGACGAGCACCTAAAGGGCCAGGAGAGAAAACCAACGGACTATGGTCAGAGACACCCCAGTCATGCATGTGCACCACACACATAGGCCGACCAGAAGCCCACTCAGCGTTGACCAAGACTCTATCCAACCTTCCCAACTGACCTCCTGGGCCACCCCTCGGGCGACTAGTCCAAGTGAAAAAATTCCCCTGAATCGGCAGCTCAACCAAGTCAGCCTCAAGGAGAGCAGTATCAAAGGCTCCCATCGCAGAAAGGCTATGGTTACCCCCACTCCTCTCAGTCAACCGGCGAGTCTCATTGAAGTCTCCCATAACAATGCCAGGGGAAGACCAACTCGAACAAGCCAAGGCCAACTCCCTCCACAAAACAGACCTCCCAGCCTCGAGATTGGACCCATACACACAGGCAATATGAGTCACAACCTGAGAAGACAGGTCCACCAGGGAGCCAGTAACCAACTGAGGGCTAATCAGGCTAGGGGAGAACGAGAAACGGCGGGAACGCCATAACACCCAAATACGACCCAGGCCACTATCCCCATAACTACAAACACACTGCCAATCAGCCCCAAAGGAACGAAAAACGAAATCAAACTGATGAGCCTTAACCTTAGTTTCTACCAGACAGCAGAAACCAATATTCTCAGCTTGCAAAAAGGAGCGAACACATCGTCCTTTTGTCGGGTCAGTGAGACCGCGCACATTCCACGAGCACCAACTAGACATAGGAAGTAGACGGGGAAACAATGGCATCCTGACACCATCGAGGGTCAACACTGTCACAGAGCGTCTTTTCCACTAAGGAAACCACCCTCGGGGGGGCCAAATCACACCCTAACGAATCCGAAAGAGAACCGAAAGAGTTAGTCACATGTACCCCCTTCAGGGGTTCAGGAGAACGGGGAAGCCGAGAGGAGGGACCAGTAGGAGAACTCGGAAGACTAGCCAAGGCAAAGGGAAGGGCAGACGAGTCTGCAGCCAAGGACCTGGCAGCCTTCTTCCGTTTACGCCTACGGGATTTCCCTCCCACAGGGAGAAAGTCATCACCGGCCTCAAGAGAGGAGGCCTGTTCCCCCTCCCCACTAGCAACCCCTACCTGAACCGAGTTCACGCCATCACTCTCAGCCGGCACCCTGACCCCACCCTCAGTAGACACCTGTGTAGGGAGGATGGGCTCCAAACTACCCACAGGCTTTTTAGGACAACTGGAGTCCGAGTGGCCAAAGACCCGACAGGATAGGCACCTCTTGGGCTTCCATTCATACTCAATGGGGATAGTGTGATCCACACCATAGACAGTGACCCCAACCTTACTAGGAAGAGGGGCCTCAATCGCGACCTCCACACAAACCCGAGCATATGAGGAGCACGTTTTGTCCCTTGTAGGCTTATCCAACCGCAAAGGAACACCAACCGTACTTGCAATGTTGCTCAACCCATGAGTGGTCCACAATTCCATAGGGACATGGAAAAACTTAACCCACACAGGAATTTTATCGAACACAAAGGTCTGGGGGACAATCCCAGGGGCCCACTGCCTCAGTAGGATAGGCTTCCCCCCGAAGTGCCAGGGGCCATTCTCTAAGACCCAGTCCCTAGCTGAGTTCTTTTGGAACCTGAAAATGATCAATCCATTATCAAACAAGTTAATGGTTGGAACTTCCACATGTCCCCAAATCTTCCTGACAAGACGATCAAGAACAAAAAATGGAAGTTTACCATCAACAAATTGACCTACCAAAGAACCTCTCCAGACTGCTATGCCCTCCTCAATAACCTCATCCGAGGGAATGGCAAACATAAGCCCATCCTTCTCAATAGGAGGGTTATAGACTAGGGGTTCATCAGCAGGGGAGATCCACTGGGGCCCAAACAAATTGGCCCAAGTAGACTTCTGACCCGGACCATTGGCCCCTCGGGCCCCAACAGGCTCACCAAAATTCGGCCCAGAACCATCCTCAGAACCCATAGACACACCATCCCCCTCACTAGCCAAACCCGAGCGAGGTTGGCCTAATAGAGGAAACTTTCCTGGAATCCCCGACCCAAACCTCGTCCCAAGCGAGCCAAACCTCATTCCAGACTCACTAGCTCCATCCTTTCCCTCCAAGGCCAATAACTCGTCCCGAGGGGGGATACTACGGCGGGTCACCAAGTTGCCCAACTGTCCACGCCCGATTGGGCCCAAACTCAATTTCTCAAGCCCATTAGCACTAAGTGGCCCATTATGATTCAATTCATTCTGCCCATTTTGGCCAAGCCCATTAAGCCCATCTTGTCCTAGCCCATGTGCAGCAAGCCCATCTTGGTCGAGCCCAATGGACCGCAGCCCAATTGGACCTAACCCATTAGTGAGAGACTCATTTGGGCCTAGCCCATTGAAGCTTACATTAGTAGACCCATGCGGATTTGGAAAATCAGGATGGCCCTCTCGCCGCTGCTTGGCCATTTGAATCGGCCCAACATGAGGAGAAGCTCCAGTTGACTTTCCATAACGGGCATCCAAGGAATTTATGTCATTGCTCATGGAGAGAGAATCCCTCTTAACTTGAGTTGCCAACGGAGCCAAAGAAGTCGGATTCCTAAGCTTCAAACGGCCAGCTGGGGGATTTTCAAAAGAATCTTGACCATTAAGAGCATCGTTAATCACGGGAGCTGAAAACCCAGAATCAGAAGGCAAGCTTTCCTTATTTGAGTTCTCCCGGAATTGCTTACCTAAGAGAGAAACCCGACAATCCATGTGCTGGTATCCCAAGTCAACGCTGAGTGGGCTTCTGGTCGGCCTATGTGTGTGGTGCACGTGCATGACTGGGGTGTTTCTGACCATAGTCCGTTGGTTTTCTCTCCAGGCCCTTTAGGTGCTCGTCGGTCTCCCTCCTTTCGGTTCTTCAACCATTGGGGGGACTCTGATAGGTTTTTGGCTGTGATTGCTAGTAGGTGGGTGACCCACGTTGATATGAACCATGTACCCTACATGTTGTCCCAGATTTCAACAAGATGAAGTTGCATTAAATGCACTCGGGCTTCATTTATGAGGAACTCAAGTTAAAATCAAGACACATTAAATGAAGTCAAGTTTCCTTAAAGTTGAACTCAATTCCAACACATGCTTCATTTATGGAACAAGGACTTCAAGCTTCTTCAAGTTGTTGTTCATTATCTCTTGGATGGTTACAAATTATTAGTTGGATGATTGTAAAGTCCAATTCTCGGATTTATGGAGCATTTGTAGTGTTTTTTCAGTTTTAAGACTTTTCATGAACTTCTTATGTTACATTTAGTTAGTGGTTGATTATGGTCATAAAGATTGAAGGTTACAACTATTCAACTACCTCATGGAAGGTCTAGGGTTTTCTTTTTAGGCTATATAAAGCCATGTATGTTGTCTTTACGAGGGGAGATGAAAATGTAGTAAAAAAGAGCCTTTGTGCTTTCTTTTAGCCTAGAGCTAAGAAAATTTGCAATTCTATGTAGTTTAGGTTGCATGCTGAGAATCATTCAAGTGGTCTTGATCAAACTATCTTGTGGAGTGATTCGGATCTCAAACAAGGAATGATCTTCCTTGCCTTGAGATATTTGATCATCAAGGTAATCCGGTTTTTACTTTCCTTGGGTTGATAGCATCTAGATCTAGGAGGGTTCTAATTCCCGCTTCAAGGGTTCTTGCTAAATTAGCTTGGGTGTTTGGACTTGCAATTGAGTTTGCCTTATCACACGTTGGTGTCTCTCCGCTTGTTAGCTTCGCTCGCAATCTAAAGGGCTTAAAGGGGACTCTCAGGCAGGAGTTTGGGACGCCGATTGCTGTGCTTAGTCAACAGGTTATTGATCTTCGCTTGGCCATGGAGGCTGCCCAGGCGGGAGTGTTGGTGGATCCCCTTTCTCCTTCCCTCCAGCTTCAGGCCGCTGAGGCTTCTGACAGGTTCTGGGCAGCAGCTAGGTGTGAGGAGGCCTCCCTTCGGCAGAAATCGAGGGTCAAGTGGTTGGCGTTAGGGGATAGGAACTCAGGGTTCTTTCACAGAAGCGTGAAAGTTAGGGCAGCCCGGAATAGCTTTTCCTCTTTGGTTGATGGTTCTGGGGTCAGGTTGTCTTCCCATGAGGACATCTCGCGTTCCCTGGTTCATTATTTCCAGGGTCTCTTGGGGTCCCAAGGGGTTGGTTATCGTGACCTCACAGAGCGTTTAAAGCCGTTGGTGGGGTTTTCGTGGTCTGATCAGTGTGTAGCTGATCTCATCCGCCCCATCTCGCGAGATGAGGTTCGTGCTGTTCTCTTTTCCATGAGTAGTGCCAGGGCTCCTGGCCCGGATGGCTTCCCTGTGGGTTTTTTCAAAGCGGCTTGGAGTGTTGTTGGGGATGATTTCGTTTCCGCCGCGCTTCACTTCTTTGATACCTCCTTCCTTCCTCCTGGTATCAATGCCACCTCTCTTACCTTGATTCCTAAGAAGGTGGGTGCCTCCCGAGTTGAGGATTTCAGGCCTATCTCCTGTTGTAATGTGTTGTATAAATGCATTGCAAAGGTTTTGGCTAATCGTCTTCGCGTGTGGCTGCCTTCCTTCATCAGTCCGAATCAGTCGGCTTTTGTTCAAGGTAGGAGCATTGTGGATAACATTCTGCTCTGCCAAGAGTTGGTTGGGGGTTACCACCTCAACAAAGGGAGCCCGCGGTGTGTGCTGAAGATCGACCTGCAGAAAGCTTATGACTCTATTCAGTGGGATTTTCTCTTTGGCTTACTGCTTTCGATTGGTACGCCTTGCCAGTTTGTCAACTGGGTCCTGGCTTGCGTTACTTCGCCTATGTTCTCCATTTCGGTGAATGGGTCCTCTGAGGGGTTTTTTGCGGGTAGGCGTGGTCTCCGTCAGGGTGATCTTCTGTCCCCTTACCTGTTCGTCATGTGTATGGAAGTCTTGTCGCGGCTGCTGAATTCCCCGCTGTTGCGTGCTCAATGTGTAAAGATAATTATGCAAAAGTGTAGAGAGAGCACTTAGAACATGCAAGCATACATGGTCTCACAGCAAGTAGTAAGTATATTTCATTCGTTTTTTCCACAGAGACTCATTTTTAGCTATTCGCGAAGTGTGATTGTTAAGAAAGAGGGGATGAATTTGATGGGGTAAAATTGGTTTTTAATTATCTACTTTTTGCTGAATGTAAAGAGGGATATAACATAAACGAATTAAAGTTGAAATCAGACTCAAAGGACAAGAGATGGAATTAATAAACGAGAAAGAAAACAGCTAAACAGAATGAAAATCTGGCAGAATTGCGAGGACCGCAATGTTACCGCAATTAATTGACAGCGAAAGTGTGTAAATGGGTGAATTAAGGGCTACTAATGACTATCCTATAGGCACTTTATTACGATTATCAAGCTTTGGATCAACTCTCTATACATCAAACTCACTCTATCTCAAGTATCGTCCGATTCCATGCATTAGAGTCTTAAGTTTACTCGACTTCAAAGTAAGGTCTTAAGCATCTTGTTAAAACAGGAGTGTTTAGTTTGTACTAGGGAAACGCCTATTCCTAGGCCGTTTCCTGATTACCATGAAAGGCTAGCATGATTATATGACTCTGAACTCTTACTCCTTCCAGAGGTTAGGAGTTCTTTGGACAAAATGGATGGCCAATCGAAATTGCCCGTGGGATGAAGCTTACATACAATCAATGTTCGAGTGTTAATCTGCCTACTTGATTCACGTTTTTTAAGCCTATAGTTCTGTCATTAGCATGCCCCTAAGTGACTTAGCTACTCATGGATATATGGAGAACAGAAAGGGTAGATAAAACAGACATGCTTAGAAGAGAAATGTGTGTAAAATAGCGAGACAAAACCGTAGCAGAACAAGGTGGAAACTGTAAAATGCAGAATTGTACTTCGATTACTTTGAGTGTTTGAAGGACAAAGGAAAGCTTTCTAGAAATGAATCCAAGACAGACAACAACGAAATGCAGTAATTAAAACTCTAAACTAAGAACAACAGTGATCAGAAATGGAAATAAGAAGAACAGAACAGAAAAGCAGTAAAGGATTGCTGAAAAACTTCGTGGCAGTCGCCTCGAATGAAGGTGATGAAAAGTCAGCCTGGCTTGGATGAATCCAATCGAGAGAGAAGAAGAATCTCCTCTCCTTCCTATCAGATTATCGACTCCAAAAGCTGAGACTCTCACTCCAACAAACGGCAAAGGAAAACAGATGGAAATGGTGGACTGCGGGAAGACTTCTCCGCTTCGAGTGATGACTGAACCTCCGACTTTGACCCCCTTTTATAGTAGTTTGCAGGTGCGTTTGGGCCAAGGAGAACCATCAATCTTCAACGTCATATATCAGAATGGATGGAGGAGAAAGAACGAATCCCTGAAAAGTCGGATCTAAACAGAAAAAGATCAGCCAACTTACGGTTTTAACTTGAATAATTGCGGTCACCGCAATGTTTTCGCAATTCATTCGCAATGTTTATTTTTTCATTCTTTTCCTTCGGTTTTCAACCCTTTTTCTACCTATTGTGCATAAGTCCTAAATTAGCTACCTTCTTCTAATTCTTATATTAAAGCATAGGTTTAGGCTAAATGCTAACAAAAACACCTACATGTGTACATCTTCTTAAGCTAAATGGGTCCTAAATAAGTCACTTTTAGAGACTTAACACACCCCCAAACTTAAGGCTTTGCTTGTCCTCAAGCATACTAAGGACTTACTTAGGCTGCTGTTTTATCTTCTTTAACTACTTACCGACTCCCCTATATCCCTATCTCTAGCAGTGCTGTCCTGTGACACACTCCTAAGTTTAGAACTAACCTCTTATCAAGCTTCTTCTGACTTCACCTGCCTACTATACCTGCTGTTTTTGTTAACCCCCTACTACTGATCTAACTACTTTTATGATATCATGCCACTATCCCTAAGGTTTCAAATTCTACCAAGCTTTACTCCAGACTCAGTACATGCTTCTAGCTTTATTTTTAATGTGTCTAGGATTCCTTAGAGTCATGCCAGTCTTAGTATTAACAGTGACAGTAGTACTTTTAGAGAACAACCTAAACCCTGGCATCACTTCATTGGATAAACACTCATCTCCCTAAACAACCCTACAAGTTACAACTTTGTGCTTAGCTAATTGAGGATCAGAGTTCTTTTTTAAATAGGACATCCAAGCCACAAAGTTATAACTCTTAGGTATACATTCTTCCTCCCTATTTTTTCTTTTTCTTACTTAGGTGGAGCCTCTCCTTTGGTTACCTTTTGATGCAACGCCACTTGTGGGTTACACACTTGGCACTGACTACTCAGCAACCTAAGAAAAACTCCCCCCCTTTATTCTTTTTGTTTTTCAGTTCATCATTTTTTTTTTTTAAAGGAGAAGAAGAATGCTTATGTTTCTAAGGGAGAGAGGAATGTTCCTAGGCCTAGGGTGGCCTCCCCCAAACTTCAACTACTCATTGTCCCCAATGAGTGTCTGAGGTGGCACACCCCCAAACTTGTCCTAGAAGCATCTAGTCTAAAGTAAAACAAAGAGAATCTAAAAATCCTAGGCATAGGCAAAACATTCTAAAAGCAACTATTCCAGCAGCAGAAAATTTGAAAAAACAGAAAGTCTTAAGGACTTATGGTTTATGCATGCTGAGCACTATTCAGAGGCAAATTTAAACTATCAAAGGGTGTCCTATGACACTCATCCAGCATGCTTCAAGATCAGCTATATAAGGTAGTCATGCTAGCAGCAAAAGATAGAATTTAACAGATCACAGCCTAACTAGACAGACAGTCCAAAGCATGCAATCAGTCACAAAAATTGCGGGAACCGCAATTATTTCGCAATTCAATCCGGGCAGATATAACATTGATTCAGGCCCCTAGCATGCTTTTTCCTGTAACTCATGCATCCTAAAAATAAAACTAAACTATCCTACCTATTCAGCTAACATCAGACTAGACTAAGCAAAAGAAAAAACATAAAACTAAACATTAAAAACAGATCAAAAGTTGAACACAAAACAGCATAATTCACAATATCCTATCAGAAAGCAGAAAATTTGTCTTTTGTTTCTTAAGGGAACAGCAATACTCCCTTTAGTGCACTTCAAACCAGCACTCAATTCTCGTCATCCTCATCTGGTTGCCTTGGTCGTGGGGGCACCCATGGAGTTAAGAGGTTGGTGGGGAAGTCCGGGAAGATGCATCCCAACTGGTCTGCAACTTCTTTGTCCCTTGCCTGCGCATAGTTGGCCCATTGAGCCATTCTCCTCTGCATGTCCATTAAGCAGGCCATAGATAGGGACTGTTCAGCAGCCAGCCTATCCAACTCAAACTCCATATTCCCCTTTCTTCTCAGCCTCAGGTTCGCAGGCAGCTCCAAATGGCCTGTGTACGGCATCTGCTGCTCCAAGCGCTCGGTGGGGACTCCTGCAAGCAAACATAATTTTGTTATAGTGTTGGGGAAAAATAATGGCCCCTTACCTTTTCTGGCGCATTCAGCAATGGCAGCTGACATGATCTCCCCTACATTGACCGTGAGACCGCGCATGATGGCATAAACCAGCAGTGATCTACTCTGGTTGATTGTTGTCTCGTGGGTCACAGGGGACAGCTTTCTCCTCACAAAGGCAAACCACACAGCCGCCTTTGCTGTCAGATTGGCACTCATCAAGGTGTGCCGACCATTGCGTGAGACAGTCCACGCTGCTTCAGGCTGGCCAATTGTGCGAATGGCCTCTTCCAGCACGGCCTCAGTCGGCTCATCAACTATCCGTGCATAATCTGTGTGCGTTTGGCCCTTGAGACCAAAGGCTTCATTGATGGCCTTGGCTGAGAAATCAACTTCCACCCCTCTGACCATAGACAGGCCATCCTCAGGGCTGAGCACGTTGGCGTAGAAATCGTACACCATGCTCGTGTAAGCTGGATTAGGCGGTCTGCAGAATTCCTCCCAGCCATGGTTGAGCACTCCTGCCCGCAAGAACTGCGGCAGGTCAGCGAGTCGATCAAGGAATCCCTTCTCGTGCAACAGGTCCCTCTTCCTGAGCTCAACACCCCTGGATTCCGCATCAGATGAGACATACCTCACTGACGGAGGTGCGTCTTCAGGGTAGAGTTTAGCCTTCCCCTTGTCTGCTGGTTTGGATGATGCAGCAGCCTCCACCTTGAGGCGTTTGAGCGAAGGCTCAGCACTCTCTTTGTCCGCCGAGGGCACCTTCTTGGCCTTCTTTTTCTTCAACTTCTTGGCCTTGCCAATCGTGGCCTTCTTCTTCTTCTTGAGTCTGGCCTTGATATTGATCTGCTGGAGGCATGCCCCCAACGTTTCTTCCATAGAATCGTCCTGCTGTGCAGGCTCGGCAGGGCTGTCTTCCCTCATAGGAGAGAAGACTTCTTCCTCCCCAGCATCTCCACTGCCTTGCGTGGATTCTTGATAATCTCCATAAGGAAATTCCGGATCAGGCCGTGGATAATTGTGCTCTGCTGATGGTGTCTGCGCAGAACTCAGTGGCGAAGATGGCAGCTCAGGACTCTGCGCTGCTGCAGGTGTCGGATCAGAACTCTGAGGTGCTGGAGACAACACGGGGCTCTGTGCAGGCGGTGACGACTCTGCGCTTGGCACTGGTTCAGATGGGAGAGGGCTGCGCGCAGGTGAGGCAGACGGCGACGATCCTTCTTTGGCTGACTCGTGGGATGCACGATCAGGTTCTTGACTCTCCACAGAGGGAGTCTTTGCTGTGCTTGGTTCGGCGGCCGTCTTGACACTCCACCGGCGTTTCTTGGGCGTGCCCACTGGCTCAGATGGTCCAGCAGGGATCTCAGTGACCACCCTCCACTTCTTCCTACGAATAGGAAGCTTGGGAAGAGGACCGGTGCGAACGGCACCATCGTCTGCAAGGGTGAGAAGCGCTTCCCTCGCAGCTGCTTCAGCTGCGTCATCAGCCTTCTTCTTGGCTGCGGATCTTTCAGCACGTGTGGCCACCATTGCTAAATCTTGAAGATCTTGAGAGAAGAATCAAAGATGGAGAGAATCGCTGAATTCTTGGATAGCAAAGAGAGAGATAATCGTAACGATCGAGCGGCTTCCAACGGATATAAAGGCAACGGATAAAATCCCAACGGCTCTTTTTGCGGATCCAGCAATTTTAGCGCAATTCCAGGGATATTATTTCATTGAAATCTCCAACTTTGCCTGTCCGTATCTTTTATTTGGCTCAACCGTTTCTTGATTTTTAAAGTGGGATTTACTCTCCTTGATCCCCTCTTTCGATTCCCTACAAAAACAAATAAAACAAACATTAAATACGCAATTAAAAACACACCACAAAACATACAAACGATAATCGGAAAAACAGTAAAAATAAACTAAGGCATTGGCCTTGACTAAACGAGCACAGTAACCACTCGTTCTCTCTCGTTCTTTTTGTCATGCTTCAGTCAAGAGGAAGGCCGAGAGAGTCTTCACATCTCCTTCCTCATAGTAGTGCTTCAACCTAGCACCATTGACCATAAATGGCTGGCCTTGCTGCAAGTTCTTTATCTCTATTGCACCATGAACAAAGACATTAGTAATAACAAATGGGCCCGACCATCTAGACTTTAGTTTGCCTGGAAATATCTTTAAACGTGAGTTAAATAATAGGACAAGTTGGCCTTTCCTAAAGTCTTTGATCCTAAGTCTACTGTCGTGCCATATTTTGGTCTTTTCTTTATACATTTTGGCATTCTCATAGGCCATATGCCTAAGCTCATCAAGTTCATGTAGCTGCAAAGATCTTAATGTCCCCGCATCCTTTACACAAAAATTCAATTCTTTCATGGCCCAAAATGCTTTGTTTTCTAACTCAAGTGGCAAGTGGCACGCTTTGCCATACACCAACCTATAGGGCGACATACCTAGAGGTGTCTTATATGCTGTTCTATAAGCCCAAAGTGCATCCTCAAGCTTAAATGACCAGTCTTTCCTATTAGGTTTGACTACCTTCTCTAGGATGTTCTTTATCTCCCTATTGGAAATTTCAGCTTGGCCATTCGAGTGTGGGTGATAGGGAGTAGCTACCCTATGTCTAATGTTATATTTAGCCAATACTTTCTCCATAGCCTTATTAATGAAATGTGACCCCTCATCACTAATGATAGCACGAGGAGTCCCAAATCTAGTGAAAATGTGCCTATGCAAGAAGTTAGTGACTGTTTTAGCATCATTATTAGGACATGCTTTGGCTTCTACCCACTTGGACACGTAGTCCACTGCTACTAAAATGTACAGGTTACCTGATGATGGAGGGAATGGTCCCATGAAATCAATGCCCCATACATCAAAGAGCTCCAACTCTAAGATGTAGGTGAGTGGCATCTCATCCTTGCGACTGAGGTTACCTGTCCTTTGGCATTCGTCACAGCTGTGGGCATAGTTGTGGGCGTCCTTGAAGATTGTTGGCCAATAGTAGCCACTCTGAAATACCTTCGCAGCTGTTCTTTGACCACCAAAGTGTCCACCGTAAGGAGATGAGTGACAGTGCTGCAGCACAGACTTCGCCTCAGCAGCTGAAACACACTTCCTCAACAACCCATCAGCACAAGTTCTGTAAAGTGTGGGGTCATCCCAGATGAATTTCCTTGCTTCATGAAGGAACCTCTTCTTCTCTTGTCCTCCCTTGAACACTGGCAATACCTGTGATGCACGGAAGTTAGCAATGTCAGCAAACCAAGGTTCCTCATCGTTATCACGATGAGTCAAAGCAAAGACATGTTCATCAATAAAAGCATCAGAAATTGCGGTCTCCGCAATTTTTTCGCAATTGTGCTGCAATCGAGAAAGGTGATCTGCAACCACATTTTCACAACCTTTCTTGTCCCGAATGTCCAAATCAAATTCCTGCAGCAATAACACCCATCTAATCAATCTAGGCTTGGCATCAGCCTTCCTCATAAGATATTTTAAAGCAGAATGGTCAGTATATACAATGGTCCTAGTGCCTACAATATAGTTTCTAAATTTTTCACACGCAAATACTACAGCAAGCATCTCTTTCTCTGTAGTTGTATAATTACATTGAGCCTCATTCAAGGTCTTACTAGCATAATAGACAGGATGTGTGAGCTTGTCAATCTTCTGTCCTAACATGACTCCTACAGCATAGTCACTGGCATCACATAGCATCTCAAATGGGAGATCCCAATTTGGTCCTACTATGATTGGTGCTGTGACCAGTGCGTCCTTAAGGGTTTTCCAAGCTACTACACATTCTTTAGAGAAGATAAATGGTCTATTTAGCTCTAGAAGCTCGCACAGAGGCTTGGCTATCTTAGAAAAGTCCTTAATGAACCTTCTGTAGAAGCCAGCGTGCCCTAAGAAGCTTCTAATAGCCTTAACATTCTGGGGCTCTACCAACTTCTCTATGATCTCTATTTTTGCCCTATCCACTTCCACACCTGCCCTTGACACTCTATGTCCTAAGACAATCCCTTCATCTACCATAAAATGGCACTTTTCCCAATTTAGGACTAGGTTGGTCTCCTCACACCTAGCCAGGACTTGTCCTAGGTTTTCTAGACAGGTTTTAAATGAGTCCCCAAAGACTGAGAAGTCATCCATGAATATTTCTATCATGGACTCATCCAACTCAGAGAAGATTGCCATCATGCACCTTTGGAAAGTTGCCGGTGCATTGCATAAGCCAAAAGGCATTCTGCGGAAGGCAAACGTTCCAAAAGGGCAAGTGAAGGTAGTCTTCTCTTGATCCTTAGGGTCTATAGTAATTTGATTATAGCCAGAGTACCCATCTAAGAAACAATAGTAGGCTCTACCAGCTATTCTGTCTAGCATCTGGTCAATAAACGGTATAGGGAAATGGTCTTTTTTAGTTTCTTTATTTAACTTTCTGTAATCCATACATACCCTCCACCCTGTGACAGTCCTTGTTGGAATCAGTTCGTTGTTCTCATTGACTACCACAGTTATTCCCCCCTTTTTAGGTACACATTGGATGGGGCTCACCCACTGGCTACTAGCTATGGGGAAAATTACTCCTGCATCTAACCACTTGATTATTTCCTTCTTCACTACCTCTTTCATAGAGGGGTTCAACCTACGCTGGTGATCTACCCTAGGTGTGTGCTCTTCCTCTAGTATAATTTTGTGCATGCAATAAGAAGGGCTAATGCCTCGAATATCAGCAATAGACCATGCTATAGCCTTCCTATGTTGCTTAAGCAGTAAAATTAAATCAACCTCATGCTGTTCACTTAGTTTAGAAGAAATAATTACAGGCAGCGTATCATTATCTCCTAAATATGCATATTTGAGGTGAGTAGGTAGTGGTTTCAGTTCTAACACAGGTGGATGCTCAATGGAGGGCTTTAACGGATTTATAGTTCTATCAGTTAAATCTATATTCATACATACATGCTGTGGTTTATCTACAGGCATATCCATTATGTCAGATACATTTAAATCAGCTACATCTAATCCTACATATTCATTTGCATGCTTGGTTAACAGTACATGCTCTAATTGTTCTTCCATTAGTGAGTCAACAACATCCATGCTAGCACAAGACTCAGAATCAGAGGGATACCTTAAAGCTTTGTAAACACTAAATTTTACCTCTTCATCATGAACTCTCATAGTTAACTCACCTTTCTGAACATCTATGAGTGCCCTACCTGTGGCTAGAAATGGTCTACCTAGCAGGATGGGAACCTCCTTGTCTGCCTCATAGTCCAGGACAATGAAATCTGCAAGGAAAATGAATTTGTCAACTTTAACTAGAATATCCTCAATTTTACCTTCTGGATATGCAATGGATCTGTCTGCTAGTTGTAAAGTGACAGTAGTTGGACGTGCTTCTCCCATTCCCAACTGGCGGAATAGGGACAGGGGCATGAGGTTTATGCTGGCGCCCAGGTCACAAAGCGCTCTGCCCACGTGCTTGCCTCCAAGTTCTACAGGTAAGGTGAAGGAACCAGGATCCTTCTCCTTCTTGGGCAGCTTGTTCTGGAGGATGGCACTGCACTCCTCGGTGAGGTTCACTGTTTCAAACTCACCAATTATTTTTTTGTTAGTAATAATGTCCTTCAAAAACTTTACATATGAAGGCATAGACTGTAAAACCTCTACAAAAGGAATGTTAACATGCACTTGCTTAAGTATTTCTAAAAATTTATTAAAATGAACTTCCTGTTCCTGCTTCTTCTTAAGCCTTCGAGGGTATGGAGGTGGTGGCACATATGCAGGCACGTCAGGGCGCCTTAGGATGGGTGGAGGCCTTGGAATTTCTTCTACGTCCTCAACAATTGGCTCTAGCCTAGCTCCTGATGTGCTAGTTGGTGGTGGACCTTGGCTTGGCAGAGACTCCAGTGGAGCACTAGACTCAGTGTTCTCTACTCTCTTTGGTGTGTCCTTTGTGTTGCTCACCAATGGTCTTCCACTCCTAAGTTCAATTGCTTGAACTTGTTCTTTGCCATCTCTCCTTGGTACCTCGGTATCAGCAGGGAGTCTACCTTGGGGCCTACTTTTAAGTTCATTGGCTAATTGGCCTATTTGGTTCTCTAGGCTCCTAAGAGTAGCTTGCTGGCTCTGAAGAGTAGCATCATTCTTAGCTATATATTCCTTGAGTAGGTTTTCTACAGAAGATCCTACAGGTTGATTGTAAGGCTTTTGGTACATTGACTGGTTATGTTGAGGAGTGAAACCAGGTGTTCCACTCGGTCTAGGTTGGTTAGAATTTTGGTTAGTGTTCTGTTGGCCACCCCATGACAGGTTAGGGTGGTTTCTCCAACCAGGGTTATAGGTGTTGGAGTAGGGGTTATTCCTAGGCTGCTGCTGGCTTCCTACATAGCAGACTGAGGATGGATTCCCAGGGCAGTATTCATAAGGGTGCCCTTCCCCACAGAATCCACAGATTGGTGCCTCGCCTTGATTTGGTTGGGTGCCCATTGACATGGCTGTGGCGGTATTGGCACTGGTTTGGAGATTGGCCTGAGCCATTTGCTTAACTAGGTTGGTCAGGGTGTTTATTTGGGTGCTCATGGCGCTTAGAGCATCCTTGTCTTGAGCCCTAGTTGGCTCTACTGGATCGTCTGACCACCTACAATGAGATGTTGAGATCTTCTCCAAGATCTCATAAGCTTCGTTGTAACTCTTGGACAACATGGAACCACCAGCAGATGAATTTAAAACTTGTCTGGTGCTGGGGTTGCATCCTTTAAAGAAGACTTCTATTTGGATACACCATGGAATGCCATGGTGTGGACATTTAATGAGAAGGTCTTTGAATCTTGTCCAAGCTTCGTGAAGAGACTCACTTGGAGCTTGTTTGAACTTTATGATATCATCACGAAAGGTAGAATTCCTATCAGGTGGGAAGTATTTGACTAGGAATTTTTCTGCTAAATCTGTCCAATTGCGGACAGATCCTGAGGGTAAAGAATTTAACCATGTTTTGGCTTTGTCCCTCAAAGAGTAAGGGAAAAGATATAGCCTCAGGGCTTCTTGGGAAACTCCAGGGATTAGGAAGGTGTCACTAACTCCTAAGAAGTTCCTAAGGTGGTTATGGGGGTCCTCATTTTCTATTCCAAAGAATTGTCCCACAGTGGACAACATTTGGAACATCACTGGCTTTAACTCAAATGAGTTGGCAGTGATTTCAGGACGGATTATGCTGGGGTTCAGCTCCCCAGGCATAGGTACTAAATATGAAAGGATGGCGCTATCCTTGTCATTCGCTATTTCAATGGGATTGCGAGTGACAGGCACCAGGTTTTGATTTACTCCAGCCATTTCTTCTTGAGGTAATTGCGGAGGAATTGTAGTCTCTGCAATGATTGGAGGTAAAAGGGTTTGTTTAAAGAGACGTTTCTTGGCTCTATTTCTAGCTTTAAATAATCTCTCGGGCTCAGGGTTGAACTCTAGATCACTAGATGGAGTCTCATTCATAAACTACCCTAAATGGTACCTGAAAAAGAAATGAAGATGGATCAAATTCAATGAAAAATACTTTGATGTTTCAGACTTAACAACTTCGTTTTCACTTAAAATAAGTCCCCGGCAGCGGCGCCAAAAACTTGTTGCGTGCTCAATGTGTAAAGATAATTATGCAAAAGTGTAGAGAGAGCACTTAGAACATGCAAGCATACATGGTCTCACAGCAAGTAGTAAGTATATTTCATTCGTTTTTTCCACAGAGACTCATTTTTAGCTATTCGCGAAGTGTGATTGTTAAGAAAGAGGGGATGAATTTGATGGGGTAAAATTGGTTTTTAATTATCTACTTTTTGCTGAATGTAAAGAGGGATATAACATAAACGAATTAAAGTTGAAATCAGACTCAAAGGACAAGAGATGGAATTAATAAACGAGAAAGAAAACAGCTAAACAGAATGAAAATCTGGCAGAATTGCGAGGACCGCAATGTTACCGCAATTAATTGACAGCGAAAGTGTGTAAATGGGTGAATTAAGGGCTACTAATGACTATCCTATAGGCACTTTATTACGATTATCAAGCTTTGGATCAACTCTCTATACATCAAACTCACTCTATCTCAAGTATCGTCCGATTCCATGCATTAGAGTCTTAAGTTTACTCGACTTCAAAGTAAGGTCTTAAGCATCTTGTTAAAACAGGAGTGTTTAGTTTGTACTAGGGAAACGCCTATTCCTAGGCCGTTTCCCGATTACCATGAAAGGCTAGCATGATTATATGACTCTGAACTCTTACTCCTTCCAGAGGTTAGGAGTTCTTTGGACAAAATGGATGGCCAATCGAAATTGCCCGTGGGATGAAGCTTACATACAATCAATGTTCGAGTGTTAATCTGCCTACTTGATTCACGTTTTTTAAGCCTATAGTTCTGTCATTAGCATGCCCCTAAGTGACTTAGCTACTCATGGATATATGGAGAACAGAAAGGGTAGATAAAACAGACATGCTTAGAAGAGAAATGTGTGTAAAATAGCGAGACAAAACCGTAGCAGAACAAGGTGGAAACTGTAAAATGCAGAATTGTACTTCGATTACTTTGAGTGTTTGAAGGACAAAGGAAAGCTTTCTAGAAATGAATCCAAGACAGACAACAACGAAATGCAGTAATTAAAACTCTAAACTAAGAACAACAGTGATCAGAAATGGAAATAAGAAGAACAGAACAGAAAAGCAGTAAAGGATTGCTGAAAAACTTCGTGGCAGTCGCCTCGAATGAAGGTGATGAAAAGTCAGCCTGGCTTGGATGAATCCAATCGAGAGAGAAGAAGAATCTCCTCTCCTTCCTATCAGATTATCGACTCCAAAAGCTGAGACTCTCACTCCAACAAACGGCAAAGGAAAACAGATGGAAATGGTGGACTGCGGGAAGACTTCTCCGCTTCGAGTGATGACTGAACCTCCGACTTTGACCCCCTTTTATAGTAGTTTGCAGGTGCGTTTGGGCCAAGGAGAACCATCAATCTTCAACGTCATATATCAGAATGGATGGAGGAGAAAGAACGAATCCCTGAAAAGTCGGATCTAAACAGAAAAAGATCAGCCAACTTACAGTTTTAACTTGAATAATTGCGGTCACCCCAATGTTTTCGCAATTCATTCGCAATGTTTATTTTTTCATTCTTTTCCTTCGGTTTTCAACCCTTTTTCTACCTATTGTGCATAAGTCCTAAATTAGCTACCTTCTTCTAATTCTCATATTAAAGCATAGGTTTAGGCTAAATGCTAACAAAAACACCTACATGTGTACATCTTCTTAAGCTAAATGGGTCCTAAATAAGTCACTTTTAGAGACTTAACACCCGCCGCCTGAGTTTGAGTTTCATCCCAAGTGTGAGAGGGTCAATCTTACCCATCTTTGCTTTGCGGATGACTTGATGATTTTCTCTGCGGGGAATAGGTCTTCTTTGAGGTTTGTTCAGCAGACTTTACTTCTCTTCCAGGATCTCTCAGGCCTTGTGGCTAACTCCGCTAAGAGCTCGATGTTCTGTGCGGGGATTCCTGTCCAGGTGGCTGATGGTCTGGCTGAGTTCATGGGTGTTGCTCTTGCGACCTTGCCTGTTTGTTACTTAGGTCTCCCTCTCATCTCTAGTCGGCTGTCTTCTCGAGATTGCCAGCCTCTGATTGATCGGATCACCTCTAGGATTGGCAGTTGGACTGCTAGGGCCCTTTCCTATGCGGGAAGGTTGCAGCTTATCCAGTCGGTCCTCCAAAGCTTCCAGGTCTATTGGGCTAGTGTGTTTGTTCTGCCTGCTCGTATAGTCCATAGGGTTGAGAGTTTGCTTCGGTGCTACCTCTGGAAGGGCTCTCCTTCTGGTCGTGGGGGGGCGAAGGTTGCCTGGGACGACATTTGTCTACCTAAGAGTGAGGGAGGTTTGGGTATTCGTCATATCCAATCCTGGAACTCGGCAGCGGTTATGAAGCTCCTTTGGCTCCTTCTGCTTCGCTCTGGTTCGCTGTGGGTGGCTTGGATGGAGGAGTATATCCTCCGTGGCCGGTCTCTTTGGACGATTCCTGTGTCGTCTATGTGGTCTTGGTGCCTCAAGGCGATTATGGGGCTTCGGGACCAATTTCGTCCTCTTGTCCGGTTTTCCATTGGCGACGGTTCTAGGTGTCGTATGTGGGTTGATCCATGGTTGCCTGATGGGCCTATTCTCCCCAGAATCAGTGATCGTATCTTGTATGACGCAGCTAGTCATATTCAAGCTATGGTCTCTGATTTTCTGTTTCCTGATGGTTCGTGGCGGTGGCCGGTCGTGTCTCCTGATTTGTTGGAGATCGCCGACGCCGTGCGCTCTACTGTGTGTTGCCCTGGCAGGGAGGATAGGTTGATCTGGGTTCCAGATGGGCTGGGTTTTTCAGTTTCTAGTGCTTGGGAGGCGATCCGCCCCCGTGGGACTGTGGTTCCGTGGCAGGGTTTGCTATGGTTCGGGGGGAATATTCCGCGACATGCGTTTGTCACCTGGCTGGCCTTGAGGGACCGTTTGTATACTCGTGATAGGCTGGCTAGGTGGATTCCCTCGACACCTACCGATTGTTTGCTTTGTTTGTCTGGGACTGAGTCCCGTGACCACTTGTTCTTCCAGTGCCCCTTTGCGAGTTTGGTGTGGGAGGATATCCTCTGTTGGGGTAGAGCCTCTCGCCTCGTTCTCCCTTGGGATGCTAAGCTTGAGTGGATTTGTCGGGTGAGTGCTGGGCAGCACAAGCGTAAGCTTGTTTGGAGGGTGGCCTGGTGTGCTGTGATCTACCATATTTGGACGGAACGCAACTTGCGTTTTCACGGCCCAGGTCACCGCCCTCCTCAGTCGGTTATCGCTGCTATTCGGTCTGATATTTCTTCTGCATGCTCGTCCTGGGTGGGTGCGGTTTCGGCCGGGTCCCCCTGGGACTCTTTTGATTGACTTTGTCTTGTTCTTTGAGTGTGTGCAGGTGTTTGTTAGGTTGCTCTTTGCGGTGGTGTTTCGCTTCTGGCGATTGTTTTTTCCCCTGCTCTGTCCCTGGTTGATGCTGCTGCCTTTGCTCTGGAGGGTTTCTGTTTTGGTCTGTGCGGCTTGGTTGTTTGTGCTTGTCCCTTTGCTTGTTCATGCTCTGAGGTCGCTGCTTGCTGTGGCTCTTTCTGTTGCTGGCCTTCTTCATCTGTCTGTTTGCTGTCCTTGGCCTTTCTCCCCTGGTGGGCTTCTTGTGTGGGGCTTCGAGAGGCTTGTCTGTGGGGTGTCACCAGCTGTAGGGTTGGTTCAGGCGGTGCTTGTTTCTTTCTGCAGTTGGCTGTCCTTCTCTAGGGTGGGGTGCTCGTTGTCCCCTGACGGTCCTGGTTCCTAATCGAGCTGAGTTCTGGATGCTTGTTGTCACCCCGAAAGGCGCTTTGTCCTGAGGGTGTGTGGGCTTTTGGTGGGTCCTTGGATCTGGCTTTGTCGAGGGAAGCGATGCTGGCTGGGTCCTTGTGGTTTTCTGCCGGGCCTGCATACCGGATGGTTGTTCTTTTGCCATAAGTAGGGGGAAGACGAGTTGATGGGCCTCTTCTTTGTTTGGTTTCTTGGTCGTGTTTGGGGGGCGGGCTTCTTGCTTGCTTATGATGGATGGCCAGCTTGGCCCCCCTTTTTTCTCAGCATCTGCCTGTCCTCTCTCTGTTTTTGCTTGGTGCCCCTTGTCCCTGTCTGGAGTCGCCTTTTCGCTCGTGCCGGCCGGGGGTGAGGAGTCTTGCTTCGGTCGTGTTCTGTCTTTGTTTCCTCCTGCTTCAGCTTGTTCTTAGCTTTTTGAGTTGTGTTACTTTTTTCTGCTCTTTTTCTTTCCTGGCTCCTTCCCGCTTATGGGTTGGATGCTGGGGTCTGTTGTTGTTTGGTTTCTTTGTTGCTTTCCCTCGGGCTGTGAGGTTTCCGTTGGGTTGTTTTGGTTTGTGTCATACATTGGTTCTCCCTGTGTTTGTGCTCTTGTTTGTTGTGCCCTTTGGCCTCGGGCTTTGAGGTCTTTTACTTAATATAATCACCTTTGCAAAAAAAAAACATTCCTTATTTGGCAAAACTGATTTATTTGAGATCCCATAATCAGATGGGCCAGCTTGTGCAGACGATTTAGCAGCAGATAAAACGGAAGGAAGTTTTGCCGAGTTAAATGCCATCCCATCAAACACTCCATCCCCATTAATGAAGTTTCCTTCAATAGGAAAACCATTCAAAGCAAGCTTTCCTTGCGCCGCATCCATGGACGTAGAGACTATCTGCCCTAAACCTTCATCGCCTACCTCTCGCCTTCAAGGTCCTACATCCTGAATGGCAGCTGACTGGGCCACCATGGAAGCCTCATCTGGAATCACCACCGGCTGCTGAGAACACAACCTTTTTTTTTGCAAAAGTGATTATATATAAGCAAAAGGCCTCAAAGCCCGAGGCCAAAGGGCACAACAACAAGGGAACAAACACTGGGAGAGCCAATGTACGACAACAAAACGAAAACAACACAACGGAAACCTCACAGCCCGAGGGAAAGCAATAAGCCAAACAACAACATACCCCAGCATCCAACCCACAAACGGGAAGGAGCTAGAAAAAACAAAAAGCAGAAAGAAGTAACACAACTAAAAAGCAAAGAAACAGCTGAAGCAGGAGGAAAAAGCCCACAAAACTCCCCAGACCATCCAACCCCCGGCCGGAACTAGCGACAGAGCAACACCAGACGGGGTCAAGGGGCACCAAGCAAACCAGAGAGAGGACAGGCAGATGCTGAGAATGAAGGGGCCAAGCTGGCCATCCTTCAAATGCAAGCAAGAATCTCGCCCCCCAAGCTCGACCAAGAAACCGAACAAAGAAGAGGCCCATCAACTCATCTTCCCCCTACTTATGGCAAAAGAACAACCATCCGGTATGCAGGCACGGCAGAAAGCCACAGGGACCCAGCCAGCATCGCTTCCCTCGACAAAGCCAGATCCAAGGACCCACCAAAAGCCCACACACCCTCAGGACAAAGCGCCTTTCGGGGTGACAACAAGCGACCAGAACTCAACTCAATTAGGAACCAGGACCGGCAGGGGACAACGAGAACCCACAGTACAAGAGAAGGACAGCCAACTGCAGAAGAAACAAGCACCGCCTGAAGCACTCCAACAGCTCGGGACGCCCCACAGACTAGCCTCGCAGAGCCCCACACAAGAATCCCACCAGGGAGAAAAGCCAAGGGCAGCCAAGGACAAACAGATGAAGAAGCCAGCACCAAAACCAGAAACCCCTCCAGAAGAAAGGACAACAGCATGAACCAGGGACAGAACAGGGGAAGAAGCAAACGCCATAAGCGAGACAGCACCACATAGAGCAACCTGACAAAAAACCTGCACACACTCAAAGAACAAGACAAAATCAATCAAAAGAATCCCAGGGGGAGACGGCCGAAACCGCACCCACCCAGGACGAGCAAGCAGAAGAAATATCAGACCGAATAGCAGCGATAACCGACTGAGTAGGGCGGTGACCCGGGCCATGAAAACGCAAATTGCGTTCCATCCAGATATGGTAAATCACGGCACACCAGGCCACCCTCCAAACAAGCTTACGCTTGTGCTGCCCAGCACTCACCCGACAAATCCACTCAAGCTCAGCATCCCAAGGGAGAACGAGGCGGGAAGCTCTGCCCCAACAGAGGATATCCTCCCACACCAAACTCGCAAAGGGGCACTGGAAGAACAAGTGGTCACGGGACTCAGTCCCGGACAAACAAAGCAAACAATCAGTAGGTGTCGAGGGGATCCACCGAGCCAGCCTATCACGAGTATACAAGCGGTCCCTCAAGGCCAGCCAAGTGACAAAAGCATGACGCGGAATATTCCCCCCGAACCAAAGCAAACCCTGCCACGGGACCACTGTCCCACGGGGGCGAATCGCCTCCCAAGCACTAGAGACCGAAAAACCAATCCCGCCAGGAACCCAGATCAACTTATCCTCCCTACCTGGGCAACACACAGTAGAGCGCACAGCATCGGCGAGCTCCAACAAATCAGGAGACACTGCCGGCCACCGCCACGAACCATCAGGTAGCAAAAAATCAGAGACCATCGCTTGAATATGACTAGCTGCGTCATACAAGATACGGTCACTAATTCTGGGGAGAATAGGACCATCAGGCAGCCAAGGATCAACCCACATACGACACCTAGCACCGTCACCTATGGAAAAGCGGATAAGAGGACGGAATTGGTCCCGAAGCCCCATAATCGCCTTGAGGCACCAAGACCACGTAGACGACACAGGAATCGTCCAAAGAGACCGACCACGGAGGATATACGCCTCCATCCAAGCCACCCACAGGGAACCAGAGCGAAGCAGGAGGAGCCAGAGGAGCTTCATAACTGCAGCCGAGTTCCAGGAGGGGATATGACGAATACCTAAACCTCCCTCACTCTTCGGCCAACAAATGTCAGCCCAGGCAACCTTTGCCCCCCCACAACCAGAAGGAGAGCCCTTCCAGAGGTAGCAACGAAGCAAACTCTCAACCCTATGGACTATACGAGCAGGCAGCACAAAGACACTAGCCCAATAGACCTGGAAGCTCTGAAGGACCGACTGGATAAGCTGCAACCTACCTGCATAGGAAAGAGCCCTAGCAGTCCAACTGCCAATCCTAGAGGTGATCCGATCAATTAGAGGCTGGCAATCCCTATAAGACAACCGACCTGAGATGAGAGGGAGCCCTAAGTAACACACAGGCAAGGTCGCCAGAGCAACACCCATGAACTCAGCCAGACCAACAGCCACCTGGACAGGAACCCCCGCGCAGAACATCGAGCTCTTAGCAGAGTTGGCCACAAGGCCAGAAAGCTCCTGGAAGTGAAGTAAAGTCTGCTGAACAAACCTCAAGGAAGCCCTGTTCCCCGCAGAGAAAATCATCAAGTCATCCGCAAAGCAAAGATGGGTAAGATTAACCATCTCACACTTGGGATGAAACTCAAACTCAGGCGGCGGGGAATTCAGCAGCCGCGATAAGACTTCCATACACATGACGAACAGGTAAGGGGACAGGGGATCACCCTGACGGAGACCACGCCTACCCGCAAAAAACCCCTCAGAGGACCCATTCACCGAGATGGAGAACATAGGCGAAGTAACGCAAGCCCGGACCCAGTTGACAAACTGGCAAGGCGTACCAATCGAAAGCAGTAAGCCAAAGAGAAAATCCCACTGAATGGAGTCATAAGCCTTCTGCAGGTCAATCTTCAGCACACACCGCGGGCTCCCTTTGTTGAGGTGGTAACCCCCAACCAACTCCTGGCAGAGCAGTATGTTATCCACAATGCTCCTACCTTGAACAAAGGCCGACTGATTCGGACTAATGAAGGAAGGCAGCCACACGCGAAGACGATTAGCCAAAACCTTTGCAATGCATTTATACAACACATTACAGCAGGAAATAGGCCTGAAATCCTCAACCCGTGAAGCACCCACCTTCTTAGGAATCAAGGTAAGAGAGGTGGCATTGATACCAGGAGGAAGGAAGGAGGTATCAAAGAAGTGAAGCACAGCGGAAACGAAATCATCCCCAACAACACTCCAAGCAGCTTTGAAAAACCCCACAGGGAAGCCATCCGGGCCAGGAGCCCTGGAACTACTCATGGAAAAGAGAACAGCTCGAACTTCCTCTCGCAAGATGGGGCGAGTGAGATCAGTTACACACTGATCAGACCACGAAAACCCCACCATCGGCTTTAAACACTCAGTGAGGTCACGATACCCAACCCCTTGGGACCCCAAGAGACCTTGGAAATAATGAACCAGAGATCTCGAGATGTCCTCATGGGACGACATCCTGACCCCCGAGCCATCAACCAAAGAGGAAAAATTATTTCGGGCTGCCCTAACTTTTACGCTCCTGTGAAAGAACCCCGAGTTCCTATCCCCTAACGCCAGCCACTTGACCCTCGATTTTTGCCGAAGGGAGGCTTCCTCACACCTAGCGGCCGCCCAGAACCTATCAGAAGCCTCAGCAGCCTGACACTGGAGGGAAGGAGAAAGGGGGTCCACCAAAACTCCCGCCTGGGCAGCCTCCATGGCCAAGCGCAGATCAATAACCTGCTGACTAAGCACGGCAATCGGCGTCCCAAACTCCTGCCTGAGAGTCCGCTTTAAGCCCTTTAAATTGCGAGCGAAGCTAACAAGCGGAGAGACCCCAACATGGGTCACCCACCTACTGGCAATCACAGACAAAAACCTATCAGACTCCCCCCAATGGTTGAAAAACCGAAAGGAGGGAGACCGACGAGCACCTAAAGGGCCTGGAGAGAAAACCAATGGACTATGGTCAGAGACACCCCAGTCATGCACGTGCACCCCACACATAGGCCGACCGGAAGCCCATTCAGCGTTCACCAAAACTCTATCCAACCTACCCAACTGACCTCCTGGGCCACCCCTAGGGCGACTAGTCCAAGTGAACCAATTCCCATGAACCGGCAGCTCAACCAAGTCAGCCTCTAGGAGAGCATTATCAAAGGCTCCCATCGCAGAAATGCTATGGTTACCCCCACTCCTCTCAGTCAACCGGCGAGTCTCATTGAAGTCTCCCATAACTACACCAGGGGAAGACCAACTCGAACACGCCAAGGCCAACTCCCTCCACAAAACAGACCTCCCAGCCTCGAGATTGGACCCATACACACAGGCAATATGAGTCACAACCTGAGAAGACAGGTCCACCAGGGAGCCAGTAACCAACTGAGGACTAATCAGGCTAGGGGAGAAAGAGAAACGGCGGGAACGCCATAACACCCAAATACGACCCAGGCCGCTATCCCCATAACTACAAACACACTGCCAATCAGCCCCAAAGGAACGAAAAACGGAATCAAACTGATGAGCCTTAACCTTAGTTTCTACCAGACAGCAGAAACCAATATTCTCAGCCTGCAAAAAGGAGCGAACACATCGTCCTTTTGTCGGGTCAGTGAGACCGCGCACATTCCACGAGCACCAACTAGACATAGGAAGTAGACGGGGAAACAATGGCATCCTGACACCATCGAGGGTCAACACTGTCACAGAGCGTCTTTTCTACTAAGGAAACCACCCTCGGGGGGACCAAATCACACCCCAACGAATCTGAAAGAGAATCGAAAGAGTTAGTCACATGTACCCCCTTTGGGGGCTCAGGAGAACGGGAAGGCCGAGAGGAGGGGCCAATAGGAGAACTCGAGAGACTAGCCAAGGCAAAGGGTAGGGCAGACGAATCTGCAGCCTAGGACCTGGCAGCCTTCTTCCGTTTACGCCTACGGGATTTCCCTCCCACAGGGAGAAAGTCATCACCAACCTCCAGAGAGGAGGCTTGATCACCCTCTCCACTAGCAACCCCTACCTGATCCGAGTTCACGCCAACACTCTGGGCCGGCACCCTGACCCCACCCTCAGTAGACACTTGTGTAGGGAGGGTAGGCTCCAAACTACCCACAGGCTTTTTAGGACAGCCGGAGTCCGAGTGGCCAAAGACACGACAGGATAGGCACCTCTTGGGCTTCCATTCATACTCAATGGGGATAGTATGATCCACCCCATAGACCGTGACCCCAACCTTGCTAGGAAGAGGGGCATCAATCGCAACCTCCACACAAACCCGAGCATACGAGGAGCACGTTTTGTCCTTTGTAGGCTTATCCAACCGCAAAGGAACACCAACCGTACTCGCAATGTTACTCAAACCAGGAGTGGTCCACAATTCCATAGGGACATGGAAGAACTTAACCCACACAGGAATTTTATCGAACACAAATGTCTGAGGGACTATCCCTGGGACCCACTGCCTCAGTAGGATAGGCTTACCCCCAATGTGCCAGGGGCCATTCTCCAAGACCCAGTCCCGAGCTGAGTCCTTTTGGAACCTGAAGATGATCAAACCATTATCAAACAAGTTAATGGTTGGAACTTCCACATGACCCCAAATCTTGCGGACAAGCCGATCAAGCACAAAAAATGGGAGTTTACCATCGATAAACTGACCCACCAAAGACCCTCTCCAGACGGCTACCCCCTCCTCAATTACCTCATCCGAGGGGATGGCAAACATAATCCCATCCTTTTCAATTGGAGGGTTATAGACTAGGGGTTCAGAGGCAGGGGAGGGCCCCTGAGGCCCAAAAAGATTAGCCCAACTAGACTTCTGACCCTGACCGAGAGATCCTGGGGGCACAAAGGACCCACTCATCCCAAAACTATCCCCAGAACCCTGAGACACATCATCTCCAGCACTCACAAGCTGTTCCGAACGAGATTGGCCTAATAGGGGAAACTTTCCTGGAATCCCCGACCCACTCCTCGCCCCAAGCTCACTAAACCCCATCCCAAACTCAGAAGATCCATCCTTGCCTCCCAAGGGAATCAGCTCCTCCCGAGGGGGAAGACTACGACGCGTTACCAAATTTCCCAATTGACCCCGCCCTAGAGGACTAAAAGGAGATGACCCAATAGGCAAGACACCTTGTCCTAAGCTACTCAAACTTGGCCCCATACTCGTATTATCGAGCCCATTAAAGTTGAGCACATTGGGATCCAACTCACTAACTCCGTTTTGGTCCAATTCATTAAGCCCACTATTTTTGAGCCCTATGGGCTTAAGCCCAACATGATCTAGCTCCTTTGGGCCTAACAAAATAGGGCCATGTTCGGGTAACAATGGGCCATGAAGCCTTCCCCTTGAGTCCCCACCAATCGGCCCAATTGGGGGAAGAGAGCTGCCAGACTTTCCATGACGGGCATCCACCGTCATTAAACTCCCTGACTTACCATAACGGGCGTCCAAGGCCATTGAACTTGAAGGCCGAGCTTCTGCGTTTTTTAAACGGCTTTCCATAGAAGGCAGACTACCAGCCATCTTCTTACCTTTCAACAACCGACCAGCTGGGCATGGAGAAATAGCTACACGCTCATTAATTACCGAAGCATTCAAGGGGAGAGAGAAGTCAGCTCGCTGCTCAAAACCTTGATTATACTTACCTTCCATGGAATTAGGTATGAAGGCAGCAGCATCTTGCCCATTAATAGCAGCAGAATTCTTCACAGGGGCTGAAGAAGATAAGGTAACCGGCTGCTGAATGACATTAAATTTCTTTCCTAAATTAGAAACGGCATTCAATGATGGATCCCCAGCAGCCGCAACCCTAGGAAAAGATGCGGCCTGCCCTAATCCTTCGTCTTCAACCTCCAGCCGAGCCTCCCCCAAGCATGAACCAGACGAAACCTCTACCTCTGGCAAGGAGTGACCTTTAGAACGTTGTAATATCTGACGTGCCAACAGATTCACCCCCCCGCAAGCGTCAGGCACATCACGATCTCCCAAATGAATAGAGGCCTCCCCTGTTTTGCACGCAGTCGTAACAGTTGCAGGCTGTCCAATGGCGCTTGCCAAACCATCCTGATGAAGCCCTGTAATTTTACCAGAACTACAAGAGCCTACACCAGCACCCTCACTCGGATGAACAGGCGCATTCAGAAGGTTCCCCACAGCAGGAACCTCAACACTTACCATGCTCTGTTTTTCCTCGGATTTGGACCTCTTTTTAGTAACTTCAGAAGGCAAAGCACGGGCCACCTTCTTTCCCAAATCCTGACCAGAAGAATTAGGCAGGGCATTCACAGCCCCAATTGAAGCTCCTGAATTGGATTGAACTCCTGAGTTGGGAAACTCTGCAGGTGGAGACTTTTGTGGCCGAGAACCATTGGCGCTCGAGAGAGAAGCAACAGCCTTCTTATGAGGGGAGCCCTTCTTGTGGGGTGATTTCTTCTTCCCCATTTGAAGATGGAGAAAACCAAAACCCCAACCCAAAACTCCAAGGACCCAGACACAATATAACAGCCCACACAAACAGAACAAGAAATGCAGAAATTTGTAAAAAAAAAAAAAAACAGAGACAAAACAGAAAGAAAATCAGAGAAGCTTATCTCTTGAAGCGCCCTGCTCCGCAACCGTCAATCAGCAGCCATGGATGACCTCTTGAAGACGTGCCCAGCGCCGCTACCTTGTTCAACTTGCCCTCTAGTCTTCAAACCGTAACCATGGACAGCATCACCATGGATGAAGACGAAGCCCCCAAAAACTCAATCCACCATTGTTGTGAGGAGTAGACTTTAAATTTCTAAAGGTTGAAATGGCTCTCCTAGGCTAGATAACACAGCAAGCAGCAGTTCACACTTAACTAACGTGAGGTCTTACAAGGTTTCATGCTTTCTAACCTGTTGGCTTTACTCAAGGTTAAAAAAAATGAGAACACAACCTAGGGGGTAACACAGCACCATTCTGGGAAATTCGCAGGTCCTCTGTTTTGTTTCCAAGCCCATTAGATCCAGCCCCTTTGGCACGCCCCTTACGACGGCTTGGCAGAGAATCGACCCTACTTCCAGCCCCCAAAGAAGAAGAGTGTTGCTCAGGATGTAGCTTGCTTAACTCGGGACCACCAACAAAATCCACACTCTGTTTTTGCCCAGAACTTAAAACCAGACTCGGATCCTCCACAATAGAGTTCAGAAGCCCCATCTCCCCCGAATCTTTACCTAAACCAGCAGACTCCAAAGACCCCTCACTCAAGGCTGAAGGAGATGGAATTCTATTTCGAATTCCATGAAGACCCGAGGATGGAATGCTCTTGGCAAAAGGTTTCTTCTGAGGAGATTTCTTCCTTCTCATAATGCACACCAAAACAAGGAGAACCGCAGAAGAACAAACCCACAACCTCCCCAAACAGAACAACAGAAGACCAAGAACAGGGAACAACCAAACTCGAAAAACGAAAATGCAAACACAAAACAGAACGTAAAAAGACTCTAAAAAACAGAAAATGAAGAGAACTTACCTCGGTGATGCGCCCAGCTCCGCTCCCTTCATCAACCGGATATACAAAGCTTCAATGAACAGCCATGGAAGCCACGAAACCACCATAATTGAAGCTCAAAAAATCAGTCCCCCATTGTTGGGAGGAGAGAGAACAGAGAGAATTTTTTGCGCCTTTCGGGGTGACAACAAGCGTCCAGAATCCAGATCAAACTATTAACTCAAAACAGCATAATTTACATGGTTCAACAAAAAGCAGTTTGTTTTTTTTTTTTCTTATTTTAAGGGAACAGCAATACTCCCTTTAGTGCCTCTCAACTAGCACTCAGATGTCTTCCTCATCATCATTCCGTCTTGGCCGTGGAGGTGCCCATGGAGTCAGCAGGTCCGTGGGGAATTCAGGGAAGATGCAGCCTAATTGGTCTGCCACATCTTTATCTCTTGCCTGCGCATATGTGGCCCATTGAGCCATCTTCTTCTGCAGGTCCATTAAGCACGCCATGGTCAGAGACTGAGCAGCAGCCAGACCATCCAGCTCGAACTCCATGTTTCCCTTCCTTCGCAACCTCAAGGCCGTAGGCAACTCCAGGTAGCCCGTGTAGGCCAGTTGCCTTTCCATTCGCTCTACTGGGACCCCTGCACGTAAGCACAGCTTAGTAATTGTGTTAGGAAAGAAAAGTGGTCCCTTACCCTTTTTGGCGCAGTCAGCAATTGAAGCTGCAATGACCTCGCCCACGTTGATTGTGAGACCTCGCATGATCGCGTAGACCAGCAGCGATCTGCTCTGGTTGATGGTGGTCTCATGGGTCACTGGGGATAGCTTCCTCCTCACGAAGGAAAACCAGACAGCCGCCTTGGCTGTGAGGGTGGCACTCATCAGGGTGTGCCTCCCATTGCGCGATACTGTCCATGATGCCTCTGGCTGGCCAATGATCCGAATTGCCTCCTCCAAGACAGCTTATGTTGGCTCATCAACGATCCTTGCATAGTCAGTGTGTTTTTTTTTTTGCAAAAGTGAATATATATAAGCAAAAGGCCTCAAAGCCCGAGGCCAAAGGGCACAACAACAGGGGAACAAACACTGGGAGACCCAATGTACGGCAACAAAACGAAAACAACACAGCGGAAACCTCACAGCCCGAGGGAAAGCAAAAGCCAAACAACAACATACCCCAGCATCCAACCCACAAACGGGAAGGAGCTAGAAAAAACAAAAGCAGAGAGAAGTAACACAACTAAAAAGCAAAGAAACAGCTGAAGCAGGAGGAAACAAAACGTGACACCTCAACCGCGATCAGCCCACAAAACTTCGTTGATCGCCGCAGAGTTCCCTGTTCTTGGTCTTCTGTTGTTCTGTTTGGGGAGGTTGTGGGTTTGTTCTTCTGCGGTTCTCCTTGTTTTGGTGTGCATTATGAGAAGGAAGAAATCTCCTCAGAAGAAACCTTTTGCCAAGAGCATTCCATCAGCGGAAACCTCACAGTCAGTGTGTTTTTGGCCCTTGAGGCCATAGGCTTCGTTGATCGCCTTCGCTGAGAAGTCCACCTCAACCCCTCTGACCACAGACAGGCCATCCTCAGGATTCATTAAGTTGGCGTAAAAGTCATACACCATGCTGGAGTAGGCTGGATTGGGTGGTCTGCACAGCTCCTCCCAGCCGTGATTCGTGATCCCTGCGCGCAAGAATTGCGGCAGGTCAGCAGGTGCGTCAAGGAATCCCTTCTCGTGCAGCAACTCCCTCTTCCTCAGCTCAATGCCTCTAGACTCAGCGTCAGAAGACACGTATCTCACTGATTGAGGCTCATCTTAAGGGTAAAGCTTGGCTTTCCCTTTGTCTTTCGGTTTGGCTGACTCAGCAGCCTCAATCTTGAGCTTCTTTAGAGACGGCTCATCACTCCCCTTCTCTGATGAAGGCGCCCTCCTGGTTTTCTTTTTCTTGGACTTCTTGGGCCGTTTGGCCTTGACAACTCTGGCGGCCTTCTTCTTCTTCAACCTCGCCTTGGTTGTGATCTGCTGGAGGCAAGCCCCCAGTGTCTCGTCCATCGAATCATCCCTCTTCGCAGGGCTCTCAGGGCTGGCTTCCCTCAAAGGAGAGAAGACCTCTTCTTCCTCAGCTTCCTCACTGCCCTGCGTCGATTCTTGATATTCTCCATATGGAAATTCAGGGTCAGGTTGTGGAGAAGCGGGTGAAGCTGCAGGGCTCTCTTCTGGTGGGGCGTGTTTAGAACTCTGCGGCGATTGAAGAAGCTCAGGGCTTCGCGCTGGTGGAGATGGCGAAGAGCTCTGCTTGGCTGACTCTTGTGACCGACGGTCACTTTCTTGACTCTCCACAGAGGGAGTCTTTTTCTTGCTCGTTTCTTCAGCCACCGCCATGCTCCACTTGCGCTTCTTGGGTGTTCCTGCTGATTCAGAAGGTCCAGCAGGTATCTCCGTAACTACCTTCCACTTCTTCTTGCGGATCGTCAGTTTGAGGAGTCGTTCAGTGCGCGCAGCCTCAGCATCTGCAAGGGCAAGAAGTGCTTCCCTCGCAGCAGTTTCAGCGTCGTCAGCCCTCTTCTTGGACGCAGATCTTTCAGCTCTTGTTAGCACCATTGTTGAATCGTGGGAATCTGGAAAGAAGAATTGCAGATGAAGAGGGAGAGAGATTTCTTGGCGTTCAGATAATGGAGAAATCGTACGGATCAACGCGCTTCTAACGGATATAAGTAATGATGGAAATCCCAACGGCTATATTTGTTGCGGATTCTGCAAATCCAGCGCAATTCTAGTGACCGTTGGAGATTTTCTGCATTTAAATGCCAATCTTTTCTCAACCGAATCTTTGATTTGGCCCAATATCTCCTCGATCTTTTTAGCTTGATTTCATCCCCTTGATTCCCTCTATTGATTCTCTACAAAAAGAAATAAAATCAACATCAAATGCATAATTAAAATTACACAAAAATATACACAAACAGTAACCGGAAAATCGCAAAAAATAAACTAAGGCATGAGCCTCGTATGGACGAGCACAGTGATCACTCGTCCTCTCTCGTTCCTATTTTCACGTTTCAGCCAAGAGGAAGGCCGAGAGAGTCTTCACATCTCCTTCCTCATAGTAGTGCTTCAATCTTGCACCATTAACCATGAATGGTTGTCCTTGCTGCAGGTTCTTTATCTCGATTGCACCATGAACAAACCATTAGTTATTACAAATGGACCTGACCATCTAGACTTAAGTTTGCCTGGAAATAATTTCAATCGTGAGTTAAATAATAAGACAAGCTGGCCTTTCTTGAAGTCCTTAATCCTAAGTCTACTGTCGTGCCAAATCTTGGTCTTTTCCTTATACATTTTAGCATTTTCATAAGACATATGCCTAAGCTCGTCAAGCTCATGTAATTGCAAAGACCGCAATGTTCCCGCATCAGTCACGCAGTAATTCAACTCTTTTAGGGCCCAAAATGCTTTAATTTCTAACTCGAATGGCAAGTGACATGCTTTGCCATACACAAGTCTATAAGGAGACATACCTAGGGGTGTTTTATATGCAGTCCTATATGCCCAAAGTGCATCCTCGAGTTTAAACGACCAATCTTTTCTATTGGGTTTGACCACTTTTTCTAGTATGTTTTTAATCTCCCTATTTGAAATTTCAGCCTGGCCATTCGAATGTGGGTGATAAGGGGTGGCTACTCTATGTCTAACATTATACTTAGCCAACACTCTCTCCATAGCTTTGTTAATGAAATGTGTCCCCTCATCACTGATTATAGCACGAGGTGTCCCAAATCTAGTAAAAATATGTCTATGCAAGAATCTTATGACTGTTTTGGCATCATTATTTGGACATGCTATGGCCTCTACCCACTTAGATACATAGTCTACTGCTACCAAGATGTAAAGGTTACCTGATGATGGGGGAAATGGTCCCATGAAGTCGATGCCCCACACATCAAAGAGCTCCAACTCTAAGATGTAAGTGAGAGGCATTTCATCCTTTCGGCTAAGGTTACCTGTTCTCTGGCATTCATCACAGCTGTGGGCATAGTTGTGGGCATTCTTGAAGATCGTTGGCCAATAGTAGCCACTCTGGAACACCTTTGCAGCTGTCCTTTGGCCACCAAATGTCCACCATAGGGTGCTGTATGGCAGTGCTGCAGCACAGACTTCGCCTCAGCAGCTGAAACACACTTCCTGAGCAGACCATCAGCACATGTCTTGTAAAGTGTGGGATCATCCCATATGAATTTCCTTGCTTCATGAAGGAACCTCTTCTTATCTTGTCCTCCCTTGAAAGTTGGTAGTACCTGCGATGCAAGGAAGTTAGCAATGTCAGCAAACCAAGGTTCCTCATCGTTATCACGATGAGTCAATACAAAGACATGTTCATCAATAAAAGCATCAGAAATTGCGGTTTCCGCAATTTTTTCGCAATTATGCTGCAATCTAGAAAGATGATCCGCAACCACATTTTCACATGCTTTCTTATCTCTAATGTCCAGATCAAACTCTTGCAGCAGCAAAACCCATCTAATCAACCTAGGCTTAGCATCAGCCTTCCTCATAAGGTACTTTAAAGCATAATGGTCAGTGTACACGATTGTCCTAGTGCCTACAATGTAATTCCTAAACTTCTCACAAGCAAACACTACAGCTAGCATTTCCTTCTCAGTAGTTGTGTAGTTACATTGTGCCTCATTAAGTGTCTTACTAGCATAGTATACAGGGTGTGTTAACTTGTCAATCTTTTGTCCTAACATAACCCCTACAGCATAGTCACTTGCATCACATAACATCTCAAATGGGAGATCCCAATTAGGCCCTACTATAATAGGTGTTGTGACTAGTGCTTCCTTAAGGGTTTTCCAAGCTAGGAAACATTCTTTAGAGAAAATGAATGGTTTGTTTAGCTCTAGAAGCTCACATAAAGGCTTGGAGATCTTAGAAAAGTCCTTAATGAACCTTCTATAGAAGCCAGCATGTCCTAAAAAACTTCTAATGGCTTTGACATTTTGAGGTTCTACCAATTTCTCTATTATTTCAATTTTAGCCCTATCGACCTTCACACCTGCTCTAGACACTCTATGACCTAAGACAATCCCTTCATCCACCATGAAGTGGCACTTCTCCCAATTTAGGACTAGGTTGGTCTCCTCACACCTACCCAGGACTTGTCCTAAGTTCTCTAGACAGTTTGTAAATGAATCCCCAAAGACTGAGAAATCATCCATGAATATCTCTATCATGGACTGTTGCGTGCTCAATGTGTAAAGATAATTATGCAAAAGTGTAGAGAGAGCACTTAGAACATGCAAGCATACATGGTCTCACAGCAAGTAGTAAGTATATTTCATTCGTTTTTTCCACAGAGACTCATTTTTAGCTATTCGCGAAGTGTGTTTGTTAAGAAAGATGGGATGAATTTGATGGGGTAAAATTGGTTTTTAATTATCTACTTTTTGCTGAATGTATAAAGGGATATAACATATACAAATGCAAGTTAAAACTAGACTTAAAAGGCAAGAGATGGAATTAATAAACGAGAAAGAAAACAGCTAAACAGAATGAAAATCTGGCAGAATTGCGAGGACCGCAATGTTTCCGCAATTAAACAGCAACGAACGTGTGTAAATGGGTGGATTAAGGGCTACTAATGACTATCCTATAGGCATTTTCTTACGATTCTCAAGCATTGGATCAACTCTCTATACATCAAACTCACTCTATCTCAAGTATCGTCCGATTCCATGCATTAGAGTCTTAAGTTTACTCGACTTCAAAGTAAGGACTTAAGCATCTTGTTTAAGCAGGAGTGTTTAGTTTGTACTAGGGAAACGCCTATTCCTAGGCCGTTTCCTGATTACCATGAAAGGCTAGCATGATTATATGACTCTGAACTCTTACTCCTTCCAGAGGTTAGGAGTTCTTTGGACAAAATGGATGGCCAATCGAAATTGCCCGTGGGATGAAGCTTACATACAATCAATGTTCGAGTGTTAATCTGCCTACTTGATTCACGTTTTTTTTAGCCTATAGTTCTGTCATTAGCATGCCCCGAAGTGACTTAGCTACTCATGTATATATAGAGAACAGAAATGGCAGATAAGATAGACATGCTTAGAAGGAAAATGTGCTTAAAACAGTAATACAAAACCGTAGCAGCAGAAGGTAGAAACTGTGAAATGCAGAAGTGTACTTTGATTGCTTTGATTGTTTGACGACAAAGGAAAGCTTTAAAAGAAATGATTAAAAGACAGACAACAACGAAATGCAGTAACTCAAACTCTAAACTAAGAACAACAGTGATCAGACATGGAAGTAAGAAGAACAAGACAGAAAAGCAGTAAAGGATTGCTGGAAAGCTTCGTGGCAGTCGCCTCGAATGAAGGTGATGAGAAGTCAGCCTTGCTTGGATGAATCCAATCGAGAGAGAAGAAGAATCTCCTCTCCTTCCTATCAGATTATCGACTCCAAAAGCTGAGACTCTCACTCCAACAAACGGCAAAGGAAAACAGAGAGAAATGATGGACTGCGAGAAGACTTCTGCGCTTCGAATGATGATCAAACCTCCGACTTTGGCCCCCTTTTATAGTAGTTTGCAGGTGCGTTTGGGCCAAGGAGAACCATCAATCTTCAACGTCGTATATCAGAATGGATGGAGGAGAAAGAATGAATCCCTGAAATTACGGAAATTAACAGAAAAAGATCAGTCAACTTACGGTTTTCACTTGAATAATTGCGGCCTCAGCAATGTTTTCGCAATTCATTCGCAATGCTCATTTTTTCATTCTTTTCCTTCGGTTTTCAACCCTTTTTCTACCTATTGTACATAAGTCCTATATTAGCTACCTTCTTCTAATTCTCATATTAAAGCATAGGTTTAGGCTAAATGCTAACAAAAACACCTAAAAGTGTACATCTTCCTAAGCTAAGTGGGTTCTAAATAAGTCACTTTCAGAGACTTAACACACCCCCAAACTTAAGGCTTTGCTTGTCCTCAAGCATACTAAGGACTTACTTAGGCTGCTGTTTTATCTTCTTTAACTACTTACCGACTCCCCTATATCCCTATCTCTAGCAGTGCTGTCCTGTGACACACTTCTAAGTTTAGAATTAACCTCTTATCAAGCTTCTTCTGACTTCACCTGCCTACTATACCTGCTGTTTCTGTTAACCCCTTACTACTGATCTAACTACTTCTATGATATCATGCTACTATCCCTAAGGTTTCAAATTCTACCAAGCTTTACTCCAGACTCAGTACATGCTTCTAGCTTAACTTTTAATGTGCCTAGGATTCCTTAGAGTCATGCCAGTCTTAGTATTAACAGTGACAGTGGTACTTTTAGAGAACAACCTAAGCCCTGGCATCACTGCATTGGATATACATTCATCTCCCTAGACAAACCTAAAAGCTACAACCTTGTGCTTAGCTCATTAAGGATCAGAGTTCTTTTTTTTTTTACTAGGACATCTAAGCCACAAGATTATAACTCCTAAGCATACATTCTTCTTCCCCTATTTCTCCCTTTTTCCTTTTTTACTTAGGTGGAGTCTCTCCTTGGGTTGCCTTTTGATGCAATGCCACTTGTGGTTTACACACTTGGCACTGATTACTCAGCACTTGAGAGAGACTCCCCTCTTTATTCTATTTTACACTTTTTTCTATTTATCACAAAAAAAATTTTCTTAAAGGAGAAGAGGAATGCTTATGTCCTAAGGAAGAGAGGAATGTTCCTAGGCCTAGGGTGGCCTCCCCCAAACTTCAACTACTCATTGTCCCCAATGAGTGTTTGAGGTGGCACACCCCCAAACTTATCCTAGAAGCATCTAGTCTACAGTAAAACAAAGAGAATCTAAAAATCCTAGGCATAGGCAAAACATTCTAAAAGCAATTATTCCAACAGCAGAAAATTTGAACATAACAGACAGTTTTAAGGACTTACGGTTTATGCATGCTGAGCACTATTCAGAGGCGAATTTAAACTATCAAAGCGTGTCCTATGACACTCATCCAGCATGCTTTAAGATCAGCTATATAAGGTAGTCATGCTAGCAGCAACAGATAGAATATAACAGATCACAGCCTAACTAAACAGACAGGCCAAAACATGCAATCAGTCACAAAAATTGCGGGAACCGCAATTATTTCGCAATCCAATCCGGGCAGATTTAACATTGATTCAGGCCCCTAGCATGCTTTTTCCTGTTACTCATGCATCCTAAAAATAAAACTAAACTATCCTACCTATTCAGCTAACATCAGACTAGACTAAGCAGAAGAAAATACATAAAACTAAACATTAAAAACAGATCAAAAGTTGAACACGAAACAGCATAATATACATGATCCTATCAGAAAGCAGAAAAATTGTTTTTTTTTCCTAAGGGAACAGCAATACTCCCTTTAGTGCACTTCAAACCAGCACTCAATTCTCGTCATCCTCATCTGGTTGCCTTGGTCGTGGGGGCACCCATGGAGTTAGGAGATTGGTAGGGAAGTCCGGGAAGATGCACCCCAGCTGGTCTGCAACTTCCTTATCCCTTGCCCGCGCATAGTTGGCCCATTGAGCCATTCTCCTCTGCATGTCCATCAAGCAGGCCATGGATAGGGACTGTTCAGCAGCCAGCCTATCCAATTCAAACTCCATATTCCCCTTTCTTCTCAGCCTCAGGTTAGCAGGCAGCTCCAAATGGCCTGTGTAAGGCAGCTGCTGCTCCAACCGCTCGGTGGGGACTCCTGCAAGCAAACATAGCTTGGTTATGGTATTAGGGAAAAACAAGGGTCCCTTACCTTTCTTTGCGCATTCAGCAATGGCAGCTGACATGATTTCCCCCACATTGACCGTGAGACCGCGCATGATAGCATAAACCAGCAGTGATCTACTCTGGTTGATTGTCGTCTCGTGGGTCACAGGGGACAGTCTTCTCCTCACAAAGGCAAACCAAACAGCTGCCTTTGCTGTCAGATTGGCACTCATTAAGGTGTGCCTCCCATTGCGTGAGACAGTCCACGCTGCTTCAGGCTGGCCAATTGTGCGAATGGCCTCTTCCAGCACTGCCTCAGTCGGCTCATCAACTATCCGTGCATAATCTGTATGAGGTTGGCCCTTGAGACCAAAGGCTTCATTGATGGCCTTGGCTGAGAAATCCACTTCCACCCCTCTGACCACAGACAGGCCATCCTCAGGGCTGAGCACATTGGCGTAGAAATCGTACACCATGCTCGTGTATGCTGGATTAGGCGGTCTGCAGAATTCCTCCCAGCCGTGGTTGATCACTCCTGCGCGCAAGAACTGCGGCAGGTCAGCGAGGCGGTCGAGGAAACCTTTCTCGTGCAACAGGTCCCTCTTCCTTAGCTCAGCACCCCTAGATTCAGCGTCAGACGAGACATACCTCACTGACTGAGGTTCGTCTTCAGGGTAGAGTTTAGCCTTCCCCTTATCTGCTGGTTTGGATGATGCAGCAGCCTCCACCTTGATGCGTTTGAGCGAAGGCTCAGCACTCTCCTTGTCCGTCGATGGCACCTCCTTGGCCTTTTTCTTCAACTTCTTGGCCTTAACAATCTTGGCCTTAACAATCTTGGCCTTCTTCTTCTTCTTGAGCCTGGCCTTGATATTGATCTGCTGGAGGCATGCCCCCAACGTTTCTTCCATAGAATCGTCCTGCTGTGCAGGCTCGGTAGGGCTATCTTCCCTCATAGGAGAAAAGACTTCGTCTTCCCCAGCATCTCCACTGCCTTGCGTGGACTCTTGATAATCCCCATAAGGGAATTCAGGATCAGGCCGTGGATAATTGTGCTCTGCTGATGGTGTCTGCGCAGAACTCAGTGGCGAAGATGGCAGCTCAGGACTCTGCGCTGCTGCAGGTGTCGGATCAGAACTCTGAGGTGCTGGAGACAACACGGGGCTCTGTGCAGGCGGTGACGACTCTGCGCTTGGCACTGGTTCAGATGGGAGAGGGCTGTGCGCAGGTGAGGCAGACGGTGACGATCCTTCTTTGGCTGACTCGTGGGATGCACGATCAGGTTCTTGACTCTCCACAGAGGGAGTCTTTGCTGTGCTTGGTTCGGCGGCCGTCTGGACACTCCACCGGCGTTTCTTGGGCGTGCCCACTGGCTCAGATGGTCCAGCAGGGATCTCAGTGACCACCCTCCACTTCTTCCTACGAATAGGAAGCTTGGGAAGAGGACCGGTGCGAACGGCACCATCGTTTGCAAGGGCGAGAAGCGCTTCCCTCGCAGCCGCTTCAGCTGCGTCATCAGCCTTCTTCTTGGCTGCGGATCTTTCAGCACGTGTGGCCACCATTGTCGAATCTTGGAGGTTTGGAGAGATGGATCAGAGATGGAGAGAATCGCAGATTTCTTGAAATCAGAGAATGAGAGAATCGTATCGAACAAGCGCGTTCTAACGGCTATAAATGCAACGGAAAAAATCCCAACGGCTCTTTTTTGCGGATCCAGCAATTTTAGCGCAATTGTAGGGATATTATTTCATAAAAAATCTCCAACTTTGCTCGTCCATATCTTTTATTTGGCTCAACCGTTTCTTGATTTTTAAAGCTTGATTTACTCTCCTTGATTCCCTCTTTCGATTCCCTACAAAAACAAATAAAACAAACATTAAATACGCAATTAAAAACACACCACAAAACATACAAACGATAATCGGAAAAACAGTAAAAATAAACTAAGGCATTTGGCCTTGACTAAACGAGCACAGTAACCACTCGTTCTCTCTCGTTCTCTTTGTTATGCTTCAGTCAAGAGGAAGGCCGAGAGAGTCTTCACATCTCCTTCCTCATAGTAGTGCTTCAACCTAGCACCATTGACCATAAATGGCTGGCCTTGCTGCAAGTTCTTTATCTCTATTGCACCATGAACAAAGACATTAGTAATAACAAATGGACCTGACCATCTAGACTTTAGTTTGCCTGGAAATATCTTTAAACGTGAGTTAAATAATAGGACAAGTTGGCCTTTCCTAAAGTCTTTGATCCTAAGTCTACTGTCGTGCCATATTTTGGTCTTTTCTTTATACATTTTGGCATTCTCATAGGCCATATGCCTAAGCTCATCAAGTTCATGTAGCTGCAAAGATCTCAATGTCCCCGCATCCTTTACACAGAAATTCAATTCCTTCATGGCCCAAAATGCTTTGTTTTCTAACTCAAGTGGCAAGTGGCAAGCCTTGCCATACACCAACCTATAGGGAGACATGCCTAGGGGTGTCTTATATGCTGTTCTATAAGCCCAAAGTGCATCCTCAAGCTTAAATGACCAGTCTTTCCTATTAGGTTTGACTACCTTTTCTAGGATGTTTTTTATCTCCCTATTAGAAATTTCAGCTTGACCATTCGAGTGTGGGTGATAGGGAGTAGCTACCCTATGTCTAATGTTATATTTAGCCAATACTTTCTCCATAGCCTTATTAATGAAATGTGACCCCTCATCACTAATGATAGCACGAGGAGTCCCAAATCTAGTGAAAATGTGCCTATGCAAGAAGCTAGTGACTGTTTTAGCATCATTATTAGGACATGCTTTGGCTTCGACCCACTTGGACACGTAGTCTACTGCTACTAAAATGTAAAGGTTACCTGATGATGGAGGGAATGGTCCCATGAAATCAATGCCCCACACATCAAAGAGCTCCAACTCTAAGATGTAGGTGAGGGGCATCTCATCCTTGCGACTGAGGTTACCTGTCCTTTGGCATTCGTCACAGCTGTGGGCATAATTGTGGGCATCCTTGAAGATTGTTGGCCAATAGTAGCCACTCTGAAATACCTTCGCAGCTGTTCTTTGACCACCAAAGTGTCCACCGTAAGGAGATGAGTGACAGTGCTGCAGCACAGACTTTGCTTCAGCAGCTGAAACACACTTCCTCAACAACCCATCTGCACAGGTTCTGTAAAGTGTGGGGTCATCCCAGATGAATTTCCTTGCTTCATGAAGGAACCTCTTCTTCTCTTGTCCTCCCTTGAACACTGGCAATACCTGTGATGCACGGAAGTTAGCAATGTCAGCAAACCAAGGTTCCTCATCGTTATCACGATGAGCCAACGCAAAGACATGTTCATCTATAAAAGCATCAGAAATTGCGGTCTCCGCAATGTTTTCGCAATTGTGCTGCAATCGAGACAGGTGATCTGCAACCACATTTTCACATCCCTTCTTGTCCCGAATGTCCAAATCAAATTCCTGCAGCAATAACACCCATCTAATCAACCTAGGCTTGGCATCAGCCTTCCTCATAAGATATTTTAAAGCAGAATGGTCAGTGTATACAATGGTCCTAGTGCCTACAATGTAATTTCTAAATTTTTCACAAGCAAATACTACAGCAAGCATCTCTTTCTCAGTAGTTGTATAATTACATTGAGCCTCATTCAAGGTCTTGCTAGCATAATAGACAGGGTGTGTCAGCTTGTCAATCTTCTGTCCTAACATGACTCCTACAGCATAGTCACTGGCATCACATAGCATCTCAAATGGGAGATCCCAATTTGGTCCTACTATGATTGGTGCTGTGACCAGTGCTTCCTTAAGGGTTTTCCAAGCTACTACACATTCTTTAGAGAAGATAAATGGTCTATTTAGCTCTAGAAGCTCGCACAGAGGCTTGGCTATCTTAGAAAAGTCCTTAATGAACCTTCTGTAGAAGCCAGCGTGCCCTAAGAAGCTTCTAATGGCTTTGACATTCTGGGGCTCTACCAATTTCTCTATGATCTCTATTTTTGCCCTATCCACTTCTACACCTGCCCTTGACACTCTATGTCCTAAGACAATCCCTTCATCTACCATAAAATGGCACTTTTCCCAATTTAGGACTAGGTTGGTCTCTTCACACCTAGCCAGGACTTGTCCTAAGTTTTCTAGACAGGTTTTAAATGAATCCCCAAAGACTGAGAAGTCATCCATGAATATTTCTATCATGGACTCATCCAACTCAGAGAAGATTGCCATCATGCACCTTTGGAAAGTTGCCGGTGCATTGCATAAGCCAAAAGGCATTCTGCGGAAGGCAAACGTTCCAAAAGGGCAAGTGAAGGTGGTCTTCTCTTGATCCTTAGGGTCTATAGTAATTTGATTATAGCCAGAGTATCCATCTAAAAAACAATAGTAGGCTCTACCAGCTATTCTGTCTAGCATCTGGTCAATAAACGGTATAGGGAAATGGTCTTTTTTAGTTTCTTTATTTAATTTTCTGTAATCCATACATACCCTCCACCCTGTGACAGTCCTTGTTGGAATTAGTTCGTTATTCTCATTGACTACCACAGTTATTCCCCCCTTTTTAGGTACACATTGGATGGGGCTCACCCACTGGCTACTAGCTATGGGGAAAATTACTCCTGCATCTAACCACTTGATTATTTCCTTCTTCACTACCTCTTTCATAGAGGGGTTCAACCTACGCTGGTGATCTACCCTAGGTGTGTGCTCTTCCTCTAGTATAATTTTGTGCATGCAATAAGAAGGGCTAATGCCTCGAATATCAGCAATCGTCCATGCTATAGCCTTCCTATGTTGTTTAAGCAGTAAAATTAAATCAACCTCATGCTGTTCACTTAGTTTAGAAGAAATAATTACAGGCAGCGTATCATTATCTCCTAAATATGCATATTTGAGGTGAGTAGGTAGTGGTTTCAGTTCTAACACAGGTGGATGCTCAATGGAGGGCTTTAACGGATTTATAGTTCTATCAGTTAAATCTATATTCATACATACATGTTGAGGTTTATCTACAGGCATATTCATTATGTCAGATACATTTAAGTCAGCTACATCTACTTGTACATATTCACTAGCATGCTTGGTTAACAATACATGTTCTAATTGTTCTTCCATCAGTGAGTCAACAATATCCATGCTAGCACAGGATTCAAGGTCAGAGGGATACCTTAAAGCTTTATAAACACTAAATTTTACCTCTTCATCATGAACCCTCATAGTTAACTCACCTTTTTGAACATCTATTAGTGCCCTACCTGTGGCTAGAAATGGTCTACCTAGCAGGATGGGGACCTCCTTGTCTGCCTCATAGTCCAGGACAATGAAATCTGCAAGGAAAATGAATTTGTCAACTTTAACTAGAATATCCTCGATCTTACCTTCTGGATATGCGATGGATCTGTCTGCTAGTTGTAAAGTGACTGTGGTTGGACGTGCTTCTCCCATTCCCAACTGGCGGAATAGGGACAGGGGCATGAGGTTTATGCTGGCGCCCAGGTCACAAAGCGCTCTGCCCACGTGCTTGCCTCCAAGTTCTACAGGTAAGGTGAAGGAACCAGGATCCTTCTCCTTCTTGGGCAGCTTGTTCTGGAGGATGGCACTGCACTCCTCGGTGAGGTTCACTGTTTCAAACTCACCAATTATTTTCTTGTTAGTAATAATGTCCTTCAAAAACTTTACATATGAAGGCATAGACTGTAAAACCTCTACAAAAGGAATGTTAACATGCACTTGCTTAAGTATTTCTAAAAATTTATTAAAATGAACTTCCTGTTCCTGCTTCTTCTTAAGCCTTCGAGGGTATGGAGGTGGTGGCACATATGCAGGCACGTCAGGACGCCTTAAGATAGGTGGAGGCCTTGGAATTTCTTCTACGTCCTCAACAATTGGCTCTAGCCTGGCTCCTGATGTGCTAGTTGGTGGTGGACCTTGGCTTGGCAGAGACTCCAGTGGAGCACTAGACTCAGTGTTCTCTACTCTCTTTGGTGTGTCCTTTGTGTTGCTCACCAATGGTCTTCCACTCCTAAGTTCAATTGCTTGAACTTGTTCTTTGCCATCTCTCCTTGGTACCTCGGTGTCAGCAGGGAATCTACCTTGGGGCCTACTTTTAAGTTCATTGGCTAATTGGCCTATTTGGTTTTCCAGGCTCCTAAGAGTACCTTGCTGGCTCTGAAGAGTAGCATCATTCTTAGCTATATATTCCTTGAGTAGGTTTTCTACAGAAGATCCTACAGGTTGATTGTATGGTTTTTGGTACATTGATTGGTTATGTTGGGGAGTGAAACCAGGTGTTCCACTCGGCCTTGGTTGGTTAGGATTTTGGTTAGTGTTCTGTTGGCCACCCCATGACAGGTTAGGGTGGTTTCTCCAACCAGGGTTATAGGTGTTGGAGTAGGGGTTATTCCTAGGCTGCTGCTGGCTTCCAACATAGCAGACTGAAGATGGATTCCCAGGGCAGTATTCATATGGGTGCCCTTCCCCACAGAATCCACAGATAGGTGCCTCGCCTTGATTTGGTTGGGTGCCCATTGACATAGTTGTGGCGGTATTGGCACTGGTTTGGAGATTGGCCTGAGCCATTTGCTTAACTAGGTTGGTCAGGGCATTTATTTGGGTGCTCATGGCGCTTAGAGCATCCTTATCTTGAGCCCTAGTTGGCTCTACTAGATCGTCTGACCACCTACAGTGAGATGCTGAGATCTTCTCCAAGATCTCATAGGCCTCGTTGTAACTCTTGGACAACATGGAACCACCAGCAGATGAATTTAAGACTTGCCTAGTGCTGGGGTTGCATCCTTTGAAAAAGACCTCTATTTGGATACACCATGGGATGCCATGATGTGGACATTTAAGAAGAAGATCTTTGAATCTAGTCCAAGCTTCGTGAAGAGACTCATTATCAGCTTGTTTAAACTTGACTATGTCATCACGAAAGGTAGAATTCCTATCAGGTGGGAAGTATTTGACTAGGAATTTTTCTGCTAAATCTGTCCAATTGCGGACAGATCCAGAGGGTAATGAGTTCAACCATGTTTTGGCTTTGTCCCTCAAAGAATAAGGAAACAAGTATAGCCTTAAAGCTTCTTGGGATACTCCAGGGATGATAAAGGTATCACTGACTCCTAAGAAGTTCCTAAGATGGTTGTGGGGATCCTCATTCTCTATTCCAAAGAATTGTCCCACAGTGGACAACATTTGGAACATCACTGGCTTTAACTCGAATGAGTGGGCAGTGATTTCAGGACGGATTATGCTGGGGTTCAGCTCCCCAGGCATAGGTACTAGATATGAAAGAATGGCACTATTCTTGTCATTCGCTATTTCGATGGGGTTGCGAATGACAGGTACCGGATTTGGAACTATATCGCCCATTTCTTTGATTTCAGGTATGATTTGAGGTATAGGAGGTTGCTTAAAGAGACGTTTCTTCGCTTTGTTTCTAGCTCGAAGTGATCTTTCAGGTTCAGGATCGAACTCTAAATTACTATGTGAACGCTCACTCATAAACTACCCTAACAGCACCTGCAAAAGAAATGAAACAGATTAGTTTCACTCAATGATAAACTTGATTTTTCAAACTTAACAAACTTCGTTTTCACTTAAAATAAGTCCCCGGCAGCGGCGCCAAAAACTTGTTGCGTGCTCAATGTGTAAAGATAATTATGCAAAAGTGTAGAGAGAGCACTTAGAACATGCAAGCATACATGGTCTCACAGCAAGTAGTAAGTATATTTCATTCGTTTTTTCCACAGAGACTCATTTTTAGCTATTCGCGAAGTGTGTTTGTTAAGAAAGATGGGATGAATTTGATGGGGTAAAATTGGTTTTTAATTATCTACTTTTTGCTGAATGTATAAAGGGATATAACATATACAAATGCAAGTTAAAACTAGACTTAAAAGGCAAGAGATAGAATTAATAAACGAGAAAGAAAACAGCTAAACAGAATGAAAATCTGGCAGAATTGCGAGGACCGCAATGTTTCCGCAATTAAACAGCAACGAACGTGTGTAAATGGGTGGATTAAGGGCTACTAATGACTATCCTATAGGCATTTTCTTACGATTCTCAAGCATTGGATCAACTCTCTATACATCAAACTCACTCTATCTCAAGTATCGTCCGATTCCATGCATTAGAGTCTTAAGTTTACTCGACTTCAAAGTAAGGACTTAAGCATCTTGTTTAAGCAGGAGTGTTTAGTTTGTACTAGGGAAACGCCTATTCCTAGGCCGTTTCCTGATTACCATGAAAGGCTAGCATGATTATATGACTCTGAACTCTTACTCCTTCCAGAGGTTAGGAGTTCTTTGGACAAAATGGATGGCCAATCGAAATTGCCCGTGGGATGAAGCTTACATACAATCAATGTTCGAGTGTTAATCTGCCTACTTGATTCACGTTTTTTTTAGCCTATAGTTCTGTCATTAGCATGCCCCGAAGTGACTTAGCTACTCATGTATATATAGAGAACAGAAATGGCAGATAAGATAGACATGCTTAGAAGGAAAATGTGCTTAAAACAGTAATACAAAACCGTAGCAGCAGAAGGTAGAAACTGTGAAATGCAGAAGTGTACTTTGATTGCTTTGATTGTTTGACGACAAAGGAAAGCTTTAAAAGAAATGATTAAAAGACAGACAACAACGAAATGCAGTAACTCAAACTCTAAACTAAGAACAACAGTGATCAGACATGGAAGTAAGAAGAACAAGACAGAAAAGCAGTAAAGGATTGCTGGAAAGCTTCGTGGCAGTCGCCTCGAATGAAGGTGATGAGAAGTCAGCCTTGCTTGGATGAATCCAATCGAGAGAGAAGAAGAATCTCCTCTCCTTCCTATCAGATTATCGACTCCAAAAGCTGAGACTCTCACTCCAACAAACGGCAAAGGAAAACAGAGAGAAATGATGGACTGCGAGAAGACTTCTGCGCTTCGAATGATGATCAAACCTCCGACTTTGGCCCCCTTTTATAGTAGTTTGCAGGTGCGTTTGGGCCAAGGAGAACCATCAATCTTCAACGTCGTATATCAGAATGGATGGAGGAGAAAGAATGAATCCCTGAAATTACGGAAATTAACAGAAAAAGATCAGTCAACTTACGGTTTTCACTTGAATAATTGCGGCCTCAGCAATGTTTTCGCAATTCATTCGCAATGCTCATTTTTTCATTCTTTTCCTTCGGTTTTCAACCCTTTTTCTACCTATTGTACATAAGTCCTATATTAGCTACCTTCTTCTAATTCTCATATTAAAGCATAGGTTTAGGCTAAATGCTAACAAAAACACCTAAAAGTGTACATCTTCCTAAGCTAAGTGGGTTCTAAATAAGTCACTTTCAGAGACATAACATGGACTCATCCAAATCAGAGAAGATTGCCAACATGCACCTTTGGAATGTTGCCGGTGCATTGCATAAGCCAAAAGGCATTCTGCGAAAGGCAAAAGTTCCAAAAGGGCAAGTGAAGGTTGTCTTCTCTTGGTCCTTAGGGTCTATAGTGATCTGGTTATATCCTGAATAACCGTCTAAGAAGCAGTAGTAGGCTCTACCAGCTATCCTATCTAACATCTGGTCAATGAATGGTAGAGGGAAGTGGTCTTTTTTGGTTTCCTTATTTAATTTCCTATAATCCATGCAAACTCTCCATCCTGTGATAGTCCTAGTTGGAATCAGCTCATTGTTCTCATTGACTACCACAGTCATCCCCCCCTTCTTAGGTACACATTGTATAGGGCTCACCCACTGACTACTATCTATAGGGAAGATCACACCAGCATCTAACCATTTTATTATTTCCTTTTTAACTACCTCTTTCATAGAGGGGTTCAACCTACGTTGGTGATCTACTCTGGGTGTATGCTCTTCCTCTAATATAATCTTATGCATGCAATAAGAAGGGCTAATGCCTCTAATGTCAGCAATAGTCCATGCAATAGCCTTCCTATGTTGCTTAAGTAGTAAAATCAGTTCAACCTCATGCTTTTCACTTAATTTAGAAGAAATAATCACAGGCAAAGTATCATTACTTCCTAGATATGCATACTTGAGGTGAGTGGGGAGAGGTTTCAATTCTAAGACAGGTGGATGCTCAATGGATGGTTTTAAAGGATTCATGTATCTGTTAGTCAGGTCTTTATTTATACATACATGCTGTGTTTTATCTACAGGTATATCCATTATTTCAGAAACATTCAAATCAGTTAAATCTAATTGTACATATTCATTAGCATGCTTAGTTATAATACATGCTCCAGCTGTTCTTCCATTAATGAGTCTACAATGTCCATGCTAGCACAAGATTCAGAGTCAGAGGGGTAACTTAAGGCTTTATATACACTAAATTTCACCTCCTCATCATGAACCCTCATCGTGAGCTCACCTTTTTGGACATCTATCAGGGCCCTACCTGTGGCGAGAAACGGTCTGCCTAATAGGATGGGGACCTCCTTGTCTGCTTCATAATCCAGGATAATGAAATCTGCAAGGAAAATAAACTTGTCAACCTTTACAAGAATATCCTCAATCTTACCCTCAGGGTAGGCTATGGATCTGTCTGCTAGTTGTAAAGTGACAGTGGTTGGACGTGCTTCTCCTATTCCTAGTTGGCGGAATAGTGATAGGGGCATGAGGTTTATGCTGGCTCCCAGGTCACAAAGAGCTCTGCCCACGTGCTTGCCTCCTAGCTCTACAGGTAAGGTGAAGGAACCAGGATCCTTCTCCTTCTTGGGTAGCTTATTCTGGAGTATGGCACTGCACTCCTCAGTGAGATTTACTGTTTCAAACTCACCAATTATTCTTTTGTTAGTGATAATATCCTTCAAAAACTTTACATAAGAGGGCATAGACTGTAAAACTTCTACAAAAGGAATATTAACATGCACTTGCTTAAGAATTTCTAAAAATTTGTTAAAGTGCACTTCCTGTTCTTGTTTTTTCTTTAGCCTTCGAGGAAATGGAGGTGGTGGCACATATGCAGGCACTTCAGGTCGCCTCAGGATAGGTGGAGGCCTTGGAATCTCTTCTATCTCTTCTATGATTGGCTCCAGCCTTGGTCCTGATGTGCTTGGTGATGGTTGACCTTGGTTTGGCAGAGACTCCAGTGGAGCACTAGACTCAGTGTTCTCTACTCTCTTTGGTGTTTCTTTTGTGTTACTCACCAACGGTCTCCCACTTCTAAGTTCAATTGCTTGAACTTGCTCTTTACCATCTCTCCTTGGCACCTCAGTGTCAGCAGGAAGTCTACCTTGGGGCCTACTTTTGAGTTCATTGGCTAGTTGCCCTATTTGGTTCTCTAGGCTCCTGAGAGTAGCTTGCTGACTCTGTAGAGTGGCATCATTCTTGGCTATGTATTCCTTGAGTAAGTTTTCTACAAAAGACCCTATAGGTTGGTTATATGGTTTTTGATACATGGATTGGTTATGTTGGGGAGTGAAACCAGGTGTTCCACTTGGTCTTGGTTGGTTAGGAGCTTGGTTAGCATTTTGTTGGCCACCCCATGACAGGTTTGGGTGGTTCCTCCAACCAGGGTTGTAAGTATTGGAATAGGGGTTGTTCCTAGGCTGCTGTTGGCTTCCAATATAGCAGACTGAGGCTGGATTCCCAGGGCAGTATTCATACAGGTGCCCTTCCCCACAGAATCCACAGATAAGTGTCTCACCTTGACTTGGTTGGGTGCCCATTGACATGGCTGTGGCGGTGTTGACACTAGTTTGGAGATTGGCTTGAGCCATTTGCTTAACTAGGTTGGTCAGGGCGCTTATTTGGCTACTCATGGCATTGAGTGCATCCTTATCTTGAGCTCTAGTTGGCTCAACTGGATCATCTGACCACCTACAGTGAGATGCTGAGATCTTCTCCAAGATCTCATAGGCTTCATTATAACTCTTGGACAACATGGAACCACCAGCAGATGAATTTAAGACTTGTCTAGTGCTGGGGTTGCATCCTTTGAAAAAGACCTCTATTTGGATACACCATGGGATGCCATGATGTGGACATTTGAGAAGAAGGTCCTTGAACCTTGTCCAAGCTTCGTGAAGAGACTCAGTTTCAGCTTGTTTGAACTTGATTATGTCATCACGAAAGGTAGAATTCCTATCAGGTGGGAAGTATTTGACTAGGAATTTCTCTGCCAAGTCTGTCCAATTGAGGACTGATCCAGAGGGTAATGAGTTTAACCACGTCTTTGCCTTGTCCCTCAAAGAGTAAGGGAAGAGGTAGAGCCTCAAGGCTTCTTGGGAAACTCCAGGGATGATGAAGGTATCACTAACTCCTAGGAAGTTTCTAAGATGGTTGTGGGGATCCTCATTTTCCACCCCAAAGAATTGTCCCACAGTGGACAACATTTGGAACATCACTGGCTTTAACTCGAATGAGTTGGCAGTGATTTCAGGGCGGATTATGCTGGGGTTCAGCTCCCCAGGCATAGGTACTAGGTAGGAAAGAATGGCACTATCCTTATCATTCGCTATTTCGATGGGATTGCGAGTGGTAGGTACCGAATTTGGGACTGGTCTGTCCATTTCTTCTTGATAGAATTGCGGAGGAATTGCGGTTCCCGCAATTATTGGAGGTATAGAGGGTTGGTTAAAGAGACGTTTTTTGGCTCTATTTCTGGCTCTAAATAATCTCTCAGGCTCAGGGTTGAACTCTAGATCACTACTTGAAGGCTCATTCATAAACTAACCCAAACAGTACCTGCAAAAGAAATGAAAATAGATCAACTCCAATAGATATTAAACTTGGTTTTTCTAACTTAACAAACTTCGTTTTCACTAAAATAAATCCCCGGCAGCGGCGCCAAAAACTTGTTGCGTGCTCAATGTGTTAAAATAAATAAGCAATAAGAGAGAGAGAGCACTCAGAACATGCAAGCATACATGATCTTATATCAAGTAGTAAGTATTTTTTCATTCGTTTTCCCACAGAGATTTATTATGAGCTACTCGTGAAGTGTATTGTTAAGAAAGAATGGGTGGATTTGATGGGGTAGAGTTGGTTTTAAATTGTCTAATTTCTAATGAATGTGTAAAGGATAGCAACATAAACAAGTGTAAGTCAAAGATAAACTAAAATGAAAAGAGGAAGAATTAATAAACGAAGAGAAAAGTGGCTAAACAGAATTTTTAACTTAGCAGAATTGCGAGAACAGCAATTCTACCGCAATGTTACTAACAGCGAAAGTGTGTAAAATGGAGAAACAAGGGCTACTAATGACTCCCCTATAGGCATTTTTATACGATTCTCAAGCATTGGATCAACTCACTATGCATCAAACTAACTTAATCTCATGTATCTTCCGATTTCATGCATTAGATTCTTTAGTTTACTCATGTCCAAGTAAGGTCTTAAGCATCTTGTTAAAGCAGAAAGATATGGTTTGTACTAGGAAAACGCCTATTCCTAGGTCGTTTTCTGGCTACCTTGAAAGGCTAGCATGAGTGTATGACTCTGAACTCTTACTCCTTCCAGAGGTTAGGAGTTCTTTGGACAAAATGGATGGCCAATCGAAATTGCCCGTGGGTTGAAGCTTACATACAATCAATGCTTCGAGAGCTATCCTACATGCTTGGTTCACGTTTTTTAGCCTATAGTATTGTCATTAGCATGCCCCTATGTGACTCAGTTACTCATGGATATAGGGAGAACAGAAATAAGAGATGAAGAAGACATGCTTAGAAGAGAAATAAGCTTAAAATGGCAAGGTAAAACAGTAGCAGTAAAGAGAAGAAACTGTGAAATGAAGAATTGTGCTTTGATTACTTAATTGTTTAAATTAACAAAGGGAAGCTTAAAGTAAATAACATAAAGACAGAAAGCAACGAAATGAAATGAACCAGTCACTAGAAAAGTATCAACAACTAAACAGAGCTGGAAATTAGAAATCAAGAACAAAAAGCAGTAAATGAGCTTGAACGCCTCGACGCAACCGCCTCGGCTGAAGGACGAGAAAGAGCAGCCCTGCGTGGATGAATCCAATCAGAAGAGAAGATGAATCTTCTCTCCTTCCTATCAGATTGACGACTCCAACAGCTGAACTTTCCAACCCAACAGACGGAAGAGAAAAACAGGAGAAAAGATGGGACTGCGAAGAGACTTCTGCGCGTTCGGATGATGATCAAACCCTCAAGTTTGACCCCCTTTTATAGTAATCTGCAGGTGCGTTTGGGCCAAGGAGAACCATCCATCTTCAACGTCATACTTCAAAAATGGATGGAGGAGAAAAAACGAATCCCTGAAATAACGGAAAATAACAGAAAAGGATCAGTCAACTTACGGATTTCACTTGAAACATTGCGGTTTCAGCAATGTTTCCGCAATGCTGCCGCAATGCTCATTTTTCCTTCTTTTACTTCGGTTTTCATTCCTTTTCTTTCCTTTTGCACACAAGTTCTAATTTAGCTACCTTCTTCTAAATCTCATCTATAAGCATAGGTTTAAGCTAAATCCTATCAAAAACACCTAAGAGTGTACATCTTTCTAGGATAAATAAGTCCTAAAAAGGTCACTTTTGGAGACGTAACACTCAGCATCCCAAGGGAGAACGAGGCGGGAAGCTCTACCCCAATAGAGGATATCCTCCCACACCAAACTCGCAAAGAGGCACTGAAAGAACAAGTGGTCACGGGACTCAGTCCCGGACAAACAAAGCAAACAATCGGTAGGGGTCGAGGGGATCCACCTAGCCAGCCTATCACGGGTATACAAACGGTCCCTCAAGGCCAGCCAGGTGACAAAAGCATGACGCGAAATATTCCCCCCGAACCATAGCAAACCCTGCCAAGGAACCACTGTCCCACGGGGGCGGATCGCCTCCCAAGCACTCGAAACAGAAAAACCAATCCCGCCTGGAACCCAGATCAACCTATCCTGCCTACCTGGGCAACACACAGTAGAGCGCACGGCATCGGCGATCTCCAACAACTCAGGAGACACTACCGGCCACCGCCACGAACCATCAGGTAGCAGGAAATCAGAGACCATAGCTTGAATATGACTAGTTGCGTCATACAAGATACGATCACTAATCCTGGGGAGAATAAGACCATCAGGCAGCCAAATAGGACTTCTTTGAGTTTTGTTCAGCAGACCTTACATCACTTCCAGGAGCTTTCAGGCCTTGTGGCTAACTCCGCTAAGAGCTCGAGGTTCTGTGCGGGGGTTCCTGTCCTGGTGGCTGACGGCCTTGCTGAGTTCATGGGTGTTGCTCTCGCGTCCCTACCTGTTTGTTACTTAGGTCTCCCTCTCCTCTCGGGAAGGCTGTCTTCTCGGGATTGCCAGCCCCTGATTGATTTGATCACCTCTAGGATTGGTAGTTGGACTGCTAGGGCTCTTTCTTATGCTGGTAGGTTGCAGCTTATTCAGTCGGTCCTCTAGAGCTTCCAGGTCTATTGGGCTAGTGTTTTTGTGTTGCATGCTCGTATAGTCCATAGGGTTGAGAGTTTGCTTCGTTGCTACCTCTGGAAAGGCTCTCCTTCTGGTCGTTGGGGGGCGAAGGTTGCCAGGGATGACATTTGTTTGCCGAAACGGGAGGGAGGTTTGGGTATTCGGCATATCCATTCCTGGAACTTGGCAGCTGTTATGAAGCTCCTTTGGCTCCTTCTGCTTCGCTCTGGTTCTCTGTGGGTCGCTTGGATCGAGGATTATATCCTCCGTGGTCGTTCTCTTTGGACGATTCTTGTGTCGTCTCTGTGGTCTTGGTGCCTCAAGGCGATTATGGGGCTTCGTGACCAATTTCGTCCACTTGTCCGGTTTTCCATTGGTGATGGTTGTAGGTGTCGTATGTGGGTTGATCCTTGGCTGCTTGATGGTCCTATTCTCCCAAGGATTAGTGATCGTATATTGTATGACGCGGCTAGTCATATTCAAACTATGGTCTCTGATTTCCTGCTGCCTGATGGCTCGTGGCGGTGGCCGTTGGTGTCTCCTGAGTTGTTGGAGATATCCGATGCCGTGCGCTCTACTGTGTGTTGCCCAGGTCGGGAGGATAGGTTGATCTGGGTTCCAGGCGGGATTGGCTTTTCAGTTTCGAGTGCTTGGGAGGCGATCCGTCCTCGTGGGACGGTGGTTCCTTGGCAAGGTTTGCCATGGTTCGGGGGGAATATTCCGCGTCGTGCTTTTGTCACCTGGCTGGCCTTGAGGGATCGATTGTATACCCGTGACAGGCTGGCTAGGTGGATCCCCTCGACCCCTACTGATTGTTTGCTTTGTTTGTCTGAGACGGAGTCCCGCGACCACCTGTTCTTTCAGTGCCCCTTTGCGAGTTTGGTGTGGGAAGATATCCTCAGGTGGGGTAGAGCTTCCCGCCTCGTTCTCCCTTGGGATGCTGAGCTTGAGTGGATTTGTCGGGAGAGTGCTGGGCAGCACAAGCGTAAGCTTGTTTGGAGAGTGGCTTGGTGTGCTGTGATCTACCATATTTGGACGGAATGCAACTTGCGTTTTCACGGCCCGGGTCACCGTCCTCCTCAGTCGGTTATTGCTGCTATTCAGTCTGATTTATCTTCTGCATGCTCGTCCTGGGTGGGTGCGGTTTCGGCCGGTTCCCCCCTGGGATTCTTTTGATTGACTTTATCTTGTTCTTTGAGTGTGTGCAGGTGTTTTTTCAGGTTGCTCTTTGCGGTGCTGTTTCGCTTCTGGCGATTGATTCTTCCCCTGCTCTGTCCCTTGGTTGCTCTTTGTGGTGCTGTTTCGTTGCTGGCGATTGCTACTTCCCCTAATCTGTCCCTAGGTGCTGTTGTTGTCTCTTCTCTGGAGGGGGGTTTCAGTTTGGTCTGTGAGGCTTGCCTGTTTGGGGCCTCTCCCTGTGGTTGTTCCTGCTTTGAGGGCGCTTCTTGCAGAGGCTCGTTCAGTTTGCTTGCATTCTTCTCCTGTTTGCCCTTTGCTGTCCTTGGCTCTTTCTCCCCTGGTGGGTTTTTGAGTGGTGGCTATGAGAGGCTAGTCTGTGGGGGGCCTCTCTCTGTAGGGGTTGGTTTAGGCGGTGCTTGCTACTTTTGCAGTTGGTTGTCCATCTCTGTTCTGTGGGTGCTCTTTGCCCCCTGGTGTGGTCCTGGTTCCTGAATTGAGTTGAGTTTGTTCTGGATGCTTGTTGTCACCCCGAAAGGCGCCTTGTCCGGAGGGTGTGTCGGTGTTTGGTGGGTGTCCTTGGATTAGGCTTTGTCGAGGGAAGCGATGCTTGCCTGGTCCTTCTGGCTTCCTGCCGGGCCTGCATACCTGATGGTTGTTCTTTTGCCAGAAGTATGGGGAAGACGAGTTGAAGGGCCTCTTGTTTGTTTTGGTTTACTTGGTCGTGCTTGGGGGGCTGGCTTCTTGCATGCATATGATGGATGGCCAGCTTGGCCTCTTTTTTTCTCAGCATCGGTCTGTCCTCCCTCTGCCTTGCTTGGTGCCCCTTGACCTTGTCTGGAGTCGCTCTTTTGCTCGTGCTGGCCGGGGGTTTGATGGTTCTGGCTTGTTGTTTCCTCTTGCTTCGGTTGTGTTCATTTGCTCTTTGGGTTATGTTGTATTTAATTGCTTTTTTGTCTTTTCTGGCTCCTTCCCGCTTGTGGGTTGGGTGCTGGGGTTTGTTGTTTGTTGGTTTTTAATCCTCTCCCTCGGGCTGTGAGGTTTCCGTTGGGTTGTTTTTGTTTTGTTTGGTACATTGGTTTTCCCAGTGGATGTTCTCTTGTTTGATGGTGCCCTTTGGCCTCGGGCTTTGAGGTCCTTTTTGCTTAATTTATACTCACCTTTGCAAAAAAAAAAGAAAATCATCAAGTCATCCACAAAGCAAAGATGGGTAAGCTTAACCCTCTCACCGTTGGGATGAAACTCAAACTCAGGCAGGGGGGAGGGGGGGTTAGAGGGGAATTTAGCAGCCGCGACAAGACTTCCATACACATGACGAACAGGTAAGGGACAGGGGATCTCCCTGACGGAGACCCCTCCTCCCCGCAAAGAACCCCTCAGAGGACCCATTCACAGAAATGGAGAACATAGGCGAAGTAACGCAAGCCCGGATCCAGTTGACAAACTGGCAAGGCGTACCAATCACGAGCAGCAAGCCAAAGATGAAATCCCACTGGATAGAATCATAGGCTTTCTGCAGGTCGACCTTCAGCATACACCGCGGGCTACCCTTATTGAGGTGGTACCCCCCAACCAACTCCTGGCAGAGCAGAATGTTATCCACAATACTCCTCCCTTGAACAAAGGCCGACTGATTCAGACTAATGAAGGAAGGCAGCCACACACGAAAACGATTAGCCAAAATCTTTGCAATGCATTTATACAACACATTACAACAGGAAATGGGCCTAAAATCCTCAACCCGGGAGGCACCCACCTTCTTTGGAATCAAGGAAAGAGAGGTGGCATTGATACTAGAAGGAAGGAAGGAAGTATCAAAGAAGTGAAGCGCTGCGGAAACGAAATCATCCCCAACAACACTCCAAGCAACTTTGAAAAACCCCACAGGGAAGCCATCAGGGCCAGGAGCCTTGGCACTACTCATGGAAAAGAGAGCAGCTCGAACCTCATCTCGCGAGATGGGGCGGATGAGATCAGTTACACACTGATCAGACCACAAAAACCCCACCATCGGCTTTAATTGATCTGTGAGGTCACGATAACCAACCCCTTGGGACCCCAAAAGACCCTGGAAATAATGAACCAGAGATCTCGAGATGTCCTCATGGGAAGACAACCTGACCCCAGAACCATCAACCAAAGAGGAAAAGCTATTCCGGGCTGCCCTAACTTTCACGCTCCTGTGAAAGAACCCCGAGTTCCTATCCCCTAACGCCAGCCACTTAATCCTCGATTTCTGCCGAAGGGAGGCTTCTTCACACCTAGCTGCAGCCCAGAACCTATCAGATGCCTCAGAGTCCTGAAGCTGGAGGGAGGGAGAAAGGGGGTCTGCCAAAACTCCCGCCTGGGCAGCCTCCATGGCCAAGCGAAGATCAATAACCTGCTGACTAAGCACAGCAATCGGCTTCCCAAACTCCTGCCTGAGAGACCCCTTTAAGCCCTTTAAATTGCGAGCGAAGCTAACAAGCGGAGAGACCCCAACATGGGTCACCCACCTACTAGCGATCATAGACAAAAACCTATCAGACTCCCCCCAATGGTTAAAGAACCGAAAGGAGGGAGACCGACGAGCACCTAAAGGGCCTGGAGAAAAAACCATCGGACTATGGTCAGAAACACCCCAGTCATGCACGTGCACCACACACATAGGCCGACCAGAAGCCCACTCAGCATTGACCAAAACTCTATCCAACCTGCCCAACTGACCACCTAGGCCACCCCACGGGCGACTAGTCCAAGTGAACCAATTCCCCTGAACCGGCAGCTCAACCAAGTCAGCCTCTAGGAGAGGAGTATCAAAGGCTCCCATCGCAGAAATGCTATGGTTACCCCCACTCCTCTCAGTCAACCGGCGAGTCTCATTAAAGTCTCCCATAACCACTCCATGGGAAGACCAACTTAAACAAGCCAAGGCCAACTCCCTCCACAAAGCAGATCGCCCAGCCTCGAGATTGGATCCATACACACAGGCAATATGAGTCACAACTTGAGAAGACAGGTCCACCAGGGAGCCAGTAACCAACTGAGGACTAATCAGGCTAGGGGAGAAAGAGAAACGGCGGGAACGCCATAACACCCAAATACGTTCCAGGCCACTATCCCCATAACTACATACACACTGCCAATCAGCCCCAAAGGAACGAAACACGGAATCAAACTGATGAGCCTTAATTTTGGTTTCTACCAGACAGCAGAAACCAATATTCTCAGACTGCAAAAAGGATCGAACACATCGCCCTTTTGTCGGGTCAGTGAGACCGCGCACATTCCACGAGCACCAACTAGACATAGGAAGTAGAAGGGGAGACAATGGTATCCTGACACCATCGGGGGTCCACACTGTCACAGATCGTCTTTTCCATTAAGGAAACCACCCTCTGGGGGGCCAAATCACACCCCAAGGAATCCGAAAGAAAACCGAAAGACTTAGTCACATGTACCCCCTTTGGGGGCTCAGGAGAACGGAGGAGCCGAGGGGAGGGGCCAATAGGAGAACTCGGGAGACTAGCCAAGGCAATGGGAATGGCAGACGAGTCTGCAGCCAAGGACTTGGCAGCCTTCTTCCGTTTACGCCTACGGGATTTCCCTCCCACAGGGATAAAGTCATCACCAGCCTCAAGAGTGGAGGCCTGTTCACCCTCCCCACTAGCAACCCCTACTTGATCCGAGCACACGCCATCACTCTGGCCGGCAACCTGACCCCACCATCAGTAGACACCTGTGTAGGGAGGATGGGATCAAAACTACTCACAGTCTTTTTTGGACACCGGTTGTCCGAAACAGAATGTGGGTAGTATTGCTCCCATCCTCACTACACAGGTGTCTGCTGAGGGTGAGGTCAAGGTGTCGGCCCAGAGTGAGGGCGTGGGCTCGGATCAGGTAGGGGTTGCTAATGGGGAGGGTCAACAGGCCTCCTCTCTTGAGGTTGGTGATGAGTTTATCCCTGTGGAAGGGAAATCTCGTAGGCGTAAACGGAACAAGAAGAAGGCTGCCAAATCCTTGGCTGCGACAGACTCGTCTGCCCATCCCATTGCCTTGGTTAGCCTCCCGGGTTCTCCTATTGGCCCCACCTCTAGGCTTTCCCGTTCTCCTAAGCCCCCAAAGGGGGTCCACGTGACTAACTCTTTCGGTTCTCTTGCTGATTCCTCGGGGTGTGCTTTGGCCTCCCCGAGGGTGGTTTCCTTAGTGGAAAAGACACTCTGTGACAGTGTGGACCCTCGATGGTGTCAGGATGCCACCGTCTCCCCTACTACTTCCTATGTCTAGTTGGTGCTCGTGGAATGTGCGTGGTCTCACTGACCCGACAAAAGGACGATGTGTTCGTTCCTTTTTGCAGTCTGAGAATTTTGGTTTCTGCTGTCTGGTAGAAACTAAGGTTAAGGCTCATCAGTTTGACTTCGTGTTTCGTTCCTTTGGGGTCGATTGGCAGTGTGTGTGTAGTTATGGGGATAGTGGCCTCAGTCGTATTTGGGTGTTATGGCGTTCCCGCCGTTTCTCTTTCTCTCCTAGTCTGGTTAGCCCCCAGTTGGTCACTGGCTCCCTGGTGGATCTGTCTTCCCAGGTTGCGACTCATATTGCCTGTGTGTATCCAATCTCGAGGCTGGGCGGTCTGCCTTGTGGAGGGAGTTGGCCATGGCTTGTTCGAGCTGGTCTTCCCCTGGAGTGGTTATGGGAGACTTTAATGAGACTCGGCGGATGACTGAGAGGAGTGGTGGTAACCATAGCATCTCTGCGATGGGAGCTTTTGATAATGCTCTCCTTGAGGCTGACTTGGTTGAGCTGCCGGTCCAGGAGAATTGGTTCACTTGGACTAGCCGCTCGAGGGGGGGCTCGGGAGGTCAGTTGGGGAGGTTGGATAGAGTTTTGGTGAATGCTGAGTGGGCTTCTACCCGCCCTCTGTGTGTGGTGCAGGTGCATGATTGGGGTGTTTCTGATCATAGTCCGATCGTTTTCTCTCCAGGCCCTTTAGGTGCTCGTCAGTCTCCCTCCTTTCGGTTCTTTAACCATTGGGGGGAGTTTGATAGGTATTTGTCTGTGGTCGCTAGTAGGTGGGAGGCCCATGTTGGGGTCTCTCCGCTTGTTAGCTTTGCTCGCAATTTAAAGGGCTTAAAGAGATCTCTAAGGCAGGAGTTTGGGAAGCCGATTGCCGTGCTTAGTCAGCAGGTTGTTGATCTTCGCTTGGCCATGGAGGCTGCCCAGGCTGGAATTTTGGCAGACCCCCTTTCTCCCTCCCTCAAACTTCAAGCCTCTGAGGCCTCGAATAGGTTTTGGGCAGCAGCTAGGTGTGAAGAAGCCTCTCTTCGGCAGAAATCAAGGGTTAAATGGTTGGCGTTAGGGGATAGGAACTCGGGTTTCTTTCACAGGAGCGTGAAAGTTAGGGCAGCCCGGAATAGCTTTTCCTCTCTGGTTGACGGTTCTGGGACAAGGTTGTCTTCCCATGAGAACATCTCGAGGTCTCTGGTTCTTTATTTCCAGGGGCTCTTGGGTTCCCAGTGGGTTGGTTACCGTGACCTTACAGAGCACTTAAAACCGAAAGTGGGGTTTTTGTGGTCTGATCAGTGTGTAGCTGATCTCATCCGCCCCATCTCGAGAGATGAGATTCGAGTTGTTCTCTTTTCCATGAGTAGTGCCAAGGCTCCTGGGCCGGATGGGTTCCCTGTGGGGTTTTTCAAGGCTGCTTGGAGTGTTGTTGGGGATGATTTCTGTTCCGCAGCGCTTCACTTCTTTGATACTTCCTTCCTTCCTCCTGGTATCAATGCAACCTCTCTTACCTTGATTCCTAAGAAGGTGGGTCCTCCCGGGTTGAGGATTTCAGGCCTATTTCCTGTTGTAATGTGTTGTATAAATGCATTGCAAAGGTTTTGGCTAATCGTCTTCGCGTGTGGTTGCCTTCCTTCATCAGTCCGAATCAGTCGGCCTTTGTTCAAGGTAGGAGCATTGTGGATAATATTCTGCTCTGCCAGGAGTTGGTTGGGGGTTACCACCTCAACAAAGGGAGCCCGCGGTGTGTGCTGAAGATCGACCTGCAGAAAGCTTATGACTCTATCCAGTGGGATTTTCTCTTTGGCTTACTGCTCTCGATTGGTACGCCTTGCCAGTTTGTCAACTGGATCCGGGCTTGCGTTACTTCGCCTATGTTCTTCATTTCGGTGAATGGGTCCTCTGAGGGGTTTTTTGCGGGTAGGCGGGGTCACCGTCAGGGAGATCCCCTGTCCCCTTACCTGTTCGTCATGTGCATGGAAGTCTTGTCGCGGCTGCTGAATTCCCCGCCGCCTGAGTTTGAGTTTCATCCCAAGTGCGAGAGGGTTAATCTTACCCATCTTTGCTTTGCGGATGACTTGATGATTTTCTCTGCGGGGAATAGGACTTCTTTGAGGTTTGTTCAGCAGACCTTACATCACTTCCTGGAGCTTTCGGGCCTTGTGGCTAACTCCGCTAAGAGCTCGATGTTCTATGCGGGGGTTCCTGTCCCGGTGGCTGTCGGCCTTGCTGAGTTCATGGGTGTTGCTCTTGAGTTGTGTTGTATTTATTTGTTACTTAGGTCTCCCTCTCCTCTCAGGAAGGCTGTCTTCTCGGGATTGCCAGCCCCTGATTGATTGGATCACCTCTAGGATTGGCAGTTGGACTGCTAGGGCTCTTTCCTATGCTGGTAGGTTGCAGCTTATCCAGTCGGTCCTCCAGAGCTTCCAGGTCTATTGGGCTAGTGTGTTTGTGCTGCCTGCTCGTATAGTCCATAGGGTTGAGAGTTTGCGTCGTTGCTACCTCTGGAAAGGCTCTCCTTCTGGTCGCGGGGGGGCTAAGGTTGCCTGGGATGACATTTGTTTGCCGAAGCGGGAGGGAGGTTTGGGTATTCGTCATATCCAATCCTGGAACTCGGCAGCTGTTATGAAGCTCCTTTGGCTCCTTCTGCTTCGCTCTGGTTCTCTTTGGGTCGCTAGGATGGAGGAGTATATCCTCCGTGGTCGTTCTCTTTGGACGATTCCTGTGTCGTCTCTGTGGTCTTGGTGCCTCAAGGCGATTATGGGGCTTCGTGACGAATTCCGTCCACTTGTCCGGTTTTCCATTGGCGATGGTTGTAGGTGCCGTATGTGGGTTGATCCATGGCTGCCTGATGGTCCTATTCTCCCGAGGATTAGTGATCGTATCTTGTAACATAACCCATAGACACATCATCCCCCTCACTCGCAACCATATCCGAGCGATGTTGGCCTAACAGAGGAAACTTTCCTGGAATCCCCAATCCAAGCCTCGTCCCAGGCGCACTAAACCCCATCCCAAACTCGGGATCGCCATCCTCCTCCCGAAGGGGAATACTACGGCGGGTCACCAAGTTGCCCAGCTGACCACGCCCTATTGGGCTAAAAGAGGACGACCCGATGGGCAAGACTCCTTGTCCTAAGCTATTCAAACTTGGGCCCAAACTCATATTGTCAAGCCCATTAACATTAAGCACATTGTGATCCAACTCATTAATTCCATTTTTGGCCAGCTTATTAATCCTACAATTGTCAAGCCCAATGGAATTAAGCCCAACTTGGCCCATCCCATTGTTGTCGATTTGATCTAGCTCCTTTTGGCCTAACTTAATTGGACCATGCTTAATTAAACTTGGGCCATTAAGCTTGCCCCTTGAGTCCCCACCAATCGGCCCAATAGGGGGAAGGGAACTGCCAGACTTACCATGATAAGCGTCAGATAAGCTAGATTTACAAAGCTAGAGGTCCTTCTAGGATCCTTGTAAATATTAACAAAACTGACTAACTTAACCTTCGATCTCAACCCCTAAGAAAGGCTAGACGACAGATTACTTAGACGATCAAATAAATCAAGGATCAGACAGAGTTTGTGGCTCCCATCAACCCTTGATCTTCAAAGCACTCCACAAGCAAGATTGATCAACCCTCACTTGAATGCTCCAAATATACATGCATTCTATCACAAGAACACACAAGAAACAAAGCTTTAAAGCTTTCAAGGTTTAAAACCCAAAACACTACATTTCATATCTCATATCAAGTTGTCTTTTACAATAGACAAGGCTAATCCCTTTTATAGACAAGGAATTAAGCCAAGAGACTCCTAATATAAATGCTAATATGAAAAGTCACCTTGAAATACCAAAAGATGCCTTGATATTCTAAAAGGCACCTTGGAAAACTAAAAGTTTATCTTGAAATATGGAAGATCACCTAAAACTTAGTTTTTTTTTTGCAAAGGTGATTATATTATAAGCAAAAGACCTCAAAGCCCGAGGCCAAAGGGCACAACAAACAAGAGAACAAACACTGGGAGAACCAATGTATGACACAAAACCAAAACAACCCAACGGAAACCTCACAGCCCGAGGGAAAGCAACAAAGAAACCAAACAACAACAGACCCCAGCATCCAACCCACAAGCGGGAAGGAGCCAGAAAAGACAAAAAGCAGAAAAATGTAACACAACTCAAAAAGCTAAGAACTAGCTGAAGCAAGGGGAAACAAAGAAAGAACACGACCGAAGCATGACACCTCATCCGCGAAACATGACACCTCATCCGCCCACAAACACCCCAGGCCATCCACCCCCGGCCGGCACGAGCGATAGAGCGACTCCAGATAGGGTCAAGGGGCACCAAGCAAAAAACAGAGAGAGGACAGGCAGATGCTGAGAAAAAAGGGGCCAAGCTGGCCATCCATCATAAGCCAGCAAGGAGCCCGCCCCCCAAGCACGACCAAGAAACCAAACAAAGAAGAGGCCCATCAACTCGTCTTCCCCCTACTTATGGCAAAAGAACAACCATCCGGTATGCAGGCCCGGCAGAAAGCCACAGGGACCCAGCCAGCATCGCTTCCCTCGACAAAGCCAGATCCAAGGACCCACCAAAAGCCCACACACCCTCAGGACAAAGCGCCTTTCGGGGTGACAACAAGCATCCAGAACTCAGCTCAATTAGGAACCAGGACCGTCAGGGGACAACGAGCACCCACAGAACAGAGAAGGACAGCCAACTGCAGAAGAAGCAAGCACCGCCTGAACCAACCCTACAGCTGGAGACACCCCACAGACAAACCTCTCAAAGCCCCACACAAGAAGCCCACCAGGGGAGAAAGGCCAAGGACAGCAAAGGACAGACAGATGAAGAAAGCCAGCAACAGAACGAGCCACAGCAAGCAGCGACCTCAAAGCATGAACAAGCACAGGGACAAGCTCAAACAACCAAGCCGCACAGACCAAAACAGAAACCCTCCAGAGAAGAGACAGCAGCATCAACCAGGGACAGAGCAGGGGAAGAAGCAATCGCCAGAAGCGAAACAGCACCGCATAGAGCAACCTAACAAAACACCTGGACACACTCAAAGAACAAGACAAAGTCAATCAAAAGCGTCCCAGGGGGAGACGGCCGAAACCGCACCCACCCAGGACGAGCATGCAGAAGAAATAAGTACATTAAGTAACACTTTAAATAAGTACATTAAGTAACCAAATATTGATTTTAAACTTAGTTTAACATGATCTATTAGTCTTCCACCAAATGGACTTGTGAGATAATGAAGTTCATGCATTTCTCTTCCATGTTGACTTTGATTCTTCCTTCATAACAATGGTTTGACTTCATTAAGCTTCATCATGGATATGAATTGGATTGCCAAAATAATTCATATCATCCTCCCATTCTTCAAAAATGCATATTTCAGCTTCAAGTCTTCTACCGGTCAAAGTCATCATCCATTGGACATGATAAATTAATTCTTCTTGAGGTGATCAGACGAGAACCAATCATATTCGTATCATACCATGACGGGCATCCACGGTCATTAGACTCCCAGACTTACCATAACGGGCTTCCATTGTCATTAAACCCAAAGGCCGAGCAACATCGTTCTTTAAATGGCTTTCCATAGAAGGCAGACTAGCCAGCTTCTTCCCTTTCACCAAACGGCCAGCTGGGCGTTGAGCAACAACAGCACGCTCATTAAAAACAGCAGCATTCATCACGGGAAGAGAGAGGTCAACTGGCTGTTCAATTTCTTTAATACTCTTTCCTTCCATAGAACTAGCATTCAATGTAGAATCTTCAGCCGCCGCAACCCTGGGGAAAGAGACGGCCTGCCCTAATCCATCCTCTTCAACCTCCAGCCGAGCCATGCCAAAATTAGAAGAAGACGAGGCCATCTCCTCTGACGTAGACTGATCTTTAGAACTCTGGTTTAACTGACAAGACAAAGAGCTTCCCTTCACGCGGACGTCAGCCACAGTGCACGCGTTCAAAGGAAATGAAACAACCCCTGTTTTCGCATCAGATGTAGGCTCCCCAGAAACGATAGATGAAACTTCCTGATCACACCTCTTAACAGTACCAGCAACCTTTAAAGGAAGAGTAGGCATCTTTGATGGTTTTCCCACAGCAGGAAACTCACCACAGACGATGCTCTGTTTTCCCCCAGACTTGAAACCCGATAAAGGAACATCAGCAAACCAACTCTGAAGCACCGCCAAACCGAGCATAGCTCAATTGGCATAAGGTTGTGCCCGTGACTAAGAGGTCATGTGTAGTGAGGATGGGATCAATACTACACACAGTCTGTTTCGGACAACCTGTGTCTGAATGACCAAAGACACGGCAAGACAGGCACCGCTTGGGCTTCCTCTCATATTCTATTGGAATAGTGTGATCCACCCCATAGACAGTGACCCCAACTTTACTAGGAAGAGGGGCATCAATCGCGACCTCCACACAAACTCGAGCATATGAGGAGCACGTTTTGTCCTTTGTAGGCTTATCCAACCGCAAAGGAACACCAACCATGATCGCGATATTACTCAACCAAGGAGTGGTCCACAATTCCATAGGGACATGAAAAAACTTGACCCACACAGGAATTTTATCGAAAACAAAGGTCTGAGGGACTATCCCAGGGACCCACTGCCTCAGAAGGATAGGCTTACCCCCAATGTGCCAGGGGCCATTCTCCAGGACCCAGTCCCGAGCTGAGTCCTTTTTGAACCTGAAGATGATCAAACCATTATCAAACAAGTTAATGGTTGAAACTTCCACATGACCCCAAATCCTCCTGACAAGCCGATCCAGAACAAAAAAAGGTAGTTTGCCATCAATAAACTGACCCACCAAAGAACCTCTCCATACTGCTATGCCCTCCTCAATAACCTCATCCGAGGGAATGGCAAACATAATCTCCCATCCTTCTCAATTGGAGGGTTATAGACTAGGGGTTCATCAACTGGGGAGGTCCACTGAGGCCCAAAAAGATTGGCCCAACTAGCTTTATGCCCCTGACCATGTGACCCTGGGGGCCCAAGGGGATTAGGCCCAAAACCACCCAACGAACCCATAGACGCATCATCCCCCTCACTAGCTCCCAACTCCGAGCGAGGACGACCTAACAAAGGAAACTTTCCTGGAATCCCCAAACCAATCCTAGGCCCAAGCGAGCTAAACCCCATCCCAAACTCTTTATCTCCAATCTTTTCCTCCAAGGGCAAAACCTCATCCCGAGGGGGCATGGAACGCCGAGTCACCAAGTGGCTCAACTGCCCACGCCCGATTGGGCTACAGGAGGACGGCCCAAAAGGCACAACTCCTTGCCCGAAGCCATTCGAAATTGGGCCCATCCCCATTTGGTCAAGCCCATTAGGGTTAAGTTTATTTTCAATAGGCCCAACTTTGTTTAGACTATTACATTGCCCAAGCCCAGAAACCTTACCAATTGGGCCAAGCCCATTAGAGGATTCAAGACAATTTGAAATCACCTTCCCACGGTTTTGAGGGGTGGAAGGAATAGACTTGCCATTTTTGGCATTGAAGCCCAATTGCCCATTTGAGCATAATGAATTGGTCATAGAGAGAGAAAGATCTCCAATTAAAGCATTCTCCAAACTTACCATATTCGTCTGTTGCACCAAAATAGCATCATGTTGAATTAATTCATCCATAGGCTGCACGAGAGAGGAAGGGCAGCTCAAAATCCCATTCATCCCGCCCCCGACTTTAATGGACTTACCTTGATTAGGAATCCTCTGCAAATGTTTAGACTTACCCACGCGAGGAGGTTTATTTCCTAAGAGCTGACTATCCATAAGTTCCATATTTGGCAACAAGGAAGTATTAGAACGGCTGGCCTTCCCAAGTTCAAAATTGCCAGCTTGCATATTAAAATTTGCAGCAGCAATTGCGGAAGAAGAAGGGGAGGAGTGATCTGCAGAAGAGTTGAAACCACCCAGCCCTTTCAAGCCCATTTGATCAGTTGAAAGCCTTGAATTACCAACGGATAGGATATCCCCATTTAATGGAGAAGCTGAAGTTACCATATGCGGCAAAGGAGGATCACACATTAAACGGTCAGCTTGAAGGATTTCAAGAGCAGCATCCCTCCCACACAAGGCATCCACACCAATCACTAGACCTCCCCCGCTGCTGAACCCCTAGTCTATAACCCTCCAATTGAGAAGGATGGGATTATGTTTGCCCTTCCCTCGGATGAGGTTATTGAGGAGGGCGTAGCTGTCTGGAGAGGTTCTTTGGTAGGTCAATTTATTGATGGCAAACTACCCTTTTTTGTTCTTGATCGGCTTGTCAGGAAAATTTGGGGACATGTGGAAGTTCCAACCATTAACTTGTTTGATAATGGGTTAATCATCTTCAGGTTCAAAAAGGACTCAGCTCGGGACTGGGTCCTGGAGAATGGCCCCTGGCACATTGGGGGAAAGCCTATCCTTCTGAGGCAGTGGGCCCCTGGGATAGTCCCTCAGACCTTTGTTTTCGATAAAATTCCTGTGTGGGTCAAGTTTTTTCATGTCCCTATGGAATTGTGGACCACTCCTGGGTTGAGCAATATCGCGAGCACGGTTGGTGTTCCTTTGCGGTTGGATAACCTACAAAGGACAAAACGTGCTCCTCGTATGCTAGGGTGTGTGTGGAGGTTGCGATTGATGCCCCCCTTCCTAGTAAAGTTGGGGTCACTGTCTATGGGGTAGATCACACTATCCCAATTGAGTATGAGTGGAAACCCAAGCGGTGCCTGTCTTGCCGTGTCTTTGGTCATTCGGACACAGATTGTCCGAAACAGAATGTGGGTAGGGTCGATCCCATCCTTACTACACAGGTGTCTACTGAGGGTGAGGTCCAGGTGTCGGCCCAGCGGGAGAGCGTGGACTCGGATAAGGTAGTGGTTGATAGTGGGGAGGGCCAACAGGCATCCTCTCTTGAGGTTGGTGATGAGTTTCTCCCTATGGAAGGGAAATCTCTTAGGCGTAAACGGAACAGGAAGAAGGCTGCGAAATCCTTGGCTGCGACAGACTCGTCTGCCCATCCCATTGCCTTGGTTAGCCTCCCGAGTTCTCCTATTCGCCCCACCTCCAGGCTTTCCCGTTCTCCTGAGCCCCTAAAGGGGGTCCGTGTGACTAACTCTTTCGGTTCTCTAGCTGATTCCTCGGAGTGTGCTTTGGCCTCCCCGAGGGTGGTTTCCTTAGTGGAAAAGGCGCTCTGTGACAGTGTGGACCCTCGATGGTGTCAGGATGCCATTGTTTCCCCTTCTACTTCCTATGTCTAGTTGGTGCTCGTGGAATGTGCGCGGTCTCACTGACCCGACAAAAGGACGATGTGTTCGTTCCTTTTTGCAGTCTGAGAATATTGGTTTCTGCTGTCTGGTAGAAACTAAGGTTAAGGCTCATCAGTTTGACTTCGTGTTTCGTTCCTTTGGGGCTGATTGGCAGTGCGTGTGTAGTTATGGGGATAGTGGCCTGGGTCGTATTTGGGTGTTATGGCGTTCCCGCCGGTTCTCTTTCTCTCCTAGCCTGATTAGTCCTCAGTTGGTTACTGGCTCCCTGGTGGACCTGTCTTCTCAGGTTGTGACTCATATTGCCTGTGTGTATGGGTTCAATCTCGAGGCTGGGCGGTCTGCCTTGTGGAGGGAGTTGGCCTTGGCTTGTTCGAGTTGGTCTTCCCCTGGAGTGGTTATGGGAGACTTTAATGAGACTCGCCGGCTGACTGAGAGGAGTGGTGGCAACCATAGCTTTTCTGCGATGGGAGCCTTTGATACTGCTCTCCTAGAGGCTGACTTGGTTGAGCTGCCGGGTCAGGGGAATTGGTTCACTTGGACTAGCCGCCCGAGGGGTGGCCTGGGGGGTCAGTTGAGGAGGTTGGATAGAGTCCTGGTGAATGCTGAGTGGGCTTCTGCCCGGCCTATGTGTGTGGTACACGTGCATGATTGGGGTGTTTCTGATCATAGTCCGATGGTTTTCTCTCCAGGCCCTTTAGGTGCCCGTCGGTCTCCCTCCTTTCAGTTCTTTAACCATTGGGGGGAGTCTGATAGGTTTTTGTCTGTGGTCGCTAGTAGGTGGGTGACCCATGTTGGGGTCTCTCCGCTTGTTAGCTTCGCTCGCAATTTAAAGGGCTTAAAGAGGTCTCTAAGGCAGGAGTTCGGGAAGCCAATTGCCATGCTTAGTCAGCAGGTTGTTGATCTTCGCTTGGCCATGGAGGCTGCCCAGGCTGGAGTTTTGGTAGACCCCCTTTCTCCCTCCCTCCAGCTTCACGCCTCTGAGGCCTCAGATAGGTTCTGGGCAGCAGCTAGGTGTGAAGAAGCCTCCCTTCGGCAGAAATCGAGGGTTAAGTGGCTGGCGTTAGGGGATAGGAACTCGAGGTTCTTTCACAGGAGCGTGAAAGTTAGGGCAGCCCGGAATAGCTTTTCCTCTCTGGTTGATGGTTCTGGGGTCAGACTGTCTTCCCATGAGGACATCTCGAGATCTCTGGTTCATTATTTCCAGGGTCTCTTGGGGTCCCAAGGGGTTGGTTACCGTGACCTCACAGATCAATTAAAGCCGATTGTGGGGTTTTTGTGGTATGATCAGTGTGTATCTGATCTCATCCGCCCCATCTCGAGAGATGAGGTTCGTGCTGTCCTCTTTTCCATGAGTAGTGCCAAGGCTCCTGGGCCGGATGGCTTTCCTGTGGGGTTTTTCAAAGCTGCTTGGAGTGTTGTTGGGGATGATTTCTGTTCCGCAGCGCTTCACTTCTTTGATACCTCCTTTCTTCCTCCTAGTATCAATTCCACCGCTCTTACCTTGATTCCTAAGAAGGTGGGTGCCTCTCGGGTTGAGGATTTCAGGCCTATTTCCTGTTTTAATGTGTTGTATAAATGCATTGCAAAGGTTTTGGCCAATCATCTTCGCGTGTGGCTGCCTTCCTTCATCAGTCCGAATCAGTCGGCCTTTGTTCAAGGAAGGAGTATTGTGGATAACATTCTGCTCTGCCAGGAGTTGGTTGGGGGTTACCACCTCAACAAAGGGAGCCCGCGGTGTGTGCTGAAGATCGACCTGCAGAAAGCTTATGATTCTATCCAGTGGGATTTTCTCTTTGGCTTACTGCTTTCGATTGGTACACCTTGCCAGTTTGTCAACTGGATTCGGGCTTGCGTTTCTTCGCCTATGTTCTCCATTTCGGTGAATGGGTCCTCTGAGGGGTTTTTTGCGGGTAGGCGTGGTCTCCGTCAGGGAGATCCCCTGTCCCCTTACCTGTTCGTCATGTGTATGGAAGTCTTGTCGTGGCTGCTGAATTCCCCGCCGCCTGAGTTTGAGTTTCATCCCAAGTGTGAGAGGGTTAATCTTACCCATCTTTGCTTTGCGGATGACTTGATGATTTTCTCTGCGGGGAACAGGACTTCTTTGAGGTTTGTTCAGCAGACGTTACTTCACTTCCAGGAGCTTTCAGGCCTTGTGGCTAACTCCGCTAAGAGCTCGATGTTCTGTGCGGGGGTTCCTGTCCAGGTGGCTGTCGATCTGGCTGAGTTCATGGGTGTTGCTCTTGCGACCTTGCCTGTTTGTTACTTAGGTCTCCTTCTCATCTCTGGTCGGCTGTCTTCGCGGGATTGCCAGCCCCTGATTGACCGGATCACCTCTAGGATTGGCAGTTGGACTGCTAGGGCTCTTTCCTATGCGGGAAGGTTGCAGCTCATCCAGTCGGTCCTCCAGAGCTTCCAGGTCTATTGGGCTAGTGTGTTTGTGTTGCCTGCTCGTATAGTCCATAGGGTTGAGAGTTTACTTCGTTCTTACCTCTGGAAGGGCTCTCCTTCTGGTCGTGGGGGGGCGAAGGTTGCCTGGGATGACATTTGTTTGCCGAAGCGGGAGGGAGGTTTGGGTATTCGTCATATCCAATCCTGGAACTCGGCAGCGGTTATGAAGCTCCTTTGGCTCCTTCTGGTTCGCTCTGGTTCTCTGTGGGTGGCTTGGATGGAGGAGTATATCCTCCGTGGTCGGTCTCTTTCGACAATTCCCGTGTCATCTATGTGGTCTTGGTGCCTCAACGCGATTATGTGGCTTCGTGACCAATTTCGTCCACTTGTCCGGTTTTCCATTGGCGATGGTCGTAGGTGTCGTATGTGTGTTGATCCATGGCTGCCTGATGGTCCTATTCTCCCCAGGATTAGCGATCGTATCTTGTATGACGCGGCTAGTCATATTCAAGCTATGGTCTCTGATTTCCTGCTGCCTAATGGTTCGTGGCGGTGGTCGTTGGTGTCTCCTGAGTTGTTGGAGATCTTCGATGTCGTGCGCTCTACTGTGTGTTGCCCAGGTAGGGAGGATCGGTTGATCTGGGTTCCAGGCTGATGGAGCGACTTGCGCAGCGGAGGCGATTTCGGACCGATGATACTCTAATTTCATCAATTTAACAAATAGAAAACATGCTAAAAAAAAAAAAAAAAACGGAATTAAGAAATTAGAAATACATACCCTTGTAGCTCCAATTTCTTCAAGTCCGTCGGCCGTTCCTCGTCACGATCTCTTCCGACCTCTTCTCACGAACGCCTCGAGTACCACCCCAGGTAGTCCCGCTATCCTCGGCGCCGCGCAACGGAGTTGTGGGACTCCGAAACAAAAAGAAATGAAGAAGAATAATGGAAGAAGAAAGGAAACTGATGAGAGGTTTTCTGGCCTTTTTTTTTGCTTACGAAGAACACAGAAGCCAAAATGACTTGAAAAACTTAAGTTTTTCAATATCAATTCAACTACCCAAAAACCCACTCAATTAAGCTAAGTTTAGCCATTTGGCAAGCATGCAAAGTACCACCACATATATATATATATATATATATATATATATATATATATATATTATTATTATAAATAAAATTAATTCACAATTAATTTTAAATAATAATAAATATTTATTTATTAAACATTTTAATAAATAATATATATATATATATATATTTAATTAATTAAACTTTTTAATTAATTAATATTATTTAATTCAATATCAAATATTAATTAAATAATATGGCTAAACCCGGTTTTCCGAAAACCGACTTTTTTGCACATGAATCCTATTCATGTTTTAGATCAATTCCAAATTTAAATCACATTTAAATATGTCTATATTTAAATCATATTTAAATATGTCCATCCTCTTCCATAAACCGAATTTGAACAATTCAAATTCTTTTTCTTTTAATTTTCTCTTATATTGTTGCACGACGTTATCCGAGCTAGCCAGGAGAACCTAAAGGACCTACAGATCATGAACTCCAACGATACGAGATTATTCGATCAAAACTCTTTTAACCCGAATCAATCAACTTTCGTTAACCCCCGGAGACTCCACTATAGTCCGAGGGTTGCACTCTCCTCACTGTAGATATATTATGTCCTCTGATATAACCGTGACTGGCAAGTCGACCCTTCACAGGTTGTTCGTAATCACAGCTGGGTCATTTAAACCGTTTAACCCCTGCATTACGTCTTGTTCCTTAAGTACCATTGACACCTCTAATGAACAATAGATCTGTGGTCCAACCAACAGATCAATAAACCCTCTCATCACATGAGAGTGTGAGCGCTCATTGTTCAAGCCACAGAGTCAGCTATTAAGGGAACAACCTATCTACTAACCCTGAAGAGCGGGTTAGGAGTGAACTCCAATCTTGCTATACTATGTCCCCAGCTACCTATTCGACTTTATCCCCAAGATGGTAGGCTTATTGAGTCGGCGCTTATGGGCCACTCTCACCCGTGCAAGTCAAAGGATACTATGGAATAAGCAAGAGTTCATAGCGAGCTCAGGATTGAGATCGAGTTACCTAGGCCATCAATATGTATAAGTCGGTCTCATCAGTAAACGGAGTTATAAAGAGAGAGCGACTTAATACGCGGTTCGATCTTGTGTAAACTCTTTATACAGGACGCCCTCACTTCTCACATCTCCATGTGGAACGATTCGGATCAGTTCGTTCTGTACAATACAATGTGAGCCGCATCCAATAGTGTTACCAGGATAAGGTACCCAGCCTTATCCGTATACTATAGACCGTTTTGACTGACTACTTGAGCCTGATCCACAATCATGTCATACATGAAGCTCAAGTACTCATATTCAGCCAAGGGTGTTGGTCATTGGTATAGGTTAAACCAAACACGTTTCACTTTATTCCAGTAAACTCTTTTACTGAATAAAAGTAATAACTCTTTATTCTAAATAGAATATTTACAAACATAACAGTTTACAAACCACGAGTTTTAGGACATAAAACCCAACACAGGCGGGATTGGCTTTTCAGTTTCGAGTGCTTGGGAGGCGATCCGTCCCCGTGGGACGGTGGTTCCTTGGCAAGGTTTGCTCTGGTTCGGGGGGAATATTCCGCGTCATGCTTTTGTCACCTGGCTAGCCTTGAGGGATCGTTTGTATACCCATGATAGGCTGGCTAGGTGGATCCCCTCGACCCCTACCGATTGCTTGCTTTGCTTGTTCGGGTCTGAGTCCCGTGACCACTTGTTCTTTCAGTGCCCCTTTGCGTGTTTGGTGTGGGAAGATATCCTCTGTTGGGGTAGAGCTTCCCGCCTCGTTCTCCCTTGGGATGCTGAGCTTGAGTGGATTTGTCGGGAGAGTGCTGGGCAGCACAAGCGTAAGCTTGTTTGGAGAGTGGCCTGGTGTGCTGTGATCTACCATATTTGGATGGAACGCAACTTGCGTTTTCACGGCCCGGGTCACCGTCCTCCTCAGTCGGTTATCGCTGCTATTCGGTCTGATATTTCTTCTGCTTGCTCGTCTTGGGTGGGTGCGGTTTCGGCCGGCTCCCCCTGGGATTCTTTTGATTGACTTTATCTTGTTCTTTGAGTGTGTGCAGGAGATTTTTCAGGTTGGTCTTTGTGGTGCTGTTTCGCTTCTGGCGATTGCTTCTTCCCCTGCTCTGTCCCTTGGTTGCTCCTTGTGGTGTTTCGTTGCTGGAGGTTGCTTCTTCCCCTGTTCTGTCCCTAGGTGTTGTTGTTGTCTCTTCTCTGGAGGGGGTTTTCAGTTGGGTCTGTGAGGCTTGCCTGTTTGGGGCTTCTCCCTGTGCTTGTTTCCTGCTTTGAGGACGCTTCTTGCTGAGGCTCGTTTCAGTTTGCTTGCTTTCTTCTCCTGTCTGTCTCTTGCTGTCCTTGGCTCTTTCTTCCCTGGCAGGCATTTTGAGTGGGGCTTTAAGAGGCTAGTCTGTGGGGTGCCACCATCTGTAGGGGTTGGTTCTGGCGGTGCTTGCTACTTCTGCAGTTGGCTGTCCATCTTTGTCCTGTGGGTGCTCTTTGTCCCCTGGTGTGGTCCTGGTTCCTACTTGAGTTGGGTTTGTTCTGGATGCTTGTTGTCACCCCGAAAGGCGCCTTGTCCGGAGGGTGTGTCGGTTTTTTGGTGGGTGTCCTTGGATCTGGCTTTGTCGAGGGAAGCGATGCTTGCCTGGTCCTTGTGGCTTTCTGCCGGGCCTGCACACCTGATGGCTGTTCTTTTGCCATAAGTAGGGGGAAGACGAGTTGAAGGGCCTCTTCCTTGTTTTGGTTTACTTGGTCATGCTTGGGGGGCTGGCTTCTTACATGCATATGATGGATGGCCAGCTTGGCCCCTTTTATCTCAGCATCTGTCTGCCCTCCCTCTGCTTTGCTTGGTGCCTCGTGACCTTGTCTAGAGTCGCTCTTTCGCTCGTGCCGGCCGGGGATTGATGGCTTGGGGTGCTTTTTGGGCGGCTGGGGAGATATGCTTCGTTCGGGATCTGACTTGTTGTTTCCTCTTGCTTCGGTTGTTTCTTTGCTCTTTCAGTTGTGTTGTATTTAGTTGCTTTTTGGACTTTTCTGGCTCCTTCCCGCTTGTGGGTTGCTTGCTGGGGTTTGTTGATTGTTGTTTTCTTTGTTGCTTTCCCTCGGGCTTTGAGGTTCCGTTGGGTTGTTTTTGTTTGTTTTCGTACATTGGTTTTCCCAGTGGATGTTCTCTTGTTTGATGGTGCCCTTTGGCCTCGGGCTTTGAGGTCTTTTTGCTTATATATATTCACCTTTGCAAAAAAAAAAACTCCGAGCGAGGACGACCTAACAAAGGAAACTTTCCTGGAATCCCCAAACCAATCCTAGGCCCAAGCGAGCTAAACCCCATCCCAAACTCTTTATCTCCAATCTTTTCCTCCAAGGGCAAAACCTCATCCCGAGGGGGCATGGAACGCCGAGTCACCAAGTGGCTCAACTGCCCACGCCCGATTGGGCTACAGGAGGACGGCCCAAAAGGCACAACTCCTTGCCCGAAGCCATTCGAAATTGGGCCCATCCCCATTTGGTCAAGCCCATTAGGGTTAAGTTTATTTTCAATCGGCCCAACTTTGTTTAGACTATTACATTGCCCAAGCCCAGAAACCTTACCAATTGGGCCAAGCCCATTAGAGGATTCAAGACAATTTGAAATCACCTTCCCACGGTTTTGAGGGGTGGAAGGAATAGACTTGCCATTTTTGGCATTGAAGCCCAATTGCCCATTTGAGCATAATGAATTGGTCATAGAGAGAGAAAGATCTCCAATTAAAGCATTCTCCAAACTTACCATATTCGTCTGCTGCGCCAAAATAGCATCCTGTTGAATTAATTTTTTTTTTTGCAACGATATTTTAATTAAAGCGAGGATTGAACCCATGACCTCATAGTCATGAGCACAACCTTATGCCAATTGAGCTATGCTCGGTTTGACACCTGTTGAATTAATTCATCCATAGGCTGCACGGGAGAGGAAGGGCAGCTCAAAATCCCATTCATCCCGCCCCCGACTTTAATGGACTTACCTTGATTAGGAATCCTCTGCAAATGTTTAGACTTACCCACGCGAGGAGGTTTATTTCCTAAGAGCTGACTTTCCATAAGTTCCATATTTGGCAACAAGGAAGTATTAGAACAGCTGGCCTTCCCAAGTTCAAAATTGCCAGCTTGCATATTAAAATTTGCAGCAGCAATTGCGGAAGAAGAAGGGGAGGAGTGATCTGCAGAAGAGTTGAAACCACCCAGCCCTTTCAAGCCCATTTGATCAGTTGAAAGCCTTGAATTACCAACGGATAGGATATCCCCATTTAATGGAGCAGCTGAAGTTACCATATGCGGCAAAGGAGGATCACACATTAAACGGTCAGCTTGAAGGATTTCAAGAGCAGCATCCCTCCCATTCAAGGCATCTGGTAACGGAATTTTTGAATGTTCCGTTTGTTTCAGGCTGTCGAGGCCCGCCAAATTAAAATTTATAATAGTGGCTAGAGTTTCTTCAATTACTTGTAGAAAGCGGAAGTCAGGATCGTACCACAGGGAAATTGACTAATTCAGTCCAAATTTTAGTTTTAAATGTCACTTGTAACAAAAGAGGTAACGGGGGGTTTTGAAACAATCTAAAAATAGAAAACATGCAATTTAAGAGAAGAAATGAGTAAAAGTTTGGAAAAACGGGAGAATAAAGAAATTATACGAGCGCACTTAATCTTAAGGTTCCGGATTAATTTATGCGATGTGATTTTTGGTTCATAGACACTATAGACGTTCAGCTGGTTTTTAACATTCACGCACATTGTAACTCCTAATTAACTCAAGGGGTCCCAAGCTTTAAATAGAAATTAACAATCCCGGGTAATTAATTCAGACTTGACGGATCTAAATTAAGCTTCGCTAGGAACTCTAATTTAGGGGCGATCGCTCTCCCAAACTAAAATTATTCGCGAGCGACGGGTATTCATGCGACAATCAAATTGTAAGAAAACCCACAACATGCTTGATTTTACTCATTCTCATGATTTATCAGCAACTCAAAACAAATAGGGCCCTATCTATTAAGAATGCAAGATTAATTACTCAACTCATGAAGTGCAATCGCTAAGACATGAGTTTTTAATCCACCCAACACACAACATGCCCAATGGGTGTCAACGATAAAGAAAATTGTGCTGGACATTAGAGGGCATAGAAGAAAAGAGTTAAATGCCTAAACAAGCCAACAATTCATTCATTAGAACAAGTCTCACCTAAATCACATCACAAAGTTTTAATCCATCCCCAAAAGATTAAATGCTTACCTTTTAGCTAGACATGGAGAAGAATGGAGTGAAGAAATCCAAGATTAAGCTCACCCACTCCATTAATGGAGGTTATACAACTCAAAAATGGAAGAAAAACTGAAGAAATCGAGAAGGGGGCGGAGAAGAATGACCTAAAATCAGAAAAACGCGCTTAAATACCCATTTCTGCGTCAAAATAGCGCCTAGGCGACATAAGTCAGCGCCTAGGCGCCGCGGGCGCGCGCGCGCAGAATCGGGACAGCGCCTAGGCGCCATAAGTCAGCGCCTAGGCGCTGAGCTCTCTGGAAAATTTTATAAAATCGGGAATTTCTTTGATTCTTAAGGACGGGCATTTTTTGGACTTTTAATGACGGTCAATTACAGTCATGGCTAGGGTGAGCGCGCGGACACGGGCGTGGGCGCGGACACAGGCGGCGAGCGGGCGGCGCGCGCGGACACCCGCGCGAAACTTTTCATGACGGGCGGCGGCGTGCGCGGGACGAGGCGATGGCGCGCGGGCGTTGGGCGGACGCGGGCGTGGGGCGCGCGCGGGACGAGGCGATGGCGAGGCGCGGCGCGCGCGGGACTTGGCGATGGCGCGCGCGGGACCTTTGATGACGGGCATAGCCCGCGCGCGGGCGTCTGGGCGCGCGGGCGTGCGGGTGTGCGGCTGCTGCTTCCGTTGGGCGCCTGGGCGCTGGGCGCTGACCTCTCGGGTCTAAACCCAATTTTTGGACATTTTTGCTCCCGAACTCCGTTTGGCCTATCGTTTTGACCCGAACACTTCCCGAAACCTCTTAAATGACCGATTTAGCCCTGAAATTCATAATTTGACTTCCCGAGATCTTTGCCACGAAATACCTAAAATAAGTAGATTTAATTGAATTAAGCATGGCATTTAGCTAGAATTAAGGCTATAATTATAGCTCTATTTTAGAGCTATCAAAATACCCCCGACCTGAATCTTGCTAGTCCTCGAGCAAGGAACACTTTGATTTATCTTATAAGAATAGTCATGCATGCTGGCGACTCGAATCTCAATATTTGCAAAAACAAGATAATCATGTTAACGGAAAACAATCAAGCATATGCATAACTTATGGATATTCTAAAATATTAACTATTATCCTAGCCATTAGACTGTTCTTATTGCCAGAATAGTCATGCATGGAGGCGCTAACGTGTGTGTGTGATTAGCGCCTCCTATCCTAGCTTCCAAAGACCCAGAACCACCTTAATCGATCCTAATACTCATCTTCCCCCTACTTCTGGCAATAAGAACAGTCTAATGGCTTTTCAATGTCGGAAAGAATAACAAAACAAAAGGCCTAACTATTTTTTTTTCTTTTCTTTTCTTGAGAGCCTAACACGTCAAGCTTTTAATTTGCTTCACGTTTTTAAGGACTAGTGCTCACTTCCGTTAGTTGCCCTTTCATGCAGTGGCAACCGTGGGTTACACGATCGCCCCTGGTTACACGGGCAACACAAGAAGGAGGAGCACCTCAAATTATATTTCAAACATGTTTTTACTCTCAATGAACATTTTTTTTTTAAATAGGCACATAGCTTTGCTAAATCAAATGAATCGTTATAAATTCTAACACATCAAGCCTCCCTAAATGGACCTTTCGGGGTGACAACGAGGTTTCAGACCAAATAAAATAATTCTAAGCCTACAGAACTAAGAGTAAGAGGTCTACGTGCTTAGTGAATGTAGGGGAATAATCGAAAATTTTTTAAAATATGCTCAAACTATGCATACATTCTCATAGCTTTCTCGCAATGCACAACTATGGAGTATTTACAAATAAATCACAGAAAGTCCACATCGGACAACATGCATTCAGATTCCTAAACATCTCAAAATCAGAATATGACATGCTCGAGAACTACAACGGAGTTCAAATATAAATTCCACCCCCCACCTAAAAGACTGCATTGTCCTCAATGCATCTAATCCACCAAATAATCAATGATAACAACAAAAATTAAAGGGAATAGAAACCTCCCCTGAATTTTTGTGGGATCGGCGAGAGGGTACGCACAACTTCAAGCTCGATGTAGATCCGAAATATCGGTCATCTTCCGTTTATTACCTAAGAAAGCAAAATAACAAACTTAAACAACTAAGATAATCAAGCATAAACTATAAAAAACAGCAACAAACTCAAAAATACAGTCCAACGCTCGGGTGCCTCCGAGAAGCGCAAATTTTTAAAGTCGATTGCTCGACTGTATTCTCCTCTTCGAACTCAACCGTAGTCCAATGGTGCGGAGGGCAATCCAATCATTCCTCCGTCCTTCTCGGACCTACAAACATCATCAAAACATATTTTCTCTTTTCGTGCCTCATGCACGCCAACAACATCATTAACAGATAACAAACAAACAAAACCATCCATATGAACAACAAAATTTGGATCATCATCAAACACAGACAAAGAACAAACAGATTTCAATTTTTCATTTTCTTTCCCTAAACAATCATCAACAGAATTTTCATCTAAACTCCTAACAGGCAAGTCCGATTTCTCAGCATTTATAGAAAACTCATTTACTATTCCGTCAAACTCCACAGAGAAGGTTCCCTTAGCAACATCAATTTTAACTTGAGAAGTGTTCATAAAAGGGCGTCCTAGCAATATAGAGGAAGGAATGTCGGATGGGTTTTCACGCATTGGCATAATATAGAAATCAACAGGGAAGAACAAATCATTTACTTGCACCAAAACATTCTCAACTAACCCCATGGGATGCATACGAGATTTATCCGCTAGTTGTACAATAATATTAGTCTCACGCAAGATATTCAACTTAAGATCTCTAAACATGGTGTAAGACATAACATTAATCGACGCGCCTAAATCTAGCATAGCATGCTTGATCGGTGTGTCACCTATAGAACAGGGCAAGATGAACATACCAGGATCTCCACGTTTTTCAAGCAAAGTACCTGGGAATACTGCTGAGACGTTCTCACTCTTCATTTCCCCATCATCCATTCTAGGCCTCCTCTTTGAGCTGCACCAATTCTTTAGGAATTTCGAATACTTCGGAACTTGCTGAATAACCTCCAACAGAGGGATGTTCACAACTACCTTCTTAAAGATTTCTAGGACTTCTTTGTCAACATCCTCCGCCTTAGGCTTGTGCACGGCCAACCTACTAGGGAAAGGAGCCCTAGGCAAACCATCTTTAACATTCAAGGCAGGAGATTTACATATCGAGCCCTCGGGAGGTGTTACACTGCTTTCTGTTGTCGGTTCCTCCACATTCTGATTTTTCTGATGTGTGATGTTAGAAGGAATCTCCTTCCCACTCCTCAATGTGATAGCACTCACGTTTTCACATGAGTTCGCTGTGGTCTGAGCGAGCAACTTCCCCGAGCCTTGGTTTTCCAACCGGCTAACTGCCACAGCTATCTGTGATAATTGTTTACCCATGCTCTGTATGTCTCCGGAGTGTTTGTTCAATTCAGTTCGAACATCCTTCTGGAATTGACAAGTATTTGTGACAAGGGTGTGCACTAGATCTTCCATAGTACTAGAAGGAGATGAAGTCTGAGCATGGGTGGAAACTGGAGGTCTATCATGTGATTGATTTTGATACCTCTGCTGGCCTTCACGGTTTCCATAGCTCAGGTTGGGATGATCCTTCCATCCCGGATTGTAGGTATTCGCATATGGGTCATATCTCCTTTGATTTGAAGCATAGCCACCAATGGCATTCACTTCCTCAGTTCCTTGCCCACGGCTTCCCATCAACTGTTGAAACATGCTACGAAGTTCTGTCATCTGAGTGTCATTAAATCCTTGAGACTGCTGTACTTGATGAACTTGCCCACCACGAACTCCAAATTGCTGGGAATTTCCAGCCATGTTCGAGATCAGCTGCCTGGCCTCCGCAGGTGTTTTGTCAATTAGAGCTCCTTCACTGGCAGCATCGATCATCTGTCTGTCGTGGGGCACCATCCCCTCATAAAAATATTGGATCAAAAGTTGATCCGCGATCTGGTGGTGGGGAAAACTGGAGCACAGCCGCCCGAACCTCTCTCAATACTCACGGAGAGACTCCCCATGATCCTGAGTGATACCATAAATCCGCTTCCGGATCGTGGTTGCCAACGACGCAGGGAAAAACTTTTCCAAGAAAATCCTCTTCATTTCATTCCACGTGGTGATCGACCCAGACGGTAGGTGGTAGAGCCAATCCTTTGCCTTATCCTTCAGGGTGAAGGGAAAGGCTCTGAGGTTCAACTGCTCCTCCGTCACTCCTGGTGGCTTCATTCCAGCGCACACACAGTGAAATTCCATAAGGTGCTTGTGGGCATCGTCACCTGCATTACCATAAAAAGATGGAAGTTGGTGAATCAACCCAGATTTCAATTCAAAGTTACCTGCGACAACCGGATATGTTATGCATAGGGGCTGTTGGTTCAAGTCAGGCGCAGCCAATTGCTTCAAAGTACGCGGCGCATCATTATTCGCCATTTCAGCTTGTTCAGGCGGTCCTGAACCTTCTTCCTCAAACAATCTTCTTCCTTCTCTAGCTTCTCTTCTTAATCGCCGCTCCTCTTTATTTATTTAGAGCTATCAGCATCCACACCAATCACGGGAAGAGAAGAGCTGCTCAAGGCAACACCCCCAGCCATCTTGCCACTGTGTTTAATGGACTTGCCTTCCATAGGAATCGCATTCAAAGCTAGATCAGCAGCCGCCACCCCCAAGGTTGAAGAGACAGGTTGCCCTAACATGTCATCTTCAATCTCCAGCCGCAGCTTACCTTCGTCAGCAGACAAATTGGAAGACGCCTCTGACTCAGAAGGGCAACCGTTTGGCTGAGGAAAAACTCCCTTGTCACCGCAAAAAACAACAGAGTTGGAACCCCCTGTTTTTGCAATTTTCGGATCTTTTGAGGGCTGCCTCGAAAGACCAGCTGACAATCCTTTTGAACGCCCCTTACCCGTCCTAGAACTTACATCCCCAGAACTAACTACCTCAAAGTTTGGATCGAGAGTAGCCGCTAAATTCCCCAATGCCAAAACCTCATCAACACTCTGTTTTTTCACCAAACTTAAAGCCGCAGAATGCACCTCCGAACCTGATCTCCTTGGCATCAGTCCCCCACAATCCTTACCAATAGGAAGGTCATGAGAAACCTCACCACTCAATGCCACAGAGAGGCTAGCCCCTGAAGCAACAGTGGGTTTGGGAAGCCGCGGACCAGTTGAAACCGAGGAAATGGACTGAGCAAACAGCTTTTTCTGGGGAGATTTCTTCCTCCTCATAATCGCCGAAGAAGAAGAGCACCCTTACTAAGACCCAAGGAAAACGAGAGCAGAACAAACCAAACTAAAAAAACGAAATAAAATGCACAAACAGAAACGTAGGGAGACGCCAAAACAGAGTTTGAAGAGAACTTACCTCTGTGATGCGCCCAGCTCCGCTACCTTCATCAGCCAGCCCTACGAAGCTTCATCGAGCTTAAACTACAAAAATACGAACCCATTTTTGAATAAAAAAAATTTCAAAAAATGCATCCCATCGGGGCGTTTTCGGTTTTTTTTTTTTTTTGCAAAGGTGATTATATATTAAGCAAAAAGGACCTCAAAGCCCGAGGCCAAAGGGCACCATCAAACAAGAACAACATCCACTGGGAAAACCAATGTACCAAACAAAACAAAAACAACCAAACGGAAACCTCACAGCCCGAGGGAAAGCAATAAAACCAGCAACAAACAAACCCCAGCACCCAACCCACAATCGGGAAGGAGCCAGAAAAGACAAAAAGGCAAATAAATACAACACAACTCAAGACCCAAAGAACACAACCCAAGCAAGAGGAAGCAACAAGCCAGAACACGAACGAAGCAAAACTCCCCAGCCGCCCAAAAAACACCCGAAGCCATCAATCCCCCGGCCGGCACGAGCAACAGAGAAACTCCAGACAAGGACAAGGGGCACCAAGCAAGGCAGAGGGAGGACAGACAAATGCTGAGATAAAAGAAGGCCAAGCTGGCCATCCATCATATGCAAGGAAGAATCCAGCCCCCCAAGCACGATCAAGTAAACCAAAACAAAGAAGAGGCCCTTCAACTCGTCTTCCCCCTACTTCTGGCAAAAGAACAACCATCAGGTATGCAGGCCCGACAGAAAGCCACAAGGACCAGGCAAGCATCGCTTCCCTCGACAAAGCCTGATCCAAGGACACCCACCAAAAAACCGACACACCCTACGGACAAGGCGCCATTCGGGGTGACAACAAGCATCCAGAACAAACTCAACTCAATTCAGGAACCAGGACCACACAAGGGGGCACAGAGTACTCACAGAACAGAGATGGACAGCCAACTGCAAAAGAAGCAAGCACCGCCTGAACCCACCCCTACAGAGAGAGGCCCCCCACAGACTAGCCTCTCATAGCCACCACTCCAAATGCCCACCAGGGAAGAAAGGAGCCAGGACATCAAGGGACAAACAGGGAAAGAAAGCAAGCAAACTAAACGAGCCTCTGCAAGAAGCGCCCTCAAAGCAGGAACAAGCACAGGGAGAGGCCACAAACAGGCAAGCCGCGCAGACCAAACTGAAAACCCCTCCAGAGAAGAGACAACAGCAGAACCGAGACAGCACCGCAAGGGCAGACAACAGCAGCATCGAACAACCACTTGGTGCAGTGGGTGAGCGCTCCGCCTAAGATAGCAGAGAGTGGGGGTTCGATTCTGCCCTAGGGCAGATTTTCTTAAAAATTATCAAACAACCACTTGGTGCAACGGGTGAGTGAGCGCATCACCTAGATAGCCCAGAGTGGGGGTTGATTGATCCTGCACCGTGCAAACGGGACATGGATGATTTAAAATATTTAACTGCATTATATACCGCCTATAAAGGCAAATTTTAACCATCAATTGAACACCCACCTTTACTATGGATGTATCTGTGGATAATCCTCTCTCCTAAAAATTTTCTCTGTTCTCTCTCCTCCCATCAATGGGGGATTGAGTTTTTTGAAGTTTTTTCCATGGTGGTCGTCGGCCTTCTTGTTGCTGCTGGGTGTAGGTGTTGTGCCATCGTGTTCACTCACCGTGGTTACCTCCGACGTATCTCTGAGCAAGCTGATCAAGGAAGCACAATAGGGCGCTTCAAGAGGTACGTTCTCCATCCTCTGTTTTGTCTTTCCTTCGGCTTCAGTTTATTTTGCTGCTGGTGCTGGGTCCGTGGTGCTCTGGGTTTGGGGTTGAGGGAGAAGCTCTTCTCCGTTTGATCACAAAGCTTAGGGTGCAATATGAGGAGGAAGAAGTCTCCCCAAAAGAAACCGTTCGTCAAAAGTAATGGTTCTTCTTCGGGCTTCCTTGGCCTTCGGCTCTCCAAAATCTCTGCAACTAAATCAATGGGGGTTGTGAGTTCTGATGTCCCTAAGTCCAGCCTAAGTGAAGGACGGTCTAAGGTAGTTGTTTCTGACCGGCTGGGGCAAAACTCAGAGGCTGGGAGTTTTTGTCAAAAAACAGAGCACCTGGTACGTTCTGGACAGACGTCTTCTCTGTCTAAATTTGGAAAAACAGGGGACGAGTTCTGTGTTGATATTGGCCTTGGTCCTCAGCCCCGAGTTATCTCTTCTACGTCTGAGGCTTCCTCTTCGTCTAACCAGAGGAGTGGTGGCGCTGATCAACCTCGGCTGGAGGTTGAAGACGAAGGGCTAGGGCTACCTGGTTCTTCGACCATGGAGGCGGCTGCTGCTACACGTGCTTTGAACGTTCGCCCTATTGAAGGAAACCTCAATAATGGTGAGAGCGTTTTAGAAGGGATGGGTATTAATTCGGGAAAGCTTCCCTTATCTGCTGCAATTTTGAATCCGCCAGCTGTTTCTCTTAATTCCTCCGTACGACCAAGTTTGGAAAGTCACCCTCTTCAAACGTCAACTCCTGGAGGCCTTTATTCTCGGTCATTTAAGGAAATTCTGGATGTTAATGTGGCTCAAGTCTCCCCTTTCATTAAATCAGATAATAGTCAATTGGGCGTCAATGGAATAGATGGGAAGTCTTGTGCTAATCCGAGGGGTGTCTCCATTGCTGACGTCCCTATTGGGCTTGGCCCATTTGGTAATGGTGTGGATGGGCTTGGTAATGGTAATCGGGTAGCCACTGTTGGGCTTAATGAGATGGCCAATTCTCCATTTCACCTTAATGGGCTTGACAACTACGGTTTGGCCCCAATTTTGAATGGGCAGGAAGCCTTGCCCGTTGGGCGTTCCTCGCTTAGCCCAATAGGGCGTGGGCAGCTGGGCAACTTGGTGACCCGCCGTGGTGTGCCCAAGCGGGATGAGGGTCTGCCCCGAGAGGGAAAGGAAGGAACTAGTGAGGTTGGGATGGGATGTAGCTCGTTCGGACCTAGGGTTGGCTTGGGGATTCCAGGAAAGTTTCCTCTTCTTGGCCATCCTCGTCCGGATGTAGGTGTGAGTGAGGGGGATGAGGTGTCTGTGGGGTCTTTTGGTGGGTTTGGGCCTAATCATATTGGGTCGGGTGGGCCCCTGGGGGCCGTCGATAAGGGGCATAAGGCGAGTTGGGCCAATCTTTTTGGGCCCTAGTGGACCTCCCCTTCTAATGAGCCTCTTCTCTTTAACCCTCCAATTGAGAAGGATGGATTATGTTTGCCATTCCTTCGGATGAGGTTATTGAGGAGGGAATAGCAGTCTGGAGAGGTTCGTTGGTGGGTCAATTTGTTGATGGTAAACTTCCATTTGTTGTTCTTGATCGTCTTGTCAGGAAGATTTGGGGCCATGTGGAAGTTCCAACCATTAACTTGTTTGATAATGGATTGATCATTTTCAGGTTCCAAAAGGACTCAGCTAGGGACTGGGTCTTAGAGAATAGCCCCTGGCACTTCGGGGGGAAGCCTATCCTGCTGAGGCAGTGGGCCCCTGGGATTGTCCCCCAGACCTTTGTGTTCGATAAAATTCCTGTGTGGGTTAAGTTTTTCCATGTCCCAATGGAATTGTGGACCACTCCTGGGTTGAGCAACATTGCGAGTACGGTTGGGGTCACTGTCTATGGGGTGGATCATACTATCCCCATTGACTACGAATGGAAGCCCAAGAGGTGCCTATCCTGTCGGGTCTTTGCCATTCGGACTCCGGCTGTCCAAAAAAGACTGTGAGTAGTTTTGATCCCATTCTCTCTACACAGGTGTCTACTGAGGGTGGGGTCAGGGTGCCGGCCCAGAGTGATGGCGTGAGCTCGGATCAGGTAGGGGTTGCTAGTGGGGAGGGTGAACAGGCCTCCTCTCTTGAGGCTGATGATGACTTCATCCCTGTGGGAGGGAAATCCCGCAGGCGCAGACGGAAGAAGGCTGCCAAGTCCTTGGCTGCAGACTCGTCTGCCCTTCCCATTGCCTTGGCTACTCTCCCAAGTTCTCCTAGTGGCCCCTCCCCTCGGCTCCCCCGTTCTCCTGAGGCCCCGAAGGGGGTACATGTGTCTAACTCTTTCGTTTCTCTTTCGGATTCCTTGGGATGTGATTTGGCCCCCCCGAGGGTGGTTTCCTTAGTGGAAAAGACGCTCTGTGACAGTGTGGACCCTCGATGGTGTCAGGATGCCACTGTTTCCCCTTCTATGTCCTATGTCTAGTTGGTGCTCGTGGAACGTGCGCGGTCTCACTGACCCAACAAAAGGACGATGTGTTCGCTCCTTTTTGCAGTCTGAGAATATTGGTTTCTGTTGTCTGGTAGAAACTAAGGTTAAGGATCATCAGTTTGATTTCGTGTTTCGTTCCTTTGGGGCCGATTGGCAGTGTGTTTGTAGTTATGGGGATAGTGGCCTGGGTCGTATTTGGGTGTTATGGCGTTCCCGCCGTTTCTCTTTCTCCCCTAGCCTGATTAGTCCTCAGTTGGTTACTGGCTCCCTGGTGGACCTGTCTTCTCAGGTTGTGACTCATATTGCCTGTGTGTATGGGTCCAATCTCGAAGCTGGGCGGTCTGCTTTGTGGAGGGAGTTGGCCTTGGCTTGTTCGAGTTGGTCTTCCCCTGGAGTAGTTATGGGTGACTTTAATGAGACTCGCCGGTTGACTGAGAGGAGTGGGGGTAACCATAGCATTTCTGCGATGGGAGCCTTTGATACTGCTCTCCAAGAGGCTGACTTGGTTGAGCTGCCGGTTCAGGGGAATTGGTTCACTTGGACTAGTCGCCCGAGGGGTGGCCCAGGAGGTCAGTTGGGAAGGTTGGATAGAGTTTTGGTCAATGCTGAGTGGGCTTCTGGTCGGCCTATGTGTGTGGTGCACGTGCATGACTGGGGTGTTTCTGACCATAGTCCGTTGGTTTTCTCTCCAGGCTCTTTAGGTGCTCGTCGGTCTCCCTCCTTTCGGTTCTTTAACCATTGGGGGGAGTCTGATAGGTTTTTGTCTGTGATTGCTAGTAGGTGGGTGACCCATGTTGGGGTCTCTCCGCTTGTTAGCTTTGCTCGCAATTTAAAGGGCTTAAAGGGGTCTCTCAGGCAGGAGTTTGGGACGCCGATTGCCGTGCTTAGTCAGCAGGTTATTGATCTTCGCTTGGCCATGGAGGCTGCCCAGGCGGGAGTTTTGGTAGACCCCCTTTCTCCCTCCCTCCAGCTTCAGGCCGCTGAGGCATCTGATAGGTTCTGGGCAGCAGGTAGGTGTGAAGAAGCCTCCCTTCGGCAGAAATGGAGGGTTAAGTGGCTGGCGTTAGGGGATAGGAACTCGGGGTTCTTTCACAGGAGCGTGAAAGTTAGAGCAGCCCTTAATAGCTTTTCCTCTTTGGTTGATGGTTCTGGGGTCAGGATGTCTTCCCATGAGGACATCTCTGTTGGGTTTTATGTCCTAAAACTCGTGGTTTGTAAACTGTTATGTTTGTAAACAATCTATTTAGTAATAAAGAGTTATTAAGTTTTAATTCAGTAAAGGAGTTTACTGGATTAAAGTGAAACATGTTTTATCCTATACCAATAACTAACACCCTTGGCATTGTTTGAGTATTTGAACCTCATGTATGACATGATTGTGGATCAGGTTCAAGTATACTGCCAAAATGATCTATAGTATATGGATAAGGCTGGGTACCTTATCCTGGTAACACTATTGGATGCGGCTCACTTTGTATTGTACAGAACGATGTGATCCGAATCGTTCCACATGAAGATGTGAGAAGTGAGGGCGTCCTGTGTAAAGAGTTTACACAAGATCGAACCGCGTATTAAGTCACTCTCTCTTTATAACACCGTTTACTGATCGAGACTGACTTATACACTTTGATGGCCTAGGTAACTCGTTCTTAATCCTGAGCTTGCTATGAACTCCTGCTTATTCGGAAGTATCCTTTGACTTGTACGGGTGAGAGTGGCAGAACGCCCGCTCAATAAGCCTACCAACTTGGGGATAAAGCCGAATAAGTAGCTGGGGACATAGTGTAGCAAGATTGGAATTCACTCCTAACCCGCTCTTCAGGGTTAGTAGATAGGTTGTTCCCTTAATAGCTGACTCCGGGGCTTGAACAATGTGAGCTCACACTCTCATGTGATGAGAGAGTTATATTGATCTATTGGTTGGACCAAAGATCTATTGTTCATTAGAGGTGTCAGTGGTACTTAAGGAACAAGATGTAATGCAGGGGTTAAACGGTTTTTATGACCCAGCTGTGATTACGGACAACCTGTGAAGGATCGACTTACCAATGACGGTTATATCAAGAGGACACAATATATCTACAGTGAGGAGAGTGCAGCCCTTGGACTTTAGTGGAGTCTCCGGGGGTTAACGAATGTTGATCGATTCGGGTCAAAAGAGTTTTGACCGAATGATCTCGTATCGTTGGAGCTCATGATCTGTAGGTCCTTTAGGTTCTCCTGGCTAGCTCGGATAAAGCGGTATAGCAGTGCTATAGGGTTGTATTCGGAGAAATCTGAATTAGGGTTTGTTCGAGGGGTTTGTATATTTAAATGTGATTTAAATATATAATCGGAGGAAGTTGTATTTAAATGTGATTTAAATACTCGACCGGAGAAAAATATGAATATTGATTCGTATTTTGGAAAAGTCGGTTTTCTGAAAATCGGGCAATAGTGGAAGTTTTATTATTATATTAGTATTTGATATTAATATTAATAATAAATTAAATAATTAAAATTGTTTTAATTATAATTAATTTTAATAAATAATAATTATTTATAATTATTATTATTATCATTAATAGGCATAATGCATGTTCAACATGTGTTATTCCACTATGTTGCTTTTCCTTACTCATGAAGCAAGTCAAATGAGGTGAACTCATGGATTTGGCTTGGATGAGATAATCTCTAAGCTTAAGAACTTCTTACTTCTCTCTCTCTCTCGTGGGTGCTTCTTCTCTCAAGTCTTTTGGATTGAGAATCTTCAAGTGTTGAAGGAAATCTCCATGGTTGAAGCTTGAAGAAGAAGAGAAGTTGAAGCTTTGATTTTTGGATTTCAAGTTGTTGAAATTCAAAGGGTTTGTTGTATTGTGTTCTTGATGTTCTTGATGAATAGTTCATCAAGTTCATATTAACACAATACCAAACACAAACCAAAAGCTTCATCTTTTTCCTCCATCCTCAATCTAACCCCCTTAGCTTAAGGAGTCCCACCACTCCGCTATTATCGCCTGAGAATAGCTGGGACTTCTCTAAGGGTGGTCTTCGTGTGTTCGTGCTGAGTTCGTGACCGGAGGAGAGGTAGAGATCGAGGGGGCTGTAGAGGTGCTGAGGTAGACGAGAAGACAAACTTCAAAACAAGGTATTTTTGTCAATATATACCGGTGGTATATATGATATATACCGGTGGTATATATGATATATACCGGTGCTTTTTCTTGGTTTCTCTTCACTGGAAAATATACCGGTGGTATATATAATTTACCGGTGGTATATATACCGGTGGTAAATTTACCGGTGGGATATATACCGGTGGGATATATACCGGTGGTATATATGGTATATACCGGTGATATATACCGGTGGTATATATACCGGTGATATATATACCGGTGGTATATACCGGTGGTATATATATTATTTACCCGTGATATATATATACCGGTGGTATATACCGGTCGGTATTTCCTCGGTATAATATATACCGGTGATATTTTTACCGGTGGCTTTTACCGGTCAACTTTTTCGGTTGACTTTTACCGGTCGGTTTACCGGTGGAGAGGGTTTTTACCGGTGGACTCGAATTCAAGAAATTTTCTAAGTGTTAGAAATCTTTCTTCAATTCTTAGTTCGTTCCTTATTGATTGTTGAGTGGGGGTTCCAGCAATCTCGAGATCTCTGGTTCATTATTTCCAGGGTCTCTTGGGGTCCCAAGGGGTTGGTTATCGTGACCTCACAGAGCGATTAAAGCCGATGGTGGGTTTTTCGTGGTCTGATTAGTGTGTAACTGATCTCATCCGCCCCATCTCGCGAGATGAGGTTCGAGTTGTTCTCTTTTCCATGAGTAGTGCCAGGGCTTCTGGCCCGGATGGCTTCCCTGTGGGGTTTTTCAAAGCTGCTTGGAGTGTTGTTGGGGATGATTTCTTTTCCGCCGCGCTTCACATCTTTGATACCTCCTTCCTTCCTCCTGGTATCAATGCCACCTCTCTTACCTTGATTCCTAAGAAGGTGGGTGCCTCCCGGGTTGAGGATTTCAGGCCTATTTCCTGTTGTAATGTGTTGTATAAATGCATTGCAAAGGTTTTGGCTAATCGTCTTCGCGTGTGGCTGCCTTCCTTCATCAGTCCGAATCAGTCGACCTTTGTTCAAGGTAGGAGCATTGTGGATAACATTCTGCTCTGCCAGGAGTTGGTTGGGGGTTACAACCTCAACAAAGGGAGCCCGCGGTGTGTGCTGAAGATCGACCTGCAGAAAGCTTATGACTCTATCCAGTGGGATTTTCTCTTTGGCTTACTGCTTTCGATTGGTACGCCTTGCCAGTTTGTCAACTGGATCCGGGCTTGCGTTACTTCGCCTATGTTCTCCATTTCGGTGAATGGGTCCTCTGAGGGGTTTTTTGCGGGTAGGCGTGGTATCCGTCAGGGTGATCCCCTGTCCCCTTACCTGTTCGTCATGTGTATGGAAGTCTTGTCGCAGCTGCTGAATTCCCCGCCGCCTGAGTTTGAGTTTCATCCCAAGTGTGAGAGGGTTAATCTTACCCATCTTTGCTTTGCGGATGACTTGATGATTTTCTCTGCGGGGAACAAGACTTCTTTGAGGTTTGTTCAGCAGACATTACTTCACTTCCAGGAGCTTTCAGGCCTTGTGGCTAACTCCGCTAAGAGCTCGATGTTCTGTGCGGGGGTTCCTGTCCAGGTGGTTGTCGGTCTGGCTGAGTTCATGGGTGTTGCTCTTGCGACCTTGCCTGTTTGTTACTTAGGTCTCCCTCTCATCTCTGGTCGGCTGTCTTCTCGGGATTGCCAGCCTCTGATTGATCGGATCACCTCTAGGATTGGCAGTTGGACTGCTAGAGCTCTTTCCTATGCAGGAAGGTTGCAGCTTATCCAGTCGGTCCTCCAGAGCTTTCAGGTCTATTGGGCTAGTGTGTTTGTGCTGCCTGCTCGTATAGTCCATAGGGTTGAGAGTTTGCTTTGGTGCTACCTCTGGAAGGGCTCTCCTTCTGGTCGTGGGGGGGCGAAGGTTGCCTGGGATGACATTTGTTTGCCGAAGAATGAGGGAGGTTTGGGTATTCGTCATATCCAATCCTGGAAGTCGGCAGCGGTTATGAAGCTCCTTTGGCTCCTTCTGCTTCGCTCTGGTTCTCTGTGGGTGGCTTGGATGGAGGAGTATATCCTCCGGGGTCGGTCTCTTTGGACGATTCCTGTGTCATCTATGTGGTCTTGGTGCCTCAAGGCGATTATGGGGCTTCGGGACCAATTCCGTCCACTTGTCCGGTTTTCCATTGGCGACGGTTCTAGGTGTCGTATGTGGGTTGATCCATGGCTGCCTGATGGTCCTATTCTCCCCAGGATTAGTGATCGTATCTTGTATGACGCAGCTAGTCATATTCAAGCTATGGTCTCTGATTTTCTGCTACCTGATGGCTCGTGGCGGTGGCCGGTTGTGTCTCCTGAGTTGTTGGAGATCTCCGATGCCGTGCGCTCTACTGTGTGTTGCCCAGGTAGGGAGGATAGGTTGATCTGGGTTCCAGGTGGGATTGGCTTTTCAGTTTCGAGTGCTTGGGAGGCGATCCGTCCCCGTGGGACGGTGGTTCCTTGGCAGGGTTTGCTATGGTTCGGGGGGAATATTCCGCGTCATGCTTTTGTCACCTGGCTGGCCTTGAGGGACCGTTTGTATACTCGTGATAGGCTGGCTAGGTGGATCCCCTCGACACCTACCGATTGTTTGCTTTGTTTGTCCGGGACTGAGTCCCGTGACCACTTGTTCTTCCAGTGCCCCTTTGCGAGTTTGGTGTGGGAGGATACTCTGTTGGGGCAGAGCTTCCCGCCTCGTTCTCCCTTGGGATGCTGAGCTTGAGTGGATTTGTCGGGTGAGTGCTGGGCAGCACAAGCGTAAGCTTGTTTGGAGAGTGGCCTGGTGTGCTGTGATCTACCATATTTGGATGGAACGCAATTTGCGTTTTCACGGCCCGGGTCACCGCCCTCCTCAGTCGGTTATCGCTGCTATTCGGTCTGATATTTCTTCTGCATGCTCGTCCTGGGTGGGTGCGGTTTCGGCCGTCTCCCCCTGGGATTCTTTTGATTGACTTTGTCTTGTTCTTTGAGTGTGTGCAGGTGTTTTGTCAGGTTGTTCTTTGCGGTGCTGTTTCGCTTCTGGCGATTGCTTCTTCCCCTGCTCTGTCCCTGGTTGCTGCTGCTGTCTCTTCTCTGGAGGGGTTTCTGTTTTGGTCTGTGCGGCTTGGTTGTTTGAGCTGGTCCCTGTGCTTGTTCATGCCCTGAGGACGCTGCTTGCAGAGGCTCGATCAGTTGCTTGCTTTCTTCATCTGTCTTTCCACTGTTGTCCTTGGCCCTTTCTTCCCTGGTGGGCTTCTTGTGTGGGGCTTTGAGAGGCTAGTCTGTGGGGTGTCACTAGCTGTAGGGTTTGGTCCAGGCGGTGCTTGCTTCTTCTGCAGTTGGCTGTCCTTCTCTGTTCTGTGGCTGCTCGTTGTCCTCTGGCGGTCCTGGTTCCTAATTGAGCTGAGTTGTTCTGGATGCTTGTTGTCACCCCGAAAGGCGCTTTGTCCTGAGGGTGTGTGGGCTTTTGGTGGGTCCTTGGATCTGGCTTTGTCGAGGGAAGCGATGCTGGCTAGGTCCCTGTGGCTTTTTGCCGTGCCTGCATACCGGATGGTTGTTCTTTTGCCATAAGTAGGGGAAGACGAGTTGATGGGCCTCTTCTTTGTTCGGTTTCTTGGTCGTGCTTGGGGGGCGGGCTTCTTGCTTGCATATGATGGATGGCCAGCATGGCCCCTTTTTTCTCAGCATCTGCCTGTCCTCTCTCTGTTTTTGCTTGGTGCCCCTTGACCCTGTCTGGAGTCGCTCTTTCGCTCGTGCCGGCCGGGGGATGGATGGCCTGGGGTGTTTTGTGGGCGGATGAGGAGTCATGCTTCGTTCGTGTTCTGTGTTATGGTTTCCTCTTGCTTCAGCTGGTTCTTTTGCTTTTTGAGTTGTGTTACATTTATCTGCTTTTTGTCTTTTCTGGCTCCTTCCCGCTTGTGGGTTGGATGCTGGGGTTTGTTGTTGTTTGGTTTCTTTGTTGCTTTCCCTCGGGCTGTGAGGTTTTCGTTGGATTGTTTTGGTTTTGTTGTCGTACATTGGTTCTCCCAGTGCTTGTTCTCTTGTTTGTTGTGCCCTTTGGCCTCGGGCTTTGAGGTCTTTTGCTTATATATTTACCTTTGCAAAAAAAAAAAAAAGCACCGCAAGGAGCAACCTAGGGACAGAGCAGGGGAAGAAGCAAACGCCAGAAGCGAAATAGCACCGCAAAGAGCAACCTGAAAAAACACCTGCACACACTCAAAGAACAAGATCAATCAAAAGAATCCCAGGGGGAACCGGCCGAAACCGCACCCACTTAGGACGAGCATGCAGAAGAAATATCAGACCGAATAGCAGCGATAACCGACTGAGGAGGGCGGAGACCCCGTTTTCGGTTTTTTGCAATTTCCATATCGCTCGTTTCTTCCCTTCTTTTCCGAACTTATGGTCGGGGACGCTTTTTAACCTCAAACTACATGATACGAAACCTACAAGAATAAGCGTGAGAACCCCTTGGTTATACGGACCCCCAACAGATTAACTTGAAAACCCCAGTAGCCAATTCGATCTCAGCCCCTAAGATAGGCTAGACGACAGATTACTTAGATGATATACCCGACCTAGAGCCAAAGCTCTGATACCAAATGATACGAAACCTTAGTGAATTGGATCAAGAACCCCTTGGTTATACGAACCCTTGAATCACAAACACTAAAACGCCTTAATACATTCAGTTTTGAATAAGATGGATATAAAAGACACAAAAGAAAGATAGATGATATACCGGACCTAGAGCCAAAGCTTTGATACCAAATGATACGAAACCTCCAAGAATAAGCGTGAGAACCCCTTGATTATACGGACCCCCAACACATTAACTTGAAAACCCCAATAGCCAATTCGATCTCAGCCCCTAAGATAGGCTAGAATACAGGTTACTTAGATGATCTAACAAATCAAGTATTGGACAAAGCTTTTGGCTCCCATCAACCCTCGATCTTCAAAGCACTCCACAAGCAAGACAGATCAATCCTCACTTGAATGCTCCAAATATACATGCATTCTATCACAAGAACACACAAGAAACAAAGCTTAAAAGCTTTCAGGGTTTAAAACCCAAAACACTACATTTCATATCTCATATCAAGTTGTTTTACAATAGACAAGGTTAATCCTTTTTATAGACTAGGAATTAAGCCAAGAGACTTCTAACATAAATGCTAATATGAAAAAGTCACCTTGAAATACCAAAAGATGCCTTGATATTCTAAAAGGCACCTTGGAAAACTAAAAGTTTATCTTGAAATATGAAAGATCACCTAAAACTTAGCTACACTTTAAATGAGTACATTAAGTAACCCAATATGGATTTTAAACTTAGTTTAACATGATCTATTAGTCTTCCACGAAATGGACTTGTGAGATAATGAAGTTCATGCATTTCTTTTCCCTGTTGACTTTGATTCTTCCTCCATAACAATGGTTTGACTTCATTAAGCTTCATCATGGATATGAATTGGATTGCCAAAATAATTCATATCACTACAACTCTCGAAGCCTGCGAGTCTAATATCTAACAACCTTGCACCCCAATCTCAAAGCCCTAAAATCCTCAACGGGAGCATTTAAAGCACGTGCCAAAAAAACTGAGTAAGATTCCGAATTGCACAAAACCAAAGAGTGGATTGTGAAAGGTTGATCAATACGAACCCATTTTTTAATAAAAAAAAAATCAAAAAATGCATCCCATCGTGGCGTTTTTCAGTTTTTTGCAATTTCCATATCGCTCGTTTCTTCCCTTCTTTTCCAAACTTATGGTCGGGGACGCCTTTTAAACTCAAACTACAACTCTCGAAGCATGCGAGTCTAATATCTAACAACCTTGCACCCCAATCTCAAAGCCCTAACATCCTCAAAGGGAGTAATTAAAGCACGTGCCAAAAAATCTGAGTAAGATTCCGAATTGCACAAAACCAAAGAGTGGATTGTGAATGTTTGATCAATACGAACCCATTTTTTAATAAAAAAAAAAATTCAAAAAATGCATCCCACCGGGGCGTTTTTCGGTTTTTTGCAATTTCCATATCGCCCGTTTCTTCCCTTCTTTTCCAAACTTATGGTCGGGGACGCTTTTGAACCTCCAACTACAACTCTTGAAGCCTGCGAGTCTAATATCTAACAACCTTGCACTCCAATCTCAAAGCCCTAAAATCCTCAACGGGAGCATTTAAAGCACGTGCCAAAAAAACTGAGTAAGATTCCGAATTCCACAAAACCAAAGAGTGAATTGTGAATGTTTGATCAATACGAACCCATTTTTTAATAAAAAAAAATTCATAAAATGCATCCCACCGGGGCGTTTTCGGTTTTTTGCAATTTCCATATCGCTCGTTTCTTCCCTTCTTTTCCAAACTTATGGTTGGGGACGCTTTTTAACCTCAAACTACAACTCTCGAAGCCTACGAGTCTAATATCTATCAACCTTTGGCCGGGACTGAGTCCCGCGACCACCTGAGTCCCGGGACCGAGTCCCGGGACTGATTGTTTGCTCTGTTTGTCTGGGATTGAGTCCCGCGACCACCTGTTCTTTCAGTGATCCTTTGCGTGTTTGGTGTGGCAAGATATCCTCAGCTGGGGTAGAGCTTCCCGCCTCGTTCTCCCTTGGGATGCTGAGCTTGAGTGGATTTGTCGGGAGAGTGCTGGGCAGCACAAGCGTAAGCTTGTTTGGAGAGTAGCCTGGTGTGCTGTGATCTACCATATTTGGAAGGAACGCAACTTGCGTTTTCACGGCCCGGGTCACCGTCCTCCCCAGTCGGTTATCGCTGCTATTCGGTCTGATATATCTTCTGCATGCTCGTCCTGGGTGGGTGCGGTTTCGGCCGGTTCCCCCTGGGATTCTTTTGATTGACTTTATCTTGTCCTTTGAGTGTGTGCAGGCAAGTGTTTTTTCAGGTTGCTCCTTACGGTGCTGTTTCGCTTCTGGCGATTGCTTTTTCCCCTGCTCTGTCCCTGGTTTGCTCTTTGCGGTGCTGTTTCGTTGCTGGCGATTGCTTCTTCCCCTGCTCTGTCCCTAGGTGCTGCTGTTGTCTCTTCTCTGGAGGAGGTTTTCAGTTTGGTCTGTGGCTTGCCTGTTTTGGGGCCTCTCCCTGTGGTTTCCTTATTGAGGGCGCTTCTTGTAGAGGCTCGATCAGTTTGCTTGCTTTATTCCCCAGTTTGCCCCTAGCTGTCCTTGGCTCTTTCTTCCCTGGTGGGCTTGTTGTGTGGTGGCTATGAGAGGCTCGTCTGTGGGGGGCCTCTCTCTGTAGGGGTTGGTTCAGGCGGTGCTTGCTACTTTTGCAGTTGGCTGTCCATCTCTGTTCTGTGGGTGCTCTTTGCCCCCTGGTGTGGTCCTGGTTCCTGAATTTAGTTGAGTTGTTCTGGATGCTTGTTGTCACTGTTACGTCTCCAAAAGTGACCTTTTTATTTTTTTTTGCAAAAGTGAATATATATAAGCAAAAGGCCTCAAAGCCCGAGGCCAAAGGGCACAACAACAAGAGAACAGACACTGGGAGAACCAATGTACGACAACAAAACGAAAACAACACAACAGAAACCTCACAGCCCGAGGGAAAGCAACAAATAAACCAAACAACAACAAACTCCAGCATTCAACCCACAAGCGGGAAGGAGCTAGAAAAAGAAACACAACTGAAAAGCAAAGAAACAGCTGAAGCAGGAGGAAACAAAGACATAGAGCACGAAGGAAGCGTGACACCTCAACCGCGAAGCATGACACCTCATCCGCCCACAAAACTCCCCAGGCCATCCAACCCCCGGCCGGAACTAGCGAAAGAGCGACTCCAGACAGGGGCAAGGGGCACCAAGCAAACACAGAGAGAGGACAGGCAGATGCTGAGAAAAAAGGGGCCAAGCTGGCCATCCATCAAATGCAAACAAGAAGCCCGCCCCCCAAGCTCGACCAAGAAACCGAACAAAGAAGAGGCCCATCAACTCGTTTTCCCCCTACTTATGGCAAAAGAACAACCATCCGGTATGCAGGCACGACAGAAAGCCACAGGGATCCAGCCAGCATCGCTTCCCTCGACAAAGCCAGATCCAAGGACCCACCAAAAGCCCACACACCCTCAGGACAAAGCGCCTTTCGGGGTGACAACAAGCGTCCAGAACTTAGCTCCATTAGGAACCAGGACCGGCAGGAGACAACGAGCCCCCACAAAACAAGAGAAGGACAGCCAACTGCAGAAGAAACAAGCACCGCCTGAACCACCCCGACAGCAAGGGACACCCCACAGACCAGCCACGCAGAGCCCCACACAAGAAGCCCACCAGGGGGGAAGGCCAAGGACAGCCAAGGACAGACAGATGAAGAAGCCAGCAACAGAAACAAGCCTCAGAAAGCATCGATCTCAGAGCAAGAACAAGCACAGGGACAAGCTCAAATAACCAAGCCACACAGACCAAACCAGAAACCCCTCCAGAGAAGGGACAGCAGCATGAACCAGGGACAGAGCAGGGGAAGAAGCAATCGTCATAAGCGAGACAGCGCCACAAGAGCAACCTGACATAACACCTGCACACACTCAAAGAACAAGACAAAGTCAATCAAAAGAATCCCAGGGGGAGACGGCCGAAACCGCACCCGCCCAGGACGAGCATGCAGAAGAAATATCAGACCGAATAGCGGCGATAACCGACTGAGTAGGGCGGTGACCCGGGCCATGAAAACGCAAATTGCGTTCCATCCAAATATGGTATATCACAGCACACCAGGCCACCCTCCAAACAAGCTTACGCTTGTGCTGCCCAGCACTCTCCCGACAAATCCACTCAAGCTCAGCATCCCAAGGGAGAACGAGGCGGGAAGCTCTGCCCCAACAGAGGATATCCTCCCACACCAAACTCGCAAAGGGGCACTGGAAAAACAAGTGGTCACGGGACTCAGTCCCGGACAAGCAAAGCAAACAATCAGTAGGTGTCGAGGGGATCCACCTAAAGTGACCTTTTTAGGACTTAATTATCTTAGAAAGATGGTCACTCTTAGGTGTTTTTGATAGCATTTAGCCTAAACCTATGCTTAAATATGAGAATTAGAAGAAGGTAGCTAAATTAGGACTTAAGTACAGTAGGAAAGAAAAGGGTTGAAAACCGAAGGAAAAGAATGAAAAACAAGCATTGCGATAGCATTGCGGAAACATTGCGGACACCGCAATGTTTCAAGTGAAAACCGTAAGTTGACTGATCTTTTTCTGTTAATTTCCGTGATTTCAGGGATTCGTTCTTTCTCCTCCATCCATTCTGAAGTACGACGTTGAAGATTGATGGTTCTCCTTGGCCCAAATGCACCTGCAGATTACTATAAATAGGGGTCAAAGTCGAGGGTTCAAACATCATCCGAAAGCGTAGAAGTCTTCTCGCAGTCCAACTTTTCTCCTGTTTTTCCTTTGCCGTCTGCTGGTTTGCGAAGCTCAGCTGTTGGAATCGATAATCTGATAGGAAGGAGAGGAGATTCTTCTTCTCTCCCGATTGGATTCATCCAAGCAAGGCTGACCTTTCTCATCCTTCATTCGAGGCGGCTGCAACGAGACATTCGAGCTTGTTTTACTGCTTTTTGCTCTTCATTTCCATTTTCCAGCTTTGTCTTGTCGTTGTTTCCTTTCTAGTAGCTAGATTAGACTATTTCGTTGTGTTCTGTCTTGCTGTTATTTACTTTAAAGCTTTCATTTGTTGAGTCAAACAATCAAGTAATCAAATCTCAATTCTTCATTTCACAGTTTCTCGCCTTTGCACTCTACTGCTTTGCCTTACTGTTTTGTCCTTAATTTCTGCCTAAGCATGTCTGTTTCATCTCTTATATCTGTTTACCTTATATCCATGAGTAACTAAGTCACATAGGGGCATGCTAATGACAACACTTTAGGCTAAAAAACGTGAACCAAGCATGTAGGATAGCTCTCGAAGCATTGATTGTATGTAAGCTTCATCCCACGGGCAATTTCGATTGGCCATCCATTTTGTCCAAAGAACTCCTAACCTCTGGAAGGAGTAAGAGTTCAGAGTCATACTATCATGCTAGCCTTTCAAGGTAACCACGAAACGACCTAGGAATAGGCGTTTCCCTAGTACAAACCATATTTTTCTGCCTTAACAAGATGCTTAAGACCTTACTTGGACATGAGTAAACTAAAGAATCTAATGCATGAAATCGGAAGATACATGAGAATGAGATAGTTTGATGCATAGAGAGTTGATCCAATGCTTGAGAATCGTGAGAAAAAGCCTATAGGATAGTCGTTAGTAGCCCTTAATTCATCATTTTACACACTTTCGCTGTTATTTTTTTTTTTTTTTGCAACGGTATTTTAATTAATGCAAGAATTGAACCCATGACCTCTTAGTCACGGACACAACCTTATGCCAATTGAGCTATGCTCGATTTGGCCTTTCGCTGTTATTACAATTGCGGTAGAATTGCTGTTTCCGCAATTCTGCTAAGTTACGATTCTGTCTAGCTGTTTTTGTCTTCATTTATTAATCTCGTCTCTTCTCATTTGAGTTTAGCTTTGACTTGCACTTGTTTATGTTGCTACCCTCTTCGTATTCAGTAGGAAATAGACAATTAAAAACCAATTATACCCCATCAAATCCACCCCTTCTTTCTTAACTTTACACTTCATGAATAGCTTATAATAAATCTCTGTGGGAAAACGAATGAAATATACTTACTACTTGCTATAAGACCATGTATGCTTGCATGTTCTGAGTGCTCTCTCTACCTTATTACTTATTTATTTTAACACATTGAGCACGCAACAAGTTTTTGGCGCCGCTGCCGGGGATTTATTTAAGTGAAAACGAAGTTTGTTAAGTTTGAAATACCAAGTTTATTGCCTATTGAAGCTGATCTGTTTCATTTCTTTTGCAGGTACTATTGGGTTAGTTTATGAGTGAGCCTTCAAGTAGTGATCTAGAGTTCAATCCTGAGCTTGAGAGATTACTTAGGGCCAGAAATAGAGCCAAGAAACGTCTCTTTAACCAACCCTCTATACCTCAAGTAATTGCGGGAACCGCAATTCCTCCGCAATTGTCTCAAGAAGAAATGGAAGAGATAGTTCCAAATCAGGTACCTGTCATTCGCAATCCCATCGAAATAGCGAATGACAAGAATAGTGCCATCCTCTAATATTTAGTACCTATGCCTGGGGAGCTGAACCCCAGCATAATCCGTCCTGAAATCACTGCCCACTCATTCGAGTTAAAGCCAGTGATGTTCCAAATGTTGTCCACTGTGGGACAATTCTTTGGAGTGGAAAATGAGGACCCCCACAACCATCTTAGGAACTTCTTAGGAGTCAGTGATACCTTCATCATCCCTGGAGTTTCCCAAGAAGCTTTGAGGCTATACTTGTTCCCTTACTCTTTGAGGGACAAAGCCAAAACATGGTTGAACTCATTACCTTCTGGATCTGTCCGCAACTGGACAGACTTAGCAGAAAAATTCCTAGTCAAATACTTCCCACCTGATAGGAATTCTACCTTTCGTGATGACATAGTTAAATTCAAGCAAGCTGATAATGAGTCCCTTCACGAAGCTTGGACAAGGTTCAAAGATCTACTTCTTAAATGTCCACACCATGGCATCCCATGGTGTATCCAAATAGAGGTCTTTTTCAAAGGATGCAACCCCAACACTAGACAAGTCTTAAATTCATCCGCTGGAGGTTCCATGTTGTCCAAGAGTTACAACGAAGCCTGTGAGATCTTGGAGAAGATCTCAGCATCTCACTGTAGGTGGTCAGATGATCCAGTTGAGCCAACTAGAGCTCAAGACAAGGATGCTCTAAGTGCAATGAGCATCCAAATAAATGCCCTGACCAACCTAGTTAAGCAAATGGCTCAAGCCAATCTCCAAACAAGTGTCAACACCGCCACAGCCATGTCAATGGGCACCCAACCAAGTCAAGGTGAGACAGTTGTATGTGGATTCTGTGGGGAAGGGCACCTGTATGAATACTGCCCTGGGAATCCAGCCTCAGTCTGCTATATTGGAAGTCAGCAGCAGCCTAGGAACAACCCCTATTCCAATACTTACAACCCTGGTTGGAGGAACCACCCAAACCTGTCATGGGGTGGCCAACAGAATACTAACCAAAATCCTAACCAACCTAGACCGAGTGGAACACCTGGTTTCACTCCCCAACATAACCAATCCATGTATCAAAAACCATACAACCAACCTGTAGGATCTTCTGTAGAAAACCTACTCAAGGAGTACATAGCCAAGAATGATGCCACACTACAGAGTCAGCAAGCCACTCTTAGGAGCCTAGAGAACCAAATAGGGCAGTTAGCCAATGAACTCAAGAGTAGGCCCCAAGGTAGACTTCCTGCTGACACTGAAGTACCAAGGAGAGATGGTAAGGAACAAGTTCAAGCAATTGAACTTAGAAGTGGTAGACCATTGGTGAGCAGCACAAAGGACACACCAAAGAGAGTAGAGAACACTGAGTCTAGTGCCCCACTGGAGTCTTTGCCAAACCAAGGTCCACCATCTACAAGCACATCAGGAGCCAGGCTGGAACCGATTATTGAGGAGATAGAAGAAATTGCAAGACCTCCACCTATCCTAAGGCGACCTGACGTACCTGCATATGTGCCACCACCTCCATATCCTCGAAGGCTTAAGAAGAAGCAGGAACAGGAAGTGCATTTTAATAAATTCTTAGAAATTCTTAAGCAAGTACATGTCAACATTCCTTTTGTAGAAGTTTTACAGTCTATGCCTTCCTATGTAAAGTTTTTGAAAGATATTATTACTAACAAAAAAATAATTGGTGAGTTTGAAACAGTAAACCTCACTGAGGAGTGCAGTGCCATACTCCAGAACAAGCTGCCCAAGAAGGAGAAGGATCCTGGTTCCTTCACCTTACCTGTAGAACTTGGAGGCAAGCACGTGGGCAGAGCGCTTTGTGACCTGGGCGCCAGCATAAACCTCATGCCCCTATCACTATTCCGCCAGCTTGGAATAGGAGAAGCACGTCCAACCACTGTCACTTTACAACTAGCAGACAGATCCATTGCATACCCTGAAGGTAAGATTGAGGATATTCTAGTGAAAGTTGACAAATTTATTTTCCTTGCAGATTTCATTATCCTGGATTATGAAGCAGACAAGGAGGTCCCCATCCTGTTAGGCAGACCATTTCTAGCCACAGGTAGGGCACTGATAGACGTCCAAAAAGGTGAGCTCACTATGAGGGTTCATGATGAAGAGGTGAAATTTAATGTGTATAAAGCTTTAAGGTACCCCTCTGATCTTGAATCCTGTGCTAGCATGGACGTTGTAGATTCTTTAATGGAAGAACAATTGGAGCATGTATTATTCACTAAGCATGCTAATGAGTATGTACACTTAGATGTAGCTGACTTAAATGTATCTGAGATAATGGATATGCCTGTAGATAAACCACAACCTGTATGTATGAATATAGAACTAACTGATAGATCCTTAAATCCTTTAAAGCCCTCCATTGAGCATCCACCTGTCTTAGAATTAAAACCTCTCCCCACTCACCTCAAGTATGCATATTTAGGGAGTAACGAAACTTTGCCTGTTATCATTTCTTCTAAATTAAGTGAAAAGCATGAGGTTGAACTGATATTACTGCTTAAGCAACATAGGAAGGCTATTGCATGGACTATTGCCGATATCAGAGGCATTAGCCCTTCTTATTGCATGCATAAGATTATACTAGAGGAAGAACATACCCCTAGAGTAGACCACCAACGTAGGCTGAATCCCTCTATGAAAGAGGTAGTTAAGAAAGAAATAATAAAATGGTTAGATGCTGGTGTGATCTTCCCCATAGCTAGTAGTCAGTGGGTGGGCTTTTGGTGGGTCCTTGGATCTGGCTTTTGGTGGGTCTTTCTTAACTACCTGTTCCTGAGGGTGTGTGGGCTTTTGGTGGGTCCTTGGATCTGGCTTTGTCGAGGGAAGCGATGCTGGCTGGGTCCCTGTGGCTTTCTGCCGTGCCTGCATACCGGATGGTTGTTCTTTTGCCATAAGTAGGGGGAAGATGAGTTGATGGGCCTCTTCTTTGTTCGGTTTCTTGGTTGTGCTTGGGGGGCGAGATTCTTGCTTGCATTTGTTGGATGGCCAGCTTGGCCCCTTCTTTCTCAGCATCTGCCTGTCCTCTCTCTGGCTAGCTTGGTGCCCCTTGACCCTGTCTGGTGTTGCTCTGTCGCTAGTTCCGGCCGGGGGTTGGATGGTCTGGGGAGTTTTGTGGGCTGATCGCGGTTGAGGTGTCACGTTTTGTTTCCTCCTGCTTCAGCTGTTTCTTTGCTTTTTAGTTGTGTTACTTCTCTCTGCTTTTGTTTTTTCTAGCTCCTTCCCGTTTGTGGGTTGGATGCTGGGGTATGTTGTTGTTTGGCTTTTGCTTTCCCTCGGGCTGTGAGGTTTCCGCTGTGTTGTTTTCGTTTTGTTGCCGTACATTGGGTCTCCCAGTGTTTGTTCCCCTGTTGTTGTGCCCTTTGGCCTCGGGCTTTGAGGCCTTTTGCTTATATATATTCACTTTTGCAAAAAAAAAGTAGTCAGTGGGTGAGCCCTATACAGTGTGTACCTAAGAAGGGGGGGGATGACTGTGGTAGTCAATGAGAACAATGAACTGATTCCAACTAGGACTGTCACAGGGTGGAGAGTATGTATGGATTATAGGAAGCTAAATAAAGAGACCAAAAAAGACCATTTCCCTCTACCATTTTTTTTTTTTTTTGCAACGGTAGTTTAATTAATGCGGGGATTGAACCCATGACCTTTTGGTCACCGGCACAACCCTATGCCAATTGAGCTATGCTCGGTTATCAAATGCTAGACAGGATAGCTGGTAGAGCCTACTACTGTTTCTTAGACGGTTATTCAGGTTATAACCAGATCACTATAGACCCTAAGGATCAAGAGAAGACTACCTTCACTTGCCCTGTTGGAACTTTTGCCTTTCGCAGAATGCCTTTTGGCTTATGCAATGCACCGGCAACTTTCCAAAGGTGCATGTTGGCAATCTTCTCTGATTTGGATGAGTCCATGATAGAGATATTCATGGATGATTTCTCAGTCTTTGGGGATTCCTTTACCAACTGTCTAGAGAATTTAGGACAGGTCTTGGCTAGGTGTGAGGAGACCAACCTAGTCCTAAATTGGGAAAAGTGCCATTTCATGGTGGATGAAGGGATTGTCTTAGGACATAGAGTGTCAAGGGCAGGTGTAGAAGTTGACAGGGCTAAGATAGAAATCATAGAGAAGTTGGTAGAGCCTCAGAATGTCAAGGCCATTAGAAGTTTCTTAGGACATGCTGGCTTCTACAGAAGGTTCATTAAGGACTTTTCTAAGATAGCCAAGCCTCTGTGTGAGCTTCTAGAGCTCAATAGGCCATTCATCTTCTCTAAGGAATGTTTAGTAGCTTGGAAAACCCTTAAGGAAGCACTAGTCACGGCACCTATTATAGTAGGACCAGATTGGGATCTCCCATTTGAGATGTTATGTGATGCTAGTGACTATGTTGTAGGGGTTATGTTAGGACAGAAGATTGACAAGCTAACACACCCTGTATACTATGCTAGTAAAACCCTGAATGAGGCTCAATGTAATTATACAACTACTGAAAAAGAGATGCTTGCTGTAGTGTTTGCTTGTGAGAAATTTAGAAACTATATTGTAGGCACAAGGACAATTGTGTACACTGACCATTCTGCCTTAAAGTATCTCATGAGGAAGGCTGATGCTAAGCCTAGGTTGATTAGGTGGGTGTTATTGCTGCAGGAATTTGATTTGGACATTCGAGACAAGAAAGGATGTGAAAATGTGGTTGCGGATCACCTTTCTCGATTGCAGCACAATTGCGAAAAAATTGCGGAACCCGCAATTTCTGATGCTTTTATTGATGAACATGTCTTTGTATTAACTCATCGTGATAACGATGAGGAACCTTGGTTTGCTGACATTGCTAACTTCCTTGCATCACAGGTATTACCAGTTTTCAAGGGAGGACAAGAGAAGAAGAGGTTCCTTCATGAGGCAAGGAAATTCATATGGGATGATCCCACACTTTACAAGACATGTGCTGACGGCTTGCTAAGGAAGTGTGTTTCAGCTGCTGAGGCGAAGTCTGTGCTGCAGCACTGTCACACAGCTCCTTATGGTGGACACTTTGGTGGCCAAAGAACAGCTGCAAAGGTATTTCAGAGTGGCTACTATTGGCCAACGATCTTCAAGGATGCCCACAACTATGCCCACAGCTGTGATGAATGTCAAAGAACAGGTAACCTCAGTCGCAAGGATGAGATGCCTCTCACCTACATCTTAGAGTTAGAGCTCTTTGATGTGTGGGGCATTGATTTCATGGGACCATTTCCCCCATCTTCAGGTAACCTTTACATTTTGGTGGCAGTAGATTATGTATCCAAGTGGGTAGAGGCCATAGCATGTCCTAATAATGATGCTAAAACAGTCATAAAATTCTTGCATAGGCACATTTTTACTAGGTTTGGGACACCTCGTGCTGTCATTAGTGATGAGGGGTCCCACTTCATTAATAAGGCTATGGAGAGAGTGTTGGCTAAGTATAACATTAGACATAGAGTAGCCACTCCTTATCACCCACACTCGAATGGTCAGGCTGAAATTTCAAATAGGGAGATTAAGAACATCCTAGAAAAAGTGGTCAAACCTAATAGAAAGGACTGGTCATTTAAACTCGAGGATGCACTATGGGCGTATAGAACTGCATATAAGACACCCCTAGGTATGTCTCCTTACAGACTTGTATATGGTAAAGCTTGTCATCTTCCATTTGAGTTAGAAATTAAGGCATTTTGGGCACTAAAAGAGTTGAATTATTGCGTGACCGATGCGGGAACGTTGCGGTCTTTGCAATTACATGAGCTTGATGAGCTTAGACAAATGTCTTATGAAAATGCTAAAATGTATAAGGAAAAGACCAAGATTTGGCACGATAGTAGACTTAGGATCAAGGACTTTAAGAAAGGCCAACTTGTTTTATTATTTAACTCACGATTGAGGTTATTTCCAGGCAAACTAAAGTCCAGATGGTCAGGTCCTTTCATGATTACTAATGTGTTTGTTCATGGTGCTATCGAGATAAAGAACTTGCAGCAAGGCCAACCATTCATGGTTAATGGGGCAAGGTTGAAGCACTACTATGAGGAAGGAGATGTGAAGACTCTCTCGGCCTTCCTCTTGACTAAAGCATGAAATTAAGAACGAGGGAGGACGAGTGATTGCTGTGCTCGTCAATATGAGGCTCATGCCTTAGTTTATTTTTTGCGATTTTCCGGTTATCGTTTGTGTGTTTTGTTGTGTGATTTTAATTACGTATTTGATGTTGATTTTATTTCTTTTTGTAGGGAATCAATAGAGGGAATCAAGGAGAGTAAATCCAACTTTAAAAATCAAGAAAATATTGGGCCAAATAAAAGATACGGATGAGCAAAGAATGACATTTAGATGAAAAAAAAATCTCCAAACGCCCCTAAATTTGCGCTGGATTTGCAGGATCCGCAAAGATATAGCCGTTGGGATTTATCCGTTGTCTTTATATCCGTTAGAAGGCGCGTTGATCTGTACGATTCTCCCATTCTCTGAACTCCAAGAAAGCTTCGATTCTCTTCATCTGTGATTCTTCTCTCCAAACCTCCACGATTCAAAAATGGTACTCACAAGGGCTGAAAGATCTGCGGCCAAGAAAAGGGTCGATGACGCTGAAACGACTGCGAGAGATGCACTGCTTGCCTTGGCTGATGCTGAGGCTGCGCGTACCGAACGCCTGCCGAAACTACCTGTCCGCAAGAAGAAGTGGAAGGTAGTCACAGAGATACCTGCTGGGCCTTCTGAACCAGCAGGCACACCCAGGAAGCGACGATGGAGTATGGCGGTGGCCGAGGAAGAAATCAAGAACAAGACTCCCTCTGTGGAGAGTCAAGAACACAGCCAGCCATCCCACGAGTCAGCCGAGCGCAGCCTTTCACCAACCCCACCGGTGCAAAGCCCTGAGCTCTCCTCATCGCCGCCAGCGCAGAGCCTTGAGCAGCCTTCTTCACCACAAAGTTCTGCACAGACACCTACAGCAGAGCAAGGAACCACGCCGTCGCACACTTCCCCACGGCCTGACCCTAAATTCCCATATGGGGAGTACCAAGAATCAACGCAGGGCAGTGGGGAAGGTGAGGAAGACGAGGTTTTCTCTCCGTTGAGGGAAGCCAATCTTGAGAGTCCTGCGCAGAAGGATGATTCCATGGAAGAGACGCTGGGGGCGTGCCTTCAGCAGATCACCATCGAGGCAAAACTCAAGAAGAAGAAGAAGGCCAAGATTCTCAAGGCCAAGCGGTCCAAGAAGCTGAAAAAGAAGAAGACCAAGAGGGCGCCTTCATCAGAAAAGGAGAGCACTGAGCCATCGCTCAAAAGACTCAAGGTTGAGGCTGCGGAGTCAGCCAAACCAGCAGACAAAGGGAAGGCCAAGCTTTACCCTGAAGATGAGCCTCAGTCAGTGAGGTATGTGTCCTCTGACGCTGAGTCCAGAGGCATTGAGCTGAGGAAGAGGGAGTTGCTGCACGAGAAGGGCTTCCTCGACAAACCTGCTGACCTGCCGCAATTCTTGCGCGCAGGCATAGTGAATCACAGCTGGGAGGAGTTGTGCAGGCCACCCAATCCGGCCTACACGAGTATGGTATATGACTTCTACGCCAACCTGCGAAACTCTGAGGAGGGGCTGTCTGTGGTTAGGGGAGTAGAAGTGGACTACTCAGCAAAGGCCATCAACGAAGCCTATGGCCTCAAAGGCCAAAAACATACTGACTATGCGAGGATCGTTGATGAGCCTACTGAGGCAGTCCTGGAAGAGGCCATTCGAACCATTGGCCAGCCTGAAGCAGCTTGGACTGTATCACGCAATGGGAGGCACACTCTCATGAGTGCCAACCTCACAGCTAAGGCGGCTGTATGGTTTGCATTTGTAAGGAGGAAGCTGTCCCCCGTGACTCATGAGACCACCATCAACCAGAGCAGATCGCTGCTGGTCTATGCCATTATGCGAGGTCTCACGGTCAACGTTGGTGAAATCATGTCAGCCGCCATTGCTGAGTGCGCCAAGAAAGGTAAGGGACCATTGTTTTTCCCTAATACCATAACTAAACTCTGTTTGCTTGCAGGGGTTCCCATTGAGCGAATGGAGCAGCAGATGGCGTACACGGGCCACTTGGAGCTGCCTGCTGGCTTCAGGCTGAAGAGGAAGGGGAACATGGAGTTCGAATTGGATAGGTTGGCTGCTGATCAGTCACTATCCATGGCTTGCCTGATGGATATGCAAAGAAGGATGGCTCAATGGGCCACTTACGCACAGGCACGGGACAAGGAAGTTGCTGACCAGCTTGGCTGCATTTTCCCTGATTTCCCCACGAATCTCCTGACTCCATGGGTGCCTCCACGACCACGACAACCTGACGAGGATGAAGACATTTGAGTGCTGGTTTGAATTGCACTGCAGGGAGTATTGCTGTTCCCTTAGAAAAAAAACACAATCTGCTTTCTGATAGACCATGTGAATTATGCTGTTTTTAGTACAAATTTTGATCTGTTTTAGTTGCTTGGTTTTATGTTTTTAAATTGCTTAGTATAGCCTGCTGTTAGCTGATTAGGTAGGATAGTTTAGTTTTCTTTTTGTTGAGCTTGAAGGACTGGATAAAGCATGCTTAGGGGCCTTAGTAACTGATATATCTGCCCTGGCTTGATTGCGAAATAATTGCGGTACCCGCAATTTTTATTACTGAAAGCATGTTTTGGACTGTCTGCTTAGCTAGGCTGTAATCTGTTTAAATTCTATCTTTTGCTGCTATCATGACTACCTTATATAGCTTATCTAAATGCATGCTGGATGAGTGTCATAGGACACCCTTTGCTAGTTTAAATTAACCTCTAAATAGCTCAGCATGCATAGCTGTAAGTCCTTGCCTGTCTGTTTTTCAAGTTTTCTGCTGCTGTGATATTTTCTTTTAGAATGTTCTGTCTATGCCTAGGGCTTTTAGATTCTCTTTGTTTCACCTTAGACTAGATGCTTCTAGGATAAGTTTGGGGGTGTGCCACCTCAGACACTCATTGGGGACAATGAGTAGTTGAAGTTTGGGGGCGGCCACCCTAGGCCTAGGAACATTCCTCTCTCCCTCAAAACATAAGCATTCTTCTTCTCCTTGACAAAAATAATGAACTGAAAAAAAAAAATGACAAATAGAATAAAGAGGGGAGTCTCTCTTAGGTTGCTGAGTAATCAGTGCCAAGTGTGTAACCCACAAGTGGCATTGCATCAAAAGGCAACCAAAGGAAAGACTCCACCTAAGAAAGAAAAAAGGAAAAGAGTAGGGAAGAAGAATGTATACCTAGGAGTTGCAACTTTGTGGCTTAGATGTCCTATTTAAAAAGAACTCTGATCCTCAATTAGCTAAGCACAAAGTTGTAGCTTGTAGGGTTGTTTAGGGAGATGAGTGTATATCCAATGTAGTGATGCCAGGGTTTAGGTTGTTCTCTAAAAGTACTACTGTTACCATTAATACTAAGACTGGCATGACTCTAAGGAATCCTAGGTAGCTCATAAATATAAACTAGAAGCATGTACTGAGTCTGGGGTAAAGCTAGGTAGAATTTGAAACCTTAGGGATAGTGGCATGATATGATAAAAGCAGGTAGATCGGTTGTAGGGAGTCAATAAAAGCAGTAGGAGTTTCAGGCATGCGAAATCAGAAGAAGCTAGATGAAAGGGTAGTTTTAAGCTTAGAAGTGTGTCACAGGACAGCACTGCTATAGATGAGAATATAGGGGAGTTAGTAAGTGGTTGAAGAAGAAGAAACAGCAGCCTAGGAAAGTCCTTAGATTGCTCGAGGACAAGCAAAACCTTAAGTTTGGGGGTGTGTTACGTCTCCAAAAGTGACCTTTTTAGGACTTAATTATCTTAGAAAGATGTTCACTCTTAGGTGTTTTTGATAGCATTTAGCCTAAACCTATGCTTAAATATGAGAATTAGAAGAAGGTAGCTAAATTAGGACTTTTTTTTTTTGCAAAAGTGAATATATATAAGCTAAATTAGGACTTAAGTACAGTAGGAAAGAAAAGGGTTGAAAACCGAAGGAAAAGAATGAAAAACAAGCATTGCGATAGCATTGCGGAAACATTGCGGACACCGCAATGTTTCAAGTGAAAACCGTAAGTTGACTGATCTTTTTCTGTTAATTTCTGTGATTTCAGGGATTCGTTCTTTCTCCTCCATCCATTCTGAAGTACGACGTTGAAGATTGATGGTTCTCCTTGGCCCAAATGCACCTGCAGATTACTATAAATAGGGGTCAAAGTCGAGGGTTCAAACATCATCCGAAAGCGTAGAAGTCTTCTCGCAGTCCAACTTTTCTCCTGTTTTTCCTTTGCCGTCTGCTGGTTTGCGAAGCTCAGCTGTTGGAATCGATAATCTGATAGGAAGGAGAGGAGATTCTTCTTCTCTCCCGATTTGATTCATCCAAGCAAGGCTGACCTTTCTCATCCTTCATTCGAGGCGGCTGCAACGAGACATTCGAGCTTGTTTTACTGCTTTTTGCTCTTCATTTCCATTTTCCAGCTTTGTCTTGTCGTTGTTTCCTTTCTAGTAGCTAGATTAGACTATTTCGTTGTGTTCTGTCTTGCTGTTATTTACTTTAAAGCTTTCATTTGTTGAGTCAAACAATCAAGTAATCAAATCTCAATTCTTCATTTCACAGTTTCTCGCCTTTGCACTCTACTGCTTTGCCTTACTGTTTTGTCCTTAATTTCTGCCTAAGCATGTCTGTTTCATCTCTTATATCTGTTTACCTTATATCCATGAGTAACTAAGTCACATAGGGGCATGCTAATGACAACACTTTAGGCTAAAAAACGTGAACCAAGCATGTAGGATAGCTCTCGAAGCATTGATTGTATGTAAGCTTCATCCCACGGGCAATTTCGATTGGCCATCCATTTTGTCCAAAGAACTCCTAACCTCTGGAAGGAGTAAGAGTTCAGAGTCATACTATCATGCTAGCCTTTCAAGGTAACCAGGAAACGACCTAGGAATAGGCGTTTCCCTAGTACAAACCATATTTTTCTGGCTTAACAAGATGCTTAAGACCTTACTTGGACATGAGTAAACTAAAGAATCTAATGCATGAAATCGGAAGATACATGAGAATGAGATAGTTTGATGCATAGAGAGTTGATCCAATGCTTGAGAATCGTGAGAAAAAGCCTATAGGATAGTCGTTAGTAGCCCTTAATTCATCATTTTACACACTTTCGCTGTTATTACAATTGCGGTAGAATTGCTGTTTCCGCAATTCTGCTAAGTTACGATTCTGTCTAGCTGTTTTTGTCTTCATTTATTAATCTCGTCTCTTCTCATTTGAGTTTAGCTTTGACTTGCACTTGTTTATGTTGCTACCCTCTTCGTATTCAGTAGGAAATAGACAATTAAAAACCAATTCTACCCCATCAAATCCACCCCTTCTTTCTTAACTTTACACTTCATGAATAGCTTATAATAAATCTCTGTGGGAAAACGAATGAAATATACTTACTACTTGCTATAAGACCATGTATGCTTGCATGTTCTGAGTGCTCTCTCTACCTTATTACTTATTTATTTTAACACATTGAGCACGCAACAGTCACCCCGAAAGGCGCGTTGTCCGGAGGATGTGTCGGTTTTTGGTGGGTGTCCTTGGATTAGGCTTTGTCGAGGGAAGCGATGCTTGCCTGGTCCTTGTGGCTTTCTGCCGGGCCTGCATACCTGATGGTTGTTCGTTTGCCAGAAGTAGGGGGAAGACGAGTTATAGGGCCTCTTCTTTGTTTTGGTTTTCTGGGTCGTGCTTGGGGGGCTAGCGTCTTACATGCATACGATGGATGGCCAGCTTGGCCTCCTTTTATATCAGCATCTGTCTGTCCTCCCTCTGCCTTGCTTGGTGCCCCTTGACCTTGTCTGGAGTCGCTCCTTTGATCGTGTCGGCCGGGGGATTGATGGCTTGGGGTGTTTTTTGGGCGGCTGGGGAGTTATGCTTCGTTCGTGTTCTGGCTTGTTGTTTCCTCTTGCTTCGGTTGTGGTCATTTGCTCTTTGAGTTGTGTTGTCTTTATTTACTTTTTGTCTTTTCTGGCTCCTTCCCGCTTTGGGGTTGGGTGCCGGGGTTTGTTGTTTGTTGGTTTTTGTTGCTCTCCCTCGGGCTGTGAGGTTTCCGTTGGGTTGTTTTTGTTTTGTTTGGTACATTGGTTTTTCCAGTGGATGTTCGCTTGTTTGATGGTGGCCTTTGGCCTCGGGCTTTGAGGTCCTTTTTGCTTAATATATAATCACCTTTGCAAAAAAAATATCTATCAACCTTGCACCCCAATCTCAAAGCCCTAAAATCCTCAACGGGAGCATTTAAAGCACGTGCCAAAAAAACTGAGTAAGATTCCGAATTGCACAAAACCAAAGAGTGGATTGTGAATGTTTGATCATTACGAACCCATTTTTTAATAAAAAAAATTTCAAAAAATGCATCCCACCGGGGCGTTTTCGGTTTTTTGCAATTTTCATATCGCTCGTTTCTTCCCTTCTTTTCCAAACTTATGGTCGGGGACGCTTTTTAACCTCAAACTACAACTCTCGAATCCTGCGAGTGTTGCGTTCTCAGTGTGTAAAAAATGTGATGGGAGAGCACTTAGATCATGCAAGCATACATGGTCTTGCAGCAAGTGATAAGTATTTTTTCATTCGATTTCCCACAGAGATTTATTCTTAGTTACTAACGAAGTGAGGTGCCAAATTAGGAAGGGTGACTTAAATGGGGTAGAATTAAGGGTGATGTGCCAAACTAATGAAGAATGTACGAGATATGCAAGCATAGACAAAAGCAAGTAAAAAGATCAACTCGAATGTAGAGGAAAAAGAATTGCGTAGAAAGCAATTTTCTAGCAATAAAATCGCAAAAGTAAAGTAGGAGAAAAACGGCTAAGGCAAAAAGCAGAATAATAGAATTGCGCAGACATCAATTTTCTAGCAATTGAGTTAACGACGAATTGAGGGTGAGATGAGGAAACAAGGTCAACTAAAGACTCCTCTATAGGCTTTTTCATACGATCATTCAGCAGTAACTCAACTTATCATGCATCAATTTAACTCAATCGCATGCATCTCTCAATTACATGCATTAGATCCTTTTTTTTTGCAAAGGTGATTATATATAAAGCAAAAGGACCTCAAAGCCCGAGGCCAAAGGGCAGCATCAAACAAGAGAACATCCACAGGGAAAAACCCATGTACCAAGCAAACAAAACAACCCAGCGGAAACCTCACAGCCCGAGGGAAAGCAACAAAACAAACAACATAACAAACCCCGGCACCCAACCCACAAGCGGGAGGGAGCTAGAAAAGACCAAAAAGCAGCTAAATACAACACAACTCAAATAATAAATGAACACAACCGAAACAAGAGGAAACAACAAGCAGAACACGATCGAAGCACAACTCCCCAGCCGCCCAAGAAACACCCCAAGCTATCAACCCCCCGGCCGGCACGAGCAACAGAGCGACTCCAGACAAGGTCAAGGGACACCAATCAAGGCAGAGGGAGGACAGACAGATGCTGAGATAAAAAGGGGCCAAGCTGGCCATCCATCATATGCATGCAAGAAGCCAGCCCCCCAAGCACGACCAAGTAAACCAAAACAAAGAAGAGGCCCTTCAACTCGTCTTCCCTCTACTTATGGCAAAAGAACAACCATCAGGTATGCAGGCCCGGCAGAAAGCCACAAGGACCAGGCAAGCATCGCTTCCCTCGACAAAGCCATATCCAAGGACACCCACCAAAAACCGACACACCCTCCGGATCGCTTCCGAAACCGCACCCACCCAAGACGAGCATGTAGAAGAAATATCAGACCGAATAGCAGCGATAACCGACTAAGGAGGACGGTGACCCGAGCCGTGAAAACGCAAGTTGCGTTCCATCCAAATATGGTAGATCCTCGCATTTATTAAAATATCGTTGCAAAAAAAAAAAAATATTTTATTCGGTCTGATATTTCTTCTGCATGCTCGTCCTGGGTGGGTGCGGTTTCGGCCGGCTCCCCCTGGGATTCTTTTGATTGACTTTGTCTTGTTCTTTGAGTGTGTGCAGGTGTTTTGTCAGGTTGCGCTTTGCGGTGCTGTTTCGCTACTGGCAAGCTGTTTCGCTTCTGGCGATTGCTTCTTCCCCTCCTCTGTCCCTGGTTGCTGCTGCTGTCTCTTCTCTGGAGGGGTTTTCAGTTTGGTCTGTGCGGCTTGGTTGTTTGAGCTTGTCTCTGTGCTTGTTCATGCTCTGAGGACGCTGCTTGCAGAGGCTCGATCAGTTGCTTGCTTTCTTCACCTGTCTGTCCATTGCTGTCCTTGGCCCTTTCTTCCCTAGTGGGCTTTTTGTGTGGGGGCTTTGAGAGGCTAGTCTGTGGGGTGTCGCTAGCTGTAGGGGTTGGTTCAGGCTGTGCTTGTTACTTCTGCAGTTGGCTGTCCATCTCTGTTCTGTGGGTGCTCTTTGTCCCCTGGCGGTCCTGGTTCCTAATTGAGTTGAGTTGTTCTGGATGCTTGTTGTCACCCCGAGAGGCGCTTTGTCCGGAGGGTGTGTGGGCTTTTGGTGGGTCCTTGGATCTGGCTTTGTCGAGGGAAGCGATGCTGGCTGGGTCCCTGTGGCTTTCTGCCGTGCCTGCATACCGGATGGTTGTTCTTTTGGCATAAGTAGGGGGAAGACGAGTTGATGGGCCTTTTCTTTGTTTGGTTTCTTGGTCGTGCTTGGGGGGCGGGCTTCTTGCTTGCATATGATGGATGGCCAGCTTGGCTTCTTTTTCTCAGCATCTGCCTGTCCTCCCTCTGTTTTTGCTTGGTGCCCCTTGACCCTGTCTGGAGTCGCTCCTTCGCTCGTGTCGGCCGGGGGATGGATGGCCTGGGGTGTTTTTTGGGCGGATGAGGAGTCATGCTTCGTTCGTGTTGTCTTATTGTTTCCTCTTGCTTCAGCTGGTTCTTCTGCTTTTTGAGTTGTGTTACATTTATCTGCTTTTGTCTTTTCTGGCTCCTTCCCGCTTGTGGGTTGGATGCTGGGGTTTGTTGTTGTTTGGTTTCTTTGTTGCTTTCCCTCGGACTGTGAGGTTTCCGTTGTGTTGTTTTGATTTTGTTGTCGTACATTGGTTCTCCCAGTGGTTGTTCTCTTGTTTGTTGAGCCCTTTGGCCTCGGGCTTTGAGGTCTTTTTGCTTATATTTAATCATCTTTGCAAAAAAAAAAAGAAACCGAACAAAGAAGAGTCCCATCAACTCGTCTTCCCCCTACTTATGGCAAAAGAACAACCATCCGGTATGCAGGCACGGCAGAAAGCCACAGGGACCCAGCCAGCATCGCTTCCCTTGACAAAGCCAGATCCAAGGACCCACCAAAAGCCGACACACCCTCAGGACAAAACGCCTTTCGGGGTGACAACAAGCATCTAGAACTCAGCTCAATTAGGAACCAGGACCGCCAGGGGACACCGAGCACCCACAGAACAGAGAAGGACAGCCAACTGCAGAAGAAGCAAGCACCGCCTGAACCAACCCCTACAGCTGGTGACACCCCACATACTAGCCTCTCAAAGCCCCACACAAGAAGCCCACCAGGGGAGAAAGGCCAAGGACAGCAATGGACAGACAGATGAAGAAAGCAAGCAACTGATCGAGCCTCTACAAGCAGCGTCCTCAGAGCATGAACAAGCACAGGGACAAGCTCAAACAACCAAGCCGCACAGACCAAAACAGAACCCCTCCAGAGAAGAGACAGCATCAGCAACCAGGGACAAAGCAGGGGAAGAAGCAATCTCCAGAAGCGAAACAACACCACAAAGAGCAACCTGACAAAACACCTGCACACACTCAAAGAACAAGACAAAGTCAATCAAAAGAATCCCAGGGGGAGACGGCCGAAACCGCACCCACCCAGGACGAGCATGCAGAAGAAATATCAGACCGAATAGCAGCGATAACCGACTGAGGAGGGCGGTGACCCGGGCCGTGAAAACGCAAGTTGCGTTCCATCCAAATATGGTAGATCACAGCACACCTGGCCACCCTCCAAACAAGCTTCCGCTTGTGCTGCCCAGCACTCACCCGACAAATCCACTCAAGCTCAGCATCCCAAGGGAGAACGAGGCGGGAAGCTCTACCCCAACAGAGGATATCCTCCCACACCAAACTCGCAAAGGGGCACTGGAAGAACAAGTGGTCACGGGACTCAGTCCCGGACAAACAAAGCAAACAATCGGTAGGTGTCGAGGGCCTACCTAATAAGATCGAAGCATGCGAAGAGGAATAATTTGCATCCATCTTTGCTTTGCGGATGACTTGATGATTTTCTCTGCGGGGAACAGGACTTCTTTGAGGTTTGTTCAGCAGACATTACTTCACTTCCAGGAGCTCTCTAGCCTTGTGGCTAACTCCGCTAAGAGCTCGATGTTCTGTGCGGGGGTCCCTGTCCAGGGGGCTGTCGGTCTGGCTGAGTTCATGGGTGTTGCTCTTGCGACCTTGCCTGTTTGTTACTTAGGTCTCCCTCTCATCTCTGGTCGGCTGTCTTCTCGGGACTGCCAGCCTCTGATTGATCGGATCACCTCTAGGATTGGCAGTTGGACTGCTAGGGCTCTTTCCTATGCGGGAAGGTTGCAGCTTATCCAGTCGGTCCTCCAGAGCTTCCAGGTCTATTGGGCTAGTGTGTTTGTGCTGTCTGCTCGTATAGTCCATAGGGTTGAGAGTTTGCTTCGGTGCTACCTCTGGAAGGGCTCTCCTTCTGGTCGTGGGGGGGCGAAGGTTGCCTGGGATGGCATTTATTTGCCGAAGAGGGAGGGAGGTTTGGGTATTCGTCACATCCAATCCTGGAACTCGGCAGCGGTTATGAAGCTCCTTTGGCTCCTTCTGCTTCGCTCTGGTTCTCTGTGGGTGGCTTGGATGGAGGAGTATATCCTCCGTGGTCGATCTCTTTGGACGATTCCTGTGTCGTCTATGTGGTCTTGGTGCCTCAAGGCGATTATGGGGCTTCGGGACCAATTCCGTCCACTTGTCCGGTTTTCCATTGGCGACGGTTCTAGGTGTCGTATGTGGGTTGATCCATGGCTGCCTGATGGTCCTATTCTCCCTAGGATTAGTGATCGTATCTTGTATGACGCAGCTAGTCATATTCAAGCTATGGTCTCTGATTTTCTGCTACCTGATGGTTCGTGGCGGTGGCCGGTAGTGTCTCCTGAATTGTTAGAGATCGCCGATGCCGTGCGCTCTACTGTGTGTTGCCCAGGTAGGGAGGATAGGTTGATCTGGGTTCCAGGCGGGATTGGTTTTTCGGTATCGAGTGCTTGGGAGGCGATTTGCCCCCGTGGGACAGTGGTTCCGTGGCAGGGTTTGCTATGGTTCGCGGGGAATATTCCGCGTCATGCTTTTGTCACCTGGTTGGCCTTGAGGGACCGTTTGTATACCCGTGATAGGCTGGCTAGGTGGATCCCCTCGACACCTACCGATTGTTTGCTTTGTTTGTCTGGGACTGAGTCCCGAGACCACTTGTTCTTTCAGTGCCCCTTTGCGAGTTTGGTGTGGGAGGATATCCTCTGTTGGGGCAGAGCTTCCTGCCTCGTTCTCCCTTGGGATGCTGAGCTTGAGTGGATTTGTCGGGTGAGTGCTGGGCAGCACAAGCGTAAGCTTGTTTGGAGAGTGGCCTGGTGTGCTGTGATCTACCATATTTGGAGGGAATGCAACTTGCGTTTTCACGGCCCGGGTCACCGTCCTGCTCAGTCGGTTATCGCTGCTATTCGGTCTGATATTTCTTCTGCATGCTCGTCCTGGGTGGGTGCGGTTTCGACCGGCTCCCCTTGGGATTCTTTTGATTGACTTTGTCTTGTTCTTTGAGTGTGTGCAGGTGTTTTGTCAGGTTGCGCTTTGCGGTGCTGTTTCGCTTCTGGCGATTGCTTCTTCCCCTGCTCTGTCCCTGGTTGCTGCTGCTGTCTCTTCTCTGGAGGGGTTTTCTGTTCTGGTCTGTGCGGCTTGGTTGTTTGAGCTTGTTCATGCTCTGAGGACGCTGCTTGCAGAGGCTCGATCAGTTGCTTGCTTTCTTCACCTGTCTGTCCATTGCTGTCCTTGGCCCTTTCTTCCCTGGTGGGCTTTTTGTGTGGGGGCTTTGTGAGGCTAGTCTGTGGGGTGTCACTAGCTGTAGGGGTTGGTTCAGGCGGTGCTTGTTACTTCTGCAGTTGGCTGTCCATCTCTGTTCTGTGGGTGCTCTTTGTCCCCTGGCGGTCCTGGTTCCTAATTGAGTTGAGTTGTTCTGGATGCTTGTTGTCACCCCGAAAGGCGCTTTGTCCGGAGGGTGTGTGGGCTTTTGGTGGGTCCTTGGATCTGGCTTTGTCGAGGGAAACGATGTTGGCTGGGTCCCTGTGGCTTTCTGCCGTGCCTGCATACCGGATGGTTGTTCTTTTGCCATAAGTAGGGGGAAGACGAGTTGATGGGCCTCTTCTTTGTTTGGTTTCTTTTTTTTTTTTGCAACGGTATTTTAATAAATGCGAGGATTGAACCCATGACCTTTTGGTCACGGGCACAACCTTATGCCAATTGAGCTATGCTCGGTTTGGCAAAATGAACCTTATTTTAAACAAAAAAAATTGAGTTAATATTTTTTTTTTTTTTTTTTGCAACGGTATTTTAATAAATGCGAGGATTGAACCCATGACCTTTTGGTCACGGGCACAACCTTATGCCAATTGAGCTATGCTCGGTTTGGCATTAATTATTATTATTATTTTTTTTTTTTGAGTACATTGGGGTGGGGGGATTCCAAAATTTGCCTTTATAGGCGGTATATAATGCAATTAAATATTTTAAATCATTCATGCCCCGTTTGCACGGTGCAGGATCAATCAACCCCCACTCTGGGCTATCTAGGTGATGCGCTCACTCACCCGTTGCACCAAGTGGTTGTTTGATAATTTTTATGAAAATCTGCCCTAGGGCAGAATCGAACCCCCACTCTCTGCTATCTTAGGCGGAGCGCTCACCCACTACACCAAGTGGTTGTTCGATAAAGGAAGTTATATAAGAAACAAAAGGGGTGCAACACGAGGACTTCCCAAGTGGTCACCCAACTTAGTACTACTCTCGCCCAAGCACGCTTAACTGTTTGTTTGTTTGTTTGGTTTCTTGGTCGTGCTTGGTGGGCGGGCTTCTTGCTTGCATATGATGGATGGCCAGCTTGGCCCCTTTTTCTCAGCATCTGCCTGTCCTCCCTCTGTTTTTTGCTTGGTGCCCCTTGACCCTGTCTGGAGTCGCTCCTTCGCTCGTGCCGGCCGGGGGATGGATGGCCTGGGGTGTTTTTTTTTTTTTTTTTTGGGCGGATGAGGAGTCATGCTTCGTTCGTGTTCTGTCTTATTGTTTCCTCTTGCTTCAGCTGGTTCTTCTGCTTTTTGAGTTGTGTCCCTTTTTCTGCTTTTGTCTTGTCTGGCTCCTTCCCGCTTGTGGGTTGGATGCTGGGGTTTGTTGTTGTTTGGTTTCTTTGTTGCTTTCCCTCGGGCTGTGAGGTTTCCGTTGGGTTGTTTTGGTTTTGTTGTCGTACATTGGTTCTCCCAGTGGTTGTTCTCTTGTTTGTTGTGCCCTTTGGCCTCGGGCTTTGAGGTCTTTTTGCTTATATATAATCACCTTTGCAAAAAAAAAATAATTTGCATCCATTTCCAGAACATAAAAGTCAACAGGAAAAATTAATTCATTAATTTGCACTAACACATCTTCAATAATTCCTAAAGGATGCACAGAAGTTCTATCAGCAAGTTGAATAACTGTTCCTGTTTTATTCATTCCTTTCAATTTCAGTTTCTGATAAATGGAATAAGGCATAACGCTAATGGAGGCTCCTAGATCGAGCATTGCTCTTCTAATATGCATACCTCCAATCTTACAAGGGAGAGAGAACATACCTGGATCGTCGCATTTAACCGGTAAGCTCTTTGTGATCACAGCAGAGACGTTCTCACTTACCACGACGCGTTCACTCTCCTTTGTCTTCCTCTGGTTGGTGCAAAGTTTCCTGAGGAACTTGGCGTACCTCGGAATTTCCTTTAGGGCGTCCAACAGAGGGATGTTGATCTCTACCTTCCTGAATGTGTCAAGGAACTTCTTCTCGTAGTCCTCCTTAGACGGTCTCGCTAACCTGCTAGGAAAAGGAGCCTTAGGCACATAAACTCTAGTGCATGTAGGATCGAAATTTACCCCATGCCACCGTGGTTCGGGATTTTCTGTCTGTGGCTCGACGTGGCCATAATCGACTTCCACCGACGGGGTACTCGTGGGAAGATGCTTCCCACTTCTCAGGGCGATGGCACTAGCGTTCTCAGCTTTTTGCCTTTCCATCCTATTTATCTTCTCGGCCATAAGGGACATTTCCTTACCCAAATCTTGCATCTGAGTTCCAACGTTATCGAGCTTGTCCAAGGTATCTTGCTGTGATTTGGAAGTTATCGCAAATATAGCTTTAAACATGTCCTCAGCGGATCTACCTGAAACAGAAGATTGGGATTTCAGAAAATCATCCTTTAAAGCGAGAACAACTTTACTTACCTCAAAAAGCTGAGCCTTAAGCTCGTCCACGTCCCTTCTCAAGCGAGCTTGCTCCTCGCTTCTGTCTCCACTCCGCTCCAAGCTTCTAGCCAATTTGGAAATTAAAACTCTAGCTTCGGCGGGTGTCTTGTCCATGAGCGAACCGCCACTGGCGACATCAACTAACTGTCGGTTTGGCGGTAAGAGACCCTCGTAGAAATTCTGAATTAGGCGTTGGTCAGACACTTGGTGGTTGGGACAATCCTCACACAACCGACCAAATCTCTCCCAACACTCAAGAATTGTCTCTTTTTCTCCTTGCTCAATTCTATTAATCATTCTTCTGAAGGCGGCGACCTTGGGAGGTGGAAAATATTTCGCATAAAACGCTCCCTGCAGCTCAGCCCAAGAAGTGATGGACCCGGTCGGTAGGTAATACATCCACTCTTTCGCCTCCTCCTTTAAGGAGAAAGGAAAAGCTCTAAGATGGAGTTGATCTTCGGTGATGCCGTCGGTCCTAAATGACGAACACACCATCTGAAATGCCTTGAGGTGTCTGACGGGATTCTCATCTGCATTACCACAAAAAGAAGGTAATAAGTCAATCAGACCAGCTTTAAGTTCAAAATTACCTGCAGCTACCGGATACATGATACTCGATGTGTTCCGTCCTAGTTCAGATGATGCAAGCTCCCTCAAGGTTCTTTGAAGCTCAAAATTACCCACGACCTCCATCTTGGCGCTTCTTTTGGATTTTCAAAGAATGACTGCGCTCCAAAAACTCAAACAAAAACGGGTAAAATAATACAAAAGAATTAAACTGTACAAAAAGTAAAGAAAAATTTTAAAACTAACAAACTAAACTTAATCAAACTAAACTTAATCAAACTAAATTAAACTTAGTTCCCCGGCAACGGCGCCAATTTTGGTAGACATACTTTATGTGGTACTCCAAATTCAAGCTGTCGAGGCTTGCCAAAATACAATTGATAAACCCGATGTACACCGAGCTATTTGAAGCTTAGTGGTAACGGGGTCGATCCACAGGGAAATAAGAAATCTAATTTAACTAAGTCTAATTTGCTAGAAATAAAAAGTATGCACAAATAAAAGAATGGTAATTTTGTTTGGGGGGAAGGGAGCTCCTAATATGCAACTAACGGAAAATTAAAGGACAACGTGCAAAAATTAAACGGTCGTGCCTAACTTCGAGAAATGGAATTGCTCGTTATGGATGTTCGGTTCATCGATACAATTTACTCGCTAGCCAATTCATGCACACAATTCATTTAGTTATTTCTAACTCAAATGACCCAAGGATTTAATTAGACGCGTGCAATTCTAATTAAACTTGGCCAATAATCTATCCAAGGTCGCGACCCGTAAATCGACTACGTGCCAGTGACGGGAACATTGCGACGGCTTAATCCTAAGACTAACCCGGTTTCTCTCTTGCCTAAAGCCTAACATGAAAACGTTAATTAATTCAGATTACCAACTGTCACTTTGGGTTGAACTAATTAGCCATGCTTAAACCCTTGCTACCTAGCGGTTTGGGAAATTATACGTCCCAACCTTTAGCCCTCTATCATGCATAAGAACTAGGGCGTCAACCTAATTTAGCTACACATGCTAGAATTGGATGTTTGCTTATATATAATCACTTTTGCAAAAAAAAACAAGCTAATTTCTCAACATTTACAAAGGGGAAAAACCTCCCCAAACATCCAAAACTTACAAACCAAAGCTCAAAATTAAGCACTTACCTCGGTTTAGCCTTCCATGGAGGATGAATTAATCCAATCCCCCATGGAAGAGCTTAGTAGCATGCACAAAGGAGAAGAAGAAGGCCAAAAATGGTGGAAATGGAGTGTAAACCCGAGAGCTAATGTTGGAAGAAGACGAAGGATGAAAAAGTGGCTGGAAAAATGCGTTTTCACGCCTTTTAAAGTCGGAGCGTCGAGACGCTAGGCAAGCGTCTCGACGCTGTGCCCTAAGTTGGCTGTCGCGCGCGCGCGCGGGCGTCGAGACGCTGCGTCCATCTGGGAAAATAATCGGGCTGGCGTCGAGAACCTCGGGCGGCGTCTCGACGCTGGGGGCGCGCGCGTGCGTCAGATGGTGTTGGGGCGGCGTCGAGACCCTCGGGCGGCGTCTCGACGCTGTCATGCGCTTCGTCTGCGTCTGGCAATCGGGGCGGCGTCGAGACCCTTGGGCGGCGTCTCGACGCTGTCGCGCGCGCGTGCTTCGGATGATGTCGGGCGGTGTCGAGACGCTCGGCCAGCGTCTCGACGCTGGCAGCGTCGAGCTAGCGTCGAGATGCTGCCGCCCATGCAAGTGAGCTCTCGGGTTTGTGATGACAATTTGTGTCTTTTCAAGCCCTTTTTGCGATCTCTTGGATTCTTTTGGCCATTTCACTCCCGATGCATCTATGAAGCTCTAAAACGGCACTTTAAGCCCCGAAACGTGTCTTTGGACTTCCCGAGCTCTCTACCATGAAATCACCTACAAGGAAGCATTTTAATCAATATATGTCATGGTTTTAGCTAGAATTAGGGACATTAAGATAGTTTTATTTTGGAACTATCAGAAGACAACCTGGCCCCAGAACCGTCAACCAGAGAGGCAAAGCTATTTCGGGCTGCCCTAACTTTCACACTCCTGTGAAAGAAACCCGAGTTCCTATCCCCTAACGCCAGCCATTTAACCCTTGATTTCTGCCGAAGAGAGGCTTCTTCACACCTAGCTGCTGCCCAAAATCTATCCGAGGCCTCACAGGCCTGAAGCTGGAGGGAGGGAGAAATGGGGTCTGCCAAAACTCCAGCCTAGGTAGCCTCCATGGCCAAGCGAAGATCAACAACCTGCTGACTAAGCACGGCAATCGGCTTCCCAAACTCCTACCTTAGAGATCTCTTTAAGCCTTTTAAATTGCGAGCGAAGCTAACAAGCAGAGAGACCCCAACACGGGTCACCCACCTACTAGCGACCACAGACAAAAACCTATCAGACTCCCCCCAATGGTTAAAGAACTGAAAGGAAGGAGGCCGACGAGCACCTAAAGGGCCTGGAGAGAAAACCATAGGACTATGATCAGAAACACCCCAATCATGCACCTGCACCACACACAGAGGGCGGACAGAAGCCCACTCAGCATTCACCAAAACTCTATCCAACCTCCCCAACTGACCTCCCGGGCCACCCCTCGGGCGGCTAGTCCAAGTGAACCAATTCCCCTGAACCGGTAGCTCAACCAAGTCAGCCTCCAGGAGAGCAGTATCAAAGGCAAGCATCGCAGAGATGCTATGGTTACCACCACTCCTCTCAGTCAGCCGCCGAGTGTCATTAAAGTCTCCCATAACCACTCCAGGGGAAGACCAGCTCGAACAAGCCAAGACCAACTCCCTCCACAAAGCAGACCGCCCAGCCTCGAGATTGGACACATACACACAGGCAATATGAGTCGCAACCTGAGAAGACAAATTCACTAGGGAGCCAGTAACCAACTGAGGACTAATCAGGCTAGGAGAGAAAGAGAAACGGCGGGAACGCCATAACACCCAAATACGACTCAGACCACTATCCCCAAAACTACACACGCACTGCCAATCGGCCCCAAAGGAACGAAACACGAAGTCAAACTGATGAGCCTTAACCTTAGTTTCTACCAGACAGCAGAAACCAATATTCTCAGACTGCAAAAAGGAACGAACACATCGTCCTTTTGTCGGGTCAGTGAGACCGCGCACATTCCACGAGCACCAACTAGACATAGGAAGTAGAAGGGGAAACAGTTGCATCCTGACACCATCGAGGGTCCACACTATCACAGAGCGACTTTTCCACTAAGGAAACCACCCTCGGGGAGGCCTCAGCACACCCCGAGGAATCAGCTAGAGAACCGAAAGGGTTAGTCACGTGGACCCTCTTTGGGGGCTCAGGAGAACGGGAAAGCCTAGAGGTGGGGCCAATAGGAGAACTCGGGAGACTAACCAAGGCAATGGGATGGGCAGACAAGTCTGTCGCAGCCAAGGATTTGGAAGCCTTCTTCCTGTTCCGTTTACGCCTACGAGATTTCCCTTCCACAGGGAGAAACTCATCAACACCCTCAAGAGAGGAGGCCTGTTGACCCTCCCCACTAGCAACCACTACCCGATCCGAGCCCACGACCTCACTCTGGGCCAGCACCTTGACCTCACCCTCAGCAGACACCTGTGTAGTGAGGATGGGATCAATACTACCCACAGTCTGTTTGGGACAACCTGTGTCCGAATGACCAAAGACACGACAAGACAGGCACCGCTTGGGCTTCCACTCATATTCAATTGGGATAGTGTGATCTACCCCATAGACAGTGACCCCAACTTTACTAGGAAGAGGGGCATCAATCGCGACCTCCACACAAACGCGAGCTCTTTTCGGTTTTTTGCAATTTCCATATCGCTCGTTTCTTCCCTTCTTTTCCAAACTAATGGTTGGGGACGCTTTTAACCTCAAACTACAACTCACGAAGCCTGCGAGTCTAATATCTAACAACCTTGCACCCCAATGTCAAAGCCCTAAAATCCTCAACGGGAGCATTTAAAGCACGTGCCAAAAAAACTGAGTAAGATTCCGAATTGCACAAAACCAAAGAGTGGATTGTGAATGTTTGATCAATACGAACCCATTTTTTAATAAAAAAAAATTTCAAAAAATGCATCCCACCGGGGCGTTTTCGGTTTTTTGCAATTTCCATATCCCTCGTTTCTTCCCTTCTTTTCCAAACTTATGGTCGGGGACGCTTTTTAACCTAAAACTACAACTCCCGAAGCCTGCGAGTCTAATATCTAACAACCTTGCACCCCAATCTCAAAGCCCTAAAATCCTCAATGGGAGCATTTAAAGCACGTGCCAAAAAAACTGAGTAAGATTCCGAATTGCACAAAACCAAAGAGTGGATTGTGAATGTTTGATCAATAAGAATCCATTTTTTTTTCTCTCTGTTCTCTCTCCTCCCAACAATGGGGGATTGATTTTTTTTAAGCTTCTCCCATGGTGGTCGTGGCCCTCCTTGCTGCTGCTGGTTGTAGGGTGTTGAGGCAACGTGATCAAGCTGGCGATCGGGGATCATCACCGAGGTAAGTTTTCAACACTCTGTTTGTGTATTTTAGTATTTTCTGTTTTATGTTCTTTGGTGTTCTGTTTTATTCTCTTTGGTGTGCTGGTTTATCTTCTTTGGTTCTCTTTTGGGTCTTCGTGCTTGTGTTCTTGTGGAGTTGAAAGCTTGTTGTACTCACGTGTTGGGTGAAGTTATGAGGAGAAAGAAATCTCCACAGAAAAAGCCATTTGCCAAGAGTAATTTGGATGGTCTTGGCCTGCGACCCACAAAACTTCCAGCTTCTACTACTGTCCAGATAGGGGTCTTGAGTGAAGGGAGTGAGGATCCTGAGTTGGTGGGGTCAAAACCTCCGAAGTCGGATGTCTAGAAGATGTTGGGGTCAAAACCAACGAATTCGGATGTCCAAAAGTTGTCCTCAAATGGTGGGCAAAAACAGAGTATAGGTAAAAAAGGGGTGTCTGTATTGGGGGAGCAGCCGAATCCTTTGGGGGTGGTTAGTAATTCAGAGGGCTCCTCTGAGGTTGGTGACGCAATCTTGGATTCAAATCATGGTTTGGGCTCTTCTGGAACGATTGGTAGGAGGCGGGAGGTTGAAGACGAAGTGCTTATAGCTTCATCTCCCATGGATTCTGCTCCAGATGGTAACGCTTCGGCGGTTGGGTCTCATGCTATTTGCTTCTCCCCTTCTTCCTCCGCAAATGCTGCTGTGAAGTTAAGAGGGCAGGCTGGCGTTTTTGAAATAAAGAAGGCTGGCATTACTCCAGCGTGCGTGATTGAAGGTCTGGGAGTAATGGAGAATCCGGCAAAGGGCCCCATCCATTCTTCGTCCACAGCTGCTGCTGCTAAATCAACGGGGAAGGCTGGCAAATTTGAAAGTCAGGTTCCTGTCCGTTTAAATGAGTCGTCGGTGCTAAATATGGAAAATTTAGAGAATTTGGAAACTGATTTAATTGGACTTGCGCCTCCTTCCGTGTATAAGAACTTGGGGCGTGTGGGCCCTCCGGTTTTGGTAAATTCTCGTAGTCAGTTGCAAGATGTTGCCCCAATTGGGCTTGGCCCAATTGGGCAGGGCTCAAAAGGGTTTGGCCCACTTGGACTTGCCAAGACTTCCACGGCTGGGCTTGATAAAATTGGGCTTGGCCCAAATGTGATGGGCCCATTTTCCCATGGTATGAGCCAAAGTTTATTGCCAATTGGGCCGGCCTCTAACAGCCCAATAGGGCGTGGGCAAATCGGCCATTTGGTGACTCGGCGTTGTTTTCCCACTCGGGATGAGGTTTTCCCTATGGAGGATAAGGTTGGAGATAGTGAGTTTGGGTTGGGGCTAAGCTCGCTTGGGCCTAAAATTGGGTCGGGGATTCCAGGAAAGTTTCCTCTGTTAGGCCACCCTCGCTCGGATTTTGCTAGTGAGGGGGAGGATGTGTCTATGGGTTCTGTGGATGGGTTTGGGCCGAATCTTATTGGGCCCTTTGGGTCCCGAGTGTCCCATGGTCAGGAACAGAAGTCTAGTTGGGCCAATCTTTTTGGGCCTCAGTGGACCTCCCCCGCTGTTGAACCCCTTGTCTATAACCCTCCAATTGAGACGGATGGGATTATGTATGCCATTCCCTCAGATGAGGTTATTAAGGAGGGCATAGCAGTCTGGAGAGGTTCTTTGGTGGGTCAGTTTATTGATGGCAAATTTCCCTTTTTTGTTCTTGATCGGATTGTAAGGAAGATTTGGGGACATGTGGAAGTTCCAACCATTAACTTGTTTGATAATGGTTTGATCATCTTCAGGTTCAAGAAGGACTCAGCTCGGGACTGGGTCCTGGAGAATGGCCCCTGGCACATAGGGGGGAAGCCTATCCTTCTGAGGCAGTGGGTCCCTGGGATTATCCCCCAGACCTTTGTTTTTGATAAAATTCCTATGTGGGTCAAGTTTTTTCATGTACCTATGGAATTGTGGACCACCCCTGGGTTGAGTAATATTGCGAGCACGGTAGGTGTTCCTTTGCAAGATTCGGAATTGCACAAAACCAAAGAGTGGATTGTGGGGGACAAAACCTAAAATCTTCAAAATTCTTTTCTCTCTCCTCAAATTCTCTCTGTTCTCTCTCCTCCCATCTATGGGGGACTGATTTTTGTGAAGCTCCTCCCATGGTGGTTCGTGGTGCACCTTGCTGCTGGTTGTAGGGCGTTGGGCATTTGTAGCTTCGAAGGCAATGGTGTTCATCTTAGCTGATCTGGGCGCGACATAGAGGTAAGTTTCCTACTGTTTTTTACGTTTTTTCATTTAGGTGGTTTACGTTCGGGTTGCTCTGCTTTGGATTTCTGGGAGTTTTTTGGGTTGTGGGTTCTAAGGGTAGCATCCTTCGGCTTCACGTCTCCTATGAGGAGAAAGAAATCCCCACAGAAGAAGCCTTTTGCTCAGAGCAATGGCGCACCTTCTGTCCAACTTTTACCTCGCCTTCCGAAAGTAACCTCTGCAGGGGCTGGGCTTCCTGTGGCTGGGCGTGGAGAGCTTTCAAACGTCCTTACTAATGATGTAGGGAAGGATTCTAGGGGGTTAGTCTCCAAGCGTTCCATTTTGGAGGCTCCATCTGCTGTTCTCACTTCGGGTAAAAAATAGAGTATGGGCAGTGAGGTTGATAAGTTGAAGTCTTTGTCACCTGCGCTGGATTTTTGCGTTGAGGCAGGGAGGTCTGTTGACGCAAGCTCAGGATTAGGGAAGAAGAGTGTTCAATTAGAATCCTCTGTCTTTTCTGGGCAGATTTCTTCTCCTTCCAAAGTTGGGAAAACAGGGGCTGGTTTATGCGGCGTCTGTAATGTGTGTCCTCTGCCCCGATTTCCTCCTCCTGAGACAGAGGCTTCTTCTTCTTCCATTAAGAGGTCTGCTGTCACAGGCAAGCCTCGACTGGAGGTTGAAGACGATGCGCTAGGGCTTCCTGTTTCTTCGATCTTGGAGGTGGCGGCAGTAGACGCTCGAGCTTTGAATTCTCTTCCTATTGAAGGAAACTTCAATAATGGAGAGGGCGGTTTTGAAGGGCTGGGTCTTAAATCGTCTATGCTTCCCTTATCTGATGCTAATTCAAAATTGCAAGCTGGCCCTCTTGGTTATGGGATCCGCTCTAAAAGCTCCTTGTTGCCAAATTTGGAAAATTTGGACAATTTTGAATTGTTAGAAAACCAGCTGCTTGCTCAAAAGGAAACTCCCGTAGTCAATGTTCCTTTGACAAATACGGTAACCCTCGATAAAATTATGACTAAAGCTCCTTCTCTCCCTAAATCTTGTCAGTTGGGCGTCAAAGGCAAAGATGGTCCTTTGCCTCAAAACCGTGGGAGTTGGAGTGTTAAGTTGGCTTCCCATGTTGACTACCCAAATGGGCTTGGCCCAATTGGTAATGATTCGGGTGGGCTTGGCCAAGGGAATAGGTTAGCACATGATGGGACAATTGAGTTGGACTATTCTGAGTTCCACCTTAATGGCTTGATGACTTGGGTTCGGGCCCAAATTTGAATGGGCAAGGAGCCTTGACTTTTGGGCCGCCCTCGTTTAGCCCAATAGGGCGTGGGCAGTTAGGCCACTTGGTGACTCGTCGTGCTAGGCCCAATCGGGATGAGGGTTTGCCCCATGAGGGAAAAGATGTGGCTAGTGAGGTTGGGGTGGGGTGTAACTCGTTTGGGCCTAGGATTGGTATGGGGATTCCAGGAAATTTTCCTTTGTTAGGCCATCCTCATTCGGACGTAGGAGTGAGTGAGGGGTTTGATGCGTCTTCGGGTTCCTTTGGGGTTGGGACTAATCATAGTGGGCCCGGTGGGCCCCTGGGGCCCCCTGGTCAGGGGCTTAAGGCGAGTTGGGCCACTCTGTTTGGGCCTCAGTGGACCTCCCCAGCTGATGAACCCCTTGTCTATAACGCTCCAATTGAGAAGGATGGGATTATGTTTGCCATTCCCTCGGAGGAGGTTATTGAGGAGGGCATAGCAGTTTGGAGAGGATCGTTGGTGGGTCAGTTTATGGATGGCAAACTCCCCTTCTTTGTTCTTGATCGGTTGGTCAGAAGGATTTGGGGACATGTGGAAGTTCCAACCATTAACTTGTTTGATAATGGTTTGATCATCTTCAGGTTCCAGAAGGACTCAGCTCGGGACTGGGTCCTGGAGAATGGCCCCTGGCACTTCGGGGGGAAGCCTATCCTTCTGAGGCAGTGGACACCTGGGATAGTTTCCCAGACCTTTGTGTTCGATAGAATTCCTGTGTGGGTAAAGTTTTTTCATGTCCCTATGGAATTGTGGACCACTCTTGGGTTGAGTAACATTGCTAGTACGGTTGGTGTTCCTTTGCGATTGGATAAGCCTACAAAGGACAGAACGTGCTCCTCGTATGCTCGGGTTTGTGTGGAGGTTGCGATTGATGCCGCTCTTCCTAGTACAGTAGGGGTCACTGTCTATGGTGTGGATCACACTATCCCAATTGAATATGAGTGGAAGCCCAAGCGGTGCCTTTCTTGCCGTGTCTTTGGTCATTCGGACACAGGTTGTCCGAAACAGACTATGGGTAGTATTGATCCCATCCTCTCTACACAGGTGTCTGCTGAGGGTGAGGTCAAGGTGCCGGCCCAGAGTGAGGTCGTGGGCTCGAATCAGGTACTGGTTGCTAGTGGGGAGGGTCAACAGGCCTCCTCTCTTGAGGTTGGTGATGAGTTTCTCCCTGTGGAAGGGAAATCTCGTAGGCGTAAACGGAACAGGAAGAAGGCTGCCAAACCCTTGGCTGCGACAGACTCGTCTGGCCATCCCATTGCCTTGGTTAGCCTCCCAAGTTCTCCTATTGGCCCCACCTCTAGGCTTTCCCGTTCTCCAAAGCCCCCAAAGGGGGTCTGCGTGACTAACTCTTTCGGTTCTCTAGCTGATTCCTCGGAGTGTGCTTTGGCCTCCCCGAGGGTGGTTTCCTTAGTGGAAAAGGCGCTCTGTGACAGTGTGGACCCTCGATGGTGTCAGGATGCCACTGTTTCCCCTTCTACTTCCTATGTCTAGTTGGTGCTCGTGGAATGTGTGCGGTCTCACTGACCCGACAAAAGGGCTATGTGTTCGTTCCTTTTTGCAGTCTGAGAATATTGGTTTCTGCTGTCTGGTAGGAACTAAGGTTAAGGCTCATCAGTTTGACTTCGTGTTTCGTTCCTTTGGGGCAGATTGGCAGTGTGTGTGTAGTTATGGGGATAGTGGCCTGAGTCGTATCTGGGTGTTATGGCGTTCCCGCCGTTTCTCTTTCTCTCCTAGCCTGATTAGTCCTCAGTTGATTACTGGCTCCCTGGTGGATCTGTCTTCTCAGGTGGAGACTCATATTGCGTGTGTGTATGGGTCCAACCTCGAGGCGGGGCGGTCTGCTTTGTGGAGGGAGTTGGCCTTGGCTTGTTCGAGCTGGTCTTCCCCTGTAGTTGTTATGTGAGACTTTAATGAGACTAGGCGGCTGACTGAGAGGAGGGAGTTTGGTTTTGTGCTGTGGGAGATTAGGATTTGGTTGGTGTTGTGGGAGATTAGGATTCCTTTTTGTTCACTTTACCCATGAGGAAGAAGAAGTCCCCTCTGAAAAAAACCATTTGCCCAAAGTCTTGGCCCTCAAAATGGGTTGCGGCTTCTGAAATCTACAGCCCAATCTGTGGCAGGGCAACGATCGACTTTTCCTGGGGAGTCCTCTCTTGGCATTCCTACTGATGGTGGTAAGGTATCGGGGGGGCTGGCTCCTAAGGGGTCGTCTTCGGAGGTTTTATCTGTGGGGTCAAAGGGTGGGAAAAAACAGAGTATCGTTGTTCAGCCTTCAGAAGGATTTGGGGACATGTGGAAGTTCCAACCAATAACTTGTTTGATAATTGTTTGATCATCTTCAGGTTCCAGAAGGACTCAGCTCGGGACTAGGATAGTCCCTAAGACCTTTGTCTTCGATAAAATTCCACTCATGGGTTGAGCAATATTGCGAGCACGGTTGGTGTTCCTTTGCGAATGGATAAGCCTACAAAGGACAAAACGTGCTCCTCGTATGCTCGGGTTTGTGTGGAGGTCGCGATTGATGCCCCTCTTCCTAGTAAGGTTGGGGTCACTGTCTATGGTGTGGATCATACTATCCCAATTGAATACGAGTGGAAGCCCAAGCGATGCCTTTCTTTTCGTATCTTTGGTCATTCGGACTCAGGTTGTCCAAATCAGACTGGGGGTAGTATTGATCCCATCCTCCCTACACAGGTGTCTACTGAGGGTGAGGTCAAGGTGCCGGCCTAGAGTGACGGCGTGGGCTCGGATCAGGCAGTGGTCGCTAGTGGGGAGGGTCAACAGGCCTCCTCTCTTGAGGTGGGTGATGATGTTATCCTAGTGGGAGGGAAATCTCGTAGGCGTAAACGGAGTAGGAAGAAGGCTGCCAAATCCTTGGCTGCGATAGACTCGTCTGCCCATCCCATTGTCTTGGTTAGCCTCCCGAGTTCTCCTCTTGGCCCCACCTCTAGGCTTTCCCGGTCTCCTGAGCCCCCAAAGGGGGTCCGAGTGACTAACTCTTTCGGTTCTCTAGCTGATTCCTCGGAGTGTGCCGTCACTCTAGTTGGCCTCCCCGTGGGTGATTTCCTTAGTGGAAAAGGCGCACTGCGACAGTGTGGACCCTCGAGGGTGTCAGGATGCCACCATCTCCCCTTCTACTTCCTATGTCTAGTTGGTGCTCGTGGAATGTGCGCGGTCTCACTGACCCGGCAAAAGGGCGATGTGTTCGCTTCTTTTTGCAGTCTGAGAATATTGGTTTCTGCTGTCTGGTTGAAACTAAGCTTAAGGCTCATCAGTTTGACTTAGTGTTTCGTTCCTTTGGGGCCGATTGGCAGTGTGTGTGTAGTTATGGGGATAGTGGCCTGAGTCGTATTTGGGTGTTATGGCGTTACCGCCGATTCTCTTTCTCTCCTACCCTGATTAGTCCTCAGTTGGTTACTGGCTCCCTGGTGGATTTGTCTTCTCAGGTTGCGACTCATATTGCCTGTGTGTATGGGTCCAATCTCGAGGCGGGGCGGTCTGCTTTGTGGAGGTAGTTGGCCTTGGCTTGTTCGAGCTGGTCTTCCCCTGGAGTGGTTATGGGAGACTTTAATGAGACTAGGCGGCTGACTGAGAGGAGTGGTGGTAACCATAGCATCTCTGCAATGGAAGCCTTTGATAATGCTCTCCTAGAGGCTGACGTGGTTGAGCTGCCGGTTCAGGGGAATTGGTTCACTTGGACTAGCCGCCCGCGGGGTGGCCCGGGAGGCCAGTTGGAGAGGTTGGATAGAGTTTTGGTGAATGTTGATTGGGCTTCTGCCCGCCCTCTGTGTGTGGTGCACGTGCATGATTGGGGTGTTTCTGATCATAGTCCGATGGTTTTCTCTCCAGGCCCTTTAGGTGCTCGTCGGTCTCCCTCCTTTCGGTTCTTTAACCATTGGGGGGAGTCTGATAGGTTTTTGTCTGTGGTCGCTAGGGGGTGGGTGACCCGTGTTGGGGTCTCTCCGCTTGTTAGCTTCGCTCGCAATTTAAAGGGCTTAAAGAGGTCTCTAAGGCAGGAGTTTGGGAAGGCGATTGCCGTGCTTAGTGAGCAGGTTGTTGATCTTCGCTTGGCCATGGAGGCTGCCCAGGCTGGAGTTTTTTTTTTTTTTTTTGCAAAAGTGAATATATATAAGCAAAAGGCCTCAAAGCCCGAGGCCAAAGGGCACAACAACAAGTGAACAAACACTGGGAGAACCAATGTACGACAACAAAAAGAAAACAACACAACGGAAACCTCACAGCCCGAGGGAAAGCAACAGAAGCAACAAATAAAACAAACAACAACACTCCAGCATTCAACCCACAAGCGGGAAGGAGCTAGAAAAGAAACACAACTGAAAAGCAAAGAAACAGCTGAAGCAGGAGGAAACAAAGAGATAGAACACGAAGGAATCGTGACACCTCAACCGCGAAGCATGACCACTCATCCGCCCACAACACTCCCCAGGCCATCCAAACCCCTGCCGGTACTAGCGAAAGAGCAACTCCAGACAGGGACAAGGGGCACCAAGCAAAAACAGGGAGAGGACAGGCAGATGCTGAGAAAAACGGGGCCAAGCTGGCCATCCATCAAATGCAAGCAAGAAGCCCGCCCCCCAAGCTCGACCAAGAAACCGAACAAAGAAGAGGCCCATCAACTCGTTTTCCCCCTACTTATGGCAAAAGAACAACCATCAGGTATGCAGGCACGGCAGGAAGCCACAGGGACCCAGCCAGCATCGCTTCCCTCGACAAAGCCAGATCCAAGGACCCACCAAAAGCCCACACACCCTCAGGACAAGGCGCCTTTCGGGGTGACAACGAGCGTCCAGAACTCCGCTCCATTAGGAACCAGGACCGGCAGGGGACAACGAGCACCCACAGAACAAGAGAAGGACAGCCAACTGCAGAAGAAACAAGCACCGCCTGAACCACCCCAACAGCTAGGGACACCCCACAGCCTAGCCACGCAGAGCCCCACACAAGAAGCCACCAGGGAAGAAGGCCAAGGATGGGCAAGGACAGACAGATGAAGAAGCCAGCAACAGAAACAAGCCTCAGGAAGCAGCGATCAAAGAACAATAACAAGCACAGGGACAAGCTCAAATAACCAAGCCACCCAGACCAAACCAAACCCCTTCAGGGAAGGGACAGCAGCATGAACTAGGGACAGAGCAGGGGAAGAAGCAATCGCCATACGCGAGACAGCGCCACAAGAGCAACCAGACATAACACCTGCACACACTCAAAGAACAAGACAAAGTCAATTAAAAGAATCCCAGGGGGAGACGGCCGAAACCGCACCCGCCCAGGACGAGCATGCAGAAGAAATATCAGACCGAATAGCAGCGATAACCGACTGAGTCGGGCGGTGACCCGGGCCATGAAAACGCAAATTGCGTTCCATCCAAATATGGTATATCACAGCACACCAGGCCACCCTCCAAACAAGCTTACGCTTGTTCTGCCCCAGGCTGGAGTTTTGGCAGACCCCCTTTCTCCCTCTCTCCAGCTTCAGGCCTCTGAGGCCTCGGATAGGTTTTGGGCAGCCAGCTAGGTGTGAAGAAAACTCTCTTCGGCAGAAATCGAGGGTTAAATGGCTGGCGTTAGGGGATAGGAACTCGAGTTTCTTTCACAGGAGCGTGAAAGTTAGGGCAGCCCGGAATTGCTTTTCCTCTATGGTTGACGGTTCTGGGGCCAGGTTGTCATCCCATGAGGACATCTCGAGATCTCTGGTTCATTATTTTTAGGGGCTCTTGGGTTCCCAGTGGGTTGGTTACCGTGACCTTACAGAGCTTTTAAAACGGATTGTGGGGTTTTTGTGGTCTGATCAGTGTGTAACTGATCTCATCCGCCCCATCTCGAGAGATGAGGTTCGAGCTGTTCTCTTTTCCATGAGTAGTGCCTGTTGGGTTTTATGTCCTAAAACTCGTGGTTTGTAAACTGTTATGTTTGTAAATACTCTATATAGAATAAAGAGTTATTAGTTTTATACAGTAAAAGAGTTTACTGGTATAAAGTGAAATGTGTTTAGGTTAACCTATACCAATGACCAACATCCTTGGCTGAATATGAGTACTTGAGCCTCATGTATGACATGATTGTGGATCAGGCTCAAGTAGTCAGTCAAAACGGTCTATAGTATACGGATAAGGCTGGGTACCTTATCCTGGTAACACTATTTGATGCGGCTCACTTTGTATTGTACAAAACGATGTGATCCGAATCGTTTCACATGGAGGTGCGAGTGAGGGCGTCCTGTGTAAAGAGTTTACACAAGATCGAACCGCGTATTAAGTCGCTCTCTCTTTATAATTCTGTTTACTGATGAGACCGACTTATACATATTGATGGCCTAGGTAACTCGATCTCAATCCTGAGCTCGCTATGAACTCCTGCTTATTCGATAGTATCATTTGACTTGCACGGGTGAGAGTGGCCCTTTAGCGCCGACTCAATAAGCCTACCATCTTGGGGATAAAGTCGAATAGGTAGCTGGGGACATAGTATAGCAAGATTGGAGTTCACTCCTAACCCGCTCTTCAGGGTTAGTAGATAGGTTGTTCCCTTAATAGCTGACTCCGGGGCTTGAACAATTAGCGCGCTCACTCTCAAGAGATGAGAGGGTTAATTGATCTGTTGGTTGGACCACAGATCTATTGTTCATTAGAGGTGTCAGTGGTACTTAAGGAACAAGACGTAATGCAGGGGTTAAACGGTTTTAATGACCCAGCTGTGATTACGAACAACCTGTGAAGGGTCGACTTGCCCGTGACGGTTATATCAGAGGACACAATATATCTACAGTGAGGAGAGTGCAACCCTCGGACTATAGTGGAGTCTCCGGGGGTTAACGAAAGTTGATTGATTCGGGTTAAAAGAGTTTTAACCGAATAATCTCGTATCGTTGGAGCTCATGATCTGTAGGTCCTTTAGGTTCTCTTGGCTAGCTCGGATAACGTCGTGCAACAGTATAAAAGAAAAGAAAAAGAAAAATAATTTGAATTGTTCAAATTCGGTTTATGGAAGAAGGATGGACATATTTAAATATGATTTAAATATGGACATATTTAAATATGATTTAAATATGAGATTGGCCTAAAACATGAATAGGATTCATGAGTAAAAAATTCGGTTTTCGAAAAACCGGGTTTAGTCATATTATTTAATTAATATTTGATATTAAATTAAATAATATTTATTAATTAAAAAGTTTAATTAATAATTATATATATATTTTTTTTATTTATTAAAAAGTTTAATAAATAAAATTATTATTATTATTTTTAAATAATAATAATAATTAAAAAAAAATATATATATATATATGTGTCTTGCATGGAGCAAGACACATATATATATTTATGTTAACTTATATATATATAAACTTCACTTTTTGGCAAAAGTCTTCAATGAGAGGAATCGAGGGTCAAGTGGCTGGCGTTAGGGGATAGGAACTCGGGGTTCTTTCACAGGAGCGTAAAAGTTAGGGCAGCCCGGAATAACTTTTCCTCTTTGGTTGATGGCTCTGGGGTCAGGTTGTCGTCCCATGAGGACATCTCGAGATCTCTGGTTCATTATTTCCAGGGTCTCTTGGGGTCCCAAGGGGTTGGTTATCGTGACCTCACTGAGTGTTTAAAGCCAATGGTGGGGTTTTCGTGGTCTGATCAGTGTGTAACTGATCTCACTCGCCCCATCTCGCGAGAGGAGGTTCGAGCTGTTCTCTTTTCCATGAGTAGTGCCAGGGCTCCTGGCCCGGATGGCTTCCCTGTGGGGTTTTTCAAAGCTGCTTGGAGTGTTGTTGGGGATGATTTCGTTTCCGCTGTGCTTCACTTCTTTGATACCTCCTTCCTTCCTCCTGGTATCAATGCCACCTCTCTTACCTTGATTCCTAAGAAGGTGGGTGCTTCACGGGTTGAGGATTTCAGGCCTATTTCTTGTTGTAATGTGTTGTATAAATGCATTGCAAAGGTTTTGGCTAATCGTCTTCGCGTGTGGCTGCCTTCCTTCATTAGTCCGAATCAGTCGGCCTTTGTTCAAGGTAGGAGCATTGTGGATAACATTCTGCTCTGCCAGGAGTTGGTTGGGGGTTACCACCTCAACAAAGGGAGCCCGCGGTGTGTGCTGAAGATTGACCTGCAGAAGGCTTATGACTCTATTCAGTGGGATTTTCTCTTTGGCTTACTGCTTTCGATTGGTACGCCCTGCCAGTTTGTCAACTGGGTCCGGGCTTGCGTTACTTCGCCTATGTTCTCCATCTCGGTGAATGGGTCCTCTGAGGGGTTTTTTGCGGGTAGGCGTGGTCTCCGTCAGGGTGATCCCCTGTCCCCTTACCTGTTCGTCATGTGTATGGAAGTCTTATCGCGGCTGCTGAATTCCCCGCCGCCTGAGTTTGAGTTTCATCCCAAGTGTGAGATGGTTAATCTTACCCATCTTTGCTTTGCGGATGACTTGATGATTTTCTCTGCGGGGAACAGGACTTCCTTGAGGTTTGTTCAGCAGACATTACTGCACTTCCAGGAGCTATCTGGCCTTGTGGCTAACTCCGCTAAGAGCTCGATGTTCTGCTCGGGGGTTCCTGTCCAGGTGGCTGTCGGTCTGGCTGAGTTCATGGGTGTTGCTCTGGCGACCTTGCCTGTGTGTTACTTAGGTCTCCCTCTCATCTCAGGTCGGTTGTCTTCTCGGGATTGCCAGCCTCTGATTGATCGGATCACCTCTAGGAGTGGCAGTTGGACTGCTAGGGCTCTTTCCTATGCAGGAAGGTTGCAGCTTATCCAGACGGTCCTTCAGAGCTTCCAAGTCTATTGGGCTAGTGTGTTTGTGCTGCCTGCTCGTATAGTCCATAGGGTTGAGAGTTTGCTTCGTTGCTACCTCTGGAAGGGCTCTCCTTCTGGTTGTGGTGGGGCGAAGGTTGCCTGTGTTGGGTTTAATGTCCTAAAACTCGTGGTTTGTAAACAGTTTTGTTTGTAAATTATCTATTTAGTAATAATGAGTTATTAAGTTTTATTCAGTAAAGGTGTTTGCTGGAATAAAGTGAAACGTGTTTGCATTAATCTATACCAATGACCAACACCCTTGACGATCATGAATACTTGAGTTTCATGTATGACATGAATGTGGGTCAAACTCAAGTAGACAGTCAAAACGGTCTATAGTATATGGATAAGGCTGGGTACCTTATCCTGGTAACACTATTGGATGCGGCCCGTTTTGTATTGTACAAAACGATGTGATCCAAGTCGTTTCACATCGAGATGTGCGAGCGGGGGCGTCCTACGCGATGAGTTTGCGTAAGACTGAACCACGAAAAGTCGCTCTCTCTTTATAATGCCGTTTACTGAAGAGACCGACTATTTCACCTGATGGCCTAGGTAACTCGATCTCAATCCTGAGCTTACTATGAACTCCTGCTTATTAGACAGTATCCTTAGACTTGTATGGGTGAGAGTGGCAGAATGTCCGCTCAATAAGCCTACCATCTCAGGGATAAAGTCCAATAGGTAGCTGGGGACATAGTGTAGTAAGATGGAGTTCACTCCTAACCCGCTCTTCAGGGTTAGTAGATAGGTTGTTCCCTTAATAGCTGACTCCAGGGCTTGAACAATAGGCGCCTACCCTCTCCTCGTTAGAGAGGGTTCCTGATCTGTTGGTTGGACCACTGATCAATTGTTCATTAGAGGTGTCAGTGGTACTTAAGGAACAAAGACGTAACGCAGGGGTTAAACGGTTTAAATGACCCAGCTGTGATTACGAACAACCTGTGAAGGGTCGACTTGCCCATGACGGTTATATCAAGAGGACACAATATATCTACAGTGAGGAGAGTGCAACCCTCGGACTATAGTGGAGTCTCCGGGGGTTAACGAAAGTTGATTGATTCGGGTTAAAAGAGTTTTAACCGAATAATCTCGTATCGTTGGAGCTCATGATCTGTAGGTCCTTTAGGTTCTCCTGGCTAGCTCGGAAAACGCCCTGCAACAATATAAGAGAAAATAAAAGAAAAAGGAAAAAGAATTTGAATTGTTCAAATTCGGTCTATGGAAGAAGGATGAACATATTTAAATATGATTTAAATATGGGAATGGTCAAAAACATGAATAGGATTCATGTGCAAAAAGTCGGTTTTCAGAAAACCGGGTTTAGCCATATTATTTAATTAATATTTGATATTGAATTAAATAATATTAATTAATTAAAAAGTGTAATTAATTAATTAATATATATATTTTATTTATTAAAAAGTTTAATAAATAAATTATTTATTATTATTTAAAATTAATTAAAGAATTAATTTTTAAAAATAATAATATATATATATATATATATATATATATATAAATTAAAAATAATCAAGTGTCTTACATGCATTTTGCATGTAAGACACTTGTAATGTTTTTATGATTTATATTTATATATCCTAAATGGCTTTAATAAGATATACAAAGAACGGGGTTGTTGAAGAGGTTGAGTTTTTGGAAGATTTCAAGTGTTTTGGTTTTAAAATTCATCTTTTGAGTTTTATAACCTCAGATCTTCTTCCACCCCTGCCTTCCATTTTCTTTAGTTCTTCTTATTTGTTTCTTTTCTTTTCTTCTTTCTACGGTGTCCCACAACACCGTTGCTCGGCGCCGAGGATAGCGGGACTACCTGGGGTGGTCCTCGGGGCGTTCGTAAGAAGAGGTCGGAAGAGTTCGTGACGAGGAACGTGCGGCGGAGCTTGAAGAAATTTGAAACTACAAGGGTATGTTTTCTATTTTTTCTCATTTCCGCTTTAAGAGCATGTTTTCTATTTGTTAAATTGATGAAATTAGAGTATCATCGGTCCGAAATCGCTTTCCGCTGCGTAAGTCGCTCCATCAATTGGTATCAGAGCGATTTTGTGATTAACTCAATTTGCATCAATTTAAGTTGGTGGGTATTTTATTTTAGAAATTGTTTCTGAATGGATGTCTAAAGTGAAAATCGATTTTGGCATAGTTTCTATTTGAATTTCATTATTTGTAATTGCCCGAGAATGTATGGGCTTTAATGTGTGCTGAAGCGTCTGTATTTTTAGAGTCATTAGAGTCCATATAGGTTTCTTTGTGAAAGAAGTTTGAGTTTGGAACTCGCCGAAATGTTCGGTATAAGTTCAAACTCGTTCTAGGCAATTCAAATGAGAAGCTCGAAGAGAAATTTGGCCGAAGCGTTCGGAGGAAGCAAGTTGGTCAAAGGCGGTGCGAACAGTTCGAAGTCCGCTCAAGTCGTAGCTTGTTGTTCAAGCTTGTAATAAAATAGTTATTGCTTGCTAAATGCCAAAATCGATCCACTTTAGTGTGTTTAATTAATTATGCATTGCGAATGTATGTTTTAATTAAATTCCATGTTTGTATGTGCATAACGTATGCCATATAGATTTAAAATCCCACCGTAGGAAGCATGCTCCATGCATAGTAAATATGTTATAAGTGTTATAATATATAGTATGCATATTTAGGAATTCATAAGAATTAATATAAAAGTTATATTAATTCATGAATTGAATGTTGTTAGTTTAATAGAGAAATTGATATAAGCGTTATATTAATTATGAAATTAAATGTACATTGGGTCTCCCAGTGTTTGTTCCCCTGTTGTTGTGCCCTTTGGCCTCGGGCTTTGAGGCCTTTTGCTTATATATATTCACTTTTGCAAAAAAAAAATTATGAAATTAAATGTACAACATTGGTTATCCTAGTTTTATGCTTATTGTATATTATAAGTGTTGTAATGTATATGCATGTTTAATTCATGAGTATTAATATAAGAGTTATATTAATTCATGAATTTGATGTTGTTTACTTAATAGAATAATTAATAGAAGTGTTATATTAATTATGAAATTAAAACATCCAACATTAGTTTTATGCATATTGTATGTTATAATTGTTATAATGTATAGGATGCATGCTTAATTCATTAAAAATTGATATAAGTGTTATATTAATTTATGAATTAGGAGTTGTATGTTTAAAGACCATAATCGATATAAGTGTTATATTGATTATGAATTTAAATATTCAACTTGTCATGCCTTAGCGATTGTATGTTTGAGAAGCATATAGATAGTTGTTATAGAAAGTCTGTTTTTGCAAGCGTTGTAAAAATGACTTAGACTTTTAAAAACTATAACAAAGAAAAGAGCATGTTCATTTAGGATTAATGGTTCGATCGGGTTCATTAGATGAAACGGTCGTTATCTCGTAAATGCTAAGGTTATGAGAAACTCACCCGGTGAAATCTTGTTCGAGGTTGGAGGTATTTAAGCTGACGGTTTACGGAACACCTCCTACCTGGGGACGATCCGGTACTTGAGTAAAGTTAACCAGGCTTTATGAGCGTGCGAGAGAGGTGTGAGGTTAATTAAAATTTGTTAATAACCTAGACATCTCAGGTAAATAGTTTGCCTAGACTTAAGGTTTTATTTTCTTAGCCGGATAAAACCTGGAGTTTTTACCCTAAACACCGTCCACGATGCTTAGTAGAAGTGTTGAGAAGGAATATATGATATATCCCTCTCCTGCTACGCACTCCCTATAGTTCACAACGTGAGAATTTTGCTCGGCCTCGTGATGTCAATAGGGCATCCCCATTCGGATGGTATTTGCAACTTTCAATAGCATGGTGAATGGAGTAAGTATCTATAGTAAGTGGGTGAAGGAAGCGCGTCGGTACTTCCTGTGGTCTCCTCTGTTGGACTGAACCGTAAGATTCCCATGTTCCGCCTGCAGGTTGCTCTTAGTGGCACCATCCATTCGGAGGGCGAGGCATGGGAGATCGAACATCTCAGTCACCATTTATGGATAGTGAAACACAGGGCCATTCCCAACACTGACATTCCATTCGGTTGCTATGTTGGGGCCGTTCTGTGCGTTCTAAAAATGGAGGGTCACACTTACGGGATTTTCTAAGGAGTTAGTAAATCCAGACCAAAAACGATAACTAAGATGCTATAGGAATATGAGTTATTCTGGAGTTAGCATTTAGTCAAGAATGTCTTGATTTAGTAAAGGAGTGACTCGACTGCCATTCGGCAGCGATCATTCTGACTTACTAAAGTATCGTAGCTAGTAAATAAAGAGTTCGGGTACTTTATTTACTGCTAAAGTTTGTTTTTAATTGGTTTAAATAGGTTAAAACCGTTTCACTAATAGGTTTACATTCTTTTTCAGCATGGCGAGCTCATTTGTACAATTATTAGCTAACGACAAACTTACCGGAGAGAATTACGGAACTTGGAAATCCAACTTGAATACGATTCTTGTGTTGGGTGACCTGAGATTTGTCTTGACGGAGGACTGTCCTCCAACTCCTGGCTCAAACGCTTCACGAACTGTTCGTGAGGCGTACGATCGCTGGATTAGGGCTAATGATAAAGCTCGAGTCTATATCTTGGCAAGCATGCAGGATGTCTTGGCCAAGAGGCATGAGGTTATGGTTTCCGCTAAGGAAATCATGTCTTCATTGCAAGAGATGTTTGGACAACCGTCCTCGTCTCTTCGCCATGAAGCCCTCAAATTCGTTTATAATGCTAGAATGAAGGAAGGAACCTCTGTTAGGGAACATGTCCTTAACATGATGGTCCACTTCATGACGGCAGAAGTAAACGGAGCTGCGATTGACGAGAAGAGTCAAGTAAGTTTTATCTTGGAATCTCTCCCGCAGAGTTTCCTGAATTTCAGATCAAATATGGTCATGAATAAGATAGAATTCAACTTGACCACTCTTCTGCACGAGTTGCAGACTTACCAGACCCTTCATGCCTCTAAAGGAAAAGAGAAGGAGGCTAATGTAGTCACTTCAAAGAAGTTCCTGAAGGGGGCTGGGTCTGGGAGTAAGTCTGAAGCAACTGCTACGAGTAGTAGGACTATTCGTAAGAAGAAGAGTAACAGGAGAAAAGGCAAAGCTCCTATGCTTGTGGCCAAGGTAAAGTCTTCTGACAAAGGGAAATGTTTCCATTGTAACGAAGATGGGCATTGGAAGCGCAATTGTCCGAAATACCTTGCAGAGAAACATGCCGAGAAAGAACGACAAGGTAAATGAGATTTATTTGTCTAAACATGTATAGTGGATTTATGAATGTCATACCTGAATGTTTTTTCAGGAACCACTAATCATGTTTGTTTTTCTTTCAGGAAACTAGTTCCTGATGGCCGATTTCTCCGTGTTGGATGACTTGAGAAGACGTCTATGCAGCTCTACAGTGGGAGTTTTGTGTTTTTGATGTTGTTGTCTGTATGAACCTAAATCACATATGTGATATGTGTAATTAAGTTGTACATATTTCTGTAATTTTGAGCATATGTATATAAGTATCTTTTGGTGTATATAAATGAACAGTTCATTTTCACAAAAGATGTATACTTGCATGTTCTATTAATTCAGAAAACAACATGGATGTTAAGACTAGGCGTATTAGAGGAAAGCTATATCTAAATCAACAAGGGTTGTTGATAGTAGAGTTGGTTATTCTCAATAGTTGAGAAAACCCTAACTTATTGGTTTGTCTATAAAACTCGAGTTATCATACCAGATGATGACTTGAGGATTTGTTGTCTTTAATTAGACAATGAATTATTTAGACAAGGACCAATGGTTCGAAGCTGTAGATCTTCGAGGGGTTAAATGACCGAGCCTCTAAGGTGAAAACTTTCAAGGCTTGACTTTCTGGTAATGGGACTGTCCCAAAGTGAAGAGGTTGATTGTGTATCAACTTGTTTACTTGTTACCAGATGTAAGTTGTTAGACGACTCTCATCTATTTTTCTTGTTCTATACTAGATAGGATAAGATAAATAGAAATCAAGACTAGCTATCTTGATTAGAGTGTCTATAAGTCATAATCTCTCTGAGAGTCATATGCAAGATTAAGAACAAAATAGTTTTGTTAGCTTATTCAATTCTTTTATGGATTGAAACTAGCAACTTAATCTTGAATGATTAAGGTTTGATGTTCTAATCAATTGGTGGGCTTCTTGTGTGGGGCTCTACGAGGCTAGTCTGTGGGGTGTCCCTAGCTGTCGGAGTGTTTCATGCGGTGCTTGTTTCTTTTGCAGTTGGCTGTCCTTCTCTTGTTCCGTGGGTGCTCGTTGTCCCCTGCCGGTCCTGGTTCCTAATTGAGTTGTGTTCTGGACGCTTGTTGTCACCCCAAAAGGCGCTTTGTCCTGAGGGTGTGTAGGCTTTTGGTGGGTCCTTGGATCTGGCTTTGTCGAGGGAAGCGATGCTGGCTGGGTCCCTGTGGCTTTCTGCCGTGCCTGCATACCGGATGGTTGTTCTTTTGCCATAAGTAGGGGGAAGACGAGTTGATGGGCCTCTTCTTTGTTCGGTTTCTTGGTCGAGCTTGGGGGGCGGGCTTCTTGCTTGCATTTGATGGATGGCCAGCTTGGCCCCTTATTTCTCAGCATCTGTCTGTCCTCTCTCTGTTTTGCTTGGTGTCCCTTGACCCTGTCTGGAGTCGCTCTTTCGCTAGTTCCGGCCGGGGGTTGGATGGCCTAGGGAGTTTTGTGGGCGGATAGGTGTCATGCTTCGCGGTTGAGGTGTCACGATTCCTTCGTGTTCTATCTCTTTGTTTCCTCCTGCTTCAGCTGTTTCTTTGCTTTTCAGTTGTGTTACTTTTTTCTGCTTTTTGCCTTTTCTAGCTCCTTCCCGCTTGTGGGTTGGATGTTGGGGTTTGTTGTTGTTTGGTTTATTTGTTGCTTTCCCTCGGGCTGTGAGGTTTACGTTGTGTTGTTTTCGTTTTGTTGTCGTACATTGGTTCTCCCAGTGTTTGTTCTCTTGTTGTTGTGCCCTTTGGCCTCGGGCTTTGAGGCCTTTTGCTTATATATAATCACTTTTGCAAAAAAAAAGAAGGGGCAGGGGTTCACGAATGAAGAAAATTGAAGAAAATCAATTTTGCTCTGGCTTTCATTTTTTAGCTTCCTCTTCATTCTCAAGCCTCTGCCTCTCCCATTCTCTTCTTCTTCTTCCTCTTCTTTTTCATTTTCTTTTCTTTTAGTATCGGTGTCCCACAACACCGTTGCTCGGCGCCGAGGATAGCGGGACTACCTGGGGTGGTCCTCGAGGCGTTCGTGAGAAGAGGTCGGAAGAGTTCGTGACGAGGAACGGCCAGCGGACTTGAAGAAATTGGAGCTACAAGGGTATGTATTTCTAATTTCTTATTTCCGTCGCTTTGAGCATGTTTTCTATTTGTTAAATTGATGAAATTAGAGTATCATCGGTCCGAAATCGCTTTCCGCTGCGCAAGTCGCTCCATCAATTGGTATCAGAGCGATTTTGTGATTAACTCAATTTGCATCAATTTAAGTTGGTGGGTATTTTAATTTAGAAATTGTTTCTAAATTGGCGTCTAAAGTGAATATCGATTTTGGCATAGTTTCTTTTTGAATTTCATTATTTGTAATTGCCCGAGAATGTATGGGTTTTAATGCGTGCAGAAGAGTCTGTATTTTTAGAGTCATTAGAGTCCATATAGGTTTCTTTGTGAAAGAAGCTCGAGTATGGAGCTCGCCGAATTGTTCGGTATAAGTTCAACTCGTTCTAGGCAATACGAAGAGAAATTCAAAGAGAAATTGGCCGAAGCGTTCGGAGGAAGCAAGCTGGTCAAAGGCGGTGCGAAGAGTTCGAAGTCCGCTCAAGATGTAGCTTGTTGTTCAAGCTTGTAATAAATTACTTATTGCTTGCTAAATGCCAAAATCGATCCACTTTAGTGTGTTTAATTAATTATGCATTGCGAATGTATGTTTTAATTAAATTCCATGTTTGTATGTGCATATAGTATGCTATATAGATTTAAAATCCCACCGTAGGAAGCATGCTCCATGCATTGGAAATATGTTATAAGTGTTATAATATATAGTATGCATATTTAGGAATTCATAAGAATTAATATAAAAGTTATATTAATTCATGAATTGTATGTTGTTAGTTTAATAGAGAAATTGATATAAGCGTTATATTAATTATGAAATTAAACGTACAACATTGGTTATCCTAGTTTTATGCTTATTGTATATTATAAGTGTTTTTTTTTGCAAAGGTGATTATATATAAGCAAAAGACCTCAAAGCCCGAAGTCAAAGGGCACAACAAACAAGAGAACAACACTGGGAGAACCAATGTACGACAACAAAAACCAAAACAACCCAACGGAAACCTCACAGCCCGAGGGAAAGCAACAAACAAAACAAACAGCAACAGACCCCAGCATCCACCCCACAAGCGGGAAGGAGCCAGGACAGACAAAAAGCACAAAAATGAAACCCAACTAAAGCAAGAGGAAACAAAGACAGAACGCGACCGAAGCATGACACCTCAGCCCCAAACATGACACCTCATCCGCCCATTAACACCCCAGGCCATCCATCCCTCGGCCAGCACGAGTGAAAGAGCAACTCCAGACAGGGTCAAGGGGCACCAAGCAAAACAGAGACAGGACAGGCAGGTGCTGAGAAAAAGGGGCCAAGCTGGCCATCCATCATATGCAAGCAAGAAACCCGACCCCCAAGCACGATCAAGCAACCGAACAGAGAAGAGGCCCATCAACTCGTCTTCCCCCTACTTATGGCAAAAGAACAACCATCCGGTATGCAGGCCCGGCAGAAGGCCACAGGGACCCAGCCAGCATCGCTTCCCTCGACAAAGCCAGATCCAAGGACCCACCAAAAGCCCACACACCCTCAGGACAAAGCGCCTTTCGGGGTGACAACAAGCAACCAGAACTCAGCTCAATTCGGAACCAGGACCGCCAGGGGAAAACGAGCACCCACAGAACAGAGAAGGACAGCCAACTGCATAAGGAGCAAGCACCGCCTGAACTAACCCGACAGCAAGGAACACCCCACAGACTAGCCTCTCAAAGCCCCACACAAGAAGCCCACCAGGGGAAGAAGGCCAAGGACAGCCAAGGACAGACAAGTGAAGAAGCCAGCAACTGATCAAGCCTCCGCAAGCAGCGACCTCAGAGCATGAACAAGCACGGGGACAAGCTCAAACAACCAAACCGCACAGACCAAAAAAGAAACCCCTCCAGAGAAGAGACAGCAGCAAGAACCAGGGACAGAGCAGGGGAAGAAGCAATCGCCAGAAGCGAAACAGCACCGCATAGAGCAACCTGACAAAAAACCTGCACACACTCAAAGAACAAGCCAAAGTCAATCAAAAGAATCCCAGGGGGAGACGGCCGAAACCGCACCCACCCAGGACGAGCAAGCAGAAGAAATATCAGACCGAATAGCAGCGATAACCGACTGAGGAGGGCGGTGACCCGGGCCATGAAAACGCAAGTTGCGTTCCATCCAAATATGGTAGATCACAGCACACCAGGCCACCCTCCAAACAAGCTTACGCTTGTGCTGCCCAGCACTCACCCGGCAAATCCACTCAAGCTCAGCATCCCAAGGGAGAACGAGGCGGGAAGCTCTGCCCCAACAGAGGATATCCTCCCACACCAAACTCGCAAAGGGGCACTGGAAGAACAAGTGGTCGCGGGACTCAGTCCCGGACAAACAGAGCAAACAATCGGTAGGTGTCGAGGGGATCCACCTAGCCAGCCTATCACGAATATACAAACGGTCCCTCAAGGCCAGCCAGGTAACAAAAGCATGACGCGGAATATTCCCCCCGAACCAAAGCAAACCCTACCACGGAACCACTGTCCCACGGGGGCGAATTGCCTCCCAAGCACTTGAAACCGTAAAACCCATCCCGCCTGGAACCCAGATCAACCTATCCTCCCTCCCTGGGCAACACACAGTAGAGCGGACGGCATCGGCGATCTCCAACAAATCAGGAGACACTACCGGCCATCGCCACGAACCATCAGGAAGCAGAAAATCAGAGACCATAGCTTGAATATGACTAGCTGCGTCATACAAGATACGATCACTGATTCTGGGGAGAATAGGACCATCAGGCAGCCAAGGATCAACCCACATACGACACCTAGAACCGTCACCAATGGAAAACCGGACAAGTGGACGGAATTGGTCCCGAAGCCCCATGATCGCCTTGAGGCACCAAGACCACATAGACGACACAGGAATCGTCCAAAGAGACCGACCACGGAGGATATACTCCTCCATCCAAGCCACCCACAGGGAACCAGAGCGAAGCAGAAGGAGCCAAAGGAGCTTCATAACCGCTGCCGAGTTCCAGGACTGGATATGACGAATACCCAAACCTCCCTCACTCTTCGGCAAACAAATGTCATCCCAGGCAACCTTCGCCCCCCCACGACCAGAAGGAGAGCCCTTCCAGAGGAAGCAACGAAGCAAACTCTCAACCCTATGGACTATACGAGCAGGCAGCACAAACACACTAGCCCAATAGACCTGGAAGCTCTGGAGGACCGACCGGATAAGCTGCAACCTTCCAGCATAGGAAAGAGCCCTAGCAGTCCAACTGCCAATCCTAGAGGTGATCCGATCAATCAGAGGCTGGCAATCCCGAGGAGACAGCCGACCAGAGATGAGAGGGAGACCTAAGTAACAAACAGGCAAGGTCGCAAGAGCAACACCCATGAACTCAGCCAGACCGACAGCCACCTGGACAGGAACCCCCGCACAGAACATCGAGCTCTTAGCGGAGTTAGCCACAAGGCCTGAAAGCTCCTGGAAGTGAAGTAATGTCTGCTGAACAAACCTCAAAGAAGTCCTGTTCCCAGCAGAGAAAATCATCAAGTCATCCGCAAAGCAAAGATGGGTAAGATTAACCCTCTCACACTTGGGATGAAACTCAAACTCAGACGGCGGGGAGTTCAGCAGCCGCGACAAGACTTCCATACACATGACGAACAGGTAAGGGGACAGGGGATCTCCCTGACGGAGACCACGCCTACCCGCAAAAAACCCCTCAGAGGACCCATTCACCGAAATGGAGAACATAGGCGAAGAAATGCAAGCCCGGATCCAGTTGACAAACTGGCAAGGCGTACCAAGCGAAAGCAGAAGGCCAAAGAGAAAATCCCACTGGATAGAATCATAAGCTTTCTGCAGGTCGATCTTCAGCACACACCGCGGGCTCCCTTTGTTGAGGTGGTAACCCCCAACCAACTCCTGGCAGAGCAAAATGTTATCCACAATACTCCTACCTTGCACAAAGGCTGACTGATTCGGGCTAATGAAGGAAGGCAGCCACACGCGAAGACGATTAGCCAAGACCTTTGCAATGCATTTATATAACACATTACAACAGGAAATAGGCCTGAAATCCTCAACCCGGGAGGCACCCACCTTCTTAGGAATCAAGGTAAGAGAGGTGGCATTGATACCAGGGGGAAGGAAGGAGGTATCAAAGAAGTGAAGCGCTGCGGAACAGAAATCATCCCCAACAACACTCCAAGCAGCTTTGAAAAACCCCACAGGGAAACCATCCGGCCCAGGAGCCTTGGCACTACTCATGGAAAAGAGAACAGCTCGAACCTCATCTCGCGAGATGGGGCGGATGAGATCAGTTACACACTGATCAGACCACGAAAACCCTACCATCGACTTTAATTGCTCTGTGAGGTCACGATAACCAACCCCTTGGGACCCCAAGAGACCCTGGAAATAATGAACCAGAGATCTTGAGATGTCCTCATGGGAAGCCAATCTGACCCCAGAACCATCAACCAACGAGGAAAAGCTATTCCTGGCTGCCCTAACTTTCACGCTCCGGTGAAAGAACCCTGAGTTCCTATCCCCTAACGCCAGCCACTTAACCCTCGATTTCTGCCGAAGGGAGGCTTCTTCACATCTAGCTGCAGCCCAGAACCTCTCAGAAGCCTCAGAGGCCTGAAGCTGGAGGGAGGGAGAAAGGGGGTCTGCCAAAACTCCCGCCTGGGTAGCCTCCATGGCTAAGCGAAGATCAACAACCTGCTGACTAAGCACGACAATCGGCGTCCCAAACTCCTGCCTGAGAGAACTCTTTAAGCCCTTTAAGTTGCGAGCGAAGCTAACAAGCGGAGAGACCCCAACATGGGTCACCCACCTACTAGCGATCACAGACAAAAACCTATCAGACTCCCCCCAATGGTTAAAGAACCGAAAGGAGGGAGACCGACGAGCACCTAAAGGGCCAGGAGAGAAAACCATCGGACTATGGTCAGAAACACCCCAGTCATGCACGTGCACCACACACATAGGACGACCAGAAGCCCACTCAGCATTGACCAAGACTCTATCCAACCTCCCCAACTGACCTCCCGGTCCACCCCTAGGGCGACTAGTCCAAGTAAACCAATTCCCCTGAACCGGCAGCTCAACCAAGTCAGCCTCTAGGAGAGCAGTATCAAAGGCTCCCATCGCAGAAATGCTATGGTTGCCCCCACTCCTCTCAGTCAACCGGCGAGTCTCATTAAAGTCTCCCATAACCACTCCAGGGGAAGACCAACTCGAACAAGCCAAGGCCAACTCCCTCCACAAAACAGACCGGCCAGCCTCGAGATTAGACCCATACACACAGGCAATATGAGTCACAACCTGAGAAGACAGGTCCACCAGGGAGCCAGTAACCAACTGAGGACTAATCAGGCTAGGGGAGAAAGAGAACCGGCGAGAACGCCATAACACCCAAATACGACCCAGGCCACTATCCCCAAAACTACAAACACACTGCCAATCAGCCCCAAAGGAACGAAACACGAAATCAAACTGATGAGCCTTAACCTTAGTTTCTACCAGACAGCAGAAACCAATATTTTCAGCCTGCAAAAAGGAACGAACACATCGTCCTTTTGTCGGGTCAGTGAGACCGCGCACATTCCACGAGCACCAACTAGACATAGGACGTAGAAGGGGAGACAATGGCATCCTGACACCATCGAGGGTCCACACTATCACAGAGCGTCTTTTCCACTAAGGAAACCACCCGCGGAGGGGCCAAATCACCCCCCAAGGAATCCGAAAGAGAATCGAAAGAGTTAGTCACAAGAACCCCCTTCGGGGCCTGAGGAGAACGGGGGAGCCGAGAGGAGGGGCCAATAGGAGAGCTTGGGAGACTAGCCAAGGCAATGGGAAGGGCAGCCAAGTCTGCAGCCAAAGACTTGGCAGCCTTCTTCCGTTTACGCCTTCGAGATTTCCCTCCCACAGGGAGAAAGTCATCACCCGTCTCAAGAGAGGAGGCCTGTTCACCCTCCCCACTAGCCACCCCTACCTGATCCGAGCACACGCCATCACTCTGGGCCGGCACCCTGACCCCACCCTCAGTAGACACCTGAGTAGGAAGGATGGGATCTAAGCTACGCACAGTCTTTTTAGGACAGGCGGAGTCCGAGTGGCCAAAGACCCGACAGGAAAGGCACCTCTTGGGCTTCCATTCGTACTCAATGGGGATAGTATGATCCACCCCAAAGACAGTGACCCCAACCTTACTAGGAAGAGGGGCATCAATCGCAACCTCCACACAGACCCGAGCATATGAGGAGCACGTTTTGTCCCTTGTAGGCTTATCCAATCGCAAAGGAACACCAACCGTACTTGCAATGTTGCTCAACCCATGAGTGGTCCACAGTTCCATAGGGACATGGAAAAACTTAACCCACACAGGAATTTTATCGAACACAAAGGTCTGGGGGACAATCCCAGGGGCCCACTGCCTCAGTAGGATAGGCTTTCCCCCGAAATGCCAGGGGCCATTCTCTAAGACCCAGTCCCGAGCTGAGTCCTTTTGGAACCTGAAAATGATCAATCCATTATCAAACAAGTTAATGGTTGGAACTTCCACATGTCCCCAAATCTTTCTGACAAGACGATCAAGAACAAAAAATGGAAGTTTACCATCAACAAATTGACCTACCAAAGAACCTCTCCAGACTGCTATGCCCTCCTCAATAACCTCATCCGAGGGAATAGCAAACATAAGCCCATCCTTCTCAATAGGAGGGTTATAGACTAGGGGTTCATCAACAGGGGTGACCCACTGGGGCCCAAACAGATTGGCCCAAGTAGACTTCTGTCCCGGACCATTTGCCCCTCGGGCCCCAACAGGCGCACCAAAATTCGGCCCAGAACCATCCTCAGAACCCATAGACACACCAGCCCCCTCACTATCCAAACCCGAGCGAGGTTGGCCTAACAGAGGAAACTTTCCTGGAATCCCCGACCCAAACCTCGTCCCAAGCGAGCCAAACCTCATTCTAGACTCACTAGCTCCATCCTTTCCCTCCAAGGCCAATAGCTCGTCCCGAGGGGGGATACTACGGCGGGTCACCAAGTTGCCCAACTGTCCACGCCCGATTGGGCCCAAACTCAAATTCTCAAGCCCATTAGCACGAAGACCATCTTGGTCATTTTGGCCAAGCCCATTTTGGCCAAGCCCATTAAGCCCATCTTGTCCTAGCCCATGTGCAGCAAGCCCATCTTGGTCAAGCCCAATTGACCGCAGCCCAATTGGACCTAACCCATTAGTGAGAGACTCATTTGGGCCTAGCCCATTGAAGCTTACATTAGGAGACCCATGCGGATTTGGAAAATCAGGATGACCCTCACGCCGTTGCTTTGCCATTTGAATCGGCCCAACATGAGGAGAAGCTACAATTGACTTTCCATAACGGGCATCCAAGGAATTTATGGCATGGCTCATGGAGAGAGAAGTACCCCTGGAGAGAGAATCATCCTTAATTAAAAGGGTTTCCAAATTTGGCGTAGGTGGGAGAGTTTCCAAATATACCGCAGATGGAGGATTCCCCAATCGGCTAGCTGGATGAATTTCAAAAAATTTCCCAGCACGCTCATTAACAGCATCAGCACAAATCAAGGGGGAGGAAGGGAATTTGGCGACAGGCTGATCACTCCCACCGTTGGGTTTAATGAGATTTCCTTTTATAGAGGTCGCATTTAATGACTGAACATCATCCTCACCATCCACGGGAGAGAAATCGGATTGCCCTAGAACGTCTTCTTCAACCTCCAGCCGAAAGTTGCCCAGGTTTGAAGATGACGAAGACGCCTCCTTTGTCACAGAGTGCAACTTATGACGAGATTTAGAACCCTTCCCAACAACATTAACGCAGGCAACTCCCCCCGTGCTAACTCCCAGTTTAACAGAAGGAGCCCCTGTTTTTTCCGTAGGTTTATTAGGCTGCCCCGAGCTCCCAGATGAAGCTCCCTGAAACTGCCCCTTTCTTGTTTCTCCATTACCACCTGCCTCCAATGGTTTATTAATCAAAGTTTGAGCAAGCGGTAACTTCCTCTCCTCAGAAGCCTCACCAACGACCATACTCTGTTTTTCTGCAGAAAACACAACCGACGAGGGAACTTCCAAAAATGGGGGCTTCAGCCCCAGCACCCCAGACCCAGGACCTGAAGGATGAGAAAGAGCGTTCTGAGGCTCCCCACACAGCACTACTGATTCGTTAACCCCTAAAGATGCTGAAGGTTTTGGGTTTCGCAGGCTATGAAAACCCGAGAGAGCTTTCGCAGCAGGCTGCTTCTGCGGGGACTTCTTCTTTCTCATGGTAGAACTCTCAAACCAAGCTCAAAACCCACCACAACTCAAAGATCCAAAATGACGTACCACAAAACACACAAAACTTGAAACTAAAAAAAAAAAAAAAAAAAAAGAAACAGAAGATAGACTCAAAACAGAAGACAGACGCAAAACAGGGGGTAGGAAACTTACCTCGGTGATGCGCCCAGCTCCGGTACCGTGGTCGGCATGCCCTAACAAGCTTTGATCCAATCTTCAATCCACACCCATGGAAAGCCTCAAGCCGCAATGGACTAAATTCGTATATTATAAGTGTTGTAATGTATATGCATGTTTAATTCATGAGTATTAATATAAGAGTTATATTAATTCATGAATTTGATGTTGTTTAGTTAATAGAATAATTAATATAAGTGTTATATTAATTAGGAAATTAAAACATCCAACATTAGTTTTATGCATTTTGTATGTTATAATTGTTATAATGTATAGGATGCATGCTTAATTCATTAAAAATTGATATAAGTGTTATATTAATTTATGAATTAGGAGTTGTATGTTTAAAGAGCATAATCGATATAAGTGTTATATTGATTATGAAGTTAAATATTCAACTTGCCATGCCTTAGCGAATGTATGTTTGAGAAGCATATAGAAGTTTGTTATTATAGAAAGTCTAGTTTTTGCAAGCGTTGTAAAAATGACTTAGACTTTTAAAATATATAACAAAGATAAGTGGCATGCTCATTTAGGGTTAAATGGTTCGGTCTGTTTCATTAGATGAATAGGTCGTTATCTCGTAAATGCTAAGGTTATGAGAAACTCACCCGGTGAAATCCTGTTCGAGGTTGGAGGTATTTAAGCTGACGGTTTACGGAACACCTCCTACCTAGGGACGATCCGATACTTGAGTAAAGTTAACCAGGCTTTATGAGCGTGCGTTAGAGGTGTAAGGTTATTTAAATTTGTTATAACCTAGACATCTCAGGTAAAAAGTTTGCCTAGACTTAAGGTTTTATTTTCTTAGCCGGATAAAACCTGAGTAGTTTACCCTAAAAACCGTCCACGATGCTTAGTAGATGTGTTGAGAAGGAATATATGATATATCCCTCTCCTGCTACGCACTCCCTAAAGTTCACAAAGTGAGAATTTTGCAGGGCCTCATGATGCCATTAGAGGCATCTCCAGTCGGGTGGTGTTTGCAACTTTCAATAGCAAGGTGAATGGAGTAAGTATCTATAGTAAGTGGGAGAAAGAAGTACGTCAGTATTTCCTATGGTCTCCTCCATTGGATTGAACCGCGAGATTCCCATGTTCCGCCTGCAAGGTGACCCTAGGAGGCACCAATCCAGTCGGAGGGCCGTTTCATGGGGGTCGAACAAGTCAGTCACCTGTTATGGATAAAGAAACATAGGGCCATTCCCAGAGGCTGACGTGGTTGGCCTTGGCTTGTTCGAGCTGGTCTTCCCCTGGAGTGGTTATGGGAGACTTTAATGAGACTAGGCGGCTGACTGAGAGGAGTGGTGGTAACCATAGCATCTCTGCAATGGAAGCCTTTGATAATGCTCTCCTAGAGGCTGACGTGGTTGAGCTGCCGGTTCAGGGGAATTGGTTCACTTGGACTAGCCGCCCGCGGGGTGGCCCGGGAGGCCAGTTGGAGAGGTTGGATAGAGTTTTGGTGAATGCTGATTGGGCTTCTGCCCGCCCTCTGTGTGTGGTGCACGTGCATGATTGGGGTGTTTCTGATCATAGTCCGATGGTTTTCTCTCCAGGCCCTTTAGGTGCTCGTCGGTCTCCCTCCTTTCGGTTCTTTAACCATTGGGGGGAGTCTGATAGGTTTTTGTCTGTGGTCGCTAGGGGGTGGGTGACCCGTGTTGGGGTCTCTCCGCTTGTTAGCTTCGCTCGCAATTTAAAGGGCTTAAAGAGGTCTCTAAGGCAGGAGTTTGGGAAGGCGATTGCCGTGCTTAGTGAGCAGGTTGTTGATCTTCGCTTGGCCATGGAGGCTGCCCAGGCTAGAGTTTTGGCAGACCCCCTTTCTCCCTCTCTCCAGCTTCAGGCCTCTGAGGCCTCGGATAGGTTTTGGGCAGCCAGCTAGGTGTGAAGAAAACTCTCTTCGGCAGAAATCGAGGGTTAAATGGCTGGCGTTAGGGGATAGGAACTCGAGTTTCTTTCACAGGAGCGTGAAAGTTAGGGCAGCCCGGAATTGCTTTTCCTCTCTGGTTGACGGTTCTGGGGCCAGGTTGTCATCCCATGAGGACATCTCGAGATCTCTGGTTCATTATTTTTAGGGGCTCTTGGGTTCCCAGTGGGTTGGTTACCGTGACCTTACAGAGCTTTTAAAACGGATTGTGGGGTTTTTGTGGTCTGATCAGTGTGTAACTGATCTCATCCGCCCCATCTCGAGAGATGAGGTTCGAGCTGTTCTCTTTTCCATGAGTAGTGCCTGTTGGGTTTTATGTCCTAAAACTCGTGGTTTGTAAACTGTTATGTTTGTAAATACTCTATATAGAATAAAGAGTTATTAGTTTTATACAGTAAAAGAGTTTACTGGTATAAAGTGAAATGTGTTTAGGTTAACCTATACCAATGACCAACATCCTTGGCTGAATATGAGTACTTGAGCCTCATGTATGACATGATTGTGGATCAGGCTCAAGTAGTCAGTCAAAACGGTCTATAGTATACGGATAAGGCTGGGTACCTTATCCTGGTAACACTATTTGATGCGGCTCACTTTGTATTGTACAAAACGATGTGATCCGAATCGTTTCACATGGAGATGTGCGAGTGAGGGCGTCCTGTGTAAAGAGTTTACACAAGATCGAACCGCGTATTAAGTCGCTCTCTCTTTATAATTCTGTTTACTGATGAGACCGACTTATACATATTGATGGCCTAGGTAACTCGATCTCAATCCTGAGCTCGCTATGAACTCCTGCTTATTCGATAGTATCCTTTGACTTGCACGGGTGAGAGTGGCCCTTTAGCGCCGACTCAATAAGCCTACCATCTTGGGGATAAAGTCGAATAGGTAGCTGGGGACATAGTATAGCAAGATTGGAGTTCACTCCTAACCCGCTCTTCAGGGTTAGTAGATAGGTTGTTCCCTTAATAGCTGACTCCGGGGCTTGAACAATTAGCGCGCTCACTCTCAAGAGATGAGAGGGTTAATTGATCTGTTGGTTGGACCACAGATCTATTGTTCATTAGAGGTGTCAGTGGTACTTAAGGAACAAGACGTAATGCAGGGGTTAAACGGTTTTAATGACCCAGCTGTGATTACGAACAACCTGTGAAGGGTCGACTTGCCCGTGACGGTTATATCAGAGGACACAATATATCTACAGTGAGGAGAGTGCAACCCTCGGACTATAGTGGAGTCTCCGGGGGTTAACGAAAGTTGATTGATTCGGGTTAAAAGAGTTTTAACCGAATAATCTCGTATCGTTGGAGCTCATGATCTGTAGGTCCTTTAGGTTCTCTTGGCTAGCTCGGATAACGTCGTGCAACAGTATAAAAGAAAAGAAAAAGAAAAATAATTTGAATTGTTCCAATTCGGTTTATGGAAGAAGGATGGACATATTTAAATATGATTTAAATATGGACATATTTAAATATGATTTAAATATGAGATTGGCCTAAAACATGAATAGGATTCATGAGTAAAAAATTCGGTTTTCGAAAAACCGGGTTTATTCATATTATTTAATTAATATTTGATATTAAATTAAATAATATTTATTAATTAAAAAGTTTAATTAATAATTATATATATATTTTTTTTATTTATTAAAAAGTTTAATAAATAAAATTATTATTATTATTTTTAAATAATAATAATAATTAAAAAAATATATATATATATATATATGTGTCTTGCATGGAGCAAGACACATATATATATATTTATGTTAACTTATATATATATAAACTTCACTTTTTGGCAAAAGTCTTCAATGAGAGGAATCGAGGGTCAAGTGGCTGGCGTTAGGGGATAGGAACTCGGGGTTCTTTCACAGGAGCGTAAAAGTTAGGGCAGCCCGGAATAACTTTTCCTCTTTGGTTGATGGCTCTGGGGTCAGGTTGTCGTCCCATGAGGACATCTCGAGATCTCTGGTTCATTATTTCCAGGGTCTCTTGGGGTCCCAAGGGGTTGGTTATCGTGACCTCACTGAGTGTTTAAAGCCAATGGTGGGGTTTTCGTGGTCTGATCAGTGTGTAACTGATCTCACTCGCCCCATCTCGCGAGAGGAGGTTCGAGCTGTTCTCTTTTCCATGAGTAGTGCCAGGGCTCCTGGCCCGGATGGCTTCCCTGTGGGGTTTTTCAAAGCTGCTTGGAGTGTTGTTGGGGATGATTTCGTTTCCGCTGTGCTTCACTTCTTTGATACCTCCTTCCTTCCTCCTGGTATCAATGCCACCTCTCTTACCTTGATTCCTAAGAAGGTGGGTGCTTCACGGGTTGAGGATTTCAGGCCTATTTCTTGTTGTAATGTGTTGTATAAATGCATTGCAAAGGTTTTGGCTAATCGTCTTCGCGTGTGGCTGCCTTCCTTCATTAGTCCGAATCAGTCGGCCTTTGTTCAAGGTAGGAGCATTGTGGATAACATTCTGCTCTGCCAGGAGTTGGTTGGGGGTTACCACCTCAACAAAGGGAGCCCGCGGTGTGTGCTGAAGATTGACCTGCAGAAGGCTTATGACTCTATTCAGTGGGATTTTCTCTTTGGCTTACTGCTTTCGATTGGTACGCCCTGCCAGTTTGTCAACTGGGTCCGGGCTTGCGTTACTTCGCCTATGTTCTCCATCTCGGTGAATGGGTCCTCTGAGGGGTTTTTTGCGGGTAGGCGTGGTCTCCGTCAGGGTGATCCCCTGTCCCCTTACCTGTTCGTCATGTGTATGGAAGTCTTATCGCGGCTGCTGAATTCCCCGCCGCCTGAGTTTGAGTTTCATCCCAAGTGTGAGATGGTTAATCTTACCCATCTTTGCTTTGCGGATGACTTGATGATTTTCTCTGCGGGGAACAGGACTTCCTTGAGGTTTGTTCAGCAGACATTACTGCACTTCCAGGAGCTATCTGGCCTTGTGGCTAACTCCGCTAAGAGCTCGATGTTCTGCTCGGGGGTTCCTGTCCAGGTGGTTGTCGGTCTGGCTGAGTTCATGGGTGTTGCTCTGGCGACCTTGCCTGTGTGTTACTTAGGTCTCCCTCTCATCTCAGGTCGGTTGTCTTCTCGGGATTGCCAGCCTCTGATTGATCGGATCACCTCTAGGATTGGCAGTTGGACTGCTAGGGCTCTTTCCTATGCAGGAAGGTTGCAGCTTATCCAGACGGTCCTTCAGAGCTTCCAAGTCTATTGGGCTAGTGTGTTTGTGCTGCCTGCTCGTATAGTCCATAGGGTTGAGAGTTTGCTTCGTTGCTACCTCTGGAAGGGCTCTCCATAGGGTGCTCGTTGTCCCCTGCCGGTCCTGGTTCCTAATTGAGTTGTGTTCTGGACGCTTGTTGTCACCCCGAAAGGCGCTTTGTCCTGAGGGTGTGTAGGCTTTTGGTGGGTCCTTGGATCTGGCTTTGTCGAGGGAAGCGATGCTGGCTGGGTCCCTGTGGCTTTCTGCCGTGCCTGCATACCGGATGGTTGTTCTTTTGCCATAAGTAGGGGGAAGACGAGTTGATGGGCCTCTTCTTTGTTCGGTTTCTTGGTCGAGCTTGGGGGGCGGGCTTCTTGCTTGCATTTGATGGATGGCCAGCTTGGCCCCTTATTTCTCAGCATCTGCCTGTCCTCTCTCTGTTTTGCTTGGTGTCCCTTGACCCTGTCTGGAGTCGCTCTTTCGCTAGTTCCGGCCGGGGGTTGGATGGCCTGGGGTGTTTTGTGGGCGGATAGGTGTCATGCTTCGCGGTTGAGGTGTCACGATTCCTTCGTGTTCTATCTCTTTGTTTCCTCCTGCTTCAGCTGTTTCTTTGCTTTTCAGTTGTGTTACTTTTTTCTGCTTTTTGCCTTTTCTAGCTCCTTCCCGCTTGTGGGTTGGATGTTGGGGTTTGTTGTTGTTTGGTTTATTTCTTGCTTTCCCTCGGGCTGTGAGGTTTACGTTGTGTTGTTTTCGTTTTGTTGTCGTACATTGGTTCTCCCAGTGTTTGTTCTCTTGTTGTTGTGCCCTTTGGCCTCGGGCTTTGAGGCCTTTTGCTTATATATAATCACTTTTGCAAAAAAAAAGAAGGGGCAGGGGTTCACGAATGAAGAAAATTGAAGAAAATCAATTTTGCTCTGGCTTTCATTTTTTTAGCTTCCTCTTCATTCTCAAGCCTCTGCCTCTCCCATTCTCTTCTTCTTCTTCCTCTTCTTTTTCATTTTCTTTTCTTTTAGTATCGGTGTCCCACAACACCGTTGCTCGGCGCCGAGGATAGCGGGACTACCTGGGGTGGTCCTCGAGGCGTTCGTGAGAAGAGGTCGGAAGAGTTCGTGACGAGGAACGGCCAGCGGACTTGAAGAAATTGGAGCTACAAGGGTATGTATTTCTAATTTCTTATTTCCGTCGCTTTGAGCATGTTTTCTATTTGTTAAATTGATGAAATTAGAGTATCATCGGTCCGAAATCGCTTTCCGCTGCGCAAGTCGCTCCATCAGTGCCAAGGCTCCTGGGCCGGATGGTTTCCCTGTGGGGTTTTCCAAAGCTGCTTGGAGTGTTGTTGGGGATGATTTTTGTTCAGCAACGCTTCACTTCTTTGATACCTCCTTCCTTCCACCTAGTATCAATGCCACCTCGCTTACCTTGATTCCTAAGAAGGTGGGTGCCTCCCGGGTTGAGGATTTCAGGCCTATTTCCTGTTGTAATGTGTTGTATAAATGCATTGCAAAGGTTTTGGCTAATCGTCTTCGCGTGTGGCTGCCTTCCTTCATCAGTCCGAATCAGTCGGCCTTTGTTCAAGGGAGGAGTATTGTGGATAACATTCTGCTCTGCCAGGAGTTGGTTGGGGGTTACCACCTCAATAAAGGGAGGCCGCGGTGTGTGCTGAAGATCGACCTGCAGAAAGCTTATGATTCTAACCAGTGGGATTTTCTCTTTGGCTTACTGCTCTCGATTGGCACGCCTTGCCAGTTTGTCAACTGGATCCGGGCTTGCGTTACTTCGCCTATGTTCTCCATTTCGGTGAATGGGTCCTCTGAGGGGTTTTTTGCGGGTAGGCGGGGTCTCCGTCAGGGAGATCCCCTGTCCCCTTACCTGTAAAGAACCCCTCAGAGGACCGATTCACAGAAATGGAGAACATAGGCGAAGTAACGCAAGCCCGGATCCAGTTGACAAATTGGCAAGACGTACCAATCACGAGCAGCAAGCCAAAGAGGAAATCCCACTGGATAGAATTATAGGCTTTCTGCAGGTCGACCTTCAGCACACACCGCGGGCTACCCTTATTGAGGTGGTACCCCCAACCAACTCCTGGCAGAGCAGAATGTTATCCACAATACTCCTCCCTTGAACAAAGGCCGACTGATTCAGACTAATGAAGGAAGGCAGCCACACACGAAGACGATTAGCCAAAATCTTTGCAATGCATTTATACAACACATTACAACAGGAAATGGGCCTAAAATCCTCAACCCGGGAGGCACCCACCTTCTTTGGAATCAAGGAAAGAGAGGTGGCATTGATACCAGAAGGAAGGAAGGAAGTATCAAAGAAGTGAAGCGCTGCGGAACAAAAATAATCCCCAACAACACTCCAAGCAGCTTTTAAAAACCCCACAGAGAAACCATCTGGACCTGGAGCCTTGGCACTACTCATGGAAAAGAGAACAACTCAAACCTCATCTCTCGAGATGGGACGGATGAGATCAGTTACACATTGATCAGACCACAAAAAACCCACAATCGGCTTTAGCTGCTCTGTAAGGTCACGGTAACCAACCCTCTGAGAACCCAAGAGCCCCTGGAAATACTGAACCACAGCTCTTGAGATGTTCTCATGGGCAGACAACCTGACCCAGAACCATCAACTAGAGAGGAAAAACTATTCCAAGTTGCCCTAACTTTCACGCTCCTGTGAAAGAAACCCGAGTTCCTATCCCCTAACGCCAGACATTTAATCCTCGATTTCTGCCGAAGAGAGGCTTCTTCACACCTAGCTGCTGCCCAAAATCTATCTGAAGCCTCAGAGGCCTGAAGCTGGAGGGAGGGAGAAAGGGGATCAGCCAACACTCCTCCCTGAGCAGCCTCTATGGCCGAGCGAAGATCAACAACCTCCTAACTAAGCACGACAATCGGCTTCTCAAACTCCTGCCTCAGCGACCTCTTCAAGCCCTTTAAGTTGCGGGAGAAGCTAACAAGCGGAGATACCCCAACATGGGATACCCACTTACTAGCAACCACAGACAAAAACCTATCAGACTCCCCCCAATGGTTAAAGAACCGAAAGAAGGGAGACCGACGAGCACAAAAGGGGCTTGGAGAGAAAACCAACGGGCCGTGATCAGAAACACCCCAAGCATGCACCTGCCTCACACACAGCGGCCGGGCAGAGGCCCACTCAGCATTCACCAAAACTCTATCAGACCTCCCCAACTGACCTCCCGGGCCACCACGCGGGCGGCTAGTCCAAGTGAACCAATTCCCCTGAACTGGCAACTCAACCAAGTCAGCCTCAAGGAGAGCACTATCAAAGGCTCCCATCGCAGAGAAGCTATGGTTACCACCACTCCTCTCAGTCAATCGTCGAGTCTCATTGAAGTCGCTCATAACCACTCCAGGGGAAGACCAGCTCGAACAAGCCAAAGCCAACTCCCTCCATAAAGCAGAACGCCCAACCTCGAGGTTGGACCCATACACACAGGCAATCTGGGACGCAACCTGAGAAGAAAGATCCACCAGGGAGCCAGTAACCAACTGAGGACCAATCAGGCTAGGAGAGAAGGAGAAACGACGGGATCGCCATAACACCCAAATACGACTCAGGCCACTATCCCCATAACTACACACACTGCCAATCCGCCCCAAAGGAACGAAACACGAAATCAAACTGATGAGCCACTCGTTGGTTTTGTGCAATTCGGAATCTTACTCAGTTTTTTTGGCACGTGCTTTAAATGCTCCCGTTGAGGATTTTAGGGCTTTGAGATTGGGGTGCAAGGTTGTTAGATATTAGACTCGCAGGCTTCGAGAGTTGTAGTTTGAGGTTAAAAAGCGTCCCCGACCATAAGTTTGGAAAAGAAGGGAAGAAACGAGCGATATGGAAATTGCAAAAAACCGAAAACGCCCCGGTGGGATGCATTTTTTGAAATTTTTTTATTCAAAAATGGGTTCGTATTGATTAAACATTCAAAATCCACTCTTTGGTTTTGTGCAATTCGGAATCTTACTCAGTTTTTTTGGCACGTGCTTTAAATGCTCCCGTTGAGGATTTTAGGGCTTTGAGATTGGGGTGCAAGGTTGTTAGATATTAGACTCGCAGGCTTCGAGAGTTGTAGTTTGAGGTTAAAAAGCGTCCCCGACCATAATTTTGGAAAAGAAGGGAAGAAACGAGCGATATGGAAATGGCAAAAAACCGAAAACGCCCCGGTGGGATGCCTTTTTTGAATTTTTTTTTATTCAAAAATGGGTTCGTATTGATTAACCATCCACAATCCACTCTTTGGTTTTGTGCAATTCGGAATCTTACTCAGTTTTTTTGGCACGTGCTTTAAATGCTCCCGTTGAGGATTTTAGGGCTTTGAGATTGGGGTGCAAGGTTGTTAGATATTAGACTCGCAGGCTTCAAGAGTTGTAGTTTGAGGTTAAAAAGCGTCCCCGACCATAAGTTTGGAAAAGAAAGGAAGAAACGAGCGATATGAAAATTGCAAAAAACCGAAAACGCCCCGGTGGGATGCATTTTTTGAAATTGTTTTTTATTAAAAAATGGGTTCGTATTGATCAAACATTCACAATCCACTCTTTGGTTTTATGCAATTCGGAATCTTACTCAGTTTTTTTGGCACGTGCTTTAAATGCTCCCGTTGAGGATTTTAGGGCTTTGAGATTGGGGTGCAAGGTTGTTAGATATTAGACTCGCAAGCTTCGAGAGTTGTAGTTTGAGGTTAAAAAACGTCCCCGACCATAAGCTTGGAAAAGAAGGGGAGAAACGAGCGATATGGAAATTGCAAAAAACCGAAAACGTCCCGGTGGGATGCATTTTTTGAAATTTTTTTTATTCAAAAGTGGGTTCGTATTGATCAAACATTCACAATCCACTCTTTGGGTTTTTTTTTTTTGCAAAGGTGATTATATTAAGCAAAAGGACCTCAAAGCCCGAGGTCAAAGGGCACCAAAAAACAAAGGAACAATCCACTGGGAAAACCAATGTACAAAAGCAAGAAAACAACCCAAAACGGGAACCTCATAGCCCAAGGGAGGGCAAGAAAAGCACAACAAGAACACCCAGCACCAAACCCACAAGCGGGAAGGAGCCAGAAAAAATAAAAGAACCGAAAAGAACAACACACCAAAAAGAACAGAACGAGCCACAACCGCAAACTAGACGAAGCACGACGACCCCTCAAGTACGAAACAACACTCCCCAGCCACCAAACATCCTTAGGCCACTGAACCCCCAGCCGGAGCGAGCAACAAGAGACTCCAGACAAAGTTAACAGGGCACCACACAGAGCAGAGGGAGGATCGTTCAGATGCTGAGAGAAAAAGGGGCCAAGCTAGCCATCCACCCCATGCGTGTGAGTACAAGCCCCCCAAGCAGCACCTAGGAAACTGAAGCGACGAAGAGGCCCTACAACTCGTTTTCCCCCTACTTCTGGCAAAAGAACAACCATCAGGCATGCAGGCCCGGCAGAAAGCCACAAGGACCAGGCAGGCATCGCTTCCCTCGACATTGCCCAGACCAAGGACCCTCACCAAAAGCCGACACACCCTCAGGACAAGGCGCCTATCGGGGTGACAACAAGCAGACAGAACAACTCGTCCCAAACAAGAACCAAGACAACACCAGGGGGCAAAAAGTACGCACAGAAACACAGTAGGACAACCAACTGCAAAAGAAGCAAGCATCATCCAGAACCAACCCCTACAAAGAGGGCCCCAAAACAGACCCGCCTCTCATAGTCAAAGCCTCAAAACCACCGACCAGGGAAGGCGCCAAGGACAACAAGGGGCAAACCGGGGAATAAAGCGAGCACCCGAAAGAGCCACGGCAAGGAAACCACACAGAGAGGCCCCAAACCAGACAGGCCGCACAAAGCCAAACACAGCAATCCCCCTCCAGGGAAGTGAGAACAACAGCACCAAAGGGCTAGGGGAAGAAGTACTCGCCAGGGCGAAACAGCAACGAAGGAACAACCTGAAAATAACACCTGAAAGAGCCACGACAAGGAAACCTCACAGAGAGGCCGAAAACCCGACAAGCCGCACAAAGCCAAAACAACAAACCGCCCTCGAGGGAGGAGAGAACAGCAACGCCAAGGGGCTAGGGACAGAACAGGGGAAGAAGCACTAGCCAGGACGAAACAACAACGAAGCAACAACCTGAAAATAACACATGCAAACACTCATAGAACAAGAGAAAGTCAATCAAAAGAATTCCAGGGGGAACCGGCCGAAACCGCACCCACCCAGGACGACACGCAGAAGAAATATCAGACCGAATAGCAGTGATAACCAACTAAGAAGGACGGTGACCCGGGTCGTGAAAACGCAGGTTGCGTTCCTTCCAGATATGGTAGATCACAACACACCAGGCCACTCTCCAAACAAGCTTACGCTTATGCTGCCCAGCACTCTCCCGACAAATCCACTCAAGCTCAGCATCCCAAGGAAGAACGAGGCGGGAAGCTCCACCCCAACTGAGGATATCCTCCCACACCATACTCGCAAAGGGGCACTGAAAGAACAAGTGGTCGCGAGACTCAGTCCCAGACAAACAAAGCAAATAATCAGTAGGGGTCGAGGGAATCCACCTGGCCAGTCTGTCACGGGTATACAATCTATCCCTCAAGGCCAGCCAGGTGACAAAAGCATGACGTGGTATATTCCCCCCAAACCACAGCAAACCCTGCCAAGGAACCACCGTCCCACGAGGGCGGATCGCCTCCCACGCACTCGAGACTGAAAACCCAATCCCGCCCGGAACCTAGATCAACCTAAACTCCCGACCTGGGAAACACACAGTAGAGCGCACGGCATCGGAGATCTCCAACATCTCAAGAGACACCGACGACCACCGCCACGAACCATCAGGCAGCAGGAAATCGGAGACCGTAACTTGTATATGACTAGCCGCGTCATACAAGATACGATCTCTAATCCTCGGGAGAATATGACCATCAGGCAGCCATGGATCAACCCACATACGACACCTACAACCATCTCCAATGGAAAACCGGACAAGTGGACGGAATTGGTCACGAAGCCCCATAATCGCCTTGAGGCACCAAGACCACTGAGATGACACAGGAATCGTCCACATAGAACGTCCACGGAGGATATACTCCTCCATCCAAGCGACCCACAGAGAACCAGAACGAAGCAGAAGGAGCCAAAGGAGCTTCATAACAGTTGCCAAGTTCCAGGACTGGATATGACGAATACCCAAACCTCCCTTCCGCTTCGGCAAACAAATATCATCTCAGGCTACCTTAGCCCCCCCGTGACCAGAAGGAGAGCCTTTCCAGAGGTAGCAACGAAGCAAACTCTCAACCCTATGGACTACACGAGCAGGCAGCACAAAAACACTAGCCCAATAGACATGGAAGCTCTGGAGGACCGATTGAATATGCTGCAACCTACAAGCATAGGAAAGAGCCCTAGCAGTCCAATTACCAATCCTAGGTGATCCGATCAATCAGGGGCTGACAATCACGAGAAGACAGCCGCCCTGAGAGAAGGGGGAGACCTAAGTAACAAACAGGCAGCGTCGCAAGAGGAACTCCCATGAACTCAGCTAGGGCATCTGCCCCCGGGACAGGAACCCCCGCACAGAACATCGAGCTCTTAGCGGAGTTAGCCACAAGGCCAGAAAGCTCCTGAAAGCGATGTAAGGTCTGCTGAACAAACCTCAAAGAAGTCTTATTACCCGCAGAGAAAATCATCAAAGACGGGTGAGTGAGCGCATCACCTAGATAGCCTAGAGTGGGGGTTGATTGATCCTGCACCGTGCAAACGGGGCATGAATGATTTAAAATATTTAACTGCATTATATACCGCCAATAAAGGCAAATTTTTAAATCGAACAACCACTTGGTGCAGTGGGTGAGCGCTCCGCCTAAGATAGCAGAGAGTGGGGGTTCGATTCTGCTCTAGGGCAGATTTTCATAAAAATTATCAAACAACCAGTTGGTGCAACGGGTGAGTGAGCGCATCACCTAGATAGCACAGAGTGGGGGTTGATTGATCCTGCACCGTCAAACGGGGCATGAATGATTTAAAATATTTAACTGCATTATATATCGCCAATAAAGGCAAATTTTTTAGCTGCAGCCTTCAAGGATTTTTTATTTTTCTCTCTCCTAAATTTCTCTCTGTTCTCTCTCCTCGTAACAATGGGGGACTGAATTTGGAGGGACTTCGTCTTCATCCATGGTGGCTTGGGCTGTTCATGGTTGCGGTTTGAAGATTAGGAGGGCAAGCTGAACAAGGTAGCGGAGCTGGGCGCGTCTTCAAGGATCATCTTCAATGAGGAAAAAGAAATCCCCTCGAAAGAAGTCTCCAGGTAAACCATTCAATGGGTCTCGTCCTCTAATATCATCATCTGGTAACGTTTTGGGGAAGCAGGTGCCTCAGAGTTCGTTTGCTGATGTTCCTTTATCGGGATTCAAGTCTGGGGGAAAACAGAGCATCGTCTGTGGTAAGGTTCCTGCTGTGGGAAAGCTATTAAAGATGCCTACTCTTCCATTAGAGGTAGCTGGTACTGTTAAGAGGCGTGATCAGGAAGGTTCATCTAGCATTTCTGGGGAGCCTACAACTGATGCGATATCTGGGAAAACAGGGTTGTTTCCTTTACTTTGAAAGCTTGCACTGTGGCTGACGTCCGCGTGAAGGGGAGCTCTTTGTCTCGTCCGTTAAACTAGAGTTCTAAAGGCCAGTCTACGACAGAGGAGATGTGATAGCTCCAAAATAGAGCTATCTTAATGTCCCTAATTCTAGCTAAAACCATGACATATATTGATTAAAATGCTTTCTTATAGGTTATTTCATGGTGAAGAGCTCGGGAAGTCCATTGATGATTTTCGGGGCTAAAAAGGTCATTTAAGATGTTTCGGGAAGTGTTCGGGTCAAAACGATAGACCAAACGGAGCTCGGGAGCCAAAACGACCCAAAAGTGGGCTAAGAGCCGAGAGGACAGCGCCCAAGCGCCGGCGCCCAGCGCCAAGGCGCCCAACGAACGCAGCACGCGCGCGCGCCGCTCGCACCGCACGCCCGCGCCCAGACGGCCAGACGCGCGCGCGCCGCCTCGCCTCGCGCCCGCGCCCGCGCGCCCTCGCCCGTGTCTGCCTCGCCTGCGCGCCCGTCATTGAAAATCCACGTGCGCCCCAGCGTCTAGACGCTAGCTCGACGCTGCCTCGACGTTTCCCGAAGATGGACGAGTGCCAGCGTCGAGCGCGCGTCTCAACGCTCACTCAACGCCGACAGCGTCGAGACGCTGGCCGAGCGTCTCGACGCCCCGAACTCTGAAGCGTACATTTGAAGTTCCACCCGAGAGCAAGCGTCGAGCGCAAGCGTCTCGACGCTACCCCGCGCGCGCGCGGCTGCCAACTTAGGGCACAGCGTCGAGACGCTGGCCTAGCGTCTCGACGCTCCGAGCTTAAAAAGCGTGAAAACTTCAGTTTTGCAACCACTTTTTGATTCTCCTTCTTCTCCAAGCTTCTCCTCTCGGTTCCAAGACGATTTTCCGCCATTTTTGTACTTCTTCTCCTTCTTTGTGCATGAATCCAAGCTCTTCCATGGGGGATTGGATTGATCCAACCTCCATGGAAGGCTAAACCAAGGTTAGTGTTTAATTTTGGGTTTGGATTTGTAAATTATGGATGTTTGGGGAGATTTTCCCCTTTGTGAATGATGAGATTTTTGGCTTGTTTATGCATCTTCTTGCTTGTTCTTCATCCAAATCTAGCATGTGTAGCTAAATTAGCTTGACAATCTAATTCCTATGCATGATAGAGGGCTAAAGGTTGGGACGTATAATTGCCTATACCGCTAGGTAGCACGGGTCTAAGCATGGCTAATTAGTTCGACCCAAAGTGACATTGGTAAACTGAATTAATTAACGTTTTCATGTTAGACTTAAGGCAAGAGAGAAACCGGTTTAGTCTTAGGATTAGGCCGTCGCAATGTTCCCGTCACTGGCAAGTGATCGATTTAGGGGTCGCTACCTTAGATAGATTATTGGCCAAGTTTAATTAGAATTGCACGAGTCTAATTAATTCCTTGGGTCATTTGAGTTAGAGATAACTAAATGAATTGTGTGCATGAACATGGCTAACGCGTAAATTGAATCGATGATCCGAACATCCATAACGAGCAATTCCATTTCTCGAAGTTAAGCACAACCGTTTCATTTTTGCACGTTGTCATTTAATTTTCCGTTAGCATATTAGGAGCTCCCTTCCCCCAAAACCAAATTACCCTTCTTTAATTTGTGCATTCTTTTATTTCTAGCAAATTAGACTTAGTTAGATTAAATTTCTTATTTCCCTGTGGATCAACCCCGTTACCACTAAGCTTCAAATAGCTCGGTGTACATCGGGTTTATAAATTGTATTTTGGCAAGCCTCGACAGCTTGAATTTGGAGTACCCCAAAAGTACATCTACCAAAATTGGCGCCGTTGCCGGGGAATTAATTAATTTAATTTAGTTAAGTTTAGTTTGTTGGTTTTAAAAATTTTCTTTATTTCTTTTTGTACAGTTTAATTCTTTTGTATTAGTTTACGCGTTTTTGTTTGAGTTTTTGGAGCGTAGCATTCTTTGAAAATCCAAAAGAAGGGCCAAGATGGAGGTCGTGGGTAATTATGAGCATCAAAGAACCATGAGGGAGCTTGCATCATCTGAGCTAGGCCGGAACACATCGAGTATTATGCATCCGGTAGCTGCAGGTAATTTTGAACTTACAGCTGGTCTGATTAACTTATTACCTTCTTTTTGTGGTAATACAGATGAGGATCCCGTCAGACACCTCAAGGCATTCCAGATGGTGTGTGCGTCATTCAGAACCGATGACACCACTGCAGATCAACTCCATCTCAGGACTTTTCCCTTCACCTTGAAGGAGAAGGCGAGAGATTGGATGTATTACCTACCGACCGGTTCCATCACGACTTGGAAGGAGTTGAATGGGGCGTTTTTAGAAAGGTATTTTCCTGCGTCAAAGGCCGTCGCCCTCAGAAGGGAGATACACAAAATTGAGCAAGGAAAGGAAGAAACCGTCCTAGAGTGCTGGGAGAGGTTTGGTCGATTATGCGAGGATTGTCCTAATCATCAAATAACCGAGCATTCCCTCATTCAGAGTTTCTACTACGGTTTGCTTCCCCAAGGCCAGCAGATGATAGACGCCGCCAGTGGAGGTTCGATTATGGATAAGACACCCGCCGAAGCTAGAGCTTTAATTTCCAACGTAGCTAGAAGCTTGGAGGGGAGTGCGGATAGAGACAAGGAGAATACTCGCCTGAGAAGGGACGTGGACGAGCTTAAGGCCCAATTTTTAGTGGTAAGTAACGCTGTTATTGCTTTGAAAGATCACTTACAGCCCCGTCTTTCTGTTTCAGGTAGATCCTTGGAAGAAATGCTTGAATCACAACATAAGGAAACTCGAGAGCAGTTTCAAACTCTGAGCGATGCAGTGATTCAAGTGAGTAAGAGGTTGACAGTGATTGAGCACCAGAACGCGGAGAGCGCTAGTGCCATCACTCTGAGAAGTGGGAAGCATCTTCCCACGAGTACCCCGCCGGTGGAAGTCGATTATGGCCACGTAGAGCCACAGACAGAAAATCCCGAACCACGGTGGCATGGGGTAAATTTCGATCCTACATGCACTAGAGTTTATGTGCCTAAGGCTCCTTTTCCTAGCAGGTTAGCGAGACCGCCCAAGGAGGACTACGAGAAGGAGTTCCTAGACACATTCAAAAAGGTAGAGATCAACATCCCTCTGTTGGACGCCCTGAAGGAAATTCCGAGGTACGCCAAGTTCCTCAGGAAAATTTGCACCAACCAGAGGAAGACAAAGGTGAGTGAACGCGTCGTGGTAAGTGAGAACGTCTCTGCTGTGATCACAAAAAGCTTACCGGTTAAGTGCGACGATCCAGGTATGTTCTCTCTCCCTTGTAATATTGGAGGTATGCATATTAGAAGAGCAATGCTCGATCTAGGAGCCTCCATTAGCGTTATGCCGTACTCCATTTATCAGAAACTGAAACTGAAAGGAATGAATAAAACAGGAACAATTATTCAACTTGCTGATAGAACTTCTGTGCATCCTTTAGGAATTATTGAAGATGTGTTAGTGCAAGTTAATGAATTAATTTTTCCTGTTGACTTTTATGTTCTGAAAATGGATGAAAATTACTCCTCTTCGCATGCTTCGATCTTATTAGGTAGGCCCTTTATGAAAACTGCTAAAACAAAAATAAATGTGGATAAGGGCATATTATCTGTTGAGTATGGCGGAGAGGTTGTTGAGATGCATTTGCCCGATGTAGAAGAGCATGTTGATGATGTCTTCTCTCTTTGTCGAGTAGACACTTTTGAATCTGTAGCTCGTAATGAATGCATGACTGTTGAGGATGGGGATGACCCATTATTTTTTACTGAACTTTTTGATGATTATGAGTTGCATGAGCCATCCTTGACTGAATTTTGTGATTCATCTGTTTCTACTTTGACAACTGTTGAGAATCCTGCTGATCTACTTCCTTCCATTTTACCTTGCACTTTTGGAAATGAAATGACTAACCAAACCATGCTAGATTTAGAACCACCGGTTAATGTTGAGTCGCATGCTGTTTTTGATGAGCTTAAAATGAATGACTTGCATGAATCTGGTTCTACTTTGCAATTGGTTGATAAATCCTATGTGCACCCCTTGGAAAAGGTGGAAGATGTTTTGGGCAAAGTAAATGACCCGTTCTTTCCTGCTGATCCTTATGCTTTAGGAATGCATGAAAATTTCTCTCATGTTTTTGCATCAATTTTATGGGATCAACCTTTTGTTAAACCTGCAAAATTTAAAATTGATGTTGTATGTGCACAGAAGGCACGAGAGAAAGACTTGTTCATGGATTTTCGCAGGAAAGAGGTGCTTAGGAAGATGGATGGGGCATCTTCCAAGTTTGACTATGGATGAGTTGACGAGAGAATACAGTCGAGCAATCGACTCTAAAAATTTGCGCTTCTCGGAGGCACCCGAGTTTGGACTGTAATTCTGTTCTTTATTGCTTTGTTCTTGTATATATTTGCTTTTGAGTTGTTGTTTGTTTTCTTGTTTTCCTAGGAGAAAAGGTGGAACGGTCGACGACTCGAGAGCCCATTGGAGGACGATGGTGCACATCTCCACCCGTTGGCTCCATAAAATTCAGGGGAGGTTTTCTGTTCCCTTAGAATCTTATTGTTTTTATAGTTGAATGCATTGGGGACAATGCATATCTTTAGGTGGGGGGTGGAGTTTGTTGATAGATAGAGATGAGACTTCTTAGTAGTTGTCGAGCATACGTGTACTCTGACTGTTAGATTAGAATCTGAATGCATGTGTCCGATGAGGACGGTCTGTGATTTGCTTGTGAACACTCCGTATTTGCATGATTCGAAAATTTGACAATGTATGCACATTTTGAGCCTATTTTAAAAAATTTTCGGTTATTTCCCTACATTCACTGAGCACATGGCACTCTTATTCTCAGCTCTGTAGGTCTAGAATAGTCTTATTTTGTCTGAAACCTTGTTGTCACCCCGAAAGGTACCATTAGGGAGGCTTGATGTGTAGAATTAGTAATGACTCATTTGTGTTTAGCGAAGCTATTGCCTAAAATAAAAAAAAGTATGCATGAAAAATAAAACCTCTAGAGTTGCTCCTCCTTCTTGTGTTGCCCGTGTAACCAGGGGCGATCGTGTAACCCACGGTTGTCACTGCATGAAAGGGGAACTAATAGAAGTGAGCAATGGTCCTTAAAAATGTGAAGCTAAATTTGGTTTGACGTGTTAGGCTCTATTGGAGAAAAATAAAAAAAAAAAGTGGTTCAAAAAGAAAAAAATTTGGGTACAAAGTACTCAAAGAAAAGAATAAAAATTAGGCCTTATGTTTTGTTGCTATTCCTATCACTAAAAGCCGTTAGACTGTTCTTATCGCCATAAGTAGGGGGAAAACGAGTTATAAGACTGTATAAGGTTGTTCCGGGCTTGCATGAGCTAGGTTGAGAGGTGCTAAACACACACACACGTATGGGAATAGGAATTTAAATTTTGAAATGATTTCAACGTTTGCATGCTTTTGATGGTTTTGAATTTATTACAAGTACCTTGTTTCACAAGCATTGAGATTAGAGTCCAAGCATGCATTTAATTCTTTGGAGATTATTTTAGAGTATACCTTGCTCGGGGACTAGCAAGATTTAGGTCGGGGGTATTTTGATAGCTCCAAAATAGAGCTATCTTAATGTCCCTAATTCTAGCTAAAACCATGACATATATTGATTAAAATGCTTTCTTATAGGTGATTTCATGGTGAAGAGCTCGGGAAGTCCATTGATGATTTTCGGGGCTAAAAAGGTCACTTAAGATGTTTCGGGAAGTGTTCGGGTCAAAACGATAGACCAAACGGAGCTCGGGAGCCAAAACGACCCAAAAGTGGGCTAAGAGCCGAGAGGACAGCGCCCAGCGCCCAGACGCCCAACGAACGCAGCACGCGCGCGCGCCCGCGCGCGCCGCTCGCAAGCACCGCACGCCCGCGCCCAGACGGCCAGACGCGCGCGCCCGCGCGCGCCGCCTCGCCTCGCGCCCGCCCGCTCCGCCTCGCCCGCGCGCCCGTCATTGAAAATCCACGTGCGCCCCAGCGTCTAGACGCTAGCTCGACGCTAGCTCGACGCTGCCCCGACGTTTCCCGAAGATGGACGAGTGCCAGCGTCGAGCGCGCGTCTCAACGCTCACTCAACGCCGACAGCGTCGAGACGCTGGCCGAGTGTCTCGACGCCCCGAACTCTGAAGCGTACATTTGAAGTTCCACCCGAGAGCAAGCGTCGAGCGCAAGCGTCTCGACGCTACCCCGCGCGCGCGGCTGCCAACTTAGGGCACAGCGTCGAGACGCTGGCCTAGCGTCTCGACGCTCCGAGCTTAAAAAGCGTGAAAACTTCAGTTTTGCAGCCACTTTTTGATTCTCCTTCTTCTCCAAGCTTCTCCTCTCGGTTCCAAGACGATTTTCCGCCATTTTTGTACTTCTTCTCCTTCTTTGTGCATGAATCCAAGCTCTTCCATGGGGGATTGGATTAATCCAACCTCCATGGAAGGCTAAACCAAGGTTAGTGTTTAATTTTGGGTTTGGATTTGTAAATTATGGATGTTTGGGGAGATTTTCCCCTTTGTGAATGATGAGATTTTTGGCTTGTTTATGCATCTTCTTGCTTGTTCTTCATCCAAATCTAGCATGTGTAGCTAAATTAGCTTGACAATCTAATTCCTATGCATGATAGAGGGCTAAAGGTTGGGACGTATAATTGCCTATACCGCTAGGTAGCACGGGTCTAAGCATGGCTAATTAGTTCGGCCCAAAGTGACATTGGTAAACTGAATTAATTAACGTTTTCATGTTAGACTTAAGGCAAGAGAGAAACCGGTTTAGTCTTAGGATTAGGCCGTCGGAATGTTCCCGTCACTGGCAAGTGATCGATTTAGGGGTCGCTACCTTAGATAGATTATTGGCCAAGTTTAATTAGAATTGCACGAGTCTAATTAATTCCTTGGGTCATTTGAGTTAGAGATAACTAAATGAATTGTGTGCATGAACATGGCTAACGCGTAAATTGAATCGATGATCCGAACATCCATAACGAGCAATTCCATTTCTCGAAGTTCAGCACAACCGTTTCATTTTTGCACGTTGTCATTTAATTTTCCGTTAGCATATTAGGAGCTCCCTTCCCCAAAACCAAATTACCATTCTTTAATTTGTGCATTCTTTTATTTCTAGCAAATTAGACTTAGTTAGATTAAATTTCTTATTTCCCTGTGGATCGACCCCGTTACCACTAAGCTTCAAATAGCTCGGTGTACATCGGGTTTATAAATTGTATTTTGGCAAGCCTCGACAGCTTGAATTTGGAGTACCCCAAAAGTACATCTACCAAGATGGCCTCGTCTTCTTCTCATCTGGGCATGGCTCGGCTCGAGGTTGAAGATGATGGATTAGGGCAGGCCGTCTCTTTCCCAGGGTTGCGGCGGCTGAAGATTCTACATTGAATGCCTTTTCTATGGAAGGAAAGAGTATTAAAGAAATTGAGCAGCCAATTGACCTCTCTCTTCCCGTGATGAACGCTGCTGCTCTTAATGAGCGTGCTTCTGTTGCTCAACGCCCAGCTGGCCGTTTGGTGAAAGGGAAAAAGTCGGCTAGTCTGCCTTCTATGGGAAGCCATTTAAGGAACGGTGCTGCTCGGCCATTGGGTTTAATGACCATGGAGGCCCGTTATGGTAAGTCTGGGAGTCTAATGACCTTGGACGGCATGGTAAGTCTGGCAGTTCCCTTCCCCCTATTGGGCCGATTGTGGGGACTTAAGGGGCAAGCATAATGACCCAGGTTTAATTAAGCATGGTCCAATTGAGTTAGGGCAGATTAACACTTTTATGAGAGTGGGGGTTCGATTCTGCCCTAGGGCAGATTTTCATAAAAATTATCAAACAACCACTTGGTGCAACGGGTGAGTGAGAGCATCACCTAGATAGCCCAGAGTGGGGGTTGATTGATCCTGCACCGTGCAAACGGGGCATGAATGATTTAAAATATTTAACTGCATTATATACCGCCTTTAAAGGCAAATTTTTTATATCCTCCGTGGTCGGTCTCTTTGGACGATTCCTGTGTCGTCTATGTGGTCTTGGTGCCTCAAGGCGATTATGGGGAATATTCCGCGTCATGCTTTTGTAACCTGGTTGGCCTTGAGGGACCGCTTGTATACCCGTGATAGGCTGGCTAGGTGGATCCCCTCGACACCTACCGATTGTTTGCTTTGTTTGTCCGGGACTGAGTCCCGAGACCACTTGTTCTTTCAGTGCCCCTTTGCGAGTTTGGTGTGGGAGGATATACTCTGTTGGGGTAGAGCTTCCCGCCTCGTTCTCCCTTGGGATGCTGAGCTTGAGTGGATTTTTCGGGTGAGTGCTGGGCAGCACAAGCGTAAGCTTGTTTGGAGAGTGGCCTGGTGTGCTGTGATCTACCATATTTTGATGGAACGCAACTTGCGTTTTCACGGCCCGGGTCACCGTCCTCCTCAGTCGGTTATCGCTGCAATTCGGTCTGATATTTCTTCTGCATGCTCGTCCTGGGTGGGTGCGGTTTCGGTCGGCTCCCCCTGGGATTCTTTTGATTGACTCTATCTTGTTCTTTGAGTGTGTGCAGGTGTTTTGTCAGGTTGCTCTTTGCGATGTTGTTTCGCTTCTGGCGATTGCTACTTCTCCTGCTCTGTCCCTAGTTGCTGCTGCTGTCTCTTCTATGGAGGGGTTTTCAGTTTTGGTCTGTGCGGCTTGGTTATTTGAGCTTGTCCCTGTGCTTGTTCATGCTCTGAGGACGCTGCTTGCAGAGGCTCGATCAGTTGCTTGCTTTCTTCACCTGTCTGTCCATTGCTGTCCTTGGCCCTTTCTTCCCTGGTGGGCTTTTTGTGTGGGGGCTTTGAGAGGCTAGTCTGTGGGGTGTCACTAGCTGTCGGGGTTGGTTCAGGCGGTGCTTGCTACTTCTGCAGTTGGCTGTCCATCTCTATTCTGTGGGTGCTCTTTGTCCCCTGGCGGTCCTGGTTCCTAATTGAGTTGAGTTGTTCTGGATGCTTGTTGTCACCCCGAAAGGCGCTTTGTCCGGAGGGTGTGTGGGCTTTTGGTGGGTCCTTGGATCTGGCTTTGTCGAGGGAAGCGATGCTGGCTGGGTCCCTGTGGCTTTCTGCCGTGCCTGCATACCGGATGGTTGTTCTTTTGCCATAAGTAGGGGGAAGACGAGTTGATGGGCCTCTTCTTTGTTTGGTTTCTTGGTCGTTGCTTGGGGGGCTGGCTTCTTGCTTGCATATGATGGATGGCCAACTTGGCCCCTTTTATCTCAGCATCTGCCTGTCCTCCCTCTGTTTTTGCTTGATGCCCCTTGACCTTGTCTGGAGTCGCTCCTTCGTTCGTGCCGGCTGGGGGATGGATGGCCTGGGCAGTTTTTTGGGCGGATGAGGAGTTATGCTTCGTTCGTGTTCTGTCTTATTGTTTCCTCTTGCTTCAGCTGGTTCTTTTGCTTTTTGAGTTGTGTTACATTTTTTTTGCTTTTTCTTTTCTGGCTCCTTCCCGCTTGTGGGTTGGATGCTGGGGTTTGTTGTTGTTTGTTTTCTTTGTTGCTTTCCCTCGGGTTGTGAGGTTTTCCGTTGGGTTGTTTTGGTTTTTGTTGTCGTACATTGGTTCTCCCAGTGGTTGTTCTCATGTTTGTTGTGCCCTTTGGCCTCGGGCTTTGAGGTCTTTTTGCCTATATATATTCACCTTTGCAAAAAAATTGAGTTAGGCCAAAATGAGCTAGATCAAATCGGCAATAATGGGATGGGATCGAACAACCACTTGGTGCAGTGGGTGAGCGCTACGCCTAAGATAGTAGAGAGTGGGGGTTCGATTATGCCCTTGGGCAAATTTTCATAAAAATTATCAAACAACCACTTGGTGCAACGGGTGAGTGAGCGCATCACCTAGATAGCCCAGAGTGGGGGTTGATTGATCTTGCACCGTGGAAACGGGGCTTGGATTTCTGGTTGTGGTGAGGTAAGGGCTGTCTTTATCTTCGGCTGGAGTGCCAACAATGAGGAGGAAGAAGTCCCCTCAAAAGAAGCCTACTGCAAATCCGAGCTCTGGTTTTAATGGCCTTCGGCCTCTCAAATCTTCACCATCTTCAGGGAGCTTCAGCCTAGTTGAGTCCCCTGCTGTTGGTAACATGCTGAAAGAACATGATTTGCCTATTAATTCCCTAGAGATAGTTAGTACCGGTAATGCAACAAGCATTTGTAAAGGGAAGTTGAAGAGTGTTTCTGCTAGCGCTTCAGGGCAGCCCACAGTCTCTGCTAAATCTGGGAAAATAGGGGACCCTTCACTTAAGCTGGTAGTTAACGCTGGGCCTGCCGTCTGCGACAATGGTGTGGGAATGTGTCCTAAACCTCGTATTAAGCTGCAACATGCGACAGAGGAAGGGGCTTCATCCTCAAATCTGGGTCCGTTTCGGCTGGAGGTTGAAGAAGAAGGTTTAGGGCAATCTGATTTCTCTCTCTTGGATGCGCAGGCTGCAGACAAGGCATTGAATGTGTTTTCTATTAATGGAAAATTCATTAACCCCAATGGTGAGAGTGCTAAGCCTGACGCCTTTCTTCCTTCCTCCCCCGTGATGAGTATTAATGAGAGGGCTGGGAATAATTTTGAACTTTCTTCAAATTTCCAAGTTGGGAAAGTTTCAGCTGCTGCAACTTTGGAAAGTCCATTAATTGTGGATGATTCTCTCTCCTTGGGTAAATCGTTGCTGCCTAAAGCTATTATGGACATGGATACCCGATTTGGTAAGTCTAAAATCTCACGCAATCTTGAAGGGCTGCAATGTGATGCTTTAATGGGCCAGCCAAGATGTGACATCCCAAGTACTACTCCTTTTGACATTCAACATGGAAAGTCCAAATTGCCTTTGACCCGTCAGAATTTGCGTGGTGATTTGGGCCTTCAAGCCAAAAATAGTTCAGCTATCCGTGGTTCCTTAAATTTGAATGGGCTTGTTAATGGGCCTAATGAAATTGAGCTTGCACCTCTTGGGCTTGATGGTTTGGATAAGAAGGGGCCCCATCTTAATGGGCTTGACCCAATGGTTTTGGGCCCAAATTTAAGCTCGACGGGCTTCGGGCAAGGAGTCGTGCCTCTTGGGCCAATTGGGCCGTCCTCTTTTAGCCCTATAGGGCATGGGCAGTTGGGCCACTTGGTGACCCGTCGTACCTTCTCTGCTCGGGCTGAGGATTTGCCCTTGGAAGGAAAGGTCGGAAATAGTGATTTTGAAATAGGGGTTAGTTCGCTTGGGCCGATGATTGGTTCGGGGATTCCAGGAAAGTTTCCCCTGTTGGGCCACCATTGTTCGGAGTTGGGTTCTAGTGAAGGGGATGATGTGTTGGGGGGTTCGGTGGACGAGTCTGGGACGAATCCTATTGGGCCATTTGGGCCCGCAGGGCACTTCCCTCAGGGACAGAAGGCTAGTTGGGCCAATCTTTTTGGGCCACAGTGGACCTCCCCTGCTACTGAACCCCTAGTCTATAACCCTCCAATTGAGAAGGATGGGATGCTGTTTGCCATTCCCTCGGATGAGGTTATCGAGGAGGGCATAGCAGTCTGGAGAGGTTCGTTGGTGGGTCAATTTATTGATGGCAAACTTCCCTTCTTTGTTCTTGATCGTCTTGTCAGGATGATTTGGGGACATGTGGAAGTTCCAACCATTAACTTGTTTGATAATGGATTGATCATTTTCAGGTTCCAAAAGGACTCAGCTAGGGACTGGGTCTTAGAGAATGGCCCCTGGCACTTCGGGGGGAAGCCTATCCTTCTGAGGCAGTGGGCCCCTGGGATTGTCCCCCAGACCTTTGTGTTCGATAAAATTCCTGTGTGGGTTAAGTTTTTCCATCTCCCTATGGAATTGTGGACCACTCCTGGGTTGAGCAACATTGCGAGTACGGTAGGTGTTCCTTTGCGGTTGGATAAGCCTACAAAGGACAAAATGTGCTCCTCGTATGCTCGGGTCTGTGTGGAGGTTGCGATTGATGCCCCACTTCCTAGTAAGGTTGGGGTCACTGTCTATGGGGTGGATCATACTATCCCCATCGAGTACGAATGGAAGCCCAAGAGGTTCCTATCCTGTCGGGTCTTTGGCCATTCTGACTCCGGCTGTCCAAAAAAGACTGTGAGTAGTTTTGATCCCATCCTTCCTACACAGGTGTCTACTGAAGGTGGGGTCAGGGTGCCGGCCAGAGTGATGGTGTGTGCTCGGATCAGGTAGGGGTTGCTAGTGGGGAGGGTGAACAGGCCTCCACTCTTGAGGCTGGTGATGACTTTATCCCTGTGGGAGGGAAATCCCCTAGGCGTAAACGGAAGAAGGCTGCCAAGTCCTTGGCTGCAGACTCGTCTGCCATTCCTATTGCCTTGGCTAGTCTCCCGAGTTCTCCTATTGGCCCCTCCCCTCGGCTCCTCCGTTCTCCTGAGCCCCCAAAGGGGGTACATGTGACTAACTCTTTCGGTTCTCTTTCGGATTCCTTGGGGTGTGATTTAGCCCCCCAGAGGGTGGTTTCCTTAATGGAAAAGATGATCTGTGACAGTGTGGACCCCCGATAGTGTCAGGATACCATTGTCTCCCCTTCTACTTCCTATGTCTAGTTGGTGCTCGTGGAATGTGCGCGGTCTCACTGACCCGACAAAAGGGCGATGTGTTCGATCCTTTTTGCAGTCTGAGAATATTGGTTTCTGCTGTCTGGTAGAAACCAAGGTTAAGGCTCATCAGTTTGATTCCGTGTTTCGTTCCTTTGGGGCTGATTGGCAGTGTGTATGTAGTTATGGGGAAAGTGGCCTGGGTCGTATTTGGGTGTTATGGCGTTCCCGCCGTTTCTCTTTCTCCCCTAGCCTGATTAGTCCTTAGTTGGTTACTGGCTCCCTGGTGGACCTGTCTTCTCAGGTCGTGACTCATATTGCCTGTGTGTATGGGTCCAATCTCGAGGCTGGGCGGTCTGCTTTGTGGAGGGAGTTGGCCTTGGCTTGTTTAAGTTGGTCTTCCCCTGGAGTGGTTATGGGAGACTTTAATGAGACTCGCCGGTTGACTGAGAGGAGTGGGGGTAACCATAGCATTTCTGCGATGGGAGCCTTTGATACTGCTATCCTAGAGGCTGACTTGGTTGAGCTGCCGGTTCAGGGGAATTGGTTCACTTGGACTAGTCGCCCGAGGGGTGGCCCAGGTGGTCAGTTGGGCAGGTTGGATAGAATTTTGGTCAATGCTGAATGGGCTTCTGGTCGGCCTATGTGTGTGGTGCACGTGCATGACTGGGGTGTTTCTGACCATAGTCCGATGGTTTTCTCTCCAGGCCCTTTAGGTGGTCGTCGGTCTCCCTCCTTTCGGTTCTTTAACCATTGGGGGGAGTCTGATAGGTTTTTGTCTGTGATCGCTAGTAGGTGGGTGACCCATGTTGGGGTCTCTCCGCTTGTTAGCTTCGCTCGCAATTTAAAGGGCTTAAAGGGGTCTCTCAGGCAGGAGTTTGGGAAGCCGATTGCTGTGCTTAGTCAACAGGTTATTGATCTTCGCTTGGCCATGGAGGCTGCCCAGGCGGGAGTTTTGGAAGACCCCTTTTCTCCCTCCCTCCAGCTTCAGGCCTCTGAGGCATCTGATAGGTTCTGGGCTGCAGCTAGGTGTGAAGAAGCCTCCCTTCGGCAGAAATCGAGGGTTAAGTGGTTGGCATTAGGGGATAGGAACTCGGGGTTCTTTCACAGGAGCGTGAAAGTTAGTGCAGCCCGGAATAGCTTTTCCTCTTTGGTTGATGGTTCTGGGGTCAGGTTGTCTTCCCATGAGGACATCTCGAGATCTCTGGTTCATTATTTCTAGGGTCTTTTGGGGTCCCAAGGGGTTGGTTATCCCGACCTCACAGATCAATTAAAGCCGATGGTGGGGTTTTCGTGGTCTGATCAGTGTGTAACTGATCTCATCCGCCCCATCTCGCGAGATGAGGTTCGAGCTGCTCTCTTTTCCATGAGTAGTGCCAAGGCTCCTAGCCCTGATGGCTTCCCTGTGGGGTTTTTCAAAGCTGCTTGGAGTGTTGTTGGGGATGATTTCGTTTCCGCAGCGCTTCACTTCTTTGATACCTCCTTCCTTCCTCCTGGCATCAATGCCACCTCTCTTACCTTGATTCCTAAGAAGGTGGGTGCTTCCCGGGTTGAGGATTTCAGGCCTATTTCTTGTTGTAATGTGTTGTACAAATGCATTGCAAAGGTTTTGGCTAATCGTCTTCGCGTGTGGCTGCCTTCCTTCATCAGTCCGAATCAGTCGGCCTTTGTTCAAGGAGAGAGTATTGTGGATAACATTCTGCTCTGCCAGGAGTTGGTTGGGGGTTACCACCTCAACAAAGGGAGCCCGCGGTGTGTGCTGAAGATCGACCTGCAGAAAGCTTATGATTCTATCCAGTGGGATTTTCTCTTTGGCTTACTGCTTTCGATTGGTACGCCTTGCCAGTTTGTCAACTGGATCCGGGCTTGCGTTACTTCGCCTATGTTCTCCATTTCGGTGAATGGGTCCTCTGAGGGGTTTTTTGCGCGTAGGCGTGGTCTCCGTCAGGGTGATCCCCTGTCCCCTTACCTGTTCGTCATGTGTATGGAAGTCTTGTCGCGGCTGCTGAATTCCCCGCCGCCTGAGTTTGATTTTCATCCCAAGTGTGAGAGGGTTAATCTTACCCATCTTTGCTTTGCGGATGACTTGATGATTTTCTCTGCGGGGAACAGGACTTCTTTGAGGTTTGTTCAGCAGACTCTGCTTCACTTCCAGGAGCTTTCAGGCCTTGTGGCTAACTCCGCTAAGAGCTCGATATTCTGTGCGGGGGTCCCTGTCCAGGTGGCTGTCGGTCTGGCTGAGTTCATGGGTGTTGCTCTTGCGACCTTGCCTGTTTGTTACTTAGGTCTCCCTCTCATCTCTGGTCGGCTGTCTTCTCGGGATTGCCAGCCCCTGATTGATCGGATCACCTCTAGGATTGGCAGTTGGACTGCTAGGGCTCTTTCCTATGCGGGAAGGTTGCAGCTTATCCAGTCGGTCCTCCAGAGCTTCCAGGTCTATTGGGCTAGTGTGTTTGTGCTGCCGGCTCGTATAGTCCATAGGGTTGAGAGTTTGCTTCGGTGCTACCTCTGGAAGGGCTCTCCTTCTGGTCGTGGGGGGCGAAGGTTGCCTGGGATGACATTTGTTTGCCGAAGAGGGAGGGAGGTTTGGGTATTCGTCATATCCAATCTTGGAACTCGGCTGCGGTTATGAAGCTCCTTTGGCTCCTTCTGCTTCGCTCTGGTTCTCTGTGGGTGGCTTGGATGGAGGAGTATATCTTCCGTGGTCGGTCTCTTTGGACGATTCCTGTGTCGTCTATGTGGTCTTGGTGCCTCAAGGCGATTATGAAGCTTCGGGACCAATTCCGTCCACTTGTCCGGTTTTCCATTGGCGACGGTTCTAGGTGTCGTATGTGGGTTGATCCATGGCTGCCTGATGGTCCTATTCTCCCCAGGATTAGGGATCGTATCTTGTATGACGCAGCTAGTCATATTCAAGCTATGGTCTCTGATTTTCTGCTACCTGATGGTTCGTGGCGGTGGCCGGTAGTGTCTCCTGATTTGTTGGAGATCGCTGATGCCGTGCGCTCTACTGTGTGTTGCCCAGGTAGGGAGGATAGGTTGATCTGGGTTCCAGGCGGGGTTGGTTTTTCGGTTTCGAGTGCTTGGGAGGCGATTCGCCCCCGTGGGACTGTGGTTCCGTGGCAAGGTTTGCTATGGTTTGGGGGGAATATTTCGCGTCATGCTTTTGTCACCTGGCTGTCCTTGAGGGACCGTTTGTATACCCGTGATAGGCTGGCTAGGTGGATCCCCTCGACACCTACCGATTGTTTACTTTGTTTGTCTGGGACTGAGTCCCGAGACCACTTGTTCTTTCAGTGCCCCTTTGCGAGTTTGGTGTGGGAGGATATCCTCTGTTGGGGCAGAGCTTCCCGCCTCGTTCTCCCTTGGGATGCTGAGCTTGAGTGGATTTGTCGGGAGAGTGCTGGGCAGCACAAGCGTAAGCTTGTTTGGAGAGTGGCCTGGTGTGCTGTGATCTACCATATTTGGATGGAACGAAACTTGCGTGTTCACGGCCCCGGTCACCGCCCTCCTCAGTCGGTTATCGTCGCTATTCGGTCTGATATTTCTTCTGCATGCTCGTCCTGGGTGGGTGCGGTTTCGGCCGGCTCCCCCTGGGATTCTTTTGATTGACTATGTCTTGTTCTTTGAGTGTGTGCAGGTGTTTTGTCAGGTGGCTCTTTGCCCTACTCTGTCCCTGGTTGCTGCTGCTGTCTCTTCTCTGGAGGGGTCTTCAGTTTTTGGTTGCTCCTTGCGGTGCTGTCTCGTTGCTGGCGATTGCTTCTTCCCATGTTCTGTCCCTTGGTGCTGTTGTTGTCTCTTCTCTGGAGGGGGTTTTTAGTTTGGTCTGTGCGGCTTGCCTGTTTGGGGCCTCTCCCTGTGCTTGTTCCTGCTTTGAGGGCGCTTCTTGCAGAGGCTCGTTGAGTTTGCTTGCTTTCTTCCCCGTTTTTGCCCCTTGCTGTCCTTGGCTCTTTCTTCCCTGGTGGGCTTTTTGAGTGGTGGCTATGAGAGGTTGGTCTGTGGGGTGCCTCTCTCTGTTGGGGTTGGTTCAGGCGGTGTGGTGGGCGGATTTTTGAATATCCACTTAATCTCAAGCTGTCGAGGCTTGCCAAAATACGATTTATAAAGCCTATGACCAAGGCTTTGCAGCTAGTGGTAACAGGGTCGATCCAAGGAATAGGAAGATTGAAATTACTAACGAAATTGGGATTTAATTGATTAATAGATTTTTGGTAACGGGGTGTTTTATCATGCAAAGGGGAAATAATGAGAAAGCTAACGAAGAAAGATTAATAAGAAGAGAACGTGTGCACGGTTTGGGAGTCTCGGGATCAATTGTTAAACAAATTCAGTTTATCATTTAATGCTAATAACATGGAATTAAGTTTATTGAGCACGCGGACGACTACCAGAGAAGCCCCAAAGTAGCCGACTCCATGGATTTTAATTAGACCACACAGTTCTAATTACACGTTATCTAATCTTACATCAAGGTGATCAGCCCCAAGGTAAATTTAGACAGTCACTAGCTAACCGCGACGAACATTCGAGCGTGAATTCTAATTGCTAGTAGATTGCCCGCAAACGCCGTATGCAATCAACAATTATCCTACCCGACCCGATACTTCGATTTAGTTCTATCTACCTGTGTTACTTAGTCGAGCAGTGAGAGGCACGGCATCGCTACTCTTTAACATACACAACATGCGAAACTACTCGAGTGTCAATCGGCGTATTTTAACATGCTTATATATATTCACTTTTGCAAAAAAAAAACAGATGCAAACAAACAGATTCCAAAGTGCATAATTCAAAACTCAGATTATCAAAACCAAATTTGCTAACAAAAATATCCCTAAAACATTCCCAAACCGTCACTCTTACCTTAGCCGCTCATGGCGCGGTTTGTCAATCCCGCTCCAAACACGGCCATGGAAGGATTCGTCTACTGATTACAATGGAAAGTGGAGCTCACTAGCATGCCAAAAATGGCGGAGCTCCACGGAAAATAGAGAGAAAATGGGGAAGAGGAAAACTAAAACCAGCAAAAATGGTGGAGAGATGAAGGAGAAGATGTCCAAAATGTGCAGAAAAATCGTCATTTATCTTCTGCCATCGTCGTAGCGTCTCGACGCTAGGCCAGCGTCTCGACGCTCTGCCCTAAGTTTTCCGCGCGCGCGCTCGCGATGGCGTCGCGACGCAAGGCCAGCGTCGCGACGCTGCCCCGATAAAATTCCTGCGCGCGCCTCCTCCGGAGCGTCTCGACGCCAAGCAGGGTCTCGACGCCAGGGCAGCGTCGAGCTAGCGTCTCGACGCTATCACTCGACGCTTGCTCTCGGGTTTTTCCAGCGTCGAGCCAGCGTCTCGACGCTGTAGCTCGACGCTGGCTCTGGGGTTTGGGGCTGAAGCTTTGCCTCTCCAAGGCTGTTTTGGCCCGTTTCTTCACGGATCAAATTCCCCTCTTCCCGATGCATTCCCGGGGCGCTAAAACTCTACTTTAAGCACTCGAACATGCCTAACGGACGCACGAGCTCTTTGCCGCTTTTCTCCTACAAAAGAGATATATTTAATCGATTGAAAGCGGACTTTAGCTATAATTAGGAAGTATTTAATAGCTCCAAAATGGAGTTATCACGGTGCTTGCTACTTTTGTAGTTGGCTGTCCATCTCTGTTCTGGATGCTAGTTCCTGAATTGAGTTGAGTTTGTTCTGGATGCTTGTTGTCACCCCGAAAGGCGCCTTGTCCGGAGGGTGTGTCGGTTTTTTGGTGGGTGTCCTTGGATTAGGCTTTGTCGAGGGAAGCGATGCTTGCCTGGTCCTTGTGGCTTTCTGCCGGGCCTGCATACCTGATGCTTGTTCTTTTGCCAGAAGTAGAGGGAAGACGAGTTGAAGGGTCTCTTCTTTGTTTTGGTTTACTTGGCCGTGCTTGGGGGGCTGGCTTCTTGCATGCATATGTTGGATGGCCAGCTTGGCCCCTTTTTTCTCAGCATCTGTCTGTCCTCCCTCTGCTTTGCTTGGTGCCCCTTGACCTTGTCTGGAGTCGCTCTTTTGCTCGTGCCGGCCGGGGGATTGATGGCTTCGGGTGGTTTTTGGGCGGCTGGGGAGTTATGCTTCGTTTGTGCTCTGGCTTGTTGTTCCTCTTGTTTTGATTGTGCTCGTTTGCTCTTTGAGTTGTGTTGTAGTTATTTGCTTTTTTGTCTTTTCTGGCTCCTTCCCGCATGTGGGTTGGGTGCCGGGGTTTGTTGTTTGTTGGTTTTTTGTTGCTTTCCCTCGGGCTATAGTTTCCGTTGGGTTGTTTTGTTTGTTTGGTACATTGATTTTCCCAGTGATGTTCTCTTGTTTGGTGGTGCCCTTTGGCCTCGGGCTTTGAGGTCTTTTTGCTTAATATATAATCACCTTTGCAAAAAAAAAACTTGGTGACCCGCCGTAGTATTCCCCCTCGAGAGGAGTTAGGAAAGGATGGAGATCCCGAGTTTGGGATGGGGTTTAGCGCGCCTGGGACGAGGTTTGGGTTGGGGACTCCAGGAAAGTTTCCTCTGTTAGGCCAACATCGCTCGGATATGGTTGCGAGTGAGGGGGATGATGTGTCTATGGGCTCTGTGGATGGTTTTGGGCCGAATCTTAATGGGCCCTCTGGGCCACTTGGGACCCATGGTCAGGGACAGAAGTCAAATTGGGCCAATCTTTTTGGGCCGCAGTGGACATCCCCCGCTGTTGAACCCCTAGTCTATAACCCTCCAATTGAGAAGGATGGGATTATGTTTGCCATTCGCCATTCCCTCGGATGAGGTTATTGAGGAGGGCATAGCTGTCTGGAGAGGTTCCTTGGTGGGTCAGCTTATTGATGGCAAACTTCCTTTTTATGTTCTGGATCGGCTTGTCAGAAGGATTTGGGGACATGTGGAAGTTCCAACCAACAACTTGTTTGATAATGGTTTGATCATTTTAAAGTTCAAAAAGGACTCTGCTCGGGACTGGGTCCTAGAGAATGGCCCCTGGCACATTGGGGGGAAGCCTATCCTTCTGAGGCAGTGGGTCCCTGGGATAGTCCCCCAGACTTTTGTTTTCGATAAAATTCCTGTGTGGGTCAAGTTTTTTCATGTCCCTATGGAATTGTGGACCACTCCTGGGTTGAGTAATATTGCGAGTACGGTTGTTGTCCCTCTGCGGTTGGACAAGCCTACAAAGGACAAAACGTGCTCCTCGTATGCTCGGGTGTGTGTGGAGGTCGCGATTGATGCCCCTCTTCCCAGCAAGGTTGGGGTCACTGTCTATGGGGTGGATCACACTATCCCAATTGAATATGAGTGGAAGCCCAAGCGATGCCTGTCTTGTCGTGTCTTTGGTCATTCGGACACAGGTTGTCCGAAACAGACTGTGGGTAGTATTGATCCCATCCTCACTACACAGGTGTCTGCTGAGGGTGAGGTCAAGGTGCCGGCCCAGAGTGAGGGCGTGGGCTCGGATCAGGTAGTGGTTGCTAGTGGGGAGGGTCAACAGTCCTCCTCTCTTGAGGGTGTTGATGAGTTTATCCCTGTGGAAGGGAAATCTCGTAGGCGTAAACGGAACAGGAAGAAGGTTGCCAAATCCTTGGCTGCGACAGACTCGTCTGCCCATCCCATTGCCTTGGTTAGTCTCCCGAGTTCTCTTATTGGCCCCACCTCTAGGCTTTCCCGTTCTCCTGAGCCCCCAAAGGGGGTCCACGTGACTAACTCTTTCGGTTCTTTAGCTGATTCCTCGGGGTGTGCTTTGGCCTCCCCGAGGGTGGTTTCCTTAGTGGAAAAGGCGCTCTGTGACAGTGTGGACCCTCGATGGTGTCAGGATGCCACTGTATCCCCTTCTACTTCCTATGTCTAGTTGGTGCTCGTGGAATGTGCGCGGTCTCACTGACCCGACAAAAGGACGATGTGTTCGTTCCTTTTTGCAGTCTGAGAACATTGGTTTCTGTTGTCTGGTAGAAACTAAGGTTAAGGCTCATCAGTTTGACTTCGTGTTTCGTTCCTTTGGGGCCGATTGGCAGTGCGTGTGTAGTTATGGGGATAGTGGCCTGAGTCGTATTTGGGTGTTATGGCGTTCCCGCCGTTTCTCTTTCTCTCCTAGCCTGATTAGTCCTCAGTTGGTTACTGGCTCCCTGGTGGATCTGTCTACTCAGGTTGTGACTCATATTGCCTGTGTGTATGGGTCCAATCTCGAGGCAGGGCGGTCTGCTTTGTGGATGGAGTTGGACTTGGCTTGTTCGAGCTGGTCTTCCCTTGGAGTAGTTATGGGAGACTTTAATGAGACTCGGCGGCTGACTGAGAGGAGTGGTGGTAACCATAGCCTTTCTGCGATGGGAGCCTTTGATAATGCTCTCCTAGAGGCTGACTGGGTTGAGCTGCCGGTTCAGGGGAATTGGTTCACTTGGACTAGCCGCCCGAAGGGAGGCCCGGGAGGTCAGTTGGGGAGGTTAGATAGAGATTTGGTGAATGCTGAGTGGGCTTCTGCCCGCCCTATGTGTGTGGTGCACGTGCATGATTGGGGTGTTTCTGATCATAGTCCGATGGTTTTCTCTCCAGGCCCTTTAGGTGCTCGTCGGTCTCCCTTCTTTCGGTTCTTTAACCATTGGGGTGAGTCTGATAGGTTTTTGTCTGTGGTCGCTAGTAGGTGGGTGACCCGTGTTGGGGTCTCTCCGCTTGTTAGCTTCGCTCGCAATTTAAAGGGCTGAAAGAGGTCTCTAAGGCAGGAGTTTGGGAAGCCGATTGCCGTGCTTAGTCAGCAGGTTGTTGATCTTCGCTTGGCCATGGAGGCTGCCCAGGCTGGAGTTTTGGCTGATCCCTTTCTCCCTCCCTCCAGCTTCAGGCCTCTGAGGCCTCGGATAGGTTTTGGGCAGCTGCTATGTGTGAAGAAGCCTCTCTTCGGCAGAAATCGGGGGTTAAATGGCTGGCGTTAGAGGATAGGAACTCGGGTTTCTTTCACAGGAGCGTGAAAGTTACGGCAGCCTGGAATAACTTTTCCTCTCTGGTTTACGGTTCTGGGGCCAGGTTGTCTTCCCATGAGGATATCTCGAGATCTCTAGTTCATTTTTTCCAGGGGCTCTTGGGTTCCCAGGGGTTGGTTACCGTAACCTTATAGAGCAATTAAAACCGATTGTGGGGTTTTTGTGGTCTGATCAGTGTGTAACTGTTCTCATCCGCCCCATCTCGAGAGATGAGGTTCGAGTTGTTCTCTTTTCCATGAGTAGTGCCAAGCCTCCTGGGCCGGATGGCTTCCCTGTGGGGTTTTTCAAAGCTGCTTGGAGTGTTGTTGGGGATGATTTCTGTTCCGCAGCGCTTCACTTCTTTTTTTTGCAAAAGTGATTATATATAAGCAAAAGGCCTCAAAGCCCGAGGCCAAAGGGCACAACAACAAGGGAACAAACACTGGGAGAACCAATGTACGACAACAAAACGAAAACAACACAACGGAAACCTCACAGCCCGAGGGATAGCAATAAGCCAAACAACAACATACCCCAGCATCCAACCCACAAACGGGAAGGAGCTAGAAAATACAAAAAGCAGAAAGAAGTAACACAACTAAAAAGCAAAGAAACAGCTGAAGCAGGAGGAAAACAAAGAGATAGATCACGAGGGAATCGTGACACCGCAACCGCGACCTGCCCACAAAACTCCCCAGACAATCCAACCCCCGGCCGGAACAAGCGACAGAGCAACACCAGACAGGGTCAAGGGGCACCAAGCAAACCAGAGAGAGGACAGGCAGATGCTGAGAAATAAGGGGCCAAGCTGGCCATCCTTCAAATGCAAGCAAGAATCTCGCCCCCCAAGCTCGACCAAGAAACCGACCAAAGAAGAGGCCCATCAACTCATCTTCCCCCTACTTATGGCAAAAGAACAACCATCCGGTATGCAGGCACGGCAGAAAGCCACAGGGACCCAGCCAGCATCGCTTCCCTCGACAAAGCCAGATCCAAGGACCCACCAAAAGCCCACACACCCTCAGGACAAAGCGCCTTTCGGGGTGACAACAAGCGACCAGAACTCAACTCAATTAGGAACCAGGACCGGCAGGGGACAACGAGAACCCACAGAACAAGAGAAGGACAACCAACTGCAAAAGAAACAAGCACCGCCTGAAGAACTCCAACAGCTCGGGACACCTCACAGACTAGCCTCGCAGAGCCCCACACAAGAATCCCACCAGGGAGAAAAGCCAAGGGCAGCCAAGGACAAACAGATGAAGAAGCCAACACCAAAACCAGAAACCCCTCCAGAAGAATGGACAACAGCATGAACCAGGGACAGATCAGGGGAAGAAGCAAACGCCATAAGCGAGACAGCACCACATAGAGCAACCTGACAAAACACCTGCACACACTCAAAGAACAAGACAAAGTCAATCAATAGAATCCCAGGGGGAGACGGCCGAAACCGCACCCACCTAGGACGAGCAAGCAGAAGAAATATCAGACCGAATAGCAGCGATAACCGACTGAGTAGGGCGGTGACCCGGGCCATGAAAACGCAAATTGCGTTCCATCCAGATATGGTAAATCACGGCACACCAGGCCACCCTCCAAACAAGCTTACGCTTGTGCTGCCCAGCACTCACCCGACAAATCCACTCAAGCTCAGCATCCCAAGGGAGAACGAGGCGGGAAGCTCTGCCCCAACAGAGGATATCCTCCCACACCAAACTCGCAAAGGGGCACTGGAAGAACAAGTGGTCACGGGACTCAGTCCCGAACAAACAAAGCAAACAATCAGTAGGTGTCGAGGGGATCCACCGAGCCAGCCTATCACGAGTATACAAGCGGTCCCTCAAGGCCAGCCAAGTGACAAAAGCATGACGCGGAATATTCCCCCCGAACCAAAGCAAACCCTGCCACGGGACCACTGTCCCACGGGGGCGAATCGCCTCCCAAGCACTAGAGACCGAAAAACCAATCCCGCCAGGAACCCAGATCAACTTATCCTCCCTACCTGGGCAACACACAGTAGAGCGCACAGCATCGGCGATCTCCAACAAATCAGGAGACACTGCCGGCCACCGCCACGAACCATCAGGTAGCAAAAAATCAGAGACCATCGCTTGAATATGACTAGCTGCGTCATACAAGATACGATCACTAATTCTGGGGAGAATAGGACCATCAGGCAGCCAAGGATCAACCCACATACGACACCTAGAACCGTCACCTATGGAAAAGCGGATAAGTGGACGGAATTGGTCCCGAAGCCCCATAATCGCCTTGAGGCACCAAGACCACGTAGACGACACAGGAATCGTCCAAAGAGACCGACCACGGAGGATATACGCCTCCATCCAAGCCACCCACAGGGAACCAGAGCGAAGCAGGAGGAGCCAGAGGAGCTTCATAATTGCAGCCGAGTTCCAGGAGGGGATATGACGAATACCTAAACCTCCCTCACTCTTCGGCAAACAAATGTCAGCCCAGGCAACCTTTGCCCCCCCACAACCAGAAGGAGAGCCCTTCCAGAGGTAGCAACGAAGCAAACTCTCAACCCTATGGACTATACGAGCAGGCAGCACAAAGACACTAGCCCAATAGACCTGGAAGCTCTGAAGGACCGACTGGATAAGCTGCAACCTACCTGCATAGGAAAGAGCCCTAGCAGTCCAACTGCCAATCCTAGAGGTGATCCGATCAATCAGAGGCTGGCAATCCCTATAAGACAACCGACCTGAGATGAGAGGGAGACCTAAGTAACACACAGGCAAGGTCGCCAGAGCAACACCCATGAACTCAGCCAGACCTACAGCCACCTGGACAGGAACCCCCGCGCAGAACATCGAGCTCTTAGCAGAGTTGGCCACAAGGCCAGAAAGCTCCTGGAAGTGAAGTAAAGTCTGCTGGACAAACCTCAAGGAAGCCCTGTTCCCCGCAGAGAAAATCATCAAGTCATCCGCAAAGCAAAGATGGGTAAGATTAACCATCTCACACTTGGGATGAAACTCAAACTCAGGCGGCGGGGAATTCAGCAGCCGCGATAAGACTTCCATACACATGACGAACAGGTAAGGGGACAGGGGATCACCCTGACGGAGACCACGCCTACCCGCAAAAAACCCCTCAGAGGACCCATTCACCGAGATGGAGAACATAGGCGAAGTAACGCAAGCCCGGACCCAGTTGACAAACTGGCAGGGAGTACCAATCGAAAGCAGTAAGCCAAAGAGAAAATCCCACTGAATGGAGTCATAAGCCTTCTGCAGGTCAATCTTCAGCACACACCGCGGGCTCCCTTTGTTGAGGTGGTAACCCCCAACCAACTCCTGGCAGAGCAGAATGTTATCCACAATGCTCCTACCTTGAACAAAGGCCGACTGATTCGGACTAATGAAGGAAGGCAGCCACACGCGAAGACGATTAGCCAAAACCTTTGCAATGCATTTATACAACACATTACAGCAGGAAATAGGCCTGAAATCCTCAACCCGTGAAGCACCCACCTTCTTAGGAATCAAGGTAAGAGAGGTGGCATTGATACCAGGAGGAAGGAAGGAGGTATCAAAGAAGTGAAGCACAGCGGAAACGAAATCATCCCCAACAACACTCCAAGCAGCTTTGAAAAACCCCACAGGGAAGCCATCCGGGCCAGGAGCCCTGGCACTACTCATGGAAAAGAGAACAGCTCGAACTTCCTCTCGCGAGATGGGGCGAGTGAGATCAGTTACACACTGATCAGACCACGAAAACCCCACCATCGGCTTTAAACACTCAGTGAGGTCACGATACCCAACCTCTTGGGATCCCAAGAGACCCTGGAAATAATGAACCAGAGATCTCGAGATGTCCTCATGGGACGACATCCTGACCCCAGAGCCATCAACCAAAGAGGAAAAATTATTTCGGGCTGCCCTAACTTTTACGCTCCTGTGAAAGAACCCCGAGTTCCTATCCCCTAACGCCAGCCACTTGACCCTCGATTTTTGCCGAAGGGAGGCTTCCTCACACCTAGCGGCCGCCCAGAACCTATCAGAAGCCTCAGCAGCCTGACGCTGGAGGGAAGGAGAAAGGGGGTCCACCAAAACTCCCGCCTGGGCAGCCTCCATGGCCAAGCGCAGATCAATAACCTGCTGACTAAGCACGGGAATCGGCGTCCCAAACTCCTGCCTGAGAGTCCGCTTTAAGCCCTTTAAATTGCGAGCGAAGCTAACAAGCGGAGAGACCCCAACATGGGTCACCCACCTACTGGCAATCACAGACAAAAACCTATCAGACTCCCCCCAATGGTTGAAAAACCGAAAGGAGGGAGACCGACGAGCACCTAAAGGGCCTGGAGAGAAAACCAATGGACTATGGTCAGAGACACCCCAGTCATGCACGTGCACCCCACACATAGGCCGACCGGAAGCCCATTCAGCGTTGACCAAAACTCTATCCAACCTTCCCAACTGACCTCCTGGGCCACCCCTCGGGCGACTAGTCCAAGTGAACCAATTCCCCTGAATCGGCAGCTCAACCAAGTCAGCCTCTAGGAGAGCAGTATCAAAGGCTCCCATCGCAGAAATGCTATGGTTACCCCCACTCCTCTCAGTCAACCGGCGAGTCTCATTGAAGTCTCCCATAACTACACCAGGGGAAGACCAACTCGAACACGCCAAGGCCAACTCCCTCCACAAAACAGACCTCCCATCCTCGAGATTGGACCCATACACACAGGCAATATGAGTCACAACCTGAGAAGACAGGTCCACCAGGGAGCCAGTAACCAACTGAGGACTAATCAGGCTAGGGGAGAAAGAGAAACGGCGGGAACGCCATAACACCCAAATACGACCCAGGCCGCTATCCCCATAACTACAAACACACTGCCAATCAGCCCCAAAGGAACGAAAAACGAAATCAAACTGATGAGCCTTAACCTTAGTTTCTACCAGACAGCAGAAACCAATATTCTCAGCCTGCAAAAAGGAGCGAACACATCGTCCTTTTGTCGGGTCAGTGAGACCGCGCACATTCCACGAGCACCAACTAGACATAGGAAGTAGACGGGGAAACAATGGCATCCTGACACCATCGAGGGTCAACACTGTCACAGAGCGTCTTTTCTACTAAGGAAACCACCCTCGGGGGGACCAAATCACACCCCAACGAATCTGAAAGAGAATCGAAAGAGTTAGTCACATGTACCCCCTTCGGGGGCTCAGGAGAACGGGAAGGCCGAGAGGAGGGGCCAATAGGAGAACTCGGGAGACTAGCCAAGGCAAAGGGTAGGGCAGACGAATCTGCAGCCAAGGACCTGGCAGCCTTCTTCCGTTTACGCCTACGGGATTTCCCTCCCACAGGGAGAAAGTCATCACCAACCTCCAGAGAGGAGGCTTGATCACCCTCCCCACTAGCAACCCCTACCTGATCCGAGTTCACGCCAACACTCTGGGCCGGCACCCTGACCCCACCCTCAGTAGACACCTGTGTAGGGAGGATGGGATCAAAACTACTCACAGGCTTTTTAGGACAGCCGGAGTCCGAGTGGCCAAAGACACGACAGGATAGGCACCTCTTGGGCTTCCATTCATACTCAATGGGGATAGTATGATCCACCCCATAGACCGTGACCCCAACCTTGCTAGGAAGAGGGGCATCAATCGCAACCTCCACACAGACTCGAGCATACGAGGAGCACGTTTTGTCCTTTGTAGGCTTATCCAACCTTAAAGGAACACCTACCGTACTCGCAATATTGCTCAACCTAGGAGTGGTCCACAATTCCATAGGGACATGGAAAAACTTAACCCACACAGGAATTTTATCGAACACAAAGGTCTGGGGGACAATCCCAGGGGCCCACTGCCTCAATAGGATAGGCTTCCCTCCGAAGTGCCAGGGGCCATTCTCTAAGACCCAGTCCCTAGCTGAGTCTTTTTGGAACCTGAAAATGATCAATCCATTATCAAACAGGTTAATGGTTGGAACTTCCACATGTCCCCAAATCCTCCTGACCAGCCGATCAAGGACAAAAAAGGGAAGTTTACCATCCATAAACTGTCCCACCAACGAACCCCTCCAAACTGCTATGCCCTCCTCAATAACCTCATCCGAGGGAATGGCAAACATAATCCCATCCTTCTCAATAGGAGGGTTATAGAGGAGAGGTTCATCAGATGGAGAGGTCCACTGAGGCCCAAAAAGATTGGCCCAACTGGCCTTATGCTCCTGACCGAGGGACCCAAGGGGCCCACCCGACCCCATGTGATTAGGCCCAAACCCACCTAAAGAACCCACAGACGCCTCATCCCCCTTGCTCATACCTACATCCAGACGAGGATGGCCAAGTAGGGGAAACTTTCCTGGAATCCCCGAACCACTCCTAGGCCCAAACGAGCTACACCCCAACCTACCCTCACTAGTTCCAACCTTTTCCTCGAGCGGCAAACCCTCAGCCCGATTGGGCTTACCACGCCTAGTCACCAGATGGCCCAACGGACCACGGCCTATTGGGCTAAGAGAGGACGGCCCAATTGGCAACACAACTTTACCTAAGTCATGAACAATTGGGCCAAGCCCAATTTGGTCATGCCCAGAATTATCAATCAATTCAAGCCCATTTGGGCCAATCTCTTTAGCACTTGTAACTTTTTGGCCAAGCCCAATAGAATCAATCCCATTTGTTGCAAGCCCATTTGAGAATTCAAGATGGGAATCACACATAAGGTTGCTGCCTTCACGGTTTTGAGGGTGATAATTAATTGAATTTCCAATATTTCCTTTGAAACCCAATTGCCCATAATTAGCTACAGAGGGGGAACTCAAACTTACCTTATTTGGCAAAGTCTGCACCCGTCCAGCCAAAGGGAGAGAGGGAAACCCAAACGAATCCTTTTTTAAACTTACCTTATTTGCCTTCTTTGGCAATGACTGCAATCGTCCAGCTGTGTGGGCCCCAAGAGAAAAGAATTCCTCATTTAAACCATCTGAAGAGCAACGCAAATCTTCTCTCCCTTCATTCCCGCCCGCAGAAATAAAAGACTTTCCTTCAATAGGCTTAGCAATGAATGCTTGGGTATCAGCCGCCGCAAACTTGGAGGAAGAGTCATTTTGCCCTAACCCAGCATCTTCAACCTCCAGCCGAGGCTTATCAGCAGCAGCATTCCTCATGATTGACGAAACGGAAGCCTCTTGTGCAGAAGAATGATTTCGGGGCTTAGGACACCGACCATCATCTACGCAGAGATCGTCCCCATCAATCGAAACCTGCTGAAGGGCACAACCCCCTGTTTTCCCATTTTTAGACGGAGAAGAAACCTGCCCAGAAGAGCCGGAGGACTCTCCTTGGAAACCATCCTTCACACGACAAGAGCTTTGCGTAGCACCACTCCCAACCTCCTTAACATTTGATTTTAGAGCAAGCTCAGCCGACCACTTGCCCCCCTTACCTCCATTACTCTGTTTTGCCTCAGTGCTTAAAACAACAGCAGCCGAAGATGAATGCCTAGGAACCAGCCCCCCACAACCTTTATCTAATGAGTTAGGGAGTACAATCGGATGTTCCCCACTTGAAGGCACTGGAGAAGCTACCCCTGAGATGGCTGCAGATTTAGGAGGCCAAGAGCTATGCATACCATTGCTTTGGGCAAAAGGCTTCTTCAGGGGAGATTTTTTCTTACGCATCTTCAAGCACCCGTGAACCCAAACTGAAGAAAACCCCTTACCTCTCACGGCACAAAACAACAACCCTTAGCTGCCCCAACCAGAACAAAAGGACCAAGAACAGAGTACCAAGAACAGAGCACCACGAACTCTAAAAGCAAATTGAAAAAACCACAAAACAGAATTGAAAAGACGCAAAAACAGAAGAGTGAAGGGAACTTACCTCGGTGATGCGCCCAGCTCCGCTACCTTCATCAGCCGTAAATACGAAGCTTCAACGAACAGCCATGGAAGCCACGAAAACACCATTAGAGAAGCGCAAGAAAACCTCAGTCCCCCATTGTTGGGAGGAGAGAGAACAGAGAGAATATGCGGGCCTTAAAAATTTTGTATATTAATTCACTAGGGTTTCAGCGCTTCACTTCTCTTCTCTTCTTTGATACCTCCTTCCTTCCTCCTGGCACCAATGCCACCTCTCTTACCTTGATTCCTAAGAAGGTGGGTGCCTCCCGGGTTGAGGATTTCAGGCCTATTTCCTGTTGTAATGTGTTGTACAAATGCATTGCAAAGGTTTTGGCTAATCGTCTTCGCGTGTGGCTGCCTTCATTCATAAGTCTGAATCAGTCAGCCTTTGTTCAAGGGAGGAGTATTGTGGATAACATTCTGCTCTGCCAGGAGTTAGTTGGGGGTTACCACCTCAATAAAGGGAGCCCGCGGTGTGTGCTGAAGATCAACCTGCAGAAAGCTTATGATTCTATCCAGTGGGATTTTCTCTTTGGCTTACTGCTCTCGATTGGTACGCCTTGCCAGTTTGTCAACTGGATCCGGGCTTGCGTCACTTCGCCTATGTTCTCCATTTCGGTGAATGGGTCCTCTGAGGGGTTTTTTGCGGGTAGGAGGGGTCTCCGTCAGGGAGATCCCATGTCCCCTTACCTGTTCGTCATGTGTATGGAAGTCTTGTCGCGGCTGCTGAATTCTCCGCCGCCTGAGTTTGAGTTTCATCCCAAGTGCGAGAGGGTTAATCTTACCCATCTTTGCTTTGCGGATGACTTGATGATTTTTTCTGCGGGAAATAGGACTTCTTTTTTTTTTTGGCAAAGGTGATTATATATAAGCAAAAAGACCTCAAAGCCCGAGGCCAAAGGGCACCATCAAACAAGAGAACAACCACTGGGAAAACCAATGTACGACAACAAAACAAAAACAACCCAACGGAACCTCAGAGCCCGAGGGAAAGCAACAAAGAAACCAAACAACTACAAACCCTGGCATCCAACCCACAAGCGGGAAGGAGCCAGAAAAGACAAAAAGCAAATAAATACAACACAACTCAAAAAGCAAAAGAACACAGCTGAAGCAAGAGGAAACAACAAGACAGAATACTAACGAAGCATAACTCCTCAGCCGCCCAAAAAACACCCCAGGCCATCCATCCCCCGGCCGGCACGAGCGAAAGAGCGACACCAGGCAGGGACAAGGGGCACCAAGCAAAAACAGAGGGAGGACAGACAGATGCTGAGATAAAAGGGGCCAAGCTGGCCATCCATCATATGCATGCAAGAAGCCAGCCCCCCAAGCACGACCAAGTAACCAAAGAAAGAAGAGGCCCTTCAACTCGTCTTCCCCCTACTTATGGCAAAAGAACAACCATCTGGTATGCAGACACGGCAGAAAGCCACAAGGACCCAGCCAGCATCGCTTCCCTCGACAAAGCCAGATCCAAGGACCCACCAAAAGCCCACACACCCTCCGGACAAAGCGCCTTTCGGGGTGACAACAAGCATCCAGAACAAACTCAACTCAATTAGGAACCAGGACCGCCAGGGGACAAAGAGCACCCACAGAACAGAGATGGACAGCCAACTGCAGAAGTAGCAAGCACCGCCGGAACCAACCCCAACAGCTGGTGGCACCCCACAGACTAGCCTCTCAAAGCCCCACTAAAAAACCCCACCAGGGAAGAAAGAGCCAAGGACAGCAAGGGACAGACAGGTGAAAAAAGCAAGCAACTGATCGAGCCTCAGCAAGCAGCGTCCTCAAAGCAGGAACAAGCACAAGGACAAGCTCAAACAAGCAAGCCTCACAGACCAAACTGAAAACCCCCTCCAGAGAAGAGACAACAGCAGCAACCAGGTACAGAGCAGGGGAAGAAGCAATCGCCAGAAGCGAAACAGCACCGCAAAGAGCAACCTGAAAAAACACCTGCACACACTCAAAGAACAAGACAGAGTCAATCAAAAGAATCCCAGGGGGAGCCGGCCGAAACCGCACCCACCCAGGACGAGCATGCAGAAGAAATATCAGACCGAATAGCAGCGATAACCGACTGAGGAGGACGGTGGCCCGGGCCGTGAAAACGCAAGTTGCGTTCCATCCAAATATGCTAGATCACAGCACACCAGGCCACTCTCCAAACAAGCTCACGGTTGTGCTGCCCAGCACTCTCCCGACAAATCCACTCAAGCTCAGCATCCCAAGGGAGAACGAGGCGGGAAGCTCTACCCCAATAGAGGATATCCTCCCACACCAAACTCGCAAAGGGGCACTGAAAGAACAAGTGGTCACGAGACTCAGTACCGGACAAACAAAGCAAACAATCGGTAGGGGTCGAGGGGATCCACCTAGCCAGCCTATCACGGGTATACAAACGGTCCCTCAAGGCCAGCCAGGTGACAAAAGCATGACGCGGAATATTCCCCCCGAACCATAGCAAACCCTGCCAAGGAACCACTGTCCCACGGGGGCGGATCGCCTCCCAAGCACTCGAAACAGAAAAACCAATCCCGCCTGGAACCCAGATCAACCTATCCTCCCTACCTGGGCAACACACAGTAGAGCGCACGGCATCGGCGATCTCCAACAACTCAGGAGACACTACCGGCCACCGCCACGAACCATCAGGTAGCAGGAAATCAGAGACCATAGCTTGAATATGACTAGTTGCGTCATACAAGATACGATCACTAATCCTGGGGAGAATAGGACCATCAGGCAGCCAAATAGGACTTCTTTGAGTTTTGTTCAGCAGACCTTACATCACTTCCAGGAGCTTTCAGGCCTTGTGGCTAACTCCGCTAAGAGCTCGATGTTCTGTGCGGGGGTTCCTGTCCTGGTGGCTGACGGCCTTGCTGAGTTCATGGGTGTTGCTCTCGCGTCCCTGCCTGTTTGTTACTTAGGTCTCCCTCTCCTCTTTGTAAGGCTGTCTTCTCGGGATTGCCAGCCCCTGATTGATTTGATCACCTCTAGGATTGGTAGTTGGACTGCTAGGGCTCTTTCTTATGCTGGTAGGTTGCAGCTTATTCAGTCGGTCCTCCAGAGCTTCCAGGTCTATTGGGCTAGTGTTTTTGTGCTGCATGCTCGTATAGTCCATAGGGTTGAGAGTTTGCTTCGTTGCTACCTATGGAAAGGCTCTCCTTCTGGTCGTTGGGGGGCGAAGGTTGCCAGGGCTGACATTTGTTTGCCGAAACGGGAGGGAGGTTTGGGTATTCGGCATATCCATTCCTGGAACTTGGCAGCTGTTATGAAGCTCCTTTGGCTCCTTCTGCTTCGCTCTGGTTCTCTGTGGGTCGCTTGGATCGAGGAGTATATCCTCCGTGGTCGTTCTCTTTGGACGATTCTTGTGTCGTCTCTGTGGTCTTGGTGCCTCAAGGCGATTATGGGGCTTCGTGACCAATTTTGTCCACTTGTCCGGTTTTCCATTGGTGATGGTTGTAGGTGCCGTATGTGGGTTGATCCTTGGCTGCCTGATGGTCCTATTCTCCCAAGGATTAGTGATCGTATCTTGTATGACGCGGCTAGTCATATTTAAACTATGGTCTCTGATTTCCTGCTGCCTGATGGCTCGTGGCGGTGGCCGTTGGTGTCTCCTGAGTTGTTGGAGATATCCGATGTCGTGCGCTCTACTGTGTGTTGCCCAGGTAGGGAGGATAGGTTGATCTGGGTTCCAGGCGGGATTGGTTTTTCTGTTTCGAGTGCTTGGGAGGCGATCCGCCCCCGTGGGACAGTGGTTCCTTGGCAGGGTTTGCTATGGTTCGGGGGGAATATTCCGCGTCATGCTTTTGTCACCTGGCTGGCCTTGAGGGATCGACTGTATACCCGTGACAAGCTGGCTAGGTGGATCCCCTCGACCCCTACTGATTGTTTGCTTTGTTTTTCTGGGACGGAGTCCCGCGACCACCTGTTCTTTCAGTGCCCCTTTGCGAGTTTGGTGTGGGAAGATATCCTCAGGTGGGGTAGAGCTTCCCGCCTCGTTCTCCCTTGGGATGCTGAGCTTGAGTGGATATGTCGGGAGAGTGTTGGGCAGCACAAGCGTAAGCTTGTTTGGAGAGTGGCCTGGTGTGCTGTGATCTACCATATTTGGACGGAATGCAACTTGCGTTTTCACGGCCCGGGTCACCGTCCTCCTCAGTCGGTTATCGCTGCTATTCGGTCTGATATATTTTCTGCATGCTCGTCCTGGGTGGGTGCGGTTTCGGCCGGTTCCCCCATGGGATTCTTTTGATTGACTTTATCTTGTTCTTTGAGTGTGTGCAGGTGTTTTTTCAGGTTGCTCTTTGCGGTGCTGTTTCGCTTCTGGCGATTGTTTCTTCCCCTGCTCTGTCCCTTGGTTGCTCTTTGTGGTGCTGTTTCGTTGCTGGCGATTGCTACTTCGCCTAATCTGTCCCTAGGTGCTGCTGTTGTCTCTTCTCTGGAGGGGGTTTTCAGTTAGGTCTGTGAGGCTTGCCTGTTTGGGGCCTCTCCCTGTGGTTGTTCCTGCTTTGAGGGCGCTTCTTGCAGAGGCTCGTTCAGTTTGCTTGCATTCTTCTCCTGTTTGCCCTTTGCTGTCCTTGGCTCTTTCTCCCCTGGTGGGCTTTTTGAGTGGTGGCTATGAGAGGCTAGTCTGTGGGGGGCCTCTCTCTGTAGGGGTTGGTTTAGGCGGTGCTTGCTACTTTTGCAGTTGGTTGTCCATCTCTGTTCTGTGGGTGCTCTTTGCCCCCTGGTGTGGTCCTGGTTCCTGAATTGAGTTGAGTTTGTTCTGGATGCTTGTTCTCACCCCGAAAGGCGCCTTGTCCGGAGGGTGTGTCGGTTTTTGGTGGGTGTCATTGGATTAGGCTTTGTCGAGGGAAGCGATGCTTGCCTAGTCCTTGTGGCTTCCTGCCCGGCCTGCATACCTGATGGTTGTTCTTTTGCCAGAAGTATGTGGAAGACGAGTTGAAGGGCCTTTTCTTTGTTTTGGTTTACTTGGTCGTGCTTGGGGGGCTGGCTTCTTGCATGCATATGATGGATGGCCAGCTTGGCCTCTTTTTTTCTCAGCATCTGTCTGTCCTCCCTCTACCTTGCTTGGTGCCCCTTGACCTTGTCTGGAGTCGCTCTTTTGCTCGTGCTGGCCGGGGGTTTGATGGTTCTGGCTTGTTGTTTCCTCTTGCTTCGGTTGTGTTCATTTGCTCTTTGGGTTATGTTGTATTTAATTGCTTTTTTGTCTTTTCTGGCTCCTTCCCGCTTGTGGGTTGGGTGCTGGGGTTTGTTGTTTGTTGGTTTTTATTGCTCTCCCTCGGGCTGTGAGGTTTCCGTTGGGTTGTTTTTGTTTTGTTTGGTACATTGGTTTTCCCAGTGGATGTTCTCTTGTTTGATGGTGCCCTTTGGCCTCGGGCTTTGAGGTCCTTTTTGCTTAATTTATACTCACCTTTGCAAAAAAAAAGAAAATCATCAAGTCATCCGCAAAGCAAAGATGGGTAAGCTTAACCCTCTCACCCTTGGGATGAAACTCAAACTCAGGCGGGGGGGGGGGGGGGGGGGGGGGGGGGGGGAGGGGGGGGGGGGGGGGGTTAAAGGGGAATTTAGCAGCCGCGGGGGGGGGGGGGGGTTAAAGGGGAATTTAGCAGCCGCGACAAGACTTCCATACACATGACGAACAGGTAAGGGGACAGGGGATCTCCCTGACGGAGACCCCTCCTCCCCACAAAGAACCCCTCAGAGGACCCATTAACAGAATTGGAGAACATAGGCGAAGTAACGCAAGCCCGGATCCAGTGTACAAACTGGCAAGGCGTACCAATCGCGAGCAGCAAGCCAAAGAGGAAATCCCACTGGATAGAATCATAGGGTTTCTGCAGGTCGACCTTCAGCATACACCGCGGGCTACCCTTATTGAGGTGGTACCCCCAACCAACTCCTGGCAGAGCAGAATGTTATCCACAATACTCCTCCCTTGAACAAAGGCCGACTGATTCAGACTAATGAAGGAAGGCAGCCACACACGAAGACGATTAGCCAAAATCTTCGCAATGCATTTATACAACACATTACAACAGGAAATGGGCCTAAAATCCTCAACCCGGGAGGCACCCACCTTCTTTGGAATCAAGGAAAGAGAGGTGGCATTGATACTAGAAGGAAGGAAGGAAGTATTAAAGAAGTGAAGCGCTGCGGAACAAAAATCATCCCCAACAACACTCCAAGCAGCTTTGCAAAACCCCACTGGGAAACCATCGGGACCTGGAGCCTTGGCACTACTCATGGAAAAGAGAACAGCTCAAACCTCATCTTTCGAGATGGGACGGATGAGATCAGTTACACACTGATCAGACCATAAAAAACCCACAATCGGCTTTAACTGCTCTGTAAGGTCACGGTAACCAACCCTCTGAGAACCCAAGAGCCCCTGGAAATACTGAACCACAACTCTTTTTTTTTGCAAAGGTGAATATATATTAAGCAAAAGGACCTCAAAGTCCGAGGCCAAAGGGCACCATCAAACAAGCGAACATCCACTAGGAAAAACAATGTACCAAACAAAACAAAAACAACCCAACAGAAACCTCACAGCCCGAGAGAGAGCAACAAAAACCAACCAACAACAAAACCCCGGCACCCAACCCACAAGCGGGAAGGAGCCAGAAAAGCCAAAAAAGCAGATAAAGACAACACAATCCACTATTTGGTTTTGTGCAATTCGGAATCTTACTCAGTTTTTTTGGCACGTGCTTTAAATGCTTCCGTTGAGGATTTTAGGGCTTTGAGATTGGGGTGCAAGGTTGTTAGATATTAGACTAGCAGGCTTCGAGAGTTGTAGTTTGAGGTTAAAAAGCGTCCCCGACTATAAGTTTGGAAAATAAGGGAAGAAAGGAGCGATATGGAAAGTGCAAAAAACTGAAAACGCCCCGGTGGGATGCATTTTTTGAAATTTTTTTTTATTCAAAAATGGGTTCGCATTGATCAAACATTCACAATCCACTCTTTGGTTTTGTGCAATTCGGAATCTTACTCAGTTTTTTTGGCCCGTGCTTTAAATGCTCCCGTTGAGGATTTTAGGGCTTTGAGATTGGGGTGCAAGGTTGTTAGATATTAGACTCGCAGGCTTCGAGAGTTGTAGTTTGAGGTTAAAAAGCATCCCCGACCATAAGTTTGGAAAAGAAGGGAAGAAACGGGAGATATGAAAATGGCAAAAAACCGAAAACGCCCTGGTGGGATGCATTTTTTGAAAAAAAATTTAATTCAAAAATGGGTTCGTATTGATCAAACATTCACAATCCACACTTTGGTTTTGTGCAATTCAGAATCTTACTCAGTTTTTTTGGCACGTGCTTTAAATGCTCCCGTTGAGGATTTTAGGGCTTTGAGATTGGGGTGCAAGGTTGATAAGGCAAACTCAATTGCAAGTTCAAACACCCAAGCTAATTTAGCAAGAACCCTTGAAGCAAGAATTAGAACCCTCCTAGATCTAGATGCTATCAACCAAGAGATGAAGGTTAGGAAAAGATTACCTCTTTGATCTATGATCTAGAGACAAGAATTGAACTTCTTGCTCTAAATTGAATCAATCCACTTGTTAGAATGATCAATTCTAAAAAGCTTGATCCGGCAGCCACCCTAAACACAAGGAATGACAAATTCTGGAAGTTGGCAAGACAAGGTTATGACTCACGAAATTCCAAAGCAAATTCACACTCAAGGTGATTTGTAATTCTCAATTCATTCAAAATCTCCCCTTTTTTTCATTTGTGCCCCACCAATTTATAAGCTAATACAAGCATGATAATGTAACATACATAGTAAATGTAAAGTAAAATAAAACAACTAGGAATTAAAACAATGTTCAATTTGTAACCGCCAAAGAATTAAAAACAATTCCTAAGTGCTTGAGCTTGTAAGAATGGTCATATCTTCTGAACATCATTGATGTCTTTAGGATGTAGGATGCGCTTTCAAATTACAAATATTGAATTTTGAATTCATCTCTTCATCGAAATTGGCGTCCACATGAAGACTCCTTCCTTGCGCTGAAACCAACCATCCTTGAACATGAGTTATGTAGGCTTGTCGAATTAGTCTTGCCTTGGACCTTGTAATTGGACCTTGTGGATTAAGAATTGGACTTGTGGTGCCATAATCCATATCATCTTCCCTCTCTTCAAGAAGATTCGTCCTCGAATCAAGATCATCATCCCCTACATCAAATGGACTCAAATCAGCAACATTAAATGTAGAACTCACTGAAAACTCACCCGGAAGATCAATCTTGTAAGCATTGTTGTTGATCCTCTCAAGCACTTTATATGGTCCATCTCCCCTTGGATGAAGCTTAGTTTTCCTTTGAGAAGGAAACCTCTCCTTCCTAAAGTGAATCCAAACCCAGTCCCCCGGTTGGAAAACAAGCTCTTTTCTCCCTTTGTTGATCCTAGAAGCCACCTTGGAGTTTTGCTTCTCAATTCTTTCCTTGACTTCCTTGTGTAATTTCTTGATAAAATCAGACCTAGAAGTAGCTTCATCATTAACAATATCATTAGAAAGTAAAGGAAGCAAGTCAAGAGGAGTAGTAGGATTAAAGCCATAAACAACCTCAAATGGAGAGCAATGTGTAGTACTATGAATAGCACGGTTATAAGCAAACTCCACAAAAGGCAAACAATCCTCCCAAGATTTCAAATTCTTTGAAATAATAGCTCTAAGCAAAGATCCTAAAGTCCTATTAACTACCTCGGTTTGCCCATCCGTTTGTGGATGACAGGTAGTTGAAAACAGTAGCTTAGTTCCAAGTTTACCCCACAAAACTTTCCAAAAGTAACTTAGAAACTTTGTATCCCTATCACTAATAATAGTTTTAGGAATACCATGCAATCTAACCACCTCTTTAAAGAACAAAGATGCAATATGCTTAGCATCATCAGTTTTATGACATGCAATGAAATGTGCCATTTTACTAAATCTATCCACCACTACAAAGATGCTATCATGACCTCTTTTTGACCTAGGCAAACCTAACACAAAATCCATAGAAATATTTGTCCAAGGTTCATTAGGAACATTTAAAGGTGTATACAAGCCATGAGGTTGTGATCTAGATTTAGCTTCTTTGCATTTAAAACATTGTTTGCATACTTTATGCACGTCATGCCTCATCTTAGGCCAAAAGAAATGTTCATTCAACATATCATAAGTCTTGTGAATTCCAAAATGTCCCATTAATCCTCCCCCATGTGATTCTTTAACAAGTAATTCTCTCATGGAACAATTAGGCACACACAATTTATTCCTTTTAAACAACATGCCTTCAAAAACATAATAATCATCCATACATTTTCCATCAACACAAGATGCATAAATAGTACCAAAATCAGAATCAATAGGATACAATTCCTTCACATGCTCAAATCCAAGAATCTTAGCACTAAGAGAAGAGAATAAGTTATACCGTCTTGATAACGCATCGGCAACTATATTATCCTTACCTTGTTTGTACTTGATAACATAAGGAAATGTTTCTATGAATTCAATCCACTTAGCATGCCTTCTATTCAACTTACTTTGACCCTTGAGGTGCTTCAAACTCTCATGATCAGTATGGATAACAAATTCCCTCGGCCATAAGTAATGTTGCCAAACCTGCAATGATCTCACCAAGGCATAAAGTTCTTTATCATAGATTGGATAATTCAAAGATGCTCCACTCATTTTTTCACTAAAATACATTAAAGGCTTACCTTCTTGCATCAAAACAGCCCCTATGCCTATCCCACTTGCATCACATTCAATTTCAAACGATTTCTCAAAATTAGGCAAAGTAAGTAAAGGTGCATTGGTTAATTTCATTTTCAATTCATTGAAAGCCTTTTCTTGCATTTCTCCCCAATCAAATGTGACATTCTTTTTAACAAGTTCATTCAATGGTGCTGCCAATGTACTAAAGTCCTTAATGAATCTCCTATAAAAGCTAGCAAGACCATGAAAACTCCTAACTTCACTAGCATTCTTAGGTTGTGGCCAATCTCTAATAGCTTCAACTTTCTCTTCATCTACCTCAACTCCATCCTTACTCACAATGAAGCCTAGAAAGTTAACCCTATCCATGCAAAAGCTACACTTTTTAAAGTTGGCATATAGCTTCTCTTTCCTAAGTGTTATTAAGACCATCCTAACATGCTCAATATGATCAATCAAGTTCTTGGAGTAAATCAGAATGTCATCAAAGTACACAACAACAAATTTTCCCAAAAATTCTCTTAAAACATGGTTCATCAATCTCATGAAAGTACTAGGTGCATTAGTCAAACCAAAAGGCATAACAAGCCATTCATACAATCCAAATTTAGTTTTGAAGGCTGTTTTCCATTCATCACCTATTTGCATCCTAATTTGATGATAACCAGATTTTAAATCAATTTTAGTGAATAAGCAAGAACCATACAATTCATCCAACATATCATCTAACCTAGGTATAGGATGACGATACTTTACAGTGATTTTATTGATGGCTCGACAATCCACACACATTCTCCATGTGCCATCTTTTTTTGGCACCAAGATAACCGGAACCGAACAAGGACTCATACTCTCTCGAACATATCCCTTCGCAAGGAGCTCCTCCACCTGCTTTTGTATCTCCTTAGTTTCGGTTGGATTGGCCCTATAAGCTGGCCGATTTGGAATTCCAACTCCGGGAATGAAGTCAATTTGATGCTCAATCCCTCGAATTGGTGGTAGTCCTTCTGGTAGCTCATCCGGGAACAAGTCCTTGAATTCCTGTAAAAGAGATGAAAACAAACTAGGCAAAGACAAAGAATGGTTAGAGTTAGTTGCCAAGTATCCTCCTTTGTACAAAAGTACAAAGATTGGCCTTTGGATAAGCAAAGCCCTCCTTACTTCCCCTATTTTAGCGAATAAACTCACATGCTTTCCTTTTCTCTCTTTGTCATCGCTTTTCTCTTTTTCACTTACTTTTCTCACAGTTTGTTCACTCACCCCTTTCTTTTCTCTCAACTTTTTCTTTTCTCTCAACTCTTTCTTTTCTCTCAATTCTTGCTTTTCTCTCATTTCTTTTTCTTCAAATTCATTTCTTTTTTTCGCAAGTTTCAATTTTTTTTTGCAAAAGTCATCGCAAGTTTCAATTGATCAATACAAACTTCCTTCGAAGATAAAGGTACAAGAGTAGTTTTTCTACCATCCTTAGTGAAACTATACCTATTCAAGAACCCATCATACATGATTCTCCTATCATATTGCCAAGGACGGCCAAGTAATATGTCACCAGCATGCATAGGTACAACATCACATAAAATCTCATCTTTGTACTTGCCTAATGAAAAGGCAATTAAAGCTTGAGATGTTACCTTCATTTCACCACAATCATTGAACCAGTGAAGCTTGAAAGGTGTAGGATGTGCTTGAGTTGGTAAATTGAGCCTCTGGACAAGGAATGTGCTCACCACATTAGTACAACTACCACTATCAATCACCAAGCTACAAGGTGTGTCATTCACCAAACACCTTGTATGGAACAAGTTGTCCCTTTGATCATCCTCACATTCTTCCTTCATTTGTGTACTCAAAACTCTCCTGGAAACAAGAGCAAGTTGGTTACCTTCCTCCTCCTCATAGCCATCAGATTCATCTTCCCCTTCAATGTCACTTTCCTCTCCATCAGTGACTATTTCTCCATTTCGAAGCACCATAGTTCTCATATTTGGGCAATCTCGGCTAATGTGTCCAATACCTTGACACTTCCAACATTTTATGTCTCTATTCCTCTCTTTCACTTCCTTGGACTCATCTACTTTCTCCTTTCCCCTAGAAGTCTCTCCCTTATCTTTCTTATTAAATTCAAATGTTCCCCTCGACTTAAAGTCACTCTTGGCCACATTCCCTCCCCTTTTCCATGTGTTGGAAGATGGAAAAGATGATTTTGAGACATACCTCTTGGAATGATCTCTCTCCCAAACCATTTGTTTTTCAATCTTCACCGCAATGTGTAATAACTCCTCCATGTCAAAATAGTGTTGTAAGTCCACTCTATGAGCCAATTCGTGATTCAACCCTCCAAGAAACCTAGCCATAGTACTTTCTTCATCTTCTACAATATTGGCCCTAGTTTTCAACACAGACACTTCTTTGTAATAATCCTCCACACTCTTGGAACCTTGCTGAAAATGCATCAATTTCTGTTTGACGCTCCTATCAAAGGATCTAGGAACATACCTCTTTCTCATGACTCTTTTTAGCTCATCCCAAGTTTCAATGAGTGGTTCATCATCTCTCCTCCTATCAGCCTTAAGTTGTAACCACCAAACACTAGCATAGTCCTCAAATTCAGCAACAGCTAACCTAAGCTTCTTCTCCTCACTAAAATTGTTACAATCAAAAACTCTTTCTATCTTTGTTTCCCATTGTAGGTAAGACTCCGGATCTGTTTTCCCATGGAAAGGTGGGATTTTAAGCTTAACTCCTCCTACATGGTTATCTTCCCCTCTATCAAATCTAGGGTCCCTAAGTGCTCTCCTAGGTGGAAACATTTCTCTACCTCTTCCTCTTCCTTGGCCTAAACCAAATTCTCTCCTAGGGTATACACCAGCCATAATGGTAGCATTGTTATCCTCCTCATTTTGATCTCCCCCTTCAAATGTTGGTTCTCCCCCTTGTTGGTTCCCACTTAGTTCTTCAACCTTAAGATCTATTCTACCCAATCTCTCATTTAAGGACTGTAACACTTGAGAAATTTCAGCCATAGTCTTTTCTTGGTTCTCTCTCCACCTATCTTCACTACTTCCTCCCTGATTATTAACCCCTTGTGACATGAGTGTAGGACCTTACAACACTCCCTCACAGAATTTCACTCAAGGAAACACTCGTGTTTAAGCACTCAAGGTAGGCCAATATGCAAAATAGGTGTTCTCGGGTAAGCAACAAAAATTGAAGCAAAAGTTGTGTTTAGGATGCTACTCAAATCAAATCAATCAGAAATTATCAACTAATTAGCGAAAAGAAACAAACATAAAGCAAGAAATCAGAAAAGAAAAAATGCTATTCACTAAAATTCAGATTCGTGAATATTGACAATGAATTTTGAATTTGCAGCCCATATATTGCTTAATGAGATAGTAATAAAGAGTTTAGAAAAGACCAAATTCAAAACTATGCTAAGAATTGAAAGCACCAAACAGTTAAAGTCAACGTGCTGGAATTTCGGAATAATCTGCGCAATATTTGAAATTTCGAGAATTGGACAGCTTGAATTACGAATTTGAATTTAATCTCTTCTAAAGAAAGAAAGGTAACTGAAAGATATAACTTTTATCTTCAGAGTAAGGAAATAAATTCGATCGTTATCACTGAGTTTGGAAGCAAAACAGTAGCATTAAATGTGACAGTTACAAAAAACTGTGCAATCATGGGAGAATTTATATGCATACGTTTTCTGACTTCAAGAAGTGTGTATAATGACTTATAATGATGGAATAACTCAGGTAACTGATGAAATAACAATAGAAACTCAGATCAATTCGTATTTTATGGATCAAACACCAAAACTTTGCATGAACTTCTCAAGAACAAGGAAAAATAATTTCTGGACAATGCTCTCTCTCTTTTTTTTTTTTTTTTTTTGATATTCAAGATCAGAAGGTGACGAATATGATGGATTCAAGATTGGATATGAAAGATGACAAAAAAAAAATGAACGGACAGAAGGAAAAGAAATATATGGCAGAAGTGATAGAAATGATTCGAAATTGTAAATTCAACAAAAATTGAAACATAGAATCAATCCTAGAGTATGGTTAATGGATGTCAACCAATGCTCTGATACCAAATGATAAGGCAAACTCAATTGCAAGTTCAAACACCCAAGCTAATTTAGCAAGAACCCTTGAAGCAAGAATTAGAACCCTCCTAGATCTAGATGCTATCAACCAAGAGATGAAGGTTAGGAAAAGATTACCTCTTTGATCTATGATCTAGAGACAAGAATTGAACTTCTTGCTCTAAATTGAATCAATCCACTTGTTAGAATGATCAATTCTAAAAAGCTTGATCCGGCAGCCACCCTAAACACAAGGAATGACAAATTCTGGAAGTTGGCAAGACAAGGTTATGACTCACGAAATTCCAAAGCAAATTCACACTCAAGGTGATTTGTAATTCTCAATTCATTCAAAATCTCCCCTTTTTTTCATTTGTGCCCCACCAATTTATAAGCTAATACAAGCATGATAATGTAACATACATAGTAAATGTAAAGTAAAATAAAACAACTAGGAATTAAAACAATGTTCAATTTGTAACCGCCAAAGAATTAAAAACAATTCCTAAGTGCTTGAGCTTGTAAGAATGGTCATATCTTCTGAACATCATTGATGTCTTTAGGATGTAGGATGCGCTTTCAAATTACAAATATTGAATTTTGAATTCATCTCTTCATCGAAATTGGCGTCCACATGAAGACTCCTTCCTTGCGCTGAAACCAACCATCCTTGAACATGAGTTATGTAGGCTTGTCGAATTAGTCTTGCCTTGGACCTTGTAATTGGACCTTGTGGATTAAGAATTGGACTTGTGGTGCCATAATCCATATCAAAGGTTGTTAGATATTAGACTCGCAGGCTTCGAGAGTTGTAGTTTGAGGTTAAAAAGCGTCCCCGACCATAAGTTTGGAAAAGAAGCGAAGAAACGAGCGATAGGAAATTGCAAAAAACCGAAAAGGCCCCGTTGGGATGCATTTTTTGAAATTTTTTTTAATTCAAAAATGGGTTCGTATTTTTTTTTTTGCAAAGGTGATTATATATTAAGCAAAAAGACCTCAAAGCCCGAGGCCAAAGAGCACCATCAAACAAGAGAACAACCACTGGGAAAACCAATGTATGAAAACAAAACAAAAACAACCCAACGGAACCTCACATCCCGAGGGAAAGCAACAAAGAAACCAACAGACAACAAACCCCGGCACCCAACCCACAAGCGGGAAGGAGCCAGAAAAGACAAAAAAGCAAATAAATACAACACAAGTCAAAGAGCAGAAGAACACAACCGAAGCAAGAGGAAACAACAAGTCAGAACACGAACGAAGCATAACTCCCCAGCCGCCCAAAATACACCCCAAGCCATCAATCCCCCAGCCGGCACCAGCGAAAGAGCGACTCCAGACAGGGTCAAGGGGCACCAAGCAAAGTAGAGGGAGGACAGACAGATGCTGAGAAAAAAAGAGGCCAAGCTGGCTATCCATCATATGCATGCAAGAAGCCAGCCCCCCAATCACGACCAAGTAAACCAAAACAAAGAAGAGGCCCTTCAACTCGTCTTCCCCCTACTTATGGAAAAAGAACAACCATCAGGTATGCAGGCCCGGCAGAAAGCCACAAGGACCAGGCAAGCATCGCTTCCCTCGACAAAGCCAGATCCAAGGGCACCCACCAAAAAACCGACACACCCTCCGGACAAGGCGCCTTTCGGGGTGACAACAAGCATCCAGAACAAACTCAACTCAATTAGGAACCAGGACCACCCCAGGGGACAAAGAGCACCCACAGAACAGAGATGGACAGCCGACTGCAGAAGAAGCAAGAACCGCCTGAACCAACCCCTTCAGATGGAGGCACCCCACAGACTAGCCTCTCATAGCCCCCACTCAAAATGCCCACCAGGGAAGAAGCGTCATCAAAGCAGGAACAAGCACAGGGAGAAACCCCAAACAGGCAAGCCTCACAGACCAAACTGAAAACCCCCTCCAGAGAAGAGACAACGGCAGCACCTAGGGACAGAACAGGGGAAGAAGCAACCGCCAGCAACGAAAAGCACCGCAAGGAGCAACCAAGGGACAGAGCAGGGGAAGAAGCAATCGCCAGAAGCGAAACAGCACCGCAAAGAGCAACCTGAAAAATCACCTGCACACACTCAAAGAACAAGATAAAGTCAATCAAAAGAATCCCAGGGGGAGCCGCCGAAACCGCACCCACCCAGGACGAGCATGCAGAAGAAATATCAAACCGAATAGCAGCGATAACCGACTGAGGAGGACGGTGACCCAGGCCGTGAAAACGCAAGTTGCGTTCCATCCAAATATGGTAGATCACAGCACATCAGGCCACTCTCCAAACAAGCTTACGCTTGTGCTGCCCAGCACTCTCCCGACAAATCCACTCAAGCTCAGCATCCCAAGGGAGAACGAGGCGGGAAGCTCTACCCCAACAGAGGATATCCTCCCACACCAAACTCGCAAAGAGGCACTGAAAAAACAAGTGGCCACGGGACTCAGTCCCAGACAAACAAAGCAAACAATCGGTAGGGGTCGAGTGGATCCACCTAGCCAACCTATCACGGGTATACAAACGATCCCTCAAGGCCAGCCAGGTGACAAAAGCATGACGCGGAATATTCCCCCCGAACCAAAGCAAACCCTGCCAAGGAACCACCGTCCCACGGGGACGGATCGCCTCCCAAGCACTCGAAACTGAAAAGCCAATCCCGCCTGGAACCCAGATCAATCTATCCTCCCTACCTGGGCAACACACAGTAGAGCGCACGACATCGGAGATCTCCAACAACTCAGGAGACACCAACGACCACCGCCACGAACCATCAGGCAGCAGGAAATCAGAGACCATAGCTTGAATATGACTAGCCGCGTCATACAAGATACGATCACTAATCCTGGGGAGAATAGGACCATCAGGCAGCCATGGATCAACCCACATACGACACCTACAACCATCGCCAATGGAAAACCGGACAAGTGGACGGAATTGGTCACGAAGCCCCATAATCGCCTTGAGGCACCAAAACCACAGAGACGACACAGGAATCGTCCAAAGAGAACGACCACGGAGGATATACTCCTCCATCCAAGCGACCCACAGAGAACCAGAGCGAAGCAGAAGGAGCCAAAGGAGCTTCATAACAGCTGCCGAGTTCCAGGATTGGATATGACGAATACCCAAACCTCCCTCCCGCTTCGGCAAACAAATGTCATCCCAGGCAACCTTCGCCCCCCCCCCCCCCCCCCCCGCGACCAGAAGGAGAGCCTTTCCAGAGGTAGCAACGAAGCAAACTCTCAACCTTATGGACTATACGAGCAGGCAACATGGTGCGCGGATTTTTGAATATCCACTTAATCTCAAGCTTTCGAGGCTTGCCAAAATACGATTAATAAAGCCTATGACCAAGGCTTTGCAGCCAGTGGTAACAGGGTCGATCCAAGGAATAGGAAGATTGAAAGCACAATTAAAATTGGGATTTAATTAATTGATAGATTTTTGGTAACGGGGGGTTTTATCATGCAAAGGGGGAATAATGAGAAAGCTAACGAAGAAAGAATAATAAGAAGAGAACGTGTGCACGGTTTGGGAGTCTCGGGATCAATTGTTAAACAAATTCAGTTTATCATTTAATGCTATTAACATGGAATTCAGTTTATTGAGCACGCGGACGACTACCAGAGAAGCCCCAAAGTAGCCGACTCCATGGATTTTAATTAGACCACACAGTTCTAATTACACGTTATCTAATCCTACATCAAGGTGATCAGCCCCAAGGTAAATTTAGACAGTCACTAGCTAACCGCGACGAACATTCGAGCGTGAATTCTAATTGCTAGTAGATTGCCCGCAAACGTCGTATGCCATCAACAATTATCCAACCCGACCCGATACTTCGATCTAATTCTATCTACCTGTGTTACTTAGTCGAGCAGTGAGAGGCACGACATCGCTACTCTTTAACATACACAACATGCGAAACTACTCGAGTGTCAATCGTCGTATTTTAACATGCGCGTTGGATTAAGCAAGGTAAATAGATGCAAAGTAAACAGAACAAATATGCATATCAAAGCTCAGATTATCAAAACCAAATATGTTTAACAAAATCGCCCTAAACTAATCCCAAACCGTCACCCTTACCTTAGCCGCTCATGGCGCGGTTTGTTAATCCCGCTCCAAAGATGGCCATGGATGGATTCATCTACTTATTACAATGGAAGTGGAGCTCACTAGCATGCCAACAATGGCGGAGCTCCACGGAAAATAGAGAGAAAATGGAGAAGAAGAAGACTAAAACGAGCAAAAATGGTGGAGAGATGAAGAAGAAGATGTCCAAAATGTGCAGAAAAATCGTCATTTAACTTCTGCCATCGTCGTAGCGTCGAGACGCTAGGCCAGCGTCTCGACGCTGTGCCCTAAGTTTTCCGCGCGCGCGCTCGCGATGGCGTCGCGACGCTGCCCCGATAAAATTCCTGCGCGCGCCTCCTCCGGAGCGTCTCGACGCCAAGCAGGGTCTCGACGCCAGGGCAGCGTCGAGCTAGCGTCTCGACGCTATCACTCGACGCTTGCTCTCGAGTTTTTCCAGCGTCGAGCCAGCGTCTCGACGCTATAGCTCGACGCTGGCTCTCGGGTTTGGGGCTGAAGCTTTGCCTCTCCAAGGCAGTTTTGGCCCGTTTCTTCACGGAACAAGTTCCCCTCTTCCCGATGCATTCCCGGGGCGCTAAAACTCTGCTTTAAGCACTCGAACATGCCCAACGGACGCACGAGCTCTTTGCCGCTTTTCTCCTACAAAAGAGATATATTTAATCAATTGAAAGCGGACTTTAGCTATAATTAGGAAGTATTTAATAGCTCCAAAATGGAGTTATCAAACAACCCCAACTTAAACATTGCTAGTCCTCGAGCAAGCATTACAAAGACATTGACTCTAAGGACGCGCTTACATGTATTCAAACTCAAACCTCCATGCATATTAAAATTTAAACACGAGTATAATCATGGAAGCATTTTGTTCATGTATTAACTAGGACATATCAAAAATTAACTCTTGCCCCCTAACGTGTGTGTGTGCTAGTCAACCACTCCTAAACTCACGTAAACCCGGAAAACCTACATGCAACGCACATCCCGTTTTCCCCCTACTTCTAGCGTTTAAGAACAGCTACACTTTACTTACACGAGAGAAAGAAGCAAATTAAGAGACCTAATTATTTTCTCATTCTTTTTCTTTTCATAAGTACTTTGTACTCTTTTATTAAGGTTCTTTGAACCAACTTTTTATTTCTTTTTCTTTCCTACTCGAGCTGCCTAACACGTCAAACTTAGGCCAAAGCTTCACGTTTTTAAGGACTGACGCTCACTTCTTTTAAGCGCTACTAAGAAGGAGGAGCGCCTCGAGAGGAATTTTCTATCAAACAAGCTTTTCTATTTTTTTTTTTTTACATTAGGCTAAGCACATGCTTTCTCAATTAACTAACCACTAACTCTCATGCAACAAGCTACCTAAGGGTGCCTTGCGGGGTGACAACGAGAATTAGCGCTACAAGCAATTTTTCGAACCTACGGAATCTAGGAAGAAGTTGCTAAGTGCGCGACAAGTGCAAGGGAGCAACAGAAAAAATTTTAAAATTTTTGACATGAACCTAAGAAACACAAAACTCATGCAAAATCTCGATTATGAACATGCTCAAATTTCCAACATGCATTTCCTAGGCTATCACAGTCAGAAAACAGTAAGCAGAGTCCCAAGCACTTCAATATCAATATAGCACTTCTCAACAAACTACACATGCATATCCGTCAGACTAACTCCACCCCCAACTTCAAAATTTGGCATTGTCCTCATTGTCAACCAGTCAGATACAATAAAGTAAAAGGGAAGAAGAAATACACTTCCCTGACTCTTTGTGAAGCTGGTGAGAGCGAGGAAGCGGCACACAAACGCATCAGAGCCCAAAATTGCCTTCTCTTCCTTGATTCCTAAAAAAAAAACAGCAAGCTAATTAAAACTAAGTTAATCTAAAAAGCAATAAAAACTAAACTAAAGCATAAAAACAGTCCATCGCTCGGGTGCCTCCGAGAAGCGCAGAATTTTTAAAGTCGGTTGCTCGACTGTATTCTCTCCACAGACTCATCCATAGTCTGTAGGTGCGGGGGACGATCCAGACTTATCCTTGTCCACACCTTTCCTGCCACCAACCTGAAAAATATTTTGCACTCTTCGTGCCTCGGGCACGTGAATATCAGAATCGTTAGTGCAAAAACCAGCATTGTTATCACTCAAATTTAAATCAGATATTTTCACCGAGACATGGGAACCATCCCTCAAGCGCGAGGGTAGACTCCCATTCTCATCATGCTCAACAACAGACACATTTCCAGCAGATTTTCCAAATAAAGAGAATTCATGCAAAGTATCATCAAACTCCAGAGAAACAACGCCCTTATACACATCAATTTTGACCCTAGCGGTCTTAAGGAAAGGACGTCCTAACAACATGGAGGACGAAGCATGCGATGAGTTTTCATTCATGTCTAAAACAAGGAAATTAGCGGGAAACGTCATATTCCCAACTCTAACCAAAACATCCTCTACCTTCCCCCTAGGACATATGCTTGACCCATTAGCCAACTGAACAGAAACATTACACTCTTGCATTTCATTTAAATTCAGTTCACGAAACAGTGCATAAGACATAACATTTACAGAGGCTCCTAAGTCTAACATGGCATTATGAACAACTTTACTACCTATAGTGCAAGGGATAGTAAAGGTACCTGGATCGTTGCACTTTGCAGGCAACGTACCTGGGAGTATGGCAGAGACGTTTTCCTTCTTTTTCTCAGTCCCTCTGGACTTCCTTTTCGTAGTGCACCAGCTCCTTAGGAATTTTGCGTACTTGGGCACTTGACTGACTGCCTCTAGGAGCGGGATATTTACCATCACCTTTTGGAAGGTTCGCAAAACCTCCTCATCATCAGATTCCAAAGTAGGCTTCACGAGCCTACTCGGAAATGGTGCTCTGGCAACATCCTCAGGTACACTGACCTTCTCATTTCTTTTCTCATTCTGAACCTCGGGAGCAGGCGGGGCGGACTTGTTCAGGCTGTCCGTGGCTTCCTTCACAGCTCTGGTGGAAAGTGACTTCCCACTGCGCAGCTGAATGGCACTCACGTTTTCACATGAGTTTACTGTAGTTTGGGAAGGAAGCTTCCCCGAGCTCTTGCTCTCGAGTTTACTGATAGACACCGCCATCTGTGTCAGCTGCTTGTTCAAATTCTGCAGCTCTGCCTTATGAGAATTAAGCTCCTCTCGAGCTTCTTTCTGAAACTGGCTGGTGCTCGTCACGATGGTCCTTACCATCTCTTCAAGTGAGCTGGAGGAGCTCGAGGCTTGAGCCTGGGTGGAAGAATTAGGCCTATCCTGGGACTGGCCTTGGAAGCGAGTTTGTCCTTCCCTATTCCCATAGCTAAAATTAGGATGGTCGCGCCAACCGGGGTTGTAAGTGTTCGCATATGGGTCGTACTTCCTTGGGTTGGAAGCGTACCCCCCGATCGCGTTGACCTCCTCCGCCTCGCGGTGTCCTCCAACGATTTTCTTCAACATACTGCCTATTTCGGCCACCTGGGCCCTCATTTCAGTCATCTCGTGGCTCTGAGCCACGCTGTGCACTTGTCCTTGCCCCCGAATACCGAATTGCTGCGAGTTGGTGGCCATATTTGCTATCAACTGTTTGGCCTCAACTGGGGTCTTGTCAATCAGTGCCCCTCCACTCGCTGCATCTATCATCTGCCGGCCATGGGGCGTCATCCCATCATAAAAATACTGTATGAGCAGCTGATCGGCGATCTGATGGTGTGGGAAGCTGGCGCACAAGCGCCCAAATCGCTCCCAGTACTCGTGCAGGGACTCACCTACATCCTGAGTGATCCCATAAATCCTCTTCCGCAGAGTGGTGGCCAAGGATGCGGGAAAGTATTTCTCCAAGAATACCCGTTTCATATCCTGCCACGTGTTGATCGATCCGGAGGGCAGGTAATACAGCCAATCCCTGGCTTTGTCCTTGAGTGTGAAGGGGAATGCCCTCATATTCAGTTGCTCCTCCGTGACCCCTGCGGGCTTCATCCCCGCGCAGACGCAATGAAATTCCATCAGGTGTTTGTTCGCGTCCTCACCTGCATTGCCATGGAAAGAAGGTAACTGGTGAATTAAACCAGATTTCAATTCGAAGTTACCTGCTACCACGGGGTAGTTTATGCACAAAGGCTGCAGGTTCAGGTCTGGCGCTGCCAGTTGCTTAAGCGTACGTGGCGCATCGCCTTGCGCCATCTCGTCAACCAAGAAGGGATTGCCTTCTTCTTCTTCAATCGGTCTTTGCCCCTCACGGGCCTCTTTTCGTAACCGTCGCTCCTCTCTGTCAATCTCAGGGATAAACTGCAAACTACCCTCAGAGGAACGGGTCATACACAAACAAAAATCCAAACATACAATTTACAAACAGAAAAAATTTTCAGTCAACCATCAACAAATCAAATTCAAACTTCAATCATAAATTCAATCAATTGCCTATTCCCCGGCAACGGCGCCAATTTTGGTGCGCGGATTTTTGAATATCCACTTAATCTCAAGCTGTCGAGGCTTGCCAAAATACGATTTATAAAGCCTATGACCAAGGCTTTGCAACCAGTGGTAACAGGGTCGATCCAAGGAATAGGAAGGTTGAAAGCACAATTAAAATTGGGATTTAATTAATTGATAGATTTTTGGTAACAGGGGGGTTTTATCATGCAAAGGGGGAATAATGAGAAAGCTAACGAAGAAAGAATAATAAGAAGAGAACGTGTGCACGGTTTGGGAGTCTCGGGATCAATTGTTAAACAAATTCAGTTTATCATTTAATGCTATTAACATGGAATTCAGTTTATTGAGCACGCGGACGACTACCAGAGAAGCCCCAAAGTAGCCGACTCCATGGATTTTAATTAGACCACACAGTTCTAATTACACGTTATCTAATCCTACATCAAGGTGATCAGCCCCAAGGTAAATTTAGACAGTCACTAGCTAACCGCGACGAACATTCGAGCGTGAATTCTAATTGCTAGTAGATTGCCCGCAAACGCCGTATGCAATCAACAATTATCCAACCCGACCCGATACTTCGATTTAATTCTATCTACCTGTGTTACTTAGTCGAGCAGTGAGAGGCACGGCATCGCTACTCTTTAACATACACAACATGCGAAACTACTCGAGTGTCAATCGTCGTATTTTAACATGCGCGTTGGATTAAGCAAGGTAAATAGATGCAAAGTAAACAGAACCAATATGCATATCAAAGCTCAGATTATCAAAACCAAATATGTTTAACAAAATCGCCCTAAACTAATCCCAAACCGTCACCCTTACCTTAGCCGCTCATGGCGCGGTTTGTCAATCCCGCTCCAAAGATGGCCATGGATGGATTCATCTACTTATTACAATGGAAGTGGAGCTCACTAGCATGCCAACAATGGCGGAGCTCCACGGAAAATAGAGAGAAAACGGATAAGAAGAAGACTAAAACGAGCAAAAATGGTGGAGAGATGAAGAAGAAGATGTCCAAAATGTGCAGAAAAATCGTCATTTATCTTCTGCCATCGTCGTAGCGTCGAGACGCTAGGCCAGCGTCTCGACGCGGTGCCCTAAGTTTTCCGCGCGCGCGCTCGTGATGGCGTCGCGACGCAAGGCCAGCGTCGCGACGCTGCCCCGATAAAATTCCTGCGCGCGCCTCCTCCGGAGCGTCTCGACGCCAGGGCAGCGTCGAGCTAGCGTCTCGACGCTATCACTCGACGCTTGCTCTCGGGTTTTTCCAGCGTCGAGCCAGCGTCTCGACGCTGGCTCTCGGGTTTGGGGCTGAAGCTTTGCCTCTGCAAGGCAGTTTTGGCCTGTTTCTTCACGGAACAAGTTCCCCTCTTCCCGATGCATTCCCGGGGCGCTAAAACTCTGCTTTAAGCACTTGAACATGCCCAACGGACGCACGAGCTCTTTGCCGCTTTTCTCCTACAAAAGAGATATATTTAATCAATTGAAAGCGGACTTTAGCTATAATTAGGAAGTATTTAATAGCTCCAAAATGGAGTTATCACAGCACAAACACACTAGCCCAATAGACCTAGAAGCTCTGGAGGACCGACTGGATAAGCTGCAACCTACCCGCATAGGAAAGAGCCCTAGCAGACCAACTGCCAATCCTAGAGGTGATACGGTCAATTAGGGGTTGACAATCACGCGAAGACAACCGACCTGATAGAAGGGGAAGACCTAAGTAACAAACAGGCAGCGACACAAGAGGAACACCCATGAACTCAGCAAGGCCGACTGCTACAGGGACAGGAGCACCCGCACAAAACATCGAGCTCTTAGCAGAGTTAGCCACAAGGCCAGAAAGCTCCTGGAAGAGATGTAAGGACTGCCGAACAAACCCCAAAGAAGCCCTATTCCCCGCAGAGAAAATCATCAAATCATCCGCGAAGCAGAGATGGGTTAGCTTAACCCTCTCACACTTGGGATGAAACTCAAACTCAGGCGGGGGGGAATTCAGCAGACGCGACAAGACTTCCATACACATGACGAACATGTAGGGGGACAAGGGATCTCCCTGACGGAGACCACTCCTCCCCGCAAAGAACCCCTCAGAGGACCCATTCACAGAAATGGAGAACATAGGCGAGGTAACGCAGGCCCGGATCCAGTTAACAAACTGGCAGGGAGTACCAATCGAGAGCAGCAGGCCAAAGAGGAAATCCCACTGGATAGAATCATAGGCTTTCTGCAGATCGACCTTCAGCACACACCTCGGGCTCCCCTTATTGCGGTGGTAACCTCCCACCAACTCCTGGCAGAGCAAAATGTTATCCACAATACTCCTCCCTTGAACAAAGGCCGACTGATTCGGGCTAATGAAGGAAGGCAGCCACACACGGAGACGATTAGCCAAAACCTTTGCAATGCATTTATACAACACATTACAGTAGGAAATAGGCCTGAAATCCTCAACCCGGGCGGCACCCACCTTCTTTGGAATCAAGGTAAGAGAGGTGGCATTGATACCAGGAGGAAGGAAGGAGGTATCAAAGAAGTGAAGTGCTGCAGAACAGAAATCATCCCCAACAACACTCCAAGCAGCTTTGAAAAACCCCACAAGCAAACCATCCGGCCCAGGAGCCTTGGCACTACTCATGGAAAAGACAACAGCTCTAACCTCATCTCTCGATATGGGACGGATGAGATCAGTTACACACTGGTCAGACCACAAAAATCCCACAATCGGCTTTAACTGCTCGGTAAGGTCACGGTAACCAACTCTCTAAGAACCCTAGAGCCCCTGGAAATACTGAACCACAGCTCTCGAGATGTCCTCATGGGAAGACAACCTGGCCCCAGAACCATCAACCAGAGAGGATAAACTATTCCGAGCTGCCCTAACTTTCACGCTCCTGTGAAAGAAACTCGAGTTCCTATCCCCTAACGCCATCCATTTAATCCTCGATTTCTGCCGCAGAGAGGCTTCTTCACACCTAGCTGCTGCCCAAAAACTATCTGAGGCCTCAGAGGCCCGAAGCTGGAGGGAGGGAGAAAGGGGATCAGCCAACACTCCTGCCTGAGCAGCCTCCATGGCCGAGCGAAGATCAACAACCTCCTGACTAAGCACGACAATCGGCTTCCCAAACTCCTGCCTTAGAGACCTCTTTAAACCCTTTAAATTGCGAGTGAAGCTAACAAGCGGAGAGACCCCAACACGGGACACCCACCTACTAGCTACCACAGACAAAAACCTGTCAGACTCCCCCCAATGGTTAAAGAACCGAAAGCAGGGATACCGACGGGCACCTAAAGGGCCTGGAGAGAAAACCAACGGACTGTGAACAGAAACACCCCAATCATGCACCTGCACCACACACAGTGGGCGGGCAGAAGCCCACTCAGCATTCACCAAAACTCTATCCAACCTTCCCAACTGACCTCCCAGGCCACCCCGCGGGCGGCTAGTCCAAGTGAACCAATTCCCCTGAATCGGCAGCTCAAACAAGTCAGCCTCTAGGAGAGCACTATCAAAGGCTCCCATCGTAGAGATGCTGTGGTTACCACCACTCCTCTCAGTCAACCGCCGAGTCTCATTAAAGTCTCCCATAACCACTCTAGGGGAAGACCAACTCGAACAAGCCAAAGCCAACTCCCCCCATAAAGCAGACCGCCCAGCCTCGAGATTGGACCCATACACACAAGCAATATGAGTCGCACCCTGAGAAGACAAATCCACCAGGGAGCCAGTAACCAACTGAGGGCTGATAAGGCTAGGAGAGAAGGAGAAACGGCGGGAACGCCATAACACCCAAATTCTACTCAGGCCACTATCCCCATAACTACAAACACACTGCCAATCGGCCCCAAAGGAACGAAACACGAGATCAAACTGATGAGCCTTTACCTTAGTTTCTACTAGACAGCAGAAACCAATATTCTCAGACTGCAAAAAGGAACGAACACATCGTCCTTTTGCCAGGTCAGTGAGACCGCGCACATTCCACGAGCACCAACTAGACATAGGAAGTAGAAGGGGAAACAGTGGCATCCTGACACCATCGAGGGTCCACACTGTCACATAGCGCCTTTTCCACTAAGGAAACCACCCTAAGGGAGGCCTTAGCACACCCCGAGGAATTAGCTAGAGAACCGAAAGAGTTGGTCACGTGGACCCCCTTTGGGGGCTCAGGAGAACGGGAAAGCCTAGAGGCGGGGCCAACAGGAGAACTCGGGAGACTAACCAAGGCAATGGGATGGGCAGACGAGTCTGTCGCAGCCAAAGATTTGGCCGCCTTCTTCCTGTTCCGTTTACGCCTACGAGATTTCCCTTCCACAGGGATAAACTCATCAACACCCTCAAGAGAGGAGGCCTGCTGACCCTCCCCACTAGCTACCACTACCCGATCCGAGCCCACGCCCTCACTCTGGACCGGCACCCTGACCTCACCCTCAGCAGACACCTGTGAAGGGAGGATGGGATCAATACTACCCACAGTTTGTTTTGGACATCCTGTGTCCGAATGACCAAAGACACGGCAAGACAGGCACCGCTTGGGCTTCCACTCATATTCAATTGGGATAGTATGATCCACACCATAGATAGTGACCCCAACTTTACTAGGAAGAGGGGCATCAATCGCGACCTCCACCCAAACCCGAGCATACGAGGAGCACGTTTTGTCCTTTGTAGGCTTATCCAACCGTGCTCGCAATATTACTCAACCCATGAGTGGTCCACAATTCCATAGGGACATGAAAAAACTTGACCCACACAGGTATTTTATCGAAAACAAAAGCTTGGGGGACTATCCCAAGGACCCACTGCCTCAGAAGGATAGGCTTACCCCCTAATGTGCCAGGGGCCATTCTCCAGGACCCAGTCCCGAGTTGAGTCCTTTTTGAACCTGAAGATGATCAAACCATTATCAAACAAGTTAATGGTTGGAACTTCCACATGACCCCAAATCCTCCTGACAAGCCGATCCAGAACAAAAAAAGGTAGTTTGCCATCAATAAACTGACCCACCAAAGAACCTCTCCAAACTGCTATGCCCTCCTCAATAACCTCATCCGAGGGAATGGCAAACATAATCCCATCCTTCTCAATTGGAGGGTTATAGACTAGGGGTTCATCAACTGGGGAGGTCCACTGAGGCCCAAAAAGATTGGCCCAACTAGCTTTATGCCCCTGACCATGTGACCCTGGGGGCCCAAAGGTATTAGGCCCAAAACCACCCAACGAACCCATAGACGCATCATCCCCCTCACTAGCTCCCAACTCCGAGCGAGGACGGCCTAACAAAGGAAACTTTCCTGGAATCCCCAAACAAATCCTAGGCCCAAGCGAGCTAAATCCCAGCCCAAGAGTTGTAGTTTGAGGTTAAAAAGCGTCCCCGACCATAAGTTTGGAAAAGAAGGGAAGAAACGAGCGATATGGAAATTGCAAAAAACCGAAAACGCCCCGGTGGGATGCAGTTTTTGAAATTTTTTTTTTATTCAAAAATGGGTTCGTATTGATCAAACATTCACAATCCACTCTTTGGTTTTGTGCAATTCGGAATCTTACTCAGTTTTTTGGCACGTGCTTTAAATGCCCCCGTTGAGGATTTTAGGGCTTTGAGATTGGGGTGCAAGGTTGTTAGTTATTAGACTCGCAGGCTTCGAGAGTTGTAGTTTGAGGTTAAAAAGCGTCCCCGACCATAAGATCAATACGAACCCATTTTTGAATATAAAAAAATTCCATGGTGGTTCCTGGTGCTCCATGCTGCTGGTTGTAGGGCGTTGGGCATTTGAAGTTTCGATGGGAATGGTGTTCATCTTAGCTGATCTGGGCGCGTCATAGAGGTAAGTTTCCTCACTGTTTTTTATGTTTTTCATTTCGGTGTTGTACTTTCGTGTTGCTCTGCTTTTGGTTTCCTTGGAGTTTTGGGTTGTGGGTTCTAAGAGTAGCATCCATCTTCGACTTCACGTCTCCTATGAGGAGAAAGAAATTCCCACAGAAGATGCCCTTTGCTCAGAGCAATGGCGCACCTTCTGTCCTAAATGTTCCTCGCCTTCCGAGAGTAACCTCTGCAGGGGCTGGACTTCCGGTGGCTGTGCGTGGTGAGCATTCAATTACTCATTATGTAGGGAAGGATTCTGGGGGGTTAGTCTCAAAGCGTTCCATTTTGGAGGCTCCGTCTGCTGTTCTCACTTCGGTGAAAAAACAGAGTATGGGCAGTGAGGTTGATAAATTGAAAATTTTGTCGGCTGCGCTGGATTTATGCGTCGAGGCAGGGAGGTCTGTTGAAGCTAGCTCAGGATTAGGGAAGGAGAGTGGTTCCTCTGCCTTTTCTGGGCAGATTTTTTCTCCTTCAAAAATTGGGAAAACAGGGGATCGTTTATGTGGCGACAGTTTGTCCGCAGCCCCGAATTCCTCATCCTGAGACAGTGGTATCTTCTTCTTCCATTAAGAGGTCTGCTGTCACAGGCAAGCCTCGGCTGGAGGTTGAAGACGATGAGCTAGGGCTTCCTGTTTCTTCGACATTGGAGGTGGCGGCGGATGCTCGAGCTTTGAATGCTCTTCCTATTGAAGGAAACTTCAATAATGGTAAGGGCGTGTTTGAAGACCTGGGTATTAATTCGGCTATGCTTCCCTTATCTGATGCTAATTCAAATTTGCAAGCTGGCCCTCTTGGATATGGGATCCGCTCAAAAACCTCCTTGTTGCCAAATTTGGAAAATTTGGACAATTTTGAATTTTTAGGCAACCAACTCCTTTTTTTTTTGCAAAGGTGAATATATATTAAGCAAAAAGACCTCAAAGCCCGAGGCCAAAGGGCACCATCAAACAAGAGAACATCCACTGGGAAAACCAATGTACCAAACAAAACAAAAACAACCCAACGGAAACTACAGCCCGAGGGATAGCAACAAAAAACCAACAAACAACAAACCCCGACACCCAACCCACAAGCGGGAAGGAGCCAGAAAAGACAAAAAAGCAAATAACTACAACACAACTCAAAGAGCAAAAGAACACAACCGAAACAAGAGGAAACAACAAGCCAGAACACGAACGAAGCATAACTCCCCAGCCGCCCAAAAAACACCCGAAGCCATCAATCCCCCGGCCGGCACGAGCAAAAGAGCGACTCCAGACAGGGTCAAGGAGCACCAAGCAAAGCAGAGGGAGGCCAGACAGAAGCTGAGAAAAAAGAGGCCAAGTTGGCCATCCATCATATGCATGCAAGAAGCCAGCCCCCCAAGCACGACCAAGTAAACCAAAACAAAGAAGAGGCCCTTCAACTCGTCTTCCCCCAACTTGTGGCAAAAGAACAACCATCAGGTATGCAGGCCCGGCAGAAAGCCACAAGGACCAGGCAAGCATCGCTTCCCTCGACAAAGCCTAATCCAAGGACACCCACCAAAGAACCGACAAACCCTCCGGACAAGGCGCCTTTCGGGGTGACAACAAGCATCTAGAACAAACTCAGCTCAATTCAGGAACCAGGACCACACCAGGGGGCAAAGAGCACCCACAGAACACAGATGGACAGCCAACTGCAAGAGTAGCAAGCATCGCCTGAACCAACCCCTATAGAGAGAGGCACCCCACAGACTAACCTCTCATAGCCACCACTCAAAAAGCCCACCAGGGAAGAAAGAGCCAAGGACATCTAGGGGCAAACAGGGGAAGAAAGCAAGCAAACTCAACGAGCCTCTGCAAGAAGCACCCTCAAAGTAGGAACAAGCACAAGGAGAGGCTCCAAACAGGCAAGCCGCACAGACCAAACTGAAAACCCCCTCCAGAGAAGAGACAACAGCAGCACCTAGGGACACAACAGGGGAAGAAGCAATCGCCAGCAACAAAACAGCACCGCAAGGAGCAACCTAGGGACAAAGCAGGGGAAGAAGCAAACGCCAGAAGCGAAACAGCACCGCAAAGAGCAACCTGAAAAAACACCTGCACACACTCAAAGAACAAGATAAAGTCAATCAAAAGAATCCCAAGGGGAACCGGCCGAAACCGCACCCACCCAGGACGAGCATGCAGAAGAAATATCAGAACGAATAGCAGCGATAACCGACTGAGGAGGACGGTGACCCGGGCCGTGAACACGCAAGTTGCGTTCCATCCAAATATGGTAGATCACAGCACACCAGGCCACTCTCCAAACAAGCTTACGCTTGTGCTGCCCAACACTCTCCCGACAAATCCACTCAAGCTCAGCATCACAAGGGAGAACGAGGCGGGAAGCTCTACCCCAACTGAGGATATCTTCCCACACCAAACTCGCAAAGGGGCACTGAAAGAACAGGTGGTCGCGGGACTCAGTCCCGGACAAACAAAGCAATACATCAGTTGGGGTCGAGGGGATCCACCTAGCCAGCCTGTCGCGGGTATACAGACGATCCCTCATGGCCAGCCAGGTGACAAAAGCATGACGCGAAATATTCCCCCTGAACCATAGCAAACCCTGCCAAGGAACCACCGTCCCACGAGGATGGATCGCCTCCCAAGCACTCGAAACTGAAAAGCCAATCCCGCCTGGAACCCAAATCAACCTATCCTCTCGACTTGGGCAACACACAGTAGAGCGCACGGCATCGGAGATCTCCAACAACTCAGGAGACACCAACGGCCACCGCCATGAACCATCAGGCAGTAGGAAATTAGAGACCATAGCTTGAATATGACTAGCCGCGTCATACAAGATACGATCGCTAATCCTCGGGAGAATAGGACCATCAGGCAGCCATGGATCAACCCACATACGGCCCCTACAACCATCGCCAATGGAAAACCGGACAAGTGGACGAAATTGGACACGAAGCCCCATAATCGCCTTGAGGCACCAAGACCACATAGACGACACAGGAATCGTCCAAAGAGAACGACCATGGAGGATATACTCCTCCATCCAAGCGACCCACAGAGAACCAGAGCGAAGCAGAAGGAGCCAAAGGAGCTTCATAACAATTGCCGAGTTCCAGGATTGGATATGACGAATACCCAAACCTCCCTCCCGCGTCGGTAAACAAATGTAATCCCAGGCAACCTTAGCCCCCCCGTGACCAGAAGGAGAGCCTTTCTAGAGTTAGCAACGAAGCAAACTCTCAACCCTATGGACTATACGAGCAGGCAGCACAGACACACTAGCCCAATAGACCTGGAAGCTCTGGAGGACCGACTGGATAAGCTGCACCCTACCAGCATAGGAAAGAGCCCTAGCAGTCCAACTGCCTATCCTAGAGGTGATCCGATCAATCAGGGGCTGGCAATCCCGAGAAGACAGCCTTCCTGAGAGGAGAGGGAGACATAAGTAACAAACAGGCAGGGACGCAAGAGCAACACCCATGAACTCAGCAAGGCCGTCAGCCACCGGGACAGGAACCCCGCACAGAACATAGAGCTCTTAGCGGAGTTAGCCACAAGGCCTGAAAGCTCCTGGAAGTGATGTAAGGTCTGCTGAACAAACCTCAAAGAAGTCCTATTTCCCGCAGAGAAAATCATCAAGTCATCCGCAAAGCAAAGATGGGTAAGATTAACCCTCTCGCACTTGGGATGAAACTCAAACTCAGGCGGCGGGGAATTCAGTAGCCGCGACAAGACTTCCATACACATGACGAACAGGTAAGGAGACAGGGGATATCGAACAACCACTTGGTGCAGTGGGTGAGCGCTCCGCTTAAGATAGCAGAGAGTGGGGGTTCGATTCTGCCCTAAGGCAGATTTTCATAAAAATTATCAAACAACCATTTGGTACAACGGGTGAGTGAGCGCATCACCTAGATAGCCCAGAGTGGGGGTTGATTGATCATGCACCGTGCAAACGGGGCATGAATGATTTAAAATATTTAACTGCATTATATACCGCCTTTAAAGGCAAATATTTGGGCGGAGCTCATTTTTTGAGGCTGCTTCTTCTCCTTCTACGGTGGATTGGGCTGTTTCTGGGTTGCTGGTTGTTGTATGAAGCTGCTGCGACTGAGGGGCAGCTTATGCTACGGTGGATTGGGTTGATCCGGGGGTTGCTGGTGGTTGTTTGAAGCTGCTGCTGGTGGTTGGTTGAAGCTGCTGCGATTGAGGGGCAACCTCTTCCTCGGGTGGATGGGGTTTTCTCCATGGTCGCTGCTTGATGTTTGATGAAGAATGCTGATCATGATAGCAAAGCTGGGCGCTTCACCGAGGTAAGTACTCGAAACTCTGTTTTGCTTTTATTTTGTTTTAGTGTTCTTTCGGTTTTAGTTCGTTGTTGGTTTTGGTTGTTTGGAGTGGGGTGCCCTGGTTTCGTGATTGTGGGTGGTCGTCTTCTTCTTCGTTTTGATCACGCGGCTTGGTGTGCAATATGAGGAGGAAGAAGTCCCCTCAAAAGAAACCATTCGCAAAGAGTAATGGTTCTTATTCGGGATTCCCTGGTTTTCGGCTCTCCAAACTTTCTGCAACAAAATCAATGGGAGTTGTAAGTTCTGATGTCGCTAAGGATATCCTAAGTGAAGGACGGTCCAAAGTGGTTGCTCCTGATAGTTTGGGGCAAAATTCAGAGGCTGTGAGTTCTGGTAAAAGAACAGTGCAGCTTCGTGTGAATTCCCAGACTCCGTCCATTAGCAATTCAGTGGACTCCTCTGTGGATGTTGCAGCTACTTTAGGGTCAGATCATGGTCGGGGGTTTGCTGATACGAATAGTATTTGGCGGGAGGTTGAAGATGAAGGGTAGCGAGCTTCATCTCCAATGGTTCCTGCTCCAGAAGGTAACGCTTCGGTGGCTGACATTCAACCTCCTAGCGTGATTGAAGGGCTGAGCCAATTGAAGCCCTTGGCTATCTCTCCGTCTTCTTCCGCAAATCGTGTTGTGAAGTTAAGGGGCCAGGCTAGCGTTTTTGAATTACAGGGAGCTGGCATTTCTCCAACGTCCGTCATTGTCGGTCTGGGAGTTAAGGTGGATCCGGCAGTTGGTCCCATTCCTTCTTCGACCGCGTCTGTTGCTGCTAATTCAACGGGGAAGGCTGGCAATGTTGATGGAGAGTCTCCTGTCCGTTTTAAGGATGCTTCGATGCTTAATTTGGAAGGAAGTATTGCCAAATATGGGATCTCTGCTGCCAATTCGTGTTTGCAAGATGGCCTTTCTGATTATGGGATCTCTAATAAATCGGCATTGCCAAATATGGATTTATTGGGCAATCAACACATGGTATCTAAGGCTTCTCTCGTAGGCAAGCAAATCGGTTGGAAACGTGAGTCAAATAAGGGAAAGGAACTTTTATTGAGTGATCCGCTTTTGGTATCTCTGGGATCTCAATTAAATGAAGATTTCCCAGCCGTTGGTAATGCTCCTAATGGTTTGAAAGTCAAATTTCCTAAAGTTGGCAAGTCCTTAAACTCTCACTCCCTTGTTGGGCCGACCCGTGGGGATTTACAATCCGTTCATCGCAAGGGTGGCCAAATTGAAGCCCCAAATGGGCTTGGCCCAAATGCAATGGGCTCCATTGGGCTCGGGCATTATGGGATTAGTGCTAATGGGCTTGACCATATTGGGCTGGATGGGTTGGATAAAAATGGGCTTCATCTAAGTGGGCTTGGCCCAATGGGATTGGGCCCAAATTTGACTTTAGGGCCAGGATCTTTGCCTATTGGTCCAATTGGGCCGTCCTCCTTTAGCCCTATAGGGCGTGGGCAACTGGGCAACTTGGTGACTCGTCGTTCTTTACCCTCTCGGGCCGAGAGTTTTCCCCTGGAGGAAAGGGTTGGAGATAGTGAGTTTGGGCTGGGATTTAGCTCGCTTGGGCCTAGGATGGGCTCGGGGATTCCAGGAAAGTTTCCCCTGTTAGGCCTTCCTTGTTCGGAGTTAGGAGCTAGTGATGGGGATTATGTGTCTGAAGGTTCTTTGGGTGATCTTGGGCCAAATCCTATTGGAGCCTTTGGGGCCCTTGGGCCCCATGGTCAGGGGCAAAAGGCCAGTTGGGCCAATCTTTTTGGGCCTCGGTGGACCTCTCCAGCTGATGAACCCCTAGTATATTGGTGGGCGGATTTTTGAATATCCACTTAATCTCAAGCTGTCGAGGCTTGCCAAAATACGATTTATAAAGCCTATGACCAAGGCTTTGCAGCCAGTGGTAACAGGGTCGATCCAAGGAATAGGAAGATTGAATTTACTAGTGAAATTGGGATTTAATTGATTAATTGGTAACGGGGGGGTTTTAATCATGCAAGAGAAATAATGATGTAAGCTAACGGAAGAAAGAAATAATAAGAAGAGAACGTGTGCACGGTTTGGGAGTCTAGGGATCAATTGTTAGACAAATTCAGCTTATCATTTAATTCTAATAACATGGAATTCAATTTACTGAACACGCGGACGACTACCAGAGAAGCCCCAAAGTAGCCGACTCCATGGATTTTTATTAGACCACACAGTTCTAATTACACTTTATCTAATCCTACGTCAAGGTGATCAGCCCCAAAGTAAATTTAGACAGTCACTAGCTAACCGCGACGAACATTCGAGCGTGAATTCTAATTGCTAGTAGATTGCCCGCAAACGCTGTATGCAATCAACAATTATCCTACCCGACCCGATACTTCGATTTAATTCTATCTACCTGTGTTACTTAGTCGAGCAGTGAGAGGCACGACATCGCTACTCTTTAACATACACAACATGCGAAACTACTCGAGTGTCAATCGGCGTATTTTAACATGCGCGTTGGATTAAGCAAAGTAGATAAATGCAAAGTAAACAGAACCAATATGCATATCAAAACTCAGATTATCAAAGCTAAATCGTCTAACAAAATCCCCCTAAACAAATCCCAAACCGTCACCCTTACCTTAGCCGCTCATGGCGCGGTTCGTCAATCCCGCTCCAACAACGGCCATGGAAGGATTCTTCTACTTATTACAATGGTGGTGGAGCTCACAAGCATGCCAACAATGGCGGAGCTCCACGGAAAATAGAGAGAAAATGGGGAAGAAGAAGACTAAAATCGTCCAAAACCGTAGAGAGATGAAGGAGAAGATGATAAAAAATGTGCAGGAAAATCGTCTTTTAGCTGCTGCCATCGTCGTAGCGTCGAGACGCTAGGCCAGCGTCTCGACGCTGTGCCCTAAGTTTTCCGCGCGCGCGCTCGCGATGGCGTCGCGACGCAAGGCCAGCGTCGCGACGCTGCCCCGATAAAATTCCTGCGCGCGCCTCCTCCGGAGCGTCTCGACGCTAAGCAGGGTCTCGACGCCAGGGCAGCGTCGAGCTAGCGTCTCGACGCTATCACTCGACGCTTGCTCTCGGGTTTTTCCAGCGTCGAGCCAGCGTCTCGACGCTATAGCTCGACGCTGGCTCTCGGGTTTGGGGCTGAAGCTTTGCCTCTCCAAGGCAGTTTTGGCTCGTTTCTTCACGGAACAAGTTCCCCTCTTCCCGATGCCTTCCCGGGGCGCTAAAACTCTACTTTAAGCTCTCGAACATGCCCAACGGACGCACGAGCTCTTTGCCGCTTTTCTCCTACAAAAGAGATATATTTAATCAATTGAAAGCGGACTTTAGCTATAATTAGGAAGTATTTAATAGCTCCAAAATGGAGTTATCATATATAACCCTCCAATTGAGAAGGATGGGATTATGTTTGCCATTCCCTCGGATGAGGTAATTGAGGAGGGCATTGCTGTTTGGAGAGGTTCTTTAGTGGGTCAGTTTATGGATGGCAAGCTCCCTTTTTTTGTCCTTGATCGGCTTGTCAGGAGGATTTGGGGACATGTGGAAGTTCCAACCATTAACTTGTTTGATAATGGTTTGATCATCTTCAGGTTCAAAAAGGACTCAGCTCGGGATTGGGTCATGGAGAATGGCCCCTGGCACATTGGGGGTAAGCCTATCCTTCTGAGGCAGTGGGTCCTTGGGATAGTCCCTCAGACCTTTGTCTTCGATAAAATTCCTGTGTGGGTCAAGTTTTTTCATGTCCCTACGGGTGAGTGAGCGCATCACCTAGATAGCCCAGAGTGGGGGTTGATTGATCCTGCACCGTGCAAACGGGGCATGGATGATTTAAAAATTAACTCTTGCCCCCTAACGTGTGTGTGTGCTAGACAACCACTCCTAAACTCACGTAAACCCGGAAAACCTGCATGCAACGCACATCCCATTTTCCCCCTACTTCTAGCGTTTAAGAACAGCTACACTTGACTTACACGAGAGAGAGAAGCAAATTAAGAGACCTAATTATTTTCTCATTCTTTTTCTTTCTTTTCAAAAGTACTTTGTACTCTTTTATTTGGGTTCTTTGAACCAACTTTTTGTTTCTTTTTCTTTCCTTCTCGAGCTGCCTGACACGTCAAACTTTGGCCAAAGCTTCACGTTTTTAAGGACTGACGCTCACTTCTTTTAAGCGCTAATAAGAAGGAGGAGCGCCTCGAGAGGAATTTTTCTACCAAACATGCTTTTCTATTTTTTTTTTTACATTAGGCTAAGCACATGCTTTCTCAATTAACTAACCACTAACTCTCATGCAACAAGCTACCTAAGGGTGCCTTTCGGGGTGACAACGAGAATTAGCTAAACATGCGATAAACAAAGCTTACGGAATCTAGGGAGAGGTTGCTAAGTGCGCGATAAGTGCAAGGGAGCAACAGAAAAAATTTTAAAATTTTGGACATGAACCTAATAAACACAAAACTCATGCAAAAACTCGATTATGAACATGCTCAGATTTCCAACATGCATTTCCTAGGCTATCATCGTCAGAAAACAATAAACAGAGTCCCAAGCACTTCAATATCTTTATAGCACTGCTCAACAAACTACACATGCACATCCATCGGACTACTCCACCCCCAACTTCAAAATTTGACATTGTCCTCAATGCCAACCAGTCAGACACAACGAAGTAAAAGGGAAGAAGAAATACACTTCCCTGACTCTTGGTGAAGCTGGCGAGGGCGAGGAAGCGGCGCACGAACGCATCATGGCCCAAAATTGCCTTCTCTTCCTCGATTCCTAAAAAAAAACAGCAAGCTAATTAATACTGAATTAATCTAAAAAGCAATAAAACTAAACTAAAGCATAAAAACAGTCCATCGCTCGGGTGCCTCCGAGAAGCGCAGAATTTTTAAAGTCGGTTGCTCGACTGTATTCTCTCAACAGACTCATCCATAGTCTGTAGGTGCGGGGGAAGATCCAAACTTGTCCTTGGCCACACCTTTCCTGCTATCCACCTGAAAAATATTTTGCACTCTTCGTGCCTCGGGCACGTGAATATAAGAAGTGTTAGTGCAAAAATCAGCATCATTATCACACAAATTTAAATCAGAAATTTTAACTGAGACATGGGAACCATCCCTCAAGCGCGAGGGTAGACTCCCATTCTCATCATGCTCAACAACAGACACATTTCCAACAGTCACAGACGACTTCGATGCATTTATAATAAATTCATTCACCATTCCATCAAATTCTACAGATAAGGCACCCCTATCAACATCTATCTTGACCTTAGCGGTCTTCATAAATGGGCGGCCTAACAAAATAGAAGAGGAAACATGCGAAGAATTCTCATTCATATTCAGCACATAAAAATCGCATGGAAACAGTAAGTCCTTAACTTTGACTAAAATATCCTCAACCTTCCCTAAAGGATGCACATAAGATCGATCGGCTAGTTGGACAACTATATTGGACTCGATTAAAGTACACAATTCAAGTTCTTTAAAAACATCATAAGACATGACATTAATCGAGGCACCGAGATCTAACATGGCTTTTTCAATGAATTTAGTACCGATAGTGCATGGGATAGAAAACATACCAGGATCGATGCACTTCGGTGGAAGATTACCTTGGAAGATTGCGGAGACGGTTTCTTTCTTCGTCTCGTCACTTTTTCTCGACATTCTCTTACTCGTACACCACTTCTTGAGAAACTTGGCGTATTTTGGCACTTGGCTTACGGCCTCAAGAAGTGGGATGTTGACCACCACCTTTTGGAAGGTTCGAAGGACCTCCGCATCCTCGGTCTCCAAAGTAGGCTTCACAAGCCGACTCGGGAATGGTGCTCTGGTAACATCCTCAGGTACACTGACCTTCTCATCTTTTCTCACATTCTGAATCTCAGGAGCAGTCGGGGCGGACTTGTTCAGGCTGTCCGTGGCTTCCTTCGCAGCTCTGGTGGAAAGTGACTTCCCACTGCGCAGCTGAATGGCACTCACGTTTTCACATGAGTTTACTGTAGTTTGGGAAGGAAGCTTCCCCGAGCTCTTGCTCTCAATCTTACTAATAGACACCGCCATCTGTGTCAGCTGCTTGTTCAAATTCTGCAGCTCTGCCTTGTGAGAATTAAGCTCCTCTCGAGCCTCTTTCTGAAACTGGCTGGTGCTAGTCACGATGGTTCTTACCATCTCTTCAAGTGAGCTGGAGGAGCTCGAGGCTTGAGCCTGGGTGGAAGAATTAGGCCTATCCTGGGACTGGCCTTGGAAGCGAGTTTGTCCTTCCCTATTCCCATAGCTGAAATTAGGATGGTCGCGCCAACCGGGGTTGTAAGTGTTTGCATATGGGTCGTACTTCCTTGGGTTGGAAGCATACCCCCCGATCGCGTTGACCTCCGCATCCTCACGGTGTCCTCCAACTATTTTTTTTAACATGCTGCCTATCTCGGCCACCTGGGCCCTCATTTCAGTCATCTCGTGGCTCTGAGCCACGCTGTGCACTTGGCCTTGTCCCCGAATACCGAATTGCTGCGAGTTGGTGGCCATATTTGCTATCAACTGTTTGGCCTCAACTGGGGTCTTGTCAATCAGTGCCCCTCCACTCGCTGCATCGATCATCTGCCGGTCATGGGGCGTCATCCCCTCATAAAAATACTGTATCAATAACTGATCGGCAATCTGATGATGTGGGAAGCTCGCGCACAGGCGCCCAAAGCGTTCCCAGTATTCGTGCAGGGACTCACCAACATCCTGGGTGATCCCATATATCCTCTTCCGCAGAGTGGTGGCTAAGGATGCGGGAAAGTATTTCTCCAAGAATACCCGCTTCATATCCTGCCACGTGGTGATGGATCCGGAGGGCAAGTAGTACAGCCAATCCTTGGCCTTATCCTTGAGCGTAAAGGGGAATGCCCTCATATTCAGTTGCTCCTCCGTGACTCCTGCGGGCTTCATCCCCGCGCAGACGCAATGGAATTCCATCAGGTGTTTGTTCGCGTCCTCACCTGCGTTTCCATGGAAAGAAGGTAACTGGTGAATTAAACCAGATTTCAACTCGAAGTTACCTGCTACCACGGGGTAGTTAATGCACAAAGGCTGCAGGTTCAGGTCTGGCGCTGCCAGCTGCTTAAGCGTCCGTGGCGCATCACCTTGCGCCATCTCGTCAACCAAGAAGGGATTGCCTTCTTCTCTTTCAAACGTTCCTTGCCCCTCACGGGCTTCTCTACGTAACCGCCGCTCCTCTCTGTCAATCTCAGGGATAAACTGCAAACTACTACCCTCAGAGGAACGGGTCATACACAAACAAAAATCCAAACATACAAATTACAAACAAGAAAAAATTTTCAGTCAACCATCAATAAATCAAATTCAAACTTCAATCATAAATTCAATCAATTGCCTATTCCCCGGCAACGGCGCCAATTTTGGTGGGCGGATTTTTGAATATCCACTTAATCTCAAGCTGTCGAGGCTTGCCAAAATACGATTTATAAAGCCTATGACCAAGGCTTTGCAGCCAGTGGTAACAGGGTCGATCCAAGGAATAGGAAGATTGAATTTACTAGTGAAATTGGGATTTAATTGATTAATTGGTAACGGGGGGGTTTTAATCATGCAAGAGAAATAATGATGTAAGCTAACGGAAGAAAGAAATAATAAGAAGAGAACGTGTGCACGGTTTGGGAGTCTAGGGATCAATTGTTAGACAAATTCAGCTTATCATTTAATTCTAATAACATGGAATTCAATTTACTGAACACGCGGACGACTACCAGAGAAGCCCCAAAGTCGCCGACTCCATGGATTTTTATTAGACCACACAGTTCTAATTACACTTTATCTAATCCTACGTCAAGGTGATCAGCCCCAAAGTAAATTTAGACAGTCACTAGCTAACCGCGACGAACATTCGAGCGTGAATTCTAATTGCTAGTAGATTGCCCGCAAACGCTGTATGCAATCAACAATTATCCTACCCGACCCGATACTTCGATTTAATTCTATCTACCTGTGTTACTTAGTCGAGCAGTGAGAGGCACGACATCGCTACTCTTTAACATACACAACATGCGAAACTACTCGAGTGTCAATCGGCGTATTTTAACATGCGCGTTGGATTAAGCAAAGTAGATAAATGCAAAGTAAACAGAACCAATATGCATATCAAAACTCAGATTATCAAAGCTAAATCGTCTAACAAAATCCCCCTAAACAAATCCCAAACCGTCACCCTTACCTTAGCCGCTCATGGCGCGGTTCGTCAATCCCGCTCCAACAACGGCCATGGAAGGATTCATCTACTTATTACAATGGTGGTGGAGCTCACAAGCATGCCAACAATGGCGGAGCTCCACGGAAAATAGAGAGAAAATGGGGAAGAAGAAGACTAAAATCGTCCAAAACCGTAGAAAGATGAAGGAGAAGATGATAAAAAATGTGCAGGAAAATCGTCTTTTAGCTGCTGCCATCGTCGTAGCGTCGAGACGCTAGGCCAGCGTCTCGACGCTGTGCCTTAAGTTTTCCGCGCGCGCGCTCGAGATGGCGTCGCGACGCAAGGCCAGCGTCGCGACGCTGCCCCGATAAAATTCCTGCGCGCGCCTCCTCCGGAGCGTCTCGACGCTAAGCAGGGTCTCGACGCCAGGGCAGCGTCGAGCTAGCGTCTCGACGCTATCACTCGACGCTTGCTCTCGGGTTTTTCCAGCGTCGAGCCAGCGTCTCGACGCTATAGCTCGACGCTGGCTCTCGGGTTTGGGGCTGAAGCTTTGCCTCTCCAAGGCAGTTTTGGCCCGTTTCTTCACGGAAGAAGTTCCCCTCTTCCCGATGCCTTCCCGGGGCGCTAAAACTCTACTTTAAGCTCTCGAACATGCCCAACGGACGCACGAGCTCTTTGCCGCTTTTCTCCTACAAAAGAGATATATTTAATCAATTGAAAGCGGACTTTAGCTATAATTAGGAAGTATTTAATAGCTCCAAAATGGAGTTATCATATATAACCCTCCAATTGAGAAGGATGGGATTATGTTTGCCATTCCCTCGGATGAGGTAATTGAGGAGGGCATTGCTGTTTGGAGAGGTTCTTTAGTGGGTCAGTTTATGGATGGCAAGCTCCCTTTTTTTGTCCTTGATCGACTTGTCAGGAGGATTTGGGGACATGTGGAAGTTCCAACCATTAACTTGTTTGATAATGGTTTGATCATCTTCAGGTTCAAAAAGGACTCAGCTCGAGATTGGGTCATGGAGAATGGCCCCTGGCACATTGGGGGTAAGCCTATCCTTCTGAGGCAGTGGGTCCTTGGGATAGTCCCTCAGACCTTTGTCTTCGATAAAATTCCTGTGTGGGTCAAGTTTTTTCATGTCCCTACGGGTGAGTGAGCGCATCACCTAGATAGCCCAGAGTGGGGGTTGATTGATCCTGCACCGTGCAAACGGGGCATGGATGATTTAAAAATTAACTCTTGCCCCCTAACGTGTGTGTGTGCTAGACAACCACTCCTAAACTCACGTAAACCCGGAAAACCTGCATGCAACGCACATCCCATTTTCCCCCTACTTCTAGCGTTTAAGAACAGCTACACTTGACTTACACGAGAGAGAGAAGCAAATTAAGAGACCCCCAACACATTAACTTCAATAAGCTTCAATAAGTTATAAAGATATCTTCTTCCTCAAAGCTCGGATTGGAACAAAACAAAGTTATAAAGATACTTCAATAAGCTTCAAAATGGTACCTAATTTGACTGGTTTAGAAAAAGTAATCAGAAATATATCATATTTCGAAGTCAGCAGCAGCAGATTGTAGATAACAGTTTTTCCAGACCGAACAATATTCACTCAAAAATTCATATCTTTTATTCTTCTAAATGAAATTATACAAGACTGATCTGTGTGGATAGCTGACTCACAGAGCTTCAATTGGATATCAAACAGGAATATTTTGGAGATACAGAACACAAATATTAATGCAACCAAACGTAGATCAGAAAATTTATGAACTGGGCCGAATCCAAAACGTACGGGGCTTGATGAAAAATCTATAACTAAAGTTATAGAGCTCGGATTAAATGGAAATTTGTCTTGTTGGATAGATAAATTTGTGCTGAACAAGACAAGAACAAATTTGACATACTTTAATAAAGTTTTAATCTTCAGAAATACAGAATACAACAGATGCACGCGGAAGACAGAAACAACAAAACACTTTAAGAAGATGGTTTTTTTTTTTTTTTTGAATAAGATTGAAATAAAAGACACGAAAGAAAGATAGATGATATACCCGACCTAGAGCCAAGGCTCTGATACCAAATGATACGAAACCTCCAAGAATCAGCGTGAGAACCCCTTGATTATACGGACCCCCAACACATTAACTTGAAAACCCCAGTAGCCAATTCGATCTCAGCCCCTAAGATAGGCTAGAATACAAGTTACTTAGATGATCTAACAAACCAAGGATCGGACAAAGCTTTTGGCTCCCATCAACCCTCGATCTTCAAAGCACTCCACAAGCAAGACAGATCAATCCTCACTTTAATGCTCCAAATATTCATGCATTCTATCACAAGAACACACAAGAAACAAAGCTTAAAAGCTTTCAGGGTTTCAAACCCAAAACACTACATTTCATATCTCATATCAAGTTGTCTTACAATAGACAAGGCTAATCCCTTTTATAGACAAAGAATTCAGCCAAGAGACTCTTTAACTCCCTAACATAAATGCCAATATGAAAAGCCACCTTGAAATACCAAAGGGTGCCTTGATATTCTAAAAGGCATCTTGGAAAACTAAAATTCATCTAAAATATGAAAGATCACCTAGAACTATGTTGCATATTTAATGAGTACATTAAGTAACAAAATATGGATTTTAAACTTGGCTTTAACATGATCTATTAATCTTCCACGAAATGGTATTGTGAGATAGTGCATTTCTCTTCTTTGTTGACTTTGATCTTTGCTCCATAACAATGATTTGACTTCATTGACCTTCATCATGGATATGAATTAGATTGTCAAGATAATTCATATCATCCTCCCGTTCTTCATAGGGATTCGTCCTTGAATCCTAAAGATCTCTTCAGCACCATCTTTGATTTGAATATGATACCAAATGATCTAACATGATCTATCTAGCATTTCGTATCATTTAGTTTAACATGATCTATTAGTCTTCCACGAAATGGACTTGTGAGATAATGAAGTTCATGCATTTCTTTTCCCTGTTGACTTTGATTCTTCCTCCATAACAATGGTTTGACTTCATTAAGCTTCATCATGGATATGAATTGGATTGCCAAAATAATTCATATCATCCTCCCATTCTTCAAAAGGATTCGTCCTCGAATCCTAAAGATCTTTTGAGCACCATCTATTATTTGAATATGATTGTCAAAAATAATTCTCCAAATGATATATCAATATATTTTCGAAAAATGATTTTTCTAAGTATGGAAAGTTTTCTGCAGGGCGGTCCTTAACTCTTGGTGCCATATCTTCTTTCTCAGAGATCGGATTGAAACAAAACCAATTGGGTTAAAAAGATATTTCAATAATCTTCAAAACGGCACCCAATTTCACTATTTGCGAAGTAGTAATCAACCAGATATAATATTCCGAAGTCAGCTGCAGCAGATTCTAAACAGTAGGTTTTCCAGACCGAACAATGTTCATTCAAAAATCCATAGCTTTTGTTTTACTCAATGAAATTGTACAAAACAGATTTGTATGGATAGCTGACTCACAGGGCTTTAATTTGATATTAAGTAGGCTTATTTCAGAGATGTAGAACACTAAGAAACAAGGAATAGAATGTAGATGAGGAAATTCAAAAAACTGGGCAGAACACTCAAAACGTTTGGGCTGAAGAAAAATTGATAACTAAAGTTATAGGGCTCGGATAAAAGTGAAATTTGTCTTGTTGGATAGAAAAATCCGTGCTGAACAAGACAAGAACAAATTTTACACACTTTAATGCAGTTTTAATCTTCAGACACACAGAATACAAAAGATGCGCGCGGAACACAGAAACAACGAAAAACTTCAAGAAGATGATTTTTTTTTTTTTGAGTTTTTGAATAAGATTGAAATAAAAGACACGAAAGAAAGATAGATGATATACCCGACCTAGAGCCAAAGCTCTGATACCAAATGATAGGAAACCTCCAAGAATAAGCATGAGAACCCCTTGATTATACGGACCCCCAACACATTAACTTGAAAACCCCAATAGCCAATTCGATCTCAGCCCCTAAGATAGGCTAGAATACAGGTTACTTAGATGATCTAACGAACCAAGGATCGGACAAAGCTTTTGGCTCCCATCAACCCTCGATCTTCAAAGCACTCCACAAGTAAGACAGATCAATCTTCACTTGAATGCTCCAAATATACATGCATTCTATCACAAGAACACACAAGAAACAAAGCTTAAAAGCTTTCAGGGTTTAAAACCCAAAATACTACATTTCATGTCTTTTATCAAGTTTTTCTTTTACATTAGACATGACCAATCCCTTTTATAGACAAGGAATTCATCCAAGAGACTCTTTAACTCCCTAACATAAATGCCAATATGAAAAGCCACCTTGAAATACCAAAGGGTGCCTTGATATTCCAAAAGGCATCTTGGAAAACTAAAATTCATCTAAAATATGAAAGATCACCTAGAACTATGTTGCATATTTAATGAGTACATTAAGTAACAAAATATGGATTTTAAACTTGGTTTTAACATGATCTATTAATCTTCCACGAAATGGTATTGTGAGATAGTGCATTTCTCTTCTTTGTTGAGTTTGATCTTTGCTCCATAACAATGATTTGACTTCATTGACCTTCATCATGGATATGAATTAGATTGTCAAGATAATTCATATCAGTGGGGGTTGATTGATCCTGCACCGTGCAAACGGGGCATGATGATTTAAAATATTTAACTGCATTATATACCGCCTATAAAGGCAAATTTTTTAAAAAAAATTTAGGCAAATTTTTGAGATCTTACATTTTTAAAAATTCTCTCTGTTCTCTCTCCTCCCATCAATGGGGGATTGAGTTTTTTGAAGCTTTTTCCATGGTGGTCGTCGGCCTTCTTGCTGCTGCTGGGTGTAGGTGTTGAGCCATCGTGTTCACTCACCGTGGTTACCTCCGTCGTATCTCCGAGCAAGCTGATCAAGGAAGCACAGCAGGGCGCTTCAAGAGGTACGTTCTCCATCCTCTGTTTTGTCTTTCCTTCGGCTTAAGTTTATTGTTTGCTGTTGTTGCTGGGTTGTGGTGCTCTGGGTTTGGGGTTGAGGGAGAAGCTTTTCTCCGTTTGATCACAAAGCTTAGGGTGTAATATGAGGAGGAAGAAGTCTCCCCAAAAAAAATCGTTCGTCAAAAGTAATGGTTCTTCATCGGGCTTCCCTGGCCTTCGGCTCTCCAAAATCTCTGCAACTAAATCAATGGGGGTTTTGAGTTCTGATGTCCCTAAGTCCAGCCTAAGTGAAGGACGGTCTAAGGTAGTTGTTTCTGACCGGATGGGGCAAAACTCAGAGGCTGGGAGTTTTTGTCAAAAAACAGAGCATCTGGTACGTTCTGGACAGACGTCTTCTCAGTCTAAATCTGGAAAAACAGGGGACGAGTTATGTGTTGATATTGGCCTTGGTCCTCAGCCTCGAGTTATCTCTTCTACGTCTGAGGCTTCCTCTTCGTCTAACCAGAGGAGTGGTGGCGTTGATCAACCTCGGCTGGAGGTTGAAGACGAAGGGCTAGGGCTACCTGGTTCTTCGACCATGGAGGCGGCTGCTGCTATACGTGCTTTGCACGCTCGCCCTATTGAAGGAAACCTCAATAATGGGGAGAGCGTTTTAGAAGGGGTGGGTATTAATTCGGAAAAGCTTCCCTTATCTGCTGCAATTTTGAATCCGCCAGCTGGTTCTCTTAATTCCTCCGTACGGCCAAGTTTGGAAAGTTTGGAAAGTCTCCCTCTTCAAACGTCAACTCCTGGAGGCCTTCATCCTCGGTCATTTAAGGAAATTCTGGATGTTAATTTGCCTCAAGCTTCCCCTTTCCTTAAATCAGTTAATAGTCAATTCGGCGTCAATGGACTAGATGGGAAGTCTTGTGCTAATCCGAGGGGTGTCTCCATTACTGACGTCCCTATTGGGCTTGGCCCATGTGGTAATGGTGTGGATGGGCTTGGTAATGGTAATTGGGTAGCCACTGTTGGGCTTAATGAGATAGCCAATTCTCCATTTCACCTTAATGGGCTTGACAACTACGGTTTGGCCCCAATTTTGAATGGGCAGGGAGCCTTGACCGTTGGGCGTTCCTCGCTTAGCCCAATAGGGCATGGGCAGCTGGGTAACTTGGTGACCCGCCGTGGTATGCCCAAGCGGGATGAGGGTCTGCCCCAAGAGGGAAAGGAAGGAACTAGTGAGGTTGGGATGGGATGTAGCTCGTTCGGTCCTAGGGTTGGCTTGGGGATTCCAGGAAAGTTTCCTCTTCTTTGCCATCCTCGTCCGGATGTAGGTGTGGGTGAGGGGGATGAGGTGTCTGTGGGGTCTTTTGGTGGGTTTGGGCCTAATCATATTGGGTCGGGTGGGCCCCTTGGGGCCGTCGATAAGGGGCATAAGGCGAGTTGGGCCAATCTTTTTGGGCCCCAGTGGACCTCCCCTTCTGATGAACCTCTTCTCTATAATCCTCCAATTGAGAAGGATGGGATTATGTTTGCCATTCCTTCGGATGAGGTTATTGAGGAGGGAATAGCAGTCTGGAGAGGTTCGTTGGTGGGTCAATTTGTTGATGGTAAACTTCCATTTTTTGTTCTTGATCGTCTTGTCAGGAAGATTTGGGGACATGTGGAAGTTCCAACCATTAACTTGTTTGATAATGGATTGATCATTTTCAGGTTCCAAAAGGACTCAGCTAGGGACTGGGTCTTAGAGAATGGCCCCTGGCACTTCGGGGGGAAGCCTATCCTACTGAGGCAGTGGGCCCCTGGGATTGTCCCCCAGACCTTTGTGTTCGATAAAATTCCTGTGTGGGTTAAGTTTTTCCATGTCCCAATGGAATTGTGGACCACTCCTGGGTTGAGCAACATTGCAAGTACGGTTGGTGTTCCTTTGCGGTTGGATAAGCCTACAAAGGACAAAACGTGCTCCTCGTATGCTCGGGTCTGTGTGGAGGTTGCGATTGATGCCACTCTTCCTAGTAAGGTTGGGGTCACTGTCTATGGGGTGGATCATACTATCCCCATTGAGTACGAATGGAAGCCCAAGAGGTGCCTATCATTCAGACTCCGGCTGTCCAAAAAAGACTGTGAGTAGTTTTGATCCCCTACTCCCTACACAGGTGTCTACTGAGGGTGGGGTCAGGGTGCCGGCCCAGAGTGATGGCGTGAGCTCGGATCGGGTAGGGGTGGCTAGTGGGGGGGGGGGGGGGGGGGTGAACAGGCCTCCTCTCTTGAGGCTAATGATGACTTTATCCCTGTGGGAGGGAAATCCCGCAGGCGTAGACGGAAGAAGGCTGCCAAGTCCTTGGCTGCAGACTCGTCTGCCCTTTTTTTTTGCAAAAGTGATTATATATAAGCAAAAGGCCTCAAAGCCCGAGGCCAAAGGGCACAACAAACAAGAGAACAAACACTGGGAGAACCAATGTATGACAACAAAACCAAAACAACACAACGGAAACCTCACAGCCCGAGGGAGAGCAAGAAAGAAACCAAACAACAACAGACCCCAGCATCCAACCCACATGCGGGAAGGAGCTAGAAAAGACAACAAGTAGAAAAAGTAACACAACTGGAAAGCAATAGAAACAACTGAAGCAGGAGGAAACAATAAGATAGAACACGAAGGAGTCATGACACCTCATCCGCGAAGCAAGACACCTCAACTGCCCACAAAACTCCCCAGGCCATCCAACCCCCGGCCGGCAGCAGCGAAAGGGCGACCCAGACAGGAACAAGGGACACCAAGCAAAACCAGAGAAAGGACAGGCAGATGCAGAGAAAGAGGGGCCAAGCTGGCCATCCAACAAATGCAAGCAAGAAGCCCGCCCCCCAAGCACGACCAAGAAACCGAACAGAGAAGAGGACCAACAACCCGTCTTCCCCCTACTTATGGCAAAAGAACAACCATCCGGCATGCAGGCACGGCAGAAAGCCACAGGGACCCAGCCAGCATCGCTTCCCTCGACAAAGCCAGATCCAAGGACCCACCAAAAGCCCACACACCCTCAGGACAAAGCGCCTTTCGGGGTGACAACAAGCGACCAGAACTCAGCTCAATTAGGAACCAGGACCGCCAGGGACAGCGAGCACCCACAGAACAAGAGAAGGATAGCCAACTGCAGAAGAACAAGCACCGCCTGAACCAACCCGACAGCTAGGGACACCCCACAAACGAGCCTCGCAACGCCCCACACAAGAAGCCCACCAGGGGAGGAAGGCCAGGACAGGCAAGGACAGACAGAAGAAGAAGGCCAGCAACTGATCGAGCCAATGAAAGCAGCGATCTCACAGCAAGAACCAACCACAGGGACAAGCTCAAATAACCAAGCCGCATAGACCACAAAAGAAACCCCTCCAGAGAATGGACAGCAGCAGGAACCAGGGACAGAGCAGGGAAGAAGCAAACACCAAAAGCGAGACAGCACCACAAGAGCAACCTGTCAAAACACCTGCACACACTCAAAGAACAAGATAAAGTCAATCAAAGGAATCCCAGGGGGATACGGCCGAAACCGCACCCGCCCAGGACGAGCATGCAGAAGAAATATCAGACCGAATAGCAGCGATAACCGACTGAGGAGTGCGGTGACCCGGGCCATGAAAACGCAAGTTGCGTTCCCTCCAAATATGGTAGATCACAGCACACCAGGCCACCCTCCAAACAAGCTTACGCTTGTGCTGCCCAGCACTCACCCGACAAATCCACTCAAGCTCAGCATCCCAAGGGAGGACGAGGCGGGAGGCTCTTCCCCAACAGAGGATATCATCCCACACCAAACTCACAAAGGGGCACTGGAAGAACAAGTGGTCACGGGACTCCGTCCCGGACAAACAAAGCAAACAATCGGTAGGGGTCGAGGGGATCCACCTAGCCAGCCTATCACGAGTATACAACCGGTCCCTCAAGGCCAGCCAGGTGACAAAAGCATGACGCGGTATATTCCCCCCGAACCATAGCAAACCCTGCCACGGAACCACTGTCCCACGGGGGCGAATCGCCTCCCAAGCACTCGAAACCGAAAAACCAGTCCCGCCTGGAATCCAGATCAACCTATCCTCCCTACCTGGGCAACACACAGTAGAGCGCACGGCATCGGCGATCTCCAACAAATCAGGAGACACTACCGGCCACCGCCACGAACCATCAGGAAGCAGAAAATCAGAGACCATAGCTTGAATGTGACTAGCTGTGTCATACAAGATACGATCACTAATTCTGGGGAGGATAGGACCATCAGGCAGCCATGGATCAACCCACATACGACACCTAGAACCGTCACCAATGGAAAACCGGACAAGTGGACGGAATTGGTCCCGAAGCCCCATAATCGCCTTGAGGCACCAAGACCACATAGACGACACAGGAATCGTCCAAAGAGACCGACCACGGAGAATAAAATATATGTCAAAAATTTTAAATTTGAATATAACTTGCTCTTGTTGAGAGTTGAACTCAAGACCTCCCGCTTACTAAACAGGTGCTCTAACCAACTGAGCTACGAGAGCTAGTTAAAATATAATATTATGGATAAGTTGATAAGGAAAATCGGACTTCCACATTGGTATGAAATTGTCCACTTTGGGCATAACCCGCATTGGTATGACTCGTCTGCCCTTCCCATTGCCTTGGCTAGCCTCCCAAGTTCCCCTAGTGGCCCCTCCCCTCGGCTCCCCCGTTCTCTTGAGGCCCCGAAGGGGGTGCATGTGTCTAACTCTTTCGTTTCTCTTTCGGATCCCTTGAGGTGTGATTTGGCCCCCCAGAGGGTGGTTTCCTTAATGGAAAAGACGATCTGTGACAGTGTGGACCCCCGATGGTGTCAGGATGCCATTGTCTCCCCTTCTACTTCCTATGTCTAGTTGGTGCTCGTGGAATGTGCGCGGTCTCACTAACCCGACAAAAGGACGATGTGTTCGCTCCTTTTTGCAGTCTGAGAATATTGGTTTCTGCTGTCTGGTAGAAACTAAGGTTAAGGCTCATCAGTTTGATTTCGTGTTTCGTTCCTTTGGGGCCGATTGGCAGTGTGTTTGTAGTTATGGGGATAGTGGCCTGGGTCGTATTTGGGTGTTATGGCGTTCCCGCCGTTTCTCTTTCTCCCCTAGCCTGATTAGTCCTCAGTTGGTTACTGGCTCCCTGGTGGACCTGTCTTCTCAGGTTGCGACTCATATTGCCTGTGTGTATGGGTCCAATCTTGAGGCTGGGAGGTCTGCTTTGTGGAGGGAGTTGGCTTTGGCTTGTTCGAGTTGGTCTTCTCCTAGAGTAGTTATGGGTGACTTTAATGAGACTCGCCGGTTGACTGAGAGGAGTGGGGGTAACCATAGCATTTCTGCGATGGGAGCCTTTGATACTGCTCTCCTAGAGGCTGACTTGGTTGAGCTGCCGGTTCAGGGGAATTGGTTCACTTGGACTAGTCGCCCGAGGGGTGGCCCAGGAGGTCAGTTGGGAAGGTTGGATAGAGTTTTGGTCAACGCTGAGTGGGCTTCTGGTCGGCCTATGTGTGTGGTGCACGTGCATGACTGGGGTGTTTCTGACCATAGTCCGTTGGTTTTCTCTCCAGGCCCTTTAGGTGCTCGTCGGTCTCCCTCCTTTCGGTTCTTTAACCATTGGGGGGAGTCTGATAGGTTTTTGTCTGTGATTGCTAGTAGGTGGGTGACCCATGTTGGGGTCTCTCCGCTTGTTAGCTTCGCTCGCAATTTAAAGGGCTTAAAGGGGACTCTCAGGCAGGAGTTTGGGACGCCGATTGCCGTGCTTAGTCAGCAGGTTATTTGTCTTCGCTTGGCCATGGAGGCTTCCCAGGCGGGAGTTTTGGTAGACCCCCTTTCCCCCTCCCTCCAGCTTCAGGCCGCTGAGGCTTCTGATAGGTTCTGGGCAGCAGCTAGGTGTGAAGAAGCCTCCCTTCGGCAGAAATCGAGGGTCAAGTGGCTGGCGTTAGGGGATAGGAACTCGGGGTTCTTTCACAGGAGCGTGAAAGTTAGGGCAGCTCGGAATAGCTTTTCCTCTTTGGTTGATGGTTCTGGGGTCAGGATATCTTCCCATCAGGACATCTCGAGATCTCTGGTTCATTATTTCCAGGGTCTCTTGGGGTCCCAAGGGGTTGGTCATCGTGACCTCACAGAGCGATTAAAGCCGATGGTGGGGTTTTCGTGGTCTGATCAGTGTGTAACTGATCTTATCCGCCCCATCTCTCGAGATGAGGTTCGAGTTGTTCTCTTTTCCATGAGTAGTTCCAGGGCTCCTGGCCCGGATGGCTTCCCTGTGGGGTTTTTCAAAGCTGCTTGGAGTGTTGTTGGGGATGATTTCGTTTCCGCCGCGCTTCACTTCTTTGATACTTCCTTCCTTCCTCCTGGTATCAATGCCACCTCTCTTACCTTGATTCCTAAGACGGTGGGTGCCTCCCGGGTTGAGGATTTCAGGCCTATTTCCTGTTGTAATGTGTTGTATAAATGCATTGCAAAGGTTTTGGCTAATCGTCTTCGCGTGTGGTTGCCTTCCTTCATCAGTCCGAATCAGTCGGCCTTTGTTCAAGGTAGGAGCATTGTGGATAACATTCTGCTCTGCCAGGAGTTGGTTGGGGGTTACCACCTCAACAAAGGGAGCCCGCGGTGTGTGCTGAAGATCGACCTGCAGAAAGTTTATGACTCTATCCAGTGGGATTTTCTCTTTGGCTTACTGCTATCGATTGGTACGCCTTGCCAGTTTGTCAACTGGATCCGGGCTTGCGTTACTTCGCCTATGTTTTCCATTTCGGTGAATGGGTCCTCTGAGGGGTTTTTTGCAGGTAGGCGTGGTCTCCGTCAGGGTGATCCCCTGTCCCCTTACCTGTTCGTCATGTGTATGGAAGTCTTGTCGCGGCTGCTAAATTCACCGCCGCCTGAGTTTGAGTTTCATCCCAAGTGTGAGAGGGTTAATCTTACCCATCTTTGCTTTGCGGATGACTTGATGATTTTCTCTGTGGGGAACAGGACTTCTTTGAGGTTTGTTCAGCAGACATTTCTTCACTTCCAGGAGCTTTCAGGCCTTGTGGCTAACTCCGCTAAGAGCTCGATGTTCTGTGCGGGGGTTCCTGTCCAGGTGCCTGTCGGTCTGGCTGAGTTCATGGGTGTTGCTCTTGCAACCTTGCCTGTTTGTTACTTAGGTCTCCCTCTCATCTATGGTCGGCTGTCTTCTCGAGATTGCCAGCCTCTGATTGATCGGATCACCTCTAGGATTGGCAGTTGGTCTGCTAGGGCTCTTTCCTATGCGGGAAGGTTGCAGCTTATCCAGTCGGTCCTCCAGAGCTTCTAGGTCTATTGGGCTAGTGTGTTTGTGCTGCCTGCTCGTATAGTCCATAGGGTTGAGAGTTTGCTTCGGTGCTACCTCTGGAAGGGCTCTCCTTCTGGTCGTGGGGGGGCGAAGGTTGCCTGGGATGACATTTGTTTTCCGAAGAGTGAGGGAGGTTTGGGTATTCGTCATATCCAATCCTGGAACTCGGCAGCGGTTATGAAGCTCCTTTGGCTCCTTCTGCTTCGCTCGGATTCTCTGTGGGTGGCTTGGATGGAGGAGTATATCCTCCGTTGTCGGTCTCTTTGGACGATTCCTGTGTCGTCTACGTGGTCCTGGTGCCTCAAGGCGATTATGGGGCTTCGGGACCAGTTCCGTCCTCTTGTCCGGTTTTCCATTGGCGACGGTTCTAGGTGTCGTATGTGGGTTGATCCTTGGCTGCCTGATGGTCCTATTCTCCCCAGAATTAGTGATCGTATCTTGTATGACGCAGCTAGTCATATTCAAGCTATGGTCTCTGATTTTCTGCTTCCTGATGGTTCGTGGCGGTGGCCGGTAGTGTCTCCTGATTTGTTGGAGATCGCCGATGCCGTGCGCAATAACTGTGTGTTGCCCAGGTAGGGAGGATAGGTTGATCTGGGTTCCAGGAGGGATTGGTTTTTCGGTTTCCAGTGCTTGGGAGGCGATTCGCCCCCGTGGGACAGTGGTTCTGTGGCAGGGTTTGCTATGGTTCGGGGGAAATATTCCGCGTCATGCTTTTGTCACCTGGCTGGCCTTCAGGGACCGTTTGTATACTCGTGATAGGCTGGCTAGGTGGATCCCCTCGACACCTACCGATTGTTTGCTTTGTTTGTCCGGGACTGAGTCCCGTGACCACTTGTTCTTCCAGTTCCCTTTTGCGAGTTTGGTGTGGGAGAATATCCTCTGTTGGGGTAGAGCTTCCCGCCTCGTTCTCCCTTGGGATGCTGAGCTTGAGTGGATTTGTCGGGTGAGTGCTGGGCAGCACAAGCGTAAGCTTGTTTGGAGGGTGGCCTGGTGTGCTGTGATCTACCATATTTGGATGGAACGCAACTTGCGTTTTCACGGCTCGGGTCACCGCCCTCCTCAGTCGGCTATCGCTGCTATTCGGTCTGATATTTCTTCTGCATGCTCGTCCTGGGTGGGTGCGGTTTCGGCCGTCTCCCCCTGGGATTCTTTTGATTGACTTTGTCTTGTTCTTTGAGTGTGTGCAGGTGTTTTGTCAGGTTGCTCTTTGTGGTGCTGTTTCGCTTCTGGAGATTGCTTCTTCCCCTGCTTTGTCCCTGGTTGCTGCTGCTGTCTCTTCTCTGGAGGGGTTCTTTTTTGGTCTGTGCGGCTTGGTTGTTTGAGCTTGTCCCTGTGCTTGTTCATGCTCTGAGGACGCTGCTTGCAGAGGCTCGATCAGTTGCTTGCTTTCTTCATCTGTCTGTCCATTGCTGTCCTTGGCCTTTCTCCTCTGGTGGGCTTCTTGTGTGGGGCTTTGAGAGGCTAGTCTGTGGGGTGTCACCAGCTGTAGGGGTTGGTTCAGGCGGTGCTTGCTTCTTCTGCAGTTGGCTGTCTTTCTCTGTTCTGTGGGTGCTCGGTGTCCCCTGGCGGTCCTGGTTCCTAATTGAGCTGAGTTCTGGATGCTTGTTGTCACCCCGAAAGGCGTTTTGTCCTGAGGGTGTGTGGGCTTTTGGTGGGTCCTTGGATCTGGCTTTGTCGAGGGAAGCGATGCTGGCTGGGTCCCTGTGGCTTTCTGCCGTGCCTGCATACCGGATGGTTGTTCTTTTGCCATAAGTAGGGGGAAGACGAGTTGATGGGACTCTTCTTTGTTCGGTTTCTTGGTTGTGCTTGGGGGGCGGGCTTCTTGCTTGCATATGTTGGATGGCCAGCTTGGCCCCCTTGTTCTCAGCTTCTGCCTGTCCTCTCTCTGCTTTTGCTTGGTGCCCCTTGACCCTGTCTGGAGTCGCTCTTTCGCTCGTGTCGGCCGGGGGATGGATGGCCTGGGGTGTTTTGTGGGCGGATGAGGAGTCATGCTTCGCGGATGAGGAGTCATGCTTCGTTCGTGTTCTGTCTTATTGTTTCCTCTTGCTTCAGCTGGTTCTTTTGCTTTTTGAGTTGTGTTACATTTATCTGTTTTTTGTCCTTTCTGGCTCCTTCCCGCTTGTGGGTTGGATGCTGGGGTTTGTTGTTGTTTGGTTTCTTTGTTGCTTTCCCTCGGGCTGTGAGGTTTCCGTTGGGTTGTTTTGGTTCTGTTGTCGTACATTGGTTCTCCCAGTGTTTGTTCTCTTGTTTGTTGTGCCCTTTGGCCTCGGGCTTTGAGGTCTTTTGCTTATATATATTCACCTTTGCAAAAAAAAAAAATGTCCCTATGGAACTGTGGACCACTCCTGGGTTGAGTAATATCGCGAGCACGGTTGGTGTTCCTTTGCGGTTGGATAAGCCTACTAAGGACAAAACGTGCTCCTCGTATGCTCGGGTTTGTGTGGATGTCGCGATTGATGCCCCTCTTCCTAGTAAAGTTGGGGTCACTGTCTATGGGGTAGATCACACTATCCCAATTGAATATGAGTGGAAGCCCAAGCGGTGCCTGTCTTGCCGTGTCTTTGGTCATTCGGACACCGGTTGTCCGAAACAGAATGTGGGTAGTATTGCTCCCATCCTCACTACACAGGTGTCTGCTGAAGGTGAGGTCAAGGTGTCGGCCCAGAGTGAGGGCGTGGGCTCGGATAAGGTAGGGGTTGCTAATGGGGAGGGTCAACAGGCCTTCTCTCTTGAGGTTGGTGATGAGTTTATCCCTGTGGAAGGGAAATCTCGTAGGCGTAAACGGAACAAGAAGAATGCTGCCAAATCCTTGGCTGCGACAGACTCGTCTGCCCATCCCATTGCCTTGGTTAGCCTCCCGGGTTCTCCTATTGGCCCCACCTCGAGGCTTTCCCGTTCTCCTGAGCCCCCAAAGGGGGTCCACGTGACTAACTCTTTCGGTTCTCTAGCTGATTCCTCGGGGTGTGCTTTGGCCTCCCCGAGGGTGGTTTCCTTAGTGGAAAAGACACTCTGTGACAGTGTGGACCCTCGATGGTGTCAGGATGCCACCGTCTCCCCTACTACTTCCTATGTCTAGTTGGTGCTCGTGGAATTTGCGTGGTCTCACTGACCCGACAAAAGGACGATGTGTTCGTTCCTTTTTTCAATCTGAGAATATTGGTTTCTGCTGTCTGGTAGAAACTAAGGTTAAGGCTCATCAGTTTGACTTCGTGTTTCGTTCCTTTGGGGTCGATTGGCAGTGCGTGTGTAGTTATGGGGATGGTGGCCTCAGTCGTATTTGGGTGTTATGGCGTTCCCGCCGTTTCTCTTTCTCTCCTAGTCTGGTTAGCCCCTAGTTGGTCACTGGCTCCCTGGTGGATCTGTCTTCCCAGGTTGAGACTCAAATTGCCTGTGTGTATGGGTCCAATCTCGAGGCTGGGCGGTCTGCCTTGTGGAGGGAGTTGGCCGTGGCTTGTTCGAGCTGGTCTTCCCGTGGAGTGGTTATGGAAGACTTTAATGAGACTCGGCGGCTGACTGAGAGGAGTGGTGGTAACCATAGCATCTTTGGGATGGGAGCTTTTGATAATGCTCTCCTTGAGGCTGACTTGGTTGAGCTGCCGGTCCAGGAGAATTGGTTCACTTGGACTAGCCGCCCGAGGGGGGGCTCGGGAGGTCAGTTGGGGAGGTGGGATAGAGTTTTGGTGAATGCTGAGTGGGCTTCTACCCGCCCTCTGTGTGTGGTGCAGGTGCATGATTGGGGTGTTTCTGATCATAGTCCGATGGTTTTCTCTCCAGGCCCTTTAGGTGCTCGTCGGTCTCCCTCCTTTCGGTTCTTTAACCATTGGGGGGAGTTTGATAGGTTTTTGTCTGTGGTCGCTAGTAGGTGGGAGGCCCATGTTGGGGTCTCTCCGCTTGTTAGCTTTGCTCGCAATTTAAAGGGCTTAAAGAGATCTCTAAGGCAGGAGTTTGGGAAGCCGATTGCCGTGCTTAGTCAGCAGGTTGTTGATCTTCGCTTGGCCATGGAGGCTGCCCAGGCTGGAGTTTTGGCAGACCCCCTTTCTCCCTCCCTCCAGCTTCAAGCCTCTGAGGCCTCGAATAGGTTTTGGGCAGCAGCTAGGTGTGAAGAAGCCTCTCTTCGGCAGAAATCAAGGGTTAAATGGTTGGCGTTAGGGGATAGGAACTCGGGTTTCTTTCACAAGAGCGTGAAAGTTAGGGCAGCCCGGAATAGCTTTTCCTCTCTGGTTGACGGTTCTGGGACAAGGTTGTCTTCCCATGAGAACATCTCGAGGTCTCTGGTTTTTTATTTCCAGGGGCTCTTGGGTTCCCAGTGGGTTGGTTACCGTGACCTTACAGAGCACTTAAAACCGATAGTGGGGTTTTTGTGGTCTGATCAGTGTGTAGCTGATCTCATCCGCCCCAGCTCGAGAGATGAGATTCGAGCTCTCTTTTCCATGAGTAGTGCCAAGGCTCCTGGGCCGGATGGGTTCCCTGTGGGGTTTTTCAAGGCTGCTTGGAGTGTTGTTGGGGATGATTTATGTTCCGCAGCGCTTCACTTCTTTGATACTTCCTTCCTTCCTCCTGGTATCAATGCCACCTCTCTTACCTTGATTCCTAAGAAGGTGGGTGCCTCCCAGGTTGAGGATTTCAGGCCTATTTCCTGTTGTAATGTGTTGTATAAATGCATTGCAAAGGTTTTGGCTAATCGTCTTCGCGTGTGGTTGCCTTCCTTCATCAGTCCGAATCAGTCGACCTTTGTTCAAGGTAGGAGCATTGTGGATAACATTCTGCTCTGCCAGGAGTTGGTTGGGGGTGACCACCTCAACAAAGGGAGCCCGCGGTGTGTGCTGAAGATCGACCTGCAGAAAGCTTATGACTCTATGCAGTGGGATTTTCTCTTTGGCTTACTGCTCTCGATTGGTACGCCTTGCCAATTTGTCAACTGGATCCGGGCTTGCGTTACTTCGCCTATGTTCTTCATTTCGGTGAATGGGTCCTCTGAGGGGTTTTTTGCGGGTAGGCGGGGTCTCCGTCAGGGAGATCCCCTGTCCCCTTACCTGTTCGTCATGTGTATGGAAGTCTTGTCGCGGATGCTGAATTCCCCGCCACCTGAGTTTGAGTTTCATCCCAAGTGCGAGAGGGTTAATCTTACCCATCTTTGCTTTGCGGATGACTTGATGATTTTCTCTGCGTGGAATAGGACTTCTTTGAGGTTTGTTCAGCAGACCTTACATCACTTCCTGGAGCTTTCGGGCCTTGTGGCTAACTCCGCTAAGAGCTCGATGTTCTATGCGGGGGTTCCTGTCCCGGTGGCTGTCGGCCTTGCTGAGTTCATGGGTGTTGCTCTTGCGTCCCTGCCTATTTGTTACTTAGGTCTCCCTCTCCTCTCAGGAAGGCTGTCTTCTCGGGATTGCCAGCCCCTGATTGATCGGATCACCTCTAGGATTGGCAGTTGGACTCCTAGGGCTCTTTCCTATGCTGGTAGGTTGCAGCTTATCCAGTCGGTCCTCCAGAGCTTCCAGGTCTATTGGGCTAGTGTGTTTGTGCTGCCTGCTCGTATAGTCCATAGGGTTGAGAGTTTGCGTCGTTGCTACCTCTGGAAAGGCTCTCCTTCTGGTCGCGGGGGGGCTAAGGTTGCCTGGGATGACATTTGTTTGCCGAAGCGGGAGGGAGGTTTGGTCATGTCTAATGTAGTTAAAGAGTCTCTTGGATGAATTCCTTGTCTATAAAAGGGATTGGTCATGTCTAATGTAGAAGACAACTTGATAAAAGACATGAAATGTAGTATTTTGGGTTTTAAATCCTTGAAGCTTTTAAGCTTTGTTTCTTGTGTGTTCTTGTGATAGAATGCATGAATATTTGGAGCATTCAAGTGAGGATTGATCTGTCTTGCTTGTGGAGTGCTTTGAAGATCGAGGGTTGATGGGAGTCAAAAGCTTTGTCCGATCCTTGGTTTGTTAGATCATCTAAGTAACCTGTATTCTAGCCTATTTTAGGGGCTGAGATCGAATTGGCTACTGGGGTTTTCAAGTTAATGTGTTGGGGGTCCGTATAATCAAGGGGTTCTCACGCTTATTCTTGGAGGTTTCGTATCATTTGGAATCAGAGCTTTGGCTCTAGGTCGGGTATATCATTTATCTTCTTTTGTGTCTTTTATATCCATTTTATTCAAAACTGAATGTATTTAGGGGTTTTAGTGTTTGTGATTCATGGGTTCGTATAACCAAGGGGTTCTTGATCCAATTCACTAAGGTTTCGTATCATTTGGTATCAGAACTTTGGCTCTAGGTCGAGTATATCATCTATCTTTCTTTCGTGTCTTTTATTTCAATCTTATTCAAAAAAAAAAAAAAAACCATCTTCTTAAAGTGTTTTGTTGTTTCTGTCTTCCGCGTGCATCTGTTGTATTCTGTATTTCTGAAGATTAAAACTTTATTAAAGTATGTCAAATTTGTTCTTGTCTTGTTCAGCACGAATTTATCTATCCAACAAGACAAATTTCACTTTAATCCGAGCTCTATAACTTTAGTTATAGATTTTTCTTCAAGCCCCGTACGATTTGGATTCGGCCCAGTTCATAAATTTTCTGATCTACGTTTGGTTGAATGTCTCTTGGTGTTCTGTATATCAGAAAAATGCATATTTAATATCCAATTGAAGCTCTTTGAGTCCTCTATCTACACGGATCAGTTTTGAATAATTTCATTTATCAGAATTAAATATATGATTTTTTGAGTGAATATTGTTTGTTCTGGAAAAACTGTAATCTACAATCTGCTGCTGCTGAATTCGAAATATTATATCTGACGGATTACTACTGATAAAGCAGACAATTGGATACCATTTTGAAGACTATTGAAGTATCTTTATAACCGTATTTGTTTTGTTCCAATCCGAGCTCTGAGGAAGAAGATATCACACAAATAGTAAAGAAGCTCCTGCAGAAAACTTTCCATATTTGGAAATCCAACAGTTCTTGAAAACAAATTGATATATATTGGTGAATTATTTTGACAATCAAATTCCCATCCAAGGTGGTGCTCAAAAAAATCTTTTGGATTCGAGGACGAATCCTTTTGAAGAATGGGAGGATGATATGAATTATTTTGGCAATACAATTCATATCCATGATGAAGCTTAATGAAGTCAAACCATTGTTATGGAGGAAGAATCAAAGTCAACAGGGAAGAGAAATGCATGAACTTCATTATCTCACAAGTCCATTTCGTGGAAGACTAATAGATCATGTTAAACTAAGTTTAAAATCCATATTTGGTTACTTAATGTACTCATTTAAACTGTAACTAAGTTTTAGGTGATCTTTCATATTTCAAGATAAACTTTTAGTTTTCCAAGGTGCCTTTTAGAATATCAAGGTATCTTTTGGTATTTCAAGGTGACTTTTCATATTAGCATTTATGTTAGGAGTCTCTTGGTTTAATTCCTTGTCTATAAAAGGGATTAGCCTTGTCCATTGTAAAAGACAACTTGATATGAGATATGAAATGTAGTGTTTTGGGTTTTAAACCCTGAAAGCTTTTAAGCTTTGTTTCTTGTGTGTTCTTGTGATAGAATGCATGTATATTTGGAGCATTCAAGTGAGGATTGATCTGTCTTACTTGTGGAGTGCTTTGAAGATCGAGGGTTGATGGGAGCCAAAAGCTTTGTCCGATCCTTGGTTCGTTAGATCATCTAAGTAACCTGTATTCTAGCCTATCTTAGGGGCTGAAATCAAATTGGCTACTGGGGTTTTCAAGTTAAGGTGTTGGGGGTCCGTATAATCAAGGGGTTCTCACGCTTATTCTTGGAGGTTTCGTATCAGTATTCGTCATATCCAATCCTGGAACTCGGCAGCTATTATGAAGCTCCTTTGGCTCCTTCTGCTTCGCTCTGGTTCTCTTTGGGTCGCTAGGATGGAGGAGTATATCCTCCGTGGTCGTTCTCTTTGGACGATTCCTGTGTCGTCTCTGTGGTCTTGGTGCCTCAAGGCGATTATGGGGCTTCGTGACGAATTTCGTCCACTTGTCCGGTTTTCCATTGGCGATGGTTGTAGGTGCCGTATGTGGGTTGATCCATGGCTGGCTGATGGTCCTATTCTCCCGAGGATTAGTGATCGTATCTTGTAACATAACCCATAGACACATCATCCCCCTCACTCGCAACCATATCCGAGCGATGTTGGCCTAATAGAGGAAACTTTCCTGGAATCCCCAATCCAAGCCTCGTCCCAGGCGCACTAAACCCCATCCCAAACTCGGGATCGCCATCCTCCTCCCGAAGGGGAATACTACGGCGGGTCACCAAGTTGCCCAGCTGACCACGCCCTATTGGGCTAAAAGAGGACGACCCGATGGGCAAGACTCCTTGTCCTAAGCTATTCAAACTTGGGCCCAAACTCATATTGTCAAGCCCATTAACATTAAGCACATTGTGATCCAACTCATTAATCCCATTTTTGGCTAGCTCATTAATCCTACAATTGTCAAGCCCAATGGAATTAAGCCCAACTTGGCCCATCCCATTGTTGTCGATTTGATCTAGCTCCTTTTGGCCTAACTTAATTGGACCATGCTTAATTAAACTTGGGCCATTAAGCTTGCCCCTTGAGTCCCCACCAATCGGCCAAATAGGGGGAAGGGAACTGCCAGACTTACCATGACGGGCATCCACGGTCATTAGACTCCCAGACTTACCATAACGGGCTTCCATGGTCATTAAACCCAAAGGCCGAGCAGCATCGTTCTTTAAATGGCTTTCCATAGAAGGCAGACTAGCCAGCTTCTTCCCTTTCACCAAACGGCCAGCTGGGCGTTGAGCAACAACAGCACGCTCATTAAAAACAGCAGCATTCATCACGGGAAGAGAGAGGTCAACTGGCTGTTCAATTTCTTTAATACTCTTTCCTTCCATAGAACTAGCATTAAATGTAGAATCTTCAGCCGCCGCAACCCTGGGGAAAGAGACGGCCTGCCCTAATCCATCATTTTCAACCTCCAGCCGAGCGATGATCAGATTAGAAGAAGACGAGGCCATCTCCTCTAACGTAGACTGATCTTTAGAACTCTGGTTTAACTGACAAGACAAAGAGCTTCCCTTCACGCGGACGTCAGCCACAGTGCACGCGTTCAAAGGAAATGAAACAACCCCTGTTTTCGCATCAGATGTAGGCTCCCCAGAAACGGTAGATGAAACTTCTGTTGGGTTTTATGTCCTAAAACTCGTGGTTTGTAAATTGAATGTATATTCTATTTTGCAATAAAGTTGTTATTGAGATTTATTCAGTAAAGTTGTTATTGAATAAAATGAATTGTGTTTACTTTTAACCTAACTCCGATAAACAAAGAGCCCATGGCTAGAGGTTGTATACTTGAACTTCATGTATGACATGATTGTGGATCAAGTTCAAGTAATAGCCAGAACGGTCTATAGTATAGGGATAAGGCTGGGTACCTTATCCTGGGGACACTATTGGACGCGGCCCACTTTGTATAGTACAAACGATGTGATCCGAAATCGTTCATGTGGAGACATGTGAGTGGGGGCGTCCTATGCAATGAGTTTGCATAAGACTGAACCGCGAAACAAGTCGCTCTTTCTTTATAACTCCGTTTACTGTAAAGACCGAATTTTTCATATGATGACCTAGGTAACTCGATCTGAATCCTGAGCACGCTATGAACTACTGTTTATTCGGGCTTATCCTTTGACTTGTATGGGTGAGAGTGGCCCGAGATCGCCGACTCAATAAGCCTACCATCTTGGGGATAAGACCGGGTAGGTAGCTGGGAACATAGTCCTGCGAGATTGAATTCACTCCTACCCGCCTTTAGGGATTAGTAGAGAGGTTGTTCCCTTAAGTGCTGACTCCGGGTCTTGAACTAGGGATCCCACCCTCTCATTGGCCCGAGAGGGACTTGGTATAGTGATGAGATCACTTACCAATCGGTTTGGTGGTTGGACCACAAACCAATAGTTCATTAGAGGATCAGTGGGACTTAAGGAACAAGATGTAATTACGGGGGTAAAACGGTTATTTTGACCCAGCTGTAATTACGAACGACCTGTGAAGGATCGACTTACTGATGATGGTTATATCAAGAGGACAGAAATATATCTACGGTGAGGAGAGTGCAACCCTTGGACTTTAGTGGAGTCTCCGGGGGTTAACGAATGTTGGTTAGCTTGGTTAAAGAGTTTGACAGGTTAATCTCGTATCGTTGGAGCTCATGATCTGTAGGTCCTTTAGGTTCTCCTGGCTAGCTCGGATTAAGCCGTGTAACAATATGAGAGAAAAAGAATTTGAATTTATTGAAATTCGGTTTTGGAAGAATTATGGACATATTTAAATATGATTTAAATATGGGATCGGTGTAAAACATGAATAGGGATTCATGTGTGATGATTTGGTTTAAGAAACCGGGATTAGTCTTATTATTTAATTAATGTTTGATATTGAATTAAATAATAATATTAATTAATTAAAAAGTTTAATTAATTATAAGTTATTTTGCTTATTAAAATTAATTATGAATTAATTTTAAAATGACAAAACTTACAAGTGGGATTATCCAAGTCAAAGTGGAATTATCCATGTTGAGTGGATTTATCCAAGTTGAGTGGGTTTATCCAAGTTGTGAAGTGGATTGTGAATCACCAACAACATGCATATAAACTCATCAATTTTGGAACACTTGGTTGAAGACTAATCCATCCAATTTGAGGTGTCATGCTAAGCAAAGACTTTGTTGCATGTGAATTGCCTATAAATTGGATGAAGTTCAAATGGTTTGAAGTTGATGAATTTTCAAAGAGTTTGAATATTTGGATGAGCATGAAGAGTTCATGTTACTGGAGAAATTAGAAAGCTAAGTGTTAGACTTCTTCTCACAAAATCCTCGTCACTTTCATCTTCCCATCTTCTTCTTCCAAACTTTTTCTTTCATAAAGGAGTCCCACAACTCCGTTGCTCGGCCCGAGGATAGCGGGACTACCGGAGGTGGTTCTCGAGGAGTTCGAGGGAAGCTTCAAAGGGTTCGTGAGGAGATTCGAGCGTTGGAAGAGAAGTCTTTAGAACTACAAGAGGTATGTGTTCTAATTCCTTTTATTTCAAAGCTTTTTGCATGTTTCTTATTTAGCTAAATTGATGAAATTAGAGTGCCAATGATCCGTCTCGCTTCCGCTGCGCTACAACACCGGTTCAGTTTTTTTTGAAGTTTTGTAGTTGCTGTTTTTTTTGGCCGGTTGAAGCAATTTCAAGCTGGTTCGTGGCGGTTTGAAGAGTTCGGAAGCGTCTCAACTTAGTTGATGAATTATTATTGTAATAATTTAGTTGCTTGCTTGTCCGTGATGCCAAAACCGGTCCACTTTAGTGTGTTTAATTAATTATGCATTGTGAATGTATGTTTAATTAGGGTGGACCCCTAGGGTCCCCCGGTCAGGAGCATAAGGCTAGTTGGGCCAATCTTTTTGGTCCTCAGTGGACCTCTCCATCTGATGAACCACTCCTCTATAACCCTCCTATTGAGAAGGATGGGATTATGTTTGCCATTCCCTCGGATGAGGTTATTGAGGAGGGCATAGCAGTTTGGAGGGGTTCGTTGGTGGGACAGTTTATGGATGGTAAACTTCCCTTTTTTGTTCTTGATCGGCTGGTCAGGAGGATTTGGGGACATGTGGAAGTTCCAACCATTAACTTGTTTGATAATGGATTGATCATTTTTAGGTTCCAAAAGGACTCAGCTAGGGACTGGGTCTTAGAGAATGGCCCCTGGCACTTCGGAGGGAAGCCTATCCTACTGAGGCAGTGGGCCCCTAGGATTGTCCCCCAGACCTTTGTGTTCGATAAAATTCCTGTGTGGGTTAAGTTTTTCCATGTCACTATGGAATTGTGGACCACTCCTGGGTTGAGCAACATTGCGAGTATGGTAGGTGTTCCTTTGCGGTTGGATAAGCCTACAAAGGACAAAACGTGCTCCTCGTATGCTCGGGTCTGTGTGGAGGTTGCGATTGATGCCCCTCTTCCTAGTAAGGTTGGGGTCACGGTCTATGGGGTGGATCATACTATCCCCATTGAGAGTAGTTGTGATTCCACCCTCCCTACACAGGTGTCTACTGAGGGTGGAGTCAGGGTGCCGGCCCAGAGTGTTGGAGTGATCTCGGATCAGGTAGGGGTTGCTAGTGGGGAGGGTGAACAGGCCTTCTCTCTTGAGGCTGGTGATGACTTTATCCCTGTGGGAGGGAAATCACGCAGGCGTAAACGGAAGAAGGCTGCCAAGTCCTTGGCTGCAGACTCGTCTGCCCTTCCCTTTGCCTTGGCTAGTCTCCCGAGTTCTCCTATTGGCCCCTCCTCTCGGCTCCCCCGTTCTCCTAAGCCCCCGAAGGGGGTACTTGTGACTAACTCTTTCGGATCTCTTTCGGATTCTTTGGGGTGTGATTTGGCCCCCACGAGGGTGGTTTCCTTAGTGGAAAAGACGCTCTGTGACAGTGTGGACCCTCGATGGTGTCAGGATGCCATTGTTTCCCCTTCTACATCCTATGTCTAGTTGGTGCTCGTGGAATGTGCGCGGTCTCACTGACCCGACAAAAGGGCGATGTGTTCGTTCCTTTTTGCAGGCTGAGAATATTGGTTTCTGCTGTCTGGTAGAAACTAAGGTTTAGGCTCATCAGTTTGATTTCGTGTTTCGTTCCTTTGGGGCTGATTGGCAGTGTGTTTGTAGTTATGGGGATAGTGGCCTGGGTCGTATTTGGGTGTTATGGCGTTCCCACCGTTTCTCTTTCTCCCCTAGCCTGATTAGTCCTTAGTTGGTTACTGGCTCCCTGGTGGACCTGTCTTCTCAGGTTGCGACTCATATTGCCTGTGTGTATGGGTCCAATCTCGAGGCTGGGAGGTCTGCTTTGTGGAGTGAGTTGGCCTTGGTTTGTTCGAGTTGGTCTTCCCCTGGCGTAGTTATGGGAGACTTCAATGAGACTCGCCGGTTGACTGAGAGGAGTGGGGGTAACCATAGCATTTCTGCGATGGGCGCCTTTGATACTGCTCTCCTAGAGGCTGACTTGGTTGAGCTGCCGGCTCAGGGGAATTGGTTCACTTGGACTAGTCGCCCGAGGGGTGGCCCAGGAGGTCAGTTGGGAAGGTTGGATAGAGTTTTGGTCAACGCTGAGTGGGCTTCTGGTCGGCCTATGTGTGTGGTGCACGTGCATGACTGGGGTGTCTCTGACCATAGTCCGTTGGTTTTCTCTTCAGGCCCTTTAGGTGCTCGTCGGTCTCCTTCCTTTCGGTTCTTCAACCATTGGGGGGAGTCTGATAGGTTTTTGTCTGTGATTGCCAGTTGGTGGGTGACCCATGTTGGGGTCTCTCCGCTTGTTAGCTTCGCTCGCAATTTAAAGGGCTTAAAGGGGACTCTCAGGCAGGAGTTTGGGACGCCGATTGCCGTGCTTAGTCAGCAGGTTATTGATCTGCGCTTGGCCAGGGAGGCTGCCCAGGCGGGAGTTTTGGTGGACCCCCTTTCCCCTTCCCTCCAGCTTCAGGCTGCTGAGGCTTCGGATAGGTTCTGGGCAGCAGCTAGGTGTGAGGAAGCCTCCCTTCGGCAGAAGTCGAGGGTCAAGTGGCTGGCGTTAGGGGATAGGAACTCGGGGTTCTTTCACAGGAGCGTGAAAGTTAGGGCAGCCCGGAACAGCTTTTCCTCTTTGGTTGATGGTTCTGGGGTCAGGATGTCTTCTCATGAGGACATCTCGAGATCCCTGGTTCATTATTTCCAGGGTCTCTTGGGGTCCCAAGGGGTTGGTTATCGTGACCTCACTGAGCGTTTAAGGCCGATGGTGGGGTTTTCGTGGTCTGATCAGTGTGTAACTGATCTCATTCGGCCCATCTCGCGAGATGAGGTTCGAGCTGTTCTCTTTTCCATGAGTAGTGCCAGGGCTCCTGGCCCGGATGGCTTCCCTGTGGGGTTTTTCAAAGCTGCTTGGAGTGTTGTTGGGGATGATTTCGTTTCCGCTGCGCTTCACTTCTTTGATACCTCCTTCCTTCCTCCTGGTATCAATGCCACCTCTCTTACCTTGATTCCTAAGAAGGTGGGTGCCTCCCGAGTTGAGGATTTCAGGCCTATTTCCTGTTGTAATGTGTTGTATAAATGCATTGCAAAGGTTTTGGCTAATCGTCTTCGCGTGTGGCTGCCTTCCTTCATTAGTCCGAATCAGTCGGCCTTTGTTCAAGGTAGGAGTATTGTGGATAACATTCTGCTCTGCCAGGAGTTGGTTGGGGGTTACCACCTAAACAAAGGGACCCCGCGGTGTGTGCTGAAGATTGACCTGCAGAAAGCTTATGACTCTATTCAGTGGGATTTTCTCTTTGGCTTACTGCTTTCGATTGGTACGCCTTGCCAGTTTGTCAACTTGGTCCGGGCTTGCGTTACTTCGCCTATGTTCTCCATTTCGGTGAATGGGTCCTCTGAGGGGTTTTTTGCGGGTAGGCGTGGTCTCCGTCAGGGTAATCCTCTGTCCCCTTACCTGTTCGTCATGTGTATGGAAGTCTTATCGCGGCTGCTGAATTCCCCGCCGCCTGAGTTTGAGTTTCATCCCAAGTGTGAGAGGGTTAATCTTACCCATCTTTGCTTTGCGGATGACTTGATGATTTTCTCTGCGGGGAACAGGACTTCTTTGAGGTTTGTTCAGCAGACATTACTCCACTTCCAGGAGCTTTCAGGCCTTGTGGCTAACTCCGCTAAGAGCTCGATGTTCTGTGCGGGGGTTCCTGTACAGGTGGCTGTCGGTCTGGCTGAGTTCATGGGTGTTGCTATTGCGACCTTGCCTGTTTGTTACTTAGGTCTCCCTCTCATCTCGGGTCGGCTGTCTTCTCGGGATTGCCAGCCTCTAATTGATCGGATCACCTCTAGGATTGGCAGTTGGACTGCTAGGGCTCTTTCCTATGCGGGAAGGTTGCAGCTTATCCAGTCGGTCCTTCAGAGCTTCCAGGTCTATTGGGCTAGTGTGTTTGTGCTGCCTGCTCGTATTGTCCATAGGGTTGAGAGTTTGCTTCGGTGCTACCTCTGGAAGGGCTCTCCTTCTGGTCGTGGGGGGGCGAAGGTTGCCTGGGATGACATTTGTTTGCCGAAGAGTGAGGGAGGTTTGGGTATTCGTCATATCCAATCCTGGAACTCGGCAGCGGTTATGAAGCTCCTTTGGCTCCTTCTGCTTCGCTCTGGTTCTCTGTGGGTGGCTTGGATGGAGGAGTATATCCTCCGTGGTCGGTCTCTTTGGACGATTCCTGTGTCGTCTATGTGGTCTTGGTGCCTCAAGGCGATTATGGGGCTTCGGGACCAATTCCGTCCACTTGTCCGGTTTTCCATTGGCGACGGCTCTAGGTGTCGTATGTGGGTTGATCCATGGCTGCCTGATGGTCCTATTCTCCCCAGAATCAGTGATCGTATCTTGTATGACGCAGGTAGTCATATTCAAGCTATGGTCTCTGATTTTCTGCTACCTGATGGGTCGTGGCGGTGGCCGGTAGTGTCTCCTGATTTGTTGGAGATCGCCGATGCCGTGCGCTCGACTGTGTGTTGCCCAGGTAGGGAGGATAGGTTGATCTGGGTTCCAGGAGGGATTGGTTTTTCGGTTTCAAGTGCTTGGGAGGCGATTCGCCCCCGGGGGACAGTGGTTCCGTGGCAGGGTTTGCTATGGTTCGGGGGGAATATTCCGCGTCATGCTTTTGTCACCTGGCTGGCCTTGAGGGACCGTTTGTATACTCGTGATAGGCTGGCTAGGTGGATCCCCTCGACACCTACCGATTGTTTGCTTTGTTTGTCTGGGACTGAGTCTCGTGACCACTTGTTCTTCCAGTGCCCCTTTGCGAGTTTGGTGTGGGAGGATATCCTCTGTTGGGGCAGAGCTTCCCGCCTCGTTCTCCCTTGGGATGCTGAGCTTGAGTGGATTTGTCGGGTGAGTGCTGGGCAGCACAAGCGTAAGCTTGTTTGGAGGGTGGCCTGGGGTGCTGTGATCTACCATATTTGGATGGAACGCAACTTGCGTTTTCATGGCCCGGGTCACCGCCGTCCCCAGTCGGTTATCGCTGCTATTCGGTCTGATATTTCTTCTGCAAGCTCGTCCTGGGTGGGTGCGGTTCCGGCCGTCTCCCCCTGGGATTCTTTTGATTGACTTTGTCTTGTTCTTTGAGTGTGTGCAGGTGTTTTGTCAGGTTGCTCTTTGCGGTGTTGTCTCGCTTCTGGCGATTGCTTCTTCCCCTGCTCTGTCCCTGGTTCCTGCTGTTGTCTCTTCTCTGGAGGGGTTTCTGTTTTGGTCTGTGCGGCTTGGTTGTTTGTCCTTGTCCCTGTGCTTGTTCATGCTATGAGATCGCTGCTAGTAGAGGCTCGATCAGTTGCTGGCTTTCTTCATCTGTCTGTCCTTGGCTGTCCTTGGCCTTTCTCCCCTGGTGGGCTTCTTGTGTGGGGCTTTGAGAGGCTAGTTTGTGGGGTGTCCCTAGCTGTCGGGTTGGTTCAGGCGGTGCTTGCTTCTTCTGCAGTTGGCTGTCCTTCTCTGTTCTGTAGGTGCTCGTTGTCCCCTGGCGGTCCTGGTTCCTAATTGAGCTGCGTTCTGGACGCTTGTTTTCACCCCGAAAGGCGCTTTATCCTGAGGGTGTGTGGGCTTTTGGTGGGTCCTTGGATCTGGCTTTGTCGAGGGAAGCGATGCTGGCTGGGTCCCTGTGGCTTTCTGCCATGCCTGCATACCGGATGGTTGTTCTTTTGCCATTAGTAGGGGGAAGACGAGTTGATGGGCCTCTTCTTTGTTCGGTTTCTTGGTCTTGCTTGGGGGGCGGGCTTCTTGCTTGCATATGATAGATGGCCAGCTTGGCCCCTTTTTTCTCTGCATCTGCCTGTCCTATCTTTGTTTTAGCTTGGTGCCCCTTGACCCTGTCTGGAGTCGCTCTTTCGCTCGTGCCGGCCGGGGGATGGATGACCTGGGGTGTTTTGTGGGCGGATGAGGTGTCATGTTTTGCGGATGAGGTGTCATGATTCGTTCGTGTTCTGTCTTATTGTTTCTTCTTGCTTCAGCTGTTTCTTTTGCTTTTTGAGTTGTGTTACTTTTTTCTGCTTTTTGTCTTTTCTGGCTCCTTCCCGCTTGTGGGTTGGATGCTGGGGTTTGTTGTTGTTTGGTTTATTTGTTGCTTTCCCTCGGGCTGTGAGGTTTCTGTTGGGTTGTTTTGGTTTTGTTGTCATACATTGGTTTTCCCAGTGTTTGTTCTCTTGTTTGTTGTGCCCTTTGGCCTCGGGCTTTGAGGTCTTTTGCTTATATATATTCACCTTTGCAAAAAAAAAAATGTATGTTTTAATTAAAGTATCTTGTATGTGCATAAAGTATGCCATATAGATTTCAAATCCCACCATAGGAAGCATGTTGCATGCATTGAAAGTATAATATAAGTGTTATGTTGTATAGTATGCATGCTTAATTCATGAGAATTAATATAAGTGTTATATTAATTTATGAATTGGATGTTTCTTGTTAAAAAGTAAAATTAATATAAGTGTTATATTAATTGTGAAATTAAACATACAACATAGTTGCCTTAGTTGAATATAATTGTTATATTCTTGCTTGGGAAGCATGTTATAAATTGAATGTAATGGTTATATTCTAGCTTAGGAAGCATGTTATAGAATGTCTTTGTTTTATAAAGCGTTGTAAAATGAGATAGACATTTAAAATCTATAACAAAGATAAATGCATGCTCACTAAGGGTTAAAGAATTCCAATGCGATTAGGAATTTAGTATCGATTCGTTTTAATAGTTAAAATAGGTCGATATCTTGTAAAGCTAAGGTTACGAGAGAACTCACCCGGTTTGATCCTGCACTAAGGTTGGAGGTATTTAAGATGACGGTTTACGGAACACCTCCTACCTGGGGATCGATCCGGTACTTGAGTTAAGTTAACCCGACTTTATGAGCATGCACGTGAGAGGTGTAAGGTTATAAAACGTTTATCACCTAGACATCTTAGGTAAAAGTATGTTCTACCTAGACTTAGGTTTCATTGTCTTAGCCGGATAATGCCTAAGTAAAACTTTACCCAAACCATTCTTAAATACTTAGTAGTGGTGTTGAGAAGGTATATATGATATATCAATCTCCTCCTACGTTCTCCGCAAAGTTCACACCGTGAGATTTATGCTCGGCCTCGTGATGTCAATAGGGCATCCCCATTCGGATGGTGTTTGCATAAATCAAGAGCAAGGTGAATGGAGAAAGTATTTATAGTAAGTGGGAGAAGGAAATATGTCAATACATCCTGCGGTCTCCTCCATTAGGTTGAACCGTGAGATTCCCATGTTCCGCCTGCTGGTTGCCCATAGTAGCACCGTCCATTCGGAGGGCCGTTTCATGGGAGTCGGAACAACTCAATCTCCAGAAATGGATAGGGTCTCTTAGGTCCATTCCCAACTCTGACATTTCCATTCGTTTGCACTGTTGGGGCCGACCTCTGAGTTCTGAAAATGGCGGGTCACACTTACAAGGATTACTAAGTTGTTAGTAGATTCTTGGCCGAAGTAGCGATAACTAAGGTGCTATAGGAATATGAGTTATTCTGGTATTAGCATTTAGTCAAGAATGTCTTGGTTCAGTAAAGGAGTGATTGACTGCCCCTCGGTAGCGGTTGCTCTGACTCACTGAAGTATCGTTGCAAATTAATAATGATTTTTTGGGTACATTATTACTTTTGCTAAAATTCTTGATTGGTTGTTAAAAATAGGTTAAGTTCAATTCACTAATAGAATTCATTCTTTTCAACATGTCTAGCTCGTTTATCCAATTACTAGCTTCTGATAAACTAAACGGCGATAACTACACGACCTGGAAATCGAACTTGAATACGATTCTTGTTATCGATGATCTTAGGTTTGTCTTAACAGAGGAATGTCCTCCCCCTCCTAGCTCATCTGCAACTCGAACTGTTCAAGATGCATTTGACAGGTGGACTAGGGCTAATGATAAAGCTCGAGTCTACATCTTGGCCAGCACATCCGATGTGTTAGCTAAGAAGCATGAGGTAATGGTCTCCGCTAAGGAGATCATGGATTCATTACAGATGATGTTTGGACAACTGTCCTCATCGGTCTATCATGATACCCTCATGGCGAGGAAAGCTGAGACGAAACAACTAAGTAAATATGATTTACTCGTTGTTGAAACATGTTTAGTGGAACATGATAGTTCTGCCTGGATACTGGATTCAGGAGCCACTAACCATGTTTGTTCTTCTTTCCAGGAAACTAGTTCCTGGCAGCTGCTTGCTGAAGGTGAGATAACTCTCAGGGTTGGAACAGGAGAGGTTGTCTCAGCCAAGGCAGTGGGAGCTGTCAAGTTGTTATATAGAGATAGTTTCATTTTACTTGAAAATGTACTGTTGGTTCCTAGCTTTAAAAGGAACCTTGTATCTATCTCTTGTTTACTTGAACATTTGTATAAAGTATCTTTTGATTTTAATGAAGCGTTCATTAGCAAAAGAGGTGTACATATATGTTCTGCGAAACTTGAAAACAACTTGTATGTGTTAAGACCAACTGAGGCGAAAGCTATTTTGAACACCGAGATGTTTAAAACAGCTCAAACTCAAACTAAAAGGCAGAAACTTTCTCCAAGTACCTATCTTTGGCACTTGAGACTAGGCCACATTAATCTCAATAGGATTGGCAGATTGGTTAAGAGTGGTCTCCTAAATCAGTTAGAGGACAACTCTTTACCACCATGTGAGTCTTGTCTTGAGGGCAAGATGACCAAACGATCTTTTTCTGAAAAAGGTCATAGGTCCAAAGAAACTCTAGAGCTTGTACATTCAGATCTTTGTGGTTCGATGAATGTTAAAGCACGGGGAGGGTATGAATATTTCATCAGCTTCATTGATGATTATTCTAGGTACGGCTATCTTTACCTAATGCATCATAAGTCCGAAGCTCTTGAAAAGTTCAAGGAGTATAAGGCAGAGGTTGAGAACACATTAGGTAAAACGATTAAAACACTCCGATCAGATCGAGGTGGAGAGTATATGGATTTAAGATTCCAGGACTATATGATAGAACATGGAATAGTATCCCAACTCTCAGCGCCCGGAACACCGCAGCAGAGTAGTGTGTCCGAAAGAAGAAATAGAACCCTGTTAGACATGGTTCGATCTATGATGAGCTATGCTCAACTGCCTAGTTCGTTTTGGGGATATGCAGTAGAGGCTGCTGTATATATTTTGAACATGGTTCCCTCTAAGAGTGTTTCAGAAACACCTTATGCGTTATGGAGAGGGCGTAAAGGTAGTTTACGTCACTTTAGAATTTGGGGGTGTCCGGCACATGTGTTGGCGCCCAATACAAAGAAGTTGGAACATCGTTCAAAATTATGCCTATTCGTAGGCTACCCCAAGGAAACGAAAGGTGGTCTATTTTACGATCCTCAACAGGACAAGGTGATTGTATCGACAAACACCACGTTCTTAGAGGAAGACCACATGAGAGATCATCAACCTTCGAGCAAAATTGTTTTGACCGAACTTTCCAGGAAAGCTACAAATGGGTCAACAAGAGTTGTTGATCAGGCTGGTCCTTCTCAAGAGTTGAGAATACCTCGACGTAGTGGGAGGGATGTGAGACAACCCGACCGCTACATGGGTTTAACGGAAACCCAGGTCGTCATACCTGATGACGGCGTTGAGGATCCATTGACCTTCAAACAGGCAATGGATGACATAGACAAGGACCAGTGGCTTAAAGCCATGGACCTCGAAATGGAGTCGATGTACTTCAATTCGGTCTGGGATCTTGTAGAGCAACCTGATGGTGAAAGACCTATCGGTTGCAAGTGGATCTACAAGAGGAAACGAGACCAAGCCGGTAAGGTGCAAACCTTTAAGGCTCGACTTGTGGCAAAGGGTTATTCCCAGAGGGAAGGGGTGGACTATGAAGAAACCTTCTCCCCTGTTGCCATGTTAAAGTCGATTAGAATACTCTTGTCCATTGCCACGTTTTATGATTATGAAATTTGGCAAATGGATGTCAAGACAGCCTTTCTGAATGACAATCTTGAAGAGAGTATCTATATGGCTCAACTAGAGGGGTTCATAATTCAGGGTCAAGAGCAAAAGGTTTGCAAGCTTAATCGATCCATTTATGGGTTGAAGCAAGCGTCTAGATCCTGGAATATAAGGTTTGATACTGCGATCAAATCTTATGGCTTTGAACAGAATGTTGACGAACCTTGTGTCTACAAGAAAATAGTCAATTCTGTTGTAGCTTTCTTAGTCTTATATGTAGATGATATCCTACTCATTGGGAATGATGTAGGGTTCGTGACTGACGTTAAGCAATGGCTAGCGACCCAATTCCAAATGAAAGATTTGGGAGAGGCTCAGTTTGTTCTAGGGATTCAAATCGTAAGGAATCGTAAGAACAAAATGCTAGCGCTGTCTCAAGCATCTTATATCAGCAAGGTGTTGATACGATATTCGATGCAGAATTCCAAGAAGGGTTCTTTACCTTTCAGGCATGGAATTCAATTGTCAAAGGAAGAGTGTCCTAAGACACCTCAAGAAGTTGAGGATATGAGACGAATTCCCTATGCATCAGCAGTCGGTAGTCTGATGTACGCCATGTTATGTACACGACCCGACATATGCTATGTAGTGGGAATTGTCAGTAGGTACCAGTCCAATCCAGGATATGATCATTGGACTGCCGTTAAACACATCCTCAAGTATCTTCGGAGAACGAGGGACTATGTGCTCGTGTATGGCGCGAAGGATTTGATCCTTACAGGATACACTGACTCTGATTTTCAAACCGATAAGGATTCGAGGAAATCCACATCGGGATCAGTGTTCACTCTTAACGGAGGGGCAATAGTATGGAGGAGTATAAAGCAAGGTTGTATTGCTGACTCCACCATGGAAGCTGAGTATGTCGCGGCTTGCGAAGCTGCGAAAGAGGCTGTATGGCTTAGAAAGTTCTTGACGGATTTGGAAGTTGTTCCAAATATGAATTTGCCTATCACACTTTATTGTGATAATACTGGTGCTGTGGCAAATTCGAGAGAACCAAGAAGCCATAAGCGTGGAAAGCACATTGAGCGGAAATATCATCTCATCAGGGAGATAGTGCATCGAGGAGACGTGATCGTCATGCAGATCGCCTCAGAGCACAATATTGCTGATCCGTTTACAAAGTCTCTCACGGCTAAAGTGTTCGAGGGGCACCTAGTGAGTCTAGGACTACGAGTTGTACAGTAGGACACTGGGAGAAAAGCCAGGGAAATATTTGATATGCCAGTTTTTCTCATCCCGCATGTAATACTCCACTGACGTTTTAGTCCAAGTTGGAGTTTGTTGGGTTTTATGTCCTAAAACTCGTGGTTTGTAAATTGAATGTATATTCTATTTTGCAATAAAGTTGTTATTGAGATTTATTCAGTAAAGTTGAGATTTACTTTTAACCTAACTCCGATAAACAAAGAGCCCATGGCTAGAGGTTGTATACTTGAACTTCATGTATGACATGATTGTGGATCAAGTTCAAGTAATAGCCAGAACGGTCTATAGTATAGGGATAAGGCTGGGTACCTTATCCTGGGGACACTATTGGACGCGGCCCACTTTGTATAGTACAAACGATGTGATCCGAAATCGTTCATGTGGAGACATGTGAGTGGGGGCGTCCTATGCAATGAGTTTGCATAAGACTGAACCGCGAAACAAGTCGCTCTTTCTTTATAACTCCGTTTACTGTAAAGACCGAATTTTTCATATGATGACCTAGGTAACTCGATCTGAATCCTGAGCACGCTATGAACTCCTGTTTATTCGGGCTTATCCTTTGACTTGTATGGGTGAGAGTGGCCCGAGATCGCCGACTCAATAAGCCTACCATCTTGGGGATAAGACCGGGTAGGTAGCTGGGAAAATAGTCCTGCGAGATTGAATTCACTCCTACCCGCCTTTAGGGATTAGTAGAGAGGTTGTTCCCTTAAGTGCTGACTCCGGGTCTTGAACTAGGGATCCCACCCTCTCATTGGCCCGAGAGGGACTTGGTATAGTGATGAGATCACTTACCAATCGGTTTGGTGGTTGGACCACAAACCAATAGTTCATTAGAGGATCAGTGGGACTTAAGGAACTCCTGTTTATTTGGATGGAACGCAATTTGCGTTTTCATGGCCCGGGTCACCGCCCTACTCAGTCGGTTATCGCCGCTATTCGGTCTGATATTTCTTCTGCATGCTCGTCCTGGGCGGGTGCGGTTTCGGCCGTCTCCCCCTGGGATTCTTTTGATTGACTTTGTCTTGTTCTTTGAGTGTGTGCAGGTGTTATGTCAGGTTGCTCTTGTGGCGCTGTCTCGCTTATGACGATTGCTTCTTCCCCTGCTCTGTCCCTGGTTCATGCTGCTGTCCCTTCTCTGGAGGGGTTTCTGGTTTGGTCTGTGTGGCTTGGTTATTTGAGCTTGTCCCTGTGCTTGTTCTTGCTCTGAGATCGATGCTTTCTGAGGCTTGTTTCTGTTGCTGGCTTCTTCATCTGTCTGTCCTTGGCTGTCCTTGGCCTTCCCCCCTGGTGGGCTTCTTGTGTGGGGCTCTGCGTGGCTGGTCTGTGGGGTGTCCCTTGCTGTCGGGGTGGTTCAGGCGGTGCTTGTTTCTTCTGCAGTTGGCTGTCCTTCTCTTGTTTTGTGGGGGCTCGTTGTCTCCTGCCGGTCCTGGTTCCTAATGGAGCTGAGTTCTGGACGCTTGTTGTCACCCCGAAAGGCGTTTTGTCCTTAGGGTGTGTGGGCTTTTGGTGGGTCCTTGGATCTGGCTTTGTCGAGGGAAGCGATGCTGGCTGGATCCGTGTGGCTTTCTGCCGTGCCTGCATACCGGATGGTTGTTCTTTTGCCATAAGTAGGGGGAAAACGAGTTGATGGGCCTCTTCTTTGTTCGGTTTCTTGGTCGAGCTTGGGGGGCGGGCTTCTTGTTTGCATTTGATGGATGGCCAGCTTGGCCCCTTTTTTCTCAGCATCTGCCTGTCCTCTCTCTGTGTTTGCTTGGTGCCCCTTGCCCCTGTCTGGAGTCGCTCTTTCGCTAGTTCCGGCCGGGGGTTGGATGGCCTGGGGAGTTTTGTGGGCAGATGAGGTGTCATGCTTCGCGGTTGAGGTGTCACGCTTCCTTCGTGCTCTATGTCTTTGTTTCCTCCTGCTTCAGCTGTTTCTTTGCTTTTCAGTTGTGTTTCTTTTTCTAGCTCCTTCCCGCTTGTGGGTTGTATGCTGGAGTTTGTTGTTGTTTGGTTTATTTGTTGCTTTCCCTCGGGCTGTGAGGTTTCTGTTGTGTTGTTTTCGTTTTGTTGTCGTACATTGGTTCTCCCAGTGTTTGTTCTCTTGTTGTTGTGCCCTTTGGCCTCGGGCTTTGAGGCCTTTTGCTTATATATATTCACTTTTGCAAAAAAAAAAGGAACAAGATGTAATTACGGGGGTAAAACGGTTATTTTGACCCAGCTGTAATTACGAACGACCTGTGAAGGATCGACTTACTGATGATGGTTATATCAAGAGGACAGAAATATATCTACGGTGAGGAGAGTGCAACCCTTGGACTTTAGTGGAGTCTCCGGGGGTTAACGAATGTTGGTTAGCTTGGTTAAAGAGTTTGACCGGTTAATCTCGTATCGTTGGAGCTCATGATTCGTAGGTCCTTTAGGTTCTCCTGGCTAGCTCGGATTAAGCCGTGTAACAATATGAGAGAAAAAGAATTTGAATTTATTGAAATTCGGTTTTGGAAGAATGATGGACATATTTAAATATGATTTAAATATGGGATCGGTGTAAAACATGAATAGGGATTCATGTGTGATGATTCGGTTTAAGAAACCGGGATTAGTCTTATTATTTAATTAATATTTGATATTGAATTAAATAATAATATTAATTAATTAAAAAGTTTAATTAATTATAATTTATTTTGCTTATTAAAATTAATTATGAATTAATTTTAAAATGACAAAACTTACAAGTGGGATTTTCCAAGTCAAAGTGGAATTATCCATGTTGAGTGGATTTATCCAAGTTGAGTGGGTTTATCCAAGTTGTGAAGTGGATTGTGAATCACCAACAACATGCATATAAACTCATCAATTTTGGAACACTTGGTTGAAGACTAATCCATCCAATTTGAGGTGTCATGCTAAGCAAAGACTTTGTTGCATGTGAATTGCCTATAAATTGGATGAAGTTCAAATGGTTTGAAGTTGATGAATTTTCAAAGAGTTTGAATATTTGGATGAGCATGAAGAGTTCATGTTACTTGAGAAATTAGAAAGCTAAGTGTTAGACTTCTTCTCACAAAATCCTCATCACTTTCATCTTCCCATCTTCTTCTTCCAAACTTTTTCTTTCATAAAGGAGTCCCACCACTCCGTTGCTCGGCCCGAGGATAGCGGGACTACCGAAGGTGGTTCTCGAGGAGTTCGAGGGAAGCTTCGAAGGGTTCGTGAGGAGATTCGAGCGTTGGAAGAGAAGTCTTTAGAACTACAAGAGGTATGTGTTCTAATTCCTTTTATTTCAAAGCTTTTTGCATGTTTCTTATTTAGCTAAATTGATGAAATTAGAGTGCCAATGATCCGTCTCGCTTCCGCTGCGCTACATGCGCTCCATCAACTTCCTGATCACACCTCTTAACAGTACCAGCAACCTTTAAAGGAAGAGTAGGCATCTTTGATGGTTTTCCTACAGCAGGAAACTCACCACAGACGATGCTCTGTTTTCCCCCAGACTTGAAACCCGATAAAGGAACATCAGCAAACCAACTCTGAAGCACCGCCAAACCGAGCATAGCTCAATTGGCATAAGGTTGTGCCCGTGACTAAGAGGTCATGGGTTCAATCCTAGCATTAATTAAAATACCGTTGCAAAAAAAGAAACTCTGAAGCACCTGCTTCCCCAAACCGCAACTAGAAGATGATAATGGAGGACGAGACCCATTGAATGGTTTAGCTGGAGACTTCTTTTGAGGGGATTTCTTTTTCCTCATTGAAGATGATCCTAAAGATACCCCAACCCAATCTCAAAGAATCCCAGAAGCACAACCACACAAACTAAAATCGAAAAGGACAGTAGCACATAAACCAAACCAGAAAACGCAAAAAACAGAGAGAGGACTTACCTTGAAGACGCGCCCAGCTCCGCTACCATGTTCAGCTTGCCCACCCAATCGTCAAGCAGCAACCATGAACAGCCAAAGCCACCATGGATGAAGACGAGATCACTCCAAATTCAGTCCCCCATTGATGCGAGGAGAGAGAACAGAGAGAAATTTAGGAGAGAGAACTGATAAGCTCCCAACGTTGCTTGATTTACAAAGCTAGAGGTCCTTCTAGGATCCTTGTAAATGCCCACAAAGAAGACTAACTTAACGATTGATTCCAACCAAGAGTTTAGTTAGAAGGTGAATGACTCTTAGATCACACTTAGAATCTATGATTGTCACTCTTAGATCCTAAGACGACTCACTCCAGAATTAGGTTGATCAAAACTAATTCAATGAACCGATTAACATCAAACCTAAAACAAGATTTGAAAGAAACAACACCAAAAGGGGTTTTAAGAAACACAAGTTCTTGATAAGCATAATATGTATTTTGAAGAGCATTACAAGCCTTTAAATAGGCCAAAATGGACGTTCAAGCTTCCAAATACCAAAGGTCTCCAAAAGTCATTAAATGCAGAATTGAAGAAAATAAAACCTATGGAATGAAATTCAATTCAACAACAATTGAAAAGTCATATGGAAAAACCCAAAACAAAAGAAATGCTTTAAATTGTCTTAAATAGCTACTTTAAGACGTGCTTTTCAATACTCCAACGTTTGAGTAGTTGAAACACTCCAAACTCCCAAGAGGTGCAAGCTGGACAGCCCACTGCTTACAATTTCTGCACAGTTTTTTTGTCCCCCGTGCCATCTTTCAAACTAGAAGACTTTTCCCGTGCCATCTTTACACCATTATCTTCTTGACTCATTGAAATAACATTGTAAAGAAATTTGGGTTCAAAAATATTTGTCTCTTCTTGTGCATTCGCTAGCCTTTGAAGATGTAGTGTAAAAGCCTCTTGAATCTTCTTTGCCTTGCTTCTTGTAATGGCTTCTTCCGGTACATGCAATGGTTCGGTGATTGGATCTGTATCATCCCCCCTTTCTTTAAAAGGATTTGTCCTCAAATCAAGGTCTTCATCACCTATATCAAAAGAAGTTAAATCAGCAACATTAAAAGTAGAACTTACATTGTACTCACCTCGAAGATCTAGTTTGTATGCATTGTCATTGATCCGTTCAAGCACTTGAAAAGGACCATCTCCCCTTGGCTGAAGTTTTGACTTCCTTTGATCCGGAAACCTTTCCTTTCGTAGATGAACCCAAACCCAATCACCAGGTTTAAAAATCAATTCCTTTCTCCCTCGGTTCTTGCGAGTGACTAACTTTTGATTCTTCTTTTCAATCCTTTCTTTGATTTCTTTGTGCAAAGTCTTGATGTATTCAGCCTTAGAACAAGCTGCATCACTAGTAAACATATTAGGTGGTAAAGGTGATAAATCTAGAGGAGTTAAAGGATTAAAGCCATACACAACCTCAAAAGGTGAACAATGAGTAGTGCTATGTATTGCTCTATTGTATGCAAATTCTACAAAAGGTAGACTCTCCTCCCAAGACTTAAGATTCTTAGAAATCAGTGACCTAAGCAAGGCTCCCAATGTTCTATTAACCACCTCGGTTTGTCCATCAGTTTGTGGGTGAGAAGTTGTAGAAAACAAAAGCTTAGTACCCAATTTTCCCCACAAGACTTTCCAAAAATGACTTAAAAATTTAACATCCCTATCACTAACAATTGTTTTGGGAATGTCATGCAATCTAACCACTTCCCTAAAGAATAGATTAGCTATGTTAGTAGCATCGTCCGTTTTGTTACATGGAATGAAGTGTGCCATCTTACTAAACCTATCAACCACCACAAAAATGCTATCATGATGTTTTCTAGTCCTTGGTAACCCTAAAACAAAATCCATGCTAATGTCTACCCAAGGTTCACTAGGAACATCTAAAGGTGTGTAAAGACCATGTGGTTGTGTCTTAGACTTGGCCTCCTTACATTTGAAACATTGCTTGCACACTTTGTTCACATCCTTTCTCATTTTCAACCAATAAAAATGTTCACACAACATGCTATATGTTTTAAATTCTCCAAAATGCCCAATAAGTCCTCCCCCATGAGCCTCCTTCACAAGTAACTCTCGAATAGAACACTTAGGAATCCAAAGCTTACCCTTCCTAAATAGCATACCATCAAACACACTATGGTCATGTACATTTTTCCCTCCTAAACATTGTGTATACACATCAAAAAATTCAGATTTCTCAACCTTATACAACTCAATCACGTGTTTAAAACCAAGAACTTTTGCACTAAGCGAAGAAAATAGAGCATACCTTCTTGATAATGCATCGGCCACCACATTGTCCTTACCTTTTTTGTAATGAATGACATAAGGAAATGTCTCAATGAACTCCACCCATTTAGCATGCCTCCTATTTAACTTGGTTTGGCTTTTGAGGTGCTTCAAACTTTCATGATCAGTATGGATAACAAACTCCTTTGGCCACAAGTAATGTTGCCAAACTTGCAAAGCCCTCACAAGTGCATGTAGCTCTTTGTCATAAGTCGGGTAGTTGAGTTGTGCTCCATTTAGCTTTTCACTAAAGAACATGATTGGCCTTTGTTCCTGCATCAAAACAGCTCCTATACCTATCCCACTTGCATCACATTCAATCTCAAAAGATTTATCAAAGTTAGGCAGAATAAGACAAGGTGCATTGGTTAATTTTTCTTTTAGCTTGTTTGGAGGGTGGCCTATCCCACTTGCATCACATTCAATCTCAAAAGATTTCTTTGGGGCAGAGCTTCCCGCCTCGTTCTCCCTTGGGATGCTGAGCTTGAGTGGATTTGTCGGGAGAGTGCTGGGCAGCACAAGCGTAAGCTTGTTTGGAGGGTGGCCTGGTGTGCTGTGATATACCATATTTGGATGGAACGCAATAAGCGTTTTCATGGCCCGGGTCACCGCCCTACTCAGTCGGTTATCGCCGATATTCGGTCTGATATTTCTTCTGCATGCTCGTCCTGGGTGGGTGCGGTTTCGGTCGTCTCCCCCTGGGATTCTTTTGATTGACTTTGTCTTGTTCTTTGAGTGTGTGCAGGTGTTATGTCAGGTTGCTCTTGTGGCGCTGTCTCGCTTATGACGATTGCTTCTTCCCCTGCTCTGTCCCTGGTTCATGCTGATGTCCCTTCTCTGGAGGGGTTTCTGGTTTTGGTCTGTGTGGCTTGGTTTTATGAGCTTGTCCCTGTGCTTGTTCTTGCTCTGAGATCGCTGCTTTTTGAGGCTTGTTTCTGTTGCTGGCTTCTTCTTCTGTCTGTCCTTGGCTGTCCTTGGCCTTCCCCCCTGGTGGGCTTCTTGTGTGGGGCTCTGCGAGGCTGGTCTGTGGGGTGTCCCTTGCTGTCGGGGTGGTTCAGGCGGTGCTTGTTTCTTCTACAGTTGGCTGTCCTTCTCTTGTTTGTGGGTGCTCGTTGTCCCCTGCCGGTCCTGGTGCCTAATGGAGCTGAGTTCTGGACGCTTGTTGTCACCCCGAAAGGCGCTTTGTCCTGAGGGTGTGTGGGCTTTTGGTGGGTCCTTGGATCTGGCTTTGTCGAGGGAAGCGATGCTGGCTGGATCCCTGTGGCTTTTTGCCGTGCCTGCACACCGGATGGTTGTTCTTTTGCCATAAGTAGGGGGAAAACGAGTTGATGGGCCTCTTCTTTGTTCGGTTTCTTGGTCGAGCTTGGGGGGCGGGTTTCTTGTTTGCTTTTGATGGATGGCCAGCTTGGCCCCTTTTTTCTCAGCATCTGCCTGTCCTCTCTCTGTTTTTGCTTGGTGCCCCTTGTCCCTGTCTGGAGTCGCTCTTTCGCTAGTTCCGGCCGGGGGTTGGATGGCCTGGGGAGTTTTGTGGGCGGATGAGGTGTCATGCTTCGCGGTTGAGGTGTCTCGATTCCTTCGTGCTCTATGTCTTTGTTTCATCCTGCTTCAGCTGTTTCTTTGCTTTTCAGTTGTGTTTCTTTTTCTAGCTCCTTCCCGCTTGTGGGTTGAATGCTGGAGTATGTTGTTGTTTGGTTTATTTGTTGCTTTCCCTCGGGCTGTGAGGTTTCTGTTGTGTTGTTTTCGTTTTGTTGTCGTACATTGGTTCTCCCAGTGTTTGTTCACTTGTTGTTGTGCCCTTTGGCCTCGGGCTTTGAGGCCTTTTGCTTATATATATTCACTTTTGCAAAAAAAAATTTCTTTTAGCTCATTGAATGCATTCTCTTGCTTTTCTTTCCATTCAAATTTCACATGCTTTTTAACAAGTTCATTCAATGGTGAGGCTATGCTACTGAAATCTTTAATAAACCTCCTATAAAAACTAGCCAAACCATGAAAGGATCTTACCTCAGTTGCATTGGTGGGTGTTGGCCACTCTCGAATAGCCTTTACCTTTTCTTCATCAACTTGCACTCCATCCTTCCCAACAATAAACCCTAGGAAATTGACTTGGTCTAGACAAAAACTACACTTTTTGAAGTTGGCATAAAGCTTTTCTTCTCTAAGTTTAAGCAAAATTGTCTTAACATGCAAAATGTGATCATTCAAGCTTTTTGAGTAAACAAGGATATCATCAAAATAGACAACAACAAATTTTCCAATATATTCCCTCAAAACATGGTTCATTAACCTCATAAAAGTACTTGGTGCATTAGTAAGGCCAAATGGCATAACAAGCCACTCATAAAGTCCAAACTTTGTTTTGAAAGCCGTTTTCCACTCATCTCCTAATTGCATTCGAATTTGATGATAACCACTTTTAAGATCTATTTTTGAAAACAAAGAAGCACCATGCAATTCATCTAACATGTCATCCAATCTAGGAATAGGATGTCGATACTTTACCGTTATCTTGTTGATGGCGCGACAATCAACACACATTCTCCATGTGCCATCTTTCTTTGGTACCAAAATTACCGGAACCGAGCAAGGACTCATGCTTTCTCTAACATAGCCTTTATCCATCAGTTCTTCGACTTGCCTTTGGATCTCCTTAGTCTCAGTTGGGTTTGTCCTATAGGCAGCCATGTTTGGAAGAGTTGCCCCAGGTATGAAGTCGATTTGATGTTCAATCCCTCTTAAAGGAGGTAAACCCGTTTGTGCATCCTCATGTGGAAACATGTCATTAAATTCCTGCAAAAGAGACTTAAAAGCACTTGGCAAAACACAATCAGAATTTGGGTTAGTTGCTAAACACATTCTTTTGCACATAAGCACAAAGATTGGTTCTTGAGTGAATAACTCATTCCTCACTTCCCCTTTTCTTATAACCAAACTCACATACTTTCTTTTTTCCTCAAATTCACTCTTTTTTCTCTCTTGGTTTTCACTCACCATTTTCCCCTCACTTTTCTCTTTTTTGTCACTCTTCTCTCTCTCTTTGAACTTACTTTCTTCTCTCCTCTCTCTTTCTTCGAATTCTATTTTTTTTTTCTCTAACTTCAAATGGTCACAATGTACTTCGTATGGAGACAATGGAAGTAAAGTAAACTTCTTTCCATTCAAAGTAAAGTTATACTTGTTCAGCAGCCCATTATATGTAACTTCTCTATCATATTGCCAAGGTCGACCTAACAATATATCCCCCGCATGCATAGGTACAACATCGCAAAGAACTTCATCCTTATATCTTCCCAAAGTAAAAGGAATAAGAGCTTGAGAGTTCACCTTAAGTTCTCCTTTGTTTGTCAACCAATGAAGTTTGTATGGTTTCGGATGTGGATGGGTCGCAAGTTGAAGTCTTTTTACAAGAAAACTACTCACCACATTTGTGCAACTTCCACTATCGATCACCAAGCTACATGGGTTCTTTTCAACTAAGCATCTTGTGTGAAACAAGTTTTCTCTTTGATCTTCAACTTTATCTTCCTTGATTTGCACATTAAGTACCCTTCTTGAAATCAAGGATATGTAGTTACCTTCTTCAACATACTCACCATCATGTGCTTCAGATTCTTCCTCAATTTGTGCATCATGTTCCTCACATTCATCATCCGATTCAAGCACGCCATTTCTTACCACCATGACTCTTTTATTGACACACTCTTTGCTCATGTGTCCAAATCCTTTGCATTTCCAACATTGAATAGAACTAGACTTCTCCCTTACCTCCTTTGAAACTTCATTTTTTTTAGCATTGGAGCTCTCGGCCTCCACTCTTTTGGCAGCACCAAACTTCTCTTTTGAATGTGTTGATTCATTCCTATACACAAAACCATTCTTGTTCCAAGTATTAGAATTTGAAAAGTTGTTAGCTTTAGATGTATACCTCTTCGAATGTTCCTTTTCTGCCTTCAACTGAGCTTCAATTTTGACAGCATAGTGATACATATCTTCCAAAAAAGGTGGTGGATTTCTACCGACAATATGAGCAAGTTCTTGATTCAAACCTCCCATGAATCTAGACATGGTGTCTTCCTCCTCTTCCCGGATCTTTGCTCTTTCCATCAAAGTCTCCATCTCTTGATAATATTCAGCAACACTTTTTGTTCCTTGCCTCAAAGTTTGCAATTCTTTTTTTCTCAGCATCTGCCTGTCCTCTCTCTGTGTTTGCTTGGTGCCCCTTGCCCCTGTCTGGAGTCGCTCTTTCGCTAGTTCCGACCGGGGGTTGGATGGCCTGGGGAGTTTTGTGGGCGGATGAGGTGTCATGCTTCGCGGTTGAGGTGTCACGCTTCCTTCGTGCTCTATGTCTTTGTTTCCTCCTGCTTCAGCTGTTTCTTTGCTTTTCAGTTGTGTTTCTTTTTCTAGCTCCTTCCCGCTTGTGGGTTGAATGCTGGAGTTTGTTGTTGTTTGGTTTATTTGTTGCTTTCCCTCGGGCTGTGAGGTTTCTGTTGTGTTGTTTTCGTTTTGTTGTCGTACATTGGTTCTCCCAGTGTTTGTTCTCTTGTTGTTGTGCCATTTGGCCTCGGGCTTTGAGGCCTTTTGCTTATATATATTCACTTTTGCAAAAAAAAAAAAGTTTGCAATTTAGTTTTCAAATCTCTTTCATGATGTTTAGGAACATACCTTTTTCTCATGGCTTCTTTAAGTTCTTCCCAAGTTTCTATGGGATCCTCCTCTTTTCTTCTTCGGTCGGATTTGAGATGATGATACCAATCACATGCATAATTGGTGAATTCGGCAATGGCAAGTTTCATCTTCTTATTCTCACTATATGTATTGCAATCAAACACATGTTCTATCTTCCTTTCCCATTGCAAGTATGTCTCGGAATCCGCTGTTCCACTAAAAGGTGGGATCTTGAGTTTAACGCCTCCATCTCTATCTTCATTCACTCTTTCCATCCTTCTAGGTTGCATAATGTTTGCAAGGTTAACTCTCCCTCTTCCTCTCATATTTCCTCTTCCTCCAAAGTTTCTTTCTTGTTCGGCCAAAGCTATGTCAAACATGCCTTCATCTTCTTGCAATGCTTGTTCTTCTCGTTGTTGTTGTGCCCTCCTTTCTTGTCTATCTTCATTCATCATTTCCATCATATCTTGAATGGCTTGAAGAATAGCCATATTTGGATCTACCACTTGTTGTACATCTTTTCCATTATGCGCCATGATCTATCAAAAAAATTGAAGTAGAACAAAAACAAAACAGTAAAGAGGACCTCTCCACACTTCTCACAAAGATTTCACTCAAGGACACTCGTGTTTAACACTCAAGGGTAGGCTTTTGGTACTAGGTCAAAGATGTAAGGGTTGGTTTAGATTTTGGTGCAATCTTACTTTAAGCTTGATATAACCAATTCAAAAAAATCAACTTCTCACAAACTAATACTAGAGAAACTCAACCTTAGGATCAATAACTCAAAAATCAAATTAAAACTTAATGACGAGAACTTTTCGTGTGCCTCGGATCTTTGATTTTTTTTTTTTTTTTTTTTTTTGATAATCCGAGAGCAAGACTTTCAAGACAAGTTGATACGAAACCCTAGTGAATTGGATCAAGAACCCCTTGGTTATACGAACCCTTGAATCACAAACACTAAAACCCCTTAATCAGATCGGTTTCACCCCAAGATAAAGAGAAGAATAGAAATACCTTAGATCGAATATCCAAGGATGAGGAACTTGTCCCTAACCTTGAACCGAAACACTCCACTATTAGATTGATCAAGTCTAATAGAATGCTTCTCAAACATGCAAGTCAAACAAGAAATGCAAAGGTAACAATAGCTCTCGGCTATGGAAATGCTCCAATGGAGTTTTTTTTTTTTTGCAACGGTGTTTTTAATAAATGCGAGGATTGAACCCATGACCTCTTAGTCACGGACACAACCTTATGCCAATTGAGCTATGCTCGGTTTGGCAAAAATTTGCCTTTATAGGCGGTATATAATGCAGTTAAATATTTCAAATCATCCATGCCCCGTTTGCACGGTGCAGGATCAATCAACCCCCACTCTGGGCTATCTAGGTGATGCGCTCACTCACCCGTTGCACCAAGTGGTTGTTTGATAATTTTTAAGAAAATCTGCCCTAGGGCAGAATCGAACCCCCACTCTCTGCTATCTTAGGCGGAGCGCTCACCCACTGCACCAAGTGGTTGTTCGATAGCCAATGGAGTTTTCAATTCAAATATCAAAGTTGTTGTTACATAAGACAAGACCAATCCTTTTTATAGACAAGGAATTCAGCCCATAGTCTCTTTAACTCCCTAACATAAATGCTAATATGAAAAGTCTCCTTGAAATACGAAAAGGTGCCTTGATATTCTAAAAGGCATCTTGAAAAAGTAAAAGTCATCTAGAAATATGAAAGGTTGCCTAAGACTTTGTTACACTTTTAATTAGTGTAATAAGTGACAAAATGTGCATATTAAACTAAGTTTAATTATAATACTTTAGTCTTCCATAAATTGGACTTGAGACAAGTTGAAACAAATGTCTTTCTCTTCATCGTTGACTTTAACCCTTGCTCCATAACAATGGTTTGACCTCCTTGAGTTTCATCATGGATATGAATTAGATTGCCAAAATAATTCATATCACAAGTTGTAGTATGTCTTGTATTACACTTTATAAGTAAATGCTTTCAGAAAAATGAATAATAATAATAACACAAAGTAAAGATATTTCACCTCTAGAGACGGCCGAAGATGTTGACCACGTGCTCTGATACCAAATGATAAGCTCCCAACGTTGCTTGATTTACAAAGCTAGAGGTCCGTCTAGGATCCTTGTAAATGCCCACAAAGAAGACTAACTTAACGATTGATTCCAACCAAGAGTTTAGTTAGAAGGTGAATGACTCTTAGATCACACTTAGAATCTATGATTGTCACTCTTAGATCCTAAGACGACTCACTCCAGAATTAGGTTGATCAAAACTAATTCAATGAACCGATTAACATCAAACCTAAAACAAGATTTGAAAGAAACAACACCAAAAGGGGTTTTAAGAAACACAAGTTCTTGATAAGCATAATATGTATTTTGAAGAGCATTACAAGCCTTTAAATAGGCCAAAATGGACGTTCAAGCTTCCAAATACCAAAGGTCTCCAAAAGTCATTAAATGCAGAATTGAAGAAAATAAAACCTATGGAATGAAATTCAATTCAACAACAATTGAAAAGTCATATGGAAAAACCCAAAACAAAATAAATGCTTTAAATTGTCTTAACTAGCTACTTTAAGACGTGCTTTTCAATACTCCAACGTTTGAGTAGTTGAAACACTCCAAACTCCCAAGAGGTGCAAGCTGGACAGCCCACTGCTTACAATTTCTGCACAGTTTTTTTGTCCCCCGTGCCATCTTTCAAACTAGAAGACTTTTCCCGTGCCATCTTCACACCATTATCTTCTTGACTCATTGAAATAACATTGTAAAGAAATTTGGGTTAAAAAATATTTGTCTCTTCTTGTGCATTCGCTAGCCTTTGAAGATGTAGTGTAAAAGCCTCTTGAATCTTCTTTGCCTTGCTTCTTGTAATGGCTCCTTCCGGTACATGCAATGGTTCGGTGATTGACTTCTTTTGAGGGGATTTCTTTTTCCTCATTGAAGATGATCCTAAAGATACCCCAACCCAATCTCCAAGGATCCCAGAAGCACAACCACACAAACTAAAATCGAAAAGGACAGTAGCACATAAACCAAACCAGAACACGCAAAAAACAGAGAGAGGACTTACCTTGAAGACGCGCCCAGCTCCGCTACCATGTTCAGCTTGCCCACCCAATCGTCAAGCAGCAACCATGAACAGCCAAAGCCACCATGGATGAAGACGAGATCACTCCAAATTCAGTCCCCCATTGATGCGAGGAGAGAGAACAGAGAGAAATTTAGGAGAGAGAACACTTGAGGAAAACCATCAAAGATGCCTAAAAAAACTTGCCTTTAAAGGCGGTATATAATGCAGTTAAATATTTTAAATCATTCATGCCCCGTTTGCACGGTGCAGGATCAATCAACCCTTTGAGCGCATCACCTAGATAGCCCAGAGTGGGGGTTGATTAATTCTGCACCGTGCAAACGGGGCATGTATGATTTAAAATATTTAACCGCATTATATACCGCCTATAACGGCAAATTTTTAAGTCTAATAAAAAAATTCTCTCTGTTCTCTCTCTTCCCAACAATGGGGGAATGATGATTTTGGAGTGCAATTCGTTCCATGGAGCTTGAGGCTGTCTATGATTGCTGATTGAAGCTTGGATTGAAGTCTTGGAGGGCATGGTGATCAAGGGAGCTGATCTGGGCGCTTCACCGAGGTAGGTACAAATACTCTGTTTTAATTTGTTCATTTTTTGGCTGCTGTTTGGTTCTTCGTGTGGTTGGCGCTGGAGGGTGTTCTTCGTTTTGGTTGGTGCTGGAGGTCTGGGTTATTAAGGACTCCTTTGCTTCGGCCTACAGAGATTCATGAGGCGAAAGAAATCCCCCCAGAAGAAACCATTTGCCCAAAGCAATGGCATCTCTTCGGTTCAAAGTTTGCGACCTCCGAAAGCTGCAGTGGCTGTGTGTGGGGAGCCTTCGGCGGTCCTCAATATTGCATTAGGTAAGGCTGCTGGGGGGAAGGCACCTAGGCGTTCGACTTCAGATGCTCATTTTTCGGTTTCAAATTCTGAGGAAAAACAGAGCATGGGCTGCGAAACTGAGTTGTCTGCTCATGAGCTTAAGTTAACTTCCGGGGAGGCTGGGAGTAATGGTGAGGTAAGCTCTAGTCAAGGGACGAAGCGTGTTCAAGTGCATTCCTCTGGTTTTTCTGGGGAGATCTCGAAGTCTGCAAATATAAGGAAAGCAGGGGGTCAGACCCTTCCATTGCAGTCCATTGCTGGAGGTGTTATTTCCGTTGAGGGTGTGCTCTGTTCTCAGCCCCGAAGTTCTAGTTCTGAGTTAGGGGCTGCCTCTTCTTCGAATTTGCGGATGCTTGAGGATGGTAAGCTTCGGCTGGAGGTTGAAGATGACGAGTTAGGTCAATTCGCGTCCTCTACAGGGGCTGCGGCGGCTGGTGATCTTGCATTCATTGAGTTTCCTAAACAAGGCAAGTCTTTTAAAAGCTTGGGCGGGAATATTGGGAGTAAGTTTATGAGCTGCTCTCCCTCCCCCGTAATGCTTGTGAAGGACTTAAATGAAACAGCTGCTATTTTGGATTCTCACCAAGATGTCCGTCTGCAGCGTGATTCCTCTTGTACGAATAAGGCAAGTATTGGAAAGGAGTTAATAGGAGATTTTTCTCTCTCTTTGGCCAATCCTTTGTGCTCAAGCGGTCATTTGGGATCCAAAGTCAAAAATGGCAAGTCTAGTCTTTCCTATCCTCAATCACGTGTGGAGTTGGAAGCCATTCCTAATTGTGCTAACCAATTCGGTTCTGGGCCTGCAACTGGGCTTGGCCAAAAAGGCTTTAGTGTTAAAGGAATTGGCCCAAGTGGGCTTGACTTGATTAATAATACTGGGCTTGACGAAATTGGGCTTGGCCCAATTGTTCATGACTTGGGTCAAGTTGTGTTGCCAATTGGGCCACCCTCTCTTAGCCCAATAGGCCGTGGTCAGTTGGGCAATCTGGTGACTCGGCGTGGAAAGCCCAATCGGGTTGAGGGCTTACCGCTCGAGGGAAAGGTTGGGACTAGTGAGGTTGGGTTGGGGTGTAGCTCGTTTGGGCCTAGGAGTGGTTCGGGGATTCCAGGAAAGTTTCCTCTACTTGGCCATTCTCGTCTGGATGTGGGTATGAGCAAGGGGGATGAGGCGTCTAGGGGTTCTTTAGGTGGGGTTGGGCCTAATCACTTGGGGTCGGGTGGGCCCCTTGGGTCCATCGGTCAGGAGCATAAGGCTAGTTGGGCCAATATTTTGGGCCTCAGTGGACCTCCCCATCTGATGAACCTCTCCTCTATAACCCTCCTATTGAGAAGGATGGGATTATGTTTGCCATTCCCTCGGATGAGGTTATTGAGGAGGGTATAGCAGTTTGGAGGGGTTCGTTGGTGGGACAGTTTATGGATGGTAAACTTCCCTTTTTTGTTCTTGATCGGCTGGTCAGGAGGATTTGGGGACATGTGGAAGTTCCAACCATTAACTTGTTTGATAATGGATTGATCATTTTCAGGTTCCAAAAGGACTCAGCTAGGGACTGGGTCTTAGAGAATGGCCCCTGCCACTTCGGGGGGAAGCCTATCCTTCTGAGGCAGTGGGCCCCTGGGATTGTCCCCCAGACCTTTGTGTTCGATAAAATTCCTGTGTGGGTTAAGTTTTTCCATGTCCCTATGGAATTGTGGACCACTCCTGGGTTGAACAACATTGCGAGTACGGTAGGTGTTCCTTTGCGGTTGGATAAGCCTACAAAGGACAAAACGTGCTCCTCGTATGCTCGGGTCTGTGTGGAGGTTGCGATTGATGCCCCTCTTCCTAGTAAGGTTGGGGTCACGGTCTATGGGGTGGATCATACTATCCCCATTGAGTATGAATGGAAGCCCAAGAGGTGCCTATCATGTCGGGTCTTTGGCCATTCGGACTCCGGCTGTCCAAAAAAGACTGTGAGTAGTTTTGATCCCATCCTCGCTACACAGGTGTCTACTGAGGGTGGGGTCAGGGTGCTGGCCCAGAGTGATGGCGTGAGCTCGGATCAGGTAGGGGTTGCTAGTGGGGAGGGTGAACAGGCCTCCACTCTTGAGGCTGGTGATGACTTTATCCCTGTGGGAGGGAAATCCCGCAGGCGTAAACGGAAGAAGGCTGCCAAGTCCTTGGCTGCAGACTCGTCTGCCATTCCCATTGCCTTGGCTAGTCTCCCGAGTTCTCCTATTGGCCCCTCCCCTCGGCTCCCCTGTTCTCCCGAGCCCACAAAGGGGGTACATGTGACTAACTCTTTCGGTTCTCTTTCGGATTCCTTGGGGTGTGATTTGGCCCCCAGAGGGTGGTTTCCTTAATGGAAAAGACGATCTGTGACAGTGTGGACCTCCGATGGTGTCAGGATGCCATTGTCTCCCCGTCTACTTCCTATGTCTAGTTGGTGCTCGTGGAATGTGCGCGGTCTCACTGACCCGACAAAAGGACGATGTGTTCGTTCCTTTTTGCAGTCTGAGAATATTGGTTTCTGCTGTCTGGTAGAAACTAAGGTTAAGGCTCATCAGTTTGATTTCGTGTTTCGTTCCTTTGGGGCCGATTGGCAGTGTGTTTGTAGTTATGGGGATAGTGGCCTGGGTCGTATTTGGGTGTTATGGCGTTCTCGCCGTTTCTCTTTCTCTCCTAGCCTGATTAGTCCTCAGTTGGTTTCTGGCTCCCTGGTGGACCTGTCTTCTCAGGTTGTGACTCATATTGCCTGTGTGTATGGGTCCAATCTCGAGGCTGGGCGGTCTGCTTTGTGGCGGGAGTTGGCCTTGGCTTGTTCGAGTTGGTCTTCCCCTGGAGTGGTTATGGGAGACTTTAATGAGACTCGCCGGCTGACTGAGAGGAGTGGGGGTAACCATAGCATTTCAGAGATGGGAGCCTTTGATACTGCTCTCCTAGAGGCTGACTTGGTTGAGCTGCCGGTTCAGGGGAATTGGTTCACTTGGACTAGTCGCCCAAGGGGTGGCCCAGGAGGTCAGTTGGGAAGGTTGGATAGAGTTTTGGTCAACGCTGAGTGGGCTTCTGGTCGGCCTTTGTGTGTGGTGCACGTGCATGACTGGGGTGTTTCTGACCATAGTCCGTTGGTTTTCTCTCCAGGCCCTTTAGGTGCTCGTCGGTCTCCCTCCTTTCGGTTCTTTAACCATTGGGGGGAGTCTGATAGATTTTTGTCTGTGATTGCTAGTAGGTGGGTGACCCATGTTGGGGTCTCTCCGCTTGTTAGCTTCGCTCGCAATTTAAAGGGCTTAAAGGGGACTCTCAGGCAAGAGTTTGGGACGCCAATTGCCGTGCTTAGTCAGCAGGTTTTTGATCTTCGCGTGGCCATGGAGGCTGCCCAGGCAGGAGTTTTGGTTGACCCCCTTTCTCCCTCCCTCCAGCTTCAGGCCGCTGAGGCATCTGATAGGTTCTGGGCAGCAGCTAGGTGTGAAGAAGCCTCCCTTCGGCAGAAATCGAGGGTCAAGTGGCTGGCGTTAGGGGATAGGAACTCGGGGTTCTTTCACAGGAGCGTGAAAGTTAGGGCAGCCCGGAATAGCTTTTCCTCTTTGGTTGATGGGTCTGGGGTAAGGATGTCTTCCCATGATTACATCTCGAGATCTCTGGTTCATTATTTCCAGGGTCTCTTGGGGTCCCAAGGGGTTGGTTATCGTGACCTCACAGAGCGTTTAAAGCCGATGGTGGGGTTTTCGTGGTCTGATCAGTGTGTAACTGATCTCATCCGTCCCATCTCGCGAGATGAGGTTCGAGCTGTTCTCTTTTCCATGAGTAGTGCCAGGGCTCCTGGCCCGGATGGCCTCCCTGTGGGGTTTTTCAAAGCTGCTTGGAGTGTTGTCGGGGATGATTTCGTTTCCGCCGCGCTTCACTTCTTTGAGACCTCCTTCCTTCCTCCTGGTATCAATGCCACCTCTCTTACCTTGATCCCTAAGAAGGTGGGTGCCTCCCGCGTTGAGGATTTCAGGCCTATTTCTCTTTGGCTTACTGCTTTCGATTGGTACGCCTAGCCAGTTTGTCAACTGGATCCGGGCTTGCGTTACTTCGCCTATGTTCTCCATTTCGGTGAATGGGTCCTCTAAGGGGTTTTTTTTTTTTTTTTTTTTTTGCGGGTAGGCGTGGTCTCCGTCAGGGTGATCCCCTGTCCCCTTACCTGTTCGTCATGTGTATGGAAGTCTTGTCGCGGCTGCTGAATTCCCCGCCGCCTGAGTTTGAGTTTCATCCAAAGTGTGAGAGGGTTAATCTTACCCATCTTTGCTTTGCGGATGACTTGATGCTTTTCTCTGCGGGGAACAGGACTTCTTTGAGGTTTGTTCAGCAGACATTACTTCACTTCCAGGAGCTTTCAGGCCTTGTGGCTAACTCCGCTTAGAGCTCGATGTTCTGTGCGGGGGTTCCTGTCCAGGTGGCTGTCGGTCTGGCTGAGTTCATGGGTGTTGCTCTTGCAACCTTGCCTGTTTGTTACTTAGGTCTCCCTCTCATCTCTGGTCGGCTGTCTTCTCGGGATTGCCAGCCTCTGATTGATCGGATCACCTCTAGGATTGGCAGTTGGAGTGCTAGGGCTCTTTCCTATGCGGGTAGGTTGCAGCTTATCCAGTCGGTCCTCCAGAGCTTCCAGGTCTATTGGGCGAGTGTGTTTGTGCTGCCTGCTCGTATAGTCCATAGGGTTGAGAGTTTGCTTCGGTGCTACCTCTGGAATGGCTCTCCTTCTGGTCGTGGGGGGGCGAAGGTTGCCTGGGATGACATTTGCTTGCCTAAGAGTGAAGGAGGTTTGGGTATTCGTCATATCCAATCCTGGAACTCGGCAGCGGTTATGAAGCTCCTTTGGCTCCTTCTACTTCGCTCTGGTTCTCTGTGGGTGGCTTGGATGGAGGAGTATATCTTCCGTGGTCGGTCTCTTTGGACGATTCCTGTGTCGTCTATGTGGTCTTGGTGCCTCAAGGCGATTATGGGGCTTCGGGACCAATTCCGTCCTCTTGTCCGGTTTTCCATTGGCGACGGTTCTAGGTGTCGTATGTGGGTTGATCCATGGCTGCCTGATGGTCCTGTTCTCCCCAAAATAAGTGATCGTATCTTGTATGACGCAGCTAGTCATATTCAAGATATGGTCTCTGATTGTCTGCTACCTGATGGCTCGTGGCGGTGGCCGGTTGTGTCTCCTGATTTGTTGGAGATCGCCGATGCCGTACGCTCTACTGTGTGTTGCCCAGGTAGGGAGGATAGGTTGATCTGGGTTCCAGGAGGGATTGGTTTTTCGGTTTCCAGTGCTTGGGAGGCGATTCGCCCCCGTGGGACAGTGGTTCCGTGGCAGGGTTTGCTATGGTTCGGGGGGAATATTCCGCGTCATGCTTTTGTCACCTGGCTGGCCTTGAGGGACCGTTTGTATACTCGTGATAGGCTGGCTAGGTGGATCCCCTCGACTCCTACCGATTGTTTGCTTTGTTTGTCCGGGACTGAGTCTCGTGACCACTTGTTCTTCCAGTGCCCCTTTGCGAGTTTGGTGTGGGAGGATATCCTCTGTTGGGGCAGAGCTTCCCGCCTCGTTCTCCCTTGGGATGCTGAGCTTGAGTGGATTTGTCGGCTGAGTGCTGGGGAGCACAAGGGTAAGCTTGTTTGGAGGGTGGCCTGGTGTGCTGTGATCTACCATATTTGGATGGACCGCAACTTGCGTTTTCACGGCCCGGGTCACCGCCCTCCTCAGTCGGTTATTGCTGCTATTCGGTCTGATATTTCTTCTGCATGCTCGTCCTGGGTGGGTGCGGTTTCGGCCGTCTCCCCCTGGGATTCTTTTGATTGACTTTGTCTTGTTCTTTGAGTGTGTGCAGGTGTTTTGTCAGGTTGCTCTTTGCGGTGCTGTTTCGCTTCTGGCGTTTGCTTCTTCCCCTGCTTTGTCCCTTGTTGCTGCTGCTGTCTCTTCTCTGGAGCGGTTCGGTTTTGGTATGTGCGGCTTGGTTGTTTGAGCTTGTCCCGGTGCTTGTTCATGCTCTAGGTACGCTGCTTGTAGCGGCTCGATCAGTTCTTTGCTTTCTTCTTCTGTCTGTCCTTTGCTGCCCTTTGCTTTTCTCCCCTGGTGGGCTTCTTGTGTGGGGCTTTGAGAGGCTAGGCTGTGGGGTGTCACTAGCTGTAGGGGTGGTTCAGGCGGTGCTTGCTTCTTCTGCAGTTGGCTGTCCTTCTCTGTTCTTTGGGTGCTCGATGTCCCCTGGCGGTCCTGGATCCTAATAGAGCTGAGTTCTGGATGCTTGTTGTCACCCCGAAAGGCGCTTTGTCCTGAGGGTGTGTGGGCTTTTGGTGGGTCCTTGGATCTGGCTTTGTCGAGGGAAGCGATGCTGGCTGGGTCCCTGTGGCTTTCTGTCGTGCCTGCATACCGGATGGTTGTTCTTTTGCCATAACTAGGGGGAAGACGAGTTCATGGGTTTTTTTTTGTTCGGTTTCTTGGTCGTGCTTGGGGGGCGGGCTTCTTGCTTGCATATGATGGATGGCCAGCTTGGCCCCTTTTTTTTTCTCAGCATCTGCCTGTCCTCTCTCTGTTTCTGCTGGTGCCCCTTGTCCCTGTCTGGAGTCGCTCTTTCGCTCGTGCCGGCCGGGGGATGGATGGCCTGGGGTGTCTTGTGAGCGGATGAGGAGTCTTGCTTCGCGGATGAGGAGTCATGCTTCGTTCGTGTTCTGTCTTATTGTTCCTCATGCTTCAGCTGGTTCGTTTGCTTTTTGAGTTGTGTTACAGTTTTCTGATGTTTGTCCTTTCTGGCTCCTTCCCGCCTGTGGGTTGGATGCTGGGGTTTGTTGATGTTTGGTTTCTTTGTTGCTTTCCCTCGGGCTGTGAGGTTTCCGTTGGGTTGTTTTGGTTTTGTTGTCGTACATTGGTTCTCCCAGTGTTTGTTCTCTTGTTTGTTGTGCCCTTTGGCCTCGGGCTTTGAGGTCTTTTGCTTATATATAATCACCTTTGCAAAAAAAAAAAGGATCAATCAACCCCCACTCTGAGCTATCTAGGTAATGCGCTTACTCACCCGTTGCACCAAGTGGTTGTTTGTTAATTTTTATGAAAATCTGCCCTAGGGCAGAATCGAACCCCCACTCTCTGCTATCTTAGGCGGAGCGCTCACCCACTGCACCAAGTGGTTGTTCGATTAAAAATTTGCCTTTAAAGGCGGTATATAATGCAGTTAAATATTTTAAATTATTCATGCCCCGTTTACACGGTGCATGATCAATCAACCCCCACTCTGGGCTATCTAGGTAATGCGTTTACTCACCCGTTGCACTGATAATTTTTATGAAAATCTGCCCTAGGGCAGAATCGAACCCCCAGTCTCTACTATCTTAGGCGGAGCGCTCACCCACTGCACCAAGTGGTTGTTCGATAAAAATTTGCCTTTATGGGCGGTATATAATGCAGTTAAATATTTTAAATCATTCATGCCCCGTTTCCACGGTGCAGGATCAATCAACCAAAATTATCAAACAACTACTTGGTGCAACGGGTGAGTGAGCGCATCACCTATTTAGCCCAGAGTGGGGGTTGATTGATCCTTTTTTTTTTTTTTTTTTTTTTTAAAAAAAAAGGATCAATCAACCCCCACTCTGGGCTAAATAGGTGATGCGCTCACTCACCCGTTGCACCAAGTAGTTGTTTGATAATTTTTATGAAAATCTGCCCTACGGTAGAATCGAACCCCCACTCTCTGCTATCTTAGGCGGAGCGCTCACCCACTGCACCAAGTGGTTGTTCGATTATTCTGGTTTCTCTTGCCTTTTGAAATTTTTTTTTATTCAAAAATGGGTTCGTATTGATCAAACATTCACAATCCACTCTTTGGTTTTGTGCAATTTGGAATCTTACTCAATTTTCTTGACACGTGCTTTAAATGCACATGTTGAGGATTTTAGGGCTTTAGGGTTTGTGCAATTTGGTTTTGTGCAATTCGGAATCTTATCGAACAACCACTTGGTGCAGTGGGTGAGCGCTCCGCCTAATATAGCAGAGAGTGGGGGTTCGATTCTGCCCTAGGGCAGATTTTCATAAAAATTATCAAACAACCACTTGGTGCAACGGGTGAGTGAACGCATCACCTAGATAGCCCAGAGTGGGGGTTGATTGATCTTGCACCGTGCAAACGGGGCATGAATGATTTAAAATATTTAATTGCATTATATACCGCCCATAAAGGCAAATTTTTCTCCTAAACTCTCTGTTCTCTCTCCTCCCAACAATGGGGGATTGAGTTTTTTGAAGCTTCTTCCATGGTGGTCGTGGTCCTCCTTGCTGCTACTGGTTGTAGGGTGTTGAGGCAACGTGATCAAGCTGGCGACCTGGGATCATCACCGAGGTAACTCACAGCCTCTGAGTTTTATATCACCGAGCATGCTGATCAAGAAAGCAAAGCTGGGCGCTTCACCGAGGTAAGTATTCTATCTTGCTTTTCTTTCGGTTTTTAGTGTTCTGTTTTGCTTTTCTTTCGGTTTTTAGTGTTCTTTCCGTTTTAGTGTTTTTGTGCTGTTATTGGTTTCTTGGAGTGTGGTGCTCTGGGTTTGGGGTTGAGGGAGATCGTCTTCTTCGTTTGTTCACGCGGCTTGGTGTGCAAATATGAGGAGGAAGAAGTCCCCTCAAAAGAAACCGCTCCTCAAGAGTAATGGTTCTTCTTCGGGCTTCCCTGATCTTCGGCTCTCCAAAATTTCTGCAACAAAATCAATGGGGGTTGTAAGTTCTGATATCGCTAAGACTAGCCTAAGTGAAGGGCAGTCTAAAGTGGTTGCATCTGACAGGTTGGGGCAAAACTCGGAGGCTGTAAGTTATGGTCAAAAAACAGAGCAGCTTGCATTTTCTGGGCAGACTTCTTCCCTGTCAAAAAATGGAAAAACAGGGGGTCTTTCAATTGAAGGAGAAGATTTCTGTGTTGATTTTGGCCTTGGTCCTCAGCCCCGAATTAACTCTTCTAAGTCTGAGGCTTCTTCTTCGTCTAACCAGAGGAGTGTTGGCGCTGATAAGTCTCGACTGGAGGTTGAAGACGACGGGCTAGGGCTACCTGGTTCTTCGACCATGGAGGCGGCTGCTGATACCCGAGCTTTGAATGTTCGTCCTATTGAAGGAAACTTCAATAATGGTGAGGGCGTGTTTGAAGGGCTGGGTATTAATTCTGAAAAGCTTCCCTTATCTGCTGCCAATTTGAAAATGCAAGCTGGCCCTCTTCCTTCAAAAATGGCGAAAACAGGTGGTAAGGCCAGTCAGTTGAATTCATCTGCGGGAGTTGATATTGTCATTAATAAGGTGTTAGGTCCTCAGCCCCGTGGTATGACTTCTACGGCCGAGGCTTCTTCATCTTCAAATTTTCGGATTATTGATGATGACAAGCTTCGGCTGGAGGTTGAAGACGATAGTTTAGGCGAACCTTTCCAGAGGTAGCAATGAAGCAAACTCTCAACCCTATGGACTATACGAGCAGGCAGCACAAACACACTAGCCTAATAGACCTGGAAGCTCTGGAGGACCGATTGGATAAGCTGCAACCTACCAGCATAGGAAAGAGCCCTAGCAGTCCAACTGCCAATCCTAGAGGTGATCCGATCAATCCCGAGAAGACAGCCTTCCTGAGAGGAGAGGGAGACCTAAGTAACAAACAGGAAGGGACGCAAGAGCAACACCCATGAACTCAGCAAGGCCGACAGCCACCGGGACAGGAACCCCCGCACAGAACATCGAGCTCTTAGCGGAGTTAGCCACAAGGCCTGAAAGCTCCTGGAAGTGATGTAAGGTTTGCTGAACAAACCTCAAGGAAGTCCTATTCCCCGCAGAGAAAATCATCAAGTTATCCTCAAAGCAAAGATGGGTAAGATTAACCCTCTCGCACTTGGGATGAAACTCAAACTCAGGCGGCGGGGAATTCAGCAGCCGCGAGAAGACTTCCATACACATGACGAACAGGTAAGGGGACAGGGGATCTCCCTGACGGAGACCCCGTCTACGCGCAAAAAACCCCTTAGAGGACCCATTCACCGAAATGGAGAACATAGGCGAAGTAACGCAAGCCCGGATCTAGTTGACAAACTGGCAAGGCGTACCAATCGAGAGCAGTAAGCCAAAGAAAAAATCCCACTGGATAGAATCATAAGCTTTTTGCAGGTCGATCTTCAGCACACACCGCGGCCTCCCTTTATTGAGGTGTTATCCACAATACTCCTCCCTTGAACAAAGACCGACTGATTCGGACTGATGAAGGAAGGCAGCCACACGCGAAGACGATTAGCCAAAACCTTTGCAATGCATTTATACAACACATTACAACAGGAAATAGGCCTTAAATCCTCAACCAGGGAGGCACCCACCTTCTTAGGAATCAAGGTAAGAGAGGTGGCATTGATACCAGGAGGAAGGAAGGAGGTATCAAAGAAGTGAAGCGCTGCGGAACAGAAATCATCCCCAACAACACTCCAAGCAGCTTTGAAAAACCCCACAGGGAATCCATCCGGCCCAGGAGCCTTGGCACTACTCATGGAAAAGAGAACAGCTCGAACCTCATCTCTCGAGATGGGGCGGATGAGATCAGTTACACATTGATCAGACCACAAAAACCCCGCAATCGGTTTTAATTGCTCTGTAAGGTCACAGTAACCAACCCACTAGGAACCCAAGAGCCCCTGGAAATAATGAACCAGAGATCTCGAGATGTCCTCATGGGAAGACAACCTGACCCTAGAACCGTCAACCAGAGAGGAAAAGCTATTTCGGGCTGCCCTAACTTTCGCGCTCCTGTGAAAGAAACCAGAGTTCCTATCCCCTAACGCCAGCCATTTAACCCTCGATTTCTGCCGAAGAGAGGCTTCTTCACACCTAGCTGCTACCCAAAACCTATCCGAGGCCTCAGAGGCCTGAAGGTGGAGGGAGGGAGAAAGGGGATCTGCCAAAACTCCAGCCTGGGCAGCCTCCATGACCAAGCGAAGATCAACAACCTGCTGACTAAGTGATACGAAACCCTAGTGAATTGGATCAAGAAACCCTTGGTTATATGAACCCTTGAATCAGAAACACTAAAACCCCTTAATACATTCAGTTTTGAATAAGATGGATATAAAAGACACGAAAGAAAGATAAATGATATACCCGATCTAGAGCCAAAGCTCTAATACCAAATGATACGAAACCTCCAAGAATAAGCGTGAGAACCCCTTGATTATACGGACCCCCAACACATTAACTTGAAAACCCCAGTAGCCAGTTCGATCTCAACCCCTAAGATAGGCTAGAATACAGGTTACTTAGATGATCTAACAAACCAAGGATCGGACAAAGCTTTTGGCTCCCATCAACCCTCGATCTTCAAAGCACTCCACAAGCAAGACAGATCATTCCTCACTTGAATGCTCCAAATATTCATGCATTCTATCACAAGAACACACAAGAAACAAAGCTTAAAAGCTCTCAAGGTTTAAAACCCAAAACACTACATTTCTTATCTCATATCAAGTTGTCTTTCAATAGACAAGGCTAATCCGTTTTATAGACAAGGAATTAAGCCAAGAGACTCTTTAACTCCCTAACATAAATGTCAATATGAAAAGCCACCTTGAAATACCAAAGGGTGCCTTGATATTCTAAAAGGCATCTTGGTAAACTAAAATTCATCTAAAATATGAAAGATCACCTAGAACTATGTTGCATATTTAATGAGTACATTAAGTAACAAAATATGGATTTTAAACTTGGTTTTAACATCATCTATTAATCTTCCACGAAGTGGTATTGTGAGATAGTGCATTTCTCTTCTTTGTTGACTTTGATCTTTGCTCCATAATAATGGTTTGACTTCATTGACCTTCATCATGGATATGAATTAGATTGTCAAGATAATTCATATCATTCTCCCCTTCTTCAAAATGATTCGTCCTCGAATCCAAAAGAACTTTTGAACACCATCTTTAATGATTTGTCAATTTGTTTTTCATAATTGATTTCCGAATAAGGAAATTTTTCTGCAGGAGCTTCTTTACTATTTGTGTGATATCTTCTTCCTCAGAGCTCGGATTGGAACAAAACAAATAGGGTTATAAAGATACTTCAATAAGCTTCAAAATGGTACCCAATTTGACTGCTTTAGCAATAGTAATCAGAAAGATATCATATTTCGAAGTCAGCAGCAGCAGATTGTAGATAGCAGTTTTTCCAGGCCGAACAATAATCACTCAAAAATTCATAGCTTTTGTTTTTTTTGCAAAAGTGATTATATATAAGCAAAAGGCCTCAAAGCCCGAGGCCAAAGGGCACAACAACAAGGGAACAAACACTGGGAGAACCAATGTACGACAACAAAACGAAAACAACACAACGGAAACCTCACAGCCCGAGGGAAAGCAATAAGCCAAACAACAACATAGCCCAGCATCCAACCCACAAACGGGAAGGAGCTAGAAAATACAAAAAGCAGAAAGAAGTAACACAACTAAAAAGCAAAGAAACAGCTGAAGCAGGAGGAGATGTAATTGTACAAAACAGATTTGTATGGAAAGCTGACTCACAGGGCTTTAATTTGATATCAAGTAGGCTTATTACGGAGATGTAGAACACTAAGAATCAAGGAATAGAATGTAGATGAGGAAATTAAAAAAAAAACTGGGCAGAACACTCAAAACGTTTGGGCTGAAGAAAAATTGATAACTAAAGTTATAGGGCTCGGATTAAAGTGAAATTTGTCTTGTTGGATAGATAAATTCGTGCTGAACAAGAAAAGACAAATTTTACACACTTTAATGCAGTTTTATTCTTCAGACATACAGAATACACCAGGAGTTGGTTGGGGGTTACCACCTCAATAAAGGGAGGCCGCGGTGTGTGCTGAAGATCGACCTGTAGAAAGCTTATGATTCTATCCAGTGGGATTTTCTCTTTGGCTTACTACTCTCGATTTGTACGCCTTGTCAGTTTGTCAACTGGATCCGGGCTTGCGTTACTTCGCCTATGTTCTCCATTTCGGTGAATGGGTCCTCTGAGGGGTTTTGCGGGTAGGCGGGGTCTCCGTCAGGGAGATCCCCTGTCCCCTTACTTGTTCGTCATGTGTATGGAAGTCTTGTCGCGGCTGCTGAATTCCCCGCCGCCTGAGTTTGAGTTTCATCCCAAGTGCGAGAGGGTTAATCTTACCCATCTTTGCTTTGCGGATGACTTGATGATTTTCTCTGCGGGAAATAGGACTTCTTTGAGGTTTGTTCAGCAGACCTTACATCACTTCCAGGAGCTTTCAGGCCTTGTGGCTAACTCCGCTAAGAGCTCTATGTTCTATGCGGGGGTTCCTGTCCCGGTGGCTGACGGCCTTGCTGAGTTCATGGGTGTTGGTCTTACGTCCCTGCCTGTTTGTTACTTAGGTCTCCCTCTCCTCTAAGGAAGGCTGTCTTCTCGGGATTGCCAGCCCCTGATTGATCTGATCACCTCTAGGATTGGCAGTTGGACTGCTAGGGCTCTTTCCTATGCTGGTAGGGTGCAGCTTATCCAGTCGGTCCTCCAGAGCTTCCAGGTCTATTAGGCTAGTGTGTTTGTGCTGCCTGCTCGTATAGTCCATAGGGTTGAGAGTTTGCTTCGTTGCTACCTCTGGAAAGGCTCTCCTTCTGGTCGCGGGGGGGCTAAGGTTGCCTTGGATGACATTTGTTTGCCAAAGCGGGAGGGAGGTTTGGGTATTCGTCATATCCAATCCTGGAACTCGGCAGCTGTTATGAAGCTCCTTTGGCTCCTTCTGCTTCGCTCTGGTTCTTTGTGGGTCGCTTGGATGGAGGAGTATATCCTCCGTGGTCGTTCTTTTGGACGATTCCTGTGTCGTCTATGTGGTCTTGGTGCCTCAAGGCGATTATGGGGCTTCATGACCAATTCCGTCCACTTGTCCGGTTTTCCATTGGCGATGGTTGTAGGTGCCGTATGTGGGTTGATCCATGGCTGCCTGATGGTCCTATTCTCCCGAGGATTAGCAATCGTATCTTGTATGACGAGGCTAGTCATATTCAAGCTATGGTCTCTGATTTCCTGCTGCTTGATGGTTCGTGGCGGTGGTCGTTGGTGTCTTCTGAGTTGTTGGAGATCTCTGATGCCGTGCGCTCTACTGTGTGTTGCCCAGGTCGGGAGGATAGGTGGATTTGGGTTCCAGGCGGGATTGGCTTTTCAGTTTCGAGTGCTTGGGAGGCGATCCATCCTCGTGGGATCGTCTGTATTCCTTGGCAGGGTTTGCTATGGTTCTAGGGGAATATTCTGCGTCATGCTTTTGTCATCTGGTTGGCCTTGAGGGATCGTCTGTATACCCGTGATAGGCTGGCTAGGTGGATCCCCTCGACCCCTACTGATTGCTTGCTTTGTTTGTCCAGGACTGAGTCCCGCGACCACCTGTTCTTTCAGTGCCCCTTTGCGAGTTTGGTGTGGGAAGATATCCTCAGTTGGGGTAGAGCTTCCCGCCTCGTTCTCCCTTGGGATGCTAAGCTTGAGTGGATTTGTCGGGAGAGTGCTGGGCAGCACAAGCGTAAGCTTGTTTGGAGAGTGGCCTGGTGTGCTGTGATCTACCATATTTGGATGGAACGCAGCTTGCGTTTTCACGGCCCGGGTCACCGTCCTCCTCAGTCGGTTATCGCTGCTATTCGGTCTGATATTTCTTCTGCATGCTCGTCCTGGGTGGGTGCGGTTTCGGCCGGTTCCCCCTGGGATTCTTTTGATTGACTTTATCTTGTTCTTTGAGTGTGTGTAGGTGTTTCTTCAGGTTGCTCTTTGCGGTGCTGTTTCGCTTCTGGCGTTTCCTTCTTCCCCTACTCTGTCCCTAGGTTGCTCCTTGCGGTGCTGTTTCGTTGCTGGCGATTGCTTCTTCCCCTGTTCTGTCCCTAGGTGTTGCTGTTGTCTCTTCTCTGGAGGGGTTTTCAGTTTGGTCTGTGCGGCTTGCCTGTTTGGGGCCTTCATCCCACGGACAATTTCGATTGGCCATCCATTTTGTCTAAAGAACTCCTAACCTCCAGAAGGAGTAAGAGTTCAGAGTCGTCCATTCATGCTAGCCTTTCATGGTAGCCAGAAAACGACCTAGGAATAAGCGTTTTCCTAGCACAATTTTTTTTTTTTTTTTGCAAAGGTGATTATATATAAGCAAAAAGACCTCAAAGCCCGAGGCCAAAGGGCACAACAAACAAGAGAACAATCACTGGGAGAACCAATGTATGACAACAAAACCAAAACAACTCAACGGAAACCTCACAGCCCGAGGGAAAGCAACAAATAAACCAAACAACAACAGACCCCAGCATCCAACCCACAAGCGGGAAGGAGCCAGAAAAGACCAAAAGCAGAAAAAATGTAACACAACTCAAAAAGCAAAAGAAACAGCTGAAGCAAGAGGAAACAATAAGACAGAACACGACCGAATCATGACACCTCATCCGCGAAACATGACACCTCATCCGCCCACAAAACACCCAGGCCATCCATCCCCCGGCCGACACGAGCGAAAGAGCGACTCCAGACAGGGTCAAGGGGCACCAAGCAAAACAGAGAGAGGACAGGCAGATGCTGAGAAAAAAGGGGCCAAGCTAGCCATCCATCATATGCAAGCAAATAGCCCGCCCCCCAAGCACGATCAAGAAACCGAACAAAGAAGAGGCCCATCAACTCGTCTTCCCCCTACTTATGGCAAAAGAACAACCATCCGGTATGCAGGCACGGCAGAAAGCCACAGGGACCCAGCCAGCATCGCTTCCCTCGACAAAGCCAGATCCAAGGACCCACCAAAAGCCCACACACCCTCAGGACAAAGTGCCTTTCGGGGTGACAACAAGCATCCAGAACTCAGCTCAATTAGGAACCAGGACCGCCAGGGGACAACGAGCACCCACAGAACAGAGAAGGATAGCCAACTGCAGAAGAAGCAAGCACCGCCTGAACCAACCCGACAGCTAGGGCCACCCCACAGACTAGCCTCTCAAAGCCCCACACAGGAAGCCCACCAGGGGAGAAAGGCCTAGGACAGCCAAGGACAGACAGATGAAGAAAGCCAACAACTGATCGGGCCTCTGCAAGCAGCGACCTCAGAGCATGAAACCAACACAGGGACAAGCTCAAACCACCAAGCCGCACAGACCAAAACAGAAACCCCTCCAGAGAAGAGACAGCAGCAGGAACCAGGGACAGAGCAGGGGAAGAAGCAATCGCCAGAAGCGAAAACACCGCATAGACCAACCTGACAAAACACCTGCACACACTCAAAGAACAAGACAAAGTCAATCAAAAGAATCCCAGGGGGAGACGGCCGAAACCGCACCCACCCAGGACGAGCATGCAGAAGAAATATCAGACCGAATAGCAGCGATAACCGACTGAGGAGGGCGGTGACCCGGGCCATGAAAACGCAAGTTGCGTTCCATCCAAATATGGTAGATCATAGCACACCAGGCCACCCTCCAAACAAGCTTACGCTTATGCTGCCCAGCACTCACCCGACAAATCCACTCAAGCTCAGCGTCCCAAGGGAGAACGAGGCGGGAAGCTCTACCCCAACAGAGGATATCCTCCCACACCAAACTCGCAAAGGGGCACTAGAAGAACAAGTGGTCACGGGACTCAGTCCCGGACAAACAAAGCAAACAATCGGTAGGTGTCGAGGGGATCCACCTAGCCAGCTTATCACGAGTATACAAACGGTCCCTCAAGGCCAGCCAGGTGACAAAAGCATGACGCGGAATATTCCCCCCGAACCATAGCAAACCCTGCCACGGAACCACTGTCCCACGGGGGCGGATCGCCTCCCAAGCACTTGAAACCGAAAAACCAATCCCGCCTGGAACCCAGATCAACCTATCCTCCCTACCTGGGCAACACACAGTAGAGCGCACGACATCGTCGATCTCCAACAAATCAGGAGACACGACCGGCCACCGCAACGAACCATCAGGTAGCAGAAAATCAGAGACCATAGCTTGAATATGACTAGCTGCGTCATACACGATACGATCACTGATTCTGGGGAGAATAGGACCATCAGGCAGCCATGGATCAACCCACATACGACACCTAGAACCGTCGCCAATGGAAAACCGGACAAGTGGACGGAATTGGTCCCGAAGCCCCATAATCGCCTTGAGGCACCAAGACCACATAGACGACACAGGAATCGTCCAAAGAGACCGACCACGGAGGATATACTCCTCCATCCAAGCCACCCACAGAGAACCAGAGCGAAGCAGAAGGAGCCAAAGGAGCTTCATAACCGCTGCCGAGTTCCAGGAATGGATATGACGAATACCCAAGCCTCCCTCACTCTTCGGCAAACAAATGTCATCCCAGGCAACCTTCGCCCCCCCACGACCAGAAGGAGAGCCCTTCCAGAGGTAGCACCGAAGCAAACTCTCAACCTTATGGACTATACGAGCAGGCAGCACAAACACACTAGCCCAATAGACCTGGAAGCTCTGAAGGACCGACTGGATAAGTTGCAACCTTCCCGCGTAAGAAAGAGCCCTAGCATTCCAACTGCCAATCCTAGAGGTGATCCGATCAATCAGAGGCTGGCAATCCCGAGAAGACAGCCGACCAGAGATGAGAGGGAGACCTAAGTAACAAACAGGCAAGGTCGCAAGAGCAACACCCATGAACTCAGCCAGACCGACAGCCACCTGGACAGAAACCCCCGCACAGAACATCGAGCTCTTAGCGGAGTTAGCCACAAGGCCTTAAAGCTCCTGGAAGTGAAGTAAAGTCTGCTGAACAAACCTCAAAGAAGTCCTGTTCCCCGCAGAGAAAATCATCAATTCACCCGCAAAGCAAAGATGGGTAAGATTAACCCTCTCACACTTGGGATGAAACTCAAACTCAGGCGGCGGGGAATTCAGCAGCCGCGATAAGACTTCCATACACATGACGAACAGGTAAGGGGACAGGGGATCACCCTTACGGAGACCACGCCTACCCGCAAAAAATCCCTCAGAGGACCCATTCACCGAAATGGAGAACATAGGCGAAGTAACGCAAGCCCGAACCCAGTTGACAAACTGGCAAGGCGTACCAATCGAAAGCAGTAAGCCAAAGAGAAAATCCCACTGAATAGAGTCATAAGCTTTCTGCAGGTCGATCTTCAGCACACACCGCGACCTCCCTTTGTTGAGGTGGTAACCCCCAACCAACTCCTGGCAGAGCAGAATGGTATCCACAATGCTCCTACCTTGAACAAAGGCCGACTGATTCGGACTGATGAAGGAAGGCAGCCACACGCGAAGACGATTAGCCAAAACCTTTGCAATGCATTTATACAACAATTTACAACAGGAAATAGGCCTGAAATCCTCAACCCGGGAGGCACCCACCTTCTTAGGAATCAAGGTAAGAGAGGTGGCATTGATACCAGGAGGAAGGAAGGAGGTATCAAAGAAGTGAAGCGCAGCGGAAACGAAATCATCCCCAACAACACTGAAAGCAGCTTTGAAAAACCCCACAGGGAAGCCATCCGGGCCAGGAGCCCTAGCACTACTAATGGAAAAGAGAACAGCTCGAACCTCATCTCGCGAGATGGGGCGAATGAGATCAGTTACACACTGATCAGACCAGGAAAACCCCACCATCGGCTTTAAACGCTCAGTGAGGTCACGATAACCAACCCCTTGGGACCCCATGAGACCCTGGAAATAATGAACCAGGGATCTCGAGATGTCCTCATGGGAAGACAACCTGACCCCAGAACCATCAACCAAAGAGGAAAAGCTATTCCAGGCTGCCCTAACTTTCACGCTCCTGTGAAAGAACCCCGAGTTCCTATCCCCTAACGCCAGCCACTTGACCCTCGATTTCTGCCGAAGGGAGGCTTCCTCACCCCTAGCTGCTGCCCAGAACCTATCAGATGCCTCAGCGGCCTGAAGCTGGAGGGAAGGAGAAAGAGGATCCACCAAAACTCCCGACTGGGCAGCCTCCATGGCCAAGCGCAGATCAATAATCTGCTGACTAAGCACGGCAATCGGCGTCCCAAACACCTGCCTGAGAGTCCCCTTTAAGCCCTTTAAATTGCGAGCGAAGCTAACAAGCGGAGAGACCCCAACATGGGTCACCCACCTACTGGCAATCACAGACAAAAACCTATCAGACTCCCCCCAATGGTTGAAGAACCGAAAGGAGGGAGACCGACGAGCACCTAAAGGGCCTGGAGAGAAAACCAACGGACTATGGTCAGAGACACCCCAGTCATGCACGTGCACCACACACATAGGCCGACCAGAAGCCCACTCAGCATTGACCAAAACTCTATCCAACCTACCCAACTGACCTCCTGGGCCACCCCTCGGGCGACTAGTCCAAGTGAACCAATTCCCCTGAAACGGCAGCTCAACCAAGTCAGCCTCTAGGAGAGCAGTATCAAAGGCTCCCATTGCAGAAATGCTATGGTTACCCCCACTCCTCTCAGTCAACCGGCGAGTCTCATTGAAGTCTCCCATAACAACGCCAGGGGAAGACCAACTCGAACAAGCCAAGGCCAATGATAGCACTCTAAAAGTGCTAATATTTAGCTCCTAAGTCTTGTAAATTAGGATAATTATTTGAGCTTAATCGATATATTTTGTATAATTTAATTGTTAAGGGGTAAATCGGGCATTTGCGTAAATTAAGAGCTTAAATGAATATTTTAGAGCATTTTATTAATTAACGGTTTTGAGTGATTATACTACATTAATAAAATAATCGAATTATAACTCAAAACTGATTAATGGCTGAATGGTGTAGGTCTTGCCAAGACAATGGAGGTGCCCAGGTTCAAATCTTGATGGATACAAGATTTTCTTTAATTTTGTAAAAGTCAACAGCTCGCGCCCCGCGTCCGCACGCGCGCCTCGCCTCGCCCTGCTTGCCCTCGCGCGCGCGCCCCTCGCCTCGCTCATCGCCCGCGCGCCCTATCCGTGACTGTAAATGACCGCCATTAAAACTCAGCAGAAGCCCGTCATTAAAAGTCAACAAAAATGCCCGATTTTATAAATTTTTCCAGAGAGCTCAGCGCCTAGGCGCTGACTTATGGCGCCTAGGCGCTGTCCCGATTCTCTACGCGCGCGCCCGCGGCGCCTAGGCGCTGACTTATGGCGCCTAGGCGCTAGTCTGACGCAGAAATGGGTATTTAACTCCGTTTTTGCTGTTTTTAGGTCATTCTTTCCCATTCTCTCTCAATTTTTCAGGAACCTCCCCTGAATTTTAACGGGATCGGTGGAAAGGGATGCGTGTCCTCATTTTTTCGAAATGGATCCGCAATGGTGGTCACTTCTCTTCTCTCACCTAAGAAAATAAGAAAAAAAAACTTAAACAACTAGAAATAAACAACAATAGTAAACTAATAACAAACAGAAAATACAGTCCAAGCTCGGGTGCCTCCGAGAAGCGCAAATTTTTAGAGTCGATTGCTCGACTTAACCAACACTTTTTCAACCGTTCTCATACACGGGTGGCACTAGAAGTAGTGCAACATCATAGCACTCGGCTTCACCCTCGTGGAAAATCTTCAAACGGTGTCCGTTCACCTTTTGCACCTCGTCCGAGTCCAAACTTCGAATCTCTAAAGAGCCATAAGGGAAAATTTTAGTTATAATGTAGGGTCCTTTCCAACGGGAACGAAGCTTACCTGGCATGAGCTTGAGGCGGGAATTGAACAGTAGAACCTTTTGACCAACTTCAAAGTCCTTCTGCAAGATTTTTCGGTCATGGAATTGCTTGGACTTTTCCTTATAGATCTTGGAATTTTCATACGAATCCAATCGCATCTCATCCATTTATTGCAGCTGAAGTAGTCTTTCCTCGCCCGCTTCATCGAAGCTCATGTTGCATCTCTTGACCGCCCAGAATGCCTTGTGTTCTATTTCAACTGGCAAATGGCAAGCCTTACCAAAAACCAACCGATAAGGAGACATCCCTATAGGTGTTTTGTAGGCAGTGCGGTAAGCCCACAAGGCATCCTCGAGACGAAGGCTCCAATCCTTCCTGCTTGGTTTCACAGTTTTCTCAAGCACCAACTTTACCTCTCTATTGGAGACCTCGGCTTGCCCGTTTGCTTGAGGATGGTACGCGGTGGACACACGGTGATGCACCCCATACTTCCTCAGCAAAGCCTCAACAGATCGGTTGCAAAAGTGAGTTCCCTGGTCGCTGATTATGGCTCGTGGGATTCCAAACCTGGTGAAAATGTTAGACTTAACAAATCCAACAACAATATGAGAATCATTAGTCTTAGTGGCTTTCGCCTCAACCCACTTAGAAACATAATCAACAGCCAGTAATATGTATGAGAAACCACAGGAAGGAGGAAACGGTCCCATAAAGTCCATGCCCCAAATGTCAAAAATTTCGCAAACTAAAACAGACGTTTGAGGCATCTCGTTCCTACTAGAAATTGACCCAACTCTTTGACATTTATCACAGGTTTTACAAAATTCGTATGCATCTTTAAACAAAGAAGTCTAGTAAAACCCGCTATCTAAAATTTTCCTAGCTGTTCTCCTAGGCCCAAAATGTCCCCCACATGCATAATCGCGACAGAAAGTAAGTATGGATGCATGTTCATGCTCAGGGACACATCTCCTAACAATTCTATCAGGACAGAACTTCCATAAAAAGGGATCCTCCCATACGTAAGACTTAGCGTCACTTTTCAGCTTAGCTTTCTTAGTAGAGGAGAAACCCGAGGGAAAGTTACCTGTAACCAGGTAATTTACCATATCAGCGTACCAGGGAAGCACTACATGAATTCTGAAGAGTGTCTCATCGGGAAAAGCATCGTCGATAGGCAGGAGGTCCTCTTTTCTAACCAATCTGCTTAAGTGATCAGCTACTGGATTCTCCGCTCCCCTCCTATCCTTGATCTTAACATCGAAGTCCTGGAGAAGCAAAATCCATCGCAGCAACCTCGGCTTCGAATCTTTCTTGGTCATCAAGTACCGAACAGCTGCATGATCAGAAAAGACAGTTATTTGAGATCCTAGTATGTAAGGACGAAACTTATCTAACGCAAATACAATAGAAAGGAGTTCTTTTTCTGTTGTGGTGTAATTGCACTGCGCTGGATTGAGTGTCCTGGAGGCATAATAGATGACACGGCTCTTGTTCTCGATCCTCTGACCAAGCACTGCTCCTAAGGCATAGTTGCTGGCGTCGCACATTATCTCGAAGGGCAAGTCCCACTAGGGTGGGTGTATAATTGGTGCGCTCGTCAAGCTATCCTTCAACAGATCGAAGGCTTTTCTACACTCCTCTCCAAATTCAAACGTGACATCCTTCTGAAGGAGGTACGTCATTGGCGTGGCAACCTTGGAGAAGTCTTTGATAAACCTGCGATAAAAACCTGCATGGCCAAGAAAAGATCGAACCTCCCTAACATTCGTCGGGTAAGGTAGATTAGAAATAACATCTATTTTGGCTTTATCAACCTCTATACCCTTAGCAGAAACCACATGCCCTAAAACGATTCCTTGACTAGCCATAAAATGACATTTCTCAAAATTAAGAACAAGGTTTGTTTCAATACAACGTTTTAGAACATGGGATAAATTAGTCAAACAGTCATCGAAGGAATTGCCATATACCGTAAAATCATCCATAAACACTTCAATGCATTTTTCTATAAACTCAGAAAAAATACTAATCATGCATCTCTGAAATGTACCGGGTGCGTTACAAAGACCAAAAGGATGCCTTTCGAGAAAACAAAAGAATGGCTTCCCAGCTAAACGCTCCACCATCTGATCTATAAAAGGAATGGGAAAATGGTCCTTCCTAGTGACCTCATTCAGTTTCCTAAAATCTATGCACATCCTCCATCCATTTTGAACTCTTTTGGGTACTAATTCATTTTTCTCATTCCTAACTACAGTTATCCCAGTTTTCTTAGGAATGACATGTATTGGACTGACCCATTTACTATCAGAAACAGGATAGATAATACCTGCTTCATGGAGCTTGAGGATTTCTGACAGACAACCTCCTTCATCGCTGGGTTAAGCCTTCTCTGGGGCTCTCGTGAAGGTTTTGCTCCGTCCTCAAGTAGGATTTTGTGCATGCACAAAGCTGGACTTAGACCTTGTAAGTCGGCAAGCGTCCATCCAATGGCAAGTTTGTGCTCTTTAAGAACATCCATCAATTTCCCTTCCTGAGCCGGTATAAGGTCCTTCGCTATTATGACCGGCAACGTCTCCTCATCACCCAAATACGCATATTTTAAATGTTCCGGCAAGTCTTTCAATGTCAATTTGGGTGCCTGCAAAGTAGAAGGAAGCATCTTAACATGGTTTTTAACATTAGCCAAAGTAGAGACAACTGGTACACAATTTTCAGTCAAGAGTGGTTCATGCATATCAGAATCATCAAAAAGTTCAGTTAAAAATAATGGGTCATCCCCATCCTTAACAGTCATGCATTCATCTTGTGCTAGTGTATCAATTATGTCTACTTGACAAAAAGAACATACATCCTCATCGTGCTCTTCTACATTAGGCAAATTAAACTCAACAACCTCTCCGTCATACTCAACAGATAAAATGCCCTTGTCAACATTTATCTTAGTTTTAGCAGTTTTCATAAAGGGCCTACCTAATAAGATCGAATCAGACGAAGAAGAAGTTCCATCCATTTTCAGAATATAAAAATCAACAGGAAAAATTAATTCATTAGCTTGCACTAACACATCTTCAACTACCCCTAAAGGATGCACAAAAGATGTATCAGCAAGTTGTATAACTATTCCTGTTTCTTGTATTTCTTTCAATTTCAGTTCCTGATAAATGGAATAAGGCATAACACTAATCGAGGCTCCTAAATCCAGCATTGCTCTTCTAATTTTCATGGCTCCTATCTTACAAGGGAGAGTGAACATACCTGGATCGTTGCATTTTACCGGTAAGCTCCTAGTGATCAAAGCTGAAACATTTTTACTTACCACAACGCGTTCACTTCCCTTTGTCTTCCTCTTGTTGGTGCATAATCCTTTTAGGAACTTGGCGTACCTCGGTACTTGCTTGATTGCATCCAACAGAGGGATATTGATCTCTACCTTCTTGAATGTGTCGAGAAACTCCTCCTCATAGGCTTCCTTAGGCGGTCTTGCTAACCTGCTAGGAAAAGGAGCCTTAGGCACATAAACTCTAGTACATGTAGGATCGAAATTTACCCCTTTCCACCGTGGTTCGGGATTTTCTATCTCTGGCTCGTTGTGGCCATGATCGACTTCCACCGGCGGGGTACTCGTGGGAAGCTCTTTCCCACTCCTCAAGGTGATGGCACTCGCGCTTTCTACTTTTTGAGTTTCCATCTTTATCACCTTCTCGGCCATCTGAGACATTTCCTTGCCCAAATCTTGCACCAAAGTTCCAAAACCGTCTAGTCTTTCCCGAGTGTCCTCCTGAAATTTCAAGTTAGCTGAAACAAAACTTTGCAAAATATTTTCAAAAGAATTACCTGAAAATGATGTTTGAGCTTGCACGGAAGCCTGAGAAACATTTTCCGCTAACCGGATCATTGCATTGCCTATTTCTGACACTCGAGCATTAAGCGCATTTAACTCAATTGAGAAACGGTCTTGCTCACTCCATTTACCTTCGTAATGGTGCGAATTTCCAGCCATATTTGAGATTAGCTGCCTTGCTTCTTCAGGTGTTTTATCCATGAGTGAACCTCCACTGGCGGCATCAATCAACTGCCGAACACGTGGGAGCAAGCCATCACAAAAATACTGAATGAGGAGTTGATCGGTTATTTGATGGTTAGGACAACTCTCGCACAAACGATTAAACCTTCCCCAACAATCATAAAGGTTCTCTCCTTGTGCTTGCATGATACCGCATATTTGCTTCCTGAGAGAGGCGACCTTCGAAGGGGGAAAATACTTCTCTAAGAACATTCCCTGCATCTTCTCCCATGTGGTGATGGACCCAGGTGGAAGGTAATACATCCAATCCTTCGCTTGTTCCTTTAAAGTGAAAGGGAAGGCCCTTAGAAAAAGTTGAGCTTCGGTTGCATTGTCGGTCCTCATTGACGAACACACCATCTTGAAGGCTTTGAGGTGTCTTGTGGGATCCTCATCTGCGTTACCAAAGAAAGAAGGTAGTGAGTTAATTAGACTAGTCTTGAGTTCAAAATTACTTGCTGATACCGGATACAATATACTCGATGAATTCCGGTCTAGCCCAGCTGCGGCAAGTTGCCTCAAGGTCCTTTGTTGCTCATGACTACCCACGACCTCCATTTTTGCGCTTTCTTTTGAATTTTCAAAGAATAACTGCGCTCAAGAACTCAAACAGAACGGGTAAAATAATACAAGAAAAATTAAAAATAAATGAATAAAACTGTACAAACAAAAGAAAATTTTTTAAAACAAACAAATTAAAATCAACTAAGCCGAATTAAATTAATTCCCCGACAACGGCGCCAATTTTGGTAGTGAACTTTTGTATGCGTTAATTGAGCATTTTTCGAAAATTTTTAAAATTTTTGCCGTTGCTTCCTTGCATCTATCGAGCACGTAGCATCTTATTTTGGACTCTGTAGGCTTAGAATTGCTTTATTTAGCCCGAAATCATGTTGTCACCCCCAAAGGCACCCTTAGGGAAGGCTTGATGCATGATAGGTTGTAATAGGTTAATTGAATCGTAGCGAAGCTATTGCCTAGTAAAAACAGCAAGCATGAAAATAAAAGCTCCTGAGATGCTCCTCCTTCTTAGAATCGCGACTAAGAAGTGAGCATTAGTCCTTAAAAATGTGAAGCTTGCCCGTAGTCAGATACATTGTGCAATGGAATTGCAGGTAAGCTGGAACGAAGGCAAGCTTGACATGTTAGGCTCTCTTGGAGGAGAAAAAGAAAGAAAAAAAAAAAAGTAAAAATTTAGCAAGTTCAAAAGAAAAAGAATTAGGCCTTTTAATTTGTTACTCTCTTGATTGTTGAAAAGCTGTAGACTGTTCTGTATTGCTAGAAGTAGGAGGAAAACGTGATGTAAGGTTGCATAAAGTTTTTCCGAGTCTATGAGAGCTAGAATATGTTTGCTGAACACACACGCACGTAGGGGAGTAACGGTTAGATTTTCGAAAGGTTCTCAATCAGTGCATGCGATTAATTGCTTTCTTGTTAAGTAAATGCCTTGATCTTTGAAGCATTGAGGTTTGAGTCGATAGCATGCAAAATTTAGTTCTGTGGTGATAATTTAAGAATAGCCTTGCTCGAGGACTAGCAAGATTTAGGTCGGGGGTATTTTGATAGCTCTAAAATAGAGCTATAATTATAGACTTAATTCTAGCTAAATGCCATGCTTAATTCAATTAAATCTACTTATTTTAGGTATTTCGTGGCAAAGAGCTCGGGAAGTCAAATTATGAGGGCTAAATCGGTCATTTAAGAGGTTTCGGGAAGTGTTCGGGTCAAAAAGATAGGCCAAACGGAGTTCGGGAGCAAAAACGACCCAAAATGGGGTTTAGACCCGAGAGGTCAGCGCCCAGGCGCCGGCGCCCAGCGCCCAGACGGCCAGACGCGCGCGCGCCCCGTGCGCCCGTCATCGAAGGTCCGCGCGCGCCGCCTCGCCTCGCCCTCGCCCGATCCGCCCGCGCGCCCCAGCGCCCGTGTCCGCCGCGCGCCATCGCCTCGCCCGCGCGCGCTCGCCTGCCCAGCGCCCGTGTCCGCGCCACACGCCAACACCCGCGCGCGCTCGCCTGCCCACGCCCGTGTCCGCGCGCTCACCCTATCCATGACTCTATTTGACCGTCATTAAAAGTCCCAAAAATGCCCGTCCTTAAAAGTCAAAGAAATTCTTGATTTTATAAATTTTTCCAGAGAGCTCAGCGCCTAGGCGCTAACTTATGGCGCCTAGGCGCTGTCCGAAATCTGTGCGCGCGCGCCCGCGGCGCCTAGGCGCTATTCTGACGCAGAAATGGGTATTTAAGCCCATTTTCTGATTTTAGGTCATTATCCTATTCTTTTCCCCCTCGGGATTGCCGTTTTTCTCTCTCTTTTTCTGGGTTTTACCCATTTTTGGGTTGTATGAAGGAGACAACCTCCATGAATGCTTGGGCAAACTTCATCTCCATGGACAACTAGAGGTTAGTGGTTGATTAGTTAAGTTTAGGGATTGATTACTTTTGTATTAGGTGAGGTTTAAGCTTAATTGAATATGTTTAGCATGAATGGATGAATTTCTTGCATCCCTTGGTCTGTATTAAGAACGACTAACTTGCCTTTCCGATTAGGAGTGACGTCCATAATTAGTTACGCATGCTTAGTGGGCTAATATTGATTTTTGACAAACCTCAATACTTAGTAGCGAAAGTCTAGCTCGTGGCTAATCAATTCGAACCCAAGTGACGTTGGGGATAGGAATTGATTAACGTTCTCACGGCGGGCTTAAGACTAAGAGATAAATCGAATTAGTTTTAGGATTAGTTCGTCTCAATGATACCCGTTACTGTTCCTTAATTAATTTAAGAGTCATGAACTTAGATTAATTAGTGGGCATGTTTAATTAGGATTGCACTCACCTAATTAATTCATTGGGATGTTTTGGACCCGTTTGGGACATAACATTTTGTGTGCATGAAACGTCTCGGCTAATTCACATGTTAATCAATGAACCGAAATACATTAGATCAATCCCGACACTTGCTAATCAATCGAATTCGTCAATTTCATACTTCCCGTTTTATTTTCCGTTAGCTTAAATTCAGTTTTCGCCACTGTTTTTCCCTTATTTTCCGTTAGCTTAAATTCTGTTTTTGTTACTTTGTTTTCCCAAACAAAATCCCCCATTTTATCATTGCAAATTTAGTTCAATTAATTTAGGATTATTGATCACTCCCTGTGGATCGACCCCGTTACCACTTAGCTCCAAATTGCTCGGTGCATTCGGGTTTATAAATTTCATTTTGGCGGGTCTCGACAACCCGAAATTTGTGAACGTACAAAAGTTCACTACCAAAATTGGCGCCGTTGCCGGGGAACCATTTAATTTCTCTTAGTTAAATTTTATTTGTTAGAAAAATAATAAAAAAAAAAAAAAAAAAAAAAAAAAAAAAAAAAAAAAATGTATGGTTCCAAGGGATCTCTCTCTGATGAAGTCAGTGAACTGAAAGCTCAAATGTCTGATTTAGTTGCTTTATGTAAATCAACTGTTGAGGATTATCAGGCATACAACAGAGCTCGAGAGGAAAGTCAAGCTCGCACAGGTTTGTTATTGGAACAAATGGTTGCGCAAATGGCAACTACTAACTTTGAATTGCAGAAGGCAGCAACCATATTCCATCAAGAACAAGCTCAGCCTCAAGAAGAGCCCCGGGAAGACTCATGCCCCGAGTACTTTCCTTCGATGTCTGACGAACAAGGGGAGGCTGAGTTTAGTCCCGAGGAATATCCTGAGGAGACTGACGATGCGAATGAGCTGAGTGGAGCTGAGACTTCTCCAGGATTGAAGTTCTGGGTGGAATTTCTCGCCTGTGATGAAGAAGATCTCAGAGAATTCTTAGAGGTAAGTAATTCTCCACCTGTTGATTTCGATTCAGAGCATGAATTTTGTATTGAAAATTTATTTGAAGAATCATGCATGGATGAGCTTGAGCATATTTCTGATGTTGAAGATATTTTCGGAAATCTTTTCACTGATGAGTTAGAACCAGCATGCTATGAAAATATTGTTGTGATGGATGAGGAAGTGGCAATTGTGCCTTTAGATTATTTATCTCCTTGTGTTGTGCCTCGTGATAGTGTAATCTAGGAGATTTATCTTGCATGCCCCCTTCCATCTGTGCTTCAGTTAATGTTGGTTGCCTCGAGAATTTCGATGTGATCCCTTCTCATATTGAGTCTTTATTTTCTGTTCAGTTAGTTGAGTCTGCTTTTATTTTGTTTGAGTCTGTTGAGTCTTTATTTTTCCCAAAGATCAAAAATACCAAAAAAATAACAACTCTGACCGGCTGCCTCCAAAAGTCGAAGAGCTTGCTTCTCTTAGCAGGTTTTATTGATTCAAGGAAGAAGGGGCCGAAGAAGTACGAGAATTTTTACGTACCCTGACAGAGTGGAGGACACGTCGAGCATAACGACGTTAAAAATTTGCGCTTCTTGGGAGGCAACCCATGAGTATTTCAATTTTTGTCTTTACTTTTAGTTTTTATTTTCGTAGCTTAGCTTTTTCTTGTTTTCTTAGGTAATAAGCGAGAGATGACATGCATTTCGGATATATTTTGAAGACAAGGTTGCGCATCCCTACTCACCGATCCCGCAAAAATTCAGGGGAGGTTCCTATTCCCTTTGATTTTTGTCATTTTAATTGTTTATCTGTGGGATTAGATGCATTGAGGACAATGCAGTCTTTTAGGTGGGGGGTAGAGTTTAGTTTTGGACTTCTTTATAGTGTTTTTTTTTTGCAAAGGAGATTATATTAAGCAAAAGACCTCAAAGCCCGAGGCCAAAGGGCACAACAAACAAGAGAACAAACACAGGGAGAAACAAAGTATGACACAAACCAAAACAACCCAACGGAAACCTCACAGCCCGAGGGAAAGCAGCAAAGAAACCAAACAACAACAGACCCCAGCATCCAACCCACAAGCGGGAAGGAACCAGGAAAGACAAAGAGCAGAAAAATGTAACACAGCTCAAAAAGCTAAGAACAAGCTGAAGCAAGAGGAAACAAAGACAGAACACGACCGAAGAAGACACCTCATCCGCCCACAAACACCCCAGGCCATCCACCCCCGGCCGGCACGAGCGAAAAAGCGACTCCAGACAGGGTCAAGGGGCACCAAGCAAAAACAGAGAGAGGACAGGCAGAAAACCACAAGGACCCAGCCAGCATCGCTTCCTCGACAAGCCAGATCCAAGGACCCACCAAAAGCCCACACACCCTCAGGACAAAGCGCCTTTCGGGGTGACAACAAGTATCCAGAACTCAGCTCGATTAGGAACCAGGACCGTCAGGGGACAACGAGCACCCCCACCCCAGAGAAGGACAGCCAACTGCAGAAGAAAACAAGCACCGCCTGAACCAACCCAACAGCTGGTGACACCCCACAGACAAGCCTCTCGAAGCCCCACACAAGAAGCCCACCAGGGGAGAAAGGCCAAGGACAGCAAACAGACAGAAGCAGAAGGCCAGCAACAGAAAGAGCCACAGCAAGCAGCGACCTCAGAGCATGAACAAGCACAGGGACAAGCTCAAACAACCAAGCCGCACAGACCAAAACAGAAACCCTCCAGAGAAAAGACAGCAGCATCAACCAGGGACAGAGCAGGGGAAGAAACAATCGCCAGAAGCGACACAGCACCGCAAAGAGCAACCTAACAAACACCTGCACACACTCAAAGAACAAGACAAAGTCAATCAAAAGAGTCCCAGGGGGAGCCGGCCGAAACCGCACCCACCCAGGACGAGCATGCAGAAGAAATATCAGACCGAATAGCAGCGATAACCGACTGAGGAGGGCGGTGACCTGGGCCGTGAAAACGCAAGTTGCGTTCCGTCCAAATATGGTAGATCACAGCACACCAGGCCACCCTCCAAACAAGCTTACGCTTGTGCTGCCCAGCACTCACCCGACAAATCCACTCAAGCTCAGCATCCCAAGGGAGAACGAGGCGGGAGGCTCTACCCCAACAGAGGATATCCTCCCACACCAAACTCGCAAAGGGGCACTGGAAGAACAAGTGGTCACGGGACTCAGTCCCAGACAAACAAAGCAAACAATCGGTAGGTGTCGAGGGGATCCACCTAGCCAGCCTATCACGAGTATACAAACGGTCCCTCAAGGCCAGCCAGGTGACAAACGCATGGCGCGGAATATTCCCCCCGAACCATAGCAAACCCTGCCACGGAACCACAGTCCCACGGGGGCGGATCGCCTCCCAAGCACTAGAAATAGAAAAACCCAGCCCACCTGGAACCCAGATCAACCTGTCCTCCCTGCCAGGGCAACACACAGTAGAGCGCACGGCGTCAGCGATCTCCAACAAATCAGGAGACACGACCGGCCACCGCCACGAACCATCAGGAAGCAGAAAATCAGAGACCAAAGCTTGAATATGACTAGCTGCGTCATACAAGATACGATCACTGATTCTTGGGAGAATAGGACCATCAGGCAACCAAGGATCAACCCACATACGACACCTAGAACCGTCGCCAATGGAAAACCGGACAAGTGGACGGAATTGGTCCCGAAGCCCCATAACCGCCTTGAGGCACCAAGACCACATAGACGACACAGGAATCGTCCAAAGAGACCGGCCACGGAGGATATACTCCTCCATCCAAGCCACCCACAGCGAACCAGAGCGAAGCAGAAGGAGCCAAAGGAGCTTCATAACCGCTGCCGAGTTCCAGGATTGGATATGACGAATACCCAAACCTCCCTCACTCTTAGGCAGGCAAATGTCGTCCCAGGCAACCTTCGCCCCCCCACGACCAGAAGGAGAGCCCTTCCAGAGGTAGCACCGAAGCAAACTCTCAACCCTATGGACTATACGAGCAGGCAGAACAAACACACTAGCCCAATAGACCTGGAAGCTTTGGAGGACCGACTGGATAAGCTGCAACCTTCCCGCATAGGAAAGGGCCCTAGCAGACCAAATGCCAATCCTAGAGGTGATCCGATCAATCAGAGGCTGGCAATCCCGAGAAGACAGCCGACCAGAGATGAGAGGGAGACCTAAGTAACAAACAGGCAAGGTCGCAAGAGCAACACCCATGAACTCAGCCAGACCATCAGCCACCTGGACAGGAATCCCCGCACAGAACAGCGAGCTCTTAGCGGAGTTAGCCACAAGGCCTGAGAGCTTCTGGAAGAGAAGTAAAGTCTGCTGAACAAACCTCAAAGAAGACCTATTCCCCGCAGAGAAAATCATCAAGTCATCCGCAAAGCAAAGATGGGTAAGATTGACCCTCTCACACTTGGGATGAAACTCAAACTCAGGCGGCGGGGAATTCAGCAGCCGCGACAAGACTTCCATACACATGACGAACAGGTAAGGGGACAGGGGATCACCCTGACGGAGACCACGCCTACCCGCAAAGAACCCCTCAGAGGACCCATTCACCGAAATGGAGAACATAGGCGAAGTAACGCAAGCCCGGACCCAGTTGACAAACTGGCAAGGCGTACCAATCGAAAGCAGTAAGCCAAAGAGAAAATCCCATTGAATAGAGTCATAAGCTTTCTGCAGGTCGATCTTCAGCACACACCGCGGGCTCCCTTTGTTGAGGTGGTAACCCCCAACCAACTCTTGGCAGAGCAGAATGTTATCCACAATGCTCCTACCTTGGACAAAAGCCGACTGATTCGGACTGATGAAGGAAGGCAGCCACACGCGAAGACGATTAGCCAAAACCTTTGCAATGCATTTATACAACACATTACAACAGGAAATAGGCCTGAAATCCTCAACTCGGGAGGCACCCACCTTCTTAGGAATCAAGGTAAGAGAGGTGGCATTGATACCAGGAGGAAGGAAGGAGGTATCAAAGAAGTGAAGCGCGGCGGAAACGAAATCATCCCCAACAACACTCCAAGCCGCTTTGAAAAAACCCACAGGGAAGCCATCCGGGCCAGGAGCCCTGGCACTACTCATGGAAAAGAGAACAGCTCGAACCTCATCTCGCGAGATGGGACGGATAGGATCAGCAACACACTGATCAGACCACGAAAACCCCACCAACGGCTTTAGACGCTCTGTGAGGTCACGATAACCAACCCCTTGGGACCCCAAGAGACCCTGGAAATAATGAACCAGGGAACGCGAGATGTCCTCATGGGAAGATAACCTGACCCCAGAACCATCAACCAAAGAGGAAAAACTATTCCGGGCTGCCCTAACTTTCACACTTCTGTGAAAGAACCCCGAGTTCCTATCCCCTAACGCCAACCACTTGACCCTCGATTTCTGCCGAAGGGAGGCCTCCTCACACCTAGCTGCTGCCCAGAACCTGTCAGAAGCCTCAGCGGCCTGAAGCTGGAGGGAAGGAGAAAGGGGGTCCACCAACACTCCCGCCTGGGCAGCCTCCATGGCCAAGCGAAGATCAATAACCTGTTGACTAAGCACAGCAATCGGCGTCCCAAACTCCTGCCTGAGAGTCCCCTTTAAGCCCTTTAAATTGCGAGCGAAGCTAACAAGCGGAGAGACACCAACGTGGGTCACCCACCTACTAGCAATCACAGCCAAAAACCTATCAGAGTCCCCCCAATGGTTGAAAAACCGAAAGGAGGGAGACCGACGAGCACCTAAAGGGCCTGGAGAGAAAACCAACGGACTATGGTCAGAAACACCCCAGTCATGCACATGCACCACACACATAGGCCGACCAGAAGCCCACTCAGCGTTGACCAAAACTCTATCCAACCTACCCAACTGACCTCCTGGGCCACCCCTCGGGCGACTAGTCCAAGTGAACCAATTCCCCTGAACCGGCAGCTCAACCAAGTCAGCCTCTAGGAGAGCAGAATCAAAGGCTCCCATCGCAGAAGTGCTATGGTTACCCCCACTCCTCTCAGTCAGCCGGCGAGTCTCATTAAAATCTCCCATAACCACACCAGGGGAAGACCAACTCGAACAAGCCAAGACCAACTCCCTCCACAAGGCCGACCTCCCAGCCTCGAGATTGGACCCATACACACAAGCAATATGAGTCACAACCTGAGAAGACAGGTCCACCAAGGAGCCAGTAACCAACTGAGGACTAATCAGGGTAGGAGAGAAAGAGAAACGGCGGGAACGCCATAACACCCAAATACGACCCAGGCCACTGTCCCCATAGCTACACACGCACTGCCAATCAGCCCCAAAGGAACGAAACACAAAGTCAAACTGATGAGCCTTAACCTTAGTTTCAACCAGACAACAGAAACCAATATCCTGAGACTGCAGAAACGAACGAACACAACGTCCTTTGGTCGGGTCAGTGAGACCGCGCACATTCCACGAGCACCAACTAGACATAGGAAGTAGAAGGGGAAACAATGGCATCCTGACACCATCGGGGGTCCACACTGTCACAGAGCGTCTTTTCCACTAAGGAAACCACCCTCGGGGAGGCTAAGGGACACTCCGAGGAATCAGCTAGGGAACCGAACGAGTTAGCCACACGGACCCCCTTTAGGGGCTCGGGAGAATGGGAAAGCCTAGAGGCAGTAGGGGAACTCGGGAGGCTAACCGAGGCTATGGGATGGGCAGACGAGTCTGCCGCAGCCAAGGACTTTGTTGCCTTCTTCCTGTTCCGTTTACGCCTACGAGACTTCCCTTCCACAGGGAGAAACTCATCCCCAATCTCAAGCGAGGAGGCCTGCTGACCCTCCCCACTATCAACCATAGCCATATCCGAGTCCACGCCCTCACTCTGGGCCGGCACCTTGAACTCACCCTCAGCAGCCACCTGTGTAGTGGGGATGGGAACGACCCTACCCATAGTCTGTTTCGGACAACCTGTGTCCGAGTGGCCGAAGACACGGCAAGACAGGCACCGCTTGGGCTTCCACTCATACTCAATTGGGATAGTGTGATCAACCCCATAGACAGTGACCCCAACTTTACTAGGAAGAGGGGCATCAATCGCAACCTCAACACAAACCCGAGCATACGAGGAGCACGTTTTGTCCTTTGTAGGTTTATCCAACCGCAAAGGAACACCAACCGTGCTCGCAATATTACTCAACCCAGGAGTGGTCCACAATTCCATAGGGACATGGAAAAACTTAACCCACACAGGTATTTTATCGAACACAAAGGTTTGGGGGACAATCCCAGGGGTCCACGGCCTCAGAAGGATAGGCTTCCCTCCGAAGTGCCAGGGGCCATTCTCTAAGACCCAGTCCCTAGCTGAGTTCTTTTGGAACCTGAAAATGATCAGACCATTATCAAACAAGTTAATGGTTGGAACTTCCACATGTCCCCAAATCTTCCTGACAAGACGATCAAGAACAAAAAAGGGAAGTTTGCCATCAATAAATTGACCCACCAACGAACCTCTCCAGACTGCTATGCCCTCCTCGATAACCTCATCCGAGGGAATGGCAAACATCATCCCATCCTTCTCAATTGGAGGGTTATAGACTAGGGGTTCCGCAGCAGGGGAGGTCCACTGAGGCCCAAAAAGATTGGCCCAACTAGCCTTCTGACCCTGAGGAAGGGGCCCTGCGGGCCCAAATGTCCCAATAGGATTCGTCCCAGTCTCATCCACCGAACCCCCCAACACATCATCTCCTTTACTAGAACCCAACTCCGAACAATGGTGTCCCAACAGAGGAAACTTTCCTGGAATCCCCGAACCAATCATCGGCCCTAACGAATTAACCCCTATTTCAAAATCACTATTTCCGACCTTTTCCTTCAAGGGCAAAGCCTCAGCCCGAGCAGAGAAAGTACGACGGGTCACCAAGTGGCCCAACTGCCGGCGCCCTATAGGGCTAAAAGAGGACGGCCCAATTGGCCCAAGAGGCACGACTCCTTGCCCGGAGCCCGTCGAGCTTAAATTGGGGCCCAAAACCATTGGGTCAAGCCCATTAAGATGGGGCCCCTTCTTATCCAAACCATCAAGCCCAAGAGGTGCAAGCTCAATTTCATTATCATTAGGCCCATTAACAAGCCCATTTAACTCACATATAGCTGCACTATTTTTGGCTTGAAGGACCAAATCACTATGCAAAATCTGACGGGTCAAAGGCATTTTGGACTTCCCAATTTGAATGTCAAAAGGATTAGTACAGCCAACCTCTTTTAATTCTTTTCCCAATGTTTCCTTAAATGCCAAAGAAGAGACCTGCTGCATTTCCTTACCCAAATTCGTAACCTTTAAGCCCAAGAATTCCTTTCCAATACTTACCTTATTCGTGCAAGAGGATTCACGCAAAGTTGCAGCAGCATTGGGGTAAAAGAATTTTCCATTAATAGAAACCGCATTTACTGCCTTGTCTGCAGCCTGCGCAGCCATGGAAGATGTGAGTTGACCTATCCCATCATCTTCAACCTCCAGCAGCTTCTTGCCAGCTCCAAAACGCCGCAAAGAAGAGGAAGAAGTAGCCACTTTCGCCCCTACCTCTGAATCAGAAGGAGGAGTCTGATGCTGAGGATTAACCTCTGCCAATTTATCAAGCGGCTTAGGACTGATGGGATGAGGACAAAACCGAGGGGGCACCACAGCCACACCATCAGAGGCTACTGGTAGGGGAACCTCTGTTTTTCCATCTTCTGAATCAGCGTCCAGACTGATGCTCGAGTTTCCAGTTTGAGCTCTTTTAACACGCCCCTTACGACGGATGGGGAGAGGGTCTCCATTTTTACTTGTAACAACCCCAAATTTATTCAAACTACCGATCGGATCAACCGGCAACATACTCAGCAAAGGAACCCCCCCAACACGCTCGCTCTGTTTTTGCCCAGATGGAGAAACCACACTCGGGTCTCCCACACTCGAGCTCATCAGCCCCAACTCTTCTGAGGCAATTCCTGAACCAGCAGCGGCCTTCACAGAGGACTGAGTAAGGACAAACCCCTCACTCAAAGCCACAGGTAAAGGAGAAGGAATTTTATTACGTATTCCAGAAAAAACAGAGGTTGGAATGTTCTTGGCAAATGGTTTTTTCAGAGGTGATTTCTTCCTTCTCATGATGCAAACCACACGTGAAATACCGAAGAAGACAACCCCTTAAACTTACACAAACAGAACCAATGGAGAACCAAGAGTAGGGCACCACGAATCTAAGAATTGAAAAGAAACAAACACACAAACCAGAACAGACCACCACACAAACAGAGTATGCAAAGATGCTAAAAAACACACAAAACAGAGCATACAAAGCTGCTAAAAAACAGAGAATGAAGAGAGCTTACCTCGGTGATGCGCCCAGCTCCGCTACCTTCATCAACGGGACAAACGAAACTTCAATGAACAGCCATGGAAGCCACGAAACCACCATAGATGCAGCTCAAAAAATCAGTCCCCCATTGTTGGGAGGAGAGAGAACAAAACCAAATCTAATAGTGTTTGTGCATGGATGCTCTGACTTTGAGATGTATGAGAATCTGAATGCATGTTGTCCGATGAGGACTGTCTGTGATTTACTCGTGAATACTCCATATTTATGCATTTCGAATAAACCATGAGTTGTATGCATATTTTGAGCTTATTTTAAAAATTTTCGGAATGCTCTCTACATTCATCGAGCACATAGCCATCTTACTCTTGGTTCTGATAGGCTTAGAGTTATTTTATTTGATCTGAAAATTTGTTGTCACCTCGAAAGGCATATTTAGGGAGGCTTGATGTGTTAGAATTAGTAATAACTCATTTGATTTAAGCAAAGCTTTATGCCTAAAAAATTTCAATTTTATGTGAGTAAAAAGCATGAAAAATGTTCTTTCTTGAGGTGTTCCTCCTTCTTGTGTTGCCCGTGTAATCAGGGGCGGTCGTGTAACCCACGGTTGCCACTGCATGAAAGGGTGACTAATTGAAGTGAACACATGTCCTTAAAAACGTGAAGTGAATTAAGCTTGACGTGTTAGGCTCTCTCGAAAGAAGAAAAATAAAAAGAAAAGGGTACAAAGTACCAAGGAAAAGAAGAAAAGAATTGGGCCAATTGTTTTGTTGCTCTTTCCGACCCGTTAAGCCATTAGACTGTTCTCAACGCTAGAAGTAGGGGGAAAACGAGTCTTAGGATCGATTAAAGGAATTTCGGGTCTATAAGAGCTAGAGTAGGAGAAGCTAAGCACACACACACGTGAGAGAGTAGGATTTAAAATTTTGAAATGTTCTTAACTTATGCATACACTTGTTTGTTTTTCCGTTAGCATTAATATCTTGTGTTCACGAGTTTTGAGATTTGAGTCGTCCGCATGCAAGTGGTTTCTTATAAGATAAATCAAAGTACACCTTGCTCGAGGACTAGCAAGATTTAGGTTGGGGGTATTTTGATAGCACTCTAAAAGTGCTAATATTTAGCTCCTAAGTCTTGTAAATTAGGATAATTATTTGAGCTTAATCGATATATTTTGTATAATTTAATTGTTAAGGGGTAAATCGAGCATTTGCGTAAATTAAGAGCTTAAATGAATATTTTAGAGCATTTTATTAATTAACGGTTTTGAGTGATTTTACTACATTAATAAAATAATCGAATTATAACTCAAAACTGATTAATGGCTTAATGGTGTAGGGCTTGCCAAGACAATGGAGGTGCCTAGGTTCAAATCTTGGTGGATACAAGATTTTCTTTCATTTTGTAAAAGTCAACAGCACCAGTCAACGGTCAACGGTCAACAGTCATCGGTCAACACCCCACGCGCCCAAGCATCGCCCCTCGCACGCGCGCGCGCCCCTCGCCTCGCTCAGCGCCCGCGCGCCCTATCCGTGACTGTAAATGACCGTCATTAAAACTCAGCAGAAGCCCGTCATTAAAAGTCAACAAAAATGCCCGATTTTGTAAATTTTTCCAGAGAGCTCAGCGCCTAGGCGCTGTCCCGATTCTCTACGCGCGCGCCCGCGGCGCCTAGGCGCTGACTTATGGCGCCTAGGCGCTAGTCTGACGCAGAAATGGGTATTTAACTCCGTTTTTGCTGTTTTTAGGTCATTCTTTCCCATTCTCTCTCAATTTTTCCACCCCCCTTTCTTTGTAGAGCTCAAATCTTGAGCCAAAATACGTTTCTTACCTATTTCTAATACATTTGAGTGGATTACTCTTGATTTTCACAACGGGCAACTAAGGTAAGTGCTCTAATTCGAGTTTAGGGGTTGTCTTGATGCTTAGGGAGGGTTTATATGAATTTCTAGCTTGGTTTTGTTAATTTCTTGCATCTCTTGGTCTGTATTAAGAACGAATAACTTGCCTTTCCGGTTAGGAGTGACGTCCATAATTAGTTACGCATGCTTAGTTGGCTATTATTGATTTTTGACAAACTTCAATACTTAGTAGCGAAAGTCTAGCTCGTGGCTAGTCAATTCGAGCCTAAGTGACAGTTGGGGGTAGGAATTGATTAACGTTCTCACGGCGGGCTTAAGACTAAGAGATAAATCGAATTAGTTCTAGGATTAATTCGTCTCAATGATACCTGTTACTGTTTGTTAATTTATTTAAGCGTCATGAACTTAGATTAATTAGTGGGCATGTTTAATTAGGATTGCACTTCCCTAATTAATTCTTTGGGGTGCTTTGGACCCGTTTGGGACGAAGCATTTTGTGTGCATGAAATAGAATTACCTTGCTAATTAGAATCCCTATGAACTAAGCGCATCAAGATAAATCCCGACACTCGAATTAGGAGCACGTGTTACATTTAATTGTTTTTCGCTCTTTACTTTTCGCAATTATTTTTCCGTTAGCTTAGTTTAGTTTTAATTAACTCCCCCTTTATTTGCTTTTGAATTTTAGTTAAAAGACAAATAGAAATTAGCTAGGAGAAAACAAGTTAGGTTCCCTGTGGTTCGACACCCGTTACCACTAGCTGCAAAGCTTAGTAGTTTCGGTATTATAAATGTTATTTTGGCAAGCCTCGACAGCTTGAAATTGGAGTACCCCAAAAGTGCTCTACCAGCCAACAACCTCCACAAAGCAGACCTCCCAGCCTCGAGATTGGACCCATACACACAGGCAATATGAGTCGCAACCTGAGAAGACAGGTCCACCAGGAAGCCAGTAACCAACTGAGGACTAATCAGGCTAGGGGAGAAAGAGAAACGGCGGGAACGCCATAACACCCAAATACGACCCAGGCCACTATCCCCATAACTACAAACACACTGCCAATCAGCCCCAAAGGAACGAAACACGAAATCAAACTGATGAGCCTTAACCTTAGTTTCTACCAGACAGCAGAAACCAATATTCTGAGCCTGTAAAAAGGAGCGAACACATCGTCCTTTTGTCGGGTCAGTGAGACCGCGCACATTCTACGAGCACCAACTAGACATAGGAGGTAGACGGGGAAACAATGGCATCCTGACACCATCGAGGGTCCACACTATCACAGAGCGTCTTTTCCACTAAGGAAACCACCCTCGGGGGGGCCAAATCACACCCCAAAGAATCCGAAAGAGAACCGAAAGAGTTAGTCACATGTACCCCCTTCGGGGGCTCAGGAGAACTGGGGAGCCGAGAGGAGGGGCCAATAGGAGAACTCGGAAGACTAGCCAAGGCAAAGGGAATGGCAGACGAGTCTGCAGCCAAGGACTTGGCAGCCTTCTTCCGTTTACGCCTGCGGGATTTCCCTCCTACAGGGATAAAGTCATCACCAGCCTCAAGAGAGGAGGCCTGTTCACCCTCCCTACTAGCAACCCCTACCTGATCCGAGTTCACGCCATCACTCTGGGCCGGCACCCTGACTCCACCCTCAGTAGACACCTGAGTACGGAGGATGGGATCAAAACTACTCACAGTCTTTTTTGGACAGCCGGAGTCCGAGTGGCCAAAGACCCGACAGGATAGGCACCTCTTGGGCTTCCATTCGTACTCAATGGGGATAGTGTGATCCACACCATAAACAGTGACCCCAACCTTACTAGGAAGAGGGGCCTCAATCGCGACCTCCACACAAACCCGAGCATACGAGGAGCACGTTTTGTCCTTTGTAGGCTTATCCAACCGCAAAGGAACACCAACCGTACTCGCAATGTTACTCAAAACAGGAGTGGTCCATAATTCCATAGGGACATGGAAAAACTTAACCCACACAGGAATTTTATCGAAGACAAAGGTCTGAGGGACTATCCCAGGGACCCACTGCCTCAGTAGGATAGGCTTACCCTCAATGTGCCAGGGGCCATTCTCCAAGACCCAGTCCCGAGCTGAGTCCTTTTGGAACCTGAAGATGATCAAACCATTATCAAACAAGTTAATGGTTGGAACTTCCACATGTCCCCAAATCTTTCGGACAAGCCGATCAAGCACAAAAAAGGGGAGTTTACCATCGATAAACTGACCCACCAAAGACCCTCTCCAGACGGCTACACCCTCCTCAATCACCTCATCCGAGGGAATGGCAAACATAATCCCATCCTTCTCAATTGGAGGGTTATAGACTAGGGGTTCAAAGGCAGGGGAGGTCCACTGAGGCCCAAAAAGATTTGCCCAACTAGACTTCTGACCCTGACCAAGGGATCCTGGGGGCACAAAGGACCCACTCGTCCCAAAACTATCCCCAGAACCCTTAGACACATCGTCTCCAGCACTCGCAAGCTGGTCCGAACGAGATTGGCCTAACAGGGGAAACTTTCCTTGAATCCCCGACCCACACCTCGCCCCAAGCTCGCTAAACCCCATCCCAAACTCAGAAGATCCATTCTTACCTTCCAAGGGCAGCAGCTCCTCCCGAGGGGGAAGACTGCGACGCGTCACTAAATTTCCCAATTGACCACGCCCTAGAGGACTAAAGGGAGATGACCCAATAGGCAAGACTCCTTGTCCTAAGCCATTCAAACTTGGCCCCATACTCTTATTATCGAGCCCATTAAAATTAAGCACATTGGGATCCAACTCACTAACACCATTTTGGGCCAACTCATTAAGCCCACTATTTTTTATCCCAATGGAATGAAGCCCAACTGGACCCATCCCATCTTAATCTAGCTCCTTTTGGCCTAACAAAATAGGACCATGCTCAGTTAAAATTGGGCCATTAAGCTTGCCCTTTGAGTCCCCACCAATCGGCCCAATCGGGGGAAGGGAACTGCCAGACTTACCATGGCGGGCATCCACAGTCATTAGACTCCCTGACTTACCATAACGGGCTTCCATGTGTTGGGTTTTATGTCCTAAAACTCGTGGTTTGTAAACGATAAACATATTTGATTACCAATAAAGTGTTATTGAGGTTTATTCAATAAAGTTATTATTGAATATGTGAATTGCTTATTTCATTTTAGAAAACCCTAAATCCAATAAACTAAGATCCATGGCTATAACATGAATACTTGAACTTTATGTGGAGACATAAAAGTGGATCAAGTTCGAGTAAATAGCCAAAACGGTCTATAGTATACGGATAAGGCTGGATACCTTATCTTGGGGACACTATTGGATGCGGCCCATTTTGTATTTAGTACAAACGATGTGATCCTGAATCGTTCATGTGGAGACATGTGAATGGGGGCGTCCTATGCAAAGAGTTTGCATTAGACCGGACCGCGAAATAAGTCACTCTTACTTTATAACGTTGTTTACTGTTTTAAAGACTGACTATTTCAAAACGATGACCTAGGTAACTTGACCTTAATCCTGAGCTAACTATGAACTCCTGTTTATTCGGGATTATCCTTAGATCTGCATGGGTGAGAGTGGCTCAACAGCGCCGACTCAATATGCCTCCCATTTCAGGGGTAAGACCGGATAGATAGCTGGGGACATAGGGTGCAAGATGGAATTCACTCCTACCCGTCTCTAGGGATAGTAGATAGGTTGTTCCCTTAAGTGCTGACTCCAGGTCTTGAACAAGGGGCCCCACCTTCTCATTGGCCCGAGAGGGACTCGGTATAGTGATTAGATCACATACCAATCGGTTTAGTGATTGGATCACAAACCAATTGTTCATTAGAGGATCAGTGGGACTTAAGGAGCAAGATGTAATTACGGGGGTAAAACAGATATTTGACCCGACCGTAAATTACGAACAACCTGTGAAGGGTCAACTTACTAATCATGGTTATATCGAGTGGACATAAATATATCTACAGTGAGGAGAATGCAACTACTAGGCTATAGTGGAATGTCCTGATAGTTAACGAATGTTGATTAACTAGGTTAAAGAGTTTAATCAGTTAATCTCGGATCGTTGGAGCTCATGATCTGTAGGTCCATGAGGTCCCCCTGCTAGCTCATATCGGACTAAACCTTAGAACAGTGTGACGAGTGAATTCGAAGTGTTCGAATTCGAATTAGGGAATTAACGTTAAATATATGTGATATATTTAACGACATAACGTTCAATTGCGAATTGAACAATAGAGAGAGATGGTGATATTTAAATAAGATTTAATTATCGAAAATATGAATATGGATTCATAATCATGTATATCGGGAATGATCGGGATTAGTGTTGGATTTATTGGATATTAAATTTGAATTAATTAAATTGTTTAATTAATTATTTAATATTAATTTAATTTGATTTAAAATTAATTATTTGAATTAATTTTTAAATTGAATTAATTTGATCAAAGTTAGTCAAAAGTCAAATTTAAGACAATTGACTACAACTTTGAAAGTCAAAAGTCAAATGTTGACTCCACTAAACCTTGAAAGTCAAGAGTCATTTTGATGACTAAAGTGAGTGGAAAAATCCAATTCTTAAGTTAGTGGAAAAATCCAATTCTTGAGTTAGTGGGAAAAACCATTTGTTGGTGGTTTTATGAGTCAAACTTTTTTGCTAAGTGTTCATCCCACATCAAGCCACTAATCCCACTAAATTGAGTGGATTCTACATGGCATCCTATTGTTAACTCAATTTTGCATGTTTTTGCATGTAGTCTTCTATATATACAAAGGGTTAATGAGATTGACTTCTTCTTGGAATTTTGATGAACTTTGAGAAATTGTAAAGACAATTTCTCTACCATTCTCTCCAATTCCATCTTCAATTCTCTTTTAAATTAGTCACTCAAAGGATCCCACAATCCCGTTCTAAGGCCGGAGAATAGTCGGGAAGACTCTCGTGGTGGTTCGTGACTGTTACGTTCGAAGATCGAGTTTGGAATCAAGAAGAATTTGAACTTCAAAGGTAACTTCTAAATTATTGTCTTTGATTTTCAAATTACATGCTTTTTCTTTTTTAAATTAACAAAATAAGAGTACTTAGATCCAACGATGCTTCCGCTATGCATGCCGAAATTCTTTCAAATGGTATCAGAGCATGCTTTAAGTACTCTTTTTTGGTTAATTTAGAGTTGGTGGGTAGTAATTCATGTGATGAATGTATGTGTGCTAAAATGGAAATTTTTGGTCTTTGGCATCCATTTCTTTTCCAATTTGTAATAATTATTGTAATTGCCTTGTAATGGGCTTTAATGTGTTACAAAGAGTATGTAATTTTTGTAGAGTCATTAGAGTCCATTTTAGGATGTAATTTATCAAAATTGGAAGAGGCGTCAAGTGGCGGTTCGGTTCGGTTCGGCGGCGGTTCGTGCAATTCCACAACTTACAAGCGGTTCGAGCCGATTCGAAGTGTTCGGGGGCGGTTCAAGACTTTTTCCTATTTTATTATTGTAATAATTTAGGTAAATGCTTGTTTAGGATGCCAAAACCAATCCATTTTTAGTATGGTTTATTTATTTATGCATTGTGAATGTATAGTTTAAATAAACATAATCTTGTGTGCATATTGTATGCCATGTAGATTTAAAATCCCACCATAGGATAAGCATGAAACATGCATTGAAAGTATGTTATAAGTGTTATAATATAAGTATGCATGTTTAGGATTCCATGAGATTTCATATAAGTTGTTATATTTTTGCATGGAATGATTTTATATAATTGTTATATAAAAGCATGTTAGATGTATGTTATAAGTTTTTTTTATAAGTGTTATAAAATGAATTAGACATTAAAACTTATAACAAAGATAAATGCATGCTCATTTAGGGTTAACTACCAAGCAATCTCCTATTTTAATAGTTAAAATAGGTCGATATCTTGTAAAACTTCGGTTACAAGAAAAACTCACCCGGTAAGATGCTGTCTCAGCTTGGGGGTATTTAAGTTGACGGTTTACGGAACACCTCCTACCTGGGCATCGAACTGGCGTTTGAGTTTAGCTAACCCGGTTTTATGAGCATGCGTGAGTGATGTGAGGTTTTAAAAAGTTTTATCACCTAGACATCATAGGTTAAAATCCAGTATAAACGTTATACTCGGAAAGATTACCTAGACTTAGGATATGTTTTAGTTAGCCAAAATATATGCCTAAGTAAAATCATACCCAACCGTCTAGAACACTTCAGTGGGAGGAAAAATGTTTTCAGCTCCTACGTCCCTAAGAGTTCACACCGTGAGATTCATGCTCGGCTTCGAGTCGCCCTGGGAGCGACCTCCAGTAGGAAAGTATTTGCATGAGTCAATAACAAGGTGAATAGGGGAAGTCGTTCATAGTAAGTGGGCGAAGGTTGTGTGTCAACACATCCTACGGTCTCCTCCATTAGGTTGCACCGTGAGATTCCCATGATGCGCCTGCGAGTCTGCCCTGGGAGCGACCACCCCTTAGGAGGGCTGTATCATGGGATTCAGAACACCGCGAACTCCAGAAATGGATAGGGTCTCATAGGTCCGTTTTCAGCATTGTCTTTCCAACTTCGGGAGCTTGTTGATTCCGATCTCTGAGGTCTGAAAATAGAGGGTCACACTTACAAGAATTACTAAGTGTTAGTAACTTCTTGACCAAAGTAAACGATAGCTAAAAGATCTATTGGAATATGAGTTATTCTGGTAATAGTGATTAGCTGAGATTGTCTCAATTCAAAGGAGGAGTGATAGACTGCCCCTAGGTGGATGTTGCTCTAAACCTTTGTAGTATCGTTGCAATAAAGAATAAATGATGGGTACATTATTACTTTTGCTAAAACTTGATTGGATAATATAAAAGGGTAATAGCAATTTCACTAAATTCGATATGTTTATATTTTTCAGCATGTCCAACTCAATAGTACAGTTACTAGCTTCTGAGAAACTTAACGGGGATAATTACGCAACGTGGAAATCAAATTTAAACACAATACTGGTAATTGATGATCTAAGGTTCGTTTTAACTGAGGAGTGTCCTCAAAACCCCGGCACAAATGCAAACCGAAATGTTCGGGATGCATATGACAGATGGACAAGGGCAAATGATAAAGCCCGCGTCTACATTCTGGCCAGCATATCTGATGTATTGGCTAAGAAACACGATGGTATGGGTGCTGCCAAAGAGATTATGGAATCTCTGAAGGGGATGTTTGGACAACCGTCCTTCTCCCTTAGGCATGATGTCATCAAGTACGTTTATAACTGTCGCATGAGAGAAGGGACCTCTGTTAGAGAACATGTCCTGGACATGATGGTCCATTTCAATGTGGCAGAAGTAAATGGAGCTGTCATAGATGAGAAGAGTCAGGTCAGTTTTATTCTGGAGTCTCTTCCGAAGAGCTTCCTACAGTTCCGCACAAATGCGATGATGAACAAAATTGAATATAACTTGACTACTCTTCTGAATGAGCTTCAGACTTATCAGTCCCTCCTGAAAACTAAGGGACATGAAGTGGAGGCAAATGTTGCTACCACTAAAAAGTTCTATAGAGGATCGTCCTCTGGAACGAAGTCTGGCCCTTCTTCTTCTAAAAATAAGAGTATTTCGATGAAAAAGAAAGGGAAGGGGAAAAGTAAAACTCCTAATGACCGCAAAAGCAAGGCTCAAGTTGCAGATAAAGGAAAATGTTTCCACTGCAACGAGAATGGGCATTGGAAAAGAAACCGCCCAAAGTACCTTGCTGAGAAGAAAGCTGAAAAGGCAAAACAAGGTAAATATGATTTACTAGTTGTTGAAACATGTTTAGTGGAGAGTGATGACTCTTCCTGGATACTGGATTCAGGGGCCACTAATCATATTTGCTGTTCTTTTCAGGAAACTAGTTCCTGGAGAACGCTTGCGGAAGGCGAGATAACTCTCAGGGTTGGAACAGGAGAGGTTGTCTCAGCAAAATCAGTGGGAGATTTAAAGTTGTTTTTTGGAGATAGATTCATTATATTAGATAATGTGTATCTTGTTCCTGGAATGAAAAGGAATCTTGTATCTATCTCTTGTTTGTTAGAACAATTGTATAAAGTATCTTTTGAAATTAATGAAGTGTTCATTACCAAAAGAGGTATTCCTATTTATTCTGCAAAACTAGAAAACAACTTATATAAGTTAAAACCGACCAGAGCGAAAGCTATTTTAAATATCGAGGTGTTTAAAACGGCTGAGACGCGAAACAAAAGGCAAAAAGTTTCTTCAAGTACATATCTTTGGCACTTAAGACTTGGCCACATTAATCTCAATAGGATTGAGAGATTGGTTAAGAATGGTCATCTAAGCCAGTTAGAAGACAACTCTTTACCAGCATGTGAGTCTTGTCTTGAGGGGAAAATGACGAAAAGATCTTTTACTGGAAAAGGTCTTAGAGCCAAAGAATCCTTAGAACTCGTGCATTCGGACCTTTGTGGACCAATGAATGTCAAAGCACGAGGAGGATATGAATATTTCATCAGTTTCATAGATGACTATTCAAGGTACGGTTATGTTTACCTAATACATCATAAGTCCGAAGCTCTTGAAAAGTTCAAGGAGTATAAGGCAGAAGTTGAAAACTTATTAGGTAAAACAATTAAGACACTTCGATCAGATCGAGGTGGAGAGTACATGGACCTAAGATTCCAGGACTATTTGATAGAACATGGAATCCAGTCACAACTCTCTGCACCTAGTACGCCACAGCAAAACGGTGTATCAGAGAGAAGAAACAGAACCTTGTTAGACATGGTTCGATCGATGATGAGCTATGCTCATTTGCCTGATTCGTTTTGGGGATATGCAGTAGAGACTGCTGCCTACATTTTGAACAATGTTCCCTCTAAAAGTGTTACTGGAACACCTTATGAGTTATGGAGAGGGCGTAAAACTAGTTTACGTCACTTCAGGATCTGGGGATGCCCGACACATGTGTTGGTGCAAAACCCTAAGAAATTGGAACGTCGTTCAAAAGTATGTTTATTCATAGGCTACCCAAAAGAATCGAAAGCTGGATACTTCTTTGATCCAGAAGAAAATAAAGTATTTGTATCGACAAATGCTACTTTTCTCGAAGAAGATCACATGAGAGATCATCAACCTCGCAGTAAACTAGTATTGCGTGAAATTTCTAAAGAAGCTACAGATAGATCAACAAGAGTTGTTGATGAGATTGGACCCTCAACAAGAGTTGTTGATGGAGCTAATACTTCTGATTACTCACATCCATCTCAAGAGTTGAGAATGCCTCGACGTAGTGGGAGAGTTGTGCAACAACCTGACCGTTACATGGGTTTAGTAGAAACTCAAATCATCATACCAGATGATGGAATAGAGGATCCATTGACCTATAAACAGGCAATGAATGATGTTGACAAAGATCAATGGATCAAAGCCATGGACCTCGAAATGGAGTCGATGTACTTCAATTCCGTCTGGGAACTTGTAGATCAACCAGATGGGGTAAAACCTATTGGTTGTAAATGGATCTACAAAAGGAAACGAGACCAAGCTGGTAAGGTACAGACCTTTAAAGCTCGATTAGTGACAAAGGGTTATACCCAGAGAGAGGGGGTAGACTATGATGAAACCTTCTCTCCTGTTGTCATGTTAAAATCAATTAGAATACTCTTGTCCATTGCCACATATTATGACTATGAGATTTGGCAAATGGATGTCAAGACAGCCTTTCTGAATGGCAATCTTGAAGAGAGTATCTATATGTCTCAACCAGAGGGGTTTATAATACAACATCAAGAACAAAAAGTTTGTAAGCTTAAACGATCCATTTATGGGTTGAAACAAGCATCTAGATGCTGGAATATAAGGTTTGATACTGCGATCAAATCTTATGGTTTTGAACAAAACATTGACGAACCTTGTGTTTACAAGAAGATTGTCAAAACATCTGTAGCATTCCTCGTATTATATGTCGATGATATCTTACTCATTGGGAATGATGTAAGATGCCTGACTGACGTCAAGAAATGGCTAGCAACTCAATTCCAAATGAAAGATTTGGGAGAAGCTCAATATATTCTTGGGATCCAAATAGTTCGGAACCGCAAGAATAGAACATTAGCCATGTCTCAAGCATCCTATATTGACAAGATGTTGTCAAGATATAAAATGCAGAATTCCAAGAGGGGTTTGCTACCCTTCAGGCATGGAATTCACTTGTCGAAGGAACAATGTCCTAAGACACCTCAAGAAGTTGAGGATATGAGACGCATTCCCTATGCATCGGCAGTTGGAAGTCTGATGTATGCTATGTTGTGTACACGACCCGACATATGCTATGCAGTAGGTGTTGTCAGCAGGTTTCAGTCCAATCCTGGACTTATACATTGGACAACCGTTAAGAATATCCTCAAGTATCTTAGGAGAACGAGGGATTACATGCTCGTGTATAAAGGTAAGGATCTGATTCTTACAGGATACACTGATTCTGATTTCCAGTCGGATAAAGATTCGAGAAAATCAACATCGGGATCAGTGTTCACTCTGAATGGAGGAGCTGTAGTATGGCGGAGTATCAAGCAAAGTTGTGTTGCTGACTCCACTATGGAAGCAGAATACGTAGCTGCCTGTGAAGCAGCAAAAGAAGCTGTGTGGCTTAGAAAGTTTTTGAACGATTTGGAAGTTGTTCCAAATATGCATCTGCCTATCACTCTCTTTTGTGATAACAGTGGAGCAGTTGCAAATTCAAAAGAGCCAAGGAGCCATAAACGCGGGAAACATATTGAGCGAAAATATCATCTCATTCGAGAGATCGTCCAACGAGGAGATGTTATTGTGAAACAAATAGCCTCTGAGGACAACATTGCTGATCCATTTACAAAGGCTCTCACGGCTAAAGTGTTTGAGGGTCACCTAGTGAGACTAGGACTACAGGATGTATAATCTAGGGCAAGTGGGAGAAAACTATGGGTATGTGATGCCCTAGTTTATTGTATTTATTTCTCATTTTGAAAAACTCAACATTATGTATATATATGGATATATATTTATTACCACTGGAGTTTTAGTCCAAGTGGGAGTTTGTTGGGTTTTATGTCCTAAAACTCGTGGTTTGTAAACGATAAACATATTTGATTACCAATAAAGTGTTATTGAGGTTTATTCAATAAAGTTATTATTGAATATGTGAATTGCTTATTTCATTTTAGAAAACCCTAAATCCAATAAACTAAGATCCATGGCTATAACATGAATACTTGAACTTTATGTGGAGACATAAAAGTGGATCAAGTTCGAGTAAATAGCCAAAACGGTCTATAGTATACGGATAAGGCTGGATACCTTATCTTGGGGACACTATTGGATGCGGCCCATTTTGTATTTAGTACAAACGATGTGATCCTGAATCGTTCATGTGGAGACATGTGAATGGGGGCGTCCTATGCAAAGAGTTTGCATTAGACCGGACCGCGAAATAAGTCACTCTTACTTTATAACGTTGTTTACTGTTTTAAAGACTGACTATTTCAAAACGATGACCTAGGTAACTTGACCTTAATCCTGAGCTAACTATGAACTCCTGTTTATTCGGGATTATCCTTAGATCTGCATGGGTGAGAGTGGCTCAACAGCGCCGACTCAATATGCCTCCCATTTCAGGGGTAAGACCGGATAGATAGCTGGGGACATAGGGTGCAAGATGGAATTCACTCCTACCCGTCTCTAGGGATAGTAGATAGGTTGTTCCCTTAAGTGCTGACTCCAGGTCTTGAACAAGGGGCCCCACCTTCTCATTGGCCCGAGAGGGACTCGGTATAGTGATTAGATCACATACCAATCGGTTTAGTGATTGGATCACAAACCAATTGTTCATTAGAGGATCAGTGGGACTTAAGGAGCAAGATGTAATTACGGGGGTAAAACAGATATTTGACCCGACCGTAAATTACGAACAACCTGTGAAGGGTCAACTTACTAATCATGGTTATATCGAGTGGACATAAATATATCTACAGTGAGGAGAATGCAACTACTAGGCTATAGTGGAATGTCCTGATAGTTAACGAATGTTGATTAACTAGGTTAAAGAGTTTAATCAGTTAATCTCGGATCGTTGGAGCTCATGATCTGTAGGTCCATGAGGTCCCCCTGCTAGCTCATATCGGACTAAACCTTAGAACAGTGTGACGAGTGAATTCGAAGTGTTCGAATTCGAATTAGGGAATTAACGTTAAATATATGTGATATATTTAACGACATAACGTTCAATTGCGAATTGAACAATAGAGAGAGATGGTGATATTTAAATAAGATTTAATTATCGAAAATATGAATATGGATTCATAATCATGTATATCGGGAATGATCGGGATTAGTGTTGGATTTATTGGATATTAAATTTGAATTAATTAAATTGTTTAATTAATTATTTAATATTAATTTAATTTGATTTAAAATTAATTATTTGAATTAATTTTTAAATTGAATTAATTTGATCAAAGTTAGTCAAAAGTCAAATTTAAGACAATTGACTACAACTTTGAAAGTCAAAAGTCAAATGTTGACTCCACTAAACCTTGAAAGTCAAGAGTCATTTTGATGACTAAAGTGAGTGGAAAAATCCAATTCTTAAGTTAGTGGAAAAATCCAATTCTTGAGTTAGTGGGAAAAACCATTTGTTGGTGGTTTTATGAGTCAAACTTTTTTGCTAAGTGTTCATCCCACATCAAGCCACTAATCCCACTAAATTGAGTGGATTCTACATGGCATCCTATTGTTAACTCAATTTTGCATGTTTTTGCATGTAGTCTTCTATATATACAAAGGGTTAATGAGATTGACTTCTTCTTGGAATTTTGATGAACTTTGAGAAATTGTAAAGACAATTTCTCTACCATTCTCTCCAATTCCATCTTCAATTCTCTTTTAAATTAGTCACTCAAAGGATCCCACAATCCCGTTCTAAGGCCGGAGAATAGTCGGGAAGACTCTCGTGGTGGTTCGTGACTGTTACGTTCGAAGATCGAGTTTGGAATCAAGAAGAATTTGAACTTCAAAGGTAACTTCTAAATTATTGTCTTTGATTTTCAAATTACATGCTTTTTCTTTTTTAAATTAACAAAATAAGAGTACTTAGATCCAACGATGCTTCCGCTATGCATGCCGAAATTCTTTCACCATGGTCATTGAACCCAAAGGCCGAGCATCATCGTTCTTTAAATGGCTTTCCATAGAAGGCAGACTACTAGCCATCTTCTTGCCTTTCACCAACCGGCCAGCTGGGCATTGAGAAGCAGCTGCACGCTCATTAATCACCGAAGCATTCAAGGGGAGAGAGAGGTCAACTCGCTGCTCAAATCCTTGAATATACTTTCCTTCCATAGAATTAGGTGTGCGGGCAGCAGCATCTTGCCCATTAATAGCAGCAACAATCTTCACGGGGGCTGAAGAAGATAAGGTAACCGGCTGCTGAATGTCATTAACTCTCTTTCCTAAATTAGAAAAGGCATTCAATGAGGGATCTCCAGCCGCCGCAACCCTGGGAAAAGAGGCGGCCTGCCCTAATCCTTCGTCTTCAACCTCCAGCCGAGCCTCGCCTAAGTTTGAACCAGACGAGGGCTCTACCTCTGTCAAGGAGTGACCTTTAGAACGTTGTACTGTCTGACGTGACAAAGGTTTCCCCCCACCGCAAGCGCCAGGCACATCACGAGCTCCCAATTGAATAGAGGCATCCCCTGTTTTTCTAGCAGTCGCATCAGTTGCAGGCTGCCCAGTAACGCTAGCTAAACCATCCTTATCAAGCCCTGTAAATTTATTAGAACTACGAGAACCTACACCAGCACCCTCAATTGGATGAACAGGCGCATTCAGAAATTGTCCCACAGCAGGAACATCAACACTTACAATGCTCTGTTTTCCCTCGGATTTAGAAACCTTTTTAGTAACTTCAGAAGTCAAAACACGGGCCACCTTCTTCCCCAAATCGTGACCAGATGAATGAGGCAGGGCATTCGGAACAATCCCAATTGGAGCTCCTGAATTGGATTGAGCTCCTGATTTGGAAACCTCTACAGATGGAGACTGTTGTGGCCGAGAACCATTGGAACTCGAGAGTGAAGCAGAAGCCTTCTTTTGAGGGGAAGCCTTCTTGTGAGGAGATTTCTTCTTCCCCATTTGAAGATGAAGAAAACCAAACACCCCAACCCAATCTCCAAGGACCTAGACCCAATTTACAGCCCACACAAACATAAAACGAAATGCAGAAAACTTAAAAAACAGAACAAAACAGAATGAAAAACCAGAGAAAACTTATCTCTTGAAGCACCCTGCTCCGCATCCTTCAATCAGCAGCCATGGATGACCTCTTCAAGACGTGCCCAGCTCCGCTACCTTGTTCAGCTTGCCCTCCAGTCTTCAACCCGTAACCGTGGACAACCCAATCACCATGGATGAAGACGAAGCCCCCAAAAATTTGCCGTTATAGGCGGTATATAATGCAGTTAAATATTTTAAATCATCCATGCCCCGTTTGCACGGTGCAGGATCAATCAACCCCACTATGGGCTATCTAGGTGATGCGCTCAATTCATTAGTGCAACAAAAAGCTCTGATTTTTTAAATTCTCTCTGTTCTCTCTCCTCTCTCCAATGGGGGATTGACTTCTTGGAGGTGCAATTCGTCCATGGTGGTTTGAAGCTTCCATGGCTGGGGATTGATAGCACGGTTGGAGCTTCGTAGGACATTCTCGTTTGAAGCTTGGTAGGCATTCTAATGAAGAAAGAGGAGCTGGGCGCATCACAGAGGTAAGTTCCTCATTCCTCTGTTTTTTTTTTGCGTTTTTCTTTTCTGTTTTGCTTAGTTTTTAGGTGTGCTCTGTTCGGGGTCTTTGTTTGTGCTGTGGGGGTTAGTTTTGTGCTGTGGAAATATTAGGATTTCTTCTTCATTGGCTGCACGTTTTGGGGTGTTCAATCATGAGGAGGAAGAAATCCCCACAGAAAAAATCGTTTGCTCAAAGTTGTGGACTGCCTTCTGGTTTGCGTCCTCCGAAGTCTGCAGCTAACTCAGGGGCTGGTTCTTCAGTGGCTGCGTGTGGGGAGGCTTCGGTGGTACTCACTAATGCATTAGGTAAGTCTTCTGGGGGGAAGGTATCTAAGGGCTCGACTTTAGATGCTCCATCTTCGGTTTCTGAGAAAAATTAGAGCCATGGGTTGCGAGCCTTCTGAGTTGGTGAATCTGTTGTCTGATCATGATCTTAATTCAAAATCCGTGAAGGCTGGGCGTAATGGTGAGGTAGACTCCAGTCAAGGGACGAAGCGTGTTCAAGTTAAGGCCTCTGGTTTTTCTGGGCAGCTCTTGAATTCTGTAAGAATAGGGAAAACAGAGGGTCAGACACTGCCTTTGCATTCCAGCGCTGGAGGTGATCTTTCCGTTGCAGGTGTGCTTTGTCCTCAGCCCCGTGAATCAGAGGCTTCCTCGTCTTCGAATCTGCGGTTGTTTGCGGAAGGCAAGCTTCGGCTGGAGGATGAAGATGAAGAGCTAGGTCAATTCGCGTCCTCTACAGGGGCTGCGGCGGCTGGTGATCCTGCATTCATTGAGATTACTAAACATGGTAAGTCAATTAAAAGCCTGGGCGGGAATATTGGGAGTAAGGTGGTGAGTTGCCCTTCTTCTCCCGTGTTTGTGAAGGACTTAAATGAAACGGCTGCTAGGTTGGATTCTCACCAAGTTGGCCGTTTGCAGCGTGCTTCCTCATTGACAAATAAGGAAAGTTTGGACAAGGAATTAATTGGAGATCTTTCTCTCTCTATGGCCAAGTGCTCAAACGGTCAAGTGGGCTCCAAAGCTAAAAATGGAAAGTCAATTCTTCCTTACTCTCAAACCCGTGGACAGCTGGAAGTCTTTCCAAATTGTGCTAACCAATTTGAATTCCCAAATGGGCCTATCCCAAATGGTGACGGTTCTGGGCTTGCATCAAATGGTATTGACTCTATTGGGCTTGGCCAAAAAGGATTTAGTGTTAATGGGATTGGCCCAAGTGGGCTTGACTTGATTGAAAAATCTGGACTTGACCAAAATGGGCTTGGCCCACTTGGGATGGGCTCAAGGGCTCTAGACTTAGGACAAGTTGTGTTGCCAATTGGGCCGTCCTCCTTTAGCCCAATAGGGCGAGGGCAGTTGGGCCACTTGGTGACTAGGCGTGGTATGCCCAATCGGGTTGAGGTTTTGCCGCTCGAGGGCACGGTTGGAGCTAGTGAGGTTGGGTTGGGGTGTAGCTCGTTTGGGCCTAGGCTTGGTTCGGGGATTCCAGGAAAGTTTCCTCTACTTGGCCATCCTCGCCCGAATGTTGGTGGGAGTGAGGGGGATGAGGCGTCTGTGGGTTCTTTTGGTGGGTTTGGGCCTCATCATATTGGGACGGGTGGGCCCCTTAGGTCCCTCGGTCAGGGGCATAAGGGTAGTTGGGCCAATCTTTTTGGGCCTCAGTGGACCTCGCCATCTGATGAGCCTCTCCTCTATAACCCTCCAATTGAGAAGGATGGGATTATGTTTGTCATTCCCTCAGATGAGGTTATTGAGGAGGGCATAGCAGTTTGGAGAGGTTCGTTGGTGGGTCAGTTTATGGATGGCAAACTTCTCTTTTTTGTTCTTGATCGGCTGGTCAGGAGGATTTGGGGTCATGTGGAAGTTCCAACCATTAACTTGTTTGAAAATGGTCTGATCATCTTCAGGTTCCAAAAGGACTCAGCTCGGGACTGGGTCTTGGAGAATGGCCCCTGGCACTTCGGGGGGAAGCCTATCCTTCTGAGGCAGTGGGCCCCTGGGATTGTCCCCCAGACCTTTGTGTTCGATAAAATCCCGGTGTGGGTTAAGTTTTTCCATGTCCCTATGGAATTGTGGACCACTTCTGGGTTGAGTAACATTGCGAGTACGGTTGGTGTTCCTTTGCGGCTGGATAAGCCTACAAAGGACAAAACGTGCTCCTCGTATGCTCGGGTTTGTGTGGAGGTCGCGATTGATGCCCCTCTTCATAGTAAGGTTGGGGTCACTGTTTACGGTGTGGATCAAACTATCCCAATTGAGTACGAGTGGAAGCCCAAGCGGTGCCTATCCTGTCGGGTCTTTGGTCACTCGGACTCAGGCTGTCCGAAAAAGACTGTGAGTAGTATTGATCCCATCCTCCCTACTCAGGTGTCTACTGAGGGTGGGGTCAAGGTGCCGGCCCAGAGTGATGGCGTGAGCTCGGATCAGGTAGTGGTTGCTACTGGGGAGGGTCAACAGGCCTCCTGTCTTGAGGCTGATGATGACTTTATCCCTGTGGGAGGGAAATCTCGTAGGCGTAAACGGAACAGGAAGAAGGCTGCCAAGTCCTTGGCTGCGACAGACTCGTCTGCCCATCCCATTGCCTTGGTTAGTCTCCCGAGTTCTCCTATTGGCCCCTCCTCTCGGCTCCCCCGTTCTCCTGAGCCCCCAAAGGGGGTCCACGTGACTAACTCTTTCGGTTCTCTTTCGGATTCCTTGGGGTGTGATTTGGCCCCCCTGAGGGTGGTTTCCTTAGTGGAAAAGACGCTCTGTGACAGTGTGGACCCTCGATGGTGTCAGGATGCCACTGTTTCCCCTTCTATGTCCTATGTCTAGTTGGTGCTCGTGGAACGTGCGCGGTCTCACTGACCCGACAAAAGGACGATGTGTTCGGTCCTTTTTGCAGTCTGAGAATATTGGTTTCTGCTGTCTGGTGGAAACTAAGGTTAAGGATCATCAGTTTGACCTTGTGTTTTGTTCCTTTGGTGCCGATTGGCAGTGCGTGTGTAGTTGTGGGGATAGTGGTCTGAGTCGCATTTGGGTGTTATGGCGTTCCCGACGCTTCTCCTTCTCTCCTAGCCTGATTAGTCCTCAGCTGGTCACTGGCTCCCTGGTGGATCTGACTTCCCAGGTTGCGACTCATATTGCCTGTGTGTATGGGTCCAATCTCGAGGCTGGGCGGTCCGCTTTGTGGAGGAAGCTGGCCTTGGTTTGTTCGAGTTGGTCTTCCCCAGGAGTGGTTATGGGAGACTTTAATGAGACTCGGCGGCTGTCTGAGAGGAGTGGTGGTAACCATAGCATCTCTGCGATGGGAGCCTTTGATACTGCTCTCCTTGAGGCTGACTTGGTTGAGCTGCCGGTCCAGGGGAATTGGTTCACGTGGACAGTCGCCCTAGGGGTGGCCCGGGAGGTCAGTTGGGAAGGTTCGATAGAGTTTTGTTGAATGCTGAGTGGGCTTCTGCCGGCCCTCTGTGTGAGGTGCAGGTGCATGAGTGGGGTGTCTCTGATTATAGTCCGATGGTGTTATCTCCTGGCCCTTTTAGTGCTCGTCGGTCTCCCTCCTTTCGGTTCTTTAACCATTGGGGGGAGTCTGATAGGTTCTTGTCTGTGGTCTCTAGTAGGTGGATGACCCGTGTTGGGGTCTCTCCGCTTGTTAGCTTCGCTCGCAATTTAAAGGGCTTAAAGAGTTCTCTAAGGCAGGAGTTTGGGACGCCGATTGCCGTGCTTAGTCAGCAGGTTGTTGATCTTCGCTTGGCCATGGAGGTTGCCCAGGCTGGAGTTTTGGCGGACCCCCTCTCTCCCTCCCTCCAGTTTCAGGCCTCTGAGGCCTCAGATAGGTTCTGGGCAGCAGCTAGGTGTGAAGAAGCCTCCCTTTGGCAGAAATCGAGGGTTAAGTGGCTGGCGTTAGGGGATAGGAACTCGGGTTTCTTTCACAGGAGCGTGAAAGTTAGGGCAGCCCGAAATAGCTTTTCCTCTCTGGTTGATGGTTCTGGGGCCAGGTTGTCTTCCCATGAGGACATCTCGAGATCTCTGGTTCATTATTTCCAGGGGCTCTTGGGGTCCCAGGGGGTTGGTTACCGTGACCTTACAGAGCAATTAAAGCCGATTGTGGGGTTTTTGTGGTCTAATCAGTGTGTAACTGATCTCATCCGCCCCATCTCGAGAGATGAGGTCCGAGCTGCTCTCTTTTCCATGAGTAGTGCCAAGGCTCCTGGCCCGGATGGCTTCCCTGTGGGGTTTTTCAAAGCTGCTTGGAGTGTTGTTGGGGATGATTTCTGTTCCGCAGCGCTTCACTTCTTTGATACCTCCTTCCTTCCTCCTGGTATCAATGCCACCTCTCTCACCTTGATTCCTAAGAAGGTGGGTGCCTCTCGGGTTGAGGATTTCAGGCCTATTTCCTGTTGTAATGTGTTGTATAAATGCATTGCAAAGGTTTTGGCCAATCGTCTTAGCGTGTGGCTGCCTTCCTTCATAAGTCTGAATCAGTCGGCCTTTGTTCAAGGAAGGAGTATTGTGGATAACATTCTGCTCTGCCAGGAGTTGGTTGGGGGTTACCACCTCAATAAAGGGAGCCCGTGGTGTGTGCTTGATCGACCTGCAGAAAGCTTATGATTCTATCTAGTGGGATTTTCTCTTTGGCTTACTGCTCTTGATTGGTACGCCTTGCCAGTTAGTTAACTGGATCCGGGCCTGCGTTACTTAGCCTATGTTCTCCATTTCGGTGAATGGGTCCTCTGAGGGGTTTTTTGCGGGTAGGCGAGGTCTCCGTCAGGGGGATCCTCTATCCCCTTACCTGTTCGTCATGTGTTTGGAAGTCTTGTCGAGGCTGCTGAATTCCCCGCCGTCTGAGTTTGAGTTTCATCCCAAGTGCGAGAGGGTTAATCTTACCCATCTTTGCTTTGCGGATGACTTGATGATTTTCTCTGCGGGGAATAGGAGTTCTTTGAGGTTTGTTCAGCAGACCTTACTTCACTTCCAGGAGCTCTCGGGCCTTGTGGCTAATTCCGCTAAGAGCTCGATGTTCTGTGCGGGGGTTCCTGTCCCGGTGGCTGTCAGCCTTGCTGAGTTCATGGGTATTGCTCTTGCGACCCTGCCTGTTTGTTACTTAGGGCTCCCTCTCATCTCCGGTAGGCTGTCTTCTCGGGATTGCCAGCCCCTGATTGATCGGATCACCTCTAGGATTGGCAGTTGGACTGCTAGGGCTCTTTCCTATGCGGGTAGGTTGCAGCTTATCCAATCGGTCCTCCAGAGCTTCCAGGTCTATTGGGCCAGTGTGTTTGTGCTGCCTGCTCGTATAGTCCATAGGGTTGAGAGTTTGCTTCGCTGCTACCTCTGGAAAGGCTCTCCTTCTGGTCGCGGGGGGGCAAAGGTTGCCTGGGATGACATTTGTTTGCCGAAGCGGGAGGGAGGTTTGGGTATTCGTCATATCCAATCCTGGAACTCGGCAGCTGTTATGAAGCTCCTTTGGCTCCTTCTGCTTCGCTCTGGTTCTCTGTGGGTCGCTTGGATGGAGGAGTATATCCTCTGTGGTCGGTCTCTTTGGACGATTCCTGTGTCGTCTATGTGGTCTTGGTGCCTCAAGGCGATTATGGGGCTTCGTGACCAATTCCGTCCACTTGTCCGATTTTCCATTGGCGATGGTAGTAGGTGCCGTATGTGGGTTGATCCATGGCTGCCTCATGGTCCTATTATCCCCAGGATTAGTGATCGTATCTTGTATGACGCAGCTAGTCATATTCAAGCTATGGTCTCTGATTTCCTGCTACCTGATGGCTCGTGGCGGTGGCCGGTTGTGTCTCCTGAGTTGTTGGAGATCTCCGATGCCGTGCGCTCTACTGTGTGTTGCCCAGTGTTACGTCTCCAAAAGTGACCTTTTTAGGACTTAATTATCTTAGAAAGATGTTCACCCTTAGGTGTTTTTGATAGCATTTAGCCTAAACCTATGCTTAAATATGAGAATTAGAAGAAGGTAGCTAAATTAGGACTTATGTACAATAGGAAAGAAAAGGGTTGAAAACCAAAGGAAAAGAATGAAAAACAAGCATTGCGATAGCATTGCGGAAACATTGCTGAGACCGCAATGTTTCAAGTGAAAACCGTAAGTTGACTGATCTTTTTCTGTTAATTTCCGTTATTTCAGGGATTCGTTCTTTCTCCTCCATCCATTCTGAAGTACGACGTTGAAGATTGATGGTTCTCCTTGGCCCAAACGCACCTGCAGATTGCTATAAAAGGGGGTCAAAGTCGAGGGTTCAATCATCATCCGAAAGCGTAGAAGTCTTCTCGCAGCTCCATCTTTTCTCCTGTCGTTCTTCTCTGTCTGTTGGTGTGAGAGTCTCAGCTGTTGGAATCGACAATCTGATAGGAAGGAGAGAAGATTCATCTTCTCTCCCGATTGGATTCATCCAAGCAAAGCTATTCTTTCATCCCCTTCAGCCGAGGCATCTGCAACTAGGCGTTCACGCTCGTTTTTATGCTTTCTGTCTTTATTTCCATTTTCCACCTTTAGTTTGTTGTTGTTTCCTTTCTTGTAACTAGATCAGTCCATTTCGTTGTGTTCTGTCTTCTGTTATGCACTTTAAGTTCCTCTTCTTGTCCATTCAAACAATCAAGTAATCAAAGCATAGTTGTTATTTCACAATTTCTTCACTCTTGCTGCTACTGTTTTTTCTTACTGTTTTAAGTATATCTCTCTTCTAAGCATGTTTCCTTCATCTCTTATTTCTGTTTACCCCGTATCTATGAGTAACTAAGTCACATAGGGGCATGCTAATGACAATACTATAGGCTAAAAAACGTGAATCAAGCATGTAGGATAGCTCTCGAAACATTGATTGTATGTAAGCTTCATCGCACGGGCAATTTCGATTGGCCATCCATTTTGTCCAAAGAACTCCTAACCTCTGGAAGGAGTAAGAGTTCAGAGTCATACACTCATGCTAGCCTTTCAAGGTAGCCAGAAAACGACCTAGGAATAGGCGTTTTCCTAGTACAAACCATAACTTTCTGCTTTAACAAGATGCTTAAGACCTTACTTGGACATGAGTAAACTAAAGAATCTAATGCATGGAATCGGACGATACATGAGATTGAGTGAGTTTGATGCATAGAGAGTTGATCCAATGCTTGAGAATCGTATGAAAAAGCCTATAGAGGAGTCGTTAGTAGCCCTTGTTTCTCCATTTTACACACTTTCGCTGTTGTTAAAATTGCGGTAGAATTGATGTTTCCGCAATTCTGCTTAAGTTACAATTTTGTCTAGCTGTTTTTGTCTTCGTTTATTACTCTCGTCTCTTTTCATTTGAGTTTAACTTTGACTTGCATTTGTTTATGTTGCTACCCTCTACGTATTCAGTAGGAAATAGACAATTTAAAACCAATTCTACCCCATCAAATCCACCCCTTCTTTCTTAACTTTACACTTCATGAATAGCTTATAATAAATCTCTGTGGGAAAACGAATGAAAAAATACTTACTACTTTTTTTTTTTTGCAAAGGTGATTATATTAAGTAAAAGACCTCAAAGCCCGAGGCCAAAGGGCACAACAAACAAGAGCACAAACACAGGGAGAACCAATGTATGACACAAACCAAAACAACCCAACGGAAACCTCACAGCCCGAGGGAAAGCAACAAAGAAACCAAACAACAACAGACCCCAGCATCCAACCCATAAGCGGGAAGGAGCCAGGAAAGAAAAAGAGCAGAAAAAAGTAACACAACTCAAAAAGCTAAGAACAAGCTGAAGCAGGAGGAAACAAAGACAGAACACGACCGAAGCAAGACTCCTCATCCGCGAAACAAGACACCACATCCGCCCACAAACACCCCAGGCCATCCACCCCCGGCCGGCACGAGCGAAAAGGCGACTCCAGACAGGGACAAGGGGCACCAAGCAAAAACAGAGAGAGGACAGGCAGATGCTGAGAAAAAAGGGGGGCCAAGCTGGCCATCCATCATAAGCAAGCAAGAAGCCCGCCCCCCAAACACGACCAAGAAACCAAACAAAGATCATGTATGCTTGCATGTTCTGAGTGCTCTCTCTATCTTATTGCCTAATTATTTTAACACATTGAGCACGTAACACCCAGGTAGGGAGGATAGGTTGATCTGGGTTCCAGGTGGGATTGGCTTTTCAGTTTCGAGTGCTTGGGAGGCGATCCGTCCCCGTGGGACGGTGGTTCCTTGGCAGGGGTTGCTATGGTTCAGGAGGAATGTTTCGCGTCATGCTTTTGTCACCTGGCTGGCCTTGCGGAATCGTTTTATACCCGTGATAGGCTGGCTAGGTGGATCCCCTCGACCCCTACCGATTGTTTGCTTTGTTTGTCCGGGACTGAGTCCCATGACCACTTGTTCTTTCAGTGCCCCTTTGCGAGTTTGGTGTGGGAGGATATCCTCTGTTGGGGTAGAGGTTCACGCCTCGTTCTCCCTTGGGATGCTGAGCTTGAGTGGATTTGTCGGGAGAGTGCTGGGCAGCAAAAGCGTAAGCTTGTTTGGAGAGTGGCCTGGTGTGTTGTGATCTACCATATTTGGATGGAACGCAAATTGCGTTTTCACGGCCCGGGTCACCGTCCTCCTCATTCGGTTATCGCTGCTATTGGGTCTGATATTTCCTCTGCATGCTCGTCCTGGGTGGGTGCAGTTTCGGCCGCCTCCCCCTGGGATTCTTTTAATTGACTTTATCTTGTTCTTTGAGTGTGTGCAGGTGATTTTCAGGTTGCTCTTTGCGGTGCTGTTTCGCTTCTGGCGATTGCTTCTTCCCCTGCTCTGTCCATTGTTTGCTCCTTGCGGTGCTTCTCGTTGCGGGTGGTTGCTTCTTCCCCTGTTCTGTCCCTAGGTTGCTCTTTGTGGTGCTGTGCGCTTCTGGCGATTGCTTCTTCCCCTGCTCTGTCCCTTGGTTGCTTCTTGAGGTGCTTTTCGTTGCTGGAGGTTGTTTCTTCCCCTGTTCTGTCCCTTGGTGCTGCTGTTGTCTCTTCTCTGTAGGGGGTTCCAGTTTGGTCTGTAAGGCTTGCCTGTTTTGGGGCTTCTCCTTGGGTTGCTCCTGCTTTGAGGACGCTTCCTGCAGAGGCTCGTTCAGTCTGTTTGCTTTCTTCTCCTGTCTGCCCCTTGCTGCCCTTGGCTCTTTCTTCCCGGTGGGCTTTCTGAGTGGGGGCTTTGAGAGGCTAGTCTGTGGGGTGCCACCATCTGTAGAGGTTGGTTTCGGGCAGTGCTTGCTACTTCTGCAGTTGGCTGTCCATCTCTGTCCTGTGGGTGCTTTTTGTCCCCTGGTGTGGTCCTGGTTCCTAATTGAGTTGAGGTTGTTCTGGATGCTTGTTGTCACCCCGAAAGGCGCCTTATCCGGAGGGTGTGTCGGTTTTTGGTGGGTGTCCTTGGATCTGGCTTTGTCCAGGGAAGCGATGCTTGCCTGGTCCTTGTGGCTTTCTGTCGGGCCTGCATACCTGATGGTTGTTCTTTTGCCATAAGTAGGGGGAAGACGAGTTGAAGGGCCTCTTCTTTGTTTTGGTTTACTTGGTCGTGCTTGGGGGGCTGGCTTCTTGCATGCATATGATGGATGGCCAGCTTGGCCCCTTTTTATCTCAGCATCTGTCTGTCCTCCCTCTGCCTTGATTGGTGTCCCTTGACCTTGTCTGGAGTCGCTCTGTTGCTCGTGCCGGCCGAGGGGGTTGATGGCTTGGGGTGTTTCTTAGGCGGCTGGGGAGTTGTGCTTCGATCGTGTTCTGCTTGTTGTTTCCTCTTGTTTCGGTTGTGCTCATTTATTCTTTGAGTTGTGTTGTATTTAGCTGCTTTTTGGTCTTTTCTGGCTCCCTCCCGCTTGTGGGTTGGGTGCTGGGGTTTGTTATGTTGATTGTTTTGTTGCTTTCCCTCGGGCTGTGAGGTTTCCGCTGGGTTGTTTTGTTTGCTTGGTACATGGGTTTTTCCCTGTGGATGTTCTCTTGTTTGATGGTGCCCTTTGGCCTCGGGCTTTGAGGTCCTTTTGCTTTTATATATAATCACCTTTGCAAAAAAAAGGATCTAATGCATGTAATTGAGAGATGCATGAGATTGAGTTAAATTGATGCATGATAAGTTGAGTTACTGCTGAATGATCGTATGAAAAAGCCTATAGAGGAGTCTTTAGTTGACCTTGTTTCCTCATCTCACCCTCAATTCGTCGTTAACTCGATTGCTAGAAAATAGAATGTACTAACTAATGGAAAAGAAACAACAACAAAACAGTGCTGGAAATAAAAAGTAAAAGACAGAAAGCAGTAAGTGAGCTTGAACGCCTCGTCGCAAACGCCTCGGCTGAAGGGGGAAAAAGGGTAGCCTTGCTTGGATGAATCCAATCAGGAGAGAAGATGAATCTTCTCTCCTTCCTATCAGATTGTCGACTCCAACAGCTAAGCTTTCCAACCCAACAGACGGAAGAGAAAAACAGGAGAAAGAATGGAGCTGCGAAGAGACTTCTACGCTTTCGGATGATGATCAAACCCTCTACTTTGACCCCCTTTTATAGTAATCTGCAGGTGCGTTTGGGCCAAGGAGAACCATCCATCCTCAACGTCGTACTTCAAAATGGATGGAGGAGAAAGAACGAATCCCAGAAATAACGGAACATAACAGAAAAAGATCAGTCAACTTACGGATTTCACTTAAAACATTGTTGTTTTAGCAATGTTTCCGCAATGCTGCCGCAATGCACATTTTTCATTCTTTTAACTTCGTTTTCTATTCCTTTTCTTCCCTTTTGTACACAAGTCCTAATTTAGCTTCCCTCTTCTAATTCTCATATTAAAGCATAGGTTTAAGCTAAATCCTACCAAAAACACCTAAGAGTGTACATCTTTCTATGGAAAACAAGTCCTAAAAATGTCACTTTTGGAGACGTAACACACCCCCAAACTTAAGGTTTTGCTCGTCCTCGAGCAATCTAAGGACTTACTTAGGCTGCTGTTTTATCCTTTTAACCACTTGTTGACTCCCCTAACTTCCTATCTATAGCAGTGCTGTCCTGTGACACACTTCTAAGTTTACAACTATCCTCTTATCTAGCTTCTTCTGACTTCGCATGCCTAATGATCCTACTGTTTTATTAACCCCTTACAGCTGATCTACTTGCTTCTGTCATATCGTGCCACTATCCCTAAGGTTTCAAATTCTACCTAGCTTTACCCCAGACTCAGTACATGCTTCTAGTTTTACTTTTGAGCTACCTAGGATTCCTTAGAGTCATGTCAGTCTTAGTATTAACAGTGACAGTAGTACATTTGGAGAACAACCTAAACCCTGGCATCACTACATTGGACATACATTCATCTCCCTAAACAACCCTACAAGCTACAACTTTGTGCTCAGCTAATTGAGGATCAGAGTTCTTTTTAATCAGGACATCTAAGCCACAAAGTTGCAACTCCTAGGTATACATTCTTCTTCCCTATTTCTTCCTTTTTCTTTCTTTCTTACTTAGGTGGAGCCTCTCCTTTGGTTGCCTTTTGATGCAATGCCACTTGTGGGTTACACACTTGGCACTGATTACTCATCAACTAAAGAGAGACACCCCTCTTTATTCTATTTTTCATTTTTTTTTTCAGCTCATCATTTTTTTTTTTTTATAAAGGAGAAGAAGAATGCTTATGCTTTAAGGGAGAGAGGAATGTTCCTAGGCCTAGGGTGGCCTCCCCCAAACTTAAACTACTCATTGTCCCCAATGAGTGTCTGAGGTGGCACACCCCCAAACTTGTCCTAAAAGCATCTAGTCTAAAATAAAACAAAGAGAATCTAAAAGCCCTAGGCATAGACAGAAAATTCTAAAAGCAAACATCACAGCAGCAGAAATTCATAAAAACAGGCAGGTAAGGACTTAAAGCTATGCATGCTGAGCACTTTTAAGAGGTTAATTTAAACTATCCAAGGTGTCCTATGACACTCATCCAGCATGCTTTTAGATAGGCTATATAAGGTAGTCAAGATAGCAGCAAAAGACAAAATTTAAACAGAACCAGCCTAGCTAAACAGACAGTCAAAAACATGCATTTTACTAATAAAAATTGCGGATTCCGCATTTATTTCGCAATGGATCCAGGGCAGATATATCAGTGATTAAGGCCCCTATGCATGCTCTTTCCAGTCATTTAAGCTACACAAAAAGAAAACTAAACTAATCTACCTATTCAGCTATCATCAGCCTATACTAAGCAATCCTAAACAGCAGCAATAAAGAACTAAAAACAGATCCAAATTTAACTCAAAATAGCATAATTCACATGGTTCAACAAAAAGCAGTTTGATTTTTTTATGTAGGGAACAGAAATACTCCCTTGAGTGCCAATCAGCCTAGCACTCAGATGTCCTCATCATCATCATCCCTTCTTGGTCTTGGAGGCGCCCATGGGGTCAGTAGGTCCGTGGGGAACTCAGGGAAGATGCAGCCCAACTGGTCAGCAACCTCCTTGTCCCTTGCTTGCGCATATGTGGCCCATTGAGCCATCTTCTTTTGTAGGTCCATCAGGCAGGCCATTGACAGAGACTGAGCAGCAGCCAGGCCATCTAGCTCAAACTCCATGTTCCCCTTCCTTCGCATCCTCAAGGCAGTAGGCACCTCCAGGTGCCCCGTGTAAGCCAGCTGCCTTTCCATTCGCTCGATTCGGACCCCTGCACGTAAGCAGAACTTAGTAATTGTATTAGGAAAGAAAAGTGGACCCTTACCCTTTTTAGCGCAGTCTGCGATTGAGGCTGCAATGACTTCACCAACGTTGATTGTGAGGCCCCTCATGATCGCATAGACCAGCAGCGATCTGCCTTGGTTGATGGTGGTCTCGTGGGTCACTGGGGACAACCTTCTGCGCACAAATGAGAACCAGACAGCTGCCTTGGCTGTGAGGTTAGCACTCATGAGAGTGTGCCTCCCATTGCGTGAAACTGTCCACGATGCCTCAGGCTGGCCAATGAGCCGAATTGCTTCCTCCAGGACAGCTTCTGTTGGCTCATCAACGATCCTGGCATAATCCGTGTGCTTTTGCCCTTTGAGGCCATAGGCTTCATTGATTGCCTTCGCTGAGAAGTCCACCTCGACTCCCCTGACCACAGACAGGCCATCCTCAGGGTTCATCAAATTGGCGTAAAAATCATACACCATGCTGGAGTAGGCGGGGTTGGGCGGCCTGCACAGCTCGTCCCAGCCGTGATTTGTGATCCCTGCGCGCAAGAATTGCGGCAGGTCTGCGAGTGCATCAAGGAATCCTTTCTCGTGCAGCAGGTCCCTCTTCCTCAGCTCAGTGCCCCTTGATTCTGCATCAGAGGACACATACCTCACTGATTGAGGCTCATCTTCGGGGTACAGCTTGGCTTTCCCCTTGTCTTTTGGTTTGGCTGATTCTGCAGCCTCGATCTTGAGCTTCTTCAGAGACGGCTCATCACTCACCTTCTTTGATGAAGGCTCACCCCTTGCTTTCTTTTTCTTGGACTTCTTCGAGGCTTTTGGCCGTTTGGCCTTGACAACCTTGGTGGCCTTCTTTTTCAATCTTGCCTTGGTTGTGATCTGCTGGAGGCAATCCCCCAGTGTCTCGTCCATTGAATCATCCCTCTGCGCTGGACTCTCGGGGCTGGCTTCCCTCAAAGGAGAGAAGACCTCTTCTTCCTCAGCTTCCTCACTACCCTGCGTCGATTCTTGATGCTCTCCATATGGAAATTCGGGGTCAGGCTTCTGGGAGATGGGTGATGCTTCAGGGCTCTGCGCCGGTGGAGTGTGCTCAGAGCTCTGTGGAGATGGAGAAGGCTCAGGGCTTCGCGCTGGTGGAGATGGAGAAGAGCTTTGCTCGGCTATCTCTGCGTCAGCCACAGCCACTTTCCACTTGCGTTTCTTGGGCGTTCCTGCTGGTTCAGACGGCCCAGCAGGGATCTCCGTAACCACCTTCCACTTCTTCTTGCGGACAGGCAGCTTGGGGAGTCGTTCAGTGCGCGCAGCCTCAGCATCTGCCAAGGCGAGGAGTGCTTCCCTCGCAGCAATTTCAGCGTCGTCAGCCTTCTTCTTGGACGCAGATCTCTCAGCTCTTGTTAGCACCATGGTTGAGTCTTTAGAATCTGGAGAGAGGGATTGCAGAGGAAGAAGGAGAGAGCTTTCTTGGAGTTCAGAGAATGGGGGAAACGTACGGATCAGAGCGCTTCTAACGGCTATAAGTAATGATGGAAATCCCAACGGCTATTTCCGTTGCGGATTCTGCAAATCCAGCGCAATTTTAGTGACCGTTGGAGATTTTTCCGTTTCAAACGCTAATATCTTCTCAATGTAATCTTTGATTCGGTCCCATATCTTCCCCGATTCTTTTATCCTAAATTCATCTCCTTGATTCCCTCTGTCGATCCCCTACAAAAACATACAAAATAAACAACAAAATCGTAATTAAAATCTCACTCAAACATACACAAATAATAACCGAAAAAAACATCAAGAAATAAACTAAGGCAAAAAGCCTCGAATGGACGAGCACAGTAATCACTCGTCCTCTCTCGTTCTTAATTTCACGTTTCAGTCAAGAGGAAGGCTGAGAGAGTCTTCACATCTCCTTCCTCATAATAATGCTTCAATCGTGCACCATTAACCATGAACGGTTGCCCTTGCTGCAGGTTCTTAATCTCGATTGCACCATGAACAAACACGTTAGTTATCACAAAAGGACCTGACCATCTGGACTTAAGTTTGCCTGGAAATAATTTCAACCGTGAGTTAAATAATAAGACAAGCTGGCCTTTCTTAAAGTCCTTAATCCTAAGTCTACTGTCGTGCCAAATCTTGGTCTTTTCCTTATAAATTTTAGCATTTTCATAGGACATATGTCTAAGCTCATCAAGCTCATGTAATTGCAAAGACCGCAATGTTCCCGCATCGGTCACGCAATAATTCAACTCCTTTAGGGCCCAAAAGGCTTTAATTTCCAATTCGAATGGTAAGTGACATGCTTTGCCATACACAAGTCTATAAGGAGACATACCTAGGGGTGTCTTATATGCAGTCCTATATGCCCAAAGTGCATCCTCGAGTTTAAACGACCAATCTTTTCTATTGGGTTTGACCACTTTTTCGAGTATGTTTTTAATCTCCCTATTTGATATTTCAGCTTGGCCATTCGAATGTGGGTGATAAGGGGTGGCTACTCTATGTCTAACATTGTATTTAGCCAACACTTTTTTCATAGCTTTATTAATAAAGTGTGTCCCTTCATCACTAATTATAGCACGAGGTGTTCCAAACCTAGTAAAGATATGCCTAATGAGGAATTTAATGACTGTCTTGGCATCATTGTTTGGACATGCTATGGCCTCTACCCACTTAGACACATAGTCTACAGCTACAAGTATGTAAAGGTTACCTGATGATGGGGGAAATGGCCCCATGAAGTCAATGCCCCACACATCAAAGAGCTCTAACTCTAAGATGTAAGTGAGAGGCATCTCATCCTTTCGACTAAGGTTACCTGTTCTCTGGCATTCATCACAGCTGTGTGCATAGTTGTGGGCATCCTTGAAGATCGTGGGCCAATAGTAGCCACTCTGGAACACCTTTGCAGCTGTCCTTTGGCCACCAAAATGTCCACCATAGGGGGCTGTATGGCAGTGCTGCAGCACGGACTTCGCCTCAGCAGCTGATACACACTTCCTTAGCAGACCATCAGCACATGTCTTGTAGAGTGTGGGATCATCCCATATGAACTTCATAGCTTCATGAAGGAACCTCTTCTTTTCTTGTCCTCCCTTGAAAGTTGGTAGTACCTGTGAGGCAAAGAAGTTAGCAATGTCAGCAAACCAAGGTTCCTCATCGTTATCACGATGAGTTAATACAAAGACATGTTCATCAATAAAAGCATCAGAAATTGCGGTTTCCGCAATATTTCCGCAATTATGCTGCAATCTAGAAAGATGATCCGCAACCACATTTTCACATCCTTTCTTATCTCTAATGTCCAGATCAAACTCTTGCAGCAGCAATACCCATCTAATCAACCTAGGCTTAGCATCAGCCTTCCTCATAAGGTATTTTAGTGCAGAGTGATCTGTATACACGATTGTTCTAGTGCCTACAATGTAATTCCTAAACTTCTCACAGGCAAATACTACAGCTAGCATCTCCTTCTCAGTGGTTGTGTAATTACATTGTGCCTCATTAAGTGTCTTACTAGCATAGTATACCGGGTGTGTTAGCTTGTTAATGTTTTGTCCTAGCATAACCCCTACAGCATAGTCACTTGCATCACATAACATCTCAAATGGGAGATCCCAATTTGGTCCTACTATAATAAGTGCCTTGACTAGTGCTTCCTTAAGGGTTTTCCAGGCTATGAAACATTCTTTAGAGAAGATGAATGGTTTGTTCAGCTCTAGAAGCTCACATAAAGGCTTGGAGATCTTAGAAAAGTTCTTAATGAACCTTCTATAGAAGCCTGCATGTCCTAAGAAACTTCTAATGGCTTTTACATTCTGAGGTTCTACCAATTTCTCTATGATTTCAATCTTGGCCCTATCGACCTCTACACCTGCCCTAGACACTCTATGACCTAAGACAATCCCTTCGTCCACCATGAAGTGGCACTTCTCCCAATTAAGGACTAGGTTGGTCTCCTCACACCTAGCCAGGACTTGTCCTAAGTTCTCTAAACAGTTTGTGAATGAATCACCAAAGACTGAGAAATCATCCATGAATATCTCTATCATGGACTCATCTAAATCAGAGAAGATTGCCAACATGCACCTTTGGAATGTTGCCGGTGCATTGCATAAGCCAAAAGGCATTCTGCGAAAGGCAAAAGTTCCAAAAGGGCAAGTGAAGGTTGTCTTCTCCTGGTCCTTAGGGTCTATAGTGATCTGGTTATATCCTGAATAACCGTCTAAGAAGCAGTAGTAAGCTCTACCAGCTATCCTATCTAACATTTGGTCAATGAATGGTAGAGGGAAGTGGTCTTTTTTGGTTTTCTTATTTAATTTCCTATAATCCATACACACTCTCCACCCTGTAATAGTCCTAGTTGGAATCAGTTCATTTTTTTTGCAAAGGTGATTATATATAAGCAAAAGACCTCAAAGCCCGAGGTCAAAGGGCACAACAAACAAGAGAACAACACTGGGAGAACCAATGTACGACAACAAAAACCAAAACAACCCAACGGAAACCTCACAGCCCGAGGGAAAGCAACAAACAAAACAAACAGCAACAGACCCCAGCATCCACCCCACAAGCGGGAAGGAGCCAGGACAGACAAAAAGCACAAAAATGAAACCCAACTAAAGCAAGAGGAAACAAAGACAGAACGCGACCGAAGCATGACACCTCAGCCCCAAACATGACACCTCATCCGCCCATTAACACCCCAGGTCATCCATCCCTTGGCCGGCACGAGTGAAAGAGAACCTCCAGACAGGGTCAAGGGGCACCAAGCAAAACAGAGACAGGACAGGCAGGTGCTGAGAAAAAGGGGCCAAGCTGGCCATCCATCATATGCAAGCAAGAAACCCGACCCCCAAGCACGATCAAGCAACCGAACAGAGAAGAGGCCCATCAACTCGTCTTCCCCCTACTTATGGCAAAAGAACAACCATCCGGTATGCAGGCCCGGCAGAAGGCCACAGGGACCCAGCCAGCATCGCTTCCCTCGACAAAGCCAGATCCAAGGACCCACCAAAAGCCCACACACCCTCAGGACAAAGCGCCTTTCGGGGTGACAACAAGCAACCAGAACTCAGCTCAATTCGGAACCAGGACCGCCAGGGGAAAACGAGCACCCACAGAACAGAGAAGGACAGCCAACTGCATAAGGAGCAAGCACCGCCTGAACTAACCCGACAGCAAGGAACACCCCACAGACTAGCCTCTCAAAGCCCCACACAAGAAGCCCACCAGGGGAAGAAGGCCAAGGACAGCCAAGGACAGACAAGTGAAGAAGCCAGCAACTGATCAAGCCTCCGCAAGCAGCGACCTCAGAGCATGAACAAGCACGGGGACAAGCTCAAACAACCAAACCGCACAGACCAAAAAAGAAACCCCTCCAGAGAAGAGACAGCAGCAAGAACCAGGGACAGAGCAGGGGAAGAAGCAATCGCCAGAAGCGAAACAGCACCGCATAGAGCAACCTGACAAAAAACCTGCACACACTCAAAGAACAAGCCAAAGTCAATCAAAAGAATCCCAGGGGGAGACGGCCGAAACCGCACCCACCCAGGACGAGCAAGCAGAAGAAATATCAGACCGAATAGCAGCGATAACCGACTGAGGAGGGCGGTGACCCGGGCCATGAAAACGCAAGTTGCGTTCCATCCAAATATGGTAGATCACAGCACACCAGGCCACCCTCCAAACAAGCTTACGCTTGTGCTGCCCAGCACTCACCCGGCAAATCCACTCAAGCTCAGCATCCCAAGGGAGAACGAGGCGGGAAGCTCTGCCCCAACAGAGGATATCCTCCCACACCAAACTCGCAAAGGGGCACTGGAAGAACAAGTGGTCGCGGGACTCAGTCCCGGACAAACAGAGCAAACAATCGGTAGGTGTCGAGGGGATCCACCTAGCCAGCCTATCACGAGTATACAAACGGTCCCTCAAGGCCAGCCAGGTAACAAAAGCATGACGCGGAATATTCCCCCCGAACCAAAGCAAACCCTGCCACGGAACCACTGTCCCACGGGGGCGAATTGCCTCCCAAGCACTTGAAACCGTAAAACCCATCCCGCCTGGAACCCAGATCAACCTATCCTCCCTCCCTGGGCAACACACAGTAGAGCGGACGGCATCGGCGATCTCCAACAAATCAGGAGACACTACCGGCCATCGCCACGAACCATCAGGAAGCAGAAAATCAGAGACCATAGCTTGAATATGACTAGCTGCGTCATACAAGATACGATCACTGATTCTGGGGAGAATAGGACCATCAGGCAGCCATGGATCAACCCACATACGACACCTAGAACCGTCACCAATGGAAAACCGGACAAGTGGACGGAATTGGTCCCGAAGCCCCATGATCGCCTTGAGGAACCAAGACCACATAGACGACACAGGAATCGTCCAAAGAGACCGACCACGGAGGATATACTCCTCCATCCAAGCCACCCACAGGGAACCAGAGCGAAGCAGAAGGAGCCAAAGGAGCTTCATAACCGCTGCCGAGTTCCAGGACTGGATATGACGAATACCCAAACCTCCCTCACTCTTCGGCAAACAAATGTCATCCCAGGCAACCTTCGCCCCCCCAGACCAGAAGGAGAGCCCTTCCAGAGGAAGCAACGAAGCAAACTCTCAACCCTATGGACTATACGAGCAGGCAGCACAAACACACTAGCCCAATAGACCTGGAAGCTCTGGAGGACCGACTGGATAAGCTGCAACCTTCCAGCATAGGAAAGAGCCCTAGCAGTCCAACTGCCAATCCTAGAGGTGATCCGATCAATCAGAGGCTGGCAATCCCGAGGAGACAGCCGACCAGAGATGAGAGGGAGACCTAAGTAACAAACAGGCAAGGTCGCAAGAGCAACACCCATGAACTCAGCCAGACCGACAGCCACCTGGACAGGAACCCCCGCACAGAACATCGAGCTCTTAGCGGAGTTAGCCACAAGGCCTGAAAGCTCCTGGAAGTGAAGTAATGTCTGCTGAACAAACCTCAAAGAAGTCCTGTTCCCCGCAGAGAAAATCATCAAGTCATCCGCAAAGCAAAGATGGGTAAGATTAACCCTCTCACACTTGGGATGAAACTCAAACTCAGACGGCGGGGAGTTCAGCAGCCGCGACAAGACTTCCATACACATGACGAACAGGTAAGGGGACAGGGGATCTCCCTGACGGAGACCACGCCTACTCGCAAAAAACCCCTCAGAGGACCCATTCACCGAAATGGAGAACATAGGCGAAGAAATGCAAGCCCGGATCCAGTTGACAAACTGGCAAGGCGTACCAAGCGAAAGCAGAAGGCCAAAGAGAAAATCCCACTGGATAGAATCATAAGCTTTCTGCAGGTCGATCTTCAGCACACACCGCGGGCTCCCTTTGTTGAGGTGGTAACCCCCAACCAACTCCTGGCAGAGCAAAATGTTATCCACAATACTCCTACCTTGCACAAAGGCTGACTGATTCGGGCTAATGAAGGAAGGCAGCCACACGCGAAGACGATTAGCCAAGACCTTTGCAATGCATTTATATAACACATTACAACAGGAAATAGGCCTGAAATCCTCAACCCGGGAGGCACCCACCTTCTTAGGAATCAAGGTAAGAGAGGTGGCATTGATACCAGGGGGAAGGAAGGAGGTATCAAAGAAGTGAAGCGCTGCGGAACAGAAATCATCCCCAACAACACTCCAAGCAGCTTTGAAAAACCCCACAGGGAAACCATCCGGCCCAGGAGCCTTGGCACTACTCATGGAAAAGAGAACAGCTCGAACCTCATCTCGCGAGATGGGGCGGATGAGATCAGTTACACACTGATCAGACCACGAAAACCCTACCATCGACTTTAATTGCTCTGTGAGGTCACGATAACCAACCCCTTGGGACCCCAAGAGACCCTGGAAATAATGAACCAGAGATCTTGAGATGTCCTCATGGGAAGCCAATCTGACCCCAGAACAATCAACCAACGAGGAAAAGCTATTCCTGGCTGCCCTAACTTTCACGCTCCGGTGAAAGAACCCTGAGTTCCTATCCCCTAACGCCAGCCACTTAACCCTCGATTTCTGCCGAAGGGAGGCTTCTTCACATCTAGCTGCAGCCCAGAACCTCTCAGATGCCTCAGAGGCCTGAAGCTGGAGGGAGGGAGAAAGGGGGTCTGCCAAAACTCCCGCCTGGGCAGCCTCCATGGCTAAGCGAAGATCAACAACCTGCTGACTAAGCACGACAATCGGCGTCCCAAACTCCTGCCTGAGAGAACTCTTTAAGCCCTTTAAGTTGCGAGCGAAGCTAACAAGCGGAGAGACCCCAACATGGGTCACCCACCTACTAGCGATCACAGACAAAAACCTATCAGACTCCCCCCAATGGTTAAAGAACCGAAAGGAGGGAGACCGACGAGCACCTAAAGGGCCAGGAGAGAAAACCATCGGACTATGGTCAGAAACACCCCAGTCATGCACGTGCACCACACACATAGGACGACCAGAAGCCCACTCAGCATTGACCAAGACTCTATCCAACCTCCCCAACTGACCTCCCGGTCCACCCCTAGGGCGACTAGTCCAAGTGAACCAATTCCCCTGAACCGGCAGCTCAACCAAGTCAGCCTCTAGGAGAGCAGTATCAAAGGCTCCCATCGCAGAAATGCTATGGTTGCCCCCACTCCTCTCAGTCAACCGGCGAGTCTCATTAAAGTCTCCCATAACCACTCCAGGGGAAGACCAACTCGAACAAGCCAAGGCCAACTCCCTCCACAAAACAGACCGGCCAGCCTCGAGATTAGACCCATACACACAGGCAATATGAGTCACAACCTGAGAAGACAGGTCCACCAGGGAGCCAGTAACCAACTGAGGACTAATCAGGCTAGGGGAGAAAGAGAACCGGCGAGAACGCCATAACACCCAAATACGACCCAGGCCACTATCCCCATAACTACAAACACACTGCCAATCAGCCCCAAAGGAACGAAACACGAAATCAAACTGATGAGCCTTAACCTTAGTTTCTACCAGACAGCAGAAACCAATATTTTCAGCCTGCAAAAAGGAACGAACACATCGTCCTTTTGTCGGGTCAGTGAGACCGCGCACATTCCACGAGCACCAACTAGACATAGGACGTAGAAGGGGAGACAATGGAATCCTGACACCATCGAGGGTCCACACTATCACAGAGCGTCTTTTCCACTAAGGAAACCACCCGCGGAGGGGCCAAATCACCCCCCAAGGAATCCGAAAGAGAATCGAAAGAGTTAGTCACAAGAACCCCCTTCGGGGCCTGAGGAGAACGGGGGAGCCGAGAGGAGGGGCCAATAGGAGAGCTTGGGAGACTAGCCAAGGCAATGGGAAGGGCAGCCAAGTCTGCAGCCAAAGACTTGGCAGCCTTCTTCCGTTTACGCCTTCGAGATTTCCCTCCCACAGGGAGAAAGTCATCACCCGTCTCAAGAGAGGAGGCCTGTTCACCCTCCCCACTAGCCACCCCTACCTGATCCGAGCACACGCCATCACTCTGGGCCGGCACCCTGACCCCACCCTCAGTAGACACCTGAGTAGGAAGGATGGGATCTAAGCTACGCACAGTCTTTTTAGGACAGGCGGAGTCCGAGTGGCCAAAGACCCGACAGGAAAGGCACCTCTTGGGCTTCCATTCGTACTCAATGGGGATAGTATGATCCACCCCAAAGACAGTGACCCCAACCTTACTAGGAAGAGGGGCATCAATCGCAACCTCCACACAGACCCGAGCATATGAGGAGCACGTTTTGTCCTTTGTAGGCTTATCCAATCGCAAAGGAACACCAACCGTACTTGCAATGTTGCTCAACCCATGAGTGGTCCACAATTCCATAGGGACATGGAAAAACTTAACCCACACAGGAATTTTATCGAACACAAAGGTCTGGGGGACAATCCCAGGGGCCCACTGCCTCAGTAGGATAGGCTTTCCCCCGAAATGCCAGGGGCCATTCTCTAAGACCCAGTCCCGAGCTGAGTCCTTTTGGAACCAAAGAACCTCTCCAGACTGCTATGCCCTCCTCAATAACCTCATCCGAGGGAATAGCAAACATAAGCCCATCCTTCTCAATAGGAGGGTTATAGACTAGGGGTTCATCAACAGGGGTGACCCACTGGGGCCCAAACAGATTGGCCCAAGTAGACTTCTGTCCCGGACCATTTGCCCCTCGGGCCCCAACAGGCGCACCAAAATTCGGCCCAGAACCATCCTCAGAACCCATAGACACACCAGCCCCCTCACTAGCCAAACCCGAGCGAGGTTGGCCTAACAGAGGAAACTTTCCTGGAATCCCCGACCCAAACCTCGTCCCAAGCGAACCAAACCTCATTCTAGACTCACTAGCTCCATCCTTTCCCTCCAAGGCCAATAGCTCGTCCCGAGGGGGGATACTACGGCGGGTCACCAAGTTGCCCAACTGTCCACGCCCGATTGGGCCCAAACTCAAATTCTCAAGCCCATTAGCACGAAGACCATCTTGGTCATTTTGGCCAAGCCCATTTTGGCCAAGCCCATTAAGCCCATCTTGTCCTAGCCCATGTGCAGCAAGCCCATCTTGGTCAAGCCCAATTGACCGCAGCCCAATTGGACCTAACCCATTAGTGAGAGACTCATTTGGGCCTAGCCCATTGAAGCTTACATTAGGAGACCCATGCGGATTTGGAAAATCAGGATGACCCTCACGCCGTTGCTTTGCCATTTGAATCGGCCCAACATGAGGAGAAGCTACAATTGACTTTCCATAACGGGCATCCAAGGAATTTATGGCATGGCTCATGGAGAGAGAAGTACCCCTGGAGAGAGAATCATCCTTAATTAAAAGGGTTTCCAAATTTGGCGTAGGTGGGAGAGTTTCCAAATATACCGCAGATGGAGGATTCCCCAATCGGCTAGCTGGATGAATTTCAAAAAAATTCCCAGCACGCTCATTAACAGCATCAGCACAAATCAAGGGGGAGGAAGGGAATTTGGCGACAGGCTGATCACTCCCACCGTTGGGTTTAATGAGATTTCCTTTTATAGAGGTCGCATTTAATGACTGAACATCATCCTCACCATCCACGGGAGAGAAATCGGATTGCCCTAGAACGTCTTCTTCAACCTCCAGCCGAAAGTTGCCCAGGTTTGAAGATGACGAAGACGCCTCCTTTGTCACAGAGTGCAACTTATGACGAGATTTAGAACCCTTCCCAACAACATTAACGCAGGCAACTCCCCCCGTGCTAACTCCCAGTTTAACAGAAGGAGCCCCTGTTTTTTCCGTAGGTTTTTTAGGCTGCCCCGAGCTCCCAGATGAAGCTCCCTGAAACTGCCCCTTTCTTGTTTCTCCATTACCACCTGCCTCCAATGGTTTATTAATCAAAGTTTGAGCAAGCGGTAACTTCCTCTCCTCAGAAGCCTCACCAACGACCATACTCTGTTTTTCTGCAGAAAACACAACCGACGAGGGAACTTCCAAAAATGGGGGCTTCAGCCCCAGCACCCCAGACCCAGGACCTGAAGGATGAGAAAGAGCGTTCTGAGGCTCCCCACACAGCACTACTGATTCGTTAACCCCTAAAGATGCTGAAGGTTTTGGGTTTCGCAGGCTATGAAAACACGAGAGAGCTTTCGCAGCAGGCTGCTTCTGCGGGGACTTCTTCTTTCTCATGGTAGAACTCTCAAACCAAGCTCAAAACCCACCACAACTCAAAGATCCAAAATGACGTACCACAAAACACACAAAACTTGAAACTAAAAAAAAAAAAGAAACAGAAGATAGACTCAAAACAGAAGACAGACGCAAAACAGGGGGTAGGAAACTTACCTCGGTGATGCGCCCAGCTCCGGTACCGTGGTCGACATGCCCTAACAAGCTTTGATCCAATCTTCAATCCACACCCATGGAAAGCCTCAAGCCGCAATGGACGAAATTCCCCTCCAAAAAACTCAATCCACCATTTTTTCTGGAATCAGTTCATTGCTCTCATTGACTACCACAGTCATCCCCCCCTTCTTAGGTACACATTGTATAGGACTAACCCACTGACTACTAGCTATAGGGAAGATCACACCAGCATCTAACCATTTTATTATTTCCTTTTTAACTACCTCTTTCATAGAGGGGTTCAACCTACGTTGGTGATCTACTCGGGGTGTATGTTCTTCCTCTAGTATTATCTTATGCATGCAGTAGGAAGGGCTAATGCCTCTAATGTCAGCAATAGTCCATGCAATAGCCTTCCTATGTTGTTTAAGTAATAAAATCATCTCAACCTCATGCTTCTCACTTAATTTAGATGAAATAATCACAGGCAGAGTCTCATTGCTTCCTAAATATGCATACTTAAGATGTGTGGGCAGTGGTTTCAATTCTAAGACAGGTGGATGCTCAATGGATGGTTTTAATGGATTCAGGGATCTTTCAGTTAAGTCATTAGTCATACAAACATGCTGTATCCTATCTACAGGTATATCCATTATCTCAGAAATATTTAAATCAGTTAAATCTAATTCTACATAATTATTAGCATGCTTAGTCAATAATTCATGCTCCAGCTGTTCTTCCATCAGTGAATCTACAATGTCCATGCTAGCACAAGATTCAGAGTCAGAGGGGTACCTTAAGGCTTTATAAACGCTAAATTTAACCTCCTCATCATGAACCCTCATAGTGAGCTCACCTTTCTGGACATCTATCAGGGCCCTACCTGTGGCTAGAAATGGTTTGCCTAATAGGATGGGGACCTCCTTGTTTGCTTCATAATCCAGGATAATGAAATCTGCAAGGAAAATAAACTTGTCAACCTTTACAAGAATATCCTCAATCTTACCCTCAGGGTAGGCTATGGATCTGTCTGCAAGTTGTAAAGTGACAGTGGTTGGACGTGCTTCTCCTATTCCTAGCTGGCGGAATAGTGATAGGGGCATGAGGTTTATGCTGGCTCCCAAGTCACAAAGAGCTCTGCCCACGTGCTTGCCTCCTAGCTCTACAGGTAAGGTGAAGGAACCAGGATCCTTCTCCTTCTTGGGTAGCTTGTTCTGGAGTATGGCACTGCACTCCTCAGTGAGATTTACTGTTTCAAACTCACCAATTATTTTCTTGTTAGTGATAATATCCTTCAAAAACTTAACATAGGAAGGCATAGACTGTAAAACTTCTACAAAAGGAATATTCACATGCACTTGTTTAAGAATTTCTAAAAATTTGTTAAAGTGCACTTCCTGTTCTTGTTTTTTCTTTAGCCTTCGAGGAAATGGAGGTGGTGGCACATATGCAGGCACTTCAGGTCGCCTCAAGATAGGTGGAGGCCTTGGGATTTCTTCTATCTCTTCTATGATTGGCTCCAGCCTTGGTCCTGATGTGCTTGTTGGTGGTGGACCTTGGTTTGGCAGAGACTCCAGTGGAGCACTAGACTCATTGTTCTCTACTCTCTTTGGTGTTTCTTTGGTGTTGCTCACCAATGGTCTCCCACTCCTAAGTTCAATTGCTTGAACTTGTTCTTTACCATCTCTTCTTGGCACCTCAGTGTCAGCAGGAAGTCTACCTTGGGGCCTATTTTTGAGTTCATTGGCTAGTTGCCCTATCTGGTTCTCTAGGCTCCTAAGAGTAGCTTGCTGACTCTGTAGAGTGGCGTCATTCTTGGCTATGTATTCCTTAAGTATGGTTTTTGATACATGGATTGGTTATGTTGGGGAGTGAAACCAGGTGTTCCACTCGGTCTTGGCTGGTTAGGAGCTTGGTTAGCATTCTGTTGGCCACCCCATGAAAGGTTTGGGTGGTTCCTCCAACCAGGATTGTAAGTGTTGGAATAGGGGTTGTTCCTAGGCTGCTGTTGCCTTCCAACATAGCAGACTGAGGCTGGATTCCCAGGGCAGTATTCATACAGGTGCCCTTCCCCACAGAATCCACAGATAAGTGTCTCACCTTGACTTGGTTGGGTGCCCATTGACATGGCTGTGGCGGTGTTGACACTAGTTTGGAGATTGGCTTGAGCCATTTGCTTGACTAGGTTGGTCAGGGCGCTTATTTGGCTACTCATGGCATTGAGTGCGTCCTTGTCTTGAGCTCTAGTTGGCTCAACTGGATCATCTGACCACCTACAGTGAGATGCTGAGATCTTCTCCAAGATATCATAGGCTTCGTTATAACTCTTGGACAGCATGGAACCTCCAGCAGATGAATTTAACACTTGTCTGGTGCTGGGGTTGCATCCTTTGAAAAAGACCTCTATTTGAATACACCATGGGATGCCATGGTGTGGACATTTAAGAAGAAGGTCCTTGAACCTTGTCCAAGCTTCGTGAAGAGACTCATTCTCAGCTTGTTTGAACTTGATTATATCATCACGAAAGGTAGAGTTCCTATCAGGTGGGAAATATTTAACTAGGAATTTCTCTGCCAAGTCTGTCCAATTGAGGACTGATCCAGAGGGTAATGAGTTTAACCACGTCTTTGCTTTGTCCCTCAAAGAGTAAGGGAAGAGGTAGAGCCTCAAGGCTTCTTGGGAAACTCCAGGGATGATAAAGGTATCACTCACTCCTAGGAAGTTTCTAAGATGGTTGTGGGGATCCTCATTTTCCACTCCAAAGAATTGTCCCACAGTGGACAACATTTTGAACATCACTGGCTTTAACTCGAATGAGTTGGCAGTAATTTCAGGGCGGATTATGCTGGGGTTCAGCTCCCCAGGCATAGGTACTAGGTATGAGAGAATGGCACTATCCTTATCATTCGCTATTTCGATGGGATTGCGAGTGACAGGCACCGGATTTGGAACTAATCTATCCATTTCTTCTTGATAGAATTGCGGAGGAATTGCGGTTCCCGCAATTATTGGAGGTATAGAGGGTTGGTCAAAGAGACGTTTCTTGGCTCTATTTCTGGCTCTAAATAATCTCTCAGGCTCAGGATTGAACTCTAGATCACTACTTGAAGGCTCATTCATAAACTAACCCAATGGTACCTGTAAAAGAAATGAAAATAGATCAGCTTCAATAGATAATAAACTTGGTTTTCTAACTTAACAAACTTCGTTTTCACTAAACTAAATCCCCGGCAGCGGCGCCAAAAACTTGTTGCGTGCTCAATGTGTGAAATAAATAGCAATAAGAGAGAGAGAGCACTCAGAACATGCAAGCATACATGATCTTGTAGCAAGTAGTAAGTATTTTTTCATTCGTTTTCCCACAAAGATTTATTATTAGCTACTCGTGAAGTGTATTGTTAAGCAAGAATGGGTGGATTTGAAGGGGTAGATTTGGTTTTAAGTTGTCTAATTTCTAAGGAATATGTAAAGGGTAGCAACATAAACAAGTGCAAGTCAATGATAAACTCAAATGAAAAGAGAAGAGATTAATAAACGAAGAGGAAAATAGCTAAACAGAATTTTTAACTTAGCAGAATTGCGAGAACAACAATTCTACCGCAATGTTACTAACAGCGAAAGTGTGTAAAATGGAGAAACAAGGGCTACTAACGACTCCTCTATAGGCATTTTCACACGATTCTCAAGCATTGGATCAACTCACTATGCATCAAACTAACTCAATCTCATGTATCTTCCGATTTCATGCATTAGATTCTTTAGTTTACTCATGTCCAAGTAAGGTCTTAAGCATCTTGTTAAAGCAGAAAGTTATGGTTTGTACTAGGAAAACGCCTATTCCTAGGTCGTTTTCTGGCTACCTTGAGAGGCTAGCATGAGTATATGACTCTGAACTCTTACTCCTTCCAGAGGTTAGGAGTTCTTTGGACAAAATGGATGGCCAATCGAAATTGCCCGTGGGATGAAGCTTACATACAATCAATGCATTCGAGAGCTATCCTACATGCTTGGTTCACGTTTTTAGCCTATAGTATTGTCATTAGCATGCCCCTATGTGACTTAGTTACTCATGGATATAGAGAGAACAGAAATATTAGATAAAATAGGCATGCTTAGAGGAAATTTAAAGACAAAACAGCAATGAAGAACAGTAGGCAGAGAAGGTAAAGACAAAGTGTGAAATAATGAATTGTACTTTGATTAATCGATTGTTTGAATGAACAAAGGGAAACTAAAAATGAATAACATAAAGACAGAAAGCAACGAAATAGAATGTACTAACTAATGGAAAAGAAACAACAACAAAACAGTGCTGGAAATAAAAAGTAAAAGACAGAAAGCAGTAAGTGAGCTTGAACGCCTCGTCGCAAACGCCTCGGCTGAAGGGGGAAAAAGGGTAGCCTTGCTTGGATGAATCCAATCAGGAGAGAAGATGAATCTTCTCTCCTTCCTATCAGATTGTCGACTCCAACAACTAAGCTTTCCAACCCAACAGACGGAAGAGAAAAACAGGAGAAAGAATGGAGCTGCGAAGAGACTTCTACGCTTTCGGATGATGATCAAACCCTCTACTTTGACCCCCTTTTATAGTAATCTTGCAGGTGCGTTTGGGCCAAGGAGAACCATCCATCCTCAACGTCGTACTTCAAAATGGATGGAGGAGAAAGAACGAATCCCTGAAATAACGGAACATAACAGAAAAAGATCAGTCAACTTACGGATTTCACTTAAAACATTGCTGTTTTAGCAATGTTTCCGCAATGCTGCCGCAATGCACATTTTTCATTCTTTTAACTTCGTTTTCTATTCCTTTTCTTCCCTTTTGTACACAAGTCCTAATTTAGCTTCCCTCTTCTAATTCTCATATTAAAGCATAGGTTTAAGCTAAATCCTACCAAAAACACCTAAGAGTGTACATCTTTCTATGGAAAACAAGTCCTAAAAAGGTCACTTTTGGAGACGTAACAACGAGCGATATGGAAATTGCAAAAAACCGAAAACGCCCCGGTGGGATGCATTTTTTGAAAAAAAATTTTATTCAAAAATGGGTTCGTATTGATCAAACATTCACAATCCACTCTTTGGTTTTGTGCAATTCGGAATCTTACTCAGTTTTTTTGGCACATGCTTTAAATGCTCCCGTTGAGGATTTTAGGGCTTTGAGATTGGGGTGCAAGGTTGTTAGATATTACACTCGCAGGCTTCGAGAGTTGTAGTTTGAGGTAAAAAAGCGTCCCCGACCATAAGATCAATACGAACTCATTTTTTAATAAAAAAAAATTCCATGGTGGTTCGTGGTGCTCCTTGCTGCTGGTTGTAGGGCGTTGGGCATTTGAAGTTTCGATGGGAATGGTGTTCATCTTAGCTGATCTGGGCGCGTCATAGAGGTAAGTTTCCTCACTGTTTTTTACGTTTTTCATTTCGGTGTTGTACTTTCGTGTTGCTCTGCTTTTGGTTTCCTTGGAGTTTTGGGTTGTGGGTTCTAAGAGTAGCATCCATCTTCGGCTTCACGTGTCCTATGAGGAGAAAGAAATCCCCACAGAAGAAGCCCTTTGCTCAGAGCAATGGCGCACCTTCTGTCCTAAATGTTCCTCGCCTTCCGAAAGTAACCTCTGCAGGGGCTGGACTTCCGGTGGCTGTGCGTGGTGAGCATTCAATTACTCATTATGTAGGGAAGGATTCTGGGGGGTTAGTCTCAAAGCGTTCCATTTTGGAGGCTCCGTCTGCTGTTCTCACTTCGGTGAAAAAACAGAGTATGGGCAGTGAGGTTGATAAATTGAAAATTTTGTCGCCTGCGCTGGATTTATGCGTCGAGGCAGGGAGGTCTGTTTAAGCTAGCTCAGGATTAGGGAAGGAAAGTGGTTCCTCTGCCTTTTCTGGGCAGATTTCTTCTCCTTCAAAATTTGGGAAAACAGGGGATCGTTTATGTGGCGACAGTAACGTTTGTCCTCAGCCCCGAATTCCTCATCCTGAGACAGAGGTATCTTCTTCTTCCATTAAGAGGTCTGCTGTCACAGGCAAGCCTCGGCTGGAGGTTGAAGACGATGAGCTAGGGCTTCCTGTTTCTTCGACATTGGAGGTGGCGGCGGATGCTCGAGCTTTGAATGCTCTTCCTATTGAAGGAAACTTCAATAATGGTAAGGGCGTGTTTGAAGGGCTGGATATTAATTCGGCTATGCTTCCCTTATCTGATGCTAATTCAAATTTGCAAGCTGGCCCTCTTGGATATGGGATCCACTCAAAAAGCTCCTTGTTGCCAAATTTGGACAATTTTGAATTTTTAGGAAACGAGCTCCTTGATCCAAAGGCAACTCCCGTAGTCAATGCTCCATTGTCAAATATGGTAAGCTTGGATAATAATTTGACTAAAGATGTTTCTCTCTCTAAAAGTCAATTGGGCTTCAAAGGCAAAGATGGAAAATCTATTCTTTTGCCTCAAAACCGTGAGAGTAGGAGAGCTAATCCAAGGTTTGCTTCCCATGTTGACTACCCAAATGGGCTTGGCCCAATTGGTAATGTTTCGGGTGGGCTTGGCCAAGGGAATAGGTTAGCACTTGATGGGCCTATAATGAGATGGACTATTCTGATTTTCACCTTAATGGGCTTGTTGACTTGGGTTCGGGCCCAAATTTGAATGGGCAAGGAGCCTTGCCTTTTGGGCCGTTCTCGTTTAGCCCAATAGGGCATGGGCAGTTAGGCCACTTGGTGACTCGTCGTGGTATGCCAAATCGGGATGAGGTTTTGCCCCTTGAGATGGAGCTAGTGAGGTTGGGATGGGGTGACCCCCTCTCTCCCTCCCTCCAGTTTCAGGCCTCTGAGGCCTCGGATAGTTTTTGGGCAGCAGCTAGGTGTGAAGAAGCCTCTCTTAGGCAGAAATCGAGGGTTAAATGGCTGGCGTTTGAGGATAGGAACTCGGGTTTCTTTCACAGAAGTGTGAAAGTTAGGGCAGCATCAAATGGGATTGCCCCAAATGGTATCGGTTCTGGGCCTGCATCAAATGGGATTGACTCTATTGGGCTTGGCCAAAAAGGTTTTAGTGCAAAAGGGATTGGCCCAAGTGGGCTTGACTTGATTGACAAATATGGGCTTGACAAAAATGGGCTTGGCCCAATTGGGATGGACGAAATTGTTCAAAACTTAGGGCAAGTAGTTTTGCCTATTGGGCCGCCTTCCTTTAGCCCAATTGGACGGGGGCAGTTGGGCAACTTGGTGACTAGGCGTGGTATGCCCAATCGGGTTGAGGTTTTGCCGCTTGAGGGAAAGGTTGGAGCTAGTGGGTCTGGGATGGGGTGTAGCTCGCTTGGGCCTAAGATTGGTTCGGGGATTCCTGGAAAGTTTCCTCTTCTTGGCCATCCTCCTCCGGATGTGGTTGTGAGTGAGGGGGATGAGGCGTCTGTGGGTTCCTTTGGTGGGTTTGGGCCTAATCATTTTGGGTCGGGTGGGCCCCTTGGGTCCCTCGGTCAGGGGCTTAAGGCTAGTTGGGCCAATCTTTTTGGGCCTTGGTGGGCGGATTTTTGAATATCCACTTAATCTCAAGCTGTCGAGGCTTGCCAAAATACGATTTATAAAGCCTATGACCAAGGCTTTGCAGCCAGTGGTAACAGGGTCGATCCAAGGAATAGGAAGATTGAATTTACTAGTGAAATTGAGATTTAATTGATTAATTGGTAACGGGGGGTTTTAGCATGCAAAGGAAATAGTAAGAAAGCTAACGAAGGAAGAATAATATGAAGAGAACGTGTGCGCGGTTTGGGGAGTCTCGGGATCAATTGTTAGACAAATTCAGCTTATCATTTAATTCTAATAACATGGAATTCAATTTACTGAACACGCGGACGACTACCAGAGAAGCCCCAAAGTAGCCGACTCCATGGATTTTAATTAGACCACACAGTTCTAATTACACTTTATCTAATCCTACATCAAGGTGATCAGCACCAAGGTAAATTTAGACAGTCACTAGCTAACCGCGACGAACATTCGAGCGTGAATTCTAATTGCTAGTAGATTGCCCGCAAACGCTGTATGCAATCAACAATTATCCTACCCGACCCGATACTTCGATTTAATTTTATCTACCTGTGTTACTTAGTCGAGCAGTGAGAGGCACGGTATCGCTACTCTTTAACATACACAACATGCGAAACTACTCGAGTGTCAATCGGCGTATTTTAACATGCGCGTTGGATTAAGCAAATTAGATAAATGCAAAGTAAACAGAACCAATATGCATATCAAAACTCAGATTATCAAAGCTAAATCGTCTAACAAAATCCCCCTAAACAAATCCCAAACCGTCACCCTTACCTTAGCCGCTCATGGCGCGGTTCGTCAATCCCGCTCCAACAACGACCATGGAAGGATTCATCTACTTATTACAATGGAAAGTGGAGCTCACAAGCATGCCAACAATGACGGAGCTCCACGGAAAATAGAGAGAAAATGGGGAAGAAGAAGACCAAAATCAGCAAAATCCGTAGAGAGATGAAGGAGAAGATCCAAAAAAATGTGCAGGAAAATCGTCTTTTAGCTGCTGCCATCGTCGTAGCGTCGAGACGCTAGGCCAGCGTCTCGACGCTGTGCCCTAAGTTTTCCGCGCGCGCGCTCGCGATGGCTTCGCGACGCAAGGCCAGCGTCGCGACGCTGCCCCGATAAAATTCCTGTGCGCGCCTCCTCCGGAGCGTCTCGACGCCAAGCAGGGTCTCGACGCCAGGGCAGCGTCGAGCTAGCGTCTCGACGCTATCACTCGTCGCTTGCTCTCGGGTTTTTCCAGCGTCGAGCCAGCGTCTCGACGCTATAGCTCGACGCTGGCTCTCGGGTTTGGGGCTGAAGCTTTGCCTCTCCAAGGCAGTTTTGGCCCGTTTCTTCACGGAACAAGTTCCCCTCTTCCCGATGCATTCCCGGGGCGCTAAAACTCTGCTTTAAGCACTCGAACATGCCCAACGGACGCACGAGCTCTTTGCCGCTTTTCTCCTACAAAAGAGATATATTTAAACAATTGAAAGCGGACTTTAGCTATAATTAGGAAGCATTTAATAGCTCCAAAATGGAGTTATCAAACACCCCCAACTTAAACATTGCTAGTCCTCGAGCAAGCACTACAAAGACATTGACTCTAAGGACGCGTTTACATATATTCTAACTCAAGCCTCCATGCATATTGAAATTTGAACACGAGTATAATCATGGAAGCATTTGTTCATGTGTTAACTAGGACATATCAAAAATTAACTCTTGCCCCCTAACGTGTGTGTGTGCTAGACAACCACTCCTAAACTCACGTAAACCCGGAAAACCTACATGCAACGCACATCCCATTTTCCCCCTACTTCTAGCGTTTAAGAACAGCTACACTTGACTTACACGAGAGAGAGAAGCAAATTAAGAGACCTAATTATTTTCTCATTCTTTTTCTTTCTTTTCAAAAGTACTTTGTACTCTTTTATTTGGGTTCTTTGAACCAACTTTTTGTTTCTTTTTCTTTCCTACTCGAGCTGCCTAACACGTCAAACTTTGGCCAAAGCTTCACGTTTTTAAGGACTGACGCTCACTTCTTTTAAGCGCTAATAAGAAGGAGGAGCGCCTCGAGAGGAATTTTCCTACCAAACATGCTTTTCTATTTTTTTTTTTTTAGATTAGGCTAAGCACATGCTTTCTCAATTAACTAACCACTAACTCTCATGCAACAAGCTACCTAAGGGTGCCTTTCGGGGTGACAACGAGAATTAGCTAAACATGCGATAAACCAAGCTTATGGAATCTAGGGAGAGGTTGCTAAGTGCGCGATAAGTGCAAGGGAGCAACAGAAAAATTTTTAAAATTTTTGACATGAACCTAATAAACACAAAACTCATGCAAAAACTCGATTATGAACATGCTCAGATTTCCAACATGCATTTCCTAGGCTATCACAGTCAGAAAACAGTAGACAGAGTCCCAAGCACTTCAATATCTTTGCAACACTTCTCAACAAACTACACATGCACATCCATCGGACTACTCCACCCCCAACTTCAAAATCTGGCATTGTCCTCAATGCCAACCAGTCAGATACAACAAAGTAAAAGGGAAGAAGAAATACACTTCCCTGACTCTTGGTGAAGCTGGCGAGGGCGAGGAAGCGGCGCACGAACGCATCAGAGCCCAAAATTGTCTTCTCTTCCTCGATTCCTAAAAAAAACAGCAAGCTAATTAATACTAAATTAATCTAAAAAGCAATAAAACTAAACTAAAGCATAAAAACAGTCCATCGCTCGGGTGCCTCCGAGAAGCGCAGAATTTTTAAAGTCGGTTGCTCGACTGTATTCTCTCAAAAGACTCCTCCATAGTCTGTAGGTGCGGGGGATGATCCAGACTTGTCCTTGGCCACACCTTTCCTGCCATCCACCTGAAAATATTTTGCACTCTTCGTGCCTCGGGCACGTGAATATCAGCAGTGTTAGTGCAAAAACCAGCATCATTATCACACAAATTTAAATCAGAAATTTTAACTGAGACATGGGAACCATCCCTCAAGCGCGAGGGTAGACTCCCATTCTCATCATGCTCAACAACAGACACATTTCCAACAGTCACAGACGACTTCGATGCATTTATAATAAATTCATTCACCATTCCATCAAATTCTACAGATAAGGCACCCCTATCAACATCTATCTTGACCTAAGCGGTCTTCATAAATGGGCAGCCTAACAAAATAGAAGAGGAAACATGCGAAGAATTCTCATTCATATTCAGCACATAAAAATCGCATGGAAACAGTAAGTCCTTAACTTTGACTAAAATATCCTCAACCTTCCCTAAAGGATGCACATAAGATCGATCGGCTAGTTGGACAACTATATTGGACTCGATTAAAGTACACAATTCAAGTTCTTTGAAAACATCATAAGACATGACATTAATCGAGGCACCGAGATCTAACATGGCTTTTTCAATGAATTTAGTACCGATAGTGCATGGGATAGAAAACATACCAGGATCGATGCACTTCGGTGGAAGATTACCTTGGAAGATTGCGGAGACGGTTTCTTTCTTCGTCTCGTCACTTTTTCTCGACATTCTCTTACTCGTACACCACTTCTTGAGAAACTTGGCGTATTTTGGCACTTGGCTTACGACCTCAAGAAGTGGGATGTTGACCACCACCTTTTGGAAGGTTCGAAGGACCTCCGCATCCTCGGTCTCCAAAGTAGGCTTCACAAGCCGACTCGGGAATGGTGCTCTGGTAACATCCTCAGGTACACTGACCTTCTCATCTTTTCTCACATTCTGAATCTCAGGAGCAGTCGGAGCGGACTTGTTCAGGCTGTCCGTGGCTTCCTTCGCAGCTCTGGTGGAAAGTGACTTCCCACTGCGCAGCTGAATGGCACTCACGTTTTCACATGAGTTTACTGTAGTTTGGGAAGGAAGCTTCCCCGAGCTCTTGCTCTCAATCTTACTAATAGACACCGCCATCTGTGTCAGCTGCTTGTTCAAATTCTGCAGCTCTGCCTTGTGAGAATTAAGCTCCTCTCGAGCTTCTTTCTGAAACTGGCTGGTGCTAGTCACGATGGTCCTTACCATCTCTTCAAGTGAGCTGGAGGAGCTCGAGGCTTGAGCCTGGGTGGAAGAATTAGGCCTATCCTGGGACTGGCCTTGGAAACGAGTTTGTCCTTCCCTATTCCCATAGCTGAAATTAGGATGGTCGCGCCAACCGGGGTTGTAAGTGTTTGCATATGGGTCGTACTTCCTTGGGTTGGAAGCATACCCCCCGATCGCGTTGACTTCCTCCGCCTCGCGGTGTCCTCCAACGATTTTCTTTAACATATTCCCTATTTCGGCCACCTGGGCCCTCATTTCAGTCATCTCGTGGCTCTGAGCCACGCTGTGCACTTGGCCTTGTCCCCGAATACCGAATTGCTGCGAGTTGGTAGCCATGTTTGCAATCAACTGCTTGGCCTCAACTGGGGTCTTGTCAATCAGTGCCCCTCCACTCGCTGCATCGATCATCTGCCGGTCATGGGGCGTCATCCCCTCATAAAAGTACTGTATCAACAACTGATCGGCAATCTGATGATGTGGGAAGCTCGCGCACAGGCGCCCGAAGCGTTCCCAGTATTCGTGCAGGGACTCACCAACATCCTGGGTGATCCCATATATCCTCTTCCGCAGAGTGGTGGCTAAGGATGCGGGAAAGTATTTCTCCAAGAATACCCGCTTCATATCCTGCCACGTGGTGATGGATCTGGAGGGCAGGTAATACAGCCAATCCTTGGCTTTGTCCTTGAGCGTAAAGGGGAATGCCCTCATATTCAGTTGCTCCTCCGTGACTCCTGCGGGCTTCATCCCCGCGCAGACGCAATGGAATTCCATCATGTGTTTGTTCGCGTCCTCACCTGCATTGCCATGAAAGGAAGGTAACTGGTGAATTAAACCGGATTTTAATTTGAAGTTACCTGCTACCACGGGGTAGTTAATGCACAAAGGCTGCAGGTTCAGGTCTGGCGCTGCCAGTTGCTTAAGCGTCCGTGGCGCATCACCTTGCGCCATCTCGTCAAATAAGAAGGGATTGCCTTCTTCTCTTTTCAACGTTCCTTGCCCCGCACGGGCTTCTCTACGTAACCGCCGCTCCTCTCTGTCAATCTCAGGGATAAACTGCAAACTACTACCCTCAGAGGAACGGGTCATACACAAACAAAAATCCAAACATACAAATTACAAACAAGAAAAATTTTCAGTCAACCATCAATAAATCAAATTCAAACTTCAATCATAAATTCAATCAATTGCCTATTCCCCGGCAACGGCGCCAATTTTGGTGGGCGGATTTTTGAATATCCACTTAATCTCAAGCTGTCGAGGCTTGCCAAAATACGATTTATAAAGCCTATGACCAAGGCTTTGCAGCCAGTGGTAACAGGGTCGATCCAAGGAATGGGAAGATTGAATTTACTAGTGAAATTGGGATTTAATTGATTAATTGGTAACGGGGGGTTTTAGCATGCAAAGGAAATAGTAAGAAAGCTAACGAAGGAAGAATAATATGAAGAGAACGTGTGCGCGGTTTGGGGAGTCTCGGGATCAATTGTTAGACAAATTCAGCTTATCATTTAATTCTAATAACATGGAATTCAATTTACTGAACACGCGGACGACTACCAGAGAAGCCCCAAAGTAGCCGACTCCATGGATTTTAATTAGACCACACAGTTCTAATTACACTTTATCTAATCCTACATCAAGGTGATCAGCCCCAAGGTAAATTTAGACAGTCACTAGCTAACCGCGACGAACATTCGAGCGTGAATTCTAATTGCTAGTAGATTGCCCGCAAACGATGTATGCAATCAACAATTATCCTACCCGACCCGATACTTCGATTTAATTCTATCTACCTGTGTTACTTAGTCGAGCAGTGAGAGGCACGGCATCGCTACTCTTTAACATACACAACATGCGAAACTACTCGAGTGTCAATCGGCGTATTTTAACATGCGCGTTGGATTAAGCAAAGTAGATAAATGCAAAGTAAACAGAACCAATATGCATATCAAAACTCAGATTATCAAAGCTAAATCGTCTAACAAAATCCCCCTAAACAAATCCCAAACCGTCACCCTTACCTTAGCCGCTCACGGCGCGGTTCGTCAATCCCGCTCCAACAACGACCATGGAAGGATTCATCTACTTATTACAATGGAAAGTGGAGCTCACAAGCATGCCAACAATGGCGGAGCTCCACGGAAAATAGAGAGAAAATGGGGAAGAAGAAGACCAAAATCAGCAAAATCCGTAGAGAGATGAAGGAGAAGATCCAAAAAAATGTGCAGGAAAATCGTCTTTTAGCTGCTGCCATCGTCGTAGCGTCGAGACGCTAGGCCAGCGTCTCGACGCTGTGCCCTATGTTTTCCGCGCGCGCGCTCGCGATGGCGTCGCGACGCAAGGCCAGCGTCGCGACGCTGCCCCGATAAAATTCCTGCGCGCGCCTCCTCCGGAGCGTCTCGACGCCAAGCAGGGTCTCGACGCCAGGGCAGCGTCGAGCTAGCGTCTCGACGCTATCACTCGACGCTTGCTCTCGGGTTTTTCCAGCGTCGAGCCAGCGTCTCGACGCTGGCTCTCGGGTTTGGGGCTGAAGCTTTGCCTCTCCAAGGCTGTTTTGGCCCGTTTCTTCACGGAACAAGTTCCCCTCTTCCAGATGCATTCCCGGGGCGCTAAAACTCTGCTTTAAGCACTCGAACATGCCCAACGGACGCACGAGCTCTTTGCTGCTTTTCTCCTACAAAAGAGATATATTTAATCAATTGAAAGCGGACTTTAGCTATAATTAGGAAGCATTTATCAGCTCCAAAATGGAGTTATCAGGCCTCAGTGGACCTCGCCATCTGATGAGCCTCTCCTCTATAACCCTCCAATTGAGAAGGATGGGATTATGTTTGCCATTCCCTCGGATGAGGTTATTGAGGAGGGCATAGCAGTTTGGAGAGGTTCGTTGGTGGGTCAGTTTATGGATGGAAAACTTCCCTTTTTTGTTCTTGATCGGCTGGTCAGGAGGATCTGGGGTCATGTGGAAGTTCCAACCATTAACTTGTTTGACAATGGTTTGATCATCTTCAGGTTCCAAAAGGACTCAGCTCGGGACTGGGTCTTGGAGAATGGCCCCTGGCACTTCGGGGGGAAGCCTATCCTTCTGAGGCAGTGGGCCCCTGGGATTGTCCCCCAGACCTTTGTGTTCGATAAAATACCGGTGTGGGTTAAGTTTTTCCATGTCCCTATGGAATTGTGGACCACTCCTGGGTTGAGTAACATTGCAAGTACGGTTGGTGTTCCTTTACGGTTGGATAAGCCTACAAAGGACAAAACGTGCTCCTCGTATGCTCGGGTTTGTGTGGAGGTCGCTATTGATGCCCCTCTTCCTAGTAAGGTTGGGGTCACTGTTTATGGGGTGGATCATACTATCCCAATTGAGTACGAGTGAAAGCCCAAGCGCTGCCTATCTTGTCGTGTCTTCGGTCACTCAGACTCAGGCTGTCCGAAAAAGACTGAGAGTAGTATTGATCCCATCCTCCCTACACAGGTGTCTACTGAGGGTGGGGTCAAGGTGCCGGCCCAGAGTGATGGCGTGAGCTCGGATCAGGTCCTGGTTGCTAGTGGGGAGGGTCAACAGGCCTCCTCTCTTGAGGCTGTTGATGAGTTTATCCCTTTGGAAGGGAAATCTCGTAGGCGTAAACGGAACAGGAAGAAGGTTGCCAAATCCTTGGCTGCGACAGACTCGTCTGCCCATCCCATTGCCTTGGTTAGTCTCCCGAGTTCTCCTATTGGCCCCTCCTCTCGGCTCCCCCGTTCTCCTGAGCCCCCAAAGGGGTTTCACGTGACTAACTCTTTCGGTTCTCTTTCGGATTCCTTGGGGTGTGATTTGGCCCCCCCGAGGGTGCTTTCCTTAGTGGAAAAGACGCTCTGTGACAGTGTGGACCCTCGATGGTGTCAGGATGCCACTATTTCCCCTTCTACGTCCTATGTCTAGTTGGTGCTCGTGGAATGTCCGCGGTCTCACTGACCTGACAAAACGACGATGTGTTCGTTCCTTTTTGCAGTCTGAGAATATTGGTTTCTGCTGTCTGGTGGAAACTAAGGTTAAGGCTCATCAGTTTGACCTTGCGTTTCGTTCCTTTGGTGCCGATTGGCAGTGCGTGTGTAGTTGTGGGGATAGTGGTCTGAGTCGCATTTGGGTGTTATGGCGTTCCCGACGCTTCTCCTTCTCTCCTAGCCTGATTAGTCCTCAGCTGGTCACTGGCTCCCTGGTGGATCTGTCTTCCCAGGTTGCGACTCATATTGCCTGTGTGTATGGGTCCAATCTCGAGGTTGGGCGGTCCGCTTTGTGGAGGGAGCTGGCTTTGGCTTGTTCGAGCTGGTCTTCCCCGGGAGTGGTTATGGGAGACTTTAATGAGACTCGGCGGCTGTCTGAGAGGAGTGGTGGTAACCATAGCATCTCTGCGATGGGAGACTTTGATTCTGCTCTCCTTGAGGTTGACTTGGTTGAGCTGCCGGTCCAGGGGAATTGGTTCACTTGGACTAGTCGCCCCAGGGGCGGCCCGGGAGGTCAGTTGGGAAGGTTGGATAGAGTCTTGGTGAATGCTGAGTGGGCTTCTACCCGCCCTTTGTGTGTGGTGCAGGTGCATGAGTGGGGTGTTTCTGATCATAGTCCGATGGTGTTCTCTCCTGGCCCTTTTGGTGCTCGTCGGTCTCCCTCCTTTCGGTTCTTTAACCATTGGGGGGAGTCTGATAGGTTTTTGTCTGTGGTCGCTAGTAGGTGGGTGACCCGTGTTGGGGTCTCTCCGCTTGTTAGCTTCGCTAGCAATTTAAAGGGCTTAAAGAGTTCTCTAAGGCAGGAGTTTGGGACGCCGATTGCCGTGCTTAGTCAGCAGGTTGTTGATCTTCGGTTGGCCATGGAGGCTGCCCAAGCTGGAGTTTTGGCAGACCCCCTTTCTCCCTCCCTCCAGCTTCAGGCCTCTGAGGCCTCGGATAGGTTCTGGGCAGCAGCTAGGTGTGAAGAAGCCTCCCTTCGGCAGAAATCGAGGGTTAAGTGGCTGGCGTTAGGGGATAGGAACTCGGGTTTCTTTCACAGGAGTGTCAAAGTTAGGGCAGCCCGGAATAGCTTTTCCTCTCTGGTTGATGGTTCTGGGGCCAGGATTTCTGCCCATGAGGACATCTCGAGTTCTCTGGTTCGTTATTTCCAGGGGCTCTTGGGGTCCTAAGGGGTTGGTTACCGTGACCTTACAGAGCAATTAAAGCCGATTGTGGGGTTTGTGTGGTCTGATCAGTGTGTAACTGATCTCATCCGCCCCATCTCGAGAGATGAGGTCCGAGCTGTTCTCTTTTCCATGAGTAGTGCCAAGGCACCTGCCCGGATGGCTTCCCTGTGGGGTTTTTCAAAGCTGCTTGGAGTGTTGTTGGGGATGATTTCTGTTCCGCAGCGCTTCACTTCTTTGAGACCTCCTTCTTTCCTCCTAGTATCAATGCCACCTCTCTCACCTTGATTCCTAAGAAGGTGGGTGCCTCCCGGGTTGAGGATTTCAAGCCTATTTCATGGGTTCAATCCTCGCTTTAATTAAAATACCGTTGCAAAAAAAAGAAACCAATATTCTCAGACTGCAAAAAGGACTATGAGGTCATGGGTCTTGGTGCCTTAAGGCGATTATGGGGCTTCGGGATCAATTCCGTCCACTTATCCGCTTTTCCATAGGTGACGGTTCTAGGTGTCGTATGTGGGTTGATCCTTGGCTGCCTGATGGTCCTATTCTCCCCAGAATTAGTGATCGTATCTTGTATGACGCAGCTAGTCATATTCAAGCGATGGTCTCTGATTTTTTGCTACCTGATGGTTCGTGGCGGTGGCCGGTAGTGTCTCCTGATTTGTTGGAGATCGCCGATGCTGTGCGCTCTACTGTGTGTTGCCCAGGTAGGGAGGATAAGTTGATCTGGGTTCCTGGCGGGATTGGTTTTTCGGTCTCTAGTGCTTGGGAGGCGATTCGCCCCCGTGGGACAGTGGTCCCGTGGCAGGGTTTGCTTTGGTTCGGGGGGAATATTCCGCGTCATGCTTTTGTCACTTGGCTGGCCTTGAGGGACCGCTTGTATACTCGTGATAGGCTGGCTCGGTGGATCCCCTCGACACCTACTGATTGTTTGCTTTGTTTGTCCGGGACTGAGTCCCGTGACCACTTGTTCTTCCAGTGCCCCTTTGCGAGTTTGGTGTGGGAGGATATCCTCTGTTGGGGCAGAGCTTCCCGCCTCGTTCTCCCTTGGGATGCTGAGCTTGAGTGGATTTGTCGGGTGAGTGCTGGGCAGCACAAGCGTAAGCTTGTTTGGAGGGTGGCCTGGTGTGCCGTGATTTACCATATCTGGATGGAACGCAATTTGCGTTTTCATGGCCCGGGTCACCATCCTACTCAGTCGGTTATCGCTGCTATTCGGTCTGATATTTCTTCTGCTTGCTCGTCCTGGGTGGGTGCGGTTTCGGTCGTCTCCCCCTGGGATTCTTTTGATTGACTTTGTCTTGTTCTTTGAGTGTGTGCAGGTGTTTTGTCAGGTTGCTCTATGTGGTGCTGTCTCGCTTATGGCGTTTGCTTCTTCCCCTGATCTGTCCCTGGTTCATGCTGTTGTCCATTCTGCTGGAGGGGTTTCTGGTTTTGGTGCTGGCTTCTTCATCTGTTTGTCCTTGGCTGCCCTTGGCTTTTCTCCCTGGTGGGATTCTTGTGTGGGGCTCTGCGAGGCTAGTCTGTGGGGTGTCCCGAGCTGTTGGAGTGCTTCAGGCGGTGCTTGTTTCTTCTGCAGTTGGCTGTCCTTCTCTTGTTCTGTGGGTTCTCGTTGTCCCCTGCCGGTCCTGGTTCCTAATTGAGTTGAGTTCTGGTCGCTTGTTGTCACCCCGAAAGGCGCTTTGTCCTGAGGGTGTGTGGGCTTTTGGTGGGTCCTTGGATCTGGCTTTGTCGAGGGAAGCGATGCTGGCTGGGTCCCTGTGGCTTTCTGTCGTGCCTGCATACCGGATGGTTGTTCTTTTGCCATAAGTAGGGGGAAGATGAGTTGATGGGCCTCTTCTTTGGTCGGTTTCTTGGTCGAGCTTGGGGGGCGAGATTCTTGCTTGCATTTGAAGGATGGCCAGCTTGGCCCCTTATTTCTCAGCATCTGCCTGTCCTCTCTCTTGTTTGCTTGGTGCCCTTTGACCCTGTCTGGTGTTGCTCTGTCGCTAGTTCCGGCCGGGGGTTGGATGGTCTGGGGAGTTTTGTGGGCAGGTCGCGGTTGAGGTGTCACGATTCCCTCGTCATCTATCTCTTTGTTTTCCTCCTGCTTCAGCTGTTTCTTTGCTTTTTAGTTGTGTTACTTCTTTCTGCTTTTTGTATTTTCTAGCTCCTTCCCGTTTGTGGGTTGGATGCTGGGCTATGTTGTTGTTTGGCTTATTGCTTTCCCTCGGGCTGTGAGGTTTCCGTTGTGTTGTTTTCGTTTTGTTGTCGTACATTGGTTCTCCCAGTGTTTGTTCCCTTGTTGTTGTGCCCTTTGGCCTCGGGCTTTGAGGCCTTTTGCTTATATATAATCACTTTTGCAAAAAAAAAAAAGGATCGAACACATCGTCCTTTTGTCGGGTCAGTGAGACCGCACATTCCACGAGCACCAACTAGACATAGGAAGTAGAAGGGGAGACAATGGCATCCTAACACCATCGGGGGTCCACACTGTCACAGATCGTCTTTTCCATTAAGGAAACCACCCTCTGGGGGGCCAAATCACACCCCAAGGAATCCGAAAGAGAACCGAAAGAGTTAGTCACATGTACCCACTTCGGGGGCTTAGTAGAACGGGGGAGCCGAGGGGAGGGGCCAATAGGAGAACTCGGGAGTCTAGCCAAGGCAATGGGAATGGCAGACGAGTCTGCAGCCAAGGACTTGGCAGCCTTCTTCCGTTTACGCCTGCGGGATTTCCCTCCCACAGGGATAAAGTCATCACCAGCCTCAAGAGTGGAGGCCTGTTCACCCCCCCACTAGCAACCCCTACCTGATCCGAGCTCAGGCCATCACTCTGGGCCGACACCCTGACCCCACCCTCAGTAGACACCTGTGTAGGGAGGATGGGATCAAAACTACTCATAGTCTTTTTTGGACAGCCGGAGTCCGAATGGCCAAAGACCCGACAGGATAGGCACCTCTTGGGCTTCCATTCATACTCAATGGGGATAGTATGATCCACCCCATAGACAGTGACCCCAACCTTACTAGGGAGAGGGGCATCAATCGCAACCTCCACACAGACCGCGCCATTCGGACTTTGGTGGATTTGACAAAACTTGAAACAACATTAGCAGTATCAACTTTGGTGGCCTTAGCCTCCACCCATTTAGACACGTAGTCCACAGCCAATAAGATATAGACAAAACCAAAAGAAGGGGGAAAAGGTCCCATAAAGTCCATACCCCAAACCTAAAAAATTTCACAAGTTAAAATGGGGTTTTGGAGCATTTCATTCCTACTAGTGATGGACCCTTTTCTCTGACACTGATCACAAGATTTACAAAATTCATAACAATCCTTAAACAGTGATGGCCAGAAAAACCCACAATCTAAAATTTTCCTTGCAGTCCTATTTTGCCCAAAGTGTCCCCCACATGCAAATTCATGGCAAAAAGTAAGTATGGACCTATGTTCAGACTTAGGGACACACTTCCTAATTACTTGGTCAGCGCAAAATTTCCATAAAACGGGCTCTTCCCAAACATACGTCTTGGCTTCGCTTTTCAGCTTAGCTCTTTGGTTATATGAAAAGTCGAATGGGAACGTACCTGTGACCAAGTAGTTGACAATGTCGGCGTACCATGGTGTCTCCACACTTACCTGGAAGAGAACTTCGTCAGGGAACTCATCATTCAGAGGCAAGTCATCCTCATTACGCACAATACGGCTCAAGTGGTCCGCAACGGTATTTTCTGATCCTTTTCTGTCCTGAACAGAGACGTCGAACTCCTGGAGTAATAACACCCATCTGAGCAGTCTAGGCTTCGAGTCTTTCTTGTTCATCAAGTATCGAACTGCTGCATGATCAGAAAAAACAATTACTTTAGATCCAAGAATATATGGCCGAAATTTATCAAGAGCGAACACAATGGAAAGCAGCTCCTTCTCTGTTGTTGTGTAGCCGATTTGCGCGGAGTTGAGCGTCCTGGAGGCATAATAGATCACATGGCTCTTCTTGTCTATCCTCTGGCCCAGCTCAGCGCCCACGGCATAATTGCTTGCGTCGCACATGATCTCGAAAGGAGTCCCCCACTGTGGTGGATGAATGATGGGTGCGTTGGTCAAGCACTTCTTCAGGACATCGAAGGCAAACTTGCACTGCTTGTCAAAACAGAATGGAACATCCTTTTTCAGCAAGCTTGTCATCGGAGTCACTATCTTCGAGAAGTCCTTTATGAACCTGCGGTAAAAACCTGCGTGACCAAGAAAAGAACGCACTTCCCGAAGGTTCGTGGGGTAAGGTAAATCAGATATGACATCAATCTTAGCTTTATCAACCTCTATCCCCTTAGCTGACACAACGTGACCTAATACTATGCCCTGACTGGCCATGAAATGACACTTTTCAAAATTTAAAACAAGATTAGTTTCGATGCATCTTTCCATGACTCTAGACAAGTTAAACAGGCAATCCTGAAATGAACTTCCATATACAGTTAAATCATCCATAAAGACTTCGATGCATTTTTCTACAAATTCAGAAAATATTTTTTTTTTGCAAAAGTGAATATATATAAGCAAAAGACCTCAAAGCCCGAGGCCAAAGGGCACAACAACAAGAGAACAAACACTGGGAGAACCAATGTACGACAACAAAACGAAAACAACACAACGGAAACCTCACAGCCCGAGGGAAAGCAACAATGAAACCAAACAACAACATACCCCAGCATCCAACCCACAAGCGGGAAGGAGCTAGAAAAGACAAAAAGCAGAAAAAGGAAACACAACTGAAAAGCAAAGAAACAGCTGAAGCAGGAGGAAACAAAGAGAGAGAACACGAAGGAATCGTGACACCTCAACCGCGATCCGCCCACAAAACTCTCCAGGCCATCCAACCCCCGGCCGGTACTAGCGAAAGAGCGACTCCAGACAGGGTCAAGGGGCACCAAGCAAAACAGAGAGAGGACAGGCAGATGCTGAGAAATAAGGGGCCAAGCTGGCCATCCATCAAATGCAAGCAAGAAGCCCGCCCCCCAAGCTCGACCAAGAAACCGAACAAAGAAGAGGCCCATCAACTCGTCTTCCCCCTACTTATGGCAAAAGAACAACCATCCGGTATGCAGGCACGGGAGAAAGCCACAGGGACCCAGCCAGCATCGCTTCCCTCGACAAAGCCAGATCCAAGGACCCACCAAAAGCCCACACACCCTCAGGACAAAGCGCCTTCCGGGGTGACAACAAGCGTCCAGAACTCAACTCAATTAGGAACCAGGACCGGCAGGGGACAACGAGCACCCACAGAACACCGAGTGGACAGGTACAAGTAGTCTTTTCTTGGTCTTCCTGGGCTATGGGTATTTGATAAAACCCAGAAAAACCATCTAGAAAACAGAAGAATGGCTTCCCAGCTAAACGCTCCACCATTTGATCTATGAAGGGAATCAGAAAATGGTCCTTCTTAGTCACATCATTCAGTTTTCTAAAATCTATACACATTCTCCACCCATTTTGCACTCTCTTAGGTACTAACTCACCCCGCTCATTTCTAACAACAGTTATGCCCGTGTTTTTAGGTACAACATGAATCGGGCTAACCCACTGGCTATCAGAAATGGGAAAGATAATACCTGCATCCAGGAGTTTGTGTATCTCAGACAACACTACCTCTTTCATTGCAGGGTTCAGTCTCCGCTAAGGTTCTCGGGATGGCTTCGCTCCCTCATCCAACCGAATCTTGTGCATGCACAACACTGGACTCAACCCGTGCAAGTCTGCCAACGTCCATCCAATGGCTCTTTTGTTCTTTTTCAAGACCTCGACCAACTCGCCTTCTTGCTCCGATGTGAGCTCCTTGGAGATAATTACCGGTAGTGTCTCCACCTCACCCAAGTACACGTACTTGAGATGACCCGGCAACTCCTTTAATTCCAACTTGGGAGCCTGCAAAAGAGATGGTAATATTTTAGTTGGCTTTTCACATGTCTCTAAAGCGAAAGTAGGTTGTTCAGATGAGTCATACAATATGGGAACACTACTTTCAACCTCTCCAACAATTTCAGTAAAAACGAGTGGGTCATCCCCATCAACAACAGTCATGCATTCTTCTTGTTCTAAAGTATCTATTAGATCAATTTTACAGACAGAATGCACATCAGCATGTTGTTTCATGGCATCAAATACATTAAATTCGAACACATCCCCTTCATACTCAACAGATAAGGTACCATCATGCACATTAATTTTTGTCTTAGCGGTTTTCATGAATGGTCTACCAAGTAAAACTGAAGTAGTGGGCGTGTTTTCTTCCATATTTATAACATAAAAATCAGCAGGAAAGATCAAATCCTTAACCTTAACCAACACGTCCTCAATCACCCCTAGAGGATGAATAGAAGACCTATTAGCTAACTGGATAATTAAACTGGTTTCCTGCATACCTTCTAAACCGAGGCTTTTGTAGACTGAGTATGGCATAACATTAATTGAGGCTCCTAAGTCTAGCATAGCGTGCTCGATTTCTCTATCTCCTATAGTACATGGCAAGAGGAACATACCTGGGTCCTGGCATTTGTTTGGAATACCTTTGGTTATCAGGGCAGAAACATTCTTGCTTACCACGACTCTCTCAGCACCTTTGGTCTTCCTCTTCATGGTGCACATCTCCTTTAGAAATTTAGCGTACCTTGGGATTTGCTGAATTGCATCAAGCAGCGGTATATTGATCCCAACTTTTCTCAGCGTCTCCAGAACATCCGCGTCCTCGACTTCTTTAGGTGGCCTCGCCAACCTATTAGGAAAAGGAGCAACGGGAGTGTAAGACTTCATAGAAATATAAGGAGAAGGTACAACTGTTTCAGAGGGTGTTTAAATACACTTTATCTGGAGATATCTCTGAATCTTTGTTAGAGTCCTCGGGAGTGGTACGTGATGGTATCTCTTTGCCACTTCTGAGGTTTATCGCACTAACACCTTCCGCTTTGGATTCAATTTTGCTCATTCTTTCCTTCACTTCCGTGAACTCATCTCTTAGAGATTTCATCTGCGACCTGGTCTCATTGCTAGCTTCCATAAGTGACTTGAACATGCCTTCAATGGCTTGACCTGAAATAGAAGAAACAGCCTGAGATGATTTTTCTTGCATCGTATGAATCAAACCAAATACCTGAGACAATTGTTCTTTGAGCTCTTCGATGTCGGAAGACATCTTAGAATGCTCATTTCTTCCTTCGAATTGACGACGGTTCTCAGCCATGTTGGAGATCAACTGTCTGGCTTCCGCAGGTGTTTTCTCCCAAAGGGCTCCTCCACTCGATGCGTCAAGCATCTGGCAGTCATGCGGAAGCAACCCATCATAGAAGAATTCGATAAGCGCGGCTTCTGCTATCAGGTGGTTCGGGCATTTCTCACAAAGTTTGCTTGATACGAAACCTCCAAGAATAAGCGTGAGAACCCCTTGATTATACGGACCCCCAACACATTAACTTGAAAACCCCAGTAGCCAATTCGATCGCAGCCCCTAAGAAAGGCTAGAATACAGGTTACTTAGATGATCTAACAAACCAAGGATCGGACAAAGCTTTTGGCTCCCATCAACCCTCGATCTTCAAAGCACTCCACAAGTAAGACAGATCAATCCTCACTTGAATGCTCCAAATATTCATGCATTCTATCACAAGAACACACAAGAAACAAAGCTTAAAAGCTTTCAGGGTTTAAAACCCAAAACACTACATTTTATATCTCATATCAAGTTGTCTTTTACAATAGACAAGGCTAATCCCTTTTATAGACAAAGAATTAAGCCAAGAGACTCCTAACATAAATGCTAATATGAAAAGTCATATTGAAATACAAAAAGTTGCCTTGATATTCTAAAAGACACCTTGGAAAACCAAAAAGTTTATCTTGAAATATGAAAGATCACCTAAAACTTAGTTCCACTTTAAATGAGTACATTAAGTAACTAATATGGATTTTAAACTTAGTTTTAACATGATCTATTAGTCTTCCACGAAATGGACTTGTGAGATAATGAAGTTCATGCATTTCTCTTCCCTGTTGACTTTGATTCTTCCTCCATAACAATGGTTTGACTTCATTAAGCTTCATCATGGATATGAATTGGATTGTCAAAATAATTCATATCATCCTCCCATTCTTCAAAAGGATTCGTCCTCGAATCCAAAAGATTTTTTGAGCACCACCTTGGATGGAAATTTGATTGTCAAAATAATTCACCAATATATATCAATTTGTTTTCAAGAACTGTTGGATTTCCAAATATGGAAAGTTTTCTGCAGGAGCTTCTTTACTATTTGTGTGATATCTTCTTCCTCAGAGCTCGGATTGGAACAAAACAAATAGGGTTATAAAGATACTTCAATAAGCTTCAAAATGGTACCCAATTTGACTGCTTTAGCAATAGTAATCAGAAAGCTATCATATTTCGAAGTCAGCAGCAGCAGATTGTAGATAGCAGTTTTTCCAGACCGAACAATATTCATTCAAAAATAAATATCTTTTGTTCTACTCAATGAAATTGTACAAAAAAGATTTGTATGGATAGCTGACTCACAGAGCTTTAATTGGATATCAAGTAGGCTTATTTCGGAGATGTAGAACACTAATAAACAAGGAATAGAATGTAGATAAGGAAATTAAAAAAAAAAACTGGGCAGAACACTCAAAACGCTTGGGCTGAAGAAAAATTGATAACTAAAGTTATAGAGCTTGGGTTAATGTGAAATTTGTCTTGTTGGATAGATAAATTTGTGCTGAGAAATACAAGAACAAATTTGACACACTTTACTGCAATTGGAATCTTCAAACATACAAAATACTGCAGATGCACGCGGAAGACTTACAGAGAAACACTTCAAGAAGATGATTTTTTTTTTTTTTTTTGAGTTTTAAATAAGATGGAATAAAAGACACGAAAGAAAGATAAATGATATACCCGATCTAGAGCCAAAGCTCTGATACCAAATGATACGAAACCTCCAAGAATAATCGTGAGAACCCCTTGATTATACGGACCCCCAACACATTAACTTGAAAACCCCAGTAGCCAATTTGATCTCAGCCCCTAAGATAGGCTAGACGACAGATTACTTAGATGATATACCCGACCTAGAGCCAAAGCTCTGATACCAAATGATACGAAACCTCCAAGAATAAGCGTGAGAACCCCTTGATTATACGGACCCCCAACACATTAACTTGAAAACCCCAGTAGCCAATTCGATCGCAGCCCCTAAGAAAGGCTAGAATACAGGTTACTTAGATGATCTAACAAACCAAGGATCGGACAAAGCTTTTGGCTCCCATCAACCCTCGATCTTCAAAGCACTCCACAAGTAAGACAGATCAATCCTCACTTGAATGCTCCAAATATTCATGCATTCTATCACAAGAACACACAAGAAACAAAGCTTAAAAGCTTTCAGGGTTTAAAACCCAAAACACTACATTTCATATCTCATATCAAGTTGTCTTTTACAATAGACAAGGCTAATCCCTTTTATAGACAAAGAATTAAGCCAAGAGACTCCTAACATAAATGCTAATATGAAAAGTCATATTGAAATACAAAAAGTTGCCTTGATATTCTAAAAGACACCTTGGAAAACCAAAAAGTTTATCTTGAAATATGAAAGATCACCTAAAACTTAGTTCCACTTTAAACGAGTACATTAAGTAACTAATATGGATTTTAAACTTAGTTTTAACATGATCTATTAGTCTTCCACGAAATGGACTTGTGAGATAATGAAGTTCATGCATTTCTCTTCCCTGTTGACTTTGATTCTTCCTCCATAACAATGGTTTGACTTCATTAAGCTTCATCATGGATATGAATTGGATTGTCAAAATAATTCATATCATCTCAGGTAGAGCTGATCTTCAGTTATGTCACCAGGCTTCATCGCGGAACTTATCATTTGAAACTCTTTGAGGTGCTTATAGGGATCTTCATCTGCTTCACCATGAAAGGAAGGCAAATGATCAATTAAGCCTGACTTAAGTACAAACTCACCTGAGATTTCCGGGTAGGAAATACAAGAAGGTTGGTGGCCCATAGCAAACGATGTCCACTGTCTGAGCGTCTTTGGGTCTCCACCCTCATCGGCGGTCTCCATTTTTTTTTCACAATAAAAATTAAGCACTTCTAGCACACTTAAACAAACAGATCAAAAATTGCAAATAATAAAAGAATAAACAAAATTTTTAAAGTAAAAATTAAAAGTCTACAAATCAAATCTAAATTAGGCCGAATTACACTTAGTTCCCCGGCAACGGCGCCAATTTTGGTAACGATATTATTGAACTATCGCCAATCATCGGGTTGTCGAGACCCGCCAAAATGAATTTATAAGTGCCCGAATTCACTAAACTATTAGTAGAGTAGCGGCAACGGGGTCGATCCACAGGGAATTAAGTTAATTAGACTTAATCTCAATTAAATTTGCAAACTATTAAAGTAAATGAACTAAGGGGGAATTTGTTGGTTTCTAAATTACTAAGAAGGAACAATGCAATGGAAAATTTGGCTAACGGAGTTTTCGACTCGGGATGATCGGGAGTAAATCTAGCATGCCTCTTGGATCATAGAATGACGAGTATTATGGCTAAATAATTTAACGAATACACAGCCCGCCTAAAATTAATAAATAACTCAGACATGCTCCATGGAATTAATTAGACATAATTAATCATGCTAATCAAGCATATCGTTCGGACATTGGCGGCCAACGCTCTCCCAAGACTGAACGATAGCAACGAGCAAACTGTGACAACTATCTAATTTGGACGCGAAATTAGTATGTCGATTTGGAATTGTAATTCGGGAAGAACGAACGCCGAGAGCGCAAGGACGCCAATACGCTCAAAGGTGTCGTTATTCCTTGTTACTTGGCGGATCAGAGAGGCACGACATCAAATCCTTAAACTAATGAACATGCTCAAAATCAAGGGTGCCTAGTCCTAAATCATTCAAACATGCTCATAGATTAAGCTAAGAAGTAGAACTCAATTCATTAGATAATTCAACCAAATCAGAATTTAAATTTTACAATCTCCCCAAGAGTTCAAGCTACATTTCTCCTTTACAATCCTGAGCCAAAAACGGTAAATCTACTCACTCATGAGTTGTGTGGTGTGGGACGGCTTCCAATCGAGCTTCCTAGCCCCTCCCATGGTGAAAACAGCTGCTGGAACGTCAAATCAGGCGCGGAGCTCGAGGTAGAAGATGATAATGGCGGCTAAAATCGGACAGAAACTTAAGTAATCCGTCGTAGCCTCGAGACGCTAGGGCAGCGTCTCGACGCTGCGCCCTAAATAATCCGCGCGCGCAGTCGGGGTGGCGTCGAGACGCTCGCACAGCGTCGAGACGCTTGTGCGGCGTCGAGCGAGCGTCGAGACGCTGTCGCTCGACGCTTGCTCTTGGGTTTTTTCTTCAAATCAGCGCTTCAGACTTCGGGGCGTCGAGACGCTCTGACAGCGTCGAGCTAGCGTCGCGACGCTGTCGCTCGACGCTAGCTCTCGGATTTTTGCATGGATTTCTGCCTTCAATTTCCCCAAAGTGCTCAACCTTCATGCCTTTGCATGGATCTTCCCCAGAAGTGTTCTTAGGCTTTAAAATTGCGATATTAAGCTCCGAAGAGCGCCGAAACGCTCTCGAGAGAGAATCACCGAGAACACCTGCAATAATCACATAAAAGCAAGATTAAGCCAATAATAAACGTGAATTAGGGACATAATTATAGCTCCAAAATGGAGCTATCAGCACTCGAAACAGAAAAGCCAATCCCGCCTGGAACCCAGATCAACCTATCCTCCCTACCTGGGCAACACACAGTAGAGCGCACGGCATCGACAATCTCCAACAACTCAGGAGACACTACCGGCCACTGCCACGAACCATCAGGTACCAGGAAATCAGAGACCATAGCTTGAATATGACTAGCTGCGTCATACAGGCACTAATCCTGGGGAGAATAGGACCATCAGGCAGCCAAGGATCAACCCACATACGACACCTAGAACCATCGCCAATGGAAAACCGGACAAGTGGACGGAATTGGTCACGAAGCCCCATAATCGCCTTGAGGCACCAAGACCACATAGACGACACAAGAATTGTCCAAAGAGACCGACCACGGAGGATATACTCCTCCATCCAAGCGACCCATAGAGATCCATAGCGAAGCAGAAAGAGCCAAAGGAGCTTCATAACAGCTGCCGAGTTCCAGGATTGGATATGACGAATACCCAAACCTCCCTCCCGCTTCGGCAAACAAATGTCATCCCAGACAAACTTCGCCCCCCCGCGACCAGAAGGAGAGCCCTTCCAGAGGTAGCAACGAAGCAAACTCTCAACCCTATGGACTATACGAGCAGGCAGCACAAACACACTGGCCCAATAGACCTGGAAGCTCTGGAGGACCGACTAGATAAGCTGCAACCTTCCCGGATAGGAAAGAGCCCTAGCAGTCCAACTGCCAATCCTTGAGGTGATCCGATCAATCAGGGGCTGGCAATCCTGAGAAGACAGCCTACCTGAGATGAGAGGGAGCCCTAAGTAACAAACAGGCAGGGTCGCAAGAGCAACACCCATGAACTCAGCAAGACCGACAGCCACCGGGACAGGAACCCCCGCACAGAACATCGAGCTCTTAGCGGAGTTAGCCACAAGGCCCGAAAGCTCCTGGAAGTGAAGTAAGGTCTGCTGAAAAAACCTCAAAGAAGTCCTGTTCCCCGCAGAGAAAATCATCAAGTCATCCGCAAAACAAATATGGGTAAGATTAACCCTCTCGCACTTGGGATGAAACTCAAACTCAGGCGGCGGGGAATTCAGCAGCCTCGACAAGATTTCCATACACATGACGAACAGGTAAGGGGACAGGGGATCTCCCTGACGGAGACCACGCCTACCCGCAAAAAACCCCTCAGAGGACCCATTCACCGAAATGGAGAACATAGGCGAAGTAACGCAAGCCCGGATCCAGTTGACAAACTGGCAAGGCGTACCAATCGAGAGCAGTAAGCCAAAGAGAAAATCCCACTGGATAGAATCATAAGCTTTCTGCAGGTCGATCTTCAGCACACACCGCAGGCTCCCTTTGTTGAGGTGGTAACCCCCAACCAACTCCTGGCAGAGCAGAATGTTATCCACAATACTCCTTCCTTGAACAAAGGCCGACTGATTCGGACTTATGAAGGAAGGCAGCCACACACGAAGACGATTGGCCAAAACCTTTGCAATGCATTTATACAACACATTACAACAGGAAATAGGCCTGAAATCCTACCCCCGAGAGGCACCCACCTTCTTAGGAATCAAGGTAAGAGAGGTGGCATTGATACCAGGAGGAAGGAAGGACGTATCAAAGAAGTGAAGCGCTGCAGAACAGAAATCATCCCCAACAAAACTCCAAGCAGCTTTGAAAACCCCACAGGGAAGCCATCCGGCCCAGGAGCCTGGGCACTACTCATGGAAAAGAGAACAACTCGAACCTCATCTCTCGAGATGGGGCGGATGAGATCAGTTACACACTGATCAGACCACAAAAACCCCACAAACGGCTTTAATTTCTCTGTAAGGTCACGGTAACCAACCCCCTGGGACCCCAAGAGCCCCTGGAAATAATGAACTAGAGATCTCAAAATGTCCTCATGGGAAGACAACCTGGCCACAGAACAATCAACCAGAGAGGAAAAGCTATTCCGGGCTGCCCTAACTTTCACGCTCCTGTGAAAGAAACCCGAGTTCCTATCCCCTAACGCCAGCCATTTAACCCTCGATTTCTGCCGAAGGGAGGCTTCTTCACACCTAGCTGCGGCCCAGAACCTATCCGAGGCCTCAGAGGCCTGAAGCTGGAGGGAGGGAGAAAGGGGGTCTGCCAAAACTCCAGCCTAGGCAGCCTCCATGGCCAAGCGAAGATCAACAACCTGCTGACTAAGCACGACAATCGACGTCCCAAACTCCTGCCTTAGAGAACTCTTTAAGCCCATTAAATTGCGAGCGAAGCTAACAAGCGAAGAAACCCCAACACGGGTCATCCACCTACTAGCGACCACAGACAAAAACCTATCAGACTCCCCCCCAATGGTTAAAGATCCGAAAGGAGGGAGACCGACGAGCACCAAAAGGGCCAGGAGAGAACACCATCGGACTATGATCAGAAACACCCCACTCATGCACCTGCACCACACACAGAGGGCGGGCAGAGGCCCACTCAGCATTCACCAAAACTCTATCCAACCTCCCCAACTGACCTCCCGGGCCACCCCTGGGGCGACTAGTCCAAGTGAACCAATTCCCCTGGACCGGCAGCTCAACCAAGTCAGCCTCAAGGAGAGCAGTATCAAAGGCTCCCATCGCAGAGATGCTATGGTTACCACCACTCCTCTCAGACAGCCGCCGAGTCTCATTAAAATCTCCCATAACCACTCCCGGGGAAGACCAGCTCGAACAAGCCAAGGTCAGCTCCCTCCACAAAGCGGACCGCCCAGCCTCGAGATTGGACCCATACACACAGGCAATATGAGTCGCAACCTGGGAAGACAGATCCACCAGGGAGCCAGTGACTAGCTGAGGACTAATCAGGCTAGGAGAGAAGGAGAAGCGGCGGGAATGCCATAACACCCAAATGCGACTCAGACCACTATCCCCATAACTACACACGCACTGCCAATCGGCACCAAAGGAACGAAACACGGAGTCAAACTGATGAGCCTTAACCTTTGTTTCTACCAGACAGCAGAAACCAATATTCTCAGCCTGCAAAAAGGAACGAACACATCGTCCTTTTGTCGGGTTAGTGAGACCGCGCACATTCCACGATCACCAACTAGACATAGGAAGTAGAAGGGGAAACAATGGCATCCTGACACCATCGAGGGTCCACACTGTCACAGAGCGTCTTTTCCACTAAGGAAACCACCCTCGGGGAGGCCAAAGCACACTCCGAAGAATCAGCTAGAGAAACAAAAGAGTTAGTCACGCAGACCCCCTTTAGGGGCTCAAGAGAACGGGAAAGCCTAGGGTTGGGGCCAATAGGAGACCTCGGGAGGCTAACCAAGGCAATGGGATGGACAGACGAGTCTGTCGCAGCCAAGGACTTCGCAGCCTTCTTCCTGTTCTGTTTACGCCTACGAGATTTCCCTTCCACAGGGAGAAACTCATCACCAACCTCAAGAGAGGAGGCCTGTTGACCCTCTCCACTATCACCCACTACCTGATCCGAGTCCACGCTCTCACTCTGGGCCGGCACCTTGACCTCACCCTCAGCAGACACCTGTGTCGTGAGGATGGGACCAACACTACCCACATTCTGTTTCGGACAACCCGTGTCCGAATGACCAAAGACTCGGCAAGACAGGCACCGCTTGGGCTTCCACTCATACTCAATGGGGATAGTGTGATCTACCCCATAGACAGTGACCCAAACTTTACTAGGAAGAGGGGCATCAATCGCAACCTCCACACAAACTCGAGCATACGAGGAGCACGTTTTGTCCTTTGTAGGCTTATCCAACCGCAAAGGAACACCAACCGTGCTCGCAATATTACTCAACCCAGCAAGGGTCCATAATTCCACAGGGACATGAAAAAACTTGACCCACACAGGAATTTTATCGAAGACAAAGGTCTGAGGGACTATCCCAGGGACCCACTGCCGCAGAAGGATAGGCTTCCCCCCGAAGTGCCAGGGGCCATTCTCTAATACCCAGTATCTAGCTGAGTCCTTTTGGAACCTGAAGATGATCAATCCATTATCAAACAAGTTAATGGTTGGAACTTCCACATGTCCCCAAATTCTCCTGACAAGACGATCCATAACATAAAAAGGAAGTTTGCTATCCATAAATTGACCTACCAAAGAACCTCTCCAGACTGATATGCCCTCCTCAATAACCTCATCCGAGGGAATGGCAAACATAAGCCCATCCTTCTCAATAGGAGGGTTATAGACTAGGGGTTCATCAGCAGGGGAGATCCACTGGGGCCCAAACAGATTGGCCCAAGTAGACTTCTGTCCCGGACCATTGGCCCCGCGGGCCCCATAGGGCCCACCAAGATTCGGCCCAAAACCATCCTCAGAACCCATAGACACAACATCCCCGTCACTAGCAACCATACCCGAGCGAGGTTGGCCTAACAGAGGAAACTTTCCTGGAATCCCCGACCCAAACCTCGTCCCAAGCGAGCCAAACCCCATTCCAGACTCACTAGCTCTATCCTTTCCCTCCAAGGGCAATAACTCCTCCCGAGGGGGGATACTACGGCGGGTCACCAAGTTGCCCAACTGTCCACGCCCGATTGGGCTAAAGGAGGATGACCCCATTGGGAAGACTCCTTGACCTAAGCCATTCAACATTGGGCCCAAACTCAATTTGTCAAGCCCATTAGCATTAAGTGGCATATTGTGATTCAATTCATTCAGCCCATTTTGGCCAAGCCCATTAAGCCCATCTTGGCCTAGCCCATTTGCATCTAGCCCATCTTGGTCAAGCCCAATGGACCTCATCCCAATTGGGCCTAACCTCTGCCCTAACTTTCACGCTCCTGTGAAAGAAACCCAAGTTCCTATCCCCTAACGCCAGCCATTTAACCCTCGATTTCTGCCGAAGAGAGGCTTCTTCACACCTAGCTGCTGCCCAAAACCTATACGAGGCCTCAGAGGCCTGAAGCTGGAGAGAGGGAGAAAGGGGGTCTGCCAAAACTCCAGCCTGGGCAGCCTCCATTGCCAAGCGAAGATCAACAACCTGCTGACTAAGCACGGCAATCGGCTTCCCAAACTCCTGCCTTAGAGACCTCTTTAAGCCCTTTAAATTGCGAGCGAAGCTAACAAGCGGAGAGACCCCAACACGGGTCACCCACCCCCTAGCGACCACAGACAAAAACCTATCAGACTCCCCCCAATGGTTAAAGACTCGAAAGGAGGGAGACCCACGAGCACCTAAAGGGCTTGGAGAGAAAACCATCGGACTATGATCAGAAACACCCCAATCATGCACGTGCACCACACACAGAGGGCGGGCAGAAGCCCACTCAATATTCACCAAAACTCTATCCAACCTCCCCAACTGGCCTCCCAGGCCACCCTGCGGGCGGCTAGTCCAAGTGAACCAATTCCCCTGAACCGGCAGCTCAACCAAGTCATCCTCTAGGAGAGCATTATCAAAGGCTTCCATCGCAGAGATGCTATGGTTACCACCACTCCTCTCAGTTAGCCGCCTAGTCTCATTAAAGTCTCCCATAACCACTCCAGGGGAAGACCAGCTCGAACAAGCCAAGGCCAACTCCCTCCACAAAGCAGACCGCCCCGCCTCGAGATTGGACCCATACACACAGGCAATATGAGTCGCAACCTGAGAACACAAATCCACCAGGGAACCAGTAACCAACTGAGGACTAATCAGGGTAGGAGAGAAAGAGAACCGGCGGGAACGCCATAACACCCAAATACGACTCAGGCCACTATCCCCATAACTACACACACTGCCAATTAGCCCCAAAGGAACGAAACACTAAGTCAAACGAATGAGCCTTAACCTTAGTTTCAACCAGACAGCAGAAACCAATATTCTCAGACTGCCAAAAGGAGCGAACACATCGCCCTTTTGCCGGGTCAGTGAGACCGCGCACATTCCACGAGCACCAACTAGACATAGGAAGTAGAAGGGGAGATGGTGGCATCCTGACACCCTTGAGGGTCCACACTGTCGCAGAGCGCCTATTCCACTAAGGAAATCACCCGCGGGGAGGCCAAGGCACACTCCGAGGAATCAGCTAGAGAACCGAAAGAGTTAGTCACTCGGACCCCCTTTGGGGGCTCAGGAGACTGGGAAAGCCTAGAGGTGGGGCCAAGAGGAGAACTCGGGAGGCTAACCAAGACAATGGGATGGCCAGACGAGTCTGTCGCAGCCAAGGATTTGGCAGCCTTCTTCCTGTTCCGTTTACGCCTACGAGATTTCCCTCCCACTAGGAGAAAATCATCACCCACCTCAAGAGAGGAGGCCTGTTGACCCTCCCCACAAGCGACCACTGCCTGATCCGAGCCCACGCCGTCACTCTGGGCCGGCACCTTGACCTCACCCTCTGTAGACACTTGTGTAGGTTGGATGGGATCAATACTACCCCCAGTCTGATTTGGACAACCTGAGTCCGAATGACCAAAGATACGCTAAGATAGGCACCGCTTGGGCTTCCACTCGTATTCAATTGGGATAGTATGATCCACACCATAGACAGTGACCCCAACCTTACTAGGAAGAGGGGCATCAATCGCGACCTCCACACAAACCCGAGCATACGAGGAGCATGTTTTGTCATTTGTAGGCTTATCCAACCGCAAAGGAACACCAACCGTGCTCGCAATATTGTTGAACCCATGAGTGGTCCACAATTCCATAGGGACATGAAAAAACTTGACCCACATCGGTATTTTATCGAATACGAAGGTCTGGGGGACTATTCCAGGGACCCACTACCTCAACAGGATAGGCTTCCCCCCAATGTGCCAGGGGCCATTCTCCAGGACCAAGTCCCGAGCTGAGTCCTGTTTGAACCTGAACATGATCAAACCATTATCAAACAAGTTAATGGTTGGAACTTCCACATGGCCCCAAATCCTCCTGACAAGCCAATCCAGAACAAAAAACGGGAGTTTGCCATCAATAAACTGACCCACCAAAGATCCACTCCAAACTGCTATACCCTCCTCAATAACCTCATCCGAGGGAATGGCAAACATAATTCCATCCTTCTCAATAGGAGGGTTATAGACTAGGGGTTCAGCAGCGGGGGAAGTCCACTGAGGCCCAAATAGATTGGCCCAACTAGCCTTTTGTCCCTGACCATGTAGCCCTAGAGGCCCACTGGGCCCAATCGGATTAGACCCAAACTCACCCAAAGAACCTACAGACGCATCATCCCCCGCACTAGCCCCCAAATTCGACCAAGGATGGCCTAACAGAGGAAACTTTCCTGGAATCCCCGAGCCATTCCTAGGCACAAGCGAGCTAAACCCCATCTCGAACTCACTATCTCCAACCCTTCCCTCTAGGGGCAAAACCTCAGCCTGAGTGGGAAAAGAGCGACAGGTCACCAAGTAGCCCAACTGACCCCGTCCAATAGGGCTAAAAGAGGGCGGCCCGATTGGACCAATTGGCAAGTCTCCTTGCCCTAAGTTAGCCAAAGTTGGGCCCACCCCCATTGGGTCAAGCCCACTAAGATGAAGCCCAATATGGTCAAGCCCATTAGCATTAGGCCCATTATGGCCAAGCCCAATGGCCTCCACTTCATTTAGGCCAAACCCGTTTTGGACTTCAATTTGGCCGACCTTCCGTTGCAAGGAATTTAACTTCCCACGGATTGGCCCAACAAGGGAATGTGAGATTAAGGACTTGCTTACTTTCGAAATTTTGAGATTCAAGCCATTAGTTGACTTACCAACGGCAGTGAAATCCTCATTTAATTGAGGACCGAGAGATACTATATTCGGATCACCAAATAAATGGTCAGCATGGAAGGTTTCAAGAGAATCATCCCTCCCATTCACAGCACCCACATTAATCATGGGAAGAGAAGGGATGCTCACGACAACACCCCCATCCATCCCGCCCTGGTGATTAAGGGACTTTCCTTCCATAGAACGCTCATTTAAAGGACGAGCAGCACCAGCCGGCCCCAAGGACGAAGAAGTAGGTTGCCCTAACCTGTCGTCTTCAACCTCCAGACGCGAATTGCCTGCATCTAAAGACCGAGAATTTGGTCGGTCTCTTTGGACGATTCCTGTGTCGTCTACGTGGTCTTGGTGCCTCAAGGCGATTATGGGGCTTCAGGACCAATTCCGTCCACTTATCCGGTTTTCCATTGGTGACGGTTCTAGGTGTCGTATGTGGGTTGATCCTTGGCTGCCTGATGGTCCTATTCTCCCCAGAATTAGTGATCGTATCTTGTATGACGCAGCTAGTCATATTCAAGCTATGGTCTCTGATTTTTTGCTACCTGATGGTTCGTGGCGGTGGCCGGCAGTGTCTCCTGATTTGTTGGAGATCGTCGATGCTGTGCGCTCTACTGTGTGTTGCCCAGGTAGGGAGGATAAGTTGATCTGGGTTCCTGGCGGGATTGGTTTTTCGGTTTCTAGTGCTTGGGAGGCGATTCGCCCCCGTGGGACAGTGGTCCCGTGGCAGGGTTTGTTATGGTTCGGGGGGAATATTCCGCGTCATGCTTTTGTCACCTGGCTGGCCTTGAGGGACCGCTTGTATACTCGTGATAGGCTGGCTAGGTGGATCCCCTCGACACCTACTGATTGTTTGCTTTGTTTGTCCGGGACTGAGTCCCGTGACCACTTATTCTTCTAGTGCCCCTTTGCGAGTTTGGTGTGGGAGGCTATCCTCTGTTGGGGCAGAGCTTCCCGCCTCGTTCTCCCTTGGGATGCTGAGCTTGAGTGGATTTGTCGGGTGAGTGCTGGGCAGCACAAGCGTAAGCTTGTTTGGAGGGTGGCCTAGTGTGTTGTGATTTACCATATTTGGATGGAACGCAATTTGCGTTTTCATGGCCCGTGTCACCGCCCAACTCAGTCGGTTATCGCTGCTATTCGGTCTGATATTTCTTCTGCTTGCTCGTCCTGGGCGGGTGCGGTTTCGGCCGTCTCCCCCTGGGATTCTTTTGATTGACTTTGTCTTGTTCTTTGAGTGTGTGCAGGTGTTTTGTCAGGTTGCTCTATGTGGCGCTGTCTCGCTTATGGCGTTTGCTTCTTCCCCTGATCTGTCCCTGGTTCATGCTGTTGCCCCTTCTTCTGGAGGGGTTTCTGGTTTGGTCTGTGTGGCTTGGTTTTTTGAGCTTGTCCCTGTGCTTGTTCTTGCTCTGAGATCGCTGCTTTCTGAGGCCTGTTCAGTTGCTGGCTTCTTCATCTGTCTGTCCTTGGCTGCCCTTGGCCTTTCTCCCTGGTGGGCTTCTTGTGTGGGGCTCTGCGAGGCTAGTCTGTGGGGTGTCCCTAGCTGTCGGAGTGTTTCAGGCGGTGCTTGTTTCTTCTGCAGTTGGCTGTCCTTCTCTTGTTCTGTGGGTGCTCGTTGTCCCCTGCCGGTCCTGGTTCCTAATTGAGTTGAGTTCTGGACGCTTGTTGTCACCCCGAAAGGCTCTTTGTCCTGAGGGTGTGTGGGCTTTTGGTGGGTCCTTGGATCTGGCTTTGTCGAGGGAAGCGATGCTGGCTGGGTCCCTGTGGCTTTCTGCCGTGCCTGCATACCGGATGGTTGTTCTTTTGCCATAAGTAGGGGGAAGACGAGTTGATGGGCCTCTTCTTTGTTCGGTTTCTTGGTCGACCTTGGGGGGCGGGCTTCTTGCTTGCATTTGATGGATGGCCAGCTTGGCCCCTTATTTCTCAGCATCTGCCTGTCCTCTCTCTGTTTTGCTTGGTGCCCCTTGACCCTGTCTGGAGACGCTCTTTCGCTAGTACCGGCCGGGGGTTGGATGGCCTGGAGAGTTTTGTGGGCGGATCGCGGTTGAGGTGTCACGATTCCTTCGTGTTCTCTCTCTTTGTTTCCTCCTGCTTCAGCTGTTTCTTTGCTTTTCAGTTGTGTTTCCTTTTTCTGCTTTTTGTCTTTTCTAGCTCCTTCCCGCTTGTGGGTTGGATGCTGGGGTATGTTGTTGTTTGGTTTCTTTGTTGCTTTCCCTCGGGCTGTGAGGTTTCCGTTGTGTTGTTTTCGTTTTGTTGTCGTACATTGGTTCTCCCAGTGTTTGTTCTCTTGTTGTTGTGCCCTTTGGCCTCGGGCTTTGAGGCCTTTTGCTTATATATATTCACTTTTGCAAAAAAAAAAAAAGACCGAGAATTTGAAGAGGGCGCCTCAGACTTAGAAGGGCTAATTCGAGACTGAGGACACACTACTCTGTCGCCACAGACATCAACAACAGCCATGGAAACTAGCGGACCCCCTGTTTTAGCGCTTTTCGGACCTTTTGAGGGCTGCCCAGAAACACCAGCTGACGAACCTTAAGAACGCCCCTTACCAGACCTAGAACTTACTTCCCCAGAGTTAACTACTTCGAAGGAATTGGACAAATGGTCGAGAGAAACCGACTTCACCATCTCCGAAGGCTGAACAACGATACTCTGTTTTTTCCCACCCTTTGACCCCACAGATAAAACCTCCGAAGACGACCCCTTAGAAGCCAGCCCCCCCGATACCTTACCACCATCAGTAGGAATGCCAAGAGAGGACTCCCCAGGCAAAGTCGATCGTTGCCCTGCCACAGATTGGGTTGTAGTTTCAGAAGCCGCAACCCATTTTGAGGGCCAAGACTTTGGGCAAATGGTTTTTTTCAGAGGGGACTTCTTCTTCCTTATGGGTAAAGTGAACAAAAAGGAATCCTAATCTCCCACAACAACAACCAAATCCTAATCTCCCACAGCACAAAACCAAAATCCCAAAACAAAGCACACCTAAAAACTAAACAAAACCAGAAATGATAAAACAACAAAGGAAAACAGAGGAATGAGGAAACTTACCTCTGTGATGCGCCCAGCTTCACTTCCTTCATCGGAATGCCCTACCAAGCTCCAAACGAGTATCAATCCCCAGCCATGGTCTGATATTTCTTCTGCGTTCTCGTCCTGGGTGGGTGTTGCGTGCTCAATGTGTAAAGATAAATATGCAAAAGGGTAGAGAGAGCACTTAGAACATGCAAGCATACATGGTCTCACAGCAAGTAGTAAGTATATTTCATTCGTTTTTTCCACAGAGACTCATTTTTAGCTATTCGCGAAGTGTGTTTGTTAAGAAAGATGGGATGAATTTGAGGGGATAAAATTGGTTTTTAATTACCTAAGTTTTGCTGAATGTGTAAAGGAATATACCATAAACAAGTTAAAGTTAAAATCAGGCTCAAAGAACAAGAGATGGAATCAATAAACGAAGAAGAAAACAGCTACACACAATGCAATTTAGCAGAATTGCGAGAACCGCAATTAATCCGCAATTAAATGGCAGCGAAACTGATTAAAAGGGTGAATTAAGGGCTACTAATGACTATCCTATAGGCAGTTTATTACGATTATCAAGCTTTGGATCAACTCTCTATACATCAAACTCACTCTATCTCAAGTATCGTCCGATTCCATGCATTAGAGACTCAAGTTTACTCGACTTCAAAGTAAGGTCTTAAGCACCTTGTTAAAACAGGAGTGTTTAGTTTGTACTAGGGAAACGCCTATTCCTAGGCCGTTTCCTGATTACCATGAAAGGCTAGCATGATTATATGACTCTGAACTCTTACTCCTTCCAGAGGTTAGGAGTTCTTTGGACAAAATGGATGGCCAATCGAAATTGCCCGTGGGATGAAGCTTACATACAATCAATGTTCGAGTGTTAATCTGCCTACTTGACTCACGTTTTTTAGCCTATAGTTCTGTCATTAGCATGCCCCTAAGTGATTTTAGTTACTCATGGATATGTAGAGAACAGAAATGGTAGATAAAACAGACATGTTTAGAAGATAAATGTACTTAAAACAGCAAGCCAAAGCCGTAGCAGAAACAGATGGAAACTGTAAAATGCAGAAGTACACTTCGATTACTTTAAGTGTTTGAATGACAAAGGGAAGCTCTAAAAGAAATGAATTCAAGACAGACAACAACGAAATGCAGTAATTGAAATGCTAAACTAAGAACAACAGTGATCAGAAATGGAAATGAGAAGAACAGAGCAGAAAAACAGTAAAGGTTTGCTAGAAAACTCCGTGGCAGTCGCCTCGAATGATGGTGATGAAAAGTCAGCCGTGCTTGGATGAATCCAATCGAGAGAGAAGAAGAATCTCCTCTCCTTCCTATCAGATTATCGGTTCCAAAAGCTTAGACTCTCACTCCAACAAACGGCAGAGGAAAACAGATGGAAATGGTGGACTGCGAGAAGACTTCTGCGCTTCGAATGATGACTGAACCTCCGACTTTGACCCCCTTTTATAGTAGTTTGCAGGTGCGTTTGGGCCAAGGAGAACCATCAATCTTCAACGTCATATATCAGAATGGATGGAGGAGAAAGGACGAATCCCTGAAAAGTCGGATCTAAACAGAAAAAGATCAGCCAACTTACGGTTTTAACTTGAATAATTGCGGTCACTGCAATTATTCCGCAATTCATTCGCAATGGTTATTTTTTTTATTCTTTTCTTCGGTTTTCAACCCTTTTTCTACCTATTGTACATAAGTCCTATATTAGCTACCTTCTTCTAATTCTCATATTAAAGCATAGGTTTAAGCTAAATGCTAACAAAAACACCTAAATGTGTACATCTTCTTAAGCTAAATGGGTCCTAAATAAGTCACTTTCAGAGACTTAACACACCCCCAAACTTAAGGCTTTGCTTGTCCTCAAGCATACTAAGGACTTACCTAGGCTGCTGTTTCTTCTTCTTTACCTACTCACTAACTCCCTTATATTCTTGTCTATAGCAATGCTGTCCTGTGACACACTTCTAAGTTTTAGAACTAACCTCTTGTCTAGCTTCTTCTGACTTCACCTGCCTACTATACCCACTGCTTTTGCTAACCCCCTACTACTGATCTAACTACTTTTGTGATATCATGCCACTATCCCTAAGGTTTCAAATTCTACCAAGCTTTACTCCAGACTCAGTACATGCTTCTAGCTTATTTTTAATGTGTCTAGGATTCCTTAGAGTCATGCCAGTCTTAGTATTAACAGTGACAGTGGTACTTTTAGAGAACAACCTAAGCCCTGGCATCACTACATTGGATATACATTCATCTCCCTAGACAAACCTAAAAGCTACAACCTTGTGCTTAGCTCATTAAGGATCAGAGTTCTTTTTACATAGGACATCTAAGCCACAAGATTATAACTCCCAAGCATACATTCTTCTTCCCTATTTCTCCCTTTTTCCTTTTTTACTTAGGTGGAGTCTTCCCTTGGTTTGCCTTTTGATGCACTGCCACTTGTGGTTTACACCCTTGGCACTGATTACTTAGCAACTTGAGAAAGACTCCCCTCTTTATTCTATTTTTTCACTTTTTCTATATTTTTTTTTTTTTTTTTTTTTTTTTTTAGGAGAAGAAGAATGCTTATGTCTTAAGGAAGAGAGGAATGTTCCTAGGCCTAGGGTGGCCTCCCCCAAACTTCAACTACTCATTGTCCCCAATGAGTGTTTGAGGTGGCACACCCCCAAACTTGTCCTAGAAGCATCTAGTCTAAAGCAAAACAAAGAGAATCTAAAAATCCTAGGCATAGGCAAAACATTCTAAAAGCAATTATCCCAGCAGCAGAAAATTTGAACATAACAGAAAGTTTTAAGGACTTATGGTTTCTGCATACTGAGCACTATTTAGAGGCAAATTTAAACTATCAAAGGGTGTCCTATGACACTCATCCAGCATGCTTCAAGATCAGCTATATAAGGTAGTCATGCTAGCAGCAAAAGATAGAATTCAACAGATCACAGCCTAACTAAACAGACAGTCCAAAACATGCAATCAGTCACAAAAATTGCGGGAACCGCAATTATTTCGCAATTCAATCTGGGCAGATTTAACATTGATTCAGGCCCCTAGCATGTTTTTTTCTGTTACTCATGCATCCTAAAAATAAAACTAAACTATCCTACCTAATCAGCTAACATCAGACTAGACTAAGCAAAAGAAAAAAACATAAAACTAAACATTAAAAATAGATCAAAAATTGAATACAAAACAGCATACTATACATGACTCTATCAAAAAGCAGGAAAATTGTCTTTTGTTTCTTAAGGGATCAGTAATACTCCCTCTAGTGCTCTTCAAACCAGCACTCAATTCTCATCATCCTCATCTGGTTGCCTTGGTCGTGGGGGCACCCATGGAGTTAGGAGGTTGGTGGGGAAGTCTGGGAAGATGCACCCCAACTGGTCTGCAACTTCTCTGTCCCTCGCCTGCGCATAGTTGGCCCATTGAGCCATTCTCCTCTGCATGTCCATCAAGCAGGCCATGGATAGGGACTGTTCAGCAGCCAGCCTATCCAACTCAAATTCCATGTTGCCCTTTCTTCTCAGCCTTAGGTGTGCAGGCAACTCCAAATGGCCTGTGTAAGGCAGCTGCTGCTCCAAGCGCTCGGTGGGAACCCCTGCAAGCAAACACAATTTTGTTATAGTGTTGGGGAAAAATAATGGTCCCTTACCCTTTTTAGCACACTCAGCTATGGCAGCAGCGATGACTTCTCCCACGTTGATCGTGAGACCTCTCATTATAGCATAAACCAGCAGCGAACGGCTCTGGTTAATTGTAGTCTCATGAGTGACTGGGGAGAGTCTTCGTCTGACGAATGAAAACCACACAGCTGCCTTAGCCGTGAGGTTGGCACTCATGAGTGTGTGCCGCCCATTGCGTGACACTGTCCAGGAGGCCTCAGGCTGGCCAATTGTGCGAATGGCCTCTTCCAGCACAGCCTCGGTCGGCTCATCAACTATCCGTGCATAATCTGTGTGCGCTTGGCCCTTGAGACCAAAGGCTTCATTGATGGCCTTGGCTGAGAAATCAACTTCCACCCTTCTGACCACAGATAGGCCATCCTCAGGGCTGAGCACATTGGCGTAGAAATCGTACACCATGCTCGTGTAGGCTGGATTGGGAGGTCTGCAGAATTCCTCCCAGCCATGGTTGAGCACCCCTGCGCGCAAGAACTGCGGCAGGTCAGCAAGTCGATCAAGGAACCCCTTCTCGTGCAACAGGTCCCTTTTCCTCAGCTCAACACCCCTGGATTCAGCATCAGATGAGACATACCTCACTGACGGAGGTTCATCTTCAGGGTAGAGTTTAGCCTTCCCCTTATCGGCTGGTTTGGATGATGCAGCAGCCTCCACCTTGAGGCGTTTGAGCGAAGGCTCAGCACTCTCCTCGTCTGCTGAAGGCACTCGTTTGGCCTTCTTCTTCTTCAGCTTTTTGGACTTCTTGGCCTTGCCCATCTTGGCCTTCTTCTTCTTTTTCTTAATGTTGATCTGTTGGAGGCAAGCCCCCAACGTTTCTTCCATAGAATCGTCCTGCTGTGCAGGCTCGGCAGGGCTATCTTCTCTCATAGGCGAGAAGACTTCGTCTTCTCCAGCATCTCCACTGCCTTGCGTGGACTCTTGATAATCCCCATATGGGAATTCAGGATCAGGCTGTGGAGCCTTGTGCGATGGCGTGGGAGTGTGTTCTGCTGATGGTAGATGCGCAGAACTCAGTGGCGACGATGGCAGTTCAGGACTCTGCGCTGCTGCAAGTGGCGGATCAGAACTCTGAGGTGCTGGAGACAACTCGAAGCTCTGTGCAGGCAGTGACGATTCTGCGCTTGGCACTGGTTCAGACGAGAGGGGACTGCGCGCAGGTGACACAGACGGCGACGAACCTTCTTTGGCTGACTCGTGGGCTGCACGATCAGTTTCTTGACTCTCCACAGAGGGAGTCTTGGCGGTGCTTGGTTCGGCAGCAGTCGTGACAGTCCACCGACGTTTCTTTGGCGTGCCCACTGGCTCAGATGGGCCAGCAGGGATCTCAGTGACCACCCTCCACTTCTTCCTACGAATAGGAAGCTTGGAAAGGCGGCCAGTGCGTACAGCACCTTCATCAGCGAGGGCGAGAAGCGCTTCCCTCGCAGCCGCTTCAGCTGCGTCGTCGGCCTTCTTCTTGGCTGCGGATCTTTCAGCCCTAGTGGAAACCATCGTCGAGTCTTGAAGATCTTGAGAGAAGAATCAAAGATGGAGAGAATCGCAGAAATCTTGGAGATCAAAGAATGAGAGAATCGTATCAACGAGCGCGTTCTAACGGCTATAAATAAAACGGAAAAAATCCCAACGGCTCTTTTTGCGGATCCAGCAATATTTGCGCAATTGTAGGGATATCTTTTCATTGAAATCTCCAACTTTGCTCGTCCGTATCTTTTATTTGGCTCAACCGTTTCTCGAGTTTTAAAGCCTGATTTACTCTCCTTGATCCCCTCTTTCGATTCCTTGCAAAAGCAAACAAAACAAACATTAAACACGTAATTAAAAACACGTCACAAAACGTACAAACGATAAGCGAAAAAACAGTAAAAATAAACTAAGGCATTGGCCTTGACTAAACGAGCACAGTAACCACTCGTTCTCTCTCGTTTCTAACTTCATGCTTCACGTAGGAGGAAGGCCGAGAGAGTCTTCACATCCCCCTCCTCGTAGTAGTGCTTCAACCTAGCACCATTGACCATAAATGGCTGGCCTTGCTGCAAATTTTTAATCTCTATGGCACCATGAACAAAGACATTAGTAATAATAAATGAACCTGACCATCTAGACTTTAATTTGCCTGGAAATAGCTTTAATCGTGAGTTAAATAACAATACAAATTGACCCTTCTTAAAGTCTTTGATCCTGAGTCTACTGTCATGCCATATTTTTGTCTTTTCTTTGTACATCTTGGCATTCTCATAGGCCATGTGCCTAAGCTCGTCAAGTTCATGTAGCTGTAAAGATCTTAATGTCCCCGCATCCTTCACACAAAAATTTAATTCTTTCATGGCCCAAAATGCCTTGTTTTCCAACTCAAGTGGCAAGTGGCAAGCCTTGCCATACACCAACCTATAGGGAGACATTCCTAGAGGTGTCTTATATGCTGTTCTGTAAGCCCAAAGTGCATCCTCAAGCTTGAAAGACCAGTCTTTCCTATTAGGTTTGACTACCTTTTCTAGGATGTTTTTTATCTCCCTATTGGAAATCTCAGCTTGGCCATTTGAGTGTGGGTGGTAGGGAGTAGCTACCCTATGTCTAATGTTATATTTAGCCAATATCTTCTCCATAGCCTTATTAATGAAATGTGACCCCTCATCACTAATGATAGCACGAGGAGTCCCAAATCTAGTGAAAATGTGCCTATGCAAGAAGTTAGTGACTGTTTTAGCATCATTATTAGAACATGCCTTAGCTTCTACCCACTTTGACACGTAGTCTACTGCTACTAAGATGTACAGGTTACCTGATGATGGAGGGAAGGGTCCCATGAAATCAATGCCCCACACATCGAAGAGCTCCAACTCTAAGATGTAGGTGAGGGGCATCTCATCCTTGCGACTGAGGTTACCTGTCCTTTGGCATTCGTCACAGTTGTGGGCATAGTTGTGGGCGTCCTTGAAGATTGTTGGCCAGTAGTAGCCACTCTGAAATACTTTAGCAGCTGTTCTTTGACCACCAAAGTGCCCACCGTAAGGAGATGAGTGACAGTGCTGCAGCACAGACTTCGCTTCAGCAGCTGAAACACACTTCCTCAACAACCCATCAGCACAGGTCCTGTAAAGTATGGGGTCATCCCAGATGAATTTCCTTGCTTCATGGAGGAACCTCTTCTTTTCTTGTCCTCCCTTGAACACTGGTAATACCTGTGATGCACGGAAGTTAGCAATGTCAGCAAACCAAGGTTCCTCATCGTTTTCACGATGAGTCAAAACAAAGATATGTTCATCTATAAAAGCATCAGAAATTGCGGGGTCCGCAATTTTTTCGCAATTGTGCTGCAATCGAGACAGGTGATCTGCAACCACGTTTTCACATCCCTTCTTGTCCCGAATGTCTAAATCGAATTCCTGCAGCAATAACACCCATCTAATCAATCTAGGCTTAGCATCAGCCTTCCTCATAAGATATTTTAAAGCAGAATGGTCAGTATATACAATGGTCCTAGTTCCTACAATATAGTTCCTAAATTTTTCACAAGCAAATACTACAGCAAGCATCTCCTTCTCTGTAGTTGTATAGTTACATTGAGCCTCATTCAAGGTTTTACTAGCATAATAGACAGGATGTGTGAGCTTGTCAATCTTCTGTCCTAACATGACTCCTACAGCATAGTCACTGGCATCACATAGCATCTCAAATGGGAGATCCCAATTTGGTCCCACTATGATTGGTGCTGTGACCACTGCTTCCTTAAGGGTTTTCCAAGCTACTACACATTCTTTAGAGAAGATGAATGGCCTACCTAGCTCCAGTAGCTCACATAGAGGCTTGGCTATCTTAGAAAAGTCCTTGATGAACCTTCTATAGAAGCCAGCATGCCCTAAGAAACTCCTAATGGCCTTGACATTCTGGGGCTCTACCAACTTCTCTATGACCTCTATTTTTGCCCTATCCACTTCCACACCTGCCCTTGACACTCTATGTCCTAAGACAATCCCTTCATCTACCATAAAATGGCACTTTTCCCAATTTAGGACTAGGTTGGTCTCTTCACACCTAGCCAGGACTTGTCCTAGGTTCTCTAGACAGGTTTTAAATGAGTCCCCAAAGACTGAGAAGTCATCCATGAATATTTCTATTATGGACTCATCCAACTCAGAGAAGATTGCCATCATGCACCTTTGGAAAGTTGCCGGTGCATTGCATAAGCCAAAAGGCATTCTGCGAAAGGCAAACGTTCCAAAAGGGCAAGTGAAGGTAGTCTTCTCTTGATCCTTAGGGTCTATAGTGATTTGATTATAGCCAGAGTACCCATCTAAAAAACAATAGTAGGCTCTACCAGCTATTCTGTCTAACATCTGGTCAATAAATGGTAGAGGGAAATGGTCTTTTTTAGTTTCTTTATTTAACTTTCTGTAATCCATACATACTCTCCACCCTGTGACAGTCCTTGTTGGAATCAGTTCGTTGTTCTCATTGACTACCACAGTTATTCCCCCCTTTTTAGGTACACATTGGATGGGGCTCACCCACTGGCTACTAGCTATGGGGAAAATTACTCCTGCATCTAACCACTTTATTATTTCTTTCTTTACTACCTCTTTCATAGAGGGGTTTAACCTACGCTGGTGATCTACCCTAGGTGTGTGCTCTTCCTCTAGTATGATTTTATGCATGCAATAAGAAGGGCTAATGCCTCGAATATCAGCAATAGTCCATGCTATAGCCTTCCTATGTTGCTTAAGCAATAAAATTAAATCAACCTCATGCTGTTCACTTAGCTTAGAAGAAATAATTACAGGCAGCGTATCATTATCTCCTAGATATGCGTATTTGAGGTGAGTTGGTAGTGGTTTTTGATGGAGCGCATGTAGCGCAGCGGAAGCGAGACGGATCATTGGCACTCTAATTTCATCAATTTAGCTAAATAAGAAACATGCACAAAGCTTTGAAACAAAAGGAATTAGAACATATACCTCTTGTAGTTCTAACGACTTCTCTTCCAATGCTCGAATCTCCTCACGAACCCTTCGAAGCTTCCCTCGAACTCCTCGAGAACCACCTCCGGTAGTCCCGCTATCCTCGGGCCGAGCAACGGAGTGGTGGGACTCCTTTATGAAAGAAAAAGTTTGGAAGAAGAAGATGGGAAGATGAAAGTGATGAGGTTTTTGTGAGAAGAAGTCTAACACTTAGCTTTCTAATTTCTCAAGTACCATGAACTCTTCATGCTCATCCAAACATTCAAACTCTTTGAAAGTTCATCAACTCCAAACCATTTGAACTTCATCCAATTTATAGGCAATTCACATGCAACAAAGTCTTTGCTTAGCATGACACCTCAAATTGGATGGATTAGTCTTCAACCAAGTGTTCCAAAATTGATGAGTTTATATGCATGTTGTTGGTGATTCACAATCCACTTCACAACTTGGATAAACCCACTCAACTTGGATAAATCCACTCAACATGGATAATTCCACTTTGACTTAAAATCACACTTGTAATATTTTGTCATTTTAAAATTAATTCATAATTAATTTTAATAAGCAAAATAAATTATAATTAATTAAACTTTTTAATTAATTAATATTATTATTTAATTCAATATCAAATATTAATTAAATAATAAGACTAATCCCGGTTTCTTAAACCGAATCATCACACATGAATCCCTATTCATGTTTTACACCGATCCCATATTTAAATCATATTTAAATATGTCCATCATTCTTCCAAAACTGAATTTCAATAAATTCAAATTCTTTTTCTCTGATATTGTTACACGGCTTAATCCGAGCTAGCCAGGAGAACCTAAAGGACCTACAGATCATGAGCTCCAACGATACGAGATTAACCGGTCAAACTCTTTAACCAAGCTAACCAACATTCGTTAACCCCCGGAGACTCCACTAAAGTCCAAGGGTTGCACTCTCCTCACCGTAGATATATTTCTGTCCTCTTGATATAACCATCATCAGTAAGTCGATCCTTCACAGGTCGTTCGTAATTACAGCTGGGTCAAAATAACCGTTTTACCCCCGTAATTACATCTTGTTCCTTAAGTCCCACTGATCCTCTAATGAACTATTGGTTTGTGGTCCAACCACCAAACCGATTGGTATGTGATCTCATCACTATACCAAGTCCCTCTCGGGCCAATGAGAGGGTGGGATCCCTAGTTCAAGACCTGGAGTCAGCACTTAAGGGAACAACCTCTCTACTAATCCCTCAGAGCGGGTAGGAGTGAATTCCATCTCGCAGGACTATGTTCCCAGCTACCTACCCGGTCTTATCCCCAAGATGGTAGGCTTATTGAGTCGGCGATCTCGGGCCACTCTCACCCATACAAGTCAAAGGATAAGCCTGAATAAACAGGAGTTCATAGCGTGCTCAGGATTCAGATCGAGTTACCTAGGTCATCATATGAAAAAATCGGTCTTTACAGTAAACGGAGTTATAAAGAAAGAGCGACTTGTTTCGCGGTTCAGTCTTATGCAAACTCATTGCATAGGACGCCCCCACTCACATGTCTCCACATGAACGATTTCGGATCACATCGTTTGTACTATACAAAGTGGGCCGCGTCCAATAGTGTCCCCAGGATAAGGTACCCAGCCTTATCCCTATACTATAGACCGTTCTGGCTATTACTTGAACTTGATCCACAATCATGTCATACATGAAGTTCAAGTATACAACCTATAGCCATGGGTTCTTTGTTTATTGGAGTTAGGTTAAAAGTAAAAACAATTCATTTTATTCAATAACAACTTTACTGAATAAATCTCAATAACAACTTTATTGCAAAATAGAATATACATTCAGTTTACAAACCACGAGTTTTAGGACATAAAACCCAACAAACTCCCACTTGGACTAAAACGTCAGTGGAGTATTACATGCGGGATGAGAAAAACTGGCATATCAAATATTTCCATGGCTTTTCTCCCACTATCCTACTGTACAACTCGTAGTCCTAGACTCACTAGGTGCCCCTCGAACACTTTAGCCGTGAGGGACTTTGTAAACGGATCAGCAATATTGTGCTCTGAGGCGATCTGCATGACGATCACGTCTCCTCGATGCACTATCTCCCTGATGAGATGATATTTCCGCTCAATGTGCTTTCCACGCTTATGGCTTCTTGGTTCTCTCGAATTTGCCACAGCACCAGTATTATCACAATAAAGTGTGATAGGCAAATTCATATTTGGAACAACTTCCAAATCCGTCAAGAACTTTCTAAGCCATACAGCCTCTTTCGCAGCTTCGCAAGCCGCGACATACTCAGCTTCCATGGTGGAGTCAGCAATACAACCTTGCTTTATACTCCTCCATACTATTGCCCCTCCGTTAAGAGTGAACACTGATCCCGATGTGGATTTCCTCGAATCCTTATCGGTTTGAAAATCAGAGTCAGTGTATCCTGTAAGGATCAAATCCTTCGCGCCATACATGAGCACATAGTCTCTCGTTCTCCGAAGATACTTGAGGATGTGTTTAACGGCAGTCCAATGATTATATCCTGGATTGGACTGGTACCTACTGACAATTCCCACTGCATAGCATATGTCGGGTCGTGTACATAACATGGCGTACATCAGACTACCGACTGCTGATGCATAGGGAATTCGTCTCATATCCTCAACTTCTTGAGGTGTCTTAGGACACTCTTCCTTTGACAATTGAATTCCATGCCTGAAAGGTAAAGAACCCTTCTTGGAATTCTGCATCGAATATCGTATCAACACCTTGTCGATATAAGATGCTTGAGACAGCGCTAGCGTTTTGTTCTTACGATTCCTTACGATTTGAATCCCTAGAACAAACTGAGCCTCTCCCAAATCTTTCATTTGGAATTGGGTCGCTAGCCATTGCTTAACGTCAGTCAGGAACCCTACATCATTCCCAATGAGTAGGATATCATCTACATATAAGACTAAGAAAGCTACAACAGAATTGACTATTTTCTTGTAGACACAAGGTTCGTCAACATTCTGTTCAAAGCCATAAGATTTGATCGCAGTATCAAACCTTATATTCCAGGATCTAGACGCTTGCTTCAACCCATAAATGGATCGATTAAGCTTGCAAACCTTTTGCTCTTGACCGTGAATTATGAACCCCTCTGGTTGAGCCATATAAATACTCTCTTCAAGATTGCCATTCAGAAAGGCTGTCTTGACATCCATTTGCCAAATTTCATAATCATAAAATGTGGCAATGGACAAGAGTATTCTAATCGACTTTAACATGGCAACAGGGGAGAAGGTTTCTTCATAGTCCACCCCTTCCCTCTGGGAATAACCCTTTGCCACAAGTCGAGCCTTAAAGGTTTGCACCTTACCGGCTTGGTCTCGTTTCCTCTTGTAGATCCACTTGCAACCGATAGGTCTTTCACCATCAGGTTGCTCTACAAGATCCCAGACCGAATTGAAGTACATCGACTCCATTTCGAGGTCCATGGCTTTAAGCCACTGGTCCTTGTCTATGTCATCCATTGCCTGTTTGAAGGTCAATGGATCCTCAACGCCGTCATCAGGTATGTCGACCTGGGTTTCCGTTAAACCCATGTAGCGGTCGGGTTGTCTCACATCCCTCCCACTACGTCGAGGTATTCTCAACTCTTGAGAAGGACCAGCCTGATCAACAACTCTTGTTGACCCATCTGTAGCTTTCCTGGAAAGTTCGGTCAAAACAATTTTGCTCGAAGGTTGATGATCTCTCATGTGGTCTTCCTCTAAGAACGTGGTGTTTGTCGATACAAGCACCTTATCTTGTTGAGGATCGTAAAATAGACCACCTTTCGTTTCCTTGGGGTAGCCTACGAATAGGCATAATTTTGAACGATGTTCCAATTTCTTTGGATTGGGCACCAACACATGTGCCGGACACCCCCAAATTCTGAAGTGACGTAAACTACCTTTACGCCCTCTCCATAACTCATAAGGTGTTTCTGAAACACTCTTAGAGGGAACCATGTTCAAAATATATACAGCAGCCTCTACTGCATATCCCCAAAACGAACTAGGCAGTTGAGCATAGCTCATCATAGATCGAACCATGTCTAACAGGGTTCTATTTCTCCTTTCGGACACACCGTTCTGCTGCGGTGTTCCGGGCGCTGAGAGTTGGGATAGTATTCCATGTTCTATCATATAGTCCTGGAATCTTAAATCCATATACTCTCCACCTCGATCTGATCGGAGTATTTTAATCGTTTTACCTAATGTGTTCTCAACCTCTGCCTTATACTCCTTGAACTTTTCAAGAGCTTCGGACTTATGATGCATTAGGTAAAGATAGCCGTACCTAGAATAATCATCAATGAAGCTGATGAAATATTCATACCCTCCCCGTGCTTTAACATTCATCGGACCACAAAGATCTGAATGTACAAGCTCTAGAGTTTCTTTGGACCTATGACCTTTTTCAGAAAAAGATCGTTTGGTCATCTTGCCCTCAAGACAAGACTCACATGGTGGTAAAGAGTTGTCCTCTAACTGATTTAGGAGACCACTCTTAACCAATCTCCCAATCCTATTGAGATTAATGTGGCCTAGTCTCAAGTGCCAAAGATAGGTACTTGGAGAAAGTTTCTGCCTTTTAGTTTGAGTTTGAGCTGTTTTAAACATCTCGGTGTTCAAAATAGCTTTTGCCTCTGTTGGTCTTAACACATACAAGTTGTTTTCAAGTTTCGCAGAACATATATGTACACCTCTTTTGCTAATGAACGCTTCATTAAAATCAAAAGATACTTTATACAAATGTTCAAGTAAACAAGAGATAGATACAAGGTTCCTTTTAAAGCTAGGAACCAACAGTACATTTTCAAGTAAAATGAAACTATCTCTATATAACAACTTGACAGTTCCCACTGCCTTGGCTGAGACAACCTCTCCTGTTCCAACCCTGAGAGTTATCTCACCTTCAGCAAGCAGCTGCCAGGAACTAGTTTCCTGGAAAGAAGAACAAACATGGTTAGTGGCTCCTGAATCCAGTATCCAGGCAGAACTATCATGTTCCACTAAACATGTTTCAACAACGAGTAAATCATATTTACTTAGTTGTTTCTTCTCAGCTTTGCTCGCCATGAGGGTATCATGATAGACCGATGAGGACGGTTGTCCAAACATCATCTGTAATGAATCCATTATCTCCTTAGCGGAGACCATTACCTCATGCTTCTTAGCTAACACATCGGATGTGCTGGCCAAGATGTAGACTCGGGCTTTATCATTAGCCCTAGTCCACCTGTCAAATGCATCTCGAACAGTTCGAGTTGCAGATGAGCTAGGAGGGGGAGGACATTCCTCTGTTAAGACAAACCTAAGATCATCGATAACAAGAATCGTATTCAAGTTCGATTTCCAGGTCGTGTAGTTATCGCCGTTTAGTTTATCAGAAGCTAGTAATTGGATAAACGAGCTAGACATGCTGAAAAGAATGAATTCTATTAGTGAATTGAACTTAACCTATTTTTAACAACCAATCAAGAACTTTAGCAAAAGTAATAATGTACCCAAAAAATCATTATTAATTTGCAACGATACTTCAGTGAGTCAGAGCAACCGCTACCGAGGGGCAGTCAATCACTCCTTCACTGAACCAAGACATTCTTGACTAAATGCTAATACCAGAATAACTCATATTCCTATAGCACCTTAGTTATCGCTACTTCGGTCAAGAATCTACTAACAACTTAGTAATCCTTGTAAGTGTGACCCGCCATTTTCAGAACTCAGAGGTCGGCCCCAACAGTGCAACCGAATGGAAATGTCAGAGTTGGGAATGGACCTAAGAGACCCTATCCATTTCTGGAGATTGAGTTGTTCCGACTCCCATGAAACGGCCCTCCGAATGGACGGTGCTACTATGGGCAACCAGCAGGCGGAACATGGGAATCTCACGGTTCAACCTAATGGAGGAGACCGCAGGATGTATTGACATACTTCCTTCTCCCACTTACTATAAATACTTTCTCCATTCACCTTGCTCTTGATTTATGCAAACACCATCCGAATGGGGATGCCCTATTGACATCACGAGGCCGAGCATAAATCTCACGGTGTGAACTTTGCGGAGAACGTAGGAGGAGATTGATATATCATATATACCTTCTCAACACCACTACTAAGTATTTTAGAATGGTTTGGGTAAAGTTTTACTTAGGCATTATCCGGCTAAGACAATAAAACCTAAGTCTAGGTAGAACATACTTTTACCTAAGATGTCTAGGTGATAAACGTTTTATAACCTTACACCTCTCACGTGCATGCTCATAAAGCCGGGTTAACTTAACTCAAGTACCGGATCGATCCCCAGGTAGGAGGTGTTCCGTAAACCGTCATCTTAAATACCTCCAACCTTAGTGCAGGATCAAACCGGGTGAGTTCTCTCGTAACCTTAGCTTTACAAGATATCGACCTATTTTAACTATTAAAACGAATCGATACTAAATTCCTAATCGCATTGGAATTCTTTAACCCTTAGTGAGCATGCATTTATCTTTGTTATAGATTTTAAATGTCTATCTCATTTTACAACGCTTTATAAAACAAAGACATTCTATAACATGCTTCCTAAGCTAGAATATAACCATTACATTCAATTTATAACATGCTTCCCAAGCAAGAATATAACAATTATATTCAACTAAGGCAACTATGTTGTATGTTTAATTTCACAATTAATATAACACTTATATTAATTTTACTTTTAAACAAGCAACATCCAATTCATAAATTAATATAACACTTATATTAATTCTCATGAATTAAGCATGCATACTATACAACATAACACTTATATTATACTTTCAATGCATGCAACATGCTTCCTATGGTGGGATTTGAAATCTATATGGCATACTGTATGCACATACAAGATACTTTAATTAAAACATACATTCACAATGCATAATTAATTAAACACACTAAAGTGGACCGGTTTTGGCATCACGGACAAGCAAGCAACTAAATTATTACAATAATAATTCATCAAGTAAGTTGAGACGCTTCCGAACCCTTCGAACCGCCACGAACCAGCTTGAATTTGCTTCAACCGGCCAAAAAAACAGCAACTACAAAACTTCAAAAAAACTGAACCGGTCCATAACAGTTGTCCCGACTTCAACAGCCCGTAACTGGACCAATACCGACCCGAACCGGACCAAACGAATGCTGAACCGGACCTCCAGAGGGTGAAGAACAAGGAACCGGTCTGACTTTCAGTGAACCGGACCGCACGAGGACCGAACCGGACCGTTTCTTCCACCTTGCGCTGAACCGGTTTAGTGCTGGAATTTTGCAGAAAAAAAAACAGCAAAAAAACAGCATGCTGTTTTTTTCGACACCCGAGCTTCTGTCTTTGAATTGAAAGCCTATATGGACTCTAATGACTCCGAATTTTTTACAGACTCTTCTTCACACATTAAAGCCCATACACGCCCGGGCAATTACAAAACGAAGTACAAATAAAAGCTCAAAAAAATATGCCAAAACCGGAATCACACTTTAGACGCCCAGAAATTTAATTTCTAAAACAAATACCCACCGAGCTCAAATTGATGCAAATTGAGTGACCAAAAAACGCTCTGATACCAATTGATGGAGCGCATGTAGCGCAGCGGAAGCGAGACGGATCATTGGCACTCTAATTTCATCAATTTAGCTAAATAAGAAACATGCACAAAGCTTTGAAACAAAAGGAATTAGAACATATACCTCTTGTAGTTCTAACGACTTCTCTTCCAATGCTCGAATCTCCTCACGAACCCTTCGAAGCTTCCCTCGAACTCCTCGAGAACCACCTCCGGTAGTCCCGCTATCCTCGGGCCGAGCAACGGAGTGGTGGGACTCCTTTATGAAAGAAAAAGTTTGGAAGAAGAAGATGGGAAGATGAAAGTGATGAGGTTTTTGTGAGAAGAAGTCTAACACTTAGCTTTCTAATTTCTCAAGTACCATGAACTCTTCATGCTCATCCAAACATTCAAACTCTTTGAAAGTTCATCAACTCCAAACCATTTGAACTTCATCCAATTTATAGGCAATTCACATGCAACAAAGTCTTTGCTTAGCATGACACCTCAAATTGGATGGATTAGTCTTCAACCAAGTGTTCCAAAATTGATGAGTTTATATGCATGTTGTTGGTGATTCACAATCCACTTCACAACTTGGATAAACCCACTCAACTTGGATAAATCCACTCAACATGGATAATTCCACTTTGACTTAAAATCACACTTGTAATATTTTGTCATTTTAAAATTAATTCATAATTAATTTTAATAAGCAAAATAAATTATAATTAATTAAACTTTTTAATTAATTAATATTATTATTTAATTCAATATCAAATATTAATTAAATAATAAGACTAATCCCGGTTTCTTAAACCGAATCATCACACATGAATCCCTATTCATGTTTTACACCGATCCCATATTTAAATCATATTTAAATATGTCCATCATTCTTCCAAAACTGAATTTCAATAAATTCAAATTCTTTTTCTCTGATATTGTTACACGGCTTAATCCGAGCTAGCCAGGAGAACCTAAAGGACCTACAGATCATGAGCTCCAACGATACGAGATTAACCGGTCAAACTCTTTAACCAAGCTAACCAACATTCGTTAACCCCCGGAGACTCCACTAAAGTCCAAGGGTTGCACTCTCCTCACCGTAGATATATTTCTGTCCTCTTGATATAACCATCATCAGTAAGTCGATCCTTCACAGGTCGTTCGTAATTACAGCTGGGTCAAAATAACCGTTTTACCCCCGTAATTACATCTTGTTCCTTAAGTCCCACTGATCCTCTAATGAACTATTGGTTTGTGGTCCAACCACCAAACCGATTGGTATGTGATCTCATCACTATACCAAGTCCCTCTCGGGCCAATGAGAGGGTGGGATCCCTAGTTCAAGACCTGGAGTCAGCACTTAAGGGAACAACCTCTCTACTAATCCCTCAGAGCGGGTAGGAGTGAATTCCATCTCGCAGGACTATGTTCCCAGCTACCTACCCGGTCTTATCCCCAAGATGGTAGGCTTATTGAGTCGGCGATCTCGGGCCACTCTCACCCATACAAGTCAAAGGATAAGCCCGAATAAACAGGAGTTCATAGCGTGCTCAGGATTCAGATCGAGTTACCTAGGTCATCATATGAAAAAATCGGTCTTTACAGTAAACGGAGTTATAAAGAAAGAGCGACTTGTTTCGCGGTTCAGTCTTATGCAAACTCATTGCATAGGACGCCCCCACTCACATGTCTCCACATGAACGATTTCGGATCACATCGTTTGTACTATACAAAGTGGGCCGCGTCCAATAGTGTCCCCAGGATAAGGTACCCAGCCTTATCCCTATACTATAGACCGTTCTGGCTATTACTTGAACTTGATCCACAATCATGTCATACATGAAGTTCAAGTATACAACCTATAGCCATGGGTTCTTTGTTTATTGGAGTTAGGTTAAAAGTAAAAACAATTCATTTTATTCAATAACAACTTTACTGAATAAATCTCAATAACAACTTTATTGCAAAATAGAATATACATTCAGTTTACAAACCACGAGTTTTAGGACATAAAACCCAACAGTTTTAGTTCTAGAACAGGTGGATGCTCAATAGAGGGCTTTAACGGATTTACAGTTCCATCAGTTAAGTCTATAGTCATACATACATGCTGAGGTCTATCTACAGGTATATTCATTATGTCAGATACATTTAGATCATCTACATCTAATCCTACATATTCGTTAGCATGCTTGGTTAATAATACATGCTCTAATTGTTCTTCCATTAGTGAGTCAACAACATCAATGCTAGCACAAGACTCAGAATCAGAGGGATACCTTAAAGCTTTGTAAACACTAAATTTTACCTCTTCATCATGAACCCTCATAGTTAACTCACCTTTTTGCACGTCTATTAGTGCCCTACCTGTAGCTAAAAATGGTCTACCTAGCAGGATGGGAACCTCCTTGTCTGCCTCATAGTCCAGGACAATGAAATCTGCAAGGAAAATAAATTTGTCAACTTTAACTAGAATATCCTCAATCTTACCTTCTGGATATGCGATGGATCTGTCTGCTAGTTGTAAAGTGACTGTGGTGGGACGTGCTTCTCCCATTCCCAATTGGCGAAATAGGGACAGGGGCATGAGATTTATGCTGGCGCCCAGGTCACAAAGCGCTCTGCCCACATGCTTGCCTCCAAGTTCTACAGGTAGGGTGAAGGAACCAGGATCCTTCTCCTTCTTGGGCAGCTTGTTTTGGAGGATGGCACTGCACTCCTCGGTGAGGTTTACTGTTTCAAACTCACCAATTATTTTTTTGTTAGTAATAATGTCCTTCAAAAACTTTACATATGAAGGCATAGACTGTAAAACCTCTACAAAAGGAATGTTAACATGCACTTGCTTAAGTATTTCTAAGAATTTATTAAAATGAACTTCCTGTTCCTGCTTCTTCTTCAGCCTTCGAGGATATGGAGGTGGTGGCACATATGCAGGCACGTCAGGACGCCTTAGGTTAGGTGGAGGCCTTGGAATTTCTTCTACGTCCTCTACAATTGGCTCTAGCCTGGCTCCTGATGTGCTAGTTGGTGGTGGACCTTGGCTCGGCAGAGACTCCAGTGGAGCACTAGACTCAGTGTTCTCTACTCTCTTTGGTGTGTCCTTTGTGTTGCTCACCAATGGTCTTCCACTCCTAAGTTCAATGGCTTGAACTTGTTCCTTGCCATCTCTCCTTGGTACCTCGGTATCAGCAGGGAGTCTACCTTGGGGCCTACTTTTAAGTTCATTGGCTAATTGGCCTACTTGGTTTTCCAGGCTCCTAAGAGTAGCTTGCTGGCTCTGAAGAGTAGCATCATTCTTAGCTATATATTCCTTGAGTAGGTTTTCTACAGAAGATCCTACAGGTTGATTATAAGGTTTTTGGTACATGGACTGGTTATGTTGGGGAGTGAAACCAGGTGTTCCACTCGGCCTAGGTTGGTTAGAATTTGGATTAGTGTTTTGTTGGCCACCCCATGACAGGTTAGGGTGGTTTCTCCAACCAGGGTTATAGGTGTTGGAGTAGGGGTTATTCCTAGGCTGCTGCTGGCTTCCTACATAGCAGACCGAGGATGGATTCCCAGGGCAATATTCATAAGGGTGCCCTTCCCCACAGAATCCACAGATTGGTGCCTCGCCTTGACTTGGTTGAGTGCCCATTGACATGGCTGTGGCGGTATTGGCACTGGTTTGGAGATTGGTCTGAGCCATTTGCTTGACTAAGTTGGTCAGGGCATTTATTTGGGTGCTCATGGTGCTTAGAGCATCCTTGTCTTGAGCCCTAGTTGGCTCTACTGGATCGTCTGACCATCTACAGTGAGATGCTGAGATCTTCTCCAAGATCTCATAAGCTTCGTTGTAACTCTTGGACAACATGGAACCTCCAGCAGATGAATTTAGAACTTGTCTGGTGCTGGGGTTGCATCCTTTAAAGAAAACTTCTATTTGGATACACCATGGAATGCCATGGTGTGGACATTTAATGAGAAGGTCTTTGAATCTAGTCCAAGCTTCGTGAAGAGACTCATTATCAGCTTGTTTAAACTTTATGATATCATCACGAAAGGTTGAATTCCTATCAGGTGGGAAGTATTTGACTAGGAATTTTTCTGCTAAATCTGTCCAATTGCGGACAGATCCTGAGGGCAATGAATTTAACCATGTTTTGGCTTTGTCCCTCAAAGAGTAAGGGAAAAGATATAGCCTCAGGGCTTCTTGGGAAACTCCAGGGATTAGGAATGTGTCACTAACTCCTAGGAAGTTCCTAAGGTGGTTATGGGGGTCCTCATTTTCTATTCCAAAGAATTGTCCCACAGTGGACAACATTTGGAACATCACTGGTTTTAACTCGAATGAGTGGGCAGTGATTTCAGGACGGATGATGCTGGGGTTCAGCTCCCCAGGCATAGGTACTAGATATGAAAGAATGGCACTATTCTTGTCATTCGCTATTTCGATGGGGTTGCGAATGGCTTGTGCCGGATTTGGAACTAGATCGCCCATTTCTTTAGTTTCAGGTGTGGTTTGAGGTACAGGAGGTTGTTTAAAGAGACGTTTCTTTGCCTTATTCCTAGCTCGAAGTGATCTTTCAGGTTCAGGATCGAACTCTAAATTACTATGTGAACGCTCACTCATAAACTACCTTAATAGCACCTGCAAAAGAAATGAAACAGATTAGTTTCACTCAATGATAAACTTGATTTTTCAAACTTAACAACTTCGTTTTCACTTAAAATAAGTCCCCGGCAGCGGCGCCAAAAACTTGTTGCGTGCTCAATGTGTAAAGATAAATATGCAAAAGGGTAGAGAGAGCACTTAGAACATGCAAGCATACATGGTCTCACAGCAAGTAGTAAGTATATTTCATTCGTTTTTTCCACAGAGACTCATTTTTAGCTATTCGCGAAGTGTGTTTGTTAAGAAAGATGGGATGAATTTGAGGGGATAAAATTGGTTTTTAATTACCTAAGTTTTGCTGAATGTGTAAAGGAATATACCATAAACAAGTTAAAGTTAAAATCAGGCTCAAAGAACAAGAGATGGAATCAATAAACGAAGAAGAAAACAGCTACACACAATGCAATTTAGCAGAATTGCGAGAACCGCAATTAATCCGCAATTAAATGGCAGCGAAACTGATTAAAAGGGTGAATTAAGGGCTACTAATGACTATCCTATAGGCAGTTTATTACGATTATCAAGCTTTGGATCAACTCTCTATACATCAAACTCACTCTATCTCAAGTATCGTCCGATTCCATGCATTAGAGACTCAAGTTTACTCGACTTCAAAGTAAGGTCTTAAGCACCTTGTTAAAACAGGAGTGTTTAGTTTGTACTAGGGAAACGCCTATTCCTAGGCCGTTTCCTGATTACCATGAAAGGCTAGCATGATTATATGACTCTGAACTCTTACTCCTTCCAGAGGTTAGGAGTTCTTTGGACAAAATGGATGGCCAATCGAAATTGCCCGTGGGATGAAGCTTACATACAATCAATGTTCGAGTGTTAATCTGCCTACTTGACTCACGTTTTTTAGCCTATAGTTCTGTCATTAGCATGCCCCTAAGTGATTTTAGTTACTCATGGATATGTAGAGAACAGAAATGGTAGATAAAACAGACATGTTTAGAAGATAAATGTACTTAAAACAGCAAGCCAAAGCCGTAGCAGAAACAGATGGAAACTGTAAAATGCAGAAGTACACTTCGATTACTTTAAGTGTTTGAATGACAAAGGGAAGCTCTAAAAGAAATGAATTCAAGACAGACAACAACGAAATGCAGTAATTGAAATGCTAAACTAAGAACAACAGTGATCAGAAATGGAAATGAGAAGAACAGAGCAGAAAAACAGTAAAGGTTTGCTAGAAAACTCCGTGGCAGTCGCCTCGAATGATGGTGATGAAAAGTCAGCCGTGCTTGGATGAATCCAATCGAGAGAGAAGAAGAATCTCCTCTCCTTCCTATCAGATTATCGGTTCCAAAAGCTTAGACTCTCACTCCAACAAACGGCAGAGGAAAACAGATGGAAATGGTGGACTGCGAGAAGACTTCTGCGCTTCGAATGATGACTGAACCTCCGACTTTGACCCCCTTTTATAGTAGTTTGCAGGTGCGTTTGGGCCAAGGAGAACCATCAATCTTCAACGTCATATATCAGAATGGATGGAGGAGAAAGGACGAATCCCTGAAAAGTCGGATCTAAACAGAAAAAGATCAGCCAACTTACGGTTTTAACTTGAATAATTGCGGTCACTGCAATTATTCCGCAATTCATTCGCAATGGTTATTTTTTTTATTCTTTTCTTCGGTTTTCAACCCTTTTTCTACCTATTGTACATAAGTCCTATATTAGCTACCTTCTTCTAATTCTCATATTAAAGCATAGGTTTAAGCTAAATGCTAACAAAAACACCTAAATGTGTACATCTTCTTAAGCTAAATGGGTCCTAAATAAGTCACTTTCAGAGACTTAACAGTGGGTGCAGTTTCGGCCGGTTCCCTCTGGGATTCTTTTGATGGACTTTCTCTTGTTCTTTGAGTGTGTGCAGGTGTTATTTTCAGGTTGTTGCTTCGTTGTTGTTTCGTCCTGGCGAGTGCTTCTTCCCCTGTTCTGTCCCTAGCCCCTTGGCTTTGCTGTTCTCTCTTCCCTGGAGGGCGGTTTGTTGTTTTGGCTTTATGCGGCTTTTTGGGTTTTCGGCCTCTCTAAAGGATCTTAAGCATTACTTGGATATGAGTGAACTAAAGGATCTAATGCATGTAATCGAGAGATGCATGAGATTGAGTTAAATTGATGCATGATAAGTTGAGTTACTGCTGAATGATCGTATGAAAAAGCCTATAGAGGAGTCTTTAGTTGACCTTGTTTCCTCATCTCACCCTCAATTCGTCGTTAACTCAATTGCTAGAAAATTGTTGTCTGCGCAATTCTATTATTCTGCTTTTTGCCTTAGCCGTTTTTCTCCTACTTTACTTTTGCGATTTTATTGCTAGAAAATTGCTTTCTCCGCAATTCTTTTTCCTCTACATTCGAGTTGATCTTTTTACGTGCTTTTGTCTATGCTTGCATATCTCGTACATTCTTCATTAGTTTGGCACATCACCCTCAATTCTACCCCATTTAAGTCACCCTTCCTAATTTGGCACCTCACTTCGTTAGTAACTAAGAATAAATCTCTGTGGGAAATCGAATGAAAAAATACTTCACTTGCTGCAAGACCATGTATGCTTGCATGATCTAAGTGCTCTCGCATCACATTTTATTTACACACTGAGAACGCAACACTCGCAGGCTTCGAGAGTTGTAGTTTGAGGTTAAAAAGCGTCCCCGACCATAAGTTTGGAAAAGAAGGGAAGAAACGAGCGATATGGAAATTGCAAAAAACCGAAAACGCCCCGGTGGGATGCATTTTTTGAAATTTTTTTTTATTCAAAAATGGGTTCGTATTGATCAAACATTCACAATCCACTCTTTGGTTTTGTGCAATTCGGAATCTTACTCAGTTTTTTTGGCACGTGCTTTAAATGCTCCTGTTGAGGATTTTAGGGCTTTGAGATTGGGGTGCAAGGTTGTTAGATATTAGACTCGCAGGCTTCGAGAGTTGTAGTTTGAGGTTAAAAAGCGTCCCCGACCATAAGTTTGGAAAAGAAGGGAAGAAACGGGCGATATGGAAATTGCAAAAAACCGAAAACGCCCCGGTGGGATGCATTTTTTGAAATTGTTTTTTATTCAAAAATGGGTTCGTATTGATCAAACATTCACAATCCACTCTTTGGTTTTGTGCAATTCGGAATCTTACAAAGTTTTTTTGGCACGTGCTTTAAATGCTTCCGTTGAGGATTTTAGGGCTTTGAGATTGTGGTGCAAGGTTGTTAGATAATAGACTCGCAGGCTTCGAGAGTTGTAGTTTGAGTTTAAAAAGTGTCCCCGACCATAAGTTTGGAAAAGAAGGGAAGAAACGAGGGATATAGAAATTGCAAAAAACCGAAAACGCCCCGGTGGGATGCATTTTTTGAAATTTTTTTTTTATTAAAAAATGGGTTCGTAATGATCAAACATTCACAATCCACTCTTTGGTTTTGTGCAATTCGGAATCTTACTCAGTTTTTTTGGCACGTGCTTTAAATGCTCCCGTTGAGGAGTTTAGGGCTTTGAGATTGGGGTGCAAGGTTGATAGATATTTTTTTTGCAAAGGTGATTATATATTAAGCAAAAAGGACCTCAAAGCCCGAGGCCAAAGGGCACCATCAAACAAGCGAACATCCACTGGGAAAACAAATGTACCAAACAAAACAAAAACAACCCAACGGAAACCTCACAGCCCGAGGGAGAGCAACAAAAACCAACAAACAACAAACCCCGGCACCCAACCCCCAAGCGGGAAGGAGCCAGAAAAGACAAAAAGTAAATAAAGACAACACAACTCAAAGAGCAGGTTACAACGTTAGTTTAATAAATATAAAACTTAGAGTGTGAATCTAGGTACATTGGGGATGGGGGGATTCGAACCACAGACCTCGTGGCCGTCAACTCATACATATGCCAGTTGAAAAAGTTAATTGAGGGTGGCCGTCAACTCATCCTCGTGACCTCGTGGCCGTCGCGGTTGAGGTGTCACGATTCCCTCGTCATCTATCTCTTTGTTTTCCTCCTGCTTCAGCTGTTTCTTTGCTTTTTAGTTGTGTTACTTCTTTCTGCTTTTTGTATTTTCTAGCTCCTTCCCGTTTGTGGGTTGGATGCTGGGCTATGTTGTTGTTTGGCTTATTGCTTTCCCTCGGGCTGTGAGGTTTCCGTTGTGTTGTTTTCGTTTTGTTGTCGTACATTGGTTCTCCCAGTGTTTGTTCCCTTGTTGTTGTGCCCTTTGGCCTCGGGCTTTGAGGCCTTTTGCTTATATATAATCACTTTTGCAAAAAAAAAAAACTCAAAGAGCAAATGACCACAACCGAAGCAAGAGAGTGGGGGTTCGATTCTGCCCTAGGGCAGATTTTCATAAAAATTATCAAACAACCACTTGGTGCAACGGGTGAGTGAGCGCATCACCTAGATAGCCCAGAGTGGGGGTTGATTGATCCTTTTTTTTGCAAAAGTGAATATATATAAGCAAAAGGCCTCAAAGCCCGAGGCCAAAGGGCACAACAACAAGAGAACAAACACTGGGAGAACCAATGTACGACAACAAAACGAAAACAACACAACAGAAACCTCACAGCCCGAGGGAAAGCAACAAATAAACCAAACAACAACAAACTCCAGCATTCAACCCACAAGCGGGAAGGAGCTAGAAAAAGAAACACAACTGAAAAGCAAAGAAACAGCTGAAGCAGGAGGAAACAAAGACATAGAGCACGAAGGAAGCGTGACACCTCAACCGCGAAGCATGACACCTCATCCGCCCACAAAACTCCCCAGGCCATCCAACCCCCGGCCGGAACTAGCGAAAGAGCGACTCCAGACAGGGGCAAGGGGCACCAAGCAAACACAGAGAGAGGACAGGCAGATGCTGAGAAAAAAGGGGCCAAGCTGGCCATCCATCAAATGCAAACAAGAAGCCCGCCCCCCAAGCTCGACCAAGAAACCGAACAAAGAAGAGGCCCATCAACTCGTTTTCCCCCTACTTATGGCAAATGAACAACCATCCGGTATGCAGGCACGGCAGAAAGCCACAGGGATCCAGCCAGCATCGCTTCCCTCGACAAAGCCAGATCCAAGGACCCACCAAAAGCCCACACAACCTCAGGACAAAGCGCCTTTCGGGGTGACAACAAGCGTCCAGAACTCAGCTCCATTAGGAACCAGGACCGGCAGGAGACAACGAGCCCCCACAAAACAAGAGAAGGACAGCCAACTGCAGAAGAAACAAGCACCGCCTGAACCACCCCGACAGCAAGGGACACCCCACAGACCAGCCACGCAGAGCCCCACACAAGAAGCCCACCAGGGGGGAAGGCCAAGGACAGCCAAGGACAGACAGATGAAGAAGCCAGCAACAGAAACAAGCCTCAGAAAGCATCGATCTCAGAGCAAGAACAAGCACAGGGACAAGCTCAAATAACCAAGCCACACAGACCAAACCAGAAACCCCTCCAGAGAAGGGACAGCAGCATGAACCAGGGACAGAGCAGGGGAAGAAGCAATCGTCATAAGCGAGACAGCGCCACAAGAGCAACCTGACATAACACCTGCACACACTCAAAGAACAAGACAAAGTCAATCAAAAGAATCCCAGGGGGAGACGGCCGAAACCGCACCCGCCCAGGACGAGCATGCAGAAGAAATATCAGACCGAATAGCGGCGATAACCGACTGATTGATCCTGCACCGTGCCAACGGGTTGATTGATCCTGCACCGTGCAAACGGGGCATGAATGATTTAAAATATTTAACTGCATTATATACCGCCCATAAAGGCAAATTTTTAATCGAACAACCACTTGGTGCAGTGGGTGAGCGCTCCGCTTAAGATAGTAGAGAGTGGGGGTTCGATTCTGCCCTAGGGCAGATTTTCTTAAAAATTATCAAACAACCACTTGGTGCAACGGGTGAGTGAGCGCATCACCTAGATAGCCCAAAGTGGGGGTTGATTGATTCTGCACCGTGCAAACGGGGCATGTATGATTTAAAATATTTAACTGCATTATATACCGCCCATAGAGGCAATTTTTTTTTTTAATCGAACAACCACTTAGTGCAGTGGGTGAGCGCTCCGCCTAAGATAGCAGAGAGTGAGTGTTCGATTCTGCCCTAAGGCAGATTTTCATAAAAATTATCAAACAACCACTTGGTGCAACGGGTGAGTGAGCGTATCACCTAGATAGCCCAGAGTGAGGGTTGATTGATTCTGCACCGTGCAAACGGGGCATGTATGATTTAAAATATTTAACTGCATTATATACCGCCCATAAAGGCAAACTTTTATCAAACAACCACTTGGTGCAGTGGGTGAGCGCTCCGCCTAAGATAGTAGAGAGTGGGGGTTCGATTCTGCCCTAGGGCAGATTTTCTTAAAAATTATCAAACAACCACTTGGTGCAACGGGTGAGTGAGTGCATCACCTAGATAGCCCAGACTGGCCAAACCGAGCATAACTCAATTGGCATAGGGTTGTGCCGGAGTGCATCACCTAGATAGCCCAGAGTGGCCAAACCGAGCATAGCTCAATTGGCATAGGGTTGTGCCGGTGACCACAAGGTCATGGGTTCAATCCCCGCATTAATGGGTTGTGCCGGTGACCACAAGGTCATGGGTTCAATCCCCGCATTAATTAAACTACCGTTGCAAAAAAAAAAGATAGCCCAGAGTGGGGGTTGATTGATTCTGCACCGTGCAAACGGGGCATGTATGATTTAAAATATTTAACTGCATTATATACCGCCCATAGAGCCCAGAGTGGGGGTTGATTGATTCTGCATCGTGCAAACGGGGCATGTATGATTTAAAATATTTAACTGCATTATATACCGCCCATAGAGGCAAATTTTTAGTAGCAGAAATTTTAAAAGATTTTTCTCTCTCCTCCAATTCTCTCCGTTCTCTCTCCTCCCTTCCATGGGGGGCTGATCTTTTCGAAGCTCCTTCCATGGTGGTTCGTGGTGCTCCTTGATACTGGTTGCGGCTAGAAGATTGATAGGGAATGCAGATCAAGGTAGCGGAGCTGGGCGCGTCATCGAGGTAAGTCCTTTCTCTGGTTTTCGTTTTTGTTTTGTTTTTTAAAGTTCTTCTGCCTTTTCGTTTTTATTTTGGATTGTGGGGTCTGTAAGTTGTTTCTGGGTCCTTGGAGATTGGGTTGGGGTGTTTGAGGACCTTCTTCTCCAAATGGGGAAGAAGAAATCCCCGCAGAAGAAGCTTGCTGCGAAACCTATCTCGGGGTCTCATAGCCTGCGTATTCCAATACCTTCAGCACCTTCAGGGGTTGACCAATCAGTAGTGCTGTGTGGGGAGCCTCAGAACGCTCTTCCTCATCCTTCAGCTCCGGAGTCTGGGGTGTTGGGGATTCAGTCCTCTTCTGGGAAACATTAGAGTATGGTTGGTATTGAGACTTCTGAGAAGAGTAAGCTTCTGATTGCTCACGCTTTGAAGGTTGGTGGGAAAGGTTCTAAATCTCGTAATAAGTTGAAACCCGTGACTGAGGAAGCGGTTTCGATTTCTTCAAACCTGGGCAACTTTCGGCAGGAGGTTGATGACGATGGTCTAGGGCAATCCGAGTTCTCTCCCTTGGATGGTGAGGCTGACGCTCAGTCATTGAATGCTATTTCCATTAAAGGAAATCTCATTAAACCCAACGGTGGGTGTGATCTGCCGGTTGCCAAAATCTCCCCCGTGATTTGTGCTGGTGTTGCTAATAAGAGTGCTGGGAATTTTTTTGAAATTCTTCCAGCCAGCCGTTTGGGTAATCCTCCAGCTGCGGCGAATTTGGAATCTCTCCCAACTAAGGCATTTCTGGAAACTCATTTAATTGAGGATGATCTTGCATTCATTGAGAGTCCTAAACATGGTAAGTCTCTTAATAGCCTGGGCGGGAATAGTTGCCCTTCGTCTCCCGTGTTTTTGAAAGACTTAAATGAAAAGGCTGCTAGGTTGGAGTCTGTTGGCCGTTTGCAGCGTGCTTCCTCATGGACAAATAAGGAAAGTTTTGACAAGGATTTAATTGGAGATCCTTCTTTGGCCAAGTCAAAAGCTAAAAATGGCAAGTCAATTCTTCCTTCCTCTCAAACCCGTGGGCAGCTGGAAGTCTTTCCAAATGGTGCTAACCAATTTGAATACCCAAATGGGCCTTCCCCAGATGGTGACGGTATTGGGCTTGCATCAAATAGTATTGAGCTTGGCCAAAAAGGATTTAGTGTTAATGGGATTGGCCCAAGTGGGCTTGACTTGATTGGAAAAGGACTTGACCGAAATGGGCTTGGCCCACTTGGGATGGGCTCAAGGGCTCTAGACTCAGGACAAGTTGGGTTGCCAATTGGGTCGTCCTCCTTTAGCCCAATAGGGCGAGGGCAGTTGGGCCACTTGGTAACTAGGCGTGGTTTGCACAATCGGGTTGAGAGCTTGCCGCTCGAGGGTATGGTTGGAGCTAGTGAGGTTGGTTTGGGGTGCAGCTCGTTTGGGCCTAGGATTGGTTCGGGGATTCCAGGAAAGTTTCCTCTACTTGGCCATCCTCGCCCGGATGTTGGTGGGAGTGAGGGGGATGAGGCGTCTGTGGGTTCTTGGTCTGGGCCTAATCACTTGGGGTCGGGTGGGCCCCTGGGGCCCCTCGGTCAGGAGCATAAGGCTAGTTGGGCCAATCTTTTTGGGCCTCAGTGGACCTCAACATCTGATGAACCTCTCCTCTATAACCCTCCTATTGAGAAGGATGGGAATATGTTTTCCATTCCCTCGGATGAGGTTATTGAGGAGGGCATAGCAGTTTGGAGGGGTTCGTTGGTGGGACAGTTTATGGATGGTAAACTTCCCTTTTTTGTTCTTGATCGGCTGGTCAGGAGGATTTGGGGACATGTGGAAGTTCCAACCATTAACTTGTTTGATAATGGATTGATCATTTTCAGGTTCCAAAAGGACTCAGCTAGATACTGGGTATTAGAGAATGGCCCCTGGCACTTCGGGGGGAAGCCTATCCTACTGAGGCAGTGGGCCCCTGGGATTGTCCCCCAGACCTTTGTGTTCGATAAAATTCCTGTGTGGGTTAAGTTTTTCCATGTCCCTATGGAATTGTGGACCACTCCTGGGTTGAGCAACATTGCGAGTACGATAGGTGTTCCTTTGCGGTTGGATAAGCCTACAAAGGACAAAACGTGCTCCTCGTATGCTCGGGTCTGTGTGGAGGTTGCGATTGATGCCCCTCTTCCTAGTAAGGTTGGGGTCACTGTCTATGGGGTGGATCATACTATCCCCATTGAGTACGAATGGAAGCCCAAGAGGTGCCTATCCTGTCGGGTCTTTGGCCATTCGGACTCCGGCTGTCCTAAAAAGACTGTGAGTAATTTTGATCCCATCCTCCCTACATAGGTGTCTACTGAAGGTGGGGTCAGGGTGTCGGCCCAGAGTGATGGCGTGAGCTCGGATCAGGTAGGGGTTGCTAGTGGGGAGGGTGAACAGGCCTCCACTCTTGAGGCTGGTGATGACTTTATCCCTGTGGGAGGGAAATCCCGCAGGCGTAAACGGAAGAAGGCTGCCAAGTCCTTGGCTGCAGACTCGTCTGCCATTCCCATTGCCTTGGCTAGTCTCCCGAGTTCTCTTATTGGCCCCTCCCCTCGGCTCCCTGGTAGTGAACTTTTGTACGTTCACAAATTTCGGGATGTCGAGTCCCGCCAAAATGAAATTTATAAACCCGAATACACCGAGCAATTTGTAGCTAAGTGGCAACGGGGTCGATCCACAGGGAGTGATTAATAATCCTAAATTAATTGAACTAAATTTGCAATGCTAAAATAGGGGGATTTGTTTGGGAAAACAGTAACTAAAACTAAATTTACGCTAACGGAAAATTAGAACGGGAAGTATGAAATTGACGAATTTGATTGATTAGCAAGTGTCGGGATTGAACTAATGTATTTTGGTTCATTGATTGACATGGGAATTAGCCGAGACGTTTCATGCACACAAAATGTTATGTCCCAAACGGGTCCAAAACATCCCAATGAATTAATTAGGTAAGTGCAATCCTAATTAAACATGCCCATTAATTTATCTAAGTTCATGACTCTTAAATTAATTAACAAACAGTAACGGGTACTATTGAGACGAACTAATCCTAGAACTAATTCGATTTATCTCTTAGTCTTAAGCCCGCCATGAGAACGTTAATCAATTCCTATCTCCAACGTCACTTGGGTTCGAATTGATTAGCCATAAGCTAGACTTTCGCTACTAAGTATTGAGGTTTGTCAAAAATCAATATTAGCCCACTAAGCATGCGTAACTAATTATGGACGTCACTCCTAATCGGAAAGGCAAGTTAGTCGTTCTTAATACAGACCAAGAGATGCAAGAAATTCATTCATTCATGCTAAACATATTCGATTAAGCTTAAACCTCACCTAATACAAAAGTATTCAATCCTTAAACTTAACTAATCAACCACTAACCTCTTTAGCTTTCCATGTAGATGAAGGTTTCCCAAGCATCCATGGAGTTTGTCTTCAACATACAACCCAAAAATGGGCAAAAACCAGAAAATGAGGGGAGAAAACGGCAATCCCGAGGGGAAAAGAGAAGAAGATCCGTTAAAAATCGGAAAATGTGATTTTATACCAGTCGGAGCGTCGAGACGCTAGGGCAGCGTCTCGACGCTGTGCCCTAAATTATCAGCACGCGCGCACGGGGTGGCGTCGAGACGCTCGCGCAGCGTCGAGACGCTTGCGCGGCGTCGAGCGAGCGTCGAGACGCTTGCTCTCGGGTGGAATTTCAAATGTGCGCCTCAGTCTTCGGAGCGTCGAGACGCTAGGCCAGCGTCGCGACGCTGTCGGCGTTGAGTGAGCGTTGAGACGCGCGCGCTCGACGCTGGCGCTCGTCCATCTTCGGGAATCGTCGGGGCAGCGTCGAGACGCTAGGCCAGCGTCTCGACGCCGAGCAGCGTTGAGCCAGCGTCTCTACGCTGCCGCTCAACGCTAGCTCTCGGGTTTGGTGGCCAACTTTTGCCTTTCAATGGCAAATCTTGCCATTTCTTCAATTCTTCAAGCTCCTTCAATCCCGATGCATCCATTAAGCTCTAAATTGTCGTTTTTAGCCTCGAAACACGTCCTCGGACTCCCCGAGCTCTCTACCATGAAATCACCTACAAGAAGGCATTTTAATCAATATTTGAGCATGGTTTTAGCTATAATTAGGGAGCAAATAATAGCTCTATTTTGGAGCTATCAAAATACCCCCAACCTAATTCTTGCTAATCCTCGAGCAAGGCTATTCTTAAATTATCACCACATAACAGAATTTTGCATGCTATCGACTCAAACCTCAATGCTTCAAAGATCAAGGCATTTACTTAACAAGAAAGCAATTAATCGCATGCATTGATTGAAAACATTTCGAAAATCTAACCGTTACTCCCCTACGTGTGTGTGTGTTTAGCAAACATATTCTAGCTCACATAGACCCGGAAAAACTTTATGCAACCTTACATCCCGTTTTCCCCCTACTTCTAGCAATGAAGAACAGTCTACGGCTTTTCAACAATCAAGAGAGCAACAAATTAAAAGGCCTAATTTTTCTTTTCTTTTGAACCTGCTAAATTTTTACTTTTTTCTTTCTTTTGCTTCTCTAGGAGAGCCTAACATGTCAAACTTGCCTTCGTTTCAGCTTACCTGCAATTTCATTGCACAATGTATCTGACTACGGGCAAGCTTCACATTTTGAAGGACTAATGCTCACTTCTTAACGTGCACTTTAAGAAGGAGGAGCACCTCAAGAGCTTTTATTTTCATGCTTTTTTTTTTACTAGGCTATAGCTTCGCTACACTTCGATTAACCTATCACAACCTATCATGCATCAAGCCTTCCCTAAAGGTGCCTTTCGGGGTGACAACATGATTTCAGGCTAATTAAAGCAGTTCTAAGCCTACGGAGTCCAGAATAAGATGCTACGTGCTCGATAGATGCAAGGAAGCAACGACAAAAAAATTTAAAAATTTTCGAAAAATGCTCAATTAACGCATACAATCTCATGCTTTTCCTATTATTCACAACGAAGATTTTAAAAGCATATCAAAGATTGTCCTCATCGAACAACATGCAAATTCAGACTACGACACTTCAAATTCAGAGAAAACCCATGCTCGACAACTACACAGAAGTCCACAGACAAACCACCCCCAACCTAGAGAAATGCATTGTCCTCAATGCATCCACCATCTTGGAAGATACTCCATCCATCTTCCTATATCCGTCCTTCCTGCCAAAGTCCACAGAAAAGTATTTCCTAGGCTTCTCCTGCACACTAACAACATCATTCCCAAACAATGCATTCACAGTTTCCACATTCACATTCCCATCAGGTTCATCAGTTAATGCATCCATTTTAAACTCACACTTATCCCCATCAAATTCAACAGATAAGACTCCTTTATCAACATCAATTTTAACCTTAGCAGTTTTCATGAAAGGACGTCCTAAAAGAATTGACGTGGGCATACGAGATGAGTTTTCATTCATTTCAAGCACATGAAAGTCAGCGGGGAAGTACATATTGTTGATCTTAACAAGAATATCCTCAACTTTTCCCATAGGATGCACAAATGATTTATCAGCCAGTTGTACTATAACATCAGATCTATGCATATATTTCAATTTAAGATCTTGAAAAACATCATAAGACATCACATTAATTGATGATCCTAGATCTAACATGGCATCATGAATCATTTTGTCACCTAATATGCAAGGTAAAGTAAACTTACCTGGATCCTTGCATTTCGTTGGTAGAACAATGTTGGACCTTCTTGAGTCATTCAAGCTTTTCACTTCCTCTTCCGCCTTTTGCTTCCTTTTGGAGGTGCACCAACTCTTAAGAAACCTCGAGTACTTAGGGATTTGCTTGATGGCTTCCAAAAGGGGAATGTTCACCACAACCCTCTTAAAAGTCTCCAAGACTTCTTTATATTCCTTATCAACCTTAGGCCTTGACTTAGCCAGCCTAGTTGGGAATGGCGCAACTGGAACACAACTCTGCTTAGGCACAGGAGATTCCTCATCATGGTCCTCTTCTTCCATAATTCTGGGACTCAGCTGTTTTCTTGGATTGGGATGCTTGGGCACATACCTTGGGATAACTGGAGGACTTTTCTTCTTTTCGCTCTCTAACTGGCCTGGAGGATCCATCAATCTACTCGGGAATGGGGCTTTAGGCACGTACACTCGAGTACAGGTGGGGTCAAAATTTATACCTTTCCATCTTGGCTAAGGAGTCTCCTCCACAGGTGTAGAGATTTCCTTCCCGCTTCTCAAGGTTATGGCGCACACTTGCTCACAAGTGTTCGCCATCGGTTGTTGCGGCGGTATCCGTGAGCACTGATCCTCCACCTTACTGAGCCTTTCATCTAGCCTCTTTATTACATCAGCCAGACCTCGCACTTGAGCTCCACAACTCTCGAACATGGCCGAAAATTTCCCCAAGTAAGAACTCACCATCTCCTCGACATTTCAATCTGCAACAGAAGATTGAGGTTTTTGTAAGCCTTTGGCTACTATGAGAAGTGAGTCACTTACCTCGAGTACTTGGGCTTTGAGTTCCTTTAGTTCCTTTGAGAGATGGGTATTCTCTACTCCTCCACCGCCATACTGCTGAAGGTTCCCGACCATATTAGAGATCAGAACTCTGGCCTCCGCGGGCGTCTTATGAAGGAGAGATCCTCCACTAGCAGCATCGATCATCTGGCGGTCTCGAGGAAGCATACCATCGTAAAAATACAGAACGAGGAGATGCTCAGCTATCTGGTGATTGGGATGGCTCCCGCACAGTCGGTTGTACCGCTCCCAACATTCAAATAAATTCTCCTCAACTCCCTGCTTGATCCCATAGATTTGACTCCTGATTTTGGTGGCTTTTGAAGCAGGGAAGTACTTCTCCAAAAATAAGCCCTTCAGTCCGTTCCATGCCGTGACAGACCCAGATGGAAGACAATACAGCCAATCTTTTGCCTTTTCTTTCAAAGTGAAAGGAAAGGCCCTTAAGCACAGTTGGTCTTCTGTCACTCCTTGGGGCATCATCCCCGAACATACCAGATGGAATTCCTTAAGATGCTTCTGAGGATCCTCACCTGCATTACCACAAAAAGAAGGTAGTTGGTTAATTAATCCAGATTTTAATTGAAAATTACCTGGAACCACCGGATACACAATACACAGTGGTTGGCGGTCTACGTCCGGTAATGCCAACTGCTTCATGGTCCTTTGATCCTCAAAATTAGCCTCAGCCTCCATCTCTTCAGCTCTCCTCAAAAATTAAAATAAAACTGTACACAAGAACTTAAAAGAACCTCGTCATACTGTACAAGAAGATTAAAAATAAACAGAACCCAAGAAAATAAAAATGAAAAGAAATAAAATAAGATTATTTACAAAAAGAAAAAAAAATAAAAAAATAAGAACACAAAACAAATAAAATTCAATCAATCAAGATTATATTTTTACTCCCCGGCAACGGCGCCAATTTTGGTAGTGAACTTTTGTACGTTCACAAATTTCGGGATGTCGAGTCCCGCCAAAATGAAATTTATAAACCCGAATACACCGAGCAATTTGTAGCTAAGTGGCAACGGGGTCGATACACCGAGCAATTTGTAGCTAATTGAACTAAATTTGCAATGCTAAAATAGGGGGATTTGTTTGGGAAAACAGTAACTAAAACTAAATTTACGCTAACGGAAGATTAGAACGGGAAGTATGAAATTGACGAATTTGATTGATTAGCAAGTGTCGGGATTGAACTAATGTATTTTGGTTCATTGATTGACATGGGAATTAGCCGAGACGTTTCATGCACACAAAATGTTATGTCCCAAACGGGTCCAAAACATCCCAATGAATTTATTAGGTAAGTGCAATCCTAATTAAACATGCCCATTAATTTATCTAAGTTCATGACTCTTAAATTAATTAACAAACAGTAACGGGTACCATTGAGACGAACTAATCCTAGAACTAATTCGATTTATCTCTTAGTCTTAAGCCCGCCATGAGAACGTTAATCAATTCCTATCTCCAACGTCACTTGGGTTCGAATTGATTAGCCATGAGCTAGACTTTCGCTACTAAGTATTGAGGTTTGTCAAAAATCAATATTAGCCCACTAAGCATGCGTAACTAATTATGGACGTCACTCCTAATCGGAAAGGCAAGTTAGTCGTTCTTAATACAGACCAAAAGATGCAAGAAATTCATTCATTCATGCTAAACATATTCGATTAAGCTTAAACCTCACCTAATACAAAAGTATTCAATCCCTAAACTTAACTAATCAACCACTAACCTCTTTAGCTTTCCATGTAGATGAAGGTTTCCCAAGCATCCATGGAGTTTGTCTTCAACATACAACCCAAAAATTGGGCAAAAACCAGAAAATGAGGGGAGAAAACGGCAATCCCGAGGGGAAAAGAGAAGAAGATCCGTTAAAAATCGGAAAATGTGATTTTATACCAGTCGGAGCGTCGAGACGCTAGGGCAGCGTCTCGACGCTGTGCCCTAAATTATCAGCGCGCGCGCACGGGGTGGCGTCGAGACGCTTGCGCGGCGTCGAGCGAGCGTCGAGACGCTTGCGCTCGACGCTTGCTCTCGGGTGGAATTTCAAATGTGCGCCTCAGTCTTCGGAGCGTCGAGACGCTAGGCCAGCGTCGCAACGCTGTCGGCGTTGAGTGAGCGTTGAGACGCGCGCGCTCGACGCTGGCGCTCGTCCATCTTCGGGAATCGTCGGGGCAGCGTCGAGACGCTAGGCCAGCGTCTCGACGCCGAGCAGCGTTGAGCCAGCGTCTCGACGCTGCCGCTCAACGCTAGCTCTCGGGTTTGGTGGCCAACTTTTGCCTTTCAATGGAAAATCTTGCCATTTCTTCAATTCTTCAAGCTCCTTCAATCCCGATGCATCCATTAAGCTCTAAAACGTCGTTTTTAGCCTCGAAACACGTCCTCGGACTTCTCGAGCTCGCTACCATGAAATCACCTACAAGAAGGCATTTTAATCAATATTTGAGCATGGTTTTAGCTATAATTAGGGAGCAAATAATAGCTCTATTTTGGAGCTATCACTCTCTTGTTCTCCTGAGCCCCCAAAGGGGGTACATGTGACTAACTCTTTTGGTTCTCTTTCGGATTCCTTGGGGTGTGATTTGGCCCCCAGAGGGTGGTTTCCTTAATGGAAAAGACGATCTGTGACAGTATGGACCCCCGATGGTGTCAGGATGCCATTGTCTCCCCTTCTACTTCCTATGTCTAGTTGGTGCTCGTGGAATGTGCGCGGTCTCACTGACCCGACAAAAGGGCGATGTGTTCGATCCTTTTTGCAGTCTGAGAATATTGGTTTCTGCTGTCTGGTAGAAACCAAGGTTAAGGCTCATCAGTTTGATTCCGTGTTTCGTTCCTTTGGGGCAGATTGGCAGTGTGTATGTAGTTATGGGGATAGTGGCCTGGGGCGTATTTGGGTGTTATGGCGTTCCCGCCGTTTCTCTTTCTCCCCTAGCCTGATTAGTCCTCAGTTGGTTACTGGCTCCCTGGTGGACCTGTCTTCTCAGGTTGTGACTCATATTGCCTGTGTGTATGGGTCCAATCTCGAGGCTGGGCGGTCTGCTTTGTGGAGGGAGTTGGCCTTGGCTTGTTCGAGTTGGTCTTCCCCTGGAGTGGTTATGAGAGACTTTAATGAGACTCGCCGGTTGACTGAGAGGAGTGGGGGTAACCATAGCATTTCTGCGATGGGAGCCTTTGATACTGCTCTCCTAGAGGCTCACTTGGTTGAGCTGCCGGTTCAGGGGAATTGGTTCACTTGGACTAGTCGCCCGAGGGGTGGCCCAGGAGGTCAGTTGGGCAGGTTGGATAGAGTTTTGGTCAATGCTGAGTGGGCTTCTGGTCGGCCTATGTGTGTGGTGCACGTGCATGACTGGGGTGTTTCTGACCATAGTCCGCTGGTTTTCTCTCCAGGCCCTTTAGGTGCTCGCCGGTCTCCCTCCTTTCGAGTCTTTAACCATTAGGGGGAGTCTGATAGGTTTTTGTCTGTGATCGCTAGTAGGTGGGTGACCCATGTTGGGGTCTCTCCACTTGTTAGCTTCGCTCGCAATTTAAAGGGCTTAAAGGGGTCTCTCAGGCAGGAGTTTGGGACGCCGATTGCCGTGCTTAGTCAGCAGGTTATTGATCTTCGCTTGGCCATGGAGGCTGCTCAGGCCGGAGTTGTGGTAGACCCCCTTTCTCCCTCCCTCCAGCTTCAGGCCGCTGAGGCATCTGATAGGTTCTGGGCAGCAGCTAGGTGTGAAGAAGCCTCCCTTAGGCAGAAATCGAGGGTTAAGTGGCTGGCGTTAGGGGATAGGAACTCGGGGTTCTTTCACAGGAGCGTGAAAGTTAGGGCATCCCGGAATAGCTTTTCCTCTTTGGTTGATGGTTCTCGGGTCAGGATGTCTTCCCATGAGGACATCTCGAGATCTTTGGTTCATTATTTCCAGGGTCTCTTGGGGTCCCAAGGAGTTGGTTATCGTGACCTCACAGAGCAATTAAAGCCGATGGTGCGGTTTTCGTGGTCTGATCAGTGTGTAACTGATCTCATCCGCCCCATCTCGCGAGATGAGGTTCGAGCTGTTCTCTTTTCCATGAGTAGTGCCAGGGCTCCTGGCCCGGATGGCCTCCCTGTGGGGTTTTTCAAAGCTGCTTGGATTGTTGTTGGGGATGATTTCGTTTCCGCCGCGCTTCACTTCTTTGATACCTCCTTCCTTCCTCCTGGTATCAATGCCACCTCTCTTACCTTGATTCCTAAGAAGGTGGGTGCCTCCCGGGTTGAGGATTTCAGGCCTATTTCCTGTTGTAATGTGTTGTATAAATGCATTGCAAAAGTTTTGGCTAATCGTCTTCGCGTGTGGCTGCCTTCCTTTATCAGTCCGAATCAGTCGGCCTTTGTTCAAGGTAGAAGTATTGTGGATAACATTCTGCTCTGCCAGGAGTTGGTTGGGGGTTACCACCTCAACAAAGGGAGCCCGCGGTGTGTGCTGAAGACTGACCTGCAGAAAGCTTATGATTCTATCCAGTGGGATTTTCTCTTTGGCTTACTGCTTTCGATTGGTACTCCTTGCCAGTTTGTCAACTGGATCTGGGCTTGCGTTACTTCGCCTATGTTCACCATTTCGGTGAATGGGTCCTCTGAGGGGTTTTTTGCGGGTAGGCGTGGTCTCCGTCAGGGTGACCCCCTGTCCCCTTACCTGTTCGTCATGTGTATGGAAGTCTTGTCGCGGCTGCTGAATTCCCCGCCGCCTGAGTTTGAGTTTCATCCCAAGTGGGAGAGGGTTAATCTTACCCATCTTTGCTTTGCGGGTGACTTGATGATTTTCTCTGCGGGGAATAGGACTTCTTTGAGGTTTGTTCAGCAGACATTACTTCACTTCCAGGAGCTTTCAGGCCTTGTGGCTAACTCCGCTAAGAGCTCGATGTTCTGTGCGGGGGTCCCTGTCCAGGGGGCTGTCGGTCTGGCTGAGTTCATGGGTGTTGCTCTTGCGACCTTGCCTGTTTGTTACTTAGGTCTCCCTTTCATCTCTGGTCGGCTGTCTTCTCGGGACTGCCAGCCTCTGATTGATCGGATCACCTCTAGGATTGGCAGTTGTACTGCTAGGGCTCTTTCCTATGCGGGAAGGTTGCAGCTTATCCAGTCGGTCCTCTTGAGCTTCCAGGTCTATTGGGCTAGTGTGTTTGTGCTGCCTGCTCGTATAGTCCATAGGGTTGAGAGTTTGCTTCGGTGCTACCTCTGGAAGGGCTCTCCTTCTGGTCGTGGGGGGGCGAAGGTTGCCTGGGATGACATTTGTTTGCCGAAGAGGGAGGGAGGTTTGGGTATTCGTCACATCCAATCCTGGAACTCTACCCCAGCTGAGGATATCTTCCCACACCAAACACGCAAAGGGGTTTAGGGTTTACTCTCCAAACAGAGCAAACAATCAGTCCCGGGACTCAGTCCCGGCAAAAGGTTGATAGATATTAGACTCGCAGGCTTCGAGTGTTGTAGTTTGAGGTTAAAAAGCGTCCCCGACCATAAGTTTAGAAAAGAAGGGAAGAAACGAGCGATATGGAAATTGCAAAAAACCGAAAACGCCCCGAGGGGATGCATTTTTTGAAATTTTATTTTATTAAAAAATGGGTTCGTATTGATCAAACATTCACAATTCACTCTATGGTTTTGTGGAATTCAGAATCTTACTCAGTTTTTTTGGCACTTGCTTTAAATGCTACCGTTGAGGATTTTAGGGCTTTGAGATTGGGGTGCAAGGTTGTTAGATATTAGACTCGCAGGCTTCGAGAGTTGTAGTTTGAGGTTCAAAAGCGTCCCAGACCACAAGTTTGGAAAAGAAGGGAAGAAACGAGCGATATGGAAATTGCAAAAAACCGAAAAACGCCTCGGTGGGATGCATTTTTTTAATTTCTTTTTTAGTAAAAAATGGGTTCGTATTGATAAAAAATTCACAATCCACTCTTTGGTTTTGTGCAATTCGGAATCTTACTCAGATTTTTTGGCACGTGCTTTAAATACTCCCTTTGAGGATTTTAGGGCTTTGAGATTGGGGTGCAAGGTTGTTAGATATTAGACTCGCAGGCTTCGAGAGTTGTAGTTTGAGGTTAAAAGGCATCCCCGACCATAAGTTTGGAAAAGAAGGGAAGAAACGAGCGATATGGAAATTGCAAAAAGCTGAAAAACGATGCTTGCCTTGTCCGGAGGGTGTGTCGGTTTTTGGTGGGTGTCCTTGGATTAGGCTTTGTCGAGGGAAGCGATGCTTGCTTGGTCCTTGTGGCTTTCTGTCGGGCCTGCATACCTGATGGTTGTTCTTTTGCCAGAAGTAGGGGGAAGACGAGTTGAAGGACCTCTTCTTTGTTTTGTTTTACTTGGTCGTGCTTGGGGGGCTGGCTTCTTACATGCATACGATGGATGGCCAGCTTGGCCTCTTTTTATCTCAGCATCTGTCTGTCCTCCCTCTGCCTTGCTTGGTGCCCCTTGAACTTGTCTGGAGTCGCTCTTTTGCTCGTGTCGGCCGGGGGATTAATGGCTTGGGGTGTTTTTTGGGCGGCTGGGGAGTTTTGCTTCGTTCGTGTTCTGGCTTGTTGTTTCCTCTTGCTTCGGTTGTGTTCTTTTGCTCTTTGTGTTGTGTTGTCTTTATTTGTTTTTTTGTCTTTTCTAGCTCCTTCCCGCTTGTGGGTTGGGTGCCGAGTCTTGGTGTTTGTTGGTTTTTGTTGCTCTCCCTCGGGCTGTGAGGTTTCCGTTAGGTTGTTGTTGCTTTGTTTGGTACATTGGTTTTCCCAATGGATGTTCTCTTGTTTGATGGTGCCCTTTGACCTCGGGCTTTGAGGTCCTTTTTGCTTATAATATAATCACCTTTGCAAAAAAAAAAAAAAAACCGAAAACGCCTCGGTGGGATGCATTTTTTGAAATTTTTTAATTAAAAAATGGGTTCGTATTGATCAAACATTCACAATCCACTCTTTCGTTTTGTGCAATTCGGATAGGTTTTGGGCAGTAGCTAGGTGTGAAGAAGCCTCCCTTCGGCAGAAATCGAGGGGTAAGTGGCTGGCGTTAGGGGATAGGAACTCGGGGTTCTTTCACAGGAGCGTGAAGGTTAGGGCAGCCCGGAATAGCCTTTCCTCTCTGGTTGACGGTTCTGGGGCCAGGTTTTCTTCCCATGAGGACATCTCGAGATCTCTGGTTCATTATTTCCAGGGGCTCTTGGGTTCCCAGGGGGTTGGTTACCGTGACCTTACAGAGCAATTAAAACCGATTGTGGGGTTTCTTTAGTCTGATCAGTGTGTTACTGATCTCATTCGCCCCATCTCGAGAGATGAGGTTCGAGTTGTTCTCTTTTCCTTGAATAGTGCCAAGGCTCCTGGGCCGGATGGTTTCCCTGTGGGGTTCTTCAAAGCTGCTTGGAGTGTTGTTGGGGATGATTTCTGTTCCGCAGTGCTTCACTTCTTTGATACCTCCTTCCTTCCTCCTAGTATCAATGCCACCTCTCTTACCTTGATTCCTAAGAAGCTGGGTGCCTCCCGGGTTGAGGATTTCAGGCCTATTTCCTGTTGTAATGTGTTGTATAAATGCATTGCAAAGGTTTCGGCCAATCGTCTTCGCGTGTGGCTGCCTTCCTTCATAAGTCTGAATCAGTCGGCCTTTGTTCAAGGAAGGAGTATTGTGGATAACATTCTGCTCTGCCAGGAGTTGGTTGGGGGTTACCACCTCAACAAAGGGAGCTTGCGGTGTGTGCTGAAGATCGACCTGCAGAAAGCTTATGATTCTATCCAGTGGGATTTTCTCTTTGGCTTACTGCTCTCGATTTGTACGCCTTGCCAGTTTGTCAACTGGATCCGGGCTTGCGTTACTTCGCCTATGTTCTCCATTTCGGTGAATGGGTCCTCTGAGGGGTTTTTTGCGGGTAGGCGGGGTCTCCGTCAGGGAGATCCCCTGTCCCCTTACCTGTTCGTCATGTGTATGGAAGTCTTGTCGAGGCTGCTGAATTCCCCGCCGCCCGAGTTTGAGTTTCATCCCAAGTGCGAGAGGGTTACTCTTACCCATCTTTGCTTTGCGGATGACTTGATGATTTTCTCTGCGGGGAATAGGACTTCTTTGAGGTTTGTTCAGCAGGTTTTACATCACTTCCAAGAGCTTTCGGGCCTTGTGGCTAACTCCGCTAAGAGCTCGATGTTCTGTGCGGGGGTTCCTATCCCGGTGGCTGTCGGCCTTGCTGAGTTCATGGGTGTTGCTCTTGCGTCCCTGCCTGTTTGTTACTTAGGTCTCCCTCTCCTTTCAGGTAGGCTGTCTTCTCGGGATTGCCAGCCCCTGATTGATCGGATCACCTCTAGGATTGGCAGTTGGACTGCTAGGGCTCTTTCCTATGCTGGTAGGTTGCAGCTTATCCAGTCGGTCTTCCAGAGCTTCCAGGTCTATTGGGCTAGTGTGTTTGTGCTGCCTGCTCGTATAGTCCATAGGGTTGAGAGTTTGCTTCGTTGCTACCTCTGGAAAGGCTCTCCTTCTGGTCGCGGGGGGGCGAAGGTTGCCTGGGATGACATTTGTTTGCCGAAGCGGGAGGGAGGTTTGGGTATTCGTCATATCCAATCCTAGAACTCTTATCGAACAACCACTTGGTGCAGTGGGTGAGCGCTCCGCCTAAGATAGTAGAGACTGGGGGTTCGATTCTGCCCTAGGGCAGATTTTCATAAAAATTATCAAACAACCACTTGGTGCAACGGGTGAGTGAGCGCATCACCTAGATAGCCCAGAGTGGGGGTTTATTGATCTTGCACCGTGCGAACGGGGCATGAATGATTTAAAATATTTAACTGCATTATATACTACTCGTCTTGGGTGGGTGCGGTTTCGGCCGGTTCCCCCTGGGATTCTTTTAAATGCCAAACCAAGCATAACTCAATTGGCATAAGGTTGTGCCCGTGACTAAAAGGTCATGGGTTCAATCCTCGCTTTAATTAAAATACCGTTGCAAAAAAAAAAAAATCCTGGAACTCGGCAGCTGTTATGAAGCTCCTTTGGCTCCTTCTGCTTCGCTCTAGTTCTCTGTGGGTCGCTTGGATGGAGGAGTATATCCTCCGTGGTCGTTCTCTTTGGACGATTCTTGTGTCGTCTATGTGGTCTTGGTGCCTCAAGTCGATTATGGGGCTTCGTGACCAATTTCGTCCACTAGTCCCAAAGAGCTCTGCCCACGTGCTTGCCTCGCAACTCGACTGGTAAGGTGAAGGAACCAGGATCCTTCTCCTTCTTTGGTAGCTTGTTCTGGAGTATAGCACTGCACTCCTCAGTGAGATTCACTGTTTCAAATTCACCAATAATTTTCTTGTTAGTAATAATGTCCTTCAAAAACTTAACATAAGAAGGCATAGACTGCAAAACCTCTACAAATGGAATATTAACATGCACTTGCTTTAAAATTTCTAAAAACTTATTAAAGTGCACTTCCTGTTCTTGTTTTTTCCTCAGCCTTCTAGGGAATGGAGATGGTGGCACATATGTAGGCAATTCAGTTCGCCTAAGAACAGGTGGAGCTCTTGGAAGTTCTTCTGGTTCCTCTATGATAGGTTCCAGCCTCACCCTTGATGTGCTTGGTGGTGGTTGATCATGGTTTGGCAGAGAATCTAGTGGAGCACTAGACTCTTCATTCTCTACTCGCTTTGGTGCTTCTCTATTGTTGCTAACCAATGGTCTTCCACTACGAAGTTCAATTGCTTGAACTTGTTCTTTTCCATCGCTTCTTGGCACTTCAGTATCAGCAGGCAGTCTACCTTGGGGCCTATTTTTCAGTTCATTTGCTAACTGCCCTATTTGGTTTTCTAAGCTCCTAAGGGTTGCTTGCTGACTTTGTAGGGTTGCGTCATTCTTTGCAATGTACTCCTTAAGTAAATTTTCTACTGATGACCCTATTGGTTGGTTATATGGTTTTTGGTACATGGATTGGTTATTTTGTTGAGTGAAACCAGGTGTTCCACTCGGTCTTGGTTGATTTTGAGCTTGGTTAGTATTTTGCTGCCCACCCCAAGAAAGATTTGGGTGGTTCCTCCAACCAGGATTATAGGTGTTAGAATAGGGGTTGTTCCTAGGCTGCTGTTGACTTCCAACATAGCTGACTGAGGCCGGATTCCCAGGGCAGTAATCATACAAGATCCCTTCCCCACAGAATCCACAGATTAGTGTCTCACCTTGACTAGTTGGTGCACCCATTGAAACGGCTGCTGCGGTGTTGACACTAGATTGGAGATTGGTTTGAGCCATTTGTTTAACTAGATTGGTCAGGGCATTGATTTGGCTGCTCATTGCACTGAGTGCGTCCTTGTCTTGAGCTCTCCTAGGCTCTACAAGATCGTCTGACCATCTACAATGGGAAGTTGAGATTTTCTCCAAGATCTCATAGGCTTCATTGTAGCTCTTAGAAAGCATGGAACCACCAGCTGAAGAATTTAGCACTTGCCTTGTGCTGGGGTTGCATCCTTTAAAGAACACTTCTATTTGGATACACCATGGAATGCCATGGTGTTGACATTTAAGCTAAAGGTCCTTGAACCTTGTCCAAGCTTCGTGAAGAGATTCGTTTTCGGCTTGTTTGAACTTGATTATGTCATCACGAAAGTTGGAATTCCTATCAGGTGGGAAGTATTTGACTAGGAACTTCTCAGCCAGATCTGTCCAATTGACAACTGATCCGGAGGGTAAGGAATTTAACCACGTTTTGGCTTTATCTCTTAATGAGTAAGGAAAGAGGTAAAGCCTCAAAGCTTCTTGGGAAACTCCAGGGATAAGGAAGGTATCACTAACTCCTAGGAAATTTCTTAGATGATTGTGGGGGTCCTCGTTTTCCACTCCAAAGAATTGTCCCACAGTGGACAACATTTGGAACATTACTGGCTTTAACTCGAAAGAGTTGGCAGTAATTTCAGGGCGTATAAAGCTTGGGTTTAGCTCCCCAGGCATGGGAACTAAGTAGGAGAGGATGGCACTATCCTTGTCATTCGCTATTTCGATGGGGTTGCGAATGGTAGGTGCTGGGTTTGGGACTGGTCTATCCATTTCTACTTGATGGAATTGCGATGACTCCGCAGAGTCAGCAATGTTTCGAGTTATAGGGGGTTGATTGAAGAGACGTTTCTTTTTTTTTGCAAAGGTGATTATATATAAGCAAAAAGACCTCAAAGCCCGAGGCCAAAGGGCACCATCAAACAAGAGAACAACCACTGGGAAAACCAATGTACGAAAACAAAACAAAAACAACCCAACGGAACCTCACAGCCCGAGGGAAAGCAACAAAGAAACCAACCAACTACAAACCCCGGCACCCAACCCACAAGCGGGAAGGAGCCAGAAAAGACAAAAAAGCAAATAAATACAACACAACTCAAAGAGCAAAAGAACACAACCGAAGCAAAAGGAAACAACAAGTCAGAACACGAACGAAGCATAACTCCCCAGCCGCCCAAAAAACACCCCAGGCCATCAATCCCCGGCCGGCACGAGCGAAAGAGCGACTCTAGACAGGGTCAAGGGGCACCAAGCAAAAACAGAGGGAGGACAGACAGATGCTGAGATAAAAGAGGCCAAGCTGGCCATCCTTCATATGCATGCAAGAAGCCAGCCCCTCAAGCACGACCAAGTAACCAAAACAATGAAGAGGCCCTTCAACTCGTCTTCCCCTACTTATGGCAAACGAACAACCATCCGGTATGCAGGCCCGGCAGAAAGCCACAAGGACCCAACCAGCATCGCTTCCCTCGACAAAGTCAGATCCAAGGACCCCACCAAAAAGCCCACACACCCTCCGGACAAGGCGCCTTTCGGGGTGACAACAAGCATCCAGAACAAACTCAACTCAATTAGGAACCAGGACGCCAGGGGACAAAGAGCACCCACCGAACAGAGATGGACAGCCAACTGCAGAAGTAGCAAGCACCGCCGGAACCAACCCCTACAGCTTGTGGCACCCCACAGACTAGCCTCTCATAGCCCCCACTCAAAAAGCCCACCAGGGAAGAAAGAGCCAAGGACAGCAAGGGACAAACAGGTGAAGAAAGCAAGCAACTGATCGAGCCTCTGCAAGCAGCGTCCCCAAAGCAGGAACAAGCACAGGGAGAAGCCCCAAACAAGCAAGCCTCACAGACCAAACTGAAAACCCCCTCCAGAGAAGAGACAACAGCAGCACCTAGGGACAGAACAGGGGAAGGAGCAACCGCCAGCAACGAAAAGCACCGCAAGGAGCAACCAGGGACAGAGCAGGGGAAGAAGCAATCGTCAGAAGCGAAACAACACCGCAAAGAGCAACCTGAAAAAACACCTGCACACACTCAAAGAACAAGATAAAGTCAATCAAAAGAATCCCAGGGGGAGCCGGCCGAAACCGCACCCACCCAGGATGAGCATGCAGAAGAAATATCAGACCGAATAGCAGCGATAACCGACTGAGGAGGACGGTGACCCGGGCCGTGAAAACGCAAGTTGCGTTCCATCCAAATATGGTAGATCACAGCACACCAGGCCACTCTCCAAACAAGCTTACGCTTGTGCTTCCCAGCACTCTCCCGACAAATCCACTCAAGCTCAGCATCCCAAGGGAGAACGAGGCGGGAAGCTCTACCCCAACAGAGGATATCCTCCCACACCAAACTCGCAAAGGGGCACTGAAGAGACGTTTCTTATCTTTGTTTCTGGCCCTAAGTAATCTTTCAGGCTCAGAATTGAACTCTAGATCGCTACTTGAATGCTCATTCATAAACTAACCCAATGGTACCTATAAAAGACATGAGAATAGATTAGTTCCAATAGATATTAAGATTTGTGTTTCTAAATTAACAAACTTCGTTTTCACTAAACAAAATCCCCGGCAGCGGCGCCAAAAACTTGTTGCGTGCTCAATGAGTAAATTAAAATGCAATGTGAGAGCACTCAGAACATGCAAACATACATGGTCTTGTAGCAAGTAATAAGTATTTTTTCATTCGATTTCCCACAGAGATTTATTCTTAGTTACTAGCGAAGTGAGATGTTAAACTAGAAATGATGGTTGAATGGGGTAGAATTGGGATTAAAGTGCCTAACTAATAAAGGACGTGCAAGATATGCAAGCATAAACAAAGACAAGTAAAGAGGTTAACTTGAATGTAGGAGAAAAAGAATTGCGGAGAAAGCAATTATCTAGCAATAAAATCGCAAAGCAAAAGACTAAGAAAAATGGCTAAGGCAAAATTTAAACTAAGAAAATTGCGGAAACAGCAATTTTCTAGCAATTGTACTAACAGCGTTTTAAGGGTAAAGTGTGGAAACAAGGGCTACTAACGACTCCTCTATAGGCTTTTTCATACGATTCTTCAGCAGTAGATCAACTTACCATGCATCAAATTAACTCATTCTCATGTATCTCTCGATTTCATTCATTAGATCCTTTAGTTTACTCATGTCCAAGTAAGGCTTAAGCATCTATTTATATAAGCAAGTTAATGATTTGTGCTAGGAAACCGCCTATTCCTAGGTTGTTTTCTGGTTACCATGAAAGGCTAGCATGAATGGACGACTCTGAACTCTTACTCCTTCCAGAGGTTAGGAGTTCTTTAGACAAAATGGATGGCCAATCAAAATTGTCCGTGGGATGAAGCACACATACATTCAATGCATTCGAAGCTAACTTACATGCCGAGTTCATGTATTTCTACCTATAGATTCATCATTAGCAGACCCTTATGTGGTTTAGTTACTCATGGATGAAGATGGAGTGGAAAGATTTGAGTATTTAAACATGCTCGACAGTATTCAAGTAGAATGACAGAAGACAAAAGCAATGGAGAACTTGCGAAGTGATGAAATAATGCTTTGATTAACCAAGATTTGAACTCAACAAATAACAACTTTAAAACAACTAAGGCTAAATTTTTAAAATTTTTAAAATTCTCTCTGTTCTCTCTCCTCCCATCAATGGGGGATTAAGTTTTTTGAAGCTTTTTCCATGGTGGTCGTCGGCCTTCTTGCTGCTGCTGGGTGTAGGTGTTGAGCCATCGTGTTCACTCACCATGGTTACCTCCGTCGTATCTCCGAGCAAGCTGATCAAGGAAGCACAGCAGGGCGCTTCAAGAGGTACGTTCTCCATCCTCTGTTTTGTCTTTCCTTCGGCTTAAGTTTATTGTTTGCTGCTGTTGCTGGGTTGTGGTGCTCTGGGTTTGGGGTTGAGGGAGAAGCTCTTCTCCGTTTGATCACAAAGCTTAGGGTGCAATATGAGGAGGAAGAAGTCTCCCCAAAAAAAACCGTTCGTCAAAAGTAATGGTTCTTCATCGGGCTTCCCTGGCCTTCGGCTCTCCAAAATCTCTGCAACTAAATCAATGGGGGTTTTGAGTTCTGATGTCCCTAAGTCCAGCCTAAGTGAAGGACGGTCTAAGGTAGTTGTTTCTGACCGGCTGGGGCAAAACTCAGAGGCTGGGAGTTTTTGTCAAAAAACAGAGCATCTGGTACGTTCTGGACAGACGTCTTCTCTGTCTAAATCTGGAAAAACAGGGGACGACTTATGTGTTGATATTGGCCTTGGTCCTCAGCCCCGAGTTATCTCTTCTACGTCTGAGGCTTCCTCTTCGTCTAACCAGAGGAGTGGTGGCGTTGATCAACCTCGGCTGGAGGTTGAAGACGAAGGGCTAGGGCTACCTGGTTCTTCGACCATGGAGGCGGCTGCTGCTATACGTGCTTTGAACGCTCGCCATATTGAAGGAAACCTCAATAATGGGGAGAGCGTTTTAGAAGGGGTGGGTATTAATTCGGGAAAGCTTCCCTTATCTGCTGCAATTTTGAATCCGCCAGCTGGTTCTCTTAATTCCTCTGTACGGCCAAGTTTGGAAAGTTTGGAAAGTCTCCCTCTTCAAACGTCAACTCCTGGAGGCCTTCATCCTCGGCCATTTAAGGAAATTCTGGATGTTAATTTGCCTCAAGCTTCCCCTTTCCTTAAATCAGTTAATAGTCAATTGGGCGTCAATGGACTAGATGGGAAGTCTTGTGCTAATCCGAGGGGTGTCTCCATTACTGACGTCCCTATTGGGCTTGGACCATGTGGTAATGGTGTGGATGGGCTTGGTAATGGTAATTGGGTAGCCAATTCTCCATTTCACCTTAATGGGCTTGCCAACTACGGTTTGGTCCCAATTTTGAATGGGCAGGGAGCCTTGCCCGTTGGGCGTTCCTCGCTTAGCCCAATAGGGCGTGGGCAGCTGGGTAACTTGGTGACCCGCCGTGGTATGCCCAAGCGGGATGAGGGTCTGCCCCAAGAGGGAAAGGAAGGAACTAGTGAGGTTGGGATGGGATGTAGCTCGTTCGGTCCTAGGGTTGGCTTGGGGATTCCAGGAAAGTTTCCTCTTCTTGGCCATCCTCGTCTGGATGTAGGTGTGAGTGAGGGGGATGAGGTATCTGTGGGGTCTTTTGGTGGGTTTGGGCCTAATCATATTGGGTCGGGTGGGCCCCTTGGGGTCGTCGATAAGGGGCATAAGGCGAGTTGGGCCAATCTTTTTGGGCCCCAGTGGACCTCCCCTTCTTCTTCTCTATAATCCTCCAATTGAGAAGGATGGGATTATGTTTGCCATTCCTTCGGATGAGGTTATTGAGGAGGGAATAGCAGTCTGGAGAGGTTCGTTGGTGGGTCAATTTGTTGATGGTAAACTTCCATTTTTTGTTCTTGATCGTCTTGTCAGGAAGATTTGGGGACATGTGGAAGTTCCAACCATTAACTTGTTTGATAATGGATTGATCATTTTCAGGTTCCAAAAGGACTCAGCTAGGGACTGGGTCTTAGAGAATGGCCCTTGGCACTTCGGGGGGAAGCCTATCCTACTGAGGCAGTGGGCCCCTAGGATTGTCCCCCAGACCTTTGTGTTTGATAAAATTCCGGTGTGGGTTAAGTTTTTCCATGTCCCAATGGAATTGTGGACCACTCCTGGGTTGAGCAACATTGCAAGTACGGTTGGTGTTCCTTTGCGGTTGGATAAGCCTACAAAGGACAAAACGTGCTCCTCGTATGCTCGGGTCTGTGTGGAGGTTGCGATTGATGCCCCTCTTCCTAGTAAGGTTGGGGTCACTGTCTATGGGGTGGATCATACTATCCCCATTGAGTTCGAATGGAAGCCGAAGAGGTGCCTATCATGTCGGGTATTTGGCCATTCGGACTCCGGCTGTCCAAAAAAGACTGTGAGTAGTTTTGATCCCCTACTCCCTACACAGGTTTCTACTGAGGGTGGGGTCAGGGTGCCGGCCCAGAGTGATGGCGTGAGCTCGGATCGGGTAGGGGTGGCTAGTGGGCGGGGGGGGGGGGGGGGGGGGGGGTGGGGGGTGAACAGGCCTTCTCTCTTGAGGCTAATGATGACTTTATCCCTGTGGGAGAAAATCCCGCAGGCGTAGACGGAAGAAGGCTGCCAAGTCCTTGGCTGCAGACTCGTCTGCCCTTCCCATTGCCTTGGCTAGCCTCCCAAGTTCCCCTAGTGGCCCCTCCCCTCGGCTCCCCCATTCTCCTGAGGCCCCGAAGGGGGTGCATGTGTCTAACTCTTTCGTTTCTCTTTCGGATCCCTTGGGGTGAGATTTGGCCCCCTAGAGGCTGGTTTCCTTAATGGAAAAGACGATCTGTGACAGTGTGGACCCCCGATGGTGTCAGGATGCCATTGTCTCCCCTTCTACTTCCTATGTCTAGTTGGTGCTCGTGGAATGTGCGCGGTCTCACTGACCCGACAAAAGGACGATGTGTTCGCTCCTTTTTGTAGTCTGAGAATATTGGTTTCTGCTGTCTGGTAGAAACTAAGGTTAAGGCTCATCAGTTTGATTTCGTGTTTCGTTCCTTTGGGGCCGATTGGCAGTGTGTTTGTAGTTATGGGGATAGTGGCCTGGGTCGTATTTGGGTGTTCTGGCGTTCCCGCCGTTTCTCTTTCTCCCCTAGCCTGATTAGTCCTCAGTTGGTTACTGGCTCCCTGGTGGACCTGTCTTCTCAGGTTGCGACTCATATTGCCTGTGTGTATGGGTCCAATCTCGAGGCTGGGAGGTCTGCTTTGTGGAGGGAGTTGGCCTTGGCTTGTTCGAGTTGGTCTTCTCCTGGAGTAGTTATGGGAGACTTTACTGAGACTCGCCGGTTGACTGAGAGGAGTGGGGGTAACCTAGTTCCCAGTTTGGATAAGAGACGAGATTGATAAATTCTAGTCGTCGGCCGCCTAGCGACAAGCATTTCTGCGATGGGAGCCTTTGATACTGCTCTCCTAGATGCTGACTTGGTTGAGCTGCCGGTTTAGGGGAATTGGTTCACTTGGACTAGTCGCCCGACGGGTGGCCTAGGAGGTCAGTTGGGAAGGTTGGATAGAGTTTTGGTCAACGCTGAGTGGGCTTCTGGTCGGCCTATGTGTGTGGTGCACGTGCATGACTGGGGTGTTTCTGACCATAGTCCGTTGGTTTTCTCTCCAGGCCCTTTAGGTGCTCGTCGGTCTCCCTCCTTTCGGTTCTTTAACCATTGGGGGGAGTCTGATAGGTTTTTGTCTGTGATTGCTAGTAGGTGGGTGACCCATGTTGGGGTCTCTCCGCTTGTTAGCTTCGCTCGCAATTTAAAGGGCTTAAAGGGGACTCTCAGGCAGGAGTGTGGGGGTTGATTGATTCTGCACCGTGCAAACGGGTCATGTATGATTTAAAATATTTAACTGCATTATATACCGCCCATAGAGGCCAATTTTATCGAACAACCACTTGGTGCAGTGGGTGAGCGCTCCGCCTAAGATAGCAGAGAGTGGGGGTTCGATTCTGCCCTAGGGTAGATTTTCATAAAAACTATCAAACAACCACTTGGTGCAACGGGTGAGTGAGCGCATCACTTAGATAGCCCAGAGTGGGGGTTGATTGATTTTGCACCGTGCAAACGGGTCATGTATGATTTAAAATATTTAACTGCATTATATACCGCCCATAGAGGCAAATTTTTATCGAACAACCACTTGGTGCAGTGGGTGAGCGCTCCGCCTAAGATAGCAGAGAGTGGAGGTTCGATTCTGCCCTAGGGCAGATTTTCATAAAAATTATCAAACAACCACTTGGTGTAACGGGTGAGTGAGCGCATCACCTAGATAGCCTAGAGTGGGGGTTGATTGATTCTGCAGGGCATGTATGATTTAAAATATTTAACCGCATTATATACCCGGCAAATTTTTGTGAGCGCATCACCTAGATAGCCCGTGGGGATTGTGCAAACGGGCATGTTTGATTTAAAATATTTAACCGCATTATATACCGCCTATAACGGCAAATTTTATCGAACAACGACTTGGTGCAGTGGGTGAGCGCTCTGCCTAAGATAGCAGAGAGTGGGGGTTCGATTCTGTCCTAGGGCAGATTTTCATAAAAATTATCAAACAACCACTTGGTGCAACGGGTGAGTGAGCGCATCACCTAGATAGCTCAGAGTGAGGGTTGATTGATTTTGCACCGTGCAAACGGGCATGTATGATTTAAAATATTTAACCGCATTATATACCGCTTATAACGGCAAATTTTAGTCCTGCACCGTGCAAACGGGGCATGAATGATTTAAAATATTTAACCGCATTATATACAGCCCATAAAGGCAAATTTTTATCGAACAAACACTTGGTGCAGTGGGTGAGCGCTCCACCTAAGATATCAGAGAGTGGGGGTTCGATTCTGCCCTAGGGCAGATTTTCATAAAAATTATCAAACAACCACTTGGTGAAACGGGTGAGTGAGCGCATCACCTGCAAATTTTAACGCCTAAGATAGCAGAGAATGGGGGATAGCCCAGAGTGGGGGTTGATTGATTCTGCACCGTGGAAACGGGGCATGTATGATTTAAAATATTTAACCGCATTATATACCGCCTATAACGGCAAATTTTAACGCCTAAGATAGCAGAGAATGGGGGTTCGATTCTGCCCTAGGGCAGATTTTCATAAAAATTATCAAACAACCACTTGGTGCAACGGGTGAGTGAGCGCATCACCTAGATAGCCCAGAGTGGGGGTTGATTGATTCTGCACCGTGCAAACGGGGCATGTATGATTTAAAATATTTAACCGCATTATATACCGCCTATAACGGCAAATTTTTCCATTATTTCATTCTTTTATCTTGCCAAACCGAGCATAGATCAATTGGCATAAGGTTGTGCCTATGCCTAAAAGGTCATGGGTTCAATCCTCGCATTAATTAAAATCCCGTTGCAAAAAATAAAGGGCTTTGAGATTGGGGTGCAAGGTTGTTAGATATTAGACTCGCAGGCTTCGAGAGTTGTAGTTTGAGGTTAAAAAGCGTCCCCGACCATAAGTTTAGCCCCTCGATGTCCTTGGCTCCTTCTTCCCTGGTGGGCGTTTTGAGTGGTGGCTATGAGAGGCTTGTCTGTGGGGGGGCCTCTCTCTGTTGGGGTTGGTTCAGGCGGTGCTTGTTACTTCTGCAGTTGGTTGTCCATCTCTGTTCTGTGGGTGCTCTCTGCCCTGGTGTGGTCTTGGTTCCTGATTTGAGTTGAGTTTATTCTTTTTTTTTTGCAAAGGTGATTATATATAAGCAAAAGACCTCAAAGCCCGAGGCCAAAGGGCACCATCAAAACAAGAGAACATCCACTGGGAAAACCAATGTACGAAAACAAAACAAAAACAACCCCACAGAACCTCACAGCCCGAGGGAAAGCAACAAAGAACAACAACAAACAACAGACCCCCGCACCCAACCCAAATGCGGGAAGGAGCGAGAAAAGAGCAAAACGCAAATAAATACAAACAACTCAAATAGCAAAGGCACCCAACCGAAGCAAGAGGAGACAGCAAGGCAGAACACGAACGCAACATAACTCCCCAGCCGCCCCGAATACACCCGAAGCCATCAATCTCCGGCCGGCACAAGCGAAAGAGCGACTCCAGACAAAGTCAAGGGGCACCAAGCAAAGCAGGGGGAGGACAGACAGATGCTGAGATAAAAAGAGGCCAAGCTGGCCATCCATCATATGCATGCAAGAAGCCATCCCCCCAAGCACGACCAAGGAACCAAACAAAGAAGAGGCTCTTCAACTCATCTTCCCCCTACTTATGGCAAAAGAACAACCATCAGGTATGCAGCCCCGGCAGAAAGCCACAAAGACCCGGCCAGCATCGCTTCCCTCGACAAAGCCAGATCCAAGGACACCGACCAAAAAACCGACACACCCTCCGGACAAGGCGCCTTTCGGGGTGACAACAAGCATCCAGAACAAACTCAACTGAATTAGGAACCAGGACAACACGAGGGAACAAAGCGCACCTACAGGACAGAGAAGGACAGCCAACTGCAGAAGTAGCAAGCACCGCCTGAACCAACCCCTACAGATGGTAGCACCCACAGACAAGCCTCTCAAAGCCCCACACAAAAAGCCCTCCAGGGAAGAAAGAGCCAAGGACAACACGGGCGTACAGGAGAAGAAAGCAAGCAAACTGAGCGAGCCTCTACAAGAACCGACTGCAAAGCAGGAACAAGAACAGGGAGAAGCCCCAAACAGGCAATCCGCACACACCAAACTGAAAACCCCCTCCAGAGAAGGGACAACAGCAACACCAAGGGACAGAACAGGGGAAAAAACAACCTCCAGCAACGAAAAGCACCGCAGTGAGCAACCAAGGGACAGAGCAGGGGAAAAAGCAATCGCTAGAAGCGAAACAACACCGCAAAAAGCAACCTGAAAATGCACCTGCACACACTCAAAGAACAAGATAAAGTCAATCAAAAGAATCCCAGGGGGAGCCGGCCGAAACCACACCCACGCAGGACGAGCATGCAGAAGAAATATCAGACCGAATAGCAGCGATAATCGACTGAGGAGGACGGTGACTCGGGCCGTGAAAACGCAAGTTGCGTTCCATCCAATTATGGTAGATCACAGCACACCAGGCCACTCTCCAAACAAGCTTGCGCTTGTGCTGCCCAGCACTCTCCCGACAGATCCACTCAAGCTCAGCATCCCAAGGGAGAACGAGGCGGGAAGCTCCACCCCAACAGAGGATATCTTCCCACACCAGACTCGCAAAGGGGCACTGAAAGAACAAGTGGTCATGGGACTCAGACCCGGACAAGCAAAGCAAGCAATCGATAGGGGACGAGGGAATCCACCTAGCCAGCCTATCACGGGTATACAAACGATTCCTCAAGGCCAGCCAGGTGACAAAAGCATGACGCGAAATATTCCCCTCGAACCATAGGAAACCCTGCCAAGGAACCACCGTCCCACGGGGACGGATCGCCTCCCAAGCACTCAAAACTGAAAAGCCAATCCCGCCAGGAACCCAGATCAACTTATCCTCCCTACCTGGGCAACACACAGTAGAGCGCACGGCATCGGCTATCTCCAACATCTCAGGAGACACCAACGGCCACCGCCACGAACCATCAGGCAGCAGGAAATCAGAGACCATAGTCTGAATATGACTAGCCGCGTCATACAAGATACGATCGCTAATCCTGGGGAGAATAGGGCCATCAGGCAGCCAAGGATCAACCCACATACGACACCTACAACCATCGCCAATGGAAAACCGGACAAGTGGACGGAATTGGTCACGAAGCCCCATAATCGCCTTGAGGCACCAAGACCACATAGACGACACAGGAATCGTCCAAAGAGAACGACCACGGAGGATATACTCCTCCATCCAAGCGACCCACTGAGAACCAGAGCGAAGCAGAAGGAGCCAGAGGAGCTTCATAACAGCTGCCGAGCTCCAGGATTGGATATGACGAATACCCAAACCTCCCTCCCGCTTCGGCAGACAAATGTCTTCCCAGGCAACCTTCGCCCCCCCACGACCAGAAGGAGAGCCCTTCCAGAGGTAGCAACGAAGCAAACTCTCAACCCTATGGACTATACGAGCAGGCAGCACAAACACACTAGCCCAATAGACCTGGAAGCTCTGGAGGACCGACTGGATAAGCTGCAACCTACCAGCATAGGAAAGAGCCCTTGCAGACCAACTGCCAATCCTAGAGGAGATCCGATTGAATTTATTCTGGATGTTTGTTGTCACCCCGAAAGGCGCCTTGTCCGGAGGGTGTGTCGGTTTTTGGTGGGTGTCCTTGGATCAGGCTTTGTCGAGGGAAACGATGCTTGCCTGGTCCTTGTGGCTTTCTGCCGGGCCTGCATTCCTGATGGTTGTTCTTTTGCCAGAAGTAGGGGGAAGACGAGTTGAAGGGCCTCTTTGCCTGGTCCTTGTGGCTTTCTGCCAGGCCTGCATTCCTGATGGTTGTTCTTTTGCCAGAAGTAGGGGGAAGACGAGTTGAAGGGCCTCTTCTTTGTTTTGGGTTTCTTGGTCGTGCTTGGGGGGCTGGTTTCTCACTTGCATATGATGGATGGCCAGCTTGGCCTCTTTTTCTCTCAGCATCTGTCTGTCCTCCCTCTGCTTTGTTTTGGCGCCCCTTGACCTGGTCTGGAGTCGCTCCTTTTTCCTCATGCCGACCGGGGGATTGATGGCTTCGGTTTTTTGGGCGGCTGGGGAGTTTGCTTCGTTTTGTGCTCGGGCTTGCTGCTTCTTCTTGCTACGGTTGTGTTCCATTTCTCTTTGAATTGTGTTGTCTTTTGCTTTTTGGCTTTTCTGGCTCCATCCCGCCTGTGGGTTGGGTGCCGGGTGTTTTTGTTTGTTTGTTTTGTTGCTCTCCCTCTGGCTGTGAGGTTTCCGTTTGGGTTGCTTTGTTTTGTTTTGGTACATTGGTTTCCCAGTGGTTTGTTCACTTGTTTGGTGGTGCCCTTTGGCCTCGGGCTTTGAGGTCTTTTTTTTGCAAAGGTGATTAAATATAAGCAAAAAGACCTCAAAGCCCGAGGCCAAAGGGCACAACAAACAAGAGAACAACCACTGGGAGAACCAATGTACGACAACAAAACCAAAACAACCCAACAGAAACCTCACAGCCCGAGGGAAAGCAACAAAGGAACCAAACAACAACAAACCCCAGCATCCAACCCACAAGCGGGAAGGAGCCAGAAAAGACAAAAGCAGAAAAAAGGACACGACTCAAAAAGCAGAAGAACCAGCTGAAGCAAGAGGAAACAATAAGACAGAACACGAACGAAGCATGACTCCTCATCCGCCCAAAAAACACCCCAGGCCATCCATCCCCCGGCCGGCACGAGCGAAGGAGCGACTCCAGACAGGGTCAATGGGCACCAAGCAAAAAACAGAGGGAGGACAGGCAGATGCTGAGAAAAAGGGGCCAAGCTGGCCATCCATCATATGCAAGAAAGAAGCCCGCCCCCCAAGCACGACCAAGAAACCAAACAAAGAAGAGGCCCATCAACTCGTCTTCCCCCTACATATGGCAAAAGAACAACCATCCGGTATGCAGGCACGGCAGAAAGCCACAGGGACCCAGCCAGCATCGCTTCCCTCGACAAAGCCAGATCCAAGGACCCACCAAAAGCCCACACACCCTCCGGACAAAGCGCCTTTCGGGGTGACAACAAGCATCCAGAACAACTCAACTCAATTACGAACCAGGACCGCCAGGGGACAAAGAGCACCACAGAACAGAGATGGACAGCCAGCTGCTGATATGAACCAGGGCATCCCAATCATGCCATATGAACTTCAAGGTAGATGTCAGGGTCATAGCAACTTTCCAAGATGGCAAACAAATGGAGTTGCATTTAATGAACTAAAATGCAACTCATGCTTCATTAAAGATGGATCAAGCTTCATCTATGGAACTAGTAGTTCAAACTACTTCAAGTGGGGCTTTGATTACTCTTGGATGGTTACAAACTTTAAGTTGGTTGATTAGTATTTATATTCTCGGATTTAAGAGTAGTTTCATGTAATTTCAGTTTTAAAGTTTTGTTTTCAATGTTTTAAGTTACAATTTAGCTAGTGGCCATTATGGTATTGATGGGCATGAGAGTTACAACTCTTCAATTGACCATAGGTTACTCTAGGGTTAATTTTGAAGGCTATATATAGCCATTCATGTTGTTTAATTAGGATAGACAGATTTGAGTTTAAAAATGAAAGTTGCATAGTTTGCTTCTTAAGCCATGAGCTTATTCCTTTGCATTTCTTGTGATTAGATTTGCATGTAGAGTCATTCAAGTAGTCTTGATCAAGCTATCTTGTGGAGTGATTCGAATCTTGAGTTTTGAAACAAGTTTTCTCTACTCTTGATATTGATCATCAAGGTAAATTCGTTTCTTTCTTCTTCCTTGGGATGAAATCATATGTATTTGGGGGTTTTAGCATTTGAGATCTAGGGGTTTGTATAACCATAAGGGTTCTTAGGTCCAATTGGCTAGGGTTTTCTTATCATTTGGTATCAGAGCTTTAGGCTCGAGATCGGATATATGTTTCCTTTGCATTGCTCTTGAATTTTCAGTTTTTTTTTTATTTTTCTTGTTAATCTTTCAATCTGTCCAGTTTCATAGTCTGTCAAAAATCACAAAAATATCATATTTCTGTAGGTTTTCTCATCTAGTTGTCTTCTGTGTTTTTTTAGATCAACGTCTAAGGAACAACTTTGTCTTCTTAGAGATTTTCTATTTCGTATTTTGTCAGGGTTAAAAGTTTGCATTTGTGTAATCTGTTCTAAAAAAAAAAAAAACTGTTGTATCCGAGAACATGTGTTCTTGCTTTTTTTGTCTCTAAAGCATGCTAGATCCGAAATATTCTCATACAAGCTCTTTAATTGTGTTTTAATCTAGCATATGTCCTAGTGATGATATGAGTTACAAATTGAATGTGATCAAGAATTGATTGTTGGTCATTAATTCTTGACAGTTACGTTTTTGCACATTAAATTTCCAGCAATCAATTTCAGATTGTAACTCCTATTATTAAAAATCCAGCCATTGGGTTTTAAATTTTGAGAGTTATTTTTCTTGTTCTGAATTTGTTTCAACCATTAGCATTGAATTTGCACAAATCCATCTTGCTCATCATTCTGTAAATCTGTCAAATTTTATTTACTTGTTTCTTTTCACTATTCGAATTTGCTCCATAGTCAAGTTATTTGAGTGTTTTCTTTATGTGTTATCTATTCACTTGGATTGCAAACCTTGCTCATTGGCTCATGTGAGTGAGATTGCGAGTTTGTTGAGACAATGTTTTTCTTTGAGTGAAAATACATAAGGGAGTGTGGAAAGATATTTTTTTCTTGTCACTTTGTATTACGTTGCAGCATGTCTCACAGACGATCTTCAACCAAGTCCATGTTTCCTCAAGCACAAAGACGTGATAACCGATTTTGGAAGACTTTTCGGGAAGACTTGGCTGAAATGCGCCAATCCGTGAAGTACGTGTTTGAATTATGTCAAGAGTTAAAATTGCAGAATCAAACAATGAAGACTGCACAATCTGTTCAAGAAGAGAAAGATTTCCTTATGCCTCAAGTCGACGTTCCAAATGATGACATTGTTATTGATGACGTGGTGACCACCAAAGCAATTGTACAAATATATTTTGATCCATGTCATATAGAGATAAAAAGTGAGGAAAGTGAAAAAGAAAAAGAGTGGAAAAAAGAAAAGATTGAGAATTGTATAGAGTTTAAAGAGAAAGAGGGTTCGGTTATTAGTGTTTATGAGGAGAATACTGTTTTGTATTCAAAACGACACATACAAGAACTTGTAACCGAAAAGACTTGCTTTCTAACGGGTGCACTTAAACCAAGTGTGCCTAATTTTTCTTTTGAGTTCTTGCAGGAAGTTAAAGTTCTTACTCATAAGCAAGATTCAAAGGTAGCTTTAGAAATGAGACAATGTCGAGCACGTGAGAATTACAAGATCAACAGGCTACCTAAGAAGCAACAGTTCCATTTCAATTCTACAACCATTCATGGCCTAAAGTTCATTGTGAACACCTTAAGGAGAGTAAGACCACGATATGCAAATGACTTCAAGTTTGCATTACAAGGGGATCCTTTGGATTCGAGGACGAATCCTCTTAAAGAAGGAGAGGATGATATGAACCAGGGCATCCCAATCATGCCATATGAACTTCAAGGTAGATGTCAGGGTCATAGCAACTTTCCAAGATGGCAAACAAATGGAGTTGCATTTAATGAACTAAAATGCAACTCATGCTTCATTAAAGATGGATCAAGCTTCATCTATGGAACTAGTAGTTCAAACTACTTCAAGTGGGGCTTTGATTACTCTTGGATGGTTACAAACTATAAGTTGGTTGATTAGTATTTATATTCTCGGATTTAAGAGTAGTTTCATGTAATTTCAGTTTTAAAGTTTTGTTTTCAATGTTTTAAGTTACAATTTAGCTAGTGGCCATTATGGTATTGATGGGCATGAGAGTTACAACTCTTCAATTGACCATAGGTTACTCTAGGGTTAATTTTGAAGGCTATATATAGCCATCCATGTTGTTTAATTAGGATAGACAGATTTGAGTTTAAAAATGAAAGTTGCATAGTTTGCTTCTTAAGCCATGAGCTTATTCCTTTGCATTTCTTGTGATTAGATTTGCATGTAGAGTCATTCAAGTAGTCTTGATCAAGCTATCTTGTGGAGTGATTCGAATCTTGAGTTTTGAAACAAGTTTTCTCTACTCTTGATATTGATCATCAAGGTAAATTCGTTTCTTTCTTCTTCCTTGGGATGAAATCATATGTATTTGGGGGTTTTAGCATTTGAGATCTAGGGGTTTGTATAACCATAAGGGTTCTTAGGTCCAATTGGCTAGGGTTTTCTTATTAAAGAGAAAGAGGGTTCGGTTATTAGTGTTTATGAGGAGAATACTGTTTTGTATTCAAAACGACAGATACAAGAACTTGTAACCGAAAAGACTTGCTTTCTAACGGGTGCACTTAAACCAAGTGTGCCTAATTTTTCTTTTGAGTTCTTGCAGGAAGTTAAAGTTCTTACTCATAAGCAAGATTCAAAGGTAGCTTTAGATATGAGACAATGTCGAGCACGTGAGAATTACAAGATCAACAGGCTACCTAAGAAGCAACAGTTCCATTTCAATTCTACAACCATTCATGGCCTAAAGTTCAAAGTGAACACCTTAAGGAGAGTAAGACCACGATATGCAAATGACTTCAAGTTTGCATTACAAGGGGATCCTTTGGATTCGAGGACGAATCCTCTTAAAGAAGGAGAGGATGATATGAACCAGGGCATCCCAATCATGCCATATGAACTTCAAGGTAGATGTCAGGGTCATAGCAACTTTCCAAGATGGCAAACAAATGGAGTTGCATTTAATGAACTAAAATGCAACTCATGCTTCATTAAAGATGGATCAAGCTTCATCTATGGAACTAGTAGTTCAAACTACTTCAAGTGGGGCTTTGATTACTCTTGGATGGTTACAAACTTTAAGTTGGTTGATTAGTATTTATATTCTCGGATTTAAGAGTAGTTTCATGTAATTTCAGTTTTAAAGTTTTGTTTTCAATGTTTTAAGTTACAATTTAGCTAGTGGCCATTATGGTATTGATGGGCATGAGAGTTACAACTCTTCAATTGACCATAGGTTACTCTAGGGTTAATTTTGAAGGCTATATATAGCCATTCATGTTGTTTAATTAGGATAGACAGATTTGAGTTTAAAAATGAAAGTTGCATAGTTTGCTTCTTAAGCCATGAGCTTATTCCTTTGCATTTCTTGTGATTAGATTTGCATGTAGAGTCATTCAAGTAGTCTTGATCAAGCTATCTTGTGGAGTGATTCGAATCTTGAGTTTTGAAACAAGTTTTCTCTACTCTTGATATTGATCATCAAGGTAAATTCGTTTCTTTCTTCTTCCTTGGGATGAAATCATATGTATTTGGGGGTTTTAGCATTTGAGATCTAGGGGTTTGTATAACCATAAGGGTTCTTAGGTCCAATTGGCTAGGGTTTTCTTATCAGCTGCAGAAGTAACAAGCACCGCCTGAACCAACCCCTACAGCTAGTGACACCCCACAGACTAGCCTCTCAAAGACCCCACACAAAAAGCCCACCAGGGAAGAAAAGGCCAAGGACAGCAATGGACAGACAGGTGAAGAAAGCAAGATACTGATCGAGCCTCTGCAAGCAGCGTCCTCAGAGCATGAACAAGCACAGGGACAAGCTCAAACAACCAAGCCGCACAGACCAAAACTGAAAACCCCTCCAGAGAAGAGACAGCAGCAGCAACCAGGGACAGAGTAGGGGAAGAAGCAATCGCCAGAAGCGAAACAGCTTGCCAGAAGCGAAACAGCACCGCAAAGCACAACCTGACAAAACACCTGCCCACACTCAAAGAACAAGACAGAGTCAATCAAAAGAATCCCAGGGGGACCCGACCGAAACCGCACCCACCCAGGACGAGCAAGCAGAAGAAATATCAGACCGAATAGCAGCGATAACCGACTGAGCAGGATGGTGACCCGGGTCGTGAAAACGCAAGTTGCGTTCCCTCCAAATATGGTAGATCACAGCACACAAGGCCACTCTCCAAACAAGCTGACGCTTGTGCTGCCCAGCACTCTTTCGACAAATCCACTCAAGCTCAGCATCCCAACGGAGAACGAGGCGGGAAGCTCTGCCCCAACAGAGGATATACTCCCACACCAAACTCGCAAAGGGGCACTGAAAGAACAAGTGGTCTCGGGACTCAGTCCCGGACAAACAAAGCAAACAATCGGTAGGTGTCGAGGGGATCCACCTAGCCAGCCTATCACGGGTATACAAACGGTCCCTCAAGGCCATCCAGGTGACAAAAACATGACGCGGAATATTCCCCCCGAACCATAGCAAACCCTGCCACGGAACCACTGTCCCACGGGGGCGAATCGCCTCCCAAGCACTCGAAACCGAAAAACCAATCCCGCCTGGAACCCAGATCAACCTATCCTCCCTACCTGGGCAACACACAGTAGAGCGCACGGCATCGGCGATCTCCAACAAATCAGGAGACACTACCGGCCACCGCCACGAACCATCAGGTAGCAGAAAATCAGAGACCATAGCTTGAATATGACTAGCTGCGTCATACAAGATACGATCACTAATCCTGGGGAGAATAGGACCATCAGGCAGCCATGGATCAACCCACATACGACACCTAGAACCGTCGCCAATGGAAAACCGAACAAGTGGACGGAATTGGTCCCGAAGCCCCATAATCGCCTTGAGGCACTAAGACAACATAGACGACACAGGAATCGTCCAAAGAGACCGACCACGGAGGATATACTCCTCCATCCAAGCCACCCACAGAGAACCAGAGCGGAGCAGAAGGAGCCAAAGGAGCTTCATAACCGCTGCCGAGTTCCAGGATTGGATGTGACGAATACCCAAACCTCCCTCCCTCTTCGGCAAACAAATGTCATCCCAGGCAACCTTCGCCCCCCCACGACCAGAAGGAGAGCCCTTCCAGAGGTAGCACCGAAGCAAACTCTCAACCCTATGGACTATACGAGCAGGCAGCACAAACACACTAGCCCAATAGACCTGGAAGCTCTGGAGAACCGACTGGATAAGCTGCAACCTTCCCGCATAGGAAAGAGCCCTAGCAGTCCAACTGCCAATCCTAGAGGTGATCCGATCAATCAGAGGCTGGCAGTCCCGAGAAGACAGCCGACCAGAGATGAGAGGGAGACCTAAGTAAGAAACAGGCAAGGTCGCAAGAGCAACACCCATGAACTCAGGCAGACCGACAGCCCCCTGGACAGGGACCCCTGCACAGAACATCGAGCTCTTAGCGGAGGTAGCCACAAGGCCTGAAAGCTCCTGGAAGTGAAGTAATGTCTGCTGAACAAACCTCAAAGAAGTCCTGTTCCCCGCAGAGAAAATCATCAAGTCATCCGCAAAGCAAAGATGGGTAAGATTAACCCTCTCACACTTGGGATGAAACTCAAACTCAGGCGGCGGGGAATTCAGCAGCCGCGACAAGACTTCCATACACATGACGAACAGGTAAGGGGACAGGGGGTCACCCTGACGGAGACCACGCCTACCCGCAAAAAACCCCTCAGAGGACCCATTCACCGAAATGGAGAACATAGGCGAAGTAACGCAAGCCCGGATCCAGTTGACAAACTGGCAAGGAGTACCAATCGAAAGCAGTAAGCCAAAGAGAAAATCCCACTGGATAGAATCATAAGCTTTCTGCAGGTCAATCTTCAGCACACACCGCGGGCTCCCTTTGTTGAGGTGGTAACCCCCAAACAACTCCTGGCAGAGCATAATGTTATCCACAATAGTCCTACCTTGAACAAAGGCCGACTGATTCGGACTGATGAAGGAAGGCAGCCACACGCGAAGACGATTAGCCAAAACCTTTGCAATGCATTTATACAACACATTACAACAGGAAATAGGCCTGAAATCCTCAACCCGGGAGGCACCCACCTTCTTAGGAATCAAGGTAAGAGAGGTGGCATTGATACCAGGAGGAAGGAAGGAGGTATCAAGAAAGTGAAGCGCGGCGGAAACGAAATCATCCCCAACAACACTCCAAGCAGCTTTGAAAAACCCCACCGGGAAGCCATCCGGGCCAGGAGCCCTGACACTACTCATGGAAAAGAGAACAGCTCGAACCTCATCTCGCGAGATGGGGCGGATGAGATCAGTTACACACTGATCAGACCACGAAAACCCCACCATCGGCTTTAATTGCTCTGTGAGGTCACGATAACCAACTCCTTGGGACCCCAAGAGACCCTGGAAATAATGAACCAAAGATCTCGAGATGTCCTCATGGGAAGACATCCTGACCCCAGAACCATCAACCAAAGAGGAAAAGCTATTCCGGGCTGCCCTAACTTTCACACTCCTGTGAAAGAACCCTGAGTTCCTATCCCCTAACGCCAGCCACTTAACCCTCGATTTCTGCCTAAGGGAGGCTTCTTCACACCTAGCTGCTGCCCAGAACCTATCAGATGCCTTAGCGGCCTGAAGTTGGAGGGAGGGAGAAAGGGGGTCTACCACAACTCCCGCCTGAGCAGCCTCCATGGCCAAGCGAAGATCAATAACCTGCTGACTAAGCACGGCAATCGGCGTCCCAAACTCCTGCCTGAGAGACCCCTTTAAGCCCTTTCAATTGCGAGCGAAGCTAACAAGCGGAGAGACCCCAACATGGGTCACCCACCTATCAGACTCCCCCCAATGGTTAAAGAACCGAAAGGAGGGAGACCGACGAGCACCTAAAGGGCCTGAAGAGAAAACCATCGGACTATGGTCAGAAACACCCCAGTCATGCACGTGCACCACACACATAGGCCGACCAGAAGCCCACTCAGCATTGACCAAAACTCTATCCAACCTGCCCAACTGACCTCCTGGGTCACCCCTCGGGCGACTAGTCCAAGTGAACCAATTCCCCTGAACCGGCAGCTCAACCAAGTCAGCCTCTAGGAGAGCAGTATCAAAGGCTCCCATCGCAGAAATGCTATGGTTACCCCCACACCTCTCAGTCAACCGGCGAGTCTCATTAAAGTCTCCCATAACCACTCCAGGGGAAGACCAACTCGAACAAGCCAAGGCCAACTCCCTCCACAAAGCAGACCGCCCAGCCTCGAGATTGGACCCATACACACAGGCAATATGAGTCACAACCTGAGAAGACAGGTCCACCAGGGAGCCAGTAACCAACTGAGGACTAATCAGGCTTGGGGAGAAAGAGAAACGGCGGGAACGCCATAACACCCAAATACGACCCAGGCCACTATGCCCATAACTACATACACACTGCCAATCTGCCCCAAAGGAACGAAACACAGAATCAAACTGATGAGCCTTAACCTTGGTTTCTACCAGACAGCAGAAACCAATATTCTCAGACTGCAAAAAGGATCGAACACATCGTCCTTTTGTCGGGTCACTGAGACCGCGCACATTCCACGAGCACCAACTAGACATAGGAAGTAGAAGGGGAGACAATGGCATCCTGACACCATCGGGGGTCCACACTGTCACATATCGTCTTTTCCATTAAGGAAACCACCCTCTGGGGGGCCAGATCACACCCCAAGGAATCCGAAAGAGAACCGAAAGAGTTAGTCACATGTACCCCCTTCGGGGGCTCAGGAGAACGGGGGAGCCGAGGGGAGGGGCCAATAGGAGAACTCGGGAGACTAGCCAAGGCAATGGGAATGGCAGACGAGTCTGCAGCCAAGGACTTGGCAGCCTTCTTCCGTTTACGCCTGCGGGATTTCCCTCCCACAGGGATAAAGTCATCACCAGCCTCAAGAGTGGAGGCCTGTTCACCCTCCCCACTAGCAACCCCTACCTGATCCGAGCTCACGCCATCACTCTGGGCCGGCACCCTGACCCCACCCTGAGTAGACACCTGTGTAGGGAGGATGGGATCAAAACTACTCACAGTCTTTTTTGGACAGCTGGTGTCCGAATGGCCAAAGACCCGACAGGATAGGCACCTCTTGGGCTTCCATTCATACTCAATGGGGATAGTATGATCCACCCCATAGATAGTGACCCCAACCTTACTAGGAAGAGGGGCATCAATCGCAACCTCCACACAGACCCGAGCATACGAGGAGCACGTTTTATCCTTTGTAGGCTTATCCAGCCGCAAAGGAACACCAACCGTGCTCGCAATATTACTCAGCCCAGCAGTGGTCCACAATTCCATAGGAACATGAAAGAACTTGACCCACACAGGAATTTTATCGAAGACAAAGGTCTGAGGGACTATCCCAGTGACCCACTGCCTCAGAAGGATAGACTTACCCCCAATGTGCCAGGGGCCATTCTTCAGGACCCAGTCCCGAGCTGAGTCCTTTTGGAACCTGAAGATGATCAAACCATTATCAAACAAGTTAATGGTTGGAACTTCCACATGACCCCAAATCTTCCTGACAAGCCGATCGAGCACAAAAAAGGGGAGTTTTCCATCAATAAACTGACCCACCAAAGAACCTCTCCAGACAGCAACACCCTCCTCAATAACCTCATCCGAGGGAATGGCAAACACCATCCCATCCTTCTCAATTTGAGGGTTATAGACTAGGGGTTCAATAGCGGGGGAGATCCACTGAGGCCCAAAAAGGTTGGCCCAATTTAACTTCTGACCCTGACCATGGGACCCTTGGGGCCCAAAAGACCCGCTCGGCCCAAAGCCATCCCCAGAACCCTTAGACACATCGTCCCCCTCACTCGCAGGCAGGTCCGAACGAGGTTGGCCTAACAGAGGAAACTTTCCTGGAATCCCCAAGCCAGTTCTAGGCCCAAGCGGGCTAATCCCCATCCCGAACTCACTATCTCCAACCCTTCCCTCTAGGGGAAAAACCTCAGCCTAAGTGGGACAGGATCGACGGGTCACCAAGTGGCCCACCTGCCCACGCCCTATAGGGCTAAAGGAGGACGACCCTATTGGCCCAATTGGCTCGGGGCCTAAGGCAGTCAAGATTGGGCCCATACTCACTCTATCAAGCCCATTAAGGTCAATCCCACTTTGGTCCAGCTCATTAATCCCATCTTGGGCAAGCCCATTAAGCCCATTAAGCCATTTTGCACTAAGCCCATATGGGCCAAGCCCATTGGAGCCAATTCCAAATGAGCCAAGCCCAGTGGGTCTAATTCCATTTGGGCCAAGCCCATTTCGGATTTGAGAGCCTCAAGGATTAACCCTGCTGTAGAAGAAGTCTTGGCAGACAATCCAACTTGGTTGGTCAGCCCCAATGGGCCCTTAGAACCCAAAGACTCACCCACCGAGAGATCAGCTTCATCATTCAATTGGTTTCCCAAATTTTCCTTATTTGGCAAAGGAAGATCTTGCTTCGCAGAGAGAAAAATCACCATTCGAATGGCGACCAGAAGTTACCAAATTCGTCACAGGGGAATCAAGGGCTTTACGGAATTCGGAATTTGCACCCCGCCCATTCAATTCAGTTGCACTGATTACGGGAAGGGAATGGCAGCTCACATCGACACCCCCAACCATCCCGCCCTTTCTTTTAATAGACTTTCCTTTTATAGGGATACCATTCAATGCACGCACAGCTGCTTGCGCAGCCATGGAAGATACGGTTTGCCCTAAATCATCTTCGTCTACCTCCAGGCGAAACTTACCAGCTCCAATCTGTCTCACGTTGGATGAAGAAGAAGCCACTACTTCAGGCACAGAAGGTACCTGCCGAAGCGGAGGTACACCACAGGTAACACTTTCAGAGATGGGAACCAGCTGAGGGAGAAGGCCCCCTTTTTTTCCTTTCTTCACAGTCTGCCCAGAAAAAACAGAGGATAAATTTTGAACACTCTCCTTACCAAGATTAGAGCTTCCCTCCCCAGAACTCCCTTCCTCTAAGGGGCTACTAAGTAAGTCATGAGTAGCTAACAACTTACCAATCTGAGGCACCTCGCAGCCGAGACTCTGTTTTTTTCCAACCTTTAAACCCACAGACATAGCCACCGAGTTCGATCTGTCAGATGCCAACTCCCCAGCTACCTTACCTACAGAACTAGGAAGGCCATTCAAAAGCTCCCCATTCATAGCCTCTAGTTGGCCTACCCCTGAATGAGCTGCAGATTTCAGAATCCTTAAACCGTTTTGGACCGAGGACGGGCCAACACTCTGGGCAAAAGGTTTCTTTAGAGGAGATTTCTTCTTCCTCATGGACGGATACCCAAAAGAATCCAAAATGAAGAACACCTTACAGTACAAAACTAACGAAGACCGAAACAGAGCACAACGAACTCTAAAAAACCAAAAGAAAAAACGCAAGATAGAGAGATAGAAAACTGACCAAATGAAAAAACAGAGGATTGAACCTACCTCGATGAAGGGCCCAAATCAGCTCCCTTGATCACCATGCCCTCTGGCTTTGAGGTCTTTTGCTTAATATATATTCACCTTTGCAAAAAAAAAACCGAAAATGCCCCGGTGGGATGCATTTTTTGAAATTTTTTTTAATTAAAAAATGGGTTCGTATTGATCAAACATTCACAATCCACTCTTTGGTTTTGTGCAATTCGGAATCTTACTCAGGTTTTTTTTTTTTTTGCAACGATGTTTTAATAAATGCGAGGATTGAACCCATGACCTCTTAGTCACGGGCACAACCTTATGCCAATTGAGCTTACTCAGGTTTTTTGGCACATGCTTTAAATGCTCTCGTTGAGGATTTTAGGGCTTTGAGATTGGGGTGCAAGGTTGTTAGATATTAGACTCGGAGGCTTCGAGAGTTGTAGTTTGAGTTTAAAAAGCGTCCCCGACCATAAGTTTGGAAAATAAGGGAAGAAACAAGGGATATGGAAATTGCAAAAAACCGAAAACGCCCCGGTGGGATGCATTTTTTGAAAAAAAAATTTATTCAAAAATGGGTTCGTATTGATCAAACATTCACAATCCACTCGGGTTTTGTGCAATTCGGAATCTTACTCAGTTTTTTTGGCACGTGCTTTAAATGCTCCCGTTGAGGATTTTAGGGCTTTGAGATTGGGGTGCAAGGTTGTTAGATATTAGACTCGCAGGCTTCGAGAGTTGTAGTTTGAGGTTAAAAAGCGTCCCCGGCCATAAGTTTGGAAAAGAAGGGAAGAAACGGGCGATATGGAAATTGCAAAAAACCGAAAAACGCCCCGGTGGGATGCATTTTTTGAAATGTTTTTTATTAAAAAATGGGTTCGTATTGATCAAACATTCACAATCCACTCTTTGGTTTTGTGCAATTCGGAATCTTACTCAATTTTTTTTGGCACGTGCTTTAAATGCTCCCGTTGAGGATTTTAGGGCTTTGAGATTGGGGTGCAAGGTTGTTAGATATTAGACTCGCAGGCTTAGAGAGTTGTAGTTTGAGGTTAAAAAGCGTCCCCGACCATAAGTTTGGAAAAGAAGAGAAGAAACGAGCGATATGGAAATTGCAAAAAACCGAAAACGCCCCGGTGGGATGCATTTTTTGAATTTTTTTTTATTAAAAAATGGGTTCGTATTGATCAAACATTCACAATCCACTCTTTGGTTTTGTGCAATTTGGAATCTTACTCAGTTTTTTTGGCACGTGCTTTAAATGCTCCCGTTGAGGATTTTAGGGCTTTGAGATTGGGGTGCAAGGTTGTTAGATAATAGACTCGCTGTTACCTCTCCAAAAGTACATATTTTAGGGACTTATTTACTATAGAATTGTGTAAACTCTTAAGCGTTTTTGTTAGAATTAAGCTTAATACATGCTTAAATATGAGAATTCAAGGAATGAGGCTAAATTAGGACTTATTTGTAAAAGGAACAAAAAAGAATAAAAAACGAAGCTAAAAGAGTGAAATTTGCATTGGAGGAGAATGGCTGAAACATTGTTGTCTCCGCAATGTTTATTGCGGTCATAACGAGGAAATCGCAAAGTTTAAAGCTGCTGCCACGTGGAGGGTCGTCGTTTAGAATGGATGGTCCTCCATGGCTGAAGATACCTGCAAAACACTATAAAATGAGGTCAAGGGGGAAGCAGAACAACAAGCTCGGAAGCGTAGAATTCCCATCTCAACGCAGTTTCTCTCCATTTTCTTATCCCGTTTGTTGGAGTGAAGGAATCAGCTCTTGGCACCGATAATTCGATAGGAAGAAGAGAAGATCCTTCTTCTCTTCTGATTGAATTCATCCCTAAGAAACGCTACCCTTCCCCTTCATCCGAGGCGCTTGCGGCGAGGAGTTTACGCACACTTTTACATTGCTTTCTGTCTTTAGTTTCTCTACTGTTTGCTGTTATTTGTTTCTGTTTGCTACATTACTTCAATTCGCCTTCGTCTGTTTAGTTCTTTGCTGTTTACAGTCTGTTGCACATTGAGTTTTTGAATCTTATTTCAATAGAGAAATGATTTACATCTTCGCAAGTTTCATATTACTTTCTGTCTTTCCTTTGCTTTTATTTAAGTACTGTTAATCATGCTTAATCAACCTAGTATTTCCACTTCCACATCATCCATGAGTAACTAATCACACAAAGGTCTGCTAACGATGAATCTATAGGTAGAAACACGTGAATCCAGCATGTAGGATAGCTTTGATTCTGCCCTAGGGCAGATTTTCATAAAAAATATCAAACAACCACTTGGTGCAATGGGTGAGTGAACGCATCACCTAGATAGCCCAGAGTGGGGGTTGATTAATCCTGCACCGTGCAAACGGGGCATGAATGATTTAAAATATTTAACTGCGTTATATACCGCCCATAAAGGCAAATTATCATTTTTAAAATAACATATAATTTGTGCAAATTAACAGTATTCAAATTACCTACATTCAAAAAAGAAAATTAGTTAAGTTGGTCGAGTGGTATAAAATGCCAGACTCAAGTTTTTGAACAACCACTTGGTGCAGTGGGTGAGCGCTCCGCCTAAGATAGTAGAGAGTGGGGGTTCGATTCTGCCCTAGGGCAGATTTTCATAAAAATTATCAAACAACCACTTGGTGCAACGGGTGAGTGAGCGCATCACTTAGATAGCCCAGAGTGGTGGTTGATTGATTTTGCACCGTGCAAACGGGGCATGAATGATTTAAAATATTTAACTGTATTAGATACCGCCCATAAAGGCAAATTTAGGTTCGTTCCCCGGCAGCGGCGAAAACATATATTTAACGAAAAAGTGTATATTGATTTTTCAGAATTCTCTCTGTTCTCTATCCTCCCAACAATGGGGGACTGATTTTTTTGAGCTTCAACTATGGTGGTTTCGTGGCTTGTTCATTGAAGCTCCGTATGTCCGGTTGATGAAGGGAGCGGAGCTGGGCGCATCACCGAGGTAAGCTCTCTTCATACTCTGTTTTTTAGCATCTTTGTATGTTCTGTTTTGTGTGTTTGTTCGTTCTGTTTTGTGTGTTTTTTCATTTCAATTCTTAGAATTCGTGCTGCCCTACTCTTTTTTTTGCAACGGTATTTTAATTAAAGCGGAGATTGAACCCATGACCTCATAGTCACGGGCACAATCTTATGCCAATTGAGCTATGCTCGGTTTGGCACTGCTGCTTGATAGCCCAGACGGGGCATGTATGATTTGAAACGGGGCATGTATGATTCTGCACCGTGCAAACGGGGCATGTATGATTTGAAATATTTAACTGCATTATATACCGCCGATAAAGGCAAAATTAAGCTGCCCTACTCTTGGTCCTCCATTGGTTCTGTTTGTGTAAGTTTAAGGGGTTGTCTTCTTCGGTATTTCACGTGTGGTGTGCATCATGAGAAGGAAGAAATCACCTCTGAAAAAACCATTTGCCAAGAACATTCCAACCTCGTTTTTTTTCTGGAATTCGTAACAAAATTCCATCTCCTTTACCTACGGCTTTGAGTGAGGGGTTTGGCCTTACTCAGTCCTCTGTGAAGGTCGCTGTTGGTTCAGGAATTGCCTCAGAAGAGTTTGAGTTGCTGAACTCGAGTGTGGGAGACCCGAGGGTGGTTTCTCCATCTGGGCAAAAACAGAGCGAGGGTGTTGGGGGGGGGTTCTCTGCTGAGCTTGTTGCCGGTTGATCCGATTGTTAGTTTGAATAAGTTGGGGGCTGTTATAAATCGAAATGGTGACTCTCTCCCTATCCGTCGTAAGGGGCGTGTTAAAAGGGCTCAATCTGGAAGCTCGAGCATCAGTTTGGACGCTGTTACAGAAGGTGAAAAAATAGAGGTCCCCCTACCAGTAGCCTCTGAGGGTGTTTTTTTTTTGCAAAGGTGAATATATATAAGCAAAAGACCTCAAAGCCCGAGGCCAAAGGGCACAACAAACAAGAGAACAAACACTGAGAGAACCAATGTACGACAACAGAACCAAAACAACCCAACGGAAACCTCACAGCCCGAGGGAAAGCAACAAAGAAACCAAACAACAACAAACCCCAGCATCCAACCCACAAGCGGGAAGGAGCCAGAAAGGACAAAAAACAGATAAATGTAACACAACTCAAAAAGCAAAAGAACCAGCTGAAGCAAGAGGAAACAATAAGACAAAACACGAACGAAGCATGACTCCTCATCCGCCCACAAAACACCCCAGGCCATCCATCCTCCGGCCGGCACGAGCGAAAGAGCGACTCCAGACAGGGTCAAGGGGCACCAAGCAAAAGCAGAGAGAGGACAGGCAGAAGCTGAGAACAAGGGGGCCAAGCTGGCCATCCAACATATGCAAGCAAGAAGCCCGCCCCCCAAGCACGACCAAGAAACCGAACAAAGAAGAGTCCCATCAACTCGTCTTCCCCCTACTTATGGCAAAAGAACAACCATCCGGTATGCAGGCACGGCAGAAAGCCACAGGGACCCAGCCAGCATCTCTTCCCTAGACAAAGCCAGATCCAAAGACCCACCAAAAGCCCACACACCCTCAGGACAAAGCGCCTTTCGGGGTGACAACAAGCATCCAGAACTCAGCTCAATTAGGAACCAGGACCGCCAGGGGACACCGAGCACCCACAGAACAGAGAAGGACAGCCAACTGCAGAAGAAGCAAGCACCGCCTGAACCAACCCCTACAGCTGGTGACACCCATAGACTAGCCTCTCAAAGCCCCACACAAGAAGCCCACCAGGGGAGAAAGGCCAAGGACAGCAATGGACAGACAGATGAAGAAAGCAAGCAACTGATCGAGCCTCTGCAAGCAGCGTCCTCAGAGCATGAACAAGCACAGGGACAAGCTCAAACAACCAAGGCGCACAGACCAAAACAGAACCCCTCCAGAGAAGAGACAGCAGCAGCAACCAGGGACAAAGCAGGGGAAGAAGCAATCTCCAGAAGCGAAACAGCACCACAAAGAGCAACCTGACAAAACACCTGCACACACTCAAAGAACAAGACAAAGTCAATCAAAAGAATCCCAGGGGGAGACGGCCGAAACCGCACCCACCCAGGACGAGCATGCAGAAGAAATATCAGACCGAATAGCAGCGATAACCGACTGAGGAGGGCGGTGACACGGGCCGTGAAAACGCAAGTTGCGTTCCATCCAAATATGGTAGATCACAGCACACCAGGCCACCCTCCAAACAAGCTTACGCTTGTGCTGCCCAGCACTCACCCGACAAATCCACTCAAGCTCAGCATCCCAAGGGAGAACGAGGCGGGAAGCTCTACCCCAACAGAGGATATCCTCCCACACCAAACTCGCAAAGGGGCACTGGAAGAACAAGTGGTCACGGGACTCAGTCCCGGACAAACAAAGCAAACAATCGGTAGGTGTCGAGGGGATCCACCTAGCCAGCCTATCACGAGTATACAAACGGTCCCTCAAGGCCAGCCAGGTGACAAAAGCATGACGCGGAATATTTCCCCCGAACCATAGCAAACCCTGCCACGGAACCACTGTCCCACGAGGGCAAATCGCCTCCCAAGCACTGGAAACCGAAAAACCAATCCCTCCTGGAACCCAGATCAACCTATCCTCCCTACCTGGGCAACACACAGTAGAGCGCACGGCATCGGCGATCTCCAACAAATCAGGAGACACTACCGGCCACCGCCACGAACCATCAGGAAGCAGAAAATCAGAGACCATAGCTTGAATATGACTAGCTGCGTCATACAAGATACGATCACTAATTCTGGGGAGAATAGGACCATCAGGCAGCCAAGGATCAACCCACATACGACACCTAGAACCGTCGCCAATGGAAAACCGGACAAGAGGACGGAACTGGTCCCGAAGCCCCATAATCGCCTTGAGGCACCAAGACCACGTAGACGACACAGGAATCGTCCAAAGAGACCGACCACGGAGGATATACTCCTCCATCCAAGCCACCCACAGAGAACCCGAACGAAGCAGAAGGAGCCAAAGGAGCTTCATAACCGCTGCCGAGTTCCAGGATTGGATATGACGAATACCCAAACCTCCCTCACTCTTCGGCAAACAAATGTCATCCCAGGCAACCTTCGCCCTCCCACGACCAGAAGGAGAGCCCTTCCAGAGGTAGCACCGAAGCAAACTCTCAACCCTATTGACTATACGAGCAGACAGCACAAACACACTAGCCCAATAGACCTGGAAGCTCTGGAGGACCGACTGGATAAGCTGCAACCTTCCCGCATAGGAAAGAGCCCTAGCAGACCAACTGCCAATCCTAGAGGTGATCCGATCAATCAGAGGCTGGCAATCCCAAGAAGACAGCCGACCAGAGATGAGAGGGAGACCTAAGTAACAAACAGGCAAGGCTGCAAGAGCAACACCCATGAACTCAGCCAGACCAACAGCCACCTGGACAGGAATCCCCGCACAGAACATCGAGCTCTTAGCGGAGTTAGCCACAAGGCCTGAAAGCTCTTGGAAGTGAAGTAATGTCTGCTGAACAAACCTCAAAGAAGTCCTGTTCCCCGCAGAGAAAATCATCAAGTTATCCGCAAAGCAAAGATGGGTAAGATTAACCCTCTCACACTTGGGATGAAACTCAAACTCAGGCGGCGGTGAATTCACCAGCCGCGACAAGACTTCCATACACATGACGAACAGGTAAGGGGACAGGGGATTACCCTGACGGAGACCACGCCTACCCGCAAAAAACCCCTCAGAGGACCCATTCACCGAAAAGGAGAACATAGGCGAAGTAACGCAAGCCCGGATCCAGTTGACAAACTGGCAAGGCGTACCAATCGAAAGCAGTAAGCCAAAGAGAAAATCCCACTGGATAGAGTCATAAGCTTTCTGCAGGTCGATCTTCAGCACACACCGCGGGCTCCCTTTGTTGAGGTGGTAACCCCCAACCAACTCCTGGCAGAGCAGAATGTTATCCACAATGCTCTTACCTTGAACAAAGGCCGACGTATTCGGACTGATGAAGGAAGGCAACCACACGCGAAGACGATTAGCCAAAACCTTTGCAATGGATTTATACAACACATTAGAACAGGAAAAAGGCCTGAAATCCTCAACCCGGGAGGCACCCACCTTCTTAGGAATCAAGGTAAGAGAGGTGGCATTGATACCAGGAGGAAGGAAGGAGATATCAAAGAAGTGAAGCGCGGCGGAAACGAAATCATCCCCAACAACACTCCAAGCAGCTTTGAAAAACCCCACAGGGAAGCCATCCGGGCCAGGAGCCCTGGCACTACTCATGGAAAAGAGAACAGCTCGAACCTCATCTCGTGAGATGGGGCGGATAAGATCAGTTACACACTGATCAGACCACGAAAACCCCACCATCGGCTTTAATCGCTCTGTGAGGTCACGATAACCAACCCCATGGGACCCCAAGAGACCCTGGAAATAATGAACCAGAGATCTCGAGATGTCCTGATGGGAAGACATCCTGACCCCAGAACCATCAACCAAAGAGGAAAAGCTATTCCGAGCTGCCCTAACTTTCACGCTCCTGTGAAAGAACCCCGAGTTCCTATCCCCTAACGCCAGCCACTTGACCCTCGATTTCTGCCGAAGGGAGGCTTCTTCACACCTAGCTGCTGCGCAGAACCTATCAGAAGCCTCAGCGGCCTGAAGCTGGAGGGAGGGGGAAAGGGGGTCTACCAAAACTCCCGCCTGGGCAGCCTCCATGGCCAAGCGAAGACCAATAACCTGCTGACTAAGCACGGCAATCGGCGTCCCAAACTCCTGCCTGAGAGTCCCCTTTAAGCCCTTTAAATTGCGAGCGAAGCTAACAAGCGGAGAGACCCCAGCATGGGTCACCCACCTACTAGCAATCACAGACAAAAACCTATCAGACTCCCCCCAATGGTTAAAGAACCGAAAGGAGGGAGACCGACGAGCACCTAAAGGGCCTGGAGAGAAAACCAACGGACTATGGTCAGAAACACCCCAGTCATGCACGTGCACCACACACATAGGCCGACCAGAAGCCCACTCAGCGTTGACCAAAACTCTATCCAACCTTCCCAACTGACCTCCTGGGCCACCCCTCGGGCGACTAGTCCAAGTGAACCAATTCCCCTGAACCGGCAGCTCAACCAAGTCAACCTCTAGGAGGGCAGTATCAAAGGCTCCCATCGCAGAAATGCTATGGTTACCCCCACTCCTCTCAGTCAACCGGGGAGTCTCATTAAAGTCACCCATAACTACTCCAGGAGAAGACCAACTCGAACAAGCCAAGGCCAACTCCCTCCACAAAGCAGACCTCCCAGCCTCGAGATTGGACCCATACACACAGGCAATATGAGTCGCAACCTGAGAAGACAGGTCCACCAGGGAGCCAGTAACCAACTGAGGACTAATCAGGCTAGGGGAGAAAGAGAAACGGCGGGAATGCCATAACACCCAAATACGACCTAGGCCACTATCCCCATAACTACAAACACACTGCCAATCGGCCCCAAAGGAACGAAATACGAAATCAAACTGATGAGCCTTAACCTTAGTTTCTACCAGACAGCAGAAACCAATATTCTCAGACTGCAAAAAGGAGCGAACACATCGTCCTTTTGTCGGGTCAGTGAGACCGCGCACATTCCACGAGCACCAACTAGACATAGGAAGTAGAAGGGGAGACAATGGCATCCTGACACCATCGGGGATCCACACTGTCACAGATCGTCTTTTCCATTAAGGAAACCAGCCTCTGGGGGGCCAAATCACACCCCAAGGGATCCGAAAGAGAAACGAAAGAGTTAGACACATGCACTCCCTTCGGGGCCTCAGGAGAACGGGGGAGCCGAGGGGAGGGGCCACTAGGGGAACATGGGAGGCTAGCCAAGGCAATGGGAAGGGCAGACGAGTCTGCAGCCAAGGACTTGGCAGCCTTCTTCCGTCTACGCCTGCGGGATTTCCCTCCCACAAGGATAAAGTGATCATTAGCCTCAAGAGAGGAGGCCTGTTCACACCCCCCCCCCCCCCCACTAGCCACCCCTACCCGATCCGAGCTCACGCCATCACTCTGGGCCGGCACCCTGACCCCACCCTCAGTAGACACCTGTGTAGGGAGTAGGGGATCAAAACTACTCACAGTCTTTTTTGGACAGCCGAAGTCCGAATGGCCAAATACCCGACATGATAGGCACCTCTTGGGCTTCCATTCGTACTCAATGGGGATAGTATGATCCACCCCATAGACAGTGACCCCAACCTTACTAGGAAGAGGGGCATCAATCGCAACCTCCACACAGACCCGAGCATACGAGGAGCACGTTTTGTCCTTTGTAGGCTTATCCAACCGCAAAGGAACACCAACCGTACTTGCAATGTTGCTCAACCCAGGAGTGGTCCACAATTCCATTGGGACATGGAAAAACTTAACCCACACAGGAATTTTATCGAACACAAAGGTCTGGGGGACAATCCCAGGGGCCCACTGCCTCAGTAGGATAGGCTTCCCCCCGAAGTGCCAGGGGCCATTCTCTAAGACCCAGTCCCTAGCTGAGTCCTTTTGGAACCTGAAAATGATCAATCCATTATCAAACAAGTTAATGGTTGGAACTTCCACATATCCCCAAATCTTCCTGGCAAGACGATCAAGAACAAAAAATGGAAGTTTACCATCAACAAATTGACCCACCAACGAACCTCTCCAGACTGCTATTCCCTCCTCAATAACCTCATCCGAAGGAATGGCAAACATAATCCCATCTTTCTCAATTGGAGGATTATAGAGAAAAGGTTCATCAGAAGGGGAGGTCCACTGGGGCCCAAAATGATTGGCCCAACTCGCCTTATGCCCCTTATCGACGGCCCCAAGGGGCCCACCCGACCAAATATGATTAGGCCCAAACCCACCAAAAGACCCCACAGACACCTCATCCCCCTCACTCACACCTACATCCAGACGAGGATGGCCAAGAAGAGGAAACTTTCCTGGAATCCCCAAGCCAACCCTAGGACCGAACGAGCTACATCCCATCCCAACCTCACTAGTTCCTTCCTTTCCCTCTTGGGGCAGACCCTCATCCCGCTTGGGCATACCACGGCGAGTCACCAAGTTACCCAGCTGCCCACGCCCTATTGGGCTAAGTGAGGAACGCCCAACGGGCAAGACTCCCTGCCCATTCAAAATTGGGGCCAAACCGTAGTTGTCAAGCCCATTAAGGTGAAATGGAGAATTGGCTATCTCATTAAGCCCAACAGTGGCTACCCAATTACCATTACCAATCCCATCCACACCATTACCACATGGGCCAAGCCCAATAGGGACGTCAGTAATAGAGACACCCCTCGGATTACCACAAGACTTCCCATCTAGTCCATTGACGCCCAATTGACTATTAACTGATTTAAGGAAAGGGGAAGCTTGAGGCAAATTAACATCCAGAATTTCCTTAAATGACCGAGGATGAAGGCCTCCAGGAGTTGACGTTTGAAGAGGGAGACTTTCCAAACTTTCCAAATTTGGCCGTACGGAGGAATTAAGAGAACCAGCTGGCGGATTCAAAATTGCAGCAGATAAGGGAAGCTTTCCCGAATTAATACCCACCATTTCTAAAACGCTCTCCCCATTATTGAGGTTTCCTTCAATAGGGCGAGCGTTCAAAGCACGTATAGCAGCAGCCGCCTCCATGGTCGAAGAACCAGGTAGCCCTAGCCCTTCGTCTTCAACCTCCAGCCGAGGTTGATCAACGCCACCACTCCTCTGGTTAGACGAAGAGGAAGCCTCAGACGTAGAAGAGATAACTCGGGGCTGAGGACCAAGGCCAATATCAACACATAACTCGTCCCCTGTTTTTCCAGATTTAGACAGAGAAGACGTCTGTCTAGAACGTACCAGATGCTCTGTTTTTTGACAAAAACTCCCAGCCTCTGAGTTTTGCCCCAGCCGGTCAGAAACAACTACCTTAGACCGTCCTTCACTTAGGCTGGACTTAGGGACATCAGAACTCAAAACCCCCATTGATTTAGTTGCAGAGGTTTTGGAGAGCCGAAGGCCAGGGAAGCCCGATGAAGAACCATTACTTTTGACGAACGGTTTTTTTTTGGGGAGACTTCTTCCTCCTCATATTACACCCTAAGCTTTGTGATCAAACGGAGAAGAGCTTCTCCCTCAACCCCAAACCCAGAGCACCACAACCCAGCAACAGCAGCAAACAATAAACTTAAGCCGAATGAAAGACAAAACAGAGGATGGAGAACGTACCTCTTGAAGCGCCCTGCTGTGCTTCCTTGATCAGCTTGGTCGGAGATACGACGGAGGTAACAACGGTGAGTGAACACGATGGCTCAACACCTACACCCAGCAGCAGCAAGAAGGCCGACGACCACCATGGAAAAAGCTTCAAAAAACTCAATCCCCCCATTGATGGGAGGAGAGAGAACAGAGAGAATTTTTTATTGTTTACCTTTTTGGTAGTTCAGTGTTTGTTTAAAATTTGCCTTTATAGGCGGTATATAATGCAGTTAAATATTTTAAATCATCCATGCTCCGTTTGCACGGTGCAGGATCAATCAACCTCCACTCTAGGCTATCTAGGTGATGCACTCACTCACCCGTTGCACCAAGTGGTTGTTTGATAAATTTTAAGAAAATCTGCACTAGGGCAGAATCGAACCCCCACTCTCTGCTATCTTAGGCGGAGCGCTCACCCACTGCACCAAGTGGTTGTTCGATTAAAATTTGCCTTTATAGGCGGTATATAATGCATTTAAATATTTTAAATCATCCATGCCCCGTTTGCACGGTGCAGGATCAATCAACCCCCACTCTGGGCTATCTAGGTGATGCATGCGCTCACTCACCCGTTCCACCAAGTGGTTGTTTGATAATTTTTATGAAAATCTGCCCTAGGTCAGAATCGACCTCTGAGGGTGTTGCTGTGTTGCCCCCTCGGTTTTGTCCTCAACCCATCAGTCTTAATCCGCTTGAAAATTTGGCTGAGGTTAATCTGGGCTTCAATGGGGAGATCTCTTGCAGGCGTAAGGTTGACGTTGAAGGGTTGGGGCTGACATCTTCGTCTTCTGTGTTGGCGGCGCTAGAGGGTTCCGTTTTAGATGCTTTGCCTATTGATGGAAATTGCAGTAACTCTGGGGGCGTGATTCAAGGGCTGGGAGTTAAGGCTTCAGCTAGGAGCTCCTTCATTCCCTCTTCAGCTAGTTCTGATGCCATTTCGGATTTGCAAGCTGTCAATTTTGCTTATGGTAAGGTGGTCTCCTGAGCCCCTAAAGGGGGTCCGAGTGACTAACTCTTTCGGTTCTCTAACTGATTCCTCGGAGGGTGCTTTGGCCTCCCCGAGGGTGGTTTCCTTAGTGGAAAAGACGATCTGTGACAGTGTGGACCCTCGATGGTGTCAGGATGCCATTGTTTCCCCTTCTACTTCCTATGTCTAGTTGGTGCTCGTGGAATGTGCGCGGTCTCACTTACCCGACAAAGGGACGATGTGTTCGTTCCTTTTTGCAGTCTGAGAATATTGGTTTCTGCTGTCTGGTAGAAACTAAGGTTAAGGCTCATCAGTTTGACTTCGTGTTTCGTTCCTTTGGGGCCGATTGGCAGTGCATGTGTAGTTATGGGGAGAGTGGCCTGGGACGTATTTGGGTGTTATGGCGTTCCTGCCGGTTCTCTTTCTCTCCTCGCCTGATTAGCCCTCAGTTGGTTACTAGCTCCCTGGTGGACCTCTCTTCTCAGGTTGTGACTCATATTGCCTGTGTGTATGGGTCCAATCTAGAGGCTGGGCGGTCTGCTTTGTGGAGGGAGTTGGCCTTGGCTTGTTCGAGTTGGTCTTCCCCTGGTGTGGTTATGGGAGACTTTAATGAGACTCGCCGGCTGACTGAGAGGAGTGGTGGTAACCATAGCATTTCTGCAATGGGAGCCTTTGATAGTCCTATCCTAGAGGCTGACCTGGTTGAGCTGCCGGTTCAGGAGAATTGGTTCACTTGGACTAGCCGCCCGAGGGGTGGCCCGGGAGGTCAGTTGGGGAGGTTGGATAGGGTTTTGGTGAATGCAGAGTGGGCTTCTGCCCGGCCTATGTGTGTGGTGCACGTGCATGAGTGGGGTGTTTCTGATCATAGTCTGATGGTGTTCTCTCCTGGCCCTTTAGGTGCTCGTCGGTCTCCTTCCTTTCGGTTCTTTAACCATTGGGGGAGTCTGATAGGTTTTTGTCTGTGGTCGCTAGCAGGTGGGTGACCCGTGTTGGGGTCTCTCCGCTTGTTAGCTTCGCTCGCAACTTGAAGGGCTTAAAGAGTTCTCTCAGGCAGGAGTTTGGGACGCCGATTGCCGTGCTTAGTCAGCAGGTTGTTGATCTTCGCTTGGCTATGGAGGCTGCCCAGGCTGGAGTTTTGGCTGACCCCCTTGCTCCCTCCCTCCAGCTTCAGGCCTCTGAGGCCTCAGAAAGGTACTGGGAAGCTGCTAGGTGTGAAGAAGCTTCCCTTCGGCAGAAATCGAGGGTTAAGTGGCTGGCGTTAGGGGATAGGAACTCGGGTTTCTTTCACAGGAGTGTCAAAGTTAGGGCAGCCCGGAATAGCTTTTCCTCTCTGGTTGATGGTTCTGGGGCCAGGATGTCTTCCCATGAGGACATCTCGAGATCTCTGGTTCTTTATTTCCAGGGGCTCTTGGGGTCCCAGGGGGTTGGTTTTTTTTTTTTTTTTTGCAACGGTATTTAATTAATGCGAGGATTGAACTCATGACCTCATAGGTCACGGGCACAACCTTATGCCAATTGAGCTATGCTCGGTTTGGCCCCAGGGGGTTGGTTACCGTGACCTTACAGAGCATTTAAAGCCGATTGTGGGGTTCTTGTGGTCTGATCAGTGTGTAACTGATCTCATCCGCCCCATCTCGAGAGATGAGGTCCGAGCTGTTCTCTTTTCCATGAGTAGTGTCAAGGCTCCTGGGCCGGATGGCTTCCCTGTGGGGTTTTTCAAAGCTGCTTGGAGTGTTGTTGGGGATGATTTCTGTTCCGCAGCGCTTCACTTCTTTGATACCTCCTTCCTTCCTCCTGGTATCAATGCCACCTCTCTTACCTTGATTCCTAAGAAGGTGGGTGCCTCCCGGGTTGAGGATTTCAGGCCTATTTCCTGTTGTAATGTGTTGTATAAATGCATTGCAAAGATTTTAGTCCGAATCAGTCGGCCTTTGTTCAAGGAAGGAGTATTGTGGATAACATTCTGCTCTGCCAGGAGTTGGTTGGGGGTTACCACCTCAACAAAGAGAGCCCGCGGTGTGTGCTGAAGATCGATCTGGAGAAAGCTTATGACTCTATCCAGTGGGATTTTCTCTTTGGCTTACTGCTCTCGATTGGTACGCCTTGCCAGTTTGTCAACTGGATCCGGGCTTGCGTTACTTCGCCTATGTTCTCCATTTCGGTCAATGGGTCCTCTGAGGGGTATTTTGCGGGTAGACGCGGTCTCCGTCAGGGAGATCCCCTGTCCCCTTACCTGTTCGTCATGTGTATGGAAGTCTTGTCGCGGCTGCTGAGTTCCCCGCCCCCTGAGTTTGAGTTTCATCCAAAGTGTGAGAGGGTTAATCTTACCCATCTTTGCTTTGCGGATGACTTGATGATTTTCTCTGCGGGGAATGCGACTTCTTTGAGGTTTGTTCAGCAGACCTTACATCACTTCCAGGAGCTTTCAGGCCTTGTGGCTAACTCCGCTAAGAGCTCGATGTTCTGTGCAGGGGTTCCTGTCCCGGTGGCTATTAGCCTTGCTGAGTTCATGGGTGTTGCTCTTGCGACCCTGCCTGTTTGTTACTCAGGTCTCCCTCTCATCTCAGGTAGGCTGTCTTCTCTGGATTGCCAGCCCCTGATTGATCGGATCACCTCTAGGATCGGCAGTTGGACTGCTAGGGCTCTTTCCTATGCGGGTAGGTTGTAGCTCATCCAGTCGGTCGTCCAGAGCTTCCAGGTCTATTGGGCCAGTGTGTTTGTGCTGCCTGCTCGTATAGTGCATAGGGTTGAGAGTTTGCTTCGGTGCTACCTCTGGAAAGGCTCTCCTTCTGGTCGCGGGGGGGCGAAGGTTGCCTTGGACGTCATATCCAATCCTGGAACTCAGCAGCTGTTATGAAGCTCCTTTGGCTTCTTCTGCTTCGCTCTAGTTCTCTGTGGGTCGCTTGGATGGAGGAGTATATCCTCCGTGGTCGGTCTCTTTGGACGATTCCTATGTCGTCTATGTGGTCTTGGTGCCTCAAGGCGATTATGGGGCTTCGTGACCAATTCCGTCCACTTGTCCGGTTTTCCATTGGCGATGGTTGTAGGTGCCGTATGTGGGTTGATCCATGGCTGCCTGATGGTCCTATTCTCCCCAGGATTAGTGATCGTATCTTGTATGACACAGCTAGTCATATTCAAGCTATGGTCTCTGATTTCCTGCTCCCTGATGGTTCGTGGCGGTGGTCGGTGGTGTCTCCTGAGTTGTTGGAGATCTCCGATGCCGTGCGCTCTACTGTGTGTTGCCCAGGTAGGGAGGATAGGTTGATCTAGGTTCCAGGCGGGATTGGATTTTCAGTTTCGAGTGCTTGGGAGGCGATCCGTCCCCGTGGGACGGTGGTTCCTTGGCAGGGTTTGCTTTGGTTCGGGGGGAATATTCCGCGTCATGCTTTTGTCACCTGGCTGGCCTTGAGGGATCGTTTGTATACCCGTGATAGGCTGGCTAGGTGGATCCCCTCGACACCTACCGATTGTTTGCTTTGTTTGTCCGGGTATGAGTCCCGTGACCACTTGTTCTTTCAGTGCCCCTTTGCGAGTTTGGTGTGGGAGGATATCCTCTGTTGGGGTAGAGCTTCCCGCCTCGTTCTCCCTTGGGATGCTGAGCTTGAGTGGATTTGTCGAGAGAGTGCTGGGCAGCACAAGCGTAAGCTTGTTTGGAGAGTTGCCTGGTGTGCTGTGATCTACCATATTTGGATGGAACGCAACTTGCGTTTTCACAGCCCGGGTCACCGTCCTCCTCTGTCGGTTAGCTGCTATTCGGTCTGATATTTCTTCTGCATGCTCGTCCTGGGTGGGTGCGGTTTCGGCCGGCTCCCCCTGGGATTATTTTGATTGACTTTATCTTGTTCTTTGAGTGTGTGCAGGTGATTTTTCAGGTTGCTCTTTGCGGTGCTGTTTCGCTTCTGGCGATTGCTTCTTCCCCTGCTTTGTCGCTTGGTTGCTCCTTGCGGTGCTTTTCGTTGCTGGCGGGTGCTTCTTCCCCTGTTCTGTCCCTAGGTGTTGCTGTTGTCTCTTCTCTGGAGGGGGTTTTCAGTTTGATCGGTGTGGCTTGCCTGTTTGGGGCTTCTCCCTGTGCTTGTTCGTGCTTTGAGGACGCTTCTTGCAGAGGCTCGTTCTGTTTGCTTGCTTTCTTCTCCTGTTTGCCCCTTGCTGTCCTTGGCTCTTTCTTCCCTGGTGGGCTTTTTGAGTGGGGCTTTGAGAGGCTAGTCTGTGGGGTACCTTCTGTAGGGGTTGGTTCAGGCGGTGCTTGCTCTTCTGCAGTTGGTTGTCCATCTTTGTTCTTGTTGGGTTTTATGTCCTAAAACTCGTGGTTTGTAAACTGTTATGTTTGTAAATAATCTATTTAGAATAAAGAGTTATTAGTTTTATTCAGTAAAAGAGTTTACTGGAATAAAGTGAAACGTGTTTGGTTTATCCTATACCAATGACCAACACCCTTGGTTGAATATGAGTACTTGAGCTTCATGTATGACATGATTGTGGATCAGGCTCAAGTAGTCAGTCAAAACGGTCTATAGTATACAAATAAGGTTGGGTACCTTATCCTGGTAACACTGTTGGATGCGGCTCACTTTGTATTGTACAAAACAATGTGATCCGAATTGTTTCACATGGAGATGTGTGAGTGAGGGCGTCCTGTGCAAAGAGTTTGCATAAGACCGAACCGCGTATTAAGTCGCTCTCTCTTTATAACTCCGTTTACTGATGAGACCGACTTATATATATTGATGGCCTAGGTAACTCGATCTCAATCCTGAGCTCGCTATGAACTCCTGCTTATTCGATAGTATCCTTTGACTTGCACGGGTGAGAGTGGCCCATTAGCGCCGACTCAATAAGCCTACCATCTTGGGGATAAAGTCGAATAGGTAGCTGGGGACATAGTACAGCAAGATTGGAGTTCACTCCTAACCCGCTCTTCAGGGTTAGTAGATAGGTTGTTCCCTTAATAGCTGACTCCGGGGCTTGAACAATTAGTGCGCACACTCTCATGAGATGAGAGGGTTATTTGATCTGTTGGTTGGACCACAGATCTATTGTTCATTAGAGGTGTCAGTGGTACCACTTGTTCTTCCAGTGTCCCTTTGCGAGTTTGGTGTGGGAGGATATCCTCTGTTGGGGCAGAGCTTCCCGCCTCGTTCTCCCTTGGGATGCGGAGCTTGAGTGGATTTGTCGGGTGAGTGCTGGGCAGAACAAGCGTAAGCTTGTTTGGAGGGTGGCCTGGTTTGCTGTGATATACCATATTTGGATGGAACGCAATTTGCGTTTTCATGGCCCGGGTCACCGCCCGACTCAGTCGGTTATCGCTGCTATTCGGTCTGATATTTCTTCTGCATGCTCGTCCTGGGCGGGGGCGGTTTCGGCCGTCTCCCCCTGGGATTCTTTTGATTGACTTTGTCTTGTTCTTTGAGTGTGTGCAGGTGTTATGTCAGGTTGCTCTTGTGGCGCTGTCTCGCGTATGGCGATTGCTTCTTCCCCTGCTCTGTCCCTGGTTCATGCTGCTGTCCCTGTTAAGTCTCTGAAAGTGACTTATTTAGGACCCATTTAGCTTAAGAAGATGTGCACTTTTAGGTGTTTTTGATAGCATTTAGCCTAGACCTATGCTTAAATATGAGAATGAGAAGAAGGTAGCTAAATTAGGACTTATGCACAATAGGAAAGAAAAGGGTTCAAAACCGAAGGAAAAGAATGAAAAAACTGCATTGCGACAGCATTGCGAAAACATTGCTGAGGCCGCAATTATTCAAGTGAAAACCGTAAGTTGACTGATCCTTTTCTGTTAATTTCCGTAATTTCAGGGATTCGTTCTTTCTCCTCCATCCATTCTGATATATGACGTTGAAGATTGATGGTTCTCCTTGGCCCAAACGCACCTGCAAACTACTATAAAAGGGGGCCAAAGTCGGAGGTTTGATGATCACTCGAAGCGCAGAAGTCTTCTCGCAGTCCACCATTTCCATCTGTTTTCCTTTGCCGTCTGTTGGAGTGAGAGTCTCAGCTGTTGGAATCGATAATCTGATAGGAAGGAGAGAAGATTCTTCTTCTCTCTCGATTGGATTCATCCAAGCAAGGCTGATCTTTCATCCCCTTCATTCGAGGCGACTGCCACGAAGCTTTCCAGCAACTCTTTACTGTTTTTCTGTCTTTCTCTTCTGCTTTACATTCTGCTTCGTGCTGTTCTTTTCCTAAGTAGCTAGATTAGTTTATTTCGTTGCTTTCTGTCTTGTTGCTATTTACTTTACAGCTTTTATCTGTTCAACAAACAATTTCAGTAATCAAAGTTCGTTTCTGCATTTCTCATTTCCCATCTTCTGCTACGGGTTTTGCTTACTGTTTTTAGCACATTTCCCTTCTAAGCATGTCTATCTTATCTACCATTTCTGTTCTCTATATATCCATGAGTAGCTAAGTCACTTAGGGGCATGCTAATGACAGAACTATAGGCTAAAAAACGTGAATCAAGTAGGCAGATTAACACTCGAACATTGATTATATGTAAGCTTCATCCCACGGGCAATTTCGATTGGCCATCCATTTTGTCCAAAGAACTCCTAACCTCTGGAAGGAGTAAGAGTTCAGAGTCATATAATCATGCTAGCCTTTCATGGTAATCAGGAAACGGCCTAGGAATAGGAGTTTCCCTAGTACAAACTAAACACTCCTGTTTTAACAAGATGCTTAAGACCTTACTTTGAAGTCGAGTAAACTTAAGTCTCTAATGCATGGAATCGGACGATACTTGAGATAGAGTGAGTTTGATGTATAGAGAGTAGATCCAGTGCTTGAGAATCGTATAAAAAGGCCTATAGGATAGTCATTAGTAGCCCTTAATTCGCACATTTACATACTTTTGCTGTTGAGTTAATTGCGGATTAATTGCGGTTCTCGCAATTCTGCTAAGTTGCATTCTGTTTAGCTGTTTTCTTCCTCGTTTATTAATTCCATCTTTTGTCCTTTGCATCTAATTTCAACTTGCATTTGTTTATGTTATATCCCTTTATACATTCAGCAAAAATTAGATAATTAAAAACCAATTTTACCCCATCAAATTCATCCCATCTTTCTTAACAATCACACTTCGCGAATAGCTAAAAATGAGTCTCTGTGGAAAAAACGAATGAAATATACTTACTACTTGCTGTGAGACCATGTATGCTTGCATGTTCTAAGTGCTCTCCCTACCCTTTTGCATATTTATCTTTACACATTGAGCACGCAACAAGTTTTTGGCGCCGCTGCCGGGGACTTATTTTAAGTGAAAACGAAGTTTGTTAAGTTAGAAAACCAACTCTTAATATCTATTGGAGCTAATCTTCTTTCATTTCCTTTACAGGTACTATCAAGCTAGTTTATGAAAGAGTTTCCAAACCTCAACTCGCAACAGATAGAAACTTTGCAGGTGGAAAACGTATGGGTACGACAAAGTAAATGAATACGCTGCAGAACTTAATTGGAAGACGAGTTTGCCCACAACAGTTTGAAGGATTTTACCAGCCATGTGCTTATTGTGGGGATAATCATAACTTGGAGAATTGCCCAACATTGAATTATCAAGAGAGGCAATATCAACAAAGCTATGACAACCATTATTCGTACATGTGTGAACATGATCAGTGGCAACTCTCAAATAATCCTTGGAAAGAGCATGTGCAAATTGCTCATTATGAAGAGTTCCCCCAACATGAAAACTATCAACATTATGCCCCAACTCCAAGTGAAGAATTATCACCCACTTTGGAGGCACTATGGATAGAATTCATGGAAAGGAATGATGCATCCATGAGGAGAATGGATGTGCAATTAGCTCAGCTCACAAATGACTTACAAGAGCTACTTGCTATAGCAAAATCACTACAACCATGCCCTCAGATGTTCGATTTTTATGATGATGAATCTTTTGTTACCTTCGAATCTGAGAAGAGTGATCCAATGGAATCTCCATATGAAATGGTGGAGTTGGTGAAAGTTGAGAAAAATGAAATTGTGCTGGATGAGGCCAAAGAGACTAATGCACTGCTTGAGGAACAAGAATTTGAAATGTTTGAGGCAAGCTTCTCCACCAATGAAAGAGTTGAGCCACCACCACCACAAATGCTCCAGCTGAAGGAGTTAGAAAAAGTTGTGCCAGAAAAAGAAGTCTCATCGCATCAAAGCTATGTTGTAGCAAATATTGTAGAAACAAAACCAACGCACAGAAAGTACAAACCTTGGGATGTTATAACATGCAATCTCTTTGAAAGAATCAACAAATTCAAGGTGTGGCAGAATGTCCGACCCCGTAAATCAAGACTTAAGTATCTTAAAGGAGCAAAAGTGATGCCTCGAAACATTGAAGAATATCCATAAGAGGCAGATTGACAAGGGAGTATTTCTGTTCCGTAAAAGAAAAAAAAATAATCAAACTGCTTTTCGTCGAACCATGTGAATTCTGGTGTTTTGAGTTAATATTTGGTCTGTCTTTAATTCTTTATTTTTGTTGTTTAAAGTTGTTTAGTGTAGTCTGATGGTAGCTGAATAGGTAGATTAGTTTAGTTTCATTTTTGTATAGCTTGAATGACTGGAAAAAGCATGCATAGGGGCCCTGATCACTGATATATCTGCCCTGTATCTATTGCGAAATAATTGCGGTACCCGCAATTTTCATGACTAAAAGCATGTTTTGGACTGTCTGTTTAGCTAGGCTGTGATCTGTTTAAATTCTATCTTTTCCTGCTAACATGACTGCCTTATATAGCTTATCTAAATGCATGCTGGAGGAGTGTCATAGGACACCCTTTGATAGTTTAAATCGACCTCTAAAAAGCTCAGCATGCACAGCTTTAAGCCCTTAACCGTCTGTTTTTTTTTTTAATTACTGCTGCTGTGATATTTTCTTTTAAATGTTCTGTCTATGCCTAGGGCTTTAGATTCTCTTTGTTTTACCTTAGACTAGATGCTTCTAGGAAAGTTTGGGGGTGTGCCACCTCAGACACTCATTGGGGACAATGAGTAGTTGAAGTTTGGGGGAGGCCACCCTAGGCCTAGGAACATTCCTCTCTCCCTTAGAAACATAAGCATTCTTCTTCTCCTTTACAAAAAAATGATGAACTGAAAAAAAAAAAAATGAAAAATAGAATAAAGAGGGGGGTCTCTCTTAGGTTGCTAAGTAATCAGTGCCAAGTGTGTGACCCACAAGTGGCATTGCATCAGAAGGCAACCAAAGGAGAGGCCCCACCTAAGTAAGAAAAAAAGGGAAAAGAATAGGGAAGAAGAATGTAGACCTAGGAGTTATAACTTTGTGGCTTAGGTGTCCTATTTAAAAAAGAACTCTGATCCTCAATTAGCTAAGCACAAAGTTGTAACTTGTAGGGCTGTGTAGGGAGATGAGTGTTTATCCAATGTAGTGATGCCAGGGTTTAGGTTGTTCTTTAAAAGTACTACTGTCACCGTTAATACTAAGACTGGCATGACTCTAAGGAATCCTAGACACATTAAAAATAAAGCTAGAAGCATGTACTGAGTCTGAGGTAAAGCTAGGCCGAATTTGAAACCTTAGGGATAGTGGCATGATATGACAAAAGCAAATAGATCAGTTGTAGGGAGTTAATAAAAGCAGGTGAGTGTTAGGCAGGCAAAGTCAGAAGAAGCTAGGGGAGTTTTGAACTGAGAAGTGTGTCACAGGACAGCAGTGCTATAGATAGGGGTATAAGGGAGTCAGTAGGTGGTTAAAGAAGGAGAAACAGCAGCCTAGGGAAGTCCTTAGTATGCTTGAGGACAAGCAAAGCCTTAAGTTTGGGGGTGTGTTAAGTCTCTGAAAGTGACTTATTTAGGACCCATTTAGCTTAAGAAGATGTGCACTTTTAGGTGTTTTTGATAGCATTTAGCCTAGACCTATGCTTAAATATGAGAATGAGAAGAAGGTAGCTAAATTAGGACTTATGCACAATAGGAAAGAAAAGGGTTCAAAACCGAAGGAAAAGAATGAAAAAACTGCATTGCGACAGCATTGCGAAAACATTGCTGAGGCCGCAATTATTCAAGTGAAAACCGTAAGTTGACTGATCCTTTTCTGTTAATTTCCGTAATTTCAGGGATTCGTTCTTTCTCCTCCATCCATTCTGATATATGACGTTGAAGATTGATGGTTCTCCTTGGCCCAAACGCACCTGCAAACTACTATAAAAGGGGGCCAAAGTCGGAGGTTTGATGATCACTCGAAGCGCAGAAGTCTTCTCGCAGTCCACCATTTCCATCTGTTTTCCTTTGCCGTCTGTTGGAGTGAGAGTCTCAGCTGTTGGAATCGATAATCTGATAGGAAGGAGAGAAGATTCTTCTTCTCTCTCGATTGGATTCATCCAAGCAAGGCTGATCTTTCATCCCCTTCATTCGAGGCGACTGCCACGAAGCTTTCCAGCAACTCTTTACTGTTTTTCTGTCTTTCTCTTCTGCTTTACATTCTGCTTCGTGCTGTTCTTTTCCTAAGTAGCTAGATTAGTTTATTTCGTTGCTTTCTGTCTTGTTGCTATTTACTTTACAGCTTTTATCTGTTCAACAAACAATTTCAGTAATCAAAGTTCGTTTCTGCATTTCTCATTTCCCATCTTCTGCTACGGGTTTTGCTTACTGTTTTTAGCACATTTCCCTTCTAAGCATGTCTATCTTATCTACCATTTCTGTTCTCTATATATCCATGAGTAGCTAAGTCACTTAGGGGCATGCTAATGACAGAACTATAGGCTAAAAAACGTGAATCAAGTAGGCAGATTAACACTCGAACATTGATTATATGTAAGCTTCATCCCACGGGCAATTTCGATTGGCCATCCATTTTGTCCAAAGAACTCCTAACCTCTGGAAGGAGTAAGAGTTCAGAGTCATATAATCATGCTAGCCTTTCATGGTAATCAGGAAACGGCCTAGGAATAGGAGTTTCCCTAGTACAAACTAAACACTCCTGTTTTAACAAGATGCTTAAGACCTTACTTTGAAGTCGAGTAAACTTAAGTCTCTAATGCATGGAATCGGACGATACTTGAGATAGAGTGAGTTTGATGTATAGAGAGTAGATCCAGTGCTTGAGAATCGTATAAAAAGGCCTATAGGATAGTCATTAGTAGCCCTTAATTCGCACATTTACATACTTTTGCTGTTGAGTTAATTGCGGATTAATTGCGGTTCTCGCAATTCTGCTAAGTTGCATTCTGTTTAGCTGTTTTCTTCCTCGTTTATTAATTCCATCTTTTGTCCTTTGCATCTAATTTCAACTTGCATTTGTTTATGTTATATCCCTTTATACATTCAGCAAAAATTAGATAATTAAAAACCAATTTTACCCCATCAAATTCATCCCATCTTTCTTAACAATCACACTTCGCGAATAGCTAAAAATGAGTCTCTGTGGAAAAAACGAATGAAATATACTTACTACTTGCTGTGAGACCATGTATGCTTGCATGTTCTAAGTGCTCTCCCTACCCTTTTGCATATTTATCTTTACACATTGAGCACGCAACAGTCCCCTCCCTGAAGGGGATCTTGGTTTGGTCTGGGTGGCTTGGTTTTTTGAGCATGTCCCTGTGTTTGTTATTGTTCTTTGATTGCTGCTTCCTGAGGCTTGTTTCTGTTGCTGGCTTCTTCATTTGTCTATCCTTGCCCATCCTTGGCCTTCTTCCCTGGTGGCTGCTTGTGTGGGGCTCTGCGAGGCTAGTCTGTGGGGTGTCCCTAGCTGTTGGGGTGGTGCAGGCGGTGCTTGTTTCTTCTGCAGTTGGCTGTCCTTCTCTTGTTCTGTGGGTGCTCGTTGTCCCCTGCCGGTCCTGGTTCCTAATGGAGCGGAGTTCTGGACGCTCGTTGTCACCCCGAAAGGCGCCTTGTCCTGAGGGTGTGTGGGCTTTTGGTGGGTCCTTGGATCTGGCTTTGTCGAGGGAAGCGATGCTGGCTGGGTCCCTGTGGCTTCCTGCCGTGCCTGCATGCCTGATGGTTGTTCTTTTGCCATAAGTAGGGGGAAAACGAGTTGATGGGCCTCTTCTTTGTTCGGTTTCTTGGTCGAGCTTGGGGGGCGGGCTTCTTGCTTGCATTTGATGGATGGCCAGCTTGGCCCCGTTTTTCTCAGCATCTGCCTGTCCTCTCCCTGTTTTTGCTTGGTGCCCCTTGACCCTGTCTGGAGTTGCTCTTTCGCTAGTACCGGCAGGGGTTGGATGGCCTGGGGAGTGTTGTGGGCGGATGAGTGGTCATGCTTCGCGGTTGAGGTGTCACGTTTCCTTCGTGTTCTATCTCTTTGTTTCCTACTGCTTCAGCTGTTTCTTTGCTTTTCAGTTGTGTTTCTTTTCTAGCTCTTTCCCGCTTGTGGGTGAATGCTGGAGTGTTGTTGTTTGTTTTATTTGTTGCTTCTGTTGCTTTCCCTCGGGCTGTGAGGTTTCCGTTGTGTTGTTTTCTTTTTGTTGTCGTAAATTGGTTCTCCCAGTGTTTGTTCACTTGTTGTTGTGCCCTTTGGCCTCGGGCTTTGAGGCCTTTTGCTTATATATATTCACTTTTGCAAAAAAAAGGTGTCAGTGGTACTTAAGGAACAAGACGTAATGCAGGGGTTAAACGGTTTAAATGACCCAGCTGTGATTACGAACAACCTGTGAAGGGTCGTATTGCCCGTGACGGTTATATCAGAGGACACAATATATTTACAGTGAGGAGAGTGCAGCCCTCGGACTATAGTGGAGTCTCCGAGGGTTAACGAAAGTTGATTGATTCGGGTTAAAAGAGTTTTAACCGAATAATCTCGTATCGTTGGAGCTCATGATCTGTAGGTCCTTTAGGTTCTCCTGGCTAGCTCGGATAACGCCGTGCAACAATATTAGAGAAAATAAAAATAAAAAGAATTTGAATTGTTCAAATTCGTTTTGTGGAAGAATGATGGACATATTTAAATATGATTTAAATATGGGAATGACCTAAAAAATGAATAGGATTCATGTGCAAAACGTCGGTTTTTGGAAAACCGGGTTTGGGCATATTATTTAATTAATATTTGATATTGAATTAAATAATATTAATTAATTAAAAAGTTTAATTAATTAAATATATATATATATTTTTTTTATTTATTAAAAAGTTTAATAAATAAAATATTTATTATTATTTAAAATTAATTTTGAATTAATTTTAATTAATATATATATATATATATATATTATTTGCTGCCTTTTTGCATGGCTGCCATTTGGCATGGCCAAATGAGAGGAAATGGGGTACACGTTCTAATCTTGAATATTAAGGCTTCATCTTTGGTAAGCTGAGTTTGTTTTTCACTTCTGTATTGAAGATTTGGTGGTGTTCCTCAGCCTTCTCCTTCCATCTCCTTCTACTTTTCTTTTTCTTTTTCTCTTCTTTCGGAGTCCCACAACTCCGTTGCTCGGCGCCGAGGATAGCGGGACTACCTGGGGTGGTCCTCGAGGCGTTCGTGAGAAGAGGCTAGAAGTGTTCGTGACGAGGAACGTGCGGCGGAGCTTGAAGAAATTGGAGCTACAAGGGTATGTATTTCTAATTTCTTATTTTCGTCGCTTTGAGCATGTTTTCTATTCGATAAATTGATGAATTTAGAGTATCATCGGTCCGAAATCACGTTCCGCTGCGGTAAAACGCTCCATCAATTGGTATCAGAGCGATTTTGTGATTAACTCAATTTGCATCAATTTAAGTTGGTGGGTATTTTATTTTAGAAATTGTTTCTGAATGGATGTCTAAAGTGAATATCGATTTTGGCATAGTTTCTATTTGAATTTCGTTATATGTAATTTCCCGAGAATGTATGGGCTTTAATGCGTGTGGAAGAGTCTGTATTTTTAGAATCATTAGAGTCCATATAGGTTTCTTTGTGAAAGAAGCTCGAGTTTGGCGCTCGCCGAAATGTTCGGTATAAATTCAAACTCGTTCTAGGCAATACGAAGAGAAATTCGAAGAGAAATTGACCGAAGCGTTCGGGGAAGCAAGCTGGTCAAAGGCGGTGCGAAGAGTTCGAAGTCCGCTCAAGATATAGCTTGTTGTTCAAGCTTGTAATAAATTAGTTATTGCTTGCTAAATGCCAAAATCGATCCACTTTAGCGTGTTTAATTAATTATGCATTGCGAATGTATGTTTTAATTAAAATCCATGTTTGTATGTGCATATCGTATGCCATATAGATTTAAAATCCCACCATAGGAAGCATGCTCCATGCATTGGTATTATGTTATAAGTGTTATAATTTATAGTATGCATATTTGGGACTTCATGAGTATTAATATAAGTGTTATATTAATTCATGAATTGGATGTTGCTAATTTAATAGAATAATTGATATAAGTGTTATATTAATTATGAAATTAAATATACAACATAGGTTGCCATGGTTGTATGCATATTGTAGGTTATAAGTGTTATAATGTATTAGATGCATGTTTAATTCATGAGTATTAATATAAGTGTTATATTAATTCATGAATTAGTTGTTGTTTGCTTAATAGAATAATTAATATAAGTGTTATATTAATTATGAAATTAAACATCCAACCAAGATGCATTGTATGTTATAATTGTTATAATGTATAGGATGCATGCTTAATTCATTAAAAATTGATATAAGTGTTATATTAATTTATGAATTAGGAGTTGTATGTTTAAAGAGCATAATCGATATAAGTGTTATATTGATTATGAAGTTAAATATTCAACTTGCCATGCCTTAGCAATTGTATGTTTGAGAAGCATATAGAAGTTTGTTATTATAGAAAGTCTAGTTTTTGCAAGCGTTGTAAAAATGACTTAGACTTTTAAAATCTATAACAAATAAAAGCATGTTCATTTAGGGTTAAATGAGTCGATCTGGTTCATTAGAAGAATAGGTCGATATCTCGTAAATGCTAAGGTTATGAGAAACTCACCCGGTGAAATCCTGTTCGAGGTTGGAGGTATTTAAGCTGACGGTTTACGAAACACCTCCTACCTGGGGACTATCCGATACTTGAGTAAAGTTAACCGGCTTTATGAGCATGCGTGAGAGGTGTGAGGTTAGTAAAGTGTTTATAACCTAGACATCTCAGGTAAATAGTTTGCCTAGACTTAAGGTTTTATTTTCTTAGCCGGATAAAACCTGAGTAGTTTACCCTATTACCGTTTACGATGCTTAGTAGATGTGTTGAGAAGGAATATATGATATATCCCTCTCCTGCTACGCACTCCGTAAAGTTCACAACGTGAGAATTTTGCTCGGCCTCGTGTTGCTAATGTGGCAACCCCCTTAGGATGGTATTTGCAACTTTCAATAGCAAGGTGAATGGAGTAAGTATCTATAGTAAGTGGGAGAAGGAAGTACGTCAGTACATCCTATGGTCTCCTCCATTGGATTGAACCGTGAGATTCCCATGTTCTGCCTGCAAGGTGCCCTTGGTGGCACCAATCCCTTAGGAGGGCCGTTTCATGGGAGTTGAATAAGTCAATCACCATTTATGGATAAAGAAACATAGGGCCATTCCCAACTCTGACATTCCCTTAGGTTGCACTATTAGGGCCGTTCTGTGCGTTCTAAAAATGGAGGGTCACACTTACGAGATTTGCTAAGGAGTTAGTAAATCTTGACCAAAAACGATAACTAAGATGCTATAGGAATATGAGTTATTCTAGAGTTAGCATTTAGTCAAGAATGTCTTGGTTTAGTGAAGGAGTGCTCGTTTACCCTTAGGTAGCGACCATTCTAACTCACTAAAGTATCGTTGCATGTAAATAAAGAGTTTGGGTACTTTATTTGCTGCTAAACCTCTTAATTGGTTTAAATAGGTTAAAACCGTTTCACTAATAGTCTTTCATTCTTTTTCAGCATGTCGAGCTCTTTTATACAGTTGTTAGCTCACGACAAATTAACCGGTGAAAATTTTGGGACGTGGAAGTCGAACCTTAATGCAGTTTTGGTTCTCGACAACCTAAGATTTGTCTTAACGGAGGAGTGTCCTCCGGTTCCTGGTTCAAATGCCTCACGAACTGTTCGTGAAGCATATGACGGTTGGATTCGGGCTAATGATAAAGCTCGAGTTTATATCCTGGCAAGCATATCTGATGTTTTGTCGAGGAAGCATGAGGGGATGGTTTCCGCTAAGGAAATCATGGCTTCACTACAAGAGATGTTTGGAAAGCCTTCCTCATCTCTTAGGTATGAAGCCCTCAAGCACATTTACAACTGCCGTATGGCTGAAGGAACCTCTGTTAGGGAGCATGTCCTTAACATGATGGTGTACTTTAATACTGCAGAAGTAAATGGAGCAACCGTCGATGAACAGGGTCAGGTTGGATTTATCTTGGAATCTCTTCCGAAGAGTTTCCTGCACTTCAGAACCAATATGGTCATGAACAAGATAGAATACAATCTTACGTCTCTTCTGAACGAGCTTCAGATTTATCAATCCCTGCATACCTCGAAAGGAAAGGAGAAGGAGGTAAATGTTACCACTTCTGTGAAGTTCCAGAAAGGGTCTGGGTCTGGGACTAAATCTGAACCTCTTACTGTGAATAATAAGATTATTCACAAGAAGAAGAGAAGTGTTAGGAAGGGCAAGACCCCAGTTGTAGGCAAGGTAAAAGCTTCACACAGTGGAAAGTGTTTTCATTGTGGTGAAGAAGGGCACTGGAAGCGAAACTGCCCTAAATATCTTGCGGAGAAAAAGGCACAGAATGAATGACAAGGTAAATATGATTTATCTTCTGTCTAAACATGAATTGTGGATTATGATTGTCATACCTGGATGTTGATTCAGGAACCACTAATCATGTTTGTTATTCTATTTCAGGAAACTAGTTCTTGTTTGCCTATTTCTTGACGAAGATGCCTTATGAAGACGTCTTCGCAATATCTACAGTGGGAGCTTGCAGTTTGTTTAGTTGTCTGTATAGAAATAATTTTCAACTGTTGTAATTATTGTCTATAAACTCAAGTTTGTTGTGAACGCTTTAGATGTATATAGTATCTTTTGTTTTTAATGAATAGTTCATTTTGCAAAAGATGTATACAAGTAGTGTTCTATTAAACTTGGTAACAACTAAAGTGTTAAGACTTATCTTGTTTTATTGGAAGCTATAAATTAACAATGGTTGTTAGTTTTGCTGGTTCTTCTCAAGTGTTGAGAAAGTTTTAATGCAGTGGGAGAATTATGAGATAATTCGGCCTGCTGTATTAGTATGTTGTATGACTCTAGTTATCATATTGATGATGACAGTGAGTTCATAAACTAGAACCAGTGGCTCAAAGCCATGGATCTTCAAGAGGTTTACAGACCAAGTCTATGAGGTGAAAACCTCTAAGGCTTGACTTTCTGGCAAAGGGATTGTCCCAAAGAGAAGGGGTTAATTGTGTATTAACTTCATCTCTTGTTGTCAGATATAAGTTATATAGTATACTCGTATCCATTGCCCTGTTCTATCTGATAGAACAGGACATATGGATATCAAGACTAGCTATCTTGATAGAGTATCTATTAGTCTCAACCAGGGAGATACATTATTCAGGATTAAGAGCAAATCGTTTGCGAGCTTCTTCAATCCATTTATGAATTGAAATAAGCATATATATTCTGATTTATAAGGTTTGTTTTTCAAATTTTATGGTTTTGAACATTACATTGATAAAACTTGTTGGACAAGTGTTTAATCAATGTTAAAGCTTTCATAATATATTCCCGTAATTTTGTCCTGGTCATTGAGAATGATGTAGGATTCACTTCTAACATTATAGCATAAACTAGCGACCCACTCCCACATAGTTGATCTGGAGGTAGGCTTAGTTTGTTCTAAGGATTCAGGTGGATCTGAGCCGTAAGAACAAATCGCTAGTGTTGTCTCTAAAATCTTTTATTGATAAGTTGTTGTCAATATTTGATGGTCTATGGAAATGGTTTCCTAAGACACCTCAAGTGTTGGGGATACGAGATGCACCCAAGTGCATTTACATATTGGAGGTCAGATGTATCTTTTGAGATACATGACCCAAGATGTGTTATGCAGTGGGAGCTATCAGTAATATTAGTCCAATTAGATTGGATTCCGGTTAAAGTTTTTTCCTTGTACTTAGAGGAGTAGAATACAAGAGTTGTATTGCTGATTCCTCGTTGGTAGCTAAGTCTATTTGCAGCTTGTGAAGCAGCAATAAGTTTATAAGTTTTTTTTTTTGCAAAAGTGATTATATATAAGCAAAAGGCCTCAAAGCTCGAGGCCAAAGGGCACAACAACAAGAGAACAAACACTGGGAGAACCAATGTACGACAACAAAACGAAAACAACACAACGGAAACCTCACAGCCCGAGGGAAAGCAACAAATAAACCAAACAACAACAAACCCCAGCATCCAACCCACAAGCGGGAAGGAGCTAGAAAAGACAAAAAGCAGAAAAAAGTAACACAACTGAAAAGCAAAGAAACAGCTGAAGCAGGAGGAAACAAAGAGATAGAACACGAAGGAATCGTGACACCTCATCCGCCCACAAAAACTCCCCAGGCCATCCAACCCCCGGCCGGTACTAGCGAAAGAGCGACTCCAGACAGGGTCAAGGGGCACCAAGCAAAACAGAGAGAGGACAGGCAGATGCTGAGAAATAAGGGGCCAAGCTGGCCACATGGAAAGCCTTGTAGTACTTCATGCTGATTAGTTTACTAAGTCTCTCATGGCTAAAGTGTTTAAGAGACACCTAGAGGAGTCTAGGGCTCCGAGTTGCTAGAGAGAACAGTGGGAGAAAGCTTCTGATATATGATATATTAGTTTTCTCCACCTAACATGTACACCACGGACGTTTAAGTCCAAGTGGGAGTTTGTTGGGTTTTATGTCCTAAAACTCGTGGTTTGTAAACTGTTATGTTTGTAAATAATCTATTTAGAATAAAGAGTTATTAGTTTTATTCAGTAAAAGAGTTTACTGGAATAAAGTGAAACGTGTTTGGTTTATCCTATACCAATGACCAACACCCTTGGTTGAATATGAGTACTTGAGCTTCATGTATGACATGATTGTGGATCAGGCTCAAGTAGTCAGTCAAAACGGTCTATAGTATACGGATAAGGCTGGGTACCTTATCCTGGTAACACTGTTGGATGCGGCTCACTTTGTATTGTACAAAACAATGTGATCCGAATTGTTTCACATGGAGATGTGTGAGTGAGGGCGTCCTGTGCAAAGAGTTTGCATAAGACCGAACCGCGTATTAAGTCGCTCTCTCTTTATAACTCCGTTTACTGATGAGACCGACTTATACATATTGATGGCCTAGGTAACTCGATCTCAATCCTGAGCTCGCTATGAACTCCTGCTTATTCGATAGTATCCTTTGACTTGCACGGGTGAGAGTGGCCCATTAGCGCCGACTCAATAAGCCTACCATCTTGGGGATAAAGTCGAATAGGTAGCTGGGGACATAGTACAGCAAGATTGGAGTTCACTCCTAACCCGCTCTTCAGGGTTAGTAGATAGGTTGTTCCCTTAATAGCTGACTCCGGGGCTTGAACAATTAGTGCGCACACTCTCATGAGATGAGAGGGTTATTTGATCTGTTGGTTGGACCACAGATCTATTGTTCATTAGAGGTGTCAGTGGTACTTAAGGAACAAGACGTAATGCAGGGGTTAAACGGTTTAAATGACCCAGCTGTGATTACGAACAACCTGTGAAGGGTCGACTTGCCCGTGACGGTTATATCAGAGGACACAATATATTTACAGTGAGGAGAGTGCAGCCCTCGGACTATAGTGGAGTCTCCGAGGGTTAACGAAAGTTGATTGATTCGGGTTAAAAGAGTTTTAACCGAATAATCTCGTATCGTTGGAGCTCATGATCTGTAGGTCCTTTAGGTTCTCCTGGCTAGCTCGGATAACGTCGTGCAACAATATTAGAGAAAATAAAAATAAAAAGAATTTGAATTGTTCAAATTCGTTTTGTGGAAGAATGATGGACATATTTAAATATGATTTAAATATGGGAATGACCTAAAAAATGAATAGGATTCATGTGCAAAACGTCGGTTTTTGGAAAACCGGGTTTGGGCATATTATTTAATTAATATTTGATATTGAATTAAATAATATTAATTAATTAAAAAGTTTAATTAATTAAATATATATATATATATATATATATATTTTATTTATTACAAAGTTTAATAAATAAAATATTTATTATTATTTAAAATTAATTTTGAATTAATTTTAATTAATATATATATATATATTATTTGCTGGCTTTTTGCATGGCTGCCATTTGGCATGGCCAAATGAGAGGAAATGGGGTACACGTTCTAATCTTGAATATTAAGATTTGGTGGTGTTCCTCAGCCTTCTCCTTCCATCTCCTTCAACTTTTCTTTTTCTTTTTCTCTTCTTTCGGAGTCCCACAACTCCGTTGCTCGGCGCCGAGGATAGCGGGACTACCTGGGGTGGTCCTCGAGGCGTTCGTGACGAGGAACGTGCGGCGGAGCTTGAAGAAATTGGAGCTACAAGGGTATGTATTTCTAATTTCTTATTTTCGTCGCTTTGAGCATGTTTTCTATTCGATAAATTGATGAATTTAGAGTATCATCGGTCCAAAATCACGTTCCGCTGCGGTAAAACGCTCCATCAGTTCTGTGGGTGCTCTTTCTCCCCTGGTGTGGTCCTGGTTCTTAATTGAGTTGAGTTTGTTCTGGATGCTTGTTGTCACCCCGAAAGGCGCCTTGTCCGGAGGGTGTGTCGGTTTTTTGGTGGGTGTCCTTGGATCTGGCTTTGTCGAGGGAAGCGATGCTTGCCTGGTCCTTGTGGCTTTCTGCCGGGCCTGCATACCTGATGGTTGTTCTTTTGCCATAAGTAGGGGGAAGACGAGTTGAAGGGCCTCTTCTTTGTTTTGGTTTACTTGGTCGTGCTTGGGGGGCTGGCTTCTTGCATGCATATGATGGATGCCCAGCTTGGCCTCTTTTTATCTCAGCATCTGTCTGTCCTCCCTCTGCTTTGCTTGGTGCCCCTTGACCCTGTCTGGAGTCGCTCTTTCGCTCGTGCCGGCCGGGGGATTGATGGCTTCGGGTGTCTTTTGGGCGGCTGGTAGTTATGCTTCGTTCGTATTCTGACTTGTTGTTTCCTCTTGCTTAGGTTGTGTTCTTGTGCTCTTTGAGTTGTGTTGTATTTATTTGCTTTTTTGTCTTTTCTGGCTCCTCCCGCTTGTGGGTTGGGTGTCGGGGTTTGTTGTTTGTTGGTTTCTTTGTTGCTTTCCCTCGGGCTGTGAGGTTCCATTGGGTTGTTTTTGTTTTGTTTTCGTACATTGGTTTTTCCCAGTGGTTGTTCTCTTGTTTGATGGTGCCCTTTGGCCTCGGGCTTTGAGGTCTTTTTGCTTAATATATATTCACCTTTGCAAAAAAAGGAAATCAGAGACCATAGCTTGAATATGACTAGCCGCGTCATACAAGATACAATCACTAATCCTCGGGAGAATAGGACCTGAGGCAGCCATGGATCAACCCACATACGGCACCTACAACCATCGCCAATGGAAAACCGGATAAGTGGACGAAATTGGTCACGAAGCCCCATAATCGCTTTGAGGCACCAAGACCACAGAGACGACACAGGAATCGTCCAAAGAGACCGACCACGGAGGATATACTCCTCCATCCAAGCGACCCACAGAGAACCAGAGCGAAGCAGAAGAAGCCAAAGGAGCTTCATAACAGCTGCCGAGTTCCATGATTGGATATGATGAATACCCAAACCACCCTCTCGCTTCGGGAAACAAATGTCATCCCAGGCAACCTTAGCCCCCCCACGACTAGAAGGAGAGCCTTTCCAGAGGTAGCACCGAAGCAAACTCTCAACCCTATGGACTATACGAGCAGGTAGCACAAACACACTAGCCCAATAGACCTGGAAGCTCTGGAGGACCGACTGGATAAGCTGCAACCTACCAGCATAGGAAAGAGCCCTAGCAGTCCAACTGCCAATCCTAGAGGTGATCCGATCAATCAGAGGCTGGCAATCCCGAGAAGACAGCCTTCTGGTGGGCGGATTTTTGAATATCCACTTAATCTCAAGCTGTCGAGGCTTGCCAAAATACGATTTATAAAGCCTATGACAAAGGCTTTGCAGCCAGTGGTAACAGGGTCGATCCAAGGAATAGGAAGATTGAACTTACTAGTGAAATTGGGATTTAATTGATTAATTGGTAACGGGGGGTTTTAGCATGCAAAGGAAATAGTGAGAAAGCTAACGAAGGAAGAATAATATGAAGAGAACGTGTGCACGGTTTGGGGAGTCTCGGGATCAATTGTTAGACAAATTCAGCTTATCATTTAATTCTAATAACATGGAATTCAATTTACTGAACACGCGGACGACTACCAGAGAAGCCCCAAAGTAGCCGACTCCATGGATTTTTATTAGACCACACAGTTCTAATTACACTTTATCTAATCCTACGTCAAGGTGATCAGCCCCAAAGTAAATTTAGACAGTCACTAGCTAACCGCGACGAACATTCGAGCGTGAATTCTAATTGCTAGTAGATTGCCCGCAAACGCTGTATGCAATCAACAATTATCCTACCCGACCCGATACTTCGATTTAATTCTATCTACCTGTGTTACTTAGTCGAGCAGTGAGAGGCACGGCATCGCTACTCTTTAACATACACAACATGCGAAACTACTCGAGTGTCAATCGGCGTATTTTAACATGCGCGTTGGATTAAGCAAAGTAGATAAATGCAAAGTAAACAGAACCAATATGCATATCAAAACTCAGATTATCAAAGCTAAATCGTCTAACAAAATCCCCCTAAACAAATCCCAAACCGTCACCCTTACCTTAGCCGCTCATGGCGCGGTTCGTCAATCCCGCTCCAACAACGCCCATGGAAGGATTCATCTACTTATTACAATGGTGGTGGAGCTCACAAGCATGCCAACAATGGCGGAGCTCCACGAAAAATAGAGAGAAAATGGGGAAGAAGAAGACTAAAATCGTCCAAAACCGTAGAGAGATGAAGGAGAAGATGATAAAAAAAGTGCAGGAAAATCGTCTTTTAGCTGCTGCCATCGTCGTAGCGTCGAGACGCTAGGCCAGCGTCTCGACGCTGTGCCCTAAGTTTTCCGCGCGCGCGCTCGCGATGGCGTCGCGACGCTGCCCCGATAAAATTCCTGCGCGCGCCTCCTCCGGAGCGTCTCGACGCCAAGCAGGGTCTCGACGCCAGGGCAGCGTCGAGCTAGCGTCTCGACGCTATCACTCGACGCTTGCTCTCGGGTTTTTCCAGCGTCGAGCCAGCGTCTCGACGCTATAGCTCGACGCTGGCTCTCGGGTTTGGGGCTGAAGCTTTGCCTCTCCAAGGCTGTTTTGGCCCGTTTCTTCACGGAACAAGTTCCCCTCTTCCCGATGCATTCCCGGGGCGCTAAAACTCTACTTTAAGCTCTCGAACATGCCCAACGGACGCACGAGCTCTTTGCCGCTTTTCTCTTACAAAAGAGATATATTTAATCAATTGAAAGCGGACTTTAGCTATAATTAGGAAGTATTTAATAGCTCCAAAATGGAGTTATCAAACACCCCCAACTTAAACATTGCTAGTCCTCGAGCAAGCACTACAAAGACATTGACTCTAAGGATGCGTTTACATATATTCTATCTCAAGCCTCCATGCATATTGAAATTTAAACACGAGTATAATCATGGAAGCATTTGTTCATGTGCTAACTAGGACATATCAAAAATTAACTCTTGCCCCCTAACGTGTGTGTGTGCTAGACAACCACTCCTAAACTCACGTAAACCCGGAAAACCTACATGCAACGCACATCCCATTTTCCCCCTACTTCTAGCGTTTAAGAACAGCTACACTTGACTTACACGAGAGAGAGAAGCAAATTAAGAGACCTAATTATTTTCTCATTCTTTTTCTTTCTTTTTAAAAGTACTTTGTACTCTTTTATTTGGGTTCTTTGAACCAACTTTTTGTTTCTTTTTCTTTCCTTCTCGAGCTGCCTAACACGTCAAACTTTGGCCAAAGCTTCACGTTTTTAAGGACTGACGCTCACTTCTTTTAAGCGCTAATAAGAAGGAGGAGCGCCTCGAGAGGAATTTTCCTACCAAACATGCTTTTCTATTTTTTTTACATTAGGCTAAGCACATGCTTTCTCAATTAACTAACCACTAACTCTCATGCAACAAGCTACCTAAGGGTGCCTTTCGGGGTGACAACGAGAATTAGCTAAACATGCGATAAACCAAGCTTACGGAATCTAGGGAGAGGTTGCTAAGTGCGCGATAAGTGCAAGAGAGCAACAGAAAAAATTTTAAAATTTTTGACATGAACCTAAGAAACACAAAACTCATGCAAAAACTCGATTATGAACATGCTCAGATTTCCAACATGCATTTCCTAGGCTATCACTGTCAGAAAACAATAAACAGAGTCCCAAGCACTTCAATATCTTTGCAACACTTCTCAACAAACTACACATGCACATCCATCGGACTACTCCACCCCCAACTTCAAAATCTGGCATTGTCCTCAATGCCAACCAGTCAGATACAACAAAGTAAAAGGGAAGAAGAAATACACTTCCCTGACTCTTGGTGAAGCTGGCGAGGGCGAGGGAGCGGCGCACGAACGCATCAGAGCCCAAAATTGTCTTCTCATCCTCGATTCCTAACAAAAAAAAACAGCAAGCTAATTAATACTAAATTAATCTAAAAAGCAATAAAACTAAACTAGAGCATAAAAACAGCCCATCGCTCGGGTGCCTCCGAGAAGCGCAGAATTTTTAAAGTCGGTTGCTCGACTGTATTCTCTCAACAGACTCATCCATAGTCTGTAGGTGCGGGGGACGATCCAGACTTGTCCTTGGCCACACCTTTCCTACCATCCACCTGAAAAATATTTTGCACTCTTCGTGCCTCGGGCACGTGAATATCAGGAGTGTTAGTGCAAAAACCATCATTATCATCAGACATATTTAAATCAGAAATTTTAACTGAGACATGGGAACCATCCCTCAAGCGCGAGGGTAGACTCCCATTCTCATCATGCTCACAAACAGACACATTTCCAGCAGATTTTCCAAATAAAGAGAACTCATGTAAAGTATCATCAAACTCCAGAGAAACAACGCCCTTAAACACATCAATTTTGACCCTAGCGGTCTTAAGAAAGGGACGTCCTAACAACGTGGAGGACGAAGCATGCGATGAGTTTTCATTCATATCTAAAACAAGGAAATCAGCGGGAAACGTCATATTCCCAACTCTAACCAAAACATCCTCTACCTTCCCCCTAGGACAGATGCTCGACCCATTAGCCAACTGAACAGAAACATTACATTCATGCATTTCATTTAAATTTAGTTCACGAAACAATGCATAAGACATAACATTAACAGAGGCTCCTAGGTCTAACATGGCATTATGAACAATTTTACTACCTATAGTGCAAGGGATAGTAAAAGTACCTGGATCGTTGCACTTTGCTGGCAACGTACCTGGGAGTATGGCAGAGACGTTTTCCTTCTTTTTCTCAGTCCCTCTGGACTTCCTTTTCGTAGTGCACCAGCTCCTTAGAAATTTCGCATACTTGGGCACTTGACTGACTGCCTCTAGGAGCGGGATATTTACCATCACCTTTTGGAAGGTTCGAAGGACCTCCTCGTCATCCGATTCCAAGGTAGGCTTCGCAAGCCTACTCGGGAATAGTGCTCTGGCAACATCCTCAGGTACACTGACCTTCTCGTCTTTTTTCTCAATCTGAGTCTCGGGAGCAGTCGGGGCGGACTTGTTCAAGCTGTCCGTGGCTTCCTTCGCAGCTCTGGTGGAAAGTGACTTCCCACTGCGCAGCTGAATGGCACTCACGTTTTCACATGAGTTTACTGTAGTTTGGGAAGGAAGCTTCCCCGAGCTCTTGCTCTCAATCTTACTAATAGACACCGCCATCTGTGTCAGCTGCTTGTTCAAATTCTGCAGCTCTGCCTTGTGAGAATTAAGCTCCTCTCGAGCCTCTTTTTGGAATTGGCTGGTGCTAGTCACGATGGTCCTTACCATCTCTTCAAGTGAGCTGGAGGAGCTCGAGGCTTGAGCCTGGGTGGAAGAATTAGGCCTATCCTGGGACTGGCCTTGGAAACGAGTTTGTCCTTCCCTATTCCCATAGCTGAAATTAGGATGGTCGCGCCAACCGGGGTTGTAAGTGTTTGCATATGGGTCGTACTTCCTTGGGTTGGAAGCATACCCCCCGATCGCGTTGACCTCCGCATCCTCACGGTGTCCTCCAACTATTTTCTTTAACATGCTGCCTATCTCGGCCACCTGGGCCCTCATTTCAGTCATCTCGTGGCTCTGAGCCACGCTGTGCACTTGGCCTTGTCCCCGAATACCGAATTGCTGCGAGTTGGTAGCCATGTTTGCAATCAACTGCTTGGCCTCAACTGGGGTCTTGTCAATCAGTGCCCCTCCACTCGCTGCATCGATCATCTGCCGGTCATGGGGCGTCATCCCCTCATAAAAGTACTGTATCAACAACTGATCGACAATTTGATGATGTGGGAAGCTCGCGCACAGGCGCCCGAAGCGTTCCCAGTATTCGTGCAGGGACTCACCTACATCCTGGGTGATCCCATATATCCTCTTCCGCAGAGTGGTGGCTAAGGATGCGGGAAAGTATTTCTCCAAGAATACCCGCTTCATATCCTGCCACGTGGTGATGGATCTGGAGGGCAGGTAATACAACCAATCCTTGGCCTTATCCTTGAGCGTAAAGGGGAATGCCCTCATATTCAGTTGCTCCTCCGTGACTCCTGCGGGCTTCATCCCCGCGCAGACGCAATGGAATTCCATCAGGTGTTTGTTCGCGTCCTCACCTGCGTTTCCATGGAAAGAAGGTAACTGGTGAATTAATCCAGATTTTAACTCGAAGTTACCTGCTACCACGGGGTAGTTAATGCACAAAGGCTGCAGGTTCAGGTCTGGCGCTGCCAGTTGCTTAAGCGTCCGTGGCGCATCACCTTGCGCCATCTCGTCAAATAAGAAGGGATTGCCTTCTTCTCTTTCCAACGTTCCTTGCCCCTCCCGGGCTTCTCTACGTAACCGCCGCTCCTCTCTGTCAATCTCAGGGATAAACTGCAAACTACTACCCTCAGAGGAACGGGTCATACACAAACGAAAATCCAAACATACAAATTACAAACAAGAAAATTTTTTCAGTCAACCATCAATAAATCAAATTCAAACTTCAATCATAAATTCAATCAATTGCCTATTCCCCGGCAACGGCGCCAATTTTGGTGGGCGGATTTTTGAATATCCACTTAATCTCAAGCTGTCGAGGCTTGCCAAAATACGATTTATAAAGCCTATGACCAAGGCTTTGCAGCCAGTGGTAACAGGGTCGATCCAAGGAATAGGAAGATTGAACTTACTAGTGAAATTGGGATTTAATTGATTAATTGGTAACGGGGGGTTTTAGCATGCAAAGGAAATAGTGAGAAAGCTAACGAAGGAAGAATAATATGAAGAGAACGTGTGCACGGTTTGGGGAGTCTCGGGATCAATTGTTAGACAAATTCAGCTTATCATTTAATTCTAATAACATGGAATTCAATTTACTGAACACGCGGACGACTACCAGAGAAGCCCCAAAGTAGCCGACTCCATGGATTTTTATTAGACCACACAGTTCTAATTACACTTTATCTAATCCTACGTCAAGGTGATCAGCCCCAAAGTAAATTTAGACAGTCACTAGCTAACCGCGACGAACATTCGAGCGTGAATTCTAATTGCTAGTAGATTGCCCGCAAACGCTGTATGCAATCAACAATTATCCTACCCGACCCGATACTTCGATTTAATTCTATCTACCTGTGTTACTTAGTCGAGCAGTGAGAGGCACGGCATCGCTACTCTTTAACATACACAACATGCGAAACTACTCGAGTCTCAATCGGCGTATTTTAACATGCGCGTTGGATTAAGCAAAGTAGATAAATGCAAAGTAAACAGAACCAATATGCATATCAAAACTCAGATTATCAAAGCTAAATCGTCTAACAAAATCCCCCTAAACAAATCCCAAACCGTCACCCTTACCTTAGCCGCTCATGGCGCGGTTCGTCAATCCCGCTCCAACAACACCCATGGAAGGATTCATCTACTTATTACAATGGTGGTGGAGCTCACAAGCATGCCAACAATGGCGGAGCTCCACGGAAATAGAGAGAAAATGGGGAAGAAGAAGACTAAAATCGTCCAAAACCGTAGAGAGATGAAGGAGAAGATGATAAAAAAAGTGCAGGAAAATCGTCTTTTAGCAGATGCCATCGTCGTAGCGTCGAGACGCTAGGCCAGCGTCTCGACGCTGTGCCCTAAGTTTTCCGCGCGCGCGCTCGCGATGGCGTCGCGACGCAAGGCCAGCGTCGCAACGCTGCCCCGATAAAATTCCTGCGCGCGCCTCCTCCGGAGCGTCTCGACGCCAAGCAGGGTCTCGACGCCAGGGCAGCGTCGAGCTAGCGTCTCGACGCTATCACTCGACGCTTGCTCTCGGGTTTTTCCAGCGTCGAGCCAGCGTCTCGACGCTATAGCTCGACGCTGGCTCTCGGGTTTGGGGCTGAAGCTTTGCCTCTCCAAGGTTGTTTTGGCCCGTTTCTTCACGGAACAAGTTCCCCTCTTCCCGATGCATTCCCGGGGCGCTAAAACTCTACTTTAAGCTCTCGAACATGCCCAACGGACGCACGAGCTCTTTGCCGCTTTTCTCCTACTAAAGAGATATATTTAATCAATTGAAAGCGGACTTTAGCTATAATTAGGAAGTATTTTATAGCTCCAAAATGGAGTTATCACCTTCCTGAGATAAGAGGGAGACCTAAGTAGCAAACAGGCAGGGACGCAAGAGCGACACCCATGAACTCCGCAAGGCCGACAGCCACCGGGACAGAAACCCCCGCACAGAACATCGAGCTCTTAGCGGAGTTAGCCACAAGGCCCGAAAGCTCCTGGAAGTGATGTAAGGTCTGCTGAACAAACCTCAAAGAAGTCCTATTCCCCGCAGAGAAAATCATCAAGTCATCCGCAAAGCAGATATGGGTAAGATTAACCCTCTCGCACTTGGGATGAAACTCAAACTCAGGCGGCGGGGAATTCAGCAGCCGCGACAAGACTTCCATACACATGACGAACAGGTAAGGGGACAGGGGATCTCCCTAACGGAGACCCCGCCTACCCGCAAAAAACCCCCTCAGAGGACCCATTCACCGAAATGGAGAACATAGGCGAAGTAACGCAAGCCCGGATCTAGTTGACAAACTGGCAAGGCGTACCAATCGAGAGCAGTAAGCCAAAGAGAAAATCCCACTGGATAGAATCATAAGCTTTCTGCAGGTCGATCTTCAGCACACACCGCGACCTCCCTTTATTGAGGTGGTAACCCCCAACCGACTCCTGGCAGAGCAGAATGTTATCCACAATACTCCTCTCTTGAACAAAGGCCGACTGATTCGGACTGATGAAGGAAGGCAGCCACACGCAAAGACGATTAGCCAAAACCTTTGCAATGCATTTATACAACACATTACAACAGGAAATAGGTCTGAAATCCTCAACCCGGGAAGCACCCACCTTCTTAGGAATCAAGGTAACAGAAGTGGCATTGATACCAGGAGGAAGGAAGGAGGAATCAAAGAAGTGAAGCGCTGCGGAACAGAAATCATCCCCAACAACACTCCAAGAAGCTTTGAAAAACCCCACAGGGAAACCATCCGGCCCAGGAGCCTTGGCACTACTCATGGAAAAGAGAACATCCCGAACCTCATCTCTCGAGAAGGGGCGGATGAGATCAGTTACACACTGATCAGACCACAAAAACCCCACAATCGGTTTTAACTGCTCTGTAAGGTCACGGTAACCAACCCACTGGGAACCCAAGAGCCCCTGGAAGTAATGAACCAGAGATCTCGAGATGTCCTCATGGGCAGACAACCTGGCCCCAGAACCGTCAACCAGAGAGGAAAAGCTATTCCGGGCGGCCCTAACTTTCGCGCTCCTATGAAAGAAACCCGAGTTCCTATCCCCTAACGCCAGCCATTTAACCCTCGATTTCTGCCGAAGAGAGGCTTCTTCACACCTAGCAGCTGCCCAGAACCTATCCGAGGCCTCAGAGGCCTGAAGCTGGAGGGAGGGAGAAAGGGGGTCTACCAAAACTCCAGCCTGGGCAGCCTCCATGGCCAAGCGAAGATCAACAACCTGCTGACTAAGCACGGCAATCGGCATCCCAAACTCCTGCCTTAGATAACTCTTTAAACCCTTTAAATTGCGAGCGAAGCTAACAAGAGGAGAGACCCCAACACGACCCACCTACTAGCGACCACGAACAAAAACCTATCAGACTCCCCCCAATGGTTAAAGAACCGAAAGGAGGGAGACCGACGAGCACCTAAAGGCCCTGGAGAGAAAACCATCGGACTATGATCAGAAAACGCCCCGGTGGGATGCATTTTTTGAAAAAAAAAATTATTCAAAAATGGGATCGTATTGATCAAACATTCACAATCCACTCTTTGGTTTTGTGCAATTCGGAGTCTTACTCAGTTTTTTTGGCACGTGCTTTAAATGCTCCCTTTAATTTAGGGCTTTGAGATTGGGGTGGAAGGTTGTTAGATATTAGACTCGCAGGCTTCGAGAGTTGTAGTTTGAGGTTAAAAAGCGTCCCCGACCATAAGTTTGGAAAAGAAGGGAAGAAACGAGCGATATGGAAATTGCAAAAAACCGAAATTGCAATAAGTTTGGAAAAGAAACGAGCGATATGGAAATTAGAAGCGTCCCCGACCATAAACCGAAATTGAGGACTAAAGGGCTTTGAGATTGGGGTGCAAGGTTGTTAGATATTAGACTCGCAGGCTTCGAGAGTTGTAGTTTGAGGTTAAAAAGCGTCCCCGACCATAAGTTTGGAAAAGAAGGGAAGAAACCGGCGATATGGAAATTGCAAAAAAACCGAAAACGCCCCGGTGGGATGCATTTTTTGATTTTTTTTTTATTAAAAAATGGGTTCGTATTGATCAAACATTCACAATCCACTCTTTGGTTTTGTGGAATTCGGAATCTTACTCAGTTTTTTTGGCACGTGCTTTAAATGCTCCCGTTGAGGATTTTAGGGCTTTGAGATTGGGGTGCAAGGTTGTTAGATATTAGACTCGCAGGCTTCGAGAGTTGTAGTTTGAGGTTAAAAAGCGTCCCCGACCATAAGTTTGGAAAAGAAGGGAAGAAACGAGTGATATGGGAATTGCAAAAAACCGAAATTGCAATAAGTTTGGAAAAGAAACGAGCGATATGGAAATTAGAAGCGTCCCCGACCATAAACCGAAATTGAGGACTAAAGGGCTTTGAGATTGGGGTGCAAGGTTGTTAGATATTAGACTCGCAGGCTTCGAGAGTTGTAGTTTGAGGTTAAAAAGCGTCCCCGACCATAAGTTTGGAAAAGAAGGGAAGAAACGGGCGATATGGAAATTGCAAAAAACCCGAAAACGCCCCGGTGGGATGCATTTTTTGAAATTTTTTTTTATTCAAAAATGGGTTCGTATTGATCAAACATTCACAATCCACTCTTTGGTTTTGTGCAATTCGGAATCTTACTCAGTCTTTTTTGGCACGTGCTTTAAATGCTCCCGTTGAGGATTTTAGGGCTTTGAGATTGGGGTGCAAGGTTGTTAGATATTAGACTCGCAGGCTTCGAGAGTTGTAGTTTGAGGTTAAAAGTTTCCCCGACCATAAGTTTGGAAAATAAGGGAAGAAACGAGCGATATGGAAATTGCAAAAAACCGAAAATGCCCCGGTGGGATGCATTTTTTGAAAAAAAAATTAATTCAAAAATGGGTTCGTATTGATCAAACATTTTTTTTTTGCAAAGGTGATTATATATAAGCAAAAAGAACTCAAAGCCCGAGGCCAAAGGGCACAACAAACAAGAGAACAACCACTGGGAGAACCAATGTACGACAACAAAACCAAAACAACCCAACGGAAACCTCACAGCCCGAGGGAAAGACACAAAGAAACCAAACAACAACAAACCCCAGCATCCAACCCACAAGCGGGAAGGAGCCAGAAAAGACAAAAGCAGATAAATTTAATACAACTCCAAAATCAAAAGAACCAGCTGAAGCAAGAGGAAACAATAAGACAACACGAACGAAGCATGACTCCTCATCCGCCCAAAAAACACCCAGGCCATCCATCCCACGGCAGGCACGAGCGAAGGAGCGACTCCAGACAGGGTCAAGGGCACCAAGCAAAAACGGAGGGAGGACAGGCAGATGTTGAGAAAAAAGGGGGCCAAGCTGGCCATCCATCATAAGCAAGCAAGAAGCCCGCCCCCCAGGCACGACCAAGAAACCAAACAAAGAAGAGGCCCATCAACTCGTCTTCCCCCTACTTATGGCAAAAGAACTTGATCAAACATTCACAATCCACTCTTTGGTTTTGTGCAATTCGAAATTTTACTCAGTTTTTTTTGGCACGTGCTTTAAATGCTCCCGTTGAGGACTAAAGGGCTTTGAGATTGGGATGCAAGGTTGGTAGATATTAGACTCGCAGGCTTCGAGAGTTGTAGTTTGTGGTTAAAAAGCGTCCTCGACCATAAGTTTGGAATAGAAGGGAAGAAACGAGCGATATGGAAATTGGAAAAAACAGAAAACGCCCCGGTGGGATGCATTTTTTGAAATTTTTTTTTATTAAAAAATGGGTTCGTATTGATCAAACATTCACAATCCACTCTTTGGTTTTGTGCAATTCGGAATCTTACTCAGTTTTTTTGGCACGTGCTTTAAATGCTCCCGTTGAGGATTTTAGGGCTTTGAGATTCGGGTGCAAGGTTGTTAGATATTAGACTCGCAGGCTTCGAGAGTTGTAGTTTGAGGATAAAAAGCGTCCCCGACCATAAGTTTGGAAAAGAAGGGAAGAAACGAGCGATATGGAAATTGCAAAAAAACGAAAACGCCCCGGTGGGATGCATTTTTTGAAATTTTTTTTAATTCAAAAATGGGTTCGTATTGATCAAACATTCACAATCCACTCTTTGGTTTTGTGCAATTCAGAATCTTACACAGTTTTTTTGGCACGTGCTTTAAATGCTCCCGTTTAGGACTAAAGGGCTTTGAGGTTGGGGTGCAAGGTTGTTAGATATTAGACTCGCAGGCTTCGAGAGTTGTAGTTTGAGGTTAAAAAGCGTCCCCGACCATAAGTTTGGAAAAGAAGGGAAGAAACGAGCGATATGGAAATTGCAAAAAACCGAAAACGCCCCGGTGGGATGCATTTTTTGAAATTTTTTTTTATTCAAAAATGGGTTCGTATTGATCAAACATTCACAATCCACTCTTTGGTTTTGTGCAATTCGGAATCTTACTCAGTTTTTTTGACACGTGCTTTAAATGCTCCTGTTGAGGATTTTAGGGCTTTAGGGTTTGTGCAATTTGGTTTTGTGTAATTCAGAATCTTATCGAACAACCACTTGGTGCAGTGGGTGAGCGCTCCGCCTAATATAGCAGAGAGTGGGGGTTCGATTTTGCCCTAGGGCAGATTTTCATAAAAATTATCAAACAACCACTTGGTGCAACGGGTGAGTGAACGCATCACCTAGATATTCCAGAGTGGGGGTTGATTGATCCTGCACCGTGCAAACGGGGCATGAATGATTTAAAATATTTAATTGCATTATATACCGCCCATAAAGGCAAAATTTTCTCCTAAACTCTCTGTTCTCTCTCCTCCCAACAATGGGGGATTGAGTTTTTTGAAGATTCTCCCATGGTGGTCGTGGTCCTCCTTGCTACTGCTGGTTGTAGGGTGTTGAGGCAACGTGATCAAGCTGGCGACCTGGGATCATCATCGAGGTAACTCACAGCCTCTGAGTTTTATATCACCGAGCATGCTGATGAAGAAAGCAAAGCTGGGGGCTTCACCGAGGTAAGTATTCTATCTTGCTTTTCTTTCGGTTTTTAGTGTTATGTTTTGCTTTTCTTTCGGTTTTTAGTGTTCTTTCGGTTTTAGTGTTTTTGTGCTGTTATTGGTTTCTTGGAGTGTTGTGCTCTGGTTTTGGGGTTGAGGGAGATCGTCTTCTTCGTTTGTTCACGCGGCTTGGTGTGCAAATATGAGGAGGAAGAAGTCCCCTCAAAAGAAACCGTTCCTCAAGAGTAATGGTTCTTCTTCGGGCTTCCCTGGTCTTCGGCTCTCCAAAATTTCTGCAACAAAATCAATGGGGGTTGTAAGTTCTGATATCGCTAAGACTAGCCTAAGTGAAGGGCGGTCTAAAGTGGTTGCATCTGACAGGTTGGGGCAAAACTCAGAGGTTGTAAGTTATGGTCAAAAAACAGAGCAGCTTGCATTTTCTGGGCAGACTTCTTCCCTGTCAAAAAATGGAAAAACAGGGGGTCTTTCAATTGAAGGAGAAGATTTCTGTGTTGATTTTGGCCTTGGTCCTCAGCCCCGAATTAACTCTTCTAAGTCTGAGGCTTCTTCTTTGTCTAACCAGAGGAGTGTTGGCGCTGATAAGTATCGACTGGAGGTTGAAGACGACGGGCTAGGGCTACCTGGTTCTTCGACCATGGAGGCTGCTGCTGATACCCGAGCTTTGAATGTTCGTCCTATTGAAGGAAACTTCAATAATGGTGAGGGCGTGTTTGAAGGGCTGGGTATTAATTCTGAAAAGCTTCCCTTATCTGCTGCCAATTTGAAAATGCAAGATGGCCCTCTTCCTTCAAAAATGGCGAAAACAGGTGGTAAGGCCAGTCAGTTGAATTCATCTGCGGGAGTTGATATTGTCATTAATAAAGTGTTAGGTCCTCAGCCCCGTGGTATGACTTCTGCGGCCGAGGCTTCTTCATCTTCAAATTTTCGGTTTATTGATGATGACAAGCTTCGGCTGGAGGTTGAAGACGATAGTTTAGGCGAACTTGCGTCCTCAACAATGGTGGTGGCGGTTGATGCTCGAGCTTTGAATGCTCTTCCTATTCAAGGAAACTTCAATCATGGTGAGGGCGTGCTTGAAGGGCTGGGTATTAATTCGGCTTTGCTTCCATTATCTGATGCTAATTCAAATGTGCAAGCTGGCCATCTTGGATATGGGATCCGCTCTAAAAGGTCTTTGTTGCCAAATTTGGAAAATTTGGAAAATCAGCTCCTTGAGCAAAAGACAACTCCCGTAGGCAATTCTTCATTGTCATTACAGGTAAGCTTGGATAATAATTTGATTCAAGATGCTTCTCTCTCTAAAACCGATTGTCAATTGGGCTTTAAAGGAAAAGTTGGAAAATCTATTATTTCCTTGCCTCAAAACCGTGGGAGTTGGGGAGCTAATCCAAGGTGTCCTTCCCATTTTGACTTCCCAAATGGACTTGGCCCAATTGGTAATGCTTCGGGTGGGCTTGGCCAAGGGAATAGGTTAGCACAAGATGGGCTTCATGAGATGGGCTATTCTGATTTTCACCTTAATGGGCTTGATGACTTGGGTTCGGGCTCAATTTTGAATGGGCAAGGAGCCTTGCCTTTTAGGCCGTCCTCTTTTAGCCCAATAAGGCGTGGGCAGTTAGGCCACTTGGTGACTCGTCGTGTTACGCCCAATCGGGATGCGGTTTTGCCCCTTGAGGGAAAGGATGTAGCTAGTGAGGTTGGGTTGGGGTGTAGCTCGGTTGGGCCTAGGATTGGTTCGGGGATTCCAGGAAAGTTTCCTTTGTTAGGCCATCCTAGTTCGGACTTAGGAGTGAGTGAAGGGGCTGATGCGTCTTTGGGTTCCTTTGGGGGTTTGGGCCTAATCATATTGGGCCCGGTGGGCCCCTAGGGTCCCTTGGTCAGGGGCATAAGGCTAGTTGGGCCAATCTGTTTGGGCCTCAGTGGACCTCCCCAGCTGATGAGCCCCTTCTCTATAACCCTCCAATTGAGAAGGATGGGATTATGTTTTTTTTTGCAAAGGTGATTATATATTAAGCAAAAAGGACCTCAAAGCACGAGGCCAAAGGGCACCATCAAACAAGAGAACATCCACTGGGAAAACCAATGTACCAAACAAAACAAAAACAACCCAACGGAGCCTCACAGCCCGAGGGAAAGCAACAAAAGAAAACCAACAAACAACAAACCCCGGCACCCAACCCACAAGCGGGAAGGAGCCGGAAAAGACAAAAAAGCAAATAAATACAACACAACTCAAAGAGCAAAAGAACACAACTGAAGCAAGAGGAAACAACAAGTCAGAACACGAACGAAGCATAACTCCCCAGCCGCCCAAAAAACACCCCAAGCCATCAATCCCCGGACCGGCACGAGCGAAAGAGCGACTCCAGACAAGGTCAAGGGGCACCAAGCAAAGCAGACGGAGGACAGACAGATGCTGAGATAAAAAGAGGCCAAGCTGGCCATCCATCATATGCATGCAAGAAGCCAGCCCCCCAAGCACCACCAAGTAAACCAAAACAAAGAAGAGGCCCTTCAACTCGTCTTCCCCCTACTTCTGGCAAAAGAACAACCATCAGGTATGCAGGCCCGGCAGAAAGCCACAAGGACCAGGCAAGCATCGCTTCCCTCGACAAAGCCTAATCCAAGGACACCCATCAAAAAACCGACACATCCTCCGGACAAGGCGCCTTTCGGGGTGACAACAAGCAACCAGAACAAACTCAACTCAATTCAGGAACCAGGACCACACTAGGGGGCAAAGAGCACCCACAAAACAGAGATGGACAACCAACTGCAGAAGTAGCAAGCACTGCCTGAACCAACCCCTACAGAGAGAGGCACCCCACAGACTAGCCTCTCATAGCCACCACTCAAAATGCCCACCAGGGACGAAAGAGCCAAGGACAGCTAGGGGCCAACAGGGGAAGAAAGCAAGCAAACTGTACGAGCCGCTGCAAGAAGCGCCCTCAAAGCAGGAACAAGCAAAGGGAGAGGCCCCAAACAGGCAAGCCTCACAGACCAAACTGAAAACCCCCTCTAGAGAAGAGACAACAACAACACCTAGGGACAGAATAGGGGAAGAAGCAATAGCCAGCAACGAAACGCACCGCAAGGAGCAACCTAGGGATAGAGCAGGGGAAGAAGCAATCGCCAGAAGCGAAACAGCACCGTAAAGAGCAACCTGAAAAAACACCTGCACACACTCAAAGAACAAGATAAAGTCAATCAAAAGAATCCCAGGGGGAACCGGCCAAAATCGCACCCACCCAGGACGAGCAAGCAGAAGAAATATCAGACCGAATAGCAGCGATAACCGACTGAGGAGGACGGTGACCCAGGCCGTGAAAACGCAAGTTGCGTTCCATCCAAATATGGTAGATCACAGCACACCAGGCCACTCTCCAAACAAGCTTACGCTTGTGCTGCCCAACACTCTCCCGACAAATCCATTCAAGCTCAGCATCCCAAGGGAGAACGAGGCGGGAAGCTCTACCCCAACTGAGGATATCTTCCCACACCAAACTCGCAAAGGGGCACTGAAAGAACAGGTGGTCGCGGGACTGAGTCCCGGACAAACAAAGCAAACAATCAGTAGGGGTCTAGGGGATCCACCTAGCCAGCCTGTCACGGGTATACAGACGATCCCTCAAGGCCAGCCAGGTGACAAAAGCGTGACGCGGAATATTCCCCCCGAACCATAGCAAACCCTGCCAAGGAACCACCGTTCCACGAGGACGGATCGCCTCCCAAGCACTCGAAACTGAAAAGCCAATCCCGCCTGGAACCCAGATCAACCTATCCTCCCGACCTGGGCAACACACAGTAGAGCGCACGGCATCGGAGATCTCCAACAACTCAGGAGACACCAACGACCACCGCCACGAACCATCAGGCAGCAGGAAATCAGAGACCATAGCTTGAATATGACTAGCCGCGTCATACAAGATACGATCACTAATCCTCGGGAGAATAGAACCATCATGATCGAGCGACTTGCGCAGCGGAAAGCGATTTTGGACCGATGATACTCTAATTTCATCAATTTAACAAATAGAAAACATGCTCAAAAGACGGAATTAAGAAATTAGAAATACATACCCTTGTAGCTCCAAAATCTTCAAGTCCGCCGGCCGTTCCTCGTCACGATCTCTTCCGACCTCTTCTCACGAATGCCTCGAGGACCACCCCAGGTAGTCCCGCTATCCTCGGCGCCGCGCAACGGAGTTGTGAGACTCCGAAACAAAAAGAAAAGAAGAAGAAGAAGAATGAAAGAAGAAAGGAAACTGATGAGAGGGTTTTTTTTTTTTTTTGCTTTTTTTTTTTTTTTTTGCTTACGAATAACACAGAAGCCAAAAATGACTTGAAAAACTTAAGTTTTTCAATATCAATTCAACTACCCAAAAACCCACTCAATTAAGCTAAGTTTAGCCATTTGGCAAGCATGCAAAGTACCACCACATATATATATATATATTATTATTATAAATAAAATTAATTCACAATTAATTTAAAATAATAATAAATATTTTATTTATTAAACATTTTAATAAATAATATATATATATATTTAATTAATTAAACTTTTTAATTAATTAATATTATTTAATTCAATATCAAATATTAATTAAATAATATGGCTAAACCCGGTTTTCCGAAAACCCACTTTTTTGCACATGAATCCTATTCATATTTTAGATCAATTCCATATTTAAATCACATTCAAATATGTCCATATTTAAATCACATTCAAATATGTCTATATTTGCCAAACCGAGCATAGCTCAATTGGCATAAGGTTGTGCTCGTGACTAAGAGGTCATGGGTTCAATCCTCGCATTTATTAAAAACACCGTTGCAAAAAAAAAAATATGTCTATATTTAAATCATATTTAAATATGTCCATCCTCTTCCATAAACCGAATTTGAACAATTCAAATTCTTTTTCTTTTAATTTTCTCTTATACTGTTGCACGACGTTATCCGAGCTAGCCAGGAGAACCTAAAGGACCTACAGATCATGAGCTCCAACGATACGAGATTATTCGGTCAAAACTCTTTTAACCCGAATCAATCAACTTTCGTTAACCCCCGGAGACTCCACTATAGTCCGAGGGTTGCACTCTCCTCACTGTAGATATATTATGTCCTCTGATATAACCGTCACTGGCAAGTCGACCCTTCACAGGTTGTTCGTAATCACAGCTGGGTCATTTAAACCGTTTAACCCCTGCATTACGTCTTGTTCCTTAAGTACCACTGACACCTCTAATGAACAAAAGATCTGTGGTCCAACCAACATATCAATAAACCCTCTCATCACATGAGAGTGTGAGCGCTCATTGTTCAAGCCACGGAGTCAGCTATTAAGGGAACAACCTATCTACTAACCCTGAAGAGCGGGTTAGGAGGGAACTCCAATCTTGCTATACTATGTCCCCAGCTACCTATTCGACTTTATCCCCAAGATGGTAGGCTTATTGAGTCGGCGCTTATGGGCCACTCTCACCCGTGCAAGTCAAAGGATACTATCGAATAAGCAGGAGTTCATAGCGAGCTCAGGATTGAGATCGAGTTACCTAGCCCATCAATATGTATAAGTCGGTCTCATCAGTAAACGGAGTTATAAAGAGAGAGCGACTTAATACGCGGTTCGATCTTGTGTAAACTCTTTACACAGGACGCCCTCACTTCTCACATCTCCATGTGGAACGATTCGGATCACATCGTTCTGTACAATACAAAGTGAGCCGCATCCAATAGTGTTACCAGGATAAGGTACCCAGCCTTATCCGTATACTATAGACCGTTTTGATTGACTACTTGAGCCTGATCCACAATCATGTCATACATGAAGCTCAAGTACTCATATTCAGCCAAGGGTGTTGGTCATTCGTATAGGTTAAACCAAACACGTTTCACTTTATTCCAGTAAACTCTTTTACTGAATAAAACTAATAACTCTTTATTCTAAATAGAATATTTACAAACATAACAGTTTACAAACCACGAGTTTTAGGACATAAAACCCAACACATCAGGCAGCCATGGATCAACCCACATACGGCACCTACAACCATCACCAATGGACAAGTGGACGAAATTGGTTACGAAGCCCCATAATCGCCTTGAGGCACCAAGACCACAGAGACGACACAGGAATCGTCCAAAGAGAACGACCACGGAGGATATACTCCTCCATCAAAGCGACCCACAGAGAACCAGAGCGAAGCAGAAGGAGCCAAAGAAGCTTCATAACAGCTGCCAAGTTCCAGGATTGGATATGACGAATACCCAAACCTCCCTCCCGCTTCGGCAAACAAATGTCATCCTAGGCAACCTTAGCCCCCCCGCGACCAGAAGGAGAGCCTTTCCAGAGGTAGCAACGAAGCAAACTCTCAACCCTATGGACTATACGAGCAGGCAGCACAAACACACTAGCCTAATAGACCTGGAAGCTTTGGAGGACCGACTGGATAAGCTGCAACCTACCAGCATAGGAAAGAGCCCTAGCAGTCCAACTGCCAATCCTAGAGGTGATCCGATCAATCAGGGGCTGGCAATCCCGAGAAGACGGCCTTCTTGAGAGGAGAGGGAGACTTAAGTAACAAACAGGCAGGGACGCAAGAGCAAGACCCATGAACACAGCAAGGCCGACAGCCACCGGGACAGGAACCCCCGCACAGAACATCGAGCTCTTAGCGGAGTTAGCCACAAGGCCTGAAAGCTCCTGGAAGTGATGTAAGGTCTGCTGAACAAACCTCAAAGAAGTCCTATTCCCCGCAGAGAAATTCATCAAGTCATCCGCAAAGCAAAGATGGGTAAGATTAACCCTCTCGCACTTGGGATGAAACTCAAACTCAGGCGGCGGGGAATTCAGCAGCCGCGACAAGACTTCCATACACATGAAGAACAGGTAAGGGGATAGGGGATCTCCCTGACGGAGACCCCGCCTACCCGTAAAAAACCCCTCAGAGGACCCATTCACCGAAATGGAGAACATAGGCGAAGTAACGCAAGCCCGGATCTAGTTGACAAACTGGCAAGGCGTACCAATCGAGAGCAGTAAGCCAAAGAGAAAATCCCACTGGATAGAATCATAAGCTTTCTGTAGGTCGATCTTCAGCACACACCGCGACCTCCCTTTATTGAGGTGGTAACCCCCAACCAACTCCTGGCAGAGCAGAATGTTATCCACAATACTCCTCCCTTGAACAAAGGGCGACTGATTCGGACTGATGAAGGAAGGCAGCCACATGCGAAGACGATTAGCCAAAACCTTTGCAATGCATTTATACAACACATTACAACAGCAAATAGGCCTGAAATCCTCAACCAGGGAGGCACCCACCTTCTTAGGAATCAAGGTAAGAGAGGTGGCATTGATACCAGGAGGAAGGAAGGAGGTATCAAAGAAGTGAAGCGCTGCGGAACAGAAATCATCCCCAACAACACTCCAAGCAGCTTTGAAAACCCCACAGGGAATCCATCCGGCCCAGGAGCCTTGGCACTACTCATGGAAAAGAGAACAACTCGATCCTCATCTCTCGAGATGGGGCGGATGAGATCAGTTACACACTAATCAGATCACAAAAACCCCACAATCGGTTTTAATTGCTTTGTAAGGTCACGGTAACCAACCCACAGGGAACCCAAGAGCCCCTGGAAATAATGAACCAGAGATCTCGAGATGTCCTCATGGGAAGACAACCTGGCCCCAGAACCGTCAACCAGAGAGGAAAAGCTATTTCGGGCTGCCCTAACTTTCACGCTCCTGTGAAAGAAACCCGAGTTCCTATCCCCTAACGCCAGCCATTTAACCCTCGATTTCTGCCGAAAAGAGGCTTCTTCACACCTAGCTGCTGCCCAAAACCTATCCGAGGCCTCAGAGGCCTGAAGCTGGAGGGAGGGAGAAAGGGGGTCTGCCAAAACTCCAACTACTGCCTTAGAGACCTCTTTAAGCCCTTTAAATTGCGAGCGAAGCTAACAAGCGGAGAGACCTCAACACGGGTCACCCACCCACTAGCGACCACAGACAAAAACCTATCAGACTCCCCCCAATGGTTAAAGAACCGAAAGGAGGGAGACCGACGAGCACCTAAAGGGCCTGAAGAGAAAACCATCAGACTGTGATCAGAAACACCCCAATCATGCACGTGCACCACACACAGAGGGCGGGCAGAAGCCCACTCAGCATTCACCAAAACTCTATCCAACCTCCCCAACTGACCTCCCGGGCCACCCCGCGGGCGGCTAGTCCAAGTGAACCAATTCCCCTGAACCGGCAGCTCAACCAAGTCAGCCTCTAGGAGAGCATTATCAAAGGCTCCCATCGCAGAGATGCTATGGTTACCACCACTCCTCTCAGTCAGCCGCCTAGTCTCATTAAAGTCTCCCATAACCACTCAAGGGGAAGACCAGCTCGAACAAGCCAAGGCCAAATCCCTCCACAAAGCAGACCGTCCTGCCTCGAGATTGGACCCATACACACAGGCAATATGAGTCGCAACCTGGGAAGACAAATCCACCAGGGAGCCAGTAACCAACTGAGGACTAATCAGGCTAGGAGAGAAAGAGAAACGACAGGAACGCCATAACATCCAAATACGACTCAGGCCACTATCCTCATAACTAGATAGGCACTGTCAATCAGCCCCAAAGGAACGAAACACGAAGTCAAACTGATAAGTCTTAACCTTAGTTTCTACCAGACAGCAGAAACCAATATTCTCAGACTGCAAAAAGGAGCGAACACATCGTCCTTTTGTCGGGTCAGTGAGACCGTGCACATTCCACGAGCACCAACTAGACATAGGAAGTAGAAGGGGAGACAGTGTCATCCTGACACCATCGAGGGTCCACACTGTCACAGAGCGCCTTTTCCACTAAGGAAACCACCCTCGGGGAGTCCAAGGCACACCCCGAGGAATCAGCTAGAGAACCGAAAGAGTTAGTCACGTGGACCCCCTTTGGGGGCTCAGGAGAACGGGAAAGCCTAGAGGTGGGGCCAATAGGAGAACTCGGGAGACTAACCAAGGCAATGGGATGGGCAGACGAGTCTGTCGCAGCCAAGGATTTGGCAGCCTTCTTCCTGTTCCGTTTACGCCTACGAGATTTCCCTTCCACAGGGATAAACTCATCAACACCCTCAAGAGAGGAGGCCTGTTGACCCTCCCCACTAGCAACCACTACCTGATCCGAGCCCACGACCTCACTCTGGGCCGGCACCTTGACCTCACCCTCAGCAGACACCTGTGTAGTGAGGGTGGGAACAAAACTACCCACAGTCTGTTTCGAACAACCTGTGTCCGAATGACCAAAGACACGGCAAGACAGGCACCGCTTGGGTTTCCACTCATATTCAATTGGGATAGTATGATCCACACCATAGACAGTGACCCCAACTTTACTAGGAAGAGAGGCATCAATCGCGACCTCCACACAAACCCGAGCATACGAGGAGCACGTTTTGTCCTTTGTAGGCTTATCCAACCTCAAAGGAACACCAACCGTGCTCGCAATATTACTCAACCCAGGAGAGGTCCATAATTCCATAGGGACATGAAAAAACTTGACCCACACCAGAATTTTATCGAAAACAAAGGACTGGGGAACTATCCCAGGGACCCACTGCCTCAGAAGGATAGGCTTCCCCCCAATGTGCCAGGGGCCGTTCTCCAGGACCCAGTCCCGAGCTGAGTCCGTTTTGAACCTGAAGATGATCAAACAAATTAATGGTTGGAACTTCCACATGACCCCAAATCCTCCTGATAAGCCGATCAAGGACAAAAAAAGGAAGTTTTCCATCAATAATTTGACCCACTAATGAACCTCTCCAAACTGCAATGCCCTCCTCAATAACCTCATCCGAAGGAGTGGCAAACATAATCCCATCCTTCTCCATTGGAGGGTTATAGACTAGGGGTTCATCGGCGGGGGAGGTCCACTGAGGCCCAAAAGGATTAGCCCAACTAGCCTTTTGCCCCTGACCACGGGGCCCTAAGGGTCCAACCGGCCCAATAGGAATCAGACCAAAACCACCCAACGAGCTCATAGACGCATCATCCCCCTCGCTAGCTACCAAGTCCGAACGAGGGTGGCCTAACAGAGGAAACTTTCCTGGAATCCCCGAGCCAATCCTAGTCCCAAGCGAGCGAAACCCCATCCCAAACTCACTAGCTCCACACTTGTCCTCCAGGGGCCCAACCTCATCCCGGGTGGGCATGGAACGCCGAGTCACCAAATGGCCCAACTGTCCACACCCTATTGGGCTAAAGGAAGATGGCCCAAAAGGCAAAACTCCTTGCCCTAAGCCATTTAAATTTGGGCTCATACCCAATTGGTCAAGCCCATTAAGGTTAATCCCAGTTTGATCCAACTCCTGAAGCCCATCTTGGCCCAGCCCATTACCTTGGCCAAGCCTAGAACCCTTACCATTAGGGGCAAGACCATTTGGGTATTCAAATTGGGTAGCACAATTAGGAATGACTGCCAACTTCCCACGGGTTTGAGAGGTGGAAAGAATTGACTTGCCATCTTTGGCTTTGAAGCCCAATTGACCGTTAGAGCCCAAAGATTTGGCCATAGAGAGAGAAAGATCTCCACTTGGTGCAGTGGGTGAGCGCTCCGCCTAAGATAGCAGAGAGTGGGGGTTCGATTCTGCCCTAGGGCAGATTTTCATAAAAATTATCAAACAACCACTTGGTGCTACGGGTGAGTGAGTGCATCACCTAGATAGCCCAGAGTGGGGGTTGATTGATCCTGCACCGTGCAAACGGGGCATGGATGATTTAAAATATTTAACTGCATTATATACCGCCTATAAAGGCAAATTATAGAGGCAAATTTTTGGGTTTTTTAAATTCTCTCTGTTCTCTCTCCTCCCAACAATGGGGGACTGATTTTTTTAGCTTCAACTATGGTGGTTTCGTGGCTTCCATGGTTGTTCATTGAAGCTTCGTATATCCGGTTGATGAAGGGAGCGGAGCTGGGCGCATCACCGAGGTAAGTTCTCTTCATTTTATGTTTTTTAGAGTCTTTTTACGTTCTGTTTTTGTGTTTTTGCATTTCGTTTTTAGAGTTCGTGGTACTCTGTTCTTGGTCATCCTTTGTTCTGTTTGGGGAAGTTGTGGGATTGTTCTCCTTCGGCTTTCCACGATTGTCGTGCATCATGAGAAGGAAAAAATCTCCTCAGAAGAAACCCTTTGCCCAGAGCATTCCAACATCGGGTCTTCATGGAATTCGAAATAGAATTCCAACTCCTTCAGCCTTGAGTGAGGGGTCTTTGGAGTCTGCTGGTTTAGGTAAAGCCTCGGGGGAGATGGGGCTTCTGAACTCAATTGTGGAGGAACCGAGGCTGGTTTTAATTTCTGGGCAAAAACAGAGTGTGGATTTCGTTGGCGGTCCCGAGTCAAGCAAGCTACATCCTGAGCAGCACTCTTCTTCTTTGGGGGCTGGAAGTAGGGTCGATTCTCTGCCAAACCGTCGTAAGGGCCGTGCCAAAGGGGCTGGATCTAGTGGACATGGGAACAATTCAGAGGACCTGCGAATAGTTCCCCATAATGGTGCTGTGTTACCCCCTCGGTTGTATCCTCAGCAGCCGGTGGTGAATCCAGATGAGGCTTCCATGGTGGTCCAGTCAGCTGTCAATCTGAATCTGGGACCTTGCAGGCGAGAGGTAGGCGATGAAGGTTTAGGGCAATTAGTCTCTACGTCCATGGATGCGGCACAGGAGGAGCGCGCAGTGAACGACTTTCCTATTGAAGGAAACTTCAATAATGGGGATGGAGTGTTTGATGGGATGGCATTTAACTCGGCAAAACTTCCTTCCATTTTGTCTGCTGCTAAATCGAGTTTACCAGCTGGCCCATCTGATTATGGGATCTCAAATAAATCAGTTTTGCCAAATAAGGAATTTTTGGGAAACAGCACATGGATTCTCGGGCTTCTCTCTTAGGCAAGCAATTCCGGGAGAACCCAAATAAGGAAAGCTTGGCGTCTGATTATGGGATCTCAAATTGATGGTGCGTTGATGGAACGCAGCGGAAGCGATTTGGATCATAGACACTCTAATTTCATCAATTTAAACAAATGGAAACATGCAAAAGCAATGAAAAAGAGAAATTAGAACACATACCCTTGTCGTTCGTATTTCTCCAGTTTTCACTGCCAGAAGCTCCTCACGAGCTCACCGAGCCTTCTCACGAAACCTTCGTGGACCACCCACGGTAGTCCCGCTATCCTCAGGCCGAGAAACGGAGTGGTGGGACTCCTCTTACAAGAGAAAAAGAGGAAGAAGTTCCACTGAAGAAAAACTAATTTTACTTCACAGAGAGCTGAGGAAGAAAGAAGACGGAAGAAGCTGAAGAGAGAGAGAAAAATGAAAATCTCATTTTCATTTAACTACCCCAAACAGCACTAACAAATTCCTTTTCCTTTTTTTTTTTTTTTTTTTTTTTTTAAAACAATTGATCTGAGCCATAAATATATACTCTGTATATATTTACATGTGTCTTACATTGCATGTAAGACACATGTAAATATATATATATATATATATATATATATATATATATATATATATTTAAAAATTATTATTATTAATAAAAATAATAATAATTATTTTATTAATTAAACTTTTTAATTAATAAAAAATATATATATATAAATTAATTAATATTATTTAATTCAATATCAAATATTAATTAAATAATATAATTAATCCCGGTTTTCCGAAAACCGACTTTTTGCACATGAATCCTATTCATGTTTTCAGATCAATCTCATATTTAAATCATATTTAAATATGTCCATATTTAAATCATATTTAAATATGTCTATCCTTCTTCCACAAACCCGAATTTGAACGATTCAAATTCTTTTCTTTTCTTTTATATTGTTTCACGGCTTTATCCGAGCTAGCCAGGAGAACCGTAAGGACCTACAGATCATGAGCTCCAACGATACGAGATTATCCGGTCAAAACTCTTTCAACCGAACTAACCAACATTCGTTAACCCCCGGAGACTCCACTAAAGTCCAAGGGCTACACTCTCCTCACTGTAGATATATTGTGTCCTGTTGATATAACTATCATCAGTAAGTCGATCCTTCACAGGTCGTTCATAATCACAACGGGTCATTTATACCGTTTAACCCTTGTATTATATCTTGTTCCTTAAGTACCACTGACACCTCTAATGAACAATTGATTTGTGGTCCAACCATCAAATCAGATTCCTCCCTGATCAGGAGAGGATGGGCCCATTGTTCAAGACCTGGAGTCAGCACTTAAGGGAACAACCTCTCTACTAACCCTTAAAGCGGGTAGGAGTGAATTCCAATCTTGCTACAACTATGTCCCCAGCCACTTATTCAATCTTATCCCCAAGATGGTAGGCATATTGAGTCGGCGATCTGGCCACTCTCACCCGTACAACTCAAAGGATAAAGTTGAATAAACAGGAGTTCACAGTAAGCTCAGGATTGAGATCGAGTTACCTAAGTCATCAAATGAATAAACCGGTCTTTACAGTAAACGGTGTTATAAAGAAAGAGCGATTTTATTTCTTGGTTCGGTCTTGTGCAAACTCATTGCACAGGACGCCCTCACTCACATGTCTCTACATGAAACGATTCGAATCACATCGTTTTGTACTATACAAAGTGAGCCGCGTCCAATAGTGTCCCCAGGATAAGGTACCCAGCCTTATCCCTATACTATAGACCATTTTTGGCTGTCTACTTGAACTTGATCCACATTCATGTCACACATGAAGTTCAAGTACTCACACTTTCGCCACGGGTGTTAGTTATTGGTATAGGTTAATACAAACACAAATCACTAAAATTCAATAACAACTTTATTGAAATATAATATATACATTCAAACTGTTTACAAACTACGAGTTTTAGGACATAAAACCCAACAAACTCCCACTTGGACTAAAACGTCAGTGGAGTACATGCTGGTCGAGAGAACTAGAATATCAAATATCTAAAGTTTCTCCCACTGTCCTACTGAGCAGCTCGCAGCCCTATACTTTGTAGGTGTCTCTCAAACACTTTAGCCGTGAGAGACTTAGTAAACGGATCAGCAATGTTGTGCTCCGAGGCTACCTGTGTGACGATCACATCTCCTCGTTGCACTATCTCCCTGATGAGATGATATTTCCGCTCAATATGCTTTCCACGCTTATGGCTTCTAGGTTCTTTAGAATTTGCCACTGCACCGCTGTTATCACAATAAAGGGTGATTGGCAAGTTCATATTTGGAACAACTTCCAAATCTGTCAAGAACTTTCTAAGCCATACAGCTTCCTTCGCTGCTTCGCAAGCTGCGACATACTCAGCTTCCATGGTGGAGTCAGCAATACAACCTTGCTTTATACTCCTCCATACTATTGCTCCTCCGTTAAGAGTGAACACTGATCCTGATGTAGATTTCCTGGAATCTATATCAGTTTGAAAATTAGAGTCAGTGTATCCTGCAAGGATCAAATCCTTCGCGCCATACACAAGCACATAGTCTCTCGTTCTCCTAAGATACTTGAGGACGTGTTTAACGGCTGTCCAGTGATCATATCCTGGATTGGACTGGAACCTACTGACAATTCCTACTGCATAGCAGATGTCGGGTCTTGTACACAACATAGCGTACATGAGACTACCAACTGCAGATGCATAGGGAATTCGTCTCATGTCCTCAACCTCTTGAGGTGTCTTAGGAGACTGTTCCTTAGACAAGTGAATTCCATGCCTAAAAGGCAGCGAACCTTTCTTGGAATTCTGCATCGAATATCTTGACAACACCTTGTCAATATAAGATGCTTGAGACAGCGCTAGCACTTTGTTCTTACGATTCCTTATGATCTGTATCCCTAGAACAAACTGAGCCTCTCCCAAATCTTTCATTTGGAATTGGGTCGCTAGCCAATTCTTAACGTCAGTTAGGAACCCTACATCATTCCCAATGAGTAGTATATCGTCTACGTACAAGACTAAGAAAGCTACAACAGTATTGACTACTTTCTTGTAAACACAAGGTTCGTCAATATTTTGTTCAAAGCCATAAGATTTGATCGCCGTATCAAACCTTATATTCCAGGATCTAGATGCTTGCTTCAACCCATAAATGGATCGATTAAGCTTGCAAACCTTTTGCTCTTGATCCTGAAGTATGAATCCCTCTGGTTGAGCCATATAGATACTCTCCTCAAGATTACCATTCAGAAAGGCAGTCTTGACATCCATTTGCCAGATTTCATAATCATAAAATGTAGCAATGGATAAGAGTATTCTAATCGACTTTAACATGGCAACAAGAGAAAGGGTTTCTTCATAGTCCACCCCTTCTCTTTGGGAATAACCTTTTGCCACAAGTCGAGCCTTAAAGGTTTGCACCTTACCGGCTTGGTCTCGTTTTCTCTTGTAGATCCACTTGCAACCGATAGGTCTTTCACTATCTGGTTGGTCTACAAGATCCCAGACCGAATTGAAGTACATAGACTCCATTTCGAGATCCATGGCTTTAAGCCACTGGTCCTTGTCTATATCATTCATTGTCTGTTTAAAGGTCAATGGATCCTCAACGCCATCATCAGGTATGACGACTTGAGTTTCAGACAAGCTGATGTAGCGGTCGGGCTGTCTTACATCCCTCCCACTGCGTCGAGGTTTTCTCAACTCTTGAGAAGGACCAGCCTGATCAACAACCTTTGTTGATCCGTCTGTAGCTTTCCTGGAAAATTCGGACAAAACAATTTTGCTCGACGGTTGATGATCTCTCATGTGGTCTTCCTCTAAGAACGTGGCATTAGTCGATACTAGTACCTTGTTCTCATGAGGATCGTAAAATAGACCACCTTTCGTTTCCTTGGGGTAACCTACAAATCGGCACAATTTTGAACGATGTTCCAACTTATTTGGATTGGGTACTAGCACATGTGCCGGACACCCCCAAATCCTGAAGTGACGTAAACTACCTTTACGCCCTCTCCATAACTCATAAGGTGTTTCAGAAACACTCTTAGAGGGAACCATGTTCAAAATATATACTGCAGTCTCTACTGCATATCCCCAAAACGAACTAGGCAAATGAGCATAACTCATCATAGATCGAACCATGTCTAACAGGGTTCTATTTCTCCTCTCGGACACACCATTCTGCTGTGGTGTTCCTGGCGCTGAGAGTTGAGATACTATTCCATGTTCTATCATATAGTCCTGGAATCTTAAATCCATATACTCTCCACCTCGATCAGATCGGAGTGTTTTTATCGATTTACCTAATGTGTTCTCAACCTCTGCCTTATACTCTTTGAACTTTTCAAGAGCTTCGGACTTATGATGCATTAGATAAAGATAACCGTACCTAGAATAATCATCAATGAAACTGATGAAATATTCATACCCTCCTCGTGCTTTGACATTCAAAGGACCGCAGAGATCCGAATGCACGATTTCTAGAGGTTCTTTGGACCTATGACCTTTTTCAGAAAAAGATCGTTTGGTCATTTTGCCCTCAAGACAAGACTCACATGGCGGTAAAGAGTTGTCCTCTAAACGATTTAACAGACCACTCTTAACCAATCTCCCAATCCTATTGAGATTAATGTGACCTAGTCTTAAGTGCCAAAGATAAGTACTTGGAGAAAGTTTCTGCCTTTTAGTTTGAGTCTCAGCTGTTTTAAACATTTCAGTGTTCAAAATAGCTTTGGCTTCGGTTGGTCTTAACACAAACAAGTTGTTTTCAAGTTTCGCAGAACAAATACGTACACCTCTTTTGCTAATGAACGCTTCATTATGAACAAAAGATACTTTATACAACTGTTCTAACAAACAAGATATAGATACAAGATTCCTCTGGAAGGTAGGAACCAGGAGTACATTTTCTAGTAAAATGAAACTATCTGTATACAACAACTTTACAGCTCCCACTGCTTCAGCTGAGACAACCTCTCCAGTTCCAACTCTGAGAGTTATCTCACCGCGAGAAAGTGGCTGCCAAGAACTAGTTTCCTGAAAAGAAGAACAAACATGGTTAGTAGCTCCTGAATCAAGTATCCAGGTATGACAATCATGTTCTACTAAACATGTTTCAACAACAAGTAAATCATATTTACCTTGTCTTTTCTTCTCAGCCTTTTTCTCTGCAAGATACTTTGGACAATTCCGTTTCCAGTGCCCATCTACACCACAATGGAAACATTTTCCTTTGTCTGTAGATCTAGTCTTGCTCTTAGCAGTAGCAGGTGCTTTTCCCTTCCTTTTATCTTTCTTCTTCTTTTGATTACTCTTATTCTTAATAGAAGAAAGTTCAGACTTACTCCCAGAAGACGACCCCCTTTGGAATTTCCTAGAAGTGATAACGTTTGCCTCCTTCTCTTTTCCTTTAGAAGTCTGTAGGGACTGATAGGTCTGCAGCTCGCTGAGGAGAGAAGTCAAATTATACTTTATCTTGTTCATTACCAAATTGGTTCTGAACTGAAGGAAACTTTTCAGAAGAGATTCCAAGATAAAGCTCACTTGACTTGACTCATCAATAGTAGCTCCGTTTACTTCCGCCACATTGAAGTGGACCATCATGTTAAGGACATGCTCCCTAACAGAGGTTCCCTCCTTCATGCGAGAGTTGTAAACGAATTTGAGGGCTTCATGACAGACCGATGAGGACGGAAGTCCAAACATCTCCTGTAATGAAGACATGATTTCTTTAGCAGAAACCATATCCTCGTGCTTCTTAGCTAACACATCAGATATGCTGGCTAAGATATAGACTCGGGCTTTATCATTAGCCCTTGTCCATCTATCATATGCTTCTCGAACAGTTCGAGTCGCATCCGAGCTAGGAAGGGGAGGACAATCCTCTGATAAGACGAACCTGAGATCATCTAGAACAAGAATCGTATTCAAGTTCGATTTCCAGGTCGCGTAGTTATCGCCGGTTAACTTATCGGAAGCTAGTAAGTGAATGAAAGAGCTAGACATGCTGAAAAGAGAATGTAAAATATTAGTGAAAAGGTTTTAACCTAATTTACACACCAATCAAGAATTTAGAAAAGAATAATAATGTACCCAAAACTCATTATTAAACTGCAACGATACTTCAGTGGGTCAGAATGGTCGCTACCGAGGGGCAGTCAAGCATTCCTTCACTGAATCAAGACATTCTTGACTAAATGCTAATACCAGAATATCTTATATTCCTATAGCATCTTAGTTATCGCTGTTTGGTCAAGATTTACTAACTCCTTAGCAAATCTCGTAAGTGTGACCCTCCATTTTTAGAATTCATAGGGCGGCCCCAACGATGCAACCGAATGGAAATGTCAAAGTTGGGAATGGCTCTATGTTTCTTTATCCATAAATGGTGATTGAGATGTTCCGATTCCTATGAAACGGCCCTCCGAATGGATCGGTACCACTTGTGGGCACCTAGCAGGCAGAACATAGGAATCTCACGGTTCAATCCAATGGAGGAGACCGCAGGATGTATTGACATACTTCCTTCTCCCACTTATTATAAATACTTTCTCCATTCACCTTGCTCTTGAATTATGCAAATACCATCCGAATGGGGATGCCCTATTGACATCACGAGGCCGAGCATAATTCTCACGGTGTGAACTTAACAGAGAACGTAGGAGGAGAGGGACATATCATATATACCTTCTCAACACCTCTACTAAGTATTTTAAGACGGAATGGGTAAATTACTCAGGCAATATCCGGCTAAGACAATAAGGCCTAAGTCTAGGTAAAACAAATTTTTACCTATGATGTCTAGGTGATAAACACTTTATTACCTCACACCACTCACGCATGCTCATAAAGCCGGGTTAACTTTACTCAAGTACCGGATGGTCCCCAGGTAGGAGGTGTTCCGTAAACCGTCAGCTTAAATACCTCCAACCTCGAACAGGATGTCCCCGGGTGAGTTTCTTGTAACCTTAGCATTTACAAGATATCGACCTATTCATCTAATGAAACAGAACGATACATTCAACCCTAAGTGAGCATGCCTTTGTCTTTGTTATAGATTTTAAAAGTCTATGCCAATTTTACAACGCTTTGCAAAACTAAGACTTACTACAACAAACTTCTACATGCTTCTCAAACATGCATCACTAAGGCACGACAAGTTGAATATTTAATTTCATAATTAATATAACAATTATATCGATTATGTTTTTAAATATACAACTCCTAATTCATAAATTAATATAACACTTATATCAATTCTCATGAATTAAGCATGCATCCTATACATTATAACACTTATAACAAACAAAATGCATCTTATGTTGGATGTTTAATTTCATAATTAATATAACACTTATATCAATTATTCTATTAAGCAAACAACATCTAATTCATGAATTAATATAACTCTTATATTAATACTCATGAATAAACATGCATCCTATACATTATAACACTTATAATATACCATGTGCATAAAATTAGGGCAACCTATGTTGTTGATTCAATTTCATAATTAATATAACACTTATATCAATTATCCTATTGAACTAACAACAACTAATTCATGAATTAATATAACTTTTATATCAAAACTCATGAATTGCCAAATATGCATACAATATATTATAACACTTATAACATATTTTCAATGCATGAAGCATGCTTCCTACGGTGGGATTTTAAATCTATATGGCATACGTTATGCACATACAAACATGGAATTTAATTAAAACATACATTCACAATGCATAATTAATTAAACACACTAAAGTGGATCGATTTTGGCATTTAGCAAGCAATAACTAATTTATTACAAGCTTGATCAACAAGCTAAGTCTTGAGCGGACTTCGAACTCTTCGCACCGCCTTTGACCAACTTGCTTCCTCCGAACGCTTCGGCCAAAATTTCTTCGAATTTCTCCTTGTAATGCCCAGAACGAGTTTGAAATTACACCGAACATTTCGGCGAGTTTCAAACTGAAACTTCTTTCACAAAGAACCCTATATGGACTCTAATGACTCTAAAAATACAGACTCTTTAGCATGCATTAAAGCCCATACATTCTCGGGCAATTACAAATAATGAAATTCAAAAGAAACTATGCCAAAATCGATATTCACTTTAGAATTCCATTCAGAAACAATTTCTAAATAAAACCCACCATAACTTAAATTGATTGAAATTGAGTGGCCAAAAACACTCTGATACCAATTGATGGAGCGTTGATGGAACGCAGCGGAAGCGATTTGGATCATAGACACTCTAATTTCATCAATTTAAACAAATGGAAACATGCAAAAGCAATGAAAAAGAGAAATTAGAACACATACCCTTGTCGTTCGTATTTCTCCAGTTTTCACTGCCAGAAGCTCCTCACGAGCTCACCGAGCCTTCTCACGAAACCTTCGTGGACCACCCACGGTAGTCCCGCTATCCTCAGGCCGAGAAACGGAGTGGTGGGACTCCTCTTACAAGAGAAAAGGAGGAAGAAGCTCTACTGAAGAAAAACTAATTTTACTTCACAGAGAGCTGAGGAAGAAAGAAGACGGAAGAAGCTGAAGAGAGAGAGAGAGAAAAATGAAAATCTCATTTTCATTTAACTACCCCAAACAGCACTAACAAATTCCTTTTCCTTTTTTTTTTTTTTTTTTTTTTTTAAAACAATTTATCTGAGTCATAAATATATACTCTGTATATATTTACATGTGTCTTACATTGCATGTAAGACACATGTAAATATATATATATATATATATATATATATATATATATATATATATATATTTAAAAATTATTATTATTAATAAAAATAATAATAATTATTTTATTAATTAAACTTTTTAATTAATAAAATATATATATATATAAATTAATTAATATTATTTAATTCAATATCAAATATTAATTAAATAATATAATTAATCCCGGTTTTCCGAAAACCGACTTTTTGCACATGAATCCTATTCATGTTTTCAGATCAATCTCATATTTAAATCATATTTAAATATGTCTATCCTTCTTCCACAAACCCGAATTTGAACGATTTAAATTCTTTTCTTTTCTTTTATATTGTTTCACGGCTTTATCCGAGCTAGCCAGGAGAACCGTAAGGACCTACAGATCATGAGCTCCAACGATACGAGATTATCCGGTCAAAACTCTTTTAACCGAACTAACCAACATTCGTTAACCCCCGGAGACTCCACTAAAGTCCAAGGGTTGCACTCTCCTCACTGTAGATATATTGTGTCCTGTTGATATAACTATCATCAGTAAGTCGATCCTTCACAGGTCGTTCATAATCACAACGGGTCATTTATACCGTTTAACCCTTGTATTATATCTTGTTCCTTAAGTACCACTGACACCTCTAATGAACAATTGATTTGTGGTCCAACCATCAAATCAGATTCCTCCCTGATCAAGAGAGGATGGGCCCATTGTTCAAGACTTGGAGTCAGCACTTAAGGGAACAACCTCTCTACTAACCCTTAAAGCGGGTAGGAGTGAATTCCAATCTTGCTACAACTATGTCCCCAGCCACTTATTCAATCTTATCCCCAAGATGGTAGGCATATTGAGTCGGCGATCTGGCCACTCTCACCCGTACAACTCAAAGGATAAAGTTGAATAAACAGGAGTTCACAGTAAGCTCAGGATTGAGATCGAGTTACCTAAGTCATCAAATGAATAAACCGGTCTTTACAGTAAACGGTGTTATAAAGAAAGAGCGATTTTATTTCTTGGTTCGGTCTTGTGCAAACTCATTGCACAGGACGCCCTCACTCACATGTCTCTACATGAAACGATTCTAATCACATCGTTTTGTACTATACAAAGTGAGCCGCGTCCAATAGTGTCCCCAGGATAAGGTACCCAGCCTTATCCCTATACTATAGACCATTTTTGGCTGTCTACTTGAACTTGATCCACATTCATGTCACACATGAAGTTCAAGTACTCACACTTTCGCCACGGGTGTTAGTTATTGGTATAGGTTAATACAAACACAAATCACTAAAATTCAATAACAACTTTATTGAAATATAATATATACATTCAAACTGTTTACAAACTACGAGTTTTAGGACATAAACCCAACACAAATATCAGTAAGACTCCTTCAGCTCCCGTGATTAACGCTGCTCTTAATGGTCAAGATACTTTTGAAAATCCCCCAGCTGGCCGTTTGAAGCTTAGGAATCCGGCTACTTTGGCTCCTTTGGAAAGTCAAGTTAAGGGGGATTCTCTCTCCATGAGCAATGTCATAAAGTCCTTGGATGCCCGTTATGGAAAGTCAACTGGTGCTTCTCCTCATGTTGGGCCGATTGATGGATTTCAAATGGCCAAGCAACGGCGTGATGGCCATCCTGATTTTCCAAATTCGCATGGGTCTTCTAATGTAAGCTGCAATGGGCTAGGCCCAAATGAGTTTCTCACTAATGGGCTAGGTCCAATTGGGATGCGGTCCATTGGGCTTGACCAAGATGGGCTTGATGAAAATGGGCTAGGCCAAGATGGGCTTAATGGTCTAGGCCAAAATGGGCTGAATGAATTGAATCACAATGGGCCATTTAATGCTAATGGGCTTGATAAATTGAGTTCGGGCCCATTGATTGGTTTAGGTCAAGGAGTCTTGCCAATGGGGACATCTTCTTTTAGCCCAATCGGGCGTGGACAGTTGGGCAATTTGGTGACCCGCCGTAGTGTCCCCCCTCGGGAGGAGTTATTGGCCTTGGAGGGAAAGGATGGAGCTAGTGAGTCTGGAATGGGGTTTGGCTCGCTTGGGACGAGGTTTGGGTCGGGGATTCCAGGAAAGTCTCCTCTGTTAGGCCAACCTCGCTCGGGTATGTTTGCTAGTGAGGGGGATGTTGTGTCTATGGGTTCTGAGGATGGTTCTGGGCCGAATCTTGGTGGGCCCTTTGGGGCCCGAGGGGCCAATGGTCCGGGACAGCAGTCTACTTGGGCCAATCTGTTTGGGCCCCAGTGGATCTCCCCTACTAATGAACCCCTAGTCTATAACCCTCCTATTGAGAAGGATGGGCTTATGTTTGCCATTCCCTCGGATGAGGTTATTGAGGAGGGCATAGCAGTCTGGAGAGGTTCTTTGGTGGGTCAATTTGTTGATGGCAAACTTCCATTTTTTGTTCTTGATCGTCTTGTCAGGAAGATTTGGGGACATGTGGAAGTTCCAACCATTAACTTGTTTGATAATGGATTGATCATTTTCAGGTTCAAAAAGGACTCAGCTAGGGACTGGGTCTTAGAGAATGGCCCCTGGCACTTCGGGGGGAAGCCTATCCTACTGAGGCAGTGGGCCCCTGGGATTGTCCCTCAGACCTTTGTGTTCGATAAAATTCCTGTGTCGGTTAAGTTTTTCCATGTCCCTATGGAAATGTGGACCACTCCTGGGTTGAGCAACATTGCGAGTACGGTTGGTGTTCCTTTGCGGTTGGATAAGCCTACAAAGGACAAAACGTGCTCCTCGTATGCTCGGGTCTGTGTGGAGGTTGCGATTGATGCCCCTCTTCCTAGTAAGGTTGGGGTCACTGTCTATGGGGTGGATCATACTATCCCCATTGAGTACGAATGGAAGCCCAAGAGGTGCCTATCCTGTTGGGTCTTTGGCCATTCGGACTCCGGCTGTCCAAAATGATGGAGCGTTGATGGAACGCAGCGGAAGCGATTTGGATCATGGACACTCTAATTTCATCAATTTAAACAAATGGAAACATGCAAAAGCAATGAAAAAGAGAAATTAGAACACATACCCTTGTCGTTCGTATTTCTCCAAATTTCACCGCCAGAAGCTCCTCACGAGCTCACCGAGCCTTCTCACGAAACCTTCGTGGACCACCCACGGTAGTCCCGCTATCCTCAGGCCGAGAAACGGAGTAGTGAGACTCCTTTTACAAGAGAAAAGGAGAAGATGAAGAGGAAGAAGAGAAGGACAGAGGGCTGCTGAGAGACGAATTCAAAAAATCTCTTCTTGCAAAAACGTGAACCCCTCAAAATGAATTGAATCAAATTCAATTCTCTGAAAACAAATTCTTCTCATCTCTATCTTTGGCCCATTGTTATACGTAATATATATATATTGATTCAACATGTGTCTTGCTGCATGCAAGACACATGTATGTATATATATATATATATATATATATATATATATATATATATATATATATATATATATATATATATATATATAATTATTATTATTATTAAAAATAATAATAATAATTTTATTTATTAAACATTTTAATAAATAAAATATATATATTTGTTGGGTTTAATGTCCTAAAACTCGTGGTTTGTAAACAGTTTTGTTTGTAAATTATCTATTTAGTAATAATGAGTTATTAAGTTTTATTCAGTAAAGGTGTTTGCTGGAATAAAGTGAAACGTGTTTGCATTAATCTATACCAATGACCAACACCCTTGACGATCATGAATACTTGAGTTTCATGTATGACATGAATGTGGGTCAAACTCAAGTAGACAGTCAAAACGGTCTATAGTATATGGATAAGGCTGGGTACCTTATCCTGGTAACACTATTGGATGCGGCCCGTTTTGTATTGTACAAAACGATGTGATCCAAGTCGTTTCACATCGAGATGTGCGAGCGGGGGCGTCCTACGCGATGAGTTTGCGTAAGACTGAACCACGAAAAGTCGCTCTCTCTTTATAATGCCGTTTACTGAAGAGACCGACTATTTCACCTGATGGCCTAAGTAACTCGATCTCAATCCTGAGCTTACTATGAACTCCTGCTTATTAGACAGTATCCTTAGACTTGTATGGGTGAGAGTGGCAGAATGTCCGCTCAATAAGCCTACCATCTCAGGGATAAAGTCCAATAGGTAGCTGGGGACATAGTGTAGTAAGATGAAGTTCACTCCTAACCCGCTCTTCAGGGTTAGTAGATAGGTTGTTCCCTTAATAGCTGACTCCAGGGCTTGAACAATAGGCGCCTACCCTCTCCTCGTTAGAGAGGGTTCTTGATCTGTTGGTTGGACCACTGATCAATTGTTCATTAGAGGTGTCAGTGGTACTTAAGGAACAAAGACGTAACGCAGGGGTTAAACGGTTTAAATGACCCAGCTGTGATTACGAACAACCTGTGAAGGGTCGACTTGCCCATGACGGTTATATCAAGAGGACACAATATATCTACAGTGAGGAGAGTGCAACCCTCGGACTATAGTGGAGTCTCCGGGGGTTAACGAAAGTTGATTGATTCGGGTTAAAAGAGTTTTAACCGAATAATCTCGTATCGTTGGAGCTCATGATCTGTAGGTCCTTTAGGTTCTCCTGGCTAGCTCGGAAAACGCCCTGCAACAATATAAGAGAAAATAAAAGAAAAAGGAAAAAGAATTTGAATTGTTCAAATTCGGTCTATGGAAGAAGGATGAACATATTTAAATATGATTTAAATATGGGAATGGTCAAAAACATGAATAGGATTCATGTGCAAAAAGTCGGTTTTCAGAAAACCGGGTTTAGCCATATTATTTAATTAATATTTGATATTGAATTAAATAATATTAATTAATTAAAAAGTTTAATTAATTAATTAATATATATATTTTATTTAATAAAAAGTTTAATAAATAAATTATTTATTATTATTTAAAATTAATTAAAGAATTAAGTTTTAAAAATAATAATATATATATATATATATATATAAATTAAAAATAATCAAGTGTCTTACATGCATTTTGCATGTAAGACACTTGTAATGTTTTTATGATATATATTTATATATCCTAAATGGCTTTAATAAGATATACAGAGAACGGGGTTGTTGAAGAGGTTGAGTTTTTGGAAGATTTCAAGTGTTTTGGTTTTAAAATTCATCTTTTGAGTTTTATAACCTCAGATCTTCTTCCACCCCTGCCTTCCATTTTCTTTAGTTCTTCTTCTTTGTTTCTTTTCTTTTCTTCTTTCTACGGTGTCCCACAACACCGTTGCTCGGCGCCGAGGATAGCGGGACTACCTGGGGTGGTCCTCGGGGCGTTCGTAAGAAGAGGTCGGAAGAGTTCGTGACGAGGAACGTGCGGCGGAGCTTGAAGAAATTTGAAACTACAAGGGTATGTTTTCTATTTTTTCTCATTTTCGCTTTAAGAGCATGTTTTCTATTTGTTAAATTGATGAAATTAGAGTATCATCGGTCCGAAATCGCTTTCCGCTGCGTAAGTCGCTCCATCAATTGGTATCAGAGCGATTTTGTGATTAACTCAATTTGCATCAATTTAAGTTGGTGGGTATTTTATTTTAGAAATTGTTTCTGAATGGATGTCTAAAGTGAAAATCGATTTTGGCATAGTTTCTATTTGAATTTCATTATTTGTAATTGCCCGAGAATGTATGGGCTTTAATGTGTGCTGAAGCGTCTGTATTTTTAGAGTCATTAGAGTCCATATAGGTTTCTTTGTGAAAGAAGTTTGAGTTTGGAACTCGCCGAAATGTTCGGTATAAGTTCAAACTCGTTCTAGGCAATTCAAATGAGAAGCTCGAAGAGAAATTTGGCCGAAGCGTTCGGAGGAAGCAAGTTGGTCAAAGGCGGTGCGAACAGTTCGAAGTCCGCTCAAGTCGTAGCTTGTTGTTCAAGCTTGTAATAAAATAGTTATTGCTTGCTAAATGCCAAAATCGATCCACTTTAGTGTGTTTAATTAATTATGCATTGCGAATGGATGTTTTAATTAAATTCCATGTTTGTATGTGCATAACGTATGCCATATAGATTTAAAATCCCACCGTAGGAAGCATGCTCCATGCATAGTAAATATGTTATAAGTGTTATAATATATAGTATGCATATTTAGGAATTCATAAGAATTAATATAAAAGTTATATTAATTCATGAATTGAATGTTGTTAGTTTAATAGAGAAATTGATATAAGCGTTATATTAATTATGAAATTAAATGTACAACATTGGTTATCCTAGTTTTATGCTTATTGTATATTATAAGTGTTGTAATGTATATGCATGTTTAATTCATGAGTATTAATATAAGAGTTATATTAATTCATGAATTTGATGTTGTTTACTTAATAGAATAATTAATATAAGTGTTATATTAATTATGAAATTAAAACATCCAACATTAGTTTTATGCATATTGTATGTTATAATTGTTATAATGTATAGGATGCATGCTTAATTCATTAAAAATTGATATAAGTGTTATATTAATTTATGAATTAGGAGTTGTATGTTTAAAGACCATAATCGATATAAGTGTTATATTGATTATGAATTTAAATATTCAACTTGTCATGCCTTAGCGATTGTATGCTTGAGAAGCATATAGATAGTTGTTATAGAAAGTCTGTTTTTGCAAGCGTTGTAAAAATGACTTAGACTTTTAAAAACTATAACAAAGAAAAGAGCATGTTCATTTAGGGTTAATGGTTCGATCGGGTTCATTAGATGAAACGGTCGTTATCTCGTAAATGCTAAGGTTATGAGAAACTCACCCGGTGAAATCCTGTTCGAGGTTGGAGGTATTTAAGCTGACGGTTTACGGAACACCTCCTACCTGGGGACGATCCGGTACTTGAGTAAAGTTAACCAGGCTTTATGAGCGTGCGAGAGAGGTGTGAGGTTAATTAAAATTTGTTAATAACCTAGACATCTCAGGTAAATTGTTTGCCTAGACTTAAGGTTTTATTTTCTTAGCCGGATAAAACCTGGAGTTTTTACCCTAAACACCGTCCACGATGCTTAGTAGAAGTGTTGAGAAGGAATATATGATATATCCCTCTCCTGCTACGCACTCCCTATAGTTCACAACGTGAGAATTTTGCTCGGCCTCGTGATGTCAATAGGGCATCCCCATTCGGATGGTATTTGCAACTTTCAATAGCATGGTGAATGGAGTAAGTATCTATAGTAAGTGGGTGAAGGAAGCGCGTCGGTACTTCCTGTGGTCTCCTCTGTTGGACTGAACCGTAAGATTCCCATGTTCCGCCTGCAGGTTGCTCTTAGTGGCACCATCCATTCGGAGGGCGAGGCATGGGAGATCGAACATCTCAGTCACCATTTATGGATAGTGAAACACAGGGCCATTCCCAACACTGACATTCCATTCGGTTGCTATGTTGGGGCCGTTCTGTGCGTTCTAAAAATGGAGGGTCACACTTACGGGATTTGCTAAGGAGTTAGTAAATCCAGACCAAAAACGATAACTAAGATGCTATAGGAATATGAGTTATTCTGGAGTTAGCATTTAGTCAAGAATGTCTTGATTTAGTAAAGGAGTGACTCGACTGCCATTCGGCAGCGATCATTCTGACTTACTAAAGTATCGTAGCTAGTAAATAAAGAGTTCGGGTACTTTATTTACTGCTAAAGTTTGTTTTTAATTGGTTTAAATAGGTTAAAACCGTTTCACTAATAGGTTTACATTCTTTTTCAGCATGGCGAGCTCATTTGTACAATTATTAGCTAACGACAAACTTACCGGAGAGAATTACGGAACTTGGAAATCCAACTTGAATACGATTCTTGTGTTGGATGACCTGAGATTTGTCTTGACGGAGGACTGTCCTCCAACTCCTGGCTCAAACGCTTCACGAACTGTTCGTGAGGCGTACGATCGCTGGATTAGGGCTAATGATAAAGCTCGAGTCTATATCTTGGCAAGCATGCAGGATGTCTTGGCCAAGAGGCATGAGGTTATGGTTTCCGCTAAGGAAATCATGTCTTCATTGCAAGAGATGTTTGGACAACCGTCCTCGTCTCTTCGCCATGAAGCCCTCAAATTCGTTTATAATGCTAGAATGAAGGAAGGAACCTCTGTTAGGGAACATGTCCTTAACATGATGGTCCACTTCATGACGGCAGAAGTAAACGGAGCTGCGATTGACGAGAAGAGTCAAGTAAGTTTTATCTTGGAATCTCTCCCGCAGAGTTTCCTGAATTTCAGATGAAATATGGTCATGAATAAGATAGAATTCAACTTGACCACTCTTCTGCACGAGTTGCAGACTTACCAGACCCTTCATGCCTCTAAAGGAAAAGAGAAGGAGGCTAATGTAGTCACTTCGAAGAAGTTCCTGAAGGGGGCTGGGTCTGGGAGTAAGTCTGAAGCAACTGCTACGAGTAGTAGGACTATTCGTAAGAAGAAGAGTAACAGGAGAAAAGGCAAAGCTCCTATGCTTGTGGCCAAGGTAAAGTCTTCTGACAAAGGGAAATGTTTCCATTGTAACGAAGATGGGCATTGGAAGCGCAATTGTCCGAAATACCTTGCAGAGAAACATGCCGAGAAAGAACGACAAGGTAAATGAGATTTATTTGTCTAAACATGTATAGTGGATTTATGAATGTCATACCTGAATGTTTTTTCAGGAACCACTAATCATGTTTGTTTTTCATTCAGGAAACTAGTTCCTGATGGCCGATTTCTCCGTTTTGGATGACTTGAGAAGACGTCTATGCAGCTCTACAGTGGGAGTTTTGTGTTTTTGATGTTGTTGTCTGTATGAACCTAAATCACATATGTGATATGTGTAATTAAGTTGTACATATTTCTGTAATTTTGAGCATATGTATATAAGTATCTTTTGGTGTATATAAATGAACAGTTCATTTTCACAAAAGATGTATACTTGCATGTTCTATTAATTCAAAAAACAACATGGATGTTAAGACTAGGCGTATTAGAGGAAAGCTATATCTAAATCAACAAGGGTTGTTGATAGTAGAGTTGGTTATTCTCAATAGTTGAGAAAACCCTAACTTTTTGGTTTGTCTATAAAACTCGAGTTATCATACCAGATGATGACTTGAGGATTCGTTGTCTTTAATTAGACAATGAATTATTTAGACAAGGACCAATGGTTCGAAGCTGTAGATCTTCGAGGGGTTAAATGACCGAGCCTCTAAGGTGAAAACTTTCAAGGCTTGACTTTCTGGTAATGGGACTGTCCCAAAGTGAAGAGGTTGATTGTGTATCAACTTGTTTTCTTGTTACCAGATGTAAGTTGTTAGACGACTCTCATCTATTTTTCTTGTTCTATACTAGATAGGATAAGATAAATAGAAATCAAGACTAGCTATCTTGATTAGAGTGTCTATAAGTCATAATCTCTCTGAGAGTCATATGCAAGATTAAGAACAAAATAGTTTTGTTAGCTTATTCAATTCTTTTATGGATTGAAACTAGCAACTTAATCTTGAATGATTAAGGTTTGATGTTCTAATCAAATCTTATGGCTTAAACATGTTATTGATAAACTTTGTTGGGCAAGTGTTTTATCAATACTATAGCTTTCATAATATGTTTCCGTGATTAATATCCTATTCATTGAGAATGTTATGGGATGTAGTTTCTGGCACTTAAGCATAAACTAGCGACCTGTTTCCAGATATGTGATCTGGGTGAGGTCTTGTTTATTCTAAGGATTCAGATTAATCTGAGTCGTAAGAACAAATCGCTAGTGTAGTCTCCTAACATCTGATATTGACAAGAGTTGTTAGTAATCGATGTTATGAGGTGCTATCCCTACGCATTAACACATCTTGGGTTAAGATCTATCTCTTCTGAGATAGATGACCTGATATGTTATATGCAGTGGGAGCTGTCAGTTATATCGGTTAATAATTTGTCATAGTATAAAGGAATGGAATACAAGAGTTGTATTGTTGATTCCTCTATAAAAGCTAAAATTTGTTGCAGCTTGTTTAGCAACATATAAAAAAAAGTGTTTTTTGAGCTCTTAAGTAGTGCGGATGAGGAGATGTGATGGTCACATGGAATGCCTCATAGTACTTCATGCTGAAATGTTTACTAAGTCTCTCACGGCTAAAGTGTTTGAGAGATACCTAAAGAGTTTAGGGCTCCGAGTTGCTAAATAGGATAGTGGGAGAAGATTATAGATATATGATATTATAGTTCTCCTCGCCAACATGTACACCACGGACATTTAAGTCCAAGTGGGAGTTTGTTGGGTTTAATGTCCTAAAACTCGTGGTTTGTAAACAGTTTTGTTTGTAAATTATCTATTTAGTAATAATGAGTTATTAAGTTTTATTCAGTAAAGGTGTTTGCTGGAATAAAGTGAAACGTGTTTGCATTAATCTATACCAATGACCAACACCCTTGACGATCATGAATACTTGAGTTTCATGTATGACATGAATGTGGGTCAAACTCAAGTAGACAGTCAAAACGGTCTATAGTATATGGATAAGGCTGGGTACCTTATCCTGGTAACACTATTGGATGCGGCCCGTTTTGTATTGTACAAAACGATGTGATCCAAGTCGTTTCACATCGAGATGTGCGAGCGGGGGCGTCCTACGCGATGAGTTTGTGTAAGACTGAACCACGAAAAGTCGCTCTCTCTTTATAATGCCGTTTACTGAAGAGACCGACTATTTCACCTGATGGCCTAGGTAACTCGATCTCAATCCTGAGCTTACTATGAACTCCTGCTTATTAGACAGTATCCTTAGACTTGTATGGGTGAGAGTGGCAGAATGTCTGCTCAATAAGCCTACCATCTCAGGGATAAAGTCCAATAGGTAGCTGGGGACATAGTGTAGTAAGATGGAGTTCACTCCTAACTCGCTCTTCAGGGTTAGTAGATAGGTTGTTCCCTTAATAGCTGACTCCAGGGCTTGAACAATAGGCGCCTACCCTCTCCTCGTTAGAGAGGGTTCCTGATCTGTTGGTTGGACCACTGATCAATTGTTCATTAGAGGTGTCAGTGGTACTTAAGGAACAAAGACGTAACGCAGGGGTTAAACGGTTTAAATGACCCAGCTGTGATTACGAACAACCTGTGAAGGGTCGACTTGCCCATGACGGTTATATCAAGAGGACACAATATATCTACAGTGAGGAGAGTGCAACCCTCGGACTATAGTGGAGTCTCCGGGGGTTAACGAAAGTTGATTGATTCGGGTTAAAAGAGTTTTAACCGAATAATCTCGTATCGTTGGAGCTCATGATCTGTAGGTCCTTTAGGTTCTCCTGGCTAGCTCGGAAAACGCCCTGCAACAATATAAGAGAAAATAAAAGAAAAAGGAAAAAGAATTTGAATTGTTCAAATTCGGTCTATGGAAGAAGGATGAACATATTTAAATATGATTTAAATATGGGAATGGTCAAAAACATGAATAGGATTCATGTGCAAAAAGTCGGTTTTCAGAAAACCGGGTTTAGCCATATTATTTAATTAATATTTGATATTGAATTAAATAATATTAATTAATTAAAAAGTTTAATTAATTAATTAATATATATATTTTATTTATTAAAAAGTTTAATAAATAAATTATTTATTATTATTTAAAATTAATTAAAGAATTAATTTTTAAAAATAATAATATATATATATATATATAAATTAAAAATAATCAAGTGTCTTACATGCATTTTGCATGTAAGACACTTGTAATGTTTTTATGATATATATTTATATATCCTAAATGGCTTTAATAAGATATACAGAGAACGGGGTTGTTGAAGAGGTTGAGTTTTTGGAAGATTTCAAGTGTTTTGGTTTTAAAATTCATCTTTTGAGTTTTATAACCTCAGATCTTCTTCCACCCCTGCCTTCCATTTTCTTTAGTTCTTCTTCTTTGTTTCTTTTCTTTTCTTCTTTCTACGGTGTCCCACAACACCGTTGCTCGGCGCCGAGGATAGCGGGACTACCTGGGGTGGTCCTCGGGGCGTTCGTAAGAAGAGGTCGGAAGAGTTCGTGACGAGGAACGTGCGGCGGAGCTTGAAGAAATTTGAAACTACAAGGGTATGTTTTCTATTTTTTCTCATTTCCGCTTTAAGAGCATGTTTTCTATTTGTTAAATTGATGAAATTAGAGTATCATCGGTTCGAAATCGCTTTCCGCTGCGTAAGTCGCTCCATCAATATAATTATTAATTAAACTTTTTAATTAATAAATATTATTTAATTCAATATCAAATATTGATTAAATAATATAACTAAATCATATTTAAATATGTCTATCCTTCCTCCACAAACCCGAATTTGAACGATTCAAATTCTTTTCTTTTCTTTTATATTGTTTCACGGCTTTATCCGAGCTAGCCAGGAGAACCGTAAGGACCTACAGATCATGAGCTCCAACGATACGAGATTATCCGGTCAAAACTCTTTCAACCGAACTAACCAACATTCGTTAACCCCCGGAGACTCCACTAAAGTCCAAGGGTTGCACTCTCCTCACTGTAGATATATTGTGTCATGTTGATATAACTATCATCAGTAAGTCGATCCTTCACAGGTTGTTCATAATCACAACGGGTCATTTAAACCGTTTAACCCTTGTATTATATCTTGTTCCTTAAGTACCGCTGACACCTCTAATGAACAATTGATTTGTGGTCCAACCATCAAATCAGATTCCTCCCTGATCAGGAGAGGATGGGCCCACTGTTCAAGACCTGGAGTCAGCACTTAAGGGAACAACCTCTCTACTAACCCTTAAAGCGGGTAGGAGTGAATTCCAATCTTGCTACAACTATGTCCGCAGCCACTTATTCAATTTTATCCCCAAGATGGTAGGCATATTGAGTCGGCGATCTGGCCATTCTCACCCGTACAAATCAAAGGATAAGGTTGAATAAACAGGAGTTCATAGTAAGCTCAGGATTGAGATCGAGTTACCTAAGTCATCATATGAAAAAACCGGTCTTTACAGTAAACGGTGTTATAAAGAAAGAGCGATTTTATTTCTTGGTTCGGTCTTGTGCAAACTCATTGCACAGGACGCCCTCACTCACATGTCTCTACATGAAACGATTCGAATCACATCGTTTTGTACTATACAAAGTGAGCCGCATCCAATAGTGTCCCCAGGATAAGGTACCCAGCCTTATCCCTATACTATAGACCATTTTGGCTGTCTACTTGAACTTGATTCACATTCATGTCACACATGAAGTTCAAGTACTCATACTATCGCCACGGGTGTTAGTTATTGGTATAGGTTAATACAAACACAATTCACTAAAAATTCAATAACAACTTTATTGAAATATAATATATACATTCAAACAGTTTACAAACTACGAGTTTTAGGACATAAAACCCAACAAACTCCCACTTGGACTAAAACGTCAGTGGAGTACATGCTGGTCGAGAGAACTAGAATATCAAATATCTAAAGTTTCTCCCACTGTCCTACTGAGCAGCTCGCAGCCCTATACTTTGTAGGTGTCTCTCAAACACTTTAGCCGTGAGAGACTTAGTAAACGGATCAGCAATGTTGTGCTCCGAGGCTACCTGTGTGACGATCACATCTCCTCGTTGCACTATCTCTCTGATGAGATGATACTTCCGCTCAATATGCTTTCCACGCTTATGGCTTCTAGGTTCTTTAGAATTTGCCACTGCACCGCTGTTATCACAATAAAGGGTGATTGGCAAGTTCATATTTGGAACAACTTCCAAATCTGTTAAGAACTTCCTAAGCCATACAGCTTCCTTCGCTGCTTCGTAAGCTGCGACATACTCAGCTTCCATGGTGGAGTCAGCAATACAACCTTGCTTTATACTCCTCCATACTATTGCTTCTCCGTTAAGAGTGAACACTGATCCTGATGTAGATTTCCTGGAATCTATATCAGTCTGAAAATCAGAGTCAGTGTATCCTGCAAGGATCAAATCCTTCGCGCCATACACAAGCACATAGTCTCTCGTTCTCCTAAGATACTTGAGGACATGTTTAACGGCTGTCCAGTGATCATATCCTGGATTGGACTGGAACCTACTGACAATTCCTACTGCATAGCAGATGTCGGGTCGTGTACACAACATAGCGTACATGAGACTACCAACTGCAGATGCATAGGGAATTCGTCTCATATCCTCAACCTCTTGAGGTGTCTTAGGAGACTGTTCCTTAGACAAGTGAATTCCATGCCTAAAAGGCAGCGAACCTTTCTTGGAATTCTGCATCGAATATCTTGACAACACCTTGTCAATATAAGATGCTTGAGACAGCGCTAGCACTTTGTTCTTACGATTCCTTATGATCTGAATCCCTAGAACAAACTGAGCCTCTCCCAAATCTTTCATTTGGAATTGGGTCGCTAGCCAATTCTTAACGTCAGGTAGGAACCCTACATCATTCCCAATGAGTAGTATATCGTCTACGTACAAGACTAAGAAAGCTACAACAGTATTGACTACTTTCTTGTAAACACAAGGTTCGTCAATATTTTGTTCAAAGCCATAAGATTTGATCGCTGTATCAAACCTTATATTCCAGGATCTAGATGCTTGCTTCAACCCATAAATGGATCGATTAAGCTTGCAAACCTTTTGCTCTTGACCCTGAAGTATGAATCCCTCTAGTTGAGCCATATAGACACTCTCCTCAAGATTACCATTCAGAAAGGCAGTCTTGACATCCATTTGCCAGATTTCATAATCATAAAATGTAGCAATGGATAAGAGTATTCTAATCGACTTTAACATGGCAATAGGAGAAAAGGTTTCTTCATAGTCCACCCCTTCTCTTTGGGAATAACCTTTTGCCACAAGTCGAGCCTTAAAGGTTTGCACCTTACCGGCTTGGTCTCGTTTTCTCTTGTAGATCCACTTGCAACCGATAGGTCTTTCACTATCTGGTTGGTCTACAAGATCCCAGACCGAATTGAAGTACATAGACTCCATTTCGAGATCCATGGCTTTAAGCCACTGGTCCTTGTCTATGTCATTCATTGCCTGTTTAAAGGTCAATGGATCCTCAACGCCATCATCAGGTATGACGACTTGAGTTTCAGACAAGTCAATGTAGCGGTCAGGCTGTCTCACATCCCTCCCACTGCGTCGAGGCTTTCTCAACTCTTGAGAAGGACCACCCTGATCAACAACCTTTGTTGATCCGTCTGTAGCTTTCCTGGAAAATTCGGACAAAACAATTTTGCTCGACGGTTGATGATCTCTCATGTGGTCTTCCTCTAAGAACGTGGCATTAGTCGATACTAGTACCTTATTCTCATGAGGATCATAAAATAGACCACCTTTCGTTTCCTTGGGGTAACCTACAAATAGGCACAATTTTGAACGATGTTCCAACTTCTTTGGATTGGGTACTAGCACATGTGTCGGACACCCCCAAATCCTAAAGTGACGTAAACTACCTTTACGCCCTCTCCATAACTCATAAGGTGTTTCAGAAACACTCTTAGAGGGAACCATGTTCAAAATATATACTGCAGTCTCTACTGCATATCCCCAAAACGAACTAGGCAAATGAGCATAACTCATCATAGATCGAACCATGTCTAACAAGGTTCTATTTCTCCTCTCGGACACACCATTCTGCTGTGGTGTTCCTGGCGCTGAGAGTTGAGATACTATTGCATGTTCTATCATATAGTCCTGGAATCTTAAATCCATATACTCTCCACCTCGATCTGATCGGAGTGTTTTTATCGATTTACCTAATGTGTTCTCAACCTCTGCCTTATACTCTTTGAACTTTTCAAGAGCTTCGGACTTATGATGCATTAGATAAAGATAACCGTACCTAGAATAATCATCAATGAAACTGATGAAATATTCATACCCTCCTCGTGCTTTGACATTCAAAGGACCGCAGAGATCCGAATGCACGATTTCTAGAGGTTCTTTGGACCTATGACCTTTTTCAGAAAAAGATCGTTTGGTCATTTTGCCCTCAAGACAAGACTCACATGGCGGTAAAGAGTTGTCCTCTAAACGATTTAGCAGACCATTCTTAACCAATCTCCCAATCCTATTGAGATTAATGTGACCTAGTCTTAAGTGCCAAAGATAAGTACTTGGAGAAAGTTTCTGCCTTTTAGTTTGAGTCTCAGCTGTTTTAAACATTTCAGTGTTCAAAATAGCTTTGGCTTCGGTTGGTCTTAACACATACAAGTTGTTTTCAAGTTTCGCAGAACAAATACGTATACCTCTTTTGCTAATGAACGCTTCATTATGAACAAAAGATACTTTATACAACTGTTCTAACAAACAAGATATAGATACAAGATTCCTCTGGAAGGTAGGAACCAGGAGTACATTTTCTAGTAAAATGAAACTATCTCTATACAACAACTTTACAGCTCCCACTTCTTCAGCTGAGACAACCTCTCCAGTTCCAACTCTGAGAGTTATCTCACCTCGAGAAAGTGGCTGCCAAGAACTAGTTTCCTGAAAAGAAGAACAAACATGGTTAGTAGCTCCTGAATCAAGCATCCAGGTATGACAATCATGTTCTACTAAACATGTTTCAACAACAAGTAAATCATATTTACCTTGTCTTTCCTTCTCAGCCTTTTTCTCTGCAAGATACTTTGGGCAATTCCTTTTCCAGTGCCCATCTACACCACAATGGAAACATTTTCCTTTGTCTGCAGATCTAGTCTTGCTCTTAGCAGTAGGAGGTGTTTTTCCCTTCCTTTTATCTTTCTTCTTCTTTTGAATACTCTTATTCTTAATAGAAGAAAGTTCAGACTTACTCCCAGAAGACGACCCCTTTTGGAATTTCCTAGAAGTGACAACGTTTGCCTCCTTCTCTTTTCCTTTAGAAGTCTGTAGGGACTGATAGGTCTGCAGCTCGCTGAGGAGAGAAGTCAAATTATACTTTATCTTGTTCATTACCATATTGGTTCTGAACTGAAGGAAACTCTTCGGAAGAGATTCCATGATAAAGCTTACTTGACTTGACTCGTCAATAGTAGCTCCGTTTACTTCCGCCACATTGAAGTGGACCATCATGTTAAGGACATGCTCCCTAACAGAGGTTTCCTCCTTCATGCGAGAGTTGTAAACGAATTTGAGGGCTTCATGACAGACCGATGAGGACGGAAGTCCAAACATCTCCTGTAATGAAGACATGATTTCTTTAGCAGAAACCATATCCTCGTGCTTCTTAGCTAACACATCAGATATGCTGGCTAATAAATAGACTCGGGCTTTATCATTAGCCCTTGTCCATCTATCATATGCTTCTCGAACAGTTCGAGTCGCATCCGAGCTAGGAGGGGGAGGACAATCCTCTGATAAGACGAACCTGAGATCATCTAGAACGAGAATCGTATTCAAGTTCGATTTCCAGGTTGCGTAGTTATCGCCGGTTAACTTATCGGAAGCTAGTAAGTGAATGAAAGAGCTAGACATGCTGAAAAGAGAATGAATAAATATTAGTGAAAATGTTTTAACCTAATTTACACACCAATCAAGAATTTAGCAAAGAATAATAATGTACCCAAAACTCATTATTAAACTGCAACGATACTTCAGTGGGTCAGAATGGTCGCTACTGAGGGGCAGTCAAGCATTCCTTCACTGAATCACGACATTCTTGACTAAATGCTAATACCAGAATATCTCATATTCCTATAGCATCTTAGTTATCGCTGTTTGGTCAAGATTTACTAACTCCTTAGCAAATCTCGTAAGTGTGACCCTCCATTTTTAGAATTCATAGGGCGGCCCCAACGATGCAACCGAATGGAAATGTCAAAGTTGGGAATGGCTCTATGTTTCTTTATCCATAAATGGTGATTGAGATGTTCCGATTCCTATGAAACGGCCCTCCGAATGGATCGGTACCACTTGTGGGCACCTAGCAGGCAGAACATAGGAATCTCACGGTTCAATCCAATGGAGGAGACCGCAGGATGTATTGACATACTTCCTTCTCCCACTTATTATAAATACTTTCTCCATTCACCTTGCTCTTGAATTATGCAAATACCATCCGAATGGGGATGCCCTATTGACATCACGAGGCCGAGCATAATTCTCACGGTGTGAACTTAACAGAGAACGTAGAAGGAGAGGGACATATCATATATACCTTCTCAACACCTCTACTAAGTATTTTAAGACGGAATGGGTAAATTACTCAGGCAATATCCGGCTAAGACAATAAGGCCTAAGTCTAGGTAAAACAAATTTTTACCTATGATGTCTAGGTGATAAACACTTTATTACCTCACACCACTCACGCATGCTCATAAAGCCGGGTTAACTTTACTCAAGTATCGGATGGTCCCCAGGTAGGAGGTGTTCCGTAAACCGTCAGCTTAAATACCTCCAACCTCGAACAGGATGTCCCCGGGTGAGTTTCTTGTAACCTTAGAATTTACAAGATATCGACCTATTCATCTAATGAAACGGAACGATACATTCAACCCTAAGTGAGCATGCCTTTGTCTTTGTTATAGATTTTAAAAGTCTATGTCAATTTTACAACGCTTTGCAAAACTAAGACTTACTACAACAAACTTCTACATGCTTCTCAAACATGCATCACTAAGGCACGACAAGTTGAATATTTAATTTCATAATTAATATAACAATTATATCGATTATGTTTTTAAATATACAACTCCTAATTCATAAATTAATATAACACTTATATCAATTCTCATGAATTAAGCATGCATCCTATACATTATAACACTTATAACAAACAAAATGCATCTTATGTTGGATGTTTAATTTCATAATTAATATAACACTTATATCAATTATTCTATTAAGCAAACAACATCTAATTCATGAATTAATATAACTCTTATATTAATACTCATGAATAAACATGCATCCTATACATTATAACACTTATAATATACCATGTGCATAAAATTAGGGCAACCTATGTTGTTGATTCAATTTCATAATTAATATAACACTTATATCAATTATCCTATAGAACTAACAACAACTAATTCATGAATTAATATAACTTTTATATCAAAACTCATGAATTGTCAAATATGCATACGATATATTATAACACTTATAACATATTTTCAATGCATGAAGCATGCTTCCTACGGTGGGATTTTAAATCTATATGACATACGTTATGCACATACAAACATGGAATTTAATTAAAACATACATTCACAATGCATAATTAATTAAACACACTAAAGTGGATCGATTTTGGCATTTAGCAAGCAATAACTAATTTATTACAAGCTTGATCAACAAGCTAAGTCTTGAGCGGACTTCGAACTCTTCGCACCGCCTTTGACCAACTTGCTTCCTCCGAACGCTTCGGCCAAAATTTCTTCGAATTTCTCCTTGTAATGCCCAGAACGAGTTTGAAATTACACCGAACATTTCGGCGAGTTTCAAACTGAAACTTCTTTCACAAAGAACCCTATATGGACTCTAATGACTCTAAAAATACAGACTCTTTAGCATGCATTAAAGCCCATACATTCTCGGGCAATTACAAATAATGAAATTCAAAAGAAACTATGCCAAAATCGATATTCACTTTAGAATTCCATTTAGAAACAATTTCTAAATAAAACCCACCATAACTTAAATTGATTGAAATTGAGTGGCCAAAAACACTCTGATACCAATTGATGGAGCGCTGATGGAACGCAGCGGAAGCGATTTGGATCATAGACACTCTAATTTCATCAATTTAAACAAATGGAAACATGCAAAAGCAATGAAAAAGAGAAATTAGAACACATACCCTTGTCGTTCGTATTTCTCCAGTTTTCACTGCCAGAAGCTCCTCACGAGCTCACCGAGCCTTCTCACGAAACCTTCGTGGACCACCCACGGTAGTCCCGCTATCCTCAGGCCGAGAAACGGAGTGGTGGGACTCCTCTTACAAGAGAAAAGGAGGAAGAAGCTCCACTGAAGAAAAACTAATTTTACTTCACAGAAAGCTGAGGAAGAAAGAAGACGGAAGAAGCTGAAGAGAGAGAGAGAAAAATGAAAATCTCATTTTCATTTAACTACCCCAAACAGCACTAACAAATTCCTTTTCCTTTTTTTTTTTTTTTTTTTTTTTAAAACAATTGATCTGAGTCATAAATATATACTCTGTATATATTTACATGTGTCTTACATTGCATGTAAGACACATGTAAATATATATATATATATATATATATATTTAAAAATTATTATTGCACTCAAAAAAAAAATAAAAAAAAATTATTATTATTAATAAAAATAATAATAATTATTTTATTAATTAAACTTTTTAATTAATAAAAAATATATATATATATAAATTAATTAATATTATTTAATTCAATATCAAATATTAATTAAATAATATAATTAATCCCGGTTTTCCGAAAACCGACTTTTTGCACATGAATCCTATTCATGTTTTCAGATCAATCTCATATTTAAATCATATTTAAATATGTCCATATTTAAATCATATTTAAATATGTCTATCCTTCTTCCACAAACCCGAATTTGAACGATTCAAATTCTTTTCTTTTCTTTTATATTGTTTCACGGCTTTATCCGAGCTAGCCAGGAGAACCGTAAGGACCTACAGATCATGAGCTCCAACGATACGAGATTATCCGGTCAAAACTCTTTCAACCGAACTAACCAACATTCGTTAACCCCCGGAGACTCCACTAAAGTCCAAGGGCTGCACTCTCCTCACTGTAGATATATTGTGTCCTGTTGATATAACTATCATCAGTAAGTCGATCCTTCACAGGTCGTTCATAATCACAACGGGTCATTTATACCGTTTAACCCTTGTATTATATCTTGTTCCTTAAGTACCACTGACACCTCTAATGAACAATTGATTTATGGTCCAACCATCAAATCAGATTCCTCCCTGATCAGGAGAGGATGGGCCCATTGTTCAAGACCTGAAGTCAGCACTTAAGGGAACAACCTCTCTACTAACCCTTAAAGCGGGTAGGAGTGAATTCCAATCTTGCTACAACTATGTCCCCAGCCACTTATTCAATCTTATCCCCAAGTTGGTAGGCATATTGAGTCGGCGATCTGGCCACTCTCACCCGTACAACTCAAAGGATAAAGTTGAATAAACAGGAGTTCACAGTAAGCTCAGGATTGAGATCGAGTTACCTAAGTCATCAAATGAATAAACCGGTCTTTACAGTAAACGGTGTTATAAAGAAAGAGCGATTTTATTTCTTGGTTCGGTCTTGTGCAAACTCATTGCACAGGACGCCCTCACTCACATGTCTCTACATGAAACGATTCGAATCACATCGTTTTGTACTATACAAAGTGAGCCGCGTTCAATAGTGTCCCCAGGATAAGGTACCCAACCTTATCCCTATACTATAGACCATTTTTGGCTGTCTACTTGAACTTGATCCACATTCATGTCACACATGAAGTTCAAGTACTCACACTTTCGCCACGGGTGTTAGTTATTGGTATAGGTTAATACAAACACAAATCACTAAAATTCAATAACAACTTTATTGAAATATAATATATACATTCAAACTGTTTACAAACACGAGTTTTAGGACATAAAACCCAACACAAATATCAGTAAGACTCCTTCAGCTCCCGTGATTAACGCTGCTCTTAATGGTCAAGATACTTTTGAAAATCCCCCAGCTGGCCGTTTGAAGCTTAGGAATCCGGCTACTTTGGCTCCTTTGGAAAGTCAAGTTAAGGGGGATTCTCTCTCCATGAGCAATGTCATAAAGTCCTTGGATGCCCGTTATGGAAAGTCAACTGGTGCTTCTCCTCATGTTGGGCCGATTGATGGATTTCAAATGGCCAAGCAACGGCGTGATGGCCATCCTGATTTTCCAAATTCGCATGGGTCTTCTAATGTAAGCTGCAATGGGCTAGGCCCAAATGAGTTTCTCACTAATGGGCTAGGTTCAATTGGGATGCGGTCCATTGGGCTTGACCAAGATGGGCTTGATGCAATTGGGCTAGGCCAAGATGGGCTTAATGGTCTAGGCCAAAATGGGCTCAATGAATTGAATCACAATGGGCCACTTAATGCTAATGGGCTTGATAAATTGAGTTCGGGCCCATTGATTGGTTTAGGTCAAGGAGTCTTGCCAATGGGGACATCTTCTTTTAGCCCAATCGGGCGTGGACAGTTGGGCAATTTGGTGACCCGCCGTAGTGTCCCCCCTCGGGAGGAGTTATTGGCCTTGGAGGGAAAGGATGGAGCTAGTGAGTCTGGAATGGGGTTTGGCTCGCTTGGGACGAGGTTTGGGTCGGGGATTCCAGGAAAGTTTCCTCTGTTAGGCCAACCTCGCTCGGGTATGTTTGCTAGTGAGGGGGATGTTGTGTCTATGGGTTCTGAGGATGGTTCTGGGCCGAATCTTGGTGGGCCCTTTGGGGCCCGAGGGGCCAATGGTCCGGGACAGCAGTCTACTTGGGCCAATCTGTTTGGGCCCAGTGGATCTCCCCTACTGATGAACCCCTACTCTATAACCCTCCTATTGATAAGGATGGGCTTATGTTTGCCATTCCCTCGGATGAGGTTATTGAGGAGGGCATAGCAGTCTGGAGAGGTTCTTTGGTGGGTCAATTTGTTGATGGCAAACTTCCATTTTCTGTTCTTGATCGTCTTGTCAGGAAGATTTGGGGACATGTGGAAGTTCCAACCATTAACTTGTTTGATAATGGATTGATCATTTTCAGGTTCCAAAAGGACTCAGCGGAACGCAGCGGAAGCGATTTGGATCATGGACACTCTAATTGATGGAGCGTTGATGGAACGCAGCGGAAGCGATTTGGATCATTTTTTTTTTTTGCAACGGTATTTTAATAAATGCGAGGATTGAACCCATGACCTTTTGGTCACGGGCACAACCTTATGCCAATTGAGCTATGCTCGGTTTGGCTGCGATTTGGATCATGGACACTCTAATTTCATCAATTTAAACAAATGGAAACATGCAAAAGCAATGAAAAAGAGAAATTAGAACACATACCCTTGTCGTTCGTATTTCTCCAAATTTCACCGCCAGAAGCTCCTCACGAGCTCACCGAGCCTTCTCACGAAACCTTCGTGGACCACCAACGGTAGTCCCGCTATCCTCAGGCCGAGAAACGGAGTAGTGGGACTCCTTTTACAAGAGAAAAGGAGAAGAGGAAGAGGAAGAAGAGAAGGACAGAGGGCTGCTGAGAGACGAATTCAAAAAATCTCTTCTTGCAAAAACGTGAACCCCTCAAAATGAATTGAATCAAATTCAATTCTCTGAAAACAAATTCTTCTCATCTCTATCTTTGGCCCATTGTTATACGTAATATATATATATTGATTCAACATGTGTCTTGCTGCATGCAAGACACATGTATGTATATATATATATATAATTATTATTATTATTAAAAATAATAATAATAATTTTATTTATTAAACATTTTAATAAATAAAATATATATATAATTATTAATTAAACTTTTTAATTAATAAATATTATTTAATTCAATATCAAATATTGATTAAATAATATAACTAAACTCGGTTTTTCAGAAAAAAATCGACTTTTTTCACATGAATCTCATTCATGTTTCAGGCCAATGCCATATTTAAATCATATTTAAATATGTCTATCCTTCCTCCACAAACCCGAATTTGAACGATTCAAATTCTTTTCTTTTCTTTTATATTGTTTCACGGCTTTATCCGAGCTAGCCAGGAGAACCGTAAGGACCTACAGATCATGAGCTCCAACGATACGAGATTATCCAGTCAAAACTCTTTCAACCGAACTAACCAACATTCGTTAACCCCCGGAGACTCCACTAAAGTCCAAGGGCTGCACTCTCCTCACTGTAGATATATTGTGTCCTGTTGATATAACTATCATCAGTAAGTCGATCCTTCACAGGTTGTTCATAATCACAACGGGTCATTTAAACCGTTTAACCCTTGTATTATATCTTGTTCCTTAAGTACCACTGACACCTCTAATGATCAATTGATTTGTGGTCCAACCATCAAATCAGATTCCTCCCTGATCAGGAGAGGATGGGCCCACTGTTCAAGACCTGGAGTCAGCACTTAAGGGAACAACCTCTCTACTAACCCTTAAAGCGGGTAGGAGTGAATTCCAATCTTGCTACAACTATGTCCCCAGCCACTTATTCAATTTTATCCCCAAGATGGTAGGCATATTGAGTCGGCTATCTGGCCACTCTCACCCGTACAAATCAAAGGATAAGGTTGAATAAACAGGAGTTCATAGTAAGCTCAGGATTGAGATCGAGTTACCTAAGTCATCATATGAAAAAACCGGTCTTTACAGTAAACGGTATTATAAAGAAAGAGCGATTTTATTTTTTGGTTCGGTCTTGTGCAAACTCATTGCACAGGACGCCCTCACTCCCATGTCTCTACATGAAACGATTCGAATCACATCGTTTTGTACTATACAAAGTGAGCCGCATCCAATAGTGTCCCCAGGATAAGGTACCCAGCCTTATCCCTATACTATAGACCATTTTGGCTGTCTACTTGAACTTGATTCACATTCATGTCACACATGAAGTTCAAGTACTCATACTATCGCCACGGGTGTTAGTTATTGGTATAGGTTAATACAAACACAATTCACTAAAAATTCAATAACAACTTTATTGAAATATAATATATACATTCAAACAGTTTACAAACTACGAGTTTTAGGACATAAAACCCAACACAAAAAAGACTGTGAGTAGTTTTGATCCCATCCTCCCTACACAGGTGTCTACTAAGGGTGGGGTCAGGGTGCCGGCCCAGAGTGATGGGGTGAGCTCGGATCAGGTAGGGGTTGCTAGTGGGGAGGGTGAACAGGCCTCCTCTCTCGAGGCTGGTGATGACTTTATCCCTGTGGGAGGGAAATCTCGCAGGCGTAAACGGAAGAAGGCTGCCAAGTCCTTGGCTGCAGACTCGTCTGCCCTTCCCATTGCCTTGGCTAGTCTCCCGAGTTCTCCTATTGGCCCCTCCCCTCGGCTCCCCCGTTCTCCTGAGCCCCCGAAGGGGGTACATGTGACTAACTCTTTCGGTTCTCTTTCGGATTCATTGGGGTGTGATTTGGCCCCCCCGAGGGTGGTTTCCTTAGTGGAAATGGCGATCTGTGACAGTGTGGACCCCCGATGGTGTCAGGATGCCATTGTCTCCCCTTCTACTTCCTATGTCTAGTTGGTGCTCGTGGAATGTGCGCGGTCTCACTGACCCGACAAAAGGTCGATGTGTTCGATCCTTTTTGCAGTCTGAGAATATTGGTTTCTGCTGTCTGGTAGGAACTAAGGTTAAGGCTCATCAGTTTGATTTCGTGTTTCGTTCCTTTGGGGCCGATTGGCAGTGTGTTTGTAGTTATGGGGATAGTGGCCTGGGTCGTTGGTAGAAGGATTTTTGAATGTCCAACTAACTTTCGGGGTGTCGAATCCCGCCAAAATAAAATTTATAAATACCGAAACAACTAAGCTTTGCAGCTAGCGGTAACGGGTCGATCCACAGGGAACCTTAATCAATCTCTCCTAATTAATTTCTATTTGTCTTTTAAACTAAAACTCAAAATAAAATAAAAGGGGGAATTAATTAAAACTAAACTAAGTAAAATTAAGCTAACGGAAAAATAAATGCGAAAAGTAAAGAGCGGAAAAATAAATGGAACACGTGCTCCTAATTCGAGGGATCGGGATTTATCTTGATGCGCTTAGATCATAGGGATTCTAATCATGCTTGTAATTTAATCTCATGCACGCGAAATGTTTGCTCGTTTCCGTAGCAAACATCCCAAAGAATTAATTAGAAAAGTGCAATTCCAATTAAACATGCTCGCTAATTAATCTAAGTTAGCTACGCTTAAATCAATCAAAGAACAGTGACGGGTAATATCGCGACGAACCGATTGATCGAGAACTCGACCAATTGGCGCGATTTCTATTATTTCCCTAAGTCTATCGTGCAAACGATAATTAATGTTATTCTCCTACTGTCACTTAGGCTAGAATTAATTAGTGACGCTTAGACCCTTGTTACCTAGCGATTGAGGCAATTATACGTCCTAACCTTTAACGGTAAAACATGCGTGAGGACTCGGACGTCACTCCTAATCAGTCATACATGCTCATGGGATTCAAATAAAGGAAGAATCATGCAAGAAACTATCAAATACAAGCTGGAAATTTGAAGCTAAACCCTCCCTAATGCATCAAGACAACCCTAAACTCGAATTAGAGCACTTACCTTAGCCAAACGTGATGAAAATTGATCCAAAATTGTCCAAAAATCTTGAAAAATGATGAAAATATCACCAAACCCGAGGCTACAACTCTCAATATCGAAATTTCTCTCTCCTAAGTGAATGGTGGCTGAAAAACTAGGTTAAAATGCTTAAAAAGCTAAAAAAATGAGTTTTGGGCCGAAATTGGCCAATTGGGCCGCGCAGGGGCGCGCGGACGGGTCGGCAGGCGCTGAGGCGGGCGGATGGGCGCGCGCGGGCTCGGGGCGGATGGGCGAGGCCTGGTGGGCCGCGCATAGGCGCGCGGATGGGCCGCGCGCGCGTGCGGAGCGGGTCGTGGGCGCGCGGATGGGCGAGGCGGGCGCTGGAGCGGGCTGGACGATGGAGTTGGCCGCTGACCATTGACCGTTGACCGTTTGACTTTTTACAAAAATAATAAAAATCCTGCAGCCACCATGATTCGAACCTTGGCTTCACAATTCAATTAGCAAAGCCAACACCATTAAGCCACTAATCAGTTTTGAGTTGAAATTAGATTATTTAATTAATGTAGTATAATCACTCAAAACAATTAATTAATAAAATGTTCTAAAATATTCATTTAAGCCCTTAATTAATGTCAATGCCCGATTTACCCCTTAACAATTAAATTATACAAAATAGATCAATTAAACCCAATTAATTACTCTAATTTACAAGACTTAGGAGCTATATATTAGCACTTTTAGAGTGCTATCAGTCGTTTTTGGGTGTTATGGCGTTCCCGCAGTTTCTCTTTCTCCCCTAGCATGATTAGTCCTCAGTTGGTTACTGGCTCCTTGGTGGACCTGTCTTCTCAGGTTGTGACTCATATTGCCTGTGTGTATGGGTCCAATCTCGAGGCTGGGCGGTCTGCTTTGTGGAGGGAGTTGGCCTTGGCTTGTTCGAGTTGGTCTTCCCCTGGAGTGGTTATGGGAGACTTTAATGAGACTCGCCGGTTGACTGAAAGGAGTAGGGGTAATCATAGCATTTCTGCGATGGGAGCCTTTGATACTGCTCTCCTAGAGGCTGACTTGGTTGAGCTACCGGTTCAGGGGAATTGGTTCACTTGGACTAGTCGCCCGAGGGGTGGCCCAGGAGGTCAGTTGGGAAGGTTGGATAGAGTTTTGGTCAATGCTGAGTGGGCTTCTGGTCGGCCTATGTGTGTGGTGCACGTGCATGACTGGGGTGTTTCTGACCATAGTCCGATGGTTTTCTCTCCAGGCCCTTTAGGTGCTCGTCGGTCTCCCTCCTTTCGGTTCTTTAACCATTGGGGGGAGTCTGATAGGTTTTTGTCTGTGATCGCTAGTAGGTGGGTGACCCATGTTGGGGTCTCTCCGCTTGTTAGCTTCGCTCGCAATTTAAAGGGCTTAAAGGGGTCTCTCAGGCAGGAGTTTGGGACGCCGATTGCCGTGCTTAGTCAGCAGGTTATTGATCTTCGCTTGGCCATGGAGGCTGCCCAGGCGGGAGTTTTGGCAGACCCCCTTTCTCCCTCCCTCCAGCTTCAGGCCGCTGAGGCTTCTGATAGGTTCTCGGCAGCAGCTAGGTGTGAAGAAGCCTCCCTTCGGCAGAAATCGAGGGTTAAGTGGCTGGCGTTAGGGGATAGGAACTCGGGGTTCTTTCACAGGAGCGTGAAAGTTAGGGCAGCCCTGAATAGCTTTTCCTCTTTGGTTGATGGTTCTGGGGTTAGGATGTCTTCCCATGAGGACATCTCGAGATCTCTGGTTCATTATTTCTAGGGTCTCTTGGGGTCCCAAGGGGTTGGTTATCGTGACCTCACAGAGCGATTAAAGCCGATGGTGGGTGAGCGATTAAACCCTAAACCTTGTTCGTCATGTGTAAGGAAATCTTGTCGCGGCTGCTGAATTCCCCGCCGCCTGAGTTTGAGTTTCATCCCAAGTGTGAGAAGGTTAATCTTACCCATCTTTGCTTTGCGGATGACTTGATGATTTTCTCTGCGGGGAACAGGACTTCTTTGAGGTTTGTTCAGCAGACATTACTTCACTTCCAGGAGCTTTCAGGCCTTGTGGCTAACTCCGCTAAGAGCTCGATGTTCTGTGCGGGGGTCCCTGTCCAGGTGGCTGTCGGTCTGGCTGAGTTCATGGGTGTTGCTCTTGCGACCTTGCCTGTTTGTTACTCAGGTCTCCCTCTCATCTCTGGTCGGCTGTCTTCTCGGGATTGCCAGCCTCTGATTGATCGGATCACCTCTAGGATTGGCAGTTGGACTGCTAGGGCTCTTTCCTATGCGGGAAGGTTGCAGCTTATCCAGTCGGTCCTCCAGAGCTTCCAGGTCTATTGGGCTAGTGTGTTTGTGCTGCCTGCTCGTATAGTCCATAGGGTTGAGAGTTTGCTTCGGTGCTACCTCTGGAAGGGCTCTCGTTCTGGTCGTCGGGGGGCGAAGGTTGCCTGGGATGACATTTGTTTGCCGAAGAGGGAGGGAGGTTTGGGTATTCGTCACATCCAATCCTGGAACTCGGCAGCGGTTATGAAGCTCCTTTGGCTCCTTCTGCTTCGCTCTGGTTCTCTGTGGGTGGCTTGGATGGAGGAGTATATCCTCTGTGGTCGGTCTCTATGGACGATTCCTGTGTCGTCTATGTGGTCTTGGTGCCTCAAAGCGATTATGGAGCTTCGGGACCAATTCCGTCCACTTGTCCGGTTTTCCATTGGCGACGGTTCTAGGTGTCGTATGTGGGTTAGACCATGGCTGCCTGATGGTCCGATTCTCCCAAGAATTAGTGATCGTATCTTGTATGACGCAGCTAGTCATATTCAAGCTATGGTCTCTGATTTTCTGCTTCCTGATGGTTCGTGGCGGTGGCCGGTCGTGTCTCCTGAATTGTTGGAGATCGCTGATGCTGTGCGCTCTACTGTGTGTTGCCCAGGTAGGGAGGATAGGTTGATCTGGGTTCCAGGCGTGATTGGTTTTTCGGTTTCGAGTGCTTGGGAGGCGATTCGCCCCCGTGGGACAGTGGTTCCGTGGCAGGGTTTGCTATGGTTCGGGGGGAATATTCCGCGTCATGCTTTTGTCACCTGGCTGGCCTTGAGGGACCGTTTGTATACCCGTGATAGGCTGGCTAGGTGTATCCCCTCGACACCTACCGATTGTTTGCTTTGTTTGTCCGGGACTGAGTCCCGAGACCACTTGTTCTTTCAGTGCCCCTTTGCGAGTTTGGTGTGGGAGGATATCCTCTGTTGGGGCAGAGCTTCCCGCCTCGTTCTCCCTTGGGATGCTGAGCTTGAGTGGATTTGTCGGGTGAGTGCTGGGCAGCACAAGCGTAAGCTTGTTTGGAGAGTGGCCTGGTGTGCTGTGATCTACCATATTTGGATGGAACGCAACTTGCGTTTTCACGGCCTGGGTCACTGTCCTCCTTAGTCGGTTATCGCTGCTATTCGGTCTGATATTTCTTCTGCATGCTCGTCCTGGGTGGGTGCGGTTTCGGCCGGCTCATCCTCGGATTCTTTTGATTGACTTTGTCTTGTTCTTTGAGTGTGTGCAGGTGTTTTGTCAGGTTGCTCTTTGCGGTGCTGTTTCGCTTCTGGCGATTGCTTCTTCCCCTGCTCTGTCCCTGGTTGCTGCTGCTGTCTCTTCTCTTGAGGGGTTTTCAGTTTTGGTCTGTGCGGCTTGGTTGTTTGAGCTTGTCCCTGTGCTTTTTCATGCTCTGAGGTCGCTGCTTGCAGAGGCTCGATCAGTTGCTTGCTTTCTTCACCTGTCTGTCATTTGCTGTCCTTGGCCCTTTCTTCCCTGGTGGGCTTCTTGTGTGGGGGCTTTGAGAGGCTAGTCTGTGGGTGTCACTAGCTGTAGGGGTTGGTTCAGGCGGTGCTTGCTTCTTCTGCAGTTGGCTGTCCTTCTCTGCTCTGTGGGGGCTCTTTGTCCCCTGGCGGTCCTGGTTCCAAATTGAGTTGAGTTGTTCTGGATGCTTGTTGTCACCCCGAAAGGCGCTTTGTCCTGAGGGTGTGTGGGCTTTTGGTGGGTCCTTGGATCTGGCTTTGTCGAGGGAAGCGATGCTGGCTGGGTCCCTGTGGCTTTCTGCCGTGCCTGCATACCGGATGGTTGTTCTTTTGCCAGAAGTAGGGGGAAGACGAGTTGATGGGCCTCTTCTTTGTTTGGTTTCTTGGTCGTGCTTGGGTGGCAGGATTCTTGCTTGCATATGATGGATGGCCAGTTTGGCCCCTTTTTTCTTAGCATCTGCCAGTCCTCCCTCTGTTTTTGCTTGGTGCCCCTTGACCCTGTCTGGAGTCGCTCCTTTCGCTCGTGCCGGCTGGGGGATGGATGGCCTGGGGTGTTGTGTGGGCGGATGAGGAGTCATGCTTCGTTCGTGTTCTGTCTTATTGTTTTCTCTTGCTTCAGCTGGTTCTTTTGCTTTTTGAGTTGTGTTACATTTATCTGCTTTTTATCCTTTCTGGCTCCTTCCCGCTTGTGGGTTGGATGTTGGGGTTTGTTGTTGTTGGTTTCTTTGTTGCTTTCCCTCGGGGTGTGAGGTTTCCGTTGGGTTGTTTTGGTTTTGTTGTCGTACATTGGTTCTCCCAGTGCTTGTTCTCTTGTTTGTTGTGCCCTTTGGCCTCGGGCTTTGAGGTCTTTTTGCTTATATATAATCACATTTGCAACAAAAAAAAAAGATGGCCCAAAAGGCAAAACTTCTTGCCCTAAGCCATTTAAATTTGGGCCCATACCCAATTGGTCAAGCCCATTAAGGTTAATCCCAGTTTGATCCAACTCCTGAAGCCCATCTTGGCCCAGCCCATTACCTTGGCCAAGCCCAGAACCATTACCATTAGGGGCAAGACCATTTGGGTAGTCAAATTGGGTAGCACAATTAGAAATGACTTCCAACTTCCCACGGGTTTGAGAGGTGGAAAGAATTGACTTGCCATCTTTGGCTTTGAAGCCCAATTGACCGTTAGAGCCCAAAGATTTGGCCATAGAGAGAGAAAGATCTCCAATTAAATCCTTTTCAAAACTTGCCTTATTTGTCCATGAGGAAGCATGCTGTAAACGGGCAACTTGGTGAGAATCCAAATTAGCAGCCTTGTCATTTAAGTCATCCACATGCATCACGGGGGAGGAAGAGCAGCTCACATTCTTACTCCCAATAATCCCGCCCAAGCTTTTAATTGACTTACCTTGCTTAGGAAACTCAATGAAAGCAGGATCCGCAGCCGCCGCAGCCCCTGTAGAGGACGCGAGTTCACCTAACTCGTCATCTTCATCCTCCAGCCGAAGCTTACCATCCTCAATCATCCGCAAATTCGGGTAAGAGGAAGCCTCTGACTTAGAACTATTACTTCGGGGCTGAGGACATAGCACACCCTCAACGGAAATATCAACTCGAGCAATGGAATGCAATGGAAGGGTCTGACCCCCTGTTTTTCCTATTTTTGAAGGATTCGAGATTTGCCCAGAAAAACCAGAGGACTTAACTTGAACACTCTTCGACCCTTGACTAGAGCTTGCCTCACCAATACTCCCAGCCTCCACGGAATTTAAATTGAGTTCATGAGCAGACAACTGTTTCAACAACTCAGTAGCCTCACAACCCAGGCTCTGTTTTTTCTCAGAATTTAAAACCGAAGATGGAGCATCTAAAGTCGACCGCCTAGGTGCCAGCCCCCTAGAAGACTTACCTAAAGCATTATTGGGGACAGTCGAAGGCTCCCCACACGCAGCCACTGAAGATCCAGCCCCTAAGTTAGCTGCGGACTTAGGAGGACGCAAACCAGAAGGCAGTCCAAAACTTTGAGCAAACGGCTTTTTCTGTGGGGATTTCTTCCTCCTCATAATTGAGCCCCAAAACGTGAAGCCAATGAAGAAGAATAACCCTTAACTCCCACAAACCAACGTCCAAGGAAACCAAGAGCAGCATAAAACGCACACTAAAAACGAAGAAAAGAACGCAAAAACAGAGAGGATGGAATACGCAAAACAGAGTGTGAAAGAGAACTTACCTCGGTGATGCGCCCAGCTCCGCTACCTTCATAAGCATGCCATACGAATCTTCAACTAGCAGCCATGGATGACCACGAACCACCATAGGAGAAACTCGAAAAAATCAGTCCCCCAAAAAATTTTTCAAGTTGTTATTAAAATATATAGCTGTATCCAGGGTTTTAGTAACAGAAAGCTTATGGAAACAAGAAGCTAACTATGTAAAATTTGCCTTTTATAGGCGGTATATAATGCAGTTAAATATTTTAAATCATCCATGCCCCGTTTGCACGGTGCAGGATCAATCAACCCCCAGTCTGGGCTATCTAGGTGATTTTATAGGCGGTATATAATGCAGTTAAATATTTTAAATCATCCATGCCCCGTTTGCACGGTGCAGGATCAATCAACCCCCAGTCTGGGCTATCTAGGTGATGCGCTCACTCACCCGTTGCACCAAGTGGTTGTTTGATAATTTTTAAGAAAATCTGCCCTAGGGCAGAATCGAACCCCCACTCTCTGCTATCTTAGGCGGAGCGCTCACCCACTGCACCAAGTGGTTGTTCGATTAAAAATTTGCCTTTTATAGGCGGTATATAATGTAGTTAAATATTTTTAAATCATCCATGCCCCGTTTGCACGGTGCAAGATCAATCAACCCCCAGTCTAGGCTATCTAGGTGATGCGCTCACTCACCCGTTGCACCAAGTGGTTGTTTAATAATTTTTAAGAAAATCTGCCCTAGGGCAGAATCGAACCCGCACTCTCTGCTATTTTAGGCGGAGCGCTCACCCACTGCACCAAGTGGTTGTTCGATGATGGGATTATGTTTGCCATTCCCTCGGATGAGGTTATTGAGGAGGGCATAGCAGTTTGGAGAGGTTCGTTGGTGGGTCAGTTTATGGATGGCAAACTACCTTTTTTTGTTCTTGATCGGCTGGTCAAGAGGATTTGGGGACATGTGGAAGTTCCAACCATTAACTTGTTTGATAATGGTTTGATCATCTTCAGGTTCCAAAAGGACTCAGCCCGGGACTGGGTCCTGGAGAATGGCCCCTGGCACTTTGGGGGGAAGCCTATCCTTCTGAGGCAGTGGGCCCCTGGGATAGTACCTCAGACCTTTGTGTTCGATAAAATTCCTGTGTGGGTAAAGTTTTTTCATGTCCCTATGGAATTATGGACCACTCCTGGGTTGAGTAACATTGTGAGTACGGTTGGTGTTCCTTTTGATGGAGCGACATGCGCAGCGGAAAACGATTTCGGACCGATGATACCCTAATTTTATCAATTTAACAAATAGAAAACATGCTCTTAAAGCGGAAATAAAGAAAAATAGAAAACATACCCTTGAAGTTCTAATTTTTCTTCGCGTTCCGCCGGCCGTTCTTCGTCACGAACTCTTCTAGCTTCTTCTCACGAACACGCCGAGGACCACCCCAGGTAGTCCCGCTATCCTCGGCGCCGCGCAACGGAGTTGTGGGACTCCGTTACAAGAGAAAAGAAAAGAAAGAAGAAGAAGAAGAAGAAGGAGAAGGAATTGAAGAGGAAAGAAAAGAGCATCACAGAAACAAGAACATCAAAATCCTCTGGCCAAAACCATTCATCAATATATAATACATACATATGTATATATATATAAAAAGAACAAGTGTCCTACATGCATAATGCATGTAGGCCACTTTCATTTTTTTTTTTTTATATATATATATATATATATTATTATTATTATTATTTTAAAAATTAATACAATATTAATTTTAAATAATAATAAATATTTTATTTATTAAACTTTTTAATAAATAAAATATATATATATATTATTAATTAATTAAACTTTTTAATTAATTAACATTATTTAATTCAATATCAAATATCAATTAAATAATATGGCTCAACTCGGTTTTCCGAAAACCGAATTTTTGCACATGAATCCTATTCATGTTTTAGACCATTCCCATATTTAAATCATATTTAAATACGTCCATAATCCTTCCAAAAACTGAATTTGAACAATTCAAATTCTTTATCTTTTTCTTTTATTTTCTCTTATATTGTTGCACGACGTTATCCGAGCTAGCCAGGAGAACCTAAAGGACCTACAGATCATGAGCTCCAACGATACGAGATTATTCGGTCAAAACTCTTTTAACCCGAATCAATCAACTTTCGTTAACCCCCGGAGACTCCACTATAGTCCGAGGGCTGCACTCTCCTCACGGTAGATATATTGTGTCCTCTTGATATAACCGTCATGGGCAAGTCGACCCTTCACACGTTATTCGTAACCACAGCTAGGTCGTTTAAACCGTTTAACTCCTGGGTTACGTCTTTGTTCCTTAAGTACCACTGACACCTCTAATGAACAATTGATCAGTGGTCCAACCAACAGATCAGAAACCCTCTCTCACGAGGAGAGGGTAGGCGCCTATTGTTCAAGCCCTGGAATCAGCTATTAAGGGAACAACCTATCTACTAACCTTGAAGAGCGGGTTAGGAGTGAACTCCATCTTACTACACTATGTCCCCAGCTACCTATTGGACTTTATCCTTGAGATGGTAGGCTTATTGAGCGGACATTCTACCACTCTCACCCATACAGATCTAAGGATACTGTCTAATAAGCAGGAGTTCATAGTAAGCTCAGGATTGAGATTGAGTTACCTAGGCCATTATATGAAATAGTCGGTCTCTTCAGTAAACGGCGTTATAAAGAGAGAGCAACTTTTCGTGGTTCAGTCTTACGCAAACTCATCGCGTAGGACGCCCCCGCTCGCACATCTCGATGTGAAACGATTCGGATCACATCGTTTTGTACAATACAAAACGGGCCGCATCCAATAGTGTTACCAGGATAAGGTACCCAGCCTTATCCATATACTATAGACCGTTTTGACTGTCTACTTGAGTTTGACCCACATTCATGTCATACATGAAACTCAAGTATTCATGATCGTCAAGGGTGTTGGTCATTGGTATAGATTAATGCAAACACGTTTCACTTTATTCCAGCAAACACCTTTACTGAATAAAACTTAATAACTCATTATTACTAAATAGATAATTTACAAACATAATTGTTTACAAACCACGAGTTTTAGGACATTAAACCCAACAAACTCCCACTTGGACTTAAACGTCCGTGGTGTACATGTTGGCGAGGAGAACTATAATATCATATATCTATAGTCTTCTCCCACTATCCTATTTAGCAACCCGGAGCCCTAAACTCTTTAGGTATCTCTCAAACACTTTAGCCGTGAGAAACTTAGTAAACATTTCAGCATGAAGTACTATGAGGCATTCCATGTGACCATCACATCTCCTCATCCGCACTACTTAAGAGCTCAAAAAACACTTTTTTTATGTTGCTAAACAAGCTGCAACACATTTTTAGCTTTTATAGAGGAATCAACAATACAACTCTTGTATTCCATTCCTTTATACTATGACAAATTATTAACCGATATAACTGACAGCTCCCACTGCATAAAATATATCGGGTCATCTATCTTTGAAGAGATAGATCTTAACCCAAGATGTGTTTAATGCGTAGGGACAGCACCTCATAATATCGATTATTAACAACTCTTGTCAATATCAGATGTAGGAGACAACACTAGCGATTTGTTCTTGCGACTCAGATTAATCTGAATCCTTAGAATAAACTAAGCCTCTCCCAGATCACATATCTGGAAATGGGTCGCTAGTTAATGCATAAATGCCAGAAACTACATCCTCTAACATTCTCAATGAATAGGACATCAATTACGGAAACATATTATGAAAGCTATAGTATTGATAAAACACTTGCCCAACAAAGTTTATCAATAACATGTTTAAGCCATAAGATTTGATTTGAACATCAAACCTTAATCATTCAAGATTAAGTTGCTAGTTCCAATCTATAAAAGAATTGAATAAGCTAACAAAACAATTTTGTTCTTAATCTTGTATATGACTCTCAGAGAGATTATGACTTATAGACACTCTAATCAAGATAGCTAGTCTTGATTTCTATTTATCTTATCCTATCTAGTATAGAACAAGAAAAATAGATGAGAGTAGTCTAACAACTTACGTCTGGTAACAAGTAAACAAGTTGATACACAATCAACCTCTTCACTTTGGGACAATCCCATTACCAGAAAGTCAAGCCTTAAAAGTTTTCACCTTAGAGGCTCGGTCATCTAACCCCTCGAAGATCTACAGCTTCGAACCATTGGTCCTTGTCTAATTAATCCATTGTCTAATTAAAGACAACGAATCCTCAATTCATCATCTGGTATGATAACTCGAGTTTTATAGACAAACCAATGAGTTAGGGTTTTCTCAACTATTGAGAATAACAAACTCTACTATCAACAACCCTTGTTGATTTAGATATAGCTTTCCTCTTAATACGCCTAGTCTTAACATCCATGTTGTTTTCTGAATTTAATAGAACATAACAGTATACATCTTTTGTAAAATGAACCGTTCATTTATTTACACCAAAAGATACTTATATACATATGTTAAAAATACAGAAATATGTACAACTTTATTACACATATCACATATGTGATTTAGGTTCATACAGACAACAACATCATAAACACAAAACTCCCACTGTGCAGCTGAATAGACGTCTTCTCAAGTCATCCAGCACAGAGAAACCGACAATCAGGAACTAGTTTCCTGAAAGAAAAACAAACATGATTAGTGGTTCCTGAAAAACATTCAGGTATGACATTCATAAATCCACTATACATGTTTAGACAAATAAATCTCATTTACCTTGTCGTTCTTTCTCGGCATGTTTCTCGAGAAGGTATTTCGGGCAATTGCGCTTCCAATTCCCTTCTTCGTTACAATGGAAACACTTCCCTTTGTCCGAAGACTTTACCTTGGCCACAACAACAGGGGCTTTGCCCTTTCTCCTATTCCTCTTCTTTTTACGAATAGTCCTACTACTCGTAGCAGTTGCTTCAGACTTACTCCCAGACCTAGCCCCCTTCAGGAACTTCTTCGAAGTGACTACATTAGCCTCCTTCTCTTTTCCTTTAGAGGCATGAAGGGTCTGGTAAGTCTGCAACTCATGCAGAAGAGTGGTCAAGTTGAATTCTATCTTATTCATGACCATATTTGATCTGAAATTCAGGAAACTCTGCGGGAGAGATTCCAAGATAAAACTTACTTGACTCTTCTCATCAATCGCAGCTCCGTTCACTTCTGCCGTCATGAAGTGGATCATCATGTTAAGGACATGTTCCCTAACAGAGGTTCCTTCCTTCATTCGAGCATTATAAGCGAATTTGAGGGCTTCATGGCGAAGAGACGAGGATGGTTGTCCAAACATCTCTTGCAATGAAAACATGATTTCTTTAGCAGAAACCATAACCTCATGCCTCTTGGCCAAGACATCCTGCATGCTTGCCAAGATATAGACTCGGGCTTTATCATTAGCCCTAATCCAGCGATCGTACGCCTCACGAACAATTCGTGAAGCGTTTGAGCCAGGAGTTGGAGGACAGTCCTCCGTCAAGACAAATCTCAGGTCATCCAACACAAGAATCGTATTCAAGTTGGATTTCCAAGTTCCGTAATTCTCTCCAGTAAGTTTGTCGTTAGCTAATAATTGTACAAAAGAGCTCGCCATGCTGAAAAAGAATGTAAACCTATTAGTGAAACGGTTTTAACCTATTTAAACCAATTAAAAAGACTTTAGCAGTAAATAAAGTACCCAAACTCTTTATTTACTAGCTACGATACTTTAGTAAGTCAGAATGATCGCTGCCAAATGGCAGTCGAGTCACTCCTTTACTAAATCAAGACATTCTTGACTAAATGCTAACTCTAGAATAACTCATATTCCTATAGCATCTTAGTTATCGTTTTTGGTCTGGATTTACTAACTCCTTAGCAAATCCCGTAAGTGTGACCCTCCATTTTTAGAACGCACAGAACGGCCCCAACATAGCAACCGAATGGAATGTCAGTGTTGGGAATGACCCTGTGTTTCACTATCCATAAATGGTGACTGAGATGTTCGATCTCCCATGCCCCGCCCTCCGAATGGATGGTGCCACTAAGAGCAACCTGCAGGCGGAACATGGGAATCTTACGGTTCAGTCCAATAGAGGAGACCACAGGAAGCACCGACGCACTTCCTTCACCCACTTACTATAGATACTTACTCCATTCACCTTGCTATTGTAAGTTGCAAATACCATCCGAATGGGGATGCCCTATTGACATCACGAGGCCGAGCAAAATTCTCACGTTGTGAACTATAGGGAGTGCGTAGCAGGAGAGGGATATATCATATATTCTTTCTCAACACTTCTACTAAGCATCGTGGACGGTGTTTAGGGTAAATACTCAGGTTTTATCTGGCTAAGTAAATAAAACCTTAAGTCTAGGCAAACTATTTACCTGAGATGTCTAGGTTATTAACAGATTTAATTAACCTCACACCTCTCATGCACGCTCATAAAGCCTGGTTAACTTTACTCAAGTACCGGATCGTCCCCAGGTAGGAGGTGTTCCGTAAACCGTCAGCTTAAATACCTCCAACCTCGAACAGGATTTCACCGGGTGAGTTTCTCATAACCTTAGCATTTACGAGATAACGACCTATTCATCTAATGAACCCGATCGTCTCATTAACCCTAAATGAACATGCTCTTTTCTTTGTTATAGTTTTTAAAAGTCTAAGTCATTTTTACAACGCTTGCAAAAGCAGACTTTCTATAACAACCATCTATATGCTTCTCAAACATACATTCGCTAAGGCATGACAAGTTGAATATTTAACTTCATAATCAATATAACACTTATATCGATTATGCTCTTTAAACATACAACTCCTAATTCATAAATTAATATAACACTTATGTCAATTATTATGAATTAAGCATGCATCCTATACATTATAACAATTATAACATACAATATGCATAAAACTAATGTTGAATGTTGTAAATTCATAATTAATATAACACTTATATTAATTATTCTATTAAGTAAACAACATCAAATTCATCAATTAATATAACTCTTATATTAATACTCATGAATTAAACATGCATATACATTACAACACTTATAATATACAATATGCATAAAACTAGGATAACCAATGTTGTAAGTTCAACTTCATAATTAATATAACGCTTATATCAATTTCTCTATTAAATTAACAACATCAAATTCACGAATTAGTATAACTTTTATATTAATTCACATGAATTCCTAAATATGCATACTATATATTATAACACTTATAACATATTTACTATGCATGGAGCATGCTTCCTACGGTGGGATTTTAAATCTATATGGCATACGTTATGCACATACAAACATGGATTTTAATTAAAACATACATTCACAATGCATAATTAATTAAACACAATAAAGTGGATCGATTTTGGCATTTAGCAAGCAATAACTAATTTATTACAAGCTTGAAAAACAAGCTACGTCTTGAGCGGATTTCGAACCCTTCGCACCGCCTAGGACCAGCTTGCTCCCCCGAACGCTTCGGCCAATTTCTCTTCGAATTTCTCCTCGTATTGCCTAGAACGAGTTTGAACTTATACCGAACATTTCGGCGAGTTCCAAACTCAAACTTCTTTCACAAAGAAACCTATATGGACTCTAATGACTCTAAAAATACAGACGCTTCAGCACACATTAAAGCCCATACATTCTCGGGCAATTACAAATAATGAAATTCAAATAGAAACTATGCCAAAATCGATTTTCACTTTAGACACCCATTTAGAAACAATTTCTAAATTAAAATACCCACCAACTTAAATTGATGCAAATTGAGTTAATCACAAAATCGCTCTGATACCAATTGATGGAGCGACATGCGCAGCGGAAAGCGATTTCGGACCGATGATACTCTAATTTCATCAATTTAACAAATAGAAAACATGCTCTTAAAGCGGAAATAAAGAAAAATAGAAAACATACCCTTGAAGTTCTAATTTTTCTTCGCGTTCCGCCGGCCGTTCTTCGTCACGAACTCTTCTAGCTTCTTCTCACGAACACGCCGAGGACCACCCCAGGTAGTCCCGCTATCCTCGGCGCCGCGCAACGGAGTTGTGGGACTCCGTTACAAGAGAAAAAAAAAGAAAGAAGAAGAAGAAGGAGAAGGAATTGAAGAGGAAAGAAAAGAGCATCACAGAAACAAGAACATCAAAATGTTCTTTCTTTTTTTTTTTTTTTTTCATACATATGTATATATATATAAAAAGAACAAGTGTCCTACATGCATAATGAATGTAGGCCACTTTCATTTTTATATATATATATATATATATATATATATATATATATATATTATTATTATTATTATTTTAAAAATTAATACAATATTAATTTTAAATAATAATAAATATTTTATTTATTAAACTTTTTAATAAATAAAATATATATATATTATTAATTAATTAAACTTTTTAATTAATTAACATTATTTAATTCAATATCAAATATCAATTAAATAATATGGCTCAACTCGGTTTTCCGAAAACCGAATTTTTGCACATGAATCCTATTCATGTTTTAGACCATTCCCATATTTAAATCATATTTAAATACGTCCATAATCCTTCCAAAAACTGAATTTGAACAATTCAAATTCTCTATCTTTTTCTTTTATTTTCTCTTATATTGTTGCACGGCGTTATCCGAGCTAGCCAGGAGAACCTAAAAGACCTACAGATCATGAGCTCCAACGATACGAGATTATTCGGTCAAAACTCTTTTAACCCGAATCAATCAACTTTCGTTAACCCCCGGAGACTCCACTATAGTCCGAGGGCTGCACTCTCCTCACTGTAGATATATTGTGTCCTCTTGATATAACCGTCATGGGCAAGTCGACCGTTCACAGGTTGTTCGTAACCACAGCTAGGTCGTTTAAACCGTTTAACCTCTGGGTTACGTCTTTGTTCCTTAAGTATCACTGACACCTCTAATGAACAATTGATCAGTGGTCCAACCAACAGATCAGAAACCCTCTCTCACGAGGAGAGGGTAGGCGCCTATTGTTCAAGCCCTGGAGTCAGCTATTAAGGGAACAACCTATCTACTAACCTTGAAGAGCGGGTTAGGAGTGAACTCCATCTTACTACACTATGTCCCCAGCTACCTATTGGACTTTATCCTTGAGATGGTAGGCTTACTGAGCGGACATTCTGCCACTCTCACCCATACAGATCTAAGGATACTGTCTAATAAGCAGGAGTTCATAGTAAGCTCAGGATTGAGATTGAGTTACCTAGGCCATCATATGAAATAGTCGGTCTCTTCAGTAAATGGCGTTATAAAGAGAGAGCGACTTTTCGTGGTTTAGTCTTACGCAAACTCATCGCGTAGGACGCCCCCGCTCGCACATCTCGATGTGAAACGATTCGGATCACATCGTTTTGTACAATACAAAACGGGCCGCATCCAATAGTGTTACCAGGATAAGGTACCCAGCCTTATCCATATACTATAGACCGTTTTGACTGTCTACTTGAGTTTGACCCACATTCATGTCATACATGAAACTCAAGTATTCATGATCGTCAAGGGTGTTGGTCATTGGTATAGATTAATGCAAACACGTTTCACTTTATTCTAGCAAACACCTTTACTGAATAAAACTTAATAACTCATTATTACTAAATAGATAATTTACAAACATAATTGTTTACAAACCACGAGTTTTAGGACATTAAACCCAACACCTTTGCGGTTGGATAAGCCTACAAAGGACAAAACGTGCTCCTCGTATGCTTGGGTTTGTGTGGAGGTCGCGATTGATGCCCCTCTTCCTAGTAAAGTTGGGGTTACTGTCTATGGGGTGGATCATACTATCCCAATTGAATATGAATGGAAGCCCAAGCGGTGCCTGTCTTGTCGTGTCTTTGGTCATTCGGACACAGGTTGTCCGAAACAGACTGTGGATAGTATTGATCCCATCCTCACTACACAAGTGTCTGCTGAGGGTGAGGTCAAGGTGCCGGCCCAGAGAGAGGTCGTGGGCTCGGATCAGGTAGTGGTTGCTAGTGGGGAGGGTCAACAGGCCTCCTCTCTTGAGGGTGTTGATGAGTTTATCCCTGTGGAAGGGAAATCTGGTAGGCGTAAACGGAACAGGAAGAAGGCTGCCAAATCCTTGGCTGCGACAGACTCGTCTGCCCATCCCATTGCCTTGGTTAGTCTCCTGAGTTCTCCTATTGGCCCCACCTCTAGGCTTTCCCGTTCTCCTGAGCCCCCAAAGGGGGTCCACGTGACTAACTCTTTCGGTTCTCTAGCTGATTCCTTGGGGTGTGCTTTGGCCTCCCTGAGGGTGGTTTCCTCAGTGGAAAAGGCGCTCTGTGATAGTGTGGACCCTCGATGGTGTCAGGATGCCACTGTCTCCCCTTCTACTTCATATGTCTAGTTGGTGCTCGTGGAATGTGCGCGGTCTCACTGACCCGAAAAAAGGACGATGTGTTCGCTCCTTTTTGCAGTCTGAGAATATTGGTTTCTGCTGTCTGGTAGAAACTAAGGTTAAGGCTCATCAGTTTGACTTCGTGTTTCGTTCCTTTGGGGCCCATTGGCAGTGCGTGTGTAGTTATGGGGATAGTGGCCTGAGTCGTATTTGGGTGTTATGGCGTTCCCGCCGTTTCTCTTTCTCTCCCAGCCTGATTAGTCCTCAGTTGGTTACTGGCTCCCTGGTGGATCTGTCTTCCCAGGTTGCGACTCATATTGCCTGTGTGTATGGGTTCAATCTTGAGGCTGGACGGTCTGCTTTGTGGAGGGAGATGGCCTTGGCTTGTTCGAGCTAGTCTTCCCCTGGCGTGGTTATGGGAGACTTTAATGAGACTAGGCGGCTGACTGAAAGGAGTGGTGGTAACCATAGCATCTCTACGATGGGAGCCTTTGATAATGCTCTCCTAGAGGCTGACTTGGTTGAGCTGCCGGTTCAGGGGAATTGATAAGCGTCAGATAAGCTAGATTTACAAAGCTAGAGGTCCTTCTAGGATCCTTGTAAATGTTCACAAATATGACTAACTTAACCTTCGATCTCAACCCCTAAGAAAGGCTAGACGACAGATTACTTAGACGATCAAATAAATCAAGGATCGGACAGAGCTTGTGGCTCCCATCAACCTTTGATCTTCAAAGCACTCCACAAGCAAGACTGATCAATCCTCACTTGAATGCTCCAAATATTCATGCATTCTATCACAAGAACACACAAGAAACAAAGCTTAAAAGCTTTCAAGGTTTAAAACCCAAAACACTACATTTCATATCTCATATCAAGTTGTCTTTTACAATAGACAAGGCTAATCCCTTTTATAGACAAGGAATTAAGCCAAGAGACTCCTAACATAAATGCTAATATGAAAAGTCACCTTGAAATACCAAAAGATGCCTTGATATTCTAAAAGGCACCTTGGAAAACTAAAAGTTTATCTTGAAATATGAAAGATCACCTAAAACTTAGTTACACTTTAAATGAGTACATTAAGTAACCAAATATGGATTTTAAACTTAGTTTAACATGATCTATTTAGTCTTCCACCAAATGGACTTGTGAGATAATGAAGTTCATGCATTTCTCTTCCATGTTGACTTTGATTCTTCCTCCATAACAATGGGTTGACTTCATTAAGCTTCATCATGGATATGAATTGGATTGCCAAAATAATTCATATCATCCTCACATTCTTCAAAAATGCATATTTCACCTTCAATTCTTCTACCGGTCAAAGTCATCATCCATTGGACATGATAAATTAATTCTTCTTGAGGTGATCATTCGAGGACCAATCATATTCGTATCAGGAATTGGTTCACTTGGACTAGCCGCCCGCGGGGTGGCCCGGGAGGTCAGTTGGGGAGGTTGGATAGAGTTTTGGTGAATGCTGAGTGGGCTTCTGCCCGCCCTCTGTGTGTGGTGCACGTGCATGATTGGGGTGTTTCTGATCACAGTCCGATGGTTTTCTCTCCAGGCCCTTTAGGTTCTCGTCGGTCTCCCTCCTTTCGGTTCATTAACCATTGGGGGGAGTCTGATAGGTTTTTGTCTGTGATCACTAGTGGGTGGGTGACCCGTGTTGGGGTCTCTCCGCTTGTTAGCTTCGCTCGCAATTTAAAGGGCTTAAAGAGGTCTCTAAGGCAGAAGTTTGGGAAGCCGATTGCCGTGCTTTGTCAGCAGGTTGTTGTTCTTCGCTTGGCCATGGAGGCTGCCCAGGCTGGAGTTTTGGCAGACCCCCTTTCTCCCTCCCTCCAGCTTAAGGCCTCTGAGGCCTCGGATAGGTTTTGGGCAGCAGCTAGGTGTGAAGAAGCCTCTCTTCGGCAGAAATCGAGGGTTAAATGGCTGGCGTTAGGGGATAGGAACTTGGGTTTCTTTCACAAGAGCGTGAAAGTTAGGGCAGCCCGGAATAGCTTTTCCTCTCTCGTTGACGGTTCTGGGGCCAGGTTGTCTTCCCATGAGGACATCTCGAGATCTCTGGTTCATTATTTCCAGGGGCTCTTGGGTTCCCAGTGGGTTGGTTACCGTGACCTTGCAGAGCAATTAAAATCGATTGTGGGGTTTTTGTGGTCTGATTAGTGTGTAACTGATCTCATCTGCCCCATCTCGAGAGATGAGGTTCGAGCTGTTCTCTTTTCCATGAGTAGTGCCAAGGCTCCTGGGCCGGATGGTTTCCCTGTGGGGTTTTTCAAAGCTGCTTGGAGTGTTGTTGGGGATGATTTCTGTTCCGCAGCGCTTCACTTCTTTGATACCTCCTTCCTTCCTTCTGGTATCAATGCCACCTCTCTTACCTTGATTCCTAAGAAGGTGGGTGCCTCCCGGGTTGAGGATTTTAGGCCTATTTCCTGTTGTAATGTGTTGTATAAATACATTGCAAAGGTTTTGGCTAAACGTCTTCGCGTGTGGCTGCATTCCTTCATCAGTCCGAATCAGTCGGCCTTTGTTCAAGGGAGGAGTATTGTGGATAACATTCTGCTCTGCCAGGAGTTGGTTGGGGGTTACCACCTCAATAAAGGGAGGTCGCGGTGTGTGCTGAAGATCGACCTGCAGAAAGCTTATGATTCTATCCAGTGGGATTTTCTCTTTGGCTTACTGCTCTCGATTGGTACGCCTTGCCAGTTTGTCAACTGGATCCGGGCTTGCGTTACTTCGCCTATGTTCTCCATTTCGGTGAATGGGTCCTCTGAGGGGTTTTTTGCGGGTAGGCGGGGTCTCCGTCAGGGAGATCCCCTGTCCCCTTACTTGTTCGTCATGTGTATGGAAGTCTTGTCGCGGCTGCTGAATTCCCCGCCGCCTGAGTTTGAGTTTCATCCCAAGTGCGAGAGGGTTAATCTTACCCATCTTTGCTTTGCGGATGACTTGATGATTTTCTCTACGGGAAATAGGACTTCTTTGAGGTTTGTTCAGCAGACCTTACATCACTTCCAGGAGCTTTCAGGCCTTGTGGCTAACTCCGCTAAGAGCTCTATGTTCTGTGCGGGGGTTCCTGTCCCGGTGGCTGACGGCCTTGCTGAGTTCATGGGTGTTGGTCTTGCGTCCCTGCCTGTTTGTTACTTAGATCTCCCTCTCCTCTAAGGAAGGCTGTCTTCTCGGGATTGCCAGCCCCTGATTGATCGGATCACCTCTAGGATTGGCAGTTGGACTGCTAGGGCTCTTTCCTATGCTGGTAGGGTGCAGCTTATCCAGTCGGTCCTCCATAGCTTCCAGGTCTATTGGGCTAGTGTGTTTGTGTTGTCTGCTCGTATAGTCCATAGGGTTGAGAGTTTGCTTCGTTGCTACCTCTGGAAAGGCTCTCCTTCTGGTCGCGGGGGGGCTAAGGTTTCCTGGGATAACATTTGTTTGCCGAAGCGGGAGGGAGGTTTGGGTATTCGTCATATCCAATCCTGGAACTCGGCAGCTGTTATGAAGCTCCTTTGGCTCCTTCTGCTTCGCTCTGGTTCTTTGTGGGTCGCTTGGATGGAGGAGTATATCCTCCGTGGTCGTTCTCTTTGGACGATTCATGTGTCGTCTATGTGGTCTTGGTGCCTCAAGGCGATTATGGGGCTTCGTGACCAATTCTGTCCACTTGTCCGGTTTTCCATTGACGATGGTTGTAGGTGCCGTATGTGGGTTGATCCATGGCTGCCTGATGGTCCTATTCTCCCGAGGATTAGCGATCGTATCTTGTATCACGCGGTTAGTCATATTCAAGCTATGGTCTCTGATTTCCTGTTGCCTGATGGTTCGTGGCGGTGGCCGTTGGTGTCTCCTGAGTTGTTGGAGATCTCCGATGCCGTGCGCTCTACTGTGTGTTGCCGGTCGGGAGGATAGGTTGATTTGGGTTCCAGGCGGGATTGGCTTTTCAGTTTCGAGTGCTTGAGAGGCGATCCGTCCTCGTGGGACGGTGGTTCCTTGGCAGGGTTTGCTATGGTTCGGGGGGAATATTCCGCGTCATGCTTTTGTCATCTGGCTGGCCTTGAGGGATCGTCTGTATACCCGTGACAGGCTGGCTAGGTGGATCCCCTCGACCCCTACTGAATGTTTGCTTTGTTTGTCCGGGACTGAGTCCAGTGACCACTTGTTCTTTTAGTGCCCCTTTGCGAGTTTGGTTTGGGAAGATATCCTCAGTTGGGGTAGAGCTTCCCGCCTCGTTCTCCCTTGGGATGCTGAGCTTGAGTGGATTTGTCGGGAGAGTGCTGGGCAGCACAAGCGTAAGCTTGTTTGGAGAGTGGCCCTGTGTGCTGTGATCTACCATATTTGGATGGAACGTAACTTGCGTTTTCACGGCCCGGGTCACCGTCCTCCTCAGTCGGTTATCGCTGCTATTCGGTCTGATATTTCTTCTGCATGCTCGTCCTGGGTGGGTGCGGTTTCGGCCGGTTCCCCCTGGTTTTCTTTTGATTGACTTTATCTTGTTCTTTGAGTGTGTGCAGGTGTTTCTTCAGGTTGCTCTTTGCGGTGCTGTTTCGCTTCTGGCGTTTCCTTCTTCCCCTGCTCTGTCCCTAGGTTGCTCCTTGCGGTGTTGTTTCGTTCCTGGCGATTGCTTCTTCCCCTGTTCTGTCCCTAGGTGTTGCTGTTGTCTCCTCTCTGGAGGGGGTTTTCCGTTTGGTCTGTGCGGCTTGCCTGTTTGGGGCCTCTCCCTGTGCTTGTTCCTGCTTTGAGGGTGCTTCTTGTAGAGGCTCGTTGAGTTTGCTTGCTTTCTTCCCCTGTTTGCCCCTAGATGTCCTTGGCTCTTTCTTCCCTGGTGGGCTTTTTGAGTGGTGGCTATGAGAGGTTAGTCTGTGGGGTGCCTCTCTCTGTAGGGGTTGGTTCAGGCGATGCTTGCTACTCTTGCAGATGGCTGTCCATCTCTGTTCTGTGGGTGCTCTTTGCCCCCTGGTGTGGTCCTGGTTCTTGAATTGAGCTGAGTTTGTTCTGGATGCTTGTTGTCACCCCGAAAGGCGCCTTGTCCGGAGGGTGTGTCAGTTTTTTGGTGGGTGTCCTTGGATTAGGCTTTGTCGAGGCAAGCGATGCTTGTCTGGTCCTTGTGGCTTTCTGCCGGGCCTGCATACCTGATGGTTGTTCTTTTGCCAGAAGTAGGGGGAAGACGAGTTGAAGGGCCTCTTCTTTGTTTTGGTTTACTTGGTCGTGCTTGGGGGGCTGGCTTCTTGCATGCATATGATGGATGGCCAGCTTGGCCCCTTTTATCTCAGCATTTGTCTGTCCTCCCTCTGCCTTGCTTGGTGCCCCTTGACCTTGTCTGGAGTCGCTCTGTTGCTCGTGCAGGCCGGGGGATTGATGGCTTCGGGTGTTTTTTGGGCGGCTGGGGAGTTATGCTTCGTTCGTGTTCTGGCTTGTTGTTTCCTCTAGTTTCGGTTGTTTTCTTTTACTCTTTGAGTTGTGTTGTAGTTATTTGCTTTTTTGTCTTTTCTGGCTCCTTCCCGCTTGTGGGTTGGGTGCCGGGGTTTGTTGTTTGATGGTTTTTTGTTGCTATCCCTCGGGCTGTAGTTTTCGTTGGGTTGTTTTTGTTTTGTTTGGTACATTGGTTTTCCCAGTGGATGTTCTGTTGTTTGATGGTGCCCTTTGGCCTCGGGCTTTGAGGTCCTTTTGCTTAATATATATTCACCTTTACAAAAAAAAAGGATTTTAGGGCTTTGAGATTGGGGTGCAAGGTTGTTAGATATTAGACTCGCAGGCTTCGAGAGTTGTAGTTTGAGGTTCAAAAGCGTCCCCGACCATAAGTTTGGAAAAGAAGGGAAGAAACGGGTGATATGGAAATTGCAAAAAACCGAAAACGCCACGGTGGGATGCATTTTTTGAATTTTTTTTTTATTAAAAAATGGGTTCGTATTGATCAAACATTCACAATCCACTCTTTGGTTTTGTGCAATTCGGAATCTTACTCAGTTTTTTTGGCACGTGCTTTAAATGCTCCCGTTGAGGATTTTAGGGCTTTGAGATTGGGGTGCAAGGTTGTTAGATATTAGACTCGCAGGCTTCGAGAGTTGTAGTTTGAGGTTAAAAAGCGTCCCCGACCATAAGTTTGGAAAAGAAGGGAAGAAACGAGCGATATGGAAATTGCAAAAAACCGAATACGCCCCGGTGGGATGCACTTTTTGAAATTTTTTTTATTCAAAAATGGGTTCGTATTGATCAAACATTCACAATCCACTCTTTGGTTTTGTGCAATTCGGAATCTTACTCAGAGTTTTTGGCACGTGCTTTAAATACTCCCTTTGAGGATTTTAGGGCTTTGAGATTGGGGTGCAAGGTTGTTAGATATTAGACTCGCAGGCTTCGAGAGTTGTAGTTTGAGGTTAAAAGGCGTCCCCGACCATAAGTTTGGAAAAGAAGGGAAGAAACGAGCGATATGGAAATTGCAAAAAACTGAAAACGATGCTTGCCTTGTCCGGAGGGTATGTCGGTTTTTGGTGGGTGTCCTTGGATTAGGCTTTGTCGAGGGAAGCGGTGCTTGCTTGGTCCTTGTGGCTTTCTGTCGGGCCTGCATACCTGATGGTTGTTCTTTTGCCAGAAGTAGGGGGAAGACGAGTTGAAGGGCCTCTTCTTTGTTTTGTTTTACTTGGTCGTGCTTGGGGGGCTGGCTTCTTACATGCATACGATGGACGGCCAGCTTGGCCTCTTTTTATCTCAGCATCTGTCTGTCCTCCCTCTGCCTTGCTTGGTGCCCTTTGACCTTGTTTGGAGTCGCTCTTTTACTCGTGTCGGCCGGGGGATTGATGGCTTGGGGTGTTTTTTGGGCGGCTGGGGAGTTTTCCTTCGTTCGTGTTCTGGCTTGTTGTTTCCTCTTGCTTCGGTTGTGTTCTTTTACTCTTTGTGTTGTGTTGTCTTTATTTGTTTTTTTTGTCTTTTCTAGCTCCTTCTCGCTTGAAGGTGGACGATATTTTGAACTATCGCTTAATCTCAAGCTGTCGAGGCTTGCCAAAATACGATTTATAAAGCCTATGACCAAGGCTTTGCAGCCAGTGGTAACAGGGTCGATCCAAGGAATAGGTAGATTGAAATCACTAATGAAATTGGAATTTAATTAATTGATTGATTTTGGTAACGGGGGGGTTTTATCATGCAAAGGAAATAATAAGAAAGATAACGGAAGAAAGAATAACTAGTAGAAAACGTGTGCACGGTTTGGGGAGTTTCGAGATCAAATGTTAGACAAATTCGGTTTATCATTTAATGCTAATAACATGGTATTCAATTTATTGAGCATGCGGACGACTACCAGAGAAGCCCCAAAGTAGCCGACTCCATGGATTTTAATTAGACCACACAGTTCTAATTATACGTTATCCGGAATTATATTAAGGTGATCAGCCCTAAGATAAATCTAGACAGTCACTAGCTAACCGCGACGAACATTCGAGCGTGAATTCTAATTGCTAGTAGATTGCCCGCAAACGCCGTATGCAATCAACAATTATCCTACCCGACCCGATACTTCGATTTAGTTCTATCTACCTGTGTTACTTAGTCGAGCAGTGAGAGACACGGCATCGCTGCTCTTTAACATACACAACATGCGAATTTACTCGAGTGTCAATCGTCGTATTTTAACATGCGCGTTGGATTAAGCAAAGTAGATAAATGCTAATAAACAGAACCAATATGCATCATTCAAGAGTAGATTATCAAAACCAAATTATCTAACAAAATCGCCCTAAAACATTCCCAAACCGTTCACCCTTACCTTAGCCGCTCATGGCGCGGTTTGTCAATTCCGCTCCAACGACGGCCATGGAAGGAATCATCCACTAATTACAAAGAAGGTGGAGCTCACTCGCATGCCAACAATGGCGGAGCTCAACGGAAAGTAGAAAAAAACTAGGAAGAAGAAGATGAAGGAGAGCAAAAATGGTGAAGAAGGTCCTCCAAAAATGTGCAGAAAAATCGTCATTTAACTTCTGCCATCGTCGTAGCGTTGAGACGCTAGGCCAGCGTCTCGACGCTGTGCCCTAAGTTTTCCGCGCGCGCCTTCGATGGCGTCGCGACGCTGGGTCAGCGTCGCGACGCTGCCCCGATAAAATTCCTGCGCGCGCCTCCTCTGAAGCGTCTCGACGCCAAGCAGGGTCTCGACGCTAGGGCAGCGTCGAGCTAGCGTCTCGACGCTATCACTCGACCCTTGCTCTCGGGTTTTTCCAGCGTCGAGCCAGCGTCTCGACGCTGTAGCTCGACGCTGGCTCTCGGGTTTGGGGCTGAAGCTTTGCCTCTCCAAGGCTGTTTTTGCCCGTTTCTTCACGAATCAAGTTCCCCTCTTCCCGATGCATTCCCGGGGCGCTAAAACTCCACTTTAAGCACTCGAACAGGCCCAACGGACGCACGAGCTCTTTGTCGCTTTTCTCCTACAAATGAGATATATTAATCAATTAAAAGCGGACTTAAGCTAATATTAGGAAGTATTTAATAGCTCCAAAATGGAGTTATCAAACACCCCCAACTTAAACATTGCTAGTCCTCGAGCAAGCACTACAAAGACATTGACTCTAAGGACGCGTTTACATGCATTCTAACTCAAACCTCCATGCATATTGAAATTTCAAACACGAGTATAATCATGGAAGCATTTTGTTCATGCATTAACTAGGACATATCAAAAATTAACTCTTGCCCCCTAACGTGTGTGTGTGCTAGTCAACCACTCCTAAACTCACGCAAACTCGGAAAACCCACATGCAACGCACATCCCGTTTCCCCCCTACTTCTAGCGTTTAAGAACAGTCTAAACTTGACTTACACGAGAGAGAGAAGTAAATTAAGAGACCTAATTATTTTTCTCATTCTTTTTCTTTTCACAAGTACTTTGTACTCTTTTATTAAGGTTCTTTGAACCAACTTTTTATTTCTTTTTCTTTCCAACTCGAGCTGCCTAACACGTCAAACTTTGGCCAAAGCTTCACGTTTTTAAGGACTGACGCTCACTTCTTTAAGCGCTAATAAGAAGGAGGAGCGCCTCGAGAGGAATTTTCTAACAAACATGCTTTTCTATTTTTTTTATTAGGCTAAGCTCATGCTTTGTCAATTAACTAACTACTAACTCTCATGCAACAAGCTACCTAAGGGTGCCTTTCGGGGTGACAACGAGAATTAGCGAAACATGCGATTTACAAAGCCTACGGAATCTAGGGAGAGGTTGCTAAGTGCGCGACAAGTGCAAGGGAGCAACAGAAATTTTTTTAAAATTTTTGACATGAACCTAATAAACACAAAACTCATGCAAAAACTCGATTATGATCATGCTCAAATTTCCAACATGCATTTCCTAGGCTATCATTGTCAGAAAACAGTAAACAGAGTCCCAAGCACTTCAATATCATTGCAACACTTTTCAACAAACTACACATGCGTATCCATCAGACCAACTCCACCCCCAACTTCAAAATATGGCATTGTCCCCAATGCCATCCAGTCAGATAAAACAAAGTAAAAAGGGAAGAGGAAGTACACTTCCCTGACTCTTTGTGAAGCTGGCGAGGGCGAGGAAGCGGCACACAAACGCATCAGAGCCCAAAATTGTCTTCTCTTCCTCGATTCCTAAAAAAAAAACAGCAAGCTAATTAAAACTAAGTTAATCTAAAAAGCAACTAAACTAAACTAAAGCATAAAAACAGTCCATCGCTCGGGTGCCTCCGAGAAGCGCAGAATTTTTAAAGTCGGTTGCTCGACTGTATTCTCTCCACAGACTCATCCATAGTCTGTAAGTGCGGGGGACGATCCAGACTTGTCCACGTCCACACTTTTCCTGCATTCGAAATTTGAAAACATTTGCACTCTTCGTGCCTCAAGCACGTGAATATCAGAATTGTTAGTGCAAAAACCAGCATCATCATCAAATAATTTTAAATCAGATTTTCTAACTGAGACATGGGAACCATCCCTCAAGCGCGAGGGTAGACTCCCATTCTCATCATGCTCAACCATAGATACATTCCCAACTTTCACAGACGACTTCGATGCATTTATAATAAATTCATTCACCATTCCATCAAATTCTACAGATAAGGCACCCCTATCAACATCTATCTTGACCTTAGCGGTCTTCATAAATGGGCGGCCTAATAAAATAGAAGAGGAAATATGCGAAGAATTCTCATTCATATTCAGCACATAGAAATCGCATGGAAACAGTAAGTCCTTAACTTTGACTAAAATATCCTCAATCTTCCCTAAAGGATGCACATAAGATCGATCGGCTAGTTGGACAACTATATTGGACTCAATTAAAGTACACAATTCAAGTTCTTTAAAAACATCATAAGACATGACATTAATTGAGGCACCGAGATCTAACATGGCATTTTCAATGAATTTAGTACCAATAGTGCATGGGATAGTAAACATACCAGGATCGATGCACTTCGGTGGAAGATTACCTTGGAAGATTGCGGAGACGGTTTCTTTCTTCGTCTCGTCACTTTTTCTTGACATTCTTTTGCTCGTGCACCACTTCTTGAGGAACTTGGCGTATTTTGGCACTTGGCTAACGGCCTCAAGAAGCGGGATGTTGATCACCACTTTTTGGAAGGTTCGAAGGACCTCCGCATCCTCAGTTTCCAAAGTAGGCTTCACCAGCCGACTCGGGAATGGTGCTCTGGTAACATCCTCAGGTATACTCACCTTCTCATCCTTTCTCTCATTCTGAATCTTAGGAGCAGTCGGGGCGGACTTGTTCAAGCTGTCCGTGGCTTCCTTCACAGCTCTAGTGGAAAGTGACTTCCCACTGCGCAGCTGAATGGCACTCACGTTTTCACATGAGTTGACTGTAGTTTGGGAAGGAAGCTTCCCCGAGCTCTTGCTCTCAATCTTACTGATAGACACCGCCATTTGCGACAGCTGCTTGTTCAGATTCTGCAGCTCGGCCTTGTGAGAATTAAGCTCTTCTCGAGCCTCTTTTTGGAACTGGCTGGTGCTAGTCACGATGGTCCTTACCATCTCTTCAAGCGAGCTGGAGGAGCTCGAGGCTTGAGCCTAGGTGGAAGAATTAGGCCTATCCTGAGACTGGCCTTGGAAGCGAGATTGTCCTTCCCTATTCCCATAGCTAAAATTTGGATGGTCGCGCCAACCGGGGTTATACGTGTTGGAATATGGGTCGTACTTCCTTGGGTTGGAAGCGTACCCCCCGATCGCGTTGACCTCTTCCGCCTCGCTGTGTCCTCCAACGATTTTTTTCAACATACTGCCTATCTCGGCCACCTGGGCCTTCATCTCAATCAATTCATGGCTCTGAGCCACGCTATGGACTTGTCCTTGCCCCCGAATACCGGATTGCTGCGAGTTTGTTGCCATGTTAGCTATCAACTGCTTGGCCTCAACTGGGGTCTTGTCAATCAATGCCCCGCCACTCGCTGCATCAATCATTTGCCGGTCATGGGGCGTCATCCCCTCATAAAAGTACTGTATCAGCAGCTGGTCGGCAATCTGATGATGTGGGAAGCTGGCACACAGGCGCCCGAAACGTTCCCAGTATTCGTGCAGGGACTCACCGACATCCTGGGTGATCCCATAAATCCTCTTCCGCAGTGTGGTGGCCAAGGACGCGGGAAAGTATTTCTCCAAGAATACCCGCTTCATATCCTGCCACGTGGTGATCGATCCGGAGGGCAGATAGTATAGCCAATCTTTGGCTTTGTCCTTGAGTGTGAAGGGGAATGCCCTCATATTCAATTGCTCCTCCGTGACCCCTGCGGGCTTCATCCCCGCGCAGACGCAATGAAATTCCATCAAGTGTTTGTTCGCGTCCTCACCTGTGTTGCCATGGAAAGAAGGTAACTGGTGAATTAAACCAGATTTTAATTCGAAGTTACCTGCTACCACGGGGTAGTTTATGCACAAAGGCTGCAGGTTCAGGTCTGGCGCTGCCAGTTGCTTTAGCGTTCGTGGCGCATCACCTTGCGCCATCTCGTCAACCAAGAAGGGATTGCCTTCTTCTTCTTCAATCGGTCTCTGCCCCTCCCGGGCTTCTCTTCGTAACCGCCGCTCCTCTCTGTCGATTTATGGGATAAACCGCAATCCACTAACCTCAGAGGAACGGGTCATACACAAACAAAAACTCAAACATACAAAATACAAACAGAAAATTTTTCAGCCAACCATCAATAAATCAAATTCAAACTTCAATCATAATTCTAATCAAATGCTTATTCCCCGGCAACGGCGCCAATTTTGGTGGACGATATTTTGAACTATCGCTTAATCTCAAGCTGTCGAGGCTTGCCAAAATACGATTTATAAAGCCTATGACCAAGGCTTTGCAGCCAGTGGTAACAGGGTCGATCCAAGGAATAGGTAGATTGAAATCACTAATGAAATTGGAATTTAATTAATTGATTGATTTTGGTAACGGGGGGGTTTTATCATGCAAAGGAAATAATAAGAAAGATAACGGAAGAAAGAATAACTAGTAGAAAACGTGTGCACGGTTTGGGGAGTTTCGGGATCAAATATTAGACAAATTCGGTTTATAATTTAATGCTAATAACATGGTATTCAATTTATTGAGCACGTGGACGACTACCAGAGAAGCCCCAAAGTAGCCGACTCCATGGATTTTAATTAGACCACACAGTTCTAATTATACGTTATCCGGAATTATATTAAGGTGATCAGCCCTAAGATAAATCTAGACAGTCACTAGCTAACCGCGACGAACATTCGAGCGTGAATTCTAATTGCTAGTAGATTGCCCGCAAACGCCGTATGCAATCAACAATTATCCTACCCGACCCGATACTTCGATTTAGTTCTATCTAGCTGTGTTACTTAGTCGAGCAGTGAGAGGCACGACATCGCTGCTCTTTAACATACACAAGATGCGAATTTACTCGAGTGTCAATCGTCGTATTTTAACATGCGCGTTGGATTAAGCAAAGTAGATAAATGCTAATAAACAGAACCAATATGCATCATTCAAGAGTAGATTATCAAAACCAAATTATCTAACAAAATCGCCCTAAAACATTCCCAAACCGTTCACCCTTACCTTAGCCGCTCATGGCGCGGTTTGTCAATTCCGCTCCAACGACGGCCATGGAAGGAATCATCCACTAATTACAAAGAAGGTGGAGCTCACTCGCATGCCAACAATGGCGGAGCTCAACGGAAAGTAGAAAAAAACTAGGAAGAAGAAGATGAAAGAGAGCAAAAATGGTGCAGAAGGTCCTCCAAAAATGTGCAGAAAAATCGTCATTTAACTTCTGCCATCGTCGTAGCGTCGAGACGCTAGGCCAGCGTCTCGACGCTGTGCCCTAAGTTTTCCGCGCGCGCCTTCGATGGCGTCGCGACACTGGGTCAGCGTCGCGACGCTGCCCCGATAAAATTCCTGCGCGCGCCTCCTCCGAAGCGTCTCGACGCCAAGCAGGGTCTCGACGCCAGGGCAGCGTCGAGCTAGCGTCTCGACGCTATCACTCGACGCTTGCTCTCGGGTTTTTCCAGCGTCGAGCCAGCGTCTCGACGCTGGCTCTCGAGTTTGGGGCTGAAGCTTTGCCTCTCCAAGGATGTTTTGGCCCGTTTCTTCACGGATCAAGTTCCCCTCTTCCTGATGCATTCCCGGGGCGCTAAAACTCCACTTTAAGCACTCAAACAGGCCCAACGGACGCACGAGCTCTTTGCCGCTTTTCTCCTACAAATGAGATATATTAATCAATTAAAAGCGGACTTAAGCTAATATTAGGAAGTATTTAATAGCTCCAAAATGGAGTTATCACTTGTGGGTTGGGTGCCGAGTCTTGGTGTTTGTTGGTTTTTGTTGCTCTCCCTCGGGCTGTGAGGTTTCCGTTAGGTTGTTGTTGCTTTGTTTGGTACATTGGTTTTCCCAGTGGATGTTCTCTTGTTTGATGGTGCCCTTTGACCTCGGGCTTTGAGGTTCTTTTTGCTTATAATATAATCACCTTTGCAAAAAAAAAAAAAACCAAATACGCCTCGGTGGGATGCATTTTTTGAAATTTTTTTTATTAAAAAATGGGTTCGTATTGATCAAACATTCACAATCCACTCTTTCGTTTTGTGCAATTCAGAATCTTACTCAGTTTTTTTGGCACGTGCTTTAAATGCTCCCGTTGAGGATTTTAGGGCTTTGATATTGGGGTGCAAGGTTGTTAGATATTAGACTCGCAGGCTTCGAGAGTTGTAGTTTGAGGTTAAAAAGCGTCCCCGACCATAAGTTTGGAAAAGAAGGGAAGAAACGGGCGATATGGAAATTACAAAAAACCGAAAACGCCCCGGTGGGATGCATTTTTTGAAAATTTTTTATTCAAAAATGGGTTCGTATTGATCAAACATTCACAATCCACTCTTTGGTTTTGTGCAATTCGGAATCTTACTCAGTTTTTTTGGCACGTGCTTTAAATGCTCCCGTTGAGGATTTTAGGGCTTTGATATTGGGGTGCAAGGTTGTTAGATATTAGACTCGCAGGCTTCGAGAGTTGTAGTTTGAGGTTAAAAAGCGTCCCCGACCATAAGTTTGGAAAAGAAGGGAAGAAACGGGCGATATGGAAATTACAAAAAACCGAAAACGCCCCGGTGGGATGCATTTTTTGAAAATTTTTTATACAAAAATGGGTTCGTATTGATCAAACATTCACAATCCACTCTTTGGTTTTGTGCAATTCGGAATCTTACTCAGTTTTTTTTGCACGTGCTTTAAATGCTCCCGTTGAGGATTTTAAAGCTTTGAGATTGGGGTGCAAGGTTGATAGATATTAGACTCGCAGGCTTCAAGAGTTGTAGTTTGAGGTTAAAAAGCGTCCCCGACCATAAGTTTGGAAAAGAAGGGAAGAAACGAGCGATATGGAAATTGCAAAAAATCGAAAAAGCCCCGGTGGGATGAATTTTTTGAATTTTTTTTTATTAAAAAATGGGTTCGTATTGATCAAACATTCACAATTCACTCTTTGGTTTTGTGCAATTCGGAATCTTACTCAGTTTTTTTGGCACGTGCTTTAAATGCTCCCGTTGAGGATTTTAGGGCTTTGAGATTGGGGTGCAAGGTTGTTAGATATTAGACTCGCAGGCTTCGAGAGTTGTAGTTTGAGTTTAAAAAGCGTTCCCGACCATAAGTTTGGAAAAGAAGGGAAGAAACGGGCGATATGGAAATTGCAAAAAACCAAAATTATCAAACAACCAATTGGTGCAACGGGTGAGTGAGCGCATCACCTAGATAGCCCAGAGTGGGGGTTGATTGATCTTGCACCGTGCAAACGGGGCATGAATGATTTAAAATATTTAACTGCATTATATATCGCCCATAAAGGCAAATTTTTAATCCATGGCTGCTGTTTGAAGCTTGGTAGGGCATGCTGATCAAGGTAGCGGAGCTGGGTGCATCACCGAGGTAAGTTCTTTATACTCTGTTTTTTTGCGTGCTTTCTTGTGTTCTGGTTTTTTTGTTTCGTTTTCTTTCATTTTCTAGTATTAGTGTGTTCTGCTCTCGTTTCCTTGGAGATCTGCTTGTGGCGGTTAGGGTAGGTCTTCATCTTCGATTATGAGGAGGAAGAAATCCCCACAAAAGAAGCGGTTTGCACAGTCCTCGGTTGCAAATGGTCTGCGGCCTTCTAAATCCGCATCTGCTTCAGGGGTTAGACAGTCAGTGGCTTTGAGTGGTGAGGTTTCGCATGGCCTTCACTCTTCGATTGATAAGATAGCTGGGGGGGTGGTGCCTAAGAGCTCTGGTTCGGAGGTGCCTTCTGAGGTTTTATTTTTGGGAGAAAACAGAGTATGTTGTCTTCGCCTCGAGATTCCATTTTAAATTCCTTAGAGGTTGCTAGTTTTAGGGATGTAAGATCTAGGACTTGTAAGGGGCGTCCTAATATTTCTGGGCAGCCCTCCAAAGCTCCGAAAATAGCAAAATTCGGGGGTCCTAGTGTTGATATTGAGCTCTGTCCCACGACTCAAAATAAATTAGCTCCTGTGATAGAGGACGGAGTCTCTTCCTCGTCTATTTTGGGGTGTGCTGTGGAGGGAAGAAGTCGGCTGGAGGTAGAAGATGATGAGTTAGGGCGTTCTGTTTCCTTTCCCTTGGATGCAGTAGTTGCGGTTCATGCATTAATTTTTTTTTTTTTGCAAAGGTGATTATATATAAAGCAAAAAGGACCTCAAAGCCCGAGGCCAAAGGGCACCATCAAACAAGAGAACATCCACAGGCAAAAAACCCATGTACCAAGCAAACAAAAACAACCCAGCGGAAACCTCACAGCCCAAGGGAAAGCAACAAAACCAACAACATAACAAACCCCGACACCCAACCCACAAGCGGGAAGGAGCTAGAAAAGACCTAAAAGCAGCTAAATACAACACAACTGAAAGAATAAAAGAACAACACCGAAACAAGAGGAAACAACAAGCAGAACACGATCGAAGCACAACTCCCCAGCCGCCCAAGAAACACCCCAAGCCATCAATCCCCCGGCCGGTACGACCAACAGAGCGACGCCAGACAAGGTCAAGGGACACCAATCAAGGCAGAGGGAGGACAGACAGATGCTGAGATAAAAAGGGGCCAAGCTGGCCATCCATCATAAGCATGCAAGAAGCCAGCCCCCCAAGCACGACCAAGGAAACCAAAACCAAGAAGAGGCCCTTCAACTCGTCTTCCCCCTACTTATGGCAAAAGAACAACCATCAGGTATGCAGGCCCGGCAGAAAGCCACAAGGACCAGGCAAGCATCGCTTCCCTCGACAAAGCCAGATCCAAGGACACCCACCAAAAACCGACACACCCTCCGGATAAGGCGCCTTTCGGGGTGACAACAAGCATCCAGAACAAACGCCGGCAGGAAGGAAGGAAATGTTGCCATGAGCTGCGCTCCCCCCCCCCCCCATGATTAGCGCTGATGGAGTGAAGTTGGGGTCACTGTCTATGGGGTAGATCACACTATCCCAATTGAGTATGAGTGGAAGCCCAAGCGGTGCCTGTCTTGTCGTGTCTTTGGTTATTCGGACACAAGTTATCCGAAACAAAATGTGGGGGTGGGTTTAGGCGGTGCTTGCTTCTTTTGCAGTTGGCTGTCCATCTCTGTTCTGTGAGTACTCTGTGCCCCCTGGTGTGGTCCTGGTTCCTGAATTGAGTTGAGTTTGTTCTGGATGCTTGTTGTCACCCCGAAATGCGCCTTGTCCGGAGGGTGTGTCGGTTTTTTGGTGGGTGTCCTTGGATCAGGCTTTGTCGAGGGAAGCGATGCTTGCCTGGTCTTTGTGGCTTTCTGCCGGGCCTGCATACCTGATGGTTGTTCTTTTGCCAGAAGTAGGGGGAAGACGAGTTGAAGGGCCTCTTCTTTGTTTTGGTTTACTTGATCGTGCTTGGGGGGCTGGATTCTTCCTTGCATATGATGGATTGCCAGCTTGGCCTCTTTTTATCTCAGTATTTGTCTGTCCTCCCTCTGCCTTGCTTGGTGCCCCTTGTCCTTGTCTGGAGTTGCTCTGTTGCTCGTGCCGGCCGGGGGATTGATGGCTTTGGGTGTTTTTTGGGCGGCTGGGGATTTTTGATTCGTTCGTGTTCTGGCTTGTTGCTTCCTCTTACTTGGGTTGTGTTCTTTGGGTCTTGAGTTGTGTTGTATTTATTTGCCTTTTTGTCTTTTCTGGCTCCTTCCCGATTGTGGGTTGGGTGCCGGGGTTTGTTTGCTGCGGGTTTTATTGCTTTCCCTCGGGCTGTGAGGTTTCCGTTGGGTTGTTTTTGTTTTGTTTGGTACATTGGTTTTCCCAGTGGATGTTGTTCTTGTTTGATGGTGCCCTTTGGCCTCGGGCTTTGAGGTCCTTTTTGCTTAATATATAATCACCTTTGCAAAAAAAAAAAAAAAAACCGAAAACGCCCCGGTGGGATGCATTTTTTGAAATTTTTTTATTCAAAAGTGGGTTCGTATTTTTATAGTTTAAGCTCGATGAAGCTTCGTAGGGCTGGCTGATGAAGGTAGCGGAGCTGGGCGCATCACAGAGGTAAGTTCTCTTCAAACTCTGTTTTGGCGTCTCCTCTACGTTTCTGTTTGTGCATTTTATTTCGTTTTTTAGTTTGGTTTGTTCTGCTCTCGTTTTCCTTGGGTCTTAGTAAGGGTGCTCTTCTTCTTCGGCGATTATGAGGAGGAAGAAATCTCCCCAGAAAAAGCCGTTTGCTCAGTCCATTTCCTCGGTTTCAACTGGTCCGCGGCTTCCCAAACCCACTGTTGCTTCAGGGGCTAGCTTCTCTGTGGCATTGAGTGGTGAGGTTTCTCATGACCTTCCTATTGGTAAGGATTGTGGGGGACTGATGCCAAGGAGATCAGGTTCGGAGGTGCATTCTGCGGCTTTAAGTTTGGTGAAAAAACAGAGTGTTGATGAGGTTCTGGCATTGGGGAATTTGGCGGCTACTCTCGATCCAAACTTTGAGGTAGTTAGTTCTGGTGATACGAAACCTCCAAGAATAAGCGTGAGAACCCCTTGATTATACGGACCCCAAACACATTAACTTGAAAACCCCAGTAGCCAATTTGGTCTCAACCCCTAAGAAAGGCTAGAAAACAGGTTACTTAGATGATCTAACAAACCAAGGATCGGACAAAGCTTTTGGCTCCCATCAACCCTCGATCTTCAAAGCACTCCACAAGCAAGACAGATCAATCCTCACTTGAATGCTCCAAATATTCGTGCATTCTATCACAAGAACACACAAGAAACCAAAAACACTACATTTCCATATATTCTTATCAACTTCTTTTACATTAGACAAAACAAATTCCTTTTATAGACAAGGAATTATAGTGCATGCAAATTAATGATTTCTCCAACCACCTAACTTCTACTTTCCAACAACCCATATTATTTTTCCAACTACCTAATTAAAGGAATTCTCCAACTACTTAATTAAATGCATGCTTTCTAGGAATTCAAATTTGAATATTACAACATTAATAAAGTCTTCATATCATTTCATGCATTTGAACTTGTGAAAAAGTGTAGTCATGCATTCCTCTTCTTTGTTGGCTTTGGTCTTTGCTCCATAATAATGATTTGACTTCTTTGACCTTCATCATGGATATGAATTGGATTTTCATGATAATTCATATCATCCTCCCGTTCTTCAAAGGGATTCGTCCTCGAATCCAAAAGATCTTTTGAGCACCATCTTGGATTTGGATATGATTGTCAAAAATAATTCTCCAAATGATATATCAATATATTTTCAAGAACTGATTTCCAAGTATGGAAAGTTTTCTACAGGGCGGCCCTTTACTCTTTGTGCGATATCTTCTTTCTCAGAGCTCAGATTGAAACAAAACCAATTGGGTTAGAAAGATATTTCAATAATCTTCAAAACGGCACCCAATTTGACTGTTTGCGAAGTAGTAATCAGCCACATATAGTATTTCGAAGTCAGCTGCAGCAGATTCTAAACAGCAGGTTTTCCAGACCGAACAATGTTCATTCAAAAATCAATATCTTTTGTTCTACTCAATGAAATTGTACAAAACAGATGTTTTTGGATAGCTGACTCAAAGGGATTTAATTTAATATCAAGTAGGCTTATTTCAGAGATGTAAAACACTAAGAAACAAGGAATAGAATGTAGATGAGGAAATTAAAAAAAAACTGGGCAGAACACTCAAAACGTATGGGCTGAAGAAAAATTGATAACTAAAGTTATAGGGCTCAGGTTAATATGAAATTTGTCTTGTTGGATAGATAAATTTGTGCTGAAAAATACAAGAACAAATTTGACACACTTTACTGTAATTGGAATCTTCAAACATACGAAATACAGCAGATGCACGCGAAAGACTTACAAAGAAACACTTCAAGAAGATGATGTTTTTTTTTTTTTAAGATTTAAATAAGATGGAAAAAAAGACACGAAAGAAAGAAAGATGATATACCCGACCTAGAGCCAAAGCTCTGATACCAAATGATACGAAACCTCCAAGAATAAGCGTGAGAACCCCTTGATTATACGGACCCCCAACACATTAACTTGAAAACCCCAGTAGCCAATTTGGTCTCAACCCCTAAGAAAGGCTAGAAAACAGGTTACTTAGATGATCTAACAAACCAAGGATCGGACAAAACTTTTGGCTCCCATCAACCCTCGATCTTCAAAGCACTCCACAAGCAAGACAGATCAATCCTCACTTGAATGCTCCAAATATTCGTGCATTCTATCACAAGAACACACAAGAAACCAAAAACACTACATTTCCATATATTCTTATCAACTTCTTTTACATTAGACAAAACAAATTCCTTTTATAGACAAGGAATTATAGTACATGCAAATTAATGATTTCTCCAACCACCTAACTTCTACTTTCCAACAACCCATATTAAAGGATTTTTCCAACTACCTAATTAAAGGAATTCTCCAACTACTTAATTAAATGCATGCTTTCTAGGAATTCAAATTTGAATATTACAACATTAATAAAGTCTTCATATCATTTCATGCATTTGAACTTGTGACAAAGTGTAGTCATGCATTCCTCTTCTTTGTTGGCTTTGATCTTTGCTCCATAATAATGATTTGACTTCTTTGACCTTCATCATGGATATGAATTCGATTATCATGATAATTCATATCATCTGGGGATGTAAGTTCAAGGACGGGTAAGGGGCGTTCAAAAGGATTGTTAGCTGGTCTTTCGAGGCAGCCCTCAAAAGATCCGAAAATTGCAAAAGCAGGGGGTTCCAACTCTGTTGTTTTTTGCGGTGACAAGGGAGTTTGTCCTTAGCCAAACGGTTGCCCTTCTGAGTCAGAGGCGTCTTCCAATTTGTTTGCTGGCGAAGGTAAGCTGCGGCTGGAGATTGAAGATGACATGTTAGGGCAACCTGTCTCTTCAACCTTGGGGGTGGCGACTGCTGATCTAGCTTTGAATGCGATTCCTATGGAAGGCAAGTCCATTAAACACAGTGGCAGGATGGCTGGGGGTGTTGCCTTGAGCAACTCTTCTCTTCCCGTGATTGGTGTGGATGCCTTGAATGGGAGGGATGCTGCTCTTGAAATCCTTCAAGCTGACCGTTTAATGTGTGATCCTCCTTTGCCGCATATGGTAACTTCAGCTTCTCCATTAAATGGGGATATCCTATCCGTTGGTAATTCAAGGCTTTCAACTGATCAAATGGGCTTGAAAGGGCTGGGTGGTTTCAACTCTTCTGCAGATCACTCCTCCCCTTCTTCTTCCGCAATTGCTGCTGCAAATTTTAATATGCAAGCTGGCAATTTTGAACTTGGGAAGGCCAGCCGTTCTAATACTTCCTTGTTGCCAAATATGGAACTTATGGAAAGTCAGCTTATAGGACATAAACCTCCTCGCGTGGGTAAGTCTAAACATTTGCAGAGGATTCCTAATCAAGGTAAGTCCATTAAAGTCGGGGGCGGGATGAATGGGATTTTGAGCTGCCCTTCCTCTCCCGTGCAGCCTATGGATGAATTAATTCAACAGGATGCTATTTTGGTGCAGCAGACGAATATGGTAAGTTTGGAGAATGCTTTAATTGGAGATCTTTCTCTCTCTATGACCAATTCATTATGCTCAAATGGGCAATTGGGCTTCAATGCCAAAAATGGCAAGTCTATTCCTTCCACCCCTCAAAACCGTGGGAAGGTGATTTCAAATTGTCTTGAATCCTCTAATGGGCTTGGCCCAATTGGTAAGGTTTCTGGGCTTGGGCAATGTAATAGTCTAAACAATGTTGGGCCTATTGAAAATAAACTTAACCCTAATGGGCTTGACCAAATGGGGATTGGCCCAATTTCGAATGGCTTCGGGCAAGGAGTTGTGCCTTTTGGGCCGTCCTCCTGTAGCCCAATCGGGGGTGGGCAGTTGAGCCACTTGGTGACTCGACGTTCCATGCCCCCTGATAACTCCATTTTGGAGCTATTAAATACTTCCTAATTATAGCTAAAGTCCGCTTTCAATTGATTAAATATATCTCTTTTGTAGGAGAAAAGCGGCAAAGAGCTCGTGCGTCCGTTGGGCCTGTTCGAGTGCTTAAAGTAGAGTTTTAGCGCCCCGGGAATGCATCGGGAAGAAGGGAACTTGATCCGTGAAGAAGCGGGCCAAAACTGCCTTGGAGAGGCAAAGCTTCAGCCCCAAACCCGAGAGCCAGCGTCGAGCTACAGCGTCGATACGCTGGCTCGACGCTAGAAAAACCCGAGAGCAAGCGTCGAGTGATAGCGTCGAGACGCTAGCTCGACGCTGCCCTGGCGTCGAGATCCTGCTTGGCGTCGAGACGCTCCGGAGGAGGCGCGCGCAGGAATTTTATCGGGGCAGCGTCGCGACGCTGGCCTTGCATCGCGACGCCATCGCGAGCGCGCGCGGAAAACTTAGGGCACAGCGTCGAGACGCTAGGCCTAGCGTCTCGACGCCACGGACGCTTAAGCAACTGGCAGCGCCAGACCTGAACCTGCAGCCTTTGTGCATTAACTACCCCGTGGTAGCAGGTAACTTCGAATTGAAGTCTGGTTTAATTCACCAGCTACCTTCTTTCCATGGCAACACAGGTGAGGACGCGAACAAACACCTGATGGAGTTCCATTGCGTCTGCGCGGGGATGAAGCCCGCGGGGGTCACGGAGGAGCAATTGAATATGAGGGCATTCCCCTTCACGCTCAAGGAGAAAGCCAGGGATTGGCTGTATTACCTGCCCTCCGGATCGATCAACACGTGGCAGGATATGAAGCGGGTATTCTTGGAGAAATACTTTCCCGCATCCTTGGCCACCACTCTGCGGAAGAGGATTTATGGGATCACCCAGGATGTCGGTGAGTCCCTGCACGAATACTGGGAACGCTTCGGGCGCCTGTGCGCGAGCTTCCCACATCATCAGATTGCCGATCAGTTATTGATTCAGTACTTTTATGAGGGGATGACGCCCCATGACCGGCAGATGATCGATGCAGCGAGTGGAGGGGCACTGATTGACAAGACCCCAGTTGAGGCCAAATAGTTGATAGCAAATATGGCCACCAACTCGCAGCAATTCGGTATTCGGGGGCAAGAACAAGTGCAGAGCGTGGCTCAGAGCCACGAGATGACTGAAATGAGGGCCCAGGTGGCCGAAATAGGCAGTATGTTGAAGAAAATCGTTGGAGGACACCGCGAGGCGGAGGAGGTCAACGCGATCGGGGGGTACGCTTCCAACCCAAGGAAGTACGACCCATATGCAAACACTTACAACCCCGGTTGGTGCGACCATCCTAATTTTAGCTATGGGAATAGGGAAGGACAAACTCGCTTCCAAGGCCAGTCCCAGGATAGGCCTAATTCTTCCACCCAGGCTCAAGCCTCGAGCTCCTCCAGCTCACTTGAAGAGATGGTAAGGACCATCGTGACGAGCACCAGCCAGTTTCAGAAAGAAGCTCGAGAGGAGCTTAATTCTCATAAGGCAGAGCTGCAAAATTTGAACAAGCAGCTGACACAGATGGCGGTGTCTATCAGTAAACTCGAGAGCAAGAGCTCGGGGAAGCTTCCTTCCCAAACTACAGTAAACTCATGTGAAAACGTGAGTGCCATTCAGCTGCGCAGTGGGAAGTCACTTTCCACTAGAGCTGTGAAGGAAGCCACGGACAGCCTGAACAAGTCCGCCCCGCCCGCTCCCGAGGTTCAGAATGAGAAAAGAAATGAGAAGGTCAGTGTACCTGAGGATGTTGCCAGAGCACCATTCCCGAGTAGGCTCGCGAAGCCTACTTTGGAATCTGATGATGAGGAGGTCCTGCGAACCTTCCAAAAGGTGATGGTAAATATCCCGCTCCTAGAGGCAGTCAGTCAAGTGCCCAAGTACGCAAAATTTATAAGGAGCTGGTGCACTACGAAAAGGAAGTCCAGAGGGACTGAGAAAAAGAAGGAAAACGTCTCTGCCATACTCCCAGGTACGTTGCCTGCAAAGTGCAACGATCCAGGTACCTTTACTATCCCTTGCACTATAGGTAGTAAAGTTGTTCATAATGCCATGTTAGACTTAGGAGCCTCTGTAAATGTTATGTCTTATGCACTGTTTCGTGAACTGAATTTAAATGAAATGCATGAGTGTAATGTTTCTGTTCAGTTGGCTAATGGGTCAAGCATATGTCCTAGGGGGAAAGTAGAGGATGTTTTGGTTAGAGTTGGGAATATGACGTTTCCCGCTTATTTCCTTGTTTTAGACATGAATGAAAACTCATCGCATGCTTCGTCCTCCATGTTGTTGGGACGTCCTTTCCTTAAGACCGCTAGGGTCAAAATTGATGTGTTTAAGGGCGTTGTTTCTCTGGAGTTTGATGATACTTTGCATGAGTTCTCTTTATTTGATAGGAAATCTGCTGGAAATGTGTCTGCTGTTGAGCATGATGAGAATGGGAGTCTACCCTCGCGCTTGAGGGATGGTTTCCATGTCTCAGTTAGGAAATCTGATTTGAATTTGGATGATAACAATGCTGGTTTTTGCACTAACAATGCTGATATTCACGTGCCCGAGGCACGAAGAGTGCAAATGGTTTCAAATTTTGGATGCAGGACAAGTGTGGACAAGGACAAGTCTGGATCGTCCCCCGCACTTACAGACTATGGATGAGTCTGTGGAGAGAATACAGTCGAGCAACCGACTTTAAAAATTCTGCGCTTCTCGGAGGCACCCGAGTGTTGAACTGTTTTTATGCTTTAGTTTAGTTTTTATTGCTTTCTAGATTAGCTTAGTTTTAATTAGCCTGCTGTTTTTTTTTTTAGGAATCAAGGAAGAGAAGGCAATTTTGGGCTCTGATGCGTTTGTGTGCCGCCTCCTCGCCCTCGCCAGCTTCACCAAGAGTCAGGGAAGTGTATTTCTTCTTCCCTTTTACTTTGTTGTATCTGACTGGTTGGCATTGAGGACAATGCCAAATTTTGAAGTTGGGGGTGGAGTTAGTCTGACGGATATGCATGTGTAGTTTGTTGAGAAGTGCTATATTGATATTGAAGTGCTTGGGACTCTGCTTACTGTTTTCTGACTGTGATAGCCTAGGAAATGCATGTTGGAAATTTGAGCATGTTCATAATCGAGTTTTTGCATGAGTTTTGTGTTTCTTAGGTTCATGTCAAAAATTTTAAAAATTCTTCTGTTGCTCCCTTGCACTTATCGCGCACTTAGCAACCTCTCCCTAGATTCCGTAAGCTTTGTTTATCGCATGTTTAGCTAATTCTCGTTGTCACCCCGAAAGGCACCCTTAGGTAGCTTGTTGCATGAGAGTTAGTGGTTAGTTAATTGAGAAAGCATGTGCTTAGCCTAATGTAAAAAAAAAATAGAAAAGCATGTTTGGTAGAAAAATTCCTCTCGAGGCGCTCCTCCTTATTAGCGCTTAAAGATTTGAGCGTCAGTCCTTAAAAACGTGAAGCTTTGGCCAAAGTTTGACGTGTTAGGCAGCTCGAGTAGGATAGAAAAAAGAAACAAAAAGTTGGTTCAAAGAACCCAAATAAAAGAGTACAAAGTACTTTTGAAAAGAAAGAAAAAGAATGAGAAAATAATTAGGTCTCTTAATTTGCTTCTTTCTCTCGTGTAAGTCAAGTGTAGCTGTTCTTAAACGCTAGAAGTAGGGGGAAAACGGGATGTGCGTTGCATGTAGGTTTTCCGGGTTTACGTGAGTTTAGGAGTGGTTGACTAGCACACACACACGTTAGGGGGCAAGAGTTAATTTTTGATATGTCCTAGTTAATACATGAACAAAATGCTTCCATGATTATACTCGTGTTTAAATTTCAATATGCATGGAGGTTTGAGTTAGAATGCATGTAAGCAGGTCCTTAGAGTCAATTTCTTTGTAGTGCTTGCTCGAGGACTAGCAATGTTTAAGTTGGGGGTGTTTGATAACTCCATTTTGGAGCTATTAAATACTTCTTAATTATAGCTTAAGTCCGCTTTCAATTGATTAAATATATCTCTTTTGTAGGAGAAAAGCGGCAAAGAGCTCGTGCGTCCGTTGGGCATGTTCGAGTGCTTAAAGCAGAGTTTTAGCGCCCCGGGAATGCATCGGGAAGAGGGGAACTTGTTCCGTGAAGAAACGGGCCAAAACTGCCTTGGAGAGGCAAAGCTTCAGCCCCAAACCCGAGAGCCAGCGTCGAGACGCTGGCTCGACGCTGGAAAAACCCGAGAGCAAGCGTCGAGTGATAGCGTCGAGACGCTAGCTCGACGCTGCCCTGGCGTCGAGACCCTGCTTGGCGTCGAGACGCTCCGGAGGAGGCGCGCGCAGGAATTTTATCGGGGCAGCGTCGCGACGCCATCGCGAGCGCGCGCGCAGAAAACTTAGGGCACAGCGTCGAGACGCTGGCCTAGCGTCTCGACGCTACGACGATGGCAGAAGATAAATGATGATTTTTCTGCACATTTTGGACATCTTCTTCTTCATCTCTCCACCATTTTTGCTCGTTTTGGTCTTCTTCTTCTCCGTTTTCTCTCTATTTTCCGTGGAGCTCCGCCATTGTTGGCATGCTAGTGAGCTCCACTTCCATTGTAATAAGTAGATGAATCCATCCATGGCCATCTTTGGAGCGGGATTGACAAACCGCACCATGAGCGGCTAAGGTAAGGGTGACGGTTTGGGATTAGTTTAGGGCGATTTTGTTAAACATATTTGGTTTTGATAATCTGAGCTTTGATATGCATATTGGTTCTGTTTACTTTGCATCTATCTACTTTGCTTAATCCAACGCGCATGTGAAAATACGACGATTGACACTCGAGTAGTTTCGCATGTTGTGTATGTTAAAGAGTAGCGATGTCGTGCCTCTCACTGCTCGACTAAGTAACACAGGTAGATAGAACTAAATCGAAGTATCGGGTCGGGTAGGATAATTGGGAAATCGTATAGATCAGCGCGCGTCTTAACGAATATAAGTAATCATGAAATCCCAACGGCTCTATTTTTGCGGATTCTGCAAATCCAGCGCAATTCTAGTGACCGTTGGAGATTTTTTGCGTTTAAATGCCAATCTTTCCTCAACCGTATCTTTGATTTGGCCCAATATCTCCTCGATCTTTTTAGCTTGATTTAATCTCCTTGATTCCCTCTATTGATCCCCTACAAAGAGAAATAAAATAAATATCAAATTCATAATTAAAATCGCACAAAAATATGCACAAACGATAACCGGAAAAATAACAAAAAATAAACTAAGGCATGAGCCTCATATGGACGAGCACAGCAATCACTCGTCCTCTCTCGTTCTCATTTTCATATTTCAGACAAGAGGAAGGCCGAGAGAGTCTTCACATCTCCTTCCTCATAGTAGTGCTTCAATCTTGCACCATTAACCATGAAGGGTTGTCCTTGCTGCAGGTTCTTTATCTCGATGGCACCATGAACAAACACATTAGTTATTACAAATGGACCTGACCATCTAGACTTAAGTTTACCTGGAAATAATTTCAATCGTGAGTTAAATAATAAGACAAGCTGGCCTTTCTTGAAGTCCTTAATCCTAAGTCTACTGTCGTGCCAAATCTTGGTCTTTTCCTTATACATTTTGGCATTTTCATAAGACATATGCCTAAGCTCATCAAGCTCATGTAATTGCAAAGACCGCAATGTTCCCGCATCGGTCACGCAGTAATTCAACTCTTTTAGGGCCCAAAATGCTTTAATTTCTAACTCGAATGGCAAGTGACAAGCTTTGCCATACACCAGTCTATAAGGAGACATACCTAGGGGTGTCTTATATGCAGTTCTATATGCCCAAAGTGCATCCTCGAGTTTAAACGCCCAATCTTTTCTATTGGGTTTGACCACTTTTTCTAGGATGTTCTTAATCTCCCTATTTGAAATTTCAGCCTGGCCATTCGAATGTGGGTGATAAGGAGTGGCTACTCTATGTCTAATGTTATACTTAGCCAACACTCTCTTCATAGCCTTATTAATGAAATGTGTCCCTTCATCACTAATGATAGCACGAGGTGTTCCAAACCTAGTAAAAATATGTCTATGAAGGAATCTTATGACTGTTTTGGCATCATTATTGGGACATGCTATGGCCTCTACCCACTTAGATACGTAGTCTACTGCTACAAGGATGTAAAGGTTACCTGATGATGGGGGGAATGGCCCCATGAAGTCAATGCCCCACACATCAAAGAGCTCCAACTCTAAGATGTAGGTGAGAGGCATCTCATCCTTGATGGAGCGACTTGCGCAGCGGAAGGCGATTTCGGACCGATGATACTCTAATTTCATCAATTTAACAAATAGAAAACATGCTCAAAACGACGGAAATAAGAAATTAGAAATACATACCCTTGTAGTTCCAATTTCTTCAAGCTCCGCCGCACGTTCCTCGTCACGAACTCTTCCGGTCTCTTCTCACGAACACCTCGAGGACCACCCCAGGTAGTCCCGCTATCCTCGGCGCCGAGCAACGGTGTTGTGGGACACCGAAACAAAAAGAAAAGAAGAAGAAAAGAAGAAGAGGAAGGAGAAGAATTAAGGCAGAAGGCTTCAGTTCAACCAACATGTAAATGAACTTCTCAAAGTTTATATATAGAACTTCTCAAAGCAAATCCCATATAACATATATATATATTAACAAATGTTAACATATGTGTCTTACATGCAATTGCATGTAAGACACATATATATATATTTTTAAATATTATTATTATTAATTATAATAATAATAAATATTTTATTTATTAAACATTTTAATAAATAAATAAATATATATATATATATTAATTAATTAATTAAACATTCTAATTAATTAATATTATTTAATTCAATATCAAATATTAATTAAATAATATGGCTAAACCCGGTTTTCCGAAAACCGACTTTTTTGCACATAAATCTAATTCATGTTTTAGGCCAATCCCATATTTAAATCACATTTAAATATGTCTATCCTTCTTCAACAAACCGAATTTGAACAATTCAAATTTTTTTTTCTTTTTCTTTTCTTTTATACTGTTGCACGACGTTATCCGAGCTAGCCAGGAGAACCTAAAGGACCTACAGATCATGAGCTCCAACGATACGAGATTATTCGGTTAAAACTCTTTTAACCCGAATCAATCAACTTTCGTTAACCCCCGGAGACTCCACTATAGTCCGAGGGTTGCACTCTCCTCACTGTAGATATATTGTGTCCTCTGATATAACCGTCACGGGCAAGTCGACCCTTCACAGGTTGTTCGTAATCACAGCTGGGTCATTTAAACCGTTTAACCCCTGCATTACGTCTTGTTCCTTAAGTACCACTGACACCTCTAATGAACAATAGATCTGTGGTCCAACCAACAGATCAATTAACCCTCTCATCTCATGAGAGTGAGCGCGCTAATTGTTCAAGCCCCGGAGTCAGCTATTAAGGGAACAACCTATCTACTAACCCTGAAGAGCGAGTTAGGAGTGAACTCCAATCTTGCTGTACTATGTCCCCAGCTACCTATTCGACTTTATCCCCAAGATGGTAGGCTTATTGAGTCGGCGCTTATGGGCCACTCTCACCCGTGCAAGTCAAAGGATACTATCGAATAAGCAGGAGTTCATAGCGAGCTCAGGATTGAGATCGAGTTACCTAGGCCATCAATATGTATAAGTCGGTCTCATCAGTAAACGGAGTTATAAAGAGAGAGCGACTTAATACGCGGTTCGATCTTGTGTAAACTCTTTACACAGGACGCCCTCACTCGCACATCTCCATGTGAAACGATTCGGATCACATCATTTTGTACAATACAAAGTGAGCCGCATCCCATAGTGTTACCAGGATAAGGTACCCAGCCTTATCCGTATACTATAGACCGTTTTGACTGACTACTTGAGCCTGATCCACAATCATGTCATACATGAGGCTCTAGTACTCATTTTCAGCCATGGGTGTTGGTTATTGGTATAGGTTAACCTAAACACGTTTCACTTTATTCCAGTAAACTCTTTTACTGAATAAAACTAATAACTCTTTATTCTAAATAGAATATTTACAAACATAACAGTTTACAAACCACGAGTTTTAGGACATAAAACCCAACAAACTCCCACTTGGACTTAAACGTCCGTGGTGTACATGTTAGGTGGAGAAAACTAATATATCATATATCAGAAGTTTTCTCCCACTGTCCTCTCCAGCAACTCGAAGCCCTAGACTCTTCTAGGTGTCTCTCAAACACTTTAGCCATGAGAGACTTAGTAAACAAATCAGCATGAAGTACTACAAGGCTTTCCATGTGACCATCACATCTCCTCATAGCACTATCTGCGAGCTCAACTTATAAACCTATTGCTGTTTCACAAGCTGCAAATAGACTTAGCTACCAACGAGGAATCAACAATACAACTCTTGTATTCTACTCCTTTAAGTACAAGGACAAAACTTTAACCGGAATCCAATCCAATTGGACTAATATTACTGACAGCTCCCACTGCATAGCACATATCGGGTCATGTATCTCAAAAGATACACCTAACCTCCAATATGTAAATGCACTTGGGTGCATCTCGTATCCTCAAGATTTGAGGTGTCTCAGGAAACCATTTCCATAGACCATCGAATATTAACAACAACTTGTCAATAAAAGATTTTAGAGACAACACTAGCGATTTGTTCTTGCGACTCAGATCAACCTGAATCCTTAGAAAAAACTAAGCCTACCTCCAAATCAACTATTTGGGAATGGGTCGCTAGTTAATGCTTATTGCCAGAAAAGAATCCTACATCATTTCTCAATGATTAGGACATTAATTACGGAAACGAACTATGAAAGCTACAACATTGACTAAACCCTTGTCAAACAAAGTTTATCAAATTATTGTTCAAACTTTTGTTCAAAGCCATAAGATTTGATCACTGTATCAAACCTTACAGTTTAGGACGAAGATGCTTTCTCCAATTCATTAATGAATCGAATAAACCTAGCAAACCATTTGCTCTTTGTCCCAAACTATGAATCTTTCTGGTAGAGACTCATAGATACTCAATCAAGATAACAATTCTGCAGAAAAGCTATCTTGACATCCACTTGCCAAATTCTATAAAGATAGAACATGGTAGTGGATAAGAGTCATCTATTTAACTTACGTCTGGCAACAAGAGAAAGAGAGTATACACAATAAACCCTTTCTCTTCGGGACAGTCCCTTTACCAGAAAGTCAAGCCATAAAAGTTTTCACCTTAGTGACTTGGTCTCAATACCATTCATAGATTTGTGGCTTTGAGCCATTTGGCCTTGTCTATGTGATCCATTGCCTAATTAAAGACAGCGAATCCTCAATGTTATCATCAAGTATGAGAACTTTGAGTTAAAGACAAGCAAGTGCAACGGATCGGGTTGTCCTACAACCCTCCCACTGCATTGAGGCTTTCTCAACGGTTGAGAAACTCTAGTTTGATCAACAATCTTTGTTGATATCTACAATAGCTTTCGTTACACTGTGAATCTTAACACGCTAGTTGTTTTCGAGTTTAATAGAACACATCAAGATATATCTTTTGCTAAATGAACTGTTCATTATAAAACCAAAAGATATAATATACAAGTGTTCAGTTTAAACCAGAAAGATAGACAATAATTACATATAACAAATGTTATTATCTCTATACAACAACTACAAAGACTCCCACTAGTTCAGCTGCAACGATATCTCCATATCTCACAGCGAGAAAACGACTGTCAGGAACTAGTTTCCTGTAGAAAAACAAACACAAATAGTGGTTCCTGAAGACATCCAGGTATGACATTCATATCCACTAAACTTGTTTTGACAAATAAATCACATTTATCTTGTCGTTATTTCTCAGCCTGTTTCTCAGCAAAGTATTTGGAGCAGTTACGCTTCCAATACCCATCTTCATTACAATGGAAACATTTTCCTTTGTCTGAAGACTTCACTTTGCGAACAGTAGGGGCTATGCCCTTCCTCCTGTTACTCTTATTCTTCTGAATAATCTCATTACTCAGAGAAGCAGACTTAGGCTTACTTCCTGACGCCGACCTCTTAAGGAACTTCGTCGAAGTGACAACATTTGCCTTCTTCTCTATTCCTTTGGAAGTGTACAGGAACTGATAAGTCTGAAATAACGATGGTAGCAACGTTTACTTCCGCCGCATTAAAGTGGACCATCATGTTAAGGACAAGCTCCCTAACAGAGGTATCCTCCACTATGCGAGAGTTATAAACGAACTTGAGGACTTCATTACGAAGTGATGAGGACGAGTGTCCACCATTGCTTGTAATGAAGACATGATTTCCTTTACGGAAATCATAACCTCATACTACTTGCACAAGGCATCAAATATGCTTGCCAAGATATAAATTTGGGCTTTATCAATAGCCCTAATCCATCGATCGTATGCATCTCGAACACTTCGAGATGCACTCGAGCCAGGAGCTGAAGGACATTCCTTCGTTAAGACAAACCTCAGGTCGTCCAGAACCAGAATCGTATTCAGGTTCGACTTCCAGGTTCCGTAATTCTGTTCGGTTAATTTGTCGTGAGCTAACAACTGAATAAAACGAGCTCGACATGCCGAAAAAGAATGTAAATCTATTAGTGAAACGGTTTTAACCTATTTAAACCAATTAAGAAAAAATTTAGAAGTAAATAAAGTACCCAAACTCTTTATTTACTAACTACGATACTTTAGTAAGTCAGAATGGTCCCTACCGTATGGTAGGTGAGCACTCCTTTACTAAATCAAGACATTCTTGACTAAATGCTATCACCAGAATAACTCATATTCCTATAGCATCTTAGTTATCGTTTTTGGTCTGAATTTACTAACTCCTTAGCAAATCCCGTAAGTGTGACCCTTCGTTTTTAGAACGCACAGAACGGCCCCAACATAGCAACCGTATGGAATGTCAGTGTTGGGAATGGCCCTATGTTTCTTTATCTATAAATGGTGACTGAGGTGTTCGATCTCCCATGCCCAGCCCTCCGTTTGGATGGTGCCCCTAGGGCAGCCTGCAGGCGGAACATGGGAATCTCACGGTTCAATCCAACGGAGGAGACCACAGGAAGCACCGACGCACTTCCTTCTCCCACTTACTATAGACACTTACTCCATTCACCTTGCTATTGAAAGTTGCAAACACCACCTGTCTGGAGATGCCCCATATGGCATCATGAGGCCAAGCAAAATTCTCACGTTGTGAACTTTAGGGAGTGCGTAGCAGGAGAGGGATATATCATATATTCCTTCTCAACACATCTACTAAGCATCGTAAACGGTAATTTTAGGGTAAATACTCAGGTTTTATCTGGCTAAGTAAATAAAACCTTAAGTCTAGGCAAACTATTTACCTGAGATGTCTAGGTTATAACAAATTATTAACCTCACACCTCTCACGCATGCTCATAAAGCCGGTTAGCTTTACTCAAGTACCGGATCGTCCCCAGGTAGGAGGTGTTCCGTAAACCGTCAGCTTAAATACCTCCAACCTCGAACAGGATTTCACCGGGTGAGTTTCTCATAACCTTAGCATTTACGAGATAACGACCTATTCATCTAATGAACCAGACCGAACCATTTAACCCTAAATGAGCATGCCACTTATCTTTGTTATATATTTTAAAAGTCTAAGTCATTTTTACAACGCTTGCAAAAAACTAGACTTTCTATAATAACAAACTTCTATATGCTTCTCAAACATACAATCGCTAAGGCATGAAAAATTGAATATTTAACTTCATAATCAACATAACACTTATATCGATTATGCTCTTAAATATACAACTCCTAATTCATAAATTAATATAACACTTATATCAATTATTTATGAATTAAGCATGCATCCTATACATTATAACAATTATAACATACAATATGCATAAAACTAATGTTGGATGTTTTAATTTCATAATTAATATAACACTTATATTAATTATTCTATTAACTAAACAACATCAAATTCATCAATTAATATAACTCTTATATTAATACTCATGAATTAAACATGCATATACATTACAACACTTATAATATACAATATGCATAAAACTAGGATAACTAATGTTGTAAGTTCAATTTCATAATTAATATAACGCTTATATCAATTTCTCTATTAAACTAACAACATCCAATTCATGAATTAATATAACTTTTATATTAATTCTCATGAATTCCTAAATATACATACTATATATTATAACACTTATAACATAATCTCAATGCATGGAGCATGCTTCCTACGGTGGGATTTTAAATCTATATGGCATACGTTATGCACATACAAACATGAAATTTAATTAAAACATACATTCACAATGCATAATTAATTAAACACACTAAAGTGGATCGATTTTGGCATTTAGCAAGCAATAACTAATTTATTACAAGCTTGAACAACAAGCTACGTCTTGAGCGGACTTCGAACTCTTCGCACCGCCTTTGACCAACTTGCTTCCTCCGAACGCTTCGGCCAATTTCTCTTCGAATTTCTCCTCGTATTGCCTAGAACGAGTTTGAACTTATACCAAACATTTCGGCGAGTTCCAAACTCAAACTTCTTTCACAAAGAAACCTATATGGACTCTAATGACTCTAAAAATACAGACTCTTCAGCACGCATTAAAGCCCATACATTCTCGGGCAATTACAAATAATGAAATTCAAATAGAAACTATGCCAAAATCGATTTTCACTTTAGACTCCAATTCAGAAACAATTTCTAAATTAAAATACCCACCAACTTAAATTGATGCAAATTGAGTTAATCACAAAATCGCTCTGATACCAATTGATGGAGCGACTTGCGCAGCGGAAGGCGATTTCGGACCGATGATACTCTAATTTCATCAATTTAACAAATAGAAAACATGCTCAAAACGACGGAAATAAGAAATTAGAAATACATACCCTTGTAGTTCCAATTTCTTCAAGCTCCGCCGCACGTTCCTCGTCACGAACTCTTCCGGTCTCTTCTCACGAACACCTCGAGGACCACCCCAGGTAGTCCCGCTATCCTCGGCGCCGAGCAACGGTGTTGTGGGACACCGAAACAAAAAGAAAAGAAGAAGAAAAGAAGAAGAGGAAGGAGAAGAATTAAGGCAGAAGGCCTCAGTTCAACCAACATGTAAATGAACTTCTCAAAGTTCATATATAGAACTTCTCAAAGCAAATCCCATATAACATATATATATATTAACAAATGTTAACATATGTGTCTTACATGCAATTGCATGTAAGACACATATATATATATTTTTAAATATTATTATTATTAATTATAATAATAATAAATATTTTATTTATTAAACATTTTAATAAATAAATAAATATATATATATATATATATATTAATTAATTAATTAAACATTTTAATTAATTAATATTATTTAATTCAATATCAAATATTAATTAAATAATATGGCTAAACCCGGTTTTCCGAAAACCGACTTTTTTGCACATAAATCTAATTCATGTTTTAGGCCAATCCCATATTTAAATCACATTTAAATATGTCTATCCTTCTTCAACAAACCGAATTTGAACAATTCAAATTTTTTTTCTTTTTCTTTTCTTTTATACTGTTGCACGACGTTATCCGAGCTAGCCAGGAGAACCTAAAGGACCTACAGATCATGAGCTCCAACGATACGAGATTATTCGGTTAAAACTCTTTTAACCCGAATCAATCAACTTTCGTTAACCCCCGGAGACTCCACTATAGTCCGAGGGTTGCACTCTCCTCACTGTAGATATATTGTGTCCTCTGATATAACAGTCACGGGCAAGTCGACCCTTCACAGGTTGTTCGTAATCACAGCTGGGTCATTTAAACCGTTTAACCCCTGCATTACGTCTTGTTCCTTAAGTACCACTGACACCTCTAATGAACAATAGATCTGTGGTCCAACCAACAGATCAATTAACCCTCTCATCTCATGAGAGTGAGCGCGCTAATTGTTCAAGCCCCGAAGTCAGCTATTAAGGGAACAACCTATCTACTAACCCTGAAGAGCGAGTTAGGAGTGAACTCCAATCTTGCTGTACTATGTCCCCAGCTACCTATTCGACTTTATCCCCAAGATGGTAGGCTTATTGAGTCGGCGCTTATGGGCCACTCTCACCCGTGCAAGTCAAAGGATACTATCGAATAAGCAGGAGTTCATAGCGAGCTCAGGATTGAGATCGAGTTACCTAGGCCATCAATATGTATAAGTCGGTCTCATCAGTAAACGGAGTTATAAAGAGAGAGCGACTTAATACGCGGTTCGATCTTGTGTAAACTCTTTACACAGGACGCCCTCACTCGCACATCTCCATGTGAAACGATTCGGATCACATCATTTTGTACAATACAAAGTGAGCCGCATCCCATAGTGTTACCAGGATAAGGTACCCAGCCTTATCCGTATACTATAGACCGTTTTGACTGACTACTTGAGCCTGATCCACAATCATGTCATACATGAGGCTCTAGTACTCATTTTCAGCCATGGGTGTTGGTTATTGGTATAGGTTAACCTAAACACGTTTCACTTTATTCCAGTAAACTCTTTTACTGAATAAAACTAATAACTCTTTATTCTAAATAGAATATTTACAAACATAACAGTTTACAAACCACGAGTTTTAGGACATAAAACCCAACAATCCTTTCGACTGAGGTTACCTGTTCTTTGGCATTCATCACAGCTGTGTGCATAGTTGTGGGCATCCTTGAAGACCGTTGGCCAATAGTAGCCACTCTAGAACACCTTTGCAGCCGTCCTTTGGCCACCAAAATGTCCACCATAGGTTGTTGTATGGCAGTGCTGCAGCACAGACTTCGCCTCAGCAGCTGAAACACACTTCCTGAGCAGACCATCAGCACATGTCTTGTAAAGTGTGGGATCATCCCATATGAATTTCCTTGCCTCATTAAGGAACCTCTTCTTCTCTTGTCCTCCCTTGAAAGTTGGTAGTACCTGTGATGCAAGGAAGTTAGCAATGTCAGCAAACCAAGGTTCCTCATCGTTATCACGATGAGTCAATACAAAGACATGTTCATCAATAAAAGCATAAAAAATTGCGGTTTCCGCAATTTTTCCGCAATTATGCTGCAATCTAGAAAGATGATCCGCAACCACATTTTCACATCCTTTCTTATCTCTAATGTCCAGATCAAACTCTTGCAGCAGCAAAACCCATCTAATCAACCTAGGCTTAGCATCAGCCTTTCTCATAAGATACTTCAAGGCAGAATGGTCAGTGTACACAATTGTCCTAGTGCCTACAATGTAATTCCTAAACTTCTCACAAGCAAACACTACAGCTAGCATCTCCTTCTCAGTAGTTGTGTAATTACATTGTGCCTCATTAAGTGTCTTACTAGCATAGTATACAGGGTGTGTTAACTTGTCAATCTTCTGTCCTAACATAACCCCTACAGCATAGTCACTTGCATCACATAACATCTCAAAGGGAAGATCCCAATTAGGCCCTACTATAATAGGTGCTGTGACTAGTGCTTCCTTAAGAGTTTTCCAAGCTAGGAAACATTCTTTAGAGAAAATGAAGGGTTTGTTCAGCTCTAGAAGCTCACATAAAGGCTCGGAGATCTTAGAAAAGTCCTTAATGAACCTTCTATAGAAACCAGCATGCCCTAAGAAACTTCTAATGGCCTTGACATTTTGGGGTTCTACCAATTTCTCTATTATTTCAATTTTTGCTCTGTCAACTTCTACACCTGCCCTTGACACTCTATGACCTAAGACAATCCCTTCATCCACCATGAAATGGCACTTTTCCCAATTTAAGACTAGGTTGGTCTCCTCACACCTAGCCAGGACTTGTCCTAAGTTCTCTAGACAGTTTGTAAATGAATCCCCAAAGACTGAGAAATCATCCATGAATATCTCTATCATGGACTCATCCAAATCAGAGAAGATTGCCAACATGCATCTTTGGAATGTTGCCGGTGCATTGCATAAGCCAAAAGGCATTCTGCGAAAGGCAAAAGTTCCAAAAGGGCAAGTGAAGGTAGTCTTCTCAGCTATGTTTAAGTCAGTTAATTCTAAACCTACATATTCATGAGCATGCTTAGTCAACAATTCATGCTCCAATTGTTCTTCCATTAATGAATCTACAATGTCCATGCTAGCACAAGATTCAGAGTCAGAGGGATACCTTAAGGCTTTATACACACTAAATTTCACCTCTTCATCATGAACCCTCATAGTGAGCTCACCTTTTTGGACATCTATCAGGGCCCTACCTGTGGCTAGAAATGGTCTGCCTAACAGGATGGGGACCTCCTTGTCTGCTTCATAATCCAGGATAATGAAATCTGCAAGGAAAATAAATTTGTCAACCTTTACAAGAATATCCTCAATCTTACCTTCAGGGTATGCTATGGATATGTCTGCTAGTTGTAAAGTGACAGTGGTTGGACGTGCTTCTCCTACTCCTAGCTGGCGGAATAGTGATAGGGGCATGAGGTTTATGCTGGCTCCCAGGTCACAAAGAGCTCTGCCCACGTGCTTGCCTCCTAGCTCTACAGGTAAGGTGAAGGAACCAGGATCCTTCTCCTTCTTGGGCAGCTTGTTCTGGAGTATGGCACTGCACTCCTCAGTGAGATTTACTGTTTCAAACTCACCAATTATTCTCTTGTTAGTAATAATATCCTTCAAAAACTTTACATAAGAAGGCATAGACTGTAAAACTTCTACAAAAGGAATATTAACATGCACTTGCTTAAGAATTTCTAGAAATTTATTAAAGTGCACTTCCTGTTCTTGTTTTTTCTTTAGCCTTCTAGGAAATGGAGGTGGTGGCACATATGCAGGCACTTCAGGTCGCCTTAGGATAGGTGGAGGCCTTGGAATTTCTTCTATTTCTTCTATGATTGGCTCCAGCCTTGCTCCTGATGTGCTTGTTGGTGGTTGACCTTGGTTTGGCAGAGACTCCAGTGGAGCACTAGACTCAGTGTTCTCTACTCTCTTTGGTGTTTCTTTGGTGTTGCTCACCAATGGTCTACCACTTCTAAGTTCAATTGCTTGAACTTGCTCTTTACCATCTCTCCTTGGCACTTCAGTATCAGCAGGAAGTCTCCCTTGGGGCCTACTTTTAAGTTCATTGGCTAGTTGCCCTATTTGGTTCTCTAGGCTCCTAAGAGTAGCTTGCTGACTCTGTAGAGTGGCATCATTCTTGGCTATGTATTCCTTGAGTAAGTTTTCTACAGAAGACCCTACAGGTTGGTTGTATGGTTTTTGATACATGGATTGGTTATGTTGGGGAGTGAAACCAGGTGTTCCACTCGGTCTTGGTTGGTTAGGAGCTTGGTTAGCATTTTGTTGGCCACCCCATGACAGGTTTGGGTGGTTCCTCCAACCAGGATTGTAAGTATTGGAATAGGGGTTGTTCCTAGGCTGCTGCTGGCTTCCAACATAGCAGACTGAGGCTGGATTCCCAGGGCAGTATTCATACAGGTGCCCTTCCCCACAGAATCCACAGATAAGCGTCTCACCTTGACTTGGTTGGGTGCCCATTGACATGGCTGTGGCGGTGTTGACACTTGTTTGGAGATTGGCTTGAGCCATTTGCTTGACTAGGTTGGTCAGGGCGCTTATTTGGCTACTCATGGCATTGAGTGCGTCCTTGTCTTGAGCTCTAGTTGGCTCAACTGGATCATCTGACCACCTACAGTGAGATGCTGAGATCTTCTCCAAGATCTCATAGGCTTCGTTGTAACTCTTGGACAACATGGAACCTCCAGCAGATGAATTTAAGACTTGTCTAGTGCTGGGGTTGCATCCTTTGAAAAAGACCTCTATTTTGATACACCATGGGATGCCATGATGTGGACATTTGAGAAGAAGGTCCTTGAACCTTGTCCAAGCTTCGTGAAGAGACTCACTCTCAGCTTGTTTGAACTTGATTATATCATCACGAAAGGTAGAATTCCTATCAGGTGGGAAGTACTTAACTAGGAATTTCTCCGCCAAGTCTGTCCAATTGAGGACAGATCCAGAGGGTAATGAGTTTAACCACGTTTTGGCTTTGTCCCTCAAAGAGTAAGGGAAAAGGTATAGCCTCAAGGCTTCTTGGGAAACTCCAGGGATGATGAATGTATCGCTAACTCCTAAGAAGTTTCTAAGATGGTTGTGGGGATCCTCATTTTCCACTCCAAAGAATTGTCCCACAGTGGACAACATTTGGAACATCACTGGCTTTAACTCGAATGAGTTGGCAGTGATTTCAGGACGGATTATGCTGGGGTTCAGCTCCCCAGGCATAGGTACTAGGTAAGAAAGTATGGCGCTATCCTTATCATTCGCTATTTCAATGGGATTGCGAGTGACAGGCACCGGATTTGGAACTATTCCATCCATTTCTTCTTGAGATAATTGCGGAGGAATTGCGGTTCCCGCAATTATTGGAGGTATAGAGGGTTGGTTAAAGAGACGTTTCTTGGCTCTATTTCTGGCCCTAAGTAATCTCTCAGGCTCAGGATTGAACTCTAGATCACTACTTGAAGGCTCACTCATAAACTAACCCAATGGTACCTGCAAAAGAAATGGAAATAGATCAGTTACAATAGACAATAAACTTGGTGTTTCAAACTTAACAAACTTCGTTTTCACTTAAATAAATCCCCGGCAGCGGCGCCAAAAACTTGTTGCGTGCTCAATGTGTTAAAATAAATAAGCAATAAGATAGAGAGAGCACTCAGAACATGCAAGCATACATGATCTTATAGCAAGTAGTAAGTATTTTTTCATTCGTTTTCCCACAGAGATTTATTATGAGCTACTCGTGAAGTGTAAAGTTAAGAAAGAATGGGTGAATTTGATGGGGTAAAATTGGTTTTAAATTGTCTAATTCCTAAGCGATATGTAAAGGATTGCAACATAAATAAGTGCAAGTCAAAGTTAAACTCAAAGGAAAAGAGATGAGATCAATAAACGAAGAGGAACTTAGCTAAACAGAATTTTAAACTTAGTAGAATTGCGGAAACAACAATTCTACCGCAATTTTACTAACAGCGAAAGTGTGTAAAATGGAGAAACAAGGGCTACTAACGACTCCTCTATAGGCATTTTCTCACGATTCTCAAGCATTGGATCAACTCTCTATGCATCAAACTCACTCAATCTCATGTATCGTCCGATTCCATGCATTAGATTCTTTAGTTTACTCATGTCCAAGTAAGGTCTTAAGCATCTTGTTAAAGCAGAAAGTTATGGTTTGTACTAGGAAAACGCCTATTCCTAGGTCGTTTTCTGGCTACCTTGAAAGGCTAGCATGAGTGTATGACTCTGAACTCTTACTCCTTCCAGAGGTTAGGAGTTCTTTGGACAAAATGGATGGCCAATCGAAATTGCCCGTGGGATGAAGCTTACATACAATCAATGCTTCGAGAGCTATCCTACATGCTTGGTTCACGTTTTTTAGCCTATAGTATTGTCATTAGCATGCCCCTATGTGACTTAGTTACTCATGGATATAGGGAGAACAGAAAGAAGAGATAAAACAGACATGCTTAGAAGGAATTTAAAGACAAAACAGTAAAGAAAAACAGTAGATCGCAAAGGCAAGAAACTGTGAAATGCTGAATTTTGCTTTGACTACTTGATTGTTTGAATGAACAAAGGAAAGCTTAAAGTGAATAACTCCAAGACAGAAAGCAACGTAATAAAATGAACTAGTCACTAGAACAGAAACAACAACTCAACAATGCTGGAAATTAGAAAGGAAAGACAGAAAGCAGGTAAATGAGCTCGAAGGCCTCGTCGCAACCGCCTTGGCTGAAGGATGAGAAAGATCAGCCTTGCTTGGATGAATCCAATCGAGCTCTCCTTCCTATCAGATTATCGACTCCAAACAGCTAAACTTCGCAAACCAACAGACGACAAAGAAAAACAGGAGAACAGATGGAGCTGCGAGAAGACTTCTACGCTTTCGGATGATGATTGAACCCTCTACTTTGACCCCCTTTTATAGTAATCTGCAGGTGCGTTTGGGCCAAGGAGAACCATCCATCCTCAACGTCGTACTTCAAAATGGATGGAGGAGAAAGAACGAATCCCTGAAATAACGGAAATTAACAGAAACAGATCAGTCAACTTACGATTTTCACTTGAAACGTTGCTGTTTTAGCAATGTTTCCGCAATGCTATCGCAATGCATATTTTTCACTATTTTCCTTCGGTTTTCATTCCTTTTCTTTCCTCTTGCACACAAGTCCTAATTTAGCTACCTTCTTCTAAATCTCATATATAAACATAGGTTTAAGCTAAATCCTATCAAAAACACCTAAGAGTGTACATCTTTCTAAGATAAATAAGTCCTAAAAAGGTCACTTTTGGAGACGTAACAGCAGCTGTTATGAAGCTCCTTTGGCTCCTTCTGCTTCGCTCTGGTTCTCTGTGGGTCGCTTGGATGGAGGAGTATATCCTCCGTGGTCGTTCTCTTTGGACGATTCCTGTGTCGTCTCTGTGGTCTTGGTGCCTCAAGGCGATTATGGGGCTTCGTGACCAATTCCGTCCACTTGTCCGGTTTTCCATTGGCGATGGTTGTAGGTGTCGTATGTGGGTTGATCCATGGCTCCCTGATGGTCCTATTCTCCCGAGGATTAGTGATCGTATCTTGTATGACGCGGCTAGTCATATTCAAGTTATGGTCTCTGATTTCCTGCTACCTGATGGTTCGTGGCGGTGGTCGTTGGTGTCTTCTGAGTTGTTGGAGATCTCCGATGTCGTGCGCTCTACTGTGTGTTGCCCAGTTCGGGAGGATAGGTTGATCTGGGTTCCAGGCGGGATTGGCGTTTCAGTTTCGAGTGCTTGGGATGCGATCCGTCCTCGTGGAACGGTGGTTCCTTGGCAGGGTTTGCTATGGTTCGGGGGGAATATTCCGCGTCATGCTTTTGTCACCTGGCTGGCCTTGAGGGATCGTCTGTATACCCGTGACAGGCTGGCTAGGTGGATCCCCTCGACCCCTAATGATTGTTTGCTTTGTTTGTCCAGGACTGAGTCCCGCGACCACCTGTTCTTTCAGTGCCCCTTTGCGAGTTTGGTGTGGGAAGATATCCTCAGTTGGGGTAGAGCTTCCCGCCTCGTTCTCCCTTGGGATGCTGAGCTTGAGTGGATTTGTCGGGAGAGTGCTGGGCAGTACAAGCGTAAGCTTGTTTGGAGAGTGGCCAGGTGTGCTGTGATCTACCATATTTGGATGGAACGCAACTTGCGTGTTCACGACCCGGGTCACCGTCCCCTCAGTCGGTTATCGCTGCTATTCGGTCTGATATATCTTTTGCATGCTCGTCCTGGGTGGGTGCGGTTTCGGCCGGGTCCCCCTAGGATTCTTTTGATTGACTTTATCTTGTTCTTTGAGTGTGTGCAGGTGTTTTTTTTCAGGTTGCTCTTTGCGGTGCTGTTTCGCTTCTGGCGATTGCTTCTTCCCCTGCTCTATCCCTTGGTTGCTCTTTGCGGTGCTGTTTCGTTGCTGGCGATTGCTTCTTCCCCTGCTCTGTCCCTAGGTGCTGTTGTTGTCTCTTCTCTGGAGGGGGTTTTAAGTTTGGTCTGTGAGGCTTGCCCGTTTGGGGCCTCTCCCTACGGTTGTTCCTGCTTTGAGGGCGCTTCTTGCAGAGGCTCGTTCAGTTTCCTTGCTTTCTTTCCATGTTTGCCCCTTGTTGTCCTTGGCTCTTTCTTCCCTGGTGGGCATTTGGAGTGGTGGCTATGAGAGGCTAGTCTGTGGGGGGCCTCTCTCTGTAGGGGTTGGTTCAGGCGGTGCTTGCTACTTTTGCAGTTGGCTGTCCATCTCTGTTCTGTGGGTGCTCTGTGCCCCCTGGTGTGGTCCTGGTTCCTGAATTGAGTTTGAGTTTGTTTCGGATGCTTGTTGTCACCTCGAAAGGCGCCTTGTCCGGAGGGTGTGTCGGTTTTTTGGTGGGTGTCCTTGGATCAGGCTTTGTCGAGGGAAGCGATGCTTGCCTGGTCCTTGTGGCTTTCTGCCGGGCCTGCATACCTGATGGTTGTTCTTTTGCAAGAAGTAGGGGGAAGACGAGTTGAAGGGCCTCTTCTTTGTTTTGGTTTACTTGGTCGTGCTTAGGGGGCTGGCTTCTTGCTTGCATATGATGGATGGCCAGCTTGGCCCCTTTTATCTCAGCATTTGTCTGTCCTCCCTCTGCCTTGCTTGGTGCCCCTTGACCTTGTCTGGAGTCGCTCTGTTGCTCGTGCAGGCCGGGGGATTGATGGCTTGGGGTGTTTTTTGGGCGGCTGGGGAGTTATGCTTCGTTCGTGTTCTGGCTTGTTGTTTCCTCTTGCTTCAGTTGTGTTCATTTGCTCTTTGAGTTGTGTTGTATTTATTTTCTTTTTTGTCTTTTCTGGCTCCTTCCCGTTTGTGGGTTGGGTGCCGGGGTTTGTTTGTTGGTGGTTTTATTGCTTTCCCTCGGGTTGTGAGGTTTCCGTTGGGTTGTTTTTGTTTTGTTTGGTACTTTCGGTTTCCCAGTGGATGTTCTGTTGTTTCGTGGTGTCCTTTGGCCTCGGGCTTTGAGGTCTTTTTTGCTTAATATATATTCACCTTTGCAAAAAAAAAAAAAAAAAAAAATGGGTTCGTATTGATCAAACATTCACAATCCACTCTTTGGTTTTGTGCAATTCGGAATCTTACTCAGTTTTTTTGGCACGTGCTTTAAATGCTCCCATTGAGGATTTTAGGGCTTTGAGATTTGGGTGCAAGGTTTTTAGATATTAGACTCGCAGGCTTCGAGAGTTGTAGTTTGAGGTTAGAAAGCGTCCCCGACCATAAGATCAATACGAACCCATTTTTGAATAAAAAAAAATTCCATGGTGGTTCGTGGTGCTCCTTGCTGCTGGTTGTAGGGCGTTGGGCATTTGAAGTTTCGATGGGAATGGTGTTCATCTTAGCTGATCTGGGCGCGTCATAGAGGTAAGTTTCCTCACTGTTTTTTACGTTTTTCATTTCGGTGTTGTACTTTCGTGTTGCTCTGCTTTTGGTTTCCTTGGAGTTTTTTTTTTTGCAAAAGTGAATATATATAAGCAAAAGGCCTCAAAGCCCGAGGCCAAAGGGCACAACAACAAGAGAACAAACACTGGGAGAACCAATGTACGACAACAAAACGAAAACAACACAACAGAAACCTCACAGCCCGAGGGAAAGCAACAAAGAAACCAAACAACAACAAACTCCAGCATTCAACCCACAAGCGGGAAGGAGCTAGAAAAAGAAACACAACTGAAAAGCAAAGAAACAGCTGAAGCAGGAGGAAACAAAGACATAGAGCACGAAGGAAGCGTGACACCTCAACCGCGAAGCATGACACCTCATCCGCCCACAAAACTCCCCAGGCCATCCAACCCCCGGCCGGAACTAGCGAAAGAGCGACTCCAGACAGGGGCAAGGGGCACCAAGCAAACACAGAGAGAGGACAGGCAGATGCTGAGAAAAAATGGGGCCAAGCTGGCCATCCATCAAATGCAAACAAGAAGCCCGCCCCCCAAGCTCGACCAAGAAACCGAACAAAGAAGAGGCCCATCAACTCGTTTTCCCCCTACTTATGGCAAAAGAACAACCATCCGGTATGCAGGCACGGCAGAAAGCCACAGGGATCCAGCCAGCATCGCTTCCCTCGACAAAGCCAGATCCAAGGACCCACCAAAAGCCCACACACCCTCAGGACAAAGTGCCTTTCGGGGTGACAACAAGCGTCCAGAACTCAGCTCCATTAGGAACCAGGACCGGCAGGAGACAACGAGCCCCCACAAAACAAGAGAAGGACAGCCAACTGCAGAAGAAACAAGCACCGCCTGAACCACCCCGACAGCAAGGGACACCCCACAGACCAGCCACGCAGAGCCCCACACAAGAAGCCCACCAGGGGGGAAGGCCAAGGACAGCCAAGGACAGACCGATGAAGAAGCCAGCAACAGAAACAAGCCTCAGAAAGCATCGATCTCAGAGCAAGAACAAGCACAGGGACAAGCTCAAATAACCAAGCCACACAGACCAAACCAGAAACCCCTCCAGAGAAGGGACAGCAGCATGAACCAGGGACAGAGCAGGGGAAGAAGCAATCGTCATAAGCGAGACAGCGCCACAAGAGCAACCTGACATAACACCTGCACACACTCAAAGAACAAGACAAAGTCAATCAAAAGAATCCCAGGGGGAGACGGCCGAAACCGCACCCGCCCAGGACGAGCATGCAGAAGAAATATCAGACCGAATAGCGGCGATAACCGACTGAGTAGGGCGGTGACCCGGGCCATGAAAACGCAAATTGCGTTCCATCCAAATATGGTATATCACAGCACACCAGGCCACCCTCCAAACAAGCTTACGCTTGTGCTGCCCAGCACTCTCCCGACAAATCCACTCAAGCTCAGCATCCCAAGGGAGAACGAGGCGGGAAGCTCTGCCCCAACAGAGGATATCCTCCCACACCAAACTCGCAAAGGGGCACTGGAAAAACAAGTGGTCACGGGACTCAGTCCCGGACAAGCAAAGCAAACAATCAGTAGGTGTCGAGGGGATCCACCTAGCCAGCCTATCACGAGTATACAAGCGGTCCCTCAAGGCCAGCCAGGTGACAAAAGCATGACGCGGAATATTCCCCCCGAACCATAGCAAACCCTGCCACGGGGCCACTGTCCCACGGGGGCGAATCGCCTCCCAAGCACTAGAAACCGAGAAACCAATCCCACCAGGAACCCAGATCAACTTATCCTCCCTACCTGGGCAACACACAGTAGAACGCACAGCATCGGCAATCTCCAACAAATCAGGAGACACTGCTGGCCACCGCCACGAACCATCAGGTAGCAAAAAATCAGAGACCATAGCTTGAATATGACTAGCTGCGTCATACAAGATACGATCACTAATTCTGGGGAGAATAGGACCATCAGGCAGCCAAGGATCAACCCACATACGACACCTAGAACCGTCACCAATGGAAAACCGGATAAGCGGACGGAATTGGTCCCGAAGCCCCATAATCGCCTTGAGGCACCAAGACCACGTAGACGACACAGGAATCGTCCAAAGAGACCGACCACGGAGGATATACGCCTCCATCCAAGCCACCCACAGAGACCCAGAACGAAGCAGGAGGAGCCAGAGGAGCTTCATAACTGCTGCCGAGTTCCAGGAGGGGATATGACGAATACCCAAACCTCCCTCGCTCTTCGGCAAACAAATGTCAGCCCAGGCAACCTTCGCCCCCCCACAACCAGAAGGAGAGCCCTTCCAGAGGTAACAACGAAGCAAACTCTCAACCCTATGGACTATACGAGCAGGCAGCACAAACACACTAGCCCAATAGACTTGGAAGCTCTGAAGGACCGACTGGATTAGCTGCAACCTTCCTGCATAGGAAAGGGCTCTAGCAGTCCAACTGCCAATCCTAGAGGTGATCCGATCAATCAGAGGCTGGCAATCCCGAGAATACAACCGACCTGAGATGAGAGGGAGACCTAAATAACACACAGGCAAGGACGCCAGAGCAACACCCATGAACTCAGCCAGACCTACAGCCACCTCGACAGGAACCCCCGCGCAGAACATCGAGCTCTTAGCGGAGTTGGCCACAAGGCCAGATAGCTCCTGGAAGTGAAGTAAAGTCTGCTGGACAAACCTCAAGGAGGACCTGTTCCCCGTAGAGAAAATCATCAAGTCATCCGCAAAGCAAAGATGGGTAAGATTAACCATCTCACACTTGGGATGAAACTCAAACTCAGGCGGCGGGGAATTTAGCAGCCGCGATAAGACTTCCATACACATGACGAACAGGTAAGGGGACAGGGGATCACCCTGACGGAGACCACGCCTACCCGCAAAAAACCCCTCAGAGGACCCATTCACCGAGATGGAGAACATAGGCGAAGTAACGCAAGCCCGGACCCAATTGACAAACTGGCAGGGCGTACCAATCGAAAGCAGTAAGCCAAAGAGAAAATCCCACTGAATAGAGTCATAGGCCTTCTGCAGGTCAATCTTCAGCACACACCGCGGGCTCCCTTTGTTGAGGTGGTAACCCCCAACCAACTCCTGGCAGAGCAGAATGTTATCCACAATGCTCCTACCTTGAACAAAGGCCGACTGATTCGGACTAATGAAGGAAGGCAGCCACACGCGAAGACGATTAGCCAAAACCTTTGCAATGCATTTATACAACACATTACAGCAGGAAATAGGCCTGAAATCCTCAACCCGTGAAGCACCTACCTTCTTAGGAATCAAGGTAAGAGAGGTGGCATTGATACCAGGAGGAAGGAAGGAGGTATCAAAGAAGTGAAGCACAGCGGAAACGAAATCATCCCCAACAACACTCCAAGCAGCTTTGAAAAACCCCACAGGGAAGCCATCCGGGCCAGGAGCCCTGGCACTACTCATGGAAAAGAGAACAGCTCGAACTTCCTCTCGCGAGATGGGGCGAGTGAGATCAGTTACACACTGATCAGACCAAGAAAACCCCACCATCGGCTTTAAACACTCAGTGAGGTCACGATACCCAACCCCTTGGGACCCCAAGAGACCCTGGAAATAATGAACCAGAGATCTCGAGATGTCCTCATGGGACGACAACCTGACCCAGAGCCATCAACCAAAGAGGAAAAGTTATTTCGGGCCGCCCTAACTTTTACGCTCCTGTGAAAGAACCCCGAGTTCCTATCCCCTAACGCCAGCCACTTGACCCTCGATTTCTGCCGAAGGGAGGCTTCCTCACACCTAGCTGCTGCCCAGAACCTATCAGAAGCCTCAGCAGCCTGACGCTGGAGGGAAGGAGAAAGGGGGTCCACCAAAACTGTCGCCTGGGCAGCCTCCATGGCCAAGCGCAGATCAATAACCTGCTGACTAAGCACGGCAATCGGCGTCCCAAACTCCTGCCTGAGAGTCCCCTTTAAGCCCTTTAAATTGAGAGCGAAGCTAACAAGCGGAGAGACCCCAACATGGGTCACCCACCTACTGGCAATCACAGACAAAAACCTCTCAGACTCCCCCCAATGGTTAAAGAACCGAAAGGAGGGAGACCGACGGGCACCTAAAGGGCCAGGAGAGAAAACCAACGGACTATGGTCAGAGACACCCCAGTCATGCACGTGCACCACCCACATAGGCCGACCAGAAGCCCACGCAGCGTTAACCAAGACTCTATCCAACCTTCCCAACTGACCTCTTAGGCCTCCCCTCGGGCGACTAGTCCAAGTGAAACAATTCCCCTGAACCGGCAGCTCAACCAAGTCAGCCTCTAGGAGAGCAGTATCAAAGGCTTCCATCGCAGAAATGCTATGGTTACCCCCACTCCTCTCAGTCAACCGGCGAGTCTCATTGAAGTCTCCCATAACAATGCCAGGGGAAGACCAACTCGAGCAAGCCAAGGCCAACTCCCTCCACAAAACAGACCTCCCATCCTCGCGATTGGACCCATACACACAGGCAATATGAGTCACAACCTGAGAAGACAGGTCTACCAGGGAGCCAGTAACCAACTGAGGGCTAATCAAGCTAGGGGAGAAAGAGAAACGGCGGGAACGCCATAACACCCAAATACGACCCAGGCCGCTATCCCCATAACTACAAACACACTTCCAATCAGCCCCAAAGGAACGAAAAACGAAGTCAAACTGATGAGCCTTAACCTTAGTTTCTACCAGACAGCAGAAACCAATATTCTCAGCTTGCAAAAAGGAGCGAACACATCGTCCTTTTGTCAGGTCAGAGAGACCGCGCACATTCCACGAGCACCAACTAGACATAGGAAGTAGACGGGGAAACAATGGCATCCTGACACCATCGAGGGTCAACACTGTCACAGAGCGTTTTTTCCACTAAGGAAACCACCCTCGGGGGGGCCAAATCACACCCTAACGAATCCGAAAGAGAACCGAACGAGTTAGTCACATGTACCCCCTTCAGGGGTTCAGGAGAACGGGGAAGCCGAGAGGAGGGACCAGTAGGAGAACACGGAAGACTAGCCAAGGCAAAGGGAAGGGCAGACGAGTCTGCAGCCAAGGACCTGGCAGCCTTCTTCCGTTTACGCCTACGGGATTTCCCTCCCACAGGGAGAAAGTCATCACCGGCCTCAAGAGAGGAGGCCTGTTCCCCTTCCCCACTAGCAACCCTTACCTGAACCGAGTTCACGCCATCACTCTGAGCCGGCACCCTGACCCCACCCTCAGTAGACACCTGTGTAGGAAGGATGGGCTCCAAACTACCCACAGGCTTTTTAGGACAGCCGGAGTCCGAGTGGCCAAAGACCCGACAGGAAAGGCACCTCTTGGGCTTCCATTCGTACTCAATGGGGATAGTATGATCCACCCCATAGACAGTGACCCCAACCTTACTAGGAAGAGATGCATCAATCGCAACCTCTACACAGACCCGAGCATATGAGGAGCACGTTTTGTCCCTTGTAGGTTTATCCAACCGCAAAGGAACACCAACCGTACTTGCAATGTTGCTCAACCCATGAGTGGTCCACAATTCCATAGGGACATGGAAAAACTTAACCCACACAGGAATTTTATCGAACACAAAGGTCTGGGGGACAATCCCAGGGGCCCACTGCCTCAGAAGGATAGGCTTCCCTCCGAAGTGCCAGGGGCCATTCTCTAAGACCCAGTCCCTAGCTGAGTCCTTTTGGAACCTGAAAATGATCAATCCATTATCAAACAAGTTAATGGTTGGAACTTCCACATGACCCCAAATCTTCCTGACAAGACGATCAAGAACAAAAAATGGAAGTTTACCATCAACAAATTGACCTACCAAAGAACCTCTCCAGACTGCTATGCCCTCCTCAATAACCTCATCCGAGGGAATGGCAAACATAAGCCCATCCTTCTCAATAGGAGGGTTATAGACTAGGGGTTCATCAGCAGGGGAGATCCACTGGGGCCCAAACAAATTGGCCCAAGTAGACTTCTGACCCTGACCATTGGCCCCTCGGGCCCCAACAGGCTCACCATTCGGCCCAGAACCATCCTCAGAACCCATAGACACACCATCCCCCTCACTAGCCAAAACCGAGCGAGGTTGGCCTAACAGAGGAAACTTTCCTGGAATCCCCGACCCAAACCTCGTCTCAAGGGAGCCAAACCTCATTCCAGACTCACTAGCTCCATCCTTTCCCTCCGAGGCCAATAACTCGTCCCGAGGGGGAATACTACGGCGGGTGACCAAGTTGCCCAACTGTCCACGCCCGATTGGGCCCAAACTCAATTTCTCAAGCCCATTAGCACTAAGTGGCCCATTATGATTCAATTCATTCTGCCCATTTTGGCCAAGCCCATTAAGCCCATCTTGTCCTAGCCCATGTGCAGCAAGCCCATTTTGTTCAAGCCCTATGGGCCGCAGCCCAATAGGACCTAGCCCATTAGTGAGAGGCTCATTTGGGCCTAGCCCATTGAAGCTTACATTAGAAGCCCCATGCGGATTTGGAGAATCAGGATGGCCCTCACGCCGTTGCTTGGCCATTTGAATCGGCCCAACATGAGGAGAAGCTCCAGTTGACTTTCCATATCGGGCATCCATGGTTGTTAAACCATTTGACCGAGATGAATTATCCATGGAGAGAGAAACATCCATTAATTGACTTTCCAAAGAAGCCAAATTTGGCGTACGTTTAATAGTCATCAATCGGCCAGTTGGGGGATTTTCAAATTCAACCCGCCCATTAATAGAAGCTGCACAATTCACGGGGGCTGAAGGAATTTTTGCAGCAGGCTTTTCAATTACGCGGATGGGTTTAATGAACTTTCCCTCAATAGGGATGTCATTCAATGAAGGATCACCAGCCGCCGCAGCCCCTGTAGAGGACGCGAATTGACCTAGCTCTTCATCTTCATCCTCCAGCCGAAGCTTGCCTTCCGCAAACAACCGCAGATTCGAAGACGAGGAAGCCTCTGATTCACGGGGCTGAGGACAAAGCAAATCACCTCCAGCGCTGGAATGCAAAGGCAGTGGCTGACCCCCTGTTTTTCCTATTTTTACAGAATTCAAGAGCTGCCCAGAAAAACCAGAGGCCTTAGCTTGAGCACGCTTCGTCCCTTGACTGGAGTCTACCTCACCATTACGCCCAGCCTTCACGGATTTTGAATTAAGATCATGATCAGACAGCAGATTCACCAACTCAGAAGGCTCGCAACCCATGCTCTGTTTTTTCTCAGAAACCGAAGATGGAACATCTGAAGTCGAGCCTTTAGATGCCTTCGCCCCAGAAGACTTACCTAATGCATTAGTGAGTACCACAGAAGCTTCCCCACACGCAGCCACTGAAGAACCAGCCCCTGAGTTAGCTGCAGACTTCGGGGGACGCAAAACAGAAGGCAGTCCACAACTTTGAGCAAACGATTTTTTCTGTGGGGATTTCTTCCTCCTCATGATTGAACACACCAAAACGTGCAGCCAATGAAGAAGAAATCCTAATCTTTCCACAGCACAAAACTAAACCCCACAGCACAAACAAAGACCCCGAACAGAGCACACCTAAAAACTAAGCCAAACAGAAAAGAAAAACGCAAAAAAAAAAACAGAGGAAAGAGGAACTTACCTCTGTGATGCGCCCAGCTCCTCTTTCTTCATTAGAATGCCTTTTCCTTCTTCCTTGGAGTTTTGGGTTGTGGGTTCTAAGAATAGCATCCATCTTCAGCTTCACGTCTCCTATGAGGAGAAAGAAATCCCCACAGAAGAAGCCCTTTGCTCAGAGCAATGGCGCACCTTCTGTCCTAAATGTTCCTCGCCTTCCGAAAGTAACCTCTGCAGGGGCTGGACTTCCGGTGGCTGTGCGTGGTGAGCATTCAATTACTCATTATGTAGGGAAGGATTCTGGGGGGTTAGTCTCAAAGCGTTCCATTTTGGAGGCTCCGTCTGCTGTTCTCACTTCGGTGAAAAAACGGAGTATGGGCAGTGAGGTTGATAAATTGAAAAATTTGTCGCCTGCGCTGGATTTATGCGTCGAGGCAGGGAGGTCTGTTGAAGCTAGCTCAGGATTAGGGAAGGAGAGTGGTTCCTCTGCCTTTTCTGGGCAGATTTCTTCTCCTTCAAAAATTGGGAAAACCGGGGATCGTTTATGTGGCGACACTAACGTTTGTCCTCAGCCCCGAATTCCTCATCCTGAGACAGAGGTATTTTCTTCTTCCATTAAGAGGTCTGTTGTCACAGGCAAGCCTCGGTTGGAGGTTGAAGACGATGAGCTAGGGCTTCCTGTTTCTTCGACATTGGAGGTGGCGGCAGATGCTCGAGCTTTGAATGCTCTTTCTATTGAAGGAAGGAAACTTCAATAATGGTAAGGGCGTGTTTGAAGGGCTGGGTATTAATTCGGCTATGCTTCCCTTATTAATTCGGCTATGCTTCCTCTTGGATATGGGATCCGCTCAAAAAGCTCCTTGTTGCCAAATTTGGAAAATTTGGACAATTTTGAATTTTTAGGAAACCAGCTTCTTGATCCAAAGGCAACTCCCGTAGTCAATGCTCCGTTGTCAAATATGGTAAGCTTGGATAATAATTTGACTAAAGATGCTTCTCTCTCTAAAAGTCAATTGGGCTTCAAAGGCAAAGATGGAAAATCTATTCTTTTGCCTCAAAACCGTGAGAGTAGGAGAGCTAATCCAAGGTTTGCTTCCCATGTTGACTACCCAAATGGGCTTGGCCCAATTGGTAATGTTTCGGGTGAGCTTGGCCAAGGGAATAGGTTAGCACTTGATGGGCCTAATGAGATGGACTATTCTGATTTTCACCTTAATGGGCTTGTTGACTTGGGTTCGGTCCCAAATTTGAATGCGCAAGGAGCCTTGCCTTTTGGGCCGTCCTCGTTTAGCCCAATAGGGCGTGGGCAGTTAGGCCACTTGGTGACTCGTCGTGGTATGCCCAATCGGGATGAGGTTTTGACCCTTGAGGGAAAAGATGGAGCTAGTGAGGTTGGGATGGGTGTAGCTCGTTTGGGCCTAGGAGTGAGTGAGGGGGTTGATGCGTCTTTGGGTTTCTTTGGTGGGGTTGGGCCTAATCATATTGGGCCCGGTGGGCCCACGGGGTCCCTTGGTCAGGGGCATAAGGCTAGTTGGGCCACTCTGTTTGGGCCTCAGTGGACCTCCCCAGCTGATGAACCCCTTCTCTATAACCCTCCAATTGTGAAGGATGGGATTATGTTTGCCATTCCCTCGGATGAGGTTATTGAGGAGGTGATAGGTCCATTTTGGAGCTATAATTATGTCCCTAATTCACGTTTATTATTGGCTTAATCTTGCTTTTATGCGATTATTGCAGGTGTTCTCGGTTATTCGCTCTCAATAGCGTTTCGGCGCTTTTCAGAGCTTAATATCGCATTTTAAAGACCTAAGGACGCTTCCGGGGAAGATCCATGCAAAGGCATGAAGGTTGAGCACTTTGGAGAAATTGAAGGCAAAAATCCATGTATCAACCCGAGAGCTAGCGTCGCGACGCTAGCTCGACGCTGCCCAGCGTCGAGACGCTGCCAGAGCGTCTCGACGCCCCGAAGTCTGAAGCGTTGATTTGAAGAAAAACCCGAGAGCAAGCGTCGAGTGACAGCGTCTCGACGCTGTGCGAGCGTCTCGACGCCAGCCCGACTGCGCGCGCGCGGATTATTTAGGGCGCAGCGTCGAGACGCTGCCGAAGCGTCTCGACGCTACGACGGACTACTTAATGTTTTTGTCCGATTTTAGCCGCCATTATCATCTTCTACCTCGAGCTCCGCGCCTGATTTGACGTTCCAGCAGCCGTTTTCACCATGGGAGGGGCTAGGAAGCTCGTTTCGAAGCCGTCCCACACCACACAAGTAATGAGTGAGTAGATTTACCGTTTTTGGCTCGGGATTGTGAAGGAGAAATGTAGTTTGAACTCTTGGGGAGATTGTAGAACTTAAATTCTGATTTGGTTGAATTATTTATTGAATTGAATTCTATTTCTTAGCTTAATATATGAGCAAGCTTGAATGATTTAGGACTAGGCACCCTTGATTTTGAGCATGTTTCATTAGTTAAAGGATTTGATGCCGTGCCTCTCTGATCCGCCAAGTAACAAGGATTAACGACACCTTTGAGCGTATTGGCGTCCTTGCGCTCTTGGTGTTCGTTCTTCCCGAATTAGAATTCCAAATCGACATACTAATTTCGCGTCCAAATTAGATAGTTGTCACAGTTTGCTCGTTGCTATCGTTCGGTCTTGGGAGAGCGTTGGCCGCCAATGACCGAATGATATGCTTGATTAGCATGATTAATTATGTCTAATTAATTCCATGGAGCATGTCTGAGTTATTTATTAATTTTAGGCGGGCTGTGTATTCATAAAATTAATTAGCCATAATACTCGTCAGTCTATGATCCAAGAGGCATGCTAGATTCACTCCCGATAATCCCGAGTCGAAAACTCCGTTAGTTAAAGTCTTACCGTTTGCTTTGTTCCCATTTAGTTAATTGAAAACCAACAAATTCTCCCCATATTTCATTTATTTTAATAGGTTGCAAATTTAATTAAGATTAAGTCAGGATACCTTAATTCCCTGTGGATCGACCCCGTTGCCGCTACTCTACTAATAGTTTAGTGAATCCGGGCACTTATAAATTCATTTTGGCGGGTCTCGACAACCCGATGATTGGCGATAGTTCAATAATATCGTTACCAAAATTGGCGCCGTTGCCGGGGAACTAAGTGTAATTCGGCCTAATTTAAATTTGATTTGTAGACTTTTGATTTTTACTTTCAAAATTTTGTTTATTCTTTTATTATTTTTTTTTTTGCAAAAGTGAATATATATAAGCAAAAGGCCTCAAAGCCCGAGGCCAAAGGGCACAACAACAAGAGAACAAACACTGGGAGAACCAATGTACGACAACAAAACGAAAACAACACAACAGAAACCTCACAGCCCGAGGGAAAGCAACAAATAAACCAAACAACAACAAACTCCAGCATTCAACCCACAAGCGGGAAGGAGCTAGAAAAAGAAACACAACTGAAAAGCAAAGAAACAGCTGAAGCAGGAGGAAACAAAGACATAGAGCACGAAGGAAGCGTGACACCTCAACCGCGAAGCATGACACCTCATCCGCCCACAAAACTCCCCAGGCCATCCAACCCCCGGCCGGAACTAGCGAAAGAGCGACTCCAGACAGGGGCAAGGGGCACCAAGCAAACACAGAGAGAGGACAGGCAGATGCTGAGAAAAAAGGGGCCAAGCTGGCCATCCATCAAATGCAAACAAGAAGCCCGCCCCCCAAGCTCGACCAAGAAACCGAACAAAGAAGAGGCCCATCAACTCGTTTTCCCCCTACTTATGGCAAAAGAACAACCATCCGGTATGCAGGCACGGCAGAAAGCCACAGGGATCCAGCCAGCATCGCTTCCCTCGACAAAGCCAGATCCAAGGACCCACCAAAAGCCCACACACCCTCAGGACAAAGCGCCTTTCGGGGTGACAACAAGCGTCCAGAACTCAGCTCCATTAGGAACTAAGCTTCATTGCAAATATTCTTTTATTATTTGCAATTTTGATCTGTTTGTTTAAGTGTGCTAGAAGTGCCAAATTTTTATTGAGAAAATGGAGACTAATGAGTAGATTGGAGTCCCAAAAACGCTCAGACAGTGGACATCATTTGCTATGGGCCACCAACCTTCTTGTATTTCCTACCCGGAAATTTCAGGTGAGTTTGTGCTTAAATCGGGTTTAATTGACCATTTACCCTCTTTTTGTGGTGAAGCAGATGAGGATCCTTATAAACATCTCAAGGCTTTTCAAATGACAAGTTCTGCGATGAAGCCAGGCGGCATTACTGAAGATCAGCTCTACCTGAGAGCTTTTCCATTCACCTTGAGAGGTGAAGCTCGAGATTGGCTGCATTACTTGCCATCGGGAACCATTTTCACTTGGGAGAAGTTGCAGAGTCTATTCTTGGAAAGGTATTTCCCAGCCTCAAAAGCCAGAGCTGTGAAAAAATATATCCGCCATTTTGAGCAAGGAAAGGACGAGGCATTTCACGAATGCTGGGAGAGATTCATTAAACTCTGTGAGAAATGCCCGAACCACCTGATAGCAGAAGCCGCGCTTATCGAATTCTTCTATGAAGGGTTGCTTCCGCATGACTGCCAGATGCTTGACGCATCGAGTGGAGGAGCCCTTTGGGAGAAGACACCTGCGGAAGCCAGACAGTTGATCTCTAATATGGCTGAGAACCGTCGCCAATACGGAGGAAGGAACGAGTATGCTAAAATGTCTACCGACGTAGCAGAGCTCAAGGAACAAGAATCTCAGGTATTTGGTTTAATTCATGCGATGCAAGAAAAATCATCTCAGGCTGTTTCTTCTATTTCAGGTCAAGCCATTGAAGGCATGTTCAAATCGCTTATGGAAGCTAGCAATGAGACCAGGTCGCAGATGAAATCTCTAAGAGATGAGTTCACGGAGGTGAAAGAAAGAATGAGTAAAATTGAAGCCAAAGCGGAAGGCGTTAGTGCAATAAACCTCAGAAGTGGTAAAGAAGTGCCATCTCAAACCACTCCCGAGAGTCCTCCAAAAGATTCAGAGATATCTCCAGATAAGTGTTTTAAAGCACCCTCTGAAACTGTTGTAACTCCTCCTATGGTTTCTATGAAGTCTTACACTCCCGTTGCTCCTTTTCCTAGTAGGCTAGCGAGGCCATCTAAGGAGGTCGACGACGCGGATGTCCTTGAGACGCTGAGAAAAGTTGGGATCAATATACCGCTGCTTGATGCAATTCAGCAAATCCCAAGGTACGCTAAATTCCTTAAGGAGATGTGCACTATGAAGAGAAAGACTAAAAGTGCTGAGAGAGTCATGGTAAGCAAGAATGTTTCTGCCCTGATAACCAAAGGTATTCCAAGCAAATGCCAGGACCCAGGTATGTTCCTCTTGCCATGCACCATAGGGGATAGAGAAATCGAGCACGCTATGCTAGACTTAGGAGCCTCAATTAATGTTATGCCATACTCAGTCTATAAGAATCTCGGTTTAGATGGTATGCAGGAAACCAGTATAATTATCCAGTTAGCTAATAGGTCTTCTATTCGTCCTTTAGGATTGATTGAGGATGTGTTGGTTAAAGTTAAAGATTTGATCTTCCCTGCTGATTTTTATGTGATAAAGATGGAAGAAAATACATCCACCACTTCAGTTTTACTTGGTAGACCATTCATGAAAACCGCTAAGACAAAAATTAATGTGCATGATGGTACCTTATCTGTTGAGTATGAAGGGGATGTATTCGAATTTAATGTATTCGATGCCATGAAACAACAAGCGGATGTGCATTCTGTCTGTAAGATTGATCTGATAGATACTTTAGAACAAGAAGAATGCATGACTGTTGTAGAAGGGGATGACCCGCTCGTTTTTACTGAAATTGTTGGAGAAAGTGAAAGTAGTGTTCCTATATTGTCTGACTCATCTGAACAACCTACTTTTGCTCTTGAGACATGTGAAAAGCCAACTAAAATGTTACCTTCTCTTTTGCAGGCTCCCAAGTTGGAATTAAAGGAGTTGCTGGGTCATCTCAAGTATGTATACTTGGGTGAGGTAGAGACACTCCCGGTAATTATCTCCAAGGAGCTTACATCGAAGCAAGAAAGCGAGTTGGTTGAAGTTTTGAAAAAGAACAAAAGAGCCATTGGATGGACGTTGGCAGATTTGCACGGGTTGAGTCCAGTGTTGTGCATGCACAAGATTCGACTGGATGAGGGAGCAAAGCCATCCCGAGAGCCTCAGCGAAGACTGAACCCTGCAATGAAAGAGGTAGTGTTGTCTGAGATACACAAACTCCTGGATGCAGGTATTATCTTTCCCATTTCTGATAGCCAGTGGGTTAGCCCTATTCATGTTGTACCTAAAAAGACGGGCATAACTGTTATTAGGAATGATAAGGGAGAGTTAGTACCTAAGAGAGTGCAAAATGGGTGGAGAATGTGTATAGATTTTAGAAAACTGAATGATGTGACTAAGAAGGACCATTTTCCGATTCCCTTCATAGATCAAATGGTGGAGCGTTTAGCTGGGAAGCCATTCTTCTGTTTTCTAGATGGTTTTTCTGGGTTTTATCAAATTCCCATAGCCCAGGAAGACCAAGAAAAGACTACTTTTACCTGTCCATTCGGAACTTACGCATATAGGAGAATGCCCTTTGGGCTTTGTAATGCTCCAGGAACTTTTCAGCGATGCATGATGAGCATATTTTCTGAATTTGTAGAAAAATGCATCGAAGTTTTTATGGATGATTTCACCGTATATGGAAGTTCATTTGAGGATTGCCTGTTTAACTTGTCTAGAGTCATGGAAAGATGCATCGAAACTAATCTTGTTTTAAATTTTGAAAAGTGTCATTTCATGGCCAGTCAGGGCATAGTATTGGGTCACGTTGTGTCAGCTAAGGGGATAGGGGTTGATAAAGCAAAAATTGATGTCATATCTGATTTACCTTACCCCACGAACCTTCGGGAAGTGCGCTCTTTTCTTGGTCACGCAGGTTTTTACCGCAGGTTCATTAAAGACTTCTCGAAGATAGTGACTCCGATGACAAGCTTGCTGAAAAAAGATGTTCCATTCTGTTTTGACAAGCAGTGCAAGCTTGCCTTCGACGTTCTGAAAAAGTGCTTGACCAACGCACCCATCATTCATCCACCGCAGTGGGGGACTTCTTTCGAGATCATGTGCGACGCAAGCAATTATGCCGTGGGCGCGGTGTTGGGTCAGAGGATAGACAAGAAGAGCCATGTGATCTATTATGCCTCCAGGACGCTCAATTCCGCGCAGATCGGTTACACAACAACAGAGAAGGAGCTGCTTTCCATTGTTTTCGCTCTTGATAAATTTCGGCCATATATTCTTGGATCTAAAGTGATTGTTTTTTCTGATCATGCAGCAGTTCGATACTTGATGAACAAGAAGGACTCGAAGCCTAGATTGCTTAGATGGGTATTATTACTCCAGGAGTTCGACGTCTCTGTTCAGGACAGAAAAGGATCAGAAAATACCGTTGCTGACCACTTGAGCCGTATTGTGCGTAATGAGGACGATCTGCCTCTGAATGACGAATTCCCTGATGAAGTTCTTTTCCAGGTGAGTGTGGAAACACCATGGTACGCCGACATTGTCAACTACTTGGTCACAGGTACGTTCCCATTCGATTTTTCATATAATCAAAGAGCTAAGCTGAAGAGCGAAGCCAAGACGTATGTTTGGGAAGAGCCCATTTTATGGAAATTTTGTGCTGACCATGTAATTAGGAAGTGCGTCCCTAAGTCTGAACATAGGTCCATCCTTACCTTTTGCCATGAATTTGCATGTGGGGGACACTTTGGGCAAAATAGGACCGTGAGAAAAATTTTAGATTGTGGATTTTTCTGGCCATCACTGTTTAAGGATTGTTATGAATTTTGTAAATCTTGTGATCAGTGTCAGAGAAAAGGGTCCATCACTAGTAGGAATGAAATGCTCCAAAACTCCATTCTAACTTGTGAAATTTTTGAGGTTTGGGGTATGGACTTTATGGGACCCTTTCCCCCTTCATTTGGTTTTGTCTATATCTTATTGGCTGTGGACTACGTGTCTAAGTGGGTGGAGGCTAAGGCCACCAAAGTTGATACTGCTAATGTTGTTTCAAGTTTTGTCAAATCCAATATTTTTAGCAGGTATGGAGTTCCGCGAGCCATCATAAGCGACCAGGGGAGCCACTTCTGCAACAAGACGATCCAGGCCTTGATGAGGAAGTATGGGGTAAATCACAAAATCTCTACCCCGTACCATCCTCAAACCAATGGCCAAGCAGAAGTCTCCAATCGAGAGGTGAAGAGCATCCTCGAGAAAACAGTAAGTCCAGGAAGGAAGGATTGGAGCCTCAGGCTGGACGACGCTTTGTGGGCTTACCGTACGGCTTACAAAACCCCCATAGGGATGTCTCCCTACCGGATGGTTTATGGTAAAGCCTGTCATCTCCCCGTGGAGATCGAACACAAAGCTTACTGGGCCGTGAAGAAGTGCAACATGGACTTTGACTTGGTGGGCGAAGAAAGACTCCTCAAATTGCAAGAACTGGAGGAGCTTCGCATGGATGCATATGAGAACTCGAAGACCTACAAGGAAAAGACCAAGATATTCCACGACAGGCGAGTCATCAGAAAACACTTCGAAGTTGGTCAGAAGGTCTTATTGTTCAACTCCCGCCTGAAGTTCATGCCAGGTAAACTTCGTTCCAGGTGGCTTGGTCCTTTCATTATAACTGATGTCCATCACTATGGTGCAGTCAAGATTCAGAGCCTGGATACAGAGAAAGAATACACAGTGAATGGCCAGCGATTGAGAATCTTTCATGAGGGAATGTCAGAGGACTTCGACGACCATGCCTACTTGAAAGAGCCTGATTATGTGAAAGGATAAAATGAGTTTTGGTAAAGTCGAGCAATCGACTCTAAAAATTTGCGCTACTCGGAGGCACCCGAGCTTGAACTGTACATGCTTTTTGTTTATTTTACTGTCTTAAGGATTAGCTTAGGTTCCTACTCTGATGTTATGAATTTTCAGGTGAAACAATGGCTTGTCCTTGCGGTTTATTGGCTAAAGTTTAAGGACGCTCTCCAACCCTCTAAGTCACAATTCAGGGAAGGTTTTCTTTCCTTTCATTTTGACTATGTGTATTTGGTCCAATGAGGACATTGTCCATTTTTAAGTTGGGGGTGGTGGGTTGTGCCTTATAGTGATTGTCGAGCTTAGTTGTGGAATCCTGATTAACTTGTTGAGTTATGGTGAATGCATGTTAGTCCGATTATGAAATTCTGTGATGTACTGTCAAAGCCTTCGTATGTGTATCTGTCGTGAAATTCAGCATAATTGCGTATGTTAAGGCCATTTTGAAAAAAATTTCAAAAATATTTCCCTGTTTAAGCTTCGCATGTTAGCACTCTATCTTGGATCTGTGGGTTTAGGGTAGCTCTGTTTGTTTTGAAATTCGTTGTCACCTCGAAAGGCAACCTTAGGATGGGCTAAGATTCGCTCTTGTTTGTAATCCATGCGCTTAAAATGTTAACATGATCTTTAGGCTAAAAGAAAAGGAACGCATATTTCATAAAAAGAGAAAGAGTAATCTCCTGAGGTGTTCCTCCTTGAGTTTCCCTAGTAGCTAGGGGCGGTCGTGTAACCCACGGTCGCCACTGCATGAAAAGGAAGCACAAAGAAGTGAACGCTAGTCCTTAAAAATGTGAATTTTGCTCGTGGTCAGATGCACTGTGCAATGAAATTGCAGGCAAGCTGAAACGAAAGTAAAATTGACATGTTAGGCGCTCATAGAGATCAAAAAAAAAAAAAAAAAAAAAAAAAAAAAAAAAAAAAAAAAATGCCTCGCGATGTATTACTCGCTTAGACGACGAATTGCCCTTAGACTGTTATGTTAAGCCATAAGTAGGGGGAAGGCGGAGTTTTAGGATAGATAGAGCTGTTCTAAGCCTGTTGAAATCTAAGATCGAAGAGCTAAGACCGAAACTTAATTAGGGAAGCATCTTTAAATTTTTCGAATTGTTCTTAACTCATGTATGCATGCAGCTATTTCTTTCAAACACAAATGCCCTGTCTTTTCCAGTACTGAGAATCGAGTCCCTAGCATGTATTCTCGTTTTATTTGATTAATCAGAATTCCACCTTGCTCGAGGACTAGCAAGAATTAAGTTGGGGGTGTTTGATAGGTCCATTTTGGAGCTATAATTATGTCCCTAATTCACGTTTATTATTGGCTTAATCTTGCTTTTATGCGATTATTGCAGGTGTTCTCGGTTATTCGCTCTCAAGAGCGTTTCGGCGCTTTTCAGAGCTTAATATCGCATTTTAAAGACCTAAGGACGCTTCCGGGGAAGATCCATGCAAAGGCATGAAGGTTGAGCACTTTGGAGAAATTGAAGGCAAAAATCCATGTATCAACCCGAGAGCTAGCGTCGAGCGACAGCGTCGCGACGCTGCCAGAGCGTCTCGACGCGCCGAAGTCTGAAGCGTTGATTTGAAGAAAAACCCGAGAGCAAGCGTCGAGTGACAGCGTCTCGACGCTCGCTCGACGCCGACAGCGTCTCGACGCTGTGCGAGCGTCTCGACGCCACCCCGACTGCGCGCGCGCGGATTATTTAGGGCGCAGCGTCGAGACGCTGCCGAAGCGTCTCGACGCTACGACGGACTACTTAATGTTTTTGTCCGATTTTAGCCGCCATTATCATCTTCTACCTCGAGCTCCGCGCCTGATTTGACGTTCCAGCACCCGTTTTCACCATGGGAGGGGCTAGGAAGCTCGATTCGAAGCCGTCCCACACCACACAAGTAATGAGTGAGTAGATTTACCGTTTTTGGCTCGGGATTGTGAAGGAGAAATGTAGTTTGAACTCTTGGGGAGATTGTAGAACTTAAATTCTGATTTGGTTGAATTATTTATTGAATTGAATTCTATTTCTTAGCTTAATATATGAGCAAGCTTGAATGATTTAGGACTAGGCACCCTTGATTTTGAGCATGTTTCATTAGTTAAAGGATTTGATGCCGTGCCTCTCTGATCCGCCAAGTAACAAGGATTAACGACACCTTTGAGCGTATTGGCGTCCTTGCGCTCTTGGTGTTCGTTCTTCCCGAATTAGAATTCCAAATCGACATACTAATTTCGCGTCCAAATTAGATAGTTGTCACAGTTTGCTCGTTGCTATCGTTCGGTCTTGGGAGAGCGTTGGCCGCCAATGTCCGAATGATATGCTTGATTAGCATGATTAATTATGTCTAATTAATTCCATGGAGCATGTCTGAGTTATTTATTAATTTTACGAGGGCTGTGTATTCATAAATCTAATTAGCCATAATACTCGTCAGTCTATGATCCAAGAGGCATGCTAGATTCACTCCCGATAATCCCGAGTCGAAAACTCCGTTAGTTAAAGTCTTACCGTTTGCTTTGTTCCCATTTAGTTAATTGAAAACCAACAAATTCTCCCCATATTTCATTTATTTTAATAGGTTGCAAATTTAATTAAGATTAAGTCAGGATACCTTAATTCCCTGTGGATCGACCCCGTTGCCGCTACTCTACTAATAGTTTAGTGAATCCGGGCACTTATAAATTCATTTTGGCGGGTCTCGACAACCCGATGATTGGCGATAGTTCAATAATATCGTTACCAGGAGGGCATAGCAGTTTGGAGAGGTTCGTTGGTGTGTCAGTTTATGGATGGCAAACTCCCTTTTTTTGTTCTTGATCGGCTGGTCAGAAGGATTTGGGGACATGTGGAAGTTCCAACCATTAACTTGTTTGGTAATGGTTTGATCATCTTCAGGTTCCAAAAGGACTCAGCTCGGGACTAGGTCCTGGAGAATGGCTCCTCACACTTCGGGGGGAAGCCGATCCTTCTGAGGCAGTGGGTCCCTAGGATTGTCCCACAGACCTTTGTGTTCGATAAAATTCATGTGTGGGTTAAGTTTTTTCATGTCCCTATGGAATTGCTAACCATTCCTGGGTTGAGTAACATTGCAAGTAGGGTTGGTGTTCCTTTGCGGTTGGATAAGCCTACAAAGGACAGAACGTGCTCCTCGTATGCTCGCGTCTGTGTGGAGGTCGCGATTGATGCCGCTCTTCCTAGTAAAGTAGGGGTCACTGTCTATGGTGTGGATCATACTATCCCAATTGAATATGAGTGGAAGCCCAAGCGGTGCCTGTCTTGCCGAGTATTTGGTCATTCAGACACAGGTTGTCCGAAACTAACTGTGGGTGCCAAACCGAGCATAGCTCAATTGGCGTAAGGTTGTGCCCGTGACTATGAGGTCATGGGTTCAATCCTCAGTTTAATTAAAATACCGTTGCAAAAAAAAAAATGACTGTGGGTAGGATTGATCCCATCCTCTCTACACAGGTGTCTGCTGAGGGTGAGGTCAAGGTGCCAGCCCAGAGTGAAGGCGTGGGCTCGGATCAGGTAGCGGTTGCTAGTGGGGAGGGCAACAGGCCTCCTCTCTTGAGGTTGGTGATGATTTTATCCCTGTGGGAGGGAAATCTCGTAGGCGTAAACGGAACAGGAAGAAGGCTGCCAAATCCTTGGCCGCGACAGACTCGTCTGCCCATCCCATTGCCTTGGTTAGCCTTCCGAGTTCTCGAGTTCCTATCCACTAACGCCAGTCATTTAACCCTCGATTTCTGCCGAAGAGAGGCTTCTTCACACCTAGCTGCTGCCCAAAACCTATCCGAGGCCTCAGAGGCCTGAAGCTGGAGAGAGGGAGAAAGGGGGTCTGCCAAAACTCCAGCCTGGGCAGCCTCCATGGCCAAGCGAAGATCAACAACCTGCTGACTAAGAACGGCAATCGGTTTCCCAAACTCCTGCCTTAGAGACCTCTTTAAGCCCTTTAAATTGCGAGCGAAGCTAACAAGCGGAGAGACCCCAACACGGGTCACCCACCCCCTAGCGACCACAGACAAAAACCTATCAGACTCCCCCCAATGGTTAAAGAACCGAAAGGAGGGAGACCGACGAGCACCTAAAGGGCCTGGAGAGAAAACCATCGGACTATGATCAGAAAAACCCCAATCATGCACGTGCACCACACACAGAGGGCGGGCAGAAGCCCATTCAGGATTCACCAAAACTCTATCCAACCTCCCCAACTGGCCTCCCAGGCCACCCCGCGGGCGGCTAGTCCAAGTGAACCAATTCACTAAACACACACACACGTAGGGGTGACGTCCATGTTTAGCATGAATGAATGAATTTCTTGCATCTCTTGGTCTGTATTAAGAACGACTAACTTGCCTTTCCGATTAGGAGTGACGTCCATAATTAGTTACGCATGCTTAGTGGGCTAATATTGATTTTTGACAAACCTCAATACGTAGTAGCGAAAGTCTAGCTCATGGCTAATCAATTCGAACCCAAGTGACGTTGGAGATAGGAATTGATTAACGTTCTCATGGCAGGCTTAAGACTAGGAGATAAATCGAATTAGTTCTAGGATTAATTCGTCTCAATGGTACCCGTTACTGTTTGTTAATTAATTTAAGAGTCATGAACTTAGATAAATTAATGGGCATGTTTAATTAGGATTGCACTTACCTAATTAATTCATTGGGATGTTTTGGACCCGTTTGGGACATAACATTTTGTGTGCATGAAGCGTCTCGGCTAATTCCCATGTCAATCAATGAACCAAAATATATTAGTTCAATCCCGACACTTGCTAATCAATCGAATTCGTCAATTTCATACTTCCCGTACTAATTTTCCGTTAGCGTAAGTTTAGTTTTAGTTACTGTTTTCCCAAGCAAATCCCCCTATTTTAGCATTGCAAATTTAGTTCAATTAATTTAGGATTATTAATCACTCCCTGTGGATCGACCCCGTTACCACTTAGCTGCAAATTGCTCGGTGCGTTCGGGTTTATAAATTTCATTTTGGCGGGACTCGACATCCCAAAATTTGTGAACGTATAAAAGTTTACTACCAAACACCAACCGTGCTCGCAATATTGCTGAACCCATGAGTGGTCCACAATTCCATAGGGACATGAAAAAACTTGACCCACACCGGTATTTTATCGAATACGAAGGTCTGGGGGACTATCCCAGGGACCCACTGCCTCAACAGGATAGGCTTCCCCCCAATGTGCCAGGGGCCATTCTCCAAGACCCAGTCCCGAGCTGAGTCCTGTTTGAACCTGAAGATGATCAAACCATTATCAAACAAGTTAATGGTTGGAACTTCCACATGGCCCCAAATCCTCCTGACAAGCCGATCCAGAACAAAAAACGGGAGTTTGCCATCAATAAACTGACCCACCAAAGATCCTCTCCAAACTGCTATACCCTCCTCAATAACCTCATCCGAGGGAATGGCAAACATAATTCCATCCTTCTCAATAGGAGGGTTATAGACTAGGGGTTCAGCAGCGAGGGAAGTCCACTGAGGCCCAAATAGATTGGCCCAACTAGCCTTTTGTCCCTGACCATGGAGCCCTAGAATCCCACTGGGCCCAATCAGATTAGACCCAAACTCACCCAAAGAACCTACAGACGCATCATCCCCCGCACTAGCCCCAAATTCGACCGAGGATGGCCTAACAGAGAAAACTTTCCTGGAATCCCCGAGCCATTCCTAGGCACAAGCGAGCTAAACCCCATCTCGAACTCACTATCTCGAACCCTTCCCTCTAGGGGAAAAACCTCAGCCTGAGTGGGAAAAGAGCGACAGGTCACCAAGTAGCCCAACTGACCCCGTCCAATAGGGCTAAAGAAGGGCGGCCCGATTGGACCAATTGGCAAGGCTCCTTGCCCTAAGTGAGCCAAAGTTGGGCCCACCCCCATTGGGTCAAGCCTACTAACATGAAGCCCACTTTTATCCAAACCATGAAGCCCAATATGGTCAAGCCCATTAGCACTAGGCCCATTATGGCCAAGCCCAATGGCCCCCAATTCATTTGGGCCAAACCCGTTTTGGACTTCAATTTGGCCGACCTTCCGTTGCAAGGAATTTAACTTCCCACGGATTGGCCCAACAAGGGAATGTGAGATTAAGAACTTGCCAACTTTCAGAATTTTGAGATTCAAGCCATTAGTTGACTTACCAACGGCAGTGAAATCCTCATTTAATTGAGGACCAAGAGATACCATATTCGGATCACCAAATAAATGGTCAGCATGGAAGGTTTCAAGAGAATCATCCCTCCCATTCACAGCACCCACATTAATCATGGGAAGAGAAGGGATGCTCACGACAACACCCTCATCCATCCCGCCCTAGTGATTAAGGGACTTTCCTTCCATAGAACGCTCATTTAAAGCACGAGCAGCACCAGCCGCCCCCAAGAACGAAGAAGCAGGTTGCCATAACCTGTCGTCTTCAACCTCCAGACGCGAATTGCCTGCATCTAAAGACCGCGAATTTGAAGAGGGCGCCTCAGACTCAGAAGGGCTAATTCGAGACTGAGGACACACTACTCTGTCGCCGCAGACATCAACAACAGCCATGGAAACTAGCGGACCCCCTGTTTTAGCACTTTTCGAACCTTTTGAGGGCTGCCCAGAAACACCAGCTAACGAACCTGAAGAACGCCCCTTACCAGACCTAGAACTTACATCCCCAGAGTTAACTACTTTGAAGGAATTGGACAAATGGTCGAGAGTAACCGACTTCACCATCTTCGAAGGCTTAACAACGATACTCTGTTTTTTCCCACCCTTTGACCCCACAGATAAAACCTCCGAAGACGACCCCTTAGGAGCCAGCCCCCCGATACCTTACCACCATCAGTAGGAATGCCAAGAGAGGACTCCCCAGGCAAAGTCGATCGTTGCCCTGCCACAGATTGGGCTGTAGATTTCAGAAGCCGCAACCCATTTTGAGGGCCAAGACTTTGTGCAAATGGTTTTTTTCAGAGGGGACTTCTTCTTCCTCATGGGTAAAGTGAACAAAAAGGAATCCTAATCTCCCACAACACCAACCAAATCCTAATCTCCCACAGCACAAAACCAAAACCCCAAAATAGAGCACACCTAAAAACTAAACAAAACCAGAAATGATAAAACAACATAGGAAAACAGAGGAATGAGGAAACTTACCTCTGTGATGCGCCCAACTTCACTTCCTTCATCGGAATGCCCTACCAAGCTCCAAACGAGTATCAATCCCCAGCCATGGTCTGATATTTCTTCTGCGTTCTCGTCCTGGGTGGGTGCGGTTTCGGCCGGTTCCCCTAGGATTTTTTTGATGGACTTTCTCTTGTTCTTTGAGTGTGTGCAGGTGTTATTTTCAGGTTGTTGCTTCGTTGTTGTTTCGTCCTGGCGAGTGCTTCTTCCCCTGTTCTGTCCCTAGCCCCTTGGCATTGCTGTTCTCTCTTCCCTGGAGGGCGGTTTGCTGTTTTGGCTTTATGCGGCTTGTCGGGTTTTCGGCCTCTCTGTGAGGTTTCCTTGCCGTGGCTCTTTCAGGTGTTATTTTCACGTTGTTCCTTCGTTGCTGTTTCAGCCTGGCGAGTGCTTCTTCCCCTGTTCTGCCCCTAGCCCTTTGGTGTTGCTGTTCTCTCTTCCCTGGAGGGGGATTTCTGTGTTTGGCTTTGTGCGGCCTGTCTGGTTTGGGGCCTCTCTGTGTGGTTTCCTTGCCGTGGCTCTTTCAGGTGCTCGCTTTATTCCCCGGTTTTCCCCTTGTTATCCTTGGCGCCTTCCCTGGTCGATGGTTTTGAGGCTTTGACTATAAGAGGCGGGTCTGTTTTGGGGCCCTCTTTGTAGGGGTTGGTTCTGGATGATGCTTGCTTCTTTTGCAGTTGGTTGTCCTTCTGTGTTTCTGTGCGTACTTTTTGCCCCCTTGTGTTGTTTTGGTTCCTGTTTGGGACGAGTTGTTCTGTCTGCTTGTTGTCACCCCGAAAGGCGCCTTGTCCTGAGGGTGTGTCGGCTTTTGGTGAGGGTCCTTGGTCTGGGCAGTGTCGAGGGACTTCTCTCCAAGCCCTTTAGGTGCTCGTCGGTCACCCTCCTTTCGGTTCTTTAACCATTGGGGGGAGTCTGATAGGTTTTTGTCTGTGGTCGCTAGCAGGTGGGTGACCCGTGTTGGGGTCTCTCCGCTTGTTAGCTTCGCTCGAAATTTAAAGCGTTTAAAGAGGTCTCTTCGGCAGGAGTTTGGGAAGCCGATTGCCGTGCTTAGTCAGCAGGTTGTTGATCTTCGCTTGGCCATGGAGGCTGCCCAGGCTGGAGTGTTGGCTGACCCCCTCTCTCCCTCCCTCCAGCTTCAGGCCTCTGAGGCCTCGGATAGTTTTTGGGCAGCAGCTAGGTGTGAAGAAGCCTCTCTTCGGCAGAAATCGAGGGTTAAATGGCTGGGGTTAGGGGATAGGAACTCAAGTTTCTTTCACAGGAGTGTGAAAGTTAGGGCAGCCCGGAATAGCTTTTCCTCTCTAGTTGACGGTTCTGGGGCCAGGTTGTCTTCCCATGAGGACATCTCGAGATCTCTGGTTCAGTATTTCTAGGGGCTCTTGGGTTCCTAGTGGGTGGGTTACCGGGACCTTACAGAGCAGTTAAAATCGATTGTGGGGTTTTTGTGGTCTGATCAGTGTGTATCTGATCTCATCCGCCCCAACTCGAGAGATGAGGTTCGCACTGTTCTCTTTTCCATGAGTAGTGCCAAGGCTCCTGGGGCGGATGGTTTCCCTGTGGGGTTTTTCAAAGCTGCTTGGAGTGTTGTCGGGGATGATTTCTGTTCCGCAGCGCTTCACTTCTTTGATACCTCCTTCTTTCCTCCTGGTATCAATACCACCTCTCTTACCTTGATCCCTAAGAAGGTGGGTGCCTCACGGGTTGAGGATTTCAGGCTTATTTCCTGTTGTAATGTGTTGTATAAATGCATTGCAAAGGTTTTGGCTAATCTTCTTCGTGTGTGGTTGCCTTCCTTCATTAGTCCGAATCAGTCGGCCTTTATTCAAGGGAGGAGTATTGTGGACAACATTTTGCTCTGCCAGGAGTTGGTTGGGGGGTAGCACCTCAATAAGGGGAGCCCGCAGTGTGTGCTGAAGGTCGATCTGCAGAAAGCCTATGATTCTATCCAGTGAGATTTCCTATTTGGCTTGCTGCTCTCGATTGGTACGCCTTGCCAGTTTGTCAACTGGATCCAGGCCTGCATTACCTCGCCTATGTTCTCCATTTCTGTGAATGGGTCCTCTAAGGGGTTCTTGGCAGGGAGGAGGGGTCTCCGCCAGGTAGATCCCTGTCCCCTTACCTGTTCGTCATGTGTATGGAAGTCTTGTCGCGTCTGCTGAATTCCCCCTCGCCTGAGTTTGAGTTTCATCCCAAGTGTGAGAGGGTTAAGCTAACCCATCTCTGGTTCGCGGATGACTTGCTGATTTTCTCTGCGGGTAATAGGTCTTCTTTAGGGTTTGTTCAGCAGACCTTACACCTCTTCTAGGAGCTTTCTTGCCTTGTGGCTAACTCCGCTAAGAGTTCGATGTTTTGTGCGGGTGCTCCTGTCCCTGTGGCAGTCGTCCTTGCTGAGTTCAAGGGTGTTCCTCTTGCGTCCCTGCCTGTTTGTTACTTAGGTCTTCCCCTTCTCTCAGGTCGGCTGACTTCGCGTGATTGTCAACCCCTGATTGATCGGATCACCTCTAGGATTAGTAGTTGAACTGCTAGGGCTCTCTCCTATGCTGGTAGGTTGCAGCTTATTCAGTCGGTCCTCCAGACTTTCCAGGTCTATTGGGCTAGTGTTTTTGTGCTGCCTGCTCGTGTGGTCCAGAGGGTTGAGAGCTTGCTTCGTTGCTACCTCTGGAAGGGCTCTCCTTCTGGTCGCGGGGGGGCAAAGGTAGCCTGGGATGATATTTGTTTGCCGAAACAGGAGGGCGGTTTGGGTATTCGTCATATCCAGTCCTGGAACTCGGCAGCTGTTATGAAGCTCCTTTGGCTCCTTCTGCTTCGCTCTGGCTCTCTGTGGGTCGCTTGGATGGAGGAGTACGTTCTCCGTGGACGTTCTCTTTGGACGATTCCTGTGTCGCCTCTGTGGTCTTGGTGCCTCAAGGCGATAATGGGGCTTCGTGACCAATTTTGTCCGCTTGTCCGATTTTCCATTGGTGATGGATGTAGGTGTCGTATGTGGGTTGATCCATGGCTGCCTGATGGTCCTATTCTGCCCAAGATTAGTGATCGTATCTTGTATGACTCGGCTAGTCATATTCAAGCTACGGTCTCTGATTTCCTACTGCCTGATGGTTCGTGGCGTTGGCCGTTGGTGTCTCCTACGATGCTGGAGATATCTGATGCCGTGCGCTCTACTGTGTCCTGCCTTGATCTGGGTTCCGGGCGGGATTTGGTTTTCAGTCTTGAGTGCTTGGGAGGCGATCCGCCCTCGTGGGACGGGGGTTCCTTGGCGGGGTTTGCTTTGGTTCGGGGGGAATATTCCGCGTCATGCTTTTGTCACCTGGCAGGCCTTGAGGGATAGATTGTATACCAGAGACAGGCTGGCCAGATGGATCCCCTCGACCCCTACTGATTGTTTGCTTTGTTTGTCCGGGTCTGAGTCTCGCGACCACCTGTTCTTTCAGTGCCCCTTTGCGAGAATAGTGTGGGAAGATGCCGGCCTAGAGTGATGGCGTCGGCTCGGATCAGGTAGTGGTTGCTAGTGGGGAGGGTCAACAGGCCTCCTCTCTTGAGGTTGGTGATGATTTTATCCCTGTTGGAGGGAAATCTCGTAGGCGTAAACGGAACAGGAAGAAGGCTGCCAAATCCTTGGCTGCGACAGACTCGTCTGCCCATCCCATTGCCTTGGTTAGTTTCCCGAGTTCTTCTATTGGCCCCTCCTTTAGGCTCCCCCGTTCTCCTAAGCCCCCAAAGGGGGTCCATGTGACTAACTCTTTCGGTTCTCTTTCGGATTCCTTGGGGTGTGATTTGGCCCCGCCGAGGGTGGTGTCCTTAGTGGAAAAGACGCTCTGTGACAGTGTGGACCCTCGATGGTGTCAAGATGCCACTGTTTCCTCTTCTACTTCCTATGTCTAGTTGGTGCTCGTGGAATGTGCACGGTCTCACTGACCCGACAAAAGGGCGATGTGTTCGTTCCTTTTTGCAGTCTGAGAATATTGGTTTCTACTGTCTGGTTGAAACTAAGGTTAAGGCTCATCAGTTTGACCTTGTGTTTCGTTCCTTTGGTGCCGATTGGCAGTGCGTGTGTAGTTATGGGGATAGCGGTCTGAGTCGCATTTGGGTGTTATGGCGTTCCCGCCGCTTCTCCTTCTCTCCTAGCCTGATTAGTCCTCAGCTGGTCACTGGCTTCCTGGTGGATCTGTCTTCCCAGGTTGCGACTCATATTTCCTGTGTGTATGGGTCCAATCTCGAGGCTGGGCGGTCCGCTTTGTGGAGGGAGTTGGCTTTGGCTTGTTCGAGCTGGTTTTCCCCGGGAGTGGTTATGGGAGACTTTAATGAGACTCGGCGGCTGTCTGAGAAGAGTGGTGGTAACCATAGCATCTATGCGATGGGAGCCTTTGATACTACTCTCCTTGAGGCTGACTTGGTTGAGCTGTCGGTCCAGAGGAATTGGTTCACTTATACTAGTCGCCCCAGGGTGGCCCGGGAGGTCAGTTGGGGAGGTTGGATAGAGTTTTGGTGAATGCTGAGTGGGCTTCTGCCCGCCCTCTGTGTGTGGTGCAGGTGCATGAGTAGGGTGTTTCTGATCATAGTCCGATGGTGTTCTCTCCTGGCCCTTTAGGTGCTCGTCGGTCTCCCTCCTTTCGGTTCTTTAACCATTGGGGGGAGTCTGATAGGTTTTTGTCTCTGGTCGCTAGTAGGTGGGTGACCCGTGTTGGGGTCTCTCCGCTTGTTAGCTTCGCTCGCAATTTAAAGGGCTTAAAGAGTTCTCTAAGGCAGGAGTTTGGGACGCCGATTGTCGTGCTTAGTCAGCAGGTTGTTGATCTTCGCTTGGCCATGGAGGCTGCCCAGGCTGGAGTTTTGGCAGACCCCTTTTCTCCCTCCCTCCAGCTTCAGGCCTCTGAGGCCTCGGATAGGTTCTGGGCAGCAGCTAGGTGTGAAGAAGCCTCTCTTCGGTAGAAATCGAGGGTTAAATGGGGCGTTAGGGGATAGTAACTCGGGGTTCTTTCACAGGAGCGTGAAAGTGAGATCAGCCGGGAATAGCTTTTCCTCTCTGGTTGACGGTTCTGGGGCCAGGTTGTTTTCCCATGAGGACATCTCGAGCTCTCTGGTTCATTATTTCTAGGGGCTCTTGGGCTCCCAGTGGGTTGGTTACCGGGACCTTACAGAACTTTTAAAACCGATTGTGGGGTTTTTGTGGTCTGATCAGTGTGTAACTAATCTCATCCGCCCCATCTCGAGAGATGAGGTTCGAGATGTTCTCTTTTCCATGAGTAGTGCCAAGGCTCCTAGGCCGGATGGTTTCCCTGTGGGGTTTTTCAATGCTGCTTGGAGTGTTGTTGGGGATGATTTTTGCTCCGCAGCGCTTCACTTCTTTGATACCTCCTTCCTTCCTCCTGGTATCAATGCCATCTCGCTTACCTTGATTCCTAAGAACGTGGGTGCCTCCCGGGTTGAGGATTTCAGGCCTATTTCCTGTTGTAATGTGTTGTATAAATGCATTGCAAAGGTGTTGGCTAATCGTCTTCGCGTGTGGCTGCCTTCCTTCATCAGTCCGAATCAGTCGGCCTTTGTTCAAGGGAGGAGTATTGTGGATAACATTCTGCTCTGCCAGGAGTTGGTTGGGGGTTACCACCTCAATAAAGGGAGCCCGCGGTGTGTGATGAAGATCGACCTGCAGAAAGCTTATGATTCTATCCAGTGGGATTTTCTCTTTGGCTTACTGCTCTCGATTGGTACGCCGTGCCAGTTTGTCAACTGGATCCGGGCTTGCGTTACTTCGCCTATGTTCTCCATTTCGGTGAATGGGTCCTCTGAGGGGTTTTTTGCAGGTAGGAGGGGTCTCCGTCAGGGAGATCCCCTGTCCTCTTACCTGTTCGTCATGTGTATGGAAGTCTTGTCGCGGCTGCTGAACTCCCCGCCGCCTGAGTTTCAGTTTCATCCCAAGTGCGAGAGGGTTAATCTTACCCATCTGTGCTTTGCGGATGACTTGATGATTTTCTCTGCGGGAAATAGGACTTCTTTGAGTTTTGTTCAGCAGTCCTTACTTCACTTCCAGGAGCTTTCAGACCTAGTGGCTAACTCCGCTAAGAGGTCGATGTTCTGTACGGGGGTTCATGCCCTGGTGGCTGTCGGCCTTGCTGAGTTCATGGGTGTTGGTCTTGCATCCCTGCCTGTTTGTTACTTAGGTCTCCCCCTCCTCTCGGGAAGGCTGTCTTCTCGGGATTGCCAGCCCCTGATTGATCGGATCACCTCTAAGATTGGTAGTTGGACTGCTAGGGCTCTTTCCTATGCTGGTAGGTTGCAGCTTATTCAGTCGGTCCTCCAGAGCTTCCAAGTCTATTGGGCTAGTGTTTTTGTGTTGCCTGCTCGAATAGTCCATCGGGTTGAGAGTTTGCTTCGTTGCTACCTCTGGAAAGGCTCTCCTTCTGGTCGTGGGGGGGCTAAGGGTGCCTGTGATGACATTTGTTTGCCTAAGCGGGAGGGAGGTTTGGGTATTCGTCATATCCAATCCTGGAACTCGGCAGCTGTTATGAAGCTCCTTTGGCTCCTTCTGCTTCGCTCTGGTTCTCTGTGGGTCGCTTGGATGGAGGAGTATATCCTCCGTGGTCGTTCTCTTTGGACGATTCCTGTGTCGTCTCTGTGGTCTTGGTGCCTCAAGGCGATCATGGGGCTTCGTGACCAATTCTGTCCACTTGTCCGGTTTTCCATTGGCGATGGTTGTCGGTGTCGTATGTGGGTGATCCATGGCTGCCTGATTGTCCTATTCTCCCGAGGATTAGTGATCGTATCTTGTATGACGCGGCTAGTCATATTCAAGCTATGGTCTCTAATTTCCTGCAGCCTGATGGTTCGTGGCGGTGGTCGTTGGTGTCTCCTGAGTTGTTGAAGATCTCCGATGTCGTGCGCTCTACTGTGTGTTGCCTAGGTCGGGAGGATAGGTTGATCTGGGTTCCAGGCGGGATTGGATTTTCAGTTTCGAGTGCTTAGGAGGCGATCCGTCCTCGTGGGACGGTGGTTCCTTGGCAGGGTTTGCTATGGTTCGGGGGGAATATTCCGCGTCATGCTTTTGTCACCTGGCTGGCCTTGAGGGATCGTCTGTATACCCGGGACAGGCTGGCTAGGTGGATCCCCTCGACCCCTACTGATTGTTTGCTTTGTTTGTCTGGGACTGAGTCCCGCGACCACTTGTTCTTTCAGTGCCCCTTTGCGAGTTTGGTGTGGCAAGATATCCTCAGTTGGGGTAGAGCTTCCCGCCTCATTCTCCCTTGGGATGCTGAGCTTGAGTGGATTTGTCGGGAGAGTGCTGGGCAGCACAAGCGTAAGCTTGTTTGGCGAGTGGCCTGGTTTGCTGTGATCTACCATATTTTGATGGAACGCAATTTGCGTTTTTATGGCCCGGGTCACCGTCCTCCTCAGTCGGTTATCGCTGCTATTCGGTCTGATATATCTTCTGCATGCTCGTCCTAGGTGGGTGCGGTTTCGGCCGGTTCCCCCTGGGATTCTTTTGATTGACTTTATCTTGTTCTTTGAGTGTGTGCAGGTGTTTTTTCAGGTTGCTCTTTACGGTGCTGTTTCGCTTCTAGCGATTGCTTCTTCCCCTGCTTTGTCCCTAGGTTGCTCTTTGCGGTGCTGTTTCGTTGCTGGCGATGGCTTCTTCCCCTGCTCTGTCCCTAGGTGCTGCTGTTGTCTCTTCTCTGGAGGGGTTTTCAGTTTGGTCTGATAAGAAAACCCTAGCCAATTGGACCTAAGAACCCTTATGGTTATACAAACCCCTAGATCTCAAATGCTAAAACCCCCAAATACATATGATTTCATCCCAAGGAAGAAGAAAGAAACGAATTTACCTTGATGATCAATATCAAGAGTAGAGAAAACTTGTTTCAAAACTCAAGATTCGAATCACTCCACAAGATAGCTTGATCAAGACTACTTGAATGACTCTACATGCAAATCTAATCACAAGAAATGCAAAGGAATAAGCTCATGGCTTAAGAAGCAAACTATGCAACTTTCATTTTTAAACTCAAATCTGTCTATCCTAATTAAACAACATGGATGGCTATATATAGCCTTCAAAATTAACCTTAGAGTAACCTATGGTCAATTGAAGAGTTGTAACTCTCATGCCCATCAATATCATAATGGCCACTAGCTAAATTGTAACTTAAAACATTGAAAACAAAACTTTAAAACTGAAATTACATGAAACTACTCTTAAATCCGAGAATATAAATACTAATCAACCAACTTAAAGTTTGTAACCATCCAATAGTAATCAAAGCCCCACTTGAAGTAGTTTGAACTACTAGTTCCATAGATGAAGCTTGATCCATCTTTAATGAAGCATGAGTTGCATTTTAGTTCATTAAATGCAACTCCATTTGTTTGTCATCTTGGAAAGTTGCTATGACCCTGACATCTACCTTGAAGTTCATATGGCATGATTGGGATGCTTTGGTTCATATCATCCTCTCCTTCTTGCCCTGGTTCAACTCCATTTGTTTGTCGAGCACGTGAGAAATCATATGTATTTGGGGGTTTTAGCATTTGAGATCTAGGGGTTTGTATAACCATAAGGGTTCTTAGGTCCAATTGGCTAGGGTTTTCTTATCATTTGGTATCAGAGCTTTAGGCTCGAGATCGGATATATGTTTCCTTTGCATTGCTCTTGAATTTTTCAGTTTTTTTTATTTTTATTGTTAATCTTTCAATCTGTCCAGTTTCATAGTCTGTCAAAAATCACAAAAATATCATACTTCTGTAGGTTTTCTCATCTAGTTGTCTTCTGTGTTTTTATAGATCAACGTCTAAGGAACAACTTTGTCTTCTTAGAGATTTTCTATTTCGTACTTTGTCAGGGTTAAAAGTTTGCATTTGTGTAATCTGTTCTAAAAAAAAAATTGTTGTATCCGAGAACATGTGTTCTTGCTATTTTTGTCTCTAAAGCATGCTAGATCCGAAATATTCTCATACAAGCTCTTTAATTGTGTTTTAATCTAGCATATGTCCTAGTGATGATATGAGTTACAAATTGAATGTGATCAAGAATTGATTGTTGGTCATTAATTCTTGACAGTTACGTTTTTGCACATTAAATTTCCAGTAATCAATTTCAGATTGTAACTCCTATTATTAAAAATCCAGCCATTGGGTTTTAAATTTTGAGAGTTATTTTTCTTGTTCTGAATTTGTTTCAACCATTAGCATTGAATTTGCACAAATCCATCTTGCTCATCATTCTGTAAATCTGTCAAATTTTATTTACTTGTTTCTTTTCACTATTCGAATTTGCTCCATAGTCAAGTTATTTGAGTGTTTTCTTTATGTGTTATCTATTCACTTGGATTGCAAACCTTGCTCATTGGCTCATGTGAGTGAGATTGGGAGTTTGTTGAGACAGTGTTTTTCTTTGAGTGAAAATACGTAAGGGACTGTGGAAAGATATTTTTTTCTTGTCACTTTGTATTACGTTGCAGCATGTCTCACAGACGATCTTCAACCAAGTCCATGTTTCCTCAAGCACAAAGACGTGATAACCGATTTTGGAAGACTTTTCGGGAAGACTTGGCTGAAATGCGCCAATCCGTGAAGTACGTGTTTGAATTATGTCAAGAGTTAAAATTGCAGAATCAAACAATGAAGACTGCACAATCTGTTCAAGAAGAGAAAGATTTCCTTATGCCTCAAGTCGACGTTCCAAATGATGACATTGTTATTGATGACGTGGTGACCACCAAAGCAATTGTACAAATATATTTTGATCCATGTCATATAGAGACAAAAAGTGAGGAAAGTGAAAAATAAAAAGAGTGGAAAAAAGAAAAGATTGAGAATTGTATAAAGTTTAAAGAGAAAGAGTGTTCGGTTATTAGTGTTTATGAGGAGAATACTGTTTTGTATTCAAAACGACAGATACAAGAACTTGTAACCGAAAAGACTTGCTTTCTAACGGGTGCACTTAAACCAAGTGTGCCTAATTTTTCTTTTGAGTTCTTGCAGGAAGTTAAAGTTCTTACTCATAAGCAAGATTCAAAGGTAGCTTTAAATATGAGACAATGTCGAGCACGTGAGAATTACAAGATCAACAGGCTACCTAAGAAGCAACAGTTCCATTTCAATTCTACAACCATTCATGGCCTAAAGTTCAAAGTGAACACCTTAAGGAGAGTAAGACCACGATATGCAAATGACTTCAAGTTTGCATTACAAGGGGATCCTTTGGATTCGAGGACGAATCCTCTTAAAGAAGGAGAGGATGATATGAACCAGGGCATCCCAATCATGCCATATGAACTTCAAGGTAGATGTCAGGGTCATAGCAACTTTCCAAGATGACAAACAAATGGAGTTGCATTTAATGAACTAAAATGCAACTCATGCTTCATTAAAGATGGATCAAGCTTCATCTATGGAACTAGTAGTTCAAACTACTTCAAGTGGGGCTTTGATTACTCTTGGATGGTTACAAACTTTAAGTTGGTTGATTAGTATTTATATTCTCGGATTTAAGAGTAGTTTCATGTAATTTCAGTTTTAAAGTTTTGTTTTCAATGTTTTAAGTTACAATTTAGCTAGTGGCCATTATGGTATTGATGGGCATGAGAGTTACAACTCTTCAATTGACCATAGGTTACTCTAGGGTTAATTTTGAAGGCTATATATAGCCATCCATGTTGTTTAATTAGGATAGACAGATTTGAGTTTAAAAATGAAAGTTGCATAGTTTGCTTCTTAAGCCATGAGCTTATTCCTTTGCATTTCTTGTGATTAGATTTGCATGTAGAGTCATTCAAGTAGTCTTGATCAAGCTATCTTGTGGAGTGATTCGAATCTTGAGTTTTGAAACAAGTTTTCTCTACTCTTGATATTGATCATCAAGGTAAATTCGTTTCTTTCTTCTTCCTTGGGATGAAATCATATGTATTTGGGGGTTTTAGCATTTGAGATCTAGGGGTTTGTATAACCATAAGGGTTCTTAGGTCCAATTGGCTAGGGTTTTCTTATCATGGTCTGTGTAGCTTGCCTGTTTTGGGGCCTCTCCCTGTGGTTTCCTTCTTGAGGGCGTTTCTTGCAGAGGCTCTTTCAGTTTGCTTGCTTTCTTCGCCTGTTTGCCTCTAGCTGTCCTTGGCTCTTTCTTTCCTGGTGGGCATGTTGCGTGGTGGCTATGAGAGGCTAGTCTGTGGGGGCCTCGCTCTATAGGGGTTGGTGTTGGCGGTGCATGCTACTTTTGCAGTTGGCTGTCCATCTCTGTTCTGTGGGTGTGTTACGTCTCCAAAAGTGACCTTTTTAGGACTTAATTATCTTAGAAAGATGTTCACTCTTAGGTGTTTTTGATAGCATTTAGCCTAAACCTATGCTTAAATATGAGAATTAGAAGAAGGTAGCTAAATTAGGACTTATGTACAATAGGGAAGAAAAGGGTTGAAAACCGAAGGAAAAGAATGAAAAACAAGCATTGCGGAAAAATTGCTGAACCCGCAATGTTTCAAGTGAAAACCGTAAGTTGACTGATCTTTTTCTGTTAATTTCCGTTATTTCAAGGATTCGTTCTTTCTCCTCCATCCATTTTGAAGTACGACGTTGAAGATTGATGGTTCTCCTTGGCCCAAAGACGTCTGCAGACTACTATAAATAGGGGTCAAAGTCGAGGGTTCAAACATCATCCGAAAGCGTAGAAGTCTTCTCGCAGTCCATCTTTTCTCCTGTTTTCCTTTGCCGTCTGCTGGTTTGCGAAGCTCAGCTGTTGGAATCGATAATCTGATAGGAAGGAGAGGAGATTCTTCTTCTCTCCCGATTGGATTCATCCAAGCAAGGCTGACCTTTCTCATCCTTCATTCGAGGCGGCTGCAACGAGACATTCGAGCTTGTTTTACTGCTTTTTGCTCTTCATTTCCATTTTCCAGCTTTGTCTTGTTGCTGTTTCTTTTCTAGTAGCTAGTTTAGACTATTTCGTTGTGTTCTGTCTTCCTGTTATTTGCTTTAAAGCTTTCCTTTGTCAGTCAAACAATCAAGTAATCAAATCTCAATTCTTCATTTCACAGTTTCTTGCCTTTACATTCTACTGCTGTCCCTTACTGTTTTGTCTTTAAATTCCTTCTAAGCATGTCTACTTCTTCTCTTGTTTCTGTTCTGTTTACATCCATGAGTAGCTAAATCACTTAGGGGCATGCTAATGACAACACTTTAGGCTAAAAAACGTGAACCAAGCATGTAGGATAGCTCTCGAAGCATTGATTGTATGTAAGCTTCATCCCACGGGCAATTTCGATTGGCCATCCATTTTGTCCAAAGAACTCCTAACCTCTGGAAGGAGTAAGAGTTCAGAGTCATACTATCATGCTAGCCTTTCAAGGTAACCAGGAAACGACCTAGGAATAGGCGTGTCCCTAGTACAAACCATATTTTTCTGCCTTAACAAGATGCTTAAGACCTTACTTGGACATGAGTAAACTAAAGAATCTAATGCATGAAATCGGAAGATACATGAGAATGAGATAGTTTGATGCATAGAGAGTTGATCCAATGCTTGAGAATCGTGAGAAAAAGCCTATAGGATAGTCGTTAGTAGCCCTTAATTCATCACTTTACACACTTTCGCTGTTATTTAAATTGCGGTAGAATTGCTGTTTCCGCAATTCTGCCAAAGTTACAATTCTGTCTAGCCATTTTTGTCTCCATTTAGTAGTCTCGTCTCTTTTCGTTTGAGTTTAACGTTGACTTGCATTTGTTTATGTTGCTACCCTCTACGTATTCAGTAGGAAATAGACAATTTAAAACCAATTCTACCCCATCAAAATCACCCCTTCTTTCTTAACTTTACACTTCATGAATAGCTTATAATAAATCTCTGTGGGAAAACGAATGAAATATACTTACTACTTGCTATAAGACCATGTATGCTTGCATGATCTGAGTGCTCTCTCTACCTTATTGCATATTTATTTTAGCACATTGAGCACGCAACAAGTTTTTGGCGCCGCTGCCGGGGATTTAGTTTAGTGAAAACGAAGTTTGTTAAGTTAGAAAACCAACTCTTAATATCTATTGGAGCTAATCTTCTTTCATTTCCTTTACAGGTACTATCAAGCTAGTTTATGAAAGAGTTTCCAAACCTCAACTCGCAACAGAGAGAAACTTTGCAGGTGGAAAACGTATGGGTACGACAAAGTAAATGAATACGCTGCAGAACTTAATTGGAGGACGAGTTTGCCCACAACAGTTTGAAGGATTTTACCAGCCATGTGCTTATTGTGGGGATAATCATAACTTGGAGAATTGCCCAACATTGAATTATCAAGAGAGGCAATATCAACAAAGCTATGACAACCATTATTCGTACATGTGTGAACATGATCAGTGGCAACTCTCAAATAATCCTTGGGAAGAGCATGTGCAAATTGCTCATTATGAAGAGTTCCCCCAACATGAAAACTATCAACATTATGCCCCAACTCCAAGTGAAGAATTATCACCCACTTTGGAGGCACTATGGATAGAATTCATGGAAAGGAATGATGCATCCATGAGGAGAATGGATGTGCAATTAGCTCAGCTCACAAATGACTTACAAGAGCTACTTGCTATAGCAAAATCACTACCACCATGCCCTCAGATGTTCGATTTTTATGATGATGAATCTTTTGTTACCTTCGAATCTGAGAAGAGTGATCCAATGGAATCTCCATATGAAATGGTGGAGTTGGTGACAGTTGAGAAAAATGAAATTGTGCTGGATGAGGCCAAAGAGACTAATGCGCTGCTTGAGGAACAAGAATTTGAAATGTTTGAGGTTGTAGCAAGCTTCTCCACCAATGAAAGAGTTGAGCCACCACCACCACAAATGCTCCAGCTGAAGGAGTTAGAAAGAGTTGTGCCAGAAAAAGAAGTCTCATCGCATCAAAGCTATGTTGTAGCAAATATTGTAGAAACAAAACCAACGCACAGAAAGTACAAACCTTGGGATGTTATAACATGCAGTCTCTTTGAAAGAATCAACAAATTCAAGGTGTGGCAGAATGTCCGACCCCGTAAATCAAGACTTAAGTATCTTAAAGGAGCAAAAGTGATGCCTCGAAACATTGAAGAATATCCATATGAGGCAGATTGACAAGGGAGTATTTCTGTTCCTTAAAAGAAAAAAAATATAATAATCAAACTGCTTTTCGTCGAACCATGTGAATTCTGTTGTTTTGAGTTAATATTTGGTCTGTCTTTAATTCTTTATTTTTGCTGTTTAAATTTGTTTAGTGTAGTCTGATGGTAGCTGAATAGGTAGATTAGTTTAGTTTCATTTTTGTATAGCTTGAATGACTGGAAAAAGCATGCATAGGGGCCCTGATCACTGATATATCTGCCCTGTATCTATTGCGAAATAATTGCAGAATCCGCAATTTTTATTAGTAAATGCATGTTTTTGACTGACTGTTTAGCTAGGCTGGTTCTGTTTAAATTCTGTCTTTTGCTGCTATCTTGACTACCTTATATAGCTTATCTAAATGCATGCTGGATGAGTGTCATAGGACACCCTTTGATAGTTTAAATTAACCTCTAAATAGCTCAGCATGCATAGCTGTAAGTCCTTGCCTGTCTGTTTTTCAAATTCCTGCTGCTGTGATATTTTCTTTTAGAATGTTCTGTCTATGCCTAGGGCTTTTAGATTCTCTTTGTTTTACCTTAGACTAGATGCTTCTAGATAGTTTGGGGGTGTGCCACCTCAGACACTCATTGGGGACAATGAGTAGTTGAAGTTTGGGGGAGGCCACCCTAGGCCTAGGAACATTCCTCTCTCCCTTAAAACATAAGCATTCTTCTTCTCCTTGACAAAAATAATGAACTGAAAAAAAAAAAAATGAAAAATAGAATAAGGAGGGGAGTCTCTCTTAGGTTGCTGAGTAATCAGTGCCAAGTGTGTAACCCACAAGTGGCATTGCATCAAAAGGCAACCAAAGGAAAGGCTCCACCTGAGAAAGGAAAAAAGGAAAAAGTAGGGAGGAAGAATGTATACCTAGGAGTTGCAACTTTGTGGCTTAGATGTTCTATTTAAAAAGAACTCTGATCCTCAATTAGCTAAGCACAAAGTTGTAGCTTGTAGGGTTGTTTAGGGAGATGAGTGTATATCCAATGTAGTGATGCCAGGGTTTAGGTTGTTCTCTAAAAGTACTACTGTTACCATTAATACTAAGACTGGCATGACTCTAAGGAATCCTAGGTAGCTCATAAATATAAACTAGAAGCATGTACTGAGTCTGGGGTAAAGCTAGGTAGAATTTGAAACCTTAGGGATAGTGGCATGATATGATAAAAGCAGGTAGATCAGTTGTAGGGAGTTAATAAAAGCAGTAGGAGTTTTAGGCATGCGAAATCAGAAGAAGCTAGATGAGAGGGTAGTTTTAAGCTTAGAAGTGTGTCACAGGCTAGCACTGCTATAGATGAGAATATAGGGGAGGCAGTAAGTGGTTAAAGAAGAAGAAACAGCAGCCTAGGAAAGTCCTTAGATTGCTCGAGGACAAGCAAAACCTTAAGTTTGGGGGTGTGTTACGTCTCCAAAAGTGACCTTTTTAGGACTTAATTATCTTAGAAAGATGTTCACTCTTAGGTGTTTTTGATAGCATTTAGCCTAAACCTATGCTTAAATATGAGAATTAGAAGAAGGTAGCTAAATTAGGACTTATGTACAATAGGGAAGAAAAGGGTTGAAAACCGAAGGAAAAGAATGAAAAACAAGCATTGCGGAAAAATTGCTGAACCCGCAATGTTTCAAGTGAAAACCGTAAGTTGACTGATCTTTTTCTGTTAATTTCCGTTATTTCAGGGATTCGTTCTTTCTCCTCCATCCATTCTGAAGTACGACGTTGAAGATTGATGGTTCTCCTTGGCCCAAAGACGTCTGCAGACTACTATAAATAGGGGTCAAAGTCGAGGGTTCAAACATCATCCGAAAGCGTAGAAGTCTTCTCGCAGTCCATCTTTTCTCCTGTTTTCCTTTGCCGTCTGCTGGTTTGCGAAGCTCAGCTGTTGGAATCGATAATCTGATAGGAAGGAGAGGAGATTCTTCTTCTCTCCCGATTGGATTCATCCAAGCAAGGCTGACCTTTCTCATCCTTCATTCGAGGCGGCTGCAACGAGACATTCGAGCTTGTTTTACTGCTTTTTGCTCTTCATTTCCATTTTCCAGCTTTGTCTTGTTGCTGTTTCTTTTCTAGTAGCTAGTTTAGACTATTTCGTTGTGTTCTGTCTTCCTGTTATTTGCTTTAAAGCTTTCCTTTGTCAGTCAAACAATCAAGTAATCAAATCTCAATTCTTCATTTCACAGTTTCTTGCCTTTACATTCTACTGCTGTCCCTTACTGTTTTGTCTTTAAATTCCTTCTAAGCATGTCTACTTCTTCTCTTGTTTCTGTTCTGTTTACATCCATGAGTAGCTAAATCACTTAGGGGCATGCTAATGACAACACATTAGGCTAAAAAACGTGAACCAAGCATGTAGGATAGCTCTCGAAGCATTGATTGTATGTAAGCTTCATCCCACGGGCAATTTCGATTGGCCATCCATTTTGTCCAAAGAACTCCTAACCTCTGGAAGGAGTAAGAGTTCAGAGTCATACTATCATGCTAGCCTTTCAAGGTAACCAGGAAACGACCTAGGAATAGGCGTGTCCCTAGTACAAACCATATTTTTCTGCCTTAACAAGATGCTTAAGACCTTACTTGGACATGAGTAAACTAAAGAATCTAATGCATGAAATCGGAAGATACATGAGAATGAGATAGTTTGATGCATAGAGAGTTGATCCAATGCTTGAGAATCGTGAGAAAAAGCCTATAGGATAGTCGTTAGTAGCCCTTAATTCATCACTTTACACACTTTCGCTGTTATTTAAATTGCGGTAGAATTGCTGTTTCCGCAATTCTGCCAAAGTTACAATTCTGTCTAGCCATTTTTGTCTCCATTTAGTAGTCTCGTCTCTTTTCGTTTGAGTTTAACGTTGACTTGCATTTGTTTATGTTGCTACCCTCTACGTATTCAGTAGGAAATAGACAATTTAAAACCAATTCTACCCCATCAAAATCACCCCTTCTTTCTTAACTTTACACTTCATGAATAGCTTATAATAAATCTCTGTGGGAAAACGAATGAAATATACTTACTACTTGCTATAAGACCATGTATGCTTGCATGATCTGAGTGCTCTCTCTACCTTATTGCATATTTATTTTAGCACATTGAGCACGCAACAAGTTTTTGGCGCCGCTGCCGGGGATTTAGTTTAGTGAAAACGAAGTTTGTTAAGTTAGAAAACCAACTCTTAATATCTATTGGAGCTAATCTTCTTTCATTTCCTTTACAGGTACTATCAAGCTAGTTTATGAAAGAGTTTCCAAACCTCAACTCGCAACAGAGAGAAACTTTGCAGGTGGAAAACGTATGGGTACGACAAAGTAAATGAATACGCTGCAGAACTTAATTGGAGGACGAGTTTGCCCACAACAGTTTGAAGGATTTTACCAGCCATGTGCTTATTGTGGGGATAATCATAACTTGGAGAATTGCCCAACATTGAATTATCAAGAGAGGCAATATCAACAAAGCTATGACAACCATTATTCGTACATGTGTGAACATGATCAGTGGCAACTCTCAAATAATCCTTGGGAAGAGCATGTGCAAATTGCTCATTATGAAGAGTTCCCCCAACATGAAAACTATCAACATTATGCCCCAACTCCAAGTGAAGAATTATCACCCACTTTGGAGGCACTATGGATAGAATTCATGGAAAGGAATGATGCATCCATGAGGAGAATGGATGTGCAATTAGCTCAGCTCACAAATGACTTACAAGAGCTACTTGCTATAGCAAAATCACTACCACCATGCCCTCAGATGTTCGATTTTTATGATGATGAATCTTTTGTTACCTTCGAATCTGAGAAGAGTGATCCAATGGAATCTCCATATGAAATGGTGGAGTTGGTGACAGTTGAGAAAAATGAAATTGTGCTGGATGAGGCCAAAGAGACTAATGCGCTGCTTGAGGAACAAGAATTTGAAATGTTTGAGGTTGTAGCAAGCTTCTCCACCAATGAAAGAGTTGAGCCACCACCACCACAAATGCTCCAGCTGAAGGAGTTAGAAAGAGTTGTGCCAGAAAAAGAAGTCTCATCGCATCAAAGCTATGTTGTAGCAAATATTGTAGAAACAAAACCAACGCACAGAAAGTACAAACCTTGGGATGTTATAACATGCAGTCTCTTTGAAAGAATCAACAAATTCAAGGTGTGGCAGAATGTCCGACCCCGTAAATCAAGACTTAAGTATCTTAAAGGAGCAAAAGTGATGCCTCGAAACATTGAAGAATATCCATATGAGGCAGATTGACAAGGGAGTATTTCTGTTCCTTAAAAGAAAAAAAATATAATAATCAAACTGCTTTTCGTCGAACCATGTGAATTCTGTTGTTTTGAGTTAATATTTGGTCTGTCTTTAATTCTTTATTTTTGCTGTTTAAATTTGTTTAGTGTAGTCTGATGGTAGCTGAATAGGTAGATTAGTTTAGTTTCATTTTTGTATAGCTTGAATGACTGGAAAAAGCATGCATAGGGGCCCTGATCACTGATATATCTGCCCTGTATCTATTGCGAAATAATTGCAGAATCCGCAATTTTTATTAGTAAATGCATGTTTTTGACTGACTGTTTAGCTAGGCTGGTTCTGTTTAAATTCTGTCTTTTGCTGCTATCTTGACTACCTTATATAGCTTATCTAAATGCATGCTGGATGAGTGTCATAGGACACCCTTTGATAGTTTAAATTAACCTCTAAATAGCTCAGCATGCATAGCTGTAAGTCCTTGCCTGTCTGTTTTTCAAATTCCTGCTGCTGTGATATTTTCTTTTAGAATGTTCTGTCTATGCCTAGGGCTTTTAGATTCTCTTTGTTTTACCTTAGACTAGATGCTTCTAGATAGTTTGGGGGTGTGCCACCTCAGACACTCATTGGGGACAATGAGTAGTTGAAGTTTGGGGGAGGCCACCCTAGGCCTAGGAACATTCCTCTCTCCCTTAAAACATAAGCATTCTTCTTCTCCTTGACAAAAATAATGAACTGAAAAAAAAAAAAATGAAAAATAGAATAAGGAGGGGAGTCTCTCTTAGGTTGCTGAGTAATCAGTGCCAAGTGTGTAACCCACAAGTGGCATTGCATCAAAAGGCAACCAAAGGAAAGGCTCCACCTGAGAAAGGAAAAAAGGAAAAAGTAGGGAGGAAGAATGTATACCTAGGAGTTGCAACTTTGTGGCTTAGATGTTCTATTTAAAAAGAACTCTGATCCTCAATTAGCTAAGCACAAAGTTGTAGCTTGTAGGGTTGTTTAGGGAGATGAGTGTATATCCAATGTAGTGATGCCAGGGTTTAGGTTGTTCTCTAAAAGTACTACTGTTACCATTAATACTAAGACTGGCATGACTCTAAGGAATCCTAGGTAGCTCATAAATATAAACTAGAAGCATGTACTAAGTCTGGGGTAAAGCTAGGTAGAATTTGAAACCTTAGGGATAGTGGCATGATATGATAAAAGCAGGTAGATCAGTTGTAGGGAGTTAATAAAAGCAGTAGGAGTTTTAGGCATGCGAAATCAGAAGAAGCTAGATGAGAGGGTAGTTTTAAGCTTAGAAGTGTGTCACAGGCTAGCACTGCTATAGATGAGAATATAGGGGAGGCAGTAAGTGGTTAAAGAAGAAGAAACAGCAGCCTAGGAAAGTCCTTAGATTGCTCGAGGACAAGCAAAACCTTAAGTTTGGGGGTGTGTTACGTCTCCAAAAGTGACCTTTTTAGGACTTAATTATCTTAGAAAGATGTTCACTCTTAGGTGTTTTTGATAGCATTTAGCCTAAACCTATGCTTAAATATGAGAATTAGAAGAAGGTAGCTAAATTAGGACTTATGTACAATAGGGAAGAAAAGGGTTGAAAACCGAAGGAAAAGAATGAAAAACAAGCATTGCGATAGCATTGCGGAAAAATTGCTGAACCCGCAATGTTTCAAGTGAAAACCGTAAGTTGACTGATCTTTTTCTGTTAATTTCCGTTATTTCAGGGATTCGTTCTTTCTCCTCCATCCATTCTGAAGTACGACGTTGAAGATTGATGGTTCTCCTTGGCCCAAAGACGTCTGCAGACTACTATAAATAGGGGTCAAAGTCGAGGGTTCAAACATCATCCGAAAGCGTAGAAGTCTTCTCGCAGTCCATCTTTTCTCCTGTTTTCCTTTGCCGTCTGCTGGTTTGCGAAGCTCAGCTGTTGGAATCGATAATCTGATAGGAAGGAGAGGAGATTCTTCTTCTCTCCCGATTGGATTCATCCAAGCAAGGCTGACCTTTCTCATCCTTCATTCGAGGCGGCTGCAACGAGACATTCGAGCTTGTTTTACTGCTTTTTGCTCTTCATTTCCATTTTCCAGCTTTGTCTTGTTGCTGTTTCTTTTCTAGTAGCTAGTTTAGACTATTTCGTTGTGTTCTGTCTTCCTGTTATTTGCTTTAAAGCTTTCCTTTGTCAGTCAAACAATCAAGTAATCAAATCTCAATTCTTCATTTCACAGTTTCTTGCCTTTACATTCTACTGCTGTCCCTTACTGTTTTGTCTTTAAATTCCTTCTAAGCATGTCTACTTCTTCTCTTGTTTCTGTTCTGTTTACATCCATGAGTAGCTAAATCACTTAGGGGCATGCTAATGACAACACATTAGGCTAAAAAACGTGAACCAAGCATGTAGGATAGCTCTCGAAGCATTGATTGTATGTAAGCTTCATCCCACGGGCAATTTCGATTGGCCATCCATTTTGTCCAAAGAACTCCTAACCTCTGGAAGGAGTAAGAGTTCAGAGTCATACTATCATGCTAGCCTTTCAAGGTAACCAGGAAACGACCTAGGAATAGGCGTGTCCCTAGTACAAACCATATTTTTCTGCCTTAACAAGATGCTTAAGACCTTACTTGGACATGAGTAAACTAAAGAATCTAATGCATGAAATCGGAAGATACATGAGAATGAGATAGTTTGATGCATAGAGAGTTGATCCAATGCTTGAGAATCGTGAGAAAAAGCCTATAGGATAGTCGTTAGTAGCCCTTAATTCATCACTTTACACACTTTCGCTGTTATTTAAATTGCGGTAGAATTGCTGTTTCCGCAATTCTGCCAAAGTTACAATTCTGTCTAGCCATTTTTGTCTCCATTTAGTAGTCTCGTCTCTTTTCGTTTGAGTTTAACGTTGACTTGCATTTGTTTATGTTGCTACCCTCTACGTATTCAGTAGGAAATAGACAATTTAAAACCAATTCTACCCCATCAAAATCACCCCTTCTTTCTTAACTTTACACTTCATGAATAGCTTATAATAAATCTATGTGGGAAAACGAATGAAATATACTTACTACTTGCTATAAGACCATGTATGCTTGCATGATCTGAGTGCTCTCTCTACCTTATTGCATATTTATTTTAGCACATTGAGCACGCAACAAGTTTTTGGCGCCGCTGCCGGGGATTTAGTTTAGTGAAAACGAAGTTTGTTAAGTTAGAAAACCAACTCTTAATATCTATTGGAGCTAATCTTCTTTCATTTCCTTTACAGGTACTATCAAGCTAGTTTATGAAAGAGTTTCCAAACCTCAACTCGCAACAGAGAGAAACTTTGCAGGTGGAAAACGTATGGGTACGACAAAGTAAATGAATACGCTGCAGAACTTAATTGGAGGACGAGTTTGCCCACAACAGTTTGAAGGATTTTACCAGCCATGTGCTTATTGTGGGGATAATCATAACTTGGAGAATTGCCCAACATTGAATTATCAAGAGAGGCAATATCAACAAAGCTATGACAACCATTATTCGTACATGTGTGAACATGATCAGTGGCAACTCTCAAATAATCCTTGGGAAGAGCATGTGCAAATTGCTCATTATGAAGAGTTCCCCCAACATGAAAACTATCAACATTATGCCCCAACTCCAAGTGAAGAATTATCACCCACTTTGGAGGCACTATGGATAGAATTCATGGAAAGGAATGATGCATCCATGAGGAGAATGGATGTGCAATTAGCTCAGCTCACAAATGACTTACAAGAGCTACTTGCTATAGCAAAATCACTACCACCATGCCCTCAGATGTTCGATTTTTATGATGATGAATCTTTTGTTACCTTCGAATCTGAGAAGAGTGATCCAATGGAATCTCCATATGAAATGGTGGAGTTGGTGACAGTTGAGAAAAATGAAATTGTGCTGGATGAGGCCAAAGAGACTAATGCGCTGCTTGAGGAACAAGAATTTGAAATGTTTGAGGTTGTAGCAAGCTTCTCCACCAATGAAAGAGTTGAGCCACCACCACCACAAATGCTCCAGCTGAAGGAGTTAGAAAGAGTTGTGCCAGAAAAAGAAGTCTCATCGCATCAAAGCTATGTTGTAGCAAATATTGTAGAAACAAAACCAACGCACAGAAAGTACAAACCTTGGGATGTTATAACATGCAGTCTCTTTGAAAGAATCAACAAATTCAAGGTGTGGCAGAATGTCCGACCCCGTAAATCAAGACTTAAGTATCTTAAAGGAGCAAAAGTGATGCCTCGAAACATTGAAGAATATCCATATGAGGCAGATTGACAAGGGAGTATTTCTGTTCCTTAAAAGAAAAAAAATATAATAATCAAACTGCTTTTCGTCGAACCATGTGAATTCTGTTGTTTTGAGTTAATATTTGGTCTGTCTTTAATTCTTTATTTTTGCTGTTTAAATTTGTTTAGTGTAGTCTGATGGTAGCTGAATAGGTAGATTAGTTTAGTTTCATTTTTGTATAGCTTGAATGACTGGAAAAAGCATGCATAGGGGCCCTGATCACTGATATATCTGCCCTGTATCTATTGCGAAATAATTGCAGAATCCGCAATTTTTATTAGTAAATGCATGTTTTTGACTGACTGTTTAGCTAGGCTGGTTCTGTTTAAATTCTGTCTTTTGCTGCTATCTTGACTACCTTATATAGCTTATCTAAATGCATGCTGGATGAGTGTCATAGGACACCCTTTGATAGTTTAAATTAACCTCTAAATAGCTCAGCATGCATAGCTGTAAGTCCTTGCCTGTCTGTTTTTCAAATTCCTGCTGCTGTGATATTTTCTTTTAGAATGTTCTGTCTATGCCTAGGGCTTTTAGATTCTCTTTGTTTTACCTTAGACTAGATGCTTCTAGATAGTTTGGGGGTGTGCCACCTCAGACACTCATTGGGGACAATGAGTAGTTGAAGTTTGGGGGAGGCCACCCTAGGCCTAGGAACATTCCTCTCTCCCTTAAAACATAAGCATTCTTCTTCTCCTTGACAAAAATAATGAACTGAAAAAAAAAAAAATGAAAAATAGAATAAGGAGGGGAGTCTCTCTTAGGTTGCTGAGTAATCAGTGCCAAGTGTGTAACCCACAAGTGGCATTGCATCAAAAGGCAACCAAAGGAAAGGCTCCACCTGAGAAAGGAAAAAAGGAAAAAGTAGGGAGGAAGAATGTATACCTAGGAGTTGCAACTTTGTGGCTTAGATGTTCTATTTAAAAAGAACTCTGATCCTCAATTAGCTAAGCACAAAGTTGTAGCTTGTAGGGTTGTTTAGGGAGATGAGTGTATATCCAATGTAGTGATGCCAGGGTTTAGGTTGTTCTCTAAAAGTACTACTGTTACCATTAATACTAAGACTGGCATGACTCTAAGGAATCCTAGGTAGCTCATAAATATAAACTAGAAGCATGTACTGAGTCTGGGGTAAAGCTAGGTAGAATTTGAAACCTTAGGGATAGTGGCATGATATGATAAAAGCAGGTAGATCAGTTGTAGGGAGTTAATAAAAGCAGTAGGAGTTTTAGGCATGCGAAATCAGAAGAAGCTAGATGAGAGGGTAGTTTTAAGCTTAGAAGTGTGTCACAGGACAGCACTGCTATAGATGAGAATATAGGGGAGGCAGTAAGTGGTTAAAGAAGAAGAAACAGCAGCCTAGGAAAGTCCTTAGATTGCTCGAGGACAAGCAAAACCTTAAGTTTGGGGGTGTGTTACGTCTCCAAAAGTGACCTTTTTAGGACTTAATTATCTTAGAAAGATGTTCACTCTTAGGACTTAATTATCTTAGAAAGATGTTCACTTTTAGGACTTAATTATTTTTCTGCCTTAACAAGATGCTTAAGACCTTACTTGGACATGAGTAAACTAAAGAATCTAATGCATGAAATCGGAAGATACATGAGAATGAGATAGTTTGATGCATAGAGAGTTGATCCAATGCTTGAGAATCGTGAGAAAAAGCCTATAGGATAGTCGTTAGTAGCCCTTAATTCATCACTTTACACACTTTCGCTGTTATTTAAATTGCGGTAGAATTGCTGTTTCCGCAATTCTGCCAAAGTTACAATTCTGTCTAGCCATTTTTGTCTCCATTTAGTAGTCTCGTCTCTTTTCGTTTGAGTTTAACGTTGACTTGCATTTGTTTATGTTGCTACCCTCTACGTATTCAGTAGGAAATAGACAATTTAAAACCAATTCTACCCCATCAAAATCACCCCTTCTTTCTTAACTTTACACTTCATGAATAGCTTATAATAAATCTCTGTGGGAAAACGAATGAAATATACTTACTACTTGCTATAAGACCATGTATGCTTGCATGATCTGAGTGCTCTCTCTACCTTATTGCATATTTATTTTAGCACATTGAGCACGCAACAGGGTGCTCTCTCCCTGGTGTGGTCCTGGTTCCTGAATTGAGTTGAGTTTGTTCTGGTTGCTTGTTGTCACCCCGAAAGGCGCCTTGTCCTGAGGGTGTGTCAGTTTTTGGTGGGTGTCCTTGGATTAGGCTTTGTCGAGGGAAGCGATGCTAGCCTGGTCCTGCTTGGGGGGCTGACGTCTTACAGGCTTATGATGGAGGGTCAGCTTGGCTTATTTTTATCTCAGCATCTGTCTGTCCTCCCTCTACCTTGCTAGGTGTCCCTTGACCTTGTCTGGAGTCGCTCTTCTGCTCGTGCCGGCTGGGTGATTGAGGGCTTGGGGTGTTTTTGGGGCGGCTCGGGAGTTCTGCTGCGTTCGTGTTCTGCCTAGTTGTTTCCTCTTGCTTCGCTTGTGTTTCTTTTGCTAGTTGAGTTGTGTTGTCTTTACATGCTTTTTTGTCTTTTCTGGCTCCTTCCCGCTTGTGGGTTGGGTGCCGGGGTTTGTTGTTTGTTGGTTTTGTTGCTCTCCCTCGGGCTGTGAGGATTCCGTTGGGTTGTTTTTATTTGTTTGGTACATTGGTTTTCCCAGTGGATGTTCGCTTGTTTGATGGTGCCCTTTGGCCTCGGGCTTTGAGGTCCTTTTTGCTTATATATAATCACCTTTGCAAAAAAAAAAAAAAAAAATATTGTGGGAAGATATCCTCAGTTGGGGTAGAGCTTCCCGCCTTGTTCTCCCTTGGGATGCTGAGCTTGAGTGGATTTGTCGGGAGAATGCTGGGCAGCATAAGCGTAAGCTTGTCTAGAGAGTGGCCTGGTTTGCTGTGATCTACCATATTTGGAAGGAACGCAATTTGCGTTTTCATGGCCCGGGTCACCGGCCTCCTCAGTCGGTTATTGCTGCTATTTGGTCTGATTTATCTTCTGCTTGCTCGTCCTGGGTGGGTGCGGTTTCGGCCGGATCCCCCTGGGATTCTTTTGATTAACTTCTCTTGTTCTTTAAGTGTGTGCAGATGTTTTTTTCAGGTTGCTTTGTGTGGTGCTGTTTCGCTTCTGGCGATTGCTTCTTCCCCTGCTCTGACCCTAGGTACTGCTGTCACTCTGGGCTATCTACGTGATGCTGTTGTCTCTTCTCTGGCGGGGGTTTCCAGTTTGGTCTGTGTGGCTTGCCTGTTTGGGGCCTCCTTGTGGTTGTTCTTCTTGAGGGTGCTTCTTGCAGAGGCTCGTCTCAGTTTTGTTTGCTTTCTTCCCCTGTGTTAGCCCCTCGATGTCCTTGGCTACTTCTTCCCTGGTGGGTGTTTTGAGTGGTGGCTATGAGAGGCTTGTTTGTAGGGGGCCTCTCTCTGTTCGGGTTGGTTCAGGCGGTGCTTGCTACTTCTGCAGTTGGTTGTCCATCTCTGTTCTGTGGGTGCTCTCTGCCCTGGTGTGGTCTTGGTTCCTGATTTGAGTTGAGTTTGTTCTGGATGCTTGTTGTCACCCCGAAAGGCGCCTTGTCCGGAGGGTGTGTCGGTTTTTGGTGGGTGTCCTTGGATCAGGCTTTGTCGAGGGAAGCGATGCTTGCCTAGTCCTTGTGGCTTTCTGTCGGGCGTGCATTCCTGATGGTTGTTCTTTTGCCATAAGTAGGGGGAAAACGAGTTGATGGGCCTCTTCTTTGTTCGGTTTCTTGGTCGAGCTTGGGGGGCGGGCTTCTTGCTTTCATTTGTTGGATGGCCAGCTTGGCCCCTTTTTTCTCAGCATCTGCCTGTCCTCTCCCTATTTTTGCTTGGTGCCCCTTGACCCTGTCTGGAGTCGCTCTTTTGCTAGTTCCGGCAGGGGTTGGTTGGCCTGGGGAGTGTTGTGGGTGGATGAGTGGTCTTGCTTCGCGGTTGAGGTGTCACGATTCCTTCGTGTTCTATCTCTTTGTTTCCTCCTGCTTCAGCTGTTTTCTTTGCTTTTCAGTTGTGTTTCTTTTCTAGCTCCTTCCCGCTTGTGGGTTGAATGCTGGAGTGTTGTTGTTTGTTTTAGTTGTTGCTTTTGTTGCTTTCCCTCGGGCTGTGAGGTTTCCGTTGTGTTGTTTTCTTTTTGTTGTCGTACATTGGTTCTCCCAGTGTTTGTTCTCTTGTTGTTGTGCCCTTTGGCCTCGGGCTTTGAGGCCTTTTGCTTATATATATTCACTTTTGCAAAAAAAAATAAGTAGGGGGAAGACGAGTTGATGGGCCTCTTCTTTGTTTGGTTTCTTGGGCGTGCTTGGGGGGCGGGCTTCTTGCTTGCATATGATGGATGGCCAGCTTGGCCCCATTTTTCTCAGCATCTGCCTGTCCTCCCTCTGTTTTTGCTTGGTGCCCCTTGACCCTGTCTGGAGTCGCTCCTTCGCTCGTGCCGGCCGGGGGATGGATGGCCTGGGGTGTTTTTTTTGGGCGGTGGAGGAGTCTTGCTTCGTTCGTGTTCTGTCTTATTGCTTCCTCTTGCTTCAGCTGGTTCTTCTGCTTTTTGAGTTGTGTTACATTTATCTGCTTTTGTCTTTTCTGGCTCCTTCCCGTTTGTGGGTTGGATGCTGGGGTTTGTTGTTGTTTGGTTTCTTTGTTGCTTTCCCTCGGGCTGTGAGGTTTCCGTTGGGTTATTTTGGTTTTGTTGTCGTACATTGGTTCTCCCAGTGATTGTTCTCTTGTTTGTTGTGCCCTTGGGCCTCGGACGAGTTGAAGGGCCTCTTCTTTGTTTTGGGTTTCTTGGTCGTGCCTGGGGGGCTAGTTTCTAACTTGCATATGATGGATGGCCAGCTTGGCCTCTTTTTCTCTCAGCATCTGTCTGTCCTCCCTCTGCTTTGTTTTGGTGCACCTTGACCTGGTCTGGAGTCGCTCCTTTTTGCTTATGCCGACCGGGGGATTGATGGCTTCAGTTGTTTGGGTGGCTGGGGAGTTTGCTTCGTTTCGTGCTCGGGCTTGTTGCTTCCTCTTGCCACGGTTGTGTTCCATTTCTCTTTGAGTTGTGTTGTCTTTTGCTTTTTGGCTTTTCTGGCTCCTTCTCGCCTGTGGGTTGGGTGTCGGGTGTTTTTGTTTGTTTGTTTTGTTGCTCTCCCTCGGGCTATGAGGTTCCGTTTGGGTTGCTTTGTTTTGTTTTGGTACATTGGTTTCCCAGTGGTTTGTTCTCTTGTTTGATGGTGCCCTTTGGCCTCGGGCTTTGAAGTCTTTTGCTTAATATATATTCACCTTTGCAAAAAAAAGTGTCGAGGGAAGCGATGCCTGCCTGGTCCTTGTGGCTTTCTGCCGGGCCTGCATGCCTGATGGTTGTTCTTTTGCCAGAAGTAGGGGGAAAATGAGTTGTAGGGCCTCTTCGTTGCTTCAGTTTCCTAGGTGCTGCTTGGGGGGCTTGTACTCACACGCATGGGGTGGATGGCCAGCTTGGCCCCTTTTTCTCTCAGCATCTGAACGGTCCTCCCTCTGCTCTGTTTGGTGCCCTGTTGACTTTGTCTGGAGTCTCTTGTTGCTCGCTCCGGCTGGGGGTTCAGTGGCCTAAGGATGTTTGGTGGCTGGGGAGTGTTGTTTCGTACTTGAGGGGTCGTCGTGCTTCCTCTAGTTGCGGTTGTGGCTCGTTCTCTTCTTTGTGTTGTGTTGTTCTTTTCGGTTCTTTTATTTTTTCTGGCTCCTTCCCGCTTGTGGGTTTGGTGCTGGGTGTTCTTGTTGTGCTTTTCTTGCCCTCCCTCGGGCTGTGAGGTTCCCGTTTTGGGTTGTTTTCTTGCTTTGGTACATTGGTTTTCCCAGTGGATTAATCCTTTGTTTTTTGGTGCCCTTTGACCTCGGGCTTTGAGGTCCTTTTGCTTAATATAATCACCTTTGCAAAAAAAAAAAAACCAAAGAGTGGATTGTGAATGTTTGATCAATACGAACCCACTTTTGAATAAAAAAAAAATTCAAAAAATGCATCCCACCGTGGCGTTTTCGGTTTTTTGCAATTTCCATATCGCTCGTTTCTTCCCTTCTTTTCCAAACTTATGGTCGGGGACGTTTTTTAACCTCAAACTACAACTCTCGAAGCCTGCGAGTCTAATATCTAACAACCTTGCACCCCAATCTCAAAGCCCTAAAATCCTCAACGGGAGCATTTAAAGCACGTGCCAAAAAAACTGAGTAAGATTCCGAATTGCACAAAACCAAACAGTGGATTGTGAATGTTTGATCAATACGAACCCATTTTTGAATAAAAAAAATTTTCAAAAAATGCATCCCACCGGGGCGTTTTCGATTTTTTGCAATTTCCATATCGCTCGTTTCTTCCCTTCTTTTCCAAACTTATGGCCGGGGACGCTTTTTAACCTCAAACTACAACTCTCGAAGCCTGCGAGTCTAATATCTAACAACCTTGCACCCCAATCTCAAAGCCCTAAAATCCTCAACGGGAGCATTTAAAGTACGTGCCAAAAAAACTGAGTAAGATTCCGAATTGCACAAAACGAAAGAGTGGATTGTGAATGTTTGATCAATACGAACCCATTTTTTAATAAAAAAAATTTCAAAAAATGCATTCCACCGGGGCGTTTTCAGTTTTTTGCAATTTCCATATCGCTCGTTTCTTCCCTTCTTTTTTTTTTTGCAAAGGTGAATATATATTAAGCAAAAGACCTCAAAGCCCGAGGCCAAAGGGCACCAACAAACAAGAGAACAAACCACTGGGAAACCAATGTACCAAAACAAAACAAAGCAACCCAAACGGAAACCTCACAGCCCGACGGAGAGCAACAAAACAAACAAACAAAAACACCTGGAACCCAACCAACAGGCGGGAAGGAGCCAGAAAAGCCAAAAAGCAAAAGACAACACAACTCAAAGAGAAATGGAACACAACCGTAGCAAGAGGAAGCAGCAAGCCCGAGCACGAAACGAAGCAAACTCCCCAGCCACCCAAACAACTGAAGCCATCAATCCCCCGGTCGGCATGAGCAAAAAGGAGCGACTCCAGACCAGGTCAAGGGGCGCCAAAACAAAGCAGAGGGAGGACAGACAGATGCTGAGAGAAAAAGAGGCCAAGCTGGCCATCCATCATATGCAAGTGAGAAACCAGCTCCCCAAGCACGACCAAGAAACCCAAAAACCCAAAACAAAGAAGAGGCCCTTCAACTCGTCTTCCCCCTACTTCTGGCAAAAGAACAACCATCAGGAATGCAGGCCCGGCAGAAAGCCACAAGGACCAGGAAAGCATCGCTTCCCTCGACAAAGCCTGATCCAAGGACACCCACCAAAAACCGACACACCCTCCGGACAAGGCGCCTTTCGGGGTGACAACAAGCATCCAGAACAAACTCAACTCAAATCAGGAACCAAGACCACACCAGGGCAGAGAGCACCCACAGAACAGAGATGGACAACCAACTGCAGAAGTAGCAAGCACCGCCTGAACCAACCCCAACCGAGAGAGGCCCCCCACAGACAAGCCTCTCATCGCCACCACTCAAAACGCCCACCAGGGAAGAAGGAGCCAAGGACATCGAGGGGCTAAAACAGGGGAAGAAAGCAAACAAACTGAGACGAGCCTCTGCAAGAAACACCCTCAAGAAGAACAACCACAAGGCGGCCCCAAACAGGAAAGCCACACAGACCAAACTGGAAACCCCCTCCAGAGAAGAGACAACAGCATCACCTAGATAGCCCAGAGTGACAGCAGTACCTAGGGTCAGAGCAGGGGAAGAAGCAATCGCCAGAAGCGAAACAGCACCACACAAAGCTACCTGAAAAAACACCTGCACACACTCAAAGAACAAGAGAAGTCAATCAAAAGAATCCCAGGGGGATCCGGCCGAAACCGCACCCACCCAGGACGAGCAAGCAGAAGATAAATCAAACCGAATAGCAGCGATAACCGACTGAGGAGGCCGGTGACCCGGGCCATGAAAACGCAAATTGCGTTCCTTCCAAATATGGTAGATCACAGCACACCAGGCCACTCTCCAGACAAGCTTACGCTTATGCTGCCCAGCACTCTCCAGACAATCACGCGAAGTCAGCCGACCTGAGAGAAGGAGAAGACCTAAGTAACAAACAGGCAGCGACGCAAGAGGAACACCCATGAACTCAGCAAGGCCGGCTACCACAGGGACAAGAGCACCCGCACAAAACATCGAGCTCTTAGCTGAGTTAGCCATAAGGCCAGAAAGCTCCTGGAAGAGGTGTAAGGTCTGCTGAACAAACCCCAAAGAAGACCTATTACCCGCAGAGAAAATCATCAAGTCATCCGCGAAGCAGAGATGGGTTAGCTTAACCCTCTCACACTTGGGATGAAACTCAAACTCAGGAGGGGGGGAATTCAGCAGACGCGACAAGACTTCCATACACATGACGAACAGGTAAGGGACAGGGGATCTCCCTGGCGGAGACCCCTCCTCCCTGCAAAGAAACCCTCAGAGGACCCATTCACAGAAATGGAGAACATAGGCGAGGTAACGCAGGCCCGGATCCAGTTGACAAACTGGCAAGACGTACCAATCGAGAGCAGCAAGCCAAATAGGAAATCCCACTGGATAGAATCATAGGCTTTCTGCAGATCGACCTTCAGCACACACCGCGGGCTCCCCTTATTGAGGTGGTACCCCCCAACCAACTCCTGGCAGAGCAAAATGTTGTCCTCAATACTCCTCCCTTGAACAAAGGCCGACTGATTCGGACTAATGAAGGAAGGCAACCACACACGAAGACGATTAGCCAAAACCTTTGCAATGCATTTATACAACACATTACAACGTGAGGCACCCACCTTCTTAGGGATCAAGGTAAGAGAGGTGGCATTGATACCGGGAGGAAAGAAGGAGGTATCAAAGAAGTGAAGCGCTGCAGAACAGAAATCATCCCCGACAACACTCCAAGCAGCTTTGAAAAACCCCACAGGGAAACCATCCGTCCCAGGAGCCTTGGCACTACTCATGGTAAAGAGAACAGCGCGAACCTCCTCTCTCGAGATGGGGCGGATGAGATCAGATACACACTAATCAGACCACAAAAACCACAATCGATTTTAACTGCTCTGTAAGGTCCCGGTAACCAACCCACTGGGAACCCAAGAGCCCCTGGAAATACTGAACCAGAGATCTCGAGATGTCCTCATGGGAAGACAACCTGGCCCCAGAACCGTCAACTAGAGAGGAAAAGCTATTCCGGGCTGCCCTAACTTTCACACTCCTGTGAAAGAAACCCGAGTTCCTATCCCCTAACGCCAGCCATTTAACCCTCGATTTTTGCCTAAGAGAGGCTTCTTCACACCTAGCTGCTGCCCAAAAACTATCTGAGGCCTGAAGCTGGAGGGAGGGAGAGAGGGGGTCAGCCAACACTCCATCCTGGGCAGCCTCCATGGCCAAGTGAAGATCAACAACCTGCTGACTAAGCACGGCAATCGGCTTCCCAAACTCCTCCCGAAGAGACCTCTTTAAACCCTTTAAATTGCGAGCGAAGCTAACAAGCGGAGAGACCCCAACACGGGTCACCCACCTACTAGCGACCACAGAAAAAAACCTATCAGACTCCCCCCAATGGTTAAAGAACCGAAAGGAGGGAGACCGACGAGCACCTAAAGGGCTTGGAGAGAAAACCATCGGACTATGATCAGAAACACCCCCATCAGCACATGCACCACACACAGAGGGCGGGCAGAGGCCCACTCAGCATTCACCAAAACTCTATCCAACCTCCCCAACAGACCTCCCGGGACACCCCGCGGGCAGCTAGTTCAAGTGAACCAATTCCCCTGAACCGGCAGCTCAACCAAGTCAGCCTCTAGGAGAGCACTATCAAAGGCTCCCATCGCAGAGATGCTATGGTTACCCGCACTCCTCTCAGTCAACCGCCGAGTCTCATTAAAGTCTCCCATAACCACTCCAGGGGAAGACCAGCTCGAACAAGCCAAGGCCAACTCCCTCCACAAAGCAGACCGCCCCGCCTCGAGATTGGACCCATACACACAGGAAATATGAGTCGCAACCTGAGAAGACAGATCCACCAGGGAGCCAGTAACCAACTGAGGACTAATCAGGGTAGGAGAGAAAGAGAAACGGCGGGAACGCCATAACACCCAAATACTGAAAGAGTTTCGGCATGCATAGCGGAAGCATCGTTGGATCTAAGTACTCTTATTTTGTTAATTTAAAAAGAAAAAGCATGTAATTTGAAAATCAAAGACAATAATTTAGAAGTTACCTTTGAAGTTCAAATTCTTCTTGATTCCAAACTCGATCTTCGAACGTAACGGTCACGAACCACCACGAGAGTCTTCCCGACTATTCTCCGGCCTTAGAACGGGATTGTGGGATCCTTTGAGTGACTAATTTAAAAGAGAATTGAAGATGGAATTGGAGAGAAAAGTAGAGAAATTGTCTTTACAATTTCTCAAAGTTCATCAAAATTCCAAGAAGAAGTCAATCTAATTAACCCTTTGTATATATAGAAGACTACATGCAAAAACATGCAAAATTGAGTTAACAATAGGATGCCATGTAGAATCCACTCAATTTAGTGGGATTAGTGGCTTGATGTGGGATGAACACTTAGCAAAAAAGTCTGACTCATAAAACCACCAACAAATGGTTTTTCCCACTAACTCAAGAATTGGATTTTTCCACTAACTTAAGAATTGGATTTTTCCACTAACTCTAGTCATCAAAATGACTCTTGACTTTCAAGGTTTAGTGGAGTCAACATTTGACTTTTGACTTTCAAAGTTGTAGTCAATTGTCTTAAATTTGACTTTTGACTAACTTTGATCAAATTAATTCAATTTAAAAATTAATTCAAATAATTAATTTTAAATCAAATTAAATTAATATTAAATAAATAATTAAACAATTTAATTAATTCAAATTTAATATCCAATAAATCCAACACTAATCCCGATCATTCCCGATATACATGATTATGAATCCATATTCATATTTTCGATATTTAAATCTTATTTAAATATCACCATCTCTCTCTATTGTTCAATTCGCAATTGAACGTTATGTCGTTAAATATATCACATATATTTAACGTTAATTCCCTAATTCGAATTCGAACACTTCGAATTCACTCGTCACACTGTTCTAAGGTTTAGTACGATATGAGCTAGCAGGGGGACCTCATGGACCTACAGATCATGAGCTCCAACGATCCGAGATTAACTGATTAAACTCTTTAACCTAGTTAATCAACATTCGTTAACTACCAGGACATTCCACTATAGCCTAGTAGTTGCATTCTCCTCACTGTAGATATATTTATGTCCACTCGATATAACCATGATTAGTAAGTTGACCCTTCACAGGTTGTTCGTAATTTACGGTCGGGTCAAATATCTGTTTTACCCCCGTAATTACATCTTGCTCCTTAAGTCCCACTGATCCTCTAATGAACAATTGGTTTGTGATCCAATCACTAAACCGATTGGTATGTGATCTAATCACTATACCGAGTCCCTCTCGGGCCAATGAGAAGGTCGGGCCCCTTGTTCAAGACCTGGAGTCAGCACTTAAGGGAACAACCTATCTACTATCCCTAGAGACGGGTAGGAGTTAATTCCATCTTGCACCCTATGTCCCCAGCTATCTATTCGGTCTTACCCCTGAAATGGGAGGCTTATTGAGTCGGCGCTGTTGAGCCACCCTCACCCACTACAACAAAAACCGAGTTACTTGACGTTTTTTACATGTCAAGTTTGAATACACTTGACGCTTTTACAACCGTCAAGTAATCGCCTGTCAAGAAAACTGTGATTGAACCTTGACTTATTAGAAGCGTCAAGATATGCAGAAAAAAGCGTCAAGACCTACTTGTCTTGATATGTTTTAAACGTCAAGTAGTAAAATCAATGACATGTCTGAAACGTCAAGTAATCGCCTGTCAAGGAAAAGTAACTAAATCTTGACTTATATGAAGCATCAAGATATAAAGAAAAAAACGTCAAGTTTTGAATTTATCTTGATGCATTGTGCATGTCAAGATTTCTACAATTTGTATTTCAATTATAATCAATATTCAGCTTCCGCTCAAATTTCCTGTATCACCAATAATAATATATTTGATATATGGAAGAATACATCATTTTTTCAAGCAAATAAATATTACACATTCACAATGTATGTATAAATCAAATCCACCAATAACATTAATAAAGTTCATATACTTTCAACATTATATAAACTATACACCTCAGGAAGAATTCCAAAATTACAAGTATGTCAACCCCATATAGACAATTACAAAAATTACAACTCTCATTCGGTTGTATGAACTATATATTCCAAAATGACAAATTATCTATCCTTATATGTCAATCTATAACGGATACTTTTAAGGACTAAAACATCTACTCAAGTATATGCCACTCTCATTGTTAGCCACACCCAAAAGATCCACGTATGAACAATTACAAACTATATGTAACTCACCCCTTTGGGTCAATATCAACAACGCCCAACTCCTGCAATTGTTGTAGAATGTGACGGGCGATGGCACCACTGCTTTCACAGAAGTATGGTGGGCGACTTCCGTTCCTCTTGCTGCCACCATAAATCCTCTTAAATGCCCCAACATCAAGACCTCCCCTCAAGTAGATCTTCCTTGCCATGGATGTTGAATAAGTTTGAAAAGGCAATCATAAGAATAGAGCACAAACATAACATACATAAACAACATCAATTAAATAAAGTTGCAAGAATTAAACGAAATACCGACAACGAATCCACCATCACAAGTCTTATTTACTGGATCAAGTGATTCAACGGTGACCAGATTAGTGCCCCTAATCAACTGAAATGGAATTCCAAAAAATAAATTCTTGCACTATAAAACTAAAGGAATGGAGTATATATAAAAAAACAACTTTACTTGGTAATCACGTAAGGCAAATAATATAATTGTTTGGAATCTCCATGGAGTGTAAAAACATCTCGACCGGATAACTTAGGTAGAGACAATAAAACATCAAATTACCAAGACAGAATATCATCAACTCTAATTTATTGGTTTAAAACATTTTTAAATTACAAAGAATTGGAGATAAAACTATATAAATGACAGGCTTTTTGGGGAGATATTGAACAACAACCCTCCCCACTACCTTTTTGCATTCATGTATTTAATAATCAATCATAGATAAAAGATTATAATTTTGTTCAATCTACACTCTAATTTTCCAAACATGAAGAAAATCTACACTCCCAATAATTATAATTATGTTCAGTCCATTCATTTTATCAACTATCAACAAGAAAATCGGGCTAACATTCACAAGTAATAGAATGAAATGTCAAATTAACTCGAATATTTCAAGCAAGTCAGAGATAAGAGCTAACTAGAATGTGTATGCGAAGATGGGGGCTAATGAATATGGATATCAAACGACATCAAATGTTATGCACATTACCCTGAGAATTACAGCGCCAAATCACCTCCAATTTCTTCAACAATTTTCTCAACTATGTTCAATATATCTGGAAACCACGCCAATAATTCAAACCAATATATCAGTATCTAATTGTCTGCTTGCAATAAAGTAATGGGTAGTGGAAGAAAGTAATAGGCAGTGTAAGCAAAACCTCTAAACTCTTATAATAATGGATACCTTTGAGGAGTCTTTGGGGGAGTAATTTCTTCTATGAAAATTCAAGAATTTAGATGTTAAGAAGATTCTTCAAAATATAGAACAAAGATATTGAAACTAACGGTTGTGTCCATTGTGTCCAGATATAGAACCATTTAGATTGTAGCCAACAAAACGAATTAGTGAAACTAGTGAATAAGAGAGTATGAAATATGGTCACTACCTCATTGAGATTACATCTTCAACCTTAGTATAAAATGCCATGCAATCATGTCCAAGCCCAATAGTGTATTTTCCCTTCCTTGCACCATCATGAACTTCCAATCCTTCCTATGGTTGCCAAAGTAGAAGACATATTAGTTTCAGTAACAAGTATACAAGTAGATGTAAGCACCAAGTACATGTAATGAGCCTCTCAGATGCAATTCTCTTTTTCACATTACAGTGATGTCAAAATCTTATTCGATTCTTTTGTTGAATTCAAATAGTTTTTCGTCTCAAAACTTGATGCAAATCTCAAAGAAAAAAAAAAAAAAAAAAAAAAACAAACAGGAAATAGATCAACAAACCAAAATTAATCCAAGAGAAATCGTCAAATGAAGACAACATAAACGTGAGCTCAAAAGCAGCCACCAAACAACTGGGTTTAGTCCCTCAACCTAGAAATGAGCTCAAAAGAAGAACTGGACCAACTCATACATTATGAACATACATGTGAAAATGCATAATTTAAAACTGATCCCCAATCACAAACAACCAATCAAAAGTAGGGTGAAACAATTTGAAACATTCCAAAAAAAAAAAACCATTTAAGACTGCCAAAACACTACAACTCCAAGACTAGCAAGAAACACAAAATTAAAAAATAAATTCATAGAAAAAAGAAACAAAAAGCTACCCGAGTTGACCCATCTCCATTTGGTTAATAACTCCTCTAACTAATCCACCTCTTCATTTTGCTCTCAAAATATCTCCTCTCCATCTCAACCTATTAATCCTTAAACAAAAATAGAACAAAAAGTTCATTCATGTTTTCTATTATCTCCCATTTCTCAAATTCAAATCACAATGAGCTTGTTCCATAAAAAAAAAATACACTAAAACTTTCAAGCCCAAGCTTCGTAAGTTCGTCATCATTACATTCATCACCCAAAAAAATGCAAAACACCCTCCATATCCTTACGTTTGGGGTCTCCATCATCACCCCGAAAAAACTCGTACAGCAAACAAAACCCATTTTGGATCAATAACTTTTTCCATTTCTATTGCATATAACTTGTTTTCCATTGTACACAAATGAAGTTCAAAGAGCTCGTTGGCCTAAAATGCAAAAGAGAACACGAGCACCAAAATATGCATTGATCGTACATACAACTTCAAAAGAAAACAATTGTTTTTTACCTCTAAATACAAAATATTAAAGAAACTTAGAAATCTTAAAAAAAAAAAAATTAAAATCGAAACTTACCAGAACCTAGTTAAGATTTCCAATGCTAATATTTTCTTTAGTCTAGTTAGTTGAGAACAAGCCCAACTTCCCAATCATATTCTCGCACTTGTGTAATGCATCAGAATCTTTCCTCACAACATCCAACATTTCATTATCTTTCCTTGCAACATAAAAAATTTCCCAAAATGAAAGAGTAAATAAAAATCTCCAAAATCCGGAAAGCATCGAACAAACAAACAAAAAATCGTAATAGAAAGAACACAAAGGTGGGATAAAGGTACCTAATCCGACACAAATTCGGATTAAAACGAAGGGCGGTGACTGGCGATGAAGAAGGGCGGTGACTGGCGATGAAGAAGGGCGGCAAATGACGGCGAAGACGACAAAAGGGCGGCGAGGAGTTGCGACGACGAAGGAAGACAAGGAGAACGAAGGGATGAAGTATTGGAGGCAAAATGCGTGACTTGCGGCTAGAAAGAGTCTGCAATGTGAGAAAACCCTAACCCAAAATAAAAAAGGTTAATTAAAAAAACAAATAACTGGAGCCAAAATTCATTCTTTTTCCATTATTTTCATTTTAACTTATTCTTGACGTTTAAAAAGTAGCAAGTGAACTATTAATTTTCTTGATGTTTTTGAAATGTCAAGGTGTATAAATTAAAAAAATTGCGACAATCTCCGTTTTTTTTTTTTTTCTTGACGTTTTTTTAAAACCTCCGCTTTTTTTCTCCATTTTCTTGACGTTTTTTAAAATTTTCATGTGATACTTGACGTTTGTTCATAAAAACGTCAAGTAATTAATTTTACAAACGTCAAGAAATATTGTTTTTGTTGTAGTGACCCATGCAGATCTAAGGATAATCCCGAATAAACAAGAGTTCATAGTTAACTCAGGATTAAGGTCAAGTTACCTAGGTCATTGTTTTGAAATAGTCAGTCTTTAAAACAGTAAACAGCGTTATAAAGCAAGAGTGACTTATTTCGCGGTCCGGTCTAATGCGAACTCTTTGCATAGGACGCCCCCATTCACATGTCTCCACATGAACGATTCAGGATCACATCGTTTGTACTAAATACAAAATGGGCCGCATCCAATAGTGTCCCCAGGATAAGGTATCCAGCCTTATCCGTATACTATAGACCGTTTTGACTATTTACTCGAACTTGATCCACTTTTATGTCTCCACATAAAGTTCAAGTACTCATGTTATAGCCATGGATCTTAGTTTATTGGATTTAGGGTTTTCTAAAATGAAATAAGCAATTCACATATTCAATAATAACTTTATTGAATAAACCTCAATAACACTTTATTAGTAATAAAATATGTTTATCGTTTACAAACCACGAGTTTTAGGACATAAAACCCAACAAACTCCCACTTGGACTAAAACTCCAGTGGTAATAAATATATATCCATATATATACATAATATTGAGTTTTTAAAATGAGAAATAAATACAATAAACTAGGGCATCACATACCCATAGTTTTCTCCCACTTTTTTTTTGCAAAAGTGATTATACATCATGTAGTCCTAGTCTCACTAGGTGACCCTCAAACACTTTAGCCGTGAGAGCCTTTGTAAATGGATCAGCAATGTTGTCCTCAGAGGCTATTTGTTTCACAATAACGTCTCCTCGTTGGACGATCTCTCGAATGAGATGATATTTTCGCTCAATATGTTTCCCGCGTTTATGGCTCCTTGGCTCTTTTGAATTTGCAACTGCTCCACTGTTATCACAAAAGAGAGTGATAGGCAGATGCATATTTGGAACAACTTCCAAATCGTTCAAAAACTTTCTAAGCCACACAGCTTCTTTTGCTGCTTCACAGGCAGCTACGTATTCTGCTTCCATAGTGGAGTCAGCAACACAACTTTGCTTGATACTCCGCCATACTACAGCTCTTCCATTCAGAGTGAACACTGATCCCGATGTTGATTTTCTCGAATCTTTATCCGACTGGAAATCAGAATCAGTGTATCCTGTAAGAATCAGATCCTTACCTTTATACACGAGCATGTAATCCCTCGTTCTCCTAAGATACTTGAGGATATTCTTAACGGTTGTCCAATGTATAAGTCCAGGATTGGACTGAAACCTGCTGACAACACCTACTACATAGCATATGTCGGGTCTTGTACACAACATAGCATACATCAGACTTCCAACTGCCGATGCATAGGGAATGCGTCTCATATCCTCAACTTCTTGAGGTGTCTTAGGACATTGTTCCTTCGACAAGTGAATTCCATGCCTGAAGGGTAGCAAACCCCTCTTGGAATTCTGCATCTTATATCTTGACAACATCTTGTCAATATAGGATGCTTGAGACATGGCTAATGTTCTATTCTTACGGTTCCGAACTATTTGGATCCCAAGAATATATTGAGCTTCTCCCAAATCTTTCATTTGGAATTGAGTTGCTAGCCATTTCTTGACGTCAGTCAGGCATCTTACATCATTCCCAATGAGTAAGATATCATCGACATATAACACGAGGAATGCTACAGATGTTTTGACAATCTTCTTGTAAACACAAGGTTCATCAATGTTTTGTTCAAAACCATAAGATTTGATCGCAGTATCAAACCTTATATTCCAGCATCTAGATGCTTGTTTCAACCCATAAATGGATCGTTTAAGCTTACAAACTTTTTGTTCTTGATGTTGTATTATAAACCCCTCTGGTTGAGACATATAGATACTCTCTTCAAGATTGCCATTCAGAAAGGCTGTCTTGACATCCATTTGCCAAATCTCATAGTCATAATATGTGGCAATGGACAAGAGTATTCTAATTGATTTTAACATGACAACAGGAGAGAAGGTTTCATCATAGTCTACCCCCTCTCTCTGGGTATAACCCTTTGTCACTAATCGAGCTTTAAAGGTCTGTACCTTACCAGCTTGGTCTCGTTTTCTTTTGTAGATCCATTTACAACCAATAGGTTTTACCCCATCTGGTTGATCTACAAGTTCCCAGACCGAATTGAAGTACATCGACTCCATTTCGAGGTCCATGGCTTTGATCCACTGATCTTTGTCAACATCATTCATTGCCTGTTTATAGGTCAATGGATCCTCTATTCCATCATCTGGTATGATGATTTGAGTTTCTACTAAACCCATGTAACGGTCAGGTTGTTGCACAACCCTCCCACTACGTCGAGGCACTCTCAACTCTTGAGATGGATGTGAGTAATCAGAAGTATTAGCTCCATCAACATCTCTTGTTGAGGGACCAATCTCATCAACAACTCTTGTTGATCTATCTGTAGCTTCTTTAGAAATTTCACGCAATACTAGTTTACTGCGAGGTTGATGATCTCTCATGTGATCTTCTTCGAGAAAAGTAGCATTTGTCGATACAAATACTTTATTTTCTTCTGGATCAAAGAAGTATCCAGCTTTCGATTCTTTTGGGTAGCCTATGAATAAACATACTTTTGAACGACGTTCCAATTTCTTAGGGTTTTGCACCAACACATGTGTCGGGCATCCCCAGATCCTGAAGTGACGTAAACTAGTTTTACGCCCTCTCCATAACTCATAAGGTGTTCCAGTAACACTTTTAGAGGGAACATTGTTCAAAATGTAGGCAGCAGTCTCTACTGCATATCCCCAAAACGAATCAGGCAAATGAGCATAGCTCATCATTGATCGAACCATGTCTAACAAGGTTCTGTTTCTTCTCTCCGATACACCATTTTACTTTCTTTTTTTTTTTGCAACGGTAGTTTAATTAATGCAGGGATTGAACCCATGACCTTTTGGTCACCGGCTCAACCCTATGCCAATTGAGCTATGCTCTGTGTGGCGTACTAGGTGTAGAGAGTTGTGACTGAATTCCATGTTCTATCAAATAGTCATGGAATCTTAGGTCCATGTATTCTCCACCTCGATCTGATCGAAGTGTCTTAATTGTTTTACCTAATAAGTTCTCAACTTCTGCCTTATACTCCTTGAACTTTTCAAGAGCTTCGGACTTATGATGTATTAGGTAAACATAACCGTACCTTGAATAGTCATCTATGAAACTGATGAAATATTCATATCCTCCTCGTGCTTTGACATTCATTAGTCCACAAAGGTCCGAATGCACGAGTTCTAAGGATTCTTTGGCTCTAAGACCTTTTCCAGTAAAAGATCTTTTCGTCATTTTCCCCTCAAGACAAGACTCACATGCTGGTAAAGAGTTGTCTTCTAACTGACTTAGATGACCATTCTTAACCAATCTCTCAATCCTATTGAGATTAATGTGGCCAAGTCTTAAGTGCCAAAGATATGTACTTGAAGAAACTTTTTGCCTTTTGTTTCGCGTCTCAGCCGTTTTAAATATCTCGATATTTAAAATAGCTTTCGCTCTGGTCGGTTTTAACTTATATAAGTTGTTTTCTAGTTTTACATAACAAATAGGAATACCTCTTTTGGTAATGAACACTTCATTAATTTCAAAAGATACTTTATACAATTGTTCTAACAAACAAGAGATAGATACAAGATTCCTTTTCATTCCAGGAACAAGATACACATTATCTAATATAATGAATCTATCTCCAAAAAACAACTTTAAATCTCCCACTGATTTTGCTGAGACAACCTCTCGTGTTCCAACCCTGAGAGTTATCTCGCCTTCCGCAAGGGTTCTCCAGGAACTAGTTTCCTGAAAAGAAGAACAAATATGATTAGTGGCCCCTGAATCCAGTATCCAGGAAGAGTCATCACTCTCCACTAAACATGTTTCAACAACTAGTAAATCATATTTACCTTGTTTTGCCTTTTCAGCTTTCTTCTCTGCAAGGTACTTTGGGCAGTTTCTTTTCCAATGCCCATTCTCGTTGCAGTGGAAACATTTTCCTTTATCTGCAACTTGAGCCTCGCTTTTGCGGTCATTATGAGTTTTAATTTTCCCTTTCCCTTTCTTTTTCATCGAAATACTCTTATTTTTAGAAGAAGAAGGGCCAGACTTCGTCCCAGAGGACGATCCTCTATAGAACTTTTTAGTGGTAGCAACATTTGCCTCCACTTCATGTCCCTTAGTTTTCAGGAGGGACTGATAAGTCTGAAGCTCATTCAGAAGAGTAGTCAAGTTATATTCAATTTTGTTCATCATCGCATTTGTGCGGAACTGTAGGAAGCTCTTCGGAAGAGACTCCAGAATAAAACTGACCTGACTCTTCTCATCTAGGACAGCTCCATTTACTTCTGCCACATTGAAATGGACCATCATGTCCAGGACATGTTCTCTAACAGAGGTCCCTTCTCTCATGCGGCAGTTATAAACGTACTTGATGGCATCATGCCTAAGGGAGAAGGACGGTTGTCCAAACATCCCCTTCAGAGATTCCATAATCTCTTTGGCAGCACCCATACCATCGTGTTTCTTAGCCAATACATCAGATATGCTGGCCAGAATGTAGACGCGGCCTTTATCATTTGCCCTTGTTCATCTGTCATATGCATCCCGAATATTTCGGTTTGCATTTGTGCCGGGGTTTTGAGGACACTCCTCAGTTAAAACGAACCTTAGATCATCAATTACCAGTATTGTGTTTAAATTTGATTTCCACGTTGCGTAATTATCCCCGTTAAGTTTCTCAGAAGCTAGTAACTGTACTATTGAGTTGGACATGCTGAAAAATATAAACATATCGTATTTAGTGAAATTGCTATTACCCTTTTATATTATCCAATTAAGTTTTAGCAAAAGTAATAATGTACCCATCATTTATTCTTTATTGCAACGATACTACAAAGGTTTAGAGCAACATCCACCTAGGGGCAGTCTATCACTCCTCCTTTGAATTGAGACAATCTCAGCTAATCACTATTACCAGAATAACTCATATTCCAATAGATCTTTTAGCTATCGTTTACTTTGGTCAAGAAGTTACTAACACTTAGTAATTCTTGTAAGTGTGACCCTCCATTTTCAGACCTCAGAGATCGGAATCAACAAGCTCCCGAAATTGGAAAGACAATGCTGAAAACGGACCTATGAGACCCTATCCATTTCTGGAGTTCGCGGTGTTCCGAATCCCATGATACAACCCTCCTAAGGGGTGGTCGCTCCCAGGGCAGACTCGCAGGCGCATCATGGGAATCTCACGGTGCAACCTAATGGAGGAGACCGTAGGATGTGTTGACACACAACCTTCGCCCACTTACTATGAACGACTTCCCCTGTTCACCTTGTTATTGACTCATGCAAATACTTTCCTACTGGAGGTCGCTCCCAGGGCGACTCGAAGCCGAGCATAAATCTCACGGTGTGAACTCTTAGGGACGTAGGAGCTGAAAACATTTTTCCTCCCACTAAAGTGTTCTAGACGGTTGGGTATGATTTTACTTAGGCATATATTTTGGCTAACTAAAACATATCCTAAGTCTAGGTAATCTTTCCGAGTATATCGTTTATACTGCATTTTAACCTATGATGTCTAGGTGATAAAACTTTTAAAACCTCACATCACTCACGCATGCTCATAAAATCGGGTTAGCTAAACTCAAACGCCAGTTCGATGCCCAGGTAGGAGGTGTTCCGTAAACCGTCAACTTAAATACCCCCAAGCTGAGACAACATCTTACCGGGTGAGTTTTTCTTGTAACCGAAGTTTTACAAGATATCGACCTATTTTAACTATTAAAATAGGAGATTGCTTGGTAGTTAACCCTAAATGAGCATGCATTTATCTTTGTTATAAGTTTTAATGTCTAATTCATTTTATAACACTTATAAAAAAAACTTATAACATACATCTAGTTAGTCTGACGGATATGCATGTGTAGTTTGTTGAGAAGTGCTATAATGATATTGAAGTGCTTGGGACTCTGCTTACTGTTTTCTGACTGTGATAGCCTAGGAAATGCATGTTGGAAATTTGAGCATGTTCATAATCGAGTTTTTGCATGAGTTTTGTGTTTCTTAGGTTCATGTCAAAAATTTTAAAATTTTTTCTGTTGCTCCCTTGCACTTATCGCGCACTTAGCAACCTCTCCCTAGATTCCGTAAGCTTTGTTTATCGCATGTTTAGCTAATTCTCGTTGTCACCTCGAAAGGCACCCTTAGGTAGCTTGTTGCATGAGAGTTAGTGGTTAGTTAATTGAGAAAGGCCAAAGCGAGCATGGCTCAGCGGGCATATGTATGTCTTAACGACCACGAGGTCTGTGGTTCGAATCCCCCCACCCCCAATGTACTCAAAAAAAAAAAAAAAAATGATTAGTGTATCAAATAAATAACATATCTACAAAACTTAGCCAAACCGAGCATAGCTCAATTGGCATAGGGTTGAGCCGGTGACCAAAAGGTCATGGGTTCAATCCCCGCATTAATTAAACTACCGTTGCAAAAAAAAATACTTAATTGAGAAAGCATGTGCTTAGCCTAATATAAAAAAATAGAAAAGCATGTTTGGTAGAAAAATTCCTCTCGAGGCGCTCCTCCTTCTTATTAGCGCTTAAAGAAGTGAGCGTCAGTCCTTAAAAGCGTGAAGCTTTGGCCAAAGTTTGACGTGTTAGGCAGCTCGAGTAGGAAAGAAAAAGAAACAAAAAAGTTGGTTCAAAGAACCCAAATAAAAGAGTACAAGGTACTTTTAAAAAGAATGAGAAAATAATTAGGTCTCTTAATTTGCTTCTCTCTCTCGTGTAAGTCAAGTGTAGCTGTTCTTAAACGCTAGAAGTAGGGGGAAAACGGGATGTGCGTTGCATGTAGGTTTTCCGGGTTTACATGAGTTTAGGAGTGGTTGACTAGCACACACACACGTTAGGGGGCAAGAGTTAATTTTTGATATGTCCTAGTTAATACATGAACAAAATGCTTCCATGATTATACTCGTGTTTAAATTTCAATATGCATGGAGGTTTGAGTTATGCATGTAAGCACGTCCTTAGAGTCAATTTCTTTGTAGTGCTTGCTCGAGGACTAGCAATGTTTAAGTTGGGGGTGTTTGATAACTCCATTTTTGGAGCTATTAAATACTTCTTAATTATAGCTTAAGTCCGCTTTCAATTGATTAAATATATCTCTTTTGTAGGAGAAAAGCGGCAAAGAGCTCGTGCGTCCGTTGGGCATGTTCGAGTGCTTAAAGCAGAGTTTTAGCGCCCCGGGAATGCATCGGGAAGAGGGGAACTTGTTCCGTGAAGAAACGGGCCAAAACAGCCTTGGAGAGGCAAAGCTTCAGCCCCAAACCCGAGAGCCGCTGGAAAAACCCGAGAGCAAGCGTCGAGTGATAGCGTCGAGACGCTAGCTCGACGCTGCCCTGGCGTCGAGACCCTGCTTGGCGTCGAGACGCTCCGGAGGAGGCGCGCGCAGGAATTTTATCGGGGCAGCGTCGCGACGCTGGCCTTGCGTCGCGACGCCATCGCGAGCGCGCGCGCGGAAAACTTAGGGCCTAGCGTCTCGACGCTACGACGATTGTAGAACTTATATTGACGATTTTTCTGCACATTTTGGACATCTTCTCCTTCATCTCTTCACCATTTTTGCTCGTTTTGGTCTTCTTCTTCTCCGTTTTCTCTCTATTTTCCGTGGAGCTCCGCCATTGTTGGCATGCTAGTGAGCTCCACTTCCATTGTAATAAGTAGATGAATCCATCCATGGCCACCTTTGGAGCGGGATTGACAAACCGCGCCATGAGCGGCTAAGGTAAGGGTGACGGTTTGAGATTAGTTTAGGGCGATTTTGTTAAACATATTTGGTTTTGATAATCTGAGCTTTGATATGCATATTGGTTCTGTTTACTTTGCATCTATCTACCTTGCTTAATCCAACGCGCATGTTAAAATACGCAATTGACACTCGAGTAGTTTCGCATGTTGTGTATGTTAAAGAGTAGCGATGCCGTGCCTCTCACTGCTCGACTAAGTAACACAGGTAGATAGAACTAAATCGAAGTATCGGGTCGGGTATGATAATTGTTGATTGCATACGGCGTTTGCGGGCAATCTACTAGCAATTAGAATTCACGCTCGAATGTTCGCCGCGGTTAGCTAGTGACTGTCTAAATTTACCTTGGGGCTGATCACCTTGATGTAGGATTAGATAACGTGTAATTAGAACTGTGTGGTCTAATTAAAATCCATGGAGTCGGCTACTTTGGGGCTTCTCTGGTAGTCGTCCGCGTGTTCAGTAAACTGAATTCCATGTTATTAGCATTAAATGATAAACTGAATTTGTTTAACAATTGATCCCGAGACTCCCAAACCGTACACACGTTCTCTTCTTATTATTCTTTCTTCGTTAGCTTTCTCATTGTTTCCCCTTTGCATGATAAAACCCCCCGTTACCAAAAATCTATTAATCAATTAAATCCCAATTTCATTAGTAATTTCAATCTTCCTATTCCTTGGATCGACCCTGTTACCACTGGCTGCAAAGCCTTGGTCATAGGCTTTATAAATCGTATTTTGGCAAGCCTCGACAGCTTGAGATTAAGCGATAGTTCATATCTGATTTACCTTACCCCACGAATCTTCGGGAAGTACGTTCTTTTCTTGGTCACGCAGGTTTTTACCGCAGGTTCATTAAAGACTTCTCGAAGATAGTGACTCCGATGACAAGCTTGCTGAAAAAGGATGTTCCATTCTGTTTTGACAAACAGTGCAAGCTTGCCTTCGATGTTCTGAAGAAGTGCTTGACCAACGCACCCATCATTCATCCACCGCAGTGGGGGACTCCTTTCGAGATCATGTGCGACGCAAGCAATTATGCCGTGGGCGCGGTGTTGGGTCAGAGGATAGACAAGAAGAGCCATGTGATTTATTATGCCTCCAGGACGCTCAATTCCGCGCAGATCGGTTACACAACAACAGAGAAGGAGCTGCTTTCCATTGTTTTCGCTCTTGATAAATTTCAGCCATATATTCTTGGATCTAAAGTGATTGTTTTTTCTGATCATGCAGCAGTTCGATACTTGATGAACAAGAAGGACTCGAAGCCTAGATTGCTCAGATGGGTATTATTACTCCAGGAGTTCGACGTCTCTGTTCAGGACAGAAAAGGATCAGAAAATACCGTTGCTGACCACTTGAGCCGTATTGTGCGTAATGAGGACGATTTGCCTCTGAATGACGAATTCCCTGATGAAGTTCTTTTCCAGGTGAGTGTGGAGACACCATGGTACGCCGACATTGTCAACTACTTGGTCACAGGTACGTTCCCATTCGATTTTTCATATAATCAAAGAGCTAAGATGAAAAGCGAAGCCAAGACGTATGTTTGGGAAGAGCCCATTTTATGGAAATTTTGTGCTGACCAGGTAATTAGGAAGTGCGTCCCTAAGTCTGAACATAGGTCCATCCTTACCTTTTGCCATGAATTTGCATGTGGGGGACACTTTGGGCAAAATAGGACTGCGAGAAAAATTTTAGATTGTGGGTTTTTCTGGCCATCACTGTTTAAGGACTGTTATGAGTTTTGTAAATCTTGTGATCAGTGTCAGAGAAAAGGGACCATCACTAGTAGGAATGAAATGCTCCAAAACCCCATTTTAACTTGTGAAATTTTCGAGGTTTGGGGTATGGATTTTATGGGACCCTTTCCCCCTTCATTTGGTTTTGTCTATATCTTATTGGCTGTGGACTACGTGTCTAAATGGGTGGAAGCTAAAGCCACCAAAGTTGATACCGCTAATGTTGTTTCCAGTTTTGTCAAATCTAACATTTTTAGCAGGTATGGAGTTCCACGAGCCATCATAAGTGACCAGGGGAGCCACTTCTGCAACAAAACGATCCAGGCCTTGATGAGGAAGTATGGGGTCAATCACAAAATCTCTACCCCGTATCATCCTCAGACCAATGGCCAAGCAGAGGTTTCCAATCGAGAAGTGAAAAGCATCCTCGAGAAAACAGTAAGTCCAGGACGGAAGGATTGGAGTCTGAGGCTGGACGATGCTTTGTGGGCTTACCGCACAGCTTACAAAACCCCCATAGGGATGTCTCCTTATCGGATGGTTTATGGTAAAGCCTGTCATCTCCCAGTGGAGATCGAGCACAAAGCCTACTGGGCCGTGAAGAAGTGCAACATGGACTTTGACAAGGCTGGCGAAGAAAGACTCCTCAAATTGCAAGAACTGGAGGAGCTTCGCCTGGATGCATATGAGAACTCGAAGACCTACAAGGAAAAGACCAAAATGTTCCACGACAGACGAGTCGTCAGAAAACACTTTTTGTTTACTTACCGTCTTTAGGATTAGTTTAGATTTCTACTCTGGTGTTGTGAATTTTAAGGTGAAACAATGGCTCATCCTTGCGGTTTATTGGCTAAGGTTAAGGCGCACTCTCCAATCCTCTAAGTCACAATTCAGGGAAGGTTTTCTTTCCTTTTGTTTTGACCGTGCATATTTGGTCCAATGAGGACATTGTCAATTTCTAAGTTGGGGGTGTTGGTGGGTTGTTCCTTATAGTGATTGTCGAGCCTTGTTGTGGAATCCTGATTAACTTGTTGAGTTATGGTGAAAGCATGCTAGTCCGACTATGAAATTCTGTGATGTACTGTTAAAGCCTTCGTATGTGTGTTTGTTGTGAAATTCAGCATAATTGCATATGTTTAGGCCATTTTGAAAAAAAATTTCAAGTTATTTCCCTGTTTAAGCTTCGTATGTTAGCACTCTATCTTGGATCTGTGGGTTTAGGGTAGCTCTGTTCGTTTTGAAATTCGTTGTCACCTCGGAAGGCAACCTTAGGATGGGCCAAGATTCGCTCTTGTTTGTAATCCATGCGTTCAAAAGTTTAACATGATTTTTAGGCTAAAAAGAAAATTGAATGCAAGTTTATAAAAAGAAAACAATCTCATGAGGCGTTCCTCCTTCTTGAGTTGCCTTAGTAGCCAGGGGCGGTCGTGAAACCCACGGTCGCCACTGCATGAAAAGGAAGCACAAAGAAGTGAACGCTAGTCCTTAAAAATGTGAATTTTGCCCGTAGTCAGATGCACTGTGCAATGAAATTGCAGGCAAGCTGAAACGAAAGTAAAATTGACATGTTAGGCGCTCATGGAGATCAATGGAAAAGAGAGATAAGATGCCTTGCGATATATTACTTGCATTGGCGACGAATTGCCCTTAGACTGTTCTGTTTAGCCATAAGTAGGGGGAAAGCGAAGTTTTAGGATAGATAGAGCTGTTCTAAGCCTGTTGAAATCTAAGATCGAGGAGCTAAGTCCGAAGCATAAATAGGGATGCATCTTTAATTTTTTTGAATTGTTCTTAACTCATGCATGCATGCAGCTGTTCTTTCAAATGCAAATGCCCTGTCTTTTCCAGTATTGAGAATTGAGTCCCTAGCATGCATTCTCGTTCTATTTAATTAATCAGAATTCCACCTTGCTCGAGGACTAGCAAGATTTAAGTTGGGGGTGTTTGATAGCTCCACTTTGGAGCTATAATTATGTCCCTAATTCACGTTTATTATTGGCTTAATCTTGCTTATATGTGATCATTGCAGGTGTTTTCGGTAATTCGCCCTCGGGAGCGTTTCGGCGCTTTTCGGAGCTTAATATCGCCATTTAAAGGCCTTAGAACACTTTCGGAGAAGATCCATGCAAAGGCATGAAGGTTGAGCACTTTGGGGAAATTGAAGGCAAAAATACAAGCATCAACCCGAGAGCTAGCGTCGAGTGACAGCGTCGCGACGCTAGCTCGACGCTGCCCAGCGTCGAGACGCTGCCATTGCGTCTCGACGCTCCGAAGTCTGAAGCGCTGAATTGAAGAAAAACCCGAGAGCAAGCGTCGAGCGATAGCGTCTCGACGCTGTGCGAGCGTCTCGACGCCACCCCGACTGCGCGCGCGCGGATTATTTAGGGCGCAACGTCGAGACGCTGCCCTAGCGTCTCGACGCTACGACAGACTACTTAATGTTTTTGTCCGATTTTAGCCGCCATTATCATCTTCTACCTCGAGCTCCGCGCCTGATTTGACGTCCAGCAGCTGTTTTCCACCATGGGAGGGGCTAGGAAGCTCGATTTGAAGCCGTCCCATACCACACAAGTCATGAGTGAGTAGATTTTTCGTTTTTGGCTCGGGATTGTAAGGATAAATGTAGTTTGAACTCTTGGTGAGGTTGTAGGATTGAAATTCTGAATTGGTTGGATATTTTATTGAATTGAATTCTATTTCTTAGCTTAATCTATGAGCACGTTTGAATGATTTAGGACTAGGCACCCTTGATTTTGAGCATGTTCATTTGTTAAAGGATTTGATGCCGTGCCTCTCGTTTCCGCCAAGTAACAAGGAATTATGACACCTTGAGCGTATTGGCGTCCTTACGCTCTTGGTGTTCGTTCTTCCCGAATCAGAATTCCAAATCGACATACTAATTTCGCGTCCAAATTAGATAGTTGTCACAGTTAGCTTGTTGCTACCGTTCGGTCTTGGGAGAGCGTTGGCCGCCAATGTCCGAACGGTATGCTTGATTAGCATGATTATTTATGTCTAATTAAATCCATGGAGCATGTCTGGGTTATTTATTAATTTTAGACGAGCTGTGCATTCGTTAAATTATTTAACCATAATACTCGTCAACCTATGATCCAAGAGGCACGCTAAATTTATCCTCGATCGTCCCGAGTCGAAAACTCCGTTAGTTAAAGTCTTACCGTTTGCTTTGTTCCCACTTAGTTACTTAAAAATCAACAAATCCCCAATTTTTCATTGGTTTTATTAGTTTGCAAATTTAATTAAGATTAAGTCAAGCTACCTTAATTCCCTGTGGATCGACCCCGTTGCCGCTACTCTACAAATAGTTTAGTGAATTCGGGCACTTATAAATTCATTTTGGCGGGTCTCGACAACCCGATGATTGGCGATAGTTCAATAATATCGTTACCAAAATTGACGATATTTTGAACTATCGCTTAATCTCAAGCTGTCGAGGCTTGCCAAAATACGATTTATAAAGCCTATGACCAAGGCTTTGCAGCCAGTGGTAACAGGGTCGATCCAAGGAATAGGAAGATTGAAATTACTAATGAAATTGAGATTTAATTGATTAATAAATTTTTGGTAACGGGGGGTTTTATCATGCAAAGGGGAAATAATGAGAAAGCTAACGAAGAAAGAATAATAAGAAGAGAACGTGTGTACGGTTTGGGAGTCTCGGGATCAATTGTTAAACAAATTCAGTTTATCATTTAATGCTAATAACATGGAATTCAGTTTACTGAACACGCGGACGACTACCAGAGAAGCCCCAAAAAAGCCGACTCCATGGATTTTAATTAGACCACACAGTTCTAATTACACGTTATCTAATCCTACATCAAGGTGATCAGCCCCAAGGTAAATTTAGACAGTCACTAGCTAACCGCGACGAACATTCGAGCGTGAATTCTAATTGCTAGTAGATTGCCCGCAAACGCCGTATGCAATCAACAATTATCCTACCCGACCCGATACTTCGATTTAGTTCTATCTACCTGTGTTACTTAGTCGAGCAGTGAGAGGCACGACATCGCTACTCTTTAACATACACAACATGCGAAACTACTCGAGTGTCAATCGTCGTATTTTAACATGCGCGTTGGATTAAGCAAGGTAGATAGATGCAAAGTAAACAGAACCAATATGCATATCAAAGCTCAGATTATCAAAACCAAATATGTTTATCAAAATCGCCCTAAACTAATCCCAAACCGTCACCCTTACCTTAGCCGCTCATGGCGCGGTTTGTCAATCCCGCTCCAAAGGTGGCCATGGATGGATTCATCTACTTATTACAATGGAAGTGGAGCTCACTAGCATGCCAACAATGGCGGAGCTCCACGGAAAATAGAGAGAAAACGGAGAAGAAGAAGACCAAAACGAGCAAAAATGGTGAAGAGATGAAGGAGAAGATGTCCAAAATGTGCAGAAAAATCGTCAATATAAGTTCTGCAATCGTCGTAGCGTCGAGACGCTAGGCCAGCGTCTCGACGCTGTGCCCTAAGTTTTCCGCGCGTGCGCTCGCGATGGCGTCGCGACGCTGCCCCGATAAAATTCCTGCGCGCGCCTCCTCCGGAGCGTCTCGACGCCAAGCAGGGTCTCGACGCCAGGGCAGCGTCGAGCTAGCGTCTCGACGCTATCACTCGACGCTTGCTCTCGGGTTTTTCCAGCATCGAGCCAGCGTCTCGACGCTGGCTCTCGGGTTTGGGGCTGAAGCTTTGCCTCTCCAAGGCTGTTTTGGCCCGTTTCTTCACGGAACAAGTTCCCCTCTTCCCGATGCATTCCCGGGGCGCTAAAACTCTGCTTTAAGCACTCGAACATGCCCAACGGACGCACGAGCTCTTTGCCGCTTTTCTCCTACAAAAGAGATATATTTAATCAATTGAAAGCGGACTTAAGCTATAATTAAGAAGTATTTAATAGCTCCAAAAATGGAGTTATCAAACACCCCCAACTTAAACATTGCTAGTCCTCGAGCAAGCACTACAAAGAAATTGACTCTAAGGACGTGCTTACATGCATTCTAACTCAAACCTCCATGCATATTGAATTTTAAACACGAGTATAATCATGGAAGCATTTTGTTCATGTATTAACTAGGATATATCAAAAATTAACTCTTGCCCCCTAACGTGTGTGTGTGCTAGTCAACCACTCCTAAACTCACGTAAACCCAGAAAACCTACATGCAACGCACATCCCGTTTTCCCCCTACTTCTAGCGTTTAAGAACAGCTACACTTGACTTACACGAGAGAGAGAAGCAAATTAAGAGACCTAATTATTTTCTCATTCTTTTTAAAAGTACCTTGTACTCTTTTATTTGGGTTCTTTGAACCAACTTTTTTGTTTCTTTTTCTTTCCTACTCGAGCTGCCTAACACGTCAAACTTTGGCCAAAGCTTCACGTTTTTAAGGACTGACGCTCACTTCTTTAAGCGCTAATAAGAAGGAGGAGCGCCTCGAGAGGAATTTTTCTACCAAACATGCTTTTCTATTTTTTTATATTAGGCTAAGCACATGCTTTCTCAATTAACTAACCACTAACTCTCATGCAACAAGCTACCTAAGGGTGCCTTTCGGGGTGACAACGAGAATTAGCTAAACATGCGATAAACAAAGCTTACGGAATCTAGGGAGAGGTTGCTAAGTGCGCGATAAGTGCAAGGGAGCAACAGAAAAAATTTTAAAATTTTTTGACATGAACCTAAGAAACACAAAACTCATGCAAAAACTCGATTATGAACATGCTCAAATTTCCAACATGCATTTCCTGGTCTATCACAGTCAGAAAACAGTAAGCAGAGTCCCAAGCACTTCAATATCATTATAGCACTTCTCAACAAACTACACATGCATATCCGTCAGACTAACTTCACCCCCAACTTCAAAATTTGGCATTGTCCTCAATGCCAACCAGTCAGATGCAATAAAGTAAAAGGGAAGAAGAAATACACTTCCCTGACTCTTTGTGAAGCTGGCGAGAGCGAGGAAGCGGCACATAAACGCATCAGAGCCCAAAATTTTCTTCTCTTCCTCGATTCCTAAAAAAAAAACAGCAAGCTAATTAAAACTAAGTTAATCTAGAAAGCCATAAAAACTAAACTAAAGCATAAAAACAGTCCATCGCTCGGGTGCCTCCGAGAAGCGCAGAATTTTTGAAGTCGGTTGCTCGACTGTATTCTCTCCACAGACTCATCCATAGTCTGTAAGTGCGGGGGACGATCCAGACTTGTCCTTGTCCACACTTGTCCTGCATCCAAAATTTGAAACCATTTGCACTCTTCGTGCCTCAAGCACGTGAATATCAGAATTGTTAGTGCAAAAACCAGCATTATCATCAAACAAATTCAAATCAGATTTCCTAACTGAGACATGGGAACCATCCCTCAAGCGCGAGGGTAGACTCCCATTCTCATCATGCTCAATCATATTAACACTCTCAACAGACTTCCTATCAAATAAAGAGAACTCATGCAAAGTATCATCAAACTCCAGAGAAACAACGCCCTTAAACACATCAATTTTGACCCTAGCGGTCTTAAGGAAAGGACGTCCTAACAACATGGAGGACGAAGTATGCGATGAGTTTTTTTTTTTTTGCAAAAGTGATTATATATAAGCAAAAGGCCTCAAAGCCCGAGGCCAAAGGGCACAACAACAAGGGAACAAACACAGGGAGAACCAATGTACGACAACAAAACGAAAACAACACAACGGAAACCTCACAGCCCGAGGGAAAGCAATAAGCCAAACAACAACATAGCCCAGCATCCAACCCACAAACGGGAAGGAGCTAGAAAATACAAAAAGCAGAAAGAAGTAACACAACTAAAAAGCAAAGAAACAGCTGAAGCAGGAGGAAAACAAAGAGATAGATGACGAGGGAATCGTGACACCTCAACCGCGACCTGCCCACAAAACTCCCCAGACCATCCAACCCCCGGCCGGAACTAGCGACAGAGCAACACCAGACAGGGTCAAAGGGCACCAAGCAAACCAGAGAGAGGACAGGCAGATGCTGAGAAAAAGGGGGCCAAGCTGGCCATCCTTCAAATGCAAGCAAGAATCTCGCCCCCCAAGCTCGACCAAGAAACCGACCAAAGAAGAGGCCCATCAACTCATCTTCCCCCTACTTATGGCAAAAGAACAACCATCCGGTATGCAGGCACGGCAGAAAGCCACAGGGACCCAGCCAGCATCGCTTCCCTCGACAAAGCCAGATCCAAGGACCCACCAAAAGCCCACACACCCTCAGGACAAAGCGCCTTTCGGGGTGACAACAAGCGACCAGAACTCAACTCAATTAGGAACCAGGACCGGCAGGGGACAACGAGAACCCACAGAACAAGAGAAGGACAGCCAACTGCAGAAGAAACAAGCACCGCCTGAAGCACTCCAACAGCTCGGGACACCCCACAGACTAGCCTCGCAGAGCCCCACACAAGAATCCCACCAGGGAGAAAAGCCAAGGGCAGCCAAGGACAAACAGATGAAGAAGCCAGCACCAAAACCAGAAACCCCTCCAGCAGAATGGACAACAGCATGAACCAGGGACAGATCAGGGGAAGAAGCAAACGCCATAAGCGAGACAGCACCACATAGAGCAACCTGACAAAACACCTCGGTGATGCGCCCAGCTCCGCTACCTTCATCAGCCGTACATGCGAAGCTTCAACGAACAGCCATGGAAGCCACGAAAACACCATTAGAGAAGCGCAAGAAAACCTCAGTCCCCCATTGTTGGGAGGAGAGAGAACAGAGAGAATTTGTGTTTTCCCTTTAATGTGAAAAGGTGCTTTGGTGGGTGTTGGTGGGTGTTGGCCAGAGAGATCTTACCTCAGTTGCTCATTCCTACACATGCTTGAGTTTACAGAGGCTCCTAAGTCTAACATGGCATTATGAACAACTTTACTACCTATAGTGCAAGGGATAGTAAAGGTACCTGGATCGTTGCACTTTGCAGGCAACGTACCTGGGAGTATGGCAGAGACGTTTTCCTTCTTTTTCTCAGTCCCTCTGGACTTCTTTTTCGTAGTGCACCAGCTCCTTAGGAATTTTGTATATTTGGGCACTTGACTGACTGCCTCTAGGAGCGGGATATTTACCATCACCTTCTGGAAGGTTCGCAGGACCTCCTCGTCATCAGATTCCAAAGTGGGCTTCGCAAGCCTACTCGGGAATGTTGCTCTGGCAACATCCTCAGGTACACTGACCTTCTCATCTCTTTTCTCATTCTGAACCTCGGGAGCAGGCGGGGCGGACTTGTTCAGGCTGTCCGTGGCTTCCTTCACAGCTCTGGTGGAATGTGACTTCCCACTGCGCAGCTGAATGGCACTCACGTTTTCACATGAGTTTACTGTAGTTTGGGAAGGAAGCTTCCCCGAGCTCTTGCTCTCAAGTTTACTGATAGACACCGCCATCTGTGTCAGCTGCTTGTTCAAATTCTGCAGCTCTGCCTTGTGAGAATTAAGCTCTTCTCGAGCCTCTTTTTGGAATTGGCTGGTGCTAGTCACGATGGTCCTTACCATCTCTTCAAGTGAGCTGGAGGAGCTCGAGGCTTGAGCCTGGGTGGAAGAATTAGGCCTATCCTGAGACTGGCCTTGGAAGCGAGATTGTCCTTCCCTATTCCCGTAGCTAAATTTAGGATGGTCACGCCAACCGGGGTTGTAAGTGTTTGCATATGGGTCGTACTTCCTTGGGTTGGAAGCATACCCCCCGATCGCGTTGACCTCCTCCGCCTCGCGGTGTCCTCCAACGATTTTCTTCAACATACTGCCTATTTCGGCCACCTGGGCCCTCATTTCAGACATCTCGTGGCTCTGAGCCACGCTGTGCACTTGTCCTTGCCCCCGAATACCGAATTGCTGCGAGTTTGTGGCCATGTTTGCAATCAACTGCTTGGCCTCAACTGGGGTCTTATCAATCAGTGCCCCTCCACTCGCTGCATCGATCATCTGCCGGTCATGGGGCGTCATCCCCTCATAAAAGTACTGAATCAATAACTGATCGGCAATCTGATGATGTGGGAAGCTCGCGCACAGGCGCCCGAAGCGTTCCCAGTATTCGTGCAGGGACTCACCGACATCCTGGGTGATCCCATAAATCCTCTTCCGCAGAGTGGTGGCTAAGGATGCGGGAAAGTATTTCTCCAAGAATACCCGCTTCATATCCTGCCACGTGTTGATCGATCCGGAGGGCAGGTAATACAGCCAATCCCTGGCTTTGTCCTTGAGCGTAAAGGGGAATGCCCTCATATTCAATTGCTCCTCCGTGACCCCCGCGGGCTTCATCCCCGCGCAGACGCAATGGAATTCCATTAAGTGTTTGTTCGCGTCCTCACCTGCGTTGCCATGGAAAGAAGGTAACTGGTGAATTAAACCGGATTTTAACTCGAAGTTACCTGCTACCACGGGGTAGTTTATGCACAAAGGCTGCAGGTTCAGGTCTGGCGCTGCCAGTTGCTTAAGCGTCCGTGGCGCATCGCCTTGCGCCATCTCGTCAACCAAGAAGGGATTGCCTTCTTCTTCTTCAATCGGTCTTTGCCCCTCACGGGCCTCACTTCGTAACCGCCGCTCCTCTCTGTCAATCTCAGGGATAAACTGCAATCTACCCTCAGAGGAACGGGTCATACACAAATAAAAATCCAAACATACAATTTACAAACAGAAAAAATTTTCAGTCAACCATCAACAAATCAAATTCAAACTTCAATCATAAAGTCAATCAAATGCCTACTCCCCGGCAACGGCGCCAATTTTGGTTCGCGATATTTTGAACTATCGCTTAATCTCAAGCTGTCGAGGCTTGCCAAAATACGATTTATAAAGCCTATGACCAAGGCTTTGCAGCCAGTGGTAACAGGGTCGATCCAAGGAATAGGAAGATTGAAATTACTAATGAAATTGGGATTTAATTGATTAATAGATTTTTGGTAACGGGGGGTTTTATCATGCAAAGGGGAAATAATGAGAAAGCTAACGAAGAAAGAATAATAAGAAGAGAACGTGTGTACGGTTTGGGAGTCTCGGGATCAATTGTTAAACAAATTCAGTTTATCATTTAATGCTAATAACATGGAATTCAGTTTACTGAACACGCGGACGACTACCAGAGAAGCCCCAAAGTAGCCGACTCCATGGATTTTAATTAGACCACACAGTTCTAATTACACGTTATCTAATCCTACATCAAGGTGATCAGCCCCAAGGTAAATTTAGACAGTCACTAGCTAACCGCGACGAACATTCGAGCGTGAATTCTAATTGCTAGTAGATTGCCCGCAAACGCCGTATGCAATCAACAATTATCCTACCCGACCCGATACTTCGATTTAGTTCTATCTACCTGTGTTACTTAGTCGAGCAGTGACAGGCACGACATCGCTACTCTTTAACATACACAACATGCGAAACTACTCGAGTGTCAATCGTCGTATTTTAACATGCGCGTTGGATTAAGCAAGGTAGATAGATGCAAAGTAAACAGAACCAATATGCATATCAAAGCTCAGATTATCAAAACCAAATATGTTTAACAAAATCGCCCTAAACTAATCCCAAACCGTCACCCTTACCTTAGCCGCTCATGGCGCGGTTTGTCAATCCCGCTCCAAAGGTGGCCATGGATGGATTCATCTACTTATTACAATGGAAGTGGAGCTCACTAGCATGCCAACAATGGCGGGGCTCCACGGAAAATAGAGAGAAAACGGAGAAGAAGAAGACCAAAACGAGCAAAAATGGTGAAGAGATGAAGGAGAAGATGTCCAAAATGTGCAGAAAAATCGTCAATATAAGTTCTGCAATCGTCGTAGCGTCGAGACGCTAGGCCAGCGTCTCGACGCTGTGCCCTAAGTTTTCCGCGCGCGCGCTCGCGATGGCGTCGCGACGCAAGGCCAGCGTCGCGACGCTGCCCCGATAAAATTCCTGCGCGCGCCACCTCCGGAGCGTCTCGACGCCAAGCAGGGTCTCGACGCCAGGGCAGCGTCGAGCTAGCGTCTCGACGCTATCACTCGACGCTTGCTCTCGGGTTTTTCCAGCGTCGAGCCAGCGTCTCGACGCTATAGCTCGACGCTGGCTCTCGGGTTTGGGGCTGAAGCTTTGCCTCTCCAAGGCTGTTTTGGCCCGTTTCTTCACGGAACAAGTTCCCCTCTTCCCGATGCATTCCCGGGGCGTTAAAACTCTGCTTTAAGCACTCGAACATGCCCAACGGACGCACGAGCTCTTTGCCGCTTTTCTCCTACAAAAGAGATATATTTAATCAATTGAAAGCGGACTTAAGCTATAATTAAGAAGTATTTAATAGCTCCAAAAATGGAGTTATCAAACCCCCACACAGAACATCGAGCTCTTAGCGGAGTTAGCCACAAGGTCTGAAAGCTCCTGGAAGTGAAGTAATGTCTGCTGAACAAACCTCAAAGAAGTCCTGTTCCCCGCAGAGAAAATCATCAAGTCATCCGCAAAGCAAAGATGGGTAAGATTAACCCTCTCACACTTGGGATGAAACTCAAACTCAGGCGGCGGGGAATTCAGCAGCCGCGACAAGACTTCCATACACATGACGAACAGGTAAGGGGAAAGGGGATCACCCTGACGGAGACCACGGCTACCCGCAAAAAACCCCTCAGAGGACCCATTCACCGAAATGGAGAACATACGCGAAGTAACGCAAGCCCGGATCCAGTTGACAAACTGGCAAGGCGTACCAATCGAAAGCAGTAAGCCAAAGAGAAAATCCCACTAGATAGAGTCATAAGCTTTCTGCAGGTCGATCTTCAGCACACACCGCGGGCTCCCTTTGTTGAGGTGGTAACCCCCAACCAACTCCTGGCAGAGCAGAATGTTATCCACAATGCTCCTACCTTGAACAAAGGCCGACTGATTCAGACTGATGAAGGAAGGCAGCCACACGCGAAGACGATTAGCCAAAACCTTTGCAATGCATTTATACAACACATTACAACAGGAAATAAGCCTGAAATCCTCAACCCGGGAGGCACCCACCTTCTTAGGAATCAAGGTAAGAGAGGTGGCATTGATACCAGGAGGAAGGAATAAGGTATCAAAGAAGTGAAGCGCGGCGGAAACGAAATCATCCCCAACAACACTCCAAGCAGCTTTGAAACACCCCACAGGGAAGCCATCCGGGCCAGGAGCCCTGGCACTACTCATGGAAAAGAGAACAGCTCGAACCTCATCTCGCGAGATGGGGCGGATGAGATCAGTTACACACTGATCAGACCACGAAAACCCCACCATCGGCTTTAATCGCTCTGTGAGGTCACGATAACCAACCCCTTGGGACCCCAAGAGACCCTGGAAATAATGAACCAGAGATCTCGAGATGTCCTCATGGGAAGACATCCTAACCCCAAAACCATCAACCAAAGAGGAAAAGCTATTCCGGGCTGCCCTAACTTTCACGCTCCTGTGAAAGAACCCCGAGTTTCTATCCCCTAACGCCAGCCAGCTGCTGCCCAGAACCTATCAGATGCCTCAGCGGCCTGAAGCTGGAGGGAGGGAGAAAGGGGGTCTACCAAAACTCCCGTCTGGGCAGCCTCCATGGCCAAGCGAAGATCAATAACCTGCTGCCTAAGCACGGCAATCGGCGTCCCAAACTCCTGCCTGAGAGACCCCTTTAAGCCCTTTAAATTGTGAGCAAAGCTAACAAGCGGAGAGACCCCAACATGGGTCACCCACCTACTAGCAATCACAGACAAAAACCTATCAGACTCCCCCCAATGGTTAAAGAACCGAAAGGAGGGAGACCGACGAGCACCTAAAGGGCCTGGACAGAAAAACATCGGACTATGGTCAGAAACACCCCAGTCATGCACGTGCACCACACACATAGGCCGACCAGAAGCCCACTCAGCGTTGACCAAAACTCTATCCAACCTTCCCAACTGACCTCCTGGGCCACCCCTCGGGCGACTAGTCCAAGTGAACCAATTCCCCTGAACCGGCAGCTCAACCAAGTCAACCTCTAGGAGAGCAGTATCAAAGGCTCCCATCGCAGAAATGCTATGGTTACCCCCACTCCTCTCAGTCAACCGGCGAGTCTCGTTAAAGTCTCCCATAACCACTCCAGGGGAAGACCAACTCGAACAAGCCAAGGCCAACTCCCTCCACAAAGCAGACCGCCCAGCCTCGAGATTGGACCCATACACACAGGCAATATGAGTCACAACCTGAGAAGACAGGTCCACCAGGGAGCCAGTAACCAACTGAGGACTAATCAGGCTAGGGGAGAAAGAGAAACGGCGGGAACGCCATAACACCCAAATACGACCCAGGCCACTATCCCCATAACTACATACACACTGCCAATCGGCCCCAAAGGAACGAAACACGGAATCAAACTGATGAGCCTTAACCTTGGTTTCTACCAGACAGTAGAAACCAATATTCTCAGACTGCAAAAAGGATCGAACACATCGTCCTTTTGTCGGGTCAGTGAGACCGCGCACATTCCACGAGCACCAACTAGACATAGGAAGTGGAAGGGGAGACAATGGCATCCTGACACCATCGGGGGTCCACACTGTCACAGATCGTCTTTTCCATTAAGGAAACCACCCTCTGGGGGGCCAAATCACACCTCAAGGAATCCGAAAGAGAACCGAAAGAGTTAGTCACATGTACCCCCTTCGGGGGCTCAGGAGAACGGGGGAGCCGAGGGGAGGGGCCAATAGGAGAACTCGGGAGACTAGCCAAGGCAATGGGAATGGCAGACGAGTCTGCAGCCAAGGACTTGGCAGCCTTCTTCCGTTTACGCCTGCGGGATTTCCCTCCCACAGGGATAAAGTCATCACCAGCCTCAAGAGTGGAGGCCTGTTCACCCTCCCCACTAGCAACCCCTACCTGATCCGAGCTCACGCCATCACTCTGGGCCGGCACCCTGACCCCACCCTCAGTAGACACTTGTGTAGGGAGGATGGGATCAAAACTACTCACAGTCTTTTTTGGACAGCCGGAGTCCGAATGGCCAAAGACCCGACAGGATAGGCACCACTTGGGCTTCCATTCGTACTCAATGGGGATAGTATGATCCACCCCATAGACAGTGACCCCAACCTTACTAGGAAGAGGGGCATCAATCGCAACCTCCACACAGACCCGAGCATACGAGGAGCACGTTTTGTCCTTTGTAGGCTTATCCAACCGCAAAGGAACACCAACCGTACCCGCAATGTTGCTCAACCCAGGAGTGGTCCACAATTCCATAGGGACATGGAAAAACTTAACCCACACAGGAATTTTATCGAACACAAAGGTCTGGGGGACAATCCCAGGGGCCCACTGCCTCAGTAGGATAGGCTTCCCCCCGAAGTGCCAGGGGCCATTCTCTAAGACCCAGTCCCTAGCTGAGTCCTTTTGGAACCTGAAAATGATCAATCCATTATCAAACAAGTTAATGGTTGGAACTTCCACATGTCCCTAAATCTTCCTCACAAGACGATCAAGAACAAAAAATGGAAGTTTGCCATCAACAAATTGACCCACCAAAGAACCTCTCCAGACTACTATGCCCTCCTCAATAACCTCATCCGAGGGACTGGCAAATTAAGCCCATCCTTCTCAATAGGAGGGTTATAGACTAGGGGTTCATCAGCAGGGGAGATCCACTGGGGCCCAAACAGATTGGCCCAAGTAGACTTCTGTCCCGGACCATTGGACCCTCGGGCCCCAAAGGGCCCACCAAGATTCGGCCCAAAACCATCCTCAGAACCCGTAGACACAACATCCCCCTCACTAGCAAACATACCCGAGCGAGGTTGGCCTAACAGAGGAAACTTTCCTGGAATCCCCGACCCAAACCTCGTCCCAAGCGAGCCAAACCCCATTCCAGACTCACTAGCTCCATCCTTTCCCTCCAAGGCCAATAACTCCTTCCGAGGGGGGATACTACGGCGGGTCACCCAGTTGCCCAACTGTCCACGCCCGATTGGGCTAAAGGAAGATGCCCCCATTGGCAAGACTCCTTGACCTAAGCCAATCAATGGGCCCAAACTCAATTTGTCAGGCCCATTAGCATTAAGTGGCCCATTGTGATTCAATTCATTCAGCCCATTTTGGCCAAGCCCATTAAGCCCATCTTGGCCTAGCCCATTTGCAACAAGCCCATCTTGGTCAAGCCCAATGGACCGCATCCCAATTGGACCCAACCCATTAGTGAGAAACTCATTTGGGCCTAGCCCATTGAAGCTTACATTAGAAGACCCATGCGGATTTGGTAATTCAGGATGGCCATCACGCCGTTGTTTGGCCATTTGAAATCCATCAATCTGCCCAACATGAGGAGAAGCTCCAGTTGACTTTCCATAACGAGCATTAAGCTTCAAACGGCCAGCTGGGGGATTTTCAAAAGTATCTTGACCATTAAGGGCATCGTTAATCACGGGAGCTGAAGGAGTCTTACTGACATTAGAGATCCCATAATCAGACGCCAAGCTTTCCTTATTTGAGTTCTCCCGAAATTGCTTGCCTAAGAGAGAAGCCCAAGAATCCATGTGCTGGTTTCCCATTAATTCCTTATTTGGCAAAACTGAGTTATTGAGATCCCCTAATCAGATGGGCCAGCTTGTAAACACGATTTAGCAGCAGACAAAACGGAAGGATGGTGAAAGGAAAGTTTTGCCGAGTTAAATGCCATCCCATCAAACACTCCATCCCCATTATTGAAGTTTCCTTCGATAGGAAAATCATTCAAAGCGAGCTTCTCTTGCGCCGCATCTATGGACGTAGAGACTAAATGTCCTAAACCTTCATCGCCTACCTCTCGCCTGCAAGGTCCCAGATCCAGATTGACAGCTGACTGGAGCACCATGGAAGCCTCATCTGGATTCACCACCGGCTTCTGAGGACACAACCGAGGGGGTAACACAGCACCATTCTGGGGAACTATTCGCAGGTCCTCTGTTTTGTTACCATGCCCACTAGATCCAGCCCCTTTGGCACGCCCCTTACGACGGCTTGGCAGAGAATCGACCCTACTTCCAGCCCCCAAAGAAGAAGAGTGCTGCTCAGGATGTAGCTTGCTGAACTCGGGACCGCCAACAAAATCCACACTCTGTTTTTGCCCAGAAATTAAAACCAGCCTCGGTTCCTCCACAATTGAGTTCAGAAGCCCCATCTCCCCCGAAGCTTTACCTAAACCAGCAGACTCCAAAGACCCCTCACTCAAGGATGAAGGAGATGGAATTTTATTTCGAATTCCATGAAGACCCGAGGTTGGAATGCTCTGGGCAAAGGGTTTCTTCTGAGGAGATTTCTTCCTTCTCATAATGCAAAACGAAGGAGAACAATCCCTCAACTTCCCCAAACAGAACAAAGGATCACCAAGAACAGGGTACCACGAACTCTAAAAACGAAATGAAAAAACACAAAAACAGAACGTAAAAAGACTCTAAAAAACAGAAAATGAAGAGAACTTACCTCGGTGATGCGCCCAGCTCCGCTCCCTTCATCAACCAGATATACGAAGCTTCAATGAACAGTCATGGAAGCAACGAAACCACCATAGTTGAAGCTCAAAAAATCAGTCCCTCATTGTTGGGAGGAGAGAGAACAGAGAGAATTTAAAAGGGTATCTTCCCTACTACTCTAGTTGCGGCTGTGGCTCGTTCTCTTCTTTGTGTTGTGTTGTTCTTTTCGGTTCTTTTATTTTTTCTGGCTCCTTCCCGCTTGTGGGTTTGGTGCTGGGTGTTTGATAACTCCATTTTTGGAGCTATTAAATACTTCTTAATTATAGCTTAAGTCCGCTTCAATTGATTAAATATATCTCTTTTGTAGGAGAAAAGCGGCAAAGAGCTCGTGCGTCCGTTGGGCATGTTCGAGTGCTTAAAGCAGAGTTTTAGCGCCCCGGGAATGCATCGGGAAGAGGGGAACTTGTTCCGTGAAGAAACGGGCCAAAACAGCCTTGGAGAGGCAAAGCTTCAACCCCAAACCCGAGAGCCAGCGTCGAGCTATAGCGTCGAGACGCTGGCTCGACGCTGGAAAAACCCGAGAGCAAGCGTCGAGTGATAGCGTCGAGACGCTAGCTCGACGCTGCCCTGGCGTCGAGACCCTGCTTGGCGTCGAGACGCTCCGGAGGAGGCGCGCGCAGGAATTTTATCGGGGCAGCGTCGCGACGCTGGCCTTGCGTCGCGACCCCATCGCGAGCGCGCGCGCGGAAAACTTAGGGCACAGCGTCGAGACGCTGGCCTAGCGTCTCGACGCTACGACGATTGCAGAACTTATATTGACGATTTTTCTGCACATTTTGGACATCTTCTCCTTCATCTCTTCACCATTTTTGCTCGTTTTGGTCTTCTTCTTCTCCGTTTTCTCTCTATTTTCCGTGGAGCTCCGCCATTGTTGGCATGCTAGTGAGCTCCACTTCCATTGTAATAAGTAGATGAATCCATCCATGGCCACCTTTGGAGCGGGATTGACAAACCGGCCATGAGCGGCTAAGGTAAGGGTGACGGTTTGGGATTAGTTTAGGGCGATTTTGTTAAACATATTTGGTTTTGATAATCTGAGCTTTGATATGCATATTGGTTCTGTTTACTTTGCATCTATCTACCTTGCTTAATCCAACGCGCATGTTAAAATACGACGATTGACACTCGAGTAGTTTCGCATGTTGTGTATGTTAAAGAGTAGCGATGCCGTGCCTCTCACTGCTCGACTAAGTAACACAGGTAGATAGAACTAAATCGAAGTATCGGGTCGGGTAGGATAATTGTTGATTGCATACGGCGTTTGCGGGCAATCTACTAGCAATTAGAATTCACGCTCGAATGTTCGTCGCGGTTAGCTAGTGACTGTCTAAATTTACCTTGGGGCTGATCACCTTGATGTAGGATTAGATAACGTGTAATTAGAACTGTGTGGTCTAATTAAAATCCATGGAGTCGGCTACTTTGGGGCTTCTCTGGTAGTCGTCCGCGTGTTCAGTAATTTGAATTCCATGTTATTAGCATTAAATGATAAACTGAATTTGTTTAACAATTGATCCCGAGACTCCCAAACCGTACACACGTTCTCTTCTTATTATTCTTTCTTCGTTAGCTTTCTCATTATTTCCCCTTTGCATGATAAAACCCCCCGTTACCAAAAATCTATTAATCAATTAAATCCCAATTTCATTAGTAATTTCAATCTTCCTATTCCTTGGATCGACCCTGTTACCACTAGCTGCAAAGCCTTGTTCATAGGCTTTATAAATCGTATTTTGGCAAGCCTCGACAGCTTGAGATTAAGTGATAGTTCAAAATATCGCGAACCAAAATTGGCGCCGTTGCCGGGGAGTAGGCATTTGATTGACTTTATGATTGAAGTTTGAATTTGATTTGTTGATGGTTGACTCAAAAATTTTTCTGTTTGTAAATTGTATGTTTGGATTTTTGTTTGTGTATGACCCGTTCCTCTGAGGGTAGATTGCAGTTTATCCCTGAGATTGACAGAGAGGAGCGGCGGTTACGAAGAGAGGCCCGTGAGGGGCAAAGACCGATTGAAGAAGAAGAAGGCAATCCCTTCTTGGTTGACGAGATGGCGCAAGGCGATGCGCCACAGACGCTTAAGCAACTGGCAGCGCCAGACCTGAACCTGCAGCCTTTGTGCATAAACTACCCCGTGGTAGCAGGTAACTTCGAGTTAAAATCCGGTTTAATTCACCAGTTACCTTCTTTCCATGGCAACGCAGGTGAGGACGCGAACAAACACTTAATGGAATTCCATTGCGTCTGCGCGGGGATGAAGCCCGCGGGGGTCACGGAGGAGCAATTGAATATGAGGGCATTCCCTTTTACGCTCAAGGACAAAGCCAAGGATTGGCTGTATTACCTGCCTTCCGGATCGATCAACACGTGGCAGGATATGAAGCGGGTATTCTTGGAGAAATACTTTCCCGCATCCTTAGCCACCACTCTGCGGAAGAGGATTTATGGGATCACCCAGGATGTCGGTGAGTCCCTGCACGAATACTGGGAACGCTTCGGGCGCCTGTGCGCGAGCTTCCCACATCATCAGATTGCCGATCAGTTATTGATTCAGTACTTTTATGAGGGGATGACGCCCCATGACCGGCAGATGATCGATGCAGTGAGTGGAGGGGCACTGATTGACAAGACCCCAGTTGAGGCCAAGCAGTTGATTGCAAACATGGCCACAAACTCGCAGCAATTTGGTATTCGGGGGCAAGGACAAGTGCACAGAGTGGCTCAGAGCCACGAGATGACTGAAATGAGGGCCCAGGTGGCCGAAATAGGCAGTATGTTGAAGAAAATCGTTGAAGGACACCGCGAGGCGGAGGAGGTCAACGCGATCGGGGGGTATGCTTCCAACCCAAGGAAGTACGACCCATATGCAAACACTTACAACCCCGGTTGGCGTGACCATCCTAACTTTAGCTACGGGAATAGGGAAGGACAATCTCGCTTCCAAGGCCAGTCTCAGGATAGGCCTAATTCTTCCACCCAGGCTCAAGCCTCGAGCTCCTCCAGCTCACTTGAAGAGATGGTAAGGACCATCGTGACTAGCACCAGCCAATTCCAAAAAGAGGCTCGAGAAGAGCTTAATTCTCACAAGGCAGAGCTGCAGAATTTGAACAAGCAGCTGACACAGATGGCGGTGTCTATCAGTAAACTTGAGAGCAAGAGCTCGGGGAAGCTTCCTTCCCAAACTACAGTAAACTCATGTGAAAACGTGAGTGCCATTCAGCTGCGCAGTGGGAAGTCACTTTCCACCAGAGTTGTGAAGGAAGCCACGGACAGCCTGAACAAGTCCGCCCCGCCTGCTCCCGAGGTTCAGAATGAGAAAAGAGATGAGAAGGTCAGTGTACCTGAGGATGTTGCCAGAGCACCATTCCCGAGTAGGCTTGCGAAGCCCACTTTGGAATCTGATGACGAGGAGGTCCTGCGAACCTTCCAGAAGGTGATGGTAAATATCCCGCTCCTAGAGGCAGTCAGTCAAGTGCCCAAATATGCAAAATTCCTAAGGAGCTGGTGCACTACGAAAAGGAAGTCCATAGGGACTGAGAAAAAGAAGGAAAACGTCTCTGCCATACTCCCAGGTACGTTGCCTGCAAAGTGCAACGATCCAGGTACCTTTACTATCCCTTGCACTATAGGTAGTAAAGTTGTTCATAATGCCATGTTAGACTTAGGAGCCTCTGTAAATGTTATGTCTTATGCACTGTTTCGTGAACTGAATTTAAATGAAATGCATGAGTGTAATGTTTTTGTTCAGTTGGCTAATGGGTCAAGCATATGTCCTAGGGGGAAGGTAGAGGATGTTTTGGTTAGAGTTGGGAATATGACGTTTCCCGCTGATTTCTTTGTTTTAGATATGAATGAAAACTCATCGCATACTTCGTCCTCCATGTTGTTAGGACGTCCTTTCCTTAAGACCGCTAGGGTCAAAATTGATGTGTTTAAGGGCGTTGTTTCTCTGGAGTTTGATGATACTTTGCATGAGTTCTCTTTATTTGATAGGAAGTCTGTTGAGAGTGTTAATATGATTGAGCATGATGAGAATGAGAGTCTACCCTCGCGCTTGAGGGATGGTTCCCATGTCTCAGTTAGGAAATCTGATTTGAATTTGTTTGATGATAATGCTGGTTTTTGCACTAACAATTCTGATATTCACGTGCTTGAGGCACGAAGAGTGCAAATGGTTTCAAATTTTGGATGCAGGACAAGTGTGGACAAGGACAAGTCTGGATCGTCCCCCGCACTTACAGACGATGGATGAGTCTGTGGAGAGAATACAGTCGAGCAACCGACTTTAAAAATTCTGCGCTTCTCGGAGGCACCCGAGCGATGGACTGTTTTTATGCTTTAGTTTAGTTTTTATTGCTTTCTAGATTAACTTAGTTTTAATTAGCTTGCTGTTTTTTTTTAGGAATCGAGGAAGAGAAGAAAATTTTGGGCTCTGATGCGTTTATGTGCCGCTTCCTCGCTCTCGCCAGCTTCACAAAGAGTCAAGGAAGTGTATTTCTTCTTCCCTTTTACTTTATTGCATCTGACTGGTTGGCATTGAGGACAATGCCAAATTTTGAAGTTGGGGGTGAAGTTAGTCTGACGGATATGCATGTGTAGTTTGTTGAGAAGTGCTATAATGATATTGAAGTGCTTGGGACTCTGCTTACTGTTTTCTGACTGTGATAGCCTAGGAAATGCATGTTGGAAATTTGAGCATGTTCATAATCGAGTTTTTGCATGAGTTTTGTGTTTCTTAGGTTCATGTCAAAAATTTTAAAATTTTTTCTGTTGCTCCCTTGCACTTATCGCGCACTTAGCAACCTCTCCCTAGATTCCGTAAGCTTTGTTTATCGCATGTTTAGCTAATTCTCGTTGTCACCCCGAAAGGCACCCTTAGGTAGCTTGTTGCATGAGAGTTAGTGGTTAGTTAATTGAGAAAGCATGTGCTTAGCCTAATATAAAAAAATAGAAAAGCATGTTTGGTAGAAAAATTCCTCTCGAGGCGCTCCTCCTTCTTATTAGCGCTTAAAGAAGTGAGCGTCAGTCCTTAAAAACGTGAAGCTTTGGCCAAAGTTTGACGTGTTAGGCAGCTCGAGTAGGAAAGAAAAAGAAACAAAAAAGTTGGTTCAAAGAACCCAAATAAAAGAGTACAAGGTACTTTTAAAAAGAATGAGAAAATAATTAGGTCTCTTAATTTGCTTCTCTCTCTCGTGTAAGTCAAGTGTAGCTGTTCTTAAACGCTAGAAGTAGGGGAAAAACGGGATGTGCGTTGCATGTAGGTTTTCCGGGTTTACGTGAGTTTAGGAGTGGTTGACTAGCACACACACACGTTAGGGGGCAAGAATTAATTTTTGATATGTCCTAGTTAATACATGAACAAAATGCTTCCATGATTATACTCGTGTTTAAATTTCAATATGCATGGAGGTTTGAGTTAGAATGCATGTAAGCACGTCCTTAGAGTCAATTTCTTTGTAGTGCTTGCTCGAGGACTAGCAATGTTTAAGTTGGGGGTGTTTGATAACTCCATTTTTGGAGCTATTAAATACTTCTTAATTATAGCTTAAGTCCGCTTTCAATTGATTAAATATATCTCTTTTGTAGGAGAAAAGCGGCAAAGAGCTCGTGCGTCCGTTGGGCATGTTCGAGTGCTTAAAGCAGAGTTTTAGCGCCCCGGAAATGCATCGGGAAGAGGGGAACTTGTTCCGTGAAGAAACGGGCCAAAACAGCCTTGGAGAGGCAAAGCTTCAGCCCCAAACCCGAGAGCCAGCGTCGAGACGCTGGCTCGACGCTGGAAAAACCAGAGAGCAAGCGTCGAGTGATAGCGTCGAGACGCTAACTCGACGCTGCCCTGGCGTCGAGACCCTGCTTGGCGTCGAGACGCTCCGGAGGAGGCGCATGCAGGAAATTTATCGGGGCAGCGTCGCGACGCCATCGCGAGCGCGCGCGCGGAAAACTTAGGGCACAGCGTCGAGACGCTGGCCTAGCGTCTCGACGCTACGACGATTGCAGAACTTATATTGACGATTTTTCTGCACATTTTGGACATCTTCTCCTTCATCTCTTCACCATTTTTGCTCGTTTTGGTCTTCTTCTTCTCCGTTTACTCTCTATTTTCCGTGGAGCTCCGCCATTGTTGGCATGCTAGTGAGCTCCACTTCCATTGTAATAAGTAGATGAATCCATCCTTGGCCACCTTTGGAGCGGGATTGACAAACCGCGCCATGAGCGGCTAAGGTAAGGGTGACGGTTTGGGATTAGTTTAGGGCGATTTTGTTAAACATATTTGGTTTTGATAATCTGAGCTTTGATATGCATATTGGTTCTGTTTACTTTGCATCTATCTACCTTGCTTAATCCAACGCGCATGTTAAAATACGACGATTGACACTCGAGTAGTTTTGCATGTTGTGTATGTTAAAGAGTAGCGATGTCGTGCCTCTCACTGCTCGACTAAGTAACACAGGTAGATAGAACTAAATCGAAGTATCGGGTCGGGTAGGATAATTGTTGATTGCATACGGCGTTTGCGGGCAATCTACTAGCAATTAGAATTCACGCTCGAATGTTCGTCGCGGTTAGCTAGTGACTGTCTAAATTTACCTTAGGGCTGATCACCTTGATGTAGGATTAGATAACGTGTAATTAGAACTGTGTGGTCTAATTAAAATCCATGGAGTCGGCTACTTTGGGGCTTCTCTGGTAGTCGTCCGCGTGTTCTGTAAACTGAATTCCATGTTATTAGCATTAAATGATAAACTGAATTTGTTTAACAATTGATCCCGAGACTCCCAAACCGTACACACGTTCTCTTCTTATTATTCTTTCTTCGTTAGCTTTCTCATTATTTCCCCTTTGCATGATAAAACCCCTCGTTACTAAAAATCTATTAATCAATTAAATCCCAATTTCATTAGTAATTTCAATCTTCCTATTCCTTGGATCGACCCTGTTACCACTGGCTGCAAAGCCTTGGTCATAGGCTTTATAAATCGTATTTTGGCAAGCCTCGACAGCTTGAGATTAAGCGATAGTTCAAAATATCGCGAACCAGTGTTCTTGTTGTGCTTTTCTTGCCCTCCTTCGGGCTGTGAGGTTACCGTTTTGGGTTGTTTTCTTGCTTTGGTACATTGGTTTTCCCAGTGGATTGTTCCTTTGTTTTTTGGTGCCCTTTGACCTCGGGCTTTGAGGTCCTTTTGCTTAATATAATCACCTTTGCAAAAAAAAAAAAAACCAAAGAGTGGATTGTGAATGTTTGATCAATACGAACCCACTTTTGAATAAAAAAAATTTCAAAAAATGCATCCCACCGGGGCGTTTTCGGTTTTTTGCAATTTCCATATCGCTCGTTTCTTCCCTTCTTTTCCAAACTTATGGTCGGGGACGTTTTTTAACCTCAAACTACAACTCTCGAAGCCTGCGAGTCTAATATCTAACAACCTTGCACCCCAATCTCAAAGCCCTAAAATCCTCAACGAGAGCATTTAAAGCACGTGCCAAAAAACCTGAGTAAGATTCCGAATTGCACAAACCCAAAGAGTGGATTGTGAATGTTTGATCAATACGAACCCATTTTTTAATAAAAAAAAATTTCAAAAAATGCATCCCACCGGGGCGTTTTCGGTTTTTTGCAATTTCCATATCGCTCGTTTCTTCCCTTCTTTTTTTTTTTGCAAAGGTGAATATATATTAAGCAAAAGACCTCAAAGCCCGAGGCCAAAGGGCACCAACAAACAAGAGAACAAACCACTGGGAAACCAATGTACCAAAACAAAACAAAGCAACCCAAACGGAAACCTCACAGCCCGAGGGAGAGCAACAAAACAAACAAACAAAAACACCCGACACCCAACCCACAGGCGGGAAGGAGCCAGAAAAGCCAAAAAGCAAAACAACACAACTCAAAGAGAAATGGAACACAACCGTAGCAAGAGGAAGCAGCAAGCCCGAGCACGAAACGAAGCAAACTCCCCAGGCTCCCAAACAACCGAAGCCATCAATTCCCCGGTCGACATGAGCAAAAAGGAGCGACTCTAGACCAGGTCAAGGAGCGCTAAAACAAAGCAGAGGGAGGACAGACAGATGCTGAGAGAAAAAGAGGCCAAGCTGGCCATCCATCATATGCAAGTGAGAAACCAGCTCCCCAAGCACGACCAAGAAACCCAAAACAAAGAAGAGGCCCTTCAACTCGTCTTCCCCCTACTTCTGGCAAAAGAACAACCATCAGGAATGCAGGCCCGACAGAAAGCCACAAGGACCAGGCAAGCATCGCTTCCGTCGACAAAGTCTGATCCAAGGACACCCACCAAAAACCGACACACCCTCCGGACAAGGCGCCTTTCGGGGTGACAACAAGCATCCAGAACAAACTCAACTCAAATTAGGAACCAAGACCACACCAGGGCAGAGAGCACCCACAGAACAGAGATGGACAACCAACTGCAGAAGTAGAAAGCACCGCCTGAACCAACCCCAACCGAGAGAGGCCCCCCACAGACAAGCCTCTCATAGCCACCACTCAAAACGCCCACCAGGGAAGAAGGAGCCAAGGACATCGAGGGGCTAAAACAGGGGAAGTGATAGGTCCATTTTGGAGCTATAATTATGTCCCTAATTCACGTTTATTATTGGCTTAATCTTGCTTTTATGCGATTATTGCAGGTGTTCTCGGTTATTCGCTCTCAAGAGCGTTTCGGCGCTTTTCAGAGCTTAATATCGCATTTTAAAGACCTAAGGACGCTTCCGGGGAAGATCCATGCAAAGGCATGAAGGTTGAGCACTTTGGAGAAATTGAAGTCAAAAATCCATGTATCAACCCGAGAGCTAGCGTCGAGCGACAGCGTCGCGACGCTAGCTCGACGCTGCCCAGCGTCTCGACGCTGCCAGAGCGTCTCGACGCCCCGAAGTCTGAAGCGTTGATTTGAAGAAAAACCCGAGAGCAAGCGTCGAGTGACAGCGTCTCGACGCTCGCTCGACGCCGACAGCGTCTCGACGCTGTGCGAGCGTCTCGACGCCACCCCGACTGCGCGCGCGCGGATTATTTAGGGCGCAGCGTCGAGACGCTGCCGAAGCGTCTCGACGCTACGACGGACTACTTAATGTTTTTGTCCGATTTTAGCCGCCATTATCATCTTCTACCTCGAGCTCCGCGCCTGATTTGACGTTCCAGCAGCTGTTTTCACCATGGGAGGGGCTAGGAAGCTCGATTTGAAGCCGTCCCACACCACACAAGTGATGAGTGAGTAGATTTACCGTTTTTGGCTCGGGATTGTAAAGGAGAAATTTAGTTTGAACTCTTGGTGAGGTTGTAGGATTGAAATTCTGAATTGGTTGGATATTTTATTGAATTGAGTTCTACTTCTTTGCTTAATCTATGAGCATGTTTGAATGATTTAGGACTAGGCACCCTTGATTTTGAGCATGTTCATTCGTTAAAGGATTTGATGCCGTGCCTCTCTGATCTGCCGAGTAACAAGGAATTATGACACCTTGAGCGTATTGGCGTCCTTGCGCTCTTGGTGGTCGTTCTTCCCGAATTAGAATTCCAAATCGACATACTAATTTCGCGTCCAAATTAGATAGTTGTCACAGTTAGCTCGTTGCTATCGTTCGGTCTTGGGAGAGCGTTGGCCGCCAATGTCCGAACGATATGCTTGATTAGCATGATTAATTATGTCTAATTAATTCCATGGAGCATGTCTGAGTTATTTATTAATTTTAGGCGGGCTGTGTATTCATAAAATGAATTAGCCATAATACTCGTCAGTCTATGATCCAAGAGGCATGCTAGATTCACTCCCGATAATCCCGAGTCGAAAACTCCGTTAGTTAAAGTCTTACCGTTTGCTTTGTTCCCATTTAGTTAATTGAAAACCAACAAATTCTCCCCATATTTCATTTATTTTAATAGGTTGCAAATTTAATTAAGATTAAGTCAAGATACCTTAATTCCCTGTGGATCGACCCCGTTGCCGCTACTCTACTAATAGTTTAGTGAATCCGGGCACTTATAAATTCATTTTGGCAGGTCTCGACAACCCGATGATTGGCGATAGTTCAATAATATCGTTACCAAAATTGGCGCCGTTGCCGGGGATCTAAGTGTAATTCGGCCTAATTTAAATTTGATTTGTAGACTTTTGATTTTTACTTTCAAAATTTTGTTTATTCTTTTATTATTTGCAATTTTGATCTGTTTGTTTAAGTGTGCTAGAAGTGCCAAATTTTTATTGAGAAAATGGAGACTGATGATGAGATTGGAGTCCCAAAAACGCTCAGACAGTGGACATCATTTGCTATGGGCCACCAACCTTCTTGTATTTCCTACCCGGAAATTTCAGGTGAGTTTGTGCTTAAATCGGGTTTAATTGACCATTTACCCTCTTTTTGTGGTGAAGCAGATGAGGATCCTTATAAATATCTCAAGGCTTTTCAAATGACAAGTTCTGCGATGTAGCCAGGCGGCATTACTGAAGATCAGCTCTACCTGAGAGCTTTTCCATTCACCTTGAGAGGTGAAGCTCGAGATTGGCTGCATTACTTGCCATCGGGAACCATTTTCACTTGGGAGAAGTTGCAGAGTCTATTCTTGGAAAGGTATTTCCCAGCCTCAAAAGCCAGAGCTGTGAAAAAAGATATCCGCCATTTTGAGCAAGGAAAGGACGAGGCATTTCACGAATGCTGGGAGAGATTCATTAAACTCTGTGAGAAATGCCCGAACCACCTGATAGCAGAAGCCGCGCTTATCGAATTCTTCTATGAAGGGTTGCTTCCGCATGACTGCCAGATGCTTGACGCATCGAGTGGAGGAGCACTTTGGGAGAAGACACCTGCGGAAGCCAGACAGTTGATTTCTAATATGGCTGAGAACCGTCGCTGTTAAGTCTCTGAAAGTGACTTATTTAGGACCCATTTAGCTTAAGAAGATGTACACATTTAGGTGTTTTTGTTAGCATTTAGCTTAAACCTATGCTTTAATATGAGAATTAGAAGAAGGTAGCTAATTTAGGACTTATGCACAATAGGTAGAAAAAGGGTTGAAAACCGAAGAAAAGAATGAAAAAATAACCATTGCAAATGAATTGCGGAATAATTGCGGTGACCGCAATTATTCAAGTTAAAACCGTAAGTTGGCTGATCATTTTCTGTTTAGATCCGACTTTTCAGGGATTCGTTCTTTCTCCTCCATCCATTCTGATATATGACGTTGAAGGTTGATGGTTCTCCTTGGCCCAAACGCACCTGCAAACTACTATAAAAGGGGGTCAAAGTCGGAGGTTCAGTCATCAATTCGAAGCGCAGAAGTCTTCCTGCAGTCCATCATTCCTCTCTAAATTCCTTTGCCGTCTGTTGGAGTGAGGTGATAACTCCATTTTGGAGCTATTAAATACGTCCTAATCATAGCTAAAGTCCGCTTTCAATTGATTAAATATATCTCTTTTGTAGGAGAAAAGCGGCAAAGAGCTCGTGCGTCCATTGGGCATGTTCGAGCGCTTAAAGCAGAGTTTTAGCGCCCCGGGAATGCATCGGGAAGAGGGGAATTTGTTCCGTGAAGAAACGGGCCAAAACAGCCTTGAAGAGGCATTGCATCAGCCCCAAACCCGAGAGCCAGCGTCGAGCTATAGCGTCGAGACGCTGGCTCGACGCTGGAAAAACCCGAGAGCAAGCGTCGAGTGATAGCGTCGAGACGCTAGCTCGACGCTGCCCTGGCGTCGAGACCCTGCTTGGCGTCGAGACGCTCCGGAGGAGGCGCGCGCAGGAATTTCATCGGGGCAGCGTTGCGACGCTGGCCTTGCGTCGCGACGCCAGCGCGCGCGCGCGGTTCACTTAGGGCACAGCGTCGAGACGCTGGCCTAGCGTCTCGACGCTACGACGAAGACAGTAGCTTAAGGACGATTTTTCTGCACATTTTTCATATCTTCTCCAAGCTTTTTCTCCTTCATCTCTCAACGGAATCCGGCGATTCTTCTTCCCTTCTTCCCCATTTTCTCTCTACTTTCCGTGGAGCTCCGCCATTGTTGGCATGCGAGTGAGCTCCACTTTCATTTGTAATACGTAGATGAACTCTTCCATGGTCGTTGGTGGAGCGGGATTGACGATCCGCGCCATGAGCGGCTAAGGTAAGGGTGAACGGTTTGGGAATGGTTTAGGAGGATTTTGTTAGACGATGTGGTTTTGATAATCTGAGTTTTGATTTATGCATATTGGGTTCTGTTTATTTGCATTTGTCTACTTTGCTTAATCCAACGCGCATGTTTAATTTCGACGATTGACACTCGAGTAATTATGCATGTTGTGTATGTTAAAGAGTAGCGATGCCGTGCCTCTCACTGCTCGACTAAGTAACACAGGTAGATGAAATTAAATCGAAGTATTAAGCCGTGTAGGATAGTTGTTGATTGCATACAGCGTTTGCGGGCAATCTACTAGCAATTTGAATTCACGCTTAAATGTTCGTCGCGGTTAGCTAGTGACTGTTTAGATTTACCTTAGGGCTGATCACCTTGATGTAAGCTTAGATAACGTGTAATTAGAACTGTGTGGTCTAATTAAAATCCATGGAGTCGGCTACTTTGGGGCATCTCTGGTAGTCGTCCGCGTGTATAATGAACTGAATACCATGATTTTAGCATTAAAGGATAAACCGAATTAGTCTAACAATTGATCCCGAGACTCCCCAAACCGTGCACACGTTCTCTACATATTATTCCTTTCTTCCGTTAGCTTTCTTATTGTTTTACCTCTGCATGATTAAAACCCCCCCGTTACCAATCAATCAATTAAATCCCAATTTCACTAGTAAATTCATTCTCCTATTCCTTGGATCGACCCTGTTACCACTGGCTGCAAAGCCTTGGCAATAGGCATTATAAATTTATTTTGGCAAGCCTCGACAGCTTGAGTTTATAGCGATAGTTCAAAAATATCGTTTACCAAAATTGGCGCCGTTGCCGGGGAGTAGGCAATTGATTGAATTTATGATTGAAGTTTGAATTTGATTCTTTGATGGTTGACTGAAAATTTTTTCCGTTTGTATGTTGTATGTTTAGATTTTTGTTTGTGTATGACCCGTTCCTCTGAGGGTAGTTTGCAGTATATTCCTGAGATTGACAGAGAGGAGCGGAGGTTACGTAGAGAAGCCCGGGAGGGGCAAGGAACATTTGAAAGAGAAGAAGGCAATCCCTTCTTATTTGACGAGATGGCGCAAGGTGAAGCGCCACGGACGCTGAAGCAACTGGCAGCGCCAGACCTGAACCTGCAACCTTTGTGCATTAACTACCCCGTGGTAGCAGGTAACTTTGAGTTGAAATCTGGTTTAATTCACCAGTTACCTTCTTTCCATGGAAACGCAGGTGAGGACGCGAACAAGCATTTGATGGAATTCCATTGCGTCTGCGCGGGAATGAAGCCCGCAGGGGTCACGGAGGAGCAACTGAATATGAGGGCATTCCCCTTCACGCTCAAGGACAAAGCCAGAGACTGGCTGTATTACTTGCCCTCCGGATCGATCAACACGTGGCAGGACATGAAGCGGGTATTTTTGGAGAAATACTTTCCCGCGTCCTTGGCCACCACTCTGCGGAAGAGGATTTATGGGATCACCCAGGATGTAGGTGAGTCCCTGCATGAGTATTGGGAACGCTTTGGGCGCCTGTGCGCGAGTTTCCCACACCACCAGATCGCCGATCAGCTGCTCATACAGTACTTTTATGAGGGGATGACGCCCCACGACAGGCAGATGATCGATGCAGCGAGTGGAGGGGCACTGATTGACAAGACCCCAGTTGAGGCCAAGCAGCTCATTGCAAATATGGCCACCAATTCGCAGCAGTTTGGGATCAGGGGGCAAGGACAAGTGCACAGCGTGGCTCAGAGCCATGAGATGTCTGAAATGAGGGCCCAGGTGGCCGAGATAGGGAGTATGTTGAAAAAATTTGTTGGAGGACACCGCGAAGAGGCGGAGGTCAATGCAATCGGGGGATATGCTTCCAACCCAAGGAAGTATGATCCATATGCTAGCACTTATAACCCCGGTTGGCGTGACCATCCTAACTTCAGCTATGGGAACAGGGAAGGACAAAATCGCTTCCAAGGCCAGTCCCAGGATAGGCCTAATTCTTCCACCCAGGCTCAAGCTTCGAGCTCCTCCAGCTCACTTGAAGAGATGGTAAGGACCATCGTGACTAGCACCAGCCAGTTCCAGAAAGAGGCTCGCGAGGAGCTTAATTCTCATAAGGCAGAGCTGCAGAATTTGAACAAGCAGCTGACACAAATGGCGGTGTCTATTAGTAAGATCGAGAGCAAGAGCTCGGGGAAGCTTCCTTCCCAAACTACAGTTAACTCATGTGAAAACGTGAGTGCTATTCAGCTGCGCAGTGGGAAATCACTTTCCCCCAGAGCTGCGAAGGAAGCCACGGACAGCCTGAACAAGTCCGCCCCGACTGCTCCTGAGACTCAGAATGAGAAGATAAATGAGAAGGTCAGTGTACCTGTGGATGTTGCCAAAGCACCATTCCCGAGTAGGCTTGCGAAGCCTACTTTGGAACCAGATGACGAGGAGGTCCTTCGAACCTTCCAGAAGGTGATGGTAAATATCCCGCTCCTTGAGGCAGTCAGTCAAGTGCCCAAATATGCAAAATTCCTGAGGAGCTGGTGCACTACGAAGAGAAAGTCCAAAGGGACTGAGAAAAAGAAAGAAAACGTCTCTGCCTTACTCCCAGGTTCGTTGCCTGCAAAGTGCAACGATCCAGGTATTTTTTGCACTATAGGTAGTAAAATTGTTCGTAATGCCATGTTAGACCTAGGAGCCTCTGTAAATGTTATGTCTTATGCATTGTATCGTGAACTGAATTTAAATGAAATGCATGAATGTAATGTTTCTGTTCAGTTGGCTAATGGGTCGAGCATTTGTCCTAGGGGGAAGGTAGAGGATGTTCTAGTTAGAGTAGGGAATATGACGTTTCCTGCTGATTTCCTTGTTTTAGATATGAAAGAAAATTTGTCGCATGCTTCGTCCTCTATGCTGTTAGGACGCCCTTTTCTTAAGACCGCTAGGGTCAAAATCGATGTGTATAAGGGCGTCGTTTCGTTAGAGTTTGATGATACTTTGCATGAGTTTTCTTTGTTTGATGGGAAATCTGTTGCGAATGTTTCTGTTGTTTGTGAGCATGATGAGAATGGGAGTCTACCCTCGCGCTTGAGGGATGGTTCCCATGTCTCAGTAAAAATTTCTGATTTGAATTTTTTGGATGATACTGCTGGTTTTTGCACTAACATGTCTAATATTCACGTGCCCGAGGCACGAAGAGTGCAAAACATTTTTCAGGTGGATGATGGTGGAAAAGGTGTGGCCTTGGACAAGTATGGATCGTCCCCCGCACCTACAGACTATGGATGAGTCTGTGGCGAGAATACAGTCGAGCAACCGACTTTAAAAATTCTGCGCTTCTCGGAGGCACCCGAGTGTTGAACTGTTTTTATGCTTTAGTTTAAGTTTTCTTGCTTTTTAGAATTAATTTAGCTTGCTGTTTTTTTTTAAGGGGAATCGAGGAAGAGAAGACAATTTTGGGCTCTGATGCGTTCGTGCACCGCTTCCTCGCCCTCGCCAGCTTCACAAAGAGTCAGGGAAGTGTACTTCTTCTTCCCTTTTACTTTGATGTATCTGACTGGTTGGCATTGAGGACAATGCCAAATTTTGAAGTTGGGGGTGGAGTAAGTCCGATGGATGTGCATGTGTAGTTTGTTGAGAAGTGCTATAAAGATATTGAAGTGCTTGGAACTCTGTTTACTGTTTTCTGACTGTGATAGCCTAGGAAATGCATGTTGGAATTCTGAGCATGTTCATAATCGAGTTTTTGCATGAGTTTTGTGTTTATTAGGTTCATGTCAAAAATTTTAAAATTTTTTCTGTTGCTCCCTTGCACTCATCGCGCACTTAGCAACTTCTCTCTAGATTCCGTAAGCTTGGTTTATCGCATGTTTAGCTAATTCTCGTTGTCACCCCGAAAGGCACCCTTAGGTAGCTTGTTGCATGAGATTTAGTAGCTAATTAATTGAGAAAGCATGTGCTTTGCCTAATGTAAAAAAAAAAAAAAAATAGAAAAGCATGTTTTGTAGAAAAGTTCCTCTCGAGGCGCTCCTCCTTCTTATTTGCGCTTAAAAGAAGTGAGCGTTAGTCCTTAAAAACGTGAAGTTTTATGCATGAATTTGACGTGTTAGGCAGCTCGAGTTGGAAAGAAAAAGAAATGAAAGGTTGGTTCAAAGAACCCAAAATAAAAAAGTACAAAGTACTTTTGAAAAAGAAAGAAAAAGAATGAGAAAATGATTAGGTCTCTTAATTTGCTTCTTTCTCTCGTGTAAATCAAGTGTAGCTGTTCTTAAACGCTAGAAGTAGGGGGAAAATGAGATGTGCGTTGCATGTTGGTTTTCCGGGTTTACGTGAGTTTAGGGGTAGTTGTCTAGCACACACACACGTTAGGGGGCAAGAGTTAATTTTTGATATGGCCTAATTGATACATGAACAAAGTGCTTCCATGATTATATTCGTGTTTGAAATTTCAATATGCATGGAGGTTTGAGTTAGAATGCATGTAATAGCGTCCTTAGAGTCAATGTCTTTGTAGTGCTTGCTCGAGGACTAGCAATGTTTAAGTTGGGGGTGTTTGATAACTCCATTTTGGAGCTATTAAATACGTCCTAATCATAGCTAAAGTCCGCTTTCAATTGATTAAATATATCTCTTTTGTAGGAGAAAAGCGGCAAAGAGCTCGTGCGTCCATTGGGCATGTTCGAGCGCTTAAAGCAGAGTTTTAGCGCCCCGGGAATGCATCGGGAAGAGGGGAATTTGTTCCGTGAAGAAACGGGCCAAAACAGCCTTGAAGAGGCATTGCATCAGCCCCAAACCCGAGAGCCAGCGTCGAGCTATAGCGTCGAGACGCTGGCTCGACGCTGGAAAAACCCGAGAGCAAGCGTCGAGTGATAGCGTCGAGACGCTAGCTCGACGCTGCCCTGGCGTCGAGACCCTGCTTGGCGTCGAGACGCTCCGGAGGAGGCGCGCGCAGGAATTTCATCGGGGCAGCGTTGCGACGCTGGCCTTGCGTCGCGACGCCAGCGCGCGCGCGCGGTTCACTTAGGGCACAGCGTCGAGACGCTGGCCTAGCGTCTCGACGCTACGACGAAGACAGTAGCTTAAGGACGATTTTTCTGCACATTTTTCATATCTTCTCCAAGCTTTTTCTCCTTCATCTCTCAACGGAATCCGGCGATTCTTCTTCCCTTCTTCCCCATTTTCTCTCTACTTTCCGTGGAGCTCCGCCATTGTTGGCATGCGAGTGAGCTCCACTTTCATTTGTAATACGTAGATGAACTCTTCCATGGTCGTTGGTGGAGCGGGATTGACGATCCGCGCCATGAGCGGCTAAGGTAAGGGTGAACGGTTTGGGAATGGTTTAGGAGGATTTTGTTAGACGATCTGGTTTTGATAATCTGAGTTTTGATTTATGCATATTGGGTTCTGTTTATTTGCATTTGTCTACTTTGCTTAATCCAACGCGCATGTTTAATTTCGACGATTGACACTCGAGTAATTATGCATGTTGTGTATGTTAAAGAGTAGCGATGCCGTGCCTCTCACTGCTCGACTAAGTAACACAGGTAGATGAAATTAAATCGAAGTATTAAGCCGTGTAGGATAGTTGTTGATTGCATACAGCGTTTGCGGGCAATCTACTAGCAATTTGAATTCACGCTTAAATGTTCGTCGCGGTTAGCTAGTGACTGTTTAGATTTACCTTAGGGCTGATCACCTTGATGTAAGCTTAGATAACGTGTAATTAGAACTGTGTGGTCTAATTAAAATCCATGGAGTCGGCTACTTTGGGGCATCTCTGGTAGTCGTCCGCGTGTATAATGAACTGAATACCATGATTTTAGCATTAAAGGATAAACCGAATTAGTCTAACAATTGATCCCGAGACTCCCCAAACCGTGCACACGTTCTCTACATATTATTCCTTTCTTCCGTTAGCTTTCTTATTGTTTTACCTCTGCATGATTAAAACCCCCCCGTTACCAATCAATCAATTAAATCCCAATTTCACTAGTAAATTCATTCTCCTATTCCTTGGATCGACCCTGTTACCACTGGCTGCAAAGCCTTGGCAATAGGCATTATAAATTTATTTTGGCAAGCCTCGACAGCTTGAGTTTATAGCGATAGTTCAAAAATATCGTTTACCATGAGGTTCTCAGCTTTTGGAGTCGAAAATCTGATAGGAAGGAGAGAAGATTCTTCTTCTCTCTCGATTGGATTCATCCAAGCACGGCTGAATTCTCATCGCCATCATTCGAGGCGACTGCCACGAAGTTTTCAGCAAGCCTTTACTGTTTTTTGTCCTTTTCTTCTCATTTCCATTACTGATCATTGTTGTTCTTAGTTTAGTCATTTCAATTACTGCATTTCGTTGTTGTCTGTCTTAGATTCAGTTCTTTTTAAGCTTTCCTTTGTCATTAAACACTTAAAGTAATCAAAGTAAATTTCTGCACTTCACAGTTTCTACCTTGTTCTGCTACGGTTTGTCTTGCCGTTTTACACGCATTTCTCTTCTAAGCATGTCTTTCTTATCTACCTTTTCTGTTCTCCACATATCCATGAGTAACTAAAATCACTTAGGGGCATGCTAATGACAGAACTATAGGCTAAAAAACGTGAGTCAAGTAGTCAGTTCAACACTCGAACATTGATTGTATGTAAGCTTCATCCCACGGGCAATTTCGATTGGCCATCCATTTTGTCCAAAGAACTCCTAACCTCTGGAAGGAGTAAGAGTTCAGAGTCATATAATCATGCTAGCCTTTCATGGTAATCAGGAAACGGCCTAGGAATAGGCGTTTCCCTAGTACAAACTGAACACTCCTGTTTAAACAAGATGCTTAAGTCCTTACTTTGAAGTCGAGTAAACTTGAGTCTCTAATGCATGGAATCGGACGATACTTGAGATAGAGTGAGTTTGATGTATAGAGAGTTGATCCAAAGCTTGATAATCGTAATAAAATGCCTATAGGATAGTCATTAGTAGCCCTTAATTCCCCATTCCAATCAGATTCGCTGCCATTTAATTGCGGAAACATTGCGGTCCTCGCAATTCTGCCTGTTTATCATTCTGTTTAGCTGTTTTCTTCCTCGATTATTAATTCCATCTCTTGTCCTTTAGGTCTATTTTTAACTTTAATTTGTTTATGTTATATCCCTCTACACATTCAGCAAAAAGTAGTTAATTAAAAACCAACTTTACCCCATCAAATTCATCCCATCTTTCTTAACATTCACACTTCGCGAATAGCTAAAAATGAGTCTCTGTGGAAAAAACGAATTAAATATACTTACTACTTGCTGTGAGACCATGTATGCTTGCATGTTCTAAGTGCTCTCTCTTTTCTTTTGCATATTTATCTTTACACATTGAGCACGCAACAAGTTTTTGGCGCCGCTGCCGGGGACTTATTTTAAGTAAAAACGAAGTTGTTAAGTTTGAAAATCAAGTTTATCATTGAGTGAAACTAATCTGTTTCATTTCTTTTGCAGGTGCCATTAAGGTAGTTTATGAGTGAGCGTTCACATAGTAATTTAGAGTTCGATCCTGAACCTGAAAGATCACTTCGAGCTAGGAATAAGGCAAAGAAACGTCTCTTTAAACAACCTCCTATACCTCAACCCACACCTGAAACTAAAGAAATGGGCGATCTAGTTCCAAATCCGGCACAAGCCATTCGCAACCCCATCGAAATAGCGAATGACAAGAATAGTGCCATTCTGTCATATCTAGTACCTATGCCTGGGGAGCTGAACCCCAGCATAATCCGTCCTGAAATCACTGCCCACTCATTCGAGTTAAAGCCAGTGATGTTCCAAATGTTGTCCACTGTGGGACAATTCTTTGGAATAGAAAATGAGGACCCCCATAACCACCTTAGGAACTTCCTAGGAGTTAGTGACACATTCCTAATCCCTGGAGTTTCCCAAGAAGCCCTGAGGCTATATCTTTTCCCTTACTCTTTGAGGGACAAAGCCAAAACATGGTTAAATTCATTGCCCTCAGGATCTGTCCGCAATTGGACAGATTTAGCAGAAAAATTCCTAGTCAAATACTTCCCACCTGATAGGAATTCAACCTTTCGTGATGATATCATAAAGTTTAAACAAGCTGATAATGAGTCTCTTCACGAAGCTTGGACTAGATTCAAAGACCTTCTCATTAAATGTCCACACCATGGCATTCCATGGTGTATCCAAATAGAAGTTTTCTTTAAAGGATGCAACCCCAGCACCAGACAAGTCTTAAATTCATCTGCTGGAGGTTCCATGTTGTCCAAGAGTTACAACGAAGCTTATGAGATCTTGGAGAAGATCTCAGCATCTCACTGTAGATGGTCAGACGATCCAGTAGAGCCAACTAGGGCTCAAGACAAGGATGCTCTAAGCGCCATGAGCACCCAAATAAATGCCCTGACCAACTTAGTCAAGCAAATGGCTCAGGCCAATCTCCAAACCAGTGCCAATACCGCCACAGCCATGTCAATGGGCACTCAACCAAATCAAGGCGAGGCACCTATCTGTGGATTCTGTGGGGAAGGGCACCCTTATGAATATTGCCCTGGGAATCCATCCTCAGTCTGCTATGTAGGAAGTCAGCAGCAGCCTAGGAATAACCCCTACTCACAAACTTACAATCCTGGTTGGAGAAACCACCCTAACCTGTCATGGGGTGGCCAACAAAACACTAACCAAAATCCCAACCAACCAAGGCCGAGTGGAACACCTGGTTTCACTCCCCAACATAACCAGTCAATGTACCAAAAACCTTACAATCAACCTGTAGGATCTTCTGTAGAAAACCTACTCAAGGAATATATAGCTAAGAATGATGCTACTCTTCAGAGCCAGCAAGCTACTCTTAGGAGCCTGGAAAACCAAATAGGCCAATTAGCCAATGAACTTAAAAGTAGGCCCCAAGGTAGACTCCCTGCTGATACCGAGGTACCAAGGAGAGATGGCAAAGAACAAGTTCAAGCCATTGAACTTAGGAGTGGAAGACCATTGGTGAGCATTACAAAGGACACACCAAAGAGAGTAGAGAACACTGAGTCTAGTGCTCCACTGGAATCTCTGCCAAGCCAAGGTCCACCACCAACTAGCACATCAGGAGCCAGGCTAGAGCCAATTGTAGAGGACGTAGAAGAAATTCCAAGGCCTCCACCTATCTTAAGGCGTCCTGACGTGCCTGCATATGTGCCACCACCTCCATACCCTCGAAGGCTTAAGAAGAAACAGGAACAGGAAGTTCATTTTAATAAATTTCTAGAAATACTTAAGCAAGTGCATGTGAATATTCCTTTTGTAGAAGTTTTACAGTCTATGCCTTCATATGTAAAGTTTTTGAAAGACATTATTACTAACAAAAGAATAATTGGTGAGTTTGAAACAGTAAACCTCACCGAGGAGTGCAGTGCCATCCTCCAAAACAAGCTGCCCAAGAAGGAGAAGGATCCTGGTTCCTTCACCCTACCTGTAGAACTTGGAGGCAAGCATGTGGGCAGAGCGCTTTGTGACCTGGGCGCCAGCATAAATCTCATGCCCCTGTCCCTATTCCGCCAGTTGGGAATGGGAGAAGCACGTCCAACCACAGTCACTTTACAACTAGCAGACAGATCCATCGCATATCCAGAAGGTAAGATTGAGGATATTCTAGTTAAAGTTGACAAGTTTATTTTCCTTGCAGATTTCATTGTCCTGGACTATGAGGCAGACAAGGAGGTTCCCATCCTGCTAGGTAGACCATTTCTAGCCACAGGTAGGGCACTAATAGACGTGCAAAAAGGTGAGTTAACTATGAGGGTTCATGATGAAGAGGTAAAATTTAGTGTTTACAAAGCTTTAAGGTATCCCTCTGATTCTGAGTCTTGTGCTAGCATTGATGTTGTTGACTCACTAATGGAAGAACAATTAGAGCATGTATTATTAACCAAGCATGCTAACGAATATGTAGGATTAGATGTAGATGATCTGAATGTATCTGACATAATGAATATGCCTGTAGATAGACCTCAGCATGTATGTATGACTATAGATTTAACTGATAGAACTGTAAATCCGTTAAAGCCCTCCATTGAGCATCCACCTGTTTTAGAACTGAAACCACTACCAACTCACCTCAAATATGCATATCTAGGAGATAATGATACGCTGCCGGTAATTATTTCTTCTAAGCTAAGTGAACAGCATGAGGTTGATTTAATTTTACTGCTTAAGCAACATAGGAAGGCTATAGCATGGACTATTGCTGATATTCGAGGCATTAGCCCTTCTTATTGTATGCACAAAATTATTCTAGAGGAAGAGCACACACCTAGGGTAGATCACCAGCGTAGGTTAAACCCCTCTATGAAAGAGGTAGTGAAAAAGGAAATAATAAAGTGGTTAGATGCAGGAGTAATTTTCCCCATAGCTAGTAGCCAGTGGGTGAGCCCCATCCAATGTGTACCTAAAAAGGGGGGAATAACTGTGGTAGTCAATGAGAACAACGAACTGATTCCAACAAGGACTGTCACAGGGTGGAGAGTGTGTATGGATTACAGAAAACTGAATAAAGAAACTAAAAAAGACCATTTCCCCCTACCATTTATTGACCAGATGCTAGACAGAATAGCTGGTAGAGCCTACTATTGTTTTCTAGATGGGTACTCTGGTTACAATCAAATTACTATAGACCCTAAGGATCAAGAGAAGACTACCTTCACTTGCCCTTTTGGAACGTTTGCCTTCCGCAGAATGCCTTTTGGCTTATGCAATGCACCGGCAACTTTCCAAAGGTGCATGATGGCAATCTTCTCTGAGTTGGATGAGTCCATAATAGAAATATTCATGGATGACTTCTCAGTCTTTGGGGACTCATTTAAAACCTGTCTAGAGAACCTAGGACAAGTCCTGGCTAGGTGTGAAGAGACCAACCTAGTCCTAAATTGGGAAAAATGCCATTTCATGGTAGATGAAGGGATTGTCTTAGGGCATCGAGTGTCAAGGGCAGGTGTAGAAGTGGATAGGGCAAAAATCGAGGTCATAGAGAAGTTGGTAGAGCCCCAGAATGTCAAGGCTATTAGGAGTTTCTTAGGGCATGCTGGCTTCTATAGAAGGTTCATCAAGGACTTTTCTAAGATAGCCAAGCCTCTATGTGAGCTACTGGAGCTAGGTAGGCCATTCATCTTCTCTAAAGAATGTGTAGTAGCTTGGAAAACCCTTAAGGAAGCACTGGTCACAGCACCAATCATAGTAGGACCAAATTGGGATCTCCCATTTGAGATGCTATGTGATGCTAGTGACTATGCTGTAGGAGTCATGTTAGGACAGAAGACTGACAAGCTCACACATCCTGTCTATTATGCTAGTAAGACCTTGAACGAGGCTCAATGTAACTATACAACTACAGAGAAGGAGATGCTTGCTGTAGTATTTGCTTGTGAAAAATTTAGGAACTATATTGTAGGAACTAGGACCATTGTATATACTGACCATTCTGCTTTAAAATATCTGATGAGGAAGGCTGATGCTAAGCCTAGATTGATTAGATGGGTGTTATTGCTGCAGGAATTCGATTTGGACATTCGGGACAAGAAGGGATGTGAAAACGTGGTTGCAGATCACCTGTCTCGATTGCAGCACAATTGCGAAAAAATTGCGGACCCCGCAATTTCTGATGCTTTTATAGATGAACATATCTTTGCTTTGACTCATCGTGAAAACGATGAGGAACCGTGGTTTGCTGACATTGCTAACTTCCGTGCATCACAGGTATTACCAGTGTTCAAGGGAGGACAAGAGAAGAAGAGGTTCCTCCATGAAGCAAGGAAATTCATCTGGGATGACCCCATACTTTACAGGACCTGTGCTGATGGGTTGTTGAGGAAGTGTGTTACAGCTGCTGAAGCGAAGTCTGTGCTGCAGCACTGTCACTCATCTCCTTACGGTGGGCACTTTGGTGGTCAAAGAACAACTGCTAAGGTATTTCAGAGTGGCTACTACTGGCCAACAATCTTCAAGGACGCCCACAATTATGCCCACAACTGTGACGAATGCCAAAGGACAGGTAACCTCAGTCGTAAGGATGAGATGCCTCTCACCTACATCTTAGAGTTGGAGCTCTTTGATGTGTGGGGCATTGATTTCATGGGACCATTCCCTCCATCATCAGGTAACCTGTACATTTTAGTAGCAGTAGACTACGTGTCAAAGTGGGTAGAAGCTAAGGCATGTCCTAATAATGATGCTAAAACAGTCACTAACTTCTTGCATAGACACATTTTCACTAGATTTGGGACTCCTCGTGCTATCATTAGTGATGAGGGGTCACATTTCATTAATAAGGCTATGGAGAAATTATTGGCTAAATATAACATTAGACATAGGGTAGCTACTCCCTATCACCCACACTCAAATGGCCAAGCTGAGATTTCCAATAGGGAGATAAAGAACATCCTAGAAAAGGTAGTCAAACCTAATAGGAAAGACTGGTCTTTCAAGCTTGAGGATGCACTTTGGGCTTATAGAACAGCATATAAGACACCTCTAGGAATGTCTCCCTATAGGTTGGTGTATGGCAAGGCTTGCCACTTGCCACTTGAGTTGGAGAACAAGGCATTCTGGGCCATGAAAGAATTAAATTTTTGTGTGAAGGATGCAGGGACATTAAGATCTTTACAGCTACATGAACTTGATGAGCTTAGGCACATGGCCTATGAGAATGCCAAGATGTACAAAGAAAAGACAAAAATATGGCATGACAGTAGACTCAGGATCAAAGACTTTAAAAAGGGCCAACTTGTATTATTATTTAACTCACGATTAAAGCTATTTCCAGGCAAATTAAAGTCTAGATGGTCAGGTCCATTTATTATTACTAATGTCTTTGTTCATGGTGCCATAGAGATTAAAAAATTGCAGCAAGGACAGCCATTTATGGTCAATGGTGCTAGGTTGAAGCACTACTATGAGGAGGGGGATGTGAAGACTCTCTCGGCCTTCCTCCTACATGAAGCATGAAGTTAGAAACGAGAGAGAACGAGTGGTTACTGTGCTCGTTTAGTCAAGGCCAATGCCTTAGTTTATTTTTTCTGTTTTTTCGATGATTGTTTGTATGTTTTGTGAGGTATTTTTAATTGCGTAGTTAATGTTTGTTTTATTTGTTTTTGTAGGGAATCGAAAGAGGGGATCAAGGGGAGTAAATCCCACTTTAAAAATCAAGAAACGGTTGAGCCAAATGAAAGATACGGGCGATCAAAGTTTGGATTTGTTATGAAATATTGTCCCTAGAATTGCGCAAAAATTGCTGGATCCGCAAAAAGAGCCGTTGGGATTTTTTCCGTTGCTTTTATAGCCGTTAGAAGGCGCCCGATTGATACGATCCTCTCATTCTTTGCTCTCCAAGATTTCTGCGATTCTCTCCACCTTTGATCTCTCTCTCCAAACCTCCAAGATTCGACAATGGTTTCCACTAGGGCTGAGAGATCCGCCGCCAAGAAGAAGGCCGACGACGCAGCTGAAGCGGCTGCAAGGGAAGCGCTTCTCGCCCTTGCTGATGAGGGTGCTGTACGCACTGGCCGTCTCTCCAAGCTTCCTGTTCGTAGGAAGAAGTGGAGGGTGGTCACTGAGATCCCTGCTGGGCCATCTGAGCCAGTGGGCACGCCAAAGAAGCGCCGGTGGACTGTCAAGACTGCCGCCGAACGAACCATCGCCAAGACTCCCTCTGTGGAGAGTCAAGAACCTGATCGTGCATCTCACGAGTCAGCAAAGGAAGGTTCGTCGCCGTCTGTGTCACCTGTGCGCAGCCCTCTCCCATCTGAACCGGTGCAAAGCACAGAATCATCACCGCCTGCGCAGCGCGTCGAGTCATCTCCAGCGCTTCAGAGTTCTGATCTACCACCTGCGGCTGTGCAGAGTCCTGAACTGCCGTCTTCGCCATGGAGTTCTGCACATACACCATCAGCAGAGCACAATTCTCCACGGCCTGATCCTGAATTCCCCTATGGGGATTATCAGGAGTCCACGCAAGGCAGTGGAGATGCTGGGGAAGAAGAAGTCTTCTCTCCTATGAGGGAAGACAGCCCTGATGTTCCTGCACAGCAGGACGATTCTATGGAAGAAACGTTGGGGGCTTGCCTCCAACAGATCAACATGGAGAAAGAGAAGAAGAAGGCCAAGAAGGAGGCCAAGAAAGCCAAGAAACTGAAGAAGAAGAAGGCCAAGCGAGTGCCTTCAGCAGACAAAGACAGTACTGAGCCTTCGCTCAAACGCCTCAAGGTGGAGGCTGCTGAATCTTCCAAGCCAGCCGATAAGGGGAAGGCTAAACTCTACCCTGAAGACGAACCTCCGTCAGTGAGGTATGTCTCGTCTGATGCTGAATCCAGGGGCGTGGAGCTGAGGAAAAGGGACCTGTTGCACGAGAAGGGGTTCCTTGATCGACTTGCTGACCTGCCGCAGTTCTTGCGCGCAGGGGTGATCAACCATGGCTGGGAGGAATTCTGCCGACCTCCCAATCCAGCATACACGAGCATGGTGTATGACTTTTATGCTAACGTGCTCAGCCCTGAGGATGGCCTCTCTGTGGTCAGAGGGGTGGAGGTTGATTTCTCAGCCAAAGCCATTAATGAAGCATTTGGTCTAAGGGGCCAGCCTCACACAGATTATGCACGGATAGTTGATGAGCCGACCGAGGCTGTGCTGGAAGAAGCCATCCGCACCATTGGCCAGCCTGAGGCCTCCTGGACAGTCTCACGCAATGGGCGGCACACGCTCATGAGTGCCAACCTCACGGCTAAGGCAGCTGTGTGGTTTTCATTCGTAAGAAGAAGACTCTCCCCAGTAACTCATGAGACTACAATTAACCAGAGCCGTTCGCTGCTGGTTTATGCTATAATGAGAGGTCTCACGATCAACGTGGGAGAAGTCATCACTGCTGCCATAGCTGAGTGTGCAAAAAAGGGTAAGGGGCCGTTATTTTTCCCCAACATCATAACAAAGTTATGCTTGCTTGCAGGAGTTCCCACCGAGCGCTTGGAGCAGCAGCTGCCCTACACAGGCCATCTGGAGTTGCCTGCACACCTAAGGCTGAGAAGAAAGGGCAACATGGAATTTGAGTTGGATAGGCTGGCGGCTGAACAGTCCCTATCCATGGCCTGCTTGATGGACATGCAGAGGAGAATGGCTCAATGGGCCAACTATGCGCAGGCGAGGGACAGAGAAGTTGCAGACCAGTTGGGGTGCATCTTCCCAGACTTCCCCACCAACCTCCTAACTCCATGGGTGCCCCCACGACCAAGGCGACCAGATGAGGATGATGAGAATTGAGTGCTGGTTTGAAGAGCACTAGAGGGAGTATTACTGATCCCTTCAGAAACAAAAGACAATTTTCCTGCTTTTTGATAGAATAATGTATAATATGCTGTTTTGGATTCAGTTTTTGATCTGTTTTTAATGTTTAGTTTTATGCTTTTTCTTTTGCTTAGTCTAGTTTGATGTTAGCTGAATAGGTAGGATAATTTAGTTTTATTTTTAGGATGCCTGAGTAACGGGAAAAAGCATGCTAGGGGCCTGAGTTAATGTTATATCTGCCCGGATTGGATTGCGAAATAATTGCGGTTCCCGCAATTTTTGTGACTAATAGCATGTTTTGGACTGTCTGTTTAGTTAGGCTGTGATCTGTTAAATTCTATCTTTTGCTGCTCGCATGACTACCTTATATAGCTGATCTTGAAGCATGCTGGATGAGTGTCATAGGACACCTTTTGATAGTTTAAATTTGCCTCTGAATAGTGCTCAGCATGCATAAACCATAAGTCCTGAAACCTGTCTGTTATGTTCAAATTTTCTGCTGCTGGGATAGTTGCTTCTAGAATGTTTTGCCTATGCCTAGGATGTTTAGATTCTCTTTGTTTTACTTTAGACTAGATGCTTCTAGGATAAGTTTGGGGGTGTGCCACCTCAAACACTCATTGGGGACAATGAGTAGTTGAAGTTTGGGGGAGGCCACCCTAGGCCTAGGAACATTCCTCTCTTCCTTAGGACATAAGCATTCTTCTTCTCCTAAAAAATGTTTTGTGATAAATAGAAAAAGTGAAAAAAAAATAGAATAAAGAGGGGAGTCTTTCTCAAGTGGCTGAGTAATCAGTGCCAAGTGTGTAAACCACAAGTGGCATTGCATCAAAAGGCAAACCAAGGGGAGACTCCACCTAAGTAAAGAAAAAAGGAGAAATAGGGGAAGAAGAATGTATGCTTGGGAGTTATAATCTTGTGGCTTAGATGTCCTATGAAAAAAAGAACTCTGATCCTTAATGAGCTAAGCACAAGGTTGTAGCTTTTAGGTTTGTCTAGGGAGATGAATGTATATCCAATGTAGTGATGCCAGGGTTTAGGTTGTTCTCTAAAAGTACCACTGTCACCGTTAAAACTAAGACTGGCATGACTCTAAGGAATCCTAGACACATTAAAAATAAGCTAGAAGCATGTACTGAGTCTAGAGTAAAGCTTGGTAGAATTTGAAACCTTAGGGATAGTGGCATGATATCACAAAAGTAGTTAGATCAGTAGTAGGGGGTTAACAAAGACAGTAGGTATAGTAGGCAGGTGAAGTCAGAAGAAGCTAGACAAGAGGTTAGTTCTAAACTTAGAAGTGTGTCACAGGACAGCATTGCTAGAGATAGGGTTATAAGGGAGTTAGTGAGTGGTTAAAGAAAAAGAAACAGCAGCCTAGGTAAGTCCTTAGTATGCTTGAGGACAAGCAAAGCCTTAAGTTTGGGGGTGTGTTAAGTCTCTGAAAGTGACTTATTTAGGACCCATTTAGCTTAAGAAGATGTACACATTTAGGTGTTTTTGTTAGCATTTAGCTTAAACCTATGCTTTAATATGAGAATTAGAAGAAGGTAGCTAATTTAGGACTTATGCACAATAGGTAGAAAAAGGGTTGAAAACCGAAGAAAAGAATGAAAAAATAACCATTGCAAATGAATTGCGGAATAATTGCGGTGACCGCAATTATTCAAGTTAAAACCGTAAGTTGGCTGATCATTTTCTGTTTAGATCCGACTTTTCAGGGATTCGTTCTTTCTCCTCCATCCATTCTGATATATGACGTTGAAGGTTGATGGTTCTCCTTGGCCCAAACGCACCTGCAAACTACTATAAAAGGGGGTCAAAGTCGGAGGTTCAGTCATCAATTCGAAGCGCAGAAGTCTTCCTGCAGTCCATCATTCCTCTCTAAATTCCTTTGCCGTCTGTTGGAGTGAGGTTCTCAGCTTTTGGAGTCGAAAATCTGATAGGAAGGAGAGAAGATTCTTCTTCTCTCTCGATTGGATTCATCCAAGCACGGCTGAATTCTCATCGCCATCATTCGAGGCGACTGCCACGAAGTTTTCAGCAAGCCTTTACTGTTTTTTGTCCTTTTCTTCTCATTTCCATTACTGATCATTGTTGTTCTTAGTTTAGTCATTTCAATTACTGCATTTCGTTGTTGTCTGTCTTAGATTCAGTTCTTTTTAAGCTTTCCTTTGTCATTAAACACTTAAAGTAATCAAAGTAAATTTCTGCACTTCACAGTTTCTACCTTGTTCTGCTACGGTTTGTCTTGCCGTTTTACACGCATTTCTCTTCTAAGCATGTCTTTCTTATCTACCTTTTCTGTTCTCCACATATCCATGAGTAACTAAAATCACTTAGGGGCATGCTAATGACAGAACTATAGGCTAAAAAACGTGAGTCAAGTAGTCAGTTCAACACTCGAACATTGATTGTATGTAAGCTTCATCCCACGGGCAATTTCGATTGGCCATCCATTTTGTCCAAAGAACTCCTAACCTCTGGAAGGAGTAAGAGTTCAGAGTCATATAATCATGCTAGCCTTTCATGGTAATCAGGAAACGGCCTAGGAATAGGCGTTTCCCTAGTACAAACTGAACACTCCTGTTTAAACAAGATGCTTAAGTCCTTACTTTGAAGTCGAGTAAACTTGAGTCTCTAATGCATGGAATCGGACGATACTTGAGATAGAGTGAGTTTGATGTATAGAGAGTTGATCCAAAGCTTGATAATCGTAATAAAATGCCTATAGGATAGTCATTAGTAGCCCTTAATTCCCCATTCCAATCAGATTCGCTGCCATTTAATTGCGGAAACATTGCGGTCCTCGCAATTCTGCCTGTTTATCATTCTGTTTAGCTGTTTTCTTCCTCGATTATTAATTCCATCTCTTGTCCTTTAGGTCTATTTTTAACTTTAATTTGTTTATGTTATATCCCTCTACACATTCAGCAAAAAGTAGTTAATTAAAAACCAACTTTACCCCATCAAATTCATCCCATCTTTCTTAACATTCACACTTCGCGAATAGCTAAAAATGAGTCTCTGTGGAAAAAACGAATTAAATATACTTACTACTTGCTGTGAGACCATGTATGCTTGCATGTTCTAAGTGCTCTCTCTTTTCTTTTGCATATTTATCTTTACACATTGAGCACGCAACAGTCGCCAATACGGAGGAAGGAACGAGTATGCTAAAATTTCTACCGACGTAGCAGAGCTCAAGGAACAAGTATCTCAGGTATTTGGTTTAATTCATGCGATGCAAGAAAAATCATCTCAGGCTGTTTCTTCTATTTCAGGTCAAGCCATTGAAGGCATGTTCAAATCGCTTATGGAAGCTAGCAATGAGACCAGGTCGCAGATGAAATCTCTAAGAGATGAGTTCACGGAGGTGAAAGAAAGAATGAGTAAAATTGAAGCCAAAGCGGAAGGCGTTAGTGCAATAAACCTCAGAAGTGGTAAAGAAGTGCCATCTCAAACCACTCCCGAGAGTCCTCCAAAAGATTCAGAGATATCTCCAGATAAGTGTTTTAAAGCACCCTCTGAAACTGTTGTAACTCCTCCTATGGTTTCTATGAAGTCTTACACTCCCGTTGCTCCTTTTCCTACTAGGCTAGCGAGGCCATCTAAGGAGGTCGACGACGCGGATGTCCTTGAGACACTGAGAAAAGTTGGGATCAATATACCGCTGCTTGATGCAATTCAGCAAATCCCAAGGTACGCTAAATTCCTTAAGGAGATGTGCACTATGAAGAGAAAGACTAAAAGTGCTGAGAGAGTCATGGTAAGCAAGAATGTTTCTGCCCTGATAACCCAAGGTATTCCAAGCAAATGCCAGGACCCAGGTATATTCCTCTTGCCATGCACCATAGGGGATAGAGAAATCGAGCACGCTATGCTAGACTTAGGAGCCTCAATTAATGTTATGCCATACTCAGTCTATAAGAATCTCGGTTTAGATGGTATGCAGGAAACCAGTATAATTATCCAGTTAGCTAATAGGTCTTCTATTCGTCCTTTAGGATTGATTGAGGATGTGTTGGTTAAAGTTAAAGATTTGATCTTCCCTGCTGATTTTTATGTGATAAAGATGGAAGAAAATACATCCACCACTTCAGTTTTACTTGGTAGACCATTCATGAAAACCGCTAAGACAAAAATTAATGTGCATGATGGTACCTTATCTGTTGAGTATGAAGGGGATGTATTCGAATTTAATGTATTCGATGCCATGAAACAACAAGCGGATGTGCATTCTGTCTGTAAGATTGATCTGATAGATACTTTAGAACAAGAAGAATGAATGATTGTTGTAGAAGGGGATGACCCGCTCGTTTTTACTGAAATTGTTGGAGAAAGTGAAAGTAGTGTTCCTATATTGTCTGACTCATCTGAACAACCTACTTTTGCTCTTGAGACATGTGAAAAGCCAACTAATATGTTACCTTCTCTTTTGCAGGCTCCCAAGTTGGAATTAAAGGAGTTGCCGGGTCATCTCAAGTATGTATACTTGGGTGAGGTAGAGACACTCCCGGTAATTATCTCCAAGGAGCTTACATCGAAGCAAGAAAGCGAGTTGGTTGAAGTTTTGAAAATAAACAAAAGAGCCATTGGATGGACGTTGGCAGATTTGCACGGGTTGAGTCCAGTGTTGTGCATGCACACGATTCGACTGGATGAGGGAGCAAAGCCATCCCGGGAGCCTCAGCGGAGACTGAACCCTGCAATGAAAGAGGTAGTGTTGTCTGAGATACACAAACTCCTGGATGCAGGTATTATCTTTCCCATTTCTGATAGCCAGTGGGTTAGCCCTATTCATGTTGTACCTAAAAAGACGGGCATAACTGTTATTAGGAATGATAAGGGAGAGTTAGTACCTAAGAGAGTGCAAAATGGTTGGAGAATGTGTATAGATTTTAGAAAACTGAATGATGTGACTAAGAAGGACCATTTTCCGATTCCCTTCATAGATCAAATGGTGGAGCGTTTAGCTGGGAAGCCATTCTTCTGTTTTCTAGATGGTTTTTCTGGGTTTTATCAAATTCCCATAGCCCAGGAAGACCAAGAAAAGACTACTTTTACCTGTCCATTCGGAACTTACGCATATAGGAGAATGCCCTTTGGGCTTTGTAATGCTCCAGGAACTTTTCAGCGATGCATGATGAGCATACTTTCTGAATTTGTAGAAAAATGCATCGAAGTTTTTATGAATGATTTCACCGTATATGGAAGTTCATTTGAGGATTGCCTGTTTAACTTGTCTAGAGTCATGGAAAGATGCATCGAAACTAATCTTGTTTTAAATTTTGAAAAGTGTCATTTCATGGCCAGTCAGGGCATAGTATTGGGTCACGTTGTGTCAGCTAAGGGGATAGAGGTTGATAAAGCAAAAATTGATGTCATATCTGATTTACCTTACCCCACGAACCTTCGGGAAGTGCGTTCTTTTCTTGGTCACGCAGGTTTTTACCGCAGGTTCATTAAAGACTTCTCGAAGATAGTGACCCCGATGACAAGCTTGCTGAAAAACGATGTTCCATTCTGTTTTGACAAGCAGTGCAAGCTTGCCTTCGATGTCCTGAAGAAGTGCTTGACCAACGCACCCATCATTCATCCACCGCAGTGGGGGACTCCTTTCGAGATCATGTGCGACGCAAGCAATTATGCCGTGGGCGCGGTGTTGGGTCAGAGGATAGACAAGAAGAGCCATGTGATCTATTATGCCTCCAGGACGCTCAATTCCGCGCAGATCGGTTACACAACAACAGAGAAGGAGCTGCTTTCCATTGTTTTCGCTCTTGATAAATTTCGGCCATATATTCTTGGATCTAAAGTGATTGTTTTTTATGATCATGCAGCAGTTCGATACTTGATGAACAAGAAGGACTCGAAGCCTAGATTGCTCAGATGGGTATTATTACTCCAGGAGTTCGACGTCTCTGTTCAGGACAGAAAAGGATCAGAAAATACCGTTGCTGACCACTTGAGCCGTATTGTGCGTAATGAGGACGATCTGCCTCTGAATGACGAATTCCCTGATGAAGTTCTTTTCCAGGTGAGTGTGGAGACACCATGGTACGCCGACATTGTCAACTACTTGGTCACAGGTACGTTCCCATTCGATTTTTCATATAATCAAAGAGCTAAGCTGAAGAGCGAAGCCAAGACATATGTTTGGGAAGAGCCCATTTTATGGAAATTTTGTGCTGACCAGGTAATTAGGAAGTGCGTCCCTAAGTCTGAACATAGGTCCATCCTTACCTTTTGCCATGAATTTGCATGTGGGGGACACTTTGGGCAAAATAGGACCGCAAGAAAAATTTTAGATTGTGGATTTTTCTGGCCATCACTGTTTAAGGATTGTTATGAATTTTGTAAATCTTGTGATCAGTGTCAGAGAAAAGGGTCCATCACTAGTAGGAATGAAATGCTCCAAAACCCCATTCTAACTTGTGAAATTTTTGAGGTTTGGGGTATGGACTTTATGGCACCCTTTCCCCCTTCATTTGGTTTTGTCTATATCTTATTGGCTGTGGACTACGTGTCTAAGTGGGTGGAGGCTAAGGCCACCAAAGTTGATACTGCTAATGTTGTTTCAAGTTTTGTCAAATCCAATATTTTTAGCAGGTATGGAGTTCCGCGAGCCATCATAAGCGACCAGGGGAGCCACTTCTGCAACAACACGATCCAGGCCTTGATGAGGAAGTATGGGGTAAATCACAAAATCTCTACCCCGTACCATCCTCAAACCAATGGCCAAGCAGAAGTCTCCAATCGAGAGGTGAAGACCATCCTCGAGAAAACAGTAAGTCCAGGAAGGAAGGATTGGAGCCTCAGGCTGGAGGACGCTTTGTGGGCTTACCGTACGGCTTACAAAACCCCCATAGGGATGTCTCCCTACCAGATGGTTTATGGTAAAGCCTGTCATTTCCCCGTGGAGATCGAACACAAAGCTTACTGGGCCGTGAAGAAGTGCAACATGGACTTTGACTTGGTGGGCGAAGAAAGACTCCTCAAATTGCAAGAACTGGAGGAGCTTCGCCTGGATGCATATGAGAACTCGAAGACCTACAAGGAAAAGACCAAGATATTCCACGACAGGCGAGTCGTCAGAAAACACTTCGAAGTTGGTCAGAAGGTCTTATTGTTCAACTCCCGCCTGAAGTTCATGCCAGGTAAACTTCGTTCCAGGTGGCTTGGTCCTTTCATTATAACTGATGTCCGTCACTATGGTGCAGTCAAGATTCAGAGCCTGGATACAGAGAAAGAATACACAGTGAATGGCCAACGATTGAAGATCTTTCATGAGGGAATGTCAGAGGACTTCGACGACCATGCCTACTTGAAAGAGCCTGATTATGAGAAAGGATAAAATGAGTTTTGGTAAAGTCGAGCAATCGACTCTAAAAATTTGCGCTACTCGGAGGCACCCGAGCTTGAACTGTACATGCTTTTTGTTTATTTTACTGTCTTTAGGATTAGCTTAGGTTCCTACTCTGATGTTATGAATTTTCAGGTGAAACAATGGCTCGTCCTTGCGGTTTATTGGCTAAAGTTTAAGCACGCTCTCCAACCCTCTAAGTCACAATTCAGGGAAGGTTTTCTTTCCTTTCATTTTGACTATGCGTATTTGGTCCAATGAGGACATTGTCCATTTTTAAGTTGGGGGTGGTGGGTTGTGCCTTATAGTGATTGTCGAGCTTAGTTGTGGAATCCTGATTAACTTGTTGAGTTATGGTGAATGCATGTTAGTCCGATTATGAAATTCTGTGATGTACTGTCAAAGCCTTCGTATGTGTATCTGTCGTGAAATTCAGCATAATTGCGTATGTTAAGGCCATTTTGAAAAAACATTTCAAAAATATTTCCCTGTTTAAGCTTCGCATGTTAGCACTCTATCTTGGATCTGTGGGTTTAGGGTAGCTCTGTTTGTTTTGAAATTCGTTGTCACCTCGAAAGGCAACCTTAGGATGGGCTAAGATTCGCTCTTGTTTGTAATCCATGCGCTTAAAATGTTAACATGATCTTTAGGCTAAAAGAAAAGGAACGCATATTTCATAAAAAGAGAAAGAGTAATCTCCTGAGGTGTTCCTCCTTCTTGAGTTGCCCTAGTAGCCAGGGGCGGTCGTGTAACCCACGGTCGCCACTGCATGAAAAGGAAGCACAAAGAAGTGAACGCTAGTCCTTAAAAATGTGAATTTTGCCCGTGGTCAGATGCACTGTGCAATGAAATTGCAGGCAAGCTGAAACGAAAGTAAAATTGACATGTTAGGCGCTCATAAAAAAAAAAAAAAAATGCCTCGCGATGTATTACTCGCTTAGACGACGAATTGCCCTTAGACTGTTATGTTTAGCCATAAGTAGGGGGAAGGCGGAGTTTTAGGATAGATAGAGGTGTTCTAAGCCTGTTGAAATCTAAGATCGAAGAGCTAAGACCGAAGCTTAATTAGGGAAGCATCTTTAAATTTTTCGAATTGTTCTTAACTCATGTATGCATGCAGCTATTTCTTTCAAACACAAATGTCCTGTCTTTTCCAGTACTGAGAATCGAGTCCCTAGCATGTATTCTCGTTTTATTTGATTAATCAGAATTCCACCTTGCTCGAGGACTAGCAAGAATTAAGTTGGGGGTGTTTGATAGGTCCATTTTGGAGCTATAATTATGTCCCTAATTCACGTTTATTATTGGCTTAATCTTGCTTTTATGCGATTATTGCAGGTGTTCTCGGTTATTCGCTCTCAAGAGCGTTTCGGCGCTTTTCAGAGCTTAATATCGCATTTTAAAGACCTAAGGACGCTTCCGGGGAAGATCCATGCAAAGGCATGAAGGTTGAGCACTTTGGAGAAATTGAAGGCAAAAATCCATGTATCAACCCGAGAGCTAGCGTCGAGCGACAGCGTCGCGACGCTAGCTCGACGCTGCCCAGCGTCGAGACGCTGCCAGAGCGGCTCGACGCCCCGAAGTCTGAAGCGTTGATTTGAAGAAAAACCCGAGAGCAAGCGTCGAGTGACAGCGTCTCGACGCTCGCTCGACGCCGACAGCGTCTCGACGCTGTGCGAGCGTCTCGACGCCACCCCGACTGCGCGCGCGCGGATTATTTAGGGCGCAGCGTCGAGACGCTGCCGAAGCGTCTCGACGCTACGACGGACTACTTAATGTTTTTGTCCGATTTTAGCCGCCATTATCATCTTCTACCTCGAGCTCCGCGCCTGATTTGACGTTCCAGCAGCTGTTTTCACCATGGGAGGGGCTAGGAAGCTCGATTTGAAGCCGTCCCACACCACACAAGTGATGAGTGAGTAGATTTACCGTTTTTGGCTCGGGATTGTAAAGGAGAAATTTAGTTTGAACTCTTGGTGAGGTTGTAGGATTGAAATTCTGAATTGGTTGGATATTTTATTGAATTGAGTTCTACTTCTTTGCTTAATCTATGAGCATGTTTGAATGATTTAGGACTAGGCACCCTTGATTTTGAGCATGTTCATTCGTTAAAGGATTTGATGCCGTGCCTCTCTGATCCGCCGAGTAACAAGGAATTATGACACCTTGAGCGTATTGGCGTCCTTGCGCCCTTGGTGGTCGTTCTTCCCGAATTAGAATTCCAAATCGACATACTAATTTCGCGTCCAAATTAGATAGTTGTCACAGTTAGCTCGTTGCTATCGTTCGGTCTTGGGAGAGCGTTGGCCGCCAATGTCCGAACGATATGCTTGATTAGCATGATTAATTATGTTTAATTAATTCCATGGAGCATGTCTGAGTTATTTATTAATTTTAGGCGGGCTGTGTATTCATAAAATTAATTAGCCATAATACTCGTCAGTCTATGATCCAAGAGGCATGCTAGATTCACTCCCGATAATCCCGAGTCGAAAACTCCGTTAGTTAAAGTCTTACCGTTTGCTTTGTTCCCATTTAGTTAATTGAAAACCAACAAATTCTCCCCATATTTCATTTATTTTAATAGGTTGCAAATTTAATTAAGATTAAGTCAAGATACCTTAATTCCCTGTGGATCGACCCCGTTGCCGCTACTCTACTAATAGTTTAGTGAATCCGGGCACTTATAAATTCATTTTGGCGGGTCTCGACAACCCGATGATTGGCGATAGTTCAATAATATCGTTACCAGGAAGAAAGCAAACAAACTGAGACGAGCCTCTGCAAGAAGCACCCTCAAGAAGAACAACCACAAGGCGGCCCTAAACAGGAAAGCCACACAGACCAAACTGGAAACCCCCTCCAGAGAAGAGACAACAGCATCACCTAGATAGCCCAGAGTGACAGCAGTACCTAGGGTCAGAGTAGGGGAAGAAGCAATCGCCAGAAGCAAAACAGCACCACACAAAGCAACCTGAAAAAACACCTGCACACACTCAAAGAACAAGAAAGGTCAATCAAAAGAATCCCAGGGGGATCCGGCCGAAACCGCACCCACCCAGGACGAGCAAGCAGAAGATAAATCAGACCGAATAGCAGCGATAACCGACTGAGGAGGCCGGTGACCCGGGCCATGAAAACGCAAATTGCGTTCCTTCCAAATATGGTAGATCACAGCACACCAGGCCACTCTCCAGACAAGCTTACGCTTATGCTGCCCAGCACTCTCTCGACAAATCCACTCAAGCTCAGCATCCCAAGGGAGAACGAGGCGGAAAGCTCTACCCCAACAGAGGATATCCTCCCACACCAAACTCGCAAAGGGGCACTGAAAGAACAGGTGGTCGCGAGACTCAGACCCCGACAAACAAAGCAAACAATCAGTAGGGGTCGAGGGGATCCACCGGGCCAGCCTGTCCCTGATATACAATCTATCCCTCAAGGCCAGCCAGGTGACAAAAGCATGATGCGGAATATTCCCCCCGAACCAAAGCAAACCCCGCCAAGGAACCACCGTCCCACGAGGGCGGATCGCCTCCCAAGCACTCGAGACTGAAAACCCAATCCCGCCCGGAACCCAGATCATCCTATCCTCACGATCAAGGCAGCACACAGTGCGCACGGCATCCGATATCTCCAGCATCTCAGGAGACACCAACGGCCATCGCCACGAACCATCAGGCAGCAGGAAATCAAAGACCGTAGCTTGAATATGACTAGCCGAGTCATACAAGATACGATCACTAATCCTGGGCAGAATAGGACCATCAGGCATCCATGCATCAACCCACATACGACACCTACAGCCATCACCAATGGAAAATCGGACAAGCGGACGAAATTGGTCACGAAGCCCCATTATCGCCTTGAGGCACCAAGACCATAGAGGCGACACAGGAATCGTCCAAAGAGAACGTCCACGGAGAACGTACTCCTCCATTCAAGCGACCCACAGAGAGCCAGAGCGAAGCAGAAGGAGCCAAAGGAGCTTCATAACAGCTGCCGAGTTCCAGGACTGGATATGACGAATACCCAAACCGCCCTCCCGTTTCGGCAAACAAATATCATCCCAGGCTACCTTTGCCCCCGCGACCAGAAGGAGAGCCTTTCCAGAGGTAGCAACGAAGCAAGCTCTCAACCCTCTAGACCACACGAGTAGGCAGCACAAAAACACTAGCCCAATAGACCTGGAAAGTCTGGAGGACCGACTGAATAAGCTGCAACCTACCAGCACAGGAGAGAGCCCTAGCAGTCCAACTACCAATCCTAGAGGTGATCCGATCAATCAGGGGCTGACAATCACGCGAAGTCAGCCGACCTGAGAGAAGAAGAAGACCTAAGTAACAAACAGGCAGAGACGCAAGAGGAACACCCATGAACTCAGCAAGGCCGACTGCCACAGGGACAGGAGCACCCGCACAGAACATCGAGCCCTTAATGGAGCTAGCCACAAGGCCAGAAAGCTCCTAGAAGAGGTGTAAGGTCTGCTGAACAACCCCAAAGAAGACCTATTACCCGCAGAGAAAATCATCAAGTCATCCGCGAAGCAGAGATGTGTTAGCTTAACCCTCTAACAGTTGGGATGAAACTCAAATTCAGGAGGGGGGGAATTCAGCAGACGCGACAAGACTTCCATACACATGACGAACAGGTAAGGGGACAGGGGATCTCCCTGGCGGAGACCCCTCCTCCCTGCAAAGAACCCCTCAGAGGACCCATTCACAGAAATGGAGAACATAGGCGAGGTAACGCAGGCCCGGATCCAAGTGACAAACTGGCAAGACGTACCAATCGAGAGCAGCAAGCCAAATTGGAAATCCCACTGGATAGAATCATAGGCTTTCTGCAGATCGACCTTCAGCACACACCGCGGGCTCCCCTTATTGAGGTGGTACCCCCCAACCAACTCCTGGCAGAGCAAAATGTTGTCCTCAATACTCCTCCCTTGAACAAAGGCCGACTAATTCGGACTAATGAAGGAAGGCAACCACACACGAAGACGATTAGCCAAAACCTTTGCAATGCATTTATACAACACATTACAACAGGAAATAGGCCTGAAATCCTCAACCCGTGAGGCACCCACCTTCTTAGGGATCAAGGTAAGAGAGGTGGCATTGATACCAGGAGGAAAGAAGGAGGTATCAAAGAAGTGAAGCGCTGCGGAACAGAAATCATCCCCGACAACACTCCAAGCAGCTTTGAAAAACCCCACAGGGAAACCATCCGGCCCAGGAGCCTTGGCACTACTCATGGAAAAGAGAACAGCGCGATCCTCCTCTCTCGAGATGGGGCGGATGAGATCAGATACACACTAATCAGACCACAAAAACCCCACAATCGATTTTAACTGCTCTGTAAGGTCCCGGTAACCAACCCACTGGGAACCCAAGAGCCCCTGGAAATACTGAACCAAAGATCTCGAGATGTCCTCATGGGAAGACAACTTGGCCCCAGAACCGTCAACTAGAGAGGAAAAGCTATTCCGGGCTGCCCTAACTTTCACACTCCTGTGAAAGAAACTCGAGTTCCTATCCCCTAACGCCAGCCATTTAACCCTCGATTTCTGAGTAAGAGAGGCTTCTTCACACCTAGCTGCTGCCCAAAAACTATCTGAGGCCTGAAGCTGGAGGGAGGGAGAGAGGGGGTCAGCCAACACTCCAGCCTGGGCAGCCTCCATGGCCAAGCGAAGATCAACAACCTGCTGACTAAGCACGACAATCGGCTTCCCAAACTCCTCCCGAAGAGACCTCTTTAAACCCTTTAAATTGTGAGCGAAGCTAACAAGCGGAGAGACCCCAACACGGGTCACCCACCTACTAGCGACCACAGAAAAAAACCTATCAGACTCCCCCCAATGGTTAAAGAACCGAAAGGAGGGAGACCGACGAGCACCTAAAGTGCTTGGAGAGAAAACCATCGGACTATGATCAGAAACACCCCAATCAAGCACATGTACCACACACAGAGGGCGGGCAGAGGCCCACTCAGCATGCACCAAAACTTTATCCAACCTCCCCAACAGACCTCCTGGGACACCCCGCGGGCGGCTAGTCCAAGTGAACCAATTCCCCTGGACCGGCAGCTCAACCAAGTCAGCCTCAAGGAGAGCATTATCAAAAGCTCCCATCGCAGAGATGCTATGGTTAACACCACTCCTCTCAGTCAGCCGTCGAGTCTCATTAAAGTCTCCCATAACCACTCCAGGGGAAGACCAGCTCGAACAAGCCACGGCCAACTCCCTCCACAAGGCAGACCGCCCAGCCTCGAGATTGGACCCATACACACATTAAATATGAGTCGCAACCTGGGAAGAAAGATACACCAGGGAGCAAGTGACCAACTGGGGGCTAACTAGACTAGGAAAGAAAGAGAAACGGCGGGAAGGCCATAACACCCAAATACGACTGAGGCCACTATCCCCATAACTACACACGCACTGCCAATCGGCCCCAAAGGAACGAAACACGAAGTCAAACTGATGAGCCTTAACCTTAGTTTCTACCAGACAGCAGAAATCAATATTCTCAGACTGCAAAAAGGAACGAACACATCGTCCTTTTGTCGGGTCAGTGAGACCGCGCACATTCCACGAGCACCAACTAGACATAGGAAGTAGAAGGGGAGACGATGGCATCCTGACACCATCGAGGGTCCACACTGTCACAGAGCGTCTTTTCCACTAAGGAAACCACCCTCGGGGGGGGCCAAATCACACCCCAAGGAATCCGAAAGAGAACCGAAAGAGTTAGTCACGTGGACCCCCTTTGGGGGCTCAGGAGAACGGGGGAGCCTAGAGGAGGGGCCAATAGGAGAACTCGGGAGACTAACCAAGGCAATGGGATGGGCAGACGAGTCTGTCGCAGCCAAGGATTTGGCAGGCTTCTTCCTGTTCCACTTGGTGCAACGGGTGAGTGAGCGCATCACCTAGATAACCCAGAGTGGGGGTTGATTGATCCTGCACCGTGCAAACGGGGCATGAATGATTTAAAATATTTAACTGCATTATATACTGCCTATAAAGGAAAATTTTTATCGAACAACCACTTGGTGCAGTGGGTGAGCGCTCCGCCTAAGATAGCAGAGAGTGGGGGTTCGATTCTGCCCTAGGGCAGATTTTCATAAAAATTATCAAACAACCACTTGGTGCAACGGTGAGTGAGCGCATCACCTAGATAGCCCAGAGTGGGGGTTGATTGATTCTGCACCGTGTAAAACGGGGCATGTATGATTTAAAATATTTAACTGCATTATATACCGCCCATAGAGGCAAATTTTAAAATTTTTTGAGATCTTACATTTTTAAAAATTCTCTCTATTCTCTCTTTTTTTTTTGCAAAGGTGAATATATATAAGCAAAAGACCTCAAAGCCCGAGGCCAAAGGGCACAACAAACAAGAGAACAAACACTTGGAGAACCAATGTACGACAACAGAACCAAAACAACCCAACAGAAACCTCACAGCCCGAGGGAAAGCAACAAAGAAACCCAACAACAACAAACCCCAACATCCAACCCACAAGCGGGAAGGAGCCAGTAAGGACAAAAAACAGATAAATGTAACACAACTCAAAAAGAAAAAGAACCAGCTGAAGCAAGAGGAAACAATAAGACAGAACACGAACGAAGCATGACTCCTCATCCGGGAAGCATGACTCCTCATCCGCCCACAAAACACCCCAGGCCATCCATCCCCCGGCCGACACGAGCGAAAGAGCGACTCCAGACAGGGTCAAGGGGCACCAAGCAAAAGCAGAGAGAGGACAGGCAGAAGCTGAGAACAAAGGGGGCCAAGCTGACCATCCAACATAAGCAAGCAGGAAGCCCGCCCCCCATGCACGACCAAGAAACCGAACAAAGAAGAGTCCCATCAACTCGTCTTCCCCCTACTTATGGCAAAAGAACAACCATCCGGTATGCAGGCACGGCAGAAAGCCACAGGGACCCAGCCAGCATCGCTTCCCTCGACAAAGCCAGAAACAAGGACCCACCAAAAGCCCACACACCCTCAGGACAAAGCGTCTTTCGGGGTGACAACAAGCATCCAGAACTCAGCTCAATTAGGAACCAGGACCGCCAGGGGACACCGAGCACCCACAGAACAGAGAAGGACAGCCAACTGCAGAAGAAGCAAGCACCGCCTGAACCAACCCCTACAGCTTGTGACACCCCACAGACTAGCCTCTCAAAGCCCCACACAAGAAGCCCACCAGGGGAGAAAGGCCAAGGACAGCAATGGACAGACAGATGAAGAAAGCAAGCAACTGATCGAGCCTCTGCAAGCAGCGTTCTCAGAGCAAGAACAAGCACAGGGACAAGCTCAAACAACCAAGCCGCATAGACCAAAACAGAACCCCTCCAGAGAAGAGACAGCAGCAGCAACCAGGGACAAAGCAGGGGAAGAAGCAATCTCCAGAAGCGAAACAGCACCACAAAGAGCAACCTGACAAAACACCTGCACACACTCAAAGAACAAGACAAAGTCAATCAAAAGAATCCCAGGGGGAGACGGCCGAAACCGCACCCACCTAGGACGAGCATGCAGAAGAAATATCAGATCGAATAGCAGCGATAACCGACTGAGGAGGGTGGTGACCCGGGCCGTGAAAACGCAAGTTGCGTTCCATCCAAATATGGTAGATCACAGCACACCAGGCCACCCTCCAAACAAGCTTACGCTTGGGCTGCCCAGCACTCACCCGACAAATCCACTCAAGCTCAGCATCCCAAGAAAGAACGAGGCGGGAAGCTCTACCCCAACAGAGGATATCCTCCCACACCAAACTCGCAAAGGGGCACTGGAAGAACAAGTGGTCACGGGACTCAGTCTCGGACAAACAATGCAAACAATCGGTAGGTGTCGAGGGGATCCACCTAGCCAGCCTATCACGAGTATACAAACGGTCCCTCAAGGCCAGCCAGGTGACAAAAGCATGACGCGGAATATTTCCCCCGAACCATAGCAAACCCTGCCACGGAACCACTGTCCCACGGGGGCGAATCGCCTCCCAAGCACTGGAAACCGAAAAACCAATCCCTCCTGGAACCCAGATCAACCTATCCTCCCTACCTGGCAACACACAGTATCAAAGGCTCCCATCACAGAGATGCTATGGTTACCACCACTCCTCTCAGACAGCCGCCGAGTCTCATTAAAGTCTCCCATAACCACTCCCGGGGAAGACCAGCTCGAACAAGCCAAGGCCAACTCCCTCCACAAAGCGGACCGCCCAGCCTCGAAATTGGACCCATACACACAGGCAATATGAGTCGCAACCTGGGAAGACAGATCCACCAGGGAGCCAGTGACCAACTGAGGACTAATCAGGCTAGGAGAGAAGGAGAAGCGGCGGGAACGCCATAACACCCAAATGCGACTCAGACCACTATCCCCATAACTACACACGCACTGCCAATCGGCACCAAAGGAACGAAACACAAGGTCAAACTGATGAGCAATAACCTTAGTTTCAACCAGACAGCAGAAACCAATATTCTCAGACTGCAAAAAGGAACGAACACATCACCCTTTTGTCGGGTCAGTGAGACCGCGCACATTCCACGAGCACCAACTAGACATAGGAAGTAGAAGGGGAAACAGTGGGATCCTGACACCATCGAGGGTCCACACTGTCACAGAGCGTCTTTTCCACTAAGGAAACCACCCTCGGGGGGGCCAAATCACACCCCAAGGAATCCGAAAGAGAACCGAAAGAGTTAGTCACGTGGACCCCCTTTGGGGGCTTAGAAGAACGGGGGAGCCTAGAGGAGGGGCCAATAGGAGAACTCGGGAGACTAACTAAGGCAATGGGATGGGCAGACGAGTCTGTCGCAGCCAAGGATTTGGCAGCCTTCTTCCTGTTCCGTTTACGCCTACGAGATTTCCCTCCCACAGGGATAAAATCATTACCAACCTCAAGAGAGGAGGCCTGTTGACCCTCCCCACTAGCAACCACTACCTGATCTGAGCCCACGCCATCACTCTGGGCCAGCACCTTGACCCTACCCTCAGTAGACACCTGTGTAGGGAGGATGGGATCAATACTACTCTCGGTCTTTTTCGGACAACCTGAGTCCGAGTGACCAAAGACACGACAGGATAGGCACCGCTTGGGCTTCCACTCGTACTCAATGGGGATAGTATGATCCACACCATAGACAGTGACCCCAACCTTACTAGGAAGAGGGGCATCAATCGCGACCTCCACACAAACCCGAGCATACGAGGAGCACGTTTTGTCCTTTGTAGGCTTATCCAACCGCAAAGGAACACCAACCGTACTCGCAATGTTACTCAACCCAAGAGTGGTCCACAATTCCATAGGGACATGGAAAAACTTAACCCACACAGGTATTTTATCGAACACAAAAGTCTGGGGGACAATCCTAGGGGCCCACTGCCTCAGAAGGATAGGCTTCCCCCCGAAGTGTCAGGGGCCATTCTCCAAGACCCAGTCCCGAGCTGAGTCCTTTTGGAACCTGAAGATGATCAAACCATTATAAAACAAGTTAATGGTTGGAACTTCCACATGACCCCAAATCCTCCTGACCAGCCGATCAAGAACAAAAAATGGAAGTTTGCCATCCATAAACTGACCCACCAACGAACCTCTCCAAACTGCTATGCCCTCCTCAATAACCTCATCCGAGGGAATGGCAAACATAATCCCATCCTTCTCAATTGGAGGGTTATAGAGGAGAGGCTCATCAGATGGCGAGGTCCACTGAGGCCCAAAAAGATTGGCCCAACTTGCCTTATGCCCCTGACCTAGGGACCCAAGGGGCCCACCCGACCCAATATGATTAGGCCCAAACCCACCAAAAGAATGTTGGGTTTTATGTCCTAAAACTCGTGGTTTGTAAACTGAATATATATTCTATTTTGCAATAAAGTTGTTATTGAGATTTATTCAGTAAAGTTGTTATTGAATAAAATGAATTGTTTTTACTTTTAACCTAACTCCAATAAACAAAGAACCCATGGCTATAGGTTGTATACTTGAACCTCATGTATGACATGATTGTGGATCAAGTTCAAGTAATAGCCAGAACAGTCTATAGTATAGGGACAAGGCTGGGTACCTTATCCTGGGGACACTATTGGACGCGGCCCACTTTGTATAGTACAAACGATGTGATCCGAAATCGTTCATGTGGAGACATGTGAGTGGGGGCGGCCTATACAATGAGTTTGCATAAGATTGAACCGCGAAACAAGTCGCTCTTTCTTTATAACTCTGTTTACTGTAAAGACCGACTTTTTTATATGATGACCTAGGTAACTCGATCTGAATCCTGAGCACGCTATGAACTCCTGTTTATTCGGGCTTATCCTTTGACTTGTATGGGTGAGAGTGGCTCGAGATCGCCGACTCAATAAGCCTACCATCTTGGGGATAAGACCGGGTAGGTAGCTGGGAACATAGTCCTGCGAGATGAAATTCACTCCTACCCGCTCTGAGGGATTAGTAGAGAGGTTGTTCTCTTAAGTGCTGACTCCGGGTCTTGAACTAGGGATCCCACCCTCTCATTGGCCCGAGAGGGACTTGGTATAGTGATGAGATCACATACCAATCGGTTTGGTGGTTGGACCACAAACCAATAGTTCATTAGAGGATCAGTGGGACTTAAGGAACAAGATGTAATTACGAGGTAAAACGGTTATTTTGACCCAGCTATAATTACGAACGACCTGTGAAGGATCGACTTACTAATGATGGTTATATCAAGAGGACAGAAATATATCTACGGTGAGGAGAGTGCAACCCTTGGACTTTAGTAGAGTCTCCGGGGGTTAACGAATGTTGGTTAGCTTGGTTAAAGAGTTTGACCGGTTAATCTCGTATCGTTGGAGCTCATGATCTGTAGGTCCTTTAGGTTCTCCTGGCTAGCTCGGATTAAGCCGTGTAACAATATGAGAGAAAAAGAATTTGAATTTATTGAAATTCGGTTTTGGAAGAATGATGGACATATTTAAATATGATTTAAATATGGGATCGGTATAAAACATGATCAGGGATTCATGTGTGATGATTCGGTTTAAGAAACCGGGATTAGTCTTATTATTTAATTAATATTTGATATTGAATTAAATAATAATATTAATTAATTAAAAAGTTTAATTAATTATAATTTATTTTGCTTATTAAAATTAATTATGAATTAATTTTAAAATGACAAAATATTACAAGTGTGATTATAAGTCAAAGTGGAATTATCCAAGTTGAGTGGGTTTATCCAAGTTGTGAAGTGGATTGTGAATCACCAACAACATGCATATAAACTCATCAATTTTGGAACACTTGGTTGAACACTAATCCATCCAATTTGAGGTGTCATGCTAAGCAAAGACTTTGTTGCATGTGAATTGCCTATAAATTGGATGAAGTTCAAATGGTTTGAAGTTGATGAATTTTCAAAGAGTTTGAATATTTGGATGAGCATGAAGAGTTCATGTTACTTGAGAAATTAGAAAGCTAAGTGTTAGACTTCTTCTCACAAAATCCTCATCACTTTCATCTTCCCATCTTCTTCTTCCAAACTTTTTCTTTCATAAAGGAGTCCCACCACTCCGTTGCTCGGCCCGAGGATAGCGGGACTACCGGAGGTGGTTCTCGAGGAGTTCGAGGGAAGCTTCGAAGGGTTCGTGAGGAGATTCGAGCGTTGGAAGAGAAGTCTTTAGAACTACAAGAGGTATGTGTTCTAATTCCTTTTATTTCAAAGCTTTGTGCATGTTTCTTATTTAGCTAAATTGATGAAATTAGAGTGCCAATGATCCGTCTCGCTTCCGCTGCGCTACATGCGCTCCATCAATTGGTATCAGAGCATTTTTTGGTCACTCAATTTGCATCAATTTGAGCTCGGTGGGTATTTGTTTTAGAAATTAAATTTCTGGGCGTCTAAAGTGTGATTCCGGTTTTGGCATATTTTTTTGAGCTTTTATTTGTACTTCGTTTTGTAATTGCCCGGGCGTGCATGGGCTTTAATGTGTGAAGAAGAGTCTGTAAAAAATTAGGAGTCATTAGAGTCCATATAGGCTTTCAATTCGAAGACAGAAGCTCGGGTGTCGGAAAAAACAGCATGCTGTTTTTTGCTGTTTTTTTTTCTGCAAAATTCCAGCACAAAACCGGTTCAGCGCAAGGTGGAAGAAATGGTCCGGTTCGGTCCTCGTGCGGTCCGGTTCACTGAAAGTCAGACCGGTTCCTTGTTCTTCACCCTCTGGAGGTCCGGTTCAGCATTCGTTTGGTCCGGTTCGGGTCGGTATTGGTCCAGTTACGGGCTGTTGAAGTCGGGACAACTGTTATGGACCGGTTCAGTTTTTTTGAAGTTTTGTAGTTGCTGTTTTTTTGGCCGGTTGAAGCAAATTCAAGCTGGTTCGTGGCGGTTCGAAGGGTTCGGAAGCGTCTCAACTTAGCTGATGAATTATTATTGTAATAATTTAGTTGCTTGCTTGTCCGTGATGCCAAAACCGGTCCACCTTAGTGTGTTTAATTAATTATGCATTGTGAATGTATGTTTTAATTAAAGTATCTTGTATGTGCATAAAGTATGCCATATAGATTTCAAATCCCACCATAGGAAGCATGTTGCATGCATTGAAAGTATAATATAAGTGTTATGTTGTATAGTATGCATGTTTAATTCATGAGAATTAATATAAGTGTTATATTAATTTATGAATTGGATGTTGCTTGTTTAAAAGTAAAATTAATATAAGTGTTATATTAATTGTGAAATTAAACATACAACATAGTTGCCTTAGTTGAATATAATTGTTATATTCTTGCTTGGGAAGGATGTTATAAATTGAATGTAATGGTTATATTCTAGCTTAGGAAGCATGTTATAGAATGTCTTTGTTTTATAAAGCGTTGTAAAATGAGATAGACATTTAAAATCTATAACAAAGATAAATGCATGCTCACTAAGGGTTAAAGAATTCCAATGGGATTAGGAATTTAGTATCGATTCGTTTTAATAGTTAAAATAGGTCGATATCTTGTAAAGCTAAGGTTACGAGAGAACTCACCCGGTTTGATCCTGCACTAAGGTTGGAGGTATTTAAGATGACGGTTTACGGAACACCTCCTACCTGGGGATCGATCCGGTACTTGAGTTAAGTTAACCCGGCTTTATGAGCATGCACGTGAGAGGTGTAAGGTTATAAAACGTTTATCACCTAGACATCTTAGGTAAAACTATGTTCTACCTAGACTTCGGTTTTATTGTCTTAGCCGGATAATGCCTAAGTAAAACTTTACCCAAACCATTCTAAAATACTCAGTAGTGGTGTTGAGAAGGTATATATGATATATCAATCTCCTCCTACGTTCTCTGCAAAGTTCACACCGTGAGATTTATGCTCGGCCTCGTGATGTCAATAGGGCATCCCCATTCGGATGGTGTTTGCATAAATCAAGAGCAAGGTGAATGGAGAAAGTATTTATAGTAAGTGGGAGAAGGAAGTATGTCAATACATCCTGCGGTCTCCAACATTAGGTTGAACCGTGAGATTCTCATGTTCCGCCTGCTGGTTGCCCATAGTAGCACCGTCCATTCGGAGGGCCGATTCATGGGAGTCGGAACAACTCAATCTCCAGAAATGGATAGGGTCTCTTAGGTCCATTCCCAACTCTGACATTTCCATTCGGTTGCACTGTTGGGGCCGACCTCTGAGTTCTGAAAATGGCGGGTCACACTTACAAGGATTACTAAGTTGTTAGTAGATTTTTGACCGAAGTAGCGATAACTAAGGTGCTATAGGAATATGAGTTATTCTGGTATTAGCATTTAGTCAAGAATGTCTTGGTTCAGTGAAGGAGTGATTGACTGCCCCTCGGTAGCGGTTGCTCTGACTCACTGAAGTATCGTTGCAAATTAATAATGATTTTTGGGTACATTATTACTTTTGCTAAAATTCTTGATTGGTTGTTAAAAATAGGTTAAGTTCAATTCACTAATAGAATTCATTCTTTTCAGCATGTCTAGCTCGTTTATCCAATTACTAGCTTATGATAAACTAAACGGCGATAACTACACGACCTGGAAATCGAACTTGAATACGATTCTTGTTATCGATGATCTTAGGTTTGTCTTAACAGAGGAATGTCCTCCCCCTCCTAGCTCATCTGCAACTCGAACTGTTCGAGATGCATTTGACAGGTGGACTAGGGCTAATGATAAAGCCCGAGTCTACATCTTGGCCAGCACATCCGATGTGTTAGCTAAGAAGCATGAGGTAATGGTCTCCGCTAAGGAGATCATGGATTCATTACAGATGATGTTTGGACAACCGTCCTCATCGGTCTATCATGATACCCTCATGACGAGCAAAGCTGAGAAGAAACAACTAAGTAAATATGATTTACTCGTTGTTGAAACATGTTTAGTGGAACATGATAGTTCTGCCTGGATACTGGATTCAGGAGCCACTAACCATGTTTGTTCTTCTTTCCAGGAAACTAGTTCCTGGCAGCTGCTTGCTGAAGGTGAGATAACTCTCAGGGTTGGAACAGGAGAGGTTGTCTCAGCCAAGGCAGTGGGAACTGTCAAGTTGTTATATAGAGATAGTTTCATTTTACTTGAAAATGTACTGTTGGTTCCTAGCTTTAAAAGGAACCTTGTATCTATCTCTTGTTTACTTGAACATTTGTATAAAGTATCTTTTGATTTTAATGAAGCGTTCATTAGCAAAAGAGGTGTACATATATGTTCTGCGAAACTTGAAAACAACTTGTATGTGTTAAGACCAATAGAGGCAAAAGCTATTTTGAACACCGAGATGTTTAAAACAGCTCAAACTCAAACTAAAAGGCAGAAACTTTCTCCAAGTACCTATCTTTGGCACTTGAGACTAGGCCACATTAATCTCAAAAGGATTGGGAGATTGGTTAAGAGTGGTCTCCTAAATCAGTTAGAGGACAACTCTTTACCACCATGTGAGTCTTGTCTTGAGGGCAAGATGACCAAACGATCTTTTTCTGAAAAAGGTCATAGGTCCAAAGAAACTCTAGAGCTTGTACATTCAGATCTTTGTGGTCCGATGAATGTTAAAGCACGGGGAGGGTATGAATATTTCATCAGCTTCATTGATGATTATTCTAGGTACGGCTATCTTTACCTAATGCATCATAACTCCGAAGCTCTTGAAAAGTTCAAGGAGTATAAGGCAGAGGTTGAGAACACATTAGGTAAAACGATTAAAATACTCCGATCAGATCGAGGTGGAGAGTATATGGATTTAAGATTCCAGGACTATATGATAGAACATGGAATAGTATCCCAACTCTCAGCGCCCGGAACACCGCAGCAGAACGGTGTGTCCGAAAGGAGAAATAGAACCCTGTTAGACATGGTTCGATCTATGATGAGCTATGCTCAACTGCCTAGTTCGTTTTGGGGATATGCAGTAGAGGCTGCTGTATATATTTTGAACATGGTTCCCTCTAAGAGTGTTTCAGAAACACCTTATGAGTTATGGAGAGGGCGTAAAGGTAGTTTACGTCACTTCAGAATTTATGGGTGTCCGGCACATGTGTTGGTGCCCAATCCAAAGAAGTTGAAACATCGTTCAAAATTATGCTTATTCGTAGGTTACCCCAATGAAACGAAAGGTGGTCTATTTTACGATCCTCAACAGGACAAGGTGCTTGTATCGACAAACACCACGTTCTTAGAGGAAGACCACATGAGAGATCATCAACCTTCGAGCAAAATTGTTTTGACCGAACTTTCCAGGAAAGCTACAGATGGGTCAACAAGAGTTGTTGATCAGGCTGGTCCTTCTCAAGAGTTGAGAATACCTCGACGTAGTGGGAGGGATGTGAGACAACCCGACCGCTACATGGGTTTAACGGAAACCCAGGTCGTCATACCTGATGACGGCGTTAAGGATCCATTGACCTTCAAACAGGCAATGGATGACATAGACAAGGACCAGTGGCTTAAAGCTATGGACCTCGAAATGGAGTCGATGTACTTCAATTCGGTCTGGGATCTTGTAGAGCAACCTGATGGTGAAAGACCTATCGGTTGCAAGTGGATCTACAAGAGGAAACGAGACCAAGCCGGTAAGGTGCAAACCTTTAAGGCTCGACTTGTGGCAAAGGGTTATTCCCAGAGGGAAGGGGTGGACTATGAAGAAACCTTCTCCCCTGTTGCCATGTTAAAGTCGATTAGAATACTCTTGTCCATTGCCACATTTTATGATTATGAAATTTGGCAAATGGATGTCAAGACAGCCTTTCTGAATGGCAATCTTGAAGAGAGTATTTATATGGCTCAACCAGAGGGGTTCATAATTCACGGTCAAGAGCAAAAGGTTTGCAAGCTTAATCGATCCATTTATGGGTTGAAGCAAGCGTCTAGATCCTGGAATATAAGGTTTGATACTGCGATCAAATCTTATGGCTTTGAACAGAATGTTGACGAACCTTGTGTCTACAAGAAAATAGTCAATTCTGTTGTAGCTTTCTTAGTCTTATATGTAGATGATATCCTACTCATTGGGAATGATGTAGGGTTCCTGACTGACGTTAAGCAATGGCTAGCGACCCAAATCCAAATGAAAGATTTGGGAGAGGCTCAGTTTGTTCTAGGGATTCAAATCGTAAGGAATCGTAAGAACAAAACGCTAGCGCTGTCTCAAGCATCTTATATCGACAAGGTGTTGATACGATATTCGATGCAGAATTCCAAGAAGGGTTCTTTACCTTTCAGGCATGGAATTCAATTGTCAAAGGAAGAGTGTCCTAAGACACCTCAAGAAGTTGAGGATATGAGACGAATTCCCTATGCATCAGCAGTCGGTAGTCTGATGTACGCCATGTTATGTACACGACCCGACATATGCTATGCAGTGGGAATTGTCAGTAGGTACCAGTCCAATCCAGGATATGATCATTGGACTGCCGTTCAACACATCCTCAAGTATCTTCGGAGAACGAGAGACTATGTGCTCGTGTATGGCGCGAAGGATTTGATCCTTACAGGATACACTGACTCTGATTTTCAAACCGATAAGGATTCGAGGAAATCCACATCGGGATCAGTGTTCACTCTTAACGGAGGGGCAATAGTATGGAGGAGTATAAAGGAAGGTTGTATTGCTGACTCCACCATGGAAGCTGAGTATGTCGCGGCTTGCGAAGCTGCGAGAGAGGCTGTATGGCTTAGAAAGTTCTTGACGGATTTGGAAGTTGTTCCAAATATGAATTTGCCTATCACACTTTATTGTGATAATACTGGTGCTGTGGCAAATTCGAGAGAACCAAGAAGCCATAAGCGTGGAAAGCACATTGAGCGGAAATATCATCTCATTAGGGAGATAGTGCATCGAGGAGACGTGATCGTCATGCAGATCGCCTCAGAGCACAATATTGCTGATCCGTTTACAAAGTCTCTCACGGCTAAAGTGTTCGAGGGGCACCTAGTGAGTCTAGGACTACGAGTTGTACAGTAGGATAGTGGGAGAAAAGCCATGGAAATATTTGATATTCCAGTTTTTCTCATCCAGGATGTAATACTCCACTGACGTTTTAGTCCAAGTGGGAGTTTGTTGGGTTTTATGTCCTAAAACTCGTGGTTTGTAAACTGAATATATATTCTATTTTGCAATAAAGTTGTTATTGAGATTTATTCAGTAAAGTTCTTATTGAATAAAATGAATTGTTTTTACTTTTAACCTAACTCCAATAAACAAAGAACCCATGGCTATAGGTTGTATACTTGAACTTCATGTATGACATGATTGTGGATCAAGTTCAAGTAATAGCCAGAACGGTCTATAGTATAGGGATAAGGCTGGGTACCTTATCCTGGGAACACTATTGGACGCGGCCCACTTTGTATAGTACAAACGATGTGATCCGAAATCGTTCATGTGGAGACATGTGAGTGGGGGCGTCCTATGCAATGAGTTTGCACAAGATTGAACCGCGAAACAAGTCGCTCTTTCTTTATAACTCCGTTTACTGTAAAGATCGACTTTTTCATATGATGACCTACGTAACTCGATCTGAATCCTGAGCACGCTATGAACTCCTGTTTATTTCGGGCTTATCCTTTGACTTGTATGGGTGAGAGTGGCCCGAGATCGCCGACTCAATAAGCCTACCATCTTGGGGATAAGACCGGGTAGGTAGCTGGGAACATAGTCCTGCGAGATGGAATTCACTCCTACCCGCTCTGAGGGATTAGTAGAGAGGTTGTTCCCTTAAGTGCTGACTCCGGGTCTTGAACTAGGGATCCCACCCTCTCATTGGCCCGAGAGGGACTTGGTATAGTGATGAGATCACATACCAATCGGTTTGGTTGTTGGACCACAAACCAATAGTTCATTAGAGGATCAGTGGGACTTAAGGAACAAGATGTAATTACGGGGTAAAACGGTTATTTTGACCCAGCTATAATTACGAACGACCTGTGAAGGATCGACTTACTAATGATGGTTATATCAAGAGGACAGAAATATATCTACGGTGAGGAGAGTGCAACCCTTGGACGGTTTTATGTCCTAAAACTCGTGGTTTGTAAACTGAATATATATTCTATTTTGCAATAAAGTTGTTATTGAGATTTATTCAGTAAAGTTGTTATTGAATAAAATGAATTATTTTTACTTTTAACCTAACTCCAATAAACAAAGAACCCATGGCTATAGGTTGTATACTTGAACTTCATGTATGACATGATTGTGGATCAAGTTCAAGTAATAGCCAGAACGGTCTATAGTATAGGGATAAGGCTGGGTACTTTATCCTGGGGACACTATTGGACGCGGCCCACTTTGTATAGTACAAACGATGTGATCCGAAATCGTTCATGTGGAGACATGTGAGTGGGGGCGTCCTATGCAATGAGTTTGCATAAGATTGAACCGCGAAACAAGTCGCTCTTTCTTTATAACTCCGTTTACTGTAAAGACCGACTTTTTCATATGATGACCTAGGTAACTCGATCTGAATCCTGAGCACGCTATGAACTCCTGTTTATTCGGGCTTATCCTTTGACTTGTATGGGTGAGAGTGGCCCGAGATCGCCGACTCAATAAGCCTACCATCTTGGGGATAAGACCGGGTAGGTAGCTGGGAACATAGTCCTGCGAGATGGAATTCACTCCTACCCGCTCTGAGGGATTAGTAGAGAGGTTGTTCCCTTAAGTGCTGACTCCGGGTCTTGAACTAGGGATCCCACCCTCTCATTGGCCCGAGAGGGACTTGGTATAGTGATGAGATCACATACCAATCGGTTTGGTGGTTGGACCACAAACCAATAGTTCATTAGAGGATCAGTGGGACTTAAGGAACAAGATGTAATTACGGGGTAAAACGGTTATTTTGACCCAGCTGTAATTACGAACGACCTGTGAAGGATCGACTTACTAATGATGGTTATATCAAGAGGACAGAAATATATCTACGGTGAGGAGAGTGCAACCCTTGGACTTTAGTGGAGTCTCCGGGGGTTAACGAATGTTGGTTAGCTTGGTTAAAGAGTTTGACCGGTTAATCTCGTATCGTTGGAGCTCATGATCTGTAGGTCCTTTAGGTTCTCCTGGCTAGCTCGGATTAAGCCGTGTAACAATATGAGAGAAAAAGAATTTGAATTTATTGAAATTCGGTTTTGGAAGAATGATGGACATATTTAAATATGATTTAAATATGGGATCGGTGTAAAACATGAATAGGGATTCATGTGTGATGATTCGGTTTAAGAAACCGAGATTAGTCTTATTATTTAATTAATATTTGATATTTAATTAAATAATAATATTAATTAATTAAAAAGTTTAATTAATTACAATTTATTTTGCTTATTAAAATTAATTATGAATTAATTTTAAAATGACAAAATATTACAAGTGTGATTATAAGTCAAAGTGGAATTATCCATGTTGAGTGGATTTATCCAAGTTGAGTGGGTTTATCCAAGTTGTGAAGTGGATTGTGAATCACCAACTACATGCATATAAACTCATCAATTTTGGAACACTTGGTTGAAGACTAATCCATCCAATTTGAGGTGTCATGCTAAGCAAAGACTTTGTTGCATGTGAATTGCCTATAAATTGGATGAAGTTCAAATGGTTTGAAGTTGATGAATTTTCAAAGAGTTTGAATATTTGGATGAGCATGAAGAGTTCATGTTACTTGAGAAATTAGAAAGCTAAGTGTTAGACTTCTTCTCACAAAATCCTCATCACTTTCATCTTCCCTTCTTCTTCTTCCAAACTTTTTCTTTCATAAAGGAGTCCCACCACTCCGTTGCTCGGCCCGAGGATAACGGGACTACCGGAGGTGGTTCTCGAGGAGTTCGAGGGAAGCTTCGAAGGGTTCGTGAGGAGATTCGAGCGTTGGAAGAGAAGTCTTTAGAACTACAAGAGGTATGTGTTCTAATTCCTTTTATTTCAAAGCTTTGTGCATGTTTCTTATTTAGCTAAATTGATGAAATTAGAGTGCCAATGATCCGTCTCGCTTCCGCTGCGCTACATGCGCTCCATCAAAGAACCCACAGACGCCTCATCCCCCTCACTCACACCAACATCCGGGCGAGGATGGCCAAGTAGAGGAAACATGTTGATTTTGCATTTGGCTTGTGCTTTGTTGTCCACCCCAAGAGAGATTTGGGTGGTTTCTCCAACCAGGGTTATATGTGCTTGAGTAGGGGTTGTTCCTTGGTTGTTGTTGACTTCCAACATAACACACCGAGGATGGATTACCAGGGCAAAGGTCATACATATGGCCCTTCCCCACGGAATCCACAGACTAGTGCCTCACCTTGGTTGGCTACTGATGTGCTCGTTGAAACAGCTGCCACGGTGTTGACACTTTGTTGAATATTGGTTTGAGCCATTTGCTTCACTAGGTTGGTCAGAGCATTGATCTGGCTGCTCATTGCACTGAGTGCATCCATGTCTTGAGCCTTCCTTCTGTTTGGCTCCACAGGATCGTCTGACCATCGACAATGTGATGTTGAGATTTTCTCCAAAATCTCACAGGCTTCGTTATAGCTCTTGGATAGCATCGAACCTCCAGCTGAGGAATTCAACACTTGCCTCGTGCTGGGGTTGCATCCTTTGAAGAACACTTCAATTTGAATACACCATGGAATGCCATGGTGTGGACATTTGAGTAGCAGGTCTTTGAATCTGGTCCAAGCTTCATGTAATGATTCATTTTTAGCTTGCTTGAATTTGATAATATCATCACGGAAGTTAGAGTTCCTATCTGGAGGGAAGTATTTTACTAGAAACTTTTCTGCAAGGTCTGTCCAATTGACAATTGATCCAGAGGGGAAGGAATTTAGCTACGTCTTGGCCTTATCTCTTAAGGAATATGGGAAAAGGTAAAGTCTTAAGGCTTCTTGAGACACTCTTGGGATGACAAAGGTGTCACTTACTCCCAGGAAGTTTCTCAAGTGGTTGTGGGGGTCTTCGTTCTCCACTCCAAAGAATTGTCCAACTGTGGACAACATTTGAAACATGACGGGTTTTAACTCGAATGAGTGAGCTGTAATCTCAGGGCGTATGATGCTCAGATTAAGCTCCTCAGGCATTGGTACAAGGTATGATAGAATGGCACTATCCTTATCATTCGCAATTTCAATGGGGTTGCGAATGATAGGTGATCGGTTTGGTGCTCCTTCTGCTCGATCCATTTCAGCTTGTTGTGATTGCGATGACTCTGCGTGGTCCGCAATGTGCTGAATTACAGGTTGTTTTGGTTGTTTAAAAAGTCGTTTCTTAATTTTGTTTCTCGCCCTTAAAGTCCTTTCAGGTTCAGGATCAAATTCTAAGTTGAGATTGGGAAACTCATTCATAAACCAACTTGTTGGTACACGTAGAATAAGTGCAAAAGATTAGCTCCACTAAATTAAGCTCTTCTAAAATAACACAAATCGTGTTTACTAAACAAAATCCCCGGCAGCGGCGCCAAAAACTTGTTGCGTGCTCAGTGTGTAAATAAAATGTAATGCGAAGAGCACTCAGATCATGCAAGCATACATGATCTGCAGCAAGTGATAAGTATTTTTTAATTCGTTTTCCCACAGAGATTGAGTTTAGTTACTAACGAGTTGAGGTGCTAAATTAGATAAGGTCACTTAAATTGGGTAGATTTGGGGTTGATGTACCGAATTGATAAGGAATGCAAGAAGAAAACAAGTGTAAGAACCAAACAAGTAAGAGTTAAAGCTATAATGTGAAGAAGAATAATTGCGGAGAGAGTGGGGGTTCGATTATGCCCTAGGGCAGATTTTCATAAAAATTATCAAACAACCACTTGGTGCAACGGGTGAGTGAGCGCATCACCTAGATAGCCCAGAGTGGGGGTTGATTGATTCTGCACCGTGCAAAACGGGGCATGTATGATTTAAAATATTTAACTGCATTATATACCGCCCATAGAGGCAAATTTTTATTCATAAAAATTATCAAACAACCACTTGGTGCAACGGGTGAGTGAGCGCATCACCTAGATAACCCAGAGTGGGGGTTGATTGATCCTGCACCGTGCAAACAGGGCATGAATGATTTAAAATATTTAACTGCATTATATACCGCCTATAAAGGCAAATTTTTATCGACAACCACTTGGTGCAACGGGTGAGTGAGCGCATCACCTAGATAGCCCAGAGTGGGGGTTGATTGATTCTGCACCGTGCAAAACGGGGCATGTATGATTTAAAATATTTAACTGCATTATATACCGCCCATAGAGGCAAATTTTAAAAATTTTTGAGATCTTACATTTTTAAAAATTCTCTCTATTCTCTCTTTTTTTTTTGCAAAGGTGAATATATATAAGCAAAAGACCTCAAAACCCGAGGCCAAAAGCCACAACAAACAAGAGAACAAACACTTGGAGAACCAATGTACGACAACAGAACCAAAACAACCCAACGGAAACCTCACAGCCCGAGGGAAAGCAACAAAGAAACCCAACAACAACAAACCCCAGCATCCAACCCACAAGCGGGAAGGAGCCAGTAAGGACAAAAAACAGATAAATGTAACACAACTCAAAAAGCAAAAGAACCAGCTGAAGCAAGAGGAAACAATAAGACATAACACGAACGAAGCATGACTCCTCATCCGCGAAGCATGACTCCTCATCCGCCCACAAAACACCCCAGGCCATTGGTGGACGATATTTTGAACTATCGCTTAATCTCAAGCTGTCGAGGCTTGCCAAAATGTAATTTATAAGCCTATGACCAAGGCTTTGCAGCCAGTGGTAACAGGGTCGATCCAAGGAATAGGTAGACTGAAATTACTAATGAAATTGGAATTTAATTAATTGATTGATTTTCGTAACGGGGGGTTTTTAGCATGCAGGAAAACAAAGCTAACGGAAGAAAGAATAACTAGTAAAAAACGCGTGCACGGTTTGGGAGTTTCGGGATCAAATGTTAGACAAATTCGGTTTATCATTTAATGCTAATAACATGGTATTCAATTTATTGAGCACGCGGACGACTACCAGAGAAGCCCCAAAGTAGCCGACTCCATGGATTTTAATTAGACCACACAGTTCTAATTATACGTTATCCGGAATTATATTAAGGTGATCAGCCCTAAGATAAATCTAGACAGTCACTAGCTAACCGCGACGAACATTCGAGCGTGAATTCTAATTGCTAGTAGATTGCCCGCAAACGCCGTATGCAATCAACAATTATCCTACCCGACCCGATACTTCGATTTAGTTCTATCTACCTGTGTTACTTAGTCGAGCAGTGAGAGGCACGGCATCGCTGCTCTTTAACATACACAACATGCAAAATTACTCGGGTGTCAATCGTCGTATTTTAACATGCGCGTTGGATTAAGCAAAGTAGATAAATGCTAATAAACAGAACCAATATGCATCATTCAAGAGTAGATTATCAAAACCAAATTATCTAACAAAATCGCCCTAAAACATTCCCAAACCGTTCACCCTTACCTTAGCCGCTCATGGCGCGGTTTGTCAATTCCGCTCCAACGACGGCCATGGAAGGAATCATCCACTAATTACAAGGAAGGTGGAGCTCAGTAGCATGCCAACAATGGCGGAGCTCCAAGAGAAATACAAAAATAGAGGAAGAAGAAGATGAAGAAGACTAAAAATGGTGGAGAAGAACTCCCAAAAAAGTGCAGAAAATCGTCATTATAAGCTGCTGTAATCGACGTAGCGTCGAGACGCTAGGCCAGCGTCTCGACACTGTGCCCTAAGTAATCCGCGCGCGCCTTCGATGGCGTCGCGACGCTGCCCCGATAAAATTCCTGCGCGCGCCTCCTCCGAAGCGTCTCGACGCCAAGCAGGGTCTCGACGCCAGGGCAGCGTCGAGCTAGCGTCTCGACGCTATCACTCGACGCTTGCTCTCGGGTTTTTCCAGCGTCGAGCCAGCGTCTCGACGCTGTAGCTCGACGCTGGCTCTCGGGTTTGGGGCTGAAGCTTTGCCTCTCCAAGGCTGTTTTGGCCCGTTTCTTCACGGATCAAGTTCCCCTCTTCCCGATGCATTCCCGGGGCGCTAAAACTCCACTTTAAGCACTCGAACAGGCCCAACGGACGCACGAGCTCTTTGCCTCTTTTCTCCTACAAAAGAGATATATTAATTAATTAAAAGCGGACTTAAGCTAATATTAGGAAGTATTTAATAGCTCCAAAATGGAGTTATCAAACACCCCCAACTTAAACATTGCTAGTCCTCGAGCAAGCACTACAAAGAAATTGACTCTAAGGACGCGTTTACATGCATTCTAACTCAAACCTCCATGCATATTGAAATTTTAAACACGAGTATAATCATGGAAGCGTTTCGTTCATGCATTAACTAGGACATATCAAAAATTAACTCTTGCCCCCTAACGTGCGTGTGTGCTAGCCAACCACTCCTAAACTCACGCAAACTCGGAAAACCCGCATGCAACGCACATCCCGTTTTCCCCCTACTTCTAGCGTTTAAGAACAGCCTAAACTTGACTTACACGAGAGAGAGAAGCAAATTAAGGGACGTAATCTTTTTTTTTTCATTCTTTTTCTTTTCACAAGTACTTTGTACTCTTTTATTAAGGTTCTTTGAACCAACTTTTTATTTCTTTTTCTTTCCAACTCGAGCTGCCTAACACGTCAAACTTTGGCCAAAGCTTCACGTTTTTAAGGACTCACGCTCACTTCTTTAAGCGCTACAAAGAAGGAGGAGCGCCTCGAGAGGAATTTTCTAACAAACATGCTTTTCTATTTTTTTTTTATTAGGCTAAGCTCATGCTTTCTCAATTAACTAACTACTAACTCTCATGCAACAAGCTACCTAAGGGTGCCTTTCGGGGTGACAACGAGAATTAGAGCGACATGCGATTTTCAAAGCCTACGGAATCTAGGGAGAGGCTGCTAAGTGCGCGACAAGTGCAAGGGAGCAACAGAAAATTTTTTAAAATTTTTGACATGAGCCTAATAAACACAAAACTCACGCAAAAACTCGATTATGAACATGCTCAAATTTCCAACATGCATTTCCTAGGCTATCATCGTCAGAAAACAGTAAACAGAGTCCCAAGCACTTCAATATCATTGCAACACTTCTCAACAAACTACACATGCGTATCCATCAGACCAACTCCACCCCCAACTTCAAAATATGGCATTGTCCCCAATGCCATCCAGTCAGATATACAAAGTAAAAGGGAAGAAGAAGTACACTTCCCTGACTCTTTGTGAAGCTGGCGAGGGCGAGGAAGCGGCGCACAAACGCATCAGAGCCCAAAATTGTCTTCTCTTCCTTGATTCCTAAAAAAAAACAGCAAGCTAATTAAGACTAAATTAATCTAAAAAGCAACTAAACTAAACTAAAGCATAAAAACAGTCCATCGCTCGGGTGCCTCCGAGAAGCGCAGAATTTTTAAAGTCGGTTGCTCGACTGTATTCTCTCCACAGACTCATCAATAGTCTGTAAGTGCGGGGGACGATCCAGACTTGCCCACGTCCACACTTTTCCTGCATTCAAAATTTGAAAACATTTGCACTCTTCGTGCCTCAAGCACGTGAATATCAGAATTGTTAGTGCAAAAACCAGCATCATCATCAAATAATTTTAAATCAGATTTTCTAACTGAGACATGGGAACCATCACTCAAGCGCGAGGGTAGACTCCCATTCTCATCATGCTCAACCATAGATACATTCCCAACTTTCACAGACGACTTCGATGCATTTATAATAAATTCATTCACCATTCCATCAAATTCTACAGATAAGGCACCCCTATCAACATCTATCTTGACCTTAGCGGTCTTCATAAATGGGCGGCCTAATAAAATAGAAGAGGAAACATGCGAAGAATTCTCATTCATATTAAGCACATAGAAATCGCATGGAAACAGTAAGTCCTTAACTTTGACTAAAATATCCTCAATCTTCCCTGAAGGATGCACATAAGATCGATCGGCTAGTTGGACAACTATATTGGACTCAATTAAAGTACACAATTCAAGTTCTTTAAAAACATCATAAGACACGACATTAATTGAGGCACCGAGATCTAACATGGCATTTTCAATGAATTTAGTACCAATAGTGCATGGGATAGTAAACATACCAGGATCGATGCACTTCGGTGGAAGATTACCTTGGAAGATTGCGGAGACGGTTTCTTTCTTCGTCTCGTCACTTTTTCTTGACATTCTTTTGCTCGTGCACCACTTCTTGAGGAACTTGGCGTATTTTGGCACTTGGCTAACGGCCTCAAGAAGCGGGATGTTGATCACCACTTTTTGGAAGGTTCGAAGGACCTCCGCATCCTCAGTTTCCAAAGTAGGCTTCACCAGCCGACTCGGGAATGGTGCTCTGGTAACATCCTCAGGTATACTGACCTTCTCATCCTTTCTCTCATTCTGAATCTCAGGAGCAGTCGGGGCGGACTTGTTCAAGCTGTCCGTGGCTTCCTTCACAGCTCTAGTGGAAAGTGACTTCCCACTGCGCAGCTGAATGGCACTCACGTTTTCATATGAGTTGACTGTAGTTTGGGAAGGAAGCTTCCCCGAGCTCTTGCTCTCAATCTTACTGATAGACACCGCCATTTGCGACAGCTGCTTGTTCAGATTCTGCAGCTCGGCCTTGTGAGAATTAAGCTCTTCTCGAGCCTCTTTTTGGAACTAGCTGGTGCTAGTCACGATGGTCCTTACCATCTCTTCAAGCGAGCTGGAGGAGCTCGAGGCTTGAGCCTGGGTGGAAGAATTAGGCCTATCCTGAGACTGGCCTTGGAAGCGAGATTGTCCTTCCCTATTCCCATAGCTAAAATTTGGATGGTCGCGCCAACCGGGGTTATACGTGTTGGAATATGGGTCGTACTTCCTTGGGTTGGAAGCGTACCCCCCGATCGCGTTGACCTCTTCCGCCTCGCTGTGTCCTCCAACGATTTTTTTCAACATACTGCCTATCTCGGCCACCTGGGCCTTACTCTCAATCAATTCATGGCTCTGAGCCACGCTATGGACTTGTCCTTGCCCCCGAATACCGAATTGCTGCGAGTTTGTTGCCATGTTAGCTATCAACTGCTTGGCCTCAACTGGGGTCTTGTCAATCAATGCCCCGCCACTCGCTGCATCAATCATTTGCCGGTCATGGGGCGTCATCCCCTCATAAAAGTACAGTATCAGCAGCTGGTCGGCAATCTGATGATGTGGGAAGCTGGCACACAGGCGCCCGAAACGTTCCCAGTATTCGTGCAGGGACTCACCGACATCCTGGGTGATCCCATAAATCCTCTTCCGCAGTGTGGTGGCCAAGGACGCGGGAAAGTATTTCTCCAAGAATACCCGCTTCATATCCTGCCACGTGGTGATCGATCCCGAGGGCAGATAGTATAACCAATCTTTGGCTTTGTCCTTGAGTGTGAAGGGGAATGCCCTCATATTCAATTGCTCCTCCGTGACCCCTGCGGGCTTCATCCCCGCGCAGACGCAATGGAATTCCATCAAGTGTTTGTTCGCGTCCTCACCTGCGTTGCCATGGAAAGTAGGTAACTGGTGAATTAAACCAAATTTTAATTCGAAGTTACCTGCTACCACGGGTTAGTTTATGCACAAAGGCTGCAGGTTCAGGTCTGGCGCTGCCAGTTGCTTTAGCGTCCGTGGCGCATCACCTTGCGCCATCTCGTCAACCAAGAAGGGATTGCCTTCTTCTTCTTCAATCGGTCTCTGCCCCTCCCGGGCTTCTCTTCGTAACCGCCGCTCCTCTCTGTCAATCTCTGGGATAAACTGCAATCTACTACCCTAAGAGGAACGGGTCATACACAAACAAAAAAACGAACATACAAGATACAAACAGAAAACATTTTCAGCAAACCATCAATAAATCAAATTCAAACTTCAATCATAATTTCAATCAAATTGCCTATTCCCCGGCAACGGCGCCAATTTTGGTGGACGATATTCTGAACTATCGCTTAAACTCAAGCTGTCGAGGCTTGCCAAAATGTAATTTATAAGCCTATGACCAAGGCTTTGCAGCCAGTGGTAACAGGGTCGATCCAAGGAATAGGTAGACTGAAATTACTAATGAAATTGGAATTTAATTAATTGATTGATTTTCGTAACGGGGGGTTTTTAGCATGCAGGAAAACAAAGCTAACGGAAGAAAGAATAACTAGTAGAAAACGTGTGCACGGTTTGGGAGTTTCGGGATCAAATGTTAGACAAATTCGGTTTATCATTTAATGCTAATAACATGGTATTCAATTTATTGAGCACGCGGACGACTACCAGAGAAGCCCCAAAGTAGCCGACTCCATGGATTTTAATTAGACCACACAGTTCTAATTATACGTTATCCGGAATTATATTAAGGTGATCAGCCCTAAGATAAATCTAGACAGTCACTAGCTAACCGCGACGAACATTCGAGCGTGAATTCTAATTGCTAGTAGATTGCCCGCAAACGCCGTATGCAATCAACAATTATCCTACCCGACCCGATACTTCGATTTGGTTCTATCTACCTGTGTTACTTAGTCGAGCAGTGAGAGGCACGGCATCGCTGCTCTTTAACATACACAACATGCGAAATTACTCGAGTGTCAATCGTCGTATTTTAACATGCGCGTTGGATTAAGAAAAGTATATAAATGCTAATAAACAGAACCAATATGCATCATTCAAGAGTAGATTATCAAAACCAAATTATCTAACAAAATCGCCCTAAAACATTCCCAAACCGTTCACCCTTACCTTAGCCGCTCATGGCGCGGTTTGTCAATTCCGCTCCAACGACGGCCATGGAAGGAATCATCCACTAATTACAAGGAAGGTGGAGCTCATTAGCATGCCAACAATGGCGGAGCTCCAAGAGAAATACAAAAATAGAGGAAGAAGAAGATGAAGAAGGCTAAAATGGTGGAGAAGAACTCCCAAAAAAGTGCAGAAAATCGTCATTATAAGCTGCTGTAATCGACGTAGCGTCTCGACGCTAGGCCAGCGTCTCGACGCTGTGCCCTAAGTAATCCGCGCGCGCCTTCGATGGCGTCGCGACGCTGAGTCAGCGTCGCGACGCTGCCCCGATAAAATTCCTGCGCGCGCCTCCTCCGAAGCGTCTCGACGCCAAGCAGGGTCTCGACGCCAGGGCAGCGTCGAGCTAGCGTCTCGACGCTTGCTCTCGGGTTTTTCCAGCGTCGAGCCAGCGTCTCGACGCTGGCTCTCGGGTTTGGGGCTGAAGCTTTGCCTCTCCAAGGCTGTTTTGACCCGTTTCTTCACGGATCAAGTTCCCCTCTTCCCGATGCATTCCCGGGGCGCTAAAACTCCACTTTAAGCACTCGAACAGGCCCAACGGACGCACGAGCTCTTTGCCTCTTTTCTCCTACAAAAGAGATATATTAATTAATTAAAAGCGGACTTAAGCTAATATTAGGAAGTATTTAATAGCTCCAAAATAGAGTTATCAGCCATCCATCCCCCGGCCGGCACGAGCGAAAGAGCGACTCCAGACAGGGTCAAGGGGCACCAAGAAAAAGCAGAGAGAGGACAGGCAGAAGCTGAGAACAAAGGGGGCCAAGCTGGCCATCCAACATATGCAAGCAGGAAGCCCGCCCCCCATGCACGACCAAGAAACCGAACAAAGAAGAGTCCCATCAACTCGTCTTCCCCCTACTTATGGAAAAAGAACAACCATCCGGTATGCAGGCACGGCAGAAAGCCACAGGGACCAAGCCAGCATCGCTTCCCTCGACAAAGCCAGATCCAAGGACCCACCAAAAGCCCACACACCCTCAGGACAAAGCGCCTTTCGGGGTGACAACAAGCATCCAGAACTCAGCTCAATTAGGAACCAGGACCGCCAGGGGACACCGAGCACCCACAGAACAGAGAAGGACAACCAACTGCAGAAGAAGCAAGCACCGCCTGAACCAACCCCTACAGCTGGTGACACCCCACAGACTAGCCTCTCAAAGCCCCACACAAGAAGCCCACCAGGGGAGAAAGGCCAAGGACAGCAATGGACAGACAGATGAAGAAAGCAAGCAACTGATCGAGCCTCTGCAAGCAGCGTCCTCAGAGCAAGAACAAGCACAGGGACAAGCTCAAACAACCAAGCCGCACAGACCAAAACAGAACCCCTCCAGAGAAGAGACAACAGTAGCAACCAGGGACAAAGCAGGGGAAGAAGCAATCTCCAGAAGCGAAACAACACCACAAAGAGCAACCTGACTAAACACCTGCACACACTCAAAGAACAAGACAAAGTCAATCAAAAGAATCCCAGGGGGAGACGGCCGAAACCGCACCCACCCAGGACGAGCATGCAGAAGAAATATCAGACCAAATAGCAGCGATAACCGACTGAGGAGGGTGGTGACCCGGGCCGTGAAAACGCAAGTTGCGTTCCATCCAAATATGGTAGATCACAGCACACCAGGCCACCCTCCAAACAAGCTTACGCTTGTGCTGCCCAGCACTCACCCGACAAATCCACTCAAGCTCAGTGTTATGTCTCCAAAAGTGACTTATTTAGGACTTATTTAGGTTAGAAAGATGCACACTCTTAGGTGTTTTTGATAGGATTTAGCTTAAACCTATGCTTATTTGTGAGAATTAAAAGAAGGTAGCTAAATTAGGACTTGTGTGCAAAAGGAAAGAAAAGGATTGAAAACCGAAGTAAAAGAATGAAAAAACTACATTGCGATAGCATTGCGGAAACATTGCTGAAACCGCAATGTTTCAAGTGAAAACCGTAAGTTGACTGATCTTTTTCTGTTAATTTCCGTTATTTCAGGGATTCGGTCTTTCTCCTCCATCCATTTTGAAGTACGACGTTGAAGATTGATGGTTCTCCTTGGCCCAAACGCACCTGCAGATTACTATAAAAGGGGGTCAAAGTCGAGGGTTCAATCATCATCCGAAAGCGTAGAAGTCTTCTCGCAGCTCCATCTTTTCTCCTGTCGTTCTTCTCTGTCTGTTGGTGTGAGAGTCTTAGCTGTTGGAATCGACAATCTGATAGGAAGGAGAGAAGATTCATCTTCTCTCCCGATTGGATTCATCCAAGCAAAGCTATTCTTTCATCCCCTTCAACCGAGGCATCTGCAACTAGGCGTTCACGCTCGTTTTTATGCTTTCTGTCTTTATTTCCATTTTCCAGCTTTAGTTTGTTGTTGTTTCCTTTCTTGTAACTAGATCAGTCCATTTCGTTGTGTTCTGTCTTTCTGTTATGCACTTTAAGTTCCTCTTCTTGTCCATTCAAACAATCAAGTAATCAAAGCATAGTTATTATTTCACAAGTTTTCCATCTTTTGCTGCTACGGTTTTTCCTTACTGTTTTAAGTATATTTCTCTTCTAAGCATGTTTCCTTCATCTCTTATTTCTGTTTACCCCATATCCATGAGTAACTAAGTCACTTAGGGGCATGCTAATGACAGTACTATAGGCTAAAAAAACGTGAATCAAGCATGTAGGATAGCTCTCGAAGCATTGATTGTATGTAAGCTTCATCCCACGGGCAATTTCGATTGGCCATCCATTTTGTCCAAAGAACTCCTAACCTCTGGAAGGAGTAAGAGTTCAGAGTCATACACTCATGCTAGCCTTTCAAGGTAGCCAGAAAACGACCTAGGAATAGGCGTTTTCCTAGTACAAACCATAACTTTCTGCTTTAACAAGATGCTTAAGACCTTACTTGGACATGAGTAAACTAAAGAATCTAATGCATGGAATCGGACGATACATGAGATTGAGTGAGTTTGATGCATAGAGAGTTGATCCAATGCTTGAGAATCGTGAGAAAATGCCTATAGATGAGTCGTTAGTAGCCCTTGTTTCTCCATTTTACACACTTTCGCTGTTAGTAAAATTGCGGTAGAATTGCTGTTTCCGCAATTCTGCTAAGTTTGAAATTCTGTTTAGCTAAGTTCCTCTTCGTTTATTAATCTCTCCCCTTTTCATTTGAGTTTAACTTTGATTTGCACTTGTTTATGTTGCTACCCTTTACACATTCCTTAGAAATTAGACAATTTAAAACCAATTCTACCCCATCAAATCCATCCATTCTTTCTTAACAAAACACTTCACGAGTAGCTTATAATAAATCTCTGTGGGAAAACGAATGAAAAAATACTTACTACTTGCTATAAGATCATGTATGCTTGCATGTTCTGAGTGCTCTCTCTATCTAATTGCTTACTTATTTTAACACATTGAGCACGTAACAAGTTTTTGGCGCCGCTGCCGGGGATTTATTTAAGTGAAAACGAAGTTTGTTAAGTTTGAAACACCAAGTTTACTGCCTATTGAAGCTGATCTGTTTCATTTCTTTTGCAGGTACTGTTGGGCTAGTTTATGAGTGAGCCTTCAAGTAGTGATCTAGAGTTCAATCCTGAGCCTGAGAGATTACTTAGGGCCAGAAATAGAGCCAAGAAACGTCTCTTTAACCAACCCTCTATACCTCCAATAATTGCGGGAACCGCAATTCCTCCGCAATTGTCTCAAGAAGAAATGGATGGAATAGTTCCAAATCCGGTGCCTGTCACTCGCAATCCCATCGAAATAGCGAATGACAAGGATAGCGCCATACTTTCTTACCTAGTACCTATGCCTGGGGAGCTGAACCCCAGCATAATCCGTCCTGAAATCACTGCCAACTCATTCGAGTTAAAGCCAGTGATGTTCCAAATGTTGTCCACTGTGGGACAATTCTTTGGAGTGGAAAATGAGGATCCCCACAACCATCTTAGAAACTTCTTAGGAGTCAGTGATACCTTCATCATCCCTGGAGTTTCCCAAGAAGCCTTGAGGCTATACCTTTTCCCTTACTCTTTGAGGGACAAAGCCAAAACATGGTTGAACTCATTACCCTCTGGATCTGTCCGCAATTGGACAGACTTAGCAGAAAAATTCCTAGTCAAATACTTCCCACCTGATAGGAATTCTACCTTTCGTGATGACATAATCAAGTTCAAACAAGCTGACACTGAGTCTCTTCACGAAGCTTGGACAAGGTTTAAAGATCTTCTTCTTAAATGTCCACACCATGGCATCCCATGGTGTATCCAAATAGAGGTCTTTTTCAAAGGATGCAACCCCAACACTAGACAAGTCTTGAATTCATCTGCTGGTGGTTCCATGTTGTCCAAGAGTTACAACGAGGCCTATGAGATCTTGGAGAAGATCTCAGCATCTCACTGTAGGTGGTCAGATGATCCAGTTGAGCCAACTAGAGCTCAAGACAAGGATGCTCTAAGTGCAATGAGCAGCCAAATAAATGCCCTGACCAACCTAGTTAAGCAAATGGCTCAAGCCAATCTCCAAACAAGTGTCAACACCGCCACAGCCATGTCAATGGGCACCCAACCAAGTCAAGGTGAGACACTTATCTGTGGATTCTGTGGGGAAGGGCACCAGTATGAATACTGCCCTGGGAATCCAGCCTCAGTCTGCTATGTTGGTGTTGGGTTTTATGTCCTAAAACTCGTGGTTTGTAAACGATAAACATATTTGATTACCAATAAAGTGTTATTGAGGTTTATTCAATAAAGTTATTATTGAATATGTGAATTGCTTATTTCATTTTAGAAAACCCTAAATCCAATAAACTAAGATCCATGGCTATAACATGAATACTTGAACTTTATGTGGAGACATAAAAGTGGATCAAGTTCGAGTAAATAGCCAAAACGGTCTATAGTATACGGATAAGGCTGGATACCTTATCTTAGGGACACTATTGGATGCGGCCCATTTTGTATTTAGTACAAACGATGTGATCCTGAATCGTTCATGTGGAGACATGTGAATGGGGGCGTCCTATGCAAAGAGTTTGCATTAGACCGGACCGCGAAATAAGTCACTCTTACTTTATAACGCTGTTTACTGTTTTAAAGACTGACTATTTCAAAACGATGACCTAGGTAACTTGACCTTAATCCTGAGCTAACTATGAACTCCTGTTTATTCGGGATTATCCTTAGATCTGCATGGGTGAGAGTGGCTCAACAGCGCCGACTCAATATGCCTCCTATTTCAGGGGTAAGACCGGATAGATAGCTGGGGACATAGGGTGCAAGATGGAATTCACTCCTACCCGTCTCTAGGGATAGTAGATAGGTTGTTCCCTTAAGTGCTGACTCCAGGTCTTGAACAAGGGGCCCCACCTTCTCATTGGCCCGAGAGGGACTCGGTATAGTGATTAGATCACATACCAATTGGTTTAGTGATTGGATCACAAACCAATTGTTCATTAGAGGATCAGTGGGACTTAAGGAGCAAGATGTAATTACGGGGGTAAAACAGATATTTGACCCGACCGTAAATTACGAACAACCTGTGAAGGGTCAACTTACTAATCATGGTTATATCGAGTGGACATAAATATATCTACAGTGAGGAGAATGCAACTACTAGGCTATAGTGGAATGTCCTGATAGTTAACGAATGTTGATTAACTAGGTTAAAGAGTTTAATCAGTTAATCTCGGATCGTTGGAGCTCATGATCTGTAGGTCCATGAGGTCCCCCTGCTAGCTCATATCGGACTAAACCTTAGAACAGTGTGACGAGTGAATTCGAAGTGTTCGAATTCGAATTAGGGAATTAACGTTAAATATATGTGATATATTTAACGACATAACGTTCAATTGCGAATTGAACAATAGAGAGAGATGGTGATATTTAAATAAGATTTAATTATCGAAAATATGAATATGGATTCATAATCATGTATATCGGGAATGATCGGGATTAGTGTTGGATTTATTGGATATTAAATTTGAATTAATTAAATTGTTTAATTAATTATTTAATATTAATTTAATTTGATTTAAAATTAATTATTTGAATTAATTTTTAAATTGAATTAATTTGATCAAAGTTAGTCAAAAGTCAAATTTAAGACAATTGACTACAACTTTGAAAGTCAAAAGTCAAATGTTGACTCCACTAAACCTTGAAAGTCAAGAGTCATTTTGATGACTAAAGTGAGTGGAAAAATCCAATTCTTAAGTTAGTGGAAAAATCCAATTCTTGAGTTAGTGGGAAAAACCATTTGTTGGTGGTTTTATGAGTCAAACTTTTTTGCTAAGTGTTCATCCCACATCAAGCCACTAATCCCACTAAATTGAGTGGATTCTACATGGCATCCTATTGTTAACTCAATTTTGCATGTTTTTGCATGTAGTCTTCTATATATACAAAGGGTTAATGAGATTGACTTCTTCTTGGAATTTTTGATGAACTTTGAGAAATTGTAAAGACAATTTCTCTACTTTTCTCTCCAATTCCATCTTCACTCTTTTAAATTAGTCACTCAAAGGATCCCACAATCCCGTTCTAAGGCCGGAGAATAGTCGGGAAGACTCTCGTGGTGGTTCGTGACCGTTACGTTCGAAGATCGAGTTTGGAATCAAGAAGAATTTGAACTTCAAAGGTAACTTCTAAATTATTGTCTTTGATTTTCAAATTACATGCTTTTTCTTTTTAAATTAACAAAATAAGAGTACTTAGATCCAACGATGCTTCCGCTATGCATGCCGAAATTCTCACAAATGGTATCAGAGCATGCTTTAAGTACTCTTTTTTGGTTAATTTAGAGTTGGTGGGTAGTAATTCATGTGATGAATGTATGTGTGCTAAAATGGAAATTTTTGGTCTTTGGCATCCATTTCTTTTCCAATTTGTAATAATTATTGTAATTGCCTTGTAATGGGCTTTAATGTGTTACAAAGAGTATGTAATTTTTGTAGAGTCATTAGAGTCCATTTTAGGATGTAATTTATCAAAATTGGAAGAGGCGTCAAGTGGCGGTTCGGTTCGGTTCGGCGGCGGTTCGTGCAATTCCACAACTTACAAGCGGTTCGAGCCGATTCGAAGTGTTCGGGGGCGGTTCAAGACTTTTTCCTATTTTATTATTGTAATAATTTAGGTAAATGCTTGTTTAGGATGCCAAAACCAATCCATTTTTAGTGTGGTTTATTTATTTATGCATTGTGAATGTATAGTTTAAATAAACATAATCTTGTGTGCATATTGTATGCCATGTAGATTTAAAATCCCACCATAGGATAAGCATGAAACATGCATTGAAAGTATGTTATAAGTGTTATAATATAAGTATGCATGTTTAGGATTCCATGAGATTTCATATAAGTTGTTATATTTTTGCATGGAATGATTTTATATAATTGTTATATAAAAGCATGTTAGATGTATGTTATAAGTTATTTTTTATAAGTGTTATAAAATGAATTAGACATTAAAACTTATAACAAAGATAAATGCATGCTCATTTAGGGTTAACTACCAAGCAATCTCCTATTTTAATAGTTAAAATAGGTCGATATCTTGTAAAACTTCGGTTACAAGAAAAACTCACCCGGTAAGATGCTGTCTCAGCTTGGGGGTATTTAAGTTGACGGTTTACGGAACACCTCCTACCTGGGCATCGAACTGGCGTTTGAGTTTAGCTAACCCGGTTTTATGAGCATGCGTGAGTGATGTGAGGTTTTAAAAAGTTTTATCACCTAGACATCATAGGTTAAAATCCAGTATAAACGTTATACTCGGAAAGATTACCTAGACTTAGGATATGTTTTAGTTAGCCAAAATATATGCCTAAGTAAAATCATACCCAACCGTCTAGAACACTTCAGTGGGAGGAAAAATGTTTTCAGCTCCTACGTCCCTAAGAGTTCACACCGTGAGATTCATGCTCGGCTTCGAGTCGCCCTGGGAGCGACCTCCAGTAGGAAAGTATTTGCATGAGTCAATAACAAGGTGAATAGGGGAAGTCGTTCATAGTAAGTGGGCGAAGGTTGTGTGTCAACACATCCTACGGTCTCCTCCATTAGGTTGCACCGTGAGATTCCCATGATGCGCCTGCGAGTCTGCCCTGGGAGCGACCACCCCTTAGGAGGGCTGTATCATGGGATTCGGAACACCGCGAACTCCAGAAATGGATAGGGTCTCATAGGTCCGTTTTCAACATTGTCTTTCCAACTTCGGGAGCTTGTTGATTCCGATCTCTGAGGTCTGAAAATGGAGGGTCACACTTACAAGAATTACTAAGTGTTAGTAACTTCTTGACCAAAGTAAACGATAGCTAAAAGATCTATTGGAATATGAGTTATTCTGGTAATAGTGATTAGCTGAGATTGTCTCAATTCAAAGGAGGAGTGATAGACTGCCCCTAGGTGGATGTTGCTTTAAACCTTTGTAGTATCGTTGCAATAAAGAATAAATGATGGGTACATTATTACTTTTGCTAAAACTTGATTGGATAATATAAAAGGGTAATAGCAATTTCACTAAATACGATATGTTTATATTTTTCAGCATGTCCAACTCAATAGTACAGTTACTAGCTTCTGAGAAACTTAACGGGGATAATTACGCAACGTGGAAATCAAATTTAAACACAATACTGGTAATTGATGATCTAAGGTTCGTTTTAACTGAGGAGTGTCCTCAAAACCCCGGCACAAATGCAAACCGAAATGTTCGGGATGCATATGACAGATGGACAAGGGCAAATGATAAAGCCCGCGTCTACATTCTGGCCAGCATATCTGATGTATTGGCTAAGAAACACGATGGTATGGGTGCTGCCAAAGAGATTATGGAATCTCTGAAAGGGATGTTTGGACAACCGTCCTTCTCCCTTAGGCATGATGCCATCAAGTACGTTTATAACTGTCGCATGAGAGAAGGGACCTCTGTTAGAGAACATGTCCTGGACATGATGGTCCATTTCAATGTGGCAGAAGTAAATGGAGCTGTCATAGATGAGAAGAGTCAGGTCAGTTTTATTCTGGAGTCTCTTCCGAAGAGCTTCCTACAGTTCCGCACAAATGCGATGATGAACAAAATTGAATATAACTTGACCACTCTTCTGAATGAGCTTCAGACTTATCAGTCCCTCCTGAAAACTAAGGGACATGAAGTGGAGGCAAATGTTGCTACCACTAAAAAGTTCTATAGAGGATCGTCCTCTGGAACGAAGTCTGGCCCTTCTTCTTCTAAAAATAAGAGTATTTCGATGAAAAAGAAAGGGAAGGGGAAAAGTAAAACTCCTAATGACCGCAAAAGCAAGGCTCAAGTTGCAGATAAAGGAAAATGTTTCCACTGCAACGAGAATGGGCATTGGAAAAGAAACTGCCCAAAGTACCTTGCTGAGAAGAAAGCTGAAAAGGCAAAACAAGGTAAATATGATTTACTAGTTGTTGAAACATGTTTAGTGGAGAGTGATGACTCTTCCTGGATACTGGATTCAGGGGCCACTAATCATATTTGCTCTTCTTTTCAGGAAACTAGTTCCTGGAGAACGCTTGCGGAAGGCGAGATAACTCTCAGGGTTGGAACAGGAGAGGTTGTCTCAGCAAAATCAGTGGGAGATTTAAAGTTGTTTTTTGGAGATAGATTCATTATATTAGATAATGTGTATCTTGTTCCTGGAATGAAAAGGAATCTTGTATCTATCTCTTGTTTGTTAGAACAATTGTATAAAGTATCTTTTGAAATTAATGAAGTGTTCATTACCAAAAGAGGTATTCCTATTTGTTCTGCAAAACTAGAAAACAACTTATATAAGTTAAAACCGACCAGAGCGAAAGCTATTTTAAATATCGAGATGTTTAAAACGGCTGAGACGCGAAACAAAAGGCAAAAAGTTTCTTCAAGTACATATCTTTGGCACTTAAGACTTGGCCACATTAATCTCAATAGGATTGAGAGATTGGTTAAGAATGGTCATCTAAGCCAGTTAGAAGACAACTCTTTACCAGCATGTGAGTCTTGTCTTGAGGGGAAAATGACGAAAAGATCTTTTACTGGAAAAGGTCTTAGAGCCAAAGAATCCTTAGAACTCGTGCATTCGGACCTTTGTGGACCAATGAATGTCAAAGCACGAGGAGGATATGAATATTTCATCAGTTTCATAGATGACTATTCAAGGTACGGTTATGTTTACCTAATACATCATAAGTCCGAAGCTCTTGAAAAGTTCAAGGAGTATAAGGCAGAAGTTGAAAACTTATTAGGTAAAACAATTAAGACACTTCGATCAGATCGAGGTGGAGAGTACATGGACCTAAGATTCCAGGACTATTTGATAGAACATGGAATCCAGTCACAACTCTCTGCACCTAGTACGCCACAGCAAAACGGTGTATCGGAGAGAAGAAACAGAACCTTGTTAGACATGGTTCGATCGATGATGAGCTATGCTCATTTGCCTGATTCGTTTTGGGGATATGCAGTAGAGACTGCTGCCTACATTTTGAACAATGTTCCCTCTAAAAGTGTTACTGGAACACCTTATGAGTTATGGAGAGGGCGTAAAACTAGTTTACGTCACTTCAGGATCTGGGGATGCCCGACACATGTGTTGGTGCAAAACCCTAAGAAATTGGAACGTCGTTCAAAAGTATGTTTATTCATAGGCTACCCAAAAGAATCGAAAGCTGGATACTTCTTTGATCCAGAAGAAAATAAAGTATTTGTATCGACAAATGCTACTTTTCTCGAAGAAGATCACATGAGAGATCATCAACCTCGCAGTAAACTAGTATTGCGTGAAATTTCTAAAGAAGCTACAGATAGATCAACAAGAGTTGTTGATGAGATTGGACCCTCAACAAGAGTTGTTGATGGAGCTAATACTTCTGATTACTCACATCCATCTCAAGAGTTGAGAATGCCTCGACGTAGTGGGAGAGTTGTGCAACAACCTGACCGTTACATGGGTTTAGTAGAAACTCAAATCATCATACCAGATGATGGAATAGAGGATCCATTGACCTATAAACAGGCAATGAATGATGTTGACAAAGATCAATGGATCAAAGCCATGGACCTCGAAATGGAGTCGATGTACTTCAATTCCGTCTGGGAACTTGTAGATCAACCAGATGGGGTAAAACCTATTGGTTGTAAATGGATCTACAAAAGGAAACGAGACCAAGCTGGTAAGGTACAGACCTTTAAAGCTCGATTAGTGACAAAGGGTTATACCTAGAGAGAGGGGGTAGACTATGATGAAACCTTCTCTCCTGTTGTCATGTTAAAATCAATTAGAATACTCTTGTCCATTGCCACATATTATGACTATGAGATTTGGCAAATGGATGTCAAGACAGCCTTTCTGAATGGCAATCTTGAAGAGAGTATCTATATGTCTCAACCAGAGGGGTTTATAATACAACATCAAGAACAAAAAGTTTGTAAGCTTAAACGATCCATTTATGGGTTGAAACAAGCATCTAGATGCTGGAATATAAGGTTTGATACTGCGATCAAATCTTATGGTTTTGAACAAAACATTGACGAACCTTGTGTTTACAAGAAGATTGTCAAAACATCTGTAGCATTCCTCGTATTATATGTCGATGATATCTTACTCATTGGGAATGATGTAAGATGCCTGACTGACGTCAAGAAATGGCTAGCAACTCAATTCCAAATGAAAGATTTGGGAGAAGCTCAATATATTCTTGGGATCCAAATAGTTCGGAACCGCAAGAATAGAACATTAGCCATGTCTCAAGCATCCTATATTGACAAGATGTTGTCAAGATATAAAATGCAGAATTCCAAGAGGGGTTTGCTACCCTTCAGGCATGGAATTCACTTGTCGAAGGAACAATGTCCTAAGACACCTCAAGAAGTTGAGGATATGAGACGCATTCCCTATGCATCGGCAGTTGGAAGTCTGATGTATGCTATGTTGTGTACACGACCCGACATATGCTATGCAGTAGGTGTTGTCAGCAGGTTTCAGTCCAATCCTGGACTTATACATTGGACAACCGTTAAGAATATCCTCAAGTATCTTAGGAGAACGAGGGATTACATGCTCGTGTATAAAGGTAAGGATCTGATTCTTACAGGATACACTGATTCTGATTTCCAGTCGGATAAAGATTCGAGAAAATCAACATCGGGATCAGTGTTCACTCTGAATGGAGGAGCTGTAGTATGGCGGAGTATCAAGCAAAGTTGTGTTGCTGACTCCACTATGGAAGCAGAATACGTAGCTGCCTGTGAAGCAGCAAAAGAAGCTGTGTGGCTTAGAAAGTTTTTGAACGATTTGGAAGTTGTTCCAAATATGCATCTGCCTATCACTCTCTTTTGTGATAACAGTGGAGCAGTTGCAAATTCAAAAGAGCCAAGGAGCCATAAACGCGGGAAACATATTGAGCGAAAATATCATCTCATTCGAGAGATCGTCCAACGAGGAGACGTTATTGTGAAACAAATAGCCTCTGAGGACAACATTGCTGATCCATTTACAAAGGCTCTCACGGCTAAAGTGTTTGAGGGTCACCTAGTGAGACTAGGACTACAGGATGTATAATCTAGGGCAAGTGGGAGAAAACTATGGGTATGTGATGCCCTAGTTTATTGTATTTATTTCTCATTTTGAAAAACTCAACATTATGTATATATATGGATATATATTTATTACCACTGGAGTTTTAGTCCAAGTGGGAGTTTGTTGGGTTTTATGTCCTAAAACTCGTGGTTTGTAAACGATAAACATATTTGATTACCAATAAAGTGTTATTGAGGTTTATTCAATAAAGTTATTATTGAATATGTGAATTGCTTATTTCATTTTAGAAAACCCTAAATCCAATAAACTAAGATCCATGGCTATAACATGAATACTTGAACTTTATGTGGAGACATAAAAGTGGATCAAGTTCGAGTAAATAGCCAAAACGGTCTATAGTATACGGATAAGGCTGGATACCTTATCTTAGGGACACTATTGGATGCGGCCCATTTTGTATTTAGTACAAACGATGTGATCCTGAATCGTTCATGTGGAGACATGTGAATGGGGGCGTCCTATGCAAAGAGTTTGCATTAGACCGGACCGCGAAATAAGTCACTCTTACTTTATAACGCTGTTTACTGTTTTAAAGACTGACTATTTCAAAACGATGACCTAGGTAACTTGACCTTAATCCTGAGCTAACTATGAACTCCTGTTTATTCGGGATTATCCTTAGATCTGCATGGGTGAGAGTGGCTCAACAGCGCCGACTCAATATGCCTCCTATTTCAGGGGTAAGACCGGATAGATAGCTGGGGACATAGGGTGCAAGATGGAATTCACTCCTACCCGTCTCTAGGGATAGTAGATAGGTTGTTCCCTTAAGTGCTGACTCCAGGTCTTGAACAAGGGGCCCCACCTTCTCATTGGCCCGAGAGGGACTCGGTATAGTGATTAGATCACATACCAATTGGTTTAGTGATTGGATCACAAACCAATTGTTCATTAGAGGATCAGTGGGACTTAAGGAGCAAGATGTAATTACGGGGGTAAAACAGATATTTGACCCGACCGTAAATTACGAACAACCTGTGAAGGGTCAACTTACTAATCATGGTTATATCGAGTGGACATAAATATATCTACAGTGAGGAGAATGCAACTACTAGGCTATAGTGGAATGTCCTGATAGTTAACGAATGTTGATTAACTAGGTTAAAGAGTTTAATCAGTTAATCTCGGATCGTTGGAGCTCATGATCTGTAGGTCCATGAGGTCCCCCTGCTAGCTCATATCGGACTAAACCTTAGAACAGTGTGACGAGTGAATTCGAAGTGTTCGAATTCGAATTAGGGAATTAACGTTAAATATATGTGATATATTTAACGACATAACGTTCAATTGCGAATTGAACAATAGAGAGAGATGGTGATATTTAAATAAGATTTAATTATCGAAAATATGAATATGGATTCATAATCATGTATATCGGGAATGATCGGGATTAGTGTTGGATTTATTGGATATTAAATTTGAATTAATTAAATTGTTTAATTAATTATTTAATATTAATTTAATTTGATTTAAATTTAATTATTTGAATTAATTTTTAAATTGAATTAATTTGATCAAAGTTAGTCAAAAGTCAAATTTAAGACAATTGACTACAACTTTGAAAGTCAAAAGTCAAATGTTGACTCCACTAAACCTTGAAAGTCAAGAGTCATTTTGATGACTAAAGTGAGTGGAAAAATCCAATTCTTAAGTTAGTGGAAAAATCCAATTCTTGAGTTAGTGGGAAAAACCATTTGTTGGTGGTTTTATGAGTCAAACTTTTTTGCTAAGTGTTCATCCCACATCAAGCCACTAATCCCACTAAATTGAGTGGATTCTACATGGCATCCTATTGTTAACTCAATTTTGCATGTTTTTGCATGTAGTCTTCTATATATACAAAGGGTTAATGAGATTGACTTCTTCTTGGAATTTTTGATGAACTTTGAGAAATTGTAAAGACAATTTCTCTACTTTTCTCTCCAATTCCATCTTCACTCTTTTAAATTAGTCACTCAAAGGATCCCACAATCCCGTTCTAAGGCCGGAGAATAGTCGGGAAGACTCTCGTGGTGGTTCGTGACCGTTACGTTCGAAGATCGAGTTTGGAATCAAGAAGAATTTGAACTTCAAAGGTAACTTCTAAATTATTGTCTTTGATTTTCAAATTACATGCTTTTTCTTTTTAAATTAACAAAATAAGAGTACTTAGATCCAACGATGCTTCCGCTATGCATGCCGAAATTCTTACAGTTGGAAGCCAGCAGCAGCCTAGGAACAACCCCTATTCCAATACTTACAATCCTGGTTGGAGGAACCACCCAAACCTGTCATGGGGTGGCCAACAGAATGCTAACCAAGCTCCTAACCAACCAAGACCGAGTGGAACACCTGGTTTCACTCCCCAACATAACCAGTCAATGTATCAAAAACCATACAACCAACCTGTAGGATCTTCTGTAGAAAACTTACTTAAGGAATACATAGCCAAGAATGATGCCACTCTACAGAGCCAGCAAGCTACTCTTAGGAGCCTAGAGAACCAAATAGGGCAACTAGCCAATGAAATCAAAAGTAGGCCCCAAGGTAGACTCCCTGCTGACACTGAAGTGCCAAGGAGAGATGGTAAAGAGCAAGTTCAAGCAATTGAACTTAGAAGTGGTAGACCATTGGTAAACAACACCAAGGACACACCAAAGAGAGTAGAGAACACTGAGTCTAGTGCTCCACTGGAGTCTCTGCCAAACCAAGGTCCACCACCAACAAGCACATCAGGAGCAAGGCTGGAGCCAATCATAGAAGAGATAGAAGAAATTCCAAGGCCTCCACCTATCCTGAGGCGACCAGATGTGCCTGCATATGTGCCACCACCTCCATTTCCTAGAAGGCTAAAGAAAAAACAAGAACAGGAAGTGCACTTTAATAAATTTCTAGAAATTCTTAAGCAAGTGCATGTTAATATTCCTTTTGTAGAGGTTTTACAGTCTATGCCTTCTTATGTAAAGTTTTTGAAGGATATTATAACTAACAAGAGAATAATTGGTGAGTTTGAAACAATCAATCTCACTGAGGAGTGCAGTGCTATACTCCAAAACAAGCTACCCAAGAAGGAGAAGGATCCTGGTTCCTTCACCTTACTTGTAGAGCTAGGAGGCAAGCATGTGGGCAGAGCTCTTTGTGACCTGGGAGCCAGCATAAACCTCATGCCCCTATCACTATTCCGCCAGCTTGGAATAGGAGAAGCACGTCCAACCACTATCACTTTACAACTAGCAGACAGATCCATTGCATACCCTGAAGGTAAGATTGAGGATATTCTTGTAAAGGTTGACAAGTTTATTTTCCTTGCAGATTTCATTATCCTGGATTATGAAGCAGACAAGGAAGTCCCCATCCTGTTAGGCAGACCATTTCTAGCCACAGGTAGGGCACTAATAGATGTCCAAAAAGGTTAGCTCACTATGAGGGTTCATGATGAAGAGGTGAAATTTAGTGTTTATAAAGCCTTAAGGTACCCCTCTGACTCTGAATCTTGTGCTAGCATGGACATTGTAGATTCATTAATGGAAGAACAATTGGAGCATGAATTGTTGACTAAGCATGCTAATAACTATGTAGGTTTAGAATTAACTGACTTAAACATAGCTGAGATAATGGACATACCTGTAAATAACCCTCAGCATGTTTGTATGAATATTGACTTAACTGAAAAATTTGTGAATCCATTAAAACCATCCATTGAGCATCCACCTGTCTTAGAATTAAAACCTCTCCCCACTCACCTCAAGTATGCATATCTAGGAAGTAATGATACTTTGCCTGTGATCATTTCTGCTAAATTAAGTGAAAAGCATGAGGTTGAACTGATTTTACTACTTAAGCAACATAGGAAGGCTATTGCATGGACTATTGCTGATATTAGAGGCATTAGCCCTTCTTATTGCATGCATAAGATTATACTAGAGGAAGAGCATACACCTAGAGTAGATCACCAACGTAGGTTGAATCCCTCTATGAAAGAGGTAGTTAAGAAAGAAATAATTAAATGGTTAGATGCTGGTGTGATCTTCCCCATAGCTAGTAGCCAGTGGGTGAGCCCTATACAATGTGTACCTAAGAAGGGGGGGATGACTGTGGTAGTCAATGAGAACAATGAACTGATTCCAACTAGGACTATCACAGGGTGGAGAGTTTGCATGGATTATAGGAAACTAAATAAAGAGACCAAAAAAGACCATTTCCCTCTACCATTCATTGACCAAATGTTAGACAGAATAGCTGGTAGAACCTACTACTGCTTCTTAGACGGTTACTCAGGGTATAATCAGATTACTATAGACCCTAAGGACCAAGAGAAGACTACCTTCACTTGCCCTTTTGGAACTTTTGCCTTTCGCAGAATGCCTTTTGGCTTATGCAATGCACCGGCAACTTTCCAAAGATGCATGTTGGCAATCTTCTCTGATTTGGATGAGTCCATGATAGAGATATTCATGGATGATTTCTCAGTCTTTGGGGATTCATTTACAAACTGTCTAGAGAACCTAGGACAAGTTCTGGCTAGGTGTGAGGAGACCAACCTAGTCCTAAATTGGGAAAAGTGCCATTTCATGGTGGATGAGGGGATTGTCTTAGGTCATAGAGTGTCGAGGGCAGGTGTAGAAGTTGGCAGGGCAAAAATTGAAATAATAGAGAAATTGGTAGAACCCCAAAATGTCAAGGCCATTAGAAGTTTCTTAGGGCATGCTGGTTTCTATAGAAGGTTCATTAAGGACTTTTCTAAGATCTCCAAGCCTCTATGTGAGCTTCTAGAGCTAAACAAACCATTCATTTTCTCTGATGAGTGTGTCCTAGCTTGGAAAACCCTTAAGAGAGCACTAGTCACAGCACCTATTATAGTAGGGCCTAATTGGGATCTTCCCTTTGAGATGTTATGTGATGCCAGTGACTATGCTGTAGGGGTCATGTTAGGACAGAAGATTGACAAGTTAACACACCCTGTCTATTATGCTAGTAAGACACTTAATGAGGCACAATGCAACTACACAACCACTGAGAAAGAAATGCTAGCTGTAGTGTTTGCTTGTGAGAAATTTAGGAACTATATTGTAGGCACTAGGACAATCGTGTACACTGACCATTCTGCTTTAAAGTACCTTATGAGGAAGGCTGATGCTAAGCCTAGGTTGATTAGGTGGGTACTGCTGCTGCAAGAGTTTGATCTAGACATTAGAGATAAGAAAGGAAGTGAAAATGTGGTTGCGGATCATCTTTCTAGATTGCAGCATAATTGCGAAAAAATTGCGGAACCCGCAATTTCTGACGCTTTTATTGATGAACATGTCTTTGTATTGACTCATCGTGATAACGATGAGGAACCTTGGTTTGCTGACATTGCTAACTTCCTTGCATCACAGGTACTACCAACTTTCAAGGGAAGCCAAGAGAGGAAGAGGTTCCTTCATGAGGCAAGGAAATTCATATGGGATGACCCCACCCTTTACAAAACATGTGCTGACGGCTTGCTAAGGAAGTGTGTTTCAGCTGCTGAGGCGAAGTCTGTGCTGCAGCACTGCCACACAGCTCCTTATGGTGGACACTTTGGTGGCCAAAGAACAGCTGCAAAGGTATTTCAGAGTGGCTACTACTGGCCAACGATCTTCAAGGATGCACACAACTATGCACACAGCTGTGATGAATGCCAAAGGACAGGTAACCTTAGTCGCAAGGATGAAATGCCTCTCACTTACATCTTAGAGTTGGAGCTCTTTGATGTGTGGGGCATTGACTTCATGGGACCATTTCCCCCATCATCAGGTAACCTTTACATATTAGTGGCAGTAGACTATGTATCCAAGTGGGTAGAGGCCATAGCATGTCCCAATAATGATGCCAAAACAGTCATAAAATCCTTGCATAGGCACATTTTTACTAGGTTTGGAACACCTCGTGCTATCATTAGTGATGAGGGGACACATTTCATTAATAAGGCTATGGAGAGAGTGTTGGCTAAGTATAACATTAGACATAGAGTAGCCACTCCCTATCACCCACACTCGAATGGACAGGCTGAAATTTCAAATAGGGAGATTAAGAACATCCTAGAAAAAGTGGTCAAACCCAACAGAAAGGATTGGGCGTTTAAACTCGAGGATGCACTTTGGGCGTATAGGACTGCCTATAAGACACCCCTAGGTATGTCTCCTTACAGACTTGTGTATGGTAAAGCTTGTCATCTTCCATTCGAGTTAGAAATTAAGGCATTTTGGGCACTAAAAGAGTTGAATTATTGCGTGACCGATGCGGGAACGTTGCGGTCTTTGCAATTACATGAGCTTGATGAGCTTAGGCATATGTCTTATGAAAATGCCAAAATGTATAAGGAAAAGACCAAGATTTGGCACGACAGTAGACTTAGGATCAAGGACTTCAAGAAAGGCCAGCTTGTCTTATTATTTAACTCACGATTAAAATTATTCCCAGGCAAACTTAAGTCTAGATGGTCAGGTCCTTTTGTAATTACTAATGTGTTTGTTCATGGTGCCATCGAGATAAAGAACCTGCAGCAAGGTCAACCATTCATGGTTAATGGTGCAAGGTTGAAGCACTACTATGAGGAAGGAGATGTGAAGACTCTCTCGGCCTTCCTCCTGACTGAAGCGTGAAATTAAGAGCGAGAGAGGACGAGTGATTGCTGTGCTCGTCAATATGAGGCTCATGCCTTAGTTTATTTTTTGCGATTTTCCGGTTATCGTTTGTGTATATGTTTGTATGATTTTAATTACGAATTTGATGTTGATTTTATTTCTTTTTGTAGGGAATCAATAGAGGGAATCAAGGAGATTAAATCCAGCTAAAAAGATCAAAAAGATATTGGGCCAAATCAAAGATACGGTTGAGCAAAGATTGACATTTAAATGCAGAAAATCTCCAACGGTCACTAGAATTGCGCTGGATTTGCAGAGTCCGCAAAAATATAGCCGTTGGGATTTTTTGGGTTTCTTTATATCCGTTAGAAGGCGCGTTGATCCGTACGATTCTCCCATTATCTGAACTCCAAGAAAGCTGCTTTTCTCTTCATCTGTGATTCCTCTCTCCAAATCTCCACAATTCAACAATGGTGCTAACAAGGGCCGAACGATCTGCGTCCAAGAAAAGGGCTGATGAAGCTGAAACGGCTGCGAGGGAAGCACTTCTTGCCCTTGCAGACGTTGATGCTGCGCGAACTGAATGACTGCCCAAACTTCCGATCCGCAAGAAGAAGTGGAAGGTCGTCACAGAGATACCTGCTGGACCCTCTAAACCAGCAGGCACACCCAAGAAGCGCAAATGGAGTATGGCTGTGGCCGAAGAAGAAAGCAAGAAGACCCTCTCTGTGGGGAGTCAAGAACGAGGCCAGCCATCCCACGAGACAGCCGAGCGCAGCCCTTCACCATCTCCACCAGTTCAAAGCCCTGAGTTCTCCTCATCGCCGCCAGCGCAGAGCCCTGAACTGCCTTCATCACCGCAGAGTTCTGCACAGACCCCTACAGCAGCACAAAGCACCACCCCGTCGCCTACTTCTCCACGGCCTGACCCTGAATTCCCATATGGGGAGTACCAAGAATCAACGCAGGGCAGTGGGGGGGCTGAGGAAGAAGAGGTGTTCTCTCCGTTGAGGGAAGCCAGCCCTGAGAGTCCTGCGCAGAAGGATGATTCTATGGAAGAAACACTGGGGGCTTGCCTCCATGCGATCACAACCAAGGCGAGGCTGAAGAAGAAGAAGGCTGCCAAGATTGTCAAGGCCAAACGGTCCAAGAAATCAAAGAAAAAGAAAGCCAAGAGGGCGTTTGCATCAGAGGAGAAGAGTGCTGAGCCATCGCTCAAGAAGCTCAAGATTGAGGCTGCTGAGTCAGCCAAACCAAAAGACAAAGGGAAGGCCAAGCTTTACCCTGAAGATGAGCCTCAGTCAATGAGGTACGTGTCTTCTGACGCTGAGTCTAGAGGCATGGAGCTGAGGAAACGAGAGCTGCTGCACGAGAAGGGCTTCCTCGACAGACCTGCTGACCTGCCGCAATTCTTGCGCGCAGGAATTACGAATCACGGCTGGGAGGAGTTGTGCAGACCACCCAATCCAGCTTACACAAGCATGGTGTATGACTTCTACGCCAACCTGAGGAATTCTGAGGAGGGGTTGTCTGTGGTCAGGGGAGTAGAAGTGGACTTCTCAGCAAAAGCCATCAACGAAGCCTATGGCCTTAAGGGCCAAAAACATACTGACTATGCGAGGATTGTTGATGAGCCTACTGAAGCCGTCCTGGAAGAGGCCATTCGAACCATTGGCCAGCCTGAAGCATCCTGGACCGTGTCACGCAATGGGAGGCACACTCTCATGAGTGCCAACCTCACAGCTAAGGCGGCTGTATGGTTTTCTTTCGTGAGAAGGAAACTATCCCCAGTGACTCATGAGACCACCATCAACCAGAGCAGGTCGCTGCTGGTTTATGCAATCATGCGAGGTCTCACGATCAATGTGGGTGAAGTCATGTCAGCCGCCATTGCTGACTGCGCCAAGAAGGGTAAGGGTCCATTGTTCTTCCCTAATACTATTACTAAACTATGCTTGCGTGCAGGAGTCCCCATTGAGCGGATGGAACAGCAGATGGCTTACACAGGCCACTTGGAGCTGCCTACAGGCTTGAGGCTGAAAAGGAAGGGGAACATGGAGTTCGAGCTGGATAGATTGGCTGCTGCTCAGTCATTATCCATGGCGTGCCTGCTGGATTTACAGAAGAGGATGGCTCAATGGGCCACGTACGCACAGGCGAGGGACAAGGAAGTTGCTGACCAACTGGGATGCATCTTCCCTGACTTTCCCACGAATCTACTGTCTCCATGGGTGCCCCTACGACCACGAGGGACTGATGATGAGGATAAAGACATCTGAGTGCTGGTTTGAATTGCACTAGAGGGAGTATTGCTGTTCCCTTAGAATAAACACGAAAAAAAAATAATAAATCAAACTGCTTTTTGTGAACCATGTGAATTATGCTGTTTTTAGTTAATATTTTGATCTGTTTTAGTTGCTTAGTTTTAAGTTTTTAAATTGTTTAGTGTAGTCTGATGATAGCTAAATAGGTAGGTTAGTTTGGTTTTATTTTTGTACAGCTTGAGTGACGGGAAAAAAGCATGCTTAGGGGCCTGAATCACTGTTATATCTGCCCTGGCTTTATTGCGAAATAATTGCGGAAACCGCAATTTTTATTACTGAATGCATGTTTTGGACTGTCTGTTTAGCTAGGCTGTGATCTGTTAAATTCTATCTTTTGCTGCTATCATGACTACCTTGTATAGCTTATCTTCAAGCATGTTGGATGAGTGTCATAGGACACCCTTTGATAGTTTAAATTTACCTCTAAAAAGCTCAGCATGCATAGCTTTCAGTCCTTACCTGTCTGTTTTTTTCAAATGTCTGCTGCTGTGATATTTACTTTTAGAATGTTCTGCCTATGCCTAGGACTTTTAGATTCTCTTTGTTTTACCTTAGACTAGATGCTTCTAGGACAGTTTGGGGGTGTGCCACCTCAGACACTCATTGGGGACAATGAGTAGTTTTAGTTTGGGGGAGGCCACCCTAGGCCTAGGAACATTCCTCTCTCCCTTAAAAGCATAAGCATTCTTCTTCTCTTTGACAAAAATGATGAACTGAAAAAAAAAGAAAAAAAAAATGAAAAATAGAATAAAGAGGGGAGTCTCTCTTAGGTTGCTAAGTAATCAGTGCCAAGTGTGTAACCCACAAGTGGCATTGCATCAAAAGGCAACCAAAGGAAAGGCTCCACCTAAGAAAGAAAAAAGGAAAAAGTAGGGAAGAAGAATGTATACCTAGGAGTTGCAACTTTGTGGCTTAGATGTCCTATTTAAAAAGAACTCTGATCCTCAAGTAGCTGAGCACAAAGTTGTAGCTTGTAGGGTTGTTTAGGGAGATGAATGTATGTCCAATGTAGTGATGCCAGGGTTTAGATTGTTCTCTTAAAGTACCACTGTCACTGTTAATACTAAGACTGGCATGACTCTAAGGAATCCTAGGTAGCTCGAAAGTAAAAACTAGAAGCATGTACTGAGTCTGGGGTAAAGCTAGGTAGAATTTGAAACCTTAGGGATAGTGGCATGATATGACAAAAGCAAGTAGATCAGTTGTAGGGAGTTAATGAAAACAGTAGGAGTATTAGGCAGGCGAAGTCAGAAGAAGCTTGATAAGAGGATAGTTCTGAACTTAGAAGTGTGTCACAGGACAGCACTGCTATAGATAGGGATATAGGGGAGTCATAAGAGGTTAAAGAAGATGAAACAGCAGCCTAAGTAGTCCTTAGATTGCTTGAGGACAAGCAAAACCTTAAGTTTGGGGGTGTGTTATGTCTCCAAAAGTGACTTATTTAGGACTTATTTAGCTTAGAAAGATGCACACTCTTAGGTGTTTTTGATAGGATTTAGCTTAAACCTATGCTTATTTGTGAGAATTAAAAGAAGGTAGCTAAATTAGGACTTGTGTGCAAAAGGAAAGAAAAGGATTGAAAACCGAAGTAAAAGAATGAAAAAACTACATTGCGATAGCATTGCAGAAACATTGCTGAAACCGCAATGTTTCAAGTGAAAACCGTAAGTTGACTGATCTTTTTCTGTTAATTTCCGTTATTTCAGGGATTCGGTCTTTCTCCTCCATCCATTTTGAAGTACGACGTTGAAGATTGATGGTTCTCCTTGGCCCAAACGCACCTGCAGATTACTATAAAAGGGGGTCAAAGTCGAGGGTTCAATCATCATCCGAAAGCGTAGAAGTCTTCTCGCAGCTCCATCTTTTCTCCTGTCGTTCTTCTCTGTCTGTTGGTGTGAGAGTCTTAGCTGTTGGAATGGACAATCTGATAGGAAGGAGAGAAGATTCATCTTCTCTCCCGATTGGATTCATCCAAGCAAAGCTATTCTTTCATCCCCTTCAACCGAGGCATCTGCAACTAGGCGTTCACGCTCGTTTTTATGCTTTCTGTCTTTATTTCCATTTTCCAGCTTTAGTTTGTTGTTGTTTCCTTTCTTGTAACTAGATCAGTCCATTTCGTTGTGTTCTGTCTTTCTGTTATGCACTTTAAGTTCCTCTTCTTGTCCATTCAAACAATCAAGTAATCAAAGCATAGTTATTATTTCACAAGTTTTCCATCTTTTGCTGCTACGGTTTTTCCTTACTGTTTTAAGTATATTTCTCTTCTAAGCATGTTTCCTTCATCTCTTATTTCTGTTTACCCCATATCCATGAGTAACTAAGTCACTTAGGGGCATGCTAATGACAGTACTATAGGCTAAAAAAACGTGAATCAAGCATGTAGGATAGCTCTCGAAGCATTGATTGTATGTAAGCTTCATCCCACGGGCAATTTCGATTGGCCATCCATTTTGTCCAAAGAACTCCTAACCTCTGGAAGGAGTAAGAGTTCAGAGTCATACACTCATGCTAGCCTTTCAAGGTAGCCAGAAAACGACCTAGGAATAGGCGTTTTCCTAGTACAAACCATAACTTTCTGCTTTAACAAGATGCTTAAGACCTTACTTGGACATGAGTAAACTAAAGAATCTAATTCATGGAATCGGACGATACATGAGATTGAGTGAGTTTGATGCATAGAGAGTTGATCCAATGCTTGAGAATCGTGAGAAAATGCCTATAGATGAGTCGTTAGTAGCCCTTGTTTCTCCATTTTACACACTTTCGCTGTTAGTAAAATTGCGGTAGAATTGCTGTTTCCGCAATTCTGCTAAGTTTGAAATTCTGTTTAGCTAAGTTCCTCTTCGTTTATTAATCTCTTCCCTTTTCATTTGAGTTTAACTTTGATTTGCACTTGTTTATGTTTCTACCCTTTACACATTCCTTAGAAATTAGACAATTTAAAACCAATTCTACCCCATCAAATCCATCCATTCTTTCTTAACAAAACACTTCACGAGTAGCTTATAATAAATCTCTGTGGGAAAACGAATGAAAAAATACTTACTACTTGCTATAAGATCATGTATGCTTGCATGTTCTGAGTGCTCTCTCTATCTAATTGCTTACTTATTTTAACACATTGAGCACGTAACACTCAGCATCACAAGGGAGAACGAGGCGGGAAGCTCTACCCCAACAGAGGATATCCTCCCACACCAAACTCGCAAAGGGGCACTGGAAGAACAAGTGGTCACGGGACTCAGTCCCGGACAAACAAAGCAAACAATCGGTAGGTGTCGAGAGGATCCACCTAGCCAGCCTATCACGAGTATAGAAACGGTCCCTCAAGGCCAGCCAGGTGACAAAAGCATGACGCGGAATATTTCCCCCGAACCATAGCAAACCCTGCCACGGAACCACTGTCCCACGGGGGCGAATCGCCTCCCAAGCACTGGAAACCGAAAAACCAATCCCTCCTGGAACCCAGATCAACCTATCCTCCCTACCTGGGCAACACACAGTATCAAAGGCTCCCATCGCAGAGATGCTATGGTTACCACCACTCCTCTCAGACAGCCGCTGAGTCTCATTAAAGTCTCTCATAACCACTCCCGGGGAAGACCAGCTCGAACAAGCCAAGGCCAACTCCCTCCACAAAGCGGACCGCCCAGCCTCGAAATTGGACCCATACACACAGGCAATATGAGTCGCAACCTGGGAAGACAGATCCACCAGGGAGCCAGTGACCAGCTGAGGACTAATCAGGCTAGGAGAGAAGGAGAAGCGGCAGGAACGCCATAACACCCAAATGCGACTCAGACCACTATCCCCATAACTACACACGCACTACCAATCGGCACCAAAGGAACGAAACACAAGGTCAAACTGATGAGCCTTAACCTTAGTTTCAACCAGACAGCAGAAACCAATATTCTCAGACTGCAAAAAGGAACGAACACATCACCCTTTTGTCGGGTCAGTGACACCGCGCACATTCCACGAGCACCAACTAGACATAGGAAGTAGAAGAGGAAACAGTGGGATCCTGACACCATCGAGGGTCCACACTGTCACAGAGCGTCTTTTCCACTAAGGAAACCACCCTCGGGGGGGCCAAATCACACCCCAAGGAATCCGAAAGAGAACCGAAAGAGTTAGTCACGTGGACCCCCTTTGGGGGCTCAGGAGAACGGGTGAGCCTAGAGGAGGGGCCAATAGGAGAACTCGGGAGACTAACCAAGGCAATGGGATGGGCAGACGAGTCTGTCGCAGCCAAGGATTTGGCAGCCTTCTTCCTGTTCCGTTTAAGCCTACGAGATTTCCCTCCCACAGGGATAAAATCATCACCAACCTCAAGAGAGGAGGCCTGTTGACCCTCCCCACTAGCAACCACTACCTGATCCGAGCCCACGCCATCACTCTGGGCCAGCACCTTGACCCCACCCTCAGTAGACACCTGTGTAGGGAGGATGGGATCAATACTACTCTCGGTCTTTTTCGGACAACCTGAGTCCGAGTGACCAAAGACACGACAGGATAGGCACCGCTTGGGCTTCCACTCGTACTCAATGGGGATTGTATGATCCACACCATAGACAGTGACCCCAACCTTACTAGGAAGAGGGGCATCAATCGCGACCTCCACACAAACCCGAGCATACGAGGAGCACGTTTTGTCCTTTGTAGGCTTATCCAACCGCAAAGGAACACCAACCGTACTCGCAATGTTACTCAACCCAGGAGTGGTCCACAATTCCATAGGGACATGGAAAAACTTAACCCACACAGGTATTTTATCGAACACAAAAGTCTGGGGGACAATCCTAGGGGCCCACTGCCTCAGAAGGATAGGCTTCCCCCCGAAGTGCCAGGGGCCATTCTCCAAGACCTAGTCCCGAGCTGAGTCCTTTTGGAACCTGAAGATGATCAAACCATTATCAAACAAGTTAATGGTTGGAACTTCCACATGACCCCAAATCCTCCTGACCAGCCGATCAAGAACAAAAAAGGGAAGTTTGCCATCCATAAACTGACCCACCAACGAACCTCTCCAAACAGCTATGCCCTCCTCAATAACCTCATCCGAGGGAATGGCAAACATAATCCCATCCTTCTCAATTGGAGGGTTATAGAGGAGAGGCTCATCAGATGGCGAGGTCCACTGAGGCCCAAAAAGATTGGCCCAACTTGCCTTATGCCCCTGACCTAGGGACCCAAGGGGCCCACCCGACCCAATATGATTAGGCCCAAACCCACCAAAAGAACCCACAGACGCCTCATCCCCCTCACTCACACCAACATCCGGGCGAGGATGGCCAAGTAGAGGAAACATGTTGATTTTGCATTTGGCTTGTGCTTTGTTGTCCACCCCAAGAGAGATTTGGGTGGTTTCTCCAACCAGGGTTATATGTGTTTGAGTAGGGGTTGTTCCTTGGTTGTTGTTGCTGGAACCCCCACTCAACCAACTGCGAGGGTCCCGGCCCTCGACCAGAGGCGCAACGGAAGAAAAACTTAAACAAAAGCCTAAAACTGGTTGAGGACCTTAAGCAATCAATAAGGATCGAACTAAGAATTGAAGAAACATTTCTAACACTTAGAAAAATTCTTTAATTCGAGTCCAACGAAAAAAAAACCCTCTCCACCGGTAAACCGACCGGTAAAAGTCAACCGAAAAAGTTGACCGGTAAAAGCCACCGGTAAAAATATCACCGGTATATATCATACATACACCGGTATATATTATACCGAGGAAATACCGACCGGTATATACCACCGGTATATATATATCACGGGTAAATAATATATATACCACCGGTATATATATCACCGGTATATATACCACCGGTATATTTTCCAGTGAAGAGAAACCAAGAAAAAGCACCGGTATATATCATATATACACCGGTATATATTGACAAAAATACCTTATTTTGACGTTCCTCTTCTCGTCTACCTCTGCACCTCTACAGCCCCCTCGATCTCTACCTCTCCTCCGGTCACGAACCTAGCACGAACAATCACGAGCACACGAGGACCACCCTTAGAGTAGTCCCAACTATTCTCAGGCGGAAATAGCGGAGTGGTGGGACTCCTTAAACTAAGGGGGTTAGTTTGAGGGTGGAGGAACAAGATGAAGCTTTTGGTTTGTGTTTGGTTTTTGTGTTAATATGAATTTGATGAACAATTCATCAAGAACATCAAGAACACAAAACAACAAACCCTTTGAATTTCAACAACTTGAAATCCAAAAAATCAAGGGAAGAAGAATTAACAACTTAACTCTTCTTTAATCTTTCCCAAAGAGTCACCTTGATTTTACAACAACCAAAGCTACAACTTCTCTTCTTCTTCAAGCTTCAACTATGGATATTGCCTTCAACACTTGAAGATGCACAATTCAAATGCTTGAGAGAGGAAGTTCCCAACGTGAGAGAGAGAGAGAAGTGTAGAAATTCTCAAAAAAAAAAAAAGAGATTAACTCATCCAAGCCAAATCCAATTGAATAACTCAATTGACTTGCTTCATGAGTAAGGAAAAGTAGTAAAGGTGGAAGCCACATGTTGGACATGCAACATAAGATTAATGATAATAATAATAATTATAAATAATTATTATTTATTAAAATTAATAATAATTAAAACAATTTTAATTATTTAATTTATTATTAATATTAATATTAAATACTAATATAATAATAAACCTTCCACTATAACCCGGTTTTCAGAAAACCGACTTTTCCAAAATATGAATCAATATTCATATTTTTCTCCGGTCGAGTATTTAAAAACAACTTCCTCCTATTATATATTTAAATCACATTTAAATATACAAACCCTCGAACAAACCCTAATTCAGATTTCTCTGAATTCAACCCTGTAGCACTGCTATACCGCTTTATCCGAGCTAGCCAGGAGAACCTAAAGGACCTACAGATCATGAGCTCCAACGATACGAGATCATTCGGTCAAAACTCTTTTGACCCAAATCGATCAACATTCGTTAACCCCCGGAGACTCCACTAAAGTCCAAGGGCTGCACTCTCCTCACTGTAGATATATTGTGTCCTCTTGATATAACCGTCATTGGTAAGTCGATCCTTCACAGGTTTTCCGTAATCACAGCTGGGTCGTATAAACCGTTTAACCCCTGCATTACATCTTGTTCCTTAAGTACCACTGACACCTCTAATGAACAATAGATCTTTGGTCCAACCAAGAGATCAATATAACTCTCTTATCACATGAGAGTGTGAGCTCACATTGTTCAAGCCCCGGAGTCAGCTATTAAGGGAACAACCTATCTACTAACCCTGAAGAGCGGGTTAGGAGTGAATTCCAATCTTGCTACACTATGTCCCCAGCTACTTATTCGGCTTTATCCCCAAGTTGGTAGGCTTATTGAGTGGGCGTTCCGCCACTCTCACCCGTACAAGTCAAAGGATACTTCCGAATAAGCAGGAGTTCATAGCAAGCTCAGGATTAAGAACGAGTTACCTAGGCCATCAAAGTGTATAAGTCAGTCTCGATCAGTAAACGGTGTTATAAAGAGAGAGTGACTTAATACGCGGTTCGATCTTGTGTAAACTCTTTACACAGGACGCCCTCACTTCTCACATCTTCATGTGGAACGATTCGGATCACATCGTTCTGTACAATACAAAGTGAGCCGCATCCAATAGTGTTACCAGGATAAGGTACCCAGCCTTATCCATATACTATAGATCATTTTGGCAGTATACTTGAACCTGATCCACAATCATGTCATACATGAGGTTCAAATACTCAAACAATGCCAAGGGTGTTGGTTATTGGTATAGGATAAAACATGTTTCACTTTAATCCAGTAAACTCCTTTACTGAATTAAAACTTAATAACTCTTTATTACTAAATAGATTATTTACAAACATAACAGTTTACAAACCATAAGTTTTAGGACATAAAACCCAACAAACTCCCACTTGGACTAAAACGTCTGTGGTGTACATGTTGGTGGAGAAAACGAAATATCTCATATTTCTAGTTTACTCCCACTATTCTTTTTGAATAACTTGGAGCCCTAAACACTTTAGGTATTTCTCAAACACTTTAGCCATGAGAAACAAAGTAAACAAAACAACATGTAGTGCTGTGAGGAACCCATGTGACTATCACATCCTCTCAGAGCGCTAAACTTTGAGTTTAATTCATAAACTTTTTGCTACTTCACAAGCTGCAAGAAAGCTTAGCTATCACATGAGAAAACAGCAATACAACTCTTGTAATCTATTACTCCTTGACAAAACTTTAACCACATTACTTTTGACAGCTCCCACTAGCCATATGTTCTTACGATTCAGATTAACCCGAATCCTTAGAACCAACGGAGCTAATCTAAGCTTATCAAAGAAATGACTCCTTCATCATTCACAATGATTAGGAGTGAAACTATGGGTATTTATTATGAAAGCTATTACATTGATCAAATACTTGTCCAACAATATTTATCAATGTAATGTTCAAAACCATAAGATTTGATTCGAAAAACAAACCTTATAATTTAAGATTTAGATACTAAATCCAATTCATAAAAGAAATGAATAAGACTGCAAACGATTTGCTCTGAATCTGAAATAATGAATCTTGCTGGTTAAGACTAATAGATACTCTATCAAGATAGCTAATCTTGATTTCCATTTACCTTATCCTATCAAATAGAACAGGACAATGGACTCGAGTGTTCTATATAACTTACATCTGACAACAAGAGAAGAAGTTAATACACAATTAACTCATTCTCTTCGGGACAGTCCCTTTGTTAGAAAGTCAAGCCTTAGAGGTTTTCACCTCACAGACTAGGTCTTTAAACCCCTTGAAGATTCATGGTTTTGAGCTACTGGTTCTTGTTTATGAATTTACCATTATCAACAACTTTGATAACTAGAGTCATAACTCAAGCCAATATAGTGGTCCAGATTATCTCATAAACCTCCCACTACATATAGGCTTTCTCAACGGTTGAGAAGAACCAGCTAAACTAACAACCTTTGTTAATTTAAATTTTTGCTTTCAACATAAAACAAGATAAATCTTAACTTTTTAGTTGTTACCTGGTTTTAATAGAACACTACTAGTATATATCTTTTGCAAAATGAACTCTTCATTTAAAAAACAAAAGATACTATATACAATAAAAGTGTTCAGAACAAACTTGAGTTCTATAGATAATAATTACAACAGTTGAAATTATTTCTATACAAACAACTAAACATCAGCAAGCTCCCACTGTAGAAACTGCGAAGACATCTTCATAAGTCGTCTTCGTCAAGAAATAGGCAGACAGGAACTAGTTTCCTGAAAAAGAATAACAAACATGATTAGTGGTTCCTGAATCAACATTCAGGTATGACATTCATAATCCACATGTTTAGACAAAAGATAAATCATATTTACCTTGTCGTTCATTCTTTTGCCTTTTTCTCTGCAAGGTATTTGGGGCAGTTCCGCTTCCAATGCCCTTCTTCACCACAATGAAAACACTTTCCACTGTGTGAAGCTTTTACCTTGCCAACAGCTGGGGTCTTGCCCTTCCTGGCACTTCTCTTCTTCTTGTGAATAATCTTATTACTCACAGAAGGAGGTTCAGATTTAGTCCCAGACCCAGACCCTTTCTGGAATTTCACAGAAGTGGTAACATTTACCTCCTTCTCCTTTCCTTTAGAGGTATGCAGGGACTGATATACCTGAAGCTCGTTCAGAAGAGACGTCAGATTGTATTCTATCTTGTTCATGACCATATTGGCCCTGAAGTGCAGGAAACTCTTCGGAAGAGATTCCAAGATAAAACCAACCTGACCTTGTTCGTCAACGGTTGCTCCATTAACTTCTGCAGTATTGAAGTACACCATCATGTTAAGGACATGCTCCCTAACAGAGGTTCCTTCAACCATACGGCAGTTGAAAATGTGCTTGAGGGCTTCATACCTAAGAGATGAGGAAGGTTTTCCAAACATCTCTTGTAGTGAAGCCATGATTTCCTTAGCGGAAACCATCCCCTCATGCTTCCTAGACAAGACATCAGACATGCTTGCCAGGAGGTAGACTCGAGCTTTATCATTAGCCCGAATCCAACCGTCGTATGCTTCACGAACAGTTCGTGAGGCATTTGAACCAGGAACTGGAGGACACTCCTCCGTTAAGACAAATCTCAGGTTGTCAAGAACCAAAACCGCATTAAGGTTCGACTTCCATGACCCAAAATTTTCTCCGGTTAATTTGTCGTGTGACAGCAACTGTATGAACGAACTCGACATGCTGTAAAGGAATGTAAATCTATTAGTGAAACGGTTTTAACCTATTTGAACCAATTGAAGACTTTAGCAGTAAATAAAGTACCCAAACTCTTTATTTACTAACAACGATACTTTAGTAGGTCAGAATGGTCGCTACCGAATGGTAGTCGAGCACTCCTTTACTAAACCAAGACATTCTTGACTAAATGCTAACTCCGGAATAACTCTTATTCCCATAGCATCTTAGTTATCGTTTTTGGTCTGGATTTACTAACTCCTTAGCAAATCCCGTAAGTGTGACCCTCCATTTTTAGAATGCACAGAACGGCCCCAACATAGCAACCGAATGGAATGTCAGTGTTGGGAATGGCCCTGTGTTTCACTATCCATAAATGGTGACTGAGGTGTTCGATCTCCCATGCCCCGCCCTCCGACTGAATCGGTACCACTCTTGGGCACCTAGCAGGCGAAACATGGGAATCTCACGGTTCAATCCAATGGAGGAGACCGTAGGATGTACTGACGTACTTCCTTCTCCCACTTACTATAGATACTTACTCCATTCACCTTGCTATTGAAAGTTGCAAATACCATCCGAATGGGGTTGCCACATTAGCAACACGAGGCCGAGCAAAATTCTCACGTTTGTGAACTTCACGGAGTGCGTAGCAGGAGAGGGATATATCATATATTCCTTCTCAACACATCTACTAAGCATCGTGGACGGTTTTAAGGGTAAACTACTCAGGTTTTATCCGGCTAAGAAAATAAAACCTTAAGTCTAGGCAAACTATTTACCTGAGATGTCTAGGTTATAAACACTTTTATTAACCTCACACCTCTCACGTACGCTCATAAAGCCGGGTTAACTTTACTCAAGTACCAGATCGTTCCCAGGTAGGAGGTGTTCCGTAAACCGTCAACTTAAATACCTCCAACCTCGAACAGAATTTCACCGGGTGAGTTTCTCATAACCTTAGCATTTACGAGATAACGACCTATTCATCTAATGAACCGGACGTCTCATTTAACCCTAAATGAACATGCTTTTCTTTGTTATAGATTTTAAAAGTCTATCAAATTTTACAACGCTTTGCAAAACTTAGACTTTCTACAACAACTCTACATGCTTCTCAAACATGCAACACTAAGGCATGGCGAATTGAATATTTAACTTCATAATTAATATAACACTTACATCAATTATGCTCTTAAACATACAATTCCCTAATTCATAACCAATATAACACTTATATTGAATCTCATGAATTAAGCATGCATCCTATACATTATAACACTTATAACATACATAATGCATGCAACATGCTTCCTAAGGTGGGATTTGAAATCTATATGGCATACTTTATGCACAAGCAAGGGCATTAATTTAAACCATACATCTCATGCATCCTATAAATTAATCACACTAAAGCAATTCGGTTTATGGCATCAAGCAAGCAATGCTAATTATTACAAGCTTGTCAAAACCCCAAGCTAGGTCTTGAAGCACAACGAACTCTTCGAGCAACTCCAAGCACCTCGGCTTCTTGGCTCCTTGCACACCTTGGCTCCGCAACAACCCTAGACTCTAAGACTAAACGAATTACAGACTCCAAGCCACACAATAAGCCTTATTTAACAAGCCAAGGCTATTACATACCAAAGGTAAAAACAAGGAAAGTAAACAATGCCATAAACCAAAATGCTTCAGCCACCCAAGCAAGAAAACAAAACAACCCACCTAGGACTCAAATTGTGCAAAAATGAAAGCTTAAAGCATGCTCTGATACCAATTGCTGGAACCCCCACTCAACCAACTGCGAGGGTCCCGGCCCTCGACCAGAGGCGCAACGGAAGAAAAACTTAAACAAAAGCCTAAAACTGGTTGAGGACCTTAAGCAATCAATAAGGATCGAACTAAGAATTGAAGAAACATTTCTAACACTTAGAAAAATTCTTTAATTCGAGTCCAACGAAAAAAAAACCCTCTCCACCGGTAAACCGACCGGTAAAAGTCAACCGAAAAAGTTGACCGGTAAAAATATCACCGGTATATATCATATATACACCGGTATATATTATACCGAGGAAATACCGACCGGTATATACCACCGGTATATATATATCACGGGTAAATAATATATATACCACCGGTATATACCACCGGTATATATATCACCGGTATATACCATATATACCACCGGTATATATCCCACCGGTAAATTTACCACCGGTATATATGCCACCGGTATATATACCACCGGTATATATCCCACCGGTATATATCCCATCGGTAAATATTATATATACCACCGGTATATTTACCACCGGTATATATACCACCGGTATATTTTCCAGTGAAGAGAAACCAAGAAAAAGCACCGGTATATATCATATATACACCGGTATATATTGACAAAAATACCTTATTTTGACGTTCCTCTTCTCGTCTACCTCTGCACCTCTACAGCCCCCTCGATCTCTACCTCTCCTCCGGTCACGAACCTAGCACGAACAATCACGAGCACACGAGGACCACCCTTAGAGTAGTCCCAACTATTCTCAGGCGGAAATAGCGGAGTGGTGGGACTCCTTAAACTAAGGGGGTTAGTTTGAGGGTGGAGGAACAAGATGAAGCTTTTGGTTTGTGTTTGGTTTTTGTGTTAATATGAATTTGATGAACAATTCATCAAGAACATCAAGAACACAAAACAACAAACCCTTTGAATTTAAACAACTTGAAATCCAAAAAATCAAGGGAAGAAGAATTAACAACTTAACTCTTCTTTAATCTTTCCCAAAGAGTCACCTTGATTTTACAACAACCAAAGCTACAACTTCTCTTCTTCTTCAAGCTTCAACTATGGATATTGCCTTCAACACTTGAAGATGCACAATTCAAATGCTTGAGAGAGGAAGTTCCCAACGTGAGAGAGAGAGAGAAGTGTAGAAATTCTCAAAAAAAAAAAAAGAGATTAACTCATCCAAGCCAAATCCAATTGAATAACTCAATTGACTTGCTTCATGAGTAAGGAAAAGTAGTAAAGGTGGAAGCCACATGTTGGACATGCAACATAAGATTAATGATAATAATAATAATTATAAATAATTATTATTTATTAAAATTAATAATAATTAAAACAATTTTAATTATTTAATTTATTATTAATATTAATATTAAATACTAATATAATAATAAACCTTCCACTATAACCCGGTTTTCAGAAAACCGACTTTTCCAAAATATGAATCAATATTCATATTTTTCTCCGGTCGAGTATTTAAAAACAACTTCCTCCTATTATATATTTAAATCACATTTAAATATACAAACCCTCGAACAAACCCTAATTCAGATTTCTCTGAATTCAACCCTGTAGCACTGCTATACCGCTTTATCCGAGCTAGCCAGGAGAACCTAAAGGACCTACAGATCATGAGCTCCAACGATACGAGATCATTCGGTCAAAACTCTTTTGACCCAAATCGATCAACATTCGTTAACCCCCGGAGACTCCACTAAAGTCCAAGGGCTGCACTCTCCTCACTGTAGATATATTGTGTCCTCTTGATATAACCGTCATTGGTAAGTCGATCCTTCACAGGTTTTCCGTAATCACAGCTGGGTCGTATAAACCGTTTAACCCCTGCATTACATCTTGTTCCTTAAGTACCACTGACACCTCTAATGAACAATAGATCTTTGGTCCAACCAAGAGATCAATATAACTCTCTTATCACATGAGAGTGTGAGCTCACATTGTTCAAGCCCCGGAGTCAGCTATTAAGGGAACAACCTATCTACTAACCCTGAAGAGCGGGTTAGGAGTGAATTCCAATCTTGCTACACTATGTCCCCAGCTACTTATTCGGCTTTATCCCCAAGTTGGTAGGCTTATTGAGTGGGCGTTCCGCCACTCTCACCCGTACAAGTCAAAGGATACTTCCGAATAAGCAGGAGTTCATAGCAAGCTCAGGATTAAGAACGAGTTACCTAGGCCATCAAAGTGTATAAGTCAGTCTCGATCAGTAAACGGTGTTATAAAGAGAGAGTGACTTAATACGCGGTTCGATCTTGTGTAAACTCTTTACACAGGACGCCCTCACTTCTCACATCTTCATGTGGAACGATTCGGATCACATCGTTCTGTACAATACAAAGTGAGCCGCATCCAATAGTGTTACCAGGATAAGGTACCCAGCCTTATCCATATACTATAGATCATTTTGGCAGTATACTTGAACCTGATCCACAATCATGTCATACATGAGGTTCAAATACTCAAACAATGCCAAGGGTGTTGGTTATTGGTATAGGATAAAACATGTTTCACTTTAATCCAGTAAACTCCTTTACTGAATTAAAACTTAATAACTCTTTATTACTAAATAGATTATTTACAAACATAACAGTTTACAAACCATAAGTTTTAGGACATAAAACCCAACAAACTCCCACTTGGACTAAAACGTCTGTGGTGTACATGTTGGTGGAGAAAACGAAATATCTCATATTTCTAGTTTACTCCCACTATTCTTTTTGAATAACTTGGAGCCCTAAACACTTTAGGTATTTCTCAAACACTTTAGCCATGAGAAACAAAGTAAACAAAACAACATGTAGTGCTGTGAGGAACCCATGTGACTATCACATCCTCTCAGAGCGCTAAACTTTGAGTTTAATTCATAAACTTTTTGCTACTTCACAAGCTGCAAGAAAGCTTAGCTATCACATGAGAAAACAGCAATACAACTCTTGTAATCTATTACTCCTTGACAAAACTTTAACCACATTACTTTTGACAGCTCCCACTAGCCATATGTTCTTACGATTCAGATTAACCCGAATCCTTAGAACCAACGGAGCTAATCTAAGCTTATCAAAGAAATGACTCCTTCATCATTCACAATGATTAGGAGTGAAACTATGGGTATTTATTATGAAAGCTATTACATTGATCAAATACTTGTCCAACAATATTTATCAATGTAATGTTCAAAACCATAAGATTTGATTCGAAAAACAAACCTTATAATTTAAGATTTAGATACTAAATCCAATTCATAAAAGAAATGAATAAGACTGCAAACGATTTGCTCTGAATCTTAAATAATGAATCTTGCTGGTTAAGACTAATAGATACTCTATCAAGATAGCTAATCTTGATTTCCATTTACCTTATCCTATCAAATAGAACAGGACAATGGACTCGAGTGTTCTATATAACTTACATCTGACAACAAGAGAAGAAGTTAATACACAATTAACTCATTCTCTTCGGGACAGTCCCTTTGTTAGAAAGTCAAGCCTTAGAGGTTTTCACCTCACAGACTAGGTCTTTAAACCCCTTGAAGATTCATGGTTTTGAGCTACTGGTTCTTGTTTATGAATTTACCATTATCAACAACTTTGATAACTAGAGTCATAACTCAAGCCAATATAGTGGTCCAGATTATCTCATAAACCTCCCACTACATATAGGCTTTCTCAACGGTTGAGAAGAACCAGCTAAACTAACAACCTTTGTTAATTTAAATTTTTGCTTTCAACATAAAACAAGATAAATCTTAACTTTTTAGTTGTTACCTGGTTTTAATAGAACACTACTAGTATATATCTTTTGCAAAATGAACTCTTCATTTAAAAAACAAAAGATACTATATACAATAAAAGTGTTCAGAACAAACTTGAGTTCTATAGATAATAATTACAACAGTTGAAATTATTTCTATACAAACAACTAAACATCAGCAAGCTCCCACTGTAGAAACTGCGAAGACATCTTCATAAGTCGTCTTCGTCAAGAAATAGGCAGACAGGAACTAGTTTCCTGAAAAAGAATAACAAACATGATTAGTGGTTCCTGAATCAACATTCAGGTATGACATTCATAATCCACATGTTTAGACAAAAGATAAATCATATTTACCTTGTCGTTCATTCTTTTGCCTTTTTCTCTGCAAGGTATTTGGGGCAGTTCCGCTTCCAATGCCCTTCTTCACCACAATGAAAACACTTTCCACTGTGTGAAGCTTTTACCTTGCCAACAGCTGGGGTCTTGCCCTTCCTGGCACTTCTCTTCTTCTTGTGAATAATCTTATTACTCACAGAAGGAGGTTCAGATTTAGTCCCAGACCCAGACCCTTTCTGGAATTTCACAGAAGTGGTAACATTTACCTCCTTCTCCTTTCCTTTAGAGGTATGCAGGGACTGATATACCTGAAGCTCGTTCAGAAGAGACGTCAGATTGTATTCTATCTTGTTCATGACCATATTGGCCCTGAAGTGCAGGAAACTCTTCGGAAGAGATTCCAAGATAAAACCAACCTGACCTTGTTCGTCAACGGTTGCTCCATTAACTTCTGCAGTATTGAAGTACACCATCATGTTAAGGACATGCTCCCTAACAGAGGTTCCTTCAACCATACGGCAGTTGAAAATGTGCTTGAGGGCTTCATACCTAAGAGATGAGGAAGGTTTTCCAAACATCTCTTGTAGTGAAGCCATGATTTCCTTAGCGGAAACCATCCCCTCATGCTTCCTAGACAAGACATCAGACATGCTTGCCAGGAGGTAGACTCGAGCTTTATCATTAGCCCGAATCCAACCGTCGTATGCTTCACGAACAGTTCGTGAGGCATTTGAACCAGGAACTGGAGGACACTCCTCCGTTAAGACAAATCTCAGGTTGTCAAGAACCAAAACCGCATTAAGGTTCGACTTCCATGACCCAAAATTTTCTCCGGTTAATTTGTCGTGTGACAGCAACTGTATGAACGAACTCGACATGCTGTAAAGGAATGTAAATCTATTAGTGAAACGGTTTTAACCTATTTGAACCAATTGAAGACTTTAGCAGTAAATAAAGTACCCAAACTCTTTATTTACTAACAACGATACTTTAGTAGGTCAGAATGGTCGCTACCGAATGGTAGTCGAGCACTCCTTTACTAAACCAAGACATTCTTGACTAAATGCTAACTCCGGAATAACTCTTATTCCCATAGCATCTTAGTTATCGTTTTTGGTCTGGATTTACTAACTCCTTAGCAAATCCCGTAAGTGTGACCCTCCATTTTTAGAATGCACAGAACGGCCCCAACATAGCAACCGAATGGAATGTCAGTGTTGGGAATGGCCCTGTGTTTCACTATCCATAAATGGTGACTGAGGTGTTCGATCTCCCATGCCCCGCCCTCCGACTGAATCGGTACCACTCTTGGGCACCTAGCAGGCGAAACATGGGAATCTCACGGTTCAATCCAATGGAGGAGACCGTAGGATGTACTGACGTACTTCCTTCTCCCACTTACTATAGATACTTACTCCATTCACCTTGCTATTGAAAGTTGCAAATACCATCCGAATGGGGTTGCCACATTAGCAACACGAGGCCGAGCAAAATTCTCACGTTTGTGAACTTCACGGAGTGCGTAGCAGGAGAGGGATATATCATATATTCCTTCTCAACACATCTACTAAGCATCGTGGACGGTTTTAAGGGTAAACTACTCAGGTTTTATCCGGCTAAGAAAATAAAACCTTAAGTCTAGGCAAACTATTTACCTGAGATGTCTAGGTTATAAACACTTTTATTAACCTCACACCTCTCACGTACGCTCATAAAGCCGGGTTAACTTTACTCAAGTACCAGATCGTTCCCAGGTAGGAGGTGTTCCGTAAACCGTCAACTTAAATACCTCCAACCTCGAACAGAATTTCACCGGGTGAGTTTCTCATAACCTTAGCATTTACGAGATAACGACCTATTCATCTAATGAACCGGACGTCTCATTTAACCCTAAATGAACATGCTTTTCTTTGTTATAGATTTTAAAAGTCTATCAAATTTTACAACGCTTTGCAAAACTTAGACTTTCTACAACAACTCTACATGCTTCTCAAACATGCAACACTAAGGCATGGCGAATTGAATATTTAACTTCATAATTAATATAACACTTACATCAATTATGCTCTTAAACATACAATTCCCTAATTCATAACCAATATAACACTTATATTGAATCTCATGAATTAAGCATGCATCCTATACATTATAACACTTATAACATACATAATGCATGCAACATGCTTCCTAAGGTGGGATTTGAAATCTATATGGCATACTTTATGCACAAGCAAGGGCATTAATTTAAACCATACATCTCATGCATCCTATAAACTAATCACACTAAAGCAATTCGGTTTATGGCATCAAGCAAGCAATGCTAATTATTACAAGCTTGTCAAAACCCCAAGCTAGGTCTTGAAGCACAACGAACTCTTCGAGCAACTCCAAGCACCTCGGCTTCTTGGCTCCTTGCACACCTTGGCTCCGCAACAACCCTAGACTCTAAGACTAAACGAATTACAGACTCCAAGCCACACAATAAGCCTTATTTAACAAGCCAAGGCTATTACATACCAAAGGTAAAAACAAGGAAAGTAAACAATGCCATAAACCAAAATGCTTCAGCCACCCAAGCAAGAAAACAAAACAACCCACCTAGGACTCAAATTGTGCAAAAATGAAAGCTTAAAGCATGCTCTGATACCAATTGCTGGAACCCCCACTCAACCAACTGCGAGGGTCCCGGCCCTCGACCAGAGGCGCAACGGAAGAAAAACTTAAACAAAAGCCTAAAACTGGTTGAGGACCTTAAGCAATCAATAAGGATCGAACTAAGAATTGAAGAAACATTTCTAACACTTAGAAAAATTCTTTAATTCGAGTCCAACGAAAAAAAAACCCTCTCCACCGGTAAACCGACCGGTAAAAGTCAACCGAAAAAGTTGACCGGTAAAAATATCACCGGTATATATCATATATACACCGGTATATATTATACCGAGGAAATACCGACCGGTATATACCACCGGTATATATATATCACGGGTAAATAATATATATACCACCGGTATATACCACCGATATATATATCACCGGTATATACCATATATACCACCGGTATATATCCCACCGGTAAATTTACCACCGGTATATATGCCACCGGTATATATACCACCGGTATATATCCCACCGGTATATATCCCATCGGTAAATATTATATATACCACCGGTATATTTACCACCGGTATATATACCACCGGTAAATTATATATACCACCGGTATATTTTCCAGTGAAGAGAAACCAAGAAAAAGCACCGGTATATATCATATATACACCGGTATATATTGACAAAAATACCTTATTTTGACGTTCCTCTTCTCGTCTACCTCTGCACCTCTACAGCCCCCTCGATCTCTACCTCTCCTCCGGTCACGAACCTAGCACGAACAATCACGAGCACACGAGGACCACCCTTAGAGTAGTCCCAACTATTCTCAGGCGGAAATAGCGGAGTGGTGGGACTCCTTAAACTAAGGGGGTTAGTTTGAGGGTGGAGGAACAAGATGAAGCTTTTGGTTTGTGTTTGGTTTTTGTGTTAATATGAATTTGATGAACAATTCATCAAGAACATCAAGAACACAAAACAACAAACCCTTTGAATTTCAACAACTTGAAATCCAAAAAATCAAGGGAAGAAGAATTAACAACTTAACTCTTCTTTAATCTTTCCCAAAGAGTCACCTTGATTTTACAACAACCAAAGCTACAACTTCTCTTCTTCTTCAAGCTTCAACTATGGATATTGCCTTCAACACTTGAAGATGCACAATCCAAATGCTTGAGAGAGGAAGTTCCCAACGTGAGAGAGAGAGAGAAGTGTAGAAATTCTCAAAAAAAAAAAAAGAGATTAACTCATCCAAGCCAAATCCAATTGAATAACTCAATTGACTTGCTTCATGAGTAAGGAAAAGTAGTAAAGGTGGAAGCCACATGTTGGACATGCAACATAAGATTAATGATAATAATAATAATTATAAATAATTATTATTTATTAAAATTAATAATAATTAAAACAATTTTAATTATTTAATTTATTATTAATATTAATATTAAATACTAATATAATAATAAACCTTCCACTATAACCCGGTTTTCAGAAAACCGACTTTTCCAAAATATGAATCAATATTCATATTTTTCTCCGGTCGAGTATTTAAAAACAATTTCCTCCTATTATATATTTAAATCACATTTAAATATACAAACCCTCGAACAAACCCTAATTCAGATTTCTCTGAATTCAACCCTGTAGCACTGCTATACCGCTTTATCCGAGCTAGCCAGGAGAACCTAAAGGACCTACAGATCATGAGCTCCAACGATACGAGATCATTCGGTCAAAACTCTTTTGACCCAAATCGATCAACATTCGTTAACCCCCGGAGACTCCACTAAAGTCCAAGGGCTGCACTCTCCTCACTGTAGATATATTGTGTCCTCTTGATATAACCGTCATTGGTAAGTCGATCCTTCACAGGTTTTCCGTAATCACAGTTGGGTCGTATAAACCGTTTAACCCCTGCATTACATCTTGTTCCTTAAGTACCACTGACACCTCTAATGAACAATAGATCTTTGGTCCAACCAAGAGATCAATATAACTCTCTCATCACATGAGAGTGTGAGCTCACATTGTTCAAGCCCCGGAGTCAGCTATTAAGGGAACAACCTATCTACTAACCCTGAAGAGCGGGTTAGGAGTGAATTCCAATCTTGCTACACTATGTCCCCAGCTACTTATTCGGCTTTATCCCCAAGTTGGTAGGCTTATTGAGTGGGCGTTCCGCCACTCTCACCCGTACAAGTCAAAGGATACTTCCGAATAAGCAGGAGTTCATAGCAAGCTCAGGATTAAGAACGAGTTACCTAGGCCATCAAAGTGTATAAGTCAGTCTCGATCAGTAAACGGTGTTATAAAGAGAGAGTGACTTAATACGCGGTTCGATCTTGTGTAAACTCTTTACACAGGACGCCCTCACTTCTCACATCTTCATGTGGAACGATTCGGATCACATCGTTCTGTACAATACAAAGTGAGCCGCATCCAATAGTGTTACCAGGATAAGGTACCCAGCCTTATCCATATACTATAGATCATTTTGGCAGTATACTTGAACCTGATCCACAATCATGTCATACATGAGGTTCAAATACTCAAACAATGCCAAGGGTGTTGGTTATTGGTATAGGATAAAACATGTTTCACTTTAATCCAGTAAACTCCTTTACTGAATTAAAACTTAATAACTCTTTATTACTAAATAGATTATTTACAAACATAACAGTTTACAAACCACAAGTTTTAGGACATAAAACCCAACAAACTCCCACTTGGACTAAAACGTCTGTGGTGTACATGTTGGTGGAGAAAACGAAATATCTCATATTTCTAGTTTACTCCCACTATCCTTTTTGAATAACTTGGAGCCCTAAACACTTTAGGTATTTCTCAAACACTTTAGCCATGAGAAACAAAGTAAACAAAACAACATGTAGTGCTGTGAGGAACCCATGTGACTATCACATCCTCTCAGAGCGCTAAACTTTGAGTTTAATTCATAAACTTTTTGCTACTTCACAAGCTGCATGAAAGCTTAGCTATCACATGAGAAAACAGCAATACAACTCTTGTAATCTATTACTCCTTGACAAAACTTTAACCACATTACTTTTTACAGCTCCCACTAGCCATATGTTCTTACGATTCAGATTAACCCGAATCCTTAGAACCAACGGAGCTAATCTAAGCTTATCAAAGAAATGACTCCTTCATCATTCACAATGCTTAGGAGTGAAACTATGGGTATTTATTATGAAAGCTATTACATTGATCAAATACTTGTCCAACAATATTTATCAATGTAATGTTCAAAACCATAAGATTTGATTCGAAAAACAAACCTTATAATTTAAGATTTAGATACTAAATCCAATTCATAAAAGAAATGAATAAGACTGCAAACGATTTGCTCTGAATCTTAAATAATGAATCTTGCTGGTTAAGACTAATAGATACTCTATCAAGATAGCTAATCTTGATTTCCATTTACCTTATCCTATCAAATAGAACAGGACAATGGACTCGAGTGTTCTATATAACTTACATCTGACAACAAGAGAAGAAGTTAATACACAATTAACTCATTCTCTTCGGGACAGTCCCTTTGTTAGAAAGTCAAGCCTTAGAGGTTTTCACCTCACAGACTAGGTCTTTAAACCCCTTGAAGATTCATGGTTTTGAGCTACTGGTTCTTGTTTATGAATTTACCATTATCAACAACTTTGATAACTAGAGTCATAACTCAAGCCAATATAGTGGTCCAGATTATCTCATAAACCTCCCACTACATATAGGCTTTCTCAACGGTTGAGAAGAACCAGCTAAACTAACAACCTTTGTTAATTTAAATTTTTGCTTTCAACATAAAACAAGATAAATCTTAACTTTTTAGTTGTTACCTGGTTTTAATAGAACACTACTAGTATATATCTTTTGCAAAATGAACTCTTCATTTAAAAAACAAAAGATACTATATACAATAAAAGTGTTCAGAACAAACTTGAGTTCTATAGATAATAATTACAACAGTTGAAATTATTTCTATACAAACAACTAAAGATCAGCAAGCTCCCACTGTAGAAACTGCGAAGACATCTTCATAAGTCGTCTTCGTCAAGAAATAGGCAGACAGGAACTAGTTTCCTGAAAAAGAATAACAAACATGATTAGTGGTTCCTGAATCAACATTCAGGTATGACATTCATAATCCACATGTTTAGACAAAAGATAAATCATATTTACCTTGTCGTTCATTCTTTTGCCTTTTTCTCTGCAAGGTATTTGGGGCAGTTCCGCTTCCAATGCCCTTCTTCACCACAATGAAAACACTTTCCACTGTGTGAAGCTTTTACCTTGCCAACAGCTGGGGTCTTGCCCTTCCTGGCACTTCTCTTCTTCTTGTGAATAATCTTATTACTCACAGAAGGAGGTTCAGATTTAGTCCCAGACCCAGACCCTTTCTGGAATTTCACAGAAGTGGTAACATTTACCTCCTTCTCCTTTCCTTTAGAGGTATGCAGGGACTGATATACCTGAAGCTCGTTCAGAAGAGACGTCAGATTGTATTCTATCTTGTTCATGACCATATTGGCCCTGAAGTGCAGGAAACTCTTCGGAAGAGATTCCAAGATAAAACCAACCTGACCTTGTTCGTCAACGGTTGCTCCATTAACTTCTGCAGTATTGAAGTACACCATCATGTTAAGGACATGCTCCCTAACAGAGGTTCCTTCAACCATACGGCAGTTGAAAATGTGCTTGAGGGCTTCATACCTAAGAGATGAGGAAGGTTTTCCAAACATCTCTTGTAGTGAAGCCATGATTTCCTTAGCGGAAACCATCCCCTCATGCTTCCTAGACAAGACATCAGACATGCTTGCCAGGAGGTAGACTCGAGCTTTATCATTAGCCCGAATCCAACCGTCGTATGCTTCACGAACAGTTCGTGAGGCATTTGAACCAGGAACTGGAGGACACTCCTCCGTTAAGACAAATCTCAGGTTGTCAAGAACCAAAACCGCATTAAGGTTCGACTTCCATGACCCAAAATTTTCTCCGGTTAATTTGTCGTGTGACAGCAACTGTATGAACGAACTCGACATGCTGTAAAGGAATGTAAATCTATTAGTGAAACGGTTTTAACCTATTTGAACCAATTGAAGACTTTAGCAGTAAATAAAGTACCCAAACTCTTTATTTACTAACAACGATACTTTAGTAGGTCAGAATGGTCGCTACCGAATGGTAGTCGAGCACTCCTTTACTAAACCAAGACATTCTTGACTAAATGCTAAGTCCGGAATAACTCTTATTCCCATAGCATCTTAGTTATCGTTTTTGGTCTGGATTTACTAACTCCTTAGCAAATCCCGTAAGTGTGACCCTCCATTTTTAGAATGCACAGAACGGCCCCAACATAGCAACCGAATGGAATGTCAGTGTTGGGAATGGCCCTGTGTTTCACTATCCATAAATGGTGACTGAGGTGTTCGATCTCCCATGCCCCGCCCTCCGACTGGATCGGTACCACTCTTGGGCACCTAGCAGGCGAAACATGGGAATCTCACGGTTCAATCCAATGGAGGAGACCGTAGGATGTACTGACGTACTTCCTTCTCCCACTTACTATAGATACTTACTCCATTCACCTTGCTATTGAAAGTTGCAAATACCATCCGAATGGGGTTGCCACATTAGCAACACGAGGCCGAGCAAAATTCTCACGTTTGTGAACTTCACGGATTGCGTAGCAGGAGAGGGATATATCATATATTCCTTCTCAACACATCTACTAAGCATCGTGGACGGTTTTAAGGGTAAACTACTCAGGTTTTATCCGGCTAAGAAAATAAAACCTTAAGTCTAGGCAAACTATTTACCTGAGATGTCTAGGTTATAAACACTTTTATTAACCTCACACCTCTCACGTACGCTCATAAAGCCGGGTTAACTTTACTCAAGTACCAGATCGTTCCCAGGTAGGAGGTGTTCCGTAAACCGTCAACTTAAATACCTCCAACCTCGAACAGAATTTCACCGGGTGAGTTTCTCATAACCTTAGCATTTACGAGATAACGACCTATTCATCTAATGAACCGGACGTCTCATTTAACCCTAAATGAACATGCTTTTCTTTGTTATAGATTTTAAAAGTCTATCAAATTTTACAACGCTTTGCAAAACTTAGACTTTCTACAACAACTCTACATGCTTCTCAAACATGCAACACTAAGGCATGGCGAATTGAATATTTAACTTCATAATTAATATAACACTTACATCAATTATGCTCTTAAACATACAATTCCCTAATTCATAACCATTATAACACTTATATTGAATCTCATGAATTAAGCATGCATCCTATACATTATAACACTTATAACATACATAATGCATGCAACATGCTTCCTAAGGTGGGATTTGAAATCTATATGGCATACTTTATGCACAAGCAAGGGCATTAATTTAAACCATACATCTCATGCATCCTATAAATTAATCACACTAAAGCAATTCGGTTTATGGCATCAAGCAAGCAATGCTAATTATTACAAGCTTGTCAAAACCCCAAGCTAGGTCTTGAAGCACAACGAACTCTTCGAGCAACTCCAAGCACCTCGGCTTCTTGGCTCCTTGCACACCTTGGCTCCGCAACAACCCTAGACTCTAAGACTAAACGAATTACAGACTCCAAGCCACACAATAAGCCTTATTTAACAAGCCAAGGCTATTACATACCAAAGGTAAAAACAAGGAAAGTAAACAATGCCATAAACCAAAATGCTTCAGCCACCCAAGCAAGAAAACAAAACAACCCACCTAGGACTCAAATTGTGCAAAAATGAAAGCTTAAAGCATGCTCTGATACCAATTGCTGGAACCCCCACTCAACCAACTGCGAGGGTCCCGGCCCTCGACCAGAGGCGCAACGGAAGAAAAACTTAAACAAAAGCCTAAAACTGGTTGAGGACCTTAAGCAATCAATAAGGATCGAACTAAGAATTGAAGAAACATTTCTAACACTTAGAAAAATTCTTTAATTCGAGTCCAACGAAAAAAAAACCCTCTCCACCGGTAAACCGACCGGTAAAAGTCAACCGAAAAAGTTGACCGGTAAAAGCCACCGGTAAAAATATCACCGGTATATATCATATATACACCGGTATATATTATACCGAGGAAATACCGACCGGTATATACCACCGGTATATATATATCACGGGTAAATAATATATATACCACCGGTATATATATCACCGGTATATATACCACCGGTATATACCATATATACCACCGGTATATATCCCACCGGTATATATCCCACCGGTAAATTTACCACCGGTATATATGCCACCGGTATATATACCACCGGTATATATCCCACCGGTATATATCCCATCGGTAAATAATATATATACCACCGGTATATTTACCACCGGTATATATACCACCGGTATATATACCACCGGTAAATTATATATACCACCGGTATATTTTCCAGTGAAGAGAAACCAAGAAAAAGCACCGGTATATATCATATATACACCGGTATATATTGACAAAAATACCTTATTTTGACGTTCCTCTTCTCGTCTACCTCTGCACCTCTACAGCCCCCTCGATCTCTACCTCTCCTCCGGTCACGAACCTAGCACGAACAATCACGAGCACACGAGGACCACCCTTAGAGTAGTCCCAACTATTCTCAGGCGGAAATAGCGGAGTGGTGGGACCCCTTAAACTAAGGGGGTTAGTTTGAGGGTGGAGGAACAAGATGAAGCTTTTGGTTTGTGTTTGGTTTTTGTGTTAATATGAATTTGATGAACAATTCATCAAGAACATCAAGAACACAAAACAACAAACCCTTTGAATTTCAACAACTTGAAATCCAAAAAATCAAGGGAAGAAGAATTAACAACTTAACTCTTCTTTAATCTTTCCCAAAGAGTCACCTTGATTTTACAACAACCAAAGCTACAACTTCTCTTCTTCTTCAAGCTTCAACTATGGATATTGCCTTCAACACTTGAAGATGCACAATCCAAATGCTTGAGAGAGGAAGTTCCCAACGTGAGAGAGAGAGAGAAGTGTAGAAATTCTCAAAAAAAAAAAAAAGAGATTAACTCATCCAAGCCAAATCCAATTGAATAACTCAATTGACTTGCTTCATGAGTAAGGAAAAGTAGTAAAGGTGGAAGCCACATGTTGGACATGCAACATAAGATTAATGATAATAATAATAATTATAAATAATTATTATTTATTAAAATTAATAATAATTAAAACAATTTTAATTATTTAATTTATTATTAATATTAATATTAAATACTAATATAATAATAAACCTTCCACTATAACCCGGTTTTCAGAAAACCAACTTTTCCAAAATATGAATCAATATTCATATTTTTCTCCGGTCGAGTATTTAAAAACAACTTCCTCCTATTATATATTTAAATCACATTTAAATATACAAACCCTCGAACAAACCCTAATTCAGATTTCTCTGAATTCAACCCTGTAGCACTGCTATACCGCTTTATCCGAGCTAGCTAGGAGAACCTAAAGGACCTACAGATCATGAGCTCCAACGATACGAGATCATTCGGTCAAAACTCTTTTGACCCAAATCGATCAACATTCGTTAACCCCCGGAGACTCCACTAAAGTCCAAGGGCTGCACTCTCCTCACTGTAGATATATTGTGTCCTCTTGATATAACCGTCATTGGTAAGTCGATCCTTCACAGGTTTTCCGTAATCACAGCTGGGTCGTATAAACCGTTTAACCCCTGCATTACATCTTGTTCCTTAAGTACCACTGACACCTCTAATGAACAATAGATCTTTGGTCCAACCAAGAGATCAATATAACTCTCTCATCACATGAGAGTGTGAGCTCACATTGTTCAAGCCCCGGAGTCAGCTATTAAGGGAACAACCTATCTACTAACCCTGAAGAGCGGGTTAGGAGTGAATTCCAATCTTGCTACACTATGTCCCCAGCTACTTATTCGACTTTATCCCCAAGCTGGTAGGCTTATTGAGTGGGCGTTCCGCCACTCTCACCCGTACAAGTCAAAGGATACTTCCGAATAAGCAGGAGTTCATAGCAAGCTCAGGATTAAGAACGAGTTACGTAGGCCATCAAAGTGTATAAGTCAGTCTCGATCAGTAAACGGTGTTATAAAGAGAGAGTGACTTAATACGCGGTTCGATCTTGTGTAAACTCTTTACACAGGACGCCCTCACTTCTCACATCTTCATGTGGAACGATTCGGATCACATCGTTCTGTACAATACAAAGTGAGCCGCATCCAATAGTGTTACCAGGATAAGGTACCCAGCCTTATCCATATACTATAGATCATTTTGGCAGTATACTTGAACCTGATCCACAATCATGTCATACATGAGGTTCAAATACTCAAACAATGCCAAGGGTGTTGGTTATTGGTATAGGATAAAACATGTTTCACTTTAATCCAGTAAACTCCTTTACTGAATTAAAACTTAATAACTCTTTATTACTAAATAGATTATTTACAAACATAACAGTTTACAAACCACAAGTTTTAGGACATAAAACCCAACAGTTGTTGACTTCCAACATAACACACCGAGGATGGATTACCAGGGCAAAAGTCATACATATGCCCTTCCCCACGGAATCCACAGACTAGTGCCTCACCTTGGTTGGCTACTGATGTGCTCGTTGAAACAGCTGCCACGGTGTTGACACTTTGTTGAATATTGGTTTGAGCCATTTGCTTCACTAGGTTGGTCAGAGCATTGATCTGGCTGCTCATTGCACTGAGTGCATCCATGTCTTGAGCCTTCCTTCTGTTTGGCTCCACAGGATCGTCTGACCATCGACAATGTGATGTTGAGATTTTCTCCAAAATCTCATAGGCTTCGTTATAGCTCTTGGATATCATCGAACCTCCAGCTGAGGAATTCAACACTTGCCTCGTGCTGGGGTTGCATCCTTTGAAGAACACTTCAATTTGAATACACCATGGAATGCCATGGTGTGGACATTTGAGTAGCAGGTCTTTGAATCTGGTCCAAGCTTCATGTAATGATTAATTTTTAGCTTGCTTGAATTTGATAATATCATCACGGAAGTTAGAGTTCCTATCTGGAGGGAAGTATTTTACTAGAAACTTTTCTGCAAGGTCTGTCCAATTGACAATTGATCCAGAAGGGAAGGAATTTAGCTACGTCTTGGCCTTATCTCTTAAGGAATATGGGAAAATGTAAAGTCTTAAGGCTTCTTGAGACACTCTTGGGATGACAAAGGTGTCACTTACTCCCAGGAAGTTTCTCAAGTGGTTGTGGGGGTCTTCGTTCTCCACTCCAAAGAATTGTCCAACTGTGGACAGCATTTGAAACATGACGGGTTTTAACTCGAATGAGTGAGCTGTAATCTCAGGGCGTATGATGCTCAGATTAAGCTCCTCAGGCATTGGTACAAGGTATGATAGAATGGCACTATCCTTATTGTTACGTCTCCAAAAGTGACCATTTTAGGACTTATTTATCTTAGAAAGATGTACACTCTTAGGTATTTTTGATAGGATTTAGCTTGAACCTATGCTTATATATGAGAATTAGAAGAATGAAGCTAAATTAGGACTTATATGCAAAAGGAAAGAAAAGGAATGAAAAAGGAAGTTAAAAGAATGAAAACTGTGCATTGCGGAGGCATTGCGGAAACATTGCTAAAACCGCAATGTTTCAAGTGAAATCCGTAAGTTGGCTAACCTTTTTCTGTTATGATCCGATATTTCAGGGATTTGTTCTTTCTCCTTCAACCACGTTGAAGTACGACGTTGAGAATGGATGGTTCTCCTTGGCCCAATCGCACCTGCAAAATACTATAAAAGGAGGTCAAAGTGGAGGGTTGAAACATCATCCGAAAGCGTAGAAGTCTCTTCGCAGCTCAATTTCTCTCCTGTTTTTCTCTTCCGTCTGTTGGGTTGGAAAGCTTAACTGCTGGAGTCGACAATCTGATAGGAAGGAGAGAAGATTCATCTTCTCTTCTGATTGGATTCATCCAAGCAAGGCTTACCTTTCTCTCTTTTCAGCCGAGGCATCTGCGTCGAAGCGATCACGCTCATCTTACTTGCTTTCTGTTTTAGTTTCCTATTTCCAGCACCGTTTGTTGTTATTTCTTTTCCATTAGTTAATCCATTCCATTTCGTTGCTTTCTGTCTTTATGTTAGTAACTTTAAGTCTTCAGCTGTTCATTCAAACAATTGATTAATCAAAGCACAATTCATCATTTCGCACTTCCTCTTTCTCATTTTTGCCTACTGTTTTTCCTTTCTGTTTTGTCTTTAATTTTCTTCTAAGCATGTCTACTTCATCTAATATTTCTATTCTCTCTACAGCCATGAGTAACTAAGTAACCTAGGGGCATGCTAATGACAATACTATAGGCTAAAACACGTGAACCAAGCATGTAGGATAGCTCTCGAATGCATTGATTGTATGTAAGCTTCATCCTACGGGCAATTTTGATTGGCCATCCATTTTGTCCAAAGAACTCCTAACCTCTGGAAGGAGTAAGAGTTCAGAGTCATACACTCATGCTAGCCTCTCAAGGTAGCCAGAAAACGACCTAGGAATAGGCGTTTTCCTAGTACAAATCATAACTTACTGGTTTAACAAGATGCTTAAGACCTTACTTGGACATGAGTAAACTAAAGAATCTAATGCATGAAATCGGAAGATACATGAGAATGAGTTAGTTTGATGCATAGTGAGTTGATCTAATGCTTGAGAATCGTGTGAAAAAGCCAATAGAGGAGTCGTTAGTAGCCATTGTTTCCACATTTTACACATTTTTTCTGTTAGTAACATTGCGGTAGAATTGATGTTCTCGCAATTCCTTTAAGTTAAAATTCTGCCTTAGCCATTTTTCTCTTCGTTTATTAATCTCTTTTCTTTACATTTGAGTTTATCACTGACTTGCACTTGTTTATGCTTCTATCCTTTACATATTCCTTAGTAATTATGCAACTTAAAACCAAATCTACCCCATCAAATCCACCCATTCTTGCTTAACAATACACTTTGCGAGTAACTAAGAATAAATCTCTGTGGGAAACGAATGAAAAAATACTTACTACTTGCTGCAAGATCATGTATGCTTGCATGTTCTGAGTGCTCTCTTATTGCATATTTCTTTTAAACATTGAGCACGCAACAAGTTTTTGGCGCCGCTGCCGGGGATTTAGTGTAGTAAAAACGAAGTTTGTTAAGTTTGAAACACAAAGTTTAATATCTATTGGAACTGATCTTTTTCTCATTTCTTTTGCAGGTACCATTGGGTTAGTTTATGAATGAGCCTTCAAGTAGCGATCTAGAGTTCAACCCTGAGCCTGAGAGATTACTTAGGGCCAGAACTAGAGCTAAGAAACGTCCCTTTAACCAACCCTCTATACCTCAAATAATTGCGGAAACCGCAGAGTCTCCGCAATCTTATCAAGAAGAAATGGACAGACCAGTCCCAAATCCGGTACCTACCACTCGCAATCCCATCGAAATAGCGAATGATAAGGATAGTGCCATTCTTTCCTACCTAGTACCTATGCCTGGGGAGCTAAACCCAAGCATAATCCGCCCTGAAATTACTGCCAACTCATTCGAGTTAAAGCTAGTAATGTTCCAAATGTTGTCCACTGTGGGACAATTCTTTGGAGTGGAAAATGAGGATCCCCACAACCATCTTAGAAACTTCCTAGGAGTTAGTGATACCTTTATCATCCCTGGAGTTTCTCAAGAAGCCTTGAGGCTCTATCTTTTCCCTTACTCTTTAAGGGACAAAGCCAAAACGTGGTTAAACTCATTACCTTCTGGATCAGTCCTCAACTGGACAGACTTGGCGGAGAAATTCCTAGTAAAATATTTTCCACCTGATAGGAATTCTACCTTTCGTGATGACATTATCAAGTTCAAACAAGCTGAAAATGAGTCCCTTCACGAAGCTTGGACAAGGTTCAAGGACCTTCTGCTTAAATGTCCACACCATGGCATTCCATGGTGTATTCAAATAGAGGTCTTTTTCAAAGGATGCAACCCCAGCACCAGGCAAGTGCTAAATTCATCTGCTGGTGGTTCCATGTTGTCCAAAAGTTATAACGAAGCCTATGAGATCTTGGAGAAGATCTCAGCATCTCACTGTAGGTGGTCAGATGATCCAATAGAGCCAAGTAGAGCTCAAAATAAGGACGCACTCAATGCCATGAGTAGTCAAATAAGCGCTCTGACCAACCTAGTAAAACAAATGGCTCAAACCAATCTCCAAACTAGTGTCAACACCGCCACAGCCATGTCAATGGGCACACAACCAAGTCAAGGTGAGACACTTATCTGTGGATTCTGTGGGGAAGGGCACTTGCATGAATACTGCCCTGGGAATCCAGCCTCAATCTACTATGTTGGAAGCCAACAGCAGCCTAGGAACAACCCCTATTCCAACACTTACAATCCTGGTTGGAGGAACCACCCAAACCTTTCATGGGGTGGCCAACAAAATACTAACCAAGCTCCTAACCAGCGAAGACCAAGTGGAACACCTGGTTTCACTCCCCAAAATAACCAATCCATGTATCAAAAGCCAAACAACCAACCAGTAGGGTCATCTGTAGAAAATCTACTCAAAGAGTACATCGCCAAGAATGATGCTACTCTACAAAGCCAGCAAGCTACCCTCAGGAGCCTAGAGAACCAAATAGGGCAACTAGCCAATGAACTCAAAAGTAGGCCCCAAGGTAGACTACCTGCTGACACTGAGGTGCCAAGGAGAGATGGAAAAGAACAAGTTCAAGCAATTGAACTTAGAAGTGGTAGACCATTGGTGAGCAACACTAGAGAAACACCAAAGAGAGTAGAGAATGAAGAGTCTAGTGCTCCACTGGATTCTCTGCCAAACCAAGGTCAACCACCAACAAGCACATCAAGAGCAAGGCTGGAGCCAATCATAGAAGAGATAGAAGAAATTCCAAGGCCTCCACCTATCCTGAGGCGACCTGAAGTGCCTGCTTATGTGCCACCACCTCCATTTCCTCGAAGGCTAAAGAAAAAACAAGAGCAGGAAGTGCACTTTAATAAATTCTTAGAAATTCTTAAACAAGTGCATGTTAATATTCCTTTTGTAGAAGTTTTACAGTCTATGCCCTCTTATGTTAAGTTTTTAAAGGATATAATCACTAACAAGAAAATCATTGGTGAATTTGAAACAGTGAATCTCACTGAGGAGTGCAGTGCTATACTCCAGAACAAGCTACTAAAGAAGGAGAAGGATCCTGGTTCCTTCACCTTACCAGTAGAGCTAGGAGGCAGGCACGTCGGCAGAGCTCTTTGTGACCTGGGAGCCAGCATAAACCTCATGCCCCTATCACTATTCCGCCAGCTAGGAATAGGAGAAGCACGTCCCACCACTGTCACCTTACAACTTGCAGACAGATCCATAGCCCACCCTGAGGGTAAGATAGAGGACATTCTTGTAAAGGATTACAAGTTTATTTTCCTTGCAGATTTCATCATCCTGGATTATGAAGCAGACAAGGAGGTCCCCATCCTATTAGGCAGACCATTCCTAGCCACAGGTAGGGCCTTGATTGATGTCCAGAAAGGTGAGCTCACCATGAGGGTTCATGATGAGGAGGTTAAGTTTAGTGTTTTTAAAGCCCTAAGGTACCCTTCTGACTCTGAATCTTGTGCAAGCATGGACATAGTAGATTCACTAATGGAAGAACAACTTGAGCATGAATTGTCAACTAAGCATGCCAATGATTATGTGCAATTATATTTAACTGACTTAAACATGGCTGAAATAATGGACATACCTGTGAATAATCCTCAGCATGTTTGTATGACTACTGATTTGACTGAAAGATCCATGAATCCATTAAAACCATCCATTGAGCATCCACCTATCTTAGAATTAAAACCACTGCCTGAACATCTTAAGTATGCATATTTAGGAAGTAATGATACTCTGCCTGTGATTATTTCATCTAAATTGAGTGAGAAGCATGAGGTTGAGCTGATATTATTACTTAAACAGCATAAAAAGGCTATTGCATGGACTATTGCTGACATTAGAGGCATTAGCCTCTCTTACTGCATGCATAAAATAATATTAGAGGAAGAGCATACACCCCGAGTAGATCACCAACGTAGGTTGAACCCCTCTATGAAAGAGGTAGTAAAAAAAGAAATCATAAAGTGGTTAGATGCAGGTGTAATCTTCCCTATAGCTAGTAGTCAGTGGGTGAGCCCTATACAATGTGTACCTAAGAAGGGAGGGATGACTGTAGTAGTGAATGAGAGCAATGAACTGATTCCAACTAGAACTATTACAGGATGGAGAGTTTGTATGGATTATAGGAAACTGAATAAGGAAACAAAAAAGGATCACTTCCCTTTACCATTTATTGACCAGATGTTAGATAGGATAGCTGGTAGAGCTTATTACTGCTTTCTAGACGGTTATTCAGGATATAACCAGATCCATATAGACCCTAAGGACCAGGAGAAGACAACCTTCACTTGCCCTTTTGGAACATTTGCCTTTCGTAGAATGCCTTTTGGCTTATGCAATGCACCAGCAACGTTCCAAAGGTGCATGTTGGCAATCTTCTCTGACTTAGATGAATCCATGATAGAGATATTTATGGATGACTTCTCAGTCTTTGGTGATTCATTCACAAACTGTTTAGAGAACTTAGGACAAGTCCTGGCTAGGTGTGAGGAGACCAACCTAGTCCTTAATTGGGAAAAGTGCCACTTCATGGTGGAAGAAGGGATAGTCTTAGGTCATAGAGTGTCTAGAGCAGGGGTAGAGGTCGATAGGGCCAAGATTGAAATAATCGAGAAGTTAGTGGAACCTCAGAATGTGAAAGCCGTTAGAAGTTTCTTAGGACACGCAGGTTTCTATAGAAGGTTCATTAAGAACTTTTCTAAGATCTCCAAACCCTTGTGTGAGCTTCTAGAGCTGAATAAGCCATTCATCTTCTCTAGAGAATGTTTCCTAGCCTGGACAACCCTTAAGGAAGCACTAGTCAAAGCACCTATTATAGTAGGACCAAATTGGGACCTTCCATTTGAGATGTTATGTGATGCAAGTGACTATGCAGTAGGGGTTATGCTAGGACAAAAGATTGACAAGCTAACACACCCTGTATACTATGCTAGTAAGACACTTAATGAGGCACAATGTAATTACACAACCACGGAAAAGGAAATGCTAGCTGTAGTTTTTGCCTGCGAGAAGTTTAGGAATTACATTGTAGGCACTAGAACAATCGTGTATACAGATCACTCTGCACTAAAATACCTTATGAGGAAGGCTGATGCGAAGCCTAGGTTGATTAGGTGGGTATTGTTGCTGCAAGAGTTTGATCTGGACATTAGAGATAAGAAAGGGTGCGAAAATGTGGTTGCGGATCATCTTTCGAGATTGCAGCATAATTGCGGAAAAATTGCGGAAACCGCAATTTCTGATGCCTTTATCGATGAGCATGTCTTTGTATTAGCACATCGTGATAACGATGAGGAACCTTGGTTTGCTGATATTGCTAACTTCCTTGCATCGCAGGTACTACCAACTTTCAAGAGAGGACAAGAAAATAAGAGGTTCCTGCATGAAGCTAGGAAGTTCATATGGGATGATCCTACACTCTACAAGACATGTGCAGACGGTTTACTAAGGAAGTGTGTGTCAGCTGCTGAGGCGAAGTCTGTGCTGCAGCACTGCCATACAGCCCCCTATGGTGGACACTTTGGTGGCCAAAGGACAGCTGCAAAGGTGTTCCAGAGTGGCTACTATTGGCCCACGATCTTCAAAGATGCCCACGAATACGCACACAGCTGTGATGAATGCCAGAGAATAGGTAACCTTAGTCGAAAGGATGAGATGCCTCTCACTTACATCTTAGAGTTAGAGCTCTTTGATGTGTGGGGCATTGACTTCATGGGACCATTTCCCCCATCATCAGGTAACCTTTACATACTTGTAGCTGTAGACTATGTATCTAAATGGGTAGAGGCCATAGCATGTCCAAACAATGATGCCAAAACAGTCATCAAGTTCCTTAATAGACATATTTTTACTAGGTTTGGTGCACCTCGTGCTATAATTAGTGATGAAGGAACACACTTCATTAATAAAGCTATGGAAAAAGTGTTGGCTAAATACAATGTTAGACATAGGGTAGCCACCCCTTATCACCCACATTCGAATGGACAAGCTGAAATATCAAATAGGGAGATTAAAAACATATTCGAAAAAGTGGTCAAACCCAATAGAAAAGATTGGTCGTTTAAACTCGAGGATGCACTTTGGGCATATAGGACTGCATATAAGACACCCCTAGGTATGTCTCCTTATAGACTTGTGTATGGCAAAGCATGTCACTTACCATTCGAATTGGAAATTAAAGCATTTTGGGCCTTGAAAGAACTGAATTATTGCGTGACCGATGCGGGAACATTGCGGTCTCTGCAATTACATGAGCTTGATGAGCTTAGACATATGTCCTATGAAAATGCTAAAATGTATAAGGAAAAGACTAAGATTTGGCATGATAGTAGACTTAGGATTAAGGACTTTAAGAAAGGCCAGCTTGTCTTGTTATTTAACTCAAGGTTGAGATTATTTCCAGGCAAACTTAAGTCCAGATGGTCAGGTCCTTTTGTGATAACTAACGTGTTTGTTCATGGTGCAATCGAGATTAGGAACCTGCAGCACGGGCAACCGTTCATGGTTAATGGTGCACGATTGAAGCATTATTATGAGGAAGGAGATGTGAAGACTCTCTCGGCCTTCCTCTTGACTGAAACGTGAAAATAAAACCGAGAGAGGACGAGTGATCACTGTGCTCGTCCATGCGAGGCTATGCCTTAGTTTATTTTTTGCTATTCTTTCGGTTACTATTTGTGTATATTTTTGTGTGATTTTCATTACGAATTTGATGTTGATTTTATTTCTTTTAATAGGGGATCGAAAGAGGGAATCAAGGAGATGAATCCAGGATAAAAAATCAGGGAAGATATGGGGCCAAATCAAAGATTACGATGAGGAAATATTGGCATTTAAAACGAAGAAATCTCCAACGGCCATTTAATTGCGAAGGATTTGCTGAATCCGCAACAGAAATAGCCGTTGGGATTTCCATCATTACAAATAGTCGTTAGATGCGCCGTGGCCAGTACGCTTCCCTCATTCACTGAACTCCAAGAAAGCTCTCTCCTTCTTCCTCTGCAATCCCTCTTTCCAGATTCCTACGATTCCACCATGGTACTAACAAGAGCTGAGAGATCTGCGTCCAAGAAGAAGGCCGACGACGCTGAGATAGCTGCGAGAGAGGCACTCCTTGCCTTGGCAGATGCCGAAGCCGCGCGAACCGAACGCCTCCCAAGCTCCCTGTCCGCAAGAAGAAGTGGAAGGTAGTGACGGAGATCCCTGCTGGGCCATCTGAACCAGCAGGAACGCCCAAGAAAAGGAAGTGGAAGGTGGCTGTGGCCGAAGCAGCGATCAAGAAGAAGACTCCCTCTGTGGAGAGTCAAGAGAGTGGTCGTCCATCCTACGAGACGGCCAGAAAAACCATTCGCCATCTCCACCAGCGCGAAGCCCCGAGCCGTCTCCATCTCCTCAGAGCTCTGAACAAACTCCACCGCCGAGAGCCCTGAAGCATCACCCATCTCCCAGACGCCTGAACCTGAAATCCCAGATGCGGAGCATCAAGAATCGGCGCAGGGCGGTGAAGAAGCTGAAGAAGAAGAGGTCTTCTCTCCTCTGAGGGAAGTCAGCCCCGAGAGCCCAGCACAGGGGGATGATTCGATGGATGAGACATTGGGGGATTGCCTCCAACAGATCACAACCAAGGCAAGATTGAGAAAGAAAGCCACCAAGGTCATCAAGGCCAAACGACCAAAGGCTTCGAAGAAGTCCAAGAAAAAGAAAGCCAGGGGTGAGCCTTCATCAAAGAAGGTTAGTGGTGAGCCCTCTCTGAAGAAGCTCAAGATCGAGGCTGCTGAATCAGCCAAAGCTAAAGAGAAGGGGAAAGCCAAGCTGTACCCCGAAGATGAGCCTCAATCTGTGAGGTATGTGTCCTCTGATGCTGAGTCCAGAGGCACTGAGTTAAGGAAGAGGGACCTGCTCCATGAGAAGGGGTTCCTTGACGCGCTAGCAGACCTGCCGCAATTCTTGCGCGCAGGGATCACCAATCACAGCTGGGAAGAACTGTGCAGACCACCCGTCCCCGCCTACTCCAGCATGGTGTATGATTTCTACGCCAACCTGATGAACCCTGAGGATGGCCTATCTATGGTCAGAGGAATCGAGGTGGATTTCTCAGCTAAGGCAATCAATGAAGCCTATGGCCTCAAGGGTCAAAAACATACTGATTATGCAAGGATCATTGATGCGCCAACTGAGGCGGTCCTGGAGGAAGCGCTGCGGATCATTGGCCAACCTGAGGCAGCGTGGACGATTTCGCGCAATGGGAAGCATACTCTGATGAGTGCTACCCTCACAGCCAAGGCAGCTGTCTGGTTCTCATTCGTACGGAGGAGGTTATCCCCAGTGACCCACGAGACCACCATCAACCAAGGCAGATCGTTGTTGGTCTATGCGATCATGAGGGGCCTCACAATCAACGTTGGTGAGGTCATTGCAGCCTCAATCGCTGGCTGCGCCAAAAAGGGTAAGGGTCCACTTTTCTTTCCCAATACAATCACTAAGCTTTGCTTACGTGCAGGGGTTCCAATCGAGCGGATGGAAAGGCAGCTGGCCTACACGGGGCACCTGGAGCTGCCTACAGGCCTGAGGATGCGCAGGAAGGGGAACATGGAGTTCGAGTTAGACGGCCTGGCTGCTGCTCAATCTCTGTCAATGGCCTGTCTGATGGACCTGCAGAAGAAGATGGCTCAATGGGCTACATATGCACAGACAAGGGATAAGGATGTTGCTGACCAATTGGGCTGCATCTTTCCTGAGTTCCCCACGGACCTACTGACACCATGGGCGCCTCCAGGACCACGGAGGGATGATGATGATGAGGACATCTGAGTGCTAGGCTGATTAGCACTCAAGGGAGTATTTTTGTTCCCTACAAAAAAAAAAAACTGCTTTTCGTTGAACTATGTGAATTCTGTTACTTTTGAGTACATTTTTAATCTGTCTTTAGTTCTGTATTTTTGTTGTTTAGAATTGCTTAGTGTAGCTAGATGGTATCTGATTAGGTAGGTTGTTTAAGTTTTCCTTTTTGTTTAGATTAAATGACTGAAAAGAGCATGCATAGGGGCCTTACTCACAGTTATATCTGCCCTGTATCCATTGCGAAATAATTGCGGAATCCGCAATTTTTGTTAGTAATTGCATGTTTTTGACTGACTGATTAGCTATACTGGTTCTGTTTTAATTTTGTTCTTTTGCTGCTATCTTGACTACCTTATATTGCCTATCTATAAGCATGCTGGATGAGTGTCTTAAGGCACCTTTGATAGTTTAAATTAACCTCTTAAAAGTGCTCAGCATGCATAGCTTTAAGTCCTTCCCTGCCTGCTTTTATAAATTTCTGCTGCTGAAATGTTTGCTTTTAGAATGTTCTGTCTATCCCTAGGACTGTTAGATTCTCTTTGTTTTACCCTAGACTAGATGCTTTTAGGACAAGTTTGGGGGTGTGCCACCTCAGACACTCATTGGGGACAATGAGTAGTTTAAGTTTGGGGGAGGCCACCCTAGGCTTAGGAACATTCCTCTCTCCCTTAAAGCATAAGCATTCTTCTTCTCCTTTACAAAAATGATGAACTGAAAAAAAAAAATGAAAAATAGAATAAAGAGGGGTGTCTCTCTTAAGTTGCTGAGTAATCAATGCCAAGTGTGTAACCCACAAGTGGCATTGCATCAAAAGGCTACCAAAGGAGAGGCTCCACCAAAGTAAGAAAGAAAAAAAGGAAGAAATAGGGAAGAAGAATGTATACCTAGGAGTTGCAACTTTGTGGCTTAGATGTTCTGAATAAAAAGAACTTTGATCCTCAATTAGCTGAGCACAAAGTTGTAGCTTGTAGGGTTGTTTAGGGAGATGAATGTATGTCCAATGTAGTGATGCCAGGGTTTAGGTTGTTCTCTAAATGTACTACTGTCACTGTTAATACTAAGACTGGCATGACTCTAAGGAATCCTAGGTAGCTCAAAAGTAAAAACTAGAAGCATTTACTGAGTCTGGGGTAAAGCTAGGTAGAATTTGAAACCTTAGGGATAGTCGCACGATATGACAGAAGCGAGTAGATCAGCTGTAAGGAGTTAATGAAACAGTAGGAGCATTAGGCGTGCGAAGTCAGAAGAAGCAAAATAAGAGGGTAGTTGTAAACTTAGAAGTGTGTCACAAGACAGCACTGCTATAGATAGGAACTTAGGGGAGTCAGCAAGTGGTTAAAGAGGATAAACCGGCGACCTAAGTAAGTCCTTAGATTGCTCGAGGACGAGCAAAACCTTAAGTTTGGGGGTGTGTTACGTCTCCAAAAGTGACCATTTTAGGACTTATTTATCTTAGAAAGATGTACACTCTTAGGTATTTTTGATAGGATTTAGCTTGAACCTATGCTTATATATGAGAATTAGAAGAAGGAAGCTAAATTAGGACTTATATGCAAAAGGAAAGAAAAGGAATGAAAAAGGAAGTTAAAAGAATGAAAACTGTGCATTGCGGAGGCATTGCGGAAACATTGCTAAAACCGCAATGTTTCAAGTGAAATCCGTAAGTTGGCTAACCTTTTTCTGTTATGATCCGATATTTCAGGGATTTGTTCTTTCTCCTCCAACCACGTTGAAGTACGACGTTGAGAATGGATGGTTCTCCTTGGCCCAATCGCACCTGCAGAATACTATAAAAGGAGGTCAAAGTGGAGGGTTGAAACATCATCCGAAAGCGTAGAAGTCTCTTCGCAGCTCAATTTCTCTCCTGTTTTTCTCTTCCGTCTGTTGGGTTGGAAAGCTTAGCTGCTGGAGTCGACAATCTGATAGGCAGGAGAGAAGATTCATCTTCTCTTCTGATTGGATTCATCCAAGCAAGGCTTACCTTTCTCTCCTTTCAGCCGAGGCATCTGCGTCGAAGCGATCACGCTCATCTTACTTGCTTTCTGTTTTAGTTTCCTATTTCCAGCACCGTTTGTTGTTATTTCTTTTCCATTAGTTAATCCATTCCATTTCGTTGCTTTCTGTATTTATGTTAGTAACTTTAAGTCTTCAGCTGTTCATTCAAACAATTGATTAATCAAAGCACAATTCATCATTTCGCACTTCCTCTTTCTCATTTTTGCCTACTGTTTTTCCTTTCTGTTTTGTCTTTAATTTTCTTCTAAGCATGTCTACTTCATCTAATATTTATATTCTCTCTACATCCATGAGTAACTAAGTAACCTAGGGGCATGCTAATGACAATCCTATAGGTTAAAACACGTGAACCAAGCATGTAGGATAGCTCTCGAATGCATTGATTGTATGTAAGCTTCATCCTACGGGCAATTTCGATTGGCCATCCATTTTGTCCAAAGAACTCCTAACCTCTGGAAGGAGTAAGAGTTCAGAGTCATACACTCATGCTACCCTCTCAAGGTAGCCAGAAAACGACCTAGGAATAGGCGTTTTCCTAGTACAAATCATAACTTACTGCTTTAACGAGATGCTTAAGACCTTACTTGGACATGAGTAAACTAAAGAATCTAATGCATGAAATCGGAAGATACATGAGAATGAGTTAGTTTGATGCATATTGAGTTGATCTATGAAGTTGGTTGGAGCAAAACTGAGAGCTATGAAAGTTTTGCAATCAAGTAATAAACAAGCATGTAAAAAAAAATAATTGATCCTAAATTTTTAAACTAAGCTCTCTCAAATGGGGAAGAAGAAGAATCTCCGTCGGTTCTCCGAGTAAGCTGGTCAAGGTAGCATAGCTGGGCGCTCCAAGAGGTGCGTTTCCTCTGTTTCTGCTATCCTAATTGCCTTAAGTTTATTGTTCGCTGTTGTTACTGGTCTGTGGTGCTCTGGTTTTTGTTTGAGGGAGTAGTTCTTCTCCGTGATTACTAAGCTTAGGGTACAATATGAGGAGGAAGAAGTCTCCCCAAAAGAAACCATTCGTCAAAAGTAGTGGTTCTTCTTCGGTTTTCCCTGGCCTTCGGCTCTCTAAAATATCTGCAACTAAATCAATGGGGGTTGTGAGTTCTGATGTCCTGAAGTCCAGCCTAAATGAAGGAAGGCCTAAGGGAGTTGTTTCTGACCGGCTGGGGCAAAACTCAGGGGCTGGGAGTTTTTGTCAAAAAACAGAGCATCTGGTTTGCACTGGTCAGGAGTCTTCTCTGTCTAAATCTGGGAAAACAGAGGATGAGTTCTGTGTAGAGAGTGGCCTTGGTCCTCAGCCCCTAGTTATCTCTCCAACGCTTGCGGCTTCCTCTTCGTCAAAACAGGGGAGTGGTGGCATTGAGCATCCTCGACTGGAGGTTGAAAATGAAGGGATAGGGCTACCTGGTTCTTCGACCATGGAGGCGGCTGCTGCTACACGTGCTTTGAATGTTCGCCCCATTGAAGGAATCCTCACTAATGGCGAGAGTGTTTTAGAAGGAAAGGGTATTAATTCGGGTATTAATTCGGGCAAACTTCCCTTACCTGATGTTTTTTTGAATCTGCCAGCTGCTTCCCTTAATTCATCCGTTCGGCCAAGTATGGAAAGTTTGGAAAGTCTCCCTCTTCAAACGTCATCTCCTTGAGGTCTTCACTCTCGGTCATTTAAGGAAATCCTGGAAGTAAAGGTGGCTCATGATTCCCCTTTCCTTAATAATAAATTGGGCGTCATAAATCCGCAGGTGAAGTCTTGTGCTAATTTTCATTCAGATCTGAGGGTGGGCTCCATGGCTGACGTCCCTATTGGGCTTGGCCCATTTGGTAATGGTGTGGATAGGCTTGGTTATGGTAATCGGGAAGCTAATGTTGGAATAAATGAGATGGCTAATTCTCCATTGCAGCTTAATGGGCTTGACAATTTCGGTTTGGCCCCAATTTTGAATGGGCAGGGAGCCTTGGCCGTTGGGCGTTCCTCTCTTAGCCCAATAGGGCGTGGGCAATTGGGTAATTTGGTTACCCGCCGTGGTGTGCCCAAGCGGGATGAGGGTCTGCACCGTGAAGGAAAGGAAGGCACTAGTGAGGTTGGGATGGATTGTAGCTCGTTCGGACCTAGGGTGGGTTTGGGGATTCCAGGAAAGTTTCCTCTGCTTGGCCATCCTCGTCCGGATGGAGGTGTGAGTGAGGGGGATGAGGTGTCTGTGGGGTCTTTTGGTGGGTTTGGGCCTAATCATATTGGGTCGGGTGGTCCCCTTGGGGCCGTCGATAAGGGGCATATGCCGAGTTGGGCAAACCTTTTTGGGCCCCAGTGGACCTCCCCTTCTGATGAACCTCTTCTCTATAACCCTCCAATTGAGAAGGATGGGATTATGTTTGCCATTCCTTCGGATGAGGTTATTGAGGAGGGTATCGCAGTCTGGAGAGGTTCGTTGGTGGGACAATTTGTTGATGGTAAACTTCCATTTTTTGTTCTTGATCGTATTGTCAGGAAGATTTGGGGACATGTGGAAGTTCCAACCATTAACCTGTTTGATAATGGGTTGATCATTTTCCGGTTCCAAAAGGACTCAGCTAGGGACTGGGTCTTAGAGAATGGCCCCTGGCACTTTGGGGGGAAGCCTATCCTTCTGAGGCAGTGGGCCCCTGGGATTGTCCCCCAGACATTTGTGTTTGATAAAATTCCTGTGTGGGTTAAGTTTTTCCATGTCCCAATGGAATTGTGGACCACTCCTGGGTTTAGCAACATTGCGAGTACGGTTGGTGTTCCTTTGCGGTTGGATAAGCCTACTAAGGACAAAACGTGCTCCTCGTATGCTCGGGTCTGTGTGGAGGTTGCGATTGATGCCCCCCTTCCTAGTAAGGTTGGGGTTACTGTCTATGGGGTGGATCATACTATCCCCATTGAGTACGAATGGAGGCCCAAGAGGTGCCTTTGCTGTCGGGTATTTGGCCATTCGGACTCTGGCTGTCCAAAAAAGATAGTGAGTAGTTTTGATCCCAGTCCCCCTTCCCTGGAGTCTACTGGGGGTGGGGTCAGGGTGCCGGCCCAGAGTGATGGAGTGAGTCTGGATCGGGTAGGGGTTGCTAGTGGGGGGGGGTGTTCAGGCCTCCTCCATTGAGGCTGATGATGACTATATCCCAGCGGGAGGGAAATCTCGCAGGCGTAGACGTAAGAAGGCTGTTAAGTCCTTGGATGTAGACTCGTCTGCCCTTCCCATTGCCTTGGCTAGTCTCCCAAGTTCTTCTAGTGGCCCCTCCCCTCGTCTCCCCCGTTCTCCTGAGGCCCCGAAGGGGGTACATGTGTCTAATTCTTTCGTAGCTCTTTCGGTTCCCTTGGGATGTGATTTGGCCCCCCCGAGGGTGGTGTCCTTAGTGGCAAAGACGGTCTGTGACAGTGTGGACCCCCGAGGGAGTCAGGATGCCATTGTCTCCCCTTCTACTTCCTATGTCTAGTTGGTGCTCGTGGAATGTGCGCGGTCTCACTGACCCGACAAAAGGACGATGTGTTCGCTCCTTTTTGCAAGCTGAGAATATTGGTTTCTGTTGTCTAGTAGAAACGAAGGTTAAGGCTCATCAGTTTGATTTCGTGTTTCGTTCCTTTGGGGCCGATTGGCAGTGTGTTTGTAGTTATGGGGATAGTGGCCTGGGTCGTATTTGGGTGTTATGGCGTTCCCGCCGTTTCTCTTTCTCCCCTAGCCTGATTAGTCCTCAGTTGGTTACTGGCTCCCTGGTGGACCTGTCTTCTCAGGTTGCGACTCATATTGCCTGTGTGTATGGGTCCAATCTCGAGGCTGAGAGGTCTACTTTGTGGAGGGAGTTGGCCTTGGCTTGTTCGAGTTGGTCTTCCCCTGGCATAGTTATGGGAGACTTCAATGAGACTCGCCGGTTGACTGAGAGGAGTGGGGGTAACCATAGCATTTCTGCGATGGGAGCCTTTGATGCTGCTCTCCTAGAGGCTGACTTGGTTGAGCTGCCGGTTCAGGGGAATTGTTTCACTTGGACTAGTCGACCGAGGGGAGGCCCAGGAGGTCAGTTGGGAAGGTTGGATAGAGTCTTGGTCAACGCTGCGTGGGCTTCTGGTCGGCCTATGTGTGTGGTGCACGTGCATGACTGGGGTGTCTCTGACCATAGTCTGTTGGTTTTCTCTCCTGGCCCTTTAGGTGCTCGGCGGTCTCCCTCCTTTCGGTTCTTTAACCATTGGGGGGAGTCTGATAGGTTTTTGTCTGTGATTGCCAGTAGGTGGGTAACCCATGTTGGGGTCTCTCCGCTTGTTAGCTTCGCTCGCAATTTAAAGGGCTTAAAGGGGACTCTCAGGCAGGAGTTTGGGACGCCGATTGCCGTGCTTAGTCAGCAGGTTATTGATCTGCGCTTGGCCATGGAGGCTGCCCAGGCGGGAGTTTTGGTGGACCCCATTTCTCCTTCCCTCCAGCGGCAGGCTGCTGAGGCTTCTGATAGGTTCTGGGCAGCCGCTAGGTGCGAGGAAGCCTCCCTTCGGCAGAAATCGAGGGTCAAGTGGCTGGCGTTAGGGGATAGGAACACAGGGTTTTTTCACAGGAGTGTAAAAGTTAGGGCAGCCCGAAATAACTTTTCCTCCTTGGTTGATGACTCTGGGGTCAGGTTGTCGTCCCATGAGGACATCTCGAGATCTCTGGTTCTTTATTTCCAGGGTCTCTTGGGGTCCCAAGGGGTTGGGTATCGTGACCTCACTGAGTGTTTAAAGCCGATGGTGGGGTTTTCGTGGCCTGATCAGTGTGTAACTGATCTCACTCGCCCCATCTCGCGAGAGGAAGTTCGTGCTGTTCTCTTTTCCATGAGTAGTGCCAGGGCTCCTGGCCCGGATGGCTTCCCTGTGGGGTTTTTCAAAGCTGCTTGGAGTGTTGTTGGGGATGATTTCGTTTCCGCTGTGCTTCACTTCTTTGATACCTCCTTCCTTCCTCCTGGTATCAATGCCACCTCTCTTACCTTGATTCCTAAGAAGGTGGGTGCTTCACGGGTTGAGGACTTTAGGCCAATTTCTTGCTGTAATGTGTTGTATAAATGCATTGCAAAGGTTTTGGCTAACCGTCTTCGCGTGTGGCTGCCTTCCTTCATTAGTCCGAATCAGTCGGCCTTTGTTCAAGGTAGGAGCATTGTGGATAACATTCTGCTCTGCCAGGAGTTGGTTGGGGGTTACTGTTAAGTCTCTGAAAGTGACTTATTTAGGACCCATTTAGCTTAAGAAGATGTACACATTTAGGTGTTTTTGTTAGCATTTAGCTTAAACCTATGCTTTAATATGAGAATTAGAAGAAGGTAGCTAATATAGGACTTATGTACAATAGGTAGAAAAAGGGTTGAAAACCGAAGAAAAGAATGAAAAAAATAACCATTGCGAATGAATTGCGGAATAATTGCAGTGACCGCAATTATTCAAAGTAAAACCGTAAGTTGGCTGATCTTTTTCTGTTTAGATCCGACTTTTCAGGGATTCGTCCTTTCTCCTCCATCCATTCTGATATATGACGTTGAAGATTGATGGTTCTCCTTGGCCCAAACGCACCTGCAAACTACTATAAAAGGGGGTCAAAGTCGGAGGTTCAGTCATCATTCGAAGCGCAGAAGTCTTCTCGCAGTCCACCATTTCCATCTGTTTTCCTCTGCCGTTTGTTGGAGTGAGAGTCTCAGCTTTTGGAGTCGATAATCTGATAGGAAGGAGAGAAGATTCTTCTTCTCTCTCGATTGGATTCATCCAAGCACGGCTGACTTTTCATCGCCATCATTCGAGGCGACTGCCACGGAGTTTTCTAGCAAACCTTTACTGTTTTTCTGCTCTGTTCTTCTCATTTCCATTTCTGATCACTGTTGTTCTTAGTTTAGCATTTCAATTATTGCATTTCGTTGTTGTCTGCCTTGGATTCAGTTTTTCTAAAGCTTTCCTTTGTTATTCAAACACTTAAAGTAATCGAAGTACAATTCTGCATTTACAGTTTCCATCTTGTTCTGCTACGGTTTTGGCTTACTCTTTTGCACACATTCCTCTCCTAAGCATGTCTATCTTATCTACCATTTCTGTTCTCTACATATCCATGAGTAACTAAAATCACTTAGGGGCATGCTAATGACAGAACTATAGGCTAAAAAACGTGAGTCAAGTAGTCGGTTCAACACTCGAACATTGATTGTATGTAAGCTTCATCCCACGGGCAATTTCGATTGGCCATCCATTTTGTCCAAAGAACTCCTAACCTCTGGAAGGAGTAAGAGTTCAGAGTCATATAATCATGCTGGCCTCTCATGGTAATCAGGAAACGGCCTAGGAATAGGCGTTTCCCTAGTACAAACTAAACACTCCTGTTTTAACAAGATGCTTAAGACCTTACTTTGAAGTCGAGTAAACTTGAGTCTCTAATGCATGGAATCGGACGATACTTGAGATAGAGTGAGTTTGATGTATAGAGAGTTGATCCAAAGCTTGATAATCGTAATAAACTGCCTTTAGGATAGTCATTAGTAGCCCTTAATTCACCCTTTTAATCAGTTTCGCTGCCATTTAATTGCGGATTAATTGCGGTTCTCGCAATTCTTCTAAATTGCATTCTGTGTAGCTGTTTTCTTCTTCGTTTATTGATTCCATCTCTTGTTCTTTGAGCCTGATTTTAACTTTAATTTGTTTATGGTATATTCCTTTACACATCCAGTAAAACTTAGATAATTAAAAACCAATTTTACCCCATCAAATTCATCCCATCTTTCTTAACAAATACACTTCGCGAATAGCTAAAAATGAGTCTCTGTGGAAAAAACGAATGAAATATACTTACTACTTGCTGTGAGACCATGTATGCTTGCATGTTTTAAGTGCTCTCTCTATCCTTTTGCATATTTGTCTTTTCACATTGAGCACGCAACAAGTTTTTGGCGCCGCTGCCGGGGACTTATTTTAAGTGAAAACGAAGTTTGTTAAGTTTGAAACATCAAAGTATTTTTCATTGAATTTGATCCATTTTCATTTCTTTTTTCAGGTACCATTTAGGGTAGTTTATGAATGAGACTCCAAGTAGTGATCTAGAGTTCAACCCTGAGCCCGAGAGATTACTTAGAGCTAGGAATAGAGCCAAGAAACGTCTCTTTAAACAAACCCTTTTACCTCCAATCATTGCAGAGACTACAATTCCTCCGCAATTACCTCAAGAAGAAATGGCTGGAGTAAATCAAAACCTGGTGCCTGTCACTCGCAACCCCATTGAAATAGCGAATGACAAGGATAGCGCCATCCTTTCATATTTAGTACCTATGCCTGGGGAGCTGAACCCCAGCATAATCCGTCCTGAAATCACTGCCAACTCATTCGAGTTAAAGCCAGTGATGTTCCAAATGTTGTCCACTGTGGGACAATTCTTTGGAATAGAAAATGAGGACCCCCATAACCACCTTAGGAACTTCCTAGGAGTTAGTGACACATTCCTAATCCCTGGAGTTTCCCAAGAAGCCCTGAGGCTATATCTTTTCCCTTACTCTTTGAGGGACAAGGCCAAAACATGGTTAAATTCTTTACCCTCAGGATCTGTCCGCAATTGGACAGATTTAGCAGAAAAATTCCTAGTCAAATATTTCCCACCTGATAGGAATTCAACCTTTCGTGATGATATCATAAAATTCAAACAAGCTCCAAGTGAGTCTCTGTTGCGTGCTCAATGTGTTAATAAAAATGATAAATAAGAGAGAGAGAGCACTTAGAACATGCAAGCATACATGGTCTCACAGCAAGTAGTAAGTATATTTAATTCGTTTTTTCCACAGAGACTCATTTTTTAGCTATTCGCTAAGTGTGATTGTTAAGAAAGATGGGATGAATTTGATGGGGTAAAATTGGTTTTTAATTATCTACTTTTTGCTGAATGTATAAAGGGATTTAACATAAACAAATGCAAGTTAAAACTAGACTTAAAAGGCAAGAGATGGAATTAATAAACGAGGAAGGAAACAGCTAAACAGAATGCAATTTAGCAGTATTGCGAGAACCGCAATTAATCCGCAATTGACTCAACAGAAAAAGTGTGCAAATGGGCGAATTAAGGGCTACTAATGACTATCCTATAGGCAGTTTATTACGATTCTCAAGCTTTGGATCAACTCTCTATACATCAAACTCACTCTATCTCAAGTATCGTCCGATTCCATGCATTAGAGACTTAAGTTTACTCGACTTCAAAGTAAGGTCTTAAGCATCTTGTTAAAACAGGAGTGTTTAGTTTGTACTAGGGAAACTCCTATTCCTAGGCCGTTTCCTGATTACCATGAAAGGCTAGCATGATTATATGACTCTGAACTCTTACTCCTTCCAGAGGTTAGGAGTTCTTTGGACAAAATGGATGGCCAATCGAAATTGCCCGTGGGATGAAGCTTACATACAATCAATGTTCGAGTGTTAATCTGCCTACTTGATTCACGTCTTTTTAGCCTATAGTTCTGTCATTAGCATGCCCCTAAGTGACTTAGCTACTCATGGATATATAGAGAACAGAAATGGCAGATAAGATAGACATGCTTAGAAGGGAAATGTACTTAAAACAGCAAGCAAAACCCGTAGCAGAAGATGGTGGAAACTATAAAATGCGGAATTGTACTTCGATTACTTTGAGTGTTTGAATGACAAAGGAAATCTTTCTAGAAATGAATCCAAGACAGACAACAACGAAATGCAGTAAGTAAAATACTAAACTAAGAACAACAATAATCAGAAATGGAAATAAGAAGAACAGAACAGAAAAGCAGTAAAGGGTTGCTGAAAACTTCGTGGCAGTCGCCTCGAATGAAGGTGATGAAAAGTCAGCCTTGCTTGGATGAATCCAATCGAGAGAGAAGAAGAATCTTCTCTCCTTCCTATCAGATTATCGACTCCAAAAGCTGAGACTCTCACTCCAACAGACGGCAAAGGAAAACAGATGGAAATGGTGGACTGCGAGAAGACTTCTGCGCTTCGAGTCATGATCAAACCTCTGACTTTGGCCCCCTTTTATAGTAGTTTGCAGGTGCGTTTGGGCCAAGGAGAACCATCAATCTTCAACGTCATATATCAGAATGGATGGAGGAGAAAGAACGAATCCCTGAAATTACGGAAATTAACAGAAAAAGATCAGTCAACTTACGGTTTTCACTTGAATAATTGCGGTCACCGCAATGTTTTCGCAATTCATTCGCAATGCTCATTTTTTCATTCTTTTCCTTCGGTTTTCAACCCTTTTTCTACCTATTGTACATAAGTCCTAATTTAGCTACCTTCTTCTAATTCTCATATTTAAGCATAGGTTTAGGCTAAATGCTATCAAAAATACCTAAGAGTGAACATCTTTCTAAGCTAATTAAGTCCTAAAAAGGTCACTTTTGGAGACGTAACACACCCCCAAACTTAAGGTTTTGCTTGTCCTCAAGCAAACTAAGGACTTCCCTAGGCTGCCGTTTCTTCTTCTTTAACCACTTACTGACTCCCCTATATCCCTATCTATAGCACTGCTGTCCTGTGACACACTTCTAAGCTTAAAACTACCCTCTTATCTAGCTTCTTCTGACTTTGCCTGCCTAACACTCCTTCTGTTTTCATTAACTCCCTACAACTGATCTATTTGCTTTTGTCATATCATGCCACTATCCCTGAGGTTTCAAATTCTGCCTAGCTTTACTTCAGACTCAGTACATGCTTCTAGCTTTATTTTTAAATTGTCTAGGATTCCTTAGAGTCATGCCAGTCTTAGTATTAACGGTGACAGTGGTACTTTTAGAGAACAACCTAAACCCTGGCATCACTACATTGGATAGACATTCATCTCCCTAAACAACCCTACAAGTTACAACTTTGTGCTCAGCTAATTGAGGATCAGAGTTCTTTTTATTTAGGACATCTAAGCCACAAAGTTGCAACTCCTAGGTGTACATTCTTCTTCCCTATTTTTTTCCTTTTTCTTTCTTACTTTGGTGGAGCCTCTCCTTTGGTTGCCTTTTGATGCAATGCCACTTGTGGGTTACACACTTGGCACTGATTACTCAGCAACCTAAGAGAGACACCCCTCTTTATTCTATTTTTCATTTTTTTTTTCAGCTCATCATTTTTTATAACGGAGAAGAAGAATGCTTATGCTTTAAGGGAGAGAGGAATGTTCCTAGGCATAGGGTGGCCTCCCCCAAACTTAAACTACTCATTGTCCCCAATGAGTGTCTGAGGTGGCACACCCCCAAACTTGTCCTAGAAGCATCTAGTCTAAGGTAAAACAAAGAGAATCTAAAAGCCCTAGGCATAGACAGAACATTCTAAAAGTAAATATCACAGCAACAGAAATTCGTAAAGACAGGCAGGTAAGGACTTGAAGCTATGCATGTTGAGCACTTTTAAGAGGCTAATTTAAACTATCAAAGGTGTCCTATGACACTCATCCAGCATGCTTTGAGATAAGCTATATAAGGTAGTCAAGATAGCAGCAAAAGACAGAATTTAAACAGAACCAGCCTAGCTAAACAGTCAGTCAAAAACATGCATTTACTAATAAAAATTGCGGATTCTGCAATTATTTCGCAATAGATACAGGGCAGATATATCAGTGATCAGGGCCCCTATGCATGCTTTTTCCAGTCATTCAAGCTATACAAAAATGAAACTAAACTAATCTACCTATTCAGCTACCATCAGACTACACTAAACAAATTTAAACAGCAAAAATAAAGAATTAAAGACAGACCAAATATTAACTCAAAACAACAGAATTCACATGGTTCGACGAAAAGCAGTTTGATTATTATATTTTTTTTTCTTTTAAGGAACAGAAATACTCCCTTGTCAATCTGCCTCATATGGATATTCTTCAATGTTTCGAGGCATCACTTTTGCTCCTTTAAGATACTTAAGTCTTGATTTACGGGGTCGGACATTCTGCCACACCTTGAATTTGTTGATTCTTTCAAAGAGACTGCATGTTATAACATCCCAAGGTTTGTACTTTCTGTGCGTTGGTTTTGTTTCTACAATATTTGCGACAACATAGCTTTGATGCGATGAGACTTCTTTTTCTGGCACAACTCTTTCTAACTCCTTCAGCTGGAGCATTTGTGGTGGTGGTGGCTCAACTCTTTCATTGGTGGAGAAGCTTGCTACAACCTCAAACATTTCAAATTCTTGTTCCTCAAGCAGCGCATTAGTCTCTTTGGCCTCATCCAGCACAATTTCATTTTTCTCAACTGTCACCAACTCCACCATTTCATATGGAGATTCCATTGGATCACTCTTCTCAGATTCGAAGGTAACAAAAGGTTCATCATCATAAAAATCGAACATCTGAGGGCATGGTGGTAGTGATTTTGCTATAGCAAGTAGCTCTTGTAAGTCATTTGTGAGCTGAGCTAATTGCACATCCATTCTCCTCATGGATGCATCATTCCTTTCCATGAATTCTATCCATAGTGCCTCCAAAGTGGGTGATAATTCTTCACTTGGAGTTGGGGCATAATGTTGATAGTTTTCATGTTGGGGGAACTCTTCATAATGAGCAATTTGCACATGCTCTTCCCAAGGATTATTTGAGAGTTGCCACTGATCATGTTCACACATGTACGAATAATGGTTGTCATAGCTTTGTTGATATTGCCTCTCTTGATAATTCAATGTTGGGCAATTCTCCAAGTTATGATTATCCCCACAATAAGCACATGGCTGGTAAAATCCTTCAAACTGTTGTGGGCAAACTCGTCCTCCAATTAAGTTCTGCAGCGTATTCATTTACTTTGTCGTACCCATACGTTTTCCACCTGCAAAGTTTCTCTCTGTTGCGAGTTGAGGTTTGGAAACTCTTTCATAAACTAGCTTGATAGTACCTGTAAAGGCAATGAAAGAAGATTAGCTCCAATAGATATTAATGTTTTTTTTTTTTCTAACTTAACAAACTTCGTTTTCACTTAAAATAAGTCCCCGGCAGCGGCGCCAAAAACTTGTTGCGTGCTCAATGTGTTAATAAAAATGATAAATAAGAGAGAGAGAGCACTTAGAACATGCAAGCATACATGGTCTCACAGCAAGTAGTAAGTATATTTAATTCGTTTTTTCCACAGAGACTCATTTTTTACCTATTCGCGAAGTGTGATTGTTAAGAAAGATGGGATGAATTTGATGGGGTAAAATTGGTTTTTAATTATCTACTTTTTGCTGAATGTATAAAGGGATTTAACATAAACAAATGCAAGTTAAAACTAGACTTAAAAGACAAGAGATGGAATTAATAAACGAGGAAGGAAACAGCTAAACAGAATGCAATTTAGCAGTATTGCGAGAACCGCAATTAATCCGCAATTGACTCAACAGAAAAAGTGTGCAAATGGGCGAATTAAGGGCTACTAATGACTATCCTATAGGCAGTTTATTACGATTCTCAAGCTTTGGATCAACTCTCTATACATCAAACTCACTCTATCTCAAGTATCGTCCGATTCCATGCATTAGAGACTTAAGTTTACTCGACTTCAAAGTAAGGTCTTAAGCATCTTGTTAAAACAGGAGTGTTTAGTTTGTACTAGGGAAACTCCTATTCCTAGGCCGTTTCCTGATTACCATGAAAGGCTAGCATGATTATATGACTCTGAACTCTTACTCCTTCCAGAGGTTAGGAGTTCTTTGGACAAAATGGATGGCCAATCGAAATTGCCCGTGGGATGAAGCTTACATACAATCAATGTTCGAGTGTTAATCTGCCTACTTGATTCACGTCTTTTTAGCCTATAGTTCTGTCATTAGCATGCCCCTAAGTGACTTAGCTACTCATGGATATATAGAGAACAGAAATGGCAGATAAGATAGACATGCTTAGAAGGGAAATGTACTTAAAACAGCAAGCAAAACCTGTAGCAGAAGATGGTGGAAACTGTAAAATGCGGAATTGTACTTCGATTACTTTGAGTGTTTGAATGACAAAGGAAAGCTTTCTAGAAATGAATCCAAGACAGACAACAACGAAATGCAGTAAGTAAAATACTAAACTAAGAACAACAATAATCAGAAATGGAAATAAGAAGAACAGAACAGAAAAGCAGTAAAGGGTTGCTGAAAACTTCGTGGCAGTCGCCTCGAATGAAGGTGATGAAAAGTCAGCCTTGCTTGGATGAATCCAATCGAGAGAGAAGAAGAATCTTCTCTCCTTCCTATCAGATTATCGACTCCAAAAGCTGAGACTCTCACTCCAACAGACGGCAAAGGAAAACAGATGGAAATGGTGGACTGCGAGAAGACTTCTGCGCTTCGAGTCATGATCAAACCTCTGACTTTGGCCCCCTTTTTATAGTAGTTTGCAGGTGCGTTTGGGCCAAGGAGAACCATCAATCTTCAACGTCATATATCAGAATGGATGGAGGAGAAAGAACGAATCCCTGAAATTACGGAAATTAACAGAAAAAGATCAGTCAACTTACGGTTTTCACTTGAATAATTGCGGTCACCGCAATGTTTTCGCAATTCATTCGCAATGCTCATTTTTTCATTCTTTTCCTTCGGTTTTCAACCCTTTTTCTACCTATTGTACATAAGTCCTAATTTAGCTACCTTCTTCTAATTCTCATATTTAAGCATAGGTTTAGGCTAAATGCTATCAAAAATACCTAAGAGTGAACATCTTTCTAAGCTAATTAAGTCCTAAAAAGGTCACTTTTGGAGACGTAACAGTCTCTTCACGAAGCTTGGACAAGATTCAAAGACCTTCTCATTAAATGTCCACACCATGGCATTCCATGGTGTATCCAAATAGAAGTCTTCTTTAAAGGATGCAACCCCAGCACCAGACAAGTTCTAAATTCATCTGCTGGAGGTTCCATGTTGTCCAAGAGTTACAACGAAGCTTATGAGATCTTGGAGAAGATCTCAACATCTCATTGTAGGTGGTCAGACGATCCAGTAGAGCCAACTAGGGCTCAAGACAAGGATGCTCTAAGCGCCATGAGCACCCAAATAAACGCCCTGACCAACCTAGTTAAACAAATGGCTCAGGCCAATCTCCAAACCAGTGCCAATACCGCCACAGCCATGTCAATGGGCACCCAACCAAGTCAAGGCGAGGCACCTATCTGTGGATTCTGTGGGGAAGGGCACCCTTATGAATACTGCCCTGGGAATCCATCCTCAGTCTGCTATGTAGGAAGCCAGCAGCAACCTAGGAATAACCCCTACTCCAACACCTATAACCCTGGTTGGAGAAACCACCCTAACCTGTCATGGGGTGGCCAACAGAACACTAACCCAAATTCTAACCAACCTAGACCGAGTGGAACACCTGGTTTCACTCCCCAACATAACCAGTCCATGTACCAAAAACCTTATAATCAACCTGTAGGATCTTCTGTAGAAAACCTACTCAAGGAATATATAGCTAAGAATGATGCTACTCTTCAGAGCCAGCAAGCTACTCTTAGGAGCCTGGAAAACCAAGTAGGCCAATTAGCCAATGAACTTAAAAGTAGGCCCCAAGGTAGACTCCCTGCTGATACCGAGGTACCAAGGAGAGATGGCAAGGAACAAGTTCAAGCCATTGAACTTAGGAGTGGAAGACCATTGGTGAGCAACACAAAGGACACACCAAAGAGAGTAGAGAACACTGAGTCTAGTGCTCCACTGGAGTCTCTGCCGAGCCAAGGTCCACCACCAACTAGCACATCAGGAGCCAGGCTAGAGCCAATTGTAGAGGACGTAGAAGAAATTCCAAGGCCTCCACCTAACCTAAGGCGTCCTGACGTGCCTGCATATGTGCCACCACCTCCATATCCTCGAAGGCTGAAGAAGAAGCAGGAACAGGAAGTTCATTTTAATAAATTCTTAGAAATACTTAAGCAAGTGCATGTTAACATTCCTTTTGTAGAGGTTTTACAGTCTATGCCTTCATATGTAAAGTTTTTGAAGGACATTATTACTAACAAAAAAATAATTGGTGAGTTTGAAACAGTAAACCTCACCGAGGAGTGCAGTGCCATCCTCCAAAACAAGCTGCCCAAGAAGGAGAAGGATCCTGGTTCCTTCACCCTACCTGTAGAACTTGGAGGCAAGCATGTGGGCAGAGCGCTTTGTGACCTGGGCGCCAGCATAAATCTCATGCCCCTGTCCCTATTTCGCCAATTGGGAATGGGAGAAGCACGTCCCACCACAGTCACTTTACAACTAGCAGACAGATCCATCGCATATCCAGAAGGTAAGATTGAGGATATTCTAGTTAAAGTTGACAAATTTATTTTCCTTGCAGATTTCATTGTCCTGGACTATGAGGCAGACAAGGAGGTTCCCATCCTGCTAGGTAGACCATTTTTAGCTACAGGTAGGGCACTAATAGACGTGCAAAAAGGTGAGTTAACTATGAGCGTTCATGATGAAGAGGTAAAATTTAGTGTTTACAAAGCTTTAAGGTATCCCTCTGATTCTGAGTCTTGTGCTAGCATTGATGTTGTTGACTCACTAATGGAAGAACAATTAGAGCATGTATTATTAACCAAGCATGCTAACGAATATGCAGGATTAGATGTAGATGATCTAAATGTATCTGACATAATGAATATGCCTGTAGATAGACCTCAGCATGTATGTATGACTATAGACTTAACTGATAGAACTGTAAATCCGTTAAAGCCCTCTATTGAGCATCCACCTGTTCTAGAACTAAAACCACTACCAACTCACCTCAAATACGCATATCTAGGAGATAATGATACGCTGCCTGTAATTATTTCTTCTAAGCTAAGTGAACAGCATGAGGTTGATTTAATTTTACTGCTTAAGCAACATAGGAAGGCTATAGCATGGACTATTGCTGATATTCGAGGCATTAGCCTTTCTTATTGCATGCATAAAATCATACTAGAGGAAGAGCACACACCTAGGGTAGATCACCAGCGTAGGTTAAACCCCTCTATGAAAGAGGTAGTAAAGAAAGAAATAATAAAGTGGTTAGATGCAGGAGTAATTTTCCCCATAGCTAGTAGCCAGTGGGTGAGCCCCATCCAATGTGTACCTAAAAAGGGGGGAATAACTGTGGTAGTCAATGAGAACAACGAACTGATTCCAACAAGGACTGTCACAGGGTGGAGAGTATGTATGGATTACAGAAAGTTAAATAAAGAAACTAAAAAAGACCATTTCCCTCTACCATTTATTGACCAGATGTTAGACAGAATAGCTGGTAGAGCCTACTATTGTTTTTTAGATGGGTACTCTGGCTATAATCAAATCACTATAGACCCTAAGGATCAAGAGAAGACTACCTTCACTTGCCCTTTTGGAACGTTTGCCTTCCGCAGAATGCCTTTTGGCTTATGCAATGCACCGGCAACTTTCCAAAGGTGCATGATGGCAATCTTCTCTGAGTTGGATGAGTCCATAATAGAAATATTCATGGATGACTTCTCAGTCTTTGGGGACTCATTTAAAACCTGTCTAGAGAACCTAGGACAAGTCCTGGCTAGGTGTGAAGAGACCAACCTAGTCCTAAATTGGGAAAAGTGCCATTTTATGGTAGATGAAGGGATTGTCTTAGGACATAGAGTGTCAAGGGCAGGTGTGGAAGTGGATAGGGCAAAAATAGAGGTCATAGAGAAGTTGGTAGAGCCCCAGAATGTCAAGGCCATTAGGAGTTTCTTAGGGCATGCTGGCTTCTATAGAAGGTTCATCAAGGACTTTTCTAAGATAGCCAAGCCTCTATGTGAGCTACTGGAGCTAGGTAGGCCATTCATCTTCTCTAAAGAATGTGTAGTAGCTTGGAAAACCCTTAAGGAAGCACTGGTCACAGCACCAATCATAGTGGGACCAAATTGGGATCTCCCATTTGAGATGCTATGTGATGCCAGTGACTATGCTGTAGGAGTCATGTTAGGACAGAAGATTGACAAGCTCACACATCCTGTCTATTATGCTAGTAAAACCTTGAATGAGGCTCAATGTAACTATACAACTACAGAGAAGGAGATGCTTGCTGTAGTATTTGCTTGTGAAAAATTTAGGAACTATATTGTAGGAACTAGGACCATTGTATATACTGACCATTCTGCTTTAAAATATCTTATGAGGAAGGCTGATGCTAAGCCTAGATTGATTAGATGGGTGTTATTGCTGCAGGAATTCGATTTGGACATTCGGGACAAGAAGGGATGTGAAAACGTGGTTGCAGATCACCTGTCTCGATTGCAGCACAATTGCGAAAAAATTGCGGACCCCGCAATTTCTGATGCTTTTATAGATGAACATATCTTTGCTTTGACTCATCGTGAAAACGATGAGGAACCTTGGTTTGCTGACATTGCTAACTTCCGTGCATCACAGGTATTACCAGTGTTCAAGGGAGGACAAGAAAAGAAGAGGTTCCTCCATGAAGCAAGGAAATTCATCTGGGATGACCCCATACTTTACAGGACCTGTGCTGATGGGTTGTTGAGGAAGTGTGTTTCAGCTGCTGAAGCGAAGTTTGTGCTGCAGCACTGTCACTCATCTCCTTACGGTGGGCACTTTGGTGGTCAAAGAACAGCTGCTTAAGTATTTCAGAGTGGCTACTACTGGCCAACAATCTTCAAGGACGCCCACAACTATGCCCACAACTGTGACGAATGCCAAAGGACAGGTAACCTCAGTCGCAAGGATGAGATGCCCCTCACCTACATCTTAGAGTTGGAGCTCTTCGATGTGTGGGGCATTGATTTCATGGGACCCTTCCCTCCATCATCAGGTAACCTGTACATCTTAGTAGCAGTAGACTACGTGTCAAAGTGGGTAGAAGCTAAGGCATGTTCTAATAATGATGCTAAAACAGTCACTAACTTCTTGCATAGGCACATTTTCACTAGATTTGGGACTCCTCGTGCTATCATTAGTGATGAGGGGTCACATTTCATTAATAAGGCTATGGAGAAGATATTGGCTAAATATAACATTAGACATAGGGTAGCTACTCCCTACCACCCACACTCAAATGGCCAAGCTGAGATTTCCAATAAGGAGATAAAGAACATCCTAGAAAAGGTAGTCAAACCTAATAGGAAAGACTGGTCTTTCAAGCTTGAGGATGCACTTTGGGCTTATAGAACAGCATATAAGACACCTCTAGGAATGTCTCCCTATAGGTTGGTGTATGGCAAGGCTTGCCACTTGCCACTTGAGTTGGAAAACAAGGCATTTTGGGCCATGAAAGAATTAAATTTTTGTGTAAAGGATGCAGGGACATTGAGATCTCTACAGCTACATGAACTTGATGAGCTTAGGCACATGGCCTATGAGAATGCCAAGATGTACAAAGAAAAGACAAAAATATGGCATGACAGTAGACTCAGGATCAAAGACTTTAAGAAGGGCCAACTTGTATTGTTATTTAACTCACGATTAAAGCTATTTCCAGGCAAATTAAAGTCTAGATGGTCAGGTCCATTTATTATTACTAATGTCTTTGTTCATGGTGCCATAGAGATTAAAAACTTGCAGCAAGGACAGCCATTTATGGTCAATGGTGCTAGGTTGAAGCACTACTATGAGGAAGGGGATGTGAAGACTCTCTCGACCTTCTTCTTGACTGAAGCATGACAAAGAGAACGAGAGAGAACGAGTGGTTACTGTGCTCGTTTAGTCAAGGCCAATGCCTTAGTTTATTTTTACTGTTTTTTCGCTTATCGTTTGTACGTTTTGTGATGTGTTTTTAATTACGTGTTTAATGTTTGTTTTGTTTGCTTTTGCAAGGAATCGAAAGAGGGGATCAAGGAGAGTAAATCAGGCTTTAAAACTCGAGAAACGGTTGAGCCAAATAAAAGATACGGACGAGCAAAGTTGGAGATTTCGATGAAAAGATATCCCTACAATTGCGCAAAGATTGCTGGATCCGCAAAAAGAGCCGTTGGGATTTTTTCCGTTTTATTTATAGCCGTTAGAACGCGCTCGTTGATACGATTCTCTCATTCTTTGATCTCCAAGATTTCTGCGATTCTCTCCATCCTTGATTCTTCTCTCAAGATCTTCAAGACTCGACAATGGTTTCCACTAGGGCTGAAAGATCCGCGGCCAAGAAGAAGGCCGATGACGCAGCTGAAGCGGCTGCGAGGGAAGCGCTTCTCACCCTTGCTGATGAGGGTGCTGTACGCGCTGGCCGTCTGTCCAAGCTTCCTATTCGTAGGAAGAAGTGGAGGGTGGTCACGGAGATCCCTGCTGGCCCATCTGAGCCAGTGGGCACGCCAAAGAAACGCCGGTGGACTGTCAAGACGGCTGCCGAACCAAGCACAGCCAAGACTCCCTCTGTGGAGAGTCAAGAACCTGATCGTGCATCCCACGAGTCAGCCAAAGAAGGATCGTCGCCGTCTGAATCACCTGCGCGCAGTCCCCTCTCGTCTGAACCAGTGCCAAGCGCAGAATCGTCACCACCTGCACAGAGCCCTGAGCTGTCTCCAGCACCTCAGAGTTCTGATCCGACACCTGCAGCAGCGCAGAGCCCTGAGCTGCAGTCTTCGCCACTGAGTTCTGCGCCGATACCATCAGCAGCGCACAATTCTCCACGGCCTGATCCTGAATTCCCATATGGGGATTATCAAGAGTCCACGCAAGGCAGTGGAGATGCTGGAGAAGACGAAGTCTTCTCGCCTATGAGAGAAGATAGCCCTGCCGAGCCTGCACAGCAGGATGATTCTATGGAGGAGACGTTGGGGGCATGTTTCCCACAACTCCAGGCAAGGCTCAAAAAGAAGAAGAAGGCCACGACTGGTAAGGCCAAAAAGTTGAAGAAAAAGAAGGCCAAGAAGATGCCATCGACGGACAAGGAGAGTGCTGAGCCGTCGCTCAAACGCCTCAAGGTGGAGGCTGCTGCATCATCCAAACCGGCAGATAAGGGGAAGGCTAAACTCTATCCTGAAGATGAACCTCCGTCAGTGAGGTATGTCTCATCTGATGCTGAATCCAGGGGTGTTGAACTGAGGAAAAGGGACCTGTTGCACGAGAAGGGGTTCCTTGATCGACTTGCTGACCTGCCGCAGTTCTTGCGCGCAGGGGTGCTCAACCATGGCTGGGAGGAATTCTGCAGACCTCCCAATCCAGCCTACACGAGCATGGTGTACGATTTCTACGCCAATGTGCTCAGCCCTGAGGATGGCCTATCTGTGGTCAGAGGGGTGGAAGTTGATTTCTCAGCCAAGGCCATCAATGAAGCCTTTGGTCTCAAGGGCCAAGCGCACACAGATTATGCACGGATAGTTGATGAGCCGACCGAGGCTGTGCTGGAAGAGGCCATTCGCACAATTGGCCAGCCTGAGGCCTCCTGGACAGTGTCACGCAATGGGCGGCACACACTCATGAGTGCCAACCTCACGGCTAAGGCAGCTGTGTGGTTTTCATTCGTCAGACGAAGACTCTCCCCAGTAACTCATGAGACTACAATTAACCAGAGCCGTTCGCTGCTGGTTTATGCTATAATGAGAGGTCTCACGATCAACGTGGGAGAAGTCATCGCTGCTGCCATAGCTGAGTGTGCTAAAAAGGGTAAGGGGCCATTATTTTTCCCCAACACTATAACAAAATTGTGTTTGCTTGCAGGGGTTCCCACCGAGCGCTTGGAGCAGCAGCTGCCTTACACAGGCCATTTGGAGTTGCCTGCACACCTAAGGCTGAGAAGAAAGGGCAACATGGAATTTGAGTTGGATAGGCTGGCTGCTGAACAGTCCCTATCCATGGCCTGCTTGATGGACATGCAGAGGAGAATGGCTCAATGGGCCAACTATGCGCAGGCGAGGGACAGAGAAGTTGCAGACCAGTTGGGGTGCATCTTCCCAGACTTCCCCACCAACCTCCTAACTCCATGGGTGCCCCCACGACCAAGGCAACCAGATGAGGATGATGAGAATTGAGTGCTGGTTTGAAGAGCACTAGAGGGAGTATTACTGATCCCTTAAGAAACAAAAGACAATTTTCCTGCTTTTTGATAGATTCATGTATAGTATGCTGTTTTGTATTCAATTTTTGATCTGTTTTTAATGTTTAGTTTTATGTTTTTTTCTTCTGCTTAGTCTAGTCTGATGTTAGCTGATTAGGTAGGATAGTTTAGTTTTATTTTTAGGATGCATGAGTAACGGGAAAAAGCATGCTAGGGGCCTGAATCAATGTTAAATCTGCCCAGATTGAATTGCGAAATAATTGCGGTTCCCGCAATTTTTGTGACTGATTGCATGTTTTGGACTGTCTGTTTAGTTAGACTGTGATCTGTTAAATTCTATCTTTTGCTGCTAGCATGACTACCTCATATAGCTGATCTTGAAGCATGCTGGATGAGTGTCATAGGACACCCTTTGATAGTTTAAATTTGCTTCTAAATAGTGCTCAGTATGCAGAAACCATAAGTCCTTAAAACTTTCTGTTATGTTCAAATTTTCTGCTGCTGGGATAATTGCTTTTAGAATGTTTTGCCTATGCCTAGGATTTTTAGATTCTCTTTGTTTTGCTTTATACTAGATGCTTCTAGGACAAGTTTGGGGGTGTGCCACCTCAAACACTCATTGGGGACAATGAGTAGTTGAAGTTTGGGGGAGGCCACCCTAGGCCTAGGAACATTCCTCTCTTCCTTAAGACATAAGCATTCTTCTTCTCCTAAAAAAAAAAAAAAAAAAAAATAGAAAAAGTGAAAAAATAGAATAAAGAGGGGAGTCTTTCTCAAGTTGCTAAGTAATCAGTGCCAAGGGTGTAAACCACAAGTGGCATTGCATCAAAAGGCAAACCAAGGGAAGACTCCACCTAAGTAAAAAAGGAAAAAGGGAGAAATAGGGAAGAAGAATGTATGCTTGGGAGTTATAAATCTTGTGGCTTAGATGTCCTATGTAAAAAGAACTCTGATCCTTAATGAGCTAAGCACAAGGTTGTAGCTTTTAGGTTTGTCTAGGGAGATGAATGTATATCCAATGTAGTGATGCCAGGGCTTAGGTTGTTCTCTAAAAGTACCACTGTCACTGTTAATACTAAGACTGGCATGACTCTAAGGAATCCTAGACACATTAAAAATAAGCTAGAAGCATGTACTGAGTCTGGAGTAAAGCTTGGTAGAATTTGAAACCTTAGGGATAGTGGCATGATATCACAAAAGTAGGTAGATCAGTAGTAGGGGGTTAGCAAAAGCAGTGGGTATAGTAGGCAGGTGAAGTCAGAAGAAGCTAGACAAGAGGTTAGTTCTAAACTTAGAAGTGTGTCACAGGACAGCATTGCTATAGACAAGAATATAAGGGAGTTAGTGAGTAGGTAAAGAAGAAGAAACAGCAGCCTAAGTAAGTCCTTAGTATGCTTGAGGACAAGCAAAGCCTTAAGTTTGGGGGTGTGTTAAGTCTCTGAAAGTGACTTATTTAGGACCCATTTAGCTTAAGAAGATGTACACATTTAGGTGTTTTTGTTAGCATTTAGCTTAAACCTATGCTTTAATATGAGAATTAGAAGAAGGTAGCTAATATAGGACTTATGTACAATAGGTAGAAAAAGGGTTGAAAACCGAAGAAAAGAATGAAAAAAATAACCATTGCGAATGAATTGCGGAATAATTGCAGTGACCGCAATTATTCAAAGTAAAACCGTAAGTTGGCTGATCTTTTTCTGTTTAGATCCGACTTTTCAGGGATTCGTCCTTTCTCCTCCATCCATTCTGATATATGACGTTGAAGATTGATGGTTCTCCTTGGCCCAAACGCACCTGCAAACTACTATAAAAGGGGGTCAAAGTCGGAGGTTCAGTCATCATTCGAAGCGCAGAAGTCTTCTCGCAGTCCACCATTTCCATCTGTTTTCCTCTGCCGTTTGTTGGAGTGAGAGTCTCAGCTTTTGGAGTCGATAATCTGATAGGAAGGAGAGAAGATTCTTCTTCTCTCTCGATTGGATTCATCCAAGCACGGCTGACTTTTCATCGCCATCATTCGAGGCGACTGCCACGGAGTTTTCTAGCAAACCTTTACTGTTTTTCTGCTCTGTTCTTCTCATTTCCATTTCTGATCACTGTTGTTCTTAGTTTAGCATTTCAATTACTGCATTTCGTTGTTGTCTGCCTTGGATTCAGTTTTTCTAAAGCTTTCCTTTGTTATTCAAACACTTAAAGTAATCGAAGTACAATTCTGCATTTACAGTTTCCATCTTGTTCTGCTACGGTTTTGGCTTACTCTTTTGCACACATTCCTCTCCTAAGCATGTCTATCTTATCTACCATTTCTGTTCTCTACATATCCATGAGTAACTAAAATCACTTAGGGGCATGCTAATGACAGAACTATAGGCTAAAAAACGTGAGTCAAGTAGTCGGTTCAACACTCGAACATTGATTGTATGTAAGCTTCATCCCACGGGCAATTTCGATTGGCCATCCATTTTGTCCAAAGAACTCCTAACCTCTGGAAGGAGTAAGAGTTCAGAGTCATATAATCATGCTGGCCTCTCATGGTAATCAGGAAACGGCCTAGGAATAGGCGTTTCCCTAGTACAAACTAAACACTCCTGTTTTAACAAGATGCTTAAGACCTTACTTTCAAGTCGAGTAAACTTGAGTCTCTAATGCATGGAATCGGACGATACTTGAGATAGAGTGAGTTTGATGTATAGAGAGTTGATCCAAAGCTTGATAATCGTAATAAACTGCCTTTAGGATAGTCATTAGTAGCCCTTAATTCACCCTTTTAATCAGTTTCGCTGCCATTTAATTGCGGATTAATTGCGGTTCTCGCAATTCTTCTAAATTGCATTCTGTGTAGCTGTTTTCTTCTTCGTTTATTGATTCCATCTCTTGTTCTTTGAGCCTGATTTTAACTTTAATTTGTTTATGGTATATTCCTTTACACATCCAGTAAAACTTAGATAATTAAAAACCAATTTTACCCCATCAAATTCATCCCATCTTTCTTAACAAATACACTTCGCGAATAGCTAAAAATGAGTCTCTGTGGAAAAAACGAATGAAATATACTTACTACTTGCTGTGAGACCATGTATGCTTGCATGTTTTAAGTGCTCTCTCTATCCTTTTGCATATTTATCTTTTCACATTGAGCACGCAACAGTTACCACCTCAACAAAGGGAGCCCGCGGTGTGTGCTGAAGATTGACCTGCAGAAGGCTTATGACTCTATTCAGTGGGATTTTCTCTTTGGCTTACTGCTTTCGATTGGTACGCCCTGCCAGTTTGTCAACTGGGTCCGGGCTTGCGTTACCTCGCCTATGTTCTCCATCTCGGTGAATGGGTCCTCTGAGGGGTTTTTTGCGGGTAGGCGTGGTCTCCGTCAGGGTGATCCCCTGTCCCCTTACCTGTTCGTCATGTGTATGGAAGTCTTATCGCGGCTGCTGAATTCCCCGCCGCCTGGTTTCGAGTTTCATCCCAAGTGTGAGATGGTTAATCTTACCCATCTTTGCTTTGCGGATGACTTGATGATTTTCTCTGCGGGGAACAGGGCTTCCTTGAGGTTTGTCCAGCAGACTCTTCTTCACTTCCAGGAGCTTTCTGGCCTTGTGGCCAACTCCGCTAAGAGCTCGATGTTCTGCGCAGGGGTTCCTTCCTAGGTGGCTGTTGATCTGGCTGAGTTCATGGGTGTTGCTCTGGCAACCTTGCCTGTGTGTTACTTAGGTCTCCCTCTCATCTCAGGTCGGTTGTCTTCTCGGGATTGCCAGCCTCTGATTGATCGGATCACCTCTAGGAATGGTAGTTGGACAGCTAGGGCTCTTTCCTATGCAGGAAGGTTGCAGCTTATTCAGTCGGTGCTTCAGAGCTTCCAAGTCTATTGGGCTAGTGTGTTTGTTCTGCCTGCTCGCATAGTCCATAGGGTTGAGAGTTTGCTTCGTTGCTTCCTCTGGAAGGGCTCTCCTTCTGGTTGTGGGGGGGCGAAGGTGGCCTGGGCTGACATTTGTTTGCCGAAGAGCGAGGGAGGTTTGGGTATTCGTCATATCCCCTCCTGGAACTCGGCAGCAGTTATGAAACTCCTCTGGCTCCTCCTGCTTCGTTCTGGTTCTCTGTGGGTGGCTTGGATGGAGGCGTATATCCTCCGTGGTCGGTCTCTCTGGACGATTCCTGTGTCGTCTACGTGGTCTTGGTGCCTCATGGCGATTATGGGGCTTCGGGACCAATTCCGTCCACTTATCCGGTTTTCCATTGGTGACGGTTCTAGGTGTCGTATGTGGGTTGACCCTTGGCTGCCTGATGGTCCTATTCTCCCCAGAATTAGTGATCGTATCTTGTATGACGTAGCTAGTCATATTCAAGCTATGGTCTCTGATTTTTTGCTACCTGATGGTTCGTGGCGGTGGCCGGCTGTGTCTCCTGATTTATTGGAGATCGCCGATGCTGTGCGGTCTACTGTGTGTTGCCCAGGTAGGGAGGATAAGTTGATCTGGGTTCCTGGTGGGATTGGTTTTTCGGTTTCTAGTGCTTGGGAGGCGATTCGCCCCCGTGGGACAGTGGTCCCGTGGCAGGGTTTGCTATGGTTCGGGGGAATATTCCGCGTCATGCTTTTGTCACCTGGCTGGCCTTGAGGGACCGCTTGTATACTCGTGATAGGCTGGCTAGGTGGATCCCCTCGACACCTACTGATTGTTTGCTTTGTTTGTCCGGGTCTGAGTCCCGTAACCACTTGTTCTTCCAGTGTCCCTTTGCGAGTTTGGTGTGGGAGGATATCCTCTGTTGGGGCAGAGCTTCCCGCCTCGTTCTCCCTTGGGATGCGGAGCTTGAGTGGATTTGTCGGGTGAGTGCTGGGCAGAACAAGCGTAAGCTTGTTTGGAGGGTGGCCTGGTGTGCTGTGATATACCATATTTGGATGGAACGCAATTTGCGTTTTCATGGCCCGGGTCACCGCCCGACTCAGTCGGTTATCGCTGCTATTCGGTCTGATATTTCTTCTGCATGCTCGTCCTGGGCGGGGGCGGTTTCGGCCGTCTCCCCCTGGGATTCTTTTGATTGACTTTGTCTTGTTCTTTGAGCGTGTGCAGGTGTTATGTCAGGTTGCTCTTGTGGCGCTGTCTCGCGTATGGCGATTGCTTCTTCCCCTGCTCTGTCCCTGGTTCATGCTGCTGTCCCCTCCCTGAAGGGGATCTTGGTTTGGTCTGGGTGGCTTGGTTTTTTGAGCATGTCCCTGTGCTTGTTATTGTTCTTTGATTGCTGCTTCCTGAGGCTTGTTTCTGTTGCTGGCTTCTTCATTTGTCTGTCCTTGCCCATCCTTGGCCTTCTTCCCTGGTGGCTGCTTGTGTGGGGCTCTGCGAGGCTAGTCTGTGGGGTGTCCCTAGCTGTTGGGGTGGTGCAGGCGGTGCTTGTTTCTTCTGCAGTTGGCTGTCCTTCTCTTGTTCTGTGGGTGCTCGTTGTCCCCTGCCGGTCCTGGTTCCTAATGGAGCGGAGTTCTGGACGCTCGTTGTCACCCCGAAAGGCGCCTTGTCCTGAGGGTGTGTGGGCTTTTGGTGGGTCCTTGGATCTGGCTTTGTCGAGGGAAGCGATGCTGGCTGGGTCCCTGTGGCTTCCTGCCGTGCCTGCATGCCTGATGGTTGTTCTTTTGCCATAAGTAGGGGGAAAACGAGTTGATGGGCCTCTTCTTTGTTCGGTTTCTTGGTCGAGCTTGGGGGGCGGGCTTCTTGCTTGCATTTGATGGATGGCCAGCTTGGCCCCGTTTTTCTCAGCATCTGCCTGTCCTCTCCCTGTTTTTGCTTGGTGCCCCTTGACCCTGTCTGGAGTTGCTCTTTCGCTAGTACCGACAGGGGTTGGATGGCCTGGGGAGTGTTGTGGGCGGATGAGTGGTCATGCTTCGCGGTTGAGGTGTCACGTTTCCTTCGTGTTCTATCTCTTTGTTTCCTACTGCTTCAGCTGTTTCTTTGCTTTTCAGTTGTGTTTCTTTTCTAGCTCTTTCCCGCTTGTGGGTGAATGCTGGAGTGTTGTTGTTTGTTTTATTTGTTGCTTCTGTTGCTTTCCCTCGGGCTGTGAGGTTTCTGTTGTGTTGTTTTCTTTTTGTTGTCATACATTGGTTCTCCCAGTGTTTGTTCACTTGTTGTTGTGCCCTTTGGCCTCGGGCTTTGAGGCCTTTTGCTTATATATATTCACTTTTGCAAAAAAAATATTGAGTTGATCTAATGCTTAAGAATCGTGTGAAAAAGCCAATAGAGGAGTCGTTAGTAGCCCTTGTTTCCACATTTTACACATTTTTTCTGTTAGTAACATTGCGGTAGAATTGCTGTTCTCGCAAATCCTTTAAGTTAAAATTCTGCCTTAGCCATTTTTCTCTTCGTTTATTAATCTCTTTTCTTTACATTTGAGTTTATCACTGACTTGCACTTGTTTATGCATCTATCCTTTACATATTCCTTAGTAATTAGGCAATATAAAACCAAATCTACCCCATCAAATCCACCCATTCTTGCTTAACAATACACTTTGCGAGTAACTAAGAATAAATCTCTGTGGGAAACGAATGAAAAAATACTTACTACTTGCTGCAAGATCATGTATGCTTGCATGTTCTGAGTGCTCTCTTATTGCATATTTCTTTTAAACATTGAGCACGCAACACTTATCATTCGCAATTTCAATGGGGTTGCGAATGATAGGTGCTCGGTTTGGTGCTCCTTCTGCTCGATCCATTTCAACTTGTTGTGATTGCGATGACTCTGCGTGGTCCGCAATGTGCTGAATTACAGGTTGTTTTGGTTGTTTAAAAAGGCGTTTCTTAATTTTGTTTCTGGCCCTTAAAGTCCTTTCAGGTTCAGGATCAAATTCTAAGTTGAGATTGGGAAACTCATTCATAAACCAACTTGTTGGTACCCGTAGAATAAGTGCAAAAGATTAGCTCCACTAAATTAAGCTCTTCTAAAATAACACAAATCGTGTTTACTAAACAAAATCCCCGGCAGCGGCGCCAAAAACTTGTTGCGTGCTCAGTGTGTAAATAAAATGTAATGCGAAGAGCACTCAGATCATGCAAGCATACATGATCTGCAGCAAGTGATAAGTATTTTTTAATTCGTTTTCCCACAGAGATTGAGTTTAGTTACTAACGAGTTGAGGTGCTAAATTAGATAAGGTCACTTAAATTGGGTAGATTTGGGGTTGATGTACCGAATTGATAAGGAATGCAAGAAGAAAACAAGTGTAAGAACCAAACAAGTAAGAGATAAAGCTATAATGTGAAGAAGAATAATTGCGGGGAGAGTGGGGGTTTGATTTTGCCCTAGGGCAGATTTTCATAAAAATTATCAAACAACCACTTGGTGCAACGGGTGAGTGAGCGCATCACCTAGATAGCCCAGAGTGGGGGTTGATTGATTCTGCACCGTGCAAAACGGGGCATGTATGATTTAAAATATTTAACTGCATTATATACCGCCCATAGAGGCAAATTTTTATTCATAAAAATTATGAAACAACCACTTGGTGCAACGGGTGAGTGAGCGCATCACCTAGATAACCCAGAGTGGGGGTTGATTGATCCTGCACCGTGCAAACGGGGCATGAATGATTTAAAATATTTAACTGCATTATATACCGCCTATAAAGGCAAATTTTTATCGAACAACCACTTGGTGCAGTGGGTGAGCGCTACGCCTAAGATACTAGAGGGTGGGGGTTCGATTCTGCCCTAGGGCATATTTTCATAAAAATTATCAAACAACCACTTGGTGCAACGGGTGAGTGAGCGCATCACCTAGATAACCCAGAGTGGGGGTTGATTGATTCTGCACCGTGCAAAACGGGGCATGTATGATTTAAAATATTTAACTGCATTATATACCGCCCATAGAGGCAAATTTTAAAAATTTTTGAGATCTTACATTTTTAAAAATTCTCTCTGTTCTCTCTTTTTTTTTGCAAAGGTGAATATATATAAGCAAAAGACCTCAAAGCCCGAGGCCAAAGGGCACAACAAACAAGAGAACAAACACTTGGAGAACAAATGTACGACAACAGAACCAAAACAACCCAACGGAAACCTCACAGCCCGAGGGAAAGCAACAAAGAAACCCAACAACAACAAACCCCAGCATCCAACCCACAAGCGGGAAGGAGCCAGTAAAGACAAAAATCAGATAAATGTAACACAACTCAAAAAGCAAAAGAACCAGCTGAAGCAAGAGGAAACAATAAGACAGAACACGAACGAAGCATGACTCCTCATCCGCGAAGCATGACTCCTCATCCGCCCACAAAACACCCCAGGCCATCCATCCCCTGGCCGGCACGAGCGAAAGAGCGACTCCAGACGGGGTCAAGGGGCACCAAGCAAAAGCAGAGAGAGGACAAGCAGAAGCTGAGAACAAAGGGGGCCAAGCTGGCCATCCAACATATGCAAGCAGGAAGCCCGCCCCCCATGCACGACCAAGAAACCGAACAAAGAAGAGGCCCATCAACTCGTCTTCCCCCTACTTATGGCAAAAGAACAACCATCCGGTATGCAGGCACGGCAGAAAGCCACAGGGACCCAGCCAGCATCGCTTCCCTCGACAAAGCCAGATCCAAGGACCCACCAAAAGCCCACACACCCTCAGGACAAAGCGCCTTTCGGGGTGACAACAAGCATTCAGAACTCAGCTCAATTAGGAACCAGGACCGCCAGGGGACACCGAGCACCCACAGAACAGAGAAAGACAGCCAACTGCAGAAGAAGCAAGCACCGTGATATGAATTATCTTGACAATCTAATTCATATCCATGATGAAGGTCAACGAAGTCAAACCATTGTTATGGAGGAAGAATCAAAGTCAACATGGAAGAGAAATGCATGAACTTAATTATCTCACAAGTCCATTTGGTGGAAGACTAATAGATCATGTTAAACTAAGTTTAAAATCCATATTTGGTTACTTAATGTACTCATTTAAAGTGTAACTAAGTTTTAGGTGATCTTTCATATTTCAAGATAAACTTTTAGTTTTCCAAGGTGCCTTTTAGAATATCAAGGCATCTTTTGGTATTTCAAGGAGACTTTTCATATTAGCATATATGTTAGGAGTCTCTTGGCTTAATTCCTTGTCTATAAAAGGGATTAGCCTTGTCTATTGTAAAAGACAACTTGATAAAAGACATTTTTTTTTTGCAACGGTATTTTAATAAATGCGAGGATTGAACCCATGACCTTTTGGTCACGGGCACAACCTTATGCCAATTGAGCTATGCTCGGTTTGGCACTTGATAAAAGACATGAAATGTAGTATTTTGGGTTTTAAACCCTGAAAGCTTTTAAGCTTTGTTTCTTGTGTGTTCTTGTGATAGAATGCATGTATATTTGGAGCATTCAAGTGAAGATTGATCTGTCTTACTTGTGGAGTGCTTTGAAGATCGAGGGTTGATGGGAGCCAAAAGCTTTGTCCGATCCTTGGTTCGTTAGATCATCTAAGTAACCTGTATTCTAGCCTATCTTAGGGGCTGAGATCGAATAGTGAAGAATCAGATTGTTGGGGCCTATCTTAGGGGCCTATCTTAGGGGCTCTCGAGTTTACTGATAGACACCGCCATCTGTGTCAGCTGCTTGTTCAAATTCTGCAGCTCTGCCTTATGAGAATTAAGCTCCTCTCGAGCTTCTTTCTGAAACTGGCTGGTGCTCGTCACGATGGTCCTTACCATCTCTTCAAGTGAGCTGGAGGAGCTCGAGGCTTGAGCCTGGGTGGAAGAATTAGGCCTATCCTGGGACTGGCCTTGGAAGCGAGATTGTCCTTCCCTATTCCCATAGCTAAAATTAGGATGGTCGCGCCAACCGGGGTTGTAAGTGTTTGCATATGGGTCGTACTTCCTTGGGTTGGAAGCATACCCCCCGATCGCGTTGACCTCCTCCGCCTCGCGGTGTCCTCCAACGATTTTCTTCAACATACTGCCTATTTCGGCCACCTGGGCCATCATTTCAGTCATCTCGTGGCTCTGAGCCACGCTGTGCACTTGTCCTTGCCCCCGAATACCGAATTGCTGCGAGTTGGTGGCCATATTTGCTATCAACTGTTTGGCCTCTACTGGGGTCTTGTCAATCAGTGCCCCGCCACTCGCTGCATCTATCATCTGCCGGTCATGGGGCGTCATCCCCTCATAAAAATACTGTATGAGCAGCTAATCGGCGATCTGATGGTGTGGGAAGCTGGCGCACAAGCGCCCAAATGGCTCCCAGTACTCGTGCAGGGACTCACCTACATCCTGGGTGATCCCATAAATCCACTTCCGCAGAGTGGTGGCCAAGGATGCGGGAAAGTATTTCTCCAAGAATACCCGCTTCATATCCTGCCACGTGTTGATCGATCCGGAGGGCAGGTAATACAGCCAATCCCTGGCTTTGTCCTTGAGCGTAAAGGGGAATGCCCTCATATTCAATTGCACCTCCGTGACTCCCGCGGGCTTCATCCCCGCGCAGACGCAATGGAATTCCATTAAGTGTTTGTTCGCGTCCTCACCTGCGTTGCCATGGAAAGAAGGTAACTGGTGAATTAAACCAGATTTTAACTCGAAGTTACCTGCTACCACGGGGTAGTTTATGCACAAAGGCTGCAGGTTCAGGTCTGGCGCTGCCAGTTGCTTAAGCGTCCGTAGCGCATCGCCTTGCGCCATCTCGTCAACCAAGAAGGGATTGCCTTCTTCTTCTTCAATCGGTCTTTGCCCCTCACGGGCCTCTCTTCGTAACCGCCGCTCCTCTCTGTCAATCTCAGGGATAAACTGCAATCTACCCTCAGAGGAACGGGTCATACACAAACAAAAATCTAAACATACAAATTACAAACAAGAAAAATTTTCAGCAAACCATCAACAAATCAAATTCAAACTTCAATCATAAATTCAATCAAATGCCTGTTCCCCGGCAACGGCGCCAATTTTGGTGGGCGAATTTTTGAATGTCCGCTTAATCTCAAGCTGTCGAGGCTTGCCAAAATACGATTTATAAAGCCTATGACCAAGGCTTTGCAGCCAGTGGTAACAGGGTCGATCCAAGGAACAGGAAGATTGAAAGCACAATTAAAATTGGGATTTAATTAATTGATAGATTTTTGGTAACGGGGGGTTTTATCATGCAAAGGGGAAATAATGAGAAAGCTAACGAAGGAAGAATAATAAGAAGAGAACGTGTGCACGGTTTGGGAGTCTCGGGATCAATTGTTAAACAAATTCAGTTTATCATTTAATGCTAATAACATGGAATTCAGTTTACTGAGCACGCGGACGACTACCAGAGAAGCCCCAAAGTAGCCGACTCCATGGATTTTAATTAGACCACACAGTTCTAATTACACGTTATCTAATCCTACATGAAGGTGATCAGCCCCAAGGTAAATTTAGACAGTCACTAGCTAACCGCGACGAACATTCGAGCGTGAATTCTAATTGTTAGTAGATTGCCCGCAAACGCCGTATGCAATCAACAATTATCCTACCCGACCCGATACTTCGATTTAGTTCTATCTACATGTGTTACTTAGTCGAGCAGTGAGAGGCACGACATCGCTACTCTTTAACATACACAACATGCGAAACTACTCGAGTGTCAATCGTCGTATTTTAACATGCGCGTTGGATTAAGCAAGGTAGATAGATGCAAAGTAAACAGAACCAATATGCATATCAAAGCTCAGATTATCAAAACCAAATATGTTTAACAAAATCGCCATAAACTAATCCCAAACCGTCACCCTTACCTTAGCCGCTCACTGCGCGGTTTGTCAATCCCGCTCCAAAGATGGCCATGGATGGATTCATCTACTTATTACAATGGAAGTGGAGCTCACTAGCATGCCAACAATGGCGGAGCTCCACGGAAAATAGAGAGAAAACGGAGAAGAAGAAGACCAAAACGAGCAAAAATGGTGGAGAGATGAAGGAGAAGATGCCCAAAAAAGTGCAGAAAAATCGTCATTTATCTTCTGCCATCGTCGTAGCGTCGAGACGCTAGGCCTAGCGTCTCGACGCTGTGCCCTAAGTTTTCCGCGCGCGCTCGCGATGGCGTCGCGACGCAAATCCAGCGTCGCGACGCTGCCCCGATAAAATTCCTGCGCGCCCCTCCTCCGGAGCGTCTCGACGCCAAGCAGGGTCTCGACGCTAGGGCAGCGTCGAGCTAGCGTCTCGACGCTATCACTCGACGCTTGCTCTCGGGTTTTTCCAGCGTCGAGCCAGCGTCTCGACGCTGTAGCTCGACGCTGGCTCTCGGGTTTGGGGCTGAAGCTTTGCCTCTCCAAGGCTGTTTTGGCCCGTTTCTTCACGGATCAAATTCCCCTCTTCCCGATGCATTCCCGGGGCGCTAAAACTCTACTTTAAGCACTCGAATAGGCCCATTGGACGCACGAGCTCTTTGCCGCTTTTCTCCTACAAAAGAGATATATTTAATCAATTGAAAGCGGACTTTAGCTATAATTAGGAAGTATTTAATAGCTCCAAAATGGAGTTATCAAACACCCCCAACTTAAACATTGCTAGTCCTCGAGCAAGCATTACAAAGACATTGACTCTAAGGACGCGCTTACATGTATTCAAACTCAAACCTCCATGCATATTAAAATTTCAAACACGAGTATAATCATGGAAGCATTTCGTTCATGCATTAACTAGGACATATCAAAAATTAACTCTTGCCCCCTAACGTGTGTGTGTGCTAGTCAACGACTCCTAAACTCACGCACACTCGGAAAACCTACATGCAACGCACATCCCGTTTTCCCCCTACTTCTATTTTTTTTGCAAAAGTGAATATATATAAACTAAAACTTCTATTTTTTCCCCCTACTTCTAGCGTTTAAGAACAGTCTAAACTTGACTTACACGAGAGAAAGAAGCAAATTAAGAGACCTAATTATTTTCTCATTCTTTTTCTTTTCATAAGTACTTTGTACTCATTCTTTAAGGTTCTTTGAACCAACTTTTTATTTTTTTTTCTTTCCTACTCGAGCTGCCTAACACGTCAAACTTAGGCCAAAGCTTCACGTTTTTAAGGACTGACGCTCACTTCTTTTAAGCGCTACTAAGAAGGAGGAGCGCGTCGAGAGGAATTTTCTATCAAACAAGCTTTTCTATTTTTTTTACATTAGGCTAAGCACATGCTTTCTCAATTAACTTAACCACTAACTCTCATGCAACAAGCTACCTAAGGGTGCCTTTCGGGGTGACAACGAGAATTAGCGCTACAAGCAATTTTTCGAACCTACGGAATCTAGGAAGAAGTTGCTAAGTGCGCGACAAGTGCAAGGGAGCAACAGAAAAAATTTTAAAATTTTTGACATGAACCTAATAAACACAAAACTCATGCAAAAACTCGATTATGAACATGCTCAAATTTCCAACATGCATTTCCTAGGCTATCATAGTCAGAAAACAGTAAACAGAGTCCCAAACACTTCAATATCATTATAGCACTTCTCAACGAACTACACATGCACATCCATCGGACTAACTCCACCCCCAACTTCAAAATTTGGCATTGTCCTCAATGCCAACCAGTCAGATACAATAAAGTAAAAGGGAAGAAGAAATACACTTCCCTGACTCTTTGTGAAGCTGGCGAGAGCGAGGAAGCGACACATAAACGCATCAGAGCCCAAAATTGCCTTCTCTTCCTTGATTCCTAAAAAAACAACAGCAAGCTAATTAAAACTAAGTTAATCTAAAAAGCAATAAAAACTAAACTAAAGCATAAAAACAGTCCATCGCTCGGGTGCCTCCGAGAAGCGCAGAATTTTTAAAGTCGGTTGCTCGACTGTATTCTCTCCACAGACTCATCCATAGTCTGTAGGTGCGGGGGACGATCCAGACTTGTCCTTGTCCACACCTTTCCTACCATCATCCTGAAAAATATTTTGCACTCTTCGTGCCTCACGCACGTGAATATCAGAACTGTTAGTGCAAAAACCAGCATTATCATCAAACAAATTCAAATCAGATTTCCTAACTGAGACATGGGAACCATCCCTCAAGCGCGAGGGTAGACTCCCATTCTCATCATGCTCAATCATATTAACACTCTCAACGGACTTCCTATCAAATAAAGAGAATTCATGCAAAGTATCATCAAACTCCAGAGAAACAACGCCCTTAAACACATCAATTTTGACCCTAGCGGTCTTAAGGAAAGGACGTCCTAACAACATGGAGGACGAAGTATGCGATGAGTTTTCATTCATATCTAAAACAAAGAAATCAGCGGGAAACGTCATATTCCCAACTCTAACAAAAACATGCTCTACCTTCCCCCTAGGACATATGCTTGACCCATTAGCCAACTGAACAGAAACATTACACTCATGCATTTCATTTAAATTCAGTTCACGAAACAGTGCATAAGACATAACATTTACAGAGGCTCCTAAGTCTAACATGGCATTATGAACAACTTTACTACCTATAGTGCAAGGGATAGTAAAAGTACCTGGATCGTTGCACTTTGCAGGCAACGTACCTGGGAGTATGGCAGAGACGTTTTCCTTCTTTTTCTCAATCCCTCTAGACTTCCTTTTCGTAGTGCACCAGCTCCTTAGAAATTTTGCGTACTTGGGCACTTGACTGACTGCCTCTAGGAGCGGGATATTTACCATCACCTTTTGGAAGGTTCGCAGGACCTCCTCATCATCAAATTCCAAAGTAGGCTTCGCAAGCCTACTCGGGAATGGTGCTCTGGCAACATCCTCAGGTACACTGACCTTCTCATTTCTTTTCTCATTCTGAACCTCGGGAGCAGGCGGGGCGGACTTGTTCAGGCTGTCCGTGGCTTCCTTCACAGCTCTGGTGGAAAGTGACTTCCCACTGCGCAGCTGAATGGCACTCACGTTTTCACATGAGTTTACTGTAGTTTGGGAAAGAAGCTTCCCCGAGCTCTTGCTCTCGAGTTTACTGATAGACACCGCCATCTGTGTCAGCTGCTTGTTCAAATTCTGCAGCTCTGCCTTATGAGAATTAAGCTCCTCTCGAGCTTCTTTCTGAAACTGGCTGGTGCTCGTCACGATGGTCCTTACCATCTCTTCAAGTGAGCTGGAAGAGCTCGAGGCTTGAGCCTGGGTGGAAGAATTAGGCCTATCCTGGGACTGGCCTTGGAAGCGAGATTGTCCTTCCCTATTCCCATAGCTAAAATTAGGATGGTCGCGCCAACCGGGCTTGTAAGTGTTTGCATATGGGTCGTACTTCCTTGGGATGGAAGCATACCCCCCGATCGCGTTGACCTCCTCCGCCTCGCGGTGTCCTCCAACGATTTTCTTCAACATACTGCCTATTTCGGCCACCTGGGCCCTCATTTCAGTCATCTCGTGGCTCTGAGCCACGCTGTGCACTTGTCCTTGCCCCCGAATACCGAATTGCTGCGAGTTGGTGGCCATATTTGCTATCAACTGTTTGGCCTCAACTGGGGTCTTGTCAATCAGTGCCCCGCCACTCGCTGCATCTATCATCTGCCGGTCATGGGGCGTCATCCCCTCATAAAAATACTGTATGAGTAGCTGATCGGCGATCTGATGGTGTGGGAAGCTGGCGCACAAGCGCCCAAATCGCTCCCAGTACTCGTGCAGGGACTCACCTACATCCTGGGTGATCCCATAAATCCTCTTCCGCAGAGTGGTGGCCAAGGATGCGGGAAAGTATTTCTCCAAGAATACCCGCTTCATATCCTGCCACGTGTTGATCGATCCTGAGGGCAGGTAATACAGCCAATCCCTGGCTTTGTCCTTGAGCGTAAAGGGGAATGCCCTCATATTCAATTGCTCCTCCGTGACTCCCGCGAGCTTCATCCCCGCGCAGACGCAATGGAATTCCATTAAGTGTTTGTTCGCGTCCTCACCTGCGTTGCCATGGAAAGAAGGTAACTGGTGAATTAAACCAGATTTTAACTCGAAGTTACCGGCTACCACGGGGTAGTTTATGCACAAAGGCTGCAGGTTCAGGTCTGGCGCTGCCAGTTGCTTAAGCGTCCGTGGCGCATCGCCTTGCGCCATCTCGTCAACCAAGAAGGGATTGCCTTCTTCTTCTTCAATCGGTCTTTGCCCCTCACGGGCCTCTCTTCGTAACCGCCGCTCCTCTCTGTCAATCTTAGGGATAAACTCCAATCTACCCTCAGAGGAACGGGTCATACACAAACAAAAATCTAAACATACAAATTACAAACAAGAAAAATTTTCAGCAAACCATCAACAAATCAAATTCAAACTTCAATCATAAATTCAATCAAATGCCTGTTCCCCGGCAACGACGCCAATTTTGGTGGGCGGATTTTTGAATGTCCGCTTAATCTCAAGCTGTCGAGGCTTGCCAAAATACGATTTATAAAGCCTATGACCAAGGCTTTGCAGCCAGTGGTAACAGGGTCGATCTAAGGAACAGGAAGATTGAAAGCACAATTAAAATTGGGATTTAATTAATTGATAGATTTTTGGTAACGGGGGGTTTTATCATGCAAAGGGGAAATAATGAGAAAGCTAACGAAGAAAGAATAATAAGAAGAGAACGTGTGCACGGTTTGGGAGTCTCGGGATCAATTGTTAAACAAATTCAGTTTATCATTTAATGCTAATAACATGGAATTCAGTTTACTGAGCACGCGGACGACTACCAGAGAAGCCCCAAAGTAGCCGACTCCATGGATTTTAATTAGACCACACAGTTCTAATTACACGTTATCTAATCCTACATCAAGGTGATCAGCCCCAAGGTAAATTTAGACAGTCACTAGCTAACCGCGACGAACATTCGAGCGTGAATTCTAATTGCTAGTAGATTGCCCGCAAACGCCGTATGCAATCAACAATTATCCTACCCAACCCGATACTTCGATTTAGTTCTATCTACCTGTGTTACTTAGTCGAGCAGTGAGAGGCACGGCATCGCTACTCTTTAACATACACAACATGCGAAACTACTCGAGTGTCAATCGTCGTATTTTAACATGCGCGTTGGATTAAGCAAGGTAGATAGATGCAAAGTAAACAAAACCAATATGCATATCAAAGCTCAGATTATCAAAACCAAATATGTTTAACAAAATCGCCCTAAACTAATCCCAAACCGTCACCCTTACCTTAGCCGCTCATGGCGCGGTTTGTCAATCCCGCTCCAAAGATGGCCATGGATGGATTCATCTACTTATTACAATGGAAGTGGAGCTCACTAGCATGCCAACAATGGCGGAGCTCCACGGAAAATAGAGAGAAAACGGAGAAGAAGAAGACCAAAACGAGCAAAAATGGTGGAGAGATGAAGGAGAAGATGCCCAAAAAAGTGCAGAAAAATCGTCATTTATCTTCTGCCATCGTCGTAGCGTCGAGACGCTAGGCCTAGCGTCTCGACGCTGTGCCCTAAGTTTTCCGCGCGCGCTCGCGATGGCGTCGCGACGCAAGGCCAGCGTCGCGACGCTGCCCCGATAAAATTCCTGCGCGCGCCTCCTCCGGAGCGTCTCGACGCCAAGCAGGGTCTCGACGCCAGGGCAGCGTCGAGCTAGCGTCTCGACGCTATCACTCGACGCTTGCTCTCGGGTTTTTCCAGCGTCGAGCCAGCGTCTCGACGCTGTAGCTCGACGCTGGCTCTCGGGTTTTGGGCTGAAGCTTTGCCTCTCCAAGGCTGTTTTGGCCCGTTTCTTCACGGATCAAATTCCCCTCTTCCCGATGCATTCCCGGGGCGCTAAAACTCTACTTTAAGCACTCGAACAGGCCCATTGGACGCACGAGCTCTTTGCCGCTTTTCTCCTACAAAAGAGATATATTTAATCAATTGAAAGCGGACTTTAACTATAATTAGGAAGTATTTAATAGCTCCAAAATGGAGTTATCAAACGCGTGCTCCTAATTTGAGTGTTCGGGATTTACTTGATGCGCTTAGTTCATAGGGATTCTAATTAGCAAAGTAATTTTATTTCATGCACGCAAAATGCCTTGTCCCAACCGGGTCCAAAGCACCCCAAAGAATTAATTAGAGGTGTCAATTCTAATTAAACATGCTTCTTAATTAATCTAAGGTGATAAGCCATCAATTAATCAGAAAACTGTAACGGGTATAATTGCGACGAATTATTTCTTAAGACTAATTCGATTTCTCTCCTAACCTTGAGCCCACCGTGAAAACGTTAATCAACTCATACCCCCACTGTCACTTGGGCTCGAATTGATTAGCCACGAGCTAGACCGTCGCTACAATGCATTAAAGCTTATCAAGAATTAACGCTTAGCCTACTAACATGCGTAACAATTATGGGTGTCAATCCTAATTAGAAAGGCATGGCATTCGTTCTTTATACAGATTGGAGATGCAAGAAATCAACAACAAAATGCTAGAAATTCATACAAAAACCCTCACTAAGCATCAAAGTAAATCCCTAACTCAAATTAGAGCACTTACCTTAGCCAAACGTGTTGAAAATCGATCAAAAATAGTCCAAAAACCTTGAAAATTGATGAAAATATCACCAAACCCGAGGCCAAAACTCTCAAAATCGATTTTTCTCTCTCCTAAATGAATGGTGGTTGAAAAACTAGGTCAAAAGTGCTTAAAAAGCTAAAAAATGAGTTTTGGGCCGAAATTGGCCATTTGGGCCGCGTGGACGGGTCGGCAGGCGCGCGCGCGCATGGGCTGCACAACGGGGCGCTGAGGCGGGTCGTGGGCGCTGAGGCGGGGGTCACGCATGGTCGCGCGCGCGATGGGGCATGCTGGGCCGCGCGCGGAGTGGGCGCGAGCGCATCGTCTGGGCTTGGATGCTGACCATTGACCGTTGACTTTTATAAAAATGAGGGAAAATCCTGCATCAACCAAGATTTGAGCCTTGGCACCCCTATTTTCTTCATAAGCCCTACACCATCAAGCCACTAATCAATTTTAAGTTAAGATTAGATTATTTAATTAATGTAGCTTAATCACTCAAAACGACTAACTAATAAAATATTATAAAATATTCATTTTAGCTCTTAATTATCGCAAATGCCCGATTTACCCCTTAGCAATTAAATTATACCAAATAAATCAATTAAGCCCAAATAATTACTCTAATTTACAAGACTTAGGAGCTAAATATTAGCACTTTTGGAGTGCTATCAAAACCCCCAACCTAAATCTTTCTAGTCCTCGAGCAAGGAAAACTCTGAACTAGCTCCTAAGAATGAAATTGCATGCAACGACTCTAACCTCAATGCTTTCAAAAACAAGGCACTTACAACAGAAGAAAACAATCAATTGCATGCATAAGCTGAGAACATTTCAAAAATTAAACTGCTACTCCCCTACGTGCGTGTGTGATTAGCCCACCTATTCTAGCTCTTATAGACTCGGAAAAGCCATATGCAACTCTACATCTCGTTTTCCCCCTACTTCTAGCAATAAAGAACAGTCTACGGCTTTTCAACAATCAAGAGGGTAACAAATTAAAAGGCCTAAATTTTCTTTTTCTTGAGTACTTTGTACTCTTTATTTTCTTTAAACTACCACTATTTTTTTACTTTTCTTTTGCTTCTCCAAGAGAGCCTAACACGTCAAACTTCATTTCGCTTCACGTTTTTAAGGACTAAAGCTCACTTCTTAATGTGCACTTTAAGAAGCAGGAGCATCTCTAGAGTTTTTATTTTCATGCTTACTTACTTTTTTTTTTTTAGGCAATAGCTTTGGTATAACACGATTAATTTAATACAACCTATCATGCATCAAGCCTTCCCTAGGGGTGCCTTTCGGGGTGACAACAAGATTTCATGCAACATAAGACAATTCTAAGCCTACAGAACCAAGAATAGTACGTTCTTTTCTTGGTCACGCAGGTTTTTACCGCAGGTTCATTAAAGACTTCTCGAAGATAGTGACTCCGATGACAAGCTTGCTGAAAAAGGATGTTCCATTCTGTTTTGACAAACAGTGCAAGCTTGCCTTCGATGTTCTGAAGAAGTGCTTGACCAACGCACCCATCATTCATCCACCGCAGTGGGGGACTCCTTTCGAGATTATGTGCGACGCAAGCAATTATGCCGTAGGCGCTGTGTTGGGCCAGAGGATAGACAAGAAGAGCCATGTGATCTATTATGCCTCCAGGACGCTCAATTCCGCGCAGATCGGTTACACAACAACAAAGAAGGAGCTGCTTTCCATAGTTTTCGCTCTTGATAAATTTCGGCCATATATTCTTGGATCTAAAGTAATTGTTTTTTCTGATCATGCAGCAGTTCGATACTTGATGAACAAGAAAGACTCGAAGCCTAGACTGCTCAGATGGGTATTATTACTCCAGGAGTTCGACGTCTCTGTTCAGGACAGAAAAGGATCAGAAAATACCGTTGCTGACCACTTGAGCCGCATTGTGCGTAATGAGGACGATCTGCCTCTGAATGACGAATTCCCTGATGAAGTTCTTTTCCAGGTAAGTGTGGAGACACCATGGTACGCCGACATTGTCAACTACTTGGTCACAGGTACGTTCCCATTCGACTTTTCATATAACCAAAGAGCTAAGCTGAAAAGCGAAGCCAAGACATATGTTTGGGAAGAGCCCGTTTTATGGAAATTTTGCGCTGACCAAGTAATTAGGAAGTGCGTCCCTAAGTCTGAACATAGGTCCATCCTTACCTTTTGCCATGAATTTGCATGTGGGGGACACTTTGGGCAAAATAGGACTGCGAGAAAATTTTAGATTGTGGGTTTTTCTGGCCATCACTGTTTAAGGACTGTTATGAGTTTTGTAAATCTTGTGATCAGTGTCAGAGAAAAGGGACCATCACTAGTAGGAATGAAATGCTCCAAAACCCCATTTTAACTTGTGAAATTTTCGAGGTTTGGGGTATGGACTTTATGGGACCCTTTCCCCCTTCATTTGGTTTTGTCTATATCTTATTGGCTGTGGACTACGTGTCTAAATGGGTGGAAGCTAAAGCCACCAAAGTTGATACCGCTAATGTTGTTTCCAGTTTTGTCAAATCTAACATTTTTAGCAGGTATGGAGTTCCACGAGCCATCATAAGTGACCAGGGGAGCCACTTCTGCAACAAAACGATCCAGGCCTTGATGAGGAAGTATGGGGTCAATCACAAAATCTCTACCCCGTATCATCCTCAGACCAATGGCCAAGCAGAGGTCTCCAATCGAGAGGTGAAGAGCATCCTCGAGAAAACAGTAAGTCCAGGAAGGAAGGATTGGAGCCTCAGGCTGGACGACGCTTTGTGGGCTTACCGTACGGCTTACAAAACCCCCATAGGGATGTCTCCCTACCGGATGGTTTATGGTAAAGCCTGTCATCTCCCCGTGGAGATCGAACACAAAGCTTACTGGGCCGTGAAGAAATGCAACATGGACTTTGACTTGGCGGGCGAAGAAAGACTCCTCAAACTGCAAGAACTGGAGGAGCTTCGCCTGGATGCATATGAGAACTCGAAGACCTACAAGGAAAAGACCAAGATATTCCACGACAGACGAGTCGTCAGAAAACATTTCGAAGTTGGTCAGAAGGTCCTCTTGTTCAACTCCCGCCTGAAATTCATGCCAGGTAAACTTCGTTCCAGGTGGCTTGGTCCTTTCATTATCACTGATGTTCATCACTATGGTGCAGTCAAGATTCAGAGCCTGGATACAGAGAAAGAATACACGGTGAATGGCCAGCGATTAAAGATCTTTCATGAGGGAATGTCAGAGGACTTCGACGATCATGCTTACTTGTAAGAGCCTGATTATGAGAAAGGATAAATTGAGTTTTGGTAAAGTCGAGCAATCGACTCTAAAAATTTGCGCTACTCGGAGACACCCGAGCTTGAACTGTACATGCTTTTTGTTTACTTACCGTCTGTAGGATTAGTTTAGATTTCTACTCTGATGTTGTGAATTTTCAGGTGAAACAATGGCTCATCCTTGCGGTTTATTGGCTAAGGGTAAAGCGCGCTCTCCAACCCTCTAAGTCACAGTTCAGGGAAGGTTTTCTTTCCTTTTGTTTTGACTGTGCTTATTTGGTCCAATGAGGACATTGTCAATTTCTAAGTTGGGGGTGGTGGGTTGTGCCTTATAAAGGATTGTCGAGCTTTGTTGTGGAATCCTTATTAACTTGTTGAGCTATGGAGAAAGCATGCTTGTCCGATTATGAAATTCTGTGATGTACTGCTAAGGTCTTCGTATGCGTGTTTGTTGTGAAATTGAGTATAATTGCATATGTTAAGGCCGTTTTGAAAAAAATTTCAAGTTATTTCCCTGTTTAAGCTTCGCATGTTAGCACTCTATCCTGGATCTGTGGGTTTAGGGTAGCTCTGTTTGTTTTGAAATTCGTTGTCACCTCGAAAGGCAACCTTAGGATGGGCTAAGATTCGCTCTTGTTTGTAATTCGTGCGCTTAAAATTTTAACATGATTTTTAGACTAGAAGAAAAATGAATGCAAGTTTATAAAAAGAAAATAATCTCATGAGGCGTTCCTCCTTCTTGAGTTAACTTAGTAGCCAGGGGCGGTCGTGTAACCCACGGTCGCCACTGCATGAAAAGGATGCACAAAGAAGTGAACGCTAGTCCTTAAAAATGTGAATTTTGCCCGTAGTCAGATGCACTGTGCAATGAAATTGCAGGCAAGCTGAAACGAAAGTAAGATTGACATGTTAGGCGCTCATGAAGATCGAAGAAAAAGAGAGAAAAGATGCCTTGCGATATATTACTTGCAAAGACGATGAATTGCCCTTAGACTGTTCTGTTTAGCCATAAGTAGGGGGAAAGCGAGGTTTTAGGATAGATAGAGCTGTTCTAAGCCTGTTGAAATCTAAGATCGAGGAGCTAAGTCCGAAGCATAAATAGGGAAGCATCTTCAAATTTTTCAAATTGTTCTTAACCAATGCATGCATGCAGTTGTTTCCTTCACATGCAAATGCCCTGTCTTTTCCATGTACTGAGAATCGAGTCCCTAGCATGTATTCTCGTTTTATTTGATTAATCAGAATTCCACCTTTCTCGAGGACTAGCAAGATTTAAGTTGGGGGTGTTTTGATAGCTCCATTTTGGAGCTATAATTATGTCCCTAATTCACGTTTATTATTGGCTTAATCTTTTTTATATGTGATTATTGCAGGTGTTCGCGGTAATTCGCCCTCGGGAGCGTTTCGGCGCTTTTCGAGGCTTAATATCGCAATTTAAAGGCCTAGGAACACTTCCGGGGAAGATCCATGCAAAGGAATGAGAGTTGAGCGCTTTGGGGAAATTGAAGGCAGAAATGCAAGAAAAACTTGAGAGCTAGCGTCGAGCGACAGCGTCGCGACGCTAGCTCGACGCTGCCCAGCGTCTCGACGCTGCCAGAGCGTCTCGACGCTCCGAAGTCTGAAGCGCTGAATTGAAGAAAAACCCGAGAGCAAGCGTCGAGCGATAGCGTCTCGACGCTCGCTCGACGCCACCCCGACTGCGCGCGCGCGGATTATTTAGGGCGCAGCGTCGAGACGCTGCCCTAGCGTCTCGACGCTACGACGGATTACTTAAGTTTCTGTCCGATTTTAGCCGCCATTATCATCTTCTACCTCGAGCTCCGCGCCGGATTTGACGTCCAGCAGCTGTTTTCCACCATGGGAGGGGCTAGGAAGCTCGATTTGAAGCCGTCCCACACCACGCAAGTCATGAGTGAGTAGATTTACCGTTTTTGGCTCGGGATTGTAAGGATAAATGTAGTATGAACTCTTGGTGAGGTTGTAGGATTGAAATTCTGAATTGGTTGGATATTTTATTGAATTGAATTCTATTTCTTAGCTTAATCTATGAGCACGTTTGAATGATTTAGGACTAGGCACCCTTGATTTTGAGCATGTTCATTTGTTAAAGGATTTGATGCCGTGCCTCTCGTTTCCGCCAAGTAACAAGGAATTATGGCACCTTGAGCGTATTGGCGTCCTTACGCTCTTGGTGTTCATTCTTCCCGAATTAGAATTCCAAATCGACATACTAATTTCGCGTCCAAATTAGATAGTTGTCACAGTTAGCTTGTTGCTACCGTTCGGTCTTGGGAGAGCGTTGGCCGCCAATGTCCGAACGGTATGCTTGATTAGCATAATTATTTATGTCTAATTAAATCCATGGAGCATGTCTGGGTTATTTATTAATTTTAGACGAGCTGTGCATTCGTTAATTTATTTAACCATAATACTCGTCATCCTATGATCCAAGAGGTTTGCTAAATTTATCCCCGATCGTCCCGAGTCGGAAACTCCGTTAGCTAAATTTTCCCATTTGCTTTGTTCCATCTTTGTTTCTTGAAAACCAACAATTACCCCTTATTTCACTTATATTAATAGTTTGCAAATTTAATTAAGATTAAGTCAAAATACCTTAATTCCCTGTGGATCGACCCCGTTGCTACTATTCTACAAATAGTTTAGTGATTTCGGGCACTTATAAATTCATTTTGGCGGGTCTCGACAACCCGATGATTGGCGATAGTTCAATAATATCGTTACCAAATTTCCACAGCTCAAAAACTTCAGAAATCCATCAAACTTCTCCACCCCCAACCTTCAAAGGATACATAGTCCTCTATGTATCACACATCAGACTAAGCGATTAAAATTACAAAATTTAAGGGAATAGAAAACGTTCCCTGAATTTTGTTAGGTTGGTGGTTGAAGCAGCGCGGTCCTTGCCCAAATATCTCGTTCCTTAGGCCACAAACCCCTACAAAAAGAAAAGCAAATAAACTAAGCTAGGAAAAATAAAAACTGAAAGTAAAGACAAGAATTTAAGAACACATGGGTTGCCTCCCAATAAGCGCAATTTTTTTTAACGTCGTTATGCTCGACGTGTCCTCCACTCTGTCAGGGTACATAAAAATTCTCGTATTTCTTCGGCCCCTTCTTCCTCGAATAAACAAAACCTGCTAAGATAAGCAAGCTCTTCGACTTTTGCAGGCAGCCGGACAGAGTTGTTATCTTTTTGATATTTTCAATATATGGAAAAAATAAAGACTCAACAGACTCAAACAAAATAAAAGAAGACTCAACTGACTCAACAAAAATAAAAGACTCAACAGAAAATAAAGACTCGACCAAAGGAGGGATCACATCAAAATTCCCGAGGCCACCAACATTAACAGAAGCACAGATGGAAGAGGGCATGCAAGATAAATCTCCTAGAATAGATGAATTATCACAAGACATATCAAGAGGAGATAAATAATCTAAAGGCACAATTGCCACATCCTCATCCATCACAACAACATTTTCATAACATGCTGGTTCTACATCATCCATGAAAAGACTTCCAAAAATATTCTCATTATCAGACAGATGCTCGAGCTCATCATTGCATGAATCCTCATATAAATTTTCAATACAAAATTCATGCTCTAAGTCAAAATCAAACAGTGGAGATATACTTACCTTGTAAATTTCTCCGAGCTCTTCTTCATCAGTGAAATATGCTAGAAATTCTTCTAGAGGAACCCACGTTGAAGAAGTCTCAGCTCCACTTCTTAGCCCATTTGCATCACTAATCTCTTCGGGATGCTCCTCGAGGTCAAGCTCATCCTCCTTAGTCTCACTGTTCTCGCCTCCGCATGTCAGAAATTCCTTGATTCCTTCCTCAAAATTGGGGTACAACTCGATAATGGCCCTCTCCTCAGAGGTTCGGAGAAGGTCTTCGGCGTTGCTCCTTTTAAATTGTCCCCAAAATTGCTGTCGAAAATCTGCCATGCTAAAACAAGAAGACACAAGAAAAGGAAAATATTTTTGTGGTTTTTAACCAAATAAAATTTAACTAAGAGAAATTAAATGGTTCCCCGGCAACGGCGCCAATTTTGGTACCAGGATTTTTGAATATCCTATAAATTTCGGGGTGTCGAATCCCGCCAAAATAACATTTATAATTCCGCTACAACTGAGCTTTGCAGCTAGTGGTAGTCGGGTCGATCCACAGGGAACCTAAATTATTTTCTCCTAATTAATTTCTATTTGCTTTTTAATAACTAAAACAATAAAATAAAACGATAAATAAAAGGGGGATTGCTAACGGAAAATTAAAGTAAGCATGCAAACTAGCTAACGGAAAAATTAAACGTAACGCGTGCTCCTAATTTGAGTGTTCGGGATTTACTTGATGCGCTTAGTTCATAGGGATTCTAATTAGCAAAGTAATTTTATTTCATGCACGCAAAATGCCTTGTCCCAACCGGGTCCAAAGCACCCCAAAGAATTAATTAGAGGTGTCATTTCTAATTAAACATGCTTCTTAATTAATCTAAGGTGATAAGCCATCAATTAATCAGAAAACAGTAACGGGTATAATTGCGACGAATTATTTCTTAAGACTAATTCGATTTCTCTCCTAACCTTGAGCCCACCGTGAAAACGTTAATCAACTCATACCCCCACTGTCACTTGGGCTCGAATTGATTAGCCACGAGCTAGACCCTCGCTACAATGCATTAAAGCTTATCAAGAATTAACGCTTAGCCTACTAACATGCGTAACAATTATGGGTGTCAATCCTAATTAGAAAGGCATGGCATTCGTTCTTTATACAGATTGGAGATGCAAGAAATCAACAACAAAATGCTAGAAATTCATACAAAAACCCTCACTAAGCATCAAAGTAAATCCCTAACTCAAATTAGAGCACTTACCTTAGCCAAACGTGTTGAAAATCGATCAAAAATAGTCCAAAAACCTTGAAAATTGATGAAAATATCACCAAACCCGAGGCCAAAACTCTCAAAATCGATTTTTGTCTCTCCTAAATGAATGGTGGTTGAAAAACTAGGTCAAAAGTGCTTAAGAAGCTAAAAAATGAGTTTTGGGCCGAAATTGGCCATTTGGGCCGCGCGGACGGGTCGGCAGGCGCGCGCATGGGCTTGGATGCTGACCATTGACCGTTGACCATTCACCGTTGACTTTTATAAAAATGAGGGAAAATCCTGCATCAACCAAAATTTGAGCTTTGACACCCCTATTTTCTTAAAAAACCCTACACCATCAAGCCACTAATCAATTTTGAGTTAAAATTAGATTATTTAATTAATGTAGCTTAATCACTCAAAACGACTAACTAATAAAATATTATAAAATATTCATTTTAGCTCTTAATTATCGCAAATGCCCGATTTACCCCTTAGCAATTAAATTATACCAAATAAATCAATTAAGCCCAAATAATTACTCTAATTTACAAGACTTAGGAGCTAAATATTAGCACTTTTGGAGTGCTATCATCTGATCAGTGTGTAACTGATCTCATCCGCCCCATCTCGAGAGATGAGGTTCGAGATGTTCTCTTTTCCATGAGTAGTGCCAAGGCTCCTGGGCCGGATGGTTTCCCTGTGGGGTTTTTCAAGGCTGCTTGGAGTGTTGTTGGGGATGATTTCTGCTCCGCAACGCTTCACTTCTTTGATACCTCCTTCCTTCCTCCTGGTATCAATGCCACCTCGCTTACCTTGATTCCTAAGAAGGTGGGTGCCTTCCGAGTTGAGGATTTCAGGCCTATTTCCTGTTGTAATGTGTTGTATAAATGCATTGCAAAGGTGTTGGCTAATCGTCTTCGCGTGTGGCTGCCATCCTTCATCAGTCCGAATCAATCGGCCTTTGTTCAAGGGAGGAGTATTGTGGATAACATTCTGCTCTGCCAGGAGTTGGTTGGGGGTTACCACCTCAATAAAGGGAGCCCGCGGTGTGTGATGAAGATCGACCTGCAGAAAGCTTATGATTCTATCCAGTGGGATTTTCTCTTTGGCTTACTGCTCTCGATTGGTACGCCGTGCCAGTTTGTCAACTGGATCCGGGCTTGCGTTACTTCGCCTATGTTCTCCATTTCGGTAAATGGGTCCTCTGAGGGGTTTTTTGCAGGTAGGAGGGGTCTCCGTCAGGGAGATCCCCTGTCCCCTTACCTGTTCGTCATGTGTATGGGAGTCTTGTCGCGGCTGCTGAACTCCCCGCCGCCTGAGTTTCAGTTTCATTCCAAGTGCGAGAGGGTTAATCTTACCCATCTGTGCTTTGCGGATGACTTGATGATTTTCTCTGCGGGAAATAGGACTTCTTTGAGTTTTGTTTAGCAGTCCTTACTTCACTTCCAGGAGCTTTCAGACCTAGTGGCTAACTCCGCTAAGAGCTCGATGTTCTGTGCGGGGGTTCCTGCCCCGGTGGCTGTCGGCCTTGCTGAGTTCATGGGTGTTGGTCTTGCATCCCTGCCTGTTTGTTACTTAGGTCTCCCCCTCCTCTCGGGAAGGCTGTCTTCTCGGGATTGCCAGCCCCTGATTGATCGGATCACCTCTATGATTGGTAGTTGGACTGCTAGGGCTCTTTCCTATGCTGGTAGGTTGCAGCTTATTCAGTCGGTCCTCCAGAGCTTCTAGGTCTATTGGGCTAGTGTTTTTGTGTTGCCTACTCGAATAGTCCATAGGGTTGAGAGTTTTCTTCGTTGCTACCTCTGGAAAGGCTCTCCTTCTGGTCGTGGGGGGGGCTAAGGTGGCCTGGGATGACATTTGTTTGCCTAATAGAACTCGGCATATTCAAGCTCCTTTGGCTCCTTCTGCTTCGCTCTGGTTCTCTGTGGGTCGCTTGGATGGAGGAGTATATCCTCCGTGGTCGTTCTCTTTGGACGATTCCTGTGTCGTCTCTGTGGTCTTGGTGCCTCAAGGCGATCATGGGGCTTCGTGACCAATTTCGTCCACTTGTCCGGTTTTCCAGTGGCGATGATTGTCGGTGCCGTATGTGGGTTGATCCATAGCTGCCTGATGGTCCTATTCTCCCGAGGATTAGTGATCGTATCTTGTATGACGCGGCTAGTCATATTCAAGCTATGGTCTCTGATTTCCTGCTGCCTGATGGTTCGTGGCGGTGGCCGTTGCTGTCTCCTGAGTTGTTGGAGATCTCCGATGCCGTGCGCTCTACTGTGTGTTGCCCAGGTCGGGAGGATAGGTTGATCTGGGTTCCAGGCGGGATTGGCTTTTCAGTTTCGAGTGCTTGGGAGGCGATCCGTCCTCGTGGGACGGTGGTTCCTTGGCAGGGTTTGCTATGGTTCGGGGGGAATATTCTGCGTCATGCTTTTGTCACCTGGCTGGCCTTGAGGGATCGTCTGTATACCCGGGACAGGCTGGCTAGGTGGATCCCCTCGACCCCTACTGATTGTTTGCTTTGTTTGTCTGGGACTGAGTCCTGCGACCACTTGTTCTTTCAGTGCCCCTTTGCGAGTTTGGTGTGGGAAGATATCCTCAGTTGGGGTAGAGCTTCCCGCCTCATTCTCCCTTGGGATGCTGAGCTTGAGTGGATTTGTCGGGCGAGTGGCCTGGTGTGCTAAGATCTACCATATTTGGATGGAACGCAATTTGCGTTTTCATGGCCCGGGTCACCGTCCTCCTCAGTCGGTTATCGTTGCTATTCAGTCTGATATATCTTCTGCATGCTCATCCTGGGTGGGTGCGGTTTCGGCCGGTTCACCCTGGGATTCTTTTGATTGACTTTATCTTGTTCTTTGAGTGTGTGCAGGTGTTTTTTCAGGTTGCTCTTTACGGTGCTCTTTCGCTTCTGGCGATTGCTTCTTCCCCTGCTTTGTCCCTAGGTTGCTCTTTGCGGTGTTGTTTCGTTGCTGGCGATGGCTTCTTCCCCTGCTCTGTCCCTAGGTGCTGCTGTTGTCTCTTCTCTGGAGGGGTTTTCAGTTTGGTCTGTGTAGCTTGCCTGTTTTGGGGCCTCTCCCTGTGGTTTCCTTCTTGAGGGCGTTTCTTGCAGAGGCTCTTTCAGTTTGCTTGCTTTCTTCGCCTGTTTGCCCCTAGCTGTCCTTGGCTCTTTCTTTCCTGGTGGGCATGTTGCGTGGTGGCTATGAGAGGCTAGTCTGTGGGGGGCCTCGCTCTGTAGGGGTTGGTGTTGGCGGTGCTTGCTACTTTTGCAGTTGGCTGTCCATCTTTGTTCTGTGGGTGCTCTCTCCCTGGTGTGGTCCTGGTTCCTGATTTGAGTTGAGTTTGTTCTGGTTGCTTGTTGTCACCCCGAAAGGCGCCTTGTCCGGAGGGTGTGTCGGTTTTTGGTGGGTGTCCTTGGATTAGGCTTTGTCGAGGGAAGCGATGCTAGCCTGGTCCTTGTGGCTATCTGCCAGGCCTGTATACCTGATGGTTAATCTTTTGCGAGAAGTAGGGGGAAGACGAGTAAAAGGGCCTCTTCTTAGTTTTGGTTTCTTGGTCGTGCTTGGGGGGCTTGCGCCTTACAGGCTTATGATGGAGGGCCAGCTTGGCCTCTTTTTATCTCAGCATCTGTCTGTCCTCCCTCTGCCTTGCTTGGTGTCCCTTGACCTTGTCTAGAGTCGCTCTTCTGCTCGTGTCGGCCGGGTGATTGAGGGCTTGGGGTGGTTTTGGGGCGGCTCGGGAGTTCTGCTGCGTTCGTGTTCTGCCTAGTTGTTTCCTCTTGCTTCGCTTGTGTTTCTTTTGCTAGTTGAGTTGTGTTGTCTTTACATGCTTTTTTGTCTTTTCTGGCTCCTTCCCGCTTGTGGGTTGGGTGCCGGGGTTTGTTGTTTGTTGGTTTTGTTGCTCTCCCTCAGGCTGTGAGGATTCCGTTGGGTTTTTTTTTTTTTTTTTTTTTTGCAAAGGTGATTATATATAAGCAAAAAGACCTCAAAGCCCGAGGCCAAAGGGCACCATCAAACAAGAGAACAACCACTGGGAAAACCAATGTACAACAACAAAACAAAACAACCCAACAGAACCTCACAGCCCGAGGGAAAGCAAACAAGAAACCAAACAACTACAAACCCCGGCATCCAACCCACAAGCGGGAAGGAGCCAGAAAAGACAAAAAGCAAATAAATACCACACAACTCAAAAAGAAAAAGAACACAGCTGAAGCAAGAGGAAACAACAAATCAGAACACGAACGAAGCATAACTCCTCAGCCGCCCAGAAAACTCCAGGCCATCCATCCCCCGGCCGGCACGAGCGAAAGAGCGACTCCAGACAGGGTCAAGGGGCACCAAACAAACAGAGGGAGGACAGACAGATGCTGAGATAAAAGGGGCCAAGCTGGCCATCCATCATATGTATGCAAGAAGCCAGCCCCCCAAGCACGACCAAGTAACCAAACAAAGAAGAGGCCCTTCAACTCGTCTTCCCCCTACTTATGGCAAAAGAACAACCATCCGGTATGCAGGCACGGCAGAAAGCCACAAGGACCCAGCCAGCATCGCTTCCCTCGACAAAGCCAGATCCAAGGACCCACCAAAAGCCCACACACCCTCCGGATAAAGCGCCTTTCGCGTTGACAACAAGCATCCAGAACAAACTCAATTCAATTAGGAACCAGGACCGGCAGGGGACAAAGAGCACCCACAGAACAGAGAAGGACAGCCAACTGCAGAAGTAGCAAGCACCGCCAGAACCAACCCCAACAGCTGGTGGCACCCCACAGACTAGCCTGGCAAAGCCCCCGCTCAAAAAGCCCACCAGGGAAGAAAGGGCCAAGGACATCAAGGGACAGACAGGTGAAGAAAGCAAGCAACTGATCGAGCCTCTGCAAGCAGCGTCCTCAAAGCAGGGACAAGCACAGGGACAAGCTCAAACAAGCAAGCCTCACAGACCAAACTGAAAAACCACCTCCAGAGAAGAGACAACAGCAGCAACCAGGGACAGAGCAGGGGAAGAAGCAATCGCCAGAAGCGAAACAGCACCGCAAAGAGCAACCTGAAAAAACACCTGCACACACTCAAAGAACAAGACAAAGTCAATCAAAAGAATCCCAGGGGGAGCCGGCCGAAACCGCACCCACCCTGGACGAGCATGCAGAGGAAATATCAGACCGAATAGCAGCGATAACCGACTGAGGAGGACGGTGACCCGGGCCGTGAAAACGCAAGTTGCGTTCCATCCAAATATGGTAGATCACAGCACACCAGGCCACTCTTCAAACAAGCTTACGCTTGTGCTGCCCAGCACTCTCCCGAAAAATCCACTCAAGCTTGATGGAGCGCATGTAGCGCAGCGGAAGCGAGACGGATCATTGGCACTCTAATTTCATCAATTTAGCTAAATAAGAAACATGCACAAAGCTTTGAAATAAAAGGAATTAGAACACATACCTCTTGTAGTTCTAAAGACTTCTCTTCCAACGCTCGAATCTCCTTACGAACCCTTCGAAGCTTCCCTCGAACTCCTCGAGAACCACCTCCGGTAGTCCCGCTATCCTCTGGCCGAGCAACGGAGTGGTGGGACTCCTTTATGAAAGAAAAAGTTTGGAAGAAGAAGATGGGAAGACGAAAGTGATGAGGATTTTGTGAGAAGAAGTCTAACACTTAGCTTTCTAATTTCTCAAGTAACATGAACTCTTCATGCTCATCCAAATATTCAAACTCTTTGAAAATTTATCAACATCAAACCATTTGAACTTCATCCAATTTATAGGCAATTCACATGCAACAAAGTCTTTGCTTAGCATGACACCTCAAATTGGATGGATTAGTCTTCAACCAAGTGTTCCAAAATTGATGAGTTTATATGCATGTTGTTGGTGATTCACAATCCACTTCACAACTTGGATAAACCCACTCAACTTGGATAAATCCACTCAACATGGATAATTCCACTTTGACTTATAATCACACTTGTAATATTTTGTCATTTTAAAATTAATTCATAATTAATTTTAATAAGCAAAATAAATTATAATTAATTAAACTTTTTAATTAATTAATATTATTATTTAATTCAATATCAAATATTAATTAAATAATAAGACTAATCCCGGTTTCTTAAACCGAATCATCACACATGAATCCCTATAAATGTTTTACACCGATCCCATATTTAAATCATATTTAAATATGTCCATCATTCTTCCAAAACCGAATTTCAATAAATTCAAATTCTTTTTCTCTCATATTGTTACACGGCTTAATCCGAGCTAGCCAGGAGAACCTAAAGGACCTACAGATCATGAGCTCCAACGATACGAGATTAACCGGTCAAACTCTTTAACCAAGCTAACCAACATTCGTTAACCCCCGGAGACTCCACTAAAGTCCAAGGGTTGCACTCTCCTCACCGTAGATATATTTCTGTCCTCTTGATATAACCATCATTAGTAAGTCGATCCTTCACAGGTCGTTCGTAATTACAGCTGGGTCAAAATAACCGTTTTACCCCCGTAATTACATCTTGTTCCTTAAGTCCCACTGATCCTCTAATGAACTATTGGTTTGTGGTCCAACCACCAAACCGATTGGTATGTGATCTCATCACTATACCAAGTCCCTCTCGGGCCAATGAGAGGGTGGGATCCCTAGTTCAAGACCCGGAGTCAGCACTTAAGGGAACAACCTCTCTACTAATCCCTCAGAGCGGGTAGGAGTGAATTCCATCTCGCAGGACTATGTTCCCAGCTACCTACCCGGTCTTATCCCCAAGATGGTAGGCTTATTGAGTCGGCGATCTCGGGCCACTCTCACCCATACAAGTCAAAGGATAAGCCCGAATAAACAGGAGTTCATAGCGTGCTCAGGATTCAGATCGAGTTACCGAGGTCATCATATGAAAAAGTCGGTCTTTACAGTAAACGGAGTTATAAAGAAAGAGCGACTTGTTTCGCGATTCAATCTTATGCAAACTCATTGCATAGGACGCCCCCACTCACATGTCTCCACATGAACGATTTCGGATCACATCATTTGTACTATACAAAGTGGGCCGCGTCCAATAGTGTCCCAGGATAAGGTACCTAGCCTTATCCCTATACTATAGACCGTTCTGGCTATTACTTGAACTTGATCCACAATTATGTCATACATGAAGTTCAAGTATACAACCTATAGCCATGGGTTCTTTGTTTATTGGAGTTAGGTTAAAAGTAAAAACAATTCATTTTATTCAATAACAACTTTACTGAATAAATCTCAATAACAACTTTGTTGCAAAATAGAATATACATTTAGTTTACAAACCACGAGTTTTAGGACATAAAACCCAACAAACTCCCACTTGGACTAAAACGTCAGTGGAGTATTACATGCGGGATGAGAAACACTGACATATCAAATATTTCCTTGGCTTTTGTCCCACTATCCTACTGTACAACTCGTAGTCCTAGACTCACTAGGTGCCCCTTGAACACTTTAGCCGTGTGGGACTTTGTAAACGGATCAGCAATATTGTGCTCTGAGGCGATCTGCATGACGATCACGTCTCCTCGATGCACTATCTCCCTGATGAGATGATATTTCCGCTCAATGTGCTTTCCACGCTTATGGCTTCTTGGTTCTCTCGAATTTGCCACAACACCAGTTCATCAAATTGAGGGTGCTGGTGTAGGCTCTTGTAGTTCTGGTAAAATTACAGGGCTTGATAAGGATGGTTTAGCATGCGCCATTAGGCAGCCTGCAACTGATGCGACTGCTAGCAAAACAGGGGATGCCTCTATTCAATTGGGAGCTCGTGATGTGCCTGGCGCTTGCGGGGGAGGGAAACCGTTGGCACGACAGATATTACATCGTTCTAAAGGTCACTCCTTGACAGAGGTAGAGGCCTCGTCTGGTTCAAACTTGGGTGAGGCTCAGCTGGAGGTTGAAGACGAAGGATTAGGGCAGGCCGCCTCTTTTCCTAGGGTTGCGGCTGCTGGAGATCCCTCATTGAATGCCGTTTCTAATTTAGGAAAGAAAGTTAATGTCATTCAGCAGCCGGTTACCTTATCTTCTTCAGCCCCCGTGAAGATTGCTGCTGCTATTAATGGGCAAGATGCTGCTGCCTACACACCTAATTCCATGGAAGGAAAGTATAATCAAGGATTTGAGCAGCGAGTTGACCTCTCTCTCCCCTTGAATGCTTCGGTAATTAATGAGCGTGCAGCTATCTCTCAATACCCAGCTGGCCGGTTGATGAAAGGTAAGAAGATGGCTGGTAGTCTGCCTTCTATGGAAAGCCATTTAAAGAACGCTGAAGCTCGGCCTTTGAGTTCAATGACCATGGAAGCCCGTTATGGTAAGTCAGGGAGTCTAATGACTGTGGATGCCCGTCATGGAAAGTCTGGCAGTTCTCTTCCCCCAATTGGGCCGATTGGTGGGGACTCAAGGGGCAAGCTTAATGGCCCAATTTTAACTGAACATGGTCCTATTTTGTTAGGCCAAAAGAAGCTAGATCAAGATGGGATGGGTCCAGTTGGGCTTATGCCCATTGGGCTAAAAAATAGTGGGCTTAATGAATTGGCCCAAAATGGTGTCAGTGAGTTGGATCCCAATGTGCTTAATTTTAATGGGCTCGATAATAAGAGTATGGGGCCAAGTTTGAATGGCTTACGACAAGGTGTCTTGCCTATTGGGTCTTCTCCCTTTAGTCCTCTAGGGCGGGGTCAATTGGGAAATTTAGTGACGCGTCGTAGTCTTCCCCCTCGGGAGGAGCTGTTGCCCTTGGGAGGTAAGAATGGATCTTCTGAGTTTGGGATGGGGTTTAGCGAGCTTGGGGCGAGGAGTGGGTCGGGGATTCCAGGAAAGTTTCCCCTGTTAGGCCAATCTCGTTCGGACCAGCTTGTGAGTGCTGGAGACGATGTCTCAGGGTTCTGGGGATAGTTTTGGGATGAGTGGGTCCTTTGTGCCCCCAGGATCCCATGGTCAGGGTCAGAAGTCTAGTTGGGCTAATCTTTTTGGGCCTCAGTGGACCTCCCCTGCCTCTGAACCCCTAGTCTATAACCCTCCAATTGAAAAGGATGGGATTATGTTTGCCATACCCTCAGATGAGGTAATTGAGGAGGGGGTAGCCGTCTGGAGAGGGTCTTTGGTGGGTCAGTTTATCGATGGTAAACTCCCCTTTTTTGTGCTTGATCGGCTTGTCCGTAAGATTTGGGGACATGTGGAAGTTCCAACCATTAACTTGTTTGATAATGGTTTAATCATCTTCAGGTTCCAAAAGGACTCAGCTTGGGACTGGGTCTTGGAGAATGGCCCCTGGCACATTGGGGGTAAGCCTATCCTACTGAGGCAGTGGGTCCCAGGGATAGTCCCTCAAACCTTTGTCTTCGATAAAATTCCTGTGTGGGTTAAGTTCTTCTATGTCCCTATGGAATTGTGGACCACTCCTGGTTTGAGTAACATTGCGAGTACGGTTGGTGTTCCTTTGAGGTTGGATAAGCCTACAAAGGACAAAACGTGCTCCTCGTATGCTCGGGTTTGTGTGGAGGTCGCGATTGAGGCCCCTCTTCCTAGTAAGGTTGGGGTCACTGTCTATGGTGTGGATCACACTATCCCCATTGAGTATGAATGGAAGCCCAAGAGGTGCCTATCCTGTCGGGTCTTTGGCCACTCGGACTCCGGTTGTCCTAAAAAGCCTGTGGGTAGTTTGGAGCCCATCCTCCCTACACAGGTGTCTACTGAGGGTGGGGTCAGGGTGCCGGCTCAGAGTGATGGCGTGAACTCGGTTCAGGTAGGGGTTGCTAGTGGGGAGGGGGAACAGGCATCCTCTCTTGAGGCCGGTGATGACTTTCTCCCTGTGGGAGGGAAATCCCGTAGGCGTAAACGGAAGAAGGCTGCCAGGTCCTTGACTGCAGACTCGTCTGCCCTTCCCTTTGCCTTGGCTAGTCTTCCGAGTTCTCCTACTGGTCCCTCCTCTCGGCTTCCCCGTTCTCCTGAACCCCTGAAGGGGGTACATGTGACTAACTCTTTCGGTTCTCTTTCGGATTCGTTAGGGTGTGATTTGGCCCACCCGAGGGTGGTTTCCTTAGTGGAAAAGACGCTCTGTGACAGTGTTGACCCTCGATGGTGTCAGGATGCCATTGTTTCCCCGTCTACTTCCTATGTCTAGTTGGTGCTCGTGGAATGTGCGCGGTCTCACTGACCCGACAAAAGGACGATGTGTTCGCTCCTTTTTGCAAGCTGAGAATATTGGTTTCTGCTGTCTGGTAGAAACTAAGGTTAAGGCTCATCAGTTTGATTTCGTTTTTCGTTCCTTTGGGGCTGATTGGCAGTGTGTTTGTAGTTATGGGGATAGTGGCCTGGGTCGTATTTGGGTGTTATGGCGTTCCCGCCGCTTCTCGTTCTCCCCTAGCCTGATTAGCCCTCAGTTGGTTACTGGCTCCCTGCTGAACCTGTCTTCTCAGGTTGTGACTCATATTGCCTGTGTGTATGGGTCCAATCTCGAGGCTGGGAGGTCTGTTTTGTGGAGGGAGTTGGCCTTGGCTTGTTCGAATTGGTCTTCCCCTGACATTGTTATGGGAGACTTCAATGAGACTCGCCGGTTGACTGAGAGGAGTGGGGGTAACCATAGCATTTCTGCGATGGGAGCCTTTGATACTGCTCTCCAAGAGGCTGACTTGGTTGAGCTGCCGGTTCAGGGGAATTGTTTCACTTGGACTAGTCGCCCGAGGGGTGGCCCAGGAGGTCAGTTGGGAAGGTTGGATAGAGTCTTGGTCAACGCTTAGTGGGCTTCTGGTCGGCCTATGTGTGTGGTGCACGTGCATGACTGGGGTGTCTCTGACCATAGTCCGTTGGTTTTCTCTCCTGGCCCTTTAGGTGCTCGTCGGTCTCCCTCCTTTCGGTTCTTTAACCATTGGGGGGAGTCTGATAGGTTTTTGTCTGTGATTGCCAGTAAGTGGGTGACCCATGTTGGGGTCTCTCCGCTTGTTAGCTTCGCTCGCAATTTAAAGGGCTTAAAAGGGACTCTCAGGCAGGAGTTTTGGACGCCGATTGCCGTGCTTAGTCAGCAGGTTATTGATCTGCGCTTGGCCATGGAGGCTGCCCAGGCGGGTGTTTTGGTGGACCCCCTTTCTCCTTCCCTCCAGCGTCAGGCTGCTGAGGCTTCTGATAGGTTCTGGGCAGCAGCTAGGTGTGAGGAAGCCTCCCTTCGGCAGAAATCGAGGGTCAAGTGGCTGGCGTTAGGGGATAGGAACTCGGGGTTCTTTCACAGGAGCGTAAAAGTTAGGGCAGCCCGGAATAACTTTTCCTCTTTGGTTGATGGCTCTGGGTCAGGTTGTCGTCCCATGAGGACATCTCGAGATCTCTGGTTCATTATTTCCAGGGTCTCTTGGGGTCCCAAGGGGTTGGTTATCGTGACCTCGCTGAGTGTTTAAAGCCAATGGTGGGGTTTTCGTGGTCTGATCAGTGTGTAACTGATCTCACTCGCCCCATCTCGTGAGAGGAGGTTCGAGCTGTTCTCTTTTCCATGAGTAGTGCCAGGGCTCCTGGCCCGGATGGCTTCCCTGTGGGGTTTTTCAAAGCTGCTTGGAGTGTTGTTGGGGATGATTTCGTTTCCGCTGTGCTTCACTTCTTTGATACCTCCTTCCTTCCTCCTGGTATCAATGCCCCCTCTCTTACCTTGATTCCTAAGAAGGTGGGTGCTTCACGGGTTGAGGATTTCAGGCCTATTTCTTGTTGTAATGTGTTGTATAAATGCATTGCAAAGGTTTTGGCTAATCGTCTTCGCGTGTGGCTGCCTTCCTTCATTAGTCCGAATCAGTCGGCCTTTGTTCAAGGTAGGAGCATTGTGGATAACATTCTGCTCTGCCAGGAGTTGGTTGGGGGTTACCACCTCAACAAAGGGAGCCCGCGGTGTGTGCTGAAGATTGACCTCCAGAAGGCTTATGACTCTATTCAGTGGGATTTCTCTTTGGCTTACTGCTTTCGATTGGTACGCCCTGCCAGTTTGTCAACTGGGTCCGGGCTTGCGTTACTTCGCCTATGTTCTCCATCTCGGTGAATGGGTCCTCTTAGGGGGTTTTTGCGGGTAGGCGTGGTCTCCGTCAGGGTGATCCCCTGTCCCCTTACCTGTTCGTCATGTGTATGGAAGTCTTATCGCGGCTGCTGAATTCCCCGCCGCCTGAGTTTGAGTTTCATCCCAAGTGTGAGATGGTTAATCTTACCCATCTTTGCTTTGCGGATGACTTGATGATTTTCTCTGCGGGGAACAGGACTTCCTTGAGGTTTGTTCAGCAGACTTTACTGCACTTCCAGGAGCTATCTGGCCTTGTGGCTAACTCCGCTAAGAGCTCGATGTTCTGCTCGGGGGTTCCTGTCCAGGTGGCTGTCGGTCTGGCTGAGTTCATGGGTGTTGCTCTGGCGACCTTGCCTGTGTGTTACTTAGGTCTCCCTCTCATCTCAGGTCGGTTGTCTTCTCGGGATTGCCAGCCTCTGATTGATCGGATCACCTCTAGGATTGGCAGTTGGACTGCTAGGGCTCTTTCCTATGCAGGAAGGTTGCAGCTTATCCAGTCGGTCCTTCAGAGCTTCCAAGTCTATTGGGCTAGTGTGTTTGTGCTGCCTGCTCGTATAGTCCATAGGGTTGAGAGTTTGCTTCGTTGCTACCTCTGGAAGGGCTCTCCTTCTGGTTGTGGGGGGGCGAAGGTTGCCTGGGCTGACATTTGTTTGCCGAAGAGTGAGGGAGGTTTGGGTATTCGTCATATCCCCTCCTGGAACTCGGCAACAATTATGAAGCTCCTCTGGCTCCTCCTGCTTCGCTCTGGTTCTTTGTGGGTGGCTTGGATGGAGGCGTATATTCTCCGTGGTCGGTCTCTTCGGACGATTCCTGTGTCGTCTACGTGGTCTTGGTGCCTCAAGGCGATTATGGGGCTTCGGGACCAATTCCGTCCACTTATCCGGTTCTCCATTGGTGACGGTTCTAGGTGTCGTATGTGGGTTGATCCTTGGCTGCCTGATGGTCCTATTCTCCCCAGAATTAGTGATCGTATCTTGTATGACGCAGCTAGTCATATTCAAGCTATGGTCTTTGATTTTTTGCTACCTGATGGTTCGTGGCGGTGGCCGGTAGTGTCTCCTGATTTGTTGGAGATCGCCGATGCTGTGCGCTCTACTGTGTGTTTCCCAGGTAGGGAGGATAAGTTGATCTGGGTTCCTGGCGGGATTGGTTTTTCGGTTTCTAGTGCTTGGGAGGCGATTCGCCCCCGTGGGACAGTGGTCCCGTGGCAGGGTTTGCTATGGTTCGGGGGGAATATTCCGCGTCATGCTTTTGTCACCTGGCTGGCCTTGAGGGACCGCTTGTATACTCGTGATAGGCTGGCTAGGTGGATCCCCTCGACACCTACTGATTGTTTGCTTTGTTTGTCCGGGACTGAGTCCCGTGACCACTTGTTCTTCCAGTGCCCCTTTGCGAGTTTGGTGTGGGAGGATATCCTCTGTTGGGGCAGAGCTTCCCGCCTCGTTCTCCCTTGGGATGCTGAGCTTGAGTGGATTTGTCCTGTGAGTGCTGGGCAGCACAAGCGTAAGCTTGTTTGGAGGGTGGCCTGGTGTGCTGTGATTTACCATATTTGGATGGAACGCAATTTGCGTTTTCATGGCCCGGGTCACCGCCCTACTCAGTCGGTTATCGCTGCTATTCGGTCTGATATTTCTTCTGCATTCTCGTCCTGGGCGGGTGCGGTTTCGGCCGTCTCCCCCTGGGATTCTTTTGATTGACTTTGTCTTGTTCTTTGAGTGTGTGCAGGTGTTTTGTCAGGTTTCTCTATGTGGCGCTGTCTCGCTTATGGTGATTGCTTCTTTCCCTGCTCTGTCCCTGGTTCATGCTGTTGTCCCTTCTTCTGGAGGGGTTTCTGGTTTGGTCTGTGTGGCTTGGTTATTTGAGCTTGTCCCTGTGCTTGTTCTTGCTCTGAGATCGCTGCTTTCTGAGGCTTGTTCAGTTGTTGGCTTCTTCATCTGTTTGTCCTTGGCTGTCCTTGTCCTTTCTCCCCTGGTGGGCTTCTTGTGTGGGGCTCTGCGAGGCTAGTCTGTGGGGTGTCCCTAGCTGTCGGAGTGTTTCAGGCGGTGCTTGTTTCTTCTGCAGTTGGCTGTCCTTCTCTTGTTCTGTGGGTGCTCGTTGTCCCCTGCCGGTCCTGGTTCCTAATTGAGTTGTGTTCTGGATGCTTGTTGTCACCCCGAAAGGCGCTTTGTCCTGAGGGTGTGTGGGCTTTTGGTGGGTCCTTGGATCTGACTTTGTCGAGGGAAGCGATGCTGGCTGGGTCCCTGTGGCTTTCTGCCGTGCCTGCATACCGGATGGTTGTTCTTTTGCCATAAGTAGGGGAAGACGAGTTGATGGGCCTCTTATTTGTTCGGTTTCTTGGTCGAGCTTGGGGGGCGGGCTTCTTGCTTGCATTTGATGGATGGCCAGCTTGGCCCCTTATTTCTCAGCATCTGCCTGTCCTCTCTCTGTTTTGCTTGGTGCCCCTTGACCCTGTCTGGAGTCGCTCTTTCGCTAGTACCGGCCGGGGGTTGGATGGCCTGGGGAGTTTTTGTGGGCGGATGAGGTGTCATGCTTCGCGGTTGAGGTGTCACGATTCCTTCGTGTTCTATCTCTTTGTTTCCTCCTGCTTCAGCTGTTTCTTTGCTTTTCAGTTGTGTTACTTTTTTCTGCTTTTTGTCTTTTCTAGCTCCTTCCCGCTTGTGGGTTGGATGCTGGGGTTTGTTGTTGTTTGGTTTATTTGTTGCTTTCCCTCGGGCTGTGAGGTTTCCATTGTGTTGTTTTCGTTTTGTTGTCGTACATTGGTGCTCCCAGTGTTTGTTCTCTTGTTGTTGTGCCCTTTGGCCTCGGGCTTTGAGGCCTTTTGCTTATATATAATCACTTTTGCAAAAAAAAAGTGTGATAGGCAAATTCATATTTGGAACAACTTCCAAATCCGTCAAGAACTTTCTAAGCCATACAGCCTCTTTCGCAGCTTCGCAAGCCGCGACATACTCAGCTTCCATGGTGGAGTCAGCAATAAAACCTTGCTTTATACTCCTCCATACTATTGCCCCTCCGTTAAGAGTGAACATTGATCCCGATGTGGATTTCCTCGAATCCTTATCGGTTTGAAAATCAGAGTCAGTGTATCCTGTAAGGATCAAATCCTTCGCGCCATACACGAGCACATAGTCTCTCGTTCTCCGAAGATACTTGAGGATGTGTTTAACGGCAGTCCAATGATCATATCCTGGATTGGACTGGTACCTACTGACAATTCCCACTGCATAGCATATGTCGGGTCGTGTACATAACATGGCGTACATCAGACTACCGACTGCTGATGCATAGGGAATTCGTCTCATATCCTCAACTTCTTGAGGTGTCTTAGGACGCTCTTCCTTTGACAATTGAATTCCATGCCTGAAAGGTAAAGAACCCTTCTTGGAATTCTGCAAATTCGACACCTTGTCGATATAAGATGCTTGAGACAGCGCTAGCGTTATGTTCTTACGATTCCTTACGATTTGAATCCCTATAACAAACTGAGCCTCTCCCAAATCTTTCATTTAGAATTGGGTCGCTAGCCATTGCTTAACGTCAGTCAGGAACCCTACATCATTCCCAATGAGTAGGATATCATCTACATATAAGACTAAGAAAGCTACAACAGAATTGACTATTTTCTTGTAGACACAAGGTTCGTCAACATTCTGTTCAAAGCCATAAGATTTGATCGCAGAATCAAACCTTATATTCCAGGATCTAGACGCTTGCTTCAACCCATAAATGGATCGATTAAGCTTGCAAACCTTTTGCTCTTGACCGTGAATTATGAACCCCTCTGGTTGAGCCATATAAATACTCTCTTCAAGATTGCCATTCAGAAAGGCTGTCTTGACATCCATTTGCCAAATTTCATAATCATAAAATGTGGCAATGGACAAGAGTATTCTAATCGACTTTAACATGGCAACAGGGGAGAAGGTTTCTTCATAGTCCACCCCTTCCCTCTGGGAATAACCCTTTGCCACAAGTCGAGCCTTAAAGGTTTGCACCTTACCGGCTTGGTCTCGTTTCCTCTTGTAGATCCACTTGCAACCGATAGGTCTTTCACCATCAGGTTGCTCTACAAGGTCCCAGACCGAATTGAAGTACATCGACTCCATTTCGAGGTCCATGGCTTTAAGACACTGGTCCTTGTCTATGTCATCCATTGCCTGTTTGAAGGTCAATGGATCCTCAACGCCGTCATCAGGTATGACGACCTGGGTTTCCGTTAAACCCATGTAGCGGTCGGGTTGTCTCACATCCCTCCCACTACGTCGAGGTATTCTCAACTCTTGAGAAGGACCAGCCTGATCAACAACTCTTGTTGACCCATCTGTAGCTTTCCTGGAAAGTTCGGTCAAAACAATTTTGCTCGAAGGTTGATGATCTCTCATGTGGTCTTCCTCTAAGAACGTGGTGTTTGTCGATACAAGCACCTTGTCCTGTTGAGGATCGTAAAATAGACCACCTTTCGTTTCCTTGGGGTAACCTACGAATAGGCATAATTTTGAACGATGTTCCAACTTCTTTGGATTGGGCACCAACACATGTGCCGGACACCCCCAAATTCTGAAGTGACGTAAACTACCTTTACGCCCTCTCCATAACTCATAAGGTGTTTCTGAAACACTCTTAGAGGGAACCATTGTTGCGTGCTCAATGTGTAAAAGAAATAAGCAATAAGAGAGAGAGAGCACTCAGAACATGCAAGCATACATGATCTTGTAGCAAGTAGTAAGTATTTTTTCATTCGTTTTCCCACAGAGATTTATTATTAGCTACTCGTGAAGTGTATTGTTAAGCAAGAATGGGTGGATTTGATGGGGTAGATTTTGTTTAAAAATGCCTAATTACTAATGAATCAATAAAGGATAGCAACATGAACAAGTGCAAGTCAATGATAAACTCAATCGTGAAGAGAAGAGATTAATATATCCTCCGTGGTCGGTCTCTTTGGACGATTCCTGTGTCGTCTACGTGGTCTTGGTGCCTCAAGGCGATTATGGGGCTTCGGGACCAATTCCGTCCTCTTATCCGGTTTTCCATTGGTGACGGTTCTAGGTGTCGTATGTGGGTTGATCCTTGGCTGCCTGATGGTCCTATTCTCCCCAGAATTAGTGATCGTATCTTGTATGACGCAGCTAGTCATATTCAAGCTATGGTCTCTGATTTTTTGCTACCTGATGGTTCGTGGCGGTGGCCGGCTGTGTCTCCTGATTTGTTGGAGATCGCCGATGCTGTGTGCTCTACTGTGTGTTGCCCAGGTAGGGAGGATAAGTTGATCTGGGTTCCTGGCGGGATTGGTTTTTCGGTTTCTAGTGCTTGGGAGGCGATTCGCCCCCGTGGGACAGTGGTCCTGTGGCAGGGTTTGCTATGGTTCGGGGGGAATATTCCGCGTCATGCTTTTGTCACCTGGCTGGCCTTGAGGGACCGCTTGTATACTCGTGATTGATGGAGCGACTTGCGCAGCGGAAAGCGATTTCGGACCGATGATACTCTAATTTCATCAATTTAACAAATAGAAAACATGCTCAAAAGACGGAATTAAGAAATTAGAAATACATACCCTTGTAGCTCCAATTTCTTCAAGTCCGCCGGCCGATCCTCGTCACGAACTCTTCCGACCTCTTCTCACGAACGCCCCGAGGACCACCCCAAGTAGTCCCGCTATCCTCGGCGCCGCGCAACGGAGTTGTGGGACTCCGAAACAAAGAGAAAAGGAAAAGAAAAAAGGAAGAAAGAAGAAGAAGAAGGAGAGGCAGAGAGCAAAATGAAAAACCTCAATTCAAAAAATGAATTCCATTTTTTCATTTTACGTATACCCCTTTCTAACCTCTTTTTCTTTTTTTTTTTTTTTTTTTAATAGCCAAAGGACACTTGCATCACATGCAAGTGTCCAGCCACAATTATATATATATATTTATATATATATTTAATATTTATTTAAAAAAGAAATTTAAATAAATATAATATATATTTTTTATTAATTAAACTTTTTAATTAATAAATATATATATTTTTTAATTAATTAAACTTTTTAATTAATTAAAATTATTTAATTCAATATCAAATATTAATTAAATAATATGACTAAACTCGGTTTTCCGAAAACCGAATTTTTACACATGAATCCTATTCATGGTTTTGACCATTCCCATATTTAAATCATATTTAAATATGTCCATCCTTCTTCCAAAAATCGAATTTGAACAATTCAAATTCTTTTCATTTTTCTTTTATTTTCTCTTATATTGTTGCACGGCGTTATCCGAGCTAGCCAGGAGAACCTAAAGGACCTACAGATCATGAGCTCCAACGATACGAGATTATTCGGTCAAAACTCTTTCAACCGAACTAACCAACATTCGTTAACCCTCGGAGACTCCACTATAGTCCGAGGGTTGCACTCTCCTCACTGTAGATATATTATGTCCTCTGATATAACCGTCACTGGCAAGTCGACCCTTCACAGGTTGTTCGTAATCACAGCTGGGTCATTTAAACCGTTTAACCCCTGCATTACGTCTTGTTCCTTAAGTACCACTGACACCTCTAATGAACAATAGATCTGTGGTCCAACCAACAGATCAATTAACTCTCTCATCTCATGAGAGTGAGCGCGCTAATTGTTCAAGCCCCGGAGTCAGCTATTAAGGGAACAACCTATCTACTAACCCTGAAGAGCGGGTTAGGAGTGAACTCCAATCTTGCTGTACTATGTCCCCAGCTACCTATTCGACTTTATCCCCAAGATGGTAGGCTTATTGAGTCGGCGCTTATGGGCCACTCTCACCCGTGCAAGTCAAAGGATACTATCGAATAAGCAGGAGTTCATAGCGAGCTCAGGATTGAGATCGAGTTACCTAGGCCATCAATATGTATAAGTCGGTCTCATCAGTAAACGGAGTTATAAAGAGAGAGCGACTTAATACGCGGTTCGGTCTCATGCAAACTCTTTGCACAGGACGCCCTCACTCGCACATCTCCATGTGAAACGATTCGGATCACATCGTTTTGTACAATACAAAGTGAGCCGCATCCAATAGTGTTACCAGGATAAGGTACCCAGCCTTATCCGTATACTATAGACCGTTTTGACTTACTACTTGAGCCTGATCCACAATCATGTCATACATGAGGCTCAAGTACTCATATTCAGCCAAGGATGTTGGTCATTGGTATAGGTTAACCTAAACACATTTCACTTTATACCAGTAAACTATTTTACTGTATAAAACTAATAACTCTTTATTCTAAATAGAGTATTTACAAACATAACAGTTTACAAACCACGAGTTTTAGGACATAGAACCCAACAAACTCCCACTTGGACTTAAACGTCCGTGGTGTACATGTTAGGTGGAGAAAACTAATATATCATATATCAGAAGCTTTCTCCCACTGTCCTCTCCAGCAACTCGGAGCCCTAGACTCTTCTAGGTGTCTATCAAACACTTTAGCCATGAGAGACATAGTAAACTAATCAGCATGAAGTACTACGAGGCTTTCCATGTGACCATCACATCTCCTCATAGCACTATCTGCGAGCTCAACTTATAAACCTATTGCTGCTTCACAAGCTGCAAATAGACTTAGCTACCAACGAGGAATCAGAAATACAACTCTTGTATTCTACTCCTCTAAGTTCAAGGAAAAAACTTTAACCGGAATCCAATCCAATTGGACTAATATTACTGACAGCTCCCACTGCATAGCACATATCGGGTCATGTATCTCAAAAGATACATCTGACCTCCAATATGTAAATACACTTGGGTGCATCTCGTATCCTCAACACTTGAGGTGTCTCAGGAAACCATTTCCATAAACCATCTAATATTGACAACATCTTGTCAATAAAATATTTTAGAGACAACACTAGCGATATGTTCTTACGACTCAGATCAACCCGAATCCTTAGAACAAACTAAGTCTACCTCCAAATAAACTATTTGGGAATGGGTCGCTAGTTAATGCTTATTGCTAGAAAAGAATCCTACATCATTCTCAATGATTAGGATATCAATTACGGAAACCGTTTATGAAAGCTACAACATTGTTTAAACCCTTGTCAAACAAGGTTTATCAAACTTTCGTTCAAACTTCTGTTCAAAGCCATAAGGTTTGATCACCATATCAAACCTTACAATTCAGGATAAAGATGCTTATTCTAATTCATAAATGAATCGAATAGGCTCGCAAACCATTTGCTCTTTGTCCTCGAATTATTAATCTATCTGGTTGAGACTTATAGATACTCAATCAAGATAACAATTCTGCAGAAAAGCTATCTTGACATCCACTTGCCAAATTCTATAAAGATAGAACATGGTAGTGGATAAGAGTCATCTATTTAACTTACGTCTAGCAACAAGAGAAAAAGAGTATACACAATAAACCCTTTCTCTTCGGGACAATCCCATTACCAGAAAGTCAAGCCATAAAGGTTTTCACCTTAGTGGCTTGGTCTCAATACCATCCATAGATTTATGGCTTTGAGCCATATGACCTTGTCTATGTGACCCATTGCCTAATTAAAGACATCGAATCCTCAATGTTATCATCAAGTATGAGAACTTTGAGTTAAAGACAAGCCAGTGCAGCGGATCGAGTTGTCCTACAACCCTCCCACTGCATTGAGGCTTTCTCAACGGTTGAGAAAATCTAGTTTGATCAACAACCTTTGTTGATATCTACAATAGCTTTCGTTACACTGTGAGTCTTAACATGCGAGTTGTTTTCGAGTTTAATAGAACACATCAGTATATATCTTTTGCTAAAAGAACTGTTCATTTATAAAACCAAAAGATATAATATACAAGTGTTCGGTTTAAACCAGAAATATAGACAATAATTACATATAACAAATGTTATTATCTCTATACAACAACTACAAAGACTCCCACTAGTCCAGCTGCAACGATATCTCCATATCTCACAGCGAGAAAACGACTGTCAGGAACTAGTTTCCTGTAGAAAAACAAACACGAATAGTGGTTCCTGAAGACATCCAGGTATGACATTCATATCCACTAAACTTGTTTTGACAAATAAATCACATTTATCTTGTCGTTCTTTCTCAACCTGTTTCTCAGCAAAGTATTTGGAGCAATTACGCTTCCAATACCCATCTTCATTACAGTGGAAACATTTTCCTTTGTCTGAAGACTTCACTTTGCGAACAGTAGGGGCTTTGCTCTTCCTCCTGTTACTCTTCTTCTTCTGAATAATCTCATTACTCAGAGAAGTTGACTTAGACTTACTCCCTGACGCCAACCTCTTAAGGAATTTCTTCGAAGTGACAACACTTGCCTCATTCTCTATTCCTTTGGAAGTGTACAGAGACTGATAAGTCTGAAATGACGATGGTAGCAACGTTTACTTCTGCCGCATTCAAGTGGACCATTATGTTAAGGACAAGCTCCCTAACAAAGGTATCCTCCACTATGCGAGAGTTATAAACGAACTTGAGGATTTCATTACGAAGTGATGAGGACGAGTGTCCACCATTGCTTGTAATGAAGACATGATTTCCTTTACGGAAATCATAACCTCATTCTTCTTGCACAAGGCATCAAATATGCTTGCCAAGATATAGATTTGGGCTTTATCAATAGCCCTAATCCATCCATCGTATGCATCTCGAACACTTTGAGATGCACTCGAGCCAGGAGCTGAAGGACATTCCTTTCGTTAAGACAAACCTCAGGTCGTCCATAACCAGAATCGTATTCAGGTTCGACTTCCATGTTCCGTATTTCTCTCCGGTTAATTTGTCGTGAGCTAACAACTGAATAAAACGAGCTCGACATGCCGAAAAAGAATGTAAATCTATTAGTGAAACGGTTTTAACCTATTTAAACCAATTAAGAAAAATTTAGAAGTAAATAAAGTACCCAAACTTTTTATTTACTAACTACGATACTTTAGTAAGTCAGAATGGTCCCTACCGTAGGGTAGGTGAGCACTCTTTTACTAAATCAAGACATTCTTGACTAAATGCTATCACCAGAATAACTCATATTCCTATAGCATCTTAGTTATCGTTTTTGGTCTGAATTTACTAACTCCTTAGCAAATCCCGTAAGTGTGACCCTTCGTTTTTAGAACGCACAGAACGGCCCCAACATAGCAACCGTATGGAATGTCAGTGTTGGGAATGGCCCTATGTTTCTTTATCCATAAATGGTGACTGAGGTGTTCGATCTCCCATGCCCAGCCCTCCGTTTGGATGGTGCCCCTAGGGCAGCCTGCAGGCGGAACATGAGAATCTCACGGTTCAATCCAACGGAGGAGACCACAGGAAGCACCGACGCACTTCCTTCTCCCACTTACTATAGACACTTACTCCATTCACCTTGCTATTGAAAGTTGCAAACACCACCCGTCTGGAGATGCCCCATATGGCATCATGAGGCCAAGCAAAATTCTCACGTTGTGAACTTTAGGGAGTGCGTAGCAGGAGAGGGATATATCATATATTCCTTCTCAACACATCTACTAAGCATCGTGAACGGTAATTTTAGGGTAAATACTCAGGTTTTATCTGGCTAAGTAAATAAAACCTTAAGTCTAGGCAAACTATTTACCTGAGATGTCTAGGTTATAAACAGATTTAATTAACCTCACACCTCTCAAGCACGCTCATAAAGCCTGGTTAACTTTACTCAAGTACCGGATCGTCCCCAGGTAGGAGGTGTTCCGTCAATTCAATTACCTCCAACCTTAGACAAGATTTCACCGGGTGAGTTTCTCATAACCTTAGCATTTACGAGATTTCGACCTATTCATCTAATGAACCTGATCGACTCATTTAACCCTAAATGAACATGCCATTTATCTTTGTTATATATTTTAAAAGTCTAAGTCATTTTTACAACGCTTGCAAAAGCTAGACTTTCTATAATAACAAACTTCTATATGCTTCTCAAACATACATTCGCTAAGGCATGACAAGTTGAATATTTAACTTCATAATCAATATAACACTTATATCGATTATGCTCATTAAACATACAACTCCTAATTCATAAATTAATATAACACTTATATCAATTTTAAATGAATTAAGCATGCATCCTATACATTATAACAATTATAACATACAATATGCATAAAACTAATGTTGGATGTTTTAATTTCATAATTAATATAACACTTATATTAATTATTCTATTAAGTAAACAACATCAAATTCATGAATTAATATAACTCTTATATTAATACTCATGAATTAAACATGCATATACATTACAACACTTATAATATACAATATGCATAAAACTAGGATAACCAATGTTGTAAGTTCAATTTCATAATTAATATAACGCTTATATCAATTTCTCTATTAAACTAACAACATCCAATTCATCAATTAATATAACTTTTATATTAATTCTCATGAATTCCTAAATATGCATACTATATATTATAACACTTATAACATATTTACTATGCATGGAGCATGCTTCCTACGGTGGGATTTTAAATCTATATGGCATACGTTATGCACATACAAATATGGATTTCAATTAAAACATACATTCACAATGCATAATTAATTAAACACACTAAAGTGGATCGATTTTGGCATTTAGCAAGCAATAACTAATTTATTACAAGCTTGAACAACAAGCTAAGTCTTTCGCCGACTTCGAACTCTTCGCACCGCTTTTGACCAGCTTGCTTCCCCGAACGCTTCGGCCAATTTCTCTTCGAATTTCTCCTCGTATTGCCTAGAGCGAGTTTGAACTTATACCGAACAATTCGGCGCGTTCCAAACTCAAGCTTCTTTCACAAAGAAACCTATATGGACTCTAATGACTCTAAAAAATACAAATTTTTTCAGCACGCATTAACGCCCATACATTCTCGGGCAATTACAAATAATGAAATTCAAAAAGAAACTATGCCAAAATCGATTTTCACTTTAGACGTCCATTCAGAAACAATTTCTAAATTAAAATACCCACCAACTTAAATTGATGCAAATTGAGTTAATCACAAAATCGCTCTGATACCAATTGATGGAGCGACTTGCGCAGCGGAAAGCGATTTCGGACCGATGATACTCTAATTTCATCAATTTAACAAATAGAAAACATGCTCAAAAGACGGAATTAAGAAATTAGAAATACATACCCTTGTAGCTCCAATTTCTTCAAGTCCGCCGGCCGATCCTCGTCACGAACTCTTCCGACCTCTTCTCACGAACGCCCCGAGGACCACCCCAAGTAGTCCCGCTATCCTCGGCGCCGCGCAACGGAGTTGTGGGACTCCGAAACAAAGAGAAAAGGAAAAGAAAAAAGGAAGAAAGAAGAAGAAGAAGGAGAGGCAGAGAGCAAAATGAAAAACCTCAATTCAAAAAATGAATTCCATTTTTTCATTTTACGTATACCCCTTTCTAACCTCTTTTTCTTTTTTTTTTTTTTTTTAATAGCCAAAGGACACTTGCATCACATGCAAGTGTCCAGCCACAATTATATATATATATTTATATATATATTTAATATTTATTTAAAAAAGAAATTTAAATAAATATAATATATATTTTTTATTAATTAAACTTTTTAATTAATAAATATATATATTTTTTAATTAATTAAACTTTTTAATTAATTAAAATTATTTAATTCAATATCAAATATTAATTAAATAATATGACTAAACTCGGTTTTCCGAAAACCGAATTTTTACACATGAATCCTATTCATGGTTTTGACCATTCCCATATTTAAATCATATTTAAATATGTCCATCCTTCTTCCAAAAATCGAATTTGAACAATTCAAATTCTTTTCATTTTTCTTTTATTTTCTCTTATATTGTTGCACGGCGTTATCCGAGCTAGCCAGGAGAACCTAAAGGACCTACAGATCATGAGCTCCAACGATACGAGATTATTCGGTCAAAACTCTTTCAACCGAACTAACCAACATTCGTTAACCCTCGGAGACTCCACTATAGTCCGAGGGTTGCATTCTCCTCACTGTAGATATATTATGTCCTCTGATATAACCGTCACTGGCAAGTCGACCCTTCACAGGTTGTTCGTAATCACAGCTGGGTCATTTAAACCGTTTAACCCCTGCATTACGTCTTGTTCCTTAAGTACCACTGACACCTCTAATGAACAATAGATCTGTGGTCCAACCAACAGATCAATTAACTCTCTCATCTCATGAGAGTGAGCGCGCTAATTGTTCAAGCCCCGGAGTCAGCTATTAAGGGAACAACCTATCTACTAACCCTGAAGAGCGGGTTAGGAGTGAACTCCAATCTTGCTGTACTATGTCCCCAGCTACCTATTCGACTTTATCCCCAAGATGGTAGGCTTATTGAGTCGGCGCTTATGGGCCACTCTCACCCGTGCAAGTCAAAGGATACTATCGAATAAGCAGGAGTTCATAGCGAGCTCAGGATTGAGATCGAGTTACCTAGGCCATCAATATGTATAAGTCGGTCTCATCAGTAAACGGAGTTATAAAGAGAGAGCGACTTAATACGCGGTTCGGTCTCATGCAAACTCTTTGCACAGGACGCCCTCACTCGCACATCTCCATGTGAAACGATTCGGATCACATCGTTTTGTACAATACAAAGTGAGCCGCATCCAATAGTGTTACCAGGATAAGGTACCCAGCCTTATCCGTATACTATAGACCGTTTTGACTTACTACTTGAGCCTGATCCACAATCATGTCATACATGAGGCTCAAGTACTCATATTCAGCCAAGGATGTTGGTCATTGGTATAGGTTAACCTAAACACATTTCACTTTATACCAGTAAACTATTTTACTGTATAAAACTAATAACTCTTTATTCTAAATAGAGTATTTACAAACATAACAGTTTACAAACCACGAGTTTTAGGACATAGAACCCAACAGTGATAGGCTGGCTAGGTGGATCCCCTCGACACCTACTGATTGTTTGCTTTGTTTGTCCGGGACTGAGTCCCGTGACCACTTATTCTTCCAGTGCCCCTTTGCGAGTTTGGTGTGGGAGGATATCCTCTGTTGGGGCCGAGCTTCCCGCCTCGTTCTCCCTTGGGATGCTGAGCTTGAGTGGATTTGTCGGGTGAGCGCTGGGCAGCACAAGCGTAAGCTTGTTTGGAGGGTGGCCTGGTGTGCTGTGATTTACCATATTTGGATGGAACGCAATTTGCGTTTTCATGGCCCGGGTCACCGCCCTACTCAGTCGGTTATCGCTGCTATTCGGTCTGATATTTCCTTTGCTTGCTCGTCCTGGGCGGGTGCGGTTTCGGCCGTCTCCCCCTGGGATTCTTTTGATTGACTTTGTCTTGTTCTTTGTGTGTGTGCAGGTGTTTTGTCAGGTTGCTCTATGTGGCGCTGTCTCGCTTATGGAGTTTGCTGCTTCCCCTGATCTGTCCCTGGTTCATGCTATTGCCCCTTCTTCTGGAGGGGTTTTCTGGTTTGGTCTGTGTGGCTTGGTTTTTGTGCTTGCCCCTGTGCTTGTTCTTGCTCTGAGATCGCTGCTTTCTGAGGCTTGTTTCAAGTTGCTGGCTTCTCCATCTGTCTGTCCTTGGCTGCCCTTGGCCTTTCTCCCTGGTGGGCTTCTTGTGTGGGGCTCTGCGTGGCTAGTCTGTGGGGTGTCCCTAGCTGTCGGAGTGTTTCAGGCGGTGCTTGTTTCTTCTGCAGTTGGCTGTCCTTCTCTTGTTCTGTGGGTGCTCGTTGTCCCCTCCCGGTCCTGGTTCCTAATTGAGTTGAGTTCTGGTCGCTTGTTGTCACCCCGAAAGGCGTTTTTTCCTGAGGGTGTGTGGGCTTTTGGTGGGTCCTTGGATCTGGCTTTGTCGAGGGAAGCGATGCTGGCTGGGTCCCTGTGGCTTTCTGCCGTGCCTGCATACCGGATGGTTGTTCTTTTGCCATAAGTAGGGGGAAGACGAGTTGATGGGCCTCTTCTTTGTTCGGTTTCTTGGTCGAGCTTGGGGGGCGGGCTTCTTGCTTGCATTTGATGGATGGCCAGCTTGGCCCCTTATTTCTCAGCATCTGCCTGTCCTCTCTCTGTTTTGCTTGGTGCCCCTTGACCCTGTCTGGAGTCGCTCTTTCGCTTGTTCCGGCTGGGGGTTGGATGGCCTGGGGAGTTTTGTGGACGGATCGCGGTTGAGGTGTCACGATTCCCTCGTGTTCTATCTCTTTTCCGCCTGCTTCAGCTGGTTCTTTGCTCTTCAGTTGTGTTTCCTTTTTCTGCTTTTTGTCTTTTCTGCTCCTTCCCGCTTGTGGGTCGGATGCTGGGGTATGTTGTTGTTTCGTTTATTTGTTGCTTTCCCTCGGGCTTTGAGGTTCCCGTTGTGTTGTTTTCGTTTTGTTCTCGTACATTGGTTTTCCCAGTGTTTGTTCTCTTGTTGTTGTGCCCTTTGGCCTCGGGCTTTGAGGCCTTTTGCTTATATCTACTCACCTTGGTTTTCAAGGGAGAACGAGGGCTACTAACGACTCCTCTATAGGCATTTTCACACGATTCTCAAGCATTGGATCAACTCACTATGCATCAAACTAACTCATTCTCATGTATCTTCCGATTTCATGCATTAGATTCTTTAGTTTACTCATGTCCAAGTAAGGTCTTAAGCATCTTGTTAAAGCAGCAAGTTATGATTTGTACTAGGAAAACGCCTATTCCTAGGTCCTTCCAGAGGTTAGGAGTTCTTTGGACAAAATGGATGGCCAATCGAAATTGCCCGTGGGATGAAGCTTACATACAATCAATGCATTCGAGAGCTATCCTACATGCTTGGTTCACGTGTTTTAGCCTATAGTATTGTCATTAGCATGCCCCTATGTGACTTAGTTACTCATGGATGTAGAGAGAACAGAAATATTAGATGAAATAGGCATGCTTAGAAGAAGATTAAACTTAAAACAGCAAGGAAAAACAGTAGACAGCAAAGACAAGAAACTGCGAAATAATGAATTGTGCTTCTGATTAATCAAGCGTTTGAACTAAACAAATGAAAACTTAAAGTGATTAACATAAAGACAGAAAGCAACGAAATGGAATGGATAAACTAATGGAAAATAAATAACAACAAAACGGTGCTGGAAATGAAAAGTAAAGACAGAAAGCAGTAAAATGAGCTTGAACGCCTCGTCGCAAACGCCTCGGCTGAAGGGAGAGAAAGGTAAGCCTTGCTTGGATGAATCCAATCAGGAGAGAAGATGAATCTTCTCTCCTTCCTATCAGATTGTCGACTCCAACAGCTGAACCTCTCAAACCAACAGACGGAGAAGAGAATGAATGGAAAAGACTGCGCTGCGAAGAGACTTCTACGCTTTCGGATGATGATCAAACCCTCCTCTTTGACCTCCTTTTATAGTATTCTGCAGGTGCGATTGGGCCAAGGAGAACCATCCATCCTCAACGTCGTACTTCAAAATGGATGGAGGAGAAAGAACGAATCCCTGAAATATCGGATTACAACAGAAAAAGGTTAGCCAACTTACGGATTTCACTTAAAACATTGCGGTTTTAGCAATGTTTCCGCAATGCTTCCGCAATGCACAATTTTCATTCTTTTTCATTCCTTTTCTTTCCTTTTGCACACAAGTCCTAATTTAGCTTCCTTCTTCTAATTCTAATATATAAGCATAGATTTAAGCTAAATCCTTTTTTTTGCAAAAGTGAATATATATAAGCAAAAGGCCTCAAAGCCCAAGGCCAAAAGGCACAACAACAAGAGAACAAACACTGGGAGAACCAATGTACGACAACAAAACGAAAACAACACAACGGAAACCTCACAGCCCGAGGGAAAGCAACAAAGAAACCAAACAACAACATACCCCAGCATCCAACCCACAAGCGGGAAGGAGCTAGAAAAGACAAAAAGCAGAAAAAGGAAACACAACTGAAAAGCAAAGAAACAGCTGAAGCAGGAGGAAACAAAGAGAGAGAACACGAAGGAATCGTGACACCTCAACCGCGATCCGCCCACAAAACTCTCCAGGCCATCCAACCCCCGGCCGGTACTAGCGAAAGAGCGACTCCAGACAGGGTCAAGGGGCACCAAGCAAAACAGAGAGAGGACAGGCAGATGCTGAGAAATAAGGGGCCAAGCTGGCCATCCATCAAATGCAAGCAAGAAGCCCGCCCCCCAAGCTCGACCAAGAAACCGAACAAAGAAGAGGCCCATCAACTCGTCTTCCCCCTACTTATGGCAAAAGAACAACCATCCGGTATGCAGGCATGGCCTCAGGACCCACCAAAAGCCCACACACCCTCAGGACAAAGCGCCTTTCGGGGTGACAACAAGCATCCAGAACACAACTCAATTAGGAACCAGGACCGGCAGGGGACAACGAGCACCCACAGAACAAGAGAAGGACAGCCAACTGCAGAAGAAACAAGCACCGCCTGAAACACTCCGACAGCTAGGGACACCCCACAGACTAGCCTCGCAGAGCCCCACACAAGAAGCCCACCAGGGAGAAAGGCCAAGGGCAGCCAAGGACAGACAGATGAAGAAGCCAGCAACTGAACAGGCCTCAGAAAGCAGCGATCTCAGAGCAAGAACAAGCACAGGGACAAGCTCAAAAAACCAAGCCACACAGACCAAACCAGAAACCCCTCCAGAAGAAGGGGCAACAGCATGAACCAGAGACAGATCAGGGGAAAAAGCAAACGCCATAAGCGAGACAGCGCCACAAAGAGCAACCTGACAAAACACCTGCACACACTCAAAGAACAAGACAAAGTCAATCAAAAGAATCCCAGGGGGAGACGGCCGAAACCGCACCCGCCCAGGACGAGCAAGCAGAAGAAATATCAGACCGAATAGCAGCGATAACCGACTGAGTTGGGCGGTGACCCGGGCCATGAAAACGCAAATTGCGTTCCATCCAAATATGGTAAATCACAGCACACCAGGCCACCCTCCAAACAAGCTTACGCTTGTGCTGCCCAGCACTCACCCGACAAATCCACTCAAGCTCAGCATCCCAAGGGAGAACGAGGCGGGAAGCTCTGCCCCAACAGAGGATAGCCTCCCACACCAAACTCGCAAAGGGGCACTGGAAGAATAAGTGGTCACGGGACTCAGTCCCGGACAAACAAAGCAAACAATCAGTAGGTGTCGAGGGGATCCACCTAGCCAGCCTATCACGAGTATACAAGCGGTCCCTCAAGGCCAGCCAGGTGACAAAAGCATGACGCGGAATATTCCCCCCGAACCATAGCAAACCCTGCCACGGGACCACTGTCCCACGGGGGCGAATCGCCTCCCAAGCACTAGAAACCGAAAACCAATCCCGCCAGGAACCCAGATCAACTTATCCTCCCTACCTGGGCAACACACAGTAGAGCGCACAGCATCGGCGATCTCCAACAAATCAGGAGACACTGCCGGCCACCGCCACGAACCATCAGGTAGCAAAAAATCAGAGACCATAGCTTGAATATGACTAGCTGCGTCATACAAGATACGATCACTAATTCTGGGGAGAATAGGACCATCAGGCAGCCAAGGATCAACCCACATACGACACCTAGAACCGTCACCAATGGAAAACCGGATAAGTGGACGGAATTGGTCCCGAAGCCCCATAATCGCCTTGAGGCACCAAGACCACGTAGACGACACAGGAATCGTCCAAAGAGACCGACCACGGAGGATATACGCCTCCATCCAAGCCACCCACAGGGAACCAGATCAAAAACACCTAAGAGTGTACATCTTTCTAAGATAAATAAGTCTTAAAAATGTCACTTTTGGAGACGTAACACACCCCCAAACTTAAGGTTTTGCTCGTCCTCGAGCAATCTAAGGACTTGCTTAGGCTGCTTTTTTATCCTCTTTAACCACTTGCTGACTCCCCTACATTCCTATCTATAGCAGTGCTGTCCTGTGACACACTTCTAAGTTTACAACTATCCTCTTATTTTGCTTCTTCTGACTTTGCACGCCTAATACTTCTGCTTTTTCATTAACCCCCTACGACTGATCTACTTGCTTCTGTCATATCGTGCAGCTATCCCTAAGGTTTCAAATTCTACCTAGCTTTACCCCAGACTCAGTACATGCTTCTAGTTTTTACTTTTGAGCTACCTAGGATTCCTTAGAGTCATGCCAGTCTTAGTATTAACAATGACAGTAGTACTTTTAGAGAACAACCTAAACCCTGGCATCACTACATTGGACATACATTCATCTCCCTAAACAAGCCTACAAGCTACAACTTTGTGCTCAGCTATTTGAGGATCAGAGTTCTTTTTATTCAGGACATCTAAGCCACAAAGTTGCAACTCCTAGGTATACATTGGTAGTGAACTTTTGTACGTTCACAAATTTCGGGATGTCGAGTCCCGCCAAAATGAAATTTATAAACCCGAATACACCGAGCAATTTGCAGCTAAGTGGCAACGGGGTCGATCCACAGGGAGTGATTAACAATCCTAAATTAATTGAACTAAATTTGCAATGATAAAATAGTGGGAATTGCTTGGGAAAACAGTAGCTAAAATTAAACTAACGCTAACGGAAAATTAGAACGGGAAGTATGAAATTGACGAATTCGATTGATTAGCAAGTGTCGGGATTGAACTAATGTATTTTGGTTCATTGATTGACATGGGAATTAGCCGAGACGTTTCATGCACACAAAATGTTATGTCCCAAACGGGTCCAAAACATCCCAATGAATTAATTAGGTAAGTGCAATCCTAATTAAACATGCCCATTAATTTATCTAAGTTCATGACTCTTAAATTAATTAACAAACAGTAACGGGTACCATTGAGACGAATTAATCCTAGAACTAATTCGATTTATCTCCTAGTCTTAAGCCCGCCATGAGAACGTTAATCAATTCCTATCTCCAACGTCACTTGGGTTCGAATTGATTAGCCATGAGCTAGACTTTCGCTACTAAGTATTGAGGTTTGTCAAAAATCAATATTAGCCTACTAAGCATGCGTAACTAATTATGGACGTCACTCCTAATCGGAAAGGCAAGTTAGTCGTTCTTAATACCGACTAAGAGATGCAAGAAATTCATTCATTCATGCTAAACATATTCAATTAAGCTCAAACCTCACCTAATACAAAAGTAATCAATCCCTAAACTTAACTAATCAATCACTAACCTCTTTAGCTTTCCATGTAGATGAAGGTTTCCCAAGCATCCATGGAGTTTGTCTTCAACATACAACCCAAAAATGGGCAAAAACCAGAAAATGAGGGGAGAAAGCGGCAATCCCGAGGGGAAAAGAGAAGAAGATCCGTTAAAAATCGGAAAATGTGATTTTATACCAGTCGGAGCGTCGAGACGCTAGGGCAGCGTCTCGACGCTGTGCCCTAAATTATCAGCGCGCGCGCACGGGGTGGCGTCGAGACGCTTGCGCGGCGTCGAGCGAGCGTCGAGACGCTTGCGCTCGACGCTTGCTCTCGGGTTTTTCTTCAAATCAGCGCTTTAGACTTCGGAGCGTCGAGACGCTAGGCCAGCGTCTCGACGCCGTCGGCGTTGAGTGAGCGTTTAGACGCGCGCGCTCGACGCTGGCGCTCGTCCATCTTCGGGAATCGTCGGGGCAGCGTCGAGACGCTAGGCCAGCGTCTCGACGCCGAGCAGCGTTGAGACAGCGTCTCGACGCTGCCGCTCAACGCTAGCTCTCGGGTTTGGTGGGCAACTTTTGCCTTTCAATGGCAAATCTTGCCATTTCTTCAATTCTTCAAGCTCCTTCAATCCCGATGCATCCATTAAGCTCTAAAACATCGTTTTTAGCCTCGAAACACGTCCTCGGACTCCTCGAGCTCTTAACAATGAATTTACCTACAAAGAAGGATTTTAATCAATATTGAGCATGATTTTAGCTATAATTAGGGAGCAAATAATAGCTCTATTTTGGAGCTATCAAAATACCCCCAACCTAATTCTTGCTAGTCCTCGAGCAAGGCTATTCTTAAATTATTACCACATAACAGAATTTTGCATGCTATCGACTCAAATCTCAATGCTTCAAAGATCAAGGCATTTACTTAACAAGAAAGCAATTAATCGCATGCACTGATTGAGAGCATTTCGAAAATCTAACCGTTACTCCCCTACGTGTGTGTGTGTTTAGCAAACATATTCTAGCTCACATAGACCCGGAAAAACTTTATGCAACCTTACATCACGTTTTCCCCCTACTTCTAGCAATAAAGAACAGTCTACGGCTTTTCAACAATCAAGAGAGCAACAAATTAAAAGGCCTAATTTTTCTTTTCTTTTGAACTTGCTAAATTTTTGCTTTTTTCTTTCTTTTGCTTCTCTAGGAGAGCCTAACATGTCAAACTTGTCTTCGTTTCAGCTTACCTGCAATTTCATTGCACAATGTATCTGACTACGAGCAAGCTTCACATTTTTAAGGACTAATGCTCACTTCTTAACGTGCACTTTAAGAAGGAGGAGCACCTCAAGAGCTTTTATTTTCATGCCTTTTTTTTTTTACTAGGCTATAGCTTCGCTACACTTCGATTAACCTATCACAACCTATCATGCATCAAGCCTTCCCTAAAGGTGCCTTTCGGGGTGACAACATGATTTCGGGCTAAATAAAGCAATTCTAAGTCTACGGAGTCCAGAATAAGATGCTACCTGCTCGATAGATGCAAGGAAGCAACGACAAAAATTTTAAAAATTTTCGAAAAATGCTCAATTAACGCATACAATCTCATGCTTTTCCTATTATGCACAACGAAGATTTTAAAAGCATATCAAAGATTGTCCTCATCGAACAACATGCAAATTCAGACTACGGCACTTCAAATTCAGAGAAAACCCATGCTCGACAACTACACAGAAGTCCACAGACAAACCACCCCCAACCTTAGAAAAACGCATTGACCTCAATGCATCAACCATCAGATAAAGCAATAAACGAGCAAAATAAGGGAACACGAGAACTTCCCTGATCTTTGCAAGGTTGGCGGAAAGAGGGCACAATCTTTTCTTCTCAACTTGAAGTCCATAAGCCGGCAATCTCTTTATTCTCCTAAGAAAAACGAAACAAAACAAGCAAGTATTAAAAACTAAGCTACTTAAAGTAATAAACTAAAACAAACAGAAATAACAGTTCAAACTCGGGTGCCTCCGAGAAGCGCAAATTTTTAAAGTCGATTGCTCGACTGTATTCTCGGACTCTACTCATCCATAGTCCAACATCTTGGAGGATACTCCATCCATCTTCCTATATCCATCCTTCCTGCCAAAGTCCACAGAAAAGTATTTCCTAGGCTTCTCCTGCACACTAACAACATCATTCCCAAACAATGCATTCACAGTTTCCACATTCACATTCCCATCAGGTTCATCAGTTAATGCATCCATTTTAAACTCACACTTATCCCCATCAAATTCAACAGATAAGACTCCTTTATCAACATCAATTTTAACCTTAGCAGTTTTCAGGAAAGGACGTCCTAAAAGAATTGACGTGGGCATACGAGATGAGTTTTCATTCATTTCAAGCACATGAAAGTCAGCGGGGAAGTGCATATTGTTGACCTTAACAAGAATATCCTCAACTTTTCCCATAGGATGCACAAATGATTTATCAGCCAGTTGTACTATAACATCAGATCTATGCATATATTTCAATTTAAGATCTTGAAAAACATCATAAGACATCACATTAACTGATGATCCTAGATCTAACATGGCATCATGAATCATTTTGTCCCCTAATATGCAAGGTAAAGTAAACTTACCTGGATCCTTGCATTTCATTGGTAGAACAATGCTGGACCTTCTTGAGTCATTCAAGCTTTTCACTTCTTCTTCCGCCTTTTGCTTCCTTTTGGAGGTGCACCAACTCTTAAGAAACCTCGAGTACTTAGGGATTTGCTTGATGGCTTCTAAAAGAGGAATGTGCACCACAACCCTCTTAAAAGTCTCCAAGACTTCTTTATATTCCTTATCAACCTTAGGCCTTGGCTTAGCCAGCCTACTTGGGAATGGCGCAACTGGAACACAACTCTGCTTAGGCACAGGAGATTCCCCATCTTGGTCCTCTTCTTCCATAATTTTGGGACTCAACTGTTTTCTTGGATTGGGAGGCTTGGGCACATACCTTGGGATAACTGGAGGACTTTTCTTCTTTTCGCTCTCTAACTGGGCTGGAGGATCCATCAACCTACTCGGGAATGGGGCTTTAGGCACGTACACTCGAGTACAGGTGGGATCAAAATTTATACCTTTCCATCTTGGCTCAGGAGTCTCCTCCACAGGTGTGGAGATTTCTTTCCCGCTTCTCAAGGATATGGCGCACACTTGCTCACAAGTGTTCGCCATCGGATGTTGCGGCGGTATCCGTGAGCACTGATCCTCCACCTTACTGAGCCTTTCATCTAGCCTCTTTATCACATCAGCCAGACCTCGCACTTGAGCTCCACAACTCTCGAACATGTCCGAAAATTTCCCCAAGTAAGAACTCACCATCTCCTCGACATTTCGATCTGCAACAGAAGATTGAGGTTTTTGTAAGCCTTTGGCTACTATGAGAAGTGAGTCACTTACCTCGAGTACTCGGGCTTTGAGTTCCTTTAGTTCCTTTGAGAGATGGGTATTCTCTACTTCTCCACCACCATACTGCTGAAGGTTCCCGGCCATATTAGAGATCAGAACTCTGGCCTCTGCGGGCGTCTTATCAAGGAGAGATCCTCCACTAGCAGCATCGATCATCTGGCGGTCTCGAGGAAGCACACCATCGTAAAAATTCAGAACGAGGAGATGCTCAGCTATCTGGTGATTGGGATGGCTCCCGCACAGTCGGTTGTACCGCTCCCAACATTCAAATAAATTCTCCTCAACTCCCTGCTTGATCCCATAGATTTGACTCTGGATTTCGGTGGCTTTTGAAGCAGGGAAGTATTTCTCCAAAAATAAGCCCTTCAGTCCGTTCCATGCTGTGACAGACCCAGATGGAAGACAATACAGCCAATCTTTTGCCTTTTCCTTCAAAGTGAAAGGAAAGGCCCTCAAGCACAGTTGGTCTTCTGTCACTCCTTGGGGCATCATCCCCGAACATACCAGATGGAATTCCTTGAGATGCTTCTGAGGATCCTCACCTGCATTACCACAAAAAGAAGGTAGTTGGTTAATTAATCCAGATTTTAATTGAAAATTACCTGGAACTACCGGATACACTATACACAGTGGTTGGCGGTCTACGTCCGGTAATGCCAACTGCTTCATGGTCCTTTGATCCTCAAAATTAGCCTCAGCCTCCATCTCTTCAGCTCTCCTCAAAAATTAAAATAAAACTATACACAAGAACTTAAAAAAACCTCGTCATACTGTACAAGAAGAATAAAAATAAACAGAACCCAAGAGAATAAAAATGAAAAGAAATAAAATAAGATTATTTACAAAAAGAAAAATAAAAATAAAAACACAAAACAAATAAAATTCAATCAATCAAGATTATATTTTTACTCCCCAGCAACGGCGCCAATTTTGGTAGTGAACTTTTGTACGTTCACAAATTTCGGGATGTCGAGTCCCGCCAAAATGAAATTTATAAACCCGAATACACCGAGCAATTTGCAGCTAAGTGGCAACGGGGTCGATCCACAGGGAGTGATTAACAATCCTAAATTAATTGAACTAAATTTGCAATGATAAAATAGGGGGAATTGCTTGGGAAAACAGTAGCTAAAATTAAACTAACGCTAACGGAAAATTAGAACGGGAAGTATGAAATTGACGAATTCGATTGATTAGCAAGTGTCGGGATTGAACTAATGTATTTTGGTTCATTGATTGACATTGGAATTAGCCGAGACGTTTCATGCACACAAAATGTTATGTCCCAAACGGGTCCAAAACATCCCAATGAATTAATTAGGTAAGTGCAATCCTAATTAAACATGCCCATTAATTTATCTAAGTTCATGACTCTTAAATTAATTAACAAACAGTAACGGGTACCATTGAGACGAATTAATCCTAGAACTAATTCGATTTATCTCCTAGTCTTAAGCCCGCCATGAGAACGTTAATCAATTCCTATCTCCAACGTCACTTGGGTTCGAATTGATTAGCCATGAGCTAGACTTTCGCTACTAAGTATTGAGGTTTGTCAAAAATCAATATTAGCCTACTAAGCATGCGTAACTAATTATGGACGTCACTCCTAATCGGAAAGGCAAGTTAGTCGTTCTTAATACAGACTAAGAGATGCAAGAAATTCATTCATTCATGCTAAACATATTTAATTAAGCTCAAACCTCACCTAATACAAAAGTAATCAATCCCTAAACTTAACTAATCAATCACTAACCTCTTTAGCTTTCCATGTAGATGAAGGTTTCCCAAGCATCCATGGAGTTTGTCTTCAACATACAACCCAAAAATGGGCAAAAACCAGAAAATGAGGGGAGAAAGCGGCAATCCCGAGGGGAAAAGAGAAGAAGATCCGTTAAAAATCGGAAAATGTGATTTTATACCAGTCGGAGCGTCGAGACGCTAGGGCAGCGTCTCGACGCTGTGCCCTAAATTATCAGCGCGCGCGCACGGGGTGGCGTCGAGACGCTCGCGCAGCGTCGAGACGCTTGCGCGGCGTCGAGCGAGCGTCGAGACGCTTGCGCTCGACGCTTGCTCTCGGGTTTTTCTTCAAATCAGCGCTTTAGACTTCGGAGCGTCGAGACGCTAGGCCAGCGTCTCGACGCCGTCGACGTTGAGTGAGCGTTTAGACGCGCGCGCTCGACGCTGACGCTCGTCCATCTTCGGGAATCGTCGGGGCAGCGTCGAGACGCTAGGCCAGCGTCTCGACGCCGAGCAGCGTTGAGCCAGCATCTCGACGCTGCCGCTCAACGCTAGCTCTCGGGTTTGGTGGCCAACTTTTGCCTTTCAATGGCAAATCTTGCCATTTCTTCAATTCTTCAAGCTCCTTCAATCCCGATGCATCCATTAAGCTCTAAAACATCGTTTTTAGCCTCGAAACACGTCCTCGGACTCCTCGAGCTCTTAACCATGAATTTACCTACAAAGAAGGATTTTAATCAATATTGAGAATGATTTTAGCTATAATTAGGGAGGAAATAATAGCTCTATTTTGGAGCTATCAATAGTTCAATAATATCGTTACCAAAATTGGCGCCGTTGCCGGGGAACTAAGTGTAATTCGGCCTAATTTAAATTTGATTTGTGAACTTTTGATTTTTATTTTAAAATTTTTGTTTATTCTTTTATTATTTGCAATTTTGATCTGTTTGTTTAAGTGTGCTAGAAGTGCCAAATTTATATTGAGAAAATGGAGATTGATGATGAGATTGGAGTCCCAAAAACGCTCAGACAGTGGACATCATTTGCTCTGGGCCACCAACCTTCTTGTATTTCCTACCCGGAAATTTTAGGTGAGTTTGTGCTTAAATCGGGTTTATTTGACCATTTACCCTCTTTTTGTGGTGAAGCAGATGAGGATCCTTATAAACATCTCAAGGCTTTTCAAATGACAAGTTCTGCGATGAAGCCAGGCAGCATTACTGAAGATCAGCTCTACCTGAGAGCTTTTCCATTCACCTTGAGAGGTGAAGCTCGAGATTGGCTGCATTACTTGCCATCGGGAACCATTTTCACTTGGGAGAAGTTGCAGAGTCTATTCTTGGAAAGGTATTTCCCAGCTTCAAAAGCCAGAGCTGTGAAAAAAGATATCCACCATTTTAACCAAAAGGAGGACGAGGCGTTTCACGAATGCTGGGAGAGATTCATTAAACTCTGTGAAAAATGCCCAAACCATTTGATAGCAGAAGCCGCGCTTATCGAATTCTTCTATGAAGGGTTGCTTCCGCATGACTGCCAGATGCTTGACGCATCGAGTGGAGGAGCCCTTTGGGAGAAGACACCTGCGGAAGCCAGACAGTTGATGTCTAATATAGCTGAGAACCGTCGTCAATACGGGGGAAGAAACGAGCATTCCAAGATGTCTTCCGACATAGAAGTGCTCAAAGAACAAGTATCTCAGGTATTTGGTTTAATTCATACGATGCAAGAAAAATCATCTCAGGCTGTTTCTTCTATTTCAGGTCAAGCCATTGAAGGCATGTTCAAATCGCTTATGGAAGCTAGCAATGAGACCAGGTCACAGATAAAATCTCTAAGAGATGAATTCACGGAGGTGAAAGAAAGAATGAGTAAAATTGAAGCCAAAGCGGAAGGCGTTAGTGCAATAAACCTCAGAAGTAGTAAAGAAGTGCCATCTCAAACCACTCCCGAGAGTCCTCCAAAAGATTCAGAGATATCTCCAGATAAGTGTTTTAAAGCACCCTCTGAAACTGTTGTAACTCCTCCTATGGTTTCTATGAAGTCTTACACCCCCGTTGCTCCTTTTCCTAGTAGGCTAGCAAGGCCATCTAAGGAGGTCGAAGACGCGGATGTTCTTGAGACGCTGAGAAAAGTTGGGATCAGTATACCGCTACTTGATGCAATTCAGCAAATCCCAAGGTACGCCAAATTTCTTAAGGAGATGTGCACTATGAAGAGAAAGACTAAAAGTGCTGAGAGAGTCGTGGTAAGCAAGAATGTTTCTGCCCTGATAACCCAAGGTATTCCAAGCAAATGCCAGGACCCAAGTATGTTCCTCTTGCCATGTACTATAGGGGATAGAGAAATCGAGCACGCTATGCTAGACCTAGGAGCTTCAATTAATGTTATGCCATACTCAGTCTATAAGAATCTCGGTTTAGAAGGTATGCAGGAAACTAGTATAATTATCCAGTTAGCTAATAGGTCTTCTATTCGTCCTCTAGGATTGATTGAAAATGTGTTGGTTAAGGTTAAGGATTTGATCTTCCCTGCTGATTTTTATGTGATAAAGATGGAAGAAAATACATCCACCACTTCTGTTTTACTTGGTAGACCATTCATGAAAACGGCTAAGACAAAAATTAATGTGCATGATGGTACCTTATCTGTTGAGTATGAAGGGGATGTATTCGAATTTAATGTATTTGATGCCATGAAACAACAGGCGGATGTGCATTCTGTCTGTAAAATTGATCTGATAGATACTTTAGAACAGGAAGAATGCATGACTGTCGTTGATGGGGATGACCCACTCGTTTTTACTGAAATTGTTGGCGAAGTTGAAAGTAGTGTTCCCATATTGACTAATTCATCTGAACAACCTACTTTTGCTTTAGAGACATGTGAAAAGCCAACTAAAATATTACCATCTCTTTTGCAGGCTCCCAAGTTGGAATTAAAGGAGTTGCCGGGTCATCTCAAGTATGTATACTTGGGTGAGGTAGAGACACTCCCGGTAATTATCTCCAAGGAGCTTACATCGGAGCAAGAAGGCGAGTTGATCGAGGTTTTGAAAAAGAACAAAAGAGCTATGGGATGGACATTGGCAGACTTGCACGGTTTGAGTCCAGTGCTGTGCATGCACAAGATTCGACTGGATGAGGGAGCAAAACCATCCCGAGAGCCTCAACGGAGACTGAACCCTGCAATGAAAGAGGTAGTGTTGTCTGAGATACACAAACTCCTGGATGCAGGTATTATCTTTCCCATTTCTGATAGCCAATGGGTTAGCCCTATTCATGTTGTACCTAAAAAGACGGGCATAACTGTTATTAGAAATGATAAGGGGGAGTTAGTACCTAAGAGAGTACAAAATGGGTGGAGAATGTGTATTGATTTTAGAAAACTGAATGATGTGACTAAGAAGGACCACTTTCCTATTCCCTTCATAGACCAAATGGTGGAGCGTTTAGCTGGGAAACCATTCTTCTGTTTTCTTGATGGTTTTTCTGGGTTTTATCAAATTCCCATAGCCCAGGAAGACCAAGAGAAGACTACTTTTACTTGCCCATTCGGAACTTACGCATATAGGAGAATGCCCTTTGGGCTCTGTAATGCTCCAGGAACTTTTCAGCGATGCATGATGAGCATATTTTCTGAATTTGTAGAAAAATGCATCGAAGTTTTTATGGATGATTTCACCGTATATGGAAGTTCATTTGAGGATTGCCTGTTTAACTTGTCTAGAGTCATGGAAAGATGCATCGAAACTAATCTTGTTTTAAATTTTGAAAAGTGTCATTTCATGGCCAGTCAGGGCATAGTATTAGGTCACGTTGTGTCAGCTAAGGGGATAGAGGTTGATAAAGCAAAAATTGATGTCATATCTGATTTACCTTACCCCACGAATCTTCGGGAAGTACGTTCTTTTCTTGGTCACGCAGGTTTTTACCGCAGGTTCATTAAAGACTTCTCGAAGATAGTGACTCCGATGACAAGCTTGCTGAAAAAGGATGTTCCATTCTGTTTTGACAAACAGTGCAAGCTTGCCTTCGATGTTCTGAAGAAGTGCTTGACCAACGCACCCATCATTCATCCACCGCAGTGGGGGACTTCTTTCGAGATCATGTGCGACGCAAGCAATTATGCCGTAGGCGCTGTGTTGGGCCAGAGGATAGACAAGAAGAGCCATGTGATTTATTATGCCTCCAGGACGCTCAATTCCGCGCAGATCGGTTACACAACAACAGAGAAGGAGCTGCTTTCCATAGTTTTCGCTCTTGATAAATTTCGGCCATATATTCTTGGATCTAAAGTAATTGTTTTTTCTGATCATGCAGCAGTTCGATACTTGATGAACAAGAAAGACTCGAAGCCTAGATTGCTCAGATGGGTATTATTACTCCAGGAGTTCGACGTCTCTGTTCAGGACAGAAAAGGATCAGAAAACACCGTTGCTGACCACTTGGTCCGTATTGTGCGTAATGAGGACGTTCTGCCTCTGAATGACGAATTCCCCGATGAAGTTCTCTTCCAGGTAAGTGTGGAGACACCATGGTACGCCGACATTGTCAACTACTTGGTCACAGGTACGTTCCCATTCGACTTTTCATATAACCAAAGAGCTAAGCTGAAAAGCGAAGCCAAGACATATGTTTGGGAAGAGCTCGTTTTATGGAAATTTTGTGCTGACCAGGTAATTAGGAAGTGCGTCCCTAAGTCTGAACATAGGTCCATCCTTACCTTTTGCCATGAATTTGCATGTGGGGGACACTTTGGGCAAAATAGGACTGCGAGAAAAATTTTAGATTGTGGGTTTTTCTGGCCATCACTGTTTAAGGACTGTTATGAGTTTTGTAAATCTTGTGATCAGTGTCAGAGAAAAGGGACCATCACTAGTAGGAATGAAATGCTCCAAAACCCCATTTTAACTTGTGAAATTTTTGAGGTTTGGGGTATGGACTTTATGGGACCCTTTCCCCCTTCATTTGGTTTTGTCTATATCTTATTGGCTGTGGACTACGTGTCTAAATGGGTGGAAGCTAAAGCCACCAAAGTTGATACTGCTAATGTTGTTTCCAGTTTTGTCAAATCCAATATTTTTAGCAGGTATGGAGTTCCACGAGCCATCATAAGCGACCAGGGGAGCCATTTCTGCAACAAGACGATCCAGGCCTTGATGAGGAAGTATGGGGTAAATCACAAAATCTCTACCCCGTACCATCCTCAAACCAATGGCCAAGCAGAAGTCTCCAATCGAGAGGTGAAGAGCATCCCCGAGAAAACAGTAAGTCCAGGAAGGAAGGATTGGAGCCTCAGGCTGGACGACGCTTTGTGGGCTTACCGTACGGCTTACAAAACCCCCATAGGGATGTCTTCCTACCGGATGGTTTATTGTAAAGCCTGTCATCTCCCCGTGGAGATCGAGCACAAAGCTTACTGGGCCGTGAAGAAGTGCAACATGGACTTTGACTTGGCGGGCGAAGAAAGACTCCTCAAATTAAAAGAACTGGAGGAGCTTCGCTTGGATGCATATGAGAACTCGAAGACCTACAAGGAAAAGACCAAAATGTTCCACGACAGACGAGTCGTCAGGAAACACTTCGAAGTTGGTCAGAAGGTCCTCTTGTTCAACTCCCGCCTGAAGTTCATGCCAGGTAAACTTCGTTCCAGGTGGCTTGGTCCTTTCATTATAACTGATGTCCATCATTATGGTGCAGTCAAGATTCAGAGCCTGGATACAGAGAAAGAATACACAGTGAATGGCCAGCGATTGAAGATTTTCCATGAGGGAATGTCAGAGGACTTCGACGATCATGCCTACTTGAAAGAGCCTGATTATGAGAAAGGATAAATTGAGTTTTGGTAAAGTCGAGCAATCGACTCTAAAAATTTGCGCTACTCGGAGGCACCCGAGCTTGAACTGTACATGCTTTTGTTTACTTACCGTCTTTAGGATTAGTTTAGATTTCTACTCTGATGTTGTGAATTTTCAGGTGAAAAAATGGCTCGTCCTTGCGGTTTATTGGCTAAGGTTAAAGCGCACTCTCCAACCCTCTAAGTCACGATTCAGGGAAGGTTTTCTTTCCTTTCATTTTGACTATGCGTATTTGGTCCAATGAGGACATTGTCCATTTTTAAGTTGGGGGTGGCGGGTTGTGCCTTATAGTGATGGTCGAGCTTAGTTGTTGAATCCTGATTATGAAAGCATGCTAGTCCGATTATGAAATTCTGTGATGTACTGCTAAGGTCTTCGTATGTGTGTTTGTCGTGAAATTCAGCATAATTGCATATGTTAAGGCCATTTTGAAAAATTTTCAAAAATATTTTCCTGTTTAAGCTTTGCATGTTAGCACTCTATCTTGGATCTGTGGGTGTAGGGTAGCTCTGTTTGTTTTGAAATTCGTTGTCACCTCGAAAGGCAACCTTAGGATGGGCTAAGATTCGCCCTTGTTTGTAATCCATGCGCTTAAAAGTTCAACATGATTTTTAGGCTAAAAATAAAAATGAATGCAAGCTCATAAAAAGAAATTAATCTCCTGAGGTGTTCCTCCTTCTTGAGTTTCCTTAGTAGCCAGGGGCGGTCGTGAAACCCACGGTCGCCACTGCATGAAAAGGAAGCACAAAGAAGTGAACGCTAGTCCTTAAAAATGTGAATTTTGCCCGTAGTCAGATGCATTGTGCAATGAAATTGCAGGCAAGCTGAAACGAAAGTAAAATTGACATGTTAGGCGCTCATGGAGATCAAAGAAAAAGAGAGAAAAGATGCCTTGCGATATATTACTTGCATAGACGGTGAATTGCCCTTAGACTGTTTTGTTAAGCCATAAGTAGGGGGAAAGCGAAGTTTTAGGATAGATAGAGCTGTTCTAAGCCTGTTGAAATCTAAGATCGAGGAGCTAAGTCCGAAGCATAAATAGGGAAGCATCTTTAAATTTTTCAAATTGTTCTTAACCAATGCATGCATGCAGTTGTTTCCTTCAAATGCAAATGCCCTGTCGTTCCCAGTACTGAGAATCGAGTCCCTAGCATGTATTCTCGTTTTATTTGATTAATCAGAACTCCACCTTGCTCGAGGACTAGCAAGAATTAAGTTGGGGGTGTTTGATAGCTCCATTTTGGAGCTATAATTATGTCCCTAATTCACGTTTTATTATTGGCTTAATCTTGCTTTTATGTGATTATTGCAGGTGTTCTCGGTGATTCGCTCTCGAGAGCGTTTCGGCGTTTTTCAGAGCCTAATATCGCATTTTAAAGGCCTAAGAACACTTCCGGGGAAGATCCATGCAAAGGAATGAGGGTTGAGCGCTTTGGGGAAATTGAAGGCAGAAATCCAAGAAAAACCCGAGAGCTAGCGTCGAGCGACAGCGTCGCGACGCTAGCTCGACGCTGCCAGAGCGTCTCGACGCCCCGAAGTTTGAAGCGGTGATTTGAAGAAAAACCCGAGAGCAAGCGTCGAGTGATAGCGTCTCGACGCTCGCTCGACGCCGACAGCGTCTCGACGCTGTGCGAGCGTCTCGACGCCACCCCGACTGCGCGCGCGCGGATTATTTAGGGCGCAGCGTCGAGACGCTGCCCTAGCGTCTCGACGCTACGACGGACTACTTAATATTTTTGTCCGATTTTAGCCGCCATTGTCATCTTCTACCTGGAGCTCCGCGCCTGATTTGACGTCCAGCAGCTGTTTTCCACCATGGGAGGGGCTAGGAAGCTCGATTTGAAGCCATCCCACACCACACAAGTCATGAGTGAGTAGATTTACCGTTTTTGGCTCGGGATTGTAAAGGATAAATGTAGTTTGAACTCTTGGTGAGGTTGTAGGATTGAAATTCTGAATTGGTTGGATATTTTAATGAATTGAATTCTATTTCTTAGCTTAATCTATGAGCATGATCAAATGATTTAGGATTAGGCACCCTTGATTTTGAGCATGTTCATTTGTTAAAGGATTTGATGCCGTGCCTCTCGTTTCCGCCGAGTAACAAGGAATTATGACACCTTGAGCGTATTGGCGTCCTTGCGCTCTTGGTGTTCGTTCTTCCCGAATTAGAATTCCAAATCGACATACTAATTTCGCGTCCAAATTAGATAGTTGTCACAGTTAGCTTGTTGCTACTGTTCGGTCTTGGGAGAGCGTTGGCCGCCAATGTCCGAACGGTATGCTTGATTAGAATTATTATTTATGTCTAATTAAATCCATGGAGCATGTCTGGGTTATTTATTAATTTTGGACAAGCTGTGCATTCGTTAAATTATTTAACCATAATACTCGTCAACCTATGCTCCAAGAGGCACGCTAAATTTACCCTCGATCGTCCCGAGTCGGAAACTCCGTTAGTTAAATTCCTACTGTTTGCTTTGTTCCCACTTAGTTAATTGAAAACCAACAAATCCCCCATATTTCATTCATTTTATTAGTTTGCAAATTAAATAAAGATTAAGTCAAGCTACCTTAATTCCCTGTGGATCGACCCCGTTGCCGCTACTCTACTAATAGTTTAGTGAATCCGGGCATTTATAAATTCATTTTGGCGGGTCTCGACAACCCGATGATTGGCGATAGTTCAATAATATCGTTACCAAGTGTCTGAGGTGGCACACCCACAAACTTGTCCTAGAAGCATCTAGTCTAAAGTAAAACAAAGAGAATCTAAAAGCCCTAGGCATAGACAGAACATTCCAAAAGCAAACATCACAGCAGCAGAAATTTATAAAAACAGTCAGGCAAGGACTTAAAGCTATGCATGCTTAGCACTTTTAAGAGGCTAATTTAAACTATCAAAGGTGTCTTATGACACTCATCCAGCATGCATTTAGATAAGCTATATAAGGTAGTCAAGATAGCAGCAAAAGACAAAATTTAAACAGAACCAGCCTAGCTAAACAGTCAGTCAAAAACATGCATTTACTAATAAAAATTGCGGATTCCGCAATTATTTCGCAATGGATACCGGGCAGATATATCAGTGATCAAGGCCCCTATGAATGCTCTTTCTAGTCATTTAAGCTATACAAAAAAGGAAACTAAACTAATCTACCTATTCAGATACCATCTAACTACACTAAACAAATTTAAACAACAAAAACAAAGAACTAAAAACAGATCAAAATTTAACTCAAAACAGCAGAATTCACATGGTTCAACAAAAAGCAGTTTGATTATTTTTTTTCTTTTAGGGAACAGAAATACTCCCTTGAGTGCTAATCAGTCTAGCACTCAGATGTCCTCATCATCATCATCCCTCCTTGGTCCTGGAGGCGCCCATGGTGTCAGTAGGTCCGTGGGGAACTCAGGAAAGATGCAGCCCAATTGGTCAGCAACATCTTTATCCCTTGCCTGCGCATATGTGGCTCATTGCGCCATCTTCTATTGCAGGTCCATCAGGCAGGCCATCGATAGAGACTGAGCAGCAGCCAGGCCATCTAGCTCGAACTCCATGTTTCCCTTTCTGCGCATCCTCAGGGCAGTAGGCAACTCCAGGTGCCCCGTGTAGGCCAGCTGCCTTTCCATCCGCTCGATTCGTACCCCTGCACGTAAGCAAAGCTTAGTGATTGTATTAGGAAAGAAAAGTGGACCCTTACCCTTTTTGGCGCAGTCAGCGATTGAGGCTGCAATGACCTCGCCCACATTGATTGTGAGGCCCCTCATGATCGCATAGACCAGCAGCGATCTGCTTGGTTGATGGTGGTCTCGTGGGTTACTGGGGACAGCTTCCTCCGCACGAAGGAAAACCAGACAGCTGCCTTGGCTGTGAGGGTAGCACTCATCAGGGTGTGCTTCCCATTGCGTGAAACTGTCCACGCTGCCTCAGGTTGGCCAATGATCCGAATTGCTTCCTCTAGGACAGCTTCTGTTGGCTCATCAACGATCCTGGCATAGTCAGTGTGCTTTTGCCCCTTGAGGCCATAGGCTTCATTGATTGCCTTAGCTGAGAAATCCACCTCGACTCCTCTGACCACAGATAGGCCATCCTCAGGGTTCATCAAATTGGCGTAAAAATCATACACCATGCTGGAGTAGGCGGGGATGGGCGGTCTGCACAGCTCTTCCCAGCCATGATTGGTGATCCCTGCGCGCAAGAATTGCGGCAGGTCTGCTAGCGCGTCGAGGAACCCTTTCTCGTGCAGCAAGTCCCTCTTCCTTAACTCAGTGCCTCTGGACTCAGCATCAGAGGACACATACCTCACAGATTGAGGCTCATCTTCGAGGTACAGCTTGGCTTTCCCCTTGTCTTTTGGTTTGGCTGATTCAGCAGCCTCGATCTTGAGCTTCTTTGGGGAAGGCTCACTACTAACCTTCTTTGATGAAGGCTCACCCCTGGCTTTCTTTTTCTTGGTCTTCTTCGATGCTTTTGGCCGTTTGGCCTTGACAACCTTCGCGGCTTTCTTTCTCAATCTCGCCTTGGTTGTGATCTGTTGGAGGCAATCCCCCAATGTCTCCTCCATCGAATCATCCCCCTGCGCTGGGCTCTCGGGGCTGACTTCCCTCAAAGGAGAGAAGACCTCTTCTTCTTCAGCTTCTTCACCGCCCTGCACCGATTCTTGATGCTCTGCATCTGGGATTTCAGGTTCAGGCGTCTGGGAGATGGGTGATGCTTCAGGGCTCTGCGGCGGTGGAGATGGTTCAGAGCTCTGTGGCGACGGAGATGGTTCAGGGCTTCGCGCCGGTGGAGATGGGGAATGGCTTTGCCTGGCCGTCGCGTAGGATGGACGGCCACTCTCTCGACTCTCCACAGAGGGAGTCTTCTTCTTGATTGCTGCATCAGCCACAGCCATACTCCACTTTCTCTTCTTGGGCGTTCCTGCTGGTTCAGATGGTCCAGCAGGAATCTCCGTCACTACCTTCCACTTCTTCTTGCGAACAGGAAGCTTAGGAAGGCGTTCAGTTCGCGCGGCCTCAGCGTCTGCCAAGGCAAGAAGTGCCTCTCTCGCAGCGATCTTAGCGTCGTCAGCCTTCTTCTTGGATGCAGATCTCTCAGCTCTCGTTAGCACCATGGTGGAATCGTAGAAATCTGGAAAGAGGAATTGCAGAGGAAGAAGGAGAGAGCTTTCTTGGAGTTCAGGGAATGAGGGAAACGTACGGATCAGAGCGCTTCTAACGGCTATAAGTAATGATGGAAATCCCAACGGCTATTTCTGTTGCGGATTTCGCAAATCTACCGCAATTAAATGGCCGTTGGAGATTTCCTTCGTTTCAACTGCCCATATTTCCTCAACTTAATCTTCGATTTGGCCCAATATCTTCCCCGATTTTTTATCCTAGATTCATCTCCTTGATTCCCTCTATCGATCCCCTATTAAAAGAAATAAAATCAACATCAAATTCGTAATTAAAATCACACAAAAATATACCCAAATCGTAACCGAAAGAATAGCAAAAAAATAAACTAAGGCATAGCCTCGCATGAACGAGCACAGTGATCACTCGTCCTCTCTCGTTCTTATTTTCACGTTTCAGTCAAAAGGAAGGCCGAGAGAGTCTTCACATCTCCTTCCTCATAATAATGCTTCAATCGTGCACCATTAACCATGAACGGTTGCCCTTGCTGCAGGTTCCTAATCTCGATTGCACCATGAACAAACACGTTAGTTATCACAAAAGGACCTGACCATCTGGACTTAAGTTTGCCTGGAAATAATCTCAACCTTGAGTTAAATAATAAGACAACTTGGCCTTTCTTAAAGTCCTTAATCCTAAGTCTACTATCATGCCAAATCTTAGTCTTTTCCTTATACATTTTAGCATTTTCATAGGACATATGTCTAAGCTCATCAAGTTCATGTAATTGCAGAGACCGCAATGTTCCCGCATCGGTCACGCAATAATTAAGTTCTTTTAAGGCCCAAAATGCTTTAATTTCCAATTCGAATGGTAAGTGACATGCTTTGCCATACACAAGTCTATAAGGAGACATACCTAGGGGTGTCTTATATGCAGTTCTATATGCCCAAAGTGCATCCTCGAGTTTAAAAGACCAATCTTTTCTATTGGGTTTGACCACTTTTTCGAGTATGTTTTTAATCTCCCTATTTGAAATTTCACCTTGGCCATTCGAATGTGGGTGATAAGGGGTGGCTACTCTATGTCTAACATTGTATTTAGCCAACACTTTTTCCATTGCCTTATTAATAAAGTGTGTCCCTTCATCACTAATGATAGCACGAGGTGTTCCAAACCTAGTAAAGATATGCCTATTAAGAAACTTAATGACTGTTTTGGCATCATTATTTGGACATGATATGGCTTCTACCCATTTAGATACATAGTCTACAGCTACAAGTATGTAAAGGTTACCTGATGATGGGGGAAATGGTCCCATGAAGTTAATGCCCCACACATCAAAGAGCTCCAACTCTAAGATGTAAGTGAGAGGCATCTCATCCTTGCGACTAAGGTTACCTGTTCTCTGGCATTCATCACAGCTGTGTGCGTATTCGTGGGCATCTTTGAAGATCGTGGGCCAATAGAAGCAACTCTGGAACACCTTTGCGGCTGTCCTTTGGCCACCAAAATGTCCACCATAGGGGGCTGTATGGCAGTGCTGCAGCACAGACTTCGCCTCAGCAGCTGACACACATTTCCTCAGCAAACCATCTGCACACGTCTTGTAAAGTGTAGGATAATCCCATATGAACTTCGTAGCTTCATGCAGGAACCTCTTCTTTTCTTGGCCTCCCTTGAAAGTTGGTAGTACCTGCGATGCAAGGAAGTTAGCAATGTCAGCAAACCAAGGTTCCTCATCATTATCACGATGGGCTAATACAAAGACATGCTCATCGATAAAGGCATCAGAAATTGCGGTTTCCGCAATTTTATCGCAATTATGCTGCAATCTAGAAAGATGATCCGCAACCACATTCTCACATCCTTTCTTATCTCTAATGTCCAGATCAAACTCTTGCAGTAACAATACCCATCTAATCAACCTAGGCTTAGCATCAGCCTTCCTCATAAGGTACTTTAGTGCAGAGTGATCTGTATACACGATTGTTCTAGTGCCTACAATGTAATTCCTAAACTTCTCACAGGCAAACACTACAGCTAGCATCTCCTTCTCAGTGGTTGTGTAATTACGTTGTGCCTCATTAAGTGTCTTACTAGCATAGTATACAGGGTGTGTTAGCTTGTCAATCTTTTGTCCTAGCATAACCTCTACAGCATAGTCACTTGCATCACATAACATCTCAAATGGGAGGTCCCAATTTGGTCCTACTATAATAGGTGCTTTGACTAGTGCTTCCTTAAGGGTTTTTCAGGCTAGTAAACATTCTTTAGAGAAGATGAATGGTTTATTCAGCTCTAGAAGCTCACACAAGGGCTTGGAGATGTTTGAAAAGTTCTTAATGAACCTTCTATAGAAACCTGCGTGTCCTAAGAAGCTTCTAATGGCTTTCACATTCTGAGGTTCCACCAACTTCTCTATTATCTCAATCTTGGCCCTATCGACCTCCACTCCTGCTCTAGACACTCTATGACCTAGGACTATCCCCTCTTCCACCATGAAGTGGCACTTTTCTCAATTAAGGACTAGGTTAGTCTCCTCACACCTAGCCAGGACTTGTCCTAAGTTCTCTATACAGTTTGTGAATGAATCACCAAAGACTGAGAAGTCATCCATAAATATCTCTATCATGGATTCATCTAAGTCAGAAAAGATTGCCAACATGCACCTTTTGAACGTTGCCGGTGCATTGCATAAGCCAAAAGGCATTCTGCGAAAGCCAAAGGTTCCAAAAGGGCAAGTGAAGGTGGTCTTCTCCTGGTCCTTAGGGTCTATAGTGATTTGGTTATATCCTGAATAACCGTCTAGAAAGCAGTAATAAGCTCTACCAGCTATCCTGTCTAACATCTGATCTATGAATGGTAGAGGGAAGTGATCTTTTTTTGTTTCCTTATTCAATTTCCTATAATCCATACAAACTCTCCATCCTGTAATAGTTCTAGTTGGAATCAGTTCATTGCTCTCATTTACTACTACAGTCATCCCCCCCTTCTTAGGTACACATTGTATAGGACTTACCCACTGACTACTAGCTATAGGGAAGATTACACCTGCATCTAACCACTTTATGATTTCTTTTTTAACTACCTCTTTCATAGAGGGGTTCAACCTACGTTGGTGATCTACTCGGGGTGTATGTTCTTCCTCTAAGATTATTGATAGCTCCATTTTGGAGCTATAATTATGTCCCTAATTCACGTTTATTATTGGCTTAATCTTGTTTATATGTGATTATTGCAGGTGTTCGCGGTAATTCACCCTCGGGAGCGTTTCGGCGCTTTTCGGGGCTTAATATCGCAATTTAAAGGCCTAGGAACACTTCCCGGGAAGACCCGTGCAAAGGCATGAAGGTTGAGCACTTTGGAGAAATTTAAGGCAAAAATCCAAGCATCAACCCGAGAGCTAGCGTCGAGCGACAGCGTCGCGACGCTAGCTCGACGCTCCGAAGTCTGAAGCGCTGAATTGAAGAAAAACCCGAGAGCAAGCGTCGAGCGATAGCGTCTCGACGCTCGCTCGACGCCGACAGCGTCTCGACGCTGGTCGAGCGTCTCGACGCTGGTCGAGCGTCTCGACGCCACCCCGACTGCGCGCGCGCGGATTATTTAGGGCGCAGCGTCGAGACGCTGCCCTAGCGTCTCGACGCTACGACGGATTACTTAAGTTTCTGTCCGATTTTAGCCGCCATTATCATCTTCTACCTCGAGCTCCGCGCCTGATTTGACGTCCAGCAGCTGTTTTCCACCATGGGAGGGGCTAGGAAGCTCGATTTGAAGCCATCCCACACCACACAAGTCATGAGTGAGTAGATTTACCGTTTTTGGCTCGGGATTGTAAGGATAAATGTAGTATGAACTCTTGGTGAGGTTGTAGGATTGAAATTCTGAATTGGTTGGATATTTTATTGAATTGAATTCTATTTCTTAGCTTAATCTATGAGCACGTTTGAATGATTTAGGACTAGGCACCCTTGATTTTGAGCATGTTCATTTGTTAAAGGATTTGATGTCGTGCCTCTCGTTTCCGCCAAGTAACAAGGAATTATGGCACCTTGAGCGTATTGGCGGCCTTACGCTCTTGGTGTTCGTTCTTCCCGAATTAGAATTCCAAATCGACATACTAATTTCGCGTCCAAATTAGATAGTCGTCACAGTTAGCTTGTTGCTACCGTTCGGTCTTGGGAGAGCGTTGGCCGCCAATGTCCGAACGGTATGCTTGATTAGCATGATTATTTATGTCTAATTAAATCCATGGAGCATGTCTGAGTTATTTATTAATTTTAGACGAGCTGTGCATTCGTTAATTTATTTAACCATAATACTCTTCATCCTATGATCCAAGAGGTTTGCTAAATTTATCCCCGATCGTCCCGAGTCGGAAACTCCGTTAGCTAAATTTTCCCATTTGTTTTGATCCATCTTAGTTACGTAAAAACCAACAATTCCCCCTTATTTCACTTATATTAATAGTTTGCAAATTTAATTAAGATTAAGTCAAAATACCTTAATTCCCTGTGATCGACCCCGTTGCTACTACTCTACAAATAGTTTAGTGATTTCGGGCACTTATAAATTTATTTTGGCGGGTCTCGACAACCCGATGATTGGCGATAGTTCAATATTATCGTTACCAAAATTGGCGCCGTTGCCGGGGAATCAAGTGTAATTCGGCCTAATTTAAATTTGATTTGTAGACTTTTGATTTTTACTTTAAAATTTTTGTTTATTCTTTTATTATTTGCAATTTTGATCTGTTTGTTTAAGTGTGCTAGAAGTGCCAAATTTTTATTGAGAAAATGGAGATTGATGATGAGATTGGAGCCCCAAAAATGCTCAGACAATGGACATCATTTGCTATGGGCCATCAACCCTCTTGTATTTCCTACCCGGAAATTTCAGGTGAGTTTGTTCTTAAATCTGGTTTAATTGACCATTTACCCTCTTTTTGTGGTGAAGCAGATGAGGATCCTTATAAACATCTCAAGGCCTTTCAAATGACAAGTTCTGCGATGAAGCCAGGCGGCATTACTGAAGATCAGCTCTACCTGAGAGCTTTTCCATTCACCTTGAGAGGTGAAGCTCGAGATTGGCTGCATTACTTGCCATCGGGGATCATTTTCACTTGGGAGAAGTTGCAGAGTCTATTCTTGGAAAGGTATTTCCCAGCTTCAAAAGCCAGAGCCGTGAAAAAAGATATTCGCCAATTTGAGCAAGGAAAGGACGAGGCATTTCACGAATGCTGGGAGAGGTTCATTAAACTCTGCGAGAAATGCCCGAACCATTTGATAGCAGAAGCCGCGCTTATCGAATTCTTCTATGATGGGTTGCTTCCGCATGACTGCCAGATGCTTGACGCATCGAGTGGAGGAGCCCTTTGGGAGAAGACACCTGCGGAAGCCAGACAGTTGATTTCTAATATGGCTGAGAACCGTCGCCAGTACGGAGGAAGGAACGAGTACGCTAAAATATCTACCGACGTAGCAGAGCTCAAGGAACAAGTATCTCAGGTATTTGGTTTAATTCATGCGATGCAAGAAAAATCATCTCAAGCTGTTTCTTCTATTTCAGGTCAAGCCATTGAAGGCATGTTCAAATCGCTTATGGAAGCTAGCAATGAGACAAGGTCGCAGATAAAATCTCTAAGAGATGAATTCACGGGGGTGAAGGGAAGAATGAGTAAAATTGAATCCAAAGCGGAAGGTGTTAGTGCGATAAATCTCAGAAGTGGTAAAGAGATACCATCACGTACCACTCTCGAGAGTCCTACAAAAGATTCAGAGATATCTCCAGATAAGTGTTCTCAAGCACCCTCTGAAACTGTTGTAACTCCTCCTATTATTTCTATGAAGTCTTACACTCCCGTTGCCCCTTTTCCTAGTAGGCTGGCAAGGCCATCTAAGGAGGTCGAAGACGCGGATGTTCTTGAGACATTGAGAAAAGTTGGGATCAATATACCGCTGCTTGATGCAATTCAGCAAATCCCAAGGTACGCCAAATTTCTAAAGGAGATGTGCACCATGAAGAGGAAGACTAAAAGTGCTGAGAGAGTCGTGGTAAGCAAGAATGTTTCTGCCCTGATAACCCAAGGTATTCCAAACAAATGTCAGGACCCAGGTATGTTCCTCTTGCCATGTACTATAGGGGATAGAGAAATCGAGCACGCTATGCTAGACTTAGGAGCTTCAATTAATGTTATGCCATACTCAGTCTACAAGAGCCTCGGTTTAGATGGTATGCAGGAAACCAGTATAATTATCCAGTTAGCTAATAGGTCTTCTATTCGTCCTCTAGGATTGATTGAAGATGTGCTGGTTAAGGTTAAGGATTTGATCTTCCCTGCTGATTTTTATGTGATAAAAATGGAAGAAAATACATCCACCGCTTCTATTTTACTTGGTAGACCATTCATGAAAACCGCTAAAACAAAAATTAATGTGCATGATGGTACCTTATCTGTTGAGTATGAAGGGGATGTATTCGAATTTAATGTATTTGATGCCATGAAACAACGTGCTGATGTGCATTCTGTCTGTAAAATTGATCTGATAGATACCTTAGAACAAGAAGAATGCATGACTGTTGTTGATGGGGATGACCCACTCGTTCTTACTGAAATTGTTGGCGAAGTTGAAAGTAGTGTTCCCATATTGACTGATTCTTCTGAACAACCTACTTTTGCTTTAGAGACATGTGAAAAGCCGACTAAAATATTACCATCTCTTTTGCAGGCTCCCAAGTTGGAATTAAAGGAGTTGCCGGGTCATCTCAAGTACGTGTACTTGGGTGAGGTGGAGACACTCCCGGTAATTATTTCCAAGGAGCTTACATCGGAGCAAGAAAGCGAGTTGGTTGAAGTGTTGAAAAAGAACAAGAGAGCCATTGGATGGACGTTGGCAGATTTGCACGGGTTGAGTCCAGTGCTGTGCATGCACAAGATTCGGCTGGATGAGGGAGCAAAACCATCCCGAGAGCCTCAACGGAGACTGAACCCTGCAATGAAAGAGGTAGTGTTGTCTGAGATACACAAACTCCTGGATGCAGGTATTATCTTTCCCATTTCTGATAGCCAATGGGTTAGCCCTATTCATGTTGTACCTAAAAAGACGGGCATAACTGTTATTAGAAATGATAAGGGGGAGCTAGTACCTAAGAGAGTACAAAATGGGTGGAGAATGTGTATTGACTTTAGAAAACTGAATGATGTGACTAAGAAGGACCACTTTCCTATTCCCTTCATAGATCAAATGGTGGAGCGTTTAGCTGGGAAACCATTCTTCTGTTTTCTTGATGGTTTTTCTGGATTTTATCAAATTCCCATAGCCCAGGAAGACCAAGAAAAGACTACTTTTACCTGTCCATTCGGAACTTACGCATATAGGAGAATGCCCTTTGGGCTTTGTAATGCTCCAAGGACTTTTCAGCGATGCATGATGAGCATATTTTCCGAATTTGTAGAAAAATGCATCGAAGTCTTTATGGATGATTTTACTGTATATGGAAGTTCATTTAAGGATTGCCTGTTTAACTTGTCAAGAGTCATGGAAAGATGCATCGAAACTAATCTTGTTTTAAATTTTGAAAAGTGTCATTTCATGGCCAGTCAGGGCATAGTATTGGGTCACGTTGTGTCTGCTAAGGGGATAGAGGTTGATAAAGCTAAAATTGATGTCATTTCTGATTTACCTTACCCCACGAACCTTCGGGAAGTACGTTCTTTTCTTGGTCACGCAGGTTTTTACCGCAGGTTCATTAAAGACTTCTCGAAGATAGTGACTCCGATGACAAGCTTGCTGAAAAAGGATGTTCCATTCTGTTTTGACAAACAGTGCAAGCTTGCCTTCGACGTTCTGAAAAAGTGCTTGACCAACGCACCCATCATTCATCCACCGCAATGGGGGACTCCTTTCGAGATTATGTGCGACGCAAGCAATTATGCCGTAGGCGCTGTGTTGGGCCAGAGGATAGACAAGAAGAGCCATGTGATTTATTATGCCTCCAGGACGCTCAATTCCGCGCAGATCGGTTACACAACAACAGAGAAGGAGCTGCTTTCCATAGTTTTCGCTCTTGATAAATTTCGGCCATATATTCTTGGATCTAAAGTAATTGTTTTTTCTGATCATGCAGCAGTTCGATACTTGATGAACAAGAAAGACTCGAAGCCTAGACTGCTCAGATGGGTATTATTACTCCAGGAGTTCGACGTCTCTGTTCAGGACAGAAAAGGATAAGAAAATACCGTTGCTGACCACTTGAGCCGCATCGTGCGTAACGAAGATGACTTGCCTCTGAATGACGAATTCCCTGATGAAGTTCTCTTCCAGGTAAGTGTGGAGACACCATGGTACACCGACATTGTCAAGTACTTGGTCACAGGTACGTTCCCATTCGACTTTTCATATAACCAAAGAGCTAAGCTGAAAAGCGAAGCCAAGACGTATGTTTGGGAAGAGCCCGTTTTATGGAAATTTTGCGCTGACCAGGTAATTAGGAAGTGCGTCCCTAAGTCTGAACATAGGTCCATCCTTACCTTTTGCCATGAATTTGCATGTGGGGGACACTTTGGGCAAAATAGGACTGCGAGAAAATTTTAGATTGTGGGTTTTTCTGGCCATCACTGTTTAAGGACTGTTATGAGTTTTGTAAATCTTGTGATCAGTGTCAGAGAAAAGGGACCATCACTAGTAGGAATGAAATGCTCCAAAACCCCATTTTAACTTGTGAAATTTTCGAGGTTTGGGGTATGGACTTTATGGGACCCTTTCCCCCTTCATTTGGTTTTGTCTATATCTTATTGGCTGTGGACTACGTGTCTAAATGGGTGGAAGCTAAAGCCACCAAAGTTGATACCGCTAATGTTGTTTCTAGTTTTGTCAAATCCAATATTTTTAGCAGGTATGGAGTTCCACGAGCCATCATAAGTGACCAGGGGAGCCACTTCTGCAACAAAACGATCCAGGCCTTGATGAGGAAGTATGGGGTAAATCACAAAATCTCTACCCCGTACCATACTCAAACCAATGGCCAAGCAGAAGTCTCCAATCGAGAGGTGAAGAGCATCCTCGAGAAAACAGTAAGTCCAGGAAGGAAGGATTGGAGCCTCAGGCTGGACGACGCTTTGTGGGCTTACCGTACGGCTTACAAAACCCCCATAGGGATGTCTCCCTACCGGATGGTTTATGGTAAAGCCTGTCATCTCCCTGTGGAGATCGAACACAAAGCTTACTGGGCCGTGAAGAAATGCAACATGGACTTTGACTTGGCGGGCGAAGAAAGACTCCTCAAATTGCAAGAACTGGAGGAGCTTCGCCTGGATGCATATGAGAACTCGAAGACCTACAAGGAAAAGACCAAAATGTTCCACGACAGACGAGTCGTCAGAAAACACTTCGAAGTTGGTCAGAAGGTCTTATTGTTCAACTCCCGCCTGAAGTTCATGCCAGGTAAACTTCGTTCCAGGTGGCTTGGTCCTTTCATTATAGCTGATGTCCATCACTATGGTGCAGTCAAGATTCAGAGCCTGGATACAGAGAAAGAATACACAGTGAATGGCCAGCAATTGAAGATATTTCATGAGGGAATGTCAGAGGACTTCGACGATCATGCCTACTTGAAAGAGCCTGATTATGAGAAAGGATAAAATGAGTTTTGGTAAAGTCGAGCAATCGACTCTAAAAATTTGCGCTACTCGGAGGCACCCGAGCTTGAACTGTACATGCTTTTTATTTACTTAGCGTCTTTAGGATTAGTTTAGATTTCTACTCTGATGTTGTGAATTTTCAGGTGAAACAATGGCTCATCCTTGCGGTTTATTGGCTAAGGTTAAAGCGCGCTCTCCAACCCTCTAAGTCACAATTCAGGGAAGGTTTTCTTTCCTTTTGTTTTGACTGTGCTTATTTGGTCCAATGAGGACATTGTCAATTTCTAAGTTGGGGGTGGTGGGTTGTGCCTTATAAAGGATTGTCGAGCTTTGTTGTGGAATCCTGATTAACTTGTTGAGCTATGGAGAAAGCATGCTTGTCCGATTATGAAATTCTGTGATGTACTGCTAAGGTCTTCGTATGCGTGTTTGTTGTGAAATAGAGTATAATTGCATATGTTAAGGCCGTTTTGAAAAAAATTTCAACTTATTTCCCTGTTTAAGCTTCGCATGTTAGCACTCTATCCTGGATCTGTGGGTTTAGGGTAGCTCTGTTTGTTTTGAAATTCGTTGTCACCTCGAAAGGCAACCTTAGGATGGGCTAAGATTCGCTCTTGTTTGTAATCCGTGCGCTTAAAATTTTAACATGATTTTTAGACTAAAAGAAAAATGAATGCAAGTTTATAAAAAGAAAATAATCTCATGAGGCGTTCCTCCTTCTTGAGTTGCCTTAGTAGCCAGGGGCGGTCGTGTAACCCACGGTCGCCACTGCATGAAAAGGATGCACAAAGAAGTGAACGCTAGTCCTTAAAAATGTGAATTTTGCCCGTAGTCAGATGCACTGTGCAATGAAATTGCAGGCAAGCTGAAACGAAAGTAAGATTGACATGTTAGGCGCTCATGAAGATCAAAGAAAAAGAGAGAAAAGATGCCTTGCGATATATTACTTGCATAGACGATGAATTGCCCCTAGACTGTTCTGTTTAGCCATAAGTAGGGGGAAAGCGAGGTTTTAGGATGGATAAAGCTGTTCTAAGCCTGTTGAAATCTAAGATCGAGGAGCTAAGTCCGAAGCATAAATAGGGAAGCATCTTCAAATTTTTCAAATTGTTCTTAACCAATGCATGCATGCAGTTGTTTCCTTCACATGCAAATGCCCTGTCTTTTCCATGTACTGAGAATCGAGTCCCTAGCATGTATTCTCGTTTTATTTGATTAATCAGAATTCCACCTTGCTCGAGGACTAGCAAGAATTAAGTTGGGGGTGTTTGATAGCTCCATTTTGGAGCTATAATTATGTCCCTAATTCACGTTTATTATTGGCTTAATCTTGTTTATATGTGATTATTGCAGGTGTTCGCGGTAATTCACCCTCGGGAGCGTTTCGGCGCTTTTCGGGGCTTAATATCGCAATTTAAAGGCCTAGGAACACTTCCCGGGAAGACCCGTGCAAAGGCATGAAGGTTGAGCACTTTGGAGAAATTTAAGACAAAAATCCAAGCATCAACCCGAGAGCTAGCGTCGAGCGACAGCGTCGCGACGCTAGCTCGACGCTGCCCAGCGTCGAGACGCTGCCAGAGCGTCTCGACGCTCCGAAGTCTGAAGCGCTGAATTGAAGAAAAACCCGAGAGCAAGCGTCGAGCGATAGCGTCTCGACGCTCGCTCGACGCCGACAGCGTCTCGACGCCACCCTGACTGCGCGCGCGCGGATTATTTAGGGCGCAGCGTCGAGACGCTGCCCTAGCGTCTCGACGCTACGACGGATTACTTAAGTTTCTGTCCGATTTTAGCCGCCATTATCATCTTCTACCTCGAGCTCCGCGCCTGATTTGACGTCCAGCAGCTGTTTTCCACCATGGGAGGGGCTAGGAAGCTCGATTTGAAGCCATCCCACACCAAACAAGTCATGAGTGAGTAGATTTACTGTTTTTGGCTCGGGATTGTAAGGATAAATGTAGTATGAACTCTTGGTGAGGTTGTAGGATTGAAATTCTGAATTGGTTGGATATTTTATTGAATTGAATTCTATTTCTTAGCTTAATCTATGAGCACGTTTGAATGATTTAGGACTAGGCACCCTTGATTTTGAGCATGTTCATTTGTTAAAGGATTTGATGCCGTGCCTCTCGTTTCCGCCAAGTAACAAGGAATTATGGCACCTTGAGCGTATTGGCGTCCTTACGCTCTTGGTGTTCGTTCTTCCCGAATTAGAATTCCAAATCGACATACTAATTTTGCGTCCAAATTAGATAGTCGTCACAGTTAGCTTGTTGCTACCGTTCGGTCTTGGGAGAGCGTTGGCCGCCAATGTCCGAACGGTATGCTTGATTAGCATGATTATTTATGTCTAATTAAATTCATGGAGCATGTCTGAGTTATTTATTAATTTTAGACGAGCTGTGCATTCGTTAATTTATTTAACCATAATACTCTTCATCCTATGATCCAAGAGGTTTGCTAAATTTATCCCCGATCGTCCCGAGTCGGAAACTCCGTTAGCTAAATTTTCCAATTTGTTTTGTTCCATCTTAGTTACGTAAAAACCAACAATTCCCCCTTATTTCACTTATATTAATAGTTTGCAAATTTAATTAAGATTAAGTCAAAATACCTTAATTCCCTGTGATCGACCCCGTTGCTACTACTCTACAAATAGTTTAGTGATTTCGGGCACTTATAAATTTATTTTGGCGGGTCTCGACAACCCGATGATTGGCGATAGTTCAATAATATCGTTACCAATTATCTTATGCATGCAGTAAGAAGGGCTAATGCCTCTAATGTCAGCAATAGTCCATGCAATAGCCTTTCTATGTTGCCTAAGTAATAATATCAGCTCAACCTCATGCTTCTTACTCAATTTATATGAAATAATCACAGGCAGAGTATCATTACTTCCTAAATATGCATACTTAAGATGTTCAGGCAGTGGTTTTAATTCTAAGATAGGTGGATGCTCAATGGATGGTTTCAATGGATTCATGGATCTTTCAGTTAAATCAGTAGTCATACAAACATGCTGAGGATTATTTACAGGTATGTCCATTATCTCAGAAACATTCAAATCAGTTAAATCTAATTGTACATAATCATTGGCATGCTTAGTTAATAACTCATGCTCAAGCTGTTCTTCCATTAGTGAATCTACAATGTCCATGCTAGCACAAGATTCAGAGTCAGAGGGGTACCTTAAGACTTTAAAAACACTAAATTTAACCTCCTCATCATGAACCCTCATAGTGAGCTCACCTTTTTGGACATCAATCAGGGCCCTACCTGTGGCTAGAAATGGTCTGCCTAATAGGATGGGGACCTCCTTGTCTGCTTCATAATCCAGGATGATGAAATCTGCAAGGAAAATAAACTTGTCAACCTGTACAAGAATATCCTCAATCTTACCCTCAGGGTATGCTATGGATCTGTCTGCAAGTTGTAAAGTGACAGTGGTGGGACGTGCTTCTCCTATTCCTAGCTGGCGGAATAGTGATAGGGGCATGAGGTTTATGCTGGCTCCCAGGTCACAAAGAGCTCTGCCCACGTGCTTGCCTCCTAGCTCTACTGGTAAGGTGAAGGAACCAGGATCCTTCTCCTTCTTGGGTAGCTTGTTCTGGAGTATGGCACTGCACTCCTCAGTGAGATTCACTGTTTCAAATTCACCAATTATTTTTTTGTTAGTGATTATATCTTTTAAAAACTTAACATAAGAGGGCATAGACTGTAGAACTTCTACAAAAGGAATATTCACATGCACTTGTTTAAGAATTTCTAAGAATTTGTTAAAGTGCACTTCCTGTTCTTGTTTTTTCTTTAGCCTTCGAGGAAATGGAGGTGGTGGCACATATGCAGGCACTTCAGGTCGCCTCAGGATAGGTGGAGGCCTTGGAATTTCTTCTATCTCTTCTATGATTGGCTCCAGCCTTGCTCCTGATGTGCTTGGTGATGGTTGACCTTTGATGGGCAGAGATTCCAGTGGAGCACTAGACTCTTTGTTCTCTACTCTCTTTGGGGTTTCTTTTATGTTGCTCACCAATGGTCTACCACTTCTAAGTTCAATTGCTTGAACTTGCTCTTTTCCATCTCTCCTTGGCACCTCAGTGTCAGCAGGTAGTCTACCTTGGGGCCTACTTTTGAGTTCATTGGCTAGTTGCCCTATTTGGTTCTCTAGGCTCCTGAGGGTAGCTTGCTGGCTTTGTAGAGTAGCATCATTCTTGGCGATGTACTCTTTGAGTAGATTTTCTACAGATGACCCTACTGGTTGGTTGTATGGTTTTTGATACATGAATTGGTTATGTTGGGGAGTGAAACCAGGTGTTCCACTCGGTCTTGGTTGGTTAGGAGCTTGGTTAGCATTCTGTTGGCCACCCCATGAAAGATTTGGGTGGTTCCTCCAACCAGGATTGTAAGTGTTGGAATAGGGGTTGTTCCTAGGCTGCTGTTGGCTTCCAACATAACAGACTGAGGCTGGATTCCCAGGGCAGTATTCGTACAGGTGCCCTTCCCCACAGAATCCACAGATAAGTGTCTCACCTTGACTTGGTTGTGTGCCCATTGACATGGCTGTGGCGGTGTTGACACTAGTTTGGAGATTGGCTTGAGCCATTTGTTTAACTAGGTTGGTCAGGGCGCTTATTTGGCTACTCATGGCATTGAGTGCGTCCTTATTTTGAGCTCTACTTGGCTCGATTGGATCATCTGACCACCTACAGTGAGATGCTGAGATCTTCTCCAAGATCTCATAGGCTTCGTTATAACTCTTGGACAGCATGGAACCTCCAGCAGATGAATTTAACACTTGTCTGGTGCTGGGGTTGCATCCTTTGAAAAAGACCTCTATTTGAATACAACATGGAATGCCATGGTGTGGACATTTAAGCAGAAGGTCCTTGAACCTTGTCCAAGCTTCGTGAAGAGACTCATTCTCAGCTTGTTTGAACTTGACTATGTCATCACGAAAGGTAGAATTCCTATCAGGTGGAAAATATTTAACTAGGAATTTCTCCGCCAAGTCTGTCCAATTGAGGACTGATCCAGAGGGTAATGAGTTTAACCACGTCTTTGCTTTGTCCCTTAATGAGTAGGGGAAGAGGTAGAGCCTCAAGGCTTCTTGGGAAACTCCAGGGATGAGAAATGTATCACTAACTCCTAGGGAGTTTCTAAGATGGTTGTGGGGATCCTCATTTTCCACTCCAAAGAATTGTCCCACAGTGGACAACATTTGGAACATTACTGGCTTTAACTCGAAGGAGTTGGCAGTAATTTCAGGGCGGATTATGCTTGGGTTTAGCTCCCCAGGCACTAGGTAGGAAAGAATGACACTATTCTTATCATTCGCTATTTCGATGGGATTGCGAGTGGTAGGTACCGGATTTGGGACTGGTACATCCATTTCTTCTTGATAGAATTGCGGAGACTCTGTGGTTTCAGCAATTGTTGGAGGTATAGAGGGTTGGTTAAAGAGACGTTTCTTAGCTCTATTTCTGGCCCTAAGTAATCTCTCAGGCTCAGGATTGAAATCTTGATCGCTACTCGAATGTTCATTCATAAACTAACCCAATGGTACCTGCAAAAGAAATGAGAATAGATCAGCTCCAATAGATATTAAACTTGTGTTTTAAACTTAACAAACTTCGTTTTCACTAAACTAAATCCCCGGCAGCGGCGCCAAAAACTTGTTGCGTGCTCAATGTGTAAAAGAAATAAGAAATAAGAGAGAGAGAGCACTCAGAACATGCAAGCATACATGATCTTGTAGCAAGTAGTAAGTATTTTTTCATTCGTTTTCCCACAGAGATTTATTATTAGCTACTCGTGAAGTGTATTGTTAAGCAAGAATGGGTGGATTTGATGGGGTAGATTTGGTTTAAAAATGCCTAATTACTAATGAATCAATAAAGGATAGCAACATGAACAAGTGCAAGTCAATGATAAACTCAATCGTGAAGAGAATAGATTAATAAACGAAGAGAAAAATAGCTAAGCAGAATTTTTAACTTAGTAGAATTGCGAGAACAGCAATTTTACCGCAATGTTACGAACAGCGAAAGTGTGTAAAATGGAGAAACAAGGGCTACTAACGACTCCTCTATAGGCATTTTCACACGATTCTCAAGCATTGGATCAACTCACTATGCATCAAACTAACTCATTCTCATGTATCTTCCGATTTCATGCATTAGATTCTTTAGTTTACTCATGTCCAAGTAAGGTCTTAAGCATCTTGTTAAAGCAGCAAGTTATGATTTGTACTAGGAAAACGCCTATTCCTAGGTCGTTTTCTGGTTACCTTGAGAGGCTAGCATGAGTGTATGACTCTGAACTCTTACTCCTTCCAGAGGTTAGGAGTTCTTTGGACAAAATGGATGGCCAATCGAAATTGCCCGTGGGATGAAGCTTACATACAATCAATACATTCGAGAGCTATCCTACATGCTTGGTTCACGTGTTTTAGCCTATAGTATTGTCATTAGCATGCCCCTATGTGACTTAGTTACTCATGGATGTAGAGAGAACAGAAATATTAGATGAAATAGGCATGCTTAGAAGAAGATTAAACTTAAAACAGCAAGGAAAAACAGTAGACAGCAAAGACAAGAAACTGCGAAATAATGAATTGTGCTTCTGATTAATCAAGCGTTTGAACTAAACAAATGAAAACTTAAAGTGATTAACAGAAAGACAGAAAGCAACGAAATGGAATGGATCAACTAATGGAAAAGAAATAACAACAAAACGGTGCTGGAAATGAAAAGTAAAGACAGAAAGCAGTAAAATGAGCTTGAACGCCTCGTCGCAAACGCCTCGGCTGAATGGAGAGAAAGGTAAGCCTTGCTTGGATGAATCCAATCAGGAGAGAAGATTCCTATCAGATTGTCGACTCCAACAGCTGAACCTCTCAAACCAACAGACGGAGAAGAGAATGAATGGAAAAGACTGCGCTGCGAAGAGACTTCTACGCTTTCGGATGATGATCGAACCCTCCTCTTTGACCTCCTTTTATAGTATTCTGCAGGTGCGATTGGGCCAAGGAGAACCATCCATCCTCAACGTCGTACTTCAAAATGGATGGAGGAGAAAGAACGAATCCCTGAAATATCGGATTACAACAGAAAAAGGTTAGCCAACTTACGGATTTCACTTAAAACATTGCGGTTTTAGCAATGTTTGCGCAATGCTTCCGCAATGCACAATTTTCATTCTTTTTCATTCATTTTCTTTCCTTTTGCACACAAGTCCTAATTTAGCTTCCTTCTTCTAATTCTCATATATAAGCATAGATTTAAGCTAAATCCTATCAAAAACACCTAAGAGTGTACATCTTTCTAAGATAAATAAGTCCTAAAAAGGTCACTTTTGGAGACGTAACGACCATGTTCAAAATATATACAGCAGCCTCTACTGCATATCCCCAAAACGAACTAGGCAGTTGAGCATAGCTCATCATAGATCGAACCATGTCTAACAGGGTTCTATTTCTCCTTTCGGACACACCGTTCTGCTGCGGTGTTCCGGGCGCTGAGAGTTGGGATACTATTCCATGTTCTATCATATAGTCCTGGAATCTTAAATCCATATACTCTCCACCTCGATCTGATCGGAGTATTTTAATCGTTTTACCTAATGTGTTCTCAACCTCTGCCTTATACTCCTTGAACTTTTCAAGAGCTTCGGACTTATGATGCATTAGGTAAAGATAACCGTACCTAGAATAATCATCAATGAAGCTGATGAAATATTCATACCCTCCCCGTGCTTTAACATTCATCGGACCACAATGATCTGAATGTACAAGCTCTATAGTTTCTTTGGACCTATGACCTTTTTCAGAAAAAGATCGTTTGGTCATCTTGCCCTCAAGACAAGACTCACATGGTGGTAAAGAGTTGTCCTCTAACTTATTTAGGAGACCACTCTTAACCAATCTCCCAATCCTTTTGAGATTAATGTGGCCTAGTCTCAAGTGCCAAAGATAGGTACTTGGAGAAAGTTTCTGCCTTTTAGTTTGAGTTTGAGCTGTTTTAAACATGTCGGTGTTCAAAATAGCTTTTGCCTCTGTTGGTCTTAACACATACAAGTTGTTTTCAAGTTTCGCAGAACATATATGTACACCTCTTTTGCTAATGAACGCTTCATTAAAATCAAAAGATACTTTATACAAATGTTCAAGTAAACAAGAGATAGATACAAGGTTCCTTTTAAAGCTAGGAACCAACAGTACATTTTCAAGTAAAATGAAACTATCTCTATATAACAACTTGACAGTTCCCACTGCCTTGGCTGAGACAACCTCTCCTGTTCCAACCCTGAGAGTTATCTCACCTTCAGCAAGCAGCTGCCAGGAACTAGTTTCCTGGAAAGAAGAACAAACATGGTTAGTGGCTCCTGAATCCAGTATCCAGGCAGAACTATCATGTTCCACTAAACATGTTTCAACAACAAGTAAATCATATTTACTTAGTTGTTTCTTCTCAGCTTTGCTCGCCATGAGGGTATCATGATAGACCGATGAGGACGGTTGTCCAAACATCATCTGTAATGAATCCATGATCTCCTTAGCGGAGACCATTAGCTCATGCTTCTTACCTAACACATCGGATGTGCTGGCCAAGATGTAGACTCGGGCTTTATCATTAGCCCTAGTCCACCTGTCAAATGCATCTCGAACAGTTCGAGTTGCAGATGAGCTAGGAGGGGGAGGACATTCCTATGTTAAGACAAACCTAAGATCATCGATAACAAGAATCGTATTCAAGTTCGATTTCCAGGTCGTGTAGTTATTGTCGTTTAGTTTATCAGAAGCTAGTAATTGGATAAACGAGCTAGACATGCTGAAAAGAATGAATTCTATTAGTGAATTGAACTTAACCTATTTTTAACAACCAATCAAGAATTTTAGCAAAAGTAATAATGTACCCAAAAAATCATTATTAATTTGCAACGATACTTCAGTGAGTCAGAGCAACCGCTACCGAGGGGCAGTCAATCACTCCTTCACTGAACCAAGACATTCTTGACTAAATGTTAATACCAGAATAACTCATATTCCTATAGCACCTTAGTTATCGCTACTTCGGTCAAGAATCTACTAACAACTTAGTAATCCTTGTAAGTGTGACCCGCCATTTTCAGAACTCAGAGGTCGGCCCCAACAGTGCAACCGAATGGAAATGTCAGAGTTGGGAATGGACCTAAGAGACCCTATCCATTTCTGGAGATTGAGTTGTTCCGACTCCCATGAAACGGCCCTCCGAATGGACGGTGCTACTATGGGCAACCAGCAGGCGGAACATGGGAATCTCACGGTTCAACCTAATGGAGGAGACCGCAGGATGTATTGACATACTTCCGTCTCCCACTTACTATAAATACTTTCTCCATTCACCTTGCTCTTGATTTATGCAAACACCATCCGAATGGGGATGCCCTATTGACATCACGAGGCCGAGCATAAATCTCACGGTGTGAACTTTGCGGAGAACGTAGGAGGAGATTGATATATCATATATACCTTCTCAACACCACTACTAAGTATTTTAGAATGGTTTGGGTAAAGTTTTACTTAGGCATTATCCGGCTAAGACAATAAAACCTAAGTCTAGGTAGAACATACTTTTACCTAAGATGTCTAGGTGATAAACGTTTTATAACCTTACACCTCTCACGTGCATGCTCATAAAGCCGGGTTAACTTAACTCAAGTACCGGATCGATCCCCAGGTAGGAGGTGTTCCGTAAACCGTCATCTTAAATACCTCCAACCTTAGTGCAGGATCAAACCGGGTGAGTTCTCTCGTAACCTTAGCTTTACAAGATATCGACCTATTTTAACTATTAAAACGAATCGATACTAAATTCCTAATCGCATTGGAATTCTTTAACCCTTAGTGAGCATGCATTTATCTTTGTTATAGATTTTAAATGTCTATCTCATTTTACAACGCTTTATAAAACAAAGACATTCTATAACATGCTTCCTAAGCTAGAATATAACCATTACATTCAATTTATAACATGCTTCCCAAGCAAGAATATAACAATTATATTCAACTAAGGCAACTATGTTGTATGTTTAATTTCACAATTAATATAACACTTATATTAATTTTACTTTTAAACAAGCAACATCCAATTCATAAATTAATATAACACTTATATTAATTCTCATGAATTAAGCATGCATACTATACAACATAACACTTATATTATACTTTCAATGCATGCAACATGCTTCCTATGGTGGGATTTGAAATCTATATGGCATACTTTATGCACATACAAGATACTTTAATTAAAACATACATTCACAATGCATAATTAATTAAACACACTAAGGTGGACCGGTTTTGGCATCACGGACAAGCAAGCAACTAAATTATTACAATAATAATTCATCAACTAAGTTGAGACACTTCCGAACCCTTCGAACCGCCACGAACCAACTTGAATTTGCTTCAACCGGACAAAAAAAACAGCAACTACAAAACTTCAAAAAAACTGAACCGGTCCATAACAGTTGTCCCGACTTCAACAGCCCGTAACTGGACCAATACCGACCCGAACCGGACCAAACGAATGCTGAACCGGACCTCCAGAGGGCGAAGAATAAGGAACCGGTCTGACTTTCAGTGAACCGGACCGCACGAGGACCGAACCGGACCGTTTCTTCCACCTTGCGCTGAACCGGTTTAGTGCTGGAATTTTGAAGAAAAAAAAACAGCAAAAAAATAGCATGCGGTTTTTTCCGACACCCGAGCTTCTGTCTTCTAATTGAAAGCCTATATGGACTCTAATGACTCCGAATTTTTTACAGACTCTTCTTCACACATTAAAGCCCATACACACTCGGGCATTTACAAAACAAAGTACAAATCGAAGCTCAAAAAAAATATGCCAAAACCGGGAAACACTTTAGACGCCAAGAAAAATAAATTTCTAAAACAAATACCCACCGAGCTCAAATTGATGCAAATTGAGTGACCAAAAAACGCTCTGATACCAATTGATGGAGCGCATGTAGCGCAGCGGAAGCGAGACGGATCATTGGCACTCTAATTTCATCAATTTAGCTAAATAAGAAACATGCACAAAGCTTTGAAATAAAAGGAATTAGAACACATACCTCTTGTAGTTCTAAAGACTTCTCTTCCAACGCTCGAGAGAACTAGAGCGAAGCAGAAGGAGCCAAAGGAGCTTCATAACAGGTACCGAGTTCCAGGATTGGATATGACGAATACCCCAACCTCCCTCCCGCTTCGGCAAACAAATGTCATCCCAGGAAACCTTCGCCCCCCCCCCCCCCCCCCCCCCCGCGACCAGAAGGAGAGCCCTTCCAGAGGTAGCAACGAAGCAAACTCTCAACCCTATGGACTATACGAGCAGGCAGCACAAACACACTAGCCCAATAGACCTGGAAGCTCTGGAGGACCGACTGGATAAGCTGCAACCTTCCCGCATAGGAAAGAGCCCTAGCAGTCCAGCTGCCAATCCTAGAGGTGATCCGATCAATCAGGGGCTGGCAATCCCGAGAAGACACCCTACCAGGGATGAGAGGGAGACCTAAGTAACAAACAGGTAGGGTCGCAAGAGCAACACCCATGAACTCAGCCAGACCGACAGCCACCTGGACAGGAACCCCCGCACAGAACATCGAGCTCTTAGCGGAGTTAGCCACAAGGCCTGAAAGCTCCTGGAAGTGAAGTAAAGTCTGCTGAACAAACCTCAAAGAAGTCCTGTTCCCCGCAGAGAAAATCATCAAGTCATCCGCAAAGCAAAGATGGGTAAGATTAACCCTCTCACACTTGGGATGAAACTCAAACTCAGGCGGCGGGGAATTCAGCAGCCGCGACAAGACTTCCATACACATGACGAACAGGTAAGGGGACAGGGGATCTCCCTGACGGAGACCACGCCTACCAGCAAAAAACCCCTCAGAGGACCCATTCAACGAAATGGAGAACTTAGGCGAAGTAACGCAAGCCCGGATCCAGTTGACAAACTGGCAAGGCGTACCAATCGAAAGCAGTATGCCAAAGAGAAAATCCCACTGGATAGAATCATAAGCTTTCTGCAGGTCGATCTTCAGCACACACCGCGGGCTTCCTTTGTTGAGGTGGTAACCCCCAACCAACTCCTGGCAGAGCAGAATGTTATCCACAATACTCCTTCCTTGAACAAAGGCCGACTGATTCGGACTTATGAAGGAAGGCAGCCACACGCGAAGACGATTGGCCAAAACCTTTGCAATGCATTTATACAACACATTACAACAAGAAATAGGCCTGAAATCCTCAACCCGGGAGGCACCCACCTTCTTAGGAATCAAGGTGAGAGAGGTGGCATTGATACCAGGAGGAAGGAAGGAGGTATCAAAGAAGTGAAGCGCTGCGGAACAGAAATCATCCCCAACAATACTCCAAGCAGCTTTGAAAAACCCCACAGGGAAGCCATCCGGCCCAGGAGCCTTGGCACTACTCATGGAAAAGAGAACAGCTCGAACCTCATCACGCGAGATGGGGCGGATGAGATCAGTTACACACTGATCAGACCACAAAAACCCCACAATCGGCTTTAAAAGCTCAGTGAGGTCCCGGTAACCAACCCCCTGGGACCCCATGAGTCCCTGGAAATAATGAACCAGAGATCTCGAGATGTCCTCATGGGAAGACATCCTGACCCCAGAATAATCAACCAGAGAGGAGAAGCTGTTACGGGCTGCCATGACTTTCATGCTCCTGTGAAAGAACCCCGAGTTCCTATCCCCTAACGCCAGCCACTTAACTCTCGTTTTCTGCCGAAGGGAAGCTTCTTCACACCTAGCTGCTGCCCAAAACCTATCCGAGGCCTCAGAGGCCTGAAGCATGAGGGAGGGAGAAAGGGGGTCTGCCAAAACTCCAGCCTGGGCAGCCTCCATGGCCAAGCGAAGATCAATAACTTGCTGACTAAGCACGGCAATCGGCTTCCCGAACTCCTGCCTTAGAGACCCCTTTAAGCCCTTTAAATTGCGAGCGAAACTAACAAGCGGAGAGACCCCAACATGGGTCACCCACCTACTAGCAACCACAGACAAAAACCTATTAGACTCCCCCCAATGGTTAAAGAACCGAAAGGAGGGAGACCGACGAGCACCTAAAGGGCCTGGAGAGAAAACCATCGGACTATGATCAGAAACACCCCACTCAGCATTCACCAAAACTCTATCCAACCTCCCCAACTGACCCCCCGGACCACCCCTCGGGCGGCTAGTCCAAGTGAACCAATTCCCCTGAACCGACAGCTCTACCAAGTCAGCCTCTAGGAGAGTAGTATCAAAGGCTCCCATCGCAGAAATGCTATGGTTGCCACCACTCCTCTCAGTCAGCCGGCGAGTCTCATTAAAGTCTCCCATAACCACTCCAGGGGAAGACCAACTCGAACAAGCCAAGACCAACTCCCTCCACAAGGCAGACCTCCCAACCTCGAGATTGAACCCATACACACAAGCAATATGAGTCACAACCTGAGAAGACAGGTCCACCAGAGAGCCAGTAACCAACTGAGGACTAATCAGGGTAGGAGAGAAAGAGAAATGGCGGGAACGCCATAACACCCAAATACGACCCAGGCCACTATCCCCATAACTACACACGCACTGCCAATCGGCCCCAAAGGAACGAAACACGAAGTCAAACTGATGAGCCTTAACCTTAGTTTCTACCAGACAACAGAAACCAATATCCTCAGACTGCAAAAAGGAACGAACACATCGTCCTTTTGTCGGGTCAGTGAGACCGCGCACATTCCACGAGCACCAACTAGACATAGGAAGTAGAAGGGGAAACAATGGCATCCTGACACCATCGGGGGTCCACACTGTCACAGAGCGTCTTTTCCACTAAGGAAACCACCCTCGGGGAGGCCAAGGCACACTTCGAGGAATCAGCTAGGGAACCGAAAGAGTTAGCCACGCGGACCCCCTTTAGGGGCTCGGGAGAACGGGAAAGCCTAGAGGTAGGGCCAGTAGGGGAACTCGGGAGGCTAACCAAGGCAATGGGATGGGCAGACGAGTCTGTCGCAGCCAAGGACTTCGCAGCCTTCTTCCTGTTCCGTTTACGCCTACGAGATTTCCCTTCCACAGGGAGAAACTCATCACCAATTTCAAGAGAGGAGGCCTGCTGACCCTCCCCACTATCAACCATAACCATATCCGAGTCCACGCCCTCACTCTGGGCCGGCACCTTGACCTCACCCTCAGCAGACACCTGTGTAGTGAGGATGGGATCGACCCTACCCATATTCTGTTTCGGACAACTTGTGTCCGAGTGACCAAAGACACGGCAAGACAGGCACCGCTTGGGCTTCCACTCATACTCAATTGGGATAGTGTGATCAACCTCATAGACAGTGACCCCAACTTTACTAGGAAGAGGGGCATCAATCGCAACCTCCACACAAACCCGAGCATACGAGGAGCACGTTTTGTCCTTTGTCGGCTTATCCAACTGCAAAGGAACACCAACCGTGCTCGCAATATTACTCAACCCAGGAGTGGTCCACAATTCCCTTAGGACATGGAAAAACTTAACCCACACAGGTATTTTATCGAACACAAAGGTCTGGGGGACAATCCCAGGGGCCCACGGCCTCAGAAGGATAGGCTTACCCCCAATGTGCCAGGGACCATTCTCCAGGACCCAGTCCCGAGCTGAGTCCTTTTGGAACCTGAAGATGATCAAACCATTATCAAACAAGTTAATGGTTGGAACTTCCACATGTCCCCAAATCTTTCGGACAAGCCGACCGAGCACAAAAAAGGGGAGTTTACCATCAATAAACTGACCCACCAAAGAACCTCTCCAGACAGCTACACCCTCCTCAATAACCTCATCCGAGGGGATGGCAAACATAATCCCATCCTTCTCAATTGGAGGATTATAGACTAGGGGTTCAATAGCAGGGGAGGTCCACTGAGGCCCAAAAAGATTGGCCCAACTAGACTTCTGACCCTGACCATGGGACCCCGGGGGGCCAAAGGGCCCAACAAGATGTGGCCCAAACTTACCCAAAGTACCTACAGACGTCTCTTCCCCCGCACTAGCCTCCAAATCCGACCGAGGATGGCCTAACAGAGGAAACTTTACTGGAATCCCCGACCCACTCCTAGGCCCAAACAAGCTACAACCAAAACCAAACTCACCCTCACCCCCGTTCTCCTCCAGGGGAAAAACCTCATCCCGAGTGGGCTTAAAACGCCGAGCTACCAAGTGTCCTAACTGCCCACGCCCTATTGGGCTAAAGGAGGATGGCCCATTTGGCAAGACTCCTTGCCCTAAGAATGGGCCCCTCCCAATTGCGCCAAGCCCATTTTGCTCAAGCCCACCCTTGCCATTCAAATCAAGGACATTTGGGCCAAGCCCGTTTATGTCAAGCCCAATTGGGTTTGGGATGTCACATCTTGGCTGGCCCATTAAATCATCACATTGCAGCCCTTCATTGCGTGAGACTTCAGACTTACCAAATCGGGTATCAATGTTCTTAATAGCTTGAGGCAGCAACGGATTACCCAAGGAGAGAGAACCAGCCACACTCAAAGGACTTTCCAAAACTGCCGCAACTAAACCGTTCCCAACTCGGATATTTGAAGGTAGTTCAAAATTATTCCCAGATTTTCCATAACGGGTATCCAAGGAATTTAAGCCATTGCCCATGGAGAGAGAATCCCCCTTTAATTGACTTTCTAAATCAGCCAATATAGCCGGATTTCTCCCCTTCAACAAACGGCCAGCTGGGATTTTTTCAAACTCAACTTGACCTTTAAGAGCAGCGCTCATCACGGGGCCTGATGCAGGTATGGTAGTAGACTTCTTCCTGACGTTAATGAACTTTCCCTCAATAGGGATGGCATTCAATGAAGAATCTCCAGCCGCCACACCTAAGAGGAAAGAGACGGCCTGCCCTAATCCATCGTCTTCATCCTCCAGCCTAGCCTTACCCAAGTTTGAAGAAGACGAGGCCCCGTCCCCTGTTTTTCCAGAAATTGCAGCTAATGCAGGCTGCCCAAAAGCACGAGAAGAACCTCCCTTATCAAGCCCTTTAGAAGGGATGGATACCTCTAAGAGAAGATTTGGCAAGACGTGGGCTGGCAGCAGCTTACCCACAGAAGGGGGCTCAACACCACTGATGCTCTGTTTTTTAACAAAACTGAAAATCGTCGAAGGAGCCTCTGGGGCCGAGCTTTGAGCCACCAGCAACCCAGAATCCTTATTTGATGGATTAAGAATGGCATTCGAAGCAACCCCGTTCATAGCTCCTGACTTGATAACCCCTGAAGAAGGAGAGGATTTTGGAGGACGAAGGGCAAAAACACCCGCAGCAGAAGCATGACACTTGGCAAGTGGCTTTTTCTGAGGAGATTTCTTTCTCCTCATAGCTTCTCTCTGCTCGTGAGTACTCAGGGGAAAGACAACTCTCAAGGAAAGGGCAGAATGTGACCCCAATCCAAGCTCCAATGAACCCAAAACCACACCAAAAAAACTAAAAAACGAAATAATAGTAGGCTGTAAACAAAACAGAAAACGAAAAGGCAGAATGTGAACTTACCTTGATGACGCGCCCAACTCCGCTTCCTTGATCAGCATTCCCTACCAATCTTCAATCCCCAGCCATGGAAAGCTTCAAGCCACCATGGACAAAATGCACCTCCAAACAGTCAATCCCCCATTGGAGGGAGGAGAGAGAATAGAGAGAATTTTTAAAATTTGCCTTTATAGGCAGTATATAATACAGTTAAATATTTTAAATCATCCATGCCCCGTTTGCACAGTGCAGGATCAATCAACCCCCACTCTAGGCTATCTAGGTGATGCATCCATGCCCCGTTTGCACAGTGCGGGATCAATCAACCCCCACTCTGGGCTATCTAGGTGATGCGCTCACTCACCCGTTGCACCAAGTGGTTGTTTGATAATTTTTAAGAAAATCTGCCCTAGGGCAGAATCCCCCACTCTCTGCTATCTTAGGCGGAGCGCTCACAAAATTTTGCCCTTATGGGCGGTATATAATGCAGTTAAATATTTTAAATCATTCATGCCCCGTTCGCACGGTGCAAGATCAATCAACCCCCACTCTGGGCTATCTAAGTGACCAGGTGGTTGTTTGATAATTTTTAAGAAAATCTGCCCTAGGGCAGAATCGAACCCCCACTCTCTGCTATCTTAGGCGGAGCACTCACCCACTGCACCAAGTGGTTGTTCGATATAAATTTACCTTTATAGGCAGTATATAATGCAGTTAAATATTTTAAATCATCCATGCCCCGTTTGCACGGTGCATGATCAATCAACCCCCACTGGGCTATCTAGGTGATGCGCTCACTCACCCGTTGCACCAAATGATTGTTTGATAATTTTTAAGAAAATCTGCCCTAGGGCAGAATCAAACCCCCACTCTCTGCTATCTTAGGCGGAGCGCTCACCCACTGCACCAAGTGGTTGTTCAAAAGTTGTAAAATATTTAATGTTTTTTTTTTTTTTTTTTTTGAATACATTAGAGATGGGGGGATTCGAATCACATACCTCTTGGTCGTCAACACATACATATGCCCGCTGAGCCATGCTCGCTTTGGCATGGAATCTCCATATGAAATGGTGGGTTGTTTTTATTTGTTTGGTACATTGGTTTTCCCAGTGGATGTTCACTTGTTTGATGGTGCCCTTTGGCCTCAGGCTTTGAGGTCCTTTTTGCTTATATATAATCACCTTTGCAAAAAAAAAAATGCAAAATCAACTAAGACCAAGTGGACCATCTGGTGTCACTCAACAAACTAGTCAACCCTCATATCAGAAACAATACAACCAACCGATGGGAACATCAGTCGAGAACTTGCTGAAAGAGTACATAGCAAAGAATGATGCAACTCTGCATAGCCAGCAAGCAACACTGAGAAGCTTAGAGAACCAAATTGGGCAGTTGGCAAACGAGCTGAAGAATAGGCCCCAAGGCAGACTGCCTGCAGACACAGAAACTCCAAGAAGGGATGGTAAGGAACAATTTCAAGCCATTGAACTCCAAAGTGGAAGGCCATTGGTGATCAACAGCAGAGAAGCACCAAAGAGAGTAGAGAACGAAGAGTCTAGTGCTCCACTGGATTCTCTGCCTAACTTTGATCAAATACAACCAAGCACAACAAGGGTAAGGCTGGAACCTATCATTGAGGAACCAGAAGAGATTCCTAGGCCTCCCCCTGTCATTAGGCAACCTGACTTGCCTAACTATGTACCACCACCATGCCCTCAGATGTTTGATTTTTATGATGATGACTCATTTGTTACCTTCGATTCTGAGAAGTGTGATCCAATGGAATCTCCATATGAAATGGTGGAGTTGGTGAAAGTTGAGAAAAATGAAATTGTGCTGGATGAGGCCAAAGAGACTAATGCGGTGCTGGAGGAACAAGAATTTGAAATGTTTGATGTTGCAGCAAGCTTCTCCACCAATGAAAGAGTTGAGCCACCACCACCACAAATGCTCCAGTTGAAGAAGTTAGAAAGAAATGTGCCAGAAAAAGAAGTCCCATCACATCAAACCTATGTTGTACCAACGCACATAAAGTACAAACCTTGGGATGTTATAACATGCAGTCTCTTTGAAAGAATCAACAATTTCAAGGTGTGGCAGAATGTCCGACCCCGTAAGTCAAGACATAAGTATCTTAACAGAGCAGAAGTGATGCCTCGAAACATTGAAGAATATCCATATGAGGCAGATTGACAAGGGAGATTTCTGATCCCTAAACTCTTAAATTAGGATTTTATCATGCTTGCTTAGATTTCGTATGTTAGGAGTAGTTTATTTTGGGGAATGAAATATTTATCATGTGCCAACATGGTAACGATATTTTCGAATTATCGCCAAACATCGGGTTGTCGAGACCCGCCAAAATGAATTTGTAATTACCCGAATACACTGAACTATTAGCAGCTTAGTGGTAACGGGGTCGATCCACAGGGAATTATGCGAATTTGACTTAATTCTAATTAAATTTGCAAACTATGAAAATAAACAAAATGTGGGGATGTTGGTTTTCAATTAGCTAATGAAGAACAACGCAATATAGGGAAAACTTAACTAACGGAGCGTTCGACTCGGGACGATCGGGATTAAAATTAGCAAGCTTTTGGATCACAGGTTGACGAATATATGGGTAAATATTTGAACGAATACGCAGCCCGTCTCAAATCAATAAATTAATTCAGACATGCTCCATGGATATTAATTAGACATAATAAATTACGCTAATTAAGCATATCGATTGGACATTGGCGGCCAACGCTCTCCCAAGACCAATCAATAGCAACGAGCTAACTACGACGATTATCTAATTTGGACGCCAAATTAGTGTATCGATTTAAGATTCTATTTCGAGAAGAACGAACACCAAGAACGCAAGGAAGCCTATGCGCTCAATGGCATCGTTAATCTTTGTTACTTGGTGATTAAGAGAGGCACGAAATCAAAACCTTTAACAAATGAAGCATGCTCGAAATCAAAGTTGTCTAGTCCTATCAATCAAACACATTCATGGAATAAGCAAGGAAATAGAAGCTAATTCAATCAAATTCTCTAGCCAAATCAGAAATTTAGTTCAACAATCCTCACCAAAAATTCAAACTACATTATTCTCTACAATCCCGAGTCAAAAACGCTAGGCACTACTCACTCATGATGTATGTGATGTGGGATGGCTCCAATCCAAGCTCATTAGCCTCTCCCATGGTGGAAATGGCTTGAAAAACGTCCAATCTGGTGCGGAGCCCGAGGTAGAAGATGAAGAAGACGGCTAAAAATCGGACAAAAAGCTTAAATATTCCGTCGGAGCGTCTCGACGCTAGGGCAGCGTCTCGACGCTGCGCCCTAAAGTTTCAGCGCGCGAAGTCGGGGCGGCGTCGAGACGCTGACCACTCGACGCTTGCTCTCGGGTGGAAACTCCAAATGACGCTTCAGGCTTCGGAGCGTCGAGACGCTCTGGCAGCGTCGAGCTAGCGTCGAGACGCTGTCTGCTCAACGCTAGCTCGTGGGTTTTTGCATGGTATTTTGCCTTGAAAACTTCTCAAAACGCCAAATCTCTATGTTTTTGCATGGTTCTTCCCCGGAAGTGTTCCTAGGTCCTTAAAATGCGACTTTAAGCCTCGAACGACGTCGAAACGCACCCGAGGACGAATTTGCCGAGAACACCTATAATAAACACAGGTAAACAAGATTAAGCATGTAATAGTCATAAATTAGGGACATAAATATAGCTCCGAAATGGAGCTATCAAACACCCCCAACTTAAATCTTGCTAGTCCTCGAGCAAGGTGGAATTCTGACTAATCGAAATAAAACAACACGCATGCTAGGGACTCATTTCTCAGTACTAGAAGCGACAAGGCATTTATATTCGACAGAAATAGCTGCATGCATGCATTGGCTAAGAACAATTCAATAAATTTAAAGATGTTTCCCTATTTATGCTTCGCACATGGCTCCTCCATTTTAGATTTTTACAGGCTTAGAACGGCTCTACCTGACCCAAAACTTCGCATTCCCCCTACTTATGGCTAAACGGAACAGTCTAAGGGCTTTTCATCGTCGATGCAAGTAATGGATCGCAAGGCTTCTATTCTTCCCCTTTTTTTTTTTTTGATCTCCATGAGCGCCTAACATGTCAATTTTACTTTCGTTTCAGCTTGCTTGCAATTTCATTGCACAATGCATCTTTTGCACAATGCATCTTTTGCAAAATGAACTATTCATTAAAAACAAAAGATACTATATACATCTAAAGCGTTCACAGCAAACTTGAGTTTATAGACAATAATTACAACAGTTGAAATTATTTCTATACAAACAACTAAAAAAAAAACTGCAAGCTCCCACTATAGATACTGCGTAGACGTCTTCATAAGTCGTCTTCATCAAGAAACAGGCAGACAGGAACTAGTTTCCTGAAATAGAATAACAAATATGATTAGTGGTTCCTGAATCAACATCCAGGTATGATAATCATAATCCACAATTCATCTTTAGACAGAAGATAAATCATATTTACCTTGTCGTTCATTCTGTGCCTTTTTCTCCGCAAGGTATTTAGGGCAGTTTCGTTTCCAGTGCCCTTCTTCACCACAATGAAAACACTTTCCACTGTGTGAAGCTTTTACCTTTCCTACAGCTGGGGTTTTGCCCTTCCTAACACTTCTCTTCTTCTTGTGAATAATCTTATTACTCACAGTAAGAGGTTCAGATTTAGTCCCAGACCCAGACTCTTTCTGGAACTTCACAGAAGTGGTAACATTTACCTCATTCTCCTTTCCTTTCGAGGTATGCAGGGATTGATAAATCTGAAGCTCGTTCAGAAGAGACGTCAGATGGTATTCTATCTTGTTCATGACCATATTGGTCCTAAAGTGCAGGAAACTCTTCGGAAGAGATTCCAAGATAAATCCAACCTGACCTTGTTCATCGACGGTTGCCCCATTTACTTCTGCAGTATTGAAGTACACCATCATGTTAAGGACATGTTCCCTAACAGAGGTTCCTTCAGCCATACGGCAATTGTAAATGTGTTTGAGGGCTTCATACCTAAGAGATGAGGAAGGCTTTCCAAACATCTCTTGTAGTGAAGCCATGATTTCCTTAGCGGAAACCATCCCCTCATGCTTCCTTGACAAAACATCAGATATGCTTGCCAGGATATAAACTCGAGCTTTATCGTTAGCCCGAATCCAACCGTCATATGCTTCACGAACAGTTCGTGAGGCATTTGAACTAGGAACCGGAGGACACTCCTCCGTTAAGACAAATCTTAGGTTCTCGAGAACCAAAACTGCATTAAGGTTCGACTTCCATGTCCCAAAATTTTCACCGGTTAATTTATCGTGTGCTAACAACTGAATAAAAGAGCTCGACATGCTGAAAAAAGAATGTAAAACTATTAGTGAAACGGTTTTAACCTATTTAAACCAATTAAGAGGTTTAGCAGCAAATAAAGTACCCAAACTCTTTATTTACTAACAACGATACTTTAGTAAGTCAGAATGGTCCCTACCGTAGGGTAGGTGAGCACTCCTTTACTAAATCAAGACATTCTTGACTAAATGCTATCACCAGAATAACTCATATTCCTATAGCATCTTAGTTATCGTTTTTGGTCTGGATTTACTAACTCCTTAGCAAATCCCGTAAGTGTGACCCTCCATTTTTAGAACGCACAGAACGGCCCCAACATAGCAACCGTATGGAATGTCAGTGTTGGGAATGGCCCTATGTTTCTTTATCCATAAATGGTGACTGAGGTGTTCGATCTCCCATGCCCAGCCCTCCGTTTGGATGGTGCCCCAAGGGCAGCCTGCAGGCGGAACATGGGAATCTCACGGTTCAATCCAACGGTGGAGACCACAGGAAGCACCGACGCACTTCCTTCTCCCACTTACTATAGACACTTACTCCATTCACCTTGCTATTGAAAGTTGCAAACACCACCCGTCTGGAGATGCCCCATATGGCATCATGAGGCCAAGCAAAATTCTCACGTTGTGAACTTTTAGGGAGTGCGTAGCAGGAGAGGGATATATCATATATTCCTTCTCAACACATCTACTAAGCATCGTGGATGGTTTTTAGGGTAAACACTCAGGTTTTATCCGGCTAAGAAAATAAAACCTTAAGTCTAGGCAAACTATTTACCTAAGATGTCTAGGTTATTAACAGATTTAATTAACCTCACACCTCTCCCGCACGCTCATAAAGCCTGGTTAACTTTACTCAAGTACCGGATCGTCCCCAGGTAGGAGGTGTTCCGTAAACCGTCAGCTTAAATACCTCCAACCTCGAACAGGATTTCACCGGGTGAGTTTCTCATAACCTTAGCATTTACGAGATTTCGACCTATTCATCTAATGAACCTGTTTGAACCATTAACCCTAAATGAACATGCTCTTTCTTTGTTATAGATTTTAAAAGTCTAAGTCATTTTTACAACGCTTGCAAAAGCAGACTTCTATAACAAACTTCTATATGCTTCTCAAACATACGAACGCTAAGGCATGACAAATTGAATATTTAACTTCATAATCAATATAACACATATCGATTATGCTCTTAAATATACAACTCCTAATTCATAAATTAATATAACACTTATATCAATTATTATGAATTAAGCATGCATCCTATACATTATAACAATTATAACATACAATATGCATCTTAGTTGGATGTTTAATTTCATAATTAATATAACAATTATATCAATTATTCTATTAACCAAACAACAACTAATTCATGAATTAATATAACACTTATATTAATACTCATGAATTATACATGCATCCAATATATTATAACACTTATAACCTATAATATGCATAAAACCAGGACAACCTATGTTGTAAATTTAATTTCATAATTAATATAACACTTATATCAATTCATGAATTAATATAACTCTTATATTAATACTCATGAATTCCCAAATATGCATACTATATATTATAACACTTATAACATAATTTTAATGCATGGAGCATGCTTCCTACGGTGGGATTTTAAATCTATATGGCATACGTTATGCACATACAAACATGGATTTTAATTAAAACATACATTCGCAATGCATAAATAATTAAAAACACTAAAGTGGATCGATTTTGGCATTTAGCAAGCAATAACTATTTTATTACAAGCTTGATCAACAAGCTAAGTCTTCAGCGGACTTCGAACTCTTCGCACCGCCTTGGACCAGCTTGCTTCCCCGAACGCTTCGGCCAATTTCTCTTCGAATTTCTCCTCGTATTGCCTAGAACGAGTTTGAACTTATACCGAACATTTCGGCGAGCTCTAAACTCGAGATTCTTTCACAAAGAAACCTATATGGACTCTAATGACTCTAAAAATACAGACTCTTCCGCACGCATTAAAGCCCATACATTCTCGGGCAATTACATATAATGAAATTCAAAAAGAAACTATGCCAAAATCGATATTCACTTTAGACAACCATTCAGAAACAATTTCTAAATTAAAATACCCACCAACTTAAATTGATGCAAATTGAGTTAATCACAAAATCGCTCTGATACCAATTGATGGAGCGATATACGCAGCGGAGGCGATTTTGGACCGATGATACTCTAATTTCATCAATTTAACAAATAGAAAACATGCTCTTAAAACGGAAATATAGAAAAATAGAAAACATACCCTTGAAGTTCTACTTTTCTTCGCGTTCCGCCGCTCGTTCTTCGTCACGAACTCTTCAAGTCTTTTCTCACGAACGCGCCAAGGACCACCCCAGGTAGTCCCGCTATCCTCGGGGCCGCGCAACGGAGTTGTGGGACTCCGTTTATAAAAGAAAAAGAAAAAAAAATGAGATGGAAGAAAGGGATGGTTGAAAACTTCAGCCAAGTTTTTTAACTCCAATAGGATGGACAGTGTTAAAAAATTTTGAGAGATTGTCACACAATCTATTTTTTTTTAAGCTTATCAACAAACAATTTGTTGTATATCTCTTTCCACCGAAAGCTTCTGCTCCACCTTTAACCCATTGAGTTTTTCTTTCATATTAAGAAAACTTTTACAAAAGCTAAATGTCAAGATTAGCCAAAGCCATATGTCATCTAGCATGAACATGCAATTATATATATATTAAATATTATTATTTTAAAATTAATTCAAAATTAATTTTAAATAATAATATATATTATTAATTAAACTTTTTAATTAATAAAGATATAATATATAATTTAATTAATTAAACTTTTTAATTAATTAATATTATTTAATTCAATATCAAATATTAAATAAATAATATGACTAATCCCGGTTTTCCAAAAACCGACATTTCGCACATGAATTTCGTATTCATGTTGTAGACCATTCCCATATTTAAATCATATTTAAATATGTACATCCTTCTTCCATAAACCGAATTTGAACAATTCAAATTCTTTTTCTTTTAATTTTCTCTTATACTGTTGCACGACGTTATCCGAGCTAGCCAGGAGAACCTAAAGGACCTACAGATCATGAGCTCCAACGATACGAGATTATTCGGTCAAAACTCTTTTAACCCGAATCAATCGACATTCGTTAACCCCCGGAGACTCCACTATAGTCCGAGGGTTGCACTCTCCTCACTGTAGATATATTATGTCCTCTGATATAACCGTCATGGGCAAGTCGACCCTTCACAGGTTGTTCGTAATAACAGCTGGGTCATTTTAAACCGTTTAACCCCTGCATTACGTCTTGTTCCTTAAGTACCACTGACACCTCTAATGAACAATAGATCTGTGGTCCAACCAACAGATCAGTTAACCCTCTCATCACATGAGAGTGTGAGCGCTCATTGTTCAAGCCCCGAAGTCAGCTATTAAGGGAACAACCTATCTACTAACCCTGAAGAGCGGGTTAGGAGTGAACTCCAATCTTGCTTTACTATGTCCCCAACTGCCTATTCGACTTTATCCCCGAGATGGTAGGCTTATTGAGTAGGCGCTTATGGGCCACCCTCACCCGTGCAAGTCAAAGGATACTATCGAATAAGTAGGAGTTCATAGCGAGCTCAGGATTGAGATCGAGTTACCTAGGCCATCAATATGTATAAGTCGGTCTCATCAGTAAACGGAGTTATAAAGAGAGAGCGACTTAATACGCGGTTCGATCTTGTGTAAACTCTTTACACAGAACGCCCTCACTTCTCACATCTTCATGTGGAACGATTCGGATCACATCGTTCTGTACAATACAAAGTGAGCCGCATCCAATAGTGTTACCAGGATAAGGTACCCAGCCTTATCCGTATACTATAGACCGTTTTGACTGACTACTTGAGCCTGATCCACAATGATGTCATACATGAAGCTCAAGTACTCATATTCAGCCAAGGGTGTTGGTCATTGGTATAGGTTAAACCAAACACGTTTCACTTTATTCCAGTAAACTCTTTTACTGCATAAAACTAATATTCTTTATTCTAAATAGAATATTTACAAACATAACAGTTTACAGACCACGAGTTTTAGGACATAAAACCCAACAAAAGTACCATCATGCATATTAATTTTAGTCCTAGCAGTTTTCATGAATGGTCTACCTAACAGGACTGAAGCAGTAGACGATGCGTTATCTTCCATTTTTATCACGTAAAAATCAGCAGGAAAGATAAGGTCATTAACCCTAACCAACACATCCTCAATTACCCCTAAAGGATGAATAGAGGACCTATTAGCTAACTGAATAATTATACTAGTTTCCTGCATACCTTCTAAATCAAGACTCTTGTAGACTGAGTATGGCATAACATTAATTGAGGCTCCTAAATCTAGCATGGCATGCTCGATTTCTCTATCCCCTATTGTACATGGTAAGAGGAACATATCTGGGTCCTGACATTTGTCTAGCATGTTTTGTGTTATCAGGGCAGAAACATTCTTACTTACCACTACTCTCTCAGCGCCCTTACCTTTCCTCTTATTGGTGCACATCTCCTTGAGAAATTTCGCGTACCTTGGAATTTGCTGAATGGCGTCAAGCAGCGGCATATTGATTCCAACCTTTTTCAGCGTATCAAGGATGTCCGCGTCCTTGTCCTCCTTAGGCGGCCTCACCAACCTACTAGGAAAAGGAGCAACGGGAATGTAAGACTTCATAGAGATAGAAGGAGAAGCTATTACTGTTTCAGAGAGTGTTTGGTGGCACTTATCTTGAGATATCTCTGTATCCTTGCTAGAGTCCTCAGGAGTGGGCCTCGATGGTACCTCCTTACCACTTCTGAGAGCGATGGCACTAACGCTTTCCGCTTTGGACTCCAATTTACTTATCCTGTCCTTGATCTATGTGAACCCCTCACTTAGCGATCGCATCTGCGAACTGGTCTCCTTGCTAGATTCCATAAACGATTTGAACATGCCTTCAAGGCTTTGACCTGAAATAGAAGGAATAGCTTGCGATGAGTTTTCTTGTAACGTAAGAACATCGCCACATACCTGAGACACTTGCGCCTTAAGCTCTTCCATGTCTGTCAACAACTAAGCTTGTTCATTTCTTCCCCCGTATTGCCGAAGGTTCTCGGCCATGTTGGAGATCAACTGTCTAGCTTCCGCAGGCGTTTTTTCCCAAAGGGCTCCTCCGCTCGAAGCATCGAGCATCTGGCAGTCGTACGGTTGCAAACCTTCGTAGAAAAATTGAATAAGTGCAGCCTCTGCTATCTGATGGTTCGGGCAGCTCTCGCAGAGCTTAATGAATCTCTCCCAACACTCGTGAAATGCCTCCTTTTTTGACTGTTTGAAATCGTAAATCTCTTTTTTCAGGGCTCTGGCTCTTGAAGCTGGAAAATATCTTTCCAGGAACATGCTCTTTAACTTGCCCCAAGTGGAGATGGTTCCAGATGGTAAGTAATGTAGCCATTCTCGAGCTTCTCCTCTCAAGGTGAATGGGAAAGCTCTCAGGCTGAGCTGATCTTCAGTTATGTCGCTTGGTTTCATCGCAGAACTTACCATTTGAAAAGCCTTGAGATGTTTGAAGGGATCTTCATCTGGTTCACCACAAAAAGAAGGCAGATGCTCAATTAAGCCAGATTTAAGCTCAAACTCACCTGAGATTTCCGGGTAGGAAATGCAAGAAGGTTGGTGGTCCATATCAACCGACGCCCACTGCCTGAGCGTTTTTGGGACTCCAGCCTCATCGTCCTCTATAGGAACTTCCATCCTCTTAATCAAAATTTTGGCACTCTAGCACACTTAAGCAAACAAAATCAAATCTTGCAAACAATAAAAGAATAAGCGAATTTAAGGTAAAATTCAAAAGTCTACAAATTAAATCTAAATTAGGCCGAATTAAAGTTAATTCTCCGGCAGCGGCGCCAATTTTGGTAACGATATTTTCGAATTATCGCCAAACATCGGGTTGTCGAGACCCGCCAAAATGAATTTGTAATTACCCGAATACACTGAACTATTATCAGCTTAGTGGTAACGGGGTCGATCCACAGGGAATTATGCGAATTTGACTTAATTCTAATTAAATTTGCAAACTATGAAAATAAACAAAATGTGGGGATGTTGGTTTTCAATAAGCTAATGAAGAACAATGCAATATAGGGAAAACTTAACTAACGGAGCGTTCGACTCGGGACGATCGGGATTAAAATTAGCAAGCTTTTGGATCACAGGTTGACGAAAATAATGGCTAAATATTTGAACGAATACGCAGCCCATCTCAAATCAATAAATTAATTCAGACATGCTCCATGGATATTAATTAGACATAATAAATTACGCTAATTAAGCATATCGATTGGACATTGGCGGCCAACGCTCTCCCAAGACCAATCGATAGCAACGAGCTAACTACGACGATTATCTAATTTGGACGCCAAATTAGTGTATCGATTTCAGTTTCTATTTCGAGAAGAACGAACACCAAGAACGCAAGGAAGCCTATGCGCTCAATGGCATCGTTAATCTTTGTTACTAGGCGATTAAGAGAGGCACGACATCAAAACCTTTAACAAATGAAGCATGCTCGAATTCAAAGTTGTCTAGTCCTATCAATCAAACACATTCATGGAATAAGCAAGGAAATAGAAGCTAATTCAATCAAATTCTCTAGCCAAATCAGAAATTTAGTTCAACAATCCTCACCAAAAATTCAAACTACATTATTCCATACAATCTCGAGTCAAAAACGCTAGGCACTACTCACTCATGATGTATGTGATGTGGGATGGCTAGAATCCAAGCTCCTTAGCCTCTCCCATGGTAGAAATGGCTTGAAAAACGTCCAATCTGGTGTGGAGCCCGAGGTAGAAGATGAAGAAGACGGCTAAAAATCGGACAAAAAGCTTAAATATTCCGTCGGAGCGTCGAGACGCTAGCGCAGCGTCTCGACGCTGCGCCCTAAAGTTTCAGCGCGCGAAGTCGGGACGGCGTCAAGACGCTTGCGCAGCGTTGAGCGAGCGTCGAGACGCTGACCACTCGACGCTTGCTCTCGGGTGGAAACTCCAAATGACGCTTCAGGCTTCGGAGCGTCGAGCTAGCGTCGAGACGCTGTCTGCTCAACGCTAGCTCTCGAGTTTTGGCATGGTATTTTGCCTTGAAAACTTCCCAAAACGCTAAATCTCTTTGTTTTTGCATGGTTCTTCCCCGGAAGTGTTCCTAGGTCCTTAAAATGCGACTTTAAGCCTCGAACGACGTCAAAACGCACCCGAGGACGAATTTGCCGAGAACACCTATAATAAAACAGGTAAACAACAATTTAGATATTTCAAAAAAACCATAATTAAAATTATCGAACAACCACTTGGTGCAGTGGGTGAGCGCTTCGCCTAAGATAGCAGAGAGTGGGGGTTCAATTCTGCCTGAGGGCAGATTTTCATAAAAAATATCAAACAACCACTTGGTGCAACGGGTGAGTGAGCGCATCACCTAGATAGCCCAGAGTGGGGGTTGATTGATCTTGCACCGTGCAAACAGGGCATGAATGATTTAAAATATTTAACTGCATTATATACCGCCTATAAAGGCAAATTTTAATCGAACAACCACTTGGTGCAGTGGGTGAGCGCTCTGATAACTCCATTTTGGAGCTATTAAATACTTCCTAATTATAGCTAAAGTCCGCTTTCAATTGATTAAATATCTCTCTTTTGTAGGAGAAAAGCGGCAAAGAGCTCGTGCGTTCGTTGGGCCTGTTCGAGTGCTTAAAGTAGAGTTTTAGCGCCCCGGGAATGCATCGGGAAGAGGGGAACTTGATCCGTGAAGAAACGGGCCAAAACAGCCTTGGAGAGGCAAAGCTTCAGCCCCAAACCCGAGAGCCAGCGTCGAGCTACAGCGTCGAGACGCTGGCTCGACGCTGGAAAAACCCGAGAGCAAGCGTCGAGACGCTAGCTCGACGCTGCCCTGGCGTCGAGACGCTCCGGAGGAGGCGCGCGCAGGAATTTTATCGGGGCAGCGTTGGTAGAAGGATTTTCGAATGTCCAACTAATTTTCGGGGTGTCGAATCCCGCCAAAATAAAATTTATAATTACCGAAACTACTAAGCTTTGCAGCTAGTGGTAACGGGTCGATCCGCAGGGAACCTTAATCAATCTCTCCTAATTAATTTCTATTTGTCTTTTAAACTAAAACTCAAAATAAAATAAAAGGGGGAGTTAATTAAAACTAAACTAAGTAAAATTAAGCTAACGGAAAAATAAATGCGAAAAGTAAAGAGCGGAAAAATAAATGGAACACGTGCTCCTAATTCGAGGGATCGGGATTTATCTTGATGCGCTTAGATCATAGGAATTCTAATCATGCTTGTAATTTAATCTCATGCACGCGAAATGTTTGCTCGTTTCCGTAGCAAACATCCCAAAGAATTAATTAGAAAAGTGCAATTCCAATTAAACGTGCTCGCTAATTAATCTAAGTTAGCTACGCTTAAATCAATCAAAGAACAGTGACGGGTAATATCGCGACGAACCGATTGATCGAGAACTCGACCAATTGGCGCGATTTCTATTCTTTCCCTAAGTCTATCGTGCAAACGATAATTAATGCTATTCTCCTACTGTCACTTAGGCTAGAATTAATTAGTCACGCTTAGACCCTTGTTACCTAGCGATTGAGGCAATTATACGTCCTAACCTTTAACGGTAAAACATGCGTGAGGACTCGGACGTCACTCCTAATCAGTCATACATGCTCATGGGATTCAAACAAAGGAAGAATCATGCAAGAAACTATCAAATACAAGCTGGAAATTTAAAGCTAAACCCTCCCTAATGCATCAAGACAACCCTAAACTCGAATTAGACCACTTACCTTAGCCAAACGTGATGAAAATTGATCCAAAATTGTCTAAAAACCTTGAAAATTGATGAAAATATCACCAAACCCGAGGCTACAACTCTCAATATCGAAATTTCTCTCTCCTAAGTGAATGGTGGCTGAAAAACTAGGTCAAAAGTGCTTAAAAAGCTAAAAAATGAGTTTTGGGCCAAAATTGGCCAATTGGGCCGCGCAGGGGCGCGCGGGCGGGCGCTGAGGCGGGTCGCGGGCGCGCACTGGGGCGCGGGTCGAGGCGTCTGATGGAGCGCTGGGGCGCGGGTCGGCAGGCGGGCGAGCGGGTCGGCAGGTCTGGACGTGCTGATCTGGGCCGAAGGGCGTGCTGGGCCGCGCGCGCATGGGCTGCGCACAGGGCGGGCTGGGCGCGCGCGGATGGGGCGCGTCTGGGCGGATCGCATGGGCGTGGGTCGGCAGGTGCGGGCGCTGGTGCGGGCATGGAGTTGGCCGCGCGTTGACCGTTGACCGTTGACCATTGACCGTTGACCGTTTGACTTTTTACAAAAATAATAGAAATTTTGCACCCACCATGACTCGAACCTTGGCTTCACCATTACCATAGCAAAGGCAACACCATTAAGCCACTAATTAGTTTTGAGTTAAAATTAGATTATTTAATTAATGTAGTATAATCACTCAAAACAATTAATTAATAAAATGTTCTAAAATATCCATTTAAGCCCTTAATTAATGTCAATGCCCGATTTACCCCTTAACAATTAAATTATACAAAATAGATCAATTAAACCCAAATAATTACTCTAATTTACAAGACTTAGGAGTTATATATTAGCACTTTTAGAGTGCTATCAAGCGTCGCGACGCTGGCCTTGCGTCGCGACGCCATCGCGAGCGCGCGCGGAAAACTTAGGGCACAGCGTCGAGACGCTGGCCTAGCGTCTCGACGCTACGACGATGGCAGAAGATAAATGACGATTTTTCTGCACTTTTTTGGGAGCTTCTTCCTCGTTTTCTCTCTACTTTCCGTGGAGCTCCGCCATTGTTGGCATGTTAGTGAGCTCCACCTTCATTGTAATACGTTGATGAATCCTTCCATGGTCGTCGTTGGAGCGGAATTGACAACCCGCGCCATGAGCGGCTAAGGTAAGGGTGAACGGTTTGGGATTAGTTTAGGGTGATTTTGTTAGACGTTTTTGGTTTTGATAATCTGATCTTGATGCATATTGGTTCTGTTTATTAGCATTTATCTACTTTGCTTAATCCAACGCGCATGTTAAAATACGACGATTGACACTCGAGTAGTTTCGCATGTTGTGTATGTTAAAGAGTAGCGATGCCGTGCCTCTCACTGCTCGACTAAGTAACACAGGTAGATAGAACTAAATCGAAGTATCGGGACGGGTAGGATAATTGTTGATTGCATACGGCGTTTGCGGGTAATCTACTAGCAATTAGAATTCACGCTCGAATGTTCGTCGCGGTTAGCTAGTGACTGTCTAAATTTACCTTAGGGCTGATCACCTTGATGCGAGCTTAGATAACGTGTAATTAGAACTGTGTGGTCTAATTAAAATCCATGGAGTCGGCTACTTTGAGGCTTCTCTGGTAGTCGTCCGCGTGCTCAATAACCTGAATTCCATGTTATTAGCATTAAATGATGAACCGAATTTGTCTAACAATTGATCCCGAGACTCCCAAACCGTGCACACGTTCTCTTCTTATTATTCTTTCTTCCGTTAGCTTTCTTAATATTTCTCTTGCATGATAAAACCCCCCGTTACCAAAAATCTATCAATCAATTAAATCCCAATTTCATTAGTAATTTCAATCTTCCTATTCCTTGGATCGACCCTGTTACCACTGGCTGCAAAGCCTTGGTCATAGGCTTTATAAATCGTATTTTGGCAAGCCTCGACAGCTTGAGATTAAGCGATAGTTCAAAATATCGTCCACCAAAATTGGCGCCGTTGCCGGGGAATTAAGTGTAATTCGGCCTAATTTAGATTTGATTTGTAGACTTTTAATTTTTACTTTAAAAATTTTTGTTTATTCTTTTATTATTTTCAATTTTTGATCTGTTTGTTTAAGTGTGCTAGAAGTGCTTAATTTTTATTGAGAAAAATGGAGATCGATGATGAGAATGGAGCCCCAAAAACACTCAGGCAATGAACATCGGTTTCTATGGGCAATCAACCCTCTTGTATTTCCTACCTGGAAATTTCAGGTGAGTTTGTGCTTAAATCGGGTTTAATTGACCATTTGCCCTCTTTTTGTGGTGAAGCAGATGAGGATCCCTATAAACATCTCAAGTCTTTTCAAATGATAAGTTCCGCGATGAAGCCAAGCGGCATTACTGAAGATCAGCTCTACCTGAGAGCTTTTCCATTCACCTTGAGAGGTGAAGCTCGAGATTGGCTGCATTACTTGCCATCGGGAACCATCTTTACTTGGGAGAAGTTACAGAGTCTGTTCTTGGAAAGGTATTTCCCAGCTTCAAAAGCCAGAGCCGTGAAAAAAGATATCCACCATTTTGAGCAAAAGGAGGACGAGGCGTTTCACGAATGCTGGGAGAGGTTCATTAAACTCTGTGAGAAATGCCCGAACCATCTGATAGAAGAAGCCGCGCTTATCGAATTCTTCTATGATGGTTTGCTTCCGCATGACTGCCAGATGCTTGATGCAGCAAGTGGATGAGCCCTTTGGGAGAAAACGCCTGCGGAAGCCAGACAGTTGATCTCTAATATGGCTGAGAACCGTCGCCATTACGGAGGAAGGAACGAGTACGCTAAAATGTCTACCGACATAGCAGAGCTCAAAGAACAAGTGTCCCAGGTATTTGGTTTGATTCATACGATGCAAGAAAAATCATCTCAGGCTGTTTCTTCTATTTTAGGTCAAGCCATTGAAGGCATGTTCAAATCACTCATGGAAGCTAGCAATGAGACAAGGTCGCAGATGACATCTCTAAGAAATGAATTCACGGAGGTGAAGGAAAGAATGAGTAAAATTGAATCCAAAGCGGAAGGTGTTAGTGCGATAAACCTCAGAAGTGGTAAAGAGATACCATCACGTACCACTCCCGAGAGTCCTCAAAAAGATTCAGAGATATCTCCAGATAAGTGTTCTCAAGCACCCTCTGAAACGGTTGTACCTTCTCCTTGTATTTCTATGAAGTCTTACACTCCCGTTGCTCCTTTTCCTAGTAGGTTGGCGAGGCCACCTAAGGAGGTCGAAGATGCGGATGTTCTTGAGACGTTGAGAAAAGTTGGGATCAATATACCGCTGCTTGATGCAATTCAGCAAATCCCAAGGTACGCTAAATTTCTAAAGGAGATGTGCACCATGAAGAGGAAGACCAAATGTGCTGAGAGAGTCGTGGTAAGCAAGAATGTTTCTGCCCTGATAACCCAAGGTATTCCAAGCAAATGCCAGGACCCAGGTATGTTCCTCTTGCCATGTACTATAGGGGATAGAGAAATCGAGCACGCTATGCTAGACTTAGGAGCCTCAATTAATGTTATGCCATACTCAGTCTACAAGAATCTCGGTTTAGAAGGTATGCAGGAAACTAGTATAATTATCCAGTTAGCTAATAGGTCTTCTATTCGTCCTCTAGGATTGATTGAGGATGTGTTGGTTAAAGTTAAGGATTTGATCTTCCCTGCTGATTTTTATGTGATAAATATGGAAGAAAACATATCCGCTACTTCAGTTTTACTTGGTAGACCATTCATGAAAACAGCTAAGACAAAAATTAATGTGCATGATGGTACCTTATTTGTTGAGTATGAAGGGGATGTGTTCGAATTTAATGTATTTGATGCCATGAAACAACATGCTGATGTGCATTCTGTCTGTAAAATTGATCTGATAGATACTCTAGAACAAGAAGAATGCATGACTGTTGTAGATGGGGATGACCCACTCGTTTTTACTGATATTTGTGAAGAGGTTGAAAGTAGTGTTCTCATATTGACTGACTCATCTGAACAACCTACTTTTGCTTTAGAGACTTGTGAAAAGCCAACTAAAATTTTACCATCTCTTTTGCAGGCTCCCAAGTTGGAACTAAAGGAGTTGCCGGGTCATCTGAAGTACGTGTACTTGGGTGAGGTGGGGACACTACCGGTAATTATCTCCAAGGAGCTTACATCGGAGCAAGAAGGCGAGTTGGTTGAGGTTTTGAAAAAGAACAAAAGAGCCATTGGATGGACGTTGGCAGACTTGCACGGGTTGAGTCCAGTGTTGTGCATGCACAAGATCCGGCTAGATGAGGGAGCAAAGCCATCCCGAGAGCCTCAACGGAGACTGAACCCTGCAATGAAAGAGGTAGTGTTGTCTGAGATACACAAACTCTTGGATGCAGGTATTATCTTTCCCATTTCTGATAGCCAATGGGTTAGCCCTATTCATGTTGTACCTAAAAAGACAGGCATAACTGTTATTAGGAATGATAAGGGGGAGTTAGTACCTAAGAGAGTGCAAAATGGATAGAGGATGTGTATAGATTTTAGAAAACTGAATGATGTGACTAAGAAGGACCACTTCCCTATTCCCTTCATAGATCAAATGGTGGAGCGTTTAGCTGGGAAGCCATTCTTCTGTTTTCTAGATGGTTTTTCTGGGTTTTATCAAATTCCCATAGCCCAGGAAGACCAAGAAAAGACTACTTTTACCTGTCCATTCGGAACTTACGCATATAGGAGAATGCCCTTTGGGCTTTGTAATGCTCCAGGGACTTTTCAGCGATGCATGATGAGCATATTTTCTGAATTTGTAGAAAAATGCATCGAGGTCTTTATGGATGATTTCACTGTTTATGGAAGTTCATTTGAGGATTGCCTGTTTAACTTGTCTAGAGTCATGGAAAGATGCATCGAAACTAATCTTGTTTTAAATTTTGAAAAGTGTCATTTCATGGCCAGTCAGGGCATTGTATTAGGTCACGTTGTGTCGGCTAAGGGGATAGAGGTTGATAAAGCAAAAATTGATGTCATATCTGATTTACCTTACCCCACGAATCTTCGGGAAGTGCGTTCTTTTCTTGGTCACGCGGGTTTTTACCGCAGGTTCATAAAAGACTTCTCGAAGATAGTGACTCCGATGACAAGCTTGTTGAAAAAGGATGTCCCATTCTACTTTGACAAGCAGTGCAAGCTTGCCTTCGACGTTCTGAAAAAGTGCTTGACCAACGCGCCCATCATCCATCCACCGCAGTGGGGGACTCCTTTCGAGATCATGTGCGACGCAAGCAATTATGCCGTGGGTGCTGTGTTGGGCCAGAGGATTGACAAGAAGAGCCATGTGATTTATTATGCCTCCAGGACGCTCAACTCCGCGCAGATCGGTTACACAACAACGGAGAAGGAGCTGCTTTCCATTGTTTTCGCTCTTGAAAAACTTCGGCCATATATTCTTGGATCTAAAGTGATTGTTTTTTCTGATCATGCAGCAGTTCGTTATTTGATGAACAAGAAGGACTTGAAGCCTAGACTTCTCAGATGGGTATTACTACTCCAGGAGTTCGACGTCTCTGTTCAGGACAGAAAAGGATCAGAAAACACCGTTGCTGACCACTTGAGCCGCATCGTGCGTAACGAAGATGACTTGCCTCTGAATGATGAGTTCCCTGATGAAGTTCTCTTACAGGTAAGTGTGGAGACACCATGGTACGCCGACATTGTCAACTACTTGGTCACAGGTACGTTCCCATTCGACTTTTCATATAACCAAAGAGCTAAGCTGAAAAGCGAAGCCAAGACATATGTTTGGGAAGAGCTTGTTTTATGGAAATTTTGCGCTGACCAAGTAATTAGGAAGTGCGTCCCTAAGTCTGAACATAGGTCCATCCTTACCTTTTGCCATGAATTTGCATGTGGGGGACACTTTGGGCAAAATAGGACTGCGAGAAAAATTTTAGATTGTGGGTTTTTCTGGCCATCACTGTTTAAGGATTGTTATGAATTTTGTAAATCTTGTGATCAGTGTCAGAGAAAAGGGTCCATCACTAGTAGGAATGAAATGCTCCAAAACCCCATTTTAACTTGTGAAATTTTTGAGGTTTGGGGTATGGACTTTATGGGACCCTTTCCCCCTTCTTTTGGTTTTGTCTATATCTTATTGGCTGTGGACTACGTGTCTAAATGGGTGGAGGCTAAGGCCACCAAAGCCGATACTGCTAATGTTGTTTCCAGTTTTGTCAAATCCAATATTTTTAGCAGGTATGGAGTTCCACGAGCCATCATAAGCGACCAGGGGAGCCACTTCTGCAACAAGACGATCCAGGCCTTGATGAGGAAGTATGGGGTAAATCACAAAATTTCTACCCCGTACCATCCTCAAACCAATGGGCAAGCAGAAGTTTCCAATCGAGAGGTGAAGAGCATCCTCGAGAAAACAATAAGTCCAGGAAGGAAGGATTGGAGCCTCAGGCTGGACGAAGCTTTGTGGGCTTACCGTACGGCTTACAAAACCCCCATAGGGATGTCTCCCTACCGGATGGTTTATGGTAAAGCCTGTCATCTCCCCGTTGAGATCGAACACAAAGCTTACTGGGCCGTGAAGAAGTGTAACATGGACTTTGACTTGGCGGGCGAAGAAAGACTCCTCAAATTGCAAGAACTGGAGGAGCTTCGCCTGGATGCATATGAGAACTCGAAGACCTACAAGGAAAAGACCAAGATGTTCCACGATAGGCGAGTCGTCAAAAAACACTTCGAAGTTGGTCAGAAGGTCCTATTGTTCAACTCCCGCCTGAAGTTCATGCCAGGTAAACTTCGTTCCCGGTGGCTTGGTCCTTTCATTATAACTGATGTCCATCACTATGGTGCAGTCAAGATTCAGAGCCTGGATACGGAGAAGGAATACACAGTGAATGGCCAACGACTGAAGATCTTTCATGAGGGAATGTCAGAGGATTTCGACGACCATGCCTACTTGAAAGAGCCTTATTATGAGAAAGGATGAAATGAGGTTTGGTAAAGTCGAGCAATCGACTCTAAAAAATTTGCGCTACTCGGAGGCACCCGATCTTGAACTGTATATGCTTTTTGTTTACTTACCGTCTTTAGGATTAGCTTAGGTTCTTACTCTGATGTTGTGAATTTTTCAGGTGAAACAATGGCTCATCCTTGCGGTGTATTTGCTAAGGTTAAAGCGCGCTTTCCAACCCTCTAAGTCACAATTCAGGGAAGGTTTTCTTTTCCTTCATTTTGACTGTGCGTATTTGGTCCAATGAGGACATTGTCAATTTCTAAGTTGGGGGTGGTGGGTTGTGCCTTATAGTGATTGTCGAGCTTTGTTGTGGAATCCTGATTAACTTGTTGAGCTATGGTGAAAGCATGCTAGTCCGATTATGAAATTTTGTGATGTACTGTTAAAGCCTTCGTATGTGTATCTGTCGTGAAATTCAGCATAATTGCATATGTTAAGGCCATTTTGAAATTTTTTTCAAGTTATTTCCCTGTTTAAGCTTCGCGTGTTAGCACTCTATCTTGGATCTGTGGGTTTAGGGTAGTTCTGTTTGTTTTGAAATTCGTTGTCACCTCGAAAGGCAACCTTAGGATGGGCCAAGATTCGTTCTTGTTTGTAATTCACGTGCTCAAAATTTTAATATGGTTTTTAGGCCAAAAAGAAAAATAAATGCAAGCTGATAAAAAGAAAATAATCTCCTGAGGCGTTCCTCCTTCTTGAGTTGCCTTAGTAGCCAAGGGCGGTCGTGAAACCCACGGTCGCCACTACATGAAAAGGAAGCACAAAGAAGTGAACGCTAGTCCTTAAAAATGTGAATTTTGCCCGTAGTCAGATGCACTGTGCAATGAAATTGCAGGCAAGCTGAAACGAAAGTAAAATTGACATGTTAGGCGCTCATGGAGATCAAAGAAAAAGAGAGAGAAGATGCCTTGCGATATATTACTTGCTTAGACGATGATTAGCCCTTAGACTGTTCTGTTTAGCCATAAGTAGGGGGAAAGCGAAGTTTTGGGATAGATAGAGCTGTTCTAAGCCTGTTGAAATCTAAGATCGAGGAGCTAGGTCCGAAGCATAAATAGGGAAGCATCTTTAAATTTTTTCAAATTGTTCTTAACCAATGTATGTATGCAGTTGTTCCCTTCAAATGAAAATGCCCTGTCGTTTCCAGTACTGAGAATCGAGTCCCTAGCATGCATCCTCGTTGTATTTTATTAATCAGAATTCCACCTTGCTCGAGGACTAGCAAGAATTAAGTTGGGGGTGTTTGATAGCTCCATTTTGGAGCTATAATTATGTCCCTAATTCACGTTTATTATTGGCTTAATCTTGCTTTTATGTGATTATTGCAGGTGTTCTCGGAGATTCGCTCTCGAGAGCGTTTCGGCGCTTTTCGGAGCTTAATATCGCAATTTAGAGGCCTAAGAACATTTCCGGGGAAGATCCATGCAAAGGCATGAAGGTTGAGCACTTTGGGGAAATTGAAGGCAGAAATCCATGCAAAAACTCGAGAGCTAGCGTCGAGCGACAGCGTCGCGACGCTAGCTCGACGCTGCCCAGCGTCGAGACGCTGCCAGAGCGTCTCGACGCCCCGAAGTCTGAAGCGTTGATTTGAAGAAAATCCCGAGAGCAAGCGTCGAGCGACAGCGTCTCGACGCTCGCTCGACGCCGCACAAGCGTCTCGACGCTGTGCGAGCGTCTCGACGCCACCCCGACTGCGCGCGCGGATTATTTATGGCGCAGCGTCGAGACGCTGCCCTAGCGTCTCGACGCTACGACAGACTACTTAATTTTGGTCCGATTTTAGCCGCCATTATCATCTTCTACCTCGAGCTCCGCGCCTGATTTGACGTTCCAGCACCTATTTTCGCCATGGGAGGGGCTAGGAGGCTTGGATTGAAGCCATCCCACACCACGCAAGTCATGAGTGAGTAGTTTTACCGTTTTTGGCTCGGGATTGTAAAGAATAAATGTAGTTTGAACTCTTGGTGAGGTTGTAGGATTGAAATTCTGAATTGGTTGGATATTTTATTGAATTGAGTTCTATTTCTTAGCTTAATCTATGAGCATGTTTGAATGATTTAGGACTAGGCACCCTTGATTTTGAGCATGTTCATTCGTTAAAGGATTTGATGTCGTGCCTCTCTGATCCGCCAAGTAACAAGGATTAACGACACTTTGAGCGTATTGGCGTCCTTGCGCTCTTGGTGCTCGTTCTTCCCGAATTAGAATTCCAAATCAACATACTAATTTCGCGTCCAAATTAGATAGTTGTCACGGTTAGCTCGTTGCTATCGTTCGGTCTTGGGAGAGCGTTGGCCGCCAATGTCCGAACGATATGCTCGATTAGCATGATTAATTATGTCTAATTAATTCCATGGAGCATGTCTGAGTTATTTATTAATTTTAGACGAGCTGTGCATTCTTTAAATTGTTTAGCCATAATACTCGTCAACCTATGATCCAAGAGGCATGCTAAATTTATCCCCGATCGTCCCGAGTCGGAAACTCCGTTAGCCAAATTTTCCATTGCTTTGTTCCTACTTAGTTAATTGAAAACCAACAAACCCCCCATATTTCATTTATTTTTATAATTTGCAAATTTAATTAAGATTAAGTCAAGATACCTTAATTCCCTGTGGATCGACCCCGTTGTCGCTACTCTACTAATAGTTTAGTGAATCCGGGCACTTATAAATTCATTTTGGCGGGTCTCGACAACCCGATACTTCGATTTAGTTCTATCTACCTGTGTTACTTAGTCGAGCAGTGAGAGGCACGGCATCGCTACTCTTTAACATACACAACATGCGAAACTACTCGAGTGTCAATCGTCGTATTTTAACATGCGCGTTGGATTAAGCAAAGTAGATAAATGCTAATAAACAGAACCAATATGCATCATTCAAGATCAGATTATCAAAACCAAAAACGTCTAACAAAATCACCCTAAACTAATCCCAAACCGTTCACCCTTACCTTAGCCGCTCATGGCGCGGGTTGTCAATTCCGCTCCAACGACGGCTGTTGCGTGCTAAATGTGTTAAAATAAATAAGCAATAAGAGAGAGAGAGCACTCAGAACATGCAAGCATACATGATCTTATAGCAAGTAGTAAGTATTTTTTCATTCGTTTTCCCACAGAGATTTATTATGAGTTACTCGTGAAGTGTGTTGTTAAGAAAGAATGGGTGGATTTGAAGGGGAAGAATTGGTTTTAAATTGTCTAATTTCTAAGGAATATGTAAAGGGTAGTGACATAAACAAGTGCAAGTCAAAGTTAAACTCAAATAAAAAGGGAAGAGATTAATAAACGAAGAGGAACTTAGCTAAACAGAATTTTAAACTTAGCAGAATTGCGGAAACAGCAATTCTACCGCAATTTTCCTAACAGCAAAAGTGTGTAAAATGGAGAAACAAGGGCTACTAACGACTCTTCTATAGGCATTTTCTCACGATCCTCAAGCATTGGATCAACTCTCTATGCATCAAACTCACTCAATCTCATGTATCTTCCGATTTCATGCATTAGATTCTTTAGTTTACTCATGTCCAAGTAAGGTCTTAAGCATCTTGTTAAAGCAGAAAGTTATGGTTTGTACTAGGAAAACGCCTATTCCTAGGTCGTTTTCTGGCTACCTTGAAAGGCTAGCATGAGTGTATGACTCTGAACTCTTACTCCTTCCAGAGGTTAGGAGTTCTTTGGACAAAATGGATGGCCAATCGAAATTGCCCGTGGGATGAAGCTTACATACAATCAATGTTTCGAGAGCTATCCTACATGCTTGGTTCACGTTTTTTAGCCTATAGTATTGTCATTAGCATGCCCCTATGTGACTTAGTTACTCATGGATATAGGGAGAACAGAAATAAGAGATAAAGTAGACATGCTTAGAAGAAATTTAAAGACAACCAGCAAGGGGAAAACAGTAGCAGTAAAGAGAAGAAACTGTGAAATGAAGAATTGTGCTTTGATTACTTGAATGTTTGAATGAATAAAGGGACGTTTAAAGTAAATAACATAAAGGCAGAAAGCAACGAAATGCAATAAACTAGCTACTAGAGAGGAAACAACAACAAAGCAGAACTGAAAATTAGAAATGAAAGGCAGAAAACAGTAAAAGAGCTTGAACGCCTCGTCGCAACCGCCTCGGCTGAAGGATGAGAAAGATCAGCTTTGCTTGGATGAATCCAATCGGGAGAGAAGATGAATCTTCTCTCCTTCCTATCAGATTGTCGACTCCAACAGCTAAACCTCGCAAACCAACAGACGGAAAAGAAAAACAGGAGAAAAGATGGAGCTGCGAAAAGACTTCTACGCTTTCGGATGATGATTGAACCCTCTACTTTGACCCCCTTTTATAGTAATCTGCAGGTGCGTTTGGGCCAAGGAGAACCATCCATCCTCAACGTCGTACTTCAAAATGGATGGAGGAGAAAGAACGAATCCCTGAAATAACGGAAATTAACAGAAACAGATCAGTCAACTTACGGTTTTCACTTGAAACATTGCGGTTTTAGCAATGTTTCCGCAATGCTGCCGCAATGCACATTTTTCCTTCTTTTAACTTCGGTATTTAATCCTTTTCTTTCCTTTTGCATACAAGTCCTAATTTAGCTACCTTCTTCTAATTCTCATATATAAGCATAGGTTTAAGCTAAATCCTATCAAAAACACCTAAGAGTGTACATCTTTCTAAGCTAAATAAGTCCTAAAAAGGTCACTTTTGGAGACGTAACACACCCCCAAACTTAAGGTTTTGCTCGTCCTCGAGCAGTCTAAGGACTTGCCTAGGCTGCTATTTCATTCCCTTTAACTACTTACTGACTCCCCTATATTCCTATCTATAGCAGTGCTGTCCTGTGACACACTTCTAAGTTTACACTAACCCTTCATATTGCTTCTTCTGACTTCGCACGCCTAATACTCCTGCTGTTTCATTACCTCCCTACAACTGATCTACTTACCTTTATCATATTGTGCATCTATTCCTAAGGTTTCAAATTCTACCTAGCTTTACCCCAGACTCAGTACATGCTTCTAGTTTTTACTTTTGAGCTACCTAGGATTCCTTAGAGTCATGCCAGTCTTAGTATTAACAGTGACAGTAGTACTTTTAGAGAACAACCTAAACCCTGGCATCACTACATTGGACATACATTCATCTCCCTAAACAACCCTACAAGTTACAACTTTGTGTTTAGCTAATTGAGGATCATAGTTCTTTTTAATCAGGACATCTAAGCCACAAAGTTGCAACTCCTAGGTATACATTCTTCTTCCCTATTCCTTCTTTTTCTTTCTTTCTTACTTAGGTGGAGCCTCTCCTTTGGCTGCCTTTTGATGCAATGCCACTTGTGGGTTACACACTTGGCACTGATTACTCAGCAACTTTGAGAGAGACACCCCTCTTTATTCTATTTTTCATTTTTTTTTTTTCAGCTCATCATTTTTGTAAAGGAGAAGAAGAATGTTTATGCTTTAAGGGAGAGAGGAATGTTCCTAGGCCTAGGGTGGCCTCCCCCAAACTTAAACTACTCATTGTCCCCAATGAGTGTCTGAGGTGGCACACCCCCAAACTTGTCCTAGAAGCATCCAGTCTAAGGTAAAACAAAGAGAATCTAAAAGCCCTAGGCATAGACAGAACATTCTAAAAGTAAATATCACAGCAGCAGAAATTCATAAAAACAGGCAGGTAAGGACTTAAAGCTATGCATGCTGAGCACTTTTAAGAGGCTAATTTAAACTATCAAACGGTGTCCAATGACACTCATCCAGCATGCTTGAAGATAAGCTATATAAGGTAGTCATGATAGCAGCAAAATACAAAATTTAAACAGATCCAGCCTAGGTAAACAGTCGGTCAAAAACATGCATTTACTAATAAAAAATTGCGGTTTCCGCAATTATTTCACAATAAAGACAGGGCAGATATATCAGTGATCAGGGCCCCTATGCATGCTTTTTCCAGTCATTCAAGCTATACAAAAATGAAACTAAACTAATCTACCTATTCAGCTATCATCAGACTACACTAAACAAATTTAAAAATTAAAACTAAACAACTAAAACAGATCAAAAGATTAACTCAAAACAGCACAGTTCACATGGTTCAACAAAAAGCAGGTTGATTTTTTTTTTAATTTAAGGGAACAGCAATACTCCCTTCAGTGCTTCTCAGACTAGCACTCAAATGTCTTCCTCATCATCAGTCCTTCGTGGTCGTGGAGGCGCCCATGGAGTCATTAGGTTCGTGGGGAATTCAGGAAAAATGCATCCCAATTGGTCAGCAACTTCCTTGTCCCTTGCTTGCGCATAAGTGGCCCATTGAGCCATCCTCTTCTGCAGATCCGTCAGGCAGGCCATGGTCAAAGACTGAGCAGCAGCCAGGCCATCGAGCTCGAACTCCATGTTCCCCTTTCTGCGCAACCTCAAGGCCGTAGGCAATTCCAGGTAGCCCGTGTAGGCCAGCTGCCTTTCCATTCGCTCCATTGGGACCCCTGCACGTAAGCACAGCTTAGTAATGGTGTTAGGAAAGAAAAGTGGTCCCTTACCCTTTTTGGCGCAGTCAGCAATTGAAGCTGCAATGACCTCGCCCACGTTGATCGTGAGACCTCGCATGATCGCGTAGACCAGCAGCGATCTGCTCTGGTTGATGGTGGTCTCATGGGTCACTGGGGACAGCTTCCTCCTCACGAAGGAAAACCAGACAGCCGCCTTGGCTGTGAGGGTGGCACTCATCAGGGTGTGCCTCCCATTGCGTGATACTGTCCATGATGCCTCTGGCTGGCCAATGATCCGAATGGCCTCCTCCAAGACAGCTTCGGTTGGCTCATCAACAATCCTCGCATAGTCAGTGTGTTTTTGGCCCTTGAGGCCATAGGCTTCGTTGATTGCCTTCGCTGAGAAGTCTACCTCAACCCCTCTGACCACAGACAGGCCATCCTCAGGATTCATCAGATTGGCGTAGAAGTCATACACCATGCTGGAGTAGGCTGGATTGGGTGGTCTGCACAGCTCCTCCCAGCCGTGATTCGTGATCCCTGCGCGCAAGAATTGCGGCAGGTCAGCAGGTGCGTCTAGGAATCCCTTCTCGTGCAGCAATTCCCTTTTCCTTAGCTCAATACCTCTAGACTCAGCGTCAGAGGACACGTACCTCACTGACTGAGGCTCATCTTCAGGGTAAAGCTTGGCTTTCCCTTTGTCTTTTGGTTTGGCTGACTCAGCAGCCTCAATCTTGAGCTTTTTCAGCGACGGCTCATCACTCTCTTTCTCTGATGGAGGCGCCCTCTTGGTTCTCTTTTTCTTTGACTTCTTGGGCCGTTTGGCCTTGACAGCCTTGGCGGCCTTCTTCTTCTTCAACCTCGCCTTGGTTGTCAACTGCTGGAGGCAATCCCCCAGTATTTCGTCCATCGAATCAGTCCTCTGCATAGGGCTCTCAGGGCTGGCTTCCCTCAAAGGAGAGAAGACCTCTTCTTCCTTAGCTTCCCCACTGCCCTGCGTCGATTCTTGATACTCTCCATAGGGAAATTCAGGGTCAGGTTGTGGGGAAGTGGGTGATGCTTCAGGGCTCTCTGCTGGTGGGGTATGTTCAGAACTCTGCGGCGATGAAGGTAGCTCAGGGCTTTGCGCTGGTGGGGATGGCGAAGAGCTCTGCTTGGCTGACTCTTGTGACCGACGGTCACTTTCTTGACTCTCCACAGAGGGAGTCTTTTTCTTGCTCGTTTCTTCAGCCACCGCCATACTCCACTTGCGTTTCTTGGGTGTGCCTGCTGGTTCAGAGGGTCCAGCAGGTATCTCCGTGACAACCTTCCACTTCTTCTTGCGGATTGGCAGTTTGGGGAGTCGTTCAGTTCGCGCAGCCTCAGCGTCTCCAAGGGCAAGAAGTGCTTCCCTCGCAGCAGTTTCAGCGTCGTCAGCCCTCTTCTTGGACGCAGATCGTTCAGCTCTTGTTAGCACCATTGTTGAATCGTGGGAATCTGGAAAGAAGAATTGCAGATGAAGAGGGAGAGAGATTTCTTGGAGTTCAGATGATTGGGAAATCGTACAGATCAGCGCGCGTCTTAACGGATATAAGTAATGATGAAATCCCAACGGCTATATTTGTTGCGGATTCTGCAAATCCAGCGCAATTCTAGTGACCGTTGGAGATTTTCTGCGTTTAAATGCCAATCTTTACTCAACCGTATCTTTGATTTGGCCCAATATCTCCTCGATCTTTTTAGCTTGATTTCATCTCCTTGATTCCCTCTATCGATTCCCTATTAAAAGAAATAAAATAAACATCAAATACTTAATTAAAATCACACAAAATATACACAAACAGTAACCGGAAAGTCGCAAAAAATAAACTAAGGCATGAGCCTCGCATGGACGAGCACAGTAATCACTCGTCCTCTCTCGTTCTTATTTTCATGTTTCAGTCAAGAGGAAGGCCGAGAGAGTCTTCACATCTCCTTCCTCATAGTAGTGCTTCAATCTTGCACCATTAACCATGAATGGTTGCCCTTGCTGCAGGTTCTTAATCTCGATTGCACCATGAACAAACACATTAGTTATTATAAATGGACCTGACCATCTGGACTTAAGTTTGCCTGGAAATAATCTCAGTCGTGAGTTAAATAATAAGACAAGCTGGCCTTTCTTAAAGTCCTTAATCCTAAGTCTACTATCATGCCAAATCTTAGTCTTTTCCTTATACATTTTAGCATTTTCATAAGACATATGCCTAAGCTCATCAAGCTCATGTAATTGCAAAGACCGCAATGTTCCCGCATCGGTCACGCAGTAATTCAACTCTTTTAGGGCCCAAAATGCTTTAATTTCTAACTCGAATGGCAAGTGACATGCTTTGCCATACACAAGTCTATAAGGAGACATACCTAGGGGTGTCTTATATGCAGTTCTATATGCCCAAAGTGCATCCTCGAGTTTAAACGACCAGTCTTTTCTATTAGGTTTGACCAGTTTTTCTAGGATGTTTTTAATCTCCCTATTTGAAATTTCAGCTTGGCCATTCGAATGTGGGTGATAAGGGGTGGCTACTCTATGTCTAATGTTATACTTAGCCAACACTCTCTCCATAGCTTTGTTAATGAAATGTGTCCCTTCATCACTGATTATAGCACGAGGTGTCCCAAATCTAGTAAATATATGTCTATGCAAGAATCTTATGACTGTTTTGGCATCATTATTTGGACATGCTATGGCCTCTACCCACTTAGATACATAGTCTACTGCTACCAATATGTAAAGGTTACCTGATGATGGGGGAAATGGTCCCATGAAATCGATGCCCCACACATCAAAGAGCTCCAACTCTAAGATGTAAGTGAGAGGCATCTCATCCTTTCGACTGAGGTTACCTGTTCTCTGGCATTCATCACAGCTGTGGGCATAGTTGTGGGCATCCTTGAAGATCGTTGGCCAATAGTAGCCACTCTGGAACACCTTTGCAGCTGTCCTTTGGCCACCAAAATGTCCACCATAGGGTGCTGTATGGCAGTGCTGCAGCACAGACTTCGCCTCAGCAGCTGAAACACACTTCCTTAGCAGACCATCAGCACATGTCTTGTAAAGTGTGGGATAATCCCAAATGAATTTCCTAGCTTCATAAAGGAACCTCTTCTTCTCTTGTCCTCCCTTGAAAGATGGTAGTACCTGCGATGCAAGGAAGTTAGCAATGTCAGCAAACCAAGGTTCCTCATCGTTATCACGATGAGTCAATACAAAGACATGTTCATCAATAAAAGCATCAGAAATTGCGGTTTCCGCGATTTTTTCGCAATTATGCTGCAATCTAGAAAGATGATCCGCAACCACATTTTCACATCCTTTCTTATCTCTAATGTCTAGATCAAACTCTTGCAGCAATAACACCCATCTAATCAACCTAGGCTTAGCATCAGCCTTCCTCATAAGGTACTTCAAAGCAGAATGGTCAGTGTACACAATTGTCCTAGTGCCTACAATGTAATTCCTAAACTTCTCACAAGCAAACACTACAGCTAGCATCTCCTTTTCAGTAGTTGTGTAATTACATTGTGCCTCATTAAGTGTTTTACTAGCATAGTATACAGGGTGTGTTAACTTGTCAATCTTCTGTCCTAACATAACCCCTACAGCATAGTCACTGGCATCACATAACATCTCAAAGGGAAGATCCCAATTAGGCCCTACTATAATAGGTGCTGTGACTAGTGCTTCCTTAAGGGTTTTCCAAGCCAGGAAACATTCTTTAGAGAAAATGAATGGTTTGTTTAGCTCTAGAAGATCTTAGAAAAGTCCTTAATGAACCTTCTATAGAAGCCAGCATGCCCTAAGAAACTTCTAATGGCTTTTACATTTTGAGGTTCTACCAATTTCTCTATTATTTCAATTTTTGCCCTGTCAACCTCTACACCTGCCCTTGACACTCTATGACCTAAGACAATCCCTTCATCCACCATGAAATGGCACTTTTCCCAATTTAGGACTAGGTTGGTCTCTTCACACCTAGCCAGGACTTGTCCTAAATTCTCTAGACAGTTTGTAAATGAATCCCCAAAGACTGAGAAATCATCCATGAATATCTCTATCATGGACTCATCCAAATCAGAGAAGATTGCCAACATGCACCTTTGGAATGTTGCCGGTGCATTGCATAAGCCAAAAGGCATTCTGCGAAAGGCAAAAGTTCCAAAAGGGCAACTGAAGGTAGTCTTCTCTTGGTCCTTAGGGTCTATAGTGATCTGGTTATATCCTGAATAACCGTCTAAGAAGCAGTAGTAGGCCCTACCAGCTATCCTATCTAACATCTGGTCAATGAATGGTAGAGGGAAGTGGTCTTTTTTGGTTTCCTTGTTTAGTTTCCTATAATCCATGCAAACTCTCCATCCTGTGATAGTCCTAGTTGGAATCAGTTCATTGTTCTCATTGACTACCACAGTCATCCCCCCCTTCTTAGGTACACATTGTATAGGGCTCATCCACTGACTACTATCTATAGGGAAGATCACACCAGCATCTAACCATTTTATTATTTCCTTTTTAACTACCTCTTTCATAGAGGGATTCAGCCTACGTTGGTGATCTACACGGGGTGTGTGTTCTTCCTCTAGTATAATCTTATGCATGCAATAGGAAGGGCTAATGCCTCTAATATCAGCAATAGTCCATGCAATAGCCTTCCTATGTTGCTTAAGTAATAAAATCAGTTCAACCTCATGCTTTTCACTTAATTTAGAAGAAATAATCACAGGCAAAGTATCATTACTTCCTAGATATGCATACTTGAGGTGAGTGGGTAGAGGTTTCAATTCTAAGACAGGTGGATGCTCAATGGATGGTTTTAAAGGATTCATGGATCTGTTAGTCAGGTCTTTATTTATACATACATGCTGTGTTTTATCTACAGGTATATCCATTATTTCAGATACATTCAAATCAGCTACATCTAATTGTACATATTCGTTAGCATGTTTAGTCAATAATACATGCTCCAGCTGTTCTTCCATTAGTGAGTCTACAATGTCCATGCTAGCACAAGATTCAGAGTCAGAGGGGTACCTTAAGGCTTTATACACACTAAATTTCACCTCTTCATCATGAACCCTCATCGTGAGCTCACCTTTTTGGACATCTATCAGGGCCCTACCTGTGGCTAGAAATGGTCTGCCCAATAGGATGGGGACCTTCTTGTCTGCTTCATAATCCAGGATAATGAAATCTGCAAGGAAAATAAACTTGTCAACCTTTACAAGAATATCCTCAATCTTACCCTCAGGGTAGGCTATGGATCTGTCTGCTAGTTGTAAAGTGACAGTGGTTGGACGTGCTTCTCCTATTCCTAGCTGGCGGAATAGTGATAAGGGCATGAGGTTTATGCTGGCTCCCAGGTCACAAAGAGCTCTGCCCACGTGCTTGCCTCCTAGCTCTACAGGTAAGGTGAAGGAACCAGGATCCTTCTCCTTCTTGGGTAGCTTGTTCTGGAGTATGGCACTGCATTCCTCAGTGAGATTTACTGTTTCAAACTCACCAATTATTCTCTTGTTAGTAATAATATCCTTCAAAAACTTTACATAAGAGGGCATACACTGTAAAACTTCTACAAAAGGAATATTAACATGCACTTGCTTAAGAATTTCTAGAAATTTATTAAAGTGCACTTCCTGTTCTTGTTTTTTCTTTAGCCTTCTAGGAAATGGAGGTGGTGGCACATATGCAGGCACTTCAGGTCGCCTTAGGATAGGTGGAGGCCTTGGAATTTCTTCTATCTCTTTTATGATTGGCTCCAGCCTTGCTCCTGATGTGCTTGGTGATGGTTGACCTTGGTTTGGCAGAGACTCCAGTGGAGCACTAGACTCAGTGTTCTCTACTCCCTTTGGTGTTTCTTTTGGGTTACTCACCAACGATCTCCCACTTCTAAGTTCAATTGCTTGAACTTGCTCTTTACCATCTCTCCTTGGTACCTCTGTGTCAGCTGGTAGTCTACCTTGGGGCCTACTTTTGAGTTCATTGGCTAGTTGCCCTATTTGGTTCTCTAGGCTTCTAAGAGTAGCTTGCTGGCTCTGTAGAGTGGCATCATTCTTGGCTATGTATTCCTTGAGTAAGTTTTCTACAGAAGACCCTACAGGTTGGTTGTATGGTTTTTGATACATGGATTGGTTATGTTGGGGAGTGAAACCAGGTGTTCCACTCGGTCTTGGTTGGTTAGGAGCTTGGTTAGCATTTTGTTGGCCACCCCATGACAGGTTTGGGTGGTTCCTCCATCCAGGGTTGTAAGTGTTAGAATAGGGGTTGTTCCTAGGCTGCTGCTGGCTTCCAACATAGCAGACTGAGGCTGGATTCCCAGGGCAGTATTCATACAGGTGCCCTTCCCCACAGAATCCACAGATAAGTGTCTCACCTTGACTTGACTGGGTGCCCATTGACATGGTTGTGGCGGTGTTGACACTTGTTTGGAGATTGGCTTGAGCCATTTGCTTGACTAGGTTGGTCAGGGCGCTTATTTGGCTACTCATTGCATTGAGTGCGTCCTTGTCTTGAGCTCTAGTTGGCTCAACTGGATCATCTGACCACCTACAGTGAGATGCTGAGATCTTCTCCAAGATCTCATAGGCTTCATTATAACTCTTGGACAGCATGGAACCACCAGCAGATGAATTTAAGACTTGTCTAGTGCTGGGGTTGCATCCTTTGAAAAAGACCTCTATTTGAATACATCATGGGATGCCATGATGTGGACATTTGAGAAGAAGGTCCTTGAACCTTGTCCAAGCTTCGTGAAGAGACTCAGTTTCAGCTTGTTTGAACTTGATTATGTCATCACGAAAGGTAGAATTCCTATCAGGTGGGAAGTATTTGACTAGGAATTTTTCTGCCAAGTCTGTCCAATTGAGGACTGATCCAGAGGGTAATGAGTTTAACCACGTCTTTGCCTTGTCCCTCAAAGAGTAAGGGAAGAGGTAGAGCCTCAAGGCTTCTTGGGAAACTCCAGGGATGATGAATGTATCACTAACTCCTAGGAAGTTTCTAAGATGGTTGTGGGGATCCTCATTTTCCACTCCAAAGAATTGTCCCACAGTGGACAACATTTGGAACATCACTGGCTTTAACTCGAATGAGTTGGCAGTGATTTCAGGGCGGATTATGCTGGGGTTCAGCTCCCCAGGCATAGGTACTAGGTAGGAAAGAATGGCACTATCCTTATCATTCGCTATTTCGATGGGATTGCGAGTGGTAGGTACCGGATTTGGGACTGGTCTGTCCATTTCTTTTTGATCGAATTGCAGAGGAATTGCTGGTTCCGCAATTATTGAAGGTATAGAGGATTGGTTAAAGAGACGTTTCTTGGCTCTATTTCTAGCCTTAAATAATCTCTCAGGCTCAGGGTTGAACTCTAGATCACTACTTGAAGGTTCATTCATAAACTAACCCAATGGTACCTGCAAAAGAAATGAAATTAGATCAGCTCCAATAGATATTAAACTTGGTGTTTCAAACTTAACAAACATCATTTTCACTTAAATAAATCCCCGGCAGCGGCGCCAAAAACTTGTTGCGTGCTCAATGTGTTAAAATAAATAAGCAATAAGAGAGAGAGAGCACTCAGAACATGCAAGCATACATGATCTTATAGCAAGTAGTAAGTATTTTTTCATTCGTTTTCCCACAGAGATTTATTATGAGTTACTCGTGAAGTGTGTTGTTAAGAAAGAATGGGTGGATTTGAGGGGGAAGAATTGGTTTTAAATTGTCTAATTTCTAAGGAATATGTAAAGGGTAGTGACATTAACAAGTGCAAGTCAAAGTTAAACTCAAATAAAAAGGGAAGAGATTAATAAACGAAGAGGAACTTAGCTAAACAGAATTTTAAACTTAGCAGAATTGCGGAAACAGCAATTCTACCGCAATTTTCCTAACAGCAAAAGTGTGTAAAATGGAGAAACAAGGGCTACTAACGACTCTTCTATAGGCATTTTCTCACGATCCTCAAGCATTGGATCAACTCTCTATGCATCAAACTCACTCAATCTCATGTATCTTCCGATTTCATGCATTAGATTCTTTAGTTTACTCATGTCCAAGTAAGGTCTTAAGCATCTTGTTAAAGCAGAAAGTTATGGTTTGTACTAGGAAAACGCCTATTCCTAGGTCGTTTTCTGGCTACCTTGAAAGGCTAGCATGAGTGTATGACTCTGAACTCTTACTCCTTCCAGAGGTTAGGAGTTCTTTGGACAAAATGGATGGCCAATCGAAATTGCCCGTGGGATGAAGCTTACATACAATCAATGTTTCGAGAGCTATCCTACATGCTTGGTTCACGTTTTTTAGCCTATAGTATTGTCATTAGCATGCCCCTATGTGACTTAGTTACTCATGGATATAGGGAGAACAGAAATAAGAGATAAAGTAGACATGCTTAGAAGAAATTTAAAGACAACCAGCAAGGGGAAAACAGTAGCAGTAAAGAGAAGAAACTGTGAAATGAAGAATTGTGCTTTGATTACTTGAATGTTTGAATGAACAAAGGGACGTTTAAAGTAAATAACATAAAGGCAGAAAGCAACGAAATGCAATAAACTAGCTACTAGAAGGGAAACAACAACAAAGCAGAACTGGAAATTAGAAATGAAAGGCAGAAAACAGTAAAAGAGCTTGAACGCCTCGTCGCAACCGCCTCGGCTGAAGGATGAGAAAGATCAGCTTTGCTTGGATGAATCCAACCGGGACAGAAGATGAATCTTCTCTCCTTCCTATCAGATTGTCGACTCCAACAGCTAAACCTCGCAAACCAACAGACGGAAAAGAAAAACAGGAGAAAAGATGGAGCTGCGAAAAGACTTCTACGCTTTCGGATGATGATTGAACCCTCTACTTTGACCCCCTTTTATAGTAATCTGCAGGTGCGTTTGGGCCAAGGAGAACCATCCATCCTCAACGTCGTACTTCAAAATGGATGGAGGAGAAAGATCGAATCCCTGAAATAACGGAAATTAACAGAAACAGATCAGTCAACTTACGGTTTTCACTTGAAACATTGCGGTTTTAGCAATGTTTCCGCAATGCTGCCGCAATGCACATTTTTCCTTCTTTTAACTTCGTTTTTTAATCCTTTTCTTTCCTTTTGCATACAAGTCCTAATTTAGCTACCTTCTTCTAATTCTCATATATAAGCATAGGTTTAAGCTAAATCCTATCAAAAACACCTAAGAGTGTACATCTTTCTAAGCTAAATAAGTCCTAAAAAGGTCACTTTTGGAGACGTAACAACGGCCATGGAAGGATTCATCAACGTATTACAATGAAGGTGGAGCTCACTAGCATGCCAACAATGGCGGAGCTCTGATAGCTCCAAAATAGAGATATTATTTACTCCCTAATATTAGCTAAAACCATGCTCGATATTGATTAAAATGCCTTTTTGTAGGTAAACTCATGGTAATGAGCTCGAGAGTCCGATGACGTGTTTTGGGGCTAAAAGAGGCGTTTTAGAGCTTCATGGACGCATCGGGAGTGAAGGGGCTTGAAGAATTGAAGAAATGGCAAAATTTGCCATTGAAAGGCAAAATTTGGCCAACAACCCGAGAGCAAGCGTTGAGCGGCAGCGTCGAGACGCTGGCTCAACGCTGCTCAGCGTCGAGACGCTGCCCTGATAGCTCCAAAATAGAGCTATTATTTACTCCCTAATATTAGCTAAAACCATGCTCGATATTGATTAAAATGTCTTTTTGTAGGTAAACTCATGGTAGAGAGCTCGAGAGTCCGATGACGTGTTTTGGGGCTAAAAGAGGCGTTTTAGAGCTTCATGGACGCATCGGGAGTGAAGGGGCTTGAAGAATTGAAGAAATGGCCAAATTTTCCATTGAAAGGCAAAATTTGGCCAACAACCCGAGAGCAAGCGTTGAGCGGCAGCGTCGAGACGCTGGCTCAACGCTGCTCAGCGTCGAGACGCTGCCCTAGCGTCTCGACGCCGCCCCGAGGATTTCCGGATTTTGACGCGCCCCAGCGTCGAGCGCGCGCGTCTCAACGCTCGCTCAACGCCGACAGCGTCGAGACGCTGTCCTAGCGTCTCGATGCTACCCCGTGCGCGCGCGCGCTGCCAACTTAGGGCACAGCGTCGAGACGCTGCCCTAGCGTCTCGACGCTCCGACAGCTTTAAAAGCTTTCTTCTCCAATTTTTGCCGCACTTCTTCTTGGATTTTGGTTTTTCCACCATTGTTAGGCTCGGGTGGGAGCTCTAAACTTGTATTTTCTTCCATTACTTCTTCAATAAAGCTCCAACATTAGCGTTTTTGCTTGATTTGCACAACGGGGAGCTAAGGTAAGTGCTCTAATTTGAGGTTAGGGGTAAATTTTGATGCGATTCATGAGGGTTCGTTCTTAATTTTGTGACTTAGCATGACTGATTGGGCATTTATTTCGTCTAAGCATATCACACGAATGTGTTGGAATGATTTAGGACTAGGCACCCTTGATTTTCAGCATGTTTGATTGTTAAAGATTAATGATGCCGTGCCTCTCTTAATCGCCAAGTAACACGGATAAATCGAGCCATAGATAACATTGGATTCCAGTTCATCTTGGTTGCAATTTATCTTGATGAAATAAAACAATCGAAGTATCATATTAAATGTTGTGAATGTTGATTACTTCAGGGTTGCCGGGTAATCAATTAGCATTTAGGATGTTTAATTGAATGTTCGTCATAAAATGCTAGTTACTACTTTAGTTAATTTAGAGCTGATCAATCCGAGTTAACTAATAGTACCGTTTAATTAGAATTGAAAACTCTGATTAATATTTATGTGGCCGGTTGCTTTAGGGCTTCCGGGCAACCGTTTATGTGTTTAATTATGCCTTGCTAAGTATGTTTGAATCCCAATGAATCGAGTCGCATCAAAGTAAATCCCGACCCTTAAAATTAGGAGCACGTGTTCCGTTTAATTTTCCACGCTTTACTTTTCGCATTTATTTTCCCGTTAGTTTATTTTCAGCCAACCCCCCTTTTTATTTGCTTTTGAGTCATAGTTTTTAAAACAAATAGAAATTAGTTAAGAGGAAATAATTTAGGTTCCCTGTGGAATTATAAATGTTATTTTGGCGGGATTCGACACCCCGAAATTTATAGGATATTCAAAAATCCTAGTACCAAAATTGGCGCCGTTGCCAGAGAACCATTTAATTTCTCTTAGTTAAATTTTATTTGCTCGAAAACAACAAAAATATTTTCCTTTTCTTGTGTCTTCTTGTTTTAGCATGGCAGATCTTCTACAGCAATTTTGGGGGCGAGCTACTAAGATGAGCGCCGAAGACCTTCTCCGAATTTCTGGGGAGGAGGTCATTATCAAGATGTACCCCGATTTTGATGAAGGAATTGAGGAATTTCTGACATGCGGAGACAAGAACAGTGAGACCGAGGAGGATGAACTTGACCTCGAGGAGCATCCCGAAGAGATTAGTGATGCGAACGAGCTAAGGAGTGGAGCTAAGACTTCTCCAAAGTTGGTTACTCTAGAAGAATTTCTAGCAGAATATCTCTCAGATGAAGAGGAACCCGGAGAGTTTTATAAGGTAAGTATGTCTCCACCGATTGATTTTGACTTGGAGCATGATTTTTGCATTGAAAATTTATTTGAAAATTCATGCGCTGATGAGCTCGAGCATCTGTCTGATACTGAGAGTATTTTAGGAAATCTTTTCTTTGAGGATGTAGAACCAACATGCTATGAAAATGTTGATGTGATGGATGAGGAAGTGGCAATTGTGCCTTTAGATTATTTATCTCCTTGTGCTATGCCTCGTGATAATTCATGTAATCTAGGAGATTTATCTTGCATGCCCCCCTCCATCTGTACCTCTGTCAATGTTGGTTACCTCGGGAATTTTGATGCGATCCCTCCTTTGGTCGAGTCTTTATTTTCTGTTGAGTCAGTTGAGTCTGCTTTTATTTTGTTTGAGTCTGTTGAGTCTTTTATTTTTCCATATATCAAAAATACCAAAAAAGTAACAACTCTGTCCGGCTGCCTACAAAAGTCGAAGAGCTTGCTTCTCTTAGCAGGTTTCGTTGATTCAAGGAAAAAGGGGCCGAAGAAGTACGAGAATTTTTATGTACCCTGACAGAGAGGAGGACACGTCGAGCATAACGACGTTAAAAAAAATTGCGCTTCTTGGGAGGCAACCCATGTGTTTTTAAATTCATGTTTTTACTTTCTGTTTTTATTTTCCTAGCTTATGCTTTTTCTTGCTTTCTTTTGTAGGAGTCTTGTGGCTTAAGGATCGGATCAGTTGGCGAATAGTGCACTGCTCCAGCCAACAACCTAACAAAATTAAGGGGAGGTTTTCTGTTCCCTTTTATTTTGTGCGTTTTAACTGCTTTGTCCGAAATGTTGATACATAGAGGACTATGTATAATTTTAGGTTGGGGTGGAGTTGTATGTTGGATGGATTCCATGTGCAGTTTGTTGAGCAGTGCTAATTTAAAATTTGAAGTGCTTGGGACTCTGTTTATATGCTTTCTAAGTATGATGATCTAGGAAGTGTCTTTTTGGAATCTGATCATTTGCATAATCTAGTTTTTGCATGATGTAGCTTTGCATTTATTAGGTTCATGTCAAAAATTTTAAAATTTTTCCTGTTGCTCCCTTGCATCTATCGAGCACTTAGCGACCTTATCTTACACTCCGTAGGCTTAGTTGATTGCATGTAGCATTAATTCTTGTTGTCACCCCAAAAGGCACCCCTAGGTAGCTTGTTGCATGAGAGTTAGTGGTCGATTAATCGAGTAGCTTGCGCTAAGCCTAAATTAAAAAAAATAGAAAAGCATGTTGGTTAGAAAAATTTCCCGAGGCGTTCCTCCTTTTTAAAGTGCGCACTTAAAAAGTGAACGTTAGTCCTTAAAAATGTGAAGCTTAGACCCAAGTTTGACATGTTAGGCAACTCGGGATGGGAAAGAAAAAAAAAAAAAAGGAAAATAAAAAGTTGGGTTCAAAGAACCTTAACAAAGAGTACAAAGTACTCAAAGAAAAGAAAAAGGAATGAGAAAAATTTTATGTCTCTTAATTTATTACTCTCTCTCGTGTAAGTCAAGTTTAGACTGTTCTTAATCGCTAGAAGTAGGGGGAAAACGGGATGATATGTTGCATGTGGTTTTTCCGGCCTTACGATGGTTTAGGATAGGTTGGCTAGCACACACACACGTTAGGGAGCGATAGTTAATTTTTGATGTGATCTTGATTAAATGCATGCGCCGATTGCTTTCATGATTATGTTCTGTTTAGATTTGTATAAAGCATCAAGGTTTGAATTAGAAGCATGTATGCATGGTCCTTTAAAGTCAAACTCTTTATTAGCCTTGCTCGAGGACTAGCAAGATTTAGGTTGGGGGTATTTTGATAGCTCCAAAATAGAGTTATTATTTACTCCCTAATATTAGCTAAAACCATGCTCGATATTGATTAAAATGCCTTTTTGTAGGTAAACTCATGGTAGAGAGCTCGAGAGTCCGATGACGTGTTTTGGGGCTAAAAGAGGCGTTTTAGAGCTTCATGGACGCATCGGGAGTGAAGGGGCTTGAAAAATTGAAGAAATGGCAAAATTTGCCATTGAAAGGCAAAATTTGGCCAACAACCCGAGAGCAAGCGTTGAGCGGCAGCGTCGAGACGCTGCCCTAGCGTCTCGACGCCACCACGAGGATTTCCGGATTTTGACGCGCCCCAGCGTCGAGCGCGCGCGTCTCAACGCTCGCTCAACGCCGACAGCGTCGAGACGCTGTCCTAGCGTCGAGACGCTACCCCGTGCGCGCGCGCGCTGCCAACTTAGGGCACAGCGTCGAGACGCTGCCCTAGCGTCTCGACGCTCCGACAGCTTTAAAAGCTTTCTTCTCCGATTTTTGCCGCACTTCTTCTTGGATTTTGGTTTTTCCACCATTGTTAGGCTCGGGTGGGAGCTCTAAACTTGTATTTTCTTCCATTACTTCTTCAATAAAGCTCCAACATTAGCGTTTTTGCTTGATTTGCACAACGGGGAGCTAAGGTAAGTGCTCTAATTTGTGGTTAGGGGTAAATTTTGATGCGATTCATGAGGGTTCGTTCTTAATTTTGTGACGTAGCATGACTGATTGGGCATTTATTTCGTCTAAGCATATCACACGAATGTGTTGGAATGATTTAGGACTAGGCACCCTTGATTTTCAGCATGTTTGATTCTTAAAGATTAATGATGCCGTGCCTCTCTTAATCGCCAAGTAACACGGATAAATCGAGCCATAGATAACATTGGATTCCAGTTCATCTTGGTTGCAATTTATCTTGATGAAATAAAACAATCGAAGTATCATATTAAATGTTGTGAATGTTGATTACTTCAGGGTTGCCGGGTAATCAATTAGCATTTAGGATGTTTAATTGAATGTTCGTCATAAAATGCTAGTTACTACTTTAGTTAATTTAGAGCTGATCAATCCGAGTTAACTAATAGTACCGTTTATTTAGAATTGAAAACTCTGATTAATATTTATGTGGCCGGTTGCTTTAGGGCTTCCGGGCAACCGTTTATGTGTTTAATTATGCCTTGCTAAGTATGTTTGAATCCCAATGAATCGAGTCGCATCAAAGTAAATCCCGACCCTTAAAATTAGGAGCACGTGTTCCGTTTAATTTTCCACGCTTTACTTTTCGCATTTATTTTCCCGTTAGTTTATTTTCAGCCAACCCCTCTTTTTATTTGCTTTTGAGTCATAGTTTTTAAAACAAATAGAAATTAGTTAAGAGGAAATAATTTAGGTTCCCTGTGGTTCGACACCCGACTACCACTAGCTGCAAAGCTCAGTTGTAGCGGAATTATAAATGTTATTTTGGCGGGATTCGACACCCCGAAATTTATAGGATATTCAAAAATCCTAGTACCAAAATTGGCGCCGTTGCCGGAGAACCATTTAATTTCTCTTAGTTAAATTTTATTTGCTCGAAAACCACAAAAATATTTTCCTTTTCTTGTGTCTTCTTGTTTTAGCATGGCAGATCTTCTACAGCAATTTTGGGGGCGAGCTACTAAGATGAGCGCCGAAGACCTTCTCCGAATTTCTGGGGAGGAGGTCATTATCAAGATGTACCCCGATTTTGATGAAGGAATTGAGGAATTTCTGACATGCGGAGACAAGAACAGTGAGACCGAGGAGGATGAACTTGACCTCGAGGAGCATCCCGAAGAGATTAGTGATGCGAACGAGCTAAGGAGTGGAGCTAAGACTTCTCCAAAGTTGGTTACTCTAGAAGAATTTCTAGCAGAATATCTCTCAGATGAAGAGGAACCCGGAGAGTTTTATAAGGTATGTATGTCTCCACCGATTGATTTTGACTTGGAGCATGATTTTTGCATTGAAAATTTATTTGAAAATTCATGCGCTGATGAGCTCGAGCATCTGTCTGATACTGAGAGTATTTTAGGAAATCTTTTCTTTGAGGATGTAGAACCAACATGCTATGAAAATGTTGATGTGATGGATGAGGAAGTGGCAATTGTGCCTTTAGATTATTTATCTCCTTGTGCTATGCCTCGTGATAATTCATGTAATCTAGGAGATTTATCTTGCATGCCCCCCTCCATCTGTACCTCTGTCAATGTTGGTTACCTCGGGAATTTTGATGCGATCCCTCCTTTGGTCGAGTCTTTATTTTCTGTTGAGTCAGTTGAGTCTGCTTTTATTTTGTTTGAGTCTGTTGAGTCTTTTATTTTTCCATATATCAAAAATACCAAAAAAATAACAACTCTGTCCGGCTGCCTACAAAAGTCGAAGAGCTTGCTTCTCTTAGCAGGTTTCGTTGATTCAAGGAAAAAGGGGCCGAAGAAGTACGAGAATTTTTATGTACCCTGACAGAGAGGAGGACACGTCGAGCATAACGACGTTAAAAAAAATTGCGCTTCTTGGGAGGCAACCCATGTGTTTTTAAATTCATGTTTTTACTTTCGGTTTTTATTTTCCTAGCTTATGCTTTTTCTTGCTTTCTTTTGTAGGAGTCTTGTGGCTTAAGGATCGGATCAGTTGGCGAATAGTGCACTGCTCCAGCCAACAACCTAACAAAATTCAGGGGAGGTTTTCTGTTCCCTTTTATTTTGTGCGTTTTAACTGCTTTGTCCGAAATGTTGATACATAGAGGACTATGTATAATTTTAGGTTGGGGGTGGAGTTGTATGTTGGATGGATTCCATGTGCAGTTTGTTGAGCAGTGCTAATTTAAAATTTGAAGTGCTTGGGACTCTGTTTATATGCTTTCTAATTATGATGATCTAGGAAGTGTCTTTTTGGAATCTGATCATTTGCATAATCTAGTTTTTGCATGATGTAGCTTTGCATTTATTAGGTTCCTGTCAAAAATTTTAAAATTTTTCCTGTTGCTCCCTTGCATCTATCGAGCACTTAGCGACCTTATCTTACACTCCGTAGGCTTAGTTGATTGCATGTAGCATTAATTCTTGTTGTCACCCCAAAAGGCACCCCTAGGTAGCTTGTTGCATGAGAGTTAGTGGTCGATTAATCGAGTAGCTTGCGCTAAGCCTAAATAAAAAAAAATAGAAAAGCATGTTGGTTAGAAAAATCTCCCGAGGCGTTCCTCCTTTTTAAAGTGCGCACTTAAAAATTGAACGTTAGTCCTTAAAAATGTGAAGCTTAGACCCAAGTTTGACATGTTAGGCAACTCGGGATGGGAAAGAAAAAAAAAAGGAAAATAAAAAGTTGGGTTCAAAGAACCTTAACAAAGAGTACAAAGTACTCAAAGAAAAGAAAAAGGAATGAGAAAAATTTTAGGTCTCTTAATTTATTACTCTCTCTCGTGTAAGTCAAGTTTAGACTGTTCTTAATCGCTAGAAGTAGGGGGAAAACGGGATGATATGTTGCATGTGGTTTTTCCGGCCTTACGATGGTTTAGGATAGGTTGGCTAGCACACACACACGTTAGGGAGCGATAGTTAATTTTTGATGTGATCTTGATTAAATGCATGCGCCGATTGCTTTCATGATTATGTTCTGTTTAGATTTGTAAAAAGCATCAAGGTTTGAATTAGAAGCATGTATGCATGGTCCTTTAAAGTCAAACTCTTTATTAGCCTTGCTCGAGGACTAGCAAGATTTAGGTTGGGGGTATTTTGATAGCTCCAAAATAGAGTTATTATTTACTCCCTAATATTAGCTAAAACCATGCTCGATATTGATTAAAATGCCTTTTTGTAGGTAAACTCATGGTAGAGAGCTCGAGAGTCCGATGACGTGTTTTGGGGCTAAAAGAGGCGTTTTAGAGCTTCATGGACGCATCGGGAGTGAAGGGGCTTGAAAAATTGAAGAAATGGCAAAATTTGCCATTGAAAGGCAAAATTTGGCCAACAACCCGAGAGCAAGCGTTGAGCGGCAGCGTCGAGACGCTGGCTCAACGCTGCTCAGCGTCGAGACGCTGCCCTAGCGTCTCGACGCCACCCCGAGGATTTCCGGATTTTGACGCGCCCCAGCGTCGAGCGCGCGCGTCTCAACGCTCGCTCAACGCCGACAGCGTCGAGACGCTGTCCTAGCGTCGAGACGCTACCCCGTGCGCGCGCGCGCTGCCAACTTAGGGCACAGCGTCGAGACGCTGCCCTAGCGTCTCGACGCTCGGACAGCTTTAAAAGCTTTCTTCTTCGATTTTTGCCGCACTTCTTCTTGGATTTTGGTTTTTCCACCATTGTTAGGCTCGGGTGGGAGCTCTAAACTTGTATTTTCTTCCATTACTTCTTCAATAAAGCTCCAACATTAGCGTTTTTGCTTGATTTGCACAACGGGGAGCTAAGGTAAGTGCTCTAATTTGAGGTTAGGGGTAAATTTTGATGCGATTCATGAGGGTTCGTTCTTAATTTTGTGACTTAGCATGACTGATTGGGCATTTATTTCGTCTAAGCATATCACACGAATGTGTTGGAATGATTTAGGACTAGGCACCCTTGATTTTCAGAATGTTTGATTGTTAAAGATTAATGATGTCGTGCCTCTTAATCGCCAAGTAACACGGATAAATCGAGCCATAGATAACATTGGATTCCAGTTCATCTTGGTTGCAATTTATCTTGATGAAATAAAACAATCGAAGTATCATATTAAATGTTGTGAATGTAGATTACTTCAGGGTTGTCGGGTAATCAATTAGCATTTAGGATGTTTAATTGAATGTTCGTCATAAAATGCTAGTTACTACTTTAGTTAATTTAGAGCTGATCAATCCGAGTTAACTAATAGTACCGTTTAATTAGAATTGAAAACTCTGATTAATATTTATGTGGCCGGTTGCTTTAGGGCTTCCGGGCAACCGTTTATGTGTTTAATTATGCCTTGCTAAGTATGTTTGAATCCCAATGAATCGAGTCGCATCAAAGTAAATCCCGACCCTTAAAATTAGGAGCACGTGTTCCGTTTAATTTTCCACGCTTTACTTTTCGCATTTATTTTCCCGTTAGTTTATTTTCAGCCAACCCCCCTTTTTATTTGCTTTTGAGTCATAGTTTTTAAAACAAATAGAAATTAGTTAAGAGGAAATAATTTAGGTTCCCTGTGGTTCGACACCCGACTACCACTAGCTGCAAAGCTCAGTTGTAGCGGAATTATAAATGTTATTTTGGCGGGATTCGACACCCCGAAATTTATAGGATATTCAAAAATCCTAGTACCAAAATGGGCGCCGTTGCCGGAGAACCATTTAATTTCTCTTAGTTAAATTTTATTTGCTCGAAAACCACAAAAATATTTTCCTTTTCTTGTGTCTTCTTGTTTTAGCATGGCAGATCTTCTACAGCAATTTTGGGGGCGAGCTACTAAGATGAGCGCCGAAGACCTTCTCCGAATTTCTGGGGAGGAGGTCATTATCAAGATGTACCCCGATTTTGATGAAGGAATTGAGGAATTTCTGACATGCGGAGACAAGAACAGTGAGACCGAGGAGGATGAACTTGACCTCGAGGAGCATCCCGAAGAGATTAGTGATGCGAACGAGCTAAGGAGTGGAGCTAAGACTTCTCCAAAGTTGGTTACTCTAGAAGAATTTCTAGCAGAATATCTCTCAGATGAAGAGGAACCCGGAGAGTTTTATAAGGTAAGTATGTCTCCACCGATTGATTTTGACTTGGAGTATGATTTTTGCATTGAAAATTTATTTGAAAATTCATGCGCTGATGAGCTCGAGCATCTGTCTGATACTGAGAGTATTTTAGGAAATCTTTTCTTTGAGGATGTAGAACCAACATCCTATGAAAATGTTGATGTGATGGATGAGGAAGTGGCAATTGTGCCTTTAGATTATTTATCTCCTTGTGCTATGCCTCGTGATAATTCATGTAATCTAGGAGATTTATCTTGCATGCCCCCCTCCATCTGTACCTCTGTCAATGTTGGTTACCTCGGGAATTTTGATGCGATCCCTCCTTTGGTCGAGTCTTTATTTTCTGTTGAGTCAGTTGAGTCTGCTTTTATTTTGTTTGAGTCTGTTGAGTCTTTTATTTTTCCATATATCAAAAATACCAAAAAAATAACAACTCTGTCCGGCTGCCTACAAAAGTCGAAGAGCTTGCTTCTCTTAGCAGGTTTCGTTGATTCAAGGAAAAAGGGGCCGAAGAAGTACGAGAATTTTTATGTACCCTGACAGAGAGGAGGACACGTCGAGCATAACGACGTTAAAAAAAATTGCGCTTCTTGGGAGGCAACCCATGTGTTTTTAAATTCATGTTTTTACTTTCGGTTTTTATTTTCCTAGCTTATGCTTTTTCTTGCTTTCTTTTGTAGGAGTCTTGTGGCTTAAGGATCGGATCAGTTGGCGAATAGTGCACTGCTCCAGCCAACAACCTAACAAAATTCAGGGGAGGTTTTCTGTTCCCTTTTAATTTGTGCGTTTTAACTGCTTTGTCCGAAATGTTGATACATAGAGGACTATGTATAATTTTAGGTAGGGGGTGGAGTTGTATGTTGGATGGATTCCATGTGCAGTTTGTTGAGCAGTGCTAATTTAAAATTTGAAGTGCTTGGGACTCTGTTTATATGCTTTCTAATTATGATGATCTAGGAAGTGTCTTTTTGGAATCTGATCATTTGCATAATCTAGTTTTTGCATGATGTAGCTTTGCATTTATTAGGTTCATGTCAAAAATTTTAAAATTTTTCCTGTTGCTCCCTTGCATCTATCGAGCACTTAGCGACCTTATCTTACACTCCGTAGGCTTAGTTGATTGCATGTAGCATTAATTCTTGTTGTCACCCCAAAAGGCACCCCTAGGTAGCTTGTTGCATGAGAGTTAGTGGTCGATTAATCGAGTAGCTTGCGCTAAGCCTAAATAAAAAAAAAAATAGAAAAGCATGTTGGTTAGAAAAATCTCCCGAGGCGTTCCTCCTTTTTAAAGTGCGCACTTAAAAAGTGAACGTTAGTCCTTAAAAATGTGAAGCTTAGACCCAAGTTTGACATGTTAGGCAACTCGGGATGGGAAAGAAAAAAAAAAAAAAGGAAAATAAAAAGTTGGGTTCAAAGAACCTTAACAAAGAGTACAAAGTACTCAAAGAAAAGAAAAAGGAATGAGAAAAATTTTAGGTCTCTTAATTTATTACTCTCTCTCGTGTAAGTCAAGTTTAGACTGTTCTTAATCGCTAGAAATAGGGGGAAAACGGGATGATATGTTGCATGTGGTTTTTCCGGGCTTACGATGGTTTAGGATAGGTTGGCTAGCACACACACACGTTAGGGAGCGATAGTTAATTTTTGATGTGATCTTGATTAAATGCATGCGCCGATTGCTTTCATGATTATGTTCTGTTTAGATTTGTAAAAAGCATCAAGGTTTGAATTAGAAGCATGTATGCATGGTCCTTTAAAGTCAAACTCTTTATTAGCCTTGCTCGAGGACTAGCAAGATTTAGGTTGGGGGTATTTTGATAGCTCCAAAATAGAGTTATTATTTACTCCCTAATATTAGCTAAAACCATGCTCGATATTGATTAAAATGCCTTTTTGTAAGTAAACTCATGGTAGAGAGCTCGAGAGTCCGATGACGTGTTTTGGGGCTAAAAGAGGCGTTTTAGAGCTTCATGGACGCATCGGGAGTGAAGGGGCTTGAAAAATTGAAGAAATGGCAAAATTTGCCATTGAAAGGCAAAATTTGGCCAACAACCCGAGAGCAAGCGTTGAGCGGCAGCGTCGAGACGCTGGCTCAACGCTGCTCAGCGTCGAGACGCTGCCCTAGCGTCTCGACGCCGCCCCGAGGATTTCCGGATTTTGACGCGCCCCAGCGTCGAGCGCGCGCGTCTCAACGCTCGCTCAACGCCGACAGCGTCGAGACGCTGTCCTAGCGTCTCGACGCTACCCCGTGCGCGCGCGCGCTGCCAACTTAGGGCACAGCGTCGAGACGCTGCCCTAGCGTCTCGACGCTCCGACAGCTTTAAAAGCTTTCTTCTCCGATTTTTGCCGCACTTCTTCTTGGATTTTGGTTTTTCCACCATTGTTAGGCTCGGGTGGGAGCTCTAAACTTGTAATTTCTTCCATTACTTCTTCAATAAAGCTCCAACATTAGCGTTTTTGCTTGATTTGCACAACGGGGAGCTAAGGTAAGTGCTCTAATTTGAGGTTAGGGGTAAATTTTGATGCGATTCATGAGGGTTCGTTCTTAATTTTGTGACTTAGCATGACTGATTGGGCATTTATTTCGTCTAAGCATATCACACGAATGTGTTGGAATGATTTAGGACTAGGCACCCTTGATTTTCAGCATGTTTGATTGTTAAAGATTAATGATGCCGTGCCTCTCTTAATCGCCAAGTAACACGGATAAATCGAGCCATAGATAACATTGGATTCCAGTTCATCTTGGTTGCAATTTATCTTGATGAAATAAAACAATCGAAGTATCATATTAAATGTTGTGAATGTTGATTACTTCAGGGTTGCCGGGTAATCAATTAGCATTTAGGATGTTTAATTGAATGTTCGTCATAAAATGCTAGTTACTACTTTAGTTAATTTAGAGCTGATCAATCCGAGTTAACTAATATTACCGTTTAATTAGAATTGAAAACTCTGATTAATATTTATGTGGCCGGTTGCTTTAGGGCTTCCGGGCAACCGTTTATGTGTTTAATTATGCCTTGCTAAGTATGTTTGAATCCCAATGAATCGAGTCGCATCAAAGTAAATCCCGACCCTTAAAATTAGGAGCACGTGTTCCGTTTAATTTTCCACGCTTTACTTTTCGCATTTATTTTCCCGTTAGTTTATTTTCAGCCAACCCCCCTTTTTATTTGCTTTTGAGTCATAGTTTTTAAAACAAATAGAAATTAGTTAAGAGGAAATAATTTAGGTTCCCTGTGGTTCGACACCCGACTACCACTAGCTGCAAAGCTCAGTTGTAGCGGAATTATAAATGTTATTTTGGCGGGATTCGACACCCCGAAATTTATAGGATATTCAAAAATCCTAGTACCAAGCTCCACGGAAAGTAGAGAGAAAACGAGGAAGAAGAAGACCAAAAGCTCTAAAAATGGTGGAGAGATGAAGAAGAAGCTGCCAAAAAAGTGCAGAAAAATCGTCATTTATCTTCTGCCATCGTCGTAGCGTCGAGACGCTAGGCCAGCGTCTCGACGCTGTGCCCTAAGTTTTCCGCGCGCGCTCGCGATGGCTGCCCCGATAAAATTCCTGCGCGCGCCTCCTCCGGAGCGTCTCGACGCCAAGCAGGGTCTCGACGCCAGGGCAGCGTCGAGCTAGCGTCTCGACGCTATCACTCGACGCTTGCTCTCGGGTTTTTCCACCGTCGAGCCAGCGTCTCGACGCTATAGCTCGACGCTGGCTCTCGGGTTTGGGGCTGAAGCTTTGCCTCTCCAAGGCTGTTTTGGCCCGTTTCTTCACGGATCAAGTTCCCCTCTTCCCGAAGCAATCCCGGGGCGCTAAAACTCCACTTTAAGCACTCGAACAGGCCCAACGGACGCACGAGCTCTTTGCCGCTTTTCTCCTACAAAAGAGATATATTAATTAATTGAAAGCGGACTTTAGCTATAATTAGGAAGTATTTAATAGCTCCAAAATGGAGTTATCAAACACCCCCAACTTAAACATTGCTAGTCCTCGAGCAAGCACTACAAAGACATTGACTCTAAGGACGCGTTTACATGCATTCTAACTCAAACCTCCATGCATATTGAAATTTTAAACACGAGTATAATCATGGAAGCATTTTGTTCATGCATTAACTAGGACATATCAAAAATTAACTCTTGCCCCCTAACGTGTGTGTGTGCTAGCTAACCACACTTAAACTCACGCAAACTCGGAAAACCCACATGCAACGCACATCCCGTTTTCCCCCTACTTCTAGCGTTTAAGAACAGTCTAAACTTGACTTACACGAGAGAAAGAAGCAAATTAAGTGACCTAATCATTTTTCTTATTCCTTTTCTTTTCATAAGTACTTTGTACTCTTTTATTTAGGTTCTTTGAACCAACTTTTTATTTCTTTTTCTTTCCACCCCGAGCTGCCTAACACGTCAAATTCATGCATAAACTTCACGTTTTTAAGGACTAACGCTCACTTCTCAAGTGCACTAATAAGAAGGAGGAGCGCCTCGAGAGGAATTTTCTAACAAACATGCTTTTCTATTTTTTTTTTTTAAATTAGGCTAAGCACATGCTTTCTCAATTAACCAACTACTAACTCTCATGCAACAAGCTACCTAAGGGTGCCTTTCAGGGTGACAACGAGAATTAGCGAAACAAGTGATTTACAAAGCCTACGGAATCTAGGGAGAGGTTGTTAAGTGCGCGACAAGTGCAAGGGATCAACAGAAAAATTTTTAAATTTTTTGACATGAACCTAATAAACACAAAACTCATGCAAAAACTCGATTATGAACATGCTCAAATTTCCAACATGCATTTCCTAGGCTATCATAGTCAGAAAACAGTAAACAAAGTCCCAACCACTTCAATATCAAAATAGCACTTCTCACCGAACTACACATGCGTATCCATCAGACTAACTCCACCCCTAACTTCAAAATTTGGCATTGTCCTCAATGCCAACCAGTCAGATATACAAAGTAAAAAGTGAAGAAGAAGTACACTTCCCTGACTCTTTGTGAAGCTGGTGAGGGCGAGGAAGCGGCGCACAAACGCATCAGAGCCCAAAATTTTCTTCTCTTCCTCAATTCCTAACAAAAAAAACAGCAAGCAAATTAAAACTAAGTTAATCTAAAAAGCAATAAAACTAAACTAAAGCATAAAAACAGTCCATCGCTCGGGTGCCTCCGAGAAGCGCATAATTTTTAAAGTCGGTTGCTCGACTGTATTCTCTCCACAGACTCATCCATAGTCTGTAAGTGCGGGGGACGATCCAGACTTGTCCTTGTCCACACTTTTCCTGCATTCATCCTGAAAAATATTTTGCACTCTTCGTGCCTCAGGCACGTGAATATCAGCATTGTTAGTGCAAAAACCAGCATTGTTATCACTCAAATTTAAATCAGATTTTGTAACTGAGACATGGGAACCATCCCTCAAGCGCGAGGGTAGACTCCCAGTCTCATCATGCTCGACCACAGAAATATTCTCAGCAGACTTCCTATCAAATAAAGAAAACTCATGCAAAATATCATCAAATTCCAGAGAAACGACGCCCTTAAACACATCAATTTTGACCCTAGCGGTCTTAAGGAAAGGACGTCCTAACAACATGGAGGACGAAGCATGCGATGACTTTTCATTCATATCTAAAACAAGGAAATCAGCGGGAAACGTCATATTCCAAACTCTAACAAGAACATCCTCTACCTTCCCCCTAGGACAGATGCTTGACCCATTAGCCAACTGAACAGAAACATTACACTCATGCATTTCATTTAAATTCAGTTCACGAAACAGTGCATAAGACATAACATTTACAGAGGCTCCTAAGTCTAACATGGCATTATGAACAACTTTACTACCTATAGTGCAAGGGATAGTAAAGGTACCTGGATCGTTGCACTTGGCAGGCAACGTACCTGGGAGTATGGCAGAGACGTTCTCCTTCTTTTTCTCAGTCCCTCTGGACTTCCTTTTCGTAGTGCACCAGCTCCTTAGGAATTTTGCATATTTGGGCACTTGACTGACTGCCTCTAGGAGCGGGATATTTACCATCACCTTTTGGAAGGTTCGCAGGACCTCCTCGTCATCAGATTCCAAAGTAGGCTTCGCAAGCCTACTCGGGAATGGTGCTCTGGCAACATCCTCAGGTACACTGACCTTTTCATCTCTTTTCTCATTCTGAACCTCTGGAGCAGGCGAGGCGGACTTGTTCAGGCTGTCCGTAGCCTCCTTCACAGCTTTAGTGGAAAGCGACTTACCATTGCGCAGCTGAATAGCACTCACGTTTTCACATGAGTTTACTGTAGTTTGGGAAGGAAGCTTCCCCGACCTCTTGCTCTCGAGTTTACTGATAGACACCGCCATCTGTGTCAGCTGCTTGTTCAAATTCTGCAGCTCTGCCTTATGAGAATTAAGCTCTTCTCGAGCTTCTTTCTGAAACTGGCTGGTGCTCGTCACGATGGTCCTTACCATCTCTTCAAGTGAGCTGGAGGAGCTCGAGGCTTGAGCCTGGGTGGAAGAATTAGGCCTATCCTGGGACTGGCCTTGGAAGCGAGATTGTCCTTCCCTATTCCCATAGCTAAAGTTTGGATGGTCGCGCCAACCGGGGTTGTAAGTGTTTGCATATGGGTCCTACTTCCTTGGGTTGGAAGCGTACCCCCCGATCGCGTTGACCTCCTCTGCCTCGCGGTGTCCTCCAACGATTTTCTTCAACATACTGCCTATCTCGGCCACCTGGGCCCTCATCTCAGTCATCTCGTGGCTCTGAGCCACGCTGTGCACTTGTCCTTGCCCCCGAATACCGAATTGCTGCGAGTTTGTTGCCATGTTTGCAATCAAGTGCTTGGCCTCAACTGGGGTCTTGTCAATCAGTGCCCCTCCACTCGCTGCATCAATCATCTGCCGGTCATGGGGCGTCATCCCCTCATAAAAGTATTGAATCAACAGCTGATCGGCGATCTGATGGTGTGGGAAACTCGCGCACAGGCGCCCGAAACGTTCCCAGTATTCGTGCAGGGACTCACCGACATCCTGTGTGATCCCATAAATCCTCTTCCGCAGTGTGGTGGCCAAGGATGCGGGAAAGTATTTTTCCAAAAATACCCGCTTCATATCCTGCCACGTGTTGATCGATTCGGAGGGCAGGTAATACAGCCAGTCCCTGGCTTTGTCCTTAAGTGTGAAGGGGAATGCCCTCATATTCAATTGCTCCTCCGTGACCCCTGCGGGCTTCATCCCCGCGCAGACGCAATGGAATTCCATCAAGTGTTTGTTCGCGTCCTCACCTGCGTTGCCATGGAAAGAAGGTAACTGGTGAATTAAACCAGATTTTAATTCGAAGTTACCTGCTACCACGGGGTAGTTTATGCACAAAGGCTGCAGGTTTAGGTCTGGCGCTGCCAGTTGCTTAAGCGTCCGTGGCGCATCACCTTGCGCCATCTCGTCAACAAAGAAGGGATTGCCTTCTTCTTCTTCAATCGGCCTCTGCCCCACCCGGGCTTCTCTTCGTAACCGCCGCTCCTCTCTGTCAATCTCAGGGATAAACTGCAATCTACTACCCTCAGAGGAACGGGTCATACACAAACAAAAATCCAAACATACAATTTACAAACAAAAAAAAAAAAATTTCAGCCACCCATCAATAAATCAAATTCAAACTTCAATCATAAACTCAATCAAATGCCTATTCCCCGGCAACGGCGCCAATTTTGGTAAGCGATAGTTCAAAATATCGTCCACAAAAATTAGAAAAGCATGGAAAGCGGAATAGGGAATAGGGAAAGCGGCAAAGGCAGAAGTATTTTGCCCCGGTTGGCGCGACCATCCAAACTTTAGCTATGGGAATAGGGAAGGACAATCTCGCTTCCAAGGCCAGTCCCAGGATAGGCCTAATTCTTCCACCCAGGCTCAAGCCTCGAGCTCCTCCAGCTCACTTGAAGAGATGGTAAGGACCATCGTGACGAGCACCAGCCAGTTTCAGAAAGAAGCTCGAGAAAAGCTTAATTCTCATAAGGCAGAGCTGCAGAATTTGAACAAGCAGCTGACACAGATGGCGGTGTCTATCAGTAAACTCGAGAGCAAGAGCTCGGGGAAGCTTCCTTCCCAAACTACAGTAAACTCATGTGAAAACGTGAGTGCTATTCAGCTGCGCAGTGGTAAGTCGCTTTCCACTAGAGTTGTGAAGGAAGCTACGGACAGCCTGAACAAGTCCGCCTCGCCTGCTCCAGAGGTTCAGAATGAGAAAAGAGATGAAAAGGTCAGTGTACCTGAGGATGTTGCCAGAGCACCATTCCCGAGTAGGCTTGCGAAGCCTACTTTGGAATCTGATGACGAGGAGGTCCTGCGAACCTTCCAAAAGGTGATGGTAAATATCCCGCTCCTAGAGGCAGTCAGTCAAGTACCCAAATATGCAAAATTCCTAAGGAGCTGGTGCACTACGAAAAGGAAGTCCAGAGGGACTGAGAAAAAGAAGGAGAACGTCTCTGCCATACTCCCAGGTACGTTGCCTGCCAAGTGCAACGATCCAGGTACCTTTACTATCCCTTGCACTATAGGTAGTAAAGTTGTTCATAATGCCATGTTAGACTTAGGAGCCTCTGTAAATGTTATGTCTTATGCACTGTTTCGTGAACTGAATTTAAATGAAATGCATGAGTGTAATGTTTCTGTTCAGTTGGCTAATGGGTCAAGCATCTGTCCTAGGGGGAAGGTAGAGGATGTTCTTGTTAGAGTTGGGAATATGACGTTTCCCGCTGATTTCCTTGTTTTAGATATGAATGAAAAGTCATCGCATGCTTCGTCCTCCATGTTGTTAGGACGTCCTTTCCTTAAGACCGCTAGGGTCAAAATTGATGTGTTTAAGGGCGTCGTTTCTCTGGAATTTGATGATATTTTGCATGAGTTTTCTTTATTTGATAGGAAGTCTGCTGAGAATATTTCTGTGGTTGAGCATGATGAGACTGGGAGTCTACCCTCGCGCTTGAGGGATGGTTCCCATTACTCAGTTACAAAATCTGATTTAAATTTGAGTGATAACAATGCTGGTTTTTGCACTAACAATGCTGATATTCACGTGCCTGAGGCACGAAGAGTGCCAAATATTTTTCAGGATGAATGCTGGAAAAGTGTGGACAAGGACAAGTCTGGATCGTCCCCCGCACTTACAGACTATGGATGAGTCTGTGGAGAGAATACAGTCGAGCAACCGACTTTAAAAATTCTGCACTTCTCGGAGGCACCCGAGCGATGGACTGTTTTTATGCTTTAGTTTAGTTTTATTGCTTTTTAGATTAACTTAGTTTTAATTTGCTTGCTGTTTTTTTTGTTAGGAATTGAGGAAGAGAAGAAAATTTTGGGCTCTGATGCGTTTGTGCGCCGCTTCCTCGCCCTCGCCAGCTTCACAAAGAGTCAGGGAAGTGTACTTCTTCTTCCCTTTTTACTTTGTATATCTGACTGGTTGGCATTGAGGACAATGCCAAATTTTGAAGTTGGGGGTGGAGTTAGTCTGATGGTTACGCATGTGTAGTTTGTTGAGAAGTGCTATAATGATATTGAAGTGCTTGGGACTCTGTTTACTGTTTTCTTACTATGATAGCCTAGGAAATGCATGTTGGAAATTTGAGCATGTTCATAATCGAGTTTTTGCATGAGTTTTGTGTTTATTAGGTTCATGTCAAAAATTTTAAAAATTTTTCTGTTGCTCCCTTGCACTTGTCGCGCACTTAACAACCTCTCCTTAGATTCCGTAGGCTTTGTAAATCACTTGTTTCGCTAATTCTCGTTGTCACCCTGAAAGGCACCCTTAGGTAGCTTGTTGCATGAGAGTTAGTAGTTGGTTAATTGAGAAAGCATGTGCTTAGCCTAATTTAAAAAAAAAAAAAATAGAAAAGCATGTTTGTTAGAAAATTCCTCTCGAGGCGCTCCTCCTTCTTATTAGTGCACTTGAGAAGTGAGCGTTAGTCCTTAAAAACGTGAAGTTTATGCATGAATAAATTTGACGTGTTAGGCAGCTCGGGGTGGAAAGAAAAAGAAATAAAAAGTTGGTTCAAAGAACCTAAATAAAAGAGTACAAAGTACTTATGAAAAGAAAAGGAATAAGAAAAATGATTAGGTCTCTTAATTTGCTTCTTTCTCTCGTGTAAGTCAAGTTTAGACTGTTCTTAAACGCTAGAAGTAGGGGGAAAACGGGATGTGCGTTGCATGTGGGTTTTCCGGGTTTACGTGAGTTTAGGAGTGGTTGGCTAGCACACACACACGTTAGGGGGCAAGAGTTAATTTTTGATATGTCCTAGTTAATGCATGAACAAAATGCTTCCATGATTATACTCGTGTTTGAAATTTCAATATGCATGGAGGTTTGAGTTAGAATGCATGTAAACGCGTCCTTAGAGTCAATGTCTTTGTAGTGCTTGCTCGAGGACTAGCAATGTTTAAGTTGGGGGTGTTTGATAACTCCATTTTGGAGCTATTAAATACTTCCTAATATTAGCTTAAGTCCGCTTTTAATTAATTAATATATCTCTTTTGTAGGAGAAAAGCGGCAAAGAGCTCGTGCGTCCGTTGGGCCTGTTCGAGTGCTTAAAGTGGAGTTTTAGCGCCCCGGGATTGCTTCGGGAAGAGGGGAACTTGATCTGTGAAGAAACGGGCCAAAACAGCCTTGGAGAGGCAAAGCTTCAGCCCCAAACCCGAGAGCCAGCGTCGAGACGCTGGCTCGACGCTGGAAAAACCCGAGAGCAAGCGTCGAGTGATAGCGTCGAGACGCTAGCTCGACGCTGCCCTGGCGTCGAGACCCTGCTTGGCGTCGAGACGCTCCGGAGGAGGCGCGCGCAGGAATTTTATCGGGGCAGCGTCGCGACGCTGGCCTTGCGTCGCGACGCCATCGCGAGCGCGCGCGGAAAACTTAGGGCACAGCGTCGAGACGCTGGCCTAGCGTCTCGACGCTACGACGATGGCAGAAGATAAATGACGATTTTTCTGCACTTTTTTGGGAGCTTCTTCTTCATCTCTCCACCATTTTTAGAGCTTTTGGTCTTCTTCTTCCTCGTTTTCTCTCTACTTTCCGTGGAGCTCCGCCATTGTTGGCATGTTAGTGAGCTCCACCTTCATTGTAATACGTTGATGAATCCTTCCATGGTCGTCGTTGGAGCGAAATTGACAACCCGCGCCATGAGCGGCTAAGGTAAGGGTGAACGGTTTGGGATTAGTTTAGGGTGATTTTGTTAGACGTTTTTGGTTTTGATAATCTGATCTTGATGCATATTGGTTCTGTTTATTAGCATTTATCTACTTTGCTTAATCTCAAGCTGTCGAGGCTTGCCAAAATACGATTTATAAAGCCTATTACCAAGGCTTTGCAGCCAGTGGTAACAGGGTCGATCCAAGGAATAGGAAGATTGAAATTACTAATGAAATTGGGATTTAATTGATTGATAGATTTTTGGTAACGGGGGGTTTTATCATGCAAGAAAAATATTAAGAAAGCTAACGGAAGAAAGAATAATAAGAAGAGAACGTGTGCACGGTTTGGGAGTCTCGGGATCAATTGTTAGACAAATTCGGTTCATCATTTAATGCTAATAACATTGAATTCAGGTTATTGAGCACGCGGACGACTACCAGAGAAGCCCCAAAGTAGCCGACTCCATGGATTTTAATTAGACCACACAGTTCTAATTACACGTTATCTAAGCTCGCATCAAGGTGATCAGCCCTAAGGTAAATTTAGACAGTCACTAGCTAACCGCGACGAACATTCGAGCGTGAATTCTAATTGCTAGTAGATTACCCGCAAACGCCGTATGCAATCAACAATTATCCTACCCGTCCCGATACTTCGATTTAGTTCTATCTACCTGTGTTACTTAGTCGAGCAGTGAGAGGCACGATATCGCTACTCTTTAACATACACAACATGCGAAACTACTCGAGTGTCAATCGTCGTATTTTAACATGCGCGTTGGATTAAGCAAAGTAGATAAATGCTAATAAACAGAACCAATATGCATCAAGATCAGATTATCAAAACCAAAAACGTCTAACAAAATCACCCTAAACTAATCCCAAACCGTTCACCCTTACCTTAGCCGCTCATGGCGCGGGTTGTCAATTCCGCTCCAACGACGACCATGGAAGGATTCATCAACGTATTACAATGAAGGTGGAGCTCACTAACATGCCAACAATGGCGGAGCTCCACGGAAAGTAGAGAGAAAACGAGGAAGAAGAAGACCAAAAGCTCTAAAAATGGTGGAGAGATGAAGAAGAAGCTCCCAAAAAAGTGCAGAAAAATCGTCATTTATCTTCTGCCATCGTCGTAGCGTCGAGACGCTAGGCCAGCGTCTCGACGCTGTGCCCTAAGTTTTCCGCGCGCGATCGCGATGGCGTCGCGACGCTGCCCCGATAAAATTCCTGCGCGCGCCTCCTCCGGAGCGTCTCGACGCCAAGCAGGGTCTCGACGCCAGGGCAGCGTCGAGCTAGCGTCTCGACGCTATCACTCGACGCTTGCTCTCGGGTTTTTCCAGCGTCGAGCCAGCGTCTCGACGCTGGCTCTCGGGTTTGGGGCTGAAGCTTTGCCTCTCCAAGGCTGTTTTGGCCCGTTTCTTCACGGATCAAGTTCCCCTCTTCCCGATGCATTCCCGGGGCGCTAAAACTCTACTTTAAGCACTCGAACTGGCCCAACGGACGCACGAGCTCTTTGCCGCTTTTCTCCTACAAAAGAGAGATATTTAATCAATTGAATGCGGACTTTAGCTATAATTAGGAAGTATTTAATAGCTCCAAAATGGAGTTATCAAACACCCCCAACTTAAACATTGCTAGTCCTCGAGCAAGCACTACAAAGACATTGACTCTAAGGACGCGTTTACATGCATTCTAACTCAAACCTCCATGCATATTGAAATTTTAAACACGAGTATAATCATGGAAGCATTTTGTTCATGCATTAAATAGAACATATCAAAAATTAACTCTTGCCCCCTAACGTGTGTGTGTGCTAGCTAACCACTCCTAAACTCACGCAAACTCGGAAAACCCACATGCAACGCACATCCCGTTTTCCCCCTACTTCTAGCGTTTAAGAACAGTCTAAACTTGACTTACACGAGAGAAAGAAGCAAATTAAGAGACCTAATCATTTTTCTTATTCCTTTTCTTTTCATAAGTACTTTGTACTCTTTTATTTAGGTTCTTTGAACCAACTTTTTATTTCTTTTTCTTTCCACCCCGAGCTGCCTAACACGTCAAATTCATGCATAAACTTCACGTTTTTAAGGACTAACGCTCACTTCTCAAGTGCACTAATAAGAAGGAGGAGCGCCTCGAGAGGAATTTTCTAACAAACATGCTTTTCTATTTTTTTTTTTTTTAAATTAGGCTAAGCACATGCTTTCTCAATTAACCAACTACTAACTCTCATGCATCAAGCTACCTAAGGGTGCCTTTCAGGGTGACAACGAGAATTAGCGAAACAAGTGATTTACAAAGCCTACGGAATCTAGGGAGAGGTTGTTAAGTGCGCGACAAGTGCAAGGGAGCAACAGAAAAAAAATTTAAAATTTTTGACATGAACCTAATAAACACAAAACTCATGCAAAAACTCGATTATGAACATGCTCAAATTTCCAACATGCAATTCCTAGGCTATAATAGTCAGAAAACAGTAAACAGAGTCCCAAGCACTTCAATATCAAAATAGCACTTCTCACCGAACTACACATGCGTATCCATCAGACTAACTCCACCCCCAACTTCAAAATTTGGCATTGTCCTCAATGTCAACCAGTCAGATATACAAAGTAAAAAGGGAAGAAGAAGTACACTTCCCTGACTCTTTGTGAAGCTGGCGAGGGCGAGGAAGCGGCGCACAAACGCATCAGAGCCCAAAATTTTCTTCTCTTCCTCAATTCCTAACAAAAAAAACAGCAAGCAAATTAAAACTAAGTTAATCTAAAAAGCAATAAAACTAAACTAAAGCATAAAAACAGTCCATCGCTCGGGTGCCTCCAAGAAGCGCAGAATTTTTAAAGTCGGTTGCTCGACTGTATTCTCTCCACAGACTCATCCATAGTCTGTAGGTGCGGGGGACGATCCAGACTTGTCCTTGTCCACACTTTTCTTGCATTCATCCTGAAAAATATTTTGCACTCTTCGTGCCTCAGGCACGTGAATATCAGCATTGTTAGTGCAAAAACCAGCATTGTTATCACTCAAATTTAAATCAGATTTTGTAACCGAGACATGGGAACCATCCCTCAAGCGCGAGGGTAGACTCCCAGTCTCATCATTCTCAACCACAGAAATATTCTCAGCAGACTTCCTATCAAATAATGAGAACTCATGCAAAATATCATCAAATTCCAGAGAAACGACGCCCTTAAACACATCAATTTTGACCCTAGCGGTCTTAAGGAAAGGACGTCCTAACAACATGGAGGACGAAGCATGCGATGACTTTTCATTCATATCTAAAACAAGGAAATCAGCGGGAAACGTCATATTCCCAACTCTAACAAGAACATCCTCTACCTTCCCCCTAGAACAGATGCTTGACCCATTAGCCAACTGAACAGAAACATTACACTCATGCATTTCATTTAAATTCAGTTCACGAAACAGTGCATAAGACATAACATTTACAGAGGCTCCTAAGTCTAACATGGCATTATGAACAACTTTACTACCTATAGTGCAAGGGATAGTAAAGGTACCTGGATCGTTGCACTTGGCAGGCAACGTACCTGGGAGTATGGCAGAGACGTTCTCCTTCTTTTTCTCAGTCCCTGTGGACTTCCTTTTCGTACTGCACCGGCTCCTTAGGAATTTTGCATATTTGGGTACTTGACTGACTGCCTCTAGGAGCGGGATATTTACCATCACCTTTTGGAAGGTTCGCAGGACCTCCTCGTCATCAGATTCCAAAGTAGGCTTCGCAAGCCTACTCGGGAATGGTGCTCTAGCAACATCCTCAGGTACACTGACCTTTTCATCTCTTTTCTCATTTTGAACCTCTGGAGCAGGCGAGGCGGACTTGTTCAGGCTGTCCGTAGCTTCCTTCACAGCTTTAGTGGAAAGCGACTTACCACTGCGCAGCTGAATAGCACTCACGTTTTCACATGAGTTTACTGTAGTTTGGGAAGGAAGCTTCCCCGACCTCTTTGATGGAGCGCCCATGGCACGCAGCGGAAGCGATTTGGATCATGGACACTCTAATTTCATCAATTTAAACAAAACGGAAACATGCAATAGCGATGAAAAAGAGAAGTTAGAACACATACCCTTGTCGTTCGTAATTCTCCAAATTCACCGCCAGAAGCTCCTCACGAGCTCACCGAGCCTTCTCACGAAACGTTCGTGGACCACCCACGGTAATCCCGCTATCCTCAGGCCGAGAAACGGAGTAGTGGGACTCCTTTTACAAAAGAAAAGAGGGAAGAAGCTCACAGAAGAAAAACAATTTTTCTTCTTTACAGATAGCTGCCGAAGGAAGAAGAAGAGATAGAGAGAGAAACTTTAATTTGAATTCTCAATTCAAATTGAAGAACCCAAAGAGCACTCAGCTCTTTTCTTTTCTTTTTCCTTTCTTTTTTTTTTTTTTTTTTAAACTGATTGATCTGATCTTAATATATACTCTGTATATATATATACCTTACATGTGTCTTACATTGCATGTAAGACACATGTAAATATATATATATAATATATTTATATATATATATATATATATATTTATATATAATTATTATTATTAATAAAAATAATAATAATTATTTTATTAATTAAACTTTTTAATTAATAAAAAATATATATATAAATTAATTAATATTATTTAATTCAATATCAAATATTAATTAAATAATATAATTAATCCCGGTTTTCCGAAAACCGACTTTTTTGCACATGAATCCTATTCATGTTTTCAGACCAATCTCATATTTAAATCATATTTAAATATGTCCATATTTAAATCATATTTAAATATGCCTATTCTTCTTCCACAAACCCGAATTTGAACGATTCAAATTCTTTTCTTTTCTTTTATATTGTTTCACGGCTTTATCCGAGCTAGCCAGGAGAACCGTAAGGACCTACAGATCATGAGCTCCAACGATATGAGATTATCCGGTCAAAACTCTTTCAACCGAACTAACCAACATTCGTTAACCCCCGGAGACTCCACTAAAGTCCAAGGGCTGCACTCTCCTCACTGTAGATATATTGTGTCCTGTTGATATAACTATCATCAGTAAGTCGATCCTTCACAGGTCGTTCATAATCACAACGGGTCATTTAAACCGTTTAACCCTTGTATTATATCTTGTTCCTTAAGTACCACTGACACCTCTAATGAACAATTGATTTGTGGTCCAACCATCAAATCAGATTCCTCCCTGATCAGGAGAGGATGGGCCCATTGTTCAAGACCTGGAGTCAGCACTTAAGGGAACAACCTCTCTACTAACCCTTAAAGCGGGTAGGAGTAAATTCCAATCTTGCTACAACTATGTCCCCAGCCACTTATTCAATCTTATCCCCAAGATGGTAGGCATATTGAGTCGGCGATCTAGCCACTCTCACCCATACAAATCAAAGGATAAAGTTGAATAAACAGGAGTTCATAGTAAGCTCAGGATTGAGATCGAGTTACCTAAGTCATCAAATGAAAAAATCGGTCTTTACAGTAAGAGCGATTTTATTTCTTGGTTCGGTCTTGTGCAAACTCATTGCACAGGACGCCCTCACTCACATGTCTCTACATGAAACGATTCGAATCACATCGTTTTGTACTATACAAAGTGAGTCGCGTCCAATAGTGTCCCCAGGATAAGGTACCCAGCCTTATCCCTATACTATAGACCATTTTGGCTGTCTACTTGAACTTGATTCACATTCATGTCACACATGAAGTTCAAGTACTCACACTACAGCCATGGGTGTTAGTTATTGGTATAGGTTAATACAAACACAATTCACTAAAATTCAATAACAACTTTATTGAAATATAATATTTACATATTCAAACAGTTTACAAACTACGAGTTTTAGGACATAAAACCCAACAAACTCCCACTTGGACTAAAACGTCAGTGGAGTACATGCTGGTTGAGAGAACTAGAATATCAAATATCTAAAGTTTCTCCCACTGTCCTACTGAGCAGCTCGCAGCCCTAGACTTTCTAGGTGTCTCTCAAACACTTTAGCCGTGAGAGACTTAGTAAATGGATCAGCAATGTTGTGCTCCGAGGCTACCTGTGTGACGATCACATCTCTTCGTTGCACTATCTCCCTGATGAGATGATACTTCCGCTCAATATGCTTTCCACGCTTATGGCTTCTAGGTTCTTTAGAATTTGCCACTGCACCACTGTTATCACAATAAAGGGTGATTGGCAAGTTCATATTTGGAACAACTTCCAAATCTGTCAAGAACTTCCTAAGCCATACAGCTTCTTTCGCTGCTTCGCAAGCTGCGACATACTCAGCTTCCATGGTGGAGTCAGCAATACAACCTTGCTTTATACTCCTCCATACTATTGCTCCTCCGTTAAGAGTGAACACTGATCCTGATGTAGATTTCCTGGAATCTATATCAGTCTGAAAATCAGAGTCAGTGTATCCTGCAAGGATCAAATCCTTCGCGCCATACACAAGCACATAGTCTCTCGTTCTCCTAAGATACTTGAGGACGTGTTTAACGGCTGTCCAGTGATCATATCCTGGATTGGACTGAAACCTACTGACAATTCCTACTGCATAGCAGATGTCGGGTCGTGTACACAACATAGCGTACATGAGACTATCAACTGCAGATGCATAGGGAATTCGTCTCATATCCTCAACCTCTTGAGGTGTCTTAGGAGACTGTTCCTTAGACAAGTGAATTCCATGCCTAAAAGGCAGCGAACCTTTCTTGGAATTCTGCATCGAATATCTTGACAACACCTTGTCAATATAAGATGCTTGAGACAGCGCTAGCACTTTGTTCTTACGATTCCTTATGATCTGAATCCCTAGAACAAACTGAGCCTCTCCCAAATCTTTCATTTGGAATTGGGTCGCTAGCCAATTCTTAACGTCAGTTAGGAACCCTACATCATTCCCAATGAGTAGTATATCGTCTACGTACAAGACTAAGAAAGCTACAACAGTATTGACTACTTTCTTGTAAACACAAGGTTCGTCAATATTTTGTTCAAAGCCATAAGATTTGATCGCCGTATCAAACCTTATATTCCAGGATCTAGATGCTTGCTTCAACCCATAAATGGATCGATTAAGCTTGCAAACCTTTTGCTCTTGACCCTGAAGTATGAATCCCTCTGGTTGAGCCATATAGATACTCTCCTCAAGATTACCATTCAGAAAGGCAGTGTTGACATCCATTTGCCAGATTTCATAATCATAAAATGTAGCAATGGATAAGAGTATTCTAATCGACTTTAACATGGACACAGGAGAAAAAGTTTCTTCATAGTCCACCCCTTCTCTTTGGGAATAACCTTTTGCCACAAGTCGAGCCTTAAAGGTTTGCACCTTACCGGCTTGGTCTCGTTTTCTCTTGTAGATCCACTTGCAACCGATAGGTCTTTCACTATCTGGTTGGTCTACAAGATCCCAGACCGAATTGAAGTACATAGACTCCATTTCGAGATCCATGGCTTTAAGCCACTGGTCCTTGTCTGTGTCATTCATTGCCTGTTTAAAGGTCAATGGATCTTCAACGCCATCATCAGGTATGACGACTTGAGTTTCAGACAAGCCGATGTAGCGGTCGGGCTGTCTTACATCCCTCCCACTGCGTCGAGGTTTTCTCAACTCTTGAGAAGGACCAGCCTGATCAACAACCTTTGTTGATCTGTCTGTTGCTTTCCTGGAAAGTTCGGACAAAACAATTTTGCTCGACGGTTGATGATCTCTCATGTGGTCTTCCTCTAAGAACGTGGCATTAGTCGATACTAGTACCTTGTTCTCATGAGGATCATAAAATAGACCACCTTTCGTTTCCTTGGGGTAACCTACAAATAGGCACAATTTTGAACGATGTTCCAACTTCTTTGGATTGGGTACTAGCACATGTGCCGGACACCCCCAAATCCTGAAGTGACGTAAACTACCTTTACGCCCTCTCCATAACTCGTAAGGTGTTTCAGAAACACTCTTAGAGGGAACCATGTTCAAAATATATACTGCAGTCTCTACTGCATATCCCCAAAACGAACTAGGCAAATGAGCATAACTCATCATAGATCGAACCATGTCTAACAGGGTTCTATTTCTCCTCTCGGACACACCATTCTGCTGTGGTGTTCCTGGTGCTGAGAGTTGAGATACTATTCCATGTTCTATCATATAGTCCTGGAATCTTAAATCCATATACTCTCCACCTCGATCTGATCGGAGTGTTTTTATCGATTTACCTAATGTGTTCTCAACCTCTGCCTTATACTCTTTGAACTTTTCAAGAGCTTCGGACTTATGATGCATTAGATAAAAATAACCGTACCTCGAATAATCATCAATGAAACTGATGAAATATTCATACCCTCCTCGTGCTTTGACATTCAAAGGACCGCAGAGATCCGAATGCACGATTTCTAGAGGTTCTTTGGACCTATGACCTTTTTCAGAAAAAGATCGTTTGGTCATCTTGCCCTCAAGACAAGACTCACATGGCGGTAAAGAGTTGTCCTCTAAACGATTTAGCAGACTACTCTTAACCAATCTCCCAATCCTATTGAGATTAATGTGACCTAGTCTTAAGTGCCAAAGATAAGTACTTGGAGAAAGTTTCTGCCTTTTAGTTTGAGTCTCAGCTGTTTTAAACATTTCAGTGTTCAAAATAGCTTTGGCTTCGGTTGGTCTTAACACATACAAGTTGTTTTCAAGTTTCGCAGAACAAATACGTACACCTCTTTTGCTAATGAACGCTTCATTATGTACAAAAGATACTTTATACAACTGTTCTAACAAACAAGATATAGATACAAGATTCCTCTTGAAGGTAGGAACCAGGAGTACATTTTCTAGTAAAATGAAACTATCTCTATACAACAACTTTACAGCTCCCACTGCTTCAACTGAGACAACCTCTCCAGTTCCAACTCTGAGAGTTATCTCACCTCGAGAAAGTGGCTGCCAAGAACTAGTTTCCTGAAAAGAAGAACAAACATGGTTAGTAGCTCCTGAATCAAGTATCCAGGTATGACAATCATGTTCTACTAAACATGTTTCAACAACAAGTAAATCATATTTACCTTGTCTTTCCTTCTCAGCCTTTTTCTCTTCAAGATACTTTGGGCAATTTCGTTTCCAGTGCCCATCTACACCACAATGGAAACATTTTCCTTTGTCTGCAGATCTAGTCTTGCTCTTAGCAGTAGCAGGTGCTTTTCCCTTCCTTTTATCTTTCTTCTTCTTTTGAATACTCTTATTCTTAATGGAAGAAAGTTCAGACTTACTCCCAGAAGAGGACCCCTTTTGGAATTTCCTAGAAGTGACAACGTTTGCCTCCTTCTCTTTTCCTTTAGAAGTCTGTAGGGACTGATAGGTCTGTAGCTCGCTGAGGAGAGAAGTCAAATTATACTTTATCTTGTTCATTACCAAATTGGTTCTGAACTGAAGGAAACTCTTCGGAAGAGATTCCAAGATAAAGCTTACTTGACTTGACTCATTTATAATAGCTCCGTTTACTTCCGCCACATTGAAGTGGACCATCATGTTAAGGACATGCTCCCTAACAGAGGTTCCCTCCTTCATGCGAGAGTTGTAAACGAATTTGAGGGCTTCATGACAGACCGATGAGGACGAAAGTCCAAACATCTCCTGTAATGAAGACATGATTTCTTTAGCAGAAACCATATCCTCGTGCTTCTTAGCTAACACATCGGATATGCTGGCTAAGATATAGACTCGGGCTTTATCATTAGCCCTTGTCCATCTATCATATGCTTCTCGAACAGTTCGAGTCGCATCCGAGCTAGGAGGGGGAGGACAATCCTCTGATAAGACGAACCTGAGATCATCTAGAACGAGAATCGTATTCAAGTTCGATTTCCAGGTCGCGTAGTTATCGCCGGTTAACTTATCGGAAGCTAGTAAGTGAATAAAAGAGCTAGTCATGCTGAAAAGAGAATGAATAAATATTAGTGAAAAGGTTTTAACCTAATTTACACACCAATCAAGAATTTAGCAAAGAATAATAATGTACCCAAAACTCATTATTAAACTGCAACGATACTTCAGTGGGTCAGAATGGTCGCTACCGAGGGGCAGTCAAGCATTCCTTCACTGAATCAAGACATTCTTGACTAAATGCTAATACCAGAATATCTCATATTCCTATAGCATCTTAGTTATCGCTGTTTGGTCAAGATTTACTAACTCCTTAGCAAATCTCGTAAGTGTGACCCTCCATTTTTAGAATTCATAGGGCGGCCCCAACGATGCAACCGAATGGAAATGTCAAAGTTGGGAATGGCTCTATGTTTCTTTATCCATAAATGGTGATTGAGATGCTCCGATTCCTATGAAACGGCCCTCCGAATGGATCGGTACCACTTGTGGGCACCTAGCAGGCGGAACATAGGAATCTCACGGTTCAATCCAATGGAGGAGACCGCAGGATGTATTGACATACTTCCTTCTCCCACTTACTATAAATACTTTCTCCATTCACCTTGCTCTTGAATTATGCAAATACCATCCGAATGGGGATGCCCTATTGACATCACGAGGCCGAGCATAATTCTCACGGTGTGAACTTAACAGAGAACGTAGGAGGAGAGGGACATATCATATATACCTTCTCAACACCTCTACTAAGTATTTTAAGACGGAATGGGTAAATTACTCAGGCATTATCCGGCTAAGACAATAAGGCCTAAGTCTAGGTAAAACAAACTTTTACCTATGATGTCTAGGTGATAAACACTTTATAACCTCACACCACTCACGCATGCTCATAAAGCCGGGTTAACTTTACTCAAGAACCGGATGGTCCCCAGGTAGGAGGTGTTCCGTAAACCGTCAGCTTAAATACCTCCAACCTCGAACAGGATGTCCCCGGGTGAGTTTCTTGTAACCTTAGCATTTACAAGATATCGACCTATTCATCTAATGAAACGGAACGATACATTCAACCCTAAGTGAGCATGCCTTTGTCTTTGTTATAGATTTTAAAAGTCTATGCCAATTTTACAACGCTTTGCAAAACTAAGACTTACTACAACAAACTTCTACATGCTTCTCAAACATGCATCACTAAGGCACGACAAGTTGAATATCTAATTTCATAATTAATATAACAATTATATCGATTATGTTTTTAAATATACAACTCCTAATTCATAAATTAATATAACACTTATATCAATTCTCATGAATTAAGCATGCATCCTATACATTATAACACTTATAACAAACAAAATGCATCTAATGTTGGATGTTTAATTTCATAATTAATATAACACTTATATCAATTATTCTATTAAGCAAACAACATCTAATTCATGAATTAATATAACTCTTATATTAATACTCATGAATAAACATGCATCCTATACATTATAACACTTATAATATACCATGTGCATAAAACTATGGCAATTTATGTTGTTGATTTAATTTCATAATTAATATAACACTTATATCAATTATTCTATTAAACTAACAACAACTAATTCATGAATTAATATAACTTTTATATCAAAAATCATGAATTGCCAAATATGCATACGATATATTATAACACTTATAACATATTTTCAATGCATGAAGCATGCTTCCTACGGTGGGATTTTAAATCTATATGGCATACGTTATGCACATACAAACATGGAATTTAATTAAAACATACATTCGCAATGCATAATTAATTAAACACACTAAAGTGGATCGATTTTGGCATTTAGCAAGCAATAACTAATTTATTACAAGCTTGATCAACAAGCCACGTCTTGAGCGGACTTCGAACTCTTCGCACCGCCTTTGACCAACTTGCTTCCTCCGAACGCTTCGGCCAAAATTTCTTCGAATTTCTCCTCGTAATGCCCAAAACGAGTTTGAACTTACACCGAACATTTCGGCGAGTTTCAAACTCAAAATTCTTTCACAAAGAACCCTATATGGACTCTAATGACTCTAAAAAATACAGACTCTTTAGCATACATTAAAGCCCATACATTCTCGGGCAATTACAAATAAAGAAATTCAAAAAGAAACTATGCCAAAATCGATATTCACTTTAGAATTCCATTCAGAAACAATTTCTAAATAAAACCCACCATAACTTAAATTGATTGAAATTGAGTGGCCAAAAACGCTCTGATACCAATTGATGGAGCGCCCATGGCACGCAGCGGAAGCGAATTTGGATCATGGACACTCTAATTTCATCAATTTAAACAAAACGGAAACATGCAAAAGCGATGAAAAAGAGAAGTTAGAACACATACCCTTGTCGTTCGTAATTCTCCAAATTCACCGCCAGAAGCTCCTCACGAGCTCACCGAGCCTTCTCACGAAACGTTCGTGGACCACCCACGGTAATCCCGCTATCCTCAGGCCGAGAAACGGAGTAGTGGGACTCCTTTTACAAAAGAAAAGAGGGAAGAAGCTCACAGAAGAAAAACAATTTTTCTTCTTTACAGATAGCTGCCGAAGGAAGAAGAAGAGATAGAGAGAGAAACTTTAATTTGAATTCTCAATTCAAATTGAAGAACCCAAAGAGCACTCAGCTCTTTTCTTTTCTTTTTCCTTTCTTTTTTTTTTTTTTTTTTAAACTGATTGATCTGATCTTAATATATACTCTGTATATATATATACCTTACATGTGTCTTACATTGCATGTAAGACACATGTAAATATATATATATAATATATTTATATATATATATATATATATATTTATATATAATTATTATTATTAATAAAAATAATAATAATTATTTTATTAATTAAACTTTTTAATTAATAAAAAATATATATATAAATTAATTAATATTATTTAATTCAATATCAAATATTAATTAAATAATATAATTAATCCCGGTTTTCCGAAAACCGACTTTTTTGCACATGAATCCTATTCATGTTTTCAGACCAATCTCATATTTAAATCATATTTAAATATGTCCATATTTAAATCATATTTAAATATGCCTATTCTTCTTCCACAAACCCGAATTTGAACGATTCAAATTCTTTTCTTTTCTTTTATATTGTTTCACGGCTTTATCCGAGCTAGCCAGGAGAACCGTAAGGACCTACAGATCATGAGCTCCAACGATATGAGATTATCCGGTCAAAACTCTTTCAACCGAACTAACCAACATTCGTTAACCCCCGGAGACTCCACTAAAGTCCAAGGGCTGCACTCTCCTCACTGTAGATATATTGTGTCCTGTTGATATAACTATCATCAGTAAGTCGATCCTTCACAGGTCGTTCATAATCACAACGGGTCATTTAAACCGTTTAACCCTTGTATTATATCTTGTTCCTTAAGTACCACTGACACCTCTAATGAACAATTGATTTGTGGTCCAACCATCAAATCAGATTCCTCCCTGATCAGGAGAGGATGGGCCCATTGTTCAAGACCTGGAGTCAGCACTTAAGGGAACAACCTCTCTACTAACCCTTAAAGCGGGTAGGAGTAAATTCCAATCTTGCTACAACTATGTCCCCAGCCACTTATTCAATCTTATCCCCAAGATGGTAGGCATATTGAGTCGGCGATCTAGCCACTCTCACCCATACAAATCAAAGGATAAAGTTGAATAAACAGGAGTTCATAGTAAGCTCAGGATTGAGATCGAGTTACCTAAGTCATCAAATGAAAAAATCGGTCTTTACAGTAAACGGTGTTATAAAGAAAGAGCGATTTTATTTCTTGGTTCGGTCTTGTGCAAACTCATTGCACAGGACGCCCTCACTCACATGTCTCTACATGAAACGATTCGAATCACATCGTTTTGTACTATACAAAGTGAGCCGCGTCCAATAGTGTCCCCAGGATAAGGTACCCAGCCTTATCCCTATACTATAGACCATTTTGGCTGTCTACTTGAACTTGATTCACATTCATGTCACACATGAAGTTCAAGTACTCACACTACAGCCATGGGTGTTAGTTATTGGTATAGGTTAATACAAACACAATTCACTAAAATTCAATAACAACTTTATTGAAATATAATATTTACATATTCAAACAGTTTACAAACTACGAGTTTTAGGACATAAAACCCAACACTCTTGCTCTCGAGTTTACTGATAGACACCGCCATCTGTGTCAGCTGCTTGTTCAAATTCTGCAGCTCTGCCTTATGAGAATTAAGCTCTTCTCGAGCTTCTTTCTGAAACTGGCTGGTGCTCGTCACGATGGTCCTTACCATCTCTTCAAGTGAGCTGGAGGAGCTCGAGGCTTGAGCCTGGGTGGAAGAATTAGGCCTATCCTGGGACTGGCCTTGGAAGCGAGATTGTCCTTCCCTATTCCCATAGCTAAAGTTTGGATGGTCGCGCCAACCGGGGTTGTAAGTGTTTGCATATGGGTCGTACTTCCTTGGGTTGGAAGCGTACCCCCCGATCGCGTTGACCTCCTCCGCCTCGCGGTGTCCTCCAACGATTTTCTTCAACATACTGCCTATCTCGGCCACCTGGACCCTCATCTCAGTCATCTCGTGGCTCTGAGCCACGCTGTGCACTTGTCCTTGCCCCCGAATACCGAATTGCTGCGAGTTTGTTGCCATGTTTGCAATCAACTGCTTGGCCTCAACTGGGTCTTGTCAATCAGTGCCCCTCCACTCGCTGCATCAATCATCTGCCGGTCATGGGGCGTCATCCCCTCATAAAAGTATTGAATCAACAGCTGATCGGCGATCTGATGGTGTGGGAAACTCGCGCACAGGCGCCCGAAACGTTCCCAGTATTCGTGCAGGGACTCACCGACATCCTGTGTGATCCCATAAATCCTCTTCCGCAGTGTGGTGGCCAAGGATGCGGGAAAGTATTTTTCCAAAAATACCCGCTTCATATCCTGCCACGTGTTGATCGATCCGGAAGGCAGGTAATACAGCCAGTCCCTGGCTTTGTCCTTAAGTGTGAAGGGGAATGCCCTCATATTCAGTTTCTCCTCCGTGACCCCTGCGGGCTTCATCCCCGCGCAGACGCAATGGAATTCCATCAAGTGTTTGTTCGCGTCCTCACCTGCGTTGCCATGGAAAGAAGGTAACTGGTGAATTAAACCAGATTTTAATTCGAAGTTACCTGCTACCACGGGGTAGTTTATGCACAAAGGCTGCAGGTTCAGGTTTGGCGCTGCCAGTTGCTTAAGCGTCCGTGGCGCATCACCTTGCGCCATCTCGTCAACCAAGAAGGGATTGCCTTCTTCTTCTTCAATCGGCCGCTGCCCCTCCCGGGCTTCTCTTCGTAACCGCCGCTCCTCTCTGTCAATCTCAGGGATAAACTGCAATCTACTACCCTCAGAGGAACGGGTCATACACAAACAAAAATCCAAACATACAATTTACAAATAGAAAAAAAAAAAAAAAATTCAGCCACCCATCAATAAATCAAATTCAAACTTCAATCATAAACTCAATCAAATGCCTTTTCCCCGGCAACGGCGCCAATTTTGGTAACGATATTATTGAACTATCGCCAATCATCGGGTTGTCGAGACCCGCCAAAATGAATTTATAAGTGTCCGGATTCACTAAACTATTACTAGAGTAGCGGCAACGGGGTCGATCCACAGGGAATTAAGGTATCTTGACTTAATCTTAATTAAATTTGCAAATTATAAAAATAAATGAAATATGGGGGGTTTGTTGGTTTTCAATTAACTAAGTAGGAAGAAAGCAATGGAAAATTTGGCTAACGGAGTTTCCGACTCGGGACGATTGGTAGAAGGATTTTTGAATGTCCAACTAATTTTCGGGGTGTCGAATCCCGCCAAAATAAAATTTATAATTACCGAAACTACTAAGCTTTGCAGCTAGTGGTAACGAGTCGAACCGCACGGAACCTAAATCAATCTCTCCTAATTAATTTCTATTTGCCTTTTAAACTAAAACTCAAAATAAAATAAAAGAGGGAGTTAATTAAAACTAAACTAAGTAAAATTAAGCTAACGGAAAAATAAATGGCGGAAAGTAAAGAGCGGAAAAATAAATGGAACACGTGCTCCTAATTCGAGGGATCGGGATTTATCTTGATGCGCTTAGATCATAGGGATTCTAATCATGCTTGTAATTTAATCTCATGCACGCGAAATGTTTGCTCGTTTCCCAAAGAATTAATTAGAAAAGTGCAATTCCAATTAAACATGCTCGCTAATTAATCTAAGTTAGCTACGCTTAAATCAATCAAAGAACAGTGACGGGTAATATCGCGACGAACCGATTGATCGAGAACTCGACCAATTGGCGCGATTTCTATTCTTTCCCTAAGTCTATCGTGCAAACGATAATTAATGCTATTCTCCTACTGTCACTTAGGATAGAATTAATTAGTCACGCTTAGACCCTTGTTACCTAGCGATTGAGGCAATTATACGTCCTAACCTTTAACGGTAAAACATGCGTGAGGACTCGGACGTCACTCATAATCAGTCATACATGCTCATGGGATTCAAACAAAGGAAGAATCATGCAAGAAACTATCAAATACAAAACTGGAAATTTAAAGCTAAACCCTCCCTAATGCATCAAGACAACCCTAAACTCGAATTAGAGCACTTACCTTAGCCAAACGTGATGAAAATTGATCCAAAATTGTCCAAGAACCTTGAAAATTGATGAAAATATCACCAAACCCGAGGCTACAACTCTCAATATCGAAATTTCTCTCTCCTAAGTGAATGGTGGCTGAAAAACTAGGTCAAAACGCTTAAAAAGCTAAAAAAATGAGTTTTGGGCCGAAATTGGCCAATTGGGCCGCGCAGGGGCGCGCGGACAGGTCGGCAGGCGCTGAGGCGGGCGGATGGGCGCGCGCGGGCTCGGGGCGGATGGGCGAGGCCTGGTGGGCCGCGCGGATGGGCCGCGCGCGCGAGCGTGCTGAGGCGGGCGCTGGGGCGCGGGTGTGCGGAGCGGGGCGCGCGGGTGTGGGGCGAGCGTGGAGGCTGGGCCGGGGCGTCTGGAGTTGGGCCACGCGCGCGGGCGCTGGAGCGGGTCGTGGGCGCGCGGATGGGCGAGCCGAACGATGGAGTTGGCCGGGCGTTGACCGTTGACCATTGACCGTTTGACTTTTTACAAAAACAATAGAAATTCTGCACCCACCATGACTCGAACCTTGATTTCACCATTCCCTTAATAAACCCTACACCATCAAGCCATTAATCAATTTTGAGTTAAGATTAGATTATTTAATTAATGTAGCTTAATCACTCAAAACGACTAACTAATAAAATATTATAAAATATTCATTTAAGCTCTTAATTATCGCAAATGCCCGATTTACCCCTTAGCAATTAAATTATACAAAATATATCAATTAAGCCCAAATAATTACTCTAATTTACAAGACTTAGGAGCTAAATATTAGTACTTTTGGAGTGCTATCAAAACCCCCAACCTAAATCTTGCTAGTCCTCGAGCAAGGAAAACTCTGAACTAGCTCCTAAGAATGAAATTGCATGCAACGACTCTAACCTCAATGCTTTCAAAAAAACAAGGCACTTACAACAAAAGAAAACAATCAATTGCATGCATAAGTTGAGAAAATTTCAAAAATTAAACTGCTACTCCCCTACGTGCGTGTGTGATTAGCCAACCTATTCTAGCTCTTATAGACTCGGAAAAACCATATGCAACTCTACATCTCATTTTCCCCCTACTTCTAGCAATAAAGAACAGTCTAATGGCTTTTCAACAATCAAGAGAGTAACAAATCAAACGGCCTAAACATTTTCTTTTTCTTGAGTACTGTGTACTCTTTATTTCTTTTGATCCACTTTTTTGTTTTACTTTTCTTTTGCTTCTCCAAGAGAGCCTAACACGTCAAGCTTCATTTCGCTTCACGTTTTTAAGGACTAATGCTCACTTCTTAATGTGCACTTTAAGAAGGAGGAGCATCTCTAGAGTTTTTATTTTCATGCTTACTTACTTACTTTTTTTTTTTAGGCAATAGCTTTGCTAAAACACGATTAATTTAATACAACCTATCATGCATCAAGCCTTCCCTAGGGGTGCCTTTCGGGGTGACAACAAGATTTCATGCAACATAAGACAATTCTAAGCCTAGAGAACCAATAATAGGATGCTACGTGCTCGATATATGCAAGGGAGAAACAGAAAAATTTTAAAATTTTTTGAAAAATGCTCAACATGCACATACAATCTCATGTTTTTCTAGATATGTAAATACGAAGAATTTAAAAGCATTTCATAGATTGTCCTCATCGAACAACATGCAACAGCAGACCAAAACACTTCTAATTCAGAATTTTCACAGCTCAACAACTTCAGAAATCCATCAAACTTCTCCACCCCCAACCTAAAAGGATACATAGTCCTCTATGTATCACACTTCAGACTAAGCAGATAAAACGCACAAAATAAAAGGGAACAGAAAACCTCCCCTGAATTTTGCTAGGTTGTCGGTTGGAGCAGTGCACTCTTCGCCCACTGTTCTGATCCTAAGCCACAAAACTCCTACAAAAGAAACCAAGAAAAAAAACTAAGCTAGGAAAATAAAAACTAAATGTAAAGACATGAATTCAAAATACTCATGGGTTGCCTCCCAAGAAGCGCAAATTTTTAACGTCGTTATGCTCGACGTGTCCTCCTCTCTGTCAGGGTACATAGAAATTCTCGTACTTCTTCGGCCCCTTCTTCCTTGAATCAACAAAGCCTGCTAAGAGAAGCAAGCTCTTCGACTTTTCGAGGCAGCCGAACAGAGTTGTTATTTTTTTGATATTTTTGATATATGGAAAAATAAAAGACTCAACAGACTGAAATAAAACAAAATAAGACTCAACTGAAAATAAAGACTCGACGGACTTAGGAGAAGAAGGAAGAAAGCATGCATCAATAGAGGATTTAACAGGAAATAAAACAGATAGAGGCTTGTCAGCCTCATACTCTATCACCTGAACATCCTCCTCGAGACTAAGCTCGACATTTTCCTTAATCTCACCGATCACATCTTCGCATGGCGGAGCATTCTCAATCTCTTCATCACTATCGGGGTGTATTTCCTCAAAGAACCTCTCCGCAGTGGTATGCTCAACTGGATGATCTTCCTCACCCTCCAATTCCTTCGCAGGATTGAGCAAACGACTTATTTGCTCATTCGCTTCGCAGAGCTTGGCTTCTAACCGAGCCTCGTGCATTGCCTGCGAATATTGGTGAGTGCTATCAACTAATTCATTTACCATTTGTTCCAGTTACATACCTCGACAATAATTATGAGGAAATTGGTTTTGTTGCTCCTCCATTCCTTGCCACTCAACTTCAGTCTCTAGGCGAGACTGGCGCATTTCCTGCTCGAATTGGAGCGTGCTGTTGACTAAATTGTCAACCATCTGCTCCAATGACATTCTTTGGCAAGAATTGGGAGGAGCTCTTTCACCTTCATAACTTGAAACTTGTCCCCAATAATCAAATGGGTAATCTGTCATGCTAAACGAGAAGACACAAGACAAAGAAAAATATTTTTGGTTTTTTTTAAACAAATAAAATTTAACTAAGAGAAATTAAATGGTTCCCCGGCAACGGCGCCAATTTTGGTAGAAGGATTTTTGAATGTCCAACTAATTTTCGGGGTGTCGAATCCCGCCAAAATAAAATTTATAATTACCGAAACTACTAAGCTTTGCAGCTAGTGGTAACGAGTCGATCCGCTGGGAACCTAAATCAATCTCTCCTAATTAATTTCTATTTGTCTTTTAAACTAAAACTCAAAATAAAATAAAAGGGGGAGTTAATTAAAACTAAACTAAGTAAAATTAAGCTAACGGAAAAATAAATGGCGGAAAGTAAAGAGCGGAAAAATAAATGGAACACGTGCTCCTAATTCGAGGGATCGGGATTTATCTTGATGCGCTTAGATCATAGGGATTCTAATCATGCTTGTAATTTAATCTCATGCACGCGAAATGTTTGCTCGTTTCCGTAGCAAACATCCCAAAGAATTAATTAGAAAAGTGCAATTCCAATTAAACATGCTCGCTAATTAATCTAAGTTAGCTACGCTTAAATCAATCAAAGAACAGTGACGGGTAATATCGCGACGAACCGATTGATCGAGAACTCGACCAATTGGCGCGATTTCTATTCTTTCCCTAAGTCTATCGTGCAAACGATAATTAATGCTATTCTCCTACTGTCACTTAGGCTAGAATTAATTAGTCACGCTTAGACCCTTGTTACCTAGCGATTGAGGCAATTATACGTCCTAACCTTTAACGGTAAAACATGCGTGAGGACTCGGACGTCACTCCTAATCAGTCATACATGCTCATGGGATTCAAACAAAGGAAGAATCATGCAAGAAACTATCAAATACAAGCTGAAAATTTAAAGCTAAACCCTCCCTAATGCATCAAGACAACCCTAAACTCGAATTAGAGCTACCTTAGCCAAACGTGATGAAAATTGATCCAAAATTGTCCAAAAACCTTGAAAATTGATGAAAATATCACCAAAACCGAGGCTACAACTCTCAATATCGAAATTTCTCTCTCCTAAGTGAATGGTGGCTGAAAAACTAGGTCAAAACGCTTAAAAAGCTAAAAAAATGAGTTTTGGGCCGAAATTGGCCAATTGGGCCGCGCAGGGGCGCGCGGACGAGTCGGCAGGCGCTGAGGCGGGCGGATGGGCGCGCGCGGGCTCGGGGCGGATGGGCGAGGCCTGGTGGGCCGCGCATGGGCGCGCGGATGGGCCGCGCGCGCGAGCGTGCTGAGGCGGGCGCTGGGGCGCGGGTGTGCGGAGCGGGGCGCGCGGGCATGCGGTCGGGTCGCGCGCGGGTGTGGGGCGAGCGTGGAGGCTGGGCCGGGGCGTCTGGAGTTGGGCCACGCGCGCGGGCGCTGGAGCGGGTCGTGGGCGCGCGGATGGGCGAGCCGAACGATGGAGTTGGCCGGGCGTTGACCGTTGACCATTGACCGTTTGACTTTTTACAAAAATAATAGCAATTCTGCACCCACCATGACTCGAACCTTGGCTTCACCATTCCCTTAATAAACCCTACACCATCAAGCCATTAATCAATTTTGAGTTAAGATTAGATTATTTAATTAATGTAGCTTAATCACTCAAAACGACTAACTAATAAAATATTATAAAATATTCATTTAAGCTCTTAATTATCGCAAATGCCCGATTTACCCCTTAGAAATTAAATTATACAAAATATATCAATTAAGCCCAAATAATTACTCTAATTTACAAGACTTAGGAGCTAAATATTAGCACTTTTGGAGTGCTATCAACGATCGGGGATAAATTTAGCATGCCTCTTGGATCATAGGTTGACGAGTATTATGGCTAAACAATTTAAAGAATGCACAGCTCGTCTAAAATTAATAAATAACTCAGACATGCTCCATGGAATTAATTAGACATAATTAATCATGCTAATCGAGCATATCGTTCGGACATTGGCGGCCAACGCTCTCCCAAGACCGAACGATAGCAACGAGCTAACCGTGACAACTATCTAATTTGGACGCGAAATTAGTATGTTGATTTGGAATTCTAATTCGGGAAGAACGAGCACCAAGAGCGCAAGGACGCCAATACGCTCAAAGTGTCGTTAATCCTTGTTACTTGGCGGATCAGAGAGGCACGACATCAAATCCTTTAACGAATGAACATGCTCAAAATCAAGGGTGCCTAGTCCTAAATCATTCAAACATGCTCATAGATTAAGCTAAGAAATAGAACTCAATTCAATAAAATATCCAACCAATTCAGAATTTCAATCCTACAACCTCACCAAGAGTTCAAACTACATTTATTCTTTACAATCCCGAGCCAAAAACGGTAAAACTACTCACTCATGACTTGCGTGGTGTGGGATGGCTTCAATCCAAGCCTCCTAGCCCCTCCCATGGCGAAAATAGGTGCTGGAACGTCAAATCAGGCGCGGAGCTCGAGGTAGAAGATGATAATGGCGGCTAAAATCGGACAAAAACATTAAGTAGTCCGTCGTAGCGTCGAGACGCTAGGGCAGCGTCGAGACGCTGCGCCCTAAATAATCCGCGCGCGCAGTCGGGGTGGCGTCGAGACGCTCGCACAGCGTCGAGACGCTTGTGCGGCGTCGAGCGAGCGTCGAGACGCTGTCGCTCGACGCTTGCTCTCGGGATTTTCTTCAAATCAACGCTTCAGACTTCGGGGCGTCGAGACGCTCTGGCAGCGTCTCGACGCTGGGCAGCGTCGAGCTAGCGTCGCGACGCTGTCGCTCGACGCTAGCTCTCGGGTTTTTGCATGGATTTCTGCCTTCAATTTCCCCAAAGTGCTCAACCTTCATGCCTTTGCATGGATCTTCCCCGGAAATGTTCTTAGGCCTCTAAATTGCGATATTAAGCTCCGAAAAGCGCCGAAACGCTCTCGAGAGCGAATCTCCGAGAACACCTGCAATAATCACATAAAAGCAAGATTAAGCCAATAATAAACGTGAATTAGGGACATAATTATAGCTCCAAAATGGAGCTATCACGCTCCACCTAAGATAGCAAGGAGTGGGGGTTCGATTCTGCCCTAGGGCAAATTTTCTTAAAAATTATCAAACAACCACTTGGTGCAACGGGTGAGTGAGCGCATCACCTAGATAGCCCAGAGTGGGGGTTGATTGATCCTGCACCGTGGAAACGGGGCATGGATGATTTAAAATATTTAAGTGCATTATATACCGCCTATAAATAGCAGAGAGTGGGGGTTCGATTCTGCCCTAGGGCAAATTTTCTTAAAAATTATCAAACAACCACTTGGTGCAACGGGTGAGTGAGCGCATCACCTAGATAGCCTAGAGTAGGGGTTGATTGATCTTGCACCGTGCAAACGGGGCATGGATAATTTAAAATATTTAACTGCATTATATACCGCCTATAAAGACAAAATTTTAATCGAACAACCACTTGGTGCAGTGGGTGAGCGCTCCACCTAAGATAGCAGAGAGTGGGGGTTCGATTCTGCTCTAGGGCAGATTTTCTTAAAAATTATCAAACAACCACTTTGTGCAACGGGTGAGTGAGCGCATCACCTAGATAGCCTAGAGTGGGGGTTGATTGATCCTGCACTGTGCAAACGAGGCATGGATGATTTAAAATATTTAACAGCATTATATACCGCCTATAAAGGCAATTTTTTTTGATCTTGCACCGTGCAAACGGGGCATGGATAATTTAAAATATTTAACTGCATTATATACCGCCTATAAAGGCAAAAAAATTTCGATTCTGCCCTAGGGCAGATTTTCTTAAAAATTATCAAACAACCACTTGGTGCAACGGGTGAGTGAGCGCATCACCTAGATAGCCCAGAGTGAGGGTTGATTGATCTTGCACCGTGCAAACGGGGCATGGATAATTTAAAATATTTAACTGCATTATATACCGCCTATAAAGGCAAAATTTTAATCGAACAACCACTTGGTGCAGTGGGTGAGCGCTCCACCTAAGATAGCAGAGAGTGGGGGTCGATTCTGCCCTAGGCAGAGTTTCTTAAAAATTATCAAACAACCACTTGGTGCAACGGGTGAGTGAGCGCATCACCTAGATAGCCCAGAGTGGGGGTTGATTGATCCTGCACCGTGGAAACGGGGCATGGATGATTTAAAATATTTAAGTGCATTATATACCGCCTATAAATAGCAGAGAGTGGGGGTTCGATTCTGCCCTAGGGCAAATTTTCTTAAAAATTATCAAACAACCACTTGGTGCAACGGGTGAGTGAGCGCATCACCTAGATAGCCTAGAGTGGGGGTTGATTGATCCTGCACTGTGCAAACGGGGCATGGATGATTTAAAATATTTAACAGCATTATATACCGCCTATAAAGGCAATTTTTTTTGATCTTGCACCGTGCAAACGGGGCATGGATAATTTAAAATATTTAACTGCATTATATACCGCGTATAAAGGCAAAAAAATTTCGATTCTGCCCTAGGGCAGATTTTCTTAAAAATTATCAAACAACCACTTGGTGCAACGGGTGAGTGAGCGCATCACCTAGATAGCCCAGAGTGAGGGTTGATTGATCTTGCACCGTGCAAACGGGGCATGGATAATTTAAAATATTTAACTGCATTATATACCGCCTATAAAGGCAAAATTTTAATCGAACAACCACTTGGTGCAGTGGGTGAGCGCTCCACCTAAGATAGCAGAGAGTGGGGGTCGATTCTGCCCTAGGCAGATTTTCTTAAAAATTATCAAACAACCACTTGGTGCAACGGGTGAGTGAGCGCATCACCTAGATAGCCCAGAGTGGGGGTTGATTGATCCTGCACCGTGGAAACGGGGCATGGATGATTTAAAATATTTAAGTGCATTATATACCGCCTATAAATAGCAGAGAGTGGGGGTTCGATTCTGCCCTAGGGCAAATTTTCTTAAAAATTATCAAACAACCACTTGGTGCAACGGGTGAGTGAGCGCATCACCTAGATAGCCTAGAGTGGGGGTTGATTGATCCTGCACTGTGCAAACGGGGCATGGATGATTTAAAATATTTAACAGCATTATATACCGCCTATAAAGGCAATTTTTTTTGATCTTGCACCGTGCAAACGGGGCATGGATAATTTAAAATATTTAACTGCATTATATACCGCCTATAAAGGCAAAAAAATTTCGATTCTGCCCTAGGGCAGATTTTCTTAAAAATTATCAAACAACCACTTGGTGCAACGGGTGAGTGAGCGCATCACCTAGATAGCCCAGAGTGAGGGTTGATTGATCTTGCACCGTGCAAACGGGGCATGGATAATTTAAAATATTTAACTGCATTATATACCGCCTATAAAGGCAAAATTTTAATCGAACAACCACTTGGTGCAGTGGGTGAGCGCTCCACCTAAGATAGCAGAGAGTGGGGTCGATTCTGCCCTAGGCAGATTTTCTTAAAAATTTTCAAACAACCACTTGGTGCAACGGGTGAGTGAGCGCATCACCTAGATAGCCCAGAGTGGGGGTTGATTGATCCTGCACCTTGCAAACGGGGCATGGATGATTTAAAATATTTAACTGCATTATATACCGCCTATAAAGGCAAATTTTATGAACAACCACTTGGTGCAGTGGGTGAGCGCTCCACCTAAGATAGCAGAAAGTGGGGGTTCGATTCTGCCCTAGGGCAGATTTTCTTAAAAATTATCAAACAACCACTTGGTGCAACGGGTGAGTGAGCGCATCACCTAGATAGCCCAGAGTGGGGGTTGATTGATCCTGCACTGTGCAAACGGGGCATGGATGATTTAAAATATTTAACTACATTATATACCGCCTATAAAGGCAAATTTTTAAATCGAACAACCACTTGGTGCAGTGGGTGAGCACTCCACCTAAGATAGCAGAGAGTTGGGGTTCGATTCTGCCCTAGGACAGATTTTCTTAAAAATTATCAAACAACCACTTGGTGCAACGGGTGAGTGAGCGGATCACCTAGACGCATCACCTAGATAGCCCAGAGTGGGGGTTGATTGATCCTGCACCGTGCAAACGGGGCATGGATGATTTAAAATATTTAACTGCATTATATACCGCCTAAAAAGGCAAATTTCGATTCTGCCCTAGGGCAGATGATAGCTCCAAAATAGAGCTATCTTTATGTCCCTAATTCTAGCTAAAACCATGACTTATATTGATTAAAATGCTTCCTTGTAGGTGATTTCATGGTAGAGAGCTCGGAAAGTCCTTAGACACATTTCGGGCCTTAAAGTGCCGTTTTAGAGCTTCATAGATGCATCGGGAGTGAAATGGCTTAAAGAATCCAAGAGATGGCAAAAATGGCCTTGAAGAGACAAAGTTGGCCATCCAAACCCGAGAGCACCCTTGCATGGGCGGTAGCGTCGAGACGCTAGCTCGACGCTGCCAGCGTCGAGACGCTGGCCGAGCGTCTCGACGCCGCCCGGACATCATCCGAAGCACACGCGCGCCCCAGCGTCTCGACGCCGCCCGAGGGTCTCGACGCCGCCCCGATTGCCAACCGCAGACGAAGCGCGCGACAGCGTCGAGACGCCGCCCGAGGGTCTCGACGCTGCCGAGACACCATCCGATGCACGCACGAGCCTTAGCGTCTCGACGCCGCCCGAGGGTCTCGACGCTCGCCCGACAATTTTTCAGATGGGCGCGCGACAGCGTCGAGACGCTGTCCGAGCGTCTCGACGCCCGCGCGCGTTAGCGGCAGCCAACTTAGGGCACCAGCATCGAGACGCTTGCTTAGCGTCTCGACGCTCCAACTTTAAAACCATTTTCCAGCTATTCTTTCATCCTTCTTCTTCTCCCAACATTAGCTCTCGGGTCTACAACCATTTTCCACCATTTTTGTACTTCTTCTCCTTCTTTTTGCATGCTACTAAGCTCTTCCATGGAGGATTGGATTAAATCCAATCCTCCATGGAAGGCTAAACAGAGGTTAGTGCTTGATTTGAGTTTGGATTTGTGAAATTATGGATGTTTGGGGAGATTTGCCCCTTTGTAATTATTGATGTAATTAGCTTGTTTATGCATCTTCTTGCTTGTTCTTATTCTGATTCTAGCATGTGTAGCTAAATTAGGTTGACGCCCTAGTTCCTATGCATGATAGAGGGCTAAAGGTTGGGACGTATAATTGCCCAAACCGCTAGGTAGCACGGTTCTAAGCATGGCTAATTAGTTCAACCCAAAGTGACAGTTGGTAATCTGAATTAATTAACGTTTTCATGTTAGGCTTTAGGCAAGAGGGAAACCGGGTTAGTCTTAGGATTAAGCCGTCGCAATGTTCCCCTCACTGGCACATAGTCGATTTAGGGGGCTAAGGTGGCCTGGGATGACATTTGTTTGCCTAAGCGAGAGGGAGGTTTGGGTATTCGTCATATCCAATCCTGGAACTCGACAGCTGTTATGAAGCTCCTTTGGCTCCTTCTGCTTCGATCTGGTTCTCTGTGGGTGGCTTGGATGGAGGAGTATATCCTCCGTGGTCGGTCTCTTTGGACGATTCCTGTGTCGTCTATGTGATCTTGGTGCCTCAAGGCGATTATGGGGCTTCGGGACCAATTCCGTCCACTTGTCCGGTTTTCCATTGGCGATGGTTCTAGGTGTCCTATGTGGGTTGATCCTTGGCTGCCTGATGGTCCTATTCTCCCCAGGATAAGTGATCGTATCTTGTATGACGCAGCTAGTCATATTCAAGCTATGGTCTCTGATTTCCTGCTACCTGATGGTTCGTGGCGGTGGCCGGTAGTGTCTCCTGAGTTGTTGGAGATCGCCGATACCGTGCGCTCTACTGTGTGTTGCCCACGTAGGGAGGATAGGTTGATCTGGGTTCCAGGCGGGTTTGGTTTTTCTGTTTCGAGTGCTTGGGAGGCGATTCGCCCCCGTGGGACTGTGGTTCCTTGGCAGGGTTTGCTATGGTTCGGGGGGAATATTTCGCGTCATGCTTTTGTTACCTGGCTGGCCTTGAGGGACCGTTTGTATACCCGTGATAGGCTGGCTAGGTGGATTCCCTCGACTCCTACCGATTGTTTGCTTTGTTTGTCCGGGATTGAGTCCCGAGACCATTTGTTCTTTCAGTGTCCCTTTGCGAGTTTGGTGTGGGAGGATATCTTCTGTTGGGGTAGAGCTTCCCGCCTCGTTCTCCCTTGGGATGCTGAGCTTGAGTGGATTTGTCGGGTGAGTGCTGGGCAGCACAAGCGTAAGCTTGTTTGGAGAGTGGCCTGGTGTGCTGTGATCTACCATATTTGGATGGAACGCAACTTGCGTTTTCACGGCCCGGGTCACCGTCCTCCTCAGTCGGTTATCGCTGCTATTCGGTCTGATATTTCTTCTGCTTGCTCGTCCTGGGTGGGTGCAGTTTCGGCCGGCTCCCCCTGGGATTCTTTTGATTGACTTTGTCTTGTTCTTTGAGTGTGTGCAGGTGTTTTTTCAAGTTGCTCTTTGCGGTGCTGTTTCGCTTCTGGCGATTGCTTCTTCCCCTGCTCTGTCCCTGGTTGCTACTGTTGTCTCTTCTCTAGAGGGGGTTTTCAGTTTGGTCTGTGCGGCTTGCTTGTTTGAGCTTGTCCCTTTCATGCTTTGAGGACGCTGCTTGCAGAGGCTCGATCAGTTGCTTGCTTTCTTCTCCTGTCTGTCCCGCTGTCCTTGGCCCTTTCTTCCCTGGTGGGCTTTTTGAGTGGGGGCTTTGAGAGGCTAGTCTGTGGGGTGTCACCAGCTGTAGGGGTTGGTTCCGGCGGTGCTTGCTACTTCTGCAGTTGGCTGTCCTTCTCTGCTCTGTGGGTGCCTTTTGTCCCCTGCCGGTCCTGGTTCCTAATTGAGTTGAGTTTGTTCTGGATGCTTGTTGTCACCCTGAAAGGCGCTTTGTCCGGAGGGTGTGTGGGCTTTTGGTGGGTCCTTGGATCTGGCTTTGTCGAGGGAAGCGATGCTGGCTGGGTCCTTGTGGCTTTCTGCCGTGCCTGCATACTGGTGGGCGGATTTTTGAATATCCACTTAATCTCAAGCTGTCGAGGCTTGCCAAAATACGATTTATAAAGCCTATGACCAAGGCTTTGCAGCCAGTGGTAACAGGGTCGATCCAAGGAATAGGAAGATTGAAATTACTAATGAAATTGGGATTTAATTGATTAATAGATTTTTGGTAACGGGGGGTTTTATCATGCAAAGGGGAAATAATGAGAAAGCTAACGAAGAAAGAATAATAAGAAGAGAACGTGTGCACGGTTTGGGAGTCTCGGGATCAATTGTTAAACAAATTCAGTTTATCATTTAATGCTAATAACATGGAATTCAGTTTACTGAGCACGCGGACGACTACCAGAGAAGCCCCAAAGTAGCCGACTCCATGGATTTTAATTAGACCACACAGTTCTAATTACACGTTATCTAATCCTACATCAAGGTGATCAGCCCCAAGGTAAATTTAGACAGTCACTAGCTAACCGCGACAAACATTCGAGCGTGAATTCAAATTGCTAGTAGATTGCCCGCAAACGCCGTATGCAATCAACAATTATCCTACCCGACCCGATACTTCGATTTAGTTCTATCTACCTGTGTTACTTAGTCGAGCAGTGAGAGGCAAGGCATCGCTACTCTTTAACATACACAACATGCGAAACTACTCGAGTGTCAATCGTCGTATTTTAACATGCGCGTTGGATTAAGCAAGGTAGATAGATGCAAAGTAAACAGAACCAATATGCATATCAAAGCTCAGATTATCAAAACCAAATATGTTTAACAAAATCGCCCTAAACTAATCCCAAACCGTCACCCTTACCTTAGCCGCTCATGGCGCGGTTTGTCAATCCCGCTCCAAAGATGGCCATGGATGGATTCATCTACTTATTACAATGGAAGTGGAGCTCACTAGCATGCCAACAATGGCGGAGCTCCACGGAAAATAGAGAGAAAACGGAGAAGAAGAAGACCAAAACGAGCAAAAATGGTGGAGAGATGAAGGAGAAGAAGTCAAAAAAGTGCAGAAAAATCGTCATTTATCTTCTGCCATCGTCGTAGCGTCGAGACGCTAGGCCTAGCGTCTCGACGCTGTGCCCTAAGTTTTCCGCGCGCGCTCGCGATGGCGTCGCGAAGCAAGGCCAGCGTCGCGACGCTGCCCCGATAAAATTCCTGCGCGCGCCTCCTCCGGAGCGTCTCGACGCCAAGCAGGGTCTCGACGCCAGGGCAGCGTCGAGCTAGCGTCTCGACGCTATTACTCGACGCTTGCTCTCGGGTTTTTCCAGCGTCGAGCCAGCGTCTCGACGCTATAGCTCGACGCTGGCTCTCGGGTTTGGGGCTGAAGCTTTGCCTCTCCAAGGCAGTTTTGGCCCGTTTCTTCACGGATCAAGTTCCCCTCTTCCCGATGCATTCCCGGGGCGCTAAAACTCCACTTTAAGCTCTCGAACGGGTCCAACGGACGCACGAGCTCTTTGCCGCTTTTCTCCTACAAAAGAGATATATTTAATCAATTGAAAGCGGACTTTAGCTATAATTAGGAAGTATTTAATAGCTCCAAAATGGAGTTATCAAACACCCCCAACTTAAACATTGCTAGTCCTCGAGCAAGCACTACAAAGAAATTGACTCTAAGGACGTGCTTACATGCATTCTAACTCAAACCTCCATGCATATTGAAATTTAAACATGAGTATAATCATGGAAGCATTTTGTTCATGTATTAACTAGGACATATCAAAAATTAACTCTTGTTCCCTAACGTGTGTGTGTGCTAGTCAACCACTCCTAAACTCACGTAAACCCGGAAAACCTACATGCAACGCACATCCCGTTTTCCCCCTACTTCTAGCGTTTAAGAACAGCTACACTTGACTTACACGAGAGAGAGAAGCAAATTAAGAGACCTAATTATTTTCTCATTCTTTTTCTTTCTTTTCAAAAGTACTTTGTACTCTTTTATTTGGGTTCTTTGAACCAACTTTTTGTTTCTTTTTCTTTCCTACTCGAGCTGCCTAACACGTCAAACTTTGGCCAAAGCTTCACGTTTTTAAGGACTGACGCTCACTTCTTTAAGCGCTAATAAGATGGAGGAGCGCCTCGAGAGGAATTTTTCTACCAAACATGCTTTTCTATTTTTTTATATTAGGCTAAGCACATGCTTTCTCAATTAACTTAACCACTAACTCTCATGCAACAAGCTACCTAAGGGTGCCTTTCGGGGTGACAACGAGAATTAGCGCTACAAGCAATTTTTCGAACCTACGGAATCTAGGAAGAAGTTGCTAAGTGCGCGACAAGTGCAAGGGAGCAACAGAAAATTTTTTAAAATTTTTGACATGAACCTAATAAACACAAAACTCATGCAAAAACTCGATTATGGACATGCTCAAATTTCCAACATGCATTTCCTAGGCTATCGTAGTTAGAAAACGGTAAACAGAGTCCCAAACACTTCAATATCATTATAGCACTTCTCAACGAACTACACATGCACATCCATCGGACTAACTCCACCCCCAACTTCAAAATTTGGCATTGTCCTCAATGCCAACCAGTCTGATACAACAAAGTAAAAGGGAAGAAGAAATACACTTCCCTGACTCTTGGTGAAGCTGGCGAGGGCGAGGAAGCGGCACATAAACGCATCAGAGCCCAAAATTGCCTTCTCTTCCTCGATTCCTAAAAAAAAAACAGCAAGCTAATTAAAACTAAGTTAATCTATAAAGCAATAAAAACTAAACTAAAGCATAAAAACAGTCCATCGCTCGGGTGCCTCCGAGAAGCGCAGAATTTTTAAAGTCGGTTGCTCGACTGTATTCTCTCCACAGACTCATCCATAGTCTGTAAGTGCGGGGGACGATCCAGACTTGTCCTTGTCCACACTTGTCCTGCATCCAAAATTTGAAACCATTTGCACTCTTCGTGCCTCAAGCACGTGAATATCAGAACTGTTAGTGCAAAAACCAGCATTATCATCAAACAAATTCAAATCAGATTTCCTAACTGAGACATGGGAACCATCCCTCAAGCGCGAGGGTAGACTCCCATTCTCATCATGCTCAACAACAGACACATTTCCAGCAGATTTTCCAAATAAAGAGAATTCATGCAAAGTATCATCAAACTCCAGAGAAACAACGCCCTTATACACATCAATTTTGACCCTAGCGGTCTTAAGGAAAGGACGTCCTAACAACATGGAGGACGAAGTATGCGATGAGTTTTCATTCATATCTAAAACAAGGAAATCAGCGGGATACGTCATATTCCCAACTCTAACCAAAACATCCTCTACCTTCCCCCTAGGACATATGCTTGACCCATTAGCCAACTGAACATAAACATTACACTCATGCATTTCATTTAAATTCAGTTCACGAAACAGTGCATAAGACATAACATTTACAGAGGCTCCTAAGTCTAACATGGCATTATGAACAACTTTACTACCTATAGTGCAAGGGATAGTAAAAGTACCTGGATCGTTGCACTTTGCAGGCAACGTACCTGGGAGTATGGCAGAGACGTTTTCCTTCTTTTTCTCAGTTCCTCTGGACTTCCTTTTCGTAGTGCACCGGCTCCTTAGAAATTTTGCGTACTTGGGCACTTGACTGACTGCCTCTAGGAGCGGAATATTTACCATCACCTTCTGGAAGGTTCGCAGGACCTCCTCATCATCAGATTCCAAAGTGGGCTTCGCAAGCCTACTCGGGAATGGTGCTCTGGCAACATCCTCAGGTACACTGACCTTCTCATCTCTTTTCTCATTCTGAACCTCGGGAGCAGGCGGGGCGGACTTGTTCAGGCTGTCCGTGGCTTCCTTCACAGCTCTGGTGGAAAGTGACTTCCCACTGGCAGCTGAATGGCACTCACGTTTTCACATGAGTTTACTGTAGTTTGGGAAGGAGGCTTCCCCGAGCTCTTGCTCTCAAGTTTACTGATAGACACCGCCATCTGTGTCAGCTGCTTGTTCAAATTCTGCAGCTCTGCCTTGTGAGAATTAAGCTCTTCTCGAGCCTCTTTTTGGAATTGGCTGGTGCTAGTCACGATGGTCCTTACCATCTCTTCAAGTGAGCTGGAGGAGCTCGAGGCTTGAGCCTGGGTGGAAGAATTAGGCCTATCCTGGGACTGGCCTTGGAAGCGAGATTGTCCTTCCCTATTCCCGTAGCTAAAATTAGGATGGTCACGCCAACCGGGGTTGTAAGTGTTTGCATATGGGTCGTACTTCCTTGGGTTGGAAGCATACATCCCGATCGCGTTGACCACCTCCGCCTCGCGGTGTCCTCCAACGATTTTCTTCAACATACTGCCTATTTCGGCCACCTGGGCCCTCATTTCGGTCATCTCGTGGCTCTGAGCCACGCTGTGCACTTGGCCTTGCCCCCGAATACCGAATTGCTGCGAGTTGGTGGCCATATTTGCTATCAACTGTTTGGCCTCAACTGGGGTCTTGTCAATCAGTGCCCCTCCACTCGCTGCATCGACCATCTGCCGGTCATGGGGCGTCATCCCCTCATAAAAATACTGTATAAGCAGCTGATCGGCGATCTGATGGTGTGGGAAGCTGGCGCACAAGCGCCCAAATCGCTCCCAGTACTCATGCAGGGACTCACCGACATCCTGGGTGATCCCATAAATCCTCTTCCGCAGAGTGGTGGCCAAGGATGCGGGAAAGTATTTCTCCAAGAATACCCGCTTCATATCCTGCCACGTGTTGATCGATCCGGAGGGCAGGTAATACAGCCAATCCCTGGCTTTGTCCTTGAGCGTAAAGGGGAATGCCCTCATATTCAATTGCTCCTCCGTGACTCCCGCGGGCTTCATCCCCGCGCAGACGCAATGGAATTCCATCAGGTGTTTGTTCGCGTCCTCACCTGCATTGCCATGGAAAGAAGGTATCTGGTGAATTAAACCAGATTTTAACTCGAAGTTACCTGCTACCACGGGGTAGTTTATGCACAAAGGCTGCAGGTTCAGGTCTGGCGCTGCCAGTTGCTTAAGCGTCCGTGGCGCATCACCTTGCGCCATCTCGTCAACCAAGAACGGATTGCCTTCTTCTTCAATCGGCCTCTGCCCTTCCCGGGCTTCTCTTCGTAACCGCCGCTCCTCTCTGTCAATCTCAGGGATAAACTGCAATCTACCCTCAGAGGAACGGGTCATACACAAACAAAAAAAATCCAAACATACAATATACAAACATAAATTTTTTTCAGCCAACCATCAATAAATCAAATTCAAACTTCAATCATAAATTCAATCAATTGCCTACTGTTACGTCTCCAAAAGTGACCTTTTTAGGACTTAATTATCTTAGAAAGATGTTCACCCTTAGGTGTTTTTGATAGCATTTAGCCTAAACCTATGCTTAAATATGAGAATTAGAAGAAGGTAGCTAAATTAGGACTTATGTACAATAGGAAAGAAAAGGGTTGAAAACCGAAGGAAAAGAATGAAAAACAAGCATTGCGGAAACATTGCTGAGACCGCAATGTTTCAAGTGAAAACCGTAAGTTGACTGATCTTTTTCTGTTAATTTCCGTTATTTCAGGGATTCGTTCTTTCTCCTCCATCCATTCTGAAGTACGACGTTGAAGATTGATGGTTCTCCTTGGCCCAAACGCACCTGCAGATTGCTATAAAAGGGGGTCAAAGTCGAGGGTTCAATCATCATCCGAAAGCGTAGAAGTCTTCTCGCAGCTCCACCTTTTCTCCTGTCGTTCTTCTCTGTCTGTTGGTGTGAGAGTCTCAGCTGTTGGAATCGACAATCTGATAGGAAGGAAAGAAGATTCATCTTCTTTCCCGATTGGATTCATCCAAGCAAAGCTATTCTTTCATCCCCTTCAGCCGAGGCATCTGCAACTAGACGTTCACGCTCGTTTTTATGCTTTCTGTCTTTATTCCCATTTTCCAGCTTTAGTTTGTTGTTGTTTCCTTTCTTGTAACTAGATCAGTCCATTTCGTTGTGTTCTGTCTTTCTGTTATGCACTTTAAGTTCCTCTCCTTGTCCATTCAAACAATCAAGTAATCAAAGCATAGTTGTTATTTCACAGTTTCTTAACTCTTGCTGCTACTGTTTGTCTTTACTGTTTTAAGTATACCTCTCTTCTAAGCATGTTTCCTTCATCTCTTATTTCTGTTTACCCCATATCCATGAGTAACTAAGTCACATAGGGGCATGCTAATGACAATACTATAGGCTAAAAAACGTGAACCAAGCATGTAGGATAGCTCTCGAAGCATTGATTGTATGTAAGCATCATCCCACGGGCAATTTCGATTGGCCATCCATTTTGTCCAAAGAACTCCTAACCTCTGGAAGGAGTAAGAGTTCAGAGTCATACACTCATACTAGCCTTTCAAGGTAGCCAGAAAACGACCTAGGAATAGGCGTTTTCCTAGTACAAACCATAACTTTCTGCTTTAACAAAATGCTTAAGACCTTACTTGGACATGAGTAAACTAAAGAATCCAATGCATGGAATCGGACGATACATGAGATTGAGTGAGTTTGATGCATAGAGAGTTGATCCCATGCTTGAGAATCGTATGAAAAAGCCTATAGAGGAGTCGTTAGTAGCCCTTGTTTCTCCATTTTACACACTTTCGCTGTTGTTAAAATTGCGGTAGAATTGCTGTTTCCGCAATTCTGCTTAAGTTACAATTCTGTCTAGCTGTTTTTGTCTTCGTTTATTACTCTCGTCTCTTTTCACTTGAGTTTAACTTTGACTTGCATTTGTTTATGTTGCTACCCTCTACGTATTCAGTAGGAAATAGACAATTTTAAACCAACTTTACCCCATCAAATCCACCCCTTCTTTCTTAACTTTACACTTCATGAATAGCTTATAATAAATCTCTGTGGGAAAACGAATGAAAAAATACTTACTACTTGCTATAAGATCATGTATGCTTGCATGTTCTGAGTGCTCTCTCTATCTTATTGCCTAATTATTTTAACACATTGAGCACGCAACAAGTTTTTGGCGCTGCTGCCGGGGATTTATTTAAGTGAAAACGAAGTTTGTTAAGTTTGAAACACCGAGCTTGTTGTCTATTGTAACTAATCTAGTTTCATTTCTTTTTCAGGTACCGTCGGGTTAGTTTATGAGTGAGCATTCAAGTAGTGATCTAGAGTTCAATCCTGAGCCTGAGAGATTACTTAGGGCCAGAAATAGAGCCAAGAAGCGTCTCTTTAACCAACCCCCTTTACCTCAAGTAATTGCGGGAACCGCAATTCCTCCGCAATTGTCTCAAGAAGAAATGGCTGGAATAATTCCAAATCCGGTGCCTATCACTCGCAACCCCATCGAAATAGCGAATGATAAGGATAGCGCCATACTCTCTTACCTGGTACCTATGCCTGGGGAGCTGAACCCCAGCATAATCCGTCCTGAAATCACTGCCAACTCATTCGAGTTAAAGCCAGTGATGTTCCAAATGTTGTCCACTGTGGGACAATTCTTTGGAGTGGAAAATGAGGATCCCCACAACCATCTTAGAAACTTCTTAGGAGTTAGTGATACATTCATCATCCCTGGAGTTTCCCAAGAAGCCTTGAGGCTATACCTTTTCCCTTACTCTTTGAGGGATAAAGCCAAAACATGGTTGAACTCATTACCCTCTGGATCTGTTCGCAATTGGACAGACTTAGCAGAGAAATTCCTAGTCAAATACTTCCCACCTGATAGGAATTCTACCTTTCGTGATGACATAATCAAGTTTAAACAAGCTGACACTGAGTCTCTTCACGAAGCTTGGACAAGGTTTAAAGATCTTCTTCTTAAATGTCCACACCATGGCATCCCATGGTGTATCCAAATAGAGGTCTTTTTCAAAGGATGCAACCCCAACACTAGACAAGTCTTAAACTCATCTGCTGGGGGTTCCATGTTGTCCAAGAGTTACAACGAAGCCTATGAGATCTTGGAGAAGATCTCAGCATCTCACTGTAGGTGGTCAGATGATCCAGTTGAGCCAACTAGAGCTCAAGACAAGGATGCTCTAAGTGCAATGAGCAGCCAGATAAATGCCCTGACTAACCTAGTTAAGCAAATGGCTCAAACCAATCTCCAAACAAGTGTCAACACCGCCACAGCCATGTCAATGGGCACCCAACCAAGTCAAGGTGATACACTTATCTGTGGATTCTGTGGGGAAGGGCACCCGTATGAATACTGCCCTGGGAATCCAGCCTCAGTCTGCTATGTTGGAAGCCAACAGCAGCCTAGGAACAACCCCTACTCTAATACTTACAACCCTGGTTGGAGGAACCACCCAAACCTGTCATGGGGTGGCCAACAGAATGTTAACCAAAATCCTAACCAACCAAGGCCGAGTGGAACACCTGGTTTCACTCCCCAACATAACCAATCCATGTATCAAAAACCATACAACCAACCTGTAGGGTATTCTGTAGAAAACTTACTCAAGGAATATATAGCCAAGAATGATGCCACTCTACAGAGTCAGCAAGCTACTCTTAGGAGCCTAGAGAACCAAATAGGGCAACTAGCCAATGAAATCAAAAGTAGGCCCCAAGGTAGACTACCTGCTGACACTGAAGTACCAAGGAGAGATGGTAAAGAGCAAGTTCAAGCAATTGAACTTAGAAGTGGTAGACCATTGGTAAGCAACACCAAGGACACACCAAAGAGAGTAGAGAACACTGAGTCTAGTGCTCCACTGGAGTCTCTGCCAAACCAAGGTCCACCACCAACAAGCACATCAGGACAAAGGCTGGAGCCAATCATAGAGGAGATAGAAGAAATTCCAAGGCCTCCACCTATCCTGAGGCGACCTGATGTGCCTGCATATGTGCCACCACCTCCATTTCCTAGAAGGCTAAAGAAGAAACAAGAACAGGAAGTGCACTTTAATAAATTTCTAGAAATTCTTAAGCAAGTGCATGTTAATATTCCTTTTGTAGAAGTTTTACAGTCTATATGCCTTCTTATGTAAAGTTTTTGAAGGATATTATAACTAACAAGAAAATAATTGGTGAGTTTGAAACAGTCAATCTCACTGAGGAGTGCAGTGCCATACTCCAGAACAAGCTACCCAAGAAGGAGAAGGATCCTGGTTCCTTCACCTTACCAGTAGAGCTAGGAGGCAAGCACGTGGGCAGAGCTCTTTGTGACCTGGGAGCCAGCATAAACCTCATGCCCCTATCACTATTCCGCCAGCTTGGAATAGGAGAAGCACGTCCAACCACTGTCACTTTACAACTAGCAGACAGATCCATTGCATACCCTGAAGGTAAGATTGAGGATATTTTAGTAAAGGTTGACAAGTTTATTTTCCTTGCAGATTTCATTATCCTGGATTATGAAGCAGACAAGGAGGTCCCCATCCTGTTAGGCAGACCATTTCTAGCCACAGGTAGGGCACTGATAGATGTCCAAAAAGGTGAGCTCACTATGAGGGTTCATGATGAAGAGGTGAAATTTAGTGTTTATAAAGCCTTAAGATACCCCTCTGACGCTGAATCTTGTGCTAGCATGGACATTGTAGATTCCTTAATGGAAGAACAATTGGAGCATGAGTTGTTGACTAAGCATGCTAATAACTATGTAGGATTAGAATTAACTGATTTAAACGTAGCTGAGATAATGGACATACCTGTAAATAACCCTCAGCATGTTTGTATGAATATTGACTTAACTGAAAAATCTGTGAATCCATTAAAACCATCCATTGAGCATCCACCTATCTTAGAATTAAAACCTCTCCCCACTCACCTCAAGTATGCATATCTAGGAAGTAATGATACTTTGCCTGTGATTATTTCTTCTAAATTAAGTGAAAAGCATGAGGTTGAACTGATTTTACTACTTAAGCAACATAGGAAGGCTATTGCATGGACTATTGCTGACATTAGAGGCATTAGCCCTTCTTATTGCATGCATAAGATTATACTAGAGGAAGAGCATACACCTAGAGTAGATCACCAACGTAGGCTGAATCCCTCTATGAAAGAGGTAGTTAAGAAAGAAATAATAAAATGGTTAGATGCTGGTGTGATCTTCCCCATAGCTAGTAGCCAGTGGGTGAGCCCTATACAATGTGTACCTAAGAAGGGGGGGATGACTGTGGTAGTCAATGAGAACAATGAACTGATTCCAACTAGGACTATCACAGGGTGGAGAGTTTGCATGGATTATAGGAAACTAAATAAAGAAACCAAAAAAGACCATTTCCCTCTACCATTCATTGACCAGATGCTAGATAGAATAGCTGGTAGAGCCTACTACTGTTTCTTAGACGGTTATTCAGGGTATAATCAGATCACTATAGACCCTAAGGACCAAGAGAAGACGACCTTCACTTGCCCTTTTGGAACTTTTGCCTTTCGCAGAATGCCTTTTGGCTTATGCAATGCACCGACAACTTTCCAAAGATGCATGTTGGCAATCTTCTCTGATTTGGATGAGTCCATGATAAAGATATTCATGGATGATTTCTCAGTCTTTGGGGATTCATTTACAAACTGTCTAGAGAACCTAGGACAAGTCCTGGCTAGGTGTGAGGAGACCAACCTAGTCCTAAATTGGGAAAAGTGCCATTTCATGGTGGATGAGGGGATTGTCTTAGGTCATAGAGTGTCAAGGGCAGGTGTAGAAGTTGACAGGGCAAAAATTGAAATAATAGAGAAATTGGTAGAACCTCAAAATGTCAAGGCCATTAGAAGTTTCTTAGGGCATGCTGGTTTCTATAGAAGGTTCATTAAGGACTTTTCTAAGATCTCCAAGCCTCTATGTGAGCTTCTAGAGCTAAACAAGCCATTCATTTTCTCTAAAGAGTGTGTCCTCGCTTGGAAAACCCTTAAGAAAGCACTAGTCACAGCACCTATTATAGTAGGGCCAAATTGGGATCTCCCATTTGAGATGTTATGTGATGCTAGTGACTATGCTGTAGGGGTTATGTTAGGACAGAAGATTGACAAGTTAACACACCCTGTCTATTATGCTAGTAAGACACTTAATGAGGCACAATGCAACTACACAACCACTGAGAAGGAGATGCTAGCTGTAGTGTTTGCTTGTGAGAAATTTAGGAACTATATTGTAGGCACTAGGACAATCGTGTACACTGACCATTCTGCTTTAAAGTACCTTATGAGGAAGGCTGATGCTAAGCCTAGGTTGATTAGGTGGGTACTGCTGTTGCAAGAGTTTGATCTAGACATTAGAGATAAGAAAGGAAGTGAAAATGTGGTTGCGGATCATCTTTCTAGATTGCAGCATAATTGCGAAAAAATTGCGAAACCCGCAATTTCTGATGCTTTTATTGATGAACACATCTTTGTATTGACTCATCGTGATAACGATGAGGAACCTTGGTTTGCTGACATTGCTAACTTCCTTGCATCACAGGTACTACCAACTTTCAAGGGAGGACAAGAGAAGAAGAGGTTCCTTCATGAAGCAAGGAAATTCATATGGGATGACCCCACACTTTACAAAACATGTGCTGACGGCTTGCTAAGGAAGTGTGTTTCAGCTGCTGAGGCGAAGTCTGTGCTGCAGCACTGCCACACAGCTCCTTATGGTGGACATTTTGGTGGCCAAAGAACAGCTGCAAAGGTATTTCAGAGTGGCTACTATTGGCCAACAATCTTCAAGGATGCCCACAACTATGCCCACAGCTGTGATGAATGCCAAAGAACAGGTAACCTCAATCGCAAGGATGAAATGCCTCTCACCTACATCTTAGAGTTGGAGCTCTTTGATGTATGGGGCATTGACTTCATGGGACCATTTCCCCCATCCTCAGGTAACCTTTACATATTAGTGGCAGTAGACTATGTATCCAAGTGGGTAGAGGCCATAGCATGTCCCAATAATGATGCCAAAACAGTCATAAAATTCTTGCATAGGCACATTTTTACTAGGTTTGGAACACCACGTGCTATCATTAGTGATGAGGGGACACATTTCATTAATAAGGCTATGGAGAGAGTGTTGGCTAAGTATAACATTAGACATAGAGTAGCCACTCCTTATCACCCACACTCGAATGGTCAGGCTGAAATTTCTAATAGGGAGATTAAGAACATCCTAGAAAAAGTGGTCAAACCTAATAGAAAGGACTGGTCATTTAAACTCGAGGATGCACTTTGGGCGTATAGAACTGCATATAAGACACCCCTAGGCATGTCTCCTTACAGACTTGTGTATGGTAAAGCTTGTCATCTTCCATTTGAGTTAGAAATTAAGGCATTTTGGGCACTAAAAGAGTTGAATTATTGCGTGACCGATGCGGGAACGTTGCGGTCTCTGCAATTACATGAGCTTGATGAGCTTAGACATATGTCTTATGAGAATGCCAAAATGTATAAGGAAAAGACCAAGATTTGGCACGACAGTAGACTTAGGATCAAGGACTTTAAGAAAGGCCAACTTGTTTTATTATTTAACTCACGATTGAAATTATTTCCAGGCAAACTTAAGTCTAGATGGTCAGGTCCGTTTGTAGTTACTAATGTGTTTGTTCATGGTGCCATCGAGATAAAGAACCTGCAGCAAGGTCAACCATTCATGGTTAATGGTGCAAGGTTGAAGCACTACTATGAGGAAGGAGATGTGAAGACTCTCTCGGCCTTCCTCTTGACTGAAGCGTGAAATTAAGAACGAGAGGGGACGAGTGATTGCTGTGCTCGTCAACATGAGGCTCATGCCTTAGTTTATTTTTTGCGATTTTCCGGTTATCGTTTGTGTATAAGTTTGTATGATTTTAATTGCGAATTTGATGTTGATTTTATTTCTTTTTATAGGGAATCAATAGAGGGAATCAAGGAGATTAAATTTAGCTTTAAAAATCAAGAAGATATTGGGCCAAATCAAAGATACGGTTGAGCAAAGATTGACATTTAAATGGAAAATATCTCCAACGGTCACTAGAATTGCGCTGGATTTGCAGGATCCGCAAAAATATAGCCGTTGCGATTTTTCCGTTTTTCTTTATATCCGTTGAGACGCGCGTTGATCTATACGATTTCCCAAATATCTGAACTCCAAGAAATCTGCGTTTCTCTTCATCTGTGATTCTTCTCTCCAAACCTCCACGATTCAACAATGGTACTCACGAGGGCTGAAAGATCTGCGGCCAAGAAGAAGGCTGACGAAGCTGAAACGGCTGCGAGAGACGCACTGCTTGCCTTGGCTGAGGCTGATGCTGCGCGCACCGAACGGCTTCCCAAACTTCCGATTCGCAAGAAGAAGTGGAAGGTCGTCACAGAGATACCTGCTGGACCCTCTGAACCAGCAGGCACACCCAAGAAGCGAAAGTGGAGCATGGCTGTGGCCGAGGAAGGAATCAAGAACAAGACTCCCTCTGTGGAGAGTCAAGATCGAGGCCAGCCATCCCACGAGACAGCTGAGCGCAGCCCTTCACCATCTCCACCGGTTCAAAGCCCTGAGCTCTCTTCATCGCCGCCAGCACAGAGCCCTGAGCTGCCTTCATCACCGCAGAGTTCTACACAGACCCCTACAGCAGCACAAAGCACCGCTCCTTCGCACACTTCCCCCCGGCCTGACCCTGAATTCCCATATGGGGAGTACCAAGAATCAACGCAAGGCAGTGGGGAAGCTGAGGAAGAAGAAGTCTTCTCTCCGTTGAGGGAGGCCAGCCCTGAGAGTCTTGCGCAGAAGGATGATTCTATGGAAGAAACACTGGGGGCTTGCCTCCAGCAGATCACCACCAAGGCAAAGCTGAAGAAGAAGAAGGCTGCCAAGAATATCAAAGCCAAGCGGGCCAAGAAATCAAAGAAGAAGAAGGCCAAGAGGGCGCTGGCATCAGAGGGAGAGAGTGCTGAGCCATCGCTCAAGAAGCTCAAGATTGAGGCTGCGAAGTCAGCCAAACCAAAGGACAAAGGGAAGGCCAAGCTTTACCCTGAAGATGAGCCTCAATCAGTGAGGTACGTGTCTTCTGACGCTGAGTCCAGAGGCGTTGAGCTGAGGAAGAGGGAGTTGCTGCACGAGAAGGGCTTCCTCGACAGACCTGCTGACCTGCCGCAGTTCTTGCGCGCAGGAATTACAAATCATGGATGGGAAGAGTTGTGCAGACCACCCAATCCGGCTTACACGAGCATGGTGTATGACTTCTACGCCAACCTGAGGAATTCTGAGGAGGGGTTGTCTGTGGTCAGGGGGGTAGAAGTGGACTTCTCAGCAAAAGCCATCAACGACGCCTATGGCCTCAAGGGCAAAAAACATACTGACTATGCGAGGATTGTTGATGAGCCTACTGAGGCAGTCCTGGAAGAGGCCATTCGGACCATTGGCCAGCCTGAAGCATCCTGGACCGTGTCACGCAATGGGAGGCACACTCTCATGAGTGCCAACCTTACAGCTAAGGCGGCTGTATGGTTTGCCTTCGTGAGGAGGAAGTTGTCCCCCGTGACTCATGAGACCACCATCAACCAGGGCAGATCGCTGCTTGTCTATGCAATCATGCGAGGTCTCACGATCAACGTGGGTGAAGTCATGTCAGCTGCCATTGCTGAGTGCGCCAAGAAGGGTAAGGGCCCATTGTTTTTCCCTAATACTATAACTAAACTTTGTTTGCTTGCAGGGGTTCCCATTGAGCGAATGGAGCAGCAGATGGCTTACACAGGCCACTTGGAGCTCCCTGCTGGCTTGAGGCTAAAAAGGAAGGGGAACATGGAATTCGAGCTGGATAGGTTGGCTGCTGATCAGTCGCTGTCCATGGCTTGCCTGATGGATATGCAGAAGAGGATGGCTCAATGGGCCACTTACGCACAGGCACGGGACAAGGAAGTTGCTGACCAACTTGGATGCATCTTCCCTGATTTTCCCACGAATCTCCTGAATCCATGGGTGCCTCCACGACCACGACGACCTGATGAGGATGAAGACATCTGAGTGCTGGTTTGAATTGCACTCAAGGGAGTATTGCTGTTCCCTTACAATAAAGAAAAAAAAAACAAAATCTGCTTTCTATTTGACCACGTGAATTATGCTGTTTTTAGTTAATATTTTGATCTGTTTTAGTTGCTTAGTTTTAAGTTTTTAATTGTTTAGTGTAGTCTGATGATAGCTGAGTAGGTAGGTTAGTTTAGTTTTATTTTTGTAGAGCTTGAGTGACGGGAAAAAAGCATGCTTAGGGGCCTTAATCACTGTTATATCTGCCCTGTATCTATTGCGAGATAATTGCGGTTACCGCAATTTTTATTACTGAATGCATGTTTTGGACTGTCTGTTTAGCTAGGTTGTGATCTGTTTAAATTCTGTCTTTTGCTGCTGTCATGACTACATTATATAGCTTATCTCAAAGCATGCTGGATGAGTGTCATAGGACACCCTTTGATAGTTTAAATTAACCTCTAAAAAGCTCAGCATGCATAGCTGTAAGTCCTTGCCTGTCTGTTTTTTTTTCAATTTTCTACTGCTGTGATATTTTCTTTTAGAATGTTCTGCCTATGCCTAGGACTTTTAGATTCTCTTTGTTTTACCTTAGACTAGACGCTTCTAGGAAAGTTTGGGGGTGTGCCACCTCAGACACTCATTGGGGACAATGAGTAGTTTAAGTTTGGGGGAGGCCACCCTAGGCCTAGGAACATTCCTCTCTCCCTTTAAGCATAAGCATTCTTCTTCTCCTTGTGAAAAATGAGGAACAAAAAAAAAATGAAAAATAGAATAAAGAGGGGAGTCTCTCTTAGGTTGCTGAGTAATCAGTGCCAAGTGTGTAACCCACAAGTGGCGTTGCATCAAAAGGCAACCAAAGGAGAGGCTCCACCAAAGTAAGAAAGAAAGAAAAAGAAGAAATAGGGAAGAAGAATGTATACCTAGGAGTTACAGCTTTGTGGCTTAGATGGCCTGATAAAAAGAACTCTGATCCTCAAGTAGCTGAGCACAAAGTTGTAGCTTGTAGGGTTGTTTAGGGAGATGAGTGTATATCCAATGTAGTGATGCCAGGGTTTAGGTTGATCTCTAAAAGTACTACTGTCACCGTTAATACTAAGACTGGCATGACTCTAAGGAATCCTAGGTAGCTCATAAGTATAAACTAGAAGCATGTACTGAGTCTGGGGTAAAGCTAGGTAGAATTTGAAACCTTAGGGATAGTGGCAGGATATGACAAAAGTAGGTAGATCAGTGTAGGGAGTTAATAAAGACAGTAGGAGTATTAGGCATGCGAAATCAGAAGAAGCTAGATGAGAGGGTAGTTTTAAGCTTAGAAGTGTGTCACAGGACAACACTGCTGTAGATAAGAATATAGGGAGTTAGTAAGTGGTTAAAGAAGAAGAAACAGCAGCCTAGGAAAGTCCTTAGATTGCTCGAGGACAAGCAAAACCTTAAGTTTGGGGGTGTGTTACGTCTCCAAAAGTGACCTTTTTAGGACTTAATTATCTTAGAAAGATGTTCACCCTTAGGTGTTTTTGATAGCATTTAGCCTAAACCTATGCTTAAATATGAGAATTAGAAGAAGGTAGCTAAATTAGGACTTATGTACAATAGGAAAGAAAAGGGTTGAAAACCGAAGGAAAAGAATGAAAAACAAGCATTGCGATAGCATTGCGGAAACATTGCTGAGACCGCAATGTTTCAAGTGAAAACCGTAAGTTGACTGATCTTTTTCTGTTAATTTCCGTTATTTCAGGGATTCGTTCTTTCTCCTCCATCCATTCTGAAGTACGACGTTGAAGATTGATGGTTCTCCTTGGCCCAAACGCACCTGCAGATTGCTATAAAAGGGGGTCAAAGTCGAGGGTTCAATCATCATCCGAAAGCGTAGAAGTCTTCTCGCAGCTCCACCTTTTCTCCTGTCGTTCTTCTCTGTCTGTTGGTGTGAGAGTCTCAGCTGTTGGAATCGACAATCTGATAGGAAGGAAAGAAGATTCATCTTCTTTCCCGATTGGATTCATCCAAGCAAAGCTATTCTTTCATCCCCTTCAGCCGAGGCATCTGCAACTAGACGTTCACGCTCGTTTTTATGCTTTCTGTCTTTATTCCCATTTTCCAGCTTTAGTTTGTTGTTGTTTCCTTTCTTGTAACTAGATCAGTCCATTTCGTTGTGTTCTGTCTTTCTGTTATGCACTTTAAGTTCCTCTCCTTGTCCATTCAAACAATCAAGTAATCAAAGCATAGTTGTTATTTCACAGTTTCTTAACTCTTGCTGCTACTGTTTGTCTTTACTGTTTTAAGTATACCTCTCTTCTAAGCATGTTTCCTTCATCTCTTATTTCTGTTTACCCCATATCCATGAGTAACTAAGTCACATAGGGGCATGCTAATGACAATACTATAGGCTAAAAAACGTGAACCAAGCATGTAGGATAGCTCTCGAAGCATTGATTGTATGTAAGCTTCATCCCACGGGCAATTTCGATTGGCCATCCATTTTGTCCAAAGAACTCCTAACCTCTGGAAGGAGTAAGAGTTCAGAGTCATACACTCATGCTAGCCTTTCAAGGTAGCCAGAAAACGACCTAGGAATAGGCGTTTTCCTAGTACAAACCATAACTTTCTGCTTTAACAAGATGCTTAAGACCTTACTTGGACATGAGTAAACTAAAGAATCTAATGCATGGAATCGGACGATACATGAGATTGAGTGAGTTTGATGCATAGAGAGTTGATCCAATGCTTGAGAATCGTATGAAAAAGCCTATAGAGGAGTCGTTAGTAGCCCTTGTTTCTCCATTTTACACACTTTCGCTGTTGTTAAAATTGCGGTAGAATTGCTGTTTCCGCAATTCTGCTTAAGTTACAATTCTGTCTAGCTGTTTTTGTCTTCGTTTATTACTCTCGTCTCTTTTCACTTGAGTTTAACTTTGACTTGCATTTGTTTATGTTGCTACCCTCTACGTATTCAGTAGGAAATAGACAATTTAAAACCAACTTTACCCCATCAAATCCACCCCTTCTTTCTTAACTTTACACTTCATGAATAGCTTATAATAAATCTCTGTGGGAAAACGAATGAAAAAATACTTACTACTTGCTATAAGATCATGTATGCTTGCATGTTCTGAGTGCTCTCTCTATCTTATTGCCTAATTATTTTAACACATTGAGCACGCAACACCTACTCCCCGGCAACGGCGCCAATTTTGGTGGGCGGATTTTTGAATATCCACTTAATCTCAAGCTGTCGAGGCTTGCCAAAATACGATTTATAAAGCCTATGACCAAGGCTTTACCGCCAGTGGTAACAGGGTCGATCCAAGGAATAGGAAGATTGAAATTACTAATGAAATTGGGATTTAATTGATTAATAGATTTTTGGTAACGGGGGGTTTTATCATGCAAAGGGGAAATAATGAGAAAGCTAACGAAGAAAGAATAATAAGAAGAGAACGTGTGCACGGTTTGGGAGTCTCGGGATCAATTGTTAAACAAATTCAGTTTATCATTTAATGCTAATAACATGGAATTCAGTTTACTGAGCACGCGAACGACTACCAGAGAAGCCCCAAAGTAGCCGACTCCATGGATTTTAATTAGACCACACAGTTCTAATTACACGTTATCTAATCCTACATCAAGGTGATCAGCCCCAAGGTAAATTTAGACAGTCACTAGCTAACCGCGACAAACATTCGAGCGTGAATTCAAATTGCTAGTAGATTGCCCGCAAACGCCGTATGCAATCAACAATTATCCTACCCGACCCGATACTTCGATTTAGTTCTATCTACCTGTGTTACTTAGTCGAGCAGTGAGAGGCACGACATCGCTACTCTTTAACATACACAACATGCGAAACTACTCGAGTGTCAATCGTCGTATTTTAACATGCGCGTTGGATTAAGCAAGGTAGATAGATGCAAAGTAAACAGAACCAATATGCATATCAACGCTCAGATTATCAAAACCAAATATGTTTAACAAAATCGCCCTAAACTAATCCCAAACCGTCACCCTTACCTTAGCCGCTCATGGCGCGGTTTGTCAATCCCGCTCCAAAGATGGCCATGGATGGATTCATCTACTTATTACAATGGAAGTGGAGCTCACTAGCATGCCAACAATGGCGGAGCTCCACGGAAAATAGAGAGAAAACGGAGAAGAAGAAGACCAAAACAAGCAAAAATGGTGGAGAGATGAAGGAGAAGAAGTCAAAAAAGTGCAGAAAAATCGTCATTTATCTTCTGCCATCGTCGTAGCGTCGAGACGCTAGGCCTAGCGTCTCGACGCTGTGCCCTAAGTTTTCCGCGCGCGCTCGCGATGGCGTCGCGACGCTGCCCCGATAAAATTCCTGCGCGCGCCTCCTCCGGAGCGTCTCGACGCCAAGCAGGGTCTCGACGCCAGGGCAGCGTCGAGCTAGCGTCTCGACGCTATCACTCGACGCTTGCTCTAGGGTTTTTCCAGCGTCGAGCCAACGTCTCGACGCTATAGCTCGACGCTGGCTCTCGGGTTTGGGGCTGAAGCTTTGCCTCTCCAAGGCAGTTTTGGCCCGTTTCTTCACGGATCAAGTTCCCCTCTTCCCGATGCATTCCCGGGGTGCTAAAACTCCACTTTAAGCTCTCGAACGGGTCCAACGGACGCACGAGCTCTTTGCCGCTTTTCTCCTACAAAAGAGATATATTTAATCAATTGAAAGCGGACTTTAGCTATAATTAGGAAGTATTTAATAGCTCCAAAATGGAGTTATCACATACCGAATGGTTGTTCTTTTGCCATAAGTAGGGGGAAGACGAGTTGAAGGGCCTCTTCTTTGTTTGGTTGCTTGGTTGTGCTTGGGGGGCTGGCTTCTTGCTTGCATATGATGGATGGCCAGCTTGGCCCCTTTTATCTCAGCATCTGTCTGTCCTCTGATAGGTCCATTTTGGAGCTATAATTATGTCCCTAATTCACGTTTATTATTGGCTTAATCTTGCTTTTATGTGATTATTACAAGTGTTCTCAGTAATTCGCTCTCGAGAGCGTTTCGACGCTTTTCAGAGCCTAATATCGCATTTTAAAGGCCTAAGAACACTTCCGGGGAAGATCCATGCAAAGGCATGAAGGTTGAGCACCTTGGGGAAATTGAAGGCAGAAATCCATGCAAAAACCCGAGAGCTAGCGTCGAGCGACAGCGTCGCGACGCTAGCTCGACGCTGCCAGAGCGTCTCGACGCTCCGAAGTCTGAAGCGCTGATTTGAAGAAAAACCCGAGAGCAAGCGTCGAGTGATAGCGTCTCGACGCTCGCTCGACGCCGCACAAGCGTCTCGACGCTGCGCGAGCGTCTCGACGCCACCCCGACTGCGCGCGCGCGTTATTTAGGGTGCAGCGTCGAGACGCTGCCCTAGCGTCTCGACGCTACGACGGATTACTTAAGTTTCTGTCCGATTTTAGCCGCCATTATCATCTTCTACCTCGAGCTCCGCGCTTGATTTGATGTTCCAGCAGCTATTTTCACCATGGGAGGGGCTAGGAAGCTTGGATTGAAGCCATCCCACACCACACAAGTCATGAGTGAGTAGATTTACCGTTTTTAGCTCGGGATTGTAAAGGATAAATGTAGTTTGAACTCTTGGTGAGGTTGTAGGATTGAAATTCTGAAATGGTTGAATATTTTATTGAATTGAGTTCTATTTCTTAGCTTAATCTATGAGCATGTTTGAATGATTTAGGACTAGGCACCCTTGATTTTGAGCATGTTCATTTGTTAAAGGATTTGATGCCGTGCCTCTCGTTTCCGCCGAGTAACAAGGAATTATGACACCTCGAGCGTATTGGCGTCCTTGCGCTCTTGGTGTTCGTTCTTCCCGAATTAGAATTCCAAATCGACATACTAATTTCGCATCCAAATTAGATAGTTGTCACAATTAGCTTGTTGCTATCGTTCGGTCTTGGGAGAGCGTTGGCCGCCAATGTCCGAACGATATGCTTGATTAGCATGATTAATTATGTCTAATTAATTCCATGGAGCATGTCTGAGTTATTTATTAATTTTAGACGAGTTGTGCATTCGTTAAATTATTTAGCCATAATACTCGTCAACCTATGATCCAAGAGGCATACTAAATTTACTCCCGATCGTCCCGAGTCGAAAACTCCGTTAGTTAAATTCTTACCGTTTGCATTGTTCCTTCCTAGTTACTTAAAAACCAACAAATCCCCATATTTCATTTATTTTATTAGTTTGCAAATTTAATTAAGATTAAGTCAAGCTACCTTAATTCCCTGTGGATCGACCCCGTTGCTGCTACTCTACAAATAGTTTAGTGAATTCGGGCACTTATAAATTTATTTTGGCGGGTCTCGACAACCCGATGATTGGCGATAGTTCAATAAAATCGTTACCAAAATTGGCGCCGTTGCCGGGGACCTAAGTGTAATTCGGCCTAATTTAGATTTGATTTGTAGACTTTTAATTTTTACTTTAAAATTTTTGTTTATTCTTTTATTATTTGCAATTTTTGATCTGTTTGTTTAAGAGTGCTAGAAGTGCTTAAATTTTTATTGAGAAAAAAAATGGAGGTTGCCGATGAGACTGGAGTCCCAAGAACGCTCAGACAGTGGACATCATTTGCTATGGGCCACCAACCTTCTTGTATTTCCTACCCGGAAATTTCAGGTGAGTTTGTGCTTAAATCGGGTTTAATTGACCATTTACCCTCTTTTTGTGGTGAAGCAGATGAGGATCCTTATAAACATCTCAAGGCTTTTCAAATGACAAGTTCTGCGATGAAGCCAGGCGGCATTACTGAAGATCAGCTCTACCTGAGAGCTTTTCCATTCACCTTGAGAGGTGAAGCTCGAGATTGGATGCATTACTTGCCATCGGGAACCATCTTTACTTGGGAGAAGTTACAGAGTCTGTTCTTGGAAAGGTATTTCCCAGCTTCAAAAGCCAGAGCCGTGAAAAAAGATATTCACCATTTTGAGCAAGGAAAGGACGAGGCATTTCACGAATGCTGGGAGAGATTCATTAAACTCTGTGAGAAATGCCCGAACCACCTGATAGCAGAAGCCGCTCTTATCGAATTCTTCTATGATGGGTTGCTTCCGCATGACTGCCAGATGCTTGATGCAGCAAGTGGAGGAGCCCTTTGGGAGAAGACACCTGCGGAAGCCAGACAGTTGATCTCCAATATGGCTGAGAACCGTCGTCAATACGGGGGAAGAAACGAGCATTCTAAAATGTCTACCGACATAGCAGAGCTCAAAGAACAAGTGTCTCAGGTATTTGGTTTGATTCATACGATGCAAGAAAAATCATCTCAGGCTGTTTCTTCTATTTCAGGTCAAGCCATTGAAGGCATGTTCAAATCGCTTATGGAAGCTAGCAATGAGACAAGGTCGCAGATGACATCTCTAAGAAATGAATTCACGGAGGTGAAGGAAAGAATGAGTAAAATTGAATCCAAAGCGGAAGGTGTTAGTGCGATAAACCTCAGAAGTGGTAAAGAGATACCATCACGTACGACTCCCGAGAGCCCTACAAAAGATTCAGAGATATCTCCAGATAAGTGTTCTCAAGCACCCTCTGAAACTGTTGTAACTCCTCCTATTATTTCTATGAAGTCTTACACTCCCGTTGCTCCTTTTCTAGGAGGCTAGCGAGGCCATCTAAGGAGGTCGACGACGCGGATGTTCTTGAGACACTGAGAAAAGTTGGGATCAATATACCGCTGCTTGATGCAATTCAGCAAATCCCAAGGTACGCCAAATTTCTAAAGGAGATGTGCACCATGAAGAGGAAGACCAAATGTGCTGAGAGAGTCGTGGTAAGCAAGAATGTTTCTGCCTTGATAACCCAAGGTATTCCAAGCAAATGCCAGGACCCAGGTATGTTCCTCTTGCCATGTACCATAGGGGATAGAGAAATCGAGCACGCTATGCTAGACTTAGGAGCCTCAATTAATGTTATGCCATACTCAGTCTATAAGAATCTCGGTTTAGATGGTATGCAGGAAACCAGTATAGTTATCCAGTTAGCTAATAGGTCTTCTATTCGTCCTTTAGGATTGATTGAGGATGTGTTGGTTAAAGTTAAAGATTTGATCTTCCCTGCTGATTTTTATGTGATAAAGATGGAAGAAAATAAATCCACCACTTCAGTTTTACTTGGTAGACCATTCATGAAAACCGCTAAGACAAAAATTAATGTGCATGATGGTACCTTATCTGTTGAGTATGAAGGGGATGTATTCGAATTTAATGTATTTGATGCCATGAAACAACAAGCGGATATGCATTCTGTCTGTAAAATTGATCTGATAGATACTTTAGAACAAGAAGAATGCATGACTGTTGTAGAAGGGGATGACCCGCTCGTTTTTACTGAAATTGTTGGAGAAAGTGAAAGTAGTGTTCCTATATTGTCTGACTCATCTGAACAAGCTACTTTTGCTCTAGAGACATGTGAAAAGCCAACTAAAATGTTACCTTCTCTTTTGCAGGCTCCCAAGTTAGAATTAAAGGAGTTGCCGGGTCATCTCAAGTACGTATACTTGGGTGAGGTGGAGACACTCCCGGTAATTATCTCCAAGGAGCTTACATCGGAGCAAGAAGGCGAGTTGGTTGAGGTTTTGAAGAAGAACAAAAGAGCCATTGGATGGACGTTGGCAGATTTGCACGGGTTTAGTCCAGTGTTGTGCATGCACAAGATCCGGCTAGATGAGGGAGCAAAGCCATCCCGAGAGCCTCAACGGAGACTGAACCCAGCAATGAAAGAGGTAGTGTTGTCTGAGATACACAAACTCCTGGATGCAGGTATTATCTTTCCCATTTCTGATAGCCAGTGGGTTAGCCCTATTCATGTTGTACCTAAAAAGACGGGCATAACTGTTATTAGGCATGATAAGGGGGAGTTAGTACCTAAGAGAGTGCAAAATGGATGGAGGATGTGTATAGATTTTAGAAAACTGAATGATGTGACTAAGAAGGACCATTTTCCAATTCCCTTCATAGATCAAATGGTGGAGCGTTTAGCTGGGAAACCATTCTTCTGTTTTCTAGATGGCTTTTCTGGGTTTTATCAAATTCCCATAGCCCAGGAAGACCAAGAAAAGACTACTTTTACCTGTCCATTCGGAACTTACGCATATAGGAGAATGCCCTTTGGGCTTTGTAATGCTCCAGGGACTTTTCAGCGATGCACGATGAGCATATTTTCTGAATTTGTAGAAAAATGCATCGAAGTCTTTATGGATGATTTTACTGTATATGGAAGTTCATTTGAGGATTGCCTGTTTAACTTGTCTAGAGTCATGGAAAGATGCATCGAAACTAATCTTGTTTTAAATTTTGAAAAGTGTCATTTCATGGCCAGTCAGGGCATAGTTTTGGGTCAGAGGATAGACAAGAAAAGCCACGTGATTTATTATGCCTCTAGGACGCTCAACTCCGCGCAAATCGGCTACACAACAACAGAGAAGGAGCTGCTTTCCATTGTGTTCGCTCTTGATAAATTTCGGTCATATATTCTTGGATCTAAAGTGATTGTTTTTTCTGATCATGCAGCAGTTCGATACTTGATGAACAAGAAAGACTCGAAGCCTAGACTGCTCAGATGGGTGTTATTACTCCAGGAGTTCGACGTCTCTGTTCAGGACAGAAAAGGATCAGAAAATACCGTTGCTGACCACTTGAGCCGCATTGTGCGTAATGAGGATGATCTACCTCTGAATGACGAATTCCCTGATGAAGTTCTCTTCCAGGTAAGTGTGGAGACACCATGGTACGCCGACATTGTCAACTACTTGGTCACAGGTACGTTCCCATTCGATTTTTCATATAATCAAAGAGCTAAGCTGAAAAGCGAAGCCAAGACATATGTTTGGGAAGAGCCCGTTTTATGGAAATTTTGCGCTGACCAGGTAATTAGGAAGTGCGTCCCTAAGTCTGAACATAGGTCCATCCTTACTTTTTGCCATGAATTTGCATGTGGGGGACACTTTGGGCAAAATAGGACTGCAAGGAAAATTTTAGATTGTGGGTTTTTCTGGCCATCACTGTTTAAGGATTGTTATGAATTTTGTAAATCTTGTGATCAGTGTCAGAGAAAAGGGTCCATCACTAGTAGGAATGAAATGCTCCAAAACCCCATTTTAACTTGTGAAATTTTTGAGGTTTGGGGTATGGACTTTATGGGACCTTTTCCCCCTTCTTTTGGTTTTGTCTATATCTTATTGGCTGTGGACTACTTGTCTAAATGGGTGGAGGCTAAGGCCACCAAAGTTGATACCGCTAATGTTGTTTCTAGTTTTGTCAAATCCAATATTTTTAGCAGGTATGGAGTTCCACGAGCCATCATAAGCGACCAGGGGAGTCACTTCTGCAACAAGACGATCCAGGCTTTGATGAGGAAGTATGGGGTAAATCACAAAATCTCTACCCCGTACCATCCTCAGACCAATGGCCAAGCAGAAGTTTCCAATCGAGAAGTGAAGAGCATCCTCGAGAAAACAGTAAGTCCAGGAAGGAAGGATTGGAGTCTCAGACTGGATGATGCTTTGTGGGCCTACCGTACGGCTTACAAAACCCCCATAGGGATGTCCCCCTATCGGATGGTTTTTGGTAAAGCCTGTCATCTCCCAGTGGAGATCGAGCACAAAGCTTACTGGGCCGTGAAGAAGTGTAACATGGACTTTGACAAGGCTGGCGAAGAAAGACTCCTCAAATTGCAAGAACTGGAGGAACTTCGCCTGGATGCATATGAGAACTCGAAGACCTACAAGGAAAAGACAAAAATGTTCCACGACAGACGAGTCGTCAGGAAACACTTTGAAGTCGGTCAGAAGGTCCTCTTGTTCAACTCCCGCCTGAAGTTCATGCCAGGTAAACTTCGTTCCAGGTGGCTTGGTCCTTTCATTATAACTGATGTCCATCACTATGGTGCAGTCAAGATTCAGAGCCTAGATACAGAGAAAGAATACACGGTGAATGGCCAGCGATTAAAGATCTTTCACGAGGGAATGTCAGAGGACTTCGACGATCATGCCTACTTGAAAGAGCCTGATTATGAGAAAGGATGAAATGAGTTTTGGTAAAGTCGAGCAATCGACTCTAAAAATTTGCGCTACTCGGAGGCACCCGAGCTTGAACTGTACATGCTTTTTGTTTACTAACTGTCTTTAGGATTAGCTTAGGTTCCTACTCTGATGTTGCGAATTTTCAGGTGAAACAACAGCTCGTCCTTGCGGTTTATTGGCTAAGGTTAAAGCGCACTCTCCAACCCTCTAAGTCACAATTCAGGGAAGGTTTTCTTTCCTTTTGTTTTGACTGCGCATATTTGGTCCAATGAGGACATTGTCAATTTCTAAGTTGGGGGTGGTGGGTTGTGCCTTATAAAGGACTGTCGAGCTTTGTTGTGGAACCCTGATTAGCTTGTTGAGTTATGGTGAAAGCATGCTAGTCCGATTATGAAATTCTGTGATGTACTGCTAAGGTCTTCGTATGTGTGTTTGTCGTGAAATTCAGCATAATTGCATATGTTAAGGCCATTTTGAAAAATTTTAAAAAATATTTTCCTGTTTAAGCTTCGCATGTTAGCACTCTATCTTGGATCTGTGGGTTTAGGGTAGCTCTGTTTGTTTTGAAATTCGTTGTCACCTCGAAAGGCAACCTTAGGATGGGCTAAGATTCGCTCTTGTTTGTAATCCATGCGCTTAAAATGTTAACATGATCTTTAGGCTAAAAGAAAAGGAACGCATATTTCATAAAAAGAGAAAGAGTAATCTCCTGAGGTGTTCCTCCTTCTTGAGTTGCCCTAGTAGCCAGGGGCGGTCGTGAAACCCACGGTCGCCACTGCATGAAAAGGAAGCGCAAAGAAGTGAACGCTAGTCCTTAAAAATGTGAATTTTGCCCGTGGTCAGATGCACTGTGCAATGAAATTGCAGGCAAGCTGAAACGAAAGTAAAATTGACATGTTAGGCGCTCAGGGAGGTCAAAGAAAAAGAGAGAAAAGATGCCTTGCGATATATTACTTGCATAGACGATGAATTGCCCTTAGACTGTTCTGTTAAGCCACAAGTAGGGGGAAAACGAAGTTTTAGGATAGATAGAGCTGTTCTAAGCCTGTTGAAATCTAAGATCGAGAAGCTAAGTCCGAAGCATAAATAGGGATGCATCTTTAAATTTTTCGAATTGTTCTTAACTCATGCATGCATGCAGCTGTTCTTTCAAATGCAAATGCCCTGTCTTTTCCAGTACTGAGAATCGAATCCCTAGCATGCATTCTCATTTTATTTGATTAATCAGAATTCCACCTTGCTCGAGGACTAGCAGGAATTAAGTTGGGGGTGTTTGATAGGTCCATTTTGGAGCTATAATTATGTCCCTAATTCACGTTTATTATTGGCTTAATCTTGCTTTTATGTGATTATTACAGGTGTTCTCAGTAATTCGCTCTCGAGAGCGTTTCGGCGCTTTTCAGAGCCTAATATCGCATTTTAAATGCCTAAGAACACTTCCGGGGAAGATCCATGCAAAGGCATGAAGGTTGAGCACCTTGGGGAAATTGAAGGCAGAAATCCATGCAAAAACCCGAGAGCTAGCGTCGAGCGACAGCGTCGCGACGCTAGCTCGACGCTGCCAGAGCGTCTCGACGCTCCGAAGTCTGAAGCGCTGATTTGAAGAAAAACCCGAGAGCAAGCGTCGAGTGATAGCGTCTCGACGCTGCGCAAGCGTCTCGACGCCACCCCGACTGCGCGCGCGCGTTATTTAGGGCGCAGCGTCGAGACGCTGCCGTAGCATCTCGACGCTACGACGGATTACTTAAGTTTCTGTCCGATTTTAGCCGCCATTATCATCTTCTACCTCGAGCTCCGCGCTTGATTTGACGTTCCAGCAGCTATTTTCACCATGGGAGGGGCTAGGAAGCTTGGATTGAAGCCATCCCACACCACACAAGTCATGAGTGAGTAGATTTACCGTTTTTAGCTCGGGATTGTAAAGGATAAATGTAGTTTGAACTCTTGGTGAGGTTGTAGGATTGAAATTCTGAATTGGTTGAATATTTTATTGAATTGAGTTCTATTTCTTAGCTTAATCTATGAGCATGTTTGAATGATTTAGGACTAGGCACCCTTGATTTTGAGCATGTTCATTTGTTAAAGGATTTGATGCCGTGCCTCTCGTTTCCGCCGAGTAACAAGGAATTATGACACCTCGAGCGTATTGGCGTCCTTGCGCTCTTGGTGTTCGTTCTTCCCGAATTAGAATTCCAAATCGACATACTAATTTTGCGTCCAAATTAGATAGTTGTCACAGTTAGCTTGTTGCTATCGTTCGGTCTTGGGAGAGCGTTGGCCGCCAATGTCCGAACGATATGCTTGATTAACATGATTAATTATGTCTAATTAATTCCATGGAGCATGTCTGAGTTATTTATTAATTTTAGACGAGCTGTGCATTCGTTAAATTATTTAGCCATAATACTCGTCAACCTATGATCCAAGAGGCATACTAAATTTACTCCCGATCGTCCCGAGTCGAAAACTCCGTTAGTTAAATTCTTACCGTTTGCATTGTTCCTTCCTAGTTACTTAAAAACCAACAAATCCCCATATTTCATTTATTTTATTAGTTTGCAAATTTAATTAAGATTAAGTCAAGCTACCTTAATTCCCTGTGGATCGACCCCGTTGCTGCTACTCTACAAATAGTTTAGTGAATTCGGGCACTTATAAATTCATTTTGGCGGGTCTCGACAACCCGATGATTGGCGATAGTTCAATAAAATCGTTACCATCCTCCCTCTGTTTTTGCTTGGTGCCCCTTGACCCTGTCTGGAGTCGCTCTTTCGCTCGTGCCGGCCGGGGGATGGATAGCCTGGGGAGTTTTTTGGGCGGCTCAGGAGTTATGCTTCGTTCGTGTTCTGTCTTATTGTTTCCTCTTGCTTCAGCTGTGTTCTTTTGCCTTTTGAGTTGTGTTGCATTTATTTGGTTTTTGTCTCTTCTGGTTCCTTCCCGCTTGTGGGTTGGATGCCGGGGTTTGTAGTTGTTTGGTTTCTTTGTTGCTTTCCCTCGGGCTGTGAGGTTCCGTTGGGTTGTTTTTGTTTTGTTGTCGTACATTGGTTTTCCCAGTGTTTGTTCTCTTGTTTGATGGTGCCCTTTGGCCTCGGGCTTTGAGGTCTTTTTGCTTATATATAATCACCTTTGCAAAAAAAAATAAAGTGCTCTACCAAAATTGGCGCCGTTGCCGGGGAACTAAGTTTAATTTAGTTTAGTTAAGTTTAGTTTGTTGGTTTTAAAATTTTCTTTATTTCTTTTTGTACAGTTTAATTCTTTTGTATTATTTTACGCGTTTTTGTTTGATTTTTTGGAGCGCAGTCATTCTTTGAAAATTCAAAAGAAGCGCCAAGATGGAGGTCGTGGGTAATCTTGAGCATCAAAGAACCTTGAGGGAGCTTGCATCATCTGAGCTAAGCCGGAACACATCGAGTATTTTGTATCCGGTAGCTTCAGGTAATTTTGAACTTAAAGCTGGTCTGGTTAACTTATTACCTTCTATTTGTGGTAATACAGATGAGAATCCCGTCGGACACCTCAAGGCATTTCAGATGGTGTGTTCGTCATTTAGGACCGACGGCATCACTGCAGATCAACTCCATCTCAAGGCCTTTCCTTTCACCTTGAAGGAGAAGGCGAGAGATTGGATGCATTACCTTCCGACTGGGTCCATCACTTATTGGGAAGAGCTGCAGGGAGCGTTTTATGCGAAGTATTTTCCGCCTCCCAAGGTCGCCGCCCTCAGAAGAGAAATACACAAAATTGAGCAAGGAGAGGAAGAGAGCGTTCTCGAGTGCTGGGAGAGATTTGGTCGGTTATGCGAGGATTGTCGTAACCACCAAATAGCTGAGCTGTCCCTTATTCAGAGTTTCTATCACGGTTTGCTTCCCCAAGGGCAGCAGATGATAGACGTCGCTAGTGGAGGTTCGCTCATGGATAAGACACCCGCCGAAGCTCGAGTTTTGATTTCTAACATAGCTAGAAGCTTGGAGCGGAGTGGAGATGGAGACCAGGAGAAAGCTCGCCTGAAGAAGGATGTGGATGAGCTTAAGGCTCAACTTTTTGAGGTAAGTACTGCTGTTCTTGCCTTAAAGGATGATTTTCTGAAAGTCCAATCTTCCGTTTCAGGTAAGTTGAGGACATGTTTCAAGCTATCCTTACGATCACCTCGTCCAAGCTCGATAACGTTGCCACTCAGATGCAAGGATTTAAGGAAGAAATGTCTCAGATGACTTGCAAGATCAACAGAATGGAAGAGAAAGCTGAGAGTTTGAGTGCCGTCACTTTGAGAAGTGGGAAGCAACTTCCCACTAGTACCCTACCGGTGGAAGTTGATCATGGCCACGTCGAGCCACAGACAGAAAATCCCGAACCACGGTGGCATGGGGTAAATTTTGATCCTACATGCACTAGAGTTTATGTGCCTAAGGCTCCTTTTCCTAGCAGGTTAGCAAGACCGCCTAAGGAGAACTACGAGGAGGAGGTCTTAAACACATTCAAGAAGGTAGAGATCAACATCCCTCTGTTGGATGACATCAAGCAAATTCCCAGGTACGCTAAGTTCCTGAAAGACTTATGCACCAACAAGAGGAAGACAAAAGAGAAAGAACGCGTCGTGGTAAGTAAGAACGTTTCCGCTTTGATCACAAAGAACTTACCAGAAAAATGCGACGATCCAGGTATGTTTTCTCTCCCTTGCACTATTGGAGGTAAGAAAATTAGAAGAGCCATGCTAGATCTAGGAGCCTTGATAACTCCATTTTGGAGCTATTAAATACTTCCTAATTATAGCTAAAGTCCGCTTACAATTGATTAAATATATCTCTTTTGTAGGAGAAAAGCGGCAAAGAGCTCGTGCGTCCGTTGGGCATGTTCGAGTGCTTAAAGTAGAGTTTTAGCGCCCCGGGAATGCATCGGGAAGAGGGGAACTTGTTCCGTGAAGAAACGGGCCAAAACTGCCTTGGAGAGGCAAAGCTTCAGCCCCAAACCCGAGAGCCAGCGTCGAGCTACAGCGTCGAGACGCTGGCTCGACGCTGGAAAAACCCGAGAGCAAGCGTCGAGTGATAGCGTCGAGACGCTAGCTCGACGCTGCCCTGGCGTCGAGACCCTGTTTGGCGTCGAGACGCTCCGGAGGAGGCGCGCGCAGGAATTTTATCGGGGCAGCGTCGCGACGCTGGCCTTGCGTCGCGACGCCATCGCGAGCGCGCGCGCGGATTACTTAGGGCACAGCGTCGAGACGCTGCCCTAGCGTCTCGACGCTACGACGATTACAGCAGCTAAAAGACGATTTTCCTGCACATTTTTTAGGATCTTCTTCTTCATCTCTCTACGGTTTTGGACGATTTTAAGCTTCTTCTTCCCCATTTTCTCTCTATTCTCCGTGGAGCTCCGCCATTGTTGGCATGCTAGTGAGCTCCACTTTCCTTTGTAATAAGTAGACGGATCCTTCCATGGCCGTTGTTGGAGCGGGATTGACGAACCGCGCCATGAGCGGCTAAGGTAAGGGTGACGGTTTGGGATTTGTTTAGGGGGATTTTGTTAGACGATTTAGCTTTGATAATCTGAGTTTTGATATGCATATTGGTTCTGTTTACTTTGCATTTATCTACTTTGCTTAATCCAACGCGCATGTTAAAATACGCCGATTGACACTCGAGTAGTTTCGCATGTCGTGTATGTTAAAGAGTAGCGATGCCGTGCCTCTCACTGCTCGACTAAGTAACACAGGTAGATAGAATTAAATCGAAGTATCGGGTCGGGTTGGATAATTGTTGATTGCATACAGCGTTTGCGGGCAATCTACTAGCAATTAGAATTCACGCTCGAATGTTCGTCGCGGTTAGCTAGTGACTGTCTAAATTTACTTTGGGGCTGATCACCTTGACGTAGGATTAGATAAAGTGTAATTAGAACTGTGTGGTCTAATAAAAATCCATGGAGTCGGCTACTTTGGGGCTTCTCTGGTAGTCGTCCGCGTGTTCAGTAAATTGAATTCCATGTTATTAGAATTAAATGATAAGTTGAATTTGTCTAACAATTGATCCCGAGACTCCCCAAACCGCGCACACGTTCTCTACATATTATTCTTCCTTCGTTAGCTTTCTTACTATTTCCTTTGCATGCTAAAACCCCCCGTTACCAATTAATCAATTAAATCCCAATTTCACTAGTAAATTCAATCTTCCTATTCCTTGGATCGACCCTGTTACCACTGGCTGCAAAGCCTTGGTCATAGGCTTTATAAATCGTATTTTGGCAAGCCTCGACAGCTTGAGATTAAGTGGATATTCAAAAATCCGCCCACCAAAATTGGCGCCGTTGCCGGGGAATAGGCAATTGATTGAATTTATGATTGAAGTTTGAATTTGATTTATTGATGGTTGACTGAAAATTTTTTCTTGTTTGTAATTTGTATGTTTAGATTTTTGTTTGTGTATGACCCGTTCCTCTAAGGGTAGTTTGCAGTTTATCCCTGAGATTGACAGAGAGGAGCGGCGGTTACGGAGAGAGGCCCGTGAGGGGCAAGGAACGTTTGAAAGAGAAGAAGGCAATCCCTTCTTGGTTGACGAGATGGCGCAAGGTGATGCGCCACGGACGCTTAAGCAACTGGCAGCGCCAGACCTGAACCTGCAACCTTTGTGCATTAACTACCCCGTGGTAGCAGGTAACTTCGAATTAAAATCCGGTTTAATTCACCAGTTACCTTCCTTGCATGGCAACGCAGGTGAGGACGCGAACAAACATCTGATGGAGTTCCATTGCGTCTGCGCGGGGATGAAGCCCGCAGGGGTCACGGAGGAGCAACTGAATATGAGGGCATTCCCCTTCACGCTCAAGGACAAGGCCAAGGATTGGCTGTACTATTTGCCTTCCGGATCCATCACCACGTGGCAGGATATGAAGCGGGTATTTTTGGAGAAATACTTTCCCGCATCCTTAGCCACCACTCTGCGGAAGAGGATATATGGGATCACCCAGGATGTTGGTGAGTCCCTGCACGAATACTGGGAACGCTTCGGGCGCCTGTGCGCGAGCTTCCCACATCATCAGATTGCCGATCAGTTATTGATACAGTATTTTTATGAGGGGATGACGCCCCATGACCGGCAGATGATCGATGCAGCGATGGCGGGGCACTGATTGACAAGACCCCAGTTGAGGCCAAGCAGTTGATTGCAAATATGGCCACCAACTCGCAGCAATTCGGTAATCGGGGACAAGGCCAAGTGCACAGCGTGGCTCAGAGCCACGAGATGACTGAAATGAGGGCCCAGGTGGCCGAGATAGGCAGCATGTTAAAGAAAATAGTTGAAGGACACCGTGAGGATGCGGAGGTCAACGCGATCGGGGGGTATGCTTCCAATCCAAGGAAGTACGACCCATATGCAAACACTTACAACCCCGGTTGGCGCGACCATCCTAATTTCAGCTATGGGAATAGGGAAGGACAAACTCGTTTCCAAGGCCAGTCCCAGGATAGGCCTAATTCTTCCACCCAGGCTCAAGCCTCGAGCTCCTCCAGCTCACTTGAAGAGATGGTAAGGACCATCGTGACTAGCACCAGCCAGTTTCAGAATGAAGCTCGAGAAGAGCTTAATTCTCACAAGGCAGAGCTGCAGAATTTGAACAAGCAGCTGACACAGATGGCGGTGTCTATTAGTAAGATTGAGAGCAAGAGCTCGGGGAAGCTTCCTTCCCAAACTACAGTAAACTCATGTGAAAACGTGAATGCCATTCAGCTGCGCAGTGGGAAGTCACTTTCCACCAGAGCTGCGAAGGAAGCCACGGACAGCCTGAACAAGTCCGCCCCGACTGCTCCTGAGACTCAGAATGCGAAAGAAGATGAGAAGGTCAGTGTACCTGAGGATGTTGCCAGAGCACCATTCCCGAGTAGTCTTGCGAAGCCTACTTTGGAATCTGATGATGAGGAGGTCCTTCGAACCTTCCAAAAGGTGATGGTAAATATCCCGCTCCTAGAGGCAGTCAGTCAAGTGCCAAAGTATGCGAAATTTCTAAGGAGCTGGTGCACTACGAAAAGGAAGTCCAGAGGGACTGAGAAAAAGAAGGAAAACGTCTCTGCCATACTCCCAGGTACGTTGCCTGCAAAGTGCAACGATCCAGGTACTTTTACTATCCCTTGCACTATAGGTAGTAAAATTGTTCATAATGCCATGTTAGACCTAGGAGCTTCTGTTAATGTTATGTCTTATGCATTGTATCGTGAACTGAATTTAAATGAAATGCATGGATGTAATGTATCAGTTCAGTTGGCCAATGGGTCGAGCATCTGTCCTAGGGGGAAGGTAGAGGATGTTTTAGTTAGAGTTGGGAATATGACGTTTCCCGCTGATTTTCTTGTTTTGGATATGAATGAAAACTCATCGCATGCTTCGTCCTCCATGTTGTTAGGACGTCCCTTTCTTAAGACCGCTAGGGTCAAAATTGATGTGTATAAGGGCGTTGTTTCCCTGGAGTTTGATGATACTTTGCATGAGTTCTCTTTGTTTGGAAAATCTGCTGGAAATGTGTCTGTTTGTGAGCATGATGAGAATGGAAGTCTACCCTCGCGCTTGAGGGATGGTTCCCATGTCTCAGTTAAAATTTCTGATTTAATTATGTGTGATGATAATGCTGATTTTTGCACTAACACTTCTTATATTCACGTGCCCGAGGCACGAAGAGTGCAAAATATTTTTCAGGTGGATGGTAGGAAAGGTGTGGCCAAGAACAAGTCTGGATCGTCCCCCGCACCTACAGACTATGGATGAGTCTGTTGAGAGAATACAGTCGAGCAACCGACTTTAAAAATTCTGCGCTTCTCGGAGGCACCCGAGCGATGGACTGTTTTTATGCTTTAGTTTAGTTTTATTGCTTTTTAGATTAATTTAGTATTATTTAGCTTGCTGTTTTTTTTTTTAGGAATCAAAGAAGAGAAGGCAATTTTGGGCTCTGATGCGTTCGTGTGCCGCTTCCTCGCCTTCGCCAGCTTCACCAAGAGTCAGGGAAGTGTATTTCTTCTTCCCTTTTACTTCGTTGTATCTGACTGGTTGGCATTGAGGACAGTGCCAAATTTTGAAGTTGGGGGTGGAGTAGTCCGACGGATATGCATGTGTAGTTTGTTGAGAAGTGTTGCAAAGATATTGAAGTGCTTGGGACTCTGTTTATTGTTTTCTGACTGTGATAGCCTAGGAAATGCATGTTGGAAATCTGAGCATGTTCATAATCGAGTTTTTGCATGAGTTTTGTGTTTATTAGGTTCATGTCAAAAATTTTAAAATTTTTTCTTTTGCTCTCTTGCACTTATCGCGCACTTAGCAACTCTCCCTAGATTCCGTAAGCTTTGTTTATCACATGTTTAGCTAATTCTCGTTGTCACCCCGAAAGGCACCCTTAGGTAGCTTGTTGCATGAGAGTTAGTGGTTAGTTAATTGAGAAAGCATGTGCTTAGCCTAATCTAAAAAAATAGAAAAGCATGTTTGGTAGAAAATTCCTCTCGAGGCGCTCCTCCTTCTTATTAGCGCTTAAAAGAAGTGAGCGTCAGTCCTTAAAAACGTGAAGCTTTGGCCAAAGTTTGACGTGTTAGGCAGCTCGAGTAGGAAAGAAAAAGAAACAAAAAGTTGGTTCAAAGAACCCAAATAAAAGAGTACAAAGTACTTTTGAAAAGAAAGAAAAAGAATGAGAAAATAATTAGGTCTCTTAATTTGCTTCTCTCTCTCGTGTAAGTCAAGTGTAGCTGTTCTTAAACGCTAGAAGTAGGGGGAAAATGGGATGTGCGTTGCATGTATGTTTTCCAGGTTTACGTGAGTTTAGGAGTGGTTGTCTAGCACACACACACGTTAGGGGGCAAGAGTTAATTTTTGATATGTCCTAGTTAATGCATGAACGAAATGCTTCCATGATTATGATCGTGTTTAAATTTCGATATGCATGGAGGTTTGAGTTAGAATGCATGTAAGCGCGTCCTTAGAGTCAATGTCTTTGTAATGCTTGCTCGAGGACTAGCAATGTTTAAGTTGGGGGTGTTTGATAACTCCATTTTGGAGCTATTAAATACTTCCTAATTATAGCTAAAGTCCGCTTACAATTGATTAAATATATCTCTTTTGTAGGAGAAAAGCGACAAAGAGCTCGTGCGTCCGTTGGGCATGTTCGAGTGCTTAAAGTAGAGTTTTAGCGCCCCGGGAATGCATCGGGAAGAGGGGAACTTGTTCCGTGAAGAAACGGGCCAAAACTGCCTTGGAGAGGCAAAGCTTCAGCCCCAAACCCGAGAGCCAGCGTCGAGCTACAGCGTCGAGACGCTGGCTCGACGCTGGAAAAACTCGAGAGCAAGCTTCGAGTGATAGCGTCGAGACGCTAGCTCGACGCTGCCCTGGCGTCGAGACCCTGCTTGGCGTCGAGACGCTCCAGAGGAGGCGCGTGCAGGAATTTTATCGGGGCAGCGTCGCGACGCTGGCCTTGCGTCGCGACGCCATCGCGAGCGCGCGCGCGGATTACTTAGGGCACAGCGTCGAGACACTGCCCTAGCGTCTCGACGCTACGAGGATTACAGCAGCTAAAAGACGATTTTCCTGCACATTTTTTAGGATCTTCTTCTTCATCTCTCTACGGTTTTGGACGATTTTAAGCTTCTTCTTCCCCATTTTCTCTCTATTCTCCGTGGAGCTCCGCCATTGTTGGCATGCTAGTGAGCTCCACTTTCCTTTGTAATAAGTAGACGGATCCTTCCATGGCCGTTGTTGGAGCGGGATTGACGAACCGCGCCATGAGCGGCTAAGGTAAGGGTGACGGTTTGGGATTTGTTTAGGGGGATTTTGTTAGACGATTTAGCTTTGATAATCTGAGTTTTGATATGCATATTGGTTCTGTTTACTTTGCATTTATCTACTTTGCTTAATCCAACGCGCATGTTAAAATACGCCGATTGACACTCGAGTAGTTTCGCATGTCGTGTATGTTAAAGAGTAGCGATGCCGTGCCTCTCACTGCTCGACTAAGTAACACAGGTAGATAGAATTAAATCGAAGTATCGGGTCGGGTTGGATAATTGTTGATTGCATACAGCGTTTGCGGGCAATCTACTAGCAATTAGAATTCACGCTCGAATGTTCGTCGCGGTTAGCTAGTGACTGTCTAAATTTACTTTGGGGCTGATCACCTTGACGTAGGATTAGATAAAGTGTAATTAGAACTGTGTGGTCTAATAAAAATCCATGGAGTCGGCTACTTTGGGGCTTCTCTGGTAGTCGTCCGCGTGTTCAGTAAATTGAATTCCATGTTATTAGAATTAAATGATAAGTTGAATTTGTCTAACAATTGATCCCGAGACTCCCCAAACCGCGCACACGTTCTCTACATATTATTCTTCCTTCGTTAGCTTTCTTACTATTTCCTTTGCATGCTAAAACCCCCCGTTACCAATTAATCAATTAAATCCCAATTTCACTAGTAAATTCAATCTTCCTATTCCTTGGATCGACCCTGTTACCACTGGCTGCAAAGCCTTGGTCATAGGCTTTATAAATCGTATTTTGGCAAGCCTCGACAGCTTGAGATTAAGTGGATATTCAAAAATCCGCCCACCAAGCCTCCATTAGTGTCATGCCTCACTCCGTTTATCAGGATTTGAATTTAAAAGAAATACAGGAAACTGGTGTTGTTATACAACTTGCTGATAGGTCTTTCGTGCATCCTTTAGGAGTAGTGGAAGATGTATTAGTTAATGTTAATGGGCTGATTTTTCCTGTTGATTTTTATATTCTGAAAATGGATGGAAATTCTACTTCTTCGTCTGCGTCGATCTTATATGGTAGGCCCTTTATGAAAACTGCTAAAACTAAGATAAATGTAGATAAGGGCACTTTATCTGTTGAGTATCGTGGACAAGTTGTTGAGGTTGATGTGTCTAATGAGTTGGAGCATGATGAGAGCGTCCACTCTCTTTGTCAAGTAGATACAATTGAATCGTTAGTTCAGGAAGAATGCATGTCTGATAGAGATGGGGATGACCCATTGTTTTTTACTGACCTTTTTGATGAATCTGATATGCATGAACCTTCCATGTCTGAACTTTGTGATTCAACTGTCTCTTCTTTGGCAACTGTTCAGAATCATGTTAAGATGCTCCCCTCTACTTTGCAGGCACCTAAATTGGAGTTGAAAGACTTACCTGATCATCTCAAATACGCGTATTTGGGGGATGATGAGACATTGCCGGTCATCATAGCGAAAGATCTTATACCGGCTCAGGAAGGGAAGTTAATGGAAGTTCTTAAAGAGCACAAGCTGGCGATTGGATGGACATTAGCAGATTTACATGGGCTAAGTCCAGCTACGTGCATGCACATAATCCTGCTCGAGGATGGAGCGAAACCTTCACGAGAGCCCCAAAGGAGGCTCAATCCTGCGATGAAGGAGGTAGTAGTTTCTGAGATCCTCAAACTCCTCGAAGCAGGTATCATCTATACTATCTCAGATAGTAAGTGGGTCAGTCCTATTCATGTCGTTCCTAAGAAAACTGGCATAACTGTGGTTAGGAATGAGAAAAATGAATTAGTGCCCAAAAGAATTCAAAATGGATGGAGAATGTGCATAGACTTTAGGAAGCTTAATGAGGTCACTAGAAAGGACCATTTTCCCATTCCTTTTATTGATCAGATGGTGGAGCGATTAGCTGGGAAGCCATTCTTTTGTTTTCTCGATGATTTCTCTGGCTTTTACCAAATCCCCATAGCCATAGAAGACCAAGAGAAAACAACGTTCACGTGCCCCTTTGGCACATTTGCATTTAGAAGGATGCCTTTTGGGCTTTGTAACGCTCCTGATACATTTCAGAGATGCATGATGAGTATTTTTTCTGAGTTTGTTGAAAAATGCATTGAAGTGTTCATGGATGATTTTACAGTTTATGGCAATTCCTTCAATGACTGTTTAACTAATTTATCGCATGTCCTGAAAAGATGTATTGAAATGAACCTTGTGTTGAATTTTGAAAAATGTCATTTTATGGCTAGTCAAGGTATCGTTTTAAGGCATGTGGTTTCTGCTAAGGGTATAGAGGTAGATAAGGCTAAAATCGATGTTATCTCTAATCTGCCATACCCAACGAGTGTTAGGGAGGTTCGGTCTTTTCTTGGCCATGCAGGGTTTTATCGCAAGTTTATCCAGGACTTCTCCAAGGTTGCCATGCCTATGACGTACCTTCTTCAGAAGGATGTCACGTTCGATTTTGGGGAGGAGTGCAGAAAAGCCTTCGATTTGCTCAAGGATAGTTTGACGAGCGCGCCCATCATACACCCACCCAAGTGGGACTTGCCTTTCGAGATTATGTGCGACGCCAGCAACTATGCCTTGGGAGCCGTGCTTGGTCAGAGGATCGAGAATAAGAGCCGTGTCATTTACTATGCCTCCAGGACGCTTAATCCAGCGCAGTGCAATTACACGACAATGGAAAAAGAACTTCTTTCTATTGTATTTGCGCTTGATAAGTTTCGTCCTTACATTATTGGCTCTCAAGTAACTGTTTTCTCTGATCATGCAGCTGTTCGGTACCTGATGACCAAGAAGGATGCGAAACCGAGGCTACTTCGGTGGATTTTGCTCCTCTAGGACTTCGATGTGAAGATCAAGGATAGGAGAGGAGCAGAAAACCCGGTAGCCGACCATCTGAGCCGCTTGGTCAGAAAGGAAGACCTCCTGCCTCTGAATGAAGATTTCCCCGATGAGACACTCTTCAGACTTGATGCAGTCCTTCCCTGGTATGCTGATATGGTAAATTACTTGGTCACAGGTAATTTCCCATCTGGTTTCTCTTATGCTAGGAAAGCGAAGCTGAAAAGCGACGCTAAGTACTATGTGTGGGAGGATCCCCATTTATGGAAGTTCTGTTCTGATCAGATAATTAGGAGATGTGTCCCTGAAAATGAGCATGCTTCCATACTTACTTTCTGTCATGATTATGCATGTGGGGGACATTTTGGGCCTAGGAGGACAGCTAGGAAGGTTTTAGATAGTGGGTTTTACTGGACTTCCCTGTTTAAAGATTCGTATGAATTTTGTAAAACCTGCAATAGATGTCAAAGAATAGGGTCGATCTCTGGTAGAAATGAAATGCCTCAAACCTCTGTCTTAGTCTGTGAAATCTTTGACGTTTGGGGCATGGATTTTATGGGACCCTTCCCTCCTTCTTGTGGTTTTTCTTATATATTGCTGGCAGTTGATTATGTCTCCAAGTGGGTTGAGGCGAAAGCCACGAAGACTCACGATGCTAATTCTGTTGTTAGGTTCGTTCAGTCTCATATTTTTACCAGGTTTGGAATCCCACGAGCCATAGTCAGTGACCAGGGGACTCATTTTTGCAACCGATCTGTGGAGGCTTTGCTGAGGAAGTATGGTGTGCATCATCGCGTGTCCACCGCCTACCATCCTCAAGCCAATGGGCAAGCCGAAGTCTCCAACAGAGAGGTAAAGTCGATTCTGGAGAAAACCGTGAGACCGAGTAGGAAGGATTGGAGCGATCGTTTGCAGGATGCTTTGTGGGCCTACCGCACCACCTACAAAACCCCTATCGGTATGTCCCCATACCGGTTGGTCTTTGGTAAGGCGTGCCACTTACCCGTGGAGATTGAGCACAAAGCATTCTGGGCGATCAAGAAGTGTAACATGAGCTCTTACGAAGCTGGCGAGGCACGACTGCTTCAGCTACAGGAATTGGAGGAACTGCGTTTGGACTCCTACGAGAACTCCAGGATCTATAAAGAGAAGTCCAAACAGTTTCATGACCGAAGGATCTTAGAGAAAAACTTCGAAGTCGGTCAGAAAGTTCTGCTCTTCGATTCCCGCCTGAAGTTCATGCCAGATAAGCTTCGTTCCCGTTGGAAAGGACCCTATATCATAACTAAAATTTTTCCTTATGGCAGTGTGTTGATTCAGAGCTTGGAATCAGATGAGGTGCAGAAGGTGAATGGGCATCGGCTGAAGACTTTCCACGAGGGGGACGCTGAGTGCTATGACGCCACATTACTCCTAGCGCCGCCCCCGATCGATTATGGATGAGTGGACAAGAGAATACAGTCGAGCAATCGACTTTAAAAATTTGCGCTTCTCGGAGGCACCCGAGTTTGGACTGTAATTTTGTTATTTACTGTTTTGCTTTTGTTTATATTAGCTTTTGAATTAGTTGTTTGTTTGTTTCTTTCCTTAGGAGAAAATGTGGAACGGTCGACGATTCGAGAGCACATTGGAAGACGATGGTGCACATCTTCACCCATCGACTCCATAAAATTCAGGGGAGGTTTTCTGTTCCCTTAGAATTTTATTGTTTTTTATAGTTGAATGCATTGGGGACAATGCATATCTTAAGGTGGGGGGTGGAGTTTGTTGATAGATAGAGATGAGACTTCTTAGTAGTTGTCGAGCATATGTGTACTCTGGCTGTTAGATTAGAATCTGAATGCATGTTGTCCGATGAGGACGGTCTGTGATTTGTTTGTGAACACTTCGTATTTGCATGATTCGAAAATTTGACAATGTATGCACATTTTGAGCCTATTTTAAAATTTTTTCTGTTATTTCCCTACATTCACTGAGCACATAGCACTCTTATTCTCAATTCTGTAGGTCTAGACTGATCTTATTTTGTCTGAAACCTTGTTGTCACCCCGAAAGGTACCATTAGGGAGGCTTGATGTGTAGAAGTAGTAATGACTCATTTGTTGTATAGCATAGCTATTGCCTAAAAAAAAAGTGGTTGCATGAAAAATAAAAACTCTAGAGGTTCTCCTCCTTCTTGTGTTGCCCGTGTAACCAGGGGCGATCGTGTAACCCACGGTTGTCACTGCATGAAAGGGAAACTAATAGAAGTGAGCAATGGTCATTAGAAACGTGAAGCTAGATGTAGTTTGACGTGTTAGGCTCTCTTGGAGAAAAATAAAAAAAAAAGTGGTTCAAAAAGAAAAAAAAATGGGTACAAAGTACTCAAAGAAAAGAATAAAAGGTAGGCCTTTTGTCTTGTTGCTCTTTCTTTCACTAAAAGTCGTTAGACTGTTCTTATCGCCATAAGTAGGGGGAAAACATGTTATAGATCGAACAACCACTTGGTGCAGTGGGTGAGCGCTCCGCCTAAGATAGCAGAGAGTGGGGGTTCGATTCTGCCCTAGGGCAGATTTTCTTAAAAATTATCAAACAACCACTTGGTGCAACGGGTGAGTGAGCGCATCACCTAGATAGCCCAGAGTGGGGGTTGATTGATCCTGCATCGTGCAAACGGGGCATGGATGATTTAAAATATTTAACTGCATTATATACCGCCTATAAAGGCAAATTTTGAACAACCACTTGGTGCAGTGGGTGAGCGCTCCGCCTAAGATAGCTGAGAGTGGGTGTTCGATTCTGCCCTAGGGCAGATTTTCATAAAAATTATCAAACAATCACTTGGTGCAACGGGTGAGTGAGCGCATCACCTAGATAGCCCAAAGTGGGGGTTGATTGATTCTGCACCGTGCAAACGGGGCATGAATGATTTAAAATATTTAACTGCATTATATACCGCCAATAAAAGGCAAATTTTTGAACAACCACTTGGTGCAGTGGGTGAGCGCTCCGCCTAAGATAGCAGAGAGTGGGGGTTCGATTCTGCCCTAGGGCAGATTTTCTTAAAAATTATCAAACAACCACTTGGTGCAACGGGTGAGTGAGCGCATCACCTAGATAGCCCAGAGTGGGGGTTGATTGATCCTGCACCATGCAAACGGGGCATAGATGATTTAAAATATTTAACTGCATTATATACCGCCTATAAAGGAAAATTTTTAAGCCTTAATTTTTCTCTCTCCTAAAATTCTCTCTGTTCTCTCTCCTCCCAACAATGGGGGACTGAATTTCCTCGGGGCAATTCTTCCATGGGGGCTTGAGGCTTTCCATGGCTGCTGTTTGAAGATTGGATTGAAGCTTGGATTGAGGATTTGGAGGGCATGGTGATCACGGAAGCTGAGCTCGGCGCTTCATCAAGGTAAGTTTCAAATTCTCTGTTTTCTCTTGGCGTGTTTGCTCTGTTTTCGACTGCTATTTTGGGGTTCTTTGTCTTCGTTTTTGTGGGAGGTCTGGGCTGTCGATTTTAGGGTCTCTTTGCTTCTGCCTCTTGTGAATTATGAGGAGGAAAAAATCCCCTCAGAAGAAACCATTTGCCCAAAGCAATGGTATGTCTTCTGTCCAAAGCTCGCGGCCTCCAAAATCTACAGCTATCTCAGGGGTAGTTTTTCCAGTGGCTGCGAGTGGGGAACTTTCGAATGTCCTCACTAATTCATTAGGCAAGGTTTGTGGAGGGCTGGCACCTAGGCATTCTTCTTCGGCTGCTGTAGTCTCGGTTTTAAGTTCAGAGAAAAAACAGAGCAATGGTAGTAAGGCTACTGAGTTGGGTAAGCAGTCGGCTGAGCTTGCTCTGAGTTTAAATGGTGCGAAGGAAGGGGTTTGTACTGAGGAAAGCTCCTGTCGTGGAAAGGATGGTGTTCAAAGTAAGGCCTCTGCTCTTTCTGGGCAGACTTCTCCTCTGTCAAAAAATGGGAAAACAGGGGGTCGTTTAAATGAAGGAGAAGTTCTCTGTGTTGTTAATGGCCGTGGTCCTCTGCCCCGAATTAATTCCTCTAAGTCTGAGGCTTCTTCTCCGTCTAACCAGAGGACTGTTGGCGTTGATGAGCATCGGCTGGAGGTTGAAGATGATGGGTTAGGGCAAATCGTTCCATCCTCCAAGGCTGTGGCGGCGGCTGTACGTGAAATCAATGTTATTCCTCTTGAAGGAATGTCTCTTAATTGCGTGGGCGGGAATGAAGGGAGGGGCGGTTTCAGCAGCTCTTCTTCCCCCGATTTCCGGTTGGATGGATTCATTGAGAAAATCGATTCTCTGGAGCCCCACTTAGCTGGCCGTTTGAAATCGTTTCCAAATAAGGAAATGTTGAGTAAGGAATTGTCTGGTAAGTCTCTTAATAGCCTGGGCGGGAATAGTAAGGAAAGTTTTGACAAGGATTTAATAGGAGATCCTTCTTTGGCCAAGTCAAAAGCTAAAAATGGCAAGTCAATTCTTCCTTCCTCTCAAAACCGTGGGCAGCTGGAAGTCTTTCCAAATGGTGCTAACCAATTTGAATACCCAAATGGGCCTTCCCCAAATGGTGACGGTAATGGGCTTGCATCAAATAGTATTGGGCTTGGCCAAAAAGGATTTAGTGTTAATGGGATTGGCCCAAGTGGGCTTGACTTGATTGGAAAAGAGCTTGACCGAAATGGGCTTGGCCCACTTGGGATGGGCTCAAGGGCTCTAGACTTAGGACAAGTTGTGTTGCCAATTGGGTCGTCCTCCTTTAGCCCAATAGGGCGAGGGCAGTTGTGCCACTTGGTAACTAGGCGTGGTTTGCACAATCGGGTTGAGAGCTTGCCGCTCGAGGGTACGGTTGGAGCTAGAGAGGTTGGTTTGGGGTGTAGCTCGTTTGGGCCTAGGATTGGTTCGGGGATTCCAGGAAAGTTTCCTCTACTTGGCCATCCTCGCCCGAATGTTGGTGGGAGTGAGGGGGATGAGGCGTCTGTGGGTTCTTTCGGTGGGTCTGGGCCTAATAACTTGGGGTCGGGTGGGCCCCTGGGGCCCCTCGGTCAGGAGCATAAGGCTAGTTGGGCCAATCTTTTTGGGCCTCAGTGGACCTCCCCATCTGATAAACCTCTCCTCTATAACCCTCCTATTGAGAAGGATGGGATTATGTTTGCCATTCCCTCAGATGAGGTTATTGAGGAGGGCATAGCAGTTTGGAGGGGTTCGTCGGTGGGACAGTTTATGGATGGTAAACTTCCCTTTTTTGTTCTTGATCGGCTGGTCAGGAGGATTTGGGGACATGTGGAAGTTCCAACCATTAACTTGTTTGATTATTGCTGGCGTTAGGGGATAGGAACTCGAGGTTCTTTCACAGGAGCGTGAAAGTTAGGGCAGCCCGGAATAGCTTTTCCTCTTTGGTTGATGGTTCTGGGTCAGGATGTCTTCCCATGAGGACATCTCGAGATCTTTGGTTCATTATTTCCAGGGTCTCTTGGGGTCCCAAGGAGTTGGTTATCGTGACCTCACAGAGCATTTAAAGCCGATGGTGGGGTTTTCGTGGTCTGATCAGTGTGTAACTGATCTCATCCGCCCCATCTCACGAGATGAGGTTCGAGCTGCTCTCTTTTCCATGAGTAGTGCCAAGGCTCCTGGCCCTGATGGCTTCCCTGTGGGGTTTTTCAAAGCTGCTTGGAGTGTTGTTGGGGATGATTTCGTTTCCGCAGCGCTTCACTTCTTTGATACCTCCTTCCTTCCTCCTGGCATCAATGCCACCTCTCTTACCTTGATTCCTAAGAAGGTGGGTGCCTCCCGGGTTGAGGATTTCAGGCCTATTTCCTGTTGTAATGTGTTGTATAAATGCATTGCAAAGGTTTTGGCTAATCGTCTTCGCGTGTGGCTGCCTTCCTTCATCAGTCCGAATCAGTCGGCCTTTGTTCAAGGAAGGAGTATTGTGGATAACATTCTGCTCTGCCAGGTGTTGGTTGGGGGTTACCACCTCAACAAAGGGAGCCCGCGGTGTGTGCTGAAGATCGACCTGCAGAAAGCTTATGATTCTATCCAGTGGGATTTTCTCTTTGGCTTACTGCTTTCGATTGGTACGCCTTGCCAGTTTGTCAACTGGATCCGGGCTTGCGTTACTTCGCCTATGTTCTCCATTTCGGTGAATGGGTCCTCTGAGGGGTTTTTTGCGGGTAGGCGTGGTCTCCGTCAGGGTGATCCCCTGTCCCCTTACCTGTTCGTCATGTGTATGGAAGTCTTGTCGCGGCTGCTGAATTCCCCGCCGCCTGAGTTTGATTTTCATCCCAAGTGTGAGAGGGTTAATCTTACCCATCTTTGCTTTGCGGATGACTTGATGATCTTCTCTGCGGGGAACAGGACTTCTTTGAGGTTTGTTCAGCAGACTCTGCTTCACTTCCAGGAGCTTTCAGGCCTTGTGGCTAACTCCGCTAAGAGCTCGATGTTCTGTGCGGGGGTCCCTGTCCCGGTGGCTGTCGGTCTGGCTGAGTTCATGGGTGTTGCTCTTGCGACCTTGCCTGTTTGTTACTTAGGTCTCCCTCTCATATCTGGTCGGCTGTCTTCTCGGGATTGCCAGCCCCTGATTGATCGGATCACTTCTAGGATTGGCAGTTGGACTGCTAGGGCTCTTTCCTATGCGGGAAGGTTGCAGCTTACCCAGTCGGTCCTCCAGAGCTTCCAGGTCTATTGGGCTAGTGTGTTTTTGCTGTCGGCTCGTATAGTCCATAGGGTTGAGAGTTTGCTTCGGTGCTACCTCTGGAAGGGCTCTCCTTCTGGTCGTGGGGGGGCGAAGGTTGCCTGGGATTACATTTGTTTGCCGAAGAGGGAGGGAGGTTTGGGTATTCGTCATATCCAATCCTGGAACTCGGCAGCGGTTATGAAGCTGCTTTGGCTCCTTCTGCTTCGCTCTGGTTCTCTGTGGGTGGCTTGGATGGAGGAGTATATCCTCCATGGTCGGTCTCTTTGGACGATTCCTGTGTCGTCTATGTGGTCTTGGTGCCTCAAGGCGATTATGGGGCTTCGGGACCAATTATGTCCACTTGTCCGGTTTTCCATTGGCGACGGTTCTAGGTGTCGTATGTGGGTTGATCCATGGCTGCCTGATGGTCCTATTCTCCCCAGGATTAGTGATCGTATCTTGTATGACGCAGCTAGTCATATTCAAGCTATGGTCTCTGATTTTCTGCTACCTGATGGTTCGTGGCGGTGGCCGGTAGTGTCTCCTGATTTGTTGGAGATCGCTGATGCCGTGCGCTCTACTGTGTGTTGCCCAGGTAGGGAGGATAGGTTGATCTGGGTTCCAGGCGGGGTTGGTTTTTCGGTTTCGAGTGCTTGGGAGGCGATTCGCCCCCGTGGGACAGTGGTTCCGTGGCAGGGTTTGCTATGGTTTGGGGGGAATATTTCGCGTCATGCTTTTGTCACCTGGCAGGCCTTGAGGGACCGTTTGTATACCCGTGATAGGCTGGCTAGGTGGATCCCCTCGACACCTACCGATTGTTTACTTTGTTTGTCTGGGACTGAGTCCCGAGACCACTTGTTCTTTCAGTCCCCCTTTGCGAGTTTGGTGTGGGAGGATATCCTCTGTTGGGGCAGAGCTTCCCGCCTCGTTCTCCCTTGGGATGCTGAGCTTGAGTGGATTTGTCGGGTGAGTGCTGGGCAGCACAAGCGTAAGCTTGTTTGGAGAGTGGCCTGGTGTGCTGTGATCTACCATATTTGGATGGAACGCAACTTGCGTGTTCACGGCCCGGGTCACCGCCCTCCTCAGTCGGTTATCACTGCTATTCGGTCTTATATTTCTTCTGCATGCTCGTCCTGGGTGGGTGCGGTTTCGGCCGGCTCCCCCTGGGATTCTTTTGATTGACTTTGTCTTGTTCTTTGAGTGTGTGCAGATGTTTTGTCAGGTGGCTCTTTGCGGTGCTGTTTCGCTTCTGGCGATTGCTTCTTCCCCTACTCTGTCCCTGGTTGCTGCTGCTGTCTCTTCTCTGAAGGGGTCTTCAGTTTTGGTCTGTACGGCTTGGTTGTTTGAGCTTGTCCTTGTGCTTGTTCATGCTCTTAGTACGCTGCTTGCAGAGACTCGATCAGTCGCTTGCTTTCTTCACCTGTCTGTCCATTGCTGTCCTTGGCCCTTCCTTCCCTGGTGGGCTTTTTGTGTGGGGGCTTTGAGAGGCTAGTCTGTGGGGTGTCTAGCTGTAGGGGTTGGTACAGGCGGTGCTTGCTCTTTTGCAGTTGGCTGTCCTTCTCTGTTCTGTGGGTGCACTTTGTCCCCTGGTGGTCCTGGTTCCTAATTGAGTTGAGTTGTTCTGGATGCTTGTTGTCACCCGAAAGGCGCTTTGTCCAGAGGGTGTGTGGGCTTTTGGTGGGTCCTTGGATCTGGCTTTGTCGAGGGAAGCGATGTTGGCTGGGTCCCTGTGGCTTTCTACCGTGCCTGCATACCGGATGGTTGTTCTTTTGCCATAAGTAGGGGGAAGACGAGTTGATGGGCCTCTTCTTTGTTTGGTTTCTTGGTCGTGCCTGGGGGGCGGGCTTCTTGCTTGCTTATGATGGATGGCCAGCTTGGCCCCTTTTTCTCAGCATCTGCCTGTCCTCCCTCTGTTTTTGCTTGGTGCCCCTTGACCCTGTCTGGAGTCGCTCCTTCGCTCGTGCCAGCCGTGGGATGGATGGCCTGGGGTGTTTTTTGGGCGGATGAGGAGTCATGCTTCGTTCGTGTTGTCTTATTGTTTCCTCTTGCTTCAGCTGGTTCTTTTGATTTTGGAGTTGTATTACATTTATCTGCTTTTGTCTTTTATGGCTCCTTCCTGCTTGTGGGTTGGATGCTGGGGTTTGTTGTTGTTTGGTTTCTTTGTTGCTTTCCCTCGGGCTGTGAGGTTTCCGTTGGGTTGTTTTGGTTTTGTTGTCGTACATTGGTTCTCCTAGTGGTTGTTCTCTTGTTTGTTGTGCCCTTTGGCCTCGGGCTTTGAGGTCTTTTTGCTTATATATAATCACCTTTGCAAAAAAAAAAAAACATGTTATAGGACTGTATAAGGTTGTTCCGGGCTTGCGTGAGCTAGGTTGAGAGGTGCTAAACACACACACGTAAGGGAATAGGAGTTTGAATTTTGAAATGAATTCAACGTTTGCATGCATTTGATGGTTTTACATTTATGCAAGTACCTTGTTTCACAAGCATTGAGATTAGAGTTTTCAGCATGTGTTTAATTCTTTGGAGATTATTTAGAGTATACCTTGCTCGGGGACTAGCAAGATTTAGGTCGGGGGTATTTTGATAGCTCCAAAATAGAGCTATCTTTATGTCCCTAATTTTAGCTAAAACCATGACTTATATTGATTAAAATGCTTCCTTGTAGGTGATTTCATGGTAGAGAGCTCGGGAAGTCCTTTTTCACATTTCGGGGCTTAAAGTGCCGTTTTAGAGCTTCATAGATGCATCGGGAGTGAAATGGCTTAAAGAATCCAAGAGATGGCAAAAATGGCCTTGAAGAGACAAAGTTGGCCATCCAAACCCGAGAGCACCCTTGCATGGGCTGTAGCGTCGAGACGCTAGCTCGACGCTACCAGCATCGAGACGCCGCCCAGACATCATCTGAAGCACGCGCGCGCCCCAGCGTCGAGACGCCGCCCCGATTGCCAACCGCAGACGAAGCGCGCGACAACGTCGAGACGCCGCCCGAGGGTCTCGACGCTGCCGAGACACCATCCGACGCACGCGCGCGCCCCAGCGTCGAGACGCCGCCCGAGGGTCTCGACGCTCGCCCGACAATTTTCCAGATGGGCGCGCGACAGCGTCGAGACGCTGTCCGAGCGTCTCGACGCCCGCGCGCGCGCGCGGCAGCCAACTTAGGGCACCAGCGTTGAGACGCTTGCCTAGCGTCGAGACGCTCCGACTTTAAAAGGCGTGAAAACGCAAAATTCCAGCCATTCTTTCATCCTTCTTCTTCCGCCAACATTAGCTCTCGGGTCTACAACCATTTTCCACCATTTTTGTACTTCTTCTCCTTCTTTTTGCATGCTACTAAGCTCTTCCATGGGGGATTGGATTTACTCATCCTATATGGAAGGCTAAACCGAGGTTAGTGCTTGATATGAGTTTGGATTTGTGAAATTATGGATGTTTGGGGAGATTTGCCCCTTTGTAATTATTGATGTAATTAGCTTGTTTATGCATCTTCTTGCTTGTTCTTATTCCGATTCTAGCATGTGTAGCTAAATTAGGTTGACGCCCTAGTTCCTATGCATGATAGAGGGCTAAAGGTTGGAACGTATAATTGCCCAAACCGCTAGGTAGCACGGGTCTAAGCATGGCTAATTAGTTCAACCCAAAGTGACAGTTGGTAATCTGAATTAATTAACGTTTTCATGTTAGGCTTTAGGCAAGAGGGAAATCGGGTTAGTCTTAGGATTAAGCCGTCGCAATGTTCCCGTCACTGGCACATAGTCGATTTAGGGGTCGCGACCTTAGATAGATTGTTGGCCAAGTACAACTAGAATTGCACGTTTCTAATTATATCATTGGGTCATTTGAGTTAGAAATAACTAAATGAATTGTGTGCATGAACATGGCTAGCGAGTAAATTGTATCGATGATCCGAACATCCATAACGAGCAATTCCATTTCTCGAAGTTAAGCACGACCGTTTAATTTTGCACTTTGTCATTTAATTTTCCGTTAGTTGCATATTAGGAGCTCCCTTCCCCCCAAACCAAATTACCATTCTTTTATTTGTGTATATTTTTTATAATTAACAAATTAGGCTTAGTTAAATTAGATTTCTTATTTCCCTGTGGATCGACCCCGTTACCACTAAGCTTCAAATAGCTCGGTGTACATCGGGTTTATAAATTGCATTTTGGCAAGCCTCGACAGCTTGAATTTGGAGTACCACATAAAGTGCTCTACCAGCAGATTTTCTTAAAAATTATCAAACAACCACTTGGTGCAACGGGTGAGTGAGCGCATCACCTACATAGCCAGAGTGGGGGTTGATTGATCCTGCACCGTGCAAACGGGGCATGGATGATTTAAAATATTTAACTGCATTATATACCGCCTATAAAGGCAAAAATTTTATGAGTCCAACATAGCTCAACGACATAATGTATGAATTATGAACATGAAGTCTCAAGTTCGAATCATCCTCCCACATATTGTCAAGAAAAAAAAAACATGAGTCAAACATCAACCATTACTCTTTAATCGAACAACCACTTGGTGCAGTGGGTGAGCACTCCACCTAAGATAGCAGAGAGTGGGGGTTCGATTCTGCCCTAGGGCAGATTTTCTTAAAAATTATCAAACAACCACTTGGTGCAACGGGTGAGTGAGAGCATCACCTAGATAGCCCAGAGTGAGGGTTGATTGATCCTGCACCGTGCAAACGGGGCATGGATGATTTAAAATATTTAACTGCATTATATACCGCCTATAAAGGCAAATTTTTTATCGAACAACCACTTGGTGCAGTGGGTGAGCGCTCCACCTAAGATAGCAGAGAGTGGGGGTTCGATTCTGCCCTAGGGCAGATTTTCTTAAAAATTATCAAACAACCACTTGGTGCAACGGGTGAGTGAGCGCATCACCTGGTGCAACGGGTGAGTGAGCGCATCACCTAGATAGCCCAGAGTGGGGGTTGATTGATCCTGCACCGTGCAAACGGGGCATGGAGCGCATCACCTAGATAGCCCAGAGTGGGGGTTGATTGATCCTGCACCGTGCAAACGGGGCATGGATGATTTAAAATATTTAACTGCATTATATACCGCCTATAAAGGCAAATTTTAAATCGAACAACCACTTGGTGCAGTGGGTGAGCGCTCCGCCTAAGATAGTAGAGAGTGGGGGTTCGATTCTGCCCTAGGGCAGATTTTCATAAAAATTATCAAACAACCACTTGGTGCAACGGGTGAGTGAGCGCATCTCCTAGATATCCCAGAGTGGGGGTTGATTGATCTTGCACCGTGCAAACGGGACATGAATGATTTCAAAATATTTAACTGCATTATATACCGCCCATAAAGGCAAATTTTTATCGAGGGTGAGTGAGCGCATCACCTAGATAGCCCTGAGAGCATCACCTAGATAGCCCAGAGTGGGGGTTGATTGATCCTGCACCGTGCAAACGGGGCATGGATGATTTAAAATATTTAACTGCATTATATACCGCCTATAAAAGCAAATTTTTGAACAACCACTTGGTGCAGTGGGTGAGCGCTCCACCTAAGATAGCAGAGAGTGGTGGTTCGATTCTGCCGTAGGGCAGATTTTCTTAAAAATTATCAAACAACCACTTGGTGCAACGGGTGAGTGAGCGCATCACCTAGATAGCCCAGAGGGGGTTGATTGATCCTGCACCGTGCAAACGGGGCATGGATGATTTAAAATATTTAACTGCATTATATACCGCCTATAAAGGCAAATTTTTTGATCTAGAATTCTCTCTGTTCTCTCTCCTCCCTTCAATGGGGGGCTGATCTTTTCGAAGCTCCTTCCATGGTGGTTCGTGGTGCTCTTTGATGCTGGTTGCGACTAGAAGATTGATAGGGCATGCTGATCAAGGTAGCGGAGCTGGGCGCGTCATCGAGGTAAGTCCTTTCTCTGGTTTTCGTTTCTGTTTTGTTTTTTTTTAAGTTTTTCTGCCTTTTCGTTTTCTGTTTGTGTGGTCTGTGAATTGGGTTCTGGGTCCTTGCAGATTGGGTTGGGGTGTTTGAGGACCTTCCTCTCCAAATGGGGAAGAAGAAATCCCCTCACAAGAAGGCTTCTGCTCCACTCTTGAGTTTCAATGGTTCTCGTCCACAAAAGTCATCTCCATCTGTAGGGGTTTCCAAATCAGGAGCTCAAACCAATTCAGGAGCTCCAATTGGGATTGTTCCAAATGCCCTGCCTCATTCATCTGGTCACGAATTGGGGAAGCAGGGGGCCCGTGTTTTGACCTCTAAAGTTCCTAAAAAGGTTTCCAATTCTGAGGGAAAACAGAGCATTGTGAGTGTTGAGGTTCCTACTGTGGGACAGCTTCTGAATACGCCTGTTCATCCAATTGAGGGTGCTGGTACTGGTTCTCGTAGTTCTAGCACGTTTAAAAGGCTTGATAAGGACGTTTCATCTAGCGTTTCTGGGCAGCCTTCAACTGATGCGAATGCTGGAAAAACAGGGGATGCTTCTGTTCCATTGGGAGCTTGCGTTGTGCCTGAAGCTTGCGAAGGGGGGAAACCTTTGTCACGTCGGGTAGCACTACGTTCTAAAGGTCACTCCTTGACAGAGGAAGAGGCCTCGTCTTCTTCAAACCTGGGCAAGGCTCGACTGGAGGTTGAAGACGATGGATTAGGGTAGGACGCCTCTTTTCCAAGGGTTGCGGCGGATGGAGATCTCTCATTGAATGTCGTTTCTATATTAGGAAAGAGTGATAACTCCATTTTGGAGCTATTAAATACTGCCTAAGTGTAGCTAAAAGTCCGCGTTTAATTGGTTAATCTATCTCGTTTGTAGGAGAAATGCGGCAAAGAGTTCGTGCGTCCATTGGACCCGTTCGAGAGCTAAAAGCGGAGTTTTAACGCCCCGGGAGTGCACCGGGAAAGGGCAAATCGATCCAAGAAGAAACGGACCAAAATTGCCTAGGAGAGGCAATTTTTCCAGCCCCAAACCCGAGAGCTAGCGTCGAGCCATAGCGTCGAGACGCTAGCTCGACGCTGCCAAGGCGTCGAGACCCTGCTGCGGCGTCAAGACGCTCCGGAGGAGGCGCACGCAAGGAATCATCGGGCCAGCGTCGAGACGCTGCCCTGGCGTCTCGACGCCATCGCGAGGCGCGCGTGGATTATTTAGGGCGCAGCGTCGAGACGCTGGCCTAGCGTCTCGACGCTATGTCGATTACAGAAGATGTAAAAGACGATTTTCTGCAAAAAAAAGAACCTTCATCATCTTCATAACTTAGGCGATTTCTCTTCTTCTTCCTCTCGGTTTTCCATTGTTTTTCCTTCAGCTCAGCCATTGTTGGCTTGTTTATGAGCTCTTCTCTTGTATTTTGTTGATGACAACTTCCATGGCTTACCTTGGAGCGGAATTGACAACCCGTTCCATGGACGGCTAAGGTAAGGGTGAACGGTTTGGGAAATATTTGAGGGATTTTTGTTAGACGCTTTTAGTTTTGATAATCTATGCCTTGATTATATTTTGGTGGTTGTTTGTATGCATTTATCTTTCTTGCTTAACCCTATGCATATGTTAGAATTCGACGATTGACACTCGAGTCTTCTACCATGTTGTGAATATTAAAGAGTAGCGATGCCGTGCCTCACACTACTCGACTAAGTAACACAGATTGATAAAACTAAATCGGAGTATCGAGTCGTGTATGATGGTTGTTGATTGCATACAGCGTTTGCGGGCAATCAGTTAGCAATTAGATTACGTGCTTGAATGTCTGTCGCGGTTAGCTAGTGACTATCTAGAATAAACTTGGGGCTGATCACCTTAATGCAATTTTAGATAATGTTTAATTGGAACTGTGTGGTCTGATTAATTTCTATGCAGCCGGCTACCTTGGGGCTTCTCGGGTAGTCGTCCGTGTGTACTACAAACTGTTTGCCTTGACTTTTGTATTAAATGATAAGCTGAAGTTGTCTAACAATTAATCCCGAAAATCCCCAAACCGTGCACGCGTCTCTCTCTCTCTTGTTATTCTTGTTCAATTACTTTCTTTGCATGCTGAAAAATCCCCCCGTTACAAAACCCATCAATTAGTTAATCTCAATTTTAATATTAATTTCGGTCATAACTTCTCCTTGGATCGACCCTATTACCACTGGCTGCAAAGCCTTGGTTATAGGCTTATAAATTGTATTTTGGCGAGTCTCGACAACTCGGAATTTCTAGGATATTCAAAATTCTTAGTACCAAAAATTGGCGCCGTTGCCGGGGAGAAGGAAAAAATTGATTGAAATTATGATTGACTTTGAAATTGATTGATTGATGGTCTGCTGAAAAATTTTCTGTTTGTCTTTGTATGTTTAAATTTTTGTTTGTGTATGACCCGTTCTTCTGAGATTAGTGGATTGCAGTTTATCCCTGAAATCGAAAGAGAAGAGCGGCGGTTAAGGAGAGAAGCCCGGGAGGGGCAGAGATTGTTTGAGAAAGAAGGCAATCCCTTCTTATTTGAGGAGATGGCGCAAGGCGAAGCGCCGTGGACGCTGAAACAGCTGGCAGCGCCAGATTTGAACCTGCAGCCCTTGTGTATAAACTACCTCGTGGTAGCAGGTAACTTTGAGTTGAAGTCAGGTTTAATTCACCAGTTACCTTCTTTTCATGGTAATGCAGGGGAGGACGCGAACAAACACTTAATGGAATTTCACTGCGTCTGCGCGGGGATGAAGCCCGCTGGAGTTACGGAGGAGCAGCTGAACATGAGGGCATTTCCCTTCACGCTCAAAGACAAAGCCAAAGATTGGCTGTATTATCTGCCCTCCGGATCGATCACCACGTGGCAGGACATGAAGAGGGTTTTTTCTGGAAAAATACTTCCCTGCGTCCTTGGCCACTACTTTGAGAAAGAGAATATATGGGATCACTCAGGACGTGGGTGAGTCCTTGCACGAATATTGGGAACGTTTTGGGCGCCTGTGCGCAAGCTTCCCACACCATCAGATTGCCGATCAGCTTTTGATACAGTATTTTTATGAGGGGATGACGCCCCACGATCGACAAATCATTGATGCAGCGAGCGGTGGGGCTTTGATTGATAAGACCCCGGTTGAGGCCAAGCAGCTTATCGCAACATGGCAACCAACTCGCAGCAGTTTGGTATTCGAGGGCAGGGGCAAGTCCATAGTGTGACCCAGAGCCATGAACTGATTGAGATGAAGGCCCAGGTGGCCGAGATTGGAAATATGCTGAAAAAGATTGTTGGAGGAAACCGGGAGGCGGAGGAGGTGAATGCAATCGGGGGGTACGCTTCCAACCCGAGGAAGTATGACCCATATTCAAATACTTATAACCCCGGTTGGCGCGATCACCGCAACTTCAGCTATGGGAACAGGGAAGGACAATCTCGCTTCGAAGGCCAGTCTCACGATAGGCCTAACACTTCCGCCCAAGCTCAAGCCTCGAGCTCCTCCAGCTCATTAGAAGAAATGGTGAGAACCATTGTCACAACCACCAGCCAGTTCCAAAAAAAGCTCGAGAAGAGCTTAACTCTCACAAGGCCGAGCTGCAAAACTTGAACAAGCAGCTGACGCAAATGGCTGTGTCAATTAGTAAATTCGAGAGCAAGAGCTCAGGGAAGCTTCCTTCCCAAACCACGGTCAACTCATGTGAAAACGTGAGTGCTATCCAGCTAAGGAGTGGAAAGTCACTTTCCCCCAGAGCCGTGAAGGAAGCCAAGGACAGCCTGAATGAGTCCTCCCAGCCTGCTCCCGAGAATTTGAATGTTGAGAAGAAAAAAGAAATGCATGTGCAGGAGGATGTTGCCAGAGCACCCTTCCCTAGTAGGCTTGCGAAGCCTACTTTGGAATCCGATGATGAGAAGGTCCTTCGTACCTTCTAGAAGGTGATGGTCAACATCCCGCTCCTAGAGGCAGTGAGCCAAGTGCCAAAATATGCCAAATTCTTAAGGAGTTGGTGCACAAAGAAGAGGAAGTCCAGAGGGACTGAGAAGAAAAAAGAGAATGTTTCCGCGATCCTCCCAGGTACGTTGCCCGCCAAGTGCAACGACCCAGGTACCTTTACTATTCCTTGTATGATAGGTAGTAAGGTAGTTAGAAATGCCATGCTTGACTTAGGATCTTCTGTGAACGTTATGTCTTATGCTTTGTTTCTTGAATTGAACTTAAATGAATTGCATGAGTGTAATGTGACTGTCAAGTTAGCTAACGGGTCGAGTGTATGTCCTAGAGGGAAATTGGAAGATGTTCTCGTTAGGGTAGGTGATATGATGTTCCACGCTGATTTTCTTATACTTGATATGAATGAAAAATCCTTGCATGCTTCGTCCTCTATGCTGTTAGGACGCCCTTTCCTTAAGACCGCTAGGGTCAAAATCGATGTGTTTAAGGGTGTCGTTTCTTTAGAGTTTGATGATACAATGCATGAATTTTCATTATTTGAAAAGAAATCTGTGGAGAATGTTTTTGTTGTTGAGAATGGGAGTCTTACCTCGCCCTTGAGGGATGATTCTCATGTCTCCGTTAAAAAATCTGATATGAATATAAATGATGTGACTGCTGTTTTTTGCACTAATAACTGTGATATTCACGTGCTAGAGGCACGAAGAGTGCAAAATGTTTTTAATGATGCTTGCAGGAAGAGTGTGGATGCGGACAAGACTGGAACGTCCCCCGCACTATCAGATTATGGTTGAGTCCGTGGAGAGAATTCAGTCGAGCAAACGACTTTAAAAATTTTGCGCTTCTCGGAGGCACCCGAGCGATGAACTGTTATTCTGTTTTAGTTTAGTTGCTGTTTTTTGTTGCTTTTTAGTTTAATTTAGTCTTACTTAGGTTGCTGTTTTTTTTTTAGGAATATTGGAAGAGAGGAAATTTTGGGCTTCGATGATGAGCGCGCCGCTTCCTTTCCCCCGCCAGCTTCACAAAGAGTCAGGGAAGTGTAGTTTCTCTTTCCCTTTTACTTTATGTATCTGACAGAGTGACATTGAGGACAATGCCAACTTTTGAAGTTGGGGGTGGAGTTGGAGTTATGGGTATGCATGTGTAGTCGGTTGAGCAGTGCTATTTTGAATATTGAAGTGCTTGGGACTCTGTTTACTGTTTTCTGATGATGATAATCTAGGAAATGCATGTTGGAAATCTGAGCACGTTTGATGGACCAAAACGTGGGTATATAATTTGGTTCAATAACCTGCAATAGATATATGGTCAAGTGCAAGTATACAATGTCAATCAAGTAATAAAATGGAAAGTATTCCAAGTATCGTATCCCAAGAGACTGTTGAAGAATTTAGTTTTAGAAAGAATTGTTCTCCGAATGCAATGAAAAGTAACAAAAATAAATTGATAATGTTTGGTTGGTTTTGGGTTGAAAAGAAATAATAAAAACAGGGATCCAATCATGTTTCAGCCCTAAGTTGAGTTTACTTGACAGCCTGTGACCACAGAGTCACCACATAGTACCTTATGCTTTTGGATCAGATTCATCTCCTATTCAGCCTCTTTGCAAGTACCTTTAGGAGTCTAAGCCATTATACTCACGGTCCAGTGGATAATGTGATCTTAGATGGTTAAGAATACAATCCTATTGATCCTATAGTCTTTTGCCCCAATCATCAAGGACAATCGACGAAATCCTATTCCTAGGTTTTTCTGCTACATCACCTTTACGAGAGTCGTTAATTGCCCGACCTGTCCAGTATCGACATTAACATTTCATGCTAATTAAGTGATCAAATTAATATAACATTTTTGCATATATTCAGTAAAGGACGAACCACATAAGGCATAAGGGGTAAAACCGTAATTTACAGCTGTCAAGCTAGCTCATTTCTTAACGGGCATTCACATAATTGAATCCCTTAGGAAAACTTAGCTCATAATGAGAACTAGACTAAAGTACTTCATTGAAAAATAATGCATAAGTACAAAAATTGCTAAAAGGGTAAAATGGTAATTCTACTAAAAAATTAAAGATAAAATGAAAATGGAATAAAAACAGAATGTAAATAATAAATAAAGGACAGAATTGAAATAACAAAGGTTTTGAACTGAAAATTAAATTATAAGTGCGAAAGTTGCTAAAAGGGTAAAATGGTAATTTTTCATGTAAAGTTAAGAACAGAAATAAATGCGAAATAAAAACAGAATGTAAATAGAAAATGTGCAGAATTAAATAGAAAGTAAATCTGGAAATTTTTCCAACTTTCTCTCTCTCGAACTCGTGGTCAATGGATGAAGAGTCTCTACTCGCTCGATTCACGTCGTCAATGCGAATCGAATCCTCGCAGCACCTTCCTTTCGGAGCTGGCTGAAGTAGAACTATTACAGAGGAGTGGTGCGCTCTTGTTTGGAATTTTGGGAATTTGGGTGAGTTCTTCGAGAGAGAAAGGAGGTTGATCGACTATGTGGAAATTGATTGTGGTAAAGAAATGATCGATGATTTGAATGAAGGCTTGAGGTGCCTTTTATAGGCCTTAGAGTTTGTTTGGAGGTTGCTAAAATGAGGGAGAAATCTTTGGAAATGTTTGTTAGGTCAAATATGGAGTAGGTTGGCTGAATCTTTGGAAGATCTTTGACAAAATATCTCAACCAATTCGTTTGACCAGTCAACTGCACTCTGTGGCCTCTTATGTGGCCACAAGCTGGATTCTGCACTCTGTGACTCCTCTGTGGCCACAAGCTGAAGCAGAATACAGTTTTCCTGAAAATAATTAAAACAACATTAATTCTTATAAAAAATGACTCTTTTACCCTCTTAATTGCTTCATAATGACAAAACGACCTTGAGCATGTGACTTTCCTATTTTTATTCTTTTCTTATCAATTACATGCACAATTATCTTTAATTCAACTCAAAAAGTCAATTAATGAGTATGCTTTAAAGGGTAAAAACATGACATAAATGACGTTCATCAACGTTCATAATCTAGTTTTTGCATGAGTTTTGCATTTATTAGGTTCATGTCAAAAATTTTAATTTTTTTTCTATTGCTCCCTTGCATCTTTCGCGCACTTAGCAACCTCGTCTTAGATTCCGTAGGCTTAGTAAATTGCATGTAGCACTAATTCTCGTTGTCACCCCGAAAGGCACCCATAGGTAGCTTGTTGCATGAGAGTTAGTGGTTGGTTAATTGAGATAGCGTATGCTAAGCCTAATGTAAAAAAAAAATATAGAAAAGCATGTTGGATAGAAAATCCTCTCGAGGCGCTCCTCCTTCTTATTAGTGCACTTAAGAATTGAGCGTTAGTCCTTAAAAACATGAAGTTTATGCATGAATTTGACGTGTTAGTGATGGAGCGACATGCGCAGCGGAAAGCGATTTCGGACCGATGATACTCTAATTTCATCAATTTAACAAATAGTAAACATGCTCAAAGCGACGGAAATAAGAAATTAGAAATACATACCCTTGTAGCTCCAATTTCTTCAAGTCCGGCGACCGTTCCTCGTCACGAACTCTTCCGGCCTCTTCTCACGAACGCCCCGAGGACCACCCGAGGTAGTCCCGCTATCCTCGGCGTCTCGCAACGGAGTGGTGGGACTCCGAAAAGAAGAGAAAAAGAAAAGAAAGGAGATGAAGAAGGATGGAAAGAATTGAAGGCAGAGGGCTTAGACCATTCAAAAAATGAAACTTGAGAAGATTTTTTTAAATTCATATACCCAACTTCACTTGTTACTCTGCACTTCTCTCTTTTTCAAAACGTATCCTCTGCCCTTTTATTCCTTTCTTAAATGTGGCCATCACCCTTTTCTTAAGAGTTAAGAAAGCCATAATATATATATATAAATATAATAATTATTATTATTATTTAAAAATAAGAATAATAATTTTTATTTATTATTATTATTATTATTTAAAAATAATAATAATAATTTTTATTTATTAAACTTTTAATAAATAAAATATATATATATATGTATATATATATAATTATTAATTAAACTTTTTAATTAATAAATATTATTTAATTCAATATCAAATATTAATTAAATAATATGGCTAAACCCGGTTTTCCGAAAACCGACTTTTTTTACACATGAATCCTATCCATGTTTTAGGCCATTCTCATATTTAAATCATATTTAAATATGTTCATCATTCTTCCACAAAACGAATTTGAACAATTCAAATTCTTTTTCTTTTTAATTTCTCTTATACTGTTGCACGACGTTATCCGAGCTAGCCAGGAGAACCTAAAGGACCTACAGATCATGAGCTCCAACGATACGAGATTATCCGGTCAAAACTCTTTTAACCGAACTAATCAACATTCGTTAACCCCCGGAGACTCCACTATAGTCCGAGGGTTGCACTCTCCTCACTGTAGATATATTTTGTCCTCTTGATATAACCGTCATGGGTAAGTCGATCCTTCACAGGTGTCCGTTATCACAGCTAGGTCTTTTAAACCGTTTAACCTCTGTGATACCTCTTGTTCCTTAAGTACCACTGACACCTCTAATGAACATTTAATCTGTGATCCAATCATCAGATCAGAATCCTCTTCACACAGAAGAGGATGAGGCCTCATGTTCAAGCCCCGGAGTCAGCTATTAAGGGAACACCTATCTACTAGACCCTAAAGAGGGTAGGAGTGAATTCCATCTTGCTACACTATGTCCCCAACTACCTATTCGAGTTTATCCCCAAGTTGGTGGGCTTATTGAGCGGGCAACTTGCCACTCTCACCCATACAAGTCTAAGGATACTCTTGAATAAGCAGGAGTTCATAGTAAGCTCAGGATTAAGAACGAGTTACCTTAGGTCATCAAAAATGATAAAGTCGGTCTCACTAGTAAACGGTGTTATAAAGAGAAAACGACTTTATTGTGGTTCTGTCTAATGCAAACTCATTGCATAGGACGCCCCCGCTCGCACATCTCTATGTGAAACGATTCGGATCACATCGTTTTGTACAATACAAAGCGAGCCGCATCCAATAGTGTTACCAGAATAAGGTACCCGGCCTTATCCGTATACTATAGACCGTTTTGACTGACTACTTGAGCTTGACCCACAATCATGTCATACATGAAGCTCAAGTACTCATATTCAGCCAAGGGTGTTGATATTGGTACAAGTTAATGCAAACACGTTTCACTATATTCAATAAACACCTTTACTGAATAAACCTCAATAACTCTTTATTGCGTTAGTAGACATATTACATTTACAACGTTTACAAACCACGAGTGTTAGGACATAAAACCCAACAAATTCCCACTTGGACTAACATGTCCGTGGGACGAATGCTGGTCAGGAATACAAAGTATCTCCCACTGTCCTATTTAGCAGCTCGCAACCCCAGACTCTCCAGGTGTCTCTCAAACACTTTAGCCGTGAGAGACTTTGTAAACGGATCAGCAACATTGTGCTCTGAGGCAATCTGTGTGACGATCACATCTCCTCGTTGCACTATCTCCCTGATAAGGTGATATTTCCGCTCGATATGCTTCCCGCGCTTATGACTCCGAGGTTCTTTAGAATTTGCCACAGCACCACTGTTATCACAATAAAGTGTGATGGGCAAATTCATATTTGGAACAACTTCCAAATCTGTCAAGAACTTCCTGAGCCATACTGCTTCCTTTGCTGCTTCACAAGCTGCGACGTATTCAGCTTCCATGGTGGAGTCAGCAATACAACCTTGCTTGATACTTCTCCACACTATAGCCCCTCCGTTAAGAGTGAACACTGATCCTGATGTAGATTTCCGAGAATCTAGATCAGTCTGAAAATCAGAGTCAGTGTATCCTGCCAGGATCATATCCTTAGGCCCATACACGAGCACATAGTTCCTCGTTCTCCTAAGATACTTGAGGATATGTTTAACGGCGGTCCAGTGATCATATCCTGGATTAGACTGGTACCTACTGACAATTCCGACTGCAAAACAGATGTCAGGTCTAGTGCATAACATAGCATACATCAGACTGCCAACTGCAGATGCATACGGAATCCGTCTCATGTCCTCAACTTCTTGAGGTGTCTTAGGAGACTGTTCCTTAGACAAATGAATCTCATGCCTAAACGGCAGCGGACCTTTCTTGGAATTCTGCATCGAATATCTAGATAACACCTTATCTATATATGATGCCTGAGAGAGTGCTAGCGTTCTGTTCTTGCGATTCCTTACGATCTGAATCCCAAGAACAAACTGAGCCTCTCCCAAATCTTTCATTTGGAATTGGGTTGCTAGCCACAGTTTTACGTCAGTAAGAACCCCTACATCATTCCCAATGAGTAGTATGTCGTCTACATACAAGACTAAGAAAGCTATAGCCTTATTGACAATCTTCTTGTAAACACAAGGCTCGTCAATATTCTGTTCAAAGCCATAAGATTTGATCGCAGTATCAAACCTTATATTCCAGGATCTAGATGCCTGTTTCAACCCATAAATGGATCGATTCAGCTTGCAAACCTTTTGCTCTTGACCCTGAATTATGAACCCCTCTGGTTGGACCATATAGATACTCTCTTCAAGATTGCCATTCAGTAAGGCAGTCTTGACATCCATTTGCCAGATTTCATAATCATAAAATGCGGCAATGGACAAGAGTATTCTAATCGACTTTAACATGGCAACAGGAGAAAAGGTTTCTTCATAGTCCACCCCTTCTCGCTGGGTAAAACCCTTTGCCACAAGTCGGGCCTTAAAGGTTTGCACCTTACCGGCCTGGTCTCGTTTCCTCTTGTAGATCCACTTGCAACCGATGGGTCTTTCACCATCTGGTTGATCTACAAGACTCCAGACTGAATTGAAGTACATAGACTCCATTTCGAGGTCCATGGCTTTGAGCCACTGATCCTTGTCTACATCTGTCATTGCCTGTTTAAAGGTCAATGGATCCTCAATTCCATCATCAGGTATGACGAATTGAGTCTCAGACAAGCCGATGTAAGGCTCTCTCAACTCTTGAGAAGGACCAGCCTGATCAACAACTCTTGTTGATCCCTCTGTAGCTTCCCTGGATAATTCGGACAAAACTATTTTGCTCGAAGGTTGATGATCTCTCATGTGGTCCTCCTCTAAGAACGTGGCATTAGTCGACACTAATACCTTGTCCTCTCGAGGATCGTAAAAGAAACCACCTTTCGTTTCTCTGGGATAGCCTACAAACAGGCACAATTTCGAACGATATTCCAATTTCTTTGGACCGGGTACTAGCACATGTGCTGGGCACCCCCAAATTCTGTAATGACGTAAACTAGCTTTACGCCCTTTCCAGAGCTCAAAAGGTGTTTCAGAAACACTTTTCGAGGGAACAACATTCAAAATGTATACAGCAGTCTCTACTGCGTATCCCCAAAACGAACTTGGCAGCTGAGCATAACTCATCATAGAACGAACCATGTCCAACAGGGTTCTATTTCTCCTTTCGGATACACCGTTCTGCTGCGGTGTTCCGGGCGCCGAGAGTTGAGATACGATTCCATGTTCTATCATATAGTCATGGAATCTAGTATCCATATACTCTCCACCTCGATCACATCGGAGTGTTTTTATCGATTTACCTAATGTGTTCTCAACCTCTGCCTTATACTCAATGAAGTTTTCAAGAGTTTCGGACTTACGATGCATTAGGTAAAGATAGCCGTACCTAGAATAATCGTCAATGAAGCTGACAAAATATTCATACCCTCCTCGTGCTTTGACATTCAAAGGACCGCAGAGATCCGAATGCACGATTTCTAGAGGTTCTTTTGACCTATAACCTTTTCCAGTAAAAGGTCGTTTGGTCATCTTGCCCTCAAGACATGACTCACAAGGCGGTAAAGAGTTGTCCTCTAAACGATTTAGGAGACCACTCTTAACCAACCTCCCAATCCTATTGAGATTAATGTGGCCTAGTCTCAAGTGCCAAAGATAGGTACTAGGAGAAAGCTTCTGCCTTTTAGTTTGAGTTTCAGCTGTTTTAAACATTTCAGTGTTCAAAATAGCTTGAACCTCTGTCGGTCTTAACACATATAAGTTGTTTTCAAGTTTAGCAGAACAAACTTGCATACCTCTTTTGCTAATGATGGCTTCATTATCAGCAAAAGATACTTTATACATTTGTTCTAATAAACAAGCTATAGAGACTAGGTTCCTTTTGAAGCTAGGAACCAATAGCACATTTTCTAACAAAATGTAACTATCTCTATAAGACAACTTAACAGTTCCCACTGCTTTAGCTAAGACAACCTCTCAAGTACCAACTCTGAGAGTTATCTCATCTTTAGCTAGCGGCTGCCAGGAACTAGTTTCCTGAAACGAAGAACAAACGTGATTAGTGGCTCCTGAATCGAGGATCCAGGCATGACTATCATTTTCCACTAAGCACGTTTCTACAACAAGCAAATCATATTTACTTTGTTGTTTCGTCTCAGCACGACTCATAACTGAGCTGGGAAGAGGACAATCCTCTGTTAAGACAGGCCTAAGATCATCACGAACAAGAATCATATTCGAGTTCGTTTTCCAGGTCTCGTATTTTTCGCCAGTTAACTTAACCGAAGCTAATACGTTTTTAAATGAGCTAGACATGCTGAAAAGAAATGTAAATCTATTAGTGAAACGGTTTTAACCTATTTAAACCAATCAGAAAGTTTAGCAGTAAATAAAGTACCCAAGCTCTTTATTTAGATGCAACGATACTTTAGTGAGTGAGAATGGTTGCTACCGTAGGGCAGTCAAGCACCCTTTCACTAAACCAAGACATTCTTGACTAAATGCTAATACCAGAATAACTCTTATTCCTATAGCATCTTAGTTATCGTTTTTGGTCAAGATTTACTAACACCTTAGCAAATCTGCAAGTGTGACCCTCCATTTTTAGAACACACAGGACGGCCCCAACATAGCAACCGTATGGAATGTCAGTGTTGGGAATGGCCCTATGTTTCTTTATCCAAAAATGGTGATTGAGGTGTTTGATCTCCCATGCCCAGCCCTCCGTTTGGATGGTGCCCCAAGGGCAGCCTGCAGGCGGAACATGGGAATCTCACGGTTCAATCCAATGGAGGAGACCGTAGGATGTACTGACGTACTTCCTTCTCCCACTTACTATAGATACTTACTCCATTCACCTTGCTATTGAAAGTTGCAAACACCACCCGTCTGGAGATGCCCCATATGGCATCATGAGGCCAAGCAAAATTCTCACGATGTGAACTTTAGGGAGTGCGTAGCAGGAGAGGGATATATCATATATTCCTTCTCAACACATCTACTAAGTATCATATTCGGTTTTAGGGTAAATTACTCAGGTTTTATCCGGCTAAGAAATTAAAACCTTAAGTCTAGGTAAACTTTTTACCTGAGATGTCTAGGTTATTAACAAGTTTAATTAACCTCATACCTCTCGCGCACGCTCATAAAACCAGGTTAACTTTACTCAAGTACCGGATCGTCCCCAGGTAGGAGGTGTTCCGTAAACCGTCAACTTAAATACCTCCAACCTCGAACAGAATTTCACCGGGTGAGTTTCTCATAACCTTAGTATTTACGTGATAACGACCTATTCATCTAATGAACCGGACGTCTCAATTAACCCTAAATGAACATGCGTTTCTTTGTTATAGATTTTAAAAAAGTCTATCCAATTTTACAACGCTTTGCAAAAACTTAGACTTACTATAACAACTCTACATGCTTCTCAAACATGCATCACTAAGGCATGACAAGTTGAATATTTAATTTCATAATCAATATAACACTTATTTCGATTATGTTTTTTTTTTTTAAATATACAACTCCTAATTCATAAATTAATATAACACTTATATCAATTATAATGAATTAAGCATGCATCCTATACATTATAACAATTATAACATACAATATGCATCTAAAATTGGATGTTTAATTTCATAATTAATATAACACTTATATTAATTATTCTATTAAGCAAACAACAACTAATTCATGAATTAATATAACTCTTATATTAATACCCATGAATTAAACATGCATCCTATATATTATAACACTTATAACCTACAATATGCATAAAACCAGGGCAACCTATGTTGTATATTTAATTTCATAATTAATACAACACTTATATCAATTATTGTATTAAATTAGCAACATTTGATTCATGAATTAATATAACTCTTATATTAATACTCATGAATTCCCAAATATGCATACTATATATTATAACACTTATAACATATTTTCAATGCATGAAGCATGCTTCCTACGGTGGGATTTTAAATCTATATGGCATACTATATGCACATACAAACATGGAATTTCATTAAAACATACATTCGCAATGCATAATTAATTAAACACACTAAAGTGGATCGATTTTGGCATTTAGCAAGCAATAACTATTTTATTACAAGCTTGAACAACAAGCTAAGTCTTGAGCGGACTTCGAACTCTTCGCACCGCCTTTGACCAACTTGCTTCCTCGAACGCTTCGGCCAATTTCTCTTCGAATTTCTCCTCGTATAGCCTAGAACAAGTTTGAACTTATACCGAACATTTCGGCGAGCTCCAAACTCGAGCTTCTTTCACAAAGAAACCTATATGGACTCTAATGACTCTAAAAATACAGACTTTTTTAGCACGCATTAAAGCCCATACATTCTCGGGCAATTACAAATTAGGAAATTCAAAAAGAAACTATGCCAAAATCGATATTCACTTTAGACGCCAATTCAGAAACAATTTCTAAATTAAAATACCCACCAACTTAAATTGATGCAAATTGAGTTAATCACAAAATCGCTCTGATACCAATTGATGGAGCGACATGCGCAGCGGAAAGCGATTTCGGACCGATGATACTCTAATTTCATCAATTTAACAAATAGTAAACATGCTCAAAGCGACGGAAATAAGAAATTAGAAATACATACCCTTGTAGCTCCAATTTCTTCAAGTCCGGCGGCCGTTCCTCGTCACGAACTCTTCCGGCCTCTTCTCACGAACGCCCCGAGGACCACCCGAGGTAGTCCCGCTATCCTCGGCGTCTCGCAACGGAGTGGTGGGACTCCGAAAAGAAGAGAAAAAGAAAAGAAAGGAGATGAAGAAGGATGGAAAGAATTGAAGGCAGAGGGCTTAGACCATTCAAAAAAATGAAACTTGAGAAGATTTTTTTAAATTCGTATACCCAACTTCACTTGTTACTCTGCACTTCTCTCTTTTTCAAAACGTATCCTCTGCCCTTTTATTCCTTTCTTAAATGTGGCCATCACCCTTTTCTTAAGAGTTAAGAAAGTCATAATATATATATATATAAATATAATAATTATTATTATTATTTAAAAATAATAATAATAATTTTTATTTATTATTATTATTATTATTTAAAAATAATAATAATAATTTTTATTTATTAAACTTTTAATAAATAAAATATATATATATGTATATATATATAATTATTAATTAAACTTTTTAATTAATAAATATTATTTAATTCAATATCAAATATTAATTAAATAATATGGCTAAACCCGATTTTCCGAAAACCGACTTTTTTTACACATGAATACTATCCATGTTTTAGGCCATTCTCATTTTTAAATCATATTTAAATATGTCCATCATTCTTCCACAAAACGAATTTGAACAATTCAAATTCTTTTTCTTTTTAATTTCTCTTATACTGTTGCACGACGTTATCCGAGCTAGCCAGGAGAACCTAAAGGACCTACAGATCATGAGCTCCAACGATACGAGATTATCCTGTCAAAAATCTTTTAACCGAACTAATCAACATTCGTTAACCCCCGGAGACTCCACTATAGTCCGAGGGTTGCACTCTCCTCACTGTAGATATATTTTGTCCTCTTGATATAACCGTCATGGGTAAGTCGATCCTTCACAGGTGTCCGTTATCACAGCTAGGTCTTTTAAACCGTTTAACCTCTGTGATACCTCTTGTTCCTTAAGTACCACTGACACCTCTAATGAACATTTAATCTGTGATCCAATCATCAGATCAGAATCCTCTTCACACAGAAGAGGATGAGGCCTCATGTTCAAGCCCCGGAGTCAGCTATTAAGGGAACACCTATCTATTAGACCCTAAAGAGGGTAGGAGTGAATTCCATCTTGCTACACTATGTCCCCAACTACCTATTCGAGTTTATCCCCAAGTTGGTGGGCTTATTGAGCGGGCAACTTGCCACTCTCACCCATACAAGTCTAAGGATACTCTTGAATAAGCAGGAGTTCATAGTAAGCTCAGGATTAAGAACGAGTTACCTTAGGTCATCAAAAATGATAAAGTCGGTCTCACCAGTAAACGGTGTTATAAAGAGAAAGCGACTTTATTGTGGTTCTGTCTAATGCAAACTCATTGCATAGGACGCCCCCGCTCGCACATCTCTATGTGAAACGATTCGGGTCACATCGTTTTGTACAATACAAAGCGAGCCGCATCCAATAGTGTTACCAGAATAAGGTACCCGGCCTTATCCGTATACTATAGACCGTTTTGACTGACTACTTGAGCTTGACCCACAATCATGTCATACATGAAGCTCAAGTACTCATATTCAGCCAAGGGTGTTGATATTGGTACAAGTTAATGCAAACACGTTTCACTATATTCAATAAACACCTTTACTGAATAAACCTCAATAACTCTTTATTGCGTTAGTAGACATATTACATTTACAACGTTTACAAACCACGAGTGTTAGGACATAAAACCCAACAGTTAGGCAACTCGAGGTGGAGAGAAAAAGTGAATAAATTGTTGGTTCAAAGAACCTCAATAAAAGAGTACAAAGTACTCGTGAAAAGAAAAAGGAATGAGAAAAATACTTAGGTCTCTTAATTTGCTTCTCTCTCTCGTGTAAGTCAAGTGTAGACTGTTCTTAAACGCTAGAAGTAGGGGGAAAACGGGATGTCGTGTTGCATGAGGTTTTTTCGAGTTTATGTGAGTTTTGGAGTGGTTGGCTAGCACACACGCACGTTAGGGGGCAATAGTTAATTTTTGATATGTTCATAGTAAATGCATGCACGAATTGCTTTCATGATTATGTTGTGTTTAAATTTTCAAAATGCATGGAGGTTTGAGTTAGTAGCATGTAGGCGTGTCCTTAGAGTCAATTTCTTTGTAGCACTTGCTCGAGGACTAGCAAGGTTTAAGTTGGGGGTGTTTGATAACTCCATTTTGGAGCTATTAAATACTGCCTAAGTGTAGCTAAAAGTCCGCGTTTAATTGGTTAATCTATCTCGTTTGTAGGAGAAATGCGACAAAGAGCTCGTGCGTCCATTGGACCCGTTCGAAAGCTAAAAGCGGAGTTTTAACGCCTCAGGAGTGCATCGGGAAAGGGCAAATCGATCCAAAAAGAAACGGACCAAAATTGCCTAGGAGAGGCAATTTTTCCAGCCCCAAACCCGAGAGCTAGCGTCGAGACCCTGCTGCGGCGTCAAGACGCTCCGGAGGAGGCGCGCGCAAGGAATCATCGGGCCAGCGTCGAGACGCTGCCCTAGCTTGTTTGATAATGGGTTGATCATTTTCAGGTTCCAAAAGGACTCAGCTAGGGACTGGGTTTTAGAGAATGGCCCCTTTCGGTCAAGCCCATCCCTTGAGCCCATCCCAAGTGGGCCAAGCCCATTTCGGTCAAGCCCTTTTCCAATCAAGTCAAGCCCACTTGGGCCAAACCCATTAACACTAATGGTTTGATCATCTTCAGGTTCCAAAAAGACTCAGCTCGGGACTGGGTCCTGGAGAATGGCCCCTGGCACATTGGGGGTAAGCCTATCCTTCTGAGGCAGTGGGTCCCTGGGATAATCCCTAAGACCTTTGTCTTCGATAAAATTCCTGTGTGGGTCAAGTTCTTTCATGTTCCTATGGAATTGTGGACCACTGCTGGGCTGAGTAATATTGCGAGCACGGTTGGTGTTCCTTTGTGGCTGGATAAGCCTACAAAGGACAAAACGTGCTCCTCGTATGCTCGGGTTTGTGTGGAGGTTGCGATTGATGCCCCTCTTCCTAGTAAAGTTGGGGTCACTATCTATGGGGTAGACCACACTATCCCAATTGAGTATGAGTGGAAGCCCAAGCAGTGCCTGTCTTGCCGTGTCTTTGGTCATTCGGACACAGGTTGTCCGAAACAGAATGTGGGTTGTGTCGATCCCATCCTCACTACTCAGGTGTCTGCTGAGGGTGAGGTCAAGGTCCCGGCCCAGAATGAGGGCGTGGACTCGGATCAGGTAGTGGTTGATAGTGGGGAAGGCCAACAAGCCTCCTCTCTTGAGGTTGGTGATGAGTTTCTCCCTGCGGAAGGGAAATCTCGTAGGCGTAAACAAAACAGGAAGAGGGCTGCGAAGTCCCTGGCTGCGACAGACTCGTCTGCCCATCCCATTGCCTTGATTAGCCTCCCGAGTTTTCCTATTGGCCCCAACTCTAGGCTTTCCCGTTCTCCTGAGCCCCTAAAGGGGGTCCGCGTGACCAACTCTTTCGGTCCTCTAGATGCTTCCTCGGAGTGTGCTTTGGCCTCCCCGAGGGTGGTTTCCTTAATGGAAAAGACGATCTGTGACAGTGTGGACCCTCGATGGTGTCAGGATGCCATTGTTTCCCCTTCTACTTCCTATGTCTAGTTGGTGCTCGTGGAATGTGCGCGGTCTCACTGACCCGACAAAAGGACGTTGTGTTCGTTCCTTTTTGCAGTCTGAGAATATTGGTTTCTGCAGTCTGGTAGAAACTAAGGTTAAGGCTCATCAGTTTGACTTCGTGTTTCGTTCCTTTGGGGCCGATTGGCAGTGCGTGTGTAGTTATGGGGATAGTGGCCTGGGTCGTATTTGGGTGTTATGGCGTTCTCGCCGGTTCTCTTTCTCTCCTAGCCTGATTAGCCCTCAGTTGGTTACTGTTGCGTGCTCAGTGTAAAAGATAAATAAGCAATAAGGTAGAGAGAGCACTTAGAACATGCAAGCATACATGGTCTCACAGCAAGTAGTTAGTATATTTCATTCGTTTTTTCCACAGAGACTTATGTTTAGCTATTCGCGAAGTGTATTTGTTAAGAAAGATGGGGTGGATTTGAAGGGGTAAAATTGGTTTTTAATTATCTAATTTTTGCTGAATGTGTAAAGGGATGCAACATAAACAAATTAAAGTTGAAATCAGACTCAAAGGACAAGAGATGGAATTGATAAACGAAGAAGAACACAGCTAAACAGAATGATAAAATGGCAGAATTGCGAGGACCGCAATGTTACCGCAATTGAATAACAGCGAAAGTGTGTAAATGGGTGAATTTAAGGCTACTAATGACTATCCTATAGGCATTTTATTACGATTCTCAAGCCCTGGATCAACTCTCTATACATCAAGCTCACTCTATCTCAAGTATCGTCCGATTCCATGCATTAGAGTCTTAAGTTTACTCGACTTCAAAGTAAGGTCTTAAGCATCTTGTTAAAACAGGAGTGTTTAGTTTGTACTAGGAAAACGCTTATTCCTAAGCCGTTTTCTGATTACCGTGAAAGGCTAGCATGATTATATGACTCTGAACTCTTACTCCTTCCAGAGGTTAGGAGTTCTTTGGACAAAATGGATGGCCAATCGAAATTGCCCGTGGGATGAAGCTTACATACAATCAATGTTTCGAAGGCGATCCTACATGCTTGGTTCACGTTTTTTAGCCTATAGTTCTGTCATTAGCATGCCCCTAAGTGACTTAGCTACTCATGGATATATGGAGAACAGAAAGGGTAGATAAAACAGACATGCTTAGAAGAGAAATGTGCTTAAAACAGCAAGACAAAACCGTAGCAGAAAAAGGTGGAAACTGTGAAATGCAGAATTGTACTTTGATTACTTTGAGTGTTTGAACGACAAAGGAAAGCTTTGAAAGAAATGATTCCAAGACAGACAACAACGAAATGCAGTAAGTAAAACACTAAACTAGAACAACCACTAATCAAAGCTGGAAATGAGAAGAAAAAGACAGAAAAGCAGTAAAGGTTGCTTGAAAGCTTCGTTGCAGTCGCCTCGAATGAACGGGATGAGAGGTCAGCCTTGCTTGGATGAATCCAATCGAGAGAGAAGAAGAATCTCCTCTCCTTCCTATCAGATTATCGATTCCAACAGCTGAGACTCTCACTCCAACAGACGGTAAAGGAAAACAGAGAGAAATGATGGACTGCGAGAAGACTTCTGCGCTTCGAATGATGCTCAAACCTCCGACTTTGGCCCCCTTTTATAGTAGTTTGCAGGTGCGTTTGGGCCAAGGAGAACCATCAATCTTCAACGTCATATATCAGAATGGATGGAGGAGAAAGAACGAATCCCTGAAATTACGGAAATTAACAGAAAAGGATCAGTCAACTTACGGTTTTCACTTGAATAATTGCGGCCTCAGCAATGTTTTCGCAATGCTGTCGCAATGCAGTTTTTTCATTCTTTTCCTTCGGTTTTGAACCCTTTTCTTTCCTATTGTGCATAAGTCCTAATTTACCTACCTTCTTCTCATTCTCATATTTAAGCATAGGTCTAGGCTAAATGCTATCAAAAACACCTAAAAGTGCACATCTTCTTAAGCTAAATGGGTCCTAAATAAGTCACTTTCAGAGACTTAACACACCCCCAAACTTAAGGCTTTGCTTGTCCTCAAGCATACTAAGGACTTCCCTAGGCTGCTGTTTCTCCTTGTTTAACCACCTACTGACTCCCTTATACCCCTATCTATAGCACTGCTGTCCTGTGACACACTTCTCAGTTTAAAACTCCCCTTGCTTCTTCTGACTTTGCCTGCCTAACACTCACCTGCTTCTATTAACTCCCTACAACTGATCTATTTGCTTTTGTCATATCATGCCACTATCCCTAAGGTTTCAAATTCTGCCTAGCTTTACCTCAGACTCAGTACATGCTTCTAGCTTTATTTTTAATGTGTCTAGGATTCCTTAGAGTCATGCCAGTCTTAGTATTAACGGTGACAGTGGTACTTTTAAAGAACAACCTAAACCCTGGCATCACTACATTGGATAAACACTCATCTCCCTAAACAACCCTACAAGTTATAACTTTGTGCTTAGCTAATTGAGGATCAGAGTTCTTTTTAAATAGGACATCTAAGCCACAAAGTTGCAACTCCTAGGTATACATTCTTCCTCCCTACTTTTTCCTTTTTTCCTTTCTCAGGTGGAGCCTTTCCTTTGGTTGCCTTTTGATGCAATGCCACTTGTGGGTTACACACTTGGCACTGATTACTCAGCAACCTAAGAGAGACTCCCCTCCTTATTCTATTTTTCATTTTTTTTTTTTTTTTCAGTTCATTATTTTTGTCAAGGAGAAGAAGAATGCTTATGTTTTAAGGGAGAGAGGAATGTTCCTAGGCCTAGGGTGGCCTCCCCCAAACTTCAACTACTCATTGTCCCCAATGAGTGTCTGAGGTGGCACACCCCCAAACTTTCTAGAAGCATCTAGTCTAAGGTAAAACAAAGAGAATCTAAAAGCCCTAGGCATAGACAGAACATTCTAAAAGAAAATATCACAGCAGCAGGAATTTGAAAAACAGACAGGCAAGGACTTACAGCTATGCATGCTGAGCTATTTAGAGGTTAATTTAAACTATCAAAGGGTGTCCTATGACACTCATCCAGCATGCATTTAGATAAGCTATATAAGGTAGTCAAGATAGCAGCAAAAGACAGAATTTAAACAGAACCAGCCTAGCTAAACAGTCAGTCAAAAACATGCATTTACTAATAAAAATTGCGGATTCTGCAATTATTTCGCAATAGATACAGGGCAGATATATCAGTGATCAGGGCCCCTATGCATGCTTTTTCCAGTCATTCAAGCTATACAAAAATGAAACTAAACTAATCTACCTATTCAGCTACCATCAGACTACACTAAACAAATTTAAACAGCAAAAAAAAAGAATTAAAGACAGACCAAATATTAACTCAAAACAACAGAATTCACATGGTTCGACGAAAAGCAGTTTGATTATTATATTTTTTTTCTTTTAAGGAACAGAAATACTCCCTTGTCAATCTGCCTCATATGGATATTCTTCAATGTTTCGAGGCATCACTTTTGCTCCTTTAAGATACTTAAGTCTTGATTTACGGGGTCGGACATTCTGCCACACCTTGAATTTGTTGATTCTTTCAAAGAGACTGCATGTTATAACATCCCAAGGTTTGTACTTTCTGTGCGTTGGTTTTGTTTCTACAATATTTGCTACAACATAGCTTTGATGCGATGAGACTTCTTTTTCTGACACAACTCTTTCTAACTCCTTCAGCTGGAGCATTTGTGGTGGTGGTGGCTCAACTCTTTCATTGGTGGAGAAGCTTGCTACAACCTCAAACATTTCAAATTCTTGTTCCTCAAGCAGCGCATTAGTCTCTTTGGCCTCATCCAGCACAATTTCATTTTTCTCAACTGTCACCAACTCCACCATTTCATATGGAGATTCCATTGGATCACTCTTCTCAGATTCGAAGGTAACAAAAGATTCATCATCATAAAAATCGAACATCTGAGGGCATGGTGGTAGTGATTTTGCTATAGCAAGTAGCTCTTGTAAGTCATTTGTGAGCTGAGCTAATTGCACATCCATTCTCCTCATGGATGCATCATTCCTTTCCATGAATTCTATCCATAGTGCCTCCAAAGTGGGTGATAATTCTTCACTTGGAGTTGGGGCATAATGTTGATAGTTTTCATGTTGGGGGAACTCTTCATAATGAGCAATTTGCACATGCTCTTCCCAAGGATTATTTGAGAGTTGCCACTGATCATGTTCACACATGTATGAATAATGGTTGTCATAGCTTTGTTGATATTGCCTCTCTTGATAATTCAATGTTGGCCAATTCTCCAAGTTATGATTATCCCCACAATAAGCACATGGCTGGTAAAATCCTTCAAACTGTTGTGGGCAAACTCGTCCTCCAATTAAGTTCTGCAGCGTATTCATTTACTTTGTCGTACCCATACGTTTTCCACCTGCAAAGTTTCTCTCTGTTGCGAGTTGAGGTTTGGAAACTCTTTCATAAACTAGCTTGATAGTACCTGTAAAGGAAATGAAAGAAGATTAGCTCCAATAGATATTAAGAGTTGGTTTTCTAACTTAACAAACTTCGTTTTCACTAAACTAAATCCCCGGCAGCGGCGCCAAAAACCTGTTGCGTGCTCAGTGTAAAAGATAAATAAGCAATAAGGTAGAGAGAGCACTTAGAACATGCAAGCATACATGGTCTCACAGCAAGTAGTAAGTATATTTCATTCGTTTTTTCCACAGAGACTTATGTTTAGCTATTCGCGAAGTGTATTTGTTAAGAAAGATGGGGTGGATTTGAAGGGGTAAAATTGGTTTTTAATTATCTAATTTTTGCTGAATGTGTAAAGGGATGCAACATAAACAAATTAAAGTTGAAATCAGACTCAAAGGACAAGAGATGGAATTGATAAACGAAGAAGAACACAGCTAAACAGAATGATAAAATGGCAGAATTGCGAGGACCGCAATGTTACCGCAATTGAATAACAGCGAAAGTGTGTAAATGGGTGAATTTAAGGCTACTAATGACTATCCTATAGGCATTTTATTACGATTCTCAAGCACTGGATCAACTCTCTATACATCAAGCTCACTCTATCTCAAGTATCGTCCGATTCCATGCATTAGAGTCTTAAGTTTACTCGACTTCAAAGTAAGGTCTTAAGCATCTTGTTAAAACAGGAGTGTTTAGTTTGTACTAGGAAAACGCTTATTCCTAAGCCGTTTTCTGATTACCGTGAAAGGCTAGCATGATTATATGACTCTGAACTCTTACTCCTTCCAGAGGTTAGGAGTTCTTTGGACAAAATGGATGGCCAATCGAAATTGCCCGTGGGATGAAGCTTACATACAATCAATGTTTCGAAGGCGATCCTACATGCTTGGTTCACGTTTTTTAGCCTATAGTTCTGTCATTAGCATGCCCCTAAGTGACTTAGCTACTCATGGATATATGGAGAACAGAAAGGGTAGATAAAACAGACATGCTTAGAAGAGAAATGTGCTTAAAACAGCAAGACAAAACCGTAGCAGAAAAAGGTGGAAACTGTGAAATGCAGAATTGTACTTTGATTACTTTGAGTGTTTGAACGACAAAGGAAAGCTTTGAAAGAAATGATTCCAAGACAGACAACAACGAAATGCAGTAAGTAAAACACTAAACTAGAACAACCACTAATCAAAGCTGGAAATGAGAAGAAAAAGACAGAAAAGCAGTAAAGGTTGCTTGAAAGCTTCGTTGCAGTCGCCTCGAATGAACGGGATGAGAGGTCAGCCTTGCTTGGATGAATCCAATCGAGAGAGAAGAAGAATCTCCTCTCCTTCCTATCAGATTATCGATTCCAACAGCTGAGACTCTCACTCCAACAGACGGTAAAGGAAAACAGAGAGAAATGATGGACTGCGAGAAGACTTCTGCGCTTCGAATGATGCTCAAACCTCCGACTTTGGCCCCCTTTTATCGTAGTTTGCAGGTGCGTTTGGGCCAAGGAGAACCATCAATCTTCAACGTCATATATCAGAATGGATGGAGGAGAAAGAACGAATCCCTGAAATTACGGAAATTAACAGAAAAGGATCAGTCAACTTACGGTTTTCACTTGAATAATTGCGGCCTCAGCAATGTTTTCGCAATGCTGTCGCAATGCAGTTTTTTCATTCTTTTCCTTCGGTTTTGAACCCTTTTCTTTCCTATTGTGCATAAGTCCTAATTTAGCTACCTTCTTCTCATTCTCATATTTAAGCATAGGTCTAGGCTAAATGCTATCAAAAACACCTAAAAGTGCACATCTTCTTAAGCTAAATGGGTCCTAAATAAGTCACTTTCAGAGACTTAACAGTTACTGGCTCCCTGGTGGACCTGTCTTCTCAGGTTGTGACTCATATTGCCTGTGTGTATAGGTCCAATCTCGAGGCTGGGCGGTCTGCTTTGTGGAGGGAGTTGGCCTTGGCTTGGTCGAGTTGGTCTTCCCCTGAAGTGGTTATGGGAGACTTTAATGAGACTCGCCGGCTGACTGAGAGGAGTGGTGGTAACCATAACATCTCTGCGATGGGAGCCTTTGATACTGCTTTCCTTGAGGCTAACTTGGACTAGTCGCCCCAGGGGTGGCCCGGGAGGTCAGTTGGGAAGGTTGGATAGAGTTTTGGTGAATGCTGAGTGTGCTTCTGCCCGCCCTCTGTGTGTGGTGCAGGTGCATGAGTGGGGTGTTTCTGATCATAGTCCGATGGTGTTCTCTCCTGGCCCTTTTGGTGCTCGTCGGTCCCCGTCCTTTCGGTTCTTTAACCATTGGGGGGAGTCTGATAGGTTTTTGTCTGTGGTTGCTAGTAGGTGGGTGACCCGTGTTGGGGTCTCTCCGCTTGTTAGCTTCGCTCGCAATTTAAAGGGCTTAAAAGTTCTCTAAGGCAGGAGTTTGGGACGCCGATTGCCGTGCTTAGTCAGCAGGTTGTTGATCTTCGCTTGGCCATGGAGGCGGCCCAGGCTGGAGTTTTGGCAGACCCCCTTTCTCCCTCCCTCCAGCTTCAGGCCTCTGAGGCCTCGGATAGGTTCTGGGCATCAGCTAGGTGTGAAGAAGCCTCCCTTTGACAGAAATCGAGGGTTAAGTGGCTGGCGTTAGGGGATAGGAACTTGGGTTTCTTTCACAGGAGCGTGAAAGTTAGGACAACCCGAAATATCTTTTCCTCTCTAGTTGATGGTTCTGGGGCCAGGTTGTCTTCCCATGAGGACATCTCGAGTTCTCTGGTTCATTATTTCCAGGGGCTCTTAGGGTCCCAGGGGGTTGGTTACCGTGACCTTACAGAGCTTTTAAAGCCGATTGTGGGGTTTTTGTGGTCTGATCAGTGTGTAACTGATCTCATCCGCCCTATCTCGAGAGAGGAGGTTCGAGCTGTTCTCTTTTCCATGAGTAGTGCCAAGGCTCCTGGGCCGGATGGCTTCCCAGTGGGGTTTTTCAAAGCTGCTTGGAGTGTTGTTGGGGATGATTTCTGTTCCGCAGCGCTTCACTTCTTTGATACCTCCTTCCTTCCTCCTAGTATCAATGCCACCTCTCTTACCTTGATTCCTAAGAAGGTGGGTGCCTCCCGGGTTGAGGATTTCAGGCCTATTTCCTGTTGTAATGTGTTGTATAAATGCATTGCAAAGGTTTTGGCCAATCGTCTTCGCGTGTGGCTGCCTTCCTTCATAAGTCCGAATCAGTCGGCCTTTGTCCAAGGAAGGAGTATTGTGGATAACATTTTGCGCTGCCAGGAGTTGGTTGGGGGTTACCACCTCAACAAAGGGAGCCCGCGGTGTGTGCTGAAGATTGGTAGATCTACTTTTGGGGTAGTCCAAATTCGAGTTGTCGAGACTCGCCAAAATACAATTTATAAGCCTATAACCAAGGCTTTGCAGCCAGTGGTAACAGGGTCGATCCAAGGAGAAGTTATGAACGAAATTAATATTAAAATTGAAATTAATTAATTGATTGGGTTTCTGTAACGGGGGGGGGGGGCATTTTTCAGCATGCAAAGAAAGCAATTAAACGCTAACGGAAGAATAAAAGGAGAGAGAGACGCGTGCACGGTTTGGGGATTTTCGGGATTTAATTGTTAGACATTTTCAGCTTATCACTTAATCACAAATTCAAGGCATGCAGTTTGTAGTACACACGGACGATTACCCGAGAAGCCCCAAGGTAACCGGCTCCATAGAAATTAATTAGACCACACAATTCTAATTAAACATTATCTAAAATTGCATTAAAGTGATCAGCCCCAAATTTATTCTAGATAGTTACTAGCTAACCGCGACAGAGATTCGAGCACGTAATCAACAACCATCATGCATGACTCGATACTCCGGTTTAGTTTTATCAATCTGTCTTACTTAGTCGAGCAGTGAGACGCACGGTATCGCTACTCTTTAACATTCACAAAATGGTAGAAGACTCGAGTGTCAATCGTCGAATTCTAACACATGCATAGGTTTAAGCAAGAGAGATAAATGCATACAAATCAGCCACCAAATTATGAACTAAGCATGGATTATCAAAACCAAAAGCGTCTAACAAAAATCCCTCAAATATTTCCCAAACCGTTCACCCTTACCTTAGCTGTCCATGGAACGGGTTGTCAATACCGCTCCAAGGGAAGCCATGGAAGACGTCATCAAACTAATACAAAATAAAATCTCATAAACAAGCCACAAATGGCTGAGCTAAAGGAAAAATAGGGGAAAACCGAGAGGAAGAAGAAGAGAAATCGCCAAAAGTTCCAGAAGAAGTGCTGCAAAAATCGTCATTTACAGCCCCTTTAATCGACGTAGCGTCGAGACGCAAGGGCAGCGTCGCGACGCTACGCCCTAATTAATCCGCGTGCGCCTCGCGATGGCGTCGAGACGCTAGGGCAGCGTCTCGACGTTGGCCCGATAATTCCTTGCGCGCGCCTCCTCCAGAGCGTCTCGACGCCGCAGCAGGGTCTCGACGCTTCGGCAGCGTCGAGCTAGCGTCTCGACGCTATAGCTCGACGCTAGCTCTCGGGTTTGGGGCTGGAAAAATTGCCTCTCCTAGGCAATTTTGGTCCGCTTCTTCTCGGATCGCTTTGCCCTTTCCCGATGCACTCCCGGGGCGTTAAAACTCCGCTTTTAGCTCCAAAACGGGTCCAATGGACGCACGAGCTCTTTGCCGCATTTCTCCTACAAACGAGATAAATTAAACATTTAAATGCGGACTTTAGCTATAATTAGGAAGTATTTAATAGCTCCAAAATGGAGTTATCAAACACCCCCAATTTGAATCTTGCTAGTCCTCGAGCAAGGCTACAAAGAAATTGACTCTAAGGACACGCCTACATGCTACTAACTCAAATCTCCATGCATTTTGAAAATTTAAACACAACATAATCATGAAAGCAATTCGTGCATGCATTTACTACGAACATATCAAAAATTAACTATTGCCCCCTAACGTGTGTGTGCGCTAGACAACCTATCCTAAACTCACGTAAACTCGGAAAAACCACATGCAACATCACATCCCGTTTTCCCCCTACTTGTAGCGTTTAAGAACAGTCTAAACTTGACTTACACGAGAGAGAGAAGCAAATTAAGAGACCTAAGTATTTTCTCTTTATTTTTCTTTTCACGAGTACTTTGTACTCTTTTATTGAGGTTCTTTGAACCAAACAATTTATTCTCTTTTTCTTTCCAACCTCAAGCTGCCTAACACGTCAAATTCATGCATAAACTTCACGTTTTTAAGGATTAACGCTCACTTCTTAAGTGCACTAATAAGAAGGAGGAGCGCCTCAAGAGGATTTTCCAACCAACATGCTTTTCTATTTTTTTTTACTTTAGGCTTAGCATAAGCTAACTCGATTAATCGACCACTAACTCTCATACAACAAGCTACCTATGGGGTGCCTTTCGGGGTGACAACGAGAATTAACGCTACATGCAATTGACTAAGCCTACGGAATCTAGGATGAGGTTGCTAAGTGCGCGATAGATGCAAGGGAGCAACAAAAAAAATTTTAAAATTTTTGACATGAACCTAATAAATGCAAAACTCATGCAAAAACTAGATTATGTACGTGCTCAGATTCCCAACATGCATTTCCTAGATTATCATAGTTAGTGGTAACGATATTATTGAACTATCGCCAATCATCGGGTTGTCGAGACCCGCCAAAATGAATTTATAAGTGCCCGAATTCACTAAACTATTTGTAGAGTAGCGGCAACGGGGTCGATCCACAGGGAATTAAGGTAGCTTGACTTAATCTTAATTAAATTTGCAAACTAATAAAACCAATGAAAAATGGGGGATTTGTTGATTTTTAAGTAACTAAGTGGGAACAAAGCAAACGGTAAGACTTTAACTAACGGAGTTTTCGACTCGGGACGATCGAGGATAAATTTAGCGTGCCTCTTGGATCATAGGTTGACGAGTATTATGGTTAAATAATTTAACGAATGCACAGCTCGTCTAAAATTAATAAATAACCCAGACATGCTCCATGGATTTAATTAGACATAAATAATCATGCTAATCAAGCATACCGTTCGGACATTGGCGGCCAACGCTCTCCCAAGACCGAACGGTAGCAACAAGCTAACTGTGACAACTATCTAATTTGGACGCGAAATTAGTATGTCGATTTGGAATTCTAATTCGGGAAGAACGAACACCAAGAGCGTAAGGACGCCAATACGCTCAAGGTGTCATAATTCCTTGTTACTTGGCGGAAACGAGAGGCACGACATCAAATCCTTTAACAAATGAACATGCTCAAAATCAAGGGTGCCTAGTCCTAAATCATTCAAACGTGCTCATAGATTAAGCTAAGAAATAGAATTCAATTCAATAAAATATCCAACCAATTCAGAATTTCAATCCTACAACCTCACCAAGAGTTCAAACTACATTTATCCTTACAATCCCGAGCCAAAAACGAAAAATCTACTCACTCATGACTTGTGTGGTATGGGACGGCTTCAAATCGAGCTTCCTAGCCCCTCCCATGGTGGAAATCAGGCGCGGAGCTCGAGGTAGAAGATGATAATGGCGGCTAAAATCGGACAAAAACATTAAGTAGTCCGTCGTAGCGTCGAGACGCTAGGGCAGCGTCTCGACGCTGCGCCCTAAATAATCCGCGCGCGCGCTGTCGGGGTGGCGTCGAGCGAGCGTCGAGACGCTATCGCTCGACGCTTGCTCTCGGGTTTTTCTTCAATTCAGCGCTTCAGACTTCGGAGCGTCGAGCTAGCGTCGCGACGCTGTCACTCGACGCTAGCTCTCGGGTTGATGCTTGGATTTTTGCCTTCAATTTCCCCAAAGTGCTCAACCTTCATGCCTTTGCATGGATCTTCCCCGGAAGTGTTCTAAGGCCTTTAAATGGCGATATTAAGCTCCGAAAAGCGTCGAAACGCTCCCGAGGGCGAATTACCGAAAACACCTGCAATGATCACATATAAGCAAGATTAAGCCAATAATAAACGTGAATTAGGGACATAATTATAGCTCCAAAGTGGAGCTATCAAACACCCCCAACTTAAATCTTGCTAGTCCTCGAGCAAGGTGGAATTCTGATTAATTAAATAGAACGAGAATGCATGCTAGGGACTCGATTCTCAATACTGGAAAAGACAGGGCATTTGCATTTGAAAGAACAGCTGCATGCATGCATGAGTTAAGAACAATTCGAAAAAATTAAAGATGCATCCCTATTTATGCTTCGGACTTAGCTCCTCGATCTTAGATTTCAACAGGCTTAGAACAACTCTATCTATCCTAAAACTTCGCTTTCCCCCTACTTATGGCTAAACAGAATAGTCTAAGGGCAATTCGTCGCCAATGCAAGTAATATATCGCAAGGCATCTTTTCTCTCTTTTCCATTGATCTACATGAGCGCCTAACATGTCAATTTTACTTTCGTTTCAGCTTGCCTGCAATTTCATTGCACAGTGCATCTGAGTACGGGCAAAATTCACATTTTTAAGGACTAGCGTTCACTTCTTTGTGCTTCCTTTTCATGCAGTGGCGACCGTGGGTTTCACGACCGCCCCTGGCTACTAAGGCAACTCAAGAAGGAGGAACGCCTCATGAGATTGTTTTCTTTTTATAAACTTGCATTCAACAGTATTCATAGTCGGACTTAACAGTACGAAGGCTTTAACAGTACATACGAAGGCACATACGAAGGCTTTAACAGTACATCACAGAATTTCATAGTCGGACTAGCATGCTTTCACCATAACTCAACAAGTTAATCAGGATTCCACAACAAGGCTCGACAATCACTATAAGGAACAACCCACCAACACCCCCAACTTAGAAATTGACAATGTCCTCATTGGACCAAATATGCACGGTCAAAACAAAAGGAAAGAAAACCTTCCCTGAATTGTGACTTAGAGGATTGGAGAGTGCGCCTTAACCTTAGCCAATAAACCGCAAGGATGAGCCATTGTTTCACCTGAAAATTCACAACATCAGAGTAGAAATCTAAACTAATCCTAAAGACGGTAAGTAAACAAAAAGCATGTACAGTTCAAGCTTGGGTGCCTTGATAACTCCATTTTGGAGCTATTAAATGCTTCCTAATTATAGCTAAAGTCCGCTTTCAATTGATTAAATATATCTCTTTTGTAGGAGAAAAGCGGCAAAGAGCTCGTGCGTCCGTTGGGCATGTTCGAGTGCTTAAAGCAGAGTTTTAGCGCCCAGGGAATGCATCGGGAAGAGGGGAACTTGTTCCGTGAAGAAACGGGCCAAAACAGCCTTGGAGAGGAAAAGCTTCAGCCCCAAACCCGAGAGCCAGCGTCGAGCTATAGCGTCGAGACGCTGGCTCGACGCTGGAAAAACCCGAGAGCAAGCGTCGAGTGATAGCGTCGAGACGCTAGCTCGACGCTGCCCTGGCGTCGAGACCCTGCTTGGCGTCGAGACGCTCCGGAGGAGGCGCGCGCGCGGAAAACTTAGGGCACAGCGTCGAGACGCTGGCCTAGCGTCTCGACGCTACGACGATGGCAGCAGCTAAAAGACGATTTTCCTGCACTTTTTTTATATCTTCATCTTCTTCATCTCTCTACGGATTTGGACGATTTTGGTCTTCTTCTTCCCCATTTTCTCTCTATTTTCCGTGGAGCTCCGCCATTGTTGGCATGCTTGTGAGCTCCACCACCATTGTAATAAGTAGATGAATCCTTCCATGGGCGTTGTTGGAGCGGGATTGACAAACCGCGCCATGAGCGGCTAAGGTAAGGGTGAACGGTTTGGGAATGTTTTAGGATGATTTTGTTAGACGTTTTTGACTTTGATAATCTGATTTTGATGCATATTGGTTCTGTTTATTAGCATCTATTTACCTTGCTTAATCCAACGCGCATGTTAAAATACGACGATTGACACTCGGGTAGTTTAGCATGTTGTGTATGTTAAAGAGTAGCGATGCCGTGCCTCTCACTGCTCGACTAAGTAACACAGGTAGATAGAACTAAATCGAAGTATCGGGTCGGGTAGGATAATTGTTGATTGCATACGGCGTTTGCGGGCAATCTACTAGCAATTAGAGTTCACGCTCGAATGTTCGTCGCGGTTAGCTAGTGACTGTCTAAATTCATCTTAGGACTGATCATCTTAATGTGAGCTTAGATAACGTGTAATTAGAACTGTGTGGTCTAATTAAAATCCATGGAGTCGGCTACTTTGGGGCTTCTCTGGTAGTCGTCCGCGTGTTCAATAAACTGTATTCCATGTTATTAGCGTTAAATGATAAGTCGAATTTGTCTAACAATTGATCCCTAGACTCCCAAACCGTGCACACGTTCTCTTCTTATTATTTCTTTCTTCCGTTAGCTTACATCATTATTTCTCTTGCATGATTAAAACCCCCCGTTACCAATTAATCAATTAAATCCCAATTTCACTAGTAAATTCAATCTTTCTATTCCTTGGATCGACCCTGTTACCACTGGCTGCAAAGCCTTGGTCATAGGCCTTATAAATCGTATTTTGGCAAGCCTCGACAGCTTGAGATTAAGTGGATATTCAAAAATTCGCCCACCAAAATTGGCGCCGTTGTCGGGGAGTAGGCAATTGATTGAAGTTTGAATTTGATTTATTGATGGTTGACTGAAAATTTTTTCTGTTTGTATATTGTATGTTTAGATTTTTGTTTGTGTATGACCCGTTCCTCTGAGGGTAGTTTGCAGTTTATCCCTGAGATTGACAAAGAGGAGCGGCGGTTACGTAGAGAAGCCCGGGAGGGGCAAGGAACGTTGGAAAGAGAAGAAGGCAATCCCTTCTTGGTTGACGAGATGGCGCAAGGTGATGCGCCACGGACGCTTAAGCAACTGACAGCGCCAGACCTGAACCTGCAGCCTTTGTGCATTAACTACCCCGTGGTAGCAGGTAACTTCGAGTTAAAATCTTGTTTAATTCACCAGTTACCTTCTTTCCATGGAAACGCAGGTGAGGACGCAAACAAACACCTGATGGAATTCCATTGTGTCTGCGCGGGGATGAAGCCCGCGGGAGTCACGGAGGAGCAACTGAATATGAGGGCATTCCCCTTTACGCTCAAGGATAAGGCCAAGGATTGGCTGTACTACTTGCCCTCCGGATCCATCACCACGTGGCAGGATATGAAGCGGGTATTTTTGGAGAAATACTTTCCCGCATCCTTAGCCACCACTCTGCGGAAGAGGATATATGGGATCACCCAGGATGTAGGTGAGTCCCTGCACGAATACTGGGAACGCTTCGGGCGCCTGTGCGCGAGCTTCCTACATCATCAAATTGCCGATCAGTTATTGATACAGTATTTTTATGAGGGGATGACGCCCCATGACCGGCAGATGATCGATGCAGCGAGTGGAGGGGCACTGATTGACAAGACCCCAGTTGAGGCCAAGCAGTTGATTGCAAATATGGCCACCAACTCGCAGAAATTCGGTATTCGGGGACAAGACCAAGTGCACAGCGTGGCTCAGAGCCACGAGATGACTGAAATGAGGGCCCAGGTGGCCGAGATAGGCAGCATGTTAAAGAAAATAGTTGGAGGACACCGTGAGGATGCGGAGGTCAACGCGATCGGAGGGTATGCTTCCAACCCAAGGAAGTACGACCCATATGCAAACACTTACAACCCCGGTTGGCGCGACCATCCTAATTTCAGCTATGGGAATAGGGAAGGACAAACTCGTTTCCAAGGCCAGTCCCAGGATAGGCCTAATTCTTCCACCCAGGCTCAAGCCTCGAGCTCCTCCAGCTCACTTGAAGAGATGGTAAGGACCATCGTGACTAGCACCAGCCAGTTTCAGAAAGAGGCTCGAGAGGAGCTTAATTCTCACAAGGCAGAGCTGCAGAATTTGAACAAGCAGCTGACACAGATGGCGGTGTCTATTAGTAAGATTGAGAGCAAGAGCTCGGGGAAGCTTCCTTCCCAAACTACAGTAAACTCGTGTGAAAACGTGAGTGCCATTCAGCTGCGCAGTGGGAAGTCACTTTCCACCAGAGCTGCGAAGGAAGCCACGGACAGCCTGAACAAGTCCGCCCCGACTGCTCCTGAGACTCAGAATGAGAAAAGAGATGAGAAGGTCAGTGTACCTGAGGATGTTGCCAGAGCACCATTCCCGAGTAGGCTTGCGAAGCCTACTTTGGAATCTGATGATGAGGAGGTCCTGCGAACCTTCCAAAAGGTGATGGTAAATATCCCGCTCCTAGAGGCAGTCAGTCAAGTGCCCAAGTATGCGAAATTTCTAAGGAGCTGGTGCACTACGAAAAGGAAGTCCAGAGGGACTGAGAAAAAGAAGGAAAACGTCTCTGCCATACTCCCAGGTACGTTGCCTGCAAAGTGCAACGATCCAGGTACTTTTACTATCCCTTGCACTATAGGTAGTAAAATTCTTCATAATGCCATGTTAGACCTAGGAGCCTCTGTTAATGTTATGTCTTATGCATTGTATCGTGAACTGAATTTAAATGAAATGCATGAATGTAATGTTTCTGTTCAGTTGGCTAATGGGTCGAGCATCTGTCCTAGGGGGAAGGTAGAGGATGTTTTGGTTAGAGTTGGGAATATGACGTTTCCCGCTGATTTCCTTGTTTTAGATATGAATGAAAACTCATCGCATGCTTCGTCCTCCATGTTGTTAGGACGTCCCTTTCTTAAGACCGCTAGGGTCAAAATTGATGTGTATAAGGGCGTTGTTTCCCTGGAGTTTGATGATACTTTGCATGAGTTCTCTTTATTTGGAAAATCTGCTGGAAATGTGTCTGTTTGTGAGCATGATGAGAATGGGAGTCTACCCTCGCGCTTGAGGGATGGTTCCCATGTCTCAGTTAAAATTTCTGATTTAAATATGTGTGATGATGATGCTGGTTTTTGCACTAACACTTCTTATATTCACGTGCCCGAGGCACGAAGAGTGCAAAATATTTTTCAGGTGGATGGTAGGAAAGGTGTGGCAAAGGACAAGTCTGGATCGTCCCCCGCACCTACAGACTATGGATGAGTCTGTTGAGAGAATACAGTCGAGCAACCGACTTTAAAAATTCTGCGCTTCTCGGAGGCACCCGAGCGATGGACTGTTTTTATGCTATAGTTTAGTTTTATTGCTTTTTAGATTAATTTAGTATTAATTAGCTTGCTGTTTTTTTTAGGAATCGAAGAAGAGAAGGCAATTTTGGGCTCTGATGCGTTCGTGCGCCGCTTCCTCGCCCTCGCCAGCTTCACCAAGAGTCAGGGAAGTGTATTTCTTCTTCCCTTTTACTTCGTTGTATCTGACTGGTTGGCATTGAGGACAATGCCAAATTTTGAAGTTGGGGGTGGAGTTAGTCCGATGGATGTGCATGTGTAGTTTGTTGAGCAGTGCTATAAAGATATTGAAGTGCTTGGGACTCTGTTTATTGTTTTCTGACTGTGATAGCCTAGGAAATGCATGTTGGAAATCTGAGCATGTTCATAATCGAGTTTTTGCATGAGTTTTGTGTTTCTTAGGTTCATGTCAAAAATTTTAAAATTTTTTCTGTTGCTCCCTTGCACTTATCGCGCACTTAGCAACCTCTCCCTAGATTCCGTAAGCTTTGTTTATCGCATGTTTAGCTAATTCTCGTTGTCACCCCGAAAGGCACCCTTAGGTAGCTTGTTGCATGAGAGTTAGTGGTTAGTTAATTGAGAAAGCATGTGCTTAGCCTAATCTAAAAAAAAATAGAAAAGCATTTTTGGTAGAAAATTCCTCTCGAGGCGCTCCTCCTTCTTATTAGCGCGTAAAAGAAGTGAGCGTCAGTCCTTAAAAACGTGAAGCTTTGGCCAAAGTTTGACGTGTTAGGCAGCTCGAGAAAGAAAGAAAAAGAAGCAAAAAGTTGGTTCAAAGAACCCAAATAAAAGAGTACAAAGTACTTTTGAAAAGAAAGAAAAAGAATGAGAAAATAATTAGGTCTCTTAATTTGCTTCTCTCTCTCGTGTAAGTCAAGTGTAGCTGTTCTTAAACGCTAGAAGTAGGGGGAAAATGGGATGTGCGTTGCATGTAGGTTTTCCGGGTTTACGTGAGTTTAGGAGTGGTTGTCTAGCACACACACACGTTAGGGGGCAAGAGTTGATTTTTGATATGTCCTAGTTAACACATGAACAAATGCTTCCATGATTATACTCGTGTTTAAATTTCAAATATGCATGGAGGCTTGAGTTAGAATATATGTAAACGCGTCCTTAGAGTCAATGTCTTTGTAGTGCTTGCTCGAGGACTAGCAATGTTTAAGTTGGGGGTGTTTGATAACTCCATTTTGGAGCTATTAAATGCTTCCTAATTATAGCTAAAGTCCGCTTTCAATTGATTAAATATATCTCTTTTGTAGGAGAAAAGCGGCAAAGAGCTCGTGCGTCCGTTGGGCATGTTCGAGTGCTTAAAGCAGAGTTTTAGCGCCCCGGGAATGCATCGGGAAGAGGGGAACTTGTTCCGTGAAGAAACGGGCCAAAACAGCCTTGGAGAGGCAAAGCTTCAGCCCCAAACCCGAGAGCCAGCGTCGAGACGCTGGCTCGACGCTGGAAAAACCCGAGAGCAAGCGTCGAGTGATAGCGTCGAGACGCTAGCTCGACGCTGCCCTGGCGTCGAGACCCTGCTTGGCGTCGAGACGCTCCGGAGGAGGCGCGCGCAGGAATTTTATCGGGGCAGCGTCGCGACGCTGGCCTTGCGTCGCGACGCCATCGCGAGCGCGCGCGCGGAAAACTTAGGGCACAGCGTCGAGACGCTGGCCTAGCGTCTCGACGCTACGACGATGGCAGCAGCTAAAAGACGATTTTCCTGCACTTTTTTTATATCTTCATCTTCTTCATCTCTCTACGGATTTGGACGATTTTGGTCTTCTTCTTCCCCATTTTATCTCTATTTTCCGTGGAGCTCCGCCATTGTTGGCATGCTTGTGAGCTCCACCACCATTGTAATAAGTAGATGAATCCTTCCATGGGCGTTGTTGGAGCGGGATTGACAAACCGCGCCATGAGCGGCTAAGGTAAGGGTGAACGGTTTGGGAATGTTTTAGGATGGTTTTGTTAGACGTTTTTGACTTTGATAATCTGATTTTGATGCATATTGGTTCTGTTTATTAGCATCTATTTACCTTGCTTAATCCAACGCGCATGTTAAAATACGACGATTGACACTCGGGTAGTTTAGCATGTTGTGTATGTTAAAGAGTAGCGATGTCGTGCCTCTCACTGCTCGACTAAGTAACACAGGTAGATAGAACTAAATCGAAGTATCGGGTCGGGTAGGATAATTGTTGATTGCATACGGCGTTTGCGGGCAATCTACTAGCAATTAGAATTCACGCTCGAATGTTCGTCGCGGTTAGCTAGTGACTGTCTAAATTCATCTTAGGACTGATCATCTTAATGTGAGCTTAGATAACGTGTAATTAGAACTGTGTGGTCTAATTAAATTCCATGGAGTCGGCTACTTTGGGGCTTCTCTGGTAGTCTTCCGCGTGTTCAATAAACTGTATTCCATGTTATTAGCGTTAAATGATAAGTCGAATTTGTCTAACAATTGATCCCTAGACTCCCAAACCGTGCACACGTTCTCTTCTTATTATTTCTTTCTTCCGTTAGCTTACATCATTATTTCTCTTGCATGATTAAAACCCCCCGTTACCAATTAATCAATTAAATCCCAATTTCACTAGTAAATTCAATCTTCCTATTCCTTGGATCGACCCTGTTACCACTGGCTGCAAAGCCTTGGTCATAGGCCTTATAAATCGTATTTTGGCAAGCCTCGACAGCTTGAGATTAAGTGGATATTCAAAAATTCGCCCACCATGCCTCCGAGTAGCGCAAATTTTTAGAGTCGATTGCTCGACTTTACCAAAACTCATTTTATCCTTTCTCATAATCAGGCTCTTTCAAGTAGGCATGGTCGTCGAAGTCCTCTGACATTCCCTCATGAAAGATCTTCAATCGCTGGCCATTCACTGTGTATTCTTTCTCTGTATCCAGGCTCTGAATCTTGACTGCACCATAGTGATGGACATCAGTTATAATGAAAGGACCAAGCCACCTGGAACGAAGTTTACCTGGCATGAACTTCAGGCGGGAGTTGAACAATAAGACCTTCTGACCAACTTCGAAGTGTTTTCTGACGACTCGTCTGTCGTGGAACATTTTGGTCTTTTCCTTGTAGGTCTTCGAGTTCTCATATGCATCCAGGCGAAGCTCCTCCAGTTCTTGCAATTTGAGGAGTCTTTCTTCGCCAGCCTTGTCAAAGTCCATGTTGCACTTCTTCACGGCCCAGTAGACTTTGTGCTCGATCTCCACTGGGAGATGACAGGCTTTACCATAAACCATCCGATAAGGAGACATCCCTATGGGGGTTTTGTAAGCTGTGCGGTAAGCCCACAAAGCATCGTCCAGCCTCAGACTCCAATCCTTCCGTCCTGGGCTTACTGTTTTCTCGAGGATGCTTTTCACTTCTCGATTGGAAACCTCTGCTTGGCCATTGGTCTGAGGATGATACGGGGTAGAGATTTTGTGATTGACCCCATACTTCCTCATCAAGGCCTGGATCGTTTTGTTGCAGAAGTGGCTCCCCTGGTCACTTATGATGGCTCGTGGAACTCCATACCTGCTAAAAATGTTAGATTTGACAAAACTGGAAACAACATTAGCGGTATCAACTTTGGTGGCTTTAGCTTCCACCCATTTAGACACGTAGTCCACAGCCAATAAGATATAGACAAAACCAAATGAAGGGGGAAAGGGTCCCATAAAATCCATACCCCAAACCTCGAAAATTTCACAAGTTAAAATGGGGTTTTGGAGCATTTCATTCCTACTAGTGATGGTCCCTTTTCTCTGACACTGATCACAAGATTTACAAAACTCATAACAGTCCTTAAACAGTGATGGCCAGAAAAACCCACAATCTAAAATTTTTCTCGCAGTCCTATTTTGCCCAAAGTGTCCCCCACATGCAAATTCATGGCAAAAGGTAAGGATGGACCTATGTTCAGACTTAGGGACGCACTTCCTAATTACCTGGTCAGCACAAAATTTCCATAAAATGGGCTCTTCCCAAACATACGTCTTGGCTTCGCTTTTCAGCTTAGGTCTTTGATTATATGAAAAATCGAATGGGAACGTACCTGTGACCAAGTAGTTGACAATGTTGGCGTACCATGGTGTCTCCACACTCACCTGGAAAAGAACTTCATCAGGGAATTCGTCATTCAGAGGCAAATCGTCCTCATTACGCACAATACGGCTCAAGTGGTCAGCAACGGTATTTTCTGATCCTTTTCTGTCCTGAACAGAGACGTCGAACTCCTGGAGTAATAATACCCATCTGAGCAATCTAGGCTTCGAGTCCTTCTTGTTCATCAAGTATCGAACTGCTGCATGATCAGAAAAAACAATCACTTTAGATCCAAGAATATATGGCCGAAATTTATCAAGAGCGAAAACAATGGAAAGCAGCTCCTTCTCTGTTGTTGTGTAACCGATCTGCGCGGAATTGAGCGTCCTGGAGGCATAATAAATCACATGGCTCTTCTTGTCTATCCTCTGACCCAACACCGCGCCCACGGCATAATTGCTTGCGTCGCACATGATCTCGAAAGGAGTCCCCCACTGCGGTGGATGAATGATGGGTGCGTTGGTCAAGCACTTCTTCAGAACATCGAAGGCAAGCTTGCACTGTTTGTCAAAACAGAATGGAACATCCTTTTTCAGCAAGCTTGTCATCGGAGTCACTATCTTCGAGAAGTCTTTAATGAACCTGCGGTAAAAACCTGCGTGACCAAGAAAAGAACGTACTTCCCGAAGATTCGTGGGGTAAGGTAAATCAGATATGACATCAATTTTTGCTTTATCAACCTCTATCCCCTTAGCAGACACAACGTGACCCAATACTATGCCCTGACTGGCCATGAAATGACACTTTTCAAAATTTAAAACAAGATTAGTTTCGATGCATCTTTCCATGACTCTAGACAAGTTAAACAGGCAATCCTTAAATGAACTTCCATATACAGTAAAATCGTCCATAAAGACTTCGATGCATTTTTCTACAAATTAAGAAAATATGTTCATCATGCATCGCTGAAAAGTCCCTGGAGCATTACAAAGCCCAAAGGGCATTCTCCTATATGCGTAAGTTCCGAATGGACAAGTAAAAGTAGTCTTTTCTTGGTCTTCCTGGGCTATGGGAATTTGATAAAACCCCGAAAAACCATCAAGAAAACAGAAGAATGGTTTCCCAGCTAAACGCTCCACCATTTGATCTATGAAGGGAATAGGAAAGTGGTTCTTCTTAGTCACATCATTCAGTTTTCTAAAATCAATACACATTCTCCACCCATTTTGTACTCTCTTAGGTACTAACTCCCCCTTATCATTTCTAATAACAGTTATGCCCGTCTTTTTAGGTACAACATGAATAGGGCTAACCCATTGGCTATCAGAAATGGGAAAGATAATACCTGCATCCAGGAGTTTGTGTATCTCAGACAACACTACCTCTTTCATTGCAGGGTTCAGTCTCCGTTGAGGCTCTCGGGATGGTTTTGCTCCCTCATCCAGCCGAATCTTGTGCATGCACAGCACTGGACTCAACCCGTGCAAGTCTGCCAATGTCCATCCCATGGCTCTTTTGTTCTTTTTCAAAACCTCGATCAACTCGCCTTCTTGCTCCGATGTAAGCTCCTTGGAAATAATTACCGGGAGTGTCTCCACCTCACCCAAGTATACATACTTGAGATGACCCGGCAACTCCTTTAATTCCAACTTGGGAGCCTGCAAAAGAGATGGTAATATTTTAGTTGGCTTTTCACATGTCTCTAAAGCAAAAGTAGGTTGTTCAGATGAATCAGTCAATATGGGAACACTACTTTCAACTTCGCCAACAATTTCAGTAAAAACGAGTGGGTCATCCCCATCAACAACAGTCATGCATTCTTCTTGTTCTAAAGTATCTATCAGATCAATTTTACAGACAGAATGTGCATCAGCATGTTGTTTCATGGCATCAAATACATTAAATTCGAACACATCCCCTTCATACTCAACAGATAAGGTACCATCATGCACATTAATTTTTGTCTTAGCCGTTTTCATGAATGGTCTACCAAGTAAAACAGAAGTGGTGGATGTATTTTCTTCCATCTTTATCACATAAAAATCAGCAGGGAAGATCAAATCCTTAACCTTAACCAACACATCTTCAATCAATCCTAGAGGACGAATAGAAGACCTATTAGCTAACTGGATAATTATACTAGTTTCCTGCATACCTTCTAAACCGAGGCTCTTGTAGACTGAGTATGGCATAACATTAATTGAAGCTCCTAAGTCTAGCATGGCGTGCTCGATTTCTCTATCCTCTATAGTACATGGCAAGAGGAACATACCTGGGTCCTGGCATTTGCTTGGAATACCTTGGGTTATCAGGGCAGAAACATTCTTGCTTACCATGACTCTCTCAGCACTTTTAGTCTTCCTCTTCATGGTGCACATCTCCTTTAGAAATTTGGCGTACCTTGGGATTTGCTGAATTGCATCAAGTAGCGGTATATTGATCCCAACTTTTCTTAGTGTCTCAAGAACATCCGCATCGTCGACCTCCTTAGATGGCCTTGCCAGCCTACTAGGAAAAGGAGCAACGAGAGTGTAAGACTTCATAGAAATTATAGGAGGAGTTACAACAGTTTCAGAGGGTGCTTGAGAACACTTATCTGGAGATATCTCTGAATCTTTTGGAGGACTCTCGGGAGTGGTTTGAGATGGCACTTCTTTACCACTCCTGAGGTTTATTGCACTAACGCCTTCCGCTTTGGCTTCAATTTTACTCATTCTTTCTTTCACCTCTGTGAACTCATCTCTTAGAGATTTCATCTGCGACCTGGTCTCATTGCTAGCTTCCATAAGCGATTTGAACGTGCCTTCAATGGCTTGACCTGAAATAGAAGAAACAGCCTGAGATGATTTTTCTTGCATCGCATGAATTAAACCAAATACCTGAGATACTTGTTCCTTGAGCTCTGCTACGTCGGTAGACATTTTAGCATACTCGTTCCTTCCTCCATATTGGCGACGGTTCTCAGCCATATTAGAAATCAACTATCTGGCTTCTGCAGGTGTCTTCTCCCAAAGGGCTCCTCCACTCGATGCGTCAAGCATCTGGCAGTCATGCGGGAGCAACCCTTCATAGAAGAATTCGATAAGCGCGGCTTCTGCTATCAGGTGGTTCGGGCATTTCTCACAGAGTTTAATGAATCTCTCCCAGCATTCGTGAAATGCCTCGTCCTTTCCTTGCTCAAAGTGGCGGATATCTTTTTTCACAGCTCTGGCTTTTGAAGCTGGGAAATACCTTTCCAAGAATAGACTCTGCAACTTCTCCCAAGTGAAAATGGTTCCCGATGGCAAGTAATGCAGCCAATCTTGAGCTTCACCTCTCAAGGTGAATGGAAAAGCTCTCAGGTAGAGCTGATCTTCAGTAATGCCGCCTGGCTTCATCGCAGAACTTGTCATTTGAAAAGCCTTGAGATGTTTATAAGGATCCTCATCTGCTTCACCACAAAAAGAGGGTAAATGGTCAATTAAACCCGATTTAAGCACAAACTCACCTGAAATTTCCGGGTAGGAAATACAAGAAGGTTGGTGGCCCATAGCAAATGATGTCCACTGTCTGAGCGTTTTTGGGACTCCAATCTCATCATCAGTCTCCATTTTCTCAATAAAAATTTGGCACTTCTAGCACACTTAAACAAACAGATCAAAATTGCAAATAATAAAAGAATAAACAAAATTTTGAAAGTAAAATTCAAAAGTCTACAAATCAAATTTAAATTAGGTCGAATTACACTTAGTTCCCCGGCAACGGCGCCAATTTTGGTAACGATATTATTGAACTATCGCCAATCATCGGGTTGTCGAGACCCGCCAAAATGAATTTATAAGTGCCCGAATTCACTAAACTATTTGTAGAGTAGCGGCAACGGGGTCGATCCAGAGGGAATTAAGGTAGCTTGACTTAATCTTAATTAAATTTGCAAACTAATAAAACCAATGAAAAATGGGGGATTTGTTGATTTTTAAGTAACTAAGTGGGAACAAAGCAAACGGTAAGACTTTAACTAACGGAGTTTTCGACTCGGGACGATCGAGGATAAATTTAGCGTGCCTCTTGGATCATAGGTTGACGAGTATTATGGTTAAATAATTTAACGAATGCACAGCTCGTCTAAAATTAATAAATAACCCAGACATGCTCCATGGATTTAATTAGACATAAATAATCATGCTAATCAAGCATACCGTTCGGACATTGGCGGCCAACGCTCTCCCAAGACCGAACGGTAGCAACAAGCTAACTGTGACAACTATCTAATTTGGACGCGAAATTAGTATGTCGATTTGGAATTCTAATTCGGGAAGAACGAACACCAAGAGCGTAAGGACCCCAATACGCTCAAGGTGTCATAATTCCTTGTTACTTGGCGGAAACGAGAGGCACGGCATCAAATCCTTTAACAAATGAACATGCTCAAAATGAAGGGTGCCTAGTCCTAAATCATTCAAACGTGCTCATAGATTAAGCTAAGAAATAGAATTCAATTCAATAAAATATCCAACCAATTCAGAATTTCAATCCTACAACCTCACCAAGAGTTCAAACTACATTTATCCTTACAATCCCGAGCCAAAAACGGAAAATCTACTCACTCATGACTTGTGTGGTATGGGACGGCTTCAAATCGAGCTTCCTAGCCCCTCCCATGGTGGAAAACAGCTGCTGGACGTCAAATCAGGCGCGGAGCTCGAGGTAGAAGATGATAATGGCGGCTAAAATCGGACAAAAATATTAAGTAGTCCGTCGTAGCGTCGAGACGCTAGGGCAGCGTCTCGACGCTGCGCCCTAAATAATCCGCGCGCGCGCAGTCGGGTAGCGTCGAGACGCTGTCGGCGTCGAGACGCTATCGCTCGACGCTTGCTCTCGGGTTTTTCTTCAATTCAGCGCTTGAGACTTCGGAGCGTCGAGACGCAATGGCAGCGTCTCGACGCTGGGCAGCGTCGAGCTAGCGTCGCGACGCTGTCACTCGACGCTAGCTCTCGGGTTGATGCTTGGATTTTTGCCTTCAATTTCCCCAAAGTGCTCAACCTTCATGCCTTTGCATGGATCTTCCCCGGAAGTGTTCTAAGGCCTTTAAATGGCGATATTAAGCTCCGAAAAGCGCCGAAACGCTCCCGAGGGCGAATTACCGAAAACACCTGCAATGATCACATATAAGCAAGATTAAGCCAATAATAAACGTGAATTAGGGACATAATTATAGCTCCAAAGTGGAGCTATCAGTTAGAAAGCAGTAAACAGAGTCCCAAGCACTTCAATATCAAAATAGCACTGCTCAACCGACTACACATGCTTATCCATCAATCCAACTCCACCCCCAACTTCAAAAGTTGGCATTGTCCTCAATGCCACTCAGTCAGATACATAAAGTAAAAGGGAAAGAGAAACTACACTTCCCTGACTCTTTGTATAGCTGGCGGAGGCAAGGAAGCAGCGCGCACATCATCGAAGCCCAAAATTTCCTCTCTTCCTCGATTCCTAAAAAAAAACAGCAACCTATGTAAGACTAAATTAAACTAAAAAGCAATAAAAAACAGCAACTAAACTAAAACAAAAATAACAGTTCATCGCTCGGGTGCCTCCGAGAAGCGCAAAATTTTTAAAGTCGTTTGCTCGACTGAATTCTCTCCACTGACTCAACCATAGTCTGATAGTGCGGGGGACGTTCCAGACTTGTCCTCCTCCACACTGCACCTGCGATCAACATCCAAAACTTTTTGCACTCTCCGTGCCTCGAGCACGTGAATATCACAGTCATTAGTGCAAAAAACAGCAGTCACATCATTTATATTCAGATCAGATTTTTATACCGAGACATGAGAATCATCCCTCAAGCGCGAGGTAAGACTCCCATTCTCATCATTCACAACAACAGAAACATTCTCCACAGATTTCTTTTCAAATAATGAAAATTCATGCATTGTATCATCAAACTCTAAGGAGACGACACCCTTAAACACGTCGATTTTGACCCTAGCGGTCTTAAGAAAAAGGCGTCCTAACAACATAGAGGACGAAGCATGCAAAGATCTTTCATTCATATCAAGTATAAGAAAATCAGCGGGGAACATCATATCACCTACCCTAACGAGAACATCTTCCACTATCCCTCTAGGACATACACTCGACCCGTTAGCTTACTGGACAAGTCACGTTACACTCATGCAGTTCATTTAAGTTCAGTTCAAGAAATAAAGCATAAGACATAACGTTCACAGAAGCTCCTAAATCAAGCATGGCATTTCTAACTACCTTACTACCTATCATACAAGGAATAGTAAAGGTACCTGGGTCGTTGCACTTGGCGGGCAACGTACCTGGGAGGATCGTGAAAACGTTATCTTTTCTCTTCTCAGTCCCTCTGGACTTCCTCTGCTTTGTGCACCAGCTCCTTAAGAATTTGGCATATTTAGGCACTTGGCTCACTACCTCTAGGAGCGGAATGTTGACCATCACCTTCTGGAAGGTACGAAGGACCTCCTCATCGTCGGATTCCAAAGTGGGCTTCGCAAGCCTACTAGGGAAGGGTGCTCTGGCAACTTCCTCTTGCACATTGATTTCTTCTTTTTTCTCATTCAGATTCTCGGGAGCAGACTGGGCGGACTCATTCAGGCTGTCCTCTGCTTCCTTCACGGCTCTGGTGGAAAGTGACTTTCCACTCCTTAGCTGGATAGCACTCACGTTCTCACATGAGTTGACCGTGGTTTGGGAAGGAAGCTTCCCAGAGCTCTTGCTCTCGATTTTGCTAATTGACACAGCCATTTGCGTCAGCTGCTTGTTCAAATCTTGCAGCTCGGCCTTGTGGGAGTTTAGCTCTTCTCGAGCTTCTTTCTGAAACTGGCTGGTCGATGTCACGATGGTTCTGACCATCTCTTCTAATGAATTGGAGGAGCTCGAGGCTTGAGCTTGGGTGGAAGAGTTAGGCCTATCGTGAGACTGGCTCTGGAAGCGTGGTTGTCCTTCCTTGTTCCCATAGCTGAAGTTGGGGTGATCGCGCCAACCGGGGTTGTAAGTATTTGAATATGGATCATACTTCCTCGGGTTGGAAGCATACCCCCCGATTGCGTTCACCTCCTCCGCCTCGCGGTTTCCTCCAACAATCTTTTTCAGCATATTTCCAATTTCGGCCACCTGGGCCCTCATTTCTGTCATCTCATGGCTCTGGGTCATACTGTGGATTTGCCCCTGCCCTCGAATACCAAACTGCTGCGAGTTGGTTGCCATGTTCGCTATAAGCTGTTTGGCCTCAACTGGGGTCTTATCGATCAAAGCCCCACCGCTCGCTGCATCTATCATCTGCCGATCGTGGGGCGTCATCCCCTCATAAAAATATTGTATCAAAAGCTTATCAGCAATCTGATGGTGCGGGAAGCTTGCGCACAGGCGCCCAAAACGTTCCCAGTACTCGTGCAAGGACTCACCCACGTCCTGAGTGATCCCATAAATTCTCTTTCTCAATGTCGTGGCCAAGGACGCAGGGAAATATTTTTCCAAGAATAACCTCTTCATGTCTTGCCACGTTGTGATCGAGCCGGAGGGCAGATAGTACAGCCAATCCTTGGCTTTGTCCTTGAGCGTGAAGGGGAATGCCCTCATGTTCAGCTGCTCATCCGTGACTCCAGCGGGCTTCATCCCCGCGCAGACGCAGTGAAACTCCATTAAGTGCTTGTTCGCGTCCTCCCCTGCATTGCCATGGAAAGAAGGCAACTGGTGAATTAAACCTGACTTTAACTCAAAGTTACCTGCTACCACGGGGTAGTTGATACATAGGGGTTGCAGGTTCAAATCTGGCGCTGCCAGCTGTTTCAGCGTCCGCGGCGCTTCGCCTTGCGCCATCTCTTCAAACAAGAAGGGATTGCCTTCTTCTTCTCCAAACAATCTCTGCCCCTCCCGGGCTTCTCTCCTTAACCTCCGCTCTTCTCTTTCGATTTCCGGGATAAACTGCAATCCACTAATCTCAGAAGAACGGGTCATACACAAACAAAAATTTAAACATAGAACTACAAACATAAATTTTTTTTCAGCAGACAATCAATCATCCAAATTCAAAGTCAATCATAATTTCAATCAATTTTGCCTTCTCCCCGGCAACGGCGCCAATTTTGGTAGATCTACTTTTGGGGTAGTCCAAATTCGAGTTGTCGAGACTCGCCAAAATACAATTTATAAGCCTATAACCAAGGCTTTGCAACCAGTGGTAACAGGGTCGATCCAAGGAGAAGTTATGACCGAAATTAATATTAAAATTAAAATTAATTAATTGATTGGGTTTCTGTAACGGGGGGTGGATTTTTCAGCATGCAAAGAAAGAAATTAAACGCTAACGGAAGAATAAAAGGAGAGAGAGACGCGTGCACGGTTTGGGGATTTTCGGGATTTAATTGTTAGACATTTTCAGCTTATCACTTAATCACAAATTCAAGGCATGCAGTTTGTAGTACACACGGACGATTACCCGAGAAGCCCCAAGGTAACCGGCTCCATAGAAATTAATTAGACCACACAGTTCTAATTAAACATTATCTAAAATTGCATTAAGGTGATCAGCCTCAAATTTATTCTAGATAGTTACTAGCTAACCGCGACAGACATTCGAGCACGTAATCTAATTGCTAACTGATTGCCCGCAAACGCTGTATGCAATCAACAACCATCATGCATGACTCGATACTTCGGTTTAGTTTTATCAATCTGTGTTACTTAGTGGAGCAGTGAGAGGCACGACATGGCTACTCTTTAACATTCACAAAATGGTAGAAGACTCGAGTGTCAATCGTCGAATTCTAACACATGCATAGGTTTAAGCAAGAGAGATAAATGCATACAACTCAGCCACCAAATTATGAACTAAGCATGGATTATCAAAACCAAAAGCGTCTAACAAAAATCCCTCAAATATTTCCCAAACCGTTCACCCTTACCTTAGCCGTCCATGAAACGGGTTGTCAATACCGCTCCAAGGGAAGCCATGGAAGTCGTCATCAAACTAATACAAAATAAAAGCTCATAAACAAGCCACAAATGGCTGAGCTAATGGAAAAATAGGGGAAAACCGAGAGGAAGAAGAAGAGAAATCGCCAAAAGTTCCAGAAGAAGTGCTGCAGAAATCGTCATTTACAGCCCCTTTAATCGACGTAGCGTCGGGACGCTAGGGCAGCGTCGCGACGCTACGCCCTAAGTAATCCGCGCGCGCCTCGCGATGGCGTCGAGACGCTAGGGCAGCGTCTTGATGCTGGCCCGATAATTCCTTGCGCGCGCCTCCTCCGGAGCGTCTCGACGCCGCAGCAGGGTCTCGTGTTTGGGGCTGGAAAAATTGCCTCTCCTAGGCAATTTTGGTCCGCTTCTTCTCGTATCGCTTTGCCCTTTCCCGATGCACTCCCGGGGCGTTAAAACTCTGCTTTTAGCTCCAAAACGGGTCCAATGGACGCACGAGCTCTTTGCCGCATTTCTCCTACAAATGAGATAAATTAAACATTTAAATGCGGACTTTAGCTATAATTAAGAAGTATTTAATAGCTCCAAAATGGAGTTATCAAAGATCGACCTGCAGAAAGCTTATGATTCTATCCAGTGGGATTTTCTCTTTGGCTTACTGCTCTCGATTGGTACGCCTTGCCAGTTTGTCAACTGGATCCGCGCTTGCGTTACTTCGCCTATGTTCTCCATTTCGGTGAATGGGTCCTCTGAGGGGTTTTTTGCGGGTTGGCGTGGTCTCCGTCAGGGAGATCCCCTGTCCCCTTACCTGTTCGTAATATGTATGGAAGTCTTGTCGAGGCTGCTGAATTCCCCGCCGCCTGAGTTTGAGTTTCATCCCAAGTGCGAGAGGGTTAATCTTACCCATCTTTGCTTTGCGGATGACTTGATGATTTTCTCTGCGGGGAATAGGACTTCTTTGAGGTTTGTTCAGCAGACCTTACATCACTTCCAGGAGCTTTCGGGCCTTGTGGCTAACTCCGCTAAGAGCTTGATGTTCTGTGCGGGGGTTCCTGTCCCGGTGGCTGTCAGCCTTGCTGAGTTCATGGGTGTTGCTCTTGCGACCCTGCCTGTTTGTTACTTAGGTCTCCCTCTCATCTCAGGTAGGCTGTCTTCTCGGGATTGCCAGCCCCTGATTGATCGGATCACCTCTAGGATTAGCAGTTGGACTGCTAGGGCTCTTTCCTATGCGGGTAGGTTGCAGCTTATCCAGTCGGTCCTCTAGAGCTTCCAGGTCTATTGGGCTAGTGTGTTTGTGCTGCCTGCTCGTATAGTCTTTAGGATTGTGAGTTTGCTTCATTGCTACCTCTGGAAAGGCTCTCCTTCTGGTCGCGGGGGGGCGAAGGTTGCCTGGGATGACATTTGTTTGCCGAAGCGGGAGGGAGGTTTGGGTATTCGTCATATCCATTCCTGGAACTCGGCTGCTTTTATGAAGCTCCTTTTGCTCCTTCTGCTTCGCTCTGGTTCTCTGTGGGTCGCTTGGATGGAGGAGTATATCCTCCGTGGTCGGTCTCTTTGGACGATTCCTGTGTCGTCTATGTGGTCTTGGTGCCTCAAGGCGATTATGGGGCTTCGTGACCAATTCCGTCCACTTGTCCGGTTTTCCATTGGCGATGGTTGTAGGTGTCGTATGTGGGTTGATCCATGGCTGCCTGATGGTCCTATTATCGCCAGGATTAGTGATCGTATCTTGTATGACGCAGCTAGTCATATTCAAGCTATGGTCTCTGATTTCCTGCTTCCTGATGGTTCGTGGCGGTGGCCGGTAGTGTCTCCTGAGTTGTTGGAGATCTCAGATGCCGTGCGCTCTACTGTGAGTTGCCCAGGTAGGGAGGAGAGGTTGATCTGGGTTCCGGGCGGGATTGGCTTTTCAGTTTCGAGTGCTTGGGAGGCGATTCGTCCCCGTGGGACGGTGGTTCCTTGGCAGGGTTTCCTATGGTTCGGGGGGAATATTCCGCGTCATGCTTTTGTCACTTGGCTGGCCTTGAGGGATCGTTTGTATACCCGTGATAGGCTGGCTAGGTGGATCCCCTTGACACCTACCGATTGTTTGCTTTGTTTGTCCGGGACTGAGTCCCGTTACCACTTGTTCTTTCAGTGCCCCTTTGCGAGTTTGGTGTGGGAGGATATCCTCTGTTGGGGTAGAGCTTCCCGCCTTGTTCTCCCTTGGGATGCTGAGCTTGAGTGGATTTGTCGGGAGAGTGCTGGCCAGCACAAGCGTAAGCTTGTTTGGAGAGTGGCCTGGTGTGCTGTGATCTACCATATTTGGATGGAACGCAACTTGCGTTTTCACGGCCCGGGTCACCGTCCTCCTCAGTCGGTTATCGCTGCTATTCGGTCTGATATTTCTTCTGCTTGCTCGTCCTGGGTGGGTGCGGTTTCGGTCGTCTCCCCCTGGGATTCGTTTGATTGACTTTATCTTGTTCTTTGAATGTGTGCAGGTGATTTTTCAGGTTGCTCTTTGCGGTGTTGTTTCGCTTCTGGCGATTGCTTCTTCCCCTGCTCTGTCCCTTGGTTGCTCCTTGCGGTGCTTTGCGTTGCTGGCGGTTGCGTCTTCCCCTGTTCTGTCCCTAGGTGCTGCTGTTGTCTCTTCTCTGGAGGGGGTTTTCAGTTTGGCCTGTGAGGCTTGCCTGTTTGGGTCTTCTCCCTTTGCTTGTTCCTGCTGTGGGGACGCTTCTTGCAGAGGCTCGTTCAGTTTGCTTGCTTTCTTCGCCTGTCTGCCCCTTGATGTCCTTGGCTCTTTCTTCCCTGGTAGGCTTTTTGAGTGGGGGCTATGAGAGGCTAGTCTGTGGGATGCCACCAGCTGTAGGGGTTGTTTTCAGGCGGTGCTTGCTACTTCTGCAGTTGGCTGTCCATTTCTGTTCTGTGGGTGCTCCTTGTCCCCTGGTGTGGTCCTGGTTCCTAATCGAGATGAGTTTGTTCTGGATGCTTGTTGTCACCCCGAAAGGCGACTTGTCCGGAGGTTGTGTCGGGTTTTTTGGTAGGTGTCCTTGGATCTGGCTTTGTCGAGGTGCGCGATGCTTGCCGGGTCCTTGTGGCTTTCTGCCGGGCCTGCATACCCGATGGTTGTTCTTTTGCCATAAGTAGGGGGAAGACGAGTTGAAGGGCCTCTTCTTTGTTTTGGCTTCTTAGTCGTGCTTGGGGGGCTGGCTTCTTGCATGTTTATGATGGATGGCCAGCTTGGCCTTTTTTTATCTCAGCATCTGTCTGTCCTCCCTCTGCTTTGCTTGGTGCCCCTTGACCCTGTCTGGAGTCGCTCTTTCGATCGTGCCGGCCGGGGGTTTGATGGCTTCGGGTGTTTTTTGGGCGGCTGGGGAGTTATGCTTCGCTCGTGTTCTGGCTTGTTGTTTCCTCTTGCTTCGGTTGTGTTCCTTGCTCTTTGAGTTGTGTTGTATTTATTTGTTTTTCTGTCTTTTCTGGCTCCTTCCCGCTTGTGGGTTGGGTGCCGGGGTTTGTTGTTTGTTGGTTTTTGTGTTGCTTTCCCTCGGGCTGTGTGGTTCCGTTGGGTTGTTTTTGTTTTGTTTTCGTACATTGTTTTTCCCCAGTGCTGTTCTCTTGTTTGATGGTGCCCTTTGGCCTCGGGCTTTGAGGTCTTTTTGCTTAATATATAATCACATTTGCAAAAAAAAAACAGGTAAACAAGATTAAGCATGTAATAGTCATAAATTAGGGACATAAAATATAGCTCCGAAATGGAGCTATCACAACACTCATAGTATACTGGCGAGACAAAAAGGGATGTGAAAACGTAGTTGCTTATCATTTATCAAGATTGCAGAGTCATTGCGGAAAAATTGCGTAGCCCGCAATGACTGATTCCTTTATTGATGGTGTTAGTGCATTGTGATAACAACTTTCAGAGGGGGGCAAGAAAAGAAGAGGTTCTTACACGAGGCTAGGAAGTACATATGGGACGATCCAACACTTTACAAAAGTTGTGCGGATGGATTGCTAAGGAAGTGTGTGTCAGCTGCTGAATCAAAGTCAGTCTTGCAGCATTGTCATACAGCTCCTTATGGTGGACACTTTGGTGGTCAAAGGACGGCTGCAAAGGTGTTCCAAAGCGGCTACTTCTGGCCCACGATCTTCAAGGATGCACACGACTACGCACACAACTGCAATGAGTGTCAACGAACAGGTAACCTCAGTAGGAAGGATGAGATGCCTCTAACATATATCTTAGAGTTAGAACTCTTTGATGTATGGGGCATTGACTTCATGGGACCATTCCATCCCTCTGCTGGTAATCTTTACATTCTAGTAGCTGTAGATTATGTTTCAAAATGGGTAGAAGCAATTGCATGTCCCTTAAATGATGCCAAAACAGTTGTTAAATTTCTAAATAGGCACATTTTTACACGATTAGGCACACCACGTGCCATCATAAGTGATGAAGGAACCCACTTTATAAACAAAGCTATGAAAAAAGTGTTAGCTAAATATAATGTTAGACATAGAGTAGCAACACCTTATCATCCACACTCGAATGGACAAGCTGAAATTTCCAATAGAGAGATCAAGAATATTTTAGAAAAAATTGTAAAACCGAATAGAAGTGATTGGTCTTTTAAGCTGGATGATGCACTGTGGGCCTATAGGACTGCATATAAGACACCCCTAGGGATGTCTCCCTATAGGTTAGTATATGGAAAAGCATGCCACTTACCTCTTGAATTAGAAAACAAAGCATTTTGGGCCTTAAAGAGTTAAATTTTTGCGTAACTGATGCGGGATCATTGCGGTCTCTGCAATTGCATGAGTTGGATGTCTTAACATATGTCATATGAAAATGCGAAAATGTATAAAGAAAAGACTAAAATTTGGCATGATAGTAGACTTAGGATTAAGGACTTCAAAAAGGGCCAACATGTTCTATTGTTTAACTCACGACTTAGATTATTTCCGGGTAAACTTAAGTCTCGTTGGTCAGGTCCTTTTGTGATTACTAATGTATTTGTTCATGGTGCAATTGAAATTCAAAATATGAATCAAGGTCAGCCGTTCATGGTGAATGGGGCTAGATTGAAACATTACTATGAGGAAGGAGATGTGCAGACACTCTCAGCCTTCCTCCTATCCGAAGCCTAAGATCGAAGAAAGAAAGGATGAGCAAGGGCGTTTAATGGAAATATCTTTATGCTCAATCATCAGAGGAATATGGAATAGATAGTCTTTCGTTATTATTTTTCCTTTAGATTGTTTACAGTATTATTATTTCTAGCTTTAATTAAGTTTGTTTTTATTGATTAGGAACGTGGTAATTGGAGATGTTTAAACGGCAAGGAAGGGAGTAAACCACAAGGCAAGGAAAGTTGAGGAAGAGATCTTGCAAAAATCGAAGATTTAGTTGCTAGTATCTTGCAACATATAACAATCAAGGATGAAATCCCAACGACTATATCTTCAAGGATTTGCGGAAAAATTGCGAAATAATTGCGGCGTCCGCAATAATGTAACCGTTGGAGCAACAACCGAGTATATATAGGACGAGTTGGGGATCATCCCCATTTACGATCCTCAAACCCTTGAATTCCAAAACAACCAGCTCTCTCCTTCCTCTGAAAATTCCAAAGTTCAACTCCAAGAAACGGCCATGGTGTCTACGAGATCTGATCGATCCACACCCAAGAAAACATCCCCAATCACGGAGGATGCTGAATTGGTGAGAGATGCGCTCCTGTCCTTGGCAAACGCTGAAGCTGTGAAACCTTCAAGACCGCCGAAGCTCGTTGTGAGGAGGAAGTGGAAGGTGGCCACAACTGAGGCTGTAACCAGCGCTGACCCAACACAATCCCCTAGAAAGAAATGGAAGATTACAGAGGAAGATTGATAGCTCCAAAATAGAGCTATTATTTACTCCCTAATTATAGCTAAAACCATGACAAATATTGATTAAAATGCCTTCTTGTAGGTGATTTCATGGTAGAGAGCTCGAGGAGTCCGAGGACGTGTTTCGAGGCTAAAAACGACGTTTAAGAGCTTTATGGATGCATCGGGATTGAAGGGGCTTGAAGAATTGAAGAAATGGCAAAATTTGCCATTGAAAGGCAAAACTTGCCACCAAACCCGAGAGCAAGCGTTGAGCAACAGCGTCGAGACACTGGCTCAACGCTGCGCAGCGTCGAGACGCTGTCCTAGCGTCTCGACGCCGCCCCGACGATTTCCAAAGATGGACGAGCGCCAGCGTCGAGCGCGCGCGTCTCATCGCTCGCTCAACGCCGACAGCGTCGCGACGCTGGCCTAGCGTCTCGACGCTACCCGGAGCGCGCGCGCGGCCAACTTAGGGCACAGCGTCGAGACGCTTCCCTAGCGTCGAGACGCTCCGACGGATATAAATTCATATTTTTCCGATTTTTAACGGATTTTCTTCCCTTTTTCCCCTCGGGATTGCTGCTTTCTTCCCCATTTTTCTGGTTTTTGCCCATTTTTGGGTTGTATGTTGAAGACAATCTCCATGGATAGCTAAAGAGGTTAGTGGTTGATTAGTTAAGTTTAGGGATTGATTATCTTTATATTAGGTGAGATTAGAGCTTAATTGAATGTTTAGCATGTATGAATGAATTTCTTGCATCTCTTGGTCTGTATTAAGAACGAATGACTTGCCTTTCTGATTGGGAGTGACGTCCATAATTAGTTACGCATGCTTAGTTGGCTAATATTGATTTCTGACAAACCTCAATACTTAGTAGCGAAAGTCTAGCTCGTGGCTAATCAATTCGAGCCCAAGTGAGGGTTGGAGGTAGGAGTTGATTAACGTTCTCACGGCGGGCTTAAGACTAAGGGATAAATCGAATTAGTTCTAGGATTAATTCGTCTCAATGGTACCCGTTACTGTTTGTTAATTAATTTAAGAGTCATGAACTTAGATTAATTAGTGGGCATGTTTAATTAGGATTGCACTTACCTAATTAATTCATTGGGATGTTTTGGACCCGATTGGGACATAACATTTTGTGTGCATGAAACGTCTCGGCTAATTCACATGTTAATCAATGAACCAAAATACATTAGATCAATCCCGACACTTGCTAATCAATCGAATTCGTCAATTTCATACTTCCCGTTTTAATTTTCCGTTAGCGTAAGTTTAGTTTTAGCCATTGTTTTCCCAAACAAAATCCCCCTATTTTAGCATTGCAAATTTAGTTCAATTAAATTAGGATTATTGATCGCTCCCTGTGGATCGACCCCGTTACCACTTAGCTTCAAATTGCTCGGTGCATTCGGGTTTATAAATTTCATTTTGGCGGGTCTCGACAACCCGAAATTTGTGAACGTACAAAAGTTCACTACCAAAATTGGCGCCGTTGCCGGGGATGCAAAAATATAATCTTGATTGATTGAATTTAATTTGTTTTGCGTTTTTATTTTATTTTATTTTTCTTTTGTAAATAATTTTATTTTATTTTATTTCTTTTCATTTTTATTTCCTTGGTTTCTGTTTATTTTTGTTCTTCTTGTACAGTATGACGAGGTTCTTTTAAGTTTTTGTGTACAGTTTTATTTTAATTTTGAGGAGAATGGAAGAAATGGAGGCTGAGGCTAATTTTGAGGATCAAAGGACCATGAGGCAGTTGGCATTACTGGACGTAGACCGCCAACCACTGTGTATAGTGTATCCGGTAGTTCCAGGTAATTTCCAATTAAAATCTGGATTAATTTACCAACTACCTTCTTTTTGTGGTAATGTAGGTGAGGATCCTCAGAAGCATCTTAAGGAATTCCATCTGGTATGTTCGGGGATGATGCCCCAAGGAGTGACTGAAGACCATTTGTGCTTAAGGTCCTTTCCTTTCACTTTGAAGGAAAAGGCAAAAGACTGGCTGTATTGTCTTCCATCTGGGTCTGTCACGACATGGAACAGACTGAAGGGCTTATTTTTGGAGAAGTACTTCCCTGCCTCAAAAGCCACTGAAATCCGGAGGCAAATCTGTAGGATCACGCAGGGAGCTGAGGAGAATTTATTCGAATGTTGGGAGCGGTACAACCGACTGTGCGGGAGCCACCCCAATCACCAGATAGCCGAGCATCTCTTCATTCTGTATTTTTACGATGGTATGCTTCCTCGAGACCGCCAGATGATCGATGCTGCTAGTGGAGGATCTCTCCTTGACAAGACGCCCGTGGAGGCTAGAATTCTGATTTCTAATATGGCTGGGAACCTTCAGCAGTATGGTGGTGGAGGAGTGGAGAATGCCCGCCTCTCAAAGGATCTGAACGAGCTCAAAGCCCATGTACTCGAGGTCGAAATGTCGAAGAGATGGTGAGTTCTTACTTGGGAAAATTTCCGGCCATGTTTGAGAGTAGTGGAGCTCCAGTGCGAGGTCTGGCTGATACAACGAAGAGGCTAGATGAAAGGCTCAGTAAGGTGGAGGATCAGTGCTCACGGATACCGCCGCAACAACCGATGGAGAACACTTGTGAACAAGTGTGCGCCATAACCTTGAGAAGCGGGAAGGAAATCTCTACACCAGTGGAGGAGAGTCCTGAGCCAAGATGGAAAGGGGTAAATTTTGATCCCACCTATACTAGAGTGTATGTGCCTAAAGCCCCCTTCTCAATTAGATTGATGGATTCTCCAGCCCAGTTGGAGAGCGAAAAGAATAAAAATCCTCCAGTTGTTCCAAAGTATGTGCCCAAGCCTCCCAATCCAAGAAAACAGTTGAGTCCCAGGATTATTGAAGAAGAGGACCAAGATGAGGAATCTCCTGTGCCTAAGCAAAATTGTGTTCCAGTTGCGCCATTCCCAAGTAGGCTGGCTAAGCCAAAGCCTAAGGTAGATGAGGAAGAAAAAGAAGTCTTGGAGACTTTTAAGAGGGTTGTGGTGAACATTCCCCTTTTGGAAGCCATCAAGCAAATTCCTAAGTACTCAAGGTTCCTTAAGAGTTGGTGCACCTCCAAAAGGAAGAAAAAGGCGGAAGAAGAAGTGAAAAGCTTGAATGACTCAAGAATGTCCAACATTGTTCTACCAACGAAATGCAAGGATCCAGGTAAGTTTACTTTACCTTGCATATTAGGGAACAAAATGATTCATGATGCCATGTTAGATCTAGGATCATCAGTTAACGTGATGTCTTATGATGTTTTTCAAGATCTTAAATTGAAATATATATGCATAGATCTGACGTTATAGTACAACTGGCTGATAAATCATTTGTGCATCCTATGGGAAAAGTTGAAGATATTCTTGTTAATGTTAACAATATATACTTCCCCGCTGACTTTCATGTGCTTGAAATGAATGAAAACTCATCTCGTATGCCCACGTCAATTCTTTTAGGACGTTGTTGCGTGCTCAATGTGTAAAGATAAATATGCAAAAGGGTAGAGAGAGCACTTAGAACATGCAAGCATACATGGTCTCACAGCAAGTAGTAAGTATATTTCATTCGTTTTTTCCACAGAGACTCATTTTAGCTATTCGCGAAGTGTATTTGTTAAGAAAGATGGGGTGGATTTGATGGGGTAAAATTGGTTTTTAATTATCTAAGTTTTGCTGAATGTATAAAGGAATATAACATAAACAAATGCAAGTTGAAACTAGACGCAAAAGACAAGAGATGGAATTAATAAACGAAGAAGAAAACAGCTAAACAGAATGATAAAATGGCAGAATTGCGAGGACCGCAATGTTACCGCAATTAATTGACAGCGAAAGTGTGTAAATGGGTGAATTAAGGGCTACTAATGACTATCCTATAGGCACTTTATTACGATTCTCAAGCTTTGGATCAACTCTCTATACATCAAACTCACTCTATCTCAAGTATCGTCCGATTCCATGCATTAGAGTCTTAAGTTTACTCGACTTCAAAGTAAGGTCTTAGCATCTTGTTAAAACAGGAGTGTTTAGTTTGTACTAGGGAAACGCCTATTCCTAGGCCGTTTCCTGATTACCATGAAAGGCTAGCATGATTATATGACTCTAAACTCTTACTCCTTCCAGAGGTTAGGAGTTCTTTGGACAAAATGGATGGCCAATCGAAATTGCCCGTAGGATGAAGCTTACATACAATCAATGATTCGAGAGCTATCCTACATACTTGATGCACGTTTTTTAGCCTATAGTTCTGTCATTAGCATGCCCCTAAGTGACTTAGCTACTCATGGAAATATAGAGAGTGGAAATGTAAGATAAAACAGACATGCTTAGAAGGGAAATGTGCTTAGAACAGCAAGACAAAACCGTAGCAGCAGAAAGTGGAAACTGTGAAATGCAGAAATGTACTTTGATTACTATGAATGTTTGAACGACAAAAGGAAACGTAGAAGCAGAAATTCAGAGACAAACAACAACGAACTGCAGTAACTAAAACACTAAGCTAAGAACAACAATGATCAAAACTGGAAATAAGAAGAAGAACGACAGAAAACAGTAAAAGGGTGCTGAAAAGCTTCGTTGCAGTCGCCTCGAATGAAGGGGATGAAAGGTCAGCCTTGCTTGGATGAATCCAATCGAGAGAGAAGAAGAATCTTCTCTCCTTCCTATCAGATTATCGATTCCAACAGCTGAGACTCTCACTCCAACAGACGGCAAAGGAAAACAGAGAGAAATGATGGACTGCGAGAAGACTTCTGCGCTTCGAATGATGATCAAACCTCCGACTTTGGCCCCCTTTTATAGTAGTTTGCAGGTGCGTTTGGGCCAAGGAGAACCATCAATCTTCAACGTCATATATCAGAATGGATGGAGGAGAAAGAATGAATCCCTGAAATTACGGAAATTAACGGAAAAAGATCAGTCAACTTACGGTTTTCACTTGAATAATTGCGGTCTCAGCAATGTTTCCGCAATGCTGTCGCAATGCAGCTTTTTTCATTCTTTTCCTTCGGTTTTCAACCCTTTTTCTACCTATTGTACATAAGTCCTAGATTAGCTACCTTCTTCTAATTCTCATATTAAAGCATAGGTTTAGGCTAAATGCTATCAAAAACACCTAGAAGTGTACATCTTCTTAAGCTAAATGGGTCCTAAATAAGTCACTTTCAGAGACTTAACACACCCCCAAACTTAAGGCTTTGCTTGTCCTCAAGCATACTAAGGACTTTCCTAGGCTGCTGTTTCTCCTTTTTTAACCACCTACTGACTCCCCTATATCCCTATCTATAGCACTGCTGTCCTGTGACACACTTCTTAGTTTTAAAACTACCCTCTTATCTAGCTTCTTCTGACTTTGCCTGCCTAACACTCACCTGCTTTTGTTAACTCCCTACAACTGATCTATTTGCTTTTGTCATATCATGCCACTATCCCTAAGGTTTCAAATTCTGCCTAGCTTTACCTCAGACTCAGTACATGCTTCTAGCTTTATTTTTAATGTGTCTAGGATTCCTTAGAGTCATGCCAGTCTTAGTATTAACGGTGACAGTAGTACTTTAAAGAACAACCTAAACCCTGGCATCACTACATTGGAAAAACACTCATCTCCCTAAACAAACCTACAAGTTACAACTTTGTGCTTAGCTAATTGAGGATCAGAGTTCTTTTTAAATAGGACACCTAAGCCACAAAGTTATAACTCCTAGGTCTACATTCTTCTTCCCTACTCTTTTCCTTTTTTTTTCTTACTTAGGTGGGACCTCTCCTTCGGTTGCCTTTTGATGCAATGCCACTTGTGGGTCACACACTTGGCACTGATTACTTAGCAACCTAAGAGAAACCCCCCTTTTTATTCTATCTTTCATTTTTTTTTTTTTCAATTCATCATTTTTTGTAAGGGAGAAGAAGAATGCTTATGTTTCTAAGGGAGAGAGGAATGTTCCTAGGCCTAGGGTGGCCTCCCCCAAACTTCAACTACTCATTGTCCCCAATGAGTGTCTGAGGTGGCACACCCCCAAACTATCCTAGAAGCATCTAGTCTAAGGTAAAACAAAGAGAATCTAAAGCCCTAGGCATAGACAGAACATTGAAAAGAAAATATCACAGTAGCAGAAAATTTAAAAAAAACAGACAGTTAAGGGCTTAAAGCTGTGCATGCTGAGCTTTTTAGAGGTGGATTTAAACTATCAAAGGGTGTCCTATGACACACATCCAGCATGCATTTAGATAAGCTATATAAGGCGGTCATGTTAGCAGGAAAAGATAGAATTTAAACAGATCACAGCCTAGCTAAACAGACAGTCCAAAACATGCCTTTAGTCATGAAAATTGCGGGTACCGCAATTATTTCGCAATTAGATCAGGGCAGATATAACATTGATTAAGGCCCCTAAGCATGCTTTTTCCAGTCACTCAAGCATCCTAAAAATAAAACTAAACTATCCTACCTAGTCAGCTAACACCAAACTATACTAAGCAATAGGAAAAACATAAAACTAAACATCTAAAACAGATCAAAATTGAACCAAAAACAGCATGGTCCTAACAGAAAGTAGAAAAATTGTTCTTTTTTTTCTAAGGGAACAGCAATACTCCCTTTAGTGCACTTCAAACCAGCACTCAATTCTCGTCATCCTCATCTGGTTGCCGTGGTCTTGGGGGCACCCATGGAGTTAGAAGAGTGGTAGGGAACTCAGGGAAGAGGCACCCTAGCTGGTCTGCAACTTCCTTGTCCCTCGCCTGCGCATAAGTGGCCCATTGAGTCATTCTTCTCTGCATATCCATTAAGCAGGCCATGGATAGAGACTGTTCAGCAGCCAGCCTATCCAGTTCAAACTCCATATTCCCCTTCCTTCTCAGCCTCAGGTTAGCAGGCAGCTCCAAGTGGCCCGTGTAGGCCATCTGCTGCTCCAGGCGCTCGGTGGGGACTCCTGCAAGCAAACATAGCTTGGTTATGGTATTAGGGAAAAACAGTGGTCCCTTACCTTTCCTGGCGCATTCAGCAATGGCCGCAGTGATGACTTCTCCCACATTGATCGTGAGACCTCTCATTATTGCATACACCAGCAGCGATCGGCTCTGGTTTATTGTTGTCTCGTGAGTCACCGGGGACAATCTCCTTCGCACGAACGAAAACCAAACAGCTGCCTTAGCCGTGAGGTTGGCACTCATCAGAGTGTGCCTCCCATTGCGTGACACGGTCCAAGAAGCTTCAGGCTGACCAATAGTCCGAATGGCCTCTTCCAGCACTGCCTCCGTAGGCTCGTCAACGATCCGTGCATAATCTGTATGTGTTTGGCCCTTGAGACCAAAGGCTTCGTTGATGGCCTTGGCTGAGAAATCTACTTCTACCCCTCTGACCACAGACAGGCCATCCTCAGGGCTGAGCACATTGGCGTAGAACTCATACACCATGCTCGTGTATGCTGGATTAGGCGGTCTGCAGAATTCCTCCCAGCCGTGGTTGATCACCCCTGCGCGCAAGAACTGCGGCAGGTCAGCAGGTCGGTCGAGGAAGCCTTTCTCGTGCAGCAACTCCCTCTTCCTTAACTCCACGCCCCTGGATTCAGCGTTAGATGAGACATACCTCACTGACTGAGGCTCGTCTTCAGGGTAGAGCTTGGCCTTCCCCTTATCTGCTGGCTTGGCTGACTCGGCAGCCTCAACCTTGAGCCTTTTGAGTGATGGCTCCGTGCTTTCTTTGTCTGCTGAAGGCACTCTCTTGGCCTTCTTCTTCTTCAGCTTCTTGGATTTCTTGGCCTTGACAATCTTGGCCTTCTTCTTCTTCTTAATGTTGATCTGCTGGAGGCATGCCCCCAACGTCTCCTCCATGGAATCATCCTGCTGTGCAGGAACATCAGGGCTGTCTTCCCTCATGGGAGAAAAGACTTCGTCTTCCCCAGCATCGCCACTGCCCTGCGTGGACTCTTGATAATCCCCATATGGGAATTCAGGATCAGGCCGTGGAGAATTGTGCAACGGCGTGGGATTGAGCTCTGCTGATGGTGTCTGCGCAGAACTCAATGGCGAAGACGGCAGTTCAGGACTCTGCGCTGCTGCAGGTGTCGGGTCAGAACTCTGAGGTGCTGGAGACAACTCGGGGCTCTGTGCAGGCGGTGACGACTCTGCGCTTGGCACTGGTTCAGATGGTGAAGGGCTGTGCGCAGGTGATGCGGATGGCGACGAACCTTCTTTGGCTGACTCGTGGGATGCACGATCAGTTTCTTGACTCTCCACAGAGGGAGTCTTTGCGGTGCTTGGTTCGGCGGCCATCTCGACACTCCACCGGCGTTTCTTAGGCGTGCCCACTGGCTCAGATGGTCCAGCAGGGATTTCAGTGACAACCCTCCACTTCTTCCTACGGATAGGAAGCTTAGGAAGAGGTCCGGTGCGAACGGCACCATCATCTGCAAGGGTGAGCAATGCTTCCCTCGCAGCCGCTTCAGCTGCGTCATCAGCCTTCTTCTTGGCTGCAGATCTTTCAGCCCTTGTGGAAACCATTGTCGAGTCTTGAAGATCTTGAGAGAAGAATCAAAGATGAAGAGAATCGCAGAGTTTTTGGAAATCAGAGAATGAGAGAATCGTATCGATCGAGCGCTTCCCAACGGATATAAAGGCAACGGAAAAATCCCAACGGCTCTTTTTTTGCGAATCCAGCAATTCCAGCGCAATTCCAGGGATATTTTTTCATAAAAATCTCAAACTTCGCTCGTCCGTATCTTTTATTTGGCTGGATCGTTTTTTTATTTTAAAAGCTGGATTTACTCTCCTTGATCCCCTCTTTCGAATCCCTGCAAAAACAAATAAAACAAACATTAAATACGCAATTTAAATCACACCACAAAACATACAAACGATAATCGGAAAAGCAGAAAAAATAAACTAAGGCATTGGCCTTGACTAAACGAGCACAGTAACCACTCGTTCTCTCTCGTTTTGAACTTCATGCTTCACGCAAGAGGAAGGCCGAGAGAGTCTTCACATCTCCTTCCTCATAGTAGTGCTTCAATCTAGCACCATTGACCATAAATGGCTGTCCTTGCTGCAAGTTTTTTATCTCTATCGCACCATGAACAAAGACATTAGTAATAACAAATGGACCCGACCATCTGGACTTTAGTTTGCCTGGAAATATCTTTAAACGTGAGTTAAATAATAGGACAAGTTGGCCTTTCCTAAAGTCTTTGATCCTAAGTCTACTGTCGTGCAATATTTTGGTCTTTTCTTTATACATTTTGGCATTCTCATAGGCCATATGCCTAAGCTCATCAAGTTCATGTAGCTGCAAAGACCTCAGTGTCCCCGCATCCTTTACACAAAAATTCAACTCCTTCATGGCCCAAAATGCTTTGTTTTCTAACTCAAGTGGTAAGTGACAAGCTTTGCCATATACCAGCCTATAAGGGGACATTCCTAGAGGTGTCTTATATGCTGTCCTATAAGCCCAAAGTGCATCCTCAAGCTTGAAGGACCAGTCTTTCCTATTAGGTTTGACTACCTTTTCTAGGATGTTCTTTATCTCCCTATTGGAAATTTCAGCTTGGCCATTTGAGTGTGGGTGGTAGGGAGTGGCTACTCTATGTCTAATGTTATATTTAGCCAATACCTTCTCCATAGCCTTATTAATGAAATGTGACCCCTCATCACTAATGATAGCACGAGGAGTCCCAAATCTAGTGAAAATGTGCCTATGCAAGAAGTTAGTGCCTGTTTTAGCATCATTATTAGGACATGCTTTGGCTTCTACCCACTTGGACACATAGTCCACTGCTACTAATATGTAGAGGTTACCTGATGATGGAGGGAATGGTCCCATGAAGTCAATGCCCCACACATCAAAGAGCTCCAACTCTAAGATGTAGGTGAGGGGCATCTCATCCTTTCGACTGAGGTTACCTGTTCTTTGGCATTCATCACAGCTGTGGGCATAGTTGTGGGCATCCTTGAAGATTGTTGGCCAATAGTAGCCACTCTGAAATACCTTCGCAGCTGTTCTTTGACCACCAAAGTGTCCACCATAAGGAGATGAGTGACAGTGCTGCAGCACAGACTTCGCTTCAGCAGCTGAAACACATTTCCTTAGCAAGCTATCAGCACAGGTTCTGTAAAGTGTGGGGTCATCCCAGATGAATTTCCTTGCTTCATGAAGGAACCTCTTCTTCTCTTGTCCTCCCTTGAACACTGGTAATACCTGTGATGCACGGAAGTTAGCAATGTCAGCAAACCAAGGTTCCTCATCGTTATCACGATGAGCCAAAGCAAAGACATGTTCATCAATAAAAGCATCAGAAATTGCGGTCTCCGCAATTTTCTCGCAATTATGCTGCAATCGAGACAGGTGATCTGCAACCACATTTTCACATCCTTTCTTGTCCCGAATGTCCAAATCAAATTCCTGCAGCAATAACACCCATCTAATCAATCTAGGCTTGGCATCAGCCTTCCTCATAAGATATTTCAATGCAGAATGGTCAGTGTATACAATTGTCCTAGTGCCTACAATATAGTTTCTGAATTTTTCGCAAGCAAACACTACAGCAAGCATTTCTTTTTCAGTAGTTGTATAATTACATTGAGCCTCATTCAAGGTCTTACTAGCATAATAAACAGGGTGTGTCAGCTTGTCAATCTTCTGTCCTAACATGACTCCTACAGCATAGTCACTGGCATCACATAGCATCTCAAATGGGAGATCCCAATTTGGTCCGACTATGATAGGTGCTGTGACTAGTGCCTCTTTAAGGGTTTTCCAAGCTACTACACATTCCTTAGAGAAGATAAATGGCCTATTTAGCTCTAGAAGCTCGCACAGAGGCTTGGCTATCTTAGAAAAGTCCTTGATGAACCTTCTGTAAAAACCAGCATGCCCTAAGAAGCTTCTAATGGCTTTGACATTTTGTGGCTCTACCAACTTCTCTATGATCTCAATCTTTGCCCTATCGACTTCTACACCTGCCCTTGACACTCTATGTCCTATGACAATCCCCTCATCTACCATAAAATGGCATTTTTCCCAATTTAGGACTAGGTTGGTCTCTTCACACCTAGCCAGGACTTGTCCTAGGTTTTCTAGACAGGTTTTAAATGAATCCCCAAAAACTGAGAAGTCATCCATGAATATTTCTATCATGGACTCATCCAACTCGGAGAAGATTGCCATCATGCACCTTTGGAAAGTTGCCGGTGCATTGCATAAGCCAAAAGGCATTCTGCGGAAGGCAAACGTTCCAAAAGGGCAAGTGAAGGTGGTCTTCTCTTGATCCTTAGGGTCTATAGTAATTTGATTATAGCCTGAATAGCCATCTAAGAAACAATAGTAGGCTCTACCAGCTATTCTGTCTAGCATCTGGTCAATGAACGGTATAGGGAAATGGTCTTTTTTAGTTTCTTTATTTAATTTTCTGTAATCCATACACACTCTCCACCCTGTGACAGTCCTTGTTGGAATCAGTTCGTTATTCTCATTGACTACCACAGTTATTCCTCCCTTTTTAGGTACACATTGGATGGGGCTCACCCACTGGCTACTAGCTATTGGGAAGATCACTCCTGCATCTAACCATTTTATTATTTCTTTCTTCACTACCTCTTTCATAGAGGGGTTTAACCTACGCTGGTGATCTACTCTAGGTGTGTGCTCTTCCTCTAGTATAATTTTGTGCATGCAATAAGAAGGGCTAATGCCTCGAATATCAGCAATAGTCCATGCTATAGCCTTCCTATGTTGCTTAAGCAGTAAAATTAATTCACCCTCATGCTGTTCACTTAGTTTAGAAGAAATAATTACAGGCAGTGTATCATTATTTCCTAAATATGCATATTTGAGGTGAGTGGGTAGTGGTTTAAGTTCTAAAACAGGTGGATGCTCAATGGAGGGCTTTAACGGATTTACAGTTCTATCAGTTAAATCTATATTCATACATACATGTTGTGGGTTATCTACAGGCATGTCCATTATATCAGATATATTTAAGTCAGCTACATCTAATCCTACATATTCATTGGCATGCTTGGTTAATAATACATGCTCTAATTGTTCTTCCATCAGTGAGTCAACAATATCCATGCTAGCACAGGATTCAAGGTCAGAGGGATACCTTAAAGCTTTATATACACTAAACTTTACCTCTTCATCATGAACCCTCATAGTAAGCTCACCTTTTTGAACATCTATTAGTGCCCTACCTGTGGCTAGAAATGGTCTACCTAGCAGGATGGGGACCTCCTTGTCTGCCTCATAGTCCAGGACAATGAAATCTGCAAGGAAAATAAATTTGTCAACTTTAACTAGAATATCCTCAATCTTACCTTCTGGATATGCGATGGATCTGTCTGCTAGTTGTAAAGTGACTGTGGTTGGACGTGCTTCTCCCATTCCCAACTGGCGGAATAGGGACAGGGGCATGAGATTTATGCTGGCGCCCAGGTCACAAAGCGCTCTGGCCACGTGCTTGCCTCCAAGTTCTACAGGTAAGGTGAAGGAACCAGGATCCTTCTCCTTCTTGGGCAGCTTGTTCTGGAGGATGGCACTGCACTCCTCGGTGAGGTTTACTGTTTCAAACTCACCAATTATTTTTTTGTTAGTAATAATGTCCTTCAAAAACTTTACATAAGAAGGCATAGACTGTAAAACTTCAACAAAAGGAATGTTAACATGCACTTGCTTAAGTATTTCTAAGAATTTATTAAAATGAACTTCCTGTTCTTGCTTCTTCTTAAGCCTTCGAGGGTATGGAGGTGGTGGCACATATGCAGGTATGTCAGGGCGCTTTAGGATAGGTGGAGGCCTTGGTATTTCTTCTACCTCCTCAATAATTGGTTCTAGCCTGACTCCTGATGTGCTAGTTGGTGGTGGACCTTGGTTTGGCAGAGACTCCAGTGGAGCACTAGACTCAGTGTTCTCTACTCTCTTTGGTATGTCTTTTGTGTTACTCACCAATGGTCTTCCACTCCTAAGTTCAATTGCTTGAACTTGCTCTTTGCCATCTCTCCTTGGTACCTCGGTGTCAGCAGGGAGTCTACCTTGGGGCCTACTTTTAAATTCATTGGCTAATTGGCCTATTTGGTTTTCCAGGCTCCTAAGAGTAGCTTGCTGGCTCTGAAGAGTAGCATCATTCTTAGCTATGTATTCCTTGAGTAGGCTTTCCACAGAAGATCCTACAGGTTGATTGTAAGGTTTTTGGTACATTGACTGGTTATGTTGAGGAGTGAAACCAGGTGTTCCACTCGGCCTTGGTTGGTTAGAATTCTGGTTAGTGTTTTGTTGGCCACCCCATGACAGGTTAGGGTGGTTTCTCCAACCAGGGTTATAGGTGTTGGAGTAGGGGTTATTCCTAGGCTGCTGCTGGCTTCCAACATAGCAGACTGAGGATGGATTCCCAGGGCAGTATTCATATGGGTGCCCTTCCCCACAGAATCCACAGATAGGTGCCTCGCCTTGACTTGGTTGGGTGCCCATTGACATGGCTGTGGCAGTATTGGCACTGTTTTGGAGATTGGCCTGAGCCATTTGCTTAACTAGGTTGGTCAGGGCGTTTATTTGGGTGCTCATGGCGCTTAGAGCATCCTTGTCTTGAGCCCTAGTTGGCTCTACTGGATCGTCTGACCACCTACAATGAGATGTTGAGATCTTCTCCAAGATCTCATAAGCTTCGTTGTAACTCTTGGACAACATGGAACCACCAGCAGATGAATTTAGAACTTGTCTGGTGCTGGGGTTGCATCCTTTAAAGAAGACTTCTATTTGGATACACCATGGAATGCCATGGTGTGGACATTTAATGAGAAGGTCTTTGAATCTTGTCCAAGCTTCGTGAAGGGACTCACTTGGAGCTTGTTTGAACTTTATGATATCATCACGAAAGGTTGAATTCCTATCTGGTGGGAAATATTTGACTAGGAATTTTTCTGCTAAATCTGTCCAATTGAGGACAGATCCTGAGGGTAAAGAATTTAACCATGTTTTGGCTTTGTCCCTTAAAGAGTAAGGGAAAAGATATAACCTCAGGGCTTCTTGGGAAACTCCAGGGATTAGGAATGTGTCACTAACTCCTAGAAAATTCCTAAGGTGGTTATGGGGGTCCTCATTTTCTATTCCAAAGAATTGTCCCACAGTGGACAACATTTGGAACATCACTGGTTTTAACTCGAATGAGTTGGCAGTGATTTCAGGACGGATTATGCTGGGGTTCAGCTCCCCAGGCATAGGTACTAAATATGAAAGGATGGCGCTATCCTTGTCATTCGCTATTTCAATGGGATTGCGAGTGACAGGCACCAGGTTTTGATTTACTCCAGCCATTTCTTCTTGAGGTAATTGCGGAGGAATTGTAGTTCCCGCAATGATTGGAGGTAAAAGGGTTTGTTTAAAGAGACGTTTCTTGGCTCTATTTCTAGCTTTAAATAATCTCTCAGGCTCCGAATTGAACTCTAGATCACTAGATGGAGTCTCATTCATAAACTACCCTAAATGGTACCGGAAAAAGAAATGAAGATGGATCAAATTCAATGGAAAATAACTTGATGTTTCAAACTTAACAAACTTCGTTTTCACTTAAAATAAGTCCCCGGCAGCGGCGCCAAAAACTTGTTGCGTGCTCAATGTGTAAAGATAAATATGCAAAAGGGTAGAGAGAGCACTTAGAACATGCAAGCATACATGGTCTCACAGCAAGTAGTAAGTATATTTCATTCGTTTTTTCCACAGAGACTCATTTTAGCTATTCGCGAAGTGTATTTGTTAAGAAAGATGGGGTGGATTTGATGGGGTAAAATTGGTTTTTAATTATCTAAGTTTTGCTGAATGTATAAAGGAATATAACATAAACAAATGCAAGTTGAAACTAGACGCAAAAGACAAGAGATGGAATTAATAAACGAAGAAGAAAACAGCTAAACAGAATGATAAAATGGCAGAATTGCGAGGACCGCAATGTTACCGCAATTAATTGACAGCGAAAGTGTGTAAATGGGTGAATTAAGGGCTACTAATGACTATCCTATAGGCACTTTATTACGATTCTCAAGCTTTGGATCAACTCTCTATACATCAAACTCACTCTATCTCAAGTATCGTCCGATTCCATGCATTAGAGTCTTAAGTTTACTCGACTTCAAAGTAAGGTCTTAAGCATCTTGTTAAAACAGGAGTGTTTAGTTTGTACTAGGGAAACGCCTATTCCTAGGCCGTTTCCTGATTACCATGAAAGGCTAGCATGATTATATGACTCTAAACTCTTACTCCTTCCAGAGGTTAGGAGTTCTTTGGACAAAATGGATGGCCAATCGAAATTGCCCGTAGGATGAAGCTTACATACAATCAATGATTCGAGAGCTATCCTACATACTTGATGCACGTTTTTTAGCCTATAGTTCTGTCATTAGCATGCCCCTAAGTGACTTAGCTACTCATGGAAATATAGAGAGTGGAAATGTAAGATAAAACAGACATGCTTAGAAGGGAAATGTGCTTAGAACAGCAAGACAAAACCGTAGCAGCAGAAAGTGGAAACTGTGAAATGCAGAAATGTACTTTGATTACTATGAATGTTTGAACGACAAAGGGAAACGTAGAAGCAGAAATTCAGAGACAAACAACAACGAACTGCAGTAACTAAAACACTAAGCTAAGAACAACAATGATCAAAACTGGAAATAAGAAGAAGAACGACAGAAAACAGTAAAAGAGTGCTGAAAAGCTTCGTTGCAGTCGCCTCGAATGAAGGGGATGAAAGGTCAGCCTTGCTTGGATGAATCCAATCGAGAGAGAAGAAGAATCTTCTCTCCTTCCTATCAGATTATCGATTCCAACAGCTGAGACTCTCACTCCAACAGACGGCAAAGGAAAACAGAGAGAAATGATGGACTGCGAGAAGACTTCTGCGCTTCGAATGATGATCAAACCTCCGACTTTGGCCCCCTTTTATAGTAGTTTGCAGGTGCGTTTGGGCCAAGGAGAACCATCAATCTTCAACGTCATATATCAGAATGGATGGAGGAGAAAGAATGAATCCCTGAAATTACGGAAATTAACGGAAAAAGATCAGTCAACTTACGGTTTTCACTTGAATAATTGCGGTCTCAGCAATGTTTCCGCAATGCTGTCGCAATGCAGCTTTTTTCATTCTTTTCCTTCGGTTTTCAACCCTTTTTCTACCTATTGTACATAAGTCCTAGATTAGCTACCTTCTTCTAATTCTCATATTAAAGCATAGGTTTAGGCTAAATGCTATCAAAAACACCTAGAAGTGTACATCTTCTTAAGCTAAATGGGTCCTAAATAAGTCACTTTCAGAGACTTAACAGACGTCCTTTCATGAAAACTGCTAAGGTTAAAATTGATGTGGATAAAGGAGTCTTATCTGTTGAATTTGAAGGGGATAAGAGTGAGTTTAAAATGGATGCATTAACTGATGAACCTGATGGGAATGTGAATGTGGATACTGTGAATGCATTGTTTGGGATTGATGTTGTTAGTGTGCAGGAGAAGCCTAGGAAATTATTTTCTGTGGACTTTGGTAGGAAGGATGTATATAGGAAAATGGATGGAGTATCTTCCAAGATGTTGGACTATGGATGAGTAGAGTCCGAGAATACAGTCGAGCAATCGACTTTAAAAATTTGCGCTTCTCGGAGGCACCCGAGTTTGAACTGTTATTTCTGTTTGTTTTAGGTTATTATTTTAAGTAGCTCAGTTTTTAATACTTGCTTGCTTGTTTTGTTTCGTTTTTCTTAGGAGAATAAGGAGATTGCTCGGCTTATGGACCTTAAATTGGAAAGAAATGATAGCACCCTCTCTCCGCCAACCTTGCAAAGATCAGGGAAGTTCTCGTGTTTCCTTATTTTGCTCGTTTATTGCTTTATCTGATGGTTGATGCATTGTGGACAATGCATCTCTCTAAGGTTGGGGGTGGTTTGTCTGTGGACTTCTGTGTAGTTGTCGAGCATGGGTTTTCTCTGAATTTGAAGTGCCGTAGTCTGAATTTGCATGTTGTTCGATGAGGACAATCTAAGATGTGCTTTTAAAATCTTCGTAGTTGCATAATAGGAGAAGCATGAGATTATATGCGTTAATTGAGCATTTCTCGAAAAATTTTAAAATTTTTGCCGTTGCTTCCTTGCATCTATCGAGCACGTAGCATCTTATTCTGGACTTTGAAGGCTTAGAATTGCTTTATTTAGCCTGAAGTCATGTTGTCACCCCGAAAGGCACACCTAGGGAAGGCTTGATGCATGATAGGTTGTAATAGGTTAATTGAATTGTAGCGAAGCGAGACATTCCTTAGCTAAGTGGATTTTGATTCTCTCTCCTAAAATTCTCTCTGTTCTCTCTCCTCCCAACAATGGGGGACTGAATTCCCTCGGGGCAATTCTTCCATGGGGGCTTGAGGCTTTCCATGGCTGCTGTTTGAAGATTGGATTGAAGCTTGGATTGAGGATTTGGAGGGCATGGTGATCACGGAAGCTGAGCTGGGCGCTTCATCAAGGTAAGTTTCAAATTCTCTGTTTTCTCTTGGTGTGTTTGCTCTGTTTTCGACTGCTATTTTGGGGTTCGTTGTCTTCGTTTTCGTGGGAGGTCTGGGCTGTCGATTTTAGGGTCTCTTTGCTTCTGCCTCTTGTGAATTATGAGGAGGAAAAAATCCCCTCATAAGAAACCATTTGCCCAAAGCAATGGTATGTCTTCTGTCCAAAGCTCGCGGCCTCCAAAATCTACAGCTATCTCAGGGGTAGTTTTTCCAGTGGCTGCGAGTGGGGAACTTTCGAATGTCCTCACTAATTCATTAGGCAAGATTTGTGGAGGGCTGGCACCTAGGCATTCTTCTTCGGCTGTTGTAGTCTCGGTTTTAAGTTCAGAGAAAAAATAGAGCAATGGTAGTAAGGCTACTGAGTTGGGTAAGCAGTCGGCTGAGCTTGCTCTGAGTTTAAATGGTGCGAAGGAAGGGGTTTGTACTGAGGAAAGCTCCTGTCGCGGAAAGGATGGTGTTCAAAGTAAGGCCTCTGCTCTGTCTGGGCAGACTTCTCCTCTGTCAAAAAATGGGAAAACAGGGGGTCGTTCAAATGAAGGAGAAGTTTTTTGTGTTGATAATGGCCTTGGTCCTCTGCCCCGAATTAATTCCTCTAAGTCTGAGGCTTCTTCTCCGTCTAACCAGAGGAGTGTTGGCGTTGATGAGCATCGGCTGGAGGTTGAAGATGATGGGTTAGGGCAAATCGTTCCATCCTCCAAGGCTGTGGCGGCGGCTGTACGTGAAATCAATGCTATTCCTCTTGAAGAAATGTCTCTTAATTGCGTGGGCGGGAATGAAGGGAGGGGCGGTTTCAGCAGCTCTTCTTCCCCCGATTTCCGGTTGGATGGATTCATTGAGAAAATCGATTCTCTTGAGCCCCACTTAGCTGGCCGTTTGAAATCGTTTCCAAATAAGGAAATGTTGAGTAAGGAATTGTCTGGTAAGTCTCTTAATAGCCTGGGCGGGAATAGTAAGGAAAGTTTTGACAAGGATTTAATTGGAGATCCTTCTTTGGCCAAGTCAAAAGCTAAAAATGGCAAGTCAATTCTTCCTTCCTCTCAAAACCGTGGGCAGCTGGAAGTCTTTCCAAATGGTGCTAACCAATTTGAATACCCAAATGGGCCTTCCCCAAATGGTGACGATAATGGGCTTGCATCAAATAGTATTGGGCTTGGCCAAAAAGGATTTAGTGTTAATGGGATTGGCCCAAGTGGGCTTGACTTGATTGGAAAAGGGCTTGACCGAAATGGGCTTGGCCCACTTGGGATGGGCTCAAGGGCTCTAGACTCAGGACAAGTTGTGTTGCCAATTGGGCCGTCCTCCTTTAGCCCAATAGGGCGAGGGCAGTTGTGCCACTTGGTAACTAGGCGTGGTTTGCACAATCGGGTTGAGAGCTTGCCGCTCGAGGGTACGGTTGGAGCTAGAGAGGTTGGTTTGGGGTGTAGCTCGTTTGGGCCTAGGATTGGTTCGGGGATTCTAGGAAAGTTTCCTCTACTTGGTGGGAGTGAGGGGGATGAGGCGTCTGTGGGTTCTTTCGGTGGGTCTGGGCCTAATCACTTGGGGTCGGGTGGGCCCCTGGGGCCCCTCGGTCAGGAGCATAAGGATAGTTGGGCCAATCTTTTTGGGCCTCAGTGGACCTCCCCATTTGATGAACCTCTCCTCTGTAACCCTCCTATTGAGAAGGATGGGATTATGTTTGCCATTCCCTCGGATGAGGTTATTGAGGAGGGCATAGCAGTTTGGAGGGGTTCGTCGGTGGGACAGTTTATGGATGGTAAACTTCCCTTTTTTGTTCTTGATCGGCTGGTCAGGAGGATTTGGGGACATGTGGAAGTTCCAACCATTAACTTGTTTGATAATGGGTTGATCATTTTCAGGTTCCAAAAGGACTCAGCTAGGGACTGGGTTTTAGAGAATGGCCCCTGGCACATCGGGGGGAAGCCTATCCTACTGAGGCAGTGGGCCCCTGGGATTGTCCCCCAGACCTTTGTGTTCGATAAAATTCCTGTGTGGGTTAAGTTTTTCCATGTCCCTATGGAATTGTTGACCACTCCTGGGTTGAGCAACATTGCGAGTACGGTAGGTGTTCCTTTGCGGTTGGATAAGCCTACAAAGGACAAAACGTGCTCCTCGTATGCTCGGGTCTGTGTGGAGGTTGCGATTGATGCCCCTCTTCCTAGTAAGGTTGCGGTCACTGTCTATGGGGTGGATCATACTATCCCCATTGAGTACGAATGGAAGACCAAGAGGTGCCTATCCTGTCGGGTCTTTGGCCATTCGGACTCCGGCTGTCCAAAAAAGACTGTGAGTAGTTTTGATCCCATCCTCTCTACACAGGTGTCTACTGATGGTAGGGTCAGGGTGCCGGCCCAGAGTGATGGCGTGTGCTCGGATCAGGTAGGGGTTGCTAGTGGGGAGGGTGAACAGGCCTCCACTCTTGAGGCTGGTGATGACTTTATCCCTGTGGGAGGGAAATCCCGTAGGCGTAAACGGAAGAAGGCTGCCAAGTCCTTGGCTGCAGACTCGTCTGCCATTCCCATTGCCTTGGCTAGTCTCCCGAGTTCTCCTATTGGCCCCTCCCCTCGGCTCCCCCGTTCTCCTGAGCCCCCAAAGGGGGTACATGTGACTAACTCTTTCGGCTCTCTTTCGGATTCCTTGGGGTGTGATTTGGCCTCCAGAGGGTGGTTTCCTTAATGGAAAAGACGATCTGTGACAGTGTGGACCCCCGATGGTGTCAGGATGCCATTGTCTCCCCTTCTACTTCCTATGTCTAGTTGGTGCTCGTGGAATGTGCGCGGTCTCACTGACCCGACAAAAGGGCGATGTGTTCGATCCTTTTTGCAGTCTGAGAATATTGGTTTCTGCTGTCTGGTAGAAACCAAGGTTAAGGCTCATCAGTTTGATTCCGTGTTTCGTTCCTTTGGGGCTGATTGGCAGTGTGTATGTAGTTATGGGGATAGTGGCCTGGGTCGTATTTGGGTGTTATGGCGTTCCCGCCGTTTCTCTTTCTCCCCTAGCCTGATTAGTCCTCAGTTGGTTACTGGCTCCCTGGTGGACCTGTCTTCTCAGGTTGTGACTCATATTGCCTGTGTGTATGGGTTCAATCTCGAGGCTGGGCGGTCTGCTTTGTGGAGGGAGTTGGCCTTGGCTTGTTCAAGTTGGTCTTCCCCTGAAGTGGTTATGGGAGACTTTAATGAGACTCGCCGGTTGACTGAGAGGAGTGGGGGTAACCATAGCATTTCTGCGATGGGAGCCTTTGATACTGCTCTCCTAGAGGCTGACTTGGTTGAGCTGCCGGTTCAGGGGAATTGGTTCACTTGGACTAGTCGCCCGAGGGGTGGCCCAGGTGGTCAGTTGGGCAGGTTGGATAGAGTTTTGGTCAATGCTGAGTGGGCTTCTGGTCGGCCTATGTGTGTGGTGCACGTGCATGACTGGGGTGTTTCTGACCATAGTCCGATGGTTTTCTCTCCAGGCCCTTTAGGTGCTCGTCGGTCTCCCTCCTTTCGGTTCTTTAACCATTGGGGGGAGTCTGATAGGTTTTTGTCTGTGATCGCTAGTAGGTGGGTGACCCATGTTGGGGTCTCTCCGCTTGTTAGCTTCGCTCGCAATTTAAAAGGCTTAAAGGGGTCTCTCAGGCAGGAGTTTGGAAGCCGATTGCTGTGCTTAGTCAGCAGGTTATTGATCTTCGCTTGGCCATGGAGGCTGCCCAGGCGGGAGTTTTGGAAGACCCCCTTTCTTCCTCCCTCCAGCTTCAGGCCTCTGAGGCATCTGATAGGTTCTGGGCTGCAGCTAGGTGTGAAGAAGCCTCCCTTCGGCAGAAATCGAGGGTTAAGTGGCTGGCGTTAGGGGATAGGAACTCGGGGTTCTTTCACAGAAGCGTGAAAGTTAGGGCAGCCCGGAATAGCTTTTCCTCTTTGGTTGATGGTTCTGGGGTCAGGTTGTCTTCCCATGAGGACATCTCGAGATCTCTAGTTCATTATTTCCAGGGTCCCAAGGGGTCCCAAGGGGTTGGTTATCGTGACCTCACAGATCAATTAAAACCGATGGTGGGGTTTTCGTGGTCTGATCAGTGTGTAACTGATCTCATCCGCCCCATCTCACGAGATGAGGTTCGAGCTGCTCTCTTTTCCATGAGTAGTGCCAAGGCTCCTGGCCCTGATGGCTTCCCTGTGGGGTTTTTCAAAGCTGCTTGGAGTGTTGTTGGGGATGATTTCGTTTCCGCAGCGCTTCACTTCTTTGATACCTCCTTCCTTCCTCCTGGCATCAATGCCACCTCTCTTACCTTGATTCCTAAGAAGGTGGGTGCCTCCCGGGTTGAGGATTTCAGGACTATTTCCTGTTGTAATGTGTTGTATAAATGCATTGCAAAGGTTTTGGCTAATCGTCTTCGCGTGTGGCTGCCTTCCTTCATCAGTCCGAATCAGTCTGCCTTTGTTCAAGGAAGGAGTATTGTGGATAACATTCTGCTCTGCCAGGAGTTGGTTGGGGGTTACCACCTCAACAAAGGGAGCTCGCGGTGTGTGCTGAAGATCGACCTGCCGAAAGCTTATGATTCTATCCAGTGGGATTTTCTCTTTGGCTTACTGCTTTCGATTGGTACGCCTTGCCAGTTTGTCAACTGAATCCGGGCTTGCGTTACTTCGCCTATGTTCTCCAATTCGGTGAATGGGTCCTCTGAGGGGTTTTTTGCGGGTAGGCGTGGTCTCCGTCAGGGTGATCCCCTGTCCCCTTACCTGTTCGTCATGTGTATGGAAGTCTTGTCGCGGCTGCTGAATTCCCCGCCGCCTGAGTTTGATTTTCATCCCAAGTGTGAGAGGGTTAATCTTACCCATCTTTGCTTTGCGGATGACTTGATGATCTTCTCTGCGGGGAACAAGACTTCTTTGAGGTTTGTTCAGCAGACTCTGCTTCACTTCCAGGAGCTTTCAGGCCTTGTGGCTAACTCCGCTAAGAGCTCGATGTTCTGTGCGGGGGTCCCTGTCCAGGTGGCCGTCGGTCTGGCTGAGTTCATGGGTGTTGCTCTTGCGACCTTGCCTGTTTGTTACTTAGGTCTCCCTCTCATCTCTGGTCGGCTGTCTTCTCGGGATTGCCAGCCCCTGATTGATCGGATCACCTCTAGGATTGGCAGTTGGACTGCTAGGGCTCTTTCCTATGCGGGAAGGTTGCAGCTTATCCAGTCGGTCCTCCAGAGCTTCCAGGTCTATTGGGCTAGTGTGTTTGTGTTGTCGGCTCGTATAGTCCATAGGGTTGAGAGTTTGCTTCGGTGCTACCTCTGGAAGGGCTCTCCTTCTGGTCGTGGGGGGGCGAAGGTTGCCTGGGATGACATTTGTTTGCCGAAGAGGGAGGGAGGTTTGGGTATTCGTCATATCCAATCCTGGAACTCGGTAGCGGTTATGAAGCTCCTTTGGCTCCTTCTGCTTCGCTCTGGTTCTCTGTGGGTGGCTTGGATGGAGGAGTATATCCTCCGAGGTCGGTCTCTTTAGACGATTCCTGTGTCGTCTATGTGGTCTTGGTGCCTCAAGGCGATTATGGGGCTTCGGGACCAATTCTGTCCACTTGTCCGGTTTTCCATTGGCGACGGTTCTAGGTGTCATATGTGGGTTGATCCATGGCTGCCTGATGGTCCTATTCTCCCCAGGATTAGTGATCGTATCTTGTATGACGCAGCTAGTCATATTCAAGCTATGGTCTCTGATTTTCTGCTACCTGATGGTTCGTGGCGGTGGCCGGTAGTGTCTCCTGATTTATTGGAGATCGCTGATGCCGTGCGCTCTACTGTGTGTTGCCCAGGTAGGGAGGATAGGTTGATCTGGGTTCCATGCTGGTTTGGTTTTTCGGTTTCGAGTGCTTGGGAGGCGATTCGCCCCCGTGGGACAGTGGTTCCGTGGCAGGGTTTGCTATGGTTTGGGGGGAATATTCCGCGTCATGCTTTTGTCACCTGGCTGGCCTTGAGGGACCGTTTGTATACCCGTGATAGGCTGGCTAGGTGGATCCCCTCGACACCTACCGATTGTTTACTTTGTTTGTCTGGGACTGAGTCCCGAGACCACTTGTTCTTTCAGTGCCCCTTTGTGAGTTTGGTGTGGGAGGATATCCTCTGTTGGGGCAGAGCTTCCCGCCTCGTTCTCCCTTGGGATGCTGAGCTTGAGTGGATTTGTCGGGTGAGTGATGGGCAGCACAAGCGTAAGCTTGTTTGGAGAGTGGCCTGGTGTGCTGTGATCTACCATATTTGGATGGAACGCAACTTGCGTGTTCACGTCCCGGGTCACCGCCCTCCTCAGTCGGTTATCGCTGCTATTCGGTCTGATATTTCTTCTGCATGCTCGTCCTGGGTGGGTGCGGTTTCGGCCGGCTCCCCCTGGGATTCTTTTGATTGACTTTGTCTTGTTCTTTGAGTGTGTGCAGGTGTTTTGTTAGGTGGCTCTTTGCGGTGCTGTTTCCCTTCTGGCGATTGCTTCTTCCCCTACTCTGTCCCTGGTTGCTGCTGCTGTCTCTTCTCTGGAGGGATCTTCAGTTTTGGTCTGTACGGCTTGGTTGTTTGAGCTTGTCCTTGTGCTTGTTCTTGCTCTGAGTACGCTGCTTGCAGAGGCTCGATCAGTCGCTTGCTTTCTTCACCTGTCTGTCCATTGCTATCCTTGGCCCTTCCTTCCCTGGTGGGCATTTTGTGTGGGGGCTTTGAGAGGCTAGTCTGTGGGGTGTCTAGCTGTAGGGGTTGGTACAGGCGGTGCTTGCTCTTTTGCAGTTGGTTGTCCTTCTCTGTTCTGTGGGTGCTCTTTGTCCCCTGGTGGTCCTGGTTCCTAATTGAGTTGAGTTGTTCTGGATGCTTGTTGTCACCCCGAAAGGCGCTTTGTCCGGAGGGTGTGTGAGCTTTTGGTGGGTCCTTGGATCTGGTTTTGTCGAGGGAAGCGATGTTGGCTGGGTCCCTGTGGCTTTCTGCTGTGCCTGCATACCGGATGGTTGTTCTTTTGCCATAAGTAGGGGGAAGACGAGTTGATGGGCCTCTTCTTTGTTTGGTTTCTTGGTCGTGCCTGGGGGGCGGGCTTCTTGCTTGGTTATGTTGGATGGCCAGCTTGGCCCCTTTTTCTCAGCATCTGCCTGTCCTCCCTCTGTTTTTGCTTGGTGCCCCTTGACCCTGTCTGGAGTCGCTCCTTCGCTCGTGCCAGCCGTGGGATGGATGGCCTGGGGTGTTTTTTGGGCGGATGAGGAGTCATGCTTCGTTCGTGTTGTCTTATTGTTTCCTCTTGCTTCAGCTGGTTCTTTTGATTTTGGAGTTGTATTACATTTATCTGCTTTTGTCTTTTCTGGCTCCTTCCTGCTTGTGGGTTGGATGCTGGGGTTTGTTGTTGTTTGGTTTCTTTGTTGCTTTCCCTCGGGCTGTGAGGTTTCCGTTGGGTTGTTTTGGTTTTGTTGTCGTACATTGGTTCTCCCAGTGGTTGTTCTCTTGTTTGTTGTGCCCTTTGGCCTCGGGCTTTGAGGTCTTTTTGCTTATATATAATCACCTTTGCAAAAAAAAAGAATTGTAGCGAAGCTATTGCCTAGTAAAAAAAAAAAAAAGCAAGCATGAAAATAAAAGCTCCTGAGATGCTCCTCCTTCTTGGAATCGCGACTAAGAAGTGAGAGTCCTTAAAAATGTGAAGTTTGCCCGTAGTCAGATACAGTGTGGAATGGAATTGCAGGTAAGCTGGAACGAAGGCAAGCTTGACATGTTAGGCTCTCTTCGAGAAGCAAAAGAAAGAAAAAAGTAAAAATTTAGCAAGTTCGAAAGAAAGAGAAAAAAAAAATTAGGCCTTTTAATTTGTTACTCTCTTGATTGTTGAAAAGCCGTAGACTGTTCTGTATTGCTAGAAGTAGGGGGAAAACGTGATGTAAGGTTGCGTAAAGTTTCTTCAGGTCTATGTGAGCTAGAATATGTTTGCTGAACACACACGCACGTAGGGGAGTAACGGTTAGATTTTCGAAAGGTTCTCAATCAGGGCAATCCCTTAAATTTTAAGTGGATTGTGTACTTTTTTCCTCTCTGTTCTCTCTCCTCCCTCCAATGGGGGATTGACTTTTGGTGGTGCTTTTCGTCCATGGTGGCTCGAAGCTTTCCATGGCTGGGGATTGAAGCTTAGGATTGAAGCGCATACTGAAGAAGGAGCAGAGCTGGCCGCATCACCGAGGTAAGTTTTCTCACTCTCTGTTTTTGCGTTTTTGTGTTTCTGTCTTTTTTTTAAAAAATTTCGTTGTGCTCTGTTACGTGGTTCTTTGGTTTTGTGTTGTGGGAGGGTAGGGGTTCTTCATTTTGTTCACAGCCATGAGGAAGAAGAAATCCCCTATGAAGAAGTCGTTTGGCCAAAGTGTTGGCCCTTCTTCGGTCCACAACGGATTAAGGATTCTGAAATCCAAAGATCATTCAGGGGTAGGCCATCTTGAGGCTTTTAAAGGGGAGCCATCGAATGGTCTTTCTAGTTCTGTGGGTAAGGTAGCTGATGGGTTGGCTTCTAAGAGTTCGAACTCTGAGGTTCCGGCCGTGGGTTTAAATGTTGGGAAAAAACAGAGTCTTGGCTGCGAGGTGTCTGAGCTTGGTAAGTCGTCTGATGCTCATAATTTAATTCGTAGCTCCTCAGAGAAGGGTAGTTCGGGGGAGGGTTGCTCTAAGATCGATAAGGAGAGGAGTCAAAAACTTTCCCCTGTTTTTTCTGGGCAGTCCTCGCTTCCTTTGAGAAAAGGAAAAACAGGGGACCACATTCCTCAGTTGGCTTCCATCTCTGGGAGTGTTTCCTGTGGTGTTCCCCCGATTCGGAAGCTACCTGTGGTGACAGAGGAAGCGACTTCGTCTTCTTCAAATCTGGGCAATCGGATGGAGGTTGAAGAAGACGGTGTAGGGCACGCTGATTTCTCTCTCTTTGCTGAGGAGGCTTCTGACCAGTCATTGAATGCGATTACTATAAATGGAAAAGGAAATTTCATTAATTCCAATGGTGGGAGTAATAAGTGTTGGGTTTTATGTCCTAAAACTCGTGGTTTGTAAACTGAATGTATATTCTATTTTGCAATAAAATTGTTATTGAGATTTATTCAGTAAAGTTGTTATTGAATAAAATGAATTGTTTTTTACTTTTAACCTAACTCCAATAAACAAATAACCCATGGCTATAGGTTGTATACTTGAACTTCATGTATGACATGATTGTGGATCAAGTTCAAGTAATAGCCAGAACGGTCTATAGTATAGGGATAAGGCTGGGTACCTTATCCTGGGGACACTATTGGATGCGGCCCACTTTGTATAGTACAAACGATGTGATCCGAAATCGTTCATGTGGAGACATGTGAGTGGGGGCGTCCTATGCAATGAGTTTGCATAAGATTGAACCGCGAAACAAGTCGCTCTTTCTTTATAACTCCGTTTACTGTAAAGACCGACTTTTTCATATGATGACCTAGGTAACTCGATCTGAATCCTGAGCACGCTATGAACTCCTGTTTATTCGGGCTTATCCTTTGACTTGTATGGGTGAGAGTGGCCCGAGATCGCCGACTCAATAAGCCTACCATCTTGGGGATAAGACCGGGTAGGTAGCTGGGAACATAGTCCTGCGAGATGGAATTCACTCGTACCCGCTCTGAGGGATTAGTAAAGAGGTTGTTCCCTTAAGTGCTGACTCCGGGTCTTGAACTAGGGATCCCACATTCTCATTGACCCGAGAGGGACTTGGTATAGTGATGAGATCACATACCAATCGGTTTGGTGGTTGGACCACAAACCAATAGTTCATTAGAGGATCAGTGGGACTTAAGGAACAAGATGTAATTACGGGGGTAAAACGGTTATTTTGACCCAGCTGTAATTACGAACGACCTGTGAATGATCGACTTACTAATGATGGTTATATCAAGAGGACAGAAATACATCTACGGTGAGGAGAGTGCAACCCTTGGACTTTAGTGGAGTCTCCGGGGGTTAACGAATGTTGGTTAGCTTGGTTAAAGAGTTTGACCGGTTAATCTCGCATTGATGGAGCGCATGTAGCGCAGCGGAAGCGAGACAGATCATTGGCACTCTAATTTCATCAATTTAGCTAAATAAGAAACATGCACAAAGCTTTGAAATAAAAGGAATTAGAACACATACCTCTTGTAGTTCTAAAGACTTCTCTTCCAACGCTCGAATCTCCTCACGAACCTTTTGAAGCTTCCCTCGAACTCCTCGAGAACCACCTCCGGTAGTCCCACTATCCTCGGGCCGACAACGGAGTAGTGGGACTCCTTTATGAAAGAAAAAGTTTGGAAGAAGAAGATGGGAAGATGAAAGTGATGAGGATCTTGTGAGAAGAAGTCTAACACTTAGCTTTCTAATTTCTCAAGTAACATGAACTCTTCATGCTCATCCAAATATTCAAACTCTTTGAAAATTCATCAACTTCAAACCATTTGAACTTCATCGAATTTATAGGCAATTCACATGCAACAAAGTCTTTGCTTAGCATGACACCTCAAATTGGATGGATTAGTCTTCAACCAAGTGTTCCAAAATTGATGAGTTTATATGCATGTTGTTGGTGATTCACAATCCACTTCACAACTTGGATAAACCCACTCAACTAGGATAAATCCACTCAACATGGATAATTCCACTTTGACTTGGAAAATCACACTTGTAATATTTTGTCATTTTAAAATTAATTCATAATTAATTTTAATAAACAAAATAAATTATAATTAATTAAACTTTTTAATTAATTAATATTATTATTTAATTCAATATCAAAGGTATGTGTTCTAAAGACTTTTATTTCAAAGCTTTGTGCATGTTTCTTATTTAGCTAAATTGATGAAATTAGAGTGCCAATGATCCGTCTCGCTTCCGCTGCGCTACATGCGCTCCATCAATTGGTATCAGAGCGTTTTTTGGTCACTCAATTTGCATCAATTTGAGCTCGGTGGGTATTTGTTTTAGAAATTAAATTTTTGGGCGTCTAAAGTGTGATTCCGGTTTTGGCATATTTTTTTGAGCTTTTATTTGTACTTCGTTTTGTAATTGCCCGAGCGTGTATGGGCTTTAATGTGTGAAGAAGAGTCTGTAAAAAATTCGGAGTCATTAGAGTCCATATAGGCTTTCAATTCGAAGACAGAAGCTCGGGTGTCGAAAAAAACAGCATGCTGTTTTTTGCTGTTTTTTTTTCTGCAAAATTCCAGCACAAAACCGGTTCAGCGCAAGGTTGATGAAACGGTCCGGTTCGGTCCTCGGGCGGTCCGGTTCACTGAAAGTCAGACCGGTTCCTTGTTCTCCACCCTCTGGAGGTCCGGTTCAGCGTTCGTTTGGTCCGGTTCGGGTCGTTATTGGTCCAGTTACGGGCTGTTGAAGTCGGGACAACTGTTATGGACCGGTTCAGTTTTTTTGAAGTTTTGTAGTTGCTGTTTTTTTGGCCGGTTCAAGCAATTTCAAGCTGGTTTGTGGCGGTTCGAAGGGTTTGGAAGCGTCTCAACTTAGTTGATGAATTATTATTGTAATAATTTAGTTGCTTGCTTGTCCGTGATGCCAAAACCGGTCCACTTTAGTGTGTTTAATTAATTATGCATTGTGAATGTATGTTTTAATTAAAGTATCTTGTATGTGCATAAAGTATGCCATATAGATTTCAAATCCCACCATAGGAAGCATGTTGCATGCATTGAAAGTATAATATAAGTGTTATGTTGTATAGTATGCATGCTTAATTCATGAGAATTAATATAAGTGTTATATTAATTTATGAATTGGATGTTGCTTGTTTAAAAGTAAAATTAATATAAGTGTTATATTAATTGTGAAATTAAACATACAACATAGTTGCCTTAGTTGAATATAGTTGTTATATTCTTGCTTGGGAAGCATGTTATAAATTGAATGTAATGGTTATATTCTTGCTTAGGAAGCATGTTATAGAATGTCTTTGTTTTATAAAGCGTTGTAAAATGAGATAGACATTTAAAATCTATAACAAAGATAAATGCATGCTCACTAAGGGTTAAAGAATTCCAATGCGATTAGGAATTTAGTATCGATTCGTTTTAATAGTTAAAATAGGTCGATATCTTGTAAAGCTAAGGTTACGAGAGAACTCACCCGGTTTGATCCTACACTAAGGTTGGAGGTATTTAAGATGACGGTTTACGGAACACCTCCTACCTGGGGATCGATCCGATACTTGAGTTAAGTTAACCCGGCTTTATGAGCATGCACGTGAGAGGTGTAAGGTTATAAAACGTTTATCACCTAGACATCTTAGGTAAAAGTATGTTCTACCTAGACTTAGGTTTTATTGTCTTAGCCGGATAATGCCTAAGTAAATCTATACCCAAACCATTCTAAAATACTTAGTAGTGGTGTTGAGAAGGTATATGTGATATATCAATCTCCTCCTACGTTCTCCGCAAAGTTCACACCGTGAGATTTATGCTCGGCCTCGTGATGTCAATATGGCATCCCCAAACCGAGAACACCTGCAATAATCGCATAAAAGCAAGATTAAGCCAATAATAAACGTGAATTAGGGACATAATTATAGCTCCAAAATGGACCTATCAAACACCCCCAACTTAATTTTTGCTAGTCCTCGAGCAAGGTGGAATTCTGATTAATCAAATAAAACGAGAATACACGCTAGGGACTCGATTCTCAGTACTGGAAAAGACAGGGCATTTGCGTTTGAAAGAAATAGCTGCATGCATACATGAGTTAAGAACAATTCGAAAAATTTAAAGATGCTTCCCTAATTAAGCTTCGGTCCTAGCTCTTCGATCTTAGATTTCAACAGGCTTAGAACAACTCTATCTATCCTAAAACTTCGCCTTCCCCCTACTTATGGCTAAACATAACAGTCTAAGGGCAATTCATCGTCTAAGCAAGTAATTCATCGCAAGGCATTTTTTTTTTTTTTTTTTTTTCTTTGATCTCTATGAGCGCCTAACATGTCAATTTTACTTTCGTTTCAGCTTGCCTGCAATTTCATTGCACAGTGCATCTGACCACGAGCAAAATTCACATTTTTAAGGACTAGCGTTCACTTCTTTGTGCTTCCTTTTCATGCAGTGGCGACCGTGGGTTACACGACCGCCCCTGGCTACTAGGGCAACTCAAGAAGGAGGAACACCTCAGGAGATTGTTTTCTTTTTATAAACTTGCATTCAATTTTCTTTTTAGCCTAAAAATCATGTTAAACTTTTGAACGCATGGATTACAAACAAGAGCGAATCTTGGCCCATCCTAAGGTTGCCTTTCGAGGTGACAACGAATTTCAAAACAAACAGAGCTACCCTAAACCCACAGATCCAAGATAGAGTGCTAACATGCGAAGCTTAAACAGGGAAATATTTTTGAAATTTTTTTTTTCAAAATGGCCTTAACATACGCAATTATGCTGAATTTCACGACAGATACACATACGAAGGCTTTGACAGTACATCACAGAATTTCATAATCGGACTAACATGCATTCACCATAACTCAACAAGTTAATCAGGATTCCACAACTAAGCTCGACAATCACTATAAGGCACAACCCACCACCCCCAACTTAAAAATGGACAATGTCCTCATTGGACCAAATACGCATAGTCAAAATGAAAGGAAAGAAAACCTTCCCTGAATTGTGACTTAGAGGGTTGGAGAGCGTGCTTAAACTTTAGCCAATAAACCGCAAGGACGAGCCATTGTTTCACCTGAAAATTCATAACGTCAGAGTAGGAACCTAATCTAATCCTAAAGACAGTAAAGTAAACAAAAAGCATGTACAGTTCAAGCTCGGGTGCCTCCGAGCAGCGCAAATTTTTAGAGTCGATTGCTCGACTTTACCAAAACTCATTTTATCCTTTCTCATAATCAGGCTCTTTCAAGTAGGCATGGTCGTCGAAGTCCTCTGACATTCCCTCATGAAAGATCTTCAATCGCTGGCCATTCACTGTGTATTCTTTCTCTGTATCCAGGCTCTGAATCTTGACTGCACCATAGTGATGGACATCAGTTATAATGAAAGGACCAAGCCACCTGGAATGAAGTTTACCTGGCATGAACTTCAGGCGGGAGTTGAACAAGAGGACCTTCTGACCAACTTCGAAGTGTTTTCTGACGACTCGTCTGTCGTGGAACATTTTGGTCTTTTCCTTGTAGGTCTTCGAGTTCTCATATGCATCCAAGCGAAGCTCCTCCAGTTCTTGCAATTTGAGGAGTCTTTCTTCGCCCGCCAAGTCAAAGTCCATGTTGCACTTCTTCACGGCCCAGTAAGCTTTGTGTTCGATCTCCACGGGGAGATGACAGGCTTTACCATAAACCATCCGGTAGGGAGACATCCCTATGGGGGTTTTGTAAGCCGTACGGTAAGCCCACAAAGCGTCGTCCAGCCTGAGGCTCCAATCCTTCCTTCCTGGACTTACTGTTTTCTCGAGGATGCTCTTCACCTCTCGATTGGAGACTTCTGCTTGGCCATTAGTTTGAGGGTGGTACGGGGTAGAGATTTTGTGATTTACCCCATACTTCCTCATCAAGGCCTGGATCGTCTTGTTGCAGAAGTGGCTCCCCTGGTCGCTTATGATGGCTCGTGGAACTCCATACCTGCTAAAAATATTAGATTTGACAAAACTTGAAACAACATTAGCAGTATCAACTTTGGTGGCCTTAGCCTCCACCCACTTAGACACGTAGTCCACAGCCAATAAGATATAGACAAAACCAAATGAAGGGGGAAAGGGTCCCATAAAGTCCATACCCCAAACCTCAAAAATTTCACAAGTTAAAATTGGGTTTTGGAGCATTTCATTCCTACTAGTGATGGTCCCTTTTCTCTGACACTGATCACAAGATTTACAAAACTCATAACAGTCCTTAAACAGTGATGGCCAGAAAAACCCACAATCTAAAATTTTTCTCGCAGTCCTATTTTGCCCAAAGTGTCCCCCACATGCAAATTCATGGCAAAAGGTAAGGATGGACCTATGTTCAGACTTAGGGACGCACTTCCTAATTACCTGGTCAGCACAAAATTTCCATAAAATGGGTTCTTCCCAAACATACGTCTTGGCTTCGCTCTTCAGCTTAACTCTTTGATTATATGAAAAATCGAATGGGAATGTACCTGTGACCAAGTAGTTGACAATGTCGGCGTACCATGGTGTCTCCACACTCACCTGGAAAAGAACTTCATCAGGGAATTCGTCATTCAGAGGCAGAACGTCCTCATTACGCACAATACGGCTCAAGTGGTCAGCAACGGTGTTTTCTGATCGTTTTCTGTCCTGAACAGAGACGTCGAACTCCTGGAGTAATAATACCCATCTGAGCAGCCTAGGCTTCGAGTCTTTCTTGTTCATCAAGTATCGAACTGCTGCATGATCAGAAAAAACAATTACTTTAGATCCTAGAATATATGGCCGAAATTTATCAAGAGCGAAAACTATGGAAAGCAGCTCCTTCTTTGTTGTTGTGTAACCGATCTGCGCGGAATTGAGCGTCCTGGAGGCATAATAGATCACATGGCTCTTCTTGTCTATCCTCTGGCCCAACACAGCGCCTACGGCATAATTGCTTGCGTCGCACAAGATCTCGAAAGGAGTCCCCCACTGCGGTGGATGAATGATGGGTGCGTTGGTCAAGCACTTCTTCAGAACATCGAAGGCAAGCTTGCACTGTTTGTCAAAACAGAATGGAACATCCTTTTTCAGCAAGCCTGTCATCGGAGTCACTATCTTCGAGAAGTCTTTAATGAACCTGCGGTAAAAACCTGCGTGACCAAGAAAAGAACGTACTTCCCGAAGATTCGTGGGGTAAGGTAAATCAGATATGACATCAATTTTTGCTTTATCAACCTCTATCCCCTTAGCAGACACAACGTGACCCAATACTATGCCCTGACTGGCCATGAAATGACACTTTTCAAAATTTAAAACAAGATTAGTTTCGATGCATCTTTCCATGACTCTAGATAAGTTAAACAGGCAATCCTCAAATGAACTTCCATATACGGTGAAATCATCCATAAAAACTTCGATGCATTTTTCTACAAATTCAGAAAATATGCTCATCATGCATCGCTGAAAAGTTCCTGGAGCATTACAAAGCCCAAAGGGCATTCTCCTATATGCGTAAGTTCCGAATGGACAGGTAAAAGTAGTCTTTTCTTGGTCTCCCTGGGCTATGGGAATTTGATAAAACCCAGAAAAACCATCGAGAAAACAGAAGAATGGTTTCCCAGCTAAACGCTCCACCATTTGATCTATGAAGGGAATAGGAAAGTGGTCCTTCTTAGTCACATCATTCAGTTTTCTAAAATCAATACACATTCTCCACCCATTTTGTACTCTCTTCGGTACTAACTCCCCCTTATCATTTCTAATAACAGTTATGCCCGTCTTTTTAGATACGACATGAATAGGGCTAACCCATTGGCTATCAGAAATGGGAAAGATAATACCTGCATCCAGGAGTTTGTGTATCTCAGACAACACTACCTCTTTCATTGCAGGGTTCAGTCTCCGTTGAGGCTCTCGGGATGGTTTTGCTCCCTCATCCAGCCGAATCTTGCGCATGCACAACACTGGACTCAACCCGTGCAAGTCTGCCAATGTCCATCCCATGGCTCTTTTGTTCTTTTTCAAAACCTCGATCAACTCGCCTTCTTGCTCCGATGTAAGCTCCTGGGAAATAATTACCGGGACTGTCTCCACCTCTCCCAAGTACACGTACTTGAGATGACCCGGCAACTCCTTTAATTCCAACTTGGGAGCCTTCAAAAGAGATGGTAATATTTTAGTTGGCTTTTCACATGTCTCTAAAGCAAAAGTAGGTTGTTCAGATGAATCAGTCAATATGGGAACACTACTTTCAACTTCGCTAACAATTTCAGTAAAAACGAGTGGGTCATCCCCATCAACAACAGTCATGCATTCTTCTTGTTCTAAAGTATCTATCAGATCAATCTTACAGACAGAGTGCACATCCGCTTGTTGTTTCATGGCATCGAATACATTAAATTCGAATACATCCCCTTCATACTCAACAGATAAGGTACCATCATGCACATTAATTTTTGTCTTAGCGGTTTTCATGAATGGTCTACCAAGTAAAACTGAAGTGGTGGATGTATTTTCTTCCATCTTTATCACATAAAAATCAGCAGGGAAGATCAAATCTCTAACTTTAACCAACACATCCTCAATCAATTCTAGAGGACGAATAGAAGACCTATTAGCTAACTGGATAATTATACTAGTTTCCTGCATACCTTCTAAACCGAGGCTCTTGTAGACTGAGTATGGCATAACATTAATTGAAGCTCCTAAGTCTAGCATGGCGTGCTCGATTTCTCTATCCCCTATAGTACATGGCAAGAGGAACATACCTGAGTCCTGGCATTTGCTTGGAATACCTTGGGTTATCAGGACAGAAACATTCTTGCTTACCACGACTCTCTCAGCACATTTGGTCTTCCTCTTCATGGTGCACATCTCCTTTAGAAATTTGGCGTACCTTGGGATTTGCTGAATTGCATCAAGTAGCGGTATATTGATCCCAACTTTTCTCAGCGTCTCAAGAACATCCGCATCGTCGACCTCCTTAGATGGCCTTGCCAGCCTACTAGGAAAAGGAGCAACGGGAGTGTAAGACTTCATAGAAATTATAGGAGGAGTTACAACAGTTTCAGAGGGTGCTTGAGAACACTTATCTGGAGATATCTCTGAATCTTTTGTAGGACTCTCGAGAGTGGTACGTGATGGTATCTCTTTACCACTTCTGAGATTTATCGCACTAACACCTTCCGCTTTGGATTCAATTTTACTCATTCTTTCCTTCACCTCCGTGAATTCATCTCTTAGAGATTTTATCTGCGACCTTGTCTCATTGCTAGCTTCCATGAGCGATTTGAACATGCCTTCAATGCCTTGACCTGAGACAGAAGAAACAACCTGAGATGATTTTTCCTGCATCGTATGAACTAAACCAAATACCTGAGACACTTGTTCCTTGAGCTCTGCTATGTCGGTAGACATTTTAGCGTACTCGTTCCTTCCTCCGTACTGGCGACGGTTCTCAGCCATATTAGAGATCAACTGTCTGGCTTCTGCAGGTGTCTTCTCCCAAAGGGCTCCTCCACTCGATGCGTCAAGCATCTGGCAGTCATGCGGAAGCAACCCTTCATAGAAGAATTCGATAAGCGCGGCTTCTGCTATCAGGTGGTTCGGGCATTTCTCACAGAGTTTAATGAATCTCTCCCAGCATTCGTGAAATGCTTCGTCCTTTCCTTGCTCAAAGTGGCGGATATCTTTTTTCACAGCTCTGGCTTTTGAAGCTGGGAAATACCTTTCCAAGAATAGACTCTGCAACTTCTCCCAAGTGAAAATGGTTCCCGATGGCAAGTAATGCAGCCAATCTCGAGCTTCACCTCTCAAGGTGAAAGGAAAAGCTCTCAGGTAGAGCTGATCTTCAGTAATGCCGCCTGGCTTCATCGCAGAACTTGTCATTTGAAAAGCCTTGAGATGTTTATAAGGATCCTCATCTGCTTCACCACAAAAAGAGGGTAGATGGTCAATTAAACCCGATTTAAGCACAAACTCACCTGGAATTTCCGGGTAGGAAATACAGGAAGGTTGGTGGCCCATAGCAAATGATGTCCACTGTCTGAGCGTTTTTGGGACTCCAATCTCATCTTCAGTCTCCATTTTCTCAATAAAAATTTGGCACTTCTAGCACACTTAAACAAACAGATCAAAATTGCAAATAATAAAAGAATAAACAAAAATTTTAAAGTAAAAATCAGAAGTTTACAAATCAAATTTAAATTAGGCCGAATTAAACTTAATTCCCCGGCAACGGCGCCAATTTTGGTAACGATATTATTGAACTATCGCCAATCATCGGGTTGTCGAGACCCGCCAAAATGAATTTATAAGTGCCCGAATTCACTAAACTATTTGTAGAGTAGCGGCAACGGGGTCGATCCACAGGGAATTAAGGTAGCTTGACTTAATCTTAATTAAATTTGCAAACTAATAAAACCAATGAAAAATGGGGGGTTTGTTGATTTTTAAGTAACTAAGGAGGAACAATGCAAGGGTAAGAATTTAACTAACGGAGTTTCCGACTCGGGACGATCGAGGATAAATTTAGCGTGCCTCTTGGATCATAGGTTGACGAGTATTATGGTTAAATAATTTAACGAATGCACAGCTCGTCTAAAATTAATAAATAACCCAGACATGCTCCATGGATTTAATTAGACATAAATAATCATGCTAATCAAGCATACCGTTCGGACATTGGCGGCCAACGCTCTCCCAAGACCGAACGATAGCAACAAGCTAACTGTGACAACTATCTAATTTGGACGCGAAATTAGTATGTCGATTTGGAATTCTAATTCGGGAAGAACGAACACCAAGAGCGTAAGGACGCCAATACTGTAATGTCCCACATTACCATTAAGGGTATTTTCGTAATTTTCTATTGTTGTTTGTTTATTATGATTGTTATAATTGGAGAAATTCATTTCATATATTAATAACTTATTGAATTTGTATTTAGTTATTTATCCATTAGGAGAGTCAAATATTTATGCATAAAAGGTTAATTAACAAAGAATGTAACTTTAAATTGGAAGTATGATGTGGTTACTTATAAGTATAGTGAATTGTAACTTTTACCATAAGTTATATTATTTTATAAACTATTTTACTACAAGGTAATAAAAGAAGTAAACTATAATTCTTGACATTTACATTTCATAATTTATCCTAGTCAAATTAAGTAGACAAAAGAGGAGGAAAATAGTCATCTTACTTATTAAGTTCTTTAATCTTAGTTAGGCTTTCTTAAGACATCTTTTAGACTTTCACCCAAGGGTCATTAGAAATTTATGAAGGTGAGTTGAAGAGCCAAAGGACATGTTGTAAGACCTCTTGGATGTTCATACAAAGAGAAGAGGAAACACTTGGTTGCTTCAAATTCCAATGAACTTTACTCTTAAGTTCTATGTGTCCTTTCATTGTCATTCCAAAATTGTCTAAAGAAATCTCCAAGGTTTTCTCTCTAGCACCTATTCTAATTCTTTAAATCTCATCTTGAGAAAGTATCACTTGTTTTTCAAGTTGTTTCAAGTGTTGTTCTTGGATTTTACAAGATCGTTCATCGGTTGCACCAAATCGGTAAGAAATGAGTTGTTTTCCATCTAGTTTCGTAGTGGTTCTTTCTTGATATTTTTCATAGATCCTAAACATGTTCATACCTATCTTTTCTAAGGTATTCCAGCATCATTTGAATCTAATTAGTTGCTGGAAAGTTCCCTCCATTCATCGTTTACGGTAGAGAGGAAAAACACACCATCGGTAAGCCTCTTTTTCTCTATTGTTTGAAATCGTTTAGGGGTTCTCATGGAAAATTTTAGGTGTTGTTTTAGATCTAAAAAGGGTTGATTTTGGGGCTGAAAATCAGAATTAAAATGCTTAAAAAACAATCTTTAAAATTGCTCTAAAATGGTGTTTATCGGTTTACACTATTTCCTAGTTCTAGCTCGAAATTGATTGATATAGAAGTTTAATTACATTTGTTTTGAATTTTTTTTATCATGTCCAGTAGCATAAAGTAAGCTTAAATATATTTTCAAGGAGTTCAAATTAACTTTCATGATCATATTTTCATAGGGCTTAAAATCGGTAAAAACTAGTATAATTTGTGTTTTCAATTTTTAATGAATTCTATGAAGTAGTAAATTATTTTAATGTATTTCTTATCTATAAATAAGAGCTTAATATGTTCACAAAAAGTATCTTATGAGTTTTGAATATTAATTTTATGATTAATTATAACTATGGGAATTAATATGCAAATTAGGTTAGCTAGTAAAGTTAGTGTGTTTTAGCTAGTGGATGAAGTTTCTTTAGCAAAACTAAATTTAAGTTAGACCTAATTTAATTTGTGTCATATGTTATTTAGGAAGCTTTAAAGGATTTAGATTTGAAGCTTGAGGTAAGTGGATTCTATCATAAGTAGCCGAATTGACTGTTGTATTGTATAGTTATGATGTTTGATTAATATTTTTATTGTGGTATTGATTGTAAGTAATTTATATTACATTGTTTGAATATATGCTTGATTGATTTGTTGTTTTATGATATTTGATGTTTTGCAAAGTATGTTATGTCATGTTATTTTTGTATAGTTTTATACTTCACATGATCTATGTTACTATGATTGGTTTTGAAGCATGCTTAGGTTGAGTATGACATATATGTGTGTTACATTACATTCATGGAGTCAAGTAAAGTAGAGTCATGGAGTTAGGGAAGAATATGCTATGCAAGAAATACCCAAATTAAGCAGTTATGTTATGCAGCTAGATGTATGATATGACAAGTATGGTTTCTGCTAACGGGCTGGGCCCTAGGAAACAAAATTAGTTCATGTTAATGATATTCATAAGGGGCAATTACCTTATAAATATTACATGCGGAATTGACGGTCATGGTATGGGGTATTTCTGCTTAGCATGGCGCCAAATCAAGGATATAAGTATGAATGTAAGAATATGTAAGCAAGTACAAGTATGTTAAGGTAGATTGTTTCATAGTCTACATGTTAGGATGTGATATGCAAGCATGTAAGCATGTTGTGTGTGTTTGAGCATGAAGGTTCCTTATGATAGGAACCACTTACAAGGTATTTTTATACTACCTCTCGTGGTTTTATATTTTTCAGATAGCCCTGTAGATGATGGTGAATTCATCGAGCATGATCTTGGCATTGAAGAGGAAGAACCATGAGATGTGCCCAAAATTTTAAGTTTAATAAATTATGATCACAACTTTAGTTTATGTTTATTTTATTTATAGACACTGTTTTATAATTTCCGCTGCTACAGATAAACTTTATGTTTTATTTAAGTTGTTAAGACTTATGATTATGGAATTTAGATTTTTATTTAAAAAGAAAATTATGCGTTATGAGTAATTATCCCATGTTAAGTTAATTAATTATATATAAAATTTGGGGTCATTACAGTTGGTATCAGAGCAATAAAATCCTGTAGACTAGCTTATAATATAAGCTGTAAAATAAGTAGATGTTTAGGCAAAGTAAATCAAATAGTACTTAGAATAAAGTAGGGCTTGTCTCATGCTTCGACTTCGACAATGTCAGGTATTATCTCTACATATTCTTTTGTTGATTTACTTTCTTTATTTCATGATATATTGGTAATTTATTTTTTTTTGTATATTTATCTTTGAACTTGGTATAACATGATCCTTTAGAAATTAGCTAGGCGTAGAAAATGTTTGACTTTATACGTCTCGATATTAGTTCTTAGATTTGCCTTTATTTAATAGAAAAGCATCGATACTTTGAATTTAGATTTAAGAAAAAAAAAAGTACTTATAAGGTACCATTATAGATATGCCTCCAAGGAATCAAGGTGGTCGTGTGAACCCTCCTCTAGGTCTAGTCATTCTTTCATATCTACAAAATTTGTTAAACAAGCTGGGTTGAACCTCGAGCCGCTAGGGTATGAGTTAGTCGTATCTACTCTTTCCGGAGCAGGTCTACTACCCAATTTGTTAATCCTTGCAAAGTAACTTTATCAAACCAACTCTTGGATTCAAAACTAATTAAGCTAGACATGTGTGACTTTGATGTGATGTTGGGGATGAATTGGTTATCTAGAAATCAAGCTATTATTGATTGTAGCAAGAAGGAAGTGTACTTCAACCTACCTACTGGTCAACCTTTCAAGTTTAGAGGAATCAAGACTAAAACCATTCCAAAAGTCATATCTGCATTGAAGGCAAATAAGTTACTACAACAGGGGACGTGAGCCTATTTGTTGAACATTGTGGATATAAGTTTAGAGACTCCTAAGGTTGACTTTGTACTAGTGGTCAGAGACTTCGCCGATATATTTCCAGAGGAGTTACCGGGATTGCCTCCGAATAGAGACGTCAATTTTTTTATTGACTTGTTGCCTGGGACATGCCCGACATCTAAGGCCCCATATCGTATGGCCACAGCCGAGCTTAAAGAGTTGAAGACCTAAATTCAAGAACTCTTGGACAAGGGTTTTATTCGCCCTAGTGTCTCACCTTTGGGAGCCCCTTTTCTGTTTGTAAAAAAAAAGGATGGCTCGATGAGGCTACGCGTTGATTACCGAGAACTCAACAAGGTGGTTATTAAGAATAAATACTTGTTTCCTCGGATTGATGATTTTTTCGACCAACTCCAAGGAGCAAAGGTGTTCTCAAAGATTGAATTGAGATCTGGTTACCATCAATCTAGAATTAGAGACGAAGATATACCTAAAACCGCAATTAGAACTAGATATTGACACTATGAATTTGTGGTAATGTCCATTGGACTAACTAATGTCCCTGCAGTATTTATGGAGTTAATGAATAGTGTTTTCAAAGATTACCTTGATTCATTTGTTATAGTCTTCATAGATTGTATCTTGGTGTACTTCAACTTAAGGGAGAAGCATGAAAAACACCTTAGGAAGGTTTTAGCAACTCTGAGGAAAAATAAACTATTTGCCAAATTCTCTAAGTGTGAGTTTTGGTTGAATAAGAGTATGTTTCCTAGGTCATGTTATCTCTGAAGATGGAGTTTTTTTGTGGATCCATCGAAGGTTGAAGCTGTGAGTAATTGGCCTAGACCTACCAATGTAATAGAGATACACAGCTTTTTGGGTCTTGCAGGCTACTATCGACGATTTGTACAAGATTTCTCGAAGTTAGCAACACCTTTGACTCAAATCACCCGTAAGAAGGCTACTTATACTTGGAATGAAGATTGCGAGACAAGTTTCCAAGAGCTAAAGAAGAGGTTGGTGACAACACCAGTTCTAACAATACCTGATGGTACAAAAGGGATGGTAAGCTACAGTGATGCTTCCAAGAAAGGCTTAGGTTGTGTTCTTCTGCAACATGGTAAGGTAATAGCCTATGCCTCACGTCAATTAAAAAAACATGAGTTGAATTATACCACACATGATATGGAGTTAGGAGTTGTTGTTTTCGCATTGAAAATTTGACGACACTATCTTTATGGAGAAAAGATTCAAATATTTACCGACCATAAAAGTCTTAAGTATTTATTTACTCAAAATGATCTAAATTTAAGTCAAAGACGATGGTTAGAACTCGTGAAAAATTATGATTGCGAGATAAATTATCATTCAGGAAAGGCGAATGTTGTAGTTGATGCCTTGAGTAGAAATACATCTCATATGCCATCTTTTGATGTCACGTCAAAGGAACTTGCAAATGAATTAGAAACATTTGAGGTTGAGATAGTTTCTAAAGATACCAAAGCATTGTTCGCACATCTTAAAGTAAAATCATCCATACGACATAAGATTATTGACGCTCAACAAGGTGATATAAAGTTGATGGAGTTGCGAAAGTCGGTTGGCAAGGGCGACTTTACAATATCCTCAGAGTTTGCCTTATTGTTCCTAGGTAAGCTATGCGTTCCTTCAAGTCCTACCATTAGAAAGGAAGTGTTGGAAGAAGCACATAACACACCGTTCTCTGTACATCCTGGTAGTACAAGAATGTATCGAGGGTTGAAACAACACTACTGGTGGCACAATATGAAGAAAGATGTGGCAAATTTTGTTAGTCAATGTTTGACTTGTCAGCAAGTGAAAGCTTTAAAGCAGAAACCATCAGGTTTATTGCAACCCTTGAGTGTTCCTTTATGGAAATGGGAGAATATCTCGATGGATTTTATAGTTGGTCTTCCAAGGACTCCTAAGGGTTATACTACGATTTGGGTTATTGTGGATAGACTCTCAAAATCAGCTCACTTCTTACCTGGTCAAGCTACTTATACAGTAGAAAAGTGGGCACAATTGTATATCAAAGAGATTGTGAAACTTCATGGAGTTCCAGTTTCCATCGTGTCTGATAGAGATGCCAGGTTCACATCTACTTTTTGGAAAAGTTTGCAAAAGGCTATGGGTACTAAGTTGGAATTTAGTACAGCCTTCCATCCTCAGACAGACGGGCAGACAGAACGGGTAAATCAAATTCTAGAAGATATGCTTAGAGCCTGCGTTTTAGATTTCAAAGGTAGTTGGGATACACATCTACCTCTCGTGGAGTTTGCATATAATAATAGTTTCCAGACTACAATTGGGATGGCGCCATTTGAAGCTCTTTATGGAAAAAAATGTAGATCATCGGTCCATTGGGACGAAGTGGGGGAGCGAAGTTCATTGGGACCAGAGTTAGTTCGAACTACTAATGAAGCTATTCAATTGATTCGTAAGAGAATGCAAACAACACAAAGTAACAAAAAAGGTTATGCTGATAGTAGAAGAAAGGATTTGGAGTTCGAAGTAAGAGATCATGTGTTCCTTAAAATAGCTCCAATGAAAGGTGTTTTTTTCGGTTTGGTAAAAAAGAGAAATTGAGTCCTCGATATATCGGATCGTATGATATTTTGGAACGCATTGGTCTAGTGGCGTATCGACTAGCATTGCCACCAAACTTGTCGACAGTACATAATGTGTTCCATGTGTCAATGCTACGAAAGTATGTATCGTCCCCTTTCAATGTGTTGGATCCTGAGCCGCTTCAGTTGAATGAAGATCTTTCTTATGAAGAGAAACCTATATGTATTATTGCTAAAGAGACAAGGAAGCTAAGAAATAGGGAAATTCCTATGGTGAAAGTCTTGTGGAGGAATCACTCAGTAGTTGCTGCGACTTGGGAATTTGAGAAGGATATTATAGAAAAATACCCGGACCTACATTACGAGGATTAGGTAATTTTCGAGGACGAAAGTTCTTTTAAGGGGGGTAGTTTGTAATGTCCCACATTACCATTAAGGGTATTTTCGTAATTTTCTATTGTTGTTTGTTTATTATGATTGTTATAATTGGAGAAATTCATTTCATATATTAATAACTTATTGAATTTGTATTTAGTTATTTATCCATTAGGAGAGTCAAATATTTATGCATAAAAGGTTAATTAACAAAGAATGTAACTTTAAATTGGAAGTATGATGTGGTTACTTATAAGTATAGTGAATTGTAACTTTTACCATAAGTTATATTATTTTATAAACTATTTTACTACAAGGTAATAAAAGAAGTAAACTATAATTCTTGACATTTACATTTCATAATTTATCCTAGTCAAATTAAGTAGACAAAAGAGGAGGAAAATAGTCATCTTACTTATTAAGTTCTTTAATCTTAGTTAGGCTTTCTTAAGACATCTTTTAGACTTTCACCCAAGGGTCATTAGAAATTTATGAAGGTGAGTTGAAGAGCCAAAGGACATGTTGTAAGACCTCTTGGATGTTCATACAAAGAGAAGAGGAAACACTTGGTTGCTTCAAATTCCAATGAACTTTACTCTTAAGTTCTATGTGTCCTTTCATTGTCATTCCAAAATTGTCTAAAGAAATCTCCAAGGTTTTCTCTCTAGCACCTATTCTAATTCTTTAAATCTCATCTTGAGAAAGTATCACTTGTTTTTCAAGTTGTTTCAAGTGTTGTTCTTGGATTTTACAAGATCGTTCATCGGTTGCACCAAATCGGTAAGAAATGAGTTGTTTTCCATCTAGTTTCGTAGTGGTTCTTTCTTGATATTTTTCATAGATCCTAAACATGTTCATACCTATCTTTTCTAAGGTATTCCAGCATCATTTGAATCTAATTAGTTGCTGGAAAGTTTCCTCCATTCATCGTTTACGGTAGAGAGGAAAAACACACCATCGGTAAGCCTCTTTTTCTCTATTGTTTGAAATCGTTTAGGGGTTCTCATGGAAAATTTTAGGTTTTGTTTTAGATCTAAAAAGGGTTGATTTTGGGGCTGAAAATCAGAATTAAAATGCTTAAAAAACAATCTTTAAAATTGCTCTAAAATGGTGTTTATCGGTTTACACTATTTCCTAGTTCTAGCTCGAAATTGATTGATATAGAAGTTTAATTACATTTGTTTTGAATTTTTTTTATCATGTCCAGTAGCATAAAGTAAGCTTAAATATATTTTCAAGGAGTTCAAATTAACTTTCATGATCATATTTTCATAGGGCTTAAAATCGGTAAAAACTAGTATAATTTGTGTTTTCAATTTTTAATGAATTCTATGAAGTAGTAAATTATTTTAATGTATTTCTTATCTATAAATAAGAGCTTAATATGTTCACAAAAAGTATCTTATGAGTTTTGAATATTAATTTTATGATTAATTATAACTATGGGAATTAATATGCAAATTAGGTTAGCTAGTAAAGTTAGTGTGTTTTAGCTAGTGGATGAAGTTTCTTTAGCAAAACTAAATTTAAGTTAGACCTAATTTAATTTGTGTCATATGTTATTTAGGAAGCTTTAAAGGATTTAGATTTGAAGCTTGAGGTAAGTGGATTCTATCCTAAGTAGCCGAATTGACTGTTGTATTGTATAGTTATGATGTTTGATTAATATTTTTATTGTGGTATTGATTGTAAGTAATTTATATTACATTGTTTGAATATATGCTTGATTGATTTGTTGTTTTATGATATTTGATGTTTTGCAAAGTATGTTATGTCATGTTATTTTTGTATAGTTTTATACTTCACATGATCTATGTTACTATGATTGGTTTTGAAGCATGCTTAGGTTGAGTATGACATATATGTGTGTTACATTACATTCATGGAGTCAAGTAAAGTAGAGTCATGGAGTTAGGGAAGAATATGCTATGCAAGAAATACCCAAATTAAGCAGTTATGTTATGCAGCTAGATGTATGATATGACAAGTATGGTTTCTGCTAACGGGCTGGGCCCTAGGAAACAAAATTAGTTCATGTTAATGATATTCATAAGGGGCAATTACCTTATAAATATTACATGCGGAATTGACGGTCATGGTATGGGGTATTTCTGCTTAGCATGGCGCCAAATCAAGGATATAAGTATGAATGTAAGAATATGTAAGCAAGTACAAGTATGTTAAGGTAGATTGTTTCATAGTCTACATGTTAGGATGTGATATGCAAGCATGTAAGCATGTTGTGTGTGTTTGAGCATGAAGGTTCCTTATGATAGGAACCACTTACAAGGTATTTTTATACTACCTCTCGTGGTTTTATATTTTTCAGATAGCCCTGTAGATGATGGTGAATTCATCGAGCATGATCTTGGCATTGAAGAGGAAGAACCATGAGATGTGCCCAAAATTTTAAGTTTAATAAATTATGATCACAACTTTAGTTTATGTTTATTTTATTTATAGACACTGTTTTATAATTTCCGCTGCTACAGATAAACTTTATGTTTTATTTAAGTTGTTAAGACTTATGATTATGGAATTTAGATTTTTATTTAAAAAGAAAATTATGCGTTATGAGTAATTATCCCATGTTAAGTTAATTAATTATATATAAAATTTGGGGTCATTACAAATACGCTCAAGGTGTCATAATTCCTTGTTACTTGGCGGAAACGAGAGGCACGGCATCAAATCCTTTAACAAATGAACATGCTCAAAATCAAGGGTGCCTAGTCCTAAATCATTCAAACGTGCTCATAGATTAAGCTAAGAAATAGAATTCAATTCAATAAAATATCCAACCAATTCAGAATTTCAATCCTACAACCTCACCAAGAGTTCAAACTACATTTATCCTTACAATCCCGAGCCAAAAATGGTAAATCTACTCACTCATGACTTGTGTGGTGTGGGACGGCTTCGAATCGAGCTTCCTAGCCCCTCCCATGGTGAAAAACAGCTGCTGGACGTCAAATCAGGCGCGGAGCTCGAGGTAGAAGATGATAATGGCGGCTAAAATCGGACAAAAACATTAAGTAGTCCGTCGTAGCGTCGAGACGCTAGGGCAGCGTCTCGACGCTGCGCCCTAAATAATCCGCGCGCGCGCAGTCGGGGTGGCGTCGAGACGCTGTCGGCGTCGAGACGCTGTCACTCGACGCTTGCTCTCGGGTTTTTCTTCAAATCAACGCTTCAGACTTCGGGGCGTCGAGACGCTCTGGCAGCGTCGAGCTAGCGTCGCGACGCTGTCGCTCGACGCTAGCTCTCGGGTTTTTCTTGGATTTTTGCCTTCAATTTCCCCAAAGTGCTCAACCTTCATGCCTTTGCATGGATCTTCCCCGGAAGCGTTCTTAGGTCTTTAAAATGCGATATTAAGCTCTGAAAAGCGCCGAAACGCTCTTGAGAGCGAATAACCGAGAACACCTGCAATAATCGCATAAAAGCAAGATTAAGCCAATAATAAACGTGAATTAGGGACATAATTATAGCTCCAAAATGGACCTATCATGTCCCTTGACCCTGTCTGGAGTCGCTCTTTCGCTCGTGCCGGCCGGGGGATGGATGGCCTGGGGTTTTTTTGGGCGGCTGTGGTGTTTGCTTCGTTCGTGTTCTGTCTTATTGTTTCCTCTTGCTTCTGCTGTATTCTTCTGCTTTTTGAGTTGTGTTGCATTTATTTGCTTTTTGTCCTTTCTGGCTCCTTCCCGCTTGTGGGTTGGATGTCGGGGTTTGTTGTTGTTTGGTTTCTTTGTTGCTTTCCCTCGGGCTGTGAGGTTTCCGTTGGGTTGTTTTGTTTTGTTGTCGTACATTGGTTCTCCCAGTGGTTGTTCTCTTGTTTGATGGTGCCCTTTGGCCTCGGGCTTTGAGGTCTTTTTGCTTATATATATTCACCTTTGCAAAAAAAAAAAAAGGTTCTCAATCAGTGCATGCGATTAATTGCTTTCTTGTTAAGTAAATGCCTTGATCTTTGAAGCATTGAGGTTTGAGTCGATAGCATGCAAAATTTAGTTCTGTGGTGATAATTTAAGAATAGCCTTGCTCGAGGACTAGCAAGATTTAGGTTGGGGGTATTTTGATAGCTCCAAAATAGAGCTATTATTTACTCCATAATTATAGCTAAAACCATGACAAATATTGATTAAAATGCCTTCTTGTAGGTAATTTCATGGTAGAGAGCTCGAGGAGTCCGAGGACGTGTTTCGAGGCTAAAAATGACGTTTTAGAGCTTTATGGATGCATCGGGATTGAAGGGGCTTGAAGAATTGAAGAAATGACAAAATTTGCCATTGAAAGGAAAAACTTGGCCACCAAACCCGAGAGCAAGCGTTGAGCAACAACGTCGAGACGCTGGCTCAACGCTGCGCAGCGTCGAGACGCTGTCCTAGCGTCTCGACGCCGCCCCGACGATTTCCGAAGATGGACAAGCGCCAGCGTCGAGCGCGCGCGTCTCAACGCTCGCTCAACACCGACAGCGTCGCGACGCTGGCCTAGCATCTCGACGCTACCCCGAGCGCGCGCGCGGCCAACTTAGGGCACAACGTCTCGACGCTCTGACGGATATAAATTCATATTTTTCCGATTTTTAACAGGATCTTCTTCGCTTTTTCCCCTCGGGATTGCCGCTTTCTTCCCCATTTTTCTGGTTTTTGCCCATTTTTGGGTTGTATGTTGAAGACAATCTCCATAGATGCTTGGGCAACCTTCATCTCCATGGATAGCTAAAGAGGTTAGTGGTTGATTAGTTAAGTTTAGGGATTGATTATTGATAGCTCTAAAATAGAGCTATAATTATAGCCTCAAATCTAGCTAAATGCCATGCTTAATTTAGTTAAATTGCCTTTTTATAGGTGTTTTCGTGGCGAAGCGCTCGGGAAGTCAAATTATGAATTTCAGGGCTAAATCGGTCATTTAAGAGGTTTCGGGAAGTGTTCCGGTCAAAACGATAGGCCAAACGGAGCTCGGGAGCCAAAACGACCCAAAATGGGGCTTAGACCCGAGAGGGCAGCGCCCAGCGCCCAGGCGCCCATCGGAGCCAGACGCCCACGCCCGCGCACGCCCGCGCCCAGACCGCCCATGTCCGCGCGCGCCTCGCCTCGCCCGCGCCCAGACCGCGCGCGCTCGCGCTCCGCCCACGCCCGTGTCCGCCGACGCCCGCGCGCGCTCCCCGCCCGTCATTGAAAGTCCGCGCGCGCTCCCCGCCCGTCATTGAAAGTCCGCGCGCGTCGCTCGCCCTCGCCCGGTCCGTGTCCGAGCGCCCGCGCGCGCCGCCTCGCCTCGCCCGCCTCAGCGCCCGTCATCGTAGGTCGCCCGCGCGCGCCGCTCGGCCGCTCGCCCACGCCTCGCCTCGCCCCAGCCGCGCGCACCCTTCCCTGACGCAAAATACCCGTCATCTAAAGTCCTGAAGCCCGTCCTTAAAAGTTAAGAAATTCCCATTTTTGTAAATTTTTCCAGAGGGCTCAGCGCCTAGGCGCTGACTTATGGCGCCTAGGCGCTGTCTCGATTCTGTGCGCGCGCCCCCGCGGCGCCTAGGCGCTGACTTATGGCGCCTAGGCGCTAGTCTGACGCAGAAATGGGTATTTAACTCCGTTTTTACTGTTTTTAGGTCATTCTTTTCCCATTCTCTCTCAATTTTTCCGCCCCCTTTCTTTGTAGAGCTCAAATCTTGAGCCAAAACACATTTATTACCCATTCTAATACATTATCTTGTTTATTTCTCTTGGATTTCACAACGGGCAACTAAGGTAAGTGCTCTAATTTGGGTCTAGGGTTTGTGTTGTTGATGTTTTAGGTGAGATCTGTTCTTTTTATTATCTTCTTGGCTTGTTCTAGCATTCAATTCATCTCTAGCATCGATCTTAATGTCCAGCATGATTTTCTTAATGATTGACACTCGTTTAGTAAATTGTGTGTTGGTTCGATTAAAAATCCATGACTTAGCGATCGCACTTCATGTTTTGAGTAATTTAATCTTGCATTCTGAATTAAATGTGGCCACATTTGTTTGGGTTGTTGATAAATCATAGAGATAGAATAAAATCGAGTCCCATTGATAGAGATTTCATCAATTGGCTCGTCGCATGAATACCCGTCGCTCGCGACTAATTCTAATTTGGGAGAGCGATCGCCCCTAAGTTAGAATTATTAGCGAAGCATAGTCTAGAGTCTGATGGAGCGCTCATGGCACGCAGCGGAAGCGAATTTGGATCATGGACACTCTAATTTCATCAATTTAAACAAATGGAAACATGCAAAAGCAATGAAAAAGAGAAATTAGAACACATACCCTTGTAGTTCGTATTTCTCCAAATTCACCGCCAGAAGCTCCTCACGAGCTCACCGAGCCTTCTCACGAAACGTTCGTGGACCACCCACGGTAGTCCCGCTATCCTCGGGCCGAGAAACGGAGTAGTGGGACTCCTTTTACAAGAGAAAAGAGGGAAGAAGCTTCAACTGAAGAAAAAACAATTTTTCTTCACTGTGAACAGAAGCTGAGGAAGACGGAAGGGTTGAAGAGATAGAGAGAGAATCAAATTCTCAAATTCTTTCAATTCAAATCGTCAGCCCCAAAATCCACTCAAAAATGGATTTTTGTTTTTCCTTTTTTTTTTTTTTTTTTTTTTTAATTAGTCTGATGAGTCAAAAATATATATATGCTGTGTATATATAAAACATACATGTGTCTTACATCTTGCATGTAAGACACATGTATATATATATATATATATATATATTTTATATATATTATTATTAAAAATAATAATAATTATTTTATTAATTAAACTTTTTAATTAATAAAAAATATATATATATAAATTAATTAATATTATTTAATTCAATATCAAATATTAATTAAATAATATAATTAATCCCGGTTTTCCGAAAACCGACTTTTTGCACATGAATCCTATTCATGTTTTCAGACCAATCTCATATTTAAATCATATTTAAATATGTCCATATTTAAATCATATTTAAATATGTCTATTCTTCTTCCACAAACCCGAATTTGAACGATTCAAATTCTTTTCTTTTCTTTTATACTGTTTCACGGCTTTATCCGAGCTAGCCAGGAGAACCGTAAGGACCTACAGATCATGAGCTCCAACGATACGAGATTATCCGGTCAAAACTCTTTCAACCGAACTAACCAACATTCGTTAACCCCCGGAGACTCCACCAAAGTCCAAAGGCTGCACTCTCCTCACTGTAGATATATTGTGTCCTGTTGATATAACTATCATCAGTAAGTCGATCCTTCACAGGTCGTTCATAATCACAACGGGTCATTTAAACCGTTTAACCCTTGTATTATATCTTGTTCCTTAAGTACCACTGACACCTCTAATGAACAATTGATTTGTGGTCCAACCATCAAATCAGATTCCTCCCTGATCAGGAGAGGATGGGCCCACTGTTCAAGACCTGGAGTCAGCACTTAAGGGAACAACCTCTCTACTAACCCTTAAAGCGGGTAGGAGTGAATTCCAATCTTGCTACAACTATGTCCCCAGCCACTTATTCAATCTTATCCCCAAGATGGTAGGCATATTGAGTCAGCGATCTGGCCACTCTCACCCGTACAAATCAAAGGATAAAGTTGAATAAACAGGAGTTCATAGTAAGCTCAGGATTGAGATCGAGTTACCTAAGTCATCAAATGAAAAAACCGGTCTTTTCAGTAAACGGTGTTATAAAGAAAGAGCGATTTTATTTCTTGGTTCGGTCTTGTGCAAACTCATTGCACAGGACGCCCTCACTCACATGTCTCTACATGAAACGATTCGAATCACATCGTTTTGTACTATACAAAGTGAGCCGCGTCCAATAGTGTCCCCAGGATAAGGTACCCAGCCTTATCCCTATACTATAGACCATTTTGGCTGTCTACTTGAACTTGATTCACAATCATGTCACACATGAAGTTCAAGTACTCACACTATAGCCATGGGTGTTAGTTATTGGTATAGGTTAATACAAACACAATTCACTAAAATTCAATAACAACTTTATTGAAATATAATATATATGTTCATTCAGTTTACAAACTACGAGTTTTAGGACATAAAACCCAACAAACTCCCACTTGGACTAAAACGTCAGTGGAGTACATGCTGGTCGAGAGAACTAGAATATCAAATATCTAAAGTTTCTCCCACTGTCCTACTAAGCAGCTCGCAGCCCTAAACTTTTTAGGTGTCTCTCAAACACTTTAGCTGTGAGAGACTTAGTAAATGGATCAGCAATGTTGTGCTCCGAGGCTACCTGTGTGACAATCACATCTCCTCGTTGCACTATCTCCCTGATGAGATGATACTTTCGCTCAATATGCTTTCCACGCTTATGGCTTCTAGGTTCTTTAGAATTTGCCACTGCACCACTGTTATCACAATAAAGGGTGATTGGCAAGTTCATATTTGGAACAACTTCCAAATCTGTCAAGAACTTCCTAAGCCATACAGCTTCCTTCGTTGCTTCGCAAGCTGCGACATACTCAGCTTCCATGGTGGAGTCAGCAATACAACCTTGCTTTATACTCCTCCATACTATTGCTCCTCCGTTAAGAGTGAACACTGATCCTGATGTAGATTTCCTGGAATCTATATCAGTCTGAAAATCAGAGTCAGTGTATCCTGCAAGGATCAAATCCTTCGCGCCATACACAAGCACATAGTCTCTCGTTCTCCTAAGATACTTGAGGACGTGTTTAACGGCTGTCCAGTGATCATATCCTGGATTGGACTGGAACCTACTGACAATTCCTACTGCATAGCAGATGTCGGGTCTTGTACACAACATAGCGTACATGAGACTACCAACTGCAGATGCATAGGGAATTCGTCTCATATCCTCAACCTCTTGAGGTGTCTTAGGAGACTGTTCCTTAGACAAGTGAATTCCATGCCTAAAAGGCAGCGAACCTTTCTTGGAATTCTGCATCGAATATCTTGACAACACCTTGTCAATATAAGATGCTTGAGACAGCGCTAGCACTTTGTTCTTACGATTCCTTATGATCTGAATCCCTAGAACAAACTGAGCCTCTCCCAAATCTTTCATTTGGAATTGGGTCGCTAGCCAATTCTTAACGTCAGTTAGGAACCCTACATCATTCCCAATGAGTAGTATATCGTCTACGTACAAGACTAAGAAAGCTACAATAGTATTGACTACTTTCTTGTAAACACAAGGTTCGTCAATATTTTGTACAAAGCCATAAGATTTGATCGCTGTATCAAACCTTATATTCCAGGATCTAGATGCTTGCTTCAACCCATAAATGGATCGATTAAGCTTGCAAACCTTTTGCTCTTGACCCTGAAGTATGAATCCCTCTGGTTGAGCCATATAGATACTCTCCTCAAGATTACCATTCAGAAAGGCAGTCTTGACATCCATTTGCCAGATTTCATAATCATAAAATGTAGCAATGGATAAGAGTATTCTAATCGACTTTAACATGGCAACAGGAGAAAAAGTTTCTTCATAGTCCACCCCTTCTCTTTGGGAATAACCTTTTGCCACAAGTCGAGCCTTAAAGGTTTGCACCTTACCGGCTTGGTCTCGTTTTCTCTTGTAGATCCACTTGCAACCGATAGGTCTTTCACTATCTGGTTGGTCTACAAGATCCCAGACCGAATTGAAGTACATAGACTCCATTTCGAGATCCATGGCTTTAAGCCACTGGTCCTTGTCTATATCATTCATTGCCTGTTTAAAGGTCAATGGATCCTCAACGCCATCATCAGGTATGACGACTTGAGTTTCAGACAAGCCAATGTAGCGGTCGGGCTGTCTTACATCCCTCCCACTGCGTCGAGGCTTTCTCAACTCTTGAGAAGGACCAGCCTGATCAACAACCTTTGTTGATCCGTCTGTGGCTTTCCTGGAAAATTCGGACAAAACAATTTTGCTCGACGGTTTATGATCTCTCATGTAGTCTTCCTCTAAGAACGTGGCATTAGTCGATACTAGTACCTTGTTCTCATGAGGATCATAAAACAGACCACCTTTCGTTTCCTTGGAGTAACCTACAAATAGGCACAATTTTGAACGATGTTCCAACTTCTTTGGATTGGGTACTAGCACATGTGTCGGACACCCCCAAATCCTGAAGTGACGTAAACTACCTTTACGCCTCTCCATAACTCATAAGGTGTTTCAGAAACACTCTTAGAGGGAACCATGTTCAAAATATATACTGCAGTCTCTACTGCATATCCCCAAAACGAACTAGGCAAATGAGCATAACTCATCATAGATCGAACCATGTCTAACAGGGTTCTATTTCTCCTCTCGGACACACCATTCTGCTGTGGTGTTCCTGGCGCTGAGAGTTGAGATTCTATTCCCTGTTCTATCATATAGTCCTGGAATCTTAAATCCATATACTCTCCACCTCGATCTGATCGGAGTGTTTTTATCGATTTACCTAATGTGTTCTCAACCTCTGCCTTATACTCTTTGAACTTTTCAAGAGCTTCGGACTTATGATGCATTAGATAAAGATAACCGTACCTAGAATAATCATCAATGAAACTGATGAAATATTCATACCCTCCTCGTGCTTTGACATTCAAAGGACCGCAGAGATCCGAATGCACGATTTCTAGAGGTTCTTTGGACCTATGACCTTTTTCAGAAAAAGATCGTTTGGTCATTTTGCCCTCAAGACAAGACTCACATGGCGGTAAAGAGTTGTCCTCTAAACGATTTAGCAGACCACTCTTAACCAATCTCCCAATCCTATTGAGATTAATGTGACCTAGTCTTAAGTGCCAAAGATAAGTACTTGGAGAAAGTTTCTGCCTTTTAGTTTGAGTCTCAGCTGTTTTAAACATTTCAGTGTTCAAAATAGCTTTGGCTTCGGTTGGTCTTAACACATACAAGTTGTTTTCAAGTTTCGCAGAACAAATACGTACACCTCTTTTGCTAATGAACGCTTCATTATGAACAAAAGATACTTTATACAACTGTTCTAACAAACAAGATATAGATACAAGATTCCTCTGGAAGGTAGGAACCAGGAGTACATTTTCTAGTAAAATGAAACTATCTCTATACAAAAACTTTACAGCTCCCACTGCTTCAGCTGAGACAACCTCTCCAGTTCCAACTCTGAGAGTTATCTCACCGCGAGAAAGTGGCTGCCAAGAACTAGTTTCCTGAAAAGAAGAACAAACATGGTTAGTAGCTCCTGAATCAAGTATCCAGGTATGACAATCATGTTCTACTAAACATGTTTCAACAACAAGTAAATCATATTTACCTTGTCTTTCCTTCTCAGCCTTTTTCTCTGCAAGATACTTTGGGCAATTCCGTTTCCAGTGCCCATCTACACCACAATGGAAACATTTTCCTTTGTCTGTAGATTTACTCTTGCTCTTAGCAGTAGCAGGTGCTTTTCCCTTCCTTTTATCTTTCTTCTTCTTTTGAATACTCTTATTCTTAATAGAAGAAAGTTCAAACCTACTCCCTGAAGACGACCCCTTTTGGAATTTCCTAGAAGTGACAACGTTTGCCTCCTTCTCTTTTCCTTTAGAAGTCTGTAGGGACTGATAGGTCTGTAGCTCGCTGAGGAGAGAAGTCAAATTATACTTTATCTTGTTCATTACCAAATTGGTTCTGAACTGAAGGAAACTCTTCGGAAGAGATTCCAAGATAAAGCTTACTTGACTTGACTCATTTATAATAGCTCCGTTTACTTCCGCCACATTGAAGTGGACCATCATGTTAAGGACATGCTCCCTAACAGAGGTTCCCTCCTTCATGCGAGAGTTGTAAACGAATTTGAGGGCTTCATGACAGACCGATGAGGACGGAAGTCCAAACATCTCCTGTAATGAAGACATGATTTCTTTAGCAGAAACCATATCCTCGTGCTTCTTAGCTAACACATCAGATATGCTGGCTAAGATATAGACTTGGGCTTTATCATTAGCCCTTGTCCATCTATCATATGCTTCTCGAACAGTTCGAGTCGCATCCGAGCTAGGAGGGGGAGGACAATCCTCTGATAAGACGAACCTTAGATCATCTAGAACAAGAATCGTATTCAAGTTCGATTTCCAGGTCGCGTAGTTATCGCCCGTTAACTTATCGGAAGCTAGTAAGTGAATGAAAGAGCTAGACATGCTGAAAAGAGAATGTAAAATATTAGTGAAAAGGTTTTAACCTAATTTACACACCAATCAAGAATTTAGCAAAGAATAATAATGTACCCAAAACTCATTATTAAACTGCAACGATACTTCAGTGGGTCAGAATGGTCGCTACCGAGGGGCAGTCAAGCATTCCTTCACTGAATCAAGACATTCTTGACTAAATGCTAATACCAGAATATCTCATATTCCTATAACATCTTAGTTATCGCTGTTTGGTCAAGATTTACTAACTCCTTAGCAAATGTCGTAAGTGTGACCCTCCATTTTTAGAATTCATAGGGCGGCCCCAACGATGCAACCGAATGGAAATGTCAAAGTTGGGAATGGCTCTATGTTTCTTTATCCATAAATGGTGATTGAGATGTTCCGATTCCTATGAAACGGCCCTCCGAATGGATCGGTACCACTTGTGGGCACCTAGCAGGCAGAACATAGGAATCTCACGGTTCAATCCAATGGAGGAGACCGCAGGATGTATTGACATACTTCCTTCTCCCACTTACTATAAATACTTTCTCCATTCACCTTGCTCTTGAATTATGCAAATACCATCCGAATGGAGATGCCCTATTGACATCACGAGGCCGAGCATAATTCTCACGGTGTGAACTTGACAGAGAACGTAGGAGGAGAGGGACATATCATATATACCTTCTCAACACCTCTACTAAGTATTTTAAGACGGAATGGGTAAATTACTCAGGCATTATCCGGCTAAGACAATAAGACCTAAGTCTAGGTAAAACAAACTTTTACCTATGATGTCTAGGTGATAAACACTTTATTACCTCACACCACTCACGCATGCTCATAAAGCCGGGTTAACTTTACTCAAGTACCGGATGGTCCCCAGGTAGGAGGTGTTCCGTAAACCGTCAGCTTAAATACCTCCAACCTCGAACAGGATGTCCCCGGGTGAGTTTCTTGTAACCTTAGCATTTACAAGATATCGACCTATTCATCTAATGAAACGGAACGATACATTCAACCCTAAGTGAGCATGCCTTTGTCTTTGTTATAGATTTTAAAAGTCTATGCCAATTTTACAACGCTTTGCAAAACTAAGACTTACTACAACAAACTTCTACATGCTTCTCAAACATGCATCACTAAGGCACGAAAAGTTGAATATTTAATTTCATAATTAATATAACAATTATATCGATTATGTTTTTAAATATACAACTCCTAATTCATAAATTAATATAACACTTATATCAATTCTCATGAATTAAGCATGCATCCTATACATTATAACACTTATAACAAACAAAATGCATCTAATGTTGGATGTTTAATATCATAATTAATATAACACTTATATCAATTATTCTATTAAGCAAACAACATCTAATTCATGAATTAATATAACTCTTATATTAATACTCATGAATTAACATGCATCCTATACATTATAACACTTATAACATACCATGTGCATAAAACTATGGCAATCTATGTTGTTGATTTAATTTCATAATTAATATAACACTTGTATCAATTATTCTATTAAATTAACAACAACTAATTCATGAATTAATATAACTTTTATATCAAAACTCATGAATTGCCAAATATGCATACGATATATTATAACACTTATAACATATTTTCAATGCATGAAGCATGCTTCCTACGGTGGGATTTTAAATCTATATGACATACGTTATGCACATACAAACATGGAATTTAATTAAAACATACATTCGCAATGCATAATTAATTAAACACACTAAAGTGGATCGATTTTGGCATTTAGCAAGCAATAACTAATTTATTACAAGCTTGATCAACAAGCCACGTCTTGAGCGGACTTCGAACTCTTCGCACCGCCTTTGACCAACTTGCTTCCTCCGAACGCTTCGGCCAAAATTTCTTCGAATTTCTCCTCGTATTGCCCAGAATGAGTTTGAACTTACACCGAACATTTCGGCGAGTTTCAAACTCAAACTTCTTTCACAAAGAAACCTATATGGACTCTAATGACTCTAAAAATACAGACTCTTTAGCATCATTAAAGCCCATACATTCTCGGGCAATTACAAATAATGAAATTCAAAAGAAACTATGCCAAAATCGATATTCACTTTAGAATTCCATTCAGAAACAATTTCTAAAATAAAACCCACCATAACTTAAATTGATAGAAATTGAGTGGCCAAAAACGCTCTAATCCAAATTCGCTTCCGCTGCGTCAATATGCCTACCATCTTGGGGATAAGATTGAATAAGTGGCTGGGGACATAGTTGTAGCAAGATTGGAATTCACTCCTACCCGCTTTAAGGGTTAGTAGAGAGGTTGTTCCCTTAAGTGCTGACTCCAGGTCTTGAACAGTGGGCCCATCCTCTCCTGATGAGGGAGGAATCTGATTTGATGGTTGGACCACAAATCAATTGTTCATTAGAGGTGTCAGTGGTACTTAAGGAACAAGATATAATACAAGGGTTAAACGGTTTAAATGACCCGTTGTGATTATGAACGACCTGTGAAGGATCGACTTACTGATGATAGTTATATCAACAGGACACAATATATCTACAGTGAGGAGAGTGCAGCCCTTGGACTTTAGTGGAGTCTCCGGGGGTTAACGAATGTTGGTTAGTTCGGTTGAAAGAGTTTTGACCGGATAATCTCGTATCGTTGGAGCTCATGATCTGTAGGTCCTTACGGTTCTCCTGGCTAGCTCGGATAAAGCCGTGAAACAGTATAAAAGAAAAGAAAAGAATTTGAATCGTTCAAATTCGGGTTTGTGGAAGAAGAATAGACATATTTAAATATGATTTAAATATGAGATTGGTCTGAAAACATGAATAGGATTCATGTGCAAAAAGTCGGTTTTCGGAAAACCGGGATTAATTATATTATTTAATTAATATTTGATATTGAATTAAATAATATTAATTAATTTATATATATATATTTTTTATTAATTAAAAAGTTTAATTAATAAAATAATTATTATTATTTTTAATAATAATATATATAAAATATATATATATATATATATATACATGTGTCTTACATGCAAGATGTAAGACACATGTATGTTTTATATATACACAGCATATATATATTTTTGACTCATCAGACTAATTAAAAAAAAAAAAAAAAAAACAAAAAGGAAAAACAAAAATCCATTTTTGAGTGGATTTTGGGGCTGACGATTTGAATTGAAAGAATTTGAGAATTTGATTCTCTCTCTATCTCTTCAACCCTTCCGTCTTCCTCAGCTTCTGTTCACAGTGAAGAAAAATTGTTTTTTCTTCAGTTGAAGCTTCTTCCCTCTTTTCTCTTGTAAAAGGAGTCCCACTACTCCGTTTCTCGGCCCGAGGATAGCGGGACTACCGTGGGTGGTCCACGAACGTTTCGTGAGAAGGCTCGGTGAGCTCGTGAGGAGCTTCTGGCGGTGAATTTGGAGAAATACGAACTACAAGGGTATGTGTTCTAATTTCTCTTTTTCATTGCTTTTGCATGTTTCCATTTGTTTAAATTGATGAAATTAGAGTGTCCATGATCCAAATTCGCTTCCGCTGCGTGCCATGAGCGCTCCATCAATAGAATTGAGATCGAGTTACCTAAGTCATCAAATGAAAAAACCGGTCTTTACAGTAAACGGTGTTATAAAGAAAGAGCGATTTTATTTCTTGGTTCGGTCTTGTGCAAACTCATTGCACAGGACGCCGTCACTCACATGTCTCTACATGAAACGATTCGAATCACATCGTTTTGTACTATACAAAGTGAGCCGCGTCCAATAGTGTCCCCAGGATAAGGTACCCAGCCTTATCCCTATACTATAGACCATTTTGGCTGTCTACTTGAACTTGATTCACAATCATGTCACACATGAAGTTCAAGTACTCACACTACAGCCATGGGTGTTAGTTATTGGTATAGGTTAATACAAACACAATTCACTAAAATTCAATAACAACTTTATTGAAATATAATATATATGTTCATTCAGTTTACAAACTACGAGTTTTAGGACATAAAACCCAACAGAGTCGTCACCTCTTTTCTAATTAATTGGGATTATTAGTTCTAATTAAAGCATGGGAGCACTTGTTTTAATTGGGTCTTTTAATGTGAATGAGTCCGCCCCGATTGCTCCTAAGAATCTGAAAGATGAGAAGAAAGAAGAAATGAATGTGCAAGAGAATGTTGCCAAAGCACCCTTCCCTAGTAGGCTTGCGAAGCCTACTTTGGAGACCGAAGACGAGGAGGTCCTGCGTACCTTCCAGAAGGTGATGGTGAACATACCGCTTCTTGAGGCAGTGAGCCAAGTGCCGAAATATGCCAAATTCCTCAAGAGCTGGTGCACAAAGAAGAGGAAGTCCAGAGGGACTGAAATAAAAAAGGAGAATGTTTTTGCGATCCTCCCAGGTACGTTGCCCGCCAAGTGCAACGATCCAGGTACTTTTACTATCTCTTGCATGATAGGTAGTAAAACTGTCAAAAATGCCATGCTTGACCTTGGAGCTTCTGTGAACGTTATGTCTTATGCTTTATTTCTTGAACTGAACTTAAATGAATTGCATGAGTGTGACGTGGTTGTCCAGTTAGCTAACGGGTCGAGTATATCTCCTAGAGGGAAGGTTGAGGATGTTCTAGTGAGAGTGGGTGAGATGATGTTCCCTGCTTCGTCCTCTATGCTGTTAGGACGCCCTTTTCTAAAGACCGCTAAGGTCAAAATTGATGTGTTCAAGAGTGTAATTTCCTTGGAGTTTGATGATACAGTGCATGAGTTTTCTTTATTTGAGAAGAAGTCTGTGGAGCATTGGTAACGAAATTTTTGAATGTTCCGTTTGTTTCAGGCTGTCGAGGCCCGCCAAATTAAAATTTATAACACTGGCTAGAGTTTCTTCAATAACTTGTAGAAAGCGGAAGTCAGGATCGTACCACAGGGAAATTGACTAATTCAGTCCAAATTTTAGTTTTAAATGTCACATGTAACAAAAAGGGTAACGGGGGGTTTTGAAACAATCTAAAAATAGAAAACATGCAATTTAAGAGAAGAAATGAGTAAAAGTTTGGAAAAACGGGAGAATTAAGAAATGAGACGAGCGCACTTAATCTTAAGGTTCCGGATTAATTTATGCGATGTGATTTTTGGTTCATAGACACTATAGACGTTCAGCTGGTTTTTAACATTCACGCACATTGTAACTCCTAATTAACTCAAGGGGTCCCAAGCTTTAAATAGAAATTAACAATCCCGGGTAATTAATTCAGACTTGACGGATCTAAATTAAGCTTCGCTAAGAACTCTAATTTAGGGGCGATCGCTCTCCCAAACTAAAATTATTCGCGAGCGACGGGTATTCATGCGACAATCAAATTGTAAGAAAACCCACAACATGCTTGATTTTACTCATTCTCATGATTTATCAGCAACTCAAAACAAATAGGGCCCTATCTATTAAGAATGCAAGATTAATTACTCAACTCATGAAGTGCACTCGCTAAGACATCAGTTTTTAATCCACCCAACACACAACATGCCCAATGGGTGTCAAACATAAAGAAAATTGTGCTGGACATTAGAGAGCATAGAAGAGAAGAGTTAAATGCCTAAACAAGCCAACAATTCATTCATTAGAACAAGTCTCACCTAAATCACATCACAAAGTTTTAATCCATCCCCAAAAGATTAAATGCTTACCTTTTAGCTAGACATGGAGAAGAATGGAGTGAAGAAATCCAAGATTAAGCTCACCCACTCCATTAATGGTGGTTACACAACTCAAAAATGGAAGAAAAACTGAAGAAATCGAGAAGGGGGCGGAGAAGAATGACCTAAAATAAGAAAAACGCGCTTAAATACTCATTTCTGCGTCAAAATAGCGCCTAGGCGCCGCGGGCGCGCGCGCACAGATTCGGGACAGCGCCTAGGCGCCATAAGTCAGCGCCTAGGCGCTGAGCTCTCTGGAAAAATTTATAAAATAAAGAATTTCTTGACTTTTAAGGACGGGCATTTTTGGGACTTTTAATGACGGTCAATTAGAGTCATGGATAGCGTGAGCGCGCGGACACGGGCGTGAGCGGACAAGTGCGCGCGGGCGTGCGCGGGACGAGGCGATGGCGCGCGGGCGGATGCGGGCGCTGGGGCGCGCGCGGGACGAGGCGATGGCGCACGCGGGACCTTTAATGTCGGGCATAGCGCGCGCGCGCGGGTGTCTGGGCTGCTGCTGGTGCTGGGCGCCTGACCTCTCGGGTCTAAGCCCAATTTTTTGTCATTTTTGCTCCCGAACTCCGTTTGGCCTATCGTTTTGACCCGAACACTTTCCGAAACCTCTTAAATGACCGATTTAGCCCTGAAATTCATAATTTGACTTCCCGGGCTCTTTGCCACGAAATACCTAAAATAAGTAGATTTAATTGAATTAAGCATGGCATTTAGCTAGAATTAAGGCTATAATTATAACTCTATTTTAGAGCTATCAAAATACCCCCGACCTGAATCTTGCTAGTCCTCGAGCAAGGAACACTTTGATTTATCTTATAAGAATAGTCATGCATGCTGGCGACTCGAATCTCAATATTTGCAAAAACAAGATAATCATGCTAACGGAAAACAATCAAGCATATGCATAACTTGTGTATATTCTAAAATATTAACTACTATTCCCTAATGTGTGTGTGTGATTAGCGCCTCCTATCCTAGCTTCCATAGACCCGGAACCACCTTAATCGATCCTAATACTCATCTTCCCCTTACTTCTGGCAATAAGAACAGTCTAATGGCTTTTCAATGTCGGAAAGAATAACAAAACAAAAGGCCTAACTATTTTTTTTCTTTTCTTTTCTTGAGAGCCTAACACGTCAAGCTTTTAATTTGCTTCACGTTTTTAAGGACTAGTGCTCACTTCCGTTAGTTGCCCTTTCATGCAGTGGCAACCGTGGGTTACACGATCGCCCCTGGTTACACGGGCAACACAAGAAGGAGGAGCACCTCAAATTATATTTCAAACATGCTTTTACTCTCAATGAACATTTTTTTTAAATAGGCACATAGCTTTGCTAAATCAAATGAATCGTTATAAATTCTAACACATCAAGCCTCCCTAAATGGACCTTTCGGGGTGACAACGAGGTTTCATACCAAATAAAATAATTCTAAGCCTACAGAACTAAGAGTAAGAGGTCTACGTGCTTAGTGAATGTAGGGGAATAATCGAATTTTTTTTTAAATATGCTCAAACTATGCATACATTCTCATAGCTTTCTCGCAATGCACAACTATGGAGTATTTACAAATAAATCACAGAAAGTCCTCATCAGACAACATGCATTCAGATTCCTAAACATCTCAAAATCAGAATATGACATGCTCGAGAACTACAATGAAGTTCAAATATAAATTCCACCCCCCACCTAAAAGATTGCATTGTCCCCAATGCATCTAACCCATTATATAAACAATGATAACTACAAAAATTAAAGGGAACAGAAACCTCCCCTGAATTTTTGTGGGATCGGTGAGAGGGTACGCACAACTTCAAACTCGATGTAGATCCGAAATATCGGTCATCTTCCGTTTATTACCTAAGAAAGCAAAATAACAAACTTAAACAACTAAGATAATCAAGCATAAACTATAAAAAACAGCAACAAACTCAAAAATACAGTCCAACGCTCTGGTGCCTCCGAGAAGCGCAAATTTTTAAAGTCGATTGCTCGACTGTATTCTCCTTTTCGAACTCAACCGTAGTCCAATGGTGCGGAGGGCAGTCCAATCATTCCTCCGTCCTTCTCGGACCTACAAACACCATCAAAACAGATTTTCTCTTTCCGTGCCTCATGCACGCCAACAACATCATTAACAGATAACAAACAAAGAGAACCATCCATATGAACAACAAAATTTGGATCATCATCAAACACAGACAAAGAACAAACAGATTTCAGTTTTTCATTTTCTTTCACTAAACAATCAACAACAGATTTTTCCTCTAAACTCCTAACAGGAAAGTCAGATTTCTCATCATTTATGGAAAACTCATTCACTATTCAGTCAAACTCCACAGAGAAGGTTCCCTTAGCAACATCAATTTTAACTTGAGAAGTGTTCATAAAAGGGCGTCCTAGCAATATAGAGGAAGGAATGTCGGATGGGTTTTCACGCATTGGCATAATATAGAAATCAACGGGGAAGAACAAATCATTTACTTGCACCAAAACATTCTCAACTACCCCCATGGGATGCATACGAGATTTATCCGCTAGTTGTACAATAATATTAGTCTCACGCAAGATATTCAACTTAAGATCTCTAAACATGGTGTAAGACATAACATTAATCGACGCGCCTAAATCTAGCATAGCATGCTTGATCGGTATGTCACCTATAGAACAGGGTAAGATGAACATACCAGGATCTCCACGCTTTTCAGGCAAAGTACCTCGGAATACTGCTGAGACGTTCTCACTCTTCATTTCCCCATCATCCATTCTAGGCCTCCTCTTTGAGCTGCACCAATTCTTTAGGAATTTCGAATACTTCGGAACTTGCTGAATAACCTCCAATAGTGGGATGTTCACAACTACCTTCTTAAAGATTTCTAGGACTTCTTTGTCAACATCCTCCGCCTTAGGCTTGGGCACGGCCAGCCTACTAGGGAAAGGAGCCCTAGGCAAACAATCTTTAACATTCAAGGTAAGAGATTTACATACCGAGCCCTCGGAAGGTGTTAAACTGCTTTCTGTTGTCGGTTCCTCAACATTCTGATTTTTCTGATGTGTGATGTTAGAAGGAATCTCCTTCCCACTCCTCAATGTGATAGCAATCACGTTTTCACATGAGTTCGCTGTGGTCTGAGCGGGCAACTTCCCCGAGCCTTGGTTTTCCAACCGGCTAACTGCCACAGCTATCTGTGATAACTGTTTACCCATGCTCTGTATGTCTCCGGAGTGTTTGTTCAATTCAGTTCGAACATCCTTCTGGAATTGACAAGTATTTGTGACAAGGGTGTGCACTAGATCTTCCATAGTACTAGAAGGAGATGAAGTCTGAGCATGGGTGGAAACTGGAGGTCTATCATGTGATTGATTTTGATACCTCTGCTGGCCTTCACGGTTTCCATAGCTCAGGTTGGGATGATCCTTCCATCCCGGATTGTAGGTATTCACATATGGGTCATATCTCCTTTGATTTGAAGCATAGCCACCAATGGCATTCACTTCCTCGGTTCCTTGCCCACGGTTTCCCATCAACTGCTGAAACATGCTACGAAGTTCTGTCATCTGGGTGTCATTAAATCCTTGAGACTGCTGTACTTGATGAACTTGCCCACCACGAACTCCAAATTGCTGGGAATTTCCAGCCATGTTCGAGATCAGCTGCCTTGCCTCCGCAGGTGTTTTGTCAATTAGAGCTCCTCCGCTGGCAGCATCAATCATCTGTCTGTCGTGGGGTACCATCCCCTCATAAAAATATTGGATCAAAAGTTGATCCACGATATCGGTGGTGAGGAAAACTGGAGCACAGCCGCCCGAACCTCTCCCAATACTCATGGAGAGACTCCCCATGATCCTGAGTGATACCATAAATCCGCTTCCGGATCGTGGTTGCCAACGACGCAGGGAAAAACTTTTCCGTGAAAAGCCTCTTCATTTCATTCCACGTGGTGATCGACCCAGACGGTAGGTGGTAGAGCCAATCCTTTGCCTTATCCCTCAGGGTGAAGGGAAAGGCTCTGAGGTTCAACTGTTCCTCCGTCACTCCTGGTGGCTTCATTCCAGCGCACACACAGTGAAATTCCATAAGGTGCTTGTGGGCATCGTCACCTGCATTACCATAAAAAGATAGAAGTTGGTGAATCAACCCAGATTTGAGTTCGAAGTTACCTGCGACAACCGGGTATGTTATGCATAGGGGCTGTTGGTTCAAGTCAGGCGCAGCCAATTGCTTCAAAGTACGCGGCGCATCATTATTCTCCATTTCAGCTTGTTCAGGCGGTCCTGAACCTTCTTCCTCAAACAATCTTCTTCCTTCTCTAGCTTCTCTTCTTAATCGCCGCTCCTCTTTATTTATTTCGGGTATAAACTGCAATCCACTAACCTCAGAGGAACGGGTCATACAACAAAAGAGAGCTAAAATCAACAGAACCAAAATTTTTTAAAAACAACAAATAAAATTAAAATTCAGTCAAAACTAATTCAATTTCCCCGGCAGCGGCGCCAAATTTGGTAACGGAATTTTTGAATGTTCCGTTTGTTTCAGGCTGTCGAGGCCCGCCAAATTAAAATTTATAACACTGGCTAGAGTTTCTTCAATAACTTGTAGAAAGCGGAAGTCAGGATCGTACCACAGGGAAATTGACTAATTCAGTCCAAATTTTAGTTTTAAATGTCACTTGTAACAAAAAGGGTAACGGGGGGTTTTGAAACAATCTAAAAATAGAAAACATGCAATTTAAGAGAAGAAATGAGTAAAAGTTTGGAAAAACGGGAGAATAAAGAAATGAGACGAGCGCACTTAATCTTAAGGTTCCGGATTAATTTATGCGATGTGATTTTTGGTTCATAGACACTATAGACGTTCAGCTGGTTTTTAACATTCACGCACATTGTAACTCCTAATTAACTCAAGGGGTCCCAAGCTTTAAATAGAAATTAACAATCCCGGGTAATTAATTCAGACTTGACGGATCTAAATTAAGCTTCGCTAAGAACTCTAATTTAGGGGCGATCGCTCTCCCAAACTAAAATTATTCGCGAGCGACGGGTATTCATGCGACAATCAAATTGTAAGAAAACCCACAACATGCTTGATTTTACTCATTCTCATTATTTATCAGCAACTCAAAACAAATAGGGCTCTATCTATTAAGAATGCAAGATTAATTACTCAACTCATGAAGTGCAATCGCTAAGACATGAGTTTTTAATCCACCCAACACACAACATGCCCAATGGGTGTCAACCATAAAGAAAATTGTGCCGGACATTAGAGAGCATAGAAGAGAAGAGTTAAATGCCTAAACAAGCCAACAATTCATTAATTAGAACAAGTCTCACCTAAATCACATCACAAAGTTTTAATCCATCCCCAAAAGATTAAATGCTTACCTTTTAGCTAGACATGGAGAAGAATGGAGTGAAGAAATCCAAGATTAAGCTCACCCACTCCATTAATGGTGGTTACACAACTCAAAAAATGAAGAAAAACTGAAGAAATCGAGAAGGGGGCGGAGAAGAATGACCTAAAATCAGAAAAACGCGCTTAAATACCCATTTCTGCGTCAAAATAGCGCTTAGGCGCCATAAGTCAGCGCCTAGGCGCCGCGGGCGCGCGCGCACAGATTCGGGACAGCGCCTAGGTGCCATAAGTCAGCGCCTAGGCGCTGAGCTCTCTGGAAAAATTTATAAAATAAAGAATTTCTTGACTTTTAAGGACGGGCATTTTTGGGACTTTTAATGACGGTCAATTAGAGTCATGGATAGCGTGAGCGCGCGGACAAGTGCGCGCGGGCGTGCGCGGGACGAGGCGATGGCGCGCGGGCGTTGGGCGGACGCGGGCGCTGGGGCGCGCGCGAGACCTTTAATGTCGGGCATAGCGCGCGCGCGCGGGCGTCTGGGCTGCTGCTGGTGCTGGGCGCCGGCGCCTGTGCGCTGACCTCTCGGGTCTAAGCCCAATTTTTGGTCATTTTTGTCCCCGAACTCCGTTTGGCCTATCGTTTTGACCCGAACACTTCCCGAAACCTCTTAAATGACCGATTTAGCCTTGAAATTCATAATTTGACTTCCCGAGCTCTTTGCCACGAAATACCTAAAATAAGTAGATTTAATTGAATTAAGCATGGCATTTAGCTAGAATTAAGGCTATAATTATAGCTCTATTTTAGAGCTATCAAGCATGTATCTTGTGTTGAGTATGTCGAGAATGAGAGTCTTACCTCGCGCTTGAGGGATGATTCTCATGTCTCAGTTACAAAATCTGATATAAATTTGTCAAATGTGAATGCTGTTTTTTGCACTAATAAATGTGATATTCACGTCCTTGAGGCACGAAGAGTGCAAAAAGTTTTGAATAATGATTGCAGGTGTACTGTGGAAGAGGACAAGACTGGAACGTCCCCCGCACTCTCAGAATATGGATGAGTCTTTGGAGAGAATTCAGTCGAGCAAACGACTTTAAAAATTCTGCGCTTCTCGGAGGCACCCGAGTGATGAAATGTTTTTTCTGTCTTAGTTTAGTTGCTGTTTTTTGTTGTTTTTAGTTTAATTTAGACTTATGTAGTTTGCTGTTTTTTGTTAGGAATCGAGGAAGTTTAGGAAAATTTTGGGCTTCGATGATGAACGCGCCGCTTCCTTTCCCTCGCCAACTTCACAAAGAGTCAGGGAACTGTAGTTTCTTCTTCCCTTTTACTTTGTGTATCTGACTAAGTGGCATTGAGGACAATGCCAACTTTTGAAGTTGGGGGTGGAGTTTGTGGATAAGCATGTGTAGTTGGTTGAACAGTGCTAATTTTGAATATTGAAGTGCTTGGGACTCTGTTTACTGTTTTCTAACTATGATAATCTAGGAAATGCATGTTGGAAATCTGAGCACGTACATAATCTAGTTTTTGCATGAGTTTTGCATTTATTAGGTTCATGTCAAAAAAATTAAAATTTTTTCTGTTGCTCCCTTGCATCTATCGAGCACTTAGCAACCTCATCTTAGATTTCGTAGGCTTAGTCAATCTCATGTAGCATTTATTCTCGTTGTCACCCCGAAAGGCACCCTTAGGTAGCTTGTTGCATGAGAGTTAGCGGTCGATTAATCGAGTTAGCTTACGCTAAGCCTAAAGTAAAAAAAAAAAAAAAAAAAAGCATGTTGGTTAGAAAATTCTCTCGAGGCGCTCCTCCTTCTTATTGGTGCACCTAACAAGTGAGCGTTAGTCCTTAAAAACGTGAAGTTTATGCATGAATTTGACGTGTTAGGCAACTCGGGGTTGGGAAGAAAAAGAGAATAAAATGTTGGGTTCAAAGAACCTCAATAAAAGGGTACAAAGTACTCGTGAAAAGAAAAAGGAAAGAGAAAATATTTAGGTCTCTTAGTCTGCTTCTCTCTCTCGTGTAAGTCAAGTGTAGACTGTTCTTAAACGCTAGAAGTAAGGGGAAAACAGGATGATGTGTTGCATGTGGTTTTTCCGGGCTTATGTGGGTTTAGGATAGGTTGTCTAGCACACACACAGGTTAGGGAGCGATAGTTAATTTTTGATATGTTCGTAGTAAATGCATGCACGGATTGCTTTCATGGTTATGTTGTGTTTGAATTTGTAAAATGCATTGAGATTTGAGTTAGTAGCATGTAAGCGTGTCCTTAGAGTCATTTTCTTTATTAGCCTTGCTCGAGGACTAGCAAGATTCAAGTTGGGGGTGTTTGATAACTCCATTTTGGAGCTATTATTCACTTCCTAAATCTAGCTAAATTCCGCTTTTAATTGGTTTATTTATCTCGTTTGTAGGAGATTTGCGGAGAAGAGCTCGTGCGTCCATTGGACCCGTTTTGGAGCTAAAAGCGGTGTTTTAACGCCCCGGGAGTGCATCGGGAAAAGGGCAAAGTGATCCAAGAACAATCGAACCAAAATTGCCTAGGAGAGGCAATTTTCCAGCCCAAACCCGAGAGCAAGCGTCGAGCAGTCAGCGTCGAGGCGCTTGCTCGACGCTGCCTGGCGTCGAGACCCTGCTGCGGCGTCGAGACGCTCCGGAGGAGGCGCGCGCAAGAAATCATAGGGCAAGCGTCGAGACGCTAGCCTAGCGTCTCGACGCCATCGCGAGGCGCGCGCGGATTAATTAGGTCGCAGCGTCGTGATAACTCCATTTTGGAGCTATTATTCACTTCCTAATTATGGCTAAATTCCGCATTTAATTGTTTAATTAATCTCGTTTATAGGAGAAATGCGGCAAAGAGCTCATGCGTCCATTGGACCCGTTTCGGAGCTAAAAGCGGAGTTTTAACGCCCCGGGAGTGCATCGGGAAAAGGGCAAGTCAATCCAAGAAGAACCGGACCAAAATTGCTTAGGAGAGGCAATTTTCCAGCCCAAACCCGAGAGCAAGCGTCGAGCATCAGCGTCGAGACGCTTGCTCGACGCTGTCGAAGCGTCGAGACCCTGCTGCGGCGTTGAGACGCTCCGAAGGAGGCGAGCGCAAGAAATCATCGGGCCAGCGTCGAGACGCTGCCCTAGCGTCTCGACGCCATCGCGAGGCGCGCGCGGATTAATTAGGTCGCAGCGTCGCGACGCTGTCCCAGCGTCTCGACGCTACGACGATTTTAAATCGGCTGCAAGACGATTTTGCAGCCACTTTTCGTTTTTGTTTTCGTTTTTCATCTTCTTCCTCTCGGCTTTTCTCCATTTTCTACCTTATCTCCGCCATTTGTGGCATGTTTTGGAGCTTGTAAGTTGTAATAGGATAGAGATGACTTCCATGGCTTTCCTTGGAGCGGTAGTGACAATCCGTCCCATGGACGGCTAAGGTAAAGTGAGCGGTTTGGGATAATTTGAGGGATAATTTATTAGATTTTTATGCTTTGATAATCCATGCTTTAATTTCCAACTTGGTTGCTGATTTGTATGCATTTATTATTCTTGCTTCATCCTATGCATATGTTAGATTTCGCTGATTGACACTCGTGTATTCTAGCATGTGTTAGCGTTAAAGAGTAGCGATGTCGTGCCTCTCACTATTCGACTAGTAACACAGAATAATAAAACTAAACCGGAGTATCGAGTCATGCATGATAATTGTTGGTTACATACAGCGTTGGCGGGTAGCCAATTAGCAATTAGATTATGTGATCGAATGTCTGTCGCGGTATGCTAGTGACTATTTAGAGTCAATTTGGGGCTGATCACCCTAATGCAACTGTAGATACTGTTTAATTAGAACTTTGTGGTCTAATTAATTGCTATGGAGCCGGTTACACTAGGCGCTTGCCGGGGTAACTGACCGCGTGTATTACAAACTGCTAGCCTTAGGATTGTATTAAATGATAAGTGTAGAATGTCTAACAAAGAAATCCCGAAAATCCCCAAACCGTGCACTTGTCTCTCTCTCTCTTTTATTTCTCGGTTAGCGTTTAATTCTCTTACTTGCATGTGTAAACATCCCCCCGTTACAAAAAACCCAATTGATTAATTAATTTCAAGTTCAATTTAATTTCAATCATATCCTTCTCCTTGGATCGACCCTGTTACCACTAGTTGCAAAGCTTGGGTTAATAGGCTTATAAATATTATTTTGGCAAGCCTCGACAGCTTGATATTTAACGATCATTCAAAAAGATCTGTTGCCATGTCGCGACGCTGCCCTAGCGTCTCGACGCTCCGACGATTTTAAAGGGCTGCAAGACGATTTTGCAGCCACTTTTTTGCCATCTTTTAGAACTTCATCTTCTTCCTCTCGGCTTTTCCTCATTTTTTAGCTTAGCTCCGCCATTTGTGGCATGTTTTGGAGCTTTTAATTTGTAATAGAATAGAGATGACTTCCATGGCCTCCGTTGGAGCGGTGGTGACAATCCGTCCCATGGACGGCTAAGGTATTGTGAACGGTTTGGGATAATTTGAGGGATAATTTGTTAGATTTCTATGCTTTGATAATCCATGCTTTAATTTCCAACTTGGTTTCTGATTTGTATGCATTTATCGTTCTTGCTTCATCCTATGCATGTGTTAGATTTCGCCGACTAACAATCGTGTTTTCTAGCATATGTTAGCGTTAAAGAGTAGCGATGTCGTGCCTCTCACTATTCGACTAGTAACACAGAGCAATAAAATTAAACCGGAGTATCGAGTCATGCATGATATTTGTTGGTTACATTCAGCGTTGGCGGGTAGCCAGTTAGCAATTAGACTATGTGATCGAATGTCCGTCGCGGTATGTTAGTGACTGTTTAGAGTCAATTTGGGGCTGATCACCCTAATGAAACTTTAGATAATGTTTAATTGGATCTTCTGATTTAATTAATTGCTATGGAGCCGGTTACACTAGGCGTTTGCCGGGGTAACTGACCGCGTGTATTACAAACTGTTAGCCTTAGGATTGTATTAAATGATAAGTGTAGAATGTCTAACAAAGAAATCCCAAAAATCCCCAAACCGTGCACTCGTCAATCTCTCTCTTTTAGTTTCCATTAGCGTTTAATTCTCCTACTTGCATGCTTAAACATCCCCCCGTTACAAAAACCCAATTAATCAATTAATTTCAAGTTCCAATTTAATTTCAATCACGTCCTTCTCCGTGGATCGACCCTGTTACCACTAGCTGCAAAGCTTTGGTTAATAGGCTTATAAAATTCATTTTGGTCAGGCTTCGACAGCCTGTGAAATTTGTAGGATATTCAAAAATCCTTTCTACCAGCCAACTCTTTTACCCCAATACCATTACTAAATTATGCTTACGCGCAGGAGTGCCTGTGACGATGGAGGAGAAACAACTGGCCTATGCTGGCCACCTTGAGCTGCCTAGTGACCTGAGGGTGAGGAGAAGGGGCAACATGGAGTTCGAGATGGATGGACTTGCTGCTGCACAGTCATTATCAATGGCCTGCCTGATGGACTTACAACGAAAGTTAGCCCAATGGGCTGAGTATTCGCAGGCAAGGGACCAAGAGCTGGTTGAGCACCTGCGGTGCACGTTCCCCACCTTCCCTGCTGGATTGTTGAGTCCTTGGGTGCCTCCAAGTGAGAGGAATGATGAAGAAGATAAGGATGAATGAATTCCAGATTGACGGCATTCGAGGGAGTATTTCTGATCCCTCTAAAAAATAAGAAGAAAATCTGCTTTTCTATGACCTGTTACCCCACCATTATCAACTGTTTGTTATGTTTTAAATTCTTAATTTGCCTGAGTAGAGTAGATTAGTTTAGTTTAAAGTCGTATGATTAGGTAGCTTAGATAATTTTGCTATTTTTTGTAGTGTTTATGACCGAAAATCGCATGCTAGGAGCCTTGATCACAGTTACAACTGCTCTGTTGGATTCATTGCGAATTCTTTGCGGTCCCCGCAATATTTTGTTAGTTTAAGCATGTTGTTGTATGACTTTCTGATGGGTTGTCTATCTGTAAATCTCTTTACTTGGCTGCATTACTGGTGTCCATAGGTAGTCTGTCTATTGAGCATGTTGGATGAGTGTCAAGTACACCCTTGTTAGTTTTAATTAGCTTCGTAAATGCTGAGCATGTACCTCTGTTAGACCTTACCATGTTGGTTTTAATACACTTCTGCTTATGAGTTATCTAAACGTGGAGGGTCATTCTATCCCTAGGAGTTTTAAGTCTGTCTGGTTTTTATTTAGACTAGATGCTTCTAAGACAAGTTTGGGGGTGTGCCACCTCAGACTCTCATTGGGGACAATGAGACGTTTAAGTTTGGGGGAGGCAACCTCTAGGCCTAGGAACACTCCTCTCTCCTTTGTAAAATAGACATTCTTCTTATGTAAAAAAAAAAATGAAAAAGGAAGCAAAAGAAAAAAGTAAAGAGTATTGTCTCTCTCTAAGGATGCTGAGTACTCAGGGCTATTTGTGTAACCCACAAGTGGCACTGCATCAAAAGGCAATTCGAAGGGAAAGACTTTACCAAAAGAAGAAGAAAGAGAAGGAAAAACCAAGGAAGAAGAATGTGTGCCAACAAGCTATGGCCTAAGTGCTTAGGTGTCCTGTGAAATTGAACTCTGATCCTTAGTTTGCTAAGCACAGGGCTGTAGCTTGAAGGTTTGTCAAAGGAGATGAGTGTCTATCCAACATAGTGGTGTCAGGGCTTAGTTTGTTCTATGGATACTGAACTCTGATACTCGTGTGCGTTGAGCCTGGCATGACTTTAAGGAGTCCTAGGTGAGTCAAAAATAAAAACATTAGAAGCATGTACTGAGTCTGAGTTAAAACTAGGGAGAATTTGAAAGCTTAGGGATAACTGCACAATGAGTCCAATGACATAGGCAGATAAACCATAAGGTAGGAAGTTAGTAAAAACAGAAGGTTTTAAAGGCAAGGGAAATCAGAATAGGCAGAATATGAAGCTAGTTTGAACTTAGAAGAATGTCACAGGACAACAGTGTCTTTGATAGTAAGCCTAGGGTAGTCAGCAAGTCAGCTAGGTAGAGTTTGAAAGACAAGATTTAGCAGCCAAAGTAAGCTTTTATATTGCTCGAGGACGAGCAATAACTCAAGTTTGGGGGTGTGTTACCTCGCCAAAAGTCCATTATTTAGGGCTATATTTACCTTTAAATCATGCACATTCTTGAGTGTTTTTGTTAGGAGTTAGCTTAATGTGTGCATAAATGTGAGAATTTGAGAAGTGATGCTAAAATAGGACTTATTTGGAAAAGGAACGAAAAAGGATGCAAAATGATGTAAAACAAGCTAAAATGTACATTGCAGGAAACTTTGCTGAAAAATTGCTGAAGCCGCAATGAGGCATTGCGACCCTCGCAAGGAAATCGCAAGGAAATGGTCTTCTGCTGAACTTTTCCAGCCGTCAGTCGTCCTTGTTGCGATCTTCCAGCCGCCTAAGCTTTCCACTGCTGCCACGTAGAGGATTGTTGTTCAAAATGGATGGAAATCCGCGGCTGAAGGTACCTGCAGAAGCTATAAAAAGAGAAGGATGATGAAGGGAAAAGACAGCTCAGAAGCGTGAGATCTCAGTTGCAAAGCAATCTGCAGACGACATTTCCTTCTCCCGTTTGTTGGAACGAAGAAATCAGCCCTTGGCGTCGATAATTCGAGAGGAAGAAGAGAAGATCCTTCTTTTCTTCTGATTGAATTCATCCCCAAGATCACCTAATCTTCCCCTTCATCCGAGGCGTTTGCGACGAGGAGATCCGTGCACTTTTACAAACTTTCTCTATTGTTTTCTCTCTATTGTTTCCATTTACACATTGATCTGGATCGTTACTTCTACATCCCTTATTCTTTACTGCTTTCGAACCTTTGCACGTCTGTTTATGAAGTATATGTATTCGGTTTTTAAAGAGTAATCAATTAAGTTTCTTGAGTTCTTCATTTTGTTATCTCTTATCCATTTGCGTTTACTAAGTTCTTTAAATCATGATCCACCAATCCATCCCTTTTAGTTCTTCGAAAACCATGAGTAACTAATATAAGAAGGGTCGGCTAAAGATGAATCTGTAGGCTAGAAATACGAGAATTCAGCATGTAGGGTAGTATGATTGCATTGAATGTATGTAAGCTTCATCCCATGGGCAATTTCGACCGGCCATCCATTTGGTCTAAAGAATTCCTAACCTCCGGAAGGAGTAAGAGTTCAGAGTCATCCATTCATGCTAGCCTTTCATGGTAACCAGAAAATGACCTAGGAATAGGCGTTTTCCTAGCACGTTCATTAGTTTGCTTGTATAAATAGGTGTTTATGTCTTACTTGGATATGAGTGAACTAAAGATCTAATGCATGTAATCGAGAGATGCATGAGACTGAGCTAAGACGATGCATGATATGTTAATCTACTGCTGAATGATCGTAGTTAAGTGCCTATAGAAGAGTCTTAAGTTGACCTTGCTACTTTACTTTACATTAAAAACGTTGCTAATTTATTGCTAGATTATTGCGAGAACCGCAATAAAACATTCCTGCTTTTTGCCTTAGTCTTTTTATTAGTTTTTTACCTTTGCGATTTTGTTGCTGAATAATTGCGAGACCCGCAATTATTCTTCTTCACATTATAGCTTTATCTCTTACTTGTTTGGTTCTTACACTTATTTTCTTCTTGCATTCCTTATCAATTTGGTACATCAACCTCAAATCTACCCAATTTAAGTGACCTTATCTAATTTAGCACCTCAACTCGTTAGTAACTAAACTCAATCTCTGTGAGAAAACGAATTAAAAAATACTTATCACGTGCTGCAGACCATGTATGCTTGCATGATCTGAGTGCTCTTCGCATTACATTTTATTTACACACTGAGCACGCAACAGTAGGTGAAATGATGTTTCCTGTTGATTTTCTTGTGCTAGATATGAATAGGAATTCTTTGCATGTATCGTCCTCTATGTTATTAGGACGCCCTTTTCTAAAGACCGCGAGGGTCAAAATTGATGTGTTTAAGGGCGTTATTTCATTAGAGTTTGATGACACAGTGCATGAATTTTCCTTGTTTAAAGAGAAGTCAGTTGAGAATGTTTCCTGTTTGTCTGTCGAGAATAAGAGTTTGACCTCGAGCTTGAGGGATAGCTCTTATGTCTCTGTGAAAAAATCTGATTTGAATTTGTTGAATGTGAGTGCTGCTTTTTGTACTAACGATGATGGTATTCACGTGCTAGAGGCACGAAGAGAAAAGAAAGTTTTGGATGTTGATTGCAGAACCGGCGTGGACAAGGACATGTTTGGAACGTCCCCCGCGCTATCGGACTATGGATGAGTCTTTTGGGAGAATTCAGTCGAGCAAACGACTTTAAAAATTCTGCGCTTCTCGGAGGCACCCGAGCGTTGAACTGTCTTTTCTGTTTTTAGTTTATTGTTGTTTTTTGTTCTTAGTTTAAGTAATTTAGCTTAATGTAGCTTGCTGTTTTTTTTTAGGTAATGAGGAGAGTTGAGGAAATTTTGGGCTCCGATGTGGAACGCGCCGCGTCCCTTGCCTCGCCGACTTCACAAAGAATCAGGGAAGTGTTGTTTTTCATTCCCTTTATCTTCTGTGTATCTGATTAAATAGCATTGAAGACAATGCTAACTTCTGAAGTTGGGGGTGTTGGACGTTGTGGACAAGCATGTGTAGTTTGTTGAGCAGTGATTATTTTGAATTCGAAGTGCTTGGGACTCTGTTTATATGCTTTCTAGTTATGATGATCTAGGAAATGCCATTTTGGAAATCTGAGCATTTGCATAATCGAGTTTTTGCATGATGTTGTTTTGCATTTATTAGGTTCATGTCAAAAATTTAAAAAAAAAATTTGTTGCTCCCTTGCACCTATCGAGCACTTAGCAACCTCGTCTTAATTATCTCCGTAGGCTTAGTTGATTGCATGTTGCGTTAATTCTTGTTGTCACCCCGAAAGGCACCCTTATGTCGCTTGTTGCATGAGAGTTAGTGGTCAAATTAATCGAGTTAGCTTACGCTAAGCCTAAAGTAAAAAAAAATAGAAAAGCATGTTAGCTAGAAAAAGTCTCTCGAGGCGCTCCTCCTTCTTATTGGTACCTAAAAGAAGTGAGTGTTAGTCCTTAAAAATGTGAAGCTTTGGACAAAGCTTGACATGTTAGGCAACTCGAGATGGGAAAGAAAAAGAAAATAAAGTTGGGTTCAAAGAACCTTAACAAAGAGTACAAAGTACTCAAGAAAAGAAAAAGAATGAGAAAAAATGTATAGGTCTCTTAATTTACTACTCTCTCTTGTGTAATCAAGCTTAGACTGTTCTTAATCGCTAGAAGTAGGGGGAAAACGGGATGATATGTTGCATGTGGTTTTTTCGGGCTTACGTTGGTTTATGATAGGTTGGCTAGCACACACACACGTTAGGGAGCGATAGTTAATTTTTGATATGTTCGTAATAAAATGCATGCGCTTATTGCTTTCGTGATTATGAGCTTGGATTTGTAAAATGCATCGAGGTTTGAATTAGTAGCATGTAAGCATGTCCTTAGAGTCGAATTCTTTATTTTCCTTGCTCGAGGACTAGCAAGATTTAAGTTGGGGGTGTTTGATAACTCCATTTTGGAGCTAACTATCACTCCTTAATCCTAGCTAAATGACGTATTTAATTAGTTAATATGTCTCGTTTGTAGGAGAATTGCGGTGAAGAGCTCATGTGTCCATTTGGCTCGTTTCGTAGCTAAAAGCGGTGTTTTAACGCCCCGGGAGTGCATCGGGAAAAAGGGCAAGCTTACCCAAGAAGAACCGGACCAAAATTGCCAAGGAGAGGCAATTTTCCAGCCCAAACCCGAGAGCAAGCGTCGAGACGCTTGCTCAATACTGCCTGACGTCGAGACCCTACCGCGGTGTCGAGATGCTCCGAGGGGCGCGCGCGCTGGAAATCATCGGGGCAGCGTCGAGACGCTCGCCCAGCGTGTCGACGCCATCGCGAGGCGCGCACTGATCATTTAGGTCGCAGCGTCGCGACGCTCCGACGGATTTAAAAGGATGTATGACGATTTTTTGCAGCCAATTATTCATTCATCTTCTTCCTCTCGGCTTTTTCTCCATTTTTACCTTTGTTCCGCCATTTGTGGCTTGTTTTTGGAGCTTTCCATTGTATTGGAGCCTGAGATTATGGCCAAGACATCCGTGGGAGCGTTTGTGACGACTCTCTCCATGGTCGGCTAAGGTACTGTGTGAGATTCGGGATGGTTTAGGGATTTTTTGTTAGGCTTCTATATTTTGATAATCTAATGCAATTGGTTCTGATTAGGCTTTGATTTCGTATGCATTTGTTGTTCTTTCTTAATCCAATGCATGTGTTAGATTTCAACGACGGACAATCGGGTTTTCTAGCATGTGTTAGAGTTAAAGATTAGCGATGTCTTGCCTCTCCTTTTCGCCTAGTAACACAGAGCAATGAAACAAATCGGAGTATTGATATATGCATAATAATTGTTGGGTACTTTAGTGTTGGCGGGTAGCCAGTTAGCAATAGGATTGCATATTCGAATGTTCGCCGCGGTTAGCTAGTGACTGTTTAGAGTCAATTTGGGGTTGATCACTCTAATGAGACTCTGAATAATGTTTGATTAGGACTTTGTGATCTAATTAATTAATATGGAGTCGGTTACCTTAGGGCGTCCCGGGTAACCGACCGCGTGCATAACAAGTTAATTAGCCTTAATTTTGAGTGAATTAGATGATAAATATTAGAATGCCTAGCGAAATCCCGAGACTTCCCGAATCAAACACTTTTTAATCTCTCTTTCTTCAATCTCCCCGTTAGCAAATTATTGCTTCACTTGCATGTCAAAATCCCCCTCTTTGTTACAACACCAATTAATCAATAAATTTACAATTTAAACTATCAATTTCAATCTCAGTCCTTCTCTGTGTATCGACCCTGTTGCCACTAGCTGCAAAGCTAAGGTCAATAGGCTTATAAATGTTATTTTGGCGGGATTCGACACCCCGAAATTTATAGGATATTAAAAAATCCTACTACCATTTAGTCAATGTTGTAGCTTTCATAGTTCGTTCCGTAGATTATGTCTTATTCATGGAAAATGATATAGGATTAATTTCTGATAAATAAGTATAAACTAGCGACCCATTCCCAAATAGTTGTTTTGGAAGGGGGCTTAGTTTGTTCTGAGGATTCAGGTTGATCTGAGTCGTAAGAACAAATCGCTAGTGTTGTCTCTAAAAAAAAATATTATATTGACAAAGTGTTGTCAATATTCGATGGTCTATGGAAATGGTTTCCTAAGACACCTCAAACGTAGAGGATATGAGACGCACCCATGTGCATTTACATATTGGGGCTCAGATGTATGTTTTCTGAGATATATGACCCGATGTGTGTTATGCAGTGGGAGTTGTCAGAAGATATCAGTCCAATTGGATTGGACTCTGGTTAAGGTTGTGTCACAGTGCAAACGAGGTATAGAATACAAGAGTTGTATTGCTGACTCCTCAGTGGTAGCTAAGTCGTTGTTGCAGCTTGTGAAGCAGCAAAAGCTTAGAAGTTTGAGCTCTGGGATAGTGCAGTGAGGAGATGTGATGGTCACATGGAAAGCCTCGCAGCACTTCATGCTGATAAGTTTACTAAGTGTCTCATGGCTAAAGTGTTTGAGAGACACCTAGAAGAGTCTAGGGATCTGAGTTGCTAAATAGAACAGTGGGAGAAAACTTCTGATATATGATATATTAGTTTTCTCGACCAACATGTACACCACCGACGTTTAAGTCCAAGTGGGAGTTTGTTGGGTTTTATGTCCTAAAACTCGTGGTTTGTAAACTGTTATGTTTGTAAATATTCTATTTAGAATAAAGAGTTATTAGTTTTATTCAGTAAAGGAGTTTACTGGAATAAAGTAAAACGTGTTTAGGTTAACCTATTGTTGCGTGCTCAATGTTTAAAAGAAATATGCAATAATAGAGCACTCAGAACATGCAAGCATACATGATCTTGTAGCAAGTAATAAGTATTTTTTCATTCGATTTCCCACAGAGATTTATTCTTAGTTACTAGCGAAGTGTTTTGTTAAGTGAGAATGGGTGGATTAAATGAGGTAGATTTGGTTTTAAGGTGCCTAATTACTAAGGAATGTGTAGAGGATGGAAGCATAAACAAGTGCAAGTAAATAATAAACTTGAATGTAAAGAGAAGAGAACACAAATGAAGAGAAAAAATGACTAAGGCAAAATTTCAACTAACGGAATTGCGGAAACAACAATTATTTAGCAATGTTACTAACAACGAATTAAGTGCAAAGTGGGGAAACAAGGGCTACTAACGACTCCTATATAGGCTTTTTCACACGATTCTCAAGCAGTAGATCAACTCATCATGCATCAAACTAACTCATTCTCATGTATCTTCCGATTTCATGCATTAGATCCTTTAGTTTACTCATGTCCAAGTAAGGTCTTAAGCATCTTTTTATAACAGCAAGTATTGGTTTGTACTAGGAAAACGCCTATTCCTAGGTCGTTTTCTGGCTACCTTGAGAGGCTAGCATGAATGTACGACTCTGAACTCTTACTCCTTCCAGAGGTTAGGAGTTTGGTGGGCGATATTTTGAACTATCGCTTAATCTCAAGCTGTCGAGGCTTGCCAAAATACGATTTATAAAGCCTATGACCAAGGCTTTGCAGCCAGTGGTAACAGGGTTGATCCAAGGAATAGGAAGATTGAAATTACTAATGAAATCGGGATTTAATTAATTGATTGATTTCGGTAACGGGGGGTTTTTATCATGCAAGAGAAATAGCCGCTCATGGCGCGGGTTGTCAATTCCGCTCCAACAACGACCATGGAAGGATTCATCAACGTATTACAATGAAGGTGGAGCTCACTCGCATGCCAACAATGGCGGAGCTCCACGGAAAATAGAGAGAAAACGAGGAAGAAGAAGACCAAAACGAGCAAAAAATGGTGAAGAGATGAAGGAGAAGATGTCCAAAATGTGCAGAAAAATCGTCAATATAAGTTCTGCAATCGTCGTAGCGTCGAGACGCTAGGCCAGCGTCTCGACGCTATGCCCTAAGTTTTCCGCGCGCGCGCTCGCGATGGCGTCGCGACGCAAGGCCAGCGTCGCGACGCTGCCCCGATAAAATTCCTGCGCGCGCCTCCTCCGGAGCGTCTCGACGCCAAGCAGGGTCTCGACGCCAGGGCAGCGTCGAGCTAGCGTCTCGACGCTATCACTCGACGCTTGCTCTCGGGTTTTTCCAGCGTCGAGCCAGCGTCTCGACGCTATAGCTCAACGCTGGCTCTCGGGTTTGGGGCTGAAGCTTTGCCTCTCCAAGGCTGTTTTGGCCCGTTTCTTCACGGAACAAGTTCCCCTCTTCCCGATGCATTCCCGAGGCGCTAAAACTCTGCTTTAAGCACTCGAACATGCCCAACGGACGCACGAGCTCTTTGCCGCTTTTCTCCTACAAAAGAGATATATTTAATCAATTGAAAGCGGACTTAAGCTATAATTAAGAAGTATTTAATAGCTCCAAAAATGGAGTTATCAAACACCCCCAACTTAAACATTGCTAGTCCTCGAGCAAGCACTACAAAGAAATTGACTCTAAGGACGTGCTTACATGCATTCTAACTCAAACCTCCATGCATATTGAAATTTAAACACGAGTATAATCATGGAAGCATTTTGTTCATGTATTAACTAGGACATATCAAAAATTAACTCTTGCCCCCTAACGTGTGTGTGTGCTAGTCAACCACTCCTAAACTCACGTAAACCCGGAAAACCTACATGCAACGCACATCCCGTTTTCCCCCTACTTCTAGCGTTTAAGAACAGCTACACTTGACTTACACGAGAGAGAGAAGCAAATTAAGAGACCTAATTATTTTCTCATTCTTTTTAAAAGTACCTTGTACTCTTTTATTTGGGTTCTTTGAACCAACTTTTTTGTTTCTTTTTCTTTCCTACTCGAGCTGCCTAACACGTCAAACTTTGGCCAAAGCTTCACGTTTTTAAGGACTGACGCTCACTTCTTTAAGCGCTAATAAGAAGGAGGAGCGCCTCGAGAGGAATTTTTCTACCAAACATGCTTTTCTATTTTTTTATATTAGGCTAAGCACATGCTTTCTCAATTAACTAACCACTAACTCTCATGCAACAAGCTACCTAAGGGTGCCTTTCGGGGTGACAACGAGAATTAGCTAAACATGCGATAAACAAAGCTTACGGAATCTAGGGAGAGGTTGCTAAGTGCGCGATAAGTGCAAGGGAGCAACAGAAAAAATTTTAAAATTTTTGACATGAACCTAAGAAACACAAAACTCATGCAAAAACTCGATTATGAACATGCTCAAATTTCCAACATGCATTTCCTAGGCTATCACAGTCAGAAAACAGTAAGCAGAGTCCCAAGCACTTCAATATCATTATAGCACTTCTCAACAAACTACACATGCATATCCGTCAGACTAACTTCACCCCCAACTTCAAAATTTGGCATTGTCCTCAATGCCAACCAGTCAGATGCAATAAAGTAAAAGGGAAGAAGAAATACACTTCCCTGACTCTTTGTGAAGCTGGCGAGAGCGAGGAAGCGGCACATAAACGCATCAGAGCCCAAAATTTTCTTCTCTTCCTCGATTCCTAAAAAAAAAACAGCAAGCTAATTAAAACTAAGTTAATCTAGAAAGCAATAAAAACTAAACTAAAGCATAAAAACAGTCCATCGCTCGGGTGCCTCCGAGAAGCGTGTTGCGTGCTCAATGTGTTAATAAAAATGATAAATAAGAGAGAGAGAGCACTTAGAACATGCAAGCATACATGGTCTCACAGCAAGTAGTAAGTATATTTAATTCGTTTTTTCCACAGAGACTCATTTTTTAGCTATTCGCGAAGTGTGATTGTTAAGAAAGATGGGATGAATTTGATGGGGTAAAATTGGTTTTTAATTATCTACTTTTTGCTGAATGTATAAAGGGATTTAACATAAACAAATGCAAGTTAAAACTAGACTTAAAAGGCAAGAGATGGAATTAATAAACGAGGAAGGAAACAGCTAAACAGAATGCAATTTAGCAGTATTGCGAGAACCGCAATTAATCCGCAATTGACTCAACAGAAAAAGTGTGCAAATGGGCGAATTAAGGGCTACTAATGACTATCCTATAGGCAGTTTATTACGATTCTCAAGCTTTGGATCAACTCTCTATACATCAAACTCACTCTATCTCAAGTATCGTCCGATTCCATGCATTAGAGACTTAAGTTTACTCGACTTCAAAGTAAGGTCTTAAGCATCTTGTTAAAACAGGAGTGTTTAGTTTGTACTAGGGAAACTCCTATTCCTAGGCCGTTTCCTGATTACCATGAAAGGCTAGCATGATTATATGACTCTGAACTCTTACTCCTTCCAGAGGTTAGGAGTTCTTTGGACAAAATGGATGGCCAATCGAAATTGCCCGTGGGATGAAGCTTACATACAATCAATGTTCGAGTGTTAATCTGCCTACTTGATTCACGTCTTTTTAGCCTATAGTTCTGTCATTAGCATGCCCCTAAGTGACTTAGCTACTCATGGATATATAGAGAACAGAAATGGCAGATAAGATAGACATGCTTAGAAGGGAAATGTACTTAAAACAGCAAGCAAAACCCGTAGCAGAAGATGGTGGAAACTGTAAAATGCGGAATTGTACTTCGATTACTTTGAGTGTTTGAATGACAAAGGAAAGCTTTCTAGAAATGAATCCAAGACAGACAACAACGAAATGCAGTAAGTAAAATACTAAACTAAGAACAACAATAATCAGAAATGGAAATAAGAAGAACAGAACAGAAAAGCAGTAAAGGGTTGCTGAAAACTTCGTGGCAGTCGCCTCGAATGAAGGTGATGAAAAGTCAGCCTTGCTTGGATGAATCCAATCGAGAGAGAAGAAGAATCTTCTCTCCTTCCTATCAGATTATCGACTCCAAAAGCTGAGACTCTCACTCCAACAGACGGCAAAGGAAAACAGATGGAAATGGTGGACTGCGAGAAGACTTCTGCGCTTCGAGTCATGATCAAACCTCTGACTTTGGCCCCCTTTTATAGTAGTTTGCAGGTGCGTTTGGGCCAAGGAGAACCATCAATCTTCAACGTCATATATCAGAATGGATGGAGGAGAAAGAACGAATCCCTGAAATTACGGAAATTAACAGAAAAAGATCAGTCAACTTACGGTTTTCACTTGAATAATTGCGGTCACCGCAATGTTTTCGCAATTCATTCGCAATGCTCATTTTTTCATTCTTTTCCTTCGGTTTTCAACCCTTTTTCTACCTATTGTACATAAGTCCTAATTTAGCTACCTTCTTCTAATTCTCATATTTAAGCATAGGTTTAGGCTAAATGCTATCAAAAATACCTAAGAGTGAACATCTTTCTAAGCTAATTAAGTCCTAAAAAGGTCACTTTTGGAGACGTAACACACCCCCAAACTTAAGGTTTTGCTTGTCCTCAAGCAAACTAAGGACTTCCCTAGGCTGCCGTTTCTTCTTCTTTAACCACTTACTGACTCCCCTATATCCCTATCTATAGCACTGCTGTCCTGTGACACACTTCTAAGCTTAAAACTACCCTCTTATCTAGCTTCTTCTGACTTTGCCTGCCTAACACTCCTTCTGTTTTCATTAACTCCCTACAACTGATCTATTTGCTTTTGTCATATCATGCCACTATCCCTGAGGTTTCAAATTCTGCCTAGCTTTACTTCAGACTCAGTACATGCTTCTAGCTTTATTTTTAAATTGTCTAGGATTCCTTAGAGTCATGCCAGTCTTAGTATTAACGGTGACAGTGGTACTTTTAGAGAACAACCTAAACCCTGGCATCACTACATTGGATAGACATTCATCTCCCTAAACAACCCTACAAGTTACAACTTTGTGCTCAGCTAATTGAGGATCAGAGTTCTTTTTATTTAGGACATCTAAGCCACAAAGTTGCAACTCCTAGGTGTACATTCTTCTTCCCTATTTTTTTCCTTTCTCTTTCTTACTTTGGTGGAGCCTCTCCTTTGGTTGCCTTTTGATGCAATGCCACTTGTGGGTTACACACTTGGCACTGATTACTCAGCAACCTAAGAGAGACACCCCTCTTTATTCTATTTTTCATTTTTTTTTTCAGCTCATCATTTTTTATAACGGAGAAGAAGAATGCTTATGCTTTAAGGGAGAGAGGAATGTTCCTAGGCATAGGGTGGCCTCCCCCAAACTTAAACTACTCATTGTCCCCAATGAGTGTCTGAGGTGGCACACCCCCAAACTTGTCCTAGAAGCATCTAGTCTAAGGTAAAACAAAGAGAATCTAAAAGCCCTAGGCATAGACAGAACATTCTAAAAGTAAATATCACAGCAACAGAAATTCGTAAAGACAGGCAGGTAAGGACTTGAAGCTATGCATGTTGAGCACTTTTAAGAGGCTAATTTAAACTATCAAAGGTGTCCTATGACACTCATCCAGCATGCTTTGAGATAAGCTATATAAGGTAGTCAAGATAGCAGCAAAAGACAGAATTTAAACAGAACCAGCCTAGCTAAACAGTCAGTCAAAAACATGCATTTACTAATAAAAATTGCGGATTCTGCAATTATTTCGCAATAGATACAGGGCAGATATATCAGTGATCAGGGCCCCTATGCATGCTTTTTCCAGTCATTCAAGCTATACAAAAATGAAACTAAACTAATCTACCTATTCAGCTACCATCAGACTACACTAAACAAATTTAAACAGCAAAAATAAAGAATTAAAGACAGACCAAATATTAACTCAAAACAACAGAATTCACATGGTTCGACGAAAAGCAGTTTGATTATTATATTTTTTTTTCTTTTAAGGAACAGAAATACTCCCTTGTCAATCTGCCTCATATGGATATTCTTCAATGTTTCGAGGCATCACTTTTGCTCCTTTAAGATACTTAAGTCTTGATTTACGGGGTCGGACATTCTGCCACACCTTGAATTTGTTGATTCTTTCAAAGAGACTGCATGTTATAACATCCCAAGGTTTGTACTTTCTGTGCGTTGGTTTTGTTTCTACAATATTTGCGACAACATAGCTTTGATGCGATGAGACTTCTTTTTCTGGCACAACTCTTTCTAACTCCTTCAGCTGGAGCATTTGTGGTGGTGGTGGCTCAACTCTTTCATTGGTGGAGAAGCTTGCTACAACCTCAAACATTTCAAATTCTTGTTCCTCAAGCAGCGCATTAGTCTCTTTGGCCTCATCCAGCACAATTTCATTTTTCTCAACTGTCACCAACTCCACCATTTCATATGGAGATTCCATTGGATCACTCTTCTCAGATTCGAAGGTAACAAAAGGTTCATCATCATAAAAATCGAACATCTGAGGGCATGGTGGTAGTGATTTTGCTATAGCAAGTAGCTCTTGTAAGTCATTTGTGAGCTGAGCTAATTGCACATCCATTCTCCTCATGGATGCATCATTCCTTTCCATGAATTCTATCCATAGTGCCTCCAAAGTGGGTGATAATTCTTCACTTGGAGTTGGGGCATAATGTTGATAGTTTTCATGTTGGGGGAACTCTTCATAATGAGCAATTTGCACATGCTCTTCCCAAGGATTATTTGAGAGTTGCCACTGATCATGTTCACACATGTACGAATAATGGTTGTCATAGCTTTGTTGATATTGCCTCTCTTGATAATTCAATGTTGGGCAATTCTCCAAGTTATGATTATCCCCACAATAAGCACATGGCTGGTAAAATCCTTCAAACTGTTGTGGGCAAACTCGTCCTCCAATTAAGTTCTGCAGCGTATTCATTTACTTTGTCGTACCCATACGTTTTCCACCTGCAAAGTTTCTCTCTGTTGCGAGTTGAGGTTTGGAAACTCTTTCATAAACTAGCTTGATAGTACCTGTAAAGGCAATGAAAGAAGATTAGCTCCAATAGATATTAATGTTTTTTTTTTTTCTAACTTAACAAACTTCGTTTTCACTTAAAATAAGTCCCCGGCAGCGGCGCCAAAAACTTGTTGCGTGCTCAATGTGTTAATAAAAATGATAAATAAGAGAGAGAGAGCACTTAGAACATGCAAGCATACATGGTCTCACAGCAAGTAGTAAGTATATTTAATTCGTTTTTTCCACAGAGACTCATTTTTTAGCTATTCGCGAAGTGTGATTGTTAAGAAAGATGGGATGAATTTGATGGGGTAAAATTTGTTTTTAATTATCTACTTTTTGCTGAATGTATAAAGGGATTTAACATAAACAAATGCAAGTTAAAACTAGACTTAAAAGGCAAGAGATGGAATTAATAAACGAGGAAGGAAACAGCTAAACAGAATGCAATTTAGCAGTATTGCGAGAACCGCAATTAATCCGCAATTGACTCAACAGAAAAAGTGTGCAAATGGGCGAATTAAGGGCTACTAATGACTATCCTATAGGCAGTTTATTACGATTCTCAAGCTTTGGATCAACTCTCTATACATCAAACTCACTCTATCTCAAGTATCGTCCGATTCCATGCATTAGAGACTTAAGTTTACTCGACTTCAAAGTAAGGTCTTAAGCATCTATTTAAAACAGGAGTGTTTAGTTTGTACTAGGGAAACTCCTATTCCTAGGCCGTTTCCTGATTACCATGAAAGGCTAGCATGATTATATGACTCTGAACTCTTACTCCTTCCAGAGGTTAGGAGTTCTTTGGACAAAATGGATGGCCAATCGAAATTGCCCGTGGGATGAAGCTTACATACAATCAATGTTCGAGTGTTAATCTGCCTACTTGATTCACGTCTTTTTAGCCTATAGTTCTGTCATTAGCATGCCCCTAAGTGACTTAGCTACTCATGGATATATAGAGAACAGAAATGGCAGATAAGATAGACATGCTTAGAAGGGAAATGTACTTAAAACAGCAAGCAAAACCCGTAGCAGAAGATGGTGGAAACTGTAAAATGCGGAATTGTACTTCGATTACTTTGAGTGTTTGAATGACAAAGGAAAGCTTTCTAGAAATGAATCCAAGACAGACAACAACGAAATGCAGTAAGTAAAATACTAAACTAAGAACAACAATAATCAGAAATGGAAATAAGAAGAACAGAACAGAAAAGCAGTAAAGGGTTGCTGAAAACTTCGTGGCAGTCGCCTCGAATGAAGGTGATGAAAAGTCAGCCTTGCTTGGATGAATCCAATCGAGAGAGAAGAAGAATCTTCTCTCCTTCCTATCAGATTATCGACTCCAAAAGCTGAGACTCTCACTCCAACAGACGGCAAAGGAAAACAGATGGAAATGGTGGACTGCGAGAAGACTTCTGCGCTTCGAGTCATGATCAAACCTCTGACTTTGGCCCCCTTTTATAGTAGTTTGCAGGTGCGTTTGGGCCAAGGAGAACCATCAATCTTCAACGTCATATATCAGAATGGATGGAGGAGAAAGAACGAATCCCTGAAATTACGGAAATTAACAGAAAAAGATCAGTCAACTTACGGTTTTCACTTGAATAATTGCGGTCACCGCAATGTTTTCGCAATTCATTCGCAATGCTCATTTTTTCATTCTTTTCCTTCGGTTTTCAACCCTTTTTCTACCTATTGTACATAAGTCCTAATTTAGCTACCTTCTTCTAATTCTCATATTTAAGCATAGGTTTAGGCTAAATGCTATCAAAAATACCTAAGAGTGAACATCTTTCTAAGCTAATTAAGTCCTAAAAAGGTCACTTTTGGAGACGTAACAAAGCGCAGAATTTTTAAAGTCGGTTGCTCGACTGTATTCTCTCCACAGACTCATCCATAGTCTGTAAGTGCGAAGGACGATCCAGACTTGTCCTTGTCCACACTTGTCCTGCATCCAAAATTTAAAACCATTTGCACTCTTCGTGCCTCAAGCACGTGAATATCAGAATTGTTAGTGCAAAAACCAGCATTATCATCAAACAAATTCAAATCAGATTTCCTAACTGAGACATGGGAACCATCCCTCAAGCGCGAGGGTAGACTCTCATTCTCATCATGCTCAATCATATTAACACTCTCAACAGACTTCCTATCAAATAAAGAGAACTCATGCAAAGTATCATCAAACTCCAGAGAAACAACGCCCTTAAACACATCAATTTTGACCCTAGCGGTCTTAAGGAAAGGACGTCCTAACAACATGGAGGACGAAGTATGCGATGAGTTTTCATTCATATCTAAAACAAGGAAATCAGCGGGAAACGTCATATTCCCAACTCTAACCAAAACATCCTCTACCTTCCCCCTAGGACATATGCTTGACCCATTAGCCAACTGAACAGAAACATTACACTCATGCATTTCATTTAAATTCAGTTCACGAAACAGTGCATAAGACATAACATTTACAGAGGCTCCTAAGTCTAACATGGCATTATGAACAACTTTACTACCTATAGTGCAAGGGATAGTAAAGGTACCTGGATCGTTGCACTTTGCAGGCAACGTACCTGGGAGTATGGCAGAGACGTTTTCCTTCTTTTTCTCAGTCCCTCTGGACTTCCTTTTCGTAGTGCACCAGCTCCTTAGGAATTTTGCATATTTGGGCACTTGACTGACTGCCTCTAGGAGCGGGATATTTACCATCACCTTCTGGAAGGTTCGCAGGACCTTCTCGTCATCAGATTCCAAAGTGGGCTTCGCAAGCCTACTCGGGAATGGTGCTCTGGCAACATCCTCAGGTACACTGACCTTCTCATCTCTTTTCTCATTCTGAACCTCGGGAGCAGGCGGGGCGGACTTGTTCAGGCTGTCCGTGGCTTCCTTCACAGCTCTGGTGGAAAGTGACTTCCCACTGCGCAGCTGAATGGCACTAACGTTTTCACATGAGTTTACTGTAGTTTGGGAAGGAAGCTTCCCCGAGCTCTTGCTCTCAAGTTTACTGATAGACACCGCCATCTGTGTTAGCTGCTTGTTCAAATTTTGCAGCTCTGCCTTGTGAGACTTAAGCTCTTCTCGAGCCTCTTTTTGGAATTGGCTGGTGCTAGTCACGATGGTCCTTACCATCTCTTCAAGTGAGCTGGAGGAGCTCGAGGCTTGAGCCTGGGTGGAAGAATTAGGCCTATCCTGAGACTGGCCTTGGAAGCGAGATTGTCCTTCCCTATTCCCGTAGCTAAAGTTAGGATGGTCACGCCAACCGGGGTTGTAAGTGTTTGCATATGGGTCGTACTTCCTTGGGTTGGAAGCATACCCCCCGATCGCGTTGACCTCCTCCGCCTCGCGGTGTCCTCCAACGATTTTCTTCAACATACTGCCTATTTCGGCCACCTGGGCCCTCATTTCAGTCATCTCGTGGCTCTGAGCCACGCTGTGCACTTGTCCTTGCCCCCGAATACCGAATTGCTGCGAGTTTGTGGCCATGTTTGCAATCAACTGCTTGGCCTCAACTGGGGTCTTGTCAATCAGTGCCCCTCCACTCGCTGCATCGATCATCTGCCGGTCATGGGGCGTCATCCCCTCATAAAAGTACTGAATCAATAACTGATCGGCAATCTGATGATGTGGGAAGCTCGCGCACAGGCGCCCGAAGCGTTCCCAGTATTCGTGCAGGGACTCACCGACATCCTGGGTGATCCCATAAATCCTCTTCCGCAGAGTGGTGGCTAAGGATGCGGGAAAGTATTTCTCCAAGAATACCCGCTTCATATCCTGCCACGTGTTGATCGATCCGGAGGGCAGGTAATACAGCCAATCCCTGGCTTTGTCCTTGAGCGTAAAGGGGAATGCCCTCATATTCAATTGCTCCTCCGTGACCCCCGCGGGCTTCATCCCCGCGCAGACGCAATGGAATTCCATTAAGTGTTTGTTCGCGTCCTCACCTGCGTTGCCATGGAAAGAAGGTAACTGGTGAATTAAACCGGATTTTAACTCGAAGTTACCTGTTACCACGAGGTAGTTTATGCACAAAGGCTGCAGGTTCAGGTCTGGCGCTGCCAGTTGCTTCAGCGTCCGTGGCGCGTCACCTTGCGCCATCTCGTCAAACAAGAAGGGATTGCCTTCTTCTTCTTCAACCGGTCTCTGCCCCTCACGGGCTTCTCTCCTTAACCGCCGCTCCTCTCTGTCAATCTCAGGGATAAACTGCAATCTACCCTCAGAGGAACGGGTCATACACAAACAAAAATCCAAACATACAATTTACAAACAAGAAAAATTTTCAGCAAACCATCAACAAATCAAATTCAAACTTCAATCATAAATTAAATCAAATGCCTATCCCCGGCAACGGCGCCAATTTTGGTTCGCGATATTTTGAACTATCGCTTAATCTCAAGCTGTCGAGGCTTGCCAAAATACGATTTATAAAGCCTATGACCAAGGCTTTGCAGCCAGTGGTAACAGGGTCGATCCAAGGAATAGGAAGATTGAAATTACTAATGAAATTGGGATTTAATTGATTAATAGATTTTTGGTAACGGGGGGTTTTATCATGCAAAGGGGAAATAATGAGAAAGCTAACGAAGAAAGAATAATAAGAAGAGAACGTGTGTACGGTTTGGGAGTCTCGGGATCAATTGTTAAACAAATTCAGTTTATCATTTAATGCTAATAACATGGAATTCAGTTTACTGAACACGCGGACGACTACCAGAGAAGCCCCAAAGTAGCCGACTCCATGGATTTTAATTAGACCACACAGTTCTAATTACACGTTATCTAATCCTACATCAAGGTGATCAGCCCCAAGGTAAATTTAGACAGTCACTAGCTAACCGCGACGAACATTCGAGCGTGAATTCTAATTGCTAGTAGATTGCCCGCAAACGCCGTATGCAATCAACAATTATCCTACCCGACCCGATACTTCGATTTAGTTCTATCTACCTGTGTTACTTAGTCGAGCAGTGAGAGGCACGGCATCGCTACTCTTTAACATACACAACATGCGAAACTACTCGAGTGTCAATCGTCGTATTTTAACATGCGCGTTGGATTAAGCAAGGTAGATAGATGCAAAGTAAATAGAACCAATATGCATATCAAAGCTCAGATTATCAAAACCAAATATGTTTAACAAAATCGCCCTAAACTAATCCCAAACCGTCACCCTTACCTTAGCCGCTCATGGCGCGGTTTGTCAATCCCGCTCCAAAGGTGGCCATGGATGGATTCATCTACTTATTACAATGGAAGTGGAGCTCACTAGCATGCCAACAATGGCGGAGCTCCACGGAAAATAGAGAGAAAACGGAGAAGAAGAAGACCAAAACGAGCAAAAATGGTGAAGAGATGAAGGAGAAGATGTCCAAAATGTGCAGAAAAATCGTCAATATAAGTTCTGCAATCGTCGTAGCGTCGAGACGCTAGGCCAGCGTCTCGACGCTGTGCCCTAAGTTTTCCGCGCGCGCGCTCGCGATGGCGTCGCGACGCAAGGCCAGCGTCGCGACGCTGCCCCGATAAAATTCCTGCGCGCGCCTCCTCCGGAGCGTCTCGACGCCAAGCAGGGTCTCGACGCCAGGGCAGCGTCGAGCTAGCGTCTCGACGCTATCACTCGACGCTTGCTCTCGGGTTTTTCCAGCGTCGAGCCAGCGTCTCGACGCTATAGCTCGACGCTGGCTCTCGGGTTTGGGGCTGAAGCTTTGCCTCTCCAAGGCTGTTTTGGCCCGTTTCTTCACGGAACAAGTTCCCCTCTTCCCGATGCATTCCCGGGGCGCTAAAACTCTGCTTTAAGCACTCGAACATGCCCAACGGACGCACGAGCTCTTTGCCGCTTTTCTCCTACAAAAGAGATATATTTAATCAATTGAAAGCGGACTTAAGCTATAATTAAGAAGTATTTAATAGCTCCAAAAATGGAGTTATCAGAGTTCTATGGACAAAATGGATGGCCAATCGAAATTGCCCGTGGGATGAAGCTTACATACATTCAATGCATTCGAGAGCTATCCTACATGCTTGATTCACGTGTTTCTGCCTATAGATTCATCATTAGCATGCCCTTATGTGATTTAGTTACTCATGGAAGAAGATGGAATGGGAAGAATAGATGGAGATGACATGCTTAATAGAATATTAAAGACAAAACAGAAGGCAGAGAAGGTAAAGAACTTGCGAAGTGATGAAATTGTGCTTTGATTAACCAATCGTTTGATCTAAACAAATGACGACTTTGAATAACTAGACTAAAACAGAAAGCAACGAAATGGAATAGAGTAGCAAATAAAAGGGAAATAACAACAAACAGTAATGGAAATGGAAAGCTAAAGTAGAAAGCAGTAAAGCCGTGCGTGATCTTCTCGTTGCGAACGCCTCGGCTGAAGGGTGAAAGGAAGCCTTGCTTGGATGAATCTAATCAGAAGAGAAGATAAATCTTCTCTCCTTCCTATCAGATTGTCGACTCCAACAGCTGAACCTTTCAAACCAACAGACGGAAGAGAGAAAAAGATTGGAAAAGACTGCGTTGAACTGGAAGTCTACGCCTTTCGAGTGTGTTTCAACCTTCCATCTTGACCTCCTTTTATAGTGTTCTGCAGGTACGATTGGGCCAAGGAGAACCATCCATTCTCAACGTCGTACTTCTACGTGGCTGCAGGAGAAAGAAGAGATCCCTGAAAGATCGGAACAAAACAGAAAATGGTTAGACAACTTACGGATTTCACTTAAAACATTGCGGTTTTAGCAATGTTTTCGCAATGCTTCCGCAATGTGCAATTTTCAATCCTTTAACATCGTTTTTTGTTCTTTTTCTTTCCTTTTGCATATAACTCCTAATTTAGCTTCATTCTTCTAATTCTCATATATAAGCACAAGTTCAAGCTAAATCCTACCAAAAATACTTACAAATGCACAACTTCCTATCACAAATAAGTCCTAAAATAGTCACTTTTGGAGACGTAACACACCCCCAAACTTAAGGTTTTGCTCGTCCTCGAGCAATCTAAGGACTTACTTGGGCTGCTGTTTTAACTTCCCTAACCACTTGCTGACTCCCCTAAGTTCCCTATCTATGGCAAAAGCTGTCCTTTGACACATTTCTAAGTTTAAAACTAACTTCTCATTTTGCTTCTTCTGACTTCTCTTGCCTTATGATCCTACTGTTTCATTAACTCCCCACGACTGATCTATTTGCTTCATCATTAAGTTCATTGTGCAACTATCCCTAAGGTTTCAAATTCTACCTAGCTTTACCCCAGACTCAGTACATGCTTCTAATGTTTTTCTTTTGAGCTACCTAGGATTCCTTAGAGTCATGCCAGTCTTAGTATAAACCAGTAACAGTAGTACATTCATAGAACAACCTAAACCCTGGCATCACTACATTGGATATACATTCATCTCCCTACACAAACCTACAAGCTACAACTTTGTGCTTAGCTAATTGAGGATCAGAGTTCTTTTATTCAGGACATCTAAGCACAAAGCTGCAACTCCTAAGCATACATTCTTCTTCCTTAGTTTTTCCCCTTTCTTTCTGCAACCCCAGACTCATCTCCCTACACATGCTTCTAATGAGAGACTGTTACTCCTAAGCTGCAACTATCCCTAAGGTTTCAAATTCTACCTAGCTTTACCCCAGACTCAGTACATGCTTCTAATGTTTTTCTTTTGAGCTACCTAGGATTCCTTAGAGTCATGCCATTCTTAGTATAAACCAGTAACAGTAGTACATTCATAGAACAACCTAAACCCTGGCATCACTACATTGGATATACATTCATCTCCCTACACAAACCTACAAGCTACAACTTTGTGCTTAGCTAATTGAGGATCAGAGTTCTTTTATTCAGGACATCTAAGCACAAAGCTGCAACTCCTAAGCATACATTCTTCTTCCTTAGTTTTTCCCCTTTCTTTCTTTCTTTGGTGGAGCCTCTTCTTTGGTTGCCTTTTGATGCAATGCCACTTGTGGGTTACACACATGGCACTAATTACTCAGCAACTTCAAGAGAGACACCCCACTTTATTCTATTCTTATTTTTTTTTCAGTTCATGTTTTCAAAGGAGAAGAAGAATGCTTATGTCTAAAGGGAGAGAGGAATGTTCCTAGGCCTAGGGTGGCCTCCCCCAAACTTAAACTTCTCATTGTCCCTAATGAGAGTCTGAGGTGGCACACCCCCAAACTTGTCCTAGAAGCATCTAGTCTAAGGTAAAACAAAGAGAATCCAAAAGTCCTAGGCATAGAAAGAACATTCTCAAAGCAAATAACACAGCAGCAGAAATTTGTAAAAACAGTATGGTAAGGACTTAAAGCTACGCATGCTGAGCAACTTAAGAGAGCTAATTTAAACTATCAAAGGTGCCTTAAGACACTCATCCAGCATGCTTATAGATAGGTCATATATGGTAGTCAAGAAAGCAGCAAAAGAACAAAATTGCAACAGAACCAGCCTAGCTAATCAGTCAGTCAAAAACATGCGATAACTAACAAAAATTGCGGAGTCCGCAATAATTTCGCAATGAATATACAGGGCAGATATCTCAGTAAGCAGCGCAGCCCCATTTGCATTCTATTTCCAGTAATCACAGCTATACCAAAAGGAACACTAAAACAACCTACTTAATCAGATACCATCTATCTATCCTAAACTATCCTAAACAACCAAAATAAAGAACTAAAAACAGATCAAATATTGATTCAAAATAACAGAATTCACACAGTTTAACGAAAAGCAGTTTGATTTATTTTTTTTCTTTAAGAGGGAACAGAAGTACTCCCTCGAGTGCCCTTCATACTGGCACTCAAACATCCTCATCATCATCCCTCCGTACTCTTGGAGGCGTCCATGGCTTCAGAAGATCAGTGGGGAAGGTAGGGAAGATGCAGCCCAACTGATCAGCCACGTCTTTGTCCCTCGCCTGAGCATACTCGGCCCATTGCACCATCTTTTTCTGAAGGTCCATCAGGCAGGCCATAGAAAGAGATTGAGCTGCAGCCAAGCCATCCAACTCAAACTCCATGTTCCCCTTCCTGCGCATCCTCAGGCCTGTAGGCAGCTCCAGATGACCCGTGTAGGCCAGCTGCCTCTCCATCCTCTCGATTGGTACACCTGCACGTAATCAAAGCTTAGTGATGGTGTTTGGGAAGAAAAGAGGGCCCTTACCTTTCTTGGCGCAGTCGGTAATTGAGGCTGCAATGACCTCCCCTACATCTATAGTGAGGCCCCTCATGATCGCATATACCAACAGCGATCTTCCCTGATTTATGGTGGTTTCATGGGTCACTGGGGACAGACGCCTTCGCACGAAGGAGAACAAGACAGTTGCCTTGGCCGTGAGGGTAGCACTCATCAGAGTGTGCTTCCCGTTGCGTGAGATTGTCCACGCCGCCTCAGGTTGGCCTATGATACGCAGTGCTTCTTCCAGGACAGCCTCAGTTGGAGCGTCGATGATCCTCGCATAGTCAGTATGTTTCTGCCCCTTGAGGCCATAGGCTTCATTGATAGCCTTGGCTGAAAAGTCCACCTCAATTCCCCTTACCATGGACAGACCATCCTCGGGGTGCGTCAGATTTGCATAGAATTCGTACACCATGCTGGAGTAGGCAGGGATGGGCGGTCTGCACAGCTCTTCCCAGCCGTGGTTGGTGATCCCTGCGCGCAAGAATTGCGGCAGGTCTGCCAATGCGTCAAGAAACCCCTTCTCATGGAGTAGGTCTCTTTTCCTCAGTTCAGTGCCCCTTGACTCTGCATCAGAAGACACATACCTCACAGCTTGAGGTTCATCTTCGGGGTACAATTTGGCTTTCCCCTTATCTCGTGCCTTGGCCGACTCAGCAGCCTCGACCTTCAGTCTCTTCAATGAAGGCTCACTACTGACCTTCTTTTTCTTGGATCTTTTTGAAGCTTTCGGCCGTTTGGCCTTTACAACCTTGGGCGCTTTCTTCCTCAGCCGTGCCCTGGTGGTGATCTGCTGGAGGCAGTCCCCCAACGTCTCATCCATTGAGTCTTCCCCCTTTGCTGGGCTATCGGGGCTGACTTCCCTCAAAGGAGAGAAGACCTCATCTTCTTCAGCCGTTTCTTCGCCCGGCGCTGATTCTTGATGTTCTTCAATTGGAATTTCAGGCTCGGGCGTTTGCGACGATGGCGATGCCTCAGGGCTTTGTGGAGGTGGAGATAGCTCAAGGCTCTGTGGAGATGGAGATGGCTCGGGGCTTTGTCTGGCCGTCTCGTAGGAAGGACGACCACTCCCTTGACTCTCCACAGTGGGAGTCTTTTCCTTGATCGGTGCGTCTTCGACAACCATCTTCCACTTTCTCTTCTTGGGCGTACCTGCTGGTTCAGATGGACCAGCAGGGATTTCGGTCACCACCTTCCACTTCTTCTTGCGGATAGGAAGCTTAGAAGGTCGTTCAGGTCGCGCAGCTTCGGCATCGGCCAAGGCAAGTAGTGCCTCTCTCGCAGCTGCCTCTGCGTCGGTCGCCTTCTTCTTGGAAGCAGATCTCTCAGCCCGTGTAAGCACCATTATCGAATCGGAGAGATCTGAAAAGAGGAATTGCAGAGGAAGAAGAAGATAGTTTTCTTGAAGTTCAACGAGTGAAGGAAGCGTACGGGCCACAGCTGTTCTAACGGCTATTTGTAATCAACTGAATCCCAACGGCTATTTCTCTTGCGGTTTCAGCAAATCCACCGCAATTAAATGGCCATTGGAGATTTTCTTGTTTTAAATCCCAAGATTCTCACAACTCAATCTTTAATTCGGCCCGATTTCTTCCCCGATTCTTTACCCTTGATTCATCTCCTTGATTTTCTCTTTTGATCTCTTATTAAAACATACAAAATTAACATCAAATTCGTAATAAAAATCACACCTAAACATACAAAAATAACAACCGAAGAAATTTAAAATTACAAAAAAAAAAAACTAAGGCATAGCCTCGCATGGACGAGCACAGTAATCACTCGTCCTCTCTCGGGTTTATTTTCAAGCTTCAGATAAGAGGAAGGCCGAGAGTGTCTTCACATCTCCTTCCTCGTAGTAGTGCTTCAAACGTGCACCATTGACCATGAACGGTTGCCCGTGCTGCAGGTTCCTAATCTCAATTGCACCATGAACAAACACATTAGTTATAACGAAAGGACTTGACCATCTGGACTTAAGTTTGCCCGGAAATAATCTCAACCTTGAGTTAAATAATAAGACATGCTGGCCTTTCTTAAAGTCCTTAATCCTAAGTCTACTGTCATGCCAAATTTTAGTTTTTTCCTTGTACATTTTGGCATTTTCATAGGACATATGTCTCAGCTCATCAAGCTCATGTAATTGCAGAGACCGCAATGTTCCCGCATCGGTCACACAATAATTCAGCTCTTTTAGGGCCCAAAATGCTTTGATTTCCAATTCGAATGGTAAGTGACATGCTTTGCCATACACAAGTCTATAAGGAGACATACCTAGGGGTGTCTTATATGCAGTCCTATATGCCCAAAGTGCATCCTCTAACTTAAACGACCAATCTTTTCTATTGGGTTGGACCACTTTTTCGAGTATGTTTTTAATCTCCCTATTTGATATTTCAGCTTGTCCATTCGAATGTGGATGATAAGGGGTGGCTACTCTATGTCTAACATTGTACTTAGCCAACACTTTTTCCATAGCTTTATTAATAAAGTGTGTCCCTTCATCACTAATTATCGCTTGAGGTGTACCAAACCTAGTAAAGATATGTCTATTAAGGAATTTAATGACTGTCTTGGCATCATTTGTTGGACATGCTATGGCTTCTACCCATTTAGATACATAGTCTACAGCTACAAGTATGTAAAGGTTACCTGCTGATGGGGGAAATGGTCCCATGAAGTCAATGCCCCACACATCAAAGAGCTCCAACTCTAAGATGTAAGTGAGAGGCATCTCATCCTTCCGACTGAGGTTACCTGTTCTCTGGCATTCATTGCAGCTGTGTGCATGGTCGTGGGCATCTTTGAAGATCGTGGGCCAATAGTAGCCACTCTGGAACACCTTTGCAGCTGTTCTTTGGCCACCAAAGTGTCCACCATAGGGAGATGTATGGCAGTGCTGCAGCACAGACTTCGCTTCAGCAGCTGACACACACTTCCTCAGCAAACCATCTGCACATGTCTTGTAGAGTGTAGAATCGTCCCAGATGAACTTCCTAGCTTCATGTAGGAACCTCTTTTTTTCTTGTCCTCCCTTGAAAGTTGGTAGTACCTGCGAGGCAAGGAAGTTAGCAATATCAGCAAACCAAGGTTCCTCATCGTTATCACGATGTGCTAACACAAAGACATGCTCATCGATAAAGGCATCAGAAATTTCAGTTTCCGCAATTTTATCGCAATTATGCTGCAACCTAGAAAGATGATCCGCAACTACATTTTCGCATCCTTTCTTATCTCTAATGTCTAGATCAAACTCTTTCAACAACAAGACCCATCTAATCAACCTAGGCTTAGCATCAGCCTTCCTCATAAGGTATTTTAGTGCAGAGTGATCAGTGTACACGATTGTCCTAGTGCCTACAATGTAATTCCTAAACTTCTCACAGGCAAATACTACAGCTAGCATTTCCTTTTCCGTGGTTGTGTAATTACATTGTGCCTCATTCAGTGTCTTACTAGCATAGTATACAGGGTGTGTTAGTTTGTCAATCTTTTGTCCTAGCATAACCCCTACTGCATAGTCACTCGCATCACATAACATCTCGAATGGAAGGTCCCAATTTGGTCCTACTATAATAGGTGCTTTGACTAATGCTTCCTTAAGGGTTGTCCAAGCTAAGAAACATTCTTTTGAGAAGATGAATGGTTTATTCAGCTCTAGAAGCTCACACAGAGGTTTAGAGATCTTTGAAAAGTTCTTAATGAACCTTCTATAGAAGCCTGCGTGTCCTAAGAAACTTCTAATAGCTTTCACATTCTGAGGTTCCACTAACTTCTCTATTATTTCAATCTTGGCCCTATCGACCTCTACTCCTGCTCTAGACACTCTATGACCTTGGACTATCCCTTCTTCCACCATAAAGTGGCATTTTTCCCAATTAAGGACCAGGTTGGTCTCCTCACACCTAGCTAGGACTTGTCCTAAGTTCTCTAAACAATTCGTAAAAGAATCACCAAAGATTGAGAAGTCATCCATAAATATTTCTATCATGGATTCATCTAAGTCAGAGAAAATGGCCAACATGCACCTTTGGAATGTTGCTGGTGCATTGCATAAGCCAAAAGGCATTCTGCGAAAAGCAAATGTTCCAAAGGGACATGTGAAGGTTGTTTTCTCCTAGTCCACAGGGTCTATGGTGATTTGGTTATATCCAGAATAACCATCTAGAAAGCAGTAGTAGGCTCGGCCAGCTATTCTATCTAACATCTTATCTATAAACGGTAAGGGAAGGTGATCTTTTTTTGTTTCTTTATTCAATTTTCTATAGTCCATACAGACTCTCCATCCTGTAATAGTTCTAGTTGGAATCAGTTCATTGCTCTCATTCACTACTACAGTCATCCCCCCCTTCTTAGGTACACATTGTATTGGACTCACCCACTGACTGCTAGCTATAGGGAAGATTACACCTGCATCTAACCATTTTATTATCTCTTTTTTAACTACCTCCTTCATGGAGGGGTTCAACCTACGTTGGTGATCTACTCGGGGTGTATGCTCTTCTTCCAATATTATCTTATGCATGCAGTAAGAAGGACTAATACCTCTAATGTCAGCAATCGTCCATGCAATAACCTTTTTATGTTGCTTAAGCAATAATATCAACTCAATTTCATGCTTTTCACTCAATTTGGACGAAATAATAACAGGCAAAGTATCATCACTTCCTAGATATGCATACTTAAGATGGTCAGGCAGTGGTTTTAATTCTAAGATAGGTGGATGCTCAATGGATGGCTTCAATGGATTCATGGATCTTTCAGTCAAGTCAAGAGTCATACAAACATGCTGAGGTTTATCCACATGTATATCCATTATTTCAGAAATATTTCAGTGAGTTACATCTAAATGTACATAATCATTGGCATGCTTAATCAGTAGTTCATGCTCAAGCTGTTCTTCCATTAGTGAATCTACTATGTCCATACTTGCACAAGATTCAGAGTCAGAAGGATACCTTAGGGCTTTAAAGACACTAAACTTAACCTCCTCATCATGAACCCTCATGGTGAGCTCACCTTTCTGGACATCAATCAAGGCCCTACCTGTGGCTAGAAATGGTCTGCCTAATAGGATGGGGACCTCCTTGTCTGCTTCATAATCCAGAATGATGAAGTCTGCAAGAAAAATGAACTTGTCAACCTTGACAAGAATATCCTCTATCTTACCCTCAGGGTAGGCTATGGATCTGTCTGCCAACTGCAAGGTGACAGTGGTAGGACGTGTTTCCCCTATTCCAAGCTGACGGAATAGTGATAGGGGCATGAGGTTTATGCTGGCTCCCAGGTCACAAAGAGCTCTGCCCACGTGCTTGCCTCCCAACTCCACTGGTAAGGTGAAGGAACCAGGATCCTTCTCCTTCTTTGGTAGCTTGTTTTGGAGTATAGCACTGCACTCCTCAGTGAGATTCACTGTTTAAAATTCACCAATAATTTTCTTGTTAGTGATTATATCCTTCAAAAACTTAACATAAGAAGGCATAGATTGCAAAACTTCTACAAACGGGATATTAACATGCACTTGCTTAAGAATTTCTAAAAATTTATTAAACTGCACTTCCTGTTCTTGTTTCTTCTTTAGCCTTCTAGAGAATGGAGATGGTGGCACATATGTAGGCACTTCAGGTCGCCTCAGGACAGGTGGAGGCCTTGAAATTTCTTCTAGTTCCTCTATGATTGGTTCCAGCCTTGCCCTTGATGTGCTTGTTGGTGGTTGACCTTGGTTTGGCAGAGAATCCAGTGGAGCACTAGACTCTTCATTCTCTACTCTCTTTGGTGTTTCTCTAGCGTTGCTCACCAATGGTCTTCCACTTCGAAGTTCAATTGCTTGAACTTGCTCTTTACCATCCCTTCTAGGCACCTCAGTGTCAGCAGGCAATCTACCTTGGGGCCTACTTTTGAGTTCATTGGCTAGTTGCCCTATTTGGTTCTCTAGGCTCCTAAGGGTAGCTTGCTGACTTTGTAGAGTGGCATCATTCTTTGCAATATACTCCTTAAGTAGATTTTCTACTGATGACCCTATTGGTTGGTTATATGGTTTTTGATACATGGATTGATTATTTTGGGGAGTGAAACCAGGTGTTCCACTCGGCCTTGGTTGGTTATGACTTTGGTTAGTGTTCTGTTGCCCACCCCAAGAAAGATTTGGGTGGTTTCTCCAACCAGGATTGTAAGTGTTAGAGTAGGGATTGCTCCTAGGCTGCTGTTGGCTTCCAACATAGCAGACTGAAGCTGGATTCCCAGGGCAGTATTCATACAGGTGCCCTTCCCCACAGAATCCACAGATCAGTGTCTCACTTTGACTTGTTTGTGCCCCCATTGAGATGGCTGCTGTGGTGTTGACACTGGATTGGAGATTGGTTTGAGCCATTTGTTTGACTAGGTTGGTCAGGGCGTTTATTTGGCTACTCATGGCACTGAGTGCATCCTTGTCTTGAGCTCTGCTTGGCTCTACTGGATCATCTTACCACCTACAGTGAGAGGCTGAGATCTTCTCCAAGATCTCATAGGCTTCATTATAGCTTTTAGAAAGCATGGAACCACCAGCTGACGAATTCAGCACTTGCCTAGGGCTGGGATTACATCCTTTGAAAAAGACTTCTATTTGGATACACCATGGGATGCCATGGTGTGGACATTTAAGCAGAAGGTCCTTGAACCTTGTCCAAGCTTCGTGAAGAGACTCATTCTCAGCTTGTTTGAATTTAATAATGTCATCACGAAAGTTCGAATTCCTATCAGGTGGAAAGTATTTGACTAGGAATTTCTCAGCCAAATCTGTCCAATTGACAACTGATCCGGAAGGTAATGAGTTTAACCACGTTTTGGCTTTATCTCTTAATGAGTAAGGGAAGAGGTAAAGCCTCAAAGCTTCTTGGAAAACTCCAGGGATAAGGAAGGTATCACTAACTCCTAGGAAGTTTCTTAGATGGTTGTGGGGGTCCTCATTTTCCACTGCAAAGAATTGTCCCACAGTGGACAACATTTGGAACATTACTGGCTTTAACTCGAATGAGTTGGCAGTAATTTCAGGGCGTATGATGCTTGGGTTTAGCTCCCCAGGCATGGGAACTAAGTATGAGAGAATGGCACTATCCTTGTCATTCGCTATTTCGATGGGGTTGCGAATGGTAGGTGCTGGATTTGGGTTTGTTCTATCCATTTCTATTTGATGGGATTGTGAAGACTCTGCTGAGTCAGCAACGTTTGGAGGTATAAGGGGTTGGTTGAAGAGACGTTTCTTAGCTCTGTTTCTGGCCCTAAGTAATCTCTCAGGCTCAGGATTGAACTCTAGATCGCTACTTGAATGCTCATTCATAAACTAACCCAATGGTACCTGCAAAAGAAATGAAAATAGATCAGCTCCAATAGATATTAAGATTTGTGTTTCTAACTTAACAAACTTCGTTTTCACTAAACTAAATCCCCGGCAGCGGCGCCAAAAACTTGTTGCGTGCTCAATGTTTAAAAGAAATATGCAATAATAGAGCACTCAGAACATGCAAGCATACATGATCTTGTAGGAAGTAATAAGTATTTTTTCATTCGATTTCCCACAGAGATTTATTCTTAGTTACTAGCGAAGTGTTTTGTTAAGTGAGAATGAGTGGATTAAATGAGGTAGATTTGGTTTTAAGGTGCCTAATTACTAAGGAATGTGTAGAGGATGGAAGCATAAACAAGTGCAAGTAAATAATAAACTTGAAAGTAAAGAGAAGAGAACACAAATGAAGAGAAAAAATGACTAAGGCAAAATTTCAACTAACGGAATTGCGGAAACAGCAATTATTTAGCAATGTTACTAACAACGAATTAAGTGCAAAGTGGGGAAACAAGGGCTACTAACGACTCCTCTATAGGCTTTTTCACACGATTCTCAAGCAGTAGATCAACTCATCATGCATCAAACTAACTCATTCTCATGTATCTTCCGATTTCATGCATTAGATCCTCTAGTTTACTCATGTCCAAGTAAGGTCTTAAGCATCTTTTTATAACAGCAAGTATTGGTTTGTACTAGGAAAACGCCTATTATGTTTCGCTTCTGGCGATTGCTTCTTCCCATGCTCTGTCCCTGGTTGCTGCTGCTGTCTCTTCTCTGGAGGGGTTTTCAGTTGGTCTGTGCGGCTTGGTTGTTTGAGCTTGTCCCTGTGCTTGTTCATGCTCTGAGGACGCTGCTTGCAGAGGCTCGATCAGTTGCTTGCTTTCTTCTCCTGTCTGTCCATTGTTGTCCTTGGCCCTTTCTTCCCTGGTGGGCTTTTTGTGTGGGGGCTTTGAGAGGCTAGTCTGTGGGGTGTCACTAACTGTAGGGGTTGGTTCAGGCGGTGCTTGTTACTTCTGCCGTTGGCTGTCCATCTCTGTTCTGTGGGTGCTCTTTGTCCCCTGGCGGTCCTGGTTCCTAATTGAGTTGAGTTGTTCTGGATGCTTGTTGTCACCCCGAAAGGCGCTTTGTCCGGAGGGTGTGTGGGCTTTTGGTGGGTCCTTGGATCTGGCTTTGTCGAGGGAAGCGATGCTGGCTGGGTCCCTGTGGCTTTCTGCCGTGCCTGCATACCGGATGGTTGTTCTTTTGCCATAAGTGGGGGGAAGACGAGTTGATGGGCCTCTTCTTTGTTTGGTTTCTTGGTTGTGCTTGGAGGGCGGGCTTCTTGCTTGCATATGATGGATGGCCAGCTTGGACCCTTTTTCTCAGCATTTGCCTGTCCTCCCTCTGTTTTTGCTTGGTGCCCCTTGACCCTGTCTGGAGTCGCTCCTTCGCTCGTGCCGGCCGGGGGATGGATGGCCTGGGGTGTTTTTTTGGGCGGATGATGAGTCATGCTTCGTTCGTGTTCTGTCTTATTGTTTCCTCTTGCTTCAGCTGGTTCTTCTGTTTTTTGAGTTGTGTCCTTTTTTCTGCTTTTGTCTTTTCTGGCTCCTTCCCGCTTGTGGGTTGGATGCTGGGGTTTGTTGTTGTTTGGTTTCTTTGTTGCTTTCCCTCGGGCTGTGAGGTTTCCGTTGGGTTGTTTTGGTTTTGTTGTCGTACATTGGTTCTCCCAGTGGTTGTTCTCTTGTTTGTTGTGCCCTTTGGCCTCGGGCTTTGAGGTCTTTTTGCTTATATATAATCACTTTTGCAAAAAAAAAAAACGCCTATTCCTAGGTCGTTTTCTGGCTACCTTGAGAGGGTAGCATGAATGTACGACTCTGAACTCTTACTCCTTCCAGAGGTTAGGAGTTCTATGGACAAAATGGATGGCCAATCGAAATTGCCCGTGGGATGAAGCTTACATACATTCAATGCATTCGAGAGCTATCCTACATGCTTGATTCACGTGTTTCTGCCTATAGATTCGTCATTAGCATGCCCTTATGTGATTTAGTTACTCATGGATGAAGATGGAATGGGAAGAATAGATGGAGATGACATGCTTAATAGAATATTAAAGACAAAACAGAAGGCAGAAACGGTAAGCAGAGAAGGTAAAGAACTTGCGAAGTGATGAAATTGTGCTTTGATTAACCAATCATTTGAACTAAACAAATGACGACTTTGAATAACTAGAGTAAAACAGAAAGCAACGAAATGGAATAGAGTAGCAAATAAAAGGGAAATAACAACAAACAGTAATGGAAATGGAAAGCTAAAGCAGAAAGCAGTAAAGTCGTGCGTGATCTTCTCGTTGCGAACGCCTCGGCTGAAGGGTGAAAGGAAGCCTTGCTTGGATGAATCTAATCAGAAGAGAAGATAAATCTTCTCTCCTTCCTATCAGATTGTCGACTCCAACAGCTAAACCCTTCAAACCAACAGACGGAAGAGAGAAAAAGAGTGGAAAAGACTGCGTTGAACTGGAAGTCTACGCCTTTCGAGTGTGTTTCAACCTTCCATCTTGACCTCCTTTTATAGTGTTCTGCAGGTACGATTGGGCCAAGGAGAACCATCCATTCTCAACGTCGTACTTCTACGTGGCTGCAGGAGAAAGAAGAGATCCCTGAAAGATCGGAACAAAACAGAAAATGGTTAGACAACTTACGGATTTCACTTAAAACATTGCGGTTTTAGCAATGTTTTCGCAATGCTTCCGCAATGTGCAATTTTCAATCCTTTAACTTCGTTTTTGGTTCTTTTTCTTTCCTTTTGCATATAAGTCCTAATTTAGCTTCATTCTTCTAATTCTCATATATAAGCACAAGTTCAAGCTAAATCCTACCAAAAATACTTACAAATGCACAACTTCCTATCACAAATAAGTCCTAAAATAGTCACTTTTTGAGACGTAACACCTATACCAATGACCAACACCCAAGGCGAAGGATGAGTACTTGAGCTTCATGTCTGACATGAATGTGGATCAGGCACAAGTAGACAGGCAAAACGGTCTATAGTATATGGATAAGGCTGGGTACCTTATCCTGGTAACACTATTGGATGCGGCTCGCTTTGTAATGTACAAAATGATATGATTCGAATCGTTTCACATGGAGATGTGCGAGCGGGGGCGTCCTGTGCAATGAGTTTTCATAAGACTGAACCACGAAAAAGTCGCTCTATCTTTATAACGCCGTTTACTGAAGAGACTGACTATTTCAAACTGATGGCCTAGGTAACTCGATCTTAATCATGAGCTTACTATGAACTCCTGCTTATTAGACAGTAGTATCCTTAGACTTGTACGGGTGAGAGTGGCCTATTAGCGCCGACTCAATAACTTATCTTCTCAGGGATAAAGTCCAATAGGTAGCTGGGGACATAGTGTAGTAAGATGAAGTTCACTCCTAACCCACTTTTCAGGGTTAGTAGATAGGTTGTTCCCTTAATAGCTGACTCCAGGGCTTGAACAATGAGCGCTCACCCTCTCCTGATCAGATAGAGTTAATTGACTTGTTGGTAGGGCCATTGATCTATTGTTCATTAGAGGTGTCAGTGGTACTTAAGGAACAAAGACGTAAAGCAGAGGTTAAACGGTTTAAACGACCTAGCTGTGGTTACGAACAACCTGTGAAGGGTCGACTTGCCCATGATAGTTATATCAAGAGGACATAATATATCTACAGTGAGGAGAGTGCAACCCTTGGACTATAGTCGAGTCTCCGGGTGTTAACGAAAGTTGATTGATTCGGGTTAAAAGAGTTTTGACCGAATAATCTCGTATCGCCGGAGCTCATGATCTGTAGGTCCTTTAGGTTCTCCTGGCTAGCTCGGTTAACGTCGTGCAACAATAGAGGAGAAAAGAAAAAGATAAAGGAAAATAAAAAGAATTTGAATTGTTCAAATTCGGTTTATGGAAGAATGATGGACATATTTAAATATGATTTAAATATGGGAATGGTCTAAAATGTGAATACGATTCATGTGCAAAAATGACGGTTTTTCAGAAAATCGGGTTTAGCCATATTATTTAATTAATATTTGATATTGAATTAAATAGTATTTATTAATTAAAAAGTTTAATTAATAATTATATATATTATTTATTTATTAAAAAGTTTAATAAATAAAATTTTTATTATTATTTTTAATAATAATAATAATTAAATATATATATATATATACATATGTGTCTTGCATGCAAGACACATATGTATGATATTATATATATATATATATATATAAAGGTATGGCTAAATATAAGGGATTGACAGTGGGGTTTTGGCTTTCTCTTTATAATTGAATTGAGATTTCAATGTGTGCCTTCATGAAGACTTTTTGGAACTTCAAGGACCCTCAACCCTCTGCCTTCATCTTCCTCTTCCTCTTCTTCTTCTTCTTCCTTTCTTGATACGAAACCTCCAAGAATAAGCGTGAGAACCCCTTGATTATCGGACCCCCAACACATTAACTTGAAAACTCCAGTAGCCAATTCGATCTCAACCCCTAAGATAGGCTAGAATACAGGTTACTTAGATGATCTAACAAACCAAGGATCGGACAAAGCTTTTGGCTCCCATCAACCCTCGATCTTTAAAGCACTCCACAAGCAAGACAGATCAATCCTCACTTGAATGCTCCAAATATTCATGCATTCTATCACAAGAACACACAAGAAACAAAGCTTAAAAGCTTTCAGGGTTTAAAACCCAAAATACTACATTTCATGTCTTTTTTCAAGTTGTCTTACAATAGACAAGGCTAATTCCTTTTACAGACAAGGAATTAAGCCAAGAGACTCCTAACATAAATGCTAATATGAAAAGTCACCTTGAAATACCAAAAGATGTCTTGATATTCTAAAAGGCACCTTGGAAAACTAAAAGTTTATCTTGAAATATGAAAGATCACCTAAAACTTAGTTACACTTTAAATGAGTAGATTAAGTAACAAAATATGGATTTTAAACTTAGTTTAACATGATCTATTAGTCTTCCACGAAATGGACTTGTGAGATAATGAAGTTCATGCATTTCTTTTCCCTGTTGCCTTTGATTCTTCCTCCATAACAATGGTTTGACTTCATTAAGCTTCATCATGGATATGAATTGGATTGCCAAAATAATTCATATCATTTCTTTTCTTTTTTTCGGAGTCCCACAACTCCGTTGCGCCACGCCGAGGATAACGGGACTACCTGGGGTGGTCCTCGGGGCGTTCGTGAGAAGAGGTCGGAAGAGTTCGTGACGAGGAACGTGCGGCGGAGCTTAAAGAAATTTGAACTACAAGGGTATGTATTCTAATTTCTTTATTTCCGTTGTTTGAGCTTATTTCCTAATTGTTAAATTGATGAAATTAGAGTATCATTGATCCAAAATCGCTTCCGCTGCGTATATCGCTCCATCAATAACAAGAGTAAGTACTTTGAGTGGACGAGTAGCTTAAAAAGACACACGAAATGGATCTACTAGCAAGTTTGTTCGGTGAGTAAGGGCGGAGCCAAGGATAATAGAGACAGCCAAAAGCGTGTAGTTTTGAGTAATTTGGTGGAGAGTCGAATAGTTTATGATAAGTTGAGACTGACTCGAGTGTGAGACTGGGAAGGCGGATAATGAGGTAAGTGGCAATAAGAAATGCATATGACCAGAAGCTGAGAGGTAGGGAAGCACGAGACAAGAGAGAAATATCAGTTTCAACTATGTGACGGTGACGACGTTTAGAAAAGTTATTATGTTTTGGGGTATGTGGAGGGGACGTGAGGTGTGAGATGCCATTTGTAGATAAATAGGTCGCCAAATTTGCGTTTGATAGGGTAAAGCCAAATATAATGTGTGAAGTGAACCACAAAAATGACATAGTATTTGAATCCATCAATGGAATAGATAGGAGAAGTCCACACGTTAGAGAATATTATTTGGAGTGGAGAGTAAGACACAAGAGATGATTGAGAGAAAGGTAATTTATGATTTTTATTGCTAAGGTAATCATTACCATGAGAGGTCTTTTGACTGGATGAATCTACCGCTAGTTGGAATGTAGAGATAATGTGGCGTAGGATTGACCCGGACGGATGACCCAAGTGATGATGCCAATCATGGTGAGACACTTTGACACTGGTAAAAATAGACGGACGAGATGAGGAGAGAGAGGTAGGTCATTCATACACACCATATTTAGTTTGTCCTTCCAGCAATATTATCCCGTCAACAAATCCTTCACAGGAAACAAAGAGGGTAAGAACTCACCAAAAGTGTTATTGGACTTGCAAAATTGAGATATGCAAATAATATTTCTTTTCATGTTCGGAACACATAAAACATCACGTAATTGAAATTTTTTGGTAGGGGTTGAGAGAGAAGTAAGAGCCCGTGTGTCAGATATGTAATCCAATACCATAACCAATAACAATGTCGTTAGGACCATCATAAGAAGTGTGGATGGAGAGATTGTTGAGGTCATCAGTTACTGATAACTCCATTTTGGAGCTAATTATCACTCTCTAATTCTAGCGAAATGTCGTATTTAATTAGTTAATATGTCTTGTTTGTAGGATAATTGCGGCGAAGAGCTCTTGTGTCCATTGGACTCGTTTCGTAGCTAAAAGTGGTGTTTTAACGCCCCGGGAGTGCATCGGGAAAAAGGGCAAGCTTACCCAAGAAGAATCAGACCAAAATTGCCTAGCCAGCCCAAACCCGAGAGCAAGCGTCGAGACGCTTGCTCAACGCTGCCTGGCGTCGAGACCATGCGCGGCGTCGAGACGCTTCGAGGGGCGCGCGCGCTGGAAATCATCGGGGCAACGTCGAGACGCTCGCCCAGCATCTCGACGCCATCGCGAGGTGCACGCTGATATTTTAGGTAGCAGCGTCGCGACGCTGTCCCAGCGTCTCGACGCTTCGACGGATTTAAAGGGGCTGAATGACGATATTTGCAGCCATCCTATGCCATCTTCTTCTTCCTCTCGAATTTTCTTCTCCATTTACCTTTGCTTCGCCATTTGTGGCTTGTTTTTGGAGCTTTCCGTTGTATTTGAGCTTGAGACCATGGCCAAGACATCCGTGGGAGCGTTTGTGACGACCCTCTCCATGGTCGGCTAAGGTACTGTGTGCGATTCGGGATGGTTTAGGGATTTTTAGTTAGACTTCTATATTTTGATAATCTAATGCAATTGGTTCTGATTAGGCTTTGATTGCGTATGCATTTGTTGTTCCTTCGTAATCCCATGCATGTGTTAGATTTCAACGACGGACAATCGGGTTTTCTAGCATGTGTTAGAGTTAAAGATTAGCGATGTCTTGCCTCTCCTTTTCGCCTGGTAACACAGAACAATGAAACAAATCGGAGTATCGATATATGCATGATAATTGTGTTGGGTTTAATGTCCTAAAACTCGTGGTTTGTAAACAGTTATGTTTGTAACTTATCTATTTAGTAATAATGAGTTATTAAGTTTTATTCAGTAAAGGTGTTTGCTGGAATAAAGTGAAACGTGTTTGCATTAATCTATACCAATGATCAACACCCTTGACGATCATAGATACTTGAGTTTCATGTATGACATGAATGTGGGTCAAGCTCAAGTAGACAGTCAAAACGGTCTATAGTATATGGATAAGGCTGGGTACCTTATCCTGGTAACACTATTGGATGCGGCCCGTTTTGTATTGTACAAAACGATGTGATCCAAGTCGTTTCACATCGAGATGTGCGAGCGGGGGCGTCCTACGCGATGAGTTTGCGTAAGACTGAACCACGAAAAGTCGCTCTCTCTTTATAACACCGTTTACTGAAGAGACCGACTTTTTCACCTGATGGCCTAGGTAACTCGATCTCAATCCTGAGCTTACTATGAACTCCTGCTTATTAGACAGTATCCTTAGACTTGTATCGGTGAGAGTGGCAGAATGTCCGCTCAATAAGCCTACCATCTCAGGGATAAAGTCCAATAGGTAGCTGGGGACATAGTGTAGTAAGATGGAGTTCACTCCTAACCCGCTCTTCAGGGTTAGTAGATAGGTTGTTCCCTTAATAGCTGACTCTAGGGCTTGAACAATAGGCGCCTACCCTCTCCTCGTTAGAGAGGGTTTCTGATCAGTTGGTTGGACCACTGATCAATTGTTCATTAGAGGTGTCAGTGATAATTAAGGAATAAAGAAGTAACGTAGGGGTTAAACGGTTTAAATGGCCTAGCTGTGGTTACGAACAACCTGTGAAGGGTCGACTTGCCCATGACGGTTATATCAAGAGGACACAATATATCTACAGTGAGGGGAGTGCAGCCCTCGGACTATAGTGGAGTCTCCGGGGGTTAACGAAAGTTGATTGATTCGGGTTAAAAGAGTTTTGACCGAATAATCTCGTATCGTTGGAGCTCATGATCTGTAGGTCCTTTAGGTTCTCCTGGCTAGCTCGGATAACGCCGTGCAACAATATAAGAGAAAATAAAAGAAGGATGGACATATTTAAATATGATTTAAATATGAGAATGGTCAAAAACATGAATAGGATTCATGTGCAAAAAGTCGGTTTTCAGAAAACCGGGTTTAGCCATATTATTTAATTAATATTTGATATTGAATTAAATAATATTAATTAATTAAATATATATATATATATATATATTTTTTTTTATTAAAATGTTTAATAAATAAAATATTTATTATTATTTAAAATTAATTATGAATTAATTTTATTTATAATAATATATATTTATATGTGGTAGTTTTCTTGCATGCTCGCCACATGGCTAAAGCTTTTGGAAGTGGAATGGGGTAGATGAATTGATCTTCTTCAATTTGGTTACTGTCTTCATTTTTTGAAGTTCAGAGAACAAAATTTCCTTCCCTCATTCCTCTTCATTTCCATCTTCTTCTTCTTCCTTCTTTTTCATTTCTTTTCTTTTGGTTTCGGAGTCCCACAACTCCGTTGCGCGGCGCCGAGGATAGCGGGACTACCTCGGGTGGTCCTCGACGCGTTGGTGAGAAGAGACTTGAAGAGTTCGTGACGAAGATCGGCCGGCGAAACGCGAAGAAAAGTAGAACTTCAAGGGTATGTTTTCTATTTTTCTCATTTCCGTTTTAAGAGCATGTTTTCTATTTGTTAAATTGATGAAATTAGAGTATCATCGGTCCGAAATCGCCTTCCGCTGCGCATGTCGCTCCATCAATTGGTATCAGAGCGATTTTGTGATTAACTCAATTTGCATCAATTTAAGTTGGTGGGTATTTTATTTTAGAAATTGTTTCTGAATGGATGTCTAAAGTGGATATCGATTTTGGCATAGTTTCTATTTGAATTTCATTATTTGTAATTGCCCGAGAATGTATGGGCTTTAATGTGTGCTGAAGCGTCTGTATTTTTAGAGTCATTAGAGTCCATATAGGTTTCTTTGTGAAAGAAGTTTGAGTTTGGAACTCGCCGAAATGTTCGGTATAAGTTTAAACTCGTTCTAGGCATTGCGAGGAGAAATTCGAAGAGATTTTAGCCGAAGCGTTCGGGGGAGCAAGCTGGTCCAAGGCGGTGCGAAGAGTTCGAAGTCCGCTCAAGACGTAGCTTGTTGTTCAAGCTTGTAATAAATTAGTTATTGCTTGCTAAATGCCAAAGTCGATCCACTTTAGTGTGTTTAATTAATTATGCATTGTGAATGTATGTTTTAATTGAAATCCATGTTTGTATGTGCATAACGTATGCCATATAGATTTAAAACCCCACCGTAGGAAGCATGCTCCATGCATAGTTAGTATGTTATAAGTGTTATAATATATAGTATGCATATTTAGGAATTCATTAGAATTAATATAAAAGTTATATTAATTCATGAATTGAATGTTGTTAGTTTAATAGAGAAATTGATATAAGCGTTATATTAATTATGAAATTAAACATACAACATTGGTTATCCTAGTTTTATGCTTATTGTATATTATAAGTGTTGTAATGTATATGCATGTTTAATTCATGAGTATTAATATAAGAGTTATATTAATTCATGAATTTGATGTTGTTTACTTAATAGAATAATTAATATAAGTGTTATATTAATTATGAAATTAAAACATTCAACATTAGTTTTATGCATATTGTATGTTATAATTGTTATAATGTATAGGATGCATGCTTAATTCATTAAAATTGATATAAGTGTTATATTAATTTATGAATTAACAGTTGTATGTTTAAAGAGCATAATCGATATAAGTGTTATATTGATTATGAAGTTAAATATCCAACTAGCCATGCCTTAGCGAATGTATGTTTGAGAAGCATATAGAAGTTTGTTATTATAGAAAGTCTAGTTTTTGCAAGCGTTGTAAAAATGACTTAGACTTTTAAAATATATAACAAAGATAAGTGGCATGCTCATTTAGGGTTAAATGGTTCGGTCTGTTTTATTAGATAAAATAGGTCGATATCTCGTAAATGCTAAGGTTATGAGAAACTCACCCGGTGAAATCCTGTTCGAGGTTGGAGGTATTTAAGCTGACGGTTTACGGAACACCTCCTACCTGGGGACGATCCGGTACTTGAGTAAAGTTAACCAGGCTTTATGAGCGTGCATGAGAGGTGTGAGGTTAATTAAATCTGTTAATAACCTAGACATCTCAGGTAAATAGTTTGCCTAGACTTTAGGTTTTATGTTCTTAGCCGGATAAAACCTGGAGTTTTTACCCTTAACACCGTCCACGATGCTTAGTAGAAGTGTTGAGAAGGAATATATGATATATCCCTCTCCTGCTACGCACTCCCTATAGTTCACAACGTGAGAATTTTGCTCGGCCTCGTGATGTCAATAGGGCATCCCCATTCGGATGGTATTTGCAACTTTCAATAGCATGGTGAATGGAGTAAGTATCTATAGTAAGTGGGCGAAGGAAGCGCGCCGGTGCTTCCTGTGGTCTCCTCTGTTGGATTGAACCGTAAGATTCCCATGTTCCGCCTGCAGGTTGCTCTTAGTGGCACCATCCATTCGGAGGGCGAGGCATGGGAGATCGAACATCTCAGTCACCATTTATGGATAGTGAAACACAGGGCCATTCCCAACACTGACATTCCATTCGGTTGCTATGTTGGGGCCGTTCTGTGCGTTCTAAAAATTGAGGGTCACACTTACGGGATTTGCTAAGGAGTTAGTAAATCCAGACCAAAAACGATAACTAAGACGCTATAGGAATATGAGTTATTCTGGAGTTAGCATTTAGTCAAGAATGTCTTGATTTAGTAAAGGAGTGACTCGACTGCCATTCGGCAGCGATCATTCTGACTTACTAAAGTATCGTAGCTAGTAAATAAAGAGTTCGGGTACTTTATTTACTGCTAAAGTTTGTTTTTAATTGGTTTAAATAGGTTAAAACCGTTTCACTAATAGGTTTACATTCTTTTTCAGCATGGCGAGCTCTTTTGTACAATTATTATCTAACGACAAACTTACTGGAGAGAATTACGGAACTTGGAAATCCAACTTGAATACGATTCTTGTGTTGGATGACCTGAGATTTGTCTTGACGGAGGACTGTCCTCCAACTCCTGGCTCAAACGCTTCACGAACTGTTCGTGAGGCGTACGATCGCTGGATTAGGGCTAATGATAAAGCCCGAGTCTATATCTTGGCAAGCATGCAGGATGTCTTGGCCAAGAGGCATGAGGTTATGGTTTCTGCTAAAGAAATCATGTTTTCATTGCAAGAGATGTTTGGACAACCGTCCTCGTCTCTTCGCCATGAAGCCCTCAAATTCGTTTATAATGCTCGAATGAAGGAAGGAACCTCTGTTAGGGAACATGTCCTTAATATGATGGTCCACTTCATGACGGCAGAAGTGAACGGAGCCGCGATTGACGAGAAGAGTCAAGTAAGTTTTATCTTGGAATCTCTCCCGCAGAGTTTCCTGAATTTCAGATCAAATATGGTCATGAATAAGATAGAATTCAACTTGACCACTCTTCTGCACGAGTTGCAGACTTACCAGACCCTTCATGCCTCTAAAGGAAAAGAGAAGGAGGCTAATGTAGTCACTTCGAAGAAGTTCCTGAAGGGGGCTGGGTCTGGGAGTAAGTCTGAAGCAACTGCTACGAGTAGTAGGACTATTCGTAAGAAGAAGAGTAACAAGAGAAAAGGCAAAACTCCTATGCTAGTGGCCAAGGTAAAGTCTTCTGACAAAGGGAAATGTTTCCATTGTAACGAAGATGGGCATTGGAAGCGCAATTGCCCGAAATACCTTGCAGAGAAACATACCGAGAAAGAACGACAAGGTAAATGAGATTTATTTGTCTAAACATGTATAGTGGATTTATGAATGTCATACCTGAATGTTTTTCAGGAACCACTAATCATGTTTGTTTTTCATTCAGGAAATTAGTTCCTGCTTGTCGGTTTCTCTGTGCTGGATGACTTGAGAAGACGTCTATGCAGCTCTACAGTGGGAGTTTTGTGTTTTTGATGTTGTTGTCTGTATGAACCTAAATCACATATGTGATATGTGTAATTAAGTTGTACATATTTCTGTTTTTTTTAGCATATGTATATAAGTATCTTTTGGTGTAAATAAATGAATGGTTCATTTCACAAAAGATGTATACTGTTATGTTCTATTAATTCAGAAAACAACATGGATGTTAAGACTAGGCGTATTAAGAGGGAAGCTATATCTAAATCAACAAGGGTTGTTGATAGTAGAGTTGGTTATTCTCAGTAGTTGAGAAAACCCTAACTCATTGGTTTTTCTATAAAACTCGAGTTATCATACCAGATGATGACTTGAGGATTCATTGTCTTTAATTAGACAATTAATTATTTAGACAAGAACCAATGGTTCGAAGCTGTAGATCTTCAAGAGGTTAAATGACCGAGCCTCTAAGGTGAAAACTTTTAGGGCTTGACTTTCTGGTAATGGGACTGTCCCAAAGTGAAGAGGTTGATTGTGTATCAACTTGTTTACTTGTTACCAGACGTAAGTTGTTAGACTACTCTCATCTATTTTTCTTGTTCTATACTAGATAGGATAAGATAAATAGAAATCAAGACTAGCTATCTTGATTAGAGTGTCTATAAGTCATAATCTCTCTGAGAGTCATATACAAGATTAAGAACAAAATAGTTTTGTTAGCTTATTCAATTTTTTTATGGATTGAAACTAGCAACTTAATCTTGAATGATTAAGGTTTGATGTTCTAATCAAATCTTATGGCTTAAACATGTTATTGATAAACTTTGTTGGGCAAGTGTTTTATCAATACTATAGTTTTCATAATATGTTTCCGTAATTAATATCCTATTCATTGAGAATGTAATAGGATGTACTTTCTGACACTCATGCATTAGCTAGCGATCTGTTTCCAGATATGTGATCTGGGTGAGATCTTGTTTATTCTAAGGATTCAGATTAGTCTGAGTCGTAAGAACAAATCGCTAGTGTAGTCTCCTAACATCTGATATTGACAAGAGTTGTTAGTAATCGATGTTATGAGGTGCTATCCCTACGCATTAACACATCTTGGGTTAAGATCTATCTCTTCTGAGATAGATGACCTGATATGTTATATGCAGTGGGAGATGTCAGTTATATCGGTTAATAATTTGTCATAGTATAAAGGAATGGAATACAAGAGTTGTATTGTTGATTCCTCTATAAAAGCTAAAATTTGTTGCAGCTTGTTTAGCAACATATAAAAAAAGTGTTTTTTGAGCTCTTAAGTAGTGCGGATGAGGAGATGTGATGGTCACATGGAATGCCTCATAGTACTTCATGCTGAAATGTTTACTAAGTCTCTCACGGCTAAAGTGTTTGAGAGATACCTAAAGAGTTTAGGGCTCCGAGTTGCTAAATAGGATAGTGGGAGAAGACTATAGATATATGATATTATAGTTCTCCTCGCCAACATGTACACCACGGACGTTTAAGTCCAAGTGGAAGTTTGTTGGGTTTAATGTCTTAAAACTCGTGGTTTGTAAACAGTTATGTTTGTAACTTATCTATTTAGTAATAATGAGTTATTAAGTTTTATTCAGTAAAGGTGTTTGCTGGAATAAAGTGAAACGTGTTTGCATTAATCTATACCAATGATCAACACCCTTGACGATCATAGATACTTGAGTTTCATGTATGACATGAATGTGGGTCAAGCTCAAGTAGACAGTCAAAACGGTCTATAGTATATGGATAAGGCTGGGTACCTTATCCTGGTAACACTATTGGATGCGGCCCGTTTTGTATTGTAAAAAACGATGTGATCCAAGTCGTTTCACATCGAGATGTGCGAGCGGGGGCGTCCTACGCGATGAGTTTGCGTAAGACTGAACCACGAAAAGTCGCTCTCTCTTTATAACACCGTTTACTGAAGAGACCGACTTTTTCACCTGATGGCCTAGGTAACTCGATCTCAATCCTGAGCTTACTATGAACTCCTGCTTATTAGACAGTATCCTTAGACTTGTATCGGTGAGAGTGGCAGAATGTCCGCTCAATAAGCCTACCATCTCAGGGATAAAGTCCAATAGGTAGCTGGGGACATAGTGTAGTAAGATGGAGTTCACTCCTAACCCGCTCTTCAGGGTTAGTAGATAGGTTGTTCCCTTAATAGCTGACTCCAGGGCTTGAACAATAGGCGCCTACCCTCTCCTCGTTAGAGAGGGTTTCTGATCAGTTGGTTGGACCACTGATCAATTGTTCATTAGAGGTGTCAGTGGTAATTAAGGAATAAAGAAGTAACGTAGGGGTTAAACGGTTTAAATGGCCTAGCTGTGGTTACGAACAACCTGTGAAGGGTCGACTTGCCCATGACGGTTATATCAAGAGGACACAATATATCTACAGTGAGGGGAGTGCAGCCCTCGGACTATAGTGGAGTCTCCGGGGGTTAACGAAAGTTGATTGATTCGGGTTAAAAGAGTTTTGACCGAATAATCTCGTATCGTTGGAGCTCATGATCTGTAGGTCCTTTAGGTTCTCCTGGCTAGCTCGGATAACGCCGTGCAACAATATAAGAGAAAATAAAAGAAAAAGGAAAAAGAATTTGAATTGTTCAAATTCGGTTTTTGGAAGAAGGATGGACATATTTAAATATGATTTAAATATGAGAATGGTCAAAAACATGAATAGGATTCATGTGCAAAAAGTCGGTTTTCAGAAAACCGGGTTTAGCCATATTATTTAATTAATATTTGATATTGAATTAAATAATATTAATTAATTAAATATATATATATATATATATATATATATATATTTTTTTTTATTAAAATGTTTAATAAATAAAATATTTATTATTATTTAAAATTAATTATGAATTAATTTTATTTATAATAATATATATTTATATGTGGTAGTTTTCTTGCATGCTCGCCACATGGCTAAAGCTTTTGGAAGTGGAATGGGGTAGATGAATTGATCTTCTTCAATTTGGTTACTGTCTTCATTTTTTGAAGTTCAGAGAACAAAATTTCCTTCCCTCATTCCTCTTCATTTCCATCTTCTTCTTCTTCCTTCTTTTTCATTTCTTTTCTTTTGGTTTCGGAGTCCCACAACTCCGTTGCGCGGCGCCGAGGATAGCGGGACTACCTCGGGTGGTCCTCGACGCGTTGGTGAGAAGAGACTTGAAGAGTTCGTGACGAAGATCGGCCGGCGAAACGCGAAGAAAAGTAGAACTTCAAGGGTATGTTTTCTATTTTTCTCATTTCCGTTTTAAGAGCATGTTTTCTATTTGTTAAATTGATGAAATTAGAGTATCATCGGTCCGAAATCGCCTTCCGCTGCGCATGTCGCTCCATCAATTTGTTGGGTACTTTAGTGTTGGCGGGTAGCCAGTTAGCAATAGGATTGCATATTCGAATGTTCGTCGCGGTTAGCTAGTGACTGTTTAGAGTCAATTTGGGGCTGATCACTCGAATGAGACTCTGAATAATGTTTGATTAGGACTTTGTGCTCTAATTAATTAATATGGGGCCGGTTACCTTAGGGCGTCCCGGGTAACCGACCGCGTGCATGACAAGTGAATTGGCCTTAATTTTGAGTGAATTAAATGATAAATATTAGAATGCCTAGCGAAATCCCGAGACTTCCCGAGTCGAGCACTCTTTAATCTCTCTTTCTTCAATTCTCCGTTAGCAAATTATTTCTTCTCTTGCATGTCAAAAAAATCCCCCTCTTTGTTACAACACCAATTAATCAATCAATTTACAATTTGAGTTATCAATTTCAATCTGATCAGTCCTTCTCTATGGATCGGCCCTGTTGCCACTAGCTGCAAAGCTAAGGTTAATAGGCTTATAAATTTATTTTGGCAAGCCTCGACAGCTTGATATTGGAGTACCCCAAAAGTACGACCATCAGTTACATAGTGTGAGATGCGCCACTATCAAGAAGCCAATTAGGCGACGTAGAGGTAGTGGCGATGGATGTATGTGCCTTTAGTTGCCATGGTGAGGTTTATGTCTTGTTGTTGGGTGAGGCATTCGTCCAGGGGTGGAGGAGAGAACCAATTGGTAGATCAGACAATTTGCGACAGTATGACCCACATTCCAGCAACCTTGAAACTTACCGAGATATGGGCGTTGCTGGCAAGGGGTTGACTTTGATTGAGGAGATTGAGAGGATGACTCCAATCGAGGTGTTGAGGAGCGATGTTGACCATTGGGTCGTGTTGAGGTAACATTTGTTGTGATTGGGTGTAGAGAGGATGTCAACTTTGGCTATGAAGAAACAGTTCTCGGTTGATGAGTTTCTCATGGAGCTCATCAAATGAGATGGGTGTTTCTCGACCTTCAACAATGCCAACGATATGACGATAATCATCATCAAGGCTCTCCAAGATTTTTTCAATAAGGTCTTCATGATCTAGAGGTTTTCCTAGAGCAGCGAGTTGATCGGATTGACACTTAATTTATTATCGGTAATCAGAAATTGTCTTGGAGCCTTTGGTGAGCTCATTTGAGTTGATCATTTATTTGCTTTATGTGGTCACGAGTCGGGCGATCATAGGTGTTGGCAAGAATTTTTCATGCTTCACAAGAGGTGGTAGCCTGTTGTATCAGGGGTACAAGGGAAGAGGAGATGGAACCGACAAGGGCACCAAACAGAAGCTTGTCTTGTCGAAATCTTGGAAGAAAGGTTGGGTTTAGAGATGAGGTGTTGTCAGTGGAGATGGTTTTGGGTGGTGTTGCGTGCTCAATGTGTAGATTAAAATGCGATGTGAGAGCACTCAGAACATGCAAGCATACATGGTCTTGTAGCAAGCATACATGTCTGTCCACTGCTGTCCTTGGCCCTTTCTTCCCTGGTGGGCTTCTTGTGTGGGGCTTTGAGAGGCGAGTCTGTGGGGTGTCACTAGCTGTAGGGGTTGGTCCAGGCGGTGCTTGCTTCTTCTGCAGTTGGCTGTCCTTCTCTGTTTTGTGGCTGCTCGTTGTCCCCTGGCGGTCCTGGTTCCTAATTGAGCTGAGTTGTTCTGGATGCTTGTTGTCACCCCGAAAGGCGCTTTGTCCTGAGGGTGTGTGGACTTTTGGTGGGTCCTTGGATCTGGCTTTGTCAAGGGAAGCGATGCTGGCTGGGCCCTGTGGCTTTCTGTCGTGCCTGCATACCGGATGGTTGTTCTTTTGCCATAAGTAGGGGGAAGACGAGTTGATGGGCCTCTTCTTTGTTCGGTTTCTTGGTCGTGCTTGGGGGGCGGGCTTCTTGCTTGCATATGATGGATGGCCAGCTTGGCCCCTTTTTTCTCAGCTTCTGCCTGTCCTCTCTCTATTTTTGCTTGGTGCCCCTTGACCCTGTCTGGAGTCGCTCTTTTGCTCGTGCCGGCCGGGGGATGGATGGCCTGGGGTGTTTTGTGGGCGGATGAGGAGTCATGCTTCGTTCGTATTATGTCTTATGGTTTCCTCTTGCTTCAGCTGGTTCTTTTGCTTTTTGAGTTGTGTTACATTTATCTGCTTTTTGTCTTTTCTGGCTCCTTCCCGCTTGTGGGTTGGATGCTGGGGTTTGTTGTTGTTTGGTTTCTTTGTTGCTTTCCCTCGGGCTGTGAGGTTTCTGCTGGGTTGTTTTGGTTTTGTTGTCGTACATTGGTTCTCCCAGTGCTTGTTCTCTTGTTTGTTGTGCCCTTTGGCCTCGGGCTTTGAGGTCTTTTGCTTATATATAATCACCTTTGCAAAAAAAAGTAATAAGTGTTTTTTCATTCGATTTCCCACAGAGATTTATTCTTAGTTACTAGCGAAGTGAGATGTTAAGTTAGAAAGGATGGTTTAAATGGGGTAGAATTGGGATTAATGTGCCTAACTAATAAAGAATGTGCGAGATATGCAAGCATAAACAAAGACAAGTAAAGAGGTTAACTTGAATGTAGGAGAGAAAGAATTGCGGAAAAAGCAAATATCTAGCAATAAAATCGCAAGACAGAAAGCTAAAAAATGGCTAAGGCAAAAGTATAACTAAGAAAATTGCGCAGACAGCAATTTTCCAGCAATTGAACTAACAGCGTTTTAAGGGTAAAGTGTGGAAACAAGGGCTACTAACGACTCCTCTATAAGCTTTTTCATACGATTCTTCAGTAGTAGATCAACTTACCATGCATCAAATTAACTCATTCTCAAGTATCTCTCGATTTCATGCATTAGATTCTTTAGTTCACTCATGTCCAAGTAAGACTTAAGCATCTATTGATATAAGCAAGTTAATGACTTGTGCTAGGAAAACGCCTATTCCTAGGTCATTTTCTGGCTACCATGAAAGGCTAGCATGAATGGACGACTCTGAACTCTTACTCCTTCCGGAGGTTAGGAGTTCTTTGGACAAAATGGATGGCCAATCGAAATTGCCCGTGGGATGAAGCACACATACATTCAATGCATTTGAAGCTATCCTACATGCTGAATTCACGTATTTCTGCCTATAGACTCATCATTAGCAGACCCTTATGTGGTTTAGTTACTCATGGATGATGATGGAGTGGGAAGACTTGATGGATTAAACATGCTTAACGGTATTTAAATGGAAACAAACAGAAAATAGGAAGCAAAAAGGAACTCGCGAAATAGTCAAATACTCCTTGATTAAACCAGATTCGAAACTTAATGTGCAACAACTTTAAAGCGATACAGGCTAAACAGAAGAAGACGAAATGAAACAATGTATCTAACAGAAGTAAATGGCAACAAACAGCAACAAAAAGAAAACAAAAAGCAGAAGAAAGCAGGTAAATGTGTGCGTGAACCCTCGCCGCAAGCGCCTCGGATGAAGGGAGAATGGGGCTTTGTTTGGATGAATCCAATCAGAAGAGAAGAAAGATCTTCTCTTCTTCCTCTCAGATTATCGATTCCAACAGCTGAGTCCTTCACGCCAACAAACGGAAGAGAAAACAGGAAGAAGAAATTGCGTTGAGATGGGAGTTCTACGCTTCCAAGCTTGTTGTTCTCCTTCCCCCTTGACCTCCATTTATAGTGTTTTGCAGGTACGATTCGGCCAAGGAGAACAATCCATTCTGAACGACGACCTTCCACGTGGCAGCATGAGAGAAATTGGACGGCTAACAGATCGCTACAAAACAGAAGACGGTTAGAACAACTTAACATTTTCACTTAAAACATTGCGGAGACAGCAATGTTTTCGCAATGTTCCCGCAATACAGAAAATTCAACTCTTTAGCTTTGTTTTTTATTCTTTTTCCTTCCTTTTACACATAAGTCCTGATTTAGTCTCATTCCACAAATTCTCATATATAAGCACATGGTTAGACTAAATTCTATCAAAAACGCTTAAGAGTTCACACAATTCTATGGCAAATAAGTCCCTAAAATGTATACTTTTGGAGGCGTAACACACCCCCAAACTTAAGTTATTGCTCGTCCTCGAGCATTATAAGGGCTTACTTGGGCTATTATCACTCTATCTAACTACTTGCTGACTTCCCTAAGTTCACTATCTAAGGCATGGTTGTCCTGTGACACTCTTCTAAGTTTAAAACTACCTCCCTATTTTGCTTATTCTGCTTTCCCTTGCCTTGTAAACCTACTGCTCTTATAACTCTCCTACAACTAATCTATCTGCTTTGGTCATTAGATTCATTGTGCAACTATCCCTAAGGTTTCGAATTCAGCTTGGCATTATCCCAGACTCAGTACATGCTTCTAAGGTATTTTTAATTTAGCTACCTAGGAATCCACACAGTCATACCAAGCTTAGCACATGCAAGAATCAGAGTACAGTCCATAGAACAACTAAGCTTTGGCATCACTGTGTTGGATCAACACTCATCTCCCTTGACAAACCTACAAGCTACAGCCCTGTGCTTAGCAAACTGAGGATCAGAGTTCATTCATAAAGGACACCTAAGCACATAAGCTATGACTCGCAGGCATACACTCTTCTTCCTCGGTTTTTCCTTTTCCTTCTTTTCCTTTTCCTAGTAGAGTCTCTTCTTCTGGTTTTCCTTTTGATGCAGTGCCACTTGTGGGTTACACAAATGACCCTGATTACTCAGCAACCTCAAGAGAGACACTACTCTTTACTCTTTTGCTTTTCATTTTTTTCTTTTCATCATTTATTTTATTTTTTTTTTCTTTTCAAAGAAGAAGAATGCTCATGTCTAAGAAGGGAGAGAGGAATGTTCCTAGGCCTAGGGCTGCCTACCCCAAACTTAAACTACTCATTGTCCTCAATGAGATTCTGAGGTGGCACACTGATAGCTCCACTTTGGAGCTATAATTATGTCCCTAATTCACGTTTATTATTGGCTTAATCTTGCTTATATGTGATCATTGCAGGTGTTTTCGGTAATTCGCCTCGGGAGCTTTTCGGAGCTTAATATCGCCATTTAAAGGCCCTAGAACACTTCCGGGGAAGATCCATGCAAAGGCATGAAGGTTGAGCACTTTGGAAAAATTGAAGGCAAAAATCCAAGCATCAACCCGAGAGCTAGCGTCGAGTGACAGCGTCGCGACGCTAGCTCGACGCTGCCCAGCGTCGAGACGCTGCCATAGCGTCTCGACGCTTCGAAGTCTGAAGCGCTAAATTGAAGAAAAACCCGAGAGCAAGCGTCGAGCGATAGCGTCTCGACGCTCGCTCGACGCTGTGCGAGCGTCTCGACGCCACCCCGACTGCGCGCGCGCGGATTATTTAGGGCGCAGCGTCGAGACGCTGCCCTAGCGTCTCGACGCTACGACGGACTACTTAATGTTTTTGTCCGATTTTAGACGCCATTATCATCTTCTACCTCGAGCTCCGCGCCTGATTTGACGTCCAGCAGCTGTTTTCACCATGGGAGGGGCTAGGAAGCTCGATTCGAAGTCGTCCCACACCACACAAGTCATGAGTGAGTAGATTTACCGTTTTTGGCTCGGGATTGTAAGGATAAATGTAGTTTGAACTCTTGGTGAGGTTGTAGGATTGAAATTCTGAATTGGTTGGATATTTTATTGAATTGAATTCTATTTCTTAGCTTAATTTATGAGCACGTTTGAATGATTTAGGACTAGGCACCCTTGATTTTGAGCATGTTCATTTGTTAATGGATTTGATGTCGTGCCTCTCGTTTCCGCCAAGTAACAAGGAATTATGACACGTTGAGCGTATTGGCGTCCTTACGCTCTTGGTGTTCGTTCTTCCCGAATTAGAATTCCAAATCGACATACTAATTTCGCGTCCAAATTAGATAGTTGTCACAGTTAGCTTGTTGCTACCGTTCGGTCTTGGGAGAGCGTTGGCCGCCAATGTCCGAACGGTATGCTTGATTACCATGATTATTTATGTCTAATTAAATCCATGGAGCATATCTGGGTTATTTATTAATTTTAGACGAGCTGTGCATTCGTTAAATTATTTAACCATAATACTCGTCAACCTATGATCCAAGAGGCACGCTAAATTTATCCTCGATCGTCCCGAGTCGGAAACTCCGTTAGTTAAATTCTTACCCTTGCATTGTTCCTCCTTAGTTACTTAAAAATCAACAAATCCCCCATTTTTCATTGGTTTTATTAGTTTGCAAATTTAATTAAGATTAAGTCAAGCTACCTTAATTCCCTGTGGATCGACCCCGTTGCCGCTACTCTACAAATAGTTTAGTGAATTCGGGCACTTATAAATTCATTTTGGCGGGTCTCGACAACCCGATGATTGGCGATAGTTCAATAATATCGTTACCAAAATTGGCGCCGTTGCCGGGGACCTAAGTGTAATTCGGCCTAATTTAAATTTGATTTGTAGACTTTTGATTTTTGCTTTCAAAATTTTGTTTATTCTTTTATTATTTGCAATTTTGATCTGTTTGTTTAAGTGTGCTAGAAGTGCCAAATTTTTATTGAGAAAATGGAGACTGATGATGAGATTGGAGTCCCAAAAACGCTCAGACAGTGGACATCATTTGCTATGGGCCACCAACCTTCTTGTATTTCCTACCCGGAAATTTCAGGTGAGTTTGTGCTTAAATCGGGTTTAATTGACCATTTACCCTCTTTTTGTGGTGAAGCAGATGAGGATCCTTATAAACATCTCAAGGCTTTTCAAATGACAAGTTCCGCGATGAAGCCAGGCGGCATTACTGAAGATCAGCTCTACCTGAGAGCTTTTCCATTCACCTTGAGAGGTGAAGCTCGAGATTGGCTGCATTACTTGCCATCGGGAACCATTTTCACATGGGAGAAGTTGCAGAGTCTATTCTTGGAAAGATATTTCCCAGCCTCAAAAGCCAGAGCTGTGAAAAAAGATATCCGCCATTTTGAGCAAGGAAAGGACGAGGCATTTCACGAATGCTGGGAGAGATTCATTAAACTCTGTGAGAAATGCCCGAACCACCTGATAGCAGAAGTCGGGCTTATCGAATTCTTCTATGAAGGGTTGCTTCCGCATGACTGCCAGATGCTTGACGCATCGAGTGGAGGAGCCCTTTGGGAGAAGACACCTGCGGAAGCCAGACAGTTGATCTCTAATATGGCTGAGAACCGTCGCCAATACGGAGGAAGGAACGAGTATGCTAAAATGTCTACCGACGTAGCAGAGCTCAAGGAACAAGTATCTCAGGTATTTGGTTTAATTCATGCGATGCAAGAAAAATCATCTCAGGTTGTTTCTTCTATTTCAGGTCAAGCCATTGAAGGCATGTTCAAATCGCTTATGGAAGCTAGCAATGAGACCAGGTCGCAGATGAAATCTCTAAGAGATGAGTTCACGGAGGTGAAAGAAAGAATGAGTAAAATTGAAGCCAAAGCGGAAAGCGTTAGTGCAATAAACCTCAGAAGTGGTAAAGAAGTGCCATCTCAAACCACTCCCGAGAGTCCTCCAAAAGATTCAGAGATATCTCCAGATAAGTGTTTTAAAGCACCCTCTGAAACTTTTGTAACTCCTCCTATGGTTTCTATGAAGTCTTACACTCCCGTTGCTCCTTTTCCTAGTAGGCTAGTGAGGCCATCTAAGGAGGTCGACGACGCGGATGTCCTTGAGACACTGAGAAAAGTTGGGATCAATATACCGCTACTTGATGCAATTCAGCAAATCCCAAGGTACGCTAAATTCCTTAAGGAGATGTGCACTATGAAGAGGAAGACTAAAAGTGCTGAGAGAGTCATGGTAAGCAAGAATGTTTCTGCCCTGATAACCCAAGGTATTCCAAGCAAATGCCAGGACCCAGGTATGTTCCTCTTGCCATGCACCATAGGGGATAGAGAAATCGAGCACGCTATGCTAGACTTAGGAGCCTCAATTAATGTTATGCCATACTCAGTCTATAAGAATCTCGGTTTAGATGGTATGCAGGAAACGAGTATAATTATCCAGTTAGCTAATAGGTCTTCTATTCGTCCTTTAGGATTGATTGAGGATGTGTTGGTTAAAGTTAAAGATTTGATCTTCCCTGCTGATTTTTATGTGATAAAGATGGAAGAAAATACATCCACCACTTCAGTTTTACTTGGTAGACCATTTATGAAAACCGCTAAGACAAAAATTAATGTGCATGATGGTACCTTATCTGTTGAGTATGAAGGGGATGTATTCGAATTTAATGTATTTGATGCCATGAAACAACAAGCGGATGTGCATTCTGTCTGTAAGATTGATCTGATAGATACTTTAGAACAAGAAGAATGCATGACTGTTGTAGAGGGGGATGACCCGCTCGTTTTTACTGAAATTGTTGGAGAAAGTGAAAGTAGTGTTCCTATATTGTCTGACTCATCTGAACAACCTACTTTTGCTCTTGAGACATGTGAAAAGCCAACTAAAATGTTACCTTCTCTTTTGCAGGCTCCCAAGTTGGAATTAAAGGAGTTGCCGGGTCATCTCAAGTACGTGTACTTGGGTGAGGTGGAGACACTCCCGGTAATTATCTCCAAGGAGCTTACATCGAAACAAGAAAGCGAGTTGGTTGAAGTTTTGAAAAAGAACAAAAGAGCCATTGGATGGACGTTGGCAGATTTGCACGGGTTGAGTCCAGTGTTGTGCATGCACAAGATTCGACTGGATGAGGGAGCAAAGCCATCCCGAGAGCCTCAACGGAGACTGAACCCTGCAATGAAAGAGGTAGTGTTGTCTGAGATACACAAACTCCTGGATGCAGGTATTATCTTTCCCATTTCTGATAGCCAGTGGGTTAGCCCTATTCATGTTGTACCAAAAAGGACGGGCATAACTGTTATTAGGAATGATAAGGGAGAGTTAGTACCTAAGAGAGTGCAAAATGGGTGGAGAATGTGTATAGATTTTAGAAAACTGAATGATGTGACTAAGAAGGACCATTTTCCGATTCCCTTCATAGATCAAATGGTGGAGCGTTTAGCTGGGAAGCCATTCTTCTGTTTTCTAGATGGTTTTTCTGGGTTTTATCAAATTCCCATAGCCCAGGAAGACCAAGAAAAGACTACTTTTACCTGTCCATTCGGAACTTACGCATATAGGAGAATGCCCTTTGGGCTTTGTAATGCTCCAGGAACTTTTCAGCGATGCATGATGAGCATATTTTCTGAATTTGTAGAAAAATGCATCGAAGTTTTTATGGATGATTTCACCGTATATGGAAGTTCATTTGAGGATTGCCTGTTTAACTTGTCTAGAGTCATGGAAAGATGCATCGAAACTAATCTTGTTTTAAATTTTGAAAAGTGTCATTTCATGGCCAGTCAGGGCATAGTATTGGGTCACGTTGTGTCAGCTAAGGGGATAGAGGTTGATAAAGCAAAAATTGATGTCATATCTGATTTACCTTACCCCACGAACCTTCGGGAAGTGCGTTCTTTTCTTGGTCACGCAGGTTTTTACCGCAGGTTCATTAAAGACTTCTCGAAGATAGTGACTCCGATGACGAGCTTGCTGAAAAAAGATGTTCCATTCTGTTTTGACAAGCAGTGCAAGCTTGCCTTCGACGTTCTGAAAAAGTGCTTGACCAACGCACCCATCATTCATCCACCGCAGTGGGGGACTCCTTTCGAGATCATGTGCGACGCAAGCAATTATGCCGTGGGCGCGGTGTTGGGTCAGAGGATAGACAAGAAGAGCCATGTGATCTATTATGCCTCCAGGACGCTCAATTCCGCGCAGATCGGTTACACAACAACAGAGAAGGAGCTGCTTTCCATTGTTTTCGCTCTTGATAAATTTCGGCCATATATTCTTGGATCTAAAGTGATTGTTTTTTCTGATCATGCAGCAGTTCGATACTTGATGAACAAGAAGGACTCGAAGCCTAGATTGCTCAGATGGGTATTATTACTCCAGGAGTTCGACGTCTCTGTTCAGGACAGAAAAGGATCAGAAAATACCGTTGCTGACCACTTGAGCCGTATTGTGCGTAATGAGGACGATCTGCCTCTGAATGACGAATTCCCTGATGAAGTTCTTTTCCAGGTGAGTGTGGAGACACCATGGTACGCCGACATTGTCAACTACTTGGTCACAGGTACGTTCCCATTCGATTTTTCATATAATCAAAGAGCTAAGCTGAAGAGCGAAGCCAAGACGTATGTTTGGGAAGAGCCCATTTTATGGAAATTTTGTGCTGACCAGGTAATTAGGAAGTGCGTCCCTAAGTCTGAACATAGGTCCATCCTTACTTTTTGCCATGAATTTGCATGTGGGGGACACTTTGGGCAAAATAGGACTGCGAGAAAAATTTTAGATTGTGGGTTTTTCTGGCCATCACTGTTTAAGGACTGTTATGAGTTTTGTAAATCTTGTGATCAGTGTCAGAGAAAAGGGACCATCACTAGTAGGAATGAAATGCTCCAAAACCCCATTTTAACTTGTGAAATTTTTGAGGTTTGGGGTATGGACTTTATGGGACCCTTTCCCCCTTCATTTGGTTTTGTCTATATCTTATTGGCTGTGGACTACGTGTCTAAGTGGGTGGAGGCTAAGGCCACCAAAGTTGATACTGCTAATGTTGTTTCAAGTTTTGTCAAATCCAATATTTTTAGCAGGTATGGAGTTCCACGAGCCATCATAAGCGACCAGGGGAGCCACTTCTGCAACAAGACGATCCAAGCCTTGATGAGGAAGTATGGGGTAAATCACAAAATCTCTACCCCGTACCATCCTCAAACCAATGGCCAAGCAGAAGTCTCCAATCGAGAGGTGAAGAGCATCCTCGAGAAAACAGTAAGTCCAGGAAGGAAGGATTGGAGCCTCAGGCTGGACGACGCTTTGTGGGCTTACCGTACGGCTTACAAAACCCCCATAGGGATGTCTCCCTACCGGATGGTTTATGGTAAAGCCTGTCATCTCCCCGTGGAGATCGAACACAAAGCTTACTGGGTCGTGAAGAAGTGCAACATGGACTTTGACTTGGCGGGCGAAGAAAGACTCCTCAAATTGCAAGAACTGGAGGAGCTTCGCCTGGATGCATATGAGAACTAGAAGACCTACAAGGAAAAGACCAAGATATTCCACGACAGGCGAGTCGTCAGAACACACTTCGAAGTTGGTCAGAAGGTCTTATTGTTCAACTCCCGCCTGAAGTTCATGCCAGGTAAACTTCGTTCCAGGTGGCTTGGTCCTTTCATTATAACTGATGTCCATCACTATGGTGCAGTCAAGATTCAGAGCCTGGATACAGAGAAAGAATACACAGTGAATGGCCAGCGATTGAAGATCTTTCATGAGGGAATGTCAGAGGACTTCGACGATCATGCCTACTTGAAAGAGCCTGATTATGAGAAAGGATAAAATGAGTTTTGGTAAAGTCGAGCAATCGACTCTAAAAATTTGCGCTACTCGGAGGCACCCGAGCTTGAACTGTACATGCTTCTTGTTTACTTACCGTCTTTAGGATTAGTTTAGATTTCTACTCTGATGTTGTGAATTTTCAGGTGAAACAATGGCTCATCCTTGCGGTTTATTGGCTAAGGTTAAGGCGCACTCTCCAATCCTCTAAGTCACAATTCAGGGAAGGTTTTCTTTCCTTTTGTTTTGACCGTGCATATTTGGTCCAATGAGGACATTGTCAATTTCTTAGTTGGGGGTGGTGGGTTGTTCCTTATAGTGATTGTCGAGCCTTGTTGTGGAATCCTGATTAACTTGTTGAGTTATGGTGAAAGCATGCTAGTCCGACTATGAAATTCTGTGATGTACTGTTAAAGCCTTCGTATGTGTGTTTGTTGTGAAATTCAGCATAATTGCATATGTTTAGGCCATTTTGAAAAAAAATTTCAAGTTATTTCCCTGTTTAAGCTTCGTATGTTAGCACTCTATCTTGGATCTGTGGGTTTAGGGTAGCTCTGTTCGTTTTGAAATTCGTTGTCACCTCGAAAGGCAACCTTAGGATGGGCCAAGATTCGCTCTTGTTTGTAATCCATGCGTTCAAAAGTTTAACATGATTTTTAGGCTAAAAAAAAATTTGAATGCAAGTTTATAAAAAGAAAACAATCTCATGAGGCGTTCCTCCTTCTTGAGTTGCCTTAGTAGCCAGGGGCGGTCGTGAAACCCACGGTCGCCACTGCATGAAAAGGAAGCACAAAGAAGTGAACGCTAGTCCTTAAAAATGTGAATTTTGCCCGTAGTCAGATGCACTGTGCAATGAAATTGCAGGCAAGCTGAAACGAAAGTTAAATTGACATGTTAGGCGCTCATGGAGATCAATGGAAAAGAGAGAAAAGATGCCTTGCGATATATTACTTGCATTGGCGACGAATTGCCCTTAGACTGTTCTGTTTAGCCATAAGTAGGGGGAAAGCGAAGTTTTAGGATAGATAGAGCTGTTCTAAGCCTGTTGAAATCTAAGATCGAGGAGCTAAGTCCGAAGCATAAATAGGGATGCATCTTTAATTTTTTTCGAACTGTTCTTAACTCATGCATGCATGCAGCTGTTCTTTCAAATGCAAATGCCCTGTCTTTTCCAGTATTGAGAATCGAGTCCCTAGCATGCATTCTCGTTCTATTTAATTAATCAGAATTCCACCTTGCTCGAGGACTAGCAAGATTTAAGTTGGGGGTGTTTGATAGCTCCACTTTGGAGCTATAATTATGTCCCTAATTCACGTTTATTATTGGCTTAATCTTGCTTATATGTGATCATTGCAGGTGTTTTCGGTAATTCGCCTCGGGAGCGTTTCGGCGCTTTTCGGAGCTTAATATCGCCATTTAAAGGCCTTAGAACACTTCCGGGGAAGATCCATGCAAAGGCATGAAGGTTGAGCACTTTGGGGAAATTGAAGGCAAAAATCCAAGCATCAACCCGAGAGCTAGCGTCGAGTGACAGCGTCGCGACGCTAGCTCGACGCTGCCCAGCGTCGAGACGCTGCCATAGCGTCTCGACGCTCCGAAGTCTGAAGCGCTAAATTGAAGAAAAACCCGAGAGCAAGCGTCGAGCGATAGCGTCTCGACGCCGACAGCGTCTCGACGCTGTGCGAGCGTCTCGACGCCACCCCGACTGCGCGCGCGCGGATTATTTAGGGCGCAGCGTCGAGACGCTGCCCTAGCGTCTCGACGCTACGACGGACTACTTAATGTTTTTGTCCGATTTTAGCTGCCATTATCATCTTCTACCTCGAGCTCCGCGCCTGATTTGACGTCCAGCAGCTGTTTTTCACCATGGGAGGGGCTAGGAAGCTCGATTCGAAGCCGTCCCACACCACACAAGTCATGAGTGAGTAGATTTACCGTTTTTGGCTCGGGATTGTAAGGATAAATGTAGTTTGAACTCTTGGTGAGGTTGTAGGATTGAAATTCTGAATTGGTTGGATATTTTATTGAATTGAATTCTATTTCTTAGCTTAATCTATGAGCACGTTTGAATGATTTAGGACTAGGCACCCTTGATTTTGAGCATGTTCATTTGTTAAAGGATTTGATGTCGTGCCTCTCGTTTCCGCCAAGTAACAAGGAATTATGACACCTTGAGCGTATTGGCGTCCTTACGCTCTTGGTGTTCGTTCTTCCCGAATTAGAATTCCAAATCGACATACTAATTTCGCGTCCAAATTAGATAGTTGTCACAGTTAGCTTGTTGCTACCGTTCGGTCTTGGGAGAGCGTTGGCCGCCAATGTCCGAACGGTATGCTTGATTAGCATGATTATTTATGTCTAATTAAATCCATGGAGCATATCTGGGTTATTTATTAATTTTAGACGAGCTGTGCATTCGTTAAATTATTTAACCATAATACTCGTCAACCTATGATCCAAGAGGCACGCTAAATTTATCCTCGATCGTCCCGAGTCGGAAACTCCGTTAGTTAAATTCTTACCCTTGCATTGTTCCTCCTTAGTTACTTAAAAATCAACAAATCCCCCATTTTTCATTGGTTTTATTAGTTTGCAAATTTAATTAAGATTAAGTCAAGCTACCTTATTTCCCTGTGGATCGACCCCGTTGCCGCTACTCTACAAATAGTTTAGTGAATTCGGACACTTATAAATTCATTTTGGCGGGTCTCGACAACCCGATGATTGGCGATAGTTCAATAATATCGTTACCACACACCCCCAAACTTGTCCTAGAAGCATCTAGTCTAGGGCAAAACAAACAGAATTCAAAATCCCTAGACATAAAAACGACCTTCCTAAAGCAAACAACTCAGATGCAGAAACTGTGTAAAAGCAGTATAGTAAGGGCTTACAGAGGTTCATGCTGAGCAATCTAAGGAAGCTAAATTAAACTATCAAAGGTGTACTAAGACACTCATCCAGCATGCTTACAGATAGATCACATATCGAAGTCAATAAAGCAGCAAGATATCAAAACTTAACCAGAAACAGCCCTACAAACAGTCGTCCAATAGCATGCAAAAACTAACAAAAATTGCGGACTCCGCAAAGAATTCGCAATGATTTGACAGAGCATTTTTAGCATTGATCAGGCTCTTAGCATGCTTCTTCCAGTCATCAAAAAAAAAAAAAAAAACTATCCTAAACAGTAAAACTAACTATACTAACTACTCAGATACCATCAAACAAAAGTAAACTATCCTAAACAAACAAAAGAACAAACAAAACAGATCAAGAATTTGATTAATACAGTTGACAAAAGTCACAGAAAAGCAGCAGTTTTTTCTTAATTTTTAAGAAGGAACAGAAAACTCCCCCGAATGCCTTTCAAATTGGCATTCAAACATCTTCATCCTCATTTCTCCTTTCTCTAGGAAGCGCCCATGGCTTCAACAGGTCAGTGGGGAAGGCAGGGAATATGCACTTCAGCTGGTCAGCTACATCTTTGTCCCTAGCTTGTGCATATTCGGCCCATTGAGCCATCTTGCGCTGCAGGTCCATCAAACAAGCCATGTTCAACGATTGTGCAGCAGCCAGGCCGTCCAACTCAAATTCCATGTTACCCCTCCTTCGCATCGTCAGGACTGTGGGCAGCTCCAGATGACCGGTGTAAGCCAGCTGCCTCTCTTTCCTCTCTATAGGCACACCTGCACGTAAGCAGAGTTTAGTAATGGTGTTTGGGAAAAAGAGAGGACCCTTACCTTTCTTTGAACAGTCGGTGATGGAGGCGGCAATGACTTCACCAACATCTATGGTGAGGCCCCTCATGATGGCATACAGCAGCAGTGATCGCCCCTGGTTGATAGTCGTTTCGTGGGTCACAGGGGAGATGCGTCGGCGCACAAAAGAGAACCAAACGGCTGCCTTATCCTTGAGGGTTGCACTCATCAGGGTGTGCTTCCCATTCCTTGAAATTGTCCAAGCCGCCTCAGGTTTGCCTATGATTTGCAGGGCTTCTTCTAGGACAGACGCAGAGGGTGATTCGACGATTCTCGCATAGTTAGTGTACTTATGCCCTTTGAGAGCATAGGCTTCATTAATGGCCTTGGCCGAGAAGTCGACCTCGATTCCCCTCACCATGGACAGACCATCTTCGGGGTGCGTAAGGTTGGCGTAGAAGTCATACACCATGTCGGAGTAAGCGGGAATGGGCAGTCTGCACAGCTCTTCCCAACCATGGTTGGTGATCCCTGCGCGCAAGAATTGCGGCAGGTCCACCAGCGCATCAAGAAAGCCCCGCTCATTGAGTAGGTCTCGCTTCCTCAATTCAAGGCCCCTAGCTTATAAATTCATTTTGGTCAGGTCTCGATAGCCTGTGAATTAAGGATATTCCCAAAAATCCATACTACCAAAATTGGCGTCGTTGCCGGAGAAGGCAAAAATTGATTGAAATTATGTTTGACTTTGATTTTGGTTGATTGATGGTGTGTTGAATTTTTTTTTTTTCTGTTTGTTTTTGTATGTTTAAAATGTTGTTTGTGTATGACCCGTTCTTCTGAGATTAGTGGATTACAGTTTATATCTGAGATCGAAAGAGAAGAGCGGCGGTTGAGAAGAGAAGCCCGCGAGGGGCAAAGGTTGTTTGAAGAAGAAGGCAATCCCTTCTTTGTTGAGGAGATGGCGCAAGGAGAAGCGCCAAGGACGTTGAAACAGCTGGCAGCGCCAGATTTGAATTTGCAACCCCTGTGCATCAACTACCCCGTGGTAGCAGGTAATTTTGAATTAAAATCCGGTTTAATTCACCAATTGCCTTCTTTCCATGGTAATGCAGGTGAGGATGCGAACAAGCATTTGATGGAGTTTCATTGCGTCTGTGCGGGGATGAAGCCCGCAGGAGTAATGGAGGAGCAGCTGAATTTAAGGGCATTCCCCTTCACGTTTAAGGACAAAGCCAAGGACTGGCTTTATTATTTGCCCTTCGGATCAATTACGACGTGGCAGGACATGAAGAAGGTCTTCTTGGAGAAATTTTTCCCTGCGTCCCTGGCCACAACACTGAGAAAAAGTATTTATGGGATCACCCAGGATGTTGGTGAATCCCTGCATGAATACTAAGAACGCTTTGGGCGCCTGTGTGCAAGCTTCCTGCATCATCAAATTACCGATCAGCTTCTGATCCAGTATTTTTATGAGGGTATGACGCCTCATGATCGGCAGATGATCGATGCCGCGAGCGGTGAGGCGTTGATTGATAAGACCCCGGTGGAGGCCAAACAGTTAATTGCAAACATGGCGGCCAACTCGCAGCAGTTCGGTATTCGAGGGCAGGGGCAAGTTCACAGCGTGGCCCAGAGTCACGAGATGTCGGAAATGAAGGCCCAGGTGGCCGAGATTGGAAATTTATTGAAGAAATTTGTCGGAGGTAGCCGAGAAGAGGAGGTCAACGCAATCGGGGGATATGCTTCCAACCCAAGGAAGTATGATCCTTATTCGAACACATACAACCCCGGTTGGCGTGACCATCCCAATTTGAGTTATGGGAATAAGGAAGGACAACAACGCTTCCAAGGCCAGTCTTACGATAGGCCTAACACTTCCTCCCAAGCTCAAGCTTCGAGTTCCTCCAGTTCGTTGGAAGAGATGGTTCGGACCATCGTGACATCGACAAGCCAATTTCATAAAGAAGCTCGAGAAGAGCTAAACTCACACAAAGCAGAGCTGCAAAATCTGAACAAGCAGCTGACACAAAAGGCGGTGTCGATAAGCAAGATTGAGAGCAAGAGCTCTGGGAAGCTTCCTTCCCAAACCACGGTGAACTCATGTGAGAACGTGAGTGCAATCCAGCTGAGGAGTGGGAAATCAGTTCCCTCCAGAGCCGTGAAGGAAGCCAAGGGCAGTTTGAATGAGCCCGCCCCAGTTGTTCTTGATGAGCTGAAGGATGAGAAAGAAAAGAAGATTGTGCAAGAGAATGTCGCCACAGCACCCTTCCCCAGTAGGCTTGTGAAGCCTACTCTGGCAAACGAAGACGATGAGGTCTTGAGAACCTTCCAGAAGGTGATGGTGAACATTGATGGAGAGACATGCGCAGCGGAAAGCGATTTCGGACCGATGATACTCTAATTTCATCAATTTAACAAATAGAAAACATGCTCAAAAAGACGGAAATAAGAAATTAGAAATACATACCCTTGTAGTTCCAATTTCTTCAAGTCCGCCGGCCGTTCCTCATCACGAACTCTTCCGGTCTCTTCTCACGAACGCCCCGAGGACCACCCCAGGTAGTCCCACTATCCTCGGCGCCGAGCAACGGAGTTGTGGGACTCCGAAACAAAGAGAAAAGAAGAAGAAAAGAAGGAGGAAGAAGAAGAAGGAAAGCTTGAAGAAGGTCGTGGGTTGCTTCAGCCTTGAAGTTCTAACTAAATTCTTAAAAAAAATTCAAACTTTTGTAAAAATTTAGAACCCAAAACGTGAACCCCACTGTGCACAACCATTCACCTCCAAAATTTGGCCAAAGATCCAATATATATATGTATGTGTCTTGCTGCATGCAAGACACATATATATTTAGTTATTATTATTATTAAAAATAATAATAACAATTTTTATTTATTAAACTTTTTAATAAATAAAATATAAATAAATATATAATTATTAATTAAACATTTTAATTAATAAATATTATTTAATTCAATATCAAATATTAATTAAATAATATGACTAAACCCGATTTTTCGAAAACCGACTTTTTTACACATGAATCCTATTCATGTTTTAGGCAATTTCCATATTTAAATCATATTTAAATATGTTCATCCTCCTTCCATAAACCGAATTTGAACAATTCAAATTCTTTTTCTTTTCCTTTTCTTTTATACTGTTGCACTGCGTTATCCGAGCTAGCCAGGAGAACCTAAAGGACCTACAGATCATGAGCTCCAACGATACGAGATTATTCGGTCAAAACTCTTTTAACCCGAATCAATCAACATTCGTTAACCCCCGGAGACTCCACTATAGTCCGAGGGTTGCACTCTCCTCACTGTAGATATATTATGTCCCCTGATATAACCGTCATGGGCAAGTCGACCCTTCACAGGTTGTTCGTAATCACAGCTGGGTCATTTAAACCGTTTAACCCCTGCATTACGTCTTGTTCCTTAAGTACCACTGACACCTCTAATGAACAATAGATCTGTGGTCCAACCATCAGATCAATATAACTCTCTCATCACATGAGAGTGTGAGCTCACATTGTTCAAGCCCCGGAGTCAGCTATTAAGGGAACAACCTATCTACTAACCCTGAAGAGCGTTGTTGCGTGCTCAATGTTTAAAAGAAATATGCAATAAGAGAGCACTCAGAACATGCAAGCATACATGATCTTGCAGCAAGTAGTAAGTATTTTTTCATTCGTTTCCCACAGAGATTTATTCTTAGTTACTCGCAAAGTGTATTGTTAAGCAAGAATGGGTGGATTTGATGGGGTAGATTTGGTTTTAAGTTGCCTAATTACTACGGAATATGTAAAGGATAGATGCATAAACAAGTGCAAGTCAATGATAAACTCAAATGTAAAGGGAAGGGATTAATAAACGAAGAGAAAAATGGCTAAGGCAGAATTTTAACTAAAAAGAATTGCGAGAACAGCAATTTTACCGCAATGTTACTAACAGCGAAAGTGTGTAAAATGTGGAAACAAGGGCTACTAACGACTCCTCTATTGGCTTTTTCACACGATTCTCAAGCATTAGATCAACTCACTATGCATCAAACTAACTCATTCTCATGTATCTTCCGATTTCATGCATTAGATTCTTTAGTTTACTCATGTCCAAGTAAGGTCTTAAGCATCTTGTTAAAGCAGTAAGTTATGATTTGTACTAGGAAAACGCCTATTCCTAGGTCGTTTTCTGGCTACCTTGAGAGGCTAGCATGAGTGTATGACTCTGAACTCTTACTCCTTCTAGAGGTTAGGAGTTCTTTGGACAAAATGGATGGCCAATCGAAATTGCCTGTGGGATGAAGCTTACATACAATCAATGCATTCGAGAGCTATCCTACATGCTTGGTTCACGTGTTTTAGCCTATAGTATTGTCATTAGCATGCCCCTAGGTTACTTAGTTACTCATGGATGTAGAGAGAATAGAAATATTAGATGAAGTAGACATGCTTAGAAGAAAATTAAAGACAAAACAGAAAGGGAAAACAGTAGACAGCAAAGACAAAGAGACTGCGAAACAATGAATTGTGCTTTTGATTAATCAAGCGTTTGAACTAAACAAATGAAGACTTAGAGTTACTAAAGTAAAGACAGAAAGCAACGAAATGAAATGGATTAACTAATGGAAAAGAAATAACAACAAACGGTGCTGGAAATAGGAAACTAAAACAGAAAGCAAGTAAGATGAGCGTGTTCGCTTCGACGCAGATGCCTCGGCTGAAAGGAGAGAAAGGTAAGCCTTGCTTGGATGAATCCAATCAGAAGAGAAGATGAATCTTCTCTCCTTCCTATCAGATTGTCGACTCCAGCAGCTAAGCTTTCCAACCCAACAGACGGAAGAGAAAAAAAAACAGGAGAGAAATTGAGCTGCGAAGAGACTTCTACGCTTTCGGATGATGTTTCAACCCTCCACTTTGACCTCCTTTTATAGTATTCTGCAGGTGCGATTGGGCTAAGGAGAACCATCCATTCTCAACGTCGTACTTCTACGTGGTTGGAGGAGAAAGAACAAATCCCTGAAATATCGGATCACAACAGAAAAAGGTTAGCCAACTTACGGATTTCACTTGAAACATTGCGGTTTTAGCAATGTTTCCGCAATGCCTCCGCAATGCACAATTTTCATTCTTTTAACTTCCTTTTTCATTCCTTTTCTTTCCTTTTGCATATAAGTCCTAATTTAGCTTCCTTCTTCTAATTCTCATATATAAGCATAGGTTCAAGCTAAATCCTATCAAAAATACCTAAGAGTGTACATCTTTCTAAGATAAATAAGTCCTAAAATGGTCACTTTTGGAGACGTAATAAGCGTGTTAGGAGTGAATTCCAATCTTGCTACACTATGTCCCCAGCTACTTATTCGGCTGTATCCCCAAGTTGGTAGGCTTATTGAGCGGGCGTTCCGCCACTCTCACCCGTACAAGTCAAAGGATACTTCCGAATAAGCAGGAGTTCATAGCAAGCTCAGGATTAAGCTCGAGTTACCTAGGCCATCAAAATGTATAAGTCAGTCTCAATCAGTAAACGGAGTTATAAAGAGAGAGTGACTTAATACGCGGTTCGATCTTGTGTAAACTCTTTACACAGGACACCCTCACTTCTCACATCTCCATGTGGAACGATTCAGATCACATCGTTCTGTACAATACAAAGTGAGCCGCATCCAATAGTGTTACCAGGATAAGGTACCCAGCCTTATCCGTATACTATAGACCGTTTTGACTGACTACTTGAGCCTGATCCACAATCATGTCATACATGAGGCTCAAGTACTCATATTCAGCCAAGGGTGTTGGTCATTGGTATAGGTTAACGTAAACACGTTTCACTTTATTCCAGTAAACTCTTTTACTAAATAAAACTAATAACTCTTTATTCTAAATAGAGTATTTACAAACATTAACAGTTTACAAACCACGAGTTTTAGGACATAAAACCCAACAAACATACCGCTCCATGAGGCAGTGAGCCAAGTGCCAAAATATGCCAAATTCCTCAGGAGCTGGTGCACAAAGAAGAGAAAGTCCAGATGGACTGAAAAGAAAAAAGAGAATGTTTCTGCGATCCTCCCAGGTACGTTGCCCGCAAAGTGCAACGACCCAGGTACGTTTACTATCTCATGCATGATAGGTAGTAAAATTGTTAAAAATGCCATGCTTGACCTTGGAGCATCTGTTAATGTCATGTCGCATGCTTTATTTTTAGATTTGAATCTTAATGAGTTGCATGAGACTGATGTGGTGATTCAGCTTGCTAATGGGTCTTGTATACGTCCTAGAGGGAAGGTCGAGGATGTTCTGATTACAGTAGGAGATATGATGTTTCCTGCAGATTTTCTTGTGCTTGACATGAATAAAAATTCTTTGCATACTTCGTCCTCTATGTTGTTAGGGCGCCCTTTTCTTAAGACCGCGAGGGTCAAAATAGATGTGATTAAGGGCGTTATTTCCATAGAGTTTGATGATACAGTGCATGAGTTTTCTTTATTTGAGAAGAAATCTGTGGAGAATGTTTCCTGTGGGGAGTCTGTCGAGACTGAGAGTTTGACCTCGCGCTTGAGGGATAACTCTCATGTCTCTGTTAAAAACTCTGACTTAGAATTGATTGAAATGAATGCTGTTTTTTATACTAATCATTGTGATATTCACGTGCTTGAGGCACGAAGAGAACAAAAAAATTTGAATGGTGTTTGCAGGTGTAGTGTGGATGAGGACATGTCTGGAACGTCCCCCGCACTATCAGAATATGGATGAGTTATTGGAGAGAATTCAGTCGAGCAAACGAATTTAAAAATTCTGCGCTTCTCGGAGGCACCCGAGTGTTGTACTGTTCTTTCTGTTTTTAATTTCATTGCTGTTTTTTGTTCTTAGTTTAGTTTAATTTAGCTAATGTAGCTTGCTGTTTTTTTTAGGAATCGAGGAAGTTGAGGAAAATTTTGGGCTTCGATGAGGAACGCGCCGCGTCCTTTCCCTCGCCAACTTCGCTAAGAATCAGGGGAGTATTGTTTTTCATTCCCTCTTTCTTCGTTGTATATCTGATTAAGTGGCATTGAGGACAATGCCAACTTTTGAAGTTGGGGGTGGATGTCGTGGACTTGCATGTGTAGTTGGTTGAGCAGTGCTAATTTTGAATATTGAAGTGCTTGGGACTCTGTTTACTGTTTTCTAATTATGATAATCTAGGAAATGCATATTGGAAATCTGAGCATGTATATAATCTAGTTTTTGCATGAGTTGTTTTGCATTTATTAGGTTCATGTCAAAAATTTTAAAAAAATTTATGTTGCTCCCTTGCATCTATCGAGCACTTAGGCAACCTCATCTTAATCTTCGTAGGCTTAGTTGATCGCATGTAGCGTTAATTCTTGTTGTCGCCCCGAAAGGCACTCCTAGGTAGCTTGTTGCATGAGGGTAAGTGGTCAAATTAATTGAGTTAGCTTGCGCTAAGCCTAAAATAAAAAAAATAGAAAAGCATGTTAGCTAGAAAAGTCTCTCGAGGCGCTCCTCCTTCTTATTGGTGCACCTAAGAAGTGAGCGTTAGTCCTTAAAAACGTGAAGTTTATGCATGAATTTGACGTGTTAGGCAACTCGAGGTTGGAAAGAAAAAGAGAATAAAAAGTTGGGTTCAAAGAACCTTAACAAAGAGTACAAAGTACTCAAAAAGAAAAGAAAGAGATTGAGAAAATTTTTAGGTCTCTTAGTTTGCTACTCTCTCTCGTGTAAGTCAAGTGTAGACTGTTCTTAAACGCTAGAAGTAGGGGAAAAACGGGATGATATGTTGCATGTGGTTTTTCCGGGCTTATGTGAGTTTAGGATAGGTTGGCTAGCACACACACACGTTAGGGAGCGATAGTTGATTTTTGATATGTTCGTAGTAAATGCATGCGCGGATTGCTTTCATGATTATGTTGTGTTTAAATTTGCAAAATGCATCGAGGTTTGAATTAGAAGCATATAAGCTTGTCCTTAGTGTCAATTTCTTTATTAGCCTTGCTCGAGGACTAGCAAGATTCAAGTTGGGGGTGTTTGATAACTCCATTTTGGAGCTATTATTCATTCCCTAATTCAAGCTAAATTCCGCATTTAATTGTCTAATTTATCTCGTTTATAGGAGATTTGGGGAGAAGAGCTCGTGCGTCCATTGTACTTGTTTCGGAGCTAAGAGCGGTGTTTTAACGCCCCGGGACTGCATCGGGAAAAGGGCAAACTAATCCAAGAAGAATCGGACCAAAATTGCCTAGGAGAGGCAATTTTCCAGCCCAAACCCGAGAGCAAGCGTCGAGCAGACAGCGTCGAGACGCTTGCTCAACGCTGCCGAGCGTCGAGACCCTGCCGTGGCGTCGAGACGCTCCGAGGGAGGCGCGCACAGGAAATTATCGGGCCAGCGTCTTGACGCCATCGCGAGGCGCGCGCGGATTTCATTAGGTCGCAGCGTCTCGACGCTCCGACGGATTTAAATCGGCTGAAGGACGATTTTCAGCCATACTACCTCCGAACTTCATCTTCTTCCTCTCGGTTTTTCTTCCATTTTTAGCTTAGCTCCGCCATTTGTGGCATATTTTTGGAGCTTTCATTTGTAATAGTCTTAGGGATGATGTCCATGGCTTTTCTTGGAGCGTTTGTGACGATCCGCCCCATGGTAGGCTAAGGTATTGTGAACGGTTTGGGGTAATTTAAGGGATTATTTGTTAGACTTCTATACTTTGATAATCCATGCTTTAAATTCCAATTTGGTCTCTGATTTGTATGCATTTATTGTTCTTACTTCATCCCATGCATGTGTTAGATTTCGCCGACGGACAATCGAGTTTTCTAGCATATGTTAGAGTTAAAGAGTAGCGATGTCGTGCCTCTCACTATTCGCCTAGTAACACAGAACAATGAAATAAATCAGAGTATCGAGTCATGCATGATAGTTGTTGGGTACTTCAGCGTTGGCGGGTAGCCAGTTAGCAATTTGATTACGTGGTCGAATGTCCGTCGCGGTATGCTAGTGACTGTTTAGAGTCAATTTGGGGTTGATCACTCTAATGAAACCTTAAACAATGTTTAATTAGATCTTTTGATTTAGTTAATTGCTATGGAGCCGGTTACTTTATGGTGTCCTGGGTAACCGACCGCGTGTATGACAAACTGTTAGCCATTAGGATTGTATTAAATGATAAGTGGTAGAATGTCTAGCAAAGAAATCCCGAAAATCCCCAAACCGTACACTCTTCATTCTCTCTTTCTCTTTAATTCTCCCGTTAGCGTTTAATCCGTTTTATCGCATGCTTAAACTCCCCCTTGTTACAAAACCCAATCGGTCAATTAAATTCACTCTCGAACCTTAATTTCAATCACATCCTTCTCTGTGGATCGACTCTGTTACCACTAGCTGCAAAGCTTTGGTTAATAGGTATTAAAAATTCATTTTGGTCAGGTCTCGACAGCCTGTGAATTAAGGATATTCCCAAAAATCCATACTACCAATCATATAAAGGTATGAAAATGATGAAATGATCATTTGACATTTCCATTGATAAGTGAGGATAGTTAGAGCTTACAAATGTAATCTATGAATTACAATAAGTTACAACAACATAGCAAATATGAAGAAAAACTTAAATGTTGTACAACTTAAGAGGAGAATATGTTGACTACTCTACAACATAGGATCTAGGTGAACATTATTCTCTAATATGTAGTTTGTTATCTTTTACAAATATCATGTTTCTTGATATTTGAAGGTGCAACAGGAAAAATTTGAGCTCGTCAATCTATTTCTTGATTAGATCGAAACGATTTAATACTATTATCTTATAGAAATCAAGAAATGTTGAGCTTAACAAAGATGAATGGCCAAAACTATTTTTTTATTTGATGGGAAGATTTTCTCTAGTTTATTTAAAAGTTGTTATCTTTTTCGAAAGTAAAGATTGAGAGACCCCATATGAGGGGTGATTCAGCCATGTCCCCTGCAGGCTAGTTGATTATCCCAATTTCAAAAGAATTATTAACTAATTTTAAGATTTATTGAAAGTAAAAGGACTGAACATTTAAAAGTATAAAGACTAAAATGAAATGAAATTCAAAATATAAGGACCAAAATAGTATTTTAAACAAAAACATCTAAGAGTAAATATTTGTAGTCAATGTATTTTCAAATGTCCTTAATTTAGTCATGTATTTTCAATAAATCTTAAAATTCGCAATGTGAAAACAATTTCTTTTCTTATTTTTTTTTGAAAAATTTAACAATAAACTAACTATATATACTAATTTTAAGATTTATTGAGAGTACGAGAACTAAATTTGAACATTTAAAATTACAAAGACTAAAATGGAATGAAACCTAAATTACGGGGATCAAAATGATATTCTAATCCACTTTTACTAAGTTGTTTTTAGTACAAAAGATGCGAGGGTGGAGATTCGAGCATTCCAACATCCAACATTTTTTCTATTGGAGTGGTAAAAGTATAAAGACAACGAGGAACAACTCCACTAAAGCGAGATAATCCATGTGAACAGCATTGTGGGGTAGTGGGACTTCTTCCTCTAGAGTGCAGAATGTTGGAAGCTAGTAAGGCATGTCGTTCAGCAGCTAACAGTACCTCCCATGTTGAGTTACAATTTACAAATGATAATTCCAGAGCCAGCCTATCATGCAAGTATAATATAGAGCACTCAATTCATGCAAGTATACATGATTTATGCAGCAAGTAGTAAGTAAATTTATATCGATTCCACAGGGATTTGATGATTCTTATGCTAAGTTGGGTCGATTTAAGATGAATGTAACCGGTAACACAATATGGATGGATTGCGGTAAGAATGGCAGAACATAAAAGATACGCAAACAAGTAAATAAACAAACGCATAACTTATAAATAAAAATGTTGTAACAAAACTGCAGCACAACAACTAAAACAGAAGCACAGCCACAAATAAATAACGCAATGGTAAAGCAACAGCGAAAGAACCCCAAAAACAAGGTGAAGAGGAGAAATGCTCACTACTTGAGAATGCTAGGTCGGGTTAGAAGTATCTTGAAGTAAATCGATACAAAAATGTTTTAGCAACATAAACGCAACAACTAACCATACAACACAAACATACAAACCCTCTCGGTACTTCAAACATTAGAAGCCAACTCTCGTTGTACTTCTATTCATAGAAGCATGTTATTTTAAGTGTGTTAGGCGAGTGAGTATCTCTAAACTTCTCACTGGAACCATGAAAGACTAACATGAACATGAAGAATTGGAACCTCCTACTTCTCTCGAAGATCAAAAACACATAATGGATGACCGATCGAAAATGCATTATTAGAATGAAAACAAACATGTTTAGAAAGTTTTGCGAGAATGAGACTAACACATCATGAAACTTTCTACTTCATACTTCTAACACTCCCCTTTTGGAGATTAATTCATGCTACGAGGTAAGAGCTCAAAATAACTCAACAAAAACATCATAACAAAGCTAGAAACTAAAATAAAGAAGTTCTACTACAAATAGATGAAGAGAAGAAAAGAATGTCAACTAGGCGCCAAGCCGGCGAAAGATGATTTTCTTCAAGCTTCCTTCCTCCAGCGAACAACTCTTCACCACGATCCTCCTCCGGCGAGCTTTCCTTGAGAAATTACTTCGGCAGCTCTAAAAACTAGGGCCTCCAAAAGCTCACCAAAAGTCTTGTCCCAAGTCGCTTTTCTGAAGTTCTTCTTCTTTCCTTTTTCGAAATTCTTTCACACCCCATTTCATTATTTCCATTATTTCCTTTAAATACTTATTAGGGTTTCCCAAAAGTTGCCATAAAATGTATATAACTTTTCATTGGATGGCAGAAAAGCATCTTTGCTTTTCTGTGCGTACGGAAGGGGACAGACTCTGTCAATCCACGTGATCAAGTACAACTTTCGCGAAAGTTTTGTTGGCTCCATATTGTTTTGCTATCCCAAAGATCTTTGTGCTGAAACTTTGTTGAAACCTTCTTTTCACAAAATACTTGGTATTCACAAAGTGTGTCAATTCTATATAATTCAGGTATGAATTCTAACAAACCATGCAAAAGCTTCATAAAAGGAGAAATTTATAACAAATATGGGCATAATCATGCAATTTCTCAAACAATTACCTACTCATGGGTTAATTAATTCAATCCTTTAAAGACCCTAAATAACTCTTATTTGGAGAGTTATCACCTGCCCATTGCGAGCGTTGCTCCGTATTGATTTTATAGGTATGAGGTTCGAACATTCCACGTTAAGAGAAGGTTTTAGTACCTTATTCGTTGAACTATGCTTGTGTGACATAAATACGAACTATGCTTATGTGACATAAATACTTAAAAAAAAACTCTTTGACAAGAACTAGTTTCATAAATAGTTTGGTAAATACTTAAAATAGATAACTAGATTACTAGAGCAATGTCCATTTTTAATTAACAGTTTTGAAATAAATATCTAAACATGTTTTTTTATTTGAAGAAGGGTCAAATACTAGAATCTAAAACAATGCATGGACTAAAATACCCCTTCAAACCAGGTAAAAAAAAATATTTCAGTTTTAGCCATTTTTCCAATAAAAAAATCATTTTGGAATTTTTTTCAAAAGCATCCCTCAAAAAGGACATTTTGAAGGATTTCATCTCTTTTGCCCCTAATTCAAATCCAATTCATTTCATTAGGATTTCATCTCATTCTAATTGTAGATAAGTAAACACGTCATAAATAAATAACATGTCCAACTCTAAAAATGACCCAATTGAGATTCAAATCCATCATATTTTTTTTTTAAATCTATTAAAATCCATCATTATTATCATTGCAAAAGAAATCTAAATCTAGACAGTCCATTGTAATTTAAAATATTCATGACCAAAAAATACTAGTCTCGATTTCCTCCTAAATCTAGACAGTCCATTGTAATTTAAAATATTCATGACCAAAAAATACTAGTCTCGATTTCCTCCTACTCATAATCCTACTCATTAGTGATGACTAACTAATGCATCACCTAAAATTAACTAATTTTAAATCAGCATTTTAAAAGAAATATCACAGTTTAGAAATCCAACAAAAACAAAAAAAAAACACCCACGACAGATTTCCCTAATACAAATGTTCCACAATAGTTTCATAACCAACAGTTCAACTTACAAAGACAAAAGTAACAAAAATAAACTATAAATTATATGAATCAACCATCTTTTGTAGACTGAAAGGAAACAGATAAACAATGACAATTTGCAATCCAAAATCCAAATCTCTTCATTTCATTGGCATTTTTTTTAACCAAGAATAAAAAGAAGATAGCAGTGCCTGTTTTGGCAACCATCCATCTAATAGTCTTCAATAACAAGAAACACACAAGCCTTAAATTAGGCTGCATTTTTTTTTTCTTCATATATATATATATATAACTCTATCATTCACTATTACATTATCTACTCACTTTATCAAATACAATCAAGGACGAAAATATCTTTATCGATATCGATAAATCAAATTTACGGATATATTGACGGATATTTGGAGAATAATCACGAATATTACAAAAATTGATAGAAATATTTTTATTTTTTTTAATGAAACTTTAGACCATGTTTATTTGAGTAATACGCTTCAAACATATATTTCAAAAATTAGAACTCAAATAGGAATAATCATAGGGATAACATTCAAAACTAAAAAATGAATATTAACTTGAATAATTTATAAACTACGAATTTTGGTGAACAAATATATGATTCATAATTCAATAATAAGATAATTTTTTACTTGATTTAATGAATTAAAAATTATATTATAATATTCATAAAATTTACATTTTATACTTTAAACATGCAACTCAAAATTTGTCATAATAAATAAATATATCATATAATAATAATACAATACAAAATATTGTATTAAAAAATAATTCAAAGCATATATGTATTATAGATTGATTTTGAAACTTTTTTAAAAAAGAAAAGTATAAATTATGATTTTTTTTTACTTTAAACATGCAACTCAAAATTTGTCATAATAAATAAATATATCATATAATAATAATACAATACAAAATATTGTATTAAAAAATAATTCAAAGCATATATGTATTATAGATTGATTTTGAAACTTTTTTAAAAAAGAAAAGTATAAATTATGATTTTTTTTTTGAAAAATGATGAAAAATCGTGAGAATAAGAGAAAAATTTGAATTGTGGAGAGGGAAGAAACAAAATATAAATTATTTATTAAAAAAATAAAAGTTAAAAAAGGTTAGAAAATAAATAAACAAAAGATGTTTTTGATGAGATTCGAACTCAAGACCTGGTGCGTCCTAAAATCCAAAGAAACCAACCGTGCTACCTAACATTTTGGTAAATTATAATTCAAATTATTTATTATAAGAAATAAAACTGCGAAAAATAAACAAAATACTGCCGATTTTTCCATTTTATCACCGATTTTTACGGGTTATCCCACGATTTTCCCGATATATCGCTGGTTTTTTCGATATTTTGCCTAAATATCACCGATTTTGGGTAAAAACGATGTTGGCCCCATTATCTCTATCCATCCTTCGAAATTGGCAAAACATCGGCTATTTTTTCATCCTCGGATACAATACAACCATACAAGAAGATACAAGCTTTTTTTCCCTTACTTATTTTGGCTTCAGCCTCCACTCACCAAACTCACTACTCTCGCCTGATCAGACTCCTAAGCTTGCGCTCTTTGGAAAATCTGTGTCTTAGCCTTAGCTTGACAGGGGAACCCAGAGCCCTCTTAATCCGCCATTTTATACGATTCATAAGCCCACCATTGTTGCTCAACTTATGCTGAACCTGACTGCTCACACAGGTCTAGAAGATCCAATGTCTTCAACACCAACAAAGAAACTTCATAGAATAAGTATTTGAAAGCCATGAGGGGTGGGGGGAAAGAAATTTATCAATGGTAGAGAAGCACAGAGAAGACAGGAATTAGAACTTCTTCGACAATTGGGGAGGGGGGATTATCAGTACCTCTGGGATTGATAGTTCGAGACGGAATTTTGGACCATCGTAGTGATGCAAGACTGGCCTGAAGGAATCTTCTTCTAATGCCCTGCAGAGCTTTCTAATGCGGATCCTAACCTAATTATTCGAAAAACAAGAGAATTTTATTAACAAATTATAAGCCTCCTACGAACAGAACAGCTTACATCATATGAAAATCAAATACTGCAGATGAGACACTCTACCTGAGCAGGAAACCTGGATTCGCCCTTACATTTCTTGTCTTCCCAAGCAGTTGGGTCAATGTTGGAACCCCCAAAACTTGCTGCCTGCAATAGCCAATTATGAACCAAAATAAGCAGCAGAATTCAAATCCAATTACCAAACAACTACCTCTCCAACATGAAACAAACTTTAAGCAAGACTTCAATTTTCCATTGTATGAGTTTCAATATCCAAAAATATTTACAACTAAAGATTCTTCAGTAAAAAATGACATATCGCTAACATCTACAACTTTATTGGCATCAATAGTACTGCAAATATAAGAAATAAAAGGAAAATCTTCCAGAAATGAACCATTATGACATGGTTTGATACATTGTATCAGACCGTGTCATAATGACTACTGGTATATTCTTCATCAGTTATCACATATTATTTGAAAACACAAATATCACATAAAAAAAAATGGAAAATATATAAATTTAAAACAGACCTCAAAAATGCCATGCAACTGATGGGTAGTGTAGTTATAGAGAAACAGAGGCAAGCCTGGTGTTATTGCACGCACTGAATCCCGATATCTCGGAGGCAAACCTGCAATACACAATAGGAAGAAAGGATATGAGATTGTGCCGCTAACTATTTCCTATAGCCTTGCCACAATGCATTACAAGCTTCAAAAACAAGTTCCAGGAATCCCTATGATGTGAGTGAAACATATTAGAATTCTAGTAAGTAATTTAGTAAGTTCCAACAGTTCATATTGACATGCAAACAGTTCAAGTAATGCAATTATGAGATGCACAGCATGATAAGCAGTTAAGCACCAAGTTATTCCTACATGATGAGTCCAAGGTCAGAAACAATTAATAAATAAACAGGGAAAAAGCACAATTACCAAAAAGTTGTCTCTTTAAATCTTCCTGCATGGTATCATTGTTACAGACAAAGATGTATCCACCAAGTACTTCATTTCTGGGCAGTGTCTCTGTCGCTGGCAATGTCTTGAATCTTTTGTCAATTGCATTGACTGAGTTAGCAATTTCACCAACATTATTGTTGGCACTGCTGTAGTTGGTAAGATCTTTGTTGACATAGTCATTGCCACTGTACTTGGTACCGGGTAGGTTTCCTACAACAATTGTATTGTTTTTGCCATAAACTGCACCCATGTTGTAAATTCCATTCCTCAATGAACTTTTGTTAGCAGCGGCATTCACTTTCAAATCCAAGTTCAACATGTTAAAGTTAAAGCTTTCAAATTTGTTTTCTTCCTGAAAACCAAACTTTTCCCTAAGCCTTGCATCAAGAGAGCTCTTTGAAAAATCAAGATTATTCAGGCGCTCCCCCTTCGATCTTGTCTGCTCAGCCAGTTTAGATGCAGCACATAACCATTTATGATCCTCAGAGACTTTTGTCTGACCTCGCAGCTCATCTCCTAATTGCCAAAAGCTATATGAACCATCCATCTTGCAGCACTTGATTGTGATAAAGATGAACGATGATCCCTTTAGGCAATAATAAGGAGGAAAAGGGGCATAAAGAAGATGAAGTATTATAATTTATGTCAAATTGGTTAAATAATGCTGTTGTAAATTATGGAGGCGTATTCAATTTTTTTTTTTTTTTTAAGTTTATAAATTTTTCTTATTCAATTAAAATTCTCTTAATACAGAACTAGATCTCAATTGAACCATTTCTCAAAATCAATCCTTGTGAAGCAAAATGAATCCCAAATGGAAACTTCTTAGCTACAAAAACACAAGTGAGCCATGTCAAAATCCCATTACACTTAACAACCTAACATGATACTGGAAAAACCTCTCAAGAGTCAAGATTTAATTTCCAGGACCACTTAAGAAAACAGAATATCAACCCCAACAAAAGGCAGAAATTTCAGTGAACAGATGCAAGCATGTACATTGAAAACAGTTCTAGAAACACATTTTAAGGTACCCAGATCAAAACTTCTCCGTTTCAGGCAACCAAAATAAAAATAAAAAATCATCTCAGAAAACCAAAGTCTTCCCATCTTCAATTCACAATTCAAACCCAAAATTCAAAACAAAGTCAGACACGAATCGAAGTAGACATAAAAACATTTCAGTACTCATTTCAAATTTGGTCATTTCTTTAGACATTTCCAGATCCCCTTTGTTAGGGACAAGTAACATCCACATTGTAACGATAATGTCCACTTTGGGCATGGCCCTCATGGCTTTGCTTTTGGTCACCCCAAAAGGCCTCGTTAGAATGTAGATGTTGTCCCTCACTTATATACCCAAGATCTTCCCCTTTCCTAACCAATGTGGGACTTTGTTTGTACTCACAACAATCCTCCCCTCAAACGAAGGACCACAAAGCCTCCCCTCAATAGTCATCTATCTGTGTTTTAAACTCGAGCATTATCACCTTTAACCAGGCCACTCTTCATGAGAGCATACCCCTGCCGGATAAGCTCGACCACGAGATCAACCATGACTATGTCATCGAGGCACACCGACATGGTTAGGTAAGGGGCATGGCTCTGATACCACTTGTTAGGGACAACTAACATCTACATTATTACGAGGCCTTTTGGGGTGACCAAAAGCAAAGCCATGAGGGCCATGCCCAAAGTGGACAATATCGTTACAATGTGGATGTTACTTGTCCCTAACAAGTGGTATCAGAGCCATGCACCTTACCTAACCATGTCGGTGTGCCTCAATGACATAGTCATGGTTGATCTTGTGGTCGAGCTTATCCGGCAGGGGCATGCTCTCACGAAGAGTGACCTGGTTAAAGGTGATGATGCTCGAGTTTAAACACGGATAGATGACTATTTGAGGGGAGGCTTTGTGGTCCTTCGTTTGAGGGGAGGATTGTTGTGAGTACAAACAAAGTCCCACATTGGTTAGGAAAGGGGATGATCTTGGGTATATAGGTAAGGGACAACATCTTCATTGTAACGAGGCCTTTTGGGGTGACCAAAAGCAAAGCCATGAGGGCTATGCTCAAAGTGGACAATATCGTTACAATGTGGATGTTAGTTGTCCCTAACACCCTTCAAACAAAGAACACAGTGAATAAATGCGAAATCCTTTCGATGCAATACACAACTCCTACTCCAAATCTGGGCATTAAGAATTGACCACAAACACAACAGAAGTTCAAAAAACCACAACATACAAACTTCAGAGTACGAAAGATAAACAAACAAACGAGACCCATAAAAAAGGAGATCGGGAGGGAGAAAATTAAGAGATAATTAAATGTGAAATTAGCAAAAAAGGAGTTAAAAAGAGTAAGGGAAATGACCGAATATAAAAAAGATAAGGAAAGAACTTGGAAAAATTGAACTGAAACGAAAAGAGAGGCGAGAGTTTTGTGGATTTGAAGACTTACCTCAGAGTAAGAAGCCCTAGATTTAGGGATCCGGAAGTGAGAGAGAGAGAGAGAGAGAGAGAGAGAATGGCCTCCCCTCTTCTATCTGCTTGGCTACGAAGCCGAGCGACAAGGGAAGAAGGACAGAGGAGTAAACACAGACGGATCTTTTGGGTATTTAAACAACGTTATCACTAAAATAACCCCATACACTTTCCATAATTACAACCTTTGCCCCCCTACATTTCAAAATCTATTATTATTATTTTTTTTTTAAGAGAAATTGTAGCCCAAAAGAATTTAAAGTAAAATAATTAAAAATATTTATAGTTCAACCGCATAAAATGGAACTGTGTACGGTGCTAATTTGTTTTTGACCTCATAGTCACTGGAAAACACATCTTACTGTTGAACTATGCTCTTATTGACATATTCATATCTCATTGTTCCACAAGATGTGAACAAATTATGTATGTGCATACATCTATCAAGACATTTTATCCACTTCCCTATATGTATTTTTTTTATTCATCGAATTTGAAGATTAGAAAATATATATATTTTTTCAATCATGCTGAAGGCTAAATTTATTTAGATTTTTAATAATGTCAATTGGTAAACTTAACCAATGGTTTTTTTTTTTTTTTTTGAGTACATTGGGGTGGGGGGATTCGAACCACAGACCTCTTGGTCATCAAGTCATACATATGTCAGCTGAGCTATGCTCGCTTTGGCAACTTAATCAATGTTATAGATTTTTTAATAATGTCAAAAAGTTTGGTAAACTTAATCAATGTTATTGTCATGGTCGTGGTTATTCCTATTATTATATGAAAATTCATGAACAATATTGAATTGAAATAGTGATAGTTTTGCCTATTTAAAACGTCAATCTTTTAGTACATCTTAAAGGAATATTTAATTTACAGTACTAATAAGTTTGAATTTAAAAAGTTTAGGATTTTTAGGATTAAGAGAACTTAAGTTTAATGTAATTAATATTGGCATTTTATATATATATGGATCAATTGTAAATATGAACTATAAAATTTGAGTTTGTATAATAACCTATGTTTGATCTATGAGTTAATAAGAGCATCATTTCAAGTCAATGTAGATTAGAGATTTTTTTTCTTGTTATTAATGTAGATTAGAAATGAGTATTGACCGGATGGATATTACTGAAGAAAATAAGCAATATAATATAATATCGATTACCAAAACAGATATTTGTTGAATGTTCAAAGACTATAATAAGCATCTTAAATGTTCGAAAATCAAAATAAAATTTATATGAAAGGTCAATAATCAAAATCAACATTGAAATAGTTTATGTACCAAAATGAACAAACTTAAAACGCAGCGTATCCTCCCGTGCACCTATGTCCGTAGCGCAATCTTCTCTCGATTTGTTGGCCAGATATAACGCAGCTTATACCTCCGCATGTTCCAATCAATACTTAACAAACCTAAGTTGGTCTCTCCAATACCACATTGAATTTGAGGGAGGGTGTTAACGCAAATTAAGGGATTCCAATTTCTTAATTTACAATATCGTTTCCTTATCTGTCATGCATTTATTCTGTCATTATTTTCGATATTATTTTCATGTTTGTCATAACAATCCTGTATAAATGTCTATGTAATTCACTCATTGGATATATTGAATAATACATTCTCTTATTCTTCTTCTTATGTATTAGTGATTTTTTTGTATGAGTGTATCCGTGAAGCTTTTGTAATGTTCTTTTGGATGAATTATTTCACTGGTTTTAATAATCAATAGTTGTTTGTTTTGATTTGGAAGATTCTTATTGAACAACAACCAAAAAAAAATAATAATAATAATAATATTTGTATATACTAATCAAGTTAGGATGATATTAGACATGCATTTATGCAATTCTTATTGTTATTTGCAAGTTGGAAAGTTATGTAAATGACAGTGAAGTATGCAATTCTTATTGTTATTTACAAGTTGAAAAGTTATGTACATGACAGTGAAGTTGTTGATATATATATATATATATATATATAATAACGGAGTTATAAAATATTTTGACAAAATTGCATGGACAACGATGAATGGAGAATGGATACGGATGTGATTTTTTTTTTTTTTTTCTCGGTCTTTCTTTTGGATTTTAAAAAATTATGGTAAATTATAGGTTTTGGGGCTAATTGGAAGAATTTTTGGTTTTCGTTCATGTATCTAATGGAAGTTAGATTTGACATTTTTAATTTTTAAAATAAAATAGTTTTAATACATTTTTATTTTATTTTCTATCTTCTCTCTCATTCTTCTTCTTCCTCCCCCTTTCTTTCATTCTTTCTCTCTCATTTTTCCATCTCATTTCCACCTTCACTTCTACCATGGTTGTCAGCGACCATTTTCGGCCACAACCTTCGACCACCACCTCCAGCAAGACGTCCGACGACCACCGTCGACCATCATATCCAACTAAAATCCCGTGACCACTCTGGTCACCACCTCTGCCAAAAATTATGGCGACCGCCAAGTTCGATGAAAATTTCAGCCACCTCTTCTTGAGGGATACCTATTGAGGTGTAGGCCCTACAAGTGGTGCATGAGTGCTAAGTTCGCCTAAAAGTCTGATTTACTGCAAATGGGAACACTAAGGGACACCTATTCAGGTGTAGGCTCTACTAGTGGCATCCCACTACTAGCTTCGCTTCAAAGTCTCGCTCCACTGCAAAGGGGAACACTGAGACACCTATTGAGATAAGGCCCTACAAATTGCGTCTCAATGCTAGATTTGCTTCAAAGTCTGGCTCCTGATGGATTGAAAATGTGCGTGTTAAAAGTCTTCTTAGAAAATAAGAGTCCAAGTGCAAGTGCACGCGGTCAACAAGTAATAAAGTATGGAAGTATTCCAAGATATTGTATCCCAAGACACTGTTTATGAAATTCAAATTTAAAGAAAGTGCTTTTGTATCCTAACCAAAGGTAACAGATAAAATGTTGAATGATGGTTGGTAACTTTTTTATAAAAGCTTTAAATAAACGAGGGATTTGATCAAGTTTCAGCCACCAAGAAGAGTGTTTAACTCAATGCGCCCACTTTGCCCACCGTTTTACTATGGATTGTGTCGCAACGTCATCGCGACGCGGAGCGGCCGACGTCCTCTTTTAAGGGTTTTGTTTTAAAAAAATAAAGAGATGGAGTCGCCACCAACCATTTTGGGTGTGATTGGTCACCTTAAAATAAAAACTGGTCTAAGAAAACAGAAAATCGAGTTCGGAGGTCGGTTGAGTGTAGGGAAGGTGCTAGCACCCTACAACACCCGTTAAAACGGTAGCCAAAACTTGTCTTTATCATCCAATTGAATTTACTTAAAATGTCCTTAATTTGAGAAAGAGAAAAAGAAATAATATTAAAAAGAATGTCTCAACTAATCTTGCCTTAACTTTAAAGTAAAGTAAGGACTCGATTTGTGAGTGGAATTACCCTTCAATTTTGCCATTAGTTGCCTTAATCCCATAATGGGGATTACGCAATAAACAAAGATTTTTGAAAGATTTTTGAAATACTTTTGATTTAAAAAATTAATTTGAAATTCATTTCAAACTAGTTTTAAAACAAAATAAAATTTCATTTTTTGAAAACAATTTTGAACGTCAATTTAAAAACATTTAAAAGAAACCAATTCATTTAAAAATATTTTTAAAAAAAACAAAATTTTGAAATCCCGATAAATTCTAGATTTAGAAATAAATGAAAATCAAAGTTTAAAATTATTCAAAAATCAATTTGACAAAACTGTTTAGAAAGGAATTAGAAATTAAATTAAAATTTAGATTTTAAAAAAAAAGTTTAGAAATCAATTGGAAAACTTTTAAAAAAAATGCGACTTTGTAAATGACACATAATGGCGTACTTATAAATTAAAATCAATAGCAAAGATGTAATTGAACAGATACAAATATAATAGAAAAAGAAGTATAAATGAGACTTAATATAAACCAGGAGTATATTTGAAATTTCATATAAACTAGGTATATATTTGAAATTTCATATAAACCAGGTATATATTTGAAATTAAATGCTAATGGCAGTTTTGTAATTTAAACAAAACTAACAAAAAAATTTGCTTACTTCAAGGTAGAGCTTCAGCTGCTGTTTGCTTGGCTTCGCCGGAGTTTCGATGTCCAAGCTAACACCGTCGCCGTCTGCCTTCGTGAAGTTCTGCCGCTGCTGTTGGGTTCGCCTCCGTGGATCTGGAAACTTCGTGTGCAGCCGTTGTGGGACTTCGTCGCAGGTGTGCCGCCGTGCGCGCAGCCTTCATCCGCCCGCCGCCGTGGTCCTACCGGTTCGCGATCCGCCGTCTGCTCGAGCGCCGTCGTCGTCTAGTCCGTGGTCGTCTCGTGCAGCCGTCTGCTTGAGCGCCGCCGTCGTCTAGTCCGTGGTCGTCTCGTGCAGCCGTCTGCTTGAGCGCCGCCGCCTGGAGCTTCGCCGGAGATGGTAGAAGATAGTTGAGGAAGATGATGAATAGTAGGAGATCTCGATTTGCGTGAGATGGAAAAAGAAAAATTAAGGTAGATGAGAGAGAAAATCAATTTGAACTTGATTTGACTAAAATCAAATCATTTCTTATCTTTTACATTTTTTTTTTTTTTTGCTCTAAATTGCATAAGCCTCCCTCTCTGTTCTCTTTAGTCGGTATTTATAGATCGTTGGAAACTCCCACCAAAGGTAAAATATTGAAGTAAATTTATGATTCAATATTTTTCTCATTCAAAACTGATTTTTGACCATAAAATGAACCAATATTTTATACTCATAAATGAATATAAAATTTTAACCCAAAAATGAATTAAATATTTTATACTCATAAATGAATACCAAATTTTAACCCAAAATGAATTAATTATTTTATACTCATAAATGAATATCAAATTTTAATTCAAAATGAATTAAATATTTTATACTCATAAATGAATATCAAATTTTAAACCAAAATGAATTAAATATTTTACTCATTAAATATTAATCCTTATTGTCAAATTAGGTAAAAATCCTTCTCAAACAATTAAAACATTATTTTTGTTATTTTCTTCAATTTCGAAATTAATTAAATACATAAATAAAAGTGAATTTACAACTTCAATTAAATATGATAAAAAAAATAAAAATAAAAAAATAAGGTAAAAACATTAATAATAAACAAATGCCCGGACCAAATACGGTGTCTACAGCTTGCTCCCCTTTGTGTATCTTTGAAGAATTGAAAGGGTAGACAAAGGACGAAGACAGCGTATTGGGAAGGTGAAAATTTGTTTATTATTAAAACGAAGACGGACCTGGGTTTACACAGGCTACGACCTTTAATCTTGGATTAGGGTTCGATTTAACCGACAAGGAAAAGAAACGGACCTGGGTTATGTCCACAGGCTTCGACCGCTAATGCTGGATTAGGGTTCGATTTAACCAACTGAAAAGAAACGAACCTGGGTTTTGTCCACAGGCTTCGACCGCTAATCTTGGATTAGGGTTCGATTTAACCAACAAGGAAAAGAAACGGACCTGGGTTACGTCCACAGGCTTCGACCGCTAATCTTTGATTAGGGTTCGATTTAACCAACAAGGAAATGAAACGGACCTGGGTTATGTCCACAGGCTTCGACCGCTAATGCTGGATTAGGGTTCGATTTAACCAACTGAAAAGAAACGGACCTGGGTTATGTCCACAGGCTTCGACCGCTAATCTTGGATTAGGGTTCGATTTAACCAACAAGGAAATGAAACGGACCTGGGTTATGTCCACAGGCTTCGACCGTTAATCTTGGATTAGGGATCGATTTAACCAACAAGGAAATGAAACGGACCTGGGTTATGTCCACAGGCTTCGACCGCTAATGCTGGATTAGGGTTCGATTTAACCAACTGAAAAGAAACGGACCTGGGTTATGTCCACAGGCTTCGACCGCTAATGTTGGATTAGGGTTCGATTTAACCAACAAGGAAATGAAACGGACCTGGGTTATGTCCACAGGCTTCGACCGCTAATCTTGGATCAGGGTTCGATTTAACCAACTAAAAAGAAACGGACCTGGGTTATGTCCACAGGCTTCGACCGCTAATCTTGGATTAGGGTTCGATTTAACCAACAAGGAAATGAAACGGACCTGGGTTATGTCCACAGGCTTCGACCGCTAATCTTGGATCAGGGTTCGATTTAACCAACAAGAAGTAAAAGGCTGAGTGATGGATTTTGATTTTGATTTTGATTTTGGTTTTGATTTTGATTTTTTATTATTTTGAATTTAAATGGGACAACGGTTTTTATTTCAAAACTTAGTTGTAAAAATGAAAGACACTTTTAAAACAGGGACTTCGTATTTCAGAAATTTGCTTTTAAAGGGACAACGGTTTTTATTTCAAAACTTAGTTGTCAACACAAAAGACACTTTTAAAACAGGGACTTCGTTTTTCAGAAATTTGCTTTAAAAGGGACAACGGTTTTTATTTGAAAACTTAGTTGTCAAAAATGAAACTCTTTTTTTTAGAGATTTTTTTTAAATGTTTCTTTAGAAAACATTAAAACTTCATGAATATGAAGAAAACTGAAATGTATGAGTTATGAGATATGAGTTGGTCAAATGGTGTGAAAACTGGAATGAATTGATGACTGACTCTCAACAGAAAATGTGATGACATGCCAATGTAAAAATGCCAAATGCAAATGGATTAGTTTCGCCCAGCGTCGCGGCGAACTTGCTCATCAATAATGCATGACAACGTGTGTCTTAATTTGTTTTGGTTTGACCAATGAAATTTATTTTGAAGGCATGATGCATTGATGCATTGATGCATATGCACGCCAATAGTAGAAAAATGAATGTCATGAATGCAGTATGTATGCATGTGCATGCTAATGGTGTATTAAAAATGTCATGAATGCAACATGTATGCATGTACATGCCAATGGTAGATAAATGCAACATGGTATGCCTGATCTGTATCTAACCATGATATATGAGAAGGATTTTTGTTTTTTTTTTTTTTTTTTTTTTTAGAAATAATGATGTAAATGATCTTAAATCGATTAACGAAATGTAAGATATGTGGAAATTATGACATCAAAATTATTTTCATGTTTAAGGAAAATGATTATCCTTGTCTACTCTCCTTGTTGTTGTTAGCTGATATTTAACAAAGAATTAAAAGAGAAAATGTTATCATCATCAGATAGTTTTTTTTTTTTTTTTTTTTTTTTGAATGCTTTCACTCGAACGAGATTATGTATGTCAATCATAGAGTACTCAACCATATTAGGCATGGTAAATATTTTGGAAGTGTCTCATGTGCTAGGTTAGAGAACTATCAAAAGTAAGTTGTAGAATTGAATATCTTACTTGATTAACTGCTTTAAATTTAGTTTTGTAATGGACACAATAATGTGAATGCAAGAAAATGAGTTTGAATTCGAATTAAGTATGAAATGGTAAACAATACATATTTTCTTCATAAGGAAGAAAAACAGAGGAGAATGTGGTCTTCAAATCTCCTGAACAATAAGAGATTGATTATAATTTTTTAATGTTCGAGTAAGAGATTGAAATATGATCCAATGGAAGACGAATAAAGTGATTTCAATTCTGTTGACAATAATTTTGAGAACATGAAGCAGCTCCTTAGGAAATCATCTCATGTATATATTCTCTTTCTTTGAGTAAGCTCGGAGTCATCGATTATCTCCACCTTGACCCTTGACATGGTCTGGTGTGACGAATATGAACGATTTTGCCCAAATGCGGCAAAGGTGAAGGCTTTGCCCAGTGTTGTAAGTGGTAGCTTCTTGATCTATTGATTGCACCAATCTCGTTTTTTTTTTTTTTTTTTTTTTTTTTTATCAGTGAAATGGTGCAATCAATTACTCCAGCTTGTTGATATCGACTTTACCCCAGTATTACAAAGATGAAGTCCTTGCTCCAGTTTGCAAAGATGAAGACTTTGCTCTAGTCTTTTTGTGGTAGCGTTGTTCCGGTGTGGCAAAGACAAAAGCTTCGCTTCAATTTGATGATAACTTTGCTCCAATGTGGCAAAGGCAGAAGTTTTGCTCCAGTTTTGTTGATGATGACTTTGCTCCAGTGTGTAAAGTTGAAAGAATTGTCTTAGTTTAGCGAAGATGGAGGCTTTGCCCCAATTGGTTGCTTTGCAGAGGAGATTTTTCAAGCCTTCTGAATGTAATTCTTTGATCTATTGATTGCACCAATCTCGTTTTTTTTTTTTTTTTTTTTTTTCTTCAGTGAATGGCGCAATCAAATACTTCAGCTTGTTGATTTTTTTCTGTGTGGATGATGACCTTGCTCTAGTTTGTCGATAGTGGCTCTACTCTAGTGTGGCAAAAATGAAGGTTTTGCTCCAGTTTAGAGATGATGACCTTGTTCAGTGTGACAAAAGCGAAGACTTTGCTCCAGTTTAGAGACGATGACCTTGCTCCAGTGTGACAAAAGCGAAGACTTTGCTCCAGTTTAGAGATAATGGTCTTGCTCCAGTGTGGCAAAGATGAAGACTTCGCTCCAGTTTAGATATGATGACCTTGCTCCAGTGTGGCAAAGATGAAGACTTCACTTCAGTTTACATATGATGACCTTGCTCCAGTGTGGCAAAGATGAAAGCTTTGCTCTTGTGTGGTAATGATGACCTTGCTCTAGTGTGGCAAAGATGAAAGCTTTGCTCCTGTGTGGCAAAGTTGAAATTTTTGTCCTAGTTTGGCGAAGATGGAGGCTTTGCCCCAATTGGTTGCTTTGCAGAGGAGATTTTCCAAGCATTCCGGATCTAGTTCCTTGATCTACTGATTGCCCAAATCTTGCAGCATTTTTTTTTATATTTTTTTTATTTTATTTAGCAAGAATTTGTGCAATCAAATACAAAATATTGATGATCTATGTCATTTCTTTGTCCATGACCCCTGACATCGTGATGAAGATTCTTCAAGCAAAATTCATTGAATGAAGCTGAGATTTTGAGATAATTTCCAACGTTGCTGACTCATTCGTGCTTAAAATTATTATCTCTAGTCTTGGAATCACTTTCAATTTGAGGAAAGAGAAATGACAAATGATAAGAATGAAAATAAATGAGAATCTGGATCAACTAAAGTTGAATATGAGGAATATATGAAAAATCACAAGTTTCAATTATGAAGCAATAGATCACAAGAGTTCAATACTATTTCATTACATTTGAAGTTCTCTTGAATAATTTGGGGTGTTTGCCATCTAATTAAAAGTGGCAGGTTTGACAAAAGGCTAGGTGGGTAGAAAGGCACCATCTAATGTAGGTGGCGAGTTTGATATGGATTTAAAGGTGGATCCACAAATCAGGGTAGATTGCCTCAAAGTTTATGTGGCACACGCAGATTCAAGGTTTTACCGTGAGTAATCTTGGACTTTCGCAAAAGGGTGTTTGCCTAGTGTGATTATTAAAACCCTGTTCGGGAGTGTATGTTTAGTACATGAGAAATTTGAAGGTCAAAATAAAGTTCTCTCAATTTAGAGTTTAGGCCAACAATGAAGGTTGAGAGAGATATTTTCAAGAATGTCATAAAATGGTTGAGAGTTACAATTTCCCATCAAAGAGTAGTGAAAGCACTCATAATTTTTTTTTTTTTTTTTTTTTTTTTTTTTTTTTTTTTTTTTTTTTTTTTTTTTTTTTTTTTTTTTTTTTTTTAACTTCTCCGTGTGATGATTTAACATTTTTGTCCATAACTCTTGTTAATGATTCAACTAACAAGAACGACCAAAGTAAACACAAGAATAATCAAAGTGAACACAAAAATGTGTGTTTTTTTTTTTTTTTAAAATGATGTGATGAAGAATGTGATAAAAATCGATAATGTTTTGTGAAAAACATGTGTGAGATGATATTATGAAATTGATGAATAACAAATGTTTTTCTGTTTTTTTGATTTTTTTATGTGAAATGAGATAATGATGCATGAGCATTTTTATCATGTGTGAGATATAAGTGAAACTTGATTTTTGTGATGTATGCATGTGCATGATAACAAATGATTTTTTTGTTTTGTTTTGTTTTTTTATATATATGCGTGTGTGAGATGATATGATGCAATTGATGATTTGACATGCAAAATGATGCATCAAATTTATTTATTTTTTTAATTTTTTTATGATGGGATAACAAATGATTTTTTTGTTTTTATTTTTTATGTATGCATGTATGAGATGACTTTATGCAACTAAAAAATGTTATGACTTGACATGGGTAATGATAGAATGCATGAATATTTTTTATATTTTTATGATGCATATATGAGATGGCTTTATGCAACTAACAAATATTTTTTTCTCTTTATTTTTTAAATGTTATGACTCAACATGCGAAATTAGATAATAATGCATGAATATTTTTTTATTTTTGTCCTCTTTTGTTTATTTATTTTTTAAATTTTTTTATGATGAGATAAGAAATGATTTTTTTTGTTTTTATTTTTCATGTATGCATGTATGAGATGACTTTATGCAACTAAAAAATGTTATGACTTGACATGGGTAATGATAGAATGCATGAATATTTTTTATTTTTTTATGATGCATATATGAGATGACTTTATACAACTAACAAATATTTTTTCTCCTTTTTTTTTTTAAATGTTATGACTCGACATGCGAAATTAGATAATGATGCATGAATATTTTTTTTTTTTTTTTGTCATTTTTTGTATGCATATGTGAGATGATATTATGCAATTAACAATTTTTTTTTTAAAAATGTTATGAATTGACATGCAAATTTAGATAATGATGCATGAATATTTTTTTAATTTTTTTTTTTTTGTATGCATGTGTGAGATGATATTATGCAATTAACCATTTTTTTTAAACGTTATGACTTGACATGCAAATTAAGATAATGATACATGAATATTTTTTATAATTTTATTTTTTGAATGCATGTGTGAGATGATATGATGCAATTGATAATTTGACATACAAAATAATGCATAAATTTTTTTTTTTGATGCACATATGAGATGACTTTATGCATGAGATGTGTATGAATGATGTGCTATGCATTTTTTTGTTATCCAAATTTTCCAAATTTTTTTTTTTTTTTTAAATTAAAAAATGAAAGATAATCATAAACTAAAATTTTAGAAGAGAAACACTTAATTTCAATGTTATAAAATAACAAATGAAATAACTTAGGTAAAAACACTTCATGCGCCTATACGGGGGCATTTACATCCCCTCGATGGTCGACACTACTCAATCTTAAAGTTTTTTTTTCATGCGCCTATACGGGGCATTTACATCCCCTCGATGGTCGACACTACTCAATTTTTTACTTTTGTTTATTTTAATTATATTTTTGTTTTTTTTGTGACAATAATTTTTTTTTTTTTAAAAAGATAATAATAATAATGATACGAGAAAAAACAAATGCATAAGACCTTTCATGCGCCAATACGGGGGCATTTAAATCCCCTCGAAGGTCGACACTACTAACTCCTAAAATAAAGTGAAAATGAAATAATACTTTTCATGCGCCTGTACGGAACATTGACAGTCCCATTGAAGGTCGACACTACTAAATCTTAAAGATATTTTATTTAAGCTAAATAGCACATGACTCTAAGTATGACTACTTAAAACTTTTTTTTATTATGTTATTTTTAGATGTAGGAAAGAATCCTACATATATTTTTTAGAAAGAAAATATTTTTAACAAAGAGAACAAACGTAATAATTTTCTTTTCCTTTTGGGATTTTAGTATTTTGATTTTTTTGTATTTATTTTTAGAAAAAGAAAAAAAATAAAAATAAAGATTAACTTCAACTAAAAAAAGATGCAACCATAAATGTAATGAAACATAACCTCAGAATCCAATCAACAAATAATTAAAATGAACAAAATTACAAATGATGTGACGGTAAAATTCTAATCCTAAAGGATAAAGGCCCCCAAATTAATTCGAATGCTAAGAATTAACAAATGAATTAACTTGAGCGAGAATCTTTCGTGCGCCTATACAGGGGCAATTATATCCCCTTGAAGGTCGACATTACTTGATTCTCAATTCTAATCCTACAAGGTGTAGCCCGGGTAGGAGGCTTGTGGTTGTGTGTGGAATGCATGAAAATGAAAAAAATGAATTGCCATAAATAAGTTACAAAAAATAAATAGTATATAAAATAAATAAAACAAACCAAACAAAGGACCAACAAAGAAAATAAAATTGGATAATAAAAGAGAAAATGTAATGGCCTGACCCTCTAAAAAAAATCCCCAGTGGAGTCGCCATGCTGTCGCAACGTCATCGCGACGCGGAGCGGCCGACGTCCTCTTTTAAGGGTTTTGTTTTAAAAAAATAAAGAGATGGAGTCGCCACCAACCATTTTGGGTGTGATTGGTCACCTTAAAATAAAAACTGGTCTAAGAAAACAGAAAATCGAGTTCGGGGGTCGGTTGAGTGTAGGGAAGGTGCTAGCACCCTACAACACCCGTTAAAACGGTAGCCAAAACTTGTCTTTATCATCCAATTGAATTTACTTAAAATGTCCTTAATTTGAGAAAGAGAAAAAGAAATAATATTAAAAAGAATGTCTCAACTAATCTTGCCTTAACTTTAAAGTAAAGTAAGGACTCGATTTGTGAGTGGAATTACCCTTCAATTTTGCCATTAGTTGCCTTAATCCCATAATGGGGATTACGCAATAAACAAAGATTTTTGAAAGATTTTTGAAATACTTTTGATTTAAAAAATTAATTTGAAATTCATTTCAAACTAGTTTTAAAACAAAATAAAATTTCATTTTTTGAAAACAATTTTGAATGTCAATTTAAAAACATTTAAAAGAAACCAATTCATTTAAAAATATTTTTAAAAAAAACAAAATTTTGAAATCCCGATAAATTCTAGATTTAGAAATAAATGAAAATCAAAGTTTAAAATTATTCAAAAATCAATTTGACAAAACTGTTTAGAAAGGAATTAGAAATTAAATTAAAATTTAGATTTTAAAAAAAAAGTTTAGAAATCAATTGGAAAACTTTTTAAAAAAATGCGACTTTGTAAATGACACATAATGGCGTACTTATAAATTAAAATCAATAGCAAAGATGTAATTGAACAGATACAAATATAATAGAAAAAGAAGTATAAATGAGACTTAATATAAACCAGGAGTATATTTGAAATTTCATATAAACTAGGTATATATTTGAAATTTCATATAAACCAGGTATATATTTGAAATTAAATGCTAATGGCAGTTTTGTAATTTAAACAAAACTAACAAAAAAATTTGCTTACTTCAAGGTAGAGCTTCAGCTGCTGTTTGCTTGGCTTCGCCGGAGTTTCGATGTCCAAGCTAACACCGTCGCCGTCTGCCTTCGTGAAGTTCTGCCGCTGCTGTTGGGTTCGCCTCCGTGGATCTGGAAACTTCGTGTGCAGCCGTTGTGGGACTTCGTCGCAGGTGTGCCGCCGTGCGCGCAGCCTTCATCCGCCCGCCGCCGTGGTCCTGCCGGTTCGCGATCCGCCGTCTGCTCGAGCGCCGTCGTCGTCTAGTCCGTGGTCGTCTCGTGCAACCGTCTGCTTGAGCGCCGCCGTCGTCTAGTCCGTGGTCGTCTCGTGCAGCCGTCTGCTTGAGCGCCGCCGCCTGGAGCTTCGCCGGAGATGGTAGAAGATAGTTGAGGAAGATGATGAATAGTAGGAGATCTCGATTTGCGTGAGATGGAAAAAGAAAAATTGAGGTAGATGAGAGAGAAAATCAATTTGAACTTGATTTGACTAAAATCAAATCATTTCTTATCTTTTACATTTTTTTTTTTTTGCTCTAAATTGCATAAGCCTCCCTCTCTGTTCTCTTTAGTCGGTATTTATAGATCGTTGGAAACTCCCACCAAAGGTAAAAAATTGAAGTAAATTTATGATTCAATATTTTTCTCATTCAAAACTGATTTTTGACCATAAAATGAACCAATATTTTATACTCATAAATGAATATAAAATTTTAACCCAAAAATGAATTAAATATTTTATACTCATAAATGAATACCAAATTTTAACCCAAAATGAATTAATTATTTTATACTCATAAATGAATATCAAATTTTAATTCAAAATGAATTAAATATTTTATACTCATAAATGAATATCAAATTTTAAACCAAAATGAATTAAATATTTTACTCATTAAATATTAATCCTTATTGTCAAATTAGGTAAAAATCCTTCTCAAACAATTAAAACATTATTTTTGTTATTTTCTTCAATTTCGAAATTAATTAAATACATAAATAAAAGTGAATTTACAACTTCAATTAAATATGATAAAAAAAATAAAAAAAAAAATAAGGTAAAAACATTAATAATAAACAAATGCCCGGACCAAATACGGTGTCTACAGATTGTGAATTCGTCTCACATTCGACCTCCGTGAGTATACATTTAGGAGTCCAAACCATTAAACATTTATTCCTAGGGTTAATGCGAACTCAGATAAATCAAGCATACAATTTTTTAATCCTACGGTGTGTCTTATTCCTAAGAGCACGTGACGTCATATTCCTAGGCTCTTTGTCTCATATCCTCTCATGAAATCTGTAATATTGTCTAAGTCTTCACAGTTCTCGAAATCAACTAGCATGTTAACACAAGTAACAAATTCAACTAACAAGATGTGAATATAATCAATAATGGGAATAACAAAAGTGTGGGGGTGGCAATTGTTGAGCGCTCCAAGTGTCTGAATTAAGTATGTGGAATGCTAGCTCATGCAAGTATACACGGACTATGCAGCAAGTAATAAGTATATTTATATCGACTTCCATAGGGACTAGAGGAAATTCGTGTTGAAATTAGATCGATTGAAGATAAGGTAACCGATGACAAAATGGTTTGTGAGGCTTTGCTAAAATAATGACAGAACATAAAACAAGCAAAAACAGATAAATGCGGAGACAAAAACGTAGCAAAAACAAAGCATACAAAGATCTAAATAGAGGACTAGAAAATGCCATAAAAATTCCTAAAGTTTTAGCAATGACAAAAATATTCTTCTCGAATCAAGGAAAATAAGGTCAGATTAGAAGTAAACTTGAAGTACTTAACACACTAAAGTTTTAGCGAAACAAATGCTTAAGCTAATCGCACAACATTAACATAGGAACCCTCTCGGTATTCCAAACATTAACAACTAACTCTCAATGTACTGCTATTTATATGAGCATGTTGTTTTTAGGTGTGCTAGGCATTGATTATTTCTAAACTCCTTGCTTAGTAGAAACCTAACCTAATGAAGGCTAGCATGTATATGAGTAATCGGAGATATATTCTTCTCTCGAAGTTCAAGATCTCTCTGATGGAGCGTAAAACACAGCGGAAGCGATTTTAGATCGTTGATACTCTAATTTCATCAATTTAAAAAACTAGAAACATGCTCAAACAACGAAAATAAGAGAAATTAGAAATACATACCCTTGTAGTTCTAATTTCTTCAAGTTCTGTCGCTCGTTCCTCGTCACGAACTCTTCGGGCCTCTTCTCACGAACGCCTCGAGGACCACCTCCTGTAGTCCCGCTATCCTCGGTGTCGAGCAACAAAGTTGTGGGACTCCATTAAAAAGTGAAAAGAAAGGAAACAAAGGAAGATAGAAGGTGAAGGGACTTGGGTTGAAGAAGAAGAAGAAATCACATTTCTTCTTGAAAACCAACAGACCGGAGAGATCTACATTTTTTAAAACATCAAAAAAGTTTTTCAAGATCTTAAAAAATCTTATACCCCAAATCCCACTCTTTAGCCTTTTGTACTATATATATATTAATTAATTAAACTTTTGAATTAATTAATAGGACTGGTTGCACAAACAACAATCAGGCTCAAAATAATTGCAAAGTTAGCAAAATTTAAAACATTTTGCAAATATGGTAAAAAATCAGTGGCTATCACTAGTAGACTCCATCGTTGATATATGACTATCAGTGATAGACTACTATCACTGGCAAAAATCTATAAAAAAGACTACTATCGGTGATAGACTTCTATCAGCGATAAACCATACTATCAGTGATAGAAATTGTCATATCCGCAATTTTTTTAAAAAAGTGCTATATTTTTAATTATTTTGCTCTAAATTAACATCAGTTACAATTTCCCTAATTAATATTATTTAATTCAATATCAAATATTAATTAAATAATATGGCTAAACCCGGTTTTCCGAAAACCGACTTTTTGCACATGAATTCTATTAATGTTTTAGACCATTCCCATATTTAAATCAAATTTAAATATGTCCATCATTCTTCCATAAACTGAATTTGAACAATTCAAATTCTTTTCCTTTTCTTTTCTCTTATATTGTTGCACGACGTTATCCGAGCTAGCCAGGAGAACCTAAAGAACCTACAGATCATGAGCTCCAACGATACGAGATTATCCGGTCAAAACTCTTTTAACCGAACTAATCAGCATTCGTTAACCCCCGGAGACTCCATTATAGTCTGAAGGTTGCACTCTCCTCACTATAGATATATTATGTCCTCTTGATATAACCATCATGGGAAAGTCAACCCTTCACAGGTTGTTCGTAATCATAGTCGGGTCACTTAAATTCCATCTTGTTGTACTATGTCCCCAACAACCCATTCGAGTTTATCCCCAAGATGGTAGGCTTATTGAGTCGGCGATCTGGCCACTCTCACCCGTGCAAGTCAAATGATACATTCGAATAAATAGGAGTTCATAGCGAGCTCAGAATTAAGATCGAATTACCTAGGTCATCATATGAAAAAGTCGGTCTCTTCAGTAAACGATGTTATAAATAGAGAGCGACTTGATTTCGCAGTTCGGTCTTATGCAAACTCTTTGCACAGGACGCTCTTGCTTCTCACATCTCCATGTGAAACGATTCGGATCACATCGTTTTGTACTATACAAAGCGAGCCGCATCCAACAGTGTTACCAGGATAAGGTACCCAACCTTATCCATATACTATAGACCGTTTTGACTATCTACTTGAGCCTGATCCACAATTTGTCATACATGAAGCTCAAGTACTCATGAATCGCCATGAGTGTTAGTCATTGGTATAGGTTATTCTAAACACGTTTCACTTTATTCTAGTAAACTCTTTTACTGAATAAAACTTAATAACTTTTTATTACTAAATAGAGTATTGGTGCGACACTTTTATGGTGTGCCCCAATTTCTCAAGCTGTCGAGGCTTGCCAAAATAAAATTTATAAGTCCAAATTTTGCTTAGCTTTGCAACTAGCGGCAACAGAATCGATCCACAGGGAGCGTGTCAAGATGAAATTAAATGCTCGAATTGGAAATTGATTGATTGATTAATTGTCACAAATTGGGGGTTTTGTTCATGCAAAATAATGGAAAAGTGCGCTAACGGAGAAATAAATCAAGAGTTAAACGTGCTAGATTTGGGGAGTTCGGGAATCGCAATTGGATGTAAACGCAATCATGGAATTTCTCGTACAAGAACATAATTTAATTAAGTACATAAACAGTTAGCGAAGTAACCGGCCATATGGAAATTGGTTAAAGGTGTCAATTCTAACCAAACGATGCTATTAATTATTCTAGAGAGATCAAGTCTAAATTAACCAGAACAATAACTAGCATATTATGACGATCATTCGACTTGGATAGCCTAAACCGATACATCGATTAATCTACTTCTTCAGGATGAATCCCTCGTTACCTTGGCGATTAGAAGAGGCAATCGCTTCACTAACCTATTAACAATAGAGCATGCTAGAAAGTTAGGTTGTCTACTCCTAAAAATCAAATCTACTCATGGAATATGCAAAGAAGAAATAGAATACTCAAGTAAAAACAGTTCAAGATAGACATTCAACACAAATTCTCAAGCTATTACAACCAAATACGAATTCGCTACTAAAATTCCCCAAATCTCACACCTTACCTTAGCCTTCCATGGAGATTAGATGAATCCAAGCTCCCATGGAGGTCTTGGAGTTCATACAACAACAAAGGGGGAAGAAAAGCTCCAAAAACTAGCTACAATGGCGGAAAAATGAGAGAAAATCGAGAGAGATGACCTAAAATCGGTAAAATGAGTTTTATAACCCGTCGGAGCGTCTCGACGTTGCGCCCTAAAATTCCAGCGCGCGCCTCTTCGGAGCGTCGCGACGCCACGGGCTAGCGTCTCGACGCTGGCTGCTCAACGCTAGCTCTCGGGTTTGAGCTCCAACTTTTGCCATTTTTTGGCACTTTTGGCAATTTCTTCTTTTCTTGAGCCCTCTCGATCCCGAAGCATTCCCGAAGCTCTAAAACGACTTCCTTAGCCTCGAAATACGTCCAACGGACACCACGAGCTCTTTGCCGCGAATCACCTAAAAACAAGGCAAATTACACAATTAAACACGACTTTTAGCTAGAGTTAGGGAGTGAAATATAGCTCCAAAATAGAGCTATCAAACACCCCTAACCTAAATCTTGCTAGTCCTCGAGCAAGACAAACCTAGAAGTCAACTTTAAAGGACTATGCATGCATGCTTCTAATTCAAACCTCGATGCTTTTAAAGATCAAAACATTAACATGCTCAAGAAAGCAATCAGCGCATGCACTTAATCAAGAACATATCAAAAATTAACTATCGCTCCCTAACGTGCGTGTGTGCTAGCCAACCTATCTTAAACCTACGCCAGTTCGGAAAAACTGCATGCAACATGTCATCCCGTTTTCCCCCTACTTCTAGCATTTAAGAACAGTCTAAAGCTTTATCACATCAGAGAGAGCAACAAATTAAGAGGCCTTAAAGTAATTATCTCTTTCTTTTTCTTTTTAGTACTTTGTACTTTTATTTCGGTTTTTTGAACTCAACTTTTTATTTTCTTTTTTCTTCTCCGAGAATCCTAACATGTCAAGCTTAGGCCTAAGCTTCACATTTTTAAGGACTAACGCTCACTTCTTTAGCGCGCACTTAAGAAGGAGGAGCACCTCGAGAGGATTTTCTAAACAACATGATTTTCTACTTTTTTTTTTTTTTTTTTACTTTAGGCTTAATAGCTTTGCTAACTCGATTAATCAATTACTAACTCTCATGCAACAAGCTTCCCTAGGGGTGCCTTTCGGGGTGACAACAAGAATTAATGCAACATGCAATTAATCTAAGCCTACGGACTCTAAGAAGATGTTGCTAAGTGCTCTATGGATGCAAGGGAGCAACATAAATTTTTTTAAATTTTTTGACGTGGACCTAATAAGTGCAAAACTACCTCATGCTAATCTAGATATGCAAAAGTCAAGATTCTAAAAGCATTTCCTAGATTATCACAATCAGAAAGCATGTAAACAAAGTCTCAAGCACTTCAAATTCTAAATCTACTCCTGCTCAACAACTGCACATGGATATCCATACCTCCATAACATCCACCCCCAACCTCAGAAGATAGCATTGTCCTCAATGCTTCTACCATCAGATATGCAAATAAAAAAAGGGAAAAACGAAACTTTCCTGATCTTTGCGAGGTTGGCGAGGGACGAGAGGCGACGCTTTCTCATTTAAGGCCAATTTCCTCAAATTCTCCTTTTTACTCCTACAAAAAATAGCAAGCAAAACAAACTAAATTAAACTACGAAACTTGAATAAAGACAAAAAAAAAAAAACAGTTCAACACTCGGGTGCCTCCAAGAAGCGCATACTTTTTAAAGTCGTTTGCTCGACTGAATTCTCCTCTCTAAGTCAACCACAATCCGACAGCGCGGGGGACGTTCCAATCATCTCCTCGTCCGCGCTGGACCTGCAAACATCCATCGAACATATTTTTTCTCTTCGTGCCTCAAGCACGTGAATATCATCATTATCAATCTCATAAAAAACAGAACCATCAACAAATAAATTCAAATTTTTTTCCTTCACAGAAACATAAGAATCATCCCTCAAGCTCGAGGTCAAATTCATATCCTTCACACAATCCAAACAGTTCACAGATTTCAAATCAAACATGGAAAACTCATTAACAGTCTCGTCAAATTCCAAAGATATGATGCCCTTATAAACATCGATTTTGACCTTAGCGGTCTTTAAAAAGGGACTCCCTAACAACATGGAAGAAGAAACATTCAAAGATTTTCCATTCATATCTAATACAAAGAAATCTGCAGGAAACATCATACTTCCTACCTTCACAAGAATGTCCTCGACTTTTCCCTTCGGATAAATGCAAGACCCATTAGCTAATTGCACCACCACATCAGTTTCATGCATATCATTTAAATTAAGCTCTTGAAACAGTGCATACGACATTACATTCACTGAAGCAGCTAGGTCTAGCATGACATTTTTCATTACTTTGCTACCTATCATGCATGGGATAGTAAATGTACCTGGGTCGTTGCACTTGGCTGGCAACAAACCTGGAAGAATCGCCGAGACATTTTCTTTCTTTTTATCTTCAGTCACTTTTGACTTTCTTTTTCCTATGCACCAACTCTTGAGAAACTTGGCATATTTTGGAATTTGATTCACTACCTCCAAGAGCGGAATGTTCACCATCACCTTCTGGAAGGTTTTGAGGACCTCCTCATCTTCATCAATTTCCCTAGGCTTCGCAAGCCTGCTTGGGAAAGGTGCTGTGGGGACACTCGCCGGCACACATTTCTTTATTTCTTCCTTTTTCTCAATTTCTTCATTCTCAGGATGGCTCGGGGAGGACACATTCAGGCTGTTCTTCTTGACTTCCTTCTCAACTCTAGAGGAAACTGTTTTCCCACTTCTCAACTGAATTGAACTCACGTTTTCACATGAGTTGGCTGTGGTTTGGGCAGGAAACTTCCCAGAGCTCTTTCTTTCGATTCTTCTAATCCACACCGCCATTTGTGTGAGCTGCTTGTTCAAATTCTGCAACTTCGCCTTATGCGAATTCAGCTTCTCGTGAGCTTCTTTCTGAAACTGGCTTGTCGTATTAACGATGGTCCTCACCATCTCTTCCATTGAATTTGTGGAACTGGAGGCTTGAGCTTGGTTGAGGTTCTGTGGTCTCTCAAAAGACTAACCCTGATAACGTTGTTGTCCTTCTCTGTTCCCATAGCTCAAGTTGGGGTGGTCTCTCCATCCGGGGTTGTATGTGTTGGAATACGGATCATACTTCCTCGGGTTGGAAGCATATCCCCCGATGGCATTTACCTCTTTTGTTTCTCGATTGTCTCCTCCTACAAATTTTTTCAACATATTTCCAATCTCGGCCACCTGGGCCTTCATTTCATTCATCTCACTGACCTGGTTAACTTAATGGACCTATTCTGTCCCACCACGAATTTTGAACTGCTGCGAGTTAGCCGCCATGTTTGCTATCAACTGTTTGGCATCGGCTGGGGTCTTGTCAATCAGTGCCCCACCACTCGTTGCGTCAATCATCTGCCGATCGTGAGGTGTCATCCCCTCATAGAAATACTGAATAAGCAACTAGTCCGCAATTTGATGATGTGGGAAGCTCGCGCACATGCGCCCAAAGCGTTCCCAGTACTCGTGCAGAGACTCACCTACGTCCTGGGTGATACCGTATATCCTCTTCCTTAGCGTGGTTGCAAGAGAGGCAGGAAAATATTTTTCTAAGAATAACCTCTTCATCTCTTGCCATGTCGTGATCGATCTAGAGGGCAAGTAGTAAAGCCAATCTTTGGCCTTATCCTTCAGTTTAAAGGGGAATGCCCTTAAGTTCAATTGCTCCTCCGTGACACCTAGGGGGCTTCATCCCCGAACACACGCAATGGAATTCCATTGGATGCTTGTTCGCATCTTCGCCTACATTACCATGAAAGGAAGGTAACTGCTGAATTAAACCTGACTTTAATTCAAAGTTACCTGCTACCACTGGGTATGTAATGCAGAGCGGTTGCTGGTTCAGATCTGGTGCTGCCAGCTGTTTCAATTTTCTTGGCACCTCTCCTTGTGCCATTTCCTAACGCAAGAAAGGACTGAATCCTTCTTCGTCAAACAATCTCCGGCCCTCGCGGCCTTCTCTCCTCAACCTACGTTCTTCCCTGTCAATCTCCGGAATGTACTGCAATCCACTCAACTCAGAAGAACGGGTCATACAACAACAAAAAATTCAAACACAAACACAATTGATTCATAAATTTTTTAGAAAGCAATCTATCAACCTAAATCCAAAACAAACATAATTTCATCTTAGTTGCTCCCCGGCAACGACGCCAATTTTGGTGCGACACTTTTATGGTGTGCCCCAATTTTCCAAGCTGTCGAGGCTTGCTAAAATGAAATTTATAAGTTCGAATTTTGCTTAGCTTTGCAGCTAGCGGCAACGAAATCGATCCACAGGGAGCGTGTCAAGATGAAATTAAATGCTCAAATTGGAAATTGATTGATTGATTAATTGTCACAAATTGAGGGTTTTGTTCATGCAAAATTATGGAAAACTGCGCTAACGGAGAAATAAATCAAGAGTTAAACGTGCTAGATTTGAGGAGTTCGGGAATCGCAATTGGATGTAAACGCAATCATGGAATTTCTCGTACAAGGACATAATTTAATTAAGTACATAAACAGTTATTGAAGTAACCGGCCACATGGAAATTGGTTAAAGGTGTCAATTCTAACCAAACGATGCTATTAATTAATCTAGAGAGATCAAGTCTAAATTAACCAAAACAGTAACTAGCATATTATGACGATCATTCGACTTGGATAGCCTAAACCGATACATCGATTAATCTACTTCTTCGGGATGAATCCCTCGTTACCTTGGCGATTAGGAGAGGCAATCGCTTCACTAACCTATTAACAATAGAGCATGCTTGAAAGTTAGGTTGTCTACTCCTAAAAATCAAATCTACTCATGGAATATGCAAAGAAGAAATAGAATACTCAAGTAAAAACAGTCCAAGATAGACATTCAACACAAATTCTCAAGCTATTACAACCAAATACGGATTCCCTACTAAAATTCCCGAAATCTCACACCTTACCTTAGCCTTCTGGTAGAGCACTTTATGTGGTACTCCAAATTCAAGCTGTCGAAGCTTGCCAAAATACAATTTATAAACCCGAATGCACCGAGCAATTTGCAGCTAAGTGGTAACGGGGTCGATCCGCAGGGAACAATTAATAATCCTAATTTAATTTAATTTAATTAAATTTGCAATGATAAAAATAGGGGGATTTTGTTTGGGAAAATCAGTGGCGAAAACTAAATTACGCTAAGGGAAAATTAAAACGGAAAGTATGAAATTGACGAATTCGATTGATTAGCAAGTGTCGGGATTGATCTAATGTATTTTGGTTCATTGATTAACATGTGAATTAGCCGAGACGTTTCATGCACACAAAATGTTATGTCCCAAACGGGTCCAAAACATCCCAATGAATTAATTAGGTAAGTGCAATCCTAATTAAACATGCCCACTAATTAATCTAAGTTCATGACTCTTAAATTAATTAACAAACAGTAACGGGTACCATTGAGACGAATTAGTCCTAGAACTAATTCAATTTATCCCTTAGTCTTAAGCCCTCCGTGAGAACGTTAATCAACTCCTACCCCCAACCGTCACTTGGGCTCGAATCGATTAGCCACGAGCTAGACTTTTGCTACTAAGTATTGAGGTTTGTCGGAAATCAATATTAGCCAACTAAGCATGCGTAACTAATTATGGACGTCACTCCCAATCAGAAAGGAAAGTTATTCGTTCTTAATACAGACCAAGAGATGCAAGAAAATCATTCATTCATGCTAAACATTCAATTAAGCTCTGATCTCACCTAATACAAAAGATAATCAATCCCTAAACTTAACTAATCAACCACTAACCTCTTTAGCTATCCATGGAGATGAAGGTTGCCCAAGCATCCATGGAGATTGTCTTCAACATACAACCCAAAAATGGGCAAAAACCAGAAAAATGGGGAAGAAAGCGGCAATCCCGAGGGGAAAAGGGAAGAAGATTCGTTAAAAATCGGAAAAATATGAATTTATATCCGTCGGAGCGTCGAGACGCTAGGGCAGCGTCTCGACGCTGTGCCCTACGTTGGCCGCGCGTGCGCTCGGGGTAGCGTGTTAAGTGATATTTTGACGTATTAAAGCAAGGTGTTTTTAGAGTTTTAATTGAGCAAGAAGACGTTTTATCTCTTGTTTCTATCTAATTGTTGCTTATTTTGCGTGTAGGTGAAGAAAGAAGGAAGTTGGATGAAGATCGGAAATAAGAGTGAAAAGAGGGGCAAAGCAGCTGGAAATTGAGGGTAAAAGCCTAGCGCCTAGGCGCTGATGAGAAGAGTTGGACAGTAGCTGTAGCGCCTAGGCGCTGTTGAGAAGAATTGGACAGAAGGCCTAGCGCCTAGGCGCTGCCTTTCGGCGCCTAGGCGCCCGAACGAAGAAATGGGCAGTAGCTGTAGCGCCTAGGCGCTGCCTTCTAGCGCCTAGGCGCTACGAAGTCTGAAGCGGTGATTCCTCCTAGCGCCTAGGCGCTGCGACGACTTTTTGCCCTAAGTTTAAAAGCAGTTTATTAGATTTTAGAGAGACATCGACTGGAGATTGGAGAAGAGACATAGAGAAACGGTTGAGCATAGACTTTGAAGATCCGAGCACCCAAACGGAGCGAGAGCAACGCTAGGAAACTCGTGGAATCGCCGGGATTTATTTCTTTTCCTCTTTTCATCCTCTGTTTTCTTACTTGTTATGAACATGTTAAATCTTGAGATTGTTGTTGAGTTTTTCATTATGAACTAACTCTCTTATCTAGAGCGTTGATGTAGTCGTTGTTGAACCTTATTTTTTACTATTGATTGTTAAGAATTTGATTTCATATTAGATTGTGAAAACCCTTATGAGCTTAATGCATGTTAGGATTTGGCCAATCTTAGTGTGACTTTATATCAATGTTTTGAGGTCGATAGACGATAATCATTGACGAACCTTAATTGTTTTCCCTAATTTATATGAGCGATAGACATATCCTTGTAGGTTTTGTGGCAATGCTAGTTTTACAACCTTCATAATTGAATTGTTTCGATTGTCATAGAAATATAGGCAATTGACATTTTAATGAATATTGTTATTACTCGAGAGAGAGTAGCAAGCCATTTGAGTAGAACTTGTCAACAGTCTAGAAATCAAACTTTTATAACTTTCAATTATTGAAGAATAGGGGGAGACAAGGATGAAATCTTTGCTCTAGAACATCCATCATCTACATTTATCATAACGATTGTTAGTTTTAGTATTTTAATTACTTTAGTTCAAAGCTTTTAATAATTCATTCAACCTTGACAGATCGATTGCTCAGATAAAATTGAAGCTAAAGAATTTGATAATTAGTAACTTTCATTCCCTGTGGAGAACGATAATCAGTACTTACACTACTATATTACTTGGAACGATTCGTACACTTGCGATTTCGGACAACATAGCGTCGAGACGCTAGGCCAGCATCGCGACGCTGTCGGCGTTGAGACGCGCGCGCTCGACGCTGGCGCTCGTCCGTCTTCGGAAATCGTCGGGGCGGCGTCGAGACGCTAGGACAACGTCTCGACGCTTCGCAGCGTTGAGCCAGCGTCTCGACGCTGTCGCTCAACGCTTGCTCTCGGGTTTGGTGGCCAAATTTTGCCTTTCAATGGCAAATTTTGCCATTTCTTCAATTCTTCAAGCCCCTTCAATCCCGATGCATCCATAAAGCTCTAAAACGTCATTTTTAGCCTCGAAACATGTCCTCGGACTCCTTGAGCTCTCTACCATGAAATCACCTACAAGAAGGCATTTTAATCAATATTTGTCATGGTTTTAGCTATAATAAGGGAGTAAATAATAGCTCTATTTTGGAGCTATCAAAATACCCCCAACCTAAATCTTGCTAGTCCTCGAGCAAGGCTTATTCTTAAATTATCACCACAAAACTAAATTTTGCATGCTATCGACTCAAACCTCAATGCTTCAAAGGTCAAGGCATTTACTTAACAAGAAAGCAATTAATCGCATGCACTGATTGAGAACCTTTCGAAAATCTAACCGTTACTCCGCTACGTGCGTGTGTGTTCAGCAAACATACTCTGGCTCACATAGATTCGGAAAAAGTTTATGCAACCTTACATCACGTTTTTCCCCTACTTCTAGCAATATAGAACAGTCTACGGCTTTTCAACAATCAAGAGAGTAACAATTTAAAAGGCCTAATTTTTTTTCTTTTTGAACTTGCTAAATTTTTACTTTTGTTTTTCTTTCTTTTGCTTCTCCAAGAGAGCCTAACATGTCAAGCTTGCCTTCGTTCCAGCTTACCTGCAATTCCATTGCACAATGTATCTGACTACGGGCAAGCTTCACATTTTTAAGGACTAATGCTCACTTCTTAGTCGCGATTCTAAGAAGGAGGAGCATCTCAGGAGCTTTTATTTTCATGCTTGCTTTTTTACTAGGCAATAGCTTCGCTACAATTCAATTAACCTATTAAAACCTATCATGCATCAAGCCTTCCCTAGGGGTGCCTTTCGGGGTGACAACATGACTTCAGGCTAAATAAAGCAATTTTAAGCCTACAGAGTCCAGAATAAGATGCTACGTGCTCGATAGATGCAAGGAAGCAACGGCAAAAATTTTAAAAATTTTCAAAAAATGCTCATTTAACGCATATAATCTCATGCTTCTCCTATTATGCAAATACGAAGATTTTAAAAACATATCTTAGATTGTCCACATCGAACAACATGCAAATTCAGACTACGACACTTCAAATTCAGAGAAAACCCATGCTCGACAACTACACAGAAGTCGACAGACAAACCACCCCCAACCTTAGAGAGATGCATTGTCCTCAATGCATCAACCATCAGATAAAGCAATAAACGAGCAAAATAAGGGAACACGAGAACTTCCCTGATCTTTGCAAGGTTGGCGGAGAGAGGGCGCTATCTTTTCTTCCCAATTTGAGGTCCATAAGCCGGGCAATCTCCTTATTCTCCTAAGAAAAACCAAACAAAACAAGCAAGTATTAAAAACTAAGCTACTTAAAGTAATAAACTAAAACAAACGGAAATAACAGTTCAAACTCGGGTGCCTCCGAGAAGCGCAAATTTTTAAAGTTGATTGCTCGACTGTATTCTCGGACTCTACTCATCCATAATCCAACATCTTGGAAGATACTCCATCCATCTTCCTATATCCATCCTTCCTGCCAAAGTCCACAGAAAAGAATTTCCTAGGCTTCTCCTGCACACTAACAACATCAATCCCAAACAATGCATTCACAGTATCCACATTCACATTCCCATCAGGTTCATCAGTTAATGCATCCATTTTAAACTCACTCTTATCCTCTTCAAATTCAACAGATAAGACTCCTTTATCCACATCAATTTTAACCTTAGCAGTTTTCATGAAAGGACGTCCTAAAAGAATTGACGTGGGCATACGAGATGAGTTTTCATTCATTTCAAGCACATGAAAGTCAGCGGGGAAGTACATATTGTTAACCTTAACAAGAATATCTTCAACTTTTCCCATAGGATGCACAAATGATTTATCAGCCAGTTGTACTATAACACCAGATCTATGCATATATTTCAATTTAAGATCTTGAAAAACATCATAAGACATCACATTAACTGATGATCCTAGATCTAACATGGCATCATGAATCATTTTGTTCCCTAATATGCAAGGTAAAGTAAACTTACCTGGATTCTTGCATTTCGTTGGTAGAACAATGTTGGACATTCTTGAGTCATTCAAGCTTTTCACTTATTCTTCCGCCTTTTTCTTCCTTTTGGAGGTGCACCAACTCTTAAGAAACCTTGAGTACTTAGGTATTTGCTTGATGACTTCCAAAAGGGGAATGTTCACCACAACCCTCTTAAAAGTCTCCAAGACTTCTTTATCTTCCTCATCAACCTTAGGCTTTGGCTTAGCCAACCTACTTGGGAATGACGCAACTGGAACACAATTTTGCTTAGGCACAGGAGATTCCTCATCTTGGTCCTCTTCTTCAATAATCCTGGGACTCAGCTGTTTTCTTGGATTGGGAGGCTTGGGCACATACTTTGGAACAACTGGAGGACTTTTCTTCTTTTCGCTCTCCAACTGGGCTGGAGGATCCATCAATCTACTCGGGAAGGGGGCTTTAGGCACATACACTCTAGTACAGGTGGGATCAAAATTTACCCCTTTCCATCTTGGCTCGGGAGTCTCCTCCACTGGTGTAGAGATTTCCTTCCCGCTTCTCAAGGTTATGGCGCACACTTGTTCACAAGTGTTCGCCATCGGTTGTTGCGGCGGTATCCGTGAACACTGATCCTCCACCTTACTAAGCCTTTCGTCGAGCCTCTTCATTACATCAGCCAGACCTCGCACTTGAGCTCCACTACTCTCAAACATGGCCGAAAATTTTCCCAAGTAAGAACTCACCATCTCCTCGACATTTCGATCTGCAATAGAAGATTGAGATTTTTGTAAGCCTTGGGCTACTATGAGAAGTGAGTTACTTACCTCGAGTACTTGGGCTTTGAGCTCATTCAGTTCCTTTGAGAGGCGGGCATTCTCCACTCCTCCACCACCATACTGCTGAAGGTTCCCAGCCATATTAGAGAGCAGAATTCTGGCCTCCACGGGCGTCTTGTCGAGAAGAGATCCTCCACTAGCAGCATCGATCATCTGGCGGTCTCGAGGAAGCATACCATCGTAAAAATACAGAATGAGGAGATGCTCAGCTATCTGGTGATTGGGATGGCTCCCGCACAGTCGGTTGTACCGCTCCCAACATTCGAATAAATTCTCCTCAGCTCCCTGCGTGATCCTACAGATTTGACTCCGGATTTCAGTGGCTTTTGAGGCAGGGAAGTACTTCTCCAAAAATAGGCCCTTCAGTCCGTTCCATGTCGTGACAGACCCAGATGGAAGATGTTACGTCTCCAAAAGTGACCTTTTTAGGACTTATTTATCTTAGAAAGATGTACACTCTTAGGTGTTTTTGATAGGATTTAGCTTAAACCTATGCTTATATATGAGAATTAGAAGAAGGTAGCTAAATTAGGACTTGTGTGCAAAAGAAAAGAAAAGGAATGAAAACCGAAGTAAAAGAAGGAAAAATGTTCATTGCAGTAGCATTGCGGAAACATTGCTGAAACCGCAATGTTTCAAGTGAAATCCGTAAGTTGACTGATCTTTTTCTGTTATTTTCCGTTATTTCAGGGATTCGTTCTTTCTCCTCCATCCATTTTGAAGTACGACGTTGAGGATGGATGGTTTTCCTTGGCCCAAACGCACCTGCAAATTACTATAAAAGGGGGTCAAAGTAGAGGGTTTGATCATTATCCGAAAGCGTAGAAGTCTCTTCGCAGCTCCATCTTTTCTCCTGTTTTTCTTCTCCGTCTGTTGGTTTGAGAGGTTCAGCTGTTGGAGTCGACAATCTGATAGGAAGGAGAGAAGATTCATCTTCTCTCCTGATTGGATTCATCCAAGCAAGGCTACCCTTTCTTCCCTTTCAGCCGAGGCATTTGCGACGAGGCGTTCAAGCTCAATTACTGCTTTCTGTCTTTTATTTCTAATTTCCAGCTCTGTTTAGTTGTTGTTTCTCTTCCAGTAGCTAGCTCATTTCATTTCGTTGTCTTCTGTCTTTATGCTTTTCACTTTAAGCTTTCCTTTGTTCGATCAAACAATCAAGTAATCAAAGCACAATTCATTATTTCACAGCTTCTTATCTTTTGCTGCTACTTTTTTACCTTGCTGTTTTAAGTTTATTTCTCTTCTAAGCATGTCTACTTCATCTCTTATTTCTGTTCTTTCTATATCCATGAGTAACTAAGTCACATAGGGGCATGCTAATGACAACACTATAGGCTAAAAAATGTGAACCAAGCATGTAGGATAGCTCTCGAAGCATTGAGTGTATGTAAGCTTCATCCCACGGGCAATTTCGATTGGCCATCCATTTTGTCCAAAGAACTCCTAACCTCTGGAAGGAGTAAGATTTCAGAGTCATACACTCATGCTAGCCTTTCAAGGTAGCCAGAAAACGACCTAGGAATAGGCGTTTTCCTAGTACAAACCATATCTTTCTGCTTTAACAAGATGCTTAAGACCTTACTTGGACATGAGTAAACTAAAGAATCTAATGCATGAAATCGGAAGATACATGAGATTGAGTTAGTTTGATGCATAGTGAGTTGATCCAGTACTTGAGAATCGTATAAAAATGCCTATAGAGGAGTCGTTAGTAGCCCTTGTTTCTCCATTTTACACACTTTCGCTGTTAGTAACATTGCGGTAGAATTGTGGTGGGCGGATTTTTGAATATCCACTTAATCTCAAGCTGTCGAGGCTTGCCAAAATACGATTTATAAAGCCTATGACCAAGGCTTTGCAGCCAGTGGTAACAGGGTCGATCCAAGGAATAGGAAGATTGAAATTACTAACGAAATTGGGATTTAATTGATTAATAGATATTTGGTAACGGGGGGTTTTATCATGCAAAGGGGAAATAATGAGAAAGCTAACGAAGAAAGATTAATAAGAAGAGAACGTGTGCACGGTTTGGGAGTCTCGGGATCAATTGTTAAACAAATTCAGTTTATCATTTAATGCTAATAACATGGAATTCAGTTTATTGAGCACGCGGACGACTACCAGAGAAGCCCCAAAGTAGCCGACTCCATGGATTTTAATTAGACCACACAGTTCTAATTACACGTTATCTAATCCTACATCAAGGTGATCAGCCCCAAGGTAAATTTAGACAGTTACTAGCTAACCGCGACGAACATTCTGCCCCGATAAAATTCCTGCGCGCGCCTCCTCCGGAGCGTCTCGACGCCAAGCAAGGTCTCGACGCCAGGGCAGCGTCGAGCTAGCGTCTCGACGCTATCACTCGACGCTTGCTCTCGGGTTTTTCCAGCGTCGAGCCAGCGTCTCGACGTTATAGCTCGACGCTGGCTCTCGAGTTTGGGGCTGAAGCTTTGCCTCTCCAAGGCAGTTTTGGCCCGTTTCTTCACGGAACAAGTTCCCCTCTTCCCGATGCATTCCCGGGGCGCTAAAACTCTGCTTTAAGCACTCGAACAAGCCCAACGGACGCACGAGCTCTTTGCCGCTTTTCTCCTACAAAAGAGATATATTTAATCAATTGAAAGCGGACTTTAGCTATAATTAGGAAGTATTTAATAGCTCCAAAATGGAGTTATCAAACACCCCCAACTTAAACATTGCTAGTCCTCGAGCAAGCACTACAAAGACATTGACTCTAAGGACGCGCTTACATGCATTCTAACTCAAACCTCCATGCATATTGAAATTTAAACACGAGTATAATCATGGAAGCATTTTGTTCATGTATTAACTAGGACATATCAAAAATTAACTCTTGCCCCCTAACGTGTGTGTGTGCTAGTCAACCACTCCTAAACTCACGCAAACTCGGAAAACCTACATGCAACGCACATCCCGTTTTCCCCTACTTCTAGCGTTTAAGAACAGCTACACTTGACTTACACGAGAGAGAGATGCAAATTAAGAGACCTAATTATTTTCTCATTCTTTTTCTTTCTTTTCAAAAGTACTTTGTACTCTTTTATTTGGGTTCTTTGAACCAACTTTTTGTTTCTTTTTCTTTCCTACTCGAGCTGCCTAACACGTCAAACTTAGGCCAAAGCTTCACGTTTTTAAGGACTGACGCTCACTTCTTTTAAGCGCTACTAAGAAGGAGGAGCGCCTCGAGAGGAATTTTCTATCAAACAAGCTTTTCTATTTTTTTTTACATTAGGCTAAGCACATGCTTTTTCAATTAACTTAACCACTAACTCTCATGCAACAAGCTACCTAAGGGTGCCTTTCGGGGTGACAACGAGAATTAGCGCTACAAGCAATTTTTCGAACCTACGGAATCTAGGAAGAAGTTGCTAAGTGCGCGACAAGTGCAAGGGAGCAACAGAAATTTTTTTAAATTTTTTGACATGAACCTAATAAACACAAAACTCATGCAAAAACTCGATTATGAACATGCTCAAATTTCCAACATGCATTTCCTAGGCTATCATAGTCAGAAAACAGTAAACAGAGTCCCAAACACTTCAATATCATTATAGCACTTCTCATCGAACTACACATGCACATCCATCGGACTAACTCCACCCCCAACTTCAAAATTTGGCATTGTCCTCAATGCCAACCAGTCAGATACAACAAAGTAAAAGGGAAGAAGAAATACACTTCTCTGACTCTTGGTGAAGCTGGCGAGGGCGAGGAAACGGCGCACGAACGCATCAGAGCCCAAAATTGTCTTCTCTTCCTCGATTTCTAAAAAAAACAGCAAGCTAATTAATACTAAATTAATCTAAAAAGCAGTAAAAACTGAACTAAAGCATAAAAACAGTCCATCGCTCGGGTGCCTCCGAGAAGCGCAGAATTTTTAAAGTCGGTTGCTCGACTGTATTCTCTCAACAGACTCATCCATAGTCTGTAGGTGCGGGGGACGATCCAGACTTGTCCTTGGCCACACCTTTCCTGCCATCCACCTGAAAAATATTTTGTACTCTTCGTGCCTCGGGGCACGTGAATATCAGAAGTGTTAGTGCAAAAACCAGCATCATTATCACACAAATTTAAATCAGATTTTTTAACAGAGACATGGGAACCATCCCTCAAGCGCGAGGGTAGAATCCCATTCTCATCATGCTCGACAACAGACACATTCCCAACAGTCACAGACGACTTTGACGCATTTATAATAAATTCATTCACCATTCCATCAAATTCTACAGATAAGGCACCCCTATCAACATCTATCTTGACCTTAGCGGTCTTCATAAATGGGCGGCCTAACAAAATAGAAGAGGAAACATGCGAAGAATTCTCATTCATATTCAGCACATAAAAATCGCATGGAAACAGTAAGTCCTTAACTTTGACTAAAATATCCTCAACCTTCCCTAAGGGATGCACATAAGATCGATCGGCTAGTTGGACAACTATATTGGACTCGATTAAAGTACACAATTCAAGTTCTTTAAAAACATCATAAGACATGACATTAATCGAGGCACCGAGATCTAACATGGCATTTTCAATGAATTTAGTACCGATAGTGCATGGGATAGAAAACATACCAGGATCGATGCACTTCGGTGGAAGATTACCTTGGAAGATTGCGGAGACGGTTTCTTTCTTCGTCTCGTCACTTTTTCTCGACATTCTCTTACTCGTACACCACTTCTTGAGAAACTTGGCGTATTTTGGCACTTGGCTTACGGCCTCAAGAAGTGGGATGTTGACCACCACCTTTTGGAAGGTTCGAAGGACCTCCGCATCCTCGGTCTCCAAAGTAGGCTTCACAAGCCGACTCGGGAATGGTGCTCTGGTAACATCCTCAGGTACACTGACCTTCTCATCTTTTCTCACATTCTGAATCTCAGGAGCAGTCGGGGCGGACTTGTTCAGGCTGTCCGTGGCTTCCTTCGCAGCTCTGGTGGAAAGTGACTTCCCACTGCGCAGCTGAATGGCACTCACGTTTTCACATGAGTTTACTGTTGTTTGGGAAGGAAGCTTCCCCGAGCTCTTGCTCTCAATCTCACTGATAGACACTGCCATCTGTGTCAGCTGCTTGTTCAAATTCTGCAGCTCTGCCTTATGAGAATTAAGCTCCGCTCGAGCTTCTTTCTGAAACTGGCTGGTGCTCGTCACGATGGTCCTTACCATCTCTTCAAGTGAGCTGGAGGAGCTCGAGGCTTGAGCCTGGGTGGAAGAATTAGGCCTATCCTGAGACTGGCCTTGGAAGCGAGTTTGTCCTTCCCTGTTCCCATAACTAAAGTTTGGATGGTCGCGCCAACCGGGGTTGTAAGTGTTTGCATATGGGTCGTACTTCCTTGGGTTGGAAGCATACCCCCCGATCGCGTTGACCTCCTCCGCCTCGCGGTGTCCTCCAACGATTTTCTTCAACATACTGCCTATTTCGGCCACCTGGGCCCTCATTTCAGTCATCTCGTGGCTCTGAGCCACGCTGTGCACTTGGCCTTGCCCCCGAATACCGAATTGCTGCGAGTTTGTAGCCATGTTTGCAATCAACTGTTTGGCCTCAACTGGGGTCTTGTCAATCAGTGCCCCTCCACTCGCTGCATCGATCATCTGCCGGTCATGGGGCGTCATCCCCTGGTAAAAGTACTGAATCAATAACTGATCGGCAATCTGATGATGTGGGAAGCTCGCGCACAGGCGCCCGAAACGTTCCCAGTATTCGTGCAGGGACTCACCGACATCCTGGGTGATCCCATAAATCCTCTTCCGCAGAGTGGTGGCCAAGGATGCGGGAAAGTATTTCTCCAAGAATACCCGCTTCATATCCTGCCACGTGGTGATCGATCCGGAGGGCAAGTAGTATAGCCAATCCTTGGCCTTGTCCTTGAGTGTGAAGGGGAATGCCCTCATATTCAATTGCTCCTCCGTGACCCCCGCGGGCTTCATCCCCGCGCAGACGCAATGGAACTCCATCAGGTGTTTGTTCGCGTCCTGACCTGCGTTTCCATGGAAAGAAGGTAACTGGTGAATTAAACCAGATTTCAATTCGAAGTTACCTGCTACCACGGGGTAGTTTATGCACAAAGGCTGCAGGTTCAGGTCTGGCGCTGCCAGTTGTTTAAGCGTCCGTGGCGCATCACCTTGCGCCATCTCGTCAACCAAGAAGGGATTGCCTTCTTCTCTTTCAAACGTTCCTTGCCCCTCCCGGGCTTCTCTACGTAACCGTCGCTCCTCTCTGTCAATCTCTGGGATAAACTGCAAACTACTACCCTCAGAGGAACGGGTCATACACAAACAAAAAATCCAAACATACAAGATACAAACAGAAAAAAAATTTCAGTCAACCATCAATGAATCAAATTCAAACTTCAATCATAAATTCAATCAATTGCCTACATCCCCGGCAACGGCGCCAATTTTGGTGGGCGGATTTTTGAATATCCACTTAATCTCAAGCTGTCGAGGCTTGCCAAAATACGATTTATAAAGCCTATGACCAAGGCTTTGCAGCCAGTGGTAACAGGGTCGATCCAAGGAATAGGAAGATTGAAATTACTAACGAAATTGGGATTTAATTGATTAATAGATTTTTGGTAACGGGGGGTTTTATCATGCAAAGGGGAAATAATGAGAAAGCTAACGAAGAAAGATTAATAAGAAGAGAACGTGTGCACGGTTTGGGAGTCTCGGGATCAATTGTTAAACAAATTCAGTTTATCATTTAATCCTAATAACATGGAATTCAGTTTATTGAGCACGCGGACGACTACCAGAGAAGCCCCAAAGTAGCCGACTCCATGGATTTTAATTAGACCACACAGTTCTAATTACACGTTATCTAATCCTACATCAAGGTGATCAGCCCCAAGGTAAATTTAGACAGTTACTAGCTAACCGCGACGAACATTCGAGCGTGAATTCTAATTGCTAGTAGATTGCCCGCAAACGCCGTATGCAATCAACAATTATCCTACTCGACCCGATACTTCGATTTAGTTCTATCTACCTGTGTTACTTAGTCGAGCAGTGAGAGGCACGGCATCGCTACTCTTTAACATACACAACATGCGAAACTACTCGAGTGTCAATCGGCGTATTTTAACATGCGCGTTGGATTAAGCAAAGTAAATAGATGCAAAGTAAACAGAACCAATATGCATATCAAAACTCAGATTATCAAAACCAAACATGTTTAACAAAATCGCCATAAACTAATCCCAAACCGTCACCCTTACCTTAGCCGCTCATGGCGCGGTTTGTCAATCCCGCTCCAAAGACGACCACGGTAAGAATCATCCACGAGTTACACAGGAAATGGAGCTCACTCGCATGCCAACAATGGCGGAGCTCCACGGAAAATAGAGAGAAAACGAGGAAGAAGAAGATAAAGAAGAGCAAAAATGGTGGAGAGGTGAAGGAGAAGATGCCCAAAATGTGCAGAAAAATCGTCATTTATCTTCTGCCATCGTCGTAGCGTCGAGACGCTAGGCCAGCGTCTCGACGCTGTGCCCTAAGTTTTCCGCGCGCGCGCTCGCGATGGCGTCGCGACGCAAGGCCAGCGTCGCGACGCTGCCCCGATAAAATTCCTGCGCGCGCCTCCTCCGGAGCGTCTCGACGCCAAGCAGGGTCTCGACGCCAGGGCAGCGTCGAGCTAGCGTCTCGACGCTATCACTCGACGCTTGCTCTCGGGTTTTTCCAGCGTCGAGCCAGCGTCTCGACGCTATAGCTCGACGCTGGCTCTCGGGTTTGGGGCTGAAGCTTTGCCTCTCCAAGGCAGTTTTGGCCCGTTTCTTCACGGAACAAGTTCCCCTCTTCCCGATGCATTCCCGGGGCGCTAAAACTCTACTTTAAGCACTCGAACAAGCCCAACGGACGCACGAGCTCTTTGCCGCTTTTCTCCTACAAAAGAGATATATTTAATCAATTGAAAGCGGACTTTAGCTATAATTAGGAAGTATTTAATAGCTCCAAAATGGAGTTATCAAATTGCTGTTCTCGCAATTCTGCTAAGTTAAAAATTCTGCTTGACTACTTTTCTCTTCGTTTATTGATTTCTTCTCTTTTCATTTGAGTTTATCTTTGACTTGCACTTGTTTATGTTGCTACCCTTTACATATTCCTTAGAAATTAGACAACTTAAAACCAATTCTCCCCCATCAAATCCACCCATTCTTTCTTTTCAATACACTTCACGAGTAGCTAATAATAAATCTCTGTGGGAAAACGAATGAAAAAATACTTACTACTTGCTATAAGATCATGTATGCTTGCATGTTCTGAGTGCTCTCTCTCTCTTATTGCTTATTTATTTTACACATTGAGCACGTAACAAGTTTTTGGCGCCGCTGCCGGGGATTTAGTTTAGTGAAAACGAAGTTTGTTAAGTTAGAAAACCAACTCTTAATATCTATTGAAGTTGATCTGTTTTCATTTCTTTTGCAGGTACTATTTGGGTTAGTTTATGAATGAGCCTTCAAGTAGTGATCTAGAGTTCAACCCTGAGCCTGAGAGATTATTTAAGGCTAGAAATAGAGCCAAGAAACGTCTCTTTAAACAACCCCCTTTACCTCAAATAATTGCTGAAACCGCAGAGTCTCCGCAATCATCTCAAGAAGAAATGGATAGATTAGTTCCAAATCCGGTACCTGTCACTCGCAATCCCATCGAAATAGCGAATGACAAGAATAGTGCCATTCTCTCATACCTAGTTCCCATGCCTGGGGAGCTAAACCCAAGTATAATCCGCCCTGAAATCACTGCCAACTCATTCGAGTTAAAGCCAGTGATGTTCCAAATGTTGTCCACTGTGGGACAATTCTTTGGAGTGGAAAATGAGGATCCCCACAACCATCTTAGAAACTTCCTAGGAGTCAGTGATACATTCATCATCTCTGGAGTTTCCCAAGAAGCCTTGAGGCTCTACCTCTTCCCTTACTCATTGAGGGACAAAGCAAAGACGTGGTTAAACTCATTACCCTCTGGATCAGTCCTCAATTGGACAGACTTGGCGGAGAAATTCCTAGTTAAATACTTCCCACCTGATAGGAATTCTACCTTTCGTGATGACATAGTTAAGTTCAAACAAGCTGAGAATGAGTCTCTTCACGAAGCTTGGACAAGGTTCAAGGACCTTCTTCTTAAATGTCCACACCATGGCATTCCATGGTGTATCCAAATAGAGGTCGTTTTCAAAGGATGCAACCCCAGCACCAGACAAGTCTTAAATTCATCTGCTGAAGGTTCCATGTTGTCCAAAAGTTATAATGAAGCCTATGAGATCTTGGAGAAGATCTCAGCATCTCACTGTAGGTGGTCAGATGATCCAATAGAGCCAACTAGAGCTCAAGATAAAGACACACTCAATGCTATGAGTAGTCAAATAAGCGCCCTGACCAACCTAGTAAAACAAATGGCTCAAGCCAATCTCCAAACAAGTGTCAACACCGCCACAGCCATGTCAATGGGCACCCAATCAAGTCAAGGTGAGACACTTATCTGTGGATTCTGTGGGGAAGGGCACCTGTATGAATACTGCCCTGGGAATCCAGCCTCAGTCTGCTATGTTGGAAGCCAACAGCAGCCTAGGAACAACCCCTATTCCAATACTTACAACCCTGGTTGGAGGAACCACCCAAACCTGTCATGGGGTGGCCAACAGAATGCTAACCAAGCTCCTAACCAACCAAGACCGAGTGTAACACCTGGTTTCACTCCCTAACATAACCAATCCATGTATCAAAAACCATACAACCAACCCGTAGGGTCTTCGGTAGAAAACTTACTTAAGGAATACATAGCCAAGAATGATGCCACTCTACAGAGCCAGCAAGCTACTCTTAGGAGCCTAGAGAACCAAATAGGGCAACTAGCCAATGAACTCAAAAGTAGGCCCCAAGGTAGATTACCGGCTGACACTGAGGTGCCAAGGAGAGATGGAAAAGAGCAAGTTCAAGCAATTGAACTTAGGAGTGGGAGACCATTGGTGAGTAACACAAAAGAAGCCCCAAAGAGAGTAGAGAACAAAGAGTCTAGTGCTCCACTGGAGTCTCTGCCAAACCAAGGTCAACCATCACCAAGCACATCAGGACCAAGGCTGGAGCCAATCATAGAGGAGATAGAAGAAATCCCAAGGCCTCCACCTATCCTGAGGCGACCTGAAGTGCCTGCATATGTGCCACCACCTCCATTTCCTAGAAGGCTAAAGAAAAAACAAGAACAGGAAGTGCACTTTAATAAATTTCTAGAAATTCTTAAACAAGTGCATGTTAATATTCCTTTTGTAGAAGTTTTACAGTCTATGCCTTCCTATGTTAAGTTTTTGAAGGATATTATCACTAACAAGAGAATAATTGGTGAGTTTGAAACAGTAAATCTCACTGAGGAGTGCAGTGCCATACTCCAGAACAAGCTACCCAAGAAGGAGAAGGATCCTGGTTCCTTCACCTTACGAGTAGAGCTAGGAGGCAAGCACGTGGGCAGAGCTCTTTGTGACCTGGGAGCCAGCATAAACCTCATGCCCCTATCACTATTCCGCCAGCTAGGAATAAGAGAAGCACGTCCAACCACTGTCACTTTACAACTTGCAGACAGATCCATAGCTTACCCTGAGGGTAAGATTGAGGATATTCTTGTAAAGGTTGACAAGTTTATTTTCCTTGCAGATTTCATTATCCTGGATTATGAAGCAGACAAGGAGGTCCCCATCCTATTAGGCAGACCTTTTCTCGCCACAGGTAGGGCCTTGATAGATGTCCAAAAAGGTGAGCTCACGATGAGGGTTCATGATGAAGAGGTGAAATTTAGTGTATATAAAGCCTTAAGGTACCCCTCTGACTCTGAATCTTGTGCTAGCATGGACATTGTAGATTCATTAATGGAAGAACAGCTGGAGCATGAATTATTAACTAAGCATGCTAATAACTATGTAGAATTAGATTTAACTGATTTGAATGTATCTGAGATAATGGATATACCTGTTGATAAAACACAGCATGTATGTATAAATAATGACTTAACTGATAGATCCTTAAATCCTTTAAAACCATCCATTGAGCATCCACCTGTCTTAGAATTGAAACCTCTACCCACTCACCTCAAGTATGCATACTTAGGAAGTAATGAGACTTTGCCTGTGATTATTTCTTCTAAATTAAGTGAAAAGCATGAGGTTGAACTGATTTTATTGCTTAATCAACATAGGAAGGCTATTGCATGGACTATTGCTGACATTAGAGGCATTAGCCCTTCTTATTGCATGCATAAGATTATACTAGAGGAAGAGCATACACCCCGAGTAGATCACCAACGTAGGTTGAACCCCTCTATGAAAGAGGTAGTTAAAAAGGAAATCATAAAATGGTTAGATGCTGGTGTGATCTTCCCTATAGCTAGTAGCCAGTGGGTGAGTCCTATACAATGTGTACCTAAGAAGGGGGGGATGACTGTGGTAGTCAATGAGAGCAATGAACTGATTCCAACTAGGACTATCACAGGATGGAGAGTTTGCATGGATTATAGGAAATTAAATAAGGAAACCAAAAAAGACCACTTCCCTCTACCATTCATTGACCAGATGTTAGATAGGATAGCTGGTAGATCCTACTACTGCTTCTTAGACGGTTATTCAGGATATAACCAGATCACTATAGATCCCAAGGACCAAGAAAAGACTACCTTCACTTGCCCTTTTGGAACTTTTGCCTTTCGCAGAATGCCTTTTGGCTTATGCAATGCACCGACAACATTCCAAAGGTGCATGTTGGCAATCTTCTCTGATTTGGATGAGTCCATGATAGAAATATTCATGGATGATTTTTCAGTCTTTGGGGATTCATTCACAAACTGTCTAGAGAACTTAGGACAAGTCCTGGCTAGGTGTGAGGAGACGAACCTAGTCCTAAATTGGGAGAAGTGCCACTTCATGGTGGACGAAGGGATTGTCTTAGGTCATCGAGTGTCTAGGGCAGGTGTAGAGGTCGATAGGGCAAAAATTGAAATAATAGAGAAATTGGTAGAACCTCAAAATGTCAAAGCCATTAGAAGTTTCTTAGGGCATGCTGGCTTCTATAGAAGGTTCATTAAGGACTTTTCTAAGATCTCCAAGCCTTTATGTGAGCTTCTAGAGCTAAACAAACCATTCATCTTCTCTAAAGAATGTTTCCTAGCCTGGAAAACCCTTAAGGAAGCACTAGTCAAAGCACCTATTATAGTAGGGCCTAATTGGGATCTCCCCTTTGAGATGTTATGTGATGCTAGTGACTATGCTGTAGGGGTTATGCTAGGACAAAAGATCGACAAGTTAACACACCCTGTATACTATGCTAGTAAGACACTTAATGAGGCACAATGTAATTACACAACCACTGAGAAGGAGATGCTAGCTGTAGTGTTTGCTTGTGAGAAGTTTAGGAATTATATTGTAGGAACTAGGACCATCGTGTACACTGACCATTCTGCTTTGAAGTACCTCATGAGAAAGGCTGATGCTAAGCCTAGGTTGATTAGATGGGTGTTATTGCTGCAAGAGTTTGATTTAGACATTAGAGATAAGAAAGGATGTGAAAATGTGGTTGCGGATCATCTTTCTAGATTGCAGCATAATTGCGGAAAAATTGCGGAAACCGCAATTTCTGATGCTTTTATTGATGAACATGTCTTTGTATTGACTCATCGTGATAACGATGAGGAACCTTGGTTTGCTGACATTGCTAACTTCCTTGCATCGCAGGTACTACCAACTTTCAAGGGAGGACAAGAAAAGAAGAGGTTCCTTCATGAAGCAAGGAAATTCATATGGGATGATCCCACACTTTACAAGACATGTGCTGATGGTCTGCTAAGGAAGTGTGTTTCAGCTGCTGAAGCGAAGTCTATGCTGCAGCACTGCCATACAGCACCCTATGGTGGACATTTTGGTGGTCAAAGAACAGCTGCAAAGGTGTTCCAGAGTGGCTACTATTGGCCAACAATCTTCAAGGATGCCCACAACTATGCACACAGCTGTGATGAATGCCAGAGAACAGGTAACCTTAGCCGAAAGGATGAGATGCCTCTCACTTACATCTTAGAGTTGGAGCTCTTTGATGTGTGGGGCATCGACTTCATGGGACCATTTCCCCCATCATCAGGTAACCTTTACATATTGGTAGCAGTAGACTATGTATCTAAGTGGGTAGAGGCCATAGCATGTCCAAATAATGATGCCAAAACAGTCATAAGATTCTTGCATAGACACATTTTTACTAGATTTGGGACACCTCGTGCTATAATCAGTGATGAGGGGACACATTTCATTAACAAAGCTATGGAGAGAGTGTTGGCTAAGTATAATATTAGACATAGAGTAGCCACCCCTTATCACCCACATTCGAATGGACAAGCTGAAATTTCAAATAGGGAGATTAAAAACATACTAGAAAAAGTGGTCAAACCCAATAGAAAGGATTGGTCGTTTAAACTCGAGGATGCACTTTGGGCATATAGGACTGCATATAAAACACCCCTAGGTATGTCTCCTTATAGACTTGTGTATGGCAAAGCATGTCACTTACCATTCGAATTAAAAATTAAAGCATTTTGGGCACTAAAGGAGTTGAATTATTGCGTGACCGATGCGGGAACATTGCGGTCTTTGCAATTACATGAGCTTGATGAGCTTAGACATATGTCCTATGAAAATGCTAAAATGTATAAGGAAAAGACCAAGATTTGGCATGATAGTAGACTTAGGATTAAGGACTTCAAGAAAGGCCAGCTTGTCTTATTATTTAATTCACGATTGAAATTATTTCCAGACAAACTTAAGTCTAGATGGTCAGGTCCATTTGTAATAACTAATGTGTTTGTTCATGGTGCAATCGAGATTAAGAACCTGCAGCAAGGGCAACCGTTCATGGTTAATGGTGCAAGATTGAAGCACTACTATGAGGAAGGACATGTGAAGACTCTCTCGGCCTTCCTCTTGACTGAAACGTGAAAATAAGAACGAGAGAGGACGAGTGATCACTGTGCTCGTCCATGCGAGGCCAATGCCTTAGTTTATTTTTTGCTATTTTTCCGGTTATTGTTTGTGTATATTGTTGTGTGATTTTAATTACGGATTTAATGTTAATTTTATTTCTTTTTGTAGGGAATCGATAGAGGGAATCAAGGAGATCAAATCAAGATAAAAAATCGAGGGAGATATTGGGCCAAATCAAAGATTCAGTTGAGAGAAGATTGGCATTTAAACTCAGAAAATCTCCAACGGTCACTAAAATTGCGCTGGATTTGCAGAATCCGCAACGGAAATAGCCGTTGGGATTTCCATCATTACTTATATCCGTTAGAGGCGCGATGATCCGTACGCTTTCCCCATTATCTGAACTCCAAGAAATCTCTCTCCCTCTTCATCTGCAATTCTTCTTTCCAGATTCCCACGATTCAACAACGGTGCTAACGAGAGCTGAAAGATCTGCGTCTAAGAAGAGGGCTGACGACGCTGAAATTGCTGCGAGGGAAGCACTTCTTGCCCTTGCAGATGCTGAGGCTGCGCGCACTGAACGACTCCCCAAACTGCCGATCCGCAAGAAGAAGTGGAAGGTAGTTACGGAGATACCTGCTGGACCCTCTGAACCAGCAAGAACACCCAAGAAACGCAAGTGGAGCATGGCGGTGGCCGAAGAAGCAAGCAAGAAAAAGACTCCCTCTGTGGATAGTCAAGAAAGTGACCGTCGGTCACACGAGTCAGCCAAGCAGAGCTCTTCGCCATCTCCACCAGCGCGAAGCCCTGAGCTTCCTCCATCGCCGCAGAGTTCTGAACACACCCCACCAGCAGAGAGCCCTGAAGCATCACCCACGTCCCCACAACCTGACCCTGAATTTCCATATGGAGAGTATCAAGAATCGACGCAGGGTAGTGGGGAAGCTGAGGAAGAAGAGGTCTTCTCTCCTTTAAGGGAAGCCAGCCCTGAGAGCCCTGCGCAGAGGGATGATTCGATGGACGAGACACTGGGGGATTGCCTCCAGCAGATCACAACCAAGGCAAGGTTGAAGAGGAAGGCAGCCAAGGTTGTCAAGGCCAAACGGCCAAAGAAGTCCAAGAAAAAGAAATCCAGGAGGGCGCCTTTATCAGAGAAGGGGAGTGATGAGCCGTCTCTGAAGAAGCTCAAGATTGAGGCTGCTGAGTCAGCCAAACCGAAAGACAAAGGGAAAGCCAAGCTTTACCCTGAAGATGAGCCTCAATCAGTGAGGTACGTGTCCTCTGATACTGAGTCCAGAGGCACTGAGTTGAGGAAGAGGGAACTGCTGCACGAGAAGGGATTCCTAGACGCCCTCACAGACCTGCCGCAATTCTTGCGCGCAGGGATCACGAATCACGGCTGGGAGGAGCTGTGCAGACCACCCAATCCAGCCTACTCCAGCATGGTGTATGACTTTTACGCCAATTTGATGAATCCTGAGGATGGCCTGTCTGTGGTCAGAGGAGTCGAGGTGGACTTCTCAGCGAAGGCGATCAACGAAGCCTATGGCCTCAAGGGCCAAAAACACACTGACTATGCAAGGATCGTTGATGAGCCAACAGAAGCTGTCCTGGAGGAGGCAATTCGGATCATTGGCCAGCCAGAGGCATCGTGGACAGTATCGCGCAATGGGAGGCACACTCTCATGAGTGCCAACCTCACAGCCAAGGCGGCTGTATGGTTTTCATTTGTGCGCAGGAAGCTGTCCCCAGTGACCCATGAGACCACCATCAACCAAAGCAGATCGCTGCTGGTCTACGCGATCATGCGAGGTCTCACAATCAACGTGGGCGAGGTCATTGCAGCCTCAATTGCTGACTGCGCCAAGAAGGGTAAGGGCCCACTTTTCTTTCCTAATACAATTACTAAGCTCTGCTTACGTGCAGGGGTCCCAATCGAGCGAATGGAAAGGCAGCTGGCCTACACAGGGCACTTGGAGCTCCCCACAGGCTTGAGGATGCGAAGGAAGAGGAACATGGAGTTCGAGCTGGATGGCCTGGCTGCTGCTCAGTCGCTGTCCATGGCCTGCCTGATGGATCTGCAGAAGAGGGTGGCTCAATGGGCCACATATGCGCAGGCAAGGGACAAGGAGGTTGCTGACCAATTGGGATGCATCCTTCCTGAATTCCCCACGAACCTCCTGACCCCATGGGCGCCACCAAGACCAAGAAGGAATGATGATGAGGAAGACATCTGAGTGCTAGGCACTCAAGGGAGTATTGCTGTTCCCTTAAAATAAAAAGAAAAAAAATCAAACTGCTTTTTGTTGAACCATGTGAATTATGCTGTTTTGAGTTAGTATCTTGATCTGTTTTAGTTCTTTAATTGTAGTATTTACATTTGTTTAGTGTAGTCTGATGGTAGCTGAATAGGTAGAGTAGTTTAGTTTCATTTTTGTATAGCTTGAATGACTGGAAAAAGCATGCATAGGGGCCCTGATCACTGATATATCTGCCCTGTATCTATTGCGAAATAATTGCGGAATCCGCAATTTTTATTAGTAAATGCCTGTTTTTGACTGATTGTTTAGCTAGGCTGGGTCTGTTTAAATTCTGTCTTTTGCTGCTATCTTGACTGCCTTATATAGCTTATCTAAATGCATGCTGGATGAGTGTCATAAGACACCTTTGATAGTTTAAATTAGCCTCTTAAACGTGCTCAGCATGAATAGCTTTAAGTCCTTACCTGCCTGTTTTTACGAATTTCTGCTGCTGTGATATTTACTTTTAGAATGTTCTGTCTATGCCTAGGGCTTTTAGATTCTCTTTGTTTTACCTTAGACTAGATGCTTCTAGGACAAGTTTGGGGGTGTGCCACCTCAGACACTCATTGGGGACAATGAGTAGTTTAAGTTTGGGGGAGGCCACCCTAGGCCTAGGAACATTCCTCTCTCCCTTAAAGCATAAGCATTCTTCTTCTCCTTTACAAAAAAAATGATGAGCTGAAAAAAAAAAATGAAAAATAGAATAAAGAGGGGAGTCTCTCTTAGGTTGCTGAGTAATCAGTGCCAAGTGTGTAACCCACAAGTGGCATTGCATCAAAAGGCAACCAAAGGAGAGGCTCCACCAAAGTAAGAAAGAAAAAAAGGAAGAAGTAGGGAAGAAGAATGTATACCTAGGAGTTGCAACTTTGTGGCTTAGATGTCCTGAATAAAAAGAACTCTGATCCTCAATTAGCTGAGCACAAAGTTGTAGCTTGTAGGGTTGTTTAGGGAGATGAATGTATGTCCAATGTAGTGATGCCAGGGTTTAGGTTGTTCTCTAAAAGTACTACTGTCACTGTTAATACTAAGACTGGCATGACTCTAAGGAATCCTAAGTAATTCAAAAGTAAAAGCTAGAAGCATGTACTGAGTCTAGGGTAAAGCTAGGTAGAATTTGAAACCTTAGGGATAGATGCACGATATGATAAAAGGAAGTAGATCAGTCGTAGGGAGTTAAGGAAACAGCAGGAGTATTAGGCGTGCAAAGTCAGAAGAGGCAATATAAAAGGATAGTTGTAAACTTAGAAGTGTGTCACAGGACAACACTGCTATAGATAGGAATGTAGGGGAGTCAGTAAGTGGTTAAAGAAGATGAAACAGCAGCCTAGGCAAGTCCTTAGATTGCTCGAGGACGAGCAAAACCTTAAGTTTGGGGGTGTGTTACGTCTCCAAAAGTGACCTTTTTAGGACTTATTTATCTTAGAAAGATGTACACTCTTAGGTGTTTTTGATAGGATTTAGCTTAAACCTATGCTTATATATGAGAATTAGAAGAAGGTAGCTAAATTAGGACTTGTGTGCAAAAGGAAAGAAAAGGAATGAAACCTGAAGTAAAAGAAGGAAAAATGTTCATTGCAGTAGCATTGCGGAAACATTGCTGAAATCGCAAAGTTTCAAGTGAAATCCGTAAGTTGACTGATCTTTTTCTGTTATTTTCCGTTATTTCAGGGATTCGTTCTTTCTCCTCCATCCATTTTGAAGTACGACGTTGAGGATGGATGGTTCTCCTTGGCCCAAACGCACCTGCAAATTACTATAAAAGGGGGTCAAAGTAGAGGGTTTGATCATCATCCGAAAGCGTAGAAGTCTCTTCGCAGCTCCATCTTTTCTCCTGTTTTTCTTCTCCGTCTGTTGGTTTGAGAGGTTCAGCTGTTGGAGTCGACAATCTGATAGGAAGGAGAGAAGATTCATCTTCTCTCCTGATTGGATTCATCCAAGCAAGGCTACCCTTTCTTCCCTTTCAGCCGAGGCATTTGCGACGAGGCGTTCAAGCTCAATTACTGCTTTCTGTCTTTTATTTCTAATTTCCAGCTCTGTTTAGTTGTTGTTTCTCTTCCAGTAGCTAGCTCATTTCATTTCGTTGTCTTCTGTCTTTATGCTTTTCACTTTAAGCTTTCCTTTGTTCGATCAAACAATCAAGTAATCAAAGCACAATTCATTATTTCACAGCTTCTTATCTTTTGCTGCTACTGTTTTACCTTGCTGTTTTAAGTTTATTTCTCTTCTAAGCATGTCTACTTCATCTCTTATTTCTGTTCTTTCTATATCCATGAGTAACTAAGTCACATAGGGGCATGCTAATGACAACACTATAGGCTAAAAAACGTGAACCAAGCATGTAGGATAGCTCTCGAAGCATTGAGTGTATATAAGCTTCATCCCACGGGCAATTTCGATTGGCCATCCATTTTGTCCAAAGAACTCCTAACCTCTGGAAGGAGTAAGATTTCAGAGTCATACACTCATGCTAGCCTTTCAAGGTAGCCAGAAAACGACCTAGGAATAGGCGTTTTCCTAGTACAAACCATATCTTTCTGCTTTAACAAGATGCTTAAGACCTTACTTGGACATGAGTAAACTAAAGAATCTAATGCATGAAATCGGAAGATACATGAGATTGAGTTAGTTTGATGCATAGTGAGTTGATCCAGTGCTTGAGAATCGTATAAAAATGCTTATAGAGGAGTCGTTAGTAGCCCTTGTTTCTCCATTTTACACACTTTCGCTGTTAGTAACATTGCGGTAGAATTGCTGTTCTCGCAATTCTGCTAAGTTAAAAATTCTGCTTGACTACTTTTCTCTTCGTTTATTGATTTCTTCTCTTTTCATTTGAGTTTATCTTTGACTTGCACTTGTTTATGTTGCTACCCTTTACATATTCCTTAGAAATTAGACAACTTAAAACCAATTCTCCCCCATCAAATCCACCCATTTTTTCTTAACAATACACTTCACGAGTAGCTAATAATAAATCTCTGTGGGAAAACGAATGAAAAAATACTTACTACTTGCTATAAGATCATGTATGCTTGCATGTTCTGAGTGCTCTCTCTCTCTTATTGCTTATTTATTTTACACATTGAGCACACAACAGAAGACAATACAACCAATCTTTTGCCTTTTCCTTCAAAGTGAAAGGAAAGGCCCTCAAGCACAGTTGGTCTTCTGTCACTCTTTGGGGCATCATCCCCGAACATACCAGATGGAATTCCTTAAGATGCTTCTGAGGATCCTCACCTGCATTACCACAAAAAGAAGGTAGTTGGTAAATTAATCCAGATTTTAATTGGAAATTACCTGGAACTACCAGATACACTATACACAGTGGTTGGCGGTCTACGTCTGGTAATGCCAACTGCCTCATGGTTCTTTGATCCTCGAAATTAGCCTCAGCCTCCATCTTTTCCACTCTCCTCATAATTAAAATAAAACTGTATACACAAACTTAAAAGAACCTGGTCATACTGTACAAGAAGAATAAAAATAAACAGAAACCAAGAAAATGAAAATAAAAAGAAATAAAAAGAAATAAAATTATTTACAAAAGAAAAATAAAATAAAATAAAAACACAAAACAAATAAAATTCAATCAATCAAGATTATATTTTTGCTCCCCGGCAACGACGCCAATTTTGGTAGAGCACTTTATGTGGTACTCCAAATTCAAGCTGTCGAAGCTTGCCAAAATACAATTTATAAACCCGAATGCACCGAGCAATTTGCAGCTAAGTGGTAACGGGGTCGATCCGCAGGGAACAATTAATAATCCTAATTTAATTTAATTAAATTTGCAATGATAAAAATAGGGGGATTTTGTTTGGAAAAATCAGTGGCGAAAACTAAATTACGCTAACGGAAAATTAAAACGGGAAGTATGAAATTGACGAATTCGATTGATTAGCAAGTGTCGGGATTGATCTAATGTATTTTGGTTCATTGATTAACATGTGAATTAGCCGAGACGTTTCATGCACACAAAATGTTATGTCCCAAACGGGTCCAAAACATCCCAATGAATTAATTAGGTAAATGCAATCCTAATTAAACATGCCCACTAATTAATCTAAGTTCATGACTCTTAAATTAATTAACAAACAGTAACGGGTACCATTGAGACGAATTAGTCCTAGAACTAATTCGATTTATCCCTTAGTCTTAAGCCCGCCGTGAGAACGTTAATCAACTCCTACCCCCAACCGTCACTTGGGCTCGAATCGATTAGCCACGAGCTAGACTTTCGCTACTAAGTATTGAGGTTTGTCAGAAATCAATATTAGCCAACTAAGCATGCGTAACTAATTATGGACGTCACTCCCAATCAGAAAGGCAAGTTATTCGTTCTTAATACAGACCAAGAGATGCAAGAAAATCATTCATTCATGCAAAACATTCAATTAAGCTCTAATCTCACCTAATACAAAAGATAATCAATCCCTAAACTTAACTAATCAACCACTAACCTCTTTAGCTATCCATGGAGATGAAGGTTGCCCAAGCATCCATGGAGATTGTATTCAACATACAACCCAAAAATGGGCAAAAACCAGAAAAATGGGGAAGAAAGTGGCAATCCCGAGGGGAAAAGAGAAGAAGATCCGTTAAAAATCGTAAAAATATGAATTTATATCCGTCGGAGCGTCGAGACGCTAGGGCAGCGTCTCGACGCTGTGCCCTAAGTTGGCCGCGCGCGCGCTCGGGGTAGCGTCGCGACGCTGGCGGCGTTGAGCGAGCGTTGAGACGCGCGCGCTCGACGCTGGCGCTCGTCCGTCTTCGGAAATCGTCGGGGCGGCGTCGAGACGCTAGGACAGCGTCTCGACGCTTCGCAGCGTTGAGCCAGCGTCTCGACGCTGTCGCTCAACGCTTGCTCTCGGGTTTAGTGGCCAAATTTTGCCTTTCAATGGTAAATTTTGCCATTTCTTCAATTCTTCAAGCCCCTTCAATCCCGATGCATCCATAAAGCTCTAAAACGTCGTTTTTAGCCTCGAAACACGTCCTCGGACTCCTCGAGCTCTCTACTATGAAATCACCTACAAGAAGGCATTTTAATCAATATTTGTCATGGTTTTAGCTATAATTAGGGAGTAAATAATAACTCTATTTTGGAGCTATCACCTTCCATGGAGATTAGATGAATTCAAGCTCCCATGGAGGCTTTGAACTTCATACAGCAACAAAGGGGGAAGAAAAGCTCCAAATACTAGCTACAATGGCGGAAAAATAAGAGAAAACCGAGAGAGAGATGACTTAAAATCGGTAAAATGGGTTTTATAACCCGTCGTAGCGTCGAAAAGCTGCGCCCTAAAATTCCAGCGCGCGCCTCTTCGGAGCGTCGCGACGCCACGGGCTAGTGTCTCGACGCTTGCTGCTCAACGCTAGCTCTCGGGTTTGAGCTCCAACTTTTGCCATTTTTTTGGCACTTTTGGCAATTTCTTCTTTTTTTGAGCCCTCTCGATCCCGAAGCATTCCCGAAGCTCTAAAACGACTTCCTTAGCCTCGAAACACGTCCAACGAACACCACGAGCTCTTTGCCGCGAATCACCTAAAAACAAGGCAAATTACACAATTAAACACGACTTTTAGCTAGAGTTAGGGAGTGAAATATAGCTCCAAAATAGTGCTATCCAGTATTTAAAAACACACCTATTTACAAACCACGAGTTTTAGGACATAAAACCCAACACTCTCTATGCACAATTGATGGTCGGACGAAAATGCATAATAACTTGAAGGAAAAACCTATTCAGAAAGCTTGCACAAATGCTTGCTAAAACATGAACGGATTAATTACTTCATACTCATAATCTTTCCCTTTAGTGGTTTAGCTCAACATGCTACAGGATAAGGGCTCAAAATGGCTCAATGAAAAACATAATGACAGCAACAAGAAATACTAAAAACAGAGTTCAAACTAGAAGATGAAGAGAGAAAAGCTAAAGCGATTTCAAGTCGACGAGAAAGGTCTTCACAGCTCGACTTCCTTTTTCCGACGACTGGAATCAACAATAGCCTTATTCTCCGACAACTCTACTCCAAAGGGAAAAACTGGAAACTCTCTAAAAGAAGCTAAGAAAAATGTCTCTCTAGAAAAAACTCTCTACCCCCCAAAAACCGAATTCTAAAATGGATCCCCCTTTCTCTTGCGGCTACACCATCCTTAAATCATCCAAAAGTTTTCCTTAAAACAAGCGAAATCATCTCATTGGCTGAAAAAAAACATATTTTATTTTCTGCTCGTACGGTGGTGGACAACTTGTCTAGCAAGCCACTTGATCAGGTACACTTTTCGCTAGGATTTTGCTTGCACAACTGTTACGTCTCCAAAAGTGTATATTTTAGGGACTTAGTTGCTATAGAACTGGGTGAACTCTTAAGCATTTTTGGTAGAATTTAGCCTAAACATGTGCTTTTATATGATAATTTATAGAATGAAGCTAAATCAGGACTTATGTGTAAAAGGAAGGAAAAAGAACCAAAAACAAAGCTAAAGAGTTGAAATTTCCATATTGTAGAAACATTGCGAAAACATTGCTGTCTCAGCAATGTTTTAAGTGAAAATTGTTAAGTTGTCTAACCGTTTTCCATTTTGTTACGATCTTTCAGCCGCCCATTTTTTCTCCTGCTGCCACGTGGAAGGTCGTCGTTCAGAATGGATGGTTCTCCTTGGCTGAAGACTACCTGCAAAACACTATAAAAGGAGGTCAAGGGGGAAGGACAGAAACAAGCTTGGAAGCGTAGAACTCCCATCTCAACGCATTTTCTGCTCTTTTCTCTCTTCCGTTTATTGGCGTGAAGGAATCAACTGTTGGCATCGATAATCTGAGAGGAAGAAGAGAAGATCCTTCTTCTCTTCTGATTAGATTCATCCCCAAACAAAGCTCCCTTCTCCCTTCATCCGAGGCGCTTGCGGCGAGGGTTCACGCGCACGATTTACCTGCTTTCTGCTACTTTCTGTCTTACCTTTTCGCTACTGATTGTTGCCATTTGCTTTAGTTTGCTACATTGTTTCAATTCGTCTTCGGTTGTTTAGTCTTTATTGTTTTTCAAGCACTACATTTTAAGCTCTGAATCTTACGCAATAGAGAAGTTATTCGCATACTTCGCAACTCTCTTTACTGCTCTCTGTCTTCTTTTGCTGTCATTGAAATTCTATTAAGCATGTTTAATCAATCAAGTCTCTCCACTCCATCTTCGTCCATGAGTAACTAAACCACATAAGGGTCTGCTAATGATGAATCTGTAGGTAGGAATATGTGAATTCAGCATGTAGGATAGCGCCAAGTGCATTGAATGTATGTGTGCTTCATTCCACGGACAATTTCGATTGACCATCCATTTTGTCTAAAGAACTCCTAACCTCTGGAAGGAGTAAGAGTTCAGAGTCGTCCATTCATGCTAGCCTTTCATGGTAGCCAGAAAACGACCTAGGAATAGGCGTTTTCCTAGCACAAATCATTAACTTGCTTATATAAATAGATGCTTAAGCCTTACTTGGACATGAGTAAACTAAAGGATCTAATGCATGAAATCGAGAGATACATGAGAATGAGTTAATTTGATGCATGATAAGTTGATCTACTGTTGAAGAATCGTATGAAAAAACCTATAGAGGAGTCGTTAGTAGCCCTTGTTTCCACACTTTACCCTTAAAACGCTGTTAATACAATTGCTAGAAAATTGTTGTCTGCGCAATTTTCTTAGTTTAAACTTTTCCTTAGTCATTTTCCTTAGCTTTTTGTTTTGCGATTTTATTGCTAGTTAATTGCTTTCTCCGCAATTCTTTTTCTCCTACATTCAAGTTAACCTCTTTACTTGTCTTTGTTTATGCTTGCATATCTCGCACGTTCTTTATTAGTTAGGCACATTAATCCAAATTTTACCCCATTTAAACCATCCTTTCTAATTTAACATCTCACTTCGCTAGTAACTAAGAATAAATCTTTGTGGGAAATCGAATGAAAAAATACTTATTACTTGCTACAAGACCATGTATGCTTGCATGTTCTGAGTGCTCTCACATTGCATTTTAATTTACACATTGAGCACGCAACAAGTTTTTGGCGCCACTGCCGGGGATTGATAGCTCCAAATTAGAGCTATTATTTACTCCCTAATTCTAGCTAAAACCATGCTCGATATTGATTAAAATGCCTTTTTGTAGGTAAACTCATGATAGAGAGCTCGAGGAGTCCGAGGACGTGTTTCGGGGCTAAAAGTAACACTTTAGAGCTTCATGGACGCATCGGGAGCCAAGGGGCTTGAAGCAATGAAGAAATGGCAAAATTTGCCATTGAAAGGCAAAAGTTGGCCATCAAACCCGAGAGCAACATTGCATGGGCGGCAGCGTCGAGACGCTAGCTCGACGCTGCCAGCGTCAAGACGCTGGTCAAGCGTCTCGACGCCGCCCAGACATCATCCGACGCACGCGCGCGCGCCCCCAGCGTCGAGACGCCACCCGAGGGTCTCGACGCCGCCCCGATTGCCACACGCAGACAAAGCGCGCAGAAGCGTCGAGACGCCGCCTGAGGGTCTCGACGCTTGCCCGACATTTTTCCGGATTTTGAAGCGCCCCAGCGTCGAGCGCGCGCGTCTTAACGCTCGCTCAACGCCGACGGCGTCGAGACGCTGCCCTAGCGTCTCGACGCTACCCCGTGCGCGCGCGCTGCCAACTTAGGGCACAGCGTCGAGACGCTGCCCTAGCGTCTCGACGCTCCGACGGCTTTAAAAGCCTTCTTCTCCGTTTTTTGCCGCACTCCTTCTTGGATTTTGGTTTTTCCACCATTGTTAGGCTCGGGTGGGAGCTCTAAACTTGTATATCTTCCATTATACCTTCAATAAAGCTTCAACATTGGTGATTTTGCTTGATTTGCACAACGGGGAGCTAAGGTAAGTGCTCTAATTTGAGGTTAGGGGTGAATTTTGATGCGTTTCATGAGGGTTCGTTCTTAATTCCGTGACTTAGCATGACTGATTGGGCGAATTTATTTCTTCTAAGCATATCACATGAATGTGTTTGAATGATTTAGGCCTAGACACCCTTGATTTCCAGCATGTTTGATTGTTAAAGATTATGATGCCGTGCCTCTCTTAATCGCCAAGTAACACGGATAAGTTGAGCCATAGGTAATGTGGGTTTCCAGTTGATCTTTGGCGGCAATTTATCTTGAACGAAATAGGCAAATCGGAATATTAGCTCAGGCGTCCTAGTTAAACATCCGTCGTAATGCTCCCGTTACTGTCAATTAGTCAATATGGGTGGCGTTTGCCCCCTATTAATTCATTGCCACGTTTAATTAGGATCGAACATTCGTCTCTGTTCTTTACTTAATTTAGGATTGATCCCCTTAGATTAATAAAAGAACAGTCCGCTTTGCACTCCACGTTTCTAATTAATTATTTGGGTTACTTGTATTAGTAGTTTCGTGCAAGTAAATTACGTGTTCAATTATGCTCTTGTTAAGTATGTTTGAATCCCAATGAATTGAGTCGCATCAAAGTGAACCCCGACCCTTAAAATTAGGAGCACGTGTTCCGTTTAATTTTCCACGCTTTACTTTTCGCATTTATTTTTCCGTTAGTTTATATTCAGTCAAACCCCCTTTTTATTTGCTTTTGAGTCAATAGTTTTAAAGACAAATAGAAGTTAGTTAAGAGGAAATAATTTAGGTTCCCTGTGGTTCGACACCCGACTACCACTAGCTGCAAAGCTCTGTTGTAGCGGAGTTATAAATGTATTTTGGCAAGCCTCGACAGCTTGAATTTAGAGTACCCCAAAAGTACCTCTACCAAAATTGGCGCCGTTGCCGGGGAACCATTTAGTTTCTCTTAGTTAAATTTTATTTGTTCAAAAACCACAAAAATATTTTCCTTTTCTTGTGTCTTCTTGTTTTAGCATGGCAGATCTTCTACAGCAATTTTGGGGGCGAGCTACGAAGATGAGCGCCGAAGACTTTCTCCCCATTTCTGGAGAGGAGGTCATTATCAAGATGTACCCCGATTTTGATGAAGGAATTGTGGAATTTCTGACATTCGAAGACAAGAACAGTGAGACCGAGGAGGATGAGCTTGACCTCGAGGAGCATCCCGAAGAGATTAGTGATGCGAACGAGCTAAGGAGTGGAGCTAAGACTTCTCCAAAGTTGGTTACTCTAGAAGAATTTCTAGCAGAATATCTCTCAGATGAAGAGGAACCCGGAGAGTTTTATAAGGTAAGTATGTCTCCACCGATTGATTTTGACTTGGAGCATGATTTTTGCATTGAAAATTTATTTGAAAATTCATGCGCTGATGAGCTCGAGCGTCTGTCTGATACTGAGAGTATTTTAGGAAATCTTTTCTTTGAGGATGTAGAACAAGCATGCTATGAAAATGTTGATGTGATGGATGAGGAAGTGGCAATTGTGCCTTTAGATTATTTATCTCCTTGTGCTATGCCTCGTGATAATTCATGTAATCTAGGAGATTTATCTTGCATGCCCCCCTCCATCTGTACCTCTGTTAATGTTGGTTGCCTCGGGAATTTTGATGTGATCCCTCCTTTGGTCGAGTCTTTATTTTCTGTTGAGTCAGTTGAGTCTGCTTTTATTTTGTTTGAGTCTGTTGAGTCTTTTATTTTCCCATATATGAAAAATACCAAAAAAATAACAACTCTGTCCGGCTGCCTCGAAAAGTCGAAGAGCTTGCTCCTCTTAGCAGGCTTCGTTGATTCAAGGAAGAAGGGGCCGAAGAAATACGAAAATTTTTACGTACCCTGACAGAGAGGAGGACACGTCGAGCATAACGACGTTAAAAATTTGCGCTTCTTGGGAGGCAACCCATTAGTATTTTAAATTCATGTTTTTACTTTTAGTTTTTATTTTCCTAGCTTAGCTTTTTCTTGCTTTCTTTTGTAGGAGTTTTGTGGCTTAAGGATCGGATCAGTAGGCGAAGAGTGCACCGCTCCAACCAACAACCTAACAAAATTCAGGGGAGGTTTTCTGTTCCCTTTTATTTTGTGCATTTTAACTGCTTAGTCTGAAATGTTGATACATAGAGGACTATGTATAATTTTAGGTTGGGGGTGGAGTTGTATGTTGGATGGATTCCATGTGCAGTTTGTTGAGTAGTGCTAATTTAAAATTTGAAGTGCTTGGGACTCTGTTTATATGTTTTCTGATTATGACGATCTAGGAAGTGTCTTTTTGGAATCTGAGCATTTGCATAATCTAGTTTTTGCATGATGTAGCTTTGCATTTATTAGGTTCATGTCAAAAATTTTAAAATTTTTCCTGTTACTCCCTTGCATCTATCGAGCACTTAGCAACCTCATCCTAGACTCCGTAGGCTTAGTTGATTGCATGTAGCATTAATTCTTGTTGTCACCCCGAAAGGCACCCCTAGGTAGCTTGTTGCATGAGAGTTAGTGGTCGATTAATCGAATAGCTTGCGCTAAGCCTAAATAAAAAAAATAGAAAAGCATGTTAGCAAGAAAATTCTCTCGAGGCGTTCCTCCTTTTTAAAGTGCGCACTTAAAAAGTGAACGTTAGTCCTTAAAAATGTGAAGCTGAAGCTTAAGTTTGACATGTTAGGCAACTCGGGATGGGAAAGAAAAAGAAAATAAAAAGTTGGGTTCAAAGAACCTTAACAAAGAGTACAAAGTACTCAAAGAAAAGAGAAAGGAATTAGAAAATTTTAGGTCTCTTAATTTATTACTCTCTCTCGTGTAAGTCAAGTTTAGACTGTTCTTAATCGCTAGAAGTAGGGGGAAAACGGGATGATATGTTGCATGTGGTTTTTCCAGGCTTACGATGGTTTAGGATAGGTTGGCTAGCACACACACACGTTAGGGAGCAATAGTTAATTTTTGATGTGATCTTGATTAAATGCCGATTGCTTTCATGATTATGTCCTGTTTAGATTTGTAAAAAGCATCGAGGTTTGAGTTAGAAGCATGTATGCATGGTCCCTTAGAGTCAAATTCTTTATTAGCCTTGCTCGAGGACTAGCAAGATTTAGGTTGGGGGTATTTTGATAGCTCCAAATTAGAGCTATTATTTACTCCCTAATTCTAGCTAAAACCATGCTCGATATTGATTAAAATGCCTTTTTGTAGGTAAACTCATGATAGAGAGCTCGAGGAGTCCGAGGACGTGTTTCGGGGCTAAAAGTAACACTTTAGAGCTTCATGGACGCATCGGGAGCCAAGGGGCTTGAAGCAATGAAGAAATGGCAAAATTTGCCATTGAAAGGCAAAAGTTGGCCATCAAACCCGAGAGCAACATTGCATGGGCGGCAGCGTCAAGACGCTGGTCAAGCGTCTCGACGCCGCCCAGACATCATCCGACGCACGCGCGCGCGCCCCCAGCGTCGAGACGCCACCCGAGGGTCTCGACGCCGCCCCGATTGCCACACGCAGACAAAGCGCGCAGAAGCGTCGAGACGCCGCCTGAGGGTCTCGACGCTTGCCCGACATTTTTCCGGATTTTGAAGCGCCCCAGCGTCGAGCGCGCGCGTCTTAACGCTCGCTCAACGCCGACGGCGTCGAGACGCTGCCCTAGCGTCTCGACGCTACCCCGTGCGCGCGCGCTGCCAACTTAGGGCACAGCGTCGAGACGCTGCCCTAGCGTCTCGACGCTCCGACGGCTTTAAAAGCCTTCTTCTCCGTTTTTTGCCGCACTCCTTCTTGGATTTTGGTTTTTCCACCATTGTTAGGCTCGGGTGGGAGCTCTAAACTTGTATATCTTCCATTATACCTTCAATAAAGCTTCAACATTGGTGATTTTGCTTGATTTGCACAACGGGGAGCTAAGGTAAGTGCTCTAATTTGAGGTTAGGGGTGAATTTTGATGCGTTTCATGAGGGTTCGTTCTTAATTCCGTGACTTAGCATGACTGATTGGGCGAATTTATTTCTTCTAAGCATATCACATGAATGTGTTTGAATGATTTAGGCCTAGACACCCTTGATTTCCAGCATGTTTGATTGTTAAAGATTATGATGCCGTGCCTCTCTTAATCGCCAAGTAACACGGATAAGTTGAGCCATAGGTAATGTGGGTTTCCAGTTGATCTTTGGCGGCAATTTATCTTGAACGAAATAGGCAAATCGGAATATTAGCTCAGGCGTCCTAGTTAAACATCCGTCGTAATGCTCCCGTTACTGTCAATTAGTCAATATGGGTGGCGTTTGCCCCCTATTAATTCATTGCCACGTTTAATTAGGATCGAACATTCGTCTCTGTTCTTTACTTAATTTAGGATTGATCCCCTTAGATTAATAAAAGAACAGTCCGCTTTGCACTCCACGTTTCTAATTAATTATTTGGGTTACTTGTATTAGTAGTTTCGTGCAAGTAAATTACGTGTTCAATTATGCTCTTGTTAAGTATGTTTGAATCCCAATGAATTGAGTCGCATCAAAGTGAACCCCGACCCTTAAAATTAGGAGCACGTGTTCCGTTTAATTTTCCACGCTTTACTTTTCGCATTTATTTTTCCGTTAGTTTATATTCAGTCAAACCCCCTTTTTATTTGCTTTTGAGTCAATAGTTTTAAAGACAAATAGAAGTTAGTTAAGAGGAAATAATTTAGGTTCCCTGTGGTTCGACACCCGACTACCACTAGCTGCAAAGCTCTGTTGTAGCGGAGTTATAAATGTATTTTGGCAAGCCTCGACAGCTTGAATTTAGAGTACCCCAAAAGTACCTCTACCAAAATTGGCGCCGTTGCCGGGGAACCATTTAGTTTCTCTTAGTTAAATTTTATTTGTTCAAAAACCACAAAAATATTTTCCTTTTCTTGTGTCTTCTTGTTTTAGCATGGCAGATCTTCTACAGCAATTTTGGGGGCGAGCTACGAAGATGAGCGCCGAAGACTTTCTCCCCATTTCTGGAGAGGAGGTCATTATCAAGATGTACCCCGATTTTGATGAAGGAATTGTGGAATTTCTGACATTCGAAGACAAGAACAGTGAGACCGAGGAGGATGAGCTTGACCTCGAGGAGCATCCCGAAGAGATTAGTGATGCGAACGAGCTAAGGAGTGGAGCTAAGACTTCTCCAAAGTTGGTTACTCTAGAAGAATTTCTAGCAGAATATCTCTCAGATGAAGAGGAACCCGGAGAGTTTTATAAGGTAAGTATGTCTCCACCGATTGATTTTGACTTGGAGCATGATTTTTGCATTGAAAATTTATTTGAAAATTCATGCGCTGATGAGCTCGAGCGTCTGTCTGATACTGAGAGTATTTTAGGAAATCTTTTCTTTGAGGATGTAGAACAAGCATGCTATGAAAATGTTGATGTGATGGATGAGGAAGTGGCAATTGTGCCTTTAGATTATTTATCTCCTTGTGCTATGCCTCGTGATAATTCATGTAATCTAGGAGATTTATCTTGCATGCCCCCCTCCATCTGTACCTCTGTTAATGTTGGTTGCCTCGGGAATTTTGATGTGATCCCTCCTTTGGTCGAGTCTTTATTTTCTGTTGAGTCAGTTGAGTCTGCTTTTATTTTGTTTGAGTCTGTTGAGTCTTTTATTTTCCCATATATGAAAAATACCAAAAAAATAACAACTCTGTCCGGCTGCCTCGAAAAGTCGAAGAGCTTGCTCCTCTTAGCAGGCTTCGTTGATTCAAGGAAGAAGGGGCCGAAGAAATACGAAAATTTTTACGTACCCTGACAGAGAGGAGGACACGTCGAGCATAACGACGTTAAAAATTTGCGCTTCTTGGGAGGCAACCCATTAGTATTTTAAATTCATGTTTTTACTTTTAGTTTTTATTTTCCTAGCTTAGCTTTTTCTTGCTTTCTTTTGTAGGAGTTTTGTGGCTTAAGGATCGGATCAGTAGGCGAAGAGTGCACCGCTCCAACCAACAACCTAACAAAATTCAGGGGAGGTTTTCTGTTCCCTTTTATTTTGTGCATTTTAACTGCTTAGTCTGAAATGTTGATACATAGAGGACTATGTATAATTTTAGGTTGGGGGTGGAGTTGTATGTTGGATGGATTCCATGTGCAGTTTGTTGAGTAGTGCTAATTTAAAATTTGAAGTGCTTGGGACTCTGTTTATATGTTTTTTGATTATGACGATCTAGGAAGTGTCTTTTTGGAATCTGAGCATTTGCATAATCTAGTTTTTGCATGATGTAGCTTTGCATTTATTAGGTTCATGTCAAAAATTTTAAAATTTTTCCTGTTACTCCCTTGCATCTATCGAGCACTTAGCAACCTCATCCTAGACTCCGTAGGCTTAGTTGATTGCATGTAGCATTAATTCTTGTTGTCACCCCGAAAGGCACCCCTAGGTAGCTTGTTGCATGAGAGTTAGTGGTCGATTAATCGAATAGCTTGCGCTAAGCCTAAATAAAAAAAATAGAAAAGCATGTTAGCAAGAAAATTCTCTCGAGGCGTTCCTCCTTTTTAAAGTGCGCACTTAAAAAGTGAACGTTAGTCCTTAAAAATGTGAAGCTGAAGCTTAAGTTTGACATGTTAGGCAACTCGGGATGGGAAAGAAAAAGAAAATAAAAAGTTGGGTTCAAAGAACCTTAACAAAGAGTACAAAGTACTCAAAGAAAAGAGAAAGGAATTAGAAAATTTTAGGTCTCTTAATTTATTACTCTCTCTCGTGTAAGTCAAGTTTAGACTGTTCTTAATCGCTAGAAGTAGGGGGAAAACGGGATGATATGTTGCATGTGGTTTTTCCAGGCTTACGATGGTTTAGGATAGGTTGGCTAGCACACACACACGTTAGGGAGCAATAGTTAATTTTTGATGTGATCTTGATTAAATGCCGATTGCTTTCATGATTATGTCCTAATTAGATTTGTAAAAAGCATCGAGGTTTGAGTTAGAAGCATGTATGCATGGTCCCTTAGAGTCAAATTCTTTATTAGCCTTGCTCGAGGACTAGCAAGATTTAGGTTGGGGGTATTTTGATAGCTCCAAATTAGAGCTATTATTTACTCCCTAATTCTAGCTAAAACCATGCTCGATATTGATTAAAATGCCTTTTTGTAGGTAAACTCATGATAGAGAGCTCGAGGAGTCCGAGGACGTGTTTCGGGGCTAAAAGTAACACTTTAGAGCTTCATGGACGCATCGGGAGCCAAGGGGCTTGAAGCAATGAAGAAATGGCAAAATTTGCCATTGAAAGGCAAAAGTTGGCCATCAAACCCGAGAGCAACATTGCATGGGCGGCAGGGTCGAGACGCTAGCTCGACGCTGCCAGCGTCGAGACGCTGGTCAAGCGTCTCGACGCCGCCCAGACATCATCCGACGCACGCGCGCGCGCCCCCAGCGTCGAGACGCCACCCGAGGGTCTCGACGCCGCCCCGATTGCCACACGCAGACAAAGCGCGCGGAAGCGTCGAGACGCCGCCCGAGGGTCTCGACGCTTGCCCGACATTTTTCCGGATTTTGAAGCGCCCCAGCGTCGAGCGCGCGCGTCTCAACGCTCGCTCAACGCCGACGGCGTCGAGACGCTGCCCTAGCGTCTCGACGCTACCCCGTGCGCGCTGGTAACGATATTTTTGAACTATCGCTATAAACTCAAGCGGTCGAGGCTTGCCAAAATAAATTTATAAACCCGTAGCTTTTAGCTTTGCAGCTAGCGGTAACGGGGTCGAACCACAGAGAGGGAATAAAATTGAGGATTAACTGTTTAAGATGTGATTGGGTTAGTTGGTAAGGTTGTCACAAAAAGGGGGGTTTTAGTCATGCAATGTAGTGAAAAGTGCTAACGGAAAAGTAATAAACCTGAGAATGAAGAGTGTTGGATTTGGGGAATTTTCGGGATCTTGCTAAGCATTTTAACATTTATCATTTAATTCTAAGGTAAGGCTAATTGATGATGACATGCACACGGTCGGTTACCCGAGAAGCCCCAAGGTAACCGGCTCCATAGAAATTAATTAGACCACACAGTTCTAATCAAACATTATCTAAAGTTGCATTCGGGTGATCTGCCCCAAATTTGACTCTAGATAGTCACTAACATACCGCGACGAACATTCAAGAGTGAATTCTAATTGCTAGTAGATTGCCCGCAAACGCTGTATGCAATCAACAACTATCCTACACGACTCGATACTCCGATTTAGTTTTATCTATCTGTGTTACTTAGTCGAGCAGTGAGAGGCACGGCATCGCTACTTATTAACATACACAACATGCAAGATGACTCGAGTGTCAATCGTCGAAATCTAACATGCGCGTTGGATTAAGCAAGATAGACAAATGCATACATACTCAAAGCCAAATCAGAACCATTAAGCATACATTATCAAAACATTAAAAACTTAGCAAAAATCCCTAATTAACCCAAATCCAAGCACAAGTACCTTAGCCAATCATGGAGGTTTGGAGTTCCAACACTCCCATGGAAGCTTTGGGCATCATCCCCAAGCTAATATACAAGAAATAAGCTCCAAAAGGCCACAAATGGCGGAGAAAATGAAGAAGACCCGAGAGCAAAATCGAAGGGAAGAAGAAGATGTAAAAGTTTGCTGAAAAATCGTCAAATTGACGTTTTAAGCCGTCGGAGCGTCGAGACGCTAGGCCAGCGTCTCGACGCTGGTGCCCTAAGTGCCGCGCGCGTTTTCGTCGTGATGGCGTCGAGACGCTGCGTGAGCGTCTCGATGCTGTGGCCAAATTTTCCAGCGCGCGCGCTCGCGATGGCGTCGAGACGCCAGGCGAGCGTCTCGACGCTTGCCCGATGTCTTCCAGCGCGCGCGTGCTTCCGGAGCGTCTCGACGCTGATGTAGGGTCTCGACGCTGCAGCGTTGAGCAAGCGTCTCGACGCTGTTGCTCGACGCTTGCTCTCGGGTTTGGGGCTGAAAAATTGCCTCTCCTAGGCAATTTTCTTCCTATCTTCATGTGTGAGCTTCCCCTTCTCCCGAAACACTCCCGAGGCGCTAAAACGCCTTCCTTAGCCACAAAACGCACTCAATGGATGCCACGAGCTCTATGCCGCAAATCTCCTATAAATGAGACATATTACACGATTAATCACGACTTTTAGCTAGAGTTAGGAAGTGAAACATAGCTCCAAAATGGAGTTATCAAACACCCCCAACTTAAATCTTGCTAGTCCTCGAGCAAGGCTAATAAAGAATTTGACTCAAAAGGACCATGCATACATGCTTACAATTCAAACCTCAATGCTTTTTACACATCTAAACAAAACATAATCATGAAAGCAACCGGCGCATGCATTTAATCAAGAACACATCAAAAATTAACTATCGCTCCCTAACGTGTGTGTGTGCCAGCCAACCTATCCTAAACCTACGCAAGCCCGGAAAAACCACATGCAACATATCATCCCGTTTTCCCCCTACTTCTAGCATTTAAGAACAGTCTACACTTGATCACATAAGAGAGAGCAATGAATTAAAATGCCTAACACTATTTCTCATACTTTTTCTCTTTCTCTTTTTGAGTACTTTGTACTCTTTGTTATGGTTCTTTGAACCTAACTTTATTTTCTTTTTCTTTCCAATCCCGAGTAGCCTAACACGTCAAATTCATGCATCAAACTTCACGTTTTTAAGGACTAACGCTCACTTCTTAGGTACCAATAAGAAGGAGGAGCGCCTCGAGAGAATTTTCTAACAAACGTGCTTTTCTATTTTTTTTTATTAGGCTTAATCAACCACTAACTCTCATGCAACAAGCTACCCTAGGGGTGCCATTCGGGGTGACAACAAGAATCATGCAACATGTGATCAAACTAAGCGTACGGAGTCTAAGATGAGGTTGCTAAGTGCTCGATAGATGCAAGGGAGCAACAGAAAAAATTTTAAAATTTTTGACATGAACCTAATAAATGCAAAACACCATCATGCAAAAACTAGATTACGCAAATGCTCAGATTCCAAAAAGACACTTCCTAGATCGTCATAATTAGAAAGCATATAAACAGAGTCCCAACACTTCAAATTCAAAATTAACACTGCTCAACGAACTACACATGCATATCCAAAACATCCAACTCCACCCCCAACTTCAGAAGATAGCATTGTCCTCAATGCTTTTCTATCAGATACACAAAAGTAAATGGAAAAGAAAAACAACACTTCCCTGATCTTTGTGAAGCTGGCGAGGGGAAAGAGGCGGTGCTTCCCTTATCTGAGCCCAATTTCCTCAACTTCTCCTTATTTCCTAAAAAAAACAGCAAGCTAAATTAAGCTAAAGTATACTACGAAACTAAACTAAAACAACGATAAACTAAATGACAGAAAAACAGTTCAACACTCGGGTGCCTCCGAGAAGCGCAGAATTTTTAAAGTCGTTTGCTCGACTGAATTCACTCAACGAACTCATCCATACTCCGACAGCGCGGGGGACGTCCCATACATGTCCTCGTCCACACTGTTCCTGCAAACATCATTTAAACACATTTTTTCTCTTCGTGCTTTGAGCACGCGAACATCATCATTGTTAGTGCAATAAAAAACAGCACCATTATCATTCAAGTCTAAGTCTTTTTTCCTAACAGAAGCAAAAGAATAGTCCCTCAAGCGCGAGGTCAAATTCTCTTCCTTCACACAACCCACAGATTTTGTTTTTCCATTCTCATCATACACAAAAGATTTCGATTCATTCATAAAAAATTCATGCACATTTCCATCAAATCCTATAGACAAGGAACCCCTATCAACATCAATCTTGACCTTAGCGGTCTTCATAAATGGGCGTCCTAATAAGATAGGAGAGGAAACATGCGAAGAATTTTGGTTCGTATTAAGCACATGGAAATCACATGGAAATAACAAATCTTCCACTTTAACCAAAATGTCCTCAATTTTCCCTAATGGACGCACACAAGATTGATCGGCTAGTTGAACAACTACATTAGACTCAATTAAATTGCATGGTTTAAGCTCTTTAAACACATCAGCAGACATGACATTAATTGAGGAACCGAGATCTAGCATGGCATTTTCAATCAGCTTATTACCAATAGTGCATGGGATAGTAAACGTACCAGGATCGACGCACTTTGGTGGAAGCGTACCTTGGAAAATTGCGGAGACAGTTTCGTTCTTTTTCTCATCATTCTTGTCCAACTTTTCATTCTCAAGGTGGCTTGGGGAGCATTCAATCGGCTTCCCCTTTTTCTCAACTGGAGGCAACAAACGGCTTGGGAAGGGAGCCTTGGGCATGTAGCCTTTCAAGCTCGGGGGTGCACCCAACTGAGCTTCCTTCCTTCTTGACTCAAGATCCTCGATCTTTTGCTCAACCTTGCCTTCCTCTTTCTCCACAACAGCGGTGATTGGAGAAATTTCTCTCTCACTCAGTAAGTTAATGGAATAGACCTGCTCACAGGAATTCATCCTCGCTTGTGGGGGTAGCTTCCAAGGATTCTCAAGTGCCGAAATCAAGGGAATATCCCTTCCACTCTTCAGTGCAATACCATCTGGCCAATCAGCTGCCTGAGTTTCCATCCCACTCGTTCTGGTCTTTGCCTCCGTCATCCCTTCTCTCGTCGACCGCATCTGCGCATTGGTATCCTCGTAAGTTTCCATGAGGGACTTGAACATTCCTTCAATGGATTGAGAAGAAACAGAAGGACGATTTCGCGATGGGTCTCCTTGAAATTTAAGCAAATCGTCATGTATCTTTGACAGTTTGCCCTTGAGCTCTTTCACTTCGCTTTGGAGGCGGGCTTGCTCACGTGCTTCAATTCCATTATGCTGCATATTCTGAGCCATATTACAGATCAAACGCCGAGCTTCCACTGGGGTCTTGTCAACCAATGCCCCTCCACTAGCTGCATCAAGCAACCAACAATCATGATCACACAAGCCTTCGTAGAAGAAGCGAATGAGTTCTGCCTGTGGAATCCGATGGTGGGGGAAGTCTTCGCACAACCGGGTAAACCGCTCCCAATATTTATCAAAGGTCTCCCCTTCCTCCTGCATGATCCCGTAAATCTCCTTCCTTAGGATCTTGGCTCTCGAAGCGGGGAAGTATTTGTCTAAAAACAGCTCTTTCAACCCATTCCACGTAGAGGTAGTCCCAGGTAAGTAGTGCAGCCAATCCCTCGCTTTATCCTTCAGAGAGAAAAGGAAAGCTCTCAAGTACAACTGATCTTCAGTTACTTCGCTCGTTTTCATCGCATAGCACACCATATGGAATTCCTTAAGGTGCTTGATCGGATCTTCACCTGATTTGCCATAAAAAGAAGGAAGTGAGTTAAGCAAACTTGATTTTAGCTCAAACTTACCTGTTATCGGCGGAAATGATATACACAAAGGTTGAGAGGGCAAGCCATCCATCGCCCACTCCTTGAGCGTTCTCCGATTCTCATTATCGTTCTCCAAGACCTCCATCTCTTCTGAGTGTAACCTGAACTTTCAAAATCTTGGAAGAGAGGATCGTTATCCAAATAAAATAAAATAAAACAAAAAACAATTCACTTAAAAATTATTATTATTTATTTATTTTTTTTTTTAAAACAACCAATCAACCTTAATCAAAAACAAAAATTAATCTCATTTTTAATTGCCCTCCCCGGCAACGGCGCCAATTTTGGTAACGATATTTTTGAACTATCGCTATAAACTCAAGCGGTCGAGGCTTGCCAAAATAAATTTATAAACCCGTAGCTTTTAGCTTTGCAGCTAGCGGTAACGGGGTTGAACCACAGAGAGGGTATAAAATTGAGGATTAACTATTTAAGATGTGATTGGGTTAGTTGGTAAGGTTGTCACAAAAAGGGGGGTTTTAGTCATGCAATGTAGTGAAAAGTGCTAACGGAAAAGTAATAAACCTGAGAATGAAGAGTGTTGGATTTGGGGAATTTTCGGGATCTTGCTAAGCATTTTAACATTTATCATTTAATTCTAAGGTAAGGCTAATTGATGATGACATGCACACGGTCGGTTACCCGAGAAGCCCCAAGGTAACCGACTCCATAGAAATTAATTAGACCACACAGTTCTAATCAAACATTATCTAAAGTTGCATTAGGGTGATCTGCCCCAAATTTGACTCTAGATAGTCACTAACATACCGCGACGAACATTCAAGAGTGAATTCTAATTGCTAGTAGATTGCCCGCAAACGCTGTATGCAATCAACAACTATCCTACACGACTCGATACTCCGATTTAGTTTTATCTATCTGTGTTACTTAGTCGAGCAGTGAGAGGCACGGCATCGCTACTCTTTAACATACACAACATGCAAGATGACTCGAGTGTCAATCGTCGAAATCTAACATGCGCGTTGGATTAAGCAAGATAGACAAATGCATACATACTCAAAGCCAAATCAGAACCATTAAGCATACATTATCAAAACATTAAAAACTTAGCAAAAATCCCTAATTAACCCAAATCCAAGCACAAGTACCTTAGCCAATCATGGAGGTTTGGAGTTCCAACACTCCCATGGAAGCTTTGGGCATCATCCCCAAGCTAATATACAAGAAATAAGCTCCAAAAGGCCACAAATGGCGGAGAAAATGAAGAAGACCCGAGAGCAAAATCGAAGGGAAGAAGAAGATGTAAAAGTTTGCTGAAAAATCGTCAAATTGACGTTTTAAGCCGTCGGAGCGTCGAGACGCTAGGCCAGCGTCTCGACGCTGGTGCCCTAAGTGCCGCGCGCGTTTTCGTCGTGATGGCGTCGAGACGCTGCGTGAGCGTCTCGACGCTGTGGCCAAATTTTCCAGCGCGCGCGCTCGCGATGGCGTCGAGACGCCAGGCGAGCGTCTCGACGCTTGCCCGATGTCTTCCAGCGCGCGCGTGCTTCCGGAGCGTCTCGACGCTGATGTAGGGTCTCGACGCTGCAGCGTTGAGCAAGCGTCTCGACGCTGTTGCTCGACGCTTGCTCTCGGGTTTGGGGCTGAAAAATTGCCTCTCCTAGGCAATTTTCTTCCTATCTTCATGTGTGAGCTTCCCCTTCTCCCGAAACACTCCCGAGGCGCTAAAACGCCTTCCTTAGCCACAAAACGCACTCAATGGATGCCACGAGCTCTATGCCGCAAATCTCCCATAAATGAGACATATTACACGATTAATCACGACTTTTAGCTAGAGTTAGGAAGTGAAACATAGCTCCAAAATGGAGTTATCACGCGCGCGCTGCCAACTTAGGGCACAGCGTCGAGACGCTGCCCTAGCGTCTCGACGCTCCGACGGCTTTAAAAGCCTTCTTCTCCGTTTTTTGCCGCACTCCTTCTTGGATTTTGGTTTTTCCACCATTGTTAGGCTCGGGTGGGAGCTCTAAACTTGTAAATCTTCCATTCTACCTTCAATAAAGCTTCAACATTGGTGATTTTGCTTGATTTGCACAACGGGGAGCTAAGGTAAGTGCTCTAATTTGAGGTTAGGGGTGAATTTTGATGCGTTTCATGAGGGTTCGTTCTTAATTCCGTGACTTAGCATGACTGATTGGGCGAATTTATTTCTTCTAAGCATATCACATGAATGTGTTTGAATGATTTAGGCCTAGACACCCTTGATTTCCAGCATGTTTGATTGTTAAAGATTATGATGCCGTGCCTCTCTTAATCGCCAAGTAACACGGATAAGTTGAGCCATAGGTAATGTGGGTTTCCAGTTGATCTTTGGCGGCAATTTATCTTGAACGAAATAGGCAAATCGGAATATTAGCTCAGGCGTCCTAGTTAAACATCCGTCGTAATGCTCCCGTTACTGTCAATTAGTCAATATGGGTGGCGTTTGCCCCCTATTAATTCATTGCCACGTTTAATTAGGATTGAACATTCGTCTCTGTTCATTACTTAATTTAGGATTGATCCCCTTAGATTAATAAAAGAACAGTCCGCTTTGCACTCCACGTTTCTAATTAATTATTTGGGTTACTTGTATTAGTAGTTTCGTGCAAGTAAATTACGTGTTCAATTATGCTCTTGTTAAGTATGTTTGAATCCCAATGAATTGAGTCGCATCAAAGTGAACCCCGACCCTTAAAATTAGGAGCACGTGTTCCGTTTAATTTTCCACGCTTTACTTTTCGCATTTATTTTCCCGTTAGTTTATATTCAGTCAAACCCCCTTTTTATTTGCTTTTGAGTCAATAGTTTTAAAGACAAATAGAAGTTAGTTAAGAGGAAATAATTTAGGTTCCCTGTGGTTCGACACCCGACTACCACTAGCTGCAAGGCTCTGTTGTAGCGGAGTTATAAATGTATTTTGGCAAGCCTCGACAGCTTGAATTTAGAGTACCCCAAAAGTACCTCTACCAGGGATTTTGTTTAGTAAACACGAAGTTCGTTAAGTTAGAAACACAAATCTTAATATCTATTGGAACTAATCTATTCTCATTTCTTTTACAGGTACCATCGGGTTAGTTTATGAATGAGCATCCAAGTAGCGATCTACAAGTTCAATCCTGAGCCTGAAAGATTACTTAGGGCCAGAAACAAAGCTAAGAAACGTCTCTTTAAACAACCCCTGTAACTCAAAACATTGCTGACTCCGCGGAGTCATCGCAATTCCATCAAGTAGAAATGGATAGACCAGTCCCAAACCAAGCACCTACCATTCGCAACCCCATCGAAATAGCGAATGACAAGGATAATGCCATCCTCTCATACTTAGTTCCCATGCCTGGGGAGCTTAATCCAAGCATTATACGCCCTGAAATTACTGTCAACTCATTCGAGTTAAAGCCAGTAATGTTTCAAATGCTGTCCACTGTGGGACAATTCTTTGGAGTGGAAAACGAGGATCCCCACAATAATCTGAGAAATTTCCTAGAAGTTAGTGATACCTTCCTTATCCCTGGAGTTTCCCAAGAAGCTTTGAGGCTTTACCTCTTCCCTTACTCATTAAGAGATAAAGCCAAAACGTGGTTAAATTCCTTACCCTCCGGATCAGTTGTCAATTGGACAGATCTGGCTGAGAAATTCCTAGTCAAATACTTCCCACCTGATAGGAATTCCAATTTTCGTGATGATATCATTAAATTCAAACAAGCCGAAAACGAATCCCTTCACGAAGCTTGGACAAGGTTCAAAGACCTTTTGCTTAAATGTCCACACCATGGCATTCCATGGTGTATCCAAATAGAAGTGTTCTTTAAAGAATGCAACCCCAGCACAAGGCAAGTGCTGAATTCTTAAGCTGGAGGTTCCATGCTTTCTAAGAGCTACAATGAAGCCTATGAGATTTTGGAGAAAATCTCAACTTCCCATTGTAGATGGTCAGATGATCCTGTAGAGCCTAGGAGAGCTCAAGACAAGGACGCACTTAGTGCAATGAGTAGCCAAATAAACGCCCTGACCAATCTAGTTAAACAAATGGCTCAAACCAATCTCCAATCTAGTGTCAACACCGCAGCAGCCATTTCAATGGGCGCACCAAATAGTCAAGGTGAGACACTAATCTGTGGATTCTATGGGGAAGGGCACTTGTATGATTTCTGCCCTGGGAATCCAGCCTCAGTCTGCTATGTTGGAAGTCAACAGCAGCCTAGGAACAATCCCTATTCTAACACCTATAATCCTGGTTGGAGGAACCACCCAAATCTTTCTTGGGGTGAGCAACAAAATGCTAACCCATCTCAAAACCAACCAAGACCGAGTGGAACACCTGGTTTCACTCAACAAAATAACCAATCCATGTACCAAAAACTATATAACCAACCAATAGGGTCATCAGTAGAAAATTTACTTAAGGAGTACATTGCGAAAAACGATGCTACCCTACAAAGTCAGCAAGCCACCCTTAGAAGCCTAGAAAACCAAATAGGGCAGTTAGCAAATGAACTAAAAAATAGGCCCCAAGGTAGATTGCCTGCTGACACTGAAGTGCCCAGAAGGGATGGGAAACAGCAAGTTCAAGCAATTGAACTTCGTAGTGGAAGACCATTGGTGAGCAACAATAGAGAAGCACCAAAGCGAGTAGAGAATGAAGAGTCTAGTGCTCCACTGGATTCTCTGCCAAACCATGATAAACCACCACCAAGCACATCAAGGGTGAGGCTGGAACCTATCATAGAAGAACCAGAAGAAATTCCAAGGGCTCCACCTGTCCTTAGGCGAGCTGAATTGCCTACATATGTGCCACCACCTCCATTCCCTAGAAGGCTGAGAAAAAAACAAGAACAGGAAGTGCACTTTAATAAGTTTTTAGAAATTTTAAAGCAAGTGCATGTGAATATTCCATTTGTAGAGGTTTTGCAATCTATGCCTTCTTATGTTAAGTTTTTGAAGGATATTATTACTAACAAAAAGATCATTGGTGAATTTGAAACAGTGAACCTCACTGAGGATTGCAGTGCGATACTCCAGAACAAGCTACCAAAGAAGGAGAAGGATCCTGGTTCCTTCACCTTACTAGTCGAGTTGGGAGGCAAGCACGTGGGCAGAGCTCTTTGTGATCTGGGAGCCAGCATCAATCTCATGCCCCTGTCACTATTCCGTCAGCTTGGTATAGGGGAAGCACGTCCTACTACTGTCACCTTGCAGCTTGCAGACAGATCCATAGCATACCCTGAGGGTAAGATTGAGGATATTCTTGTCAAGGTTGACAAATTCATTTTTCTTGCAGACTTCATCATTCTGGATTATGAGGCAGACAAGGAGGTACCAATCTTACTAGGCAGACCATTTCTAGCCACAGGTAGGGCCTTGATCGATGTCCAGAAAGGTAAGCTCACCATGAGGGTTCATGATGAGGAGGTTAAGTTTAGTGTCTTTAAAGCTCTAAGGTATCCTTCTGATTCTGAATCTTTTGCAAGTATAGATGTAGTAGATTCACTGATGGAAGAACAACTTGAGCATGAACTGTTAATTAAGCATGCTACTGACTATGTACAAATAGATGTAACTGACTTAAACATTGCTGAAATAATGGATATACCTGTGGACAAACCTCAGCATGTTTGTATGACTAATGACTTGGCTGAAAGATCCATGAATCCATTAAAACCATCAATTGAGCATCCACCTCTATTAGGATTAAAACCATTGCCTGATCATCTTAAGTATGCATATCTAGGAGAGCATGATACTTTGCCTGTTATCATTTCGTCCAAATTGAGTGAAAAGCATGAAATTGCACTAATATTGCTGCTTAAGCAACATAAAAAAGCTATTGCATGGACGATTGCTGATATAAGAGGTATTAGTCCTTCCTACTGCATGCATAAGAAACTATTGGAAGAAGAACATACACCTAGGGTAGATCACCAACGTAGGTTGAACCCCTCCATGAAGGAGGTAGTAAAGAAAGAAATCATCAAATGGCTAGATGCAGGTGTAATCTTCCCTATAGCCAATAGTCGGTGGGTGAGTCCAATTCAATGTGTGCCTAAGAAGGGTGGAATGACTGTAGTAGTTAATGAGAGTAATGAACTAATTCCAACTAGAACTATTACAGGATGGAGAGTCTGTATGGACTATAGAAAATTAAACAAAGAAACAAAAAAAGATCATTTTCCTTTACCATTTATAGATCAAATGTTAGATAGGATAGCTGGCCGAGCCTACTACTACTTTCTAGATGGTTATTCTGGATATAACCAAATTACCATAGACCCTGTGGACCAGGAGAAAACAACCTTTACATGTCCCTTTGGAACATTTGCTTTTCGCAGAATGCCTTTTGGCTTATGCAATGCACCAGCAACATTCCAAAGGTGCATGTTGGCCATTTTCTCTGACTTAGATGAATCCATGATAGAAATATTTATGGATGACTTCTCGATCTTTGGTGATTCTTTTAGTAATTGTTTAGAGAACTTAGGACAAGTCCTAGCTAGGTGTGAGGAGACCAACCTAGTCCTAAATTGGGAGAAATGCCACTTTATGGTGGAAGAAGGAATAGTCCTAGGTCATAGAGTGTCTAGAGCAGGAGTAGAGGTCGATAGGGCCAAGATAGAAATAATAGAGAAGCTAGTGGAACCCCAAAATGTAAAAGCTATTAGAAGTTTCCTAGGTTATGCAGGTTTCAATAGGAGATTTATTAAAAACTTCTCAAAAATCTCTAAACCTTTGTGTGAGCTTCTAGAGCTTAACAAACAATTCATCTTCTCGAAAGAATGTTTCTTAGCATGGACAACACTTAAGGAAGCCGTAGTCAAAGCACCTATTATAGTAGGACCAAATTGGGACTTACCGTTTGAGATGTTGTGTGATGCTAGTGACTATGCAGCAGGGGTCATGCTAGGACAAAAAATAGATAAACTGACACATCCTGTATACTATGCAAGTAAAACTCTGAATGAAGCACAATGTAATTACACAACCACGGAGAAGGAAATGCTGGCCGTAGTGTTTGCTTGTGAGAAGTTTAGGAATTACATTGTAGGCACTCGAACCATTGTGTACACCGATCACTCTGCACTAAAATATCTAATGAGGAAGGCTGATGCTAAGCCTAGGTTAATTAGATGGGTATTATTGTTGCAAGAGTTTGATCTAGACATTAGAGATAAGAAAGGATGCGAAAATGTAGTTGCTGACCATTTATCTAGATTGCGGAATAATTGCGATAAAATTGCTGAGCCAGCAATTTCTGATGCCTTTGTCGATGAGCATGTCTTTGTGTTAGCACATCGTGATAACGATGAGGAACCTTGGTTTGCGTATATTGCTAACTTCCTTGCCTCGCAGGTACTACCAACTTTCAAAGGGGGGCAAGAAAAGAAGAGGTTCCTACATGAAGCTAGGAAGTTCATCTGGGACGATCCTACACTTTACAAGACTTGTGCAGATGGTTTACTAAGGAAGTGTGTATCAGCTGCTGAGGCGAAGTCTGTGTTACAGCATTGCCATACGTCTCCCTATGGTGGACATTTTGGTGGCCAAAGGACGGCTGCAAAGGTGTTCCAGAGTGGCTACTACTGGCCCACGATATTCAAGGATGCACACGACCATGTGCACAGCTGCTATGAATGCCAAAGAACAGGTAACCTTAGTCGGAAGGATGAGATGCCTCTCACCTACATCTTAGAATTAGAACTCTTTGATGTGTGGGGCATCGATTTCATGGGACCATTCCCCCCATCTGCAGGTAATCTTTATATACTTGTAGCTGTAGACTATGTATCTAAATGGGTAGAAGCCATAGCATGTCCATCGAATGATGCCAAAACAGTCATTAAGTTTCTTAATAGGCATATTTTCACAAGGTTTGGTACACCCCGTGCTATAATTAATGATGAGGGAACCCACTTTATTAATAAAGCTATGGAAAAGGTGTTAGCTAAATACAATGTTAGACATAGAGTAGCAACCCCTTATCACCCACACTCAAATGGACAAGCTGAAATATCCAATAGGGAGATCAAAAACATACTTGAAAAAGTGGTCAAACCTAACAGAAAAGACTGGTCTTTTAAGTTGGACGATGCACTTTGGGCATATAGGACTGCATATAAAACACCCCTAGGTATGTCTCCTTATAGGCTAGTATATGGAAAAGCATGTCATCTTCCCTTCGAATTGGAAATCAAAGCATTTTGGGCCTTAAAAGAACTGAATTATTGCGTGACCGATGCGGGAACATTGCGGTCTCTGCAATTACATGAGTTAGATGAGCTCAGACATATGTCCTATGAAAATGCTAAAATGTATAAGGAAAAGACTAAAATTTGGCATGATAGTAGACTTAGGATTAAAGACTTTAAGAAAGGCCAGCATGTCTTATTATTCAACTCGAGGTTAAGGTTATTTCCAGGCAAACTTAAGTCCAGATGGTCAGGTCCTTTTGTGATAACTAACGTGTTTGTTCATGGTGCTATTGAGATTCGCAACTGATAACTCCATTTTGGAGCTGTTAAATACTTCCTAATTATAGCTAAAGTCCGCATTTAAATGTTTAATTTATCTCGTTTGTAGGAGAAATGCGGCAAAAAGCTCGTGCGTCCATTGGACCCTTTTCGGAGCTAAAAGTGGAGTTTTAACGCCCCGGGAGTGCATCGGGAAAGGGCAAGTCGATCCAAGAAGAAACGGACCAAAATTGCCTAGGAGAGGCAATTTTTTCAGCCCCAAACCCGAGAGCTAGCGTCGAGACGCTAGCTCGACGCTGCCGAAGCGTCGAGACCCTGCTGCGGCGTCGAGACGCTTCGGAGGAGGCGCGCGAAAGGAATTATCGGGCCAGCATCTCGACGCTGCCCTAGCGTCTCGACGCCATCGCGAGGCGCGCGCGGATTACTTAGGGCGTAGCGTCGCGACGCTGCCTGATAGCTCCATTTTGGAGCTATAATTATGTCCCTAATTCACGATTATTACTGGCTTAATCTTGCTTTTATGTGTTAATTGCAGGTGTTCTAGGTAATTCGCCCTCGGGAGCGTTTCAGCGCTTTTCGGGGCTTAATATCGCATTTTAAAGGCCTAAGAACACTTCCGGGGAAGAACCATGCAAAGGCATGAAGATTGGGCGCTTTGGGGAAATTGAAGGCAAAAATCCATGCAAAAACCCGAGAGCTAGCGTCGGGCGACAGCGTCGCGACGCTAGCTCGACGCTGCCAGAGCGTCTCGACGCTCCGAAGTCTGAAGCCCTGATTTGAAGATCCACCCGAGAGCAAGCGTCGAGTGATAGCGTCTCGACGCTCACTCGAGGCCTCACAAGCGTCTCGACGCTGTGCGAGCGTCTCGACGCTCCGAAGTCAGAGGCGATAATTTGAAAATCCATCCGAGAGCAAGCGTCGAGCGACAGCGTCTCGACGCTCGCTCGACGCCGCACAACGTCTGGACGCTGCGCGAGCGTCTCGACGCCACCCCGACTGCGCGCGCGCGTTTTTTAGGGCACAGCGTCGAGACGCTGCCTTAGCGTCTCGACGCTACGACGGATTACTTAAAGTTTTTGTCCGATTTTAGCCGCCATCTTCGTCTCCTACCTCGGGCTCCGCACCTGATTTGACGTTCCGGCAGCCATTTTCACCATGGGAGAGGCTAGGAAGCTTGGATTGAAGCCATCCCACACCACGCATATCATGAGTGAGTAGTTTTACCATTTTTGGCTCGGGATTGTAAAGGAATAATGTAGTTTACACTCTTGGTGAGGTTGTTGAATGGAATTCTGAATTGGTTGGATGATTTATTGAATTGATTTCTATTTCCTTGCTTATTCCATGAGCATGTTTGAATGATTTAGGACTAGGCACCCTTGATTTTGAGCATGTTTCATTCGTTAAAGGTTTTGATGCCGTGCCTCTCTAAACCGCCAAGTAACAAAGATTTACGACACCTTTGAGCGTATTGGCGTCCTTGCGCTCTTGGTGATCGTTCTTCCCGAATTAGAATCCCAAATCGACACACTAATTTCGCGTCCAAATTAGATAGTCGTCGCAGTTAGCTCGTTGCTATCGATCGGTCTTGGGAGAGCGTTGGCCGCCAATGTCCGATCGATATGCTTGATTAGCATGATTTATTATGCTTAATTAATATCCATGGAGCATGTCTGAGTTAATTCATTAATTTTAGACGAGCTGCGTATTTGTTAAATTGTTTAGCCATTTTACTTGTCAACCGATGATTCAAGAGGCATGCTAGCTTTATTCCCGATCGTCCCGAGTCGAAAACTCCGTTAGTTAAATTTTCCCATTGCATTGTTCCCTCTTACTGAATCAAAAATCAACAAATCCCCATATTTCATTTATTATCATAAGTTTGCAATTTTAATTAAGATTAAGCCAAGTCAACTTAATTCCCTGTGGATCGACCCCGTTGCCGCTACTCTACTAATAGTTTAGTGAATTCGGGCAATTATAAATTCATTTTGGCGGGTCTCGACAACCCGATGATTGGCGATAGTTCCAAAATATCGTTACCAAAATTGGCGCCGTTGCCGGGGAACTAAGTGTAATTCGGCCTAATTTAAATTTGATTTGTAGACTTTTGATTTTTGCTTTAAAAATTTTTGTTTATTCTTTTATTATTTGCAATTTTTGATCTGCTTGTTTAAGTGTGCTAGAAGTGCTTAATTTTTTATTGAGAAAATGGAGATCGCCGATGAGGCTGGAGTCCCAAAAACGCTCAGGCAGTGGACATCGGTAGCTATGGGCCACCAACCTTCTTGTATTTCCTACCCGGAAATCTCAGGTGAGTTTGTACTTAAGTCAGGCTTAATTGACCATTTTCCTTCCTTTTGTGGTGAAACAGATGAAAATCCCTTTATACACCTCAAAGCGTTTCAAATGACAAGTTCCGCGATGAAGCCAGGCGACATAACTGAAGATCAGCTCTACCTGAGAGCTTTTCCATTCACCTTGAGAGGTGAAGCTCGAGATTGGCTACATTACTTGCCATCGGGAACCATCTTCACTTGGAAGAAGTTACAGAGTCTATTCTTGGAAAGGTATTTTCCAGCTTCAAAAGCCAGAGCCGTGAAAAAAGATATCCACCGTTTCAAGCAAGAAGAGGACGAAGCATTTCACGAATGCTGGGAGAGATTCATTAAACTCTGTGAGAAATGCCCGAACCATCTGATAGCAGAAGCCGCGCTTATCGAATTCTTTTATGAAGGTTTGCTTCCGCATGACTGCCAGATGCTTGATGCATCGAGTGGAGGAGCCCTTTGGGAGAAAACACCTGCGGAAGCCCGACAGTTGATCAACAGCATGGCTGAGAACCGTCGTCAATACGGGGGAAGAAACGAGCAAGCTAAAATGTCTACCGACATAGAAGAGCTCAAAGAAAAAGTGTCTCAGGTATTTGGTTTATTTCATACGATGCAAGAAAAATCATCTCAGGCTGTTTCTTCTATTTCAGGTCAAGCCCTTGAAGGCATGTTCAAGTCACTTATGGAATCTAGCAATGAGACCAATTCGCAGATGCGGTCTCTAAGAGATGAGACCAGGTCAGAGATGCAATCGCTAAGAGATGGGTTAACTGAGGTGAAGGAAAGGATGAGCAAGATAGAATCCAAAGCGGAAGGCGTTATTGCGATAAATCTTAGAAGTGGTAAAGAGATACCATCTCGACCCACTCCAGAGGACTCTAACAATAATACAGAGATATCTCCAGATAAGTGTTTTCAAGCACTCTCTGAAACGGTTGTAGCTTCTCCTTATATTTCTATGAAATCTTACACTCCCGTTGCTCCTTTTCCGAATAGGTTGGTGAGGCCACCTAAGGAGGTCGAAGACGCGGATGTCCTTGAGACGCTGAAAAAGGTTGGGATCAATATGCCGCTGCTTGATGCAATTCAGCAAATTCCAAGGTACGCTAAATTTCTAAAGGAGATGTGCACCATGAAGAGGAAGACTAAAAGTGCTGAGAGAGTCATGGTAAAAGTGCTGAAAGAGTCGTGGTAAGCAAGAATGTTTCTGCCCTGATAACCCAAGGTATTCCAAGCAAATGCCAGGACCCAGGTATGTTCCTCTTGCCATGTACTATAGGAGATAGAGAAATTGAGCACGCCATGCTAGACTTAGGAGCCTCAATTAATGTTATGCCATACTCAGTCTACAAGAGTCTCGATTTAGAAGGTATGCAGGAAACTAGTTTAATTATCCAGTTAGCTAATAGGTCTTCTATTCATCCTCTAGGGGTGATTGAGGATGTGTTGGTTAAAGTTAAGGATCTGATCTTCCCTGCTGATTTTTATGTGATAAATATGGAAGGAAACGCATTACCCACTACTTCAGTTTTACTAGGTAGACCATTCATGAAAACCGCTAAGACAAAAATTAATGTGCATGATGGTACCTTGTCTGTTGAATATGAAGGGGATGTGTTCGAATTTAATGTATTTGATGCCATGAAACAACATGCTGATGTGCATTCTGTCTGTAAAATCGATCTTATAGATACTTTAGAACAAGAAGAATGCATGACTGTTGTTGATGGGGATGACCCACTCGTTTTTACTGAAATTGTTGGCGAGGTTGAAAGTAGTGTTTGGTAATGATATTATTGAACTATCGCCAATCATCGGGTTGTCGAGACCCGCCAAAATGAATTTATAAGTGCCCGAATTCACTAAACTATTTGTAGAGTAGCGGCAACGGGGTCGATCCACAGGGAATTAAGGTAGCTTGACTTAATCTTAATTAAATTTGCAAACTAATAAAACCAATGAAAAATGGGGGATTTGTTGATTTTTAAGTAACTAAGGAGGAACAATGCAAGGGTAAGAATTTAACTAACGGAGTTTCCGACTCGGGACGATCGAGGATAAATTTAGCGTGCCTCTTGGATCATAGGTTGACGAGTATTATGGTTAAATAATTTAACGAATGCACAGCTCGTCTAAAATTAATAAATAACCCAGACATGCTCCATGGATTTAATTAGACGTAAATAATCATGCTAATCAAGCATACCGTTGGGACATTGGCGGCCAACGCTCTCCCAAGACCGAACGGTAGCAACAAGCTAACTGTGACAACTATCTAATTTGGACGCGAAATTAGTATGTCGATTTGGAATTCTAATTCGGGAAGAACGAACACCAAGAGCGTAAGGACGCCAATACGCTCAAGGTGTCATAATTCCTTGTTAGTTGGCGGAAACGAGAGGCACGGCATCAAATCCTTTAACAAATGAACATGCTCAAAATCAAGGGTGCCTAGTCCTAAATCATTCAAACGTGCTCATAGATTAAGCTAAGAAATAGAATTCAATTCAATAAAATATCCAACCAATTCAGAATTTCAATCCTACAACCTCACCAAGAGTTCAAACTACATTTATCCTTACAATCCCGAGCCAAAAACGGAAAATCTACTCACTCATGACTTGTGTGGTATGGGACGACTTCAAATCGAGCTTCCTAGCCCCTCCCATGGTGGAAAACAGCTGCTGGACGTCAAATCAGGCGCGGAGCTCGAGGTAGAAGATGATAATGGCGGCTAAAATCGGACAAAAACATTAAGTAGTCCGTCGTAGCGTCGAGACGCTAGGGCAGCGTCTCGACGCTGCGCCCTAAATAATCCGCGCGCGCGCAGTCGGGGTGGCGTCGAGACGCTGTCGGCGTCGAGCGAGCGTCGAGACGCTATCGCTCGACGCTTGCTCTCGGGTTTTTCTTCAATTCAGCGCTTCAGACTTCGGAGCGTCGAGCTAGCGTCGCGACGCTGTCACTCGACGCTAGCTCTCGGGTTGATGCTTGGATTTTTGCCTTCAATTTCCCCAAAGTGCTCAACCTTCATGCCTTTGCATGGATCTTCCCCGGAAGTGTTCTAAGGCCTTTAAATGGCGATATTAAGCTCCGAAAAGCGCCGAAACGCTCCCGAGGGCGAATTACCGAAAACACCTGCAATGATCACATATAAGCAAGATTAAGCCAATAATAAACGTGAATTAGGGACATAATTATAGCTCCAAAGTGGAGCTATCAGTGTTCCCATATTGACTCATCTGAACAAACTACTTTTGCTTTAGAGACATGTGAAAAGCAACCTAAAATATTACCATCTCTTTTGCAGGCTCCCAAGTTGGAACTAAAGGAGTTGCCGGGTCATCTCAAGTACGTATACTTGGGTGAGGTGGAGACACTCCCGGTAATTATATCCAAGGAGCTTACATCGGAGCAAGAAGGCGAGTTGGTTGAGGTTTTGAAAAAGAACAAAAGAGCCATAGGATGGACATTGGCAGACTTGCACGAGTTGAGTCCAGTGCTGTGCATGCACAAGATTCGGCTGGATGAGGGAGCGAAGCCATCCCGAGAGCCTCAGCGGAGACTGAACCCAACAATGAAGGAGGTAGTGTTGTGTGAGATACACAAACTCCTGGATGCAGGTATTATCTTTCCCATTTCTGATAGCCAATGGGTTAGCCCTATTCATGTTGTACCTAAAAAGACGGGCAGAACCGTTATTAGGAATGATAAGGGGGAGTTAGTACCTAAGATAGTGCAAAATGGGTGGAGGATGTGTATAGATTTTAGAAAACTGAATGATGTGACTAAGAAGGACCATTTTCCGATTCCCTTCATAGATCAAATGGTGGAGCGTTTAGCTGGGAAGCCATTCTTCTGTTTTCTAGATGGTTTTTCTGGGTTTTATCAAATTCCCATAGCCAAGGAAGACCAAGAAAAGACTACTTTTACCTGTCCATTCGGAACTTACGCATATAGGAGAATGCCCTTTGGGCTTTGTAATGCTCCAGGGACTTTTCAGCGATGCATGATGAACATATTTACCGAATTCGTAGAAAAATGCATCGAAGTCTTTATGGATGATTTCACTGTATATGGAAGTTCATTTGAGGATTGCCTGTTTAACTTGTCTAGAGTCATGGAAAGATGCATCGAAACTAATCTTGTTTTAAATTTTGAAAAGTGTCATTTCATGGCCAGTCAGGGCATAGTATTGGGTCACGTTGTGTCGGCTAAGGGGATAGAGGTTGATAAAGCAAAAATTGATGTCATATCTGATTTACCTTACCCCACGAACCTTCGGGAAGTGCGTTCTTTTCTTGGTCACGCAGGTTTTTACCGCAGGTTCATAAAGGAATTCTCGAAGATAGTGACTCCGATGACAAGCTTGCTGAAAAAGAATGTCCCATTCTGCTTTGACAAGCAGTGCAAGTGTTACGTCTCCAAAAGTGACCTTTTTAGGACTTATTTAGCTTAGAAAGATGTACACTCTTAGGTGTTTTTGATAGGATTTAGCTTAAACCTATGCTTATATATGAGAATTAGAAGAAGGCTAAATTAGGACTTGTGTGCAAAAGGAAAGAAAAGGAATGAAAACCGAAGTAAAAGAATGAAAAATGTGCATTGCGGCAGCATTGCGGAAACATTGCTGAAACCGCAATGTTTCAAGTGAAATCCGTAAGTTGACTGATCTTTTTCTGTTATTTTCCGTTATTTCAGGGATTCGTTCTTTCTCCTCCATCCATTTTGAAGTACGACGTTGAGGATGGATGGTTCTCCTTGGCCCAAACGCACGTGCAGATTACTATAAAAGGGGGTCAAAGTAGAGGGTTTGATCATCATCCGCAAGCGTAGAAGTCTCTTCGCAGCTCCATCTTTTCTCCTGTTTTTCTTCTCCGTCTGTTGGTTTGAGAGGTTCAGCTGTTGGAATCGACAATCTGATAGGAAGGAGAGAAGATTCATCTTCTCTCCTGATTGGATTCATCCAAGCAAGGCTACCCTTTCTCTTCCTTCAGCCGAGGCGTTTGCGACGAGGCGTTCAAGCTCAATTACTGCTTTCTGTCTTTTATTTCTAATTTCCAAGCTCTGTTTAGTTGTTGTTTCTCTTCCAGTAGCTAGCTCATTTCATTTCGTTGTCTTCTGTCTTTATGCTTGTCACTTTAAGCTTTCCTTTGTTCATTCAAACAATCAAGTAATCAAAGCACAATTCATTACTTCACAGCTTCTTGTCTTTTGCTGCTACTGTTTTACTTTGCTATTTTAAGTTTATTTCTCTTCTAAGCATGTCTACTTCATCTCTTATTTCTGTTCTTCCTATATCTATGAGTAGCTAAGTCACATAGGGGCATGCTAATGACAATACTATAGGCTAAAAAACGTGAACCAAGCATGTAGGATAGCTCTCGAAGCATTGATTGTATGTAAGCTTCATCCCACGGGCAATTTCGATTGGCCATCCATTTTGTCCAAAGAACTCCTAACCTCTGGAAGGAGTAAGAGTTCAGAGTCATACACTCATGCTAGCCTTTCAAGGTAACCAGAAAACGACCTAGGAATAGGCGTTTTCCTAGTACAAACCATAACTTTCTGCTTTCACAAGATGCTTAAGACCTTACTTGGACATGAGTAAACTAAAGAATCTAATGCATGAAATCGGAAGATACATGAGATTGAGTTAGTTTGATGCATAGTGAGTTGAACCAATGTTTGAGAATCGTATAAAAATGCCTATAGAGGAGTCGTTAGTAGCCCTTGTTTCTCCATTTTCACACTTTCGCTGTTAGTAACATTGCGGTAGAATTGCTGTTCTCGCAATTCTGCTAAGTAAAAAATTCTGTTTAGCTATTTTCCTCTTCGTTTATTAATCTCTTCTATTTTCATTTGAGTTTATCATTGACTTGCAGTTGTTCATGTTGCTACCCTTTATTGATTCAGCAGTAAATAGGAATTTTAAAACCAAATCTACCCCTTCAAATCCACCCATTCTTTCTTAACAATACACTTCACGAGTAGCTAATAATAAATCTCTGTGGGAAAACGAATGAAAAAATACTTACTACTTGCTATAAGATCATGTATGCTTGCATGTTCTGAGTGCTCTCTCTCACTTATTGCTTATCTATTTTACACATTGAGCACGCAACAAGTTTTTGGCGCCGCTGCCGGGGATTTATTTTAGTGAAAACGAAGTTTGTTAAGTTAGAAAACCAACTCTTAATATCTATTGAAGCTGATCTATTCTCATTTCTTTTGCAGGTACTATTTGGGTTAGTTTATGAATGAGCCTTCAAGTAGTGATCTAGAGTTCAACCCTGAGCCTGAGAGATTATTTAAGGCTAGAAATAGAGCCAAGAAACGTCTCTTTAACCAACCCCCTTTACCTCAAATAATTGCTGAAACCGCAGAGTCTCCGCAATCCTCTCAAGAAGAAATGGATAGATTAGTTCCAAATCCGGTACCTATCACTCGCAATCCCATCGAAATAGCGAATGATAAGAATAGTGTCATTCTCTCATACTTAGTTCCCATGCCTGGGGAGCTAAACCCAAGCATAATCCGCCCTGAAATTACTGCCAACTCATTCGAGTTAAAGCCAGTGATGTTCCAAATGTTGTCCACTGTGGGACAATTCTTTGGAGTGGAAAATGAGGATCCCCACAACCATCTTAGAAACTTCCTAGGAGTCAGTGATACCTTCATCATCCCTGGAGTTTCCCAAGAAGCCTTGAGGCTCTACCTCTTCCCTTACTCATTGAGGGATAAAGCAAAGACGTGGTTAAACTCATTACCCTCTGGATCAGTCCTCAATTGGACAGACTTGGCGGAGAAATTCCTAGTTAAATACTTCCCACCTGATAGGAATTCTACCTTTCGTGATGACATAGTCAAGTTCAAACAAGCTGAGAATGAGTCTCTTCACGAAGCTTGGACAAGGTTCAAGGACCTTCTAATTAAATGTCCACACCATGGCATTCCATGGTGTATCCAAATAGAGGTCTTTTTCAAAGGATGCAACCCCAGCACCAGACAAGTTCTAAATTCATCTGCTGGAGGTTCCATGTTGTCCAAAAGTTATAATGAAGCCTATGAGATCTTGGAGAAGATCTCAGCATCTCACTGTACGTGGTCAGATGATCCAATAGAGCCAAGTAGAGCTCAAGATAAGGACGCACTCAATACTATGAGTAGCCAAATAAGCGCCCTGACCAACCTAGTTAAACAAATGGCTCAAGCCAATCTCCAAACAAGTGTCAACACCGCCACAGCCATGTCAATGGGCACCCAACCAAGTCAAGGTGAGACACTTATATGTGGATTCTGTGGGGAAGGGCACCTGTATGAATACTGCCCTGGGAATCCAGCCTCAGTCTGCTATGTTGGAAGCCAACAGCAGCCTAGGAACAACCCCTATTCCAATACTTACAACCCTGGTTGGAGGAACCACCCAAACCTGTCATGGGGTGGCCAACAAAATGCTAACCAAGCTCCTAACCAACCAAGACCGAGTGGAACACCTGGTTTCACTCCCCAACATAACCAATCCATGTATCAAAAACCATACAACCAACCAGTAGGGTCTTGTGTAGAAAATCTACTCAAGGAGTACATCGCCAAGAATGATGCTACTCTACAAAGCCAGCAAGCTACCCTCAGGAGCCTAGAGAACCAAATAGGGCAACTAGCCAATGAACTCAAAAGTAGGCCCCAAGGTAGACTCCCTGCTGACACTGAGGTGCCAAGGAGAGATGGAAAAGAGCAAGTTCAAGCAATTGAACTTAGAAGTGGGAGACCATTGGTGAGCAACACAAAAGAAGCCCCAAAGAGAGTAGAGAACAATGAGTCTAGTGCTCCACTGGAGTCTCTGCCAAACCAAGGTTAACCATCACCAAGCACATCAGGAGCAAGGCTGGAGCCAATCATAGAGGAGATAGAAGAGATTCCAAGGCCTCCACCTATCCTGAGGCGACCTGAAGTGCCTGCATATGTGCCACCACCTCCATTTCCTCGAAGGCTAAAGAAAAAACAAGAACAGGAAGTGCACTTTAACAAATTTCTAGAAATTCTTAAGCAAGTGCATGTTAATATTCCTTTTGTAGAAGTTTTACAGTCTATGCCCTCTTATGTAAAGTTTTTGAAGGATATTATCACTAACAAGAGAATAATTGGTGAGTTTGAAACAGTAAATCTCACTGAGGAGTGCAGTGCCATACTCCAGAACAAGCTACCCAAGAAGGAGAAGGATCCTGGTTCCTTCACCTTACCTGTAGAGCTAGGAGGCAAGCACGTGGGCAGAGCTCTTTGTGACCTGGGAGCCAGCATAAACCTCCTGCCCCTATCACTGTTCCGCCAGCTAGGAATAGGAGAAGCACGTCCAACCACTGTCACTTTACAACTAGCAGACAGATCCATAGCCTACCCTGAGGGTAAGATTGAGGATATTCTTGTAAAGGTTGACAAGTTTATTTTTCTTGCAGATTTCATTATCCTGGATTATGAAGCAGACAAGGAGGTCCCCATCCTATTAGGCAGACCGTTTCTAGCCACAGGTAGGGCCCTGATAGATGTCCAAAAAGGTGAGCTCACGATGAGGGTTCATGATGAAGAGGTGAAATTTAGTGTATATAAAGCCTTAAGGTACCCCTCTGACTCTGAATCTTGTGCTAGCATGGACATTGTAGACTCATTAATGGAAGAACAGCTGGAGCATGTATTATTAACTAAGCATGCTAATGAATATGTACAATTAGATTTAACTGATTTGAATGTTTCTGAAATAATGGATATACCTGTAGATAAAACACAGCATGTATGTATAAATAATGACCTAACTGATAGATCTTTAAATCCTTTAAAACCATCCATTGAGCATCCACCTGTCTTAGAATTGAAACCTCTACCCACTCACCTCAAGTATGCATACTTAGGAAGTAATGAGACTCTACCTGTGATTATTTCTTCTAAATTAATTGAAAAGCATGAGGTTGAACTGATTTTATTACTTAAACAACATAGGAAGGCTATTGCATGGACTATTGCTGACATTAGAGGCATTAGCCCTTCTTATTGCATGCATAAGATTATACTAGAGGAAGAGCATACACCCCGAGTAGATCACCAACGTAGGTTGAATCCCTCTATGAAAGAGGTAGTTAAAAAGGAAATAATAAAATGGTTAGATGCTGGTGTGATCTTCCCTATAGCTAGTAGCCAGTGGGTGAGCCCTATACAGTGTGTACCTAAGAAGGGGGGGATGACTGTGGTAGTTGATAACTCCATTTTGGAGCTATTAAATGCTTCCTAATTATAGCTAAAGTCCGCTTTCAATTGATTAAATATATCTCTTTTGTAAGAGAAAAGCGGCAAAGAGCTCGTGCGTCCGTTGGGCATGTTCGAGTGCTTAAAGCAGAGTTTTAGCGCCCCGGGAATGCATCGGGAAGAGGGGAACTTGTTCCATGAAGAAACGGGCCAAAACAGCCTTGGAGAGGCAAAGCTTCAGCCCCAAACCCGAGAGCCAGCGTCGAGCTATAGCGTCGAGACGCTGGCTCGACGCTGGTAAAACCCGAGAGCAAGCGTCGAGTGATAGCGTCGAGACGCTAGCTCGACGCTGCCCTGGCGTCGAGACCCTGCTTGGCGTCGAGACGCTCCGGAGGAGGCGCGCGCAGGAATTTTATCGGGGCAGCGTCGCGACGCTGGCCTTGCGTCGCGACGCCATCGCGAGCGCGCGCGCGGAAAACTTAGGGCACAGCGTCGAGACGCTGGCCTAGCGTCTCGACGCTACGACGATGGCAGCAGCTAAAAGACGATTTTTCTGCACTTTTTTTATATCTTCATCTTCTTCATCTCTCTACGGATTTGGACGATTTTGGTCTTCTTCTTCCCCATTTTCTCTCTATTTTCCGTGGAGCTCCGCCATTGTTGGCATGCTTGTGAGCTCCACCACCATTGTAATAAGTAGATGAATCCTTCCATGGGCGTTGTTGGAGCGAGATTGACAAACCGCGCCATGAGCGGCTAAGGTAAGGGTGAACGGTTTGGGAATGTTTTAGGATGATTTTGTTAGACGTTTTTGACTTTGATAATCTGATTTTAATGCATATTGGTTCTTTTTATTAGCATCTATTTACCTTGCTTAATCCAACGCGCATGTTAAAATACGACGATTGACACTCGGGTAGTTGAGCATGTTGTGTATGTTAAAGAGTAGCGATGCCGTGCCTCTAACTACTCGACTAAGTAACACAGGTAGATAGAACTAAATCGAAGTATCGGGTCGGGTAGGATAATTGTTGATTGCATACGGCGTTTGCGGGCAATCTACTAGCAATTAGAATTCACGCTCGAATGTTCGTCGCAGTTAGCTAGTGACTGTCTAAATTCATCTTAGGACTGATCATCTTAATGTGAGCTTAGATAACGTGTAATTAGAACTGTGTGGTCTAATTAAAATCCATAGAGTCGGCTACTTTGGGGCTTCTCTGGTAGTCGTCCGCGTGCTCAATAAACTGTATTCCATGTTATTAGCGTTAAATGATAAGTCGAATTTGTCTAACAATTGATCCCTAGACTCCCAAACCGTGCACACGTTCTCTTCTTATTATTTCTTTCTTCCGTTAGCTTACATCATTATTTCTCTTGCATGATTAAAACCCCCCGTTACCAATTAATCAATTAAATCCCAATTTCACTAGTAAATTCAATCTTCCTATTCCTTGGATCGACCCTGTTACCACTGGCTGCAAAGCCTTGGTCATAGGCCTTATAAATCGTATTTTGGCAAGCCTCGACAGATTGAGATTAAGTGGATATTCAAAAATCCGCCCACCAAAATTGGCGCCGCTGCCGGGGACTAGGCAATTAATTGGATTTATGATTGAAGTTTGAATTTGATTTATTGATGGTTGACTGAAATTTTTTTCTGTTTGTATATTGTATGTTTAGATTTTTGTTTGTGTATGACCCGTTCCTCTGAGGGTAGTTTGCAGTTTATCCCTGAGATTGACAGAGAGGAGCGGCGGTTACGTAGAGAAGCCCGGGAGGGGCAAGGAACGTTGGAAAGAGAAGAAGGCAATCCCTTCTTGGTTGACGAGATGGCGCAAGGTGATGCGCCACGGACGCTTAAGCAACTGGCAGCGCCAGACCTGAACCTGCAGCCTTTGTGCATTAACTACCCCGTGGTAGCAGGTAACTTCGAGTTAAAATCTGGTTTAATTCACCAGTTACCTTCTTTCCATGGAAACGCAGGTGAGGACGCGAACAAACACCTGATGGAATTCCATTGCGTCTGCGCGGGGATGAAGCCCGCGGGAGTCACGGAGGAGCAACTGAATATGAGGGCATTCCCCTTTACGCTCAAGGATAAGGCCAAGGATTGGCTGTACTACTTGCCCTCCGGATCCATCACCACGTGGCAGGATATGAAGCGGGTATTTTTGGAGAAATACTTTCCCGCATTCTTAGCCACCACTCTGCGGAAGAGGATATATGGGATCACCCAGGATGTAGGTGAGTCCCTGCACGAATACTGGGAACGCTTCGGGCGCCTGTGCGCGAGCTTCCCACATCATCAGATTGCCGATCAGTTGTTGATACAGTACTTTTATGAGGGGATGACGCCCCATGACCGGCAGATGATCGATGCAGCGAGTGGAGGGGCACTGATTGACAAGACCCCAGTTGAGGCCATGCAGTTGATTGCAAATATGGCCACCAACTCGCAGCAATTCGGTATTCGGGGACAAGGCCAAGTGCACAGCGTGGCTCAGAGCCACGAGATGACTGAAATGAGGGCCCAGGTGGCCGAGATAGGCAGCATGTTAAAGAAAATAGTTGGAGGACACCGTGACGATGCGGAGGTCAACGCGATCGGAGGGTATGCTTCCAACCCAAGGAAGTACGACCCATATGCAAACACTTACAACCCCGGTTGGCGCGACCATCCTAATTTCAGCTATGGGAATAGGGAAGGACAAACTCGTTTCCAAGGCCAGTCCCAGGATAGGCCTAATTCTTCCACCCAGGCTCAAGCCTCGAGCTCCTCCAGCTCACTTGAAGAGATGGTAAGGACCATCGTGACTAGCACCAGCCAGTTTCAGAAAGAGGCTCGAGAAGAGCTTAATTCTCACAAGGCAGAGCTGCAGAATTTGAACAAGCAGCTGACACAGATGGCGGTGTCTATCAGTAAGATTGAGAGCAAGAGCTCGGGGAAGCTTCCTTCCCAAACTACAGTAAACTCATGTGAAAACGTGAGTGCCATTCAGCTGCGCAGTGGGAAGTCACTTTCCACCAGAGCTGCGAAGGAAGCCACGGACAGCCTGAACAAGTCCGCCCCGACTGCTCCTGAGACTCAGAATGAGAAAAGAGATGAGAAGGTCAGTGTACCTGAGGGTGTTGCCAGAGCACCATTCCCGAGTCGGCTTGCGAAGCCTACTTTGGAATCTGATGATGAGGAGGTCATGCGAACCTTCCAAAAGGTGATGGTAAATATCCCGCTCCTAGAGGCAGTCAGTCAAGTGCCCAAGTATGCGAAATTTCTAAGGAGCTGGTGCACTACGAAAAGGAAGTCCAGAGGGACTGAGAAAAAGAAGGAAAACGTCTCTGCCATACTCCCAGGTACGTTGCCTGCAAAGTGCAACGATCCAGGTACTTTTACTATCTCTTGCACTATAGGTAGTAAAATTGTTCATAATGCCATGTTAGACCTAGGAGCCTCTGTTAATGTTATGTCTTATGCATTGTATCGTGAACTGAATTTAAATGAAATGCATGAATGTAATGTTTCTGTTCAGTTGGCTAATGGGTCGAGCATCTGTCCTAGGGGGAAGGTAGAGGATGTTTTGGTTAGAGTTGGGAATATGACGTTTCCCGCTGATTTCCTTGTTTTAGATATGAATGAAAACTCATCGCATGCTTCGTCCTCCATGTTGTTAGGACGTCCCTTTCTTAAGACCGCTAGGGTCAAAATTGATGTGTATAAGGGCGTTGTTTCCCTGGAGTTTGATGATACTTTGCATGAGTTCTCTTTATTTGGAAAATCTGCTGGAAATGTGTCTGTTTGTGAGCATGATGAGAATGGGAGTCTACCCTCGCGCTTGAGGGATGGTTCCCATGTCTCAGTTAAAATTTCTGATTTAAATATGTGTGATGATGATGCTGGTTTTTGCACTAACACTTCTTATATTCACGTGCCCGAGGCACGAAGAGTGCAAAATATTTTTCAGGTGGATGGTAGGAAAGGTGTGGCAAAGGACAAGTCTGGATCGTCCCCCGCACCTACAGACTATGGATGAGTTTGTTGAGAGAATACAGTCGAGCAACCGACTTTAAAAATTCTGCGCTTCTCGGAGGCACCCGAGCGATGGACTGTTTTTATGCTTTAGTTTAGTTTTATTGCTTTTTAGATTAATTTAGTATTAATTAGCTTGCTGTTTTTTTTAGGAATCGAAGAAGAGAAGGCAATTTTGGGCTCTGATGCGTTCGTGCGCCGCTTCCTCGCCCTCGCCAGCTTCACCAAGAGTCAGGGAAGTGTATTTCTTCTTCCCTTTTACTTCGTTGTATCTGACTGGTTGGCATTGAGGACAATGCCAAATTTTGAAGTTGGGGGTGGAGTTAGTCCGATGGATGTGCATGTGTAGTTTGTTGAGCAGTGCTATAAAGATATTGAAGTGCTTGGGACTCTGTTTATTGTTTTCTGACTGTGATAGCCTAGGAAATGCATGTTGGAAATCTGAGCATGTTCATAATCGAGTTTTTGCATGAGTTTTGTGTTTCTTAGGTTCATGTCAAAAATTTTAAAATTTTTTCTGTTGCTCCCTTGCACTTATCGCGCACTTAGCAACCTCTCCCTAGATTCCGTAAGCTTTGTTTATCGCATGTTTAGCTAATTCTCGTTGTCACCCCGAAAGGCACCCTTAGGTAGCTTGTTGCATGAGAGTTAGTGGTTAGTTAATTGAGAAAGCATGTGCTTAGCCTAATCTGAAAAAAAAATAAAAAAGCATTTTTGGTAGAAAATTCCTCTCGAGGCGCTCCTCCTTCTTATTAGCGCTTAAAAGAAGTGAGCGTCAGTCCTTAAAAACGTGAAGCTTTGGCCAAAGTTTGACGTGTTAGGCAGCTCGAGAAAGAAAGAAAAAGAAGCAAAAAGTTGGTTCAAAGAACCCAAATAAAAGAGTACAAAGTACTTTTGAAAAGAAAGAAAAAGAATGAGAAAATAATTAGGTCTCTTAATTTGCTTCTCTCTCTCGTGTAAGTCAAGTGTAGCTGTTCTTAAACGCTAGAAGTAGGGGGAAAATGGGATGTGCGTTGCATGTAGGTTTTCCGGGTTTACGTGAGTTTAGGAGTTGTTGTCTAGCACACACACACGTTAGGGGGCAAGAGTTGATTTTTGATATGTCCTAGTTAACACATGAACAAATGCTTCCATGATTATACTCGTGTTTAAATTTCAAATATGCATGGAGGCTTGAGTTAGAATATATGTAAACGCGTCCTTAGAGTCAATGTCTTTGTAGTGCTTGCTCGAGGACTAGCAATGTTTAAGTTGGGGGTGTTTGATAACTCCATTTTGGAGCTATTAAATGCTTCCTAATTATAGCTAAAGTCCGCTTTCAATTGATTAAATATATCTCTTTTGTAGGAGAAAAGCGGCAAAGAGCTCGTGCGTCCGTTGGGCATGTTCGAGTGCTTAAAGCAGAGTTTTAGCGCCCCGGGAATGCATCGGGAAGAGGGGAACTTTTTCCGTGAAGAAACGGGCCAAAACAGCCTTGGAGAGGCAAAGCTTCAGCCCCAAACCCGAGAGCCAGCGTCGAGCTATAGCGTCGAGACGCTGGCTCGACGCTGGAAAAACCCGAGAGCAAGCGTCGAGTGATAGCGTCGAGACGCTAGCTCGACGCTGCCCTGGCGTCGAGACCCTGCTTGGCGTCGAGACGCTCCGGAGGAGGCGCGCGCAGGAATTTTATCGGGGCAGCGTCGCGACGCTGGCCTTGCGTCGCGACGCCATCGCGAGCGCGCGCGCGGAAAACTTAGGGCACAGCGTCGAGACGCTGGCCTAGCGTCTCGACGCTACGACGATGGCAGCAGCTAAAAGACGATTTTCCTGCACTTTTTTTATATCTTCATCATCTTCATCTCTCTACGGATTTGGACGATTTTGGTCTTCTTCTTCCCCATTTTCTCTCTATTTTTCGTGGAGCTCCGCCATTGTTGGCATGCTTGTGAGCTCCACCACCATTGTAATAAGTAGATGAATCCTTCCATGGGCGTTGTTGGAGCGGGATTGACAAACCGCGCCATGAGCGGCTAAGGTAAGGGTGAACGGTTTGGGAATGTTTTAGGATGATTTTGTTAGACGTTTTTGACTTTGATAATCTGATTTTAATGCATATTGGTTCTGTTTATTAGCATTTATTTACCTTGCTTAATCCAACGCGCATGTTAAAATACGACGATTGACACTCGGGTAGTTGAGCATGTTGTGTATGTTAAAGAGTAGCGATGCCGTGCCTCTCACTGCTCGACTAAGTAACACAGGTAGATAGAACTAAATCGAAGTATCGGGTCGGGTAGGATAATTGTTGATTGCATACGACGTTTGCGGGCAATCTACTAGCAATTAGAATTCACGCTCGAATGTTCGTCGCCGTTAGCTAGTGACTGTCTAAATTCATCTTAGGACTGATCATCTTAATGTGAGCTTAGATAACGTGTAATTAGAAATGTGTGGTCTAATTAAAATCCATGGAGTCGGCTACTTTGGGGCTTCTCTGGTAGTCGTCCGCGTGCTCAATAAACTGTATTCCATGTTATTAGCGTTAAATGATAAGTCGAATTTGTCTAACAATTGATCCCTAGACTCCCAAACCGTGCACACGTTCTCTTCTTATTATTTCTTTCTTCCGTTAGCTTACATCATTATTTCTCTTGCATGATTAAAACCCCCCGTTACCAATTAATCAATTAAATCCCAATTTCACTAGTAAATTCAATCTTCCTATTCCTTGGATCGACCCTGTTACCACTGGCTGCAAAGCCTTGGTCATAGGCCTTATAAATCGTATTTTGGCAAGCCTCGACAGCTTGAGATTAAGTGGATATTCAAAAATCCGCCCACCAGTAGTCAATGAGAGCAATGAACTGATTCCAACTAGGACTATCACAGGATGGAGAGTTTGCATGGATTATAGGAAATTAAATAAGGAAACCAAAAAAGACCACTTCCCTCTACCATTCATTGACCAGATGTTAGATAGGATAGCTGGTAGAGCCTACTACTGCTTCTTAGACGGTTATTCAGGATATAACCAGATCACTATAGATCCCAAGGACCAAGAAAAGACTACCTTCACTTGCCCTTTTGGAACATTTTCCTTTCGCAGAATGCCTTTTGGCTTATGCAATGCACCGACAACATTCCAAAGGTGCATGTTGGCAATCTTCTCTGATTTGGATGAGTCCATGATAGAGATATTCATGGATGATTTCTCAGTCTTTGGTGATTCATTTACAAACTGTCTAGAGAACTTAGGACAAGTCCTGGCTAGGTGTGAGGAGACCAACCTAGTCCTTAATTGGGAGAAGTGCCACTTTATGGTGGACGAAGGAATTGTCTTAGGTCATAGAGTGTCTAGAGCAGGTGTAGAGGTCGATAGGGCAAAAATTGAAATAATAGAGAAGCTGGTAGAACCTCAGAATGTGAAAGCCATTAGAAGTTTCTTAGGGCATGCAGGCTTCTATAGAAGGTTCATTAAGGACTTTTCTAAGATCTCCAAGCCTTTATGTGAGCTTCTAGAACTAAACAAACCATTCATCTTCTCTAAAGAATGTTTCCTAGCCTGGAAAACCCTTAATGAAGCACTAGTCACAGCACCTATTATAATAGGGCCAAATTGGGATCTCCCATTTGAAATGTTGTGTGATGCAAGTGACTATGCTGTGGGGGTTATGCTAGGGCAAAAGATTGACAAGTTAACACACCCTGTATACTATGCTAGCAAGACACTGAATGAGGCACAATGTAATTACACAACTACTGAGAAGGAGATGCTAGCTGTAGTGTTTGCTTGTGAGAAATTTAGGAATTACATTGTAGGCACTAGGACAATCGTGTACACTGACCATTATGCATTGAAATACCTTATGAGGAAGGCTGATGCTAAGCCTAGGTTGATTAGATGGGTATTATTGCTGCAAGAGTTTGATCTAGACATTAGAGATAAGAAAGGATGTGAAAATGTGGTTGCGGATCATCTTTCTAGATTGCAGCATATTTGCGAAAAAATTGCGGAAACCGCAATTTCTGATGCTTTTATTGATGAACATGTCTTTGTATTGACTCATCGTGATAACGATGAGGAACCTTGGTTTGCTGACATTGCTAACTTCCTTGCATCGCAGGTACTACCAACTTTCAAGGGAGGACAAGAAAAGAAGAGGTTCCTTCATGAAGCTAGGAAGTTTATATGGGATGATCCCACACTTTACAAGACATGTGCTGATGGTCTGCTAAGGAAGTGTGTTTCAGCTGCTGAGGCGAAGTCTGTGCTGCAGCACTGCCATACAGCACCCTATGGTGGACATTTTGGTGGTCAAAGAACAGCTGCAAAGGTGTTCCAGAGTGGCTACTATTGGCCTACGATCTTCAAGGATGCCCACAACTATGCACACAGCTGTGATAAATGCCAGAGAACAGGTAACCTTAGTCGAAAGGATGAGATGCCTCTCACTTACATCTTAGAGTTGGAGCTCTTTGATGTGTGGGGCATTGACTTCATGTGACCATTCCCCCCATCATCAGGTAACCTTTACATCCTTGTAGCAGTAGACTATGTATCTAAGTGGGTAGAGGCCATAGCATGTCCCAATAATGATGCCAAAACTGTCATAAGATTCTTGCATAGACATATTTTTACTAGATTTGGGACACCTCGTGCTATAATCAGTGATGAGGGGACACATTTTATTAATAAAGCTATGGAGAGAGTGTTGGCTAAGTATAATATTAGACATAGAGTAGCCACCCCTTATCACCCACATTCGAATGGACAAGCTGAAATTTCAAATAGGGAGATTAAAAACATACTAGAAAAAGTGGTCAAACCCAATAGAAAAGATTGGTCGTTTAAACTCGAGGATGCACTTTGGGCATATAGAACTGCATATAAGACACCCCTAGGTATGTCTCCTTATAGACTTGTGTATGGCAAAGCATGTCACTTACCATTCGAATTAGAAATTAAAGCATTTTGGGCACTAAAAGAGTTGAATTATTGCGTGACCGATGCGGGAACATTGCGGTCTTTGCAATTACATGAGCTTGATGAGCTTAGACATATGTCCTATGAAAATGCTAAAATGTATAAGGAAAAGACCAAGATTTGGCATGATAGTAGACTTAGGATTAAGGACTTCAAGAAAGGCCAGCTTGTCTTATTATTTAATTCACGATTGAAATTATTTCCAGGCAAACTTAAGTCTAGATGGTCAGGTCCATTTGTAATAACTAATGTGTTTGTTCATGGTGCAATCGAGATTAAGAACCTGCAGCAAGGGCAACCGTTCATGGTTAATGGTGCAAGATTGAAGCACTACTATGAGGAAGGAGATGTGAAGACTCTCTCGGCCTTCCTCTTGACTGAGACGTGAAAATGAGAACGAGAGAAGACGAGTGATCACTGTGCTCGTCCATGCGAGGCTCATGCCTTAGTTTATTTTTGCTATTTTTCCGGTTACTGTTTGTGTATATTGTTGTGCGATTTTAATTACGGATTTAATGTTAATTTAATTTCTTTTTGTATAGAATCGATAGAGGGAATCAAGGAGATCAAATCAAGCTAAAAAAATCGGGGAGATATTGGGCCCAATCAAAGATTCAGTTGAGAGAAGATTGGCATTTAAACTCAGAAAATCTCCAACGGTCACTAGAATTACGCTGGATTTGCAGAATCCGCAACGGATATAGCCGTTGGGATTTCCATCATTACTTATATCCGTTAGAGGCGCGCTGATCCGTACGATTTCCCCATTATCTGAACTCCAAGAAATCTCTCTCCCTCTTCATCTGCAATTCTTCTTTCTAGATTCCTACGATTCAACAATGGTGCTAACGAGAGCTGAAAGGTCTGCGTCCAAGAAAAGGGCTGACGACGCTGAAATTGCTGCGAGGGAAGCACTTCTTGCCCTTGCAGATGCTGAGGCTGCACGCACTGAACGTCTCCCCAAACTGCCGATCCGCAAGAAGAAGTGGAAGGTAGTTACGGAGATACCTGCTGGACCCTCTGAACCAGCAGGAACACCCAAGAAACGCAAGTGGAGCATGGCGGTGGCCGAAGAAGCGAGCAAGAAAAAGACTCCCTCTGTGGAGAGTCAAGAAAGTGACCGTCGGTCACACGAGTCAGCCAAGCAGAGCTCTTCGCCATCTCCACCAGCGCGAAGCCCTGAACTTCCTCCATCGCCGCAGAGTTCTGAACACACCCCACCAGCAGAGAGCCCTGAAGCATCACCCACTTCCCCACAACCTGACCCTGAATTTCCATATGGAGAGTATCAAGAATCGACGCAGGGCAGTGGGGAAGCTGAGGAAGAAGAGGTCTTCTCTCCTTTGAGGGAAGCCGGCCCTGAGAGCCCTGCGCAGAGGGATGATTCGATGGACGAGACACTGGGGGATTGCCTCCAACAGATGACAACCAAGGCAAGGTTGAAGAAGAAGGCAGCCAAGGTTGTCAAGGCCAAACGGCCAAAGAAGTCCAAGAAAAAGAAATCCAGGAGGGCGTCGTTATCAGAGAAGGGGAGTGATGAGCCGTCTCTGAAGAAGCTCAAGATTGAGGCTGCTGAGTCAGCCAAACCAAAAGACAAAGGGAAAGCCAAGCTTTACCCTGAAGATGAGCCTCAATCAGTGAGGTACGTGTCCTCTGATGCTGAGTCCAGAGGCACTGAGCTGAGGAAGAGAGAACTGCTGCACGAGAAGGGATTCCTCGACGCACTCGCTGACCTGCCGCAATTCTTGCGCGCAGGGATCACGAATCACGGCTGGGAGGAGCTGTGCAGACCACCCAATCCCGCCTACTCCAGCATGGTGTATGACTTTTACGCCAATTTGATGAATCCTGGGGATGGCCTGTCTGTGGTCAGAGGGGTTGAGGTGGACTTCTCAGCAAAGGCGATCAACGAAGCCTATGGCCTCAAGGGCCAAAAACACACTGACTATGCAAGGATCGTTGATGAGCCAACAGAAGCTGTCCTGGAGGAGGCAATTCGGATCATTGGCCAGCCAGAGGCATCGTGGACAGTATCGCGCAATGGGAGGCACACTCTCATGAGTGCCAACCTCACAGCCAAGGCAGCTGTATGGTTTTCATTTGTGCGCAGGAAGCTGTCCCCAGTGACCCATGAGACCACCATCAACCAAAGCAGATCGCTGCTGGTCTACGCGATCATGCGAGGTCTCACAATCAACGTGGGCGAGGTCATTGCAGCTTCGATTGCTGACTGCGCCAAAAAGGGTAAGGGTCCACTTTTCTTTCCTAATACAATTACTAAGCTCTGCTTACGTGCATGGGTCCCAATCGAGCGAATGGAAAGGCAGCTGGCCTACACAGGGCACTTGGAGTTGCCTACAGGCTTGAGGATGCGAAGGAAGGGAAACATGGAGTTCGAGCTGGATGGTCTGGCTGCTGCTCAGTCGCTGTCCATGGCCTGCCTGATGGATCTGCAGAAGAGGATGGCTCAATGGGCCACATATGCGCAGGCAAGGGACAAGGAGGTTGCTGACCAATTGGGATGCATCTTTCCTGAATTCCCCACGAACCTAATGACTCCATGGGCGCCACCAAGACCAAGAAGGAATGATGAAGATGAGGACATCTGAGTGCTAGGCACTCAAGGGAGTATTGTTGTTCCCTTAAAATAAAAAAAAATAAAATAAAATAAAATCAAACTGCTTTTTGTTGAACCATGTGAATTATGCTGTTTTGAGTTAGTATTTTGATCTGTTTTAGTTCTTTAATTGTAGTATTTAAATTTGTTTAGTGTAGTCTGATGGTAGCTGATTAGGTAGATTAGTTTAGTTTCATTTTTGTATAGCTTGAATGACTGGAAAGAGCATGGATAGGGGCAATGATCACTGATATATCTGCCCTGTATCTATTGCGAAATAATTGCGGAATCCGCAATTTTTATTGGTAAATGCATGTTTTTGACTGACTGTTTAGCTAGGCTGGTTTTGTTTAAATTCTGTCTTTTGCTGCTATCTTGACTACCTTATATAGCTTATCTAAATGCATGCTGGATGAGTGTCATAAGACACCTTTGATAGTTTAAATTAGCCTCTTAAAAGTGCTCAGCATGCATAGCTGTAAGTCCTTACCTGCCTGTTTTTACGAATTTCTGCTGCTGTGATATTCACTTTTAGAATGTTCTGTCTATGCCTAGGGCTTTTAGATTCTCTTTGTTTTACCTTAGACTAGATGCTTCTAGGACAAGTTTGGGGGTGTGCCACCTCAGACACTCATTGGGGACAATGAGTAGTTTAAGTTTGGGGGAGGCCACCCTAGGCCTAGGAACATTCCTCTCTCCCTTAAAGCATAAGCATTCTTCTTCTCCTTTACAAAAAAGAAAATGATGAGCTGAAAAAAAAAATGAAAAAGAGAATAAAAAGGGGAGTCTCTCTTAGGTTGCTGAGTAATCAGTGCCAAGTGTGTAACCCACAAGTGGTATTGCATCAAAAGGCAACCAAAGGAGAGGCTCCACCAAAGTAAGAAAGAAAAAGGAAGAAATAGGGAAGAAGAATGTATACCTAGGAGTTGCAACTTTGTGGCTTAGATGTCCTAAATAAAAAGAACTCTGATCCTCAATTAGCTGAGCACAAAGTTGTAACTTGTAGGGTTGTTTAGGGAGATGAATGTATGTCCAATGTAGTGATGCCAGGGTTTAGGTTGTTCTCTAAAAGTACTACTGTCACCGTTAATACTAAGACTGGCATGACTCTAAGGAATCCTAGGTAGCTCAAAAGTAAAAGCTAGAAGCATGTACTGAGTCTGGGGTAAAGCTAGGTAGAATTTGAAACCTTAGGGATATATGCACGATATGATAAAAGGAAGTGGATCAGTCGTAGGGAATTAATGAAACATCAGGAGTATTAGGCGTGCAAAGTCAGAAGAAGCAATATAAAAGGATAGTTGTAAACTTAGAAGTGTGTCACAGGACAGCACTGCTATAGACAGGAATATAGGGGAGTCAGTGAGTGGTTAAAGAAGATGAAACAGCAGCCTAAAACAAGTCCTTAGATTGCTCGAGGACGAGCAAAACCTTAAGTTTGGGGGTGTGTTACGTCTCCAAAAGTGACCTTTTTAGGACTTATTTAGCTTAGAAAGATGTACACTCTTAGGTGTTTTTGATAGGATTTAGCTTAAACCTATGCTTATATATGAGAATTAGAAGAAGGTAGCTAAATTAGGACTTGTGTGCAAAAGGAAAGAAAAGGAATGAAAACCGAAGTAAAAGAATGAAAAATGTGCATTGCGGAAACATTGCTGAAACCGCAATGTTTCAAGTGAAATCCGTAAGTTGACTGATCTTTTTCTGTTATTTTTCGTTATTTCAGGGATTCGTTCTTTCTCCTCCATCCATTTTGAAGTACGACGTTGAGGATGGATGGTTCTCCTTGGCCCAAACGCACCTGCAGATTACTATAAAAGGGGGTCAAAGTAGAGGGTTTGATCATCATCCGAAAGCGTAGAAGTCTCTTCGCAGCTCCATCTTTTCTCCTGTTTTTCTTCTCCGTCTGTTGGTTTGAGAGGTTCAGCTGTTGGAATCGACAATCTGTTAGGAAGGAGAGAAGATTCATCTTCTCTCCTGATTGGATTCATCCAAGCAAGGCTACCCTTTCTCTTCCTTCAGCCGAGGCGTTTGCGACGAGGCGTTCAAGCTCAATTACTGCTTTCTGTCTTTTATTTCTAATTTCCAAGCTCTGTTTAGTTGTTGTTTCTCTTCCAGTAGCTAGCTCATTTCATTTCGTTGTCTTCTGTCTTTATGCTTGTCACTTTAAGCTTTCCTTTGTTCATTCAAACAATCAAGTAATCAAAGCACAATTCATTACTTCACAGCTTCTTGTCTTTTGCTGCTACTGTTTTACTTTGCTATTTTAAGTTTATTTCTCTTCTAAGCATGTCTACTTCATCTCTTATTTCTGTTCTTCCTATATCTATGAGTAGCTAAGTCATATAGGGGCATGCTAATGACAATACTATAGGCTAAAAAACGTGAACCAAGCATGTAGGATAGCTCTCGAAGCATTGATTGTATGTAAGCTTCATCCCACGGGCAATTTCGATTGGCCATCCATTTTGTCCAAAGAACTCCTAACCTCTGGAAGGAGTAAGAGTTCAGAGTCATACACTCATGCTAGCCTTTCAAGGTAACCAGAAAACGACCTAGGAATAGGCGTTTTCCTAGTACAAACCATAACTTTCTGCTTTCACAAGATGCTTAAGACCTTACTTGGACATGAGTAAACTAAAGAATCTAATGCATGAAATCGGAAGATACATGAGATTGAGTTTATCATTGACTTGCACTTGTTCATGTTGCTACCCTTTATTGATTCAGCAGTAAATAGGAATTTTAAAACCAAATCTACCCCTTCAAATCCACCCATTCTTTCTTAACAATACACTTCACGAGTAGCTAATAATAAATCTCTGTGGGAAAACGAATGAAAAAATACTTACTACTTGCTATAAGATCATGTATGCTTGCATGTTCTGAGTGCTCTCTCTCACTTATTGCTTATCTATTTTACACATTGAGCACGCAACAGCAAGCTCGCCTTCGACGTTCTGAAGAAGTGTTTGACCAACGCACCCATCATTCATCCACCGCAGTGGGGGACTCCCTTCGAGATCATGTGCGACGCAAGCAATTATGCTGTGGGCGCTGTATTGGGCTAGAGGATAGACAAGAAAAGCCATGTAATTTATTATGCCTCCAGGACGCTCAACTCCGCGCAAATCGGTTACACAACAACAGAGAAGGAGCTGCTTTCCATTGTTTTCGCTCTTGATAAATTTCGGCCATATATTCTTGGATCTAAAGTGATTGTTTTTTCTGATCATGTAGCAGTTCGATACTTGATGAACAAGAAGGACTCGAAGCCTAGACTGCTCAGATGGGTATTATTACTCCAGGAGTTCGACGTCTCGGTCCAGGACAGAAAAGGATCAAAAAATACCGTTGCTGACCACTTGAGCCGCATTGTGCGTAATGAGGATGATTTGCCTCTGAATGATGAGTTTCCTGATGAAGTCCTTTTCCAGGTAAGTGTGGAGACACCATGGTACGCCGACATTGTCAACTACTTGGTCACAGGTACGTTCCCATTCGACTTTTCGTATAACCAAATAGCTAAGCTGAAAAGCGAAGCCAAAACTTACGTTTGGGAAGAGCCAGTTTTATGGAAATTTTGCGCTGACCAAGTAATTAGGAAGTGTGTTCCTAAGTCTGAACATAGGTCCATACTTACATTTTGCCATGAATTTGCATGTGGGGGACAGTTTGGGAAAAATAGGACAGCGAGAAAAATATTAGATTGTGGGTTTTTCTAGCCATCACTGTTTAAGGACTGTTATGAATTTTGCAAATCTTGTGATCAGTGTCAGAGAAAAGGGTCCATCACTAGTAGGAATGAAATGCTCCAAAACCCCATTTTAACTTGTGAAATTTTTGAGGTTTGGGGTATGGACTTTATGGGACCCTTTCCCCCTTCATTTGGTTTTGTCTATATTCTGTTGGCTGTGGACTACGTGTCTAAGTGGGTGGAGGCTAAGGCCACCAAAGTTGATACTGCTAATGTTGTTTCCAGTTTTGTCAAATCCAATATTTTTAGCAGGTATGGAGTTCCACGGGCCATCATAAGCGACCAGGGGAGCCACTTCTGCAACAAGACGATCCAGGCCTTGATGAGGAAGTATGGGGTAAATCACAAAATCTCCACCCCATACCATCCTCAAACCAATGGCCAAGCAGAAGTTTCCAATCGAGAGGTGAAGAGCATCCTCGAGAAAACAGTAAGTCCCGGACGGAAGGATTGGAGCCTAAGGCTGGACGACGCTTTGTGGGCCTACCGTACGGCTTACAAAACCCCCATAGGGATGTCTCCCTACCGGATGGTTTTTGGTAAAGCCTGTCATCTCCCAGTGGAGATCGAGCACAAAGCTTACTGGGCCGTGAAGAAGTGCAACATGGACTTTGATAAGGCAGGCGAAGAAAGACTCTTCAAATTGCAAGAACTAGAGGAGCTTCGTCTGGATGCATATGAGAACTCGAAGACCTACAAGGAAAGGACCAAGATGTTCCACAACAGACGAGTCGTCAGAAAACACTTCGAAGTTGGTCAGAAGGTCCTCTTGTTCAACTCCCGCCTGAAGTTCATGCCACGTAAACTTCGTTCCCGGTGGCTTGGTCCTTTCATTATAACTGATGTCCATCACTATGGTGCAGTCAAGATTCAAAGCCTAGACATAGAGAAGGAATACACGGTGAATGGCCAGCGACTGAAGATCTTTCATGAGGGAATGTCAGAGGACTTCGACGACCATGCCTACTTGAAAGAGCCTGATTATGAGAAAGGATGAAATGAGTTTTGGTAAAGTCGAGCAATCGACTCTAAAAATTTGCGCTACTCGGAGGCACCCGAGCTTGAACTGTACATGCTTTTTGTTTACTTACCGTCTTTAGGATTAGCTTAGGTTCTTACTCTGATGTTGTGAATTTTTCAGGTGAAACAATGGCTCGTCCTTGAGGTTTATTTGCTAAGGTTAAAGCGCACTCTCCAACCCTCTAAGTCACAATTCAGGGAAGGTTTTCTTTCCTTTCATTTTGACTGTACATATTTGGTCCAATGAGGACATTGTCATTTTCTAAGTTCGGGGTGGTGGGTTGTGCCTTACATTGATTGTCGAGATTAGTTGTGGAATTCTGATAAGCATACTCTGTTGCGTTGAATGCATGTTAGGTGAACTATGAAATTCTGTGATGTACTGTTAAGGTATTCATATTTGTTTTTGTTGTGTAATTCAGCATGATTGCATTTGTTAAGGCCATTTTGAAATTTTTTTCAAGTCATTTCCCTGTTTAAGCTTCTCATGTTAGCACTCTATCTTGGATCTGTGGGTTTAGGGTAGTTCTGTTTGTTTTGAAATTCGTTGTCACCTCGAAAGGCAACCTTAGGATGGGCTAAGATTCGCTCTTGTTTGTAATCCATGCGCTAAAAATTTTAACATGATTTTTAGGCTAAAAAGAAAAATGAATGCATGTTTATAAAAAGAAAATAATCTCCTGAGGTGTTCCTCCTTCTTGAGTTGCCTTAGTAGCCAGGGGCGGTCGTGAAACCCACGGTCGCCACTGCATGAAAAGGAAGCACAAAGAAGTGAACGCTAGTCCTTAAAAATGTGAATTTTGCCCGTAGTCAGATGCACTGTGCAATGAAATTGCAGGCAAGCTGAAACGAAAGTAAAATTGACATGTTAGGCGCTCATGGAGATCAAAGAAAAAGAGAGAAAAGATGCCTTGCGTTCTATTACTTGCTTACACGACGAATTGCCCTTAGTCTGTTCTGTTTAGCCATAAGTAGGGGGAAGGCGAAATCTTAGGATGGGTAGAGCTGTTCTAAGCCTGTAGAAATCTAAGATTGAGGAGCTAGGTCCGAAGCATAAATAGGGAAGCATCTTTAAATTTTTCGAATTGTTCTTAACCAATGCATGCATGCAGCTGTTTCTTTCGAATGCAAATGCCCTGTCGTTTCCAGTACTGAGAATTGAGTCCCTAGCATGCATACTCGTTTAATTTTGATTAATCAGAATTCCACCTTGCTCGAGGACTAGCAAGAATTAAGTTGGGGGTGTTTGATAGCTCCATTTTGGAGCTATTATTATGTCCCTAATTCACGATTATTACTGGCTTAATCTTGCTTTTATGTGTTAATTGCAGGTGTTCTCGGTAATTCGCCCTCGGGAGCGTTTCGGCGCTTTTCGGGGCTTAATATCGCATTTTAAAGGCCTAAGAACACTTCCGGGGAAGAACCATGCAAAGGCATGAAGATTGGGCGCTTTGGGGAAATTGAAGGCAAAAATCCATGCAAAAACCCGAGAGCTAGCGTCGAGCGACAGCGTCGCGACGCTAGCTCGACGCTCCAAAGTCTGTAGCGCTGATTTGAAGATCCACCCGAGAGCAAGCGTCGAGTGATAGCGTCTCGACGCTCGCTCGATGCCGCACAAGCGTCTCGACGCTGTGCGAGCGTCTCGACGCTCCGAAGTCAGAGGCGATAATTTGAAAATCCACCCGAGAGCAAGCGTCGAGCGACAGCGTCTCGACGCTGCGCGAGCGTCTCGACGCCACCCCGACTGCGCGCGCGCGTTTTTTAGGGCACAGCGTCGAGACGCTGCCCTAGCGTCTCGATGCTACGACAGATTACTTAAAGTTTTTGTCCGATTTTAGCCGCCATCTTCGTCTCCTACCTCGGGCTCCGCACCTGATTTGACGTTCCGGCAGCCATTTTCACCATGGGAGAGGCTAGGAAGCTTGGATTGAAGCCATCCCACACCACGCATATCATGAGTGAGTAGTTTTACCGTTTTTGGCTCGGGATTGTAAAGGAATAATGTTGTTTACACTCTTGGTGAGGTTGTTGAATGGAATTCTGAATTGGTTGGATGATTTATTGAATTGATTTCTATTTCCTTGCTTATTCCATGAGCATGTTTGAATGATTTAGGACTAGGCACCCTTGATTTTGAGCATGTTTCATTCGTTAAAGGTTTTGATGCCGTGCCTCTCTAAACCGCCAAGTAACAAAGATTTACGACACCTTTGAGCGTATTGGCGTCCTTGCGCTCTTGGTGATCGTTCTTCCCGAATTAGAATCCCAAATCGACACAGTAATTTCGCGTCCAAATTAGATAGTCGTCGCAGTTAGCTCGTTGCTATCGATCAGTCTTGGGAGAGCGTTGGCCGCCAATTTTCGATCGATATGCTTGATTAGCATGATTTATTATGCTTAATTAATATCCATGGAGCATGTCTGAGTTAATTCATTAATTTTAGACGAGCTGCGTATTTGTTAAATTGTTTAGCCATTTTACTTGTCAACCGATGATTCAAGAGGCATGCTAGCTTTATTCCCGATCGTCCCGAGTCGAAAACTCCGTTAGTTAAATTTTCCCATTGCATTGTTCCCTCTTAGTGAATCAAAAATCAACAAATCCCCATATTTCATTTATTATCATAAGTTTGCAATTTTAATTAAGATTAAGCCAAGTTAACTTAATTCCCTGTGGATCGACCCCGTTGCCGCTACTCTACTAATAGTTTAGTGAATTCGGGCAATTATAAATTCATTTTGGCGGGTCTCGACAACCTGATGATTGGCGATAGTTCCAAAATATCGTTACCACTGCCCTAGCGTCTCGACTTTACGTCGATTACAGAAGCTGTAAAAGACGATTTTCTGCACAATTTTTTTAGACATCTTCTTCCCCATTCTCAAGCGATTGCTCTTCTTCTTCCTCTCGGTTTTCCCCTATTTTCCCCTTTAGCTCAGCCATTTGTGGCTTGTTTATGAGCTTGTATTTTGTATTAGTTTGATGACAACTTCCATGGCTTCCCTTGGAGCGGTATTGACAACCCGTTCCATGGACGGCTAAGGTAAGGGTGAACGGTTTGGAAAATATTTGAGGGATTTCTGTTCGACGCTTTTGGTTTTAATAATCCATGCTTAGTTCATAATTTGGTGGCTGATTTGTATGCATTTATGTCTCTTGATTAAACCTATGCATGTGTTAGGATTCGACGATTGACACTCGAGTCTTCTACCATTTTGTGAATGTTAAAGAGTAGCGATGCCGTGCCTCTCACTGCTCGACTAAGTAACACAGATTGATAAAACTAAATCGGAGTATCGAGTCATGCATGATGGTTGTTGATTGGATACGACGTTTCCGGGCAATCAGTTAGCAATTAGATTACGTGCTCGAATGTCTGTCGCGGCTAGCTAGTAACTATCTAGAATAAATTTGGGGCTGATCACCTTAATGCAATTTTAGATAATGTTTAATTAGAACTGTGTGGTCTAATTAATTTCTATGGAGCCGGTTACCTTGGGGCTTCTGGGGTAATCGTCCGTGTGTACTACAAACTGCAAGCCTTGAATTTGTGATTAAATGATAAGCTGAAAATGTCTAACAATTAAATCCCGAAAATCCCCAAACCGTGCACGCGTCTCTCTCTCTTTTTATTCTTCCGTTAGCGTTTAATTGCTTACTTTGCATGCTGAAAAATCCCCCCGTTACAGAAACCCAATCAATTAATTAATTTCAAGTTTAATATTAATTTCGGTCATAACTTCTCCTTGGATCGACCCTGTTACCACTGGCTGCAAAGCCTTGGTTATAGGCTTATAAATTGTATTTTGGCAAGCCTCGACAGCTTGAAATTTCTGGGATATTCAAAAATCCCAGTCACCAAAATTGGCGCCGTTGCCGGGGAGAAGGCAAAATTGATTGAAATTATGATTGACTTTGAAATTGATTGATTTATGATCTGCTGAAATTTTTTTCTGTTTGTAGTTGTATGTTTAAATTTTTATTTGTGTATGACCCGTTCTTCTGAGATTAGTGGATTGCAGTTTATCCTGGAAATCGAAAGAGAAGAGCGGCGGTTAAGGAGAGAAGCCCGGGAGGGGCAGAGATTGTTTGGAGAAGAAGAAGGCAATCCCTTCTCTGTTGAGGAGATGGCGCAAGGCGAAGCGCCGCGGACGCTGAAACAGCTGGCAGCGCCAGATTTGAACCTGCAACCCCTATGTATCAACTACCCCGTGGTAGCAGGTAACTTTGAGTTAAAGTCAGGTTTAATTCACCAGTTGCCTTCTTTTCATGGTAATGCAGGGGAGGACGCGAACAAGCACTTAATGGAGTTTCACTGCGTCTGCGCGGGGATGAAGCCCGCTGGAGTCACGGAGGAGCAGCTGAACATGAGGGCATTCCCCTTTACGCTCAAGGACAAAGCCAAGGATTGGCTGTATTATCTGCCCTCCGGCTCGATCACAACGTGGCAGGACACGAAGAGGGTTTTCCTAGAGAAATATTTCCCTGCGTCCTTGGCCACCACATTGAGAAAGAGAATTTATGGGATCACTCAGGACGTGGGTGAGTCCTTGGACGAGTACTGGGAACGTTTTGGGCGCCTGTGCGCGAGCTTCCCACACCATCAGATTGCTGATCAGCTCTTGATCCAGTATTTTTATGAGGGGATGATGCCCCACGATCGGCAGATGATAGACGCAGCGAGCGATGGGGCTTTGATTGATAAGACCCCGGTGGAGGCCAAACATCTTATAGCAAACATGGCAACCAACTCGCAGCAGTTTGGTATTCGAGGGCAGGGGCAAGTCCACAGTATGACCCAGAGCCGCGAGATGACAGAAATGAGGGCCCAGGTGGCCGAAATTGGAAATATGCTGAAAAAGATTGTTGGAGGAAACCGCGAGGCGGAGGAGGTGAACGCAATAGGGGGGTATGCTTCCAACCTGAGGAAGTATGATCCATATTCAAATACTTACAACCTCGGTTGGCGCGATCACCCCAACTTCAGCTATGGGAATAGGGAAGGACAACCACGCTTCCAGGGCCAGTCTCACGATAGGCCTAACACTTCCACCCAAGCTCAAGCCTCGAGCTCCTCCAGCTCGTTAGAAGAAATGGTAAGGACCATTGTCACGACGACCAGCCAGTTTCAGAAAGAAGCTCGAGAAGAGCTAAACTCCCACAAGGCCGAGCTGCAAAACTTGAACAAGCAGCTGACGCAAATGGCTGTGTCAATTAGCAAAATCGAGAGCAAGAGCTCCGGGAAGCTTCCTTCCCAAACCACGGTCAACTCATGTGAAAACGTGAGCGCTATCCAGCTAAGGAGTGGAAAGTCACTTTCCCCCAGAGCCGTGAAGGAAGTCAAGGACAGCCTGAACGAGTCTGCCCCGACTGCTCCCGAGAATCTGAATGAGAAAAAAGAAGAAATCAGTGTGCAAGAGGAAGTTGCCAGAGCACCCTTCCCTAGTAGGCTTGCGAAGCCTACTTTGGAGACCGAAGATGAGGAGGTCCTTCGTACCTTCCAGAAGGTGATGGTCAACATTCTGCTCCTAGAGGCAGTGAGCCAAGTTCCTAAATATGCCAAATTCTTAAGGAGCTGGTGCACGAAGAAGAGGAAGTCCAGAGGGACTGAGAAGAGAAAAGAGAACGTTTCCGCGATCCTCCCAGGTACGTTGCCCGCCAAGTGCAACGACCCAGGTACCTTTACTATTCCTTGTATGATAGGTAGTAAGGTAGTTAGAAATGCCATGCTTGATTTAGGAGCTTCTGTGAACGTTATGTCTTATGCTTTATTCCTTGAACTGAACTTAAATGAACTGCATGAGTGTAACGTGACTGTCCAGTTAGCTAACGGGTCGAGTGTATGTCCTAGAGGGAAAGTGGAAGATGTTCTCGTTAGGGTAGGTGATATGATGTTCCCCGCTGATTTCCTTATACTCGATATGAATGAAAAATCTCTGCATGCTTCGTCCTCTATGCTGTTAGGACGCCCTTTTCTTAAGACCGCTAGGGTCAAAATCGATGTGTTTCAGGGTGTCGTTTCCTTAGAGTTTGATGATACAATGCATGAATTTTCATTAATTGAAAAGAAATCCGTGGAGAATGTTTCTGTTGTTGAGTATGATGAGAATGGGAGTCTTACCTCGCGCTTGAGGGATGATTCTCATGTCTCGGTTAAAAATTATGATTTAAATTTGTTAAAAATGAATGCTGTTTTTTGCACTAACAAATGTGATATTCACGTGCTCGAGGCACGAAGAGTGCAAAATGTTTTGAATGGTGCTTGCAGGACAAGTGTGGATGAGGACAAGACTGGAACGTCCCCCGCACTATCAGATTATGGTTGAGTCAGTGGAGAGAATTCAGTCGAGCAAACGACTTTAAAAATTCTGCGCTTCTCGGAGGCACCCGAGCAATGAATTGTTATTTCTGTTTTAGTTTAGTTGCTGTTTTTTGTTGCTTTTTAGTTTAATTTAGTCTTACTAAGGTTGCTGTTTTTTTTTAGGAATCGAGGAAGAGAGGAAATTTTGGGCTTCGATGATGAGCGCGCCGTTTCCTTACCTCCGCCAGCTTCACAAAGAGTCAGGGAAGTGTAGTTTCTCTTTCCCTTTTACTTTATGTATCTGACTGAGTGGCATTGAGGACAATGCCAACTTTTGAAGTTGGGGGTGGAGTTGGATTGATGGATAAGCATGTGTAGTCGGTTGAGCAGTGCTATTTTGATATTGAAGTGCTTGGGACTCTGTTTACTGCTTTCTAACTATGATAATCTAGGAAATGCATGTTGGGAATCTGAGCACGTACATAATCTGGTTTTTGCATGAGTTTTGCATTTATTAGGTTCATGTCAAAAATTTTAAAATTTTTTCTGTTGCTCCCTTGCATCTTTCGCGCACTTAGCAACCTCTTCTTAGATTCCGTAGGCTTTGTGAATTGTAAGTAGCGCTAATTCTCGTTGTCACCCCGAAAGGCACCCCGTAGGTAGCTTGTTGCATGAGAGTTAGCGGTAGATTAATCGAGATAGCGTATGCTAAGCCTAAAGTAAAAAAAATAGAAAAGCATGTTGGTTAGAAAATTCTCTCGAGGCGCTCCTCCTTCTTATTAGTGCACTTAAGAAGTGAGCGTTAGTCCTTAAAAACGTGAAGTTTATGCATGAATTTGACGTGTTAGGCAGCTCGAGGTTGGAAAGAAAAAGAGAATAAATTGTTGGTTCAAAGAACCTTAATAAAGAGTACAAAGTACTCATGAAAAGAAAAAGGAATGAGAAAAATACTTAGGTCTCTTAATTTGCTTCTCTCTCTCGTGTAAGTCAAGTTTAGACTGTTCTTAAACGCTAGAAGTAGAGGGAAAACGGGATGTGATGTTGCATGTGGTTTTTCCGAGTTTACGTGAGTTTAGGATAGGTTGTCTAGCACACACACACGTTAGGGGGCAATAGTTAATTTTTGATATGTTCGTAGTAAATGCATGCACGAATTGCTTTCATGATTATGTCGTGTTTAAATTTTCAAAATGCATGGAGGTTTGAGTTAGTAGCATGTAGGCGTGTCCTTAGAGTCAATTTCTTTGTAGCCTTGCTCGAGGACTAGCAAGATTCAAGTTGGGGGTGTTTGATAACTCCATTTTGGAGCTATTAAATACTTCCTAATTATAGCTAAAGTCCGCATTTAAATGTTTAATTTATCTCGTTTGTAGGAGAAATGCGGCAAAGAGCTCGTGCGTCCATTGGACCCGTTTCGGAGCTAAAAGTGGAGTTTTAACGCCCCGGGAGTGCATCGGGAAAGGGCAAGTCGATCCAAGAAGAAACGGACCAAAATTGCCTAGGAGAGGCAATTTTTCCAGCCCCAAACCCGAGAGCTAGCGTCGAGACGCTCCGGAGGAGGCGCGCGCAAGGAATTATCGGGCCAGCGTCGAGACGCTGCCCTAGCGTCTCGACGCCATCGCGAGGCGCGCGCGGATTACTTAGGGCGTAGCGTCGCGACGCTGCCCTAGCGTCTCGACGCTACGTCGATTACAGAAGCTGTAAAAGACGATTTTCTGCACAATTTTTTTAGACATCTTCTTCCCCATTCTCAAGCGATTGCTCTTCTTCTTCCTCTCGGTTTTCTCCTATTTTCCCCTTTAGCTCAGCCATTTGTGGCTTGTTTATGAGCTTGTATTTTGTATTAGTTTGATGACAACTTCCATGGCTTCCCTTGGAGCGATATTGACAACCCGTTCCATGGACGGCTAAGGTAAGGGTGAACGGTTTGGTAAATATTTGAGGGATTTTTGTTAGACGCTTTTGGTTTTGATAATCCATGCTTAGTTCATAATTTGGTGGGCTGATTTGTATGCATTTATCTCTCTTCCTTAAACCTATGCATATGTTAGGATTCGACGATTGACACTCGAGTCTTCTACCATTTTGTGAATGTTAGAGAGTAGCGATGTCGTGCCTCTCACTGCTCGACTAAGTAACACAGATTGATAAAACTAAATCGGAGTATCGAGTCATGCATGATGGTTGTTGATTGCATACAGCGTTTGCGGGCAATCAGTTAGCAATTAGATTACGTGCTCGAATGTCTGTCGCGGTTAGCTAGTAACTATCTAGAATAAATTTGGGGCTGATCACCTTAATGCAATTTTAGATAATGTTTAATTAGAACTGTGTGGTCTAATTAATTTCTATGGAGCCGGTTACCTTGGGGCTTCTCGGGTAATCGTCCGTGTGTACTACAAACTGCAAGCCTTGAATTTGTGATTAAATGATAAGCTGAAAATGTCTAACAATTAAATCCCGAAAATCCCCAAACCGTGCACGCGTCTCTCTCTCTTTTTATTCTTCCGTTAGCGTTTAATTGCTTACTTTGCATGCTGAAAAATCCCCCCGTTAGAGAAACCCAATCAATTAATTAATTTAAATTTTAATATTAATTTCGGTCATAACTTCTCCTTGGATCGACCCTGTTACCACTGGCTGCAAAGCCTTGGTTATAGGCTTATAAATTGTATTTTGGCGAGCCTCGACAGCTAGAAATTTCTGGGATATTCAAAAATCCCAGTCACCAGCAACCTCAACCACGGGCAACCGTTTATGGTCAATGGTGCACGATTGAAGCATTACTACGAGGAAGGAGATGTGAAGACACTCTCGGCCTTCCTCTTATCTGAAGCTTGAGAATCGAATCGAGAGGGGATGAGTGACCAATGTGTTCATCCAGCAGAAGGCTATGCCTTAGTTTTTTTTTCCCGTATTTTTCGGTTTGTGTTTTAGTTGTTTATTTGTGATTTTATTTACGGATTTTGTTTTAATTAGGTGAATTTTAATGGGAGATCTTTAAGAGGAGATCAAGGAGATGAATCAAGGGGAGAAGATCCACGAAGAAAATCTGGCTGAATCAAGGATTTGATTGCTGAATATTGCAACTTAAAATCAAGAAATATCCCAACGGCTATGCGAATTTATTGCGAAGAAGTTGCTGAGTCCGCAACAGAATAGAGCCGTTGGAATACACTCGATTACAAATAGCCGTCAGATGATCCGTGCCCTCTACGTTTTTGTTAATCCGTTGGACCTCCAAATTCAATCTTCTTCTTCCTCTGCATCTCCTACCTTTAGACCTTCCAACAACGACAATGGTATCCACACGGGCAGATCGCTCCACACCAAAGAAGAAGTCCTCTGACGCAGAAGAAGCTACGAGGGAGGCGCTGCTTGCCTTAGCAGATGCCGATGCTGCGCAGCCCTCACGGCCTCCGAAGCTACCAGTGCGACGAAAGAAGTGGAAGGTAGTGACTGCGATCCCTGCTGGTCCGTCTGAACCAGTAGGTACACCCAAGAAAAGAAAGTGGACGGTTGCGGTGGAGGATGCACCGATCAAAGAGAAGACTCCCACCGAGGAGAGTCATGGGAGTGGCCGCCCATCCTATGAGACGGCCAGACAGAGCCCTGAACCATCTCCTTCCCCGCAGACGCCCGAGCACGAAGCCCCACCTGAAGAGCACCAAAACTCAGTGCCAAGTGAAGAGGCGGCTGAGGACGAGGAGGTCTTTTCCCCCTTGAGGGAAGTTAGTATTGACAGCCCTGCGGAGAAGGGAAGCAAAGACTCCATGGACGAGACATTGGGGGATTGCCTCCAGCAGATCACCTCCAAGGCACGCCTCAAGAAGCGGGTCGCTGTAATCGTGAAAGCCAAACGACCGAAAGCCTCCAAGCGAGCCGAGAAGAAGAAGGTCAGATCTGAACCTTCTTTAAAGAAATTAAAGGTTGAGGCTGCTGAATCGGCTAAGGCAAAAGAGAAGGGGAAGAAGAAGATGTACCCCGAGGATGAACCTCAAGCTGAGAGGTTTGTCTCACAAGAAGCAGAGGCCAAGAGCCTCGAATTAAAGAAGAAGGAGCTCCTCCACGAACGGGGCTTTCTTGATGCGTTGGCGGACCTGCCGCAATTCTTGCGCGCAGGGATCACAAACCATTGTTGGGAAGAGCTGTGCAGACCGCCCATTCCCGCCTACCCCAACATGGTGTATGACTTCTACGCCAACCTCACACACCCTGACGCATGCCTGTCCACGGTGAGGGGGGTAGAGGTAGACTTCTCTGCCAATGCCATCAATGAAGCCTACGGCCTCAAGGAGTACTCCCATTCTGACTATGCCAAGATTTTTGACTCGCCATCTGAGGCAGTCCTAGAAGAGGCCTTGCACACGATCGGCAAGCCAAAGGCATCGTGGGCGGTGTCAAGGAACGGGAAGCACACCCTGATGAGTGCAACTCTGCGAGAAAAAGCGGCCGTCTGGTTCTCTTTTGTGCGCAGGCGTCTCTCCCCTGTGACCCACGAGAATACCATACACCAGGGGAGATCATTGCTGCTGTACGCTATCATGCGGGGCCTCACCATTGACGTTGGGGAAGTCATTGCCGCCTCCATTACCGAATACCATAACTAAATTGTGCCTTCGTGCAGGGGTACCAATGGAGAAGAACGAGAAGCAGTGGGCGTACACAGGCCATCTGGAGCTGCCCACCATCTTGAGGATGCGAAGGAGGGGCAACATGGAATTTGAGCTGGACGGCCTGGCTGCTGCTCAATCACTATCCATGGCGTGCTTGATGGACCTGCAGCACAAGATGGCTTAGTTGGCTGCATATGCACAAGCTAGGGACAAGGATGTGGCTGACCAGCTGGGGTGCATCTTCCCTGCCTTCCCTACTGACTTGTTGAAGCCATGGGCGCCTCCTAAAAAAAGGAGAGATGAGGATGAGGAGGATTGAATGCCAGCTTGAACGGCATTCGAGGGAGTTTTCTGATCCCTCTTGAAAAAATCTGCTTTTCTGTGATTTTTGAATTATGTTTCAGAAAAATGCTTAATCTGTTTTAAATTGTTCTTTTGTTTGTTTAGGTTAGTGTAGTTAGGTTGATGGTTTCTGAGTAGTTAGCTTAGTTAGTTTACTTGTTTTATGTAGTGGATGATAACTGAAAATAACATGTTAGGAGCCTTGATCACTGATACATATGCTCTGTAGGTTTATTGCGGATTTTTTGCGGAGTCCGCAATGTTTTGTTAGTTTTTCGCATGCTATTGGATGAATTTTTGTTGGGCTGTCTCTGTTTAATTTTCGATATCTTGCTGCTTTATTTGACTTCAACATGTGACCTATCTGTGCGCATGCTGGATGAGTGTCTTAGTACACCATTGACAGTTTAAATTAGCTCCCTTAAATTGCTCAGCATGCCCCTCTTTAAGCCCTGAAGCATGCTGTTTTTACAAAGATTCTGCACTTGAGTTATCTGCTGTAGGAAGGTCATTTTTATGCCTAGGAGTTTTAAGTTCTGTTTGTTTTGCCTTAGACTAGATGCTTCTAGGACAAGTTTGGGGGTGTGCCACCTCAGACTCTCATTGGGGACAATGAGAAGTTTAAGTTTGGGGGAGGTAGCCCTAGGCCTAGGAACATTCCTCTCTCCCTTTTAAACATAAGCATTCTTTTCCTTGAAAAAAAATGAACTGAAACAAAAATGAAAAGAATAAAGAGTAGTGTCTCTCTTGAGGTTGCTGAGTAATCAATGCCATGTGTGTAACCCACAAGTGGCATTGCATCAAAAGGCAACCAAAGGAAGAGACCCTACCAAAGAAGGAAAGAAAAAGGAAAAAGGAAAAACCAAGGAAGAAGAATGTATGCTTGCAAGTCATAACCTATGTGCTTAGGTGTCCTCTATGAATGAACTCTGATCCTCAATTAGCTAAGCACAGGGTTGTAGCTTGTAGGTTTGTTAAGGGAGATGAATGTATATCCAATGTAGTGATGTCAGGGTTTAGGTTGTTCTATGAAATGTACTACTGTCACTGGTTTATACTAAGACTGGCATGACTCTAAGGAATCCTAGGTAGCTCAAAGGAAAAGACACTAGAAGCATGTACTGAGTCTAGGGTAAAGCAAGATAGAATTTGAAAACTTAGGGATAGTTGCACAATGAACCTAATGACCAAAGCAGATAGATCAGTTGTAGGGAGTTTATAAAGACAGTAGGATTATAAGGCGAGAGAAATCAAAAGACGCAAAATGAGAAGTTAGTTTTAAACTTATAAGAGTGTCACAGGACAGCCATGCCTTAGATAGTGAACTTAGGGAAGTCAGCAAGTAGTTAGATAGAGTAATAGCAGCCCAAGTAAGCCCTTATATTGCTCGAGGACGAGCAATAACTTAAGTTTGGGGGTGTGTTACGTCTCCAAAAGTGTATATTTTAGGGACTTAGTTGCTATAGAATTGGGTGAACTCTTAAGCGTTTTTGGTAGAATTTAGCCTAAACATGTGCTTTTATATGAGAATTTATAGAATGAAGCTAAATCAGGACTTATGTGTAAAAGGAAGGAAAAAGAACCAAAAACAAAGCTAAAGAGTTGAAATTTCCATATTGCAGAAACATTGCGAAAACATTACTGTCTCAGCAATGTTTTAAGTGAAAATTGTTAAGTTGTCTAACCGTTTTCCATTTTGTTACGATCTTTCAGTCGCTCATTTTTTCTCCTGCTGCCACGTGGAAGGTCGTCGATCAGAATGGATGGTTCTCCTTGGCTGAAGACTACCTGCAAAACACTATAAAAAGAGGTCAAGGGGGAAGGACAGAAACAAGCTTGGAAGCATAGAACTCCCATCTCAACGCATTTTCTGCTCTTTTCTCTCTTTTGTTTGTTGGCGTGAAGGAATCAGCTGTTGCATCGATAATCTGAGAGGAAGAAGAGAAGATCCTTCTTCTCTTCTGATTAGATTCATCCCCAAACAAAGCTCCCTTCTCCCTTCATCCGAGGCGCTTGCGGCGAGGGTTCACTCGCACGATTTACCTGCTTTCTGCTACTTTCTGTCTTACCTTTTCGCTACTGATTGTTGCCATTTGCTTTAGTTTGCTACATTGTTTCAATTCGTCTTCGGTTATTTAGTCTTTATTGTTTTTCAAGCAATACATTTTAAGCTCTGAATCTTACGCAATAAAGAAGTTATTCACATACTTCGCAACTCTCTTTACTGCTCTCTGTCTTCTTTTGCTGTCATTGAAATTCTATTAAGCATGTTTAATCAATCAATTCTCTCCACTCCATCTTCGTCCATGAGTAACTAAACCACATAAGGGTATGCTAATGATGAATCTGTAGGTAGGAATATGTGAATTCAGTATGTAGGATAGCGCCAAGTGCATTGAATGTATGTGTGCTTCATCCCACGGACAATTTCGATTGGCAATCCATTTTGTCTAAAGAACTCCTAACCTCTGGAAGGAGTAAGAGTTCAGAGTCGTCCATTCATGCTAGCCTTTCATGGTAGCCAAAAAATGACCTAGGAATAGGCGTTTTCCTAGCACAAATCATTAACTTGCTTATATAAATAGATGCTTAAGCCTTACTTGGACATGAGTAAACTAAAGGATCTAATGCATGAAATCGAGAGATACATGAGAATGAGTTAATTTGATGCATGATAAGTTGATCTACTGCTGAAGAATCGTATGAAAAAGCCTATAGAGGAGTCGTTAGTAGCCCTTGTTTCCACACTTTACACTTAAAACGCTGTTAATACAATTGCTAGAAAATTGTTGTCTGCGCAATTTTCTTAGTTTAAACTTTTCCTTAGTCATTTTCCTTAGCTTTTTGTTTTGCGATTTTATTGCTAGTTAATTGCTTTCTCCGCAATTCTTTTTCTCCTACATTCAAGTTAACCTCTTTACTTGTCTTTGTTTATGCTTGCATATCTCGCACGTTCTTTATTAGTTAGGCACATTAATTCAAATTTTACCCCATTTAAACCATCCTTTCTAATTTAACATCTCACTTCGCTAGTAACTAAGAATAAATCTCTGTGGGAAATCGAATGAAAAAATACTTATTACTTGCTACAAGACCATGTATGCTTGCATGTTCTGAGTGCTCTCACATTGCATTTTAATTTACACATTGAGCATGCAACAACAACATTTTAGCAATCCCCTGCTTTCTATTCAACCGAAACTTTCCTTTCAAGGGGTAACCTATAATTCACAACAATTGTGTCACTTTTAAGCATTTGTAGGCATTTCAAACAACAATTCACGCATAAGCTAAAAAGGATGAGAAAATGAGAACTTCACACTTTATGGCACAATCACATGATTTCCGAAAGGAATTACTCACAATAAGGGCTAAATCTATCTATTTAAACTACAAATAACTCTCATTTGGAGAGTTATCAGCAATCGATCACATTTGTCAAGCTAACTCACCCTTAGGGCATCCACGATATCAAATCACTTAAAGGAACTTAGCTAAACATGAAAGGAATACTAGGAAATTTCATTAATGTAAAAATCATGAATACAAAGTGTTTAATAAACTAGATAGCCCAGAGTGGGGGTTGATTGATCCTGCACCGTGCAAACAGGGCATGAATGATTTAAAATATTTAACTGCATTATATACCGCCCATAAAGGCAAATTTTTGTGTGTTGCCCAGGTCGGGAGGATAGGTTGATCTGGGTTTCGGGCGGGATTGGGTTTTCAGTCTCGAGTGCTTGGGAGGCGATTCGCCCTCGTGGGACGCTGGTTCCTTGGCAGGGTTTGCTGTGGTTCGGGGGGAATATTCCGCGTCATGCTTTTGTCACCTGGCTGGCCTTGAGGGATAGATTGTATACCCGTGACAGGCTGGTGTTGCGTGCTCAATGTGTAAAGATAAAGAAGCAAAAGGATGGAGAGAGCACTTAGAACATGCAAGCATACATGGTCTCACAGCAAGTAGTAAGTATATTTAATTCGTTTTTTCCACAGAGACTTAATTTTAGCTATTCGCGAAGTGTGTTTGTTAAGAAAGATGGGATGGATTTGATGGGGTAAAATTGGTTTTTAATTAACTACTTTTTGCTGAATGTATAAAGGAACATGCCATAAACAAATTAAAGTGAAAATCAGGCTTAAAGGTAAAGAGATGAAATCAATAAACGCAGAAGAAAACAGCTAGACAGAAGACAATTTGGCAGAATTGCGAGAACCGCAATTAATCCGCAATTAAATGGCAGCGAAACTGGTTAGATAGGTGAATTAAGGGCTACTAATGACTGTCCTATAAGCATTTTATTACGATTATCAAGCTTTGGATCAACTCTCTATACATTAAACTCACTCTATCTCAAGTATCGTCCGATTCCATGCATGAGAGACTCAAGTTTACTTGACTTCAAAGTAAGGTCTTAAGCATCTTGTTAAAACAGGAGTGTTCAGTTTATACTAGGGAAACGCCTATTCCTAGGCCGTTTCCTGATTACCATGGAAGGCTAGCATGATTATACGACTCTGAACTCTTACTCCTTCCAGAGGTTAGGAGTTCTTTGGACAAAATGGATGGCCAATCGAAATTGCCCGTGGGATGAAGCTTACATATAATCAATGTTTGAGTGTTGATCTACCTACTTGACTTACGTTTTTTAGCCTATAGTTCTGTCATTAGCATGCCCCTAAATGAATTTAGTTACTCATGGATATATGTAGAACAGAAGTATAAGATAAAGTAGACATGCTTAGAAGGGAAAAGTGCTTAAAACAGCAAGCCAAACTCGTAGCAGAATAAGGAATAACTGTGAAATGCAGAAACTTACTTTGATTACTTCAAGTGTTTGAATGACAAAGGAAAGCTTAAACAGAATGAATTCAAGGCAGACAACAACGAAATGCAATAAGTAAATGACTAAGCTAAGAACAACATTGAACAGAAATGGAATTGAGAAGGAAAGAGCAGAAAACAGTAAAGGTGTGCTGGAAATCTTCGTGGCAGTCGCCTCGAATGATGGTGATGAGAATTCAGCCGTGCTTGGATGAATCCAATCGAGAGAGAAGAAGAATCTTCTCTCCTTCCTATCAGATTATCGACTCCAAAAGCTGAGAACCTCACTCCAACAGACGGCAAGGGAAAATCGAGAGAAATGGTGGACTGTGAGAAGACTTCTGCACGTTGAATGATGACTGAACCTCCGACTTTGGCCCCCTTTTATAGTAGTTTGCAGGTGCGATTGGGCCAAGGAGAACCATCAATCTTCAACGTCGTATATCAGAATGGGTGGAGGAGAAAGAACGAATCCCTGAAAAGTCGGATCTAAACAGAAAAATGTCAGCCAACTTACGGTTTTAACTTGAATAATTGCGGCCACCGCAATTATTCCGCAATGCATTCGCAAGGGTTATTTTTTCATTCTTTTCTTCGGTTTTCACCCCTTTTCCTACCTATTGTGCATAAGTCCTATATTAGCTACCTTCTTCTAATTCTCATATTAAAGCATAGGTGTAGGCTAAATGCTCACAAAAACACCTAAATGTGTACATCTTCTTAAGCTAAATGGGTCCTAAATAAGTCACTTTCAGAGACTTAACACACCCCCAAACTTAAGGCTTTGCTTGTCCTCAAGCATACTAAGGACTTACTTAGGCTGCTGTTTCTTCTTCTTTTATCTACTCACTAACTCCCTTATATTCTTGTCTCTAGCAGTGCTGTCCTGTGACACACTTCCAAGTTTAGAACTAGCCTCTTGTCTAGCCTCTTCTGACTTCACCTGCCTACTATACCCACTGCTTTTGTTGACCCCCTACTACTGATCTAACTAATTCTATGATATCATGCTACTATCCCTAAGGTTTCAAATTCTACCAAGCTTTACTCCAGACTCAGTACATGCTTCCAGCTTATTTTTAATGTGTCTAGGATTCCTTAGAGTCATGCCAGTCTTAGTATTAACAGTGACAGTGGTACTTTATAGAGAACAACCTAAACCCTGGCATCACTACATTGGATAAACATTCATCTCCCTAGACAAACCTAAAAGCTACAACCTTGTGCTTAGCTCATTAAGGATCAGAGTTCTTTTTCATAGGACATCTAAGCCACAAGATTATAACTCCCAAGCACACATTCTTCTTCCCCTATTTCTCTTTTTTCTTTCTTTTTTTACTTAGGTGGAGTCTCCCCTTGGTTTGCCTTTTGATGCAATGCCACTTGTGGTTTACACACTTGGCACTGATTACTCAGCAACTTGAGAAAGACTCCCCTCTTTATTCTATTTTTCACTTTTTCTATTTATCACAAAAAATTTTTTTAGGAGAAGAAGAATGCTTATGTCTTAAGGAAGAGAGGAATGTTCCTAGGCCTAGGGTGGCCTCCCCCAAACTTCAACTACTCATTGTCCCCAATGAGTGTTTGAGGTGGCACACCCCCAAACTTGTCCTAGAAGCATCTAGTCTAAAGTAAAACAAAGAGAATCTAAACATCCTAGGCATAGGCAAAACATTCTAGAAGCAACTATCCCAGCAGCAGAAAATTTGAACATAACAGACAGGTTTAAGGACTTATGGTTTATGCATGCTGAGCACTATTCAGAGGCAAATTTAAACTATCCAAGGGTGTCTTATGACACTCATCCAGCATGCTTCAAGATCAGCTATATAAGGTAGTCATGCTAGCAGCAAAAGATAGAATTTAACAGATCACAACCTAACTAAACGGACAGTCAAAAACATGCAATCAGTCACAAAAATTGCGGGAACCGCAATTATTTCGCAATACAATCTGGGCAGATTTAACATTAACTCAGGCCCCTAGCATGCTTTTTCCCGTTACTCATGCATCCTAAAAATAAAACTAAACTATCCTACCTAATCAACTAACATCAGACTATCCTAAGCAAAAGGAAAAACATAAAACTAAACATCCAAAACAGATCAAAACTTAACCAAAAAACAGCATAATATACATTACTCTATCAAAAAGCAGGAAAATTGTCTTTTGTTTCTTTAGGGATCAGTAATACTCCCTCTAGTGCTCTTCAAACCAGCACTCAATTCTCATCATCCTCATCTGGTCGCCTTGGTCGTGGGGGCACCCATGGAGTTAGGAGGTTGGTGGGGAAGTCTGGGAAGATGCACCCCAATTGGTCTGCAACTTCTCTGTCCCTCGCCTGCGCATAGTTGGCCCATTGAGCCATTCTTCTCTGCAGGTCCATCAAACAGGCCATGGATAGGGACTGCTCAGCAGCCAACCTATCCAACTCAAACTCCATATTGCCCTTCCTTCTCAGCCGTAGGTGTGCAGGCAACTCCAGATGGCCTGTGTAGGGCAGCTGCTGCTCCAAGCGCTCGGTAGGAACTCCTGCAAGCAAACATAACTTTGTTATGATGTTGGGGAAAAATAATGGCCCCTTACCCTTTTTAGCACACTCGGCGATGGCAGCATTGATGACTTCTCCCACGTTGATCGTGAGACCTCTCATGATAGCATAAACCAGCAGCGAACGGCTCTGGTTAATGGTAGTCTCATGCGTCACCGGGGAGAGTCTTCTTCTCACGAATGAAAACCACACAGCTGCCTTTGCCGTGAGGTTGGCACTCATGAGCGTGTGCCGCCCATTGCGTGAGACTGTCCAGGAGGCCTCAGGCTGGCCAATGGTGCGGATGGCTTCTTCTAGCACAGCCTCAGTCGGCTCATCCACTATCCGTGCATAGTCTGTGTGAGGCTGGCCCCTTAGACCGAATGCTTCATTGATGGCCTTAGCAGAGAAGTCCACATCTACCCCTCTGACCACAGACAGGCCATCCTCAGGGCTGAGCACGTTCGCATAGAAGTCATACACCATGCTTGTGTATGCTGGATTGGGAGGTCGACAGAATTCCTCCCAGCCATGGTTGATCACCCCTGCGCGCAAGAACTGCGGCAGATCAGCTAGGCGATCAAGGAACCCCTTCTCGTGCAACAGGTCCCTTTTCCTCAGCTCCACGCCCCTTGATTCAGCATCAGACGAGACATATCTCACTGATGGAGGTTCATCTTCGGGGTAGAGTTTAGCCTTCCCCTTATCAGCTGGCTTGGAAGATTCAGCAGCCTCCACCTTGAGGCGTTTGAGCGAAGGCTCAGTACTGTCTTTTTCTGCTGAAGGCACTCGCTTGGCCTTCTTCTTCTTCAGTTTCTTGGCTTTCTTGGCTTTCTTGGCCTCCTTGTTGGCCTTCTTCTTGGCCTTCTGCCTCGCCTGGAGTTGTGGGAAACAGGCCCCCAACGTCTCCTCCATAGAATCATCAGCAGGCGTTTGCTGTGCAGGCTCATCAGGGCTGTCTTCTCTCATGGGAGAGAAGACTTCTTCTTCTTCTGCCTCTCCACTGCCTTGCGTGGATTCTTGGTAATCCCCATAAGGGAATTCCGGATCAGGCCGTGGAGAATTGTGCTCCGCTGACGGGGTATGCGCAGAACTCCATGGCGAAGACGGCAGCTCAGGACTCTGCACAGCCGCAGGTGGTAGATCAGCACTCTGAGGCGCTGGAGATGACTCGGCGCTCTGCGCAGGTGGTGATGATTCGGTGCTTGGCACTGGTTCAGATGGCAGGGGGCTGCGCACAGGTGATTCAGACGGCAGAGGGCTGCGCACAGGTGATGCAGACGGCGTCGCACCTTCTTTAGCTGACTCGTGGGATGCACGATCAGATTCTTGACTCGCCACAGAGGGAGTCTTGGATTTGCTTGGTCCGGCGGCAGTCTTGACAGTCCACCGGCGCTTCGTGGGCGTGCCCATTGGTTCAGATAGGCCAGCAGGAATCTCAGTGACCACCCTCCACTTCTTCCTACGAATAGGAAGCTTACCAAGACTGCCAGTGCGTACAGCACCCTGATCAGCAAGGGTGAGAAGCGCTTCCCTCGCAGCCGCTTCAGCTGCGTCGTCGGCCTTCTTCTTGGCGGCGGATCTCTCAGCCCTAGTGGAAACCATGGTCGAATCTTGGAGGTTTGGAGAGAGAGATCAAAGGTGGAGAGAATCGCAGAAATCTTGGAGAGCAAAGAATGAGAAGATCGTATCAAACGGGCGCCTTCTAACGGCTATAAAAGCAACGGATGAAATCCCAACGGCTCTTTTTGCGGAGTCAGCAATTTCTGCGCAATTCTAGGGACAATATTTCATAATAAATCCCAACTTTGATCGCCCGTATCTTTCATTTGGCCCAACCGAATCTTGATTTTTAAAGTGCGATTTACTCCACTTGATCCCCTCTTTCGATTCCCTACAAAAACAAACAAAACAAACATTAAATACGCAATTAAAATTACACCACAAAACATACAAACGATCATCGATAAAAATAAAAAAAATAAACTAAGGCATTGGCCTTGACTAAACGAGCACAGGAACCACTCGTTCTCTCTCGTTTCTAACTTCATGCTTCATGTAGGAGGAAGGCTGAGAGAGTCTTTACATCCCCCTCCTCATAGTAGTGCTTCAACCTAGCACCATTGACCATAAATGGTTGTCCTTGCTGCAAGTTTTTTATCTCTACTGCACCATGAATAAAAACATTAGTAACAACAAATGGACCCGACCATCTAGACTTTAATTTGCCTGGAAATAGCTTTAATCGTGAGTTAAATAACAGTACAAGTTGGCCTTTCTTAAAATCTTTGATCCTGAGTCTACTGTCATGCCATATTTTTGTCTTTTCTTTGTACATCTTGGCATTCTCATAGGCCATGTGCCTAAGCTCATCAAGTTCATGCAGCTGTAAAGATCTTAATGTCCCTGCATCCTTCACACAAAAATTTAATTCTTTCATGGCCCAAAATGCCTTGTTCTCCAACTCAAGTGGCAAGTGGCAAGCCTTGCCATATACCAACCTATAGGGAGACATTCCTAGAGGTGTCTTATATGCTGTTCTATAAGCCCAAAGTGCATCCTCAAGCTTGAAAGACCAGTCTTTCCTATTAGGTTTGACTACCTTCTCTAGGATGTTCTTTATCTCCCTATTGGAAATCTCAGCTTGACCATTTGAGTGTGGATGGTAGGGAGTAGCTACCCTATGTCTGATGTTATACTTAGCCAATATTTTCTCCATAGCCTTATTAATGAAATGTGACCCCTCATCACTAATGATAGAACGAGGAGTCCCAAATCTAGTGAAAATGTGTCTATGCAAGAAATTAGTGACTGTCTTAGCATCATTATTAGGACATGCCTTAGCTTCTACCCACTTTGACACGTAGTCTACTGCTACTAGAATATACAAGTTACCTGATGATGGAGGGAAGGGTCCCATGAAATCAATGCCCCATACATCAAAGAGTTCTAACTCCAAGATGTAGGTGAGGGGCATCTCATCCTTACGACTGAGGTTACCTGTCCTTTGGCACTCGTCACAGTTGTGGGCATAGTTGTGGGCGTCCTTAAAGATTGTTGGCCAGTAGTAGCCACTTTGAAATACCTTGGCAGCTGTTCTTTGACCACCAAAGTGCCCACCGTAAGGAGATGAATGACAGTGCTGCAGCACAGACTTCGCTTCAGCAGCTGAAACACATTTCCTCAACAACCCATCAGCACAGGTCCTGTAAAGTATGGGGTCATCCCAGATGAATTTCCTTGCTTCATGGAGGAACCTTTTCTTCTCTTGTCCTCCCTTGAACACTGGTAATACCTGTGATGCACGGAAGTTAGCAATGTCAGCGAACCAAGGTTCCTCATCGTTATCACGATGAGTCAAAACAAAGATATGTTCATCTATAAAAGCATCAGAAATTGCGGGGTCCGCAATTTTTTCGCAATTGTGCTGCAATCGAGACAGGTGATCTGCAACCACATTTTCACATCCCTTCTTGTCCCGAATGTCCAAATCGAATTCCTGCAGCAATAACACCCATCTAATTAGTCTAGGCTTAGCATCAGCCTTTCTCATTAGATATTTTAAAGCAGAATGGTCAGTATATACAATGGTCCTAGTTCCTACAATATAGTTCCTAAATTTTTCACAAGCAAATACGACAGCAAGCATTTCTTTCTCTGTAGTTGTATAGTTACATTGGGCCTCATTCAAGGTCTTACTAGCATAATAAACAGGATGTGTGAGCTTGTCAATCTTCTGTCCTAACATGACTCCTACAGCATAGTCACTGGCATCACATAGCATCTCAAATGGGAGATCCCAATTTGGTCCTACTATGATTGGTGCTGTGACCAGTGCTTCCTTAAGGGCTTTCCAAGCTACTACACAATCTTTAGAAAAGATGAATGGTCTACCTAGCTCTAGAAGCTCGCACAGAGGCTTGGCTATCTTAGAAAAGTCCTTGATGAACCTTCTATAGAAGCCAGCATGCCCTAAGAAGCTTCTAATGGCTTTGACGTTCTGGGGCTCTACCAATTTCTCTATGACCTCTATTTTTGCTCTATCCACTTCTACACCCGCCCTTGACACTCGATGTCCTAAGACAATCCCTTCATCTACCATAAAATGGCACTTTTCCCAATTCAGGACTAGGTTAGTCTCCTCACACCTAGTCAGGACTTGTCCTAGGTTTTCTAGACAGGTTTTAAAGGAGTCCCCAAAGACTGAGAAGTCATCCATGAATATTTCTATCATGGACTCATCCAACTCAGAGAAGATGGCCATCATGCACCTCTGGAAAGTTGCCGGTGCATTGCATAAGCCAAAAGGCATTCTGCGGAAGGCAAACGTTCCAAAAGGGCAAGTGAAGGTGGTCTTCTCTTGATCCTTAGGGTCTATAGTTATTTGATTGTAGCCTGAATAGCCATCTAGGAAACAGTAGTAGGCTCTACCAGCTATTCTGTCTAGCATCTGGTCAATAAACGGTATGGGGAAGTGGTCTTTTTTAGTTTCTTTATTTAGTTTTCTGTAATCCATACATACCCTCCACCCTGTGACAGTCCTTGTTGGAATTAGTTCGTTATTCTCATTGACTACCACAGTTATTCCCCCCTTTTTAGGTACACATTGGATGGGGCTCACCCACTGACTACTAGCTATGGGGAAAATTACTCCTGCATCTAACCACTTTATTATTTCTTTCTTCACTACCTCTTTCATAGAGGGGTTTAACCTACGCTGGTGATCTACCCTAGGTGTGTGTTCTTCCTCTAGAATAATTTTGTGCATACAATAAGAAGGGCTAATGCCTCGAATATCAGCAATAGACCATGCTATAGCCTTCCTATGTTGCTTAAGCAGTAAAATTAAATCAACCTCATGCTGTTCACTTAGCTTAGAAGAAATAATTACAGGCAGTGTGTCATTATCTCCTAGATATGCATATTTGAGGTGAGTAGGTAGTGGTTTCAGTTCTAAAACAGGTGGATGCTCAATGGAGGGCTTCAGAGGGTTAATAGTTCTATCAGTTAAATCTATATTCATACATACATGCTGAGGGTTATTTACAGGCATGTTCATTATGTCAGCTACATTTAGATCATCTACATCTAATCCTACATATTCGTTAGCATGCTTGGTTAACAGTACATGCTCTAATTGTTCTTCCATTAGTGAGTCAACAACATCCAAGCTAGCACAAGACTCAGAATCAGAGGGATATTTTAAAGCTTTGTAAACACTAAATTTTACCTCTTCATCATGAACCCTCATAGTTAACTCACCTTTTTGCACGTCTATTAGTGCCCTACCTGTGGCTAGAAATGGTCTACCTAGCAGGATGGGTACCTCCTTGTCTGCCTCATAGTCCAGGACAATGAAATCTGCAAGGAAAATGAATTTGTCAACTTTAACTAGAATATCCTCAATCTTACCTTCTGGATATGCGATGGATCTGTCTGCTAGTTGTAAAGTGACAGTAGTTGGACGTGCTTCTCCTATTCCCAACTGACGGAATAGGGACAGGGGCATGAGATTTATGCTGGCGCCCAGGTCACAAAGCGCTCTGCCCACGTGCTTGCCTCCAAGTTCTACAGGTAAGGTGAAGGAACCAGGATCCTTCTCCTTCTTGGGCAGCTTGTTCTGGAGGATGGCACTGCACTCCTCGGTGAGGTTTACTGTTTCAAACTCACCAATTATCTTTTTGTTAGTAATGATATCCTTCAAAAATTTTACATATGAAGGCATAGACTGTAAAACCTCTACAAAAGGAATGTTCACATGCACTTGCTTAAGTATTTCTAAGAATTTATTAAAATGAACTTCCTGTTCCTGCTTCTTCTTCAGCCTTCGAGGGTATGGAGGTGGTGGCACATATGCAGGCACGTCAGGACGCCTTAAGATAGGTGGAGGTCTTGGAATTTCTTCTACCTCCTCACTGATTGGCTCCAGCCTGGCTCCTGATGTGCTAGTTGGTGGTGGACCTTGGCTTGGCAGAGACTCCAGTGGAGCACTAGACTCAGTGTTCTCTACTCTCTTTGGTGTGTCCTTTGTAATGCTCACCAATGGTCTTCCACTCCTAAGTTCAATTGCTTGAACTTGTTCCTTGCCATCTCTCCTTGGTACCTCGGTATCAGCAGGGAGTCTACCTTGGGGCCTACTTTTAAGTTCATTGGCTAATTGGCCGACTTGGTTTTCCAGGCTCCTAAGGGTAGCTTGCTGGCTCTGAAGAGTAGCATCATTCTTAGCTATATATTCCTTGAGTAGGTTTTCTACAGAAGATCCTACAGGTTGATTGTAAGGCTTTTGGTACATTGACTGGTTATGTTGGGGAGTGAAACCAGGTGTTCCATTCGGCCTTGGTTGGTTAGGATTTTGGTTAGTGTTTTGCTGGCCACCCCATGACAGGTTAGGGTGGTTTCTCCAACCAGGATTGTAAGTTTGTGAGTAGGGGTTGTTCCTTGGCTGCTGCTGACTTCCTACATAGCAGACCGAGGATGGATTCCCAGGACAGTATTCATAAGGGTGTCCTTCCCCACAGAATCCACAGATTGGTGCCTCGCCTTGACTTGGTTGAGTACCCATTGACATGGCTGTGGCGGTATTGGCACTGGTTTGGAGATTGGCCTGAGCCATTTGCTTAACTAAGTTGGTCAGGGCGTTTATTTGGGTGCTCATGGCGCTTAGAGCATCCTTGTCTTGAGCTCTAGTTGGCTCTACAGGATCGTCTGACCATCTACAGTGAGATGTTGAGATCTTCTCCAAGATCTCATAAGCTTCGTTGTAACTCTTGGACAACATGGAACCTCCAGCAGATGAATTTAAGACTTGTCTGGTGCTGGGGTTGCATCCTTTAAAGAAAACTTCTATTTGAATACACCATGGAATGCCATGGTGTGGACATTTAACGAGAAGATCTTTAAATCTAGTCCAAGCTTCGTGAAGAGACTCACTTGGAGCTTGTTTGAATTTGACTATGTCATCACGGAAAGTAGAATTCCTATCAGGTGGGAAGTATTTGACTAGGAATTTTTCTGCTTGATCTGTCCAATTGCGAACAGATCCTGAGGGTAAAGAATTTAGCCACGTTTTGGCTTTGTCCCTCAAAGAATAAGGGAAAAGATATAGCCTAAGGGCCTCTTGGGAAACTCCAGGGATTAGGAAGGTGTCACTAACTCCTAGGAAGTTCCTAAGGTGATTATGGGGGTCCTCATTTTCTATTCCAAAGAATTGTCCCACAGTGGACAACATTTGGAACATCACTGGCTTTAACTCGAAAGAGTGGGCAGTGATTTCAGGACGGATTATGCTGGGGTTCAGCTCCCCAGGCATAGGTACTAGATATGAAAGAATGGCACTATTCTTGTCATTCGCTATTTCTATGGGGTTGCGAACGGCAGGTGCTGGATTTGGAACTAAATCGCCCATTTCTTTGTTTTCAGGTAAGATTTGAGGTATAGGAGGTTGTTTAAAGAGGCGTTTCTTTGCTTTATTTCTAGCTCGAAGTGATCTTTCAGGTTCGGGATCGAACTCTAAATCACTATGTGAACGCTCACTCATAAACTACCTTAATAGCACCTGCAAAAGAAATGAAACAGATTAGTTTCACTCAATGATAAACTTGACTTCTTAAACTTAACAACTTCGTTTTCACTTAAAATAAGTCCCCGGCAGCGGCGCCAAAAACTTGTTGCGTGCTCAATGTGTAAAGATAAAGAAGCAAAAGGATGGAGAGAGCACTTAGAACATGCAAGCATACATGGTCTCACAGCAAGTAGTAAGTATATTTAATTCGTTTTTTCCACAGAGACTTAATTTTAGCTATTCGCGAAGTGTGTTTGTTAAGAAAGATGGGATGGATTTGATGGGGTAAAATTGGTTTTTAATTAACTACTTTTTGCTGAATGTATAAAGGAACATGCCATAAACAAATTAAAGTGAAAATCAGGCTTAAAGGTAAAGAGATGAAATCAATAAACGCAGAAGAAAACAGCTAGACAGAAGACAATTTGGCAGAATTGCGAGAACCGCAATTAATCCGCAATTAAATGGCAGCGAAACTGGTTAGATAGGTGAATTAAGGGCTACTAATGACTGTCCTATAAGCATTTTATTACGATTATCAAGCTTTGGATCAACTCTCTATACATTAAACTCACTCTATCTCAAGTATCGTCCGATTCCATGCATGAGAGACTCAAGTTTACTTGACTTCAAAGTAAGGTCTTAAGCATCTTGTTAAAACAGGAGTGTTCAGTTTATACTAGGGAAACGCCTATTCCTAGGCCGTTTCCTGATTACCATGGAAGGCTAGCATGATTATACGACTCTGAACTCTTACTCCTTCCAGAGGTTAGGAGTTCTTTGGACAAAATGGATGGCCAATCGAAATTGCCCGTGGGATGAAGCTTACATATAATCAATGTTTGAGTGTTGATCTACCTACTTGACTTACGTTTTTTAGCCTATAGTTCTGTCATTAGCATGCCCCTAAATGAATTTAGTTACTCATGGATATATGTAGAACAGAAGTATAAGATAAAGTAGACATGCTTAGAAGGGAAAAGTGCTTAAAACAGCAAGCCAAACTCGTAGCAGAATAAGGAATAACTGTGAAATGCAGAAACTTACTTTGATTACTTCAAGTGTTTGAATGACAAAGGAAAGCTTAAACAGAATGAATTCAAGGCAGACAACAACGAAATGCAATAAGTAAATGACTAAGCTAAGAACAACATTGAACAGAAATGGAATTGAGAAGGAAAGAGCAGAAAACAGTAAAGGTGTGCTGGAAATCTTCGTGGCAGTCGCCTCGAATGATGGTGATGAGAATTCAGCCGTGCTTGGATGAATCCAATCGAGAGAGAAGAAGAATCTTCTCTCCTTCCTATCAGATTATCGACTCCAAAAGCTGAGAACCTCACTCCAACAGACGGCAAGGGAAAATCGAGAGAAATGGTGGACTGTGAGAAGACTTCTGCACGTTGAATGATGACTGAACCTCCGACTTTGGCCCCCTTTTATAGTAGTTTGCAGGTGCGATTGGGCCAAGGAGAACCATCAATCTTCAACGTCGTATATCAGAATGGGTGGAGGAGAAAGAACGAATCCCTGAAAAGTCGGATCTAAACAGAAAAATGTCAGCCAACTTACGGTTTTAACTTGAATAATTGCGGCCACCGCAATTATTCCGCAATGCATTCGCAAGGGTTATTTTTTCATTCTTTTCTTCGGTTTTCACCCCTTTTCCTACCTATTGTGCATAAGTCCTATATTAGCTACCTTCTTCTAATTCTCATATTAAAGCATAGGTGTAGGCTAAATGCTCACAAAAACACCTAAATGTGTACATCTTCTTAAGCTAAATGGGTCCTAAATAAGTCACTTTCAGAGACTTAACAGCTGGCCAGGTGGATCCCCTCGACCCCTACTGATTGTTTGCTTTGTTTATCCGGGACTAAGTCTCGCGACCACCTGTTCTTTCAGTGCCCCTTTGCGAGTATGGTGTGGGAAGATATCCTCAGTTGGGGTAGAGCTTCCCGCCTCGTTCTTCCTTGGGATGCTGAGCTTGAGTGGATTTGTCGGGAGAGTGTTGGGCAGCATAAGCGGAAGCTTGTTTGGAGAGTGGTCTGGTGTGCTGTGATCTACCATATCTGGAAGGAACGCAACCTACATTTTCATGGCCCGGGTCACCGTCCTTCTCAGTCGGTTATCGCTACTATTCGGTCTGATATTTCTTCTGCGTGCTCGTCCTGGGTGGGTGCGGTTTCGGCCGGTTCCCTCTGGGATTCTTTTGATTGACTTTCTCTTGTTCTTTGAGTGTGTGCAGGTGTTATTTTTAGGTTGTTCCTTCGTTGCTGTTTCGTCCTGGCGAGTGCTTCTTCCCATGTTCTGTCCCTAGCCCCTTGGTGCTGCTATTCTCTCTTCCTTGGAGGGCGGTTGCTGTGTTTGGCTTTGTGAGGCCTGTCTGGTTTGGGGCCTCTCTGTGTGGTTTCCTTGTCGTGGCTCTTTCAGGTGCTCGCTTTATTCCCCGGTTTGCCCTTTGTTGTCCTTGGTTCCTTCTTCCCTGGTCGGTGGTTTTGAGGCTTTGACTATGAGAGGCTGGTCTGTTTTGGGGCCCTCTTTGTAGGGTTTGGTTCTGGATGATGCTTGCTTCTTTTGCAGTTGGTTGTCCTTCTGTGTTTCTGTGCGTACTTTTTGCCCCCTGGTGTTGCCTTGGTTCCTGTTTGGGATGAGTTGTTCTGTCTGCTTGTTGTCACCCCGAAAGGCGCCTTGTCCTGAGGGTGTGTCGGCTTTTGGTGAGGGTCCTTGGTCTGGGCAGTGTCGAGGGAAGCGATGCATGCCTGGTCCTTGTGGCTTTCTGCCGGGCCTGCATGCCTGTTGGTTGTTCTTTTGCCAGAAGTAGGGGGAAAACGAGTTGTAGGGCCTCTTCGTTGCTTCAGATTCCTAGGTGATGCTTGGGGGGCTTGTACTCACACGCATGGGGTGGATGGCCAGCTCGGCCCCTTTTTCTCTCAGCATCTGAATGGTCCTCCCTCTGCTCTGTTTGGTGCCCTGTTGACTTTGTCTGGAGTCTCTTGTTGCTTGCACCGGCTGGGGGTTCAGTGGCCTAAGGATGTTTGGTGGCTGGGGAATGTTGTTTCGTGCTATGTGGAGTCGTTGTGCTTCCTCTAGTTGCGGCAGTGGCTCGTTCTCTTCTTTGTGTTGTGTTGTTCTTTTCTGTTCTTTTATTTTTCTGGCTCCTTCTCGCTTGTGGGTTTGGTGCTGGGTGTTCTTGTTGTGCTTTTCTTGCCCTCCCTCGGGCTGTGAGGTTCTCGTTTTGGGTTGGTTTCTTGCTTTGGTACATTGGTTTTCCCAGTGGATTGTTCCTTTGTTTTTTGGTGCCCTTTGACCTCGGGCTTTGAGGTCCTTTTGCTTAATATAATCACCTTTGCAAAAAAAAAAAGTGTTTAATAAATGGAACTAAGAATTAAAGAACATTTCTGGAAAATAAAAAACAACAAGGGTAAAATCTGGAATATAATCTAAAAAGTTCCTAAAGAAACATAAAGTTACGATTACTGTCCAGCCAATCCTGCATCTGTTTGCTACATAGGAAATCAATCTCAACCAAGAAATAACCCATATTCCAACACTTACAATCCAGGATGGAGGAACCATCACAACTTCTTATGGAACGGTCAAGGAAATACCAATCCAATGCAATCTCAACCTCGACCAAATGGACCACCAGGATTTGTCCCAAAGCATCAAGCTAATCCAATTCAATTCCATAAACCAGCAGCAGTCAATCAGTCGATAGGGTCATCAATCGAGAGCTTACTAAAAGAGTACATGGCTAAGAACGATGCCACGATTCAAAGCCATCAAGCTTCTTTAAGAAACCTAGAAAATCAAATAGGACAGCTTGCTAGTGAACTAAAGAACAGACCCCAAGGACGATTACCCTCAGACACTGAAAATCCGACGAGAGAAGGGAAAGAACAAGTCCAAGCCATTGAACTTAGAAGTGGAAAACCTTTAATCAGTAACATTAGAGCCGAGCCAAAGAGAGTAGAGGACGTTGAGCCTAGTGCTCCACTCGATATTCAGCGAAACTCTAGCAACGTTAATCCGAAGGATAAACAAAAAGTGAGGCTTGAACCTATTGTGGAGGAACCTGAGGAAATCGTTAGGACCATCCCAGATCTTAAAACCGAACATTCCAATGTATGTTACACCACCACCCTTCCCTAGGCGTCTGAAAAAGAAACAAGAGCAAGAAGCTCACTTCCACAAATTCTTAGACATCCTGAAGCAAATACATGTTAACATTCCCTTTGTCGAAGTGTTACAATCCATGCCTTCATATGTGAAGTTTCTAAAAGACATAGTGACCAACAAAAGAGTCATAGGTGAGTTTGAGACTGTGAACCTCACTGAAGAGCTATTCTACAGAATAAGCTGCCTCCCAAGGAAAAGGATCCTGGGTCTTTCACTATACTAGTTGACATAGGTGATCACAATGTAGGTAGAGCCTTATGCGACTTAGGGGCTAGCATTAATCTGATGCCACTCTCACTATTCCAGCAGCTAGGCATAGAAGAAGCCCGTCATACCACAGTCACATTGCAGCTGGCTGATCGTTCAATATCTTACCCCGAAGGTAGAATAGAAGATATTTTGGTAAAAGTTAGTAAGTGGTAGTGAACTTTTGTACGTTCACAAATATCGGGTTGTCGAAGCCCGCCAAAATAATATTTATAAGCCGATTATACCGACTAACTTGTAGTTAGTGATAACCGGGTCGATCCACAAGGAGCGATCTATAATCCTAATTTAATTGAATTAAATTTGCAATGACAAAAACATGGGGGGTTTTGCTTTGGAAAACAGTAACAAAAACAGAATTTAAGCTAACGGAGAATTAAAACGGGAAGTATAAAATTGACAGATATGCTTGATTAGTAAGTATTGGGATTGATCTAATGTACTTTGGTTCATTGATTAACAAAGGGAATAGCCAAGACGCTTCATGCACACAAAATGTTTTGTCCCTCTTGGGTCCAAAACATCCCAAAGACTTAATTAGAAATAGAAAACTTCTAATCAAACATGCACGCTAATTAATCTAAGTTCATGAGTCTTAAATCAATTAACAAACAGTAACGAGTATCATTGAGACGAATTAATCCCAAAACTAATTCGATTTGTCTCTTAATCTTAAGCCCGCCGTGAGAACGTTAATCAATTCCTACCCCCAACTGTCACTTGGGCTCGAATTGATTAGCCACGAGCTAGACTTTCGCTACTAAGTATTAAAGTTTGTCAGAAATTAACACTAGCCGACTAATCATGCGTAACTAATTATGGAGGTCACTCCCAATCAAAAAGGCAAGTCATTCGTTCTTAATACAGACTAAGAGATGCAAGAACCCCATTCAATCATGCTAAACAGTTCAATTAAGCTCTAATCTCACCTAATACAGAAGAGAATCAAAACCTAAACTTAACTAATCAACCACAAACCTCTAGCTATCCATGGAGATGAAGTTTGCCCAAGCATTCATGGAGGTTGTCTCCTTCATACAGCCAAAAAATGGGGAAAAACCAGAAAAAAGAGAGAGAAAAGCGGCAATCCCGAGGGGGGAAAGAATAGGATATTGACCTAAATTCGGAAAATGGGTATTTATACCCATTTCCGCGTCAGACAAGCGCCTAGGCGCCATAAGTCAGCGCCTGACCGCTAACCTCTCTAGAAATTTTACGACGGGCATTTTTTTGACTTTTAATGACGGGCATTTGTGGCTGTGCAATGAGGACATGGTGCCTCAGCTGGCCTCTTGGACTTTTAATGACGGGCATGGTGCCTGCTGCTTTTAATGTCGGACATTTGGCTGTGCATCAATTTGCAGGTTTTGCTCTCGGGGTTTTTTGCAAATTTTTGCACCTTCTCTTTACTTAATTGCCACAACTTGATTCTTTTTGTCCTCTACTTTGCCCGGTTCATCCCGAAGCCTTAAAACGCTCCTTTTAGCATCAAAACACGTCATTGAACTTCTCGAGCTCACCCCCGCGAATCACCTACAATAAGGTCATTTAATCAACATTAAGCACAATTTTTAGCTAGTATTAGGGAGAAAATAATAGCTCTAAATTAGGGCTATCAAAATACCCCCAACCTAAATATTGCTAGTCCTCGAGCAAGGCAACTTCTAAATTATCACCACAAAACAAAATTTGCATGCTATCGACTCTAACCTCAATGCTACAAAAATCAAGGCATTTACAACAACAAGAAAATAATTAATTGCATGCACTAATTAAGAACATTTCAAAAATCTAACTGTTACTCCCCTACGTGCATGTGTGTTTAGCAAACATATTCAAGCTCACATAGACCCGAAAAAACTTAATGCAACCTTACATCTTGTTTTCCCCCTACTTCTAGCAATACAGAACAGTCTATCGACTTTTCAACATTCAAGAGAGTAACAAATTAAAGGCCTAAATTTCTTTTTCTTGAGTACTTTGTACTCTTTATTTCTTTTGAACCGCTAAATTCTTACTTTTTCTTTCTTTTGCTTCTCCAAGAGAGCCTAACATGTCAAGCTTGCCTTCGTTTCAGCTTACCTGCAGTTTCACTGCACACTGTATCTGACTACGGGAAAACTTCACATTTTTAAGGACTAATGCTCGCTTCTTAGTCGCGATTCTAAGAAGGAGGAGCAGCTCAGGAGCTTTTATTTTCATGCTTGTTTTTTTACTAGGCGATAGTTTTGCTACAACTCGATTAACTCATTACAACCTATCATGCATCAAGCCTTTTTCAATAAACAAAAGAAAGTGTTGTTTAGTTTATATATATATGTAATATATATACGTGGTTAGATTTGGCTAAAAGGGTGAAGTGGCTTTTGGGTTTCATTACAATTTCAATTGAGAATTCAAATTGGCTATTTTTTTGGCCTTCGTGAAGGAGTTCACAAAATATAAAAAAGCCTTATGACCATCCTATAATCCCTTCATGTCTTCTTCTTCTTCATCTCCTTTGTTTTCTTTTCTCTTGTTTTCGGAGTCCCACAACTCCGTTGCGCGGCGCAGAGGATAGCGGGACTACCTGGGGTGGTCCTCGAGGCGTTCGTGAGAAGAGGGCAGAAGAGTTCATGACGATGAACGTGCGACGAAGCTTGAAGAAATTGGAACTACAAGGGTATGTGTTACCTCTCCAAATGAGCGTTATTTAGGACTTTAATTACTTGATATTCATGACATCTCTTGAGCATTTTAAGTAGAAGTTAGCATAATATGTGTTTAAAAGTGACATTTTGTGAAATGATGTTAATTTGAGGCTTATGTGAAAAAGCTACGAATAAGTGTACAAAGTGATGCAAAAATGCCTAATTAATACCTTGCAGATGTATTGCTGAAGTTTTGCGAGGAACGCAATGGGATCAGAAGAAGGGAAGCTGGAAACAGAGCATTGCGAGATCGCAACGCAATCGCAATACCAGTCTTCGCTGTTGCGTTTTTCCAGCCGCCAACTCTCCCTGCTGCTGCCACGTGTGAGGTTATTACCTCAAATTGGATGGAGATCCGCAGTTGATGGAAACCTCTGGAGGCTATATAAAGAGAGCTAGATGAAGGATCAAAGCATGGAATTGAAGGGAATTCAATCCATATCTCAACTCGACGGTGAAGAAAACGGCAAGCCAATCCCGAAGACAAAAACTCCTTTCTCCCGATTGTTGTATCGAAGAAACAAAAGCCCCTTGGAGTCGATAATTCGAAAGGAAGAAGAGAAGATCCATCTTCTCTTCTGATTGAATTCCTTCCCAAGATCAGCTATTCTTCCCCTTCATCCGAGGCACATCGTGGCTTAGGGATTGTTTTCTTTCATTACTTTCCGAATTAGCCACGGTTTCCTTTAAGTTCTCTTTTGGATCATCTACTGTTTTTCTCTTTAATTACCGCTTTCGAATCAACGTATGTATGCTTTACAAATTGTTATTTGATTTGCCTTTTAAGAGTAATCAATTAGTTTTGTTGAGTTCTTCATTTAATTGTCTTTCAATCAATAAGTTTTGTTGAGTTCTTCATTCCATGAGTAGTCAATTAATTTTGTTGAATTCTAAAGTCATGAGTAGCTAAGTTTATAAAGGTTTGCTAGAGATGAATCTATAGGATATGCTTATGTGAATTCAGCATGTAAAGTAGCATGAATGCATTGAATGAATGTGATCTTCATCCCATGGATAATTTCGACCGACCATCCATTTTGTCTAAAGAGTTCCTAACCTCTGGAAGGAGTAAGAATTCAGAGTCTTTCATTCATGTTAGCCTTTCACGGTAGTAAAGAGAGTGGCCTAGGAATAGGCATTCTCCTAGCACGTTTGTTAGCATGTGTTTATGAATAGGTTGTTAGCCTTACTTGGAAATGAGTAATCTAAGAATCTAATGCATATAATCGGAAGATGTATGAGATCTATCTAAGACGATGCATGAGATGTTAATTTGCTGTTGAATGATCATAGTTAAAAGCCTATAGAGGACTCTCAAGCCAACCTTGCTGTCTTTATTTTAGATTTTAATCGTTGCTAGTTTATTGCGAGAATATTGCGAGAACCGCAATATCATTTTCTGCCCTTACTTTAGTATTTTATCAGTCTTCTAATCTATTGCGAATCCATTGCGAAAGTATTGCGAATCCCGCAATACTATTCTTTAAACATTGTAGTCTCCTCGACTTATCTGCTTTGTGTTAACCTTGCACTTTCCTTGCATCCGATATAAATTCGTGTCTCAACCCAAAATCCATTCATTTCTTGTTACCTTATCTAATTTAACACACACCAAATCGCTAGTCACTCAACTCAGTCTCTGTGGGAAATCGATATAAATTATACTTATCACTTGCTGCAGACCATGTATACTTGCATGATCTAAGTGCTCTTCACATCTAAATTACATACACACTAAGCACGCAACAAGTTTTTGGCGCCGCTGCCGGGGACTTTGTTGAATAAAAACGATTTGTGTTATTTTAGAAGAGCTTAATTGATTGGAGCTAATCTTTTGTGTCTATTTTTGCAGGTACCAACAAAGCTGGTTTATGAATGAGTTTCCAAACTACAATCTTGAGTTTGATCCTGAGCCTGAAAGGACTCTAAGGAACAGAAATAGAATTAGAAAGGAAACTGCACGCCGTTTGAATCAGCAACCTCAAAATCAACCTGTATTTCAGCACATTGCTGACCACGCAGAGTCAGTGCAATCTGAACCACAACAAGCTGAAATGGATCGACCAGAAGAAGCACCAAACCGAGCAGTTAACACTCGGAATCCCATTGAAATTGCGAATGACAAGGACAGTTCTATACTATCATACCTTGTACCTATGCCTGAGGAGCTTAATCCGAGCATCATCCGCCCCGAAATCACAGCTCACTCATTTGAATTAAAACCTGTCATGTTTCAGATGCTGTCCACAGTTGGACAATTCTTCGGTGTGGAGAATGAAGACCCCCACAATCACTTGAGAAACTTCCTGGGAGTGAGTGACACCTTTGTCATCCCAGGAGGATCTCAACAGGCTTTGCGATTGTACCTCTTCCCGTACTCATTGAGAGACAAAGCCAAGACATGGTTGAATTCCTTCCCCTCCGGATCAATTGTCAATTGGACAGACTTAGCTGAGAAGTTCTTGGTGAAGTATTTCCCCCCAGATAGGAATTCTAATTTTCGTGACGACATCATAGAATTCAAACAAGCTGAGAATGAATCACTGCATGAAGCATGGACTAGATTCAAAGATCTGCTACTCAAATGTCCACACCATGGCATTCCATGGTGTATCCAGATTGAAGTATTCTTCAAAGGATGTAACCCCAGCATGAGGCAAGTCCTGAATTCCTCAGCTGGAGGTTCTATGCTATCAAAGAGCTATAACGAAGCTTATGAGATTTTGGAGAAAATCTCAACATCACACTGTCGATGGTCAGATGATCCTGTGGAGCCAAATAGAAGGAAGGCTCAAGACATGGATGCACTCAGTGCAATGAGCAACCAGCTCAATGCTCTGACAAACCTAATGAAGCAAATGGCTCAAACAAATATTCAACAAAATGCCAACACAGTGGCATCTGCTTCAACAAGCACAACAGTAGCTAACCAATTGGATGCACTCGTGTGTGGATTCTGTGGAGAAGGGCATGTGTATGACTATTGCCCTGCTAATCCAGCTTCTGTGTGCTATGTTGGAAGTCAGCAGCAACCAAGGAACAACCCCTATTCAAATACTTACAACCCTGGGTGGAGAAACCACCCAAATTTCTCTTGGAGTGGACAACAAAGCACAAGCCAGGTGCCAAATCAAAACAGACCAAGTGGACCACCTGGGTTCACTCAACACACTCAAAGTAATCAACCCCCATATCAGAAACAATATGTCAATAACCAACCGATGGGAACATCAGTGGAGAACTTGCTGAAGGAATACATAGCAAAGAATGATGCAACTTTGCAGAGCCAGCAAGCCACCTTGAGAAGTTTAGAGAATCAAATAGGGCAATTGGCAAACGAGCTGAAGAATAGGCCCCAAGGCAGACTGCCTGCTGATACTGAAACTCCAAGAAGGGATGGTAAGGAACAAGTTCAAGCTATTGAACTACGAAGTGGAAGGCCATTGGTGATTAGTAGCAGAGAAGCACCAAAGAGAGTAGAGAATGAAGAGTCTAGTGCTCCACTGGATTCTCTGCCTCACCTTGAACAAATACAACCAAGCACAACAAGGGTGAGGCTTGAGCCTATCATTGAGGAACCAAAATAAATTCCTAGGCCTCCCCCTGTCATTAGGCAACCTGAATTGCCCACCTATGTGCCACCACTTCCATTTCCTAGACGCCTCAGAAAGAAACAAGAACATGAAGCTCAATTCCATAAATTTTTGGAAATCTTGAAGCAAGTCCACGTTAATATTCCTTTTGTGGAAGTTTTGCAGTCAATGCCAACATATGTGAAGTTTTGAAAAGATATTATAACTAACAAGAAAGTTATTGGGGAGTTTGAAACAGTTAACCTCACGGAAGAGTGTAGTGCCATACTCCAAAATAAGCTGCCAAAGAAGGAGAAGGATCCTGGTTCCTTCACCTTGCCAGTAGAATTGGGAGGCAAACATGTGGGCAAAGCCTTATGTGACTTGGGAGCCAGTATAAATCTCATGCCCTTGTCACTGTTCCAACAGCTTGGGATAGGAGAAGCACGCCCCACAACAATCACCTTGCAACTTGCAGACAGATCCATCTCATACCCTGAAGGTAAGATTGAGGATATACTAGTCAAGGTTGACAAATTTATTTTTCTCGCAGATTTTATAATCTTGGACTATGAAGCAGACAAAGAGGTGCCAATCATCTTAGGCAGACCTTTCTTAGCCACAGGTAGGGCCCTCATTGATGTTCAAAAAGGTGAACTCACCATGCGAGTTCATGATGAGGAGGTTAAATTTAGTGTCTTTAAAGCTTTGAGGTACCCTTCTGATCTTGAACATTGTGCTACTGTAGACATAGTAGACTCATTAATGGAAGATGAACTTGAGCATGAATTATTAGTCAAACATGCTACTGATTATTGATAACTCCATTTTGGAGCTACTATTCACTTCCTAATTCTAGCTAAATTCCGCATTTAATTTGTTAATATGTCTCATTTATAGGAGATTTGCGGTGAAGAGCTCGTGCGTCCATTGGACCCGTTTTGAAGCTAAAAGCGGTGTTTTAACGCCCCGGGAATGCATCGGGAAAAGGGCAAGCTGATCCAAGAAGAACCGGACCAAAATTGCCTAGGAGAGGCAATTTTCCAGCCCAAACCCGAGAGCAAGCGTCGAGCAGACAATGTCGAGACGCTTGCACGACGCTGCCGAGCGTCGAGACCCTACCGTGGCATCGAAACGCACCGAGGGAGGCGCGCGCAAGAAATTATCAGGCCAGCGTCGAGACGCTCGCCTAGCGTCTCGACACCATCTCGAGGCGCGCGCAGATTCATTAGGTCGTAGCGTCGCGACGCTGTCCCAGCGTCTCGACGCTCCGACGGATTTAAATTGGCTGAAGACGATTTTTCAGCAGCTTTTTTCCGAACTCCATCTTCTTCCTCTCGGTTTTTCTTCCATTTTTAGCTTAGCTCCGCCATTTGTGGCATAGTTTTGAAGCTTTTATTTGTAATAGGCTTAGAGATGATGTCCAAGGCCTCCGTTGGAGCGTTTGTGACGATCCGCCCCATGGTCGGCTAAGATACTGTGAACGGTTTAGGGTGATTTAGGGATTATTTGTTAGGCTTTTTTTGCACTTTGATAATCTATGCTTATGGTTCTGAATAGGTTTATATAATTGATTGCATTTGTTATTCTTGCTTAAACCCATGCATAAGTTAGATTTCGCCGACGGACAATCGAGTTTTCTATCTTATGTTACCGTTATAGAATAGCGATGCCGTGCCTCTCACTATTCGCCTAGTAACACAGGATAACAAAAATAAATCAGAGTATCGATGTATGTATGCTGATTGTTGGGTACTTTAGGGTTGCCGGGTAGCCAATTAGCAATTAGAATACATATTCGAATGTTCGTCGCGGTTAGCTAGTGACTGTTTAGAGTCAATTTGGGGCTGATCACTCTAAAGAGGCTTTAAATAATGTTTAGTTAGGACCTTAGTTCTAATTAATTAATATGGAGCCGGTTACACAAGGGGTTCCCAGGTAACCGACCGCGTGCACGTCAATGTATAGCCTTAGATTTCGAATTAAATGATAAATGTAAGAATGCCTAGCAAGAATCCCGACATTCCCCAAATCGATCACTCTTCATTCTCTTTCTTTTTAATTCTTCCGCTAGCGATTAATTTCACTTGTTGCATGCTTAAACTCCCCCTTGTTACAAAACCCAATTGATCAAATAATTTCTATTTCAAACTTTAATTTCAATCACGTTCTTCTCTGTGGAACGACCCTGTTGCCGCTAGCTGCAAAGCTAAGGTTAATAGGTATATAAATTTTATTTTGGCGGGTCTCGACAACCCGAAATTTATAGGATATTCAAAAATCCTACTACCCAAAATAGGCGCCGTTGCCGGGGAAGGCAAAAATTGATTGAAATTATGTTTGATTTTGATTTTGGTTGATTGATTGTGTGCTGAAAATTTTTTCTGTTTGTTTTTTGTATGTTTAAAATTTTGTTTGTGTATGACCCGTTCTTCTGAGTTTAGTGGATTACAGTTTATACCTGAAATCGAAAGAGAAGAGCGGCGGTTGAGAAAGGAAGCCCGCGAGGGGCGACGATTGTTTGAGGAAGAAGGCAATCCCTTCTTTGGCGAGGAGATGGCGCAAGGAGAAGCGCCAAGGACGTTGAAACAGCTGGCAGCGCCAGATTTGAATTTGCAACCCCTGTGCATCAACTACCCTGTGGTAGCAGGTAATTTTGAATTAAAATCCGGTTTAATTCACCAATTGCCTTCTTTCCATGGCAATGCAGGCGAGGATGCGAACAAGCATTTGATGGAGTTTCAGTGCGTCTGTGCGGGGATGAAGCCCGCAAGAGTGACGGAAGAGCAGCTGAATTTAAGGGCATTCCCCTTCACGCTTAAGGATAAAGCCAAGGACTGGCTTTATTATTTGCACTCTGGTTCGATAACGACGTTGCAGGACATGAAGAGGGTTTTCTTGGAGAAATTTTTCCCTGCATCCCTTGCCACGACTCTGAGGAAGAGAATTTATGGGATCACCCAGGATGTTCGTGAATCCCTGCATGAATACTGGGAACGCTTTGGGCGCCTGTGCGCAAGCTTCCCGCATCATCAAATTGTCGATCAGCTCCTGATCCAATATTTTTATGAGGGTATGACGCCTCATGATCGGCAAATGATCGATGCCGCGAGTGGTGGGGCGTTGATTGACAAGACCCCGATTGAGGCCAAACAGTTAATCGCAAACATGGCGGCCAACTCGAAGCAGTTCGGTATTCGCGGGCAGGGCAAGTTCACAGCGTGACCCAGAGTCACGAGATGTCTGAAATGAAGGCCCAGGTGGCCAAGATTGGAAATCTATTGAAGAAATTTGTCGGAGGTAGCCGAGAGGAGGAGGTCAACGTAATCGGGGGATATGCTTCAAACCCAAGGAAGTATGATCCTTACTCGAACACATGCAACCCCGGTTGGCGTGACCATCCCAATTTGAGTTATGGAAATAGAGAGGGACAACAACGCTTCCAAGGTCAGTCTTATGATCGGCCTACCAATTCAACCCAAGCTCAAGCCTCGAGCTCCTCCAGCTCATTGGAAGAGATGGTTCGTACCATCGTGACTTCGACAAGCCAATTTCAGAAAGAAGCTCGAGAAGAGCTAAACTCACACAAAGCAGAGCTGCAAAATCTGAACAAGTAGCTGACGCAAATGGCGGTGTCGATAAGCAAGATTGAGAGCAAGAGCTCTGGGAAGCTTCCTTCCCAAACCACTGTGAACTCATGTGAGAACGTGAGCTCAATCCAGCTAAGAAGTGGGAAATCAGTTCCCTCCAGAGCCGTGAAGGAAGCCGAGGGCAGTTTGAATGAGTCCTCCCCAGTTGTTCTTGATGAGCTGAATGATGAGAAAGAAGAAAGGAATGTGCAAGAAAATGTTCCCAAAGCACCTTTCCCCAGTAGGCTTGCGAAGCCTATTCTGGTAAGCGAAGACGAGGAGCTCCTGAGAACATTCCAGAAGGTGATGGTGAACATACCGCTTCTTGAGGCAGTGAGCCAAGTGCCGAAATATGCCAAATTCCTCAAGAATTGGTGCACAAAGAAAAGGAAGTCTAGAGGGACTGAAAAGACAAAGGAGAATGTTTCCGCGATCCTCCCAGGTACGTTGCCCGCATAGTGTAACGACCCAGGTACGTTTACTATCTCATGCATGATAGGTAGTAAAATTGTTAAAAATGCCATGCTTGACCTTGAAGCATCTGTTAATGTCATGTCGCATGCTTTATTTCTAGATTTGAATCTTAATGAGTTGCATGAGACTGATGTGGTGGTTCAGCTTGCTAATCGGTCTTGTATACGTCCTAGAGGGAAGGTCGAGGATGTTTTGATTAGAGTAGGAGATATGATGTTTCCTGCAGATTTTCTTGTGCTTGACATGAATAAGAATTCTTTGCATGCTTCGTCCTTTATGTTGTTAGGGCGCCCTTTTCCTAAGACCGCGAGGGTAGAAATAGATGTGTTTAGGGGCGTTATTTCATTAGAGTTTGATGAAACGGTACATGAGTTTTCTTTATTTGAGAAGAAATCTGTGGAGAACGTTGCTTGTGTGTAGTCTGTCGAGACTGAGAGTTTGACCTCGCGCTTGAGTGATGACTCTCATGTCTCTGTTAAAAAACCTGACTTAGAATTGATTGAAATTGATGCTGTTTTTTACACTAACCACTGTGATATTCAAGTGCTTGAGGCACGAAGAGAACAAAAAGTTTTGAATGGTGTTTGCAGGTGCAATGTGGATGAGGACATGTCTGGAACGTCCCCCGCACTATCGGAATATGGATGAGTCGTTGGAAAGAATTCAGTCGAGCAAACGACTTTAAAAATTCTGCGCTTCTCGGAGGCACCCGAGTGTTGAACTGTCTTTTCTGTCTTTAATTTCATTGGTGTTTTTTGTTGTTTTTAGTTTAATTTAGCTAATGTAGCTTGCTGTTTTTTTTTAGGGAATCGAGGAAGTTGAGGAAAATTTTTGGCTTCGATGATGAACGCGCCGCGTCCCTTCCTTCGTCGACTTCACAAAGAATCAGGGAAGTGTAGTTTCTTTTTCCCTTTAACTTTGTGTATCTAATTAAGTGGCATTGAGGACAATGCCAACTTTTGAAGTTGGGGGTGGATGTCGTGGACTTGCATGTGTAGTTGGTTGAACAGTGCTAATTTTGAATATTGAAGTGCTTGGGACTCTGTTTACTGCTTGCTAGTGATGATAATCTAGGAAGTGCATTTTGGAAATCTGAGCATGTACATAATCTAGTTTTTGCATGAGTCGTTTTGCATTTATTAGGTTCATGTCGAAAATTTTAAAATTTTTTCTGTTGCTCCCTTGCATCTATCGAGCACTTAGCGACCTCACCCTAACCTCAGTAGGCTTAGTTGATTGCATTTAGCATTAATTCTTGTTGTCACCCCGAAAGGCACTCATAGGTAGCTTGTTGCATGAGAGTTAGTGGTCGATTAATCGAGTTAGCTTACGCTAAGCCTAAAGTAAAAAAAAAATAGAAAAGCATGTTAGCAAGAAAAATCTCTCGAGGCGCTCCTCCTTCTTATTGGTGCACCTAAGAAGTGAGCGTTAGTCCTTAAAAACGTGAAGTTTATGCATGAATTTGACGTGTTAGGTAACTCGAGGTTGGAAAAAAAAAGAAAATAAAAAGTTGGGTTCAAAGAACCTTAATAAAGGGTACAAAGTACTCGGGAAAAGAAAAAGAATGAGAAAATATTTAGGTCTCTTAGTTTGCTACTCTCTCTCCTGTAAGTCAAGTGTAGACTGTTCTTAAACGCTAGAGGTAGGGGGAAAACGGGATAATATGTTGTATGTGAATTTTTCGGGCTTATGGTGGGTTTAGGATAGGTTGGCTAGCACACACACACGTTAGGGAGCGATAGTTGATTTTTGATGTGACCATAGTAAATGCATGCGCGGATTGCTTTCATGATTATGTTGTGTTTGAGTTTGTAAAATGCATTGAGATTTGAGTTAGTAGCATGTAAGCATGTCCTTAGAGTCAATTTCTTTATTAGCCTTGCTCGAGGACTAGCAAGATTCAAGTTGGGGGTGTTGGATGTTGTGGACTTGCATGTGTAGTTGGTTGAGCAGTGCTAATTTTGAATATTGAAGTGCTTGGGACTCTGTTTACTGCTTGCTAGTGATGATAATCTAGGAAGTGCATTTAGGAAATCTGAGCATGTACATAATCTAATTTTTGCATGAGTCGTTTTGCATTTATTAGGTTCATGTCGAAAATTTTAAAATTTTTTCTGTTGCTCCCTTGCATCTATCGAGCACTTAGCGACCTCACCCTAACCTCCGTAGGCTTAGTTGATTGCATTTAGCATTAATTCTTGTTGTCACCCCGAAAGGCACTCATAGGTAGCTTGTTGCATGAGAGTTAGTGGTCAATTAATCGAGTTAGCTTACGCTAAGCCTAAAGTAAAAAAAAATAGAAAAGCATGTTAGCAAGAAAAATCTCTCGGGGCGCTCCTCCTTCTTATTGGTGCACCTAAGAAGTGAGCGTTAGTCCTTAAAAACGTGAAGTTTATGCATGAATTTGACGTGTTAGGCAACTCGAGGTTGGAAAGAAAAAGAAAATAAAAAGTTGGGTTCAAAGAACCTTAATAAAGGGTACAAAGTACTCGTGAAAAGAAAAAGAATGAGAAAATATTTAGGTCTCTTAGTTTGCTACTCTCTCTCGTGTAAGTCAAGTGTAGACTATTCTTAAACACTAGAAGTAGGGGGAAAACGGGATAATATGTTGTATGTGGTTTTTCCGGGCTTATGGTGGGTTTAGGATAGGTTGGCTAGCACACACACACGTTAGGGAGCGATAGTTTATTTTTGATGTGACCATAGTAAATGCATGCGCGGATTGCTTTCATGATTATGTTGTGTTTGAGTTTGTAAAATGCATTGAGATTTGAGTTAGTAGCATGTAAGCATGTCCTTAGAGTCAATTTCTTTATTAGCCTTGCTCGAGGACTAGCAGGATTCAAGTTGGGGGTGTTTGATAACTCCATTTTGGAGCTACTATTCACTTCCTAATTCTAGCTAAATTCCGCATTTAATTTGTTAATATGTCTCATTTATAGGAGATTTGCGGTGAAGAGATCGTGCGTCCATTGGACCCGTTTTGAAGCTAAAAGCGGTGTTTTAACGCCCCGGGAATGCATCGGGAAGAGGGCAAGCTGATCCAAGAAGAACCGGACCAAAATTGCCCAGGAGAGGCAATTTTCCAGCCGAAACCCGAGAGCAAGTGTCGAGCAGACAGCGTCGAGACGCTTGCTCGACGCTGCCAAGCGTCGAGACCCTGCTGTGGCGTCGAGACGCTCCGAGGGAGGCGCACGCAAGAAATTATCGGGCCAGCGTCGAGACGCTCGCCTAGTGTCTCGACGCCATCACGAGGCGCGCGCGGATTCATTAGGTCGCAGCGTCGCGACGCTGTCCCAGCGTCTCGACGCTCCGACGGATTTAAATTGGCTGAAGACGATATTTCAGCAGCTTTTTTCTGAACTTCATCTTCTTCCTCTCGGTTTTTCTTCCATTTTTAGCTTAGCTCCGCCATTTGTGGCATAGTTTTGGAGCTTTTATTTGTAATAGGCTTAGAGATGATGTCCAAGGCCTCCGTTGGAGCGTTTGTGACGATCCGCCCCATGGTCGGCTAAGGTACTGTGAACGGTTTGGGGTGATTTAGGGATTATTTGTTAGGCTTTATTTGCACTTTGATAATGTATGCTTATGGTTCTGAATAGGTTTATATAATTGATTGCATTTGTTATTCTTGCTTAAACCCATGCATAAGTTAGATTTCGCCGACGGACAATCGAGTTTTCTATCTTATGTTACCGTTATAGAATAGCGATGTCGTGCCTCTCACTATTCGCCTAGTAACACAGGATAACAAAAATAAATCGGAGTATCGATGTATGTATGCTGATTGTTGGGTACTTTAGGGTTGCCGGGTAGCCAATTAGCAATTAGAATACATATTCGAATGTTCGTCGCGGTTAGCTAGTGACTGTTTAGAGTCAATTTGGGGCTGATCACTCTAAAGAGGCTTTAAATAATGTTTAGTTAGGACCTTAGTTCTAATTAATTAATATGGAGCCGGTTACACAAGGGGTTCCCAGGTAACCGACCGCGTGCACGTCAATGTATAGCCTTAGATTTCGAATTAAATGATAAATGTAAGAATGTCTAGCAAGAATCCCGACATCCCCCAAATCGATCACTCTTCATTCTCTTTCTTTTTAATTCTTCTGCTAGCGATTAATTTCTCTTGTTGTATGCTTAAACTCCCCCTTGTTACAAAACCCAATTGATCAAATAATTTCTATTTCAAACTTTAATTTCAATCACGTCCTTCTCTGTGGATCGACCCTGTTGCCGCTAGCTGCAAAGCTAAGGTTAATAGGTATATAAATTTTATTTTGGCGGGTCTCGACAACCCGAAATTTATAGGATATTCAAAAATCCTACTACCCAATTATGCACAAGTAGATTTGAATGATTTGAATATTTCTGAATTGATGGATGTATCTATGAATAACCCTCAGCATGTATGCATGACCAATGAATTATCTGAAAGAACTACAACTCCTATGATGACATCAATTGAGCATCTACCTTCGTTAGAATTAAAACCACTGCTACAACACCTAAAATATGCATATCTAGGAGAGAAAGACACCTTACCTGTCATTATTTCGTCCAAATTAAATAAACAACATGAAATTGCGTTAATATCGCTGCTGAAGCAACATAGAAAAGCAATTGGGTGGACGATTGCTGACATTAGAGGTAGAAGTCCTTCGTATTGCATGCATAAGATATTGTTAGAAGAAGAACATACACCTAGGATAGAGCATCAACGTAGGTTGAACCCCTCCATGAAGAAGGTAGTTAAAAAGGAAATCATTAAGTGGTTAGATGCAGGTGTGATCTTCCCAATATCCAATAGTCAGTGGGTCAGTCCTATCCAATGCGTGCCAAAAAAAGGTGGTATGACTGTAGTAGTTAATGAAAACAATGAATTAATACCAATTCGAACTGTCACATGATGGAGAGTATGTATGGATTATCGAAAACTTAATAAAGAAACAAAAAAAGACCATTTCCCTCTACCTTTTATCGACCAAATGTTAGATAAAATACCTGGCCAAGCCTTCTATTGCTTTTTAGATGGCTACTCAGGGTATAACCAAATCACCATAGACCCTAAGGACCAAGAGAAAACAACATTTACATGTCCATTTGGTACGTTTGCTTTTCGCAGAATGTCATTCGGCTTATGCAATGCACCAGCAACATTCCAAAGATGTATGTAGGCAATCTTCTCTGACCTAGATGAGTCCATAGTAGAGATCTTTATGGATGACTTTTCAGTATTTGGTGATTCCCTTAACCACTGTCTAGCTAATCTGGGACAAGTTCTCACTAGGTGTGAAGAAACCAATCTAGTGTTGAATTGGGAAAAATGCCACTTCATGGTGGAGGAAGGCATAATATTAGGACATAGAGTGTCCAAAGCAGGAATAGAAGTCGATAGGGCCAAGATAGAAGTCATTGAGAAGTTAGTCGAACCTAAGAATGCCAAAGCCATAAGAAGTTTCTTAGGACACACAGGGTTTTATAGAAGATTCATAAAAGACTTTTCAAAAATTTCCAAACCCCTTTGTGAGCTCCTAGAGCTGAATAAAACATTTATCTCCTCAAATGAGTGTTTAATAGCATGGACCAAGCTTAAGAATGCCTTAGTCAAACCACCAATCATAATCGGTCCAAATTGGGATATGCCTTTTGAAATAATGTGCGATGCAAGTGACTATGCAATTGGAGCTATGCTTGGCCAAAAGAGAGACAAATTGACACACCCTATATATTATGCGAGTAAAACTTTGAATGAAGCTCAATGCAACTACACTACCACAGAAAAAGAGATGCTACTAGTAGTGTTTGCATGTGAGAAATTCAGGCCATATATGGTAGGAAATAAAACAATTGATTATACTGATCATTCTGCAATAAAATACTTAATGAGGAAGGTTGACGCCAAGCCTCGGCTAATTAGATGGGTGGTACTGTTGCAGGAGTTTGATTTGGAAATCAGGGACAAAAAAGGATGTGAAAATGTAGTTGCTGATCACTTATCAAGATTGCAAAGTCATTGCGAATCTATTGCGAAGCCCGCAATGACAGATTCCTTCATTGATGAACATGTTTTTGTGTTAGTACATTGTGATGATAATGATGAGCCATGGTTTGCTGATATTGCAAATTTTCTTGCCTCACAGGTGCTACCAGAATTCAACAAGGGGCAGGATAAGAAGAAGTTCTTAAATGAGGCTAGGAAGTACATTTGGGACGATCCATCCCTCTACAGAAGCTGTGCGGATGGATTGCTAAGGGATTGTGTGTCAGCTGCTGAATCAAGGTCAATCTTGCAGCATTGTCATACAGCTCCATATGGAGGACACTTTGGTGGTCAGAGGACTGCTGCAAAGGTATTCCAGAGTGGCTACTTCTGGCTTACAATCTTCAAGGATGCACATGACTATGCACACAGTTGCAATGAATGTCAACGAACAGGTAATCTCAGTAGGAAGGATGAGATGCCTCTAAAATACATCTTTGAGTTAGAACTCTTTGATGTGTGGGGTATTGACTTCATGGGTCCATTCCCACCATCTGCTGGTAATTTATACATTTTAGTAGCTGTAGACTATGTCTCAAAATGGGTTGAGGCAATTGCATGTCCTTTAAATGATGCTAAGACAGTTGTTAAATTTCTGAATAGACATATTTTTACACGCTTTGGCACACCACGTGCCATCATAAGTGATGAAGGAACACGTTTCATAAACAAAGCCATGGAAAAGGTGTTAGCTAAGTATAATGTTAGGCATAGGGTGACAACACCCTATCATCCCCATTCAAATGGGAAAGCTGAAATTTCTAATAGAGAGATCAAAAGTATACTTGAAAAAGTTGTAAAACCGAATAGAAATGATTGGTCTTTTAAATTAGATGATGCACTATGGGCTTATAGAACTGCATATAAAACACCTTTAGGAATGTCTCCTTATAGGTTAGTGGTAAACGTACTTTATGTGGTACTCCAAATTCAAGCTGTCGAGGCTTGCCAAAATACAATTTATAAACCCGATGTACACCGAGCTATTTGAAGCTTAGTGGTAACGGGGTCGATCCACAGGGAAATAAGAAATTTAATCTAATTAAGCCTACTTTGCTAATAATAAAAAGTATGCACAAATAAAAATAAAAGAATGGTAATTTGGTTTGGGGGGAAGGGAGCTCCTAATATGAAAGCTAACGGAAAATTAAATGACAACGTGCAAAAATTAAACGGTCGTGCTTAACTTCGAGAAATGGAATTGCTCGTTATGGATGTTCGGATCATCGATACAATTTACTCGCTAGCCATGTTCATGCACACAATTCATTTAGTTATTTCTAACACAAATGACCCAATGATATAATTAGAAACGTGCAATTCTAATTGTACTTGGCCAACAATCTATCTAAGGTCGCGACCCCTAAATCGACTATGTGCCAGTGACGGGAACATTGCGACGGCTTAATCCTAAGACTAACCCGGTTTCTCTCTTGCCTTAAGCCTAACATGAAAACGTTAATTAATTCAGATTACCAATTGTCACTTTGGGTTGAACTAATTAGCCATGCTTAGACCCGTGCTACCTAGCGGTTTGGGCAATTATACGTCCCAACCTTTAGCCCTCTATCGTGCATAGGAATTAGAGCGTCAATCTAATTTAGCTACACATGCTAGAATTGGAATAAGAACAAGCAAGAGATGCATAAACAAGCTAAATAATCTCATCATTTACAAAGGGGCAAAATCTCCCCAAACATCCAAAACTTACAAACCAAAATCGAAATCAAGCACTAACCTCGGTTTAGCCTTCCATGGAGGATGAATAAATCCAATCCCCCATGGAAGAGCTTAGTAGCATGCAAAAAGGAGGAGAAGAAGTACAAAAATGGTGGAAAATGGTTGTAGACCCGAGAGCTAATGTTGCGAGAAGAAGAAGAATGAAAGAATGGCAGGAAAATTGCATTTTCACGCCTTTTAAAGTCGGAGCGTCTCGACGCTAGGCAAGCGTCTCGACGCTGTGCCCTAAGTTGGCTGCCGCGCGCGGCGCGCGGGCGTCGAGACGCTCGGGCAGCGTCTCGACGCTGTCGCGCGTTCATCTGGGAAATTGTCAGGCGAGCGTCGAGACCCTCGGGCGACATCTCGACGCTGGGGGCGCGCGCGTTCGTCGGATGGTGTCTAGGCGGCATCGAGACCCTCGGGCGGCGTCTCGACGTTGTCGCGCGCTTCGTCTGCGTTTGGCAATCGGGGCGGCGTCTCGACGCTGGGGCGCGCGCGTGCTTCGGATGATGTCAGGCGGCGTCGAGACGCTCGGCCAGCGTCGAGCTAGCGTCTCGACGCTGCCGCCCATGCAAGTGTGCTCTCGGCTTTGTGATGCCAAATTTGTCTCTTCAAGGCCATTTTTGCCATCTCTTGGATTCTTTAAGCCATTTCACTCCCGATGCATCTATGAAGCTCTAAAACGGCACTTTAAGCCCCGAAATGTGTCTAAGGACTTCCCGAGCTCTCTACCATGAAATCACCTACAAGGAAGCATTTTAATCAATATAAGTCATGGTTTTAGCAAGAATTAGGGACATAAAGATAGCTCTATTTTGGAGCTATCAAAATACCCTCGACCTAAATCTTGCTAGTCCTCGAGCAAGGTATACTCTAAATAATCTCCAAAGGATTAAACGCATGCTGAAAACTCTAATCTCAATGCTTGTGAAACAAGGTACTTGAATAAATGTAAAACCATCAAATGCATGCAAACGTTGAATTCATTTCAAAATTTAAACTCCTATTCCCTTACGTGTGTGTGTGTTTTGCACCTCTCAACCTAGCTCACGCAAGCCCGGGACAACCTTATACGGTCCTATAACTCGTTTTCCCCCTACTTATGGCGATAAGAACAGTCTAATGGCTTTTAGCGATAGAAAGAGCAACAAAACATAAGGCCTACATTTTATTCTTTTCTTTGAGTACTTTGTACCCATTTTTCTTTTTGAACCACTTTTTTTTTATTATTTTTCTCCAAGAAAGCCTAACACGTCAAACTAAATCTAGCTTCACGTTTTTAAGCACTATTGCTCACTTCTATTAGTTTCCCTTTCATGCAGTGACAACCGTGGGTTACACGATCGCCCCTGGTTACACGGGCAACACAAGAAGGAGGAGCAACTCTAGAGTTTTTATTTTTCATGCTAACACCTTTTTTTTTTTAGGCAATAGCTATACTATACAACAAATGAGTCATTACTACTTCTAACACATCAAGCCTCCCTAATGGTACCTTTCGGGGTGACAACAAGGTTTCAGACTAAATAAGCTCATTCTAGACCTACGGAGCTGAGAATAAGAGGGCTATGTGCTCAGTGAATGTAGGGAAATAACAGAAAAAAATTTAAAATAGGCTCAAAATGTGCATACATTGTCAAATTTTTGAATCATGCAAATACAGAGTGCAAGCAAATCACAGACCGTCCTCATCGGACAACATGCATTCAGATTCTAATCTAACCATCAGAGTACACATATGCTCGACAACTACTAAGAAGTCCTATCTCTATCAACAAACTCCACCCCCCACCTTAAGAAATGCATTGTCCCCAATGCATTCAACAACTAAAAAAACAATAAAATTCTAAGGGAACAGAAAACCTCCCCTGAATTTTATGGAGCTGACGGGTGGAGATGTGCACCATCGTCTTCCAATGTGCCCTCGAATTGTCGACCTTTCCACCTCTTCTCCTAAGAAAACAAGAAAGCTGATGGAGCGCATGTAGCGCAGCGGAAGCGAGTCGGATCATTGGCACTCTAATTTCATCAATTTAACTAAAAAAGAAACATGCACAAACCTTTGAAATAAAAGGAATTAGAACACATACCTCTTGTAGTTCTAAAGACTTCTCTTCCAATGCTCGAATCTCCTCACGAACCCTTCGAAGCTTCCCTCGAACTCCTCGAGAACCACCTCCGGTAGTCCCGCTATCCTCGGGCCGAGCAACGGAGTGGTGGGACTCCTTTATGAAAGAAAAAGTTTGGAAGAAGAAGATGGGAAGATGAAAGTGATGAGGATTTTGTGAGAAGAAGTCTAAGACTTAGCTTTCTAATTTCTCAAGTTAACATGAACTCTTCATGCTCATCCAATCCTTCAAACTCTTTGAAAATTCATCAACCTCAAACCATTTGAACTTCATCCAATTTATAGGCAATTCACATGCAACAAAGTCTTTGCTTAGCATGACACCTCAAATTGGATGGATTAGTCTTCAACCAAGTGTTCCAAAATTGATGAGTTTATATGCATGTTGTTGGTGATTCACAATCCACTTCACAACTTGGATAAACCCACTCAACTTGGATAAATCCACTCAACATGGATAATTCCACTTTGACTTATAATCACACTTGTAATATTTTGTCATTTTAAAATTAATTCATAATTAATTTTAATAAGCAAAATAAATTATAATTAATTAAACTTTTTAATTAATTAATATTATTATTTAATTCAATATCAAATATTAAATAATAAGACTAATCCCGGTTTCTTAAACCAAATCATCACACATGAATCCCTATTCATGTTTTACACCGATCCCATATTTAAATCATATTTAAATATGTCCATCATTCTTCCAAAACCGAATTTCAATAAATTCAAATTCTTTTTCTCTCATATTGTTACACGGCTTAATCCGAGCTAGCCAGGAGAACCTAAAGGACCTACAGATCATGAGCTCCAACGATACGAGATTAACCGGTCAAACTCTTTAACCAAGCTAACCAACATTCGTTAACCCCCGGAGACTCCACTAAAGTCCAAGGGTTGCACTCTCCTCACCGTAGATATATTTCTGTCCTCTTGATATAACCATCATCAGTAAGTCGATCCTTCACAGGTCGTTCGTAATTACAGCTGGGTCAAAATAACCGTTTTACCCCCATAATTACATCTTGTTCCTTAAGTCCCACTGATCCTCTAATGAACTATTGGTTTGTGGTCCAACCACCAAACCGATTGGTATGTGATCTCATCACTATACCAAGTCCCTCTCGGGCCAATGAGAGGGTGGGATCCCTAGTTCAAGACCCGGAGTCAGCACTTAAGGGAACAACCTCTCTACTAATCCCTCAGAGCGGGTAGGAGTGAATTCCATCTCGCAGGACTATGTTCCCAGCTACCTACCCGGTCTTATCCCCAAGATGGTAGGCTTATTGAGTCGGCGATCTCGGGCCACTCTCACCCATACAAGTCAAAGGATAAGCCCGAATAAACAGGAGTTCATAGCGTGCTCAGGATTCAGATCAAGTTACCTAGGTCATCATATGAAAAAATCGGTCTTTACAGTAAACAGAGTTATAAAGAAAGAGCGACTTGTTTCGCGGTTCAGTCTTATGCAAACTCATTGCATAGGACGCCCCCACTCACATGTCTCCACACAAACGATTTCGGATCACATCGTTTGTACTATACAAAGTGGGCCGCGTCCAATAGTGTCCCCAGGATAAGGTACCCAGCCTTATCCCTATACTATAGACCGTTCTGGCTATTACTTGAACTTGATCCACAATCATGTCATACATGAAGTTCAAGTATACAACCTATAGCCATGGGTTCTTTGTTTATTGGAGTTAGGTTAAAAGTAAAAACAATTCATTTTATTCAATAACAACTTTACTGAATAAATCTCAATAACAGCTTTATTGCAAAATAGAATATACATTCAGTTTACAAACCACGAGTTTTAGGACATAAAACCCAACAAAAGCAAACAACAAATTCAAAAGCTAATATAAACAAAAGCAAAACAGTAAATAACAAAATTACAGTCCAAGCTCGGGTGCCTCCGAGAAGCGCAAATTTTTAAAGTCGATTGCTCGACTGTATTCTCTCGTCAACTCATTTGTAACGATATTATTGAACTATCGCCAATCATCGGGTTGTCGAGACCCGCCAAAATGAATTTATATTTGCCCGAATTCACTAAACTATTAGTAGAGTAGCGGCAACGGGGTCGATCCACAGGGAATTAAGTTAATTAGACTTAATCTCAATTAAATTTGCAAACCATTAAAATAAATAAAATAAGGGGAGTTTGATGGTTTTTAATTCACTAAGAGGAAACAATGCAATGGAAAATTTAACTAACGGAGTTTTCGACTCGGGATGATTGGGAATAAATTTAGCAGGCCTCTTGGATCATAGGTTGACAAGTACGATGGTTAGACAATTTAACGAATGCGCAGGTCGTCTCAAATTAATAAATTAACTCAGACATGCTCCATGGATATTAATTAAACATAATAAATCATGCTAATCAAGCATATCGATCGGACATTGGCGGCCAACGCTCTACCAAGACCGATCGATAGCAACGAGCTACAACTGCGACGACTATCTAATTTGGACGCGAAATTAGTGTGTCGATTTGGAATTCTAATTCGGGAAGAACGATCACCAAGAGCGCAAGGACGCCAATACGCTCAAGGTGTCGTAAATCCTTGTTACTTGGCGGTTTAGAGAGGCACGACATCAAAACCTTTAACAATAAAACATGCTCAAAATCAAGGGTGCCTAGTCCTAAATCATTCAAACATGTTCATAGAATAAGCAAAGAATTAGAAATCAATTCACTAACTCATTCAACCAATTTCAGAATTTCAATTCTACAACCTCACCAAGAGTGCAAACTACATTTCTCCTATACAATCTCGAGCCAAAAACGTTAAAACTACTCACTCATAACTTGTGTGGTGTGGGATGGCTTCAAATCAAGCTTCCTAGCCCCTCCCATGGTGAAAACGGCTGCTGGAACGTCAAGTCAGGCGCGGAGCTCGAGGTGGAAGATGATGATGGCGGCTAAAAATGGATAAAAACTTTAAGTAATCCGTCGTAGCGTCGAGACGCTAGGGCAGCGTCTCGACGCTGCGCCCTAAATAATCCGCGCGCGCAGTCGGGGTGGCGTCGAGACGCTCGCACAGCGTCGACACGCTTGTGCGGCGTCGAGCGAGCGTCGAGACGCTGTCGCTCGACGCTTGCTCTCGGGTGGATTTTCAAATTAACGCCTCTGACTTCGGAGCGTCGAGACGCTTGCACAGCGTCGAGACGCTTGTGCGGCGTCGAGCGGGCGTCGAGACGCTGTCGCTCGACGCTTGCTCTTGGGGTTTTCTTCAAATCAGCGCTTCAGACTTCGGGGCGTCGAGACGCTCTGGCAGCGTCGAGCTAGCGTCGCGACGCTGTCGCTCGACGCTAGCTCTCGGGTTGTTGCATGGATTTTTGCCTTTAATTTCCCAAAAGCGCCCAACCTTCATGCCTTTGCATGGATCTTCCCCGGAAGTGCTCTTAGGCCTTTAAATTGCGATATTAAGCTCCGAAACGCTCTCGAGAGCGAATCACCGAGAACACCTGCAATAATCACATAAAAGCAAGATTAAGCCAATAATAAACGTGAATTAGGGACATAGTTATAGCTCCAAAATGGAGCTATCAAACACCCCCAACTTAATTCTTGCTGGTCCTCGAGCAAGGTGGAATTCTGATTAATAAAATAAAACGAGAATGCATGCTAGGGACTCGATTCTCAGTACTGGAAACGACAGGGCACTTGCATTTGAAAGAAACAGCTGCATGCATGCATTGGTTAAGAACAATTCGAAAAATTTAAAGATGCTTCCCTATTTATGCTTCGGACCTAGCTCCTCGGTCTTAGATTTCAACAGGCTTAGAACAGCTCTACCCATCCTAAAATTTCGCCTTCCCTCTACTTATGGCTAAACAGAACAGTCTAAGGGCAATTCATCGTCTAAGCAAGTAATAGATCGCAAGGCATCTTTTCTCTCTTTTTTTTTCTCTTCGATCTCCATGAGCACCTAACATGTCAATTTTACTTTCGTTTCAGCTTGCCTGCAATTTCATTGCACAGTGCATCTGACTACGGGCAAAATTCACATTTTTAAGGACTAGCGTTCACTTCTTTGTGCTTCCTTTTCATGCAGTGGCGACCGTGGGTTACACGACCGCCCCTGGCTACTAAGGCAACTCAAGAAGGAGGAACGCCTCAGGAGATTACTTTTCTTTTTATAAAATATGCATTCGTTTTCTTTTTAGCCTAAAAATCATGCTTAAAATTTTAAGCGCATGGATTACAAACAAGAGCGAATCTTAGCCCATCCTAAGGTTGCCTTTCGAGGTGACAACGAACTTCAAAACAAACAGAGCTACCCTAAACCCACAGATCCAAGATAGAGTGCTAACATGCGAAGCTTAAACAGGGAAATAACTTGAAATTTTTTTCAAAATGGCCTTAACATATGCAATTATGCTGAATTTCACGACAAACACACATACGAAGACCTTAGCAGTACATCACAGAATTTCATAATCGGACTAGCATGCTTTCACCATAACTTAACAAGTTAATCAGGATTCCACAACTAAGCTCGACAATCACTATAAGGCACAACCCACCACCCCCAACTTAAAAATGGACAATGTCCACATTGGACCAAATACGCACAGTCAAAATGAAAGGAAAGAAAACCTTCCCTGAATTGTGACTTAGAGGGTTGGAGAGTGCGCTTTAACCTGAGCAAATAGACCGCAAGGACGAGCCATTGTTTCACCTGAAAAATTCACAACATCAGAGTAGGAACCTAAGCTAATCCTAAAGACGGTAAGTAAACAAAAAGCATGTACAGTTCAAGCTCGGGTGCCTCCGAGTAGCGCAAATTTTTAGAGTCGATTGCTCGACTTTACCAAAACTCATTTTATCCTTTCTCATAATCAGGCTCTTTCAAGTAGGCATGGTCGTCGAAGTCCTCTAACATTCCCTCATGAAAGATCTTCAATCGCTGGCCATTCACCGTGTATTCCTTCTCAGTATCTAGGCTTTGAATCTTGACTGCACCATAGTGATGGACATCAGATATAATGAAAGGACCAAGCCACCTGGAACGAAGTTTACCTGGCATGAACTTCAGGCGAGAGTTGAACAAGAGGACCTTCTGACCAACTTCAAAGTGTTTTCTGACGACTCGTCTGTCGTGGAACATCTTGGTCTTTTCCTTGTAGGTCTTCGAGTTCTCATATGCATCCAGGCGAAGCTCCTCTAGTTCTTGCAATTTGAGGAGTCTTTCTTCGCCCGCCATGTCAAAGTCCATGTTACACTTCTTCACGGCCCAGTAAGCTTTGTGCTCGATCTCCACTGGGAGATGACAGGCTTTACCAAAAACCATCCGGTAGGGAGACATCCCTATGGGGGTTTTGTAAGCCGTACGGTAGGCCCACAAAGCATCGTCCAGCCTCAGACTCCAGTCCTTCCTTCCTGGACTTACTGTTTTCTCGAGGATGCTCTTCACCTCTCGATTGGAAACTTCTGCTTGGCCATTGGTCTGAGGATGGTACGGGGTAGAGATTTTGTGATTTACCCCATACTTCCTCATCAAGGCCTCGATTGTCTTGTTGCAGAAGTGGCTCCCCTGGTCGCTTATGATGGCCCGTGGAACTCCATACCTGCTAAAAATATTGGATTTTACAAAACTGGAAACAACATTAGCAGTATTGACTTTGGTGGCCTTAGCCTCCACCCACTTAGACACGTAGTCTACAGCAAACAGTATATAAATAAAGCCAAATGAAGGGGGAAAGGGTCCCATAAAGTCCATACCCCAAACCTCAAAAATTTCACAAGTTAAAATGGGGTTTTGGAGCATTTCATTCCTACTAGTGATGGACCCTTTTCTCTGACACTGATCACAAGATTTGCAAAATTCATAGCAGTCCTTAAACAGTGATGGCCAGAAAAACCCACAATCTAAAATTTTTCTCGCAGTCCTATTTTGCCCAAAGTGTCCCCCACATGCAAATTCATGGCAAAAAGTAAGTTTGGACCTATGTTCATACTTAGGGACACACTTTCTAATTACTTGGTCAGCGCAAAATTTCCATAAAACGGGCTCTTCCCAAACATAAGTCTTGGCTTCGCTTTTCAGCTTAGCTCTTTGGTTGTACGAAAAGTCGAATGGGAACGTACCTGTGACCAAGTAGTTGACAATGTCGGCGTACCATGGTGTCTCCACACTTACCTGGAAGAGAACTTCATCAGGGAACTCATCATTCAGAGGAAAGTCATCCTCATTACGCACAATGCGGCTCAAGTGGTCAGCAACGGTATTTTCTGATCCTTTTCTGTCCTTGACCGAGACGTCGAACTCCTGGAGTAGTAATACCCATCTGAGCAGTCTAGGCTTCGAGTCCTTCTTTTTCATCAAATAACGAACTGTTGCATGATCAGAAAAAACAATCACTTTAGATCCAAGAATATATGGCCGAAATTTATCAAGAGCGAAAACGATGGAAAGCAGCTCCTTCTCTGTTGTTGTGTAACCGATTTACGCGGAGTTGAGCGTCCTGGAGGCATAATAAATCACATGGCTCTTCTTGTCTATCCTCTGGCCCAACACAGCGCCCACGACATAATTGCTTGCGTCGCACATGATCTCGAAGGGAGTCCCCCACTGCGGTGGATGGATGATGGGTGCGTTGGTCAAGCACTTTTTCATTTCGTCGAAGGCGAGCTTGCACTGCTTGTCAAAGCAGAATGGGACATCCTTTTTCAGCAAGCTTGTCATCGGAGTCACTATCTTCGAGAAGTCTTTAATGAACCTGCGGTAAAAACCTGCGTGACCAAGAAAAGAACGCACTTCCCGAAGGTTCGTGGGGTAAGGTAAATCAGATATGACATCAATTTTTTGCTTTATCAACCTCTATCCCCTTAGCTGACACAACGTGACCCAATACTATGCCCTGACTGGCCATGAAATGACACTTTTCAAAATTTAAAACAAGATTAGTTTCGATGCATCTTTCCATGACTCTAGACAAGTTAAACAGGCAATCCTCAAATGAACTTCCATACACAGTGAAATCATCCATAAAGACTTCGATGCATTTTTCTACGAATTCAGTAAATATGCTCATCATGCATCGCTGAAAAGTCCCTGAAGCATTACAAAGCCCAAAGGGCATTCTTATATATGCGTAAGTTCCGAATGGACAGGTAAAAGTAGTCTTTTCTTGGTCTTCCTGGGCTATGGGAATTTGATAAAACCCAGAAAAATCATCTAGAAAACAGAAGAATGGCTTCCCAGCTAAACGCTCCACCATTTGATCTATGAAGGGAATCGGAAAATGGTCCTTCTTAGTCACATCATTCAGTTTTCTAAAATCTATACACATCCTCCACCCATTTTGCACTCTCTTAGGTACTAACTCACCCTGCTCATTTCTAACAACAGTTATGCCCGTCTTTTTAGGTACAACATGAATAGGGCTAACCCATTGGCTATCAGAAATGGGAAAGATAATACCTGCATCCAGGAGTTTGTGTATCTCAGACAACACTACCTCTTTCATTGCTGGGTTCAGTCTCCGCTGAGGCTCTCGGGATGGCTTTGCTCCCTCATCCAGCCGAATCTTGTGCATGCACAGCACTGGACTCATCCCGTGCAAGTCTGCCAACGTCCATCCTATGGCTCTTTTGTTCTTTTTCAAAACCTCAACCAACTCGCCTTCTTGCTCCGATGTAAGCTCCTTGGAGATAATTACCGGGAGTGTCTCCACTTCCCCAAAGTATACATACTTGAGATGACCCGGCAACTCCTTTAGTTCCAACTTGGGAGCCTGCAAAAGAGATGGTAAAATTTTAGTTGGCTTTTCACATGTCTCTAAAGCAAAAGTAGTTTGTTCAGATGAGTCAGACAATATGGGAACACTACTTTCACTCTCTCCAACAATTTCAGTAAAAACGAGTGGGTCATCCCCATCAACAACAGTCATGCATTCTTCTTCTTCTAAAGTATCTATAAGATCGATTTTACAGACAGAATGCACATCAGCATGTTGTTTCATGGCATCAAATACATTAAATTCGAACACATCCCCTTCATACTCAACAGATAAGGTACCATCATGCACATTAGTTTTTGTCTTAGCGGTTTTCATGAATGGTCTACCAAGTAAAACTAAAGTAGTGGACGTGTTTTCTTCCATATTTATCACATAAAAATCAGCAGGGAAGATCAAATCCTTAACTTTAACCAACACATCCTCAATCACCCCTAGAGGGTGAATAGAAGACCTATTAGCTAACTGGATAATTAAACTAGTTTCCTGCATACCTTCTAAATCGAGGCTCTTGTAGACTGGGTATGGCATAACATTAATTGAGGCTCCTAAGTCTAGCATGGCGTGCTCGATTTCTCTATCCCCTATAGTACATGGCAAAAGGAACATACCTGGGTCCTGGCATTTGCTTGGAATACCTTGGGTTATCAGGGCATAAACATTCTTGCTTACCACGACTCTCTCAACACTTTTGGTCTTCCTCTTCATGGTGCACATCTCCTTTAAAAATTTCGCGTACCTTGGGATTTGCTGAATCGCATCAAGCAACGGCATATTGATCCCAACCTTTCTCAACGTCTCAAGAACGTCAGCGTCTTCGACCTCCTTAGGTGGCCTCGCAATCCTACTAGGAAAAGGAGCAACGGGAGTGTAAGACTTCATAGAAATATAAGGAGAAGCTACAACCGTTTCAGAGGGTGTTTGAGAACACTTATCTGGAGATATCTCTGAATCTTTGTTAGAACTCTCGGGAGTGGTTTGAGATGGCACTTCTTTACCACTTCTGAGATTTATCGCGCTAACGCTTTCCGCATTGGATTCCATCTTGCTCATTCTTTCCTTTACTTCAGTTAACCCATCTCTTAGAGACCGCATCTGCGAATTGGTCTCATTGCTAGATTCCATAAGTGACTTGAACATGCCTTCAAGGGCTTGACCTGAAATAGAAGCAACAGCCTGAGATGATTTTTCTTGCATCGTATGAATTAAACCAAATACCTGAGACACTTGTTCTTTGAGCTCTTCTATGTCGGTAGACATTTTTGCTTGCTCGCTTCTTCCCCCGTACTGACGACGGTTCTCAACCATGTTGTTGTTCAACTGACGGGCTTCTGCAGGTGTTTTCTCCCAAAGGGCTCCTCCACTAGATGCATCAAGCATCTGGCAGTCATGCGGAAGCAACCCATCATAGAAGAATTCGATAAGCGCGGCTTCTGCTATTAGATGGTTCGGGCATTTCTCACAGAGTTTAATGAATCTCTCCCAGCATTCATGAAATGCCTCGTCCTTTTCTTGCTTGAAATGGTGGATATCTTTTTTCACGGCTCTAGCTTTTGAAGCTGGGAAATACCTTTCCAAGAATAGACTCTGTAACTTCTTCCAAGTGGAAATGGTTCCTGATAGCAAGTAATGCAGCCAATCTCGAGCTTCACCTCTCAAGGTGAATGGAAAAGCTCTCAGGTAGAGCTGATCTTCCGTAATGTCGCCTGGCTTCATCGCGGAACTTATCATTTGAAACTCTTTGAGGTGTTTATAGGGATCTTCATCTGCTTCACCATAATAGGAAGGCAAATGATCAATTAAGCCTGACTTAAGTACAAACTCACCTGAGATTTCCGGGTAGGAAATACAAGAAGGTTGGTGGCCCATAGCTACCGATGTCCACTGTCTGAGTGTTTTTGGGCCTCCTGCCTCATCGGCGATCTCCATTTTCTCAATACAAAAAATTAAGCACTTCTAGCACACTTAAACAAACAGATCAAAAATTGCAAATAATAAAAGAATAAACAAAATTTTTAAAGTAAAAATTAAAAGTCTACAAATCAAATTTAAATTAGGCCGAATTACACTTAGTTCCCCGGCAACGGCGCCAATTTTGGTAACGATATTATTGAACTATCGCCAATCATCGGGTTGTCGAGACCCGCCAAAATGAATTTATATTTGCCCGAATTCACTAAACTATTAGTAGAGTAGCGACAACGGGGTCGATCCACAGGGAATTAAGTTAATTAGACTTAATCTCAATTAAATTTGCAAACCATTAAAATAAATGAAATAAGGGGAGTTTGTTGGTTTTTAATTCACTAAGAGGAAACAATGCAATGGAAAATTTAACTAACGGAGTTTTCGACTCGGGATGATTGGGAATAAATTTAGCAGGCCTCTTGGATCATAGGTTGACAAGTACCATGGTTAGACAATTTAACGAATGCGCAGCTCGTCTCGAATTAATAAATTAACTCAGACATGCTCCATGGATATTAATTAAACATAATAAATCATGCTAATCAAGCATATCGATCGTACATTGGCGGCCAACGCTCTCCCAAGACCGATCGATAGCAACGAGCTACAACTGCGACGACTATCTAATTTGGACGCGAAATTAGTGTGTCGATTTGGAATTCTAATTCGGGAAGAACGATCACCAAGAGCGCAAGGACGCCAATACGCTCAAGGTGTCGTAAATCCTTGTTACTTGGCGGTTTAGAGAGGCACGACATCAAAACCTTTAACAATCAAACATGCTCAAAATCAAGGGTGCCTAGTCCTAAATCATTCAAACATGTTCATAGAATAAGCAAAGAATTAGAAATCAATTCACTAACTCATTCAACCAATTTCAGAATTTCAATTCTACAACCTCACCAAGAGTGCAAACTACATTTCTCCTATACAATCCCGAGCCAAAAACGGTAAAACTACTCACTCATGACTTGTGTGGTGTGGGATGGCTTCAAATCAAGCTTCCTAACCCCTCCCATGGTGAAAACGGCTGCTGGAACGTCAAGTCAGGCGCGGAGCTCGAGGTGGAAGATGATGATGGCGGCTAAAAACGGATAAAAACTTTAAGTAATCCGTCGTAGCGTTGAGACGCTAGGGCAACGTCTCGACGCTGCGCCCTAAATAATCCGCGCGCGCAGTCGGGGTGGCGTCGAGACGCTCGCACAGCGTCGAGACGCTTGTGCGGCGTCGAGCGAGCGTCGAGACGCTGTCGCTCGACGCTTGCTCTCGGGTGGATTTTCAAATTAACGCCTCTGACTTCGGAGCGTCGAGCGGGCGTCGAGACGCTGTCGCTCGACGCTTGCTCTCAGGTTTTTCTTCAAATCAGCGCTTCAGACTTCGGGGCGTCGAGACGCTGGGCAGCGTCGAGCTAGCGTCGCGACGCTGTCGCTCGACGCTAGCTCTCGGGTTGTTGCATGGATTTTTGCCTTCAATTTCCTAAAAGCGCCCAACCTTCATGCCTTTGCATGGATCTTCCCCGGAAGTGCTCTTAGGCCTTAAAATTGCGATATTAAGCTCCGAAAAGCGCCGAAACGCTCTCGAGAGCGAATCACCGAGAACACCTGCAATAATCACATAAAAGCAAGATTAAGCCAATAATAAACGTGAATTAGGGACATAGTTATAGCTCCAAAATGGAGTTATCACTCATCCATAGTCAAACTTGGAAGATGCCCCATCCATCTTCCTAATCACCTCTTTCTTGCGAAAATCCATGAACAATTCTTTCTCTCGTGCCTTCTGCGCACATACAACATCAATTTTAAATTTTACAGGTTTTATAAAAGGTCGATCCCATAAAATTGATGCAAAAACATGAGAGAGATTTTCATGCATTCCAAAAGCATAAGGGTCAGCATGAAAGAACATGTCATTAACTTTGCCCAAAACATCTTCCACCTTTTTCAAGGGGTGCACATAAGATTTATTAGCCATTTGCACAATAGAACCAGATTCATGCAAGTCATTCAGTTTAAGATCATCAAAAATAGCATGCGACTCAACATTAACCGATGGCTCTAAATCCAGCATAGCTTGATTATTCATTTCATTTCCAATAGTGCAAGGTAAAGTGGAAGGGAGTAGATTAGCAGGGTTCTCAACAATTGTCAAAGCGGAGACAGAAGAATCACAAAATTCAGTCAAGGATGGCTCATGCAACTCATGATCATCAAAAAGTTCAGTTAAAAATAATGGGTCATCCCCATCCTCAAAAGTCATGCATTCATTATGAGCTACAGATTCAAAAGTATCTACTTGACAAAGAGAGAACACATCATCAACATGCTCTTCTACTATGGGCAAATGCATCTCAACAACCTCTCCGCCATACTCAACAGATAAAATTCCCTTATCCACGTTTATTTTAGTTTTAGCAGTTTTCATAAAGGGCCTATGTTACGTCTCCAAAAGTGACCTTTTTAGGACTTATTTAGCTTAGAAAGGTGTACACTCTTAGGTGTTTTTGATAGGATTTAGCTTAAACCTATGCTTATATATGAGATTTAGAAGAAGGTAGCTAAATTAGGACTTGTGTGCAAAAGGAAAGAAAAGGATTAAAAACCGAAGTTAAAAGAAGGAAAAATGAGCATTGCGGCAGCATTGCGGAAACATTGCTGAAACCGCAATGTTTCAAGTGAAATCCGTAAGTTGACTGATCCTTTTCTGTTATTTTCCGTTATTTCAGGGATTCGTTCTTTCTCCTCCATCCATTTTGAAGTATGACGTTGAAGATGGATGGTTCTCCTTGGCCCAAACGCACCTGCAGATTACTATAAAAGGGGGTCAAAGTAGAGGGTTTGATCATCATCCGAAAGCGTAGAAGTCTCTTTGCAGCTCCTTCTTTTCTCCTGTTTTTCTTCTCCGTCTGTTGGTTTGAGAGGTTCAGCTGTTGGAGTCGACAATCTGATAGGAAGGAGAGAAGATTATCTTCTCTCCTGATTGGATTCATCCAAGCAAGGCTACCCTTTCTTCCCTTTCAGCCGAGGCATTTGCGACGAGGCGTTCAAGCTCAATTACTGCTTTCTGTCTTTTATTTCTAATTTCCAGCTCTGTTTAGTTGTTGTTTCTCTTCCAGTAGCTAGCTCATTTCATTTCGTTGTCTTCTGTCTTTATGCTATTCACTTTAAGCTTTCCTTTGTTCATTCAAACAATCAAGTAATCAAAGCACAATTCATTATTTCACAGCTTCTTATCTTTTGCTGCTACTATTTTACCTTGCTGTTTTAAGTTTATTTCTCTTCTAAGCATGTCTACTTCATCTCTTATTTCTGTTCTTCCTATATCCATGAGTAACTAAGTCACATAGGGGCATGCTAATGACAATACTATAGGCTAAAAAACGTGAACCAAGCATGTAGGATAGCTCTCGAAGCATCGATTGTATGTAAGCTTCATCCCACGGGCAATTTCGATTGGCCATCCATTTTGTCCAAAGAACTCCTAACCTCTGGAAGGAGTAAGAGTTCAGAGTCATACACTCATGCTAGCCTTTCAAGGTAGCCAGAAAACGACCTAGGAATAGGCGTTTTCCTAGTACAAACCATATCTTTCTGCTTTAACAAGATGCTTAAGACCTTACTTGGACATGAGTAAACTAAAGAATCTAATGCATGAAATCGGAAGATACATGAGATTGAGTTAGTTTGATGCATAGTGAGTTGATCCAGTGCTTGAGAATCGTGAGAAAATGCCTATAGAGGAGTCGTTAGTAGCCCTTGTTTCTCCATTTTACACACTTTCGCTGTTAGTAACATTGCGGTAGAATTGCTGTTCTCGCAATTCTGCTAAGTTAAAAATTCTGTTTAGCTATTTTCCTCTTCGTTTATGAATCTCTTCTCTTTTCATTTGAGTTTATCTTTGACTTGCACTTGTTTATGTTGCTACCCTTTACATATTCCTTAGAAATTAGACAATTTAAAACCAATTCTACTCCATCAAATCCACCCATTCTTTCTTAACAATACACTTCACGAGTAGCTAATAATAAATCTCTGTGGGAAAACGAATGAAAAAATACTTACTACTTGCTATAAGATCATGTATGCTTGCATGTTCTGAGTGCTCTCTCTCTCTTATTGCTTATTTATTTTACACATTGAGCACGCAACAAGTTTTTGGCGCCGCTGCCGGGGATTTAGTTTAGTGAAAACGAAGTGTGTTAAGTTAGAAAACCAACTTTTAATATCTATTGAAGCTGATCTATTTTCATTTCTTTTTCAGGTACTATTTGGGTTAGTTTATGAATGAGCCTTCAAGTAGTGATCTAGAGTTCAACCCTGAGCCTGAGAGATTATTTAAGGCTAGAAATAGAGCCAAGAAACGTCTCTTTAAACAACCCCCTTTACCTCAAATAATTGTTGAAACCGCAGGGTCTCCGCAATCCTCGCAAGAAGAAATGGATAGACTAGTTCCAAATCCGGTACCTATCACTCGCAATCCCATCGAAATAGCGAATGAGAAGAATAGTGTCATTCTCTCATACTTAGTTCCCATGCCTGGGGAGCTAAACCCAAGTATAATCCGCCCTGAAATCACTGCCAACTCATTCGAGTTAAAGCCAGTGATGTTCCAAATGTTGTCCACTGTGGGACAATTCTTTGGAGTGGAAAATGAGGATCCCCACAACCATCTTAGAAACTTCCTAGGAGTCAGTGATACCTTCATCATCCCTGGAGTTTCCCAAGAAGCCTTGAGGCTCTACCTCTTCCCTTACTCATTGAGGGACAAAGCAAAGACGTGGTTAAACTCATTACCCTCTGGATCAGTCCTCAATTGGACAGACTTGGCGGAGAAATTCCTAGTTAAATACTTCCCACCTGATAGGAATTCTACCTTTCGTGATGACATAGTCAAGTTCAAACAAGCTGAGAATAAGTCTCTTCACGAAGCTTGGACAAGGTTCAAGGACCTTCTTCTTAAATGTCCACACCATGGCATCCCATGGTGTATCCAAATAGAGGTCTTTTTTAAAGGATGCAACCCCAGCACCAGACAAGTCTTAAATTCATCTGCTGGAGGTTCCATGTTGTCCAAGAGTTATAATGAAGCCTATGAGATCTTGGAGAAGATCTCAGCATCTCACTGTAGGTGGTCAGATGATCCAATAGAGCCAACTAGAGCTCAAGATAAGGACACACTCAATGCTATGAGTAGTCAAATAAGCGCCCTGACCAACCTAGTAAAACAAATGGCTCAAGCAAATCTCCAAACAAGTGTCAACACCGCCACAGCCATGTCAATGGGCACCCAACCAAGTCAAGGTGAGACACTTATCTGTGGATTCTGTGGGGAAGGGCACCTGTATGAATACTGCCCTGGGAATCCAGCCTCAGTCTGCTACGTTGGAAGCCAACAGCAGCCTAGGAACATCCTCTATTCCAATACTTACAATCCTGGTTGGAGGAACCACCCAAACCTGTCATGGGGTGGCCAACAGAATGCTAACCAAGCTCCTAACCAACCAAGACCGAGTGGAACACCTGGTTTCACTCCCCAACATAACCAATCCATGTATCAAAAACCATACAACCAACCAGTAGGGTCTTCTGTAGAAAATCTACTCAAGGAGTACATCGCCAAGAATGATGCCACTCTACAGAGCCAGCAAGCTACTCTTAGGAGCCTAGAGAACCAAATAGGGCAACTAGCCAATGAACTTAAAAGTAGGCCCCAAGGTAGACTACCTGCTGACACTGAAGTGCCAAGGAGAGATGGAAAAGAGCAAGTTCAAGCAATTGAACTTAGAAGTGGTAGACCCTTGGTGAGCAACACTAAAGAAGCCCCAAAGAGAGTAGAGAACAATATGTCTAGTGCTCCACTGGAGTCTCTGCCAAACCAAGGTCAACCATCACCAAGCACATCAGGAGCAAGGCTGGAGCCAATCATAGAAGAGATAGAAGAAATTCCAAGGCCTCCACCTATCCTGAAGCGACCTGAAGTGCCTGCATATGTGCCACCACCTCCATTTCCTCGAAGGCTAAAGAAAAAACAAGAACAGGAAGTGCACTTTAATAAATTCTTAGAAATTCTTAAACAAGTGCATGTTAATATTCCTTTTGTAGAAGTTTTACAATCTATGCCCTCTTATGTAAAGTTTTTGAAGGATATTATCACTAACAAGAGAATAATTGGTGAGTTTGAAACAGTAAATCTCACTGAGGAGTGCAGTGCCATACTCCAGAACAAGCTACCCAAGAAGGAGAAGGATCCTGGTTCCTTCACCTTACCTGTAGAGCTAGGAGGCAAGCACGTGGGCAGAGCTCTTTGTGACCTGGGAGCCAGCATAAACCTCATGCCCCTATCACTATTCCGCCAGCTAGGAATAGGAGAAGCACGTCCAACCACTGTCACTTTACAACTAGCAGACAGATCCATAGCCTACCCTGAGGGTAAGCTTGAGGATATTCTTGTAAAGGTTGACAAGTTTATTTTCCTTGCAGATTTCATTATCCTGGATTATGAAGCAGACAAGGAGGTCCCCATCCTATTAGGCAGACCATTTCTAGCCACAGGTAGGGCCCTGATAGATGTTCAAAAAGGTGAGCTCACGATGAGGGTTCATGATGAAGAGGTGAAATTTAGTGTGTATAAAGCCTTAAGGTACCCCTCTGACTCTGAATCTTGTGCTAGCATGGACATTGTAGATTCATTAATGGAAGAACAGCTGGAGCATGTATTATTAACTAAGCATGCTAATGAATATGTACAATTAGATGTAGCTGATTTGAATGTATCTGAGATAATGGATATACCTGTAGATAAAACACAGCATGTATGTATAAATAATGACTTAACTGATAGATCCTTAAATCCTTTAAAACCATCCATTGAGCATCCACCTGTCTTAGAACTGAAACCTCTACCCACTCACCTCAAGTATGCATACTTAGGAAGTAATGAGACTTTGCCTGTGATTTTATTACTTAAGCAACATAGGAAGACTATTGCATGGACTATTGCTGACATTAGAGGCATTAGCCCTTCTTATTGCATGCATAAGATTATATTAGAGGAAGAGCATACACCCCGAGTAGATCACCAACGTAGGTTGAACCCCTCTATGAAAGAGGTAGTTAAAAAGGAAATAATAAAATGGTTAGATGCTGGTGTGATCTTCCCTATAGCTAGTAGCATGTGGGTGAGTCCTATACAATGTGTACCTAAGAAGGGGGGGATGACTGTGGTAGTCAATGAGAGCAATGAACTGATTCCAACTAGGACTATCACATGATGGAGAGTTTGCATGGATTATAGGAAATTAAACAAGGAAACAAAAAAAGACCACTTCCCTCTACCATTCATTGACCAGATGTTAGATAGGATAGCTGGTAGAGCCTACTACTGCTTCTTAGACGGTTATTCAGGATATAACCAGATCACTATAGATCCCAAGGACCAAGAAAAGACTACCTTCACTTGCCCTTTTGGAACATTTTCCTTTCGCAGAATGCCTTTTGGCTTATGCAATGCACCGGCAACATTCCAAAGGTGCATGTTGGCAATCTTCTCTGATTTGGATGAGTCCATGATAGAGATATTCATGGATGATTTCTCAGTCTTTGGGGATTCATTCACAAACTGTTTAGAGAACTTAGGACAAGTCCTGGCTAGGTGTGAGGAGACCAACCTAGTCCTTAATTGGGAGAAGTGCCACTTCATGGTGGACGAAGGGATTGTCTTAGGTCATAGAGTGTCTAGGGCAGGTGTAGAGGTCGATAGGGCCAAAATTGAAATAATAGAGAAGCTGGTAGAACCTCAGAATGTAAAAGCCATTAGAAGTTTCTTAGGGCATGCAGGCTTCTATAGAAGGTTCATTAAGGACTTTTCTAAGATCTCCAAGCCTTTATGTGAGCTTCTAGAACTAAACAAACCATTCATCTTCTCTAAAGAATGTTTCCTAGCCTGGAAAACCCTTAAGGAAGCACTAGTCACAGCACCTATTATAATAGGGCCAAATTGGGATCTCCCATTTGAGATGTTATGTGATGCAAGTGACTATGTTGTGGGGGTTATGCTAGGGCAAAAGATTGACAAGTTAACACACCCTGTATACTATGCTAGCAAGACACTGAATGAGGCACAATGTAATTACACAACCACTGAGAAGGAGATGCTAGCTGTAGTGTTTGCTTGTGAGAAATTTAGGAATTACATTGTAGGCACTAGGACAATCGTGTACACTGACCATTCTGCTTTGAACTACCTCATGAGGAAGGCTGATGCCAAGCCTAGGTTGATTAGATGGGTATTATTGCTGCAAGAGTTTGATCTGGACATTAGAGATAAGAGAGGATGTGAAAATGTGGTTGCGGATCATCTTTCTAGATTGCAGCATAATTGCGAAAAAATTGCGGAAACCGCAATTTCTGATGCTTTTATTGATGAACATGTCTTTGTATTAACTCATCGTGATAACGATGAGGAACCTTGGTTTGCTGACATTGCTAACTTCCTTGCATCGCAGGTACTACCAACTTTCAAGGGAGGACAAGAAAAGAAGAAGTTCCTTCATGAAGCTAGGAAATTCATATGGGATGATCCCACACTTTACAAGACATGTGCTGATGGTCTGCTAAGGAAGTGTGTTTCAGCTGCTGAAGCAAAGTCTGTGCTGCAGCACTGTCATACAGCACCCTATGGTGGACATTTTGGTGGTCAGAGAACAGCTGCAAAGGTGTTCCAGAGTGGCTACTATTGGCCAACAATCTTCAAGGATGCCCACAACTATGCACACAGCTGTGATGAATGCCAGAGAACAGGTAACCTTAGCCGAAAGGATGAGATGCCTCTCACTTACATCTTAGAGTTGGAGCTCTTTGATGTGTGGGGCATCGACTTCATGGGACCATTTCCCCCATCATCAGGTAACCTTTACATATTGGTAGCAGTAGACTATGTATCTAAGTGGGTAGAGGCCATAGCATGTCCCAATAATGATGCCAAAACAGTCATAAGATTCTTGCATAGACATATCTTTACTAGATTTGGAACACCTCGTGTTATAATTAGTGATGAAGGGACACATTTTATTAATAAAGCCATGGAGAGAGTGTTGGCTAAGTATAATATTAGACATAGAGTAGCCACCCCTTATCACCCACATTCGAATGGCCAAGCTGAAATTTCAAATAGGGAGATTAAAAACATACTCGAAAAAGTGGTCAAACCCAATAGAAAAGATTGGTCGTTTAAACTCGAGGATGCACTTTGGGCATATAGGACTGCATATAAGACACCCCTAGGTATGTCTCCTTATAGACTTGTATATGGCAAAGCATGTCACTTACCATTCGAATTAGAAATTAAAGCATTTTGGGCACTAAAAGAGTTGAATTATTGCGTGACCGATGCGGGAACATTGCGGTCTTTGCAATTACATGAGCTTGATGAGCTTAGACATATGTCCTATGAAAATGCTAAAATGTATAAGGAAAAGACCAAGATTTGGCATGATAGTAGACTTAGGATTAAGGACTTCAAGAAAGGCCAGCTTGTCTTATTATTTAATTCACGATTGAAATTATTTCCAGGCAAACTTAAGTCTAGATGGTCAGGTCCATTTGTAATAACTAATGTGTTTGTTCATGGTGCAATCGAGATTAAGAACCTGCAGCAAGGGCAACCGTTCATGGTTAATGGTGCAAGATTGAAGCACTACTATGAGGAAGGAGATGTGAAGACTCTCTCGGCCTTCCTCTTGACTGAAACGTGAAAATGAGAACGAGAGAGGACGAGTGATTACTGTGCTCGTCCATGCGAGGCTCATGCCTTAGTTTATTTTTTGCTATTTTTCCGGATACCGTTTGTGTATATTTTTGTATGATTTTAATTATGAATTTGATGTTTATTTTATCTCTTTTAATAGGGAATCGATAGAGGGAATCAAGGAGATCAAATCAAGATAAAAAATTGAGGGAGATATTGGGCCAAATCAAAGATTCAGTTGAGAGAAGATTGGCATTTAAACTCAGAAAATCTCCAACGGTCACTAACATTGCGCTGGATTTGCAGAATCCGCAACGGAAATAGCCGTTGGGATTTCCATCATTACTTATATCCGTTAGAGGCGCGATGATCCGTACGATTTCCCCATTATCTGAACTCCAAGAAATCTCTCTCCCTCTTCATCTGCAATTCTTCTTTCCAGATTCCCACGATTCAACAATGGTGCTAACGAGAGCTGAAAGATCTGCGTCCAAGAAGAGGGCTGACGACGCTGAAATTGCTGCGAGGGAAGCACTTCTTGCCCTTGCAGATGCTGAGGCTGCACGCACTGAACGACTCCCCAAACTGCCTATCCGCAAGAAGAAGTGGAAGGTAGTTACGGAGATACCTGCTGGACCCTCTGAACCAGCAGGAACACCCAAGAAACGCAAGTGGAGCATGGCGGTGGCCGAAGAAGCGAGCAAGAAAAAGACTCCCTCTATGGAGAGTCAAGAAAGTGGCCGTCGGTCACACGAGTCAGCCAAGAAGAGCTCTTCGCCATCTCCACTAGCGCGAAGCCCTGAGCTTCCTCCATCGCCGCAGAGTTCTGAACACACCCCACCAGCAGAGAGCCCTGAAGCATCACCCACTTCCCCACAACCTGACCCTGAATTTCCATATGGAGAGTATCAAGAATCGACGCAAGGTAGTGGGGAAGCTGAGGAAGAAGAGGTCTTCTCTCCTTTGAGGGAAGCCGGCCCTGAGAGCCCTGCGCAGAGGGATGATTCGATGGACGAGACACTGGGGGATTGCCTCCAGCAGATCACAACCAAGGCAAGGTTGAAGAGGAAGGCAACCAAGGTTGTCAAGGCCAAACGGCCAAAGAAGTCCAAGAAAAAGAAATCCAGGAGGGCGCCTTTATCAGAGAAGGGGAGTGATGAGCCGTCTCTGAAGAAGCTCAAGATTGAGGCTGCTGAGTCAGCCAAACCGAAAGACAAAAGGAAAGCCAAGCTTTACCCTGAAGATGAGCCTCAATCAGTGAGGTACGTGTCCTCTGATGCTGAGTCCAGAGGCACTGAGCTGAGGAAGAGGGAACTGCTGCACGAGAAGGGATTCCTAGACGCCCTCACAGACCTGCCGCAATTCTTGCGCGCAGGGATCACGAATCACGGCTGGGAGGAGCTGTGCAGACCACCCAATCCAGCCTACTCCAGCATGGTGTATGACTTTTACGCCAATTTGATGAAACCTGAGGATGGCCTGTCTGTGGTCAGAGGAGTCGAGGTGGACTTCTCAGCGAAGGCGATCAACGAAGCCTATGGCCTCAAGGGCCAAAAACACACTGACTATGCAAGGATCGTTGATGAGCCAACATAAGCTGTCTTGGAGGAGGCAATTCGGATCATTGACCAGCCAGAGGCATCGTGGACAGTATCGCGCAATGGGAGGCACACTCTCATGAGTGCCAACCTCACAGCCAAGGCGGCTGTATGGTTTTCATTTGTGCGCAGGAAGCTGTCCCCAGTGACCCATGAGACCACCATCAACCAAAGCAGATCGCTGCTGGTCTACGCGATCATGCGAGGTCTCACAATCAACGTGGGCGAGGTCATTGCAGCTTCAATTGCTGACTGCGCCAAAAAGGGTAAGGGTCCACTTTTCTTTCCTAATACAATTACTAAGCTCTGCTTACGTGCAGGGGTCCCAATCGAGCGAATGGAAAGGCAGCTGGCCTACACAGGGCACTTAGAGTTGCCTACAGGCTTGAGGATGCGAAGGAAGGGGAACATGGAGTTCGAGCTGGATGGTTTGGCTGCTGCTCAGTCGCTGTCCATGGCCTGCCTGATGGATCTGCAGAAGAGGATGGCTCAATGGGCCACATATGCGCAGGCAAGGGACAAGGAGGTTGCTGACCAATTGGGATGCATCTTTCCTGAATTCCCCACGAACCTACTGACTCCATGGGCGCCACCAAGACCAAGAAGGAATGATGAAGATGAGGACATCTGAGTGCTAGGCGCTCAAGGGAGTATTGTTGTTCCCTTAAAATAAGAAAAAAAAAAAACAAACTGCTTTTTGTTGAACCATGTGAATTATGCTGTTTTGAGTTAATATTTTGATCTGTTTTAGTTCTTTAGTTTTCATATCTTAATTTGTTTAGTGTAGTCTGATGGTAGCTGAATAGGTAGATTAGTTTAGTTTCATTTTTGTATAGCTTGAATGACTGGAAAAAGCATGCATAGGGGCCCTGATCACTGATATATCTGCCCTGTATCTATTGCGAAATAATTGCGGAATCCGCAATTTTTATTAGTAAATGCATGTTTTTGACTGATTGTTTAGCTAGGCTGGGTCTGTTTAAATTCTGTCTTTTGCTTCTATCTTGACTGCCTTATATAGCTTATCTAAAAGCATGCTGGATGAGTGTCATAGGACACCTTTGATAGTTTAAATTAACCTCTTTAACATGCTCAGCATGCATAGCTTTAAGTCCTTACCTGACTGTTTTTATAAATTTCTGCTGCTGTGATATTTACTTTTAGAATGTTCTGTCTATGCCTAGGGCTTTTAGATTCTCTTTGTTTTACCTTAGACTAGATGCTTCTAGGATAAGTTTGGGGGTGTGCTACCTCAGACACTCATTGGGGACAATGAGTAGTTTAAGTTTGGGGGAGGCCACCCTAGGCCTAGGAACATTCCTATCTCCCTTTAAGCATAAGCATTCTTCTTCTCCTTTAAAAAAAAAAAATGAGCTGAAAAAAAATATGAAAAATAGAATAAAGAGGGGTGTCTCTCTTAAGTTGTTGAGTAATCAGTGCCAAGTGTGTAACCCACAAGTGGCATTGCATCAAAAGGCAATCAAAGGAGAGGCTCCACCTAAGTAAGAAAGAAAGAAAAAAGGAAGAAGTAGGGAAGAAGAATGTATACCTAGGAGTTGCAACTTTGTGGCTTAGATGTCCTGAATAAAAAAGAACTCTGATCCTCAAATTAGCTGAGCACAAAGTTGTAACTTGTAGGGTTGTTTAGGGAGATGAATGTATGTCCAAGGTAGTGATGCCAGGGTTTAGGTTGTTCTCTAAAAGTCCTACTGTCACTGTTAATACTAAGACTGACATGACTCTAAGGAATCCTAGGTAATTCAAAAATAAAAACTAGAAGCATGTACTGAGTCTGGGGTAAAGCTAGGTAGAATTTGAAACCTTAGGAATAGATGCACGATATGATAAAAGGAAGTAGATCAGTAGTAGGGAGTTAATGAAACAGCAGGAGTATTAGGCGTGCAAAGTCAGAAGAAGCAATATAAAAGGATAGTTGTAAACGTAGAAGTGTGTCACAGGACAGCACGACTATAGATAGAAATGTAGGGGAGTCAGTAAGTGGTTAAAGAAGATGAAACAGCAGCCTAGGCAAGTCCTTAGATTGCTCGAGGACGAGCAAAACCTTAAGTTTGGGGGTGTGTTACGTCTCCAAAAGTGACCTTTTTAGGACTTATTTATCTTAGAAAGGTGTACACTCTTAGGTGTTTTTGATAGGATTTAGCTTAAACCTATGCTTATATATGAGATTTAGAAGAGGGTAGCTAAATTAGGACTTGTGTGCAAAAGGATAGAAAAGGATTAAAAACCGAAGTTAAAAGAAGGAAAAATGAGCATTGCGGCAGCATTGCGGAAACATTGCTGAAACCGCAATGTTTCAAGTGAAATCCATAAGTTGACTGATCATTTTCTGTTATTTTCCGTTATTTCAGGGATTCGTTCTTTCTCCTCCATCCATTTTGAAGTATGACGTTGAAGATGGATGGTTCTCCTTGGCCCAAACGCACCTGCAGATTACTATAAAAGGGGGTCAAAGTAGAGGGTTTGATCATCATCCGAAAGCGTAGAAGTCTCTTCGCAGCTCCATCTTTTCTCCTGTTTTTCTTCTCCGTCTGTTGGTTTGAGAGGTTCAGCTGTTGGAGTCGACAATCTTCTCTCCTGATTGGATTCATCTTCTCTCCTGATTGGATTCATCCAAGCAAGGCTACCCTTTCTTCCCTTTCAGCCGAGGCATTTGCGACGAGGCGTTCAAGCTCAATTACTGCTTTCTGTCTTTTATTTCTAATTTCCAGCTCTGTTTAGTTGTTGTTTCTCTTCCAGTAGCTAGCTCATTTCATTTTGTTGTCTTCTGTCTTTATGCTATTCACTTTAAGCTTTCCTTTGTTCATTCAAACAATCAAGTAATCAAAGCACAATTCATTATTTCACAGCTTCTTATCTTTTGCTGCTACTATTTTACCTTGCTGTTTTAAGTTTATTTCTCTTCTAAGCATGTCTACTTCATCTCTTATTTCTGTTCTTCCTATATCCATGAGTAACTAAGTCACATAGGGGCATGCTAATGACAATACTATAGGCTAAAAAACGTGAACCAAGCATGTAGGATAGCTCTCGAAGCATCGATTGTATGTAAGCTTCATCCCACGGGCAATTTCGATTGGCCATCCATTTTGTCCAAAGAACTCCTAACCTCTGGAAGGAGTAAGAGTTCAGAGTCATACACTCATGCTAGCCTTTCAAGGTAGCCAGAAAACGACCTAGGAATAGGCGTTTTCCTAGTACAAACCATATCTTTCTGCTTTAACAAGATGCTTAAGACCTTACTTGGACATGAGTAAACTAAAGAATCTAATGCATGAAATCGGAAGATACATGAGATTGAGTTAGTTTGATGCATAGTGAGTTGATCCAGTGCTTGAGAATCGTGAGAAAATGCCTATAGAGGAGTCGTTAGTAGCCCTTGTTTCTCCATTTTACACACTTTCGCTGTTAGTAACATTGCGGTAGAATTGCTGTTCTCGCAATTCTGCTAAGTTAAAAATTCTGTTTAGCTATTTTCCTCTTCGTTTATGAATCTCTTCTCTTTTCATTTGAGTTTATCTTTGACTTGCACTTGTTTATGTTGCTACCCTTTACATATTCCTTAGAAATTAGACAATTTAAAACCAATTCTACTCCATCAAATCCACCCATTCTTTCTTAACAATACACTTCACGAGTAGCTAATAATAAATCTCTGTGGGAAAACGAATGAAAAAATACTTACTACTTGCTATAAGATCATGTATGCTTGCATGTTCTGAGTGTTCTCTCTCTCTTATTGCTTATTTATTTTACACATTGAGCACGCAACAGCCTACCTAATAAGATCGAAGCATGCGAAGAGGAATAATTTTCATCCATTTTCAAAACATAAAAGTCAACAGGAAAAATTAATTCATTAACTTGCACTAACACATCTTCAATTATTCCTAAAGGGTGCACAAAAGTTCTATCAGCAAGTTGAATAACTGTTCCTGTTTTATTCATTCCTTTCAATTTCAGTTTCTGATAAATGGAATACGGCATAACACTAATGGAGGCTCCTAGATCAAGCATTGCTCTTCTAATATGCATGCCTCCAATCTTACAAGGGAGAGAGAACATACCTGGATCGTCGCATTTAACCGGTAAGCTCTTTGTGATCACAGCAGAGACGTTCTCACTTACCACGACGCGTTCACTCTCCTTTGTCTTCCTCTGGTTGGTGCAAAGTTTCCTGAGGAACTTGGCGTACCTCGAAATTTCCTTCAGGGCGTCCAACAGAAGGATGTTGATCTCTACCTTCCTGAATGTGTCTAGGAACTCCTTCTCGTAGTCCTCCTTAGGCGGTCTCGCTAACCTGCTAGGAAAAGGAGCCTTAGGCACATAAACTCTAGTGCATGTAGGATCGAAATTTACCCCATGCCACCGTGGTTCGGGATTTTCTGTCTGTGGCTCGACGTGGCCATGATCGACTTCCACCGGCGGGGTACTCGTGGGAAGCTGCTTCCCACTCCTCAAAGTGACGGCACTAGGGCTCTTCGCGTTCTGATGCTCAATCACTGTCAACCTCTTACTGACTTGAATCACTGCATCGCTCAGAGTTTGAAACTGCTCTCGAGTTTCCCTATGTTGTGATTCAAGTATTTCTTCCAACGATCTACCTGAAACAGAAGAACGGGGTTGTGAGTTATTTTTCAAAGCAAGAATAGCACTACTTACTTCAAAAAGTTGGGCCTTAAGCTCGTCCACGTCCCTGATCAGGCGATCTTTCTCCTTGTCTCCATCTCCACTCCGCTCCAAGCTTCTAGCCAAGTTGGAAATTAAAACTCTAGCTTCGGCGGGTGTTTTATCCATGAGACATCCTCCATTTGCGACATCAACTAGCTGTCGGTTTGGCGGTAAGAGACCTTCGTAGAAGTTCTGAATGAGTTGTTGTTCAGCTACTTGGTGGTTGGGACAATCCTCACACAACCGACCAAATCTCTCCCAACACTCAAGAACGGTCTCTTTTTCTCCTTGCTCAATTCTATTTATCATTCTTCTAAGGGCGGCGACCTTGGGAGGCGGAAAATACTTCGCATAAAACGCTCCCTGCAGCTCTGCCCAAGAAGTGATGGACCCAGTCGGTAAGTAATGCATCCAATCTCTCGCCTCTTCCTTCAAGGTGAAGGGAAAGGCCCTGAGATGGAGTTGATCTGCGGTGATGCCGTCGGTCCTAAATGACGAACACACCATCTTGAATGCCTTGACGTGTCTGACGGGATTCTCATCTGTATTACCACAAAAAGAAGGTAATAAGTTAACCAGACCAGCTTTAAGTTCAAAATTACCTGAAGCTACCGGATACAAAATACTCGATGTGTTCCAGCTTAGCTCAGATGATGCAAGCTCCCTCAAGGTTCTTTGATGCTCAAAATTACCCACGACCTCCATCTTGGCGCTTCTTTTGAATTTTCAAAGAATGACTGCGCTCCAAAAACTCAAACAAAAACGGGTAAAATAATACAAAAGAATTAAACTGTACAAAAAGTAAAGAAAATTTTTAAAACTAACAAACTAAACTTAATCAAACTAAATTAAACTTAGTTCCCCGACAACGGCGCCAATTTTGGTAAACGTACTTTATGTGGTACTCCAAATTCAAGCTGTCGAGGCTTGCCAAAATACAATTTATAAACCCGATGTACACCGAGCTATTTGAAGCTTAGTGGTAACGGGGTCGATCCACAGGGAAATAAGAAATTTAATCTAATTAAGCCTACTTTGCTAATAATAAAAAGTATGCACAAATAAAAATAAAAGAATGGTAATTTGGTTTGGGGGGAAGGGAGCTCCTAATATGCAAGCTAACGGAAAATTAAATGACAACGTGCAAAAATTAAACGGTCGTGCTTAACTTCGAGAAATAGAATTGCTCGTTATGGATGTTCGGATCATCGATACAATTTACTCGCTAGCCATGTTCATGCACACAATTCATTTAGTTATTTCTAACTCAAATGACCTAATGATATAATTAGAAACGTGCAATTCTAATTGAACTTGGCCAACAATCTATCTAAGGTCGCGACCCCTAAATCGACTATGTGCCAGTGACGGGAACATTGCGACGGCTTAATCCTAAGACTAACCCGGTTTCTCTCTTGCCTTAAGCCTAACATGAAAACGTTAATTAATTCAGATTACCAACTGTCACTTTGGGTTGAACTAATTAGCCATGCTTAGACCCGTGCTACCTAGTGGTTTGGGCAATTATACGTCCCAACCTTTAGCCCTCTATCGTGCATAGGAATTAGAGCGTCAATCTAATTTAGCTACACATGCTAGAATTGGAATAAGAACAAGCAAGCGATGCATAAACAAGCTAAATAATCTCATCATTTACAAAGGGGCAAAATCTCCCCAAACATCCAAAACTTACAAACCAAAATCGAAATCAAGCACTAACCTCGGTTTAGCCTTCCATGGAGGATGAATAAATCCAATCCCCCATGGAAGAGCTTAGTAGCATGCAAAAAGAAGGAGAAGAAGTACAAAAATGGTGGAAAATGGTTGTAGACCCGAGAGCTAATGTTGGAAGAAGAAGAAGAATGAAAGAATGGCTGGAAAATTGCGTTTTCTAGCCTTTTAAAGTCGGAGCGTCGAGACGCTAGGCAAGCGTCTCGACGCTGTGCCCTAAGTTGGCTGCCGCGCGCGCGCGCGGGCGTCGAGACGCTCGGGCAGCGTCTCGACGCTGTCGCGCGTCCATCTGGGAAATTGTCGGGCGAGCGTCGAGACCCTCGGGCGGCGTCTCGACGCTGGGGGCGCGCGCGTGCGTCGGATGGTGTCTGGGCGGCGTCGAGACCCTCGGGCGGCGTCTCGACGCTGTCGCGCGCTTCGTCTGCGTTTGGCAATCGGGGCGGCGTCGAGACCCTCGGGCGGCGTCTCGACGCTGGGGCGCGCGCGTGCTTCGGATGATGTCGGGCGGCGTCGAGACGCTCGGCCAGCGTCTCAATGCTGCCGCCCATGCAAGTGTGCTCTCGGGTTTGTGATGCCAAATTTGTCTCTTCAAGGCCATTTTTGCCATCTCTTGGATTCTTTAAGCCATTTCACTCCCGATACATCTATGAAGCTCTAAAACGGCACTTTAAGCCCCGAAATGTGTCTAAGGACTTCCCGAGCTCTCTACCATGAAATCACCTACAAGGAAGCATTTTAATCAATATAAGTCATTGTTTTAGCCAGAATTAGGGACATAAAGATAACTCTATTTTGGAGCTATCAGTTAGTATATGGAAAAGCATGCCATATCCCCCTTGAATTAGAAAACAAAGCTTTTTGGGCTTTAAAAGAGTTAAATTTTTGCGTGACCGATGCGGGAACATTGCGGTCTCTGCAATTGCATGAATTAGATGAACTAAGACACATGTCATACGAGAATGCTAAAATGTATAAGGAAAAAACTAAAATTTGGCATGATAGTAGACTTAGGATAAAGGATTTTAAAAAGGGCCAACATGTGTTGTTATTTAATTCACGATTGAAGTTGTTTCCTGGCAAGCTTAAGTCTCGTTGGTCTGGTCCATTTGTAATTACTAATGTGTTTGTTCATGGTGCAATCGAGATCCAAAATTTGGAACAAGGCCAGTCGTTCATGGTGAATGGTGCAAGGCTGAAGCACTATTATGAGGAAGGGGATGTGAGAACACTCTCACCATTCCTCTTAACCGAGGCTTAAGGGCAATTAAGGGAAGATGAGCAAGAGCGTTTATTGGAATTATCCTTGTGCTCAAAAGTTGAAGGAATACGAAATAATTGTGTTTATTTATTAAAGTGTTTTAAAATTCTGAAACTAATTAAAGTTGTTTTAATGTTGATTAGAAGGTTGATGATTGAAAATCCTAACGGAAAATGGGTGGATCAATCAAGAGGTTAAGAGAAGATGTACGGAGAATCGGGGAAGATCAGAGATTTTTATTGTTCAGATCTTGCGGCAAACGTCAAATTAAGCAATAAATTCCCAACGGTAATATTTTAAAGATTTTGTGTGAGATTTTGGGTGAGATTAAAGGCATTGTGAATGTATTGCGAAGTTCGCAAAGGCGTAGCGTTTATTTACGCAAACCGTTATAAATAGGAAAGCCTGCAGCCCATTCCCATTCACAAATCCCAAAACCCTCGAGCTCTCAACCTAATCTCTCTTTCCTTCTTCTAAAAAACTTTCGTTCTTACCTCCAAGAAGTAACAATGGTTTCAACCCGAACAGCAAGCTCTACCCCAACGAAACCATCCCCCACAGCAGAAGACACTGCCATGGCAGGGGATGCGTTGATTTCCCTAGCAGCTGCTGAGGCTGCCAACACATATGAACCAAGAAAGATCCCTGCGAAGAGAAAGAAGAAGGTCACGGCTGGACGAGATCCTAGAACCAAAATCAGAGCAGACACGAGTGAGGAAAGCCTCACCACCAGCAGGCGGTCATTCGAGACTGCCATGCAAAGCCTTTCCCCTACACAACAGTAATCTGGGACTGAGATCTCTCCCACAGAACAGCCAGATTCTGCATCTACCCCGAGTGGTGATGCGAAAGAAGGAGAGGAAGTCATCTCTCCCACCAGGGACGAAAGCCCTGTTGCGAAAGAATTGAGGAGAAGGAATTCTATGGATGGAACTTTGGATGAATGCATCAAGCAAGTGGCTGCCGAGGTGGTGACTGGGTTAGAGAAACAGGCAGAATCGGTGCCTAAGAAAAGGACTCCTGTGATCATAAAGGCAAAGAGGCCGAAGGCCTCAAAGAAAGCTAAGAAAAAGAGAGCTGAATCCGAACCCCCTGCCAAGAAAATGAAGACGGAAGCTGTGGAGGTAGCCAAGGCCAAGGAAAAAGCAAAAGGGAAAAGAAAGATGTTTCAAGAAGACGAACCTCCAACTGAAAGGTATGTGTCTAAGGCTGCAGAGGCTAGAGGTATGACTTTAATGAAAAAAGATCTCCTCCACGAAAGAGGATTTTTGGATTCTCCTGCGGACCTGCCGCAATTCTTGCGCGCAGGCATTGCAAATCATGGTTGGGATGAATTGTGTAGGCCACCAATCCAAGCTTACTCAGACATGGTCTATGACTTCTACGCCAACCTCACTCACCCCGAAGGCTGCTATTCCACACTAACGGGCGTTGAGATAGATGATAGCTCTAAAATATAGCTATAATTATAGCCTTAAATCTAGCTAAATGCCATGCTTAATTCAATTAAATCTCCTTATTTTAGGTATTTCGTGGCAAAGAGCTCGGGAAGTCAAATTATGAATTTCAAGGCTAAATCGGTCATTTAAGAGGTTTCGGGAAGTGGTCGGGTAAAAAAGATAGGCCAAACGGAGTTCGGGAGCAAAAACGACCCAAAATTGGGCTTAGACCCGAGAGGTCAGCGCCCAGGCGCCAAACGGAAGCAGCAACCCAGACGCCCGCACGCCCGCGCGCGCGCTATGCCCGACATTAAAGGTCCCGCGCGCTCCACGCCCAGACGCCCGCTCGCCTCGCCCGGTCCGCGTCCGCGCGCGTCGCTCGCCCGCCTCAGCGCCCGTCATCGTAAGTCCGCGTGCGCGCCGCTCGGCCGCTTGCCCATGCCCGCGCGCCCCTTTCTTGACGCAAAATGCCCGTCATTAAAGGTAAAAAATGCCCGTCCTTAAAAGTCAAGAAATTCCCGATTTTGTAAATTTTCCAGAGAGCTCAGCGCCTAGGCGCTGACTTATGGCGCCCGCGGCGCTGTCCCGATTCTGTGCGCGCGCGCCCGCGGCGCCTAGGCGCTGACTTATGGCGCCTAGGCGCTATTCTGACGCAGAAATGGGTATTTAAGTGCGTTTTTCTGATTTTAGGTCATTCTTCTCCGCCCCCTTCTCGATTTCTTCAGTTTTTGTCCCCTTTTTGACTTTGTAACCTCCATTAATGGAGTGGGTGAGCTTAATCTTGGATTTCTTCACTCCATTCTTCTCCATGTCTAGCTAAAAGGTAAGCATTTAATCTTTTGGGGATGGATTAACACTTGTGATGTGATTTCGGTGAGACTTGTTCTAATGAATGAATTGTTGGCTTGTTTAGGCATTTAATTCTTCTCTTCTATGCTCTCTAATTTCCAGCACAATTTTCTTTATGGTTGACACCCATTGGGCATGTTGTGTGTTGGGTGGATTAAAAACTCATGTCTTAGCGATTGCACTTCATGGGTTGAGTAATTAATCTTGCATTCTTAATAGATAGGGCCCTATTTGTTTTGAGTTGCTGATAATCCATGAGAATGAGTAAAATCAAGCATGTTGTGGGTTTTCTTACAACTTGATTGTCGCATGAATACCCGTCGCTCGCGAATAATTTTAGTTTGGGAGAGCGATCGCCCCTAAATTAGAGTTCCTAGCGAAGCTTAATTTAGATCCGTCAACTCTGAATTAATTACCCGGGATTGTTAATTTCTATTTAAAGCTTGGGACCCCTTGAGTTAATTAGGAGTTACAATGTGCGTGAATGTTAAAAACAAGTTGAACGTCTCTAGTGTCTATGAACCAAAAATCATATCGCATAAATTAATCCCGAACCTTTAGATTAAGTGCGCTCGTCTCATTTCTTTATTCTCCCAGTTTTCCAAACTTTTACTCACTTCTTCTCTTAAAATTGCATGTTTTCTATTTTTAGATTGTTTCAAAACCCCCCGTTACCTCTTTTGTTACAAGTGACATTTAAAACTAAAATTTGGACTGAATTAGTCAATTTTCCTGTGGTACGATCCTGACTTCCGCTTTCTACAAGTTATTGAAGAAACTCTAGCCAGTGTTATAAATTTTAATTTGGCGGGCCTCGACAGCCTGAAACAAACGGAACATTCAAAAATTCCGTTACCAATAGACTTCTCCCCCGAGGCGATCAATGAAATTTATGCTCTCAAAGAGCATAAAAATTCAGAGTATGCAAGGATCATGGCCACACCATTTGAGGCAGTCCTGGAGGAGGCATTAAGCATGATAGGCAAGCCTGAGGCAGCGTCGGAAGTTTCTAAACAGGGGAAGCACACATTAATGAGTGCAACACTTAAGGACGAGGCAGCCATTTGGTTCTCCTTGATTCGAAGAAGGGTATCTCCTGTCACACATGAGACGACCATTAATCAAGGGAAGTCCTTGTTGGTGTATGCAATTATGAAAGGGCTCACCATTGATGTGGGCGAGATCATATCTGCCTCAATCATTGAATGTTCAAAGAAAGAGAAGGGTAGACTCTTTTTCCCCAATACTATCACCAAACTGTGTCTTCACGCAGGTGTGGCTGTAACACGAGAGGAGAAGAAGTTCGCCTATGCTGGCCACCTAGAGCTGCCCAGCGATCTGAAGATTAGAAGGAAGGGCAATATGGAGATCCACGGAGAAGGACGTGATTGAAATTAAATTGGAATTGAAATCAATTGATTAATTGGGTTTTTGTAACGAGGGGATGTTTAAGCATGCAAATAAAGGAAATAATCGCTAACGGAAAATTAAGAGAGAGAGAGATTGACGAGTGCACGGTTTGGGGATTTTTGGGATTTCTTTGTTAGACATTCTACAACTTATCATTTAATACAATCCTAAGGCTAACAGTTTGTAATGCACGCGGTCAGTTACCCCGGGAAACCCCTAGTGTAACCGGCTCCATAGTAATTAACCAAATCAGAAGATCCAATTAAACATTATCTAAAGTTTCATTAGGGTGATCAACCCCAAATTGACTCTAAACAGTCACTAGCATACCGCGACGGACATTCGACCACGTAATCAAATTGCTAACTGGCTACCCGCCAACGCTGAATGTAACCAACAACTATCATGCATGACTCGATACTCCGATTTAATTCTATTGTTCTGTGTTACTAGTCGAATAGTGAGAGGCACGACATCGCTACTCTTTCACACTAACATAAGCTAGAAAACGCGATTGTCAGTCGGCGAAATCTAACGCATGCATAGGATGAAGTAAGAACAATAAATGCATACAAATCAGAAACCAAGTTGGAAATTAAAGCACGGATTATCAAAGCATAGAAATCTAACAAATAATCCCTCAAATTATCCCAAACCGTTCACAATACCTTAGCCGTCCATGGGACGGATTGTCACTACCGCTCCAACGGAGGCCATGGAAGTCATCTCTATCCTATTACAAGTTACAAGCTCCAAAACATGCCACAAATGGCGGAGCTAAGCTAAAAAAATGGAGAAAAGCCGAGAGGAAGAAGATGAAAAACGAGGAAGATGGCCAAAGTTGGCTGCAAAATCGTCTTGCAACCTTTTAAAATCGTCGGAGCGTCGAGACGCTGGGACAACGTTGCGATGCTGCGACCTAATTAATCCGCGCGCGCCTCGCGATGGCGTCGAGACGCTAGGCGAGCGTCTCGACGCTGGCCCGATAATTTCCTGCGCGCGCCTCCCTCGGAGCGTCTCGACGCCGCAGCAGGGTCTCGACGCCAGGCAGCGTCGAGCAAGCGTCTCGACGCTGACTGCTCGACGCTTGCTCTCGGGTTTGAGCTGGAAAAATTGCCTCTCCTAGGCAATTTTGGTCCGGTTCTTCTTGGATCAACTTGCCCTTTTCCCGATGCATTCCCGGGGTGTTAAAACACCGCTTTTAGCTCCAAAACGGGTCCAATGGACGCACGAGCTCTTCTCCGCAAATCTCCTATAAACGAGATAAATAAACCAATTAAAAGCGGAATTTAGCTAGAATTAGGAAGTGAATAATAGCTTCAAAATGGAGTTATCAAACACCCCCAACTTGAATCTTGCTAGTCCTCGAGCAAGGCTAATAAAGAAATTGACTCTAAGGACATGCTTACATGCTACTAACTCAAATCTCAATGCATTTTACAAACTCAAATACAACATAATCATGAAAGCAATCTGTGCATGCATTTACTACGAACATATCAAAAATTAACTATCGCTCCCTAACGTGTGTGTGTGCTAGACAACCTATCCTAAACCCACATAAGCCCGGAAAAACCACATGCAACAAATCATCCCATTTTCCCCCTACTTCTAGCGTTTAAGAACAGTCTACACTTGACTTACACGAGAGAGAGTAGCAAACTAAGAGACCTAAATATTTTCTCATACACATTTTCTTTTCACGAGTACTTTGTACTCTTTTATTGAGGTTCTTTGAACCCAACATTTTATTCTCTTTTTCTTTCCAACCTCGAGTTGCCTAACACGTCAAATTCATGCATAAACTTCACGTTTTTAAGGACTAACGCTCACTTCTTAGGTGCACCAATAAGAAGGAGGAGCGCCTCGAGAGAATTTTCTAACCAACATGCTTTTCTATTTTTTTTTTATTTTAGGCTTAGCGTAAGCTAACTCGATTAATCGACCACTAACTCTCATGCAACAAGCTACCTAAGGGTGCCTTTCGGGGTGACAAAGAGAATTAATGCTACATGCGATTGACTAAGCCTACGGAATCTAAGATGAGGTTGCTAAGTGCTCGATAGATGCAAGGGAGCAACAGAAAATTTTTTAAAATTTTTGACATGAACCTAATAAATGCAAAACTCATGCAAAAACTAGATTATGTACGTGCTCAGATTTCCAACATGCATTTCCTAGATTATCATAATTAGAAAACAGTAAACAGAGTCCCAAGCAGTTCAATATTCAAAATTAGCACTGCTCAACCGACTACACATGCTTATCCACAAACTCCACCCCCAACTTCAAAAGCTGGCATTGTCCTCAATGCCACTTAGTCAGATACACAAAGTTAAAAGGGAAGAAGAAAGAACACTTCCCTGACTCTTTGTGAAGTTGGCGAGGGAAAGGAAGCGGCGCGCTCATCATCTAAGCCCAAAATTTTCCTCAACTTCCTCGATTCCTAACAAAAAACAGCAAGCTACGTAAGTCTAAATTAAACTAAAAACAACAAAAAAAACAGCAACTAAACTAAGACAGAAAAAACATTTCGTCACTCGGGTGCCTCCGAGAAGCGCAGAAGTTTTAAAGTCGTTTGCTCGACTGAATTCTCTCCAAAGACTCATCCATATTCTGATAGTGCGGGGGACGTTCCAGTCTTGTCCTCTTCCACACTACACCTGCAATCACCATTCAAAACTTTTTGCACTCTTCGTGCCTCAAGCACGTGAATATCACATTTATTAGTGCAAAAAACAGCATTCATTTCAATCAAATTTAAATCAGATTTTGTAACTGAGACATGAGAATCATCCCTCAACCGCGAGGTAAGACTCTCATTCTCGACATACCCAACACAAGCAACATTCTCCACATTCACACGAGATTTCGATGCATTTACAAAGAACTCATTCACAATTCCATCAAATTCTACCGACAAGGCACCCCTATCAACATCAATTTTGACCTTAGCGGTCTTCATAAATGGGCGTCCAAGTAAGATAGAAGAGGAAACCAAGTTGGAAATTAAAGCACGGATTATCAAAGCATAGAAATCTAACAAATAATCCCTCAAATTATCCCAAACCGTTCACAATACCTTAGCCGTCCATGGGACGGATTGTCACTACCGCTCCAACGGAGGCCATGGAAGTCATCTCTATCCTATTACAAGTTACAAGCTCCAAAACATGCCACAAATGGCGGAGCTAAGCTAAAAAAAATGAAGAAAAGCCGAGAGGAAGAAGATGAAAAACGAGGAAGATGGCCAAAGTTGGCTGCAAAATCGTCTTGCATCCTTTTAAAATCATCGGAGCGTCGAGACGCTGGGACAGCGTCGCGACGCTGCGACCTAATTAATCCGCGCGTGCCTCGCGATGGCGTCAAGACGCTAGGCGAGCGTCGAGACGCTGGCCCGATAATTTCCTGCGCGCGCCTCCCTCGGAGCGTCTCGACGCCGCAGCAGGGTCTCGACGCCAGGCATCGTCGAGCAAGCGTCTCGACGCTTGCTCTCGGGTTTGAGCTGGAAAAATTGCCTCTCCTAGGCAATTTTGGTCCGGTTCTTCTTGGATCAACTTGCCCTTTTCCCGATGCATTCCCGGGGTGTTAAAACACCGCTTTTAGCTCTAAAACGGGTCCAATGGATGCACGAGCTCTTCTCCGCAAATCTCCTATAAACGAGATAAATAAACCAATTAAAAGAAGAATTTAGCTAGAATTAGGAAGTGAATAATAGCTCCAAAATGGAGTTATCAGTACGTCAGTACTTTCTGCGGTCTCCTCCATTGGATTGAACCGTGAAATTCCCATGTTCCGCCTGCAAGGTGACCATAGGAGGCACCAATCCATTCGGAGGGCTGGGCATGGGAGATCGAACACCTCAGTCACCATTCATGGATAAAGAAACACAAGGCCATTCCCAACTCTGACATTCCAATTCGGTTGCACTGTTGGAACCGTCCTGTGAATTCTAAAAATGGAGGGTCACACTTAAGGGATTTACTAAGGAGTTAGTGAATCCAGACAAAAAACGATAACTAAGATGTTATAGGAATATGAGTTATTCTGGAATTAGCATTTAGTCAAGATTGTCTTGATTTAGTAAAAGAGTGCTCGACTACCAGTCGGTAGCGGCCATTCTGACCTACTAAAGTATCGTTGTTAGTAAATAAAGAGTTTGAGTACTTTATTTGCTGTTTTTTTTTTTTGAAAAGATACTTTATTTGCTGTTAAACCCTTTTAATTGGTTTAAATACGTTAAAATTGTTTCACTAATAAGTTTACATTCTTTTCAGCATGTCGAGCTCGTTTATACAGGTGTTAGCTCACGAAAAATTAACCGGTGAAAATTATGGGACCTGGAAGTCGAACCTGAATACGATTCTGGTTCTCGACAACCTTAGGTTTGTCTTAACGGAGGAATGTCCTCCAGCTCCTAACTCGAGTACTTCTCGAAGTGTTCGAGAGGCATACGATGGATGGATTAGGGCTAACGATAAAGCCTGAGTCTATATCTTGGCAAGCATATCTGATGTCTTGTGCAAGAAGCACGAAGGGATGGTTTCCGCTAAGGAAATCATGCTTTCATTACAAGGGATGTTTGGGCAGTCGTCCTCATCTCTTCGACATGAGGCCCTCAAGTTCGTTTATAACTCCCGTATGGTGGAGGGTACCTCTGTTACGGAACATGTCCTTAACATGATGGTCCACTTTAATACGGCGGAAGTAAACACAGCTTCCATCGACGAAAAAAGTCAAGTCAGTTTCATCTTGGAATCTCTTCCGAAGAGTTTCCTTCATTTCAGAACCAATATGATGATGAATAAGATTGAATACAACTTGACTTCTCTCCTAAACGAGCTTCAGACTTACCAGTCTCTGCACACCTCAAAATGAAAGGAGAAGAAGGCAAATGTTGTCTTCAAAGAAATTTCATGAGGGGTCGGGGTCAGGGAGTAAGCCTGAATTGACTTCTGTGAGTAATAAGATTATTCAAAAGAAGAAGAGTAACAGGAGAAAAGGCAAAGCCCCTACTGTACGCAAGGGAAAATCTTCTGACAAAGGAAAATGTTTCCATTGTAACGAAGATGGGCACTGGAAGCGTAACTGCTCCAAATACCTTGCGCAGAAGAAAGCTGAGAAGGAATGACAAGGCAAATGAGATTTATTGATTGTCGTAACAGTTTAGTGATATATGAGTGTCATATTTCACTAATCGTGTTTATTTTTCATTTCAGGAAACTAGTTCCTGATAGCAGTTGGCCGTGAGATGACTTGTGAAGACATCGTCACAGCTAATTCAGTGGGAGCTTGTAGTAGTTGTTGTATAGAGATAATATCATCTGATGTAATTATTGTCTATATTTCTAGTTTGAACCGAACACTTGTATATGTTATCTTTTGTTGTTTTTAAAGAACCGTTCTTTTTGCAAAAGATGTATACTATGGTGTTCTATTAAACTCGAAAACAACTAAAAAGGTTAAGACTTACAGTGTAATTAGAAAGCTGTTTTTATTCAACAATGGTTGTTGATCAAACTGGAGCTTCTCAATCGTTGAGAAATCCTTAATGCAGTGGGAGGGTTGTGAGACAACCCGGTTCGCGGTATTGGCTTGTCTTAAACTCGATGTTGTCATATTCGATGATGACATTGAGGATTCGTTGTCTTTAATTAGACAATGGATCATGTAGACAAGGCCATCTGATTCAAAGCAATGTATCTTTAAGTGGTTTAGAGACCGAGTCTCTAAGGTGAAAACCTTTTGGGCTTGACTTTCTGGTAAAGGGACTGTCCCAAAGAGAAAGGGTTTATTGTGTATACTCACTTTATCTTGTTACTAGACGTAAGTTAATAGATAACTCTTATGCATTCTCATGTTCTATTTTGATAGGATAAGGCAAATGGATGTCAAGACTCGCGATCTTGATCTGAGTATCTATTAAGTCTCAACCAGAAGATTCATATAGTTTAGGACAAAGAGCGAATGGTTTGCTGGCTTATTTGATTCATTTATGAATTGGAGAAAGGATCTTCTTCCTGAATTGTGAGTTTTGATAATGTGATCAAATCTTATGGATTTGAACAATAGTTTGATAAACCTTGTTTGACAAGTGTTTAATCTATATTGTAGCTTTCATAACTTGTTTCCGTAGTTTATGTCGTAATCATTGAGAATGATGTAGGATTCACTTCTGACAATAAGCATAAACTAGCGACCCACTCCCAAATAGTTGATTTGGTGGTAGGCTTAGTTTGTTCTAAGGATTCAGGTTGACCTGAGTCGTAAGAACAAATCGCTAATGTTGTCTCTAAAATCTTTTATTGACAAGTTGTTGTCAATATTCGAAGCTCTATGGAAATTGGTTTCTAGAGACACCTCAAGTGTTGAGGATATGAGGGGTACTCATGTGCATTTACTTATTGGAGGTCAGATGTATCTTTTGAAATACATGACCCGATATGTCTTATGCAGTGGGAGCTGTTAGAAGAAATTAGTCCAATTGGATTGGATTCCGGTTAAAGTTTTGTCCTTGTACGTAGAGGAGTGGAATACAAGAGTTGTATTGCTGATTCCTCGGGGGTAGCTAAGTCTGATTGCAGCTTGCGAAGCAGCAATAGGTTTACAGTTGAGCTCGTAGATAGTGTTATGGGGAGATGTGATGGTCACATGGAAAGCCTCGTAGTACTTCATGCTGATTTTTTTACTAAGTCTCTCATGGCAAAATTGTTTGAGAGACGCCTAGAAGAGTCTAGGGCTCCGAGTTGCTGGAGAGGACAGTGGGAGAAAACTTCATGATATATGATATATTAGTTTTCTCCACCTAACATGTACACCACAGACGTTTAAGTCCAAGTGGGAGTTTGTTGGGTTTTATGTCATAAAACTCGTAGTTTGTAAACTGTTATGTTTGTAAATATTCTATTTAGAATAAAGAATTATTAGTTTTATTCAGTAAAAGAGTTTACTGGAATAAAGTGAAATGTGTTTAGGTCAACCTATACCAATGACTAACACCCATGGCTGGATATGAGGACTTGAGCCTCATGTATGACATGATTGTGGATCAGGCTCAGGTAGTCAGTCAAAATGATCTATAGTATACGGATAAAGCTGGGTATCTTATCCTGGTAACACTATTGGATGCGGCTCACTTTGTATTGTACAAATTGATGTGATCCGAATCGTTTCACATGGAGATGTGCGAGTGAGGGCGTCCTGTGCAAAGAATTTGCATAAGACTGAACTGCGAAATATGTCGCTCTCTCTTTATAACATCGTTTATTGATGAGACCGACATTTTTATTTGATGGCCTAGGTAACTCGATCTCAATCCTGAGCTCGCTATGAACTCCTGCTTATTCGAAAGTATCCTTTGACTTGCACGGGTGAGAGTGGCTCATTAGCGCTGACTCAATAAGCCTACCATCTTGGGGATAAAGTCGAATAGGTAGCTGGGGACATAGTACAGCAAGATTGGAGTTCATTCCTAACCCGCTCTTTAGGGTTAGTAGATAGGTTGTTCCCTTAATAGCTGACTCTGGGGCTTGAACAATTAGAGCTCACACTCTCATGAGATGAGAGGGTTAATTGATCTGTTGGTTGGACCACAGATCTATTGTTCATTAGAGGTGTCAGTGGTACTTAAGGAACAAGACGTAATGCATGGGTTAAAAGGTATAAATGACGCAACTGTGATTACGAACAACCTATGAAGGGTCGACTTGCCCATGACGGTTATATCAGAGGACATAATATATCTACAGTGAGGAGAGTGCAGCCCTCAGACTATAGTGGAGTCTCTAGGGGGTTTGACGAATGTTGATTAGTTCGGTTAAAAGAGTTTTGACCGGATAATCTCGTATCGTTGGAGCTTATGATCTGTACGTCCTTTAGGTTCTCCTGGCTAGCTCGGATAATGTTGTGCAACATTGTAAGAGAATAAGAAAAAGAATTTGAATTGTTCAAATTTAGTTTGTGGAAGAATTATGGACATATTTAAATATGGGAATGGTCTAAAACATGAATAAGATTCATGTGCAAAAAAGTCAGTTTTCTAAAAACTGGGTTTAGCCATATTATTTAATTAATATTTGATATTGAATTAAATAATATTAATTAATTAAAAAGTTTAATCAATTAGCCACCTCTATATATATATATATAGGTGGTTAGATTTGGCTAAAAGGGTGAAGGAGTTCACCAAATATAAAAAAGCCTTCTGACCATCCTATAATCCCTTCAGTTTTTCTTCTTCTTCATCTCCTTTCTTTCCTTTTCTCTTGTTTTCAGAGTCTCACAACTCCGTTGCACGGCGTCGAGGATAGCGAGACTACTTGGGGTGGTCCTCGAGGCGTTCGTGAGAAGAGGTCGGAAGAGTTCGTGACGAGGAACGTGCGGCGGAGGTTGAAGAAATTGGAACTACATGGGTATGTAATTCTAATTTCTTATTTTATGTCGTTTGAGCATGTTTTCTATTTGTTAAATTGATGGAATTAGAGTTTCAACGATCCAAAATCGCTTCCGCTGCATTTATACGCTACATCAAACGCATCGTACGGTCTCTCCTCCATTAGGTTGCACCGTGAGATTCCCATGATACGCCTGCGAGTCTGCCCTGGGAGCGACCACCTCTTTGAGGGTTGTATCATAGGATTCTGAACACCGCGAACTCCAGAAATGGATAGGGTCTCATAGGTCCATTTTCAGCATTGTCTTTCCAACTTCGGGAGTTTGTTGATTCTGATCTCTGAGGTCTGAAAATGGAGGGTCACACTTACAAGAATTACTAAGTGTTAGTAACTTCTTGACCAAAGTAAACGATTGCTAAAAGATCTATTGGAATATGAGTTATTCTGATAATAGTGATTAGCTGAGATTGTCCCAATTCAAAGGAGGAGTGATAGACTGCCCCTAGGTGGATGTTGCTCTAAACCTTTGTAGTATCGTTGCAATAAAGAATAAATGATGCATACATTATTACTTTTGCTAATACTTGATTGGATAATATAAAAGGGTTAATAGCAATTTCACTAAATACGATATGTTTACTTTTTTCAGCATAACATGGCTCTGATACCATTTGAAAGAGTTTTGGCATGCATAGCGGAAGCAACGTTCGATCTAAGTACTCTTATTTTGTTAATTTCAAAGGAAAAGCATGTAATTTGAAAATCAAACACAATAATTTGGGAATTACCTTAGAAGTTCAAATTCTTCTTGATTCCAAACCCAATCTACGAACGTAACGCTCACCAACCACCACGAGAGTCTTCCCAACTATTCTCCGGCCTTAGAACGAGATTGTGGGATCCTTTGAGTGGCTAATTCAAAAGAGAATTGAAGATGAATTTGGAGAGAATGGGAGATAAATTGTCTTTACAATTCTCAAAATTAATCAAAATTCCAAGAAGAAGTTAATCTAATTAACCCTTTGTATATATAGAAGACTACATGCAAAAATATGCAAAATTGAGTTAACAATAGGATGCCATGTAGAATCCACTCAATTTAGTGTGATTAGTTGCTTGATGTGTGATAAACACTTAGAAAAAAAGTTTGAGTCATAAAAACACCAACAAATGATTTTTCCCACTAACTCAAGAATTGGATTTTTCCACTAACTTAAGAATTGGATTTTTCCACTAACTTTAGTCATCAAAATGACTCTTGACTTTCAAGGTTTAGTGGAGTCAACATTTGACTTTTGACTTTCAAAGTTTTAGTCAATTGTCTACAATTTGACTTTTGACTAACTTTGATCAAATTAATTCAATTTAAAAATTAATTCAAATAATTAATTTTAAATTAAATTAAATTAATATTAAATAATTAATTAAACAATTTAATTAATTCAAATTTAATATCCAATAAATCCAACACTAATCCCGATCATTCCCGATATACATGATTATGAATCCATATTCACATTTTTTATATTTAAATCTTATTTAAATATCTCCATCTCTCTCTATTGTTCAATTCGCAATTGAACGTTGTGTCGTTAAATATATCATATATATTTAACGCTTATTCCCTAATTCGAATTCGAACACTTCGAATTCACTCGTCACATTGTTCTAAGGTTTAGTCTGATATGAGCTAGCAGGGGGACCTCATGGACCTACAAATCATGAGCTCCAACGATCTGATATTAACCGATTAAACTATTTAACCTAGTTAATCAACATTCGTTAACTACCAAGACATTCCACTATAGCCTAGTAGTTGCACTCTCCTCACTGTAGATCTATTTATGTCCACTTGGTATAACCATGATTAGTAAGTTGACCCTTCACAGGTTGTTCGTAATTTACGGTTGGGTCAAATATCTGTTTTACCCCGGTAATTACATCTTGCTCCTTAAGTTCCACTGATCCTCTAATGAACAATTGGTTTGTGATCCAATCATTAAACCAATTGGTATGTGATCTAATAAATATACCGAGTCCCTCTCGGGCCAAGGAGAAGGTGGGGCCCCTTGTTCAAGACCTAGAGTCAACACTTAAAGGAAAAACCTATCTACTATCCCTAGAGACGGGTAGGAGTGAATTCCATCTTGCACCCTATGTCCCCAGCTATCTATCCAATCTTACCCCTAAAATGGGAGGCTTATTGAGTCGGCGTTGTTGAGCCACTCTCCCTCATGCAGATCTAAGGATAATTTCGAATAAACAGGAGTTCATAGTTAGCTCAGGATTAAGGTCAAATTACCTAGGTCATCGTTTTGAAATAGTCAGTCTTTAAAACAGTAAACAACGTTATAAAGCAAGAGTGATTTATTGCGCGGTCCGATCTAATGAAAACTCTTTGCATAGGACGCCCCCATTCACATGTCTCCACATGAACGATTCAGGATCACATCGTTTGTACTAAATACAAAATGGGTCGCATCCAATAGTGTCCCCAAGATAAGGTATCTTGCCTTATCCGTATACTATAGACCGTTTTGGCTATTTACTCGACCTTGATCCACTTTTATGTCTCCACATAAAGTTCAAGTACTCATGTTATAGCCATGGATCTTAGTTTATTGGATTTCGGGTTTTCTAAAATGAAATAAGCAATTCACATATTCAATAATAACTTTATTGAATAAACCTCAATAACAATTTATTAGTAATAAAATATGTTTATTGTTTACAAACTATGAGTTTTAGGTCATAAAACCCAACAGTTCGGTAAGCATACAAGGCATCATCCAATCGTAGGCTTCAATCTTTTCTTTCAGGACTCATTGTTTTCTCGTGGATGGACTTCACTTCTCTATTCGATAATTTCGCTTGCCCGTTTGTCTGAGGATGGTACGTGGTGGATATGCTATGGTTAACATCGTACTTCCTCATCAAAGCTTTATCGTTCTATTGCAGAAGTGAGTCCCTTGATCGCTTATGATGGCACGTGGAACGTCGTACCTATTGAAAATATTAGACTTCAGAAAACTAACAACAACGTTAGCATCATCAGTTTTGGTGGCCTTAGCTTCCACCCATTTCGATACGTAATCCACAGCCAACAGAATATAATTAAATCCACAAAAGGGAGGGAAAGGTCCCATAAAATCCATGCCCCAAACTTCAAAAAATTCACAAGTTAATATGGGTGTTTGAGGCATCTCATTTCTACTTGAAATGGAACCCGCTCTCTATCATTGATCACATGCTTTACAGAATTCATAAGCATCCTTAAATATAGAAGTTAAGAAAAAAACACAGTCTAAAACTTTTTTAGCAGTCCTATTTTGTCCAAAGTGCCCCCACATGCAAATTCATGGAAAAATGCAAGAATAGATTTATGCTCAGACTTAGGGACACATCTCCTAATAACTTGAGCAACACAAAATTTCCACAGATTAGGTTCTTCCCAAACATAAAATTTGGCCTCGCTTTTCAGCTTAGCCTTCCTATTAGATGAAAAATCGAAGGGAAAAGTACATGTGACCAAGTAATTAACGATGTCAGCGTACCAGGGGGTTTCCACATTCATTTAGAAGAGGACTTCATCTGGAAATTCATCCTTTAGGGGCAACCCATCCTCTTCTCTTACCATTCGGCTCAGGTGATCAGCAACTGTGTTCTCAGATCCTTTTCTGTCTTGGACCGACACATCAAATTCCTGAAAAAGCAGCACCCATCTAAGCAGTCTGGGTTTAGACTCCCTTCTTGTTCATGAGATAACGCATCGCTGCATGATTAGAGTAAACAATTACTTTAGACCCAAGAATGTAAAATCAAAATTTATCAAGAGCAAAAACTATAGAAAGTAGCTCCTTGTCGGTCGTGGCGTAGCTTCTTTGGGCGGAATTGAGTGTTCTGGTGGCATAGTATATAACATGACTCTTCTTATCTATCCTCTGGCCAAGGACAGTTCCAACAGCATAGTTTCTCGCATCACACATAATCTCGAAGGGTGTTCCCCACGCGGGTGGGTGTATGACTGGTGCGCTGGTCAAGCATTCCTTGAGCAGGTCAAAGTTGAAGAAGACATCCTTCTATAACAGATAAGTCATTGGTAGTGCGACCTTCGAGAAGTCTTTTATAAACCTGCGATAAAAACCTGCATCGCCAAGAAAAGAGAAAAATTCCCGAATATTCGTGGGGTAAGGAAGATTAGACATGACATCAACCTTATCCTTATCCACGTCGATGCCCATGGAGGATACTACATGCCCTAGAACTATGACTTGATTGGCCATGAAGTGACATTTCTCAAAATTTACGACCAGATTCATTTCAATGCATCTTTCCATGACATGCGACATATTAATCAAACAATCATCAAAAGAATTGCCATGAACAGTGAAATCATCCATGAACACCTCTATGCACTTCTCTACAAATTCAGAAAAAAAATGCTCATCATGCAACGTTGAAATGTTCCTGGGGCATTACAAAGACCAAATGGCATTCTTCGATATGCATATGTACCGAAAGAACATGTAAAAGTAGTTTTCTCCTGATCTTCCTGAACAATAGGTATTTGATAAAAACCAGAGAGCCCATCCAAAAAACAGAAAATTTGTTTCCCAGCTAATCGCTCCACCATTTGATCAATGAACGGAATTGAAAAATGGTATTTCTTAGTTACATCATTTAACTTCCTAAAGACAATACACATTCTCCAACCGTTATGAATCTTTTTTGGCACCAATTCATCATTCTTACTTTTAACAACAGTTATTCCATTTTTTTTAGGCACAACATGAATTGCACTAACCCACTGACTATCAGAAATAGGGTAAATGATACTTGGGTCAAGGTGTTTGTGTATTTCTGATAGGACTACTTCCTTCATTGTTGAATTTAGTCTTCTTTGAGGCTCTCGAGAGGGTTTTGCTCCATCCTCAAGCCGGATTTTGTGCATGCATAAAGTTGGGCTCAATCCATGCAAATCAGCTAATGTCCATCCTATGGCCAGCTTGTTCTTCTATAATATCTCAACCAATTTCCCTTCCTGCTCTAGTGTAAGCTCCTTTGAGATAATTACCGATAGTGTTTCCACGTCCCCCAAGTAAACGTACTTGAGATGATCCGACAATTCTTTGAGTTCCAATTTGGGAGCCTGCAAAAGAGAAGGTAATCACTTAGGGGGGTTTGCACAACCTTCCAAAGCAAGAACATCTTGTTCACAAGATTCAGTTAGAAGTGGTTCACTTGACTCCATTTCATCAAAAATTTCAGCCAAAATTAATGGGTCATCCCCATCCTTAGCAGACATGCATGTACTTTGTTCTAATGATTCAATCAAGTCTACTTTACAAATCAAGTGTATATCAATTTTGTTGGGATTTATGCCCTAAAGCCTCGTAATTAATTAATAATTATTTGATAATTATTTTATTATTATTATTTGCAATTTATAATATTCATTATATAAATAAAATCCAAGGTTATTAGTGTAATCTTGAAATGTATGTAGTTGACATACGGGAGGATCATGTTCAAGTAATAACCTAAAGGGTCTATAGTATATGGATAAGGTTGGGTGCCTTATCCTGGTAACACTATTGATACGGCCCACTTTGTAATTGTTACAAATGATTTGATCCAAATCATTCATGTAGAGACATGTGAGTGGGGGTATCCTATACAATGAGTTTGTATAAGAATGAACCACGAAATATATAATCTCTCTTTATAAATCCGTTATTTGAGAAGATTAATATTTCACAGGATGATCATATGTGACTCGATATTAATCCTGAGTGAGTTATGAACTCCTGCCTGTGAGGGCTCGTCCTTTGATTTGTATGGGTGAGAATGGCCTTTATAGCCGATTCAATAAGCCTACCATTTTGGGGACTTGACCAAATAGGGAGTTGGGAACATAAGTTTCACAAGATGGAATTCACTCCTTCCCATATAGGGAAAGTAGATGAGTAGTTCCCTTAAGTGCTGATTTCGGGACTTGAACAATGGGGCCCCACCCTCTCACTGGCCCGAGAGGGACTTCGTTTATGGTTGGATCATAAACAGGTTGTTCATCAGAGAATCAGTGGTACTTAAGGTGTAAGATGTAATTACAGGGGTAAAACGGACTTTTGACCCAGCTGTAATTACGAACAACTCGTGAAGGATCGACTTGCATGTAATGGTTATATCCATGGACACAACTTGTCCTACAGTGCATAAGAGTGCAACTCTAGGCCTATAGTGGAGTGACCTAGAGTTAATGAATGAAAGTCAATTAATTAAAGAGTTTAATTAATTAATTTTGTATCATTGGAGCTTATAAATCTGTAGGTCCATAAGGTCCCCTTGCTAGCTCATAGTAACACTAAAAGGATCAATTTAGTTGAAAGAAAATTTGAAATATTCAAATTAATATTTAATATATTTGATATATTAAATGTAGAAGAGTAAAATATATTTATTATATTTGATACATTAAATATTAGAGGAAATAGTTTATGTATATGATACATTAATATTAAAAACTATATACTTATGTTATTTGAATGTGATTCAAATTGGTTTAAAGTATATTATAAAAGATTAATTTTATAATATTTGAATAAGATTCAAATAAATATAAAATACATATTGTAATATATTAGATATTAAAATGTATTTTATTAAATAAAATTAATTCCTAAAAGCCTTATTATAAATAAGACATTTAGGTTTAGCCAAAAGGTTGGCAAAACACACTACTCACCATCTGCAGAGAATTGTTCTCTCATTCTTTCCTTCGGCAGAGAATTGTTCTCTCATTCTTTCAAAGAGCTCCCACAAGCCTTGATCCCGTGTTCGAGTCATAGCGAGGAAGATCTCGTGGAAAAGGGAACACAAGAAGATGATTCATCAAAGGTAAAATCTATATGCTTAACCTTGTTTTTAGTTTAATTCTAAACAAAACAAAAGATCGATTCCAATCGCTTCCGCTGCGGGGAATGAAGAGTTCATTCCCTTCAATTGGTATCAGAGCTTTCTTTGAGTTTTGTTTAGAATTAAAATTGTGTATCGTGGGTATTTTAAGTTTATATATATGTGATATATATGGTTTGCAAAATTGATTGTTTAGGCATATTTGATTGGCATTAGATTTAAACCTTTTGATTAGATCAAATTGTAAAACCCATAAGGGTTAAGGATTTTTGTAATTTAATCTGTTCTTCAAAGAGATGGAGACAAGATGGCGGACGACTGTGATTTCGTTAGGCGGTGAAGATTCTTTGAAAGAAGGATTGATTTGCATATGCAACTTATTTGTTGAGGTGAGTCAAAGTGATGAATACAAAGTGCAAGTGGTGTACTCATTTAGCTTAAATGTTAGGCGGTGAAGACATTGATTCTGCTGAAGATTAATTCTTGAATTGAATTGATGAATTCTTTTTAAAATCTCAATTTGGAATTGAGTGTCTTCTCGAATTGAATTGATTTGATGAATTCTTATTAAAATCTCAATTTAGAATTGAGTAACTGAGAATAGAGTTTTTCAAATTGTTTGGACAATGGGTCTTCAATCTGTCACCATCGCCTATGCATTGCAGAAAGAGTTTGAGTTGACCAATCTGGTGGTTTGAGAAGCATATATTTTTTTTCAAAGGCGGGTGGATACTCAAGACAATTTTAGGGTTTCTAAATTTTGATGGATCAACAAAGGAAGGAAATTCGAAGACCAAGATATGTCTTGGATTTAAATTATTGTAATTTAAATTAGTTTTCAATTTCTTAGGATATGTCAAATATGCCGGTCAATTTTGCTGCGTTTTTTTTTAAATTTAATTATGCATGTTGATGTATGTTTTAAATTATGTTTGGTTGCATAAAGTATGTCATCTAGATTAAAATCCCACTATAGGTTAAGCATGATCATGCATTTTAATTATTTTTAAATATAATTGTTATATTTGGAATATTATGATTAAAATGCTTTCTAATTTGATTAGATGATTTCCTAATATGTTTATATTTCCATATCTTTCAATATAATTGTTATATTTTGAAATTTTAAATTAGGATACTTAAATAGGAATCCATATTTTTCTAATAAGGATTAGGATATGTTTTTCATTGGGAAATCTTTTCCAATGAGATTGGGAAATCATTTCCAATGAGATTGGGAAATCATTCGGAAATCTTTTCCAATGAGATTCGGAAATCTTTTCGATTGGGAAATCTTTTCCAATGAGATTCGGAAATCTTTTCGATTGGGAAATCTTTTCCTAGGATATTTTCCAAATAAGCTTAGGATATTTTCCTAATGAGATTAGATTTTTTTTTTCCTTATTTAAAAGATAATTTAATTCATTCTTTAAATAGTTTAAATATTTGAATTTAGTTTATCTTTTATTCTAATAAGATTAGAATATATGATAATCTTTAATTTTGTTTTAAAGGGTTTAAAATTGTTAAAAATTCAAGATTATCCATAAGGTGAATTAGTTTTTTAATAGGATTAAAAAACATGGCTTAAAATCAACTGAAGTTCATTGATCTAGTAATTAATAGTTAATTAAAGATTAATGAATTTGAAATAAAAATTGACTATAAGAGAACCCTGTCTAAGAAAGGTTACTCGGGTGAGGTACTTAAGTTGACTGAAAAGGAACACCTCTACTCGAGAACTGGCCTGGGGGTTGAATTAGTCAAATTTTATTTTATTTCATTAAGCTGACTCATAATGTGATTAGTTTTAAATAGTTTAATATACTTGGTAATTCACATTAAGATCAATCTAACCAACATAAGAGTTATGAAAGGGTAGATTGAAAAACTTAGATAAATGAGATTAGCCTAATTTGTCTAAGTAATAGAAAACCCTATTTCAAAATACTTAGTGGGAGAAAGACATATGTCAAAATAACCCTACGGTCTCTACCATAGATTCACAACGTGAGATTCATGTGAGGCCTCGAGGCGGCTTTGGACCGTCCCCCTACGGAAGGTGTTTACATGGGTCAATATCAGGGTGAATCTCTTGAGAAAGTATTTTTAAATAGTAAGTGGGAGATGGAAATGTGTCAACATATCCTACGGTCTCTATCATTGGTTCACAACGTGAGATTCATGTGGGGCCTCGCAGCGACTTTTGGACCGTCCCCCTACGGAAGGTGTTTACATGGGTCAATATCAGGGTGAATCTCCTGAGAAGGATAGGATTGTAATTTTATTTCCAATACTTGACCTACCCTACGGCGGCACTTGTTGGGATAAAATTATAAAATCTAAAATGATGGGTTACACTTATAAAGATCTCATTAAGGTTGTTAATGATTTTCTTGACCAAACTAATGGTAACTAAATGTTATAGAAATAAGAGTTATTTTGGGATAACACTTGGTTGAGATTGTCTCAGTTTAGTGAAGGAGCATTTGACCTACCCTACGGCGGCACCTGTTCTAACTCACTAAAGTATCATAGCATTAGAAATTAATGTTTTAGGGTTCATTTATCAAATTGTTTGTTTTCTATGCTGAAATTGAATGAATATTGATTGCATGTTGTTAAATAATATTTTTTTTTATATATTTCAATATTATGTCTATTTCTCTCAATTTTATTTTTCGTTGCTAATTTGTCAAATTGAGAAAATAATATCACTTGGAAAAATAATGTTAACACTATATAATAACAATGTAAATTTTATCTTTAATTTGTCTTTATTGAGAAACGTTCTCAAAAACCTGTTGCCAATGCTAATCGAATTGTTCATGAAGCACATGATTAATAAATCAATATAACGAGATGGCTTATACAAATTTTCTATTTGACATATTAGATGTCAAGCTAAGAAGATAAAGAAGATAACAACAACATATGAGATATTGTTGAAGTCAATAAAAGCTAGATTTAGATATTTATCTAAATAATCTCAAAAATTAAGTATTACCAAAATCCAAGAAAAGAAACCATATGACTGTAGCTAAAAGAAAATAGTTTCTAAATTAGCAAAGTAGTCATAATAAGAGGAATTTATGAAATACCTCTATAAGAAGAACATGGATAAAAGTAAATTTGATTTAGTAGATTTTTTCATTACCACTTATATAGTAGATTCAGATCCACTATTAAGATTTGTACTTCATTACACTTTATATAATTCTTGGAAAATACTTAATGATGTAGAATGATCTCTACTTGTTGGCACCAGAAAACTCATCTCAATTAATGTAGTGGGAGACATTAAGATGTCCATAAAAAATAATTGTTATTTAATGCTGAATATGGTGTTTTTAGTACCATAGGAGAAATTCAATTTCTCTAACTTTATTACTAATAAAATGTTTATACAGTATGAATATTTTAGTACTAAATTTTTATTTTCAAAATTGTTTGAAAAGTTCAGCCGAAAAATAAGAATAATTTATATGTGTTAAATTGTTAACATATAAAATACTACACAGTGAGATATTCAGGATTATAGATTCCAGAATATAAAGACAAATTATATTCTCCTAAAATATGATACCCGTCTTTGGCATTCAAGATTGATTCTGATCAATTTGAATAAAAAGACTACTACGAAGTGATTCTCTAAATGTTAGAGTTAATTACTTTATATGTCTTAAGATCTTGCCTTTCATGCAAGATAATTAATAGGTTTTTGTTGGAAAAGCCTACAGGCCAAAGAACACTGATGAATATTTCATATCACTCTAGCTGATGATTATTCAAGAAATAAGTATCGTAACCTAATGCAACATAAGTCTGAATATTTTGAAAAGTTCGAGGAATATAAGACTCAAGTTGAAGGTCAATTAGGTAAATCTATCAAAACACTATGATCAGATCACAGTGAAAAGTACAAGAACGTTATGTACTAAGACTAATTGATAGAAAATGAGATTTTGTCTCAACTCTAGCACAAAGTACAATTGTGTGAAATTGTGCTGTAAGAGAAGAAACAAGACCTTGTTAGACATGGTCAGAACAATAAAGAATTACACGCCATTATAAGACTCTTGTTAGGATATACAATATAGATTGTATAGTGAACATGATTCTATCTAAAAGGTGTCCATGAGACAACTTTGAGATTATAGAAGAGTAGTAAAGTTAGTTTACAACCCTTCGAGTTTTGAGAGTTTTAAGCATACATGCTGAAACTTGAATATGTTCAATAGTGTTGAAAAGTTGGTTCCAAGTGAAGCCACTAAAAAGTTAATAAAAGTTGTTAACAATTTAATTACATTTGATAGTCAAATGGATCCTAGTCATGAATTGGATAAGCCTCATCGTAGTGGGAGAGTTATGAGATGACCCGACCGTTACAAGAGCTTATATGAAGCCTAAGTTGTCAAATTAGATGACAAAATGTAGGGCTTCTTGACCTCAAAGTTGAAATGAGGGTCAATGACAAAGACTAGTAGACCAAAGTCATATAATCTCGAGATAGAGTAGATGTACTCATCTTTATCTAGAACTTGTAGATATTCGTGATGGGGTAAACCCCATAGGTTTTGAATATATCTACAAAAGTAAAAGATTTGTAAATAAGAAGGTATAGACCTTCAAAATAAGACTAATGACAAATATAGATGGAGAAAGTAAACTATGGATAAACTTTCTCATTTGTTGTCATATTAGAGTATATAAGCATTTCCTAATTCATAGTTGCATATGAGATATGTCAAGTGAAGGTTTAAGAAATCTTTTTTTGAAAATAAGTCTTAAAGAATGCATTTACAAATCAATTACATGAGTTCAATTTCAAAAATCAAAAGCAAAAGGTTTGCAAGAAGTAAAGGTTCATTTATGAAATGAATTTGATCACTATATTTTTGAATGTAAGGTTTGATAAAAGTATCAAAAACTATGACTTTGAATAAATATTAATGATATTGTATAGACAAGAAAATCATTAATTACTTAGTGGAATTTTCTCATATTTTATGGGGATGACTTATTACCCATTGTGAATGTTGTAAGATTTGAATCCAACATAAAATGTTGACTACCTAACCAATTCCAAATGAATGATTTAATTTACTGGATATGTCCTAAAATAGAGTTTTCGAGGACAAAATGTTATTTATGTCTCACACATCTTATATTGACAAATTTGTTGTCAAGTATATGATGTAGTACTTCAAAAAATGATAATGTATCATTCTTACATGAAGTTTAGATTGTCTAAGGAATAGTGTCCTAAGACATTTCAAAATGTTGAGAACATAAGATTGACTATCTATGTTTGAGTGGCAGAAAATCTAATGTACACTTGAGACATGACATTTGACAGTAAAATTGGTTAGCATTTATTAGTTAACCCAATGGTATGACCATTGCACGAAAACATAAAAACTTTTCTCAAAATATCTATGGATAAATTGAGAAATTATATTTTTGTGTATGAGGTTAAAGATTTGATCTTTACGAGATGCACTGGTTTTGACAAAGATTTATTGAAATCTATGTTTACCCTAGATGATGGAGTATGATATGCAAGTTAAATGTTCTTACTTATGAAGTAAATAACTTGCATAACTCAAATAATTTCTTATTGGTCTGAAAGATGTTTCAGATATAGTTAAGCCTAAAACGTTTTATGTAATGGCTAAACTTAAGAAACTTAGATAACATCAATACATAGGGTATCCTGAGAGAGAAAGAATCGTGGTAGGACCAAGATGACTTTTAATTGACAGTCGTTTTGATCTATATAAAAAGACTTTCCAGGCTAAAGTGTTTGAAAGCCACCTAGAATGTCTAGGATTATGAGCCATGTCTTATCTTCACTAGGGCAAGTGGGAGAACATGTTGGGTGTAGAGTATGCCCTAGGATACATGTCTCACCGGCTTTAGTGCAAGTGGGAGATTGTTGGGATTTATGCCCTAAAGCCTCGTAATTAATTAATAATTATTTGATAATTATTTTATTATTATTATTTGCAATTTATAATATTCATTATATAAATAAAATCCAAGGTTATTAGTGTAATCTTGAACTGTATGTAGTTGACATACGGGAGGATCATGTTCAAGTAATAACCTAAAGGGTCTATAGTATATGGATAAGGTTGGGTGCCTTATCCTGGTAACACTATTGATACGGCCCACTTTGTAATTGTTACAAATGATTTGATCCAAATCATTCATGTAGAGACATGTGAGTGGGGGTATCCTATACAATGAGTTTGTATAAGACTGGACCACGAAATATATAATCTCTCTTTATAAATCCGTTATTTGAGAAGATTAATATTTCACAGGATGATCATATGTGACTCGATCTTAATCCTCAGTGAGTTATGAACTCCTGCCTGTGAGGGCTCGTCCTTTGATTTGTATGGGTGAGAATGGCCTTTATAGCCGATTCAATAAGCCTACCATTTTGGGGACTTGACCAAATAGGGAGTTGGGAACATAAGTTTCACAAGATGGAATTCACTCCTTCCTATATAGGGAAAGTAGATGAGTAGTTCCCTTAAGTGCTGATTTCGGGACTTGAACAATGGGGCCCCACCCTCTCACTGGCTCGAGAGGGACTTCGTTTATGGTTGGACCATAACCAGGTTGTTCATCAGAGAATTAATGGTACTTAAGGTGTAAGATGTAATTACAGGGGTAAAACGGACTTTTGACCCAGCTGTAATTACGAACAACTCGTGAAAGATCGACTTGCATGTAATGGTTATATCCATGGACACAACTTGTCCTACAGTGCATAAGAGTGCAACTCTAGGCCTATAGTGGAGTGACCTAGAGTTAATGAATGAAAGTCAATTAATTAAAGAGTTTAATTAATTAATTTTGTATCATTGGAGCTTATAAATCTGTAGGTCCATAAGGTCCCCTTGCTAGCTCATAGTAACACTAAAAGGATCAATTTAGTTGAAAGAAAATTTGAAATATTCAAATTAATATTTAATATATTTGATATATTAAATGTAGAAGAGTAAAATATATTTATTGTATTTGATACATTAAATGTTAGAGGAAATAGTTTATGTATATGATACATTAATATTAAAAACTATATACTTATGTTATTTGAATGTGATTCAAATTGGTTTAAAGTATATTATAAAAGATTAATTTTATAATATTTGAATAAGATTCAAATAAATATAAAATACATATTTTAATATATTAGATATTAAAATGTATTTTATAAAATAAAATTAATTCCTAAAAGCCTTATTATAAATAAGACATTTAGGTTTAGCCAAAAGGTTGGCAAAACACACTACTCACCATCTGCAGAGAATTGTTCTCTCATTCTTTCCTTCGGCAGAGAATTGTTCTCTCATTCTTTCAAATAGCTCCCACAAGCCTTGATCCCGTGTTCGAGTCATAGCGAGGAAGATCTCGTGGAAAAGGGAACATAAGAAGATGATTCATCAAAGGTAAAATCTATATGCTTAACCTTGTTTTTAGTTTAATTCTAAACAAAACAAAAGATCGATTCCAATCTCTTCCGCTGCGGGGAATGAAGAGTTCATTCCCTTCAAATTTGGTGTTTCATGGCATTGAAAACATTCAATTCAAACACTTTTCCCTCATATTTAACAGACAAGGTACCTTCATGCACATCAATCTTAGTCTTAACAGTTTTCATGAAAGGTCTCTCTAATAAAACTAAAGCGGCAGACAGAGAATACTAATCCATATCCAGAACATAGCAATCAATAGGAAAAATCAACTTGATATGATCATGGACACCATAACAATGCCTCAAGGTCCAATAACAAGACCACGAGCCAAATCACTTAGAGAAACCATGAATACAAACACATACAAGGCTTAGTGACTTTGGCTAATGAAGAAGGAGAACCAACCAAGAAGAACTTCAATGTGTGGAAGGTTAGTTTGAAGGCGCCAAATTAATTACCAACCTTGGAGGGCCATGAGAACCTCGGATTACATCCACGAATTAGTGACTTTGGCTAAAGAAGGAGAACTCCCTCCATTGTACCAACTTCGGCTGCTTACAACTTTCTTATGTCTTCATGAAACATAGCTGAATTGGCTACCATTTTCAAGATCTTTGAAATATATTTCCAACCATATAAAGTACACTCCAATCCGAGCACTGAGGATGAAGTTATTTCCCAAATACCAAAGAGTATCCAATCTAGAAACTTTCCTTATATGATTATCCTCACTTTTATAGAATGTAATCTTTTTACTTTTGTAGTGTTTTGTCCGAAAATTATCAAGCTTTATGTTTAGGAAAGCCTTTGAATTATTTTAATTTAATTATTAGAATATGATTTATTTTCCCTAATTGTTTAGGGATGTTTTTACCTTAATAGTTCTAGGGGTTTTGTCTTGCTAAAGTAGACAATCATAAGGCTATATATATGCCTACATTCTCATTTGTAAGAACTTTTTGCGATACAATTTTATAAAAAGAGAAAATAGTTTCTTATTAAGTCGTGAGCTTGTTTCCTTGTGCATTGCACCCATCGTGGAATCATTCAAGGTTGGTTGCTCACCAAACTTGTGGAGTGTTTCCCACCTTGGATTGGATTAATCAATAGTCCAACTCCTTGGTCTTTCACCAAACAAAAGGTAACCTGGTATTGATTTGCCTTTCTAAACCTTTAAGCATATCGATTGTGCGACACAAGATTCGATTTTTGGTAGATTACTTGAGGATCTTTCCCTTTGTGGATTGCCTAGGCTCCAAACCTACTTGTCGTCTATATCATTTGGTATCCGAGCAAATACAAGATCAAATTCAAAAAGTTCAAAGACACAAGTGATCCGGAGGAGTACTACAATTGGGAAAAACAAGGAGACTATCTATTCAACCTCAATAATACTCTCACCGAGGAAAGAAAGGTAAGAATAGTTATCTCTCATTTTGACAATTATGCTCTAACATGGTGGGATAGTATTATAAACAGGCGATTTTGGCACTATGGGGACAATAGACCATTTGGTGAAGTTAAATCTTGGGATCATTTAAAGAATCTCATAAAGGACAAGTGTAACGCCCCTAGATTTCCATACACACCTGTTATGTCTCCAAAAGTGACTATTTTAGGACTTATTTGCTATAGAAAGATGTACACCCTTAAGCGTTTTTGGTAGAATTTAGCTTAAACTTGAACTTATATATGAAAATTAGTGGAATGAAGCTAAATGAGGACTTAGGTGTAAAAGGAAATAAAAGGAAACAAAAACAAAGCTAAAGACTTGAGATTTGCACATTGCTGAAGCATTGCGAAAACACTGCGGTTTCAGCAATGTTTTAATTGAAATCTGTTAAGTTGTCTAACCAATTTCTATTTTGTTACGATCTTTCAGCGATCCATTCCTTCTCCTGCTGCCACGTGGAAGGTCGACGTTCAGAATGGATGGTCCTCCTTGGCTGAAGACTACCTGCAAACCCTATAAAAGAAGGTCAAGATGGAAGGACAAAGACACACTCGAAAGGCGTAGAACTCTTCTTCAACGCAATTTCTCATTGTTTTCTCTCACGGGCGTTGGCGTGGAGGTTTTAGCTGGTGGAATCGATAATCTAAGAGGAAGAAGAGAGGAACTTTCATCTCTTCTGATTGGATTCATCCACGATCAAGCTTACCTTCGGTTGGCACCCGAGGCGTTGCGGCGAGGAGTTCACACGCATACTTTACCGCTTTCTGTTTCTGTTTTCATTGCTGGCTGTTGTTATTTCCCTTTTGTTTGCTACTCTAATTCATTTCGTCTCTTTCTGTTTAGCTTTAGTTGCTCAAAGTTGTTATTTGTTTAGTTCAAACTTTGGTTAATCAAAGCGTTATCGTTATTTCATCACTTCGCAAGTCTCCATTTCTTCTATTTGCTGTCGTATCTGCATAGTTACTGTTAAGCATGTTTTCTCCACCTATTCTTTCCATTCCATCTTCATCCATGAGTAACTAAACCACATGAGGGTATGCTAATGACAAGTCTATAGGTAGAAATACGTGAATCAAGCATGTAGGTTAGCTTCAAATGCATTGAATGTATGTAAGCTTCATCCCACGGGCAATTTCGATTGGCCATCCATTTTGTCCAAAGAACTCCTAACCTCTGGAAGGAGTAAGAGTTCAGAGTCGTACATTCATGCTAGCCTTTCATGGTAGCCAGAAACCGACCTAGGAATAGGCGTTTTCCTAGTACAAACCATTAACTTGCTGTTATAAATATATGCTTAAGGCCTTACTTGGACATGAGTAAACTAAAGGATCTAATGCATGAAATCAAAAGATACATGAGAATAAGTTAGTTTGATGCATGATGAGTTGATCTACTCCTTGAGAATCGTACGAAAAAGTCTATAGAGGAGTCGTTAGTAGCCCTTATTTCCCTACTTTACCCCTAATTCGTTGTTAGTAACATTGCTAGAAAATTGTTGTTTCCGCAATTTTCTTAGTTCAAATTTTTGCCTTAACCATTTCCTTCTTAGTTTGCTGTTTTGTAATTCTCTTCCCTCTACATTCGAGTTTAATTATTTACTTGCACTCGTTTAAGCTTTCATATCTCGCACGTTCCTTAATAGTTAGGAACTTTAAACTCAAATCTACCCCATTTAAACCACCCATTCTCACTTAACATCACACTTCGTTAGTAACTAAGAATAAATCTCTGTGGGAAATCGAATGAAAAAATACTTATTACTTGCTACAGGACCATGTATGCTTGCATGTTCTGAGTGCTCTACCATTGCATCTTTATTTTAAACATTGAGCACGCAACAAGTTTTTGGCGCCGCTGCCGGGGAAGGTGTTTAGTAAAAACGAAGTTTGTTAAGTTAGAAACACAAATCTCACTACCTATTGGAACTGATCTATTCTCATTTCTTTTGCAGGTACCATTGGGTTAGTTTATGAATGAGCATTCAAGTAGCGATCTAGAGTTCAATCCTGAGCCTGAAAGTTTACTTAGGGCCAGAAACAAAGCTAAGAAACGCCTCTTCAAACAACCCCTTGTAACTCAAAGTATTGCTGACTCCGCGGAGTCTTCGCAATTCTATCAAGTAGAAATGGATAGACCAATCCCAAATCCGGCACCTACCATTCGCAACCCCATCGAAATAGCGAATGACAAGGATAGTGCCATCCTCTCCTACTTAGTTCCCATGTCTGGGGAGCTAAACCCAAGCATCATACGCCCTGAGATTACTGCCAACTCATTCGAGTTAAAGCCAGTAATGTTCCAAATGTTGTCCACTGTGGGACAATTCTTTGGAGTGGAAAATGAGGACCCCCACAACCATCTAAGAAATTTCCTAGGAGTTAGTGATACCTTCCTTATCCCTGGAGTTTCCCAAGAAGCTTTGAGGCTTTACCTCTTCCCTTACTCATTAAGAGATAAAGCCAAAACGTGGTTAAATTCCTTACCCTCCGGATCAATTGTCAATTGGACAGATCTGGCTGAGAAATTCCTAGTCAAATACTTCCCACCTGATAGGAATTCTAACTTTCGTGATGACATAATTAAGTTCAAACAAGCTGAAAACGAGTCTCTTCACGAAGCTTGGACAAGGTTCAAGGACCTTTTTGCTTAAATGTCCACACCATGGCATTCCATGGTGTATTCAAATAGAAGTATTCTTTAAAGGATGCAACCCCAGCACAAGGCAAGTGCTAAACTCTTCAGCTGGTGGCTCCATGCTTTCAAAGAGTTACAATGAAGCCTATGAGATTTTGGAGAAAATCTCAACTTCCCACTATAGATGGTCAAATGATCCCGTAGAGCCTAGGAGAGCTCAAGACAAGGATGCACTCAGTGCAATGAGTAGCCAAATAAATGCCCTGACCAATCTAGTCAAACAAATGTCTCAAACCAATCTCCAATCTAGTGTCAACACCGCAGCAGCCGTTTGAATGGGTGCACCAACTAGTCAAGGTGAGACACTAATCTGTGGATTCTGTGGGGAAGGGCACCTGTATGAATACTGCCCTGGGAATCCAGCCTCAGTTTTCTATGTTGGAAGCCAACAAAAGCCTAGGAACAACCCCTACTCTAACACTTACCATCCTGGTTGGAGAAACCACCCAAATCTTTCTTGGGGTGGACAACAAAATGCTAACCAAGCTCAAAACCAACCAAGGCCGAGTGGAACACCTGGTTTCACTCCACAAAATAACCAATCCATGTACCAAAAACCATATAACCAACCAATAGGGTAATCAGTAGAAAATCTACTTAAGGAGTACATTGCAAAGAATGATGCTACCCTACAAAGTCAGCAAGCTACCCTTCGGAGCCTAGAGAACCAAATAGGGCAATTAGCCAATGAACTCAAGAGTAGGCCCCAAGGTAGGTTGCCTGCTGACACTGAAGTGCCTAGAAGGGATGGAAAAGAACAAGTTCAAGCAATTGAACTTCGCAGTGGAAGACCATTGGTGAGCAACATGGTAGAGCACTTTTGGGGTACTCCAATTTCAAGCTGTCAAGGCTTGCCAAAATAACATTTATAAATACCGAAACTACTGAGCTTTGCAGCTAGTGGTAACGGGTGTCGAACCACAGGGAACCTAAATTATTTCCTCCTAATTAAATTCTATTTGCTTTTATTTAAACTCAAACTAAAACGATAAAATAAAACATTAAAGTAAAGGGGGGATTGGTTATGGAAAAATAAAGTAAAGCATAAAAAGTAGCTAACGGAAAATTAAATCTAATTACATGTGCTCCTAATTTTAAGGGTCGGGGTTGACCTTGATGCGACTCGATTCATTGGGATTCAAACATACTTAGCAAAAACATAATTAAACACATAAACGGTTGCCCGGCAACCCTGAAGCAACCGGCCACATATAAATTAATCAGAATTTTCAATTCTAATTAAACGATGCTATTAATTAACTCGGATTGATCAGTTCTAAATTAACTAAAGCAGTAACTAGCATTTTATGACGAACATTCAATTAAACATCCTAAATGCTAATTGATTAACCGGCAACCCTGAAGTAATCAACATTCAAAACGTTTAATATGATACTTCGATTTGTTCTATTTCATCAAGATAAATTGCAACCAAGATCAACTGGAATCCAATGTTATCTATGGCTCGACTTATCCGTGTTACTTGGCGATTAAGAGAGGCACGGCATCATAATCTTTAACAATCAAACATGCTGGAAATCAAGGGTGCCTAGTCCTAAATCATTCAAACACATTCATGTGATATGCTTAGAAGAAATAAATGCCCAATCAGTCATGCTAAGCTCGAAATTAAAGATCTAAAACCCTCCTGAATCGCATCAAATTTAACCCCTAACCTCAAATTAGAGCACTTACCTTGCTCGGGATGAAAACCAAGCTAAATCCAACAAAATCTTACTTTGATATAGAAGAAAAGGGGAGAAAACCCCAAGAATTTGAGAGAGAAATCGGCCAAAACAAGCCAAACCCGAGAGAGAATGCCCTAAAAATCGTTAAAATATGGGTTTTATACAGTCGGAGCATCGAGACCCTACAGGCAGCGTCTCGACGCTCGTACGGAAATTTCCAGCGCCTGCTGTCGGGGTAGCGTCGAGACCCTACAGGCAGTGTCTCGACGCTACGTCTGTGCCTAAAGGAAAGATAACGGAAATTCTATCCTCCTCTGGAGTCGAACTCAGGCCTATCAACTTGCCAAATTCCTCCTGCACCACCAGCCCACTTATCACAATTGAGATATCATTTGATTAATTAATATACATAGTATAAACACTCAGAATGATTAATCAAAATTATTCTCTAAACGTTCTTTTAAGCTCTTAATTAATTCAATGGTCCGATTTACCCTTAAGTAATTAAATTATACAAAATATATTAATTAAGCACAATTAATTACTTAATTCGCAAGACTTAGGAGCTAAATATTAGCACTTTTTGAGTGCTATCAAAACCCCCAACCTAAATCTTGCTAGTCCTCGAGCAAGGAAAACTCTAAAATAGCTCCTAAGGACTATACATGCATGCTTCTAACTCAAATCTCGATGCTTTAAGAATCAAGACATTTACATAAACAAGTAAGCAATCGATCGCATGCACTTAATCAATGAACATGTCAAAAATTAACTACTACTCCCCTACGTGTGTGTGTGATAGCGAACCTCTCTTAAACCATGCAAGCTCGGAAAAACAACATGCTACAATTCATCTTGTTTTCCCCCTACTTCTAGCATTGAAGAACAGTCTATAGCTTAATCACATTAGAGAGAGTAATAAATTAAGAGACCTAAAAATTTTCTCATTCCTTTTTCTTTTCTTTGAGTACTTTGTACTCTTTGTTAAGGTTCTTTGAACCCAACTTTTTATTTTCTTTTTCTTTCCCATCCCGAGTTGCCTAACATGTCAAACTTAGGCCTAAGCTTCACATTTTTAAGGACTAACGCTCACTTCTTTAGCGCTAATAAGAAGGAGGAGCGCCTCGAGAGAATTTTCTTGCCAAACATGCTTTTCTATTTTTTTTTATTTAGTTTAGGCTAATAGCTTTGCTAACTCGATTAACCTATTACAAACACTCATGCAACAAAGCTTCCCTAGGGGTGCCTTTCGGGGTGACAACAAGAATCCATGCAACATGTGGTCAATCTAAGCATACGGAGTCTAAGAGAAGTTGCTAAGTGCTCTTTAGATGCAAGGGAGCAACAGAAAAAAAATTTAAATTTTTTGACATGGACCTAATTAGTGCAAACTACTTCATGCTAATCTAGATATGCAAATATGAAGATTCTAAAAACATTTCCTAGATTATCATTATTAGAAAGCATGCAAACAGAGTCCAAAACACTTCAAATTCTAAATCTACTCCTGCTCAACAACTACACATGAATCCAGCAGACAACTCCACCCCCAACCTTCGAGAGATACGTAGTATTCTATGTATCCATCCATCAGATAAAGCAATTAAAATTACAAAATTAAACGGAACAGAAAACCTCCCCTAAATTTCGCGAGGTGGGTGGTTGGAGTGGCGCGATCTTTGCCCATTATCTCGTTGTTTAGGCCAAACCCCTACAAAAGAAGGCAAACTACAAAAAGGAAAAACAAACAAATAAAATCTAACTAAGAGAAATTAAATGGTTCCCCGGCAACGGCGCCAATTTTGGTAGAGCACTTTTGGGGTACTCCAATTTCAAGCTGTCGAGGCTTGCCAAAATAACATTTATAAATACCGAAACTACTGAGCTTTGCAGCTAGTGGTAACGGGTGTCGAACCACAGGGAACCTAAATTATTTCCTCCTAATTAAATTCTATTTGCTTTTATTTAAACTCAAACTAAAACGATAAAATAAAACATTAAAGTAAAGGGGGGATTGGTTATGGAAAAATAAAGTAAAGCATAAAAAGTAGCTAACGGAAAATTAAATCTAATTACATGTGCTCCTAATTTTAAGGGTCGGGGTTGACCTTGATGCGACTCGATTCATTGGGATTCAAACATACTTAGCAAAAACATAATTAAACACATAAACGGTTGCCCGGCAACCCTGAAGCAACCGGCCACATATAAATTAATCAGAATTTTCAATTCTAATTAAACGATGCTATTAATTAACTCGGATTGATCAGTTCTAAATTAACTAAAGCAGTAACTAGCATTTTATGACGAACATTCAATTAAACATCCTAAATGCTAATTGATTAACCGGCAACCCTGAAGTAATCAACATTCACAACGTTTAATATGATACTTCGATTTGTTCTATTTCATCAAGATAAATTGCAACCAAGATCAACTGGAATCCAATGTTATCTATGGCTCGACTTATCCGTGTTACTTGGCGATTAAGAGAGGCACGGCATCATAATCTTTAACAATCAAACATGCTGGAAATCAAGGGTGCCTAATCCTAAATCATTCAAACACATTCATGTGATATGCTTAGAAGAAATAAATGCCCAATCAGTCATGCTAAGCTCGAAATTAAAGATCTAAAACCCTCATGAATCGCATCAAATTTAACCCCTAACCTCAAATTAGAGCACTTACCTTGCTCGGGATGAAAACCAAGCTAAATCCAACAAAATCTTACTTTGATATAGAAGAAAAGGGGAGAAAACCCCAAGAATTTGAGAGAGAAATCGGCCAAAACAAGCCAAACCCGAGAGAGAATGCCCTAAAAATCGTTAAAATATGGGTTTTATACAGTCGGAGCGTCGAGACCCTACAGGGTCGTACGGAAATTTCCAGCGCCTGTTGTCGGGGTAGCGTCGAGACCCTACAGGCAGCGTCTCGACGTTGCGTCTGTGCCTGAAGGAAAAATAACGGACATTCTGTCCTCCTCTGGAGTCGAACTCAGGCCTATCAACTTGCCAAATTCCTCCTGCACCACCAGACCACTTATCACAATTGAGATATCGTTTGATTAATTAATATACATAGTATAAACACTCAGAATGATTAATCAAAATTATTCTCTAAACGTTCTTTTAAGCTCTTAATTAATTCAATGGTCCGATTTACCCATAAGTAATTAAATTATACAAAATATATTAATTAAGCACAATTAATTACTTAATTCGCAAGACTTAGGAGCTAAATATTAGCACTTTTTGAGTGCTATCACAACACTAGAGAAACACCAAAGCGAGTAGAGAATGAAGAGTCTAGTGCTCCACTGGATTTTCTGCCGAACCATGATCAACCACCACCAAGCACATCCAGGGTGAGGCTGGAACCTATCATAGAGGAACCAGAAGAAATTCCAAGGCCTCCACCTGTCCTTAGGCGACCTGAAGTGCCTACATATGTGCCACCACCTCCATTTCCTAGAAGGCTAAAGAAAAAACAAGAACAGGAAGTGCACTTTAATAAATTTTTAGAAATTTTGAAGCAAGTGCATGTGAATATTCCATTTGTAGAGGTTTTGCAATCCATGCCTTCTTATGTTAAATTTTCGAAGGATATTATTACTAACAAAAAGATCATTGGTGAATTTGAAACAGTGAATCTTACTGAGGAGTGCAGTGTTATACTCCAGAACAAACTTCCAAAGAAGGAGAAGGATCCTGGTTCCTTCACCTTACCAGTCGAGTTGGGAGGCAAGCACGTGGGTAGAGCTCTTTGTGACCTGGGAGCCAGCATAAATCTCATGCCTTTATAACTATTCCGTCAGCTTGGGATAGGAGAAGCACGCCCTACTACTGTCACCTTGCAGCTTGCAGACAGATCCATAGCCTACCCTGAGGGTAAGATAGAGGATATCCTTGTCAAGGTTGACAAGTTCATTTTTCTTGCAGACTTCATCATTCTGGATTATGAAGCAGACAAGGAGGTCCTCATCCTATTAGGCAGGCCATTTCTAGCCACAGGTAGGGCCTTGATTGATGTCCAGAAAGATGAGCTCACCATGAGGGTTCATGATGAGGAGGTTAAGTTTAGTGTCTTTAAATCTCTAAGGTATCCTTCTGATTCTGAATCTTGTGCTAGTATGGATGTAGTAGATTCATTGATGGAAGAACAACTTGAGCATGAACTAAGGATTAAGCATGCTAATGACTATGTACAAGTAGATGTAACTGACTTAAACATTTCTGAAATAATGGATATACCTGTGGATAAACCTCAGCATGTTTGTATGACTAATGACTTGTCTGAAAGATCCATGAATCCATTGAAACCATCCATTGAGCATCCACCTCTCTTAGAATTAAAACCATTGCCTGATCATCTTAAGTATGCATATCTAGGAGAGCATGATACTTTGCATGTTATCATTTCGTCCAAATTAAGTGAAAAGCATGAAATTGCGCTAATATTGCTGCTTAAGCAACATAAAAAAGCTATTGCATGGACGATTGCTGACATTAGAGGTATTAGTCCTTCTTATTGCATGTATAAGATATTATTGGAAGAGGAACATACACCCAGAGTAGATCACCAACGTAGGTTGAACCCCTCCATGAAGTAGGTAGTTAAAAAAGAAATAATCAAATGGTTAGATGCATGTGTAATCTTCCCTATAGCCAACAGTCAGTGGGTGAGTCCAATTCAATGTGTGCCTAAGAAGGGGGGGATGACTGTAGTAGTTAATGAGAGTAATGAACTAATTCCAACTAGAACTATCACAGGATGGAGAGTCTGTATGGACTATAGAAAATTAAACAAAGAAACAAAAAAAGATCATTTTCCTTTACCGTTTATAGATCAGATGTTAGATAGGATAGCTGGCCGAGCCTACTACTGCTTCCTAGATGGTTATTCTGGATATAACCAAATTACCATAGACCCTGTGGACCAGGAGAAAACAACCTTTACATGTCCCTTTGGAACATTTGCTTTTCGCAGAATGCCTTTCGGCTTATGCAATGCACCAGCAACATTCCAAAGGTGTATGTTGGCCATCTTCTCTGACTTAGATGAATCCATGATAGAAATATTTATGGATGACTTCTCAGTCTTTGGTGATTCCTTTACAAATTGCTTAGAGAACTTAGGACAAGTCCTAGCTAGGTGTGAGGAGACCAACCTAGTCCTAAATTTGGAGAAATGCCACTTTATGGTGGAAGAAGGAATAGTCCTAGGTCATCGAGTGTCTAGAGCAGGAGTAGAGATCGATAGGGCCAAGATAGAGATAATAGAGAAGCTAGTGGAACCTCAGAATGTAAAAGCTATTAGAAGTTTCCTAGGGCATGCAGGTTTCTATAGGAGGTTCATTAAGAACTTCTCCAAGATCTCTAAACCTTTGTGTGAACTTCTAGAGCTTAACAAACCATTCATCTTCTCAAAAGAATGTTTCGTAGTCTGGACAACCCTTAAGGAAGCATTAGTCAAAGCACCTATTATAGTAGGACCAAATTGGGACCTACCATTTGAGATGTTGTGTGATGCGAATGACTATGCAGTAGGGGTTATGCTAGGACAAAAAATTGACAAACTAACACATCCTGTATACTATGCAAGTAAGACACTAAATGAGGCACAATGTAATTACACAACCACAGAAAAGGAAATGCTAGCTGTAGTATTTGCCTGCGAGAAGTTCAGGAATTATATTGTAGGCACTAGGACAATCGTGTACACTGATCATTCTGCACTAAAATACCTAATGAGGAAGGCGGATGCTAAGCCTAGGTTAATTAGATGGGTATTATTGTTGTAAGAGTTTGATCTAGACATTAGAGATAAGAAAGGATGCGAAAATGTGGTTGCTGATCATCTTTCTAGATTGCGGCATAATTGCGATAAAATTGCTGAACCAACAATTTCTGATGCCTTTATCGATGAGCATGTCTTTGTGTTAGCACATCGTGATAACGATGAGGAACCTTGGTTTGCTGATATTGCTAACTTCCTTGCCTCACAGGTACTACCAACTTTCAAGGGGGGGCAAGAAAAGAAGAGGTTTCTACATGAAGCTAGGAAGTTCATCTGGGACGATCTTACACTTTACAAGACTTGTGCAGATGGTTTACTAAGGAAGTGTGTGTCAGCTGCTGAAGCGAAGTTTGTGCTACAGCATTGCCATACATCTCCCTATGGTGGACATTTTGGTGGCCAAAGAACAGCTGCAAAGGTGTTCCAGAGTGGCTACTATTGGCCCACGATCTTCAAAGATGCCCACGGCTATGCACACAGCTGCGATGAATGTCAAAGAACAGGTAACCTTAGTCGAAAGGATGAGATGCCTCTCACCTACATCTTGGAGTTGGAGCTCTTTGATGTGTGGGGCATCGATTTCATGGGACCATTCCCCCCATCTGCAGGTAATCTTTATATACTTGTAGCTGTAGACTATGTATCTAAATGGGTAGAAGCCATAGTATGTCCATCGAATGATGTCAAAACAGTAATTAAGTTCCTTAATAGGCATATCTTTACAAGGTTTGGTACACCCCGTGCTATAATTAGTGATGAAGGGACGCACTTTATTAATAAAGCTATGGAAAAGGTGTTAGCTAAGTACAATGTTAGACATAGAGTAGCAACCCCTTATCACCCACACTCAAATGGACAAGCTGAAATATCTAACAGGGAGATTAAAAACATACTCGAAAAAGTGGTCAAACCTAATAGAAAAGATTGGGCTTTTAAGTTAGATGATGCACTTTGGGCATATAGGACTGCATAGAAAACACCCCTAGGTATGTCTCCTTATAGGCTTGTATACGGGAAAGCATGTCATTTACCCTTCGAGTTGGAAAGCAAAGCCTTTTGGGCCTTAAAAGAACTGAATTATTGCGTTACTGATGCGGGAACATTGTGGTCTCTGCAATTACATGAGCTCGATGAGCTGAGACATATGTCCTACAAAAATGCCAAAATGTATAAGGAAAAAACTAAAATTTTGCATGATAGTAGACTTAGGATTAAGGACTTTAAGAAAGGCCAGCATGTCTTATTATTTAACTCAAGGTTAAGATTATTTCCAGGCAAACTTAAGTCCAGATGGTCAGGTCCTTTTGTGATAACTAACGTGTTTGTTCATGGTGCGATTGAGATTAGAAACCTGCAGCACAGGCAACCGTTTTTGGTTAATGGTGCACGATTGAAGCATTACTACGAGGAAGGAGATGTGAAGACACTCTCGGCCTTCCTCTTATCTGAAGCTTAAGAATCAAATCGAGAGGGGATGAGTGACCACTGTGCTCATCCAACAGAAGGCTATGCCTTAGTTTTTTTTCTAGCATTTTTTGGTTTATGTTTTAGGTGTTTATTTGTGATTTTATTTACGGATTTTGTTGTAATTGTTGGGATTTATGCCCTAAAGCCTCGTAATTAATTAATAATTATTTGATAATTATTTTATTATTAATATTTGCAATTTATAATATTCATTATATATATATATATAAATAAAATCCAAGGTTATTAGTGTAATCTTGAACTGTATGTAGTTGACATACGGGAGGATCATGTTCAAGTAATAACCTAAAGGGTCTATAGTATATGGATAAGGTTGGGTGCCTTATCCTGGTAACACTATTGATACGGCCCACTTTGTAATTGTTACAAATGATTTGATCCAAATCATTCATGTAGAGACATGTGAGTGGGGGTATCCTATACAATGAGTTTGTATAAGACTGGACCACGAAATATATAATCTCTCTTTATAAATCCGTTATTTGAGAAGATTAATATTTCACAGGATGATCATATGTGACTCGATCTTAATCCTGAGTGAGTTATGAACTCCTGCCTGTGAGGGCTCGTCCTTTGATTTGTATGGGTGAGAATGGCCTTTATAGCCGATTCAATAAGCCTACCATTTTGGGGACTTGACCAAATAGGGAGTTGGAAACATAAGTTTCACAAGATGGAATTCACTTCTTCCCATATAGGGAAAGTAGATGAGTAGTTCCCTTAAGTGCTGATTTCGGGACTTGAACAATGGGGCCCCACCCTCTCACTGGCCCGAGAGGGACTTGGTTTATGGTTGGATCATAAACAAGTTGTTCATTAGAGAATCAGTGGTACTTAAGGTGTAAGATGTAATTACAGGGGTAAAACGGACTTTTGACCCAGCTGTAATTACGAACAACTCGTGAAGGATCGACTTGCATGTAATGGTTATATCCATGGACACAACTTGTCTTACAGTGCATAAGAGTGCAACTCTAGGCCTATAGTGGAGTGACCTAGAGTTAATGAATGAATGTCAATTAATTAATGAGTTTAATTAATTAATTTTGTATCATTGGAGCTTATAAATCTGTAGGTCCATGAGGTCCCCTTGCTAGCTCATAGTAACACTAAAAAGATCAATTTAGTTGAAAGAAAATTTGAAATATTCAAATTAATATTTAATATATTTGATATATTAAATGTAGAAGAGTAAAATATATTTATTGTATTTGATACATTAAATATTAGAGGAAATAGTTTATGTATATGATACATTAATATTAAAAACTATATACTTATGTTATTTGAATGTGATTCAAATTGGTTTAAAGTATATTATAAAAGATTAATTTTATAATATTTGAATAAGATTCAAATAAATATAAAATACATATTTTAATATATTAGATATTAAAATGTATTTTATAAAATAAAATTAATTCCTAAAAGTCTTATTATAAATAAGACATTTAGGTTTAGCCAAATGGTTGGCCAAACACACCACTCACCCTCTGCAGAGAGAATTGTTCTCTCATTCTTTCAAAGAGCTCCCACAAGCCTTGATCCCGTGTTCGAGTCATAGCGAGGAAGATCTCGTGGAAAAAGAAACACAAGAAGATGATTCATCAAAGGTAATTGTACATATGCTTAACTTATTTTTTAGTTTAATTCTAAACAAAACAAAAGATCGATTCCAATCGCTTCCGCTGCGGGGAATGAAGAGTTCATTCCCTTCAATTGGTATCAGAGCTTTCTTTGAGTTTTGTTTAGAATTAAAATTGTGTATGGTGGGTATTTTAAGTTTATATATATGTGATATATATGGTTTGCAAAATTGATTGTTTAGGCATATTTGATTGGCATTAGATTTAAACCTTTTGATTAGATCAAATTGTAAAACCCATAAGGGTTAAGGATTTTTGTAATTTAATCTGTTCTTCAAAGAGATGGAGACAAGATGGCGGAGGACTGTGATTTCGTTAGGCGGTGAAGATTCTTTGAAAGAATGATTGATTTGCATATGCAACTTATTTGTTGAGGTGAGTCAAAGTGATGAATACAAAGTGCAAGTGGTGTACTCATTTAGCTTAAATGTTAGGCGGTGAAGACATTGATTCTGCTAAAGATTAATTCTTGAATTGAATTGATGAATTCTTTTTAAAATCTCAATTTGGAATTGAGTGTCTTCTCGAATTGAATTGATTTGATGAATTCTTATTAAAATCTCAATTTAGAATTGAGTAACTGAGAATAGAGTTTTTCAAATTGTTTGAAGAACAATGGGTCTTCAATCTGTCCCCATCGCCTATGCATTGCAGAAAGAGTTTGAGTTGACCAATCTGGTGGTTTGAGAAGCATATATTTTTTTTTCAAAGGCGGGTGGATACTCAAGACAATTTTAGGGTTTCTAAATTTTGATGGATCAACAAAGGAAGGAAATTCGAAGACCAAGATATGTCTTGGATTTAAATTATTCTAATTTAAATTAGTTTTCAATTTCTTAGGATATGCTAAATATGCCGGTCAATTTTGCTGTATTTTTTATTTAATTATGCATGTTGATGTATGTTTTAAATTTTAATTGATTGCATAGAGTATGCCATCTAGATTAAAATCCCACCATAGGTTAAGCATGATCATGCATTTTAATTATTTTTAATATAAGTGTTATATTTGGAATTTTATGATTAAAATGCTTTCTAATTTGATTAGATATTTCCTAATATGTTTATATTTCCATATCTTTAATATAATTGTTATATTTGGAAATTTTAAATTAGGATACTTCGTTTCATAATAGGAATCCATATTTTTCTAATAAGAATTAGGATATCTTTTCCTAGAGTGATTTTTTTTTCGAAAATTGGGAAATCTTTTTCTAATAAGATTGGAAAAATTGGGAAATCTTTTCCTAATTGTGAAATATTTTCCATAAGGTAGGATATTTTCCAAATGAGCTTAGGATATTTTCCTATGAGATTAGATTTTTTTTCCCTATTTAAAAGATAATTTAATTCATTATTTAAATAGTTTAAATATTTGAATTTAGTTTATCTTTTATTCTAATAAGATTAGAATATATGATAATTTTTAATTTTATTTTAATGGGTTTAAAATTGTTAAAAAATCAAGATTATCCATAAGGTGAATTGGTTTTGATGGAGCGTTTTACCGCAGCGGAACGCGATTTCAGACCGATGATACTCTAATTTCATCAATTTAACAAATAGAAAACATGCTCAAAGCGACGGAAATAAGTAATTAGAAATACATACCCTTGTAGCTCCAATTTCTTCAAGTCCGCCGGCCGTTCCTCGTCACGAACTCTTCCGACCTCTTCTCACGAACGCCCCGAGGACCACCCGAGGTAGTCCCGCTATCCTCGGCGCCGAGCAACGGTGTTGTGGGACACCGAAAAGAAGAGAAAAGAAAAGTAAAAGAAGGAGAAGAAGAAGATGGAATGCAGAGAGCAAAATGAAAAAAAAAACTCAATTCAATTAATGAATTCACTTTTTTTTCATTTTACGTATACCCTTTTTTTTTTTTTTTTTTTTTTTTTTTTTTTTTTTTTTAAGCCAAAGGACACTTGCATCACATGCAAGTGTCCAGCCACAATTATATATATATATTTATATATATTTAATATTTATTTAAAAAAGAAATTCAAATAAATATAATATATATATTTTTTTATTAATTAAACTTTTTAATTAATAAATATATATATTTTAATTAATTAAACTTTTTAATTAATTAAAATTATTTAATTCAATATCAAATATTAATTAAATAATATGACTAAACTCGGTTTTCCGAAAACCGACTTTTTACGCATGAATCCTATTCATGTTTTTGACCATTCCCATATTTAAATCATATTTAAATATGTCCATCCTTCTTCCAAAAAAATCGAATTTGAACAATTCAAATTCTTTTCATTTTCTTTTATTTTCTCTTATATTGTTGCACGGCGTTATCCGAGCTAGCCAGGAGAACCTAAAGGACCTACAGATCATGAGCTCCAACGATACGAGATTTATTCGGTCAAAACTCTTTTAACCCGAATCAATCAACTTTCGTTAACCCCCGGAGACTCCACTATAGTCCGAGGGTTGCACTCTCCTCACTGTAGATATATTATGTCCTCTGATATAACCGTCACTGGCAAGTCGACCCTTCACAGGTTGTTCGTAATCACAGCTGGGTCATTTAAACCGTTTAACCCCTGCATTACATCTTGTTCCTTAAGTACCACTGACACCTCTAATGAACAATAGATCTGTGGTCCAACCATCAGATCAGTTAACCCTCTCATCACATGAGAGAGTGATTGTTCAAGCCTCGAAGTCAGCTATTAAGGGAACAACCTATCTACTAACCCTTAAGAGCGGGTTAGGAGTGAACTCCAATCTTGTTGTACTATGTCCCCAGCTACCTATTCGACTTTATCCTCAAGATGGTAGGCTTATTGAGTCGGCGCTAAAAGGGCCACTCTCACCCGTGCAAGTCAAAGGATACTATCGAATAAGCAGGAGTTCATAGCGAGCTCAGGATTGAGATCGAGTTACCTAGGCCATCAATATGTATAAGTCGGTCTCATCAGTAAACGGAGTTATAAAGAGAGAGCGACTTAATACGCGGTTCGATCTTGTGTAAACTCTTTACACAGGACGCCCTCACTTCTCACATCTCCATGTGAAACGATTCAGATCACATTGTTCTGTACAATACAAAGTGAGCCGCATCCAATAGTGTTACCAGGATAAGGTACCCAGCCTTATCCGTATACTATAGACCGTTTTGACTGACTACTTGAGCCTGATCCACAATCATGTCATACATGAGGCTCAAGTACTCATATTCAGCCAAGGGTGTTGGTCATTGGTATAGGTTAAACCAAACACGTTTCACTTTATTCCAGTAAACTCTTTTACTGAATAAAACTAATAACTCTTTATTCTAAATAGAATCTTTACAAACATAACAGTTTACAAACCACGAGTTTTAGGACATAAAACCCAACAAACTCCCACTTGGACTTAAACGTCCGTGGTGTACATGTTAGGTGGAGAAAACTAATATATCATATATCAGAAGCTTTCTCCCACTGTCCTCTCCAGCAACTCGGAGCCCTAGACTCTTCTAGGTGTCTCTCAAACACTTTAGCCATGAGAGACTTAGTAAACTAATCAGCATGAAGTACTACGAGACTTTCCATGTGACCATCACATCTCCTCATAGCACTATCTGCGAGCTCAACTTATAAACCTATTGCTGCTTCACAAGCTGCAAATAGACTTAGCTACCAACGAGGAATCAACAATACAACTCTTGTATTCTACTCCTCTAAGTACAAGGACAAAACTTTAACCGGAATCCAATCCAATTGGACAAATAATACTGACAGTTCCCACTGCATAGCACATATCGGGTCATGTATCTCAAAAGATACATCTGACCTCCAATATGTAAATGCACTTGGGTGCATCCAGTATCCTCAATACTTGAGGTGTCTCAGGAAACCATTTCCATAGAACATCGAATATTGACAACAACTTGTCAATAAAAGATTTTAGAGACAACACTAGCGATTTGTTCTTACGCATCAGATCAATCTGAATCCTTAGAACAAACTAAGCCTACCTCCAGATCAACTATTTGGGAGTGGGTCGCTAGTTTATGCTAAAAGTCAGAAATAGATCCTACATCATTCTCAATGATCAGGACAAAATTATGGGAATATATTATGAAAGCTTTAACATTGATTAAACACTTGTCCAACAAGTTTTATCAATGTAATGTTCAAAACCATAAGATTTGAAAAACAAACCTTATAAATCAGAATATAGATGCTTATTTCAATTCATAAATGGATTGAAGAAGCTCGCAAACGATTTGCTCTTAATCCTGAAAAATGTATCTCCCTGGTTAAGACTAATAGATACTCTATCAAGATAGCTAGTCTTGATATCCATATGTCTTGTTCTATCAGATAGAACAGGGCAATGGATACGAGTATACTATATAACTTATATCTGACAACAAGAGATGAAGTTAATACACAATTAACCTCTTTTCTTCGGGACAATCCCTTTGCCAGAAAGTCAAGTCTTAGAGGTTTTCACCTCATAGAATTGGTCTGTAAACCTCTTGAAGATTCATGGTTTTGAGCCACTGGTTCTTGTTTATGAACTCACTGTCATTATCAATATGATAACTAGAGTCATAAAACAAACTAATACAGCAGGCCGAATTATCTCATAATTCTCCCACTGCATCAAAGCTTTCTCAACATTTGAGAAGAACCAGTTAAACTAACAACCATTGTTAATTTATAATTTAGCTTTCAATATAAAATAAGATAAGTCTTAACACTTTAGTTGTTACCAAGTTTAATAGAACACTACTTGTATACATCTTTTGTGAAATGAACCATTCATTTATAAAAACAAAAGATACTATATACATAAAGTGTTCAACAAAAACTTGAGTTTATAGACAATAATTACAACAGTTGAAATTATTTCTATACAGACAACTAAACAAACAAGCAAGCTCCCACTGTATAAACTGCGTAGACGTCTTCAAAAGTCGTCTTCGTCAAGAAACAGGCAGACAGGAACTAGTTTCCTGAAAAGAATAACAAACATTATTAGTGGTTCCTGAATCAACATTCAGGTATGACAATCATATCCCACATGAAATGTTTAGACAGAAGATAAATCATATTTACCTTGTCGTTCATTCTGTGCCTTTTTCTCCGCAAGGTATTTAGGGCAGTTTCGCTTCCAGTGCCCTTCTTCACCACAATGAAAACACTTTCCACTGTGTGTAGCTTTAACCTTGCCTACAGCTGGGGTTTTGCCCTTCCTAGCACTTCTCTTCTTCTTGTGAATAATCTTATTACTCACAGTAAGAGGTTCAGATTTAGTCCCAGACCCAGACCCTTTCTGGAACTTCACAGAAGTGGTAACATTTACCTCCTTCTCCTTTCCTTTCGAGGTATGCAGGGACTGATAAATCTGAAGTTCGTTCAGAAGAGACGTCAGATTGTATTCTATCTTGTTCATGACCATATTGGCCCTGAAGTGCAGGAAACTCTTCGGAAGAGATTCCAAGATAAATCCAACCTGACCTTGTTCGTCGACGGTTGCCCCATTTACTTCGGCTGTATTGAAGTACACCATCATGTTAAGGACATGTTCCCTAACAAAGGTTCCTTCAGCCATACGGCAATTGTAAATGTGCTTGAGGGCTTCATACCTAAGAGATGAGGAAGGCTTTCCAAACATCTCTTGTAGTGAAGCCATGATTTCCTTAGCGTAAACCATCCCCTCATGCTTCCTTGACAAAACATCAGATATGCTTGCCAAGATATAAACTCGAGCTTTATCGTTAGCTCGAATCCAACCATCATACGCTTCACGAACAGTTCGTGAGCCATTTGAACTAGGAACCGGAGGACACTCCTCCGTTAAGACAAATCTTAGGTTGTCGAGAACCAAAACTGCATTAAGGTTCGACTTCCACGTCCAAAAATTTTCACCGGTTAATTTGTCGTGAGCTAACAACTGTATAAAAGAGTTCGACATGCTGAAAAAGAATGTAAATCTATTAGTGAAACGGTTTTAACCTATTTAAACCAATTAAGAGATTTAGCAGCAAATAAAGTACCCAAACTCTTTATTTACATGCAACGATACTTTAGTGAGTTAGAATGATCGCTACCTAAGGGTAAACGAGCACTCCTTCACTAAACCAAGACATTCTTGACTAAATGCTAACTCCAGAATAACTCATATTCCTATAGCATCTTAGTTATCGTTTTTGGTCAAGATTTACTAACTCCTTAGCAAATCTCGTAAGTGTGACCCTCCATTTTTAGAACGCACAGGACGGCCCCAACAGTGCAACCTAAGGGAATGTCAGAGTTGGGAATGGCCCTATGTTTCTTTATCCATAAATGGTGATTGACTTGTTCAACTCCCATGAAACGACCCTCCTAAGGGATTGGTGCCACCAAGGGCACCTTGCAGGCGGAACATGGGAATCTCACGGTTCAATCCAATGGAGGAGACCATAGGATGTACTGACGTACTTCCTTCTCCCACTTACTATAGATACTTACTCCATTCACCTTGCTATTGAAAGTTGCAAATACCATCCTAAGGGGGTTGCCACATTAGCAACACGAGGCCGAGCAAAATTCTCACGTTGTGAACTATACAGAGTGCGTAGCAGGAGAGGGATATATCATATATTCCTTCTCAACACAACTACTAAGCATCATAGACAGTGATTTTTAGGGTAAACTACTCAGGTTTTATCCGGCTAAGAAAATAAAACCTTAAGTCTAGGCAAACTATTCACCTGAGATGTCTAGGTTATAAACACTTTACTAACCTCACACCTATAATGCATGCTCATAAAGCTGGTTAACTTTACTCAAGTACCGGATAGTCCCCAGGTAGGAGGTGTTCCGTAAACCGTCAGCTTAAATACCTCCAACCTCGAACAGGATTTCACCGGGTGAGTTTCTCATAACCTTAGCATTTACGAGATATCGACCTATTCATCTAATGAACCAGATCGACTCATTTAACCCTAAATGAACATGCTTTTATTTGTTATAGATTTTAAAAGTCTAAGTCATTTTTACAACGCTTGCAAAAACTAGACTTTCTATAATAACAAACTTCTATATGCTTCTCAAACATACATTCGCTAAGGCATGGCAAGTTGAATATTTAACTTCATAATCAATATAACACTTATATCGATTATGCTCTTTAAACATACAACTCCTAATTCATAAATTAATATAACACTTATATCAATTTTTAATGAATTAAGCATGCATCCTATACATTATAACAATTATAACATACAATGCATAAAACTAATGTTGGATGTTTTAATTTCATAATTAATATAACACTTATATTAATTATTCTATTAAGTAAACAACATCAAATTCATGAATTAATATAACTCTTATATTAATACTCATGAATTAAACATGCATATACATTGCAACACTTATAATATACAATATGCATAAAACTAGGATAACCAATGTTGTAAGTTCAATTTCATAATTAATATAACGCTTATATCAATTTCTCTATTAAACTAACAACATCCAATTCATGAATTAATATAACTTTTATAATAATTCTCATGAATTCCTAAATATGCATACTATATATTATAACACTTATAACATATTTACTATGCATGGAGCATGCTTCCTATGGTGGGATTTTAAATCTATATGGCATACGATATGCACATACAAACATGGAATTTAATTAAAACAAACATTCGCAATGCATAATTAATTAAACACACTAAAGTGGATCGATTTTGGCATTTAGCAAGCAATAACTAATTTATTACAAGCTTGAACAACAAGCTAAGTCTTGAGCCGACTTCGAACTCTTCGCACCGCTTTTGACCAGCTTGCTTCCTCCGAACGCTTCGGCCAATTTCTCTTCGAATTTCTCCTCGTAATGCCCAGAACGAGTTTGAACTTATACCGAACATTTCGGCGAGCTCAAAACTCGAGCTTCTTTCACAAAGAAACCTATATGGACTCTAATGACTCTAAAAATACAGACTCTTCCGCACGCATTAAAGCCCATACATTCTCGGGCAATTACAAATAATGAAATTAAAAAAAAAAAAAAACAATGCCAAAATCGATATTCACTTTAGACATCCATTCAGAAACAATTTCTAAATTAAAATACCCACCACTTAAATTGATGCAAATTGAGTTAATCACAAAATCGCTCTGATGCCAATTGATGGAGCGTTTTACCGCAGCGGAACGCGATTTCGGACCGATGATACTCTAATTTCATCAATTTAACAAATAGAAAACATGCTCAAAGCGACGAAAATAAGTAATTAGAAATACATACCCTTGTAGCTCCAATTTCTTCAAGTCTGCCGGCCGTTCCTCGTCACGAACTCTTCCGACCTCTTCTCACGAACGCCCCGAGGACCACCCGAGGTAGTCCCGCTATCCTCGGCGCCGAGCAACGGTGTTGTGGGACACCGAAAAGAAGAGAAAAGAAAAGTAAAAGAAGGAGAAGAAGAAGATGGAATGCAGAGAGCAAAATGAAAAAAAAAACTCAATTCAATTAATGAATTCACTTTTTTTTCATTTTACGTATACCCCCTTTATTCTTCTTTTTTTTTTTTTTTTTTTTTTTTTTTTTTTTTTTTTTTTTTTTTTTTTTTTAGCCAAAGGACACTTGCATCACATGCAAGTGTCCAGCCACAATTATATATATATATTTATATATATATTTAATATTTATTTAAAAAAGAAATTTAAATAAATATAATATATATATTTTAATTAATTAAACTTTTTAATTAATTAAAATTATTTAATTCAATATCAAATATTAATTAAATAATATGACTAAACTCGGTTTTCCGAAAACCGACTTTTTACGCATGAATCCTATTCATGTTTTTGACCATTCCCATATTTAAATCATATTTAAATATGTCCATCCTTCTTCCAAAAAAATCGAATTTGAACAATTCAAATTCTTTTCATTTTCTTTTATTTTCTCTTATATTGTTGCACGGCGTTATCCGAGCTAGCCAGGAGAACCTAAAGGACCTACAGATCATGAGCTCCAACGATACGAGATTTATTCGGTCAAAACTCTTTTAACCCGAATCAATCAACTTTCGTTAACCCCCGGAGACTCCACTATAGTCCGAGGGTTCCACTCTCCTCACTGTAGATATATTATGTCCTCTGATATAACCGTCACTGGCAAGTCGACCCTTCACAGGTTGTTCGTAATCACAGCTGGGTCATTTAAACCGTTTAACCCCTGCATTACATCTTGTTCCTTAAGTACCACTGACACCTCTAATGAACAATAGATCTGTGGTCCAACCATCAGATCAGTTAACCCTCTCATCACATGAGAGAGTGAGCGCTCATTGTTCAAGCCTCGAAGTCAGCTATTAAGGGAACAACCTATCTACTAACCCATTAAGAGCGGGTTAGGAGTGAACTCCAATCTTGCTGTACTATGTCCCCAGCTACCTATTCGACTTTATCCTCAAGATGGTAGGCTTATTGAGTCGGCGCTAAAAGGGCCACTCTCACCCGTGCAAGTCAAAGGATACTATCGAATAAGCAGGAGTTCATAGCGAGCTCAGGATTGAGATCGAGTTACCTAGGCCATCAATATGTATAAGTCGGTCTCATCAGTAAACGGAGTTATAAAGAGAGAGCGACTTAATACGCGGTTCGATCTTGTGTAAACTCTTTACACAGGACGCCCTCACTTCTCACATCTCCATGTGGAACGATTCAGATCACATCGTTCTGTACAATACAAAGTGAGCCGCATCCAATAGTGTTACCAAGATAAGGTACCCAGCCTTATCCGTATACTATAGACCGTTTTGACTGACTACTTGAGCCTGATCCACAATCATGTCATACATGAGGCTCAAGTACTCATATTCAGCCAAGGGTGTTGGTCATTGGTATAGGTTAAACCAAACACGTTTCACTTTATTCCAGTAAACTCTTTTACTGAATAAAAGTAATAACTCTTTATTCTAAATAGAATCTTTATAAACATAACAGTTTACAAACCACGAGTTTTAGGACATAAAACCCAACAGGTTTTTAATATATGATTAAAAACATTGCTTAAAATCAATTGAAGTTCATTGATCTAGTAATTAATAGTTAATTAAAGATTAATGAATTTGAAATAAAAATTGACTATAAGGGAACTCTGTCTAAGAAAGGTTACTCGGGTGAGGTACTTAAGTTGACTGAAAAGGAACACCTCTACCTAAGAACTGGCCTGGGGGTTGAATTAGTCAAATTTTATTTTATTTCATTAAGCAGGCTCATAATGTGATTAGTTTTAAATAGTTTAATATACTTGATAATTCACATTAAAATCAATCTAACCAACATAAGGGTTATGAAAGGGTAGATTGAAAAACATATGTCAAAATCACCCTACGGTCTCTACCATAGATTCACAACGTGAGATTCATGTGAGGCCTCGAGGCGGCTTTGGACCGTCCCCCTACGGAAGGTGTTTACATGGGTCAATATCAGGGTGAATCTCTTGAGAAAGTATTTTTAAATAGTAAGTGGGAGATGGAAATGTGTCAACATATCCTACGGTCTCTATCATTGGTTCACAATGTGAGATTCATGTGGGGCCTCGCGGCGGCTTTTGGACCGTCCCCCTACGGAAGGTGTTTACATGGGTCAATATCAGGGTGAATCTCCTGAGAAGGATAGGATTGTAATTTTATTTCCAATACTTGACCTACCCTACGGCGGCACTTGTTGGGATAAAATTATAAAATCTAAAATGATGGGTTACACTTACAAAAATCTCATTAAGGTTGTTAATGATTTTCTTGACCAAACTAATGGTAACTAAATGTTATAGAAATAAGAGTTATTTTGGGATAACACTTGGTTGAGATTGTCTCAGTTTAGTGAAGGAGCATTTGACCTACCCTACGGCGGCACCTGTTCTAACTCACTAAAGTATCATAGCATTAGAAATTAATGTTTTAGGGTTCATTTATCAAATTGTTTGTTTTCTATGCTGAAATTGAATGAATATTGATTGCATGTTGTTAAATAATTTTTTTTTTTATATATTTCAATATTATGTCTATTTCTCTCAATTTTATTTTTCGTTGCTAATTTGTCAAATTGAGAAAATAATATCACTTGGAAAAATAATGTTAACACTATATAATGACAATGTAAATTTTTTCTTTAATTTGTCTTTATTGAGAAACGTTCTCAAAAACCTGTTGCCAATGCTAATTGAATTGTTCATGAAGCACATGATTAATAAATCAATATAACGAGATGGCTTATACAAATTTTCTATTTGACATATTAGATGTCAAGCTAAGAAGATAATGAAGATGACAACAACATATGAGATATTGTTGAAGTCAATAAAAGCTAGATTTAGATATTTATCTAAATAATCTAAAAAATTAAGTATTACCAGAATCCAAGAAAAGAAACCATATGACTGTAGCTAAAAGAAAATAGTTTCTAAATTGGCAAAGTAGTCATAATAAGAGGAATTTATGAAATACCTCTATAAGAAGAACATGGATAAAAGTAAATTTGATTTACTAGATTTTTTCATTACCACTTATATAGTAGATTCAGATCCACTATTAAGATTTGTTCTTCATTACACTTTATATAATTCTTGGAAAATACTTAATGATGTAGAATGATCTCTACTTGTTGGCACCAGAAAACCCATCTCAATTAATGTAGTGGGAGACATTAAGATGTCCATAAAAAATAATTGTTATTTAATGCTGAATATGGTGTTTTTAGTACCATAGGAGAAATTCAATTTCTCTAACTTTATTACTAATAAAATGTTCATATAGTATGAATATTTTAGTACTAAATTTTTATTTTCAAAATTGTTTGAAAAGTTCAGCCGAAAAATAAGAATAATTTGTATGTGTTAAATTGTTAACATATAAAATACTACACAGTGAGATATTCAGGATTATAGATTCCAGAATATAAAGACAAATTATATTCTCCTAAAATATGATACCCGTCTTTGGCATTCAAGATTGATTCTGATCAATTTGAATAAAAAGACTACTACGAAGTGATTCTCTAAATGTTAGAGTTAATTACTTTATATGTCTTAAGATCTTGCCTTTCATGCAAGATAATCCATAGGTTTTTGTTGGAAAAGCCTACAGGCCAAAGAACACCGATGAATATTTCATCACTCTAGCTGATGATTATTCAAGAAATAAGTATCGTAACCTAATGCAACATAAGTCTGAATATTTTGAAAAGTTCAAGGAATATAAGACTCAAGTTGAAGGTCAATTAGGTAAATCTATCAAGACACTATGATCAGATCACAGTGAAAAGTACAGGAACCTTATGTACTTAGACTAATTGATAGAAAGTGAGATTTTATCTCAACTCTAGCACAAAGTACAATTGTGTGAAATTGTGCTGTAAGAGGAGAAACAAGACCTTGTTAGACATGGTCAGAACAATAAAGAATTACACGTCATTATCAGACTCTTGTTAGGATATACAATATAGATTGTATAGTGAACATCATTATATCTAAAAGGTGTCCATGAGACAACTTTGAGATTATAGAAGAGTAGTAAAGTTAGTTTACAACCCTTCGAGTTTTGAGAGTTTTAAGCATACATGTTGAAACTTGAATATGTTCAATAGTGTTGAAAAGTTGGTTCCAAGTGAATCCACTAAATAGTTAATAAAAGTTGTTAACAATTTAATTACATTTGATAGTCAAATGGATCCTAGTCATGAATTGGATAAGACTCATCGTAGTGGGAGAGTTATGAGATGACCCGACCGTTACAAGAGCTTATATGAAGCCTAAGTTGTCAAATTAGATGACAAAATGTAGGGCTTCTTGACCTCAAAGTTGAAATGAGGGTCAATGACAAAGACTAGTAGACCAAAGTCATAAATCTCGAGATAGAGTAGATTTACTCATCTTTATCTAGAAATTGTAGATATTCGTGATGGGGTAAAACCCATAGGTTTTGAATATATCTACAAAAGTAAAAGATTTGTAAATAAGAAGGTACAGACCTTCAAAATAAGACTAATGACAAATATAGATGGAGAAAGTAAACTATGGATAAACTTTCTCATTTGTTGTCATATTAGAGTATATAAGCATTTCCTAATTCATAGTTGCATATGAGATATGTCAAGTGAAGGTTTAAGAAATTTTTTTTTGAAAAGAAGTCTTAAAGAATGCATTTACAAATCAATTACATGAGTTCAATTTCAAAAATCAAAAGCAAAAGGTTTGCAAGCAGTAAAGGTTCATTTGTGAAATGAATTTGATCACTAGATTTTTTAATGTAAGGTTTGATAAAAGTATAAAAAACTATGACTTTGAATAAATATTAATGATATTGTATAGACAAGAAAATCATTAATTACTTAGTGGAATTTTCTCATATTTTATGTGGATGACTTATTACCCATTGTGAATGTTGTAAGATTTGAATCCAACATAAAATGTTGACTACCTAACCAATTCCAAATGAATGATTTAAATTACTGGGTATGTCCTAAAATAGAGTTTTCGAGGACAAAATGTTATTTATGTCTCACACATCTTATATTGACAAATTTGTTGTCAAGTATATGATGTAGTACTTCAAAAAATGATAATGTATCATTCTTACATGAAGTTTAGATTGTCTAAGGAATAGTGTCCTAAGACATTTCAAAATGTTGAGAACATAAGATTGACTATCTACGTTTGAGTGGGAGAAAATCTAATGTACACTTGAGACATGACATTTGACAGTAAAATTGGTTAGCATTTATTAGTTAACCCAATGGTATGACCATTGCGCGGAAAAATAAAAACTTTTCTCAAAATATCTATGGATAAATTGAGAAATTATATTTTTGTGTATGAGGTTAAAAATTTGATCTTTACGAGATGCACTGGTTTTGACAAAGATTTATGGAAATCTATGTTTACCCTAGATGATGGAGTATGGTATGCAAGTTAAATGTTCTTACTTATGAAGTAAAGAACTTGCATAACTCAAATAATTTCTTATTGGTCTGAAAGATGTTTCAGATATAGTTAAGCCTAAAACGTTTTATGTAATGGCTAAACTTAAGGAACTTAGATAACATCAATATATAGGGTATCCTGAGAGAGAAAGAATCGTGGTAGGACCAAGATGACTTTTAATTGACAATCGTTTTGATCTATATAAAAAGACTTTCCAGGCTAAAGTGTTTGAAAGCCACCTAGAATGTCTCTAGGATTATGAGACATGTCTCATCTTCACTAGGGCAAGTTGGAGAACATGTTGGGTGTAGAGTATGCCCTAGGATACATGTCTCACCGGCTTTAGTGCAAGTGGGAGATTGTTGGGATTTATGCCCTAAAGCCTCGTAATTAATTAATAATTATTTGATAATTATTTTATTATTAATATTTGCAATTTATAATATTCATTATATATATATATAAATAAAATCCAAGGTTATTAGTGTAATCTTGAACTGTATGTAGTTGACATACGGGAGGATCATGTTCAAGTAATAACCTAAAGGGTCTATAGTATATGGATAAGGTTGGGTGCCTTATCCTGGTAACACTATTGATACGGCCCACTTTGTAATTGTTACAAATGATTTGATCCAAATCATTCATGTAGAGACATGTGAGTGGGGGTATCCTATACAATGAGTTTGTATAAGACTGGACCACGAAATATATAATCTCTCTTTATAAATCCGTTATTTGAGAAGATTAATATTTCACAGGATGATCATATGTGACTCGATCTTAATCCTGAGTGAGTTATGAACTCCTGCCTGTGAGGGCTCGTCCTTTGATTTCTATGGGTGAGAATGGCCTTTATAGCCGATTCAATAAGCCTACCATTTTGGGGACTTGACCAAATAGGGAGTTGGGAACATAAGTTTCACAAGATTAAATTCACTTCTTCCCATATAGGGAAAGTAGATGAGTAGTTCCCTTAAGTGCTGATTTCGGGACTTGAACAATGGGGCCCCACCCTCTCACTGGCCCGAGAGGGACTTGGTTTATGGTTGGATCATAAACAAGTTGTTCATTAGAGAATCAGTGGTACTTAAGGTGTAAGATGTAATTACAGGGGTAAAACGGACTTTTGACCCAGCTGTAATTACGAACAACTCGTGAAGGATCGACTTGCATGTAATGGTTATATCCATGGACACAACTTGTCTTACAGTGCATAAGAGTGCAACTCTAGGCCTATAGTGGAGTGACCTAGAGTTAATGAATGAAAGTCAATTAATTAATGAGTTTAATTAATTAATTTTGTATCATTGGAGCTTATAAATCTGTAGGTCCATGAGGTCCCCTTGCTAGCTCATAGTAACACTAAAAGGATGAATTTAGGTGAAAGAAAATTTGAAATATTCAAATTAATATTTAATATATTTGATATATTAAATGTAGAAGAGTAAAATATATTTATTGTATTTGATACATTAAATATTAGAGGAAATAGTTTATGTATATGATACATTAATATTAAAAACTATATACTTATGTTATTTGAATGTGATTCAAATTGGTTTAAAGTATATTATAAAAGATTAATTTTATAATATTTGAATAAGATTCAAATAAATATAAAATACATATTTTAATATATTAGATATTAAAATGTATTTTATAAAATAAAATTAATTCCTAAAAGTCTTATTATAAATAAGACATTTAGGTTTAGCCAAAGGGTTGGCCAAACACACCACTCACCCTCTGCAGAGAGAATTGTTCTCTCATTCTTTCAAAGAGCTCCCACAAGCCTTGATCCCGTGTTCGAGTCATAGCGAGGAAGATCTCGTGGAAAAAGGAACACAAGAAGATGATTCATCAAAGGTAATTGTACATATGCTTAAATTTATTTTTAGTTTAATTCTAAACAAAACAAAAGATCGATTCCAATCGCTTCCGCTGCGGGGAATGAAGAGTTCATTCCCTTCAGTAATTAGGTGAATTCAAATGGGAGATCTTTAAGAGGGGATCAAGGAGATGAATCAAGGGAAGCAAATCAACGAGAAAGATCGGGCGAATCGAAGATTTGGTTGATTGAATCTTGCGATTTAAATCAAGAAAATCTTCCAACGGTCAGGCTATTTAATTGCGATGGAATTGCTGAGACCGCAACAGAATAGAGCCGTTGGGATCCACTCGAGTACAAATAGTCGTTAGATCATCGTTGCCCCTTACGCAATCTTCATCCGTTGGACCTCAAGATTTCATTCTTCTTCTTCCTCTACATCTCCTACCTCCAAACCTTCCAAGAACGAAAATGGTATCCACACGGGCCGAGCGTTCCACGCCCAAAAAGAAGTCCCCTGACGCAGAAGAAGCTGCGAAAGAGGCGTTGCTTGCCTTAGCAGATGTCGATGCTGCACAGCCCCCACGGCCTCCAAAGCTACCGGTGCGCCGAATAAAGTGGAAGGTTGTGACGGAGATCCCTGCTGGTCCATCTGAACCAGTGGGTACACCCAAGAAAAGGAAGTGGAAGTTGGCAGTCGGGGACGCACCGATCAAAGAAAAGACTCCCACCGAGGAGAGTCATGAGAGTGGCCGTCCATCCTATGAGACGGCCAGGCAGAGCCCTGAGCCATCACCTACCCCGCAGACGCCCGAGCACAAAGCACCTTCTGAAGAGCACCAAGACTCGGTGCCAAGTGATGAGGCGGCTGAAGACGAGGAGGTTTTCTCCCCATTGAGAGAGGTCAGTCCTGACAGCCCTGCAGAGGGAGGGAGTAAAGACTCCATGGAAGAAACGTTGGGGGATTGTCTCCAACAAATGACCACCAGGGCTCGGCTGGGGAAGAAGGCGCCCAAGATTGTGAAGGCCAAGCGGCCAAAAGCTTCCAAACGATCCAAGAAGAAGAAGGTTAGTGGTGAGCCTTCTTTGAAGAAGCTGAAGGTTGAGGCTGCTGAGTCGGCCAAGGCAAAGAAGAAGGGGAAGGCAAAATTGTACCCCGAAGACGATCCTCAAGCCGTGAGGTATGTCTCTCCAGATGCAGAGTCTAGGGGCACTGAATTGAGGAAGAGAGATATGCTCCATGAGAAGGGATTTCTTGATGCACTGACGGACCTGCCGCAATTCTTGCGCGCAGGGATCACCAACCATGGCTGGGAAGAGCTGTGTTGACCGCCCATCCCTGCCTACTCCGACATGGTGTACGATTTCTACGCCAACCTGACGCACCCTGAAGATGGTCTGTCCATGGTGAGGGGGATTGAGGTTGATTTCTCGGCCAAAGCCATCAATGAAGCTTATGCCCTCAGAGGGCATAAGTACACTGATTATGCGAGAATCATCGACTCACCATATGCAGCTGTCTTGGAAGAAGCCCTGCGCATCATAGGACAACCTGAGGCGGCTTGGACAATTTCAAGAAATGGGAAGCACACCCTTATGAGTGCAACCCTCAAGGACAAGGCAGCCGTCTGGTTCTCCTTTGTGCGGAGGCGTCTCTCCCCTGTGACCCACGAGACGACCATAAACCAGGGGAGATCTTTGCTGCTGTACGCCATTATGAGGGGCCTCAACATAGATGTTGGTGAGGTCATTGCAGCCTCCATAGCCGACTGTGCAAAGAAAGGTAAGGGCCCTCTTTTCTTCCCAAACACCATTACTAAACTCTGCTTGCGTGCAGGTGTGCCTATAGAGAGGAAGGAGAGGCAGCTGGCCTACACAGGTCATCTGGAGCTGCCTACAGGCCTGAGTATGCGAAGAAGGGGAAACATGGAGTTTGAGCTAGATGGCTTGGCTGCTGCTCAATCCTTATCCATGGCGTGCTTAATGGACCTGCAGCACAAGATGGCGCAGTGGGCTGAATATGCGCAGGCGAGGGACAAAGACGTGGCTGATCAGTTAGGATGCATCTTCCCTGCCTTCCCTACTGATCTATTGAAGCCATGGGCACCTCCTAGGGAGAGGAGAGATGAGGATATTTGAGTGCCAGTTTGAGGGGCACTCGAGGGAGTACTTCTGTTCCCTGTTGAAAAAAAAAAAAAACAAAACTGCTTTTCGTTAACTTGTGACTACTGTTTTGAATCTAATATTTGATCTGTTTTTAATTTCTTTAGTTGTTTAGGATAGTTTTAGTGTAGGTTGTTGATATCTGAGTAGTTAGCGTGTTTTAGTTTCCTATTCTGAGTAGTTTTTGATGGCTGGAGATAGCATGCTAGGGGCCTTGATCACGGATAAATATGCCCTGTAGGTTTATTGCGAAATTTTTGCGGAATCCGCAATTTTTGTTAAGTTTCGCATGCTATTGACTGACTGATAGATAGGCTGGTTCTGTTTAAATTTTGCTCTCTTGCTGCTTTCTTGACTGCCATATATGACCTATCTATGAGCATGTTGGATGAGTGTCTTAGTACACCTTTGATAGTTTAAAATAGCTCCCTTAAATTGCTCAGCATGAATCTCTTTAAGCCCTTCACAGACTGTGTTTTTTGCAAAAATCTGCTGCTGTGTTATTTGCTTTAAGAATGTTCATTCTATGCCTAGGACTTTTAGATTCTCCTTGTTTTGCCCTAGACTAGATGCTTTTAAGACAAGTTTGGGGGTGTGCCACCTCAGACTCTCATTGGGGACAATGAGAAGTTTTAGTTTGGGGGAGGTAGCCCTAGGCCTAGGAACATTCCTCTCTCCCTTTTAAAACATAAGCATTCTTCTTCCCCTTTGAAAAAATGATGAACTGAAAAAAAAAATGAAAAGGAAAAAAGAATAAAGAGTGGTGTCTCTCTTGAGGTTGCTGAGTAATCAGTGTCATGTGTGTAACCCAGAAGTGGCATTGCATCAAAAGGCAACCAAAGGAGAGGCCCTACCAAAGAAGGAAAGAGAATGAAAAACCAAGGAAGAAGAGTGTATGCCTATGAGTTATAGCTTATGTGCTTAGGTGTCCTATGTGAATGAACTCTGATCCTCAATTAGCTAAGCACAGGGTTGTAGCTTGTAGGTTTGTTAAGGGAGATGAATGTATATCCAATGTAGTGATGCCAGGGTTTAGGTTGTTCTATAAAAAGTACTACTGTCACTGGTTTATACTAAGACTGGCATGACTCTAAGGAATCCTAGGCAGCTCAAAAGAAAAACATTAGAAGCATGTACTGAGTCTGGGGTAAAGCTAGGTAGAGTTTGAAAACTTAGGGATAGTTGCACAATGAACTTAATGACCAAAGCAGATAGATCAGTTGTAGGGAGTTAATAAAAACAGTAGGATTATAAGGCGAGAGAAGTCAGAAGAAGCAAAATGAGAAGTTAGTTTTAAATTTAGAAGCGTGTCACAGGACAGCCATGCCTTAGATAGTGAATTTAGGGAGGCCAGTAAGCAGTTAGAGAGAGTAATAACAGCCCAAATACAGTCCTTTTATTGCTCGAGGACGAGCAAAACCTTAAGTTTGGGGGTGTGTTACGTCTCCAAAAGTGACTATTTTAGGACTTATTTGCTATAGAAAGATGTACACCCTTAAGCGTTTTTGGTAGAATTTAGCTTAAACTTGGACTTATATATGAAAATTAGTGGAATGAAGCTAAATGAGGACTTAGGTGTAAAAGGAAAGAAAAGGAAACAAAAACAAAGCTAAAGACTTGAGATTTGCACATTGCTGAAACATTGCGAAAACATTGCGGTTTCAGCAATGTTTTAATTGAAATCTGTTAAGTTGTCTAACCAATTTCTATTTTGTTACGATCTTTCAGCGATCCATTCCTTCTTCTGCTGCCACGTGGAAGTTCGACGTTCAGAATGGATGGTCCTCCTTGGCTGAAGACTACCTGCAAAACCCTATAAAAGGAGGTTAAGATGGAAGGACAAAGACACACTCGAAAGGCGTAGAACTCTTCTTCAACGCAATTTCTCATTGTTTTCTCTCACGGGCGTTGGCGTGGAGGTTTTAGCTGGTGGAATCGATAATCTAAGAGGAAGAAGAGAGGATCTTTCATCTCTTCTGATTGGATTCATCCACGATCAAGCTTACCTTCGGTTGGCACCCGAGGCGTTGCGGCGAGGAGTTCACACGCATACTTTACCGCTTTCTGTTTCTGTTTTCATTGATGGCTGTTGTTATTTCCCTTTTGTTTGCTACTCTAATTCATTTCGTCTCTTTCTGTTTAGCTTTAGTTGCTCAAAGCTGTTATTTGTTTAGTTCAAACTTTGGTTAATCAAAGCGTTATCGTTATTTCATCACTTCGCAAGTCTCCATTTCTTCTGTTTGCTGTCGTATCTGCATAGTTACTGTTAAGCATGTTTTCTGCACCTATTCTTTCCATTCCACTTTCATCCATGAGTAACTAAACCATATGAGGGTATGCTAATGACAAGTCTATAGGTACAAATACGTGAATCAAGCATGTAGGTTAGCTTCAAATGCATTGAATGTATGTAAGCTTTATCCCACGGGCAATTTCGATTGGCCATCCATTTTGTCCAAAGAACTCCTAACCTCTGGAAGGAGTAAGAGTTCAGAGTCGTACATTCATGCTAGCCTTTCATGGTAGCCAGAAACCGACCTAGGAATAGGCGTTTTCCTAGTACAAACCATTAACTTGCTGTTATAAATAGATGCTTAAGGCCTTACTTGGACATGAGTAAACTAAAGGATCTAATGCATGAAATCGAAAGATACATGAGAATAAGTTAGTTTGATGCATGATGAGTTGATCTACTGCTTGAGAATCGTATGAAAAAGCCTATAGAGGAGTCGTTAGTAGCCCTTATTTCCCTACTTTACCCCTAATTCGCTGTTAGTAACATTGCTAGAAAATTGTTGTTTCCGCAATTTTCTTAGTTCAAATTTTTGCCTTAACCATTTCCTTCTTAGTTTGCTGTTTTGTAATTCTCTTCCCTCTACATTCGAGTTTAATTATTTACTTGCACTCGTTTAAGCTTTCATATCTCGCACGTTCCTTAATAGTTAGGCACTTTAAACTCAAATCTACCCCATTTAAACCACCCATTCTCACTTAACATCACACTTCGTTAGTAACTAAGAATAAATCTCTGTGGGAAATCGAATGAAAAAATACTTATTACTTGCTACAGGACCATGTATGCTTGCATGTTCTGAGTGCTCTACCATTGCATCTTTATTTTAAACATTGAGCACGCAAGAACACCCTGTTGTGATCATCTAGAGACGCTACTATAAAAAAAAACAATGACCTCTCCCTAAAGCAAGGAGTTGGTCACAGAAGTAAAGCTCTAATGGAACATCCTCCTGACATAAAGAGAAGTCGTAAAAAATTTGGTGTTCCCAAAAGATACTAAAGTCAACGATAATTTACAGAAAGTCTCAAGTACTCTGTACTGTTAAGCTATGGGCTGGAAGCAAGACTTCGGGTCTAACTACACTGTATCTACAAACATGAAACAAAAATGTAGTCCCGAGACTTCTAAAAGACATTACTACCATTGCCCGACACGCGAAATTTTCCTTCTCATCTGCCTCGTATGTTCTGGTTGCTGCCTGAAAAGAAACAATAAAACTGAGTGAGTATATAATATACTCAGCAAGTAGCCCTGCTGAATTCAAACACATGTATTATTTAACCATCTGACAACGTGAGAAGTTCTAACTTTTTTACAGACACCTGTTGTGACTGAGAGAACAATTGACATATCCCAAAACTGAGCCAACTCTGTATTGTTTCAATGTGGGCCTGATCTATAGACGAAACTCCACTAGTATATTGTTGGCGCCCTACTAGTGACGTTAGGTCTCTCCCACATACCACCTGCTGATTATGTGTATCTGAAGCTTACATCTCTTATCAAGCTTATTTGTACACTACATGCTGTGGGAAGGTATTTTGTTATAACTTAATTGTAACTTGACATAGCAAGCAAGACAGAGACTCCTCTAAACAGAACATTGTTCATCAAGAGCATATGTTATATCTACATAACTGAACTAACCTGACATGCCTGACTAAATAACATGCAAACTGAACATTGTTCCTTAAGAGCACATTGATGGATCTGAATTCCTAAAACAACTAGAGCCGCAGCGAAAAAAGCCTAAACTGACTGAGGATCCTCAGCAATCAATAAGCAACAAACGGGAGAGAGAAAAATTCAACCAACACTTGGCATTTTTCAAACTTCGAGTCCCACCGGTAAATCACCTTACCGATCGGTAAAGGTTGACCGGTAAGTGATCACCAGTAAGGCACCTCGGTGTGCCACCGGTAAATATCACGATATCACACCGGTAAATGGCACATCGGTAAGCCTCGACCGGTAAAAACCACACCGCTAATTTACTTCGGTGTATCAAACCGGTAAACTTCATAAGCAACCACCGGTAAATGATACACCGGTAAATCTAGACCGGTAAAGCATACGAATAAACGAGCACCGGTAAACCGACACCGGTTAATTCATATCGGTAAAACCGGACCGGTAAGTTACCACCGGTAAACCAAATCAGAAAGTTTCATTAAACTTTCACCTGTAAACTTACACTGTTAAGTTTTAGACCGGTAATCTTTGGATCGGTAAATCGATACTGGTAAGCATCGAATGCTTACACCGGTAAATCGATAAACCGGTACGGCAAGACCGGTAACATTTACCAGTCAGCTCCTTCGATAAAACGTCCACCGATAACTACGACCGGTAAAAGTCGATCGAAGAGCCAACGGGAAACGCTAAACATAGCGTTAAGCACGCCACCGGTAAATTTCGGCCTAGTAAGCAACACCGGTAAATTTACCAGAGCGCACGAAACAGCCAAAAACATACCTTTTTGCTGAAGTTAGTCTTCTCGTCTCCTTAGCAACTTCTGCTCCTTCTTCCCTTCTGGTCACGAACTCAGCAGGTCGAGGACCACCCTTAGAGGAGTCCCGATAATCCTCGGGCTTAATAGCGGAGTTGTGGGACTCCTTGAGCTAAGGGGGTTTGTTAAGAGGTGGAATAATGGAAGAAGAAGATGAATATGGTGATGAGAATGGAGAAGAAGCTCAGTTTGAACTTGATGAACACTTCATCAATACCTTCAAACCTTCATCTCAACATATCTCTGTAATTCAACAATTGAAATACAAAATTGAGGAAGGAAGGATTGAACACTTCAAACCTTTGAATTCTTCACAAGAATTCCTCAATTTTCAGCACCAAAAGTCTTCAGCACTTCAAGCTTCTACAATGAAGTTTTCTTCAACCTTTGAAGAAAAACCGAGAGAAAACTTGAGGAGAGAGAAAATTTGAGTCAAACTTAAAAAAAAGGAAGAATGAAAAAAAATTTCTTCCAACCTCATCTCCAACAATTGAAGATTAAGTGGGGTACATGTGTTCGACATGCAAATGTTGAACACATTAACTTAATTAAATTATTATAATAAATAATTATAATTAATTAAAAAAATTATTTATTTATTTTATTATTTAATTTAATATCAAATATTAATTAAATAATAAAACTAACCCCAGTTTACCGAAAACCATCTTTTCCAATATGAATCACTATTCATATTTTCCTCCGGTTACATATTTAAATCACATTTAAATACGTCTTCATCCGGTCACATATTTAAATCATATTTAAATATGTCAAGCCTCGATTAACAGACCTGAATTCGAATTTCTCCAAATTCTACCCTATAGCATTGTTACATCGCTTTATCTGAGCTAACTAGGAGAACCTAAAAGACCTACAGATCATGAGCTCCAACGATACGAGATTATCCGGTCAAAACTCTTTCAACCGAACTAATCAACATTCGTCAAACCCCCGGAGACTCCACTATAGTTTGAGGGTTGCACTCTCCTCACTATAGATATATTATGTTCTCTTGATATAACCGTCATCGACAAGTCGATTCTTCACAGGTCGTTCGTAATCGCCTCAAGGTCATTTATACCATTTAACCCCTGAATTACCTCTTGTTTCTTAAGTACCACTGACACCTCTAATGAACAATTGATATGTGGTCCAACCAGCAGATCAGATCCCTCTCTGGCTAGGAGAGGGTGAGCGCTCATTGTTCAAGCCCCAGAGTCAGCTATTAAGGGAACAACCTATCTACTAACCTTGAAAGCGGGTTAGGAGTGAATTCCATCTTGTTGTACTATGTCCCCATCCACCTATTCAAGTTTATCCCCAAGATGGTAGGCTTATTGAGTCGGCGCTAATTAGCCACTCTCACCCGTGCAAGTCAAAGTATACTCTCGAATAAATAGGAGTTCATAGCGAGCTCAGGATTAAGCACGAGTTACCCAGGTCATCATATGAAATAGTCGGTCTCTACAGTAAACAGTGTTATAAAGAGAGAGCGACTTGATTTCGCGGTTCAGTCTTATGCAAACTCATTCCATAGGACGCCCTCGCTCGCACATCTCAATGTGAAACGATTCGAATCACATCGTTTTGTACCATACAAAGTGAGCCGCATCCAATAGTGTTACTAGGATAAGGTACCCAGCCTTATCCATATACTATAGACCGTTTTGACTGTCTAATTGTGCCTGATCCACAATCATGTCATACATGAAGCTCAAGTACTCATATATCGTCATGGGTGTTGGTCATTGGTATAGGTTAATGCAAACACGTTTCACTTTATTCAATAAACTCTTTTACTGAATAAGACTTAATAACTCTTTATTACTAAATAGAATGATTACAAACATAATTGTTTACAAACCACGAGTTTTAGGATATAAAACCCAACAAACATGTTATATTCATTTAAACTAAGCTAGCATAACATGTCTGATAACTCCATTTTGGAGCTATTATTTACTCCATAACTCTAGCTAATATCGTGCTTAATTATGTTATTTCGCCTTGATTATAGGTGATCTACGGTCAAGAGCTCGTTAAGTCCGTTAGACGTCATTCGGGGCTAAGAAGGTCATTTTAGAGCCTCGAGAACGCATCGGGAAAGGAGTAGCTCAAAAAGATGAGATTTTGCTAAAAGGAAGATTTTAAAGGCAAAAGAATTTACCAAAACCCGAGAGCAAGCATCGAGCTGAAGCGTCGAGACGCTGTCCCGAAGCGTCTCGACGCTCTGAAGTTTTGCACGAGCTGTAGTTTCGTTCGTAGCGTCTCGACGCTACCTTAGCATCTCGACGCTACGGCAAGTATAAAAAGAAAAAGTTACGATTTTAGGTTGTCTTGTCTTATCTTCCCCGATCCCAAGGCCGATTTTTGCCATTTTTGAGTGATTTTTGGTAATAGGATTTTTTAATATCCCATAAATTTCAGGTTGTCGAAGCCCGCCAAAATAACATTTATAAATACCGCTACAACTGAGCTTTGCAGCTAGTGGTAGTCGGGTGTCGAACCACAGGGAACCTAAATCAATTTCTCCTATTTAATTCCTATTTGTCTTTTTAACTAAAACAATAAATAAGGCGGTAAAAGGGGGATTAGGCTTACGGAAAAATAAAGGAAAAGCAGAAAAATAAAGTAGCTAACGAAAAAGTAAAATATAAAGTAACATGTGCTCCTAATTTGAGTTCTCGGGATTTGCTTGATGCGCTTAGTTCATTGGGGTTCTAATTATGCTTAGCCATTATTCTAATGCACACAAAATGCTTCGTCCCAATCGGGTCCAAAACACCCCAAAGAATTAATTAGAAACAAACAATTCTAATTAAACATGCTCGTCAATTAATCTAAGTTGATTACTCCTAAATCAACTAACAAACAGTGACGGGTAACATTGCGACAAGTTAATCCTAAGATTAATTCGATTTCTCTCCTAACCTTGAGCCCACCGTGAAAACGTTAATCAACTCCTACCCCCAACTGTCACTTAGGTTCGAATTGATTAGCCACGAGCTAGACCCTCGCTACTTGCATTAAGACTAATCAAGAATTAACGCTAACCCACTAACATGCGTAACAAATTTTGAACGTCACTCCTAATCGGAAAAGCATGGCATTCGTTCTTTATACAAATTAAGAGATGCAAAAGATTAACAAAATTAAGCTAGAAATTCATACAAAACTCTCCCTAAGCATCAAGACAAATCCCTAACCTCAAATTAGAGCACTTACCTTGCTCGGGATGAAAACCAAGCTAAATAAACCAAGTCTTTGCTTTGATATAGAAGACAATGGGAGAAAACCCCAAGAATCTAGAGAGAAAACGCAAAAAATAAAGCCAAACTGAGAGTGAATTACCTAAAAAATGGGTTTTATAGAGTGGTAGCGTCGAGACCCTACAGGCAGCGTCTCGACGCTCCGTACAGAAATTTGCAGAGCCTGATGTAGTGGTAGTCGAGACCCTAGAAGCAACGCTAGGGTCTGTGCCTAAGGAAAAATAACAAAAATTTTGTACTCCCCTAGTCTTGAACTTTGGCCATTCATTCTACGAAGGTTCCCCTACACCACCAAACCACTAATCACAATTGGGATAATATTTGATTAATTCATTTATATGGTATAACGCTTAAAACGATTAATCATTATTATCCACTTAATACGCCATTGGTTACTGGTCGAGCCACTGGAATGGAATGAGATAAGAATCTCTGGAGATCTTTCCTCTCCTATTTTAAGCCCGTAATTAATGCAATGATCTGATTTACCCCTAAACAATTAATTTCCACAAAATATAAACATTAAACACAATTAATTACTTAATTCGAAAGACTTAGGAGCTAAATATTAGCACTTTTGGAGTGCTATCAAAACCCCCGACCTAAATCTTGCTAGTCCTCGAGCAAGGAAAACTCTGAATTAGCTCCTAAGGACTATACATGCATGCTTCTAACTCAAATCTCAATGGTTTAAGAATCAAGGCATTTATATAAACAAGTAAGAAATCGATCGCATTCACTTAATCAATGAACATGTCAAAAATTAACTATTACTCCCCTACGTGTGTGTGTGATAGCTAACCTCTCCTAAACCATGCAAGCTTGGAAAAAACAACATGCTACAATTCATCTTGTTTTCCACCTACTTCTAACATTGAAGAACAGTCTATAGCTTAATCACATCAGAAAGAGCAACAAATTAAGAGGCCTAAAACATTTTCTCATTCTTTTTCTTTTGAGTACTTTGTACTCTTTATTCTTGGTTCTTTGAACCCAACACTTTATTTTTTTTCTCTTCCCCGAGAAGCTTAACATGTCAAGCTTAGGCCTTAAGCTTCACATTTTTAAGAACTAACGCTCACTTCTTTAATGCACATTTAAGAAGGAGGAGCGCCTCAGGAGAAATTTTCAAACATGTTTTTTCTTCTTTTTTTTATTAGGCTAATAGCTTTGCTAACTCGATTAACCTATTACAAACTCTTATGCAACAAGCTTCCCTAGGGCTGCCTTTCAGGGTGACAACAAGAATTCATGTAACATGTTGTCAATCTAAGCCTACGGAGTCTAAGAGAAGTTGTTAAGTGCTCTTTAGATGCAAGGAAGCAACAGAAAAAAATAAAAAAATAATTTTATACATGAACTCAATCAGTGCAAACAACTTCATGCTTATCCATACATGCAAATACGAAGATTCTAAAAATATTTCCTAGATCATCATAATCATAAAGCATGCAAACAGAGTCCAAAGCACTTCAAATTTAAACTATACTCCAGCTCAACGACTACACATGAATCCAACAGACAACCATCTCCACCCCCAACCTTCAAAAGATACATAGTCTTCTATGTATCTACATCAGATAAAGCAATAAAAACTACAAAATTTAAGGAATAGAAAACCTCCCCTGAATTAAGAGAAACTAAATGGTTCCCCCTAAATGGTTGGAGTAGCGCGGTCTTTGCCCATTATCTTGGTCATTAGGCCAACCCCCTACAAAAGAAAGCAAACAACAAAATGGAAAAACAAACAAATAAAATCTAACTAAGAGAAACTAAATGGTTCCCCGACAACGGCGCCAATTTTGGTAGTAGGATTTTGGGTATATCCTACTATGTTCGAGGTGTCGAGTCCCGCCAAAATAGTATTTATAAATACCGCTACAACTGAGCTTTGCAGCTAGTGTTAGTCGGGTCGATCCGCAGGGAACCTAAATTATTTCCTCCTAATTAATTTCTATTTGCCTTTTTTATGAAAACAAAAAAAAAGCGGTAAAAGGGGGAATAGGCTTACGGAAAAATAAAGGAAAAGCAGAAAAATAAAGTAGCTAACAGAAAAGTAAAATATAAAGTAACATGTGCTCCTAATTCGAGTGCTCGGGATTTGCTTGATGCGCTTAGTTCATTGGGGTTCTAATTATGCTTAGCTATTATTCTAATGCACACAAAATGCTTCGTCCCAATCGGGTCCAAAACACCCCAAAAAATTAATTAGAAACAAAAAAATATAATTAAACATGGTCGTCAATTAATCTAAGTTGATTACTCCTAAATCAATTAACAAACAGTGACGGGTAACATTGCGACAAGTTAATCCTAAGATTAATTCGATTTCTCTCCTAACCTTGAGCCCACCGTGAAAACGTTAATCAACTCCTACCCCCAACTGTCACTTAGGCTCGAATTGATTAGCCACGAGCAAGACCCTCGCTACTTGCATTAAGACTAATCACGAATTAACGCTAACCCACTAACATGCGTAAAAAATTATGGACGTCACTCCTAATCGGAAAGGCATGACATTCGTTCTTTATACAGATTAAAAGATGCAAAAGATTAACAAAACTAAGCTAGAAATTCATACAAAACCCTCCCTAAGCATCAAGACAAATCCCTAACCTCAAATTAGAGCACTTACCTTGCTCGGGATGAAAACCAAGCTAAATAAACCAAGTCTTTGCTTTGATATAGAAGAAAAGGGGAGAAAACCCCAAGAATCTAGAGAGAAATCGGTAAAAAATGGGTTTTATACAGTGGTAACAACGCCAGTCTTTGCTTTGATATAGAAGAAAAGGGGAGAAAACCCCAAGAATCTAGAGAGAAATCGGTAAAAAATGGGTTTTATACAGTGGTAACAACGCCTCGATGCTAGGGTCTGTGCCTAAGGAAAAATAACAGAAATTTTGTACTCCTCTGGTCCCAAACTCTGGCCATTCGTTCTACCAAGGTTTCCCTACACCACCAGACCACTAATCACAATTAGGATAATATTTGATTAAATAATTTATATGGTATAAACGCTTAAAACGATTAATCATTATTATCCACTTAATATATTATTTTAAGCCCATAATTAATGCACTGGTCTGATTTACCCTTAAGCAATTAATTTCCACAAAATATAAACATTAAACACAATTAATTACTTATTTCGCAAGACTTAGGAGCTAAATATTAGCACTTTTGGAGTGCTATCAATTTTCCACCATTGTTGGATGTTCTTGAAGCTTGTAATGGGATTCTTTGAACTTCCAACCTCCATGGAAAAGTAGAAGGTTAGTATTCGATTTGAGTATGTAAGAATTGGCTAATTAGTGTGTTTAAGGGAGATTAGTTCTTAATTGTAATGTTTAGCTTAACTTTCAAGCATTTTCTTCTCCTAAACTTCATCTTAGTAATATGTATGCATGATGAGCTGACAATCTTGATTGCCTGTGTATTATTCCGTTAATTAGATTAGTGAAGCGTTTGCCTCTCCTAATCGTCGAAGTAACGCAAGTTTAGTTGAACAATTGACTGCATAGGCTATCCATGTATGTTGTTGTGTTAATTATTCTTTGAGTAGAAATCAAATCGGTAGATTAATTTTGGCTATCAGAATTAAATAACCGTCACGATTTGCCCGTCACTGGCAATTGATCCTTATGGAATGGTCGTCCCCAATCGATTAATTGCCAAGTTTAATTAGAGTTGCACCCTTTTAATTAATTGTTTTAGGGTATGTTTATGTCGAAGTTTCGATTGAGCATTTCGTGTGTTTGTTGGGTTCTAGTTAATTCTCTTGTTAGTTAATGATTTGACGTACACTATTTACCAATCCCGATATCTCAAATTGGATACATTTGTTAGATTGTTATTTCCAGCGGCTTTGAATTTTCCGTTAGCAAATTTAATGCATGTTTCGAAAATTAAATCGATTTTCCACAATGTTTTGTTTCTTAAATCGACAAGTTAAATTGATCAAAATCACAATTCAATTAATTTCGTGTGGATCGACCCGGTTACCCATAGCTACAAGTTAGCTCAGTATAATCGGCATTAGAAATATTATTTTGGCAGGCCTCGACAACCTGATAGTTGTGGAACGTTCTAAATGATAGAGTTTCGGCATGCATAGCGGAAGCAACGTTGGATATAAGTACTCTTATTTTGTTAATTTAAAAGGAAAAAGCATGTAATTTGAAAATCAAAGACAATAATTTAGAAGTTACCTTTGAAGTTCAAATTCTTCTCGATTCCAAACTTGATCTTCGAACGTAACGGTCACGAACAACCACGAGAGTCTTCCCGACTATTCTCCGACCTTGGAACGGGATTGTGGGATCCTTTGAGTGACTAATTTAAAAGAGAATTGAAGATGAAATTGGAGAGAAAGGTAGAGAAATTGTCTTTACAATTCTCAAAGTTCATCAAAATTCCAAGAAGAAGTCAATCTAATTAACCCTTTGTATATATAGAAGACTACATGCAAAAACATGCAAAATTGAGTTAACAATAGGATGCCATGTATAATCCACTCAATTTAGTGGGATTAGTGGCTTGATGTGGGATGAACACTTAGCAAAAAAGTTTGACTCATAAAACCACCAACAAATGATTTTTCCCACTAACTCAAGAATTAGATTTTTCCACTAACTTAAGAATTGAATTTTTCCACTAACTTTAGTCATCAAAATGACTCTTGACTTTCAAGGTTTAGTGGAGTCAACATTTGACTTTTGACTTTCAAAGTTTTAGTCAATTGTCTTTACTTTGACTTTTGACTAACTTTGATCAAATTAATTCAATTTAAAAATTAATTCAAATAATTAATTTTAAATTAAATTAAATTAATATTAAATAATTAATTAAACAATTTAATTAATTCAAATTTAATATCCAATAAATTCAACACTAATTCCGATCATTCCCGATATACATGATTATGAATCCATATTCATATTTTCGATATTTAAATCTTATTTTAAATATCACCATCTCTCTCTATTGTTCAATTCGTAATTGAACGTTATGTCGTGAAATATATCACATATATTTAACGCTAATTCTCTAATTCGAATTCGAACACTTCGAATTCACTCGTCACACTGTTCTAAGGTTTAGTCTGATATGAGCTAGTAGGGGGACCTCATGGACCTACAGATCATGAGCTCCAACGATCCGAGATTAACTGATTAAACTCGTTAACCCAGTTAATCAATGGTAGAGCACTTTATGTGGTACTCCAAATTCAAGCTGTCGAGGCTTGCCAAAATACAATTTATAAACCCGATGTACACCGAGCTATTTGAAGCTTAGTGGTAACGGGGTCGATCCACAGGGAAATAAGAAATCTAATTTAACTAAGCCTAATTTGCTAGAAATAAAAAGTTTGCACAAATTGAAATAAAAGAATGGTGATTTGGTTTGGGGGGAAGGGAGCTCCTAATATGCAACTAACGGAAAATTAAATGACAACGTGCAAAAATTAAACGGTTGCACTTAACTTCGAGCAATGGGATTGATCGTTATGGATGTTCGGTTCATCGATACAAATTATCAACTAATCATGCTTATGCACACAATTCATTTAGCTATTTCTAACTCAAATGACCCAAGGATATGATTAGAAATGTGCAATTCTAATCGTTCTTGGCCAACAATCCATTCAAGGTCGCGACCCCTAAATCGACTATAAGCCAGTAACGGGAACATTGTGACGGCCTAATCCTAAGACTAACCCGGTTTCTCTCTCGCCTAAAGCCTAACATGAAAACGTTAATTAATTCAGATTACCAACTGTCACTTTGGAATGAATCAATTAGCCATGCTTAAGCCCGTGCTACCTAGCGGTTTGGGCAATTATACGTCCCAACCTTTAGCCCTCTATCATGCATAGGAATTAGGGCGTCAATCTAATTTAGCTACACATGCTAGAATTGGAATAAGAACAAGCAAGAGATGCAAGAAACATGCTTATTATCTCAACATTTACAAAGGGGCAAAACCTCCCCAAACATCCATAATTCACAAAACCCAAATCGAAATTAAGTACCAACCTTAGTTTAGCCTTCCATGGAGGATGAATAAATCCAATCCCCCATGGAAGAGCTTAGTAACATACAAAGAGGAGAAGAAGAAGCCCAAAAATGGTGGAAAAAGAGTGTAGACCCGAGAGCAAAGTTGGAAGAAGAAGGATAATCAAAAGTTAGGCAAAATGTGGCGTTTTCACGCCTTTAAGTGTCGGAGCGTCGAGACGCTGGTGCCCTAAGTTGGCAGTCGCGCGCGCGCGCGGGCGTCGAGACGCTCGGACAGTGTCTCGAGGCTGTCGCGCGTCCATCTGGAAAAATGTCGGGCGAGCGTCGAGACCCTCGGGCGGCGTCTCGACGCTGGGGCGCGCTCGTGCGTCGGATGGTGTCGGGGCGGCGTCGAGACCCTCGGGTGGCGTCTCGACGCTGGGGCGCGCGCGTGCTTCAGATGATGTCTGGGCGGCGTCGAGACGCTCGGCCAGCGTCGAGCTAGCGTCTCGACGCTGCCACCCATGCAAGCTTACTCTCGGGTTGTGATGCCAAATTTTGTGTCGTCAAGGCAATTTTTGCCATCTCTTGGATTCTTTATGCTCTTTCACTCCCGATGCATCTATGAAGCTCTAAAACGGCACTTTAAGCCCCGAAATGTGTCTTTGGACTTCCCGAGCTCTCTACCATGAAATCACCTACAAGAAAGCGTTTTAATCAATATATGTCATGGTTTTAGCCAGAATTAGGGACATAAAGATAGCTCTATTTTGGAGCTATCAAAATACCTCCGACCTAAATCTTGCTAGTCCTCGAGCAAGGTATACTCTAAATAATCTCCAAAGAATTAAACGCATGCTGAAAACTCTAATCTCAATGCTTGTGAAACAAGGTACTTAAATAAATTCAGAACCATTAAATGCATGCAAACGTTGAATTCATTTCAAAATTTAAACTCCTATTCCCTTACGTGTGTGTGTGTTTAGCACCTCTCAACCTAGCTCTTGCAAGCCCGGGACAACCTTATATAGCCCTAAGACTCGTTTTCCCCCTACTTATCGCGATAAAAACAGTCTAATGGCTTTCATCGATAGAAAAAGCAACAAAACATAAGGCCTACATTTTCTTTCTATTCTTTGAGTACTTTGTACCCTTTATTCTTTTTGAACCACTTTTTTTTTTATTTTTCTCCAAGAGAGCCTAACACGTCAAACTAAATCTAGCTTCACGTTTTTAAGGACCATTGCTCACTTCTATTAGTTCCCCTTTCATGCAGTGACAACCGTGGGTTACACGATCGCCCCTGGTTATATGGGCAACACAAGAAGGAGGAGCAACTCTAGAGTTTTTATTTTTCATGCTAACACTTTTTTTTTAGGCAATAGCTATGCTATACAACAAATGAGTCATTACTACCTCTACACATCAAGCCTCCCTAATGGTACCTTTCGGGGTGACAACAAGGTTTCAGACAAAATAAAATCATTCTAGACCTACGGAGCTGAGAATAAGAGGGCTATGTGCTCAGTGAATGTAGGGAAATAACAGAAAAAATTTTAAAATAAGCTCAAAATGTGCATACATTGTCAAATTTTCGAATCATGCAAATACGGAGTGTTCACAAGCAAATCACAGACCGTCCTCATCGGACAACATGCATTCATATTCTAATCTAACCATCAGAGTATACATATGCCCGACAACTACTAAGAAGTCGTATTTCTATCAACAAACTCCACCCCCCACCTTAAGATATGCATTGTCCCCAATGCATTCAACTATAAAAACAATAAAATTCTAAGGGAACAGAAAATCTCCCCTGAATTTTATGGAGTCGACGGGTGGAGATGTGCACCATCGTCTTCCAATGTACTCTCGAATTTTCGATCATTCCACCTTTTCTCCTAAGAAAACAAGAAAGCAAACAACAAATTCAAAAGCTAAAATAGACAAAAGCAAAACAATAAATAACAAAATTACAGTCCAAGCTCGGGTGCCTCCGAGAAGCGCAAATTTTTAAAGTCGATTGCTCGACTGTATTCACTCTTCCACTCATCCATAATCGATCGGGGGCGACGCTAGAAGTAATGTGGCGTCATAGCATTCAACGTCCCCCTCGTGGAAAGTTTTCAACCGGTGCCCATTCACTTTTTGCACCTCATCCGAGTCCAAGCTCTGAATCTCCACACTGCCATAAGGAAAAAATTTAGTTATGATATAGGGTCCTTTCCAACGGGAACGAAGCTTACCTGGCATGAACTTCAGACGGGAATCGAACAGTAGAACTTTCTGACCGACTTCGAAATTCTTCTTTAAGATCCTTCGGTCATGAAATTGTTTGGACTTCTCTTTATAGATCCTAGAGTTCTCGTAGGAGTCCAAACGGAGTTTGATAACTCCATTTTGGAGCTATTAAATACTTCATAATTATAGCTAAAGTCCGCATTTAAATGTTTAATTTATCTCGTTTGTAGGAGAAATGCGGCAAAGAGCTCGTGCGTCCATTGGAACCGTTTTGGAGCTAAAAGCGGAGTTTTAACGCCCCGGAAGTGCATCGGGAAAGGGCAAGTTGATCCGAGAAGAAACGGACCAAAATTGCCTAGGAGAGGCAATTTTTCCAGCCCCAAACCCGAGAGCTAGCGTCGAGACGCTCCGGAGGAGGCGCGCGCAAGGAATTATCGGGCCAGCGTCGAGACGCTGCCCTAGCTTCTCGACGCCATCGCGAGGCGCGCGCGGATCACTTAGGGCGTAGCGTCGCGACGCTGCCCTAGCGTCTCGACGCTACGTCGATTACAGAAGCTGTAAAAGACGATTTTCTGCACAATTTTTTGGAGCATCTTCTTCCCAATTCTCAAGCGATTTCTCTTATTCTTCCTCTCGGTTTTCCCTATTTTTCCTTTAGCTCAGTCATTTGTAGCTTGTTTATGAGCTTTTATCTTGTATTAGTTTGATGACAACTTCCATGGCTTCCCTTGGAGCGGTATTGACAACCCGTTCCATGGACGGCTAAGGTAAGGGTGAACGGTTTGGGAAATATTTGAGGGATTTTTGTTAGACGCTTTTGGTTTTGATAATCCATGCTTAGTTCTTAATTTGGTGGCTGATTTGTATGCATTTATCTCTCTTGCTTAAACTTATGCATGTGTTAGAATTCGACGATTGACACTCGAGTCTTCTACCATTTTGTGAATGTTAAAGAGTAGCGATGACGTGCCTCTCACTGCTCGACTAAGTAACACAGATTGATAAAACTAAACCGTAGTATCGAGTAATGTATGATGGTTGTTGATTGCATACAACGTTTGCGGGCAATCAGTTAGCAATTAGATTACGTGCTTGAATGTCTGTCGCGGTTAGCTAGTGACTATCTAGAATAAATTTGGGGTTGATCACCTTAATGCAAATTTAGATAATGTTTAATTAGAACTGTGTGGTCTGATTAATTTCTATGGAGCCGGTTACCTTGGGGCTTCTCGGGTAATCGTCCGTGTGTACTACAAACTGCATGCCTTGAATTTGTGATTAAATGATAAGCTGAAAATGTCTAACAATTAAATCCCGAAAATCCCCAAACCGTGCACGCGTCTCTCTCTCTCTTGTTATTCTTGTTCAATTGCTTTCTTTGCATGCTGAAAAATCCCCCCGTTACAAAACCAATCAATTAGTTAATTTCAATTTTAATATTAATTTCGGTCATAACTTCTCCTTGGATCGACCCTGTTACCACTGGCTGCAAAGCCTTGGTTATATGCTTATAAATTGTATTTTGGCGATTCTCGACAACTCGAATTTGGACTACCCCAAAAGTAGATCTACCAAAATTGGCGCCGTTGCCGGGGAGAAGGCAAAATTGATTGAAATTATGATTGACTTTGAATTTGGATGATTGATTGGTTGCTGAAATTTTTTTCTGTTCGTAGTTGTATGTTTAAATTTTTGTTTGTGTATGACCCGTTCTTCTGAGATTAGTGGATTGCAGTTTATCCCGGAAATCGAAAGAGAAGAGCGGCGGTTAAGGAGAGAAGCCAGGGAGGGGGAGAGATTGTTTGGAGAAGAAGAAGGCAATCCCTTCTTGTTTGAGGAGATGGCGCAAGGCGAAGCGCCGCGGACGCTGAAACAGCTGGCAGCGCCAGATTTGAACCTGCAACCCCTATGTATCAACTACTCCGTGGTAGCAGGTAACTTTGAGTTAAAGTCAGGTTTAATTCACCAGTTGCCTTCTTTTCATGGTAATGCAGGGGAGGACGCGAACAAGCACTTAATGGAGTTTCACTGCGTCTGTGCGGGGATGAAGCCCGCTGGAGTCACGGAGGAGCAACTGAATATGAGGGCATTCCCCTTTACGCTCAAGGACAAAGCCAAGGATTGGCTGTACTATCTGCCCTCCAGCTCGATCACGACCAGTTGCCTTCTTTTCATGGTAATGCAGGGAAGGACAACCACGCTTCCAGGGCCAGTCTCACGATAGGCCTAACACTTCCACCCAAGCTCAAGCCTCGAGCTCCTCCAGCTCGTTAGAAGAAATGGTCAGGACCATTGTCACGACGACCAGCCAGTTTCAGAAAGAAGCTCGAGAAGAGCTAAACTCCCACAAGGCCGAGCTGCAAAATTTGAACAAGCAGCTGACACAAATGGCTGTGTCAATTAGCAAAATCGAGAGCAAGAGCTCAGGGAAGCTTCCTTCCCAAACCACGGTCAACTCATGTGAAAACGTGAGTGCTATTCAGCTAAGGAGTGGAAAGTCACTTTCCCCCAGAGACATGAAGGAAGTCAAGGGCAGCCTAAATGAGTCCGCCCAGCCTGCTCCAGAGAATCTGAATGAGAAAAAAGAAGAAATCAGTGTGCAAGAGAAAGTTGCCAGAAGGTGATGGTCAACATTCCGCTCCTAGAGGCAGTGAGCCAAGTGCCTAAATATGCCAAATTGTTAAGGAGTTGGTGCACGAAGAAGAGGAAGTCCAGAGGGACTGAGAAGAGAAAAGAGAACGTTTCCGCGATCCTCCCAAGTACGTTGCCCGCCAAGTGCAATGATCAAGGTACCTTTACTATTCCTTGTATGATAGGTAGTAAGGTAGTTAGAAATGCCATGCTTGATTTAGGAGCTTCTGTGAACGTTATGTCTTATGCTTATTTCTTGAACTGAACTTAAATGAACTGCATGAGTGTAACGTGACTGTTGAAGGGAATGAACTCTTCATTCCCCGCAGCGGAAGCGTTTGGAATCGTTACTTTGATTTATTTAGAATTAAACTAAAAAATAAGTTAAGCATATGTATTACCTTTGATGAACAATCATCTTCTTGTGTTCCTTTTTCCACGAGATCTTCCTCGCTATGACTCGAACACGGGATCAAGGCTTGTGGGAGCTTTTTGAAAGAATGAGAGAACAATTCTCTGCAGAAGGTGAATAGTGTGTTTGGCCAACCCTTTGGCTAAACCTAAATGTCTTATTTATAATAAGGCTTTTAGGAATTAATTTTATTTTACAAACTACATTTTAATATATAATATATTAAAATATGCATTTTATATTTATTTGAATCTTATTCAAATATTATAAAATTAATCTTTTATAATATACTTTAAACCAATTTGAATCTCATTCAAATAACATATGTATATAGTTTTTAATATTAATGTATCATATACATAAACTATTTCCTCTAATATTTAATGTATCAAATACAATAAATATATTTTACTCTTCTACATTTAATATATCAAATATATTAAATAATAATTTGAATATTTCAAATTTTTCTTTCAACTAAATTGATCCTTTTAGTGTTACTATGAGCTAGCAAGGGGATCTTATGGACCTACAGATTTATAAGCTCCAATGATACAAAATTAATTAATTAAACTCTTTAATTAATTGACTTTCATTCATTAACTCTAGGTCACTCCACTATAGACCTAGAGTTGCACTCTTATGCACTGTAGGACAAGTTGTGTCCATGGATATAACCATTACATGCAAGTCGATCCTTCACGAGTTGTTCGTAATTACAGCTGGGTCAAAAGTCCGTTTTACCCCTGTAATTACATCTTACACCTTAAGTACCACTGATTCTCTAATGAACAACCTGTTTATGATCCAACCATAAACCAAGTCCCTCTCGGGCCAGTGAGAGGGTGGGGCCCCATTGTTCAAGTCCCGAAATCAGCACTTAAGGGAACTACTCATTTACTTTCCCTATATGGGAAGAAGTGAATTCCATCTTGTGAAACTTATGTTCCCAACTCCCTATTTGGTCAAGTCCCCAAAATGGTAGGCTTATTGAATCGGCTATAAAGGTCATTCTCACCCATACAAATCAAAGGACGAGCCCTCACAGGCAGGAGTTCATAACTCACTCAGGATTAAGATCGAGTCACATATGATCATCCTGTGAAATACTAATCTTCTCAAATAACGGATTTATAAAGAGAGATTATATATTTCGTGGTCCAGTCTTATACAAACTCATTGTATAGGATATCCCCACTCACATGTCTCTACATGAATGATTTGGATCAAATCATTTGTAACAATTACAAAGTGGGTCGTATCAATAGTGTTACCAAGATAAGGCACCCAACCTTATCCATATACTATAGACCCTTTAGGTTATTACTTGAACATGATCCTCCCGTATGTCAACTACATACAGTTCAAGATTACACTAATAACCTTGGATTTTATTTATATAATGAATATTATAAATTGCAAATATTAATAATAAAATAATTATCAAATAATTATTAATTAATTACGAGGCTTTAGGGCATAAATCCCAACAATCTCCCACTTGCACTAAAGCCGGTGAGACATGTATCCTAGGGCATACTCTACACCCAACATGTTCTCCCACTTGCCCTAGTAAAGATGAGACATGTCTCATAATCCTAGAGACATTCTAGGTGGCTTTCAAACACTTTAGCCTGGAAAGTCTTTTTATATAGATCAAAACGATTGTCAATTAAAAGTCATCTTGGTCCTACCACGATTCTTTCTCTCTCAGGATACCCTATATATTGATGTTATCTAAGTTCCTTAAGTTTAGCCATTACATAAAACGTTTTAGGCTTAACTATATCTGAAACATCTTTCAGACCAATAAGAAATTATTTGAGTTATGCAAGTTCTTTACTTCATAAGTAAGAACATTTAACTTGCATACCATACTCCATCATCTAGGGTAAACATAGATTTCCATAAATCTTTGTCAAAACCAGTGCATCTCGTAAAGATCAAATCTTTAACCTCATACACAAAAATATAATTTCTCAATTTATCCATAGATATTTTGAGAAAAGTTTTTATTTTTTTGTTCAATGGTCATACCATTGGGTTAACTAATAAATGCTAACCAATTTTACTGTCAAATGTCATGTCTCAAGTGTACATTAGATTTTCTCCCACTCAAACGTAGATAGTCAATCTTATGTTCTCAACATTTTGAAATGTCTTAGGACACTATTCCTTAGACAATCTAAACTTCATGTAAGAATGATACATTATCATTTTTTGAAGTACTACATCATATACTTGACAACAAATTTGTCAATATAAGATGTGTGAGACATAAATAACATTTTGTCCTCGAAAACTCTATTTTAGGACATACCCAGTAATTTAAATCATTGATTTGGAATTGGTTAGGTAGTCAACATTTTATGTTGGATTCAAATCTTACAACATTCACAATGGGTAATAAGTCATCCACATAAAATATGAGAAAATTCCACTAAGTAATTAATGATTTTCTTGTCTATACAATATCATTAATATTTATTCAAAGTCATAGTTTTTGATACTTTTATCAAACCTTACATTAAAAAATCTAGTGATCAAATTCATTTCATAAATGAACCTTTACTGCTTGCAAACCTTTTGCTTTTGATTTTTGAAATTGAACTCATGTAATTGATTTGTAAATGCATTCTTTAAGACTTCTTTTCAAAAAAAAGATTTCTTAAACCTTCACTTGACATATCTCATATGCAACTATGAATTAGGAAATGCTTATATACTCTAATATGACAACAAATGAGAAAGTTTATCCATAGTTTACTTTCTCCATCTATATTTGTCATTAGTCTTATTTTGAAGGTCTGTACCTTCTTATTTACAAATCTTTTACTTTTGTAGATATATTCAAAACCTATGGGTTTTACCCCATCACGAATATCTACAATTTCTAGATAAAGATGAGTACATCTACTCTATCTCGAGATTTATGACTTTGGTCTACTAGTCTTTGTCATTGACCCTCATTTCAACTTTGAGGTCAAGAAGCCCTACATTTTGTCATCTAATTTGACAACTTAGGCTTCATTTAAGCTCTTGTAACGGTCGGGTCATCTCATAACTCTCCCACTACGATGAGGCTTATCCAATTCATGATTAGGATCCATTTGACTATCAAATGTAATTAAATTGTTAACAACTTTTATTAACTATTTAGTGGCTTCACTTGGAACCAACTTTTCAACACTATTGAACATATTCAAGTTTCAACATTTATGCTTAAAACTCTCAAAACTCGAAGGGTTGTAAACTAACTTTACTACTCTTATATAATCTCAAAGTTGTCTCATGGACACCTTTTAGATAGATTCATGTTCACTATACAATCTATATTGTATATCCTAACAAGAGTCTTATAATGGCGTGTAATTCTTTATTGTTCTGACCATGTCTAACAAGGTCTTGTTTCTCCTTTTACAGCACAATTTCACACAATTGTACTTTGTGCTAGAGTTGAGATAAAATCTCACTTTCTATCAATTAGTCTTAGTACATAACGTTCCTGTACTTTTCACTGTGATCTGATCATAGTGTTTTGATAGATTTACCAAATTGACCTTCAACTTGAGTCTTATATTCCTTGAACTTTTCAAAATATTCAGACTTATGTTGCATTAGGTTACGATACTTATTTCTTGAATAATCATCAGCTAGAGTGATATGAAATATTCATCAGTGTTCTTTGGCTTGTAGGCTTTTCCAACAAAAACCTATTAATTATTTTGCATGAAAGGCAAGATCTTAAGACATATAAAGTAATTAACTCTAACATTTAGAGAATCACTTCGTAGTAGTCTTTTTATTCGAATTGATCAGAATCAATCTTGAATGCCAAAGACGGGTATCATATTTTAGGAGAATATAAATTGTCTTTATATTCTGGATTCTATAATCCTGAATATCTCACTGTGTAGTATTTTATATGTTAACAATTTAACACATACAAATTATTCGGCTGAACTTTTCAAACAATTTTGAAAATAAAAATTTAGTACTAAAATATTCATACTGTATGAACATTTTATTAGTAATAAAGTTAGAGAAATTGAATTTCTCATATGGTACTAAAAACACCATATTCAGCATTAAATAACAATTATTTCTTATGGACATCTTAATGTCTCCCACTACATTAATTGAGATGAGTTTTCTGGTGCCAACAAGTAGAGATCATTCTCCATAATTAAGTATTTTCTAAGAATTATATAAAATGTAATGAAGAACAAATCTTAATAGTGGATCTGAATCTACTATATAGGTGGTAATGAAAAAATCTAGTAAATAAAATTTACTTTTATCCATGTTCTTCTTATAGAGGTATTTCATAAATTCCTCTTATTATGACTATTTTGCTAATTTAGAAACTATTTTCTTTTAGCCACAGTCATATGGTTTCTTTTCTTGGATTTTAGTAATACTTAATTTTTGAGATTATTTAGATAAATATCTAAATCTAGCTTTTATTGACTTCAACAATATCTCATATGTTGTTGTCATCTTCTTTATCTTCTTAGCTTGACATCTAATATGTCAAATAGAAAATTTGTATAAGTCATCTCGTTATATTGATTTATTAATCATGTGCTTTACGAACAATTCGATTAACATTGGCAACAGGTTTTTGAGAACATTTCTCAATAAAGACAAATTAAATAAAAAATTTACACGGTCATTATATAGTGTTAACATTATTTGTCCAAGTGATATTATTTTCTCAATTTGACAAATTAGCAACGAAAAATAAAATTGAGAGAAATAGACATAATATTGAAATATATAAAAAATATATATATTTATCTAATAACATGCAATCAATATTCATTCAATTTCAGCATAGAAAACAAACAATTTGATAAATGAACCCTGAAACATTATTGTTTTAATGCTATGATACTTTAGTGAGTTAGAACAAGTGCCGCCGTAGGGTAGGTCAAATGCCCCTTCACTAAACCGAGACAATCTCAACCAAGTGTTATCCCAAAATAACTTTTATTTCTATAACATTTAGTTACCATTAGTTTGGTCAAGAAAATCATTAACAACCTTAATGATATCTTTGTAAGTATAACCCATCATTTTAGATTCTATAATTTTATCCCAACAAGTGCCGCCGTAGGGTAGGTCAAGTATTGGGAATAAAATTACAATCCTATCCTTCTCAGGAGATTCACCCTGATATTGACCCATGTAAACACCTTCCGTAGGGGGACGGTCCAAAAGCCGCCGCGAGGCCCCACATGAATCTCACGTTATGAACCAATGATAGAGACCGTAGGATATGTTGACACATTTCCTTCTCCCACTTACTATTTAAAAATACTTTCTCAAGAGATTCACCTTGATATTGACCCATGTAAACACCTTCCGTAGGGGGACGGTCCAAAGCCGCCTCGAGGCCTCACATGAATCTCACGTTGTGAATCTATGGTAGAGACCGTAGGGTTATTTTGACATATGTCTTTCTCCCACTAAGTATTTTGAAATAGGGTTTTCTATTACTTAGACAAATTAGGCTAATCTCATTTATCTAAGTTTTTCAATCTACCCTTTCATAACCCTTATGTTGGTTAGATTGATTTTAATGTGAATTATCAAGTATATTAAACTATTTAAAACTAATCACATTATGAGCCTGCTTAATGAAATAAAATAAAATTTGACTAATTCAACCCCCAGGCCAGTTCTTAGGTAGAGGTGTTCCTTTTCAGTCAACTTAAGTACCTCACCCGAGTAACCTTTCTTAGACAGGGTTCCCTTATAGTCAATTTTTATTTCAAATTCATTAATCTTTAATTAACTATTAATTACTAGATCAATGAACTTCAGTTGATTTTAAGCAATGTTTTTAATCCTATTAAAAACTAATTCACCTTGTGGATAATCTTGAATTTTTAACAATTTTAAAACAAAATTAAAGATTATCCTATATTCTAATCTTATTAGAATAAAAGATAAACTAAATTCAAATATTTAAACTCTTTAAAGAATGAATTAAATTATCTTTTAAATAAGGAAAGAAACATTCTAATTGAAATATATGAATCTTATTAGAAAATATCAAATCTCATTTGGAAAGTATCTAATAGGGAAAATATATGTCAATCTTATTGGGAAAATATATCTCAGAAGATTTCCCAATCTTATTAGGAGAAGATTTCTCAATCTTATTAGGAAAAGATTTCCCAATAGATTTCCCAATGATATCACTATATCTAGGAAAATATATCCTAATCAATATTAGAAAAATATGGATTCCTATTATAAAAGGAAGTATCCTAATTTAAAATTTCCAAATATAACAATTATATTGTAAATATGGAAATATAAACATATTAGAAAATCATCTAATCAAATTAGAAAGCATTTTAATCATAATTATCCAAATATAACACTTATATTAAAAATAATTAAAATGCATGATCATGCTTAACCTATGGTGGGATTTTAATCTAGATGACATACTCTATGCAATCAATTAAAATTTAAAACATACATCAACATGCATAATTAAATTAAAAACAACATGCATAATTAAATTTAAAACACAGCAAAATTGACCGGCATATTTGGCATATCCTAAGAAATTGAAACCAATTTTGAATTACATTAATTTAAATCCAAGACATATCTTGGTGTTCAAAATCCTCCTTATTGATTTTCCACCTTTGAATCCAATTTCCATAACTCAATTTGAACATTCCAAATCAAATCAAATCCATAGACATTCCAAATCTGAATTTAAATTTCCATATTTTATTTTGGACATTCCAAATTCCAAATATGAATCTAAATCTCCAGAATTGATTTTGGACATTCCAAATCAAATCTATAGAAATTCAAATCTGAATTTAAATTTACAGATTTTATTTTGGACATTCCAAATATTCTAAATCTGAATCTAAATCTCCAGATTTTATGTTGGACATTCCAAACATTCCAAATCTGAAATTCGATAGGATTCACACAAATTGAATCTTCAATTTCGTAATGGCTTCAATTCCACCATCGTTTGACACCATCTTCAATTCCGTAATGGTTTCAAATCCACCAATTTCAATTGGTTTCCATCCGTAATGGCTTCAAAAAATCATACAAGAGAATTCCTATCTCTTTCGAGTTTCACATTTGATCTAAACAAAACAATAAAACTAATGCCAAAATACGCCTAAACAGTCAATTTGCAAACCACATATATCACATATATAAAAAAAAATTAAAATACCCACCATCTACAATTAATTCTAAACAAAACTCAAAGAAGCTCTGATACCAATTGAAGGGAATGAACTCTTGATTCCCTGCAGCGGAAGCGTTTGGAATCGTTACTTTGATTTATTTAGAATTAAACTAAAAAATAAGTTAAGCATATGTATTACCTTTGATGAACAATCATCTTCTTGTGTTCCTTTTTCCACGAGATCTTCCTCGCTATGACTCGAACACGGGATCAAGGCTTGTGGGAGCTTTTTGAAAGAATGAGAGAACAATTCTCTCTGCAGAGGGTGAATAGTGTGTTTGGCCAACCCTTTGGCTAAACCTAAATGTCTTATTTATAATAAGGCTTTTAGGAATTAATTTTATTTTACAAAATACATTTTAATATCTAATATATTAAAATATGCATTTTATATTTATTTGAATCTTATTCAAATATTATAAAATTAATCTTTTATAATATACTTTAAACCAATTTGAATCTCATTCAAATAACATATGTATATAGTTTTTAATATTAATGTATCATATACATAAACTATTTCCTCTAATATTTAATGTATCAAATACAATAAATATATTTTACTCTTCTACATTTAATATATCAAATATATTAAATAATAATTTGAATATTTCAAATTTTTCTTTCAACTAAATTGATCCTTTTAGTGTTACTATGAGCTAGCAAGAGGACCTTATGGACCTACAGATTTATAAGCTCCAATGATACAAAATTAATTAATTAAACTCTTTAATTAATTGACTTTCATTCATTAACTCTAGGTCACTCCACTATAGGCCTAGAGTTGCACTCTTATGCACTGTAGGACAAGTTGTGTCCATGGATATAACCATTACATGCAAGTCGATCCTTCACGAGTTGTTCGTAATTACAGCTGGGTCAAAAGTCCGTTTTACCCCTGTAATTAGATCTTACACCTTAAGTACCACTGATTCTCTAATGAACAACTTGTTTATGATCCAACCATAAACCAAGTCCCTCTCGGGCCAGTGAGAGGGTGGGGCCCCATTGTTCAAGTCCCGAAATCAGCACTTAAGGGAACTACTCATTTACTTTCCCTATATGGGAAGAAGTGAATTCCATCTTGTGAAACTTATGTTCCCAACTCCCTATTTGGTCAAGTCCCCAAAATGGTAGGCTTATTGAATCGGCTATAAAGGCCATTCTCACCCATACAAATCAAAGGACGAGCCCTCACAGGCAGGAGTTCATAACTCACTCAGGATTAAGATCGAGTCACATATGATCATCCTGTGAAATACTAATCTTCTCAAATAACGGATTTATAAAGAGAGATTATATATTTCGTGGTCCAGTCTTATACAAACTCATTGTATAGGATACCCCCACTCACATGTCTCTACATGAATGATTTGGATCAAATCATTTGTAACAATTACAAAGTGGGCCGTATCAATAGTGTTACCAGGATAAGGCACCCAACCTTATCCATATACTATAGACCCTTTAGGTTATTACTTGAACATGATCCTCCCGTATGTCAACTACATACAGTTCAAGATTACACTAATAACCTTGGATTTTATTTATATAATGAATATTATAAATTGCAAATATTAATAATAAAATAATTATCAAATAATTATTAATTAATTACGAGGCTTTAGGGCATAAATCCCAACAACTGTCCAGTTAGCTAATGGGTCGAGTGTATGTCCTAGAGGGAAAGTGGAAGATGTCCTCGTTAGGGTAGGTGATATGATGTTCCCCGCTGATTTTCTTATACTTGATATGAATGAAAAATCACTGCATGCTTCGTCGTCTATGCTGTTAGGACGCCCTTTTCTTAAGACCGCTAGGGTCAAAATCGATGTGTTTAAGGGTGTCGTTTCCTTAGAGTTTGATGATACAATGCATGAATTTTCATTATTTGAAAAGAAATCTGTGGAGAATGTTTCTGTTGTTGAGTATGATGAGAATGGGAGTCTTACCTCGCGCTTGAGGGATGATTCTCATGTCTCGGTAAAAAGATCTGACTTAGAATTAAACAATGTGACTGCTGTTTTTTGCACTAATGACTGTGATATTCACGTGCTCGAGGCACGAAGAGTGCAAAATGTTTTGAATGGTGCTTGCAGGACAAGTGTGGACGCGAACAAGTCTGGAACGTCCCCCGCACTATCAGACTATGGTTGAGTCAGTGGAGAGAATTCAACCGAGCAAACGACTTTAAAAATTCTGCGCTTCTCGGAGGCACCCGAGCGATGAACTGTTATTTCTGTTTTTAGTTTAGTCTCTATTTTTTGTTGTTAGTTAGTTTAATTTAGACTTACATAGGTTGCTGTTTTTTTTTAGGAATCGAGGAAGTTGAGGAAAATTTTGGGCTTCGATGATGAGCACGCAGCTTCCTTACCCTCGCCAACTTCACAAAGAGTCAGGGAAGTGTAGTTTCTCTTTCCCTTTTACTTTGTGTATCTGACTGAGTGGCATTGAGGACAATGCCAACTTTTGAAGTTGGGGGTGGAGTTGGAGTTATGGATATGCATGTGTAGTCGGTTGAGCAGTGTTATTTTGATATTGAAGTGCTTGAGACTCTGTTTACTGCATTCTAATGATGATAATCTAGGAAATGCATCTTGGAAATCTGAGCACGTACATAATCTAGTTTTTGCATGAGTTTTGCATTTATTAGGTTCATGTAAAAAATTTTAAAATTTTTCCTGTTGCTCCCTTGCATCTATCGCGCACTTAGCAACCTCTTCCTAGATTCCGTAGGCTTAGTCAATTGGATGTAGCGTTAATTCTCGTTGTCACCCCGAAAGGCATCCCATAGGTAGCTTGTTGCATGAGAGTTAGCGGTAGATTAATCGAGATAGCGTATGCTAAGCCTAAAGTAAAAAAAAATAGAAAAGCATGTTGGATAGAAAAATCCTCTCGAGGCGCTCCTCCTTCTTATTAGTGCACTTAAGAAGTGAGCGTTAGTCCTTAAAAACGTGAAGTTTATGCATGAATTTGACGTGTTAGGCAGCTCGAGGTTGGAAAGAAAAAGAGAATAAATTGTTTAGTTCAAAGAACCTCAGTAAAAGAGTACAAAGTACTCGTGAAAAGAAAAATAAAGAGAAAATACTTCGGTCTCTTAATTTGCTTCTCTCTCTCGTGTAAGTCAAGTTTAGACTGTTCTTAAACGCTAGAAGTAGGGGGAAAACGGGATGTGATGTTGCATGTGGTTTTTTCGAGTTTACGTGAGTTTAGGATAGGTTGTCTAGCACACACGCAGGTTACGGGGCAATAGTTAATTTTTGATATGTTCGTAGTAAATGCATGCGCGAATTGCTTTCATGATTATGTTGTGTTTAAATTTTCAAAATGCATGGAGGTTTGAGTTAGTAGCATGTAGGCGTGTCCTTAGAGTCAATTTCTTTGTAGCCTTGCTCGAGGACTAGCAAGATTCAAGTTGGGGGTGTTTGATAACTCCATTTTGGAGCTACTAAATACTTCCTAATTATAGCTAAAGTTCGCATTTAAATGTTTAATTTATCTCGTTTGTAGGAGAAATGCGGCAAAGAGCTCGTGTGTCCATTGGACCCGTTTCGGAGCTAAAAATAGAGTTTTAACGCCCTGGGAGTGCATCGGGAAAGGGCAAGTCGATCCGAGAAGAAACAGACCAAAATTGCCTAGGAGAGGCAATTTTTCCAGCCCCAAACCCGAGAGCTAGCGTCGAGCAGTAGCGTCGAGACCCTGCTGCGGCGTCGAGACGCTCCGGAGGAGGCGCGCGCAAGGAATTATCGGGCCAGCGTCGAGACGCTGCCCTAGCGTCTCGACGCCATCGCGAGGCGCGCGCGGATCTTTTAGGGCGTAGCGTCGCGACGCTGCCCTAGCGTCTCGACGATACGTCGATTACAGAAGCTGTAAAAGATGATTTTCTGCACAATTTTTTGGAGCATCTTCTTCCCAATTCTCAAGCGATTTCTCTTCTTCTTCCTCTCGGTTTTCCCCTATTTTTCCTTTAGCTCAGCCATTTGTGGCTTGTTTATGAGCTTTTATCTTGTATTAGTTTGATGACAACTTCCATGGCTTCCCTTGGAGCGGTATTGACAACCCGTTCCATGGACGACTAAGGTAAGGGTGAACGGTTTGGGAAATATCTGAGGGATTTTTGTTAGACGCTTTTGGTTTTGATAATCCATGCTTAGTTCTTAATTTGGTGGCTGATTTGTATGCATTTATCTCTCTTGCTTAAACCTATGCATGTGTTAGAATTCGACGATTGACACTCGAGTCTTCTACCATTTTGTGAATGTTAAAGAGTAGCGATGCCGTGCCTCTCACTGCTCGACTAAGTAACACAGATTGATAAAACTAAACCGGAGTATCGAGTCATGTATGATGGTTGTTGATTGCATACAGCGTTTGCGGGCAATCAGTTAGCAATTAGATTACGTGCTTGAATGTCTGTCGCGGTTAGCTAGTGACTATCTAGAATAAATTTGGGGCTGATCACCTTAATGCAATTTTAGATAATGTTTAATTAGAACTGTGTAGTCTGATTAATTTATATGGAGCCGGTTACCTTGGGGCTTCTCGGGTAATCGTCCGTGTGTACTACAAACTCTTTCAACCGAACTAATCAACATTCGTCAAACCCCCGGAGACTCCACTATAGTTTGAGGGTTGCACTCTCCTCACTGTAGATATATTATGTTCTCTTGATATAACCGTCATCGACAAGTCGATTCTTCACAGGTCGTTCGTAATCGCAGCAAGGTCATTTATACCATTTAACCCCTGAATTACCTCTTGTTCCTTAAGTACCATTGACACCTCTAATGAACAATTGATATGTGGTCCAACCAGCAGATCAGATCCCTGTCTGGCTAGGAGAGGGTGAGCGCTCATTGTTCAAGCCCCAGAGTCAGCTATTAAGGGAACAGCCTATCTACTAACCTTGAAAGCGGGTTAGGAGTGAATTCCATCTTGTTGTACTATGTCCCCATCCACCTATTCAAGTTTATCCCCAAGATGGTAGGCTTATTGAGTCGGCGCTAATTAGCCACTCTCACCCGTGCAAGTCAAAGTATACTTTCGAATAAATAGGAGTTCATAGCGAGCTCAGGATTAAGCACGAGTTACCTAGGTCATCATATGAAATAGTCGGTCTCTACAGTAAACAGTGTTATAAAGAGAGAGCGACTTGATTTCGCGGTTCAGTCTTATGCAAACTCATTCCATAGGACGCCCTCGCTCGCACATCTCAATGAGAAACGATTCGAATCACATCGTTTTGTACCATACAAAGTGAGCCGCATCCAATAGTGTAGACCGTTTTGACTGTCTAATTGTGCCTGATCCACAATCATGTCATACATGAAGCTCATGATGGAGCGTTGATGGAACGCAGCGGAAGCGATTTGGATCATAGACACTCTAATTTCATCAATTTAAACAAAACGGAAACATGCAAAAGCGAAGAAAAAGAGAAATTAGAACACATACCCTTGTAGTTCGTATTTCTCCAAATTCACCGCCAGAAGCTCCTCACGAGCTCACCGAGCCTTCTCACGAAACGTTCGTGGACCACCCACGGTAGTCCCGCTATCCTCAGGCCGAGAAACGGAGTAGTGGGACTCCTTTTACAAAAGAAAAGGAAGAAGAAGCTCCACTGAAGAAAACTGTTTTCTTCTGAAGGGCAGAGAGGAAGAAGAAGGCAGAAGAAAACTCAATTAGAATTCTCAATTCTAATTCTCAAATCGTGTACCCCAATGTGCACTCAGATTTGATTTTTGATTTTCTTCTTTTCTTTTTTTTTTTTTTTTTTTTTTTTTAAATGATCTGTCAATATATATATCCTTCTTCTTACATGTGTCTTACATGCTTGCATGTAAGACACATGTATATATATATATATATATATATATATATATATATATATATATTTATAAATTATTATTATTAAAAATAATAATAATTATTTTATTAATTAAACTTTTTAATTAATAAAATATATATATATATTTTAATTAATATTATTTAATCAATATCAAATATTAATTAAATAATATAATTAAACCCGGTTTTCCGAAAACCGACTTTTTTGCACATGAATCCTATTCATGTTTTCAGATCAATCTCATATTTAAATCATATTTAAATATGTCCATATTTAAATCATATTTAAATATGTCTAACCTTCTTCCACAAACGCGAATTTGAACGATTCAAATTCTTTTCTTTTCTTTCATACTGTTTCACGGCTTTATCCGAGCTAGCCAGGAGAACCGTAAGGACCTACAGATCATGAGCTCCAACGATACGAGATTATCCGGTCAAAACTCTTTCAACCGAACTAACCAACATTCGTTAACCCCCGGAGACTCCACTAAAGTCCAAGGGCTGCACTCTCCTCACTGTAGATATATTGTGTCCTGTTGATATAACTATCATCAGTAAGTCGATCCTTCACAGGTTGTTCATAATCACAACGGGTCATTTAAACCGTTTAACCCTTGTATTATATCTTGTTCCTTAAGTACCACTGACACCTCTAATGAACAATTGATTTGTGGTCCAACCATCAAATCAGATACCTCCCTGATCAGGAGAGGATGGGCCCAATGTTCAAGACCTGGAGTCAGCACTTAAGGGAACAACCTCTCTACTAACCCTTAAAGCGGGTAGGAGTGAATTCCAATCTTGCTACAACTATGTCCCCAGCCACTTATTCAATCTTATCCCCAAGATGGTAGGCATATTGAGTCGGCAATCTGGCCACTCTCACCCGTACAAATCAAAGGATAAGGTTGAATAAACAGGAGTTCATAGTAAGCTCAGGATTGAGATCGAGTTACCTAAGTCATCATAATGAAAAAATCGGTCTTTACAGTAAACGGTGTTATAAAGAAAGAGCGATTTTATTTCTTGGTTCGGTCTTGTGCAAACTCATTGCACAGGACGCCCTCACTCACATGTCTCTACATGAAACGATTCGAATCACATCGTTTTGTACTATACAAAGTGAGCCGCGTCCAATAGTGTCCCCAGGATAAGGTACCCAGCCTTATCCCTATACTATAGACCATTTTTGGCTGTCTACTTGAACTTGATTCACATTCATGTCACACATGAAGTTCAAGTACTCACAATATCGCCATGGGTGTTAGTTATTGGTATAGGTTAATACAAACACAATTCACTAAAAATCAATAACAACTTTATTGAAATATAATAATATATATACATTCATACAGTTTACAAACTACGAGTTTTAGGACATAAAACCCAACAAACTCCCACTTGGACTAAAACGTCAGTGAAGTACATGTTGGTCGAGAGAACTAGAATATCAAATATCTAAAGTTTCTCCCACTGTCCTACTGAGCAGCTCGCAGCCCTAAACTTTTTAGGTGTCTCTCAAACACTTTAGCCGTGAGAGACTTAGTAAACGGATCAGCAATGTTGTGCTCCGAGGCTACCTGTGTGACGATCACATCTCCTCGTTGCACTATCTCCCTGATGAGATGATACTTTCGCTCAATATGCTTTCCACGCTTATGGCTTCTAGGTTCTTTAGAATTTGCCACTGCACCGCTGTTATCACAATAAAGGGTGATTGGCAAGTTAATATTTGGAACAACTTCCAAATCTGTCAAGAACTTCCTAAGCCATACAGCTTCCTTCGCTGCTTCGCAAGCTGCGACATACTCAGCTTCCATGGTGGAGTCAGCAATACAACCTTGCTTTATACTCCTCCATACTATTGCTCCTCCGTTAAGAGTGAACACTGATCCTGATGTAGATTTCCTAGAATCTATATCAGTCTGAAAATCAGAGTCAGTGTATCCTGCAAGGATCAAATCCTTCGCGCCATACACAAGCACATAGTCTCTCGTTCTCCTAAGATACTTGAGGACGTGTTTAACGGCTGTCCAGTGATCATATCCTGGATTAGACTGGTACCTACTGACAATTCCTACTGCATAGTAGATGTCGGGTCGTGTACACAACATAGCGTACATGAGACTACCAACTGCAGATGCATAGGAAATTCGTCTCATATCCTCAACCTCTTGAGGTGTCTTAGGAGACTGTTCCTTAGACAAGTGAATTCCATGCCTAAAAGGCAACGAACCTTTCTTGGAATTCTGCATTGAATATCTTGACAACACCTTGTCAATATAAGATGCTTGAGACAGCGCTAGCACTTTGTTCTTACGATTCCTTATAATCTGAATCCCTAGAACAAACTGAGCCTCTCCCAAATCTTTCATTTGGAATTGGGTCGCTAGCCAATTCTTAACGTCAGTTAGGAACCCTACATCATTCCCAATGAGTAGTATGTCGTCTACGTACAAGACTAAGAAAGCTACAACAGTATTGACTACTTTCTTGTAAACACAAGGTTCGTCAATATTTTGTTCAAAGCCATAAGATTTGATCGCCGTATCAAACCTTATATTCCAGGATCTAGATGCTTGCTTCAACCCATAAATGGATCGATTAAGCTTGCAAACCTTTTGCTCTTGACCCTGAAGTATGAATCCCTCTGGTTGAGCCATATAGATACTCTCCTCAAGATTACCATTCAGAAAGGCAGTCTTGACATCCATTTGCCAGATTTCATAATCATAAAATGTAGCAATGGATAAGAGTATTCTAATCGACTTTAACATGGCAACAGGAGAAAAAGTTTCTTCATAGTCCACCCCTTCTCTTTGGGAATAACCTTTTGCCACAAGTCGAGCCTTAAAGGTTTGCACCTTACCGGCTTGGTCTCGTTTTCTCTTGTAGATCCACTTGCAACCGATAGGTCTTTCACTATCTGGTTGGTCTACAAGATCCCAGACCGAATTGAAGTACATAGACTCCATTTCGAGATCCATGGCTTTAAGCCACTGGTCCTTGTCTATGTCATTCATTGCCTGTTTAAAGGTCAATGGATCCTCAATGCCATCATCAGGTATGACGACTTGAGTTTCAGACAAGCCGATGTAGCGGTCGGGCTGTCTTACATCCCTCCCACTGCGTCGAGGCTTTCTCAACTCTTGAGAAGGACCAGCCTGATCAACAACCTTTGTTGATCCGTCTGTAGCTTTCCTGGAAAATTCGGACAAAACAATTTTGCTCGACGGTTGATGATCTCTCATGTGGTCTTCCTCTAAGAACGTGGCATTAGTCGATACTAGTACCTTGTTCTCATGAGGATCATAAAACAGACCACCTTTCGTTTCCTTGGGGTAACCTACAAATAGGCACAATTTTGAACGATGTTCCAACTTCTTTGGATTGAGTACTAGCACATGTGCCGGACACCCCCAAATCCTGAAGTGACGTAAACTACCTTTACGCCCTCTCCATAACTCATAAGGTGTTTCAGAAACACTCTTAGAGGGAACCATGTTCAAAATATATACTGCAGTCTCTACTGCATATCCCCAAAACGAACTAGGCAAATGAGCATAACTCATCATAGATCGAACCATGTCTAACAGGGTTCTATTTCTCCTCTCGGACACACCATTCTGCTGTGGTGTTCCTGGCGCTGAGAGTTGAGATACTATTCCATGTTCTATCATATAGTCCTGGAATCTTAAATCCATATACTCTCCACCTCGATCTGATCGGAGTGTTTTTATCGATTTACCTAATGTGTTCTCAACCTCTGCCTTATACTCTTTGAACTTTTCAAGAGCTTCGGACTTATGATGCATTAGATAAAGATAACCGTACCTCGAATAATCATCAATGAAACTGATGAAATATTCATACCCTCCTCGTGCTTTGACATTCAAAGGACCGTAGAGATCCGAATGCACGATTTCTAGAGGTTCTTTGGACCTATGACCTTTTTCAGAAAAAGACCGTTTGGTCATTTTGCCCTCAAGACAAGACTCACATGGCGGTAAAGAGTTGTCCTCTAAACGATTTAGCAGACCACTCTTAACCAATCTCCCAATCCTATTGAGATTAATGTGACCTAGTCTTAAGTGCCAAAGATAAGTACTTGGAGAAAGTTTCTGCCTTTTAGTTTGAGTCTCAGCTGTTTTAAACATTTCAGTGTTCAAAATAGCTTTGGCTTCGGTTGGTCTTAACACATACAAGTTGTTTTCAAGTTTCGCAGAACAAATACGTACACCTCTTTTGCTAATGAACGCTTCATTATGAACAAAAGATACTTTATACAACTGTTCTAACAAACAAGATATAGATACAAGATTCCTCTGGAAGGTAGGAACCAGGAGTACATTTTCTAGTAAAATGAAACTATCTCTATACAACAACTTTACAGCTCCCACTGCTTCAGCTGAGACAACCTCTCTAGTTCCAACTCTGAGAGTTATCTCACCGCGAGAAAGTGGCTGCCAAGAACTAGTTTCCTGAAAAGAAGAACAAACATGGTTAGTAGCTCCTGAATCAAGTATCCAGGTATGACAATCATGTTCTACTAAACATGTTTCAACAACAAGTAAATCATATTTACCTTGTCTTTCTTTCTCAGCCTTTTTCTCTGCAAGATACTTTGGGCAATTCCGTTTCCAGTGCCCATCTACACCACAATGGAAACATTTTCCTTTGTCTGCAGATCTACTCTTGCTCTTAGCAGTAGCAGGTGCTTTTCCCTTCCTTTTATCTTTCTTCTTCTTTTGAATACTCTTATTCTTAATAGAAGAAAGTTCAGACTTACTCCCAGAAGACGACCCCTTTTGGAATTTCCTAGAAGTGACAACGTTTGCCTCCTTCTCTTTTCCTTTAGAAGTGTGTAGGGACTGATAAGTCTGTAGCTCGCTGAGGAGAGAAGTCAAATTATACTTTATCTTGTTCATTACCAAATTGGTTCTGAACTGAAGGAAACTCTTCGGAAGAGATTCCAAGATAAAGCTTACTTGACTTGACTCATTTATAATAGCTCCGTTTACTTCCGCCACATTGAAGTGGACCATCATGTTAAGGACATGCTCCCTAACAGAGGTTCCCTCCTTCATGCGAGAGTTGTAAACGAATTTGAGGGCTTCATGACAGACCGATGAGGACGGAAGTCCAAACATCTCCTGTAATGAAGACATGATTTCTTTAGCAGAAACCATATCCTCGTGCTTCTTAGCTAACACATCAGATATGCTGGCTAAGATATAGACTCGGGCTTTATCATTAGCCCTTGTCCATCTATCATATGCTTCTCGAACAGTTCGAGTCGCATCCGAGCTAGGAGGGGGAGGACAATCCTCTGATAAGACGAACCTGAGATCATCTAGAACGAGAATCGTATTCAAGTTCGATTTCCAGGTCGCGTAGTTATCGCCGGTTAACTTATCGGAAGCTAGTAAGTGAATGAAAGAGCTAGACATGCTGAAAAGAGAATGAATAAAAATTAGTGAAAAGGTTTTAACCTAATTTACACACCAATCAAGAATTTAGCAAAAAATAATAATGTACCCAAAACTCATTATTAAACTGCAACGATACTTCAGTGGGTCAGAATGGTCGCTACCGAGGGGCAGTCAAGCATTCCTTCACTGAATCAAGACATTCTTGACTAAATGTTAATACCAGAATATCTCATATTCCTATAGCATCTTAGTTATCGTTGTTTGGTCAAGATTTACTAACTCCTTAGCAAATCTTGTAAATGTGACCCTCCATTTTTAGAATTCATAGGGCGGCCCCAACGATGCAACCGAATTGAAATGTCAAAGTTGGGAATGGCTCTATGTTTCTTTATCCATAAATGGTGATTGAGATGTTCCGATTCCTATGAAACGACCCTCCGAATGGATCGGTACCACTAGTGGGCACCTAGCAGGCAGAACATAGGAATCTCACGGTTCAATCCAATGGAGGAGACCGCAGGATGTATTGACATACTTCCTTCTCCCACTTACTATAAATACTTTCTCCATTCACCTTGCTCTTGAATTATGCAAATACCATCCGAATGGGGATGCCCTATTGACATCACGAGGCCGAGCATAATTCTCACGGTGTGAACTTGACAGAGAACGTAGGAGAAGAGGGACATATCATATATACCTTCTCAACACCTCTACTAAGTATTTTAAGACGGAATGGGTAAATTACTCAGGCATTATCCGGCTAAGACAATAAGGCCTAAGTCTAGGTAAAACAAACTTTTACCTATGATGTCTAGGTGATAAACACTTTATTACCTCACACCACTCACGCATGCTCATAAAGTCGGGTTAACTTTACTCAAGTACCGGATGGTCCCCAGGTAGGAGGTGTTCCGTAAACCGTCAGCTTAAATACCTCCAACCTCGAACAGGATGTCCCCGGGTGAGTTTCTTGTAACCTTAGCATTTACAAGATATCGACCTATTCATCTAATGAAACGGAACGATACATTCAACCCTAAGTGAGCATGCCTTTGTCTTTGTTATAGATTTTAAAAGTCTATGCCAATTTTACAACGCTTTGCAAAACTAAGACTTACTACAACAAACTTCTACATGCTTCTCAAACATGCATTACTAAGGCATGACAAGTTGAATATTTAATTTCATAATTAATATAACAATTATATCGATTATGTTTTTAAATATACAACTCCTAATTCATAAATTAATATAACACTTATATCAATTCTCATGAATTAAGCATGCATCCTATACATTATAACACTTATAACAAACAAAATGCATCTAATGTTGGATGTTTAATTTCATAATTAATATAACACTTATATCAATTATTCTATTAAGCAAACAACATCTAATTCATGAATTAATATAACTCTTATATTAATACTCATGAATAAACATGCATCCTATACATTATAACACTTATAACATACCATGTGCATAAAACTATGACAATCTATGTTGTTGATTTAATTTCATAATTAATATAACACTTATATCAATTATTCTATTAAACTAACAACAACTAATTCATGAATTAATATAACTTTTATATCAAAACTCATGAATTGCCAAATATGCATACGATATATTATAACACTTATAACATATTTTCAATGCATGAAGCATGCTTCCTACGGTGGGATTTTAAATCTATATGGCATACGTTATGCACATACAAACATGGAATTTAATTAAAACATACATTTGCAATGCATAATTAATTAAACACACTAAAGTGGATCAATTTTGGCATTTAGCAAGCAATAACTAATTTATTACAAGCTTGATCAACAAGCCACGTCTTGAGCGGACTTCGAACTCTTCGCACCGCCTTTGACCAACTTGCTTCCTCCGAACGCTTCGGCCAAATTTTCTTCGAATTTCTCCTTGTATTGCCCAGAATGAGTTTGAACTTACACCGAACATTTCGGCGAGTTTCAAACTCAAACTTCTTTCACAAAGAACCCTATATGGACTCTAATGACTCTAAAAATACAGACTCTTTAGCATGCATTAAAGCCCATACAATCTCGGGCAATTACAAATAAGGAAATTCAAAAAGAAACTATGCCAAAATCGATATTCACTTTAGAATTCCATTCAGAAACAATTTCTAAATAAAACCCACCATAATTTAAATTGATAGAAATTGAGTAGCCAAAAACGCTCTGATACCAATTGATGGAGCGTTGATGGAACGCAGCGGAAGCGATTTGGATCATAGACACTCTAATTTCATCAATTTAAACAAAACGGAAACATGCAAAAGCGAAGAAAAAGAGAAATTAGAACACATACCCTTGTAGTTCGTATTTCTCCAAATTCACCGCCAGAAGCTCCTCACGAGCTCACCGAGCCTTCTCACGAAACGTTCGTGGACCACCCACGGTAGTCCCGCTATCCTCAGGCCGAGAAACGGAGTAGTGGGACTCCTTTTACAAAAGAAAAGGAAGAAAAAGCTCCACTGAAGAAAACTATTTTCTTTTGAAGGGCAGAGAGGAAGAAGAAGGCAGAAGAAAACTCAATTAGAATTCTCAATTCTAATTCTCAAATCGTGTACCCCAATGTGCACTCAGATTTGATTTTTGATTTTCTTCTTTTCTTTTCTTTTTTTTTTTTTTTTTTTAAATGATCTGTCAATATATATATCCTTCTTCTTACATGTGTCTTACATGCTTGCATGTAAGACACATGTATATATATATATATATATATTTATAAATTATTATTATTAAAAATAATAATAATTATTTTATTAATTAAACTTTTTAATTAATAAAATATATATATATATATTTTAATTAATATTATTTAATCAATATCAAATATTAATTAAATAATATAATTAAACCCGGTTTTCCGAAAACCGACTTTTTTGCACATGATTCCTATTCATGTTTTCAGATCAATCTCATATTTAAATCATATTTAAATATGTCCATATTTAAATCATATTTAAATATGTCTAACCTTCTTCCACAAACGCGAATTTGAACGATTCAAATTCTTTTCTTTTCTTTCATACTGTTCCACGGCTTTATCCGAGCTAGCCAGGAGAACCGTAAGGACCTACAGATCATGAGCTCCAACGATACGAGATTATCCGGTCAAAACTCTTTCAACCGAACTAACCAACATTCGTTAACCCCCGGAGACTCCACTAAAGTCCAAGTGCTGCACTCTCCTCACTGTAGATATATTGTGTCCTGTTGATATAACTATCATCAGTAAGTCGATCCTTCACAGGTTGTTCATAATCACAACGGGTCATTTAAACCGTTTAACCCTTGTATTATATCTTGTTCCTTAAGTACCACTGACACCTCTAATGAACAATTGATTTGTGGTTCAACCATCAAATCAGATACCTCCCTGATCAGGAGAGGATGGGCCCAATGTTCAAGACCTGGAGTCAGCACTTAAGGGAACAACCTCTCTACTAACCCTTAAAGCGGGTAGGAGTGAATTCCAATCTTGCTACAACTATGTCCCCAGCCACTTATTCAATCTTATCCCCAAGATGGTAGGCATATTGAGTCGGCAATCTGGCCACTCTCACCCGTACAAATCAAAGGATAAGGTTGAATAAACAGGAGTCCATAGTAAGCTCAGGATTGAGATCGAGTTACCTAAGTCATCATAATGAAAAAATCGGTCTTTACAGTAAACGGTGTTATAAAGAAAGAGCGATTTTATTTCTTGGTTCGGTCTTGTGCAAACTCATTGCACAGGACGCCCTCACTCACATGTCTCTACATGAAACGATTCGAATCACATCGTTTTGTACTATACAAAGTGAGCCGCGTCCAATAGTGTCCCCAGGATAAGGTACCCAACCTTATCCCTATACTATAGACCATTTTTGGCTGTCTACTTGAACTTGATTCACATTCATGTCACACATGAAGTTCAAGTACTCACAATATCGCCATGGGTGTTAGTTATTCGTATAGGTTAATACAAACACAATTCACTAAAAATCAATAACAACTTTATTGAAATATAATAATATATATACATTCATACAGTTTACAAACTACGAGTTTTAGGACATAAAACCCAACAGCTCAAGTACTCATATATCGTCATGGGTGTTGGTCATTGGTATAGGTTAATGCAAACACGTTTCACTTTATTCAATAAACTCTTTTACTGAATAAGACTTAATAACTCTTTATTACTAAATAGAATGATTACAAACATAATTGTTTACAAACCACGAGTTTTAGGATATAAAACCCAACAAACATGTTATATTCATTTAAACTAAGCTAGCATAACATGTCTGATAACTCCATTTTGGAGCTATTATTTACTCCATAACTCCAGCTAATATCGTGCTTAATTATGTTATTTCGCCTTGATTATAGGTGATCTACGGTCAAGAGCTCGTTAAGTCCGTTAGACGTCATTCGGGGCTAAGAAGGTCATTTTAGAGCCTCGAGAACGCATCGGGAAAGGAGTAGCTCAAAAAGATGAGATTTTGCTAAAAGGAAGATTTTAAAGGCAAAAGAATTTACCAAAACCCGAGAGCAAGCATCGAGCTGAAGCGTCGAGACGCTGTCCCGAAGCGTCTCGACGCTCTGAAGTTTTGCACGAGCTGTAGTTTCGTTCGTAGCGTCTCGACGCTACCTTAGCATCTCGACGCTACGGCAAGTATAAAAAGAAAAAGTTACGATTTTAGGTTGTCTTGTCTTATCTTCCCCGATCCCAAGGCCGATTTTTGCCATTTTTGAGTGTTGGTAATAGGATTTTTTAATATCCCATAAATTTCAGGTTGTCGAAGCCCGCCAAAATAACATTTATAAATACCGCTACAACTGAGCTTTGCAGCTAGTGGTAGTCGGGTGTCGAACCACAGGGAACCTAAATCAATTTCTCCTATTTAATTCCTATTTGTCTTTTTAACTAAAACAATAAATAAGGCGGTAAAAAGGGGAATAGGCTTACGGAAAAATAAAGGAAAAGCAGAAAAATAAAGTAGCTCACGAAATAGTAAAATATAAAGTAACATGTGCTCCTAATTTGAGTTATCGGGATTTGCTTGATGCGCTTAGTTCATTGGGGTTCTAATTATGCTTAGCTATTATTCTAATGCACACAAAATGCTTCGTCCCAATCGGGTCCAAAACACCCCAAAGAATTAATTAGAAACAAACAATTCTAATTAAACATGCTCGTCAATTAATCTAAGTTGATTACTCCTAAATCAACTAACAAACAGTGACGGGTAACATGGCGACAAGTTAATCCTAAGATTAATTCGATTTCTCTCCTAACCTTGAGCCCACCGTGAAAACGTTAATCAACTCCTACCCCCAACTGTCACTTAGGTTCGAATTGATTAGCCACGAGCTAGACCCTCGCTACTTGCATTAAGACTAATCACGAATTAACGCTAACCCACTAACATGCGTAACAAATTATGAACGTCACTCCTAATCGGAAAAGCATGGCATTCGTTCTTTATACAGATTAAGAGATGCAAAAGATTAACAAAATTAAGCTAGAAATTCATACAAAACCCTCCCTAAGCATCAAGACAAATCCCTAACCTCAAATTAGAGCACTTACCTTGCTCGGGATGAAAACCAAGCTAAATAAACCAAGTCTTTGCTTTGATATAGAAGAAAATGGGAGAAAACCCCAAGAATCTAGAGAGAAAACGCAAAAAATAAAGCCAAACCTGAGAGTAAATGACCTAAAAAATGGGTTTTATAGAGTGGTAGGGTCGAGACCCTACAGGCAGCGTCTCGACGCTCCGTACAGAAATTTGCAGAGCCTGATGTTGTGGTAGTCGAGACCCTACAAGCAACGCTGGGGTCTGTGCCTAAGGAAAAATAACAAAAATTTTGTACTCCCCTAGTCTTGAACTTTGGCCATTCATTCTACCAAGGTTCCCCTACACCACCAGACCACTAATCACAATTGGGATAATATTTGATTAATTCATTTATATGGTATAAACGCTTAAAACGATTAATCATTATTATCCACTTAATATATTATTTTAAGCCCGTAATTTATGCAATGATCTGATTTACCCCTAAGCAATTAATTTCCACAAAATATAAACATTAAACACAATTAATTACTTAATTCGCAAGACTTAGGAGCTAAATATTAGCACTTTTGGAGTGCTATCAAAACCCCCGACCTAAATCTTGCTAGTCCTCGAGCAAGGAAAACTCTGAATTAGCTCCTAAGGACTATACATGCATGCTTCTAACTCAAATCTCAATGGTTTAAGAATCAAGGCATTTACATAAACAAGTAAGAAATCGATCGCATGCACTTAATCAATGAACATGTCAAAAATTAACTATTACTCCCCTACGTGTGTGTGTGATAGCTAACCTCTCCTAAACCATGCAAGCTTGGAAAAAACAACATGCTACAATTCATCTTGTTTTCCACCTACTTCTAACATTGAAGAACAGTCTATAGCTTAATCACATCAGAAAGAGCAACAAATTAAGAGGCCTAAAACATTTTCTCATTCTTTTTCTTTTGAGTACTTTGTACTCTTTATTCTTGGTTCTTTGAACCCAACACTTTATTTTTTTTCTCTTCCCCGAGAAGCTTAACATGTCAAGCTTAGGCCTTAAGCTTCACATTTTTAAGAACTAACGCTCACTTCTTTAATGCACATTTAAGAAGGAGGAGCGCCTCAGGAGAAATTTTCAAACATGTTTTTTCTTCTTTTTTTTATTAGGCTAATAGCTTTGCTAACTCGATTAACCTATTACAAACTCTTATGCAACAAGCTTCCCTAGGGGTGCCTTTCAGGGTGACAACAAGAATTCATGCAACATGTTGTCCATCTAAGCCTACGGAGTCTAAGAGAAGTTGTTAAGTGCTCTTTAGATGCAAGGAAGCAACAGAAAAAAAAAAAAAAATTAATTTTATACATGAACTCAAGCAGTGCAAACAACTTCATGCTTATCCATACATGCAAATACGAAGATTCTAAAAATATTTCCTAGATCATCATAATCATAAAGCATGCAAACAGAGTCCAAAGCACTTCAAATTTAAACTATACTCCAGCTCAACGACTACACATGAATCCAACAGACAACCATCTCCACCCCCAACCTTCAAAAGATACATAGTCTTCTATGTATCTACATCAGATAAAGCAATAAAAACTACAAAATTTAAGGAATAGAAAACCTCCCCTGAATTAAGAGAAACTAAATGGTTCCCCCTAAATGGTTGGAGTAGCGCGGTCTTTGCCCATTATCTTGGTCATTAGGCCAACCCCCTACAAAAGAAAGCAAACAACAAAATGGAAAAACAAACAAATAAAATCTAACTAAGAGAAACTAAATGGTTCCCCGACAACGGCGCCAATTTTGGTAGTAGGATTTTGGGTATATCCTACTATGTTCGGGGTGTCGAGTCCCGCCAAAATAATATTTATAAATACCGCTACAACTGAGCTTTGCAGCTAGTGTTAGTCGGGTCCATCCGCAGGGAACCTAAATTATTTCCTCCTAATTAATTTCTATTTGCCTTTTTTATGAAAACAAAAAAAAAGCGGTAAAAGGGGGAATAGGCTTACGGAAAAATAAAGGAAAAGCAGAAAAATAAAGTAGCTAACGGAAAAGTAAAATATAAAGTAACATGTGCTCCTAATTCGAGTGCTCGGGATTTGCTTGATGCGCTTAGTTCATTGGGGTTCTAATTATGCTTAGCTATTATTCTAATGCACACAAAATCCTTCGTCCCAATCGGGTCCAAAACACCCCAAAGAATTAATTAGAAACAAAAAATTCTAATTAAACATGGTCGTCAATTAATCTAAGTTGATTACTCCTAAATCAATTAACAAACAGTGACGGGTAACATTGCGACAAGTTAATCCTAAGATTAAGTCGATTTCTCTCCTAACCTTGAGCCCACCGTGAAAACGTTAATCAACTCCTACCCCCAACTGTCACTTAGGCTCGAATTGATTAGCCACGAGCAAGACCCTCGCTACTTGCATTAAGACTAATCACGAATTAACGCTAACCCACTAACATGCGTAACAAATTATGGACGTCACTCCTAATCGGAAAGGCATGACATTCGTTCTTTATACAGATTAAAAGATGCAAAAGATTAACAAAACTAAGCTAGAAATTCATACAAAACCCTCCCTAAGCATCAAGACAAATCTCTAACCTCAAATTAGAGCACTTACCTTGCTCGGGATGAAAACCAAGCTAAATAAACCAAGTCTTTGCTTTGATATAGAAGAAAAGGGGAGAAAACCCCAAGAATCTAGAGAGAAAACGGTAAAAAATGGGTTTTATACAGTGGTAACAACGCCTCGATGCTAGGGTCTGTGCCTAAGGAAAAATAACAGAAATTTTGTACTCCTCTGGTCCCAAACTCTGGACATTCGTTCTACCAAGGTTTCCCTACACCACCAGACCACTAATCACAATTAGGATAATATTTGATTAAATAATTTATATGGTATAAACGCTTAAAACGATTAATCATTATTATCCACTTAATATATTATTTTAAGCCCATAATTAATGCACTGGTCTGATTTACCCCTAAGCAATTAATTTCCACAAAATATAAACATTAAACACAATTAAGTACTTATTTCGCAAGACTTAGGAGCTAAATATTAGCACTTTTGGAGTGGTATCAATTTTCCACCATTGGATGTTCTTGAAGCTTGTAATGGGATTCTTTGAACTTCCAACCTCCATGGAAAAGTAGAAGGTTAGTATTCGATTTGAGTATGTAAGGATTGGCTAATTAGTGTGTTTAAGGGAGATTAGTTCTTAATTGTAATGTTTAGCTTAACTTTCAAGCATTTTCTTCTCCTAAACTTCATCTTAGTAATATGTATGCATGATGGGCTGACAATCTTGATTGCCTGTGTATTATTCCGTTAATTAGATTAGTGAAGCGTTTGCCTCTCCTAATCGTCGAAGTAACGCAAGTTTAGTTGAACAATTGACTGCATAGGCTATCCATGTATGTTGTTGTGTTAATTATTCTTTGAGTAGAAATCAAATCGGTAGATTAATTTTGGCTATCGGAATTAAATAACCGTCACGATTTGCCCGTCACTGGCAATTGATCCTTATGGAATGGTCGTCCCCAATCGATTAATTGCCAAGTTTAATTAGAGTTGCACCCTTTTAATTAATTGTTTTAGGGTATGTTTATGTCGATGTTTCGATTGAGCATTTCGTGTGTTTGTTGGGTTCTAGTTAATTCTCTTGTTAGTTAATGATTTGACGTACACTATTTACCAATCCCGATATCTCAAATTGGATACATTTGTTAGATTGTTATTTCCAGCGGCTTTGAATTTTCCGTTAGCAAATTTAATGCATCTTTCGAAAATTAAATCGATTTTCCCCAATGTTTTGTTTCTTAAATCGACAAGTTAAATTGATCAAAATCACAATTCAATTAATTTCGTGTGGATCGACCCGGTTACCACTAGCTACAAGTTAGCTCAGTATAATCGGCATTAGAAATATTATTTTGGCAGGCCTCGACAACCTGATAGTTGTGGAACGTTCTAAATGATAGAGTTTCGGCATGCATAGCGGAAGCAACGTTGGATCTAAGTACTCTTATTTTGTTAATTTAAAAGGAAAAAGCATGTAATTTGAAAATCAAAGACAATAATTTAGAAGTTACCTTTGAAGTTCAAATTCTTCTCGATTCCAAACTTGATCTTCGAACGTAACGGTCACGAACAACCACGAGAGTCTTCCCGACTATTCTCCGGCCTTAGAACGGGATTGTGGGATCCTTTGAGTGACTAATTTAAAAGAGAATTGAAGATGAAATTGGAGAGAAAGGTAGAGAAATTGTCTTTACAATTCTCAAAGTTCATCAAAATTCCAACAAAGAAGTCAATCTAATTAACCCTTTGTATATATAGAAGACTACATGCAAAAACATGCAAAATTGAGTTAACAATAGGATGCCATGTATAATCCACTCAATTTAGTGGGATTAGTGGCTTGATGTGGGATGAACACTTAGCAAAAAAGTTTGACTCATAAAACCACCAACAAATGATTTTTCCCACTAACTCAAGAATTAGATTTTTCCACTAACTTAAGAATTGAATTTTTCCACTAACTTTAGTCATCAAAATGACTCTTGACTTTCAAGGTTTAGTGGAGTCAACATTTGACTTTTGACTTTCAAAGTTTTAGTCAATTGTCTTTACTTTGACTTTTGACTAACTTTGATCAAATTAATTCAATTTAAAAATTAATTCAAATAATTAATTTTAAATTAAATTAAATTAATATTAAATAATTAATTAAACAATTTAATTAATTCAAATTTAATATCCAATAAATTCAACACTAATTCCGATCATTCCCGATATACATGATTATGAATCCATATTCATATTTTCGATATTTAAATCTTATTTTAAATATCACCATCTCTCTCTATTGTTCAATTCGTAATTGAACGTTATGTCGTGAAATATATCACATATATTTAACGCTAATTCTCTAATTCGAATTCGAACACTTCGAATTCACTCGTCACACTGTTCTAAGGTTTAGTCTGATATGAGCTAGTAGGGGGACCTCATGGACCTACAGATCATGAGCTCCAACGATCCGAGATTAACTGATTAAACTCGTTAACCCAGTTAATCAATGGTAGAGCACTTTATGTGGTACTCCAAATTCAAGCTGTCGAGGCTTGCCAAAATACAATTTATAAACCCGATGTACACCGAGCTATTTGAAGCTTAGTGGTTACGGGGTCGATCCACAGGGAAATAAGAAATCTAATTTAACTAAGCCTAATTTGCTAGAAATAAAAAGTTTGCACAAATTGAAATAAAAGAATGGTGATTTGGTTTGGGGGGAAGGGAGCTCCTAATATGCAACTAACGGAAAATTAAATGACAACGTGCAAAAATTAAACGGTTGCACTTAACTTCGAGCAATGGGATTGATCGTTATGGATGTTCGATTCATCGATACAAATTATCAACTAATCATGCTTATGCACACAATTCATTTAGCTATTTCTAACTCAAATGACCCAAGGATATGATTAGAAATGTGCAATTCTAATCGTTCTTGGCCAACAATCCATTCAAGGTCGCGACCCCTAAATCGACTATAAGCCAGTAACGGGAACATTGTGACGGCCTAATCCTAAGACTAACCCGGTTTCTCTCTCGCCTAAAGCCTAACATGAAAACGTTAATTAATTCAGATTACCAACTGTCACTTTGGAATGAATCAATTAGCCATGCTTAAGCCCGTGCTACCTAGCGGTTTGGGCAATTATACGTCCCAACCTTTAGCCCTCTATCATGCATAGGAATTAGGGCGTCAGTCTAATTTAGTTACACATGCTAGAATTGGAATAAGAACAAGCAAGAGATGCAAGAAACATGCTTATTATCTCAACATTTACAAAGGGGCAAAACCTCCCCAAACATCCATAATTCACAAAACCCAAATCGAAATTAAGTACCAACCTTAGTTTAGCCTTCCATGGAGGATGAATAAATCCAATCCCCCATGGAAGAGCTTAGTAACATACAAAGAGGAGAAGAAGAAGCCCAAAAATGGTGGAAAAAGAGTGTAGACCTGAAAGCAAAGTTGGAAGAAGAAGGATAATCAAAAGTTAGGCAAAATGTGGCGTTTTCACGCCTTTAAGTGTCGGAGCGTCGAGACGCTAGGCAAGCGTCGAGACGTTGGTGCCCTAAGTTGGCAGCCGCGCGCGCGCGCGGGCGTCGAGACGCTCGGACAGCGTCTCGAGGCTGCCGCGCGTCCATCTAGAAAAATGTCGGGCGAGCGTCGAGACCCTCGGGCGGCGTCTCGACGTTGGGGCGCGCTCGTGCGTCGGATGGTGTCGGGGCGGCGTCGAGACCCTCGGGTGGCGTCTCGACGCTGGGGCGCGCGCGTGCTTCAGATGATGTCTGGGCGGCGTCGAGACGCTCGGCCAGCGTCGAGACGCTGGCAGCGTCGAGCTAGCGTCTCGACGCTGCCGCCCATGCAAGCTTACTCTCGGGTTGTGATGCCAAATTTTGTGTCTTCAAGGCAATTTTTGCCATCTCTTGGATTCTTTACGCTCTTTCACTCCCGATGCATCTATGAAGCTCTAAAACGGCACTTTAAGCCCCGAAATGTGTCTTTGGACTTCCCGAGCTCTCTACCATGAAATCACCCACAAGAAAGCGTTTTAATCAATATATGTCATGGTTTTAGCCAGAATTAGGGACATAAAGATAGCTCTATTTTGGAGCTATCAAAATACCTCCGACCTAAATCTTGCTAGTCCTCGAGCAAGGTATACTCTAAATAATCTCCAAAGAATTAAACGCATGCTGAAAACTCTAATCTCAATGCTTGTGAAACAAGGTACTTAAATAAATTCAGAACCATTAAATGCATGCAAACGTTGAATTCATTTCAAAATTTAAACTCCTATTCCCTTACGTGTGTGTGTGTTTAGCACCTCTCAACCTAGCTGTTGCAAGCCCGGGACAACCTTATATAGCCCTAACACTCGTTTTTCCCCTACTTATGGCGATAAGAACAGTCTAATGGCTTTCACCGATAGAAAAAGCAACAAAACATAAGGCCTACATTTTCTTTCTATTCTTTGAGTACTTTGTACCCTTTATTCTTTTTGAACCACTTTTTTTTTTTTTTTTTTTTCTCCAAGAGAGCCTAACACGTCAAACTAAATCTAGCTTCACGTTTTTAAGGACCATTGCTCACTTCTATTAGTTCCCCTTTCATGCATTGACAACCGTGGGTTACACGATCGCCCCTGGTTATATGGGCAACACAAGAAGGAGGAGCAACTCTAGAGTTTTTATTTTTCATGCTAACACTTTTTTTTTAGGCAATAGCTATGCTATACAACAAATGAGTCATTACTACCTCTACACATCAAGCCTCCCTAATGGTACCTTTCGGGGTGACAACAAGGTTTCAGACAAAATAAGATCATTCTAGACCTACGGAGCTGAGAATAAGAGGGCTATGTGCTCAGTGAATGTAGGGAAATAACAGAAAATTTTTTAAAATAGGCTCAAAATGTGCATACATTGTCAAATTTTCGAATCATGCAAATACGAAGTGTTCACAAGCAAATCACAGACCGTCCTCATCGGACAACATGCATTCAGATTCTAATCTAACCATCAGAGTATACATATGCCCGACAACTACTAAGAAGTCGTATTTCTATCAACAAACTCCACCCCCCACCTTAAGATATGCATTGTCCCCAATGCATTCAACTATAAAAACAATAAAATTCTAAGGGAACAGAAAACCTCCCCTGAATTTTATGGAGTCGACGGGTGGAGATGTGCACCATCGTCTTCCAATGTACTCTCGAATTGTCGGTCATTCCACCTTTTCTCCTAAGAAAACAAGAAAGCAAACAACAAATTCAAAAGCTAAAATAGACAAAAGCAAAACAGTAAATAACAAAATTACAGTCCAAGCTCGGGTGCCTCTGAGAAGCGCAAATTTTTAAAGTCGATTGCTCGACTGTATTCACTCTTCCACTCATCCATAATCGATCGGGGGCGACGCTAGAAGTAATGTGGCGTCATAGCATTCAACGTCCCCCTCGTGGAAAGTCTTCAACCGGTGCCCATTCACTTTTTGCACCTCATCCGAGTCCAAGCTCTGAATCTCCACACTGCCATAAGGAAAAATTTTAGTTATGATATAGGGTCCTTTCCAACGGGAACGAAGCTTACCTGGCATGAACTTCAGACGGGAATCGAAACAGTAGAACTTTCTGACCGACTTCGAAATTCTTCTTTAAGATCCTTCGGTCATGAAACTGTTTGGACTTCTCTTTATAGATCCTAGAGTTCTCGTAGGAGTCCAAACGGAGTTTGATAACTCCATTTTGGAGCTATTAAATACTTCCTAATTATAGCTAAAGTCCGCATTTAAATGTTTAATTTATCTCGTTTGTAGGAGAAATGCGGCAAAGAGCTCGTGCGTCCATTGGAACCGTTTTGGAGCTAAAAGCGGAGTTTTAACGCCCCGGAAGTTCATCGGGAAAAGGCAAGTTGATCCGAGAAGAAACAGACCAAAATTGCCTAGGAGAGGCAATTTTTCCAGCCCCAAACCCGAGAGCTAGCGTCGAGACCCTGCTGCGGCGTCGAGACGCTCCGGAGAAGGCGCGCTCAAGGAATTATCGGGCCAGCGTCGAGACGCTGCCCTAGCGTCTCGACGCCATCGCGAGGCGCGCGCGGATCACTTAGGGCGTAGCGTCGCGACGCTGCCCTAGCGTCTCGACGCTACGTCGATTACAGAATCTGTAAAAGACGATTTTCTGCACAATTTTTTGGAGCATCTTCTTCCCAATTCTCAAGCGATTTCTCTTCTTCTTCCTCTCGGTTTTCCCCTATTTTTCCTTTAGCTCAGCCATTTGTGGCTTGTTTATGAGCTTTTATCTTGTATTAGTTTGATGACAACTTCCATGGCTTCCCTTGGAGCGGTATTGACAATCCGTTCCATGGACGGCTAAGGTAAGGGTGAACGGTTTGGGAAATATTTGAGGGATTTTTGTTAGACGCTTTTGGTTTTGATAATCCATGCTTAGTTCTTAATTTGGTGGCTGATTTGTATGCATTTATCTCTCTTGCTTAAACCTATGCATGTGTTAGAATTCGACGATTGACACTCGAGTCTTCTACCATTTTGTGAATGTTAAAGAGTAGCGATGCCGTGCCTCTCACTGCTCGACTAAGTAACACAGATTGATAAAACTAAACCGGAGTATCGAGTAATGTATGATGGTTGTTGATTGCATACAGCGTTTGCGGGCAATCAGTTAGCAATTAGATTACGTGCTTGAATGTCTGTCGCGGTTAGCTAGTGACTATCTAGAATAAATTTGGGGTTGATCACCTTAATGCAAATTTAGATAATGTTTAATTAGAACTATGTTGTCTGATTAATTTCTATGGAGCCGGTTACCTTGGGGCTTCTCGGGTAATCGTCCGTGTGTACTACAAACTGCATGCCTTGAATTTGTGATTAAATGATAAGCTGAAAATGTCTAACAATTAAATCCCGAAAATCCCCAAACCGTGCACGCATCTCTCTCTCTCTTGTTATTCTTGTTCAATTGCTTTCTTTGCATGCTGAAAAATCCCCCCGTTACAAAACCAATTAATTAGTTAATTTCAATTTTAATATTAATTTCGGTCATAACTTCTCCTTGGATCGACCCTGTTACCACTGGCTGCAAAGCCTTGGTTATAGGCTTATAAATTGTATTTTGGCGAGTCTCGACAACTCGAATTTGGACTACCCCAAAAGTAGATCTACCAAAATTGGCGCCGTTGCCGGGGAGAAGGCAAAATTGATTGAAATTATGATTGACTTTGAATTTGGATGATTGATTGGTTGCTGAAATTTTTTTCTGTTCGTAGTTGTATGTTTAAATTTTTGTTTGTGTATGACTCGTTCTTCTGAGATTAGTGGATTGCAGTTTATCCCGGAAATCGAAAGAGAAGAGCGGCGGTTAAGGAGAGAAGCCCGGGAGGGGCAGAGATTGTTTGGAGAAGAAGAAGGCAATCCCTTCTTGTTTGAGGAGATGGCGCAAGGCGAAGCGCCGCGGACGCTGAACCAGCTGGCAGCGCCAGATTTGAACCTGCAACCCCTATGTATCAACTACCCCGTGGTAGCAGGTAACTTTGAGTTAAAGTCAGGTTTAATTCACTAGTTGCCTTCTTTTCATGGAAATGCAGGGGAGGACGCGAACAAGCACTTAATGGAGTTTCACTGCGTCTGCGCGGGGATGAAGCCCGCTGGAGTCACGGAGGAGCAACTGAATATGAGGGCATTCCCCTTTACGCTCAAGGACAAAGCCAAGGATTGGCTGTACTATCTGCCCTCCGGCTCGATCACGACGTGGTAGGACATGAAGTGGGTTTTTCTGGAAAAATACTTCCCCGCGTCCTTGGCCACGACATTGAGAAAGAGAATTTACGGGATCACTCAGGACGTGGGTGAGTCCTTGCACAAGTACTGGGAACGCTTTGGGCGCCTGTGCGCAAGCTTCCCACAACATCAGATTGCCGATCAGCTTCTGATACAGTATTTCTATGAGGGGATGACGCCCCACGATCGGCAGATGATAGACGCAGCGAGCGGTGGGGCTTTGATTGATAAAACCCCAGTTGAGGCCAAGCAGCTTATCGCAAACATGGCAACAACCTCGCAGCAGTTTGGTATTCGAGGGCAGGGGCAAGTCCACAGTATGACCCAGAGCCACGAGATGACAGAAATGAGGGCCCAGGTGGTCGAGATCGGAAATATGTTGAAAAAGATTGTTGGAGGAAACCGCGAGGCGGAGGAGGTGAATGCAATCGGGGGGTATGCTTCCAACCCGAGGAAGTATGATCCATATTCAAATACTTACAACCCTGGTTGGCGCGATCACCCAAACTTCAGCTATGGGAACACGGAAGGACAACCACGCTTCCAGGGCCAGTCTCACGATAGGCCTAACACTTCCACCCAAGCTCAAGCCTCGAGCTCCTCCAGCTCGTTAGAAGAAATGGTCAGGACTATTGTCACGACGACCAGCCAGTTTCAGAAAGAAGCTCGAGAAGAGCTAAACTCCCACAAGGCCGAGCTGCAAAATTTGAACAAGCAGCTGACACAAATGGCTGTGTCAATTAGCAAAATCAAGAGCAAGAGCTCAGGGAAGCTTCCTTCCCAAACCACGGTCAACTCATGTGAAAACGTGAGTGCTATTCAGCTAAGGAGTGGAAAGTCACTTTCCCTTAGAGCCGTGAAGGAAGTCAAGGGCAGCCTGAATGAGTCCGCCCAGCCTGCTCCAAAGAATCTGAATGAGAAAAAAGAAGAAATCAGTGTGCAAGAGAAAGTTGCCAGAGCACCCTTCCCTAGTAGGCTTGCGAAGCCTACTTTGGAGACCGAAGATGAGGAGGTCCTTCGAACCTTCCAGAAGGTGATGGTCAACATTCCGCTCCTAGAGGCAGTGAGCCAAGTGCCTAAATATGCCAAATTCTTAAGGAGCTGATGCACGAAGAAGAGGAAGTCTAGAGGGACTGAGAAGAGAAAAGAGAACGTTTCCGCGATCCTCCCAGGTACGTTGCCCGCCAAGTGCAACGACCCAGGTACCTTTACTATTCCTTGTATGATAGGTAGTAAGGTAGTTAGAAATGCCATGCTTGATTTAGGAGCTTCTGTGAACGTTATGTCTTATGCTTTATTTTTTGAACTGAACTTAAATGAACTGCATGAGTGTAACGTGACTGTCCAGTTAGCTAATGGGTCGAGTGTATGTCCTAGAGGGAAAGTGGAAGATGTCCTCGTTAGGGTAGGTGATATGATGTTCCCCGCTGATTTTCTTATACTTGATATGAATGAAAAATCTTTGCATGCTTCGTCCTCTATGCTGTTAGGACGCCCTTTTCTTAATACCGCTAGGGTCAAAATCGATGTGTTTAAGGGTGTCGTTTCCTTAGAGTTTGATGATACAATGCATGAATTTTCATTATTTGAAAAGAAATCTGTGGAGAATGTTTCTGTTGTTGAGTATGATGAGAATGGGAGTCTTACCTCGCGCTTGATGGATGATTCTCATGTCTCGGTAAAAAGATCTGACTTAGAATTAAACAATGTGACTGCTGTTTTTTGCACTAATGACTGTGATATTCACGTGCTCGAGGCACGAAGAGTGCAAAATGTTTTGAATGGTGCTTGCAGGACAAGTGTGGACGCGGACAAGTCTGGAACGTCCCCCGCACTATCAGACTATGGTTGAGTCAGTGGAGAGAATTCAGTCAAGCAAACGACTTTAAAAATTCTGCGCTTCTCGGAGGCACCCGAGCGATGAACTGTTATTTCTGTTTTTAGTTTAGTTGTTGTTTTTTGTTGTTAGTTAGTTTAATTTAGACTTACATAGGTTGCTGTTTTTTTTTAGGAATCGAGGAAGTTGAGGAAAATTTTGGGCTTCGATGATGAGCACGCAGCTTCCTTACCCTCGCCAACTTCACAAAGAGTCAGGGAAGTGTAGTTTCTCTTTCCCTTTTACTTTGTGTATCTGACTGAGTGGCATTGAGGACAATGCCAACTTTTGAAGTTGGGGGTGGAGTTGGAGTTATGGATATGCATGTGTAGTCGGTTGAGCAGTGTTATTTTGATATTGAAGTGCTTGGGACTCTGTTTACTGCATTCTAATGATGATAATCTAGGAAATGCATGTTGGAAATCTGAGCACGTACATAATCTAGTTTTTGCATGAGTTTTGCATTTATTAGGTTCATGTCAAAAATTTTAAAATTTTTCCTGTTGCTCCCTTGCATCTATCGCGCACTTAGCAACCTCTTCTTAGATTCCGTAGGCTTAGTCAATTGCATGTAGCGTTAATTCTCATTGTCACCCCGAAAGGCACCCCATAGGTAGCTTGTTGCATGAGAGTTAGCGATAGATTAATCGAGATAGCGTATGCTAAGCCTAAAGTAAAAACAAAATAGAAAAGCATGTTGGATAGAAAAATCCTCTCGAGGCGCTCCTCCTTCTTATTAGTGCACTTAAGAAGTGAGCGTTAGTCCTTAAAAACGTGAAGTTTATGCATGAATTTGACGTGTTAGGCAGCTCGAGGTGGGAAAGAAAAAGAGAATAAATTGTTTGGTTCAAAGAACCTCAATAAAAGAGTACAAAGTACTCGTGAAAAGAAAAATAAAGAGAAAATACTTAGGTCTCTTAATTTGCTTCTCTCTCTCGTGTAAGTCAAGTTTAGACTGTTCTTAAACGCTAGAAGTAGGGGGAAAACGGGATGTGATGTTGCATGTGGTTTTTCCGAGTTTACGTGAGTTTAGGATAGGTTGTCTAGCACACACGCACGTTAGGGGGCAATAGTTAATTTTTGATATGTTCGTAGTAAATGCATGCGCAAATTGCTTTCATTATTATGTTGTGTTTGAATTTTCAAAATGCATGGAGGTTTGAGTTAGTAGCATGTAGGCGTGTCCTTAGAGTCAATTTCTTTGTAGCCTTGTGGTAGAGGTACTTTTGGGGTACTCTAAATTCAAGCTGTCGAGGCTTGCCAAAATACATTTATAACTCCGCTACAACAGAGCTTTGCAGCTAGTGGTAGTCGGGTGTCGAACCACAGGGAACCTAAATTATTTTCTCCTATTTAATTTCTATTTGCTTTTTAATTAACTAAAATAATAAAATAAAACGATAAATAAAAGGGGGATTGCTAACGGAAAATTAAAGTAAGCATGTAAACTAGCTAACGGAAAATTAAACGGAACACGTGCTCCTAATTTTAAGGGTCGGGATTTACTTTGATGCGACTCGATTCATTGGGATTCAAACATACTTAGCAAGGCATAATTAAACACATAAACGGTTGCCCGGAAGCCCTAAAGCAACCGGCCACATATATATTAATCAGAATTTTCCAATTCTAATTAAACGGTACTATTAGCTAACTCGGATTGATCAGCTCTAAATTAACTAAAGTAGTAAGTAGCATTTTATGACGAACATTCAATTAAACATCCTAAATGCTAATTGATTACCCGGCAACCCTGAAGTAATCAACATTCACAACATTTAATATGATACTTCGATTGTTTTATTTCATCAAGATAAATTGCAACCAAGATGAACTGGAATCCAATGTTATCTATGGCTCGATTTATCCGTGTCACTTGGCGATTAAGAGAGGCACGGCATCATTAATCTTTAACAATCAAACATGCTGAAAATCAAGGGTGCCTAGTCCTAAATCATTCAAACACATTCATGTGATAAGCTTAGATGAAATAAATGCCCAATCAGTCATGCTAAGTCACAAAATTAAGAACGAACCCTCATAAATCGCATCAAAATTCACCCCTAACCTCAAATTAGAGCACTTACCTTAGCCAAACGTGTTGAAAATCGATCCAAAATTGTCCAAAAACCTTGAAAATTGATGAAAATATCACCAAACCCGAGGCTAAAACTCTCAATATCGAAATTTCTCTCTCCTAAGTGAATGGTGGCTGAAAAACTAGGTCAAAAGTGCTTAAAAAGCTAAAAAATGAGTTTTGGGCCGAAATTGGCCAATTGGGCCGCGCGGACGGGTCGGCAGGCGCGCGCGGAGCGGGGCGGATGGGCGCGGGCGTGCGGGTCGCGGGCGCTGGGGCGCGGGTGGGCTGAAGGCGTGCTGGGCCGCGCGCGCGCGCGATGGGCGCTGAGGCGATGCTGGGCCGCGCAACGGGCGCGGGCGGATGGGCCGCGCGCGCGCGAGCGTGCTGAGGCGGGCGGATGGACGCGCGCGGGCGCGGGTCTGGGCCGTGGGCGTGTGGGCTGTTGACCATTGACCGTTGACCGTTGACTTTTATAAAAATAAGGGAAAATCCTGCATCAACCAAGATTTGAGCCTTGGCACCCATATTTTCTTAACAAGCCCTGCACAATCAAGCCACTAATCAATTTTGAGTTAAAATTAGATTATTTAATTAATGTAGCTTAATCACTCAAAACGACTAACTAATAAAATATTTAATTAAGCTCTTAATTGTCGCAAATGCCCGATTTACCCCTTAGCAATTAAATTATACTAAATAAATCAATTAAGCCCAAATAATTACTCTAATTTACAAGACTAAGGAGCTAAATATTAGCACTTTTGGAGTGCTATCACCTTGCTCGAGGACTAGCAAGATTCAAGTTGGGGGTGTTTGATAACTCCATTTTGGAGCTACTAAATACTTCCTAATTATAGCTAAAGTCTGCATTTAAATGTTTAATTTATCTCGTTTGTAGGAGAAATGCGGCAAAGAGCTCGTGCGTCCATTGGACCCGTTTCGGAGCTAAAAGCGGAGTTTTAACGCCCCGGGATTGCATCGAAAAAGGGCAAGTCGATCCGAGAAGAAACGGACCAAAATTGCCTAGGAGAGGCAATTTTTCCAGCCCCAAACCCGAGAGCTAGCGTCGAGACCCTACTGCGGCGTCGAGACGCTCCGGAGGAGGCGCGCGCAAGGAATTATCGGGCCAGCGTCGAGACGCTGCCCTAGCGTCGAGACGCCATCGCTAGGCGCGGGCGAATCACTTAGGGCGTAGCGTCGCGACGCTGCCCTAGCGTCTCGACGCTACGTCGATTACAGAAGCTGTAAAAGACGATTTTCTGCACAATTTTTTGGAGCATCTTCTTCCCAATTCTCAAGCGATTTCTCTTCTTCTTCCTCTCGGTTTTCCCATATTTTTCCTTTAGCTCAGCCATTTGTGGCTTGTTTATGAGCTTTTATCTTGTATTAGGTTGATGACAACTTCCATGGCTTCCCTTGGAGCGGTATTGACAACCCGTTCCTTGGACGGCTAAGGTAACGGTGAACGGTTTGGGAAATATTTGAGGGATTTTTGTTAGACGCTTTTGGTTTTGATAATCCATGCTTAGTTCTTAATTTGGTGGCTGATTTGTATGCATTTATCTCTCTTGCTTAAACCTATGCATGTGTTAGAATTCGACGATTGACACTCGAGTCTTCTACCATTTTGTGAATGTTAAAGAGTAGCGATGTCGTGCCTCTCACTGCTCGACTAAGTAACACAGATTGATAAAACTAAACCGGAGTATCGAGTCATGTATGATGGTTGTTGATTCCATACAGCGTTTGCGGGCAATCTGTTAGCAATTAGATTACGTGCTTGAATGTCTGTCGCGGTTAGCTAGTGACTATCTAGAATAAATTAGGGGCTGATCACCTTAATGCAATTTTAGATAATGTTTAATTAGAACTGTGTGGTCTGATTAATTTCTATGGAGCCGGTTACCTAGGGGCTTCTCGGGTAATCGTCCGTGTGTACTACAAACTGCATGCCTTGAATTTGTGATTAAATGATAAGCTGAAAATGTCTAACAATTAAATCCCGAAAATCCCCAAATCGTGCACGCGTTCTCTCTCTCTTGTTATTCTTGTTCAATTGCTTTCTTTGCATGCTGAAAAATCCCCCCGTTACAAAACCAATCAATTAGTTAATTTCAATTTTAATATTAATTTCGGTCATAACTTCTCCTTGGATCGACCCTGTTACCACTGGCTGCAAAGCCTTGGTTATAGGCTTATAAATAGTATTTTGGCGAGTCTCGACAACTCGAATTTGGACTACCCCAAAAGTAGATCTACCAAAATTGGCGCCGTTGCCGGGGAGAAGGCAAAATTGATTGAAATTATGATTGACTTTGAATTTGGATGATTGATTGGTTGCTGAAATTTTTTTCTGTTCGTAGTTGTATGTTTAAATTTTTGTTTGTGTATGACCCGTTCTTCTGAGATTAGTGGATTGCAGTTTATCCCGGAAATCGAAAGAGAAGAGCGGCGGTTAAGGAGAGAAGCCCGGGAGGGGGAGAGATTGTTTGGAGAAGAAGAAGGAAATCCCTTCTTGTTTGAGGAGATGGCGCAAGGCGAAGCGCCGCGGACGCTGAAACAGCTGGCAGCGCCAGATTTGAACCTGCAACCCCTATGTATCAACTACCCCGTGGTAGCAGGTAACTTTGAGTTAAAGTCAAGTTTAATTCACCAGTTGCCTTCTTTTCATGGTAATGCAGGGGAGGACGCGAACAAGCACTTAATGGAGTTTCACTACGTCTGCGCGGGGATGAAGCCCGCTGGAGTCACGGAGGAGCAACTGAATATGAGGGCATTCCCCTTTACGCTCAAGGACAAAGCCAAGGATTGGCTGTACTATCTGCCCTCCGGCTCGATCACGACGTGGTAGGACATGAAGCGGGTTTTTCTGGAAAAATACTTCCCCGCGTCCTTGGCCACGACATTGAGAAAGAGAATTTACGGGATCACTCAGGACGTGGGTGAGTCCTTGCACGAGTACTGGGAACGCTTTGGGCGCCTGTGCGCAAGCTTCCCACACCATCAGATTGCCGATCAGCTTCTGATACAGTATTTCTATGAGGGGATGACGCCCCACGATCGGCAGATGATAGACGCAGCGAGCGGTGGGGCTTTGATTGATAAAACCCCAGTTGAGGCCAAGCAGCTTATCGCAAACATGGCAACCAACTCGCAGCAGTTTGGTATTCGAGGGCAGGGGCAAGTCCACAGTACGACCCAGAGCCACGAGATGACAGAAATGAGGGCCCAGGTGGTCGAGATCGGAAATATGCTGAAAAAGATTGTTGGAGGAAACCGCGAGGCGGAGGAGGTGAATGCAATCGGGGGGTATGCTTCCAACCCGAGGAAGTATGATCCATATTCAAATACTTACAACCCCGGTTGGCGCGATCACCCCAACTTCAGCTATGGGAACAGGGAAGGACAACCACGCTTCCAGGGCCAGTCTCACGATAGGCCTAACACTTCCACCCAAGCTCAAGCCTCGAGCTCCTCCAGCTCGTTAGAAGAAATGGTCAGGACCATTGTCACGACGACCATCCAGTTTCAGAAAGAAGCTCGTGAAGAGCTAAACTCCCACAAGGCCGAGCTGCAAAATTTGAACAAGCAGCAGACACAAATGGCTGTGTCAATTAGCAAAATCGAGAGCAAGAGCTCAGGGAAGCTTCCTTCCCAAACCACGGTCAACTCATGTGAAAACGTGAGTGCTATTCAGCTAAGGAGTGGAAAGTCACTTTCCCCCAGAGACATGAAGGAAGTCAAGGGCAGCCTGAATGAGTCCCCCCAGCCTGCTCCAGAGAATCTGAATGAGAAAAAAGAAGAAATCAGTGTGCAAGAGAAAGTTGCCAGAGCACCCTTCCCTAGTAGGCTTGCGAAGCCTACTTTGGAGACCGAAGATGAGGAGGTCCTTCGAACCTTCCAGAAGGTGATGGTCAACATTCCGCTCCTAGAGGCAGTGAGCCAAGTGCCTAAATATGCCAAATTCTTAAGGAGCTGGTGCACGAAGAAGAGGAAGTCCAGAGGGACTGAGAAGAGAAAAGAGAAGGTTTCCGCGATCCTCCCAGGTACGTTGCGCGCCAAGTGCAACGATCCAGGTACCTTTACTATTCCTTGTATGATAGGTAGTAAGGTAGTTAGAAATGCCATGCTTGATTTAGGAGCTTCTGTGAACGTTATGTCTTATGCTTATTTCTTGAACTGAACTTAAATGAACTGCATGAGTGTAACGTGACTGTCCAGTTAGCTAATGGGTCGAGTGTATGTCCTAGAGGGAAAGTGGAAGATGTCCTCGTTAGGGTAGGTGATATGATGTTCCCCGCTGATTTTCTTATACTTGATATGAATGAAAAATCTCTGCATGCTTCGTCGTCTATACTGTTAGGACGCCCTTTTCTTAAGACCGCTAGGGTCAAAATCGATGTGTTTAAGGGTGTCGTTTCCTTAGAGTTTGATGATACAATGCATGAATTTTCATTATTTGAAAAGAAATCTGTGGAGAATGTTTCTGTTGTTGAGTATGATGAGAATGGGAGTCTTACCTCGCGCTTGAGGGATGATTCTCATGTCTCGGTAAAAATATCTGACTTAGAATTAAACAATGTGACTGCTGTTTTTTGCACTAATGACTGTTATATTCACGTGCTCGAGGCACGAAGAGTGCAAAATGTTTTGAATGGTGCTTGCAGGACAAGTGTGGACGCGAACAATTCTGGAACGTCCCCCGCACTATCAGACTATGGTTGAGTCAGTGGAGAGAATTCAATCGAGCAAACGACTTTAAAAATTCTGCGCTTCTCGGAGGCACCCGCGCGATGAACTGTTATTTCTGTTTTTAGTTTAGTCTCTGTTTTTTGTTGTTAGTTAGTTTAATTTAGACTTACATAGGTTGCTGTTTTTTTTTAGGAATCGAGGAAGTTGAGGAAAATTTTGGGCTTCGATGATGAGCACGCAGCTTCCTTACCCTCGCCAACTTCACAAAGAGTCAGGGAAGTGTAGTTTCTCTTTCCCTTTTACTTTGTGTATCTGACTGAGTGGCATTGAGGACAATGCCAACTTTTGAAGTTGGTGGTGGAGTTGGAGTTATGGATATGCATGTTTAGTCGGTTGAGCAGTGTTATTTTGATATTGAAGTGCTTGGGACTCTGTTTACTGCATTCTAATGATGATAATCTAGGAAATGCATGTTGGAAATCTGAGCACGTACATAATCTAGTTTTTGCATGAGTTTTGCATTTATTAGGTTCATGTCAAAAATTTTAAAATTTTTCCTGTTGCTCCCTTGCATCTATCGCGCACTTAGCAACCTCTTCCTAGATTCCGTAGGCTTAGTTAATTGGATGTAGTGTTAATTCTCGTTGTCACCCCGAAAGGCACCCCATAGGTAGCTTGTTGCATGAGAGTTAGCGGTAGATTAATCGAGATAGCGTATGGTAAGCCTAAAGTAAAAAAAAATAGAAAAGCATGTTGGATAGAAAAATCCTCTCGAGGCGCTCCTCCTTCTTATTAGTGCACTTAAGAAGTGAGCGTTAGTCCTTAAAAACGTGAAGTTTATGCATGAATTTGACGTGTTAGGCAGCTCGAGGTTGGAAAGAAAAAGAGAATAAATTGTTTAGTTCAAAGAACCTCAGTAAAAGAGTACAAAGTACTCGTGAAAAGAAAAATAAAGAGAAAATACTTCGGTCTCTTAATTTGCTTCTCTCTCTCGTGTAAGTCAAGTTTAGACTGTTCTTAAACGCTAGAAGTAGGGGGAAAACGGGATGTGATGTTGCATGTGGTTTTTTCGAGTTTACGTGAGTTTAGGATAGGTTGTCTAGCACACACGCACGTTAGGGGGCAATAGTTAATTTTTGATATGTTCGTAGTAAATGCATGCGCGAATTGCTTTCATGATTATGTTGTGTTTAAATTTTCAAAATGCATGGAGGTTTGAGTTAGTAGCATGTAGGCGTGTCCTTAGAGTGAATTTCTTTGTAGCCTTGCTCGAGGACTAGCAAGATTCAAGTTGGGGGTGTTTGATAACTCCATTTTGGAGCTACTAAATACTTCCTAATTATAGCTAAAGTTCGCATTTAAATGTTTAATTTATCTCGTTTGTAGAAGAAATGCGGCAAAGAGCTCGTGTGTCCATTGGACCCGTTTCGGAGCTAAAAACAGAGTTTTAACGCACCGGGAGTGCATCGGGAAAGGGCAAGCCGATCCGAGAAGAAACGGACCAAAATTGCCTAGGAGAGGCAATTTTTCCAGCCCCAAACCCGAGAGCTAGCGTCGAGACCCTGCTGCGGCGTCGAGACGCTCCGGAGGAGGCGCGCGCAAGGAATTATCGGGCCAGCGTCGAGACGCTGCCCTAGCGTCTCGACGCCATCGCGAGGCGCGCGCGGATCACTTAGGGCGTAGCGTCGCGACGCTGCCCTAGCGTCTCGACGCTACGTCGATTACAGAAGCTGTAAAAGACGATTTTCTGCACAATTTTTTGGAGCATCTTCTTCCCAATTCTCAAGCGATTTCTCTTCTTCTTCCTCTCGGTTTTCCCCTATTTTTCCTTTAGCTCAGCCATTTGTGGCTTGTTTATGAGCTTTTATCTTGTATTAGTTTGATGACAACTTCCATGGCTTCCCTTGGAGCGGTATTGACAACCCGTTCCATGGACGACTAAGGTAAGGGTGAACGGTTTGGGAAATATCTGAGGGATTTTTGTTAGACGCTTTTGGTTTTGATAATCCATGCTTAGTTCTTAATTTGGTGGCTGATTTGTATGCATTTATCTCTCTTGCTTAAACCTATGCATGTGTTAGAATTCGACGATTGACACTCGAGTCTTCTACCATTTTGTGAATGTTAAAGAGTAGCGATGTCGTGCCTCTCACTGCTCGACTAAGTAACACAGATTGATAAAACTTAACCGGAGTATCGAGTCATGTATGATGGTTGTTGATTGCATACAGCGTTTGCGGGCAATCAGTTTGCAATTAGATTACGTGCTTGAATGTCTGTCGCGGTTAGCTAGTGACTATCTAGAATAAATTTGGGGCTGATCACCTTAATGCAATTTTAGATAATGTTTAATTAGAACTGTGTGGTCTGATTAATTTATATGGAGCCGGTTACCTTGGGGCTTCTCGGGTAATCGTCCGTGTGTACTACAAACTCTTTCAACCGAACTAATCAACATTCGTCAAACCCCCGGAGACTCCACTATAGTTTGAGGGTTGCACTCTCCTCACTGTAGATATATTAGGTTCTCTTGATATAACCGTCATCGACAAGTCGATTCTTCACAGGTCGTTCGTAATCGCAGCAAGGTCATTTATACCATTTAACCCCTGAATTACCTCTTGTTCCTTAAGTACCACTGACACCTCTAATGAACAATTGATATGTGGTCCAACCAGCAGATCAGATCCCTCTCTGGCTAGGAGAGGGTGAGCGCTCATTGTTCAAGCCCCAGAGTCAGCTATTAAGGAAACAACCTATCTACTAACCTTGAAAGCGGGTTAGGAGTGAATTCCATCTTGTTGTACTATGTCCCCATCCACCTATTCAAGTTTATCCCCAAGATGGTAGGCTTATTGAGTCGGCGCTAATTAGCCACTCTCACCCGTGCAAGTCAAAGTATACTCTCGAATAAATAGGAGTTCATAGCGAGCTCAGGATTAAGCACGAGTTACCCAGGTCATCATATGAAATAGTCGGTCTCTACAGTAAACAGTGTTATAAAGAGAGAGCGACTTGATTTCGCGGTTCAGTCTTATGCAAACTCATTCCATAGGACGCCCTCGCTCGCACATCTCAATGTGAAACGATTCGAATCACATCGTTTTGTACCATACAAAGTGAGCCGCATCCAATAGTGTTACTAGGATAAGGTACCCAGCCTTATCCATATACTATAGACCGTTTTGACTGTCTAATTGTGCCCGATCCACAATCATGTCATACATGAAGCTGAAGTACTCATATATCGTCATGGGTGTTGGTCATTGGTATAGGTTAATGCAAACACGTTTCACTTTATTCAATAAACTCTTTTACTGAATAAGACTTAATAACTCTTTATTACTAAATAGAATGATTACAAACATAATTGTTTACAAACCACGAGTTTTAGGATATAAAACCCAACAAACATGTTATATTCATTTAAACTAAGCTAGCATAACATGTCTGATAACTCCATTTTGGAGCTATTATTTACTCCATAACTCCAGCTAATATCGTGCTTAATTATGTTATTTCGCCTTGATTATAGGTGATCTACGGTCAAGAGCTCGTTAAGTCCGTTAGACGTCATTCGGGGCTAAGAAGGTCATTTTAGAGCCTCGAGAACGCATCGGGAAAGGAGTAGCTCAAAAATATGAGATTTTGCTAAAAGGAAGATTTTAAAGGCAAAAGAATTTACCAAAACCCGAGAGCAAGCATCGAGCTGAAGCGTCTCGACGCTGTCCCGAAGCGTCTCGACGCTCTGAAGTTTTGCACGAGCTGTAGTTTCGTTCGTAGCGTCTCGACGCTACCTTAGCATCTCGACGCTACGGCAAGTATAAAAAGAAAAAGTTACGATTTTAGGTTGTCTTGTCTTATCTTCCTCGATCCCAAGGCCGATTTTTGCCATTTTTGAGTGATTTTTGGTAATAGGATTTTTTAATATCCCATAAATTTCAGGTTGTCGAAGCCCGCCAAAATAACATTTATAAATACCGCTACAACTGAGCTTTGCAGCTAGTGGTAGTCGGGTGTCGAACCACAGGGAACCTAAATCAATTTCTCCTATTTAATTCCTATTTGTCTTTTTAACTAAAACAATAAATAAGGCGGTAAAAAGGGGAATAGGCTTACGGAAAAATAAAGGAAAAGCAGAAAAATAAAGTAGCTCACGAAAAAGTAAAATATAAAGTAACATGTGCTCCTAATTTGAGTTATCGGGATTTGCTTGATGCGCTTAGTTCATTGGGGTTCTAATTATGCTTAGCTATTATTCTAATGCACACAAAATGCTTCGTCCCAATCGGGTCCAAAACACCCCAAAGAATTAATTAGAAACAAACAATTCTAATTAAACATGCTCGTCAATTAATCTAAGTTGATTACTCCTAAATCAACTAACAAACAGTGACGGGTAACATTGCGACAAGTTAATCCTAAGATTAATTCGATTTCTCTCCTAACCTTGAGCCCACCGTGAAAACGTTAATCAACTCGTACCCCCAACTGTCACTTAGGTTCGAATTGATTAGCCACGAGCTAGACCCTCGCTACTTGCATTAAGACTAATCACGAATTAACGCTAACCCACTAACATGCGTAACAAATTATGAACGTCACTCCTAATCGGAAAAGCATGGCATTCGTTCTTTATACAGATTAAGAGATGCAAAAGATTAACAAAATTAAGCTAGAAATTCATACAAAACCCTCCCGAAGCATCAAGACAAATCCCTAACCTCAAATTAGAGCACTTACCTTGCTCGGGATGAAAACCAAGCTAAATAAACCAAGTCTTTGCTTTGATATAGAAGAAAATGGGAGAAAACCCAAAGAATCTAGAGAGAAAACGCAAAAAATAAAGCCAAACCTGAGAGTAAATGACCTAAAAAATGGGTTTTATAGAGTGGTAGGGTCGAGACCCTACAGGCAGCGTCTCGACGCTCCGTACAGAAATTTGCAGAGCCTGATGTTGTGGTAGTCGAGACCCTACAAGCAACGCTGGGGTCTGTGCCTAAGGAAAAATAACAAAAATTTTGTACTCCCCTAGTCTTGAACTTTGGCAATTCATTCTACCAAGGTTCCCCTACACCACCAGACCACTAATCACAATTGGGATAATATTTGATTAATTCTTTTATATGGTATAAACGCTTAAAACGATTAATCATTATTATCCACTTAATATATTATTTTAAGCCCGTAATTTATGCAATGATCTGATTTACCCCTAAGCAATTAATTTCCACAAAATATAAACATTAAACACAATTAATTACTTAATTCGCAAGACTTAGGAGCTAAATATTAGCACTTTTGGAGTGCTATCAAAACCCCCGACCTAAATCTTGCTAGTCCTCGAGCAAGGAAAACTCTGAATTAGCTTCTAAGGACTATACATGCATGCTTCTAACTCAAATCTCAATGGTTTAAGAATCAAGGCATTTACATAAACAAGTAAGAAATCGATCGCATGCACTTAATCAATGAACATGTCAAAAATTAACTATTACTCCCCTACGTGTGTGTGTGATAGCTAACCTCTCCTAAACCATGCAAGCTTGGAAAAAACAACATGCTACAATTCATCTTGTTTTCCACCTACTTCTAACATTGAAGAACAGTCTATAGGTTAATCACATCAGAAAGAGCAACAAATTAAGAGGCCTAAAACATTTTCTCATTCTTTTTCATTTGAGTACTTTGTACTCTTTATTCTTGGTTCTTTGAACCCAACACTTTATTTTTTTTCTCTTCCCCGAGAAGCTTAACATGTCAAGCTTAGGCCTTAAGCTTCACATTTTTAAGAACTAACGCTCACTTCTTTAATGCACATTTAAGAAGGAGGAGCGCCTCAGGAGAAATTTTCAAACATGTTTTTTCTTCTTTTTTTTATTAGGCTAATAGCTTTGCTAACTCGATTAACCTATTACAAACTCTTATACAACAAGCTTCCCTAGGGGTGCCTTTCAGGGTGACAACAAGAATTCATGCAACATGTTGTCAATCTAAGCCTACGGAGTCTAAGAGAAGTTGTTAAGTGCTCTTTAGATGCAAGGAAGCAACAGAAAAAAAAAAAAAATTAATTTTATACATGAACTCAATCAGTGCAAACAACTTCATGCTTATCCATACATGCAAATACGAAGATTCTAAAAATATTTCCTAGATCATCATAATCATAAAGCATGCAAACAGAGTCCAAAGCACTTCAAATTTAAACTATACTCCAGCTCAACGACTACACATGAATCCAACAGACAACCATCTCCACCCCCAACCTTCAAAAGATACATAGTCTTCTATGTATCTACATAAGATAAAGCAATAAAAACTACAAAATTTAAGGAATAGAAAACCTCCCCTGAATTAAGAGAAACTAAATGGTTCCCCCTAAATGGTTGGAGTAGCGCGGTCTTTGCCCATTATCTTGGTCATTAGGCCAACCCCCTACAAAAGAAAGCAAACAACAAAATGGAAAAACAAACAAATAAAATCTAACTAAGAGAAACTAAATGGTTCCCCGACAACGGCGCCAATTTTGGTAGTAGGATTTTGGGTATATCCTACTATGTTCGGGGTGTCGAGTCCCGCCAAAATAATATTTATAAATACCGCTACAACTGAGCTTTGCAGCTAGTGTTAGTCGGGTCCATCCGCAGGGAACCTAAATTATTTCCTCCTAATTAATTTCTATTTGCCTTTTTTATGAAAACAAAAAAAAAGCGGTAAAAGGGGGAATAGGCTTACGGAAAAATAAAGGAAAAGCAGAAAAATAAAGTAGCTAACGGAAAAGTAAAATATAAAGTAACATGTGCTCCTAATTCGAGTGCTCGGGATTTGCTTGATGCGCTTAGTTCATTGGGGTTCTAATTATGCTTAGCTATTATTCTAATGCACACAAAATGCTTCGTCCCAATCGGGTCCAAAACACCCCAAAGAAATAATTAGAAACAAAAAATTCTAATTAAACATGGTCGTCAATTAATCTAAGTTGATTACTCCTAAATCAATTAACAAACAGTGACGGGTAACATTGCGACAAGTTAATCCTAAGATTAATTCGATTTCTCTCCTAACCTTGAGCCCACCGTGAAAACGTTAATCAACTCCTACCCTCAACTGTCACTTAGGCTCGAATTGATTAGCCACCAGCAAGACCCTCGCTACTTGCATTAAGACTAATCACGAATTAACGCTAACCCACTAACATGCGTAACAAATTATGGACGTCACTCCTAATCGGAAAGGCATGACATTCGTTCTTTATACAGATTAAAAGATGCAAAAGATTAACAAAACTAAGCTAGAAATTCATACAAAACCCTCCCTAAGCATCAAGACAAATCCCTAACCTCATATTAGAGCACTTACCTTGCTCGGGATGAAAACCAAGCTAAATAAACCAAGTCTTTGCTTTGATATAGAAGAAAAGGGGAGAAAACCCCAAGAATCTAGAGAGAAAACGGTAAAAAATGGGTTTTATACAGTGGTAACAACGCCTCGATGCTAGGGTCTGTGCCTAAGGAAAAATAACAGAAATTTTGTACTCCTCTGGTCCCAACTCTGGCCATTCGTTCTACCAAGGTTTCCCTACACCACCAGACCACTAATCACAATTTGGATAATATTTGATTAAATAATTTATATGGTATAAACGCTTAAAACAATTAATCATTATTATCCACTTAATATATTATTTTAAGCCCATAATTAATGCACTGGTCTGATTTACCCCTAAGCAATTAATTTCCACAAAATATAAACATTAAACACAATTAATTACTTATTTCGCAAGACTTAGGAGCTAAATATTAGCACTTTTGGAGTGCTATTAATTTTCCACCATTGTTGGATGTTCTTGAAGCTTGTAATGGGATTCTTTGAACTTCCAACCTCCATGGAAAAGTAGAAGGTTAGTATTCGATTTGAGTATGTAAGGATTGGCTAATTAGTGTGTTTAAGGGAGATTAGTTCTTAATTGTAATGTTTAGCTTAACTTTCAAGCATTTTCTTCTCCTAAACTTCATCTTAGTAATATGTATGCATGATGGGCTGACAATCTTGATTGCCTGTGTATTATTCCGTTAATTAGATTAGTGAAGCGTTTGCCTCTCCTAATCGTCGAAGTAACGCAAGTTTAGTTGAACAATTGACTGCATAGGCTATCCATGTATGTTGTTGTGTTAATTATTCTTTGAGTAGAAATCAAATCGGTAGATTAATTTTGGCTATCGGAATTAAATAACCGTCACGATTTGCCCGTCACTGGCAATTGATCCTTATGGAATGGTCGTCCCCAATCGATTAATTGCCAAGTTTATTTAGAGTTGCACCCTTTTAATTAATTGTTTTAGGGTATGTTTATGTCGATGTTTCGATTGAGCATTTCGTGTGTTTGTTGGGTTCTAGTTAATTCTCTTGTTAGTTAATGATTTGACGTACACTATTTACCAATCCCGATATCTCAAATTGGATACATTTGTTAGATTGTTATTTCCAGCGGCTTTGAATTTTCCGTTAGCAAATTTAATGCATGTTTCGAAAATTAAATCGATTTTCCCCAATGTTTTGTTTCTTAAATCGAAAAGTTAAATTGATCAAAATCACAATTCAATTAATTTCGTGTGGATCGACCCGGTTACCACTAGCTACAAGTTAGCTCAGTATAATCGGCATTAGAAATATTATTTTGGCAGGCCTCGACAACCTGATAGTTGTGGAACGTTCTAAATGATAGAGTTTCGGCATGCATAGCGGAAGCAACGTTGGATCTAAGTACTCTTATTTTGTTAATTTAAAAGGAAAAAGCATGTAATTTGAAAATCAAAGACAATAATTTAGAAGTTACCTTTGAAGTTCAAATTCTTCTCGATTCCAAACTTGATCTTCGAACGTAACGGTCACGAACAACCACGAGAGTCTTCCCGACTATTCTCCGGCCTTAGAACGGGATTGTGGGATCCTTTGAGTGACTAATTTAAAAGAGAATTGAAGATGAAATTGGAGAGAAAGGTAGAGAAATTGTCTTTACAATTCTCAAAGTTCATCAAAATTCCAAGAAGAAGTCAATCTAATTAACCCTTTGTATATATAGAAGACTACATGCAAAAACATGCAAAATTGAGTTAACAATAGGATGCCATGTATAATCCACTCAATTTAGTGGGATTAGTGGCTTGATGTGGGATGAACACTTAGCAAAAAAGTTTGACTCATAAAACCACCAACAAATGATTTTTCCCACTAACTCAAGAATTAGATTTTTCCACTAACTTAAGAATTGAATTTTTCCACTAACTTTAGTCATCAAAATGACTCTTGACTTTCAAGGTTTAGTTTTTTGACTTTCAAAGTTTTAGTCAATTGTCTTTACTTTGACTTTTGACTAACTTTGATCAAATTAATTCAATTTAAAAATTAATTCAAATAATTAATTTTAAATTAAATTAAATTAATATTAAATAATTAATTAAACAATTTAATTAATTCAAATTTAATATCCAATAAATCCAACACTAATCCCGATCATTCCCGATATACATGATTATGAATCCATATTCATATTTTCGATATTTAAATCTTATTTTAAATATCACCATCTCTCTCTATTGTTCAATTCGCAATTGAACGTTATGTCGTGAAATATATCACATATATTTAACGCTAATTCCCTAATTCGAATTCGAACACTTCGAATTCACTCGTCACACTGTTCTAAGGTTTAGTCTGATATGAGCTAGTAGGGGGACCTCATGGACATACAGATCATGAGCTCCAACGATCTGAGATTAACTGATTAAACTCGTTAACCCAGTTAATCAATGGTAGAGCACTTTATGTGGTACTCCAAATTCAAGCTGTCGAGGCTTGCAAAAATACAATTTATAAACCCGATGTACACCGAGCTATTTGAAGTTTAGTGGTAACGGGGTCGATCCACAGGGAAATAAGAAATCTAATTTAACTAAGCCTAATTTGCTAGAAATAAAAAGTATGCACAAATTGAAATAAAAGAATGGTGATTTGGTTTGGGGGGAAGGGAGCTCCTAATATGCAACTAACGGAAAATTAAATGACAACGTGCAAAAATTAAACGGTTGCACTTAACTTCGAGCAATGGGATTGATCGTTATGGATGTTCGATTCATCGATACAAATTATCAACTAATCATGCTTATGCACACAATTCATTTAGCTATTTCTAACTCAAATGACCCAAGGATATGATTAGAAATGTGCAATTCTAATCGTTCTTGGCCAACAATCCGTTCAAGGTCGCGACCCCTAAATCGACTATAAGCCAGTAACGGGAACATTGTGACAGCCTAATCCTAAGACTAACCCGGTTTCTCTCTCGCCTAAAGCCTAACATGAAAACGTTAATTAATTCAGATTACCAACTGTCACTTTGGAATGAATCAATTAGCCATGCTTAAGCCCGTGCTACCTAGCAGTTTGGGCAATTATACGTCCCAACCTTTAGCCCTCTATCATGCATAGGAATTAGGGCGTCAATCTAATTTAGCTACACATGCTAGAATTGGAATAAGAACAAGCAAGAGATGCAAGAAACATGCTTATTATCTCAACATTTACAAAGGGGCAAAACCTCCCCAAACATCCATAATTCACAAAACCCAAATCGAAATTAAGTACCAACCTTAGTTTAGCCTTCCATGGAGGATGAATAAATCCAATCCCCCATGGAAGAGCTTAGTAACATACAAAGAGGAGAAGAAGAAGCCCAAAAATGGTGGAAAAAGAGTGTAGACCCGAAAGCAAAGTTGGAAGAAGAAGGATAATCAAAAGTTAGGCAAAATGTGGCGTTTTCACGCCTTTAAGTGTCGGAGCGTCGAGACGCTAGGCAAGCGTCGAGACGCTGGTGCCCTAAGTTGGCAGCCGCGCGCGCACGCGGGCGTCGAGACGCTCGGACAGCGTCTCGAGGCTGTCGCGCGTCCATCTGGAAAAATGTCGGGCGAGGGTCGAGACCCTCGGGCGGCGTCTCGACGTTGGGGCGCGCTCGTGCGTCGGATGGTGTCGGGGCGGCGTCGAGACCCTCGGGTGACGTCTCGACGCTGGGGCGCGCGCGTGCTTCAGATGATGTCTGGGCGGCGTCGAGCTAGCGTCTCGACGCTGCCGCCCATGCAAGCTTACTCTCGGGTTGTGATGCCAAATTTTGTGTCTTCAAGGCAATTTTTGCCATCTCTTGGATTCTTTACGCTCTTTCACTCCCGATGCATCTATGAAGCTCTAAAACGGCACTTTAAGCTCCGAAATGTGTCTTTTGACTTCCCGAGCTCTCTACCATGAAATCACCTACAAGAAAGCGTTTTAACTAATATATGTCATGGTTTTAGCCAGAATTAGAGACATAAAGATAGATCTATTTTGGAGCTATCAAAATACCTCCGACCTAAATCTTGCTAGTCCTCGAGCAAGGTATACTCTAAATAATCTCCAAAGAATTAAACGCATGCTGAAAACTCTAATCTCAATGCTTGTGAAACAAGGTACTTAAATAAATTCAGAACCATTAAATGCATGCAAACGTTGAATTCATTTCAAAATTTAAACTCCTATTCCCTTACGTGTGTGTGTGTTTAGCACCTCTCAACCTAGCTCTTGCAAGCCCGGGACAACCTTATATAGCCCTAAGACTCGTTTTCCCCCTACTTATGGCGATAAGAACAGTCTAATGGCTTTCAGCGATAGAAAAAGCAACAAAACATAAGGCCTACATTTTCTTTCTATTCTTTGAGTACTTTGTACCCTTTATTCTTTTTGAACCACTTTTTTTTTTTTTTTTTTCTCCAAGAGAGCCTAACACGTCAAACTAAATCTAGCTTCACGTTTTTAAGGACCATTGCTCACTTCTATTAGTTCCCCTTTCATGCAGTGACAACCGTGGGTTACACGATCGCCCCTGGTTATATGGGCAACACAAGAAGGAGGAGCAACTCTAGAGTTTTTATTTTTCATGCTAACACTTTTTTTTTAGGCAATAGCTATGCTATACAACAAATGAGTCATTACTACCTCTACACATCAAGCCTCCCTAATGGTACCTTTCGGGGTGACAACAAGGTTTCAGACAAAATAAGATCATTCTAGACCTACGGAGCTGAGAATAAGAGGGCTATGTGCTCAGTGAATGTAGGGAAATAACAGAATTTTTTTTAAAATAGGCTCAAAATGTGCATACATTGTCAAATTTTCGAATCATGCAAATACGGAGTGTTCACAAGCAAATCACAGACCATCCTCATCGGACAACATGCATTCATATTCTAATCTAACCATCAGAGTATACATATACCCGAAAACTACTAAGAAGTCGTATTTCTATCAACAAACTCCACCCCCACCTTAAGATATGCATTGTCCCCAATGCATTCAACTATAAAAACAATAAAATTCTAAGGGAACAGAAAACCTCCCCTGAATTTTATGGAGTCGACGGGTGGAGATGTGCACCATCGTCTTCCAATGTACTCTCGAATTGTCGGTCATTCCACCTTTTCTCCTAAGAAAACAAGAAAGCAAACAACAAATTCAAAAGCTAAAATAGACAAAAGCAAAACAGTAAATAACAAAATTACAGTCCAAGCTCGGGTGCCTCCGAGAAGCGCAAATTTTTAAAGTCGATTGCTCGACTGTATTCACTCTTCCACTCATCCATAATCGATCGGGGGCTGATAACTCCATTTTGGAGCTATTAAATACTTCTTAATTATAGCTTAAGTCCGTTTTCAATTGATTAAATATATCTCTTTTGTAGGAGAAAAGCGGCAAAGAGCTCGTGCGTCCGTTGGGCATGTTCGAGTGCTTAAAGCAGAGTTTTAGCGCCCCGGGAATGCATCGGGAAGAGGGGAACTTGTTCCGTGAAGAAACGGGCCAAAACTGCCTTGGAGAGGCAAAGCTTCAGCCCCAAACCCGAGAGCCAGCGTCGAGCTATAGCGTCGAGACGCTGGCTCGACGCTGGAAAAACCCGAGAGCAAGCGTCGAGTGATAGCGTCGAGACGCTAGCTCGACGCTGCCCTGGCGTCGAGACCCTGCTTGGCGTCGAGACGCTCCGGAGGAGGCGCGCGCAGGAATTTTATCGGGGCAGCGTCGCGACGCTGGCCTTGCGTCGCGACGCCATCGCGAGCGCGCGCGCGGAAAACTTAGGGCACAGCGTCGAGACGCTGGCCTAGCGTCTCGACGCTACGACGATTGCAGAACTTATATTGACGATTTTTCTGCACATTTTGGACATCTTCTCCTTCATCTCTCCACCATTTTTGCTCGTTTTGGTCTTCTTCTTCTCCATTTTTTCTCTATTTTCCGTGGAGCTCCGCCATTGTTGGCATGCTAGTGAGCTCCACTTCCATTGTAATAAGTAGATGAATCCATCCATGGCCATCTTTGGAGCGGGATTGACAAACCGCGCCATGAGCGGCTAAGGTAAGGGTGACGGTTTGGGATTAGTTTAGGGCGATTTTGTTAAACATATTTGGTTTTGATAATCTGAGCTTTGATATGCATATTGGTTCTGTTTACTTTGCATCTATCTACCTTGCTTAATCCAACGCGCATGTTAAAATACGACGATTGACACTCGAGTAGTTTCGCATGTTGTGTATGTTAAAGAGTAGCGATGTCGTGCCTCTCACTGCTCGACTAAGTAACACAGGTAGATAGAATTAAATCGAAGTATCGGGTCGGGTAGGATAATTGTTGATTGCATACGGCGTTTGCGGGCAATCTACTAGCAATTAGAATTCACGCTCGAATGTTCGTCGCGGTTAGCTAGTGACTGTCTAAATTTACCTTGGGGCTGATCACCTTGATGTAGGATTAGATAACGTGTAATTAGAACTGTGTGGTCTAATTAAAATCCATGGAGTCGGCTACTTTGGGGCTTCTCTGGTAGTCGTCCGCGTGCTCAATAAACTGAATTCCATGTTATTAGCATTAAATGATAAACTGAATTTGTTTAACAATTGATCCCGAGACTCCCAAACCGTGCACACGTTCTCTTCTTATTATTCTTTCTTCGTTAGCTTTCTCATTATTTCCCCTTTGCATGATAAAACCCCCCGTTACCAAGAATCTATTAATCAATTAAATCCCAATTTCATTAGTAATTTCAATCTTCCTATTCCTTGGATCGACCCTGTTACCACTGGCTGCAAAGCCTTGGTCATAGGCTTTATAAATCGTATTTTGGCAAGCCTCGACAGCTTGAGATTAAGTGGATATTCAAAAATCCGCCCACCAAAATTGGCGTCGTTGCCGGGGAATAGGCATTTGATTGACTTTATGATTGAAGTTTGAATTTGATTTGTTGATGGTTGACTGAAATTTTTTTTCTGTTTGTAAATTGTATGTTTGGATTTTTGTTTGTGTATGACCCGTTCCTCTGAGGGTAGATTGCAGTTTATCCCTGAGATTGACAGAGAGGAGCGGCGGTTACGAAGAGAGGCCCGTGAGGGGCAAAGATCGATTGAAGAAGAAGAAGGCAATCCCTTCTTGGTTGACGAGATGGCGCAAGGCGATGCGCCACGGACGCTTAAGCAACTGGCAGCGCCAGACCTGAACCTGCAGCCTTTGTGCATTAACTACCCCGTGGTAGCAGGTAACTTCGAATTGAAGTCTGGTTTAATTCACCAGTTACCTTCTTTCCATGGCAATGCAGGTGAGGACGCGAACAAACACCTGATGGAATTCCATTGCGTCTGCGCGGGGATGAAGCCCGCGGGAGTCACGGAGGAGCAATTGAATATGAGGGCATTCCCCTTTACGCTCAAGGACAAAGCCAGGGATTGGCTGTATTACCTGCCCTCCGGATCGATCAACACGTGGCAGGATATGAAGCGGGTATTCCTGGAGAAATACTTTCCCGCATCCTTAGCCACCACTCTGCGGAAGAGGATTTATGGGATCACCCAGGATGTCGGTGAGTCCCTGCACGAATACTGGGAACGCTTCGGGCGCCTGTGCGCGAGCTTCCCACATCATCAGATTGCCGATCAGTTATTGATTCAGTACTTTTATGAGGGGATGACGCCCCATGACCGAAAGATGATCGATGCAGCGAGTGGAGGGGCACTGATTGACAAGACCCCAGTTGAGGCCAAGCAGTTGATAGCAAATATGGCCACCAACTCGCAGCAATTCGGTATTCGGGGGCAAGGCCAAGTGCACAGCGTGGCTCAGAGCCACGAGATGACTGAAATGAGGGCCCAGGTGGCCGAAATAGGCAGTATGTTGAAGAAAATCGTTGGAGGACACCGCGAGGTGGAGGAGGTCAACGCGATCGGGGGGTATGCTTCCAACCCAAGGAAGTACGACCCATATGCAAACACTTACAACCCCGGTTGGCACGACCATCCTAATTTTAGCTATGGGAATAGGGAAGGACAAACTCGCTTCCAAGGCCAGTCCCAGGATAGGCCTAATTCTTCCACCCAGGCTCAAGCCTTGAGCTCCTCCAGCTCACTTGAAGAGATGGTAAGGACCATCGTGACGAGCACCAGCCAGTTTCAGAAAGAAGCTCGAGAGGAGCTTAATTCTCATAAGGCAGAGCTGCAGAATTTGAACAAGCAGCTGACACAGATGGCGGTGTCTATCAGTAAGCTCGAGAGCAAGAGCTCGGGGAAGCTTCCTTCCCAAACTACAGTAAACTCATGTGAAAACGTGAGTGTCATTCAGCTGCGCAGTAGGAAGTCACTTTCCACCAGAGCTGTGAAGGAAGCCACGGACAGCCTGCACAAGTCCGCCCCGCCTGCTCCCGAGGTTCAGAATGAGAAAAGAGATGAGAAAGTCAGTGTACCTGAGGATGTTGCCAGAGCACCATTCCCGAGTAGGCTTGCGAAGCCTACTTTGGAATCTGATGACGAGGAGGTCCTGCGAACCTTCCAGAAGGTGATGGTAAATATCCCGCTCCTAGAGGCAGTCAGTCAAGTGCCCAAATATGCAAAATTCCTAAGGAGCTGGTGCACTACGAAAAGGAAGTCCAGAGGGACTGAGAAAAAGAAGGAAAACGTCTCTGCCATACTCCCAGGTACGTTGCCTGCAAAGTGCAACGATCCAGGTACCTTTACTATCCCTTGCACTATAGGTAGTAAAGTTGTTCATAATGCCATGTTAGACTTAGGAGCCTCTGTAAATGTTATGTCTTATGCACTGTTTCGTGAGCTGAATTTAAATGAAATGCATGAGTGTAATGTTTCTGTTCAGTTGGCTAATGGGTCAAGCATATGTCCTAGGGGGAAGGTAGAGGATGTTTTGGTTAGAGTTGGGAATATGACGTTTCCCGCTGATTTCCTTGTTTTAGATATGAATGAAAACTCATAGCATACTTCGTCCTCCATGTTGTTAGGACGTCCTTTCCTTAAGACCGCTAGGGTCAAAATTGATGTGTTTAAGGGCGTTGTTTCTCTGGAGTTTGATGATACTTTGCATGAGTTCTCTTTATTTGATAGGAAGTCTGCTGGAAATGTGTCTGTTGTTGAGCATGATGAGAATGGGAGTCTACCCTCGCGCTTGAGGGATGGTTCCCATGTCTCGGTGAAAATATCTGATTTAAATTTGAGTGATAACAATGCTGGTTTTTGCACTAACAATGCTGATATTCACGTGCCCGAGGCACGAAGAGTGCAAAATATTTTTCAGGTTGATGGCAGGAAAGGTGTGGACAAGGACAAGTCTGGATCGTCCCCCGCACTTACAGACTATGGATGAGTCTGTGGAGAGAATACAGTCGAGCAACCGACTTTAAAAATTCTGCGCTTCTCGGAGGCACCCGAGCGATGGACTGTTTTTATGCTTTAGTTTAGTTTTTATTGCTTTTTAGATTAACTTAGTTTTAATTAGCTTGCTGTTTTTTTTTTTTAGGAATCGAGGAAGAGAAGGCAATTTTGGGCTCTGATGCGTTTATGTGCCGCTTCCTCGCCCTCGCCAGCTTCACCAAGAGTCAGGGAAGTGTATTTCTTCTTCCCTTTTACTTTATTGTATCTGACTGGTTGACATTGAGGACAATGCCAAATTTTGAAGTTGGGGGTGGAGTTAGTCCGATGGATGTGCATGTGTAGTTCGTTGAGAAGTGCTATAATGATATTGAAGTGTTTGAGACTCTGTTTACTGTTTTCTGACTATGATAGCCTAGGAAATGCATGTTGGAAATTTGAGCATGTTCATAATCGAGTTTTTGCATGAGTTTTGTGTTTATTAGGTTCATGTCAAAAATTTTAAAAATTTTTCTGTTGCTCCCTTGCACTTGTCGCGCACTTAGCAACTTCTTCCTAGATTCCGTAGGTTCGAAAAATTGCTTGTAGCGCTAATTCTCGTTGTCACCCCGAAAGGCACCCTTAGGTAGCTTGTTGCATGAGAGTTAGTGGTTAAGTTAATTGAGAAAGCATGTGCTTAGCCTAATATAAAAAAATAGAAAAGCATGTTTGGTAGAAAAATTCCTCTCGAGGCGCTCCTCCTTCTTATTAGCGCTTAAAAGAAGTGAGCGTCAGTCCTTAAAAACGTGAAGCTTTGGCCAAAGTTTGACGTGTTAGGCAGCTCGAGTAGGAAAGAAAAAGAAACAAAAAGTTGGTTCAAAGAACCCAAATAAAAGAGTACAAAGTACTTTTGAAAAGAAAGAAAAAGAATGAGAAAATAATTAGGTCTCTTAATTTGCTTCTTTCTCTCGTGTAAGTCAAGTTTAGACTGTTCTTAAACGCTAGAATTAGGGGGAAAACGGGATGTGCGTTGCATGTAGGTTTTCCGGGTTTACGTGAGTTTAGGAGTGGTTGACTAGCACACACACACGTTAGGGGGCAAGAGTTAATTTTTGATATGTCCTAGTTAATACATGAACAAAATGCTTCCATGATTATACTCGTGTTTAAATTTCAATATGCATGGAGGTTTGAGTTAGAATGCATGTAAGTGTTGGGTTTTATGTCCTAAAACTCGTGGTTTGTAAACGATAAACATATTTGATTACCAATAAAGTGTTATTGAGGTTTATTCAATAAAGTTATTATTGAATATGTGAATTGCTTATTTCATTTTAGAAAACCCTAAATCCAATAAACTAAGATCCATGGCTATAACATGAATACTTGAACTTTATGTGGAGACATAAAAGTGGATCAAGTTCGAGTAAATAGCCAAAACGGTCTATAGTATACGGATAAGGCTGGATACCTTATCTTGGGGACACTATTGGATGCGGCCCATTTTGTATTTAGTACAAACGATGTGATCCTGAATCGTTCATGTGGAGACATGTGAATGGGGGCGTCCTATGCAAAGAGTTTGCATTAGACCGGACCGCGAAATAAGTCACTCTTACTTTATAACGTTGTTTACTGTTTTAAAGACTGACTATTTCAAAACGATGACCTAGGTAACTTGACCTTAATCCTGAGCTAACTATGAACTCCTGTTTATTCGGGATTATCCTTAGATCTGCATGGGTGAGAGTGGCTCAACAGCGCCGACTCAATATGCCTCCCATTTCAGGGGTAAGACCGGATAGATAGCTGGGGACATAGGGTGCAAGATGGAATTCACTCCTACCCGTCTCTAGGGATAGTAGATAGGTTGTTCCCTTAAGTGCTGACTCCAGGTCTTGAACAAGGGGCCCCACCTTCTCATTGGCCCGAGAGGGACTCGGTATAGTGATTAGATCACATACCAATTGGTTTAGTGATTGGATCACAAACCAATTGTTCATTAGAGGATCAGTGGGACTTAAGGAGCAAGATGTAATTACGGGGGTAAAACAGATATTTGACCCGACCGTAAATTACGAACAACCTGTGAAGGGTCAACTTACTAATCATGGTTATATCGAGTGGACATAAATATATCTACAGTGAGGAGAATGCAACTACTAGGCTATAGTGGAATGTCCTGATAGTTAACGAATGTTGATTAACTAGGTTAAAGAGTTTAATCAGTTAATCTCGGATCGTTGGAGCTCATGATCTGTAGGTCCATGAGGTCCCCCTGCTAGCTCATATCGGACTAAACCTTAGAACAGTGTGACGAGTGAATTCGAAGTGTTCGAATTCGAATTAGGGAATTAACGTTAAATATATGTGATATATTTAACGACATAACGTTCAATTGCGAATTGAACAATAGAGAGAGATGGTGATATTTAAATAAGATTTAATTATCGAAAATATGAATATGGATTCATAATCATGTATATCGGGAATGATCGGGATTAGTGTTGGATTTATTGGATATTAAATTTGAATTAATTAAATTGTTTAATTAATTATTTAATATTAATTTAATTTGATTTAAAATTAATTATTTGAATTAATTTTTAAATTGAATTAATTTGATCAAAGTTAGTCAAAAGTCAAATTTAAGACAATTGACTACAACTTTGAAAGTCAAAAGTCAAATGTTGACTCCACTAAACCTTGAAAGTCAAGAGTCATTTTGATGACTAAAGTGAGTGGAAAAATCCAATTCTTAAGTTAGTGGAAAAATCCAATTCTTGAGTTAGTGGGAAAAACCATTTGTTGGTGGTTTTATGAGTCAAACTTTTTTGCTAAGTGTTCATCCCACATCAAGCCACTAATCCCACTAAATTGAGTGGATTCTACATGGCATCCTATTGTTAACTCAATTTTGCATGTTTTTGCATGTAGTCTTCTATATATACAAAGGGTTAATGAGATTGACTTCTTCTTGGAATTTTGATGAACTTTGAGAAATTGTAAAGACAATTTCTCTACCATTCTCTCCAATTCCATCTTCAATTCTCTTTTAAATTAGTCACTCAAAGGATCCCACAATCCCGTTCTAAGGCCGGAGAATAGTCGGGAAGACTCTCGTGGTGGTTCGTGACTGTTACGTTCGAAGATCGAGTTTGGAATCAAGAAGAATTTGAACTTCAAAGGTAACTTCTAAATTATTGTCTTTGATTTTCAAATTACATGCTTTTTCTTTTTTAAATTAACAAAATAAGAGTACTTAGATCCAACGATGCTTCCGCTATGCATGCCGAAATTCTTTCAAATGGTATCAGAGCATGCTTTAAGTACTCTTTTTTGGTTAATTTAGAGTTGGTGGGTAGTAATTCATGTGATGAATGTATGTGTGCTAAAATGGAAATTTTTGGTCTTTGGCATCCATTTCTTTTCCAATTTGTAATAATTATTGTAATTGCCTTGTAATGGGCTTTAATGTGTTACAAAGAGTATGTAATTTTTGTAGAGTCATTAGAGTCCATTTTAGGATGTAATTTATCAAAATTGGAAGAGGCGTCAAGTGGCGGTTCGGTTCGGTTCGGCGGCGGTTCGTGCAATTCCACAACTTACAAGCGGTTCGAGCCGATTCGAAGTGTTCGGGGGCGGTTCAAGACTTTTTCCTATTTTATTATTGTAATAATTTAGGTAAATGCTTGTTTAGGATGCCAAAACCAATCCATTTTTAGTATGGTTTATTTATTTATGCATTGTGAATGTATAGTTTAAATAAACATAATCTTGTGTGCATATTGTATGCCATGTAGATTTAAAATCCCACCATAGGATAAGCATGAAACATGCATTGAAAGTATGTTATAAGTGTTATAATATAAGTATGCATGTTTAGGATTCCATGAGATTTCATATAAGTTGTTATATTTTTGCATGGAATGATTTTATATAATTGTTATATAAAAGCATGTTAGATGTATGTTATAAGTTTTTTTTATAAGTGTTATAAAATGAATTAGACATTAAAACTTATAACAAAGATAAATGCATGCTCATTTAGGGTTAACTACCAAGCAATCTCCTATTTTAATAGTTAAAATAGGTCGATATCTTGTAAAACTTCGGTTACAAGAAAAACTCACCCGGTAAGATGCTGTCTCAGCTTGGGGGTATTTAAGTTGACGGTTTACGGAACACCTCCTACCTGGGCATCGAACTGGCGTTTGAGTTTAGCTAACCCGGTTTTATGAGCATGCGTGAGTGATGTGAGGTTTTAAAAAGTTTTATCACCTAGACATCATAGGTTAAAATCCAGTATAAACGTTATACTCGGAAAGATTACCTAGACTTAGGATATGTTTTAGTTAGCCAAAATATATGCCTAAGTAAAATCATACCCAACCGTCTAGAACACTTCAGTGGGAGGAAAAATGTTTTCAGCTCCTACGTCCCTAAGAGTTCACACCGTGAGATTCATGCTCGGCTTCGAGTCGCCCTGGGAGCGACCTCCAGTAGGAAAGTATTTGCATGAGTCAATAACAAGGTGAATAGGGGAAGTCGTTCATAGTAAGTGGGCGAAGGTTGTGTGTCAACACATCCTACGGTCTCCTCCATTAGGTTGCACCGTGAGATTCCCATGATGCGCCTGCGAGTCTGCCCTGGGAGCGACCACCCCTTAGGAGGGCTGTATCATGGGATTCGGAACACCGCGAACTCCAGAAATGGATAGGGTCTCATAGGTCCGTTTTCAGCATTGTCTTTCCAACTTCGGGAGCTTGTTGATTCCGATCTCTGAGGTCTGAAAATGGAGGGTCACACTTACAAGAATTACTAAGTGTTAGTAACTTCTTGACCAAAGTAAACGATAGCTAAAAGATCTATTGGAATATGAGTTATTCTGGTAATAGTGATTAGCTGAGATTGTCTCAATTCAAAGGAGGAGTGATAGACTGCCCCTAGGTGGATGTTGCTTTAAACCTTTGTAGTATCGTTGCAATAAAGAATAAATGATGGGTACATTATTACTTTTGCTAAAACTTGATTGGATAATATAAAAGGGTAATAGCAATTTCACTAAATACGATATGTTTATATTTTTCAGCATGTCCAACTCAATAGTACAGTTACTAGCTTCTGAGAAACTTAACGGGGATAATTACGCAACGTGGAAATCAAATTTAAACACAATACTGGTAATTGATGATCTAAGGTTCGTTTTAACTGAGGAGTGTCCTCAAAACCCCGGCACAAATGCAAACCGAAATGTTCGGGATGCATATGACAGATGGACAAGGGCAAATGATAAAGCCCGCGTCTACATTCTGGCCAGCATATCTGATGTATTGGCTAAGAAACACGATGGTATGGGTGCTGCCAAAGAGATTATGGAATCTCTGAAGGGGATGTTTGGACAACCGTCCTTCTCCCTTAGGCATGATGCCATCAAGTACGTTTATAACTGTCGCATGAGAGAAGGGACCTCTGTTAGAGAACATGTCCTGGACATGATGGTCCATTTCAATGTGGCAGAAGTAAATGGAGCTGTCATAGATGAGAAGAGTCAGGTCAGTTTTATTCTGGAGTCTCTTCCGAAGAGCTTCCTACAGTTCCGCACAAATGCGATGATGAACAAAATTGAATATAACTTGACTACTCTTCTGAATGAGCTTCAGACTTATCAGTCCCTCCTGAAAACTAAGGGACATGAAGTGGAGGCAAATGTTGCTACCACTAAAAAGTTCTATAGAGGATCGTCCTCTGGAACGAAGTCTGGCCCTTCTTCTTCTAAAAATAAGAGTATTTCGATGAAAAAGAAAGGGAAGGGGAAAAGTAAAACTCCTAATGACCGCAAAAGCAAGGCTCAAGTTGCAGATAAAGGAAAATGTTTCCACTGCAACGAGAATGGGCATTGGAAAAGAAACTGCCCAAAGTACCTTGCTGAGAAGAAAGCTGAAAAGGCAAAACAAGGTAAATATGATTTACTAGTTGTTGAAACATGTTTAGTGGAGAGTGATGACTCTTCCTGGATACTGGATTCAGGGGCCACTAATCATATTTGCTCTTCTTTTCAGGAAACTAGTTCCTGGAGAACGCTTGCGGAAGGCGAGATAACTCTCAGGGTTGGAACAGGAGAGGTTGTCTCAGCAAAATCAGTGGGAGATTTAAAGTTGTTTTTTGGAGATAGATTCATTATATTAGATAATGTGTATCTTGTTCCTGGAATGAAAAGGAATCTTGTATCTATCTCTTGTTTGTTAGAACAATTGTATAAAGTATCTTTTGAAATTAATGAAGTGTTCATTACCAAAAGAGGTATTCCTATTTGTTCTGCAAAACTAGAAAACAACTTATATAAGTTAAAACCGACCAGAGCGAAAGCTATTTTAAATATCGAGATGTTTAAAACGGCTGAGACGCGAAACAAAAGGCAAAAAGTTTCTTCAAGTACATATCTTTGACACTTAAGACTTGGCCACATTAATCTCAATAGGATTGAGAGATTGGTTAAGAATGGTCATCTAAGCCAGTTAGAAGACAACTCTTTACCAGCATGTGAGTCTTGTCTTGAGGGGAAAATGACGAAAAGATCTTTTACTGGAAAAGGTCTTAGAGCCAAAGAATCCTTAGAACTCGTGCATTCGGACCTTTGTGGACCAATGAATGTCAAAGCACGAGGAGGATATGAATATTTCATCAGTTTCATAGATGACTATTCAAGGTACGGTTATGTTTACCTAATACATCATAAGTCCGAAGCTCTTGAAAAGTTCAAGGAGTATAAGGCAGAAGTTGAAAACTTATTAGGTAAAACAATTAAGACACTTCGATCAGATCGAGGTGGAGAGTACATGGACCTAAGATTCCAGGACTATTTGATAGAACATGGAATCCAGTCACAACTCTCTGCACCTAGTACGCCACAGCAAAACGGTGTATCGGAGAGAAGAAACAGAACCTTGTTAGACATGGTTCGATCGATGATGAGCTATGCTCATTTGCCTGATTCGTTTTGGGGATATGCAGTAGAGACTGCTGCCTACATTTTGAACAATGTTCCCTCTAAAAGTGTTACTGGAACACCTTATGAGTTATGGAGAGGGCGTAAAACTAGTTTACGTCACTTCAGGATCTGGGGATGCCCGACACATGTGTTGGTGCAAAACCCTAAGAAATTGGAACGTCGTTCAAAAGTATGTTTATTCATAGGCTACCCAAAAGAATCGAAAGCTGGATACTTCTTTGATCCAGAAGAAAATAAAGTATTTGTATCGACAAATGCTACTTTTCTCGAAGAAGATCACATGAGAGATCATCAACCTCGCAGTAAACTAGTATTGCGTGAAATTTCTAAAGAAGCTACAGATAGATCAACAAGAGTTGTTGATGAGATTGGACCCTCAACAAGAGTTGTTGATGGAGCTAATACTTCTGATTACTCACATCCATCTCAAGAGTTGAGAATGCCTCGACGTAGTGGGAGAGTTGTGCAACAACCTGACCGTTACATGGGTTTAGTAGAAACTCAAATCATCATACCAGATGATGGAATAGAGGATCCATTGACCTATAAACAGGCAATGAATGATGTTGACAAAGATCAATGGATCAAAGCCATGGACCTCGAAATGGAGTCGATGTACTTCAATTCCGTCTGGGAACTTGTAGATCAACCAGATGGGGTAAAACCTATTGGTTGTAAATGGATCTACAAAAGGAAACGAGACCAAGCTGGTAAGGTACAGACCTTTAAAGCTCGATTAGTGACAAAGGGTTATACCCAGAGAGAGGGGGTAGACTATGATGAAACCTTCTCTCCTGTTGTCATGTTAAAATCAATTAGAATACTCTTGTCCATTGCCACATATTATGACTATGAGATTTGGCAAATGGATGTCAAGACAGCCTTTCTGAATGGCAATCTTGAAGAGAGTATCTATATGTCTCAACCAGAGGGGTTTATAATACAACATCAAGAACAAAAAGTTTGTAAGCTTAAACGATCCATTTATGGGTTGAAACAAGCATCTAGATGCTGGAATATAAGGTTTGATACTGCGATCAAATCTTATGGTTTTGAACAAAACATTGACGAACCTTGTGTTTACAAGAAGATTGTCAAAACATCTGTAGCATTCCTCGTATTATATGTCGATGATATCTTACTCATTGGGAATGATGTAAGATGCCTGACTGACGTCAAGAAATGGCTAGCAACTCAATTCCAAATGAAAGATTTGGGAGAAGCTCAATATATTCTTGGGATCCAAATAGTTCGGAACCGCAAGAATAGAACATTAGCCATGTCTCAAGCATCCTATATTGACAAGATGTTGTCAAGATATAAAATGCAGAATTCCAAGAGGGGTTTGCTACCCTTCAGGCATGGAATTCACTTGTCGAAGGAACAATGTCCTAAGACACCTCAAGAAGTTGAGGATATGAGACGCATTCCCTATGCATCGGCAGTTGGAAGTCTGATGTATGCTATGTTGTGTACACGACCCGACATATGCTATGCAGTAGGTGTTGTCAGCAGGTTTCAGTCCAATCCTGGACTTATACATTGGACAACCGTTAAGAATATCCTCAAGTATCTTAGGAGAACGAGGGATTACATGCTCGTGTATAAAGGTAAGGATCTGATTCTTACAGGATACACTGATTCTGATTTCCAGTCGGATAAAGATTCGAGAAAATCAACATCGGGATCAGTGTTCACTCTGAATGGAGGAGCTGTAGTATGGCGGAGTATCAAGCAAAGTTGTGTTGCTGACTCCACTATGGAAGCAGAATACGTAGCTGCCTGTGAAGCAGCAAAAGAAGCTGTGTGGCTTAGAAAGTTTTTGAACGATTTGGAAGTTGTTCCAAATATGCATCTGCCTATCACTCTCTTTTGTGATAACAGTGGAGCAGTTGCAAATTCAAAAGAGCCAAGGAGCCATAAACGCGGGAAACATATTGAGCGAAAATATCATCTCATTCGAGAGATCGTCCAACGAGGAGACGTTATTGTGAAACAAATAGCCTCTGAGGACAACATTGCTGATCCATTTACAAAGGCTCTCACGGCTAAAGTGTTTGAGGGTCACCTAGTGAGACTAGGACTACAGGATGTATAATCTAGGGCAAGTGGGAGAAAACTATGGGTATGTGATGCCCTAGTTTATTGTATTTATTTCTCATTTTGAAAAACTCAACATTATGTATATATATGGATATATATTTATTACCACTGGAGTTTTAGTCCAAGTGGGAGTTTGTTGGGTTTTATGTCCTAAAACTCGTGGTTTGTAAACGATAAACATATTTGATTACCAATAAAGTGTTATTGAGGTTTATTCAATAAAGTTATTATTGAATATGTGAATTGCTTATTTCATTTTAGAAAACCCTAAATCCAATAAACTAAGATCCATGGCTATAACATGAATACTTGAACTTTATGTGGAGACATAAAAGTGGATCAAGTTCGAGTAAATAGCCAAAACGGTCTATAGTATACGGATAAGGCTGGATACCTTATCTTGGGGACACTATTGGATGCGGCCCATTTTGTATTTAGTACAAACGATGTGATCCTGAATCGTTCATGTGGAGACATGTGAATGGGGGCGTCCTATGCAAAGAGTTTGCATTAGACCGGACCGCGAAATAAGTCACTCTTACTTTATAACGTTGTTTACTGTTTTAAAGACTGACTATTTCAAAACGATGACCTAGGTAACTTGACCTTAATCCTGAGCTAACTATGAACTCCTGTTTATTCGGGATTATCCTTAGATCTGCATGGGTGAGAGTGGCTCAACAGCGCCGACTCAATATGCCTCCCATTTCAGGGGTAAGACCGGATAGATAGCTGGGGACATAGGGTGCAAGATGGAATTCACTCCTACCCGTCTCTAGGGATAGTAGATAGGTTGTTCCCTTAAGTGCTGACTCCAGGTCTTGAACAAGGGGCCCCACCTTCTCATTGGCCCGAGAGGGACTCGGTATAGTGATTAGATCACATACCAATTGGTTTAGTGATTGGATCACAAACCAATTGTTCATTAGAGGATCAGTGGGACTTAAGGAGCAAGATGTAATTACGGGGGTAAAACAGATATTTGACCCGACCGTAAATTACGAACAACCTGTGAAGGGTCAACTTACTAATCATGGTTATATCGAGTGGACATAAATATATCTACAGTGAGGAGAATGCAACTACTAGGCTATAGTGGAATGTCCTGATAGTTAACGAATGTTGATTAACTAGGTTAAAGAGTTTAATCAGTTAATCTCGGATCGTTGGAGCTCATGATCTGTAGGTCCATGAGGTCCCCCTGCTAGCTCATATCGGACTAAACCTTAGAACAGTGTGACGAGTGAATTCGAAGTGTTCGAATTCGAATTAGGGAATTAACGTTAAATATATGTGATATATTTAACGACATAACGTTCAATTGCGAATTGAACAATAGAGAGAGATGGTGATATTTAAATAAGATTTAATTATCGAAAATATGAATATGGATTCATAATCATGTATATCGGGAATGATCGGGATTAGTGTTGGATTTATTGGATATTAAATTTGAATTAATTAAATTGTTTAATTAATTATTTAATATTAATTTAATTTGATTTAAAATTAATTATTTGAATTAATTTTTAAATTGAATTAATTTGATCAAAGTTAGTCAAAAGTCAAATTTAAGACAATTGACTACAACTTTGAAAGTCAAAAGTCAAATGTTGACTCCACTAAACCTTGAAAGTCAAGAGTCATTTTGATGACTAAAGTGAGTGGAAAAATCCAATTCTTAAGTTAGTGGAAAAATCCAATTCTTGAGTTAGTGGGAAAAACCATTTGTTGGTGGTTTTATGAGTCAAACTTTTTTGCTAAGTGTTCATCCCACATCAAGCCACTAATCCCACTAAATTGAGTGGATTCTACATGGCATCCTATTGTTAACTCAATTTTGCATGTTTTTGCATGTAGTCTTCTATATATACAAAGGGTTAATGAGATTGACTTCTTCTTGGAATTTTGATGAACTTTGAGAAATTGTAAAGACAATTTCTCTACCATTCTCTCCAATTCCATCTTCAATTCTCTTTTAAATTAGTCACTCAAAGGATCCCACAATCCCGTTCTAAGGCCGGAGAATAGTCGGGAAGACTCTCGTGGTGGTTCGTGACTGTTACGTTCGAAGATCGAGTTTGGAATCAAGAAGAATTTGAACTTCAAAGGTAACTTCTAAATTATTGTCTTTGATTTTCAAATTACATGCTTTTTCTTTTTTAAATTAACAAAATAAGAGTACTTAGATCCAACGATGCTTCCGCTATGCATGCCGAAATTCTTTCAGTAAGCACGTCCTTAGAGTCAATTTCTTTGTAGTGCTTGCTCGAGGACTAGCAATGTTTAAGTTGGGGGTGTTTGATAACTTCATTTTGGAGCTATTAAATACTTCTTAATTATAGCTTAAGTCCGCTTTCAATTGATTAAATATATCTCTTTTGTAGGAGAAAAGCGGCAAAGAGCTCGTGCGTCCGTTGGGCATGTTCGAGTGCTTAAAGCAGAGTTTTAGCGCCCCGGGAATGCATCGGGAAGAGGGGAACTTGTTCCGTGAAGAAACGGGCCAAAACTGCCTTGGAGAGGCAAAGCTTCAGCCCCAAACCCGAGAGCCAGCGTCGAGACGCTGGCTCGACGCTGGAAAAACCCGAGAGCAAGCGTCGAGTGATAGCGTCGATACGCTAGCTCGACGCTACCCTGGCGTCGAGACCCTACTTGGCGTCGAGACACTCCAGAGGAGGCGCGCGCAGGAATTTTATCGGGGCAGCGTCGCGACGCTGGCCTTGCGTCGCGACGCCATCGCGAGCGCGCGCGCGGAAAACTTAGGGCACAGCGTCGAGACGCTGGCCTAGCGTCTCGACGCTACGACGATTGCAGAACTTATATTGACGATTTTTCTGCACATTTTGGACATCTTCTCCTTCATCTCTCCACCATTTTTGCTCGTTTTGGTCTTCTTCTTCTCCGTTTTTTCTCTATTTTCCGTGGAGCTCCGCCATTGTTGGCATGCTAGTGAGCTCCACTTCCATTGTAATAAGTAGATGAATCCATCCATGGCCATCTTTGGAGCGGGATTGACAAACCGCGCCATGAGCGGCTAAGGTAAGGGTGACGGTTTGGGATTAGTTTAGGGCGATTTTGTTAAACATATTTGGTTTTGATAATCTGAGCTTTGATATGCATATTGGTTCTGTTTACTTTGCATCTATCTACCTTGCTTAATCCAACGCGCATGTTAAAATACGACGATTGACACTCGAGTAGTTTCGCATGTTGTGTATGTTAAAGAGTAGCGATGCAGTGCCTCTCACTGCTCGACTAAGTAACACAGGTAGATAGAATTAAATCGAAGTATCGGGTCGGGTAGGATAATTGTTGATTGCATACGGCGTTTGCGGGCAATCTACTAGCAATTAGAATTCACGCTCGAATGTTCGTCGCGGTTAGCTAGTGACTGTCTAAATTTACCTTGGGGCTGATCACCTTGATGTAGGATTAGATAACGTGTAATTAGAACTGTGTGGTCTAATTAAAATCCATGGAGTCGGCTACTTTGGGGCTTCTCTGGTAGTCGTCCGCGTGCTCAATAAACTGAATTCCATGTTATTAGCATTAAATGATAAACTGAAATTGTTTAACAATTGATCCCGAGACTCCCAAACCGTGCACACGTTCTCTTCTTATTATTCTTTCTTCGTTAGCTTTCTCATTATTTCCCCTTTGCATGATAAAACCCCCCGTTACCAAGAATCTATTAATCAATTAAATCCCAATTTCATTAGTAATTTCAATCTTCCTATTCCTTGGATCGACCCTGTTACCACTGGCTGCAAAGCCTTGGTCATAGGCTTTATAAATCGTATTTTGGCAAGCCTCGACAGCTTGAGATTAAGTGGATATTCAAAAATCCGCCCACCAAGGGCGACGTTAGAAGTAATGTGGCGTCATAGCATTCAACGTCCCCCTCGTGGAAAGTCTTTAACCGGTGCCCATTCACTTTTTGCACCTCATCCGAGTCCAAGCTCTGAATCTCCACACTGCCATAAGGAAAAATTTTAGTTATGATATAGGGTCCTTTCCAACGGGAACGAAGCTTACCTGGCATGAACTTCAGACGGGAATCGAACAGTAGAACTTTCTGACCGACTTCGAAATTCTTCTTTAAGATCCTTCGGTCATGAAACTGTTTGGACTTCTCTTTATAGATCCTAGAGTTCTCGTAGGAGTCCAAACGGAGTTTGATAACTCCATTTTGGAGCTATTAAATACTTCCTAATTATAGCTAAATTCCGCATTTAAATGTTTAATTTAACTCGTTTGTAGGAGAAATGCGGCAAAGAGCTCGTGCGTCCATTGGAACCGTTTTGGAGATAAAAGCGGAGTTTTAACGCCCTGGAAGTGCATCGGGAAAGGGCAAGTTGATCCGAGAAGAAACAGACCAACATTGCCTAGGAGAGGCAATTTTTCCAGCCCCAAACCCGAGAGCTAGCGTCGAGCAGTAGCGTCGAGACGCTAGCTCGACGCTGCTGAAGCGTCGAGACCCTGCTGCGGCGTCGAGACGCTCCGGAGGAGGCGCGCGCAAGGAATTATCGGGCCAGCGTCGAGACGCTGCCCTAGCGTCTCGACGCCATCGCGAGGCGCGCGCGGATCACTTAGGGCGTAGCGTCGCGACGCTTCCCTAGCGTCTCGACGCTACGTCGATTACAGAAGCTGTAAAAGACGATTTTCTGCACAATTTTTTGGAGCATCTTCTTCCCAATTCTCAAGCGATTTCTCTTCTTCTTCCTCTCGGTTCTCCCCTATTTTTCCTTTAGCTCAACCATTTGTGGCTTGTTTATGAGCTTTTATCTTGTATTAGTTTGATGACAACTTCCATGGCTTCCCTTGGAGCGGTATTGACAACCCGTTCCATGGACGGCTAAGGTACGGGTGAACGGTTTGAGAAATATTTGAGGGATTTTTGTTAGACGCTTTTGGTTTTGATAATCCATGCTTAGTTCTTAATTTGGTGGCTGATTTGTATGCATTTATCTCTCTTGCTTAAACCTATGCATGTGTTAGAATTCGACGATTGACACTCGAGTCTTCTACCATTTTGTGAATGTTAAAGAGTAGCGATGCCGTGCCTCTCACTGCTCGACTAAGTAACACAGATTGATAAAACTAAACCGGAGTATCGAGTAATGTATGATGGTTGTTGATTGCATACAGCGTTTGCGGGCAGTCAGTTAGCAATTAGATTACGTGCTTGAATGTCTGTCGCGGTTAGCTAGTGACTATCTAGAATAAATTTGGGGCTGATCACCTTAATGCAAATTTAGATAATGTTTAATTAGAACTGTGTGGTCTGATTAATTTCTATGGAGCCGGTTACCTTGGGGCTTCTCGGGTAATCGTCCGTGTGTACTACAAACTGCATGCCTTGAATTTGTGATTAAATGATAAGCTGAAAATGTCTAACAATTAAATCCCGAAAATCCCCAAACCGTGCACGCGTCTCTCTCTCTCTGGTTATTCTTGTTCAATTGCTTTCTTTGCATGCTGAAAAATCCCCCCGTTACAAAACCAATCAATTAGTTAATTTCAATTTTAATATTAATTTCGGTCATAACTTCTCCTTGGATCGACCCTGTTACCACTGGCTGCAAAGCCTTGGTTATAGGCTTATAAATTGTATTTTGGCGAGTCTCAACAACTCGAATTTGGACTACCCCAAAAGTAGATCTACCAAAATTGGCGCCGTTGCCGGGGAGAAGGCAAAATTGATTGAAATTATGATTGACTTTGAATTTGGATGATTGATTGGTTGCTGAAATTTTTTTCTGTTCGTAGTTGTATGTTTAAATTTTTCTTTGTGTATGACTCGTTCTTCTGAGATTAGTGGATTGCAGTTTATCCCGGAAATCGAAAGAGAAGAGCGGCGGTTAAGGAGAGAAGCCCGGGAGGGGCAGAGATTGTTTGGAGAAGAAGAAGGCAATCCCTTCTTGTTTGAGGAGATGGCGCAAGGCGAAGCGCCGCAGACGCTGAAACAGCTGGCAGCGCCAAATTTGAACCTGCAACCCTTATGTATCAACTACCCCGTGGTAGCAGGTAACTTTGAGTTAAAGTCAGGTTTAATTCACCAGTTGCCTTCTTTTCATGGAAATGCAGGGGAGGACGCGAACAAGCACTTAATGGAGTTTCACTGCGTCTGCGCGGGGATGAAGCCCGCTGGAGTCACGGAGGAGCAACTGAATATGAGGGCATTCCCCTTTACGCTCAAGGACAAAGCCAAGGATTGGCTGTACTATCTGCCCTCCAGCTCGATCACGATGTGGCAGGACATGAAGCGGGTTTTTCTGGAAAAATACTTCCCCGCGTCCTTGGCCACGACATTGAGAAAGAGAATTTACGGGATCACTCAGGACGTGGGTGAGTCCTTGCACGAGTACTAGGAACGCTTTGGGCGCCTGTGCGCAAGCTTCCCACACCATCAGATTGCCGATCAGCTTCTGATACAGTATTTCTATGAGGGGATGACGCCCCACGATCGGCAGATGATAGACGCAGCGAGCGGTGGGGCTTTGATTGATAAAACCCCAGTTGAGGCCAAGCAGCTTATCGCAAACATGGCAACAACCTCGCAGCAGTTTGGTATTCGAGGGCAGGGGCAAGTCCAAAGTATGACCCAGAGCCACGAGATGACAGAAATGAGGGCCCAGGTGGCCGAGATCGGAAATATGCTGAAAAAGATTGTTGGAGGAAACCGCGAGGCGGAGGAGGTGAATGCAATCGGGGGGTATGCTTCCAACCCGAGGAAGTATGATCCATATTCAAATACTTACAACCCCGGTTGGCGCGATCACCCCAACTTCAGCTATGGGAACAGGGAAGGACAACCACGCTTCTAGGGCCAGTCTCACGATAGGCCTAACACTTCCACCCAAGCTCAAGCCTCGAGCTCCTCCAGCTCGTTAGAAGAAATGGTCAGGACCATTGTCACGACGACCAGCCAGTTTCAGAAAGAAGCTCGAGAAGAGCTAAACTCCCACAAGGCCGAGCTGCAAAATTTGAACAAGCAGCTGACACAAATGGCTGTGTCAATTAGCAAAATCGAGAGCAAGAGCTCAGGGAAGCTTCCTTCCCAAACCACGGTCAACTCATGTGAAAACGTGAGTGCTATTCAGCTAAGGAGTGGAAAGTCACTTTCCCCAGAGCCGTGAAGGAAGTCAAGGGCAGCCTGAATGAGTCCGCCCAGCCTGCTCCAGAGAATCTGAATGAGAAAAAAGAAGAAATCAGTGTGCAAGAGAAAGTTGCCAGAGCACCCTTCCCTAGTAGGCTTGCGAAGCCTACTTTGGAGACCGAAGATGAGGAGGTCCTTCGAACCTTCCAGAAGGTGATGGTCAACATTCCGCTCCTAGAGGCAGTGAGCCAAGTGGCTAAATATGCCAAATTCTTAAGGAGCTGGTGCACGAAGAAGAGGAAGTCCAGAGGGACTGAGAAGAGAAAAGAGAACGTTTCCGCGATCCTCCCAGGTACGTTGCCCGCCAAGTGCAACGACCCAGGTACCTTTACTATTCCTTGTATAATAGGTAGTAAGGTAGTTAGAAATGCCATGCTTGATTTAGGAGCTTCTGTGAACGTTATGTCTTATGCTTTATTTCTTGAACTGAACTTAAATGAACTGCATGAGTGTAACATGACTGTCCAGTTAGCTAATGGGTCGAGTGTATGTCCTAGAGGGAAAGTGGAAGATGTCCTCGTTAGGGTATGTGATATGATGTTCCCCGCTGATTTTCTTATACTTGATATGAATGAAAAATCTCTGCATGCTTCGTCCTCTATGCTGTTAGGACGCCCTTTTCTTAATACCGCTATGGTCAAAATCGATGTGTTTAAAGGTGTCGTTTCCTTAGAGTTTGATGATACAATGCATGAATTTTCATTATTTGAAAAGAAATCTGTGGAGAATGTTTCTGTTGTTGAGTATGATGAGAATGGGAGTCTTACCTCGCGCTTGAGGGATGATTCTCATGTCTCGGTAAAAAGATCTGACTTAGAATTAAACAATGTGACTGCTGTTTTTTGCACTAATGACTGTGATATTCACGTGCTCGAGGCACGAAGAGTGCAAAATGTTTTGAATGGTGCTTGCAGGACAAGTGTGGACGCGGACAAGTCTGGAACGTCCCCCGCACTATCAGACTATGGTTGAGTCAGTGGAGAGAATTTAGTCAAGCAAACGACTTTAAAAATTCTGCGCTTCTTGGAGGCACCCGAGCGATGAACTGTTATTTCTGTTTTTTGTTTAGTTGCTGTTTTTTGTTGTTAGTTAGTTTAATTTAGACTTACATAGGTTGCTGTGTTTTTTTAGGAATCGAGGAAGTTGAGGAAAATTTTGGGCTTCGATGATGAGCACGCCGCTTCCTTACCCTCGCCAACTTCACAAAGAGTCAGGGAAGTGTAGTTTCTCTTTCCCTTTTACTTTGTGTATCTGACTGAGTGGCATTGAGGACAATGCCAACTTTTGAAGTTGGGGGTGGAGTTGGAGTTATGGATATGCATGTGTAGTCGGTTGAGCAGTGTTATTTTGATATTGAAGTGCTTGGGACTCTGTTTACTGCATTCTAATGATGATAATCTAGGAAATGCATGTTGGAAATCTGAGCACGTACATAATCTAGTTTTTGCATGAGTTTTGCATTTATTAGGTTCATGTCAAAAATTTTAAAATTTTTCTTGTTGCTCCCTTGCATCTATCGATCACTTAGCAGCCTCTTCCTAGATTCCGTAGGCTTAGTCAATTGCATGTAGCGTTAATTCTCATTGTCACCCCGAAAGGCACCCCATAGGTAGCTTGTTGCATGAGAGTTAGCGGTAGATTAATCGAGATAGCGTATGCTAAGCCTGAAGTAAAAAAAAATAGAAAAGCATGTTGGATAGAAAAATCCTCTCGAGGCGCTCCTCCTTCTTATTAGTGCACTTAAGAAGTGAGCGTTAGTCCTTAAAAACGTGAAGTTTATGCATGAATTTGACGTGTTAGGCAGCTCGAGGTTGGAAAGAAAAAGAGAATAAATTGTTTGGTTCAAAGAACCTCAATAAAAGAGTACAAAGTACTCGTGAAAAGAAAAATAAAGAGAAAATACTTAGGTCTCTTAATTTGCTTCTCTCTCTCGTGTAAGTAGAGTTTTGACTGTTCTTAAACGCTAGAAGTAGGGGGAAAACGGGATGTGATGTTGCATGTGGTTTTTCCGAGTTTACGTGAGTTTAGGATAGGTTGTCTAGCACACACGCACGTTAGGGGGCAATAGTTAATTTTTGATATGTTCGTAGTAAATGCATGCGCGAATTGCTTTCATTATTATGTTGTGTTTGAATTTTCAAAATGCATGGAGGTTTGAGTTAGTAGCATGTAGGTGATGGAGCGCATGTAGCGCAGCGGAAGCGAGACGGATCATTGGCACTCTAATTTCATCAATTTAGCTAAATAAGAAACATGCACAAAGCTTTGAAATAAAAGGAATTAGAACACATACCTCTTGTAGTTCTAAAGACTTCTCTTCCAAAGCTCAAATCTCCTCACGAACCCTTCGAAGCTTCCCTCGAACTCCTCGAGAACCACCTCCGGTAGTCCCGCTATCCTCGGGCCGAGCAACGGAGTGGTGGGACTCCTTTATGAAAGAAAAAGTTTGGAAGAAGAAGATGGGAAGATGAAAGTGATGAGGATTTTGTGAGAAGAAGTCTAACACTTAGCTTTCTAATTTCTCAAGTAACATGAACTCTTCATGCTCATCCAACATTCAAACTCTTTGAAATTTCATCAACTACAAACCATTTGAACTTCATCCAATTTATAGGCAATTCACATGCAACAAAGTCTTTACTTAGCATGACACCTCAAATTGGATGGATTAGTCTTCAACCAAGTGTTCCAAAATTGATGAGTTTATATGCATGTTGTTGGTGATTCACAATCCACTTCACAACTTGGATAAACCCACTCAACTTGGATAAATCCACTCAACATGGATAATTCCACTTTGACTTATAATCACACTTGTAATATTTTGTCATTTTAAAATTAATTCATAATTAATTTTAATAAGCAAAATAAATTATAATTAATTAAACTTTTTAATTAATTAATATTATTATTTAATTCAATATCAAATATTAATTAAATAATAAGACTAATCTCGGTTTCTTAAACCGAATCATCACACATGAATCCCTATTCATGTTTTACATCGATCCCATATTTAAATCATATTTAAATATGTCCATCATTTTTCCAAAACCGAATTTCAATAAATTCAAATTCTTTTTCTCTCATATTGTTACACGGCTTAATCCGAGCTAGCCAGGAGAACCTAAAGGACCTACAGATCATGAGCTCCAACGATACGAGATTAACCGGTCAAACTCTTTAACCAAGCTAACCAACATTCGTTAACCCCCGGAGACTCCACTAAAGTCCAAGGGTTGCACTCTCCTCACCGTAGATATATTTCTGTCCTCTTGATATAACCATCATCAGTAAGTCGATCCTTCACAGGTCGTTCGTAATTACAGCTGGGTCAAAATAACCGTTTTACCCCCGTAATTACATCTTGTTCCTTAAGTCTCACTGATCCTCTAATGAACTATTGGTTTGTGGTCCAACCACCAAACCGATTGGTATGTGATCTCATCACTATACCAAGTCCCTCTCGGGCCAATGAGAGGGTGGGATCCCTAATTCAAGACCTGGAGTCAGCACTTAAGGGAACAACCTCTCTACTAATCCCTCAGAGCGGGTAGGAGTGAATTCCATCTCGCAGGACTATGTTCCCAGCTACCTACCCGGTCTTATCCCCAAGATGGTAGGCTTATTGAGTCGGCGATCTCGGGCCACTCTCACCCATACAAGTCAAAGGATAAGCCCGAATAAGCAGGAGTTCATAGCGTGCTCAGGATTTAGATCGAGTTACCTAGGTCATCATATAAAAAAAAAAAAATCGGTCTTTACAGTAAACGGAGTTATAAAGAAAGAGCGACTTGTTTCGCGGTTCAGTCTTATGCAAACTCATTGCATAGGACGCCCCCACTCACATGTCTCCACATGAACGATTTCGGATCACATCGTTTGTACTATACAAAGTGGGCCGCGTCCAATAGTGTCCCCAGGATAAGGTACCCAACCTTATCCCTATACTATAGACCGTTCTGGCTATTACTTGAACTTGATCCACAATCATGTCATACATGAAATTCAAGTATACAACCTATAGCCATGGGTTCTTTGTTTATTGGAGTTAGGTTAAAAGTAAAAACAATTCATTTTATTCAATAACAACTTTACTGAATAAATCTCAATAACATCTTTATTGCAAAATAGAATATATATTCAGTTTACAAACCACGAGTTTTAGGACATAAAACCCAACAAACTCCCACTTGGACTAAAACGTCAGTGGAGTATTACATGCTGGATGAGAAAAACTGGAATATTAAATATTTCCTAGGCTTTTCTCCCACTATCCTACTGTACAACTCGTAGTCCTAGACTCACTAGGTGCCCCTCGAACACTTTAGCCGTGAGGGACTTTGTAAACGGATCAACAATATTGTGCTCTGAGGCGATCTGCATGACGATCACGTCTCCTCGATGCACTATCTCCCTGATGAGATGATATTTCCGCTCAATGTGCTTTCCACGCTTATGGCTTCGTGGTTCTCTCGAATTTGCCACAGCACCAGTATTATCACAATAAAGTGTGATAGGCAAATTCATATTTGGAACAACTTCCAAATCCGTCAAGAACTTTCTAAGCCATACAGCCTCTTTCGCAGCTTCGCAAGCCGCGACATACTCAGCTTCCATGGTGGAGTCAGCAATACAACCTTGCTTTATACTCCTCCATACTATTGCCCCTCCGTTAAGAGTGAACACTGATCCCGATGTGGATTTCCTCGAATCCTTATCGGTTTGAAAATCAGAGTCAGTGTATCCTGTAAGGATCAAATCCTTCGCGCCATACACGAGCACATAGTCTCTCGTTCTCCGAAGATACTTGAGGATGTGTTTAACGGCAGTCCAATGATCATATCCTGGATTGGACTGGTACCTACTGACAATTCCTACTGCATAGCATATGTCGGGTCGTGTACATAACATGGCGTACATCAGACTACCGACTGCTGATGCATAGGGAATTCGTCTCATATCCTCAACTTCTTGAGGTGTCTTAGGACACTCTTCCTTTGACAATTGAATTCCATGCCTGAAAGGTAAAGAACCCTTCTTGGAATTCTGCATCGAATATCGTATCAACACCTTGTCGATATAAGATGCTTGAGACAACGCTAACGTTTTGTTCTTACGATTCCTTACGATTTGAATCCCTAGAACAAACTGAGCCTCTCCCAAATCTTTCATTTGGAATTGGGTCGCTAGCCATTGCTTAACGTCAGTCAGGAACCCTACATCATTCCCAATGAGTAGGATATCATCTACATATAAGACTAAGAAAGCTACAACAGAATTGACTATTTTCTTGTAGACACAAGGTTCGTCAACATTCTGTTCAAAGCCATAGGATTTGATCGCAGTATCAAACCTTATATTCCAGGATCTAGACGCTTGCTTCAACCCATAAATGGATCGATTAAGCTTGCAAACCTTTTGCTCTTGACCCTGAATTATGAACCCCTCTGGTTGAGCCATATAGATACTCTCTTCAAGATTGCCATTAAGAAAGGCTGTCTTGACATCCATTTGCCAAATTTCATAATCATAAAACGTGGCAATGGACAAGAGTATTCTAATCGACTTTAACATGGCAACAGGGGAGAAGGTTTCTTCATAGTCCACCCCTTCCCTCTGGGAATAACCCTTTGCCACAAGTCGAGCCTTAAAGGTTTGCACCTTACCGGCTTGGTCTCGTTTCCTCTTGTAGATCCACTTACAACCGATAGGTCTTTCACCATCAGGTTGCTCTACAAGATCCCAGACCGAATTGAAGTACATCGACTCCATTTCGAGGTCCATGGCTTTAAGCCACTGGTCCTTGTCTATGTCATTCATTGCCTGTTTAAAGGTCAATGGATCCTCAACGCCGTCATCAGGTATGACGACCTGGGTTTCCGTTAAACCCATGTAGCGGTCGGGTTGTCTCACATCCCTCCCACTACGTCGAGGTATTCTCAACTCTTGAGAAGGACCAGCCTGATCAACAACTCTTGTTGACCCATCTGTAGCTTTCCTGGAAAGTTCGGTCAAAACAATTTTGCTCGAAGGTTGATGATCTCTCATGTGGTCTTCCTCTAAGAATGTGGTGTTTGTCGATACAAGCACCTTATCTTGTTGAGGATCGTAAAATAGACCACCTTTCGTTTCCTTGGGGTAGCCTACGAATAGGCATAATTTTGAACGATGTTCCAATTTCTTTGGATTGGGCACCAACACATGTGCCGGACACCCCCAAATTCTGAAGTGACGTAAACTACCTTTACGCCCTCTCCATAACTCATAAGGTGTTTCTGAAACACTCTTAGAGGGAACCATGTTCAAAATATATACAGCAGCCTCTACTGCATATCCCCAAAACGAACTAGGCAGTTGAGCATAGCTCATCATAGATCGAACCATGTCTAACAGGGTTCTATTTCTCCTTTCGGACACACCGTTCTGCTGCGGTGTTCCGGGCGCTGAGAGTTGGGATAGTATTCCATGTTCTATCATATAGTCCTGGAATCTTAAATCCATATACTCTCCACCTCGATCTGATCGGAGTATTTTAATCGTTTTACCTAATGTGTTCTCAACCTCTGCCTTATACTCCTTGAACTTTTCAAGAGCTTCGGACTTATGATGCATTAGGTAAAGATAGCCGTACCTAGAATAATCATCAATGAAGCTGATGAAATATTCATACCCTCCCCGTGCTTTAACATTCATCGGACCACAAAGATCTGAATGTACAAGCTCTAGAGTTTCTTTGGACCTATGACCTTTTTCAGAAAAAGATCGTTTGGTCATCTTGCCCTCAAGACAAGACTCACATGGTGGTAAAGAGTTGTCCTCTAACTGATTTAGGAGACCACTCTTAACCAATCTCCCAATCCTATTGAGATTAATGTGGCCTAGTCTCAAGTGCCAAAGATAGGTACTTGGAGAAAGTTTCTGCCTTTTAGTTTGAGTTTGAGCTGTTTTAAACATCTCGGTGTTCAAAATAGCTTTTGCCTCTGTTGGTCTTAACACATACAAGTTGTTTTCAAGTTTCGCAGAACATATATGTACACCTCTTTTGCTAATGAACGCTTCATTAAAATCAAAAGATACTTTATACAAATGTTCAAGTAAACAAGAGATAGATACAAGGTTCCTTTTAAAGCTAGGAACCAACAGTACATTTTCAAGTAAAATGAAACTATCTCTATATAACAACTTGACAGTTCCCACTGCCTTGGCTGAGACAACCTCTCCTGTTCCAACCCTGAGAGTTATCTCACCTTCAGCAAGCAGCTGCCAGGAACTAGTTTCCTGGAAAGAAGAACAAACATGGTTAGTGGCTCCTGAATCCAGTATCCAGGCAGAACTATCATGTTCCACTAAACATGTTTCAACAACGAGTAAATCATATTTACTTAGTTGTTTCTTCTCAGCTTTGCTTGCCATGAGGGTATCATGATAGACCGATGAGGACGGTTGTCCAAACATCATCTGTAATGAATCCATGATCTCCTTAGCGGAGACCATTACCTCATGCTTCTTAGCTAACACATCGGATGTGCTGGCCAAGATGTAGACTCGGGCTTTATCATTAGCCCTAGTCCACCTGTCAAATGCATCTCGAACAGTTCGAGTTGCAGATGAGCTAGGAGGGGGAGGACATTCCTCTGTTAAGACAAACCTAAGATCATCGATAACAAGAATCGTATTCAAGTTCGATTTCCAGGTCGTGTAGTTATCGCCGTTTAGTTTATCAGAAGCTAGTAATTGGATAAACGAGCTAGACATGCTGAAAAGAATGAATTCTATTAGTGAATTGAACTTAACCTATTTTTAACAACCAATCCAGAACTTTAGCAAAAGTAATAATGTACCCAAAAAATCATTATTAATTTGCAACGATACTTCAGTGAGTCAGAGCAACCGCTACCGAGGGGCAGTCAATCACTCCTTCACTGAACCAAGACATTCTTGACTAAATGCTAATACCAGAATAACTCATATTCCTATAGCACCTTAGTTATCGCTACTTCGGTCAAGAATCTACTAACAACTTAGTAATCCTTGTAAGTGTGACCCGCCATTTTCAGAACTCAGAGGTCGGCCCCAACAGTGCAACCGAATGGAAATGTCAGAGTTGGGAATGGACCTAAGAGACCCTATCCATTTCTGGAGATTGAGTTGTTCCGACTCCCATGAAACGGCCCTCCGAATGGACGGTGCTACTATGGGCAACCAGCAGGCGGAACATGGGAATCTCACGGTTCAACCTAATGGAGAAGACCGCAGGATGTATTGACATACTTCCTTCTCCCACTTACTATAAATACTTTCTCCATTCACCTTGCTCTTGATTTATGCAAACACCATCCGAATGGGGATGCCCTATTGACATCACGAGGCCGAGCATAAATCTCACGGTGTGAACTTTGCGGAGAACGTAGGAGGAGATTGATATATCATATATACCTTCTCAACACCACTACTAAGTATTTTAGAATGGTTTGGTAAAGTTTTACTTAGGCATTATCCGGCTAAGACAATAAAACCTAAGTCTAGGTAGAACATACTTTTACCTAAGATGTCTAGGTGATAAACGTTTTATAACCTTACACCTCTCACGTGCATGCTCATAAAGCCGGGTTAACTTAACTCAAGTACCGGATCGATCCCCAGGTAGGAGGTGTTCCGTAAACCGTCATCTTAAATACCTCCAACCTTAGTGCAGGATCAAACCGGGTGAGTTCTCTCGTAACCTTAGCTTTACAAGATATCGACCTATTTTAACTATTAAAACGAATCGATACTAAATTCCTAATCGCATTGGAATTCTTTAACCCTTAGTGAGCATGCATTTATCTTTGTTATAGATTTTAAATGTCTATCTCATTTTACAACGCTTTATAAAACAAAGACATTCTATAACATGCTTCCTAAGCTAGAATATAACCATTACATTCAATTTATAACATGCTTCCCAAGCAAGAATATAACAATTATATTCAACTAAGGCAACTATGTTGTATGTTTAATTTCACAATAAATATAACACTTATATTAATTTTACTTTTAAACAAGCAACATCCAATTCATAAATTAATATAACACTTATATTAATTCTCATGAATTAAGCATGCATACTATACAACATAACACTTATATTATACTTTCAATGCATGCAACATGCTTCCTATGGTGGGATTTGAAATCTATATGGCATACTTTATGCACATACAAGATACTTTAATTAAAACATACATTCACAATGCATAATTAATTAAACACACTAAAGTGGACCGGTTTTGGCATCACGGACAAGCAAGCAACTAAATTATTACAATAATAATTCATCAACTAAGTTGAGACGCTTCCGAACCCTTCGAACCGCCACGAACCAGCTTGAATTTGCTTGAACCGACCAAAAAAAACAGCAACTTCAAAACTTCAAAAAAAAAACTGAACCGGTCCATAACAGCTGTCCCGACTTCAACAGCCCGTAACTGGACCAATACCGACCCGAACTGGACCAAACGAACGCTGAACCGGACCTCCAGAGGGTGAAGAACAAGGAACCGGTCTGACTTTCAGTGAACCGGACCATCCGAGGACCGAACCGGACTGTTTCTTCCACCTTGCGCTGAACCGGTTTAGTGCTGGAATTTTGCAGAAAAAAAAAACAGCAAAAAAAACAGCATGCTGTTTTTTTCGACACCCGAGCTTCTGTCTTTGAATTGAAAGCCTATATGGACTCTAATGACTCCGAATTTTTTACAGACTCTTCTTCACACATTAAAGCCCATACACGCCCGGGCAATTACAAAACAAAGTACAAATAAAAGCTCAAAAAAAATGCCAAAACCGGAATCACACTTTAGACGCCCAGAAAAATAATTTCTAAAACAAATACCCACCGAGCTTAAATTGATGCAAATTGAGTGACCAAAAAACGCTCTGATACCAATTGATGGAGCGCATGTAGCGCAGCGGAAGCGAGACGGATCATTGGCACTCTAATTTCATCAATTTAGCTAAATAAGAAACATGCACAAAGCTTTGAAATAAAAGGAATTAGAACACATACCTCTTGTAGTTCTAAAGACTTCTCTTCCAAAGCTCAAATCTCCTCACGAACCCTTCGAAGCTTCCCTCGAACTCCTCGAGAACCACCTCCGGTAGTCCCGCTATCCTCGGGCCGAGCAACGGAGTGGTGGGACTCCTTTATGAAAGAAAAAGTTTGGAAGAAGAAGATGGGAAGATGAAAGTGATGAGGATTTTGTGAGAAGAAGTCTAACACTTAGCTTTCTAATTTCTCAAGTAACATGAACTCTTCATGCTCATCCAACATTCAAACTCTTTGAAATTTCATCAACTACAAACCATTTGAACTTCATCCAATTTATAGGCAATTCACATGCAACAAAGTCTTTACTTAGCATGACACCTCAAATTGGATGGATTAGTCTTCAACCAAGTGTTCCAAAATTGATGAGTTTATATGCATGTTGTTGGTGATTCACAATCCACTTCACAACTTGGATAAACCCACTCAACTTGGATAAATCCACTCAACATGGATAATTCCACTTTGACTTATAATCACACTTGTAATATTTTGTCATTTTAAAATTAATTCATAATTAATTTTAATAAGCAAAATAAATTATAATTAATTAAACTTTTTAATTAATTAATATTATTATTTAATTCAATATCAAATATTAATTAAATAATAAGACTAATCTCGGTTTCTTAAACCGAATCATCACACATGAATCCCTATTCATGTTTTACACCGATCCCATATTTAAATCATATTTAAATATGTCCATCATTTTTCCAAAACCGAATTTCAATAAATTCAAATTCTTTTTCTCTCATATTGTTACACGGCTTAATCCGAGCTAGCCAGGAGAACCTAAAGGACCTACAGATCATGAGCTCCAACGATACGAGATTAACCGGTCAAACTCTTTAACCAAGCTAACCAACATTCGTTAACCCCCGGAGACTCCACTAAAGTCCAAGGGTTGCACTCTCCTCACCGTAGATATATTTCTGTCCTCTTGATATAACCATCATCAGTAAGTCGATCCTTCACAGGTCGTTCGTAATTACAGCTGGGTCAAAATAACCGTTTTACCCCCGTAATTACATCTTGTTCCTTAAGTCTCACTGATCCTCTAATGAACTATTGGTTTGTGGTCCAACCACCAAACCGATTGGTATGTGATCTCATCACTATACCAAGTCCCTCTCGGGCCAATGAGAGGGTGGGATCCCTAATTCAAGACCTGGAGTCAGCACTTAAGGGAACAACCTCTCTACTAATCCCTCAGAGCGGGTAGGAGTGAATTCCATCTCGCAGGACTATGTTCCCAGCTACCTACCCGGTCTTATCCCCAAGATGGTAGGCTTATTGAGTCGGCGATCTCGGGCCACTCTCACCCATACAAGTCAAAGGATAAGCCCGAATAAGCAGGAGTTCATAGCGTGCTCAGGATTCAGATCGAGTTACCTAGGTCATCATATGAAAAAAAAAAAATCGGTCTTTACAGTAAACGGAGTTATAAAGAAAGAGCGACTTGTTTCGCGGTTCAGTCTTATGCAAACTCATTGCATAGGACGCCCCCACTCACATGTCTCCACATGAACGATTTCAGATCACATCGTTTGTACTATACAAAGTGGGCCGCGTCCAATAGTGTCCCCAGGATAAGGTACCCAACCTTATCCCTATACTATAGACCGTTCTGGCTATTACTTGAACTTGATCCACAATCATGTCATACATGAAGTTCAAGTATACAACCTATAGCCATGGGTTCTTTGTTTATTGGAGTTAGGTTAAAAGTAAAAACAATTCATTTTATTCAATAACAACTTTACTGAATAAATCTCAATAACATCTTTATTGCAAAATAGAATATATATTCAGTTTACAAACCACGAGTTTTAGGACATCAAACCCAACAGTAGGCGTGTCCTTAGAGTCAATTTCTTTGTAGCCTTGCTCGAGGACTAGCAAGATTCAAGTTGGGGGTGTTTGATAACTCCATTTTGGAGCTACTAAATACTTCCTAATTATAGCTAAAGTCCGCATTTAAATGTTTAATTTATCTCGTTTGTAGGAGAAATGCGGCAAAGAGCTCGTGCGTCCATTGGACCCGTTTCGGAGCTAAAAGCGGAGTTTTAACGCCCCGGGAGTGCATCAGAAAAGGGCAAGTCGATCCGAGAAGAAACGGACCAAAATTGCCTAGGAGAGGCAATTTTTCCAGCCCCAAACCCGAGAGCTAGCGTCGAGACCCTACTGCGTCGTCGAGACGCTCCAGAGGAGGCGCGCGCAAGGAATTATCGGGCTAGCGTCGAGACGCTGCCCTAGCGTCGAGACGCCATCGCGAGGCGCGGGCGAATCACTTAGGGCGTAGCGTCGCGACGCTGCCCTAGCGTCTCGACGCTACGTCGATTACAGAAGCTGTAAAAGACGATTTTCTGCACAATTTTTTGGAGCATCTTCTTCCCAATTCTCAAGCGATTTCTCTTCTTCTTCCTCTCGGTTTTCCCCTATTTTTCCTTTAGCTCAACCATTTGTGGCTTGTTTATGAGCTTTTATCTTGTATTAGTTTGATGACAACTTCCATGGCTTCCCTTGGAGCGGTATTGACAACCCGTTCCTTGGACGGCTAAGGTAAGGGTGAACGGTTTGGGAAATATTTGAGGAATTTTTGTTAGACGCTTTTGGTTTTGATAATCCATGCTTAGTTCTTAATTTGGTGGCTGATTTGTATGCATTTATCTCTCTTGCTTAAACCTATGCATGTGTTAGAATTCGACGATTGACACTCGAGTCTTCTTTCATTTTGTGAATGTTAAAGAGTAGCGATGTCGTGCCTCTCACTGCTCGACTAAGTAACACAGGTTGATAAAACTAAACCGGAGTATCGAGTCATGTGTGATGGTTGTTGATTGCATACAGCGTTTGCGGGCAATCAGTTAGCAATTAGATTACGTGCTTGAATGTCTGTCGCGGTTAGCTAGTGACTATCTAGAATAAATTTGGGGCTGATCACCTTAATGCAATTTTAGATAATGTTTAATTAGAACTGTGTGGTCTGATTAATTTCTATGTAGCCGGTTACTGTTGCGTGCTCAATGTGTAAAGATAATTATGCAAAAGTGTAGAGAGAGCACTTAGAACATGCAAGCATACATGGTCTCACAGCAAGTAGTAAGTATATTTCATTCGTTTTTTCCACAGAGACTCATTTTTAGCTATTCGCGAAGTGTGTTTGTTAAGAAAGATGGGATGAATTTGATGGGGTAAAATTGGTTTTTAATTATCTACTTTTTGCTGAATGTATAAAGGGATATAACATAAACAAATGCAAGTTAAAACTAGACTTAAAAGGCAAGAGATGGAATTAATAAACGAGAAAGAAAACAGCTAAACAGAATGAAAATCAGGCAGAATTGCGAGGACCGCAATGTTTCCGCAATTAAACAGCAACGAACGTGTGTAAATGGGTGGATTAAGGGCTACTAATGACTATCCTATAGGCATTTTCTTACGATTCTCAAGCATTGGATCAACTCTCTATACATCAAACTCACTCTATCTCAAGTATCGTCCGATTCCATGCATTAGAGTCTTAAGTTTACTCGACTTCAAAGTAAGGACTTAAGCATCTTGTTTAAGCAGGAGTGTTTAGTTTGTACTAGGGAAACGCCTATTCCTAGGCCGTTTCCTGATTACCATGAAAGGCTAGCATGATTATATGACTCTGAACTCTTACTCCTTCCAGAGGTTAGGAGTTCTTTGGACAAAATGGATGGCCAATCGAAATTGCCCGTGGGATGAAGCTTACATACAATCAATGTTCGAGTGTTAATCTGCCTACTTGATTCACGTTTTTTTTAGCCTATAGTTCTGTCATTAGCATGCCCCGAAGTGACTTAGCTACTCATGTATATATAGAGAACAGAAATGGCAGATAAGATAGACATGCTTAGAAGGAAAATGTGCTTAAAACAGTAATACAAAACCGTAGCAGCAGAAGGTAGAAACTGTGAAATGCAGAAGTGTACTTTGATTGCTTTGATTGTTTGACGACAAAGGAAAGCTTTAAAAGAAATGATTAAAAGACAGACAACAACGAAATGCAGTAACTCAAACTCTAAACTAAGAACAACAGTGATCAGACATGGAAGTAAGAAGAACAAGACAGAAAAGCAGTAAAGGATTGCTGGAAAGCTTCGTGGCAGTCGCCTCGAATGAAGGTGATGAGAAGTCAGCCTTGCTTGGATGAATCCAATCGAGAGAGAAGAAGAATCTCCTCTCCTTCCTATCAGATTATCGACTCCAAAAGCTGAGACTCTCACTCCAACAAACGGCAAAGGAAAACAGAGAGAAATGATGGACTGCGAGAAGACTTCTGCGCTTCGAATGATGATCAAACCTCCGACTTTGGCCCCCTTTTATAGTAGTTTGCAGGTGCGTTTGGGCCAAGGAGAACCATCAATCTTCAACGTCATATATCAGAATGGATGGAGGAGAAAGAACGAATCCCTGAAAATACGGCAATTAACAGAAGAAGATCAGTCAACTTACGGTTTTCACTTGAATAATTGCGGTCACCGCAATGTTTTCGCAATTCATTCGCAATGCTCATTTTTCATTCTTTTCCTTCGGTTTTCAACCCTTTTTCTACCTATTGTGCATAAGTCCTAAATTAGCTACCTTCTTCTAATTCTCATGTTAAAGCATAGGTTTAGGCTAAATGCTATCAAAAACACCTAAAAGTGTACATCTTCTTAAGCTAAATGGGTCCTAAATAAGTCACTTTCAGAGACTTAACACACCCCCAAACTTAAGGTTTTGCTTGTCCTCAAGCATACTAAGGACTTACTTAGGCTGTTATTTTATCTTCTTTAACTACTTACCGACTCCCTTATTTCCCTATCTATAGCAATGCTGTCCTGTGACACACTTCTAAGTTTAGAATTAACCTCTTATCAAGCTTCTTCTGACTTCACCTGCCTACTATACCTGCTGTTTCTGTTAACCCCTTACTACTGATCTAACTACTTCTATGATATCATGCCACTATCCCTAAGGTTTCAAATTCTACCAAGCTTTACTCCAGACTCAGTACATGCTTCTAGCTTAACTTTTAATGTGCCTAGGATTCCTTAGAGTCATGCCAGTCTTAGTATTAACAGTGACAGTGGTACTTTTAGAGAACAACCTAAGCCCTGGCATCACTACATTGGATATACATTCATCTCCCTAGACAAACCTAAAAGCTACAACCTTGTGCTTAGCTCATTAAGGATCAGAGTTCTTTTTTTTTAAATAGGACATCTAAGCCACAAGATTATAACTCCTAAGCATACATCCTTCTTCCCCTATTTCTCCTTTTCCCTTTTTTACTTGGGTGGAGTCTCTCCTTGGGTTGCCTTTTGATGCAATGCCACTTGTGGTTTACACACTTGGCACTGATTACTCAGCACTTGAGAGAGACTCCCCTCTTTATTCTTATTTTTCACTTTTTCCATTTATCACAAAAAATTTTCTTAAAGGAGAAGAAGAATGCTTATGTCCTAAGGAAGAGAGGAATGTTCCTAGGCCTAGGGTGGCCTCCCCCAAACTTCAACTACTCATTGTCCCCAATGAGTGTTTGAGGTGGCACACCCCCAAACTTGTCCTAGAAGCATCTAGTCTAAAGTAAAACAAAGAGAATCTAAAAGTCCTAGGCATAGGCAAAACATTCTAAAAGCAATTATTCCAGCAGCAGAAAATTTGACAAAACAGACAGTTTAAGGACTGATGGTTTATGCATGCTGAGCACTATTCAGAGGCTAATTTAAACTATCAAAGGGTGTCCTATGACACTCATCCAGCATGCTTAAAGATCAGCTATATAAGGTAGTCATGCTAGCAGCAAAAGAGAGAATATAACAGATCACAGCCTAACTACACAGACAGTCCAAAACATGCAATCAGTCACAAAAATTGCGGGAACCGCAATTATTTCGCAATTCAATCCGGGCAGATTTAACATTAATTCAGGCCCCTAGCATGCTTTTTCCTGTTACTCACGCATCCTAAAAATAAATCTAAACTATCCTACCTATTCAGCTAACATCAGACTAAACTAAGCAAAAGAAAAAACATAAAACTAAACATGAAAAACAGATCAAAAGTTGAACACAAAACAGCATACTGCACATGATCCTATCAGAAAGCAGAAAAATTGTTTTTTTTTTCTAAGGGAACAGCAATACTCCCTTTAGTGCACTTCAAACCAGCACTCAATTCTCATCATCCTCATCTGGTTGCCTTGGTCGTGGGGGCACCCATGGAGTTAGGAGATTGGTAGGGAAGTCCGGGAAGATGCACCCCAGCTGGTCTGCAACTTCCTTATCCCTTGCCTGCGCATAGTTGGCCCATTGAGCCATTCTCCTCTGCATGTCCATCAAGCAGGCCATGGATAGGGACTGTTCAGCAGCCAGCCTATCCAATTCAAACTCCATATTCCCCTTTCTTCTCAGCCTCAGGTTAGCAGGCAGCTCCAAATGGCCTGTGTAAGGCAGCTGCTGCTCCAACCGCTCGGTGGGGACTCCTGCAAGCAAACATAGCTTGGTTATGGTATTAGGGAAAAACAAGGGTCCCTTACCTTTCTTTGCGCATTCAGCAATGGCAGCTGACATGATTTCCCCCACATTGACCGTGAGACCGCGCATGATAGCATAAACCAGCAGTTATCTACTCTGGTTGATTGTCGTCTCGTGGGTCACAGGGGACAGTTTTCTCCTCACAAAGGCAAACCAAACAGCTGCCTTTGCTGTCAGATTGGCACTCATTAAGGTGTGCCTCCCATTGCGTGAGACAGTCCACGCTGCTTCAGGCTGGCCAATTGTGCGAATGGCCTCTTCCAGCACTGCCTCAGTCGGCTCATCAACTATCCGTGCATAATCTGTATGAGGTTGGCCCTTGAGACCAAAGGCTTCATTGATGGCCTTGGCTGAGAAATCAACTTCCACCCCTCTGACCACAGACAGGCCATCCTCAGGGCTGAGCACATTGGCGTAGAAATCGTACACCATGCTCGTGTATGCTGGATTAGGCGGTCTGCAGAATTCCTCCCAGCCGTGGTTGATCACTCCTGCGCGCAAGAACTGCGGCAGGTCAGCGAGGCGGTCGAGGAAACCTTTCTCGTGCAACAGGTCCCTCTTCCTTAGCTCAGCACCCCTAGATTCAGCGTCAGACGAGACATACCTCACTGACTGAGGTTCGTCTTCAGGGTAGAGTTTAGCCTTCCCCTTATCTGCTGGTTTGGATGATGCAGCAGCCTCCACCTTGATGCGTTTGAGCGAAGGCTCAGCACTCTCCTTGTCCGTCGATGGCACCTCCTTGGCCTTTTTCTTCAACTTCTTGGCCTTAACAATCTTGGCCTTAACAATCTTGGCCTTCTTCTTCTTCTTGAGCCTGGCCTTGATATTGATCTGCTGGAGGCATGCCCCCAACGTTTCTTCCATAGAATCGTCCTGCTGTGCAGGCTCGGCAGGGCTATCTTCCCTCATAGGAGAAAAGACTTCGTCTTCCCCAGCATCTCCACTGCCTTGCGTGGACTCTTGATAATCCCCATAAGGGAATTCAGGATCAGGCCGTGGATAATTGTGCTCTGCTGATGGTGTCTGCGCAGAACTCAGTGGCGAAGATGGCAGCTCAGGACTCTGCGCTGCTGCAGGTGTCGGATCAGAACTCTGAGGTGCTGGAGACAACACGGGGCTCTGTGCAGGCGGTGACGACTCTGCGCTTGGCACTGGTTCAGATGGGAGAGGGCTGTGCGCAGGTGAGGCAGACGGTGACGATCCTTCTTTGGCTGACTCGTGGGATGCACGATCAGGTTCTTGACTCTCCACAGAGGGAGTCTTTGCTGTGCTTGGTTCGGCGGCCGTCTGGACACTCCACCGGCGTTTCTTGGGCGTGCCCACTGGCTCAGATGGTCCAGCAGGGATCTCAGTGACCACCCTCCACTTCTTCCTACGAATAGGAAGCTTGGGAAGAGGACCGGTGCGAACGGCACCATCGTCTGCAAGGGCGAGAAGCGCTTCCCTCGCAGCCGCTTCAGCTGCGTCATCAGCCTTCTTCTTGGCTGCGGATCTTTCAGCACGTGTGGCCACCATTGTCGAATCTTGGAGGTTTGGAGAGATGGATCAGAGATGGAGAGAATCGCAGATTTCTTGAAATCAGAGAATGAGAGAATCGTATCGAACAAGCGCGTTCTAACGGCTATAAATGCAACGGAAAAAATCCCAACGGCTCTTTTTTGCGGATCCAGCAATTTTAGCGCAATTGTAGGGATATTATTTCATAAAAAATCTCCAACTTTGCTCGTCCATATCTTTTATTTGGCTCAACCGTTTCTTGATTTTTAAAGCTTGATTTACTCTCCTTGATTCCCTCTTTCGATTCCCTACAAAAACAAATAAAACAAACATTAAATACGCAATTAAAAACACACCACAAAACATACAAACGATAATCGGAAAAACAGTAAAAATAAACTAAGGCATTTGGCCTTGACTAAACGAGCACAGTAACCACTCGTTCTCTCTCGTTCTCTTTGTTATGCTTCAGTCAAGAGGAAGGCCGAGAGAGTCTTCACATCTCCTTCCTCATAGTAGTGCTTCAACCTAGCACCATTGACCATAAATGGCTGGCCTTGCTGCAAGTTCTTTATCTCTATTGCACCATGAACAAAGACATTAGTAATAACAAATGGACCTGACCATCTAGACTTTAGTTTGCCTGGAAATATCTTTAAACGTGAGTTAAATAATAGGACAAGTTGGCCTTTCCTAAAGTCTTTGATCCTAAGTCTACTGTCGTGCCATATTTTGGTCTTTTCTTTATACATTTTGGCATTCTCATAGGCCATATGCCTAAGCTCATCAAGTTCATGTAGCTGCAAAGATCTCAATGTCCCCGCATCCTTTACACAGAAATTCAATTCCTTCATGGCCCAAAATGCTTTGTTTTCTAACTCAAGTGGCAAGTGGCAAGCCTTGCCATACACCAACCTATAGGGAGACATGCCTAGGGGTGTCTTATATGCTGTTCTATAAGCCCAAAGTGCATCCTCAAGCTTAAAGGACCAGTCTTTCCTATTAGGTTTGACTACCTTTTCTAGGATGTTCTTTATCTCCCTATTGGAAATTTCAGCTTGGCCATTCGAGTGTGGGTGATAGGGAGTAGCTACCCTATGTCTAATGTTATATTTAGCCAATATCTTCTCCATAGCCTTATTAATGAAATGTGACCCCTCATCACTAATGATAGCACGAGGAGTCCCAAATCTAGTGAAAATGTGCCTATGCAAGAAGCTAGTGACTGTTTTAGCATCATTATTAGGACATGCTTTTGCTTCTACCCACTTGGACACGTAGTCCACTGCCACTAATATGTATAGGTTACCTGATGATGGAGGGAATGGTCCCATGAAATCAATGCCCCACACATCAAAGAGCTCCAACTCTAAGATGTAGGTGAGGGGCATCTCATCCTTGCGACTGAGGTTACCTGTCCTTTGGCATTCGTCACAGTTGTGGGCATAGTTGTGGGCGTCCTTGAAGATTGTTGGCCAATAGTAGCCACTCTGAAATACCTTCGCAGCTGTTCTTTGACCACCAAAGTGTCCACCGTAAGGAGATGAGTGACAGTGCTGCAGCACAGACTTTGCTTCAGCAGCTGAAACACACTTCCTCAACAACCCATCTGCACAGGTTCTGTAAAGTGTGGGGTCATCCCAGATGAATTTCCTTGCTTCATGAAGGAACCTCTTCTTCTCTTGTCCTCCGTTGAACACTGGCAATACCTGTGATGCACGGAAGTTAGCAATGTCAGCAAACCAAGGTTCCTCATCGTTATCACGATGAGCCAACGCAAAGACATGTTCATCTATAAAAGCATCAGAAATTGCGGTCTCCGCAATGTTTTCGCAATTGTGCTGCAATCGAGACAAGTGATCTGCAACCACATTTTCACATCCCTTCTTGTCCCGAATGTCCAAATCAAATTCCTGCAGCAATAACACCCATCTAATCAACCTAGGCTTGGCATCAGCCTTCCTCATAAGATATTTTAAAGCAGAATGGTCAGTGTATACAATGGTCCTAGTGCCTACAATGTAATTTCTAAATTTTTCACAAGCAAATACTACAGCAAGCATCTCTTTCTCAGTAGTTGTATAATTACATTGAGCCTCATTCAAGGTCTTGCTAGCATAATAGACAGGGTGTGTCAGCTTGTCAATCTTCTGTCCTAACATGACTCCTACAGCATAGTCACTGGCATCACATAGCATCTCAAATGGGAGATCCAAATTTGGTCCTACTATGATTGGTGCTGTGACCAGTGCTTCCTTAAGGGTTTTCCAAGCTACTACACATTCTTTAGAGAAGATAAATGGTCTATTTAGCTCTAGAAGCTCGCACAGAGGCTTGGCTATCTTAGAAAAGTCCTTAATGAACCTTCTGTAGAAGCCAGCGTGCCCTAAGAAGCTTCTGATGGCTTTGACATTCTGGGGCTCTACCAACTTCTCTATGATCTCTATTTTTGCCCTATCCACTTCTACACCTGCCCTCGACACTCTATGTCCTAAGACAATCCCTTCATCTACCATAAAATGGCACTTTTCCCAATTTAGGACTAGGTTGGTCTCTTCACACCTAGCCAGGACTTGTCCTAAGTTTTCTAGACAGGTTTTAAATGAATCCCCAAAGACTGAGAAGTCATCCATGAATATTTCTATCATGGACTCATCCAACTCAGAGAAGATTGCCATCATGCACCTTTGGAAAGTTGTCGGTGCATTGCATAAGCAAAAAGGCATTCTGCGGAAGGCAAACGTTCCAAAAGGGCAAGTGAAGGTGGTCTTCTCTTGATCCTTAGGGTCTATAGTAATTTGATTATAGCCAGAGTATCCATCTAAAAAACAATAGTAGGCTCTACCAGCTATTCTGTCTAGCATCTGGTCAATAAACGGTATAGGGAAATGGTCTTTTTTAGTTTCTTTATTTAATTTTCTGTAATCCATACATACCCTCCACCCTGTGACAGTCCTTGTTGGAATCAGTTCGTTGTTCTCATTGACTACCACAGTTATTCCCCCCTTTTTGAGTACACATTGGATGGGGCTCACCCACTGGCTACTAGCTATGGGGAAAATCACTCCTGCATCCAACCACTTTATTATTTCCTTCTTCACTACCTCTTTCATAGAGGGGTTTAGCCTACGCTGATGATCTACCCTAGGGGTGTGCTCTTCCTCTAGTATAATTTTGTGCATGCAATAAGAAGGGCTAATGCCTCGAATATCAGCAATAGTCCATGCTATAGCCTTCCTATGTTGCTTAAGCAGTAAAATTAAATCAACCTCATGCTGTTCACTTAGCTTAGAAGAAATAATTACAGGCAGCGTATCATTATCTCCTAGATATGCATATTTGAGGTGAGTGGGTAGTGGTTTCAGTTCTAAAATAGGTGGATGCTCAATGGAGGGTTTTAACGGATTTATAGTTCTATCAGTTAAATCTATATTCATACATACATGCTGTGGTTTATCTACAGGCATATTCATTATGTCAGATACATTTAAGTCAGCTACATCTACTTGTACATATTCACTAGCATGCTTGGTTAACAGTACATGCTCTAATTGTTCTTCCATTAGTGAGTCAACAACATCCATGCTAGCACAAGACTCAGAATCAGAGGGATACCTTAAAGCTTTGTAAACACTAAATTTTACCTCTTCATCATGAACCCTCATAGTTAACTCACCTTTTTGAACATCTATGAGTGCCCTACCTGTGGCTAGAAATGGTCTACCTAGCAGGATGGGGACCTCCTTGTCTGCCTCATAGTCCAGGACAATGAAATCTGCAAGGAAAATGAATTTGTCAACTTTAACTAGAATATCCTCAATCTTACCTTCTGGATATGCAATGGATCTGTCTGCTAGTTGTAAAGTGACTGTGGTTGGACGTGCTTCTCCCATTCCCAACTGGCGGAATAGGGACAGGGGCATGAGGTTTATGCTGGCGCCCAGGTCACAAAGCGCTCTGCCCACGTGCTTGCCTCCAAGTTCTACAGGTAAGGTGAAGGAACCAGGATCCTTCTCCTTCTTGGGCAGCTTGTTCTGGAGGATGGCACTGCACTCCTCGGTGAGGTTTACTGTTTCAAACTCACCAATTATTTTTTTGTTAGTAATAATGTCCTTCAAAAACTTTACATATGAAGGCATAGACTGTAAAACCTCTACAAAAGGAATGTTAACATGCACTTGCTTAAGTATTTCTAAAAATTTGTTAAAATGAACTTCCTGTTCTTGCTTCTTTTTAAGCCTTCGAGGGTATGGAGGTGGTGGCACATATGCAGGTACGTCAGGGCGCTTTAGGATAGGTGGAGGCCTTGGAATTTCTTCTACCTCCTCAACAATTGGCTCTAGCCTGGCTCCTGATGTGCTCGTTGGTGGTGGACCTTGGTTTGGCAGAGACTCTAGTGGAGCACTAGACTCAGTGTTCTCTACTCTCTTTGGTGTGTCCTTTGTGTTGCTCACCAATGGTCTTCCACTCCTAAGTTCAATTGCTTGAACTTGTTCTTTGCCATCTCTCCTTGGTACCTCGGTATCAGCAGGGAGTCTACCTTGGGGCCTACTTTTAAGTTCATTGGCTAATTGGCCTATTTGGTTTTCCAGGCTCCTAAGAGTAGCTTGCTGGCTCTGAAGAGTAGCATCATTCTTAGCTATATATTCCTTGAGTAGGTTTTCTACAGAAGATCCTACAGGTTGATTGTATGGTTTTTGGTACATTGATTGGTTATGTTGGGGAGTGAAACCAGGTGTTCCACTCGGCCTTGGTTGGTTAGGATTTTGGTTAGTGTTCTGTTGGCCACCCCATGACAGGTTAGGGTGGTTTCTCCAACCAGGGTTATAGGTGTTGGAGTAGGGGTTATTCCTAGGCTGCTGCTGGCTTCCAACATAGCAGACTGAAGATGGATTCCCAGGGCAGTATTCATATGGGTGCCCTTCCCCACAGAATCCACAGATAGGTGCCTCGCCTTGATTTGGTTGGGTGCCCATTGACATAGCTGTGGCGGTATTGGCACTGGTTTGGAGATTGGCCTGAGCCATTTGCTTGACTAAGTTGGTCAGGGCATTTATTTGGGTGCTCATGGCGCTTAGAGCATCCTTGTCTTGAGCCCTAGTTGGCTCTACTAGATCGTCTGACCATCTACAGTGAGATGTTGAGATCTTCTCCAAGATCTCATAAGCTTCGTTGTAACTCTTGGACAACATGGAACCTCCAGCAGATGAATTTAAAACTTGTCTGGTGCTGGGGTTGCATCCTTTAAAGAAGACTTCTATTTGGATACACCATGGAATGCCATGGTGTGGACATTTAATGAGAAGGTCTTTGAATCTTGTCCAAGCTTCGTGAAGAGACTCACTTGGAGCTTGTTTGAATTTTATGATATCATCACGAAAGGTTGAATTCCTATCTGGTGGGAAATATTTGACTAGGAATTTTTCTGCTAAATCTGTCCAATTGCGGACAGATCCTGAGGGTAAGGAATTTAACCATGTTTTGGCTTTGTCCCTTAAAGAGTAAGGGAAAAGATATAACCTCAGGGCTTCTTGGGAAACTCCAGGGATTAGGAATGTGTCACTAACTCCTAGGAAATTCCTAAGGTGGTTATGGGGGTCCTCATTTTCTATTCCAAAGAATTGTCCCACAGTGGACAATATTTGGAACATCACTGGCTTTAACTCGAATGAGTTGGCAGTGATTTCAGGACGGATTATGTTGGGGTTCAGCTCCCCAGGCATAGGTACTAAATATGAAAGGATGGCGCTATCCTTGTCATTCGCTATTTCAATGGGATTGCGAGTGACAGGCACCAGGTTTTGATTTACTCCAGCCATTTCTTCTTGAGGTAATTGCGGAGGAATTGTAGTCTCTGCAATGATTGGAGGTAAAAGGGTTTGTTTGAAAAGACGTTTCTTGGCTCTATTCCTAGCTCTAAGTAATCTCTCGGGCTCAGGGTTGAACTCTAGATCACTAGATGGAGTCTCATTCATAAACTACCCTAAATGGTACCTGAAAAAGAAATGACGATGGATCAAATTCACTGGAAAATACTTTGATGTTTCAGACTTAACAAACTTCGTTTTCACTTAAAATAAGTCCCCGGCAGCGGCGCCAAAAACTTGTTGCGTGCTCAATGTGTAAAGATAATTATGCAAAAGTGTAGAGAGAGCACTTAGAACATGCAAGCATACATGGTCTCACAGCAAGTAGTAAGTATATTTCATTCGTTTTTTCCACAGAGACTCATTTTTAGCTATTCGCGAAGTGTGTTTGTTAAGAAAGATGGGATGAATTTGATGGGGTAAAATTGGTTTTTAATTATCTACTTTTTGCTGAATGTATAAAGGGATATAACATAAACAAATGCAAGTTAAAACTAGACTTAAAAGGCAAGAGATGGAATTAATAAACGAGAAAGAAAACAGCTAAACAGAATGAAAATCTGGCAGAATTGCGAGGACCGCAATGTTTCCGCAATTAAACAGCAACGAACGTGTGTAAATGGGTGGATTAAGGGCTACTAATGACTATCCTATAGGCATTTTCTTACGATTCTCAAGCATTGGATCAACTCTCTATACATCAAACTCACTCTATCTCAAGTATCGTCTGATTCCATGCATTAGAGTCTTAAGTTTACTCGACTTCAAAGTAAGGACTTAAGCATCTTGTTTAAGCAGGAGTGTTTAGTTTGTACTAGGGAAACGCCTATTCCTAGGCCGTTTCCTGATTACCATGAAAGGCTAGCATGATTATATGACTCTGAACTCTTACTCCTTCCAGAGGTTAGGAGTTCTTTGGACAAAATGGATGGCCAATCGAAATTGCCCGTGGGATGAAGCTTACATACAATCAATGTTCGAGTGTTAATCTGCCTACTTGATTCACGTTTTTTTTAGCCTATAGTTCTGTCATTAGCATGCCCCGAAGTGACTTAGCTACTCATGTATATATAGAGAACAGAAATGGCAGATAAGATAGACATGCTTAGAAGGAAAATGTGCTTAAAACAGTAATACAAAACCGTAGCAGCAGAAGGTAGAAACTGTGAAATGCAGAAGTGTACTTTGATTGCTTTGATTGTTTGACGACAAAGGAAAGCTTTAAAAGAAATGATTAAAAGACAGACAACAACGAAATGCAGTAACTCAAACTCTAAACTAAGAACAACAGTGATCAGACATGGAAGTAAGAAGAACAAGACAGAAAAGCAGTAAAGGATTGCTGGAAAGCTTCGTGGCAGTCGCCTCGAATGAAGGTGATGAGAAGTCAGCCTTGCTTGGATGAATCCAATCGAGAGAGAAGAAGAATCTCCTCTCCTTCCTATCAGATTATCGACTCCAAAAGCTGAGACTCTCACTCCAACAAACGGCAAAGGAAAACAGAGAGAAATGATGGACTGCGAGAAGACTTCTGCGCTTCGAATGATGATCAAACCTCCGACTTTGGCCCCCTTTTATAGTAGTTTGCAGGTGCGTTTGGGCCAAGGAGAACCATCAATCTTCAACGTCATATATCAGAATGGATGGAGGAGAAAGAACGAATCCCTGAAAATACGGCAATTAACAGAAGAAGATCAGTCAACTTACGGTTTTCACTTGAATAATTGCGGTCACCGCAATGTTTTCGCAATTCATTCGCAATGCTCATTTTTCATTCTTTTCCTTCGGTTTTCAACCCTTTTTCTACCTATTGTGCATAAGTCCTAAATTAGCTACCTTCTTCTAATTCTCATGTTAAAGCATAGGTTTAGGCTAAATGCTATCAAAAACACCTAAAAGTGTACATCTTCTTAAGCTAAATGGGTCCTAAATAAGTCACTTTCAGAGACTTAACAGTTACCTAGGGGCTTCTCGGGTAATCGTCCGTGTGTACTACAAACTACATGCCTTGAATTTGTGATTAAATGATAAGCTGAAAATGTCTAACAATTAAATCCCGAAAATCCCCAAACCGTGCACGCGTCTCTCTCTCTCTTGTTATTCTTGTTCAATTGCTTTCTTTGCATGCTGAAAAATCCCCCCGTTACAAAACCAATCAATTAGTTAATTTCAATTTTAATATTAATTTCGGTCATAACTTCTCCTTGGATCGACCCTGTTACCACTGGCTGCAAAGCCTTGGTTATAGGCTTATAAATAGTATTTTGGCGAGTCTCGACAACTCGAATTTGGACTACCCCAAAAGTAGATCTACCAAAATTGGCGCCGTTGCCGGGGAGATGGCAAAATTGATTGAAATTATGATTGACTTTGAATTTGGATGATTGATTGGTTGCTGAAAATTTTTTATGTTCGTAGTTGTATGTTTAATGTTTTGTTTGTGTATGACCCGTTCTTCTGAGATTAGTGGATTGCAGTTTATCCCGGAAATCAAAAGAGAAGAGCGGCGGTTAAGGAGAGAAGCCCGGGAGGGGGAGAGATTGTTTGGAGAAGAAGAAGGCAATCCCTTCTTGTTTGAGGAGATGGCGCAAGGCGAAGCGCCGCGGACGCTGAAACAGCTGGCAGCGCCAGATTTGAACCTGCAACCCCTATGTATCAACTACCCCGTGGTAGCAGGTAACTTTGAGTTAAAGTCAGGTTTAATTCACCAGTTGCCTTCTTTTCATGGTAATGCAGGGGAGGACGCGAACAAGCACTTAATGGAGTTTCACTGCGTCTGCGCGGGGATGAAACCCGCTGGAGTCACGGAGGTGCAACTGAATATGAGGGCATTCCCCTTTACGCTCAAGGACAAAGCCAAGGATTGGCTGTACTATCTGCCCTCCGGCTCGATCACGACGTGGTAGGACATGAAGCGGGTTTTTCTGGAAAAATACTTCCCGGCGTCCTTGGCCACGACATTGAGAAAGAGAATTTACGGGATCACTCAGGACGTGGGTGAGTCCTTGCACGAGTACTGGGAACGCTTTGGGCGCCTGTGCGCAAGCTTCCCACACCATCAGATTGCCGATCAGCTTCTGATACAATATTTCTATGAGGGGATGACGCCCCACGATCGGCAGATGATAGACGCAGCGAGCGGTGGGACTTTGATTGATAAAACCCCAGTTGAGGCCAAGCAGCTTATCGCAAACATGGCAACCAACTCGCAGCAGTTTGGTATTCGAGGGCAGGGGCAAGTCCACAGTATGACCCAGAGCCACGAGATGACAGAAATGAGGGCCCTGGTGGTCGAGATCGGAAATATGCTGAAAAAGATTGTTGGAGGAAACCGCGAGGCGGAGGAGGTGAATGCAATCGGGGGGTATGCTTCCAACCCGAGGAAGTATGATCCATATTCAAATACTTACAACCCCGGTTGGCGCGATCACCCCAACTTCAGCTATGGGAACAGGGAAGGACAACCACGCTTCCAGGGCCAGTCTCACGATAGGCCTAACACTTCCACCCAAGCTCAAGCCTCGAGCTCCTCCAGCTCGTTAGAAGAAATGGTCAGGACCATTGTCACGACGACCAGCCAGTTTCAGAAAGAAGCTCGAGAAGAGCTAAACTCCCACAAGGCCGAGCTGCAAAATTTGAACAAGCAGCTGACACAAATGGCTGTGTCAATTAGCAAAATCGAGAGCAAGAGCTCAGGGAAGCTTCCTTCCCAAACCACGGTCAACTCATGTGAAAACGTGAGTGCTATTCAGCTAAGGAGTGGAAAGTCACTTTCCCCCAGAGACATGAAGGAAGTCAAGGGCAGCCTGAATGAGTCCGCCCAGCCTGCTCCAGAGAATCTGAATGAGAAAAAAGAAGAAATCAGTGTGCAAGAGAAAGTTGCCAGAGCACCCTTCCCTAGTAGGCTTGCGAAGCCTACTTTGGAGACCGAAGATGAGGAGGTCCTTCGAACCTTCCAGAAGGTGATGGTCAACATTCCGCTCCTAGAGGCAGTGAGCCAAGTGCCTAAATATGCCAAATTCTTAAGGAGCTGGTGCACGAAGAAGAGGAAGTCCAGAGGGACTGAAAAGAGAAAAGAGAACGTTTCCGCGATCCTCCCAGGTACGTTGCCCGCCAAGTGCAACGATCCAGGTACCTTTACTATTCCTTGTATGATAGGTAGTAAGGTAGTTAGAAATGCCATGCTTGATTTAGGAGCTTCTGTGAACGTTATGTCTTATGCTTATTTCTTGAACTGAACTTAAATGAACTGCATGAGTGTAACGTGACTGTCCAGTTAGCTAATGGGTCGAGTGTATGTCCTAGAGGGAAAGTGGAAGATGTCCTCGTTAGGGTAGGTGATATGATGTTCCCCGCTGATTTTCTTATACTTGATATGAATGAAAAATCTCTGCATGCTTCGTCGTCTATGCTGTTAGGACGCCCTTTTCTTAAGACCGCTAGGGTCAAAATCGATGTGTTTAAGGGTGTCGTTTCCTTAGAGTTTGATGATACAATGCATGAATTTTCATTATTTGAAAAGAAATCTGTGTAGAATGTTTATGTTGTTGAGTATGATGAGAATGGGAGTCTTACCTCGCGCTTGAGGGATGATTCTCATGTCTCGGTAAAAAGATCTGACTTAGAATTAAACAATGTGACTGCTGGTTTTTGCACTAATGACTGTGATATTCACGTGCTCGAGGCACGAAGAGTGCAAAATGTTTTGAATGGTGCTTGCAGGACAAGTGTGGACGCGAACAAGTCTGGAACGTCCCCCGCACTATAAGACTATGGTTGAGTCAGTGGAGAGAATTCAATCGAGCAAACGACTTTAAAAATTCTGCGCTTCTCGGAGGCACCCGAGCGATGAACTGTTATTTCTGTTTTTAGTTTAGTCTCTGTTTTTTGTTGTTAGTTAGTTTAATTTAGACTTACATAGGTTGCTGTTTTTTTTAGGAATCGAGGAAGTTGAGGAAAATTTTGGGCTTCGATGATGAGCACGCAGCTTCCTTACCCTCGCCAACTTCACAAAGAGTCAGGGAAGTGTAGTTTCTCTTTCCCTTTTACTTTGTGTATCTGACTGAGTGGCATTGAGGACAGTGCCAACTTTTGAAGTTGGGGGTGGAGTTGGAATTATGGATATGCATGTGTAGTCGGTTGAGCAGTGTTATTTTGATATTGAAGTGCTTGGGACTCTGTTTACTGCATTCTAATGATGATAATCTAGGAAATGCATGTTGGAAATCTGAGCACGTACATAATCTAGTTTTTGCATGAGTTTTGAATTTATTAGGTTCATGTCAAAAATTTTAAAAATTTTCCTGTTGCTCCCTTGCATCTATCGCGCACTTAGCAACCTCTTCCTAGATTCCGTAGGCTTAGTCAATTGGATGTAGCGTTAATTCTCGTTGTCACCCCGAAAGGCACCCCATAGGTAGCTTGTTGCATGAGAGTTAGCGGTAGATTAATCGAGATAGCGTATGCTAAGCCTAAAGTAAAAAAAAATAGAAAAGCATGTTGGATAGAAAAATCCTCTCGAGGCGCTCCTCCTTCTTATTAGTGCACTTAAGAAGTGAGCGTTAGTCCTTAAAAACGTGAAGTTTATGCATGAATTTGACGTGTTAGGCAGCTCGAGGTTGGAAAGAAAAAGAGAATAAATTGTTTAGTTCAAAGAACCTTAGTAAAAGAGTACAAAGTACTCGTGAAAAGAAAAATAAAGAGAAAATACTTCGGTCTCTTAATTTGCTTCTCTCTCTCGTGTAAGTCAAGTTTAGACTGTTCTTAAATGCTAGAAGTAGGGGAAAACGGGATTGTTGGGTTTTATGTCCTAAAACTCGTGGTTTGTAAACTGTTATGTTTGTAAATAATCTATTTAGTAATAAAGTGTTATTAAGTTTTAATTCAGTAAAAGAGTTTAGTGGATTAAAGTGAAACATGTTTTATCCTATACCAATAACCAACACCCTTGGCATTGTTTGAGTATTTGAATCTCATGTATGACATGATTGTGGATCAGGTTCAAGTATACTGCCAAAATGATCTATAGTATATGGATAAGGCTGGGTACCTTATCCTGGTAACACTATTGGATGCGGCTCACTTTGTATTGTACAGAACGATGTGATCCGAATCGTTCCACATGAAGATGTGAGAAGTGAGGGCGTCCTGTGTAAAGAGTTTACACAAGATCGAACCGCGTATTAAGTCACTCTCTCTTTATAACACCGTTTACTGATCGAGACTGACTTATACACATTGATGGCCTAGGTAACTCGTTCTTAATCCTGAGCTTGCTATGAACTTCTGCTTATTCGGAAGTATCCTTTGACTTGTACGGGTGAGAGTGGCGGAACGCCCGCTCAATAAGCCTACCAACTTGGGGATAAAGCCGAATAAGTAGCTGGGGACATAGTGTAGCAAGATTGGAATTCACTCCTAACCCGCTCTTCAGGGTTAGTAGATAGGTTGTTCCCTTAATAGCTGACTCCAGGGCTTGAACAATGTGAGCTCACACTCTCATGTGATGAGAGAGTTATATTGATCTCTTGGTTGGACCAAAGATCTATTGTTCATTAGAGGTGTCAGTGGTACTTAAGGATCAAGATGTAATGCAGGGGTTAAACGGTTTATACGACCCAGCTGTGATTACGGACAACCTGTGAAGGATCGACTTACCAATGACGGTTATATCAAGAGGACACAATATATCTACAGTGAGGAGAGTGCAGCCCTTGGACTTTAGTGGAGTCTCCGGGGGTTAACGAATGTTGATCGATTCGGGTCAAAAGAGTTTTGACCGAATGATCTCGTATCGTTGGAGCTCATGATCTGTAGGTCCTTTAGGTTCTCCTGGCTAGCTCGGATAAAGCGGATTAGTAGTGCTATAGGGTTGAATTCGGTGAAATCTGAATTAGGGTTTGTTTGAGGGGTTTGTATATTTAAATGTGATTTAAATATATAATCGGAGGAAGTTGTATTTAAATGTGATTTAAATACTCGACTGGAGAAAAATATGAATATTGATTCGTATTTTGGAAAAGTCGGTTTTCTGAAAACCGGGTTATAGTGGAAGGTTTATTATTATATTAGTATTTGATATTAATATTAATAATAAATTAAATAATTAAAATTGTTTTAATTATTATTAATTTTAATAAATAATAATTATTTATAATTATTATTATTATCATTAATATGCTTGATGCATGTCCAACATGTGTCATCCACTTTGTTTCTTCTCCTTACTCATGAAGCAAGTCAATTTGATATGATCAATTTGCTTTTGGCTTGAATGGGTTGAATCTCTAAGCTTGAGACTTCACAATTCTCTCTCTCACGTTGGGAACTTCCTCTCTCAAGCATTTGGATTGTGCATCTTCAAGTGTTGAAGGCAATATCCATAGTTGAAGCTTGAAGAAGAAGAGAAGTTAAAGCTTTGATTTTTGGATTTCAAGTTGTTGAAATTCAAAGGGTTTGTTGTATTGTGTTCTTGATGTTCTTGATGAATAGTTCATCAAGTTCATATTAACACAATACCAAACACAAACCAAAAGCTTCATCTTGTTCCTCCATCCTCAATCTAACCCCCTTAGCTTAAGGAGTCCCACCACTCCGCTATTACCGCCTGAGAATAGCTGGGACTGCTCTAAGGGTGGTCTTCGTGTGTTCGTGCTGAGTTCGTGACCGGAGGAGAGGTAGAGATCGAGGGGGCTGTAGAGGTGCTGAGGTAGACGAGAAGACAAACATCAAAACAAGGTATTTTTGTCAATATTTACCAGTGGTATATATAATATTTACCGGTGGGATATATACCGGTGGGATATATACCGGTGGTATATATAATTTACCGGTGGTATATATACCAGTGGTAAATTTACCGGTGGGATATATACCGGTGGGATATATACCGGTGGTATATATGGTATATACCGGTGATATATACCGGTGGTATATATACCGGTGATATATATACCGGTGGTATATACCGGTGGTATATATATTATTTACCCGTGATATATATATACCGGTGGTATATACCGGTCAGTATTTCCTCGGTATAATATATACCGGTGTATATATGATATATACCGGTGATATTTTTACCGGTGGCTTTTACCGGTCAACTTTTTCGGTTGACTTTTACCGGTCGGTTTACCGGTGGAGAGGGTTTTTACCGGTGGACTCGAATTCAAGAAATTTTCTAAGTGTTAGAAATCTTTCTTCAATTCTTAGTTCGTTCCTTATTGATTGCTTAAGGTCCTCAACCAGTTTTAGGCTTTCGTTTAAGCCCTTTCTTTCGCTGCGCCTCTGGTCGAGGGCCGGGACCCTCGCAGTTGGTTGAGTGGGGGTTCCAGCAATTGGTATCAGAGCATGCTTTAAGCTCTCAATTTTGCACAAATTGAGTCCTAGGTGGGTTGTTTTGTTTTCTTGCTTGGGTGGCTGAAGCATTTAGGTTTATGGCATTGGTTTACTTTCCTTGTTTTTACCTCTGGTATGTAATAGCCTTGGCTTGTTAAATAAGGCTTATTGTGTGGCTTGGAGTCTGTAATTCGTTTAGTCTTAGAGTCTAGGGTTGTTGCGGAGCCAAGGTGTGCAAGGAGCCAAGAAGCCGAGGTGCTTGGAGTTGCTCGAAGAGTTCGTTGTGCTTCAAGACCTAGCTTGGGGTTTTGACAAGCTTGTAATAATTAGCATTGCTTGCTTGATGCCATAAACCGAATTGCTTTAGTGTGATTAATTTATAGGATGCATGAGATGTATGGTTTAAATTAATGCCCTTGCTTGTGCATAAAGTATGCCATATAGATTTCAAATCCCACCTTAGGAAGCATGTTGCATGCATTATGTATGTTATAAGTGTTATAATGTATAGGATGCATGCTTAATTCATGAGATTCAATATAAGTGTTATATTGGTTATGAATTAGGGAATTGTATGTTTAAGAGCATAATTGATATAAGTGTTATATTAATTATGAAGTTAAATATTCAATTCGCCATGCCTTAGTGTTGCATGTTTGAGAAGCATGTAGAGTTGTTGTAGAAAGTCTAAGTTTTGCAAAGTGTTGTAAAAATTGGATAGACTTTTAAAATCTATAACAAAGATTAAAAGCATGTTCATTTAGGGTTAAATGAGACGTCCGGTTCATTAGATGAATAGGTCGTTATCTCGTAAATGCTAAGGTTATGAGAAACTCACCCGGTGAAATTCTGTTCGAGGTTGGAGGTATTTAAGTTGACGGTTTACGGAACACCTCCTACCTGGGAACGATCCGGTACTTGAGTAAAGTTAACCCGGCTTTATGAGCGTGCGTGAGAGGTGTGAGGTTAATAAAAGTGTTTATAACCTAGACATCTCAGGTAAATAGTTTGCCTAGACTTAAGGTTTTATTTTCTTAGCCGGATAAAACCTGAGTAGTTTACCCTTAAAATCGTCCATGATGCTTAGTAGATGTGTTGAGAAGGAATATACGATATATCCCTCTCCTGCTATGCACTCCTTAAAGTTCACAATGTGAGAATTTTGTTTGGCCGTGTATTGTCAATAGGGCAATCCCCAGAAGGGCGGTGTTTACAACTTTCAATAACAAGGTGAATGGAGTAAGTATCTATAGTAAGTGGGAGAAGGAAGTACGTCAGTACATCCTACGGTCTCCTCCATTGGATTGAACCGTGAGATTCCCATGTTCTGCCTGCAGGCTGCCCTTGGGGCACCATCCAAACGGAGGGCTGGGCATGGGAGATCGAACACCTCAGTCACCATTTATGGATAAAGAAACATAGGGCCATTCCCAACACTGACATTCCATTCGGTTGCTATGTTGGGGCCGTTCTGTGCGTTCTAAAAATGGAGGGTCACACTTACGGGATTTGCTAAGGAGTTAGTAAATCTTGACCAAAAACGATAACTAAGATGCTAAAGGAATAAGAGTTATTCCGGAGTTAGCATTTAGTCAAGAACGTCTTGATTTAGTAAAGGAATGCTCTCCTACCCTAAGGTAGGGACCATTCTGACTTACTAAAGTATCGTTGCTAGTAAATAAAGATTTTGGGTACTTTATTTACTGCTAAAGTCTTTAATTGGTTCAAATAGGTTAAAACCGTTTCACTAATAGATTTACATTCCTTTACAGCATGTCGAGTTCGTTCATACAGTTGTTGTCACACGACAAATTAACCGGAGAAAATTTTGGGTCATGGAAGTCGAACCTTAATGCGGTTTTGGTTCTTGACAACCTGAGATTTGTCTTAACGGAGGAGTGTCCTCCGGTTCCTGGTTCAAATGCCTCACGAACTGTTCGTGAAGCATACGACGGTTGGATTCGGGCTAATGATAAAGCTCGAGTCTACCTCCTGGCAAGCATATCTGATGTCTTGTCTAGGAAGCATGAGGGGATGGTTTCCGCTAAGGAAATCATGGCTTCACTACAAGAGATGTTTGGAAAACCTTCCTCATCTCTTAGGTATGAAGCTCTCAAGCACATTTTCAACTGCCGTATGGCTGAAGGAACCTCTGTTAGGGAGCCTGTCCTTAACATGATGGTGTACTTCAATACTGCAGAAGTTAATGGAGCAACCGTTGACGAACAAGGTCAGGTTGGATTTATCTTGGAATCTCTTCCGAAGAGTTTCCTGCACTTCAGGACCAATATGGTCATGAACAAGATAGAATACAATCTGACATCTCTTCTGAACGAGCTTCAGGTATATCAGTCCCTGCATACCTCTAAAGGAAAGGAGAAGGAGGTAAATGTTACCACTTCTATGAAATTCCAGAAAGGGTTTGGGTCTGGGACTAAATCTGAACCTCCTTCTGTGAGTAATAAGATTATTCACAAAAAGAAGAGAAGTGCCAGGAAGGGCAAAACCCCAGCTGTCGGCAAGGTAAAAGCATCACACAGTGGAAAGTGTTTTCATTGTGGTGAAGAAGGGCATTGGAAACGGAACTGCCCCAAATACCTTGCAGAGAAAAAGGAAAAGAATGAACGACAAGGTAAATATGATTTATCTTTTGTCTAAACATGTGTTATGGTAGTCATATCTGAATGTTGATTCAGAACCACTAATCATGTTTGTTTTTCTTTTTCAGGAAACTAGTTCCTGTCTGCCTATTTCTTGACGAAGACGACTTATGAAGATGTCTTCCCAGTTTCTACAGTGGGAGCTTGCTGATGTTTAGTTGTCTGTATAGAAATAATTTCAACTGTTGTAATTATTATCTATAGAACTCAAGTTTGTCCTGAACACTTTTATTGTATATAGTATCTTTTGTTTATTAAATGAAGAGTTCATTTTGCAAAAAATATATACTAGTAGTGTTCTATTAAATCTTGGTAAACAACTAAAGTGTTAAGATTAATCTTGTTTTATATTGAAAGCAAAATTTAAATTAACAAAGGTTGTTAGTTTAGCTGGTTCTTCTCAACTGTTGAGAAAGCCTATATGTAGTGGGAGGTTTATGAGATAATCTGGACCACTATATTGGCTAGTGTTATGACTTTAGTTATCAAAATTGTTGATGATGGTAAATTCATAAACAAGAACCAGTAGCTCAAAACTATGAATCTTCAAGGGGTTTAAAGACCTAGTCTATGAGGTGAAAACCTCTAAGACTTGACTTTCTGACAAAGGGACTGTCCCGAAGAGAATGAGTTAATTGTGTATTAACTTCTTCTCTTGTTGTCAGATATAAGTTATATAGAACACTCGTGTCCATTGTCCTGTTCTATTTGATAGGATAAGGAAAATGGAAATCAAGATTAGCTATCTTGATAGAGTATCTATTAGTCTGAACCAGGAAGATTCATTATTTAAGATTCAGAGCAAATCGTTTGCATTCATATTCAATTCATTTATGAATTGGATTTAGTATCTAAATCTTAAATTATAAGGTTTGTTTTTCGAATCAAATCTTATGGTTTTGAACATTACATTGATAAATATTGTTGAACAAGTATTTGATTAATGTAATAGCTTTCATAATAAATTCCCATAATTTCACTCCTAATCATTGTGAATGATGAAGGAGTCATTTCTTTGATAATCTTAAATTAGCTTTGTTGGTTCTAAGGATTCGGGTTAATCTGGATCGTAAGACATATGGCTAGTGGGAGCTGTCAAAAGTAATGCGGTTAAAGTTTTGTCAAATGTGTAATAGAATACAAGAGTTGTATTGCTGTTTTTCCCATATGATAGCTAAGCTTTCTTGTAGCTTGTGAAGTAGCAAAAAGTTTGTGAATTAAACTCAAAGTTTAGTGCTCTGAGAGGATGTGATAGTCACATGGGTTCCTCACAGCACTTCATGCTGTTTCTGTTTACTCTGTTTCTCATGGCTAAAGTGTTTGAGAAATACCTAAAGTGGTTAGGGCTCCGAGTTGTTCAACTAAGGATAGTGGGAGTAAACTTGAAATATGAGATATTTCATTTACTCCACCCAACATGTACACCACAGACGTTTTAGTCCAAGTGGGAGTTTGTTGGGTTTTATGTCCTAAAACTCGTGGTTTGTAAACTGTTATGTTTGTAAATAATCTATTTAGTAATAAAGTGTTATTAAGTTTTAATTCAGTAAAAGAGTTTAGTGGATTAAAGTGAAACATGTTTTATCCTATACCAATAACCAACACCCTTGGCATTGTTTGAGTATTTGAATCTCATGTATGACATGATTGTGGATCAGGTTCAAGTATACTGCCAAAATGATCTATAGTATATGGATAAGGCTGGGTACCTTATCCTGGTAACACTATTGGATGCGGCTCACTTTGTATTGTACAGAACGATGTGATCCGAATCGTTCCACATGAAGATGTGAGAAGTGAGGGCGTCCTGTGTAAAGAGTTTACACAAGATCGAACCGCGTATTAAGTCACTCTCTCTTTATAACACTGTTTACTGATCGAGACTGACTTATACACATTGATGGCCTAGGTAACTCGTTCTTAATCCTGAGCTTGCTATGAACTCCTGCTTATTCGGAAGTATCCTTTGACTTGTACGGGTGAGAGTGGCGGAACGCCCGCTCAATAAGCCTACCAACTTGGGGATAAAGCCGAATAAGTAGCTGGGGACATAGTGTAGCAAGATTGGAATTCACTCCTAACCCGCTCTTCAGGGGTAGTAGATAGGTTGTTCCCTTAATAGCTGACTCCAGGGCTTGAACAATGTGAGCTCACACTCTCATGTGATGAGAGAGTTATATTGATCTCTTGGTTGGACCAAAGATCTATTGTTCATTAGAGGTGTCAGTGGTACTTAAGGATCAAGATGTAATGCAGGGGTTAAACGGTTTATACGACCCAGCTGTGATTACGGACAACCTGTGAAGGATCGACTTACCAATGACGGTTATATCAAGAGGACACAATATATCTACAGTGAGGAGAGTGCAGCCCTTGGACTTTAGTGGAGTCTCCGGGGGTTAACGAATGTTGATCGATTCGGGTCAAAAGAGTTTTGACCGAATGATCTCGTATCGTTGAAGCTCATGATCTGTAGGTCCTTTAGGTTCTCCTGGCTAGCTCGGATAAAGCGGATTAGTAGTGCTATAGGGTTGAATTCGGAGAAATCTGAATTAGGGTTTGTTTGAGGGGTTTGTATATTTAAATGTGATTTAAATATATAATCTGAGGAAGTTGTATTTAAATGTGATTTAAATACTCGACCGGAGAAAAATATGAATATTGATTCATATTTTGGAAAAGTCGGTTTTCTGAAAACCGGGTTATAGTGGAAGGTTTATTATTATATTAGTATTTGATATTAATATTAATAATAAATTAAATAATTAAAATTGTTTTAATTATTATTAATTTTAATAAATAATAATTATTTATAATTATTATTATTATCATTAATATGCTTGATGCATGTCCAACATGTGTCATCCACTTTGTTTCTTCTCCTTACTCATGAAGCAAGTCAATTTGATATGATTAATTTGCTTTTGGCTTGAATGGGTTGAATCTCTAAGCTTGAGACTTCACAATTCTCTCTCTCACGTTGGGAACTTCCTCTCTCAAGCATTTGGATTGTGCATCTTCAAGTGTTGAAGGCAATATCCATAGTTGAAGCTTGAAGAAGAAGAGAAGTTGAAGCTTTGATTTTTGGATTTCAAGTTGTTGAAATTCAAAGGGTTTGTTGTATTGTGTTCTTGATGTTCTTGATGAATAGTTCATCAAGTTCATATTAACACAATACCAAACACAAACCAAAAGCTTCATCTTGTTCCTCCATCCTCAATCTAACCCCCTTAGCTTAAGGAGTCCCACCACTCCGCTATTACCGCCTGAGAATAGCTGGGACTGCTCTAAGGGTGGTCTTCGTGTGTTCGTGCTGAGTTCGTGACCGGAGGAGAGGTAGAGATCGAGGGGGCTGTAGAGGTGCTGAGGTAGACGAGAAGACAAACATCAAAACAAGGTATTTTTGTCAATATTTACCAGTGGTATATATAATATTTACCGGTGGGATATATACCGGTGGGATATATACCGGTGGTATATATAATTTACCGGTGGTATATATACCGGTGGTAAATTTACCGGTGGGATATATACCGGTGGTATATATGGTATATACCGGTGATATATACCGGTGGTATATATACCGGTGATATATATACCGGTGGTATATACCGGTGGTATATATATTATTTACCCGTGATATATATATACCGGTGGTATATACCGGTCAGTATTTCCTCGGTATAATATATACCGGTGTATATATGATATATACCGGTGATATTTTTACCGGTGGCTTTTACCGGTCAACTTTTTCGGTTGACTTTTACCGGTCGGTTTACCGGTGGAGAGGGTTTTTACCGGTGGACTCGAATTCAAGAAATTTTCTAAGTGTTAGAAATCTTTCTTCAATTCTTAGTTCGTTCCTTATTGATTGCTTAAGGTCCTCAACCAGTTTTAGGCTTTTGTTTAAGCCCTTTCTTTCGCTGCGCCTCTGGTCGAGGGCCGGGACCCTCGCAGTTGGTTGAGTGGGGGTTCCAGCAGGGATGTGATGTTGCATGTGGTTTTTTCGAGTTTACGTGAGTTTAGGATAGGTTGTCTAGCACACACGCACGTTAGGGGGCAATAGTTAATTTTTGATATGTTCGTAGTAAATGCATGCGCGAATTGCTTTCATGATTATGTTGTGTTTAAATTTTCAAAATGCATGGAGGTTTGAGTTAGTAGCATGTAGGCGTGTCCTTAGAGTCAATTTCTTTGTAGCCTTGCTCGAGGACTAGCAAGATTCAAGTTGGGGTGTTTGATAACTCCATTTTGGAGCTACTAAATACTTCCTAATTATAGCTAAAGTTCGCATTTAAATGTTTAATTTATCTCGTTTGTAGGAGAAATGCGGCAAAGAGCTCGTGTGTCCATTGGACCCGTTTCGGAGCTAAAAACAGAGTTTTAACGCCCCTGGAGTGCATCGGGAAAGGCCAAGTCGATCCGAGAAGAAACGGACCAAAATTGCCTAGGAGAGGCAATTTTTCCAGCCCCAAACCCGAGAGCTAGCGTCGAGCAGTAGCGTCGAGACCCTGCTGCGGCGTCGAGACGCTCCGGAGGAGGCGCGCGCAAGGAATTATCGGGCCAGCGTCGAGACGCTGCCCTAGCGTCTCGACGCCATCGCGAGGCTCGCGCGGATCACTTAGGGCGTAGCGTCGCGACGCTGCCCTAGCGTCTCGACGCTACGTCGATTACAGAAGCTGTAAAAGACGATTTTCTGCACAATTTTTTGGAGCATCTTCTTCCCAATTCTCAAGCGATTTCTCTTCTTCTTCCTCTCGGTTTTCCCCTATTTTTCCTTTAGCTCAGCCATTTGTGGCTTGTTTATGAGCTTTTATCTTGTATTAGTTTGATGACAACTTCCATGGCTTCCCTTGGAGCGGTATTGACAACCCGTTCCATGGACGACTAAGGTAAGGGTGAACGGTTTGGGAAATATCTGAGGGATTTTTGTTAGACGCTTTTGGTTTTGATAATCCATGCTTAGTTCTTTATTTGGTGGCTGATTTGTATGCATTTATCTCTCTTGCTTAAACCTATGCATGTGTTAGAATTCGACGATTGACACTCGAGTCTTCTACCATTTTGTGAATGTTAAAGAGTAGCGATGTCGTGCCTCTCACTGCTCGACTAAGTAACACAGATTGATAAAACTAAACCGGAGTATCGAGTCATGTATGATGGTTGTTGATTGCATACAGCGTTTGCGGGCAATCAGTTAGCAATTAGATTACGTGCTTGAATGTCTGTCGCGGTTAGCTAGTGACTATCTAGAATAAATTTGGGGCTGATCACCTTAATGCAATTTTAGATAATGTTTAATTAGAACTTTGTGGTCTGATTAATTTATATGGAGCCGGTTACCTTGGGGCTTCTCGGGTAATCGTCCGTGTGTACTACAAACTGCATGCCTTGAATTTGTGATTAAATGATAAGCTGAAAATGTCTAACAATTAAATCCCGAAAATCCCCAAACCGTGCACGCGTCTCTCTCTCTCTTGTTATTCTTGTTCAATTGCTTTCTTTGCATGCTGAAAAATCCCCCCGTTACAAAACCAATCAATTAGTTAATTTCAATTTTAATATTAATTTCGGTCATAACTTCTCCTTGGATCGACCCTGTTACCACTGGCTGCAAAGCCATGGTTATAGGCTTATAAATTGTATTTTGGCGAGTCTCGACAACTCGAATTTGGACTACCCCAAAAGTAGATCTACCAAAGTTCCTCCAATTTCTGTAACTGAAGCAGTCGTGACTCGCCAGCTTCGTCAGAGCTCATGTTACACTTCTTGATCGCCCATAATGCTTTGTGCTCAATCTCCACGGGTAAGTGGCACGCCTTACCAAAAACCAACCGGTATGGGGACATACCGATAAGGGTCTTGTAGGCGGTGCGGTAAGCCCACAAAGCATCCTGCAAACGATCACTCCAATCCTTCCTACTCGGTCTCACGGTTTTCTCCAGAATTGACTTTACCTCTCTGTTGGAGGCCTCGGCTTGCCCATTGGCTTGGGGATGGTAGGCGGTGGACACGCGATGATGCACACCATACTTCCTCAGCAAAGCCTCCACAGATCGGTTGCAAAAATGAGTCCCCTGGTCACTGATTATGGCTCGTGGGATTCCAAACCTGGTAAAAATATGAGACTGAACGAACCTAACAACAGAATTAGCATCGTTAGTCTTCGTGGCTTTCGCCTCAACCCACTTGGAGACATAATCAACCACCAGTAATATATAAGAAAAACCACAAGAAGGAGGGAAGGGTCCCATAAAATTCATGCCCGAAACGTCAAAGATTTCACAGACTAAGACAGAGGTTTGAGGCATTTCATTTCTACCAGATATCGACCCTATTCTTTGACATCTATTGCAGGTTTTACATAATTCATACGAATCTTTAAACAGGGAAGTCCAGTAAAACCCACTATCTAAAACTTTCCTAGCTGTCCTCCTAGGCCCAAAATGTCCCCCACATGCATAATCATGACAGAAAGTAAAAATAGATGCATGCTCGTTCTCACGGACACATCTCCTAATTATCTGATCAGAACAGAACTTCCATAAATGGGGATCCTCCCACACATAGTACTTAGCGTCGCTTTTCAGCTTCGCTTTCCTAGCATGAGAGAAACCAGAAGGAAAATTACCTGTGACCAAGTAATTTACCATATCAGCATACCAGGGAAGGACTGTATCAAGTCTGAAGAGTGTCTCATCGGGGAAATCTTCATTCAGAGGCCGAAGGTCTTCCTTTCTGACCAAGCGGCTCAGATGGTCGGCTACCGGGTTTTCTGCTCCTCTCCTATCCTTGATCTTCACATCGAAGTCCTGGAGGAGCAAAATCCACCGAAGTAGCCTCGGTTTCGCGTCGTTCTTGGTCATCAGGTACCGAACAGCTGCGTGATCAGAGAAAACAGTTACTTGAGAGCCAATAATATAAGGACGAAACTTATCAAGCGCAAATACAATAGAAAGAAGTTCTTTTTCTGTTGTCGTGTAATTGCACTGCGCTGGATTAAGCGTCCTGGAGGCATAGTAAATGACACGGCTCTTGTTCTCGATCCTCTGACCAAGCACGGCTCCCAAGGCATAGTTGCTGGCGTCGCACATTGTCTCGAAAGGCAAGTCCCACTGGGGTGGGTGTATGATGGGCGCGCTCGTCAAACTATCCTTGAGCAAATCGAAGGCTTTTCTGCACTCCTCCCCAAAATCGAACGTGACATCCTTCTGAAGGAGGTACGTCATAGGCATGGCAACCTTGGAGAAGTCCTTGATAAACCTGCGATAAAACCCTGCATGGCCAAGAAAAGACCGAACCTCCCTAACATTCGTTGGGTATGGCAGATTAGAGATAACATCAATTTTAGCCTTATCTACCTCTATACCCTTATCAGAAACCACATGCCCTAAAACGATACCTTGACTAACCATAAAATGACATTTTTCAAAATTCAGCACAAGGTTCATTTCAATACATCTTTTCAGGACATGCGATAAATTAATTAAACAGTCATCGAAGGAATTGCCATAAACTGTAAAATCATCCATGAACACTTCAATGCATTTTTCAACAAACTCAGAAAAAATACTCATCATGCATCTCTGAAATGTACCAGGAGCGTTACAAAGCCCAAAAGGCATCCTTCTAAATGCAAATGTGCCAAAGGGGCACGTGAACGTTGTTTTCTCTTGGTCTTCTATGGCTATGGAGATTTGGTAAAAGCCAGAGAAACCATCGAGAAAACAAAAGAATGGCTTCCTAGCTAAACGATCCACCATCTGATCAATAAAAGGAATGGGAAAATGGTCCTTCCTAGTGACCTCATTAAGCTTCCTAAAGTCTATGCACATTCTCCATCCATTTTGAATTCTTTTGGGCACTAATTCATTTTTCTCATTCCTAACCACAGTTATGCCAGTTTTCTTAGGAACGACATGAATAGGACTGACCCACTTACTATCTGAGATCGGATAGATGATACCTGCTTCGAGGAGTTTGAGAATCTCAGAAACTACTACCTCCTTCATCGCGGGATTGAGCCTCCTTTGGGGCTCTCGTGAAGGTTTCGCTCCATCACCGAGCAGGATTCTGTGCATGCACGTAGCTGGACTTAGCCCATGTAAATCTGCTAATGTCCATCCAATCGCCAGCTTGTGCTCTTTAAGAACTTCCATTAACTTCCCTTCCTGAGCCGGTATAAGATCTTTCGCTATGATGACCGGCAACGTCTCATCATCCCCCAAATACGCGTATTTGAGATGATCAGGTAAGTCTTTCAACTCCAATTTAGGTGCCTGCAAAGTAGAGGGGAGCATCTTAACATGATTCTGAACAGTTGCCAAAGAAGAGACAGTTGAATCACAAGGTTCAGACATGGATGGTTCATGCATATCAGATTCATCAAAAAGATCAGTCATAAACAATGGGTCATCCCCATCTCTATCAGACATGCATTCATCCTGAACTAACGATTCAATTGTATCTACTTGACAAAGAGAGTGGACGCTCTCATCATGCTCCAACTCATTAGACACATCAACTTCAACAACTTGTCCACGATACTCACCAGATAAAGTGCCCTTATCTACATTTATCTTAGTCTTAGCAGTTTTCATAAAGGGCCTACCTAATAAGATCGACGCAGACGAAGAAGCAGAATTTTCATCTATTTTCAGAATATAAAAATCCACAGGAAAAATCAGCCCATTAACATTAACTAATACATCTTCCACTACTCCTAAAGGATGCACGAAAGACCTATCAACAAGTTGTATAACAACACCAGTTTCCTGTATTTCTTTTAAATTCAAATCCTGATAAACAGAGTGAGGCATGACACTAATGGAGGCTCCTAGATCTAGCATGGCTCTTCTAATTTTCTTACCTCCAATAGTGCAAGGGAGAGAAAAAATACATGGATCGTCGCATTTTTCTAGTAAGTTCTTTGTGATCAAAGCGGAAACGTTTTTACTTACCACGACGCGTTCTTTCTCTTTTGTCTTCCTCTTATTGGTGCACAACTCTTTCAGGAACTTAGCGTACCTGGGAATTTGCTTGATGGTATCCAACAGAGGGATGTTGATCTCTACCTTCTTGAATGTGTTTAAGAACTCCTCCTCGTAGTTCTCCTTAGGCGGTCTTGCTAACCTGCTAGGAAAAGGAGCCTTAGGCACATAAACTCTAGTGCATGTAGGATCGAAATTTACCCCATGCCACCGTGGTTCGGGATTTTCTGTCTGTGGCTCGACGTGGCCATGATCGATGTTACGTCTCCAAAAGTGACTATTTTAGGACTTGTTTGCTATAGAAAGATATACACTCTTAGGTGTTTTTGGTAGGATTTAGCTTAAACTCGTGCTTATATATGAGAATTAGTAGAATGAAGCTAAATTAGGACTTATATGCAAAAGGAAAATAAAAGAACCAAAAACGAAGTTAATAGAGTGAAAATTGAACATTGCGGAAGCATTGCAAAAACATTGCTAAAACCGCAATGTTTTAAGTGAAATCTGTAAGTTGTCTAACCGATTTCTGTTTTGTTCCGATCTTTCAGGGGCCCATTCTTTCTCCTGCAGCCACGTAGAAGTATGACGTTTAGAATGGATGGTTCTCCTTGACCCAATCATACCTGCAGAACACTATAAAAGGAGGTCAAGATGGAAGGTTGAAACACACTCGAAAGGCGTAGACTTCCAGTTCAAACGCAGTCTTTTCTACTCTCTTTCTCTTCCGTCTGTTGGTTTGAGGGAATCAGCTGTTGGAGTCGACAATCTGATAGGAAGAAGAGAAGATTTGTCTTCTCTTCTGATTAGATTCATCCAAGCAAGGCTTTCCTTCTTCCTTCAGCCGAGGCGTTCGCAACAAGAAGATCACGCACCAATTACTGCTTTCTGCTGTTTCCATTTCCTTTGTTGTTTCTATCTGTTGCATTTCCTTTTCGTTAGCTACTCTACTTCATTTCGTTGCTTTTTGTTTTACTTTAGTTATTCAAAGCTGTCATTTGTTTAGTTCAATCTTTAGTTAATCGAAGCATTATTTCATTACTTTGCAAGCTCTTCACTTCTCTGTTTACTATCTTTGTCTTCTGTTTTGTCTTTATTATTCTACTAAGCATGTTGTCTCCATCTATTCTTCCCATTCCATCTTCATCCATGAGTAACTAAGTCACATAAGGGAATTCTAATGACGAATCTATAGGTAGAAACACGTGAATCAAGCATGTAGGATAGCTCTCGAATGCATTGAATGTATGTAAGCTTCATCCCACGGGCAATTTCGATTGGCCATCCATTTTGTCCAAAGAACTCCTAACCTCTGGAAGGAGTAAGAGTTCAGAGTCGTACATCCATGCTAGCCTCTCAAGGTAGCCAGAAAACGACCTAGGAATAGGCGTTTTCCTAGTACAAACCAATACTTGCTGTTATAAAAAGATGCTTAAGACCTTACTTGGACATGAGTAAACTAAAGAATCTAATGCATGAAATCGGAAGATACATGAGAATGAGTTAGTTTGATGCATGATGAGTTGATCTACTGCTTGAGAATCGTGAGAAAAAGCCTATAGAGGAGTCGTTAGTAGCCCTTGTTTCCACACTTTACACTTAATTCGCTGTTAGTAACATTGCTAAATAATTGATGTTTCCGCAATTCCTTTAGTTGAAATTTTGCCTTAGTCATTTTTCTCTTCATTTGTTATTCTCTTCTCTTTACATTCAAGTTTATTATCTACTTGCACTTGTTTATGCTTCCATCCTTTACACATTCCTTAGTAATTAGGCACCTTAAAATCAAATCTACCTCATTTAATCCACCCATTCTCACTTAACAAAACACTTCGCTAGTAACTAAGAATAAATCTCTGTGGGAAATCGAATGAAAAAATACTTATTACTTGCTACAAGATCATGTATGCTTGCATGTTCTGAGTGCTCTATCATTGCATCTTTATTTTAAACATTGAGCACGCAACAATCGACTTCCACCGGCGGGGTACTCGTGGGAAGCTGCTTCCCACTCCTCAAAGTGACGGCACTAGCGCTCTCCGCGTTTTGATGCTCAATCACTGTCAACCTCTTACTGACTTGAATCACTGCATCGCTCAGAGTTTGAAACTGCTCTCGAGTTTCCCTGTGTTGTGATTCAAGTATTTCTTCCAACGATCTACCTGAAACAGAAGGACGGGGTTGTGAGTTATTTTTCAAAGCAAGAATAGCACTACTTACTTCAAAAAGTTGAGCCTTAAGCTCGTCCACGTCCCTGGTCAGGCGATCTTTCTCCTTGTCTCCATCTCCACTCCGCTCCAAGCTTCTAGCCAAGTTGGAAATCAAAACTCTAGCTTCGGCGGGCGTCTTATCCATGAGACATCCTCCACTGGCGACATCAACTAACTGTCGGTTTGGCGGTAAGAGACCTTCGTAGAAGTTCTGAATGAGTTGTTGTTCAGCTACTTGGTGGTTGGGACAATCTTCGCACAACCGACAAAATCTCTCCCAACACTCGAGAACGGTCTCTTTTTCTCCTTGCTCGATTCTGTTTATCATTCTTCTAAGGGCGGCGACCTTGGGAGGCGGAAGATACTTCGCATAAAACGCTCCCTGCAGCTCTGCCCAAGAAGTGATGGACCCGGTCGGTAGGTAATGCATCCAATCTCTCGCCTCTTCCTTCAAGGTGAAGGGAAAGGCCCTAAGATGGAGTTGATCTGCGGTGATGCCGTCGGTCTCAAATGACGAACACACCATCTGAAATGCCTTGACGTGTCTGACGGGATTCTCATCTGTATTACCACAAAAAGAAGGTAATAAGTTAACCAGACCAACTTTAAGTTTAAAATTACCTGAAGCTACCGGATACAATATACTGGATGTGTTCCAGCCTAGCTCAGATGATGCAAGCTCCCTCAAGGTTCTTTGATGCTCAAAATTACCCACGACCTCCATCTTGGCGCTTCTTTTGAATTTTCAAAGAATGACTGCGCTCCAAAAACTTAAACAAAAACGGGTAAAATAATACAAAAGAATTAAACTGTACAAAAAGTAAAGAAAATGTTTAAAACTAACAAACTAAACTTAACTAAACTAAATTAAACTTAGTTCCCCGGCAACGACGCCAATTTTGGTAGAGCACTTTATGTGGTACTCCAAATTCAAGCTGTCGAGGCTTACCAAAATACAATTTATAAACCCGATGTACACCGAGCTATTTGAAGCTTAGTGGTAACGGGGTCGATCCACAGGGAAATAAGAAATCTAATATAACTAAGCCTAATTTGCTAGAAATAAAAAGTATGCACAAATTGAAATAAAAGAATGGTGATTTGGTTTGGGGGGAAGGGAGCTTCTAATATGCAACTAACGGAAAATTAAATGACAACGTGCAAAAATTAAACGGTTGCACTTAACTTCGAGCAATGGGATTGATCGTTATGGATGTTCGGTTCATCGATACAAATTATCAACTAATCATGCTTATGCACACAATTCATTTAGCTATTTCTAACTCAAATGACCCAAGGATATGATTAGAAATGTGCAATTCTAATCGTTCTTGGCCAACAATCCATTCAAGGTCGCGACCCCTAAATCGACTATAAGCCAGTAACGGGAACATTGTGACGGCCTAATCCGAAGACTAACCCGGTTTCTCTCTCGCCTAAAGCCTAACGTGAAAACGTTAATTAATTCATATTACCAACTATCACTTTGGAATGAATCAATTAGCCATGCTTAAGCCCGTGCTACCTAGCGGTTTGGGCAATTATACGTTCCAACCTTTAGCCCTCTATCATGCATAGAAATTAGAGCGTCAATCTAATTTAGCTACACATGCTAGAATTGGAATAAGAACAAGCAAGAGATGCAAGAAACATGCTTATTATCTCAACATTTACAAAGGGGCAAAACCTCCCCAAACATCCATAATTCACAAAACCCAAATCGAAATTAAGTACCAACCTTAGTTTAGCCTTCCATGGAGGATGAATAAATCCAATCCCCCATGGAAGAGCTTAGTAACATACAAAGAAGAGAAGAAGAAGCCCAAAAATTGTGGAAAAAGAGTGTAGACCCGAGAGCAAAGTTGGAAGAAGAAGGAGAATCAAAAGTTAGGCAAAATGTGGCGTTTTCACGCCTTTAAGTGTCGGAGCGTCGAGACGCTAGGCAAGCGTCTCGACGCTGGTGCCCTAAGTTGGCAGTCGCGCGCGCGCGCGGGCGTCGAGACGCTCGGACAGCGTCTCGACGCTGTCGCGCGTCCATCTGGAAAAATGTCGGGCGAGCGTCGAGACCCTCGGGCGGTGTCTCGATGCTGGGGCGCGCTCGTGCGTCGGATGGTGTCGGGGCGACGTCGAGACCCTCGGGCGGCGTCTCGACGCTGGGGCGCGCGCAAGCTTCGGATGATGTCTGGGCGGCGTCGAGATGCTCGGCCAGCGTCTCGACGCTGGCAGCGTCGAGCTAGCATCGAGCTAGCATCTCGACGCTGCCGCCCATACAAGCTTGCTCTCGGGTTGTGATGCCAAATTTTGTCTCTTCAAGGCAATTTTTGCCATCTCTTGGATTCTTTACGCTCTTTCACTCCCGATGCATCTATGAGGCTCTAAAACGACACTTTAAGCCTCAAAATGTGTCTTTGGACTTCCCGAGCTCTCTACCATGAAATCACCTACAAGAAAGCGTTTTAATCAATATATGTCATGGTTTTAGCCAGAATTAGGGACATAAAGATAGCTCTATTTTGGAGCTATCAATCAACATTCGTTAACTACCACGACATTCCACTATAGCCTAGTAGTTGCACTCTCCTCACTATAGATATATTTATGTCCACTCGATATAACCATGATTAGTAAGTTGACCCTTCACAGGTTGTTCGTAATTTACGGTCGGGTCAAATATCTGTTTTACCCCAGTAATTACATCTTGCTCCTTAAGTCCCACTGATCCTCTAATGAACAATTGGTTTGTGATCCAATCACTAAACCGATTGGTATGTGATCTAATCACTATACCGAGTCCCTCTCGGGCCAATGAGAAGGTGGGGCCCCTTGTTCAAGACCTAGAGTCAGCACTTAAGGGAACAACCTATCCACTATCCCTAGAGCCGGGTAGGAGTGAATTCCATCTTGCACCCTATGTCCCCAGCTATCTATCCGGTCTTACCCCTGAAATGAGAGGCTTATTGAGTCGACGCTGTTGAGCCACTCTCACCCATGCAGATCTAAGGATAATCCCGAATAAACAGGAGTTCATAGTTAACTTAGGATTAAGGTCAAGTTACCTAGGTCATCGTTTTGAAATAGTCAGTCTTAAAACAGTAAACAGCGTTATAAAGCAAAAGTGACTTATTTCGCGGTCCGGTCTAATGCAAACTCTTTGCATAGGACGCGCCCATTCACATGTCTCCACATGAACGATTCAGAATCACATCGTTTGTACTAAATACAAAATGGGCCGCATCCAATAGTGTCCCCAGGATAAGGTATCCAGCCTTATCCGTATACTATAGACCGTTTTGGCTATTTACTCGAACTTGATCCACTTTTATGTCTCCACATAAAGTTCAAGTACTCATGTTATAGCCATGGATCTTAGTTTATTAGATTTAGGGTTTTCTAAAATGAAATAAGCAATTCACATATTCAATGATAATTTTATTGAATAAACCTCAATAACACTTTATTAGTAATAAAATATATTTATCGTTTACAAACCACGAGTTTTAGGACATAAAACCCAACACTAAATTCCACCACCAATGTCTGACTGAGTAGCCTGCATATAGAACATTGCTCATCAAGAGCACATGTTATATTCATTTAAACTAAGCTAGCACAATATGTCCGCCTGAGTAATCTACATACAGAACATTGCTCATCAAGAGCACATGTTATATTCATTTAAACTAAGCTAGCATAATCAGAACACTGCCCATTAAGAGCACATGTCATTCCTTCAATTTCATTGTATCATAAAATGAGGCCAAGAGACATGTTGAGCTGAGGGTCTAGCTACTTACATTGCTTGCGTAAACTCCTAATAAAACTTTTATCGAAAATCTTGGCTTCACCTGAATGACGGAAACAATTGAATCAATCAATTGGAGACGCAACCCAACCAATAAAATAACTTGCAAACGTTGTTAACTTACTCTAAGAAAATGACCAAACGATTATTTCACCATTGTTAAATTCAATCCAAGCTAGGCAAATCTAAAACTGCACAATGAAGAATTCGTAGCTAAACACTTAAGTTCCAACGCACAACCAAGAATCTATAAGAGTTTAGAGCGAATCTCACCCGCCAAATCCGCTTAAATGTCTAGAAATCTTGCTGAGAAATTGGTTTTGTTTTCTTTCTTTCTTTTTTCGCCCAACGCACAACTCACGTCGCCGCCTCCACTTCTGTCATTGTCGTCTGGGTGTTCGCCGGAAAGATGGAAAAGCTTAATGGTGTGGGCTGAGAGAGAGAAGAGAGAGAGAGAGAGAGAGATTGAAAAAAAAAGGTTTGGGTGAGGGTTTGGGCTGAGAGAAAGAGAAAGAGAACGTGAGGGAGAAGGGGGGTTGAGAGAATGAAAAAATAAATAAAAAAAAAAGTAAGTCACTAGCTGATTTCTTTTTTTTTTAAAAAAAGAGAAAAAAAAATTCTTACTTATTAAAACTTCCTTTTATTTTTTTTTTTTTTCTTTTCTTAAAAAAATTTAAAAAATAAATAAATAAGAGAATGGATCTTCTTGTGGTTCTCGGGCGTTACATTCTTCCCACCTTAAGAAATTTCGTCCCCGAAAGCTTCTAATCTCTGAAGAGTTCTTGACACTTGGCTCTCATTTCGTCCTCTCGTTCACATGTAGCTTCCTCAAGCTGGTGATTCTGCCAGAGGACTTTTACAAGAGCTATGTCACGATTGTGAAAAGTTTTAACTTCCTTTGCTAGGACTAGCTTGGGTTTTTCATTATAACTCAAGTTCTCATTCAAGTACGGGGGTTCATAGTCAATAATATGGGTTGGGTTCGCCATATACTTTTGCAACATAGAAACATTAAAAACATCATGTACTGCTGAAAGAGATGGTGGAAGGGCTAAACGATAAGCTACCAGACCAATTCGCTTCAAAATCTCAAATGGTCCAATGAAACGTGGACTAAGCTTTCCTTTACGCCTGAATCTTAGAACTCCCTTCATTGGTGTCACCTTTAGAAACACATGATCACCCACTTCAAACTCTAAGTCTCTTCGTCTTGTGTCAGCATAGCTTTTATGTCTGCTGTGTGTCGTTTTCATCCTTGCTCTAAACTTTTGGATGACTTCACTCGTGATTTGGACCAATTTAGGTCCTAATATTTTGCGTTCACCTACCTCATCCCAAAAGATCCGGGTCCTACATCTTCTTACATCTTATTATTATATGCAAACTCAGTAAGATGCAAATGAGTGACCCAACTTCCTGCAAAGTCTAACGCACAGGCGCGTAACATGTCTTCCAGGGTTTGGTTCAACCGTTAAGTTTGGACATCCGTCCGTGGATAAAAAGTCGTGTTGAGTTCTAATTGTGTGCCTAAAGCCTTCTGTAAACTTTGCAAAAAGTGGGACGTGAACCGAGGATCTCGGTTTGAAATAATTGAAACCGGCACCCCATGAAGTCTGACTATCTCTTCTAAAAATAAACGCGCCCACCTTTCCACTTAGTAAGAAGATTTACCAGGAAATAAATGCGCTGACTTGGTGAGTCTATCAATGATGACCCATAACACTGTATAACCCTCAGTTGTTCTAGGTAGCCTTGTAATGAAGTCTATAGATATGCGTTCCCATTTCCACTCTGGCACACTGAGTGGCTGCAGCAAACCTGAGGGTTTCTGTCTTGGTGCCTTTACTTGTTGACAAACTAGACATTTACTGACAAAATTAACTATGTCTCTTTTCATGGTCTGCCACCAATAACACTGTTTTAGATCTCGATACATTTTTGTGCTGCCTGGATGTATTGAAAATGGGGAATTGTGGGCTTCAGTTAATATCTCAATCTTAAGATCGATATTCATGGGTACACACAAACGCCCTGGAAGAGAAGATCGTGGTCTGGTGATATGGAGAATTTGTTCACCTGCCCTGACATTACCTGATGAATAATAACAACAAAACCAGGATCTCCTTGTTGGGCATTAATAATCTTTTGCCTCAATGTCGGTTGTACTGACAATTGAGCTAACTGTGAGGTAACGTTACCCACTGCAACTACTATTTCTGCACGCTCCAGATCAGCATATAAACGGGCTTGGGTAGTGACTAAGACTGACGTATGACCTACATTCCTACTGAATGCATCGGCAACTACGTTTTCCTTACCTGAATGGTATAGGATCTCACAGTCATAGTCTTACACTAACTGAAGCCACCTTCGTTGCCACATGTTTAACTCTTACTGCGTAAAGAAATACTTCGGGCTCTTATGATCCGTAAAGATTTGAGTTTTCTCTCCATATAAATAATGTCTCCAAATCTCCAGGGCAAAAACTACTGCTGCAAACTCCAAATCATGGGTCGGATAGTTATGCTCGTAATCTTTTAACTGTCGTGAAGCATAGGCAATGACTTTACCATGCTACATTAGAACACAACCCAATCCTCTCTTGGAGGCATCACTGTAAATAACAAATTCCCCAGATCCATCAGGTACAGTGAGCATTGGTGTTGTAATCAACCTTTATTTGAGCTCCTGAAAGGTCGCTTCACAGACCTTACTCCAAATAAATGAAATACTTTTTCCGGTCAACTGTGTTAAGGGTTTCGCTGTCGTAGAAAAATCTTGCACGAAACGGCGGTAGTAGCCTGCCAACCCCAAAAAACTACGCACCTCGTTAACTGTGGACGGACGAGGCCAATTGGAGACTGCTTCATTCTTTACTAAGTCAACTGATATTCCATTTATCGACACCACATGTCCTAAAAATGACACCTGTTGTAACCAAAATTCGCACTTGGAGAACTTGGCATAAATTTTGTTCACCCTCAGGGTTGTCAAAACTTTTCTAAGATGTTCCTCATGTTCTACACATGACTTGGAATAAACCAAGATATCGTCGATAAACATAATTACGAAGGTGTTGAGAAATTCTTTAAACACCCAATTCATCAAGTTCATGAAAACTGCGGGTGCGTTTGTCAGACCAAAGGACATCACAGTGAACTCATAATGTCCATACCTTGATCTGAATATCATAATCTTTTATCCTCAACTGATGGTAGCCTGATCGCAAGTCAATCTTAGAAAATACTTCTGCTCCCTGTAACTGATCGAAGAGATCATATATTCGGGAAAGTTGTTTTAGGAATATCATAATCTTTTATCCTCAACTGATGGTAGCCTGATCGCAAGTCAATCTTAGAAAATACTTCTACTCCCTGTAACTGATCGAAGAGATCATCTATTCGGGTGAGTGGATATTTGTTCTTAATGGTTGACTTGTTCAGCTCTCGGTAGTCTATGCAAAGACCCGTCTTTCTTCTTTACAAACAAATTTGGTGCGCCCCAAGGCGACACACTGGGGCGTATAAATCCTTTATCTATCAATTCTTGTATATGTAAATTAAGTTCTTTTAGCTCTGCTGAAGCCATTCTATAAGGAGCCTTAGAAATGGGGGTTGTTCCTGGTTCAAGTTCTATGCTGAAATCAACTTCTCGTGCTGGCGGTAAACCAGGAAGGTCTTCAGGGAACACATCTAGGAACTCATTAACAACTAGTACTGAATTCATATCGATCTGCTCACATCTAGTGACACTTACTCTAGCCAACAAACCCCATGCCCCTGGTCAATTAATCGTCTTGCCTTTTGTTACGTCTCCAAAAGTGACCTTTTTAGGACTTAATTATCTTAGAAAGATGTTCACTCTTAGGTGTTTTTGATAGCATTTAGCCTAAACCTATGCTTAAATATGAGAATTAGAAGAAGGTAGTTAAATTAGGACTTATGTACAATAGGAAAGAAAAGGGTTGAAAACCGAAGGAAAAGAATGAAAAACAAGTATTGCGATAGCATTGCGGAAACATTGCGGAAACCGCAATGGTTCAAGTGAAAACCGTAAGTTGACTGATCTTTTTCTGTTAATTTCCGTTATTTCAGGGATTCGTTCTTTCTCCTCCATCATTCTGAAGTACGACGTTGAAGATTGATGGTTCTCCTTGGCCCAAACGCACGTGCAGATTGCTATAAAAGGGGGTCAAAGTCGAGGGTTCAGTCATGATCCGAAAGCGTAGAAGTCTTCTCGCAGTCCATCTTTTCTCCTGTTTTCCTTTGTCGTCTGCTGGTTTGCGAAGCTCAGCTGTTCGAACCGATAATCTGATAGGAAGGAGAGGAGATTCTTCTTCTCTCCCGATTGGATTCATCCAAGCAAGGCTGACCTTTCTCATCCTTCATTCGAGGCGGCTGCAACGAGACATTCGAGCTTGTTTTACTGCTTTCTGCTCTTCATTTCCATTTTCCAGCTTTGTCTTGTTGCTGTTTCTTTTCTAGAAGCTAGATTAGACTATTTCGTTGTGTTCTGTCTTGCTGTTATTTACTTTAAAGCTTTCATTTGTTGAGTCAAACAATCAAGTAATCAAATCTCAATTCTTCATTTCACAGTTTCTTGCCTTTGCACTCTACTGCTTTGCCTTACTGTTTTGTCCTTAAATTCCTCCTAAGCATGTCTGTTTCATCTCTTACTTCTGTTCTATCTACATCCATGAGTAGCTAAATCACTTAGGGGCATGCTAATGACAACACTTTAGGCTAAAAAAACGTGAACCAAGCATATAGGATAGCTCTCGAAGCATTGATTGTATATAAGCTTCATCCCACGGGCAATTTCGATTGGCCATCCATTTTGTCCAAAGAACTCCTAACCTCTAGACGGAGTAAGAGTTCAGAGTCATACTATCATGCTAGCCTTTCAAGGTAACCAGGAAACGACCTAGGAATAGGCGTTTCCCTAGTACAAACCATATTTTTCTGTCTTAACAAGATGCTTAAGACCTTACTTGGACATGAGTAAACTAAAGAATCTAATGCATGAAATCGGAAGATACATGAGAATGAGATAGTTTGATGCATAGAGAGTTGATCCAATGCTTGAGAATCGTGAGAAAAAGCCTATAGGATAGTCGTTAGTAGCCCTTAACTCATCATTTTACACACTTTCGCTGTTACTACAATTGCGGTAAAATTGCTGTTTCCGCAATTCTGCTAAGTTACAATTCTGTCTAGCTGTTTTTGTCTTCATTTATTAATCTCGTCTCTTCTCATTTGAGTTTAGCTTTGACTTGCACTTGTTTATGTTGCTACCCTCTTCGTATTCAGTAGGAAATAGATAATTAAAAACCAATTCTATCCCATCAAATCCACCCCTTCTTTCTTAACTTTACACTTCATGAATAGCTTATAATAAATCTCTGTGGGAAAACGAATGAAATATACTTACTACTTGCTGTAAGACCATGTATGCTTGCATGTTCTGAGTGCTCTCTCTACCTTATTGCTTATTTATTTTAACACATTGAGCACGCAACAAGTTTTTGGCGCCGCTGCCGGGGATTTATTTAAGTGAAAACGAAGTTTGTTAAGTTTGAAATACCAAGTTTATTGCCTATTGAAGCTGATCTGTTTCATTTCTTTTGCAGGTACTATTGGGTTAGTTTATGAGTGAGCCTTCAAGTAGTGATCTAGAGTTCAATCCTGAGCCTAAGAGATTACTTAGGGCCAGAAATAGAGCCAAGAAACGTCTCTTTAACCAACCCTCTATACCTCAAGTAATTGCGGGAACCGCAATTCCTCCGCAATTGTCTCAAGAAGAAATGGAAGAGATAGTTCCAAATCAGGTACCTGTCATTCGCAATCCCATCGAAATAGCGAATGACAAGAATAGTGCCATCCTCTCATATTTAGTACCTATGCCTGGGGAGCTGAACCCCAGCATAATCCGTCCTGAAATCACTGCCCACTCATTCGAGTTAAAGCCAGTGATGTTCCAAATGTTGTCCACTGTGGGACAATTCTTTGGAGTGGAAAATGAGGATCCCCACAACCATCTTAGAAACTTCTTAGGAGTTAGTGACACATTCCTCATCCCTGGAGTTTCCCAAGAAGCCTTGAGGCTATACCTTTTCCCTTACTCTTTGAGGGACAAAGCCAAAACATGGTTGAACTCATTACCTTCTGGATCTGTCCGCAACTGGACAGACTTAGCAGAAAAATTCCTAGTCAAATACTTCCCACCTGATAGGAATTCTACCTTTCGTGATGACATAGTTAAATTCAAGCAAGCTGATAATGAGTCTCTTCACGAAGCTTGGACAAGGTTCAAAGATCTACTTCTTAAATGTCCACACCATGGCATCCCATGGTGTATCCAAATAGAGGTCTTTTTCAAAGGATGCAATCCCAGCACTAGACAAGTCTTAAATTCATCCGCTGGAGGCTCCATGTTGTCCAAGAGTTACAACGAGGCCTATGAGATCTTGGAGAAGATCTCAGCATCTCACTGTAGGTGGTCAGATGATCCAGTTGAGCCAACTAGAGCTCAAGACAAGGATGCTCTAAGTGCAATGAGCAGCCAAATAAATGCCTTGACCAACCTAGTTAAGCAAATGGCTCAAGCCAATCTCCAAACAAGTGTCAACACCGCTACAGCCATGTCAATGGGCACCAAGCCAAGTCAAGGTGAGACACTTATCTGTGGATTCTGTGGGGAAGGGCATCCGTATGAATACTGCCCTGGGAATCCAGCCTCAGTCTGCTATGTTGGAAGCCAACAGCAGCCTAGGAACAACCCCTACTCTAATACTTACAACCCTGGTTGGAGGAACCATCCAAACCTGTCATGGGGTGGACAACAGAATGTTAACCAAAATCCTAACCAACCAAGACCGAGTGGAACACCTGGTTTCACTCCCCAACATAACCAATCCATGTATCAGAAACCTTACAGCCAACCTGTAGGATCTTCTGTAGAAAACTTACTCAAGGAATACATAGCCAAAAATGATGCTACTTTGCAAAGTCAGAAAGCCACTCTTAGGAGCCTAGAGAACCAAATAGGCCAATTAGCCAATGAACTCAAGAGTAGGCCCCAAGGTAGACTCCCTGCTGACACTAAAGTGCCAAGGAGAGATGGTAAAGAGCAAGTTCAAGCAATTGAACTTAGAAGTGGTAGACCATTGGTGAGCAACAAAAAGGACACCTCAAAGAGAGTAGAGAACACTAAGTCTAGTGCTCCACTGGAGTCTCTGCCAAACCAAGGTCCACCACCAACTAGCACATCAGGAGCCAGGCTAGAGCCATTTATTGAGGAGATAGAAGAAATTCCAAGACCTCCACCTATCCTAAGGCGACCTGAAGTGCCTGCATATGTGCCACCACCTCCATATCCTTGAAGGCTTAAGAAGAAGCAGGAACAGGAAGTGCACTTTAATAAATTCTTAGAAATTCTTAAGCAAGTGCATGTCAACATTCCTTTTGTAGAAGTTTTACAGTCTATGCCTTCCTATGTAAAGTTTTTGAAAGATATTATTACTAACAAAAAAATAATTGGTGAGTTTGAAACAGTAAATCTCACTGAGGAGTGCAGTGCCATACTCCAAAACAAGCTACCCAAGAAGGAGAAGGATCCTGGTTCCTTCACCTTACCTGTAGAGCTAGGAGGCAAGCACGTGGGCAGATCGCTTTGTGACCTGGGCGCCAGCATAAACCTCATGCCCTTATCACTATTCCGCCAGTTGGGAATAGGAGAAGCACGTCCAACCACTGTCACTTTACAACTAGCAGACAGATCCATTGCATACCCTTAAGGTAAGATTGAGGATATTCTAGTGAAAGTTGACAAATTTATTTTCCTTGCAGATTTCATTATCCTGGATTATGAAGCAGACCAGGAGGTCCCCATCCTGTTAGGCAGACCATTTCTAGCCACAGGTAGGGCACTGATAGACGTCCAAAAAGGTGAGCTCACTATGAGGGTTCATGATGAAGAGGTGAAATTTAGTGTGTATAAAGCTTTAAGGTACCCCTCTGACCTTGAATCCTGTGCTAGCATGGACGTTGTAGATTCTTTGATGGAAGAACAATTGGAGCATGTATTATTAACCAAGCATGCTAATGAATATGTAGGATTAGAATTAACTGACTTAAACATAGCTGAGATAATGGACATATCTGTAAATAACCCTCAGCATGTTTGTCTGAATATTGACTTAACTGATAGAGCCTTAAATCCTTTAAAGCCATCCATTGAGCATCCACCTGTATTAGAATTAAAACCTCTCCCCACTCACCTCAAGTATGCATATTTAGGGAATAATGAGACTTTGCCTGTAATTATTTCTTCTAAGCTAAGTGAACAGCATGAGGTTGAATTAATATTACTACTTAAGCAACATAGGAAAGCTATTGCATGGACTATTGCTGATATTAGAGGCATTAGCCCTTCTTATTGCATGCATAAGATTATACTAGAGGAAGAGCACACACCTAGAGTAGATCATCAACGTAGGCTGAATCCCTCTATGAAAGAGGTAGTTTAGAAAGAAATAATAAAATGGTTAGATGCTGGTGTGATATTCCCCATAGCTAGTAGTCAGTGGGTGAGCCCTATACAATGTGTACCTAAAAAGGGTGGGATGACTGTGGTAGTCAATGAGAACAATGAACTGATTCCAACTAGGACTGTCACAGGGTGGAGAGTATGTATGGATTATAGGAAGCTAAATAAAGAGACCAAAAAAGACCATTTCCCTCTACCATTTATTGACCAAATGTTAGACAGAATAGCTGGTAGAGCCTACTACTATTTCTTAGACGGTTATTCAGGTTATAACCAGATCACTATAGACCCTAAGGATCAAGAGAAGACCACCTTCACTTGCCCTTTTGGAACTTTTGCCTTTCGCAGAATGCCTTTTGGCTTATGCAATGCACCGGCAACTTTCCAAAGGTGCATGTTGGCAATCTTCTCTGATTTGGATGAGTCCATGATAGAGATATTCATGGATGATTTCTCAGTCTTTGGGGATTCCTTTACCAACTGTCTAGAGAATTTAGGACAAGTCCTGGCTAGATGTGAAGAGACTAACTTAGTCCTTAATTGGGAGAAGTGTCACTTCATGGTAGATGAGGGGATTGTCTTAGGTCATAGAGTGTCAAGGGCAGGTGTAGAAGTTGACAGGGCTAAGATAGAAATCATAGAGAAGTTGGTAGAGCCTCAGAATGTCAAGGCCATTAGAAGTTTCTTAGGGCATGCTGGCTTCTACAGAAGGTTCATTAAAGACTTTTCTAAGATAGCCAAGCCTCTGTGTGAGCTTCTAGAGCTAAATAGGCCATTCATCTTCTCTAAGGAATGTTTAGTAGCTTAGCAAACTCTTAAGAAAGCACTGGTCACAGCACCTATTATAGTAGGGCCAGATTGGGATCTCCCATTTGAGATGCTATGTGATGCTAGTGACTATGCTGTAGGGGTTATGTTAGGACAGAAGATTGACAAGTTAACACACCCTGTCTATTATGCTAGCAAGACACTTAATGAGGCACAATGCAACTACACAACCACTGAGAAGGAGATGCTAGCTGTAGTGTTTGCTTGTGAGAAATTTAGGAACTATATTGTAGGCACTAGGACAATTGTGTACACTGACCATTCTGCCTTAAAGTATCTCATGAGGAAGGCTGATGCTAAGCCTTGGTTGATTAGGTGGGTGTTATTGCTGCAGGAATTTGATTTGGACATTCGAGACAAGAAAGGATGTGAAAATGTGGTTGCGGATCACCTGTCTCGATTGCAGCACAATTGCGAAAAAATTGCGGAACCCGCAATTTCTGATGCTTTTATTGATGAACATGTCTTTGTATTGACTCATCGTGATAACGATGAGGAACCTTGGTTCGCTGACATTGCTAACTTCCTTGCATCACAGGTATTACCAGTTTTCAAGGGAGGACAAGAGAAGAAGAGGTTCCTTCATGAGGCAAGGAAATTCATCTGGGATGACCCCACACTTTACAGAACATGTGCTGACGGCTTGCTAAGGAAGTGTGTTTCAGCTGCTGAGGCGAAGTCTGTGCTGCAGCACTGTCGCACAGCTCCTTATGGTGGACACTTTGGTGGCCAAAGAACAGCTGCAAAGGTATTTTAGAGTGGCTACTATTGGCCAACGATCTTCAAGGATGCCCACAACTATGCCCACAGCTGTGATGAATGCCAAAGAACAGGTAACCTCAGTCGCAAGGATGAAATGCCTCTCACCTACATCTTAGAGTTGGAGCTCTTTGATGTGTGGGGCATTGATTTCATGGGACCATTTCCTCCATCTTCAGGTAACCTTTACATATTAGTGGCAGTAGACTACGTATCCAAGTGGGTAGAGGCCATAGCATGTCCCAATAATGATGCCAAAACAGTAATAAAATTCTTGCATAGGCATATTTTTACTAGGTTTGGAACACCTCGTGCTATCATTAGTGATGAGGGGACACACTTCATTAATAAGGCTATGGAGAGAGTGTTGGCTAAGTATAACATTAGACATAGAGTAGCCACTCCCTATCACCCACACTCGAATGGTCAGGCTGAAATTTCAAATAGAGAGATTAAGAACATCCTAGAAAAAGTGGTTAAACCTAATAGAAAGGACTGGTCATTTAAACTCGAGGATGCACTTTGGGCATATAGAACTGCATATAAGACACCCCTAGGTATGTCTCCTTACAGACTTGTATATGGTAAAGCTTGTCATCTTCCATTTGAGTTAGAAATTAAGGCATTTTGGGCACTAAAAGAGTTGAATTATTGCGTGACCGATGCGGGAACGTTGCGGTCCTTGCAATTACATGAGCTTGATGAGCTTAGACATATGTCTTATGAAAATGCCAAAATGTATAAGGAAAAGACCAAGATTTGGCACGATAGTAGACTTAGGATCAAGGACTTTAAGAAAGGCCAACTTGTTTTATTATTTAACTCACGATTGAGGTTGTTTCCAGGCAAACTAAAGTCCAGATGGTCAGGTCCTTTCATGATTACTAATGTGTTTGTTCATGGTGCCATCGAGATAAAGAACTTGCAGCAAGGACAACCATTCATGGTTAATGGTGCAAGGTTGAAGCACTACTATGAGGAAGGAGATGTGAAGACTCTCTCGGCCTTCTTCTTGACTGAAGCGTGAAATTAAGAACGAGAGAGGAATTGTGATTACTGTGCTCGTCAATATGAGGCTCATGCCTTAGTTTATTTTTTGCGATTTTCCGGTTATTGTTTGTGTGTTTTGTTGTATGATTTTAATTACGAATTTGATGTTGATTTTATTTCTTTTTGTAGGGAATCAATAGAGGGAATCAAGGAGAGTAAATCCAGCTTTAAAAATCAAGAAAATATTGGGCCAAATAAAAGATACGGATGAGCAAAGATTGACATTTAGATGGAAAAAAAATCTCCAACGGTCACTAAAATTGCGCTGGATTTGCAGGATCCGCAAAAATATAGCCGTTGGGATTTATCCGTTTCCTTTATATCCGTTAGAAGGCGCGTTGATCTATACGATTCTCCCATTCTCTGAACTCCAAGAAAGCTTCGAGTCTCTTCATCTGTGATTCTTCTCTCCAAACCTCCACGATTCAAAAATGGTACTCACGAGGGCTGAAAGATCTGCGGCCAAGAAAAGGGCCGATGACGCTGAAACGGCTGCGAGAGAAGCACTGCTTGCCTTGGCTGATGCTGAGGCTACGCGTACCGAACGCCTGCCGAAACTGCCTGTCCGCAAGAAGAAGTGGAAGGTAGTTACAGAGATACCTGCTGGACCTTCTGAACCAGCAGGCACACCCAAGAAGCGACGATGGAGTATGGCGGTGGCCGAGGAAGAAATCAAGAACAAGACTCCCTCTGTGGAGAGTCAAGAACAAAGCCAGCCATCCCACGAGTCAGCCGAGCGCAGCCTTTCACCAGCCCCACCAGCACAGAGCCCTGAGCTCTCCTCATCACCGCCAGCGCAGAGCCCTGAGCAGCCGTCTTCACCACAGAGTTCTGCGCAGACACCTACAGCAGAGCAAGGAACCACACCGTCGCACACTTCCCCACGGCCTGACCCTGAATTCCCATATGGGGAGTACCAAGAATCAACGCAGGGCAGTGGGGAAGGTGAGGAAGAAGAGGTTTTCTCTCCGTTGAGGGAAGCCAATCCTGAGAGTCCTGCGCAGAAGGATGATTCCATGGAAGAGACGCTGGGGGCATGCCTCCAGCAGATCACCATCGAGGCAAAGCTCAAGAAGAAGAAGAAGGCCAAGATTCTCAAGGCCAAGCGGTCCAAGAAGCTGAAAAAGAAGAAGGCCAAGAGGGCGCCTTCATCAGAAAAGGAGAGCACTGAGCCATCGCTCAAGAGACTCAAGGTTGAGGCTGCGGAGTCAGCCAAACCAGCAGACAAAGGGAAGGCCAAGCTTTACCCTGATGATGAGCCTCAGTCAGTGAGGTATGTGTCCTCTGACGCTGAGTCCAGGGGTATTGAGCTGAGAAAGAGGGAGTTGCTGCATGAGAAAGGCTTCCTCGATAGACCTGCTGACCTGCCGCAATTCTTGCGCACAGGCATTGTGAATCACAGCTGGGAGGAGTTGTGCAGGCCACCCAATCCGGCTTACTTGAGTATGGTATACGACTTCTACGCCAACCTGCGAAACTCTGAGGAGGGGTTGTCTGTGGTTAGGGGAGTAGAAGTGGACTACTCAGCAAAAGCCATCAACGAAGCCTATGGCCTCAAGGGCCAAAAACATACTGACTATACGAGGATCGTTGATGAGCCTACTGAGGCAGTCCTGGAGGAGGCCATTCAGACCATTGGCCAGCCTGAAGCATCCTGGACCGTGTCACGCAATGGGAGGCACACTCTCATGAGTGCCAACCTCACAGCTAAGGCGGCTGTATGGTTTGCATTTGTAAGGAGGAAGCTGTCCCCCGTGACTCATGAGACCACCATCAACCAGAGCAGATCGCTGCTGGTCTATGCCATCATGCGAGGTCTCACGGTCAACGTAGGTGAAATCATGTCAGCGGCCATTGCTGAGTGCGCCAAGAAAGGTAAGGGACCATTGTTTTTCCCTAATACCATAACTAAACTCTGTTTGCTTGCAGGAGTTCCCATTGAGCGGATGGAGCAGCAGATGGCCTACACGGGCCACTTGGAGCTACCTGCTGGTTTAAGGCTGAAGAGGAAGGGGAACATGGAATTCGAGTTGGATAGATTGGCTGCTGATCAGTCGCTGTCCATGGCGTGCCTGATGGATATGCAGAAGAGGATGGCTCAATGGGCCACTTACGCGCAGGTACGGGACAAGGAGGTTGCAGACCAACTTGGGTGCACCTTCCCTGACTTCCCCACGAATCTCCTGCAGCCATGGGTGCCTCCACGACCACGACAACCTGATGAGGATGAAGACATTTGAGTGCTGGTTTGAATTGCACTGAAGGGAGTATTGTTGTTCCCTTAGAAAAAAAAACAAAATCTGCTTTCTGATAGACCATGTGAATTATGCTGTTTTTAGTACAATTTTGATCTGTTTTAGTTGCTTAGTTTTATGTTTTTAAATTGCTTAGTATAGCCTGCTGCTAGCTGATTAGGTAGGATAGTTTAGGTTTATTTTTTGTCAAGCTTGAATGACTGGATAAAGCATGCTTAGGGCCCTTAGTGACTGATATATCTGCCCTGACTTGATTGCGAAATAATTGCGGTAGCCGCAATTTTTATTACTGAATGCATGTTTTGGACTGTCTGTTTAGCTAGGCTGTGATCTGTTTAAATTCTATCTTTTGCTGCTTTCATGACTACCTTATATAGCTTATCTAAATGCATGCTGGATGAGTGTCATAGGACACCCTTTGATAGTTTAAATTAGCCTCTAAAAAGCTCAGCATGCATAGCTGTAAGTCCTTGCCTGTCTGTTTTTTTTTTCAATTTTCTGCTGCTGTGATATTTTCTTTTACAATGTTCTGCCTATGCCTAGGACTTTTAAATTCTCTTTGTTTTACCTTAGACTAGATGCTTCTAGGATAGTTTGGGGGTGTGCCACCTCAGACACTCATTGGGGACAATGAGTAGTTTATATTTGGGGGAGGCCACCCTAGGCCTAGGAACATTCCTCTCTCCTATAAAAGCATAAGCGTTCTTCTTCTCCTTGACAAAAATGATGAACTGAAAAAAAAAATGAAAAATAGAATAAAGAGGGGAGTCTCTCTTAGGTTGCTAAGTAATCAGTGCCAAGTGTGTAACCCACAAGTGGCATTGCATCAAAAGGCAACCAAAGGAAAGGCTCCACCTAAGAAAGAAAAAAAAAAGGGAAAAGAGAAGGGAAGAAGAATGTATACCTAGGAGTTGCAACTTTGTGGCTTAGATGTCCTGATAAAAAGAACTCTGATCCTCAATTAGCTAAGCACAAAGTTGTAGCTTGTAGGGTTGTTTAGGGAGATGAATGTATGTCCAATGTAGTGATGCCAGGGTTTAGGTTGTTCTCTTAAAGTACTACTGTCACTGTTAATACTAAGACTGGCATGACTCTAAGGAATCCTAGGTAGCGCATAAGTATAAACTAGAAGCATGTACTGAGTCTGGGGTAAAGCTAGGTAGAATTTGAAACCTTAGGGATAGTGGCAGGATATGACAAAAGCAGGTAGATCAGGGTAGAAAGTTAATAAAGACAGTAGGAGTATTAGGCATGTGAAATCAGAAGAAGCTAGATGAGAGGGTAGTTTTAAGCTTAGAAGTGTGTCACAGGACAGCATGGTTATAGATAAGGATATAGGGGAGTCAGTAAGTGGTTAAAGAAGAAGAAACAGCAGCCTAGGAAAGTCCTTAGATTGCTCGAGGACAAGCAAAACCTTAAGTTTGGGGGTGTGTTACGTCTCCAAAAGTGACCTTTTTAGGACTTAATTATCTTAGAAAGATGTTCACTCTTAGGTGTTTTTGATAGCATTTAGCCTAAACCTATGCTTAAATATGAGAATTAGAAGAAGGTAGCTAAATTAGGACTTATGTACAATAGGAAAGAAAAGGGTTGAAAACCGAAGGAAAAGAATGAAAAACAAGTATTGCGATAGCATTGCGGAAACATTGCGGAAACCGCAATGGTTCAAGTGAAAAACGTAAGTTGACTGATCTTTTTTTGTTAATTTCCGTTATTTCAGGGATTCGTTCTTTCTCCTCCATCCATTCTGAAGTACGACGTTGAAGATTGATGGTTCTCCTTGGCCCAAACGCACCTGCAGATTGCTATAAAAGGGGGTCAAAGTCGAGGGTTCAGTCATGATCCGAAAGCGTAGAAGTCTTCTCGCAGTCCATCTTTTCTCCTGTTTTCCTTTGCCGTCTGCTGGTTTGCGAAGCTCAGCTGTTGGAACCCATAATCTGATAGGAAGGAGAGGAGATTCTTCTTCTCTCCCGATTGGATTCATCCAAGCAAGGCTGACCTTTCTCATCCTTCATTCGAGGCGGCTGCAACGAGACATTCGAGCTTGTTTTACTGCTTTCTGCTCTTCATTTCCATTTTCCAGCTTTGTCTTGTTGCTGTTTCTTTTCTAGAAGCTAGATTAGACTATTTCGTTGTGTTCTGTCTTGCTGTTATTTACTTTAAAGCTTTCATTTGTTGAGTCAAACAATCAAGTAATCAAATCTCAATTCTTCATTTCACAGTTTCTTGCCTTTGCACTCTACTGCTTTGCCTTACTGTTTTGTCCTTAAATTCCTCCTAAGCATGTCTGTTTCATCTCTTACTTCTGTTCTATCTACATCCATGAGTAGCTAAATCACTTAGGGGCATGCTAATGACAACACTTTAGGCTAAAAAAACGTGAACCAAGCATGTAGGATAGCTCTCGAAGCATTGATTGTATGTAAGCTTCATCCCACGGGCAATTTCGATTGGCCATCCATTTTGTCCAAAGAACTCCTAACCTCTGGAAGGAGTAAGAGTTCAGGGTCATACTATCATGCTAGCCTTTCAAGGTAACCAGGAAACGACCTAGGAATAGGCGTTTCCCTAGTACAAACCATATTTTTCTGCCTTAACAAGATGCTTAAGACCTTACTTGGACATGAGTAAACTAAAGAATCTAATGCATGAAATCGGAAGATACATGAGAATGAGATAGTTTGATGCATAGAGAGTTGATCCAATGCTTGAGAATCGTGAGAAAAAGCCTATAGGATAGTCGTTAGTAGCCCTTAACTCATCATTTTACACACTTTCGCTGTTACTACAATTGCGGTAAAATTGCTGTTTCCGCAATTCTGCTAAGTTACAATTCTGTCTAGCTGTTTTTGTCTTCATTTATTAATCTCGTCTCTTCTCATTTGAGTTTAGCTTTGACTTGCACTTGTTTATGTTGCTACCCTCTTCGTATTCAGTAGGAAATAGATAATTAAAAACCAATTCTATCCCATCAAATCCACCCCTTCTTTCTTAACTTTACACTTCATGAATAGCTTATAATAAATCTCTGTGGGAAAAAGAATGAAATATACTTACTACTTGCTATAAGACCATGTATGCTTGCATGTTCTGAGTGCTCTCTCTACCTTATTGCTTATTTATTTTAACACATTGAGCACGCAACACCTTTACTGCAGAGACCATTCTAGGAGCTATTTCAGTTTCGGATCCTCTCAACTTAAAACTTCCCCCCACTGGTGGTCTGGACACGACTTTCTTACGATGACAATCAGTGATGGCATGGTTTTTTCAGCCAACCATTCCATACCGAAATTCACATCAAAATTGCTCATGTTTAAGACTACTAGTGTCACATCCAATAAATGATCTGACACTAACACCTGACAAGCCCTTACTTTCTTGCTAGCTAATAAAGACACCCCTGTTGGAGTAGACACCGACAATACAGACCCTAATGGTTCCAACTCCAACTTAGCTTGACTCACAAACAAAGCTGATATGAACGAATGAGTAGAGCCTAAATCGAACAATACTAAGGCATGATGTTCAAGGATATGTAACGTACTTGTCACTAAAACGTTTGAGTTCTCTGCTTCCTTACGAGTAGTTACAAACGCTTTGCCTCTCTGCTGGATTTGCTTACCAACATTCGCATGACTTGGATTTGAAGGTTGTCTTGTATCAAAGGAGTTATCCTTTAAACAACTTGCAGACAAGTGTCCTTCTTTCCCACACTTGTAGCATATCCTCGTACCTGCTAAAAAACGCCCATCGTGGTGCTTCCCACAAGTCTTACACAAAGGTTTATCGTACCTCAGAGGTCGTTGCTGGTTAGTCTGTGATTTCTGAGTCGAAACATGATGGGGTTTAGAAGAAGAGTGTTGAGACTGTTGTGTTCTTGAGAATGAAACTTGATCAAACCTTCTCTTTTGTCCTGAGCTAGACTCTTGTCTAGCAACTACTGAGGGTACACCGGAGGCACTACGATCAATCAACGTGGCTGTTTGAAAAGCTGCTGCATAATCTGATGAGGAAAGGGTCGCAACAATGCCTTGAATTTCTTCCTTCATACCCGAAATAAAACGCTCAGCCTTCTTAGCTTCGGTGTCCACTATGTCTGGGGAAAAACGAGACAACTTAGTAAAGTCTCGCCCTTATTCGTTGTTACGTCTCCAAAAGTGTATATTTTAGGGACTTAGTTGCCATAGAATTGGGTGAACTCTTAAGCGTTTTTGGTAGAATTTAGCCTAAACATGTGCTTTTATATGAGAATTTATAGAATGAAGCTAAATCAGGACTTATGTGTAAAATGAAGGAAAAAGAACAAAAAACAAAGCTAAAGAGTTGAAATTTCCATATTGCAGAAATATTGCGAAAACATTGCTGTCTCAGCAATGTTTTAAGTGAAAATTGTTAAGTTGTCTAACCGTTTGCAATTTTGTTACGATCTTTCAGCCGCCCATTTTTTCTCCTGCTGCCACGTGGAAGGTCGCCGTTCAGAATGGATGGTTCTCCTTGGTTGAAGACTACCTGCAGAACACTATAAAAGGAGGTCAAGGGGGAAGGATAACAACAAGCTTGGAAGCTTAGAACTCCCATCTCAACGCATTTTCTGCTCTTTTCTCTCTTCCGTTTGTTGGCGTGAAGGAATCAGCTGTTGGCATCGATAATCTGAGAGGAAGAAGAGAAGATCCTTCTTCTCTTCTGATTAGATTCATCCCCAAACAAAGTTCCCTTCTCCCTTCATCCGAGGCGCTTGCGGCGAGGGTTCACGCGCACGATTTACCTGCTTTCTGCTACTTTCTGTCTTACCTTTTCGCTACTGATTGTTGCCATTTGCTTTAGTTTGCTACATTGTTTCAATTCGTCTTCGGTTGTTTAGTCTTTATTGTTTTTCAAGCACTACATTTTAAGCTCTGAATCTTACGCAATAGAGAAGTTATTCGCATACTTCGCAACTCTCTTTACTGCTCTCTGTCTTCTTTTGCTGTCATTGAAATTCTATTAAACATGTTTAATCAATCAAGTCTCTCACTCCATCTTCGTCCATGAGTAACTAAACCACATAAGGATCTGCTAATGATGAATCTGTAGGTAGGAATATGTGAATTCAGCATGTAGGATAGTGCCAAGTGCATTGAATGTATGTGTGCTTCATCCCACGAGCAATTTCGATTGGCCATCCATTTTGTCTAAAGAACTCCTAACCTCTGGAAGGAGTAAGAGTTCAGAGTCGTCCATTCATGCTAGCCTTTCATGGTAGCCAGAAAACGACCTAGGAATAGGCGTTTTCCTAGCACAAATCATTAACTTGCTTATATAAATAGATGCTTAAGCCTTACTTGGACATGAGTAAACTAAAGGATCTAATGCATGAAATTGAGAGATACATGAGAATGAGTTAATTTGATGCATGATAAGTTGATCTACTGCTGTAGAATCGTATGAAAAAGCCTATAGAGGAGTCGTTAGTAGCCCTTGTTTCCACACTTTACCCTTAAAACGCTGTTAATACAATTGCTAGAAAATTGCTGTCTGCGCAATTTTCTTAGTTTAAACTTTGCCTTAGTCATTTTCCTTAGCTTTTTGTTTTGCGATTTTATTGCTAGTTAATTGCTTTCTCCGCAATTCTTTTTCTCCTACATTCAAGTTAACCTCTTTACTTGTCTTTGTTTATGCTTGCATATCTCGCACGTTCTTTATTAGTTAGGCACATTAATCCAAATTTTACCCCATTTAAACCATCCTTTCTAATTTAACATCTCACTTCGCTAGTAACTAAGAATAAATCTCTGTGCAAAATCGAATGAAAAAATACTTATTACTTGCTACAAGACCATGTATGCTTGAATGTTCTGAGTGCTCTCACATTGCATTTTAATTTACACATTGAGCACGCAACAAGTTTTTGGCGCCGCTGCTGGGGATTTTGTTTAGTAAACACGAAGTTTGTTAAGTTAGAAACACAAATCTTAATATGTATTGGAACTAATCTATTCTCATTTCTTTTACAGGTACCATCGGGTTAGTTTATGAATGAGCATTCAAGTAGCGATCTAGAGTTCAATCCTGAGCCTGAAAGATTACTTAGGGTCAGAAACAAAGCTAAGAAACGTCTCTTTAAACAACCCCCTGTAACTCAAAACATTGCTGACTCCGCGGAGTCATCGCAACTCCATCAAGTAGAAATGGATAGACCAGTCCCAAACCAAGCACCTACCATTCGCAACCCCATCGAAATAGCGAATGACAAGGATAGTGCCATCCTCTCATACTTAGTTCCCATGCCTGGGGAGCTTAATCCAAGCATTATACGCCCTGAAATTACTGCCAACTCAATCGAGTTAAAGTCAGTAATGTTCGAAATGTTGTCCACTGTGGGACAATTCTTTGGAGTGGAAAACGAGGATCCCCACAATCATCTGAGAAATTTCCTAGGAGTTAGTGGTACCTTCCTTATCCCTGGAGTTTCCCAAGAAGCTTTGAGGCTTTACCTCTTCCCTTACTCATTAAGAGATAAAGCCAAAACGTGGTTAAATTCCTTACCCTCCGGATCTGTTGTCAATTGGACAGATCTGGCTGAGAAATTTCTAGTCAAATACTTCCCACCTGATAGGAATTCCAATTTTCGTGATGATATCATTAAATTCAAACAAGCCGAAAACGAATCCCTTCACGAAGCTTGGACAAGGTTCAAGGACCTTTTGCTTAAATGTCCACACCATGGCATTCCATGGTGTATCCAAATAGAAGTGTTCTTTAAAGGATGCAACCCCAGCACAAGGCAAGTGCTGAATTCTTCAGCTGGAGGTTCCATGCTTTCTAAGAGCTACAATGAAGCCTATGAGATTTTGGAGAAAATCTCAACTTCCCATTGTAGATGGTCAGATGATCCTGTAGAGCCTAGGAGAGCTCAAGACAAGGACGCACTTAGTGCAATGAGTAGCCAAACAAACGCCCTGACCAATCTAAGTTAAACAAATGGCTCAAACCAATCTCCAATCTAGTGTCAACACCGCAGCAGCCATTTCAATGGGCGCACCAAATAGTCAAGGTGAAACACTAATCTGTGGATTCTATGGGGAAGGGCACTTGTATGATTTCTGCCTTGGGAATCCTGCCTCAGTCTGCTATGTTGGAAGTCAACAGCAGCCTAGGAACAACCCCTATTCTAACACCTATAATCCTGGTTGGAGGAACCACCCAAATCTTTCTTGGGGTGGGCAACAAAATGCTAATCAAGCTCAAAACGAACCAAGACCGAGTGGAACACCTGGTTTCACTCAACAAAATAACCAATCCATGTACCAAAAGCCATATAACCAACCAATAGGGTCATCAGTAGAAAATTTACTTAAGGAGTACATTGCGAAAAAGATGCTACCCTACAAAGTCAGCAAGCCACCCTTAGGAGCCTAGAAAACCAAATAGGGCAGTTAGCAAATGAACTAAAAAATAGGCCCTAAGGTAGATTGCCTGCTGACACTGAAGTGCCAAGAAGGGATGGGAAAGAGCAAGTTCAAGCAATTGAACTTCGTAGTGGAAGACCATTGGTGAGCAACAATAGAGAAGCACCAAAGCGAGTAGAGAATGAAGAGTCTAGTGCTCCACTGGATTCTCTGCCAAACCATGATCAACCACCACCAAGCACATCAAGGGTGAGGCTGGAACCTATCATAGAAGAACCAGAAGAAATTCCAAGGGCTCCACCTGTCCTTAGGCGAGTTGAATTGCCTACATATGTGCCACCACCTCCATTCCCTAGAAGGCTGAGAAAAAAACAAGAACAGGAAGTGCACTTTAATAAGTTTTTAGAAATTTTAAAGCAAGTTGTTGTGTGCTCAATGTGTGAAATAAATAAGCAATAAGAAAGAGAGAGCACTCAGAACATGCAAGCATACATGATCTTGTAAGCAAGTAGTAAGTATTTTTTCATTCGTTTTCCCACAGAGATTTATTATTAGCTACTCGTGAAGTGAATTGTTAAGAAACAATGGGTGGATTTGATGGGGTAGAATTGGTTTTAAGTTGTCTAATTTCTAAAGAATATGTAAAGGGTAGCAACATAAACAAGTGCAAGTCAAAGATAAACTCAAATGAAAAGAGAAGAGATTAATAAACGAAGAGAAAAATAGCTAAACAAAATTTTTAACTTAGAAGAATTGCGGAAACAGCAATTCTACCTCAATGTGACTAACAGCGAAAGTGTGTAAAATGGAGAAACAAGGGCTACTAACGACTCCTCTATAGGCATTTTTATACGATTCTCAAGCACTGGATCAACTCACTATGCATCAAACTAACTCAATCTCATGTATCTTCCGATTTCATGCATTAGATTCTTTAGTTTACTCATGTCCAAGTAAGGTCTTAAGCATCTTGTTAAAGCAGAAAGATATGGTTTGTACTAGGAAAACGCCTATTCCTAGGTCGTTTTCTGGTTACCTTGAAAGGCTAGCATGAGTGTATGACTCTGAACTCTTACTCCTTCCAGAGGTTAGGAGTTCTTTGGACAAAATGGATGGCCAATCGAAATTGCCCGTGGGATGAAGCTTACATACAATCAATGCTTCGAGAGCTATCCTACATGCTTGGTTCACGTTTTTTAGCCTATAGTGTTGTCATTAGCATGCTCCTATGTGACTTAGTTACTCATGGATATAGAGAGAACATAAATACTAGATGAAGTACACATGCTTAGAAGAAAGATAAACTTAAAACAGCAAGGTAAAACAGTAGCAGCAATAGATAAGAAGCTGTGAAATAATGAATTGTGCTTTGATTACTTGATTGTTTGAATGAACAAAGGGAAGCTTAAAGTGAATAACATAAAGACAGAAAGCAACGAAATGAGATGAACTAGCCACTAGAAAAGAAACAACAACTAAACAGAGCTGGAAATTAGAAATAAAAGACAGAAAGCAGTAATTGAGCTTGAACGCCTCGTCGCAAATGCCTCGGCTGAAGGGAGAGAAAGGATAGCCTTGGTTGGATGAATCCAATCAGGAGAGAAGATGAATCTTCTCTCCTTCCTATCAGATTGTCGACTCCAACAGCTGAACCTCTCAAACCAACAGACGGAGAAGAAAAACAGGAGAAAAGATGGAGCTGCGAAGAGACTTCTACGCTTTCGGATGATGATCAAACCCTCTACTTTGACCCCCTTTTATAGTAATTTGCAGGTGCGTTTGGGCCAAGGAGAACCATCCATCCTCAACGTCGTACTTCAAAATGGATGGAGGAGAAAGAACGAATCCCTGAAATAACGGAAAATAACAGAAAAAGATCAGTCAACTTACAGATTTCACTTGAAACATTGCGGTTTTAGCAATGTTTCCGCAATGCGCATTTTTCCTTCTTTTACTTCGGTTTTCATTCCTTTTCTTTCCTTTTGCACACAAGTCCTAATTTAGCTACCTTCTTCTAATTCTCATATATAAGCATAGGTTTAAGCTAAATCCTATCAAAAACACCTAAGAGTGTACATCTTTCTAAGCTAAATAAGTCCTAAAAAGGTCACTTTTGGAGACGTAACACAAGTGCATGTGAATATTCCATTTGTAGAGGTTTTGCAATCTATGCCTTCTTATGTTAAGTTTTTGAAGGATATTATTACTAACAGTGAACCTCACTGAGGAGTGCAGTGCGATACTCCAGAACAAGCTACCAAAGAAGGAGAAGGATCCTGGTTCCTTCACCTTACCAGTCGAGTTGGGAGGCAAGCACGTGGGCAGAGCTCTCTGTGATCTGGGAGCCAGCATCAATCTCATGCCCCTGTCACTATTCCGTCAGCTTGGAATAGGGGAAGCACGTCCTACTACTGTCACCTTGCAGCTTGTAGACAGATCCATAGCATACCCTGAGGGTAAGATTGAGGATATTCTTGTCAAGGTTGACAAATTCATTTTGCTTGCAGACTTCATCATTCTGGATTATGAGGCAGACAATGAGGTACCAATCTTACTAGGCAGACCATTTCTAGCCACAGGTAGGGCCTTGATCGATGTCCAGAAAGGTGAGCTCACCATGAGGGTTCATGATGAGGAGGTTAAGTTTAGTGTCTTTAAAGCTCTAAGGTATCCTTCTGATTCTGAATCTTGTGCAAGTATAGATGTAGTAGATTCACTGATGGAAGAACAACTTGAGCATGAACTGTTAATTAAGCATGCTACTGACTATGTACAAATAGATGTAATTGACTTAAACATTGCTGAAATAATGGATATACCTATGGACAAACCTCAGCATGTTTGTATGACTAATGACTTGGCTGAAAGATCCATGAATCCATTAAAACCATCAATTGAGCATCCACCTCTATTAGAATCAAAACCATTGCCTGATCATCTTAAGTATGCATATCTAGGAGAGCATGATACTTTGCCTGTTATCATTTCGTCCAAATTGAGTGAAAAGCATGAAATTGCACTAATATTGCTACTTAAGCAACATAAAAAAGCTATTGCATGGACGATTGCTGATATAAGAGGTATTAGTCCTTCCTACTGCATGCATAAGATACTATTGGAAGAAGAACATACACCTAGGGTAGATCACCAACGTAGGTTGAACCCCTCCATGAAGGAGGTAGTAAAGAAAGAAATCATCAAATGGCTAGATGCAGGTGTAATCTTCCATATAGCCAATAGTCAGTGGGTGAGTCCAATTCAATGTGTGCCTAAGAAGGGTGGAATGACTGTAGTAGTTAATGAGAGTAATGAACTAATTCCAACTAGAACTATTACAGGATGGAGAGTTTGTATGGACTATAGAAAATTAAACAAAGAAACAAAAAAAGATCATTTTCCTTTATCATTTAAAGATCAAATGTTAGATAGGATAGCTGGCCGAGCCTACTACTGCTTTCTAGATGGTTATTCTGGATATAACCAAATTACCATACACCCTGTGGACCAGGAGAAAACAACCTTTACATGTCCCTTTGGAACATTTGCTTTTCGCAGAATGCCTTTTGGCTTATGCAATGCACCAGCAACATTCCAAAGGTGCATGTTGGCCATTTTCTCTGACTTAGATGAATCCATGATAGAAATATTTATGGATGACTTCTCGGTCTTTGGTGATTCTTTTAGTAATTGTTTAGAGAACTTAGGACAAGTCCTAGCTAGGTGTGAGGAGATCAACCTAGTCCTAAATTGGGAGAAATGCCACTTTATGGTTGAAGAAGGAATAGTCCTAGGTCATAGAGTGTCTAGAGCAGGAGTAGAGGTCGATAGGGCCAAGATAGAAATAATAGAGAAGCTAGTGGAACCCCAAAATGTAAAAGCTATTAGAAGTTTCCTAGGTCATGCAGGTTTCTATAGGAGATTTATTAAAAACTTCTCAAAAATCTCTAAACCTTTGTGTGAGCTTCTAGAGCTTAACAAACCATTCATCTTCTCAAAAGAATGTTTCTTAGCATGGACAACACTTAAGGAAGCCTTAGTCAAAGCATCTATTATAGTAGGACCAAATTGGGACTTACCGTTTGAGATGTTGTGTGATGCTAGTGACTATGCAGTAGGGGTCATGCTAGGACAAAAAATAGATAAACTGACACATCCTGTATACTATGCAAGTAAAACTCTGAATGAAGCACAATGTAATTAAACAACCACGGAGAAGGAAATGCTGGCCGTAGTGTTTGCTTGTGAGAAGTTTAGGAATTACATTGTAGGCACTCGAACCATTTTGTACACCGATCACTCTGCACTAAAATATCTAATGAGGAAGGCTGATGCTAAGCCTAGGTTAATTAGATGGGTATTATTGTTGCAAGAGTTTGATCTAGACATTAGAGATAAGAAAGGATGCGAAAATGTAGTTGCTGACCATTTATCTAGATTGCGGCATAATTGCAATAAAATTGCTGAGCCAGCAATTTCTGATGCCTTTGTCGATGAGCATGTCTTTGTGTTAGCACATCGTGATAACGATGAGGAACCTTGGTTTGCGGATATTGCTAACTTCATTGCCTCGCAGGTACTACCAACTTTCAAAGGGGGGCAAGAAAAGAAGAGGTTCCTACATGAAGCTAGGAAGTTCATCTGGGATGATCCTACACTTTACAAGACTTGTGCAGATGGTTTACTAAGGAAGTGTGTATCAGCTGCTGAGGCGAAGTCTGTGCTACAGCATTGCCATACGTCTCCCTATGGTGGACATTTTGGTGGCCAAAGGACGGCTGCAAAGGTGTTCCAGAGTGGCTACTACTGGCCCACGATATTCAAGGATGCACACGACCATTCGCACAGCTGCGATGAATGACAAAGAACAGGTAACCTTAGTCGGAAGGATGAGATGCCTCTCACCTACATCTTAGAATTAGAACTCTTTGATGTGTGGGGCATCGATTTCATGGGACCATTCCCCCCATCTGCAGGTAATCTTTATATACTTGTAGCTGTAGACTATGTATCTAAATGGGTAGAAGCCATAGCATGTCCATCGAATGATGCCAAAACAGTCATTAAGTTTCTTAATAGGCATATTTTCACAAGGTTTGGTACACCCCGTGCTATAATTAGTGATGAGGGAACCCACTTTATTAATAAAGCTATGGAAAAGGTGTTAGCTAAATACAATGTTAGACATAGAGTAGCAACCCCTTATCACCCACACTCAAATGGACAAGCTGAAATATCCAATAGGGAGATCAAAAACATACTTGAAAAAGTGGTCAAACCTAACAGAAAAGACTGGTCTTTTAAGTTGGACGATGCACTTTGGGCATATAGGACTGCATATAAAACACCCCTAGGTATGTCTCCTTCTAGGCTAGTATATGGAAAAGCATGTCATCTTCCCTTCGAATTGGAAATCAAAGAACTGAATTATTGCGTGACCGATGCGGGAACATTGCGGTCTCTGCAATTACATGAGTTAGATGAGCTCAGACATATGTCCTATGAAAATGCTAAAATGTATAAGGAAAAGACTAAAATTTGGCATGATAGTAGACTTAGGATTAAGGACTTTGAGGCCAGCATGTCTTATTATTCAACTCGAGGTTAAGGTTATTTCCAGGCAAACTTAAGTCCAGATGGTCAGGTCCTTTTGTGATAACTAACGTGTTTGTTCATGGTGCTATTGAGATTCGCAACCTCAACCACGGGCAGCCGTTTATGGTCAATGGTGCACGATTGAAGCATTACTACGAGGAAGGAGATGTAAAGACACTCTCGGCCTTCCTCTTATCTGAAGCTTGGGAATCGAATCGAGAGGGGATGAGTGACCACTGTGCTCATCCAGCAGAAGGCTATGCCTTAGTTTTTATTTCCCGTATTTTTCGGTTTGTGTTTTAGTTGTTTATTTGTAATTTTATTTACGGAATTTGTTTTAATTAGGTGAATTTTAATGGGAGATCTTTAAGAGGAGATCAAGGAGATGAATCAAGGGGAGAAGATCCACGAAAAAAATCTGGCTGAATCAAGGATTTGATTGCTGAATATTGCAACTTAAAATCAAGAAATATCCCAACGGCTATGCGAATTTATTGCGAAGAAGTTGCTGAGTCCGCAACAGAATAGAGCCGTTGGAATACACTCGATTACAAATAGCCATCAGATGATCCGTGCCCTCTACGTTTTTGTTAATCCGTTGGACCTCCAAATTCAATCTTCTTCTTCCTCTGCATCTCCTACCTTCAGACCTTCCAAGAACGACAATGGTATCCACACGGACAGATCGCTCCACACCAAAGAAGAAGTCACCTGACGCAGAAGAAGCTGCGAGGGAGGCGCTGCTTGCCTTAGCAGATGCCGATGCTGCGCAGCCCTCACGGCCTCCGAAGCTACTCGTGCGACGAAAGAAGTGGAAGGTAGTGACTGCGATCCCTGCTGGTCCGTCTGAACCAGTAGGTACACCCAAGAAAAGAAAGTGGACGGTCGCGGTGGAGGATGCACCGATCAAAGAGAAGACTCCCACCGAGGAGAGTCATGGGAGTGGCCGCCCATCCTATGAGACGGCCAGACAGAGCCCTGAACCATCTCCTTCCCCGCAGACGCCCGAGCACGAAGCCCCACCTGAAGAGCACCAAGACTCAGTGCCAAGTGAAGAAGCGGCTGAGGACGAGGAGGTCTTTTCCCCCTTGAGGGAAGTCAGTATTGACAGCCCTGCGGAGGGGGGAAGCAAAGAATCCATGGACGAGACATTGGGGGATTGCCTCCAGCAGATCACCTCCAAGGCACGCCTCAAGAAGAGGGTCCCTGTAATCGTGAAAGCCAAACGACCGAAAGCCTCCAAGCGAGCCAAGAAGAAGAAGGTCAGATCTGAACCTTCTTTAAAGAAATTAAAGGTTGAGGCTGCTGAATCGGCTAAGGCAAAAGAGAAGGGGAAGAAGAAGATGTACCCTGAGGATGAACCTCAAGCTGAGAGGTTTGTCTCACAAGAAGCAGAGGCCAAGAGCCTTGATAACTCCATTTTGGAGCTATTAAATGCTTCCTAATTATAGCTAAAGTCCGCTTTCAATTGATTAAATATATCTGTTTTGTAGGAGAAAAGCGGCAAAGAGCTCGTGCGTCCGTTGGGCTTGTTCGAGTGCTTAAAGCAGAGTTTTAGCGCCCCGGGAATGCATCGGGAAGAGGGGAACTTGTTCCGTGAAGAAGCGGGCCAAAACTGCCTTGGAGAGGCAAAGCTTCAGCCCCAAACCCGAGAGCCAGCGTCGAGCTATAGCGTCGAGTCGCTGGCTTGACGCTGGAAAAACCCGAGAGCAAGCGTCGAGTGATAGCGTCGAGACGCTAGCTCGACGCTGCCCTGGCGTCGCGACCCTGCTTGGCGTCGAGACGCTCCGGAGGAGGCGCGCGCTGGAATTTCATCGGGGCAGCGTCGCGACGCTGGCCTTGCGTCGCGACGCCATCGCGAGCGCGCGCGGATTACTTAGGGCACAGCGTCGAGACGCTGGCCTAGCGTCTCGACGCTACGACGATTACAGCAGCTAAAAGACGATTTTCCTGCACATTTTTTTATCATCTTCTCCTTCATCTCTCTACGGATTTTGCTCATTTTGGTCTTCTTCTTCCCCATTTTCTCTCTATTTTTCGTGGAGCTCCGCCATTGTTGGCATGCTTGTGAGCTCCACTCTCCATTGTAATAGGTAGATGAACTCTTCCATGGTCGTTGGTGGAGCGAGATTGACGAACCGCGCCATGAGCGGCTAAGGTAAGGGTGACGGTTTGGGATTTGTTTAGGGGAATTTTGTTAGACAATTTAGCTTTGATAATCTGAGTTTTGATATGCACATTGGTTCTGTTTACTTTGCATTTATCTACTTTGGTTAATCCAACGCGCATGTTAAAATACGCCGATTGACACTCGAGTAGTTTCGCATGTTGTGTATGTTAAAGAGTAGCGATGTCGTGCCTCTCACTGCTCGACTAAGTAACACAGGTAGATAGAATTAAATCGAAGTATCGGGTCGGGTTGGAAAATTGTTGATTGCATACAGCGTTTGCGGGCAATCTACTAGCAATTAGAATTCACGCTCGAATGTTCGTCGCGGTTAGCTAGTGACTGTCTAAATTTACTTTGGGGCTGATCACCTTGACGTAGGATTAGATAAAGTGTAATTAGAACTGTGTGGTCTAATAAAAATCCATGGAGTCGGCTACTTTGGGGCTTCTCTGGTAGTCGTCCGCGTGTTCAGTAAATTGAATTCCATGTTAATAGAATTAAATGATAAGTTTAATTTGTCTAACAATTGATCCCGAGACTCCCCAAACCGTGCACACGTTCTCTACATATTATTCTTCCTTCGTTAGCTTTCTTACTATTTCTCTTGCATGACTAAAACCCCCCGTTACCAATTAATCAATAAAATCCCAGTTTCACTAGTAAATTCAATCTTCCTATTCCTTGGATCGACCCTGTTACCACTAGCTGCAAAGCCTTGGTCATAGGCTTTATAAATCGTATTTTGGCAAGCCTCGACAGCTTGAGATTAAGTGGATATTCAAAAATCCGCCCACCAAAATTGGCGCCGTTGCCGGGGATAGGCAATTGATTGAATTTATGATTGAAGTTTGAATTTGATTTATTGATGGTTGACTGAAAAAATTTTCTTGTTTGTAATTTGTATGTTTAGATTTTTGTTTGTGTATGACCCGTTCCTCTGAAGGTAGTTTGCAGTTTATCCCTGAGATTGACAGAGAGGAGCGGCGGTTACGGAGAGAGGCCCGTGAGGGGCAAGGAACGTTGGAAAGAGAAGAAGGCAATCCCTTCTTATTTGACGAGATGGTGCAAGGTGATGCGCCACGGACGCTTAAGCAGCTGGCAGCGCCAGACCTGAACCTGCAGCCTTTGTGCATTAACTACCCCATGGTAGCAGGTAACTTCGAGTTGAAATCTGGTTTAATTCACCAGTTACCTTCTTTCCATGGAAACGCAGGTGAGGACGCGAACAAACATCTGATGGAGTTCCATTGCGTCTGCGCGGGGATGAAGCCCGCAGGAGTCACGGAGGAGCAACTGAATATGAGGGCATTCCCCTTCACGCTCAAGGACAAAGCCAAGGATTGGCTGTACTATTTGCCTTCCGGATCCATCACCACGTGGCAGGATATGAAGCGGGTATTTTTGGAGAAATACTTTCCCGCATCCTTAGCCACCACTCTGCGGAAGAGGATATATGGGATCACCCAGGATGTCGGTGAGTCCCTGCACGAATACTGGGAACGCTTCGGGCGCCTGTGCGCGAGCTTCCCACATCATCAGATTGCCGATCAGTTATTGATTCAGTATTTTTATGAGGGGATGACGCCCCATGACCGGCTGATGATCGATGCAGCGAGTGGAGGGGCACTGATTGACAAGACCCCAGTTGAGGCCAAGCAGTTGATTGCAAACATGGCTACAAACTCGCAGCAATTCGGTATTCGGGGACAAGGCCAAGTGCACAGCGTGGCTCAGAGCCACGAGATGACTGAAATGAGGGCCCAGGTGGCCGAGATAGGCAGCATGTTAAAGAAAATAGTTGGAGGACACCGTGAGGATGCGGAGGTCAACGCGATCGGGGGGTATGCTTCCAACCCAAGGAAGTACGACCCATATGCAAACACTTACAACCCCGGTTGGCGCGACCATCCTAATTTCAGCTATGGGAATAGGGAAGGACAAACTCGTTTCCAAGGCCAATCCCAGGATAGGCCTAATTCTTCCACCCAGGCTCAAGCCTCGAGCTCCTCCAGCTCGCTTGAAGAGATGGTAAGGACCATCGTGACTAGCACCAGCCAGTTTCAGAAAGAGGCTCGAGAAGAGCTTAATTCTCACAAGGCAGAGCTGCAGAATTTGAACAAGCAGCTGACACAGATGGCGGTGTCTATTAGTAAGATTGAGAGCAAGAGCTCGGGGAAGCTTCCTTCCCAAACTATAGTAAACTCATGTGAAAACGTGAGTGCCATTCAGCTGCGCAGTGGGAAGTCACTTTCCACCAGAGCTGCGAAGGAAGCCACGGACAGCCTGAACAAGTCCGCCCCGACTGCTCCTGAGATTCAGAATTTGAGAAAAGATGAGAAGGTCAGTGTACCTGAGGATGTTACCAGAGCACCGTTCCCGAGTCGGCTTGTGAAGCCTACTTTTGAGACCGAGGATGCGGAGGTCCTTCGAACCTTCCAAAAGGTGGTGGTCAACATCCCACTTCTTGAGGCCGTAAGCCAAGTGCCAAAATACGCCAAGTTTCTCAAGAAGTGGTGCACGAGTAAGAGAATGTCGAGAAAAAGCGACGAGACGAAGAAAGAAACCGTCTCCGCAATCTTCCAAGGTAATCTTCCACCGAAGTGCATCGATCCTGGTATGTTTTCTATCCCATGCACTATCGGTACTAAATTCATTGAAAATGCCATGTTAGATCTCGGTGCCTCGATTAATGTCATGTCTTATGATGTTTTTAATAAACTTGAATTGTGTACTTTAATCGAGTCCAATATAGTTGTCCAACTAGCCGATCGATCTTATGTGCATCCCTTAGGGAAGGTTGAGGATATTTTAATCAAAGTGAAGGACTTACTGTTTCCATGCGATTTTTATGTGCTGAATATGAATGAGAATTCTTCGCATGTTTCCTCTTCTATTTTGTTAGGCCGCCCATTTATGAAGACCGCTAAGGTCAAGATAGATGTTGATAGGGGTGCCTTATCTGTAGAATTTGATGGAATGGTGAATGAATTTATTATAAATGCATCAAAGTCGTCTGTGACTTTTGGAAATGTGTCTGTTGTTGAGCATGTTGAGAATGGGAATCTACCCTCGCGCTTGAGGGATGGTTCCCATGTCTCAGTTAAAATTTCTGATTTAAATTTGTTTGATGATACTGCTGGTTTTTGCACTAACACTTCTTATATTCACGTGCCCGAGGCACGAAGAGTGCAAAATATTTTTCAGGTGGATGGTAGGAAAGGTGTGGCCAAGGACAAGTATGGATCGTCCCCCGCACCTACAGACTATGGATGAGTCTGTTGAGAGAATACAGTCGAGCAACCGACTTTAAAAATTCTGCGCTTCTCGGAGGCACCCGAGCGATGGACTGTTTTTATGCTTTAGTTTAGTTTTATTGCTTTTTAGATTAATTTAGTATTAATTAGCTTGCTGTTTTTTTTAAGAATCGAAGAAGAGAATGCAATTTTGGGCTCTGATGCGTTCGTGCGCCGTTTCCTCGCCCTCGCCAGCTTCACAAAGAGTCAGGGAAGTGTATTTCTTCTTCCCTTTTACTTCGTTGTATCTGACTGGTTGGCATTGAGGACAATGCCAAATTTTGAAGTTGGGGGTGGAGTAGTCCGACGGATATGCATGTGTAGTTTGTTGAGAAGTGTTGCAAAGATATTGAAGTGCTTGGGACTCTGTTTATTGTTTTCTGACTGTGATAGCCTAGGAAATGCATGTTGGAAATCTGAGCATGTTCATAATCGAGTTTTTGCATGAGTTTTGTGTTTATTAGGTTCATGTCAAAAATTTTAAAATTTTTTCTTTTGCTCTCTTGCACTTATCGCGCACTTAGCAACTCTCCCTAGATTCCGTAAGCTTTGTTTATCGCATGTTTAGCTAATTCTCGTTGTCACCCCGAAAGGCACCCTTAGGTAGCTTGTTGCATGAGAGTTAGTAGTTAGTTAATTGAGAAAGCATGTGCTTAGCCTAGTATAAAAAAAAAATAGAAAAGCATGTTTGGTAGAAAATTCCTCTTGAGGCGCTCCTCCTTCTTATTAGCGCTTAAAAGAAGTGAGCGTCAGTCCTTAAAAACGTGAAGCTTTGGCCAAAGTTTGACGTGTTAGGCAGCTCGAGTAGGAAAGAAAAAGAAACAAAAAGTTGGTTTAAAGAACCCAAATAAAAGAGTACAAAGTACTTTTGAAAAGAAAGAAAAAGAATGAGAAAATAATTATGTCTCTTAATTTTCTTCTCTCTCTCGTGTAAGTCAAGTGTAGCTGTTCTTAAACGCTAGAAGTAGGGGGAAAATGGGATGTGCGTTGCATGTAGGTTTTCCAGGTTTACGTGAGTTTAGGAGTGGTTTTGCTAGCACACACACACGTTAGGGGGCAAGAGTTAATTTTTGATATGTCCTAGTTAATACATGAACAAAATGCTTCCATGATTATGCTCGTGTTTAAATTTCAATATGCATGGAGGTTTGAGTTAGAATGCATGTAAGCGCGTCCTTAGAGTCAATGTCTTTGTAATGCTTGCTCGAGGACTAGCAATGTTTAAGTTGGGGGTGTTTGATAACTCCATTTTGGAGCTATTAAATGCTTCCTAATTATAGCTAAAGTCCGCTTTCAATTGATTAAATATATCTCTTTTGTAGGAGAAAAGCGGCAAAGAGCTCGTGCGTCCGTTGGGCTTGTTCGAGTGCTTAAAGCAGAGTTTTAGCGCCCCGGGAATGCATCGGGAAGAGGGGAACTTGTTCCGTGAAGAAGCGGGCCAAAACTGCCTTGGAGAGGCAAAGCTTCAGCCCCAAACCCGAGAGCCAGCGTCGAGCTATAGCGTCGAGACGCTGGCTCGACGCTGGAAAAACCCGAGAGCAAGCGTCGAGTGATAGCGTCGAGACGCTAGCTCGACGCTGCCCTTGCGTCGAGACCCTGCTTGGCGTCGAGACGCTCCGGAGGAGGCGCGCGCTGGAATTTCATCGGGGCAGCGTCGCGACGCTGGCCTTGCGTCGCGACGCCATCGCGAGCGCGCGCGGATTACTTAGGGCACAGCGTCGAGACGCTGGCCTAGCGTCTCGACGCTACGACGATTACAGCAGCTAAAAGATGATTTTCCTGCACATTTTTTTATCATCTTCTCCTTCATCTCTCTACGGATTTTGCTCATTTTGGTCTTCTTCTTCCCCATTTTCTCTCTATTTTCCGTGGAGCTCCGCCATTGTTGGCATGCTTGTGAGCTCCACTCTCCATTGTAATAGGTAGATGAACTCTTCCATGGTCGTTGGTGGAGCGGGATTGACGAACCGCGCCATGAGCGGCTAAGGTAAGGGTGACGGTTTGAGATTTGTTTAGGGGAATTTTGTTAGACAATTTAGCTTTGATAATCTGAGTTTTGATATGCACATTGGTTCTGTTTACTTTGCATTTATCTACTTTGCTTAATCCAACGCGCATGTTAAAATACGCCGATTGACACTCGAGTAGTTTCGCATGTTGTGTATGTTAAAGAGTAGCGATGCCGTGCCTCTCACTGCTTGACTAAGTAACACAGGTAGATAGAATTAAATCGAAGTATCGGGTCGGGTTGGAAAATTGTTGATTGCATACAGCGTTTGCGGGCAATCTACTAGCAATTAGAATTCACGCTCGAATGTTCGTCGCGGTTAGCTAGTGACTGTCTAAATTTACTTTGGGGCTGATCACCTTGACGTAGGATTAGATAAAGTGTAATTAGAACTGTGTGGTCTAATAAAAATCCATGGAGTCGGCTACTTTGGGGCTTCTCTGGTAGTCGTCCGCGTGTTCAGTAAATTGAATTCCATGTTAATAGAATTAAATGATAAGTTGAATTTGTCTAACAATTGATCCCGAGACTCCCCAAACCGTGCACACGTTCTCTACATATTATTCTTCCTTCGTTAGCTTTCTTACTATTTCTCTTGCATGACTAAAACCCCCCGTTACCAATTAATCAATTAAATCCCAGTTTCACTAGTAAATTCAATCTTCCTATTCCTTGGATCGACCCTGTTACCACTGGCTGCAAAGCCTTGGTCATAGGCTTTATAAATCGTATTTTGGCAAGCCTCGACAGCTTGAGATTAAGTGGATATTCAAAAATCCGCCCACCAAGCCTCGAATTAAAGAAGAAGGAGCTCCTCCACGAACGGGGCTTTCTTGATTCGTTGGCGGACCTGCCGCAATTCTTGCACGCAGGGATCACAAACCATGGTTGGGAAGAGATGTGCAGACCGCCCATTCCCGCCTACCCCAACATGGTGTATGACTTCTACGCCAACCTCACACACCTTGACGCATGCCTGTCCACGGTGAGGGGGGTAGAGGTAGACTTCTCTGCCAATGCCATCAATGAAGCCTACGGCCTCAAAGAGTACTCCCATTCTGACTATGCCAAGATTGTTTCTCCCCATCTGAGGCAGTCCTAGAAGAGGCCTTGCACATGATCGGCAAGCCAGCGGCATCGTGGGCGGTGTCAAGGAACGGGAAGCACACCCTGATGAGTGCAACTCTGCGAGACAAAGCGGCCGTCTGGTTCTCTTTTGTGCGCAGGCGTCTCTCTCCTGTGACCCATGAGACTACCATAAACCAGGGGAGATCATTGCTGCTGTACGCTATTATGCGGGGCCTCACCATTGACGTTGGGGAAGTCATTGCCGCCTCCATTGCCGACTGCTCAAAGAAAGGTAAGGGTCAGCTATTTTTCCCGAATACCATAACTAAATTGTGCCTTCGTGCAGGGGTACCAATGGAGAAGAACGAGAAGCAGTTGGCGTACACAGGCCATCTGGAGCTGCCCACCATCTTGAGGATGCGAAGGAGGGGCAACATGGAATTTGAGCTGGACGGCCTGGCTGCTGCTCAATCACTATCCATGGCGTGCTTGATGGACCTGCAGCACAAGATGGCTCAGTGGGCTGCATATGCACAAGCTAGGGACAAGGATGTGGCTGACCAGCTGGGGTGCATCTTCCCTGCCTTCCCTACTGACTTGTTGAAGCCATGGGCGCCTCCTAGAGAAAGGAGAGATGAGGATGAGGAGGATTGAATGCCAGCTTGAACGGCATTCGAGGGAGTTTTCTGATCCCTCTTGAAAAAATCTGCTTTTCTGTGATTTTTGAATTCTGTTTCAGAAAAATGCTTGATCTGTTTTAAATTGTTCTTTTGTTTGTTTAGGTTAGTGTAGTTAGGTTGATGGTTTCTGAGTAGTTAGCTTAGTTAGTTTACTTGTTTTATGTAGTGGATGATAACTGAAAATAGCATGTTAGGAGCCTTGATCACTGATACATATGCTCTGTAGGTTTATTGCGGATTCTTTGCGGAGTCCGCAATGTTTTGTTAGTTTTTCGCATGCTATTGGATGAATATTTGTTGGGCTGTCTCTGTTTAATTTTCGATATCTTGCTGCTTTATTTGACTTCAACATGTGACCTATTTGTGCGCATGCTGGATGAGTGTCTTAGTACACCTTTGACAGTTTAAATTAGCTCCCTTAAATTGCTCAGCATGCCCCTCTTTAAGCCCTGAAGCATGCTGTTTTTACAAAGATTATGCACTTGACTCCACAGGGAGATGACTAGGAGTTTTAAGTTCTGTTTGTTTTGCCTTAGACTAGATGCTTCTAGGACAAGTTTGGGGGTGTGCCACCTCAGACTCTCATTGGGGAAAATGAGAAGTTTAAGTTTGGGGGAGGTAGCCCTAGGCCTAGGAACATTCTTCTATCCCTTTTAAACATAAGCATTCTTTTCCTTGAAAAAAAAATGAACTGAAACAAAAATAAAAAGAATAAAGAGTAGTGTCTCTCTTGAGGTTGCTGAGTAAAAAAAACAAGAACAGGAAGTGCACTTTAATAAGTTTTTAGAAATTTTAAAGCAAGTTGTTGCGTGCTCAATGTGTGAAATAAATAAGCAATAAGAAAGAGAGAGCACTCAGAACATGCAAGCATACATGATCTTGTAAGCAAGTAGTAAGTATTTTTTCATTCGTTTTCCCACAGAAATTTATTATTAGCTACTCGTGAAGTGTATTGTTAAGAAAGAATGGGTGGATTTGATGGGGTAGAATTGGTTTTAAGTTGTCTAATTTCTAAAGAATATGTAAAGGGTAGCAACATAAACAAGTGCAAGTCAAAGATAAACTCAAATGAAAAGAGAAGAGATTAATAAACGAAGAGAAAAATAGCTAAACAGAATTTTTAACTTAGAAGAATTGCGGAAACAGCAATTCTACCGCAATGTGACTAACAACGAAAGTGTGTAAAATGGAGAAACAAGGGCTACTAACGACTCCTCTATAGGCATTTTTATACGATTCTCAAGCACTGGATCAACTCACTATGCATTAAACTAACTCAATCTCATGTATCTTCCGATTTCATGCATTAAATTCTTTAGTTTACTCATGTCCAAGTAAGGTCTTAAGCATCTTGTTAAAGCAGAAAGATATGGTTTGTACTAGGAAAACGCTTATTCCTAGGTCGTTTTCTGGTTACCTTGAAAGGCTAGCATGAGTGTATGACTCTGAACTCTTACTCCTTCCAGAGGTTAGGAGTTCTTTGGACAAAATGGATGGCCAATCGAAATTGCCCGTGGGATGAAGCTTACATACAATCAATGCTTCGAGAGCTATCCTACATGCTTGGTTCACGTTTTTTAGCCTATAGTGTTGTCATTAGCATGCCCCTATGTGACTTAGTTACTCATGGATATAGAGAGAACAGAAATACTAGATGAAGTAGACATGCTTAGAAGAAAGATAAACTTAAAACAGCAAGGTAAAACAGTAGCAGCAAAAGATAAGAAGCTGTGAAATAATGAATTGTGCTTTGATTACTTGATTGTTTGAATGAACAAAGGGAAGTTTAAAGTGAATAACATAAAGACAGAAAGCAACAAAATGAGATGAACTAGCCACTAGAAAAGAAACAACAACTAAACAGAGCTGGAAATTAGAAATAAAAGACAGAAAGCAGTAATTGAGCTTGAACGCCTCGTCGCACATGCCTCGGCTGAAGGGAGAGAAAGGATAGCCTTGCTTGGATGAATACAATCAGGAGAGAAGATGAATCTTCTCTCCTTCCTATCAGATTGTCGACTCCAACAGCTGAACCTCTCAAACCAACAGACGGAGAAGAAAAACAGGAGAAAAGATGGAGCTGCGAAGAGACTTCTACGCTTTCGGATGATGATCAAACCCTCTACTTTGACCCCCTTGTATAGTAATTTGCAGGTGCGTTTGGGCCAAGGATAACCATCCATCCTCAACGTCGTACTTCAAAATGGATGGAGGAGAAAGAACGAATCCCTGAAATAACGGAAAATAACAGAAAAAGATCATACAACTTACAGATTTCACTTGAAACATTGCGGTTTTAGCAATGTTTCCGCAATGCTGCCGCAATGCGCATTTTTCCTTCTTTTACTTCGGTTTTCATTCCTTTTCTTTCCTTTTGCACATAAGTACTAATTTAGCTACCTTCTTCTAATTTTCATATATAAGCATAGGTTTAAGTTAAATCCTATCAAAAACACCTAAGAGTGTACATCTTTCTAAGCTAAATAAGTCCTAAAAAGGTCACTTTTGGAGACGTAACACACCCCCAAACTTAAGGTTTTGCTCGTCCTCGAGCAATCTAAGGACTTGTTTAGGCTGCTGTTGCATCCTCTTTAACCACTTACTGACTCCCCTACATTTCTATCTATAGCAGTGCTGTCCTGTGACACACTTCTAAGTTTACAACTAACCTTTTATATTGCTTCTTCTGACTTTGCATGCCTAATACTCCTGCTGTTTCATTAACTCCCTACGACTGATCTACTTGCTTCTGTCATATTGTGCATCTATCCCTAAGGTTTCAAATTCTACCTAGCTTTACCCCAGACTCAGTACATGCTTCTAGTTTTTATTTTTGAATTACCTAGGATTCCTTAGAGTCATGTCAGTCTTAGTATTAACAGTGACAGTAGTACTTTTAGAGAACAACCTAAACCCTGGCATCACTACATTGGACATACATTCATCTCCCTAAACAACCCTACAAGTTACCACTTTGTGCTCAGCTAATTGAGGATCAGAGTTCTTTTTATTCAGGACATCTAAGCCACAAAGCTGCAACTCCTAGGTATACAATCTTCTTCCCTATTTCTTCCTTTTTCTTTCTTTCTTACCTTGGTGGAGCCTCTCCTTGGGTTGCCTTTTGATGCAACGCCACTTGTGGGTTACACACTTGGCACTGATTACTCAGCAACTTTGAGAAAGACACCCCTCTTTATTCTATTTTTCATTTTTTTTTTCAGCTCATCATTTTTTTGTAAAGGAGAAGAAGAATGCTTATGCTTTAAGGGAGAGAGGAATGTTCCTAGGCCTAGGGTGGCCTCCCCCAAACTTAAACTACTCATTGTCCCCAATGAGTGTCTGAGGTGGCACACCCCCAAACTTATCCTAGAAGCATCTAGTCTAAGGTAAAACAAAGAGAATCTAAAAGCCCTAGGCATAGACAGAACATTCTAAAAGTAAATATCACAGCAGCAGAAATTCGTAAAAACAGGCAGGTAAGGACTTAAAGCTATGCATGCTGAGCACTTTTAAGAGGCTAATTTAAACTATCAAAGGTGTCTTATGACACTCATCCAACATGCATTTAGATAAGCTATATAAGGCAGTCAAGATAGCAGCAAAAGACAGAATTTAAACAGACCCAGCCTAGCTAAACAATCAGTCAAAAACTTGCATTTACTAATAAAAATTGCGGATTCCGCAATTATTTCGCAATAGATACAGGGCAGATATATCAGTGATCAGGGCCCCTATGCATGCTTTTTCCAGTCATTCAAGCTATACAAAAATGAAACTAAACTAATCTACCTATTCAGCTACCATCAGACTACACTAAACAAATTAAGATATGAAAACTAAAGAACTAAAACAGATCAAAATATTAACTCAAAACAGCATAATTCACATGGTTCAACAAAAAGCAGTTTGTTTTTTTTTCTTATTTTAAGGGAACAACAATACTCCCTTGAGTGCCTAGCACTCAGATATCTTCCTCATCATCATTCCTTCTTGGCCTTGGAGGCGCCCATGGAGTCATTAGGTTCGTGGGGAATTCAGGAAAGATGCATCCCAATTGGTCAGCAACCTCCTTGTCCCTTGCCTGCGCATATGTGGCCCATTGAGCCATCCTCTTCTGCAGATCCATCAGGCAGGCCATGGACAGCGACTGAGCAGCAGCCAGGCCATCCAGCTCGAACTCCATGTTCCCCTTCCTTCGCATCCTCAAGCCTGTAGGGAGCTCTAAGTGCCCCGTGTAGGCCAGCTGCTTTTCCATTCGCTCGATTGGTACCCCTGCACGTAAGCAGAGCTTAGTAATTGTATTAGGAAAGAAAAGTGGACCCTTACCCTTTTTGGCGCAGTCAGCAATTGAAGCTGCAATGACCTCGCCCACGTTGATTGTGAGACCTCGCATGATCGCGTAGACCAGCAGCGATCTGCTTTGGTTGATGGTGGTCTCATGGGTCACTGGGGACAACTTCCTCCGTATGAAGGAAAACCAGACAACCGCCTTGGCTGTGAGGTTGGCACTCATGAGAGTGTGCCTCCCATTGCGCGATATTGTCCACGATGCCTCTGGCTGGCCAATGATCCGAATTGCCTCCTCCAGGACAGTTTCTGTTGGCTCATCAACGATCCTTGCATAATCAGTGTGTTTTTGACCCTTGAGGCCATAGGCTTCGTTGATCGCCTTCGCTGAGAAGTCCACCTCAACCCCTCTGACCACAGACAGGCCATCCTCAGGATTCATCAAATTGGCGTAAAAATCATACACCATACTGGAGTAGGCGGGATTGGGTGGTCTGCACAGCTCCTCCCAGCCGTGATTCGTGATCCCTACGCGCAAGAATTGCGGCAGGTCTGTGAGGGCGTCTAGGAATCCCTTCTCGTGCAGCAGTTCCCTCTTCCTCAGCTCAGTGCCTCTGGACTCAGCATCAGAGGACACGTACTTCACTAATTGAGGCTCATCTTCAGGGTAAAGCTTGGCTTTCCCTTTGTCTTTCGGTTTGGCTGACTCAGCAGCCTCAATCTTGAGCTTCTTCAGAGACGGCTCATCACTCCCCTTCTCTGATAAAGGCGCCCTCCTGGATTTCTTTTTCTTGGACTTCTTTGGCCGTTTGGCCTTGACAACCTTGGTTGCCTTCTTCTTCAACCTTGCCTTGGTTGTGATCTGCTGGAGGCAATCCCCCAGTGTCTCGTCCATCGAATCATCCCTCTGCGCAGGGCTCTTAGGGCTGGCTTCCCTCAAAGGAGAGAAGACCTCTTCTTCCTCAGCTTCCTCACTACCCTGCGTCGATTCTTGATGCACTCCATATGGAAATTCAGGGTCAGGTTGTGGGGAAGTGGGTGATGCTTCAAGGCTCTGCGCCAGTGGTGTGTGTTCAGAGCTCTGTGGCGATGGCGAAAGCTCAGGGCTTCGCGCTGGTGGCGATGGCGAAGAGCTCTGCTTGGCTGACTCGTGTGACCGACGGCCACTTTCTTGACTCTCCACAGAGGGAGTCTTTTTCTTGCTTGCTTCTTCGGCCACCGCCATGCTCCACTTGCGTTTCTTGGGTGTTCCTGCTGGTTCAGAGGGTCCAGCAGGTATCTCCGTAACTACCTTCCACTTCTTCTTGCGGATAGGCAGTTTGGGGAGTCGTTCAGTGCGCGCAGCCTCAGCATCTGCAAGGGCAAGAAGTGCTTCCCTCGCAGCAATTTCAGCGTCGTCAACCCTCTTCTTGGACGCAGACCTTTCAGCTCTCGTTAGCAGCATTGTTGAATCGTGGGAATCTGGGAAGCGGAATTGCAGATGAAGAGAAAGACAGATTTCTTGGAGTTCAGAGAATGGGAGAAGCGTACGGATCAGCGCGCTTCCAACGACTATAAGTAATGATAGAAATCCCAACGGCTATTTCCGTTGCGGATTTTGCAAATCCAGCGCAATTTTAGTGACCGTTGGAGATTTTCTGAGTTTAAATGCCAATCTTCTCTCAACTGAATCTTTGATTTGGCCCAATATCTCCCTCGATTTTTTATCTTGATTTGATCTCCTTGATTCCCTCTATCGATTCCCTATTAAAAGAGATAAAATAAACATCAAATTCATAATTAAATTCATACAAAAATATACACAAACAGTAACCGGAAAAATAGCAAAAAATAAACTAAGGCATGAGCCTCGCATGGACGAGCACAGTAATCACTCGTCCTCTCTCGTTCTTATTTTCACGTTTCAGTCAAGAGGAAGGCCGAGAGAGTCTTCACATCTCCTTCCTCATAGTAGTGTTTCAATCTTGCACCATTAACCATGAACGGTTGCCCTTGCTGCAGGTTCTTAATCTCGATTGCACCATGAACAAACACGTTAGTTATCACAAAAGGCCCTGACCATCTGGACTTAAGTTTGCCTGGAAATAATTTCAATCGTGAGTTAAATAATAAGACAAGCTGGCCTTTCTTAAAGTCCTTAATCCTAAGTCTACTATCATGCCAAATCTTGGTCTTTTCCTTATACATTTTAGCATTTTCATAGGACATATGTCTAAGCTCATCAAGCTCATGTAATTGCAAAGACCGCAATGTTCCCGCATCGGTCACGCAATAATTCAACTCTTTTAGTGCCCAAAATGCTTTAATTTCTAATTCGAATGGTAAGTGACATGCTTTTCCATACACAAGTCTATAAGGAGACATACCTAGGGGTGTCTTATATGCAGTCCTATATGCCCAAAGTGCATCCTCGAGTTTAAACGACCAATCTTTTCTATTGGGTTTGACCACTTTTTCTAGTATGTTTTTAATCTCCCTATTTGAAATTTCAGCTTGTCCATTCGAATGTGGGTGATAAGGGGTGGCTACTCTATGTCTAATATTATACTTAGCCAACACTCTCTCCATAGATTTATTAATAAAATGTGTCCCTTCATCACTAATTATAGCACGAGGTGTTCCAAATCTAGTAAAGATATGTCTATGCAAGAATCTTATGACTGTTTTGGCATCATTATTGGGACATGATATGGCCTCTACCCACTTAGATACATAGTCTACTGCTACCAATATGTAAAGGTTACCTGATGATGGGGGAAATGGTCCCATGAAGTCGATGCCCCACACATCAAAGAGCTCCAACTCTAAGATGTAAGTGAGAGGCATCTCATCCTTTCGGCTAAGGTTACCTGTTCTCTGGCATTCATCACAGCTGTGTGCATAGTTGTGGGCATCCTTGAAGTTTGTTGGCCAATAGTAGCCACTCTGGAACACCTTTGCAGCTGTTCTCTGACCACCAAAATGTCCACCATAGGGTGCTGTATGGCAGTGCTGCAGCACAGACTTCGCCTCAGCAGCTGAAACACACTTCCTTAGCAGACCATCAGCACATGTCTTGTAAAGTGTGGGATCATCCCATATGAACTTCCTAGCTTCATGCAGGAACCTCTTCTTTTCTTGTCCTCCCTTGAAAGTTGGTAGTACCTGCGATGCAAGGAAGTTAGCAATGTCAGCAAACCAAGGTTCCTCATCGTTATCACGATGAGTCAATACAAAGACATGTTCATCAATAAAAGCATCAGAAATTGCGGTTTCCGCAATTTTTTCGCAATTATGTTGCAATCTAGAAAGATGATCCGCAACCACATTTTCACATCCTTTCTTATCTCTAATGTCTAGATCAAACTCTTGCAGCAATAATACCCATCTAATCAACCTAGGCTTAGCATCAGCCTTCCTCATGAGGTATTTCAAAGCAGAATGGTCAGTGTACACGATTGTCCTAGTGCCTACAATGTAATTGCTAAACTTCTCACAGGCAAACACTACAGCTAGCATCTCCTTCTCAGTGGTTGTGTAATTACATTGTGCCTCATTAAGTGTCTTACTCGCATAGTATACAGGGTGTGTTAGCTTGTCAATCTTTTGTCCTAGCATAACCCCCACAGCATAGTCACTTGCATCACATAACATTTCAAATGGGAGATCCCAATTTGGCCCTATTATAATAGGTGCTGTGACTAGTGCTTCCTTAAGGGTTTTCCAGGCTAGGAAACATTCTTTAGAGAAGATGAATGGTTTGTTTAGCTCTAGAAGCTCACATAAAGGCTTAGAGATCTTAGAAAAGTCCTTAATGAACCTTCTATAGAAGCCAGCATGCCCTAAGAAACTTCTAATGGCTTTGACATTTTGAGGTTCTACCAATTTCTCTATTATTTCAATTTTTGCCCTATGGACCTCTACACCTGCCTTAGACACTCTATGACCTAAGACAATCCCTTCGTCCACCATGAAGTGGCACTTCTCCCAATTAAGGACTAGGTTGGTCTCCTCACACCTAGCCAGGACTTGTCCTAAGTTCTCTAGACAGTTTGTGAATGAATCCCCAAAGACTGAGAAATCATCCATGAATATCTCTATCATGGACTCATCCAAATCAGAGAAGATTGCCAACATGCACCTTTGGAATGTTGCCGGTGCATTGCATAAGCCAAAAGGCATTCTGCGAAAGGCAAATGTTCCAAAAGGGCAAGTGAAGGTAGTCTTTTCTTGGTCCTTGGGGTCTATAGTGATCTGATTATATCCTGAATAACCGTCTAAGAAGCAGTAGTAGGCTCTACCAGCTATCCTATCTAACATCTGGTCAATGAATGGTAGAGGGAAGTGGTCTTTTTTGGTTTCCTTATTTAATTTCCTATAATCCATGCAAACTCTCCATCCTGTGATAGTCCTAGTTGGAATCAGTTCATTGCTCTCATTGACTACCACAGTCATCCCCCCCTTCTTAGGTACACATTGTATAGGACTCACCCACTGACTACTAGCTATAGGAAAGATCACACCAGCATCTAACCATTTTATTATTTCCTTTTTAACTACCTCTTTCATAGAGGGGTTCAACCTACGTTGGTGATCTACTCGGGGTGTATGTTCTTCCTCTAGTATAATCTTATGCATGCAATAGGAAGGGCTAATGCCTCTAATGTCAGCAATAGTCCATGCAATAGCCTTCCTATGTTGTTTAAGTAGTAAAATCAGCTCAACCTCATGCTTCTCACTTAATTTAGATGAAATAATTACAGGCAGAGTCTCATTACTTCCTAAATATGCATACTTAAGATGTGTGGGCAGTGGTTTCAATTCTAAGACAGGTGGATGCTCAATGGATGGTTTTAAAGGATTCAAGGATCTATCAGTCAGGTCATTATTCATACAAACATGCTGTGTTTTATCTACAGGTATATCCATTATCTTAGAAACATTTAAATCAGTTAATTCTAATTCTACATAATTATTAGCATGCTTAGTTAATAATTCATGCTCCAGCTGTTCTTCCATCAGTGAATCTACAATGTCCATGCTAGAACAAGATTCAGAGTCAGAGGGGTACCTTAAGGCTTTATACACACTAAATTTCACCTCCTCATCATGAACCCTCATGGTGAGCTCACCTTTTTGGACATCTATTAGGGCCCTACCTGTGGCGAGAAAAGGTGTGCCTAATAGGATGGGGACCTCCTTGTCTGCTTCATAATCCAGGATAATGAAATCTGCAAGGAAAATAAACTTGTCAACCTTTACAAGAATATCCTCAATCTTACCCTCAGGGTAGGCTATGGATCTGTCTGCAAGTTGTAAAGTGACAGTGGTTGGACGTGCTTCTCCTATTCCTAGCTGGCGGAATAGTGATAGGGGCATGAGGTTTATGCTGGCTCCCAGGTCACAAAGAGCTCTGCCCACGTGCTTGCCTCCTAGCTCTACAGGTAAGGTGAAGGAACCAGGATCCTTCTCCTTCTTGGGTAGCTTGTTCTGGAGTATGGCACTGCACTCCTAAGTGAGATTTACTGTTTCAAACTCACCAATTATTCTCTTGTTAGTGATAATATCCTTCAAAAACTTTACATAAGAGGGCATAGACTGTAAAACTTCTACAAAAGGAATATTAACATGCACTTGTTTAAGAATTTCTAAGAATTTGTTAAAGTGCACTTCCTGTTCTTGTTTTTTCTTAAGCCTTCGAGGAAATGGAGGTGGTGGCACATATGCAGGCACTTCAGGTCGCCTCAGGATAGGTGGAGGCCTTGGAATTTCTTCTATCTCTTCTATGATTGGCTCCAGCCTTGTTCCTGATGTGCTTGGTGATGGTTGACCTTGGTTTGGCAGAGACTCCAGTGGAGCACTAGACTCATTGTTCTCTACTCTCTTCGGGGCTTCCTTCGTGTTGCTAACCAATGGTCTCCCGCTTCTAAGTTCAATTGCTTGAACTTGCTCTTTTCCATCTCTCCTTGGCACCTCAGTGTCAGCAGGGAGTCTACCTTGGGGCCTACTGTTACGTGCTCAATGTGTTAAAATAAATAAGCAATAAGATAGAGAGAGCACTCAAAACATGCAAGCATACATGATCTTATAGCAAGTAGTAAGTATTTTTTTATTCGTTTTCCCACAGAGATTTATTATAAGCTATTCATGAAATGTAAAGTTAAGAAAGAAGGGGTGGATTTCATAGGGTAGAATTGGTTTTAAATTGTCTATTTCCTACTGAATACGTAGAGGGTAGCAACATAAACAAATGCAAGTCAAAGTTAAACTCAAATGAAAAGAGACGAGATTAATAAACGAAGACAAAAACAGCTAGACAGAATTGTAACTTAAGCAGAATTGCGGAAACAGCAATTCTACCGCAATTTTAACAACAGCGAAAGTGTGTAAAATGGAGAAACAAGGGCTACTAACGACTCCTCTATAGGCTTTTGCATACGATTCCCAAGCATTGGATCAACTCACTATGCATCAAACTCACTCAATCTCATGTATCGTCCGATTCCATGCATTAGATTCTTTAGTTTACTCATGTCCAAGTAAGGTCTTAAGCATCTTGTTAAAGCAGAAAGTTATGGTTTGTACTAGGAAAACGCCTATTCCTAGGTCGTTTTCTGGCTACCTTGAAAGGCTAGCATGAGTGTATGACTCTGAACTCTTACTCCTTCCAGAGGTTAGGAGTTCTTTGGACAAAATGGATGGCCAATCGAAATCGCCCGTGGGATGAAGCTTACATACAATCAATGCTTCGAGAGCTATCCTACATGCTTAGTTCACGTTTTTTAGCCTACAGTATTGTCATTAGCATGCCCCTATGTGACTTAGTTACTCATGGATGTGGGGAGAACAGAAATAAGAGATGAAAGAGACATGCTTAAAAGAGAAATAGACTGAAAACAACAAAGTAAGACAGTAGCAGCAAAAGTTAAGAAACTGTGAAATAACAAACTGTGCTTTGATTACTTGATTGTTTGAATGAACAAAGGGAAGCTTAAAGTAAACAATGTAAAGACAGACAGCAACGAAATGAAATGAACTAACTGTCAGAAGCGAAACAACACTCAAACAGAGCTGGAAATTAGAAATGAAAGACAGAAAACAGTAATTAAGCTTGGACGCCTCGTTGCGAATGTCTCGACTGAAGGGAGAGAAAGATCAGCCTTGCTTGGATGAATCCAATCGGGAGAGAAGAGGAATCTTCTCTCCTTCCTATCAGATTGTCGACTCCAACAGCTAAACCTCTCAAACCAACAGACGGATGAGAAAAACAGGAGAAAAGATGGAGCTGCGAAGAGGCTTCTACGCTTTCGGATGATGATTGAACCCTCGACTTTGACCCCCTTTTATAGCAATCTGCAGGCGCATTTGGGCCAAGGAGAACCATCAATCTTCAACGTCGTACTTCAGAATGGATGGAGGAGAAAGAACGAATCCCTGAAATAACGGAAATTAACAAAAAAAGATCAGTCAACTTACGGTTTTCACTTGAAACATTGCGGTCTCCGCAATGTTTCCGCAATTCTGTCGCAATGCTTGTTTTTCATTCTTTTCCTTCGGTTTTCAACCCTTTTCTTTCCTATTGTACTTAAGTCCTAATTTAGCTACCTTCTTCTAATTCTCATATTTAAGCATAGGTTTAGGCTAAATGCTATCAAAAACACCTAAGAGTGAACATCTTTCTAAGATAATTAAGTCCTAAAAAGGTCACCTTTGGAGACGTAACACACCCCCAAACTTAAGGTTTTGCTTGTCCTCGAGCAATCTAAGGACTTTCCTAGGCTGCTGTTTCTTCTTCTTTAACCACTTACTAACTCCCCTGTATTCTTATCTATAGCAGTGCTGTCCTGTGACACACTTCTAAGCTTAAAACTACCCTCTCATCTAGCTTCTTCTGATTTCGCATGCCTAATACTCCTACTGTTTTTATTAACTCCCTACAACTGATCTACCTGCTTTTGTCATATCATGCCACTATCCCTAAGGTTTCAAATTCTACCTAGCTTTACCCCAGACTCAGTACATGCTTCTAGTTTTTACTTATGAGCTACCTAGGATTCCTTAGAGTCATGCCAGTCTTAGTATTAACAGTGACAGTAGTGCTTTAAGAGAACAACCTAAACCCTGGCATCACTACATTGGACATACATTCATCTCCCTAAACAACCCTACAAGCTACAACTTTGTGCTCAGCTAATTGAGGATCAGAGTTCTTTTTATCAGGACATCTAAGCCACAAAGCTGCAACTCCTAGGTATACATTCTTCTTCCCTACTCTTTTCCTTTTTTCTTACTTAGGTGGTGCCTATCCTTTGGTTGCCTTTTGATGCAATGCCACTTGTGGGTTACACACTTGGCACTGATTACTTAGCAACCTAAGAGAGACTCCCCTCTTTATTCTATTTTTCATTTTTTTCTTCTTTTTTTTTTTCAGTTCATCATTTTTGTCAAGGAGAAGAAGAATGCTTATGCTTTTAAGGGAGAGAGGAATGTTCCTAGGCCTAGGGTGGCCTCCCCCAAACTTAAACTACTCATTGTCCCCAATGAGTGTCTGAGGTGGCATACCCCCAAACTGTCCTAGAAGCATCTAGTCTAAGGTAAAACAAAGAGAATCTAAAAGTCCTAGGCATAGGCAGAACATTCTAAAAGTAAATATCACAGCAGCAGACAGTTGAAAAATACAGACAGGTAAGGACTTAAAGCTATGCATGCTGAGCTTTTTAGAGGTTAATTTAAACTATCAAAGGGTGGCCTATGACACTCATCCAGCATGCTTTAAGATAAGCTATATAAGGTAGTCATGATAGCAGCAAAAGATAGAATTTAAACAGAACCAACCTAGCTAAACAGACAGTCCAAAACATGCATTCAGTAATAATAATTGCGGGTTCCGCAATTATTTCACAATAAAGTCAGGGCAGATATATCAGTGTTTAAGGCCCCTACGCATGCTTTTTTCCCGTCACTCAAGCTCTACAAAAATAAAACTAAATAACCTACCTACTCAGCTATCATCAGACTACACTAAACAATTTAAAAACTTAAGACTAAGCAACTAAAACAGATCGAAATAGAAACTAAAAACAGCATACTTCACATGGTCTAACAGAAAACAGTTTTTTTTCTAAGGGAACAGCAATACTCCCTTTTGGTGCTCCTCAAGCTAGCACTCAGACATCTTCCTCATCATCACTCCTTCTTGGTCGTGGAGGCACCCATGGAGTCAGGAGATTCGTGGGAAAATCAGGGAAGATGCATCCAAGTTGGTCAGCAACTTCCTTGTCCCGTGCCTGTGCGTAAGTGGCCCATTGAGCCATCCTCTTCTGCATATCCATCAGGCAAGCCATGGACAGCGACTGATCAGCAGCCAACCTATCCAGCTCGAATTCCATGTTCCCCTTCCTTTTTAGCCTCAAGCCAGCAGGTAGCTCCAAATGGCCTGTGTAAGCCATCTGCTGCTCCATTCGCTCAATGGGAACTCCTGCAAGCAAACAGAGTTTAGTTATAGTATTAGGGAAAAACAATGGACCCTTACCTTTCTTGGCGCACTCAGCAATGGCAGCTGACATGACTTCACCCACGTTGATCGTGAGACCTCGCATGATTGCATAGACCAGCAGCGATCTGCTCTGGTTGATGGTGGTCTCATGAGTCACTGGGGATAGTTTCCTTCTCACGAAGGAAAACCATACAGCCGCCTTAGCTGTGAGGTTGGCACTCATGAGAGTGTGCCTCCCATTGCGTGACACGGTCCAGGATGCTTCAGGCTGGCCAATGGTCCGAATGGCCTCTTCCAGGACAGCATCAGTAGGCTCATCAACAATCCTGGCGTAGTCCGTATGTTTTTGGCCTTTGAGGCCATAGGCCTCGTTGATCGCCTTTGCTGAGAAGTCCACTTCCACCCCTCTGACCACAGACAGGCCATCCTCAGGATTAAGCACATTGGCGTAAAAGTCATACACCATGCTTGTGTAAGCTGGAGTGGGTGGTCTGCACAAGTCCTCCCATCCATGATTTGTAATTCCTGCGCGCAAGAACTGCGGCAGGTCAGCAGGTCTGTCGAGGAAGCCCTTCTCGTGCAGCAACTCCCTCTTCCTAAGCTCAATGCCTCTGGACTCAGCGTCAGAGGACACGTACCTCACTGATTCAGGCTCATCTTCAGGGTAAAGCTTGGCCTTCCCTTTGTCCTTTGGTTTGGCTGACTCCGCAGCCTCAATCTTGAGCTTCTTGAGCGACGGCTCAACGCTCTCTTTCTCTGATGAAGGCGCCCTTTTGGCCTTCTTCTTCTTTGACTTCTTGGACCGCTTGGCCTTAATAATCTTGGCAGCCTTCTTCTTCTTCAGCTTTGCCTTGGTGGTGATCTGCTGGAGGCAAGCCCCCAGTGTCTCGTCCATCGAGTCATCCTCCTGCGCAGGACTCTCAGGGCTGGCCTCGTTCTTGACTCTCTACAGAGGGAGTCTTGTTCTTGATTCCTCCCTCGGCCATAGCCAGACTCCACTTGCGCTTCTTGGGTGTGCCTGCTGGTTCAGAGGGTCCAGCAGGTATTTCAGTGACGACCTTCCACTTCTTCTTGCGGACAGGTAGTTTCGCCAGGCGTTCGGTGCGCGCAGCCTCAGCGTCAGCCAAGGCAAGCAGTGCTTCCTTCGCAGCAGCTTCAGCGTCATCAGCCCTTTTCTTGGCCGCAGATCTTTCAGCCCTCGTGAGCACCATTGTTGAATCGTGGAAGTTTGGAGAGAAGAATCACAGATGAAGAGAAACGCAGATTTCTTGGAGTTCAGATACTTGGGAAATCGTAAAGATCAACGCGCGTCTCAACGGATATAAAGAAAACGGAAAAATCCCAACGGCTATTTTTTTGCGGACTCTGCAAATCCAGCGCAATCCTAGTGACCGTTGGAGATATTTTCATTTAAATGTCAATCTTTGCTCAACCGTATCTTTGATTTGGCCCAATATCTTCTTGATTTTTTTAGCTGGATTTAATCTCCTTGATTCCCTCTATTGATTCCCTACAAAAAGAAATAAAATCAACATCAAATTCGTAATTAAAATCATACAAAAAGATACACAAACAATAACCGGAAAATCGCAAAAAATAAACTAAGGCATGAGCCTCATATTGACGAGCACAGCAATCACTTGTCCTCTCTCGTTCTTAATTTCATGCATCAGTCAAGAGGAAGGCCGAGAGAGTTTTCACATCCCCTTCCTCATAGTAGTGCTTCAATCTTGCGAACCGTATGGCGGCTGGAAAGAAAGACGACCTCACCTTATCGTTTCTTTCTTTTACAAAAGATGAAGATTATTATCTCTGCTGCAGGTTCTTTATCTCAATGGCACCATGAACAAATACATTAGTAATTACAAACGGACCTGACCATCTACACTTAAGTTTGCCTGGAAATAATTTCAATCGTGAGTTAAATAATAAAACAAGTTGGCCTTTCTTAAAGTCCTTGATCCTAAGTCTACTATCGTGCCAAATCTTGGTCTTTTCCTTATACATTTTGGCATTTTCATAAGACATATGTCTAAGCTCATCAAGCTCATGTAATTGCAGAGACCGCAACGTTCCCGCATCGGTCACGCAATAATTCAACTCTTTTAGTGCCCAAAATGCCTTAATCTCTAACTCGAATGGAAGATGACAAGCTTTACCATACACGAGTCTGTAAGGAGACATACCTAGGGGTGCCTTATATGCAGTCCTATACGCCCAAAGTGCATCCTCGAGTTTAAATGACCAGTCCTTTCTATTAGGTTTGACCACTTTTTCTAGGATGTTCTTAATCTCCCTATTAGAAATTTCAGCCTGACCATTCGAGTGTGGGTGATAGGGAGTGGCTACTCTATGTCTAATGTTATACTTAGCCAACACTCTCTCCATAGCTTTATTAATGAAATGTGTCCCCTCATCACTAATGATAGCACGTGGTGTTCCAAACCTAGTAAAAATGTGCCTATGCAAGAATTTTATTACTGTTTTGGCATCATTATTGGGACATGCTATGGCCTCTACCCACTTGGATACATAGTCTACTGCCACTAATATGTAAAGGTTACCTGATGATGGGGGAAATGGTCCCATGAAGTCAATGCCCCATACATCAAAGAGCTCCAACTCTAAGATGTAAGTGAGAGGCATTACATCCTTGCGACTAAGGTTACCTGTCCTTTGGCATTCATCACAGCTGTGTGCATAGTTGTGAGCATCCTTGAAGATCGTTGGCCAATAGTAGCCACTCTGAAATACTTTTGCAGCTGTTCTTTGGCCACCAAAGTGTCCACCATAAGGAGCTGTGTGGCACTGCTGCAGCACAGACTTCGCCTATTCCAAGCTGGCGGAATAGTGATGGATCTGTCTGCTAGTTGTAAAGTGACAGTGGTTGGACGTGCTTCTCCTATTCCAAGCTGGCGGAATAGTGATAGGGGCATGAGGTTTATGCTGGCTCCCAGGTCACAAAGAGCTCTGCCCACGTGCTTGCCTCCTAGCTCTACAGGTAAGGTGAAGGAACCAGGATCCTTCTCCTTCTTGGGTAGCTTGTTCTGGAGTATGGCACTGCACTCCTCAGTGAGATTGACTGTTTCAAACTCACCAATTATTCTCTTGTTAGTAATAATATCTTTCAAAAACTTTACATAAGAAGGCATAGACTGTAAAACTTCAACAAAAGGAATATTAACATGCACTTGCTTAAGAATTTCTAGGAATTTATTAAAGTGCACTTCCTGTTCTTGTTTTTTCTTTAGCCTTCTAGGAAATGGAGGTGGTGGCACATATGCAGGCACTTCAGGGCGCCTTAGGATAGGTGGAGGCCTTGGAATTTCTTCTATCTCCTCTATAATTGGCTCCAGCCTTGCTCCTGATGTGCTTGTTGGTGGTGGACCTTGGTTTGGCAGAGACACCAGTGGAGCACTAGACTCAGTGTTCTCTACTCTCTTTGGTGTGTCCTTGGTGCTGCTCACCAATGGTCTACCACTTCTGAGTTCAATTGCTTGAACTTGCTCTTTACCATCTCTCCTTGGCACTTCAGTGTCAGCAGGGAGTCTACCTTGGGGCCTACTTTTGATTTCATTGGCTAGTTGCCCTATTTGGTTCTCTAGGCTCCTAAGAGTAGCTTGCTGGCTCTGTAGAGTGGCATCATTCTTGGCTATGTATTCCTTAAGTAAGTTCTCTACAGAAGATCCTACAGGTTGGTTGTACGGTTTTTGATACATGGATTGGTTATGTTGGGGAGTGAAACCAGGTGTTCCACTCGGCCTTGGTTGGTTAGGATTTTGGTTAGCATTCTCTTGGCCACCCCATGACAGGTTTGGGTGGTTCCTCCAACCAGGGTTGTAAGTATTGGAATAGGGGTTGTTCCTAGGCTGCTGCTGGCTTCCAACATAGCAGACTGAGGCTGGATTCCCAGGGCAGTATTCATACGGGTGCCCTTCCCCACAGAATCCACAGATAAGTGTCTCACCTTGACTTGGTTGGGTGCCCATTGACATTGCTGTGGCGGTGTTGACACTTGTTTGGAGATTGGCCTGAGCCATTTGCTTAACTAGGTTGGTCAGGGCATTTATTTGGCTGCTCATTGCACTTAGAGCATCCCTGTCTTGAGCTCTAGTTGGCTCAACTGGATCATCTGACCACCTACAGTGAGATGCTGAGATCTTCTCCAAGATCTCATAGGCTTCGTTGTAACTCTTGGACAACATGGAACTTCCAGCAGATGAGTTTAAGACTTGTCTAGTGTTGGGGTTGCATCCTTTGAAAAAGACCTCTATTTGGATACACCATGGGATGCCATGGTGTGGACATTTAAGAAGAAGATCTTTAAACCTTGTCCAAGCTTCGTGAAGAGACTCAGTGTCAGCTTGTTTGAACTTGATTATGTCATCACGAAATGTAGAATTCCTATCAGGTGGGAAGCACTTGACTAGGAATTTCTCTGCTAAGTCTGTCCAATTCAGGACTGATCCTGAGGGTAACGAGTTCAACCATGTTTTGGCTTTGTCCCTCAAAGAGTAAGGGAAAAGGTATAGCCTCAAGGCTTCTTGGGAAACTCCAGGGATGATGAATGTATCACTGACTCCTAAGAAGTTTCTAAGATGGTTGTGGGGGTCCTCATTTTCCACTCCAAAGAATTGTCCTACAGTGGACAACATTTGGAACATCACTGGCTTTAACTCGAATGAGTGGGCAGTGATTTCAGGACGGATTATGCTGGGGTTCAGCTCCCCAGGCATAGGTACTAAGTAAGAGAGTATGGCGCTATCCTTGTCATTCGCTATTTCGATGGGATTGCGAGTGACAGGCACCGGATTTGGAATTATTCCAGCCATTTCTTCTTGAGACAATTGCGGAGGAATTGCGGTTCCCGCAATTACTTGAGGTAAAGAGGGTTGGTTAAAGAGACGTTTCTTGGCTCTATTTCTGGCCCTAAGTAATCTCTCAGGCACAGGATTGAACTCTAGATCACTACTTGAAGGCTCACTCATAAACTAACCCAATAGTACCTGCAAAAGAAATGAAACAGATCAGCTTCAATAGGCAATAAACTTGGTGTTTCAAACTTAACAAACTTCGTTTTCACTTAAATAAATCCCCGGCAGCGGCGCCAAAAACTTGTTACGTTCTCAATGTGTTAAAATAAATAAGCAATAAGATAGAGAGAGCACTCAGAACATGCAAGCATACATGATCTTATAGCAAGTAGTAAGTATTTTTTCATTCGTTTTCCCACAGAGATTTATTATAAGCTATTCATGAAGTGTAAAGTTAAGAAAGAAGGGGTGGATTTGATAGGGTAGAATTGGTTTTAAATTGTCTATTTCCTACTGAATACGTAGAGGGTAGCAACATAAACAAATGCAAGTCAAAGTTAAACTCAAATGAAAAGAGACGAGATTAATAAACGAAGACAAAAACAGCTAGACAGAATTGTAACTTAAGCAGAATTGCGGAAACAGCAATTCTACCGCAATTTTAACAACAGCGAAAGTGTGTAAAATGGAGAAACAAGGGCTACTAACGACTCCTCTATAGGCTTTTGCATACGATTCCCAAGCATTGGATCAACTCACTATGCATCAAACTCACTCAATCTCATGTATCGTCCGATTCCATGCATTAGATTCTTTAGTTTACTCATGTCCAAGTAAGGTCTTAAGCATCTTGTTAAAGCAGAAAGTTATGGTTTGTACTAGGAAAACGCCTATTCCTAGGTCGTTTTCTGGCTACCTTGAAAGGCTAGCATGAGTGTATGACTCTGAACTCTTACTCCTTCCAGAGGTTAGGAGTTCTTTGGACAAAATGGATGGCCAATCGAAATCGCCCGTGGGATGAAGCTTACATACAATCAATGCTTCGAGAGCTATCCTACATGCTTAGTTCACGTTTTTTAGCCTACAGTATTGTCATTAGCATGCCCCTATGTGACTTAGTTACTCATGGATGTGGGGAGAACAGAAATAAGAGATGAAAGAGACATGCTTAAAAGAGAAATAGACTGAAAACAACAAAGTAAGACAGTAGCAGCAAAAGTTAAGAAACTGTGAAATAACAAACTGTGCTTTGATTACTTGATTGTTTGAATGAACAAAGGGAAGCTTAAAGTAAACAATGTAAAGACAGACAGCAACGAAATGAAATGAACTAACTGTCAGAAGCGAAACAACACTCAAACAGAGCTGGAAATTAGAAATGAAAGACAGAAAACAGTAATTAAGCTTGGACGCCTCGTTGCGAATGTCTCGACTGAAGGGAGAGAAAGATCAGCCTTGCTTGGATGAATCCAATCGGGAGAGAAGAGGAATCTTCTCTCCTTCCTATCAGATTGTCGACTCCAACAGCTAAACCTCTCAAACCAACAGACGGATGAGAAAAACAGGAGAAAAGATGGAGCTGCGAAGAGGCTTTTACGCTTTCGGATGATGATTGAACCCTCGACTTTGACCCCCTTTTATAGCAATCTGCAGGCGCATTTGGGCCAAGGAGAACCATCAATCTTCAACGTCGTACTTCAGTATGGATGGAGGAGAAAGAACGAATCCCTGAAATAACGGAAATTAACAGAAAAAGATCAGTCAACTTACGGTTTTCACTTGAAACATTGCGGTCTCCGCAATGTTTCCGCAATTCTGTCGCAATGCTTGTTTTTCATTCTTTTCCTTCGGTTTTCAACCCTTTTCTTTCCTATTGTACTTAAGTCCTAATTTAGCTACCTTCTTCTAATTCTCATATTTAAGCATAGGTTTAGGCTAAATGCTATCAAAAACACCTAAGAGTGAACATCTTTCTAAGATAATTAAGTCCTAAAAAGGTCACTTTTGGAGACGTAACACCTACTTTTAAGTTCATTGGCTAGTTGCCCTATTTGGTTCTCTAGGCTCCTGAGAGTAGCTTGCTGACTCTGTAGAGTGGCATCATTCTTGGCTATGTATTCCTTAAGTAGATTTTCTACAGAAGACCCTACTGGTTGGTTGTATGGTTTTTGATACATGGATTGGTTATGTTGGGGAGTGAAACCAGGTGTTCCACTCGGTCTTGGCTGGTTAGGAGCTTGGTTAGCATTCTGTTGGCCACCCCATGACAGGTTTGGGTGGTTCCTCCAACCAGGGTTGTAAGTATTAGAATAGGGGTTGTTCCTAGGCTGCTGTTGGCTTCCAATATAGCAGACTGAGGCTGGATTCCCAGGGCAGTATTCATACAGGTGCCCTTCCCCACAGAATCCACAGATAAGTGTCTCACCTTGACTTGGTTGGGTGCCCATTGACATGGCTGTGGCGGTGTTGACACTTGTTTGGAGATTGGCTTGAGCCATTTGTTTAACTAGGTTGGTCAGGGCGCTTATTTGACTACTCATAGCATTGAGTGTGTCCTTATCTTGAGCTCTACTTGGCTCTATTGGATCATCTGACCACCTACAGTGAGATGCTGAGATCTTCTCCAAGATCTCATAGGCTTCATTATAACTCTTGGACAACATGGAACCTCCAGCAGATGAATTTAAGACTTGTCTGGTGCTGGGGTTGCATCCTTTGAAAAATACCTCTATTTGGATACACCATGGAATGCCATGGTGTGGACATTTAAGAAGAAGGTCCTTGAACCTTGTCCAAGCTTCGTGAAGAGACTCATTCTCAGCTTGTTTGAACTTGACTATGTCATCACGAAAGGTAGAATTCCTATCAGGTGGGAAGTATTTAACTAGGAATTTCTCCGCCAAGTCTGTCCAATTGAGGACTGATCCAGAGGGTAATGAGTTTAACCACGTCTTTGCTTTGTCCCTCAATGAGTAAGGGAAGAGGTAGAGCCTCAAGGCTTCTTGGGAAACTCCAGGGATGATGAAGGTATCACTGACTCCTAGGAAGTTTCTAAGATGGTTGTGGGGATCCTCATTTTCCACTCCAAAGAATTGTCCCACAGTGGACAACATTTGGAACATCACTGGCTTTAACTCGACTGAGTTGGCAGTAATCTCAGGGCGGATTATACTTGGGTTTAGCTCCCCAGGCATGGGAACTAAGTATGAGAGAATGGCACTATTCTTGTCATTCGCTATTTCGATGGGATTGCGAGTGACAGGTACCGGATTTGGAACTAATCTATCCATTTCTTCTTGAGAGGATTGCGGAGACTCTGCGGTTTCAACAATTATTTGAGGTAAAGGGGGTTGGTTAAAGAGACGTTTCTTGGCTCTATTTCTAGCCTTAAATAATCTCTCAGGCTCAGGGTTGAACTCTAGATCACTACTTGAAGGCTCATTCATAAACTAACCCAACTAGTACCTGCAAAAGAAATGAAAACAGATCAGCTTCAATAGATATTAAGAGTTGGTTTTCTAACTTAACAAACTTCGTTTTCACTAAACTAAATACCCGGCAGCGGCGCCAAAAACTTGTTGCGTGCTCAATGTGTGAAATAAATAAGCAATAAGAAAGAGAGAGCACTCAGAACATGCAAGCATACATGATCTTGTAAGCAAGTAGTAAGTATTTTTTCATTCGTTTTCCCACAGAGATTTATTATTAGCTACTCGTGAAGTGTATTGTTAAGAAAGAATGGGTGGATTTGATGGGGTAGAATTGGTTTTAAGTTGTCTAATTTCTAAAGAATATGTAAAGGGTAGCAACATAAACAAGTGCAAGTCAAAGATAAACTCAAATGAAAAGAGAAGAGATTAATAAACGAAGAGGAAAATAGCTAAACAGAATTTTTAACTTAGCAGAATTGCGGAAACAGCAATTCTACCGCAATGTGACTAACAGCGAAAGTGTGTAAAATGGAGAAACAAGGGCTACTAACGACTCCTCTATAGGCATTTTTATACGATTCTCAAGCACTGGATCAACTCACTATGCATCAAACTAACTCAATCTCATGTATCTTCCGATTTCATGCATTAGATTCTTTAGTTTACTCATGTCCAAGTAAGGTCTTAAGCATCTTGTTAAAGCAGAAAGATATGGTTTGTACTAGGAAAACGCCTATTCCTAGGTCGTTTTCTGGTTACCTTGAAAGGCTAGCATGAGTGTATGACTCTGAACTCTTACTCCTTCCAGAGGTTAGGAGTTCTTTGGACAAAATGGATGGCCAATCGAAATTGCCCGTGGGATGAAGCTTACATACAATCAATGCTTCGAGAGCTATCCTACATGCTTGGTTCACGTTTTTTAGCCTATAGTGTTGTCATTAGCATGCCCCTATGTGACTTAGTTACTCATGGATATAGAGAGAACAAAAATACTAGATGAAGTAGACATGCTTAGAAGAAAGATAAACTTAAAACAGCAAGGTAAAACAGTAGCAGCAAAAGATAAGAAGCTGTGAAATAATGAATTGTGCTTTGATTACTTGATTGATTGAATGAACAAAGGGAAGCTTAAAGTGAATAACATAAAGACAGAAAGCAACCAAATGAGATGAACTAGCCACTAGAAAAGAAACAACAACTAAACAGAGCTGGAAATTAGAAATAAAAGACAGAAAGCAGTAATTGAGCTTGAACGCCTCGTCGCAAATGCCTCGGCTGAAGGGAGAGAAAGGATAGCCTTGCTTGGATGAATCCAATCAGGAGAGAAGATGAATCTTAAAACAGCAAGGTAAAACAGTAGCAGCAAAAGATAAGAAGAAAAACAGGAGAAAAGATGGAGCTGCGAAGAGACTTCTACGCTTTCGGATGATGATCAAACCCTCTACTTTGACCCCCTTTTATAGTAATTTGCAGGTGCGTTTGGGCCAAGGAGAACCATCCATCCTCAACGTCGTACTTCAAAATGGATGGAGGAGAAAGAACGAATCCCTGAGATAAAGGAAAATAACAAAAAAAGATCAGTCAACTTACAGATTTCACTTGAAACATTGCGGTTTTAGCAATGTTTCCGCAATGCTGCCGCAATGTTGCCGCAATGCGCATTTTTCCTTCTTTTACTTCGGTTTTTGGTAGAGGGGGTACTCCAAATTCAAGCTGTCGAGGCTTGCCAAAATACAATTTATAAACCCGATGTACACCGAGCAATTTGAAGCTTAGTGGTAACGGGGTCGATCCACAGGGAAATAAGAAATTCAATCTAACTAAGTCTAATTTGCTAGAAATAAAAGAATGCACAAATTAAAGAATGGTAATTTGGTTTTGGGGGAAGGGAGCTCCTAATTATGCTAACGGAAAATTAAATGACGACGTGCAAAAATTAAACGGTTGTGCTTAACTTCGAGAAATGGAATTGCTCGTTATGGATGTTCGGATCATTGATACGGTTTACGCGTTAGCTAATTCATGCACACAATTCATTTAGTTATCTCTAACTCAAATGACCCAAGGAATTAATTAGAAGCGTGCAATTCTAATTAAACTTAGCCAATAATCTATCCAAGGTAGCGACCCCTAAATCGATCATAGGCCAGTGACGGGAACATTGCGACGGCCTGATCTTAAGACCAAACCGGTTTCTCTCTTGCCTTAAGCCTAACATGAAAACGTTAATTAATTCAGTTTACCAATGTCACTTTGGGCCGAACTAATTAGCCATGCTTAGACCCGTGCTACCTAGCGGTATAGGCAATTATACGTCCCAACCTTTAGCCCTCTATCATGCATAAGAATTAGAGCGTCAATCTAATTTAGCTACACATGCTAGAATTGGATGAAGAACAAGCAAGAGATGCATAACATACTAATTGTCTTAACATTCACAAAATAGGGAAAATCTCCCCAAACATCCATAATTTACAATCCAAGGCTCAAAATCAAGCACTTACCTCGGTTTACCCTTCCATGGAGGTTGGATTAATCCAATCCCCCATGGAAGAGCTTGGAATCATGCACAAGAAGGAGAAGAAGTACAAAAATGGCGGAAAATCGTCTTGGAACCGAGAGGAGAAGCTTGGGGAAGAAGAAGCATAAAAGAATGGCTGCAAAACTGAAGTTTTCACGCTTTTTAAGCTCGGAGCGTCGAGACGCTAGGCCAGCGTCTCGACGCTGTGCCCTAAGTTGGCTGCCGCGCGCGCGCGGGGTAGCGTCGAGACGCTTGCTCTCGGGTGGAACTTCAAATGTACGCTTCACAGTTCGGGGCGTCGAGACGCTAGGCCAGCGTCTCGACGCTGTCGGCGTTGAGTGAGCGTTGAGACGCGCGCTCGACGCTGGCACTCGTCCATCTTCGGGAAACGTCGGGGTAGCGTCGAGCTAGCGTCTAGACGCTGGGGCGCACGCAGATTTTCAATGACGGGCGCGCGGGCGAGGCGGACACGGGCGAGGGCGCGCGGGCGCGCGCGGACATGGGCGAGGCGGAGCGGGCGCGGGGGCGCGAGGCGAGGCGGCGCGCGCGGGAGCGCGCGTCTGGCCGTCTGGGCGCGGGCGTGCGGTGCTTGCGAGCGGCGCGCGCGGGCGCGTGCGCGTGCTGCGTTCGTTGGGCGCCTGGGCGCTGGGCGCCGGCGCTTGGGCGCTGTCCTCTCGGCTCTTAGCCCACTTTTGGGTCGTTTTGGCTCCCGAGCTCCGTTTGGCCTATCGTTTTGACCCGAACACTTCCCGAAACATCTTAAATGACCTTTTTAGCCCCGAAAATCATCAATGGACTTCCCGAGCTCTTCACCATGAAATCACCTATAAGAAAGCATTTTAATCAATATATGTCATGGTTTCAGCTAGAATTAGGGACATTAAGATAGCTCTATTTTGGAGCTATCAAAATACCCCCGACCTAAATCTTGCTAGTCCTCGAGCAAGGTATACTCTAAATAATCTCCAAAGAATTAAATGCATGCTTGGACTCTAATCTCAATGCTTGTGAAACAAGGTACTTGTAATAAATTCAAAACCATCAAAAGCATGCAAACGTTGAAATCATTTCAAAATTTAAACTCCTATTCCCTTACGTGTGTGTGTGCTTAGCACCTCTCAACCTAGCTCACGCAAGCCCAGAACAACCTTATACAGTCCTATGACTCGTTTTCCCCCTAATTATGGCGATAAGAACAGTCTAAGGGATTTTAGTGATAGGAATAGCAACAAAACAAAAGGCCTAAATTTTATTCTTTTTCCTTGAGTACTTTGTACCCATTTTTCTTTTTGAACCACTTTTTTTTTATTTTTCTCCAAGAGAGCCTAACACGTCAAACCAAATTTAGCTTCACGTTTTTAAGGACTATTGCTCACTTCTATTAGTTCTCCTTTCATGCAGTGACAACCGTGGGTTACACGATCGCCCCTGGTTACACGGGCAACACAAGAAGGAGGAGCAACTCTAGAGGTTTTATTTTTCATGCATACTTTTTTTTTTATTTTAGGCAATAGCTTCGCTATACACAAATGAGTCATTACTAATTCTACACATCAAGCCTCCCTAATGGTACCTTTCGGGGTGACAACAAGGTTTCAGACAAAATAAGACTATTCTAGACCTACAGAGCTGAGAATAAGAGTGCCATGTGCTCAGTGAATGTAGGGAAATAACAGAAAATTTTTTAAAATAGGCTCAAAATGTGCATACATTGTCAAATTTTCGAATCATGCAAATACGGAGTGTTCACAAGCAAATCACAGACCGTCCTCATCGGACACATGCATTCAGATTCTAATCTAACAGCCAGAGTACACGTATGCTCGACAACTACTAAGAAGTCTCATCTCTATGTATCAACAAACTCCACCCCCCACCTTAAGATATGCATTGTCCCCAATGCATTCAACTAAAAAAAACAATAAAATCCTAAGGGAACAGAAAACCTCCCCCGAATCTTATGGAGCCGACGGGTGGAGATGTGCACCAACGTCCTCCAATGGGCTCTCGAGTCGTCGACCGTTCCACCTTTTCTCCTAGGAAAACAAGAAAACAAACAACAACTCAAAAACAAATATATGCAAGAACAAAGCAATAAAGAACAGAATTACAGTCCAAACTCGGGTGCCTCCGAGAAGCGCAAATTTTTAGAGTCGATTGCTCGACTGTATTCACTCTTCCACTCATCCATAGTAGATCGGGGGCGGCGCTAGAAGTAATGTGGCGTCATAGCACTCAGCGTCCCCCTCGTGGAAAATCTTCAACCGGTGCCCATTCACTTTCTGCACCTCATCTGAGTCCAAGCTCTGAATCTCTACACTGCCATAAGGAGAAATTTTAGTTATGGTATAGGGTCCTTTCCAACGGGAACGAAGCTTACCAGGCATGAACTTCAGACGGGAATCGAAGAGCAGAACTTTCTGACCGACTTCGAAGTCCTTCTTTAAGATCCTTCGGTCATGAAACTGTTTGGACTTCTCTTTATAGATCCTGGAGTTCTCATAGGAGTCCAAACGCAGTTCCTCCAGTTCCTGTAACTGAAGCAATCGTGCCTCGCCAGCTTCGTCAGGGCTCATGTTACACTTCTTGATCGCCCAGAATGCTTTGTGCTCAATCTCCACGGGTAAGTGGCATGCCTTACCAAAAACCAACCGGTATGGGGACATACCGATAGGGGTTTTGTAGGCGGTGCGGTAGGCCCACAAAGCATCCGGCAAACGATCGCTCCAATCCTTCCTACTCGGTCTCACGGTTTTCTCCAGAATTGACTTTACCTCTCTGTTGGAGACCTCGGCTTGCCCATTGGCTTGAGGATGGTAGGCGGTGGACACGCGATGATGCACACCATACTTCCTCAGCAAAGCCTCCACAGATCGGTTGCAAAAATGAGTCCCCTGGTCACTGATTATGGCTCGTGGGATTCCAAACCTGGTAAAAATACGAGACTGAACGAACCTAACAACAGAATTAGCATCGTTAGTCTTCGTGGCTTTCGCCTCAACCCACTTGGAAACATAATCAACAGCCAGCAATATATAAGAAAAACCACAAGAAGGCGGGAAGGGTCTCATAAAATCCATGCCCCAAACGTCAAAGATTTCACAGACTAAGACAGGGGTTTGAGGCATTTCATTTCTACCAGATATCGACCCTATTCTTTGACATCTATCGCATGTTTTACAAAATTCATACGCATCTTTAAACAGAGAAGTCCAGTAAAACCCACTATCTAAAACTTTCCTAGCTGTCCTCCTAGGCCCGAAATGTCCCCCACATGCATAATCATGACAGAAAGCAAGAATAGACGCATGCTCATTCTAAGGGACACATCTCCTAATTATTTGATCAGAACAAAACTTCCATAAATTGGGATCCTCCCAAACATAGTACTTAGCGTCGCTTTTCAGCTTCGCTTTCCTACTATGAGAGAAACCAGAAGGAAAATTACCTGTGGCCAAGTAATTTACCATATCAGCATACCAGGGAAGGACTGTATCAAGTCTGAAGAGTGTCTCATCGGGGAAATCTTCATTCAGAGGCAGGAGGTCTTCCTTTCTGACCAAGCGGCTCAGATGGTCGGCTACCGGGTTTTCTGCTCCTCTCCTATCCTTGATCTTCACATCGAAGTCCTGGAGAAGCAAAATCCACCGGAGTAGCCTCGGTTTCGCGTCCTTCTTGGTCATCAGGTACCGAACAGCTGCATGATCAGAAAAAATAGTTACTTGAGAGCCAATAATGTAAGGACGAAATTTATCAAGCGCAAATACAATAGAAAGAAGTTCTTTTTCCGTTGTCGTGTAATTGCACTGCGCTGGATTAAGTGTCCTGGAGGCGTAGTAAATGACACGGCTCTTGTTCTCGATCCTCTGACCAAGCACGACTCCCAAGGCATAGTTGCTGGCGTCGCACATAATCTCGAATGGCAAGTCCCACTGGGGTGGGTGTATGATGGGCGCGCTCGTCAAACTATCCTTGAGCAAATCGAAGGCTTTTCTGCACTCCTCCCCAAAATCAAACGTTACATCCTTCTGAAGGAGGTACGTCATAGGCATGGCAACCTTGGAGAAGTCCTGAATAAACCTGCGATAAAACCCTGCATGGCCAAGAAAAGATCGAACCTCCCTAACATTCGTTGGGTATGGCAGATTAGAGATAACATCAATTTTAGCCTTATCTACCTCTATACCCTTAGCAGAAACCACATGCCCTAAAACGATACCTTGACTCGCCATAAAATGACATTTTTCAAAATTTAGAACAAGGTTCATCTCAATACATCTTTTCAGGACATGCGATAAATTATCTAAACAGTCATCGAAGGAATTGCCATAAACTGTAAAATCATCCATGAACACTTCAATGCATTTTTCTACAAACTCAGAAAATATACTCATCATGCATCTCTGAAATGTACCAGGAGCGTTACAAAGCCCAAAAGGCATCCTTCTAAATGCAAATGTGCCAAAGGGGCACGTGAACGTTGTTTTCTCTTGGTCTTCTATGGCTATGGGGATTTGGTAAAAGCCAGAGAAACCATCGAGAAAACAAAAGAATGGCTTCCCAGCTTAACGCTCCACCATCTGATCAATAAAAGGAATGGGAAAATGGTCCTTCCTAGTGACCTCATTAAGCTTCCTAAAGTCTATGCACATTCTCCATCCGTTTTGAATCCTCTTGGGCACTAATTCATTTTTCTCATTCCTAACCACAGTCATGCCAGTTTTCTTAGGAACAACATGGATAGGACTAACCCATTTACTATCTGAGATAGGATAGATGATACCTGCTTCGAGGAGTTTGAGGATCTCAGAAACCACTACCTCCTTCATCGCGGGATTGAGCCTCCTTTGGGGCTCTCGTGAAGGTTTCGCTCCATCCTCGAGCAGGATTCTGTGCATGCACGTAGCTGGACTTAGCCCATGTAAATCTGCTAATGTCCATCCAATTGCCAGCTTGTGCTCTTTAAGAACTTCCATTAACTTCCCTTCCTGAGCCGGCATAAGGTCTTTCGCTATGATGACCGGCAACGTCTCATCATCCCCCAAATACGCGTATTTGAGATGATCCGGTAAGTCTTTCAACTCCAATTTAGGTGCCTGCAAAGTAGAGGGGAGCATTTTAGCATGATTCTGAACAGTTGCCAAAGAAGAGACAGTTGAATCACAAAGTTCAGACATGGAAGGTTCATGCATATCAGATTCATCAAAAAGATCAGTAAAAAACAATGGGTCATCCCCATCTCTATCAGACATGCATTCATCCTGAACTAACGATTCAATTGTATCAACTTGACACAGAGAGTGGACGCTCTCATCATGCTCCAACTCATTAGACACATCAACCTCAACAACTTGCCCACGATACTCAACAGATAAAGTACCCTTATCTACATTTATCTTAGTCTTAGCAGTTTTCATAAAGGGCCTACCTAATAAGATCGTCGCAGACGAAGAAGCAGAATCTCCATCCATTTTCAGAATATAAAAATCCATAGGAAAAATCAGCCCATTAACGTTAACTAATACATCTTCCACTACTCCTAAAGGATGCACGAAAGACCTATCAACAAGTTGTATAACAACACCGGTTCCTTGTATTTCTTTTAAATTCAAATCCTGATAAACGGAGTGAGGCATGGCACTAATGGAGGCTCCTAGATCTAGCATGGCTCTTCTAATTTTCTTACCTCCAATAGTGCAAGGGAGAGAAAACATACCTGGATCGTCGCATTTTTCTGGTAAGTTCTTCGTGATTAAAGCGGAGACATTTTTACTTACCACGACGCGTTCTTTCTCTTTTGTCTTCCTCTTGTTGGTGCATAATTCCTTCAGGAACTTAGCGTACCTTGGGATTTGCTTGATGGCATCCAACAGAGGGATGTTGATCTCTACTTTCTTGAATGTGTTTAAGAACTCCTCCTCGTAATTTTCCTTGGGCGGTCTCGCTAACCTGCTAGGAAAAGGAGCCTTAGGCACATAAACTCTAGTGCACGTAGGATCGAAATTTACCCCATGCCACCGTGGTTCGGGATTTTCTGTCTGTGGCTCGACGTGGCCATGATCGACTTCCACCGGCGGGGTACTCGTGGGAAGCTGCTTCCCACTTCTCAAAGTGATGGCACTAGCGTTCTCCACGTTCTGGTGCTCCATCACTGTCACCTTTTTAGCCATCTGAGACACTTCCTTGCCCAGATCTTGCACTAACATTCCAAAACCGTCCATTCTTTCCCGAGTGTCCTCCTGAAATTTCCGGTTAGCTGAAACAAAATCTTGCAAAATATTTTCAATAGAATTACCTGAAAATGATGTCCGAGCCTGCATAGAAGCTTGAGAAACATTTTCCGCTAACCGGATCATCGCATTGCCTAATTCTGACACTCGAGCATTAAGCGCGTTTAACTCAACTGAGAAACGGTCTTGCTCACCCCCTTTACCTGCGTAATGGTGCGAATTCTCAGCCATATTTGAGATCAGCTGTCTTGCTTCTTCAGGTGTTTTATCCATGAGTGAACCTCCACTGGCGGCATCAATAAACTGCCGAACACGTGGGAGCAAGCCATCACAAAAATACTGAATGAGTAGTTGATCTGTTATTTGATGGTTAGGACAACTCTCGCACAAACGATTAAATCTTTCCCAACAGTCATAAAGGTTCTCTCCTTCCGCTTGCAAGATACCGCATATTTGCTTCCTGAGAGAGGTAACCTTGGGAGGCAGAAAATACTTCGCATAAAACGCTCCCTGCAGCTCTTCCCAAGAAGTGATGGACCCAGTCGGTAGGTAATGCATCCAATCTCTCGCCTTCTCTTTCAGAGTGAAAGGGAAAGCCTTGAGATGGAGTTGATCTGCAGTGATGCCGTCGGTCCTGAATGCCAAACACACCATCTGGAATGCCTTGAGGTGTCTGACGGGATCCTCATCTGTATTACCACAAAAAGAAGGTAATAAGTTAATCAGACCAGCTTTAAGTTCAAAATTACCTGCAGCTACCGGATACAAGATACACGATGTGTTCCGGCCTAGCTCAGATGATGCAAGCTCCCTCATGGTTCTTTGATGCTCATAATTACCCACGACCTCCATCTTGACGCTTCTTTCGAATCTTCAAAGAATCACTGCGCTCTAAGAACTCAAACAAAACGCGTAAAATAATACAAAAGAATTAAACTGTACAAAAAGAAATAAAGAAAATTTTTAAAACCAACAAACTAAACATAACTAAACTAAATTAATTAAGTCCCCGGCAACGGCGCCAATTTTGGTAGAGGTACTTTTGGGGTACTCCAAATTCAAGCTGTCGAGGCTTGCCAAAATACAATTTATAAACCCGATGTACACCGAGCTATTTGAAGCTTAGTGGTAACGGGGTCGATCCACAGGGAAATAAGAAATTCAATCTAACTAAGTCTAATTTGCTAGAAATAAAAGAATGCACAAATTAAAGAATGGTAATTTGGTTTTGGGGGAAGGGAGCTCCTAATTATGCTAACGGAAAATTAAATGACGACGTGCAAAAATTAAACGGTTGTGCTTAACTTCGAGAAATGGAATTGCTCGTTATGGATGTTCGGATCATTGATACGGTTTACGCGTTAGCTAATTCATGCACACAATTCATTTAGTTATCTCTAACTCAAATGACCCAAGGAATTAATTAGAAGCGTGCAATTCTAATTAAACTTAGCCAATAATCTATCCGAGGTAGCGACCCCTAAATCGATCATAGGCCAGTGACGGGAACATTGCGACGGCCTGATCTTAAGACCAAACCGGTTTCTCTCTTGCCTTAAGCCTAACATGAAAACGTTAATTAATTCAGTTTACCAATGTCACTTTGGGCCGAACTAATTAGCCATGCTTAGACCCGTGCTACCTAGCGGTATAGGCAATTATACGTCCCAACCTTTAGCCCTCTATCATGCATAAGAATTAGAGCGTTAATCGAATTTAGCTACACATGCTAGAATTGGATGAAGAACAAGCAAGAGATGCATAACATACTAATTGTCTTAACATTCACAAAAAGGGGAAAATCTCCCCAAACATCCATAATTTACAATCCAAGGTTCAAAATCAAGCACTTACCTCGGTTTAGCCTTCCATGGAGGTTGGATTAATCCAATCCCCCATGGAAGAGCTTGGAATCATGCACAAGAAGGAGAAGAAGTACAAAAATGGCGGAAAATCGTCTTGGAACCGAGAGGAGAAGCTTGGGGAAGAAGAAGCATAAAAGAATGGCTGCAAAACTGAAGTTTTCACGCTTTTTAAGCTCGGAGCGTCGAGACGCTAGGCCAGCGTCTCGACGCTGTGCCCTAAGTTGGCTGTCGCGCGCGCGCGGGGTAGCGTCGAGACGCGCGCGCGGCGTCGAGCGAGCGTCGAGACGCTTGCGCTCGACGCTTGCTCTCGGGTGGAACTTCAAATGTACGCTTCAGAGTTCGGGGCGTCGAGACGCTAGGCCAGCGTCGAGACGCTGTCGGCGTTGAGTGAGCGTTGAGACGCGCGCTCGACGCTAGCACTCGTCCATCTTCGGGAAACGTCGGGGTAGCGTCGAGCTAGCGTCTAGACGCTGGGGCGCACTCAGATTTTCAATGACGGGCGCGCGGGCGAGGCGGAGCGGTCGCGAGGCGAGGCGGCGCGCGCGGGCGCGCGCGTCTGGCCGTCTGGGCGCAGGCGTGCGGTGCTTGCGAGCGGCGCGCGCGGGCGCGCGCGCGTGCTGCGTTCGTTGGGCGCCTGGGCGCTGGGCGCCGGCGCTTGGGCGCTGTCCTCTCGGCTCTTAGCCCACTTTTGGGTCGTTTTGGCTCCCGAGCTCCGTTTGGCCTATCGTTTTGACCCGAACACTTCCCGAAACATCTTAAATGACCTTTTTATCCCCGAAAATCATGAATGGACTTCCCGAGCTCTTCACCATGAAATCACCTATAAGAAAGCATTTTAATCAATATATGTCATGGTTTCAGCTAGAATTAGGGACATTAAGATAGCTCTATTTTGGAGCTATCAGTTTTCATTCCTTTTCTTTCCTTTTGCACACAAGTCCTAATTTAGCTACCTTCTTCTAATTCTCATATATAAGCATAGGTTTAAGCTAAATCCTATCAAAAACACCTAAGAGTGTACATCTTTCTAAGCTAAATAAGTCCTAAAAAGGTCACTTTTGGAGACGTAACACAAGTGCATGTGAATATTCCATTTGTAGAGGTTTTGCAATCTATGCCTTCTTATGTTAAGTTTTTGAAGGATATTATTACTAACAAAAAGATCATTGGTGAATTTGAAACAGTGAACCTCACTGAGGAGTGCAGTGCGATACTCCAGAACAAGCTACCAAAGAAGGAGAAGGATCCTGGTTCCTTCACCTTACCAGTCGAGTTGGGAGGCAAGCACGTGGGCAGAGCTCTTTGTGATCTGGGAGCCAGCATCAATCTCATGCCCCTGTCACTATTCCGTCAGCTTGGAATAGGGGAAGCACGTCCTACTACTGTCACCTTGCAGCTTGTAGACAGATCCATAGCATACCCTGAGGGTAAGATTGAGGATATTCTTGTCAAGGTTGACAAATTCATTTTGCTTGCAGACTTCATCATTCTGGATTATGAGGCAGACAAAGAGGTACCAATCTTACTAGGCAGACCATTTCTAGCCACAGGTAGGGCCTTGATCGATGTCCAGAAAGGTGAGCTCACCATGAGGGTTCATGATGAGGAGGTTAAGTTTAGTGTCTTTAAAGCTCTAAGGTATCCTTCTGATTCTGAATCTTGTGCAAGTATAGATGTAGTAGATTCACTGATGGAAGAACAACTTGAGCATGAACTGTTAATTAAGCATGCTACTGACTATGTACAAATAGATGTAACTGACTTAAACATTGCTGAAATAATGGATATACCTATGGACAAACCTCAGCATGTTTGTATGACTAATGACTTGGCTGAAAGATCCATGAATCCATTAAAACCATCAATTGAGCATCCACCTCTATTAGAATCAAAACCATTGCCTGATCATCTTAAGTATGCATATCTAGGAGAGCATGATACTTTGCCTGTTATCATTTCGTCCAAATTGAGTGAAAAGCATGAAATTGCACTAATATTGCTGCTTAAGCAACATAAAAAAGCTATTGCATGGACGATTGCTGATATAAGAGGTATTAGTCCTTCCTACTGCATGCATAAGATACTATTGGAAGAAGAACATACACCTAGGGTAGATCACCAACGTAGGTTGAACCCCTCCATGAAGGAGGTAGTAAAGAAAGAAATCATCAAATGGCTAGATGCAGGTGTAATCTTCCATATAGCCAATAGTCAGTGGGTGAGTCCAATTCAATGTGTGCCTAAGAAGGGTGGAATGACTGTAGTAGTTAATGAGAGTAATGAACTAATTCCAACTAGAACTATTACAGGATGGAGAGTCTGTATGGACTATAGAAAATTAAACAAAGAAACAAAAAAAGATCATTTTCCTTTATCATTTAAAGATCAAATGTTAGATAGGATAGCTGGCCGAGCCTACTACTGCTTTCTAGATGGTTATTCTGGATATAACCAAATTACCATACACCCTGTGGACCAGGAGAAAACAACCTTTACATGTCCCTTTGGAACATTTGCTTTTCGCAGAATGCCTTTTGGCTTATGCAATGCACCAGCAACATTCCAAAGGTGCATGTTGGCCATTTTCTCTGACTTAGATGAATCCATGATAGAAATATTTATGGATGACTTCTTGGTCTTTGGTGATTCTTTTAGTAATTGTTTAGAGAACTTAGGACAAGTCCTAGCTAGGTGTGAGGAGACCAACCTAGTCCTAAATTGGGAGAAATGCCACTTTATGGTGGAAGAAGGAATAGTCCTAGGTCATAGAGTGTCTAGAGCAGGAGTAGAGGTCGATAGGGCCAATATAGAAATAATAGAGAAGCTAGTGGAACCCCAAAATGTAAAAGCTATTAGAAGTTTCCTAGGTCATGCAGGTTTCTATAGGAGATTTATTAAAAACTTCTCAAAAATCTCTAAACCTTTGTGTGAGCTTCTAGAGCTTAACAAACCATTCATCTTCTCAAAAGAATGTTTCTTAGCATGGACAACACTTAAGGAAGCCTTAGTCAAAGCATCTATTATAGTAGGACCAAATTGGGACTTACCGTTTGAGATGTTGTGTGATGCTAGTGACTATGCAGTAGGGGTCATGCTAGGACAAAAAATAGATAAACTGACACATCCTGTATACTATGCAAGTAAAACTCTGAATGAAGCACAATGTAATTAAACAACCACGGAGAAGGAAATGCTGGCCGTAGTGTTTGCTTGTGAGAAGTTTAGGAATTACATTGTAGGCACTCGAACCATTGTGTACACCGATCACTCTGCACTAAAATATCTAATGAGGAAGGCTGATGCTAAGCCTAGGTTAATTAGATGGGTATTATTGTTGCAAGAGTTTGATCTAGACATTAGAGATAAGAAAGGATGCGAAAATGTAGTTGCTGACCATTTATCTAGATTGCGGCATAATTGCGATAAAATTGCTGAGCCAGCAATTTCTGATGCCTTTGTCGATGAGCATGTCTTTGTGTTAGCACATCGTGATAACGATGAGGAACCTTGGTTTGCGGATATTGCTAACTTCATTGCCTCGCAGGTACTACCAACTTTCAAAGGGGGGCAAGAAAAGAAGAGGTTCCTACATGAAGCTAGGAAGTTCATTTGGGACGATCCTACACTTTACAAGACTTGTGCAGATGGTTTACTAAGGAAGAGTGTATCAGCTGCTGAGGCGAAGTCTGTGCTACAGCATTGCCATACGTCTCCCTATGGTGGACATTTTGGTGGCCAAAGGACGGCTGCAAAGGTGTTCCTGAGTGGCTACTACTGGCCCACGATATTCAAGGATGCACACGACCATTCGGACAGCTGCGATGAATGACAAAGAACAGGTAACCTTAGTCGGAAGGATGAGATGCCTCTCACCTACATCTTAGAATTAGAACTCTTTGATGTGTGGGGCATCGATTTCATGGGACCATTCCCCCCATCTGCAGGTAATCTTTATATACTTGTAGCTGTAGACTATGTATCTAAATGGGTAGAAGCCATAGCATGTCCATCGAATGATGCCAAAACAGTCATTAAGTTTCTTAATAGGCATATTTTCACAAGGTTTGGTACACCCCGTGCTATAATTAGTGATGAGGGAACCCACTTTATTAATAAAGCTATGGAAAAGGTGTTAGCTAAATACAATGTTAGACATAGAGTAGCAACCCCTTATCACCCACACTCAAATGGACAAGCTGAAATATCCAATAGGGAGATCAAAAACATACTTGAAAAAGTGGTCAAACCTAACATAAAAGACTGGTCTTTTAAGTTGGACGATGCACTTTGGGCATATAGGACTGCATATAAAACACCCCTAGGTATGTCTCCTTCTAGGCTAGTATATGGAAAAGCATGTCATCTTCCCTTCGAATTGGAAATCAAAGAACTGAATTATTGCGTGACCGATGCGGGAACATTGCGGTCTCTGCAATTACATGAGTTAGATGAGCTCAGACATATGTCCTATGAAAATGCTAAAATGTATAAGGAAAAGACTAAAATTTGGCATGATAGTAGACTTAGGATTAAGGACTTTGAGGCCAGCATGTCTTATTATTCAACTCGAGGTTAAGGTTATTTCCAGGCAAACTTAAGTCCAGATGGTCAGGTCCTTTTGTGATAACTAACGTGTTTGTTCATGGTGCTATTGAGATTCGCAACCTCAACCACGGGCAGCCGTTTATGGTCAATGGTGCACGATTGAAGCATTACTACGAGGAAGGAGATGTGAAGACACTCTCGGCCTTCCTCTTATCTGAAGCTTGAGAATCGAATCGAGAGGGGATGAGTGACCACTGTGCTCATCCAGCAGAAGGCTATGCCTTAGTTTTTTTTTCCCGTATTTTTCGGTTTGTGTTTTAGTTGTTTATTTGTAATTTTATTTACGGAATTTCCAAGAACGACAATGGTATCCACACGGACAGATCGCTCCACACCAAAAAAGAAGTCACCTGACGCAGAAGAAGCTGCGAGGGAGGCGCTGCTTGCCTTAGCAGATGCCGATGCTGCGCAGCCCTCACGGCCTCCGAAGCTACCCGTGCGACGAAAGAAGTGGAAGGTAGTGACTGCGATCCCTGCTGGTCCGTCTGAACCAGTAGGTACACCCAAGAAAAGAAAGTGGACGGTCGCGGTGGAGGATGCACCGATCAAAGAGAAGACTCCCACCGAGGAGAGTCATGGGAGTTGCCGCCCATCCTATGAGACGGCCAGACAGAGCCCTGAACCATCTCCTTCCCCGCAGACGCCCGAGCACGAAGCCCCACCTGAAGAGCACCAAGACTCAGTGCCAAGTGAAGAAGCGGCTGAGGACGAGGAGGTCTTTTCCCCCTTGAGGGAAGTCAGTATTGACAGCCCTGCGGAGGGGGGAAGCAAAGACTCCATGGACGAGACATTGGGGGATTGCCTCCAGCAGATCACCTCCAAGGCACGCCTCAAGAAGAGGGTCCCTGTAATCGTGAAAGCCAAACGACCGAAAGCCTCCAAGCGAGCCAAGAAGAAGAAGGTCAGATCTGAACCTTCTTTAAAGAAAGTAAAGGTTGAGGCTGCTGAATCGGCTAAGGCAAAAGAGAAGGGGAAGAAGAAGATGTACCCTGAGGATGAACCTCAAGCTGAGAGGTTTGTCTCACAAGAAGCAGAGGCCAAGAGCCTCGAATTAAAGAAGAAGGAGCTCCTCCACGAACGGGGCTTTCTTGATGCGTTGGCGGACCTGCCGCAATTCTTGCACGCAGGGATCACAAACCATGGTTGGGAAGAGATGTGCAGACCGCCCATTCCCGCCTACCCCAACATGGTGTATGACTTCTACGCCAACCTCACACACCTTGACGCATGCCTGTCCACGGTGAGGGGGGTAGAGGTAGACTTCTCTGCCAATGCCATCAATGAAGCCTACGGCCTCAAGGAGTACTCCCATTCTGACTATGCCAAGATTGTTGACTCGCCATCTGAGGCAGTCCTAGAAGAGGCCTTGCACACGATCGGGAAGCCAGAGGCATCGTGGGCGGTGTCAAGGAACGGGAAGCACACCCTGATGAGTGCAACTCTGCGAGACAAAGCGGCCGTCTGGTTCTCTTTTGTGCGCAGGCGTCTCTCCCCTGTGACCCACGAGACTACCATAAACCAGGGGAGATCATTGGTGGGCGGATTTTTGAATATCCACTTAATCTCAAGCTGTCGAGGCTCGCCAAAATACGATTTATAAAGCCTATGACCAAGGCTTTGCAGCCAGTGGTAACAGGGTCGATCCAAGGAATAGGAAGATTGAAATTACTAATGAAATTGGGATTTAATTGATTAATAGATTCTTGGTAACGGGGGGTTTTATCATGCAAAGGGGAAATAATGAGAAAGCTAACGAAGAAAGAATAATAAGAAGAGAACGTGTGCACGGTTTGGGAGTCTCGGGATCAATTGTTAAACAAATTCAGTTTATCATTTAATGCTAATAACATGGAATTCAGTTTATTGAGCACGCAGACGACTACCAGAGAAGCCCCAAAGTAGCCGACTCCATGGATTTTAATTAGACCACTGATGAAGCGACATGCGCAGCGGAAAGCGATTTCGGACCGATGATACTCTAATTTCATCAATTTAACAAATAGAAAACATGCTCTTAAAGCGGAAATAAGAAAAATAGAAAACATACCCTTGTAGTTCCTACTTTTCTTCGCGTTCCGCCAGCCGTTCTTCGTCACGATCTCTTCAAGCTTCTTCTCACGAACGCCTCGAGGACCACCCCAGGTAGTCCCGCTATCCTCGGCGCCGCGCAACGGAGTTGTGGGACTCCAAAAGAAGAGAAAAGAAAAAGAAATGAAGAAGGATGAAAAAGAAGAAGATGAACCAGAGGGCTTCAGCTTCAAATATCTTTTGAATTCAACGAATTCATCTTCAAAATGAATACCCAAAACCCCACTTACCATTTCATATATATCCTTTATATATATATATATATATACACATTAAAAAAAATAAGACAAATGTCTTACATGCAATGTAAGACATTTTTATATTTTTTTATAAATATATAAATATATATATATAATTATTATTATCAAAATAATAATAAACATTTTATTATTAAACTTTTTAATAATAATATATATATATATATATATATATATTAATTAATTAAACTTTTTAATTAATTAATATTATTTAATTTAATATCAAATATTAATTAAATAAAATGGTTAAAACCGGTTTTCCGAAAACCGACTTTTATACATGAATCGTATTCATGTTTTAGATCAATCCCATATTTAAATCATATTTAAATATGTCCATCATCCTTCCAAAAACCGAATTTGAACAATTCAAATTCTTTTTCTTTTTAATTTCTCTTATACTGTTGCACGACGTTATCCGAGCTAGCCAGGAGAACCTAAAGAACCTACAGATCATGAGCTCCAACGATACGAGATTATCCAGTAAAAACTCTTTCAACCGAACTAATCAACATTCGTTAACCCCCGGAGACTCCACTATAGTCCGAGGGTTGCACTCTCCTCACTGTAGATATATTATGCCCTCTTGATATAACCGTCATGGGTAAGTCGATCCTTCACAGGTGTCCGTTATCACAGCTAGGTCTTTTAAACCGTTTAACCTCTGTGATACCTCTTGTTCCTTAAGTACCACTGCCACCTCTAATGAACATTTGATCTGTGATCCAATCATCAGATCAGAATCCTCTTCACACAGAAGAGAATGAGGCCTCATGTTCAAGCCCCGGGGTCAGCTATTAAGGGAACACCTCTCTACTAGACCCTAAAGAGGGTAGGAGTGAATTCCATCTTGCTACACTATGTCCCCAGCAACCTATTAGAGTTTATCCCCAAGTTGGTAGGCTTATTGAGCGGGCAACCTGCCACTCTCACCCATACAAGTCTTAAGGATACTCTCGAATAAGCAGGAGTTCATAGTAAGCTCAGGATTAAGAACGAGTTACCTTAGGTCATCAAAAGTGATAAAGTCTGTCTCACCAGTAAACGGTGTTATAAAGAGAAAGCGACTTTATCGTGGTTCTGTCTAATGCAAACTCTTTGCATAGGACGCCCCCGCTCGCACATCTCCATGTGAAACGATTCGGATCACATCGTTTTGTACAATACAAAGCGAGCCGCATCCAATAGTGTTACCAGAATAAGGTACCCGACCTTATCCGTATACTATAGACCATTTTGACTGACTACTTGAGCTTGACCCACAATCATGTCATACATGAAGCTCTAAGTACTCATATTCAGCCAAGGATGTTGTTATTGGTACAGGTTAATGCAAACATGTTTCACTATATTCAATAAACACCTTTACTGAATAAACCTCAATAACTCTTTATTGCGTTAATAAACATATTACATTTACAACGTTTACAAAACACGAATGTTAGGACATAAAACCCAACAAACTCCCACTTGGACTAACATGTCTGTGGGACGAATGCTGGTCAGGAATACAATGTATCTCCCACTGTCCTATTTAGCAGCTCGCAACCCCAGACTCTCCAGGTGTCTCTCAAACACTTTAGCCGTGAGAGACTTTGTAAACGGATCAGCAACATTGTGCTCCGAAGCAATCTGTGTGACGATCACATCTCCTCGTTGCACTATCTCCCTGATAAGGTGATATTTCCGCTCGATATGCTTCCCGCGCTTATGACTCCGAGGTTCTTTAGAATTTGCCACAGCACCACTGTTATCACAATAAAGTGTGATGGGCAAATTCATATTTGGAACAACTTCCAAATCTGTCAAGAACTTCCTGAGCCATACTGCTTCCTTTGCTGCTTCACAAGTTGCGACGTATTCAGCTTCCATGGTGGAGTCAGCAATACAACCTTGCTTGATACTCCTCCACACTATAGCCCCTCCGTTAAGAGTGAACACTGATCCTGATGTAGATTTCCGAGAATCTATATCAGTCTGAAAATCAGAGTCAGTGTATCCTGCCAGGATCATATCCTTAGGCCCATACACGAGCACATAGTTCCTCGTTCTCCTAAGATACTTGAGGATATGTTTAACGGCGGTCCAGTGATCATATCCTGGATTAGACTGGTACCTACTGACAATTCCGACTGCAAAGCAGATGTCAGGTCTAGTGCATAACATAGCATACATCAGACTGCCAACTGCAGATGCGTACGGAATCCGTCTCATGTCCTCAACTTCTTGAGGTGTCTTAGGAGACTGTTCCTTAGACAAATGAATTCCATGCCTAAACGGCAGCGAACCTTTCTTGGAATTCTGCATCGAATATCTAGATAACACCTTATCTATATATGATGCCTGAGACAGTGCTAGCGTTCTGTTCTTGCGATTCCTTACGATCTGAATCTCAAGAACAAACTGAGCCTATCCCAAATCTTTCATTTGGAATTGGGTTGCTAGCCACAGTTTTACGTCAGTAAGAACCCCTACATCATTCCCAATGAGTAGTATGTCGTCTACATACAAGACTAAGAAAGCTATAGCCTTATTGACAATCTTCTTGTAAGCACAAGGCTCGTCAATATTTTGTTCAAAGCCATAAGATTTGATCGCAGTATCAAACCTTATATTCCAGGATCTAGATGCCTGTTTCAACCCATAAATGGATCGATTCAGCTTGCAAACCTTTTGCTCTTGACCCTGAATTATGAACCCCTCTGGTTGGACCATATAGATACTCTCTTCAAGATTGCCATTCAGAAAGGCAGTCTTGACATCCATTTGTCAGATTTCATAATCATAAAATGCGGCAATGGACAAGAGTATTCTAATCGACTTTAACATGGCAACAGGAGAAAAGGTTTCTTCATAGTCCACCCCTTCTCGCTGGGTAAAACCCTTTGCCACAAGTCGGGCCTTAAAGGTTTGCACCTTACCGGCCTGGTCTCGTTTCCTCTTGTAGATCCACTTGCAACCGATGGGTCTTTCACCATCTGGTTGATCTACAAGACTCCAGACTGAATTGAAGTACATAGACTCCATTTCGAGGTCTATGGCTTTGAGCCACTGATCCTTGTCTACATCTGTCATTGCCTGTTTAAAGGTCAATGGATCCTCAATTCCATCATCAGGTATGACGAATTGAGTCTCAGACAAGCCGATGTAGCGGTCGGGTTGTCTCACATCCCTCCCACTGCGTCGAGGCTCTCTCAACTCTTGAGAAGGACCAGCCTGATCAACAACTCTTGTTGATCCCTCTGTAGCTTCCCTGGATAATTCGGACAAAACTATTTTGCTCGAAGGTTGATGATCTCTCATGTGGTCCTCCTCTAAGAACGTGGCATTAGTCGACACTAATACCTTGTCCTCTCGAGGATCGTAAAAGAAACCACCTTTCGTTTCTCTGGGATAGCCTACAAACAGGCACAATTTCGAACGATATTCCAATTTCTTTGGACCGGGTACTAGCACATGTGTCGGGCACCCCCAAATTCTGTAATGACGTAAACTAGCTTTACGCCCTTTCCAGAGCTCAAAAGGTATTTCAGAAACACTTTTCGAGGGAACAACATTCAAAATGTATACAGCAGTCTCTACTGCGTATCCCCAAAACGAACTAGGCAGCTGAGCATAGCTCATCATAGAACGAACCATGTCTAACAGGGTTCTATTTCTCCTTTCGGATACACCGTTCTGCTGCGGTGTTCCGGGCGCTGAGAGTTGAGATACGATTCCATGTTCTATCATATAGTCCTGGAATCTAGTATCCATATACTCTCCACCTCGATCACATCGGAGTATTTTTATCGATTTACCTAATGTGTTCTCAACCTCTGCCTTATACTCAATGAACTTTTCAAGAGTTTCGGACTTACGATGCATTAGGTAAAGATAGCCGTACCTAGAATAATCGTCAATGAAGCTGACAAAATATTCATACCCTCCTCGTGCTTTGACATTCAAAGGATCGCAGAGATCCGAATGCACGATTTCTAGAGGTTCTTTTGACCTATAACCTTTTCCAGTAAAAGGTCGTTTGGTCATCTTGCCCTCAAGACATGACTCACAAGGCGGTAAAGAGTTGTCCTCTAAACGATTTAGGAGACCACTCTTAACCAACCTCCCAATCCTATTGAGATTAATGTGGCCTAGTCTCAAGTGCCAAAGATAGGTACTAGGAGAAAGCTTCTGCCTTTTAGTTTGAGTTTCAGCTGTTTTAAACATTTCAGTGTTCAAAATAGCTTGAACCTCTGTCGGTCTTAACACATATAAGTTGTTTTCAAGTTTAGCAGAACAAACTTGCATACCTCTTTTGCTAATGATGGCTTCATTATCAGCAAAAGATACTTTATACATTTGTTCTAATAAACAAGCTATAGAGACTAGGTTCCTTTTGAAGCTAGGAACCAATAGCACATTTTTTAACAAAATGTAACTATCTCTATAAGACAACTTAACAGTTCCCACTGCTTTAGCTGAGACAACCTCTCCAGTACCAACTCTGAGAGTTATCTCATCTTTAGCTAGCGGCTGCAAGGAACTAGTTTCCTGAAACAAAGAACAAACGTGATTAGTGGCTCCTGAATCGAGGATCCAGGCATGACTATCATTTTCCACTAAGCACGTTTCTACAACAAGCAAATCATATTTACTTTGTTGTTTCGTCTCAGCACGACTCATAACTGAGCTGGGAAGAGGACAATCCTCTATTAAGACAGACCTAAGATCATCACGAACAAGAATCATATTCGAGTTCGTTTTCCAGGTCTCGTATTTTTAGCCAGTTAACTTAACCGAAGCTAATACGTTTTTAAATGAGCTAGACATGCTGAAAAGAAATGTAAATCTATTAGTGAAACGGTTTTAACCTATTTAAACCAATCAGAAAGTTTAGCAGTAAATAAAGTACCGAAGCTCTTTATTTAGATGCAACGATACTTTAGTGAGTCAGAATGGTTGCTACCGTAGGGCAGTCAAGCACCCTTTCACTAAACCAAGACATTCTTGACTAAATGCTAATACCAGAATAACTCTTATTCCTATAGCATCTTAGTTATCGTTTTTGGTCAAGATTTACTAACACCTTAGCAAATCTGCAAGTGTGACCCTCCATTTTTAGAACACACAGGACGGCCCCAACATAGCAACCGTATGGAATGTCAGTGTTGGGAATGGCCCTATGTTTCTTTATCCAAAAATGGTGATTGAGGTGTTTGATCTCCCATGCCCAGCCCTCCGTTTGGATGGTGCCCCAAGGGCAGCCTGCAGGCGGAACATGGGAATCTCACGGTTCAATCCAATGGAGGAGACCGTAGGATGTACTGACGTACTTCCTTCTCCCACTTACTATAGATACTTACTCCATTCACCTTGCTATTGAAAGTTGCAAACACCACCCGTCTGGAGATGCCCCATATGGCATCATGAGGCCAAGCAAAATTCTCACGATGTGAACTTTAGGGAGTGCGTAGCAGGAGAGGGATATATCATATATTCCTTCTCAACACATCTACTAAGTATCATATTCGGTTTTAGGGTAAATTACTCAGGTTTTATCCGGCTAAGAAATTAAAACCTTAAGTCTAGGTAAACTTTTTACCTGAGATGTCTAGGTTATTAACAAGTTTAATTAACCTCATACCTCTCGCGCACGCTCATAAAACCAGGTTAACTTTACTCAAGTACCGGATCGTCCCCAGGTAGGAGGTGTTCCGTAAACCGTCAACTTAAATACCTCCAACCTCGAACAGAATTTCACCGGGTGAGTTTCTCATAACCTTAGTATTTACGAGATAACGACCTATTCATCTAATGAACCGGACGTCTCAATTAACCCTAAATGAACATGCGTTTCTTTGTTATAGATTTTAAAAAGTCTATCCAATTTTACAACGCTTTGCAAAAACTTAGACTTACTATAACAACTCTACATGCTTCTCAAACATGCATCACTAAGGCATGACAAGTTGAATATTTAATTTCATAATCAATATAACACTTATTTCGATTATGTTTTTTTTAAATATACAACTCCTAATTCATAAATTAATATAACACTTATATCAATTATAATGAATTAAGCATGCATCCTATACATTATAACAATTATAACATACAATATGCATCTAAAATTGGATGTTTAATTTCATAATTAATATAACACTTATATTAATTATTCTATTAAGCAAACAACAACTAATTCATGAATTAATATAACTCTTATATTAATACCCATGAATTAAACATGCATTCTATATATTATAACACTTATAACCTACAATATGCATAAAACCAGGGCAACCTATGTTGTATATTTAATTTCATAATTAATACAACACTTATATCAATTATTCTATTAAATTAGCAACATTTGATTCATGAATTAATATAACTCTTATATTAATACTCATGAATTCCCAAATATGCATACTATATATTATAACACTTATAACATATTTTCAATGCATGAAGCATGCTTCCTACGGTGGGATTTTAAATCTATATGGCATACTATATGCACATACAAACATGGAATTTAATTAAAACATACATTCGCAATGCATAATTAATTAAACACACTAAAGTGGATCGATTTTGGCATTTAGCAAGCAATAACTATTTTATTACAAGCTTAAACAACAAGCTAAGTCTTGAGCGGACTTCGAACTCTTCGCACCGCCTTTGACCAACTTGCTTCCTCGAACGCTTCGGCCAATTTCTCTTCGAATTTCTCCTCGTATAGCCTAGAACAAGTTTGAACTTATACCGAACATTTCGGCGAGCTCCAAACTCGAGCTTCTTTCAAAAAGAAACCTATATGGACTCTAATGACTCTAAAAATACAGACTTTTTTAGCACGCATTAAAGCCCATACATTCTCGGGCAATTACAAATTAGGAAATTCAAAAAGAAACTATGCCAAAATCGATATTCACTTTAGACGCCAATTCAGAAACAATTTCTAAATTAAAAAAAAACCCACCAACTTAAATTGATGCAAATTGAGTTAATCACAAAATCGCTCTGATACCAATTGATGGAGCGACATGCGCAGCGGAAAGCGATTTCGGACCGATGATACTCTAATTTCATCAATTTAACAAATAGAAAACATGCTCTTAAAGCGGAAATAAGAAAAATAGAAAACATACCCTTGTAGTTCCTACTTTTCTTCGCGTTCCGCCAGCCGTTCTTCGTCACGATCTCTTCAAGCTTCTTCTCACGAACGCCTCGAGGACCACCCCAGGTAGTCCCGCTATCCTCGGCGCCGCGCAACGGAGTTGTGGGACTCCAAAAGAAGAGAAAAGAAAAAGAAATGAAGAAGGATGAAAAAGAAGAAGATGAACCTGAGGGCTTCAGCTTCAAATATCTTTTGAATTCAACGAATTCATCTTCAAAATGAATACCCAAAACCCCACTTACCATTTCATATATATCCTTTATATATATATATATACACATTAAAAAAAATAAGACAAATGTCTTACATGCAATGTAAGACATTTTTATATTTTTTTATAAATATATAAATATATATATATAATTATTATTATCAAAATAATAATAAACATTTTATTATTAAACTTTTTAATAATAAAATATATATATATATATATATTAATTAATTAAACTTTTTAATTAATTAATATTATTTAATTTAATATCAAATATTAATTAAATAAAATGGTTAAAACCGGTTTTCCGAAAACCGACTTTTATACATGAATTGTATTCATGTTTTAGATCAATCCCATATTTAAATCATATTTAAATATGTCCATCATCCTTCAAAAAACCGAATTTGAACAATTCAAATTCTTTTTCTTTTTAATTTCTCTTATACTGTTGCACGACGTTATCCGAGCTAGCCAGGAGAACCTAAAGGACCTACAGATCATGAGCTCCAACGATACAAGATTATCCGGTAAAAACTCTTTCAACCGAACTAATCAACATTCGTTAACCCCCGGAGACTCCACTATAGTCCGAGGGTTGCACTCTCCTCACTGTAGATATATTATGCCCTCTTGATATAACCGTCATGGGTAAGTCGATCCTTCACAGGTGTCCGTTATCACAGCTAGGTCTTTTAAACCGTTTAACCTCTGTGATACCTCTTGTTCCTTAAGTACCACTGCCACCTCTAATGAACATTTGATCTGTGATCCAATCATCAGATCAGAATCCTCTTCACACAGAAGAGAATGAGGCCTCATGTTCAAGCCCCGAGGTCAGCTATTAAGGGAACACCTCTCTACTAGACCCTAAAGAGGGTAGGAGTGAATTCCATCTTGCTACACTATGTCCCCAGCTACCTATTAGAGTTTATCCCCAAGTTGGTAGGCTTATTGAGCGGGCAACCTGCCACTCTCACCCATACAAGTCTAAGGATACTCTCGAATAAGCAGGAGTTCATAGTAAGCTCAGGATTAAGAACGAGTTACCTTAGGTCATCAAAAGTGATAAAGTCGGTCTCACCAGTAAACGGTGTTATAAAGAGAAAGCGACTTTATCGTGGTTCTGTCTAATGCAAACTCTTTGCATAGGACGCCCTCGCTCGCACATCTCCATGTGAAACGATTCGGATCACATCGTTTTGTACAATACAAAGCGAGCCGCATCCAATAGTGTTACCAGAATAAGGTACCCGACCTTATCCGTATACTATAGACCATTTTGACTGACTACTTGAGCTTGACCCACAATCATGTCATACATGAAGCTCAAGTACTCATATTCAGCCAAGGATGTTGTTATTGGTACAGGTTAATGAAAACATGTTTCACTATATTCAATAAACACCTTTACTGAATAAACCTCAATAACTCTTTATTGCGTTAATAGACATATTACATTTACAACGTTTACAAAACACGAGTGTTAGGACATAAAACCCAACAACCACACAGTTCTAATTACACGTTATCTAATCCTACATCAAGGTGATCAGCCCCAAGGTAAATTTAGACAGTCACTAGCTAACCGCGACGAACATTCGAGCGTGAATTCTAATTGCTAGTAGATTGCCCGCAAACACCGTATGCAATCAACAATTATCCTACCCGACCCGATACTTCGATTTAATTCTATCTACCTGTGTTACTTAGTCGAGCAGTGAGAGGCACGACATCGCTACTCTTTAACATACACAACATGCGAAACTACTCGAGTGTCAATCGTCGTATTTTAACATGCGCGTTGGATTAAGCAAGGTAGATAGATGCAAAGTAAACAGAACCAATATGCATATCAAAGCTCAGATTATCAAAACCAAATATGTTTAACAAAATCGCCCTAAACTAATCCCAAACCGTCACCCTTACCTTAGCCGCTCATGGCGCGGTTTGTCAATCCCGCTCCAAAGATGGCCATGGATGGATTCATCTACTTATTACAATGGAAGTGGAGCTCACTAGCATGCCAACAATGGCGGAGCTCCACGGAAAATAGAGAAAAAACGGAGAAGAAGAAGACCAAAACGAGCAAAAATGGTGGAGAGATGAAGGAGAAGATGTCCAAAATGTGCAGAAAAATCGTCAATATAAGTTCTGCAATCGTCGTAGCGTCGAGACGCTAGGCCAGCGTCTCGACGCTGTGCCCTAAGTTTTCCGCGCGCGCGCTCGCGATGGCGTCGCGACGCAAGGCCAGCGTCGCGACGCTGCCCCGATAAAATTCCTGCGCGCGCCTCCTCCGGAGCGTCTCGACGCCAAGCAGGGTCTCGACGCCAGGGCAGCGTCGAGCTAGCGTCTCGACGCTATCACTCGACGCTTGCTCTCGGGTTTTTCCAGCGTCGAGCCAGCGTCTCGACGCTATAGCTCGACGCTGGCTCTCGGGTTTGGGGCTGAAGCTTTGCCTCTCCAAGGCAGTTTTGGCCCGTTTCTTCACGGAACAAGTTCCCCTCTTCCCGATGCATTCCCGGGGCGCTAAAACTCTGCTTTAAGCACTCGAACATGCCCAACGGACGCACGAGCTCTTTGCCGCTTTTCTCCTACAAAAGAGATATATTTAATCAATTGAAAGCGGACTTAAGCTATAATTAAGAAGTATTTAATAGCTCCAAAATGGAGTTATCAATCATTGCTGCTGTATGCTATTATGCGGGGCCTCACCATTGACGTTGGGGAAGTCATTGCCGCCTCCATTGCCGACTGCTCAAAGAAAGGTAAGGGTCAGCTATTTTTCCCGAATACCATAACTAAATTGTGCCTTCATGCAGGGGTACCAATGGAGAAGAACGAGAAGCAGTTGGCGTACACAGGCCATCTGGAGCTGCCCACCATCTTGAGGATGCGAAGGTGGGGCAACATGGAATTTGAGCTGGACGGCCTGGCTGCTGCTCAATCACTATCCATGGCGTGCTTGATGGACCTGCAGCACAAGATGGCTCAGTGGGCTGCATATGCACAAGCTAGGGACAAGGATGTGGCTGACCAGCTTGGGTGCATCTTCCCTGCCTTCCCTACTGACTTGTTGAAGCCATGGGCGCCTCCTAAAGAAAGGAGAGATGAGGATGAGGAGGATTGAATGCCAGCTTGAACGGCATTCGAGGGAGTTTTCTTATCCCTCTTGAAAAAATCTGCTTTTCTGTGATTTTTGAATTCTGTTTCAGAAAAATGCTTGATCTGTTTTAAATTGTTCTTTTGTTTGTTTAGGTTAGTGTAGTTAGGTTGATGGTTTCTGAGTAGTTAGCTTAGTTAGTTTACTTGTTTTATGTAGTGGATGATAACTGAAAATAGCATGTTAGGAGCCTTGATCACTGATACATATGCTCTGTAGGTTTATTGCGGATTCTTTGCGGAGTCCGCAATGTTTTGTTAGTTTTTCGCATGCTATTGGATGAATTTTTGTTGGGCTGTCTCTGTTTAATTTTCGATATCTTGCTGCTTTATTTGACTTCAACATGTGACCTATCTGTGTGCATGCTGGATGAGTGTCTTAGTACACCTTTGACAGTTTAAATTAGCTCCCTTAAATTGCTCAGCATGCCCCTCTTTAAGCCCTGAAGCATGTTGTTTTTACAAAGATTATGCACTTGACTCCACAGGGAGATGACTAGGAGTTTTAAGTTCTGTTTGTTTTGCCTTAGACTAGATGCTTCTAGGACAAGTTTGGGGGTGTGCCACCTCAGACTCTCATTGGGGACAATGAGAAGTTTAAGTTTGGGGGAGGTAGCCCTAGGCCTAGGAACATTCCTCTATCCCTTTTAAACATAAGCATTCTTTTCCTTGAAAAAAAAATGAACTGAAACAAAAATAAAAAGAATAAAGAGTAGTGTCTCTCTTGAGGTTGCTGAGTAATCAGTGCCATGTGTGTAACCCACAAGTGGCATTGCATCAAAAGGCAACCAAAGGAAGAGACCCTACCAAAGAAGGAAATAAAAAGGAAAAAGGAAAAACCAAGGAAGAAGAATGTATGCTTGCAAGTCATAACCTATGTGCTTAGGTGTCCTCTATGAATGAAATCTGATCCTCAATTAGCTAAGCACAGGGTTGTAGCTTGTAGGTTTGTTAAGGGAGATGAATGTATATCCAATGTAGTGATGCCAGGGTTTAGGTTGTTCTATGAAATGTACTACTATCACTGGTTTATACTAAGACTGGCATGACTCTAAGGAATCCTAGGTAGCCCAAAGGAAAAGACACTAGAAGCATGTACTGAGTGTAGGGTAAAGCAAGCTAGAATTTGAAAACTTAGGGATAGTTGCACAATGAACCTAATGACCAAAGCAGATAGATCAGTTGTAGGGCGTTTATAAAGACAGTAGGATTATAAGGCGAGAGAATTCAGAAGAAGCAAAATGAGAAGTTAGTTTTAAACTTAGAAGAGTGTCACAGGAAAGCCATGCCTTAGATAGTGAACTTAGGGAAGTCAGCAAGTAGTTAGATAGAGTAATAGCAGCCCAGATAAGCCCTTATATTGCTCGAGGACGAGCAATAACTTAAGTTTGGGGGTGTGTTACGTCTCCAAAAGTGTATATTTTAGGGACTTAGTTGCTATAGAATTGGGTGAACTCTTAAGCGTTTTTGGTAGAATTTAGCCTGAACATGTGCTTTTATATGAGAATTTATAGAATGAAGCTAAATCAGGACTTATGTGTAAAAGGAAGGCAAAAGAACCAAAAACAAAGCTAAAGAGTTGAAATTTCCATATTGCAGAAACATTGCGAAAACATTGCTGTCTCAGCAATGTTTTAAGTGAAAATTGTTAAGTTGTCTAACCGTTTGCCATTTTGTTACGATCTTTCAGCCGCCCATTTTTTCTCCTGCTGCCACGTGGAAGGTCGCCGTTTAGAATGGATGGTTCTCCTTGGCTGCAGACTACCTGCAGAACACTATAAAGGGAGGTCAAGGGGGAAGGATAACAACAAGCTTGGAAGCGTAGAACTCCCATCTCAACGCATTTTCTGCTCTTTTCTCTCTTCCGTTTGTTGGCGTGAAGGAATCAGCTGTTGGCATCGATAATCTGAGAGGAAGAAGAGAAGATCCTTATTCTCTTCTGATTAGATTCATACCCAAACAAAGCTCCCTTCTCCCTTCATCCGAGGCGCTTGCGGCGAGGGTTCACGCGCACGATTTACCTGCTTTCTGCTACTTTCTGTCTTACCTTTTCGCTACTGATTGTTGCCATTTGCTTTAGTTTGCTACATTGTTTCAATTCGTCTTCGGTTGTTTAGTCTTTATTGTTTTTCAAGCACTACATTTTAAGCTCTGAATCTTACGCAATAGAGAAGTTATTCTCATACTTCGCAACTCTCTTTACTGCTCTCTGTCTTCTTTTACTGTCATTGAAATTCTATTAAGCATGTTTAATCAATCAAGTCTCTCCACTCCATCTTACATCCATGAGTAACTAAACAACATCAGGGTCTGCTAATGATGAATCTGTAGGTAGGAATATGTGAATTCAGCATGTAGGATAGCGCCAAATGCATTGAATGTATGTGTGCTTCATCCCACGGACAATTTCGATTGGCCATCCATTTTGTCTAAAGAACTCCTAACCTCTAGAAGGAGTAAGAGTTCAGAGTCGTCCATTCATGCTAGCCTTTCATGGTAGCCAGAAAACGACCTAGGAATAGGCGTTTTCCTAGCACAAATCATTAACTTGCTTATATAAATAGATGCTTAAGCCTTACTTGGACATGAGTAAACTAAAGGATCTAATGCATGAAATCGAGAGATACATGAGAATGAGTTAATTTGATGCATGATAAGTTGATCTATTGCTGAAGAATCGTATGAAAAAGCCTATAGAGGAGTCGTTAGTAGCCCTTGTTTCCACACTTTACCCTTAAAACGATGTTAATACAATTGCTAGAAAATTGCTGTCTTCGCAATTTTCGTAGTTTAAACTTTGCCTTAGTCATTTTCCTTAGCTTTTTGTTTTGCGATTTTATTGCTAGTTAATTGCTTTCTCCGCAATTTTTTTTCTCCTACATTCAAGTTAACCTCTTTACTTGTCCTTGTTTATGCTTGCATATCTCGCACGTTCTTTATTAGTTAGGCACATTAATCCAAATTTTACCCCATTTAAACCATCCTTTCTAATTTAACATCTCACTTCGCTAGTAACTAAGAATAAATCTTTGTGGGAAATCGAATGAAAAAATACTTATTACTTGCTACAAGACCATGTATGCTTGCATGTTCTGAGTGCTCTCACATTGCATTTTAATTACACATTAAGCACGCAACATTCGTCTATTGATCTCGTGCCCTGCTTGAGACTCAGAAATTCTGTTTGTTTCTTGAATCGTATCATAACTGGATAATATTTCTGAAAGAATGTCTCTCTAAACTGAGCCCAGGTAATTGAACCACCACTCACATCAATGGACCACCCTGCAAAGTGCCACCAAAGGAGAGCATCATCTTTCAACATAAAAATAGCACATTGTACCTTATAACCTTCCGGGCACCTCATATATGGAAAGATAGTCTCTATTGACAACAACCATGCTTCTGCCATGGTCGGTTCCATAGACTGCTCATCGAAGGGTCGAGGGTCATCTTTCTTGAAATCTCGCAAATACCTGGCCTCACTGGATATGCTCCCTGAATCTTGGGAGGCGTGTGTCACATGACTAGAGACAGGAGTTTGAATGAGTGTCTGAAGGGCCTCTAGTGTCAGGGTTATTGTAGGAACTTGCAAAGGAGGCTCAGATTGTCCACTGCACACTCGGTTGTTCATTAACCTGAGGGTTGAGTATCGTTGGTTCTGTAAGTTCTGGAGTAGTTTGATCCCTACAGAAAAGTAACCACAATAAGAGAACAAAAGGATTGCAACCTACTTAACAGGCTACGACGTGACAATAAAACATGCAACACAAACTAAGTCTGTTAGTAAATGTTGCCAAGTATAACATAACAATAGATACCACCGCTAGCTAGTAACCAATCAAACAACATACCTGGCGATGAAAAGTTATATTTCTTGTGTCTGGCCATGGACAACTAATACTTACGATGTAAGCAAGTCTACAGAATAAAAAAAAAACACTGAGCACTGATACCAACTATAACGCCCCTATATTTCCATACACACCCTGTTGTGATCATCTGTGAAGACGCTACTATAAAAAAAAACAACGACCCCTCCCTAAAGCAAGGAGTTGGTCACAGAAGTAAAGCTCTAATGGAACATCCTCCTGGCATAAAGAGAAGTCATAAAAGATTTGGTGTCCCCAAAAGATACTAAAGTCAAGGATAATTTACAAAAAGTTTCAAGTACTCTGTATTGTTAAGCTATGGACTGGAAGCAAGACCTCGGGTCTAATTACACTTTATCTATAAACATGGAACAAAATTGTAGTCCCGAGACTCCTAAAAGACATTACTGCCATGGCCCGACAAGCGAAATGTTCCTTATCATCCGCCTCGTATGTTCTGGTTGCTGCCTGAAAAGAGAATAAAACTGAGTGAGTATATAATATACTCAGCAAGCAGTCCTGCTGAATTCAATCACATGTATGATTTAAGCATCTGACAACGTGAGAAGTTCTAACTGTTTTACAGACACCTGTTCTGACTGTGAGAACAATTGACCTATATTGTGTCTATGTGGGCCTGATCTGTAGACGAAACTCCACTAGTAAATTGTTGGTGCCCTACTAGTGACGTTAGGTCTCTCCCAACATAGCACCTGCTGATTATGTGTATCTGAAGCTGACATCTCTTATCAAGCTTATTTGTGTACACTACATGTTGTGGGAAGGTATTTTGTTCTAACTTAATTGTAACTTGACATAAAAAGCAAGATTGAGACTCCTCTAAACAGAACATTGCTCATCAAGAGCATATGTTATATCTACATAATTGAACTAACATGACCTTCCTGACTGAATAACCTGCAAACTGAACATTGCTCCTTAAGAGCGCATGTTATATTCATTTAAACTAAGCTTGGATAACATGTCCGACTGAGTAACCTGCATATAGAACATTGCTCATCAAGAGCACATGTTATATTCATTTAAACTAAGCTAGCGCAATATGTCTGCCTGAGTAATCTACATACAGAACATTGCTCATCAAGAGCACATGTTATATTCATTTAAACTAAGCTAGCATAATCAGAACATTGTCCATTAAGAGCACAAGTCATTCCTTCAGTTTCATTGTATCATAAAATGAGGCCCGGATACATGTTGAGCCGAGGGTCTAGCTACTTACATTGCTTGCGTAAACTCCTAATAAAACTTTTATTGCAAATCTTGGCTTCACCTTAGTGACAAAATCAATTGAATCAATCAATTGGAGATGCAACACAACCAATAAAACAACTTGCAAGCGCTAATAACGTACTGTAAGAAAATGACCAAACGATTATTTCACCATTGCTAACTTCAGACCAAGCTGGGCAAATCTAAAACTGCACAACGAAGAATTCGTAGCTAAACGCTTAAGTTCCAACGCACAACCAAGAATCTATAAGAGTTTAGAGCGAATCTCACCCGCCAAATCCGCCTAAATGTCTACAAATCTTGCTGAGAAATTGGTTTTGTTTTCTTTCTTTCTCTTTTGTTTTTCGCCCAACGGACAACTCACGTCGCCGCCTCCACTTCTGTCATTGTCGTCTGGGGTGTTCGCTGGAAAGATGGAAAAGCTTAAGGGTGTGGACTGGTACTAGGATTTTTGAATATCCTATAAATTTTGGGTTGTCAAGACCCGCCAAAATAAAATTTATAATACCTATTAACCTTAGCTTTGCAGCTAGTGGTAACAGGGTCGATCCACAGAGAAGGACGTGATTGAAATTAAAGCTCGAAAAAGAATTTAATTAATCGATTGGGTTTTGTAACAAGGGAGAGTTTAAGCATGCAACAAGAGAAATTAATCGCTAACGGAAGAATTAAAAAGAAAGAGAGCGAAGAGTGATCGATTCGGGGGATGTCGGGATTCTTCCTAGGCATTCTTACATTCATCATTTAATTCGAAATCTAAGGCTATATATTGACATGCACGTGGTCGGTTACCTGGGAACCCCTTGTGTAACCGGCTCCATATTAATTAATTAGAACTAAGGTCCTAACTAAACATTCTTTAAAGCCTCTTTAGAGTGATCAACCCCAAATTGACTCTAAACAGTCACTAGTTAACCGCGACGAACATTCGAATATGCATTCTAATTGCTAATTGTCTACCCGGCAACCCTGAAGTACCCAACAATCAGCATACATACATCGATACTCCGATTTATTTTTGTTATTCTGTGTTACTAGGCGAATAGTGAGAGGCACGGCATCGCTATTCTATAACGGTAACATAAGCTAGAAAACTCGATTGTCCGTCGGCGAAATCTAACTCATGCATGGGTTTAAGCAAGAATAACAAATGCAATCAATGATATTAGCCAAATCAGAACTATAAGCATGGATTATCAAAGTGTAAAAAGCCTAACAAATAATCCCTAAATCACCCCAAACCGTTCACAATACCTTAGCCGACCATGGGGCGGATCGTCACAAACGCTCCAAGAGAGGCCATGGACATCATCTCTAAGCCTATTACAAATAAAAGCTCCAAAACTATGCCACAAATGGCGGAGCTAAGTGATTGCTCCAATTTGGAGCTATAATTATGTCCCTAATTCACGATTATTACATGCTTAATCTTGCTTATATGTGTTAATTGCAGGTGTTCTCGGTAATTCGCCCTCGGGTTACCATACAAATACATGAAGATTTGGCGTTTTGGGAAAATTGAAGACAAAATACCATGCAAAAACCCGAGAGCTAGCGTCGAGCGACAGCGTCGCGACGCTAGCTCGACGCTGCCCAAGCGTCGAGACGCTTCGAAGTCTGAGGCGTAAATTTGAAATTCCACCCGAGAGCAAGCGTCGAGCGAAAGCGTCTCGACGCTCGCTCGACGCCGCGCAAGCGTCTCGACGCCGTCCGGATTGCGCGCGCTGAATCTCTACGGCGTAGCGTCGAGACGCTGCCCTAGCGTCTCGACGCTCCGACAGATTACTTAAGTTTTTGTCCGATTTTTAGCCGGGATCATCATCTCCTACCTCGGGCTCCACACCAGATTTGACGTTGGATAAGCCATATCCACCATGGGAGAGGCTAGGAAGCTTGGAATGGAGCCATCCCACATCACACACATCATGAGTGAGTAGTCTATAGCGTTTTTGACTCGGGATTGTAAAGGAATAATGTAGTTTGATCTTTTGGTGAGGTTGTTGGACCAAATTTTGTTTTGGCTTTATTAATTGATTGATTTAGCTTCTATTTCTTTGCCTATTCTATGAACGTGTTAGATTGATAGGACTAGACAACCTTGAATTCGAGCATGCTTCATCTGTTAAAGGTTTTGATGCCGTGCCTCTCTAAGCCGCCATGCAACAAAGATTAACGATACCATTGAACGCATAGGCTTCCTTGCGTTCTTGGCGTTCGTTCTTCTCGAAATGGAATATGAAATCGATACACTAATTTGGCGCCCAAATTAGATAATCGTTGTAGTTAGCTCGTTGCTATCGATTGGTCTTGGGAGAGCGTTGGCCGCCAATGTCCAGTCGATATGCTTAGTTAGCATGATTTATTATGTCTGATTAATATCCATGGAGCGTGTCTGAATTAATTTATTGATTTGAGACGGGCTGCGTATTCGTTCAATTATTTAGCCATTATTTTCGTCAACCAATGATCCAATGGCATGCTAATTTTATTCCCGATCGTCCCGGGTGGAACGCTCGGTTAGTTAAGTTTTCCCTATTTTGCGTTGTTCCCTCTTAGTTAATTGAAAACCAAAATCCCCAAACTTTGTTTATTTTCATAGTTTGCAAATTTAATTAAGGTTAAGTCAAATTAGCTTAATTCCCTGTGTATCGACCCCGTTTCCCCTAATCTACTAATAGTTCAATGAATTCGGGTAAATATAAATTCATTTTAGCGGGTCTCGACAACCTGATGATTGGCGATAATTCGAAAATATAGCTACCAAAATTGGCGCCGTTGCCGGGGAACTAAGTGTAATTCGGCCTAATTTAGATTTAATTTGTAGATTTTTTACTTTTACTTTAAAATTTGCTTATTCTTTTATTGTTTGCAAGATTTGATTTGTTTGTTTAAGTGTGCTAGAGTGCCTAATTTTTTATTGAGAAAATGGAAGTTGACGATGAGGCTGGAGCCCCAAAAACACTCAGGCAGTGGGCATCGGTTGCTATGGACCACCAACCTTCTTGTATTTCCTACCCGGAAATCTCAGGTGAGTTTCTACTTAAATCTGGTTTAATTGACCATCTGCTTTCTTTTTGTGGTCAAGCAGATGAAGATCCCTTTAAACATCTCAAAGCTTTTCAAATGACAAGTTTTGCGATGAAGCCAAGCGACATAACTGAAGATCAGCTCTACTTGAGAGCTTTTCCATTCACCTTGAGAGGCGAAGCTCGAGATTGGCTACAATTACCATCGGGAACCATCTTCACTTGGGAGAAGTTAAAGAGCATGTTCTTGGAAAGATATTTCCCAGCTTCAAGAGCCAGAGCCGTGAAAAATGATATCTATAGTTTCAAACAGGAAGTGAAAGAGGCATTTCACGAGTGCTGGGAAAGATTCATCAAGCTCTGCGAGAGATGCCCGAACCATCTGATAGCAGAGGCTGCGCTTATTCAATTCTTCTATGAAGGTTTGCTTCCGCACGACTGTCAGATGCTCGATGCATCGAGTGGAGGAGCCCTTTGGGAGAAAACGCCAGCGGAAGCCAGACAGTTGATCTCCAACATGGCTGAGAACCGTCGCCAATACGGGGGAAGAAATGAACAAGCTAAACTGTCGACCGACATAGAAGAGCTCAAGGAGAAAATGTCTCAGGTATTTGGTATTATTCATACGTTGCAAGAAAACTCATCTCAGGCTGTTCCTTCTATTTCGGGTCAAGCCCTTGAAGGCATGCTCAAATCATTTATGGAATCTAGCCAGGAGACCAGGTTGCAGATGCGATTGCTAAGCGATGGGTTCACGGAGATTAAGGACAGGATGAGTAAAATGGAATCCAAAGAGGAAAGCGTTAGTGCCATCAATCTCAGAAGTGGTACAGAGGTACCATCACGGACCACTCCTGAGGACTCTAGCAAGGACACAGAGACATCTCAAGATAAGTGTCTTCAAACACCCTCTGAAACGGTTGTAGCTTCTCCTTATATTTCTATGAAGTCTTACACTCCCGTTGCTCCTTTTCCGAGTAGGTTGGTGAGGCCACCTAAGGAGGACGAGGACGCGGACGTCCTTGAGACGGTGAAAAAGGTTGGAATCAATATGCCGCTGCTTGATGCAATTCAGCAAATCCCAAGGTACGCTAAATTTCTGAAGGAGATGTGCACCATGAAGAGGAAGGCTAAAGGTGCCGAGAGAGTTGTGGTAAGCAAGAATGTTTCTGCCTTGATAACACAAGGTATTCCAAACAAATGCCAGGACCCAGGTATGTTCCTCTTGCCATGTACTATAGGAGATAGAGAAATTGAGCACGCCATGCTAGACTTAGGAGACTCAATTAATGTTATGCCATACTCATTTTACAAGAGTCTCGATTTAGAAGGTATGCAGGAAACTAGTATTATTATCCAGTTAGCTAATAGGTCTTCTATTCATCCTATAGGGGTGATTGAAGATGTGTTGGTTAGAGTTAAGGACCTGATCTTTCCTGCCGATTTTTACGTTATAAAAATGGAAGAAAACGCATCACCCACTACTTCTGTCCTGCTTGGTAGACCATTCATGAAAACTGCTAAGACTAAAATTAATGTGCATGATGGTACCTTGTCAGTCGAGTATGAAGGGGATGTGTTCGAGTTTAATGTCTTTGATGCCATGAAACACCATGCTGATGTGCATTCTGTCTGTAAAATTGATCTGATAGATACTTTAGAACAAGAAGAATGCATGACTGTTGTTGATGGGGATGACCCACTCGTTTTTACTGAAACTGTTGGCGAGATTGAAAGTAGTGTGCCCATATTGACTGATTCATGTGAACAAACTACTTTTGCATTAGAGGCGTGTGAAAAGCCAACTAAAATATTACCATCTCTTTTGCAGGCTCCCATGTTGGAACTTAAAGAGTTGTCGGGTCATCTCAAGTACGTATACTTGGGGGAGGTGGAGACACTCCCGGTAATTATCTCCAAGGAGCTTACATCGGAACAAGAAGGCAAGTTGGTGGAGGTCTTGAAAAAGAATAGAAGAGCGATAGGATGGACGTTGGCAGACTTGCATGGGTTGAGTCCAGTTCTGTGCATGCACAAGATTCGGCTGAATGAGGGAGCGAAGCCATCCTGAGAGCCTCAGCGGAGACTGAACCCAGCAATGAAAGAGGTAGTGTTGTCTGAGATACACAAACTCCTTGATGCAGGTATTATCTATCCCATTTCTGATAGCCAGTGGGTTAGCCCTATTCACGTTGTACCAAAAAAGACGGGCATAACTGTTATTAGAAATGAAAGGGGTGAGTTAGTGCCTACGAGAGTGCAAAATGGGTGGAGGATGTGTATAGATTTTAGAAAACTGAACGATGTGACTAAGAAGGACCACTTTCCTATTCCCTTCATAGATCAAATGGTGGAGCGTTTAGCTGGGAAGCCATACTTCTATTTTCTAGATGGTTTTTCTGGGTTTTATCAAATTCCCATAGCCCAGGAAGACCAAGAAAAGACTACTTTTACATGTCCATTCGAAACTTACGCATATAGGAGAATTCCCTTCGGCCTTTGTAATGCTCCAGGGACTTTTCAGCGATGCATGATGAGCATATTTACTGAATTCGTAGAAAAATGCATCGAAGTCTTTATGGATGATTTCACTGTATATGGGAGTTCATTTGAGGATTGCCTGTTTAGCTTGTCTAGAGTCATGGAAAGATGCATTGAGACTAATCTCGTTTGAAATTTTGAAAAGTGTCATTTCATGGCCAGTCAGGCCATAGTCTTAGGTCACGTTGTGTCAGCCAAGGCGATAGAGGTGGATAAAGCTAAAATTGATGTCATATCTGATTTACCTTATCCCACGAATCTTCGGGAAGTGCGTTATTTTCTTGGTCATTGATAGCTCCATTTTGGAGCTATAATTATGTCCCTAATTCACGTTTATTATTGGCTTAATCTTGCTTTTATGTGATTATTGCAGGTGTTCTCGGTGATTCGCTCTCGAGAGCGTTTCGGCGTTTTTCAGAGCCTAATATCGCATTTTAAAGGCCTAAGAACACTTCCGGGGAAGATCCATGCAAAGGAATGAGAGTTGAGCGCTTTGGGGAAATTTAAGGCAGAAATCCAAGAAAAACCCGAGAGCTAGCGTCGAGCGACAGCGTCGCAACGCTAGCTCGACGCTGCCCAGCGTCGAGACGCTGCCATAGCGTCTCGACGCTCCGAAGTCTGAAGCGCTGAATTGAAGAAAAAACCCGAGAGCAAGCGTCGAGCGATAGCGTCTCGACGCTCGCTCGACGCCGACAGCGTCTCAACGCTGTCAAGCGTCTCGACGCCACCCCGACTGCGCGCGCGCGGATTATTTAATGCGCAGCGTCGAGACGCTGCCCTAGCGTCTCGACGCTACGACGGATTACTTAAGTTTCTGTCCGATTTTAGCCGCCATTATCATCTTCTACCTCGAGCTCCGCGCCTGATTTGACGTCCAGCAGCTGTTTTCCACCATGGGAGGGGCTAGGAAGCTCGACTTGAAGCCGTCCCACACCACGCAAGTCATGAGTGAGTAGATTTACCGTTTTTGGCTCGGGATTGTAAGGATAAATGTAGTATGAACTCTTGGTGAGGTTGTAGGATTGAAATTCTGAATTGGTTGGATATTTTATTGAATTGAATTCTATTTCTTAGCTTAATCTATGAGCACGTTTGAATGATTTAGGACTAGGCACCCTTGATTTTGAGCATGTTCATTTGTTAAAGGATTTGATGCCGTGCCTCTCGTTTCCGCCAAGTAACAAGGAATTATGGCACCTTGAGCGTATTGGCGTCCTTACGCTCTTGGTGTTCATTCTTCCCGAATTAGAATTCCAAATCGACATACTAATTTCGCGTCCAAATTAGATAGTTGTCACAGTTAGCTTGTTGCTACCGTTCGGTCTTGAGAGAGCGTTGGCCGCCAATGTCCGAACGGTATGCTTGATTAGCATAATTATTTATGTCTAATTAAATCCATGGAGCATGTCTGGGTTATTTATTAATTTTAGACGAGCTGTGCATTCGTTAATTTATTTAACCATAATACTCGTCATCCTATGATCCAAGAGGTTTGCTAAATTTATCCCCGATCGTCCCGAGTCGGAAACTCCGTTAGCTAAATTTTCCCATTTGCTTTGTTCCATCTTTGTTTCTTGAAAACCAACAATTACCCCTTATTTCACTTATATTAATAGTTTGCAAATTTAATTAAGATTAAGTCAAAATACCTTAATTCCTTGTGGATCGACCCCGTGGCTACTATTCTACAAATAGTTTAGTGATTTCGGGCACTTATAAATTCATTTTGGCGGGTCTCGACAACCCGATGATTGGCGATAGTTCAATAATATCGTTACCAAAATTGGCGCCGTTGCCGGGGACCTAAGTGTAATTCGGCCTAATTTAAATTTGATTTGTAGACTTTTGATTTTTGCTTTCAAAATTTTGTTTATTCCTTTATTATTTGCAATTTTGATCTGTTTGTTTAAGTGTGCTAGAAGTGCCAAATTTTTATTGAGAAAGTGGAGATTGATGATGAGATTGGAGCCCCAAAAACGCTCAGACAGTGGACATCATTTGCTATGGGCCATCAACCCTCTTGTATTTCCTACCCGGAAATTTCAGGTGAGTTTGTGCTTAAATCGGGTTTAATTGACCATTTACCCTCTTTTTGTGGTGAAGCAGATGAGGATCCTTATAAACATCTCAAGGCCTTTCAAATGACAAGTTCTGCGATGAAGCCAGGCGGCATTACTGAAGATCAGCTCTACCTGAGAGCTTTTCCATTCACCTTGAGAGGTGAAGCTCGAGATTGGCTGCATTACTTGCCATCGGGGATCATTTTCACTTGGGAGAAGTTGCAGAGTCTATTCTTGGAAAGGTATTTCCCAGCTTCAAAAGCCAGAGTCGTGAAAAAAGATATCCGCCAATTTGAGCAAGGAAAGGACGAGGCATTTCACGAATGCTGGGAGAGGTTCATTAAACTCTGCGAGAAATGCCCGAACCATTTGATAGCAGAAGCCGCGCTTATCGAATTCTTCTATGATGGGTTGCTTCCGCATGACTGCCAGATGCTTGACGCATCGAGTGGAGGAGCCCTTTGGGAGAAGACACCTGCGGAAGCCAGACAGTTGATTTCTAATATGGCTGAGAACCGTCGCCAGTACGGAGGAAGGAACGAGCACGCTAAAATGTCTACCGACGTAGCAGAGCTCAAGGAACAAGTATCTCAGGTATTTGGTTTAATTCATGCGATGCAAGAAAAATCATCTCAAGTTGTTTCTTCTATTTCAGGTCAAGCCATTGAAGGCATGTTCAAATCGCTTATGGAAGCTAGCAATGAGACAAGGTCGCAGATAAAATCTCTAAGAGATGAGTTCACGGAGGTGAAGGAAAGAATGAGTAAAATTGAGTCCAAAGCGGAAGGCGTTAGTGCAATAAACCTCAGGAGTGGTAAAGAAGTGCCATCTCAAACCACTCCCGAGAGTCCTCCAAAAGATTCAGAGATATCTCCAGATAAGTGTTCTCAAGCACCCTCTGAAACTGTTGTGACTCCTCCAATAATTTCTATGAAGTCTTACATTCCAGTTGCTCCTTTTCCTAGTAGGCTAGCAAGGCCATCTAAGGAGGTCGAAGACGCGGATGTTCTCGAGACATTGAGAAAAGTTGGGATCAATATACCGCTGCTTGATGCAATTCAGCAAATCCCAAGGTACGCCAAATTTCTAAACGAGATGTGCACCATGAAGAGGAAGACTAAAAGTGCTGAGAGAGTCGTGGTAAGCAAGAATGTTTCTGCCCTGATAACCCAAGGTATTCCAAACAAATGTCAGGACCCAGGTATGTTCCTCTTGCCATGTACTATAGGGGATAGAGAAATCGAGCACGCTATGCTAGACTTAGTTGCTTCAATTAATGTTATGCCATACTCAGTCTACAAGAGCCTCGGTTTAGATGGTATGCAGGAAACCAGTATAATTATCCAGTTAGCTAATAGTTCTTCTATTCGTCCTTTAGGATTGATTGAGGATGTGTTGGTTAAAGTTAAGGATTTGATATTCCCTGCTGATTTTTATGTGATAAAAATGGAAGAAAATACATCCACCACTTCTGTTTTACTTGGTAGACCATTCATAAAAACCGCTAAAACAAAAATTAATGTGCATGATGGTACCTTATCTGTTGAGTATGAAGGGGATGTATTCGAATTTAATGTATTTGATGCCATGAAACAACGTGCTGATGTGCATTCTGTCTGTAAAATTGATCTGATAGATACTTTAGAACAAGAAGAATGCATGACTGTTGTTGATGGGGATGACCCACTCGTTTTTACTGAAATTGTTGGCAAAGTTGAAAGTAGTGTTCCCATATTGATTGATTCTTCTGAACAACCTACTTTTGCTTTAGAGACATGTGAAAAGCCAACTAAAATATTACCATCTCTTTTGCAGGCTCCCAAGTTGGAATTAAAGGAGTTGCCGGGTCATCTCAAGTACGTGTACTTGGGTGAGGTGGAGACACTCCCGGTAATTATTTCCAAGGAGCTTACATCGGAGCAAGAAGGCGAGTTGATCGAGGTTTTGAAAAAGAACAAAAGAGCCATGGGATGGACATTGGCAGACTTGCACGGGTTGAGTCCAGTGCTGTGCATGCACAAGATTCGGCTGGATGAGGGAGCAAAACCATCCCGAGAGCCTCAGTGAAGACTGAACCCTGCAATGAAAGAGGTAGTGTTGTCTGAGATACACAAACTCCTGGATGCAGGTATTATCTTTCCCATTTCTGATAGCCAATGGGTTAGCCCTATTCATGTTGTACCTAAAAAGACGGGCATAACTGTTATTAGAAATGATAAGGGGGAGCTAGTACCTAAGAGAGTACAAAATGGGTGGAGAATGTGTATTGACTTTAGAAAACTGAATGATTTGACTAAGAAGGACCACTTTCCTGTTCCCTTCATAGATCAAATGGTGGAGCGTTTAGCTGGGAAACCATTCTTCTGTTTTCTTGATGGTTTTCTGGGTTTTATCAAATTCCCATAGCCCAGGAAGACCAAGAAAAGACTACTTTTACCTGTCCATTCGGAACTTACGCATATAGGAGAATGCCCTTTGGGCTTTGTAATGCTCTAGGGACTTTTCAGCGATGCATGATGAACATATTTTCCGAATTTGTAGAAAAATGCATCGAAGTCTTTATGGATGATTTTACTGTATATGGAAGTTCATTTAAGGATTGCCTGTTTAACTTGTCTAGAGTCATGGAAAGATGCATCGAAACTAATCTTGTTTTAAATTTTGAAAAGTGTCATTTCATGGCCAGTCAGGGCATAGTATTGGGTCACGTTGTGTCTGCTAAGGGGATAGAGGTTGATAAAGCAAAAATTGATGTCATATCTGATTTACCTTACCCCACGAACCTTCGGGAAGTACGTTCTTTTCTTGGTCACGCAGGTTTTTACCGCAGGTTCATTAAAGACTTCTCGAAGATAGTGACTCCGATGACAAGCTTGCTGAAAAAGGATGTTCCATTCTGTTTTGACAAACAGTGCAAGCTTGCCTTCGATGTTCTGAAGAAGTGCTTGACCAACGCACCCATCATTCATCCACCGCAGTGGGGGACTCCTTTCGAGATTATGTGCGACGCAAGCAATTATGCCGTAGGCGCTGTGTTGGGCCAGAGGATAGACAAGAAGAGCCATGTGATTTATTATGCCTCCAGAACGCTCAATTCCGCGCAGATCGGTTACACAACAACAGAGAAGAAGCTGCTTTCCATAGTTTTCGCTCTTGATAAATTTCGGCCATATATTCTTGGATCTAAAGTAATTGTTTTTTCTGATCATGCAGCAGTTCGATACTTGATGAACAAGAAAGACTCGAAGCCTAGACTGCTCAGATGGGTATTATTACTCCAGAAGTTCGACGTCTCTGTTCAGGATAGAAAAGGATCAGAAAATACCGTTGCTGACCACTTGAGCCGCATCGTGCGTAACGAAGATGACTTGCCTCTGAATGACGAATTCCCTGATGAAGTTCTCTTCCAGGTAAGTGTGGAGACACCATGGTACGCCGACATTGTCAACTACTTGGTCACAGGTACGTTCCCATTCGACTTTTCATATAACCAAAGAGCTAAGCTGAAAAGCGAAGCCAAGACATATGTTTGGGAAGAGCCCGTTTTATGGAAATTTTGTGCTGACCAAGTAATCAGGAAGTGCGTCCCTAAGTCTGAACATAGGTCCATCCTTATCTTTTGCCATGAATTTGCATGTGGGGGACACTTTGGGCAAAATAGGACTGCAAGAAAAATTTTAGATTGTGGGTTTTTCTGGCCATCACTGTTTAAGGACTGTTATGAGTTTTGTAAATCTTGTGATCAGTGTCAGAGAAAAGGGACCATCACTAGTAGGAATGAAATGCTCCAAAACCCCATTTTAACTTGTGAAATTTTCGAGGTTTGGGGTATGGACTTTATGGGACCCTTTCCCCCTTCATTTGGTTTTGTCTATATCTTATTGGCTGTGGACTACGTGTCTAAATGGGTGGAAGCTAAGGCCACCAAAGTTGATACTGCTAATGTTGTTTCAAGTTTTGTCAAATCCAATATTTTTAGCAGGTATGGAGTTCCACGAGCCATCATAAGCGAACAAGGGAGCCACTTCTGCAACAAGACGATCCAGGCCTTGATGAGGAAGTATGGGGTAAATCACAAAATCTCTACCCCGTACCATCCTCAGACCAATGGCCAAGCAGAGGTTTCCAATCGAGAGGTGAAGAGCATCCTCGAGAAAACAGTAAGTCCAGGAAGGAAGGATTGGAGCCTCAGGCTGGACGACGCTTTGTGGGCTTACCGTACGGCTTACAAAACCCCCATAGGGATGTCTCCCTACCGGATGGTTTATGGTAAAGCCTGTCATCTCCCAGTGGAGATCGAACACAAAGCTTACTGGGCCGTGAAGAAGTGCAACATGGACTTTGACTTGGCGGGCGAAGAAAGACTCCTCAAATTGCAAGAACTGGAGGAGCTTCGCCTGGATGCATATGAGAACTCGAAGACCTACAAGGAAAAGACCAAAATGTTCCACGACAGACGAGTCGTCAGAAAACATTTCGAAGTTGGTCAGAAGGTCGTCTTGTTCAACTCCCGCCTGAAGTTCATGCCAGGTAAACTTCGTTCCAGGTGGCTTGGTCCTTTCATTATCACTGATGTTCATCACTATGGTGCAGTCAAGATTCAGAGCCTGGATACAGAGAAAGAATACACGGTGAATGGCCAGCGATTAAAGATCTTTCATGAGGGAATGTCAGAGGACTTCGACGATCATGCTTACTTGAAAGAGCCTGATTATGAGAAAGGATAAATTGAGTTTTGGTAAAGTCGAGCAATCGACTCTTAAAATTTGCGCTACTCGGAGGCACCCCGAGCTTGAACTGTACATGCTTTTTGTTTACTTACCGTCTGTAGGATTAGTTTAGATTTCCACTCTGATGTTGTGAATTTTCAGGTGAAACAATGGCTCATCCTCGCGGTTTATTGGCTAAGGTTAAAGCGCACTCTCCAACCCTCTAAGTCACAATTCAGGGAAGGTTTTCTTTCCTTTTGTTTTGACTGTGCATATTTGGTCCAATGAGGACATTGTCAATTTCTAAGTTGGGGGTGGTGGGTTGTGCCTTATAAAGGATTGTCGAGCTTTGTTGTGGAATCCTGATTAACTTGTGGAGCTATGGAGAAAGCATGCTTGTCCGATTATGAAATTCTGTGATGTACTGCTAAGGTCTTCGTATGCGTGTTTGTTGTGAAATTGAGTATAATTGCATATGTTAAAGCCGTTTTGAAAATTTTTTCAAGTTATTTCCCTGTGTAAGCTTCGCATGTTAGCACTCTATCTTGGATCTGTGGGTTTAGGGTAGCTCTGTTTGTTTTGAAATTCGTTGTCACCTCGAAAGGCAACCTTAGGATGGGCTAAGATTCACTCTTGTTTGTAATCCGTGCGCTTAAAATTTTAACATGATTTTTAGACTAAAAGAAAAATGAATGCAAGTTTATAAAAAGAAAATAATCTCATGAGGCGTTCCTCCCTCTTGAGTTGCCTTAGTAGCCAGGGGCGGTCGTGTAACCCACGGTCGCCACTGCATGAAAAGGATGCACAAAGAAGTGAACGCTAGTCCTTAAAAATGTGAATTTTGCCCGTAGTCAGATGCACTGTGCAATGAAATTGCAGGCAAGCTGAAACGAAAGTAAGATTGACATGTTAGGCGCTCATGAAGATCGAAGAAAAAGAGAGAAAAGATGCCTTGCGATATATTACTTGCATAGACGATGAATTGCCCTTAGACTGTTCTGTTAAGCCATAAGTAGGGGGAAAGCGAAGTTTTAGGATAGATAGAGCTGTTCTAAGTCTGTTGAAATCTAAGATCGAGGAGCTAAGTCCGAAGCATAAATAGGGAAGCATCTTTAAATTTTTCGAATTGTTCTTAACTCATGCATGCGTGCAGCTGTTTCTTTCAAATGCAAATGCCCTGTCTTTTCCAATACTGAGAAACGAGTCCCTAGCATGTATTATTGTTTTATTTGATTAATCAGAATTCCACCTTGCTCGAGGACTAGCAAGATTTAAGTTGGGGGTGTTTTGATAGCTCCATTTTGGAGCTATAATTATGTCCCTAATTCACGTTTATTATTGGCTTAATCTTGCTTTTATGTGATTATTGCAGGTGTTCTCGGTGATTCGCTCTCGAGAGCGTTTCGGCGTTTTTCAGAGCCTAATATCGCATTTTAAAGGCCTAAGAACACTTCCGGGGAAGATCCATGCAAAGGAATGAGAGTTGAGCGCTTTGGGGAAATTTAAGGCAGAAATCCAAGAAAAACCCGAGAGCTAGCGTCGAGCGACAGCGTCGCGACGCTAGCTCGACGCTGCCCAGTGTCGAGACGCTGCCATAGCGTCTCGACGCTACGAAGTCTGAAGCGCTGAATTGAAGAAAAAACCCGAGAGCAAGCGTCGAGCGATAGCGTCTCGACGCTCGCTCGACGCCACCCCGACTGCGCGCGCGCGGATTAGTTAGGGCGCAGCGTCGAGACGCTGCCCTAGCGTCTCGACGCTACGACGGATTACTTAAGTTTCTGTCTGATTTTAGCCGCCATTATCATCTTCTACCTCGAGCTCCGCGCCTGATTTGACGTCCAGCAGCTGTTTTCCACCATGGGAGGGGCTAGGAAGCTCGATTTGAAGCCGTCCCACACCACGCAAGTCATGAGTGAGTAGATTTACCGTTTTTGGCTCGGAATTGTAAGGATAAATGTAGTATGAACTCTTGGTGAGGTTGTAGGATTGAAATTCTGAATTGGTTGGATATTTTATTGAATTGAATTCTATTTCTTAGCTTAATCTATGAGCACGTTTGAATGATTTAGGACTAGGCACCCTTGATTTTGAGCATGTTCATTTGTTAAAGGATTTGATGCCGTGCCTCTCGTTTCCGCCAAGTAACAAGGAATTATGGCACCTTGAGCGTATTGGCGTCCTTACGCTCTTAGTGTTCATTCTTCCCGAATTAGAATTCCAAATCGACATACTAATTTCGCGTCCAAATTAGATAGTTGTCACAGTTAGCTTGTTGCTACCGTTCGGTCTTGGGAGAGCGTTGGTCGCCAATGTCCGAACGGTATGCTTGATTAGCATAATTATTTATGTCTAATTAAATCCATGGAGCATGTCTGGGTTATTTATTAATTTTAGACGAGCTGTGCATTCGTTAATTTATTTAACCATAATACTCGTCATCCTATGATCCAAGAGGTTTGCTAAATTTATCCCCGATCGTCCCGAGTCGGAAACTCCGTTAGCTAAATTTTCCCATTTGCTTTGTTCCATCTTTGTTTCTTGAAAACCAACAATTACCCCTTATTTCACTTATATTAATAGTTTGCAAATTTAATTAAGATTAAGTCAAAATACCTTATTTCCCTGTGGATCGACCCCGTTGCTACTATTCTACAAATAGTTTAGTGATTTCGGGCACTTATAAATTTATTTTGGCGGGTCTCGACAACCCGATGATTGGCGATAGTTCAATAATATCGTTACCAGTCATGCAGGTTTCTACCGCAGGTTCATTAAGGACTTCTCAAAGATAGTGACTCCGATGACGAGCTTGCTGAAAAAAGATGTCCCATTCTGCTTTGACAAGGAGTGCAAGCTGGCCTTCGATGTTCTGAAGAAGTGTTTGACCAATGCACCCATCATTCATCCACCGCAGTGGGGGACTCCCTTCGAGATTATGTGCGACGCAAGCAATTATGCCGTTGGCGCTGTGTTGGGTCAGAGGATAGACAAGAAAAGCCACGTAATTTATTATGCCTCCAGGACGCTGAACTCTGCGCAGATCGGTTACACAACAAAAGAGAAGGAGCTGCTTTCCATTGTTTTCGCTCTTGATAAATTTCGGCCTTATATTCTTGGATCTAAAGTAATTGTTTTTTCTGATCATGCAGCAGTTCGTTACTTGATGAACAAGAAAGACTCGAAGCCTAGGCTTCTCCGGTGGGTACTACTACTCCAGGAGTTCGACGTCTCAGTCCAGGATAGGAAAGGATCAGAAAATACAGTTGCTGACCATTTGAGCCGCATTGTGCGTAATGAGGATGACTTGCCTCTGAATGATGAATTCCCTGATGAAGTCCTCTTCCAGGTGAGTGTGGAGATACCATGGTACGCCGACATTGTTAATTACTTGGTCACAGGTACGTTCCCATTCGATTTTTCATATAACAAAAGAGCTAAGCTGAGAAGCGAAGCCAAGTCTTATGTCTGGGAAGAGCTCGTTCTATGGAAATTTTGCGCTAACCAAGTAATTAGGAAGTGTGTCCCTAAGTCTGAGCATAAGTCCATACTTACATTTTGCCATGAATTTGCATGTGGGGGACACTTTGGGCCAACTAGGACAGCTAGGAAAATATTAGATTGTGGGTTTTTCTGGCCATCACTGTTTAAAGATTGTTATGAAATTTGTAAATCATGTGATCAGTGTCAGAGAAAAGGGTCCATCTCAAGTAGGAATGAAATGCTCCAAACCACTATTTTAACTTGTGAAATTTTTGAGGTTTGGGGTATGGACTTTATGGGACCCTTTCCCCCTTCATTTGGTTTTGTCTATATATTATTGGCTGGGGACTACGTGTCTAAGTGGGTGGAGGCTAAGGCCACCAAAGTTGATACTGCTAATGTTGTTTCCAGTTTTGTCAAATCTAATATTTTTAGCAGGTATGGAGTTCCACGAGCCATTATAAGCGATCAAGGGAGTTACTTCTGCAACAAGACGATCCAGGCCTTGATGAGGAAGTATGGGGTCAATCACAAAATATCTACCCCATACCACCCTCAAACCAATGGCCAGGCAGAGGTCTCCAATCGAGAGGTGAAGAGCATCCTCGAGAAAACAGTAAGTCCAGCGAGGAAGGATTGGAGTCTCAGGCTGGACGACGCTTTGTGGCCTATCGTAAGGCTTACAAAACCCCCATAGGGATGTCTCCCTACCGGATGTTTTTTGGGAAAGCCTGTCATCTCCCTGTGGAGATCGAGCACAAAGCTTACTGGGCCGTGAAGAAGTGTAATATGGACTTTGACAAGGCTGGCAAAGAAAGACTCCTCAAATTGCAAGAACTAGAGGAGCTTCGCCTGGACGCATATGAGAACTCGAAGATCTACAGAGAGAAGACCAAGATGTTCCACGACAGACGAGTCTTTCGGAAACACTTCGAAGTTGGTCAGAAGGTCCTCTTGTTCAACTCCCGCCTGAAGTTCATGCCAGGTAAATTTCGTTCTCAGTGGATTGGTCCTTTTACTATAACTGATGTCCATCACTATGGTGCAGTCAAGATTCAGAGCCTAGATTCAGGAAAGGAATTCACAGTGAATGGCCAGCGACTGAAGATCTTCCATGAGGGAATGTCAGAGGACTTCGACGAGCATGCCTACTTGAGAGAGCCCGATTATGAGAAAGGATGAAATGAGTTTTGGTAAAGTCGAGCAATCGACTCTAAAAATTTGCGCTTCTCGGAGGCACCTGAGCTTGAACTGTACATGCTTTTTGTTTACTTTACTGTTTTTAGGATTAGCTTAGGTTCTTACTCTCATGTTGTAGGTTTTCAGGAGAAACGATGGCTCGTCCTTGCGGATTGTTTGCAAAAGATCAAGCGCACTCTCCAACCCTCTAAGTCACAATTCAGGGAAGGTCTTCTTTCCTTAGAATTTTGACCGTGCCTATTTAGTCCAATGAGGACATTGTCCATTTCTAAGTTGGGGGTGGTGGGTTGTGTCTTACAGTGATTGTCGAGTTTAGCTGTGGAATTCTGATAAACGTGTCCTGTTATGGTGTATGCATGCTAGTCTGACTATGAAATTCTGTAATGTACTGTTAAGGCCTTCGTATTTGTATTTGCAGCGAAATTCAGCATGATTGCACTTGATAAGGCCATTTTGAAAAAAAATTCTAGTTATTTCCCTGTTTAAGCTTCGCATGTTAGCACTCTATCTTGGGTCTGTGGGTTTAAGGTAGTTCTGTTTGTTTTGAAATTCGTTGTCACCTCGAAAGGCAACCTTAGGATGGGCTAAGATTCGTTCATGTTCGTAATCCATGCGCTCAAAATTTTAATATGGATCATAGGCTAAAAAAAAAAAGAATGCAAAAAAAAAAAAATTATAAAAAGAAAGTAATCTCCTGAGGTGTTCCTCCTTCTTGAGTTGCCTTAGTAGCCAGGGGCGGTCGTGTAACCCACGGTCGCCACTGCATGAAAAGGGAGCACAAAGAAGTGAACGCTAGTCCTTAAAAATGTGAATTTTGCCCGTAGTCAGATGCACTGTGCAATGAAATTGCAGGCAAGCTGAAACGAAAGTAAAATTGACATGTTAGGTGCTCATGGAGATAAAAAAAAAAAAGAGAGAAAAGATGCCTTGCGATCTATTACTTGCTTAGACGATGAATAGCCCTTAGACTGTTCTGTTTAGCCATCAGTAGGGGAAGGCGAAGTTTTGGGACGGATAGAGCTGGTCTAAGCCTGTAAAAATCTTAAATAGAGGAGCTAGGTCCGAAGCATAAATAGGGAAGCATCTTTAAATTTTTCGAATTGTTCTTAACTAATGCATGCATGCAGCCGTTTCTTTCGAATACAAATGCCTTGTCGCTTCCAGTACTGAGAATTGCGTCCCTAGCATGCGTATCGTTTTATTTTGATTAATCAGAATTCCACCTTGCTCGAGGACTAGCAAGATTTAAGTTGGGGGTGTTTTGATAGCTCCAATTTGGAGCTATAATTATGTCCCTAATTCACGATTATTACATGCTTAATCTTGCTTATATGTGTTAATTGCAGGTGTTCTCGGTAATTCGCCCTCGGGTGCGTCCCGGCGTCATTCGAGGCTTAATATCGCATTTTAAAGGCCTAAGAACACTTCCGGGGAAGGACCATACAAATACATGAAGATTTGGCGTTTTGGGAAAATTCAAGACAAAATACCATGCAAAAACCCGAGAGCTAGCGTCGAGCGACAGCGTCACGACGCTTGCTCGACGCTGCCAGAGCGTCTCGACGCTCCGAAGTCTGAGGCGTAAATTTGAAATTCCACTCGAGAGCAAGCGTCGAGCGACAGCGCCTCGACGCTCGCTCGACGCCGTCCCGATTGCGCGCGCTCAATCTCTAGGGCGTAGCGTCGAGACGCTGCCCTAGCGTCTCGACGCTCCGACGGATTACTTAAGTTTTTGTCCGATTTTTAGCCGGGATCATCATCTCCTCCCTCGGGCTCCGCACCAGATTTGACGTTGGAGAAGCAATTTACACCATGGGAGAGGCTAGGAAGCTTGGAATGGAGCCATCCCACATCACACACATCATGAGTGAGTAGTCTATAGCGTTTTTGACTCGGGATTGTAAAGGAATAATGTAGTTTGATCTTTTGGTGAGGTTGCTGGACCAAACTCTGTTTTGGCTTTATTAATTGATTGATTTAGCTTCTATTTCTTTGCCTATTCTATGAACGTGTTAGATTGATAGGACTAGACAACCTTGAATTCGAGCATGCTTCATCTGTTAAAGGTTTTGATGTCGTGCCTCTCTAAGCCGCCAAGTAACAAAGATTAACGATACCATTGAACGCATAAGCTTCCTTGCGTTCTTGGCGTTCGTTCTTCTCGAAATGGAATCTGAAATCGATACACTAATTTGGCGCCCAAATTAGATAATCGTCGTAGTTAGCTCGTTGCTATCGATTGGTCTTGGGAGAGCGTTGGCCGCCAATGTCCAGTCAATATGCTTAGTTAGCATGATTTATTATGTCTGATTAATATCCATGGAGCGTGTCTGAATTAATTTATTGATTTGAGACGGGCTGCGTATTTGTTCAATTATTTCGCCATTATTTTCGTCAACCAATGATCCAAAGGCATGCTAATTTTATTCCCGATCGTCCCGGGTCAAACGCTTGGTTAGTTAAGTTTTCCCTATTTTGCGTTGTTCCCTCTTAGTTAATTGAAAACCAAAATCCCCACACTTTGTTTATTATCATAGTTTGCAAATTTAATTAAGGTTAAGTCAAATTAGCTTAATTCCCTGTGGATCGTCCCGGGTCAAACGCTTGGTTAGCTAGGGCAGCGTCTCGACGCTGTGCCCTAAGTTGGCAGCGCGCGCGCACGGGGTAGCGTCGCGACGCTGTCAGCGTTGAACGAGCGTTGAGCGCGCGCGCTCGACGCTGGGGCGCGTCAAAATCCTCGGAAAACGTCGGGGCACCGTCGAAACGCTAGGCCAGCGTCTCGACGCTTGGGCAGCGTCGAGCTAGCGTCGCGACGCTGTCGCTCGACGCTAGCTCTCGGGTTTGTTGGCCAAATTTTGCCTTCCAATGGCAAAATTTGCCATTTCTTCAATTCTTCAAGCCCATTCACTCCCGATGCGTCCATGAAGCTCTAAAACGTCGCTTTTAGCCCTCGAGCTCTCTACCATGAAATAACCTACAAGAAGGCATTTTAATCAATATTGAGCATGATCTTAGCTATAATTAGGGAGTAAATAATAGCTCTATTTTGGAGCTATCAAAATACCCCCAACCTAAATCTTGCTAGTCCTCTAGCAAGGCTATTCTAAATTATCGCTAAAGTCTAAAATTGCATGCATCGACTCTAACCTCAACACTTTTAAAAGCAAGGCATTTGCATCAAAAAGAGAACAATCAATTGCATGCACTAATTGAGAACATTTCAAAAATTCAACTGTTACTCCCCTACGTGCGTGTGTGTATAGCCAACCTATTCAAGCTCTAATAGACCCGAAAAACCATATGCAACCCTACATCATGCTTTCCCCCTACTTCTAGCAATTAAGAACAGACTAAATGGCTTTTCAACAATCAAGAAAGTAACAAATCAAAAGGCCTAAACATTTTTTTTTTCCTGAGTACTTTGTACTCTTTATTTCTTTTGATCCATTTTTTTTTTTATTTTTCTTTTGTTTCTCCAAGAGAGCCTAACATGTCAAGCTTGCCTTCGTTCCAGCTTACCCGCAATTCCATTGCACATTGTATCTGACTACGGGCAAGCTTCACATTTTTAAGGACTAATGCTCACTTCTTAAGTCGCGATTAAGAAGGAGGAGCACCTCAGGAGCTTTTTTATTTTCATGCTTACTTTTTTTTTTACTTATGCAATAGCTTCGCTATAATCTCGATTAATCTATTACAACCTATCATGCATCAAGCCTTCCCTAGAGGTGCCTTTTGGGGTGACAACATGATTTCAGGCTACATAAGATTATTCTAAGCCTACAGAACCAAGAATAGATTGCTAAGTGCTCAATAGATGCAAGGGAGCAACAGAAAAATTTTAAAATTTTTTTTGAAAAATGCTCAACTAACACAAACAATCTCATGCTTTTCTAGATATGCAACAACGAAGAATTTAAAAGCATTTCCTAGATTGTCCTCATCGAACACATGCAACAGCAGACAACAACACTTCAAATTCAGAATATCCACAGCTCAACAACTACAGGAATCCATCCAACAGACAACTCCACCCCCAACCTAAAAGCATACATAGTCCTCTATGTATCACACTTCAGACTAAGCAGTTAAAACGCACAAAATAAAAGGGAACAGAAAACCTCCCCTGAATTTTGTGAGGTTGTCGGCTGGAGCAGTGCACTCTTCGCCTACTGTTCCGATCCTTAAGCCATAAAACTCCTACAAAAGAAAGCAAGAAAAAGCTAAGCTAGGGAAATAAAAACTAAAAGTAAATACATGAATTTAAAATACTCATGGGTTGCCTCCCAAGAAGCGCAAATTTTTAACGTCGTTATGCTCGACGTGTCCTTATCTCTGTCAGGGTACATAGAAATTCTCGTACTTCTTCGGCCTCTTCTTCCTTGAATCAACAAAGCCTGCTAAGAGAAGCAAGCTCTTCGACTTTTCGAGGCAGCCGGACAGAGTTGTTATTTTTTTGATTTTTTTGTTATAAGGAAAAATAAAAGACTCAACAGACTGAAATAAAACAAAACAAGACTCAACGGAAAATAAAGACTCAACAGGGGAAATAGGAAGAAAGCATGCATCGATAGAGGGAAGAAAGCATGCACGGGGTAGCGTCGAGACGCTAGGACAGCGTCGCGACGATGTCAGCGTTGAGCGCGCGCGCTCGACGCTGGGGCGCGTCAAAATCCTCGGAAAACGTCGGGGCGGCGTCGAGACGCTAGGCCAGCGTCTCAACGCTTGGGCAGCGTCGAGCTAGCGTCGCGACGCTGTCGCTCGACGCTAGCTCTCGGGTTTGTTGGCCAAATTTTGCCTTCCAATGGCAAAATTTGCCATTTCTTCAATTCTTCAAGCTCCTTCACTCCCGATGCGTCCATGAAGCTCTAAAACGTCGCTTTTAGCCCCAAAACACGTCATCGGACTCCTCGAGCTCTCTACCATGAAATCACCTACAAGAAGGCATTTTAATCAATATTGAGCATGATCTTAGCTATAATTAGGGAGTAAATAATAGCTCTATTTTGGAGCTATCAATTCATCTCCCCCATTGCTTCTTAAAGATCTCCCATTAATATCCTTTTAATCAAAACAAAAATCCGTAATTAAAACCAAAAATAAACAAACAAAACACAATCTAAAAATTCTTAAAGAAAAATCCTAAGGCATAGCCTTCTGATGGATGAGCTCAGTGGCCACTCATCCCCTCTCGATTCGATCCTTAGGCTTCAGATAGGAGGAAGGCCGAGAGTGTCTGTACATATCCTTCCTCATAGTAATGCTTCAACCTCGCACCATTTACCATGAATGGTTGTCCTTGGTGTAGGTTCCGAATCTCAATAGCACCATGAACAAAAACGTTAGTAATCACAAAAGGACCTGACCATCTAGACTTAAGTTTGCCTGGAAATAACCTTAACCGCGAGTTGAATAATAAGACATGCTGCCCCTTTTTAAAGTCCTTGAACCTAAGTCTACTATCATGCCAAATCTTAGTTTTTTCTTTATACATTTTAGCATTTTCGTAGGACATATGTCTTAGCTCATCTAACTCATGTAATTGCAGAGACCGCAATGTTCCAGCATCGGTCACACAATAATTTAGCTCTTTTAAGGCCCAAAAGGCTTTGATTTCTAATTCGAAGGGAAGATGACATGCTTTTCCATATACTAGCCTAGAAGGAGACATACCTAAGGGTGTTTTATATGCAGTCCTATACGCCCAAAGTGCATCGTCTAACTTAAAAGACCAGTCATTTCTATTAGGTTTAACCACTTCTTCAAGTATGTTCTTGATCTCCCTATTGGATATTTCAGCTTGTCCATTGATAGCTCCAAAATAGAACTATCTTAATGTCCCTAATTCTAGCTAAAACCATGACATATATTGATTAAAATGCTTCCTTGTAGGTGATTACATGGTAGAGAGCTCGGGAAGTCCAAAGACACGTTTCGGGGCTTAAAATGTCGTTTTAGAGCTTCATAGATGCATCGGGAGTGAAATGGCCAAAAGAATCCAAGAGATGGCAAAAAGGGCTTGAAAAGACACAAATTGGCATCACAAACCCAAGAGCTCACTTGCATGGGCGACAGCGTCTCGACGCTAGCTCGACGCTAGCTCGACGCTGGCCGAGCGTCTCGACGCCGCCCGACATCATCCGAAGCACGCGCGCGCGACAGCGTCTCGACGCCGCCCGAGGGTCTCGACGCCGCCCCGATTTCCAGACGCAGACGAAGCGCGCGACAGCGTCGAGACGCCGCCCCAACACCATCCGACGCACGCGCGCGCCCCCAGCGTCGAGACGCCAGCCCGATTATTTTCCCAGATGGACGCGCAACAGCGTCGAGACGCTGCCCGATCGTCTCGACGCCCGCGCGCGCTGCGCGCGCGGCAGCCAACTTAGGGCACAGCGTCGAGACGCTTGCCTAGCGTCGAGACGCTCCGACTTTAAAAGGCGTGAAAACGCATTTTTCCAGCGATTCTTTCATTCTTCTTCTTCCCCCAACATTAGCTCTCGGGTCTACAACCATTTTCCACCATTTTTGGCCTTCTTCTTCTCCTTTTTGCATGCTACTAAGCTCTCCCATGGGGGATTGGATTTATTCATCCTCCATGGAAGGCTAAACCGAGGTTAGTGCTTGATTTCGATTTTGGTTTGTAAGTTTTGGATGTTTGGGGAGATTTTGCCCCTTTGTAAATGATGAGATTATTTAGCTTGTTTATGCATCTCTTGCTTGTTCTTATTCCAATTCTAGCATGTGTAGCTAAATTAGATTGACGCTCTAATTCCTATGCATGATAGAGGGCTAAAGGTTGGGACGTATAATTGCCCAAACCGCTAGGTAGCACGGGTCTAAGCATGGCTAATTAGTTCAACCCAAAGTGACAGTTGGTAATCTGAATTAATTAATGTTTTCATGTTAGGCTTAAGGCAAGAGGGAAACCGGGTTAGTCTTAGGATTAAGCCGTCGCAATGTTCCCGTCACTGGCACGTAGTCGATTTAGGGGTCGCGACCTTGAATGGATTGTTGGCCAAGAACGATTAGAATTGCACGTTTCTAATCATATCTTTGGGTCATTTGAGATGGAAATAACTAAATGAATTGTGTGCATGAACATGGCTAGCGAGTAAATTGTATCGATGATCCGAACATCCATAACGAGCAATTCCATTTCTCGAAGTTAAGCACAACCGTTTAATTTTGCACGTTGTCATTTAATTTTCCGTTAGTTGCATATTAGGAGCTCCCTTCCCCCCAAACCAAATTACCATTCTTTTAATTTGTGCATACTTTTTATCATTAGCAAACTAGGCTTAGTTAGATTAAATTTCTTATTTCCCTGTGGATCGACCCCGTTACCACTAAGCTTCAAATAGCTCGGTGTACATCGGGTTTATAAATTGTATTTTGGAAAGCCTCGACAGCTTGAATTTGGAGTACCACATAAAGTACGTCTACCATCCATTTGAGTGTGGGTGATAAGGGGTTGCTACTCTATGTCTAACATTGTATTTAGCTAGTACTTTTTCCATAGCTTTATTTATAAAGTGGGTTCCCTCATCACTTATTATTGCACGTGGTGTACCAAATCTTGTAAAAATATGCCTATTTAGAAACTTAATGACTGTCTTGGCATCATTCGAGGGACATGCAATGGCTTCTACCCATTTAGAAACGTAATCTACAACTATCAATATATAGAGATTACCTGCAGATGGAGGGAATGGTCCCATGAAGTCAATGCCCCATACATCGAAGAGTTCCAACTCTAAGATATAGGTGAGAGGCATCTCATCCTTCCTGCTGAGGTTACCTGTCCTTTGACACTCATTGCAGCTGTGTGCGTGGTCGTGGGCATCCTTGAAGATCGTGGGCCAGTAGTAGCCACTTTGGAACACCTTTGCAGCCGTCCTTTGACCACCAAAATGTCCACCGTAAGGAGACGTGTGACAGTGCTGTAACACTGACTTTGCCTCAGCAGCTGATACACACTTCCTCAGCAATCCATCCGCACAAGTCTTGTAAAGTGTAGGATCGTCCCAGATGAACTTCCTAGCTTCATGTAGGAACCTCTTCTTTTCTTGCCCCCCTTTGAAAGTTGGTAGTACCTGCGAGGCAAGGAAGTTAGCAATATCCGCAAACCAAGGTTCCTCATCGTTATCACGATGTGCTAACACAAAGACATGCTCATCAACAAAGGCATCAGAAATTGCTAGCTCAGCAATTTTTTCGCAATTACTTCGCAATCTAGATAAATGGTCAGCAACTACATTTTCGCATCCTTTTTTATCTCTAATGTCTAAGTCAAACTCTTGCAACAATAATACCCATCTAATCAACCTTGGCTTAGCATCAGCCTTCCTGGTGGTGTAATTGCATTGTGCTTCGTTCAAAGTCTTACTTGCATAGTATACAGGATGTGTTAGTTTATCTATTTTTTGTCCTAGCATAACCCCTACTGCATAGTCACTAGCATCACACATCATTTCAAACGGTAAATCCCAGTTTGGACCTACTATAATTGGTGCTTTGACTAAGGCTTCCTGAAGTGTTGTCCATGCTAGGAAACATTCTTTTGAGAAGACAAATGGTTTATTAAGCTCTAGAAGCTCACAAAAAGGTTTAGAGATTTTTGAAAAGTTTTTAATGAATCTCCTATAGAAACATGCATGACCTAGGAAACTTCTAATAGCTTTTACATTTTGAGGTTCCACTAGCTTCTCTATTATTTCTATTTTGGCCCTATCGACCTCCACTCCTGCTCTAGATACTCTATGACCTAGGACTATTCCTTCTTCCACCATAAAGTGACATTTCTCCCAATTTAGAACTAGGTTGGTCTCCTCACACCTAGTTAGGACTTGTCCTAAGTTTTCTAAGCAATTATTAAAAGAATCACCAAAGACTGAGAAGTCATCCATAAATATTTCTATCATGGACTCATCTAAGTCAGAGAAAATGGCCAACATGTACCTTTGGAATGTTGCTGGTGCATTGCATAAGCCAAATGGCATTCTGCGAAAAGCAAATGTTCCAAAGGGACATGTAAAGGTTGGTTTCTCTTGATCCACAGGGTCTATGGTAATTTGGTTATATCCAGAATAACCATCTAAAAAGCAGTAATAGGCTCGGCCAACTATTCTATCTAACATCTGATCTATAAACGGTAAAGGAAAGTGATCTTTTTTTGTTTCTTTATTAAGTTTTCTGTAGTCCATACAGACTCTCCATCCTGCAACAGTTCTAGTTGGAATTAGTTCGTTATTCTCATTAACTATTACAGTCATTCCACCCTTCTTAGGCACACATTGAATCGGACTCACCCATTGACTATTGGCTATGGGAAAAATTACACCTGCATCTAACCATTTGATAATTTCTTTTTTAACTATCTCCTTCATGGAGGGGTTCAACCTACGTTGGTGATCTACCCTACGTGTATGTTCCTCTTCCAACAATATTTTATGCATGCAATAGAAAGGACTAATACCTCTTATATCAGCAATCGTCCAGGCAATAGCTTTTTTATGTTGCTTAAGCAGCAATATTAGCGCAATTTCATGTTGTTTACTCAGTTTGGACGAAATGATAACAGGCAAAGTATCTTCCTCTCCTAGATATGCATATTTAAGATGATCAGGAAATGGTTTTAATTCTAATAGAGGTGGATGTTCAATTGATGGTTTCAAAGGATTTGTGGTTCTCTCAGACAATTTATTAGTCATACAAACATGCTGAGGGTTGTCCACAGGTATTTCCATCAATTCAGAAATGTTTAAGTCATCTATATCTACTTGTACATAGTTAGTGGCATGCTTAATTAACAGTTCATGCTCAAGTTGTTCTTCCATAAGGGAATCTACTACATCTACATTTGCATAGGATTCAGAATCAGAGGGATACCTTAGAGCTTTAAATACACTGAATTTAACCTCCTCATCATGAACCCTCATGGTGAGCTCACCTTTTTGGACATCGATTAAAGCCCTACCTGTGGCTAGAAATGGTCTGCCCAATAAGATTGGTACCTTCTTGTCTGCCTCATAATCCAGAATGATGAAGTCTGCAAGAAAGATGAATTTGTCAACCTTGACAAGTATATCCTCAATTTTACCCTCAGGGTATGCTATGGATCTGTCTGCAAGCTGCAAGGTGACAGTAGTAGGTCGTGCTTCTCCTATTCCAAGTTGACGAAATAGAGATAAGGGCATGAGATTGATGCTGGCTCCCAGATCACACAGACCTCTGCCCACGTGCTTGCCTCCCAACTCGACTGGTAAGGTGAAGGACCCAGGATCCTTCTCCTTCTTTGGCAGATTGTTTTGGAGTATAGCACTGCACTCCTCAGTGAGATTCACTGTTTCAAATTCACCAATGATTTTCTTGTTAGTAATTATATCTTTGGTAGAGGTACTTTTGGGGTACTCCAATTTCAAGCTGTCGAGGCTTGCCAAAATAACATTTATAACTCCGCTACAACAGAGCTTTGCAGCTAGTGGTAGTCGGGTGTCGAACCACAGGGAACCAAAATTACTTCCTCTTAATTAATTTCTATTTGCTTTTAAAACTAAGACTCGAAAGCAATTAAAAGGGGGGGTTTGATTAAATCTAAACTAACGGGAAAAATAAATGCGAAAAGTAAAGAGCGAAAAACAATTAAATGTAACACGTGCTCCTAATTCGAGTGTCGGGGTTCATCTTGATGCGCTTAGTTCATAGGGATTCTAATTCGCAAAGTTGTTCTATTTCATGCACACAAAATGCTTCGTCCCAAACGGGTCCGAAGCACCCCAAAGAATCAATTAGAGGCGTAAATTCTAATTAAACATGCTTCCCAATTAATCTAAGTTCATGACGCTTAAACCAATTAACAAACAGTAACGGGTATCATTGAGACGAATTAATCCTAAAACTAATTCGATTTATCCCTTAGTCTTAAGCCCGCCGTGAAAACGTTAATCAACTCATACCCCCACTGTCACTTGGGCTCGAATTGATTAGCCACGAGCTAGACTTTCGCTACTAAGTATTGAGGTTTGTCAAAAATCAATATTAGCCCACTAAGCATGCGTAACTAATTATGGACGTCACTCCTAATCGGAAAGGCAAGTTAGTCGTTCTTAATACAGACCAAGAGATGCAAGAGATAAATAAAACTAAGCTAGACATTCATATAAACCCTCACTAAGCATCAAGATTACCCCTAATACCCGAATTAGAGCACTTACCTTAGCTCACCGTTGTGCAAATCAAGAGAAATCTATAATGTTGGAGCTTTATTGATGAAGTAATGGAAGAAATACAAGTTTAGAGCTGCCACCCGAGCCTAACAATGGTGGAAAAACCAAAATCCAAGAAGAAGTGCGGCAAAAAACGGAGAAGAAGGCTTTTAAAGCCGTCGGAGCGTCGAGACGCTAGGGCAGCGTCTCGACGCTGTGCCCTAAGTTGGCAGCGCGCGCGCGCACGGGGTAGCGTCGAGACGCTAGGACAGCGTCTCGACGCCGTCGGCGTTGAGCGAGCGTTGAGACGCGCGCGCTCGACGCTGGGGCGCGTCAAAATCCGGAAATCCTCGGGGCGGCGTCGAGACGCTAGGGCAGCGTCTCGACGCTGAGCAGCGTTGAGCCAGCGTCTCGACGCTGCCGCTCAACGCTTGCTCTCGGGTTGTTGGCCAAATTTTGCCTTCCAATGGCAAATGTTGCCATTTCTTCAATTCTTCAAGCCCCTTCACTTCCGATGCGTCCATGAAGCTCTAAAACGCCTCTTTTACTCCCAAAAAACGTCATCGGACTCTCGAGCTCTCTAAAATGAGTTTACCTACAAAAAGGCATTTTAATCCATATCGAGCATGGTTTTAGCTAAAATTAGGGAGTAAATAATAGCTCTATTTTGGAGCTATCAAAATACCCCCAACCTAAATCTTGCTAGTCCTCGAGCAAGGCTAATAAAGAATTTGACTCTAAGGGACCATGCAAACATGCTTCTAATTCAAACCTCGATGCTTTTTACAAATCTAAACAGAACATAATCATGAAAGCAATCGGCGCATGCATTTAATCAAGATCACATCAAAAATTAACTATCACTCCCTAACGTGTGTGTGTGCTAGCCAACCTATCCTAAACCATCGTAAGCCCGGAAAAACTACATGCAACATATCATCCCGTTTTCCCCCTACTTCTAGCGATTAAGAACAGTCTAAACTTGACTTACACGAGAGAGAGTAATAAATTAAGAGACCTAAAATTTTCTAATTCCTTTTCCTTTTCTTTGAGTACTTTGTACTCTTTGTTAAGGTTCTTTGAACCCAACTTTATTTTCTTTTTATTTCCCATCTCGAGCTGCCTAACACGTCAAACTTTGGCCAAAGCTTCACATTTTTAAGGACTAACGCTCACTTCTTTAGTGCGCACTTAAGAAGGAGGAACGCCTCGGGAGAATTTTCTAACCAACATGCTTTTCTATTTTTTTTTATATTTAGGCTTAGCGCAAGCTACTCGATTAATCGACCACTAACTCTCATGCAACAAGCTACCTAGGGGTGCCTTTCGGGGTGACAACAAGAATTAATGCTAAATGCAATCAACTAAGCCTACGGAGTCTAAGATAAGGTCGCTAAGTGCTCGATAGATGCAAGGGAGCAACAGGAAAAAAAATTTAAAATTTTTGACATGAACCTAATAAATGCAAAGCTACATCATGCAAAAACTAGATTATGCAAATGCTCAAATTCCAAAAAGACACTTCCTAGATCATCATAATTAGAAAGCATATAAACAGAGTCCCAAGCACTTCAAATTTTAAATTAGCACTGCTCAACAAACTGCAAATGGAATCCATCCAACATACAACTCCACCCCCAACCTAAAATTATACATAGTCCTCTATGTATCAACATTTTGGACTAAGCAGTTAAAATACACAAAATAAAAGGGAACATAAAACCTCCCCTGAATTTTGTTAGGTTGTTGGTTGGAGCAGTGCACTGTTCGCCCACTGTTCCGATCCTTAAGCCACAAGACATCCTACAAAAGAAAGCAAGAAAAAAACTAAGCTAGGAAAATAAAGACTAAAAGTAAAAACATGAATTTAAAATACTCATGGGTTGCCTCCCAAGAAGCGCAATTTTTTAACGTCGTTATGCTCGACGTGTCCTCCTCTCTGTCAGGGTACGTAAAAATTTTCGTACTTCTTCGGCCCCTTCTTCCTTGAATCAACAAAGCCTGCTAAGAGTAGCAAGCTCGTCGACTTTTCTAGGCAGCCGGATAGAGTTGTTATTTTTTTGGTATTTTTGATATTTGGGAAAAATAAAGACTCAACAGACTCAAACAAAATAAAAGCAGACTCAACTGACTCAACAGAATTAAAAGACTCAACTAACTGAACAGAAAATAAAGACTCGATATGGGAAGGGATCACATCAAAATTCTCGAGGCAACCAACATTAACTGAAGCACAGATGGAAGGGGGCATGCAAGATAAATGTCCTAGATTACATGAATTATCACGAGGCACAACACAAGGAGATAAATAATTTAAAGGCACAATTGCCACTTCCTCATCCATCACAACAATATTTTCATAGCATGCTGGTTCTAACTCATCAGTGAAAAGATTTCCGAAAATATCTTCAACATCAGAAATATGCTCAAGCTCATCCATGCATGATTCTTCAAATAAATTTTCAATACAAAATTCATGCTCTGAATCGAAATCAACAGGTGGAGAATTACTTACCTCTAAGAATTCTCTGAGATCTTCTTCATCACAGGCGAGAAATTCTGCCCAGAACTTCAATCCTGGAGAAGTCTCAGCTCCACTCAGCTCATTCGCATCGTCAGTCTGCTCAGGATATTCCTCGGGACTAAATGATAAGTCTCTGAAAGTGACTTATTTAGGACCCATTTAGCTTAAGAAGATGTGCACTTTTAGGTGTTTTTGATAGCATTTAGCCTAGACCTATGCTTAAATATGAGAATGAGAAGAAGGTAGCTAAATTAGGACTTATGCACAATAGGAAAGAAAAGGGTTCAAAACCGAAGGAAAAGAATGAAAAAACTGCATTGCGACAGCATTGCGAAAACATTGCTGAGGCCGCAATTATTCAAGTGAAAACCGTAAGTTGACTGATCCTTTTCTGTTAATTTCCGTAATTTCAGGGATTCGTTCTTTCTCCTCCATCCATTCTGATATATGACGTTGAAGATTGATGGTTCTCCTTGGCCCAAACGCACCTGCAAACTACTATAAAAGGGGGCCAAAGTCGGAGGTTTGAGCATCATTCGAAGCGCAGAAGTCTTCTCGCAGTCCATCATTTCTCTCTGTTTTCCTTTACCGTCTGTTGGAGTGAGAGTCTCAGCTGTTGGAATCGATAATCTGATAGAAAGGAGATGAGATTCTTCTTCTCTCTCGATTGGATTCATCCAAGCAAGGCTGACCTCTCATCCCTTTCATTCGAGGCGACTGCAACGAAGCTTTCAAGCAACCTTTACTGCTTTTCTGTTTTTTTCTTCTCATTTCCAGCTTTGATTAGTTGTTGTTCTAGTTTAGTGTTTTACTTACTGCATTTCGTTGTTGTCTGTCTTGGAATCATTTCTTTCAAAGCTTTCCTTTGTCGTTCAAACACTCAAAGTAATCAAAGTACAATTCTGCATTTCACAGTTTCCACCTTTTTCTGCTACAGTTTTGTCTTGCTGTTTTAAGCACATTTCTCTTCTAAGCATGTCTGTTTTATCTACCCTTTCTGTTCTCCATATATCCATGAGTAGCTAAGTCACTTAGGGGCATGCTAATGACAGAACTATAGGCTAAAAAACGTGAACCAAGCATGTAGGATCGCCTTCGAAACATTGATTGTATGTAAGCTTCATCCCACGGGCAATTTCGATTGGCCATCCATTTTGTCCAAAGAACTCGTAACCTCTGGAAGGAGTAAGAGTTCAGAGTCATATAATCATGCTAGCCTTTCACGGTAATCAGAAAACGGCTTAGGAATAAGCGTTTTCCTAGTACAAACTAAACACTCCTGTTTTAACAAGATGCTTAAGACCTTACTTTGAAGTCGAGTAAACTTAAGACTCTAATGCATGGAATCGGACGATACTTGAGATAGAGTGAGCTTGATGTATAGAGAGTTGATCCAGTGCTTGAGAATCGTAATAAAATGCCTATAGGATAGTCATTAGTAGCCTTAAATTCACCCATTTACACACTTTCGCTGTTATTCAATTGCGGTAACATTGCGGTCCTCGCAATTCTGCCATTTTATCATTCTGTTTAGCTGTTTTCTTCTTCGTTTATCAATTCCATCTCTTGTCCTTTGAGTCTGATTTCAACTTTAATTTGTTTATGTTGCATCCCTTTACACATTCAGCAAAAATTAGATAATTAAAAACCAATTTTACCCCTTCAAATCCACCCCATCTTTCTTAACAAATACACTTCGCGAATAGCTAAACATAAGTCTCTGTGGAAAAAACGAATGAAATATACTTACTACTTGCTGTGAGACCATGTATGCTTGCATGTTCTAAGTGCTCTCTCTACCTTATTGCTTATTTATCTTTTACACTGAGCACGCAACAAGTTTTTGGCGCCGCTGCCGGGGACTTATTTTAAGTGAAAACGAAGTTTGTTAAGTTAGAAAACCAACTCTTAATATCTATTGGAGCTCATCTTCTTTCATTTCCTTTACAAGTACTATCAAGCTAGTTTATGAAAGAGTTTCCAAACCTCAACTCGCAACAGATAGAAACTTTGCAGGTGGAAAACGTATGGGTACGACAAAGTAAATGAATACGCTGCAGAACTTAATTGGAGGACGAGTTTGCCCACAACAGTTTGAAGGATTTTCCCAGCCATGTGCTTATTGTGGGGATAATCATAACTTGGAGAATTGCCCAACATTGAATTATCAAGAGAGGCAATATCAACAAAGGTATGACAACCATTATTCGTACATGTGTGAACATGATCAGTGGCAACTCTCAAATAATCCTTGGAAAGAGCATGTGCAAATTGCTCATTATGAAGAGTTCCCCCAACATGAAAACTATCAACATTATGCCCCAACTCCAAGTGAAGAATTATCACCCACTTTGGAGGCACTATGGATAGAATTCATGGAAAGGAATGATGCATCCATGAGGAGAATGGATGTGCAATTAGCTCAGCTCACAAATGACTTACAAGAGCTACTTGCTATAGCAAAATCACTACCACCATGCCCTCAGATGTTCGATTTTTATGATGATGAATCTTTTGTTACCTTCGAATCTGAGAAGAGTGATCCAATGGAATCTCCATATGAAATGGTGGAGTTGGTGAAAGTTGAGAAAAATGAAATTGTGCTGGATGAGGCCAAAGAGACTAATGCACTGCTTGAGGAACAAGAATTTGAAATGTTTGAGGCAAGCTTCTCCACCAATGAAAGAGTTGAGCCACCACCACCACAAATGCTCCAGCTGAAGGAGTTAGAAAAAGTTGTGCCAGAAAAAGAAGTCTCATCGCATCAAAGCTATGTTGTAGCAAATATTGTAGAAACAAAACCAACGCACAGAAAGTACAAACCTTGGGATGTTATAACATGCAATCTCTTTGAAAGAATCAACAAATTCAAGGTGTGGCAGAATGTCCGACCCCGTAAATCAAGACTTAAGTATCTTAAAGGAGCAAAAGTGATGCCTCGAAACATTGAAGAATATCCATAAGAGGCAGATTGACAAGGGAGTATTTCTGTTCCGTAAAAGAAAAAAAAAATAATCAAACTGCTTTTCGTCGAACCATGTGAATTCTGCTGTTTTGAGTTAATATTTGGTCTGTCTTTAATTCTTTATTTTTGTTGTTTAAAGTTGTTTAGTGTAGTCTGATGGTAGCTGAATAGGTAGATTAGTTTAGTTTCATTTTTGTATAGCTTGAATGACTGGAAAAAGCATGCATAGGGGCCCTGATCACTGATATATCTGCCCTGTATCTATTGCGAAATAATTGCGGTACCCGCAATTTTCATGACTAAAAGCATGTTTTGGACTGTCTGTTTAGCTAGGCTGTGATCTGTTTAAATTCTATCTTTTCCTGCTAACATGACTGCCTTATATAGCTTATCTAAATGCATGCTGGAGGAGTGTCATAGGACACCCTTTGATAGTTTAAATCGACCTCTAAAAAGCTCAGCATGCACAGCTTTAAGCCCTTAACCGTCTGTTTTTTTTTAATTACTGCTGCTGTGATATTTTCTTTTAAATGTTCTGTCTATGCCTAGGGCTTTAGATTCTCTTTGTTTTACCTTAGACTAGATGCTTCTAGGAAAGTTTGGGGGTGTGCCACCTCAGACACTCATTGGGGACAATGAGTAGTTGAAGTTTGGGGGAGGCCACCCTAGGCCTAGGAACATTCCTCTCTCCCTTAGAAACATAAGCATTCTTCTTCTCCTTTACAAAAAAATGATGAACTGAAAAAAAAAAAATGAAAAATAGAATAAAGAGGGGGGTCTCTCTTAGGTTGCTAAGTAATCAGTGCCAAGTGTGTGACCCACAAGTGGCATTGCATCAGAAGGCAACCAAAGGAGAGGCCCCACCTAAGTAAGAAAAAAGGGAAAAGAATAGGGAAGAAGAATGTAGACCTAGGAGTTATAACTTTGTGGCTTAGGTGTCCTATTTAAAAAAGAACTCTGATCCTCAATTAGCTAAGCACAAAGTTGTAACTTGTAGGGTTGTGTAGGGAGATGAGTGTTTATCCAATGTAGTGATGCTAGGGTTTAGGTTGTTCTTTAAAAGTACTACTGTCACCGTTAATACTAAGACTGGCATGACTCTAAGGAATCCTAGACACATTAAAAATAAAGCTAGAAGCATGTACTGAGTCTGAGGTAAAGCTAGGCCGAATTTGAAACCTTAGGGATAGTGGCATGATATGACAAAAGCAAATAGATCAGTTGTAGGGAGTTAATAAAAGCAGGTGAGTGTTAGGCAGGCAAAGTCAGAAGAAGCTAGGGGAGTTTTGAACTGAGAAGTGTGTCACAGGACAGCAGTGCTATAGATAGGGGTATAAGGGAGTCAGTAGGTGGTTAAAGAAGGAGAAACAGCAGCCTAGGGAAGTCCTTAGTATGCTTGAGGACAAGCAAAGCCTTAAGTTTGGGGGTGTGTTAAGTCTCTGAAAGTGACTTATTTAGGACCCATTTAGCTTAAGAAGATGTGCACTTTTAGGTGTTTTTGATAGCATTTAGCCTAGACCTATGCTTAAATATGAGAATGAGAAGAAGGTAGCTAAATTAGGACTTATGCACAATAGGAAAGAAAAGGGTTCAAAACCGAAGGAAAAGAATGAAAAAACTGCATTGCGACAGCATTGCGAAAACATTGCTGAGGCCGCAATTATTCAAGTGAAAACCGTAAGTTGACTGATCCTTTTCTGTTAATTTCCGTAATTTCAGGGATTCGTTCTTTCTCCTCCATCCATTCTGATATATGACGTTGAAGATTGATGGTTCTCCTTGGCCCAAACGCACCTGCAAACTACTATAAAAGGGGGCCAAAGTCGGAGGTTTGAGCATCATTCGAAGCGCAGAAGTCTTCTCGCAGTCCATCATTTCTCTCTGTTTTCCTTTACCGTCTGTTGGAGTGAGAGTCTCAGCTGTTGGAATCGATAATCTGATAAGAAGGAGAGGAGATTCTTCTTCTCTCTCGATTGGATTCATCCAAGCAAGGCTGACCTCTCATCCCTTTCATTCGAGGCGACTGCAACGAAGCTTTCAAGCAACCTTTACTGCTTTTCTGTCTTTTTCTTCTCATTTCCAGCTTTGATTAGTTGTTGTTCTAGTTTAGTGTTTTACTTACTGCATTTCGTTGTTGTCTGTCTTGGAATCATTTCTTTCAAAGCTTTCCTTTGTCGTTCAAACACTCAAAGTAATCAAAGTACAATTCTACATTTCACAGTTTCCACCTTTTTCTGCTACGGTTTTGTCTTGCTGTTTTAAGCACATTTCTCTTCTAAGCATGTCTGTTTTATCTACCCTTTCTGTTCTCCATATATCCATGAGTAGCTAAGTCACTTAGGGGCATGCTAATGACAGAACTATAGGCTAAAAAACGTGAACCAAGCATGTAGGATCGCCTTCGAAACATTGATTGTATGTAAGCTTCATCCCACGGGCAATTTCGATTGGCCATCCATTTTGTCCAAAGAACTCCTAACCTCTGGAAGGAGTAAGAGTTCAGAGTCATATAATCATGCTAGCCTTTCACGGTAATCAGAAAACGGCTTAGGAATAAGCGTTTTCCTAGTACAAACTAAACACTCCTGTTTTAACAAGATGCTTAAGACCTTACTTTGAAGTCGAGTAAACTTAAGACTCTAATGCATGGAATCGGACGATACTTGAGATAGAGTGAGCTTGATGTATAGAGAGTTGATCCAGTGCTTGAGAATCGTAATAAAATGCCTATAGGATAGTCATTAGTAGCCTTAAATTCACCCATTTACACACTTTCGCTGTTATTCAATTGCGGTAACATTGCGGTCCTCGCAATTCTGCCATTTTATCATTCTGTTTAGCTGTTTTCTTCTTCGTTTATCAATTCCATCTCTTGTCCTTTGAGTCTGATTTCAACTTTAATTTGTTTATGTTGCATCCCTTTACACATTCAGCAAAAATTAGATAATTAAAAACCAATTTTACCCCTTCAAATCCACCCCATCTTTCTTAACAAATACACTTCGCGAATAGCTAAACATAAGTCTCTGTGGAAAAAACGAATGAAATATACTTACTACTTGCTGTGAGACCATGTATGCTTGCATGTTCTAAGTGCTCTCTCTACCTTATTGCTTATTTATCTTTTACACTGAGCACGCAACAAGTTTTTGGCGCCGCTGCCGGGGACTTATTTTAAGTGAAAACGAAGTTTGTTAAGTTAGAAAACCAACTCTTAATATCTATTGGAGCTCATCTTCTTTCATTTCCTTTACAAGTACTATCAAGCTAGTTTATGAAAGAGTTTCCAAACCTCAACTCGCAACAGATAGAAACTTTGCAGGTGGAAAACGTATGGGTACGACAAAGTAAATGAATACGCTGCAGAACTTAATTGGAGGACGAGTTTGCCCACAACAGTTTGAAGGATTTTCCCAGCCATGTGCTTATTGTGGGGATAATCATAACTTGGAGAATTGCCCAACATTGAATTATCAAGAGAGGCAATATCAACAAAGGTATGACAACCATTATTCGTACATGTGTGAACATGATCAGTGGCAACTCTCAAATAATCCTTGGAAAGAGCATGTGCAAATTGCTCATTATGAAGAGTTCCCCCAACATGAAAACTATCAACATTATGCCCCAACTCCAAGTGAAGAATTATCACCCACTTTGGAGGCACTATGGATAGAATTCATGGAAAGGAATGATGCATCCATGAGGAGAATGGATGTGCAATTAGCTCAGCTCACAAATGACTTACAAGAGAATGGATGTGATTTCTTCTGGTTCCTTTATGATAGGTTCCAGCCTCACCCTTGTTGTGCTTGGTGGTGATTGATCATGGTTTGGCAGAGAATCCAGTGGAGCACTAGACTCTTCATTCTCTACTCGCTTTGGGGCTTCTCTGTTGTTGATCACCAACGGTCTTCCACTACGAAGTTCAATTGCTTGAACTTGTTCTTTTCCATCCCTTCTTGGTATTTCAGTGTCTGCAGGCAATCTACCTTGGGGCCTATTTTTTAGTTCGTTGGCTAACTGCCCTATTTGGTTTTCTAAGCTCTTAAGGGTTGCTTGCTGACTTTGCAGGGTTGCATCATTTTTTGCAATGTACTCTTTAAGCAAATTCTCTACTGATGATCCTATGGGTTGGTTATATGGCTTTTGGTACATAGGTGGGTTATTTTGTTGAGTGAAACCAGGTGTTCCACTCGGTCTTTGTTGGTTTTGTGCTTGGTTAGTATTTTGTTGCCCACCCCAAGAAAGATTTGGGTGGTTCCTCCAACCAGGATTATAGGTGTTATAATAGGGGTTGTTCCTAGGCTGCTGTTGACTCCCAACATAGCAGACCGAGGCTGGATTCCAAGGGCAAAAATCATACAAGTGCCCTTCCAAACAGAATCCACAGATTAGTGTCTCACCTTGACTAGTTGATGCGCCCATTGAAACGGCTGCTGCGGTGTTGACACTTGGTTGGAGATTAGTTTGAGCCATTTGTTTTACTAGATTGGTCAGGGCATTGATTTGGCTACTCATTGCACTAAGTGCATCCTTGTCTTGAGCTCTCCTAGGCTCTACAGGATCGTCTGACCATCTACAATGGGAAGTCGAGATTTTCTCCAAAATCTCGTAGGCTTCATTGTAGCTCTTTGAAAGCATGGAACCACCAGCTGAAAAATTCAACACTTGCCTTGTGCTGGGGTTGCATCCTTTAAAAAACACTTCTATTTGGATACACCATGGAATGCCATGGAGTGGACATTTAAGTAATAGATCTTTGAATCTTGTCCAAGCTTCGTGTAATGATTCGTTTTCGGCTTGCTTGATCTTGATTATATCATCACGAAAGTTGAAATTCCTATCAGGTGGGAAGTATTTGACTAGGAATTTTTCAGCTAGATCTGTCCAATTGACAATCGATCCAGAGGAAAGGGAATTTAACCACGTTTTGGCCTTATCTCTTAATGAGTTGGGAAAGAGGTAAAGTCTTAAGTCTTCTTGGGAAACTCCAGGGATGATAAAAGTATCACTGACTGATAACTCCATTTTGGAGCTATTAAATACTTCCTAAGTATAGCTAAAGTCCGCATTTAAATTATTTAATTAATCTCGTTTGTAGGAGAAATGCGGCAAAGATCTCGTGCGTCCATTGGACCCGTTTCGAAGCTAAAAGCGGAGTTTTAACGCCCCGGGAGTGCATCGGGAAAGGGCAAGTCGATCCAAGAAGAAACGGACCAAAATTGCCTTGGAGAGGCAATTTTTCCAGCCCCAAACCCGAGAGCCAGCGTCGAGCAATAGCATCGAGACGCTAGCTCGACGCTGCCGAAGCGTCGAGACCCTGCCGCGGCGTCGAGACGCTCCGGAGGAGGCGCGCGCAAGAAGTTATCGGGCCAGCGTCTCGACGCCATCGCGAGGCGCGCGCAGATCACTTAGGGCGTAGCGTCGCGACGCTGCCCTAGCGTCTCGACGCTACGTCGATTTAAAGAAGCTGTAATGACGATTTCTGCAGCAGTTTTGGACATTCTTGTGCGGTTTTTTCATCTTCTTCCTCTCGGCTTTTCTCTATTTTTCATCATAGCTCCGCCATTTGTGGCATGTTTTGGAGCTTTTAAGTTGTATTAGCTTAAAGACGACTTCCATGGCTTCCCTTGGAGCGGAGATGACAACCCGTTCCATGGTTGGCTAAGGTTAGGTGAACGGTTTGGGATAAATTTGAGGGATTATTGTTAGACTTTTTATGCTTTGATAATCCATGCTTAGTTTACAAATTGGTGGCTGATTTGTATGCATTTATCATTCTTGCTTCACCCTATGCATATGTTAGATTTCACCGATTGACACTCGTGTTTTCTAGCATTTTGTTATCGTTAAAGAGTAGCGATGTCGTGCCTCTCACTATTCGACTAGTAACACAGATTGATAAAACTAAACCGGAGTATCGAGTCATGCATGATGGTTGTTGGTTGCATACAGCGTTTGCGGGCAATCAGTTAGCAATTAGATTACGTGATCGAATGTTTGTCGCGGTTTGCTAGTGACTATCTAGAGTCAATTTGGGGCTGATCACCCTAATGCAATTTTAGATAATGTTTAATTAGAACTGTGTGGTCTAATTAATTTCTATGGAGCCGGTTACCTTGGGGCTTCTCGGGTAATCGACCGTGTGTATTACAAACTGTACTCCTTAGATTTGCGTTAAATGATAAGCTGAAAATGTCTAACAAATAAATCCCGAAAATCGCCAAACCGTGCACTCGTCTCTCTCTCTCTCTCTCTTTTATTCTTCCGTTAGCGTTTAATTCCTTACTTTGCATGCTTAAACATCCCCCCCGTTACAAAAACCCAATCAATTAATTAATTTCAAGATTAATTCAATTTCAGTCATAACCTTCTCCTTGGATCGACCCTGTTACCACTGGCTGCAAAGCTATTGATAATAGGCTTATAAATTCTATTTTGGCGAGTCTCGACAACTCGAATTTACAGCAGGACATTAAAAAAAAATCTTGTTGCCAAAATTGGCGCCGTTACTGGGGAGAAGGCAAAAATTTGATTGAAATTATGATTGACTTTGAATTTGGTTGAATTGATGGTGTGCTGAAATTTTTTTCTGTTTGTAGTTGTATGTTTAAATTTTTGTTTGTGTATGACCCGTTCTTCTGAGCTTAGTGGATTGCAGTTTATTCCTGAGATCGAAAGAGAAGAGCGGCGGTTGAGGAGAGAAGCCTGGGAGGGGCAGAGATTGTTTGAAGAAGAAGGCAATCCCTTCTTGTTTGAGGAGATGGCGCAAGGAGAGGTGCCGAGGACGCTGAAACAGCTGGCAGCGCCAGATTTGAACTTGCAACCCATGTGTATCAACTACCCCGTGGTAGCAGGTAACTTCGAATTAAAGTCGGGTTTAATTCACCAGTTGCCTTCTTTTCATGGTAATGCTGGGGAGGACGCGAACAAGCACTTAATGGAGTTTCACTGCGTCTGCGCGGGGATGAAGCCCGCGGGAGTTACGGAGGAGCAACTGAATATGAGGGCATTCCCCTTTACTCTCAAGGACAAAGCCAAGGATTGGCTCTATTATCTGCCCTCCGGCTCGATAACGACGTGGCAGGACATGAAGAGTGTTTTCCTGGAGAAATACTTCCCTGCGTCCTTAGCCACGACACTGAGAAAGAGAATTTATGGGATCACTCAGGACGTGGGTGAGTCCTTGCACGAGTACTGTGAACGTTTTGGGCGCCTGTGCGCAAGCTTCCCACATCATCAGATTGCCGATCAGCTCCTGATACTGTATTTTTATGAGGGGATGACGCCCCACGATCGGCAGATGATATACGCAGCGAGCGGTGGGGCTTTGATTGATAAGACCCCGACGGAGGCCAAGCAGCTTATTGCGAACATGGCGGCCAACTCGCAGCAGTTTGGTATTCGAGGGCAGGGGCAAGTCCACAGTGTGACCCAGAGCCACGAGATGACAGAAATGAGGGCCCAGGTGGCCGAAATCGGAAATATGTTGAAAAAGATTGTTGGAGGAAACTGCGAGGCGGAGGAGGTGAACCCAATCGGGGGTATGTTTCCAACCCGAGGAAGTATGATCCGTATTCGAATAATTACAACCCCGGTTGGCGCGATCACTGTTGCGTGCTCAATGTGTAAAGATAAATATGCAAAAGGGTAGGGAGAGCACTTAGAACATGCAAGCATACATGGTCTCACAGCAAGTAGTAAGTATATTTCATTCGTTTTTTCCACAGAGACTCATTTTTAGCTATTCGCGAAGTGTGATTGTTAAGAAAGATGGGATGAATTTGATGGGGTAAAATTGGTTTTTAATTATCTAATTTTTGCTGAATGTATAAAGGGATATAACATAAACAAATGCAAGTTGAAATTAGATGCAAAGGACAAGAGATGGAATTAATAAACGAGGAAGAAAACAGCTAAACAGAATGCAACTTAGCAGAATTGCGAGAACCGCAATTAATCCGCAATTAACTCAACAGCAAAAGTATGTAAATGGGCGAATTAAGGGCTACTAATGACTATCCTATAGGCAGTTTATTACGATTATCAAGCTTTGGATCAACTCTCTATACATCAAACTCACTCTATCTCAAGTATCGTCCGATTCCATGCATTAGAGTCTTAAGTTTACTCGACTTCAAAGTAAGGTCTCAAGCATCTTATTTACGCAGGAGTGTTCAGTTGTACTAGGGAAACGCCTATTCCTAGGCCGTTTCCTGATTACCATGAAAGGCTAGCATGATTATATGACTCTGAACTCTTACTCCTTCCAGAGGTTAGGAGTTCTTTGGACAAAATGGATGGCCAATCGAAATTGCCCGTGGGATGAAGCTTACATACAATCAATGTTCGAGTGTTAATCTGCCTACTTGATTCACGTTTTTTAGCCTATAGTTCTGTCATTAGCATGCCCCTAAGTGACTTAGCTACTCATGGATATATAGAGAACAGAGATGGTAGATAAGATAGACATGCTTAGAAGGGAAATGTGCTTAAAACAGTAAGCCAAACCCGTAGCAGAAGATGGGAAATGAGAAATGCAGAAACGAACTTTGATTACTGAAATTGTTTGTTGAACAGATAAAAGCTGTAAAGTAAATAGCAACAAGACAGAAAGCAACGAAATAAACTAATCTAGCTACTTAGGAAAAGAACAGCACGAAGCAGAATGTAAAACAGAAGAGAAAGACAGAAAAACAGTAAAGAGTTGCTGGAAAGCTTCGTGGCAGTCGCCTCGAATGAAGGGGATGAAAGATCAGCCTTGCTTGGATGAATCCAATCGAGAGAGAAGAAGAATCTTCTCTCCTTCCTATCAGATTATCGATTCCAACAGCTGAGACTCTCACTCCAACAGACGGCAAAGGAAAACAGATGGAAATGGTGGACTGCGAGAAGACTTCTACGCTTCGAGTGATGATCAAACCTCCGACTTTGACCCCCTTTTATAGTAGTTTGCAGGTGCGTTTGGGCCAAGGAGAACCATCAATCTTCAACGTCGTATATCAGAATGGATGGAGGAGAAAGAATGAATCCCTGAAATTACGGAAATTAACAGAAAAAGATCAGTCAACTTACGGTTTTCACTTGAATAATTGCGGCCTCAGCAATGTTTTCGCAATTCATTCGCAATGCTCATTTTTTCATTCTTTTCCTTCGGTTTTCAACCCTTTTTCTACCTATTGTACATAAGTCCTATATTAGCTACCTTCTTCTAATTCTCATATTAAAGCATAGGTTTAGGCTAAATGCTAACAAAAACACCTAAATGTGTACATCTTCTTAAGCTAAATGGGTCCTAAATAAGTCACTTTCAGAGACTTAACACACCCCCAAACTTAAGGCTTTGCTTGTCCTCAAGCATACTAAGGACTTACTTAGGCTGCTGTTTTATCTTCTTTAACTACTTACCGACTCCCCTATATCCCTATCTCTAGCAGTGCTGTCCTGTGACACACTTCTAAGTTTAGAATTAACCTCTTATCAAGCTTCTTCTGACTTCACCTGCCTACTATACCTGCTGGTTTTGTTAACCCCCTACTATTTGATCTAACTACTTTTATGATATCATGCCACTATCCCTAAGGTTTCAAATTCTACCAAGCTTTACTCCAGACTCAGTACATGCTTCTAGCTTAACTTTTAATGTGCCTAGGATTCCTTAGAGTCATGCCAGTCTTAGTATTAACAGTGACAGTGGTACTTTTAGAGAACAACCTAAGCCCTGGCATCACTACATTGGATATACATTCATCTCCCTAGACAAACCTAAAAGCTACAACCTTGTGCTTAGCTCATTAAGGATCATAGTTCTTTTTTTAACTAGGACATCTAAGCCACAAGATTATAACTCCTAAGCATACATTCTTCTTCCCCTATTTCTCCCTTTTTCCTTTTTTACTTAGGTGGAGTCTCTCCTTGGGTTGCCTTTTGATGCAATGCCACTTGTGGTTTACACACTTGGCACTGATTACTCAACACTTGAGAGAGACTCCCCTCTTTATTCTCTTTTTCAATTTTTTCTATTTATCACAAAAAAAAATTTCTTAAAGGAGAAGAAGAATGCTTATGTCCTAAGGAAGAGAGGAATGTTCCCAGGCCTAGGGTAGCCTCCCCCAAACTTCAACTACTCATTGTCCCCAATGAGTGTTTGAGGTGGCACACCCCCAAACTTGTCCTAGAAGCATCTAGTCTACAGTAAAACAAAGAGAATCTAAAAATCCTAGGCATAGGAAAAACATTTTAAAAGCAATTATTCCAACAGCAGAAAATTTGAACATAACAGACAGTTTTAAGGACTTACGGTTTATGCATGCTGAGCACTATTCAGAGGCGAATTTAAACTAACAAAGCGTGTCCTATGACACTCATCCAGCATGCTTTAAGATCAGCTATATAAGGTAGTCATGCTCGCAGCAGAAGATAGAATTTAACAGATCACAGCCTAACTAAACAGACAGGCCAAAACATGCAATCAGTCACAAAAATTGCGGGAACCGCAATTATTTCGCAATCCAATCCGGGCAGATTTAACATTGATTCAGGCCCCTAGCATGCTTTTTCCTGTAACTCATGCATCCTAAAAATAAAACTAAACTATCCTACCTATTCAGCTAACATCAGACTAGACTAAGCAGAAGAAAAAACATAAAACTAAACATTAAAAACAGATCAAAAGTTGAACACAAAACAGCATAATGCACATTATCTATCAGAAAGCAGAAAAATTGTCTTTTGTTTCTTAAGGGAACAGCAATACTCCCTTTAGTGCACTTCAAACCAGCGCTCAATTCTCATCATCCTCATCTGGTTGCCGTGGTCGTGGGGGCACCCATGGAGTCAGGAGATTTGTGGGGAAGTCAGGAAAGATGCACCCCAGTTGGTCTGCAACTTCCTTGTCCCTCGCCTGCGCATAAGTGGCCCATTGAGCCATTCTCCTCTTCATGTCCATTAAGCAGGCCATGAATAGGGACTGTTCAGCAGCCAGCCTATCCAACTCAAACTCCATATTCCCCTTTCTTCTCAGCCTCAGGTTCGCAGGCAGCTCCAAATGGCCTGTGTACGGCATCTGCTGCTCCAAGCGCTCGGTGGGGACTCCTGCAAGCAAACACAATTTTGTTATAGTGTTGGGGAAAAATAATGGCCCCTTACCTTTTCTGGCGCATTCAGCAATGGCAGCTGACATGATCTCCCCTACATTGACCGTGAGACCGCGCATGATGGCATAAACCAGCAGTGATCTACTCTGGTTGATTGTTGTCTCGTGGGTCACAGGGGACAACTTCCTCCTCACAAAGGCAAACCAAACAGCTGTCTTTGCTGTCAGATTGGCACTCATTAAGGTGTGCCTCCCATTGCGTGAGACAGTCCACGCTGCTTCAGGCTGGCCAATTGTGCGAATGGCCTCTTCCAGCACGGCCTCAGTCGGCTCATCAACTATCCGTGCATAATCTGTGTGCGTTTGGCCCTTGAGACCAAAGGCTTCATTGATGGCCTTGGCTGAGAAATCAACTTCCACCCCTCTGAACACAGATAGGCCATCCTCAGGGCTGAGCACATTGGCGTAGAAATCGTACACCATGCTCGTGTAGGCTGGATTAGGCGGTCTGCAGAATTCCTCCCAGCCATGGTTGATCACTCCTGCGCGCAAAAACTGCGGCAGGTCAGCGAGTCGGTCGAGGAAACCTTTCTCGTGCAACAGGTCTCTCTTCCTTAGCTCAGCCCCCCTGGATTCAGCATCAGACGAAACATACCTCACTGACTGAGGTTCGTCTTCAGGGTAGAGCTTAGCCTTCCCCTTGTCTGCTGGTTTGGATGATTCGGCAGCCTCCACCTTGAGGCGTTTGAGCGAAGGCTCAGTACTCTCTTTGTCCGCCGAGGGCACCTTCTTGGCCTTCTTTTTCTTCAACTTCTTGGCCTTGCCAATCGTGGCCTTCTTCTTCTTCTTGAGTCTGGCCTTGATATTGATCTGCTGGAGGCATGCCCCAAACGTTTCTTCCATAGAATCGTCCTGCTGTGCAGGCTCGGCAGGGCTATCTTCCCTCATAGGAGAGAAGACTTCGTCTTCCCCAGCATCTCCACTGCCTTGCGTGGATTCTTGATAATCTCCATAAGGAAATTCCGGATCAGGCCGTGGAGAATTATGTCCTGCTGATGGTGTCTGCGCAGAACTCAGTGGCGAAGATTGCAGCTCAGGGCTCTGCGCTGCTGCAGGTGTCGGATCAGAACTCTGAGGTGCTGGAGACAACTCAGGGCTCTGTGCAGGCGGTGACGACTCTGCGCTTGGCACTGGTTCAGCTGGGAGAGGGCTGCGCGCAGGTGAGGCAGACGGCGACGAACCTTCTTTGGCTGACTCGTGGGATGCACGATCAGTTTCTTGACTCTCCACAGAGGGAGTCCTTGCGGTGCTTGGTTCGGCGGCTGTCTTGACACTCCACCGGCGTTTCTTGGGCGTGCCCCCTGGCTCAGATGGTCCAGCAGGGATCTCAGTGACCACCCTCCACTTCTTCCTACGAATAGGAAGCTTGGGAAGAGGACCGGTGCGAACGGCACCATCGTCTGCAAGGGTGAGAAGCGCTTCCCTCGCAGCTGCTTCAGCTGCGTCATCAGCCTTCTTCTTGGCTGCGGATCTTTCAGCACGTGTGGCCACCATTGTCAAGTCTTGAAGATCTTGAGAGAAGAATCAAAGATGGAGAGAATCGCTGAATTCTTGGAGAGCAAAGAGAGAGATAATCGTAACATTCGAGCGCCTTCCAACGGATATAAAGGCAACGGATAAAATCCCAACGGCTCTTTTTGCGGATCCAGCAATTTTAGCGCAATTCCAGGGATATTATTTCATTGAAATCTCCAACTTTGCCCGTCCGTATCTTTTATTTGGCTCAACCGTTTCTTGATCTTTAAAGTGGGATTTACTCTCCTTGATCCCCTCTTTCGATTCCCTACAAAAACAAATAAAACAAACATTAAATACGCAATTAAAAACACACCACAAAACATACAAACGATAATCGGAAAAACAGTAAAAATAAACTAAGGCATTTGGCCTTGACTAAACGAGCACAGTAACCACTCGTTCTCTCTCTTTATTTTTGTCATGCTTCAGTCAAGAGGAAGGCCGAGAGAGTCTTCACATCTCCTTCCTCATAGTAGTGCTTCAACCTAGCACCATTGACCATAAATGGCTGGCCTTGCTGCAAGTTCTTTATCTCTATTGCACCATGAACAAAGACATTAGTAATAACAAATGGACCCGACCATCTAGACTTTAGTTTGCCTGGAAATATCTTTAAACGTGAGTTAAATAATAGGACAAGTTGGCCTTTCCTAAAGTCTTTGATCCTAAGTCTACTGTCGTGCCATATTTTGGTCTTTTCTTTATACATTTTGGCATTCTCATAGGCCATATGCCTAAGCTCATCAAGTTCATGTAGCTGCAAAGATCTCAATGACCCCGCATCCTTTACACAGAAATTCAATTCCTTCATGGCCCAAAATGCTTTGTTTTCTAACTCAAGTGGCAAGTGGCACGCCTTGCCATACACCAACCTATAGGGCGACATACCTAGAGGTGTCTTATATGCTGTCCTATAAGCCCAAAGTGCATCCTCAAGCTTAAATGACCAGTCTTTCCTATTTGGTTTGACTACCTTTTCTAGGATGTTCTTTATCTCCCTATTGGAAATTTCAGCTTGGCCATTCGAGTGTGGGTGATAGGGAGTAGCTACCCTATGTCTAATGTTATATTTAGCCAATACTTTCTCCATAGCCTTATTAATGAAATGTGACCCCTCATCACTAATGATAGCACGAGGAGTCCCAAATCTAGTGAAAATGTGCCTATGCAAGAAGTTAGTGACTGTTTTAGCATCATTATTAGGACATGCTTTGGCTTCTACCCACTTGGACACGTAGTCCACTGCTACTAAAATGTACAGGTTACCTGATGATGGAGGGAATGGTCCCATGAAATCAATGCCCCATACATCAAAGAGCTCCAACTCTAAGATGTAGGTGAGGGGCATCTCATCCTTGCGACTGAGGTTACCTGTCCTTTGGCATTCGTTACAGCTGTGGGCATAGTTGTGGGCGTCCTTGAAGATTGTTGGCCAATAGTAGCCACTCTGAAATACCTTCGCAGCTGTTCTTTGACCACCAAAGTGTCCACCGTAAGGAGATGAGTGACAGTGCTGCAGCACAGACTTCGCCTCAGCAGCTGAAACACACTTCCTCAACAACCCATCAGCACAAGTTCTGTAAAGTGTGGGGTCATCCCAGATGAATTTCCTTGCTTCATGAAGGAACCTCTTCTTCTCTTGTCCTCCCTTGAACACTGGCAATACCTGTGATGCACGGAAGTTAGCAATGTCAGCAAACCAAGGTTCCTCATCGTTATCACGATGAGTCAAAGCAAAGACATGTTCATCAATAAAAGCATCAGAAATTGCGGTCTCCGCAATTTTTTCGCAATTGTGCTGCAATCGAGAAAGGTGATCTGCAACCACATTTTCACAACCTTTCTTGTCCCGAATGTCCAAATCAAATTCCTGCAGCAATAACACCCATCTAATCAATCTAGGCTTGGCATCAGCCTTCCTCATAAGATATTTTAAAGCAGAATGGTCAGTATATACAATGGTCCTAGTGCCTACAATATAGTTTCTAAATTTTTCACAAGCAAATACTACAGCAAGCATCTCTTTCTCTGTAGTTGTATAATTACATTGAGCCTCATTCAAGGTCTTACTAGCATAATAGACAGGATGTGTGAGCTTGTCAATCTTCTGTCCTAACATGACTCCTACAGCATAGTCACTGGCATCACATAGCATCTCAAATGGGAGATCCCAATTTGGTCCTACTATGATTGGTGCTGTGACCAGTGCGTCCTTAAGGGTTTTCCAAGCTACTACACATTCCTTAGAGAAGATGAATGGTCTATTTAGCTCTAGAAGCTCGCACAGAGGCTTGGCTATCTTAGAAAAGTCCTTAATGAACCTTCTGTAGAAGCCAGCGTGCCCTAAGAAGCTTCTAATGGCTTTGACATTCTGGGGCTCTACCAATTTCTCTATGATCTCTATTTTTGCCCTATCCACTTCTACACCTGCCCTTGACACTCTATGTCCTAAGACAATCCCTTCATCTACCATAAAATGGCACTTCTCCCAATTTAGGACTAGGTTGGTCTCTTCACACCTAGCCAGGACGTGTCCTAGGTTTTCTAGACAGGTTTTAAATGAATCCCCAAAGACTGAGAAGTCATCCATGAATATTTCTATCATGGACTCATCCAACTCAGAGAAGATTGCCATCATACACCTCTGGAAACTTGCCGGTGCATTGCATAAGCCAAAAGGCATTTTGCGGAAGGCAAACGTTCCAAAAGGGCAAGTGAAGGTAGTCTTATCTTGATCCTTAGGGTCTATAGTAATTTGATTATAGCCAGAGTACCCATCTAAGAAACAATAGTAGGCTCTACCAGCTATTCTGTCTAGCATCTGGTCAATAAACGGTATAGGGAAATGGTCTTTTTTAGTTTCTTTATTTAATTTTCTGTAATCCATACATACCCTCCACCCTGTGACAGTCCTTGTTGGAATCAGTTCGTTGTTCTCATTGACTACCACAGTTATTCCCCCCTTTTTAGGTACACATTGGATGGGGCTCACCCACTGGCTACTAGCTATGGGGAAAATTACTCCTGCATCTAACCACTTGATTATTTCCTTCTTCACTACCTCTTTCATAGAGGGGTTCAACCTACGCTGGTGATCTACCCTAGGTGTGTGCTCTTCCTCTAGTATAATTTTGTGCATGCAATAAGAAGGGCTAATGCCTCGAATATCAGCAATAGACCATGCTATAGCCTTCCTATGTTGCTTAAGCAGTAAAATTAAATCAACCTCATGCTGTTCACTTAGTTTAGAAGAAATAATTACAGGCAGCGTATCATTATCTCCTAAATATGCATATTTGAGGTGAGTAGGTAGTGGTTTCAGTTCTAACACAGGTGGATGCTCAATGGAGGGCTTTAACGGATTTATAGTTCTATCAGTTAAATCTATATTCATACATACATGCTGTGGTTTATCTACAGGCATATCCATTATGTCAGATACATTTAAATCAGCTACATCTAATCCTACATATTCATTTGCATGCTTGGTTAATAATACATGCTCTAATTGTTCTTCCATCAGTGAGTCAACAATATCCATGCTAGCACAGGATTCAAGGTCAGAGGGATACCTTAAAGCTTTATATACACTAAACTTTACCTCTTCATCATGAACTCTCATAGTTAACTCACCTTTCTGAACATCTATGAGTGCCCTACCTGTGGCTAGAAATGGTCTACCTAGCAGGATGGGGACCTCCTTGTCTGCCTCATAGTCCAGGACAATGAAATCTGCAAGGAAAATGAATTTGTCAACTTTAACTAGAATATCCTCGATCTTACCTTCTGGATATGCGATGGATCTGTCTGCTAGTTGTAAAGTGACTGTGGTTGGACGTGCTTCTCCCATTCCCAACTGGCGGAATAGGGACAGGGGCATGAGATTTATGCTGGCGCCCAGGTCACAAAGCGCTCTGCCCACGTGCTTGCCTCCAAGTTCTACAGGTAAGGTGAAGGAACCAGGATCCTTCTCCTTCTTGGGCAGCTTGTTCTGGAGGATGGCACTACACTCCTCGGTGAGGTTCACTGTTTCAAACTCACCAATTATTTTTTTGTTAGTAATAATGTCCTTCAAAAACTTTACATATGAAGGCATAGACTGTAAAACCTCTACAAAAGGAATGTTAACATGCACTTGCTTAAGTATTTCTAAAAATTTATTAAAATGAACTTCCTGTTCCTGCTTCTTTTTAAGCCTTCGAGGGTATGGAGGTGGTGGCACATATGCAGGCACGTCAGGACGCCTTACGATAGGTGGAGGCCTTGGAATTTCTTCTACGTCCTCAACAATTGGCTCTAGCCTGGCTCCTGATGTGCTAGTTGGTGGTGGACCTTGGCTTGGCAGAGACTCCAGTGGAGCACTAGACTCAGTGTTCTCTACTCTCTTTGGTGTGTCCTTTGTGTTGCTCACCAATGGTCTCCCACTCCTAAGTTCAATTGCTTGAACTTGTTCTTTGCCATCTCTCCTTGGTACCTCGGTATCAGCAGGGAGTCTACCTTGGGGCCTACTTTTAAGTTCATTGGCTAATTGGCCTATTTGGTTCTCTAGGCTCCTAAGAGTAGTTTGCTGGCTCTGAAGAGTAGCATCATTCTTAGCTATATATTCCTTGAGTAGGTTTTCTACAGAAGATCCTACAGGTTGATTGTAAGGCTTTTGGTACATTGACTGGTTATGTTGGGGAGTGAAACCAGGTGTTCCACTCGGCCTTGGTTGGTTAGGATTTTGGTTAGTGTTCTGTTGGCCACCCCATGACAGGTTAGGGTGGTTTCTCCAACCAGGGTTATAGGTGTTGGAGTAGGGGTTATTCCTAGGCTGCTGCTGGCTTCCAACATAGCAGACTGAAGATGGATTCCCAGGGCAGTATTCATAAGGGTGCCCTTCCCCACAGAATCCACAGATTGGTGCCTCGCCTTGACTTGGTTGGGTGCCCATTGACATGGCTGTGGCGGTATTGGCACTGGTTTGGAGATTGGCCTGAGCCATTTGCTTAACTAGGTTGGTCAAGGCGTTTATTTGGGTGCTCATGGCGCTTAGAGCATCCTTGTCTTGAGCCCTAGTTGGCTCTACTGGATCGTCTGACCACCTACAATGAGATGTTGAGATCTTCTCCAAGATCTCATAAGCTTCGTTGTAACTCTTGGACAACATGGAACCTCCAGCAGATGAATTTAAAACTTGTCTGGTGCTGGGGTTGCATCCTTTAAAGAAGACTTCTATTTGGATACACCATGGAATGCCATGGTGTGGACATTTAATGAGAAGGTCTTTGAATCTTGTCCAAGCTTCGTGAAGAGACTCACTTGGAGCTTGTTTGAACTTTATGATATCATCACGAAAGGTAGAATTCCTATCAGGTGGGAAGTATTTGACTAGGAATTTTTCTGCTAAATCTGTCCAATTGCGGACAGATCCTGAGGGTAAAGAATTTAACCATGTTTTGGCTTTGTCCCTCAAAGAGTAAGGGAAAAGATATAGCCTCAGGGCTTCTTGGGAAACTCCAGGGATTAGGAAGGTGTCACTAACTCCTAAGAAGTTCCTAAGGTGGTTATGGGGGTCCTCATTTTCTATTCCAAAGAATTGTCCCACAGTGGACAACATTTGGAACATCACTGGCTTTAACTCAAATGAGTTGGCAGTGATTTCAGGACGGATTATGCTGGGGTTCAGCTCCCCAGGCATAGGTACTAAATATGAGAGGATGGCGCTATCCTTGTCATTCGCTATTTCAATGGGATTGCGAGTGACAGGCACCAGGTTTTGATTTACTCCAGCCATTTCTTCTTGAGGTAATTGCGGAGGAATTGTAGTCTCTGCAATGATTGGAGGTAAAAGGGTTTGTTTAAAGAGACGTTTCTTGGCTCTATTCCTAGCTCTAAGTAATCTCTCGGGCTCAGGGTTGAACTCTAGATCACTAGATGGAGTCTCATTCATAAACTACCCTAAATGGTACCTGAAAAAGAAATGAAGATGGATCAAATTCAATGGAAAGTACTTTGATGTTTCAGACTTAACAAACTTCGTTTTCACTTAAAATAAGTCCCCGGCAGCGGCGCCAAAAACTTGTTGCGTGCTCAATGTGTAAAGATAAATATGCAAAAGGGTAGGGAGAGCACTTAGAACATGCAAGCATACATGGTCTCACAGCAAGTAGTAAGTATATTTCATTCGTTTTTTCCACAGAGACTCATTTTTAGCTATTCGCGAAGTGTGATTGTTAAGAAAGATGGGATGAATTTGATGGGGTAAAATTGGTTTTTAATTATCTAATTTTTGCTGAATGTATAAAGGGATATAACATAAACAAATGCAAGTTGAAATTAGATGCAAAGGACAAGAGATGGAATTAATAAACGAGGAAGAAAACAGCTAAACAGAATGCAACTTAGCAGAATTGCGAGAACCGCAATTAATCCGCAATTAACTCAACAGCAAAAGTATGTAAATGGGCGAATTAAGGGCTACTAATGACTATCCTATAGGCAGTTTATTACGATTATCAAGCTTTGGATCAACTCTCTATACATCAAACTCACTCTATCTCAAGTATCGTCCGATTCCATGCATTAGAGTCTTAAGTTTACTCGACTTCAAAGTAAGGTCTCAAGCATCTTATTTACGCAGGAGTGTTCAGTTGTACTAGGGAAACGCCTATTCCTAGGCCGTTTCCTGATTACCATGAAAGGCTAGCATGATTATATGACTCTGAACTCTTACTCCTTCCAGAGGTTAGGAGTTCTTTGGACAAAATGGATGGCCAATCGAAATTGCCCGTGGGATGAAGCTTACATACAATCAATGTTCGAGTGTTAATCTGCCTACTTGATTCACGTTTTTTAGCCTATAGTTCTGTCATTAGCATGCCCCTAAGTGACTTAGCTACTCATGGATATATAGAGAACAGAGATGGTAGATAAGATAGACATGCTTAGAAGGGAAATGTGCTTAAAACAGTAAGCCAAACCCGTAGCAGAAGATGGGAAATGAGAAATGCAGAAACGAACTTTGATTACTGAAATTGTTTGTTGAACAGATAAAAGCTGTAAAGTAAATAGCAACAAGACAGAAAGCAACGAAATAAACTAATCTAGCTACTTAGGAAAAGAACAGCACGAAGCAGAATGTAAAACAGAAGAGAAAGACAGAAAAACAGTAAAGAGTTGCTGGAAAGCTTCGTGGCAGTCGCCTCGAATGAAGGGGATGAAAGATCAGCCTTGCTTGGATGAATCCAATCGAGAGAGAAGAAGAATCTTCTCTCCTTCCTATCAGATTATCGATTCCAACAGCTGAGACTCTCACTCCAACAGACGGCAAAGGAAAATAGATGGAAATGGTGGACTGCGAGAAGACTTCTACGCTTCGAGTGATGATCAAACCTCCGACTTTGACCCCCTTTTATAGTAGTTTGCAGGTGCGTTTGGGCCAAGGAGAACCATCAATCTTCAACGTCGTATATCAGAATGGATGGAGGAGAAAGAATGAATCCCTGAAATTACGGAAATTAACAGAAAAAGATCAGTCAACTTACGGTTTTCACTTGAATAATTGCGGCCTCAGCAATGTTTTCGCAATTCATTCGCAATGCTCATTTTTTCATTCTTTTCCTTCGGTTTTCAACCCTTTTTCTACCTATTGTACATAAGTCCTATATTAGCTACCTTCTTCTAATTCTCATATTAAAGCATAGGTTTAGGCTAAATGCTAACAAAAACACCTAAATGTGTACATCTTCTTAAGCTAAATGGGTCCTAAATAAGTCACTTTCAGAGACTTAACAATCACCCCAATTTCAGCTATGGGAACAGGGAAGGACAACCATGCTTCCAGGGCCAGTCTCACGATAGGCCTAACACTTCCACCCAAGCTCAAGCCTCGAGCTCCTCCAGCTCATTGGAAGAAATGGTCAGGACCATTGTCACGTCGACCAGCCAGTTTCAGAAAGAAGCTCGAGAAGAGCTAAACTCCCACAAGGCCGAGCTGCAAAACTTGAACAAGCAGCTGACGCAAATGGCTGTGTCGATTAGCAAAATCGAGAGCAAGAGCTCTGGGAAGCTTCCTTCCCAAACCACGGTCAACTCATGTGAGAACGTGAGTGCTATCCAGCTAAGGAGTGGAAAATCACTTTCCCCCAGAGTCGTAAAGGAAGTCAAAGACAACCTGAATGAGCCCGCCCAGCCTGCTCCCGAGAATCTGAAAATTGAGAAAAAAGAAGAAGTCAGTGTGCAAGAGGATGTTGCCAGAGCACCCTTCCCTAGTAGGCTTGCGAAGCCTACTTTGTAGACCGAAGATGAGGAGGTCCTGCGTACCTTCCAGAAGGTGATGGTCACCATCCCGCTCCTTGAGGCAGTGAGTCAAGTGCCAAAATATGCCAAATTCCTCAAGAGCTGGTGCACAAAGAAGAGGAAGTCCAGAGGGACTGAGAAGAAAAAGGAGAACGTTTCCGCGATCCTCCCAGGTACGTTGCCCGCCAAGTGCAACGACCCAGGTACCTTTACTATCCCTTGCATGATAGGTAGTAAAGTAGTAAAAAATGCCATGCTTGACTTAGGAGCTTCTGTGAACGTTATGTCTTATGCTTTATTTCTTGAACTGAACTTAAATGAACTTCATGAGTGTAACGTGGTTGTCCAGTTAGCTAACGGGTCGAGTATATGTCCTAGAGGGGAGGTCGAGGATGTTCTCGTCAGGGTAGGAGACATGATGTTCCCTGCTGATTTTCTTGTACTTGATATGAATGAAAAATCTCTGCATGCTTCATCCTCTATGTTGTTAGGACGCCATTTTCTTAAGACCGCTAGGGTCAAAATCGATGTGTTTAAGGGTGTCGTTTCCTTAGAGTTTGATGATACAATGCATGAATTTTCATTATTTGAGAAGAAATCTGTGGAGAACATTGCATGTGTTGAGTATGATGAGAATGGGAGTCTTACCTCGTGCTTGAGGGATGATTCTCATGTCTCGGTAAAAAAATCTTATTTAAATCTGTTGAATGTGAGTGCTGTTTTTTGTACTGATCAAAGAGATATTCACGTGCTTGAGGCACGAAGAGAAAAGAAATTTGTTGATGTGTTTTGCAGGTGTAGTGTGGAGGAGGACAAGACTGGAACGTCCCCCGCACTATCGGAATACAGATGAGTCTTTGGAGAGAATTCAGTCGAGCAAACGACTTTAAAAATTTTGCGCTTCTCGGAGGCACCCGAGCGATGAACCGTTATTTCTGTTTTAGTTTAGTTGCTGTTTTTGTTGCTTTTTAGTGTAATTTAGACTTACTTAGTTTGCTGTTTTTTTTTTAGGAATCGAGGAAGTTGAGGAAAATTTTGGGCTTCGATGATGAACGCGCCGCTTCCTTTCCCCCGCCAGCTTCACAAAGAGTCAGGGAAGTGTAGTTTCTTCTTCCCTTTTACTTTATGTATCTGACTGAGTGGCATTGAGGATAATGCCAACTTTTGAAGTTAGGGGTGGAGTTTATGGATAAGCATGTGTAGTTGGTTGAGCAGTGCTATTTTGAATATTGAAGTGCTTGGGACTCTGTTTACTGCTTTCTAACCATGATAATCTAGGAAATGCATGTTGGAAATCTGAGCACATACATAATCTAGTTTTTGCATGAGTTTTTCATTTATTAGGTTCATGTCAAAAAATTTAAATTTTTTTCCTGTTGCTCCCTTGCATCTATCGAGCACTTAGCAACCTCATCCTAGATTCCGTAGGCTTAGTTAATTGCATGTAGCATTAATTCTCATTGTCACCCCGAAAGGCACCCCTTAGGTAGCTTGTTGCATGAGAGTTAGCGGTCGATTAATCGAGATAGCTTATGCTAAGCCTAAAGTAAAAAAAAATAGAAAAGCATGTTGGTTAGAAAATTCTCTCGAGGCGCTCCTCCTTCTTATTAGTGCACTTAAGAAGTGAGCGTTAGTCCTTAAAAACGTGAAGTTTATGCATGAATTTGACGTGTTAGGCAACTCGAGGTTGGAAAGAAAAAGAGAATAAATTGTTTGGTTCAAAGAACCTCAATAAAAGAGTACAAAGTACTCGTGAAAAGAAAAAGAAAGAGAAAATATTTAGGTCTCTTAGTTTGCTTCTCTCTCTCGTGTAAGTCAAGTGTAGACTGTTCTTAAACGCTAGAAGTAGGGGGAAAACGGGATGATGTGTTGCATGTGGTTTTTCCGAGTTTATGTGAGTTTAGGATAGGTTGTCTAGCACACACACGTTAGGGGGCAATAGTTAATTTTTGATATGTTCGTAGTAAATGGATGCACGAATTGCTTTCATGATTATGTTGTGTTTAAATTTTCAAAATGCATGGAGGTTTGAGTTAGTAGCATGTAGGCGTGTCCTTAGAGTCAGTTTCTTTATAGCCTTGCTCGAGGACTAGCAAGATTCAAGTTGGGGGTGTTTGATAACTCCATTTTGGAGCTATTAAATACTTCCTAAGTATAGCTAAAGTCCGCATTTAAATTGTTTAATTAATCTCGTTTGTAGGAGAAATGCGACAAAGAGCTCGTGCGTCCATTGGACCCGTTTCGGAGCTAAAAGCGGAGTTTTAACGCCCCGGGAGTGCATCGGGAAAGGGCAAGTCGATCCAAGAAGAAACGGACCAAAATTGCCTTGGAGAGGCAATTTTTCCAGCCCCAAACCCGAGAGCTAGCGTCGAGACGCTAGCTCGACGCTGCCGAAGCGTCGAGACCCTGCCGCGGCGTCGAGACGCTCCGGAGGAGGCGCGCGCAAGAAGTTATCGGGCCAGCAACGATACGCTCGCCTAGCGTCTCGACGCCATCGCGAGGCGCGCGCAGATCACTTAGGGCGTAGCGTCTCGACGCTACGTCGATTTAAAGAAGCTGTAATGACGATTTCTGCAGCAGTTTTGGACATTCTTGTGCGGTTTTTTCATCTTCTTCCTCTCGGCTTTTCTCTATTTTTCATCATAGCTCCGCCATTTGTGGCATGTTTTGGAGCTTTTAAGTTGTATTAGCTTAAAGACGACTTCCATGGCTTCCCTTGGAGCGGAGATGACAACCCGTTCCATGGTTGGCTAAGGTTAGGTGAACGGTTTGGGATAAATTTGAGGGATTATTGTTAGACTTTTTATGCTTTGATAATCCAGCTTAGTTTACAAATTGGTGGCTGATTTGTATGCATTTATCATTCTTGCTTCACCCTATGCATATGTTAGATTTCGCCGATTGACACTCGTGTTTTCTAGCATTTTGTTATCGTTAAAGAGTAGCGATGTTGTGCCTCTCACTATTCGACTAGTCACACAGATTGATAAAACTAAACCGGAGTATCGAGTCATGCATGATCGTTGTTGGTTGCATACAACGTTTGTGGGCAATCAGTTAGCAATTAGATTACGTGATCGAATGTCTGTCGCGGTTTGCTAGTGACTATCTAGAGTCAATTTGGGGCTGATCACCCTAATGCAATTTTAGATAATGTTTAATTAGAACTGTGTGGTCTAATTAATTTCTATGGAGTCGGTTACCTTGGGGCTTCTCGGGTAATCGACCGTGTGTATTACAAATTGTACGCCTTAGATTTGCGTTAAATGATAAGCTGAAAATGTCTAACAAATAAATCCCGAAAATCCCCAAACCGTGCACTCGTCTCTCTCTCTCTTTTATTCTTCCGTTAGCGTTTAATTTCTTAATTTGCATGCTTAAGCATCCCCCCTGTTACAAAAACCCAATCAATTATTTAATTTCAAGATTAATTTAATTTCAGTCATAACCTTCTCCTTGGATCGACCCTGTTATCATTGGTTGCAAAGCTATTGATAATAGGCTTATAAATTGTATTTTGGCGAGTCTCGACAACTCGAATTTACAGCAGGACATTCAAAAAAAATCTTGTTGCCACTGACTCCTAGGAAATTTCTCAGATGATTGTGGGGATCTTCGTTTTCCACTCCAAAGAATTGTCCCACAGTGGACAGCATTTGGAACATGACTGGTTTTAACTCAAATGAGAGAGCTGTAATCTCAGGGCGTATAATGCTCGGATTAAGCTCCTCAGGCATAAGAACTAAGTATGAAAGGATGACACTATCCTTATCATTCGCAATTTCGATGGGGTTGCGAATGGTAGGTGCTTGGTTTGGGGCTGCTCTATCCATTTCGGGTGGTTTGGATTGCGGTGACTCCGCGGAGTCAGCAATGTTTTGAGTCACATGTGGCTGTTTAAAAAGGCGTTTCTTAGCTTTGTTTCTGGCCCTTAGAAGTCTTTCAGGCTCAGGATTGAACTCTAGGTTGCTATTTGAATGCTCATTCATAAACTAGCTTAATGGTACCTGTAAGAGAAATGAAAGAAGATTAGCTCCAATAGATATTAATGTCTTTTTTTTTTTTTCTAAAATAACAAACTTCGTGTTTACTAAACAAAATCCCCGGCAGCGGCGCCAAAAACTTGTTGCGTGCTCAGCGTGTAAATAAAAATGCGATGCGAGAGCACTCAGAACATGCAAGCATACTGGTAACTCCATTTTGAAGCTATTATTCACTTCCTAATTATGGCTAAATTCCGCATTTAATTGTTTAATTAATCTCGTTTATAGGAGAATTGCGGCAAAGAGCTCATGCGTCCATTGGACCCGTTTCGGAGCTAAAAGCGGAGTTTTAACGCCCCGGGAGTGCATCGGGAAAAGGGCAAGTCAATCCAAGAAGAACCGGACCAAAATTGCCTAGGAGAGGCAATTTTCCAGCCCAAACCCGAGAGCAAGCGTCGAGCATCAGCGTCGAGACGCTTGCTCGACGCTGCCGAAGCGTCGAGACCCTGCTGCGGCGTCGAGACGCTCCGAAGGAGGCGCGCGCAAGAAATCATCGGGCCAGCGTCGAGACGCTGCCCTAGCATCTCGACGCCATCGCGAGGCGCGCGCGGATTAATTAGGTCGCAGCGTCGCGACGCTACGACGATTTTAAAGGGCTGCAAGACGATTTTACAGCCAATTCTTTCACCATTTTTCCGAACTTCATCTTGTTCCTCTCGGCTTTTCCCCATTTTTCACCTTAGCTCCGCCATTTGTGGCATGTTTTGGAGCTTGTAAGTTGTAATAGGATAGAGATGACTTCCATGGCTTTCATTGGAGCGGTAGTGACAATCCGTCCCATGGACGGCTAAGGTAAAGTGAGCGGTTTGGGATAATTTGAGGGATAATTTGTTAGATTTTTATGCTTTGATAATCCATGCTTTAATTTCCAACTTGGTTGCTGATTTGTATGCATTTATTATTCTTGCTTCATTCTAGCATATGTTAGCGTTAAAGAGTAGCGATGTCGTGCCTCTCACTAGTAACACAGAATAATAAAACTAAACCGGAGTATCGAGTCATGCATGATAATTGTTGGTTACATACAGCGTTGGCGCGTAGCCAGTTGGCAATTAGATTATGTGATCGAATGTCTGTCGCGATATGCTAGTGACTATTTAGAGTCAATTTGGGGCTGATCACCCTAATGCAACTTTAGATACTGTTTAATTAGAACTTTGTGGTCTAATTAATTGCTATGGAGCTGGTTACACTAGGCGCTTGCCGGGGTAACTGACCGTGTGTATTTCAAACTGCTAGCCTTAGGATTGTATTAAATGATAAGTGTTGAATGTCTAACAAATAAATCTCGAAAATTTCCAAACGGTGCACTCGTCTCTCTCTCTTTTATTTCTCCGTTAGCGTTTAATTCTCTTACTTGCATGCGTAAACATCCCCCCGTTACAAAAAAAAACCCAATCGATTAATTAATTTCAAGTTCAATTTAATTTCAATCATATCCTTTTCCTTGGATCGACCCTGTTACCACTAGCTGCAAAGCTTGGGTTAATAGGCTTATAAATATTATTTTGGCAAGCCTCGACAGCTAGATATTTAAGCAGGATATTCCAAAATCTTGTCACCACATACATGGTCTTGTAGCAAGTAATAAGTATTTTTTCATTCGATTTCCCACAGAGATTTATTCTTAGTTACTAACGAAGTGAGATGCTAAATTAGAAAGGGTGGCTTAAATGGGGTGAATTGAAGATTAATGTGCCTAACTAATGAAAAATATACGAGATATGCAAGCATAAACAAAAGCAAGTAAAGAGATGACTTGAATGTAGAAGGAAAAAGAATTGCGGAGAAAGCAATTTGCTAGCAATAAAATCGCAAAAGTGAAATACTGGAAAAAATGGCTAAGGCAAAAACAGAACTATAGAATTGCGCAGACAACAATTATCTAGCAATTAAATTAGCAACGTTTTAAGGGTGCGATGGGGAAACAAGGTCAACTAACGACTCCTCTATAGGCTTTGTCATACGATTATTCAGTAGCTCAACTTATCATGCATCAATTTAACTCAGTCTCATGCATCTCTCGATTACATGCATTAGATCCTTTAGTTCACTCATATCCAAGTAAGACTTAAGGATCAATTTATATAAGCAAGTTAATGAATTGTGCTAGGAAAAAGCCTATTCCTAGGTCATTTTCTGGCTACCATGAAAGACTAGCATGAATGGACGACTCTGAACTCTTACTCCTTCCGGAGGTTAGGAGTTCTTTAGACAAAATGGATGGCCGATCGAAATTGCTCGTGGAATGAAGTACACATACATTCAATGCATTCGAAGCTATCCTCGGCAGCGTTGGGCAAGCGTCTCGACGCTGTCTGCTCGACGCTTGTTCTCGGGTTTGGGCTGGAAAATTGCCTCTTGTTACGTCTCCAAAAGTGACTATTTTAGGACTTATTTGTGATAGGAAGTTGTGCATTTGTAAGCGTTTTTGGTAGGATTTAGCTTGAACTTGTGCTTATATATGAGAATTAGAAGAATGAAGCTAAATTAGGACTTATATGCAAAAGGAAAGAAAAAGAACCAAAAACGAAGTAAAGGATTGAAAATTGCACATTGCTGAAGCATTGCGGAAACATTGCTAAAACCGCAATGTTTTAAGTGAAATCCGTAAGTTGTCTAACCATTTTCTGTTTTGTTCCGATCTTTCAGGGATCTCTTCTTTCTCCTGCAGCCACGTAGAAGTACGACATTGAGAATGGATGGTTCTCCTTGGCCCAATCGTACCTGCAGAACACTATAAAAGGAGGTCAAGATGGAAGGTTGAAACACACTCGAACGGCGTAGACTTCCAGTTCAACGCAGTTTCTTCCACTCTCTTTCTCTCTTCCGTCTGTTGGTTTGAAAGGATCAGCTATTGGAGTCGACAATCTGATAGGAAGGAGAGAAGATTCATCTTCTCTTCTGATTAGATTCATCCAAGCAAGGCTTCCTCTCACCCTTCAGCCGAGGCGTTCGCAACGAGAAGATCATGCACGGCTTTACTGCTTTCTGCTTTAGCTTTCTGTTTCCATTACTGTTTGTTATTATTTCCCTTTAATTTGCTACTCTATTCCATTTTGTTGCTTTCTGTTTTACTTTAGTTATTCAAGGCTGTCATTTGTTTAGTTCAAACGATTGGTTAATCAAAGCACAATTTCATCACTTCGCAAGTTCTTTACCTTCTCTGCTTACCGTTTCTGCCTTCTGTTTTGTCTTTAATATTCTATTAAGCATGTCATCTCCGTCTATTCTCCCCATTCCATCTTCATCCATGAGTAACTAAATCACATAAGGGCATGCTAATGACAAATCTATAGGTAGAAACACGTGACTAAAGCATGTAGGATAGCTCTCGAATGCATTGAATGTATGTAAGCTTCATCCCACGGGCAATTTCGATTGGCCATCCATTTTGTCCAAAGAACTCCTAACCTCTGAAAGGAGTAAGAGTTCAGAGTCATACACTCATGCTATCCTCTCAAGGTAGCCAGAAAACGACCTAGGAATAGGCGTTTTCCTAGTACAAACCAATACTTACTGTTATAAAAAGATGCTTAAGACCTTACTTGGACATGAGTAAACTAAAGGATCTAATGCATGAAATCGGAAGATACATGAGAATGAGTTAGTTTGATGCATGATAAGTTGATCTACTGCTTGAGAATCGTGTGAAAAAGCCTATAGAGGAGTCGTTAGTAGCCCTTGTTTCCCCACTTTGCACTCAATTCGTTGTTAGTAACATTGCTAAATAATTGCTGTTTCCGCAATTCCCTTAGTAAAAATTTTGCCTTAGTCAGTTTTCTCTTCATTTGCTATTCCCTTCTCTTACATTCAAGTTTACTAATTACTTGCACTTATTTATGCTTCCATCCTCTACACATTCATTAGTAATTAGGCACCTTAAAACCAAATCTACCTTATTTACTCCACCCATTCTCACTTAACAAAACACTTCGCTAGTAACTAAGAATAAATCTCTGTGGGAAATCGAATGAAAAAATACTTATTACTTGCTACAAGATCATGTATGCTTGCATGTTCTGAGTGCTCTATCATTGCATATTTCTTTTAAAAATTGAGCACGCAACAAGTTTTTGGCGCCGCTGCCGGGGATTTAGTTTAGTGAAAACGAAGTTTGTTAAGTTAGATACACAAATCTTAATATCTATTGGAGCTGATCTACTTTCATTTCTTTTGCAGGTACCATTGGGTTAGTTTATGAATGAGCATTCAAGTAGCGATCTAGAGTTCAATCCTGAGCCTGAGAGATTACTTAGGGCCAGAAACAGAGCTAAGAAATGTCTCTTCAACCAACCCCTTATACCTCCAAACGTTGCTGACTCTACTGAGTCATCACAATCTCATCAAATAGAAATGGATAGAACAAACCCAAATCCAGCACCTACCATTGGCAACCCCATCGAAATAGCGAATGACAAGGATAGTGCCATTCTCTCCTACTTAGTTCCCATGCCTGGGGAGCTAAACCCAAGCATCATACGCCCTGAAATCACTGCCAACTCATTCGAGTTAAAGCCAGTAATGTTCCAAATGTTGTCCAATGTGGCACAATTCTTTGGAGTGGAAAATGAGGACCCCCACAACCATCTAAGAAACTTCCTAGGAGTTAGTGATACCTTCCTTATTCCTGGAGTTTCCCAAGAAGCCTTGAGGTTTTACCTTTTCCCTTACTCATTAAGAGATAAATCCAAAACGTGGTTAAACTCATTACCTTCCGGATCAGTTGTCAATTGGACAGATCTGGCTGAGAAATTCCTAGTCAAATATTTTCCACCTGATAGGAATTCAAACTTTCGTGATGACATTATTAAATTCAAACAAGCTGAAAATGAGTCTCTTCACGAAGCTTGGAAAAGGTTCAAGGACCTTCTGCTTAAATGTCCACACCATGGCATCCCATGGTGTATCCAAATAGAAGTCTTTTTCAAAGGATGCAACCCCAACACTAGGCAAGTGTTGAATTCGTTAGCTGGTGGTTCCATGCTTTCTAAAAGCTATAATGAAGCCTATGAGATCTTGGAGAAGATCTCAGCCTCTCACTGTAGGTGGTCAGATGATCCAGTAGAGCCAAGTAGAGCTCAAGACAAGGATGCACTCAGTGCCATGAGTAGCCAAATAAACGCCCTGACCAACCTAGTCAAACAAATGGCTCAAACCAATCTCCAATCCAGTGTCAACACCGCAGCAGCCATCTCAATGGGGGCACAAACAAGTCAAGGTGAGACACTGATCTGTGGATTCTGTGGGGAAGGGCACCTGTATGAATACTGCCCTGGGAATCCAGCCTCAGTCTGCTATGTTGGAAGTCAACAGCAGCCTAGGAACAATCCCTACTCTAACACTTACAATCCTGGTTGGAGAAACCACCCAAATCTTTCTTGGGGTGGCCAACAGAATGCTAACCAAAGTCAAAACCAACCAAGGCCGAGTGGAACACCTGGTTTCACTCCCCAAAATAACCAATCCATGTACCAAAAGCCATACAACCAACCAATAGGGTCATCAGTAGAAAATCTACTTAAGGAGTATATTGCAAAGAATGATGCCACTCTACAAAGTCAGCAACCTACCCTTAGAAGCCTAGAGAACCAAATAGGTGTTAAGTCTCTGAAAGTGACTTATTTAGGACCCATTTAGCTTAGGAAGATGTACACTTTTAGGTGTTTTTGATAGCATTTAGCCTAAACCTATGCTTTAATATGAGAATTAGAAGAAGGTAGCTAATTTAGGACTTATGCACAATAGGTAGAAAAAGGGTGGAAAACCGAAGGAAAAGAATGAAAAAATGAGCATTGCAAATGAATTGCGAAAACATTGCGGTGACCGCAATTATTCAAGTTAAAACCGTAAGTTGGCTGATCTTTTTCTGTTTAGATCCGACTTTTCAGGGATTCGTTCTTTCTCCTCCATCCATTCTGATATATGACGTTGAAGATTGATGGTTCTCCTTGGCCCAAACGCACCTGCAAACTACTATAAAAGGGGGTCAAAGTCGGAGGTTCAATCATCACTCGAAGCGGAGAAGTCTTCCCGCAGTCCACCATTTCCATCTGTTTTCCTTTGCCGTTTGTTGGAGTGAGAGTCTCAGCTTTTGGAGTCGATAATCTGATAGGAAGGAGAGAAGATTCTTCTTCTCTCTCGATTGGATTCATCCAAGCAAGGCTAACCTCTCATCCCTTCCATTCGAGGCGACTGCACGAAGCTTTTCAGCACCCGTTACTGCTTTTCTGTTCTGTTCTTCTTATTTCCATTTCTGATCACTGTTGTTCTTAGTTTAGAGTTTTAATTACTGCATTTCGTTGTTGTCTGTCTTGGATTCATTTCTAGAAAGCTTTCCTTTGTCATTCAAACACTCAAAGTAATCGAAGTACAATTCTGCATTTTACAGTTTCCACCTTGTTCTGCTACGGTTTTGTCTCGCTATTTTACACACATTTCTCTTCTAAGCATGTCTGTTTTATCTACCCTTTCTGTTCTCCATATATCCATGAGTAGCTAAATCACTTAGGGGCATGCTAATGACAGAACTATAGGCTTAAAAAACGTGAATCAAGCATGTAGGATCGCCTTCAAACATTGATTATATGTAAGCTTCATCCCACGGGCAATTTCGATTGGCCATCCATTTTGTCCAAAGAACTCCTAACCTCTGGAAGGAGTAAGAGTTCAGAGTCATATAATCATGCTAGCCTTTCATGGTAATCAGGAAACGGCCTAGGAATAGGAGTTTCCCTAGTACAAACTAAACACTCCTGTTTTAACAAGATGCTTAAGACCTTACTTTGAAGTCGAGTAAACTTAAGTCTCTAATGCATGGAATCGGACGATACTTGAGATAGAGTGAGTTTGATGTATAGAGAGTAGATCCAGTGCTTGAGAATCATATAAAAAGGCCTATAGGATAGTCATTAGTAGCCCTTAATTCACCCATTTACACACTTTTGCTGTTGAGTTAATTGCGGTAACATTGCGGTCCTCGCAATTCTGCCAGATTTTCATTCTGTTTAGCTGTTTTCTTTCTCGTTTATTAATTCCGTCTCTTGTCCTTTGAGTCTGATTTCAACTTTAATTCGTTTATGTTATATCCCTCTTTACATTCAGCAAAAAGTAGATAATTAAAAACCAATTTTACCCCATCAAATTCATCCCCTCTTTCTTAACAATCACACTTCGCGAATAGCTAAAAATGAGTCTCTGTGGAAAAAACGAATGAAATATACTTACTACTTGCTGTGAGACCATGTATGCTTGCATGTTCTAAGTGCTCTCTTTACACTTTTGCATAATTATCTTTACACATTGAGCACGCAACAAGTTTTTGGCGCCGCTGCCGGGGACTTATTTTAAGTGAAAACGAAGTTGTTAAGTCTGAAACATCAAAGTATTTTTCATTGAATTTGATCCATCTTCATTTCTTTTTCAGGTACCATTTAGGGTAGTTTATGAATGAGACTCCATCTAGTGATCTAGAGTTCAACCCTGAGCCCGAGAGATTATTTAAAGCTAGAAATAGAGCCAAGAAACGTCTCTTTAAACAAACCCTTTTACCTCCAATCATTGCAGAGACTACAATTCCTCCGCAATTACCTCAAGAAGAAATGGCTGGAGTAAATCAAAACCTGGTGCCTGTCACTCGCAATCCCATTGAAATAGCGAATGACAAGGATAGCGCCATCCTTTCATATTTAGTACCTATGCCTGGGGAGCTGAACCCCAGCATAATCCGTCCTGAAATCACTGCCAACTCATTTGAGTTAAAGCCAGTGATGTTCCAAATGTTGTCCACTGTGGGACAATTCTTTGGAATAGAAAATGAGGACCCCCATAACCACCTTAGGAACTTCTTAGGAGTTAGTGACACCTTCCTAATCCCTGGAGTTTCCCAAGAAGCCCTGAGGCTATATCTTTTCCCTTACTCTTTGAGGGACAAAGCCAAAACATGGTTAAATTCTTTACCCTCAGGATCTGTCCGCAATTGGACAGATTTAGCAGAAAAATTCCTAGTCAAATACTTCCCACCTGATAGGAATTCTACCTTTCGTGATGATATCATAAAGTTCAAACAAGCTCCAAGTGAGTCTCTTCACGAAGCTTGGACAAGATTCAAAGACCTTCTCATTAAATGTCCACACCATGGCATTCCATGGTGTATCCAAATAGAAGTCTTCTTTAAAGGATGCAACCCCAGCACCAGACAAGTTTTAAATTCATCTGCTGGTGGTTCCATGTTGTCCAAGAGTTACAACGAAGCTTATGAGATCTTGGAGAAGATCTCAACATCTCATTGTAGGTGGTCAGACGATCCAGTAGAGCCAACTAGGGCTCAAGACAAGGATGCTCTAAGCGCCATGAGCACCCAAATAAACGCCCTGACCAACCTAGTTAAGCAAATGGCTCAGGCCAATCTCCAAACCAGTGCCAATACCGCCACAGCCATGTCAATGGGCACCCAACCAAATCAAGGCGAGGCACCAATCTGTGGATTCTGTGGGGAAGGGCACCCTTATGAATACTGCCCTGGGAATCCATCCTCAGTCTGCTATGTAGGAAGCCAGCAGCAGCCTAGGAATAACCCCTACTCCAACACCTATAACCCTGGTTGGAGAAACCACCCTAACCTGTCATGGGGTGGCCAACAGAACACTAACCAAAATTCTAACCAACCTAGACCGAGTGGAACACCTGGTTTCACTCCTCAACATAACCAGTCAATGTACCAAAAGCCTTACAATCAACCTGTAGGATCTTCTGTAGAAAACCTACTCAAGGAATATATAGCTAAGAATGATGCTACTCTTCAGAGCCAGCAAGCTACTCTTAGGAGCCTAGAGAACCAAATAGGCCAATTAGCCAATGAACTTAAAAGTAGGCCCCAAGGTAGACTCCCTGCTGATACCGAGGTACCAAGGAGAGATGGCAAAGAACCAGTTCAAGCAATTGAACTTAGGAGTGGAAGACCATTGGTGAGCAACACAAAGGACACACCAAAGAGAGTAGAGAACACTGAGTCTAGTGCTCCACTGGAGTCTCTGCCAAGCCAAGGTCCACCACCAACTAGCACATCAGGAGCTAGGCTAGAGCCAATTGTTGAGGACGTAGAAGAAATTCCAAGGCCTCCACCCATCCTAAGGCGCCCTGACGTGCCTGCATATGTGCCACCACCTCCATACCCTCGAAGGCTTAAGAAGAAGCAGGAACAGGAAGTTCATTTTAATAAATTTTTAGAAATACTTAAGCAAGTGCATGTTAACATTCCTTTTGTAGAGGTTTTACAGTCTATGCCTTGATATGTAAAGTTTTTGAAGGACATTATTACTGACAAAAAAATAATTGGTGAGTTTGAAACAGTGAACCTCACCGAGGAGTGCAGTGCCATCCTCCAGAACAAGCTGCCCAAGAAGGAGAAGGATCCTGGTTCCTTCACCTTACCTGTAGAACTTGGAGGCAAGCACGTGGGCAGAGCGCTTTGTGACCTGGGCGCCAGCATAAACCTCATGCCCCTGTCCCTATTCCGCCAGTTGGGAATGGGAGAAGCACGTCCAACTACTGTCACTTTACAACTAGCAGACAGATCCATTGCATATCCAGAAGGTAAAATTGAGGATATTCTAGTTAAAGTTGACAAATTCATTTTCCTTGCAGATTTCATTGTCCTGGACTATGAGGCAGACAAGGAGGTTCCCATCCTGCTAGGTAGACCATTTCTAGCCACAGGTAGGGCACTCATAGATGTTCAGAAAGGTGAGTTAACTATGAGAGTTCATGATGAAGAGGTAAAATTTAGTGTTTACAAAGCTTTAAGGTATCCCTCTGATTCTGAGTCTTGTGCTAGCATGGATGTTGTTGACTCACTAATGGAAGAACAATTAGAGCATGTACTGTTAACCAAGCATGCAAATGAATATGTAGGATTAGATGTAGCTGATTTAAATGTATCTGACATAATGGATATGCCTGTAGATAAACCACAGCATGTATGTATGAATATAGATTTAACTGATAGAACTATAAATCCGTTAAAGCCCTCCATTGAGCATCCACCTGTGTTAGAACTGAAACCACTACCTACTCACCTCAAATATGCATATTTAGGAGATAATGATACGCTGCCTGTAATTATTTCTTCTAAACTAAGTGAACAGCATGAGGTTGATTTAATTTTACTGCTTAAGCAACATAGGAAGGCTATAGCATGGTCTATTGCTGATATTCGAGGCATTAGCCCTTCTTATTGCATGCACAAAATTATACTAGAGGAAGAGCACACACCTAGGGTAGATCACCAGCGTAGGTTGAACCCCTCTATGAAAGAGGTAGTGAAGAAGGAAATAATCAAGTGGTTAGATGCAGGAGTAATTTTCCCCATAGCTAGTAGCCAGTGGGTGAGCCCCATCCAATGTGTACCTAAAAAGGGGGGAATAACTGTGGTAGTCAATGAGAACAACGAACTGATTCCAACAAGGACTGTCACAGGGTGGAGGGTATGTATGGATTACAGAAAGTTAAATAAAGAAACTAAAAAAGACCATTTCCCTATACCGTTTATTGACCAGATGCTAGACAGAATAGCTGGTAGAGCCTACTATTGTTTCTTAGATGGGTACTCTGGCTATAATCAAATTACTATAGACCCTAAGGATCAAGAGAAGACTACCTTCACTTGCCCTTTTGGAACGTTTGCCTTCCGCAGAATGCCTTTTGGCTTATGCAATGCACCAGCAACTTTCCAAAGGTGCATGATGGCAATCTTCTCTGAGTTGGATGAGTCCATGATAGAAATATTCATGGATGACTTCTCAGTCTTTGGGGACTCATTTAAAACCTGTCTAGAAAACCTAGGACAAGTCCTGGCTAGGTGTGAGGAGACCAACCTAGTCCTAAATTGGGAAAAGTGCCATTTTATGGTAGATGAAGGGATTGTCTTAGGACATAGAGTGTCAAGGGCAGGTGTGGAAGTGGATAGGGCAAAAATAGAGATCATAGAGAAGTTGGTAGAGCCCCAGAATGTTAAGGCTATTAGAAGCTTCTTAGGGCACGCTGGCTTCTACAGAAGGTTCATTAAGGACTTTTCTAAGATAGCCAAGCCTCTGTGCGAGCTTCTAGAGCTAAATAGACCATTTATCTTCTCTAAAGAATGTGTAGTAGCTTGGAAAACCCTTAAGGACGCACTGGTCACAGCACCAATCATAGTAGGACCAAATTGGGATCTCCCATTTGAGATGCTATGTGATGCCAGTGACTATGCTGTAAGAGTCATGTTAGGACAGAAGATTGACAAGCTCACACATCCTGTCTATTATGCTAGTAAGACCTTGAATGAGGCTCAATGTAATTATACAACTACAGAGAAAGAGATGCTTGCTGTAGTATTTGCTTGTGAAAAATTTAGAAACTATATTGTAGGCACTAGGACCATTGTATATACTGACCATTCTGCTTTAAAATATCTTATGAGGAAGGCTGATGCCAAGCCTAGATTGATTAGATGGGTGTTATTGCTGCAGGAATTTGATTTGGACATTCGGGACAAGAAAGGTTGTGAAAATGTGGTTGCAGATCACCTTTCTCGATTGCAGCACAATTGCGAAAAAATTGCGGAGACCGCAATTTCTGATGCTTTTATTGATGAACATGTCTTTGCTTTGACTCATCGTGATAACGATGAGGAACCTTGGTTTGCTGACATTGCTAACTTCCGTGCATCACAGGTATTGCCAGTGTTCAAGGGAGGACAAGAGAAGAAGAGGTTCCTTCATGAAGCAAGGAAATTCATCTGGGATGACCCCACACTTTACAGAACTTGTGCTGATGGGTTGTTGAGGAAGTGTGTTTCAGCTGCTGAGGCGAAGTCTGTGCTGCAGCACTGTCACTCATCTCCTTACGGTGGACACTTTGGTGGTCAAAGAACAGCTGCGAAGGTATTTCAGAGTGGCTACTATTGGCCAACAATCTTCAAGGACGCCCACAACTATGCCCACAGCTGTGACGAATGCCAAAGGACAGGTAACCTCAGTCGCAAGGATGAGATGCCACTCACCTACATCTTAGAGTTGGAGCTCTTTGATGTATGGGGCATTGATTTCATGGGACCATTCCCTCCATCATCAGGTAACCTGTACATTTTAGTAGCAGTGGACTACGTGTCCAAGTGGGTAGAAGCCAAAGCATGTCCTAATAATGATGCTAAAACAGTCACTAACTTCTTGCATAGGCACATTTTCACTAGATTTGGGACTCCTCGTGCTATCATTAGTGATGAGGGGTCACATTTCATTAATAAGGATATGGAGAAAGTATTGGCTAAATATAACATTAGACATAGGGTAGCTACTCCCTATCACCCACACTCGAATGGCCAAGCTGAAATTTCCAATAGGGAGATAAAGAACATCCTAGAGAAGGTAGTCAAACCTAATAGGAAAGACTGGTCATTTAAGCTTGAGGATGCACTTTGGGCTTATAGAACAGCATATAAGACACCTCTAGGTATGTCGCCCTATAGGTTGGTGTATGGCAAAGCGTGCCACTTGCCACTTGAGTTAGAAAACAAAGCATTTTGGGCCATGAAAGAATTGAATTTTTGTGTAAAGGATGCGGGGACATTAAGATCTTTGCAGCTACATGAACTTGATGAGCTTAGGCATATGGCCTATGAGAATGCCAAAATGTATAAAGAAAAGACCAAAATATGGCACGACAGTAGACTTAGGATCAAAGACTTTAGGAAAGGCCAACTTGTCCTATTATTTAACTCACGTTTAAAGATATTTCCAGGCAAACTAAAGTCTAGATGGTCGGGCCCATTTGTTATTACTAATGTCTTTGTTCATGGTGCAATAGAGATAAAGAACTTGCAGCAAGGCCAGCCATTTATGGTCAATGGTGCTAGGTTGAAGCACTACTATGAGGAAGGAGATGTGAAGACTCTCTCGGCCTTCCTCTTGACTGAAGCATGACAAAAAGAACGAGAGAGAACGAGTGGTTACTGTGCTCGTTTAGTCAAGGCCAATGCCTTAGTTTATTTTTACTGTTTTTCCGATTATCGTTTGTATGTTTTGTGGTGTGTTTTTAATTGCGTATTTAATGTTTGTTTTATTTGTTTTTGTAGGGAATCGAAAGAGGGGATCAAGGAGAGTAAATCCCACTTTAAAAATCAAGAAACGGTTGAGCCAAATAAAAGATACGGACAGGCAAAGTTGGAGATTTCAATGAAATAATATCCCTGGAATTGCGCTAAAATTGCTGGATCCGCAACAAGAGCCGTTGGGATTTTATCCGTTGCCTTTATATCCGTTGGAAGCCGCTCGATCGTTACGATTATCTCTCTCTTTGCTATCCAAGAATTCAGCGATTCTCTCCATCTTTGATTCTTCTCTCAAGATCTTCAAGATTTAGCAATGGTGGCCACACGTGCTGAAAGATCCGCAGCCAAGAAGAAGGCTGATGACGCAGCTGAAGCAGCTGCGAGGGAAGCGCTTCTCACCCTTGCAGACGATGGTGCCGTTCGCACCGGTCCTCTTCCCAAGCTTCCTATTCGTAGGAAGAAGTGGAGGGTGGTCACTGAGATCCCTGCTGGACCATCTGAGCCAGTGGGCACGCCCAAGAAACGCCGGTGGAGTGTCAAGACGGCCGCCGAACCAAGCACAGCAAAGACTCCCTCTGTGGAGAGTCAAGAACCTGATCGTGCATCCCACGAGTCAGCCAAAGAAGGATCGTCGCCGTCTGCCTCACCTGCGCGCAGCCCTCTCCCAGCTGAACCAGTGCCAAGCGCAGAGTCGTCACCGCCTGCACAGAGCCCTGAGTTGTCTCCAGCACCTCAGAGTTCTGATCCGACACCTGCAGCAGCGCAGAGCCCTGAGCTGCAATCTTCGCCACTGAGTTCTGCGCAGACACCATCAGCAGGACATAATTCTCCACGGCCTGATCCGGAATTTCCTTATGGAGATTATCAAGAATCCACGCAAGGCAGTGGAGATGCTGGGGAAGACGAAGTCTTCTCTCCTATGAGGGAAGATAGCCCTGCCGAGCCTGCACAGCAGGATGATTCTATGGAAGAAACGTTGGGGGCATGCCTCCAGCAGATCAATATCAAGGCCAGACTCAAGAAGAAGAAGAAGGCCACGATTGGCAAGGCCAAGAAGTTGAAGAAAAAGAAGGCCAAGAAGGTGCCCTCGGCGGACAAAGAGAGTACTGAGCCTTCGCTCAAACGCCTCAAGGTGGAGGCTGCCGAATCATCCAAACCAGCAGACAAAGGGAAGGCTAAGCTCTACCCTGAAGACGAACCTCAGTCAGTGAGGTATGTTTCGTCTGATGCTGAATCCAGGGGGGCTGAGCTGAGGAAGAGAGACCTGTTGCACGAGAAAGGTTTCCTCGACCGACTCGCTGACCTGCCGCAGTTTTTGCGCGCAGGAGTGATCAACCATGGCTGGGAGGAATTCTGCAGACCGCCTAATCCAGCCTACACGAGCATGGTGTACGATTTCTACGCCAATGTGCTCAGCCCTGAGGATGGCCTATCTATGGTCAGAGGGGTGGAAGTGGATTTCTCAGCCAAGGCCATCAATGAAGCCTTTGGTCTCAAGGGCCAAGCGCACACAGATTATGCACGGATAGTTGATGAGCCGACTGAGGCCGTGCTGGAAGAGGCCATTCGCACAATTGGCCAGCCTGAAGCAGCGTGGACTGTCTCACGCAATGGTCGGCACACCTTGATGAGTGCCAATCTGACAGCAAAGGCGGCTGTGTGGTTTGCCTTTGTGAGGAGAAAGCTGTCCCCTGTGACCCACGAGACAACAATCAACCAGAGTAGATCACTGCTGGTTTATGCCATCATGCGCGGTCTCACGGTCAATGTAGGGGAGATCATGTCAGCTGCCATTGCTGAATGCGCCAGAAAAGGTAAGGGGCCATTATTTTTCCCCAACACTATAACAAAATTGTGTTTGCTTGCAGGAGTCCCCACCGAGCGCTTGGAGCAGCAGATGCCGTACGAAGGCCATTTGGAGCTGCCTGCGAACCTGAGGCTGAGAAGAAAGGGGAATATGGAGTTTGAGTTGGATAGGCTGGCTGCTGAACAGTCCCTATCTATGGCTTGCTTAATGGACATGCAGAGGAGAATGGCTCAATGGGCCAACTATGCGCAGGCAAGGGACAAAGAAGTTGCAGACCAGTTGGGATGCATCTTCCCGGACTTCCCCACCAACCTCTTAACTCCATGGGTGCCCCCACGACCAAGGCAACCAGATGAGGATGACGAGAATTGAGTGCTGGTTTGAAGTGCACTAAAGGGAGTATTGCTGTTCCCTTAAGAAACAAAAGACAAATTTTCTGCTTTCTGATAGGATATTGTGAATTATGCTGTTTTGTGTTCAACTTTTGATCTGTTTTTAATGTTTAGTTTTATGTTTTTTCTTTTGCTTAGTCTAGTCTGATGTTAGCTGAATAGGTAGGATAGTTTAGTTTTATTTTTAGGATGCATGAGTTACAGGAAAAAGCATGCTAGGGGCCTGAATCAATGTTATATCTGCCCGGATTGAATTGCGAAATAATTGCGGTTCCCGCAATTTTTGTGACTGATTGCATGCTTTGGACTGTCTGTCTAGTTAGGCTGTGATCTGTTAAATTCTATCTTTTGCTGCTAGCATGACTACCTTATATAGCTGATCTTGAAGCATGCTGGATGAGTGTCATAGGACACCCTTTGATAGTTTAAATTTGCCTCTGAATAGTGCTCAGCATGCATAAACCATAAGTCCTTAAGACTTTCTGTTTTTTCAAATTTTCTGCTGCTGGAATAGTTGCTTTTAGAATGTTTTGCCTATGCCTAGGATTTTTAGATTCTCTTTGTTTTACTTTAGACTAGATGCTTCTAGGACAAGTTTGGGGGTGTGCCACCTCAGACACTCATTGGGGACAATGAGTAGTTGAAGTTTGGGGGAGGCCACCCTAGGCCTAGGAACATTCCTCTCTCCCTTAGAAACATAAGCATTCTTCTTCGCCTTTACAAAAAATGATGAACTGGAAAAAAAAATGAGAAATAGAATAAAGAGGGGAGTCTCTCTCAAGTTGCTGAGTAATCAGTGCCAAGTGTGTAAACCACAAGTGGCATTGCATCAAAAGGCAACCCAAGGAGAGACTCCACCTAAGTAAAAAAGGAAAAAGGGAGAAATAGGGAAGAAGAATGTATGCTTGGGAGTTATAATCTTGTGGCTTAGATGTCCCATTTAAAAAAAAAAAAAGAAATCTGATCCTCAATGAGCTAAGCACAAGGTTGTAGCTTTTAGGTTTGTCTAGGGAGATGAATGTATATCCAATGTAGTGATGCCAGGGCTTAGGTTGTTCTCTAAAAGTACCACTGTCACTGTTAATACTAAGACTGGCATGACTCTAAGGAATCCTAGACACATTAAAAATAAGCTAGAAGCATGTACTGAGTCTGGAGTAAAGCTTGGTAGAATTTGAAACCTTAGGGATAGTGGCATGATATCATAAAAGTAGTTAGATCAGTAGTAGGGGGTTAACAAAAACAGCAGGTATAGTAGGCAGGTGAAGTCAGAAGAAGCTTGATAAGAGGTTAGTTCTAAACTTAGAAGTGTGTCACAGGACAGCACTGCTAGAGATAGGGATATAGGGGAGTCGGTAAGTAGTTAAAGAAGATAAAATAACAGCCTAGGTAAGTCCTTAGTATGCTTGAGGACAAGCAAAGCCTTAAGTTTGGGGGTGTGTTAAGTCTCTGAAAGTGACTTATTTAGGACCCATTTAGCTTAGGAAGATGTACACTTTTAGGTGTTTTTGATAGCATTTAGCCTAAACCTATGCTTTAATATTAGAATTAGAAGAAGGTAGCTAATTTAGGACTTATGCACAATAGGTAGAAAAAGGGTGGAAAACCGAAGGAAAAGAATGAAAAAATGAGCATTGCAAATGAATTGCGAAAACATTGCGGTGACCGCAATTATTCAAGTTAAAACCGTAAGTTGGCTGATCTTTTTCTGTTTAGATCCGACTTTTCAGGGATTCGTTCTTTCTCCTCCATCCATTCTGATATATGACGTTGAAGATTGATGGTTCTCCTTGGCCCAAACGCACCTGCAAACTACTATAAAAGGGGGTCAAAGTCGGAGGTTCAATCATCACTCGAAGCGGAGAAGTCTTCCCGCAGTCCACCATTTCCATCTGTTTTCCTTTGCCGTTTGTTGGAGTGAGAGTCTCAGCTTTTGGAGTCGATAATCTGATAGGAAGGAGAGAAGATTCTTCTTCTCTCTCGATTGGATTCATCCAAGCAAGGCTAACCTCTCATCCCTTCCATTCGAGGCGACTGCACGAAGCTTTTCAGCACCCGTTACTGCTTTTCTGTTCTGTTCTTCTTATTTCCATTTCTGATCACTGTTGTTCTTAGTTTAGAGTTTTAATTACTGCATTTCGTTGTTGTCTGTCTTGGATTCATTTCTAGAAAGCTTTCCTTTGTCATTCAAACACTCAAAGTAATCGAAGTACAATTCTGCATTTTACAGTTTCCACCTTGTTCTGCTACGGTTTTGTCTCGCTATTTTACACACATTTCTCTTCTAAGCATGTCTGTTTTATCTACCCTTTCTGTTCTCCATATATCCATGAGTAGCTAAATCACTTAGGGGCATGCTAATGACAGAACTATAGGCTTAAAAAACGTGAATCAAGCATGTAGGATCGCCTTCAAACATTGATTATATGTAAGCTTCATCCCACGGGCAATTTCGATTGGCCATCCATTTTGTCCAAAGAACTCCTAACCTCTGGAAGGAGTAAGAGTTCAGAGTCATATAATCATGCTAGCCTTTCATGGTAATCAGGAAACGGCCTTGGAATAGGAGTTTCCCTAGTACAAACTAAACACTCCTGTTTTAACAAGATGCTTAAGACCTTACTTTGAAGTCGAGTAAACTTAAGTCTCTAATGCATGGAATCGGACGATACTTGAGATAGAGTGAGTTTGATGTATAGAGAGTAGATCCAGTGCTTGAGAATCATATAAAAAGGCCTATAGGATAGTCATTAGTAGCCCTTAATTCACCCATTTACACACTTTTGCTGTTGAGTTAATTGCGGTAACATTGCGGTCCTCGCAATTCTGCCAGATTTTCATTCTGTTTAGCTGTTTTCTTTCTCGTTTATTAATTCCATCTCTTGTCCTTTGAGTCTGATTTCAACTTTAATTCGTTTATGTTATATCCCTCTTTACATTCAGCAAAAAGTAGATAATTAAAAACCAATTTTACCCCATCAAATTCATCCCCTCTTTCTTAACAATCACACTTCGCGAATAGCTAAAAATGAGTCTCTGTGGAAAAAACGAATGAAATATACTTACTACTTGCTGTGAGACCATGTATGCTTGCATGTTCTAAGTGCTCTCTTTACACTTTTGCATAATTATCTTTACACATTGAGCACGCAACAATAGGGCAACTAGCCAATGAACTCAAAAGTAGGCCCCAAGGTAGACTGCCTGCTGACACTGAGGTGCCTAGAAAGGATGGTAAAGAGCAAGTTCAAGCAATTGAACTTCGAAGTGGAAGACCATTGGTGAGCAACTCTAGAGAAACACCAAAGAGAGTAGAGAATGAAGAGTCTAGTGCTCCACTGGATTCTCTGCCAAACCAAGGTCAACCACCAACAAGCACATCAAGGGCGAGGCTGAAACCTATTATAGAGGAACTAGAAGAAATTCCAAGGCCTCCACCTGTCCTGAGGCGTCCTGAAGTGCCTACATATGTGCCACCACCTCCATTCCCTAGAAGGCTAAAGAAGAAACAAGAACAGGAAGTGCACTTTAATAAATTTTTAGAAATTCTTAAGCAAGTGCATGTTAATATCCCGTTTGTAGAGGTTTTGCAATCCATGCCTTCTTATGTTAAGTTTTTGAAGGATATAATTACTAACAAGAAAATTATTGGTGAATTTGAAACAGTGAATCTCAGTGAGGAGTGCAGTGCCATACTCCAAAACAAGCTACCAAAGAAGGAGAAGGATCCTGGTTCCTTCACCTTACCAGTGGAGTTGGGAGGCAAGCACGTGGGCAGAGCTCTTTGTGACCTGGGAGCCAGCATAAACCTCATGCCCCTATCACTATTCCGTCAGCTAGGAATAGGGGAAGCACGTCCTACCACTGTCACCTTGCAGTTGGCAGACAGATCCATAGCCTACCCTGAGGGTAAGATAGAGGATATTCTTGTCAAGGTTGACAAGTTCATTTTTCTTGCAGACTTCATCATTCTGTATTATGAAGCAGGCAAGGAGGTCCCCATCCTATTAGGCAGACCATTTCTAGCCATAGGTAGGCCTTTGATTGATATTCAGAAAGGTGAGCTCACCATGAGGGTTCATGATGAGGAGGTTAAGTTTAGTGTCTTTAAAGCCCTAAGGTATCCTTCTGACTCTGAATCTTGTGCAAGTATGGACATAGTAGATTCACTAATGGAAGAACAGCTTGAGCATGAACTACTGATTAAGCATGCCAATGATTATGTACAATTAGATGTAACTGACTTAAATATTTCTGAAATAATGGATATACATGTGGATAAACCTCAGCATGTTTGTATGACTAGTGACTTGACTGAAAGATCCATGAATCCATTAAAACCATCCATTGAGCATCCACCTATCTTAGAATTAAAAGCACTGCCTGAACATCTTAAGTATGCATATCTAGGAAGTGATGATACTTTGCCTGTTATTATTTCGTCCAAATTGAGTGAAAAGCATGAAATTGAGTTGATATTATTGCTTAAGCAACATAAAAAGGCTATTGCATAGACGATTGCTGACATTAGAGGTATTAGTCCTTCTTACTGCATGCATAAGATAATATTGGAAGAAGAGCATACACCCCGAGTAGATCACCAACGTAGGTTGAACCCCTCTATGAAGGAGGTAGTTAAAAAATAGATAATAAAATGGTTAGATGCAGGTGTAATCTTCCCTATAGCTAGTAGTCAGTGGGTGAGTCCAATACAATGTGTACCTAAGAAGGGGGGGATGACTGTAGTAGTGAATGAGAGCAATGAACTGATTCCAACTAGAACTATTACAGGATGGAGAGTCTGTATGGACTATAGAAAATTAAATAAAGAAACAAAAAAATATCACTTTCCCTTACCGTTTATAGACCAAATGTTAGATAGGATAGCTGGCCGAGCCTACTACTGTTTTCTAGATGGTTATTCTGGATATAACCAAGTCACCATAGACCCTGTGGACCAGGAGAAAACAACCTTCACATGTCCCTTTGGAACATTTGCTTTTCGCAGAATGCCTTTTGGCTTATGCAATGCACCAGCAACATTCCAAAGGTGCATGTTGGCCATTTTCTCTGACTTAGATGAATCCATGATAGAGATATTTATGGATGACTTCTCAGACTTTGGTGATTCTTTTACAAATTGCTTAGAGAACTTAGGACAAGTCCTAGCTAGGTGTGAGGAGACCAACCTAGTCCTTAATTGGGAGAAATGCCACTTTATGGTGGAAGAAGGGATAGTCCTAGGTCATAGAGTGTCTAGGGCAGGAGTAGAGGTTGATAGGGCCAAGATTGAGATAATAGAGAAGTTAGTGGAACCTCAGAATGTAAAGGCTATTAGAAGCTTCCTAGGACACGCTGGTTTCTATAGAAGGTTCATTAAGAACTTTTCAAAGATCTCTAAACCTCTGTGTGAGCTTCTAGAGCTGAATAAACCATTCATCTTCTCAAAATAATGTTTCTTAGCTTGGACAACCCTTAAGGAAGCATTAGTCAAAGCACCTATTATAGTAGTACCAAATTGGGACCTTCCATTTGAGATTTTATGTGATGCGAGTGACTATGCAGTAGGGGTTATGCTAGGACAAAAGATTGACAAACTAACACACCCTGTATACTATGCTAGTAAGACACTGAATGAGGCACAATGTAATTACACAACCACGGAAAAGGAAATGCTAGCTGTAGTATTTGCCTGTGAGAAGTTTAGAAATTACATTGTAGGCACTAGGACAATCGTGTACACTGATCATTCTGCACTAAAATACCTTATGAGGAAGGCTGATGTTAAGCCTAGGTTAATTAGATGGGTATTATTGCTGCAAGAGTTTGATCTAGACATTAGAGATAAGAAAGGATGCGAGAATGTAGATGCGGATCATCTTTCTCGATTGCAGCATAATTGCGATAAAATTGCAGAAACCGCAATTTCTGATGCCATTATCGATGAGCATATCTTTGTATTAGCACATCGTGATAACGATGAGGAACCTTGGTTTCCTGATATTGCTAACTTCCTTGCCTCGCAGGTACTACCAACTTTCAAGGGGGGACAAGAAAAGAAGAGGTTTCTACATGAAGCTAGGAAGTTCATCTGGGACGATCCTACACTCTACAAGACATGTGCAGATGGGTTGCTGAGGAAGTGTGTGTCAGCTGCTGAAGCGAAGTCTGTGCTGCAGCACCGCCATACATCTCCCTATGGTGGACACTTTGGTGGCCAAAGAACAGCTGCAGAGGTGTTCCAGAGTGGCTACTATTGGCCTACGATCTTCAAAGATGCCCACGACCATGCACACAGCTGCATGAATGCCAAAGAATAGGTAACCTGAGTCGGAAGGATGAGATGCCTCTCACTTACATCTTAGAGTTAGAGCTCTTTGATGTGTGGGGCATTGACTTCATGGGACCATTTCCCCCATCAGCAGGTAACCTTTACATACTTGTAGTTGTAGACTATGTATCTAAATGGGTAGAAGCCATAGCATGTCCAACAAATGATGCCAAGACAGTCATTAAGTTCCTTAATAGGCATATCCTTACTACGTTTGGTACACCTCGTGCTATAATTAGTGATGAAGGGACTCACTTTATTAATAAGGCTATGGAAAAAGTGTTGGCTAAGTACAATGTTAGACATAGAGTAGCCACCCCTTATCACCCACATTCGAATGGACAAGTGAAATATCAAATAGGGAGATTAAAAACATACTCGAAAAAGTGGTCAAACCCAATAGAAAAGATTGGTCGTTTAAATTAGAGGATGCACTTTGGCCATATAGGACTGCATATAAGACACCCCTAGGTATGTCTCCCTATAGACTTGTGTATGACAAAGCATGTCACTTACCATTCGAATTGCAAATCAAAGCATTTTGGGCCCTAAAAGAGCTAAATTATTGCGTGACCGATGCGGGAACATTGCCGTCTCTGCAATTACATGAGCTTGATGAGCTGAGACATATGTCCTATGAAAATGCCAAAATGTATAAGGAAAAAACTAAAATTTGGCATGACAGTAGACTTAGGATTAAGGACTTTAAGAAAGGCCAGCATGTCTTGTTATTTAACTCAAGGTTGAGATTATTTCTAGGCAAACTTAAGTCCAGATGGTCAGGTCCTTTCGTTATAACTAATGTGTTTGCTCATGGTGCAATTGAGATTAGGAACCTGCAGCACGGGCAACCGTTCATGGTCAATGGTGGACGTTTGAAGCACTACTACGAGGAAGGAGATGTGAAGACTCTCTCGACCTTCCTCTTATTTGAAACTTGAGAGCCAAATCGAGAGAGAACGAGTGATTACTGTGCTCGTTCATATAAAGGCTATGCCTTAGTTTTTTTTTCTCGCGTGTTTTTCGGTTTTTAATTTTGTGTGTTTAGTTGTGATTCTTATTACGAATTTGATGTTAATTTTGTATGTTTTAATAGGGGATCAAAAGAGGAAATCAAGGAGATGAATCAAGGGTAAAGAATCGGGGAAGAAATCGGGCCGAATCAAAGATTGAGTTGTGAGAATCTTGGGATTTAAATCAAGAAAATCTCCAACGGCCATTTAATTGCGGTGGATTTGCTGAAACCGCAACAGAAATGGCCGTTGGGATTCACTTGATTACAAATAGCGGTTAGAACAGGTGTGGCCCGTACGCTTCCTTCACTCGTTGAACTTCAAGAAATCTATCTTCTTCTTCCTCTGCAATTCCTATTTTCAGATCTCTCTGATTCGACAATGGTGCTTACACGGGCTGAGAGATCTACTTCCAAGAAGAAGGCGATCGACGCAGAGGCAGCTGCGAGAGAGGCACTACTTGCCTTGGCAGATGCCGAAGCTGCACGACCCGAACGACCTTCTAAGCTTCCTATCCGCAAGAAGAAGTGGAAGGTGGTGACCGAAATCCCTGCTGGTCCATCTGAACCAGCAGGTACGCCCAAGAAGAGAAAGTGGAAGATGGCTGTCGAAGACGCACCGATCAAGGAAAAGACTCCCACTGTGGAGAGTCAAGGGAGTGGTCGTCCTTCCTACGAGACGGCCAGACAAAGCCACGAGCCATCTCCATCTCCACAGAGCCCTGAGTTATCTCCACCTCCACAAAGCCCTGAGGCATTGCCATCGTCGCAAACGCCCGAGCCTGAAATTCCAATTGAAGAACATCAAGAATCAGCACCGGGCGAAGAAACGACTGAGGAAGATGAAGTTTTCTCTCCTTTGAGGGAAGTCAGCCCCGATAGCCTAGCAAAGGGGGAAGACTCAATGGATGAGACGTTGGGGGACTGCCTCCAGCAGATCACCACCAGGGCACGGCTGAGGAAGAAAGCACCCAAGGTTGTCAAGGCCAAACGGCCAAAAGCTTCAAAGAAATCCAAGAAGAGGAAGGTCAGTAGTGAGCCTTCATTGAAGAGGCTGAAGGTCGAGGCTGCTGAGTCGGCCAAGGCACGGGATAAGGGGAAAGCCAAATTGTACCCCGAAGATGAACCTCAAGCTGTGAGGTATGTGTCTTCTGATGCAGAGTCAAGGGGCACTGAACTGAGGAAAAGAGACCTACTCCATGAGAAGGGGTTTCTTGACGCATTGGCAGACCTGCCGCAATTCTTGCGCGCAGAGATCACCAACCACGGCTGGGAAGAGCTGTGCAGACCGCCCATCCCTGCCTACTCCAGCATGGTGTACGACTTCTATGCAAATCTGACGCACCCCGAGGATGGTCTGTCCATGGTAAGGGGAATTGAGGTGGACTTTTCAGCCAAGGCTATCAATGAAGCCTATGGCCTCAAGGGGCAGAAACATACTGACTATGCAAGGATCATTGACGCTCCAACTGAGGCTGTACTGGAAGAAGCACTGCGTATCATAGGCCAACCTGAGGCGGCGTGGACAATCTCACGCAACGGGTAGCACACTCTGATGAGTGCTACCCTCACGGCCAAGGCAGCTGTCTGGTTCTCCTTCGTGCGAAGGCGTCTGTCCCAAGTGACCCATGAAAGCACCATAAATCAGGGAAGATCGCTGCTGGTATATGCGATCATGAGGGGCCTCACTATAGATGTAGGGGAGGTCATTGCAGCCTCAATTACCGACTGCGCCAAGAAAGGTAAGGGCCCTCTTTTCTTCCCAAACACCATCACTAAGCTTTGTTTACGTGCAGGTGTCCCAATCGAGAGGATGGAGAGGCAGCTGGCCTACACGGGTCATCTGGAGCTGCCTACAGGCCTGAGAATGCGCAGGAAGGGGAACATGGAGTTTGAGTTGGATGGCCTGGCTGCAGCTCAATCTCTTTCTATGGCCTGCCTAATGGACCTTCAGAAAAAGATGGCGCAATGGGCCGAGTATGCTCAGGCGAGGGACAAAGACGTGGCAGATCAGTTGGGCTGCATCTTCCCTGCCTTCCCCACTGATCTACTGAAGCCATGGACGCCTCCAAGAGCACGGAGGGATGATGATGAGGATGTTTGAGTGCCAGTCTGAAGGGCACTCGAGGGAGTACTTCTGTTCCCTCTTAAAGAAAAAAAATCAAACTGCTTTTCGTTAAACTGTGTGAATTCTGTATTTTGAATCAATATTTGATCTGTTTTTAGTTCTTTATTTTGGTTGTTTAGGATAGTTTAGGATAGATAGATGGTATCTGATTAAGTAGGCTGTTTTAGTTTTCCTTTTGGTATAGCTGTGATAACTGGAAATAACATGCAAATGGGGCTGCTTACTGAGATATCTGCCCTGTATATTCATTGCGAAATTATTGCGGACTCCGCAATTTTTGTTAGTTATCACATGTTTTTGGCTGACTGATTAGCTAGGCTGGTTCTGTTTCAATTTTGTTCTTTTGCTGCTTTCTTGACTACCATATATGACCTATCTATAATCATGCTGGATGAGTGTCTTAAGGCACCTTTGATAGTTTAAATTAGCTCTCTTAAGTTGCTCAGCATGCGTAGCTTTCAGTCCTTACCATACTGTTTTTACAAATTTCTGCTGCTGTGTTATTTGCTTTGAGAATGTTCTTTCTATGCCTAGGACTTTTGGATTCTCTTTGTTTTACCTTAGACTAGATGCTTCTAGGGCAAGTTTGGGGGTGTGCCACCTCAAACTCTCATTAGGGACAATGAGAAGTTTAAGTTTGGGGGAGGCCACCCTAGGCCTAGGAACATTCCTCTCTCCCTTTAGACATAAGCATTCTTCTTCTCCTTTGAAAAAATGAACTGAAAAAAAAAGAATAGAATAAAGTGGGGTGTCTCTCTTGAAGTTGCTAAGTAATCAGTGCCATGTGTGTAACCCACAAGTGGCATTGCATCAAAAGGCAACCAAAGGACAGGCCCCCAAAGAAAGAAAGAAAATGGAAAAACTAAGGAAGAAGAATGTATGCCTAGGAGTTGCAGCTTTGTGGCTTAGTGTCCTGAATAAAAGAACTCTGATTCTAAATTAGCTAAGCACAAGGTTGTAGCTTCTAGGTTTGTTTAGGGAGATGAATGTATATCCAATGTAGTGATGCCAGGGTTTAGTTTGTTCTATGAATGTACTACTGTCACTGGTTTGTACTAAGACTGGCATGACTCTAAGGAATCCTAGGTAGCTCAAAAGAAAAACATTAGAAGCATGTACTGAGTCTGGGGTAAAGCTAGGTAGAATTTGAAACCTTAGGGATAGTTGCACAATGAACTTAATGACCAAAGCAAATAGATCAGTTGTGGGGAGTTAATGAAACAGTAGGGTCATAAGGCAAGAGAAGGCAAAAGAAGCAAAATGAGAAGTTAGTTTTAAGCTTAGAAGTGTGTCACAGGACAGCTTTGCTGTAGATAAGGAACTTGGGGGAGTCAGCAAGTGGTTAGAGAAGTGTAAACAGCAGCCTAGATAAAGTCCTTAGATTGCTCGAGGACGAGCAAAACCTTAAGTTTGGGGGTGTGTTACGTCTCCAAAAGTGACTATTTTAGGACTTATTTGTGATAGGAAGTTGTGCATTTGTAAGCGTTTTTGGTAGGATTTAGCTTGAACATGCTATTCCCTTCTCTTACATTCAAGTTTACTAATTACTTGCACTTATTTATGCTTCCATCCTCTACACATTCATTAGTAATTAGGCACCTTAAAACCAAATCTACCTCATTTACTCCACCCATTCTCACTTAACAAAACACTTCGCTAGTAACTAAGAATAAATCTCTGTGGGAAATCGAATGAAAAAATACTTATTACTTGCTACAAGATCATGTATGCTTGCATGTTCTGAGTGCTCTATCATTGCATATTTCTTTTAAACATTGAGCACGCAACACCTCTCCTAGGCAATTTTGGTCCGGTTCTTCTTGGATCAACTTGCCCTTTTCCCGATGCACTCCCGGGGCGTTAAAACACCGCTCTTAGCTCCGAAACAAGTCCAATGGACGCATGAGCTCTTCACCGCAATTCTCCTATAAACGAGATAAATTAGACAATTAAATGCGAAATTTAGCTTGAATTAGGGAATGAATAATAGCTCCAAAATGGAGTTATCAAACACCCCCAACTTGAATCTTGCTAGTCCTCGAGCAAGGCTAATAAAGAAATTGACTCTAAGGACAAGCTTACATGCTTCTAATTCAAATCTCAATGCATTTTGCAAATTAAAACATAACATAATCACGATAGCAATCAGCGCATGCATTTACTACGAACATATCAAAAATTAACTATCGCTCCCTAACGTGTGTGTGTGCTAGCCAACCTATCCTAAACCCACCGTAAGCCCGGAAAAACCACATGCAACCTATCATCCCGTTTTCCCCCTACTTCTAGCGTTTAAGAACAGTCTACACTTGACTTACACGAGAGAGAGTAGCAAACTAAGAGACCTAAATATTTTCTCATTCTTTTTTTTTTTTTTTTTCACGAGTACTTTGTACCCTTGGTTAAGGTTCTTTGAACCCAACTCTTTATTCTCTTTTTCTTTCCAACCTCGAGTTGCCTAACACGTCAAATTCATGCATAAACTTCACGTTTTTAAGGACTAACGCTCACTTCTTAGGTGCACCAATAAGAAGGAGGAGCGCCTCGAGAGATTTTTCTTGCTAACATGCTTTTCTATTTTTTTTTTTTTAGGCTTAGCGTAAGCTAACTCGATTAATCGACCACTAACTCTCATGCAACAAGCTACCTAAGGATGCCTTTCGGGGTGACAACAAGAGTCAATGCTACATGCGATCAAACTAAGCTTACGGAGTCTAAGATGAGGTTGCCTAAGTGCTCGATAGATGCAAGGGAGAAACAAAAAAAATTTAAAATTTTTTACATGAACCTAATAAGTGCAAAACGACTTATGCAAAAACTAGATTATGTACATGCTCAGATTTCCAATATGCATTTCCTAGATTATCATAATTAGAAAGCAGTAAACAGAGTCCCAAGCACTTCAATATTCAAAATTAGCACTGCTCAACCAACTACACATGCAAATCCACGACATCCACCCCCAACTTCAAAAGTTGGAATTGTCCTCAATGCCACTTAATCAGATACACAAAGTTAAAGGGAAAAAGAAACTACACTTCTCTGATTCTTTGTGAAGTTGGCGAGGGAAGGGACGCGGCGCGTTCATCATCGAAGCCCAAAATTTCCTCACTTCACCTCGATTCCTAAAAAAAAAAAATTAGCAAGCTACATTAGCTAAATTAAACTAAAAACAACAAAAAACACCCATGAAATTAAAGATAGAAAAGACAGTTCAACACTCGGGTGCCTCCGAGAAGCGCAGAATTTTTAAAGTCAATTGCTCGACTGAATTCTCTCCAACGACTCATCCATATTCCGATAGTGCGGGGGACGTTCAAGACATGTCGTCATCCACACTGCACCTGCAAACACCATTCAAAACTTTTTGTTCTCTTCGTGCCTCAAACACGTGAATATCACAGTGATTAGTATAAAAAACAGCATCCATTTCAATCAATTCTAAGTCAGATTTTTTAACAGAGACATGAGAGTTATCCCTCAAGCGCAAGGTCAAACTCTCAGTCTCGACAGACTCAACACAAGCAACGTTATCCACAGACTTCTTCTCAAATAAAGAAAACTCATGCACCGTATCATCAAACTCTAATGAAATAACGCCCCTAAACACATCTATTTTGACCCTCGCGGTCTTAAGAAAAGGGCGCCCTAACAACATAGAGGACGAAGCATGCAAAGAATTCTTATTCATGTCAAGCACAAGAAAATCTGCAGGAAACATCATATCTCCTACTCTAATCAGAACATCCTCGACCTTCCCTCTAGGACGTATACAAGACCCATTAGCAAGCTGAATCACCATATCAGTCTCATGCAACTCATTAAGATTCAAATCTAGAAATAAAGCATGTGACATGACATTAACAGATGCTCCAAGGTCAAGCATGGCATTTTTAACAATTTTACTACCTATCATGCATGAGATAGTAAACGTACCTGGGTCGTTGCACATTGCGGGCAACGTACCTAGGAGGATTGCGCAGACATTCTCCTTTCTCTTTTCAGTCCCTCTGGACTTTCTCTTCTTTGTGCACCAGCTCTTGAGGAATTTGGCATATTTTGGCACTTGGCTCACTGCCTCAAGGAGCGGTATGTTCACCATCACCTTCTGGAAGGTTCTCAAGACCTCCTCGTCTTCGTTTACCAGAGCAGGCTTCGCAAGCCTACTGGGGAAGGGTGCTTTGGCGACATTTTCTTGCACAATCTTCTCTTCTTTCTCATCATTCAGCTCATCAAGAACCACTGGGGAGGACTCATTCAAACTGCCCTTGACTTCCTTCACGGCTCTGGAGGGAACTGATTTCCCACTCCTCAGCTGGATTGCACTCACGTTCTCACATGAGTTCACAGTGGTTTGGGAAGGAAGCTTCCCAGAGCTCTTGCTCTCAATCTTGCTTATGGACACCGCCATTTGTGTCAGCTGCTTGTTCAGATTTTGCAGCTCTGCTTTGTGTGAGTTTGGCTCTTCTCGAGCTTCTTTCGGAAATTGGCTTGTCGATGTCACGATGGTCTGAACCATTGATAACTCCATTTTGTTGCTATTAAATACTTCCTAATTGTAGCTAAAGTCCGCGTTTAATTGGTTAATCTATCTCGTTTGTAGGAGAAATGCGGCAAAGAGCTCGTGCGTCCATTGGACCCGTTCGAGAGCTAAAAGCGGAGTTTTAACGCCCCGGGAGTGCATCAGGAAAGAGCAAGTCGATCCGAGATGAAACGGACCAAAATTGCCTAGGAAAGGCAATTTTTCCAGCCCCAAACCCGAGAGCTAGCGTCGAGCTATAGCGTCGAGACGCTAGCTCGACCCTGTCAAAATCCGAGAGCTAGCGTCGACTGATAGCGTCGAGACGCTAGCTCGACGCTGCCAAGGCGTCGAGACTCTGCTGAGGCGTCGAGACGCTCTGGAGGAAGCGCGCGCAAGGAATCATCGGGCCAGCGTCGAGACGCTGCCGTAGCGTCTCGACGACATCCCGAGGCACGCGCGGATTATTTAGGGCGCAGCGTCGAGACGCTGCCCTAGCGTCTCGACGCTACGTCGATTAAAGAAGCTGTAAAAGACGATTTTCTGCGCAATTTTTGGGGGATCTTCATAACTTAGGCGATTTCTCTTCTTCTCCCTCTCGGTTTTCTATTGTTTTTCCTTTAGCTCAGCCATTGTTGGCTTGTTTATGAGCTCTTCTCTTGTATTTTGTTGATGACATCTTCCATGGCTTACCTTGGAGCGGAATTGACAACCCGTTCCATGGACGGCTAAGGTAAGAGTGAACGGTTTGGGAAACATTTGAGGGATCTTTGTTAGATGTTTTAGTTTTCATAATCCATGCTTTGATTACATTTTGGTGACTGTTTATTTGCATTTATCTCTCTTGCTTCATCCAACGCATATGTTAGATTTCGACGATTGACACTCGAGTTGTCTTGCATGTTGTGTATGTTAAAGAGTAGCTATGTCGTGCCTCTCACTGCTCGACTAAGTAACACAGATTGATAAAACTAAATCGGAGTATCGAGTCGTGTTTGATGGTTGTTGATTGCATACAGCGTTGGCGGGCAATCAGTTAGCAATTAGATTACGCGCATGAATGTTCGTCGCGGTTAACTAGTGACTATCTAGAATAAATTTAGGGCTGATCACCTTAATGCAATTTTGGATAATGTTTAATCGGAACTGTGTGGTCTGATTAATTTCTATGGAGCCGGCTACCTTGGGGTTTCTCGGGTAGTCGTCCGTGTGTACTATGAACTGTTTGCCATGAATTTTGTATTAAATGATAAGCTGAATTTGTCTAACAATTAATCCCGAAAATCCCCAAACCGTGCACGCGTCTCTCTCTTTTATTTCTTCCGTTAGCGTTTATTGCTTTCTTTGCATGCTGAAAAATCCCCCTGTTATAGAAACATTGATCAATTAATTAATCTCAATTTTAATATTAATTTCGATCATACATTCTCTTTGGATCGACCCTGTTACCACTGGCTGCAAAGCCATTGAGAATAGGCTTATAAATTGTATTTTGGCGAGTTTCGACAACTCGAATTTGGACTACCCCAAAAGTAGCTCTACCAAAATTGGCGCCGTTACCGGGGAGGAGGCAAATTTGATTGAAATTATGATTGACTTTGAATTTGGTTAATTGATGGTTTGCTGAAAAAAAAATTTGTTTGTAGTTGTATGTTTAAATTTTTGTTTGTGTATGACCCGTTCCTCTGAGATTAGTGGATTGCAGTTTATCCCGGAAATCGAAAGAGAGGAGCGGCGGTTAACGAGAGAAGCCCGGGAGGGGCAGAGATTGTTTGAGGAAGAAGGCAATCCCTTCTTGTTTGAGGAGATGGCGCAAGGCGATGCGCCGCGGACGCTGAAACAGCTGGCAACGCCAGATTTGAACTTGCAGCCCTTGTGCATAAACTACCCCGTGGTAGCAGGTAACTTTGAGTTAAAGTCAGGTTTAATTCACCAGTTACCTTCTTTTCATGGTAATGCAGGGGAGGACGCAAATAAACATTTGATGGAGTTTCACTGCGTCTGCGCGAGGATGAAGCCCGCTGGAGTCACGAAGGAGCAGCTGAACATGAGGGCATTCCCCTTCACGCCCAAGGACAAAGCCAAAGATTGGCTGTATTATCTGCCCTCCGGATCAATCACCACGTGGCAGGACATGAAGCGGGTATTTCTGGAAAAATACTTTCCCGCATCCTTGGCCACGACGTTGAGAAAGAGAATATATGGGATCACTCAGTACGTGGGTGAGTCCTTGCACGAATACTGGGAACGTTTTGGGCGCCTGTGCGCAAGCTTCCCACACCATCAGATTGCTGATCGGCTGTTGATACAGTATTTCTACGAGGGGATTACGCCCCACGATCGGCAAATGATTGATGCAGCGAGCGGTGGGGCTCTGATTGACAAGACCCCCGCTGAGGCCAAACAGCTTATTGCGAACATTGCAACCAACTCGCAGCAGTTTGGTATTCGGGGGCAGGGGCAAGTCCATGGTGTGACCCAGAGCCATGAACTGATTGAGATGAAGGCCCAAGTGGCCGAGATCGGAAATATGTTGAAGAAGATTGTTGGAGGAACCCGCGAGGCGGAGGAGGTGAATGCAATCGGGGGGTACGCTTCCAACCCGAGGAAGTATGACCCATATTCAAACACTTATAACCCCGGTTGGCGCGATCACCCCAACTTCAGCTATGGGAATAGGGAAGGACAACCACGCTTCCAAGGCCAGTCTCACGATAGGCCCAACACTTCCACCCAAGCTCAAGCCTCGAGCTCCTCCAGCTCACTAGAAGAAATGGTAAGAACCATTGTCACGACCACCAGCCAATTCCAAAAAGAGGCTCGAGAAGAGCTTAACTCCCACAAAGCCGAGCTGCAAAACTTATACAAGCAGCTGACACAAATGGTGGTGTCGATTAGTAAAATCGAGAGCAAGAGCTCAGGGAAGCTTCCTTCCCAAACCACGGTCAACTCATGTGAAAACGTGAGTGCTATTCAGCTAAGGAGTGGAAAGTCACTTTCCCCCAGAGCCGTGAAGGAAGGCAAGGACAGCCTGAACGAGTCCGCCCCGCCTGCTCCCGAGAATCAGAATGAGAAAAAGGAAGAAGTCAGTGTACCAGAGGAAGTTGCCAGAGCACCCTTCCCTAGTAGGCTTGCGAAGCCTAGTTTGGAATCCGATGATGAGGAGGTCCTTCGTACCTTCCAAAAGGTGATGGTCAACATTCCGCTCCTAGAGGCAGTCAGCCAGGTGCCTAAGTACGCCAAATTTTTAAGGAGCTGGTGCACGAAGAAAAGGAAGTCCAGAGGGACTGAGACGAGAAAAGAGAACGTTTCTGCGATCCTCCCAGGTACGTTGCCCGCCAAGTGCAACGACCCAGGTACCTTTACTATTCCTTGTATGATAGGTAGTAAGGTAGTTAGAAATGCCATGCTTCATTTAGGAGCTTCTGTGAACGTTATGTCTTATGGTTTGTTTCTTGAACTGAACCTAAATGAACTGCATTAGTGTAACGTGACTGTCCAGTTAGCTAATGGGTCGAGTGTAAGTCCAAGAGGGAAAGTGGAAGATGTTCTCGTTAGGGTAGGTGATATGATGTTCCCCGCTGATTTCCTTATACTTGATATGAATGAAAATCGTTGCATGCTTCGTCCTCTATGTTGTTAGGACGCCCTTTTCTTAAGACCGCTAGGGTCAAAATCGATGTGTTTAAGGGCGTCGTTTCTTTAGAGTTTGATGATATAATTGTTACGTCTCCAAAAGTGACTATTTTAGGACTTATTTGATAGAGAAAGATGTACACTCTTAAGTGTTTTTGGTAGGATTTGGGTTAAACTCGTGCTTATATATGAGAATTAGTAGAATGAAGCTAAATTAGGACTTATATGTAAAAGAAAGCATAAGAACCAAAAACAAAGCTAAAGAGTGAAAATTGCACATTGCTGAAGCATTGCGAAAACATTGCGGTCTCAGCAATGTTTTAAGTGAAAGTTGTTATTTGTCTAACCAATTTCTGTTTTGTTACGATCTTTCAGCTGTTCGTTTTTTCTCCTGCTTCCACGTGGAGTATTGTTGTTCAGAATGGATGGTTCTCCTTGGACGAATCGTACCTGCAAACTACTATAAAAGGAGGTCAAAGGGGAAGGACAGAACACACTCAAAAAGCATAGATCTTCCTTCTCAACGCAGTTTCTCATTGTTCTCTCTCACGGGTGTTGGCGTGGAGGTTTTAGCTGGTGGAATCGATAATCTAAGAGGAAGAAGAGAGGATCTTCCATCTCTTCTAATTGGATTCATCCACGATGAAGCTTACCTTCGGTTGTCATCCAAGGCGTTGCAGCGAGGAGTTCACACGCATTCTTTACTGCTTCCTGCTGTTTTTATTCCCTTTGTTGCTGCTGTCTTTGCTATTTCGTTTCTGTCTGCTACTCTACTCTATTTCGTACTCTTTTGTTTAGCTTTCGTTGTTCAAAGTTGTTATTTGTTTAGTTCAAACCTTGGTTAATCAAAGCGTTATTTCATCACTTCGCAAGCTCTTCACCTCTTCTGTTTACTATCTTCTTCTTCTGTTTTGTCCTTTATATTCTGTTAAGCATGTCGTCTCCATCTATTCTTCTTATTCCACCTTCATCCATGAGTAACTAAGTCACATAAGGGCATGCTAATGACAAGACTATAGGTAGAAATACGTGAATCAAGCATGTAAGTTAGTTTCGAATGCATTGAATGTATGTAAGCTTCATCCCACGGGGAATTTCGATTGGCCATCCATTTTGTCCAAAGAACTCCTAACCTCTGGAAGGAGTAAGAGTTCAGAGTCGTACATTCATGCTAGCCTTTCATGGAAGCCAGAAAACGACCTAGGAATAGGTGTTTTCCTAGTACAAATCAATAACTTGCTTTTATAAATAGATGCTTAAGGCCTTACTTGGACATGAGTAAACTAAGGGATCTAATGCATGAAATCGAAAGATACATGAGAATGAGTTAGTTTGATGCATGATGAGTTGATCTACTGCTTGAGAATCGTATGTAAAAGCCTATAGAGGAGTCGTTAGTAGCCCTTGTTTCCACACTTTACACTTAATTCGGTGTTAGTAACATTGCTAGAAAATTGTTGTTTCCGCAATTCTCTGAGTTCAAATTTTGCCTTAGCCATTTTTTTCTTAGTTTGTTGTTCTCTTCTCTCTACATTCGGGTTTAATTATTTACTTGCACTTTTTTATGCTTTCATATCTCACACATTCCTTAATAGTTAGGCACTTTAAAACCAAATCTACCCCATTTAATCCACCCATTCTCACTTAACAACTTACTTCGCTAGTAACTAAGAATAAATCTCTGTGGGAAATCGAATGAAAAAAATACTTATTACTTGCTACAAGACCATGTATGCTTGCATGTTCTGAGTGCTCTACCATTGCATCTTTAATTTAAACATTGATCACGCAACAAGTTTTTGGCGCCGCTGCCGGGGATTTTGTTTAGTAAAAACGAAGTTTGTTAAGTTAGAATCACACATCTTAATATCAATTGGAGTTGATCTATTTTCATTTCTTTTGCAGGTACCATTGTGTTAGTTTATGAATGAGCATTCAAGTAGCGATCTAGAGTTCAATCCTGAGCCTGAAAGATTACTTAAGGCCAGAAACAAAGCTAAGAAACGCCTCTTTAAACAACCCTCTGTAACTTAAAGTATTGCTGACTCCGCAGAGTCTTCGCAATTCTATCAAATAGAAATGGATAGTGAATGACAAGGATAGTGCCATCCTCTCCTACTTAGTACCCATGCCTGGGGAGCTAAACCCAAGCATAATACGCCCTGAAATTACTGCCAACTCATTCGAGTTAAAGCCAGTAATTTTCCAAATGCTGTCCACTGTGGGACAATTCTTTGGAGTGGAAACTGAGGACCCCCACAACCATCTAAGAAACTTCCTAGGAGTTAGTGATACCTTCCTTATCCCTGGAGTTTCCCAAGAAGCTTTGAGGCTTTACCTTTTCCCTTACTCATTAAGAGATAAAGCCAAAACGTGGTTAAACTCATTACCCTCCGGATCAATTGTCAATTGGACAGATCTGGCTGAGAAATTCCTAGTCAAATATTTCCCACCTGATAGGAATTCCAACTTTCGTGATGACATAATCAAGTTCAAGCAAGCCGAAAACGAATCTCTTCACGAAGCTTGGACAAGGTTCAAGGACCTTTTGCTCAAATGTCCACACCATGGCATTCCATGGTGTATTCAAATCGAAGTATTCTTTAAAGGATGCAACCCCAGCACAAGGCAAGTGCTAAACTCTTCAGCTGGTGGTTCCATGCTTTCAAAGAGCTACAATGAAGCCTATGAGATTCTGGAGAAAATCTCAACTTCCCACTGTAGATGGTCAGATGATCCAGTAGAGCCTAGGAGAGCTCAAGACAAGGACGCACTTAGTGCAATGAGTAGCCAAATAAACGCCCTGACCAATCTAGTTAAACAAATGGCTCAGACAATTCTCCAACCTAGTGTCAACACCGCAGCTGCCATTTCAATGGGCGCACCAAATGGTCAAGGTGAGACACTGATCTGTGGATTCTGTGGGGAAGGGCACCTGTATGAATATTGCCCTGGGAATCCAGCCTCAGTCTGCTATGTTGGAAGTCAACAGCAGCCTAGGAACAACCCCTATTCTAACACTTACAATCCTGGTTGGAGGAACCACCCAAATCTTTCTTGGGGCTGGCAACAAAATACTAACCAAGCTCCCAACCAGCCAAGACCGAGTGGAACACCTGCTTTCACTCCCCAAAATAACCAATCCATGTACCAAAAACCATACAACCAACCAATAGGGTCATCAGTAGAAAATCTACTTAAGGAGTACATTGCAAAGAATGATGCTACTCTACAAAGTCAGCAAGCTACCCTTAGGAGCCTAGAGAACCAAATAGGGCAGTTAGCCAATGAACTCAAGAGTAGGCCCCAAGGTAGACTGCCTGCTGACACTAAAGTACCAAGAAGGGATGGAAAAGAGCAAGTTCAAGTAATTGAACTTCGCAGTGGAAGACCATTGGTGAGCAACACTAGGGAAATACCAAAGAGAGTCGAGAATGAAGAGTCTAGTGCTCCACTGGATTCTCTGCCTAACCATGGTCAACTACCTCCAAACACATCAAGGGTGAGGCTGAAACCTATCATAGAGGAACCAGAAGAAATTCCAAGGCCTCCACCTGTCCTGAGGCGACCTGAAGTGCCTCCATATGTGCCACCACCTCCATTCCCTAGAAGGCTAAAGAAAAAACAAGAACAGGAAGTGCACTTTAATAAATTTTTAGAAATTTTGAAGCAAGTGCATGTTAATATTCCATTTGTAGAGGTTTTGCAATCCATGCCTTCTTAAGTTAAATTTCTGAAGGATATTATTACTAACAAAAAGATCATTGGTGAATTTGAAACAGTGAATCTTACTTAGGAGTGCAGTGTTATACTTCAGAACAAACTTCCAAAGAAGGAGAAGGATCCTAGTTCCTTCACCTTACCAGTCGAGTTGGGAGGCAAGCATGTGGGCAGAGCTCTTTGTGACCTGGGAGCCAGCATAAATCTCATGCCCCTATCACTATTCCGTCAGCTTGGAATAGGGGAAGCACGTCCCACCACTGTCACCTTGCAACTGGCAGACAGATCCATAGCCTACCCTGAGGGTAAGATAGAGGATATCCTTGTCAAGGTTGACAAGTTCATTTTTCTTGCAGACTTCATCATTCTGGATTATGAAGCAGACAAGGAGGTCCCCATCCTATTAGGCAGACCCTTTCTAGCCACAGGTAGGGCCTTGATCGATGTCCAGAAAGGTGAGCTCACCATGAGGGTTCATGATGAGGAGGTTAAGTTTAGTGTCTTTAAAGCTCTAAGGTATCCTTCTGATTCTGAATCTTGTGCAAGTATGGACATAGTAGATTCACTGATGGAAGAACAACTTGAGCACGAACTGTTGATTAAGCATGCTAATGATTATGTACAAATAGATACAACTGATTTAAATATTTCTGAAATAATGGATATACCTGTGGATAAACCTCAGCATGTTTGTATGACTAATGACTTGACTGAAAGATCCATGAATCCATTGAAACCATCCATTGAGCATCCACCTCTCTTAGAACTGAAACCATTGCCTGACCATCTTAAGTATGCATATCTAGGAGAGCATGATACTTTGCCTGTTATTATTTCGTCCAAGTTAAGTGAAAAGCATGAAATTGCGCTAATATTGCTGCTTAAGCAACATAAAAAAGCTATTGCATGGACGATTGCTGACATAAGAGGTATTAGTCCTTCCTACTGCATGCATAAGATACTATTGGAATAAGAACATACACCTAGGGTAGATCACCAACGTAGGTTGAACCCCTCCATGAAGGAGGTAGTTAAAAAAGAAATAATCAAATGGTTAGATGCAGGTGTAATCTTCCCTATAGCCAATAGTCAATGGGTGAGTCCTATCCAATGTGTGCCTAAGAAGGGTGGGATGACTGTAGTAGTAAATGAGAGTAATGAACTAATTCCAACTAGAACTATTACAGGATGGAGAGTCTGTATGGACTATAGAAAATTAAATAAAGAAACAAAAAAAGATCACTTCCCTTTACCGTTTATAGATCAGATGTTAGATAGGATAGCTGGTAGAGCTTATTACTGCTTTCTAGATGGTTATTCTGGATATAACCAAATCACCATAGACCCTGTGGACCAGGAGAAAACAACCTTTACATGTCCCTTTGGACTGTTTGCTTTTCGCAGAATGCCTTTTGTCTTATGCAATGCACCAAAGACTTTCCAAAGGTGCATGTTAGCTATTTTCTCTAACTTGGATGAATCCATGATAGAAATATTTATGGATGACTTCTCAGTCTTTGGTGATTCTTTTACAAATTGCTTAGAGAACTTAGGACAAGTCCTAGCTAGGTGTGAGGAGACCAACCTAGTCTTAATTGGGAGAAATGCCACTTTATGGTGGAAGAAGGGATAGTCCTAGGTCATAGAGTGTCTAGAGCAGGAGTAGAGGTCGATAGGGCCAAGATAGAGATAATAGAGAAGCTAGTGGAACCTCAGAATGTAAAAGCTATTAGAAGTTTCCTAGGACACGCAGGTTTTTATCGAAGGTTTATTAAGAACTTTTCAAAAATCTCTAAACCTCTGTGTGAGCTTCTAGAGCTGAATAAGCCATTTACATTCTCAAAAGAATGTTTCTTAGCCTGGACAACCCTTAAGGAAGCATTAGTCAAAGCACCTATTATCGTAGGGCCAAATTGGGACCTACCGTTTGAGATGTTGTGTGATGCGAGTGACTATGCAGTAGGGGTTATGCTAGGACAAAAAATTGTCAAACTAACACATCCTGTATACTATGCTAGTAAGTGATAACTCCATTTTGGAGCTATTAAATACTTCCTAATTGTAGCTAAAGTCCGCGTTTAATTTGTTAATATATCTCGTTTGTAGGAGAATGCGGCAAAGAGCTCGTGCGTCCGTTGGACCCGTTCGAGAGCTTAAAGTGGAGTTTTAACGCCTCGGGAGTGCATCGGGAAAAGGGGAAGTTGATTCGTGAAGAAACGGGCCAAAACCGCCTAGGAGAGGCAATTTTCGAGCCCCAAACCCGAGAGCCAGCGTCGAGCTATAGCGTCGAGACGCTGGCTCGACGCTGCAAAAACCCGAGAGCTAGCGTCGAGTGATAGCGTCGAGACGCTCCGCAGGAGGCGCGCGCAGGAAAATCATCGGGCAAGCGTCGCGACGCTGCCCCAGCGTCGCGACGCCATCGCGAGGCGCGCAAGCGGATTACTTAGGGCACAACGTCGAGACGCTGGCCTAGCGTCTCGACGCTACGACGACAGCAGCTTCTGTATAAGACGATTTTGGAGAAAATGACCATTTTTTAGAGCTTTCTTCTTCTTCTTCCTCTAGTTTTCTCTTTATTTCTTTAAGCTCCGCCATTGTTGGCATGTTAGAGAGCTCCCTTCTTATTGTAACTCGTTGATGATGCCTTCCATGGCCATCGTTGGAGCGGAATTGACAACCCGTTCCATGGACGGCTAAGGTAAGGGTGAACGGTTTGGGGTTTGTTTAGGGAATTATTGTTAGACGTTTTGGTTCTGATAATTTACACTTTGAATATGCATATTGGTGGCTGTTTATTTACATTTGTCTATCTTGCTTAATCCAACGCGCATGTTAGATTTCGACGATTGACACTCGAGTCATCTTGCATGTCGTGTATGTTAAAGAGTAGCGATGTCGTGCCTCTCACTGCTCGACTAAGTAACACAGATAGATAAAACTAAATCGGAGTATCGAGTCGTGTAGGATAGTTGTTGATTGCATACAGCGTTTGCAGGCAATATACTAGCAATTAGATTTCACGCTTGAATGTTCGTCGCGGTTAGCTAGTGACTGTCTAAGATAAATTTAAGGCTGATCACCTTAATGCAATTTTGGATAAAGTTTAATCGGAACTGGGTGGTCTGATAAATATCTATGGAGCTGGCTTCCTTGGGGCTTCTCGGGTAGTCGTCCGTGTGTATCATAAACTGCATGCCATGAATTTAGTATTAAATGATGAACAAAAATTGTCTAGCAATTAATCCCGAAACTCCCCAACCGTACACGCATTTTTCTACTTGTTATTCTTCCGTTAGCGCTTTATTGCTTTCCTTGCATGCTAAACAAATCCCCCGTTACAAAATCAACTCAATTAATTAATTCCCAGTTTTAATAGTAATTTTAATCACACCTTCTCCTTGGATCGACCCTGTTGCCACTGGCTGCAAAGCCTTGGTTATAGGCTTATAAATCGTATTTTGGCAAGCCTCGACAGCTTGAGATTAAGAGGATATTCAAAAAGCTTCCCACCAAAATTGGCGCGCTGCCGGGGAGTAGGCAAGTTTGATTAAAATTATGATTGAAGTTTGAATTTGATTGATTGATGGTTGGCTGGAAGTTTTTTCTGTTTGTATATTGTATGTTTGAATTTTTGTTTGTGTATGACCCGTTCCTCTGAGATTACTGGACTGCAGTTTATCTCAGAAATCGAAAGAGAGGAGCGGCGGTTAAGGAAAGAAGCCCGGGAGGGGCGGAGACTGTTTGGAGAAGAAGAAGGCAATCCCTTCTTGTTTGAGGAGATGGCGCAAGGTGACGCGCCTCGGACGCTGAAACAACTGGCAGCGCCAGATTTGAACCTGCAGCCTTTGTCCATAAACTACCCCGTGGTAGCAGGTAACTTTGAGTTAAAGTCAGGTTTAATTCACCAGTTACCTTCTTTTCATGGTAATGCAGGGGAGGACGCGAACAAACATCTTATGGAATTTCATTGCGTCTGCGCGGGGATGAAGCCCGCTGGAGTCACGGAGGAGCAGTTGAACATGAGGGCATTCCCCTTCACGCTCAAGGACAAGGCCAAGGACTGGCTATATTATCTACCCTCCGGATCGATCACCACGTGGCAGGACATGAAGAGGGTATTTCTGGAAAAATATTTTCCTGCGTCCTTGGCCACTACGCTGCGAAAGAGGATTTATGGGATCACTCAGGACGTGGGTGAGTCCCTGCACGAATACTGGGAGCGATTCGGGCGCCTGTGCGCGAGCTTCCCATACCATCAGATTGCCGACCAACTGCTTATACAGTATTTCTATGAGGGGATGACGCCCCACGATTGACAAGACCCCGATTGAGGCCAAGCAACTGATAGCAAATATGGCAACCAACTCGCAGCAGTTTGGTATTCGGGGGCAAGGACAAGTCCACAGCGTGGCTCAGAGCCATGAACTGACTGAAATGAGGGCCCAGGTAGCCGAGATCGGTAATATGCTGAAAAAGATTGTTGGAGGAACCCGCGAGGCGGAGGAGGTCAATGCAATCGGGGGGTACGCTTCCAACCCGAGGAAGTACGACCCATATTCAAACACGAATAACCCCGGTTGGCGCGATCAGCCCAACTTTAGCTATGGGAAAAGGGAAGGACAACCACGCTTCCAAGGCCAGTCCCACGACAGGCCTAACTCTTCCACCCAAGCTCAAGCCTCGAGCTCCTCCAGCTCACTAGAAGAAATGGTAAGGACCATTGTCACGAGCACCAGCCAAGTTAAAAAAGAAGCTCGAGAAGAGCTTAATTCTCACAAGGCCGAGCTGCAGAATCTGAACAAGCAGCTGACACAAATGGCGGTGTCTATCAGTAAGATCGAGAGCAAGAGCTCAGGGAAGCTTCCTTCCCAAACTACGGTCAACTCGTGTGAAAACGAGAGTGCTATTCAGCTGAGGAGTGGAAAGTCACTTTCCACCAGAGCCGTGAAGGAAGTTAAGGACAACCTGAACGAGTCCGCCCCGCCTGCTCTAGAGATTCAGAATGAGAAAAAAGATGTAAAGGTCAGTGTACCAGAGGAAGTTGCCAGAGCACCCTTCCCGAGTAGGCTTGCGAAGCCTACTTTGGAATCCGATGATGAGGAGGTTCTTCGTACCTTCCAGAAGGTGATGGTAAATATCCCGCTCCTAGAGGCAGTCAGTCAGGTGCCCAAGTATGCAAAATTTTTAATGAGCTGGTGCACGAAGAAAAGGAAGTCCAGAGGGACTGAGATGAAAAAAGAGAACGTTTCTGCTATCCTCCCAGGTACGTTGCCTGCCAAGTGCAACGATCCAGGTACCTTTACTATTCCTTGTACGATAGGTAGTAAGGTAGTTCGAAATGCCATGTGTTGCGTGCTCAATGTTTAAAAGGAATATGCAATGATAGAGCACTCAGAACATGCAAGCATACATGATCTTGTAGCAAGTAATAAGTATTTTTTTCATTCGATTTCCCACAGAGATTTATTCTTAGTTACTCGTGAAGTGTGTTGTTAAGTAAGAATGGGTGGATTAAATGGAGTAGATTTGATTTTAAGGTGCCTAATTATTAAGTAATATGTAGAGGATGCAAGCATGAACAAGTGTAAATAAATACTAAACTCGAATGTAAAGAGAAGAGAAAAATAAACGAAGAGAGAAATGGCTAAGGCAGAATTTTTAACTAAGGGAATTGCGGGAACAGCAATTATACCGCAATATTCTTAACAGCGAAATGTGTGTAAAGTGTGTAAACAAGGGCTACTAACGACTCCTCTATAGGCTTTTTCCTACGATTCTCAAGCAGTAGATCAACTCACCATGCATCAAACTAACTCATTCTCATGTATCTTCCGATTTCATGCATTAGATTCTTTAGTTTACTCATGTCCAAGTAAGGTCTTAAGCATCTTATTAAAACAGTAAGTTAAGATTTGTACAAGGAAAACGCCTATTCCTAGGTCGTTTTATGGCTACCTTGAGAAGCTAGCATGAGTGTATGACTCTGAACTCTTACTCCTTCCAGAGGTTAGGAGTTCTTTGGACAAAATGGATGGCCAATCGAAATTGCCCGTGGGATGAAGCTTACATACAATCAATGCATTCAAGAGCTATCCTACATGCTTGATTCACGTGTTTCTACCTATAGATTTGTCATTAGCATGCCCTTATGTGATTTAGTTACTCATGGATGTAGATGGAATGGGACGAGTAGATGAAGATGACATGCTTAATAGAAAATTAGAGACAAAACAGAAGACAGAAGTGATAAAAAGAGAAGGTAAAGAGCTTGCGAAGTAATGGAATTGTGCGTTGATTAACCAATCGTTTGAACTAAACAAATGATGTCTTTGAATAACTGAAGTAAAACAGAAAGCAACGAAATGGAATAGAGTAGCAAACTAAAAGGGAAATAACAACAAACAACAATGGAAATGGAAAGCTAAGAAAGAAAGCAGTAAATTCAAGCGTGATCGCCTCGTCGCAGACGCCTCGGCTGAAGGGAGAGAAAGGCAAGCCTTGCTTGGATTAATCCAATCAGAAGAGAAGATGAATCTTCTCTCCTTCCTATCAGATTGTCGACTCCAACAGCTGAACCTCTCAGACCAACAGACGGAGAAGAGAAAGACTGGGAAAGACTGCGTTTGAACTGGAAGACTACGCCGTTCGAGTGTGTTTCAACCTTCCTCTTTGACCTCCTTTTATAGTATTCTGCAGGTGCGATTAGGTCAAGGAGAACCATCCATTCTCAACGTCGTACTACTACGTGGCTGCAGGAGAAAGAATGAATCCCTGAAAGGTCGGAACAAAACAGAAAATAGTTAGACAACTTACGGATTTCACTTAAAACATTGCGGTTTTAGCAATGTTTCCGCAATGCCTCCGCAATGCACAATTTTCATTCCTTTAACTTCGTTTTTTGTTCTTTTTCTTTCCTTTTGTACATAAGTCCTAATTTAGCTTCATTATTCTAATTCTCATGTATAAGCACAAGTTCAAGCTAAATCCTACCAAGAACACTTACAAAAGCACAACTTTCTAAGGTAAATAATTCCTAAAATAGTCACTTTTGGAGACGTAACACACCCCCAAACTTAAGGTTTTGCTCGTCCTCGAGCAATCTAAGGACTTACTTAGGCTACTGCTTTAACTTCTCTAACCACTTGCTGACTCTCCTAAGTTCCTATCTATGGCAATGTTGTCCTGTGACACACTTCTAAGTTTAAAACTAACTTCTCATCTTGCTTCTTCTGACTTCTCTTGCCTTATGATCCTACTGTTTCATTAACCTCCCACGACTGATCTATTTGCTTCTGTCATATAGTGCAACTATCCCTATGGTTTCAAATTCTACCTAGCTTTACCCTAGACTCAGTACATGCTTCTAATGTTTTACTTTTGAGCTACCTAGGATTCCTTAGAGTCATGCCAGTCTTAGTACAAACCAGTGACAGTAGTACATTTAGAGAACAACCTAAACCCTCGCCTCACTACATTGGACATACATTCATCTCCTTAAACAACCCTACAAGCTACAACTTTGTGCTTAGCTAATTGAGGATCAGAGTTCTTTTTTATTCAGGACACCCAAGCCATAAAGCTGCAACTCCTAGGTATACATTCTTCTTCCCTAGTTTTTCCTTTTTTCTTTCTTACTCTGGTGGAGCCTCTCCTTTGATTGCCTTTTGATGCAATGCCACTTGTGGGTTACACACTTGGCACTGATTACTCAGCAACTTTAAGAGAGACACCCCTCTTTATTCTATTCTTCATTTTTTTTCAGTTCATCATTTTTTTTTTTTTTTTTTTAAATGAGAAGAAGAATGCTTATACTTAAAAGGAGAGAGAAATGTTCCTAGGCCTAGGGTGGCCTCCCCCAAACTTAAACTACTCATTGTCCCCAATGAGTGTCTGAGGTGGCACACCCCCAAACTTGTCCTAGAAGCATCTAGTCTAGGGCAAAACAAAGAGAATCTAAAAGTCCTAGGGATAGACAGAACATTCTTAAAGCAAATAACTCAGCAGCAGAAATTTGTAAAAACAGTAAGGGAAGGACTTAAAGCTACGCATGCTGAGCAATTTAAGAGACTAATTTAAACTATCAAAGGTGCCTTAAGACACTCATCCAGCATGCTTATAGATAGGCTATATAAGGTAGTCAAGACAGCAGCAAAAGAACAAAATTAAAACAGAACCAGCCTAGCTAATCAGTCAATAAAAAACATGCACTAACTAACAAAAATTGCGGATTCCGCAATAATTTCGCAATGAATATACAGGGCAGATATATCAGTAAGCAGCCCCTTTTGCATGCTATCTCAAGTCATCTCAGCTATACAAAAAGGAAACTAAAACATCCTACCTATTCAGATACCATCTAACTATACTAAGCTATTCTAAACAACCAAAATAAAAACTAAAGACAGATCAAATATTGATTCAAAATAACAGAATTCACACAGTTTAACGAAAAGCAGAGATTTTTTTTCTTATTCAAAGAGGGAACAGAAATACTCCCTTTAGTGCTCTTCAAACTAGCACTCAGACGTCCTCATCATCATCCCTCCGTGCTCGTGGAGGTGTCCATGGCTTCAGTAGGTCAGTGGGGAAGGCAGGGAAAATGCAGCCCAACTGATCTGCAACGTCCTTATCCCTTGCTTGAGCATACTCAGCCCATTGCGCCATCTTCTTCTGAAGGTCCATCAGGCAGGCCATGGAGAGAGATTGAGCTGCAGCCAGGCCGTCTAACTCAAACTCCATATTCCCTTTTCTTCGCATCCGCAAGGCTGTGGGCAACTCCAAATGCCCTGTGTAGGCCAGCTGCCTCTCCATTCTCTAAATTGGCACACCTGCACGAAGGCACAGCTTAGTAATGGTGTTTGGAAAGAAAAGAGGACCCTTACCTTTCTTGGCACAGTCTGTTATGGAGGCTGCTATAACCTTCCCAACATTGATCGTGAGGCCCCTCATGATCGCATATACCAGCAGCGATCTTCCTTGATTAAGGGTCGCACTCATCAGAGTGTGCTTCCCATTGCGCGAGATCGTCCAAGCTGCCTCAGGTTGGCCGATGATACGCAGTGCTTCCTCCAGGACAGCCTCAGTGGGAGCGTTAATGATCCGCGCATAGTCAGTATGTTTTTGCCCCTTGAGACCATAGGCCTCATTGATCGCCTTGGCTGAGAAGTCAACCTCCAGCCCCCTCACCGTCGACAGGCCATCCTCAGGGTGCGTCAGATTGGCATAGAAGTCGTACACCATGCTGGAGTAGGCGGGGATGGGCGGTCTGCACAGCTCTTCCCAACCGTGGTTGGTGATCCCTGCGCGCAAGAATTGCGGCAGGTCTGCCAATGCATTCAGGAACCCCTTCTCGTGGAGTAGGTCCCTCTTCCTCAGTTCAGTGCCCCGTGATTCGGCGTCTGAGGACATATACCTCACAGATTGAGGCTCATCTTCGGGGTATAATTTGGCTTTCCCCTTTTCCTTGGCCTTGGCTGATTCAGCAGCCTCGATCTTTAGCTTTTTCAAAGAAGGCTCACTGCTGACCTTCTTCTTCTTGGATTTCTTTGAATCTTTTGGCCATTTGGCCTTGACAACCTTGGGGGCTTTCTTCCTCAGCCGTGCCCTGGTGGTGATCTGTTGGAGACAGTCCCCAATGTTTCATCCATCGAATCTCCCCCCTTTGCTGGGCTATCAGGGCTGACTTCCCTCAAAGGAGAGAAAACCTCTTCTTCCCCAGCTGTTTCTTCGCCCGGCGCTGATTCTTGATGTTCTTCACTTGGAATGTCAGGCTCGGGCGTTGGCGATGATGGCGATGCCTCAGGGCTCTGCGGCGGTGGAGATTGTTCAGAGCTCTGTGGACATGGAGAAGGCTCGGGGCTTTGCGCTGGTGGAGATGGTTCAGGGCTCTGTCTGGCCGTCTCGTAGGATGGACGGCCACTTCCTTGACTCTCCACAGTGGGAGTCTTTTCCTTGATCGGTGCGTCCCCAATCTCCATCGTCCATTTTCTTTTCTTGGGCGTGCCCACTGGTTCAGACGGCCCAGCAGGAATTTCCGTCACCACCTTCCACTTCTTCTTGCGTACAGGAAGCTTAGAAGGTCGTTCAGGGCGTGCAGCTTCGGCCTCATCTAAGGCAAGGAGTGCCTCTCTCGCAGCTACCTCTGCTTCAGTGGCCTTCTTCTTGGACGGAAATCTCTCAGCCCGTGTAAGCACCATCGTGGAATCGAAGAGAACTGAGAATAGGAATTGCAGAGGAAGAAGAAGATAGATTTCTTGAACTCCAACGAATGAAGGAAGCGTACGGGCCACAGCTATTCAAACGGCTATTTGTAATGATGTGAATCCCAACGGCTATTTCTGTTGCGGTTTCAGCAAATCCACCGCAATTAAATGGCCGTTGGAGATTTTTCTTGATTTAAATGCCAAGATTCTCTCAACTTAATCTTTGATTCGGCCCGATATCTTCCCCGATTCTTTACCCTTGATTCATCTCCTTGATTTCCTCTTTTGATCCCCTATTAAAAGAAATAAAATTAACATCAAATTCGTAGTGAAAATCACACATAAACATACACAAATAACAACCGAAAAAACAGCAAAAAATAAACTAAGGCATAGCCTCGCATGGACGAGCACAGTAATCACTCGTCTTCTCTCGGTCATATTTTCAAGCTTCAGATAAGAGGAAGGCCGAGAGAGTCTTCACATCTCCTTCCTCATAATAATGCTTCAATCGTGCACCATTAACCATGAACGGTTGCCCGTGCTGCAGGTTCCTAATCTCAATTGCACCATGAACAAACACGTTAGTTATAACAAAAGGACCTGACCATCTGGACTTAAGTTTGCCTGGAAATAATCTCAACCTTGAGTTAAATAACAAGACATGCTGGCCTTTCTTAAAATCCTTAATCCTAAGTCTACTGTCATGCCAAATTTTAGTCTTTTCCTTATACATTTTGGCATTTTCATAGGACATATGTCTCAGCTCATCAAGCTCATGTAATTGCAGAGACCGCAATGTTCCCGCATCGGTCACGCAATAATTCAGCTCTTTTAGGGCCCAAAATGCTTTAATTTCCAACTCGAATGGTAAGTGACATGCTTTGCCATACACAAGTCTATAAGGAGACATACCTAGGGGTGTCTTATATGCAGTCCTATATGCCCAAAGTGCATCCTCGAGTTTAAACGACCAATCTTTTCTATTGGGTTTGACCACTTTTTCGAGTATGTTTTTAATCTCCCTATTTGATATTTCAGCTTGTCCATTCGAATGTGGGTGATAAGGGGTGGCTACTCTATGTCTAACATTGTATTTAGCCAACACTTTTTCCATAGCTTTATTAATAAAGTGTGTCCCTTCATCACTAATTATAGCACGGGGTGTACCAAACCTAGTAAAGATATGTCTATTAAGGAACTTAATGACTGTTTTGGCATCGTTGGTTGGACATTCTATGGCTTCTACCCATTTAGACACATAGTCTACAGCTACAAGTATGTAAAGGTTACCTGCTGATGGGGGAAATGGTCCCATGAAGTCAATGCCCCACACATCAAAGAGCTCCAACTCTAAGATGTAAGTGAGAGGCATCTCGTCCTTCCGACTGAGGTTGTGTTCTCTGGCATTCATTGCAGCTGTGTGCATGATCGTGGGCATCCTTAAAGATCGTGGGCCAATAGTAGCCACTCAGGAACACCTTTGCAGCTGTTCTTTGGCCACCAAAGTGTCCACCATAGGGAGATGTATGGCAGTGCTGTAGCACAGACTTCGCTTCAGCAGCCGACACACACTTCCTTAGCAAACCGTCTGCACATGTCTTGTAGAGTGTAGGATCATCCCATATGAACTTCCTAGCTTCATGTAGGAACCTCTTCTTTTCTTGTCCTCCCTTGAAAGTTGGTAGTACCTGCGAGGCAAGGAAGTTAGCAATATCAGCAAACCAAGGTTCCTCATCGTTATCCCGATGTGCTAATACAAAGACATGTTCATCGATAAAGGCATCAGAAATTGCGGTTTCCGCAATTTTATCGCAATTATGCTGCAATCTAGAAAGATGATCCGCAACCACATTTTCGCATCCTTTCTTATCTCTAATGTCTAGATCAAACTCCTGTAGCATCAACACCCATCTAATTAACCTAGGTTTAGCATCAGCCTTCCTCATAAGGTACTTTAGTGCAGAATGATCGGTGTACACGATTGTCCTAGTGCCTACAATGTAATTCCTGAACTTCTCGCAGCCAAATACTACAGCTAGCATTTCCTTTTCCGTGGTTGTGTAATTACATTGTGCCTCATTAAGTGTCTTACTAGCATAGTATACAGGGTGTGTTAGTTTGTCAATCTTTTGTCCTAGCATAACCCCTACTGCATAGTCACTCGCATCACACAACATCTCAAATGGGAGGTCCCAATTTGGTCCTACTATAATAGGTGCTCTGACTAATGCTTCCTTAAGGGTTGTCCAGGCTAAGAAACATTCTTTTGAGAAGATAAATGGCTTATTCAGCTCTAGAAGCTCACACAAAGGCTTGGAGATTTTGGAGAAGTTCTTAATGAACCTTCTATAGAAACCTGCGTGTCCTAAGAAACTTCTAATGGCTTTCACATTCTGCGGTTCCACTAACTTCTCTATTATCTCAATCTTGGCCCTATCGACCTCTACTCCTGCTCTAGACACTCTATGACCTAGGACTATCCCTTCTTCCACCATAAAGTGGCATTTCTCCCAATTAAGGACTAGGTTGGTCTCCTCACACCTAGCCAGGACTTGTCCTAAGTTCTCTAAACAGTTTGTAAATGAATCACCAAAGACTGAGAAGTCATCCATAAATATCTCTATCATGGATTCATCTAAGTCAGAGAAGATAGCCAACATGCACCTTTGGAACGTTGCTGGTGCATTGCATAAGCCAAAAGGCATTCTGCGAAAAGTAAATGTTCCAAAGGGACAGGTGAAGGTTGTCTTCTCCTGGTCCACAGGGTCTATGGTGATTTGGTTATATCCAGAATAACCATCTAGAAAACACTAATAAGCTCTACCAGTTATCCTATCTAATATTTGGTCTATAAATGGTAAAGGAAAGTGATCTTTTTTTGTTTCTTTATTCAATTTTCTATAGTCCATACAGACTCTCCATCCTGTAATAGTTCTAGTTGGAATCAGTTCATTGCTCTCATTCACTACTACAGTCATCCCCCCCTTCTTAGGTACACATTTTATTGGACTCACCCACTGACTACTAGCTATAGGGAAGATTACACCCTCATCTAACCATTTTATTATCTCTTTTTTAACTACCTCTTTCATAGAGGGGTTTAGCCTACGTTGGTGATCTACTCGGGGTGTATGCTCTTCTTCTAATATTATCTTATGCATGCATTAAGAAGGGCTAATACCTCTAATTTCAGCAATCGTCCATGCAATAGCCTTTTTATGTTGCTTAAGCAATAATATTAACTCAATTTCATGCTTTGCACTCAGTTTGGACGAAATAATAACAGGCAGAGTATCATCACTTCCTAGATATGCATACTTAAGATGTTCAGGCAGTGGTTTTAATTCTAAGATAGGTGGATGCTCAATGGATGGTTTCAATGGATTCATGGATCTTTCAGTCAAATCACTAGTCATACAAACATGCTGAGGTTTATTGTTACGTCTCCAAAAGTGACCTTTTTAGGGCTTAATTAGCTTAGAAAGATGTTCACTCTTAGGTGTTTTTGATAGCATTTAGCCTAAACCTATGCTTAAATATGAGAATTAGAAGAAGGTAGCTAAATTAGGACTTATGTACAATAGGAAAGAAAAGGGTTGAAAACCGAAGGAAAAGAATGAAAAACAAGCGTTGCGAAAGCATTGCGGAAACATTGCGGTTCCCGCAATGTTTCAAGTGAAAACCGTAAGTTGACTGATCTTTTTCTGTTAATTTCCGTTATTTCAGAGATTCGTTCTTTCTCCTCCATCCATTCTGAAGTACGACGTTGAAGATTGATGGTTCTCCTTGGCCCAAATGCACCTGCAGATTACTATAAATAGGGGTCAAAGTCGAGGGTTCAAGTATCATCCGAAAGCGTAGAAGTCTTCTCGCAGTCCATCTTTTCTCCTGTTTTTCTTTGCCGTCTGCTGGTTTGCGAAGCTCAGCTGTTGGAATCGATAATCTAATAGGAAGGAGAGGAGATTCTTCTTCTCTCCCGATTGGATTCATCCAAGCAAGGCTGACTTTTCTCATCCTTTATTCGAGGCGGCTGCAACGAGACATTCAAGCTTGCTTTACTGTTTTCTGTTCTTTATTTCCATTTTCCAACTCTGTCTTGTGTTGTTTCTGTTCTTGTGGCTAATTTAGTTCATTTCGTTGTGTTCTGTCTTTCTGTTCTTTACTTTAAGTATCTCTTATGTTCATTCAAACAATCAATTAATCAAACATAAAGTTCAGTATTCACAGTTTCTCGCCTTTGCATTCTACTGTTTTCCCTTGCTGTTTTAAGCACATTTTCCTTCTAAGCATGACTATCTTATCCTTTAGTTCTGTTCTCCTTATATCCATGAGTAACTAAGTCACTTAGGGGCATGCTAATGACAACATTATAGGCTAAAAAACGTGAATCAAGCATGTAGGATAGCTCTCGAAGCATTGATTGTATGTAAGCTTCATTCCACGGGCAATTTCGATTGGCCATCCATTTTGTCCAAAGAACTCCTAACCTCTGGAAGGAGTAAGAGTTCAGAGTCATACTATCATGCTAGCCTTTCAAGGTAACCAGGAAACGGCCTAGGAATAGGCGTTTCCCTAGTACAAACCATATCTTTCTGCCTTAACAAGATGCTTAAGACCTTACTTTGAGTTGAGTAAACTAAAGAATCTAATGCATGGAATCGGACGATACATGAGATTGAGATAATTTGATGCATAGAGAGTAGATCCAGTGCTTGAGAATCGTATAAAAATGCCTATAGGATAGTCTTTAGTAGCCCTTAATTCACCCATTTACACACTTTCGCTGTTATTTAATTGCGGTAGAATTGCTGTCTCCGCAATTCTGCTTAAGTTAAAATTCTGTTTAGCTGTCTTTGCCTTCATTTATTAATTTCGTTTCTTTTCATTTGAGCTTAGATTTCACTTGTTCTCGTTGATGTTACTACCCTTTACACATTCAGCAAAAATTAGATAATTAAAAACCAATTTTACCCCATCAAATCCACCCCTTCTTTCTTAACAAAACACTTCGCGAATAGCTAAAAATAAATCTCTGTGGGAAAACGAATGAAATATACTTACTACTTGCTATAAGATCATGTATGCTTGCATGTTCTGAGTGCTCTATCTCTTTTATTGCCTAATTATTTCAACACATTGAGCACGCAACAAGTTTTTGGCGCCGCTGCCGGGGATTTATTTTAGTGAAAACGAAGTTAGTTAAGTTTGAAACACAAAGTTTACTGTCAATTGGAACTAATCTAGGTTCATTTCTTTTGCAGGTACTAGTTGGGTTAGTTTATGAGTGAGCATTCAAGTAGTGATCTAGAGTTCAATCCTGAGCCCGAGAGACTATTTAGAGCCAGAAATAAAGCCAAGAAACGTCTTTTTAACCAACCCTCTATACCTCAAGTAATTGCGGGAACCTCAATTCCTCCGCAAGAATTTCAAGAAGAAATGGCTGGAATAATTCCAAATCCGGTACCTGTCACTCGCAATCCCATCGAAATAGCGAATGACAAAAATAGTGCCATCCTTTCATATTTAGTTCCTATGCCTGGGGAGCTGAACCCCAGCATAATCCGTCCTGAAATCACTGCCAACTCATTCGAGTTAAAACCAGTGATGTTCCAAATGTTGTCCACTGTGGGACAATTCTTTGGAGTGGAAAATGAGGACCCCCACAACCATCTTAGAAACTTCTTAGGAGTCAGTGATACTTTCATCATTCCTGGAGTTTCTCAAGAAGCCTTGAGGCTATACTTGTTCCCTTATTCTTTGAGGGACAAAGCCAAAACGTGGTTAAACTCATTACCCTCTGGATCTGTCCTTAATTGGACAGATTTAGCAGAGAAATTCCTAGTCAAATACTTCCCACCTGATAGGAATTCTACCTTTCGTGATGACATAGTTAAATTCAAACAAGCTGATAATGAATCTCTTCACGAAGCTTGGACAAGGTTCAAAGATCATCTTCTTAAATGTCCACATCATGGCATCCCATGGTGTATCCAAATTGAGGTCTTTTTCAAAGGATGCAATCCCAGCACTAGACAAGTCTTAAACTCATCCGTTGGAGGCTCCATGTTGTCCAAGAGTTACAACGAAGCCTATGAGATCTTGGAGAAGATCTCAGCATCTCACTGTAGGTGGTCAGATGATCCTGTTGAGCAACCTAGAGCTCAAGACAAGGATGCTCTAAGTGCAATGAGCAGCCAAATAAATGCCCTGACCAACCTAGTCAAGCAAATGGCTCAAACCAATCTCCAAACAAGTGTCAACACCGCTACCGCCATGTCAATGGGCACCCAACCAAGTCAAGGTGAGACACTCATATGTGGATTCTGTGGGGAAGGGCACTTGTATGAATACTGCCCTGGGAATCCAGCCTCAGTCTGCTACATTGGAAGCCAGCAGCAGCCTAGGAACAACCCCTATTCCAATACTTACAACCCTGGTTGGAGGAACCACCCAAACCTGTCATGGGGTGGCCAACAAAATACTAACCAAAATCCTAACCAACCTAGACCGAGTGGAACACCTGGTTTCACTCCCCAACATAACCAATCAATGTATCAAAAACCATACAACCAACCTGTAGGATCTTCTGTAGAAAACTTACTCAAGGAATACATAGCTAAGAATGATGCTACTCTTCAAAGCCAGCAAGCTACTCTTAGGAGCCTAGAGAACGAAATAGGCCAATTGGCCAATGAACTCAAGAGTAGGCCCCAAGGTAGACTCCCTGCTGACACCGAGGTGCCAAGGAGAGATGGTAAAGAACAAGTTCAAGCAATTGAACTTAGAAGTGGTAGACCCTTGGTGAGCAACACAAAGGACACACCAAAGAGAGTAGAGAACACTGAGTCTAGTGCTCCACTGGAGTCTCTGCCAAACCAAGGTCCACCACCAACTAGCACATCAGGAGCCAGGCTAGAGCCAATTATTGAGGAGATAGAAGAAATTCCAAGGCCTCCACCTATCCTAAGGCGCCCTGACGTGCCTGCATATGTGCCACCACCTCCATATCCTCGAAGGCTTAAGAAGAAGCAGGAACAGGAAGTGCATTTTAATAAATTCTTAGAAATTCTTAAGCAAGTGCATGTCAACATTCCTTTTGTAGAAGTTTTACAGTCTATGCCTTCCTATGTAAAGTTTTTGAAAGATATTATTACTAACAAAAAAATAATTGGTGAGTTTGAAACAGTAAACCTCACTGAGGAGTGCAGTGCCATACTCCAAAACAAGTTGCCCAAGAAGGAGAAGGATCCTGGTTCCTTCACCTTACCTGTAGAACTTGGAGGCAAGCACGTGGGCAGAGCGCTTTGTGACCTGGGCGCCAGCATAAACCTCATGCCCCTATCACTATTCCGCCAGCTAGGAATAGGAGAAGCACGTCCAACCACTGTCACTTTACAATTAGCAGACAGATCCATTGCATACCCAGAAGGTAAGATTGAGGATATTTTAGTAAAGGTTGACAAGTTTATTTTCCTTGCAGATTTCATTATCCTGGATTATGAAGCAGACAAGGAGGTCCCCATCCTGTTAGGCAGACCATTTCTAGCCACAGGTAGGGCACTGATAGACGTCCAAAAAGGTGAGCTTACTATGAGGGTTCATGATGAAGAGGTGAAATTTAGTGTGTATAAAGCTTTAAGGTACCCCTCTGACCTTGAATCCTGTGCTAGCATGGACGTTGTAGACTCTTTAATGGAAGAACAATTGGAGCATGTATTATTAACCAAGCATGCCAATGAATATGTAGGATTAGAATTAACTGACTTAAACATAGCTGAGATAATGGACATATCTGTAAATAACCCTCAGCATGTTTGTATGAATATTGACTTAACTGATAGAGCCTTAAATCCTTTAAAGCCATCCATTGAGCATCCACCTGTATTAGAATTAAAGCCACTCCCCACTCACCTCAAGTATGCATATTTAGGGAGTAATGAAACTCTGCCTGTTATCATTTCTTCTAAATTAAGTGAAAAGCATGAGGTTGAACTGATATTACTGCTTAAGCAACATAGGAAGGCTATTGCATGGACTATTGCTGATATTAGAGGCATTAGCCCTTCTTATTGCATGCATAAGATTATACTAGAGGAAGAGCACACACCTAGAGTAGATCACCAACGTAGGCTGAATCCCTCTATGAAAGAGGTAGTTAAGAAAGAAATAATAAAATGGTTAGATGCTGGTGTGATCTTCCCCATAGCTAGTAGTCAGTGGGTGAGCCCTATACAATGTGTACCTAAAAAGGGTGGGATGACTGTGGTAGTCAATGAGAACAATGAACTAATTCCAACTAGGACTATCACAGGATGGAGAGTATGTATGGATTATAGGAAGCTAAATAAAGAGACCAAAAAAGACCATTTCCCTCTACCATTTATTGACCAAATGTTAGACAGAATAGCTGGTAGAGCCTACTACTGTTTCTTAGACGGTTATTCAGGGTATAACCAGATCACTATAGACCCTAAGGATCAAGAGAAGACCACCTTCACTTGCCCTTTTGGAACTTTTGCCTTTCGCAGAATGCCTTTTGGCTTATGCAATGCACCGGCAACTTTCCAAAGGTGCATGTTGGCAATCTTCTCTGATTTGGATGAGTCCATGATAGAGATATTCATGGATGATTTCTCAGTCTTTGGGGATTCCTTTACCAACTGTCTAGAGAATTTAGGACAAGTCCTGGCTAGATGTGAAGAGACTAACTTAGTCCTTAATTGGGAGAAGTGTCACTTCATGGTAGATGAGGGGATTGTCTTAGGTCATAGAGTGTCAAGGGCAGGTGTAGAAGTTGACAGGGCAAAGATAGAAATCATAGAGAAGTTGGTAGAGCCTCAGAATGTCAAGGCCATTAGGAGTTTCTTAGGGCATGCTGGTTTCTACAGAAGGTTCATTAAGGACTTTTCCAAGATAGCCAAGCCTCTGTGTGAGCTTCTAGAAATAAATATGCCATTCATCTTCTCTAAGGAATGTGTAGTAGCTTGGACAACCCTTAAGAAAGCGCTAGTCACAGCACCTATTATAGTAGGGCCAGACTGGGATCTCCCATTTGAGATGTTATGTGATGCTAGTGATTATGCTGTAGGGGTCATGTTAGGACAGAAGATTGACAAGCTAACACACCCTGTCTATTATGCTAGTAAAACCTTGAATGAGGCTCAATGTAATTATACAACTACTGAGAAAGAGATGCTTGCTGTAGTGTTCGCTTGTGAGAAATTCAGAAACTATATTGTAGGCACTAGGACAATTGTGTACACTGACCATTCTGCCTTGAAATATCTTATGAGGAAGGCTGATGTTAAGCCTAGGTTGATTAGGTGGGTGTTATTGCTGCAGGAATTTGATTTGGACATTCGAGACAAGAAAGGATGTGAAAATGTGGTTGCGGATCACCTTTCTCGATTACAGCACAATTGCGAAAACATTGCGGAGGCCGCAATTTCTGATGCTTTCATTGATGAACATATCTTTGTTTTGACTCATTGTGATAACGATGAGGAACCTTGGTTTGCTGACATTGTTAACTTCCTTGCATCACAGGTGTTACCAGCTCTCAAGGGAGGACAAGAGAAGAAGAGGTTCCTTCATGAAGCAAGGAAATTCATCTGGGATGACCCCACACTTTACAGAACCTGTGCTGACGGCTTGCTAAGGAAGTGTGTTTCAGCTGCTGAAGCGAAGTCTGTGCTGCAGCACTGTCACATAGCTCCTTATGGTGGACACTTTGGTGGCCAAAGAACAGCTGCGAAGGTATTTCAGAGTGGCTACTATTGGCCAACGATCTTCAAGGATGCCCACAACTATGCCCACAGCTGCGATGAATGCCAAAGAACAGGTAACCTCAGTCGAAAGGATGAGATGCCCCTCACCTACATCTTAGAGTTGGAGCTCTTTGATGTGTGGGGCATTGACTTCATGGGGCCATTCCCTCCATCATCAGGTAACCTTTACATTTTGGTAGCAGTAGACTACGTATCCAAGTGGGTAGAGGCCATAGCATGTCCCAATAATGATGCCAAAACAGTTATAAAATTCTTGCATAGGCACATTTTTACTAGGTTTGGGACACCTCGGGCTGTCATTAGTGATGAGGGGACACATTTCATTAATAAGGCTATGGAGAGAGTGTTGGCTAAGTATAACATTAGACATAGAGTAGCCACTCCCTATCACCCACACTCGAATGGACAGGCTGAAATTTCGAATAGGGAGATTAAGAACATCCTAGAAAAAGTGGTCAAACCTAATAGGAAAGACTGGTCCTTTAAGCTTGAGGATGCACTTTGGGCGTATAGGACAGCATATAAGACACCTCTAGGTATGTCTCCTTACAGGCTTGTATATGGTAAAGCTTGTCATCTTCCATTTGAGTTAGAAATTAAGGCATTTTGGGCACTAAAGGAGTTGAATTATTGCGTGACTGATGCGGGAACGTTGCGGTCTTTGCAATTACATGAGCTTGATGAGCTTAGGAAAATGTCTTATGAAAATGCCAAAATGTATAAGGAAAAGACCAAGATTTGGCACGATAGTAGACTTAGAGTTAAGGACTTTAAGACGGGTCAGCTTGTATTGTTGTTTAACTCACGGTTTAAACTATTTCCAGGGAAACTTAAGTCGAGGTGGTCAGGTCCATTTGTGATTACTAATGTGTTTGTTCATGGTGCCATAGAGATAAAGAACTTGCAGCAAGGCCAACCATTCATGGTTAATGGTGCAAGATTGAAGCACTACTATGAGGAAGGAGATGTGAAGACTCTCTCGGCCTTCCTCTTGACTGAAGCGTGACAATGAAAACGAGAGAGGACGAGTGATTGCTGTGCTCGTCGACATAAGGCTCATGCCTTAGTTTATTTTTTTGCGATTTTCCGGTTATCATTTGTGTATAAGTTTGTATGATTTTAATTGCGAATTTGATGTTGCTTTTATTTCTTTTTGTAGGGAATCGAAAGAGGGAATCAAGGAGAGTAATTCCAGCTTTAAAAATCAAGAAAAGATTGAGCCAAATAAAAGATACGGACGAGCAAAGATTGACATTTAGATGAAAAAAAAATCCCTAAAATTGCGCTGGATTTGCAGGATCCGCAAAATATAGCCGTTGGGATTTATCCGTTTCCTTTATATCCGTTAGAAGACGCTCGATCTGTACGATTCTCCCACTCTCTGAATTCCAAGAAAACTGCGATTCTCTTCATCTTTGATTCTTCTCTCCAAATCTCCAAGACTCAACAATGGTGTTCACAAGGGCTGAAAGATCTGCAGCCAAGAAGAGGGCTGACGACGCTGAAACGGCTGCAAGAGACGCACTGCTTGCCTTGGCTGAGGCTGACACTGCGCGAACTGAACGCTTACCCAAGCTTCCGATTCGCAAGAAGAAGTGGAAGGTTGTCTCTGAGATACCTGCTGGACCCTCTGAACCAGCAGGCACACCCAAGAAGCGTAGGTGGAGTCTAGCGGTGGCCGCTGAACCGAGCAAAGAAAAGACTCCCTCTGTGGAGAGTCAAGAAACTGAACGTGTGTCCCACGATTCAGCCAAGAGGAGTGCCTCGCCACCTGCACCACCAGCGCACAGCTCTTCCCCATCACCGCCAGCGCCGAGCCCTGAGCAGCCGTCTTCACCACAGAGTTCTGCACAGACACCTACAGCAGAGCAAACAACCACGCCGTCGCACACTTCCCCACGGCCTGACCCTGAATTCCCATATGGGGAGTACCAAGAATCAACGCAGGGCAGTGGGGAAGGTGAGGAAGAGGAGGTTTTCTCTCATGTGAGGGAAGCTAGCCCAGTGAGTCTGTCGCAGCAGGATGATTCCATGGAAGAGACGCTGGGGGCGTGCCTCCAGCAGATCACCATCGAGGCAAAGCTCAAGAAGAAGAAGAAGGCCAAGATTATCAAGGCCAAGCGATCCAAGAAGCTGAAAAAGAAGAAGGCTAAAAGGGCGCCTTCATCAGAGAAGGAGAGCACTGAGCCATCGCTCAAAAGACTCAAGGTTGAGGCTGCAGAGTCAGCCAAGCCAGCAGACAAAGGGAAGGCCAAGCTCTACCCTGAAGATGAGCCTCAGTCAGTGAGGTATGTGTCCTCTGACGCTGAGTCCAGGGGCGTTGAGCTGAGGAAGAGGGAGTTGCTGCACGAGAAAGGCTTCCTCGACAGACCTGCTGACCTGCCGCAGTTCTTGCGCGCAGGAATTATAAATCACAGCTGGGAAGAGTTGTGCAGGCCACCCAATCCAGCTTACACGAGTATGGTATACGACTTCTACGCCAACCTGCGAAACTCTGAGGAGGGGCTTTCTGTGGTTAGGGGAGTAGAGGTGGACTACTCAGCAAAAGCCATCAACGAAGCTTATGGCCTCAAGGGCCAAAGACATACTGACTATGCGAGGATCGTTGATGAGCCTACTGAGGCAGTGCTGGAGGAGGCCATTCGAACCATTGGCCAGCCTGAAGCAGCGTGGACTGTATCATGCAATGGGAGGCACACCCTCATGAGTGCCAACCTCACAGCAAAGGCAGCTGTATGGTTTGCCTTTGTAAGGAGGAAGCTGTCCCCTGTGACCCATGAGACGACCATCAACCAGAGCAGGTCGCTGCTGGTCTATGCCATCATGCGAGGTCTCACGATCAACGTGGGTGAAATCATGTCAGCCGCCATTGCTGAGTGCGCCAAAAAAGGTAAGGGACCATTGTTTTTCCCTAACACCATAACCAAACTATGTTTGCTTGCAGGAGTCCCTATTGAGCGAATGGAGCAGCAGATGGCTTACACAGGCCACTTGGAGCTGCCTGCTAGCTTGAGGCTGAAGAGGAAGGGGAATATGGAGTTCGAACTGGATAGGCTGGCTGCTGATCAGTCACTATCCATGGCATGCCTGATGGATATGCAGAGGAGGATGGCTCAATGGGCCACTTACGCGCAGGCACGGGACAAGGAGGTTGCAGACCAACTTGGGTGCATCTTCCCTGACTTCCCTACAAATCTCATGACTCCATGGGTGCCTCCACGACCACGACAACCTGATGAGGATGAAGACATTTGAGTGCTAGTTTGAATTGCACTGAAGGGAGTATTGCTGTTCCCTTAGAATTAGAAAAATAAAAAAAAATCTGCTTTCTGATAAACCATGTGAATTATGCTGTTTTTAGTACAATTTTGATCTGTTTTAGTTGCTTAGTTTTATGTTCTTAAAAGTGCTTAGTATAGCCTGTTGTTAGCTGACTAGGTAGGATAGTTTAGTTTTATTTTTAGAGAGCTTGAATGACTGGAAAAAGCATGCTTTGGGGCCTTAATCACTGTTATATCTGCCCTGACTTGATTGCGAAATAATTGCGGTACCCGCAATTTTTATTACTGAAAGCATGTTTTGGACTGTCTATTTAGCTAGGCTGTGATCTGTTTAAATTCCATCTTTTGCTGCTATCATGACTACCTTATATAGCTTATCTAAAAGCATGCTGGATGAGTGTCATAGGACATCTTTTGATAGTTTAAATTAACCTCTAAAAAGCTCAGCATGCACAGCTTTAAGACCTTATCTGTCTGTTGTTTTTTCAAATTCCTGCTGCTGTGATATTTTCTTTTAGAATGTTCTGTCTATGCCTAGGTGTTTTAGATTCTCTTTGTTTTACCTTAGACTAGATGCTTCTAGGACAAGTTTGGGGGTGTGCCACCTCAGACACTCATTGGGGACAATGAGTAGTTTAAGTTTGGGGGAGGCCACCCTAGGCCTAGGAACATTCCTCTCTCCCTTAGAAACATAAGCATTCTTCTTCTCCTTTACAAAAAAAAAAAAAAAAAATGAACTGAAAAAAAAATGAAGAATAGAATAAAGAAGGGAGTCTCTCTCAGGTTGCTGAGTAATCAGTGCCAAGTGTGTAACCCACAAGTGGCATTGCATCAAAAGGCAACCAAAGGAAAGGCTCCACCTAAGAAAGAAGAAAAAGAAGAAGCAGGGAAGAAGAATGTATACCTAGGAGTTGCAACTTTGTGGCTTAGATGTCCTATTTAAAAAGAACTCTGATCCTCAAATTAGCTAGGCACAAAGTTGTAACTTGTAGGGTTGTTTAGGGAGATGAGTGTTTATCCAATGTAGTGATGCCAGGGTTTAAGTTGTTCTCTAAAAGTACTACTGTCACCGTTAATACTAAGACTGGGATGACTCTAAGGAATCCTAGACACATTAAAAATAAAGCTAGAAGCATGTACTGAGTCTGAGGTAAAGCTAGGCAGAATTTGAAACCTTAGGGATAGTGGCATGATATGACAAAAGCAAATAGATCAGTTGTAGGGAGTTAATGAAAACAGAAGGAGTGTTAGGCAGGCGAAGTGAGAAAAAGCTAGATAAGAGGGTAGTTTTAAGCTTAGAAGTGTGTCACAGGACAGCAGTGCTATAGATAGGGATATAGGGGAGTTAGTAAGTGGTTAAAGAAGAAGAAACAGCAGCCTAGGAAAGTCCTTAGATTGCTTGAGGACAAGCAAAACCTTAAGTTTGGGGGTGTGTTACGTCTCCAAAAGTGACCTTTTTAGGGCTTAATTAGCTTAGAAAGATGTTCACTCTTAGGTGTTTTTGATAGCATTTAGCCTAAACCTATGCTTAAATATGAGAATTAGAAGAAGGTAGCTAAATTAGGACTTATGTACAATAGGAAAGAAAAGGGTTGAAAACCGAAGGAAAAGAATGAAAAACAAGCGTTGCGAAAGCATTGCGGAAACATTGCGGTTCCCGCAATGTTTCAAGTGAAAACCGTAAGTTGACTGATCTTTTTCTGTTAATTTCCGTTATTTCAGGGATTCGTTCTTTCTCCTCCATCCATTCTGAAGTACGACGTTGAAGATTGATGGTTCTCCTTGGCACAAATGCACCTGCAGATTACTATAAATAGGGGTCAAAGTCGAGGGTTCAAGTATCATCCGAAAGCGTAGAAGTCTTCTCGCAGTCCATCTTTTCTCCTGTTTTTCTTTGCCGTCTGCTGGTTTGCGAAGCTCAGCTGTTGGAATCGATAATCTAATAGGAAGGAGAGGAGATTCTTCTTCTCTCCCGATTGGATTCATCCAAGCAAGGCTGACTTTTCTCATCCTTCATTCGAGGCGGCTGCAACGAGACATTCAAGCTTGCTTTACTGTTTTCTGTTCTTTATTTCCATTTTCCAACTCTGTCTTGTGTTGTTTCTGTTCTTGTGGCTAATTTAGTTCATTTCGTTGTGTTCTGTCTTTCTGTTCTTTACTTTAAGTATCTCTTATGTTCATTCAAACAATCAATTAATCAAACATAAAGTTCAGTATTCACAGTTTCTCGCCTTTGCATTCTACTGTTTTCCCTTGCTGTTTTAAGCACATTTTCCTTCTAAGCATGACTATCTTATCCTTTAGTTCTGTTCTCCTTATATCCATGAGTAACTAAGTCACTTAGGGGCATGCAAATGACAACATTATAGGCTAAAAAACGTGAATCAAGCATGTAGGATAGCTCTCGAAGCATTGATTGTATGTAAGCTTCATTCCACGGGCAATTTCGATTGGCCATCCATTTTGTCCAAAGAACTCCTAACATCTGGAAGGAGTAAGAGTTCAGAGTCATACTATCATGCTAGCCTTTCAAGGTAACCAGGAAACGGCCTAGGAATAGGCGTTTCCCTAGTACAAACCATATCTTTCTGCCTTAACAAGATGCTTAAGACCTTACTTTGAGTTGAGTAAACTAAAGAATCTAATGCATGGAATCGGACGATACATGAGATTGAGATAATTTGATGCATAGAGAGTAGATCCAGTGCTTGAGAATCGTATAAAAATGCCTATAGGATAGTCATTAGTAGCCCTTAATTCACCCATTTACACACTTTCGCTGTTATTTAATTGCGGTAGAATTGCTGTCTCCGCAATTCTGCTTAAGTTAAAATTCTGTTTAGCTGTCTTTGCCTTCATTTATTAATTTCGTTTCTTTTCATTTGAGCTTAGATTTCACTTGTTCTCGTTGATGTTACTACCCTTTACACATTCAGCAAAAATTAGATAATTAAAAACCAATTTTACCCCATCAAATCCACCCCTTCTTTCTTAACAAAACACTTCGCGAATAGCTAAAAATAAATCTCTGTGGGAAAACGAATGAAATATACTTACTACTTGCTATAAGATCATGTATGCTTGCATGTTCTGAGTGCTCTATCTCTTTTATTGCCTAATTATTTCAACACATTGAGCACGCAACATTTATCCACATGTATATCCATTATTTCAGAAATATTTAAGTCAGTTACATCTAATTGACATAATCATTGGCATGCTTAATCAATAACTCATGCTCAAGCTGTTCTTCCATCAGTGAATCTACTATGACCATACTTGCACAAGATTCAGAGTCAGAAGGATACCTCAGTGCTTTAAATACACTAAACTTAACCTCCTCATCATGAACCCTCATGGTGAGCTCACCTTTCTGGACATCAATCAGGGCCCTACCTGTGGCTAGAAATAGTCTGCCTAATAGGATGGGGACCTCCTTGTCTGCTTCATAATCCAGGATGATGAAGTCTGCAAGAAAAATAAACTTGTCAACCTTTACAAGAATATCCTCTATCTTACCTTCAGGGTAGGCTATGGATCTGTCTGCCAATTGCAAGGTGACAGTGGTGGGACGTGCTTCTCCTAATCCTAGCTGGCGGAATAGTGATAGAGGCATGAGGTTTATGCTTGCTCCCAGGTCACAAAGAGCTCTGCCCACGTGCTTGCCTCCCAACTCCACTGGTAAGGTGAAGGAACCAGGATCCTTCTCCTTCTTTGGTAGCTTGTTCTGGAGTATAGCACTGCACTCCTCAGTGAGATTCACGGTTTCAAATTCACCAATAATTTTCTTGTTAGTGATTATATCCTTCAAAAACTTAACATAAGAAGGCATGGATTGCAAAACCTCTACAAATGGTATATTAACATGCACTTGTTTAAGAATTTCTAAAAATTTGTTAAAGTGCACTTCCTGTTCTTGTTTTTTCTTTAGCCTTCTAGGGAATGGAGGTGGTGGCACATATGCAGGCACTTCAGGTTTGCCTCAAGACAGGTGGAGGCCTTGGAATTTCTTCTAATTCCTCTATGATTGGTTCCAGCCTAACCCTTGATGTGCTTGTTGGTGGTTGACCTTGGTTTGGTAGAGAATCCAGTGGAGCACTAGACTCTTCATTCTCTACTCTCTTTGGTGTTTCTCTAGTGTTGCTCACCAATGGTCTTCCACTGCGAAGTCCAATTGCTTGAACCTGCTCTTTACCATCCCTTCTAGGCACCTCAGTGTCAGCAGGCAGTTTACCTTGGGGCCTACTTTTGAGTTCATTGGCTAGTTGCCCTATTTGGTTCTCTAGGCTCCTAAGGGTAGCTTGCTGACTTTGTAGAGTGGCATCATTCTTGGCGATGTACTCATTAAGTAAATTTTCTACAGAAGACCCTATTTGTTGGTTATATGGTTTTTGATACATGGATTGGTTATTTTGGGGTGTGAAACCAAGTGTTCCACTCGGCCTTGGTTGGTTTGGGGCTTGGTTAGTGTTTTGCTGGCCACCCCACGAAAGATTTGGGTGGTTCCTCCAACCAGGATTGTATGTGTTAGAGTAGGGGTTGTTCCTAGGCTGCTGTTGGCTTCCAACATAGCAGACTGAGGCTGGATTCCCAGGGCAGTATTCATACAGGTGCCCTTCCCCACAGAATCCACAGATCAGTGTCTCACCTTGACTTGTTTGTGCCCTCATTGAGATGGCTGCTGCGGTGTTGACACTGGATTGGAGATTGGTTTGAGTCATTTGTTTGACTAGGTTGGTCAGGGCGTTTATTTGGTTGCTCATTGCACTAAGAGCATCCTTGTCTTGAGCTCTCCTAGGCTCAACTGGATCATCTGACCACCTACAGTGAGATGCTGAGATCTTCTCCAAGATCTCATAGGCTTCATTATAGCTTTTCGAAAGCATGGAACCACAAGCTGACGAGTTCAGCACTTTCCTTGTGCTGGGGTTGCATCCTTTGAAGAAGACTTCTATTTGGATACACCATGGGATGCCATGGTGTGGACATTTAAGTAGAAGGTCCTTGAACCTTGTCCAAGCTTCGTGAAGAGACTCATTTTCAGCTTGTTTGAATTTAATTATGTCATCACGAAAGTTTGAATTCCTATCAGGTGGAAAGTATTTGACTAGAAATTTCTCAGCCAGATCTGTCCAATTGACAACTGATCCGGAAGGTAATGAGTTCAACCACGTTTTGGCTTTATCTCTTAATGAGTAAGGGAAGAGGTAAAGCCTCAAGGCTTCTTGGGAAACTCCAGGGATGAGAAATGTATCACTAACTCCTAGGAAGTTTCTTAGATGGTTGTGGGGGTCCTCATTTTCCACTCCAAAGAATTGTCCCACAGTGGACAACATTTGGAACATTACTGGCTTTAACTCGAATGAGTTGGCAGTAATTTCAGGGCGGATTATGCTTGGGTTTAGCTCCCCAGGCATAGGTACTAGGTAGGAGAGGATGGCACTATCCTTGTCATTCGCTATTTCGATGGGATTGCGAGTGGTAGGTACCGGATTTGGGTCTGGTCTTTCCATTTCTTCTTGATAGAATTGCGGAGACTCTGCGGTTTCCGCAATTATTTGAGGTATAGAGGGTTGGTTAAAGAGACGTTTCTTAGCTCTGTTTCTGGCCCTAAGTAATCTCTCAGGCTCAGGATTGAACTCTAAATCGCTACTTGAAGACTCATTCATAAACTAACCCAATGGTACCTGCAAAAGAAATGAAAATAGATCAGCTCCAATAGATATTAAGAATTGTTTTTCTAACTTAACAAACTTCGTTTTCACTAAACTAAATCCCCGGCAGCGGCGCCAAAAACTTGTTGCGTGCTCAATGTTTAAAAGGAATATGCAATGATAGAGCACTCAGAACATGCAAGCATACATGATCTTGTAGCAAGTAATAAGTATTTTTTTCATTCGATTTCCCACAGAGATTTATTCTTAGTTACTCGGGAAGTGTGTTGTTAAGTAAGAATGGGTGGATTAAATGGAGTAGATTTGATTTTAAGGTGCCTAATTACTAAGTAATATGTAGAGGATGCAAGCATGAACAAGTGTAAATAAATACTAAACTCGAATGTAAAGAGAAGAGAAAAATAAACGAAGAGAGAAATGGCTAAGGCAGAATTTTTAACTAAGGGAATTGCGGAAACAGCAATTATACCGCAATGTTCTTAACAGCGAAATGTGTGTAAAGTGTGTAAACAAGGGCTACTAACGACTCCTCTATAGGCTTTTTCCTACGATTCTCAAGCAGTAGATCAACTCACCATGCATCAAACTAACTCATTCTCATGTATCTTCCGATTTCATGCATTAGATTCTTTAGTTTACTCATGTCCAAGTAAGGTCTTAAGCATCTTATTAAAACAGTAAGTTAAGATTTGGCCTAGGAAAACGCCTATTCCTAGGTCGTTTTCTGGCTACCTTGAGAGGCTAGCATGAGTGTATGACTCTGAACTCTTACTCCTTCCAGAGGTTAGGAGTTCTTTGGACAAAATGGATGGCCAATCGAAATTGCCCGTGGGATGAAGCTTACATACAATCAATGCATTCAAGAGTTATCCTACATGCTTGATTCACGTGTTTCTATCTATAGATTTGTCATTAGCATGCCCTTATGTGATTTAGTTACTCATGGATGTAGATGGAATGGGACGAGTAGATTAAGATGACATGCTTAATAGAAAATTAGAGACAAAACAGAAGACAGAAGTGATAAACAGAGAAGGTAAAGAGCTTGCGAAGTAATGGAATTGTGCGTTGATTAACCAATCGTTTGAACTAAACAAATGATGTCTTTGAATAACTGAAGTAAAACAGAAAGCAACGAAATGGAATAGAGTAGCAAACTAAAAGGGAAATAACAACAAACAGCAATGGAAATGGAAAGCTAAGAAAGAAAGCAGTAAATTCAAGCGTGATCACCTCGTCGCAGACGCCTCGGCTGAAGGGAGAGAAAGGCAAGCCTTGCTTCGATGAATCCAATCAGAAGAGAAGATGAATCTTCTCTCCTTCCTATCAGATTGTCGACTCCAACAGCTGAACCTCTCAGACCAACAGACGGAGAAGAGAAAGACTGGGAAAGACTGCGTTTGAACTGGAAGACTACCTCGTTCGAGTGTGTTTCAACCTTCCTCTTTGACCTCCTTTTATAGTATTCTGCAGGTGTGATTGGGTCAAGGAGAACCATCCATTCTCAACGTCGTACTACTACGTGGCTGCAGGAGAAAGAATGAATCCCTGAAAGGTCGGAACAAAACAGAAAATAGTTAGACAACTTACGGATTTCACTTAAAACATTGCGGTTTTAGCAATGTTTCCGCAATGCCTCCGCAATGCACAATTTTCATTCCTTTAACTTCGTTTTTGGATCTTTTTCTTTCCTTTTGTACATAAGTCCTAATTTAGCTTCATTCTTCTAATTCTCATGTATAAGCACAAGTTCAAGCTAAATCCTACCAAGAACACTTACAAAAGCACAACTTTCTAAGGTAAATAAGTCATAAAATAGTCACTTTTGGAGACTTAACACCATGCTAGACTTAGGAGCTTCTGTGAACGTTATGTCTTATGCATTATTCCTTGATTTAAATTTAAATGAACTGCATGAGTGTAACGTGTCTGTCCAGTTGGCTAATGGGTCAAGCATATGTCCTAGAGGGAAAGTAGAGGATGTTCTCGTTAGAGTTGGGGATATGATGTTCCCCGCTGATTTCCTTGTTTTAGACATGAATGAAAAGTCATTGCATGCTTCGTCCTCTATGTTGTTAGGACGCCCTTTCCTTAAGACCGCTAGGGTCAAAATCGATGTGTTTAAGGGCGTCGTTTCTCTAGAGTTTGATGATATTTTGCATGAGTTCTCATTATTTGAAAAGAGATCGGTGGAGAATGTATTTGTGATTGAGCATGACGAGAATGGGAGTCTACCCTCGCTCTTGAGGGATGGTTCCCATATCTCAGTTAAAAAGTCTGATTTGAATTTGATGGATGATACTGCTGATTTTTGCACTAATAACTCTGATATTCACGTGCTCGAGGCACGAAGAGTGCAAAATGTTCTTAATATTGATTACAGGAAAAGTGTGGACGCGGACAAGTCTGGATCGTCCCCCGCACTTACAAACTATGGTTGAGGTAGTGGGGAGAATTCAGTCGAGCAAACGACTTTAAAAATTATGCGCTTCTCGGAGGCACCCGAGCGATGAACTGTCTTTCCTGCTTTAGTTTAGTTGCTGTTTTTTATTGCTTTTTAGATTAATTTAGTCTTACTTTGCTTGCTGTTTTTTTTTTTAGGAATCGAGGAAGAGAAGACAATTTTGGGCTTCGATGCATTTGTGCGTCGCTTCCTCGCCCTCGCCAGCTTCACAAAGAGTCAGGGAAGTGTAGTTCTTCTTCCCTTTTACTTTGCTTTATCTGACTGGATGGAATTGAGGACAATGCCAAATTTTGAAGTTGGGGGTGGAGATGGTCTGATGGATATGCATGTGTAGTTTGTTGAGAAGTGTTATATTGATATTGAAGTGCTTGGGACTCTGTTTACTGTTTTCTGACAATGATAGCCTAGGAAATGCATGTTGGAAATCTGAGCATGTTCATAATCGAGTTTTTGCATGAGTTTGCGTTTATTAGGTTCATGTCAAAAATTTTAAAATTTTTTCTGTTGCTCCCTTGCACTTATCGAGCACTTAGCAACCTCATCCTAGATTCTGTAGGTTCGAAAATCGCATTTTGCTCTAATTCTCGTTGTCACCCTGAAAGGCACTCTTAGGTAGCTTGTTGCATGAGAGTTAGTAGTTGGTTAATTGAGAAAGCATGTGCTTAGCCTAATGTAAAAAAAAATAGAAAAGCATGTTTGATAGAAAATTCCTCTCAAGGCGCTCCTGCTTCTTAGTAGCGCTTAAGAAGTGAGCGTTAGTCCTTAAAAACGTGAAGCTTTGGCCAAAGTTTGACGTGTTAGGCAGCTCGAGTTGGAAAGAAAAAGTGAATAAAAAAGTTGGTTCAAAGAACCTTAATAAAAGAGTACAAAGTACTTGTGAAAAGAAAAACGAATGAGAAAAATAATTAGGTCTCTTAATTTGCTTCTCTCTCTCGTGTAAGTCAAGTTTAGACTGTTCTTAAACGCTAGAAGTAGGGGAAAACGGGATGTGTGTTGCATGTGGTTTTTTCGGGTTTACGTGAGTTTAGGAGTGGTTGGCTAACACACACACACGTTAGGGGGCAAGAGATAATTTTTGATATGTTCGTAGTAAATGCATGTACGAAATGCTTTCATGATTATGTTGTGTTTAAGTTTTCAATATGCATGGAGGTTTGAGTTAGTTGCATGTAGGCGCGTCCTTAGAGTCAATATCTTTGTAGTACTTGCTCGAGGACTAGCAATGTTTAAGTTGGGGGTGTTTGATAACTCCATTTTGGAGCTATCAAATACTTCCTAATTGTAGCTAAAGTCCGCGTTTAATTTGTTAATATATCTCGTTTGTAGGAGAATTGCGGCAAAGAGCTCGTGCGTCCGTTGGACCCGTTCGAGAGCTTAAAGTGGAGTTTTAACGCCTCGGGAGTGCATCGGGAAAAGGGGAAGTTGATCCGTGAAGAAACGGGCCAAAACCGCCTAGGAGAGGCAATTTTCCAGCCCCAAACCCGAGAGCCATCGTCGAGCTATAGCGTCGAGACGCTGGCTCGACGCTGCAAAAACCCGAGAGCTAGCGTCGAGTGATAGCGTCGAGACGCTGGCTCGACGCTGCCGAGCGTCGAGACTCTGCTTGACGTCGAGACGCTCCGCAGGAGGCGCGCGTAGGAAAATCATCGGGCAAGCGTCGCGACGCCATCGCGAGGCGCGCGCGCAGATTACTTAGGGCACAGCGTCGAGACGCTGGCCTAGCGTCTCGACGCTACGACGACAGCAGCTTCTGTATAAGACGATTTTCTGCGCAGATTTTGGAGAAAATGACCATTTTTTAGAGCTTTCTTATTCTTCTTCCTCTAGTTTTCTCTTTATTTCTTCAAGCTCCACCATTGTTGGCATGTTAGAGAGCTCCCTTCTTATTGTAACTCGTTGATGACGCCTTCCATGGCCATAGTTGGAGCGGAATTGACAACCCGTTCCATGGACGGCTAAGGTATGGGTGAACGGTTTGGGGTTTGTTTAGGGAATTATTGTTAGACGTTTTGGTTCTGATAATTTACACTTTGAATATGCATATTGGTGGCTGTTTATTTAAATTTGTCTATCTTGCTTAATCCAACGCGCATGTTAGATTTCGACGATTGACACTCGAGTCATCTTGCATGTCGTGTATGTTAAAGAGTAGCGATGTCGTGCCTCTCACTGCTCGACTAAGTAACACAGATAGATAAAACTAAATAGGAGTATCGAGTCGTGTAGGATAGTTGTTGATTGCATACAGCGTTCGCGGGCAATCTACTAGCAATTAGATTTCACGCTTGAATGTTCGTCGCGGTTAGCTAGTGACTGTCTAAGATAAATTTAAGGCTGATCACCTTAATGCAATTTTGGATAAAGTTTAATCGGAACTGGGTGGTCTGATAAATATCTATTGAGCCGGCTACCTTGGGGCTTCTCGGGTAGTCGTCCGTGTGTATCATAAACTGCATGCCATGAATTTAGTATTAAATGATGAACAAAAATTGTCTAGCAATTAATCCCGAAACTCCCCAACCGTACACGCATTTTTCTACTTGTTATTCTCCCGTTAGCGCTTTATTGCTTTCCTTGCATGCTAAACAAATCCCCCGTTACAAAATCAACTCAATTAATTAATTCCCAATTTTAATAGTAATTTTAATCACACCTTCTCCTTGGATCGACCCTGTTGCCACTCGCTGCAAAGCCTTGGTTATAGGCTTATAAATCGTATTTTGGCAAGCCTCGACAGCTTGAGATTAAAAGGATATTCAAAAATCTTCCCACCAGTAAAACACTGAATGAGGCACAATGTAATTACACAACCACGGAAAAGGAAATGCTAGCTGTAGTGTTTGTTTGCGAGAAGTTTAGGAATTACATTGTAGGCACTAGGACCATTGTGTACACTCATCATTCTGCACTAAAATACCTTATGAGGAAGGCTGATGCTAAGCCTAGGTTAATTAGATGGGTATTGTTGTTGCAAGAGTTTGATCTAGACATTAGAGATAAGAAAGGATGCGAAAATGTAGTTGCGGATCATCTTTCTAGATTGCGACATAATTGCGATAAAATTGCGGAAACCGCAATTTCTGATGCCTTTATCGATGAGCATGTCTTTGTATTAGCACATCGTAATAACGATGAGGAACCTTGGTTTGCAGACATTGCTAACTTCCTTCCTCGCAGGTACTACCAACTTTCAAGGGGGGACAAGAGAAGAAGAGGTTTCTACATGAGGCTAGGAAGTTCATCTGGGACGATCCTACACTCTACAAGACTTGTGCAGATGGTTTACTAAGGAAGTGTGTGTCAGCTGCTGAAGCGAAGTCTGTGATGCAGCATTGCCATACATCTCCCTATGGTGGCCATTTTGGTGGCCAAAGAACAGCTGCAAAGGTGTTCCAGAGTGGCTACTACTGGCCCACGATCTTCAAAGATGCCCACGATTATGCTCACAGCTGCGATGAATGTCAAAGAACAGGTAACCTTAGCCGGAAGGATGAGATGCCTCTCACTTACATCTTAGAGTTTGAGCTCTTTGATGTGTGGGGCATTGATTTCATGGGACCATTTCCCCCATCTGCAGGTAACCTTTATATACTTGTAGCTATAGACTATGTATCTAAATGGGTTGAAGCCATAGCATGCCCATCAAATGATGCCAAAACAGTCATTAAGTTCCTTAATAGGCATATCTTTACAAGGTTTGGTACACCCCGTGCGATAATTAGTGATGAAGGGACGCACTATATTAATAAAGCTATGGAAAAAGTGTTAGCTAAGTACAATGTTAGACATAGAGTAGCAACCCTTTATCACCCACATTCGAATGGACAAGCTGAAATATCAAATAGGGAGATTAAAAACATACTCGAAAAAGTGGTCAAACCTAATAGAAAAGATTGGTCGTTTAAATTAGAGGATGCACTTTGGGCATATAGGACTGCATATAAGACACCCCTAGGTATGTCTCCTTATAGACTTGTGTATGGAAAAGCATGTCACTTACCCTTCGAATTGGAAATCAAAGCCTTTTGGGCCTTAAAAGAGCTGAATTATTGCTTGACTGATGCGGGAATATTGCGGTCTCTGCAATTACATGAGTTAGATGAGCTTAGACATATGTCCTATGAAAATGCCAAAATGTATAAGGAAAAAACTAAAATTTGGCATGATAGTAGACTTAGGATTAAGGACTTCAAGAAGGGTCAGCATGTCTTGTTATTTAACTCAAGGTTGAGATTATTTCCAGACAAACTTAAGTCTAGATGGTCAGGTCCTTTTGTTATAACTAACGTGTTTGTTCATGGTGCGATTGAGATTAGGAACCTGCAGAATGGGCAACTGTTTATGGTCAATGGTGCACGTTTAAAGCATTACTACGAGGAAGGAGATGTGAAGACTCTCTCAGCCTTCCTCTTATCTGAAGCTTGAAAATCAAACCGAGAGGAGACGAGTGATTACTGTGCTCGTGAAGGCTATGCCTTAGTTTTTTTGTCTTCGTATTTCTTCGGTTTTTATTTTGTGTGTTTAGGTGTGATTTTTATTACGAATTTTGTGTTAATTTTGTACATTTTAATAGGTGATCGGAAGAGGAAATCAAGGAGATGAATCAAGGGAAAAGAATCGATGAAAAAATCGGGCCGAATCAAAGATTTAGTTGTTTGAATCTTGGGATTAAAATCAAGAAAATCCTCAACGGTCAGCCCATTTAATTGCGGTAGATTTGCTGAAACCGCAACAGAAAGAGCCGTTGGGATCCACTTGATTACAAATACCCGTCAAATCAGCTGTGCCCCCTACGCTTTCTTCACTCGTTAGACTTCAAGAATCACTCATCTTCTTCCTCTGCATCTCCTACCTTCAGATCTCTCCAAACCAACAATGGTGCTTACACGAGCTGAGCGATCTGCCTCCAAGAAAAAGTCACCTGACGCAGAGGAAGCTGCGAGGGAAGCATTGCTCTCCTTGGCAGATACCGAAGCTGCGCAGCCCGCACGACCGCCTAAGCTTCCAGTACGCAAGAAGAAGTGGAAGGTGGTGACTGAAATTCCTGTTGGTCCGTCTGAACCAGTGGGTACACCCAAGAAAAGGAAGTGGAAATTGGCAGTCGGGGACGCACCGATCAAGGAAAATACTCCCACCGAGGGGAGTCATGAGAGTGGCCGTCCATCCTACGAGACGGCCAGACAAAGCCCTGACCCATCTCCACCTTCACAAAGCCCTGAGCCATCTCCATCTTCGCAGACGCCAGAGCCTGAAGTTCCGATTGAAGAACACCAAGAATCAGTGCCGAGCGAAGAGGCGGCTGAGGAAGATGAAGTCTTCTCCCCTTTGAGGGAAGTCAGCCCTGATAGCCCAGCGAAAGGGGGGGAGCAGAGACTCGATGGATGAGACGTTGGGGGACTGTCTGCAGCAGATTACCACCAGGGCACGGCTGAGGAAGAAGGCGCCCAAGATTGTGAAGGCAAAGCGGTCGAAAACTTCAAAGCGATCCAAGAAGAAGAAGGTCAGTGATGAGCCGTCTTTAAAGAAGCTGAAGGTTGAGGCTGTCGAGTCGGCCAAGGCAAGGGATAAGGGGAAAGCAAAATTGTACCCTGAAGACGAACCACAAGCCGTGAGGTATGTCTCTTCAGATGCAGAGTCGAGGGGCAATGAATTGAGGAAGAGATACCTTCTCCATGAGAAGGGATTTCTTGATGCACTGGCAGACCTGCCGCAATTCTTGCGCGCAGGGATCGCCAACCACGGTTGGGAAGAGCTGTGCAGACCGCCCATCCCTGCCTACTCCAACATGGTGTACGATTTCTATGCCAATCTAACGCACCCCGAGGATGGTCTGTCTATGGTGAGGGGAATTGAGGTCGATTTCTCGGCCAAGGCCATCAATGAAGCTTATGGCCTCAAGGGGCAAAAGTATACTGACTACGCGAGGATCATTGACTCGCCATCTGAGGCTGTTTTGGAAGAAGCCCTGCGCATCATAGGCCAACCTGAGGCAGTTTGGACAATCTCACGTAATGGGAAGCACACTCTGATGAGTGCGACCCTCAAGGCCAAGGCAGCCGTCTGGTTTTCGTTTGTGCGAAGGCGTCTCTCCCCTGTAACCCACGAGACAACCATAAACCAGGGGAGATCGTTGCTAGTCTACGCCATTATGAGGGCCTCACCATAGATGTTGGAGAGGTCATTGCCGCCTCCATAGCCGACTGCGCAAAGAAAGGTAAGGGCCCTCTTTTCTTCCCAAACACCATTACTAAACTCTGTTTACGTGCAGGTGTGCCCATCGAGAGGAAGGAAAGGCAGCTGGCCTACACGGGTCATCTGGAGCTGCCTACGGGCCTGAGGATGCGAAGAAGGGGAAACATGGAGTTTGAGCTAGATGGCCTGGCTGCTGCTCAATCACTCTCCATGGCCTGCTTAATGGACCTCCAGCGAAAGATGGCGCAGTGGGCTGAATACGCGCAGGCGAGGGACAAAGACGTGGCTGATCAATTGGGATGCATCTTCCCTGCCTTCCCCACGGATCTATTGAAGCCATGGACACCTCCTAGACCTAGGAAGGATGATGATTAGGATGTTTGAGTGCCAGTCTGAAGGGCACTCGAGGGAGTACTTCTGTTCCTTCTTGAAGAAACATAAAAAAAAAAAAAAAAACCTGCTTTTCGTTAACTTGTGACTGATATTTTTGAATCAAATGCTTGTTCTTTTTTTTAATTTCTTTTGGTTGTTTAGGATAGTTTAGTATAGGTAGATGGTATCTGAGTCGCTAGCATGTTTTAGTTTCCTTTTTGTTTAGTTGTAGTTGACTGGAAATAGCATGCAAAAAGGGGCCTTGATCACTGATAAATATGCCCTGTAGGTTCATTGCGAAATTTTTGCGGATTCCGCAATTTTTGTTAGTTATCGCATGCTATTGACTGACTGTTTGATAGGCTGGTTCTGTTTAAATTTTGATCTCTTGCTGCTTGTGTGACTGCCATATATGACCTATCTGTGAGCATGCTGGATGAGTGTCTTAGAACACCTTTGATAGTTTAAAACAACGCCCTTAAGTTGCTCAGCATGCATCTCGTTAACCCCTTAACAGACTGTTTTTTTTGGGAATCTGCTGCTGTGTTATTTGCTTTACGAATGTTCATTCTATGCCTAGGACTTTTAGATTCTCCTTGTTTTGCCCTAGACTAGATGCTTCTAGGACTAGTTTGGGGGTGTGCCACCTCAGACTCTCATTGAGGACAATGAGAAGTTTAAGTTTGGGGGAGGCAGCCCTAAGCCTAGGAACATTCCTCTCTCCCTTTTAAACATAAGCATTCTTCTTCTCCTTGTGAAAAAATGATGAACTAAAAAAAAAAAAAAATGATGAAAAATTAAGTGGGGTGTATCTCTTGAGGTTGCTGAGTAATCAGTGCCATGTGTGTAACCCACAAGTGGCATTGCATCAAAAGGCAATCAAAGAAGAGGCCCTACCAAAGAAGGAAAAAAAACCAAGGTAGGAGAGTGTGTGCCTATAAGTTATAACTTTTGTGCTTAGGTGTCCTATATGAATGAACTCTGATCCTCAGTTAGCTAAGCACAGGGTTGTAGCTTGTAGGTTTGTTGAGGGAGATGAATGTATATCCAATGTAGTGATGCCAGGGTTTAGGTTGTTCTATGAATGTACTACTGACACTGGTTTATACTAAGACTAGCATGACTCTAAGGAATCCTAGGCAGCTCAAAAGAAAAACAATAGAAGCATGTACTGAGTCTAGAGTAAAGCTAGGTAGAGTTTGAAAACTTAGGGATAATTGCACAATGAACTTAATGACCAAAGCAGATAGATCAGTTGTAGAGAGATAATGAAACAGTAGGATTATAAGGCAAGAGAAATCAGAAGAAGCAAAATAAGGAGTTGGTTTTAAACTTAGAAGCGTGTCACAGGACAGCATTGCCATAGATAGTGAACTTAGGGAAGTCAGCAAGTAGTTAGAGAGAGTAATAACAGCCCAAGTAAATTCCTTATATTGCTCGAGGACGAGCAAAACCTTAAGTTTGGGGGTGTGTTACGTCTCCAAAAGTGACTATTTTAGGACTTATTTGATAGAGAAAGATGTACACTCTTAAGTGTTTTTGGTAGGATTTGGCTTAAACTCGTGCTTATATATGAGAATTAGTAGAATGAAGCTAAATTAGGACTTATATGTAAAAGGAAAGGAAAAGAACCAAAAACAAAGCTAAAGAGTGAAAATTGCACATTGCTGAAGAATTGCGAAAACATTGCGGTCTCACCAATGTTTTAAGTGAAAGTTGTTATTTGTCTAACCGATTTCTGTTTTGTTACTATCTTTCAGCTGTTCGTTTTTTCTCCTGCTTCCACGTGGAGTATTGTTGTTCAGAATGGATGGTTCTCCTAGGACGAATCGTACCTGCAAACTACTATAAAAGGAGGTCAAAGAGGAAGGACAGAACACACTCAAAAAGCATAGATCTTCCTTCTCAACGCAGTTTCTCATTATTCTCTCTCACGGGTGTTGGCGTGGAGGTTTTAGCTGGTGGAATCGATAATCTAAGAGGAAGAAGAGAGGATTTTCCATCTCTTCTGATTGGATTCATCCACGATCAAGCTTACCTTCGGTTGTCATCCAAGGCGTTGCAGCGAGGAGTTCACACGCATTCTTTACTGCTTTCTGCTGTTTTTATTCCCTTTGTTGCTGCTGTCTTTGCTATTTCGTTTCTGTCTGCTACTCTACTCTATTTCGTACTCTTCTGTTTAGCTTTCGTTGTTCAAAGTTGTTATTTGTTTAGTTCAAACCTTGGTTAATCAAAGCGTTATTTCATCACTTCGCAAGCTCTTCACCTTTTCTGTTTACTGTCTTCTTCTTCTATTTTGTCCTTTATATTCTGTTAAGCATGTCGTCTCCATCTATTCTTCTTATTCCACCTTCATCCATGAGTAACTAAGTCACATAAGGGCATGTTAATGACAAGACTATAGGTAGAAATACGTGAATCAAGCATGTAAGTTAGTTTCGAATGCATTGAATGTATGTAAGCTTCATCCCACGGGCAATTTCGATTGGCCATCCATTTTATCCAAAGAACTCCTAACCTCTGGAAGGATTAAGAGTTCAGAGTCGTACATTCATGCTAGCCTTTCATGGAAGCCAGAAAACGACCTAGGAATAGGCGTTTTCCTAGTACAAATCAATAACTTGCTTTTATAAATAGATGCTTAAGGCCTTACTTGGACATGAGTAAACTAAGGGATCTAATGCATGAAATCGAAAGATACATGAGAATGAGTTAGTGTGATGCATGATGAGTTGATCTACTGCTTGAGAATCGTATGTAAAAGTCTATAGAGGAGTCGTTAGTAGCCCTTGTTTCCACACTTTACACTTAATTCGTTGTTAGTAACATTGCTAGAAAATTGTTGTTTCCGCAATTCTCTGAGTTCAAATTTTGCCTTAGCCATTTCTTTCTTAGTTTGTTGTTCTCTTCTCTCTACATTCGGGTTTAATTATTTACTTGCACTTTTTTATGCTTTCATATCTCACACATTCCTTAATAGTTAGGCACTTTAAAACCAAATCTACCCCATTTAATCCACCCATTCTCACTTAACAACTCACTTCGCTAGTAACTAAGAATAAATCTCTGTGGGAAATCGAATGAAAAAATACTTATTACTTGCTACAAGACCATGTATGCTTGCATGTTCTGAGTGCTCTACCATTGCATCTTTAATTTAAACATTGAGCACGCAACAAGTTTTTGGCGCCACTGCCAACCCGAGGAAGTATGACCCATATTCAAACACTTATAACCCCGGTTGGCGCGATCACCCCAACTTCAGTTATGGGAACAGGGAAGGACAACCACGCTTCCAAGGCCAGTCTCACGATAGGCCCAAAACTTCCACCCAAGCTCAAGCCTCGAGCTCCTCCAGCTCACTAGAAGAAATGGTAAGGACCATTGTCACGACCACCAGCCAGTTCCAAAAAGAGGCTCGAGAAGAACTTAACTCCCACAAAGCCGAGCTGCAAAACTTAAACAAGCAGCTGACACAAATGGCGGTGTCGATTAGTAAAATCGAGAGCAAGGGCTCAGGGAAGCTTCCTTCCCAAACCACGGTCAACTCATGTGAAAACGTGAGTGCTATTCAGCTAAGGAGTGGAAAGTCACTTTCCCCCAAAGCCGTGAAAGAAGCCAATGACAGCCTGAACGAGTCCGCCCCGCCTGCTCCCGAGAATCAGAATGAGAAAAAGGAAGAAGTCAGTGTACCAGAGGAAGTTGCCAGAGCACCCTTCCCTAGTAGGCTTGCGAAGCCTACTTTGGAATCCGATGATGAGGAGGTCCTTCGTACCTTCCAAAAGGTGATGGTCAACATTCCGCTCCAAGAGGCAGTCAGCCAGGTGCCTAAGTACGCCAAATTTTTAAGGAGCTGGTGCACGAAGAAAAGGAAGTCCAGAGGGACTGAGACGAGAAAAGAGAACGTTTCTGCGATCCTCCCAGGTACGTTGCCCGCCAAGTGCAACGACCCAGGTTCCTTTACTATTCCTTGTATGATAGGTAGTAAGGTAGTTAGAAATGCCATGCTTGATTTAGGAGCTTCTGTGAACGTTATCTCTTATGCTTTGTTTCTTGAACTGAACCTAAATGAACTGCATGAGTGTAACATGACTGTCCAGTTAGCTAATGGGGCGAGTGTAAGTCCAAGAGGGAAAGTGGAAGATGTTCTCGTTAGGGTAGGTGATATGATGTTCCCCGCTGATTTCCTTATACTTGATATGAATGAAAAATCGTTGCATGCTTCGTCCTCTATGTTGTTAGGACGCCATTTTCTTAAGACCGCTAGGGTCAAAATCGATGTGTTTAAGGGCGTCGTTTCTTTAGAGTTTGATGATATAATGCATGAATTTTCATTGTTTGAAAAGAGATCGGTGGAGAATGTTTCTGTTGTTGAGTGTGATGAGAATGGGAGTCTTACCTCGCGCTTGAGGGATGGTTCTCATGTCTCGATTAAAAAATCTGATATGAATTTGAATGATTTGAATGCTGTTTTTTGCACTAATGACTGTGATATTCACGTGCCCGAGGCACGAAGAGTGCAAAATTTTTCGAATGATGCTTGCAGGACAAGTGTGGATGCGGACAAGTCTGGATCGTCCCCCGCACTTTCAGATTATGGTTGAGTAAGTGGAGAGAATTCAGTCGTGCAAACGACTTTAAAAATTCTGCGCTTCTCGGAGGCACCCGAGCGATGAACTGTTTTTTCTGTCTTTAGTTTAGTTGCTGTTTTTATTGCTTTTTAGTTTAATTTAGACTTACTTAGCTTGCTGTTTTTTTTTTTTTAAGAATCGAGGAAGAGAGGTCAATTTTGGGCTTCGATGTACGAGCGCGCCACTTCCTTACCCTCGCCAACTTCACAAAGACTCAGGGAAGTGTAGTTTCCTCTTCCCCTTTTACTTTGTGTATCTGACTGAATGGCATTGAGGACAATGCCAAATTTCGAAGTTGGGGGTGGAGTTTGGGTTCATGGATATGCATGTGTAGTCTGTTGAGAAGTGCTATATCGATATTGAAGTGCTTGGGACTCTGTTTACTGTTTTCATATGATGATAATCTAGGAAATGCATGTTGGAAATCTGAGCACGTACATAATCTAGTTTTTGCATGAGTTTTGCATTTATTAGGTTCATGTCAAAAATTTTAAAAAAAAATTATGTTGCTCCCTTGCATCTTATCGAGCACTTAGCAACCTCATCCTAGATTCCGTAGGCTTTGTAAATTGCATGTAGCGCTAATTCTCGTTGTCACCCCGAAAGGCACCCCATAGGTAGCTTGTTGCATGAGAGGTAGTTGTTGGTTAATTGAGATAGCGTATGCTAAGCCTAATGTAAAAAAAAAAAATATATAGAAAAGCATGTTGGATACAAAATCCTCTTGAGGCGCTCCTCCTTCTTATTAGTGCACTTAAGAAGTGAGCGTTAGTCCTTAAAAACATGAAGCTTTGGCCAAAGTTTGACGTGTTAGGCAGCTCGAGGTGGAAAGAAAAACTGAATAAAATGTTGGTTCAAAGAACCTTAATAAAAGAGTACAAAGTACTCATGAAAAGAAAAAGGAATGAGAAAAATAATTAGGTCTCTTAATTTGCTTCTCTCTCTCGTGTAAGTCAAGTGTAGACTGTTCTTAAACGCTAGAAGTAGGGGGAAAACCGGATGTGATGTTGCATGTGGTTTTTCCGGGTTTACGTGAGTTTAGGAGTGGTTGGCTAGCACACACACACGTTGGGGAGCAATAGTTGATTTTTGATATGTTCATAGTAAATGCATGCACGAAATGCTTTCATGATGATGTTGTGTTTAAATTTTCAAAATGCATGGAGGTTTGAGTTAGTAGCATGTAGGCGTGTCCTTAGAGTCAATTTCTTTGTAGCACTTGCTCGAGGACTAGCAAGGTTTAAGTTGGGGGTGTTTGATAACTCCATTTTGGAGCTATTAAATACTTCATAATTGTAGCTAAAGTCCGCGTTTAATTGGTTAATCTATCTCGTTTGTAGGAGAAATGCGGCAAAGAGCTCGTGCGTCCATTGGACCCGTTCGAGAGCTAAAAGTGGAGTTTTAACGCCCCGAGAGTGCATCGGGAAAGGGCAAGTCGATCCGAGATGAAACGGACCAAAATTTCCTAGGAGAGGCAATTTTTCCAGCCCCAAACCCCAGAGCTAGCGTCGACTGATAGCGTCGAGACGCTAGCTCGACGCTGCCAAGGCGTCGAGACTCTGCTGAGGTGTCGAGACGCTCCGGAGGAGGCGCGCGCAAGGAATCATCGGGCCAGCGTCGAGACGCTACCCTAGCGTCTCGACGCCATCGCGAGGCGCGCGCGGATTATTTAGGGCGCAGCGTCGAGACGCTGCCCTAGCGTCTCGACGCTACGTCGATTACAGAAGTTGTAAAAGACGATTTTCTGCGCAATTTTTGGGGGATCTTCATAACTTAGGCGATTTCTCTTCTTCTCCCTCTCGGTTTTCTATTGTTTTTCCTTTAGCTCAGCCATTGTTGGCTTGTTTATGAGCTCTTCTCTTGTATTTTGTTGATGACATCTTCCATGGCTTACCTTGGAGCGGAATTGACAACCCGTTCCATGGACGGCTAAGGTAACAAGGAACGGTTTGGGAAACATTTGAGGGATCTTTGTTAGATGTTTTAGTTTTGATAATCCATGCTTTGATTACATTTTGGTGACTGTTTATTTGCATTTATCTCTCTTGCTTCATCCAACGCATATGTTAGATTTCGACGATTGACACTCGAGTTGTCTTGCATGTTGTGTATGTTAAAGAGTAGCGATGTCGTGCCTTTCACTGCTCGACTAAGTAACACAGATTGATAAAACTAAATCGGAGTATCGAGTCGTGTATGATGGTTGTTGATTGCATACAGCGTTGGCGGGCAATCAGTTAGCAATTAGATTACGCGCTTGAATGTTCGTCGCGGTTAGCTAGTGACTATCTAGAATAAATTTAGGACTGATCACCTTAATGCAATTTTGGATAATGTTTAATCGGAACTGTGTGGTCTGATTAATTTCTATGGAGCCGGCTACATTGGGGTTTCTCGGGTAGTCGTCCGTGTGTACTATGAACTGTTTGCCATGAATTTTGTATTAAATGATAAGCTGAATTTGTCTAACAATTAATCCCGAAAATTCCCAAACCGTGCACGCGTCTCTCTCTTTTATTTCTTCCGTTAGCGTTTATTGGTTTCTTTGCATGCTGAAAAATCCCCCTGTTACAGAAACATTGATCAATTAATTAATCTCAATTTTAATATTAATTTCGATCATACCTTCTCCTTGGATCGACCCTGTTACCACTGGCTGCAAAGCCATTGAGAATAGGCTTATAAATTGTATTTTAGCGAGTTTCGACAACTCGAATTTGGACTACCCCAAAAGTAGCTCTACCAACCATCTCTTCCAATGAGCTGGAGGAGCTCGAGGCTTGAGCTTGGGTTAAATTGGCAGGCCTATCATAAGACTGGCCTTGGAAGCGTTGTTGTCCTTCCCTATTCCCATAACTCAAATTGGGATGGTCACGCCACCGGGGTTGTATGTGTTCGAGTAAGGATCATACTTCCTTAGGTTGGAAGCATATCCCCCGATTGCGTTGACCTCCTCTTCTCGGCTACCTCCCACAAATTTTTTCAATAAATTTCCAATCTCGGCCACCTGGGCCTTCATTTCAGACATCTCGTGACTCTGGGCCACGCTGTGAACTTGCCCCTGCCCGCGAATACCGAACTGCTGCGAGTTGGCCGCCATGTTTGCAATTAACTGTTTGGCCTCAACCGGGGTCTTGTCAATCAGAGCCCCACCACTCGCTGCATCGATCATCTGCCGATCATGAGGCGTCATGCCCTCGTAAAAATATTGGATCAGGAGCTGATCGGCAATTTGATGATGCGGGAAGCTTGCGCACAGGCGCCCAAAGCGTTCCCAGTATTCATGCAGGGATTCACCAACATCCTGAGTGATCCCATAAATTCTTTTCATCAGCGTTGTGGCAAATATTTCTCTGGGATGCAGGGAAATATTTCTCCAAGAAGACCCTCTTCATGTCCTGCCACGTCGTAATCGATCCTGAGGGCAAATAATAAAGCCAGTCCTTGGCTTTATCCTTAAGCGTGAAGGGGAATGCCCTTAAATTCAGCTGATCCTCCGTTACTTATGCGGGCTTCATCCCCGCACAGACGCAATGAAACTCCATCAAATGCTTGTTCGCATCCTCGCCTGCATTGCCATGGAGAGAAGGCAATTGGTGAATTAAACCGAATTTTAATTCAAAATTACCTGCTACCACGGGGTAGTTGATGCACAGGGGTTGCAAATTCAAATCTGGCGCTGCCAGCTGCTTCAACGTCCTTGGCACTTCTCCTTGTGCCATCTCGTCACCAAAGAAGGGATGGCCTTCTTCTTCAAACAACCTTTGCCCCTCGCGGGCTTCTCTTCTCAACCGCCGCTCTTCTCTTTCGATCTCAGGTATAAACTGTAATCCACTAATCTCAGAAGAACGGGTCATACACAAACAAAATTTTTAAACATGCAAAAATAAACAGAAAAATTTTTCAGCACACAATCAATCAACCAAAATCAAAATCAAACATAATTTCAATCAATTTTTGCCTTCCCCGGCAACGGCGCCAATTTTGGTACTAGGATTTTTGAATATCCTATAAATTTTGGGTTGTCGAGACCCGCCAAAATAAAATTTATAATACCTATTAACCTTAGCTTTGCAGCTAGTGGTAACAAGGTGGATCCACAGAGAAGGACGTGATTGAAATTAAAGCTCGAAAAAGAATTTAATTAATCGATTGGGTTTTGTAACAAGGGGGAGTTTAAGCATGCAACAAGAGAAATTAATCGCTAACGGAAGAATTAAAAAGAAAGAGAGTGAAGAGTGATCGATTCGGGGGATGTCGGGATTCTTGCTAGGCATTCTTACATTCATCATTTAATTCGAAATCTAAGGCTATACATTCACATGCACGCGGTCGGTTACCTGGGAACCCCTTGTGTAACCGGCTCCATATTAATTAATTAGAACTAAGGTCCTAACTAAACATTCTTTAAAGCCTCTTTAGAGTGATCAACCCCAAATTGACTCTAAACAGTCACTAGCAAACCGCATCGAACATTCGAATATGCATTCTAATTGCTAATTGGCTACCCGGCAACCCTGAAGTACCCAATAATCAGCATACATACATGGATACTCCGATTTATTTTTGTTATCCTGTGTTACTAGGCGAATAGTGAGAGGTGTTACGTCTCCAAAAGTGACCTTTTTAGGGCTTAATTAGCTTAGAAAGATGTTCACTCTTAGGTGTTTTTGATAGCATTTAGCCTAAACCTATGCTTAAATATGAGAATTAGAAGAAGGTAGCTAAATTAGGACTTATGTACAATAGGAAAGAAAAGGGTTGAAAACCGAAGGAAAAGAATGAAAAACAAGCGTTGCGAAAGCATTGCGGAAACATTGCGGTTCCCGCAATGTTTCAAGTGAAAACCGTAAGTTGACTGATCTTTTTCTGTTAATTTCCGTTATTTCAGGGATTCGTTCTTTCTCCTCCATCCATTCTGAAGTACGACGTTGAAGATTGATGGTTCTCCTTGGCCCAAATGCACCTGCAGATTACTATAAATAGGGGTCAAAGTCGAGGGTTCAAGCATCATCCGAAAGCGTAGAAGTCTTCTCGCAGTCCATCTTTTCTCCTGTTTTTCTTTGCCGTCTGCTGGTTTGCGAAGCTCAGCTGTTGGAATCGATAATCTAATAGGAAGGAGAGGAGATTCTTCTTCTCTCCCGATTGGATTCATCCAAGCAAGGCTGACTTTTCTCATCCTTCATTCGAGGCGGCTGCAACGAGACATTCAAGCTTGCTTTACTGTTTTCTGTTCTTTATTTCCATTTTCCAACTCTGTCTTGTGTTGTTTCTGTTCTTGTGGCTAATTTAGTTCATTTCGTTGTGTTCTGTCTTTCTGTCCTTTACTTTAAGTATCTCTTGTGTTCATTCAATCAATTAATCAAACATAAAGTTCAGTATTTCACAGTCTCTCGCCTTTGCATTCTACTGTTTTCCCTTGCTGTTTTAAGCACATTTTCCTTCTAAGCATGACTATCTTATCCTTTAGTTTTGTTCTCCTTATATCCACGAGTAACTAAGTCACTTAGGGGCATGCTAATGACAACACTATAGGCTAAAAAACGTGAATCAAGCATGTAGGATAGCTCTTGAGGCATTGATTGTATGTAAGCTTCATTCCACGGGCAATTTCGATTGGCCATCCATTTTGTCCAAAGAACTCCTAACCTCTGGAAGGAGTAAGAGTTCAGAGTCATACTATCATGCTAGCCTTTCAAGGTAACCAGGAAACGGCCTAGGAATTGCGTTTCCCTAGTACAAACCATATCTTTCTGCCTTAACAAGATGCTTAAGACCTTACTTTGAGTTGAGTAAACTAAAGAATCTAATGCATGGAATCGGACGATACATGAGATTGAGATAATTTGATGCATAGAGAGTAGATCCAGTGCTTGAGAATCGTATAAAAATGCCTATAGGATAGTCATTAGTAGCCCTTAATTCACCCATTTACACACTTTCGCTGTTATTTAATTGCGGTAGAATTGTTGTCTCCGCAATTCTGCTTAAGTTAAAATTCTGTTTAGCTGTCTTTGCCTTCATTTATTAATTTCGTTTCTTTTCATTTGAGCTTAGATTTCACTTGTTCTCGTTGATGTTACTACCCTTTACACATTCAGCAAAAATTAGATAATTAAAAACCAATTTTACCCCATCAAATCCACCCCTTCTTTCTTAACAAAACACTTCGCGAATAGCTAAAAATAAATCTCTGTGGGAAAACGAATGAAATATACTTACTACTTGCTATAAGATCATGTATGCTTGCATGTTCTGAGTGCTCTATCTCTTTTATTGCCTAATTATTTCAACACATTGAGCACGCAAAAAGTTTTTGGCGCCGCTGCTGGGGATTTATTTTAGTGAAAACGAAGTTAGTTAAGTTTGAAACACCAAGTTTACTGTCAATTGGAACTAATCTAGGTTCATTTCTTTTGCAGGTACTAGTTGGGTTAGTTTATGAGTGAGCATTCAAGTAGTGATCTAGAGTTCAATCCTGAGCCCGAGAGACTATTTAGAGCCAGAAATAAAGCCAAGAAACGTCTTTTTAACCAACCCTCTATACCTCAAGTAATTGCGGGAACCTCAATTCCTCCGCAAGAATCTCAAGAAGAAAGGGCTGGAATAATTTCAAATCCGGTACCTGTCACTCGCAATCCCATCGAAATAGCGAATGACAAAAATAGTGCCATCCTTTCATATTTAGTTCCTATGCCTGGGGAGCTGAACCCCAGCATCATCCGTCCTGAAATCACTGCCAACTCATTCGAGTTAAAACCAGTGATGTTCCAAATGTTGTCCACTGTGGGACAATTCTTTGGAGTGGAAAATGAGGACCCCCACAACCATCTTAGAAACTTCTTAGGAGTCAGTGATACTTTCATCATTCCTGGAGTTTCTCAAGAAGCCTTGAGGCTATACTTGTTCCCTTATTCTTTGAGGGACAAAGCCAAAACGTGGTTAAACTCATTACCCTCTGGATCTGTCCTTAATTGGACAGATTTAGCAGAGAAATTCCTAGTCAAATACTTCCCACCTGATAGGAATTCTACCTTTCGTGATGACATAGTTAAATTCAAACAAGCTGATAATGAATCTCTTCACGAAGCTTGGACAAGGTTCAAAGATCTTCTTCTTAAATGTCAACATCATGGCATCCCATGGTGTATCCAAATTGAGGTCTTTTTCAAAGGATGCAATCCCAGCACTAGACAAGTCTTAAACTCATCCGCTGGAGGCTCCATGTTGTCCAAGAGTTACAACGAAGCCTATGAGATCTTGGAGAAGATCTCAGCATCTCACTGTAGGTGGTCAGATGATCCTGTTGAGCCAACTAGAGCTCAAGACAAGGATTCTCTAAGTGCAATGAGCAGCCAAATAAATGCCCTGACCAACCTAGTCAAGCAAATGGCTCAAACCAATCTCCAAACAAGTGTCAACACCGCTACCGCCATGTCAATGGGCACCCAACCAAGTCAAGGTGAGACACTCATATGTGGATTCTGTGGGGAAGGGCACTTGTATGAATACTGCCCTGGGAATCCAGCCTCAGTCTGCTACATTGGAAGCCAGCAGCAGCCTAGGAACAACCCCTATTCCAATACTTACAACCCTGGTTGGAGGAACCACCCAAACCTGTCATGGGGTGGCCAACAAAATACTAACCAAAATCCTAACCAACCTAGACCGAGTGGAACACCTGGTTTCACTCCCCAACATAACCAATCAATGTATCAAAAACCATACAACCAACCTGTAGGATCTTCTGTAGAAAACTTACTCAAGGAATACATAGCTAAGAATGATGCTACTCTTCAAAGCCAGCAAGCTACTCTTAGGAGCCTAGAGAACCAAATAGGCCAATTGGCCAATGAACTCAAGAGTAGGCCCCAAGGTAGACTCCCTGCTGACACCGAGGTGCCAAGGAGAGATGGTAAAGAACAAGTTCAAGCAATTGAACTTAGAAGTGGTAGACCCTTGGTGAGCAACACAAAGGACACACCAAAGAGAGTAGAGAACACTGAGTCTAGTGCTCCACTGGAGTCTCTGCCAAACCAAGTTCCACCATCAACTAGCACATCAGGAGCCAGGCTAGAGCCAATTATTGAGGAGATAGAAGAAATTCCAAGGCCTCCACCTATCCTAAGGCGCCCTGACGTGCCTGCATATGTGCCACCACCTCCATATCCTCGAAGGCTTAAGAAGAAGCAGGAACAGGAAGTGCATTTTAATAAATTCTTAGAAATTCTTAAGCAAGTGCATGTCAACATTCCTTTTGTAGAAGTTTTACAGTCTATGCCTTCCTATGTAAAGTTTTTGAAAGATATTATTACTAACAAAAAAATAATTGGTGAGTTTGAAACAGTAAACCTCACTGAGGAGTGCAGTGCCATACTCCAAAACAAGTTGCCCAAGAAGGAGAAGGATCCTGGTTCCTTCACCTTACCTGTAGAACTTGGAGGCAAGCACGTGGGCAGAGCGCTTTGTGACCTGGGCGCCAGCATAAACCTCATGCCCCTATCACTATTCCGCCAGCTAGGAATAGGAGAAGCACGTCCAACCACTGTCACTTTACAATTAGCAGACAGATCCATTGCATACCCAGAAGGTAAGATTGAGGATATTTTAGTAAAGGTTGACAAGTTTATTTTCCTTGCAGATTTCATTATCCTGAATTATGAAGCAGACAAGGAGGTCCCCATCCTGTTAGGCAGACCATTTCTAGCCACAGGTAGGGCACTGATAGACGTCCAAAAAGGTGAGCTTACTATGAGGGTTCATGATGAAGAGGTGAAATTTAGTGTGTATAAAGCTTTAAGGTACCCCTCTGACCTTGAATCCTGTGCTAGCATGGACGTTGTAGACTCTTTAATGGAAGAACAATTGGAGCATGTATTATTAACCAAGCATGCCAATGAATATGTAGGATTAGAATTAACTGACTTAAACATAGCTGAGATAATGGACATATCTGTAAAGAACCCTCAGCATGTTTGTATGAATATAGACTTAACTGATAGAGCCTTAAATCCTTTAAAGCCATCCATTGAGCATCCACCTGTATTAGAATTAAAGCCACTCCCCACTCACCTCAAGTATGCATATTTAGGGAGTAATGAAACTCTGCCTTTTATCATTTCTTCTAAATTAAGTGAAAAGCATGAGGTTGAACTGATATTACTGCTTAAGCAACATAGGAAGGCTATTGCATGGACTATTGCTGATATTAGAGGCATTAGCCCTTCTTATTGCATGCATAAGATTATACTAGAGGAAGAGCACACACCTAGAGTAGATCACCAACGTAGGCTGAATCCCTCTATGAAAGAGGTAGTTAAGAAAGAAATAATAAAATGGTTAGATGCTGGTGTGATCTTCCCCATAGCTAGTAGTCAGTGGGTGAGCCCTATACAATGTGTACCTAAAAAGGGTGGGATGACTGTTGTAGTCAATGAGAACAATGAACTGATTCCAACTAGGACTGTCACAGGATGGAGAGTATGTATGGATTATAGGAAGCTAAATAAAGAGACCAAAAAAGACCATTTCCCTCTACCATTTATTGACCAAATGTTAGACAGAATAGCTGGTAGAGCCTACTACTGTTTCTTAGACGGTTATTCAGGGTATAACCAGATCACTATAGACCCTAAGGATCAAGAGAAGACCACCTTCACTTGCCCTTTTGGAACTTTTGCCTTTCGCAGAATGCCTTTTGGCTTATGCAATGCACCGGCAACTTTCCAAAGGTGCATGTTGGCAATCTTCTCTGATTTGGATGAGTCCATGATAGAGATATTCATGGATGATTTCTCAGTCTTTGGGGATTCCTTTACCAACTGTCTAGAGAATTTAGGACAAGTCCTGGCTAGATGTGAAGAGACTAACTTAGTCCTTAATTGGGAGAAGTGTCACTTCATGGTAGATGAGGGGATTGTCTTAGGTCATAGAGTGTCAAGGGCAGGTGTAGAAGTTGACAGGGCAAAGATAGAAATCATAGAGAAGTTGGTAGAGCCGCAGAATGTCAAGGCCATTAGGAGTTTCTTAGGGCATGCTGGTTTCTACAGAAGGTTCATTAAGGACTTTTCCAAGATAGCCAAGCCTCTGTGTGAGCTTCTAGAAATAAATAGGCCATTCATCTTCTCTAAGGAATGTGTAGTAGCTTGGACAACCCTTAAGAAAGCGCTAGTCACAGCACCTATTATAGTAGGGCCAGACTGGGATCTCCCATTTGAGATGTTATGTGATGCTAGTGATTATGCTGTAGGGGTCATGTTAGGACAGAAGATTGACAAGCTAACACACCCTGTCTATTATGCTAGTAAAACCTTGAATGAGGCTCAATGTAATTATACAACTACTGAGAAATAGATGCTTGCTGTAGTGTTCGCTTGTGAGAAATTCAGAAACTATATTGTAGGCACTAGGACAATTGTGTACACTGACCATTCTGCCTTGAAATATCTTATGAGGAAGGCTGATGCTAAGCCTAGGTTGATTAGGTGGGTGTTATTGCTGCAGGAATTTGATTTGGACATTCGAGACAAGAAAGGATGTGAAAATGTGGTTGCGGATCACCTTTCTCGATTACAGCACAATTGCGAAAACATTGCGGAGGCCGCAATTTCTGATGCTTTCATTGATGAACATATCTTTGTTTTGACTCATTGTGATAACGATGAGGAACCTTGGTTTGCTGACATTGCTAACTTCCTTGCATCACAGGTGTTACCAGCTCTCAAGGGAGGACAAGAGAGGAAGAGGTTCCTTCATGAAGCAAGGAAATTCATCTGGGATGACCCCACACTTTACAGAACCTGTGCTGACGGCTTGCTAAGGAAGTGTGTTTCAGCTGCTGAAGCGAAGTCTGTGCTGCAGCACTGTCACACAGCTCCTTATGGTGGACACTTTGGTGGCCAAAGAACAGCTGCGAAGGTATTTCAGAGTGGCTACTATTGGCCAACGATCTTCAAGGATGCCCACAACTATGCCCACAGCTGCGATGAATGCCAAAGAACAGGTAACCTCAGTCGAAAGGATGAGATGCCCCTCACCTACATCTTAGAGTTGGAGCTCTTTGATGTGTGGGGCATTGACTTCATGGGGCCATTCCCTCCATCATCAGGTAACCTTTACATTTTGGTAGCAGTAGACTACGTATCCAAGTGGGTAGAGGCCATAGCATGTCCCAATAATGATGCCAAAACAGTTATAAAATTCTTGCATAGGCACATTTTTACTAGGTTTGGGACACCTCGGGCTGTCATTAGTGATGAGGGGACACATTTCATTAATAAGGCTATGGAGAGAGTGTTGGCTAAGTATAACATTAGACATAGAGTAGCCACTCCCTATCACCCACACTCGAATGGACAGGCTGAAATTTCGAATAGGGAGATTAAGAACATCCTAGAAAAAGTGGTCAAACCTAATAGGAAAGACTGGTCCTTTAAGCTTGAGGATGCACTTTGGGCGTATAGGACAGCATATAAGACACCTCTAGGTATGTCTCCTTACAGGCTTGTATATGGTAAAGCTTGTCATCTTCCATTTGAGTTAGAAATTAAGGCATTTTGGGCACTAAAGGAGTTGAATTATTGCGTGACTGATGCGGGAACGTTGCGGTCTTTGCAATTACATGAGCTTGATGAGCTTAGGCAAATGTCTTATGAAAATGCCAAAATGTATAAGGAAAAGACCAAGATTTGGCACGATAGTAGACTTAGAGTTAAGGACTTTAAGAAGGGTCAGCTTGTATTGTTGTTTAACTCACGGTTGAAACTATTTCCAGGGAAACTTAAGTCGAGGTGGTCAGGTCCATTTGTGATTACTAATGTGTTTGTTCATGGTGCCATAGAGATAAAGAACTTGCAGCAAGGCCAACCATTCATGGTTAATGGTGCAAGATTGAAGCACTACTATGAGGAAGGAGATGTGAAGACTCTCTCGGCCTTCCTCTTGACTGAAGCGTGACAATGAAAACGAGAGAGGACGAGTGATTGCTGTGCTCGTCGACATAAGGCTCATGCCTTAGTTTATTTTTTTGCGATTTTCCGGTTATCATTTGTGTATAAGTTTGTATGATTTTAATTGCGAATTTGATGTTGCTTTTATTTCTTTTTGTAGGGAATCGAAAGAGGGAATCAAGGAGAGTAATTCCAGCTTTAAAAATCAAGAAAAGATTGAGCCAAATAAAAGATACGGACGAGCAAAGATTGACATTTAGATGAAAAAAATCCCTAAAATTGCGCTGGATTTGCAGGATCCGCAAAATATAGCCGTTGGGATTTATCCGTTTCCTTTATATCCGTTAGAAGACGCTCGATCTGTACGATTCTCCCACTCTCTGAATTCCAAGAAAACTGCGATTCTCTTCATCTTTGATTCTTCTCTCCAAATCTCCAAGACTCAACAATGGTGTTCACAAGGGCTGAAAGATCTGCAGCCAAGAAGAGGGCTGACGACGCTGAAACGGCTGCAAGAGACGCACTGCTTGCCTTGGCTGAGGCTGACACTGCGCGAACTGAACGCTTACCCAAGCTTCCGATTCGCAAGAAGAAGTGGAAGGTTGTCTCTGAGATACCTGCTGGACTCTCTGAACCAGCAGGCACACCCAAGAAGCGTAGGTGGAGTCTAGCGGTGGCCGCTGAACCGAGCAAAGAAAAGACTCCCTCTGTGGAGAGTCAAGAAACTGAACGTGTGTCCCACGATTCAGCCAAGAGGAGTGCCTCGCCACCTGCACCACTAGCGCACAGCTCTTCCCCATCACCGCCAGCGCCGAGCCCTGAGCAGCCGTCTTCACCACAGAGTTCTGCACAGACACCTACAGCAGAGCAAACAACCACGCCGTCGCACACTTCCCCACGGCCTGACCCTGAATTCCCATATGGGGAGTACCAAGAATCAACGCAGGGCAGTGGGGAAGGTGAGGAAGAGGAGGTTTTCTCTCCTGTGAGGGAAGCTAGCCCAGTGAGTCTGTCGCAGCAGGATGATTCCATGGAAGAGACGCTGGGGGCGTGCCTCCAGCAGATCACCATCGAGGCAAAGCTCAAGAAGAAGAAGAAGGCCAAGATTATCAAGGCCAAGCGATCCAAGAAGCTGAAAAAGAAGAAGGCCAAAAGGGCGCCTTCATCAGAGAAGGAGAGCACTGAGCCATCGCTCAAAAGACTCAAGGTTGAGGCTGCAGAGTCAGCCAAGCCAGCAGACAAAGGGAAGGCCAAGCTCTACCCTGAAGATGAGCCTCAGTCAGTGAGGTATGTGTCCTCTGACGCTGAGTCCAGGGGCGTTGAGCTGAGGAAGAGGGAGTTGCTGCACGAGAAAGGCTTCCTCGACAGACCTGCTGACCTGCCGCAGTTCTTGCGCGCAGGAATTATAAATCACAGCTGGGAAGAGTTGTGCAGGCCACCCAATCCAGCTTACACGAGTATGGTATACGACTTCTACGCCAACCTGCGAAACTCTGAGGAGGGGCTTTCTGTGGTTAGGGGAGTAGAGGTGGACTACTCAGCAAAAGCCATCAACGAAGCTTATGGCCTCAAGGGCCAAAGACATACTGACTATGCGAGGATCGTTGATGAGCCTACTGAGGCAGTGCTGGAGGAGGCCATTCGAACCATTGGCCAGCCTGAAGCAGCGTGGACTGTATCACGCAATGGGAGGCACACCCTCATGAGTGCCAACCTCACAGCAAAGGCAGCTGTATGGTTTGCCTTTGTAAGGAGGAAGCTGTCCCCTGTGACCCATGAGACGACCATCAACCAGAGCAGGTCGCTGCTGGTCTATGCCATCATGCGAGGTCTCACGGTCAACGTGGGTGAAATCATGTCAGCCGCCATTGCTGAGTGCGCCAAAAAAGGTAAGGGACCATTGTTTTTCCCTAACACCATAACCAAACTATGTTTGCTTGCAGGAGTCCCTATTGAGCGAATGGAGCAGCAGATGGCTTACACAGGCCACTTGGAGCTGCCTGCTAGCTTGAGGCTGAAGAGGAAGGGGAATATGGAGTTCGAACTGGATAGGCTGGCTGCTGATCAGTCACTATCCATGGCATGCCTGATGGATATGCAGAGGAGGATGGCTCAATGGGCCACTTACGCGCAGGCACGGGACAAGGAGGTTGCAGACCAACTTGGGTGCATCTTCCCTGACTTCCCTACAAATCTCATGACTCCATGGGTGCCTCCACGACCACGACAACCTGATGAGGATGAAGACATTTGAGTGCTAGTTTGAATTGCACTGAAGGGAGTATTGTTGTTCCCTTAGAATTAGAAAAATAAAAAAAAAATCTGCTTTCTGATAAACCATGTGAATTATGCTGTTTTTAGTACAATTTTGATCTGTTTTAGTTGCTTAGTTTTATGTTCTTAAAAGTGCTTAGTATAGCCTGTTGTTAGCTGACTAGGTAGGATAGTTTAGTTTTATTTTTAGAGAGCTTGAATGACTGGAAAAAGCATGCTTAGGGGCCTTAATCACTGTTATATCTGCCCTGACTTGATTGCGAAATAATTGCGGTACCCGCAATTTTTATTACTGAAAGCATGTTTTGGACTGTCTGTTTAGCTAGGCTGTGATCTGTTTAAATTCCAACTTCTGCTGCTATCATGACTACCTTATATAGCTTATCTAAAAGCATGCTGGATGAGTGTCATAGGACATCTTTTGATAGTTTAAATTAACCTCTAAAAAGCTCAGCATGCACAGCTTTAAGACCTTATCTGTCTGTTTTTTTTTCAAATTCCTGCTACTGTGATATTTTCTTTTAGAATGTTCTGTCTATGCCTAGGTCTTTTAGATTCTCTTTGTTTTACCTTAGACTAGATGCTTCTAGGACAAGTTTGGGGGTGTGCCACCTCAGACACTCATTGGGGACAATGAGTAGTTTAAGTTTGGGGGAGGCCACCCTAGGCCTAGGAACATTCCTCTCTCCCTTAGAAACATAAGCATTCTTCTTCTCCTTTACAAAAAAAAAAAAAATGAACTGAAAAAAAAATGAAGAATAGAATAAAGAAGGGAGTCTCTCTCAGGTTGCTGAGTAATCAGTGCCAAGTGTGTAACCCACAAGTGGCATTGCATCAAAAGGCAACCAAAGGAAAGGCTCCACCTAAGAAAGAAGAAAAAGAAGAAGCAGGGAAGAAGAATGTATACCTAGGAGTTGCAACTTTGTGGCTTAGATGTCCTATTTAAAAAGAACTCTGATCCTCAAATTAGCTAGGCACAAAGTTGTAACTTGTAGGGTTGTTTAGGGAGATGAGTGTTTATCCAATGTAGTGATGCCAGGGTTTAGGTTGTTCTCTAAAAGTACTACTGTCACCGTTAATACTAAGACTGGCATGACTCTAAGGAATCCTAGACACATTAAAAATAAAGGTAGAAGCATGTACTGAGTCTGAGGTAAAGCTAGGCAGAATTTGAAACCTTAGGGATAGTGGCATGATATGACAAAAGCAAATAGATCAGTTGTAGGGAGTTAATGAAAACAGAAGGAGTGTTAGGCAGGCGAAGTCAGAAGAAGCTAGATAAGAGGGTAGTTTTAAGCTTAGAAGTGTGTCACAGGACAGCAGTGCTATAGATAGAGATATAGGGGAGTTAGTAAGTGGTTAAAGAAGAAGAAACAGCAGCCTAGGAAAGTCCTTAGATTGCTTGAGGACAAGCAAAACCTTAAGTTTGGGGGTGTGTTACGTCTCCAAAAGTGACCTTTTTAGGGCTTAATTAACTTAGAAAGATGTTCACTCTTAGGTGTTTTTGATAGCATTTAGCCTAAACCTATGCTTAAATATGAGAATTAGAAGAAGGTAGCTAAATTAGGACTTATGTACAATAGGAAAGAAAAGGGTTGAAAACCGAAGGAAAAGAATGAAAAACAAGCGTTGCGAAAGCATTGCGGAAACATTGCGGTTCCCGCAATGTTTCAAGTGAAAACCGTAAGTTGACTGATCTTTTTCTGTTAATTTCCGTTATTTCAGGGATTCGTTCTTTCTCCTCCATCCATTCTGAAGTACGACGTTGAAGATTGATGGTTCTCCTTGGCCCAAATGCACCTGCAGATTACTATAAATAGGGGTCAAAGTCGAGGGTTCAAGCATCATCCGAAAGCGTAGAAGTCTTCTCGCAGTCCATCTTTTCTCCTGTTTTTCTTTGCCGTCTGCTGGTTTGCGAAGCTCAGCTGTTGGAATCGATAATCTAATAGGAAGGAGAGGAGATTCTTCTTCTCTCCCGATTGGATTCATCCAAGCAAGGCTGACTTTTCTCATCCTTCATTCGAGGCGGCTGCAACGAGACATTCAAGCTTGCTTTACTGTTTTCTGTTCTTTATTTCCATTTTCCAACTCTGTCTTGTGTTGTTTCTGTTCTTGTGGCTAATTTAGTTCATTTCGTTGTGTTCTGTCTTTCTGTCCTTTACTTTAAGTATCTCTTGTGTTCATTCAATCAATTAATCAAACATAAAGTTCAGTATTTCACAGTCTCTCGCCTTTGCATTCTACTGTTTTCCCTTGCTGTTTTAAGCACATTTTCCTTCTAAGCATGACTATCTTATCCTTTAGTTTTGTTCTCCTTATATCCACGAGTAACTAAGTCACTTAGGGGCATGCTAATGACAACACTATAGGCTAAAAAACGTGAATCAAGCATGTAGGATAGCTCTTGAGGCATTGATTGTATGTAAGCTTCATTCCACGGGCAATTTCGATTGGCCATCCATTTTGTCCAAAGAACTCCTAACCTCTGGAAGGAGTAAGAGTTCAGAGTCATACTATCATGCTAGCCTTTCAAGGTAACCAGGAAACGGCCTAGGAATTGCGTTTCCCTAGTACAAACCATATCTTTCTGCCTTAACAAGATGCTTAAGACCTTACTTTGAGTTGAGTAAACTAAAGAATCTAATGCATGGAATCGGACGATACATGAGATTGAGATAATTTGATGCATAGAGAGTAGATCCAGTGCTTGAGAATCGTATAAAAATGCCTATAGGATAGTCATTAGTAGCCCTTAATTCACCCATTTACACACTTTCGCTGTTATTTAATTGCGGTAGAATTGTTGTCTCCGCAATTCTGCTTAAGTTAAAATTCTGTTTAGCTGTCTTTGCCTTCATTTATTAATTTCGTTTCTTTTCATTTGAGCTTAGATTTCACTTGTTCTCGTTGATGTTACTACCCTTTACACATTCAGCAAAAATTAGATAATTAAAAACCAATTTTACCCCATCAAATCCACCCCTTCTTTCTTAACAAAACACTTCGCGAATAGCTAAAAATAAATCTCTGTGGGAAAACGAATGAAATATACTTACTACTTGCTATAAGATCATGTATGCTTGCATGTTCTGAGTGCTCTATCTCTTTTATTGCCTAATTATTTCAACACATTGAGCACGCAACAAGAGGCACGGCATCGTTATTCTATAACGGTAACATAAGCTAGAAAACTCGATTGTCCGTCGGCGAAATCTAACTCATGCATGGGTTTAAGCAAGAATAACAAATGCAATCAATGATATTAGCCAAATCAGAACTATAAGCATGGATTATCAAAGTGTAAAAAGCCTAACAAATAATCCCTAAATCACCCCAAACCGTTCACAATACCTTAGCCGACCATGGGGCGGATCGTCACAAATGCTCCAAGAGAGGCCATGGACATCATCTCTAAGCCTATTACAAATAAAAGCTCCAAAACTATGCCACAAATGGCGGAGCTAAGCTAAAAATGGAAGAAAAACCGAGAGGAAGAAGATGAAGTTCGAAGATGGCCGCTGAAAATCGTCCTTCAGCTTTTTAAATCCGTCGGAGCGTCGGGACGCTGCGACCTAATGAATCCGCGCGCGCCTCGCGATGGCGTCTCGACGCTGGCCCGATAATTTCTTGCGCGCGCCTTGTTGCGTGCTCAATGTGTAAATTGAAATGCAATGTGAGAGCACTCAGAACATGCAAGCATACATGGTCTTGTAGCAAGTAATAAGTATTTTTTCATTCGATTTCCCACAGAGATTTATTCTTAGTTACTAGCGAAGTGAGATGTTAAATTAGAGAGGATGGTTTGAATGGGGTAGAATTGGGATTAATGTGCCTAACTAATAAAGAATGTGCGAGATATGCAAGCATAAACAAAGACAAGTAAGAGGTTAACTTGAATGTAGGAGAGAAAGAATTGCGGAGAAAGCAAATATCTAGCAATAAAATCGCAAGACAGAAAACTGAGAAAAATGGCTAGGGCAAAAATCAAACTACGAAAATTGCGCAGACAGCAATTTTCTAGCAATTGTACTAACAACGTTTTAAGGGTGAAGTGTGGTAACAAGGGCAACTAACGACTCCTCTATAGGCTTTTTCATACGATTCTTCAGCAGTAGATCAACTTACCATGCATCAAATTAACTCATTCTCATGTATCTCTCGATTTCATGCATTGATCTTTTAGGTCACTCATGTCCAAGTAAGACTTAAGCATCTATTTATATAAGCAAGTTAATGATTTGTGCTAGGAAAACGCCTATTCCTAGGTCGTTTTCTGGCTACCATGAAAGGCTAGCATGAATGGACAACTCTGAACTCTTACTCCTTCCAGAGGTTAGGAGTTCTTTAGACAAAATGGATGGCCAATCGAAATTGTCCGTGTGATGAAGTACACATACATTCAATGCGTGTGAAGCTATCCTACATGCTGAATTCACGTATTTCTACCTATAGATTCATCATTAGTAGACCCTTATGTGGTTTAGTTACTCATGGATGATGATGAAGTGAGAAGATCAGATGGTTTAGACATGCTTGACAGTAATGAAATGGAAACAAAGAAAACAGAAGCAATAAGAGACTTGCGAAGTTGTCAAATAATTCCTCTATTAAGTACGATTCGAAACTCAAAGTGCAACGACTATAAAGCAATAAAGACTAAGCAAATGGAAACGACTTGAAACAATGTAGCTAACAGAACCAAATGGCAGCAAACAGACGCGAAAAGTAAAGACAAAAAGCAGCAGAAAGTAGATAAACGTGTGCGTGAACTCCTCGCCGCAAGCGCCTCGAATGAAGTGAGAAGGGGAGCTTTGTTTGGGGATGAATTCAATCAGAAGAGAAGAAGGATCTTCTCTTCTTCCTCTCAGATTATCGATGCCAACAGCTGAATCCTTCACGCCAACAAACGGGAGAAGAAATAGAGAAGAAACTGCGTTGAGATGGGAGTTCTACGCTTCCAAGCTTGTTGTTCTCCTTCCCGCTTGACCTCATTTTATAGTGTTTTGCATGTATTCTTCAGCCAAAGAGAACCATCCATTCTGAACGACGACCTTCCACTTGGCAGCATGAGAGAAATTGGGCGGCTGAAAGATCGCAACAAAACGGCAGACGGTTAGAACAACTTAACATTTTCACTTAAAACATTGCGGAGACAGCAATGTTTTCGCAATGTTCCTGCAATACAGAATTTTCAACTCTTTAGCTTTGTTTTTTATTCTTTTTCCTTTCTTTTACACATAAGTCCTAATTTAGTTTCATTCTATAAATTCTCATATATAAGCCCATGTTTAGACTGAATTCTATCAAAAACGCTTATGAGTGTACACCATTCTATAGCAAATAAGTCCCTAAAATATGCACTTTTGGAGACGTAACACGCCTCCCTCGGAGCGTCTCGACGCTCGGCAGCGTTGAGCAAGCGTCTCGACGCTGTCTGCTCGACGCCTGCTCTCGGGTTTGGGCTGGAAAATTGCCTCTCCTAGGCAATTTTGGTCCGGTTCTTCTTGGATCAACTTGCCCTTTTCTCGATGTACTCCCGGGGCGTTAAAACACCGCTCTTAGCTCCGAAACAAGTCCAATGGACGCATGAGCTCTTCACCGCAATTCTCCTATAAACGAGATAAATTAGACAATTAAATGCGGAATTTAGCTTGAATTAGGGAATGAATAATAGCTCCAAAATGGAGTTATCATGGACCGAGAGAGAGAGAAAAGAGAGAGAGATTGAAAAAAAACGGTTTGCATGAGGGTTTGGGCTGAGAGAAAGAGAAAGAGAACGTGAGGGAGAAGGGGGGCTGAGAGAAAATGAAAAAAAAAATAAGTCAGTGGCTGATTTCTTTTTAAAACAAAAGAAAGAAAGAAAAAATATTCTTACTTATTAAAACTTCCTTTTATTTAATTTTTTTTTTTCTTTTCCTTTCCTTTTTTTTTCTTTTCTTAAAAAAAAAAACAAATAAGAGAATGGACCTTCTTGTGGTTCTCGGGCGTTACAACAGGTTTGTTCCAAAGTACTATCCAAGTGAGCTTTACTTCAACCTTCAATCTCTCACACAAGGAACAAAGAGTGTAATTGACTTTGCTCAAGAGTTGGACACTTTCATGAATAGATTGTTCATAGACAAATATGATGAATCAACCATGTCTAGATTTATCAATGGGCTCAACAAGGACATTGCGGATAAGGTAGATCTTCAACCATACAACACCTTGCAAGAATTGATTCATTTGTCCATCAAAGTAGAGAAACAAAGAAGGACAACAAGGTACACACATTCTAAAAAATTTCCACCAAATACTTGGAATAGAAATTCATGGTCGTTTGATTCTAGGTCTAAGGATAAACTTGTAGTGTCGAGTGATAGACAAAAACAAATTCAATCTAAACCTAGAATAGACACTTCAAAACCGATTGCTAAAATAGACACGTCAAATGTTAGAAGTAGGGATCTTGAATGTTGGAAATGTAAAGGAAGAGGACATACCATGAAATATTGTCCAAATAGGAGAGTCATGTTTATCCATGAAGGTGAATTAGTTTCAGAAGATGAAGAAACCCATGAGAAAGATAGGGCTAATGACTTAGAAGAAATAATTAGTGATTCAAGTAGTGTAGGAGAAGACCCTAACACTTACACCCTACGCACTAAGAGAAACTTTGCAAAACCTTCTATAGATAATAGTGATGACAATATCATCGGTAGCCCTAATGCATATTCTTTAGTGTCTAGGAGAGCTTTGAGTACAAACGTAAAAGTTGAGGATGAAAACAATCAAAGAGAAAACCTTTTTCATTCTAGATGCCTTATAAAGAACACACCTTGTAGTCTTGTTATTGATAATGGAAGTTGCACTAATGTTGTATGTGATAGCCTAGTGTCTCGATTAGGATTAGCCACAATGCCACATCCAAAACCTTACAAGTTACAATGGTTGAACAATAGTAATGAAATCAAGGTAAGCCTTTGATCCCTCTTTTCTTTTACAATTGGTAAGAACGTTGATGATATCTTGTGTGATGTAGTACCAATGCAAGCTGGAGATTTACTTTTAGGGAGACTGTTAGGAGGGCTAACAAAGTCCCACATTGGTTAGGGAAGAGATTGATCCATGGTATATAAAGGAGGACAATTATCTCCATTGGTATGAGGCCTTTTGGGTGAAACCAAAAGCAAAGCCATGCGGGTTAGGCCCAAAGTGGACAATATCATACTAATGTGGAGATATGTGGAGTTCCGTTGTCCTTATCAATTGGTATTAGAGCCATGGTACCCTAGCTGTGTGGAAAGTTTCTCAGATTCCGAACAAAGAGAACTCCCAGAATCGAACAAAAAATGCTTGAGTAACAAGCAAGAAGTATAAATCTATCAAGTCGGCTAGATTGATAGAAGGAGTAGCCCTATCAAGAAGATAGGAAGAGTAGATCTTTGTTCGAGGGGAGGCTCCAAGTCCAAGTGGTACTTTGTTCGAGGGGAGGGCTAACAAAGTCCCACATTGGTTAGGGAACAGATTGATCCATGGTATATAAGTGAGGACAATTATCTTCATTGGTACGAGGCCTTTTGGGTGAAACCAAAAGCAAAGCCATGCGGGTTTAGGCCCAAAGTGGACAATATCTCTTACTAATGTGGAGTTCCGTTATCCTTATCAGAGACCATGGCACTTTGACAAAGAATGTAACCTATCATGGCAAACACAACAAATACATCTTCTAACATAATGGAAGGAAGGTAACTTTATTACCACTACATCCCAAAGACGTACTCATTGATAAACACAAGCTTGAGAAGAGGAGACGAGAGCTTGCTAGGACACAAGAAGCTGAAAAAAAAAGGAAATGAAAAGGTAAGTCAGTTCGAAGAACCACCAAAGAAAAAGGTAACTATGCTACTTGCAAAAACACAAGAGGTAAGACATGTTGGAATTAATTAAATAATTAATTCATATGTGGGTAACAAATTCAATAGCAATTATATTTGGGCTATTTAATGGGCATTTGAGTGATACCCGTTGGTCCTAGGGGATTATGGCAAACTCTAGAATCAACATATATATAGTTTAGGTTATGGTCCCCAATAAGCTATAACCTATGTTGCTTTAGCCTCTCCTATTCCCCAGAGGATTGCCCATGATTGGTCTGAGTTGCATATGATAGCTCCAAAATAGAGCTATCTTTATGTCCCTAATTCTGGCTAAAACCATGACATATATTGATTAAAATGCTTTCTTGTAGCTGATTTCATGGTCGAGAGCTCGGGAAGTCCAAAGACACATTTCGGGGCTTAAAGTGTCGTTTTAGAGCTTCTTAGATGCATCGGGAGTGAAAGGGCTTAAAGAATCCAAGAGATGACAAAAATTGCGTTGAAGAGACACAATTTGGCCATCCAAACCCGAGAGCATGCTTGCATGGGCGGCAGCGTCGAGACGCTAGCTCAACGCCGCCCTGACACCATCCGAAAGACGAGCGCGCCCCAGCGTCGAGACGCCGCCCCGACACCATCCGAAGGACGAGCGCGCCCCAGCGTCGAGACGCCGCCCAAGGGTCTCGACGTCAGGCCGATGATTTTCCAGATAGACGCGCGACAACGTCTCGACGCCCGCGCGCGCGCGGTCAACTTAGGGCACAACGTCGAGACGCTTGCCTAGTGGTAGAAGGATTTTTGAATGTCCAACTAATTTTCGGGGTGTCGAATCCCGCCAAAATAAAATTTATAATTACCGAAACTACTAAGCTTTGCAGCTAGTGGTAACGGGTCGATCCGCAGGGAACCTAAATCAATCTCTCCTAATTAATTTCTATTTGTCTTTTAAACTAAAACTCAAAATAAAATAAAGGGGAGGTTAATTAAAACTAAAGTTGGCAGAATTTAAGCTAACGGAAAAATAAATGCGAAAAGTAAAGAGCGGAAAAATAAACGTAACACGTGCTCCTAATTCGAGGGATCAGGATTTATCTTGATGCGCTTAGATCATAGGGGTTCTAATCATGCTTGTAATTTAAACTCATGCACGCGAAATGTTTGCTCGTTTCCGTAGCAAACATTCCAATGAATTAATTAGAAAAGTGCAATTCCAATTAAACATGCTCACTAATTAATCTAAGTTGATCAAGCTTAAACCAATCAAAGAACAGTGACAGGTAATATCGCGACGAACCGATTGATCGAGAACTCGACCAATTGGCGCGATTTCTATTCTTTCCCTAAGTCTATCGTGCAAACGATAATTAATGTTATTCTCCTACTGTCACTTAGGCTAGAATTAATTAGTCACGCTTAGACCCTTGTTACCTAGCGTTTGAGGCAATTATACGTCATAATCTTTAACGATAAAACATGCGTGAGGACTCGGACGTCACTCCTAATCAGTCATACATGCTCATGGGATTCAAACAAAGGAAGAATCATACAAGAAACTATAAATACAAGCTGGAATTTAAAGCTAAACCCTCCCTAATGCATTAAGACAACCCCTAAACTCGAATTAGAGCACTTACCTTAGTTGCCCGTTGTGAAAATCAAGAGAAATCAACAAGAAATCAACTTCAATGTATTAGAATAGGTAAGAAATAGGTTTTGGCTCAAGAAATGAGCTCTACAAAAGATGGGGGCGGAAGAAATTGGGAGAGAATGACCTAAAATCAGCAAAAACGGACTTAAATACCCATTTCTGCGTCAGACTGGCGCCATAAGTCAGCGCCTATGCGCCGCGGGAGCGCGCGCACAGAATCGAGACAGCGCCTAGGCGCTGAGCTCTCTGGAAAATTTACAAAATCGGGCATTTTATTGACTTTTAATGACGGGCTTCTGCTGAGTTTTAATGACGGGCATTTACAGTCACGGATACGGCGTGCGGGCGCGGAGGCGGAGCAAAGGGCGAGGCGCGCGGGGTGTTGACCGTTGACTGGTGTTGTTGACTTTTACAAAATGAAGGAAAATCTTGTATCCACCAAGATTTGAACCTAGGCACCCCCATTGTCTTGGCAAGCCCTGCACAATTAAGCCATTAATCGATTTTGAGTTATAATTAGATTATTTAATTAATGTAGCTTAATCACTCAAAACGACTAATTAATAAAATACTCTAAAATATTTATTTAAGCTCTTAATTTATGCAAATGCCCGATTTACCCTTTAACAATTAAATTATACAAAATATATCGATTAAGCTCAAATAATTATCCTAATTTACAAGACTTAGGAGCTAAATATTAGCACTTTTAGAGTGCTATCAAAATACCTCCAACCTAAATCTTGTTAGTCCTCGAGCAAGGTATACTTTGATTTATCTTATAAGAAACCACTTGCATGCTGACGACTCAAATCTCAAAACTCGGGAACACAAGATATTAATGCTAACGGAAAAACAAACAAGTGTATGCATAAGTTAAGAACATTTCAAAATTTTAAATCCTACTCTCTCACGTGTGTGTGTGCTTAGCTTCTCCTACTCTAGCTCTTATAGACCCGAAATTTCTTTAATCGATCCTAAGACTCGTTTTCCCCCTACTTCTAGCGTTGAGAACAGTCTAATGGCTTAACGGGTCGGAAAGAGCAACAAAACAATTGGCCCAATTCTTTTCTTCTTTTCCTTGGTACTTTGTACCGTTTTCTTTTTATTTTTCTTCTTTCGAGAGAGCCTAACACGTCAAGCTTAATTCACTTCACGTTTTTAAGGACAAGTGTTCACTTCAATTAGTCACCCTTTCATGCAGTGACAACCGTGGGTTACACGATCGCCCCTGATTACACGGGCAACACAAGAAGGAGGAACACCTCAAGAAAGAACATTTTTCATGCTTTTTACTCACAGAAAATTGAAAAATTTTAGGCATAAAGCTTTGCTTAAAACAAATGAGTTATTACAAATTCTAACACATCAAGCCTCCCTAAATATGCCTTTCGAGGTGACAACAAATTTTCAGATCAAATAAAATAACTCTAAGCCTATCAGAACCAAGAGTAAGAGGGCTATGTGCTCGATGAATGTAGAGAGTATTCGGAAAATTTTTAAAACAAGCTTAAAATATGCATACAACTCATGGTTTATTCGAAATGCACAAATATGGAGTATTCACGAGAAAATCACAGACAGTCCTCATCGAACAACATACATTCAGATTCTCATACATCTCAAAATCAGAGCATCCATGCACAAAAACTACAAAGAAGTCCAAAACTAAATTCTACCCCCACCTAAAAGACTGCATTGTCCTCAATGCATCTAATCCCACAGATAAACAATTAAAATGACAAAAATCAAAGGGAACAGAAACCTCCCCTGAATTTTTGCGGGATCGGTGAGTAGGGATGCGCAACCTTGTCTTCAAAATATATCTGAAATGCAGGTCGTCTCTTGCTTATTACCTAAGAAAGCAAGAAAAAGCTAAGCTAGGGAAATAAAAACTAAAAGTAAAGACAAAAATTGAAATACTCATGGGTTGCCTCCCAAGAAGCGCAAATTTTTAACGTCGTTATGCTCGACGTGTCCTCCTCTCTGTCAGGGTACGTAAAAATTTTCGTACTTCTTCGGCCCCTTCTTCCTTGAATCAACAAAGCCTACTAAGAGAAGCAAGCTCTTCGACTTTTGTAGGCAGCCGGACAGAGATGTTATTTTTTTGGTATTTTTGATATATGGAAAAATAAAAGACTCAACAGACTCAAACAAAATAAAAGCAGACTCAACTGACTCAACAGAATTAAAAGACTCAACTAACTGAACAGAAAATAAAGACTCGATATGGGAAGGGATCAGATAAAAATTCTCCAAAAGACCTACATTCTCAGATGCACAGATGGAAGGGGGCATGCTAGATGAATCTCCTATAATACATGAATCATCACAAGGCAAAGCAATAGGAGATAAATTTTCAAAAGGCACAATTGCCACTTCCTCATCCATCAAAACATGATTTTCAGCACAAGTTGATTCTAACTCATCAGTGAGAAGATTTCCAAAAACATTTTCAACATTGGAAATATGCTCAAGCTCATCCATGCATGATTCTTCAAATAAATTTTCAATACGAAATTCATGCTCTGAATCGAGATCAGCAGGTGGAGAATTACTTACCTCTAAGAATTCTCTGAGATCTTCTTCATCACAGGCGAGAAATTCTGCCCACAATTTCAATCCTGGAGAAGTCTCAGCTCCACTCAGCTCATTCGCATCGCCAGTCTCCTCAGGATATTCCTCGGGACTAAACTCAGCCTCCCCTTGTTCGTCAGACATCGAAGGAAAGTACTCGGGGCATGAGTCTTCCCGGGGCTCTTCTTGAGGCTGAACGTGTTCTTGATGGAATATGGTTGCTGGCTTCTGCAATTCAAAGTTAGTAGTGGCCATTCGCGCAACCATTTGTTCCAATAACAAACCAGAGCGAGCTTGACTTTCCTCTTGAGCTTTGTTGTATTCCTGATAATCCTCAACAGTTGATTTAAGTAAAGCAACTAAATCAGACATTTGAGCTTTCAGTTCACTGACTTCATCAGAGAGAGATCCCTTGGAACCATACATTTTTTTATTTTTTTATTTTTTTATTTTCTAACAAATAAAATTTAACTAAGAGAAATTAAATGGTTCCCCGGCAACGGCGCCAATTTTGGTAGAAGGATTTTTGAATGTCCAACTACTTTTCGGGGTGTCGAATCCCGCCAAAATAAAATTTATAATTACCGAAACTACTAAGCTTTGCAGCTAGTGGTAACGGGTCGATCCGCAGGGAACCTAAATCAATCTCTCCTAATTAATTTCTATTTGTCTTTTAAACTAAAACTCAAAATAAAATAAAGGGGGAGTTAATTAAAACTAAAGTAGGCAGAATTTAAGCTAACGGAAAAATAAATGCGAAAAGTAAAGAGCGGAAAAATAAACGTAACACGTGCTCCTAATTCGAGGGATCGGGATTTATCTTGATGCGCTTAGATCATAGGGATTCTAATCATGCTTGTAATTTAATCTCATGCACGCGAAATGTTTGCTCGTTTCCGTAGCAAACATCCCAATGAATTAATTAGAAAAGTGCAATTCCAATTAAACATGCTCACTAATTAATCTAAGTTGATCAAGCTTAAACCAACCAAAGAACAGTGACGGGTAATATCGCGACGAACCGAATGATCGAGAACTCGACCAATTGGCGCGATTTCTATTCTTTCCCTAAGTCTATCGTGCAAACGATAATTAATGTTATTCTATTACTTTCACTTAGGCTAGAATTAATTAGTCACGCTTAGATCCTTGTTACCTAGCGATTGAGGCAATTATACGTCATAATCTTTAACGATAAAACATGCGTGAGGACTCGGACGTCACTCCTAATCAGTCATACATGCTCATGGGATTCAAACAAAGGAAGAATCATACAAGAAACTATAAATACAAGCTGGAATTTAAAGCTAAACCCTCCCTAATGCATCAAGACAACCCCTAAAATCGAATTAGAGCACTTACCTTAGTTGCCCGTTGTGAAAATCAAGAGAAATCAACAAGAAATCAACTTCAATGTATTAGAATAGGTAAGAAATAGGTTTTGGCTCAAGAAATGAGCTCTACAAAAGATGGGGGCGGAAGAAATTGGGAGAGAATGACCTAAAATCAGCAAAAACGGACTTAAATACCCATTTCTGCGTCAGACTGGCGCCATAAGTCAGCGCCTAGGCGCCGCGGGAGCGCGCGCACAGAATCGAGACAGCGGCTAGGCGCTGAGCTCTTTGGAAAATTTACAAAATCGGGCATTTTTGTTGACTTTTAATGACGGGCGGGAGCGCGCGCACAGAATCGAGACAGCGCCTAGGCGCTGAGCTCTCTGGAAAATTTACAAAATCGGGCATTTTTGTTGACTTTTAATGACGGGCTTCTGCTGAGTTTTAATGACGGGCATTTACAGTCACGGATACGGCGTGCGGGCGCGGAGGCGGAGCAAAGGGCGAGGCGCGCGGGGTGTTGACTCGTGCTGTTGACTTTTACCAAATGAAGGCAAATCTTCTATCCACCAAGATTTGAACCTAGGCACCCCCATTGTCTTGGCAAGCCCTGCACCATTAAGCCATTAATCGGTTTTGAGTTATACTTAGATTATTTAATTAATGTAGCTTAATCACTCAAAACGACTAATTAATAAAATACTCTAAAATATTCATTTAAGCTCTTAATTTACGCAAATGCCCGATTTACCCTTTAACAATTAAATTATACAAAATATATCGATTAAGCTCAAATAATTATCCTAATTTACAAGACTTAGGAGCTAAATATTAGCACTTTTAGAGTGCTATCACCTAGCGTCTCGACGCTCCGACGTTTAAAGGCGTGAAAAAGCCAAATTTCGCCCAACTTTTGATTCTTCTTCTTCTTCCCCAATTCTTCCTCTCGGGTTTCCACCATTTTCCACCATTTTTGGACTTCTTCTTCTCCTCTTTGTATGCTACTAAGCTCTTCCATGGGGGATTGGATTTATTCATCCTCCATGGAAGGCTAAACTAAGGTTAGTGCTTGATTTTGAGTTTTGGTTTGTGAATTATGGATGTTTGGGGAGGTTTGCCCCTTTGTAAATGTGAAGCCAATTAGCATGTCTTTTGCATTCTCTTGCTTGTTCTTCATAAAATCTAGCATGTGTACCTAAATTAGGTTGACGCCCTAGTTCCTATGCATGATAGAGGGCTAAAGGTTGGGACGTATAATTGCCCAAACCGCTAGGTAGCACGGGCTTAAGCATGACTAATTAATTCAACCCAAAGTGACAGTTGGTAATCTAAATTAATTATCGTTTTCATGCTAGGCTTAAGGCGAGGGAGAAACCGGGTTAGTCTTAGGATTAAGCCGTCACAATGTTCCCGTCACTAGCTTATAGTCGATTTAGGGGTCGCTACCTTGGATAGATTATTGGCCAAGTATAATTAGAATTGCACGTGTCTAATTATATTTTTGGGTTATTTGAGCTAGCACTTAGCCAAATGAATTGTGTGCTGAAGCATGGCTAGTTAATCAATTGTATCGATGATCCGAACATCCATAACGATCAATTCCATTTCTCGAAGTTAAGCACGACCGTTTAAATTCTTGCACTCGTCATTTAATTTTCCGTTAGCTTGCATATTAGGAGCTCCCTTCCCCCCAAACCAAATTACCATTCTTTTATTGTGCATACTTTTTATAATTAACAAATTAGGCTTAATTACATTAAATTTCTTATTTCCCTGTGGATCGACCCCGTTACCACTTAGCTACAAATAGCTCGGTGTATTCGGGTTTATAAATTGTATTTTGGCAAGCCTCGACAGCTTGAATTTGGAGTACCACATAAAGTGCTCTACCAGCATAGATGAGGAAGACCACAAATCACAGAGTGTTGAAGGCTATAGATTCATCACATCCAATGGTTTCAGGTAATTCTAATCCCCTCTAATTTAGTTTTCTTCCATGCTTAGATCCTAAAATTCTGTCATGATTTGTTCTTGGATTAAATGTATTTATTCTTGAATAATCATATATTGGGTTTTTTCCAATAAATATTCCAACAAGTGGTATCAGAGCGGTTTTTGCATGGTGGATTACTAATTTTGTCAAACATGTTGTCTTTCCTTTGATTCATAAGATTTCGATTCAATAGGATTTTAGAATTATTTTACAATATGTTGTGTGAATTACTCGAACGATTGAATAGTCAAATTTAATTCGGATGCTTTTGCATATTTGAGTTATATCATTAAGGATTATGAATGTTTTCATATGCATATTTTGGCTCAATGATAAAGAATGTGTTCATATTGAATTTCTGACTATATGGTGGTTGTCATGAAGAAAGATCATTAGAAAAAGAATTAAAGAATGGAAAAAAATAAGTGTTCGCAGCAACACTGTTGTTGCGGAAAATGGCTTAAAGAGGTGCTAGGGCACCGTAGCATGAGATTTGTAGTGGGTCTTGGCCCACTGCAAATATACATATAATCTAATGAATTTTGTGTTATGTTAATATATATAATGTTAACTATTACTATTGTTTGTATTTTCCTTTTATAACAACAGTATTTGTTTATAAAATTATATATATGCCTAATGTTATAAATTTGAATTTGGGCATGAAAAAGTGTGGGAAATTATTTAATTTTTCATTTTTGGTGTGCTTAATAAGGTATCAAGAATTAGCACAATTAGTACAATTTATTTTGAATGTTTTGTAAATTAAAACATTTATAAAGTTATTAGATTATTAGATGGAGTGTATTTGTTGCTTATGCAGATTGTGATCGACCCAAAGAAGGTTACAATTTGGCCAAACAACAAATACCAATAATAAGTATGAATAACATAATGATGTGTCCTTGAAGTTGTTAGTCGGCCCAAAGGAAGACTATCTTCTAAAAGAGATAAGTTATTATATTTTATTATTGGATTCTAAATGTGATGCTCAATGCATATGTTAGGTTGTTAGGTGGGTTGAAATCCCAATAAAGTTTTTTTTTTTTGGGCATTCTAATTTTTATTTTTGAGGACTTTTCCCTTTATAAATTATGCATGTAAAGATATTACTCTTAATTTTGAAAATAATTTTGGTAATTTCATTTTCATGAAAATAAAATTAATAGTAATTCAAATAAATGTGTTTTGCATAATAATTTGATTTTCTATGTTAGTGTTGATTTGATGGATCATGCTATCAAAGTAGCCTCTGATTTCTGATATTGACATCTTCATAGTTAATTAGATGTTTGTGGACCTGTTGTTTATGCGTTCTGTTGTCGGTCCAAAGGAAAACGTCAGTTTGGCCAAATAGCAGGTACATCTATGGTTAGCTGGTGATAAAACATGAATAATATAAAGTTATGCCATGTGAGTGATTGTCGGCCCAAAGGAAGACTTTCACTTGACCGGATTAGGTATCAGTATTTCCTCACCACATTGAGAGTACTGTTTGCAAGTTGACAGTCGACCCAAAGGAAGGTTGTCAATGTTGTGTTTGGTATCTTGTTGTCCTCATAAAGTTTAATTTGAATGTATTTTTATAAATACTAAGTTATTTATGGGCATGTTTTAGTTGTTTTTTCAAAATTTTAATTACTATTGCCTTGTTTGATTTTCAAAATATTTTTGTTCACGTTGTAATGAATAAAGAAACACTCTCATTTTTTTTTTTACTTAGCAACATCCCATTCAGATTAATTGAGATTTATATTAAAAAAAAATGGAATAATCTTCATTTCATAAGCTTTATGATGATGAAATTTATTATTCAAGGGAATCATGTTTGATAAGGAAATAATTAGGAAATTCCTTTAAAAAGATAAAGATTGTTCTTAAATGAACATAAAGTAACAGACATTTAAACTTTTGGTTAAATGTGTCTTAATGAAGAACAATGGAACATAAGAGAGTACACTATGGTGCTTGTAAGGGTAGATGAACCCTTAATGAGCGAATCTTCGATGGTATGTTGAAGAAAATTGTTTTAAGTATGAAAGAACAAAATGTACTCAATTAACTATTTCCTTAAGGGAGAAATTAAAGTCGACACAAAGCTGCATTTTGAACATATTAGTCCAAATCACTAAAAATTAGGATCCAAATTTCTCCTATTTTTTTTTTAGAAAATTTGGACATGTAGGAAAATATGTTCTTAGTACTTCTTTTCATAATGTATAAAGAAAATTTGACTTCTCACTTAGGATTTAAACAAAGTTAGTTTAGTTTGCATGTCAGACTTCCATGTGTTGAATAGACTCTAGTATTTCTATTCATTGATGATTTGTTCTTTTGATTTAACAAATTTTCGAGTCTGTATTAAATAGGATTAAGAGGAAAATAATGAAATAGTCAATAATTAAGTGCATTGAGAGGTTTACTCTCTTTGAACAATGTTTCATAGTCTATTTTATATGGCTTCTTCAAATGCTTAACAATATTGTTTAATATTTTCATAAATATATTCTCAGTGAAGTCACTTATGTTTGATGTCAGAGAGGTCTTTAGTTCTCGATATCTTTTTTTTGCAAAGGTGAATATATATAAGCAAAAAGACCTCAAAGCCCGAGGCCAAAGGGCACAACAAACAAGAGAACAACCACTGGGAGAACCAATGTACGACAACAAAACCAAAACAACCCAACGGAAACCTCACAGCTCGAGGGAAAGCAACAAAGAAACCAAACAACAACAAACCCCAGCATCCAACCCACAAGCGGGAAGGAGCCAGAAAAGACAAAACCAGAAAAAAGGACACAACTCAAAAAGCAGAAGAACCAGCTGAAGCAAGAGGAAACAATAGGACAGAACACGAACGTAGCATGACTCCTCATCCGCCCAAAAAAAAAAACACCCCAGGCCATCCATCCCCCGGCCGGCACGAGCGAAGGAGCGACTCCAGACAGGGTCAAGGGGCACCAAGCAAAAACAGAGGGAGGACAGACAGATGCTGTGAAAAAGGGGCCAAGCTGACCATCCATCATATGCAAGCAAGAAGCCCGCCCCCCAAGCACGACCAAGAAACCAAACAAAGAAGAGGCCCATCAACTCGTCTTCCCCCTACTTATGGCAAAAGAACAACCATCCGGTATGCAGGCACGACAGAAAGCCACAGGGACCCAGCCAGCATCGCTTCCCTCGACAAAGCCAGATCCAAGGACCCACCAAAAGCCCACACACCCTCCGGACAAAGCGCCTTTCGGGGTGACAACAAGCATCCAGAACAACGCAACTCAATTAGGAACCAGGACCGCCAGGGGACAAAGAGCACCCACAGAACAGAGATGGACAGCCAACTGCAGAAGTAACAAGCACCGCCTGAACCAACCCCTACAGCTAGTGACACCCCACAGACTAGCCTCTCAAAGCCCCCACACAAAAAGCCCACCAGGGAAGAAAGGGCCAAGGACAGCAATGGACAGACAGGTGAAGAAAGCAAGCAACCGATCGAGCCTCTGCGAGCAGCGTCCTCAGAGCATGAACAAGCACAGGGACAAGCTCAAACAACCAAGCCGCACAGACCAAAACTGAAAACCCCTCCAGAGAAGAGACAGCAGCAGCAACCAGGGACAGAGCAGGGGAAGAAGCAATCGCCAGAAGCGAAACAGCTTGCCAGAAGCGAAACAGCACCACAAAGCGCAACCTGACAAAACACCTGCACACACTCAAAGAACAAGACAAAGTCAATCAAAAGAATCCCAGGGGGAGCCGGCCGAAACCGCACCCACCCAGGACGAGCATGCAGAAGAAATATCTGACCGAATAGCAGCGATAACCGACTGAGCAGGACGGTGACCCGGGCCGTGAAAACGCAAGTTGCGTTCCCTCCAAATATGGTAGATCACAGCACACCATGCCACTCTCCAAACAAGCTGACGCTTGTGCTGCCCAACACTCACCCATACAAATCCACTCAAGCTCAGCATCCCAAGGGAGAACGAGGCGGGAAGCTCTGCCCCAACAGAGGATATCCTCCCACACCAAACTCGCAAAGGGGCACTGAAAGAACAAGTGGTCTCGCGACTCAGTCCCGGACAAACAAAGCAAACAATCGGTAGGTGTCGAGGGGATCCACCTAGCCAGCCTATCACGGGTATACAAACGGTCCCTCAAGGCCAGCCAGGTGACAAAAGCATGACGCGGAATATTCCCCCCGAACCATAGCAAACCCTGCCACGGAACCACTGACCCACGGGGGCGAATCGCCTCCCAAGCACTCGATACCGAAAAACCAATCCCGCCTGGAACCCAGATCAACCTATCCTCCCTACCTGGGCAACACACAGTAGAGCGCACGGCATCGGCGATCTCCAACAATTCAGGAGACACTACCGACCACCGCCACGAACCATCAGGTAGCAGAAAATCAGAAACCATAGCTTGAATATGACTAGCTGCGTCATATAAGATACGATCACTAATCCTGGGAGAATAGGACCATCAGGCAGCCATGGATCAACCCACATACGACACCTAGAACCGTCGCCAATGGAAAACTGGACAAGTGGACGGAATTGGTCCCGAAGCCCCATAATCGCCTTGAGGCACCAAGACCACATAGACGACACAGGAATCGTCCAAAGAGACCGACCACAGAGGATATACTCCTCCATCCAAGCCACCCACAGAGAACCAGAGCGAAGCAGAAGGAGCCAAAGGAGCTTCATAACCGCTACCGAGTTCTAGGATTGGATGTGACGAATACCCAAACCTCCCTCCCTCTTCGGCAAACAAATGTCATCCCAGGCAACCTTCGCCCCCCCACGACCAGAAGGAGAGCCCTTCCATAGGTAGCACCGAAGCAAACTCTCAACCCTGTGGACTATACGAGCAGGCAGCACAAACACACTAGCCCAATAGACCTGGAAGCTCTGGAGGACCGACTGGATAAGCTGCAATCTTCCCGCATAGGAAAGAGCCCTAGCAGTCCAACTGCCAATCCTAGAGGTGATCCGATCAATTAGAGGCTGGCAGTCCCGAGAAGACAGCCGACCAGAGATGAGAGGGAGACCTAAGTAACAAACAGGCAAGGTCGCAAGAGCAACACCCATGAACTCAGCCAGACCGACAGCCCCCTGGATAGGGACCCCCGCAGAGAACATCGAGCTCTTAGCGGAGTTAGCCACAAGGCCTGAAAGCTCCTGGAAGTGAAGTAAAGTCTGCTGAACAAACCTCAAAGAAGTCCTGTTCCCCGCAGAGAAAATCATCAAGTCATCTGCAAAGCAAAGATGGGTAAGATTAACCCTCTCACACTTGGGATGAAACTCAAACTCAGGCGGCGGGCAATTCAGCAGCCGCGACAAGACTTCCATACACATGACGAACAGGTAAGGGGACAGGGGGTCACCCTGACGGAGACCACGCCTACCCGCAAAAAACCCCTCAGAGGACCCATTCACCGAAATGGAGAACATAGGCGAAGTAACGCAAGCCCGGATCCAGTTGACAAACTGGCAAGGAGTACCAATCGAAAGCAGTAAGCCAAAGAGAAAATCCCACTAGATAGAATCATAAGCTTTCTGCAGTTCAATCTTCAGCACACACCGCGGGCTCCCTTTGTTGAGGTGGTAACCCCCAACCAACTCCTGGCAGAGCAGAATGTTATCCACAATACTCCTACCTTGAACAAAGGCCGACTGATTCAGACTGTTGAAGGAAGGCAGCCACACGCGAAGACGATTAGCCAAAACCTTTGCAATGCATTTATACAACACATTACAACAGGAAATAGGCCTGAAATCCTCAACCCGGGAGGCACCCACCTTCTTAGGAATCAAGGTAAGAGAGGTGGCATTGATACCAGGAGGAAGGAAGGAGGTATCAAAGAAGTGAAGCGCGGCGGAAACGAAATCATCCCCAACAACACTCCAAGCAGCTTTGAAAAACTCCACAGGGAAGCCATCCGGGCCAGGAGCCCTGACACTACTCATGGAAAAGAGAACAGCTCGAACCTCATCTCGCGAGATGGGGCGGATGAGATCAGTTACACACTGATCAGACCACGAAAACCCCACCATCGGCTTTAATTGCTCTGTGAGGTCACGATAACCAACTCCTTGGGACCCCAAGAGACCCTGGAAATAATGAACGAAAGATCTCGAGATGTCCTCATGGGAAGACATCCTGACCCCAGAACCATCAACCAAAGAGAAAAAGCTATTCCGGGCTGCCACGCTCCTATGAAAGAACCTCGAGTTCCTATCCCCTAACGCCAGCCACTTAACCCTCGATTTCTGCCTAAGGGAGGCTTCTTCACACCTAGCTGCTGCCCAGAACCTATCAGATGCCTCAGCGGCCTGAAGCTGGAGGGAGGGAGAAAGGGGGTCTACCACAACTCCCGCCTGGGCAGCCTCCATGGCCAAGCGAAGATCAATAACCTGCTGACTAAGCACGGCAATCGGCGTCCTGAAATCCTGCCTGAGAGACCCCTTTAAGCCCTTTAAATTGCGAGCGAAGCTCACAAGCGGAGAGACCCCAACATGGGTCACCCACCTACTAGCGATCACAGACAAAAACCTATCAGACTCCCCCCAATGGTTAAAGAACCGAAAGGAGGGAGACCGACGAGCACCTAAAGGGCCTGGAGAGAAAACCATCGGACTATGGTCAGAAACACCCCAGTCATGCACGTGCACCACACACATAGGCCGACCAGAAGCCCACTCAGCATTGACCAAAACTCTATCCAACCTGCCCAACTGACCTCCTGGGCCACCCCTCGGGCGACTAGTCCAAGTGAACCAATTCCCCTGAACCGGCAGCTCAACCAAGTCAGCCTCTAGGAGAGCAGTATCAAAGGCTCCCATCGCAGAAATGCTATGGTTACCCCCGCTCCTCTCAGTCAACCGGCGAGTCTCATTAAAGTCTCCCATAACCACTCCAGGGGAAGACCAACTCGAACAAGCCAAGGCCAACTCCCTCCACAAAGCAGACCGCCCAGCCTCGAGATTTGACCCATACACATAGGCAATATGAGTCACAACCTGAGAAGACATGTCCACCAGGGAGCCAGTGACCAACTGAGGACTAATCAGGCTAGGGGAGAAAGAGAAACGGCGGGAACGCCATAACACCCAAATACGACCCAGGCCACTATCCCCATAACTACATACACACTGCCAATCTGCCCCAAAGGAACGAAACACGGAATCAAACTGATGAGCCTTAACCTTGGTTTCTACCAGACAGCAGAAACCAATATTCTCAGACTGCAAAAAGGATCGAACACATCGTCCTTTTGTCGGGTCAGTGAGACCGCGCACATTCCACGAGCACCAACTAGACATAGGAAGTAGAAGGGGAGACAATGGCATCCTGACACCATCGGGGGTCCACACTGTCACAGATCGTCTTTTCCATTAAGGAAACCACCCTCTGGGGAGCCAAATCACACCCCAAGGAATCCGAAAGAGAACCGAAAGAGTTAGTCACATGTACCCCCTTCGGGGGCTCAGGAGAACGGGGGAGCCGAGGGGAGGGGCCAATAGGAGAACTCGGGAGACTAGCCAAGGCAATGGGAATGGCAGACGAGTCTGCAGCCAAGGACTTGGCAGCCTTCTTCTGTTTACGCCTGCGGGATTTCCCTCCCACAGGGATAAAGTCATCACCAGCCTCAAGAGTGGAGGCCTGTTCACCCTCCCCACTAGCAACCCCTACCTGATCCGAGCTCACGCCATCACTCTGGGCCGGCACCCTGACCCCACCCTCAGTAGACACCTGTGTAGGGAGGATGGGATCAAAACTACTCACAGTCTTTTTTGGACAGCCGGAGTCCGAATGGCCAAAGACCCGACAGGATAGGCACCTCTTGGGCTTCCATTCGTACTCAATGGGGATAGTATGATCCACCCCATAGACAGTGTCCTAACCTTACTAGGAAGAGGGGCATCAATCGCAACCTCCACATAGACCCGAGCATACGAGGAGCACGTTTTGTCCTTTGTAGGCTTATCCAACCGCAAAGGAACAACTACCGTACTCGCAATGTTGCTCAACCCAGGAGTGGTCCACAATTCCATAGGGACATGGAAAAACATAACCCACACAGGAATTTTATCGAACACAAAGGTCTGGGGGACAATCCCAGGGGCCCACTGCCTCAGTAGGATAGGCTTCCCCCCGAAGTGCCAGGGGCCATTCTCTAATACCCAGTCCCTAGCTGAGTCCTTTTGGAACCTGAAAATGATCAATCCATTATCAAACAAGTTAATGGTTGGAACTTCCACATGTCCCCAAATCCTCCTGACCAGCCGATCAAGAACAAAAAAGGGAAGTTTACCATCCATAAACTGTCCCACCAACGAACCCCTCCAAACTGTTATTTCCTCCTCAATAACCTCATCCGAGGGAATGGAAAACATAATCCCATCCTTCTCAATAGGAGGGTTATAGAGGAGAGGTTCATCAGATGGTGAGGTCCACTGAGGCCCAAAAAGATTGGCCCAACTAGCCTTATGCTCCTGACCGATGGACCCAAGGGGCCCACCCGACCCCATGTGATTAGGCCCAGACCCACCGAAAGAACCCACAGATGCCTCATCCCCCTCACTCCCACCAACATCGGGGCGAGGATGGCCAAGTAGAGGAAACTTTCCTGGAATTCCCGAACCAATCCTAGGCCCAAACGAGCTACACCCCAAACCAACCTCACTAGCTCCAACCGTACCCTCGAGCGGCAAGCTCTCAACCCGATTGTGCAAACCACGCCTAGTTACCAAGTGGCCCAACTGCCCTCGCCCTATTGGGCTAAAGGAGGACGACCCAATTGGCAACACAACTTGTCCTGAGTCTAGAGCCCTTGAGCCCATCCCAAGAGGGCCACGCCCATTACGGTCAAGGCCTTTTCCAATCAAGTCAAGCCCACTTGGGCCAATCCCATTAACACTAAATCCTTTTTGGCCAAGCCCAATACTATTTGATGCAAGCCCAGAACCGTCACCATTTGGGGAAGGCCCATTTGGGTATTCAAATTGGTTAGCACCATTTGGAAAGACTTCCAGCTGCCCACGGGTTTGAGAGGAAGGAAGAATTGACTTGCCATTTTTAGCTTTTGACTTGGCCAAAGAAGGATCTCCAATTAAATCCTTGTCAAAACTTTCCTTATTTGTCCATGAGGAAGCACGCTGCAAACAGCCAACAGACTCCAACCTAGCAGCCTTTTCATTTAAGTCCTTCAAAAACACGGGAGAAGAAGGGCAACTATTCCCGCCCAGGCTATTAAGTGACTTACCATGTTTAGGACTCTCAATGAATGCAAGATCATCCTCAATTAAACGAGTTTCCAGAAATGCCTTAGTTAGGAGAGATTCCAAATTCGCCGCAGCTGGAGGATTACCCAAACGGCTGGCTGGAAGAATTTCAAAAAAATTCCCAGCACTCTTATTAGCAACACCAGCACAAATCACGGGGGAGATTTTGGCGACCGACAGATCACACCCACCGTTGGGTTTAATGAGATTTCCTTTAATGGAAATAGCATTCAATGACTGAGCGTCAGCCTCACCATCCAAGGGAGAGAACTCGGATTGCCCTAGACCGTCGTCATCAACCTCCTGCCGAAAGTTGCCTAGGTTTGAAGAAATCGAAACCGCTTCCTCAATCACGGGTTTCAACTTATTACGAGATTTAGAACCTTTCCCACCAACCTTCAAAGCGTGAGCAATCAGTAGCTTACTCTTCTCAGAAGTCTCAACACCAACCATACTCTGTTTTTTCCCAGAAGAGGACTGCATCCCCAACACCCCAGATTCTGGAGCTGAAGGATGAGGAAGAGCGTTCTGAGGCTCCCCACACAGCACTACTGATTGGTCAACCCCTGAAGGTGCTGAAGGTTTTGGAATACGCAGGCTATGAGACCCCGAGATAGGTTTCGCAGCAAGCTTCTTCTGCGGGGATTTCTTCTTCCCCATTTGGAGAAGAAGGTCCTCAAACACCCTGATAGCTCCAAAATAGAGCTATCTTAATGTCCCTAATTCTAGCTAAAACCATGACATATATTGATTAAAATGCTTTCTTATAGGTGATTTCATGGTGAGGAGTTCGGGAAGTCCATTGATGATTTTCGGGGCTAAAAAGGTCATTTAAGAGGTTTCGGGAAGTGTTCGGGTCAAAACGATAGGCCAAACGGAGCCCGGGAGCCAAAATGACCCAAAAGTGGGCTAAGAGCCGAGAGGGCAGCGCCCAGGCGCCGGCGCCCAATGAGCGCAGCACGCGCGCGCGCCCGCGCGCGCCGCCGCACCACACGCACCGCACCCCCGCGCCCAGACGGCCAGACGCGCGCGCGCGCCCGCGCGCGCCGCCTCGCCCCGCGCCCGCGCGCCCTCGACCGCTCCGCCTTGCCCATGTCCCCGCGCGCCCTCGCCCGCGCGCCCGTCATTGAAAATCCGCGTGCGCCCCAGCGTCTAGACGCTAGCTCGACGCTGCCGCGACGTTTCCCGAAGATGGACGAGTGCCAGTGTCGAGCGCGCGTCTCAACGCTCACTCAACGCCGACAGCGTCGAGCGCGCGTCTCAACGCTCACTCAACGCCGACAGCGTCGAGACGCTGGCCGAGCGTCTCGACGCCCCGAATTCTGAAGCGCTCTTTTGATGTTCCACCCGAGAGCAAGTGTCGAGCGCAAGCGTCTCGACGCTCGCTCGACGCCGCGCGCAGCGTCTCGACGCTACCCCACGCGCGCAGCAGCCAACTTAGGGCACAGCGTCGAGACGCTGGCCTACCGTCTCGACGCTCCGAGCTTTAAAAGCGTGAAAACGCATTTTTTAGAAGGATTCTCTCATTCTCTTTCTTCTCCAAGCTTCTTCTCTCGGGTCTACCTCCATTTTCTGCAATTTTTGTACTTCTTCTCCTTCTTTGTGCATGATTCCAAGCTCTTCCATGGGGGATTGCACCCCAACCCAATCTCCAAGGACCCAGAAACAACTTACAGACCCCACAATCCGAAATAAAAACGAAAAGGCAGAAGAACTTTAAAAAAAAAAAAAAAACGAAAACCAGAGAAAAGACTTACCTCGATGACGCGCCCAGCTCCGCTACCTTGATCAGCATTCCCTATCAATCTTCTAGCCGCAACCAGTATCAAGGAGCACCACGAACCACCATGGAAGGAGCTTCGAAAAGATCCGCCCCCCATGGAAGGGAGGAGAGAGAACGGAGAGAATTGGAGGAGAGAGAAAGTTGCAAAACCAAAGAGTAGATTAAGAGTGCTGGGTCCAATCTCGAGGCTGGGCGGTCTGCTTTGTGGAGGGAGTTGGCCTTGGCTTGTTCGAGTTGGTCTTCCCCTGGAGTGGTTATGGGAGACTTTAATGAGACTCGCCGGTTGACTGAGAGGAGTGGGGGTAAAATTTTTGCCTTTATAGGCGGTATATAATGCGGTTAAATATTTTAAATCATTCATGCCCCGTTTGCACGGTGCAGGATCAATCAACCCCCACTCTGGGCTATCTAGGTGATGCGCTCACTCACCCGTAGCACCAAGTGGTTGTTTGATAGTTTTTATGAAAATCTGCCCTAGGACAGAATCGAACCCCCACTCTCTGCTATTGTTGCGTGCTCAAATGTTTAAAAGAAATATGCAATGATAGAGCACTCAGAACATGCAAGCATACATGATCTTGTAGCAAGTAATAAGTATTTTTTCATTCGTTTTCCCACAGAGATTTATTCTTAGTTACTAGCGAAGTGTTTTGTTAAGTGAGAATGGGTGGATTAAATGAGGTAGATTTGGTTTTAATGTGCCTAATTACTAAGGAATGTATAAAGGATGGAAGCATAAACAAGTGCAAGTAAACAATCAACTTGAATGTAAAGAGAACAATTAAACCGAAGAGAAGAAAAATGACTAAGGCAAATTTTACTTAAGGGAATTGCGGAAACAACAATTATTTAGCAATGTTACTAACAGCGAAATGTGTGTAAAGTGTGGAAACAAGGGCTACTAACGACTCCTCTATAGGTTTTTTCACACGATTCTCAAGCAGTAGATCAACTTATCATGCATCAAACTAACTCATTCTCATGTATCTTCCGATTTCATGCATTAGATCCTTTAGTTTACTCATGTCCAAGTAAGGTCTTAAGCATCTTTTTATAACAACAAGTGTTGGTTTGTACTAGGAAAACGCCTATTCCTAGGTCGTTTTCTGGCTACCTTGAGAGGCTAGCATGAGTATATGACTCTGAACTCTTACTCCTTCCAGAGGTTAGGAGTTCTTTGGACAAAATGGATGGCCAATCGAAATTGCCTGTGGGATGAAGCTTACATACATTCAATGCATTCGAGAGCTATCCTACATGTTTGATTCACGTGTTTCTACCTATAGATTTGTCATTAGCAAGCCCTTATGTGATTTAGTTACTCATGGATGAAGATAGAATGGGAAGAATAGATGGAGATGACATGCTTAGTAGAATAGTAAAGGCAGAACAGACGTAAACGATAGTAGGCAAATAAGGTAAAGAACTTGCGAAGTGATGAATTTATGCTTTGATTAACCAGCGTTTGAACTAAACAAATGATGTCTTTGCAAAGCTAAAACTAAACAGACAGCAACGAAATGAAACAGAGTAGCTAACGAAAGGGAAATGACAACAAACAACAAAGGAAACAGAAAGCTAAAGCAGAAAGCAATTGAATCTGAGCGTAATCTTCTCGTTGCGAACGCCTCGGCTGAAGGGTGAAAGGAAGCCTTGCTTGGATGAATCTGATCAGAAGAGAAGATAAGTCTTCTCTCCTTCCTATCAGATTGTCGACTCCAACAGCTGAACCTTACAAACCAACAAACGGAAGAGAGAAAGAGAGTGGAAAAACTGCGTTGAACTGGAAGTCTACGCCGTTCGAGTGTGTTTCAACCTTCCATCTTGACCTCCTTTTATAGTGTTCTGCAGGTACGATTGGGCCAAGGAGAACCATCCATTCTCAACGTCGTACTTCTACGTGGCTGGAGGAGAAAGAATGGATCCCTGAAAGATCGGAACAAAACAGAAAATGGTTAGGCAACTTACGGATTTCACTTAAAACATTGCGGTTTTAGCAATGTTTCCGCAATGCTTCAGCAATGCACAATTTTCAATCCTTTAACTTCGTTTTTGGTTCTTTTTCTTTCCTTTTGCATATAAGTCCTAATTTAGCTTTATTCTTCTAAATCTCATATATAAGCACGAGTTTAAGCTAAATCCTACCAAAAACGCTTACAAATGCACAACTTCCTATCACAAATAAGTCCTAAAATAGTCACTTTTGGAGACGTAACACACCCCCAAACTTAAGGTTTTGCTCGTCCTCGAGCAATCTAAGGACTTTATCTAGGCTGCTGCTTACACTTCTCTAACCACTTGCTGACTCCCCTAAGTTCACTATCTATGGCCAAGCTGTCATGTGACACACTTCTAAGTCTAAAGCTAACTTCTCATTTTGCTTCTTCTGACTTCGCACGCCTTATGATCCTACTGTTTCATTAACTTCCCCCAACTGATCTATTTGCTTCGGTCATTAAGTTCATTGTGCAACTATCCCTAAGGTTTCAAATTCTACCTAGCTTTACCCCAGACTCAGTACATGCTTCTAATGTTTTTCTTTTTAGCTACCTAGGATTCCTTAGAGTCATGCCAGTCTTAGTACAAACCAGTGACAGTAGTACATTCATAGAACAAACTAAACCCTGGCATCACTACATTGGATATACATTCATCTCCCTAAACAAACCTACAAGCTACAACTTTGTGCTTAGCTAATTTAGGATCAGAGTTCTTTTATTCAGGACATCTAAGCCACAAAGCTGCAACTCCTAGGCATACATTCTTCTTCCTTAGTTTTTCCTTTTTCTTTCTTTATTTGGGGGCCTCTCCTTTGGTTGCCTTTTGATGCAATGCCACTTGTGGGTTACACACATGGCACTGATTACTCAGCAACTTTAAGAGAGACACCCCTCTTTATTCTTTTTTTTCATTTTTTTTTTCAGTTCATCATTTTTTTGCAAAGGACAAGAAGAATGCTTATGTCTAAAGGGAAAGAGGAATGTTCCTAGGCCTAGGGTGGCCTCCCCCAAACTTAAACTTCTCATTGTCCCCAATGAGAGTCTGAGGTGGCACACCCCCAAACTTGTCCTAGAAGCATCTAGTCTAGGGCAAAACAAAGAGAATCTAAAAATTCTAGGCATAGACAGAACATTCTTAAAGCAAATAACTTAGCAGCAGAAATTTGTAAAAACAGTCTGGTAAGGACTTAAAGCTACGCATGCTGAGCAACTTAAGAGAGCTAATTTAAACTATCAAAGGTGCCTTAAGACACTCATCCAACATGCTTATAGATAGGTCATATATGGTAGTCAAGAAGTAGCAAAAGAACAAAATTGAAACAGAACCAGCCTAGCTAATCAGTCAGTCAAAAGCATGCGATAACTAACAAAAATTGCGGAGTCCGCAATAATTTCGCAATGAATTTACAGGGCAGATATGACAGTAAGCAGCCCCTTTTGCATGCTATTTCCAGTTATCACAGCTACACCAAAAGAAAAACTAAAACAACCTACTTAATCAGATACCATCTATCTATCCTAAACTATCCTAAACAACCAAAATACAGCACTAGAAACAGATTAAATATTGATTCAAAATAACAGAATTCACACAGTTTAACGAAAAGCAGTTTGATTTTTCTTTTTTTATCTTTAAGAGGGAACAGAAGTACTCCCTCGAGTGCCCTTCTGACTGGCACTCAAACATCCTCATCATCATCCCTCCGTGCTCTTGGAGGCGTCCATGGCTTCAGAAGGTCAGTGGGGAAGGCAGGGAAGATGCAGCCCAACTGATCAGCCATGTCCTTATCCCTTGCTTGAGCATACTCAGCCCATTGCGCCATCTTCTTCTGAAGGTCCATCAGGCAGGCCATAGAGAGGGATTGAGCCGCAGCCAGGCCGTCTAGCTCAAATTCCATATTCCCACTTCTTCGCATTCGCAGGCCTGTAGGCAGCTCCAGATGTCCCGTGTAGGCCAGCTGCCTCTCCATTCTCTCAATTGGCACCCCTGCACGTAAACATAGCTTAGTGATGGTGTTTGGAAAGAAAAGAGGGCCCTTACCTTTCTTGGCACAGTCTGCTATGGAGGCTGCAACAACCTCCCCAACATTGATAGTGAGGCCCCTTATGATCGCATATACCAGCAGCGATCTCCCCTGATTAATGGTGGTTTCGTGGGTCACTGGGGACAGACGCCTTCGCACGAAGGAGAACCAGACAGCTGCCTTGGCCGTGAGGGTAGCACTCATAAGAGTATGCTTCCCATTGCGTGAGATCGTCCAAGCTGCCTCGGGCTGACCTATGATGCGAAGAGCTTCTTCCAGGACAGCCTCAGTTGGAGCATCAATGATCCTCGCATAGTCAGTATGTTTCTGCCCCTTGAGGCCATAGTCTTCATTGATAGCCTTGGCTGAAAAGTCAACCTCAAGCCCCCTCACCGTGGACAGGCCATCCTCAGGGTGCGTCAGATTCGCATAGAAGTCGTACACCATACTGGAATAGGCGGGGATGGGCGGTCTGCACAGCTCTTCCCAATCGGGGTTGGTGATCCCTGCGCGCAAGAATTGCGGCAGGTCTGCCAATGCATCAAGGAACCCCTTCTCATGGAGTAGGTCCCTTTTCCTCAGTTCAGTGCCCCTTGATTCGGCGTCTGAAGACACATACCTCACAGATTGAGGTTCATCTTCGTGGTATAACTTGGCTTTCCCCTTTTCCCTTGCCTTGGCTGACTCAGCAGCCTCGATCTTTAGCTTCTTCAAAGAAGGCTCACTACTGACCTTCCTCTTCTTGGATTACTTCGAAGCTTTTGGCCGTTTGGCCTTGACAACCTTGGGGGCTTTCTTCCTCAACCGTGCCCTGGTGGTGATCTGCTGGAGGCAATCCCCCAACGTCTCATCCATTGAGTCGTCCCCCTTTGCTGGGCTATCGGGGCAGACTTCCCTCAAAGGAGAGAAGACCTCATCTTCTTCAGTCGTTTCTTCGCCCGACGCTGATTCTTGATGTTCTTCCCTTGGAATTTCAGGCTCGGGCGTTTGCGATGATGGCGCTGTCTCAGGGCTTTGTGGAGGTGGAGATGGCTCGGGGCTTTGTCTGGCCGTCTCGTAGGATGGACGACCACTCCCTTGACTCTCCACAGTGGGAGTCTTCTCCTTGATCGGTGCATCTTCGACAACCATCTTCCACTTTCTCTTCTTGGGCGTACCTGCTGGTTCAGATGGACCAGCAGGGATTTCGGTCACCACCTTCCACTTCTTCTTGCGGATAGGAAGCTTGGAAGGTCGTTCGGGTCGCGCAGCTTCGACATCTGCCAAGGCAAATAGTGTCTCTCTCGCAGCTGCCTCTGCGTCGGTTGCCTTCTTCTTGGAAGCAGATCTCTCCGCCCGTGTAAGCACCATGGTCGAATCGGAGAAATCTGAAAAGAGGAATTGCAGAAGAAGAAGAAGATAGTTTTCTTGAAGTTCAACGAATGATGGAAGCGTACGAGCCACAACTTTTCTAACGGCTATTTGTAATCAAGTGAATCCCAACGGCTATTTCTGTTGCGGTTTCAGCAAATCCACCGCAATTAAATGGCCGTTGGAGATTTTCTTGATTTAAATGCTAAGATTCTCATAACTTAATCTTTGATTCGGCTCGATATCTTCCCCGATTCTTTACCCTTGATTCATCTCCTTGATTTCCTCTTTTGATCCCCTATTAAAACATACAAAATTAACATCAAATTCGTGATAAGAATCACAACTAAACACACAAAATTAAAAACCGAAAAACACGCGAAAGAAATAAAAACTAAGGCATAGCCTTTATATGAACGAGCATAGTAATCACTCGTCCTCTTTCGATTTGGCTCTCAAGTTTCAGATAAGAGGAAGGCCGAGAGAGTCTTCACATCTCCTTCCTCATAGTAGTGCTTCAAACGTGCACCATTGACCATAAACGGTTGCCCGTGCTGCAGGTTCCTAAGCTCAATTGCACCATGAGCAAACACATTAGTTATAACAAAAGGACCTGACCATCTGGACTTAAGTTTGCCTGGAAATAATCTCAACCTTGAGTTAAATAACAAGACATGCTGGCCTTTCTTAAAGTCCTTAATTCTGAGTCTACTATCATGCCAAATTTTAGTTTTTTCCTTATACATTTTAGCATTTTCATAGGACATATGTCTCAGCTCATCAAGCTCATGTAATTGCAGAGCCCGCAATGTTCCCGCATCGGTCACGCAATAATTCAGCTCTTTTAGGGCCCAAAATGCTTTGATTTCCAATTCGAATGGTAAGTGACATGCTTTGCCATACACAAGTCTATAAGGAGACATACCTAGGGGTGTCTTATATGCAGTCCTATATGCCCAAAGTGCATCCTCTAACTTAAACGACCAATCTTTTCTATTGGGTTTGACCCCTTTTTCGAGTATGTTTTTAATCTCCCTATTTGATATTTCAGCTTGTCCATTCGAATGGGGATGATAAGGGGTGGCTACTCTATGTCTAACATTGTACTTAGCCAACACTTTTTCCATAGCTTTATTAATAAAGTGTGTCCCTTCATCACTAATTATAGCACGAGGTGTACCAAACCTAGTAAAGATATGTCTATTAAGGAACTTAATGACTGTCTTGGCATCATTTGTTGGACATGCTATAGCTTCTACCCATTTAGATACATAGTCTACAGCTACGAGTATGTAAAGGTTACCTGCTGATGGGGGAAATGGTCCCATGAAGTCAATGCCCCACACATCAAAGAGCTTCAACTCTAAGATGTAAGTGAGAGGCATCTCATCCTTCCGACTAAGGTTACCTGTTCTCTGGCATTCATTGCAGCTGTGTGCATGGTCGTGGGCATCTTTGAAGATCGTAGGCCAATAGTAGCCACTCTGGAACACCTTTGCAGCTGTTCTTTGGCCACCAAAGTGTCCACCATAGGGAGATGTATGGCAGTGCTGCAGCACAGACTTCGCTTCAGCAGCTGACACACACTTCCTTAGTAAACCATCTGCACATGTCTTGTAGAGTGTAGGATCGTCCCAGATGAACTTCCTAGCTTCATGTAGGAACCTCTTCTTTTCTTGTCCTCCCTTGAAAGTTGGTAGTACCTGCGAGGCAAGGAAGTTAGCAATATCAGCGAACCAAGGTTCCTCATCGTTATCACGATGTGCTAATACAAAGACATGCTCATCGATAAAGGCATCAGAAATTGCGGTTTCCGCAATTTTTTCGCAATTATGCTGCAATCGAGAAAGATGATCCGCAACCACATTTGCGCATCCTTTCTTATCTCTAATGTCTAGATCAAACTCTTGCAGCAACAATACCCATCTAATTAACCTAGGCTTAGCATCAGCCTTCCTCATAAGGTATTTTAGTGCAGAATGATAGGTATACACAATGGTCCTAGTGCCTACAATGTAATTCCTAAACTTCTCACAGGCAAACACTACAGCTAGCATTTCTTTTTCCGTGGTTGTGTAATTACATTGTGCCTCATTCAGTGTCTTACTAGCATAGTATACAGGGTGTGTTAGTTTGTCAATCTTTTGTCCTAACATAACCCCTATTGCATAGTCACTCGCACCACATAACATCTCAAATGGGAGGTCCCAATTTGCTCCTACTATAATAGGTGCTTTGACTAATTCTTCCTTAAGGGTTGTCCAAGCTAAGAAACATTCTTTTGAGAAGATGAATGGTTTATTCAGCTCTAGAAGCTCACACAGAGGTTTAGAGATCTTTGAAAAGTTCTTAATGAACCTTCTATAGAAGCCTGCGTGTCCTAAGAAACTTCTAATAGCTTTCACATTCTGAGGTTCCACTAACTTCTCTATTATTTCAATCTTGGCCCTATCGACCTCTACTCCTGCTCTAGACACTCTATGACCTAGGACTATCCCTTCTTCCACCATAAAGTGGCATTTCTCCCAATTAAGGACTAGGTTGGTCTCCTCACACCTAGCTAGGCCTTGTCCTAAGTTCTCTAAACAATTTGTAAAAGAATCACCAAAGACTGAGAAGTCATCCATAAATATCTCTATCATGGATTCATCTAAGTCAGAGAAAATTGCCAACATGCACCTTTGGAATGTTGCTGGTGCATTGCATAAGCCAAAAGGCATTCTGCGAAAAGCAAATGTTCCAAAGGGACAGGTGAAGGTTGTTTTCTCCTGGTCCACAGGGTCTATGGTGATTTGGTTATAACCAGAATAACCGTCTAGAAAGCAGTAGTAGGCTCGGCCAGCTATTCTATCTAACATCTGGTCTATAATTGGTAAAGGAAAGTGATCTTTTTTTGTTTCTTTATTCAATTTTCTATAGTCCATACAGACTCTCCATCCTGTAATAGTTCTAGTTGGAATCAGTTCATTGCTCTCATTCACTACTACAGTCATCCCCCCCCTTCTTAGGTACACATTGTATTGGACTCACCCACTGACTACTAGCTATAGGGAAGATTACACCTGCATCTAACCATTTTATTATCTCTTTTTTAACTACCTCCTTCATAGAGGGGTTCAACCTACGTTGGTGATCTACTCGGGGTGTATGCTCTTCTTCCAATATTATCTTATGCATGTAGTAGAAAGGGCTAATACCTCTAATGTGAGCAATCGTCCATGCAATAGCCTTTTTATGTTGCTTAAGCAATAATATCAACTCAATTTCATGCTTTTCACTCAATTTGGACGAAATAATAACAGGCAAAGTATCATCACTTCCTAAGTATGCATACTTAAGATGATCAGGCAGTGGTTTTAATTCTAAGATAGGTGGATGCTCAATGGATGGCTTCAATGGACTCATGAATCTTTCAGTCAAGTCAAGAGTCATACAAACATGCTGAGGTTTATCCACATGTATATCCATTATTTCAGAAATATTTAAGTCAGTTATGCTGGAACCCCCACTCAACCAACTGCGAGGGTCCCGGCCCTCGACCAGAGGCGCAGCGAAAGAAAGGGCTTAAACAAAAGCCTAAAACTGGTTGAGGACCTTAAGCAATCAATAAGGAACGAACTAAGAATTGAAGAAAGATTTCTAACACTTAGAAAATTTCTTGAATTCGAGTCCACCGGTAAAAACCCTCTCCACCGGTAAACCGACCGGTAAAAGTCAACCGAAAAAGTTGACCGGTAAAAGCCACCGGTAAAAATATCACCGGTATATATCATATATACACCGGTATATATTATACCGAGGAAATACCGACCAGTATATACCACCGGTATATATATATCACGGGTAAATAATATATATACCACCGGTATATATCACCGGTATATACCATATATACCACCGGTATATATCCCACCGGTAAATTTACCACCGGTAAATTATATATACCACCGGTATATTTTCCAGTGAAGAGAAACCAAGAAAAAGCACCGGTATATATCATATATACCACCGGTATATATCATATATACCACCGGTATATATTGACAAAAATACCTTGTTTTGATGTTTGTCTTCTCGTCTACCTCAGCACCTCTACAGCCCCCTCGATCTCTACCTCTCCTCCGGTCACGAACTCAGCACGAACACACGAAGACCACCCTTAGAGCAGTCCCAGCTATTCTCAGGCGGTAATAGCGGAGTGGTGGGACTCCTTAAGCTAAGGGGGTTAGATTGAGGATGGAGGAACAAGATGAAGCTTTTGGTTTGTGTTTGGTATTGTGTTAATATGAACTTGATGAACTATTCATCAAGAACATCAAGAACACAATACAACAAACCCTTTGAATTTCAACAACTTGAAATCCAAAAATCAAAGCTTCAACTTCTCTTCTTCTTCAAGCTTCAACCATGGAGATTTCCTTCAACACTTGAAGATTCTCAATCCAAAAGACTTGAGAGAAGAAGCACCCACGAGAGAGAGAGAGAAGTAAGAAGTTCTTAAGCTTAGAGATTATCTCATCCAAGCCAAATCCATGAGTTCACTTCATTTGACTTGCTTCATGAGTAAGGAAAAGCAACATAGTGGAATAACACATGTTGAACATGCATTATGCCTATTAATGATAATAATAATAATTATAAATAATTATTATTTATTAAAATTAATTATAATTAAAACAATTTTAATTATTTAATTTATTATTAATATTAATATCAAATACTAATATAATAATAAAACTTCCACTATTGCCTGATTTTCAGAAAACCGACTTTTCCAAAATACGAATCAATATTCATATTTTTCTCCGGTCGAGTATTTAAATCACATTTAAATACAACTTCCTCCGATTATATATTTAAATCACATTTAAATATACAAACCCCTCGAACAAACCCTAATTCAGATTTCTCCGAATACAACCCTATAGCACTGCTATACCGCTTTATCCGAGCTAGCCAGGAGAACCTAAAGGACCTACAGATCATGAGCTCCAACGATACGAGATCATTCGGTCAAAACTCTTTTGACCCGAATCGATCAACATTCGTTAACCCCCGGAGACTCCACTAAAGTCCAAGGGCTGTACTCTCCTCACTGTAGATATATTGTGTCCTCTTGATATAACCGTCATTGGTAAGTCGATCCTTCACAGGTTGTCCGTAATCACAGCTGGGTCATAAAAACCGTTTAACCCCTGCATTACATCTTGTTCCTTAAGTACCACTGACACCTCTAATGAACAATAGATCTTTGGTCCAACCAAAAGATCAATATAACTCTCTCATCACATGAGAGTGTGAGCTCACATTGTTCAAGCCCCAGAGTCAGCTATTAAGGGAACAACCTATCTACTAACCCTGAATAGCGGGTTAGGAGTGAATTCCAATCTTGCTACACTATGTCCCCAGCTACTTATTCGGCTTTATCCCCAAGTTGGTAGGCTTATTGAGCGGGCGTTCTGCCACTCTCACCCGTACAAGTCAAAGGATACTTCCGAATAAGCAGGAGTTCATAGCAAGCTCAGGATTAAGAACGAGTTACCTAGGCCATCAAAGTGTATAAGTCAGTCTCGATCAGTAAACGGTGTTATAAAGAGAGAGTGACTTAATACGCGGTTCGATCTTGTGTAAACTCTTTACACAGGACGCCCTCACTTCTCACATCTTCATGTGGAACGATTCGGATCACATCGTTCTGTACAATACAAAGTGAGCCGCATCCAATAGTGTTACCAGGATAAGGTACCCAGCCTTATCCATATACTATAGATCATTTTGGCAGTATACTTGAACCTGATCCACAATCATGTCATACATGAGGTTCAAATACTCAAACAATGCCAAGGGTGTTGGTTATTGGTATAGGATAAAACATGTTTCACTTTAATCTAGTAAACTCCTTTACTGAATTAAAACTTAATAACTCTTTATTACTAAATAGATTGTTTACAAACATAACAGTTTACAAACCACGAGTTTTAGGACATAAAACCCAACAAACTCCCACTTGGACTAAAACGTCTGTGGTGTACATGTTAGGTGGAGTAAATGAAATATCTCATATTTCAAGTTTACTCCCACTATCCTTAGTTGAACAACTCGGAGCCCTAAACACTTTAGGTATTTCTCAAACACTTTAGCCATGAGAAACAGAGTAAACAGAAACAGCATGAAGTGCTGTGAGGAACCCATGTGACTATCACATCCTCTCAGAGCACTAAACTTTGAGTTTAATTCACAAACTTTTTGCTACTTCACAAGCTACAAGAAAGCTTAGCTATCACATGGGAAAAACAGCAATACAACTCTTGTATTCTATTACACATTTGACAAAACTTTAACCGCATTACTTTTGACAGCTCCCACTAGCCATATGTTCTTACGATCCAGATTAACCCGAATCCTTAGAACCAACAAAGCTAATTTAAGTTTATCAAAGAAATGACTCCTTCATCATTCACAATGATTAGGAGTGAAATTATGGGAATTTATTATGAAAGCTATTACATTAATCAAATACTTGTTCAACAATATTTATCAATGTAATGTTCAAAACCATAAGATTTGATTCGAAAAACAAACCTTATAATTTAAGATTTAGATACTAAATCCAATTCATAAATGAATTGAATATGAATGCAAACGATTTGCTCTGAATCTTAAATAATGAATCTTCCTGGTTCAGACTAATAGATACTCTATCAAGATAGCTAATCTTGATTTCCATTTACCTTATCCTATCGAATAGAACAAGACAATGGATACGAGTATTCTATATAACTAACATCTGACACCAAGAGAAGAAGTTAATACACAATTAACTCATTCTCTTCGGGACAGTCCCATTTGTCAGAAAGTCAAGCCTTAGGGTTTTCACCTCATAGACTAGGTCTTTAAACCCCTTGAAGATTCATGGTTTTGAGCTACTGGTTCTTGTTTATGAATTTACCATCATCAACAATTTTGATAACTAAAGTCATAACACTAGCCAATATAGTGGTCCAGATTATCTCATAAACTTCCCACTACATATAGGCTTTCTCAACAGTTGAGAAGAACCAGCTAAACTAACAACCTTTGTTAATTTAAATTTTGCTTTGAATATAAAACAAGATTAATCTTAACACTTTAGTTGTTTACCAAGTTTTAATAGAACACTACTAGTATATATCTTTTGGAAAATGAACTCTTCATTTAATAAACAAAAGATACTATATACAATAAAAGTGTTCACAATAAACTTGAGTTCTATAGATAATAATTACAACAGTTGAAATTATTTCTATACAGACAACTAAACTATCAGCAAGCTCCCACTGTAGATACTGCGAAGACATCTTCATAAGTCGTCTTCGTCAAGTAATAGGCAGACAGGAACTAGTTTCCTGAAAAAGAATAACAAACATGATTAGTGGTTCCTGAATCAACATTCAGGTATGACATTCATAATCCACATGTTTAGACAAAAGATAAATCATATTTACCTTGTCGTTCATTCTTTTGCCTTTTTCTCTGCAAGGTATTTGGGGCAGTTCCGCTTCCAATGCCCTTTTTCACCACAATGAAAACACTTTCCACTGTGTGAAGCTTTTACCTTGCCAACAGCTGGGGTCTTGCCCTTCCTGGCACTTCTCTTCTTCTTGTGAATAATCTTATTACTCACAGAAGGAGGTTCAGATTTAGTCCCAGACCCAGACCCTTTCTGGAATTTCACAGAAGTGGTAACATTTACCTCCTTCTCCTTTCCTTTAGAGGTATGCAGGGACTGATATACCTGAAGCTCGTTTAGAAGAGACGTCAGATTGTATTCTATCTTGTTCATGACCATATTGGCCCTGAAGTGCAGGAAGCTCTTCGGAAGAGATTCCAAGATAAAACCAACCTGACCTTGTTCGTCAACGGTTGCTCCATTAACTTCTGCAGTATTGAAGTACACCATCATGTTAAGGACATGCTCCCTAACAGAGGTTCCTTCAGCCATACGGCAGTTGAAAATGTGCTTGAGGGCTTCATACCTAAGAGATGAGGAAGGTTTTCCAAACATCTCTTGTAGTGAAGCCATGATTTCCTTAGCGGAAACCATCCCCTCATGCTTCCTAGACAAGACATCAGATATGCTTGCCAGGAGGTAGACTCGAGCTTTATCATTAGCCCGAATCCAACCGTCGTATGCTTCACGAACAGTTCGTGAGGCATTTGAACCAGGAACCGGAGGACACTCCTCCGTTAAGACAAATCTCAGGTTGTCAAGAACCAAAACCGCATTAAGGTTCGACTTCCATGACCCAAAATTTTCTCCGGTTAATTTGTCATGTGATAGCAACTGTATGAACGAACTCGACATGCTGTAAAGGAATTTAAATCTATTAGTGAAACAGATTTAACCTATTTGAACCAATTAAAGACTTTAGCAGTAAATAAAGTACCCAAACTCTTTATTTACTAACAACGATACTTTAGTAAGTCAGAATGGTCCCTACCGTAGGGTAGGTGAGCACTCCTTTACTAAATCAAGACATTCTTGACTAAATGTTATCACCAGAATAACTCATATTCCTATAGCATCTTAGTTATCGTTTTTGGTCTGGATTTACTAACTCCTTAGCAAATCCCGTAAGTGTGACCCTCCATTTTTAGAACGCACAGAACGGCCCCAACATAGCAACCGTATGGAATGTCAGTGTTGGGAATGGCCCTATGTTTCTTTATCCATAAATGGTGACTGAGGTGTTCGATCTCCCATGCCCAGCCCTCCGTTTGGATGGTGCCCCAAGGGCAGCCTGCAGGCGGAACATGGGAATCTCACGGTTCAATCCAATGGAGGAGACCGTAGGATGTACTGACGTACTTCCTTCTCCCACTTACTATAGATACTTACTCCATTCACCTTGCCATTGAAAGTTGTAAACACCGCCCTTCTGGGGATTGCCCTATTGACAATACACGGCCAAACAAAATTCTCACGTTGTGAACTTTAAGGAGTGCATAGCAGGAGAGGGATATATCGTATATTCCTTCTCAACACATCTACTAAGCATCATGGACGGTTTTAAGGGTAAACTACTCAGGTTTTATCCGACTAAGAAAATAAAACCTTGAGTCTAGGCAAACTATTTACCTGAGATGTCTAGGTTATAAACACTTTTATTAACCTCACACCTCTCACGCACGCTCATAAAGCCGGGTTAACTTTACTCAAGTACCGGATCGTTCCCAGGTAGGAGGTGTTCCGTAAACCGTCAACTTAAATACCTCCAACCTCGAACAGAATTTCACCGGGTGAGTTTCTCATAACCTTAGCATTTACGAGATAACGACCTATTCAACTAATGAACCGGACGTGTCATTTAACCCTAAATGAACATGCTTTTCTTTGTTATAGATTTTAAAAGTCTAAGTCATTTTTACAACACTTTGCAAAACTTTAGACTTTCTACAACAATTCTACATGCTTCTCAAACATGCAACACTAAGGCATGGCGAATTGAATATTTAACTTCATAATTAATATAACACTTATATCAATTATGCTCTTAAACATACAATTCCCTAATTCATAACCAATATAACACTTATATTGAATCTCATGAATTAAGCATGCATCCTATACATTATAACACTTATAACATACATTATGTATGCAACATGCTTCCTAAGGTGGGATTTGAAATCTATATGGCATACTTTATGCTCAAGCAAGGGCATTAATTTAAAACATACATCTCATGCATCCTATAAATTAATCAAACTAAAGCAATTCGGTTTATGGCATCAAACAAGCAATAATTATTATTACAAGCTTGTCAAAACCCCAAGCTAGGTCTTGAAGCACAACGAACTCTTCGAACAACTTCAAACACCTCGGCTTCTTGACTCCTTGCAGACCTTGGCTCCGCAACAACCCTAGACTCTAAGACTAAACGAATTACAGACTCCATGCCACACATTAAGCCTTATTAAACAAGCCAAGGCTATTACAAACCAAAAGTAAACAACAAGGAAAGTAAACAATGCCATAAACCAAAATGCTTCAGCCACCCAAGCAAGAAATCAAAACAACCCACCTAGGACTCAAAGAGAGCTTAAAGCAAGCTCTGATACCAATTGCTGGAACCCCCACTCAACCAACTGCGAGGGTCCCGGCCCTCGACCAGAGGCGCAGCGAAAGAAAGGGCTTAAACAAAAGCCTAAAACTGGTTGAGGACCTTAAGCAATCAATAACGAACGAACTAAGAATTGAAGAAAGATTTCTAACACTTAGAAAATTTCTTGAATTCGAGTCCACCGGTAAAAACCCTCTCCACCGGTAAACCGACCGGTAAAAGTCAACCGAAAAAGTTGACCGGTAAAAGCCACTGGTAAAAATATCACCGGTATATATCATATACACACCGGTATATATTATACCGAGGAAATACCGACCGGTATATACCACCGGTATATATATATCACGGGTAAATAATATATATACCACCGGTATATACCACCGGTATATATCACCGATATATACCATATATACCACCGGTATATATCCCACCGGTAAATTTACCACCGGTATATATACCACCGGTAAATTATATATACCACCGGTATATTTTCCAGTGAAGAGAAACCAAGAAAAAGCACCGGTATATATCATATATACCACCGGTATATATCATATATACCACCGGTATATATTGACAAAAATACCTTGTTTTGATGTTTGTCTTCTCGTCTACCTCAGCACCTCTACAGCCCCCTCGATCTCTACCTCTCCTCCGGTCACGAACTCAGCACGAACACACGAAGACCACCCTTAGAGCAGTCCCAGCTATTCTCAGGCGGTAATAGCGGAGTGGTGGGACTCCTTAAGCTAAGGGGGTTAGATTGAGGATGGAGGAACAAGATGAAGCTTTTGGTTTGTGTTTGGTATTGTGTTAATATGAACTTGATGAACTATTCATCAAGAACATCAAGAACACAATACAACAAACCCTTTGAATTTCAACAACTTGAAATCCAAAAATCAAAGCTTCAACTTCTCTTCTTCTTCAAGCTTCAACCATGGAGATTTCCTTCAACACTTGAAGATTCTCAATCCAAAAGACTTGAGAGAAGAGCACCCACGAGAGAGAGAGAGAAGTAAGAAGTTCTTAAGCTTAGAGATTATCTCATCCAAGCCAAATCCATGAGTTCACTTCATTTGACTTGCTTCATGAGTAAGGAAAAGCAACAATTTTAATTATTTAATTTATTATTAATATTAATATCAAATACTAATATAATAATAAAACTTCCACTATTGCCTGATTTTCAGAAAACCGACTTTTCCAAAATACGAATCAATATTCATATTTTTCTCCGGTCGAGTATTTAAATCACATTTAAATACAACTTCCTCCGATTATATATTTAAATCACATTTAAATATACAAACCCCTCGAACAAACCCTAATTCAGATTTCTCCGAATACAACCCTATAGCACTGCTATACCGCTTTATCCGAGCTAGCCAGGAGAACCTAAAGGACCTACAGATCATGAGCTCCAACGATACGAGATCATTCGGTCAAAACTCTTTTGACCCGAATCGATCAACATTCGTTAACCCCCGGAGACTCCACTAAAGTCCAAGGGCTGTACTCTCCTCACTGTAGATATATTGTGTCCTCTTGATATAACCGTCATTGGTAAGTCGATCCTTCACAGGTTGTCCGTAATCACAGCTGGGTCATAAAAACCGTTTAACCCCTGCATTACATCTTGTTCCTTAAGTACCACTGACACCTCTAATGAACAATAGATCTTTGGTCCAACCAAAAGATCAATATAACTCTCTCATAACATGAGAGTGTGAGCTCACATTGTTCAAGCCCCAGAGTCAGCTATTAAGGGAACAACCTATCTACTAACCCTGAATAGCGGGTTAGGAGTGAATTCCAATCTTGCTACACTATGTCCCCAGCTACTTATTCGGCTTTATCCCCAAGTTGGTAGGCTTATTGAGCGGGCGTTCTGCCACTCTCACCCGTACAAGTCAAAGGATACTTCCGAATAAGCAGGAGTTCATAGCAAGCTCAGGATTAAGAACGAGTTACCTAGGCCATCAAAGTGTATAAGTCAGTCTCGATCAGTAAACGGTGTTATAAAGAGAGAGTGACTTAATACGCGGTTCGATCTTGTGTAAACTCTTTACACAGGACGCCCTCACTTCTCACATCTTCATGTGGAACGATTCGGATCACATCGTTCTGTACAATACAAAGTGAGCCGCATCCAATAGTGTTACCAGGATAAGGTACCCAGCCTTATCCATATACTATAGATCATTTTGGCAGTATACTTGAACCTGATCCACAATCATGTCATACATGAGGTTCAAATACTCAAACAATGCCAAGGGTGTTGGTTATTGGTATAGGATAAAACATGTTTCACTTTAATCCAGTAAACTCCTTTACTGAATTAAAACTTAATAACTCTTTATTACTAAATAGATTGTTTACAAACATAACAGTTTACAAACCACGAGTTTTAGGACATAAAACCCAACAAGTTACATCTAATTGTACATAATCATTGGCATGCTTAATCAGTAGTTCATGCTCAAGCTGTTCTTCCATTAGTGAATCTACTATGTCCATACTTGCACAAGATTCAGAGTCAGAAGGATACCCTAGCGCTTTAAAGACACTAAACTTAACCTCCTCATCATGAACCCTCAAGGTGAGCTCACCTTTCTGGACATCGATCAAGGCCCTACCTGTGGCTAGAAATGGTCTGCCTAATAGGATGGGGACCTCCTTGTCTGCTTCATAATCCAGAATGATGAAGTCTGCAAGAAAAATGAACTTGTAAACCTTGACAAGAATATCCTCTATCTTACCCTCAGGGTAGGCTATGGATCTGTCTGCCAACTGCAAGGTGACAGTGGTAGGACGTGCTTCCCCTATTCCAAGCTGACGGAATAGTGATAATGGCATGAGGTTTATGCTGGCTCCCAGGTCACAAAGAGCTCTGCCCACGTGCTTGCCTCCCAACTCCACTGGTAAGGTGAAGGAACCAGGATCCTTCTCCTTCTTTGGTAGCTTGTTTTGGAGTATAGCACTGCACTCCTCAGTGAGATTCACTGTTTCAAATTCACCAATAATTTTCTTGTTAGTGATTATATCCTTCAAAAACTTAACATAAGAAGGCATGGATTGCAAAACCTCTACAAATGGAATATTAACATGCAGTTGCTTAAGAATTTCTAAAAATTTATTAAAGTGCACTTCCTGTTCTTGTTTTTTCTTCAACCTTCTAGGGAATGGAGGTGGTGGCGCATATGTAGGCACTTCAGGACGCCTCAGGACAGGTGGGGGCCTTGGAATTTCTTCTAGTTCCTCTATGATAGGTTTCAGCCTCGCCCTTGATGTGCTTGTTGGTGGTTGACCTTGGTTAGGCAGAGAATCCAGTGGAGCACTAGACTCTTCATTCTCTACTCTCTTTGGTGTTTCTCTAGCGTTGCTCACCAATGGTCTTCCATTGCGAAGTTCAATTGCTTGAACCTGCTCTTTACCATCCCTTCTAGGCACCTCAGTGTCAGCAGGCAGTCTACCTTGGGGCCTACTTTTGAGTTCATTGGCTAGTTGCCCTATTTGGTTCTCTAGGCTCCTAAGGGTAGCTTGCTGACTTTGTAGAGTAGCATCATTCTTTGCAATGTACTCCTTAAGTAGATTTTCTACTGATGACCCTATTGGCTGGTTGTATGGTTTTTTATACATGGATTGGTTATTTTGGGGAGTGAAACCAGGTGTTCCACTCAGCCTTGGTTGGTTAGGAGCTTGGTTAGTATTCTGTTGGCCAACCCAAGAAAGATTTGGGTGGTTTCTCCAACCAGGATTGTAAGTGTTAGAGTAGGGGTTGTTCCTAGGCTGCTGTTGGCTTCCAACATAGCAGACTGAGGCTGGATTCCCCGGGCAGTATTCATACAGGTGCCCTTCCCCACAGAATCCACAGATCAGTGTCTTACCTTGACTTGTTTGTGCCCCCATTGAGATGGCTGCTGCGGTGTTGACACTGGATTGGAGATTGGTTTGAGCCATTTGTTTGACTAGGTTGGTCAGGGCGTTTATTTGGTTGTTCATTGCACTAAGAGCATCCTTGTCTTGAGCTCTCCTAGGCTCAACTGGATCATCTGACCACCTACAGTGAGATGCTGAGATCTTCTCCAGGATCTGATAGGCTTCATTATAGCTTTTAGAAAGCATGGAACCACCAGCTGACGAATTCAGCACTTGCCTAGTGCTGGGGTTGCATCCTTTGAAAAAGACTTCTATTTGGATACACCATGGGATGCCATGGTGTGGACATTTAAGCAGAAGGTCCTTGAACCTTGTCCAAGCTTCGTGAAGAGACTCATTTTCAGCTTGTTTGAATTTAATAATGTCATCACGAAAGTTTGAATTCCTATCAGGTGGAAAGTATTTGACTAGGAATTTCTCAGCCAGATCTGTCCAATTGACAACTGATCCGGAAGGTAATGAGTTTAACCACGTTTTGGCTTTATCTCTTAATGAGTAAGGGAAGAGGTAAAGCCTCAAGGCTTCTTGGGAAACTCCAGGGATAAGGAAGGCATCACTAACTCCTAGGAAGTTTCTTAGATGGTTGTGGGGGTCCTCATTTTCCACTCCAAAGAATCGTCCCACAGTGGACAACATTTGGAACATTACTGGTTTTAACTCGAATGAGTTGGCAGTAATTTCAAGGCGTATGATGCTTGGGTTTAGCTCCCCAGGCATGGGAACTAAGTAGGAGAGAATGGCACTATCCTTGTCATTCGCTATTTCGATGGGGTGGCGAATGGTAGGTGCTGGATTTTGGTTTGTTCTATCCATTTCTATTTGAGAGAATTGCGAAGACTCTGCTGAGTCAGCAACGTTTCGAGGGATAAGGGGTTGGTTGAAGAGACGTTTCTTAGCTCTGTTTCTGGACCTAAGTAATCTCTCAGGCTAAGGATTGAACTCTAGATCGCTACTTGAATGCTCATTCATAAACTAACCCAAAGGTACCTGCAAAAGAAATGAAAATAGATCAGCTCCAATAGATATTAAGATTTGTGTTTCTAACTTAACAAACTTCGTTTTCACTAAACTAAATCCCCGGCAGCGGCGCCAAAAACTTGTTGCGTGCTCAAATGTTTAAAAGAAATATGCAATGATAGAGCACTCAGAACATGCAAGCATACATGATCTTGTAGCAAGTAATAAGTATTTTTTCATTCGTTTTCCCACAGAGATTTATTCTTAGTTACTAGCGAAGTGTTTTGTTAAGTGAGAATGGGTAGATTAAATGAGGTAGATTTGGTTTTAATGTGCCTAATTACTAAGGAATGTATAAAGGATGGAAGCATAAACAAGTGCAAGTAAACAATCAACTTGAATGTAAAGAGAACAATTAAACCGAAGAGAAGAAAAATGACTAAGGCAAATTTTACTTAAGGGAATTGCGGAAACAACAATTAAACCTTATTTAGCAATGTTACTAACAAAGAAATGTGCGTAAAGTGTGGAAACAAGGGCTACTAACGACTCCTCTATAGGCTTTTTCACACGATTCTCAAGCAGTAGATCAACTTATCATGCATCAAACTAACTCATTCTCATGTATCTTCCGATTTCATGCATTAAATCCTTTAGTTTACTCATGTCCAAGTAAGGTCTTAAGCATCTTTTTATAACAACAAGTGTTGGTTTGTACTAGGAAAACGCCTATTCCTAGGTCATTTTCTGGCTACCTTGAGAGGCTAGCATGAGTGTATGACTCTAAACTCTTACTCCTTCCAGAGGTTAGGAGTTCTTTGGACAAAATGGATGGCCAATCGAAATTGCCCGTGGGATGAAGCTTACATACATTCAATGCATTCGAGAGCTATCCTACATGTTTGATTCACGTGTTTCTACCTATAGATTTGTCATTATCAAGCCCTTATGTGATTTAGTTACTCATGGATGAAGATAGAATGGGAAGAATAGATGGAGATGACATGCTTAGTAGAATAGTAAAGGCAGAACAGACGTAAACGATAGTAGGCAAAGAAGGTAAAGAACTTGCGAAGTGATGAATTTATGCTTTGATTAACCAGCGTTTGAACTAAACAAATGATGTCTTTGCAAAGCTAAAACTAAACAGACAGCAACGAAATGAAACAGAGTAGCTAACGAAAGGGAAATGACAACAAACAACAAAGGAAACAGAAAGCTAAAGCAGAAAGCAATTGAATCTGAGCGTAATCTTCTCGTTGCGAACGCCTCGGCTGAAGGGTGAAAGGAAGCCTTGCTTGGATGAATCTGATCAGAAGAGAAGATAAGTCTTCTCTCCTTCCTATCAGATTGTCGACTCCAACAGCTGAACCTTACAAACCAACAGACGGAAGAGAGAAAGAGAGTGGAAAAACTGCGTTGAACTGGAAGTCTACGCCGTTCGAGTGTGTTTCAACCTTCCATCTTGACCTCCTTTTATAGTGTTCTGCAGGTACGATTGGGCCAAGGAGAACCATCCATTCTCAACGTCGTACTTCTACGTGGCTGCAGGAGAAAGAATGGATCCCTGAAAGATCGGAACAAAACAGAAAATGGTTAGGCAACTTACGGATTTCACTTAAAACATTGCGGTTTTAGCAATGTTTCCGCAATGCTTCAGCAATGCACAATTTTCAATCCTTTAACTTCGTTTTTGGTTCTTTTTCTTTCCTTTTGCATATAAGTCCTAATTTAGCTTCATTCTTCTAAATCTCATATATAAGCACGAGTTTAAGCTAAATCCTACCAAAAACGCTTACAAATGCACAACTTCCTATCACAAATAAGTCCTAAAATAGTCACTTTTGGAGACGTAACAGCTATCTTAGGCGGAGCGCTCACCCACTCCACCAAGTGGTTGTTCGATTAAAAATTTGCCTTTATAGGCGGTATATAATGCGGTTAAATATTTTAAATCATTCATGCCCCGTTTGCACGGTGCAAGATCAATCAACCCCCACTCTAGGCTATCTAGATGATGCGCTCACTCACCCGTTGCACCAAGTGGTTGTTTGATAATTTTCTTGACACCTAGTTCTGGATATCTTGAAAGTCATATGATTAGTTTCTAGTGATGAAACCCTATGAATTTGGTAGAGAATGTCTAAGGCCTTTTGTTAAACTTCTTTAAGAATTTATAGAGCCATTAAGTAAGACATTTTTTAAAACTGAGTAAAGTGTGTTGCTTATAGAATGATTCAAAGCTCATAAAGATGAGGTTAGAAGTATGACAAATTATTTCTCTTTGCATTTAACTTCTTTGGGAAAAAAACTTAAGATTGCAGCATAAAGTTAAAGTGGTGTACCACATAAAACGACAACTAAATCTCTTGCAATTAAAGGTTAGGAAAATGCTTAACATTATGTTTGCATTTAGAGATGTCCAACTAATGATTGGTCCTAAAGGTCAATAAGAAAAATTTGGACTTAAAGATTATTTGTTGTTACTCTAGGTACACTAGTCATTTTCATGATTTCTAAAATTAAATCTCACTTAGGTTCATTTGCTAGATATCTTTACTTTCTTAAGGATGTTGAGTTTGAGGGGGAAGATAAAATGAGGAATGTTATCCTTATGAAAAGAGAATTTGAGTTATTTTCTATATGTGAAAACATTAGTTAAGATTCTCCTCATTTAAGTAAGACAAACTCAACATTATTAAAAGTGTTATTAAAGTAATCACAAGAGATGAGAGAAATCCAAGTATAAAGATTTAAGTTTGACTTAAACGTAAAAGTAAGATGATTTCATTATCTTCCCCTAAAGTCAAACAAAGATTTAACTCTTAAAATAGAGAATTAATGTCACAAAGAATTAGGTGAAACAACAATGACAATATTTGACATCTTGTCATATTGCCTTTAAGAGGTAATGTGTGTTGAAAGATATAAGGTTTGTCTAGTTATTATGTTTCAATTATTATGGGTGACATTAATTATTTAGAGACTTGTGATAACACTTCAAAACTATTTTTAAAAGTTATGTCAAATAGATATAAAAGCCTATATAGTTTAGAAACACTTGATCTAGTAACACAAGGTAGTTGGCGAATGTGTGTGGATTGTAGAGCAATAAACAAAATAACCATTAAGTATAGACACCCTATTCCTAGGTTATATGACATGTTAGATGAGTTACATGCATGGTTGTTCTTTGTTTACTAAGATTGATTTGAAGTCTTGCTACCATCAAATTAGAATGACTATAAGAGATGAATGGAAAACGGCTTTCAAAACAAAGTTTGGCTTGTGATGCCATTTGGTTTGACCAATGCTCCTAGTACTTTTATGAGATTGATGAACCATGTCTTGCGTGAGTACTAAGGTAAGTTTGTTGTTGTATACTTTGATGATATACTTATATACTCTAAGACTATGGAATTGCATGTTGAGCATGTTACATGTGTGTTGATGACACTTAGGAAAGAAGAGTTGTATGCTAACTTTAAAAAGTGTTCTTTTTGCATGAAAAGAGTTAGTTTCTTAGGATTCATAGTGTCTTCAAAAGGAGTAGAGGTTGATGATGAAAAGGTAAGACCCATTAGAGAATGGCCTATTCCATCTAATGCTAGTGAAGTAAGGAGTTTTCATGGTTTAGCCGGATTTTATAGAAGATTATTAAGGATTTTAGTACCATAGCTGCACCTTTGACTGAACATGTAAATAATCATGTCACTTTTGTATGAGGCAAGGATCAAAAGCATGCTTTCAAGTTAAAGAATCGGTTATCAAATGCACCTTTACTTGCTTTACCTAATTTTGAACTAACTTTTGAGATTGAGTGTGATGCAAGTGGAATAGGTATTGGTGTTGTTTTGCATCAACAAAATAAACCCATCATGTATTTTAGTGAGAAATTGAAGGAGGTTTCTTTAACTTATCCAACTTATGACAACGAATTGTATGCTTTGGTAAGAGCATTACAAACTTGGCATCACTACTTATGGCCTAAAGAGTTTGTGATTCATACGGATCATGAAAGTCTAAAGTACCTAAAAAGCCAAGACAAATTGAACCGACGACATGCTAAATGGCTGGAATACATTGAGACATTCCCTTATGTAATCAAGTACAAGAAAGGTAAAGAGAATGTGGTTGCAGATGCTCTTTCAAGAAGATACACTTTGATTAATAGATTAACTACTAAACTTCTTGGTTTTGAACACATTAAGGAACTATATGCTTGTGATTCTTTCTTTTCTCCTATTATTGATGCTAACTCTACTAGCCATGTTCATGATGAATATGAGTTATTTGAAGGTTTCTTGTATAGAAAAGGAAAGCTTTGCATCCCCACTTGCTCAATGCGGGAGTTACTTGTTAAAGAAGCCCATGGAGGAGGACTTATGGGACACTTTGGTGTGGCAAAGACACTTGCAATGCTCATGGGCCATTTTTTTGACCCAAAATGAAGGTAGATGTCACACGATTTTGCAATAGTTGCATTGTTTGCAAGCAAGCTAAATCTAAATTGAAACCTCATGGTTTGTACTCTTCCTTACCTATACCTCAAGGACCTTGGCTTGATATTTCAATGAATTTTGTCTTAGGCTTCCCAAGAACAAAGAAAGGTAAAGATAGCATTTTTGTAGTGGTTGGTAGATTTAGTAAGATAGCATACTTAGTTTCTTGCAATAATACTAATGATGCCATTAACGTGGCTGATTTACTTTTTTAGAGAAGTAGTTAGATTGCATGGCATCCCGTTAACTATTGTAAGTGACAAAGATGTAAAAAACATTAGCCATTTTTGGAGGGTTTTGTGGAATAAGTTAGGAACTCACCTGCTTTTCTCTACTACTTGACATCCTCAAACGATGGGAAAACTGAAATTGTGAATAGAACCATAGTTACAATGCTTAGGACTATCATTGACCAAAATAAGAGAGCTTGGGAAGAATGTTTACCTTTTATTGAATTTGCTTATAATAGGGTTATTCATAGTGTAACTCATTGCTCACCTTTTGAAATTCTTTATGGTTTTAATCCTTTAACTCCTTTTGATTTGATTCATTTACCTTCTCATGAGTTTGTTAATGTTGAAGTTGATGCTAAGATTGAGATGATGCACAAACTTTATAAAGAAACGAAGGATCGGGTTGAGAAGAACAATCTCAAAGTAGCTACCCGAGTGAATAAAGGAAGAAAAAGAGTTGTTTTTCACAAAGATGATTTGGTGTGGCTACACCTTCGAAAAGAACGATTTCCAAAGGAAAGACATTCAAAGATTGATACTAGAGGCGATGGACCTTTTGAAGTGCTAGAAAGAGCCAATGACAATGCCTACAAATTAGACTTAAAAGGTAAGTGTGGTGTTAGTACTACTATCAATGTTAGTGACTTATTTCCTTTTGTTGTAGATGATGATCATTCAAGGACGAATGAAGCAAAAGAAGAGGGATATGATATGATCATGGACACCATAACAATGCCTCAAAGTCCAATAACAAGATCATAAGCCAAATCACTTAGAGAAGCCATGAACAAACACATACAAGGCTTAGTGACTTTGGCTACGAAGAAGAACCAACCGAGAAGAACTTCAATGTGTGGAAGGTTAGTTTGGAGGGGCCAAATTCATTACCAACCTTGGAGGGCCATGAGAACCTCAGATTATATCCACGAATTAGTGACTTTGGCTAAAGAAGGAGAACTCCCTGCATTGTACCAACTTCGGTTGCTTACAACGTTCGTATGCCTTAATGAAACATAGTCGAATTGGGTACCATTTTAAAGATCTTTCTAACCATATAAAGTACACTCCAATCCGAGCACTGAGGATGAAGTTATTGCCCAAATACCAAATAGTGTCCAATCTGAAAACTTTCCTTATATGATTCTCTTCACTTTTTATAGAATGTAATCTTTTTACTTTTGAAGTGTTTTGTCCGAAAATTATCAACCTTTATGTTTAGGAAAACCTTTGAATTATTTTAATTTAATTATTATACTAGGATTTATTTTTCCTAATTGTTTTGGGTTGTTTTTACCTTAATAGTTCTAGGGTTTTTGTCTTCCTCAAGTAGACAACCATAAGGCTATATATATGGCTTCATTCTCATTTGTAAGGACTTTTTGCGATACAATTTTATCAATAGAGAAAATAGTTTCTTATTAAGTCGTGAGCTTGTTCCCTTGTGCATTGCACCCTTCGTGGAATCATTCAAGGTTGGTTGGTCACCAAACTTGTGGAGTGTTTCCCGTTGGGTTTTATGTCTTAAAACTCGTGGTTTGTAAACAGTTATGTATGTAAGTAATCTATTTAGAATAAAGAGTTATTAGTTTTATTCAGTAAAAGAGTTACTGGAATAAAGTGAAACGTGTTTAGGTTATCATATACCAATGACCAACACCCATGGCGAAGGATGAGTACTTTTTTTTTTGCAAGGATGATTATATTAAGCAAAAGGACCTCAAAGCCCGAGGTCAAAGGGCACCAACCACAAAGAGTAATACACAGGGAGAACAATGTACCAACGCAAAAACCAAACCAGACGGAAACCTCACATCCCGAGGGAGGGCAAGAAAACAAAAAACAACACCCAGCATCACACCCACATGCGGGAAGGAGCCACAAAAATAAAAAAAACAGATAAAGACAACACAACTCAAAGAGAGAGCAAAGCACAGCCACAACAAGAGGAAACAACACGCAGCCCTACCGAGCACGAACACAATCTCCCCAGCCACCCAAAAACAACCCAAGCCATTGATCCCCCGGCCGGCGCGAGCAAAAAGAGCGACTCCAGACTAAATCAAAAGGGCACCAAAACAAGGCAGAGGGAGGACAGACAGATGCTGAGAGAAAAGGGGGCCAAGCTGGCCATCCATCGTATGCATGTGAGAAGCCAGCCCCCCAAGCACGACCAAGCTTCATGCATGACATGAATGTGGATCATGCTCAAGTAGACAGTTAAAACGGTCTATAGTATATGGATAAGGCTAGGTACCTTATCCTGGTAACACTATTGGATGCGGCCCGTTTTGTATTGTACAAAACGATGTGATCCGAGTCGTTTCACATCGAGATGTGCGAGAGGGGGCGTCCTACGCGATGAGTTTGCATAAGACTGAACCAGGAAAAAGTTTGTAACGTCCCGAACTTTTAGGTAAAGAATTTATTTATTATTTATTTACTCTTGTTATTGGTCTCGATAGTGAGTTTAAGTAGGAACATGTGAAATTTTTGGGCTTAAAAGAGGTTAGGTTAGTCATTTCACTAAGTCAAATAAGAATTAATGAATTGTTAATATTAATATTATTAATAATATTAATAATAATATTATTAATATTATTAATAATATTAATAATAATATTATTAATATTATTAATAATTTATTAATAATATTATTAATATATTAATAATATTAATAATAATATTATTAATATTATTAATAATTTATTAATAATATTATTAATATATTAATAATATTATTATTTATATAAAAAAAAAAAAAAAAAAACTTCAGCGTAGGTCTTCGTTGAAACAAAGACCCACGCCGCCAAAGAAACCCATCTCCCCCAATCCTCTCCCTCTCAGTTCACTCCCCCTTTAGACTCCCTCAGCCCCACACGCTGTCGGCCGCCGCTCTCTCTCCTTCGCCGCCAACTGCACGCCGTCGTCGTCATTCCCTCTTCGATCTCCACCAGTCGCCGCCCTCACTGTCGACCTCCGTTGCTGCTGGTCTCTTCCCCTCTCCGATTTGCACGTCGCCGCCTCCATCAGTCGCCCTCTTCGCGGTGCTGCACGCTTGCCCTCGCCGCCGTGCCAAACGTCGTCGCCTCCCCTTCGTTTCTCCCCTCCTCCGCACGTTGTCGCCGCCGTCTGTCGCTCCTCCGCACGCCGCCACTCCTCGACTCAGGATTAAATTTGTAGGTTCGATTTCGATTTTACATCGGTTGAAGTTACCTTAGGCGTGACATCGAGCTAGGACGACGTAAATTGAGGCCAAAATCGTTCGTAATTAATCTAGTATCTGTGGGTCTTCACGTTCGGTAAGTAACCTTACTAGTGGCTAGCTTCGGGCTAGGTTGGGAATTATTGTTTGAAATATTGATTGAAATTTTGTATTAGTTCTTAAAGTTGGTTTTATTTTAAGACCTTGTGCGTGTGATGTTGTTGGGATATTTATGTTTGATGATGTGAGATTGCTGTTAACGATGCCATGAACAAGCTATGTTGTATTTATGCATGTTATGTGGCTGTAAAATTCGATGATGTGAGATTGTTGTGATTGATGTCATGAACAAGTTATGTTATGTTTATGCATGTAATGTGACTGTAAAGTTCGGGTGTAGCTGAGTTCAATTATTCATGAATAAGATGCAAGTTAGAAGTTGAGGTTAATGCATGAGAGAAAATTACTCCATGTCTCATCATTTCTAGTATTTAGAACGTTTTAGGTGGGACCTCACACATCGATATGTGACATTGAGTCATGAGAGTTAAGATAGTTACCTTCCATTATCTGCGGGATTTGTCTGTATGAAAGCGACGTCGGTTTAGGGGTTCTAATCACATGAAAGTGATGTGTTTAGAGTCGGTGGGTATGAAAGTGATGCTCACCTATGCATGAAAGTGATGCATACCTAGGCAGGTTTAGGAGTTCTAATCACATGAAAGTGATGTGCTTAGAGCTAGTGGGTATGAAAGTGATACACACTTATGCATGAAAGTGATGCATACCGTGAGGTTGGCGTGCATGAAAGTGATGCATGCTTAGAGGGTTCCTGAAATTGATATATCTGGTACTGATGTGTATGAAATTGATGCACATCCACATGAACATGAATGAAGTGGTAAGCTAAAGAGGCAGGTTTAGGTCCCACTAGTTAAAGTCTTCAGTCAGTTCATGATTGCATGTGGTTGCATAGCCTGACCACGGTAGTGGAGTTGCTTACTGAGTATTTTATTTAAAATACTCATTCTTTCTTAAAACATTTTTTTTCAGGTATTACTAGGAACATATCGGGCGCTTGACGAGGTGATCAGTTGATGATGTCATGGGACACGTGGAGTTCGAGCTTCCGCATTTATTTAAATTCTTATTTCATACAGTCAGTTTGAACATTTTATGCTAAGGATTAGAATAGTTCGTTTTGGTTTTAGATTGATTTTGAAAGAACTTATTTGATTATGTTTTATGTTTAATTGGGATTCCGAATTAAATGCATGTGTCTTGAATCCTTAAATTCTAAAATAAAGTTTTCTTTAATTTTTTTTTTTATTGAGGATTGTGACGTCATGCATGTAGTAACGGTCCTAGAATGAGGTCATAGAAAAGTCGGGTCGTTACAAAGTTTCTCTTTCTTTATAACGTAGTTTACTGAAGAGACCGACTATTTCAATCTGATGGCCTAGGTAACTCGATCTTAATCCTGAGCTTACTATGAACGCCTGCTTATTAGACAGTATCCTTAGACTTGTACGGGTGAGAGTGGCAGGAATGTCCGCTCAATAAGCCTACCATCTCAGGGATAAAGTCCAATAGGTAGCTGGGGACATAGTGTAGTAAGATGGAGTTTACTCCTGACCTGCTCTTCAGAATTAGTAGATAGGTTGTTCCCTTAATAGTTGACTCTGGGGCTTGAACAACAAGCGTTTACCCTCTCCTCGTTAGAGAGGGTTCCTGATCTGTTGGTTGGACCACTGATCAATTTTTCATTAGAGGTGTCGGTGGTACCTAAGGAACAAGATGTAATGCGGGGGTTAAACGGTATAAATGGCCCGACTGTGATTACGAACAATCTGTGAAGGGTCGACTTGACCATGACGGTTATATCAAGATGACATAATATTTCTACAGTGACGAGAGTGCAACCCTCGGACTATAGTGGAGTCTCCGGGGGTTAACGAAAGTTGATTGATTCGGGTTAAAAGAGTTTTAACCGAATAATCTCGTATCGTTGGAGCTCATGATCTGTAGGTTCTTTAGGTTCTCCTGGCTAGCTCGGATAACGTCGTTCAACAATATGAAAGAAAAATAAAAATAAAAAGAATTTGAATTGTTCAAATTTAGTTTTTGGAAGGTTGATCGACCTATTTAAATGTGATTTAAATATGGGAATAGTCTAAAACATGAATACGATTCATGTGCAAAAAGTCGGTTTTCGAAAAATCGGGTTTAGCCATATTATTTAATTAATATTTGATATTGAATTAAATAATATTAATTAATTAAAAAATTTAATTAATAAAATATATATATATATATATATATTTATTAATTAAAAAAGTATAATTAATAAAATATTTATTATTATTTAAAATTAATTGAGAATTAATTTTATAAAATAATAATAAATATAATATATGTATATATATATATATATATATATATATATATAAACATGGTTAAAACTAAAAGCTTGGGATGGTGGTTTTGGGTACTTAAATTGAAATTTCAATTTCAATTTCGAAGACTTCATGGTTTTGAAGTTTAAAGCTTGGTTCTGTACCTTGAGAAAGAAAGCTTCCCATAGCCATCTTCTTCCTCTCCTTTCTATTTCTTTTTCTTTTCTTTTCTAAACGAAGTCCCACCACTTCGTTGCATGGCGCCGAGGATAGCGGGACTACCTGGGATGGTCCTCGGCGCGTTCGTGAGAAGAAGCTTGAAGAGATCGTGACGTGGAACGGCCGGCGAAACGCAAAGAAATATATAGAACTACAAGGGTATGTAATTCTAAATTTTCTTATTTCCGCTTTTCGAGCAAGTTTTCTATTATTAAATTGATGAAATTATAGTATCATCGATCCAAAATCGCTTCCGCTGCGTAAAACGCTCCATCAATTGGTATCAGAGTGACTTTGTGATTAACTCAATTTGCATCAATTTAAGTTGGTTCGTATTTTAATTTAGAAATTGTTTCTGAATTGGCGTCTAAATTGAAAATCGATTTTGGCATCGTTTCCTTTTTAATTCATTATTTGTAATTCCCCGTTAATGTATGGGCTTTAATGCGTGTTGAAGAGTTTGTATTTTTAGAGTCATTAGAGTCCATATAGGCTTCTTTGTGAAAGAAGCTCGAGTTTTGAGCTCGCCGAAATGTTCGGTATAAGTTCAAACTCGTTCTAGGCGATACAAATGAGAAGTTCGAAGAAAATTTGGCCGAAGCGTTCGGAGGAGCAACCTTGTCAAAGGCGGTGCGAAGAGTTCGAAGTCTGCTCAAGACTTAGCGTGTGTTCAAGCTTGTAATAAATTAGTTATTGCTTGCTAAATGCCAAAATTGATCCACTTTAGCGTGTTTAATTAATTATGCATAGCGTATGTATGTTTTAATTAAATTCCATGTTTGTATGTGCATAACGTATGCCATATAGATTTAAAATCCCACCGTAGGAAGCTGTTGGGTTTTATGTCCTAAAACTCGTGGTTTGTAAACTGAATGTATATTCTATTTTGCAATAAAGTTGTTATTGAGATTTATTTAGTAAAGTTGTTATTGAATAAAATGACTTGTTTTTACTTTTAACCTAACTCCAATAAACAAAGAACCCATGGCTATAGGTTGTATACTTGAACTTCATGTATGACATGATTGTGGATCAAGTTCAAGTAATAGCCAGAACGGTGTATAGTATAGGAATAAGGCTGGGTACCTTATCCTGGGGACACTATTGGACGCGGCCCACTTTGTATAGTACAAACGATGTGATCCGAAATCGTTCATGTGGAGACATGTGAGTGGGGGCGTCCTATGCAATGAGTGTGCATAAGACTGAACCGCGAAACAAGTCGCTCTTTCTTTATTACTCTGTTTACTGTAAAGACCGACTTTTTCATATGATGACCTAGGTAACTCGATCTGAATCCTGAGCACGCTATGAACTCCTGTTTATTCGGGCTTATCCTTTGACTTGTATGGGTGAGAGTGGCCCGAGATCGCCGACTCAATAAGCCTACCATCTTGGGGATAAGACCGGGTAGGTAGCTGGGAACATAGTCCTGCGAGATGGAATTCACTCCTACCCGCTCTGAGGGATTAGTAGAGAGGTTGTTCCCTTAAGTGCTGACTCCGGGTCTTGAACTAGGGATCCCACCCTCTCATTGGCCCGAGAGGGACTTGGTATAGTGATGAGATCACATACCAATCGGTTTGGTGGTTGGACCACAAACCAATAGTTCATTAGAGGATCAGTGGGACTTAAGGAACAAAATGTAATTACGGGGGTAAAACGATTATTTTGACCCAGCTGTAATTACGAACGACCTGTGAAGGATCGACTTACTAATGATGGTTATATCAAGAGGACAGAAATATATCTACAGTGAGGAGAGTGCAACCCTTGGACTTTAGTGGAGTCTCCGGGGGTTAACGAATGTTGGTTAGCTTGGTTAAAGAGTTTGACCGGTTAATCTCGTATCGTTGGAGCTCATGATCTGTAGGTCCTTTAGGTTCTCTTGGCTAGCTCGGATTAAGCCGTGTAACAATATGAGAGAAAAAGAATTTGAATTTATTGAAATTCGGTTTTGGAAGAATGATGGACATATTTAAATATGATTTAAATATGGGATCGGTGTAAAACATGAATAGGGATTCATGTGTGATTGTTCGGTTTAAGAAATCGGGATTAGTCTTATTATTTAATTAATATTTGATATTGAATTAAATAATAATATTAATTAATTAAAAAGTTTAATTAATTATAATTTATTTTGCTTATTAAAATTAATTATGAATTAATTTTAAAATGACAAAATATTACAAGTGTGATTATAAGTCAAAGTGGAATTATCCATGTTGAGTAGATTTATCCAAGTTGAGTGGGTTTATCCAAGTTGTGAAGTGGATTATGAATCACCAACAACATGCATATAAACTCATCAATTTTGGAACACTTGGTTGAAGACTAATCCATCCAATTTGAGGTGTCATGCTAAGCAAAGACTTTGTTGCATGTGAATTGCCTATAAATTGGATGAAGTTCAAATGGTTTGAAGTTGATGAATTTTCAAAGAGAATGAATATTTGGATGAGCATGAAGAGTTCATGTTACTTGAGAAATTAGAAAGTTAAGTGTTAGACTTCTTCTCACAAAATCCTCATCACTTTCATCTTCTCATCTTCTTCTTCCAAACTTTTTCTTTCATAAAGGAGTCCCACCACTCCGTTGCTCGGCCCGAGGATAGCGGGACTACCGGAGGTGGTTCTCGAGGAGTTCGAGGGAAGCTTCGAAGGGTTCGTGAGGAGATTCGAGCGTTGGAAGAGAAGTCTTTAGAACTACAAGAGGTATGTGTTCTAATTCCTTTTATTTCAAAGCTTTGTGCATGTTTCTTATTTAGCTAAATTGATGAGATTAGAGTGCCAATGATCCGTCTCGCTTCCGCTGCGCTACATGCGCTCCATCAGAAGCATGTTCCATGCATAGAAAATATGTTATAAGTGTTATAATATATAGTATGCATATTTAGGAATTCATGAGTATTGATATAAAAGTTATATTAATTCATGAATTAGATGTTGTTAGTTTAATAGAATAATTAATATAAGCGTTATATTAATTATGAAATTGAACATACAACATTGGTTGGCCTAGTTTTATGCATATTGTATGTTATAAGTGTTATAATGTATATGCATGTGTAATTCATGAGTATTAATATAAGAGTTATAATAATTCATGAATTGGATGTTGTTGTTTAATAGAATAATTAATATAAGTGTTATAATAATTATGAAATTAAAACTTCCAACATTAGTTTATGCATATTGTATGTTATAAATGTTATAATGTATAGGATGCATGCTTAATTCATGAAAATTGATATAAGTGTTATATTAATTTATGAATTAGGAGTTGTATGTTTAAAGAGCATAATCGATATAAGTGTTATATTGATTATGAAATTAAATATCCAACTTGTCATGCCTTACCGTTTGTATGTTCGAGAAGCATATAGATGGTTGTTATAGAAAGTCTAGTTTTTGCAAGTGTTGTAAAAATGACTTAGACTTTTAAAATCTATAACAAAGATAAGAGCATGTTCATTTAGGGTTAAATGGTTTGATCGGGTTCATTAGATGAATAGGTAGATATCTCGTAAATGCTAAGGTTATGAGAAACTCACTTGATGAAATCCTGTCTAAGATTGGAGGATTTTGAATTGACGGATCACCTCCTACCTGGGGACTACCCGGTACTTGAGTAAAGTTAACCAGGCTTTATGAGCATGTGTGAGAGGTGTGAGGTTAATAATCTGTTAATAACCTAGACATCTCAGGTAAATAGTTTGCCTAGACTTAAGGTTTTATTTACTTAGCCAGATAAAACCTGAGTATTTACCCTAAACACCGTCTATGATGCTTAGTAGATCTGTTGAGAAGGAATATATGATATATCCCTCTCCTGCTACGCACTCCCTAAAGTTCACAACGTGAGAATTTTGCAGAGCCTCGTGATGTCAATATGGCATCCCCTTTCGGATGGTGTTTGCAACTTTCAATAGCAAGGTGAATGGAGTAAGTGTCTATAGTAAGTGGGAGAAGGAAGTACGCAGCACTTCCTTCGGTCGCCTCCATTGGATTGAACCGTGAGATTCCCATGTTCCGCCTGCAAGGTGCCCTTAGATGCACCAATCCCTTCGGAGGGCCGTTTCATGGGGGTCGGAACATCTCAGTCACCATTTATGGATAAAGAAACATAGGGCCATTCCCAACACTGACATACCCTTCGGATGCACTGTTGGGGTCGTCCTGTGCATTCTAAAAATAGAGGGTCACAGTTACGGGATTTGCTAAGGAGATAGTAAATCCATACCGAAAACGATAACTAAGATGCTAGTAGAATATGAGTTATTCTGGAGCTAACATTTAGTCAAGAATGTCTTGATTTAGTAAAGAGGTGCTCGACTACCCTTTGGTAGCAACCATTCTGACTTACTAAAGTATCGTTGCAAGTAAATAAAGAGTTTGAGTACTTTATTTACTGCTAAACCTTTTAATTGGTTTAAATAGGTTAAAACCGTTTCACTAATAGATTTACATTCTTTTTGGCATGTCGAGCTCGTTTTATATAGTTGTTAGCTCACGACAAGTTAACCGGAGATATTTACGGGACCTGGAAGTCGAACCTAAATACGATTATGGTTCTCGACGACCAGAGGTTTGTGTTAACTGAGGAATGTCCTCTTACTCCTGCTCGAATGCTTCTCAAAGTTTTCGAGAGGCATATGATGGATGGATTAGGGCTAATGATAAAGGCCCAAATCTATATCTTGGCAAGCATGTAAGATGTTTAGGCCAAGAGGCATGAGGTTATGGTTTCCGCGAAGGAAATCATGTCTTCATTAAAAACAATGTTTGGACAGCTGATAGCTCTAAAATAGAGCTATAATTATAGCCTTAAATCTAGCTAAATGCCATGCTTAATTTAGTTAAATTGCCTTATTATAGGTGTTTTTCGTGGCAAAGAGCTCGGGAAGTCCATTTATGATTTTCGGGGCTAAATCGGTCATTTTAAAGGTTTCGGGAAGTGTTTGGGTCAAGAAGATAGGCCAAAAGGAGCTCGGGAGCCAAAATGACCCAAAAATGGGACAAGACCCGAGAGGGCAGCGCCCAGGCACCGGCGCCCAGCGCCCAGGGGCCCAACGAAGGCAGTAGCCCAGCCACGCCCGTTATTAAAGACCCAGGTGCCCACGCCCGCTCGCCCGCGCCCAGTCCCGCGCGCCCACGCCCACGCCCACGCCCAAACGCCAAAAGGAGTTGGATTTCTTGTTGATTTCTCTTGGATTTCACAACGGGCAACTAAGGTAAGGGCTCTAATTTGGGTTTAGGCTTTGTGTTGTTGATGTATTAGGTGAGATCTGATCTTTTCATCGTCTTCTTGGCTTGTTGGCAATATATTTTGAGGTGCTCCTCCTTCTTGTGTTGCCCGTGTAACCAGGGACGATCGTGTAACCCACGGTTGCCACTGCATAAAAAGGCAACTAATAGAAGTGAGCACTAGTCCTTAAAAACGTGAAGCGAACTGAAAGCTTGACGTGTTAGGTTCTCAAGAAAAGAAAAGATGAAAAAAAATAGTTAGGCCTTTTGTTTTGTTATTCTTTCCGACATTGAAAAGCCATTAGACTGATCTTATTGCCAGAAGTAGGGGGAAGATGAGTATTAGGATCGATTAAGGTGATTCTGGGTCTATGGAAGCTAGGATAGGAGGCGCTAATCACACACACACATTAGGGAATAGGAGTTAATATTTTGAAATATTCACAATTTATGCATATGCTTGATTGTTTTCCGTTAGCATGATTATCTTGTTTTTGCAAGTATTGAGATTCGAGTCGTCAGCATGCATGCCTATTCTTATGAGATAAATCAAAGTGTTCCTTGCTCGAGGACTAGCAAGATTCAGGTGGGGGGTATTTTGATAGCTCTAAAATAGAGCTATAATTATAGCCTTAAATCTAGCTAAATGCCATGTTTAATTTAGTTAAATTGCCTTATTATAGGTGTTTTCGTGGCAAAGAGTTCGGGAAGTCCATTTATGATTTTCGGGGCTAAATCGGTTATTTTAGAGGTTTCAGAAAGTGTTAGGGTCAAGAAGATAGGCCAAAAGGAGCTCGGGAGCCAAAATGACCCAAAAATGGGACAAGACCCGAGAGGGCAGCGCCCAGCGCCCAACGGAGGCAGCAGCCCAGCCACGCCCGTCATTAAAGACCCAGGCGCCCACGCCCGCTCGCCCGCGCCCAGTCCCGCACGCTCGCCTTGCCTCGCCCCAGCCGCGCGCCCTAGCCTTGACGCAAAATGCCCGTCATTAAAACTCAGCAGAAGCCCGTCATTAAAAGTCAACAAAAATGTCCAGTTTGTAAATTTTCCAGAGAGCTCAGTGCCTAGGCGCTGACTTATGGCGCCTAGGAGCTGTCCCGATTCTGTGCGCGCGCTCCCGCGGCGCCTAGGCGCTAGTCTGACGCAGAAATGGGTATTTAAGTCCGTTTTTGCTGATTTTAGGTTATTCTCTCCCAATTTCTTCCGCCCCCATTCTTTGTAGAGCTCGATTCTTGAGCCAAAACCTTATTCTTACCTATTTTAATACATTAGAGTTGGATTTCTTGTTGATTTCTCTTGGATTTCACAACGGGCAACTAAGGTAAGTGCTCTAATTTGGGTTTAGGGTTTGTGTTGTTGATGTATTAGGTGAGATCTGATCTTTTCATCTTCTTCTGGGCTTGTTTTAGCATTCAATTCATCTCTAGCATCGTTCTTAATGTCCAGCATGATTTTCTTAATGGTTGACACCCGTTAAGTAAATTGTGTGTTGGTTAGATTAAAAATCCATGACTTAGCGATCGCACTTCATGTTTTAAGTAATTAAATCGAGCATTCTGAATTAAATGTGGCCACATTTGTTTAGGTTGTTGATAAATTATAGAGATAGAATAAAATCGAGTCTCATTGATAGAGATTTCATCAATTGGCTCGTCGCATGAATACCCGTCGCTCGCGACTAATCCTAATTTGGGAGAGCGATCGCCCCTAAATTAGAGTTATTAGCGAAGCATAGTCTAGAGCCGTCAACTCTTTTCTAATTAATTGGGATTATTAGTTCTATTAAAGCATGGGAGCACTTGTTTTAATTAGGTCTTTTAATGTGTGTGAGTGTTAACAAAAACCGGTTAAGTATATTTTGTGTCTATGATCCGAACCACATCAACAACCAATCCCGACACTCAAATTAAGAGCACGTGTTCCGTTTATTTTTCTCGCATTTATTTTAATTTTCCGTTAGCTATTTTTCTGTTTTAGTTTAATTCTCCGTTAGCGTTTCCCCCTTTATTTTTCTGTTTTATTTTGAGTTTTATTAAAAACAAGTATAAATTAATTAAGAGAAAATTGATGGAGCGTATGTAGCGCAGCGGAAGCGAGACGGATCATTGGCACTCTAATTTCATCAATTTAGCTAAATAAGAAACATGCACAAAGCTTTGAAATAAAAGGAATTAGAACACATACCTCTTGTAGTTCTAAAGACTTCTCTTCCAACGCTCGAATCTCCTCACGAACCCTTCGAAGCTTCCCTCGAACTCCTCGAGAACCACCTCCGGTAGTCCCGCTATCCTCGGGCCGAGCAACGGAGTGGTGGGACTCCTTTATGAAAGAAAAAGTTTGGAAGAAGAAGATGTGAAGATGAAAGTGATGAGGATTTTGTGAGAAGAAGTCTAACACTTAGCTTTCTAATTTCTCAAGTAACATGAACTCTTCATGCTCATCGAAATATTCAAACTCTTTGAAAATTCATCAACTTCAAACCATTTGAACTCCATCCAATTTATTGGCAATTCACATGCAACAAAGTCTTTGCTTAGCATGACACCTCAAATTGGATGGATTAGTCTTCAACCAAGTGTTCCAAAATTGATGAGTTTATATGCATGTTGTTGGTGATTCACAATCCACTTCACAACTTGGATAAACCCACTCAACTTGGATAAATCCACTCAACATGGATAATTCCACTTTGACTTATAATCACACTTGTAATATTTTGTCATTTTAAAATTAATTCATAATTAATTTTAATAAGCAAAATAAATTATAATTAATTAAACTTTTTAATTAATTAATATTATTATTTAATTCAATATCAAATATTAATTAAATAATAAGACTAATCACGGTTTCTTAAACCGAATCATCACACATGAATCCCTATTCATGTTTTACACCGATCCCATATTTGAATCATATTTAAATATGTCCATCATTCTTCCAAAACCGAATTTCAATAAATTCAAATTCTTTTTCTCTCATATTGTTACACGGCTTAATCCGAGCTAGCCAGGAGAACCTAAAGGACCTACAGATCATGAGCTCCAACGATACGAGATTAACCGGTCAAACTCTTTAACCAAGCTAACCAACATTCGTTAACCCCCGGAGACTCCACTAAAGTCCAAGGGTTGCACTCTCCTCACCGTAGATATATTTCTGTCCTCTTGATATAACCATCATTAGTAAGTCGATCCTTCACAGGTCGTTCGTAATTATAGCTGGGTCAAAATAACCGTTTTACCCCGTAATTACATCTTGTTCCTTAAGTCCCACTGATCCTCTAATGAACTATTTGTTTTGTGGTCCAACCACCAAACCGATTGGTATGTGATCTCATCACTATACCAAGTCCCTCTTGGGCCAATGAGAGGGTGGGATCCCTAGTTCAAGACCCGGAGTCAACACTTAAGGGAACAACCTCTCTACTAATCCCTCAGAGCGGGTAGGAGTGAATTCCATCTCGCAGGACTATGTTCCCAGCTACCTACCCGGTCTTATCCCCAAGATGGTAGGCTTATTGAGTCGGCGATCTCGGACCACTCTCACCCATACAAGTCAAAGGATAAGCCCGAATAAACAAGAGTCCATAGCGTGCTCAGGATTCAGATCGAGTTACCTAGGTCATCATATGAAAAAGTCGGTCTTTATAGTAAACGGAGTTATAAAGAAAGAGCGACTTGTTTCGCGGTTCAATCTTATGCAAACTCATTGCATAGGACGCCCCCACTCACATGTCTCCACATGAACGATTTCGGATCACATCGTTTGTACTATACAAAGTGGGCCGCGTCCAATAGTGTTCCAGGATAAGGTACCCAGCCGTATCCCTATACTATAGACCATTCTGGCTATTACTTGAACTTGATCCACAATTATGTCATACATGAAGTTCAAGTATACAACCTATAGCCATGGGTTCTTTGTTTATTGCAGTTAGGTTAAAAGTAAAAACAATTCATTTTATTCAATAACAACTTTACTGAATAAATCTCAATAACAACTTTATTGCAAAATAGAATATACATTCAGTTTACAAACCACGAGTTTTAGGACATAAAACCCAACAAACTCCCACTTGGACTAAAACGTCAGTGGAGTATTACATGCGGGATGAGAAAAACTGACATATCAAATATTTCCCTGGCTTTTCTCCCACTATCCTACTGTACAACTCGTAGTCCTAGACTCACTAGGTGCCCCTCGAACACTTTAGCCGTGAGGGACTTTATAAACGGATCAGCAATATTGTGCTCTGAGGCGATCTGCATGACGATCACGTCTCCTCGATGCACTATCTCCCTGATGAGATGATATTTCCGCTCAATATGCTTTCCACGCTTATGGCTTCTTGGTTCTCTCGAATTTGCCACAGCACCAGTATTATCACAATAAAGTGTGATAGGCAAATTCATATTTGGAACAACTTCCAAATCCGTCAAGAACTTTCTAAGCCATACAGCCTCTTTCGCAGCTTCGCAAGCCGCGACATACTCAGCTTCCATGGTGGAGTCAGCAATACAACCTTGCTTTATACTCCTCCATACTATTGCCCCTCCGTTAAGAGTGAACACTGATCCAGATGTGGATTTCCTCGAATCCTTATCGGTTTGAAAATCAGAGTCAGTGTATCCTGTAAGGATCAAATCCTTCGCGCCATACACGAGCACATAGTCTCTCGTTCTCCGAAGATACTTGAGGATGTGTTTAACGGCAGTCCAATGATCATATCCTGGATTGAACTGGTACCTACTGACAATTCCCACTGCATAGCATATGTCGGGTCGTGTACATAACATGGCGTACATCAGACTACCGACTGCTGATGCATAGGGAATTCGTCTCATATCCTCAACTTCTTGAGGTGTCTTAGGACACTCTTCCTTGACAATTGAATTCCATGCCTGAAAGGTAAAGAACCCTTCTTGGAATTCTGCATCGAATATCGTATCAACACCTTGTCGATATAAGATGCTTGAGACAGCGCTAGCGTTTTGTTCTTATGATTCCTTATGATTTGAATCCCTAGAACAAACTGAGCGTCTCCCAAATCTTTCATTTGGAATTGGGTCGCTAGCCATTGCTTAACGTCAGTCAGGAACCTTACATCATTCCCAATGAGTAGGATATCATCTACATATAAGACTAAGAAAGCTACAACAGAATTGACTATTTTCTTGTAGACACAAGGTTCGTCAACATTCTGTTCAAAGCCATAAGATTTGATCGCAGTATCAAACCTTATATTCCAGGATCTAGACGCTTGCTTCAACCCATAAATGGATCGATTAAGCTTGCAAACCTTTTGCTCTTGACCGTGAATTATGAACCCCTCTGGTTGAGCCATATAAATACTCTCTTCAAGATTGCCATTCAGAAAGGCTGTCTTGACATCCATTTGCCAAATTTCATAATCATAAAATGTGGCAATGGACAAGAGTATTCTAATCGACTTTAACATGGCAACAGGGGAGAAGGTTTCTTCATAGTCCACCCCTTCCCTCTGGGAATAACCCTTTGCCACAAGTCGAGCCTTAAAGGTTTGCACCTTACCGGCTTGGTCTCGTTTCCTCTTGTAGATCCACTTGCAACCGATAGGTCTTTCACCATCAGGTTGCTCTACAAGATCCCAGACCGAATTGAAGTACATCGACTCAATTTCGAGGTCCATGGCTTTAAGCCACTGGTCCTTGTCTATGTCATCCATTGCCTGTTTGAAGGTCAATGGATCCTCAACGCCGTCATCAGGTATGACGACCTAGGTTTCCGTTAAACCCATGTAGCGGTCGGGTTGTCTCACATCCCTCCCACTACGTCGAGGTATTCTCAACTCTTGAGAAGGACCAGCCTGATCAACAACTCTTGTTGACCCATCTGTAGCTTTCCTGGAAAGTTCGGTCAAAACAATTTTGCTCGAAGGTTGATGATCTCTCATGTGGTCTTCCTCTAAGAACGTGGTGTTTGTCGATACTAGCACCTTGTCTTGTTGAGGATCGTAAAATAGACCACCTTTCGTTTCCTTGGGGTAACCTACGAATAGGCATAATTTTGAACGATGTTCCAACTTCTTTGGATTGGGCACCAACACATGTGTCGGACACCCCCAAATTCGGAAGTGACGTAAACTACCTTTACGCCCTCTCCACAACTCATAAGGTGTTTCTGAAACACTCTTAGAGGGAACCATGTTCAAAATATATACAGCAGCCTCTACTGCATATCCCCAAAACGAACTAGGCAGTTGAGCATAGCTCATCATAGATCGAACCATGTCTAACAGGGTTCTATTTCTCCTTTCGGACACACCGTTCTGCTGCGGTGTTCCGGGCGCTGAGAGTTGGGATACTATTCCATGTTCTATCATATAGTCCTGGAATCTTAAATCCATATACTCTCCACCTCGATCTGATCGGAGTATTTTAATCGTTTTACCTAATGTGTTCTCAACCTCTGCCTTAAACTCCTTGAACTTTTCAAGAGCTTCGGACTTATGATGCATTAGTTAAAGATAGCCGTACCTAGAATAATCATCAATGAAGCTGATGAAATATTCATACCCTCCCCGTGCTTTAACATTCATCGGACCACAAAGATCTGAATGTACAAGCTCTAGAGTTTCTTTGGACCTATGACCTTTTTCAGAAAAAGATCGTTTGGTCATCTTGCCCTCAAGACAAGACTCACATGGTGGTAAAGAGTTGTCCTCTAACTGATTTAGGAGACCACTCTTAACCAATCTCCCAATCCTATTGAGATTAATGTGGCCTAGTCTCAAGTGCCAAAGATAGGTACTTGGAGAAAGTTTCTGCCTTTTAGTTTGAGTTTGAGCTGTTTTAAACATCTCGGTGTTCAAAATAGCTTTTGCCTCTGTTGGTCTTAACACATACAAGTTGTTTTCAAGTTTCGCAGAACATATATGTACACCTCTTTTGCTAATGAACGCTTCATTAAAATCAAAAGATACTTTATACAAATATTCAAGTAAACAAGAGATAGATACAAGGTTCCTTTTAAAGCTAGGAACCAACAGTACATTTTCAAGTAAAATGAAACTATCTCTATATAACAACTTGACAGCTCCCACTGCCTTGGCTGAGACAACCTCTCCTGTTCCAACCCTGAGAGTTATCTCACCTTCAGCAAGCAGCTGCCAGGAACTAGTTTCCTGGAAAGAAGAACAAACATGGTTAGTGGCTCCTGAATCCAGTATCCAGGCAGAACTATCATGTTCCACTAAACATGTTTCAACAACGAGTAAATCATATTTACTTAGTTGTTTCTTCTCAGCTTTGCTCGCCATGAGGGTATCATGATAGACCGATGAGGACGGTTGTCCAAACATCATCTGTAATGAATCCATGATCTCCTTAGCGGAGACCATTACCTCATGCTTCTTAGCTAACACATCGGATGTGCTGGCCAAGATGTAGACTCGGGCTTTATCATTAGCCCTAGTCCACCTGTCAAATGCATCTCGAACAGTTCGAGTTGCAGATGAGCTAGGAGGGGGAGGACATTCCTCGTTAAGACAAACCTAAGATCATCGATAACAAGAATCGTATTCAAGTTCGATTTCCAGGTCGTGTAGTTATCGCCGTTTAGTTTATCAGAACCTAGTAATTGGATAAACGAGCTAGACATGCTGAAAAGAATGAATTCTATTAGTGAATTGAACTTAACCTATTTTTAACAACCAATCAAGAATTTTAGCAAAAGTAATAATGTACCCAAAAAATCATTATTAATTTGCAACGATACTTCAGTGAGTCAGAGCAACCGCTACCGAGGGGCAGTCAATCACTCCTTCACTGAACCAAGACATTCTTGACTAAATGCTAATACCAGAATAACTCATATTCCTATAGCACCTTAGTTATCGCTACTTCGGTCAAGAATCTACTAACAACTTAGTACTCCTTGTAAGTGTGACCCGCCATTTTCAGAACTCAGAGGTCGGCCCCAACAGTGCAACCGAATGGAAATGTCAGAGTTGGGAATGGACCTAAGAGACCCTATCCATTTCTGGAGATTGAGTTGTTCCGACTCCCATGAAACGGCCCTCCGAATGGACGGTGCTACTATGGGCAACCAGCAGGCGGAACATGGGAATCTCACGGTTCAACCTAATGGAGGAGACCGCATGATGTATTGACATACTTCCTTCTCCCACTTACTATAAATACTTTCTCCATTCACCTTGCTCTTGATTTATGCAAACACCATCCGAATGGGGATGCCCTATCGACATCACGAGGCCGAGCATAAATCTCACGGTGTGAACTTTGCGGAGAGCGTAGGAGGAGATTGATATATCATATATACCTTCTCAACACCACTACTAAGTATTTTAGAATGGTTTGGGTAAAGTTTTACTTAGGCATTATCCGGCTAAGACAATAAAACCTAAGTCTAGGTAGAACATATTTTTACCTAAGATGTCTAGGTGATAAACGTTTTATAACCTTACACCTCTCACGTGCATGCTCATAAAGCCGGGTTAACTTAACTCAAGTACCGGATTGATCCCCAGGTAGGAGGTGTTCCGTAAACCGTCATCTTAAATACCTCCAACCTTAGTGCAGGATCAAACTGGGTGAGTTCTCTCGTAACCTTAGCTTTACAAGATATCGAACTATTTTAACTATTAAAACGAATCGATACTAAATTCCTAATCGCATTGGAATTCTTTAACCCTTAGTGAGCATGCATTTATCTTAGTTATAGATTTTAAATGTCTATCTCATTTTACAACGCTTTATAAAACAAAGACATTCTATAACATGCTTCCTAAGCTAGAATATAACCATTACATTCAATTTATAACATGCTTCCCAAGCAAGAATATAACAATTATATTCAACTAAGGCAACTATGTTGTATGTTTAATTTCACAATTAATATAACACTTATATTAATTTTACTTTTAAACAAGCAACATCCAATTCATAAATTAATATAACACTTATATTAATTCTCATGAATTAAGCATGCATACTATACAACATAACACTTATATTATACTTTCAATGCATGCAACATGCTTCCTATGGTGGGATTTGAAATCTATATGGCATACTTTATGCACATACAAGATACTTTAATTAAAACATACATTCACAATGCATAATTAATTAAACACACTAAAGTGGACCGGTTTTGGCATCACGGACAAGCAAGCAACTAAATTATTACAATAATAATTCATCAACTAAGTTGAGACGCTTCCGAACCCTTCGAACCGCCACGAACCAGCTTGAATTTGCTTCAACCGGCCAAAAAAACAGCAACTACAAAACTTCAAAAAAACTGAACCGGTCCATAACAGTTGTCCCGACTTCAACAGCCCGTAACTGGACCAATACCGACCCGAACCGGACCAAACGAATGCTGAACCGGACCTCCAGAGGGTGAAGAACAAGGAACCGGTCTGACTTTCAGTGAACCGGACCGCACGAGGACCGAACCGGACCATTTCTTCCACCTTGCGCTGAACCGGTTTAGTGCTGGAATTTTGCAGAAAAAAAAACAGCAAAAAACAGCATGCTGTTTTTTCCGACACCCGAGCTTCTGTCTTCGAATTGAAAGCCTATATGGACTCTAATGACTCCGAATTTTTTACAGACTCTTCTTCACACATTAAAGCTCATACACACTCGGGCATTTACAAAACAAAGTACAAATCGAAGCTCAAAAAAATATGCCAAAACCGGGAAACACTTTAAACGCCCAGAAAAATAAATTTCTAAAACAAATACCCACCGAGCTCAAATTGATGCAAATTGAGTGACCAAAAAACGCTCTGATACCAATTGATGGAGTGCATGTAGCGCAGCGGAAGCGAGACGGATCATTGGCACTCTAATTTCATCAATTTAGCTAAATAAGAAACATGCACAAAGCTTTGAAATAAAAGGAATTAGAACACATACCTCTTGTAGTTCTAAAGACTTCTCTTCCAACGCTCGAATCTCCTCACGAACCCTTCGAAGCTTCCCTCGAACTCCTCGAGAACCACCTCCGGTAGTCCCGCTATCCTCGGGCCGAGCAACGGAGTGGTGGGACTCCTTTATGAAAGAAAAAGTTTGGAAGAAGAAGATGGGAAGATGAAAGTGATGAGGATTTTGTGAGAAGAAGTCTAACACTTAGCTTTCTAATTTCTCAAGTAACATGAACTCTTCATGCTCATCCAAATATTCAAACTCTTTGAAAATTCATCAACTTCAAACCATTTGAACTCCATCCAATTTATAGGCAATTCACATGCATCAAAGTCTTTGCTTAGCATGACACCTCAAATTGGATGGATTAGTCTTCAACCAAGTGTTCCAAAATTGATGAGTTTATATGCATGTTGTTGGTGATTCACAATCCACTTCACAACTTGGATAAATCCACTCAACTTGGATAAATCCACTCAACATGGATAATTCCACTTTGACTTATAATCACACTTGTAATATTTTGTCATTTTAAAATTAATTCATAATTAATTTTAATAAGCAAAATAAATTATAATTAATTAAACTTTTTAATTAATTAATATTATTATTTAATTCAATATCAAATATTAATTAAATAATAAGACTAATCCCGGTTTCTTAAACCGAATCATCACACATGAATCCCTATTCATGTTTTACACCGATCCCATATTTAAATCATATTTAAATATGTCCATCATTCTTCCAAAACCGAATTTCAATAAATTCAAATTCTTTTTCTCTCATATTGTTACACGGCTTAATCCGAGCTAGCCAGGAGAACCTAAAGGACCTACAGATCATGAGCTCCAACGATACGAGATTAACCGGTCAAACTCTGTAACCAAGCTAACCAACATTCGTTAACCCCCGGAGACTCCACTAAAGTCCAAGGGTTGCACTCTCCTCACCGTAGATATATTTCTGTCCTCTTGATATAACCATCATTAGTAAGTCGATCCTTCACAGGTCGTTCATAATTATAGCTGGGTCAAAATAACCGTTTTACCCCGTAATTACATCTTGTTCCTTAAGTCCCACTGATCCTCTAATGAACTATTTGTTTTGTGCTCCAACCACCAAACCGATTGGTATGTGATCTCAGCACTATACCAAGTCCCTCTTGGGCCAATGAGAGGGTGGGATCCCTAGTTCAAGACCCGGAGTCAGCACTTAAGGGAACAACCTCTCTACTAATCCCTCATAGCGGGTAGGAGTGAATTCCATCTCGCAGGACTATGTTCCCAGCTACCTACCCGGTCTTATCCCCAAGATGGTAGGCTTATTGAGTCGGCGATCTCGGGCCACTCTCACCCATACAAGTCAAAAGATAAGCCCGAATAAACAGGAGTTCATAGCGTGCTCAGGATTCAGATCGAGTTACCTAGGTCATCATATGAAAAAGTCGGTCTTTACAGTAAACGGAGTTATAAAGAAAGAGCGACTTGTTTCGCGGTTCAATCTTATGCAAACTCATTGCATAGGGGCCCATTCTTTCTCCTGCTGCCACATAGAAGAACGACGTTTAGAATGGATGGTTCTCCTTTACCCAATCGTACCTGCAGAACACTATAAAAGGAGGTCAAGATGGAAGGTTGAAACACACTCGAAAGGCGTAGACTTTCAGTTCAAACGCAGTCTTTTCTACTATCTTTCTCTTCCGTCTTATGGTTTGAGGGAATCAGCTATTGGAGTCGACAATCTGATAGGAATCTTCTCTTCTGATTAGAATCATCGAAGGAAGGCTTCCCTTCTTCCTTCAGCCGAGGCGTTCGCAACGAGAAGATCACGCACGGATTTAATTGCTTTCTGCTTTACCTTTCTGTTTTCTTTGCTGTTTGTTGTCATTTCCCTTTCGTTAGCTAATCTACTTCATTTCGTTGCTTTCTGTTTTACTTTAGTTATTCAAGGCTGTCATTTGTTTAAGTCAAACTTTAGTTAATCGAAGTATTATTTCGTCAATTCACAAGCTCTTCATCTCGTCTGCTTACTGTTTTCCTCTTCTGTTTTGTCTTTATTATTCTACTAAGCATGTCGTCTCCATCTATTCTTCCTATTCCATCTTCATCCATGAGTAACTAAGTCACATAAGGGCATGCTAATGACGAATCTATAGGTAGAAACACGTGAATCAAGCATGTAGGATAGCTCTCAAATGCATTGAATGTATGTAAGCTTCATCCCACGGGCAATTTCGATTGGCCATCCATTTTGTCCAAAGAACTTCTAACCTCTGGAAGGAGTAAGAGTTGAGAGTCGTACATTCATGCTAGCCTCTCAAGGTAGCCAGAAAACGACCTAGGAATAGGCGTTTTCCTAGTACAAACCAATACTTGCTGTTATAAAAAGATGCTTAAGACCTTACTTGGACATGAGTAAACTAAAGGATCTAATGCATGAAATCGGAAGATACATGAGAATGAGTTAGTTTGATGCATGATGAGTTGATCTACTGCTTGAGAATCGTGAGAAAAAGCGTATAGAGGAGTCGTTAGTAGCCCTTGTTTCCACACTTTACACTTAATTCGCTGTTAGTAACATTGCTAAATAATTGCTGTTTCCGCAATTCCTTTAGTTGAAATTTTGCCTTAGTCATTTTTCTCTTCATTTGTTATTCTCTTCTCTTTACATTCAAGTTTATTATCTACTTGCACTTGTTTATGCTTCCATCCTTTACACATTCCTTAGTAATTAGGCACCTTAAAACCAAATCTACCTCATTTAATCCACCCATTCTCACTTAACAAAACACTTCGCTAGTAACTAAGAATAAATCTCTGTGGGAAATCGAATGAAAAAATACTTATTACTTGCTACAAGATCATGTATGCTTGCATGTTCTGAGTGCTCTATCATTGCATCTTTATTTTAAACATTGAGCACGCAACAAGTTTTTGGCGCCGCTGCCGAGGATTTTGTTTAGTAAAACCGAAGTTTGTTAAGTTAGAAACACAAAGTTTAATATCGATTGGAACTAATCTATTTTCATTTCTTTTGCAGGTACCATTGGGTTAGTTTATGAATGAGCATTCAAGTAGCGATTTAGAGTTCAATCCTGAGCCTGAAAGATTACTTAGGGCCAGAAACAAAGCTAAGAAACGTCTCTTCAAACAACCCTCTATACCTCAAAACATTGCTGACTCCGCAGAGTCTTCGCAATTCTCTCAAATAGAAATGGATAGAACAAACCCAAATCCAGCACCTACCATTCGCAACCCCATCAAAATAGCGAATGACAAGGATAGTGCCATTCTCTCCTACCTAGTTCCCATGCCTGGGGAGCTAAACCCAAGCATAATACGCCCTGAAATTACAGCCAACTCATTCGAGTTAAAGCCAGTAATGTTCCAAATGTTGTCCACTGTGGGACAATTCTTTGGAGTGAAAAATGAGGACCCCCACAACCATCTAAGAAACTTCCTAGGAGTTAGTGATACCTTCCTTATCCCTGGAGTTTCCCAAGAAGCCTTGAGGCTTTACCTCTTCCCTTACTCATTAAGGGATAAAGCCAAAACATGGTTAAACTCATTACCTTCCGGATCAGTTGTCAATTGGACAGATCTGGCTGAGAAATTCCTAGTCAAATACTTTCCACCTGATAGGAATTCAAACTTCCGTGATGACATTATTAAATTAAAACAAGCTGAAAATGAGTCTCTTCACGAAGCTTGGACAAGGTTCAAGGACCTTCTGCTTAAATGTCCACACCATGGCGTCCCATGGTGTATCCAAATTGAAGTCTTTTTCAAAGGATGTAACCCCAGCACAAGGCAAGTGCTGAATTCTTCAGCTGGTGGTTCCATGCTTTCTAAAAGCTATAATGAAGCCTATGAGATCCTGGGGAAGATCTCAGCCTCTCACTGTAGGTGGTCAGATGATCCAGTAGAGCCAAGTAGAGCTCAAGACAAGGATGCACTCAGTGCTATGAGTAGCCAAATAAACGCCGTGACCAACCTAGTCAAACAAATGGCTCAAACCAATCTCCAATCCAGTGTTAACACCGCAGCAGCCATCTCAATGGGCGCACAAACAAGTGAAGGTGAGACACTGATCTGTGGATTCTGTGGGGAAGGGCACCTGTATGAATACTGCCCTGGGAATCCAGCCTCAGTCTGCTATGTTGGAAGCCAACAGCAGCCTAGGAACAACCCCTACTCTAACACATACAATCCTGGTTGGAGGAACCACCCAAATCTTTCTTGGGGTGGGCAACAGAATACTAACCAAGCTCCCAACCAACCAAGGCCGAGTGGAACACCTGGTTTCACTCCCCAAAATAACCAATCCATGTATCAAAAACCATATAACCAACCAATAGGGTCATCTGTAGAAAATCTACTTAAGGAGTACATTGCAAAGAATGATGCCACTCTACAAAGTCAGCAAGCTACCCTTAGGAGCCTAGAGAACCAAATAGGGCAATTAGCCAATGAACTAAAAAGTAGGCCCCAAGGTAGATTGCCTGCTGACACTAAGGTGCCTAGAAGGGATGGAAAAGAGCAAGTTCAAGCAATTGAACTTCGCAGTGGAAGACCATTGGTGAGCAACACTAGAGAAACACCAAAGAGAGTAGAGAATGAAGAGTCTAGTGCTCCACTGGATTCTCTGCCAAACCAAGGTCAACCACCAACAAGCACATCAAGGTGAGGCTTGAACCTATCATAGAGGAACCAGAAGAAATTCCAAGGCCTCCACCTGTCCTGAGGCGACCTGAAGTGCCTACATATGTCCCACCACCTCCATTCCCTAGAAGGCTAAAGAAAAAACAAGAACAGGAAGTGCACTTTAATAAATTTTTAGAAATTCTAAAGCAAGTGCATGTTAATATTTCGTTTGTAGAAGTTTGGCAATCTATGCCTTCTTATGTTAAGTTTTTGAAGGATATAATTACTAACAAGAAAATTATTGGTGAATTTGAAACAGTGAATCTCACTGAGGAGTGCAGTGCTATACTCCAGAACAAGCTACCAAAGAAGGAGAAGGATCCTGGTTCCTTCACCTTACTAGTGGAGTTGGGAGGCAAGCACGTGGGCAGAGCTCTTTGTGACCTGGGAGCCAGCATAAATCTCATGCCCCGATCACTATTCCGTCAGCTTGGAATAGGAAAAGCACGTCCTACCACTGTCACCTTGCAGTTGGCAGACAGATCCATAGCCTACCCTGAGGGTAAGATAGAGGATATTCTTGTCAAGGTTGACAAGTTCATTTTTCTTGCAGACTTCATCATTCTGGATTATGAAGCAGACAAGGAGGTCCCCATCCTATTAGGCAGACCATTTCTAGCCACAGGTAGGGCCTTGATCGATGTTCAGAAAGGTGAGCTCACCATGAGGGTTCATGATGAGGAGGTTAAGTTTAGTGTCTTTAAAGCCCTAAGGTATCCTTCTGACTCTGAATCTTGTGCAAGTATGGACATAGTAGATTCACTAATGGAAGAACAGCTTGAGCATGAACTACTGATTAAGCATGCCAATGATTATGTACAATTAGATGTAACTGACTTAAATATTTCTGAAATAATGGATATACCTGTGGATAAACCTCAGCATGTTTGCATGACTATTGACTTGACTGAAAGATCCATGAATCCATTGAAACCATCCATTGAGCATCCACCTATCTTAGAATTGAAACCACTGCCTGATCATCTTAAGTATGCATATCTAGGAGAGCATGATACTTTGCCTGTTATCATTTCGTCCAAGTTAAGTGAAAAGCATGAAATTGAGTTAGTATTACTGCTTAAGCAACATAAAAAGGCTATTGCATGGACGATTGCTGACATTAGAGGTATAAGTCCTTCCTACTGCATGCATAAGATAATATTGGAAGAAGAACATACACCCCGAGTAGATCACCAACGTAGGTTGAACCCCTCCATGAAGGAGGTAGTTAAAAAAGAGATAATCAAATGGTTAGATGCAGGTGTAATCTTCCCTATAGCCAACAGTCAGTGGGTGAGTCCAATTCAATGTGTACCTAAGAAAGGGGGGATGACTGTAGTAGTGAATGAGAGTAATGAACTAATTCCAACTAGAACTATTACAGGATGGAGAGTCTGTATGGACTATAGAAAATTAAATAAAGAAACAAAAAAAGATCACTTTCCGTTACCATTTATAGACCAGATGTTAGATAGGATAGCTGGCCGAGCCTACTACTGCTTTCTAGATGGTTATTCTGGATATAACCAAATCACCATAGACCCTGTGGACCAGGAGAAAACAACCTTCACATGTCCCTTTGGAACGTTTGCTTTTCGCAGAATGCCTTTTGGCTTATGCAATGCACCAGCAACTTTCCAAAGGTGCATGTTGGCCATTTTCTCTGACTTAGTTGAATCCATGATAGAGATATTTATGGATCACTTCTCAGTCTTTGGTGATTCTTTTACAAATTGCTTAGAGAACTTAGGACAAGTCCTAGCTAGGTGTGAGGAGACCAACCTAGTCCTTAATTGGGAGAAATGCCACTTTATGGTGGAAGAAGGAATAGTCTTAGGTCATAGAGTTTCTAGAGCAGGAGTAGAGGTCGATAGGGCCAAGATTTAAATAATAGAGAAGCTAGTGGAACCTCAGAATGTAAAAGCTATTAGAAGTTTCTTAGGACACGCAGGTTTCTATAGAAGGTTCATTAAAAACTTTTCAAAAATTTCTAAACCTTTGTGTGAACTTCTAGAGCTGAATAAGCCATTCATCTTCTCAAAAGAATGTTTCTTAGCCTGGACAACCCTTAAGGAAGCATTAGTCAAAGCACCTATTATAGTAGGGCCAAATTGGGACCTCCCATTTGAGATGTTGTGTGATGCGAGTGACTATGCAGTAGGGGTGATGCTAGGACAAAAGATTGACAAACTAACACATCCTGTATACTATGCAAGTAAGACACTGAATGAGGCACAATGTAATTACACAACCACGGAAAAGGAAATGCTAGCTGTAGTATTTGCCTGTGAGAAGTTTAGGAATTACATTGTAGGCACTAGGACCATTGTGTACACTGATCACTCTGCCCTAAAATACCTAATGAGGAAGGCTGATGCTAAGCCTGGGTTAATTAAATGGGTATTGTTGCTGCAAGAGTTTGATCTAGACATTAGAGATAAGAAAGGATGCGAAAATGTAGTTGCAGATCATCTTTCTAGGTTGCAGCATAATTGCGATAAAATTGCGGAAACCGCAATTTATGATGCCTTTATCGATGAACATGTCTTTGTGTTAGCCCATCGTGATAACGATGAGGAACCTTGGTTTGCTGATGATGCTAACTTCCTTGCCTCGTAGGTACTACCAACTTTCAAGGGAGGACAAGAAAAGAAGAGGTTTCTACATGAAGCTACGAAGTTCATCTGGGACGATCCTACACTTTACAAGACATGTGCAGATGGTTTCTGAGGAAGTGTGTGTCAACTGCTGAAGCGAAGTCTGTGCTGCAGCACTGCCATACATCTCCCTATGGTGGACACTTTGGTGGCCAAAGAACAGCTGCAAAGGTGTTCCAGAGTGGCTACTATTGGCCCACGATCTTCAAAGATGCCCACGACCATGCACACAGCTGCGATGAATGTCAGAGAACAGGTAACCTTAGTCGGAAGGATGAGATGCCTCTCACGTACATCTTAGAGTTGGAGCTCTTTGATGTGTGGGGCATTGACTTCATGGGACCATTTCCCCCATCAGCAGGTAACCTCTATATACTTGTAGCTGTAGACTATGTATCTAAATGGATAGAAGCCATCGCATGTCCAACAAATGATGCCAAGACAGTCATTAAGTTCCTTAATAGACATATCTTTACTAGGTTTGGTACACCTCGTGCTATAATTAGTGATGAAGGGACTCACTTTATTAATAAAGCTATGGAAAAAGTGTTGGCTAAGTACAATGTTAGACATAGAGTAGCCACCCCTTATCATCCACATTCGAATGGACAAGCTGAAATATCAAATAGGGAGATTAAAAACATACTCGAAAAAGTGGTTAAACCCAATAGAAAAGATTGGTCGTTTAAATTAGCGGATGCACTTTGGGCATATAGGACTGCATATAAGACACCCCTAGGTATCTCTCCTTATAGACTCGTGTATGGCAAAGCATGTCACTTACCATTCGAATTGGAAATCAAAGCCTTTTGGGCCTTAAAAGAGCTAAATTATTGCGTGACCGATGCGGGAACATTGCGGTCTCTGCAATTACATGAGCTCGATGAGCTGAGACATATGTCCTATGAAAATGCCAAAATGTATAAGGAAAAAACTAAAATTTGGCATGATAGTAGACTTAGGATTAAGGACTTTAAGAAAGCCCAGCATGTCTTGTTATTTAACTCAAGGTTGAGATTATTTCCAGGCAAACTTAATTCCAGATGGTCAGGTCCTTTTGTTATAACTAACGTGTTTGTTCATGGTGCAATTGAGATTAGGAACCTGCAGAATGGGCAACCGTTTATGGTCAATGGTGCACGTTTGAAGCATTACTACAAGGAAGGAGATGTGAAGACTCTCTCGGCCTTCCTCTTATCTGAAGCTTGAAAATAAAGCCGAGAGAGGACGAGTGATTACTGTGCTCGTCCATGCGAGGCTATGCCTTAGTTTTTTTGTGTTGTTTTGAATTTCTTCGGCTGTTATTTTTGTATGTTTAGGTGTGATTTTTATTACGAATTTGTTGTTAATTTTGTACGTTTTAATAGGGGATCAAAAGAGGAAATCAAGGAGATGGATCAAGGGTAAAGAAATCGAGGAAGAAATCGGGTCGAATCAAAGATTGAGTTGTGAGAATCTTGGGATTTAAATCAAGAAAATCTCCAACGGCCATTTAATTGCGGTGGATTTGCTGAAACCGCAACAGAAAGAGCCGTTGGGATTCACTTGATTACAAATAGCCGTTAAAACAGTTGTGCCCCGTACGCTTCCGTCATTCGTTGGACTTCAAGAAATCAATCTTCTTCTTCCTCTGTATCTCCTACCTTCAGATCTCTCCAAATCAACAATGGTGCTTACACGGGCTGAGCGATCTGCTTCCAAGAAGAAGTCACCGGACGCCGAGGTAGCTGCGAGAGAGGCATTACTTGCCTTGGCAGATGCCGAAGCTGCGCAACCCGTACCACCATCTAAGCTTCCTGTACGCAAGAAGAAATGGAAGGTGGTGACCGAAATCCCTGCTGGTCCATCTGAACCAGTAGGTACACCCAAGAAGAGAAAATGGAAGATGGCAGTCGGGGACGCACCGATCAAGGAAAAGACTCCCACCGTGGAGAGTCAAGGGAGTGGCCGGCCATCCTACGAGACGGCCAGAAAAAGCCCCGAGCCATCTCCACCATCACAGAGCCCTGAGCTATCTCCATCTTCGCAGACGCCTGAGCCTGAAGCCCCAATTGAAGAACATCAAGAATCAGCGCCGGGCGAAGAAGCGGCTGAGGAAGATGAAGTTTTCTCTCCTTTGAGGGAAGTCAGCCCTGATAGCCCAACAGAGGGGAGAGACTCGATGGATGAGACGTTGGGGGACTGCCTCCAGCAGATCACCACCAGGGCACGGCTGAAGAAGAAAGCGCCCAAGACTGTGAAGGCCAAACGGCCGAAAGCTTCCAAAAGATCCAAGAAGAAGAAGGTCAGTAGTGAGCCTTCTTTGAAAAAGCTGAAGGTCGAGGCTGCTGAGTCGGCCAAGGCAAGGGATAAGGGGAAAGCCAAATTGTACCCCGAAGATGAACCTCAGGCTGTGAGGTATGTGTCTTCAGACGCAAATTCAAGGGGCAGTGAGTTGAGGAAAAGAGACTTACTCCATGAGAAGGGGTTTCTTGATGCATTGGCAGACCTGCCGCAATTCTTGCGCGTAGGGATCACCAATCACGGCTGGGAAGAGCTGTGCAGACCGCCCATCCCTGCCTATTCCAGCATGGTGTACGACTTCTACGCAAATCTGACGCACACCGAGGATGGTCTGTCCATGGTGAGGGGGATTGAGGTTGATTTTTCAGCCAAGGCTATCAATGAAGCCTATGGCCTCAAGGGGCAGAAATATACTGACTACGCAAGGATCATCGATGCACCAACTGAGGCTGTCTTGGAAGAAGCTCTGCGCATCATAGGCCAACCTGAGGCGGCGTGGACAATCTCACGTAATGGGAAGCACACTCTGATGAGTGCGACCCTTACGGCCAAGGCAGCCGTATGGTTCTCCTTCGTGCGCAGGCGTTTGTCCCCGGTGACTCACGAAACCACAATCAATCAGGAGAGATCGTTGCTGGTGTATGCAATTATGAGGGGCCTCACTATAGATGTTGGTGAGGTCATTGCAGCCTCAATAGCAGACTGTGCCAAGAAAGGTAAGGGCCCTCTTTTCTTCCCCAACACCATCACTAAGCTATGTTTACGTGCAGGTGTGCCAATTGAGAGGATGGAGAGGCAGCTGGCCTACACAGGACATCTGGAGCTGCCTACAGGCCTGCCAATGCGAAGAAGGGGGAACATGGAATTTGAGCTAGATGGCCTGGCTGCAGCTCAGTCTCTTTCCATGGCTTGCTTGATGGATCTCCAGCGCAAGATGGCGCAATGGGCTGAGTATGCTCAAGCGAGGGACAACGACGTGGCTGACCAATTGGGATGCATCTTCCCTGCTTTTCCCACGGATCTCCTGAAGCCATGGACACCTCCAAAGGAGAGGAAGGATGATGATGAGGACGTTTGAGTGCTAGTCTGAAGGGCACTCGAGGGAGTACTTCTGTTCCCTCTTAAAAAAGAAAAAAAATCTGCTTTTCGTTAAACTTTGTGAATTCTGTCATTTTGAATCCAATGTTTGATCTATTTTTCATTCTTTCTTTGGACTGTGTAGGATAGTTTAGTTTAGGTAGATGGTATCTGATTAAGTAGGCTGTTTTAGTTTCCTTTTTGTATAGCTGTAGATGACTGGAAATAGCATGCAAATGGGGCTGTTTACTGATCTATATGCCCTGCGGGTTCATTGCGAAATTATTACGGATGCCGCAATTTTTGTTAGTTATCGCATGTTATTGACTGACTGTTAGATAGGTTGGTTCTGTTTCAATTTTGTTCTCTTGCTACTTTCTTGACTGCCATATATGACCTATCTATAAGCATGCTGGATGAGTGTCTTAGGACACCTTTGATAGTTTAAATTAGCTCTCTTAACTTGCTCAGCATGCATAGCTTTAAGTCCTTACCATACTGTTTTTACAACATTCTACTACTGTAGTTTTTGCTTTAAGAAAGTTCATTCTATGCCTAGGATTTTTAGATTCTCTTTGTTTTTCCCTAGACTAGATGCTTCGAGGACAAGTTTGGGGGTGTGCCACCTCAGACTCTCATTGGGGACAATGAGAAGTTTAAGTTTGGGGGAGGCCACCCTAGGCCTAGGAGCATTCCTCTCTCCCTTTAGACATAAGCATTCTTTTTCTCCTTTGCAAAAATGATGAACTGAAAAAAAAAAAAAAAATGAAAAAAGAATAAAAGAGGTGTCTTTCTTAAGATTGCTGAGTAATCAGTGCCATGTGTGTAACCAACAAGTGGCATTGCATCAAAAGCCAACCAAAGGAGAGGCCCCCAAAGAAAGAAAGAAAAAGAATAAACTAAGGAAGAATAATGTATGCCTAGGGGTTGCAGCTTTGTGTGCTTAGGTGTCCTAAATAAAAGAACTCTGATCCTCAATTAGCTAAGCACAAGGTTGTAGCTTGTAGGTTTGTTTAGGGAGATGAATGTATATCCAATGTAGTGATGCCAGGGTTTAGGTTGTTCTATGAATGTACTACTGTCACTGGTTTATACTAAGACTGGCATGACTCTAAGGAATCCTTGGTAGCTCAAAATAAAAACATTAGAAGCATGTACTGAGTCTGGGGTAAAGCTAGGTAGAATTTGAAACCTTAGGGATAGTTGCACAATGAACTTAATGACCGAAGCAAATAGATCAGTTGTGGGGAGTTAATGAAACAGTAGGATCATAAGGCGAGAGAAGTCAGAAGAAGCAAAATGAGAAGTTAGTTTTAAACTTAGAAGTGTGTGACAGGACAGCATTGCCATAGATAGGAATTTAGGGAAGTCAGCAAGTGGTTAGAGAGGTTAACAGCAGGCTAGATAAAGTCCTGATATTGCTCGAGGACGAGCAAAACCTTAAGTTTGGGGGTGTGTTACGTCTCCAAAAGTGACTATTTTAGGACTTATTTACTATAGAAAGATGTACACTCTTAGGTATTTTTGGTAGGATTTAGCTTAAACTCGTGCTTATATATGAGAATTAGTAGAATGAAGCTAAATTAGGACTTATATGTAAAAGGAAAGGAAAAGAACCAAAAACAAAGTTAATAGAGTGAAAATTGCACATTGCTGAAGAATTGCGGAAACATTGCTAAAACCGCAATGTTTTAAGTGAAATCCGTAAGTTATCTAACCGATTTCTGTTTTGTTCCGATCTTTCAGGAGCCCATTCTTTCTCCTGCTGCCACATAGAAGAACGACGTTTAGAATGGATGGTTCTCCTTGACCCAATCGTACCTGCAGAACACTATAAAAGGAGGTCAAGATGGAAGGTTGAAACACACTCGAAAGGCGTAGACTTCCAGTTCAAACGCAGTCTTTTCTACTCTCTTTCTCTTCCGTCTGTTGTTTTGAGGGAATCAGCTGTTGGAGTCGACAATCTGATAGGAAGAAGAGAAGATTTGTCTTCTCTTCTAATTAGATTCATCCAAGCAAGGCTTCCCTTCTTCCTTCAGCCGAGGCGTTCGCAACGAGAAGATCACGCACGGATTTAATTGCTTTCTGCTTTAGCTTTCTGTTTCCTTTCCTGTTTGTTGTCATTTCCCTTTCATTAGCTACTCTACTTCATTTCGTTGCTTTCTGTTTTACTCTAGTTATTCAAGGCTGTCATTTGTTTAGTTCAAACTTTAGTTAATCGAAGTATTATTTCGTCAATTCACAAGCTCTTCATCTCGTCTGCTTACTGTTTTCCTCTTCTATTTTGTCTTTATTATTCTACTAAGCATGTTGTCTCCATCTATTCTTCCTATTTCATCTTCATCCATGAGTAACTAAGTCACATAAGGGCATGCTAATGACGAATCTATAGGTAGAAACACGTGAATCAAGCATGTAGGATAGCTCTCAAATGCATTGAATGTATGTAAGCTTCATCCCACGGGCAATTTCGATTGGCCATCCATTTTGTCCAAAGAACTCCTAACCTCTGGAAGGAGTAAGAGTTCAGAGTCGTACATTCATGCTAGCCTCTCAAGGTAGCCAGAAAACGACCTAGGAATAGGCGTTTTCCTAGTACAAACAAATACTTGCTGTTATAAAAAGATGCTTAAGACCTTACTTGGACATGAGTAAACTAAAGGATCTAATGCATGAAATCGGAAGATACATGAGAATGAGTTAGTTTGATGCATGATGAGTTGACCTACTGCTTGAGAATCGTGAGAAAAAGCCTATAGAGGAGTCGTTAGTTGCCCTTGTTTCCACACTTTACACTTAATTCGCTGTTAGTAACATTGCTAAATAATTGCTGTTTCGGCAATTCCTTTAGTTGAAATTTTGCCTTAGTCATTTTTCTCTTCATTTGTTATTCTCTTCTCTTTACATTCAAGTTTATTATCTACTTGCACTTGTTTATGCTTCCATCCTTTACACATTCCTTAGTAATTAGGCACCTTAAAACCAAATCTACCTCATTTAATCCACCCATTCTCACTTAACAAAACACTTCGCTAGTAACTAAGAATAAATCTCTGTGGGAAATCGAATGAAAAAATACTTATTACTTGCTACAAGATCATGTATGCTTGCATGTTCTGAGTGCTCTATCATTGCATCTTTATTTTAAACATTGAGCACGCAACACAGGCCATGGCCATAGATTGCGCAGCTGCAAGTCCATCCCGCTCAATCTCCATGTTGCCCTTCCTTCTCATCTTCAGATCACTGGGCAGCTCAAGGTGGCCTGCATAGGCCAACTTCTTCTCCTCCCTAGTCACAGCCACACCTGCACGAAGGCACAGTTTGGTGATGGTATTGGGGAAGAAGAGTCTGCCCTTCCCTTTCTTTGAACACTCAATGATTGAGGCTGCTACGATTTCACCCACATAAATAGTGAGTCCCTTCATAATTTCATAAACCAGCAAGGACCTCCCCTGATTGATGGTCGTCTCGTGCGTTACAGGAGATATTCTTCTCCGAATCAGGGAGAACCAAATTGTTGCCTTGTCTTTAAGGGCTGCACTCATCAATGTGTGTTTCCCCTGTTTAGAGACTGCCCACGCTGCCTCAGGTTTGCCTATCATACTCAATGCTTCCTCCAAGACTGCCTCATTAGGTGTGGCCATGATCTTTGAATACTCAGAATTCTTATGCTCTCTGAGAGCATACATCTCGTTGATCGCCTCGGCAGAGAAGTCTACCTCAACACCTCTAACCACAGAATAACATCCTTCGGGCTGAGTGAGGTTGGCGTAGAAGTCATAGACCATATTAGAGTAGGCCTGAATTGGTGGCCTACATAACTCTTCCCAGCCATGGTTTGCGATCCCTGCGCGCAAGAATTGCGGCAGGTCCGAAGGAGAATCCAAAAATCCTCTTTCGTGGAGGTGGTCTCTTTTCATTAAATCCATACCTCTAGCCTCTGCATCTTTGGACACATTGATGCGAGCTTGTCGAGGCCCGTCAAATACAATTTATATTTACCGATCAACGGTTTGTAGTAAACTACAGCGGACCGGGTCGAACTCAGGGAACCGAAATTTAAATTCTCTAAATTAAATTTTATGTAAAAACAATAAACGGGGGGTTTTTGGATTGCATGTTAATGTAATGAATTAAAACAACAATTTAAAGATAAAATTTAAAGAATTAAAGAGTTAAAGAAATAAATAAGAGATTACCTTGCTGGTTTAGAGATTGTCGGGACTTAATGGATTTTGCTCATCGATTACTTAAATAAAAATACAATTTCTTAATTAAAAGCCTAATCGACTTAATTGGAACGACCATGAGAAGTGTCTAAGATCCTATCATGTAATTAATCCGACAAAGCATCGTAATTAACTCTAAACTAGTCAATTAGATGGGTACGATAGCGTTCCATGCTAACTACCTAGCAGCTCTAAGCACATGGATTGATTAGAACGTTAATTAAATTGATCAAATTCAATTAAACATTTTTCTATTCCTAAGGTCTATTATACGCACCATGTTAACTATGGAAAAGCCATAATATTAACACTAGTCATAACCTGACCATCTTGCTACTATAATTAAGCATGCAATTTATGACAATTACGGATCACAAATTACAAGCATAGCATACATGAACAATTAATATTTAATTGATTAAGCTGTCACATTAATCAATACTAAATGCACATGAAATAAACAAAGAATAGAAAACAATTAATCAAGAAATTAGATTGCAATTTAATACCAAAAATCTCACAAAAACGTTAAGCCCGACAAACCTCTAAATCAGCATTACAAGCTTAGTCGAACATAAAAATAAATAAAAAACTCTAAACAGAGGAAAAGAGAGAAAGAGAAATTCGTGATGGTGTGTGTTGGTGTGTAGGGAATGGTGTAAGGTGTGAGGTGTGTGGTAAATGGTGTGGACTCTCCCCTTTTTATACTAAAAAGATAAATAGTATTTACTATTTTTAAAATAAAAATAAATAAAATAAAATATTAAATAAATGTGTGAGGTGTGTGGTAAATGGTGTGGACTCTCCCCTTTTTATGCTAAAAAGATAAATAGCATTTACTATTTTTAAAATAAAAATAAATAAAATAAAATATTAAATAAATAAAAGTTGTGGTTAAGTTTCATCGTAGTGGGATGACTTCTTCGTGGTGACTTCGTGGGAGATGACTTCTTCCTGGATCAACTAAGAGCTGCCACGTGTCGTGAGTTGACGTTGAAGTAAAAATATAAAAAATAATTACATTCTTCAAGAATCAAACTCGAGATCAAAGTCTAACATAATCAACCCTTCACCCTCAGACCAAGCTTCCAACTTTAAATATTAAATGATTTTTATATTCATAGTATCATCTGCGGCTCGGTTTGTTGATATTATACTCTAAAACTCCTCTTCTGAGTTCTTATTTAATATAAGTGTCTCATTCACCTCTGAATGCTCGATTCCTGCAAAACATATGATTAAACACATTAATTTGAATCAACTAACAAGAATTAAAGGTTATAAAATAGCACTTTTGGAGTTCTATCAAATACCCCACACCTAAATCTTGCTAGTCCTCGAGCAAGAAATAATTTAAACATTAAAATGAATTGTTGGCTGCAAATTAATGACTCTAACCTCTGTATCTTAAACAATAAAAATATTCACAACTCACAACATTCAAATGCATTCAATCAACGAGAAATTTAAAATTAATTCTTTCATCCCTTATGTGTGTGTGCGTAGCCTTTCCTATCTCGATTTTTATAAGTTTGGGAATATTTTATTCAACCCTCAACTTGTTTTCCCCCAACTTCTGGTCATTTAGAACAAACTATCAAGCATCAATACATTCGAGTAAGTAATATTTCTATTAAGGTGCCTAAAAACAACTTTGAGGATCCCCTAAACTTGCAACATTTTAACTCAAGGGCACTAGCTTTCACACCCAACTGCAGGGTCTCTCACCCAGAGCACTCGCTCAATGGGCGGCCTAACTACTCACATTTGGGGCAGCTCTTTTTACCCCTTATCGTTTTACTCATTACAAGTTGATTTTCACTTTTCTTGAGCTCGAGCAATATTTTATTTTTTTCATTTTATTTTTTTCTTTTCACAAGGCAGATAGACATGCTATACCTCCTCAATATCTCATTACAAACTATCATGCAAGATAACTTTCTAATTAGTTCTAAGGGCCTTTCGAGATGACAACAAACATATAGGTCAAATAATACAATCCTAAGCCTTTAAAACCATAGATGAAAAGGCTATGTGCACAATAGTTATAAGAGAATCCAGAATTTTTTTTTAAATTTGACTCAGAATCATGCATGCATTCTCATGCTTTGCAAGAAAAAGTGAAAAAACATAATGAACATAAAATATCTAAGACACATCATAGATTGTCATCATCATATAATATGCAACCAACTAATCATATTTTCATAATTTAAAAATCAGATGCTCAATCACATGCTTTGCAAATATATCTCCACCCCCACATAAAACAATACATTGTCCCCAATGTATAATTAAGTAGATTGATCCAAAAGAAATGAGAAAATACAATTTTTTTTAATTAAAGAAAAAAAAATTGAAGAACAAAAATCTGCCCATGTCAGTTCCCAGTTAGAGCTGTTCCCTTTCGGTCAACTTAAGTACCTCAGTCTAGACATAACTATCCATAGGTAGATTTATCCTTAATAGATAACTAAGTAGACTTATCCTTAATAGATAACTAAGTAGATTACTTACAAAAGAAACAATAAAGAGAAGAAAACTCCCTTGAAATTTCTCGTATGGTTCTAAGGGCGGTGGTGGCGCTCTCGCATCTAACAGGATCATTTTTTTCTTCAAGTCCAAAAGCAATTTGAATCTCCAAACAACTAAAAGGCAACTCTGGTAGCAGTTAAATATTGTTGAGAAAGTTCTGACATGTTAGAATAATTAAACAAAACAAAAATAAACTAAAAGAAATATTTTTGTGATTTTTTTAAATTTTGAATTTTTTTTTTTTACAAGTAAATAATACGAGTTTTTTTTTTTTTTTTTTTAGGAAAAAAAATAATAATAAATAAATTTAACAAAAAGAATTTAATTGACTCCCCGGCAGCGGCGCCAATTTGATGCGAACTTCTTTTGGTTAAGAAAAATATTTTTTTTTTTTAGGAAAAAAAATAAAAAAAAATAATAAATAAATTAAAAAAAAAAGAGAATTTAATTGGATCCCCGGCAACGACGCCAATTTGATGCGAGCTTCTTTTGTTTAAAAAAAACATTTTTTTTTTAAAGAAAACAAACTAAAAGAAATATTTTTGTGGTCTTTGTTAAAGTTGTAAATTTTGTGATTTTTTTTTTTTTTTTTTTTTCTTTTTTTTTTTTTGCAATTAAAAATAAGAGTTTTTTTTATTTTTTAAATATTTTTTTTAAGAAAAAAATAATAATAATAAATAAACAAAATAAGAGTTTGCAATTTGATGCAAGCTTCTTTCGGTTAAGAAAGACATTTTATTTTTTTTAAAGAAAAAAAAATAAATAAAACAATAAAATAAAAATAAAAATAAAACTAATTTAACAAAGAGAATTTAATTGGCTTCCCGGCAGCGACGCCAATTTGATGCTAATACTTAGATCCCCGGCTACGACGCCAATTTGAAGCGAGTTTGTCGAGACCCGTCAAATACAATTTATATTTACCGATCAACGGCTTGCAGTAAACTACAGCGGACCGGGTCGAACTCAGGGAACCAAAATATAAATTCTCTAAATTAAACTTGATGTAAAAACAATAAACGGCCGGTTTTTGGATTGCATGTTAATGTAATGAATTAAAACAACAATTTAAAGATAAAATTTAAAGAATTAAAGAGTTAAAGACATAAATAAGAGATTACCTTGTTGGTTTAGAGATTGTTGAGACTTAATGGATTTTGCTCATCGATTACTTAAATAAAAATACAATTTCTTAATTAAAAGCCTAATCGACTTAATTGGAACGACCATGAGAAGTCTCTAAGATCCTATCATGTAATTAATCCGACAAAGCATCGTAATTAACTCTAAACTAGTCAATTAGTTGGGTACGATAGCGTTCCATGCTAACTACCTAGCAGCTCTAAGCACATGGATTGATTAGAACGTTAATTAAATTGATCAAATTCAATTAAACATTTTTCTATTCCTAAGGTCTATTATACGCACCATGTTAACTATGGAAAAACGATAATATTAACACTAGTCATAACCTGACCATCTTGCTACTATAATTAAGCATGCAATTTATGACAATTACGGATCACAAATTACAAACATAACATACATGAGCAATTAATATTTAATTGATTAAGCTGTCACATTAATCAATACTAAATGCACATGAAATAAACAAAGAATAGAAAACAATTAATCAAGAAATTAGATTGCAATTTAATACCAAAAATCCCACAAAAACGTTAAGCCCGACAAACCTCTAAATCAGCATTACAAGCTTAGTCGAACATAAAAATAAATAAAAAACTCTAAACAGAAGAAAAGGGAGAAAGAGAAATTCGTGATGGTGTGTGTTGGTGTGTAGGGAATGGTGTGAGGTGTGAGGTGTGGGGTAAATGGTGTGGACTCTCCCCTTTTTATACTAAAAAGATAAATAGTATTCACTATTTTTAAAATAAAAATAAATAAAATAAAATATTAAATAAATAAAAGTTGTGGTTAAGTTGGGATGACTTCTTCCTGGATCAACTAAGAGCTGCCACGTGTCGTGAGTTGACGTTGAAGTAAAAATATAAAAAATAATTACATTCTTCAAGAATCAAACTCGAGATCAAAGTCTAACATAATCAACCCTTCACCATCAGACCAAGCTTCCAACTTTAAATATTAAATGATTTTTATATTCATAGTATCATCTGCGGCTCGGTTTGTTGATATTATACTCTAAAACTCCTCTTCTGAGTTCTTATTTAATATAAGTGTCTCATTCACCTCTGAATGCTCGATTCCTGCAAAACATATGATCAAACACATTAATTTGAATCAACTAACAAGAATTAAAGGTTATAAAATAGCACTTTTGGAGTTCTATCACACATACCTCTCTGTTGGAGGTTCGTCTTCTTGGAACATCTTCCCTTTCCCTTTAGCCTTAGCTTTGGCTGCCTCAACAGCCTCTATCTTCATTTTCTTGGCAGGAGGTTCGGATTCGGCCTTTCTCTTTTTAGCTTTCTTAGAGGTCGCTCTTTGAGGCCTTCGGCCTCTTTGCCTTTATGATCACAGGGGCCCTCTTCTTGGGCACCGATTCAGCTTGTTTTTCCAACCCAGCCACCACCTCAGCAGCTACTCGCTTGATACACTCATCCAGCGTTTCATCCATCGAATCACTTCTCCCCAATTCTTTCTCCACAGGGCTGTCAGGACTGTCATCCCTGATGGGAGAGACTACTTCCTCTCCTTCTTTAGCATCACCAATTGGGGTGGATTCAGAATCTGGCTGTTCCACGGGGGAGACCTCAGGTTCCGATGGTTGTTGTGTGGAGCCAAGACTTTGCATGGCGGTCTCGAACGATGGTCTGCTACTTGTGAGGCTTTCCTCACTCGTGGACTTTCGAATTTTGGATTTAGGATCCCGTCCAGCCGTGACCTTCTTCTTTCTCTTCGCAGGGCTCTTTCTTGGCTCAGATGTGTTGGCAGCCTCAGCAGTTGCTAAGGAAATCAATGCATCCCCAGCCATGGCAGTGTCTTATGCCGTAGGGGATGGCTTCGTAGGGGTCAAACTCTCTTTTGCTCGGGTTGAAACCATTTTCTTGGAGGTGAAAAACGAAAATTTTCAGGAAGAAGGAAGAAGGGATTTGGTTGAGAGTGCGAGGGTTTTGCGAATTGTGAATTGGGAATGAGCTGCAACCTCTCCTATTTATAACGGTTTGCGAAAATAAAGGCTATGCCTTTGCGAACTCCGCAATGATTCCGCAATGCTTCTAGATCTCCTACAAAATCTTTGAAATGTTACCGTTGGCAGTTTATTCCTTAATTGTCCTCTGCCGCAAGATCCTAACAAAACCAAATCTTTGATTTCCCCAGACTCTTCCTTCATCTTCTCTTAGCCTCTTGATTTATCCATTTTGCCGTTAGGATTTCCAATCATCAAACTTCTAAGGAACATTAAAAATAAACTTAATTAGTTTCAGAAAAATTAAAAATACTTTAATAAAAAGCAGTAAATGAACACAATTATTTCGTATTCCTTCAACGTTTGAGCATAAAGATAATTCCAATAAACGCCCTTGCTCATCTTCTTTTGCTTGACTTTCAAGCTTCGGACAAGAGGAATGCCGAGAGTGTTCTCACATCCCCTTCCTCATAGTAATGCTTCAACCTAGCACCATTCACCACGAACGGTTGGCCTTGTTCCAAATTTTGGATTTCAATTGCACCATGAACAAACACATTAGTGATTACAAACGGACCAGACCAACGAGACTTTAGTTTGCCAGGAAACAACTTCAATCGTGAATTAAATAACATCACATGTTGGCCCTTTTTAAAATCCTTTATCCTGAGTCTACTATCATGCCAAATTTTAGTTTTTTCCTTATACATTTTAGCATTCTCGTATGACATGTGTCTTAGTTCATCTAATTCATGCAATTGCAGAGACCGCAATGTTCCTGCATCGGTCACGCAAAAGTTTAACTCTTTTAAAGCCCAAAAGGCTTTATTTTCTAATTCAAGGGGAAGATGACATGCTTTTCCATAAACTAACCTATAGGGGCACATTCCTAAAGGTGTTTTATATGCAGTTCTATATGCCCACAGTGCATCATCAATTCATGCTAAACGACTATGGTAAGCGCATTAACACAGATTTCAAGCATGATAGCATAGGCATCAAACTAATTTCAGAATTGTCTCCCAGTACACTATGATTGTTGGCACATGATAAATATTTCATTCCTAAAATAAACCACTCCTAACATACAAAATCTAAGCAAGATAAAAGCCTAATTTAAGAGTTTAGGGATCAGAAATCTCCCTTGTCAATCTGCCTCATATGGATGTTCTTCAATGTTTCGAGGCATCACTTCTGCTCCTTAAAGATACTTAAGTCTAGATTTACGGGGTCGGACATTCTGCCACACCTTGAAATTGTTGATTCTTTCAAAGAGACTGCATGTTATAACATCCCAAGGTTTGTACTCTATGTGTGTTGGTACAACATAGGTTTGACGCGATGGGATTTCTTTTTCTGGCACATCTCTTTCTAACTCCTTCAGCTGAAGCATTTGTGGTGGTGGTGACTCAGCTCTTTCATTGGTGGAGAAGCTTGCTGCAACATCAAACATTTCAAATTCTTGTTCCTCAAGCAGCGCATTAGTCTCTTTGGCCTCATCCAACACAATTTCCTTTTTCTCAACTTTCACCAACTCCACCATTTCATATGGAGATTCCATTGGATCACTGGTAGTTGTATTTTTGAATGTCCAACTAAATTTCAAGCTGTCGAGGCTTGCCAAACTACAATTTATAAACCCGAATGCACCGAGCAATTTGCAGCTAAGTGGTAACGGGGTCGATCCACAGGGAATTGAGAAATTTAATTTAATTAAGTCTAATTTTCTAATTATAAAAAGTATGCACAAATTTGGTAAAAAGAATAGTAAAATGTGATTTTGATTTGGTTTGGGGGAAGGGAGCTCCTAGCGTGCAAGCTAAAGGAAAATTAAATGACGAGTGCAAAATTAAATGGTCGTGCTTAACTCCGAGTAGTGGGATTGATCGCTATGGATGTTCGGTTCATCGATACAATTTATTAGCTAATCATGCTTCAGCACACAATTCATTTGGCTAACTTCTAACTCAAATGACCGAATGATATAATTAGACATGTGCAATTCTAATTATACTTGGCCAATAATTCATTCAAGGTAGCGACCCCTAAATCGACTATAAGCCAGTAACGGGAACATTGTGACGGCTTAATCCTGAGACTAACCCGGTTTCTCTCTCGCCCTAAGCCTAACATGAAAACGTTAACTAATTCAGATTACGAACTGTCACTTTGGGTTGAATTACTTAGTCATGCTTAAGCCCGTGCTACCTAGCGGTTTAGGCAATTATACGTCCCAACATTTAGCTCTCTATCATGCATAGGAATTAGGGAGTCAACCTAATTAAGCTACACATGCTAGAATTTGAATAAGAACAAGCAAGAGATGCAAGAAACATGCTAATTAACTTCACATTTACAAAGGGGAAAATCTCCCCAAACATCCATAATTCACAAACCCAAACTCGAAATTAACCACTAACCTTAGTTTAGCCTTCCATGGAGGATAAATAAATCAAACCCCCCATGGAAGAGCTTAGTACCATACAAAGAGGAGAAGAAAAGCTCAAAAATGGTGTAACAATGGTGTAGACCAGAGAGGAAGAAGATGAAGGAAAGTTGGAATTCAAAAGTTAGGGAAACAATGAGGCGTTTTCACGCCTTTAATCGTCGGAGCGTCGAGACGCTAGGCAAGCGTCTCGACGCTGGTGCCCTAAGTTGGCCGTGCGCGCGCGCGGGCGTCGAGACGCTCGGACAGCGTCTCGACGCTGTCGCACGTCCGTCTGGAAAATCGTCTGGCTGGCGTCGAGACGCTCGGGCGGCGTCTCGACGCTGGCAGCGTTTAGCGGGCGTTGAGCGCGCGCGCTCGACGCTGGGGCGCGCTCATCCTCGGTAGGCAGCGTCGAGCAAGCGTCAAGCTAGCGTCGAGACGCTGCTGCTCATGTTGGCATGCTCTCGGGTTTGTTGGCCAAAACTTGTCTTTCCAAGGCAATTTTTGCCATTTCTTTGATTCTTCAAGCCCTTTCACTCCCAATGCATTTATGAAGCTCTAAAACGCCACTTTAAGCCCCGAAACGTGTCTTTGGACTTCTCGAGCTCTCGACCATGGAATCACCTACAAGAAGGCATTTTAATCAATATTTAACATGGTTCTAGCCAATATTAGGGACATAATAATAGCTCTATTTTGGAGCTATCAAAATACCCCCGACCTAAATCTTGCTAGTCCTCGAGCAAGGTATACTCTAAATTATCTTCAAAGAATTAATTGCATGCTGAAAACTCTAACCTCAATGCTTGTGAAACAAGGTACTTGGATAAATGCAAAACCATCAAATGCATGCAAACGTTGAAAACATTCCAAAATTTTAACTCATATTCCCTTACGTGTGTGTGTGTGTTTAGCACCTCTCAACCTAGCTCATGCAAGCCCGAAATAACCTTATACAGCCCTATAACTCGTTTTCCCCATCTTATGGCGATAAGAACAGTCTAACGGCTTTTAGCGATAGAAAAAGCAACAAAACATAAGGCCTATATTTTCTTTCTTTTCTTCTTTTTGAACCTTTTTTTTTTATTTTTCTTCAAGGGAGCCTAACACGTCAAGCCAAAATTAGCTTCACGTTTTTAAGGACTATTGCTCACTTCTATTAGTTCCCCTTTCATGCAGTGACAACCGTGGGTTAAACGATCGCCCCTGGTTACACGGGCAGCACAAGAAGGAGGAGCAACTCTAGAGTTTTTATTTTTCATGCAACTTTTTTTTTTTAGGCAATAGCATAGCTATACAACAAATGAATTATTACTACTTCTAACACATTAAGCCTCCCTAATGGTACCTTTCGGGGTGACAACAAGGTTTCAGACCAAATAAAATCATTCTAAACCTACAGAACTGAGAATAAAAGGGCTATGTGCTCAGTGAATGTAGGGAAATAGCAAAAAAAAAAAAAAAAATAGGCTCAAAATGTGCATACATTGTCAATTTTTTCGAATTATACAAATACGGAGTGTTCACAAGCAAATCACAGACCGTCCTCATCGGACAACATGCATTCAGATTCTAATCTAACAATCAGAGTATACATATGTCCGACAAATACTAAGAAGTCTTATCTCTTTCTTTCAACAAACTCCACCCCTCACCTTAGGACATGCATTGTCCCCAATGCATTCAACAATTTAAAGCAACAAAATTCTAAGGGAACAGAAAACCTCCCCTGAATTTTGTGGAGCCGACAGGTAGAGATGTGCCTCATCGTCTTCCAATATAAACTCGAATTGCTGGCCATTTCACCTTTCCTCCTAAGAAAAGAAATAAACAAACAACGAATTCAAAAGCTAATATAAACAAAAACAAAGCAGTAAATAACAGAATTACAGTCCAAGCTCGGGTGCCTCCGAGAAGCGCAAATTTTTAAAGTCGGTTGCTCGACTGTATTCTCTCATCCACTCATCCATAATCAAACTGGGGCGACGCTAGAAGTAATGTGGCGTCATAGCAGTCAGCGTCCCCCTCGTGGAAAGTCTTCAGCCGGTGCCCATTCACTTTCTGCACCTCATCCTAGTCGAAGCTCTGAATCTCTACACTGCCATAAGGAAAAAATTTAGTTATGATATAGGGTCCTTTCCAACGGGAACGAAGGTTACCTGGCATGAACTTCAGACGGGAATCGAACAGCAGAACTTTCTGACCGACTTCGAAGTTTTTCTTTAAGATCCTTCGGTCATGAAACTGTTTGAGCTTCTCTTTATAGATCCTGGAGTTCTCGTAGGAGTCCAACCGCAGTTCCTTCAATTCCTGTAACTGAAGCAGTCGTGTCTCGCCAGCTTCGTCAGAGCTCATGTTACACTACTTGATCGCCCAGAATGCTTTGTGCTCAATCTCCACGGGTAAGTGGCACGCCTTACCAAAAACCAACCAGTATGGGGACATACCGATAGGAGTTTTGTAGGCGGTGCGGTAGGCCCACAAAGCATCCTGCAAACGAACGCTCCAATCCTTCCTACTCGGTCTCACGGTTTTCTCCAGAATTGACTTTACCTCTCTGTTTGAGACCTCGGCTTGCCCATTGGCTTGAGGATGGTAGGCGGTGGACACTCGATGATGCACACCATACTTCCTCAGCAAAGCCTCCACAGATCGGTTGCAGAAATGAGTTCCCTGGTCACTGATTATGGCTCGTGGGATTCCAAACCTGGTAAAAATATTAGACTGAACGAACCTAACAACATAATTAGCATCGTTAGTCTTCGTGGCTTTCGCCTCAACCCACTTGGAAACATAATCAACAGCCAGCAATATATAAGAAAAACCACAAGAAGGCGGGAAGGGTCCCATAAAATTCATGCCCCAAACGTCAAAGATTTCACAAACTAAGACCGAGGTTTGAGGCACTTCATTTCTACCAGATATTGACCCTATTCTTTGACATCTATTGCAGGTTTTAAAAAATTCATATGAATCTTTAAACAGAGAAGTCCAGTAAAACCCACTATCTAAAACTTTCCTAGCTGTCCTCCTAGGCCCAAAATGTCCCCCACATGCATAATCATGACAGAAAGTAAGAATAGATGCATGCTCATTCTCAGGGACACATCTCCTAATTATCTGATCAGAACATAACTTCCATAAATGGGGATCCTCCCAAACATAGGACTTAGCGTCGCTTTTCAACTTAGCTTTCCTAGCAGAAGAGAAGCCAGATGGAAAATTACCTGTGACCAAGTAATTCACCATATCAGCATACCAGGGAAGGACTGTATCAAGTCTGAAGAGTGTCTCATCGGGGAAATCTTCATTCAGAGGCAGGAGGTCTTCCTTTCTGACCAAGCGGCTCAGATGGTCGGCTACCGGGTTCTCTGCTCCTCTCCTATCCTTGATCTTCACATCGAAGTCTTGGAGGAGCAAAATCCACCGAAGTAGCCTCGATTTCGAATCTCTCTTGGTCATCAGGTACCGAACAGCTGCATGATCAAAGAAAACAGTTACTTGAGAGCCAATAATATAAGGACGAAACTTATTGTTACGTCTCCAAAAGTGACCTTTTTAGGACTTAATTATCTTAGAAAGATGTTCACTCTTAGGTGTTTTTGATAGCATTTAGCCTAAACCTATGCTTAAATATGAGAATTAGAAGAAGGTAGCTAAATTAGGACTTATGTACAATAGGGAAGAAAAGGGTTGAAAACCGAAGGAAAAGAATGAAAAACAAGCATTGCGGAAAAATTGCTGAACCCGCAATGTTTCAAGTGAAAACCGTAAGTTGACTGATCTTTTTCTGTTAATTTCCGTTATTTCAGGGATTCGTTCTTTCTCCTCCATCCATTCTGAAGTACGACGTTGAAGATTGATGGTTCTCCTTGGCCCAAAGACGTCTGCAGACTACTATAAATTGGGGTCAAAGTCGAGGGTTCAAACATCATCCGAAAGCGTAGAAGTCTTCTCGCAGTCCAACTTTTCTCCTGTTTTCCTTTGCCGTCTGCTGGTTTGCGAAGCTCAGCTGTTGGAATCGATAATCTGATAGGAAGGAGAGGAGATTCTTCTTCTCTCCCGATTGGATTCATCCAAGCAAGGCTGACCTTTCTCATCCTTCATTCGAGGCGTTTGCGACGAGACATTCGAGCTGTTTTACTGCTTTTTGCTCTTCATTTCCATTTTCCAGCTTTGTCTTGTCGTTGTTTCCTTTCTAGTAGCTAGATTAGACTATTTCGTTGTGTTCTCGCCTTTGCACTCTACTGCTTTGCCTTACTGTGTTGTCCTTAATTTCCGCCTAAGCATGTCTGTTTCATCTCTTATATTTGTTTACCTTATATCCATGAGTAACTAAGTCACATAGGGGCATGCTAATGACAACACTTTAGGCTAAAAAACGTGAACCAAGCATGTAGGATAGCTCTCGAAGCATTGATTGTATGTAAGCTTCATCCCACGGGCAATTTCGATTGGCCATCCATTTTGTCCAAAGAACTCCTAACCTCTGGAAGGAGTAAGAGTTCAGAGTCATACTATCATGCTAGCCTTTCAAGGTAACCAGGAAACGACCTAGGAATAGGCGTTTCCCTAGTACAAACCATATTTTTCTGCCTTAACAAGATGCTTAAGACCTTACTTGGACATGAGTAAACTAAAGAATCTAATGCATGAAATCGGAAGATACATGAGAATGAGATAGTTTGATGCATAGAGAGTTGATCCAATGCTTGAGTATCGTGAGAAAAAGCCTATAGGATAGTCGTTAGTAGCCCTTAACTCATCATTTTACACACTTTCGCTGTTATTTACATTGCGGTAGAATTGCTGTCTCCGCAATTCTGCTAAGTTACAATTCTGTCTAGCTGTTTTTGTCTTCATTTATTAATCTCGTCTCTTCTCCTTTGAGTTTAGTTTTGACTTGCACTTGTTTATGTTGCTACCCTCTTCGTATTCAGTAGGAAATAGACAATTAAAAACCAATTCTACCCCATCAAATCCACCCCTTCTTTCTTAACTTTACACTTCATGAATAGCTTATAATAAATCTCTGTGGGAAAACGAATGAAATATACTTACTACTTGCTATAGGACCATGTATGCTTGCATGTTCTGAGTGCTCTCTCTACCTTATTACTTATTTATTTTAACACATTGAGCACGCAACAAGTTTTTGGCGCCGCTGCCGGGGATTTAGTTTAGTGAAAACGAAGTTTGTTAAGTTAGAAAACCAACTCTTAATATCTATTGGAGCTAATCTTCTTTCATTTCCTTTACAGGTACTATCAAGCTAGTTTATGAAAGAGTTTCCAAACCTCAACTCGCAACAGAGAGAAACTTTGCAGGTGGAAAACGTATGGGTACGACAAAGTAAATGAATACGCTGCAGAACTTAATTGGAGGACGAGTTTGCCCACAACAGTTTGAAGGATTTTACCAGCCATGTGCTTATTGTGGGGATAATCATAACTTGGAGAATTGCCCAACATTGAATTATCAAGAGAGGCAATATCAACAAAGCTATGACAACCATTATTCGTACATGTGTGAACATGATCAGTGGCAACTCTCAAATAATCCTTGGGAAGAGCATGTGCAAATTGCTCATTATGAAGAGTTCCCCCAACATGAAAACTATCAACATTATGCCCCAACTCCAAGTGAAGAATTATCACCCACTTTGGAGGCACTATGGATAGAATTCATGGAAAGGAATGATGCATCCATGAGGAGAATGGATGTGCAATTAGCTCAGCTCACAAATGACTTACAAGAGCTACTTGCTATAGCAAAATCACTACCACCATGCCCTCAGATGTTCGATTTTTATGATGATGAATCTTTTGTTACCTTCGAATCTGAGAAGAGTGATCCAATGGAATCTCCATATGAAATGGTGGAGTTGGTGACAGTTGAGAAAAATGAAATTGTGCTGGATGAGGCCAAAGAGACTAATGCGCTGCTTGAGGAACAAGAATTTGAAATGTTTGAGGTTGTAGCAAGCTTCTCCACCAATGAAAGAGTTGAGCCACCACCACCACAAATGCTCCAGCTGAAGGAGTTAGAAAGAGTTGTGCCAGAAAAAGAAGTCTCATCGCATCAAAGCTATGTTGTAGCAAATATTGTAGAAACAAAACCAACGCACAGAAAGTACAAACCTTGGGATGTTATAACATGCAGTCTCTTTGAAAGAATCAACAAATTCAAGGTGTGGCAGAATGTCCGACCCCGTAAATCAAGACTTAAGTATCTTAAAGGAGCAAAAGTGATGCCTCGAAACATTGAAGAATATCCATATGAGGCAGATTGACAAGGGAGTATTTCTGTTCCTTAAAAGAAAAAAAATATAATAATCAAACTGCTTTTCGTCGAACCATGTGAATTCTGTTGTTTTGAGTTAATATTTGGTCTGTCTTTAATTCTTTATTTTTGCTGTTTAAATTTGTTTAGTGTAGTCTGATGGTAGCTGAATAGGTAGATTAGTTTAGTTTCATTTTTGTATAGCTTGAATGACTGGAAAAAGCATGCATAGGGGCCCTGATCACTGATATATCTGCCCTGTATCTATTGCGAAATAATTGCAGAATCCGCAATTTTTATTAGTAAATGCATGTTTTTGACTGACTGTTTAGCTAGGCTGGTTCTGTTTAAATTCTGTCTTTTGCTGCTATCTTGACTACCTTATATAGCTTATCTAAATGCATGCTGGATGAGTGTCATAGGACACCCTTTGATAGTTTAAATTAACCTCTAAATAGCTCAGCATGCATAGCTGTAAGTCCTTGCCTGTCTGTTTTTCAAATTCCTGCTGCTGTGATATTTTCTTTTAGAATGTTCTGTCTATGCCTAGGGCTTTTAGATTCTCTTTGTTTTACCTTAGACTAGATGCTTCTAGATAGTTTGGGGGTGTGCCACCTCAGACACTCATTGGGGACAATGAGTAGTTGAAGTTTGGGGGAGGCCACCCTAGGCCTAGGAACATTCCTCTCTCCCTTAAAACATAAGCATTCTTCTTCTCCTTGACAAAAATAATGAACTGAAAAAAAAAAAAATGAAAAATAGAATAAGGAGGGGAGTCTCTCTTAGGTTGCTGAGTAATTAGTGCCAAGTGTGTAACCCACAAGTGGCATTGCATCAAAAGGCAACCAAAGGAAAGGCTCCACCTGAGAAAGGAAAAAAGGAAAAAGTAGGGAGGAAGAATGTATACCTAGGAGTTGCAACTTTGTGGCTTAGATGTCCTATTTAAAAAGAACTCTGATCCTCAATTAGCTAAGCACAAAGTTGTAGCTTGTAGGGTTGGTTAGGGAGATGAGTGTATATCCAATGTAGTGATGCCAGGGTTTAGGTTGTTCTCTAAAAGTACTACTGTTACCATTAATACTAAGACTGGCATGACTCTAAGGAATCCTAGGTAGCTCATAAATATAAACTAGAAGCATGTACTGAGTCTGGGGTAAAGCTAGGTAGAATTTGAAACCTTAGGGATAGTGGCATGATATGATAAAAGCAGGTAGATCAGTTGTAGGGAGTTAATAAAAGCAGTAGGAGTTTTAGGCATGCGAAATCAGAAGAAGCTAGATGAGAGGGTAGTTTTAAGCTTAGAAGTGTGTCACAGGACAGCACTGCTATAGATGAGAATATAGGGGAGGCAGTAAGTGGTTAAAGAAGAAGAAACAGCAGCCTAGGAAAGTCCTTAGATTGCTCGAGGACAAGCAAAACCTTAAGTTTGGGGGTGTGTTACGTCTCCAAAAGTGACATTTTTAGGACTTAATTATCTTAGAAAGATGTTCACTCTTAGGTGTTTTTGATAGCATTTAGCCTAAACCTATGCTTAAATATGAGAATTAGAAGAAGGTAGCTAAATTAGGACTTATGTACAATAGGGAAGAAAAGGGTTGAAAACCGAAGGAAAAGAATGAAAAACAAGCATTGCGGAAAAATTGCTGAACCCGCAATGTTTCAAGTGAAAACCGTAAGTTGACTGATCTTTTTCTGTTAATTTTCGTTATTTCAGGGATTCGTTCTTTCTCCTCCATCCATTCTGAAGTACGACGTTAAAGATTGATGCTTCTCCTTGGCCCAAAGACGTCTGCAGACTACTATAAATAGGGGTCAAAGTCGAGGGTTCAAACATCATCCGAAAGCGTAGAAGTCTTCTCGCAGTCCAACTTTTCTCCTGTTTTCCTTTGCCGTCTACTGGTTTGCGAAGCTCAGCTGTTGGAATCGATAATCTGATAGGAAGGAGAGGAGATTCTTCTTCTCTCCCGATTGGATTCATCCAAGCAAGGCTGACCTTTCTCATCCTTCATTCGAGGCGTTTGCGACGAGACATTCGAGCTGTTTTACTGCTTTTTGCTCTTCATTTCCATTTTCCAGCTTTGTCTTGTCGTTGTTTCCTTTCTAGTAGCTAGATTAGACTATTTCGTTGTGTTCTGTCTTGCTGTTATTTACTTTAAAGCTTTCATTTGTTGAGTCAAACAATCAAGTAATCAAATCTCAATTCTTCATTTCACAGTTTCTCGCCTTTGCACTCTACTGCTTTGCCTTACTGTGTTGTCCTTAATTTCCGCCTAAGCATGTCTGTTTCATCTCTTATATCTGTTTACCTTATATCCATGAGTAACTAAGTCACATAGGGGCATGCTAATGACAACACTTTAGGCTAAAAAACGTGAACCAAGCATGTAGGATAGCTCTCGAAGCATTGATTGTATGTAAGCTTCATCCCACGGGCAATTTCGATTGGCCATCCATTTTGTCCAAAGAACTCCTAACCTCTGGAAGGAGTAAGAGTTCAGAGTCATACTATCATGCTAGCCTTTCAAGGTAACCAGGAAACGACCTAGGAATAGGCGTTTCCCTAGTACAAACCATATTTTTCTGCCTTAACAAGATGCTTAAGACCTTACTTGGACATGAGTAAACTAAAGAATCTAATGCATGAAATCGGAAGATACATGAGAATGAGATAGTTTGATGCATAGAGAGTTGATCCAATGCTTGAGTATCGTGAGAAAAAGCCTATAGGATAGTCGTTAGTAGCCCTTAACTCATCATTTTACACACTTTCGCTGTTATTTACATTGCGGTAGAATTGCTGTCTCCGCAATTCTGCTAAGTTACAATTCTGTCTAGCTGTTTTTGTCTTCATTTATTAATCTCGTCTCTTCTCCTTTGAGTTTAGTTTTGACTTGCACTTGTTTATGTTGCTACCCTCTTCGTATTCAGTAGGAAATAGACAATTAAAAACCAATTCTACCCCATCAAATCCACCCCTTCTTTCTTAACTTTACACTTCATGAATAGCTTATAATAAATCTCTGTGGGAAAACGAATGAAATATACTTACTACTTGCTATAGGACCATGTATGCTTGCATGTTCTGAGTGCTCTCTCTACCTTATTACTTATTTATTTTAACACATTGAGCACGCAACACTTATCAAGCGCAAATACAATAGAAAGAAGTTCTTTTTCCGTTGTCGTATAATTGCACTGCGTTGGATTAAGCGTCCTGGAGGCGTAGTAAATGACACGGCTCTTGTTCTCGATCCTCTGACCAAGCACGACTCCTAAGGCATAGTTGCTAGCGTCGCACATTATCTCGAAAGGCAAGTCCCATTGGGGTGGGTGTATGATGGGCGCGCTTGTCAAACTATCCTTAAGCAAATCGAAGGCTTTTCTGCACTCCTCCCCAAAATCAAACGTGACCTCCTTCTGAAGGAGGTACGTCATAGGCATGACAACCTTGGAGAAGTCCTTGATAAACCTGCGATAAAACCCTGCATGGCCAAGAAAAGACCGAACCTCTCTAACATTCGTTGGGTATGACAGATTAGAGATAACATCAATTTTAGCCTTATCTACCTCTATACCTAGCAGAAACCACATGTCCTAAAATGATACCTTGACTAGCCATAAAATGACATTTTTCGAAATTTAGAACAAGGTTCATTTCAATACATCTTTTCAGGACATGCGATAAATTAATTAAACAGTCATCGAAGGAATTGCCATAAACTGTAAAATCATCCATGAACACTTCAATGCATTTTTCTACAAACTCAGAAAAAAATACTCATCATGGATCTCTGAAATGTACCGGGTGCGTTACAAAGCCCAAAAGGCATCCTTCTAAATGCAAATGTGCCAAAGGGGCACGTGAACGTTGTTTTCTCTTGGTCTTCTTTGGCTATGTGGATTTGGTAAAAGCCAGAGAAACCATCGAGAAAACAAAAAAATTGCTTCCCAGCTAAACGCTCCACCATCTGATCAATAAAAGGAATGGGAAAATGGTCTTTCCTAGTGACCTCATTCAGCTTCCTAAAGTCTATGCACATTCTCCATCCATTTTGAACTCTTTTGGGCACTAATTCATTTTTCTCGTTCCTAACCACAGTTATGCCAGTTTTCTTAGGAACGACATGTATAGGACTGACCCACTTACTATCTAAGATAGGATAGATGATATCTGCTTCGTCGAGTTTGGGGATCTCAGAAACTACCACCTCCTTCATCGCAGGATTGAGCCTCCTTTGGGGCTCCGTGAAGGTTTCGCTCCATCCTCGAGCAGGATTCTATGCATGCACGTAGCTGGACTTAGCCCATGTAAATCTGCTAATGTCCATCCAATTGCCAGCTTGTGCTCTTTAAGAACTTCCATTAATTTCCCTTCCTGAGCCAGTATAAGATCCTTTGCTATGATGACCGGCAACGTCTCATCATCCCCCAAATACGCGTATTTGAGATGATCAGGTAAGTCTTTCAACTCCAATGTAGGTGCCTGCAAAGTAGAGGGGAGCATCTTAACATGATTTTGAACTATTGCCAAAGAAGAGACAGTTGAATCACAAGGTTCAAACATGGATGGTTCATGCATATCAGATTCATCAAAAAGATCAGTAAAAAACAATGGGTCTCCCCATCCCTATCAGATATGTGGTACTAAGAATTTTGAATATCCTAGAAATTCCGAGTTGTCAAGACTCGCCAAAATATAATTTATAAGCCTATAACCAAGGCTTTGCAGCCAGTGGTAACAGGGTCGATCCAAGGAGAAGTTATGACCGAAATTAATATTAAAATTGAGATTAACTAATTGATGGGTTTTGTAACGGGGGGATTTTTCAGCATGCAAAGAAAGTAATTGAACAAGAATAACAAGAGAGAGAGAGACGCGTGCACGGTTTGGGGATTTTCGGAATTAATTGTTAGACAACTTCAGCTTATCATTTAATACAAAAGTCAAGGCAAACAGTTTATAGTACACACGGACGACTACCCGAGAAGCCCCAAGGTAGTCGGCTCCATAGAAATTAATCAGACCACACAGTTCCAATTAAACATTATCTAAAATTGCATTAAGGTGATCAACCCCAAGTTTATTCTAGATAGTCACTAGCTAACCGCGACAGACATTCAAGCACGTAATCTAATTGCTAACTGATTGCCCGCAAATGCTGTATGCAATCAACAACCATCATACACGACTCGATACTCCGATTTAGTTTTATCAATCTGTGTTACTTAGTCGAGCAGTGAGAGGCACGACATCGCTACTCTTTAACATTCACAACATGGTAGAAGACTCGAGTGTCAATCGTCGAATTCTAACATATGCATAGGGTTAAGCAAGAAAGATAAATGCATACAAACAGCCACCAAAATATAATCAAGGCATAGATTATCAAAACTAAAAGCGTCTAACAAAAATCCCTCAAATATTTCCCAAACCGTTCACCCTTACCTTAGCCGTCCATGGAACGGGTTGTCAATTCCGCTCCAAGGTAAGCCATGGAAGTTGTCATCAACAAAATACAAGAGAAGAGCTCATAAACAAGCCAACAATGGCTGAGCTAAAGGAAAAACAATGGAAAACCGAGAGGAAGAAGAAGAGAAATCGCCTAAGTTATGAAGATGATGAAGGTTGGCTGTAGAAATCGTCCTACAACCGATTTAATATCGTCGTAGCGTCGAGACGCTAGGGCAGCGTCGCGACGCTACGCCCTAAGTAATCCGCGCGCGCCTCGCGATGGCGTCGAGATGCTAGGGCAGCGTCTCGACGCTGGCCCGATAATTCCTTGCGCGCGACTCCTCCGGAGCGTCTTGACGCCGCAGCAGGGTCTCGACGCCTTGGCAGCGTCGAGCTAGCGTCTCGACGCTATGGCTCGACGCTAGCTCTCGGGTTTTGGCAGCGTCGAGCTAGCGTCTTGACGCTATGGCTCGACGCTAGCTCTCGGGTTTGGGGCTGGAAAAATTGCCTCTCCTAGGCAATTTTGGTCCGTTTCTTCTCGGATCGATTTGCCCTTTCCCGATGCACTCCCGGGGCGTTAGAACTCCGCTTTTAGCTCTCGAACGGGTCCAATGGATGCACGAGCTCTTTGCCGCATTTCTCCTACAAACGAGATAGATTAACCAATTAAACGCGGAATTTTAGCTACACTTAGGCAGTATTTAATAGCTCCAAAATGGAGTTATCAAACACCCCCAACTTAAACCTTGCTAGTCCTCGAGCAAGTGCTACAAAGAAATTGACTCTAAGGACACGCCTACATGCTACTAACTCAAACCTCCATGCATTTTGAAAATTTAAACACAACATAATCATGAAAGCAATTCGTGCATGCTTTTACTATGAACATATCAAAAATTAACTATTGCCCCCTAACGTGCGTGTGTGGTAGCCAACCACTCCAAAACTCACATAAACTCGGAAAAACCTCATGCAACACGACATCCCGTTTTCCCCCTACTTCTAGCGTTTAAGAACAGTCTACACTTGACTTACACGAGAGAGAGAAGCAAATTAAGAGACCTAAGTATTTTTCTCATTCCTTTTTCTTTTTACGAGTACTTTGTACTCTTTTATTGAGGTTCTTTGAACCAACAATTTATTCACTTTTTCTTTCCACCTCGAGCTGCCTAACACGTCAAATTCATGCATAAACTTCACATTTTTAAGGACTAACGCTCACTTCTTAAGTGCACTAATAAGAAGGAGGAGCGCCTCGAGAGGATTTTCTATCCAACATGCTTTTCTATATTTTTTTTTTTTACATTAGGCTTAGCATACGCTATCTCAATTAACCAACCACTAACTCTCATGCAACAAGCTACCTATGGGTGCCTTTCGGGGTGACAACGAGAATTAATGCTACATGCAATTCACAAAGCCTACGGAATCTAAGACGAGGTTGCTAAGTGCGCGAAAGATGCAAGGGAGCAATAGAAAAAAAATTAAAATTTTTGACATGAACCTAATAAATGCAAAACTCATGCAAAAACTAGATTATGTACGTGCTCAGATTTCCAACATGCATTTCCTAGATTATCATCATCAGAAAACAGTAAACAGAGTCCCAAGCACTTCAATATTCAAAATAGCACTGCTCAACCGACTACACATGCATACCCATAACTCCAACTCCACCCCCAACTTCAAAAGTTGGCATTGTCCTCAATGCCACTTAGTCAGATACATAAAGTAAAAGGGAAAGAGAAACTACACTTCCCTGACTCTTTGTGAAGCTGGCGGGGGAAAGGAAGCGGCGCGCTCATCATCGAAGCCCAAAATTTCCTCTCTTCCTCGATTCCTAAAAAAAACAGCAACCTAAGTAAGACTAAATTAAACTAAAAAGCAACAAAAAACAGCAACTAAACTAAAACAGAAATAACAGTTCATCGCTCGGATGCCTCCGAGAAGCGCAGAATTTTTAAAGTCGTTTGCTCGACTGAATTCTCTCCAAAGACTCAACCATAATCTCATAGTGTGGGGGACGTTCCAGACTTGTCCGCATCCACACTCTTCCTGCAAGCATCATTAAAAACATTTTGCACTCTTCGTTCCTCGAGCACGTGAATATCACATTTGTTAGTGCAAAAAACAACATTCATTTTTAACAAATTTAAATCAGAATTTTTAACCGAGACATGAGAATCATCCCTCAAGGGCGAGGTAAGACTCCCATTCTCATCATGCTCAACAACATAAACATTCTCCACATTCACAAGCGATTTCGATGCATTTATAAGAAACTCATTCACCATTCCATCAAATTCTACCGACAAGGCACCCCTATCAACATCAATTTTGACCTTAGCGGTCTTCATAAATGGGCGGCCTAGTAAAATAGGAGAGGAAACATGCGAAGAATTTTCATTCATGCTTAGCACATAAAAGTCGCATGGAAACAATAAGTCATTCACTTTGAACTAAATGTCCTCAATCTTCCCTAACGGATGCACATAAGATCGATCGGCTAGTTGGACAACTATATTGGACTCAATTAAATCACACAATTCAAGCTCTTTAAACACATCAAAAGACATGACATTAATTGAGGAACCGAGATCTAACATGGCATTTTCAATAAGTTTAGTACCGATAGTGCATGGGATAGTAAACATACCAGGATCGATGCACTTTAGTGGAAGCGTACCTTGGAAAATTGCGGAGACAGTTTCTTTCTTCGTCTCATTACTCTTTCTCGACGATCTCTTGCTTGTGCACCACTTCTTGAGGAACTTGGCATATTTCGGCACTTGGCTTACTGCTTCAAGAAGCGGGATGTTGACCACAACCTTTTGGAAGGTTCGAAGGACCTCTTCATCTTCGGTCTCCAAAGTAGGCTTCGCAAGCCTACTAGGGAAGGGTGCTCTGGCAACATCCTCCTGCACATGCATTTCTTTTTTCTTCTCAACATTCAAATTCTCGGGAGCAGGCTGGGCGGACTCATTCAGGCTGTCCTTGGCTTCCTTAACGGCTCTGGGGGAAAGTGACTTTCCACTCCTTAGCTGGATAGCACTCACGTTTTCACATGAGTTGACCGTGGTTTGGGAAGGAAGATTTCCTGAGCTCTTGCTCTCGATTTTACTAATTGACACAGCCATTTGCGTCAGCTGTTTGTTCAAGTTTTGCAGCTCGGCCTTGTGAGAGTTAAGCTCTTCTCGAGCTTCTTTTTGGAACTGACTGGTGGTCGTGACAATGGTTCTCACCATTTCTTCTAATGAGCTGGAGGAGCTCGAGGCTTGAGCTTGGGCGGAAGTGTTAGGCCTATCGTGAGACTGGCCTTGGAAGCGAGATTGTCCTTCCCTGTTCCCATAGCTGAAGTTGGGGTGATCGCGCCAACCGGGGTTATAAGTATTTGAATATGGGTCATACTTCCTCGGGTTGGAAGCGTACCCCCCGATTGCATTCACCTCCTCCGCCTCGCGGTTTCCTCCAACAATCTTTTTCAGCATATTTCCGATCTCGGCCACCTGGGCCTTCATCTCAATCAGTTCATGGCTCTGGGTGACACTATGGACTTGCCCCTGCCCTCGAATACCAAACTGCTGCGAGTTGGTTGCCATGTTGGCGATAAGCTGCTTGGCCTCAACCGGGGTCTTATCAATCAAAGCCCCACCGCTATCATTTGCCGATCGTGGGGCGTCATCCCCTCATAAAAATACTGTATCAAAAGCTGATCGGCAATCTGATGGTGTGGGAAGCTTGCGCACAGGCGCCCAAAACGTTCCCAGTATTCGTGCAAGGACTCACCCACGTCCTGAGTGATCCCATATATTCTCTTTCTCAAAGTAGTGGCCAAGGACGCAGGGAAGTATTTTTCCAGAAATACCCTCTTCATGTCCTGCCACGTGGTGATCGATCCGGAGGGCAGATAATACAGCCAATCTTTGGCTTTGTCTTTGAGCGTGAAGGGAAATGCCATCATGTTCAGCTGCTCCTCCGTAACTCCAGCGGGCTTCATCCCCGCGCAGACGCAGTGAAATTCCATTAAGTGCTTGTTCGCGTCTTCCCCTGCATTACCATGAAAAGAAGGTAACTGGTGAATTAAACCTGACTTTAACTCAAAGTTACCTGCTACCACGGGGTAGTTTATGCATAGGGGCTGCAGGTTCAGATCTGGCGCTGCCAGCTGTTTCAGCGTCCGCGGCGCTTCGCCTTGCGCCATCTCCTCAAACAAGAAGGGAATGCCTTCTTCCTCAAACAATCTCTGCCCCTCCCGGGCTTCTCTCCTTAACCGCCGCTCTTCTCTTTCGATTTCAGGGATAAACTGCAATCCACTAATCTCAGAAGAACGATTCATACACAAAGAAAAATTTAAACATACAAAGACAAACAGAAAATTTTTCAGCAGACCATCAATCAATCAATTTCAAAGTCAATCATAATTTCAATCAATTTTTGCCTTCTCCCCGGCAACGGCGCCAATTTTTGGCACTAGGCATTTTGAATATCCTAGAAATTCCGAGTTGTCGAGACTCGCCAAAATATAATTTATAAGCCTATAACCAAGGCTTTGCAGCCAGTGGTAACAGGGTCGATCCAAGGAGAAGTTATGACCGAAATTAATATTAAAATTGAGATTAACTAATTGATGGGTTTTGTAACGGGGGGATTTTTCAGCATGCAAAGAAAGTAATTGAACAAGAATAACAAGAGAGAGAGAGAGAGACGCGTGCACGGTTTGGGGATTTTCGGGATTAATTGTTAGACAACTTCAGCTTATCATTTAATACAAAAGTCAAGGCAAACAGTTTGTAGTACACACGAACGACTACCCGAGAAGCCCCAAGGTAGCCGGCTCTATAGAAATTAATCAGACCACACAGTTCCAATTAAACATTATCTAAAATTGCATTAAGGTGATCAGCCCCAAGTTTATTCTAGATAGTCACTAGCTAACCACGACAGACATTCAAGCACGTAATCTAATTGCTAACTGATTGCCCGCAAACGCTGCATGCAATCAACAACCATCATACACGCCTCGATACTCCGATTTAGTTTTATCAATCTGTGTTACTTAGTCGAGCAGTGAGAGGCACGACATCGCCTAAGTTATGAAGATGATGAAGCCAACAATGGCTGAGCTAAAGGAAAAACAATGGAAAACCGAGAGGAAGAAGAAGAGAAATCGCCTAAGTTATGAAGATGATGAAGGTTGGCTGCAGAAATCGTCCTACAGCCGATTTAATATCGTCGTAGCGTCGAGACGCTAGGGCAGCGTCGCGACGCTACGCCCTAAGTAATCTGCGTGCGCCTCGCGATGGCGTTGAGACGCTAGGTGAGCGTCTCGACGCTGGCCCGATAATTCCTTGCGCGCGCCTCCTCCGGAGCGTCTTGACGCCGCAGCAGGGTCTCGACGCCTTGGCAGCGTCGAGCTAGCGTCTCGACGCTAGCTCTCGGGTTTTGGCAGCGTCGAGCTAGCGTCTCGACGCTATGGCTCGACGCTAGCTCTCGCGTTTGGGGCTGGAAAAATTGCCTCTCCTAGGCAATTTTGGTCCGTTTCTTCTCGGATCGATTTGCCCTTTCCCGATGCACTACCGGGGTGTTAAAACTGCGCTTTTAGCTCTCGAACGGGTCCAATGGACGCACGAGCTCTTTGCCGCATTTCTCCTACAAACGAGATAGATTAACCAATTAAACGCGGACTTTTAGCTACACTTAGGCAGTATTTAATAGCTCCAAAATGGAGTTATCAATATGCATTCATCCTGAACTAGCAATTCAATTGTATCTACTTGACAAAGAGAGTGGACGCTCTCATCATGCTCCAACTCATTAGACACATTAACCTCAACAACTTGTCCACGATACTCAACAGATAAACTGCCCTTATCAACATTTATCTTAGTTTTAGCAATATTCATAAAGGGCCTACCTAATAAGATCAACGCAGACGAAGAAGAAGAATTTCCATCCATTTTCATAATATAAAAATCAACAGGAAAAATCAGCCCATTAACATTAACCAATACATCTTCCACTACTCCTAACGGATGCACGAAAGACCTATCAGCAAGTTGTATAACAACACCAGTTTCCTGTATTTCTTTTAAATTCAAATCCTGATAAACGGAGTGAGGCATGACACTAATGGAGGCTCCTAGATCAAGCATGGCTCTTCTAATTTTCTTACCTCCAATCGTGCAAGGGAAAGAAAACATACCTCGATCGTCGCATTTTTCTGGTAAGTTCTTTGTGATCAAAGCAGAAACGTTCTTACTTACCACGACGCGTTCTTTCTCTTTTGTCTTCCTCTTGTTGGTGCACAGCTCTTTAAGGAACTTGGCGTACCTTGGAATTTGTTTGATGGCATCCAACAGAGGGATATTGATCTCTACCTTCCTGAATGTGTGTAGGAACTTAGGCACATAAACTCTAGTACATGTAGGATCGAAATTTACCCCTTTCCACCGTGGTTCGGGATTTTCTGTCTGTGGCTCGATGTGGCCATGATCGACTTCCACCGGCGGGGTACTCGTGGGAAGCTGCTTCCCACTTCTCAGAGTGATGGCACTAGTGTTTTCTGCATTCTGATGCTCCATCACTGTCAACCTGTTACTTACTTGAATCACTACTTCGCTCAGAGTTTGAAACTGCTCTCGAGTTTCCGTATGTTGTGATTCAAGTATTTCTTCCAAGGATCTACTTGAAACAGAAAGACGGGGCTGTAAGTTTTCTTTCAAAGCAAGAACAACACTACTTACCTCAAAAAGTTGGGTCTTAAGCTCGTCCACGTCCCTGATCAGGCAATCTTTCTCCTTGTCTCCATCTCCACCCCGCTCCAAGCTCCTAGCCAAGCTGGAAATAAAAACTCTAGCTTCGGCGGGGGTCTTATTGTTGCGTGCTCAGTGTGTAAATAAAAATGCGATGTGAGAGCACTCAGAACATGCAAGCATACATGGTCTTGTAGCAAGTAATAAGTATTTTTTCATTCGATTTCCCACAGGGATTTATTCTTAGTTACTAACGAAGTGAGATGCTAAATTAGAAAGGGTGGTTTAAATGGGGTGAATTGGAGATCAATGTGCCTAACTACTGAAGAATATATGCGATATGCAAGCATAAACAAAAGCAAGTGAAGAGATTGACTTGAATGTAGAGGAAAAAGAGTTGCGGAGAAAGCAATTGTATAGCAATTAATTCGCAAAAGTAAAAGACTGGAAAAATGGCTAAGGCAAAAACTGACTTAAGGAATTGCGGAGACAGCAATTGTATAGCAATTAATTTAGCAACGTTTTAAGGGTGAGATGGGGAAACAAGGTCAACTAACGACTCCTCTATAGGCTTTTTCATACGATTATTCAGCAGTAGCTCAACTTACCGTGCATCAATTTAACTTATTCTCATGCATCTCTCGATTACATGCATTAGATCCTTTAGTTCACTCATATCCAAGTAAGGCTTAAACATCTATTTATATAAGCAAGTTAATGAATTGTGCTAGGAAAACGCCTATTCCTATGTCATTTTCTGGCTACCATGAAAGGCTAGCATGAATGGACGACTCTGAACTCTTACTCCTTCCGGAGGTTAGGAGTTCTTTAGACAAAATGGATGGCCAATCGAAATTGTCCGTGGGATGAAGGACACATACATTCAATGCATTCGAAGTTGATCTACATGCTGAATTCACGTATTTCTACCTATAGATTCATCATTAGCAGACCCTTGGGTGATTAGTTACTCATGGATGATGTGGAGTGGGAAAATTTAGGTTGATTAAGCATGATTGACAGTACTGAAATGTAAGCAAAGAAAGACAGAAAGCGAAATCAAAGCTTGCAAAGTTGTAAATGATTCCCCTATTAAGTAAGATTCAAAGCTTAATGTGCAAAGACTGTAAGACAGTAAAGACTAAACAGATGAAAACGAAGGGAAATAATGTAGGCAACAGAAACAAACGACAACAACAGTAGAGACAAATGGAAGACAGAAAGCAGTAGAAAGCAGTGTAAATGTGTGCGTAAAGCTCCTCGCCGCAAGCGCCTCGGATGAAGGGGAAGGTTCGCGTTGTTTGGGGATGAATCCAATCAGAAGAGAAGAAGGTGATGGAGCGCATGGCACGCAGCGGAAGCGATTTGGATCATAGACACTCTAATTTCATCAATTTAAACAAACGGAAACATGCAAAAGCAATGAAAAAGAGAAATTAGAACACATACCCTTGTCGTTCGAATTACTTCAATTTTCACCGCCAGAAGCTCCTCACGAGCTCAACGAGCCTTCTCACGAAAACTTCGTGGACCACCTCTGGTAGTCCCGCTATCCTCGGGCCGAGAAACAGAGTAGTGGGACTCCTTTTACAAGAGAAAAGAGGGAAGAAGCTCACTGAAGAAAAAACAATTTTTTCTTTACAGAGAGTTTTTGTCCGAAGAAGAAGAAGAATTAAAATTGAAATCCAATTTCAATTTGTAAACCCAAAAGTGCACTCACTTTTTTGTTTTTTTGTTTTTTTTTTTTTTAATTGATCTGATCTTTCAATATATGCCTTGTATATATCATACATGTGTCTTACATCTTGCATGTAAGACACATGTATATAACATATATATATATATATATATATATATATATATTTATATATTATTATTATTAAAAATAATAATAATTACTTTATTAATTAAACTTATATATTAAACCTTAAACCCTAAACCCTAAAACCCTAAAAATATATATATTAATTAATATTATTTAATTCAAAATCAAATATTAATTAAATAATATAATTAAACCCGGTTTTCCGAAAACCGACTTTTGCACATGAATCCTATTCATGTTTTAAGACCAAATTCGTATTTAAATCATATTTAAATATGTCCATATATTAATTAAACTTTTTAATTAATATATTTTAATTAATTAAACTTTTTAATTAATTAATATTATTTAATTCAATATCAAATATTAATTAAATAATATGATTAAGCCAGGTTTTCCGAAAACCGACTTTTCACATATGAATCCAATTCATATTGTAGACCAATCTCATATTTAAATCCTATTTAAATATGTCCATATTCTTCCACAAACCCGAATTTGAACTATCCAAATTCTTTTCTTTTCTTTTATATTGTTTCACGGCTTTATCCGAGCTAGTCAGGAGAACCGTAAGGACCTACAGATCATGAGCTCCAACGATACGAGATTATCCGGTCAAAACTCTTTCAACCGAACTAACTAACATTCGTTAACCCCCGGAGACTCCACTAAAGTCCAAGGGTTGCACTCTCCTCACTGTAGATATATTGTGTCCTCTTGATATAACTATCATCAGTAAGTCGAACCTTCACAGGTTGTTCGTAATCACAACGGGTCATTTAAACCGTTTAACCCTTGTATTATATCTTGTTCCTTAAGTACCACTGACACCTCTAATGAACAATTGATTTGTGGTCCAACCATCAAATCAGATTCCTCCCTGATCAGGAGAGGATGGGCCCATTGTTCAAGACTTGGAGTCAGCACTTAAGGGAACATCCTCTCTACTAACCCTTAAAGCGGGTAGGAGTGAATTCCATCTCGCACAACTATGTCCCCAGCCACTTATTCGATCTTATCCCCAAGATGGTAGGCTTATTGAGTCGGCGATCTGGCCACTCTCACCCGTACAAGTCAAAGGATAAGGTCGAATAAACAGGAGTTCATAGTGAGCTCAGGATTGAGATCGAGTTACCTAAGTCATCAAATGAAATAAAAACGGTCTTTACAGTAAACGATGTTATAAAGAAAGAGCGATTTTATTTCTTGGTTCGGTCTTGTGCAAACTCATTGCACAGGACGCCCTCACTCACATGTCTCTACATGAAACGATTCGAATCACATCGTTTTGTACTATACAAAGTGAGCCGCGTCCAATAGTGTCCCCAGGATAAGGTGCCCAGCCTTATCCCTATACTATAGACCATTTTGGCTGTCTACTTGAACTTGATCCACATTCATGTCACACATTAAGTTCAAGTACTTACACTATCGCCATGGGTGTTAGTTATTGGTATAGGTTAATACAAACATAATTCACTAAAATACAATAACAACTTTATTGAAATAAAATATATACATTCAAACAGTTTACAAACTACGAGTTTTAGGACATAAAACCCAACAAACTCCCACTTGGACTAAAACGTCAGTGAAGTACATGCTGGTTGAGAGAACTAGAATATCAAATATCTAAAGTTTGTCCCAATGTCCTACTGAGCAGCTCGCAGCCCTATACTTTTTAGGTGTCTCTCAAACACTTTAGCCGTGAGAGACTTAGTAAACGGATCAGCAATGTTGTGCTCCGAGGCTACCTGTGTGACGATCACATCTCCTCGTTGCACTATCTCCCTGATGAGATGATACTTTCGCTCAATATGCTTTCCACGCTTATGGCTTCTAGGTTCTTTAGAATTTGCCACTGCACCGGTGTTATCACAATAAAGGGTGATTGACAAGGTCATATTTGGAACAATTTCCAAATCTGTCAAGAACTTCCTAAGCCATACAGCTTCCTTCGCTGCTTCGCAAGCTGCGACATACTCAGCTTCCATGGTGGAGTCAGCAATACAACCTTGCTTTATACTCCTCCATACTATTGCTCCTCCGTTAAGAGTGAACACTGATCCTGATGTAGATTTCCTGGAATCTATATCAGTCTGAAAATTAGAGTCAGTGTATCCTGCAAGGATCAAATCCTTCGCGCCATACACAAGCACATAGTCTCTCGTTCTCCTAAGATACTTGAGAACGTGTTTAACGGCTGTCCAGTGATCATATCCTGGATTGGACTGGAACCTACTGACAATTCCTACTGCATAGCATATGTCGGGTCTTGTACACAACATAGCGTACATGAGACTACCAACTGCAGATGCATAGGGAATTCGTCTCATATCCTCAACCTCTTGAGGTGTCTTAGGAGACTGTTCCTTAGACAAGTGAATTCCATGCCTAAAAGGCAGCGAACCTTTCTTGGAATTCTGCATCGAATATCTTGACAACACCTTGTCAATATAAGATGCTTGAGACAGCGCTAGCACTTTGTCCTTACGATTCCTGATGATCTGAATCCCTAGAACAAACTAAGCCTCTCCCAAATCTTTCATTTGGAATTGGGTCTCTAGCCAATTCTTAACGTCAGTTAGGAACCCTACATCATTCCCAATGAGTAGTATATCGTCTACGTACAAGACTAAGAAAGCTACAACAGTATTGACTACTTTCTTGTAAACACAAGGTTCGTCAATATTTTGTTCAAAGCCATAAGATTTGATTGCCGTATCAAACCTTATATTCCAGGATCTAGATGCTTGCTTCAACCCATAAATGGATCGATTAAGCTTGCAAACCTTTTGCTCTTGACCCTGAAGTATGAATCCCTCTGGTTGAGCCATATAGATACTCTCCTCAAGATTACCATTCAGAAAGGCAGTCTTGACATCCATTTGCCAGATTTCATAATCATAAAATGTAGCAATGGATAAGAGTATTCTAATCGACTTTAACATGGCAACAGAAGAAAAGGTTTCTTCATAGTCCACCCCTTCTCTTTGGGAATAACCTTTTTCCACAAGTCGAGCCTTAAAGGTTTGCACCTTACCGGCTTGGTCTCGTTTTCTCTTGTAGATCCACTTGCAACCGATAGGTTTTTCACTATCTGGTTGGTCTACAAGATCTCAGACCGAATTGAAGTACATAGACTCCATTTCGAGATCCATGGCTTTAAGCCACTGGTCCTTGTCTATGTCATTCATTGCCTGTTTAAAGGTCAATGGATCCTCAACGCCATCATCAGGTATGACGACTTGAGTTTCAGAGAAGCCGATGTAGCGGTCAGGCTGTCTTACATCCCTCCCACTGCGTCGAGGCTTTCTCAACTCTTGAGAAGGACCAGCCTGATCAACAACCTTTGTTGATCCGTCTGTAGCTTTCCTGAAAAATTCGGACAAAACAATTTTGCTCGACGGTTGATGATCTCTCATGTGGTCTTCCTCTAAGAACGTGGCATTAGTCGATACTAGTACCTTGTTCTCATGAGGATCGTAAAATAGACCACCTTTTGTTTCCTTGGGGTAACCTACAAATAGGCACAATTTTGAACGATGTTCCAACTTCTTTGGATTGGGTACTAGCACATGTGCCCGACACCCCCAAATCCTGAAGTGACGTAAACTACCTTTACGCCCACTCCATAACTCATAAGGTGTTTCAGAAACACTCTTAGAGAGAACCATGTTCAAAATATATATTGCAGTCTCTACTGCATATCCCCAAAATGAACTAGGCAAATGAGCATAACTCATCATAGATCGAACCAGTCTAACAGGGTTCTATTTCTCCTCTCGGACACACCATTCTGCTGTGGTGTTCCTGGCGCTGAGAGTTGAGATATTATTCCATGTTCTATCATATAGTCCTGGAATCTTAAATCCATATACTCTCCACCTCGATCTGATCAGAGTGTTTTTATCGATTTACCTAATGTGTTCTCAACCTCTGCCTTATACTCTTTGAACTTTTCAAGAGCTTCAGACTTATGATGCATTAGATAAAGATAACCGTACCTAGAATAATCATTAATGAAACTTATGAAATATTCATACCCTCCTCGTGCTTTGACATTCAAAGGACCGCAGAGATCTGAATGCACGATTTCTAGAGGTTCTTTGGACCTATGACCTTTTTCAGAAAAAGATCGTTTGGTCATTTTGCCCTCAAGACAAGACTCACATGGCGGTAAACAGTTGTCCTCTAAACGATTTAGCAGACCACTCTTAACCAATCTCCTAATCCTATTGAGATTAATATGACCTAGTCTTAAGTGCCAAAGATAAGTACTTGGAGAAAGTTTCTGCCTTTTAGTTTGAGTCTCAGCTGTTTTAAACATTTCAGTGTTCAAAATAGCTTTGGCTTCGGTTGGTTTAACACATACAAGTTGTTTTCAAGTTTCGCAGAACAAATACGTACACCTCTTTTGCTAATGAACGCTTCATTATGAACAAAAGATACTTTATACAACTGTTCTAACAAACAAGATATAGATACAAGATTCCTCTTGAAGGTAGGAACCAGGAGTACATTTTCTAGTAAAATGAAACTATCTCTATACAACAACTTTACATCTCCCACTGCTTTAGCTGAGACAACCTCTCCAGTTCCAACTCTGAGGGTTATCTCACCTCGGGAAAGTGGCTGCCAAGAACTAGTTTCCTGAAAAGAAGAACAAACATGGTTAGTAGCTCCTGAATCAAGTATCCAGGTATGACAATCATGTTCTACTAAACATGTTTCGACAACAAATAAATCATATTTACCTTGTCTTTCCTTCTCAGCCTTTTTCTCTGCAAGATACTTTGGGCAATTTCGTTTCCAGTGCCCATCTACACCACAATGGAAACATTTTCCTTTGTCTGTAGATTTAGTCTTGCTCTTACCTGCAGCAGGTGCTTTTCCCTTCCTTTTATCTTTCTTCTTCTTTTGAATACTCTTATTCTTAATAGAAGAAAGTTCAGACCTACTCCCTGAAGACGACCCCTTTTGGAATTTTCTAGAAGTGATAACGTTTGCCTCCTTCTCTTTTCCTTTAGAAGTGTGAAGGGACTGATAGGTCTGTAGCTCGCTGAGAAGAGAAGTCAAATTATACTTTATCTTGTTGAGATTCCATGATAAAGCTTACTTGATTTGACTCATCAATAGTAGCTCCGTTTACTTCCGCCACATTGAAGTGGACCATCATGTTAAGGACATGCTCCCTAACAGAGGTACCCTCTTTCATGCAAGAGTTGTAAACGTATTAGAGGGCTTCATGACAGACCGATGAGGACGGTAGTCCAAACATCTCCTGTAATGAAGACATGAATTCTTTAGCAGAAACTATATCCTCGTGCTTCTTAGCTAACACATCAGATATGCTGGCTAAGATATAGACTCGGGCTTTATCATTAGCCCTTGTCCATCTATCATATGCTTCTCGAACAGTTCGAGTCGCATCCGAGCTAGGAGGGGGAGGACAATCCTCTGATAAGACGAACCTGAGATCATCTAGAACGAGAATCGTATTCAAGTTCGATTTCCAGGTCGCGTAGTTATCGCCCGTTAACTTATCGGAAGTTAGTAAGTGAATGAAAGAGCTAGACATGCTGAAAAGAGAATGAAAAAATATTAGTGAAAAGGTTTTAACCTAATTTACACACCAATCAAGAATTTAGCAAAGAATAATAATGTACCCAAAACTCATTATTAAACTGCAACGATACTTCAGTGGGTCAGAATGGTCGCTACCGATGGGCAGTCAAGCATTCCTTCACTGAATCAAGACATTCTTGACTAAATGCTAATACCAGAATATCTCATATTCCTATAGCATCTTAGTTATCGCTGTTTGGTCAAGATTTACTAACTCCTTAGCAAATCTCGTAAGTGTGACCCTCCATTTTTAGAATTCATAGGGCGGCCCCAACGATGCAACCGAATGGAAATGTCAAAGTTGGGAATGGCTCTATGTTTCTTTATCCATAAATGGTGATTGAGATGTTTCGATTCCTATGAAACGGCCCTCCGAATGGATCGGTACCTCTTGTGGGCACCTAACAGGCAGAACATAGGAATCTCACGGTTCAATCCAATGGAGGAGACCGCAGGATGTATTGACATACTTCCTTCTCCCACTGACTATAAATACTTTCTCCATTCACCTTGCTCTTGAATTATGCAAATACCATCCGAATGGGGATGCCATATTGACATCACGAGGCCGAGCATAATTCTCACGGTGTGAACTTGACAGAGAACGTAGGAGGAGAGGGATATATCATATATACCTTCTCAACACCTCTACTAAGTATTTTAAGACGGAATCGGTAAATTACTCAGGCATTATCCGGCTAAGACAAAAAGACCTAAGTCTAGGTAAAACAAACTTTTACCTATGATGTCTAGGTGATAAACACTTTATTACCTCACACCACTCACGCATGCTCATAAAGCCGGGTTAACTTTACTCAAGTACCGGATGGTCCCCAGGTAGGAGGTGTTCCGTAAACCGTCAGCTTAAATACCTCCAACCTCGAACAGGATGTCCCCGGGTGAGTTTCTTGTAACCTTAGCATTTACAAGATATCGACCTATTCATCTAATGAAACAGAACGATACTTTCAACCCTAAGTGAGCATGCCTTTGTCTTTGTTATAGATTTTAAAAGTCTATGCCAATTTTACAACGCTTTGCAAAACTAAGACTAACTACAACAAACTTCTACATGCTTCTTAAACATGCAACACTAAGGCATGACAAGTTGAATATTTAATTTCATAATCAATAGAACACTTATATCGATTATGCTCTTAAACATTCAACTCTTAATTCATTTTTTTTGCAACGGTGTTTTAATAAATGCGAGAATTGAACCCATGACCTCTTAGTCACGGGCACAACCTTATGCCAATTGAGCTATGCTCGGTTTGGCAAATCTCTTTGGTTTTTTAGAGTATTTTTTTTTTTGACAACATGTTAGGGTGGGGGATTGAACCTAAGACCTCATGGTCACTAGGCGATACATCATGCCGTTGAGCTATGCTCTTGTTAAGTGAGGAGGTCCCTTTATGGTGCTTCTTTGGGTTCACCATCTCGGGTTGGATCCCATTTTTTGGACCGAATACCCGTTTGGGCTTCATGGGCTCTAATACCATATGGGACATCATGGAGTTTCATCCTAAAACCAATTGGTTCAACTCTTAATTCATAATCAATATAACACTTATATCAATACTCTGAATTAAGCATGCATCATATACATTATAACACTTATAACAAACAAAATGCATCTAATGTTGGATGTTTAATTTCATAATTAATATAACACTTATATCAATTATTCTATTAAGCAAACAACATCAAATTCATGAATTAATATAACTCTTATATTAATACTCATGAATAAACATGCATCCTATACATTATAACACTTATAACAAACAAAATGCATCTAATGTTGGATGTTTAATTTCATAATTAATATAACACTTATATAAATTATTCTATTAAGCAAACAACATCAAATTCATGAATTAATATAACTCTTATATTAATACTCATGAATAAACATGCATCCTATACATTATAACACTTATAATATACCATGTGCATAAAATTAGGGCAACCTATGTTGTTCATTCAATTTCATAATTAATATAACACTTATATCAATTATTTTATTAAGCAAACAACAACTAATTCATGAATTAATATAACTTTTATATCAAAACTCATGAATTGCCAAATATGCATACGATATATTATAACACTTATAACATATTTTCAATGCATGAAGCATGCTTCCTACGGTGGGATTTTAAATCTATATGGCATACGTTATGCACATACAAACATGGAATTTAATTAAAACATACATTCGCAATGCATAATTAATTAAACACACTAAAGTGGATCAATTTTGGCATTTAACAAGCAATAACTAATTTATTACAAGCTTGAACAACAAGCTACGTCTTGAGCGGACTTCGAACTCTTCGCACCGCCTTTGACCAACTTGCTTCCTCCGAACGCTCCGGCCAAAATCTCTTCGAATTTCTCCTCGTATTGCCTAGAACGAGTTTGAACTTATACCGAACATTTCGGCGAGTTCCAAACTCAAACTTCTTTCACAAAGAAACCTATATGGACTTTAATGACTCTAAAAAAATAGACTCTTTAGCATGCATTAAAGCCCATACATTCTCGGGCAATTACAAATTTTGAAATTCAAAAAGAAACTATGCCAAAATCAATATTCACTTTAGACGCCAATCAGAAACAATTTCTAAAATAAAACCCACCATAACTTAAATTGATGGAAATTGAGTGGCCAAAAACGCTCTGATACCAATTGATGGAGCGCATGGCACGCAGCGGAAGCGATTTGGATCATAGACACTCTAATTTCATCAATTTAAACAAACGGAAACATGCAAAAGCAATGAAAAAGAGAAATTAGAACACATACCCTTGTCGTTCGAATTACTTCAATTTTCACCGCCAGAAGCTCCTCACGAGCCTTCTCACGAAAACTTCGTGGACCACCTCTGGTAGTCCCGCTATCCTCCGACCGAGAAACGGAGTAGTAGGACTTCTTTTACAAGAGAAAATAAGGAAAAAGCTCACTGAAGAAAAAACAATTTTTTCTTTACAGAGAGTTTTTGTCCGAGGAAGAAGAAGAAGAATTAAAATTGAAATCCAATTTCAATTTGTAAACCCAAAAGTGCACTCACTTTTTTGTTTTTTTTTTTTTTTTTTTTTTTTTTAATTGATCTGATCTTTCAATATATACCTTGTATATATCATACATGTGTCTTAAATCTTGCATGTAAGACACATGTATATAACATATATATATATATATATATATATATTTATATATTATTATTATTAAAAATAATAATAATTACTTTATTAATTAAACTTTTTAATTAATAAAAAAATATATATATTAATTAATATTATTTAATTCAATATCAAATATTAATTAAATAATATAATTAAATCCGGTTTTCCGAAAACCGACTTTTGCACATGAATCCTATTCATGTTTTAAGACCAAATTCATATTTAAATCATATTTAAATATGTCCATATATTAATTAAACTTTTTAATTAATATATTTTAATTAATTAAACTTTTTAATTAATATATTTTAATTAATTAAACTTTTTAATTAATTAATATTATTTAATTCAATATCAAATATTAATTAAATAATATGATTAAGCCTGGTTTTCCGAAAACTGACTTTTCACATATGAATCCAATTCATATTGTAGACCAATCTCATATTTAAATCATATTTAAATATGTCCATATTCTTCCACAAACCCGAATTTGAACTATTCAAATTCTTTTCTTTTCTTTTATATTGTTTCACGGCTTTATCCGAGCTAGCCAGGAGAACCGTAAGGACCTACAGATCATGAGCTCCAACGATACGAGATTATCCGGTCAAAACTCTTTCAACCGAACTAACCAACATTCGTTAACCCCCGGAGACTCCACTAAAGTCCAAGGGCTGCACTCTCCTCACTGTAGATATATTGTGTCCTCTTGATATAACTATCATCAGTAAGTCGAACCTTCACAGGTTGTTCGTAATCACAACGGGTCATTTAAACCGTTTAACCCTTGTATTATATCTTGTTCCTTAAGTACCACTGACACCTCTAATGAACAATTGATTTGTGGTCCAACCATCAAATCTGATTCCTCCCTGATCAGGAGAGGATGGGCCCATTGTTCAAGACCTGGAGTCAGCACTTAAGGGAACAACCTCTCTACTAACCCTTAAAGCGGGTAAGAGTGAATTCTATCTCGCACAACTATGTCCCCAACCACTTATTCGATTTTATCCCCAAGATGGTAGGCTTATTGAGTCGGCGATCTGGCCACTCTCACCCGTACAAGTCAAAGGATAAGGTCGAATAAACAGGAGTTCATAGTGAGCTCAAGATTGAGATCGAGTTACCTAAGTCATCAAATGAAATAAAAACGGTCCTTATAGTAAACGGTGTTATAAAGAAAGAGCGATTTTATTTCTTGGTTTGGTCTTGTGCAAACTCATTGCACAGGACGCCCTCACTCACATGTCTCTACATGAAACGATTCCAATCACATCGTTTTGTACTATACAAATTGAGCCGCGTCCAATAGTGTCCCCAGGATAAGGTACCCAGCCTTATCCCTATACTATAGACCATTTTGGCTGTCTACTTGAACTTGATCCACATTCATGTCACACATGAAGTTCAAGTACTTACACTATCGCCATGGGTGTTAGTTATTGGTATAGGTTAATACAAACACAATTCACTAAAATTCAATAACAACTTTATTGAAATAGAATATATACATTCAAACAGTTTACAAACTACGAGTTTGAGGACATAAAACCCAACAAAAGGATCTTCTCTTCTTCCTCTCAGATTATCGGTGCCAAAAGCTGATTCCTTCACTCCAACAAACGGGATAGAAAATGGAGAGAAACTGCCTTGAGATGGAGAGTTCTACGCTTCCAAGCTTGTTGTTCTCCTTCCCCCTTGACCTCCTTTTATAGCTCTTTGCAGGTACTCTTCAGTCAAGGAGAACCATCCATTCTGAACGACGTCCCACCACGTGGCAGCAGGGGAGAAATTGGGCGGCTGAAAGATCGCAACAAAACGGCGGACGGTTGGAAAAACTTAACATTTGCAGCTTAAACATTGCGGAGACAGCAATGTTTTAGCAATTTTCCTGCAATGCACAATTTCAACTCTTTTAACTTCGTTTTTTATTCCTTTTTGTTCCTTTTACAAATAAATCCTAATTTAGCTTCATTCCTTGATTTCTCATCTTTAAGCACGTATTAAACTAAATTCTAACAAAAACGCTTAAGAGTTTACACAATTCCATGGTAAATAAGTCCCTAAATTAAGTACTTTTGGAGACGTAACACACCCCCAAACTTAAGTTATTGCTCGTCCTCAAGCAGTATAAGGGCTTACTTGGGCTGCTATTACTCTATCTGACTACTTGCTAACTTCCCTAAGCTCACTATCCGTGGCATGGTTGTCCTGTGACACTCTTCTAGGTTCAACGAACTCTACGTTTTGCTTATTCTAGTTTCTCTTGCCTTTAAAACCTATTGCCTTTTATAAATTTCCTACAACTGATTTATCTGCCTAAGTCATTAGGTGCATTGTGCAGCTATCCCTAAGTTTTCAAGTTCTTCCTAGTTTTATCCCAGACTCAGTACATGCTTCTAATGTTTTTCTTTTAAGCTACCTAGGATTCCTTAGAGTCATGCCAGTCTTAGTACACACGAGTGACAGTAGTACATTTCATAGAACAACCTAAACCCTGGCATTACTACATTGGATATACACTCATCTCCCTTAACACACCTTCAAGCTATAGCCCTGTGCTTAGCAAACTAAGGATCAGAGTTCATTCATACAGGACACCTAAGCACTTAGGCTATAACTTGTAGGCATACATTCTTCTTCCTTAGCTTTTCATTTTTCTTTTCTTTTTCTGGTAGAGTCTCTCCTTATGGTTTGCCTTTTGATGCAGTGCAACTTGTGGGTTACACAAATGGCCCTGATTACTCAGCATCCTCAAGAGAGACACTACTCTTTATTCTTTTGTTTTTCATTTTTTTTCTTTTCATGTTTTTTTCCAAAGAAGGAGAATGCTTATGTTTAAAGAGGGAGAGAGGAATGTTCCTAGGCCTAGAGGCTCCCTCCCCCAAACTTAAACTTCTCATTGTCCTCAATGAGAGTCTGAGGTGGCACACCCCCAAACTTGTCCTAGAAGCATCTAGTCTAAGGCAAAACAAGCAGAACTTAAAACTCTTAGGCATAGAATGACCTTCTTAAAACAGATAACCCAGAGGCAGAATTTTTGTAAAAACAACAAGGTAAGGGCTTATAGAGGTGCATGCTGAGCAATAACTGAAGCTAAATTGAAACGAACAAAGGTGTACTATGACACTCATCCAGCATGCTTAACAGATAGATCACATACTGAAGTCAGTAAAGCAGCCAAATATCGAAATTTAAACAGAAAACAGCCCATCAAAAATTCATTAAACAGCATGCGAAAACTAACAAAAATTGCAGACACCGCAAGGAATTCGCAATAACCCTATAGAGCAAATTTAGCTGTGATCAAAGCTCCTAGCATGCTATATTCAGACATCAACAACTACACAAAACAACAAAACTAACTAAGCCAACTACTCAGATAACATCAATCGAATCTAAACTACTCTAAACAAACAAATTAACAATTAACAGATCATTGATTGGATTAACAATAAGGGTAACAATTCAAAGAAATGCAGGTATTTTCTTTTTTTTCTTAAGAGGGATCAGAAAACTTCCTCGAATGCCGTCAAGCTGGCATTCAATCATCCTGGTCCTCGTCTCTTTACTCCTTTGGAGGCGCCCATGGCTTCAGCAGATCAGCAGGGAAGGTGGGGAATATGCATCCCAGTTGCTCAGCCACATCCTTATCCCTCGCTTGCGCATACTCAGCCCACTGAGCCATCTTGTGCTGCAGATCCATCAGGCATGCCATGGACAGTGACTGTGCAGCAGCCAGGCCGTCCATCTCAAATTCCATATTACCCCGCCTTCTCATCCTCAAGATTGTGGGCAGCTCCAGATGGCCTGTGTAAGCCAATTGCCTCTCACCCTTCTCCATTGGCACACCTGCATGTAAGCACAGTTTAGTTATAGTGTTTGGGAAAAATAATTGGCCCTTACCTTTCTTTGAGCAGTCAATGATGGAGGCGACAATGACTTCCCCAACATCAATGGTGAGTCCCCGCATGATGGCATACAGCAGCAGTGATCGCCCCTGGTTGATAGTCGTTTCGTGGGTCACAGGGGAGATACGTCTGCGCACAAGAGAGAACCAGACGACCGCCTTGTCTCGCAGGGTTGCACTCATCAGGGTGTGCTTCCCATTCCGTGAGACCGCCCAGGCGGCCTCAGGGTTGCCGATTGTGTGCAAGGCCTCTTCTAAGACTGCCTCAGATGGCGAGTCAACGATCTTGGCATACTCAGAATATGTATGCCCTTTGAGAGCATAGGCCTCATTGATGGCATTGGCAGAGAAGTCGATTTCTACCCCCCTCACTGTTGATAGGCACGCTTCAGGGTGTGTGAGATTGGCGTAGAAATCGTACACCATATCAGGATATGCTGGGATTGGAGGCCTGCAGAGTTCCTCCCAGCCGTGGTTGATGATCCCTGCGCGCAAGAATTGCGGCAGGTCCGCCAATGCATCAAGGAATCCTCGCTCGTGGAGGAGTTCCTTCTTCATCAATTCGAGGCCCTTGGCCTCAGCTTCTTGTGAAACATACCTCGCAGCTCGAGGTTCGTCTTCTGGGTACATCTTTCTTTTCCCTTTTTCTTTCGCTTTGGCCGATTCAGAGGCCTCAATCTTCATCTTTGATAACTCCATTTTGGAGATATTAAATACTTCCTAATTATAGCTAAAGTCCGCGTTTAATTTGTTAATATATCTCGTTTGTAGGAGAAATGCGGCAAAGAGCTCGTGCGTCCGTTGGGTCCGTTCGAGAGCTTAAAGTGGAGTTTTAATGCCCCGGGAGTGCGTCGGGAAAGGGGAAGTTGATCCGTGAAGAAACGGGCCAAAACCGCCTAGGAGAGGCAAATTCCAGCCCCAAAACCCGAGAGCCAGCGTCGAGCTATAGCGTCGAGACGCTGCAAAAACCCGAGAGCTAGCGTCGAGTGATAGCGTCGAGACGCTAGCTCGACGCTGCCTGGCGTCGAGACGCTCCATCGCAAGGCGCGCGCAGGAAAATCATCGGGCAAGCGTCGCGACGCTGCCCCAGCGTCGCGACGCCATCGCGAGGCGCGCGCGGATTACTTAGGGCACAGCGTCGAGACGCTGGCCTAGCGTCTCGACGCTACAACGATTACAGAAGCTGTAAAAGACGATTTTCTGCGCAGATTTTAGGATTCTTCACCATTTTTTGAGAGCTTCTTCTTCTTCTTCCTCTAGATTTCTCTTTATTTCTTCAAGCTCCGCCATTGTTGGCATGTTAGAGAGCTTCTTCCCCCTTGTAACACGTTGATGACACCTTCCATAGCCATTGTTGGAGCGGAATTGACAACCCGCGCCATGAGCGGCTAAGGTAAGGGTGAACGGTTTGGGGATTGTTTAGGGAATTTTTGTTAGACGTTTTGGTTCTGATAATTTACGCTTTGAATATGCATATTGGTTGCTGTTTATTTGCATTTATCTATCTTGCTTAATCCAACGCGCATGTTAGATTTCGACGATTGACACTCGAGTCATCTTTCATGTTGTGTATGTTAAAGAGTAGCGATGTCGTGCCTCTCACTGCTCGACTAAGTAACACAGGTAGATAAAACTAAATCGGAGTATCGAGTCGTGTAGGATAGTTGTTGATTGCATACAGCGTTTGCGGGCAATCTACTAGCAATTAGAATTCACACTTGAATGTTCGTCGCGGTTAGCTAGTGACTGTCTAAGATAAATTTAAGGCTGATCACCTTAATGCAATTTTGGATAACGTATAATTGGAACTGTGTGGTCTGATTAAAATCTATGGAGTCGGCTACCTTGGAGCTTCTCGGGTAGTCGTCCGTGTGTATAATAAACTGCATACCATGAATTTAGCATTAAATGATGAACTGAAATTGTCTAGCAATTAATCACGAAACTCCCAAACCGTGCACGCGTTTTTATACTTGTTATTCTTCCGTTAGCTTTTTATTATCTTTCCTTGCATGCTAAAAATCCCCCCGTTACAAAACCAATCAATTAATTAATTCCCAATTTTAATAGTGATTTTGATCATACCTTCTCCTTGGATCGACCCTGTTACCACTGGCTGCAAAGCCTTGGTTATAGGCTTATAAATCGTATTTTGGCAAGCCTCGACAGCTTGAGATTAAGTGGATATTCAAAAATCCGCACACCAATCTTCTTTAAAGAAGGTTCAGCTTCAACCTTCTTCTTCTTGGCTCGTTTGGAAGACTTCGGCCGCTTGCCCTTGACAATCACTGGGGCCTTCTTCTTGTGTCTTGCCTTGGTGGCCAGATGTGGGAGGCAATCCCCCAGTGTCTCGTCCATGGAGTCCTTGCTTCCCCCCTCCGCAGGGATGTAAAGACTGACATCCCTTAAGGGGGAAAACACTTCTTCTTCCTCCGCCGGCTCGTCGCTTGGCACCGAATCTTGGTGCTCTTCAGGTGGGGCTTCAGGCGCCGGTGTCTGTGGAGAAGGTTCAGGGCTCTGCCTGGCCATCTCATATGATGGACGGCCACTCCCTCGGCTCTTCTCGCTAGGATTCTTCCTCACCCTAATCGGCGAATCATCCATCGCGATTCTCCACTTCCTTTTCTTGGGTGTTCCAACCGGATCAGAGGGGCCAGCAGGTACCTCAGTCGCCACGTTCCACTTCTTTCTTCGCATTGGTAGCTTCGAAGGCCGTGAGGGTTGCGCAGTATCGGCGTCTGCTAAGGAAAGCAGCGCCTCCCTCGCAGCTTCTTCTGCGTCAGGCGACGCTTTCTTGGGCGTGGAACGATCTGCTCGTGTCGACACCATTGCTGTTTCTTTGAGGTCTGAGTGTGGGAGATACAGTGGGAGAAGAAGGCTGAGTGTTTGAAGCTCCAATGGTCTGAGAAAACGTAGAGGGCAGGGATCCCCCAACGACGGCTATTTGTACTCAAGTACTCTCCAACGGCTCTTTTCTGTTGCAGACTCAGCAAATTCTCCGCCATTAATCCGCCTAGCCGTTACGATTTTTCTTGATTTGAGTTGCAAGATTCAGCAACCAAATCTCTAATTTAGCCAGATCTTCTTCGTGGATCTTCTCCCCTCGATTCATCTCCTTCATTACCTCTTAAAGATCCCCCTTTAATATCCCCCTAATTAAAACAAAAATCCGTAATTAAAACAAAAAATAAACAATCAAAACACAATCTAAAAGTACTGAAAAAAAAATCTAAGGCATAGCCTTCTAACGGATGAGCACAGTGGTCACTCATCCCCTCTCGATTCGTTTCTCAAGCTTCAGATAGGAGGAAGGCCGAGAGTGTCTGCACATCTCCTTCCTCATAGTAATGTTTCAGCCTCGCACCATTCACCATGAACGGTTGCCCTTGGTGTAAGTTCCGAATCTCAATAGCACCATGAACAAAAACGTTAGTTATCACAAAAGGACCTGACCATCTAGACTTAAGTTTTCCTGGAAATAACCTTAACCGTGAGTTGAATAATAAGACATGCTGCCCCTTTTTAAAATCCTTAAACCTAAGTCTACTATCATGCCAAATCTTAGTTTTTTCTTTATACATTTTAGTATTTTCGTACGACATATGTCTTAGCTCATCTAACTCATGTAATTGCTGAGACCGCAAAGTTCCAGCATCGGTCACGCAATAATTTAGCTCTTTTAAGGCCCAAAAGGCTTTGATTTCTAAATCGAAAGGAAGATGACATGCTTTTCCATATACCAGCCTATAAGGAGACATACCTAAGGGTGTTTTATATGCAGTCCTATACGCCCAAAGTGCATCGTCTAGCTTAAAAGACCAGTCATTTCTATTAGGTTTAACAACTTTTTCAAGGATGTTCTTGATCTCCCTATTGGATATTTCAGCTTGTCCATTTGAGTGTGGCTGATAAGGGGTTGCTACTCTATGTCTAACATTGTATTTAGCTAATACCTTTTCGATAGCTTTATTTATAAAGTGGGTTCCCTCATCACTAATTATAGCACGTGGTGTACCAAATCTTGTAAAAATATGCCTATTTAGAAACTTAATGACTGTTTTGGCATCATTTGATGGACATGCAATGGCTTCTACCCATTTAGAAACGTAATCTACAGCTACGAGTATATAGAGATTACCTGAAGATGGAGGGAATGGTCCCATGAAATCAATGCCCCATACATCAAAGAGTTCCAACTCTAAGATATAGGTGTGAGGCATCTCATCCTTCCGACTAAGGTTACCTGTTCTTTGACACTCATTGCAGCTGTGTGCGTGGTCATGGGCATCTTTGAAGATCGTGGGCCAATAGTAGCCACTTTGGAACACCTTTGCAGCCGTCCTTTGGCCACCAAAATGTCCACCGTAAGGAGATGTGTGGCAGTGCTGCAACACTGACTTCGCCTCAGCAACTGATACACACTTCCTCAGCAATCCGTCTCCACAAGTCTTGTAAAGTGTAGGATCGTCCCAGATGAACTTCCTAGCTTCGTTTAGGAACCTCTTCTTTTCTTGCCCCCCTTTGAAAGGTGGTAGTACCTGCGAGGCAAGAAAGTTAGCAATATCCGCAAACCAAGGTTCCTCATCGTTATCACGATGTGCCAACACAAAGACATGCTCATCAACAAAGGCATCAGAAATTGTTGGCTCAGAAATTATTTCGCAATTAGTTCGCAATCTAGATAAATGGTCAGCAACTACATTCTCGCATCCTTTTTTATCTCTAATGTCTAAGTCAAACTCTTGCAACAATAATACCCATCTAATCAACCTAGGCTTAGCATCAGCCTTCCTCATTAGATATTTTAGTGCAGAGTGATCAGTGTACACAATTGTTCTAGTGCCTACAATGTAATTCCTAAACTTTTCACAAGCAAACAATACAGCTAGCATTTCCTTCTTTGTGGTCGTGTAATTACATTGTGCTTCATTTAAAGTCTTACTTGCATAATATACAGGATGTGTTAGTTTATCTATTTTTTGTCCTAGCATAACCCCTACTGCATAGTCACTAGCATCACACACCATTTCAAACGGTAAATCCAAGTTTGGACCTACTATAATTGGTGCTTTGACTAAGGCTTCCTTAAGCGTTGTCCATGCTAGGAAACATTCTTTTGAGAAGACAAATGGCTTGTTAAGCTCTAGAAGCTCACACAAAGGTTTAGAGATTTTTGAAAAGTTTTTAATGAATCTCCTATAGAAACCTGCATGACCTAGGAAACTTCTAATAGCCTTTACATTTTGAGGTTCCACTAGCTTCTCTATTATTTCTATTTTGGCCCTATCGACCTATACTCCTGCTCTAGATACTCTATGTCCTAGGACTATCCCTTCTTCCACCATAGGGTGGCATTTCTCCCAATTTAGAACTAGGTTGGTCTCCTCACACCTAGTTAGGACTTGTCCTAAGTTTTCTAAGCAATTATTAAAAGAATCACCAAAGACTGAGAAGTCATCCATAAATATTTCTATCATGGACTCATCCAAGTCAGAGAAAATGGCCAACATGCACCTTTGGAATGTTGCTGGTGCATTGCATAAGCCAAATGACATTCTGCGAAAAGCAAATGTTCCAAAGGGACATGTAAAGGTTGTTTTCTCCTGGTCCACAGGGTCTATGGTAATTTGGTTATATCCAGAATAACCATCTAAGAAGCAGTAATAGGCTCGATAAACGGTAAAGGAAAGTGATCTTTTTTGGTTTCTTTATTAAGTTTTCTGTAGTCCATACAGACTCTCCATCCTGTAACAGTTCTAGTTAGAATTAGTTCATTATTCACATTAACTATTACAGTCATTCCACCCTTCTTAGGCACACATTGGATTGGACTCACCCATTGACTATTGGCTATAGGAAAAATTACACCTGCGTCTAACCATTTGATAATTTCTTTTTTTACTACCTCCTTCGTAGAGGGGTTCAACCTACGCTGGTGATCTACCCTAGGTGTATGTTCCTCTTCCAACAATATTTTATGCATGCAATAGGAAGGACTAATACATCTTATATCAGCAATCGTCCATGCAATAGCTTTTTTTATGTTGCTTAAGCAGCAATATTAGCGCAATTTCATGCTGTTTACTTAGTTTGGACGAAATAATAACAGGCAAAGTATCTTCCTCTCCTAGATATGCATACTTAAGATGATCAGGCAATGGTTTTAATTCTAATAGAGGTGGATGTTCAATTGATGGTTTCAAAGGATTCGGGGTTCTCTCAGACAATTTATTAGTCATATAAACATGCTGAGGGTTGTCCATAAGTATATCCATTATTTCAGAAATGTTTAAATCAGTTACATCTACTTGTACATAGTTAGTGGAATGCTTAATTAACAGTTCATGCTCAAGTTGTTCTTCCATAAGGGAATCTACTACATCTACTACATCTACATTTGCACAGGATTCAGAATCAGAGGGATACCTTGGAGCTTTAAATACACTAAATTTAACCTCCTCATCATGAACCCTCATGGTGAGCTCACCTTTCTGGACATCGATTAAAGCCCTACCTGTGGCTAGAAATGGTCTGCCCAATAAGATTGGTACCTCCTTGTCTGCCTCATAATCCAGAATGATGAAGTATGCAAGAAAGATGAATTTGTCAACCTTAACAAGTATATCCTCAATTTTCCCCTCCGGGTATGCTATGGATCTGTCTGCAAGCTGCAAGGTGACAGTAGTAGGTCGTGCTTCTCCTATTCCAAGCTGACGAAATAGAGACAAGGGCATGAGATTGATGCTGGCTCCCAGATCACATAGAGCTCTGCCCACGTGCTTGCCTCCCAACTCGACTGGTAAGGTGAAGGAACCAGGATCCTTCTCCTTCTTTGGTAGTTTGTTTTGAAGTATAGCACTGCACTCCTCGATGAGATTCACTGTTTCAAATTCACCAATAATTTTCTTGTTAGTAATTATATCTTTCAAGAATTTAACATAAGAAGGCATAGATTGCAAAACTTCCACAAATGGGATATTAACATGCACTTGTTTTAAAATTTCTAAAAACTTATTAAAGTGCACTTCCTGTTCTTGGTTTTTCTTCAGCCTTCTAGAGAATTGGAGTGGTGGCACATATGTAGGCAATTCAGTTCGCCTAATGACAGGTGGAGGCTTTGGGATTTCTTCTGGTTCCTCTATGATAGGTTCCAGCCTCACCCTTGTTGTGCTTGGTGGTGATTGATCACGGTTGGGCAGAGAATCCAGTGGAGCACTAGACTCTTCATTCTCTACTCGCTTTGGTGCTTCTCTGTTGTTGATCACCAATGGTCGTCCACTACGAAGTTCAATGGCTTGAACTTGTTCTTTTCCATCTCTTCTTGGCACTTCAGTGTCTGCAGGCAATCTACCTTGGGGCCTATTGATAGCTCTAAAATAGAGCTATAATTATAGCATTAAATCTAGCTAAATGTCATGCTTAATTTAGTTAAATTGCCTTATTATAGGTGTTTTCGTGGCGAAGAGCTCGGGAAGTCCATTTGTGAATTTCGGGGCTAAAACGGTCATTTAAGAGGTTTTGGGAAGTGTTCGGGTCAAGAAGATAGGCCAAACGGAGCTCGGGAGCCAAAACGACCCAATATTGGGCTTAGACCCGAGAGGGCAGCGCCCAGCGCCGGCGCCCAACGGAACCAGACGCCCACGCCCGCGCGCCCTCGCCCGCTCCGCCTCAGCGCCCGCGCGCCCGTCATCGAAAGTCCGCGCGCGCCGCTCGACCGCTCGCCCGCCCACGTCCGCGCGCCCGTCATCATAAGTCTGCGCGCTCGCCCACGCCTCGCCTCGCCCGCGCGCACACCTCTTCCCTGTTGGGTTTTATGTCCTAAAACTCGTGGTTTGTAAACTGTTATGTTTGTAAATACTCTATTTAGTAATAATGAGTTATTAAGTTTTATTCAGTAAAAGAGTTTACTGGAATAAAGTGAAACGTGTTTAGGTTAACTTATACCAATGACCAACATCCTTGGTTGAATATGAGTACTTGAGCTTCATGTATGACATGATTGTGGATCAGGCTCAAGTAGTCAGTCAAAATGGTCTATAGTACACGGATAAGGCTGGGTACCTTATCCTGGTAACACTATTGGATGCGGCTCACTTTGTATTGTACAAAACGATGTGATCCGAATCGTTTCACATGGAGATGTGCGAGTGAGGGCGTCCTGTGCAAAGAGTTTGCATAAGACCGAACCGCGTATTAAGTCGCTCTCTCTTTATAACTCCGTTTACTGATGAGACCGACTTATACATATTGATGGCCTAGGTAACTCGATCTCAATCCTGAGCTCGCTATGAACTCCTGCTTATTCGATAGTATCCTTTGACTTGCACGGGTGAGAGTGGCCCATAAGCGCCGACTCAATAAGCCTACCATCTTGGGGATAAAGTCGAATAGGTAGCTGGGGACATAGTACAGCAAGATTGGAGTTCACTCCTAACCCTCTCTTCAGGGTTAGTAGATAGGTTGTTCCCTTAATAGCTGACTCTGGGGCTTGAGCAATTAGCGCGCTCACTCTCATGAGATGAGAGGGTTAATTGATCTGTTGGTTGGACCACAGATCTATTGTTCATTAGAGGTGTCAGTGGAACTTAAGGAACAAGACGTAATGCAGGGGTTAAACGGTTTTAATGACCCAGCTGTGATTACGAACAACCTGTGAAGGGTCGACTTGCCCGTGACGATTATATCAGAGGACACAATATATCTACAGTGAGGAGAGTGCAACCCTCGGACTATAGTGGAGTCTCCGGGGGTTAACGAAAGTTGATTGATTCGGGTTAAAAGAGTTTTAACCGAATAATCTCGTATCGTTGGAGCTCATGATCTGTAGGTCCTTTAGGTTCTCCTGGCTAGCTCGGATAACGTCGTGCAACAGTATAAAAGAAAAGAAAAAGAAAAAGAATTTGAATTGTTCAAATTCGGTTTGTTGAAGAAGGATAGACATATTTAAATGTGATTTAAATATGGGATTGGCCTAAAACATGAATTGGATTCATGTGCAAAAAAGTCGGTTTTCGGAAAACCGGGTTTAGCCATATTATTTAATTAATATTTGATATTTAATTAAATAATATTAATTAATTAAAAAGTTTAATTAATTAATTACTATATATATATTTTATTTATTAAATTGTTTAATAAATAAAAATATTTATTATTATTTAAAATTAATTAAGTTTTAATTAATTTATAAAATAATAATAATTATATATGTGTTACATGCATTTTGCATGTAAGACATGTATTAATGTATATATATATATATAATTATATATAATTGTTATATATGATTTTTTATGGCTTGAGTGCCTTTTAGGTTTCACATATCTTTTTGAATTGTGATTTTAAAAAGAAGAAGTTCAGCCTCCGTGAAGGGTTCACACAAAAACAAAGCTTCTGTACTTCTTCTTCTCCTTCTTCTTCTTCTTTTTTCCTTCTTTTCTCTTTGTTTCGGAGTCCCACAACTCCGTTGCGCGGCGCCGAGGATAGCGGGACTACCTGGGGTGGTCCTCGTGGCGTTCGTGAGAAGAGGTCGGAAGAGTTCGTGACGAAGAACGGCCGACGGACTTGAAGAAATTGGAGCTACAAGGGTATGTATTTCTAATTTCTTAATTCCGTCTTTTGAGCATCTTTCTATTTGTTAAATTGATGAAATTAGAGTATCATCGGTCCGAAATCGCGTTCCGCTGCGGTAAAACGCTCCATCAATTGGTATCAGAGCGATTTTGTGATTAACTCAATTTGCATCAATTTAAGTTGGTGGGTATTTTAATTTAGAAATTGTTTCTGAATGGTCGTCTAAAGTGAAAATCGATTTTGGCATCGTTTCTTTCGAATTTCATAATTTGTAATTGCCCGAGAATGTATGGGCGTTAATGCGTGCTGAAAAAGTTTGTATTTTTAGAGTCATTAGAGTCCATATAGGTTTCTTTGTGAAAGAAGCTTGAGTTTGGAACGCGCCGAATTGTTCGGTATAAGTTCAAACTCGTTCTAGGCAATACGAGGAGAAATTCGAAGAGAAATTGGCCGAAGCGTTCGGGGAAGCAAGCTGGTCAAAAGCGGTGCGAAGAGTTCGAAGTCGGCTCAAGACTTAGCTTGTTGTTCAAGCTTGTAATAAATTAGTTATTGCTTGTTAAATGCCAAAATCGATCCACTTTAGTGTGTTTAATTAATTATGCATTGTGAATGTATGTTTTAATTGAAATCCATATTTGTATGTGCATAACGTATGCCATATAGATTTAAAATCCCACCGTAGGAAGCATGCTCCATGCATAGTAAATATGTTATAAGTGTTATAATATATAGTATGCATATTTAGGAATTCATGAGAATTAATATAAAAGTTATATTAATTCATGAATTGGATGTTGTTAGTTTAATAGAGAAATTGATATAAGCGTTATATTAATTATGAAATTGAACTTACAACATTGGTTATCCTAGTTTTATGCATATTGTATATTATAAGTGTTGTAATGTATATGCATGTTTAATTCATGAGTATTAATATAAGAGTTATATTAATTCATGAATTTGATGTTGTTTACTTAATAGAATAATTAATATAAGTGTTATATTAATTATGAAATTAAAACATCCAACATTAGTTTTATGCATATTGTATGTTATAATTGTTATAATGTATAGGATGCATGCTTAATTCATTTAAAATTGATATAAGTGTTATATTAATTTATGAATTAGGAGTTGTATGTTTAAAGAGCATAATCGATATAAGTGTTATATTGATTATGAAGTTAAATATTCAACTTGTCATGCCTTAGCGAATGTATGTTTGAGAAGCATATAGAAGTTTGTTATTATAGAAAGTCTAGTTTTGGCAATCGTTGTAAAAATGACTTAGACTTTTAAAATATATAACAAAGATAAGTGGCATGTTCATTTAGGGTTAAATGAGTCGATCAGGTTCATTAGATGAATAGGTCGAAATCTCGTAAATGCTAAGGTTATGAGAAACTCACCCGGTGAAATCTTGTCTAAGGTTGGAGGTAATTGAATTGACGGAACACCTTCTACCTGGGGACGATCCGGTAATTGAGTAAAGTTAACCAGGCTTTATGAGCGTGCTTGAGAGGTGTGAGGTTAATTAAATCTGTTAATAACCTAGACTTCTCAGGTAAATAGTTTGCCTAGACTTAAGGTTTTATTTACTTAGCCAGATAAAACCTGAGTATTTACCCTAAAATTACCGTTTACGATGCTTAGTAGATGTGTTGAGAAGGAATATATGATATATCCCTCTCCTGCTACGCACTCCCTAAAGTTCACAACGTGAGAATTTTGCTTGGCCTCATGATGCCATATGGGGCATCTCCAGACGGGTGGTGTTTGCAACTTTCAATAGCAAGGTGAATGGAGTAAGTGTCTATAGTAAGTGGGAGAAGGAAGTGCGTCGGTGCTTCCTGTGGTCTCCTCCGTTGGATTGAACCGTGAGATTCCCATGTTCCGCCTGCAGGCTGCCCTAGGGGCACCATCCAAACGGAGGGCTGGGCATGGGAGATCGAACACCTCAGTCACCATTTATGGATAAAGAAACATAGGGCCATTCCCAACACTGACATTCCATACGGTTGCTATGTTGGGGCCGTTCTGTGCGTTCTAAAAACGAAGGGTCACACTTACGGGATTTGCTAAGGAGTTAGTAAATTCAGACCAAAAACGATAACTAAGATGCTATAGGAATATGAGTTATTCTAGTGATAGCATTTAGTCAAGAATGTCTTGATTTAGTAAATGAGTGCTCACCTACCCTACGGTAGGGACCATTCTGACTTACTAAAGTATCGTAGTTAGTAAATAAAGAGTTTGGGTACTTTATTTACTTCTAAATTTTTCTTAATTGGTTTAAATAGGTTAAAACCGTTTCACTAATAGATTTACATTCTATTTCGGCATGTCGAGCTCGTTTTATTCAGTTGTTAGCTCACGACAAATTAACCGAACAGAATTACGGAACCTGGAAGTCGAACCTGAATACGATTCTGGTTCTGGACGACCTGAGGTTTGTCTTAACGAAGGAATGTCCTTCAGCTGCTGGCTCGAGTGCATCTCAAAGTGTTCGAGATGCATACGATCGATGGATTATGGTTATTGATAAAGCCCAAATTTATATCTTGGCAAGCATATTTGATGCCTTGTGCAAGTAGTATGAGGTTATGATTTCCGTAAAGGAAATCATGTCTTCATTACAAGCAATGGTGGACACTCGTCCTCATCACTTTGTAATGAAGTCCTCAAGTTCGTTTATAACTCTCGCTTAGTGGAGGATACCTCTGTTAGGGAGCTTGTCCTTAACGTGATGGTCCACTTTAATGCGGCGGAAGTAAACGTTGCTACCATCGTTATTTCTGACTTATCAGTTCCTGTACACTTCCAAAGGAATAGAGAAGGAGGCAAATGTTGTCACTTCGACGAAGTTCCTTAAGAGGTCGGCGTCAGGAAGTAAGCCTAAGTCTGCTTCTCTGAGTAATGAGATTATTCAGAAGAAGAAGAGTAACATAAGGAAGAGCAAAGCCCCTACTGTTCGCAAAATGAAGTCTTCAGACAAAGGAAAATGTTTCCATTGTAATGAAGATGGGTATTGGAAGCGTAACTACTCCAAATACTTTGCTGAGAAACAGGCTAAGAAAGAACGACAAGATAAATGTGATTTATTTGTCAAAACAAGTTTAGTGGATATGAATTTCATACCTGGATGTCTTCAGGAACCACTATTCGTGTTTGTTTTTCTACAGGAAACTAGTTCCTGACAGTCGTTTTCTCGCTGTGAGATATGGAGATATCGTTCCAGCTGGACTAGTGGGAGTCTTTGTAGTTGTTGTATAGAGATAATAACATTTGTTATATGTAATTATTGTCTATATTTCTGGTTTAAACCGAACACTTGTATATTATATCTTTTGATTTTATAAATGAACAGTTCATTTAGCAAAAGATATATACTGATGTGTTCTATTAAACTCGAAAACAACTAGCATGTTAAGACTCACAGTGTAACGAAAGCTATTGTAGATATCAACAAAGGTTGTTGATCAAACTAGAGTTTCTCAACCGTTGAGAAAGCCTCAATGCAGTGGGAGGGTTGTGGGACAACTCGATCCGCTGCACTGGCTTGTCTTTAACTCAAAGTTCTCATACTTGATGATAACATTGAGGATTCGTTGTCTTTAATTAGGCAATGGGTCACATAGACAAGGTCATATGGCTCAAAGCCACAAATCTATGGATGGTATTGAGACCAAGCCACTAAGGTGAAAACCTTTATGGCTTGACTTTGGTAATGGGATTGTCCCGAAGAGAAAGGGTTTATTGTGTATACTCTTTTTCTCTTGTTGCTAGACGTAAGTTAAATAGATGACTCTTTTCCACTACCATGTTCTATCTTTATAGAATTTGGCAAGTGGATGTCAAGATAGCTTTTCTGCAGAATTGTTATCTTGATTGAGTATCTATAAGTCTCAACTAGATAGATTAATAATTCGAGGACAAAGAGCAAATGGTTTGCGAGCCTATTCGATTCATTTATGAATTAGAATAAGCATCTTTATCCTGAATTGTAAGGTTTGATATGGTGATCAAACCTTATGGCTTTGAACAGAAGTTTGAACGAAAGTTTGATAAACCTTGTTTGACAAGGGTTTAGTCAATGATGTAGCTTTCATAAATTGTTTCCGTAATTAATGTCCTAATCATTGAGAATGATGTAGGATTCTTTTCTGACATCAAGCATAAACTAGCGACCCATACCCAAATAGTTGATTTGGAGGTAGGCTTAGTTTGTTCTAAGGATTCAGGTTGATCTGAGTCGCAAGAACAAATCGCTAGTGTTGTCTCTAAAATCTTTTATTGACAAGTTGTTGTTAATATTCGATGGTCTATGGAAATGGTTTCCTGAGACACCTCAAATGTTGAGGATATGAGATGCACCCAAGTACATTTACATATTGGAGGTCAGATGTATCTTTTAAGATACATGAACTGATATGTGCTATGCAGTGGGAGCTGTGAGTAATATTAGTCCAATTGGATTGGATTCCGGTTAAATTTTTGTCCTTGTACTTAGAGGAGTAGAATACAAGAGTTGTATTGTTGATTCCTCGTTGGTAGCTAAGTCTATTTGCAGAGCTTGTGAAGCAGCAATAGGTTTATAAGTTGAGCTCGCAGATAGTGCTATGAGGAGATGTGATGGTCACATGGAAAGCCTCGTAGTACTTCATGCTGATTAGTTTACTAAGTCTCTCATGGCTAAAGTGTTTGAGAGGCACCTAGAAGAGTCTAGGGCTCCGAGTTGCTGGAGAGGACAGTAGGAGAAAGCTTCTGATATATGATATATTAGTTTTCTCCACCTAACATGTACACCACAGACGTTTAAGTCCAAGTGGGAGTTTGTTGGGTTTTATGTCCTAAAACTCGTGGTTTGTAAACTGTTATGTTTGTAAATACTCTATTTAGTAATAATGAGTTATTAAGTTTTATTCAGTAAAAGAGTTTACTGGAATAAAGTGAAACGTGTTTAGGTTAACTTATACCAATGACCAACATCCTTGGTTGAATATGAGTACTTGAGCTTCATGTATGACATGATTGTGGATCAGGCTCAAGTAGTCAGTCAAAATGGTCTATAGTACACGGATAAGGCTGGGTACCTTATCCTGGTAACACTATTGGATGCGGCTCACTTTGTATTGTACAAAACGATGTGATCCGAATCGTTTCACATGGAGATGTGCGAGTGAGGGCGTCCTGTGCAAAGAGTTTGCATAAGACCGAACCGCGTATTAAGTCGCTCTCTCTTTATAACTCCGTTTACTGATGAGACCGACTTATACATATTGATGGCCTAGGTAACTCGATCTCAATCCTGAGCTCGCTATGAACTCCTGCTTATTCGATAGTATCCTTTGACTTGCACGGGTGAGAGTGGCCCATAAGCGCCGACTCAATAAGCCTACCATCTTGGGGATAAAGTCGAATAGGTAGCTGGGGACATAGTACAGCAAGATTGGAGTTCACTCCTAACCCGCTCTTCAGGGTTAGTAGATAGGTTGTTCCCTTAATAGCTGACTCTGGGGCTTGAACAATTAGCGCGCTCACTCTCATGAGATGAGAGGGTTAATTGATCTGTTGGTTGGACCACAGATCTATTGTTCATTAGAGGTGTCAGTGGAACTTAAGGAACAAGACGTAATGCAGGGGTTAAACGGTTTTAATGACCCAGCTGTGATTACGAACAACCTGTGAAGGGTCGACTTGCCCGTGACGGTTATATCAGAGGACACAATATATCTACAGTGAGGAGAGTGCAACCCTCGGACTATAGTGGAGTCTCCGGGGGTTAACGAAAGTTGATTGATTCGTGTTAAAAGAGTTTTAACCGAATAATCTCGTATCGTTGGAGCTCATGATCTGTAGGTCCTTTAGGTTCTCCTGGCTAGCTCGGATAACGTCGTGCAACAGTATAAAAGAAAAGAAAAAGAAAAAGAATTTGAATTGTTCAAATTCGGTTTGTTGAAGAAGGATAGACATATTTAAATGTGATTTAAATATGGGATTGGCCTAAAACATGAATTGGATTCATGTGCAAAAAAGTCGGTTTTCGGAAAACCGGGTTTAGCCATATTATTTAATTAATATTTGATATTTAATTAAATAATATTAATTAATTAAAAAGTTTAATTAATTAATTACTATATATATATTTTATTTATTAAATTGTTTAATAAATAAAAATATTTATTATTATTTAAAATTAATTAAGTTTTAATTAATTTATAAAATAATAATAATTATATATGTGTTACATGCATTTTGCATGTAAGACATGTATTAATGTATATATATATATATATATAATTATATATAATTGTTATATATGATTTTTTATGGCTTGAGTGCCTTTTAGGTTTCACATATCTTTTTGAATTGTGATTTTAAAAAGAAGAAGTTCAGCCTCCGTGAAGGGTTCACACAAAAACAAAGCTTCTGTACTTCTTCTTCTCCTTCTTCTTCTTCTTTTTTCCTTCTTTTCTCTTTGTTTCGGAGTCCTACAACTCCGTTGCGCGGCGCCGAGGATAGCGGGACTACCTGGGGTGGTCCTCGTGGCGTTCGTGAGAAGAGGTCGGAAGAGTTCGTGACGAAGAACGGCCGACGGACTTGAAGAAATTGGAGCTACAAGGGTATGTATTTCTAATTTCTTAATTCCGTCTTTTGAGCATGTTTCTATTTGTTAAATTGATGAAATTAGAGTATCATCGGTCCGAAATCGCGTTCCGCTGCGGTAAAACGCTCCATCATTCCCTGACGCAAAATGCCCGTCATCTAAAGTCAAAAGCGCCCGTCCTTAAAAGTCAAGAAATTCCCAATTTTGTAAATTTTCCAGAGGGCTCAGCGCCTAGGCGCTAGTCTGACGCAGAAATGGGTATTTAAGTCCGTTTTTGCTGATTTTAGGTGATCCTCTCTCAATTTCTTCCATCCCCATTTGTTGTAGAGCTCGATTCTTGAGCAAAAACACATTTCTTACCCATTTTAATACATTTAAGTGGATTTCTTGTTGATTTCTCTTGGATTCCACAACGGGCAACTAAGGTAAGTGCTCTAATTTGGGTTTAGGGTTTGTGTTGTTGATGTATTAGGTGAGATCTGTTCTTTTCATCATCTTCTTGGTTTGTTATAGCATTCAATTCATCTCTAGCATCGATCTTAATGTCCAGCATGATTTTCTTAATGGTTGACACCCGTTTAGTAAATTGTGTGTTGGTTAGATTAAAGATTCATGACTTAGCGATCACACTTCATGTTTTGAGTAATTACATCTAGTATTCTGAATTAAATGTGGCCACATTTGTTTGGGTTGTTGATAAAACATAGAGATAGAATAAAATCGAGTCCCATTGATTGAGATTTCATCAATTGGCTCGTCGCATGAATACCCGTCGCTAGCGACTAATTCTAATTTGGGAGAGCGATCGCCCGTAAGTTAGAGTTATTAGCGAAGCATAGTCTAGAGCCGTCAACTCTTTTCTAATTAATTGGGATTATTAGTTCTAATTAAAGCATGGGAGCACTTGTTTTAATTGGGTCTTTTAATGTGTGTGAGTGTTAACAAAAACCGGCTAAGTATATTTTGTGTTTATGATCCGAACCACATCAACAACAAATCCCGACACTCAAATTAGGAGCACGTGTTCCGTTTATTCTTCTCGCATTTATTTTTCTCGCATTTATTTTATTTTACCGTTAGCTATATTTTTCTGTTTTAGTCTAATTCTCCGTTAGCGTTTTCCCCCTTTATTTTACTGTTTTAATTTGAGTTTTATTAAAACCAAATAGAAGTTAATTAAGAGGAAATAATTTTGGTTCCTTGTGGTTCGACACCCGACTACCACTAGCTGCAAAGCTCTGTTGTATCGGATTTATAAATGTTATTTTGGCGGGTCTCGACAACCTGAACATTAGAGAAATTTTATTAAGTTAAAAAATCTCTTGCCACCTATTTTTTAGTTCGTTGGCTAACTGTCCTATTTGGTTTTCTAAGCTCCTAAGGGTGGCTTGCTGACTTTGTAGGGTGGCATCATTTTTTGCAATGTATTCCTTAAGCAAATTCTCTACTGATGATCCTATTGGTTGGTTATATTGCTTTTGGTACATGGGTTGGTTATTTTGTTGAGTGAAACCAGGTGTTCCACTCGGTCTTGGTTGGTTTTGTGCTTGGTTAGTATTTTGTTGCCCACCCCAAGAAAGATTTGGGTGGTTCCTCCAACCAAGATTATAGGTGTTAGAATAGGGATTGTTCCTAGGCTGCTGTTGACTTCCAACATAGCATACCGAGGCTGGATTCCCAGGGCAGAAATCATATAAGTGCCCTTCCCCACAGAATCCACAGATTAGTGTCTCACCTTGACTAGTTGATGTGCCCATTGAAACGGCTGCTGCGGTGTTGACACTTGGTTGGAGATTGGTTTGAGCCATTTGTTTGACTAGATTGGTTAGGGCATTGATTTGGCTACTCATTGCACTAAGTGCTTCCTTGTCTTGAGCTCTCCTAGGCTCTACAGGATCGGCTGACCATCTACAATGGGAAGTTGAGATTTTCTCCAAAATCTCGTAGGCTTCATTGTAGCTCTTTGAAAGCATGGAACCACCAGCTGAAGAATTCAACACTTGCCTTGTGCTGGGGTTGCATCCTTTAAAGAACACTTCTATTTGGATACACCATGGGATGCCATGGTGTGGACATTTAAGCAATAGATCTTTGAATCTTGTCCAAGCTTCGTGTAGTGATTCGTTTTCGGCTTGTTTGAACTTGATTATATCATCACGAAAGTTGGAATTCCTATCAGGTGGGAAGTATTTGACTAGGAATTTCTCAGCCAGATCTGTCCAATTGACAATCGATCCAGAGGGAAGGGAATTTAACCACGTTTTGGCCTTATCTCTTAATGAGTAGGGAAAGAGGTAAAGTCTTAAAGCTTCTTGGGAAACTCCAGGGATGAGGAAAGTATCACTGACTCCTAGGAAATTTCTCAAATGGTTGTGGGGATCCTCGTTTTCCACTCCAAAGAATTGTCAAACTGTGGACAGCATTTGAAACATTACTGGCTTTAACTCGAATGAGTTGGCTGTAATCTCAGGGCGTATAATGCTCGGATTAAGCTCCTCATGCATGGGAACTAAGTATGAAAGGATGACACTATCCTTCTCATTCGCGATTTCGATGGGGTTGCGAATGGTAGGTGCTTGGTTTGGGGTTGCTCTATCCATTTCGGGTGGTTGGGATTGCAGTGACTCCGCGGAGTCAGCAATGTTTTGAGTTACAGGTGGCTGTTTAAAGAGGCGTTTCTTAGCATTGTTTCTGGCCCTAAGAAGTCTTTCAGGCTCAGGATTGAACTCTAGGTTGCTATTTGAATGCTCATTCATAAACTAGCTCGATGGTCCCTGTAAAAGAAATGAAAGAAGATTAGCTCCAATAGATATTAATATTTTTTTTTTCTAAAATAAAAAACTTCGTGTTTACTAAACAAAATCCCCGGCAGCGGTGCCAAAAACTTGTTGCGTGCTCAGTGTGTAAATAAAAATTCGATGTGAGTGCACTCAGAACATGCAAGCATACATGGTCTTGTAGCAAGTAATAAGTATTTTTTCATTCGATTTCCCACAGAGATTTATTCTTAGTTACTAACGAAGTGAGATGCTAAATTAGAAAGGGTGGTTTAAATGGGGTGAATTGGAGATTAATGTGCCTAACTACTGAAGAATATATGGATATGCAAGCATAAACAAAAGCAAGTGAAGAGATTGACTTGAATGTAGAGGAAAAAGAGTTGCGGAGAAAGCAATTGTATAGCAATTAATTCGCAAAAGTAAAAGACTGGAAAAATGGCTAAGGCAAAAACTGACTTAAGGAATTGCGGAGACATCAATTGTATAACAATTAATTTAGCAATGTTTTAAGGGTGAGATGGGGAAACAAGTTCAACTAACGACTCCTCTAGAGACTTTTTCATACGATTATTCAGCAGTAGCTCAACTTACCGTGCATTAATTTAACTTATTCTCATGCATCTCTCGATTACATGCATTAGATCTTTTAGTTCACTCATATCCAAGTAAGGCTTAAGCATCTATTTATATAAGCAAGTTAATGAATTGTGCTAGGAAAACGCCTATTCCTAGGTCATTTTCTGGCTACCATGAAAGGCTAGCATGAATGGACGACTCTGAACTCTTACTCCTTCCGGAGGTTAGGAGTTCTTTAGACAAAATGGATGGCCAATCGAAATTGTCCGTGGGATGAAGGACACATACATTCAATGCATTCGAAGCTGTCCTACATGCTGAATTCACGTATTTCTACCTATAGATTCATCATTAGCAGACCCTTGGGTGATTAGTTACTCATGGATGATGTGGAGTGGGGAAATTTAGGTTGATTAAGCATGATTGACAGTACTGAAATGTAAGCAAAGAATGACAGAAAGCGAAATCAAAGCTTGCAAAGTTGTAAATGATTCCTCTATTAAGTAAGATTCAAAGCTTAATGTGCAAAGACTGTAAGACAGTAAAGACTAAACAGATGAAAACGAAGGGAAATAATGTAGCCAACAGAAACAAACGACAGCAACAGTAGAGACAAATGGAAGACAGAAAGCAGAAGAAAGCAGTGTAAATGTGTGCGTAAAGCTCCTCGCCGCAAGCGCCTCGGATGAAGGGGAAGGTTAGCGTTGTTTGGGGATGAATCCAATCAGAAGAGAAGAAGGATCTTCTCTTCTTCCTCTCAGATTATCGGTGCCAAAAGCTGATTCCTTCACTTCAACAAACAGGATAGAAAATGGAGAGAAACTGCATTGAGATGGAGAGTTCTACGCTTCCAAGCTTGTTGTTCTCCTTCCCCCTTGACCTCCTTTTATAGCTCTTTGCAGGTACTCTTCAGTCAAGGAGAACCATCCATTCTGAACGATGTCCCACCACGTGGCAGCAGGGGAGAAATTGGGCGGCTGAAAGATCGCAACAAAACGGCGGACGGTTGGAACAACTTAACATTTGCAGCTTAAACATTGCGGAGACAGCAATGTTTCAGCAATTTTCCTACAATGCACAATTTCAACTCTTTTAACTTCGTTTTTTATTCCTTTTTGTTCCTTTTACAAATAAATTCTAATTTAGCTTCATTCCTTGATTTCTCATCTTTAAGCACGTATTAAACTAAATTCTAACAAAAACGCTTAAGAGTTTACACAATTCCATGGTAAATAAGTCCCTAAATTAAGTACTTTTGGAGACGTAACACTTATCCATGAGACATCCTCCACTGGCGACATCAACTAACTGTCGGTTTGGCGGTAAGAGACCTTCGTAGAAACTCTGAATGAGCTGTTGTTCAGTTATTTGGTGGTTGGGACAATCCTCACACAATCGACCAAATCTCTCCCAACACTCGAGAACGGTCTCTTTTTCTCCTTGTTCAATTCTGTTTATCATTCTTCTAAGGGCGGCGACCTTGGGAGGCGGAAAATACTTCGCATAAAACGCTCCCTGCAGCTCTTCCCAAGAAGTGATGGACCCAGTCGGTAGGTAATACATCCAATCTCTCACCTTCTCCTTCAAGGTGAAAGGAAAGGCCCTGAGATGGAGTTGATCTTCGGTGATGTTGTCGGTCCTAAATGACGAACACACCATTTGAAATGCCTTGAGGTGTCTAACGGGATTCTCATCTGTATTACCACAAAAAGAAGGTAATAAGTTAGCCAGACCAGCTTTAAGTTCAAAATTACCTGAAGCTACCGGATACATAATACTCAATGAGTTCCGGCCTAGCTCAGATGATGCAAGCTCCCTCAAGGTTCTTTGTTGCTCATAATTACCCCCGACCTCCATTTCAGCGCTTCTTTTGAATTTTCAAAGAATGACTGCGCTAAAAAACTCAAACAAAAATGGGTAAAATAATACAAAAGAATGAAGTTGTACAAACAAAGTAAAGAAAAATTTTAAACAAACAAATTAAACTTAATCAAACTAAACTAAATCTAATTCCCCGGCAATGGCGCCAATTTTGGTAGTTGTATTTTTGAATGTCCAACTAAATTTCATGCTGTCGAGGCTTGCCAAAATACAATTTATAAACCCGAATGCACCGAGCAATTTCCAGCTAAGTGGTAACGGGGTCGATCCACAGAGAATTGAGAAATTTAATTTAATTAAGTCTAATTTGCTAATTATAAAAAAGTATGCACAAATTTGGTAAAAAGAATAGTAAAATATGATTGTGATTTGGTTTGGGGGAAGGGAGCTCCTAGCGTGCAAGCTAAAGGAAAATTAAATGACGAGTGCAAAATTAAATGGTCGTGCTTAACTCCGAGTAGTGAGATTGATCGCTATGGATGTTCGGTTTATCGATGCAATTTATTAGCTAATCATGCTTCAGCACACAATTCATTTAGCTAACTTCTAACTCAAATGACCCAAAGATATAATTAGACATGTGCAATTCTAATTGTACTTGGCCAATAATCCATTCAAGGTAGCGACCCCTAAATCGAATATAAGCCAGTAACGGGAACATTGTGACGGCTTAATCCTGAGACTAACCCGGTTTCTCTCTCGCCCTAAGCCTAACATGAAAACGTTAACTAATTCAGATTACCAACTGTCACTTTGGGTTCAATTACTTTGCCATGCTTAATGATAACTCCATTTTGGAGCTATTAAATACTTCCTAATTATAGCTAAAGTCCGCTTTCAATTGATTAAATATATCTCTTTTGTAGGAGAAAAGCGGCAAAGAGCTCGTGCGTCCGTTGGGCATGTTCGAGGGCTTCTCTGGTAGTCGTCCGCGTGCTCAATAAACTGAATTCCATGTTAATAGCATTAAATGATAAACTGAATTTGTTTAACAATTGATCCCGAGACTCCCAAACCGTGCACACGTTCTCTTCTTATTATTCTTTCTTCGTTAGCTTTCTCATTATTTCCCCTTTGCATGATAAAACCCCCCGTTACCAAAAATCTATAAATTAATTAAATCCCAATTTTAATTGTGCTTTCAATCTTCCTATTCCTTGGATCGACCCTGTTACCACTGGCTGCAAAGCCTTGGTCATAGGCTTTATAAATCGTATTTTGGCAAGCCTCGACAGCTTGAGACTAAGCGATAGTTCAAAATATCGCCCACCACTTAAGCCCGTGCTACCTAGCGGTTTAGGCAATTATACGTCCCAACTTTTAGCTCTCTATCATGCATAGGAATTAGGGAGTCAACCTAATTAAGATACACATGCTAGAATTTGAATAAGAACAAGCAAGAGATGCAAGAAACATGCTAATTAACTTCACATTTACAAAAGGGCAAATCTCCCCAAACATCCATAATTCACAAACCCAAACTCGAAATTAACCACTAACCTTAGTTGAGCCTTCCATGGAGGATGAATAAATCAAACCCCCCATGGAAGAGCTTAGTACCATACAAAGAGGAGAGGAAAAGCTCAAAAATGGTGTAACAATGGTGTAGACCCGAGAGGAAGAAGATGAAGGAAAGTTGGAATTCAAAAGTTAGGCAAAAAATGCAGCGTTTTCACGCCTTTAATCGTCGGAGCGTCGAGACGCTAGGCAAGCGTCTCGACGCTGGTGCCCTAAGTTGGCCGCGCGCGCGTGCGGGCGTCGAGACCCTCGGACAGCGTCTCGACGCTGTCGCGCGTCCGTCTGGAAAATCGTCGGGCTGGCATCGAGACGCTCGGGCGGTGTCTCGACGCTGGGAGCGTTGAGCGGGCGTTGAGCGCACGCGCTCGATGCTGGGGCGCGCTCATCCTCGGTAGGCAGTCGGGGCGGCGTCGAGACGCTGCTGCTCATGTTGGCATGCTATCGGGTTGGTTGGCCAAAACTTGTCTTTCCAAGGCAATTTTTGCCATTTCTTTGATTCTTCAAGCCCTTTCACTCCCAATGCATCTATGAAGCTCTAAAACGCCAATTTAAGCCCTGAAACGTGTCTTTGGACTTCTCGAGCTCTCGACCATGAAATCACCTACAAGAAGGCATTTTAATCAATATTTAACATGGTTCTAGCCAATATTAGGGACATAATAATAGCTCTATTTTGGAGCTATCAATCACTATTCTCAAAATCAAAGGTAACAAAGGAGTCATCATCATACAAATCAAACATCTGAGGGCATGGTGGTGGTGATTTTTCTATAGCAAGTAAATTTTGTAAGCCATTTGTGAGCTGGGCTAATTGCACATCAATTCTCCTCATGGATGCATCATTCCTTTCCATGAATTCTATCCATAGCGCCTCGAAAGCGGGTGATAATTCTTCATTTTGAGTTGGCGCATAATGTTGATAGTCTTCATGTTGGTGGAACTCTTCATAATGAGCAATTGCACATGCTCTTCCCAAGGATTATTTGAGAGTTGCCACTGATTATGTCCACACAGGTACGAATAAGGGTTGTCATAGCTTTGTTGATATTGCCTCTCATGAGAATTCAATGTTGGGCAATTCTCCAAGTTATGATTATCCCCACAATAAGCACATGACTGATAAAATTCTTCAAACTGTTGTGGGCAAACTCTTCCTCCAATTAAGTTCTGCAGCGTATTCATTTACTTTGCCGTACACATACGTTTTTTCACCTGCATAGTTTCTCCCTGTGCCTGAAAATGATAGTAAACAAATTAAGCTCACGTATTCAGCACAGATCTTACAATCAATCAACTTAACACAAAAGTAATGCAAATCCCCGGCAGCGGCGCCAAAAACATGTTGCGTGCTCCGTGTGTGTGTAAATTAGATGCGAAGAGCACTCAGATCATGCAAGTATACATGGTCTGCAGCAAGTGATAAGTATATTTTATATCGTTTTCCCACAAAGATTTATTTAAGTTTATGCTAAGTACAGATTGATTGAAGGAAAATGTAACCGGTGACAAAATGTTGTTTGGTTGGGTTGCTGAAATAACGATTTGATGCATGTTAAATTAGGTAAGGTAACCAGGAATGAATGGATTTTGGGTTGAGGCACGAAATTATAAAGGATGCAAGGGAAATGCAAAGTTAACACCAAGCAAAATAAGCTAAAGGAAACTATGATGTTGAAAAATAGTATTGCGGGTCTCGCAATACTTTCGCAATGGATTCGCAATGGATTACCAGACTGATAAAATACTAAGGTAAAGGCAGAAAGTGATATTGCGGTTCTCGCAATAAACTAGCAACGATTAAAATCTAAAATGAAGACAACAATGTTGGCTTAAGAGTCCCCTATAGGCATTTAACTATGATCATTCAGCAGCAAATTAACATCTCATTCATCGTCTTAGCTAGATCTCATACATCTTTCGATTACATGCATTAGATCTTTAGTTTACTCATATCCAAGCAAGACTTAAAACATATTTATACACACATGCTAACAAACGTGCTAGGAGAATGCCTATTCCTAGGCCACTCTCTGGTTACCATGAAAGGCTAACATGAATCAACGACTCTGAACTCTTACTCCTTCAAGGGGTTAGGAATTCTTTAGACAAAATGGATGGCCGGTCGAAATTGCCCATGGGATGAAGATCACATTCATTCAATGCATTCATGCTACTTTACATGCTTGTTTCACATACTCTTATCCTATAGATTCATCTTTATCAAACCTCTTTTTAGTTAGTTACTCATGGTTTTCGAAGAAGTTAAGAAACTTAATTGATTACTCATGAAATGAAAAACTCAACAAAACTTATTGATTGAAAGACAAAATGAAGAATTCAACAAAACTAATTGATTACTCTTAAAGGCAAATCAAATAACAATTTGTAAGCACACATAAGACAATCTGAAAGCAGTAATTAAAGGGCAAAACAGTAGATGATCCAAAACCACATTTAAAGAAAGCAGTAAGTAATTTAGAAAGCAGTAAAGGGAAGCAGTAAGTTTAATGAAGATAATCCAAGCAGTGAATCGCCTCGGATGAAGGAGAAGAAGAGCTGATCTTGGGAAGGAATTCGATCAGAAGAGAGTTTCTCTCTTCTTCCTTTCGAATTATCGACGCCAAGGGCTTTAGTTTCTGCGATCCAACAAACGGGGGAAAGGATTTCGTCTTCGGGTGTTGGCTTCTGCTGATTTTTCTTCACTTTTCGAGCTCCCCTTTTCCATCTTCATTTGGCTCTTTTTATAGCCTCCACAGGTTCCATCAGCTGCGGATCTCCATTCATTCTAGAGTAACAACCTCCCGCGTGGCAGCAGCAGAAAGGTTAGGCGGCTGAAATATCGCAGCAGCAAAGACTTGCGGCTGGAAAAGTGCAGCAGCAAAGACTGACATTGCGGTTGCATTGCGAGGGTCGCAATGCTCTGTTTCCAGCTCTTCTTCCTCTGATCCTATTTGCGAGCTTCGTAAAATTCCAGCAATGCATCTGCAAGGTATAAATTAGTCGTTTTTTCACCAATTTGCATACTTTTTCGTTACTTTTCCAAATAAGCCTTAAATTAGCATCATTTCTCAAAATCTCACTTTTAAGCACACATCATGCTAACTTCGAACTAAAATGCTCAAAAATTTCTATGAGGTAATTAAGATCCTAAATAACACTCATTTGGAGAGGTAACAAGGCTTGCCAAAATAATATTTATAAACCCGAATCCACCGAGCAATTTGCAACTTAATGGTAACGGGGTCGATCCACATGGGATTTATGTTAAATTCAAATTTGACTAAGTTTAAGTTGCTAGTGATAAAAAGAGGGTAATTTGGTTTGTTGAAAGGGAGCTCCAAACATGCAAACGCTAACAAAAAATTAAACGGCGAAGTGACAAATTAAACGAGCGTGTGATAACTCCATTTTGGAGCTATATTTCACTCCCTAATTCTAGCTAAAAGTCGTATTTAAATGTGTAATTTTCCTTGTTTTTAGGTGATTTGCGGCGAAGAGCTCGTGGTGTCCATTGGACGTGTTTCGAGGCTTAGGAAGCCGTTTTAGCGCTCCGGGAATGCATCGGAAAAAGGAGAAATTCAACCATGAAGATTTGGGAAAAATTGTCATGCAAAGGCAATTTTCAGCCCCCAAACCCGAGAGCAAGCGTTGAGCGGAAGCGTCGAGACGCTGCTTGTTGCGTGCTCAATGTGTTAAAATAAATAAGCAATAAGATAGAGAGAGCACTCAGATCATGCAAGCATACATGGTCCTATAGCAAGTAGTAAGTATTTTTCATTCGTTTTCCCACAGAGATTTATTATAAGCTACTAGAGAAGTGTAAAGTTAAGAAAGAATGGGTGGATTTGATGGGGTCAAATTGGTTTTAAATTGTCTATTTCCTACTCAATACGTAGAGGGTAGCAACATAAACAAGTGCAAGTCAAAGCTAAACTCAAATGAAAAGAAACGAGATTAATAAATGAAGAAGAAAACAACTAAACAGAATTGTGAACTTAGCAGAATTGCAGAAACAGCAATTCTACCGCAATTTTTCTAACAGCGAAAGTGTGTAAAATGGAGAAACAAGGGCTACTAACGACTCCTCTATAGGCATTTTCTCACGATTCTCAAGCAGTGGATCAACTCTCTATGCATCAAACTCACTCAATCTCATGTATCGTCCGATTCCATGCATTAGATTCTTTAGTTTACTCATGTTCAAGTAAGGTCTTAAGCATCTTGTTAAAGCAGAAAGTTATGGTCTGTACTAGGAAAACGCCTATTCCTAGGTCGTTTTCTGGCTACCTTGAAAGGCTAGCATGAGTGTATGACTCTGAACTATTACTCCTTCCAGAGGTTAGGAGTTCTTTGGACAAAATGGATGGCCAATCGAAATTGCCCGTGGGATGAAGCTTACATACAATCAATGCTTCGAGAGCTATCCTACATGCTTGGTCCACGTTTTTTAGCCTATAGTGTTGTCATTAGCATGCCCCTATGTGACTTAGTTACTCATGGATGTGGGGAGAACAGAAAGAAGTGATAAAACAGACATACTTAGAAGGAATTTAGAGATAAAACAGTAAAGAAAAACAGTAGATCGCAGAGGCAAGAAACTGTGAAATATTGAATTGTGCTTTTGATTACTTGATTGTTTGAAGGAACAAAAGAAAGCTGAAAATGAATAACACAAAGACAGAACACCACGAAATGCAATAAACTAGCCACTAGCACAGACACAACAACTAAACAATGCTGGAAAGTAGAAATGAAAGACAGAAAGCATGTAAATGAGCTTGGACGCCTCGTCGCAACCGCCTCGGCTGAAGGATGAGAAAGACCAGCCTTGCTTGGATGAATCCAATCGGGAGAGAAGATGAATCTCCTCTCCTTCCTATCAGATTATCGATTCCAACAGCTGAGCTTCGCAAACCAACAGACGGCAAAGAAAAACAGGAGAAAAGATGGAGCTGCGAGAAGACTTCTACGCTTTCGGATGATGATTGAACCCTCGACTTTGACCCCCTTTTATAGCAATCTGCAGGTGCGTTTGGGCCAAGGAGAACCATCAATCTTCAACGTCGTACTTCAAAATGGATGGAGGAGAAAGAACGAATCCCTGAAATAACGGAAATTAACAGAAAAAGATCAGTCAACTTACGGTTTTCACTTGAAACATTGCGGTTTCAGCAATGTTTCCGCAATGCTGTCGCAATGTAGTTTTTTCATTCTTTTACTTCGGTTTTCAATCCTTTTCTTTCCTTTTGCACACAAGTCCTAATTTAGCTACCTTCTTTTAATTCTCACAAATAAGCATAGGTTTAAGCTAAATCCTATCAAAAACACCTAAGAGTGTGCATCTTTCTAAGCTAAATAAGTCCTAAATAAGTCACTTTTGGAGACATAACACACCCCCAAACTTAAGGTTTTGCTTGTCCTCAAGCAATCTAAGGACTACTCAGGCTGCTGTTTCCTCTTCTTTAACCACTTATTGACTCCCCTATATCCCTATCTATAGCAGTGCTGTCCTGTGACACACTTCTAAGTTTAAAACTATCCTTTTATTTAGCTTCTTCTGACTTCGCATGCCTAATACTCCTACTGTTTTATTAACTCCCTACAACTGATCTACTTGCTTTTGTCATATCATGCCTCTATCCCTAAGGTTTCAAATTCTACCTAGCTTTACCCCGGACTCAGTACATGCTTCTAGTTTTTACTTATGAGCTACCTAGGATTCCTTAGAGTCATGCCAGTCTTAGTATTAGCAGTGACAGTAGTACTTTAAGAGAACAACCTAAACCCTGGCATCACTATATTGGACATACATTCATCTCCCTAAACAACCCTACAAGCTACAACTTTGTGCTCAGCTAATTGAGGATCAGAGTTCTTTTTATCAGGACATCTAAGCCACAAAGCTGCAACTCCTAGGTATACATTCTTCTTCCCTATTCTTTTCCTTTTTTCTTACTTAGGTGGTGCCTCTCCTTTGGTTGCCTTTTGATGCAATGCCACTTGTGGATTACACACTTGGCACTGATTACTCAGCAACCTAAGAGAGACACCCTTCTTTATTCTATTTTTCATTTTTTTTTTTTCAGCTCATCATTTTTTTGTAAAGGAGAAGAAGAATGCTTATGCTTTAAGGGAGAGAGGAATGTTCCTAGGCCTAGGGTGGCCTCCCCCAAACTTAAACTACTCATTGTCCCCAATGAGTGTCTAAGGTGGCACACCCCCAAACTGTCCTAGAAGCATCTAGTCTAAAGTAAAACAAAGAGAATCTAAAAGTCCTAGGCATAGGCAGAACATGCTAAAAGTAAATATCACAGCAGCAGAAATTTGAAAAAAAACAGACAGGTAAGGACTTAAAGCTATGCATGCTGAGCTTTTTAGAGGTTAATTTAAACTATCAAAGGATGTCCTATGACACTCATCCAACATCCTTTGAGATACGCTATATAAGGTAGTCATGATAGCAGCAAAAGAAAGAATTTACACAGAACCAGCCTAACTAAACAGATAGTCAAAAACAGGCATTCAGTAATAAAAATTGCGGTTTCCGCAATTATTTCGCAATAAAGCCAGGGCAGATATATCATTAATTAAGGCCCCTATGCATGCTTTTTCTAGTCATCCAAGCTATACAAAAAAGAAACTAATCCTAATCTACCTAAACAGCTATCATCAGACTACACTAAACAATTTAAAAACTTAACACTAAGCAACTAAAACAGATCAAATTACTACATAAAAACAGCATAATTCACACGGTTCTCAAAAAGCAGTTTGATTTTTTTTTTTTTTTTTTAATTGTAAGGGAACAGCAATACTCCCTTGAGTGCAATTCAAACTAGCACTCAGATGTCTTCATCCTCATCAGGCCTTCGTGGTCTTGGAGGCGCCCATGGAGTCAGCAGGTCCGTGGGGAATTCAGGGAAAAGGCAACCCAGCTGGTCAGCGACTTCCTTGTCCCTTGCCTGTGCGTAGGTGGCCCATTGAGCCATCCTCTTCTGTAAATCCATCAGGCACGCCATGGACAGTGACTGAGCAGCAGCCAATCTATCCAGCTCGAACTCCATGTTCCCTTTCCTTCTCAGCCTCAAGCCGGTAGGCAGCTCCAAGTGGCCTGTGTAAGCCATCTGTTGTTCCATCCGCTCAATGGGGACTCCTGCACGCAAGCATAGTTTAGTAATAGTATTAGGGAAGAACAGCAGCGATCTGCTCTGGTTGATTGTGGTCTCATGTGTCACGGGGGACAGCTTCCTTCTCACGAAGGAAACCAGACAGCCGCCTTAGCTGTGAGGTTGGCACTCATGAGAGTGTGCCTCCCATTGCGCGACACGGTCCATGAGGCTTCAGGCTGGCCAATGATCCGGATGGCCTCTTCCAGGACGGCTTCAGTAGGTTCATCAACGATCCTTGAGTAATCAGTGTGTTTCTGGCCCTTGAGGCCGTAGGCTTCGTTGATTGCCTTTGCTGAGAAGTCTACTTCAACTCCCCTGACCACAGACAATCCCTCCTCAGAATTCCTCAAATTGGCGTAGAAGTCATACACCATGCTTGTGTAAGCTGGATTGGGTGGTCTGCAGAACTCCTCCCAGCTGTGATTCGTAATTCCTGCGCGCAAGAATTGCGGCAGGTCAGCAGGTCTGTCGAGCAAGCCCTTCTCGTGCAGCAGCTCCCTTTTCCTCAGCTCAATGCCTCTAGACTCAGCGTCAGAAGACACGTACCTCACTGACTGAGGCTCATCTTCAGGGTACAGCTTGGCCTTCCCCTTGTCTTTCAGTTTGGCTGACTCAGCAGCCTCAATCTTGAGCTTCTTTGGGGAAGGCTCGTCACTCCCCTTCTTGGATGAAGGCACAGCCCTGGACTTCTTCTTCTTCTTGGACTTCTTTTTAGTTCTTGGCCGTTTGGCCTTGACAACCGTGGCTTCCTTCTTCCTCAATCGTGCCTTTGTTGTCATCTGCTGGAGGCAGTCCCCCAGTGTCTCGTCCATCGAGTCATCCTTCTGTACAGGGCTCTCAGGGCTGGCTTCCCTCAAAGGAGAGAAGACCTCGTCTTCCTCAGCTTCCCCACTGCCCTGCGTCGATTCTTGGTACTCCCCATATGGGAATTCAGGGTCAGGCCGTGGAGAAGTGTGCGAAGGAGTGGTGCTTTGTGCTGCTGTAGGGGTCTGTGCAGAACTCTGCGGTGATGAAGGCAGCTTAGGGCTCTGCGCTGGTGGCGATGAAGAGAGCTCAGGGCTTCGAACCGGTGGGGATGGTGAAGGGCTGCGCTCGGCTGTCTCGTGGGATGGCTGGCCTAGTTCTTGACTCTCCACAGAGGGAGTCTTTTTCTTGCTTTCTTCTTCGGCCACAGCCATACTCCATTTGCGCTTCTTGGGTGTGCCTGCTGGTTCAGAGGGTCCAGCAGGTATCTCTGTGACGACCTTCCACTTCTTCTTGCGGATCGGAAGTTTGGGAAGTCGTTCAGTTCGCGCAGCATCAGCGTCTGCAAGGGCAAGAAGTGCTTCCCTCGCAGCCGTTTCAGCCTCATCAGCCCGTTTCTTGGACGCAGATCGTTCGGCTCTTGTTAGAACCATCGTTGAATTGTGGAGATTTGGAGAGAGGAATCACAAATGAAGAGAAAAGCAGCTTTCTTGGAGTTTAGATGATGGGAGAATCGTACGGATCAACGCGCCTTCTAACGGATATAAAGAAAACCCAAAAAATCCCAACGGCTATATTTTTGCGGATTCTGCAAATCCAGCGCAATTCTAGTGACCGTTGGAGATTTTCTGCATTTAAATGTCAATCTTTGCTCATCCGTATCTTTGATTTGGCCCAATATCTTTTTGATCTTTTTAGCTGGATTTAATCTCCTTGATTCCCTCTATTGATTCCCTACAAAAAGAAATAAAATCAACATCAAATTCGTAATTAAAATCATACAAACATATACACAAACGATAACCGGAAAAAATGGAAAAAATAAACTAAGGCATGAGCCTCATATTGATGAGCACAGCAATCACTCGTCCTCTCTCGTTCTTAATTTCACGCTTCAGTCAAGAGGAAGGCCGAGAGAGTCTTCACATTTCCTTCCTCATAGTAGCGCTTCAACCTTGCACCATTAACCATGAAGGGTTGTCCTTGCTGCAGGTTCTTTATCTCGATGGCACCATGAACAAACACATTAGTAATTACAAATGGACCTGACCATGTAGACTTAAGTTTGCCTGGAAATAATTTCAATCGTGAGTTAAATAATAAGACAAGCTGGCCTTTCTTGAAGTCCTTAATCCTAAGTCTACTATCGTGCCAAATCTTGGTCTTTTCCTTATACATTTTGGCATTTTCATAAGACATATGCCTAAGCTCATCAAGCTCATGTAATTGCAAAGACCGCAACGTTCCCGCATCGGTCACGCAATAATTCAACTCTTTTAGTGCCCAAAATGCCTTAATTTCTAACTCGAATGGAAGATGACAAGCTTTACCATACACAAGTCTGTAAGGAGACATACCTAGGGGTGTCTTATAGGCAGTCCTATACGCCCAAAGTGCATCCTCGAGTTTAAACGCCCAATCCTTTCTGTTGGGTTTGACCACTTTTTCTAGGATGTTCTTAATCTCCCTATTTGAAATTTCAGCCTGTCCATTCGAGTGTGGGTGATAGGGAGTGGCTACTCTATGTCTAACGTTATACTTAGCCAACACTCTCTCCATAGCCTTATTAATGAAATGTGTCCCTTCATCGCTAATGATGGCACGTGGTGTTCCAAACCTAGTAAAAATGTGCCTATGCAAGAATTTTATGGCTGTTTTGGCATCATTATTGGGACATGCTATGGCCTCTTCCCACTTGGATACATAGTCTACTGCCACTAATATGTAAAGGTTACCTGACGATGGGGGAAATGGTCCCATGAAGTCAATGCCCCACACATCAAATAGCTCCAACTCTAAGATGTAAGTGAGAGGCATTTCATCCTTGCGACTAAGGTTACCTGTCCTTTGGCATTCATCACAGCTGTGTGCATAGTTGTGTGCATCCTTGAAGATCATTGGCCAATAGTAGCCACTCTGAAATACCTTTGCAGCTGTTCTTTGGCCACCAAAGTGTCCACCATAAGGAGCTGTGTGGCAGTGCTGCAGCACAGACTTTGCCTCAGCAGCTGAAACACACTTCCTTAGCAGGCCGTCAGCACATGTTTTGTAAAGTGTGGGGTCATCCCATATGAATTTCCTTGCTTCATGAAGGAACCTCTTCTTCTCTTGTCCTCCCTTGAAAGTTGGTATGACCTGCGATGCAAGGAAGTTAGCAATGTCAGCAAACCAAGGTTCCTCATTGTTATCACGATGAGTCAATACAAAGACATGTTCATCAATAAAAGCATCAGAAATTGCGGTTTCCGCAATTTTTTCGCAATTATGCTGCAATCTAGAAAGATGATCCGCAACCACATTTTCACATCCTTTCTTATCTCTAATGTCTAGATCAAACTCTTGCAGCAGCAGTACCCACCTAATCAACCTAGGCTTAGCATCAGCCTTCCTCATAAGGTACTTTAAAGCAGAATGGTCAGTGTACACAATCATTCTGGTGCCTACAATATAGTTCCTAAATTTCTCACAAGCAAACACTACAGCTAGCATCTCCTTCTCAGTGGTTGTGTAGTTGCATTGTGCCTCATTAAGTTTCTTACTAGCATAGTATACAGGGTGTGTTAACTTGTCAATCTTCTGTCCTAACATGACCCCTACAGTATAGTCACTGGCATCACATAACATCTCAAAGGGAAGATCCCAATTAGGCCCTACTATAATAGGTGCTGTGACTAGTGCTTCCTTAAGGGTTTTCCAAGCTAAGACACACTCTTTAGAGAAAATGAATGGTTTGTTTAGCTCTAGAAGTTCACATAAAGGCTTGGAGATCTTAGAAAAGTCCTTAATGAACCTTCTATAGAAACCAGCATGCCCTAAGAAACTTCTAATGGCCTTGACATTTTGGGGTTCTACCAATTTCTCTATTACTTCAATTTTTGCCCTGTCAACTTCTACCCCTGCCCTTGACACTCTATGACCTAAGACAATCCCTTCATCCACCATGAAGTGGCATTTTTCCCAATTTAGGACTAGGTTGGTCTCCTCACACCTAGCCAGGACTTGTCCTAGGTTCTCTAGACAGTTTGTAAATGAATCCCCAAAGACTGAGAAATCATCCATGAATATCTCTATCATGGACTCATCCAAATCAGAGAAGATTGCCAACATGCACCTTTGGAAAGTTGCCGGTGCATTGCATAAGCCAAAAGGCATTCTGCGAAAGGCAAAAGTTCCAAAAGGGCAAGTGAAGGTAGTCTTCTCTTGGTCCTTAGGGTCTATAGTAATCTGATTATACCCTGAATAACCGTCTAAGAAACAGTAGTAGGCTCTACCAGCTATTCTATCTAGCATCTGGTCAATGAATGGTAGAGGGAAATGGTCTTTTTTGGTTTCTTTATTTAGTTTCCTATAATCCATGCAAACTCTCCACCCTGTGATAGTCCTTGATGGAATCAGTTCATTGTTCTCATTGACTACCACAGTCATCCCCCCCTTCTTAGGTACACATTGTATAGGGCTAACCCACTGGCTACTAGCTATGGGGAAGATCACACCAGCATCTAACCATTTTATTATTTCCTTTTTAACTACCTCTTTCATAGAGGGGTTCAGCCTACGTTGGTGATCTACTCTAGGTGTATGCTCTTCTTCTAATATAATCTTATGCATGCAATAAGAAGGGCTAATGCCTCTGATATCAGCAATAGCCCATGCAATAGCCTTCCTATGTTGCTTAAGTAGTAAAATTAGTTCATCCTCATGCTTTTCACTTAGTTTAGAAGAAATAATCACAGGCAAAGTATCATTACTTCCTAGATATGCATACTTGAGGTAAGTGGGAAGAGGTTTCAATTCTAAAACAGGTGGATGCTCAATGGATGGTTTTAATGGATTCAAAGATTTTTCAGTTAAATCAATATTCATACAAACATGCTGAGGGTTATTTACAGGTATATCCATTATCTCAGCTAAGTTTAAGTCAGTTAATTCTAATCCTACATAGTTATTAGCATGCTTAGTCAACAATTCATGCTCCAATTGTTCTTCCATTAATGAATGTACAATGTCCATGCTAGCACAAGATTCAGAGTCAGAGGGGTACCTTAAGGCTTTATAAACACTAAATTTCACCTCTTCATCATGAACCCTCATAGTGAGCTCACCTTTTTGGACATCTATCAGTGCCCTACCTGTGGCTAGAAATGGTCTACCTAACAGGATGGGGACCTCCTTGTCTGCTTCATAATCCAGGATAATGAAATCTGCAAGGAAAATAAACTTGTTAACCTTTACAAGAATATCTTCAATCTTACCTTCAGGGTATGCAATGGATCTGTCTGCTAGTTGTAAGGTGACAGTGGTTGGACGTGCTTCTCCTATTCCTAGCTGGCGGAATAGTGATAGGGGCATGAGGTTTATGCTGGCTCCCAGGTCACAAAGAGCTCTGCCCACGTGCTTGCCTCCCAGCTCTACAGGTAGGGTGAAGGAACCAGGATCCTTCTCCTTCTTGGGTAGCTTGTTTTGGAGTATAGCACTGCACTCCTCAGTGAGATTGACTGTTTCAAACTCACCAATTATTCTCTTGTTAGTTATAATATCCTTCAAAAACTTTACATAAGAAGGCATAGACTGTAAAACTTCTACAAAAGGAATATTAACATGCACTTGCTTAAGAATTTCTAGAAATTTATTAAAGTGCACTTCCTGTTCTTGTTTTTTCTTTAGCCTTCTAGGAAATGGAGGTGGTGGCACATATGCAGGCACTTCAGGTCGCCTCAGGATAGGTGGAGGCCTTGGAATTTCTTCTATCTCCTCTATGATTGGCTCCAGCCTTGTTCCTGATGTGCTTGTTGGTGGCGGACCTTGGTTTGGCAGAGACTCCAGTGGAGCACTAGACTCAGTGTTCTCTACTCTCTTTGGTGTTTCTTTGGTGTTGCTCACCAATGGTCTACCACTTCTAAGTTCAATTGCTTGAACTTGCTCTTTACCATATCTCCTTGGCACTTCAGTGTCAGCAGGAAGTCTACCTTGGGGCCTACTTTTGATTTCATTGGCTAGTTGCCCTATTTGGTTCTCTAGGCTCCTAAGAGTAGCTTGCTGACTCTGTAGAGTGGCATCATTCTTGGCTATGTATTCCTTGAGTAAGTTTTCTACAGAAGATCCTACAGGTTGGTTGTATGGCTTTTGATACATGGATTGGTTATGTTGGGGAGTGAAACCAGGTGTTCCACTTGGTCTTGGTTGGTTAGGATTTTGATTAGCATTTTGTTGGCCACCCCATGACAGGTTTGGGTGGTTCCTCCAACCAGGGTTGTAAGTATTAGAGTAGGGGTTGTTCCTAGGCTGTTGTTGGCTTCCAATATAGCAGAATGAGGCTGGATTCCCAGGGCAGTATTCATACAGGTGCCCTTCCCCACAGAATCCACAGATAAGTGTCTCACCTTGACTTGGTTGGGTGCCCATTGACATGGCTGTGGCGGTGTTGACACTGGTTTGGAGATTGGCTTGAGCCATTTGCTTAACTAGGTTGGTCAGGGCATTTATTTGGCTGCTCATTGCACTTAGAGCATCTTTGTCTTGAGCTCTAGTTGGCTCAACCGGATCATCTGACCACCTACAGTGAGATGCTGAGATCTTCTCCAAGATCTCATAGGCCTCGTTGTAACTCTTGGACAACATGGAACCTCCAGCAGATGAGTTTAAGACTTGTCTAGTGTTGGGGTTGCATCCTTTGAAAAAGACCTCTATTTGGATACACCATGGGATGCCATGGTGTGGACATTTAAGTAGAAGATCTTTAAACCTTGTCCAAGCTTCGTGAAGAGACTCAGTGTCAGCTTGTTTGAACTTGATTATGTCGTCACGAAAGGTAGAATTCTTATCAGGGGGGAAGTATTTGACTAGGAATTTCTCTGCTAAGTCTGTCCAATTGCGGACAGATCCAGAGGGTAATGAGTTTAACCACGTTTTGGCTTTGTTCCTCAAAGAGTAAGGGAAAAGGTATAGCCTCAAGGCTTCTTGGGAAACTCCAGAGATGATGAAGGTATCACTGACTCCTAAGAAGTTTCTAAGATGGTTGTGGGGGTCCTCATTTTCCACTCCAAAGAATTGTCCCACAGTGGACAACATTTGGAACATCACTGGCTTTAACTCGAATGAGTTGGCAGTGATTTCAGGACGGATTATGCTGGGGTTCAGCTCCCCAGGCATAGGTACTAAGTAAGAGAGTATGGCGCTATCCTTGTCATTCGCTATTTCGATGGGATTGCGAGTGACAGGCACCGGATTTGGAACTATTCCATCCATTTCTTCTTGAGACAATTGCGGAGGAATTGCGGCTCCCGCAATTATTGGAGGTCTAGAGGGTTGGTTAAAGAGACGTTTCTTGGCTCTATTTCTGGCCCTAAGTAATCTCTCAGGCTCAGGATTGAACTCTAGATCACTACTTGAAGGCTCACTCATAAACTAACCCAATAGTACCTGCAAAAGAAATGAAACAGATCAGCTTCAATAGGCAATAAACTTGGTGTTTCAAACTTAACAAACTTCGTTTTCACTTAAATAAATCCCCGGCAGCGGCGCCAAAAACTTGTTGCGTGCTCAATGTGTTAAAATAAATAAGCAATAAGATAGAGAGAGCACTCAGATCATGCAAGCATACATGGTCCTATAGCAAGTAGTAAGTATTTTTCATTCGTTTTCCCACAGAGATTTATTATAAGCTACTAGAGAAGTGTAAAGTTAAGAAAGAATGGGTGGATTTGATGGGGTCAAATTGGTTTTAAATTGTCTATTTCCTACTGAATACGTAGAGGGTAGCAACATAAACAAGTGCAAGTCAAAGCTAAACTCAAATGAAAAGAAACGAGATTAATAAATGAAGAAGAAAACAGCTAAACAGAATTGTGAACTTAGCAGAATTGCGGAAACAGCAATTCTACCGCAATTTTCCTAACAGCGAAAGTGTGTAAAATGGAGAAACAAGGGCTACTAACGACTCCTCTATAGGCATTTTCTCACGATTCTCAAGCAGTGGATCAACTCTCTATGCATCAAACTCACTCAATCTCATGTATCGTCCGATTCCATGCATTAGATTCTTTAGTTTACTCATGTCCAAGTAAGGTGTTAAGCATCTTGTTAAAGCAGAAAGTTATGGTCTGTACTAGGAAAACGCCTATTCCTAGGTCGTTTTCTGGCTACCTTGAAAGGCTAGCATGAGTGTATGACTCTGAACTCTTACTCCTTCCAGAGGTTAGGAGTTCTTTGGACAAAATGGATGGCCAATCGAAATTGCCCGTGGGATGAAGCTTACATACAATCAATGCTTCGAGAGCTATCCTACATGCTTGGTCCACATTTTTTAGCCTATAGTGTTGTCATTAGCATGCCCCTATGTGACTTAGTTACTCATGGATGTGGGGAGAACAGAAAGAAGTGATAAAACAGACATACTTAGAAGGAATTTAGAGATAAAACAGTAAAGAAAAACAGTAGATCGCAGAGGCAAGAAACTGTGAAATATTGAATTGTGCTTTTGATTACTTGATTGTTTGAAGGAACAAAAGAAAGCTGAAAATGAATAACACAAAGACAGAACACCACGAAATGCAATAAACTAGCCACTAGCACAGAAACAACAACTAAACAATGCTGGAAAGTAGAAATGAAAGACAGAAAGCATGTAAATGAGCTTGGACGCCTCGTCGCAACCGCCTCGGCTGAAGGATGAGAAAGACCAGCCTTGCTTGGATGAATCCAATCGGGAGAGAAGATGAATATCCTCTCCTTCCTATCAGATTATCGATTCCAACAGCTGAGCTTCGCAAACCAACAGACGGCAAAGAAAAACAGGAGAAAAGATGGAGCTGCGAGAAGACTTCTACGCTTTCGGATGATGATTGAACCCTCGACTTTGACCCCCTTTTATAGCAATCTGCAGGTGCGTTTTGGCCAAGGAGAACCATCAATCTTCAACGTCGTACTTCAAAATGGATGGAGGAGAAAGAACGAATCCCTGAAATAACGGAAATTAACAGAAAAAGATCAGTCAACTTACAGTTTTCACTTGAAACATTGCGGTTTCAGCAATGTTTCCGCAATGCTGTCGCAATGTAGTTTTTTCATTCTTTTACTTCGGTTTTCAATCCTTTTCTTTCCTTTTGCACACAAGTCCTAATTTAGCTACCTTCTTTTAATTCTCACAAATAAGCATAGGTTTAAGCTAAATCCTATCAAAAACACCTAAGAGTGTGCATCTTTCTAAGCTAAATAAGTCCTAAATAAGTCACTTTTGGAGACATAACACTGCTCAACGTTGCCAGCGTCGAGACGCTGCTGAGGCGTCGCGACGCTCCGAAGAGGCGCGCGCGCTGGAGATTTTTGGGTCAGCGTCGAGACGCTGGCCTAGCGTCTCGACGCCATCGCGCGCTGGACTTTTTAGGTCGCAGCGTCGCGATGCTCCGACAGATTATTGTTGCGTGCTCAGTGTGTAAATAAAAATGCGATGTGAGAGCACTCAGAACATGCAAGCATACATGGTCTTGTAGCAAGTAATAAGTATTTTTTCATTCGATTTCCCACAGAGATTTATTCTTAGTTACTAACGAAGTGAGATGTTAAATTAGAAAGAGTGGTTTAAATGGGGTGAATTGGAGATCAATGTGCCTAACTACTGAAGAATATATGCGATATGCAAGCATAAACAAAAGCAAGTGAAGAGATTGACTTGAATGTAGAGGAAAAAGAGTTGCGGAGAAAGCAATAGTATAGCAATTAATTCGCAATAGTAAAAGACTGGAAAAATGGCTAAGGCAAAAACTGACTTAAGGAATTGCGGAGACAACAATTGTATAGCAATTAATTTAGCAACGTTTTAAGGGTGAGATGGGGAAACAAGGTCAACTAACGACTCGTCTATAGGCTTTTTCATACGATTATTCAGCAGTAGCTCAACTTACCGTGCATCAATTTAACTTATTCTCATGCATCTCTCGATTACATGCATTAGATCCTTTAGTTCACTCATATCCAAGTAAGGCTTAAGCATCTATTTATATAAGCAAGTTAGTGAATTGTGCTAGGAAAACGCCTATTCCTAGGTCATTTTCTGGCTACCATGAAAGGCTAGCATGAATGGACGACTCTGAACTCTTACTCCTTCCGGAGGTTAGGAGTTCTTTAGACAAAATGGATGGCCAATCGAAATTGTCCGTGGGATGAAGGACACATACATTCAATGCATTCGAAGTTGTCCTACATGCTGAATTCTCGTATTTCTACCTATAGATTCATCATTAGCAGACCCTTGGGTGATTAGTTACTCATGGATGATGTGGAGTGGGGAAATTTAGGTTGATTAAGGATGATTGACAGTACTGAAATGTAAGCAAAGAAGGACAGAAAGCGAAATCAAAGCTTGCAAAGTTGTAAATGATTCCTCTATTAAGTAAGATTCAAAGCTTAATGTGCAAAGACTGTAAGACAGTAAAGACTAAACAGATGAAAACGAAGAGAAATAATGTAGCCAACAGAAACAAACGACAACAATAGTAGAGACAAATGGAAGACAGAAAGCAGTAGAAAGCAGTGTAAATGTGTGCGTAAAGCTCCTCGCCGCAAGCGCCTCGGATGAAGGGGAAGGTTAGCGTTGTTTGGGGATGAATCCAATCATAAGAGAAGAAGGATCTTATTGTAGGATCTAATGGCAACACTAGAGGGGGGGTGAATAGAGTTGTCTAGCAATTTTAAATTTTAAACGTTAAGCCACTCAAGCAACAAAGAAAACGAATCAAAGCAAGTCTATATCATGCAATCTAAGAGATTAAAATAATTAAAACAAAAATTGAAATGCAGAAAAATAAAAGTAAGGAAGAGAGGACACCGAGAATTTATAGTGGTTCGGCGAACTGCCTACTCCACTCCCCAAGACTCCTTCTTAGGTATTTCACTAAGAGATCCTCTTGCGGGTGAGAACCAAACCGAAAACGACCCTCTTTATTTTTGTTTTCACCTAGGCTAAAGAGAAACCCGTGATCCTTTTTACTGGTTCAGGATCCAACCAATTTCTTTTTCACACAACCCAAGGTGTACCCACACCTTAATACAAAACCCGAGAAAATAAAACTTACAACGAATTACCTCTAAAAAGATAAAATATTACAGATGAAAGACAAACGCTCTAAAATTTCTCACAAATGTAGGATGATCAAGTTTAGGAGTATGTGAGAGATTTGCAAGTTGAATTCGATTTTGAGAGAAAAAGATCAAAAATGATTTTGCTAGGATTTTTTTCTTGGAAATTGCTCACCTTTCAAAAATGAGAATGGCTACCATTTTAAAAAGAAAATGTTCAAATCTAGCCATTAGATTTAGGGTAAGATGAATGTAGGGTGGAGATTGAAAGATGGGAAAGGAATAGATTTTTGAATTTTGAATTTGAGATATAGGAAAGGAATTAATTTCATTTTGAATTTAGAATTTGAGAGATAGGAAACGAATTAATTTTTGAATTAATTTTTCTTAATTTCAAAAATTTAGTCGCCTCTGCCATGTGTCCACCTTTGGATGGTCCACGTTTGTCATGATCACTCGATCCTTCTTTTGTCTTTGAGCTCTGATTCGAACCATTCAAAATGCGTTGGAATCGTCTTTCTGAACTCTACAGAATAGATACTTTGAAACACTAAAAATGTGAGTACAAAAATTGAGTTTGTTATCATCAAAATATGTAGTTTGATTGAAGCCATAAAGCTAACAATCTCCCCCTTTTTGATGATGACAAACAACACAATAACACATATAATCTCACAAATATTCTCCCCCTTTTGTTATCAACAAAAAGATCAAGCAGATAATTTAGCTCCCTCTTAATAAAAAAATACATATTAGAAAAAAAATGCTCCCCTCAAATAAACCATAAAACAATTTGCTCCCCCTATCAAACATAATTATGCAATTAAATGCGAATAATGCCGAGTGCAAGTCTATTCTTACAAAAAGTTTCTTCATTTAAGGCTTTAGTAAGAATATCTGCTACTTGTTTTTCTGTATGGACATAATTAAGCACAATATTTCCATTTTGCACATGTTCTCTCAGAAAATGATGTCTAATGTCTATATGCTTTGTTCTAGAATGCTGAATAGGATTTTTGGTCAAATTAATTGAACTAGTATTATCACAAAAGATAGGAACTTGTTCAAAATTCAAACCAAAATCATGCAAAGTTTGTTTCATCCATAAAACTTGAGCACAACAACTGGCAACAGCAATATATTCAGCCTCAGTAGTAGATAATGCAACAGAGTTTTGCTTTTTACTATACCAAGAGACTAGAGAGCTTCCCAAAAATTGGCAAGTTCCACTAGTACTCTTCCTATCAGTTAAACTACCAGCAAAATCAGCATCAGAATAAGCAATTAAATCTAATGATGCATTCTTAGGATACCATAAACCCAAGTCAATAGTACCAAGCAAATATTTAAAAATTCTTTTTACAGCATACAGGTGTGATTCTTTAGGACAAGATTGAAATCTAGCACACATGCATACACTAAACATAATATATGGCCTACTTGCAGTTAAGTAAAGTAAGGATCCGATCATACCTCTATAAGCTTTAATATCTATGTTTTTACCTTTTTCGTCCTTATCAAGCTTTGTAGTAGTACTCATCGGTGTCTTTGAAATTTTTGCATTGTCGAACTTAAACCTTTTGAGTAGATCTCTTGTGTACTTTTCTTGATTAATGAAAATTCCCTCTTCAACTTGTTTGATTTGAAGCCAAAGGAAGAACTTAAGTTCTCCCATCATGCTCATTTCAAACTCACTGTGCATACACTTAGAGAATTCTTCACATAGAGAAGGGTTAGTGGCACCAAATAAAATATCATCAACATAAATTTGCACTAACAAAATATCATTTTCTTTGGTTTTAATAAAAAGAGTAGTGTCAATAACTCCCATTTTAAAACCATTATCAAGCAAAAATTTACTCAAACGATCATACCAAGCTCTAGGAGCTTGTTTAAGACCATAAAGAGCTTTATTTAATTTAAAAACATGATTTGGATTTTCGAAGCTTTCAAAACCAGAAGGTTGTTCAACATAAACTTCCTCCAATATAAAACCATTTAAAAAAGCACTTTTCACATCCATTTGAAATAAAGTAAATTTTTTATGAGATGCAAATGCAAGCAACATTCTAATTGATTCAAGTCTAGCAACAGGAGCAAAAGTTTCCTCATAATCTATTCCTTCTTCCTGACTATATCCTTGTGCAACTAACCTAGCTTTATTTCTAACAATATTACCAGACTCATCCATTTTATTTCTAAATATCCATTTAGTACCTATAACAGGATGATCACAAGGACGAGGGACTAATTCCCATACACTATTTCTTTCGAACTGGTTTAACTCATCTTGCATAGCAATTAACCAAAACTCATCAGATTCAGCATCTTTAAAAGACTTTGGTTCAAATTGAGACACAAAAGCAACATTATTTATTGCATTTAAGGAAGAGCGAGTTCTTACCCCTTGAGATACATCACCTATAATTAACTGTTGAGGATGGTGAGTGGAAAATCTCCAATCCTGAGGGAGGGTTTCCTTTGGCTCTTTCTGAGTCTCACTTGCTACTACTTCTGAGTCCTTATCTTTGATGATTATATCTTCAAAAGGCTTTTCTAATTCATCACTAACAGAAGCTTTATTAAAAGCAACATGTGTTTCATCAAAAACAACATTCATGGATTCTTCAACTACAAGAGTTCTTTTATTAAAAACTCTATATGCTTTACTACATATCGAATATCCTAAAAATATGCCAATGTCAGTTTTTGATTCAAACTTTCCAAGTTTCCCTTTGTCTTTCAAAATGAAACATTTGCAACCAAAGACCTTGAAATAATTGATATTTGGGGTATTATTATTAAAAATCTCATAAGGAGTTTTATTCAAAATATGTCTTATTAAAACTCGATTCATCACATAGGAGGCAGTATTAACGGCTTCAGCCCAAAAGTATTTTGGTAAATTATATTCATTTAACATGGAGGTAGCTAATTCTTGTAAAGACCGATTTTTCCTTTCTACAACACCATTTTGTTGAGGTGTTCTTGGAGAGGAAAAATCATGAGAAATACCATTTTCATCACAAAAAATTTCAAAAGAAGCATTTTCAAATTCTCCTCCATGATCACTTCTAATTTTTGAAATCATAAAACCTTTTTCATTTTGAATTCTTTTTGAAAAAGTAATAAAAGATTTTATGGCTTCATCCTTGTGAGATAAAAATAAAACCCAAGTAAATCTTGAAAAATCATCAACTATAACAAAAGCATAATGTTTTCCACTTAGACTTGCAACTCTAGTAGGTCCAAAAAGATCCATATGTAATAGTTGCAAAGGCCTAGAGGTAGAAACTATTTTCTTTGGTTTATAAGAAGACTTAGTTTGTTTACCCATTTGACAAGCATCACAAACTTTATCTTTTTCAAAGTTTAATTTTGGAAGACCTCTAACAAGGGATTTCTTAGAAATATTTGAAATTAAATGCATGCTAGCATGTCCTAATCTTCTATGCCACAACCATGAATCATCATGCAAAACAGACAAACATTTATCATCAATAATAGGATAATCAATCAAATCTATAGTGTAAACATTTTTATCTCTATTTCCTTCAAACAATATTTTCTTATCACATGCATTTTCAATTATGCAATTTTTATCACTAAAAATTACCTTATAGCCTTTATCACATAATTGACTAATGCTCAACAGATCATGTTTTAAACCATCAACAAGCAAAACATTTTCAATTAACAAATTCGAACCATTACCTATGTTACCTTTGCCAATAATCTTACCCTTTTTATTATCGCCGAAGGTAACGTATCCTCCATCTTTCTTTTCTAGGTATGTAAATTTTGTGTGGTCCCCAGTCATGTGTTTTGAACATCCACTGTCCAAGTACCACTTGTTCTTTATCGATCTCAAGCATACCTAAACACACAAATCTAAAGATGTAACCTTTGGTACCCAAATTTGTTTGGGTCCTTGGGGGTTAGTTAACAAAAATTTAGGAATCCATTTCTTTTTATTTTCATTCATAGCATTGAATTTCCTCAAATTACATGCATAAGCTTTATGACCTTGTTTTCCACATGCATGACAAATAACTGAAGATATGGAGCTTTCTTTGACAAAGTAATTAGTAAATTTCTTTTGTTTTTGGTGAGGTTTGTAACCTAAACCACTTTTATCAAAGACGCCTTGTTGCTTACCCATCATGATATCTAAGTTTTTCTTTCCATTTGTAAACTTTAAAAGAGTAGATGATATATCTTCATTTTTCTCTACTAATACTTTATACTCTTCTTTTAAAGCATGCAAATTTGACTTAGATAAAACAAGCTCTTTTCTTAATGTCTCATTTTTCTCTTTTAGATTATCTAGCTCAATGAATAAGTCATTGTTCTCATGAGCTAATCTAGTATTTTTCTTCCTAAGAGACATATATTTGCAACCTACTTTTTCAAATTCATTTTTAATTTCATTATAAGCATCAAAAAGCTCATCAAAAGTAAGGTTTTCAGGACTTACCTCGTCTTCGTCGTCTTCATCTCCAAAAGCCATAAAACATAGGTTAGCTACTTCTTCCTCGCTTTCAGAGTCACTCTCATCACTTTCATCCCACGTAGCTTTCATGGCCTTCTTGTTCTTCTTTGAAAATGATTTTCTTTGAGGACAATCATACTTTACATGCCCAGGCTTTTTGCACTCATAACAGATGATGGAGTCCCTATTTCTCTTTTCTCCTTTGTCATCTTGACTATAGTTCTTCTTGGAGAAGTTTCTTTTCCGGAAATGCTTCTTGAACTTCCTTGTTAGGTAGGCAAATTCTTCATCATTTAATTCATCTTCGCTTTCAAAGTCTTCTTGGATGACAGTAGACTTTAATGCCAAGCTTTTCTTCTTTTTGACGTCATCTTCCATATTGCCCTTCATAATTATCTCATGTGTCATGAGAGATCCGATGAGCTCCTCCAATTTAAGTGTTGAAAGGTCCTTAGCTTCTTGAATCGCCGTCACTTTAGCTTCCCAGCTTTTAGGCAACGACCTGAGAATCTTCCTCACGTTTTCAGATGTAGTATATATTTTTCCTAATCCCTTCAAAGCATTCACAATATTTGTAAATTTCGTAAACATTTTAGAAATGGATTCATTAGCATTCATTTTAAATAATTCATAGTTATGAACAAGCATGCTAATTTTTGACTCTTTTACTTGATTAGTTCCTTCATGAGTTACTTCAAGCATATCCCATATTTCTTTAGCAGTATTACATGCAGAGACTCGATTAAACTCATCCGAGCACAAAGCACAAAATAGATTATTCATGGCTCTAGCATTTATAGATAATTTCTTTTTATCTTCATCATTTAGCTCATTTTCTTCCTTAGGCACATCCTTATTAGCAACTATCTTGGTTGGAATTAAAGGACCATTAGAAATAATTTCCCATAAATTGTAATCAATAGAAATTAAATAAATTCTCATTCTTGTTTTCCACCAAGCATAATTATTTCCATCAAAGAGAGGTGGTCTTGTGGTAGATTGACCCTCAGTAAACCCATTCACTCCAATATTTGCCATAAGCTCAAGAAAATTTGATTTTGTCAACTTTTCTCAAATAAATAGAAAATTTCAGATTTAAAAAAAATGTTTTTTTTTTTTTTTTTTAAATATGAAAAATGAAATTATTCAACACTTTAAATCAAAGACCGAGCAACCCGCTCTGATACCAATTGTAGGATCTAATGGCAACACTAGAGGGGGGGTGAATAGAGTTGTCTAGCAATTTTAAATTTTAAACGTTAAGCCACTCAAGCAACAAAGAACACGAATCAAAGCAAGTCTATATCATGCAATCTAAAAGATTAAAATAATTAAAACAAAAATTGAAATGCAGAAAAATAAAAGTAAGGAAGAGAGGACACCGAGAATTTATAGTGGTTCGGCGAATTGCCTACTCCACTCCCCAAGACTCCTTCTTGGGTATTTCACTAAGAGATCCTCTTGCGGGTGAGAACCAAACTGAAAACGACCCTCTTTATTTTTGTTTTCACCTAGGCTAAAGAGAAACCCGTGATCCTTTTTACTGGTTCAGGATCCAACCAATTTCTTTTTCACACAACCCAAGGTGTACCCACACCTTAATACAAAACCCGAGAAAATAAAACTTACAACGAATTACCTCTAAAAAGATAAAATATTACAGATGAAAGACAAACGCTCTAATATTTCTCACAAATGTAGGATGATCAAGTTTAGGAGTATGTGAGAGATTTGCAAGTTGAATTCGATTTTGAGAGCAAAAGATCAAAAATGATTTTGCTAGGATTTTTTTCTTGGAAATTGCTCACCTTTCAAAAATGAGAATGGCTACCATTTTAAAAAGAAAATGTTCAAATCTAGCCATTAGATTTAGGGTAAGATGAATGTAGGGTGGAGATTGAAAGATGGGAAAGGAATGGATTTTTGAATTTTGAATTTGAGATATAGGAAAGGAATTAATTTCATTTTGAATTTAGAATTTGAGAGATAGGAAAGGAATGAATTTTTGAATTAATTTTTCTTAATTTCAAAAATTTAGTCGCCTCTGCCATGTGTCCACCTTTGGATGGTCCACGTTTTTCATGATCACTCGATCCTTCTTTTGTCTTTGAGCTCTGATTCGAACCATTCAAAATGCGTTGGAATCGTCTTTCTGAACTCTACATAATAGATACTTTGAAACACTAAAAATGTGAGTACAAAAATTGAGTTTGTTATCATCAAAATATGTAGTTTGATTGAAGCCATAAAGCTAACAGGATCTTCTCTTCTTCCTCTCAGATTATCGGTGCCAAAAGCTGATTCCTTCACTCCAACAAACGGGATAGAAAATGGAGAGAAACTGCTTTGAGATGGAGAGTTCTACGCTTCCAAGCTTGTTGTTCTCCTTCCCCTTGACCTCCTTTTATAGCTCTTTGCAGGTACTCTTCAGTCAAGGAGAACCATCCATTCTGAACGACGTCCCACCACGTGGCAGTAGGGGAGAAATTGGGCGGCTGAAAGATCGCAACAAAACGGCAGACGGTTGGAACAACTTAACATTTGCAGCTTAAACATTGCGGAGACAACAATGTTTCAGCAATTTTCCTGCAATGCACAATTTCAACTCTTTTAACTTTGTTTTTTATTCCTTTTTGTTCCTTTTACAAATAAATCCTAATTTAGCTTCATTCCTTGATTTCTCATCTTTAAGCACGTATTAAACTAAATTCTAACAAAAACGCTTAAGAGTTTACACAATTCCATGGTAAATAAGTCCCTAAATTAAATACTTTTGGAGATGTAACACACCCCCAAACTTAAGTTATTGCTCGTCCTCGAGCAATATAAGGGCTTACTTGGGCTGCTATTATTCTATCTGACTACTTGCTGACTTCCCTAAGCTCACTATCTGTGGCATGGCTGTCCTGTGACACTCTTCTAGGTTCAACGAACTCCACGTTTTGCTTATTCTGGTTTCTCTTGCCTTTAAAACCTATTGCCTTTTATAAATTTTCTACAACTGATTTATCTGCCTAAGTCATTAGGTGCATTGTGCAGTTATCCCTAAGTTTTCAAGTTCTTCCTAGTTTTATCCCAGACTCAGTACATGCTTCTAATGTTTTTCTTTTAAGCTACCTAGGATTCCTTAGAGTCATGCCAGTCTTAGTACACACGAGTGACAGTAGCACATTTCATAGAACAACCTAAACCCTGGCATCACTACATTGGATATACACTCATCTCCCTTAACACACCTTCAAGCTATAGCCCTGTGCTTAGCAAACTAAGGATCAGAGTTCATTCATACAGGACACCTAAGCACTTAGGCTATAACTTGTAGGCATACATTCTTCTTCCTTAGCTTTTCCTTTTTCTTTTCTTTTTCTTGTAGAGTCTCTCCTTATGGTTTGCCTTTTGATGCAGTGCCACTTGTGGGTTACATAAATGGCCCTGATTACTCAGCATCCTCAAGAGAGACACTACTCTTTATTCTTTTGTTTTTCATTTTTTTTCTTTTCATGTTTTTTTCCAAAGAAGAAGAATGTTTATGTTTAAAGAGGGAGAGAGGAATGTTCCTAGGCCTAGAGGCAGGATTTTTGTAAAAACAACAAGGTAAGGGCTTATAGAGGTGCATGCTGAGCAATAACTGAAGCTAAATTTAAACGAACAAAGGTGTACTATGACACTCATCCAGCATGCTTAACAGATAGATCACATATTGAAGTCAGTAAAGCAGCCAAATATCGAAATTTAAACAGAAAACAGCCCATCAAAAATTCATTGAACAACATGGGAAAACTAACAAAAATTGCGGACACCGCAAGGAATTCGCAATAACCCTATAGAGCAAATTTAGCTGTGATCAAAGCTCCTAGCATGCTATATTCAGACATCAACAACTACACAAAACAACAAAACTAACTAAGCTAACTACTCAGATAACATCAATCGAATCTAAACTACTCTAAACAAAAAAATTAACAATTAACAGATCATTGATTGGATTAACAATAAGGGTAAAAATTCACAGAAAAGCAGGTATTTTCTTTTTTTTCTTAAGAGGGATCAGAAAACTCCCTCGAATGCCGTCAAGCTGGCATTCAATCATCCTGGTCCTCGTCTCTTTTCTCCTTTGGAGGCGCCCATGGCTTCAGCAGATCAGCAGGGAAGGTGGGGAATATGCATCCCAGTTGCTCAGCCACATCCTTATCCCTCGCTTGCGCATACTCAGCCCACTGAGCCATCTTGTGCTGCAGATCCATCAGGCATGCCATGGACAGTGACTGTGCAGCAGCCAGGTCGTCCATCTCAAATTCTATATTGCCCCGCCTTCTCATCCTCAAGATTGTGGGCAGCTCCAGATGGCCTGTGTAAGCCAATTGCCTCTCACCCTTCTCCATTGGCACACATGCATGTAACACAGTTTAGTTATAGTGTTTGGGAAAAATAATTGGCCCTTACCTTTCTTTGAGCAGTCAATGATGGAGGCGACAATGACTTCCCCAACATCAATGGTGAGTCCCCGCATGATGGCATACAGCAGCAGTGATTGCTCCTGGTTGATAGTCGTTTCGTGGGTCACAGGGGAGATACGTCTGCGCACAAGAGAGAACCAGACGGCCGCCTTGTCTCGCAGGGTTGCACTCATCAGGGTGTGCTTCCCATTCCGTGAGACCGCCCAGGCTGCCTCAGGTTTGCCGATTGTGTGCAAGGCCTCTTCTAAGACTGCCTCAGATGGCGAGTCAACGATCTTGGCATACTCAGAATATGTATGCCCTTTTAAAGCATAGGCCTCATTGATGGCATTGGCAGAGAAGTCGATTTCTACCCCCCTCACTGTTGATAGGCACGCTTCAGGGTGTGTGAGATTGGCGTAGAAATCGTACACCATATCAGGATATGCTGGGATTGGAGGCCTGCAGAGTTCCTCCCAGCCGTGGTTGATGATCCCTGCGCGCAAGAATTGTGGCAGGTCCGCCAATGCTACAAGGAATCCTCGCTCGTGGAGGAGTTCCTTCTTCATCAATTCGAGGCCCTTGGCCTCAGCTTCTTGTGAAACATACCTCGCAGCTCGAGGTTCGTCTTCTGGGTACATCTTTCTTTTCCCTTTTTCTTTTGCTTTGGCCGATTCAGAGGCCTCAATCTTCATCTTCTTTAAAAAAGGTTCAGCTCCAACCTTCTTCTTCTTGGCTCGTTTGGAAGACTTCGGCCGCTTGCCCTTGACAATCACTAGGGCCCTCTTCTTGTGCCGTGCCTTGGAGGCCAGATGCTGGAGGTAATCCCCCAGTGTCTCGTCCATGGAGTCCTTGCTTCCCCCCTCCACAGGGCTGTCAAGACTGACATCCCGTAAGGGGGAAAACACTTCTTCTTCCTCCACCGGCTCTTCGCTTGGCACCGAATCTTGGTGCTCTTCAGGTGGGGCTTCAGTCGCCAGTGTCTGTGGAGAAGGTTCAGGGCTCTGCCTGGCCGTCTCATATGATGGACGGCCACTCCCTCGGCTCTCCTCGCTAGGAGTCTTCCTCACCCTAATCGACGAATCATCCATCGCGATTCCCCACTTCCTTTTCTTGGGTGTTCCAACCGGATCAGAGGGGTGATAACACTCTAAAAGTGCTAATATTTAGCTCCTAAGTCTTGTAAATTAGGATAATTATTTGGGTTTAATTGATATATTTTGTATAATTTAATTGTTAAGGGGTAAATCGGGCATTTGCGTAAATTAAGAGCTTAAATGAATATTTTAGAGCGTTTTATTAATTAACGGTTTTGAGTGATTATACTACATTAATTAAATAATCTAATTATAACTCAAAACTGATTAATGGCTTAATGGTGCAGGGCATGCCAAGACAATGGTGGTGCCCGTCTCAAATCTTGGTAGAAGCAACATTTTCCTTCATTTTGTAAAAGTCAACAGCACCAGTCAACGGTCAACGGTCAACAGTCAACACCCCGCGCGCCCAAGCCTCGCCCGCCAGCGCCTCGCCCCTCGCTCGCGTCCCGCGCCTCGCCCCGCACGCCCGCGCGCGCCCAGCTTGTCCTCGCGCGCGCCTCGCCTCGCCTAGCTCAGCGCCCGCGCGCCCTATCCGTGACTGTAAATGACCGTCATTAAAACTCAGCAGAAGCCCGTCATTAGAAGTCAACAAAAATGCCCGATTTTGTAAATTTTCCAGAGAGCTCAGCGCCTAGGCGCTGACTTATGGCGCCTAGGCGCCAGTTTGACGCAAAAATGGGTATTTAAGTCCGTTTTTGCTGATTTTAGGTTATTCTCTCCCAATTTCTTCCGCCCCCATTTGTTGTAGAGCTCAAATCTTGAGCCAAAACACATTTCTTACCCATTCTAATACATTGGAGTTGATTTCTTGTTGATTTCTCTTGATTTTCACAACGGGCAACTAAGGTAAGTGCTCTAATTCGAGTTTAGGGGTTGTCTTGATGCTTAGGGAGGGTTTATATGAATTTCTTGCTTGGTTTTGTTAATTTCTTGCATCTCTTGATCTGTATTAAGAACGAATAACTTGCCTTTCCGATTAGGAGTGACGTCCATAATTAGTTACGCATGCTTAGTTGGCTATTATTGATTTTTGACAAACTTCAATACTTAGTAGCGAAAGTCTAACTCGTGGCTAATCAATTCGAGCCTAAGTGACAGTTGGGGGTAGGAGTTGATTAACGTTTTCACGGCGGGCTTAAGACTAAGAGATAAATCGAATTAGTTCTAGGATTAATTCGTCTCAATGATACCCGTTACTGTTTGTTAATTGGTTTAAGCGTCATGAACTTAGATTAATTGGGAAGCATGTTTAATTAGAATTTACGCCTCTAATTATTTCTTTGGGGTGCTTCGGACCCGTTTGGGACGAAGCATTTTGTGTGCATGAAATAGAACAACTTTGCGTATTAGAATCCCTATGAACTAAGCGCATCAAGATAAATCCCGACACTCGAATTAGGAGCACGTGTTACATTCAATTGTTTTTCGCTCTTTACTTTTCGCAATTATTTTTCCGTTAGCTTAGTTTAGTTTTAATTAACTCCCCCTTTATTTGCTTTTGAGTTTTAGTTAAAAGACAAATAGAAATTAGCTAGGAGAAAATAACTTAGCTTCCCTGTGGTTCGACACCCGTTACCACTAGCTGCAAAGCTTAGTAGTTTCGGTATTATAAATGTTATTTTGGCAAGCCTCGACAGCTTGAAATTGGAGTACCCCAAAAGTGCTCCACCAAAATTGGCGCCGTTGCCGGGGAACCATTTAATTTCTCTTAGTTAAATTTTAGTTGTCTAAAAAAAAAAAAAAAAAAAATGTATGCTTCCGAGGGATCCCTCTCTGATAAAGTTAGTGAATTGAAAGCTCAAATGTCTGAATTAATTGTTTCGCTTAAATCAACTGTTGAGGATTGTCAGGCATACAACAGAGCTCGAGAGGAAAGTCAAGCTCGCACAGGTTTGTTATTGGAACAAATGGTTTCGCAAATGGCCACTACTAACTTTGAATTGCAGAAGGCAGCAACCATATTCCATCAAGAACAAGCTCAGCCTCAAGAAGACCCCCGGGAAGACTCATGCCCCGAGTACATTCCTTCGATGTCTGACGAACAAGGGGAGGCTGAGTTTAGTCCCGAGGAATATCCTGAGGAGACTGACGATGCGAATGAGCTGAGTGGAGCTGAGACTTCTCCAGGATTGAAGTTCTGGGCGGAATTTCTCGCCTGTGATGAAGAAGATCTCAGAGAATTCTTAGAGGTAAGTAATTCTCCACCTGTTGATTTCGATTCAGAGCATGAATTTTGTATTGAAAATTTATTTGAAGAATCATGCATGGATGAGCTTGAGCATATTTCTGATGTTGAAGATATTTTCGGAAATCTTTTCACTGATGAGTTAGAACCAGCATGCTATGAAAATATTGTTGTGATGGATGAGGAAGTGGCAATTGTGCCTTTAGATTATTTATCTCCTTGTGTTGTGCCTCGTGATAATTCATGTAATCTAGGAGATTTATCTTGCATGCCCCCTTCCATCTGTGCTTCAGTTAATGTTGGTTGCCTCGAGAATTTCGATGTGATCCCTTCCCATATCGAGTCTTTTAATTCTGTTGAGTCAGTTGAGTCTGCTTTTATTTTGTTTGAGTCTGTTGAGTCTTTTATTTTTCCATATATCAAAAATACCAAAAAAATAACAACTCTGTCCGGCTGCCTCCAAAAGTCGAAGAGCTTGCTTCTCTTAGCAGGTTTTATTGATTCAAGAAAGAAGGGGCCGAAGAAGTACGAGAATTTTTACGTACCCTGACAGAGTGGAGGACACGTCGAGCATAACGACGTTAAAAATTTGCGCTTCTTGGGAGGCAACCCATGAGTATTTCAATTTTTGTCTTTACTTTTAGTTTTTATTTTCGTAGCTTAGCTTTTTCTTGTTTTCTTAGGTAATAAGTGAGAGATGACATGCATTTCGGATATATTTTGAAGACAAGGTTGCGCATCCCTACTCACCGATCCCGCAAAAATTCAGGGGAGCTTCCTGTTCCCTTTGATTTTTGTCATTTTAATTGTTTATCTGTGGGATTAGATGCATTGAGGACAATGCAGTCTTTTAGGTGGGGGGTAGAGTTTAGTTTTGGACTTCTTTATAGTGTTTGTGCATGGATGCTCTGATTTTGAGATGTATGAGAATCTGAATGCATGTTGTCCGATGAGGACTGTCTGTGATTTACTCGTGAATACTCCATATTTGTGCATTTCGAATAAACCATGAGTTGTATGCATATTTTGAGCTTATTTTAAAATTTTTCCGAATACTCTCTACATTCATCGAGCACATAGCCATCTTACTCTTGGTTTTGATAGGCTTAGAGTTATTTTATTTGATCTGAAAATTTGTTGTCACCTCGAAAGGTATATTTAGGGAGGCTTGATGTGTTAGAATTAGTAATAACTCATTTGATTTAAGCAAAGCTTTATGCCTAAAAAATTTCAATTTTCTGTGAGTAAAAAGCATGAAAAATGTTCTTTCTTGAGGTGTTCCTCCTTCTTGTGTTGCCCGTGTAATCAGGGGCGGTCGTGTAACTCACGGTTGCCACTGCATGAAAGGGTGACTAATTGAAGTGAACACTTGTCCTTAAAAACGTGAAGTGAATTAAGCTTGACGTGTTAGGCTCTCTCGAAAGAAGAAAAATAAAAAGAAAAGGGTACAAAGTACCAAGGAAAAGAAGAAAAGAATTGGGCCAATTGTTTTGTTGCTCTTTCCGACCCGTTAAGCCAATAGACTGTTCTCAACGCTAGAAGTAGGGGGAAAACGAGTCTTAAGATCGATTAAAGGAATTCCGGGTCTATAAGAGCTAGAGAAGGAGAAGCTAAGCACACACACACGTGAGAGAGTAGGATTTAAAATTTTGAAATGTTCTTAACTTATGCATACACTTGTTTGTTTTTCCGTTAGCATTAATATCTTGTGTTCACGAGTTTTGAGATTTGAGTCGTCCCCATGCAAGTGGTTTCTTATAAGATAAATCAAAGTACACCTTGCTCGAGGACTAGCAAGATTTAGGTTGGGGGTATTTAATTTTGGTAGTGAACTTTTGTACGTTCACAAATTTTGGGTTGTCGAGACCCGCCAAAATGAAATTTATAAACCCGAATGCACCGAGCAATTTGGAGCTAAGTGGTAACGGGGTCGATCCACAGGGAGTGATCAATAATCCTAAATTAATTGAACTAAATTTGCAATGATAAAATGGGGGATTTTGTTTGGGAAAACAAAGTAACAAAAACAGAATTTAAGCTAACGGAAAATAAGGGAAAAACAGTGGCGAAAACTGAATTTAAGCTAACGGAAAATAAAACGGGAAGTATGAAATTGACGAATTCGATTGATTAGCAAGTGTCGGGATTGATCTAATGTATTTCGGTTCATTGATTAACATGTGAATTAGCCGAGACGTTTCATGCACACAAAATGTTATGTCCCAAACGGGTCCAAAACATCCCAATGAATTAATTAGGTGAGTGCAATCCTAATTAAACATGCCCACTAATTAATCTAAGTTCATGACTCTTAAATTAATTAACGAACAGTAACGGGTATCATTGAGACGAACTAATCCTAAAACTAATTCGATTTATCTCTTAGTCTTAAGCCCGCCGTGAGAACGTTAATCAATTCCTATCCCCAACGTCACTTGGGTTCGAATTGATTAGCCACGAGCTAGACTTTCGCTACTAAGTATTGAGGTTTGTCAAAAATCAATATTAGCCCACTAAGCATGCGTAACTAATTATGGACGTCACTCCTAATCGGAAAGGCAAGTTAGTCGTTCTTAATACTTTCCAAGGGATGCAAGAAATTCATTCATTCATGCTAAACATATTCAATTAAGCTTAAACCTCACCTAATACAAAAGTAATCAATCCCTAAACTTAACTAATCAACCACTAACCTCTAGCTATCCATGGAGATGAAGTTTGCCCAAGCATTCATGGAGGTTGTCTCCTTCATACAACCCAAAAATGGGTAAAAACAAGAAAAAGAGAGAGAAAAACGGCAATCCCGAGGGGGAAAAGAATAGGATAATGACCTAAAATCGGAAAATGGGTATTTATACCCATTTTCGCGTCAGAATAGCGCCTAGGCGCCATAAGTCAGCGCCTAGGCGCCGCGGGCGCGCGCGCACAGATTCCGGACAGCGCCTAGGCGCTGAGCTCTCTGGAAAAAATTATAAAATCAAGAATTTCTTTGACTTTTAAGGACGGGCATTTTTGGGACTTTTAATGACGGTCAAATACAGTCATGGCTAGGGTGAGCGCGCGGACACGGGCGTGGGCAGGCGAGCGCGCGCGGGTGTTGGCGTGTGGCGCGCGCGGGCGTCGGCGCGGACACGAGCGCTGGGCAGGCGAGCGCGCGCGGGTGTTGGCGTGCGGGACTTACGATGACGGTCGGCGGAGCGGGCGCGGGGCGCGCAGGCGTGGGCGAGGCGCGCGCGGACACGGGCGCTGTGGCGATGGCGCGCGCGCGCGGGCGTGCGGGCGTGCGGGCGTCTGGGCTGCTGCTGGTGCTGGGCGCCGGCGCCTGGGCGCTGACCTCTCGGGTCTAAACCCCATTTTGGGTCATTTTTGCTCCCGAACTTTGTTTGGCCTATCTTTTTGACCCGAACACTTCCCGAAACCTCTTAAATGACCGATTTAGCCCTGAAATTCATAATTTGACTTCCCGAGCTCTTTGCCACGAAATACCTAAAATAAGTAGATTTAATTGAATTAAGCATGGCATTTAGCTAGAATTAAGTCTATAGTTATAGCTCTATTTTAGAGCTATCAAAATACCCCCGACCTAAATCTTGCTAGTCCTCGAGCAAGGCTATTCTTAAATTATCACCACAGAACTAAATTTTGCATGCTATCGACTCAAACCTCAATGCTTCAAAGATCAAGGCATTTACTTAACAAGAAAGCAATTAATCGCATGCACTAATTGAGAACCTTTCGAAAATCTAACCGTTACTCCCCTACGTGCGTGTGTGTTCAGCAAACATATTCTAGCTCTCATAGACTCGGAAAAACTTTATGCAACCTTACATCACGTTTTCCCCCTACTTCTAGCAATACAGAACAGTCTACGGCTTTTCAACAATCAAGAGAGTAACAAATTAAAAGGCCTATTTCTTTTTCTTTTGAACTTGCTAAATTTTTACTTTTTTTTTTTTCTTTCTTTTTCTCCTCCAAGAGAGCCTAACATGTCAAGCTTGCCTTCGTTCCAGCTTACCTGCAATTCCATTGCACAATGTATCTGACTACGGGCAAGCTTCACATTTTTAAGGACTAATGCTCACTTCTTAGTCGCGATTCTAAGAAGGAGGAGCATCTCATGAGCTTTTATTTTCATGCTTGCTTTTTTTTTACTAGGCAATAGCTTCGCTACAATTCAATTAACCTATTACAACCTATCATGCATCAAGCCTTCCCTAGGGGTGCCTTTCGGGGTGACAACATGATTTCGGGCTAAATAAAGCAATTCTAAGCCTACAGAGTCCAGAATAAGATGCTACGTGCTCGATAGATGCAAGGAAGCAACGACAAAAATTTTAAAATTTTTCGAAAAATGCTCAATTAACGCATATAATCTCATGCTTCTCCTATTATGCAACTACGAAGATTTTAAAAGCACATCTTAGATTGTCCTCATCGAACAACATGTAAATTCAGACTACGACACTTCAAATTCAGAGAAAACCCATGCTCGATAACTACGCAGAAGTCCACAGACAAACCACCCCCAAGCTTAGAGAGATGCATTGTCCTCAATGCATCAACCATCAGATAAAGCAATAAACGAGCAAAATAAGGGAACACGAGAACTTCCCTGATCTTTGCAAGGTTGGCGGAGAGAGAGCGCTATCTTTTCTTCCCAATTTAAGGTCCATAAGCCGGGCAATCTCCTTATTCTCCAAAGAAAAACGAAACAAAAAAAACAAGCAAGTATTAAAAACTAAACTACTTAAAGTAATCAACTAAAACAAACAGAAATAACAGTTCAAACTCGGGTGCCTCCGAGAAGCGCAAATTTTTAAAGTCGATTGCTCGACTGTTTTCTCGGACTCCACTCATCCATAGTCCAACATCTTGGAAGATACTCCATCCATCTTCCTATATCCATCCTTCCTGCCAAAGTCCACAGAAAAGAATTTCCTAGGCTTCTCCTGCACACTAACAACATCAATCCCAAACAATGCATTCACAGTATCGACATTCACATTCCCATCAGGTTCATCAGTTAATGCATTGATAGCTCTAAAATAGAGCTATAATTATAGCCTTAAATCTAGCTAAATGCCATGCTTAATTTAGTTAAATTGCCTTATTATAGGTGTTTTCGTGGCGAAGAGCTCGGGAAGTCCATTTATGATTTTCCGGGCTAAAACGGTCATTTAAGAGGTTTCGGGAAGTGTTCGGGTCAAAAAGATAGGCCAAACGAAGCTCGGGAGCAGAAACGACCCAAAATGGGGCTTAGACTTGAGAGGGCAGCGCCCATCGGAGCCAGACGCCCACGCCCGCGCACGCCCGCGCGCACGCCCGCGCCCAGACCGCCCATGTCCGCGCGCGCCTCGTCTCGCCCGCGCCCAGACCGCGCGCGCGCGCGCTCCGCCCACGCCCGTGTCCGCCGACGCCCGCGCGCGCTCCCCGCCCGTCATTGAAAGTCCGCGCGCGTCGCTCGCCCTCGCCCGGTCCGTGTCCGAGCGCCCGCGCGCGTCGCTCGCCCGCCTCAGCGCCCGAGCGCCCGTCATCGTAGGTCGCCCGCGCGCGCCGCTCGGCCGCTCGCCCACGCCTCGCCTCGCCCCAGCCGCGCGCACCCTTCCCTGACGCAAAATACCCGTCATCTAAAGTCCTGAAGCCCGTCCTTAAAAGTTAAGAAATTCCCATTTTTGTAAATTTTTCCAGAGGGCTCAGCGCCTAGGCGCTGTCTCGATTCTGTGCGCGCGCCCCCGCGGCGCCTAGGCGCTGACTTATGGCGCCTAGGCGCTAGTCTGACGCAGAAATGGGTATTTAACTCCGTTTTTGCTGTTTTTAGGTCATTCTTTCCCATTCTCTCTCAATTTCTTCCGCCCCCATTTGTTGTAGAGCTCAAATCTTGAGCCAAAACACATTTATTACCCATTCTAATACATTATCTTGTTGATTTCTCTTGATTTTCACAACGGGCAACTAAGGTAAGTGCTCTAATTTGGGTCTAGGGTTTGTGTTGTTGATGTATTAGGTGAGATCTGAACTTTTTATCATCTTCTTGGCTTGTTCTAGCATTCAATTCATCTCTAGCATCGTTCTTAATGTCCAGCATGATTTTCTTAATGATTGACACCCGTTTAGTTAATTGTGTGTTGGTTAGATTAAAGATTCATGACTTAGCGATCGCACTTCATGTTTTGAGTAATTTAATATAGCATTCTGAATTAAATGTGGCCACATTTGTTTGGGTTGTTGATAAAATATAGAGATTGAATAAAATCGAGTCCCATTGTTAGAGATTTCATCAATGGGCTCGTCGCATGAATACCCGTCGCTCGCGACTAATCCTAATTTGGGAGAGCGATCGCCCCTAAGTTAGAATTATTAGCGAAGCATAGTCTAGAGTCGTCACCTCTTTTCTAATTAATTGGGATTATTAGTTCTAATTAAAGCATGGGAGCACTTGTTTTAATTGGGTCTTTTAATGTGCGTGAGTGTTAACAAAAACCGGCTAAGTATATTTTGTGTCTATGATCCGAACTACATCAACAACCAATCTCGACACTCAAATTAGGAGCACGTGTTCCGTTTATTTTCCTCGCATTTATTTTTCTCGCATTTTATTTTATTTTTCCGTTAGCTATTTTTCTGTTTTAGTCTAATTCTCCGTTAGCGTTTTCCCCCTTTATTTTACTGGTTTACTTTGAGTTTTATTTAAAGCAAATAGAAGTTAATTAAGAGAAAATAGTTTTGGTTCCTTGTGGTTCGACACCCGACTACCACTAGCTGCAAAGCTCTGTAGTATCGGATTTATAAATGTTATTTTGGCGGGTCTCGACAACCCTAACATTAGAGAAATTTTATTAAGTTAAGAAAATCTCTTTGCCAAAATTGGCGCCGTTGCCGGGGAACCAATTAGATTCTCTTAGTTAAATTTTATTTGTTTAAAAACCACAAAAATATTTTCCTTTTCTTGTGTTCTCTTGTTTTAGTATGGCAGGTGATCGCTTGGAAGATTGGGTGATAGCTTCAAGGCGTGAAGCTGAAGAGATCACTCTTGATTTCGAGAGGGGATGCAGCGAGCTTGATTGTCTAGAGGAAGCAAATGTTTCCTGGAGAGATGAGGGGTTTAGAAGGACATTGAGGGCAGTAAAAGGATTTCCGAGTCAAATGCGCAAGCTGTTCTCCGAGGTTTGGTGGACATCAATCAGTGAAACGCAGGCAAGAGCAAAATGTTGTGTTTGCTCGGCTGGGGGTCATACCTCCTACACATGTCCTGAGTCGCCACAAACCGGCCTTCTTGAAACCTACCCCGCCCAAGAGGTCCCCGAGCTTCTAAAACAATTTCCTCTGCGCAACGACCTTAGTGTTGAAAGAATGAGAGAGCAGATTGATTCTATGCTCGAGGAATTGCACCCAGATCGCAAGGAAGAACTTGAGCGTGGTCCGCCATGCGAGGATGAGATTAGTGAGATTAAGGAAGATGTCGAGCCTAGTCCCGCGGAGGATGTTCAGGTGATAGAGTTTGAGGCTGACAAGCCTCTATCTGTTTTATTTCCTGTTAAATCCTCTATTGATGCATGCTTTCTTCCTTTTTCTCCTAAGTCTGTCGAGTCTTTTATTTTTGTTGAGTCAGTTGAGTCTCCTTTTATTTTATTTCAGTCTGTTGAGTCTTTATTTTTCCCAAATATGAAAAATACCAAAAAAATAACAACTCTGTCCGGCTGCCTTCAAAAGTCGAAGAGCTTGCTTCTCTTAGCAGGTTTTATTGATTCAAGGAAGAAGGGGCCGAAGAAATACGAGAATTTCTATGTACCCTGATAGAGTGGAAGACACGTCGAGCATAACGACGTTAAAAATTTGCGCTTCTTGGGAGGCAACCCATGAGTATTTCAATTTTTGTCTTTACTTTTAGTTTCTATTTTCCTATCTTAGTTTTTTCTTGCTTTCTTAGGTAATAAGCGAGAGATGAATTGCATTTTGGATCTGTTTTGGAGACGAGGTTGCGCATCCCTACTCACCGATCCCGAAAAAATTCAGGGGAGGTTCCTGTTCCCTTTAATTTTTGACGTTTTCATTGTTTATCTGTGGGATTAGATGCATTGAGGACAATGCAATCTTTTAGGTGGGGGGTAGAATGTATAGTTGGACTTCGTTGTAGTTCTTGAGCATGTAATACTTTAATTTTGAGATGTTTAGGAATCTGAATGCATGTTGTCCGATGAGGACTTTCTGTGATTTGTTTGTAAATACTCCATAGTTGTGCATTGTGAGAAAGCCATGAGAATGTATGCATAGTTTGAGCATATTTTAAAATTTTTTCGATTATTCCCCTACATTCACTGAGCACGTAGACCTCTTACTCTTAGTTCTGTATGTTGGGTTTTATGTCCTAAAACTCGTAGTTTGTAAACTGTATGAATGTATATATATTATATTTCAATAAAGTTGTTATTAAATTTTAGTGAATTGTGTTTGTATTAACCTATACCAATAACTAACACCCATGGCTATAGTATGAGTACTTGAACTTCATGTGTGACATGAATGTGAATCAAGTTCAAGTAGACAGCCAAAATGGTCTATAGTATAGGGATAAGGCTGGGTACCTTATCCTGGGGACACTATTGGACGCGGCTCACTTTGTATAGTACAAAACGATGTGATTCGAATCGTTTCATGTAGAGACATGTGAGTGAGGGCGTCCTGTGCAATGAGTTTGCACAAGACCGAACCAAGAATTAAAATCGCTCTTTCTTTATAACACCGTTTACTGTAAAGACCGATTTTTTCATTTGATGACTTAGGTAACTCGATCTCAATCCTGAGCTTACTATGAACTCCTGTTTATTTGACCTTATCCTTTGATTTGTACGGGTGATAGTGGCCAGATCGCCGACTCAATATGCCTACCATCTTGGGGATAAGATTGAATAAGTGGCTGGGGACATAGCTGTAGCAAGATTGGAATTCACTCCTACCCGCTTTAAGGGTTAGTAGAGAGGTTGTTCCCTTAAGTGCTGACTCCAGGTCTTGAACAATGGGCCCATCCTCTCCTGATCAGGGAGGAATCTGATTTGATGGTTGGACCACAAATCAATTGTTCATTAGAGGTGTCAGTGGTACTTAAGGAACAAGATATAATGCAAGGGTTAAACGGTATAAATGACCCGTTGTGATTATGAACGACCTGTGAAGGATCGACTTACTGATGATAGTTATATCAACAGGACACAATATATCTACAGTGAGGAGAGTGCAGCCCTTGGACTTTAGTGGAGTCTCCGGGGGTTAACGAATGTTGGTTAGTTCGGTTGAAAGAGTTTTGACCGGATAATCTCATATCGTTGGAGCTCATGATCTGTAGGTCCTTACGGTTCTCCTGGCTAGCTCGGATAAAGCCGTGAAACAGTATAAAAGAAAAGAAAAGAATTTGAATCGTTCAAATTCGGGTTTGTGGAAAAAGAATAGACATATTTAAATATGATTTAAATATGGACATATTTAAATATGATTTAAATATGAGATTGGTCTGAAAACATGAATAGGATTCATGTGCAAAAAGTCGGTTTTCGGAAAACCAGGTTTAATTATATTATTTAATTAATATTTGATATTGAATTAAATATATATATAAATTTTTATTAATTAAAAAGTTTAATTAATAAAATAATTATTATTATTTTTAATAATAATAATATATATATATACATGTGTCTTACATGCAAGCATGTAAGACACATGTAAGAAGGAAATTTATATACGTACAGATCAATCAAAAAAAAAAAAAAAAAAAAAAAAAAAAAAAAAAAAAAAAAAAAATTAAAAAGTGCTTAGTGCACTTTGGGTTCTTCAATTTGAATTGAGAATTCAAATTAAAGTTTCTCTCTCTATCTCTTCTTCTTCCTTCGGCAGCTCTCTGTAAAGAAGAAAAATTGTTTTTCTTCTGTGAGCTTCTTCCCTCTTTTTTTTTGTAAAAGGAGTCCCACTACTCCGTTTCTCGGCCTGAGGATAGCGGGATTACCGTGGGTGGTCCACGAACGTTTCGTGAGAAGGCTCGGTGAGCTCGTGAGGAGCTTCTGGCGGTGATTTTGGAGAATTACGAACGACAAGGGTATGTGTTCTAACTTCTCTTTTTCATCGCTTTTGCATGTTTCCGTTTTGTTTAAATTGATGAAATTAGAGTGTCCATGATCCAAATCGCTTCCGCTGCGTGCCATGAGCGCTCCATCAATTGGTATCAGAGCGTTTTTGGCCACTCAATTTCTATCAATTTAAGTTATTGTGGGTTTTATTTAGAAATTGTTTCTGAATGGAATTCTAAAGTGAATATCGATTTTGGCATAGTTTCTTTTTGAATTTCATTATTTGTAATTGCCCGAGATTGTATGGGCTTTAATGCATGCTAAAGAGTCTGTATTTTTAGAGTCATTAGAGTCCATATAGGGTTCTTTGTGAAAGAAGTTTCAGTTTGAAACTCGCCGAAATGTTCGGTGTAATTTCAAACTCGTTCTGGGCAATACGAGGAGAAATTCGAAGAAATTTTTGGCCGAAGCGTTCGGAGGAAGCAAGTTTGTCAAAGGCGGTGCGAAGAGTTCGAAGTCCGCTCAAGGCGTAGCTTGTTGTTCAAGCTTGTAATAAATTAGTTATTGCTTGCTAAATGCCAAAATCGATCCACTTTAGTATGTTTAATTAATTATGCATTGTGAATGTATGTTTTAATTAAATTCCATGTTTGTATGTGCATAACGTATGCCATATAGATTTAAAATCCCACCGTAGAAAGCATGCTTCATGCATTGAAAATATATTATAAGTGTTATAATATATCGTATGCATATTTGGCAATTCATGAGTTTTGATATAAAAGTTATATTAATTCATGAATTAGTTGTTGTTAGTTCAATAGAATAATTGATATAAGTGTTATATTAATTATGAAATTGAATCAACAACATAGGTTGTCCTAATTTTATGCACATGGTATATTATAAGTGTTATAATGTATTGGATGCATGTTAATTCATGAGTATTAATATAAGAGTTATATTAATTCATGAATTAGATGTTGTTTGCTTAATAGAATAATTGATATAAGTGTTATATTAATTATGAAATTAAACATCCAACATTAGATGCATTTTGTTTGTTATAAGTGTTATAATGTATAGGATGCATGCTTAATTCATGAGAATTGATATAAGTGTTATATTAATTTATGAATTAGGAGTTGTATATTTAAAAACATAATCGATATAATTGTTATATTAATTATGAAATTAAATATTCAACTTGTCATGCCTTAGTGTTGCATGTTTGAGAAGCATGTAGAAGTTTGTTGTAGTAAGTCTTAGTTTTGCAAAGCGTTGTAAAATTGGCATAGACTTTTAAAATCTATAACAAAGACAAAGGCATGCTCACTTAGGGTTGAATGTATCGTTCCGTTTCATTAGATGAATAGGTCGATATCTTGTAAATGCTAAGGTTACAAGAAACTCACCCGGGGACATCCTGTTCGAGGTTGGAGGTATTTAAGCTGAAGGTTTACGGAACACCTCCTACCTGGGGACCATCCGGTACTTGAGTAAAGTTAACCCGGCTTTATGAGCATGCGTGAGTGGTGTGAGGTAATAAAGTGTTTATCACCTAGACATCATAGGTAAAAGTTTGTTTTACCTAGACTTAGGCCTTATTGTCTTAGCCGGATAATGCCTGAGTAATTTCCCATTCCGTCTTAAAATACTTAGTAGAGGTGTTGAGAAGGTATATATGATATGTCCCTCTCCTCCTACGTTCTCTGTCAAGTTCACACCGTGAGAATTATGCTCGGCCTCGTGATGTCAATAGGGCATCCCCATTCGGATGGTATTTGCATAATTCAAGAGCAAGGTGAATGGAGAAAGTATTTATAGTAAGTGGGAGAAGGAAGTATGTCAATACATCCTGCGGTCTCCTCCATTGGATTGAACCGTGAGATTCCTATGTTCTGCCTGCTAGGTGCCCACAAGTGGTACCGATCCATTCGGAGGGCCGTTTCATAGAAATCGGAACATCTCAATCACCATTTATGGATAAAGAAACATAGAGCCATTCCCAACTTTGACATTTCCATTCGGTTGCATCGTTGGGGCCGCCCTATGAATTCTAAAAACGGAGGGTCACACTTACGAGATTTGCTAAGGAGTTAGTAAATCTTGACCAAACAGCGATAACTAAGATGCTATAGGAATATGAGATATTCTGGTATTAGCATTTAGTCAAGAATGTCTTGATTCAGTGAAGGAATGCTTGACTGCCCCTCGGTAGCGACCATTCTGACCCACTGAAGTATCGTTGCAGTTTAATAATGAGTTTTGGGTACATTATTATTCTTTGCTAAATTCTTGATTGGTGTGTAAATTAGGTTAAAACTTTTTCACTAATATTTATTCATTCTCTTTTCAGCATGTCTAGCTCTTTCATTCACTTACTAGCTTCCGATAAGTTAACCGGCGATAACTACGCGACCTGGAAATCGAACTTGAATACGATTCTTGTTCTAGATGATCTCAGGTTCGTCTTATCAGAGGATTGTCCTCCCCCTCCTAGCTCGGATGCGACTCGAACTGTTCGAGAAGCATATGATAGATGGACAAGGGCTAATGATAAAGCCCGAGTCTATATCTTAGCCAGCATATCTGATGTGTTAGCTAAGAAGCACGAGGATATGGTTTCTGCTAAAGAAATCATGTCTTCATTACAGGAGATGTTTGGACTTCCGTCCTCATCGGTCTGTCATGAAGCCCTCAAATTCGTTTACAACTCTCGCATGAAGGAGGGAACCTCTGTTAGGGAGCATGTCCTTAACATGATGGTCCACTTCAATGTGGCGGAAGTAAACGGAGCTATTATAAATGAGTCAAGTCAAGTAAGCTTTATCTTGGAATCTCTTCCGAAGAGTTTCCTTCAGTTCAGAACCAATTTGGTAATGAACAAGATAAAGTATAATTTGACTTCTCTCCTCAGCGAGCTACAGACCTATCAGTCCCTACAGACTTCTAAAGGAAAAGAGAAGGAGGCAAACGTTGTCACTTCTAGGAAATTCCAAAAGAGGTCGTCTTCAGGGAGTAGGTCTGAACTTTCTTCTATTAAGAATAAGAGTATTCAAAAGAAGAAGAAAGATAAAAGGAAGGGAAAAGCACCTGCTACTGCTAAGAGCAAGAATAAATCTACAGACAAAGGAAAATGTTTCCATTGTGGTGTAGATGGGCACTGGAAACGAAATTGCCCAAAGTATCTTGCAGAGAAAAAGGCTGAGAAAGAAAGACAAGGTAAATATGATTTACTTGTTGTTGAAACATGTTTAGTAGAACATGATTGTCATACCTGGATACTTGATTCAGGAGCTACTAACCATGTTTGTTCTTCTTTTCAGGAAACTAGTTCTTGGCAGCCACTTTCTCGCGGTGAGATAACTCTCAGAGTTGGAACTGGAGAGGTTGTCTCAGCTGAAGCAGTGGGAGCTGTAAAGTTGTTGTATAGAGATAGTTTCATTTTACTAGAAAATGTACTCCTGGTTCCTACCTTCCAGAGGAATCTTGTATCTATATCTTGTTTGTTAGAACAGTTGTATAAAGTATCTTTTGTTCATAATGAAGCGTTTATTACCAAAAGAGGTGTACGTATTTGTTCTGCGAAACTTGAAAACAACTTGTATGTGTTAAGACCAACCGAAGTCAAAGCTATTTTGAACACTGAAATGTTTAAAACAGCTGAGACTCAAACTAAAAGGCAGAAACTTTCTCCAAGTACTTATCTTTGGCACTTAAGACTAGGTCACATTAATCTCAATAGGATTGGGAGATTGGTTAAGAGTGGTCTGCTAAATCGTTTAGAGGACAACTCTTTACCGCCATGTGAGTCTTGTCTTGAGGGCAAAATGACCAAACGATCTTTTTCTGAAAAAGGTCATAGGTCCAAAGAACCTCTAGAAATCGTGCATTCGGATCTCTGCGGTCCTTTGAATGTCAAAGCACGAGGAGGGTATGAATATTTCATCAGTTTCGTTGATGATTATTCTAGGTACGGTTATCTTTATCTAATGCATCATAAGTCCGAAGCTCTTGAAAAGTTCAAAGAGTATAAGGGAGAGGTTGAGAACACATTAGGTAAATCGATAAAAACACTCCGATCAGATCGAGGTGGAGAGTGAATGGATTTAAGATTCCAGGACTATATGATAGAACATGGAATAATATCTCAACTCTCAGCGCCAGGAACACCACAGCAGAATGGTGTGTCCGAGAGGAGAAATAGAACCCTGTTAGACATGGTTCGATCTATGATGAGTTATGCTCATTTGCCTAGTTCGTTTTGGGGATATGCAGTAGAGACTGCAGTATATATTTTGAACATGGTTCCCTCTAAGAGTGTTTCTGAAACACCTTATGAGTTATGGAGAGGGCGTAAAGGTAGTTTACGTCACTTCAGAATTTGGGGGTGTCCGGCACATGTGCTAGTACCCAATCCAAAGAAGTTGGAACATCGTTCAAAATTGTGCCTATTTGTAGGTTACCCCAAGGAAACGAAAGGTGGTCTATTTTATGATCCTCATGAGAACAAGGTACTAGTATCGACTAATGCCACGTTCTTAGAGGAAGACCACATGAGAGATCATCAACCGTCGAGCAAAATTGTTTTGTCCGAACTTTCCAGGAAAGCTACAGACAGATCAACAAAGGTTGTTGATCAGGCTGGTCCTTCTCAAGAGTTGAGAAAACCTCGACGCAGTGGGAGGGATGTAAGACAGCCCGACCGCTACATCGGCTTGTCTGAAACTCAAGTCATCATACCTGATGATGGCGTTGAAGATCCATTGACCTTTAAACAGGCAATGAATGACACAGACAAGGACCAGTGGCTTAAAGCCATGGATCTCGAAATGGAGTCTATGTACTTCAATTCGGTCTGGGATCTTGTAGACCAACCAGATAGTGAAAGACCTATCGGTTGCAAGTGGATCTACAAGAGAAAACGAGACCAAGCCGGTAAGGTGCAAACCTTTAAGGCTCGACTTGTGGCAAAAGGTTATTCCCAAAGAGAAGGGGTGGACTATGAAGAAACCTTTTCTCCTGTTGCCATGTTAAAGTCGATTAGAATACTCTTATCCATTGCTACATTTTATGATTATGAAATCTGGCAAATGGATGTCAAGACTGCCTTTCTGAATGGTAATCTTGAGGAGAGTATCTATATGGCTCAACCAGAGGGATTCATACTTCAGGGTCAAGAGCAAAAGGTTTGCAAGCTTAATCGATCCATTTATGGGTTGAAGCAAGCATCTAGATCCTGGAATATAAGGTTTGATACGGCGATCAAATCTTATGGCTTTGAACAAAATATTGACGAACCTTGTGTTTACATAAAAGTAGTCAATACTGTTGTAGCTTTCTTAGTCTTGTACGTAGACGATATACTACTCATTGGGAATGATGTAGGGTTCCTAACTGACGTTAAGAATTGGCTAGCGACCCAATTCCAAATGAAAGATTTGGGAGAGGCTCAGTTTGTTCTAGGGATTCAGATCATAAGGGATCGTAAGAACAAAGTGCTAGCGCTGTCTCAAGCATCTTATATTGACAAGGTGTTGTCAAGATATTCGATGCAGAATTCCAAGAAAGGTTCGCTGCCTTTTAGGCATGGAATTCACTTGTCTAAGGAACAGTCTCCTAAGACATCTCAAGAGGTTGAGGATATGAGACGAATTCCCTATGCATCTGCAGTTGGTAGTCTCATGTACGCTATGTTGTGTACACGACCCGACATCTGCTATGCAGTAGGAATTGTCAGTAGGTTCCAGTCCAATCCAGGATATGATCACTGGACAGCCGTTAAACACGTCCTCAAGTATCTTAGGAGAACGAGAGACTATGTGCTTGTGTATGGCGCGAAGGATTTGATCCTTGCAGGATACACTGACTCTGATTTTCAGACTGATATAGATTCCAGGAAATCTACATCAGGATCAGTGTTCACTCTTAATGGAGGAGCAATAGTATGGAGGAGTATAAAGCAAGGTTGTATTGCTGACTCCACCATGGAAGCTGAGTATGTCGCAGCTTGCGAAGCAGCGAAGGAAGCTGTATGGCTTAGGAAGTTCTTGACAGATTTGGAAGTTGTTCCAAATATGAACTTGCCAATCACCCTTTATTGTTATAACAGTGGTGCAGTGGCAAATTCTAAAGAACCTAGACGCCATAAGCGTGGAAAGCATATTGAGCGGAAGTATCATCTCATCAGGGAGATAGTGCAACGAGGAGATGTGATCGTCACACAGGTAGCCTCAGAGCACAACATTGATGATCCGTTTACTAAGTCTCTCACGGCTAAAGTGTTTGAGAGACACCTACAAAGTATAGGGCTGCGAGCTGCTCAGTAGGACAGTGGGAGAAACTTTAGATATTTGATATTCTAGTTCTCTCGACCAGCATGTACTCCACTGACGTTTTAGTCCAAGTGGGAGTTTGTTGGGTTTTATGTCCTAAAACTCGTAGTTTGTAAACTGTATGAATGTATATATATTATATTTCAATAAAGTTGTTATTGAATTTTAGTGAATTGTGTTTGTATTAACCTATACCAATAACTAACACCCATGGCTATAGTATGAGTACTTGAACTTCATGTGTGACATGAATGTGAATCAAGTTCAAGTAGACAGCCAAAATGGTCTATAGTATAGGGATAAGGCTGGGTACCTTATCCTGGGGACACTATTGGACGCGGCTCACTTTGTATAGTACAAAACGATGTGATTCGAATCGTTTCATGTAGAGACATGTGAGTGAGGGCGTCCTGTGCAATGAGTTTGCACAAGACCGAACCAAGAATTAAAATCGCTCTTTCTTTATAACACCGTTTACTGTAAAGACCGATTTTTTCATTTGATGACTTAGGTAACTCGATCTTAATCCTGAGCTTACTATGAACTCCTGTTTATTTGACCTTATCCTTTGATTTGTACGGGTGAGAGTGGCCAGATCGCCGACTCAATATGCCTACCATCTTGGGGATAAGATTGAATAAGTGGCTGGGGACATAGCTGTAGCAAGATTGGAATTCACTCCTACCCGCTTTAAGGGTTAGTAGAGAGGTTGTTCCCTTAAGTGCTGACTCCAGGTCTTGAACAATGGGCCCATCCTCTCCTGATCAGGGAGGAATCTGATTTGATGGTTGGACCACAAATCAATTGTTCATTAGAGGTGTCAGTGGTACTTAAGGAACAAGATATAATGCAAGGGTTAAACGGTATAAATGACCCGTTGTGATTATGAACGACCTGTGAAGGATCGACTTACTGATGATAGTTATATCAACAGGACACAATATATCTACAGTGAGGAGAGTGCAGCCCTTGGACTTTAGTGGAGTCTCCGGGGGTTAACGAATGTTGGTTAGTTCGGTTGAAAGAGTTTTGACCGGATAATCTCATATCGTTGGAGCTCATGATCTGTAGGTCCTTACGGTTCTCCTGGCTAGCTCGGATAAAGCCGTGAAACAGTATAAAAGAAAAGAAAAGAATTTGAATCGTTCAAATTCGGGTTTGTGGAAAAAGAATAGACATATTTAAATATGATTTAAATATGGACATATTTAAATATGATTTAAATATGAGATTGGTCTGAAAACATGAATAGGATTCATGTGCAAAAAGTCGGTTTTCGGAAAACCGGGTTTAATTATATTATTTAAGTAATATTTGATATTGAATTAAATAATTTTAATTAAATATATATATAAATTTTTATTAATTAAAAAGTTTAATTAATAAAATAATTATTATTATTTTTAATAATAATATATATATATATATATATATATATATATATACATGTGTCTTACATGCAAGCATGTAAGACACATGTAAGAAGGAAATTTATATACGTACAGATCAATAAAAAAAAAAAAAAAAAAAAAAAAAAAAAAAAAAAGAAATTAAAAAGTGCTTAGTGCACTTTGGGTTCTTCAATTTGAATTGAGAATTCAAATTAAAGTTTCTCTCTCTATCTCTTCTTCTTCCTTCGGCAGCTCTCTGTAAAGAAGAAAAATTGTTTTTCTTCTGTGAGCTTCTTCCCTCTTTTCTTTTGTAAAAGGAGTCCCACTACTCCGTTTCTCGGCCTGAGGATAGCGGGATTACCGTGGGTGGTCCACGAACGTTTCGTGAGAAGGCTCGGTGAGCTCGTGAGGAGCTTCTGGCGGTGAATTTGGAGAATTACAAACGACAAGGGTATGTGTTCTAACTTCTCTTTTTCATCGCTTTTGCATGTTTCCGTTTTGTTTAAATTGATGAAATTAGAGTGTCCATGATCCAAATCGCTTCCGCTGCGTGCCATGAGCGCTCCATCACTGTAGGCTTAGAATAATTTTATTTGGTCTGAAACCTCGTTGTCACTCCGAAAGGTACCTTTAGGTAGGCTTGATGTGTTAGAATTTATAATGAATCATCTGTTTTAGCAAAGCTATATGCCTTTATAAAAAATGTTCATTGAGAGTAAGAGCATGTTTGAAATATTATTTGAGGTGCTCCTCCTTCTTGTGTTGCCCGTGTAACTAGGGGCGATCGTGTAACCCACGATTGCCACTGCATGAAAAGGCAACTAACGGAAGTGAGCACTAGTCCTTAAAAACGTGAAGCAAACTAAAAGCTTGACGTGTTAGGCTCTCAAGAAAAGAAAAGATGAAAAAAAAAAAAAATAGTTAGGCCTTTTGTTTTGTTATTCTTTCCGACATTGAAAAGCCATTAGACTGTTCTCATTGCCAAAAGTAGGGGGAAGATGAGTATTAGGATTGATTAAGGTGGTTCCGGGTCTATGGAAACTAGGATGGGAGGCGCTAATCACACACACACGTTAGGGAATAGGAGTTAATATTTTAAAATATTCACAATTTATGCATATGCTTGATTGTTTTCCGTTAGCATGATTATCTTGTTTTTGCAAGTATTGAGATTCGAGTCGTCACCATGCATGCTTATTTCTATGAGATAAATCTAAGTGTTCCTTGCTCGAGGACTAGCAAGATTCAGGTGGGGGTATTTTGATAGCTCTAAAATAGAGCTATAATTATAGCCTTAAATCTAGCTAAATGTCATGCTTAATTTAGTTAAATTGCCTTATTATAGGTGTTTTCGTGGCGAAGAGCTCGGGAAGTCCATTTATGATTTTCGGGGCTAAAACGGTCATTTAAGAGGTTTCGGGAAGTGTTCAGGTCAAAAAGATAGGCCAAACGGAGCTCGGGAGCAAAAACGACCCAAAATGGGGCTTAGACCCGAGAGGGCAGCGCCCAGGCGCCGGCGCCCAGCGCCAGGCGCCCATCGGAGCCAGACGCCCACGCCCGCGCCCAGACCGCCCATGTCCGCGCGCGCCTCGCCTCGCCCGCGCCCAGACCGCGCGCGCGCGCGCTCCGCCCACGCCCGTGTCCGCCAACGCCCGCGCGCGCTCCCCGCCCGTCATTGAAAGTCCGCGCGCGCGCCCGCGCGCGTCGCTCGCCCTCGTCCGGTCCGTGTCCGAGCGCCCGCGCGCGCCGCCTCGCCTCGCCCGCGCCCAGACCGCCGACGCCCGCGTGCGTCGCTCGCCCGCGCCCAGACCGCCGACGCCCGCGCGCGTCGCTCGCCCGCCTCAGCGCCCGTCATCGTAGGTCGCCCGCGCGCGCCGCTCGGCCGCTCGCCCACGCCTCGCCTCGCCCCAGCCGCACGCACCCTTCCCTGACGCAAAATACCCGTCATCTAATGTCCTGAAGCCCGTCCTTAAAAGTTAAGAAATTCCCATTTTTGTAAATTTTTCCAGAGGGCTCAGCGCCTAGGCGCTGTCTCGATTCTGTGCGCGCGCCCCCGCGGCGCCTAGGCGCTGACTTATGGCGCCTAGGCGCTAGTCTGACGCAAAAATGGGTATTTAACTCCGTTTTTGCTGTTTTTAGGTCATTCTTTCCCATTCTCTCTCAATTTCTTCCGCCCCCATTTGTTGTAGAGCTCAAATCTTGAGACAAAACACATTTATTACCCATTCTAATACATTATCTTGTTGATTTCTCTTGATTTTCACAACGGGAAACTAAGGTAAGTGCTCTAATTTGGGTCTAGGGTTTGTGTTGTTGATGTATTAGGTGAGATCTGAACTTTTTATCATCTTCTTGGCTTGTTCTAGCATTCAATTCATCTCTAGCATCGTTCTTAATGTCCAGCATGATTTTCTTAATGATTGACACCCGTTTAGTTAATTGTGTGTTGGTTAGATTAAAGATTCATGACTTAGCGATCGCACTTCATGTTTTGAGTAATTTAATATAGCATTCTGAATTAAATGTGGCCACATTTGTTTGGGTTGTTGATAAAATATAGAGATTGAATAAAATCGAGTCCCATTGTTAGAGATTTCATCAATGGGCTCGTCACATGAATACCCGTCGCTCGCGACTAACCCTAATTTGGGAGAGCGATCGCCCCTAAGTTAGAATTATTAGCGAAGCATAGTCTAGAGTCGTCACCTCTTTTCTAATTAATTGGGATTATTAGTTCTAATTAAAGCATGGGAGCACTTGTTTTAATTGGGTCTTTTAATGTGCGTGAGTGTTAACAAAAACCGGCTAAGTATATTTTGTGTCTATGATCCGAACTACATCAACAACCAATCTCGACACTCAAATTAGGAGCACGTGTTCCGTTTATTTTCCTCGCATTTATTTTTCTCGCATTTTATTTTATTTTTCCGTTAGCTATTTTTCTGTTTTAGTCTAATTCTCCGTTAGCGTTTTCCCCCTTTATTTTACTGGTTTACTTTGAGTTTTATTTAAAGCAAATAGAAGTTAATTAAGAGAAAATAGTTTTGGTTCCTTATGGTTCGACACCCGACTACCACTAGCTGCAAAGCTCTGTAGTATCGGATTTATAAATGTTATTTTGGCGGGTCTCGACAACCCTAACATTAGAGAAATTTTATTAAGTTAAGAAAATCTCTTTGCCATGCATCCATTTTAAACTCACTCTTATCCCCATCGAATTCAACAGATAAGACTCCTTTATCCACATCAATTTTAACCTTAGCAGTTTTCATGAAAGGACGTCCTAAAAGAATTGACGTGGGCATACGAGATGAGTTTTCATTCATTTCAAGCACATGAAAGTCAGCGGGGAAGTACATATTGTTAACCTTAACTAGAATATCTTCAACTTTTCCCATAGGATGCACAAATGATTTATCAGCCAGTTGTACTATAACACCAGATCTATGCATATATTTCAATTTAAGATCTTGAAAAACATCATAAGACATCACATTAACTGATGATCCTAGATCTAACATGGCATCATGAATCATTTTGTTCCCTAATATGCAAGGTAAAGTAAACTTACCTGGATCCTTGCATTTCGTTGGTAGAACAATGTTGGACATTCTTGAGTCGTTCAAGCTTTTCACTTCTTCTTCCGCCTTCATCTTCCTTTTGGAGGTGCACCAACTTTTAAGAAACCTTGAGTACTTAGGAATTTGCTTGATGGCTTCCTGTTGCGTGCTCAATGTGTTAAAATAGATAGGCAATAAGAGAGAGAGAGCACTCAGAACATGCAAGCATACATGATCTTATAGCAAGTAGTAAGTATTTTTTCATTCGTTTTCCCACAGAGATTTATTATAAGCTACTCGTGAAGTGTAAAGTTAAGAAAGAAGGGGTGGATTTGATGGGGTAGAATTGGTTTTAAATTGTCTATTTCCTACTGAATACGTAGAGGGTAGCAACATAAACAAGTACAAGGCAAAGTTAAACTCAAATGAAAAGAAACGAGATTAATAAACGAAGACAAAAACAGCTAGACAGAATTGAAACTTTAGCAGAATTGCGGAAACAGCAATTCTACCGCAATTTTAATAACAGCGAAAGTGTGTAAAATAGAGAAACAAGGGCTACTAACGACTCCTCTATAGGCTTTTTCATACGATTCTCAAGCATTGGATCAACTCACTATGCATCAAACTCACTCAATCTCATGTATCTTCCGATTCCATGCATTAGATTCTTTAGTTTACTCATATCCAAGTAAGGTCTTAAGCATCTTGTTAAAGCAGAAAGTTACGGTTTGTACTAGGAAAACGCCTATTCCTAGGTCGTTTTCTGGCTACCTTGAAAGGCTAGCATGAGTGTATGACTCTGAACTCTTACTCCTTCCAGAGGTTAGGAGTTCTTTGGACAAAATGGATGGCCAATCGAAATTGCCCGTGGGATGAAGCTTACATACAATCAATGCTTCGAGAGCTATCCTACATGCTTGGTTCACGTTTTTTAGCCTATAGAATTGTTGTCAGCATGCCCCTATGTGACTTAGTTACTCATGGATATAGGCAGAACAGAAATAAGGGATAAGATAGACATGCTTAGAAGGGAAATATGCTTAAAACAGCAAGGGAAAGCAGTAGAATGCAAAGGCAAGAAACTGTGAACTGAAGAATTGAGATTTGATTACTTGATTGTTTGACTGACAAAGGAAAGCTTTAAAGCAAATAACAGAAAGACAGAACACAACGAAATAGTCTAATCTAGCTTCTAGAAAAGGAACAGCAACAAGACAAAGCTGAAAAATGGAAATGAAGAGCAGAAAGCAGTAAAACAAGCTTGAATGTCTCGTCGCAACCGCCTCGGCTGAAGGGGGTGAAAGAATAGCTTTGCTTGGATGAATCCAATCGGGAGAGAAGATGAATCTTCTCTCCTTCCTATCAGATTGTCGATTCCAACAGCTGAGACTCTCACACCAACAGACGGCAAAGGAAAACAGGAGAAAAGATGGACTGCGAGAAGACTTCTACGCTTTCGGATGATGATTGAACCCTCGACTTTGACCCCTATTTATAGTAATCTGCAGGTGCATGTGGGCCAAGGAGAACCATCAATCTTCAACGTCGTACTTCAGAATGGATGGAGGAGAAAGAACGAATCCCTGAAATAACGGAATTTAACAGAAAAAGATCAGTCAACTTACGGTTTTTACTTGAAACATTGCGGTGTCCGCAATGTTTTCGCAATGCTGTCTCAATGCAGTTTTTTCATTCTTTTCCTTCGGTTTTCAACCCTTTCCTTTCCTATTGTACATAAGTCCTAATTTAGCTACCTTCTTCTAATTCTCATATTTAAGCATAGGTTTAGGCTAAATGCTATCAAAAACACCTAAGAGTGAACATCTTTCTAAGCTAATTAAGTCCTAAAAAGGTCACTTTTGGAGACGTAACACTTCCAAAAGGGGGATGTTCACCACAACCCTCTTAAAAGTCTCCAAGACTTCTTTTTCTTCCTCATCAACCTTAGGCTTTGGCTTAGCCAGCCTACTTGGGAATGGCGCAACTGGAACACAATTTTGCTTAGGCACAGGAGATTCCTCATCTTGGTCCTCTTCTTCAATGATCCTGGGACTCATCTGTTTTCTTGGATTGAGAGGCTTGGGCACATACTTTGGAACAACTGGAGGACTTTTCTTCCTTTCGCTCTCCAACGGGGCTGGAGGGTCCATCAATCTACTCGGGAATGGGGCTTTAGGCACATACACTCGAGTACAGGTGGGGTCAAAATTTATACCTTTCCATCTTGGCTCAGAAGTCTCCTCCACTGGTGTAGAGATTTCCTTCCCGCTTCTCAAGGTTATGGCGCACACTTGTTCACAAGTGTTCGCCATCGGTTGTTGCGGCGGTATCCGTGAGCACTGATCCTCCACCTTACTAAGCCTTTCATCTAGCCTCTTCATTACATCAGCCAGACCTCGCACTTGAGCTCCACAACTCTGGAACATGGCCGAAAATTTCCCCAAGTAAGAACTCACCATCTCCTCGACATTACGATCTACAACAGAAGATTGAGATTTTTGTAAGCCCTTGGCTACTATGAGAAGTGAGTCACTTACCTCGAGTACTTGGGCTTTGAGCTCCTTCAGTTCCTTTGAGAGACGGGTATTCTCTACTCCTCCACCACCATACTGCTGAAGGTTCCCGGCCATATTAGAGATCAGAATTCTGGCCTCGGCGGGCGTCTTATCAAGGAGAGATCCTCCACTAGCAGCATCGATCATCTGGCGGTCTCGAGGAAGCATACCATCGTAGAAATGCAGAATGAGGAGATGCTCAGCTATCTGGTGATTGGGATGGCTCCCGCACAGTCGGTTGTACCGCTCCCAACATTCGAATAAATTCTCCTCAGCTCCCTGCGTGATCCTACAGATTTGACTCCGGATTTCAGTGGCTTTTGAGGCAGGGAAGTACTTCTCTAAAACTAGGCCCTTCAGTCCGTTCCATGTCGTGACAGACCCAGATGGAAGACAATACAACCAGTCTTTTGCCTTTTCCTTCAAAGTGAAAGGAAAGGCCCTTAAGCACAGTTGGTCTTCAGTCACTCCTTGGGGCATCATCCCCGAACATACCAGATGGAATTCCTTAAGATGCTTCTGAGGATCCTCACCTGCATTACCACAAAAAGAAGGTAGTTGGTTAATTAATCCAGATTTTAATTGAAAATTACCTGGAACTACCGGATACACAATACACAATGGTTGGCGGTCTACGTCCGGTAATGCCAACTGCTTCATGGTCCTTTGATCCTCAAAATTAGCCTCAGCCTCCATCTCTTCCACTCTCCTCAAAATTTAAAATAAAACTGTACACAAAGACTTAAAAGAAACGGGTCATACTGTACAAGACGAATAAAAATAAACAGAAACCAAGAAAATAAAAATAAAAAGAAATAAAATAAAATAAAATTATTTACAAAAGAAAAAAAATAAAATAAAATAAAAACACAAAACAAATTAAATTCAATCAATCAAGATTATATTTTTACTCCCCGGCAACTGCGCCAATTTTGGTAGTGAACTTTTGTACGTTCACAAATTTCGGGTTGTCGAGACCCGCCAAAATGAAATTTATAAACCCGAATGCACCGAGCAATTTGGAGCTAAGTGGTAACGGGGTCGATCCACAGGGAGTGATCAATAATCCTAAATTAATTGAACCAAATTTGCAATGATAAAATGGGGGATTTTGTTTGGGAAAACAAAGTAACAAAAACAGAATTTAAGCTAACGGAAAATAAGGGAAAAACAGTGGCGAAAACTGAATTTAAGCTAACGGAAAATAAAACGGGATGTATGAAATTGACGAATTCGATTGATTAGCAAGTGTCGGGATTGATCTAATGTATTTCGGTTCATTGATTAACATGTGAATTAGCCGAGACGTTTCATGCACACAAAATGTTATGTCCCAAACGGGTCCAAAACATCCCAATGAATTAATTAGGTGAGTGCAATCCTAATTAAACATGCCCACTAATTAATCTAAGTTCATGACTCTTAAATTAATTAACGAACAGTAACGGGTATCATTGAGACGAACTAATCCTAAAACTAATTCGATTTATCTCTTAGTCTTAAGCCCGCCGTGAGAACGTTAATCAATTCCTATCCCCAACGTCACTTGGGTTCGAATTGATTAGCCACGAGCTAGACTTTCGCTACTAAGTATTGAGGTTTGTCAAAAATCAATATTAGCCCACTAAGCATGCGTAACTAATTATGGACGTCACTCCTAATCGGAAAGGCAAGTTAGTCGTTCTTAATACAGACCAAGGGATGCAAGAAATTCATTCATTCATGCTAAACATATTCAATTAAGCTTAAACCTCACCTAATACAAAAGTAATCAATCCCTAAACTTAACTAATCAACCACTAACCTCTAGCTATCCATGGAGATGAAGTTTGCCCAAGCATTCATGGAGGTTGTCTCCTTCATACAACCAAAAAATGGGTAAAAACCAGAAAAAGAGAGAGAAAAACGGCAATCCCGAGGGGGAAAAGAATAGGATAATGACCTAAAATCGGAAAATGGGTATTTATACCCATTTTCGCGTCAGAATAGCGCCTAGGCGCCATAAGTCAGCGCCTAGGCGCCGCGGGCGCGCGCGCACAGATTCCGGACAGCGCCTAGGCGCCATAAGTCAGCGCCTAGGCGCTGAGCTCTCTGGAAAAAATTATAAAATCAAGAATTTCTTTCACTTTTAAGGACGGGCATTTTTGGGACTTTTAATGACGGTCAAATACAGTCATGGCTAGGGTGAGCGCGCGGACACGTGCGTGGGCAGGCGAGCGCGCGCGGGTGTTGGCGTGTGGCGCGCGCGGGCGTCGGCGCGGACACGGGCGCTGGGCAGGCGAGCGCGCGCGGGCGTGGGCGCGGGCGGACGAGGACGCGCGGGCGGCGCGCGCGGGTGTTGGCGTGCGGCGCGCGCGGGACTTACGATGACGGGCGGCGGAGCGGGCGCGGGGCGCGCGGGCGTGGGCGAGGCGCGCGCGGGCGTGGGCGAGGCGCGCGCGGGCGTGGGCGAGGCGCGCGCGGACACGGGCGCTGGGGCGATGGCGCGCGCGCGCGCGTCTGGGCGCGCGGGCGTGCGGGCGTCTGGGCTGCTGCTGGTGCTTGGCGCCTGGGCGCTGGGCGCCGGCGCCTGGGCGCTGACCTCTCGGGTCTAAACCCCATTTTGGGTCGTTTTTGCTCCCGAACTTCGTTTGGCCTATCTTTTTTACCCGAACACTTCCCGAAACCTCTTAAATGACCGATTTAGCCCTGAAATTCATAATTTGACTTCCCGAGCTCTTTGCCACGAAATACCTAAAATAAGTAGATTTAATTGAATTAAGCATGGCATTTAGCTAGAATTAAGTCTATAATTATAGCTCTATTTTAGAGCTATCAAGGGGCCAGCAGGTACCTAAGTCGCCACCTTCCAATTCTTTCTTCGCACTGGTAGCTTCGGAGGCCGTGAGGGTTGCGCAGCATCGGCGTCTGCTAAGGAAAGCAGCGCCTCCTGGTAGAGCTACTTTTGGGGTACTCCAAATTCAAGTTGTCGAAGCTTGCCAAAATACAATTTATAAGCCTATTAACCAAAGCTTTGCAGCTAGTGGTAACAGGGTCGATCCACGGAGAAGGACGTGATTGAAATTAAATTGGAATTGAAATCAATTGATTAATTGGGTTTTTGTAACAGGGGGATGTTTAAACATGCAAATAAGATAAATAATCGCTAACGGAAAATTAAAAGAGAGAGATTGACGAGTGCACGGTTTGGAGATTTTCGGGATTTCTTTGTTAGACATTCTACGCTTATCATTTAATACAATCCTAAGGCTAACAGTTTGTAATACACGCGGTCAGTTACCACGACAAACGCCTAGTGTAACCGGCTCCATAGCAATTAATTAAATCAGAAGATCCAATTAAACATTATCTAAAGTTTCATTAGGGTGATCAGCCCCAAATTGACTCTAAACAGTCACTAGCATACCGCGACGGACATTCGACCACGTAATCAAATTGCTAACTGGCTACCCGCCAACGCTGAATGTAACCAACAACTATCATGCATGACTCGATACTCCGGTTTAATTCTATTGTTCTGTGTTACTAGTCGAATAGTGAGAGGCACGACATCGCTACTCTTTAACGCTAACATATGCTTGAAAACACGATTGTCAGACGGCGAAATCTAACATATGCATAGGATGAAGTAAGAACAATAAATGCATACAAATCAACAACCAAGTTGGAAATTAAAGGATGGATTATCAAAGCATAGAAATCTAACAAATTATCCCTCAAATTATCCCAAACCGTTCACAATACCTTAGCCGTCCATGGGACGGATTGTCACCATCGCTCCAACGGAGGCCATGGAAGTCATCTCTATCCTATTACAAGTTACAAGCTCCAAAACATGCCACAAATGGCGGAGCTAAGCTAATAAAATGGGGAAAAGCCGAGAGGAAGAAGATGAAGTGTGGAGGAATATCAAAAACTTGGCTGCAAAATCGTCTTGCAGCCCTTTAAAATCGTCGGAGCGTCGAGACGCTAGGGCAGCGTCGCGACGCTACGACCTAATTAATCCACGCGCGCCTCGCGATGGCGTCGAGACGCTAGGCGAGCGTCTCGACGTTAGCCCGATAATTTCCTCCGCGCGCCTCTTTCGGAGCGTCTCGACGCCGCAGCAGGGTCTCGACGCCGCAGCAGGGTCTCGACGCCAGGCAGCGTCGAGCAAGCGTCTCGACGCTGACTGCTCGACGCTTGCTCTCGGGTTTGGGCTGGAAAATTGCCTCTCCTAGGCAATTTTGATCCGATTCTTCTTGGATCAACTTGCCCTTTTCCCGATGCATTCCCGGGGTGTTAAAACACCGCTTAAGCTCCAAAACGGGTCCAATGGACGCACGAGCTCTTCTCCGCAAATCTCCTATAAACGAGATAAATAAACCAATTAAAAGCGGAATTTAGCTAGAATTAGGAAGTGAATAATAGCTCCAAAATGGAGTTATCACCTCCCTCGCAGCTTCTTCTGCATCAGGCGACGCTTTCTTGGGCGTGGAACGATCTGCTCGTGTCGACACCATTGCTGTTTCTTTGAGGTCTGAGTGTGGGAGATACAGTGCGAGAAGAAAGCTGAGTGTTTGAAGCTCCAATGGTCTGAGAAAACGTAGATGGCAGGGATCCCCCAACGACGGCTATTTGTACTCAAGTACTCTCCAACGACTCTTTTCTGTTGCAGACTCAGCAAATTCTCCGCCATTAATCCGCCTAGCCGTTACGATTTTTCTTGACTTGAGTTGCAAGATTCAGCAACCAAATCTCTAATTTAGCCAGATCTTCTTCGTGGATCTTCTCCCGACGATTCATCTCCTTCATTACCTCTTAAAGATCTCCCTTTAATATCCCCCTAATTAAAACAAAAATTCGTAATTAAAACAAAAAATAAACAATCAAAACACAATCTAAAAGTACTGAAAAACAAATCTAAGGCATAGCCTTCTAACGGATGAGCACAGTGGTCACTCATCCCCTCTCGATTCGTTTCTCAAGCTTCAGATAGGAGGAAGGCCGAGAGTGTCTGCACATCTCCTTCCTCATAGTAATGTTTGAGCCTCGCACCATTCACCATGAACGGTTGCCCTTGGTGTAAGTTCTGAATCTCAATAGCACCATGAACAAAAACGTTAGTTATCACAAAAGGACCTGACCATCTAGACTTAAGTTTGCCTGGAAATAACCTTAACCGTGAGTTGAATAATAAGACATGCTGCCCATTTTTAAAATCCTTAAACCTAAGTCTACTATCATGCCAAATCTTAGTTTTTTCTTTATACATTTTAGCATTTTCGTATGACATATGTCTTAGCTCATCTAACTCATGTAATTGCAGAGACCGCAAAGTTCCAGCATCGGTCACGCAATAATTTAGCTCTTTTAAGGCCAAAAAGGCTTTGATTTCTAATTCGAAGGGAAGATGACATGCTTTTCCATATACCAGCCTATAAGGAGACATACCTAAGGGTGTTTTATATGCAGTCCTATACGCCCAAAGTGCATCGTCTAGCTTAAAAGACCAGTCATTTCTATTAGGTTTAACCACTTTTTCAAGGATGTTCTTGATCTCCCTATTGGATATTTCAGCTTGTCCATTTGAGTGTGGGTGATAAGGGGTTGCTACTCTATGTCTAACATTGTATTTAGCTAATACCTTTTCCATAGCTTTATTTATAAACTGGGTTCCCTCAACACTAATTATAGCACGTGGTGTACCAAATCTTGTAAAAATATGCCTATTTAGAAACTTAATGAGTGTTTTGGCATCATTTGATGGACATGCAATGGCTTCTACCCATTTAGAAACGCAATCTACAGCTACGAGTGTATAGAGATTACCTGAAGATGGAGGGAATGGTCCCATGAAATCAATGCCCCATACATCAAAGAGTTCTGATAGCTCCAAATTAGAGCTATTATTTACTCCCTAATATTAGCTAAAACCATGCTCGATATTGATTAAAATGCCTTTTTGTAGGTAAACTCATGGTAGAGAGCTCGAGAGTCCGATGACGTGTTTTGGGGCTAAAAGATGCGTTTTAGAGCTTCATGGACGCATCAGAAGTGAAGGGGCTTGAAGAATTTAAGAAATGGCAAAATTTGCCATTGAAAGGCAAAATTTGGCCAACAAACCCGAGAGCAAGCGTTGAGCGGCAGCGTCGAGACGCTAGCTCAACGCTGCCCTAGCGTCTCGACGCCGCCCCGAGGATTTCCGGATTTTGACGCGCCCCAGCGTCGAGCGCGCGCGTCTCAACGCTCGCTCAACGCCGACAGCGTCGAGACGCTGTCCTAGCGTCTCGACGCTACCCCGTGCGCGCGCGCGCTGCCAACTTAGGGCACAGCGTCGAGACGCTGCCCTAGCGTCTCGACGCTCCGACGGCTTTAAAAGCCTTCTTCTCCGTTTTTTGCCGCACTTCTTCTTGGATTTTGGTTTTTCCACCATTGTTAGGCTCCGGTGGGAGCTCAAAACTTGTTATTCTTCCATTATACCTTCAATAAAACTCCAACATTAGCGATTTGGCTTGATTTGCACAACGGGGAGCTAAGGTAAGTGCTCTAATTTGAGGTTAGGGGTGAATTTTGATGCGATTTATGAGGGTTCGTTCTTAATTTTGTGACTTAGCATGACTGATTGGGCATTTATTTCGTCTAAGCATATCACACGAATGTGTTGGAATGATTTAGGACTAGGCACCCTTGATTTTCAGCATGTTTGATTGTTAAAGATTTATGATGCCGTGCCTCTCTTAATCGCCAAGTAACACGGATAAATCGAGCCATAGATAACATTGGATTCCAGTTCATCTTGGTTGCAATTTATCTTGATGAAATAAAACAATCGAAGTATCATATTAAATGTTGTGAATGTTGATTACTTCAGGGTTGCCGGGTAATCAATTAGCATTTAGGATGTTTAATTGAATGTTCGTCATAAAATGCTAGTTACTACTTTAGTTAATTTAGAGCTGATCAATCCGAGTTAGCTAATAGTACCGTTTAATTAGAATTGGAAAATTCTGATTAATATATATGAGGCCGGTTGCTTTAGGGCTTCCGGGCAACCGTTTATGTGTTTAATTATGCCTTGCTAAGTATGTTTGAATCCCAATGAATCGAGTCGCATCAAAGTAAACCCCGACCCTTAAAATTAGGAGCACGTGTTCCGTTTAATTTTCCACGCTTTACCTTTCGCATTTATTTTCCCGTTAGTTTACATTTCGTCAAACCCCCCTTTTATTTGCTTTTGAGTCATTGTTTTAAAAACAAATAGAAATTAGTTAAGAGGAAATAATTTAGGTTCCCTGTGGTTCGACACCCGACTACCACTAGCTGCAAAGCTCTGTTGTAGCGGAGTTATAAATGTATTTTGGCAAGCCTCGACAGCTTGAAATTGGAGTACCCCAAAAGTACCTCTACCAAGTTCCAACTCTAAGATATAAGTGAGAGGCATCTCATCCTTCCGACTAAGGTTACCTGTTCTTTGACACTCATTGCAGCTGTGTGCGTGGTCATGGGCATCTTTGAAGATCGTGGGCCAATAGTAGCCACTTTGGAACACCTTTGCAGCTGTCCTTTGGCCACCAAAATGTCCACCGTAAGGAGATGTGTGGCAGTGCTGCAACACTGACTTCGCCTCAGCAGCTGATACACACTTCCTCAGCAATCCGTCTGCACAAGTCTTGTAAAGTGTAGGATCGTCCCAGAAGAACTTCCTAGCTTCGTTTAGGAACCTCTTCTTTTCTTGCCCCCTTTGAAAGGTGGTAGTACCTGCGAGGCAAGGAAGTTAGCAATATCCGCAAACCAAGGTTCCTCATCGTTATCACGATGTGCCAACACAAAGACATGCTCATCAACAAAGGCATCAGAAATTGCTGGCTCAGCAATTATTTCGCAATTACTTCGCAATCTAGATAAATGGTCAGCAACTACATTCTCGCATCCTTTTTTATCTCTAATGTCTAAGTCAAACTCTTGCAACAATAATACCCATCTAATCAACCTAGGCTTAGCATCAGCCTTCCTCATTAGATATTTTAGTGCAGAGTGATCAGTGTACACAATTGTTCTAGTGCCTACAATGTAATTCCTAAACTTTTCACAAGCAAACACTACAACTAGCATTTCCTTCTCTGTGGTCGTGTAATTACATTGTGCTTCATTTAAAGTCTTACTTGCATAATATACCGGATGTTAGTTTATCTATTTTTTGTCCTAGCATAACCCCTACTGCATAGTCACTAGCATAACACATCATTTCAAACGGTAAATCCCAGTTTGGACCTACTATAATTGGTGCTTTGTCTAAGGCTTCCTTAAGCGTTGTCCATGCTAGGAAACATTCTTTTGAGAAGACAAATGGCTTGTTAAGCTATAGAAGCTCACACAAAGGTTTATAGATTTTTGAAAAGTTTTTAATGAATCTCCTATAGAAACCTGCATGACCTAGGAAACCTCTAATAGCCTTTACATTTTGAGGTTCCACTAGCTTCTCTATTATTTCTATTTTGGCCCTATCGACCTCTACTCCTGCTCTAGATACTCTATGTCCTAGGACTATCCCTTCTTCCACCATAAAGTGGCATTTCTCCCAATTTAGTGAAGGGAATGAACTCTTCATTCCCCGCAGCGGAAGCTTTTGGAATCGTTACTTTGGTTTACTTAGAATTAAACTAAAATACATGTTAAGCAAATATATTACCTTTGATGAACAATCATCTTCTTGTGTTCTTTTTTCCACGAGATCTTCCTCGCTATGACTCGAACACGGGATCAAGGCTTGTGGGAGCTCTTTGAAAGAATGAGAGAACAATTCTCTCTGCAGAGGGTGAGTAGTGTGTTTGGCCAACCTTTTGGCTAAACCTAAATGTCTTATTTATAATGAGGCTTTTAGGAATTAATTTTATTTTATAAAATACATTTTAATATCTAATATATTAAAATATGTATTTTATATTTATTTGAATCTTATTCAAATATTATAAAATTAATCTTTTATAATATACTTTAAACCAATTTGAATCACATTCAGATAACTTAAGTATATAGTTTTTAATATTAATGTATCATATACATAAACTATTTCCTTTAGTATTTAATGCATCAAATACAATAAATATATTTTACTCTTCTACATTTAATATATCAAATATATTAAATATTAATTTGAATATTTCAAATTTTCTTTCAACTAAATTGATCCTTTTAGTGTTACTATGAGCTAGCAAGGGGACCTTATGGACCTACAGATTTATAAGCTCCAATGATACAAAATTAATTAATTAAACTCATTAATTAATTGACTTTCATTCATTAACTCTAGGTCACTCCACTATAGGCATAGAGTTGCACTCTTATGCACTGTAAGACAAGTTGTGTCCATGGATATAACCATTACATGCAAGTCGATCCTTCACGAGTTGTTCGTAATTACAGCTGGGTCAAAAGTCCGTTTTACCCCTGTAATTACATCTTACACCTTAAGTACCACTGATTCTCTAATGAACAACTTGTTTATGATCCAACCATAAACCAAGTCCCTCTCGGGCCAGTGAGAGGGTGGGGCCCCATTGTTCAAGTCCCGAAATCAGCACTTAAAGGGAACTACTCATCTACTTTCCCTATATGGGAAGAAGTGAATTCCATCTTGTGAAACTTATGTTCCCAACTCCCTATTTGGTCAAGACCCCAAAATGGTAGGCTTATTGAATCGACTATAAAGGCCATTCTCACCCATACAAATCAAAGGACGAGCCCTCACAGGCAGGAGTTCATAACTCACTCAGGATTAAGATCGAGTCACATATGATCATCCTGTGAAATATCTTCTCAAATAACGGATTTATAAAGAGAGATTATATATTTCGTGGTCCAGTCTTATACAAGCTCATTGTATAGGATACCCCCACTCACATGTCTCTACATGAATGATTTGGATCAAATCATTTGTAACAATTACAAAGTGGGCCGTATCAATAGTGTTACCAGGATAAGGCACCCAACCTTATCCATATACTATAGACCCTTTAGGTTATTACTTGAACATGATCCTCCCGTATGTCAACTACATACAGTTCAAGATTACACTAATAACCTTGGATTTTATTTATATAATGAATATTATAAATTGCAAATATTAATAATAAAATAATTATCAAATAATTATTAATTAATTACGAGGCTTTAGGGCATAAATCCCAACATTTAGAACTAGGTTGGTCTCCTCACACCTAGTTAGGACTTGTCCTAAGTTTTCTAAACAGTTATTAAAATAATCACCAAAGACTGAGAAGTTATCCATAAATATTTCTATCATGGACTCATCTAAGTTAGAGAAAATGGCCAACATGCACCTTTGGAATGTTGCTGGTACATTGCATAAGGCAAATGGCATTCTGCGAAAAGCAAATGTTCCAAAGGGACATGTAAAGGTTGTTTTCTCCTAGTCCACAAGGTCTATGGTAATTTGGTTATATCCAAAATAACCATCTAAGAAGCAGTAATAGGCTCGACCAGCTACTCTATCTAACATCTGATCTATAAACGGTAAAGGAAAGTGATCTTTTTTGGTTTCTTTATTAAGTTTTCTGTAGTCCATACAGACTCTCCATCCTGTAACAGTTCTAGTTGGAATTAGTTCATTATTCTCATTAACTATTACAGTCATTCCACCCTTCTTAGGCACACATTGGATTGGACTCACCCATTGACTATTGGCTATAGGAAAAATTACACCTGCGTCTAACCATTTGATAATTTCTTTTTTTACTACCTCCTTCATAGAGGGGTTCAACCTACGCTGGTGATCTACCCTAGGTGTATGTTCCTCTTCCAACAATATTTTATACATGCAATAGGAAGGACTAATACCTCTTATATCAGCAATCGTCCATGCAATAGCTTTTTTATGTTGCTTAAGCAGCAATATTAGCGCAATTTCATGCTTTTACTCAGTTTGGACGAAATAATAACAGGCAAAGTATCTTCCTCTCCTAGATATGCATATTTAAGATGATCAGGCAATGGTTTTAATTCTAATAGAGGTGGATGTTCAATTGATGGTTTCAAAGGATTCGGGGTTCTCTCAGACAATTTATTAGTCATATAAACATGCTGAGGGTTGTCCATAGGTATATCCATTATTTCAGAAATGTTTAAATCAGTTACATCTACTTGTACATAGTTAGTGGCATGCTTAATTAACATTTCATGCTCAAGTTGTTCTTCCATAAGGGAATCAACTACATCTACTACATCTACATTTGCACAGGATTCAGAATCAGAGGGATACCTTAGAGCTTTAAATACACTAAATTTAACCTCCTCATCATGAACCCTCATGGTGAGCTCACCTTTCTGGACATCGATTAAAGCCCTACCTGTGGCTAGAAATGGTCTGTCCAATAAGATTGGTACCTCCTTGTCTGCCTCATAATCCAGAATCATGAAGTCTGCAAGAAAGATGAATTTGTCAACCTTAACAAGTATATCCTCAATTTTCCCCTCCGGGTATGCGATGGATCTGTCTGCAAGCTGCAAGGTGACAGTAGTAGGTCGTGCTTCTCCTATTCCAAGCTGCCGAAATAGAGACAAGGGCATGAGATTGATGCTGGCTCCCAGATCACACAGAGCTCTGCCCACGTGCTTGCCTCCCAACTCGACTAGTAAGGTGAAGGAACCAGGATCCTTCTCCTTCTTTGGTTGTTTGTTTTGAAGTATAGCACTACACTCCTCGGTGAGATTCACTGTTTCAAATTCACCAATAATTTTCTTGTTAGTAATTATATCTTTCAAGAATTTAACATAAGAAGGCATAGATTGCAAAACTTCCACAAATGGGATATTAACATGCACTTGTTTTAAAATTTATAAAAACTTATTAAAGTGCACTTCCTGTTCTTGTTTTTTCTTCAGCCTTCTAGGGAATGGAGGTGGTTGCACATATGTAGGCAATTCAGTTCGCCTAATGACAGGTGGAGGCCTTGGGATTTCCTCTAGTTCCTCTATGATAGGTTCCAGCCTCACCCTTGTTCTGCTTGGTGGTGATTGATCACGGTTGGGCAGAGAATCCAGTGGAGCACTAGACTCTTCATTCTCTACTCGCTTTGGTCCTTCTCTGTTGTTGATCACCAATGGTCGTCCACTACGAAGTTCAATGGCTTGAACTTGTTCTTTTCCATCCCTTCTTGGCACTTCAGTGTCTGCAGGCAATCTACCTTGGGGCCTATTTTTTAGTTCGTTGGCTAACTACCCTATTTGGTTTTCTAAGCTCCTAAGGGTGGCTTGCTGACTTTGTAGGGTGGCATCATTTTTTGCAATGTATTCTTTAAGCAAATTCTCTACTGATGATCCTATTGGTTGGTTATATTGCATTTGGTACATGGGTTGGTTATTTTGTTGAGTGAAACCAGGTGTTCCACTCGGTCTTGGTTGGTTTTGTGCTTGGTTAGTATTTTGTTGTCCACCCCAAGAAAGATTTGGGTGGTTCCTCCAACCAGGATTATAGGTGTTAGAATATGGATTGTTCCTAGCCTGCTGTTGACTTCCAACATAGCATACCGAGGCTGGATTCCCAGGGCAGAAATCATACAAGTGCCCTTCCCCATAGAATCCACAGATTAGTGTCTCACCTTGACTAGTTGATGTGCCCATTGAAACGGCTGCTGCGGTGTTGACACTTGGTTGAAGATTGGTTTGAGCCATTTGTTTGACTAGATTGGTCAGGGCATTGATTTGGCTACTCATTGCACTAAGTGCATCCTTGTCTTGAGCTCTCCTAGGCTCTACAGGATCGTCTGACCATCTACAATGGGAAGTTGAGATTTTCTCCAAAATCTCGTAGGCTTCAGTGTAGCTCTTTGAAAGCATGGAACCACCAGCTGAAGAATTCAACACTTGCCTTGTGCTGGGGTTGCATCCTTTAAAGAACACTTCTATTTGGATACACCATGGGATGCCATGCTGTGGACATTTACGCAATAGATCTTTGAATCTTGTCCAAGCTTCGTATAGTGATTCGTTTTCGGCTTGTTTGAACTTGATTATATCATCACGAAAGTTGGAATTCCTATCAGGTGGGAAGTATTTGACTAGGAATTTCTCAGCCAGATCTTTCCAATTGACAATCGATCCAGAGGGAAGGGAATTTAACCACGTTTTGGCCTTATCTCTTAATGAGTAGGGAAAGAGGTAAAGTCTTAAAGCTTCTTGGGAAACTCCAGGGATGAGGAAACTATCACTGACTCCAAGGAAATTTCTCAAATGGTTGTGGGGATCCTCGTTTTCCACTCCAAAGAATTGTCCAACTGTGGACAGCATTTGAAACATTACTGGCTTTAACTCGAATGAGTTGGCTGTAATCTCAGGGCGTATAATGCTCGGATTAAGCTCCTCAGGCTTGGGAACTAAGTATGAAAGGATGGCACTATCCTTATCATTCGCGATTTCGATGGGGTTGCGAATGGTAGGTGCTTGGTTTGGGGTTGCTCTATCCATTTCGGGTGGTTGGGATTGCGGTGACTCCGCGGAGTCAGCAATGTTTTGAGTTGCAGGTGGCTGTTTAAAGAGGCGTTTCTTAGCTTTGTTTCTGGCCCAAAGAAGCCTTTCAGGCTCAGGATTGAACTCTAGGTTGCTATTTTAATGCTCATTCATAAACTAGCTCGATGGTCCCTGTAAAAGAAATGAAAGAAGATTAGCTCCAATAGATATTAATGTGTTTTTTTTTTTCTAAAATAACAAACTTCGTGTTTACTAAACAAAATCCCCGGCAGCGGCGCCAAAAACTTATTGCGTGCTCAGTGTGTAAATAAAAATGCGATGTGAGAGCACTCAGAACATGCAAGCATACATGGTCTTGTAGCAAGTAATAAGTATTTTTTCATTCGATTTCCCACAGAGATTTATTCTTAGTTACTAACGAAGTGAGATGCTAAATTAGAAAGGGTGGTTTAAATGGGGTGAATTGGAGATCAATGTGCCTAACTACTGAAGAATATATGCGATATGCAAGCATAAACAAAAGCAAGTGAAGAGATTGACTTCAAATGTAGAGGAAAAAGAGTTGCGGAGAAAGCAATTGTATAGCAATTAATTCGCAAAAGTAAAAGACTGGAAAAATGGCTAAGGCAAAAACTGACTTAAGGCCAAATCGAGCATAGCTCAATTGGCATAAGGTTGTGCCCATGACTATGAGGTCATAGGTTCAATCCTCGCTTTAATTAAAATACCGTTGCAAAAAAAAAAAACTGACTTAAGGAATTGCGGAGACAACAATTGTATAGCAATTAATTTAGCAACGTTTTAAGGGTGAGATGGGGAAACAAGGTCAACTAACGACTGCTCTATAGGCTTTTTCATACGATTATTCAGCAGTAGCTCAACTTACCGTGCATCAATTTAACTTATTCTCATGCATCTCTCGATTACATGCATTAGATCCTTTAGTTCACTCATATCCAAGTAAGGCTTAAGCATCTATTTATATAAGCAAGTTAATGAATTGTGCTAGGAAAACGCCTATTCCTAGGTCATTTTCTGGCTACCATGAAAGGCTAGCATGAATGGACGACTCTGAAATCTTACTCCTTCCGGAGGTTAGGAGTTCTTTAGACAAAATGGATGGCCAATCGAAATTGTCCGTGGTATGAAGGACACATACATTCAATGCATTCGAAGCTGTCCTACATGCTGAATTCACGTATTTCTACCTATAGATTCATCATTAGCAGACCCTTAGGTGATTAGTTACTCATGGATGATGTGGAGTGGGGAAATTTAGGTTGATTAAGCATGATTGACAGTACTGAAATGTAAGCAAAGAAGGACAGAAAGCGAAATCAAAGCTTGCAAAGTTGTAAATGATTCCTCTATTAAGTAAGATTCAAAGCTTAATGTGCAAAGACTGTAAGACAGTAAAGACTAAACAGATGAAAACGAAGGGAAATAATGTAGCCAACAGAAACAAACGATAGCAACAGTAGAGACAAATGGAAGACAGAAAGCAGTAGAAAGCAGTGTAAATGTGTGCGTAAAGCTCCTCGCCGCAAGCGCCTCGGATGAAGGGGAAGGTTAGCGTTGTTTGGGGATGAATCCAATCAGAAGAGAAGACGGATCTTCTCTTCTTCCTCTCAGATTATCGGTGTGGTAGTGCGGATTTTTTGAATATCCACTTAAATTCCAAGCTGTCGAAGCTTGCCAAAATAAATTTATAAACCCGTAGCTTTTAGCTTTGCAGCTAGCGGTAACGGGGTCGAACCACAAAGAGGGAATAAAACTGAGAATTAATTGTTCGAGCTATGATCAAGTTAACTGGTGAAGTTTGTCACAAAAAGGGGGGATTTTATCATGCAAAGTAATGAAAAGTGCTAACGGAAAAATTATAAACTCGAGAATGAAGAGTGATGGATTTGAGGGATTTCGGGATCTTGCTAAGCGTTTTAACATTTATCATTTAATTCTAAAGTAAGGCTAATCGATAATGACATGCACGCGGTCGGTTACCCAGGACACCCTAAAGTAACCGGCTCCATATTAATTAATTAGACCACACAGTTCTAATTAAACATTGTTTAAGGTCTCGTTAGAGTGATCAACCCCAATTTGACTCTAAACAGTCACTAGCATACCGCGACGAACATTCGACTATGTAATCAAATTGCTAACTGGCTACCCGCCAACGCTGAATGTAACCAACAACTATCATGCATGACTCGATACTCTGATTTATTTTCATTGTTCTGTGTTACTAGTCGAATAGTGAGAGGCACGGCATCGCTACTCTTTAATGCTAACATAAGCTAGAAAACTCGATTGTCAGTCGGCGAAATCTAACGCATGCATAGGATGAAGTAAGAACAATAAATGCATACATAATCAAAGCCAAATCAGAACCATTAAGCAAAAATTATCAAAACATTAAAGACTTAGCAAGAATCCCTAATTAACCCAAATCCAAACACAAGTACCTTAGCCAACCATGGAGGTTTGAAGTCCCAATACTCCCATGGAAGCCTTGGGCATCATCCCCAAGCTAAATACAGAATTGAAGCTCAAAAAATGGCCACAAGTGACGGAGAAATGAAGAAGAAGGGTGAAAACCCGAGAGCAAAACGATGATGGGAAGAAGGGTCGCTGAAAAATCGTCAAAATGACGTTTTAAGCCGTCCGAGCGTCGAGACGCTAGGCAAGCGTCTCGACGCTAGTGCCCTAAGTGTCGCGCGCGTTTTCTTCGTGATGGCGTCGAGACGCTGCGCGAGCGTCTCGACGCTGTGGCCAATTTCTCCAGCGCGCGCGCTCGCGATGGCGTCGAGACGCCAGGCGAGCGTCTCGACGCTGCCTCGATGAATTCTAGCGCGCGCGTTCCTCCGGAGCGTCTCGACGCTGATGCAGGGTCTCGACGCTGCAGCGTTGAGCAAGCGTCTCGACGCTGTTGCTCGACGCTGGCTCTCGGGTTAAGGGCTGAAAAATTGCCTCTCCAAGGCAATTTATTTCATATCTTCATGTGTGAGCTTCCCCTTCTCCCGAAGCACTCCCGAGGCACTAAAACGCCTTCCTTAGCCACAAAACGCCCGCAATGGATACCACGAGCTCTATGCCGCAAATCTCCTATAAATGAGACATATTAAACAATTAATCACGACTTTTAGCTAGAGTTAGGGAGTGAAATATAGCTCCAAAATGGAGTTATCAAACACCCCCAACTTAAATCTTGCTAGTCCTTGAGCAAGGCTAATAAAGAATTTGGCTCAAAAGGACCAAGCATACATGCTTCTAATTCAAACCTCAATGCTTTTCACAAATCTAAACATAACATAATCATGAAAGCAATCGGCGCATGCATTTAATCAAGAACACATAAAAAATTAACTATCGCTCCCTAACGTGTGTGTGTGCTAGCCAACCTATCCTAAACCTACGTAAGCCCGGAAAAACCACATGCAACATATCATCCCGTTTTCCCCCTACTTCTAGCATTTAAGAACAGTCTACACTTGATCACATATGAGAGAGCAATGAATTAAAATGCCTAAAACGATTTTCTCAAACTTTTTCTTTTTCTCTTTTTGAATACTTTGTATTCTTTGTTATGGTTCTTTGAACCCAACTTTATTTTCTTTTTCTTTCCAATCCCGAGTTGCCTGACATGTCAAACTTTGATCTAAGCTTCACATTTTTAAGGACTAACGTTCACTTCTTAAGTGCGCACTTAAAAAGGAGGAACGCCTCGGGAGAATTTTCTAACCAACAGGCTTTTCTGTTTTTTTTTTATTAGGCTTAATCAACCACTAACTCTCATGCAACAAGCTACCCTAGGGGTGCCTTCCGGGGTGACAACAAGAATCATGCAACATGCAATCAACTAAGCCTACGGAGTCTAAGATGAGGTTGCTAAGTGCTCGATAGATGCAAGGGAGCAACATAAATTTTTTTAAAATTTTTGACATGAACCTAATAAATGCAAAACGCCATCATGCAAAAACTAGATTATGCAAATGCTCAGATTCCAAAAAGACACTTCCTAGATCGTCATAATTAGAAAGCATATAAACAGAGTCCCAAGCACTTCAAATTCAAAATTAGCACTGCTCAACGAACTACACATGCATATCCACCACATCCACCCCCAACTTCAGAAGATAGCATTGTCCTCAATGCTTCTCTATCAGATACACAAAAGATAAAGGGAAAGAAAAACAACACTTCCCTGATCTTTGCGAAGCTGGCGAGGGGAAAGAGGCGGCGCTTTGCTTATCTGAGCCTAATTTCCTCAACTCCTCCTTATTTCCTAAAAAACACAGCAAGCTACATTAAGCTAAATTACACTACGAAACTAAACTAAAACAATAATAAACTAAATTACAGAAAAACAGTTCAACGCTCGGGTGCCTCCGAGAAGCGCAAAATTTTTAAAGTCGTTTGCTCGACTTAATTCACCCAACGAACTCATCCATATTCCGACAGCGCGGGGGACGTCCCAGACATGTCCTCGTCCACACTGTTCCTGCAAACATCATTTAAAACCAATTTTTCTCTTCGTGCCTTGAGCACGTGAACATCATCAATGTTAGTGCAATAAAAAACAGCACCATTTTCATTCAAGTCTAAATCTTTCTTCCTAACCGAAGCAAAAGAATAGTCCCTCAAGCGCGAGGTCAAATTCTCTTCCTTCACACAATCCACAGACTTTGTTTTTCCATTCTCATCATACACAAAGGACTTCGATGCATTCATAAAAAATTCATGCACAATACCATCAAATCTTACAGACAAGGCACCTCTATCAACATCAATCTTGACCTTAGCGGTCTTCATAAATGGGCGTCCTAGTAAGATAGGAGAGGAAACATTGATAGCTCCATTTTGGAGCTATAATTACGTCTCTAATTCACGTTTATTATTGGCTTAATCTTGCTTTTATGTGATTATTGTAGGTGTTCTCGGTGATTCATTCTCGAGAGCATTTTGGCGCTTTCCGGAGCTTAATATCGCAATTTAAAGGCCTAAGAACACTTCCGGGGAAGATCCATGCAAAGGAATGAAGGTTGAGCGCTTTTGGGAAATTGAAGGCAGAAATCCATGCAAAACCCGAGAGCTAGCGTCGAGCGACAGCGTCGCGACGCTAGCTCGATGCTGCCAGAGCGTCTCGACGCTCCGAAGTCCCAAGCGCTGATTTGAAGAAAAACCCGAGAGCAAGCGTCGAGTGATAGCGTCTCGACGCTCGCTCGACGCCGCACAAGCGTCTCGACGCTGTGCGGGCGTCTCGACGTCACCCCGACTGCGCGCGCGGATTATTTAGGGCGCAGCGTCGAGACGCTGCCCTAGCGTCTCGACGCTACGACAGACTACTTAAAGTTTTTGTCCGTTTTTAGCCGCCATTATCATCTTCCACCTCGAGCTCCGCGCCTGATTTGAAGTTCCAGCAGCTGTTTTCACCATGGGAGGGGCTAGGAAGCTCGATTTGAAGCCGTCCCACACCACACAAGTCATGAGTGAGTAGATTTACTGTTTTTGGCTCGGGATTGTAAAGGATAAATGTAGTTTGAACTCTTGGTGAGGTTGTAGGATTGAAATTCTGAATTGGTTGGATATTTTATTGAATTGAGTTCTACTTCTTAGCTTAATCTATGTGCATGTTTGAATGATTTAGGACTAGGCACCCTTGATTTTGAGCATGTTCATCCGTTAAAGGATTTGATGTCGTGCCTCTCTGATCCGCCGAGTAACAAGGAATTATGACACCTTGAGCGTATTGGCGTCCTTGCGCTCTTGGTGTTCGTTCTTCCCAAATTAGAATTCCAAATCGACATACTAATTTCGCGTCCAAATTAGATAGTTGTCACAGTTAGCTTGTTGCTATCGTTCGGTCTTGGGAGAGCGTTGGCCGCCAATGTCCGAACGATATGCTTGATTAGCATGATTAATTATGTCTAATTAATTCCATGGAGCAAGTCTGAGTTATTTATTAATTTTAGACGAACTGTGCATTCGTTAAATTATTTAGCCATAATGCTCGTCAACCTATGATCCAAGAGGCTTGCTAAGTTTACTCCCGATCATCCCGAGTCGGAAACTCCGTTAGCTGAAATTTCCCATTGCATTGTTCCTTCTTAGTGAATTAAAAACCAACAAATTCCCCCTTATTTCATTCACTTTAATTGTTTGCAAATTTAATTGAGATTAAGTCTAATTAACTTAATTCCCTGTGGACCGACCCCGTTGCCGCTACTCTACTAATAGTTTAGTGAATTCGGGGAAATATAAATTCATTTTGGCAGGTCTCGACAACCCGATGATTGGCGATAGTTCAATAATATCGTTACCAAAATAGGCGCCGTTGTCGGGGACTAAGTGTAATTCGGCCTAATTTAGATTTGATTTGTAGACTTTTAATTTTTACTTTAAAAATTTTGTTTATTCTTTTATTATTTGCAATTTTTGATCTGTTTGTTTAAGTGTGCTAGAAGTGCTTAAATTTTTATTGAGAAAAATGGAGATCGCCGATGAGGCTGGAGTCCCAAGAACGCTCAGACAGTGGACATCATTTGCTATGGGCCACAAACCTTCTTGTATTTCCTACCCGGAAATATCAGGTGAGTTTGTGCTTAAATCAGGCTTTATTGATCATTTGCCTTCTTTTTGTGGTGAAGCAGATGAGGATCCTTATAAACATCTCAAAGAGTTTGAAATGACAAGTTCAGCGATGAAGCCAGGCGACGTAACTGAAGATCAGCTCTATCTGAGAGCTTTTCCATTCACCTTGAGAGGTGAAGCTCGAGAATGGCTACATTACTTGCCGTCAGGAACCATCTCCACTTGGAAGAAGTTGCAGAGTCTATTCTTGGAAAGGTATTTCCCAGCTTCAAAAGCCAGAGCCGTGAAAAAAGATATCCATCATTTTAAGCAAAAGGAGGACGAGGCGTTTCACGAATGCTGGGAGAGATTCATTAAACTTTGTGAGAAATGCCCGAACCACCTGATAGCAGAAGCCGCGCTTATTGAATTCTTCTATGATGGGTTGCTTCCGCATGACTGCCAGATGCTTGATGCATCGAGTGGAGGAGCCCTTTGGGAGAAGACACCTGCGGAAGCCAGACAGTTGATCTCCAACATGGCTGAGAACCGTCGTCAATTCGGAGGAAGAAATGAGCATTCTAAGATGTCTTCCGACATAGAAGTGCTCAAAGAACAAGTATCTCAGGTATTTGGTTTAATTCATACGATGCAAGAAAAATCATCTCAGGCTGTTTCTTCTATTTCAGGTCAAGCCATTGAAGGCATGTTCAAATCGCTTATGGAAGCTAGCAATGAGACCAGGTCGCAGATGAAATCTCTAAGAGATGAGTTCACGGAAGTGAAGGAAAGAATGAGTAAGATTGAATCCAAAGCGGAGAGCGTTAGTGCGATAAGTCTCAGAAGTGGTAAAGAGATACCATCACGAACCACTCCCGAGAGTTCTCCAAAAGATTCAGAGATATCCCCAGATAAGTGTTCCCAAACACCCTATGAAACAGTTGTACCTTCTCCTATTATTTCTATGAAATCTTACACTCCCGTTGCTCCTTTTCCTAATAGGTTGGCGAGGCCACCTAAAGAGGTCGAGGATGCGGATGTTCTGGAGACATTGAGAAAAGTTGGGATCAATATACCGCTGCTTGATGCAATTCAGCAAATCCCAAGGTACGCTAAATTTTTAAAGGAGATGTGCACCATGAAGAGGAAGACTAAAAGTGCTGAGAGAGTCGTGGTAAGCAAGAATGTTTCTGCCCTGATAACCCAAGGTATTCCAAGCAAATGCCAGGACCCAGGTATGTTCCTCTTGCCATGTACCATAGGGGATAGAGAAATCGAGCACGCTATGCTAGACTTAGGAGCCTCAATTAATGTTATGCCATACTCAGTCTACAAGAGTCTCGGTTTAGAAGGCATGCAGGAAACTAGTTTAATTATCCAGTTAGCTAATAGGTCTTCTATTCATCCCCTAGGGGTGATTGAGGATGTGTTGGTTAAAGTTAAAGATTTGATCTTCCCTGCTGATTTTTATGTTATAAAGATGGAAGAAAACACATCCACTACTTCAGTTTTACTTGGTAGACCATTCATGAAAACCGCTAAGACAAAAATTAATGTGCATGATGGTACCTTATCTGTCGAGTATGAAGGGGATGTGTTCGAATTTAATGTTTTTGATGCCATGAAACAACGTGCTGATGTGCATTCTGTCTGTAAAATCGATCTTATAGATACTTTAGAACAAGAAGAATGCATGATTGTTGTTGATGGGGATGACCCACTCGTTTTTACTGATATTGTTGGAGAAAGTGAAAGTAGTGTTCCCATATTTTCTGACTCATCTGAACAAACTACTTTTGCTTTAGAGACATGTGAAAAGCCAACTAAAATATTACCGTCTCTTTTGCAGGCTCCCAAGTTGGAATTAAAGGAGTTGCCGGGTCATCTCAAGTATGTATACTTGGGTGAGGTGGAGACACTCCCGGTAATTATCTCCAAGGAGCTTACGTCGGAGCAAGAAGGCGAGTTGGTTGAAGTTTTGAAAAAGAACAAAAGAGCCATAGGATGGACGTTGGCAGACTTGCATGGGTTGAGTCCAGTGTTGTGCATTCACAAGATTCGGCTAGATGAGGGAGCAAAGCCATCCCGAGAGCCTCAGCGGAGACTAAACCCTGCAATGAAAGAGGTAGTGTTGTCTGAGATACACAAACTCGTAGATGCAGGTATTATCTTTCCCATTTCTGATAGGCAGTGGGTTAGCCCTATTCATGTTGTACCTAAAAAGACGGGCATAACTGTTATTAGGAATGATAAGGGGGAGTTAGTACCTAAGAGAGTGCAAAATGGATGGAGAATGTGTATAGATTTTAGAAAACTGAATGATGTGACTAAGAAGGACCATTTTCCGATTCCCTTCATAGATCAAATGGTGGAGCGTTTAGCTGGGAAACCATTCTTCTGTTTTCTAGACGGTTTTTCTGGGTTTTATCAAATTCCTATAGCCCAGGAAGACCAAGAAAAGACTACTTTTACCTGTCCATTCGGAACTTACGCATATAGGAGAATGCCCTTTGGGCTTTGTAATGCTCCAGGAACTTTTCAGCGATGCATGATGAGCATATTTTCTGAATTTGTAGAAAAATGCATCGAAGTCTTTATGGATGATTTCACTGTTTATGGAAGTTCATTTGAAGATTGCCTGTTTAACTTGTCTAGAGTCATGGAAAGATGCATCGAAACTAATCTTGTTTTAAATTTTGAAAAGTGTCATTTCATGGCCAGTCAGGGCATAGTATTGGGTCACGTTGTGTCGGCTAAGGGGATAGAGGTTGATAAAGCAAAAATTGATGTCATATCTGATTTACCTTACCCCACGAATCTTCGGGAAGTGCGTTCTTTTCTTGGTCACGCAGGTTTTTACCGCAGGTTCATAAAAGACTTCTCGAAGATAGTGACTCCGATGACAAGCTTGTTGAAAAAGGATGTCCCATTCTGCTTTGACAAGCAGTGCAAGCTTGCCTTCGACGTTCTGAAAAAGTGCTTGACCAACGCACCCATCATCCATCCACCGCAGTGGGGGACTCCTTTCGAGATCATGTGCGACGCAAGCAATTATGCCGTGGGCGCTGTGTTGGGCCAGAGGATTGACAAGAAGAGCCATGTGATTTATTATGCCTCAAGGACGCTCAACTCGACGCTACGACGGACTACTTAAAGTTTTTGTCCGTTTTTAGCCGCCATTATCATCTTCCACCTCGAGCTCCGCGCCTGATTTGACGTTCCAGCAGCTGTTTTCACCATGGGAGGGGCTAGGAAGCTCGATTTGAAGTCGTCCCACACCACACAAGTCATGAGTGAGTAGATTTACTGTTTTTGGCTCGGGATTGTAAAGGATAAATGTAGTTTGAACTCTTGGTGAGGTTGTAGGATTGAAATTCTGAATTGGTTGGATATTTTATTGAATTGAGTTCTACTTCTTAGCTTAATCTATGAGCATGTTTGAATGATTTAGGACTAGGCACCCTTGATTTTGAGCATGTTCATCCGTTAAAGGATTTGATGCCGTGCCTCTCTGATCCGCCGAGTAACAAGGAATTATGACACCTTGAGCGTATTGGCGTCCTTGCGCTCTTGGTGTTCGTTCTTCCCGAATTAGAATTCCAAATCGACATACTAATTTTGCGTCCAAATTAGATAGTTGTCACAGTTAGCTTGTTGCTATCGTTCGGTCTTGGGAGAGCGTTGGCCGCCAATGTCCGAACGATATGCTTGATTAGCATGATTAATTATGTCTAATTAATTCCATGGAGCAAGTCTGAGTTATTTATTAATTTTAGACGAACTGTGCATTCGTTAAATTATTTAGCCATAATGCTCGTCAACCTATGATCCCAGAGGCTTGCTAAATTTACTCCCGATCATCCCGAGTCGGAAACTCCGTTAGCTGAAATTTCCCATTGCATTGTTCCTTCTTAGTGAATTAAAAACCAACAAATTCCCCCTTATTTCATTCACTTTAATTGTTTGCAAATTTAATTGAGATTAAGTCTAATTAACTTAATTCCCTGTGGACCGACCCCGTTGCCGCTACTCTACTAATAGTTTAGTGAATTCGGGCAAATATAAATTCATTTTGGCGGGTCTCGACAACCCGATGATTGGCGATAGTTCAATAATATCGTTTCCAAACATGCGAAGAGTTTTTGTTTATATTTAGCACATGGAAATCACATGGAAACAACAAATCTTTCACTTTAACCAAAATGTCCTCAATTTTCCCTAACGGATGCACACAAGATTGATAGGCTAGTTGGACAACTACATTAGGCTCAATTAAATTGCACAGTTTAAGCTCTTTAAACACATCAACAAACATGACATTAATTGAGGCACCGAGATCTAGCATGGCATTTTCAATCAGCTTAGTACCAATAGTGCATGGGATAATAAACATACCAGGATCGACGCACTTTGGTGGAAGCGTACCTTGGAAAATTGCAGAGACAGTTTCGTTCTTTTTCTCATCATTTTTGTCCATCTTCTTGGTAGAGCACTTTATGTGGTACTCCAAATTCAAGCTGTCGAGGCTTGCCAAAATACAATTTATAAACCCGATGTACACCGAGCTATTTGAAGCTTAGTGGTAACGGGGTCGATCCACAGGGAAATAAGAAATCTAATTTAACTAAGCCTAATTTGCTAGAGATAAAAAGTATGCACAAATTGAAATAAAAGAATGGTAATTTGGTTTGGGGGGAAGGGAGCTCCTAATATGCAAGCTAACGGAAAATTAAATGACGAATGCGAAAATTAAATGGTTGCACTTAACTTCGAGAAATGGAATTGATCGTTATGGATGTTCGGTTCATCGATACAATTTACTCGCTAGCCATGTTCATGCACACAATTCATTTAGCTAAACGACCCAAAGATATGATTAGAAATGTGCAATTCTAATCGTTCTTGACCAACAATCCATTCAAGGTCGCGACTCCTAAATCGACTATAAGCCAGTAACGGGAACATTGTGACGGCTTAATCCTAAGACTAACCCGGTTTCTCTCTTGCCTAAAGCCTAACATGAAAACGTTAATTAATTCAGATTACCAACTGTCACTTGGGAATGAATCAATTAGCCATGCTTAAGCCCGTGCTACCTAGCGGTTTGGGCAATTATACGTCCCAACCTTTAGCCCTCTATCATGCATAGGAATTAGAGCGTCAATCTAATTTAGCTACACATGCTAGATTTTATGAAGAACAAGCAAGAGATGCAAGAAACATGTTAATTATCTCAACATTTACAAAGGGGCAAAACCTCCCCAAACATCCATAATTCACAAAACCCAAATCGAAATTAAGTACTAACCTTAGTTTAGCCTTCCATGGAGGATGAATAAATCCAATCCCCCATGGAAGAGCTTAGTAGCATACAAATAGGAGAAGAAGAAGGCCAAAAATGGTGGAAAATAGCCTAGACCCGAGAGGAAGAAGTTGGGAAGAAGAAGGAGAATCAAAAGTTGGCTTCAAAATGGCGTTTTCACGCCTTTAAGTGTCGGAGCGTCGAGACGCTAGGCAAGCGTCTCGACGCTGGTGCCCTAAGTTGGCAGCCGCGCGCGCGAGCGGGCGTCGAGACGCTGTCCATCTGGAAAAATTTCGGACTGGCGTCAAGACCCTCGGGCGGCGTCTCGACGCTAAGGCTGTTGGGATTTATGCCCTAAAGCCTCGTAATTAATTAATAATTATTTGATAATTATTTTATTATTATTATTTGCAATTTATAATATTCATTATATAAATAAAATCCAAGGTTATTAGTGTAATCTTGAACTGTATGTAGTTGACATACGGGAGGATCATGTTCAAGTAATAACCTAAAGGGTCTATAGTATATGGATAAGGTTGGGTGCCTTATCCTGGTAACACTATTGATACGGCCCACTTTGTAATTGTTACAAATGATTTGATCCAAATCATTCATGTAGAGACATGTGAGTGGGGGTATCCTATACAATGAGTTTGTATAAGACTGGACCACGAAATATATAATCTCTCTTTATAAATCCGTTATTTGAGAAGATTAGTATTTCACAGGATGATCATATGTGACTCGATCTTAATCCTGAGTGAGTTATGAACTCCTGCCTATGAGGGCTCGTCCTTTGATTTGTATGGGTGAGAATGGCCTTTATAGCCGATTCAATAAGCCTACCATTTTGGGGACTTGACCAAATAGGGAGTTGGGAACATAAGTTTCACAAGATAGAATTCACTTCTTCCCATATAGGGAAAGTAGATGAGTAGTTCCCTTAAGTGCTGATTTCGGGACTTGAACAATGGGGCCCCACCCTCTCACTGGCCCGAGAGGGACTTGGTTTATGGTTGGATCATAAACAAGTTGTTCATTAGAGAATCAGTGGTACTTAAGGTGTAAGATGTAATTACAGGGGTAAAACGGACTTTTGACCCAGCTGTAATTACAAACAACTCGTGAAGGATCGACTTGCATGTAATGGTTATATCCATGGACACAACTTGTCTTACAGTGCATAAGAGTGCAACTCTAGGCCTATAGTGGAGTGACCTAGAGTTAATGAATGAAAGTCAATTAATTAATGAGTTTAATTAATTAATTTTGTATCATTGGAGCTTATAAATCTGTAGGTTCATAAGGTCTCCTTGCTAGCTCATAGTAACACTAAAAGGATCAATTTAGTTGAAAGAAAATTTGAAATATTCAAATTAATATTTAATATATTTGATATATTAAATGTAGAAGAGTAAAATATATTTATTGTATTTGATACATTAAATATTAGAGGAAATAATTTATGTATATGATACATTAATATTAAAAACTATATACTTATGTTATTTGAATGTGATTCAAATTGGTTTAAAGTATATTATAAAAGATTAATTTTATAATATTTGAATAAGATTCAAATAAATATAAAATACATATTTTAATATATTAGATATTAAAATGTATTTTATAAAATAAAATTAATTCCTAAAAGCCTTATTATAAATAAGACATTTAGGTTTAGCCAAAAGATTGGCCAAACACACTATTCACCTTCTGCAGAGAGAATTGTTCTCTCATTCTTCCAAAGCGCTCCCACAACCCTTGATCCCGTGTTCGAGTCATAGCGAGGAAGATCTCGTGGAAAAAGGAACACAAGAAGAGATTTGTAGTCTTCAAAGGTAATATGCTTAACTTGTATTTTAGTTTAATTCTAAATAAATCAAAGTAACGATTCCAAACGCTTCCGCTGCGGGGAATGAAGAGTTCATTCCCTTCAATTGGTATCAGAGCTACTTTGTTTTTGTTCAGAATTAAAAATTCATGGTGGGTATTTGAATTTATTTTTCATATATGTGATATATGTGGTTTGCAAATTGATTGTTTAGGCATATTTTGGCATTAGTTTTATTGCTTTGATTAGATCAAATGTGAAACTCGAAGGAGATAGAAATTCTCTGTATTTTCTATATCATTTTTTTGAAGCCATTACGGAATTGAAAATAGTGTAAAACGATGGTGGAATTGAAGCCATGAAGCCATTACGAAATTGAAGATTCAATTTGTGTGAATCCTACCGAATTTCAGATTTGGAATGTTTGGAATGTCCAAAATAAAATCTAGAAATTTAGATTTAGATTTGGAATGTCTATAGATTTGATTTGGAATGTCCAAAATCAATTCTGTAGATGTAGATTCAGATTTAGAATGTTTGGAATGTCCAACCTAAAATCTGGAAATTTAGATTCAAGTTTGGAATTTGTATAGATTTGATTTGGAATGTCCAAAATCAATTCTGGAGATTTAGATTCATATTTGGAATTTGGAATGTCCAAAATAAAATATGGAAATTTAAATTCAGATTTGGAATGTCTATGGATTTTATTTGATTTGGAATGTCCAAATTGAGTTATGGAAATTGGATTCAAAGGTGGAAGAATAAAAAAGGAGGATTTTGAAGACCAAGATATGTATTGGATTTAAATTAATGTAATTCAAAATTTGTTTCAATTTCTTAGGATATGCCAAATATGCCGGTCAATTTTGCTGTGTTTTTAATTTAATTATGCATGTTGTTTTTAATTTAATTATGCATGTTGATGTATGTTTTAAATTTTAATTGATTGCATAGAGTATGCCATCTAGATTAAAATCCCACCATAGGTTAAACATGATCATGCATTTTAATTATTTTTAATATAAGTGTTATATTTGGAATATTATGATTAAAATGCTTTCTAATTTGATTAGATGATTTCCTAATATGTTTATATTTCCATATCTTTTAATATAATTGTTATATTTGGAAATTTTAAATTAGGATACTTCCTTTCATAATAAGAATCCATATTTTTCTGAGAAGAATTAGGATATATTTTACTAGATATAGTGATATCTTTTCCTAAGATTAGGAAATCTTTTATTGGGAAATCTTTTCCTAATAAGATTGGGAAATCTTTATTGAGATATCTTTTCTCAATAAGTATTAGGGATATTTTCCAAATGAGGTTAGGATATTTTCCTATGAGATTAGATTTTTTTTCCCTATTTAAAAGATAATTTAATTCATTATTTAAATAGTTTAAATATTTTAATTTAGTTTATCTTTTATTCTAATAAGATTAGAATATATGATAATCTTTAATTTTATTTTAATGGGTTTAAAATTGTTAAAAATTCAAGATTATCCATAAGGTGAATTGGTTTTTAATAGGATTAAAAACATTGCTTAAAATCAACTGAAGTTCATTGATCTAGTAATTAATAGTTAATTAAAGATTAATGAATTTGAAATAAAAATTGACTATAAGGGAACTCTGTCTAAGAAAGGTTACTCAGGTGAGGTACTTAAGTTGACTGAAAAGGAACACCTCTACCTAAGAACTGGCCTGGGGGTTGAATTAGTCAAATTTTATTTTATTTCATTAAGCAGGCTCATAATGTGATTAGTTTTAAATAGTTTAATATACTTGATAATTCACATTAAAATCAATCTAACCAACATAAGGGTTATGAAAGGGTAGATTGAAAAACTTAGATAAATGAGATTAGCCTAATTTGTCTAAGTAATATAAAACCCTATTTCAAAATACTTAGTGGGAGAAAGACATATGTCAAAATCACCCTACGGTCTCTACCATAGATTCACAACGTGAGATTCATGTGAGGCCTCGAGGCGGCTTTGGACCGTCCCCCTACGGAAGGTGTTTACATGGGTCAATATCAGGGTGAATCTCTTGAGAAAGTATTTTTAAATAGTAAGTGGGAGATGAAAATGTGTCAACATATCCTACGGTCTCTATCATTGGTTCACAACGTGAGATTCATGTGGGGCCTCGCGGCGGCTTTTGGACCGTCCCCCTACGGAAGGTGTTTACATGGGTCAATACCAGGGTGAATCTCCTGAGAAGGATAGGATTGTAATTTTATTTCCAATACTTGACCTACCCTACGGCGACACTTGTTGGGATAAAATTATAAAATCTAAAATGATGGGTTACACTTACAAAGATCTCATTAGGGTTGTTAATGATTTTCTTGACCAAACTAATGGTAACTAAATGTTATAGAAATAATAGTTATTTTGGGATAACACTTGGTTGAGATTGTCTCAGTTTAGTGAAGGAGCATTTGACCTACCCTACGGCGGCACCTGTTCTAACTCACTAAAGTATCATAGCATTAGAAATTAATGTTTTAGGGTTCATTTATCAAATTGTTTGTTTTCTATGCTGAAATTGAATGAATATTGATTGCATGTTGTTAAATAATATTTTTTTTTATATATTTAAATATTATGTCTATTTCTCTCAATTTTATTTTTCGTTGCTAATTTGTCAAATTGAGAAAATAATATCACTTGGAAAAATAATGTTAACACTATATAATGACAATGTAAATTTTTTCTTTAATTTGTCTTTATTGAGAAACGTTCTCAAAAACCTGTTGCCAATGCTAATCGAATTGTTCGTAAAGCACATGATGAATAAATCAATATAACGAGATGGCTTATACAAATTTTCTATTTGACATATTAGATGTCAAGCTAAGAAGATAAAGAATATGACAACAACATATGAGATGTTGTTGAAGTCAATAAAAGCTAGATTTAGATATTTATCTAAATGATCTAAAAAAATTAAGTATTACCAAAATCCAAGAAAAGAAACCATATGACTGTAGCTAAAAGAAAATAGTTTCTAAATTAGCAAAGTAGTCATAATGAGAGGAATTTATGAAATACCTCTGTGAGAAGAACATGGGAAAAAGTAAATTTGATTTACTAGATTTTTTGTGGAAAATAATCATTACCACCTATATAGTAGACTCAGATCCACTATTAAGATTTGTTCTTCATTACAGTTTATATAATTCTTGGAAAATACTTAATGATGTAGAATGATCTCTACTTGTTGGCACCAGAAAACACATCTCAATTAATGTAGTGGGAGACATTAAGATGTCCATAAAAATAATTGTTATTTAATGCTGAATATGGTGTTTTTAGTACCATAGGAGAAATTCAATTTCTCTGACTTTCTTACTAATAAAATGTTCATATAGTATGAATATTTTAGTACTAAATTTTTATTTTCAAAATTGTTTGAAAAATTCAGCTGAAAAAATAAGAATAATTTCTATGTGTTAAATTATTAACATATAAAATACTACACACTGAGATATTCAGGATTATAGAATCCATAATATAAAGACAATTTATATTCTCCTAGAATATGATACTTGTCTTTGGCATTCAAGATTGATTATGATCAATTTGAATAAAAAGACTACTACGAAGTGATTCTCTAAATGTTAGAGTTAATTACTTTATATGTCTTAATTTCTTGCCTTTCATGCAAGATAATCAATAGGTTTTTGTTGGAAAAGCCTACAGGCCAAAGAACACTTATGAATATTTCATCACTCTAGTTGATGACTATTCAAGAAATAAGTATCGTAACCTAATGCAATATAAGTCTGAATATTTTGAAAAGTTCAAGGAATATAAGACTCAAGTTGAAGGTAACTTAGGTAAATCTATCAAGATACTATGATCAGATCACAGTGAAAAGTACAGGAACCTTATGTACTAAGACTAATTGATAGAAAGTGAGATTTTATCTCAACTCTAGCACAAAGTACAATTGTGTGAAATTGTGCTATAAGAGGAGAAACAAGACCTTGTAAGACATGGTCAGAACAATAAAGAATTACACGTCATTATCAGACTCTTGTTAGGATATACAATATAGATTGTATAGTGAACATCATTATATCTAAAAGGTGTCCATGAGACAACTTTGAGATTATAGAAGAGTAGTAAAGTTAGCTTACAACCCTTCGAGTTTTGAGAGGTTTAAGCATACATGCTGAAACTTGAATATGTTCAAGAGTGTTGAAAAGTTGGTTCCAAGTGAAGCCACTAAATAGTTAATAAAAGTTGTTAACAATTTAATTACATTTGATAGTCAAATGGATCCTAGTCATGAATTGGATAAGCCTCATCGTAGTGGGAGAGTTATGAGATGACCCGGCCGTTACAAGAGCTTATATGAAGCCCAAGTTGTCAAATTAGATGACAAAATGTAGGGCTTCTTGACCTCAAAGTTGAAATGAGGGTCAATGACAAAGACTAGTAGACCAAAGTCATAAATCTCGAGATAGAGTAGATGTACTCATCTTTATCTAGAACTTGTAGATATTCGTGATGGGGTAAAACCCATAGAATTTGAATATATCTACAAAAGTAAAAGATTTGTAAATAAGAAGGTACAGACCTTCAAAATAAGACTAATGACAAATATAGATGGAGAAAGTAAACTATGGATAAACTTTCTCATTTGTTGTCATATTAGAGTATAAAAGCATTTCCTAATTCATAGTTGCATATGAGATATGTCAAGTGAAGGTTTAAGAAATCTTTTTTTGAAAAGAAGTCTTAAAGAATGCATTTACAAATCAATTACACGAGTTCAATTTCAAAAATCAAAAGCAAAAGGTTTGCAAGCAGTAAAGGTTCATTTATGAAATGAATTTGATCACTAGATTTTTGAATGTAAGGTTTGATAAAAGTATCAAAAACTATGACTTTGAATAAATATTAATGATATTGTATAGACAAGAAAATCATTAATTACTTAGTAGAATTTTCTCATATTTTATGTGGATGACTTATTACCCATTGTGAATGCTGTAAGATTTGAATCCAACATAAAATGTTGACTACCTAACCAATTCCAAATGAATGATTTAAATTACTGGGTATGTCCTAAAATAGAGTTTTCGAGGACAAAATGTTATTTATGTCTCACACATCTTATATTGACAAATTTGTTGTCAAGTATATGATGTAGTACTTCAAAAATTGATAATGTATCATTCTTACATGAAGTTTAGATTGTCTAAGGAATAGTGTCCTAAGACATTTCAAAATGTTGAGAACATAAGATTGACTATCTACGTTTGAGTGGGAGAAAATCTAATGTACACTTGAGACATGACATTTGACAGTAAAATTGGTTAGCATTTATTAGTTAACCCAATGGTATGACCATTGCACGGAAAAATAAAAAAATTTCTCAAAATATCTATGGATAAATTGAGAAATTATATTTTTGTGTATGAGGTTAAAGATTTGATCTTTACGAGATGCACTGGTTTTAACAAAGTTTTATGGAAATCTATGTTTACCCTAGATGGTGGAGCATGGTATGCAAGTTAAATGTTCTTGCTTATGAAGTAAAGAACTTGCATAACTCAAATAATTTCTTATTGGTCTGAAAGATGTTTCAGATATAGTTAAGCCTAAAACGTTTTATGTAATGGCTAAACCTAAGAAACTTAGATAACATCAATACATAGGGTATCCTGAGAGAGAAAGGATCGTGGTAGGACCAAGATGACTTTTAATTGACAATCGTTTTGATCTATATAAAAAGACTTTCCAGGCTAAAGTGTTTGAAAGCCACCTAGAATGTCTAGGATTATGAGACATGTCTCATCTTCACTAGGGCAAGTGGGAGAACATGTTGGGTGTAGAGTATGCCCTAGGATACATGTCTCACCGGCTTTAGTGCAAGTGGGAGATTGTTGGGATTTATGCCCTAAAGCCTCGTAATTAATTAATAATTATTTGATAATTATTTTATTATTATTATTTGCAATTTATAATATTCATTATATAAATAAAATCCAAGGTTATTAGTGTAATCTTGAACTGTATGTAGTTGACATACGGGAGGATCATGTTCAAGTAATAACCTAAAGGGTCTATAGTATATGGATAAGGTTGGGTGCCTTATCCTGGTAACACTATTGATACGGCCCACTTTGTAATTGTTACAAATGATTTGATCCAAATCATTCATGTAGAGACATGTGAGTGAAGGTATCTTATACAATAAGTTTATATAAGACTGGACCACGAAATATATAATCTCTCTTTATAAATCCGTTATTTGAGAAGATTAGTATTTCACAGGATGATCATATGTAACTCGATCTTAATCCTGAGTGAGTTATGAACTCCTGCCTGTGAGGGCTCGTCCTTTGATTTGTATGGGTGAGAATGGCCTTTATAGCCGATTCAATAAGCCTACCATTTTGGGGACTTGCCCAAATAGGGAGTTGGGAACATAAGTTTCACAAGATGGAATTCACTTCTTCCCATATAGGGAAAGTAGATGAGTAGTTCCCTTAAGTGCTGATTTCGGGACTTGAACAATGGGGCCCCACCCTCTCACTGGCCCGAGAGGGACTTGGTTTATGGTTGGATCATAAACAAGTTGTTCATTAGAGAATCAGTGGTACTTAAGGTGTAAGATGTAATTACAGGGGTAAAACGGACTTTTGACCCAGCTGTAATTACGAACAACTCGTGAAGGATCGACTTGCATGTAATGGTTATATCCATGGACACAACTTGTCTTACAGTGCATAAGAGTGCAACTCTAGGCCTATAGTGGAGTGACCTAGAGTTAATGAATGAAAGTCAATTAATTAATGAGTTTAATTAATTAATTTTGTATTATTGGAGCTTATAAATCTGTAGGTCCATAAGGTCCTCTTGCTAGCTCATAGTAACACTAAAAGGATCAATTTAGTTGAAAGAAAATTTGAAATATTCAAATTAATATTTAATATGTTTGATATATTAAATGTAGAAGAGTAAAATATATTTATTGTATTTGATACATTAAATATTAGAGGAAATAGTTTATGTATATGATACATTAATATTAAAAACTATATACTTATGTTATTTGAATGTGATTCAAATTGGTTTAAAGTATATTATAAAAGATTAATTTTATAATATTTGAATAAGATTCAAATAAATATAAAATACATATTTTAATATATTAGATATTAAAATGTATTTTATAAAATAAATTTAATTCCTAAAAGCCTTATTATAAATAAGACATTTAGGTTTAGCCAAAAGGTTGGCCAAACACACTATTCACCTTCTTCAGAGAGAATTGTTCTCTCATTCTTTCAAAGAGCTCCCACAAGCCTTGATCCCGTGTTCGAGTCATAGCGAGGAAGATCTCGTGGAAAAAGGAACACAAGAAGAGATTTGTAGTCTTCAAAGGTAATATGCTTAACTTGTATTTTAGTTTAATTCTAAATAAATCAAAGTAACGATTCCAAACGCTTCCGTTGCGGGGAATGAAGAGTTCATTCCCTTCAGAGGCGCGCTTTGTCTTCGGTAGGCAGTCGGGGGCAGCGTCAAGACCCTCGGGCGGCGTCTCGACGCTGGGGCGCGCTCGTGCGTCGGATGGTGTCGGGGCGGCGTCGAGACCCTCGGGCAGCGTCTCGACGCTGGGGCGCGCGCGTGCTTCGGATGATGTCTGGCGGCGTCGAGACGCTAGGACAGCGTCTCGACGCTGCGCAGCGTTGAGCCAGCGTCTCGACGCTATTGCTGAACGCTTGCTCTCGGGTTTGGTGGCCAACAATTGCCTTTCAATGGCAATTTTTGCCATTTCTTCAATTCTTCAAGCCCCTTCACTCCCGATGCATCCATAAAGCTCTAAAACTTCGTTTTTAGCCTCGAAACACGTCATCGGACTCCTCGAGCTCTCTACCATGAAATCACCTACAAGAAGGCATTTTAATCAATATTTGTCATGGTTTTAGCTATAATTAGGGAGTAAATAATAGCTCTATTTTGGAGCTATCAAAATACCCCCAACCTAAATCTTACTAGTCCTCGAGCAAGGTATACTCTCAATAAATGTCAAAGAATTAAACGCATGCTGAAAACTCTAATCTCAATGCTTGTGAAATAAGGTACTTGAATAAATGTAAAACCATCAAATGCATGCAAACGTTGAATTCATTTCAAAATTTAAACTCTTATTCCCTTACGTGTGTGTGTGTGTTTAGCACCTCTCAACCTAGCTCATGCAAGCCCGAAACAACCTCATACAACCCTATAACTCGTTTTCCCCCTACTTATGGCGATAAGAACAGTCTAATGGCTTTCAGCGATAGAAAAAGCAACAAAACAAAAGGCCTACATTTTCTTTCTTTTCTTTAAGCACTTTGTACCCAATATTCATTTTGAACCACTTTTTTTTATGTTTCTCCAAGAGAGCCTAACACGTCAAACCAAATTTAGCTTCACGTTTTTAAGGACTATTGCTCACTTCTATTAGTTCTCCTTTCATGCAGTGACAACCGTGGGTTACACGATCGCCCCTGGTTACACGGGCAACACAAGAAGGAGGAGCAACTCTAGAGTTTTTATTTTTCATGCTAACACTTTTTTTTAGGCAATAGCTATGCTATACAACAAATGAGTCATTACTACTTCTAACACATCAAGCCTCCCTAATGGTACCTTTCGGGGTGACAACAAGGTTTCAGACAAAATAAGATCATTCTAGACCTACGGAGCTTAGAATAAGAGGGCTATGTGCTCAGTGAATGTAGGGAAATAACAGAAAAAATTTTAAAATAGGCTCAAAATGTGCATACATTGTCAAATTTTCGAATCATGCAAATACGGAGTGTTCACAAGCAAATCACAGACCGTCCTCATCGGACAACATGCATTCAGATTCTAATCTAACAGTCAGAGTATACATACGCCCGACAACTACTAAGAAGTCTCATCTCTATCTATCAACAAACTCCACCCCCCACCTTAAGACATGCATTGTCCCCAATGCATTAAACAGCTAAAAACAATAAAATTCTAAGGGAACAGAAAACCTCCCCTAAATTTTATGGAGCTAACGGGTGGAGATGTGCACCATCGTCTTCCCATATACTCTCGAATCGTCGGCCATTCCACCTCTTCTCCTAAGGAAAGAAACAAACAAACAACGAATTCAAAAGCTAATATAAACAAAAGCAAAACAGTAAATAACAAAATTACAGTCCAAGCTCGGGTGCCTCCGAGAAGCGCAAATTTTTAAAGTCGATTGCTCGACTGTATTCTCTCGTCAAGTCATCCATAGTCAAACTTGGAAGATGCCCCATCCATCTTCCTAATTTCCTCTTTTCTTCGAAAATCCATGAACAACTCTTTCTCTCGTGCCTTCTGCGCACATACAACATCAATTTTAAATTTGGCAGGTTTCATAAAAGGTTGATCCCATAAAATTGATGCAAAAACATGAGAGATATTTTCATGCATTCCAAAAGCATAAGGATCAGAAGGAAAGAACGGATCATTTACTTTGCCCAAGACATCTTCCACCTTTTTCAAGGGGTGCACATAGGATTTATCAACCAATTGCATAATAGAACCAGATTCATGCAAGTCATTCAGTTTAAGCTCATTAAAAACAGCATGCGACTCAACATTAACCGATGGTCTTAAATCTAGCATGGCTTGATTAGTCGTTTCATTTCCAAAAGTGCAAGGTAAAGTGGAAGGTAGTAGATTAGCAGAGTTCTCAACAATTGTCAAAGCAGAAACAGATTAATCACAAAATTCAGTCAAGGATGGCTCATGCAACTCTTGATCATCAAAAAGTTCAGTTAAAAATAATGGGTCATCCCCATCCTCAACAGTCATGCATTCATTCGGCGCTAAAGATTCAAAAGTATCTACTTGACAAAGAGAGAATACATCATCAACATGCTCTTCTACAATGGGCAAATGCATCTCAACAACCTCTCCGCCATACTCAACAGATAAAATGCCCTTATCCACATTTATTTTAGTTTTAGCAGTTTTCATAAAGGGCCTACCTAATAAGATCGAAGCATGCGAAGAGGAATAATTTTCATCCATTTTCAGAACATAAAAGTCAACAGGAAAAATTAATTCATTAACTTGCACTAACACATCTTCAACTATTCCTAAAGGATGCACATAAGTTCTATCAGCAAGTTGAATAATCGTTCCTGTTTTATTCATTCCTTTCAATTTCAGTTTCTGATAAATGGAATACGGCATAACACTAATGGAGGCTCCTAGATCAAGCATTGCTCTTCTAATATGCATGCCTCCTATCTTACAAGGGAGAGAGAACATACCTGGATCGTCACATTTAACCGGCAAGCTCTTTGTGATCAAAGCAGAAACGTTCTCACTTACCACGACGCGTTCACTCTCCTTTGTCTTCCTCTGGTTGGAGCAAAGTTTCCTTAGGAACTTGGCGTACCTCGGAATTTTCTTCAGGGCGTCCAACAGAGGGATTGGTAGAGGTACTTTATGTGGTACTCCAAATTCAAGCTGTCGAGGCTTGCCAAAATACAATTTATAAACCCGATGTACACCGAGCTATTTGAAGCTTAGTGGTAACGGGGTCGATCCACAGGGAAATAAGAAATTCAATTTAACTAAGTCTAATTCGCTAATTATAAAAAGTATGCACAATTAAAATAAAAGAATTGTAATTTGGTTTGGGGGGAAGGGAGCTCCTAATATGCAAGCTAACGGAAAATAAAATGACAACGTGCAAAAATTAAACGGTTGTGCTTAACTTCGAGAAATGGAATTGCTCATTATGGAGGTTCGGTTCATCGATACAAATTTACTCGCTAGCCAATTCATGCACACAATTCATTTAGTTATTTCTAACTCAAATGACCCAAGGATTTAATTAGATGCGTGCAGTTCTAATTTAACTTGGCCAATAATCTATTCAAGGTAGCGACCCCTAAATCGACTACGTGCCAGTGACGGGAACATTGCGACGGCTTAATCCTAGGACTAACCCGGTTTCTCTCTTGCCTTAAGCCTAACATGAAAACGTTAATTAATTCAGATTACCAACTGTCACTTTGGGCCAAACTAATTAGCCATGCTTAGACCCGTGCTACCTAGCGGTATGGGCAATTATACGTCCCAACCTTTAGCCCTCTATCATGCATAGGAACTAGGGCGTCAACCTAATTTAGCTACACATGCTAGATTTTATGAAGAACAAGCAAGAAATGCATAAACAAACCAATTGTCTCAACATTTACAAAGGGGAAAAATCTCCCCAAACATCCAAAATTTACAAATCCAAACCCAAAATTAAGCACTAACCTCGGTTTAGCCTTCCATGGAGGATGAATTAATCCAATCCCCCATGGAAGAGCTTGGAATCATGCACAAAGAAGGAGAAGAAGTACAAAAATGGTGGAATTTGGTGGTAGACCCGAGAGGAGAAGCTTGGAGAAGAAGGAGAATGAAAAGTTAGCTGGAAATTTGCGTTTCACGCTTTTTAAAGTCGGAGCGTCGAGACGCTAGGCCAGCGTCTCGACGCTGTGCCCTAAGTTGGCTGCCGCGCACGCGCGCGCGGGCGTCGAGACGCTCGGGCAGCGTCTCGACGCTGTCGCACGTCCATCTGGGAAAATAATCGGGCTGGCGTTGAGACCCTCGGGCGGCGTCTCGACGCTGTCGCGCGCTTCGTCTGCGTCTGGCAATCGGGGCGGTGTCGAGACCCTCGGGCGGCGTCTCGACGCTGTCGCGCGCGCATGCTTCGGATGATGTCGGGCGGCGTCGAGACCCTCGGGCGGCGTCGAGACGCTGTCGCGCGCTTCGTCTGCGTCTGGCAATCGGGGCGGCGTCGAGACCCTCGGGCGGCGTCTCGACGCTGTCGCGCGCGCATGCTTCGGATGATGTCGGGCGGCGTCGAGCTAGCGTCTCGACGCTGCCGCCCATGCAATGGTGCTCTCGCGTTGGTGATGCCAAAATGTGTCTTTTCAAGCCATTTTTTCCATCTCTTGGATTCTTTGGGCTCTTTCACTCCCGATGCATCTATGAAGCTCTAAATTGGCACTTTAAGCCCCGAAACGTGTCTTTGGACTTCCCGAGCTCTCTACCATGAAATCACCTACAAGGAAGCATTTTAATCAATATATGTCATGATTTTAGCTAGAATTAGGGACATTAAGATAGCTCTATTTTGGAGCTATCAAAATACCCCCGACCTAAATCTTGCTAGTCCTCGAGCAAGGTATACTCTCAATAATCTCCAAAGAATTAAATGCATGCTTAGACTCTAACCTCAATGCTTGTGAAACAAGGTACTTGTATAAATGAAAAACCATCAAATGCATGCAAACGTTGAATTCATTTCAAAATTTAAACTCCTATTCCCTTACGTGTGTGTGTGTTTAGCACCTCCCAACCTAGCTCATGCAAGCCCGGAACAACCTTATATAGTCTTATAACTCGTTTTCCCCCTACTTATGGCGATAAGAACAGTCTAACGGCTTTTAGTGATAGGAATAGCAACAAAAAAAAAAGGCCTAAATTTTATTCTTTTTCCTTGAGTACTTTGTACCCGTGTTTTTTTTTTTTCTTTTTGAACCACTTTTTTTTTATTTTTCTCCAAGAGAGCCTAACACGTCAAACTAAATCTAGCTTCACGTTTTTAAGGACCATTGCTCACTTCTATTAGTTCCCCTTTCATGCAGTGACAACCGTGGGTTACACGATCGCCCCTGGTTACACGGGCAACACAAGAAGGAGGAGCAACTCTAGAGTTTTTATTTTTCATGCAAACGCTTTTTTTTTTTAGGCAATAGGTTCGCTATACACAAATGAGTCATTACTACTTCTACACATCAAGCCTCCCTAATGGTACCTTTCGGGGTGACAACAAGGTTTCAGACAAAATAAGATCAGTCTAGACCTACAGAGCTGAGAATAAGAGTGCTATGTGCTCAGTGAATGTAGGGAAATAACAGAAAAAATTTTAAAATAGGCTCAAAATGTGCATACATCGTCAAATTTTCGAATCATGCAAATACGGAGTGTTCACAAGCAAATCACAGACCGTCCTCATCGGACATCATGTATTCAGATTCTAATCTAACCATCAGAGTATACATATGCTCGACAACTACTAAGAAGTCTCATCTCTATCAACAAACTCCACCCCCCACCTTAAGATATGCATTGTCCCCAATGCATTCAACTATAAAAAACAATAAAATTCTAAGGGAACAGAAAACCTCCCCTGAATTTTATGGAGCCGATGGGTGAAGATGTGCGCCATCGCCTTCCAATAGGCTCTCGAATCGTCGACCGTTCCACCTTTTCTCCTAAGAAAACAAGAAAGCAAACAACAAATTCAAAAGCTAATATATACAAGAACAAAGCAATAAAGAACAGAATTACAGTCCAAACTCGGGTGGCTCCGAGGAGCGCAAATTTTTAGAGTCGATTGCTCGGCTGTATTCACTCTTCCACTCATCCATAATCGGTCGGGGGTGGCGCTAGAAGTAATGTGGCGTCATAGCACTCAGCGTCCCCCTCGTGGAAAGTCTTCAACCGGTGCCCATTCACTTTTTGCACCTCCTCCGAGTCCAAGCTCTGAATCTCCACACTGCCATAAGGAAAGATTTTAGTTATGATATAGGGTTCTTTCCAACGGGAACGAAGCTTACCTGGCATGAACTTCAGACGGGAATCGAACAGTAGAACTTTCTGACCGACTACGAAGTTTTCTCTAAAATCCTTCGGTCATGGAACTGCTTGGACTTCTCTTTATAGATCTTGGAGTTCTCGTAGGAGTCCAGACGCAGTTCCTCAAATTCCTGTAACTGAAGCAGTCGTGCCTCGCCAGCTTCGTCAGAGCTCATGTTACACTTCTTGATCGCCTAGAGTGCTTTGTGCTCAATCTCCACGGGTAAGTGGCACGCCTTACCAAAAACCAACCGGTATGGGGACATACCGATAGGGGTTTTGTAGGCGGTGCGGTAGGCCCACAAAGCATCCTGCAAACGATCGCTACAATCCTTCCTACTCGGTCTCACGGTTTTCTCTAGAATTGACGTTACCTCTCTGTTGGAGACCTCGGCTTGCCCATTGGCTTGAGGATGGTAGGCGGTGGTCACGCGATGATGCACACCATACTTCCTCAGCAAAGCCTCCACAGATCGGTTGCAAAAATGAGTCCCCTGGTCGCTGATTATGGCTCGTGGGATTCCAAACCTGGTAAAAATACGAGACTGAACGAACCTAACAACAGAATTAGCATCGTTAGTCTTCGTGGCTTTCGCCTCAACCCACTTGGAAACATAATCGACAGCCAGCAATATATAAGAAAAACCACAAGAAGGCGGGAAGGGTCCCATAAAATCCATGCCCCAAACGTCAAAGATTTCACAGACTAAGACAGGGGTTTGAGGCATTTCATTTCTACCAGATATCGACCCTATTCTTTGACATCTATTGCAGGTTTTACAAAATTCATGCGAATCTTTAAACAGAGAAGTCCAGTAAAACCCACTATCTAACACTTTCCTAGCTGTCCTCCTAGGCCCAAAATGTCCCCCACATGCATAATCATGACAGAAAGTTAGAATAGACGCATGCTCATTCTCAGGGACACATCTCCTAATTATCTGATCAGAACAGAACTTCCATAAATGGGGATCCTCCCAAACATAGTACTTAGCTTCGCTTTTCAGCTTAGCTTTCCTAGCATAAGAGTAACCAGAAGGAAAATTATCTGTGACCAAGTAATTTACGATATCAGCATACCAGGGAAGGACTGTATCAAGTCTGAAGAGTGTCTCATCGGGGAAATCTTCATTCAGCGGCAGGAGGTCTTCCTTTCTGACCAAGCGGCTCAGATGGTCGGCTACCGGGTTTTCTACTCCTCTCCTATCCTTGATCTTCACATCGAAGTCCTGGAGGAGCAAAATCCACCGAAGTAGCCTCGGTTTCGCATCCTTCTTGGTCATCAGGTACCGAACAGCTGTATGATCAGAGAAAACAGTTACTTGAGAGCCAATAATGTAAGGACGAAACTTATCAAGCGCAAATACAATAGAAAGAAGTTCTTTTTCCGTTGTCGTGTAATTGTACTGCGCTGGATTAAGCGTCTTGGAGGCATAGTAAATGACACGGCTCTTGTTCTCGATCCTCTGACCGAGCACGGCTCCCAAGGCATAGTTGCTGGCGTCGCACATAATTTCGAACGGCAAGTCCCACTAGGGTGGGTGTATGATGGGCGCGCTCGTCAAACTATCCTTGAGCAAATCGAAGGCTTTTCTGCACTCCTCCCCAAAATCAAACGTTACATCCTTCTGAAGGAGGTACGTCATAGGCATTGCAACCTTGGAGAAGTCCTGGATAAACTTGCGATAAAACCCTGCATGGCCAAGAAAAGACCGAACCTCCCTAACATTCGTTGGGTATGGCAGATTAGAGATAACATCGATTTTAGCCTTATCTACCTCTATACCCTTAGCAGAAACCACATGCCCTAAAACGATACCTTGACTAGCCATAAAATGACATTTTTCAAAATTCAACACAAGGTTCATTTCAATACATCTTTTCAGGACATGCGATAAATTAGTTAAACAGTCATCGAAGGAATTGCCATAAACTGTAAAATCATCCATGAACACTTCAATGCATTTTTCAACAAACTCAGAAAAAATACTCATCATGCATCTCTAAAATGTACCAGGAGCGTTACAAAGCCCAAAAGGCATCCTTCTAAACGCAAATGTGCCAAAGGGGCACGTGAACGTTGTTTTCTCTTGGTCTTCTATGGCTATGGGGATTTGGTAAAAGCCAGAGAAACCATCGAGAAAACAAAAGAATGGCTTCCCAGCTAAACGCTCCACCATCTGATCAATAAAAGGAATGGGAAAATGGTCCTTCCTAGTGACCTCATTAAGCTTCCTAAAGTCTATGCACATTCTCCATCCATTTTGAATCCTCTTGGGCACTAATTCATTTTTCTCATTCCTAACCACAGTTATGCCAGTTTTCTTAGGAACAACATGAATAGGACTAACCCATTTACTATCTGAGATAGGATAGATGATACCTGCTTCGAGGAGTTTGAGGATCTCAGAAACTACTACCTTCTTCATCGCGGGATTGAGCCTCCTTTGGGGCTCTCGTGAAGGTTTCGCTCCATCCTCGAGCAGGATTCTGTGCATGCACGTAGCTGGACTTAGCCCATGTAAATCTGCTAATGTCCATCCAATTGCCAGCTTGTGCTCTTTAAGAACTTCCATTAACTTCCCTTCCTGAGCCGGCATAAAGTCTTTCGCTATGATGACCGGCAACGTCTCATCATCCCCCAAATACGCGTATTTGAGATAATCAGGTAAGTCTTTCAGCTCCAATTTAGGTGCCTGCAAAGTAGAGGGGAGCATCTTAGCATGATTCTGAACAGTTGCCAAAGAAGAGACAGTTGAATCACAAAGTTCAGACATGGAAGGTTCATGCATATCAGATTCATTGAAAAGATCAGTAAAAAATAATGGGTCATCCCCATCTCTATCAGACATGCATTCATCCTGAACTAGCGATTCAATTGTATCTACTTGACACAGAGAGTGGACGCTCTCATCATGCTCCAACTCATTAGACACATCAACCTCAACAACTTGCCCACGATACTCAACAGATAGAGTGCCCTTATCTACATTTATCTTAGTCTTAGCAGTTTTCATAAAGGGCCTTCCTAATAAGATCGACGCAGACGAAGAAGCAGAATTTCCATCCATTTTCAGAATATAAAAATCCACAGGAAAAATCAGCCCATTAACATTAACTAATACATCTTCCACTACTCCTAAAGGATGCACGAAAGACCTATTAGCGAGTTGTATAACAACACCAGTTTCTTGTATTTCTTTTAAATTCAAATCCTGATAAACGGAGTGAGGCATGACACTAATGGAGGCTCCTAGATCTAGCATGGCTCTTCTAATTTTCTTACCTCCAATAGCGCAAGGGAGAGAAAACATACCTGGATCGTCGCATTTTTCTAGTAAGTTCTTCGTGATTAAAGCGGAAACATTCTTACTTACCACGACGCGCTCTTTCTCTTTTGTCTTCCTCTTGTTGGTGCATAACTCCTTCAAGAACTTAGCGTACCTTGGGATTTTCTTGATGGCATCCAACAGAGGGATGTTGATCTCTACTTTCTTGAATGTGTTTAAGAACTCCTCCTCGTAGTCCTCCTTAGGCGGTCTCGCTAACCTGCTACGAAAAGGAGCCTTAGGCACATAAACTCTAGTGCATGTAGGATCGAAATTTACCCCATGCTACCGTGGTTCGAGATTTTTTGTCTGTGGCTCGACGTGGCCATGATCGACTTCCACCGGCGGGGTACTCGTGGGAAGATGCTTCCCACTTCTCAAAGTGATGGCACTAGCGCTCTCCGCGTTCTGGTGCTCAATCACTGTCAACCTCTTACTCACTTGAATCACTGCATCGCTCAAAGTTTGAAACTGCTCTCGAGTTTCCCTATGTTGTGATTCAAGTATTTCTTCCAACGATCTACCTGAAACAGAAGAACGGGGTTGTGAGTTATTTTTCAAAACAAGAATAGCACTACTTCAAAAAGTTGAGCCTTAAGCTCGTCCACATTCCTGATCAGGCGATCTTTCTCCTTGTCTCCATCTCCACTCCGCTCCAAGCTTCTAGCCAAGTTGGAAATTAAAACTCTAGCTTCGGCGGGTGTTTTATCCATGAGACATCCTCCACTTGCGACATCAACTAACTGTCGGTTTGGCGGTAAGAGACCTTCGTAGAAGTTCTGAATGAGTTGTTGTTCAGCTACTTGGTGGTTGGGACAATCTTCGCACAACCGACCAAATATCTCCCAACACTCGAGAACGGTCTCTTTTTCTCCTTGCTCAATTATGTTTATCATTCTTCTAAGGGCGGCGACCTTGGGAGGCGGAAAATACTTCGCATAAAACGCTCCCTGCAGCTCTGCCCAAGAAGTGATGGACCCAGTCGGTAGGTAATGCATCCAATCTCTCGCCTCTTCCTTCAAGGTGAAGGGAAAGGCCCTGATATGGAGTTGATCTGCGGTGATGTCGTCGGTCCTAAATGACGAACACACCATCTTGAATGCCTTGAGGTGTCTGACTGGATTCTCATCTGTATTACCATAAAAAGAAGGTAATAAGTTAACCAGACCAGCTTTAAGTTCAAAATTACCTGCAGCTACCGGATACAAGATACTCGATGTGTTCCGGCCTAGCTCAGATGATGCAAGCTCCCTCATGGTTCTTTGATGCTCAAGATTACCCACGACCTCCATCTTGGAGCTTCTTTTGAATTTTCAAAGAATGACTGCGCTCCAAAAACTCAAACAAAACGCGTAAAATAATACAAAAGAATTAAACTGTACAAAAAGAAATAAAGAAAATTTTTGAAACCAACAAACTAAACTTAACTAAACTAAATTAATTAAATCCCCGGCAACGGCGCCAATTTTGGTAGAGGTACTTTATGTGGTACTCCAAATTCAAGCTGTCGAGGCTTGCCAAAATATAATTTATAAACCCGATGTACACCGAGCTATTTGAAGCTTAGTGGTAACGGGGTCGATCCACAGGGAAATAAGAAATTCAATTTAACTAAGTCTAATTCGCTAATTATAAAAAGTATGCACAATTAAAATAAAAGAATTGTAATTTGGTTTGGGGGGAAGGGAGCTCCTAATATGCAAGCTAATGGAAAATTAAATGACAACGTGCAAAAATTAAACGGTTGTGCTTAACTTCGAGAAATGGAATTGCTCATTATGGAGGTTCGGTTCATCGATACAAATTTACTCGCTAGCCAATTCATGCACACAATTCATTTAGTTATTTCTAACTCAAATGACCCAAGGATTTAATTAGATGCGTGCAGTTCTAATTTAACTTGGCCAATAATCTATTCAAGGTAGCGACCCCTAAATCGACTACGTGCCAGTGACGGGAACATTACGACGGCTTAATCCTAGGACTAACCCGGTTTCTCTCTTGCCTTAAGCCTAACATGAAAACGTTAATTAATTCAGATTACCAACTGTCACTTTGGGCCGAACTAATTAGCCATGCTTAGACCCGTGCTACCTAGCGGTATGGGCAATTATACGTCCCAACCTTTAGCCCTCTATCATGCATAGGAACTAGGGCGTCAACCTAATTTAGCTACACATGCTAGATTTTATGAAGAACAAGCAAGAAATGCATAAACAAACCAATTGTCTCAACATTTACAAAGCGGAAAAATCTCCCCAAACATCCAAAATTTACAAATCCAAACCCAAAATTAAGCACTAACCTCGGTTTAGCCTTCCATGGAGGATGAATTAATCCAATCCCCCGTGGAAGAGCTTGGAATCATGCACAAAGAAGAAGAAGAAGTACAAAAATGGTGGAATTTGGTGGTAGACCCGAGAGGAGAAGCTTGGAGAAGAAGGAGAATGAAAAGTTGGCTGGAAATTTGCGTTTTCACGCTTTTTAAAGTCGGAGTGTCTCGACGCTAGGCCCGCGTCTCGACGCTGTGCCCTAAGTTGGCTGCCGCGCGCGCGCGCGGGCGTCGAGACGCTCGGGCAGCGTCTCGACGCTGTCGCGCGTCCATCTGGGAAAATAATCGGGCTGGCGTCGAGACCCCGGGCGGCGTCTCGACGCTGGGGGCGCGTGTTGCGTGCTCAATGTTTAAAAGGAATATGCAATGATAGAGCACTCAGAACATGCAAGCATACATGATCTTGTAGCAAGTAATAAGTATTTTTTCATTCGATTTCCCACAGAGATTTATTCTTAGTTACTCGTGAAGTGTGTTGTTAAGTAAGAATGGGTGGATTAAATGGAGTAGATTTGATTTTAAGGTGCCTAATTACTAAGTAATATGTAGAGGATGCAAGCATGAACAAGTGTAAATAAATACTAAACTTGAATGTAAAGAGAAGAGAAAAATAAACGAAGAGAGAAATGGCTAAGGCAGAATTTTTAACTAAGGGAATTGCGGAAACAGCAATTATACCGCAATGTTCTTAACAGCGAAATGTGTGTAAAGTGTGTAAACAAGGGCTACTAACGACTCCTTTATAGGCTTTTTCCTACGATTCTCAAGCAGTAGATCAACTCACCATGCATCAAACTAACTCATTCTCATGTATCTTCCGATTTCATGCATTAGATTCTTTAGTTTACTCATGTCCAAGTAAGGTCTTAAGAATCTTATTAAAACAGTAAGTTAAGATTTGTACTAGGAAAACGCCTATTCCTAGGTCGTTTTCTGGCTACCTTGAGAGGCTAGCATGAGTGTATGACTCTGAACTCTTACTCCTTCCAGAGGTTAGGAGTTCTTTGGACAAAATGGATGGCCAATCGAAACTGCCCGTGGGATGAAGCTTACATACAATCAATGCATTCAAGAGCTATCCTACATGCTTGATTCACGTGTTTCTACCTATAGATTTGTCATTAGCATGCCCTTATGTGATTTAGTTACTCATGGATGTAGATGGAATGGGACGAGTAGATGAAGATGACATGCTTAATAGAAAATTAGAGACAAAATAGAAGACAGAAGTGATAAACAGAGAAGGTAAAGAGCTTGCGAAGTAATGGAATTGTGCGTTGATTAACCAATCATTTGAACTAAACAAATGATGTCTTTGAATAACTAAAGTAAAACAGAAAGCAACGAAATGGAATGGAGTAGCAAACTAAAAGGGAAATAACAACAAACAACAATGGAAATGGAAAGCTAAGACAGAAAGTAGTAAGTTCAAGCGTGATCGCCTCGTCGCAGACGCCTCGGCTGAAGGGAGAGAAAGGCAAGCCTTGCTTGGATGAATCCAATCAGAAGAGAAGATGAATCTTCTCTCCTTCCTATCAGATTGTCGACTCCAACAGCTGAACCTCTCAGACCAACAGACGGAGAAGATAAAGACTGGGAAAGACTGCGTTTGAACTGGAAGACTACGCCGTTCGAGTGTGTTTCAACCTTCCTCTTTGACCTCCTTTTATAGTATTCTGCAGGTGCGATTGGGTCAAGGAGAACCATCCATTCTCAACGTCGTACTACTACGTGGCTGCAGGAGAAAGAATGAATCCCTGAAAGGTCGGAACAAAACAGAAAATAGTTAGACAACTTACGGATTTCACTTAAAACATTGCGGTTTTAGCAATGTTTCCGCAATGCCTCCGCAATGCACAATTTTCATTCCTTTAACTTCGTTTTTGGTTCTTTTTCTTTCCTTTTGTACATAAGTCCTAATTTAGCTTCATTCTTCTAATTCTCATGTATAAGCACAAGTTCAAGCTAAATCCTACCAAGAACACTTACAAAAGCACAACTTTCTAAGGTAAATAAGTCCTAAAATAGTCACTTTTGGAGACGTAACAGCGCGCGCGTGCGTCGGATGGTGTCGGGGCGGCGTCGAGACCCTCGGGCGGCGTCTCGACGCTGTCGCGCGCTTCGTCTGCTTCTGGCAATCGGGGCGGCGTCGAGACCCTTGGGCGGTGTCTCGACGCTGTCGCGCGCGCATGCTTCGGATGATGTCGGGCGGCGTCGAGACGCTGGCAGCGTCGAGCTAGCGTCTCGACGCTGCCGCCCATGCAATGGTGCTCTCGGGTTGGTGATGCCAAAATGTGTCTTTTCAAGCCATTTTTGCCATCTCTTGGATTCTGTGGGCTCTTTCACTCCCGATGCATCTATGAAGCTCTAAATTGGCACTTTAAGCCCCGAAACCTGTCTTTGGACTTTCCGAGCTCTCTACCATGAAATCACCTACAAAGAAGCATTTTAATCAATATATGTCATGGTTTTAGCTAGAATTAGGGACATTAAGATAGCTCTATTTTGGAGCTATCAGGGATGTTGATCTCTACCTTCCTGAATGTGTCTAGGAACTCCTTCTCGTAGTCCTCCTTAGGCGGTCTCGTTAACCTGCTAGGAAAAGGAACCTTAGGCACATAAACTCTAGTGCATGTAGGATCGAAGTTTACCCCATGCCACCGTGGTTCGGGATTTTCTGTCTGTGGCTCGGCGTGGCCATGATCGACTTCCACCGGCAGGGTACTCGTGGGAAGCTGCTTCCCACTTCTCAAGGTGATGGCACTAGCGTTCTCAACGTTCTGGTGCTCCATCACTGTCAACCTCTTACTTACTTGAATCACTGCATCGCTCAGAGTTTGAAATTGCTCTCGAGTTTCCCTATGTTGTGATTCAAGCATTTCTTCCAAGGATCTACCTGAAACAGAAGGACGGGGCTGTAAGTGATCTTTCAAAGCAAGAACAGCGTTACTTACCACTAAAAGTTGGGCTTTAAGCTCGTCCACGTCCCTTCTCAGGCGAGTATGTTCCTTGTCTCTATCTGCACCCCACTCCAAGCTTCTAGCTACGTTAGAAATTAAAACTCTAGCTTCAGCGGGTGTCTTATCCATGAGCGAACCTCCATTGGCGGCGTCTATCATCTGCTGGCCTTGGGGAAGCAAACCGTAGTAGAAACTCTGGATGAGGGATTGCTCGGTTATTTGATGATTGGGACAATCCTCGCATAACCGACCAAACCTCTCCCAGCACTCAAGGACGGTTTCTTCCTTTCCTTGCTCAATTTTGTGTATCTCCCTTTTGAGGGCGACGGCCTTTGAAGCAGGAAAATACTTTTCTAAAAACGCCCCATTCAGCTCCTTCCAAGTCGTGATGGATCCGGTCGGTAGGTAATACATCCAATCTCTCGCCTTCTCCTTCAAGGTGAAAGGAAATGTTCTGAGATGGAGTTGATATGCAGTGGTGTCATCGGTTCTAAATGACGAACATACCATATGGAATGCCTTGAGGTGTCTGACGGGATCCTCATCTGTATTACCATAAAAAGAAGGTAATAAGTTAACCAGACCAGCTTTAAATTCAAAATTACCTGCACCTACCAGATACATAATACTCGATGTGTTCCGGCCTAGCTCAGGCGATGCAAGCTCCCTCAAGGTTCTTTGATGCTCATAATTACCCACGACCTCCATCTTGGCGCTTCTTTTGAATTTTCAAAGAATGACTGCGCTCCAAAAACTCAAACAAAAACGGGTAAAATAATACAAAAGAATTAAACTGTACAAAAAAGTAAAGAAAATTTTTAAAACGAACAAACTAAACTTAATCAAACTAAATTAAACTTAGTTCCCCGACAACATTTACAAAGGGGCAAAACCTCCCCAAACATCCATAATTCACAAAACCCAAATCGAAATTAAGTACTAACCTTAGTTTAGCCTTCCATGGAGGATGAATAAATCCAATCCCCCATGGAAGAGCTTAGTAGCATACAAAGAGGAGAAGAAGAAGGCCAAAAATGGTGGAAAATAGCCTAGACCCGAGAGGAAGAAGTTGGGAAGAAGAAGGAGAATCAAAAGTTGGCTTCAAAATGGCGTTTTCACGCCTTTAAGTGTCGGAGCGTCGAGACGCTAGGCAAGCGTCTCGACGCTGGTGCCCTAAGTTGGCAGACGCGCGCGCGCGCGGGCGTCGAGACGCTCGGACAGCGTCTCGACGCTGTCGTGCGTCCATCTGGAAAAATGTCGGGCTGGCGTCGAGACCCTCGGGCGGCGTCGAGACGCTGAGGCGCGCTTTGTCTTCGGTAGGCAGTCGGGGCCGCGTCGAGACCCTCGGGCGGCGTCTCGACGCTGGGGCGCGCTCGTGCGTCGGATGGTGTCGGGGCGACGTCGAGACCCTCGGGCGGCGTCTCGACGCTGGGGCGCGCGCGTGCTTCGGATGATGTCTGGGCGGCGTCGAGACGCTAGTAGAGCGCCTCGACGCTGTTGCTCAACGCTTGCTCTCGGGTTTGGTGGCCAACAATTGCCTTTCAATGGCAATTTTTGCCATTTCTTCAATTCTTCAAGCCCCTTCACTCCCGATGCATCCATAAAGCTCTAAAACGTCGTTTTTAGCCTCAAAACACGTCCTCGGACTCCTCGAGCTCTCTACCATGAAATCACCTACAAGAAGGCATTTTAATCAATATTTGTCATGGTTTTAGCTATAATTAGGGAGTAAATAATAGCTCTATTTTGGAGCTATCACTTCTCATTCTCAAGATGGCTTGGGGAGCATTCAATCGGCTTCCCCTTTTTCTCAACAACGGGAGGCAACAAACGGCTTGGGAAGGGAGCCTTGGGCTTGTAGCCTTTCAAGCTCGGGGGTGCATCCAACTGAGCTTCCTTCCTTCTTGACTCGAGATCCTCGATCTTTTTCTCGACCTTGCCTTCCTCTTTCTCCACAACAGCGGTGTTTGGAGAAATTTTTCTCCCACTTCGTAGGTTAATGGCACAGACCTGCTCACAGGAACTCATCCTCGCGTGTGGGGGTAGCATCCAAGGATTCTCAGGTGCAGAAATCAAGGGAATATCCCTTCCACTCTTCAGTGCAATACCATTTGGCCAATCTGCTGCCTGAGTTTCCACCTTACTTATCCTGGCATTGACCTTAGTGATTCCCTCGCTCAGTGACTGAATCTGCGCATTGGTCTCCTTGCTAATTTCCATGAAGGACTTGAACATTCCTTCAATGGATTCACCTGAAACAGAAGGACGAATTCGCGATGAGTCTTCTTGTAATTTAAGGATAACGTCACATACCTTGGACAGTTGGTCCTTTGCTCTTTCATTTCGCTTGCGAGGCGGGTTTGCACATGTGCTCCATTTCCATTCTGCTGCATATTTTGAGCCATAGTTGAGATCAAACGCCGAGCTTCCGCTGGGGTCTTGTCAAGCAACGCTCCTCCACTAGCTGCATCTAGAATCCGACAATCATGCATGCACAAACCTTCATAGAAGAAGCGATTGAGTTCTGCCTCCGAGATTCGATGGTGGGGGAAGTCTTCGCACATCCGGGTATACCGCTCCCAGTATTTATAAAAGGTCTCCCCTTCATCTTGAAAAATTGCGTAGATCTCCTTCCTTAGAAATGCGGCTCTCGAGGCGGGAAAATATTTGTCGAAAAACAGCCCTTTCAACTTGTTCCACGTAGAGATAGTCCCTGAGGGTATGTAGTGTAGCCAATCCCTTGCCTTCCTCTTCAAGGTAAAAGGAAAGGCTCTCAAATTCAGCTCTTCCTCCGTTATCTCACTTGTCCTCATCGCGGAGCACACCATGTGGAATTCTTTAAAGTGCTTGATAGGGTCTTCACCTGTTTCACCATGAAAAGAGGGGAGTGAGTTAAGCAAACTTGTTTGAACTCGAAATTACCTGTTGTCGGCAGAAATGATATGCACAGCGGCTGGCAGAGCAGGCCATGCATCGCCCACTCCTTCAGCGTTCTCGGATGTTCGTTATGGTTCTCCAAGACCTCCATCTCTTCCGAATGTAACCTGAACTTTAAGAATCTTGGAAGAGAGGACCGTTATCCGGAATAAAAATAAAAACAATTTACTAAATTTTTTTTTTTAAAACAACCAGTCAACCTTAATCAAAAACAAAAATTAACTTCATTTTTAGTTGCCCTCCCCGGCAGCGGCGCCAATTTTGGTAGTGCGGATTTTTTGAATATCCACTTAAATTCCAAGCTGTCGAGGCTTGCCAAAATAAATTTATAAACCCGTAGCTTTTAGCTTTGCAGCTAGCGGTAACGGGGTCGAACCACAGAGAGGGAATAAAACTGAGAATTAATTGTTCGAGCGATGATCAAGTTAACTGGTGAAGTTTGTCAGAAAAAGGGGGGATTTTATCATGCAAAGTATTGAAAAGTGCTAACGGAAAAATTATAAACTCGAGAATGAAGAGTGTTGGATTTGGGGGATTTCGGGATCTTGATAAGCGTTTTAACATTTATCATTTAATTCTAAAGTAAGGCTAATCGATAATGACATGTACGCGGTCGGTTACCCAGGACACCCTAAAGTAAGGCTAGTCGATAATGACATGTACGCGGTAGATTTCGCCGATAATGACATGACATGCTTCGGATGATGTCTGGGCGGCTCCATATTAATTAATTAGACCACACAGTTCTAATTAAACATTGTTTAAGGTCTCGTTAGAGTGATCAACCCCAATTTGACTCTAAACAGTCACTAGCATACCGCGACGAACATTCGACTATGTAATCAAATTGCTAACTGGCTACCCGCCAACGCTGAATGTAACCAACAACTATCATGCATGACTCGATACTCCGATTTATTTTCATTGTTCTATGTTACTAGTCCAATAGTGAGAGGCACGACATCGCTACTCTTTAACGCTAACATAAGCTAGAAAACTCGATTGTCAGTCGGCGAAATCTAACGCATGCATAGGATGAAGTAAGAACAATAAATGCATACAAAATCAAAGCCAAATCAGAACCATTAAGCATAAATTATCAAAACATTAAAGACTTAGCAAGAATCCCTAATTAACCCAAATCCAAACACAAGTACCTTAGCCAACCATGGAGGTTTGGAGTCCCAATACTCCCATGGAAGCCTTGGGCATCATCCCCAAGCTAAATACAGAATTGAAGCTCCAAAAATGGCCACAAGTGGCAGAGAAATGAAGAAGAAGGGTGAAAACCCGAGAGCAAAACGATGATGGGAAGAAGGGTCGCTGAAAAATCGTCAAAATGACGTTTTAAGCCGTCGGAGCGTCGAGACGCTAGGCAAGCGTCTCGACGCTGGTGCCCTAAGTGCCTCGCGCGTTTTCGTCGTGATGGCGTCGAGACGCTGCGCGAGCGTTTCGACGTTGTAGCCAATTTCTCCAGCGCGCGCGTCTCGACGCTGCCTCGATAAATTCCAGCGCGCGCGTTCCTCCGGAGCGTCTCGACGCTGATGCAGGGTCTCGACGCTTGCTCTCGGGTTTGGGGCTGAAAAATTGCCTCTCCAAGGCAATTTACTTCATATCTTCATGTGTGAGCTTCCCTTTCTCCCGAAGCACTCCCGAGGCACTAAAACGCCTTCCTTAGCCACAAAACGCACTCAATGGATACCACGAACTCTATGCCTCAAATCTTCTATAAATGAGACATATTAAACAATTAATCACGACTTTTAGCTAGAGTTAGGGAGTGAAATATAGCTCCAAAATGGAGTTATCACGGTGCCAAAAGCCGATTCCTTCACTCCAACAAACGGGATAGAAAATGGAGAGAAACTGCGTTGAGATGGAGAGTTCTACGCTTCCAAGCTTGTTGTTCTCCTTCCCCCTTGACCTCCTTTTATAGCTCTTTGCAGGTACTCTTCAGTCAATGAGAACCATCCATTCTGAACGACGTCCCACCACGTGGCAGCAGGGGAGAAATTGGGCGGCTGAAAGATCGCAACAAAACGTCGGACGGTTGGAACAACTTAACATTTGCAGCTTAAACATTGCGGAGACAGCAATGTTTCAGCAATTTTCCTGCAATGCACAATTTCAACTCTTTTAACTTCGTTTTTGATTCCTTTTTGTTCCTTTTACAAATAAATCCTAATTTAGCTTCATTCCTTGATTTCTCATCTTTAAGCACGTATTAAACTAAATTCTAACAAAAACGCTTAAGAGTTTACACAATTCCATGGTAAATAAGTCCCTAAATTAAGTACTTTTGGAGACGTAACAATTATATAAGCCATTTTAGCATTTTTTCTTCATCATCTCCGTAAAAAAACTCTCGGGTTTCCGCCATTGTTGGGCATTTTTTGAGCTTCTTTCTTCTATTTTAGCTTGGGATGATGTCCAAGGTCTCCATGGAAGCTTGGATACTCCATTTCTCCATGGAAGGCTAAGGTATTATGAAGGATTTGGGAAGATTTTAGGGATTTTGCTATGTATGTAATATTTTTCTAATTTATACTTTCAATTTTGTTTTGGCTTGTTAGTTTGTATGCATCTACTCTTCTTGCTTAATCCATGACTGTGTTAGATTTCTAGACGGACAAACTCGTTTTCTAGCATGCTCTATTGTTATAGATTAGCGATGTCTTGCCTCTCCTTATCGACTTAGTAATACAGAAGAGTAGAATAAATCAAAGCATCATATTGAGCATTCTGAATGTTGATTACTTTAGGGTTGTCGGGTAATCAATTAGCATTTTGCATGTTTAATTGAACGTTCGTCGTGAAGTGCTAGTGACTGCTTGGGTTATTTTAGGACTAATCATTCTAATTTAATTAGCGAGCATTGTTTAATTAGGATTGTAAAATTTTGATTAATTTGTATGAGGCCGGTTGTTTTAGGATTGTCAGGCAACCGTTCATTTGCATACTACATTCATCGCCATGCCATAGAATTAAATGATAAATGTTACAATACTTAGCAAATCCCGAAATTCCCAAATCCATCACGTTTGAATCTCAATTACATTTTTTCGTTAGCACTTTTTAGACTAATCTTGCATGTTAAAAACCCCAAATTTTGTGACAATCAATCAATCAATCTATTTACACTTCGAGCAATTAATTCCATCTTTAGACTCTCTCTGTGGTTCGACCCTGTTACCGCTACCTGCAAAGCTAAGAGCTACAAATTATAAATTTCATTTTTGGCAAGCTTCGACAGCTTGAGAAATTAGGAGTATATTCAAAATATTCCCCACCAAAAATTGGCGCCATTGCCGGGGAGAGCAACTTTAGATGAAATTATGTTTGATTTAGATTTAGGTTGATTGGTTGTTTTCTGAAAAAAAAAATTCTGAATTGATTGTGTGTTTGAGAATTTTTGTTGTTGTATGACCCGTTCTTCCGAGTTGAGTGGATTGCAGTATATTCCTGAGATAGACAGGGAGGAGCGAAGGTTGAGGAGAGAAGGCCATGAGGGCCAGAGATTGTTTGACGAAGAAGGATTCGGTCCCTTCTTGCGCGACGAGATGGCACAGGGAGAAGTGCCAAGGACATTGAAACAGCTGGCAGCGCCAGATCTGAACCAGCAACCGCTCTGCATCACGTACCTAGTGGTAGCAGGTAACTTTGAATTAAAGTCAGGTTTAATTCACCAGTTGCCTTCTTTTCATGGTAATGCAGGCGAGGACGCGAACAAGCACTTGATGGAGTTCCATTGCGTGTGTTCGGGGATGAAACCCCCAAGCGTCACGGAGGAGCAGTTGAACTTAAGGGCATTCCCCTTTACCTTGAAGGACAAATCCAAGGACTGGCTTTATTACTTGCCCTCCGGATCCATCACGACGTGGCAAGAGATGAAGAGGGTTTGCTTCGAAAAATATTTTCCTGCCTCTCATGCCACCACGCTGAGGAAGAGAATTTATGGAATTACCCAAGATGTGGGTGAGTCTCTGCACGAGTATTGGGAACTCTTCGGGATCCTGTGCGCAAGCTTCCCGCATGATCAGATCGTCGACCAACTACTCATTCAGTATTTTTATGAGGGTATGACTCCTCATGATCGGCAGATGATAGACGCAGCGAGCGGAGGGGCACTGATTGACAAGACCCCAGCCGAGGCCAAACAGTTGATAGCCAACATGGCGGGTAACTCGCAGCCGTTCGGAATTCGTGGAGCAGGACAAGTCCACCAGGTTAGCTAGGTGAATGAGATGAGTGAAATGATGGCCCAAGTGGCCGAGATTGGGAATTTGTTAAAAAAAATTGTTGGGGGAGGAAACCGTGAGACGGAAGAGGTCAATGCCATCGGGGGATATGCTTCCCACCCTAGGAAGTATGATCCATATTCGAACACGTACAACTCCGGATGGAGGGACCACCCAAATTTGAGCTATGGGAACAGGGATGGACAGCAACGTTATCAAGCTCAGTCGTTCGATAGACCTCAGAACTCCACCCAAGCTCAAGGCTCCAGTTCCACAAATTCGATGGAAGAGATGGTGAGGACCATCGTTAATTCGACGAGCCAGTTTCAGAAGGAAGCTCTCGAGGAGCTAAATTCGCATAAGGCGGAGCTGCAGAATTTGAACAAGCAGCTCACTCAAATGGCTGTGTCGATTAGCAAGATCGAAAGCAAGAGCTCAGGGAAGCTTCCTTCCCAAACCACAGTGAACTCGTGTGAGAATGTGAGTTCAATCCAGCTGAGAAGTGGGAAAGCAGTTCCCTCTAGAGCTGAGAAGGAAGTGAAGAAGGACAACCTGAATGTGTCCTCCCTGAACCATTCTGAAGGTGAAAATATTGAGAAAAAGGAAGAACAAAAGAAAAGTGTGCAGGAGAATGTTCCCACAGCACCCTTCCCAAGTAGGCTTGCGAAGCCTATTACGGTGAATGGAGATGAGGAGGTTCTCAAAACCTTCCAGAAGGTGATGGTGAACATTCCGCTCTTGGAAGCAGTGAGTCAAATTCCAAAATACGTCAAGTTTCTCAAGAGTTGTGCACAAAGAAAAGAAAGTCAAGAGTGACCGATCAGAAGAAGAAAGAAAATGTCTCGGCAATTCTTCCAGGTTTGTTGCCAACCAAGTGCAATGACCCAGGTACATTTACTATCCCATGCATGATAGGTAGCAAAGTAGTGAAAAATGTCATGCTAGACCTCGGTGCATCTGTGAATGTGATGTCTTATGCATTGTTTCAAGATCTTAAATTAAATGAAATGCATGAAACTGATGTGGTTGTGCAATTAGCCAATGGGTCTTGTATTTGTCCTAGAGGAAAGGTCGAGGATATTCTTATCAAAGTAGGAAGTATAATGTTTCCTGCAGATTTCTTTGTTTTAGATATGAATGGAAAATCTCTGAATGTTTCATCTTCTATGTTGTTGTGGCGTCCCTTTTTAAAGACCGCTAGGGTCAAAATTGATGTTTATAAGGGCGTCATCTCTTTGGAATTTGATGAAACTGTTAATGAATTTTCCATATTTTATTTGAAATCTGTGGATGTTGTGGGTTGTCTGGATTGTGTGAAGGGTGAGAATTTGACCTCGAGCTTGAGGGATGATTCTTACGTTTCTGTTAAGAAAAATGATTTAAAGTTACCTGATGATGGTGCTGTTTTTTATGAGACTAATAATGATGATATTCACGTGCTCGAAGCACGAAGAGAAGAAATGTTTTTGATGAGACTAATAATGATGATATTCAGGTATTATGAAGGATTTGGTCAGCGTGGACGAGGAAATGATTGGAACGTCCCCCGCGCTGTCGGATTATGGTTGAGTTCGTTGGGAGAATTCAGTCGAGCAAACGACTTTAAAAATTTTGTGCTTCTCGGAGGCACCCGAGTGTTGAACTGTCTGCCAGTCTTTAATTTTGTTGATTTTATTTAAGTTTCGTAGTTTAATTTAGTTTATTTTGCTTGCTTTTTTTTTTAGGAGAAAGAGGAGAAGTTGAGGAAATTGGGCTTGAGAAAGAAAGCGTCGCCTCTCGTCCCTCGCTAACCTCGCAATGATCAGGGAAGTGTCGTTTTCCCTTATTTTTATTCTTGCATATCTGATGAGAAACATTGAGGACAATGCTATCTTCTGAGGTTGGGGGTGGATGTTATGGATTTCCATGTGCAGTTTGTTGAGCAGGAGTAGACTTAGAATTTGAAGTGCTTGAGACTCTGTTTATACGTTTTCTGATTATGATGAACTAGGAAATGTTTTTAGAATCTTGGCATTTGCATATCTAGTTTTTGCATGAGGTAGCTTTGCATTTATTAGGTCCATGTCAAAAAATTTAAAAAATTTTCTATTGTTCCCTTGCATCTATCGAGCACTTAGCAACCTCTTCTTAGACTCCGTAGGCTTAGATTAATCGTATGTTGCATTAATTCTTGTTGTCACCCCGAAAGGCACCCCTAGGGTAGCTTGATTGCATGAGAGTTAGTAATTGATTAATCGAGTTAGCAAAGCTATTAAGCCTAAAAGTAAAAAAAAAATAGAAAAGCATGTTGTTTAGAAAATCCTCCCGAGGCGCTACTCCTTCTTAATGGTGCACTTAAGAAGTGAGCGTTAGTCCTTAAAAATGTGAAGCTTAGGCCTACGTTTGACATGTTAGGCTTCTCGGGTTTTGGAATAAAAAGAAAATAAAAAATTGGGTTCAAAGAACCAAATAAAGAGTACAAAGTACTCAAAAGAAAAAGAATGAGAAAAAATATTTTAGGCCTCATAATTTGTTGCTCTCTCTTATGTGATAAAGCTTTAGACTGTTCTTAAATGCTAGAAGTAGGAGAAAAATGGGATGACATGTTGCATGCGATTTTTCCGGTTTACGTAGGTTTAAGATAGGTTGGCTGGCACAAACGCACGTTAGGGAGCGATAATTAATTTTTGATGTGTTCTTGATTAAATGCATGCACCGATTGCTTTCTTGAATATGTAAATGTTTAGATCTTTAAAAGCATCGAGGTTTGAATTTGAAGCATGTATGCATGGTCCTTTAGAGTTAAATTCTAGGTTTGCCTTGCTCGAGGACTAGCAAGATTTAGGTTGGGGGTGTTTGATAACTCCATTTTGGAGCTATATTTCACTCCCTAATTCTAGTTAAAAGTCGTCTTTAAATGTGTAATTTGCCTTGTTTTTAGGTGATTTGCGGCGAAGAGCTCGTGGTGTCCATTGGACGTCTTTCGAGGCTTAGGAAGCCGTTTTAGCGCTCCGGGAATGCATCGGGAAAAGGAGAAATTCAACCATGAAGATTTGGGAAAAATTGCCATGCAAAGTCAATTTTCAGCCCCCAAACCCGAGAGCAAGCGTTGAGCGGAAGCGTCGAGACGCTGCTCAACGCTGTCGAGGCGTCGCGACTCTCCAAAGTGGCGTGCGCTGGAGATTTTCGGGTCAGGGTCGAGACGCTGGCCTAGCGTCTTGACGCCAACGCGACAACGCGCGCTGGAATTTTTAGGTCGCAGCGTCGCGACGCTGGCCTAGCGTCTCGACGCTCCGACGGATTATATAAGCCATTTTAGCGTTTTTTCTTCATCATCTCCGTAAAAAACTCTCGGGTTTCCGCCATTGTTGGGCATTTTTTGAGCTTCTTTCTTCTATTTTAGCTTGGGATGATGTTCAAGGTCTCCATGGAAGCTTGGATACTCCATTTCTCCATGGAAGGCTAAGGTATTGTGAAGGATTTGGGAAGAGTTTAGGGATTTTGCTATGTATGTAATATTTTGATAATTTAGACTTTCAATTCTGTTTTGGCTTGTTAGTTTGTATGCATCTACTCTTCTTGCTTAATCCATGACTGTGTTAGATTTCTAGACGGACAATCTCTTTTTCTAGCATGCTCTATTGTTATAGATTAGCGATGCCTTGCCTCTCCTTATCGACTTAGTAACACATAAGAGTAGAATAAATCGAAGCATCATATTGAGCATTCTGAATGTTGATTACTTTAGGGTTGCCGGGTAATCAATTAGCATTTTGCATGTTTAATTGAACGTTCGTCGTGAAGTGCTAGTGACTGCTTGGGTTATTTTAGGACTGATCATTCTAATTTAACTAGCGAGCATTGTTTAATTAGGATTGTAAAATTTTGATTAATTTGTATGAGGCCGGTTGGTTTAGGGTTGTCGGGCAACCTTTCATGTGCATACTACATTCATCGCCATGCCATAGAATTAAATGATAAATGTTACAATACTTAGCAAATCCCAAAATTCCCAAATCCATCACGTTTGAATCTCAATTACATTTTTCCGTTAGCACTTTTTAGACTAATCTTGCATGTTAAAAACCCCAAATTTTGTGACAATCAATCAATCAATCTATTTACTCTTCGAGCAATTAATTTCATCTTTAGACTCTCTTTGTGGTTCGAGCCTGTTACCGCTAGCTGCAAAGCTAAGAGCTACAGGTTATAAATTTCATTTTTGGCCAGCTTCGACAGCTTGAGAAATTAGGAGTATATTCAAAATATTTCCCACCAGCGTGCTTAACTTCGAGTAATGGGATTGATCGCTATGGACATTCAGTTCATCGATAACAAATAATTAGCTAACATGCTTCAGCACACAATTCATTTGGCTAATTTCTAACTCTAACGACCCAAAGACATAATTAGAAAAGTGCAATTCTAATTATACTTGGCCAATAATCAATTCAAGGTAGCTAATCTTGAATTGACCAAAGGCCAGTAACGGGAACATTGTGACGGATTAATCCTAAGACTAACCCGGTTTCTCTCTCGCCCAAAGCCTAACATGAAAACGTTAACTAATTCATTCCCCCAACTGTCACTTGGGCTTGAATTACCTAGCCATGCTTAAGCCCTTGCTACTTAGCGGTAAAGACAATTATACGTCCTAATCTTTAGCGTTCTATCATGCATAGGAATTAGGGAGTCAAACCTAACTAAGCTATACATGCTAGAATTGAAGAAGAACAAAGGAAAGAGATGCAAGAAGTTCTAATTAGCTAAACATACACAAGAGGGCAAATCTCCCCTTCAATCCATAGTTTTACAATCCCAAGCTCAAAATTAAACACTAACCTTGTTTAGCCTTCCATGGAGGATGAATAAATCCAACACTCCATGGAAAGACTTAGTAGCATACAAGAAGAGGAAGAAAAATGGCCAAAATGGTGGAGAAACCGCAAACCCGAGGTTGAAATCCGTGGAGAAAATGAGCAAAAAATCGGACTTTAGGCTCTTTAAGTCGTCGGAGCGTCGAGATTCTAGGCCAGCGTCTCGACGCTACGCCCTAAAATTGCAGCGCGCGCGCGTTCGGAGCGTCGAGACGCTGGGCAGCATCGAGCAGCGGTGAGCGCCCACGCTCGACGCTGGCTCTCGGGAATTTCCTGAAACTTTGTCGGGACGGCGTAGAGACGCTAGGCCAGCGTCTCAACCCTTTGCAGCATTGAGCCAGCGTCTCGACGCTGTTGCTCAACGCTTGCTCTCCGGTTTGGAGGCCAAAAATTGCCTTTTCATGGCAATTTTTGCCATGTCTTCATACTTCAAGCTCCCTCATTCCCGATGCATCCATGAAGCTCTAAAACATCGCTTTTAGTCCCGAATCACGTCCTCAGACTCCTCGAGCTCTCGACCATGAGTTCACCTACAAAAAGGCATTTTAATCAATATTAATCATGGTTCTAGCCAATATTAGGGACATAATAATAGCTCTATTTTGGAGCTATCAAAATACCCCCGACCTGAATCTTGCTAGTCCTCGAGCAAGGTATACTCTAAATTATCTTCAAAGAATGATTTGCATGTTGAAGACTCTAACCTCAATGCTTGTGAAACAAGGTATTTAAATAAATGTAAAACCATCAAATGCATGCAAAAGTTGAGAACATTCCAAATTCTTACTCTTATTCTCTTACGTGTGTGTGTGTTTAGAACCTCTCAACCTAGCTCTTGCAAGCCCGAAATAACCTTATACAGACCTATAACTCGTTTTCCCCTACTTATGGCGATAAGAACAGTCTAACGGCTTTTAGTGACAGGAAGAGCAACAAAACAAAAGGACTATATTTTTTTCTTTTTTCTTTGAGTACTTTGTACCCATTGTTTCTTTTGAACTACTTTTTTTTTTTTTTTTCTCCAAGAGAGCCTAACACGTCAAGCCTAATTTTGCTTCACGTTTTTAAGGACTAATGCTCACTTCAATTAGTTCCCCTTTCATGCAGTGAGAATCGTGGGTTACACGATCGCCCCTGGTTACACGGGTGGCACAAGAAGGAGGCGCAACTCTAGAGTTTTTATTTTCATGCTTACTACTTTTTTTTTGTATTTTCTAGGCAATAGCTTCGCAATAAAACAAGAGAATTATTACTACTTCTAACACATCAAGCCTCCCTAAGGGTACCTTTCGGGGTGACAACAAGATTTCAGACCAAATAAAATCATTCTAAGCCTACAGAACTGAGAATAAGAGGGCTAGTTGATAGCTCCATTTTAGAGCTATATTTATGTCCCTAATTCATGCTAATTATGTGCTTATTCTTGCTTATTTATTTTGTTTATAGGTGTTCGTCGGTTAAGAGTTCTCGGGACCGTTTGACGTCGTTTGAGGCTAAATATCACGTTTTAAGGCCCCAAGAACATCCCGTGAAAAGAAGGATTAAAAAATATGAAGAATTGGCAATTTGGAAATCTCAAAGGAAAATTTGCATGCTCAAACCCGAGAGCAAGCGTTGAGCGGAAGCGTCTAGACGCTGCTCAACGTTGCCTAGCGTCGAGACGCTGTGCCAAGCGTCTCGACGCTCCGAAGTTTGAAGCGCGCCCCGCATTTTCCACCCGAAGAGCAAGCGTCAAGTGGGCGGCGTCGAGACGCCCGCCCAATGCTGCCTAGCGTCGCGACCCCGCGCAAGCGTCTCGACACCACCCCGACATCAGCACGCTGGAATTTTAGGGCGCAGCGTCGAGACGCTACGACGGAGTATAAATTAAAAAGTTCGTTTTTTAGCCGAGAACTTCGTCTTCCTCCTCGGGCTCCGCACCATTTTAGGCATTTTGAAGCTATTTTTCACCATTGTAGAAGCCATGGAGCTTGGATTGAAGCCATTTCAAGTCATTTCCATCATGAGTGAGTAGTAGGTTAGTGTTTTGGCTTGGGATTGTAAGGAACTCATGTAATTAGCTAATTTGGTGAGATTTATGCTTTAATTTCTGTTTTACCTTGAACATTGGCTGAACTAATTTCTTCTTCTATGCATATTACAAGAGCATGTTAGATTGATAGGAATTGACGGCTTTGATTTCTAGCATGTTCCTTAGTTAAAAATTGTGATGTCGTGCCTCTCACAATTGACAAGTAATATGGATTGATGGTGCCATTGAATGCATAGGCTTCCTTGTGTTCTTGGCATTCATCCTTCTTGAAGAACTAATTAAAATCGATAAACTAATTTGGCTTCCAATTTAGACAATCGTCGTAATTAGCCCGTTGCTATCGATTGGTCTTGGGAGTGCGTTGGCCCCCAATGTCCAATCGGTATGCTTAATTAGAACATTTATTTGGTCTAATTATTATCCATGAGGCGTGTTTAATTTGATTTCTCAATTTAAGCGAATTGCGTGTTAATCCATATGTTTAGCTAATATTTCTGTTAGTCTGTGATCCATTCGTTGGCTAATTCTTAGTTCCAAGCATCCCATGTCGAACACTTAGTTAGATTAATTTTTTCCCTCTTGTGCGAATTTTCCGTTAGCATTTTTCCAACTAATTTTCCCCCAAAAATTCCCTCAATTTATTCATTTCTTTAATTTGCAAGTTTAATTATAATTAAGTTATGATTAGCATAATTCCCTGTGGACCGACCCCGTTATCATTAAGCTACAAATCGCTCGGTGAAATCGGGTAATTATAAATTTATTTTGGCGGGTCTCGACAACCCGATATTTGGCGGTTATTCAAAAATACCGTTACCAAAATTGGCGCCGTTGCCATGAACTTAAGGTTAATTCGGCCTAATTTAAATTTAATTTGTAAATTTTTTTGAATTTTGATTTTGATTTGTTTATTCTTTTATTATTTGCATAATTTTATTTGTTTGTTAAGTGTGCTAGAGTGCAAAAATTTAATTTGAGGAAATGGAAGTCTCTATGGATGGTGATGAAGCTGAAGCTCAGAAAACACTCAGACAGTTGGCCATGATTAATTTGAACCGCCAACCTTCGTGCATTTCCTACCCGGAAATTACAGGTAAGTTTGAACTTAAATCCGGTTTAATTAATCAATTGCCTTCTTTTTGTGGTGAAACAGAAGAAGATCCCATCAAACACCTCAAATTTTTCCAAATGGTATGTTCTGCTATGAGACCGAGCGAAGTGACTGAAGATCGACTCAGCTTGAGGGCCTTTCCATTCACCCTGAAAGAGAAGGCACGGGACTGGCTGCATTACTTACCTTTGGGGACCATTTCTACTTGGGACGAGTTGAAGAGAGTGTTCATGGAGAAGTATTTTCCAGCTTCAAGAGCCATAATTTTTAAGAAGAGGGTCTACAGGATCGCTCAATCAGTTGGAGAGGCATTTTACGAGTGTTGGGAGCGATACATTCAGCTGTGCGAGAGCTGCCCGAACCATCAGATAACGGAGGCTGAGCTCATTCGGTTTTTCTATGACGATTTGCAACCATATGACCGGCAGATGCTTGATGTTGCGAGTGGAGGAGCTCTTAGAGACAAGACACATGGAGAGGCCAGACAGTTGATCTCCAACATGGCAGGGAACCTTCAGCAGTATGGAGGAGGAAATGAGCAAGCTCGGTTGTCGACTAAAGTAGACGAGCTCCAAGCCCAAGTGTCTAAGGTATGTAGCATTGTGCTTAAATTGCAAGAAAACTCATCGCAAGCTCTTCCTTATGTTTCAGGTCAATCCCTTGAAGGAATGTTCAAATCCTTTATGGAAATGAGCATGGAGCATTGCACGGAAACCAGAGCATAAATTCAGTCATTGAGCGAGGGGATCACGGAGATTAAGGATAGGATGAGTAAGGTAGAGACCCATGCGGCGGAAAGCATTAACGTCATTGCCCTCACAAGTGGTAAAGAAATCCCATCGCGGTCTACGCCTAAAGATTCAATCAAGAGTCCCGAGATGCCTGAAGAAAAGTGTCAGTCACCACCTCCTGAGAACATGGTATGTGCTAACCCATCTCCTTCTATTAAGTCTTACATTCCTTCTGCTCCCTTTCCTAGCAGGTTGGTGAGACCGCCCAAGGAAGACAAAGACATGGACTTCCTCGATACATTGAAGAAGGTCGGAATCAACATACCTTTGCTAGATGACATACAACATATTCCAAGGTATGCAAAATTCCTCAAGGAGATGTGCACTAACAAGAGAAAAGCAAAGAGCACCGAAAGAGTGGTGGTAAGTAAAAATGTGTCTGCCTTGATCACGCGAAACATGCCAGATAAATGTCAGGATCTAGGTATGTTTCTCTTACCATGCACCATAAGAGATAAGGAAATCAAGCATGCGATGCTAGATTTAGGGGCTTAGATAAATGTGATGCCATACTATGTTTACAAAAGTCTTGATTTGGAAGAATTACAAGAAACTAGTGTCATAATCCAATTGGCTGATAGGTCCTCTATACATCCCTTAGGAGTAGTTGAGGATGTGTTAGTTCGGGTTAGAGATCTTATTTTTCCTGCTGATTTTTATGTCTTCAGAATGGAAGATAATGCATCATCTGCTGCTTCAGTCCTGTCGGGTAGACCTTTCATGAAAACTGCTAGGACTAAGATTAACGTGCATGATGGTACTTTGTCCGTGGAGTATGGAGGAGAGGTGTTTGAATTTAATGTCTTTAATGCCATGAAACACCAAGCTGATGTGCATTTTGTCTGCAAAATTGATTTGATAGACACCTTAGAACAGGAAGAATGCATGACTGTTGTTGATGGGGATGACCCATTTGTTTTTACTAAGTCTGTTGGCGAGATTGAAAATAGCATGCTCCTTTTGTCTGAATCATGTGAAAAAGATGTCTGATAGCTCCAAAATAGAGCTATTATTTACTCCCTGATTTTAGCTAAAACCATTCTCAATATTGATTAAAATGTCTTTTTGTAGGTAAATTCATGGTAGAGAGCTCGAGGAGTCTGAGGACGTGTTTCGATGCTAAACGCGGCGTTTTAGAGCTTCATGGACACATCGGGAGTGAAGGGGCTTGAAGAATTGAAGAAATGGCAAAAATTGCCATTGGAAGGCAATTTTTGGCCACCAAACCCGAGAGCAAGCGTTGAGCGGCAGCGTCGAGACGCTGGCTCAACGCTGCGCAGCGTCGAGACGCTGTCCTAGCGTCTCGACGCCGCCCCGACGATTTCCGAAGACTGACGAGCGCCAGCGTCTCAACGCTCGCTCAATGCCGACAGCGTCGTGACGCTGTCCGAGCGTCTCGAGGCTACCCCGAGCGCGCGCGCTGCAAACTTAGGGCACAGCGTCGAGACGCTGCCCTAGCGTCTCGACGCTCCGAGGGATATAAATTCATCATTTCCGATTTTTAGACGAATCTTCTTCCCTTTTCCCCTCGGGATTGCCGTTTTTCCCCATTTATTTCTAGTTTTTGCCCATTTTTGGGTTGTATGAAGAAGACAATCTACATGGATGCTTGGCAAGACTTCATCTCCATGGATAGCTAGAGGTTAGTGGTTGGTTAGTTAAGTTTAGGGATTGATTATCTTTTGTATTAGGTGAGATTAGAGCTTAATTGAATGTTTAGCATGTATGAATGATTTTCTTGCATCTCTTGGTCTGTATTAACAACGAATAACTTGCCTTTCTGATTGGGAGTGACGTCCATAATTAGTTACGCATGCTTAGTTGGCTATTATTGATTTTTGACAAACTTCAATACTTAGTAGCGAAAGTCTAGCTCGTGGCTAATCAATTTGAGCCCAAGTGACGGTTGAGGGTAGGAATTGATTAACGTTCTCACGGCGGGCTTAAGACTAAGAGATAAATCGAATTAGTTCTAGGATTAATTCGTCTCAATGATACCCGTTACTGTTTGTTAATTAATTTAAGAGTCGTGAACTTAGATTAATTAGTGGGCATGTTTAATTAGGGTTGCACTTCCCTAATTAATTCAATGGGATGTTTGGACCCGATAGGGACATAACATTTTGTGTGCATGAAACGTCTCGGCTAATTCACATGTTAATCAATGAACCAAAGTACATTAGATCAATCCGGACACTTGCAAATCAATCGTATTCGTCAATTTCATACTTCCCGTTTTAATTTTCCGTTAGCGTAAATCTAGTTTTCGCCACTGTTTTTTCCCAAACAAAATCCCCCATTTTATCATTGCAAATTTAATTCAATTAAATTAAGATTATTGATTGCTCCTTGTGGATCGACCCCGTTACCACTTAGCTGCAAATTGCTCGGTGCATACGGGTTTATAAATTTTGTTTTGGCGGGTCTCGACAACCCGAAATTTGTGAACGTACAAAAGTTCACTACCAAAATTGGCGCCGTTGCCGGGGAACAAAAATATAATCTTAGTTGATTGAATTTTATTTGTTTTGTGTTTTTATTTTATTTTATTTTTCTATTGTAAATAATTTTATTTTTATTTTATTTATTTTTATTTTTATTTTCTTGGTTTCTGTTTATTTTTATTCTTCATGTACAGTATGACCCGTTTCTTTTAAGTTTTTGTGTACAGTTTTATTTTAATTTTGAGGAGAGTGGAAGAGATGGAGGCTGAGGTGATAGCTCCATTTTGGAGCTATAATTATGTCCCTAATTCACGATTATTACTGGCTTAATCTTGCTTTTATGTGTTAATTGCAGGTGTTCTCGGTAATTCGCCCTCGGGAGCGCTTCAGCGCTTTTCGGGGCTTAATATCGCATTTTAAAGGCCTAAGAACACTTTCGGGGAAGAACCATGCAAAGGCATGAAGATTGGGCGCTTTGGGGAAATTGAAGGCAAAAATCCATGCAAAAACCCGAGAGCTAGCGTCGAGCGACAGTGTCGCGACGCTAGCTCGACGCTGCCCCAGCGTCTCGACGCTGCCAGAGCGTCTCGACGCTCCGAAGTCTGAAGCGCTGATTTGAAGATCCACCCGAGAGCAAGCGTCGAGTGATAGCGTCTCGACGCTCGCTCGACGCCGCACAAGCGTCTCGACGCTCCGAAGTCAGAGGCGATAATTTAAAAATCCACCCGAGAGCAAGCATCGAGCGACAGCGTCTCGACGCAGCGCGAGCGTCTCGACGCCACCCCGACTGCGCGCGCGCGTTTTTTAGGGCGCAGCGTCGAGACGCTACGACGGATTACTTAAAGTTTTTGTCCGATTTCAGCCGCCATCTTCATCTTCTACCTCGGGCTCCGCACCTGATTTGACGTTCTAGCAGCCATTTTCACCATGGGAGGGGCTAGGAAGCTTGGATTGAAGCCATCCCACACCACACATATCATGAGTGAGTAGTTTTACCGTTTTTGGCTCGGGATTGTAAAGGAATAATGTAGTTTACACTCTTGGTGAGGTTGTGAATTGAATTCTGAATGGGTTGGATGATTTATTGAATTGATTTCTATTTCCTTGCTTATTCCATGAGCATGTTTGAATGATTTAGGACTAGGCACCCTTGATTTTGAGCATGTTTCATTCGTTAACGGTTTTGATGCCGTGCCTCTCTAAACCGCCAAGTAACAAGGATTTACGACACCTTTGAGCGTATTGGCGTCCTTGCGCTCTTGGTGATCGTTCTTCCCGAATTAGAATCCCAAATCGACACACTAATTTCGCGTCCAAATTAGATAGTCGTCGCAGTTAGCTCGTTGCTATCGATCGGTCTTGGGAGAGCGTTGGCCGCCAATGTCCGATCGATATGCTTGATTAGCATGATTTATTATGTTTAATTAATATCCATGGAGCATGTCTGAGTTAATTCATTAATTTTAGACGAGCTGCGTATTTGTTAAATTGTTTAGCCATTATATTTGTCAACCTATGATCCAAGAGGCATGCTAACTTTATTCCCGATTGTCCCGAGTCGAAAACTCCGTTAGTTAAATTTTCCCATTTGCATTGTTCCCTCTTAGTGAATCAAAAATCAACCCCCCATATTTCATTTATTATCATAAGTTGGCAATTTTAATTAAGATTAAGCCAAGTTAACTTAATTCCCTATGGATCGACCCCGTTGCCGCTACTCTACTAATAGTTTAGTGAATTCGGGCAAATATAAATTCATTTTGGCGGGTCTCGACAACCCGATGATTGGCGATAGTTAAAAAATATCGTTACCAAAATTGGCGCCGTTGCCGGGGAACTAAGTGTAATTCGGCCTAATTTAAATTTGATTTGTAGACTTTTGATTTTTATTTTAAAAATTTTTGTTTGTTCTTTTATTATTTGCAATATTTGATTTGTTTGTTTAAGTGTGCTAGAAGTGCTTAATTTTTGATTGAGAAAATGGAGATTGACGATGAGACTGGAGCCCCGAAAACGCTCAGGCAGTGGACATCGGTTGCTATGAGCAATCAACCCTCTTGCATTTCCTACCCGGAAATTTCAGGTGAGTTTGTACTTAAGTCAGGCTTAATTGACCATTTGCCTTCCTTTTGTGGTGAAACATATGAAGATCCCTATAAACATCTCAAAGCTTTTCAAATGACAAGTTCCGCGATGAAGCCAGGCGGCATTACTGAAGATCAGCTCTATCTGAGAGCTTTTCCATTCACCTTGAGAGGTGAAGCTCGAGATTGGCTACATTACTTACCATCGGGAACCATCTTCACTTGGGAGAAGTTAAAGAGTCTGTTCTTAGAAAGGTATTTCCCAGCTTCAAGAGCCAGAGCCGTGAAAAAGGATATCTGCGGTTTCAAGCAGGAAGAGAAAGAGGCATTGCACGAGTGCTGGGAGAGGTTCATTACGTTGTGCGAGAAATGCCCGAACCATCTGATAGCAGAAGCCGCGCTTATCGAATTCTTCTATGATGGGTTGCTCCCGCATGACTGCCAGATGCTTGATGCATCGAGTGAAGGAGCCCTTTGGGAGAAAACGCCTGCGGAAGCCAGACAGTTGATCTCCAACATGGCTGAGAACCGTCGCCAATACGGAGGAAGAAACGAGCAATCTAAAATGTCTACCGACATAGAAGAGCTCAAAGAAAAAGTGTCTCAGGTATTTCGCTTATTTCATACGTTGCAAGAAAAATCATCTCAGGCGGTTCCTTCTATTTCAGGTCAAGCCCTTGAAGGCATGTTCAAGTCACTTATGGAATCTAGCAATGAGACCAATTCGCAAATGCGGTCTCTAAGAGATGAGACCAGGTCAGAGATGCAATCGCTAAGAGATGGGTTAACTGAGGTGAAGGAAAGAATGAGCAAGATAGAATCCCATGCAGAAAGCGTTAGCGCGATAAATCTCAGAAGTGGTAAAGAAGTGCCATCTCAAACCACTTCCGAGAGCTCTAACAAAGATTCAGAGATATCTTCAGATAAGTGTTCTCAAACACCCTCTGAAACAGTTGTAGCTTCTCCTTATATTTCTATGAAGTCTTACACTCCCGTTGCTCCTTTTCCTAGTAGGTTGGCGAGGCCACCTAAGGAGGTCGACGACGCGGATTTTCTTGAGACGTTGAGAAAGGTTGGGATCAATATGCCGCTGCTTGATGCAATTCAGCAAATCCCAAGGTACGCTAAATTTCTAAAGGAGATGTGCACCATGAAGAGGAAGACCAAAGGTGCTGAGAGAGTCGTGGTAAGCAAGAATGTTTCTGCTCTGATAACCCAAGGTATTCCAAGCAAATGCCAGGACCCAGGTATGTTCCTCTTGCCATGTACTATAGGAGATAGAGAAATCGAGCACGCCATGCTAGACTTAGGAGCCTCGATTAATGTTATGCCATACTCAGTCTACAAGAGTCTCGATTTAGAAGGTATGCAGGAAACTAGTTTAATTATCCAGTTAGCTAATAGGTCTTCTATTCATCCTCTAGGGGTGATTGAGGATGTGTTGGTTAAAGTTAAGGATCTGATCTTCCCTGCCGATTTTTATGTGATAAATATGGAAGAAAACACATCCACTACTTCAGTTTTACTAGGTAGACCATTCATGAAAACCGCTAAGACAAAAATTAATGTGCATGATGGTACCTTGTCTGTTGAATATGAAGGGGATGTGTTCGAATTTAATGTATTTGATGCCATGAAACAACATGCTGATGTGCATTCTGTCTGTAAAATCGATCTTATAGATACTTTAGAACAAGAAGAATGCATGACTGTTGTTGATGGGAATGACCCACTCGTTTTTACTGAAATTGTTGGCGAGGTTGAAAGTAGTGTTCCCATATTGTCTGACTTATCTGAACAAGCTTCTTTTGCTTTAGAGACATGTGAAAAGCCAACTAAAATATTACCATCTCTTTTGCAGGCTCCCAAGTTGGAACTAAAGGAGTTGACGGGTCAACTCAAGTACGTATACTTGGGTGAGGTGGAGACACTCCCGGTAATTATCTCCAAGGAGCTTACATCGGAGCAAGAAGGCGAGTTGGTTGAGGTCTTGAAAAAGAACAAAAGAGCCATAGGATGGACATTGGCAGACTTGCACGGGTTGAGTCCAGTGCTGTGCATGCACAAGATTCGGCTGGATGAGGGAGCGAAGCCATCCCGAGAGCCTCAGCGGAGACTGAACCCAGCAATGAAGGAGGTAGTGTTGTCTGAGATACACAAACTCCTGGATGCAGGTATTATCTTTCCCATTTCTGATAACCAATGGGTTAGCCCTATTCATGTTGTACCTAAAAAGACGGGCATAACCGTTATTAGGAATGATAAGGGGGAGTTAGTACCTAAGAGAGTGCAAAATGGGTGGAGGATGTGTATAGATTTTAGAAAACTGAATGATGTGACTAAGAAGGACCATTTTCCGATTCCCTTCATAGATCAAATGGTGGAGCGTTTAGTTGGGAAGCCATTCTTCTGTTTTCTAGATGGTTTTTCTGGGTTTTATCAAATTCCCATAGCCCAGGAAGACCAAGAAAAGACTACTTTTACCTGTCCATTCGGAACTTACGCATATAGGAGAATGCCCTTTGGGCTTTGTAATGCTCTAGGGACTTTCCAGCGATGCATGATGAGCATATTTACCGAATTCGTAGAAAAATGCATCGAAGTCTTTATGGATGATTTCACTGTATATGGAAGTTCATTTGAGGATTGCCTGTTTAACTTGTCTAGAGTCATGGAAAGATGCATCGAAACTAATCTTGTTTTAAATTTTGAAAAGTGTCATTTCATGGCCAGTCAGGGCATAGTATTGGGTCACGTTGTGTCGGCTAAGGGGATAGAGGTTGATAAAGAAAAAATTGATGTCATATCTGATTTACCTTACCCCACGAACCTTCGGGAAGTGCGTTCTTTTCTTGGTCACGCAGGTTTTTACCGCAGGTTCATAAAGGACTTCTCGAAGATAGTGACTCCGATGACAAGCTTGCTGAAAAAGGATGTCCCATTCTGCTTTGACAAGCAGTGCAAGCTCGCCTTCGACGTTCTGAAGAAGTGTTTGACCAACGCACCCATCATTCATCCACCGCAGTGGGGGACTCCCTTCGAGATCATGTGCGACGCAAGCAATAATGCCGTGGGCGCTGTATTGGGCCAGAGGATAGACAACAAAAGCCACGTAATTTATTATGCCTCCAGGACGCTCAACTCCGCGCAAATCGGTTACACAACAACAGAGAAGGAGCTGCTTTCCATCGTTTTCGCCCTTGATAAATTTCGGCCATATATTCTTGGATCTAAAGTGATTGTTTTTTTCTGATCATGCAGCAGTTCGATACTTTTTGAACAAGAAGGACTCAAAGCCTAGACTGCTCAGATGGGTATTACTACTCCAGGAGTTCAACGTCTCGGTCCAGGACAGAAAAGGAACAGAAAATACCGTTGCTGACCACTTGAGCCGCATTGTGCGTAATGAGGATGACTTGCCTCTGAATGATGAGTTCCCTGATGAAGTCCTTTTCCAGGTAAGTGTGGAGACACCATGGTACGCCGACATTGTCAACTATTTGGTCACAGGTACGTTCCCATTCGACTTTTCATATAACCAAAGAGCTAAGCTGAAAAGCGAAGCCAAGACTTACGTTTGGGAAGAGCCCGTTGATAACTCCATTTTGGAGCTATTAAATACTTCCTAATTATAGCTAAAGTCCGCGTTTAATTTGTTAATATATCTCGTTTGTAGGAGAAATGCGGCAAAGAGCTCGTGCGTCCGTTGGGTCCGTTCGAAAGCTTAAAGTGGAGTTTTAATGCCCCGGGAGTGCGTCGGGAAAGGGGAAGTTGATCCGTGAAGAAACGGGCCAAAACCGCCTAGGAGAGGCAAAGTTCCAGCCCCCAAACCCGAGAGTCAGCGTCGAGACGCTGGCTCGACGCCGTAAAAACCCGAGAGCTAGCGTCGAGTGATAGCGTCGAGACGCTAGCTCGACGCTGCCCAGCGTCGAGACTCTGCTTGGCGTCGAGACGCTCCGTCGCGAGGCGCGCGCAGGAAAATCATCGGGCAAGCGTCACGACGCCATCGCGAGGCGCGCGCGGAAAACTTAGGGCACAGCGTCGAGACGCTGGCCTAGCGTCTCGACGCTACGACGATTACAGAAGCTGTAAAAGATGATTTCTGCACATTTTTTAGGGGATTCTTGACCATTTTTGGAGAGCTTCTTCTTCTTCTTCCTCTAGTTTTCTCTTTATTTCTCCAAGCTCCGCCATTGTTGGCATGTTAGAGAGCTTCTTCCTCATTGTAACTCGTTGATGACGCCTTCCATGGCCATCGTTGGAGCGGAATTGACAACCCGCGCCATGAGCGGCTAAGGTAAGGGTGAACGGTTTGGGGATTGTTTAGGGAACTATTGTTAGACATTTTAGTTTTGATAATCTACACTTTGAATGCATATTGGTTGCTGTTTATTTGCATTTATCTATCTTGTATAATCCAACGCGCATGTTAGATTTCGACGATTGACACTCGAGTCATCTTGCATGTTGTGTATGTTAAAGAGTAGCGATGTCGTGCCTCTCACTGCTCGACTAAGTAACACAGGTAGATAAAACTAAATCGGAGTATCGAGTCGTGTAGGATAGTTGTTGATTGCATACAGCGTTAGCGGGCCATCTACTAGCAATTAGAATTCACACTTGAATGTTCGTCGCGGTTAGCTAGTGACTGTCTAAGATAAATTTAAGGCTGATCACCTTAATGCAATTTTGGATAACGTATAATTGGAACTGTGTGGTCTGATTAAAATCTATGGAGTCGGCTACCTTGGGGCTTCTCGGGTAGTCGTCCGTGTGTATAATAAATTGCATACCATGAATTTAGCATTAAATGATGAACTGAAATAGTCTAGCAATTAATCCCGAAACTCCCAAACCGTGCACGCATTTTTTTTACTTGTTATCCTTCCGTTAGCGCTTTATTATCTTTCCTTGCATGCTAAAAATCCCCCCGTTACAAAACCAATCAATTAATTAATTCTCAATTTTAATAGTGATTTTGATCATACCTTCTCCTTGGATCGACCCTGTTACCACTAGCTGCAAAGCCTTGGTTATAGGCTTATAAATCGTATTTTGGCAAGCCTCGACAACTTGAGATTAAATGGATATTCAAAAATCCGCACACCAAAATTGGCGCCGTTGCCGGGGAGTAGGCAATTTGATTAAAATTATGATTGAAGTTTGATTGATGGTTGGCTGGAAATTTTTTTCTGTTTGTATGTTGTATGTTTAAATTTTTGTTTGTGTATGACCCGTTCCTCTGAGGTTAGTGGATTGCAGTTTATCCCAGAAATCGACAGAGAGGAGCGGCGGTTAAGGAGAGAAGCCCGTGAGGGGCAGAGACCGTTTGAAGGAGAAGAAGGTGTTACGTCTCCAAAAGTGACTATTTTAGGACTTATTTGTGATTGGAAGTTGTACATTTGTAAGTGTTTTTGGTAGGATTTAGCTTGAACTTGTGCTTATATATGAGAATTAGAAGAATGAAGCTAAATTAGGACTTATATGCAAAATGAAAGAAAAGGAATTAAAAACGAAGTTAAAGGAATGAAAATTGTGCATTGCGAAGGCATTGCGGAAACATTGCTAAAACCGCAATGTTTTAAGTGAAATCCGTAAGTTGTCTAACTATTTTCTGTTTTGTTCCGACCTTTCAGGGATTCATTCTTTCTCCTGCAGCCACGTAGTAGTACGACTTTGAGAATGGATGGTTATCCTTGACCCAATCGCACCTGCAGAATACTATAAAAGGAGGTCAAAGTGGAAGGTTGAAGCACACTCGAAAGGCGTAGAACTCTCTTCTCAGCGCAGTCTTTTCTCCTGTTTTTCTCATCCGGTTGTTGGATTGAAGGTCTCAGCTATTGGAGTCGATAATCTGAGAGGAAGAAGAGAAGTTTTGTCTTCTCTTCTGATTGGATTCATCCAAGCAAGGCTTGCCTTTCTCTCCCTTCAGACGAGGCGTCTGCGACGAGGCGATCACTCATGCTAGCCTCTCAAGGTAGCCAGAAAACGACCTAGGAATAGGCGTTTTCCTAGTACAAATCTTAACTTACTGTTTTAACAAGATGCTTAAGACCTTACTTGGACATGAGTAAACTAAAGAATCTAATGCATGAAATCGGAAGATACATGAGAATGAGTTAGTTTGATGCATGGTAAGTTGATCTACTGCTTGAGAATCGTAGGAAAAAGCCTATAGAGGAGTCGTTAGTAGCCCTTGTTTACACACTTTACACACATTTCGCTGTTAAGAACATTGCGGTATAATTGCTGTTTCCGCAATTCCCTTAGTTAAAAATTCTGCCTTAGCCATTTTTCTCTTCGTTTATTTTTCTCTTCTCTTTACATTCAAGTTTAGTATTTATTTACACTTGTTCATGCTTGCATCCTCTACATATTACTTAGTAATTAGGCACCTTAAAATCAAATCTACTCCATTTAATCCACTCATTCTTAGTTAACAACACACTTCACGAGTAACTAAGAATAAATCTCTGTGGGAAATCGAATGAAAAAATACTTATTACTTGCTACAAGATCATGTATGCTTGCATGTTCTGAGTGCTCTATCATTGCATATTCCTTTTAAACATTGAGCACGCAACAAGTTTTTGGCGCCGCTGCCGGGGATTTAGTTTAGTGAAAACGAAGTTTGTTAAGTTAGAAACACAAATCTTAATATCTATTGGAACTAATCTTTTCTCATTTCTTTTGCAGGTACCATTGGGTTAGTTTATGAATGAGCCTTCAAGTAGCGATCTAGAGTTCAACCCTTAGCCTGAGAGATTACTTAGGGCCAGAAATAGAGCTAAGAAACGTCTCTTTGACCAACCCTCTATACCTCAAATAATTGCTGAAACTGCAGAGTCTCCGCAATTCTATCAAGAAGAAATGGAAAGACCAGACCCAAATCCGGTACCTACCACTCGCAATCCCATCGAAATAGCGAATGACAAGGATAGTGCCATCCTCTCCTACCTAGTTCCCATGCCTGGGGAGCTAAACCCAAGCATCATACGCCCTGAAATTACTGCCAACTCATTCGAGTTAAAGCCAGTAATGTTCCAAATGTTGTCCACTGTGGGACAATTCTTTGGAGTGGAAAATGAGGACCCCCACAACCATCTTAGAAACTTCCTAGGAGTTAGTGATACCTTTCTTATCCCTGGAGTTTCCCAAGAAGCTTTGAGACTTTACCTCTTCCGTTATTCCTTAAGGGACAAAGCCAAAACGTGGTTCAACTCATTACCTTCCGGATCAGTTGTCAATTGGACAGATCTGGCTAAGAAATTCCTAGTCAAATATTTTCCACCTGATAGGAATTCAAACTTTCGTGATGACATAATTGAATTCAAACAAGCTGAAAATGAGTCTCTTCACGAAGCTTGGACAAGGTTCAAGGACCTTCTGCTTAAATGTCCACACCATGGCATTCCATGGTGTATCCAAATAGAAGTCTTTTTCAAAGGATGCAACCCCAGCACAAGGCAAGTGCTGAATTCGTCAGCTGGTGGTTCCATGCTTTCGAAAAGCTATAACGAAGCCTATGAGATCTTGGAGAAGATCTCAGCATCTCACTGTAGGTGGTCAGATGATCCAGTTGAGCCTAGGAGAGCTCAAGACAAGGATGCTCTTAGTGCAATGAGCAACCAAATAAACGCCCTGACCAACCTAGTCAAGCAAATGGCTCAAACCAATCTCCAATCCAGTGTCAACACCGCAGCAGCCATCTCAATGGGGGCACAAACAAGTCAAGGTGAGACACTAATCTGTGGATTCTATGGGGAACGGCACCTGTATGAATACTGCCCTGGGAATCCAGCCTCAGTCTGCTATGTTGGAAGCCAACAACAGCCTAGAAACAACCCCTATTCTAACACTTACAATCCTGGTTGGAGGAACCACCCAAATCTTTCTTGGGGTGGCTAACAGAATGCTAACCAAAGCCAAAACCAACCGAGACCGAGTGGAACACCTGGTTTCACTCCCCAAAATAATCAATCCATGTATCAGAAGCCATATAACCAACCAATAGGGTCTTCTGTAGAAAATCTACTTAAGGAGTATATAGCAAGGAATGATGCCACTCTACAGAGTCAGCAAGCTACCCTTAGGAGCCTAGAGAACCAAATAGGGCAGTTAGCCAATGAACTCAAAAGTAGGCCCCAAGGTAGATTGCCTGCTGACACTGAGGTGCCTAGAAGGGATGGTAAAGAGCAAGTTCAAGCAATTGAACTTCGAAGTGGAAGACCAATGGTGAGCAACACTAGAGAAACACCAAAGAGAGTAGAGAATGAAGAGTCTAGTGCTCCACTGGATTCTCTGCCTAACCAAGGTCAACCACCAACAAGCACATCAAGGGCAAGGCTGGAACCAATCATAGAAGAACTAGAAGAAATTCCAAGGCCTCCACCTGTCCTGAGGCGACCTGAAGTGCCTGCATATGTGCCACCACCTCCATTTCCTCGAAGGCTAAAGAAAAAACAAGAACAGAAAGTGCACTTTAACAAATTTTTAGAAATTCTTAAACAAGTGCATGTGAATATTCCTTTTGTAGAGGTTCTACAGTCCATGCCTTCTTATGTTAAGTTTTTGAAGGATACAATCACTAACAAGAAAATTATTGGTGAATTTGAAACAGTGAATCTTACTGAGGAGTGCAGTGCCATACTCTAGAACAAGCTACCAAAGAAGGAGAAGGATCCTGGTTCCTTCACCTTACCAGTGGAGTTAGGAGGCAAGCACGTGGGCAGATCTCTTTGTGACCTGGGAGCCAGCATAAACCTCATGCCCCTATCACTATTTCGTCAGCTTGGAATAGGGGAAGCACGTCCTACCACTGTCACCTTGCAACTGGCAGACAGATCCATAGCCTACCCTGAGGGTAAGATAGAGGATATTCTTGTAAAGGTTGACAAGTTTATTTTTCTTGCAGACTTCATCATCCTGGATTATGAAGCAGATAAGGAGGTCCCCATCCTATTAGGCAGACCATTTCTAGCCACAGGTAGGGCCTTGATTGATGTCCAGAAAGGTGAGCTCACCATGAGGGTTCATGATGAAGAGGTTAAGTTTAGTGTATTTAAAGCACTGAGGTATCCTTCTGACTCTGAATCTTGTGCAAGCATGGATATAGTAGATTCACTAATGGAAGAACAGCTTGAGCATGAACTACTGATTAAGCATGCCAATGATTATGTACAATTAGATGTAACTGACTTAAACATAGCTGAAATAATGGACATACCTGTGAATAACTTTCAGCATGATTGTATGACTATTGACTTGACTGAAAGATCCATGAATCCATTGAAACCATCCATTGAGCATCCACCTATCTTAGAATTAAAACCACTGCCTGAACATCTTAAGTATGCATATTTAGGAAGTGATGATACTCTTCCTGTTATTATTTCGTCCAAACTCAGTGAAAAGCATGAAATTGAGTTGATCTTATTACTTAAGCAACATAAAAAGGCTATTGCATGGACGATTGCTGACATTAGAGGAATTAGCCCTTCCTACAGCATGCATAAGATAATATTGGAAGAAGAGCATACACCCCGAGTAGATCACCAACGTAGGTTGAACCCCTCTATGAAAGAGGTAGTTAAGAAAGAGATCATAAAATGGTTAGATGCAGGTGTAATCTTCCCTATAGCTAGTAGTCAGTGGGTGAGTCCAATACAATGTGTACTGTTGCGTGCTCAATGTGTTGAAATAATTAAGCAATAAGATAGAAAGAGCACTCAGAACATGCAAGCATACATGATCTTATAGCAAGTAGTAAGTATTTTTTCATTCGTTTTCCCACAGAGATTTATTATAAGCTAATCGTGAAGTGTAAAGTTAAGAAAGAGAGGGTGGATTTGATGGGGTAAAATTGGTTTTAAATTGTCTATTTCCTACTGAATGTGTAGAGGGTAGCAACATAAACAAGAACAAGTCAAAGCTAAACTCAAATGAAAAGAGACGAGATTAATAAATGAAGGCAAAGACAGCTAGACAGAATTGTAACTTAAACAGAATTGCGGAGACAGCAATTCTACCGCAATTTAAATAACAGCGAAAGTGTGTGAAGTGATGAATTAAGGGCTACTAACGACTATCCTATAGGCTTTTTCATACGATTCTCAAGCACTGGATCAACTCACTATGCATCAAACTATCTCATTCTCATGTATCTTCCGATTTCATGCATTAGATTCTTTAGTTCACTCATGTCCAAGTAAGGTCTTAAGCATCTTGTTAAGGCCGAAGGATATGGTTTGTACTAGGGAAACGCCTATTCCTAGGCTGTTTCCTGGCTACCTTGAAAGGCTAGCATGATAGTATGACTCTGAACTCTTACTCCTTCCAGAGGTTAGGAGTTCTTTGGACAAAATGGATGGCCAATCGAAATTGCCCGTGGGATGAAGCTTACATACAATCAATGCTTCGAGAGCTATCCTACATGTTTGGTTCACGTTTTTTAGCCTATAGTGTTGTCATTAGCATGCCCCTATGTGACTTAGTTACTCATGGATATAGGAAGAACAGAAATAAGGGATAAGATAGACATGCTTAGAAGGGAAATATGCTTAAAACAGCAAGGGAAAGCAGTAGAATGCAAAGGCAAGAAACTGTGAAATGAAGAATTGAGATTTGATTACTTGATTGTTTGACTGACAAAGGAAAGCTTTAAAGCAAATAACAGAAAGACAGAACACAACGAAATAGTCTAATCTAGCTTCTAGAAAAGGAACAGCAACAAGACAAAGCTGAAAAATGGAAATGAAGAGCAGAAAGCAGTAAAACAAGCTTGAATGTCTCGTCGCAACCGCCTCGAATGAAGGATGAGAAAGGTCAGCCTTGCTTGGATGAATCCAATCGGGAGAGAAGAAGAACCTCCTCTCCTTCCTATCAGATTATCGATTCCAACAGCTGAGCTTCGCAAACCAGCAGACGGCAAAGGAAAACAGGAGAAAAGATGGACTGCGAGAAGACTTCTACGCTTTTGGATGATGCTTGAACCCTCGACTTTGACCCCTATTTATAGTAATCTGCAGGTGCATTTGGGCCAAGGAGAACCATCAATCTTCAACGTCGTACTTCAGAATGGATGGAGGAGAAAGAACGAATCCCTGAAATAACGGAAATTAACAGAAAAAGATCAGTCAACTTACGGTTTTCACTTGAAACATTGCGGTTTCAGCAATGTTTCCGCAATGCTATCGCAATGCTTGTTTTTCATTCTTTTCCTTCGGTTTTCAACCCTTTTCTTTCCTATTGTACATAAGTCCTAATTTAGCTACCTTCTTCTAATTCTCATATTTAAGCATAGGTTTAGGCTAAATGCTATCAAAAACACCTAAGAGTGAACATCTTTCTAAGATAATTAAGTCCTAAAAAGGTCACTTTTGGAGACGTAACACACCCCCAAACTTAAGGTTTTGCTTGTCCTCGAGCAATCTAAGGACTTTCCTAGGCTGCTGTTTCTTCTTCTTTAACCACTTCCTAACTCTCCTAAATTCTTATCTATAGCAGTGCTGTCCTGTGACACACTTCTAAGCTTCAAACTATCCTCTCATTTAGCTTCTTCTGATTTCGCATGCCTAATACTTCTACTGTCTTTATTAACTCCCTACACTAATCTACCTGCTTTTGTCATATCCTGCCACTATCCCTAAGGATTCAAATTCTATATAGCTTTACCCAGACTCAGTACATGCTTCTAGTTTATACTTATGAGCTACCTAGGATTCCTTAGAGTCATGCCAGTCTTAGTATTAACAGTGACAGTAGTGCTTTAAGAGAACAACCTAAACCCTGGCATCACTACATTGGATATACACTCATTTCCCTAAACAACCCTACAAGTTACAACTTTGCTCTTAGCTAAATTGAGGATCAGAGTTCTTTTTAAACAGGACATCTAAGCCAGAAAGTTGCAACTCCTAGGTATACATTCTTCTTCCCTACTTTTTCCTTTTTTCTTTCTCAGGTGGAGCCTTTCCTTTGGTTGCCTTTTGATGCAATGCCACTTGTGGGTTACACACTTGGCACTGATTACTCAGCAACCTAAGAGAGACTCCCCTCCTTATTCTATTTTTCATTTTTTTTTCAGCTCATCATTTTTTTTTTTTTTTTTTTAAAGGAGAAGAAGAATGCTTATGCTTAAAGGGAGAGAGGAATGTTCCTAGGCCCTAGGGTGGCCTCCCCCAAACTAAAACTACTCATTGTCCTCAATGAGTGTCTGAGGTGGCACACCCCCAAACTATCCTAGAAGCATCTAGTCTAAGGTAAAACAAAGAGAATTTAAAAGTCCTAGGCATAGGCAGAACATTCTAAAAGAAAATAGCACAGCAGCAGAAAATTGAAAAAAAACAGACAGGCAAGGACTTACAGCTATGCATGCTGAGCTTTTAGAGGTTAATTTAAACTATCAAAGGGTGTCCTATGACACTCATCCAGCATGCATTTAGATAAGCTATATAAGGTAGTCATGAAAGCAGCAAAAGATAGAATTTAAACAGATCACAGCCTAGCTACACAGACAGTCCAAAACATGCATTCAGTAAAGAATTGCGGGTACCGCAATTATTTCGCAATCAAGTTAGGGCAGATATATCAGTCACTAAGGCCCCTAAGCATGCTTTATTCAGTCATTCAAGCTCGACAAAAATAAACCTAAACTATCCTACCTAATCAGCTAGCAGCAGGCTATACTAAGCAATTTAAAAACGTAAAACTAAGCAACTAAAACAGATCAAAATCTTACTAAAAACAGCATAATTCACATGGTCTATCAGAAAGCAGAAATTTTATTTTTCTAAGGGAACAACAATACTCCCTTGAGTGCAATTCAAACCAGCACTCAGATGTCTTCATCCTCATCAGGTCGTCGTGGTCGTGGAGGCACCCATGGATTCAGAAGATTTGTGGGGAAGTCAGGGAAGAGGCAGCCAAGCTGGTCAGCAACTTCCTTGTCCCGTGCCTGCGCGTATGTGGCCCATTGAGCCATCCTCTTCTGCATATCCATCAGGCAAGCCATGGACAGCGACTGGTCAGCAGCCAACCTATCCAGCTCGAATTCCATGTTCCCCTTCCTTTTCAGCCTCAAGCCAGCAGGCAGCTCCAAGTGGCCTGTGTAAGCCATTTGCTGCTCCATTCGCTCAATGGGAACTCCTGCAAGCAAACAGAGTTTAGTTATGGTATTAGGGAAAAACAATGGACCCTTACCTTTCTTCGCGCACTCAGCAATGGCGGCTGACATGATTTCACCCACGTTGACCGTGAGACCTCGCATGATGGCATAGACCAGCAGCGATCTGCTCTGGTTGATGGTGGTCTCATGAGTCACGGGGGACAGCTTCCTCCTTACAAAGGCAAACCATACAGCCGCCTTAGCTGTGAGGTTGGCACTCATGAGAGTGTGCCTCCCATTGCGTGACACGGTCCAGGATGCTTCAGGCTCCAGGACTGCCTCAGTAGGCTCATCAACGATCCTCGCATAGTCAGTATGTTTTTGGCCCTTGAGGCCATAGGCTTCGTTGATGGCTTTTGCTGAGTAGTCCACTTCTACTCCCCTAACCACAGACAGCCCCTCCTCAGAGTTTCGCAGGTTGGCGTAGAATTCATATACCATACTCGTGTAAGCCGGATTGGGTGGCCTGCACAACTCCTCCCAGCTGTGATTCACAATGCCTGTGCGCAAGAATTGCGGCAGGTCAGCAGGTCTGTCGAGGAAGCCCTTCTCATGCAGCAACTCCCTCTTTCTCAGCTCAATACCCCTGGACTCAGCGTCAGAGGACACATACCTCACTGACTGAGGCTCATCTTCAGGGTAAAGCTTGGCCTTCCTTTTGTCTGTTGGTTTGGCTGACTCCGCAGCCTCAACCTTGAGTTTCTTGAGCGATGGCTCCGTGCTTTCCTTCTCTGATGAAGGCGCCCTCTTGGCCTTCTTCTTTTTCAGCTTCTTGGATCGCCTGGCCTTGAGAATCTTGGCCTTCTTCTTCTTCTTGAGCTTAGCCTCGATGGTGATCTGCTAGAGGCACGCCCCCAGTGTCTCCTCCATTGAGTCATCCTTCTGTGCAAGACTCTCCGGGCTAGCTTCCCTCATAGGAGAGAAAACCTCTTCTTCCTCAGCTTCCCCACTGCCCTGCGTTGATTCTTGGTACTCCCCATATGGGAATTCAGGGTCAGGCCGTGGGGAAGTGTGCGACGGCGTGGTTCTTTGCTCTGCTGTAGGTGTCTGTGCAGAACTCTGTGGTGAAGACGGCTGCTCAGGGCTCTGCGCTGGTGGCGATGAGGAGAGCTCAGGGCTTTGCACCGGTGGGGCTGGTGAAAGGCTGCGCTCGGCTGACTCGTGAGATGGCTGGCCCAATTCTTGACTCTCCACAGAGGGAGTCTTTTCCTTGATTTCTTCCTCGGCCACCGCCATACTCCATCGTCGCTTCTTGGGTGTGCCTGCTGGTTCAGAAGGTCCAGCAGGTATCTCCGTAACTACCTTCCACTTCTTCTTGCGGACAGGCAGTTTCGGCAGGCGTTCGGTACGCGCAGCCTCAGCATCAGCCAAGGCAAGCAGTGCTTCTCTCGCAGCCATTTCAGCGTCATCGGCCCTTTTCTTGGATGCAGATCGTTCGGCCCTTGTTAGCACCATTGTTGAATCTTGGAGATTTGGAGAGAAGAATCAAAGATGAAGAGAAAAGAGCTTTCTTGGAGTTCAGATACTTGGGAAATCGTATAGATCAACGCGCGTCTCAACGGATATAAAGAAAACGGAAATATCCCAACGGCTATATTTTTGCGGATTCTGCAAATCCAGCGCAATTGTAGTGACCGTTGGAGATATTTTCATTTAAATGTCAATCTTTGCTCAACCGTATCTTTGATTTGGCCCAATATCTTCTTGATTTTTTTAGCTGGACTCAATCTCTTTGATTCCCTCTATTGATTCCCTACAAAAAGAAATAAAATCAACATCAAATTCGTAATTAAAATCATACAAAAAGACACACAAACGATAACCGGAAAATCGCAAAAAATAAACTAAGGCATGAGCCTCATGTTGACGAGCACAGCAATCACTCGTCCTCTCTCGTTCTTAATTTCATGCTTCAGTCAAGAGGAAGGCCGAGAGAGTCTTCACATCTCCTTCCTCATAGTAGTGCTTCAACCTTGCACCATTAACCATGAATGGTTGTCCTTGCTGCAAGTTCTTTATCTCAATAGGACCATGAACAAACACATTAGTAATCATGAAAGGACCTGACCATCTGGACTTTAGTTTGCCTGGAAATAACCTCAATCGTGAGTTAAACAATAAAACAAGTTGGCCTTTCTTAAAGTCCTTGATCCTAAGTCTACTATCGTGCCAAATCTTGGTCTTTTCCTTATACATTTTGGCATTTTCATAAGACATTTGTCTAAGCTCATCAAGCTCGTGTAATTGCAGAGACCGCAACGTTCCCGCATCGGTCACGCAATAATTCAACTCTTTTAGTGCCCAAAATGCCTTAATTTCTAACTCAAATGGAAGATGACAAGCTTTACCATATACAAGTCTGTAAGGAGACATACCTAGGGGTGTCTTATATGCAGTCCTATATGCCCAAAGTGCATCCTCGAGTTTAAAGGACCAGTCTTTCCTATTGGGTTTAACCACTTTTTCTAGGATGTTCTTAATCTCCCTATTTGAAATTTCAGCCTGACCATTCGAGTGTGGGTGATAGGGAGTGGCTACTCTATGTCTAATGTTATACTTAGCCAACACTCTCTCCATAGCCTTATTAATGAAGTGTGTCCCCTCATCACTAATGACAGCACGAGGTGTCCCAAACCTAGTAAAAATGTGCCTATGCAAGAATTTTATGACTGTTTTAGCATCATTATTAGGACATGCTATAGCCTCTACCCACTTGGATACATAGTCTACTGCCACCAAAATGTAAAGGTTACCTGAGGATGGGGGAAATGGTCCCATGAAGTCAATGCCCCATACATCAAAGAGCTCCAACTCTAAGATGTAGGTGAGAGGCATTTCATCCTTGCGACTGAGGTTACCTGTCCTTTGGCATTCATCACAGCTGTGGGCATAGTTGTGGGCATCCTTGAAGATTGTTGGCCAATAGTAGCCACTCTGAAATACCTTCGCAGCTGTTCTTTGGCCACCAAAGTGTCCACCATAAGGAGCTGTGTGGCAGTGCTGCAGCACAGATTTCGCCTCAGCAGCTGAAACACACTTCCTTAGGAAGCCGTCAGCACATGTTTTGTAAAGTGTGGGGTCATCCCATATGAATTTCCTTGCTTCATGAAGGAACCTCTTCTTCTCTTGTCCTCCCTTGAAAGCTGGTAGTACCTGTGATGCAAGGAAGTTAGCAATGTCAGCAAACCAAGGTTCCTCATCGTTATCACGATGAGTCAATACAAAGACATGTTCATCAATAAAAGCATCAGAAATTGCGGGTTCCGCAATTTTTTCGCAATTATGCTGCAATCTGGAAAGATGATCCGCAACCACATTTTCACTTCCTTTCTTATCTCTAATGTCTAGATCAAACTCTTGCAGCAGCAGTACCCACCTAATCAACCTAGGCTTAGCATCAGCCTTCCTCATGACGTACTTTAAAGCAGAATGGTCAGTGTACACGATTGTCCTAGTGCCTACAATATAGTTTCTAAATTTCTCACAAGCAAACACTACAGCTAGCATCTCCTTCTCAGTGGTTGTGTAGTTGCATTGTGCCTCATTAAGTGTCTTACTAGCATAATAGACAGGGTGTGTTAACTTGTCAATCTTCTGTCCTAACATAACCCCTACAGCATAGTCACTAGCATCACATAACATCTCAAATGGGAGATCCCAATCTGGCCCTACTATAATAGGTGCTGTGACCAGTGCTTTCTTAAGGGTTTGCCAAGCTACTAAACATTCCTTAGAGAAGACGAATGGCCTATTTAGCTCTAGAAGCTCACATAGAGGCTTGGCTATCTTAGAAAAGTCCTTAATGAACCTTCTGTAGAAGCCAGCATGCCCTAAGAAACTTCTAATGGCCTTGACATTCTGAGGCTCTACCAACTTCTCTATGATTTCTATCTTTGCCCTGTCAACTTCTACACCTGCCCTTGACACTCTATGACCTAAGACAATCCCTTCATCCACCATGAAATGGCACTTTTCCCAATTTAGGACAAGGTTGGTCTCCTCACACCTAGCCAAGACCTGTCCTAAATTCTCTAGACAGTTTGTAAATGAATCCCCAAAGACTGAGAAATCATCCATGAATATTTCTATCATGGACTCATCTAAATCAGAAAAGATTGCCAACATGCACCTTTGGAAAGTTGCCGGTGCATTGCATAAGCCAAAAGGCATTCTGCGAAAGGCAAAAGTTCCAAAAGGGCAAGTGAAGGTAGTCTTCTCTTGGTCTTTGGGATCTATAGTGATCTGGTTATAACCTGAGTAACCGTCTAAGAAGCAGTAGTAAGCTCGACCAGCTATTCTGTCTAACATTTGGTCAATGAATGGTAGAGGGAAATGGTCTTTCTTGGTCTCTTTATTTAGCTTCCTATAATCCATGCAAACTCTCCATCCTGTGACAGTCCTAGTTGGAATCAGTTCATTGTTCTCATTGACTACCACAGTCATCCCACCCTTTTTAGGTACACACTGTATAGGGCTCACCCACTGACTACTAGCTATGGGAAAGATCACACCAGCATCTAACCATTTAATTATTTCTTTCTTAACTACCTCTTTCATAGAGGGATTCAGCCTACGTTGGTGATCTACTCTAGGTGTGTGCTCTTCCTCTAGTATAATCTTATGCATGCAATAAGAAGGGCTAATGCCTCTAATATCAGCAATAGTCCATGCAATAGCCTTCCTATGTTGCTTAAGTAGTAGAATCAGTTCAACCTCATGCCTTTCACTTAATTTAGAAGAAATAATCACAGGCAAGGTATCATTACTTCCTAGATATGCATACTTGAGGTGAGTGGGGAGAGGTTTCAATTCTAATACAGGTGGATGCTCAATGGATGGTTTTAAAGGATTCAAGGCTCTATCAGTTAAGTCAATATTCATACAAACATGCTGAGGGTTATTTACAGATATGTCCATTATCTCAGCTATGTTTAAATCAGTTAATTCTAATCCTACATATTCATTAGCATGCTTGGTTAATAATACATGCTCCAATTGTTCTTCCATTAAAGAATCTATAACGTCCATGCTAGCACAGGATTCAAGGTCAGAGGGGTACCTTAAAGCTTTATACACACTAAATTTCACCTCTTCATCATGAACCCTCATAGTGAGCTCACCTTTTTGGACGTCGATCAGGGCCCTACCTGTGGCAAGAAAAGGTCTGCCTAATAGGATGGGGACCTCCTTGTCTGCTTCATAATCCAGGATAATGAAATCTGCAAGGAAAATAAATTTGTCAACTTTCACTAGAATATCCTCAATCTTACCTTCAGGGTATGCGATGGATCTGTCTGCTAGTTGTAAAGTGACAGTGGTTGGACGTGCTTCTCCTATTCCCAACTGGCGGAATAGTGATAGGGGCATGAGGTTTATGCTGGCGCCCAGGTCACAAAGCGCTCTGCCCACGTGCTTGCCTCCTAGCTCTACATGTAAGGTGAAGGAACCAGGATCCTTCTCCTTCTTGGGTAGCTTGTTCTGGAGTATGGCACTGCACTCCTCAGTGAGGTTTACTGTTTCAAACTCACCAATTATTTTTTTGTTAGTAATAATATCTTTCAAAAACTTTACATAGGAAGGCATAGACTGTAAAACTTCTACAAAAGGAATGTTGACATGCACTTGTTTAAGAATTTCTAAGAATTTATTAAAGTGCACTTCCTGTTCTTGCTTCTTCTTAAGCCTTCGAGGATATGGAGGTGGTGGCACATATGCAGGCACGTCAGGTCGCCTTAGGATTGGTGGAGGCCTTGGAATTTCTTCTATCTCCTCAATAATCGGCTCCAGCCTGGCTCCTGATGTGCTTGTTGGTGGTGGGCCTTGGGTTGGCAGAGTCTCCAGTGGAGCACTAGACTCAGTGTTCTCTACTCTCTTTGGTGTGTCTTTGGTGCTGCTTACCAATGGTCTACCACTTCTAAGTTCAATTGCTTGAACTTGTTCTTTACCATCTCTCCTTGGCACTTCAGTGTCAGCAGGGAGTCTACCTTGGGGCCTACTTTTGATTTCATTGGCTAGTTGCCCTATTTGATTCTCTAAGCTCCTAAGAGTGGCTTGCTGACTCTGTAGTGTGGCATCATTCTTGGCTATGTATTCCTTGAGTAAGTTTTCTACAGAAGATCCTACAGGTTGGTTGTATGGTTTTTGATACATGGATTGGTTATGTTGGGGAGTGAAACCAGGTGTTCCACTCGGTCTAGGTTGGTTAGGAGCTTGGTTAGCATTTTGTTGGCCACCCCATGACAGGTTTGGGTGGTTCCTCCAACCAGGGTTGTAAGTATTGGAATAGGGGTTGTTCCTAAGCTGCTGCTGACTTCCAAAATAGCAGACTGAGGCTGGATTCCCAGGGCAGTATTCATACAGGTGCCCTTCCCCACAGAATCCACATATAAGTGTTTCACTTTGACTTGGTTGGGTGCCCATTGACATGGCGGTAGCGGTGTTAACACTTGTTTGGAGATTGGCTTGAGCCATTTGCTTAACTAGGTTGGTCAGGGCATTTATTTGGCTGCTCATTGCACTTAGAGCATCCTTGTCTTGAGCTCTAGTTGGCTCAACAGGATCATCTGACCACCTACAGTGAGATGCTGAGATCTTCTCCAAGATCTCATAGGCCTCGTTGTAACTCTTGGACAACATGGAACCTCCAGCAGATGAGTTTAAGACTTGTCTAGTGTTGGGGTTGCATCCTTTGAAAAAGACCTCTATTTGGATACACCATGGGATGCCATGATGTGGACATTTAAGAAGGAGATCTTTAAACCTTGTCCAAGCTTCGTGAAGAGACTCAGTGTCAGCTTGTTTAAATTTGATTATGTCATCACGAAAGGTAGAATTCCTATCAGGTGGGAAGTATTTGACTAGGAATTTTTCTGCTAAGTCTGTCCAATTGCGAACAGATCCTGAGGGTAATGAGTTCAACCATGTTTTTGCTTTGTCCCTCAAAGAGTAAGGGAAAAGGTATAGCCTCAAGGCTTCTTGGGAAACTCCAGGGATGATGAATGTGTCACTAACTCCTAAGAAGTTTCTAAGATGGTTGTGGGGATCCTCATTCTCCACTCCAAAGAATTGTCCCACAGTGGACAACATTTGGAACATCACTGGCTTTAACTCGAATGAGTTGGCAGTGATTTCAGGACGGATTATGCTGGGGTTCAGCTCCCCAGGCATAGGTACTAGGTACGAAAGTATGGCGCTATCCTTGTCATTCGCTATTTCGATGGGATTGCGAGTGACAGGCACCGGATTTGGAACTATTCCATTCATTTCTTCTTGAGACAATTGCGGAGGAATTGCGGTTCCCGCAGTTACTTGAGGTAGAGGGGGTTGTTTAAAGAGACGTTTCTTGGCTTTATTTCTGGCCCTAAGTAATCTCTCAGGCTCAGGATTGAACTCTAGATCACTACTTGAAGGCTCACTCATAAACTAACCCAATAGTACCTGCAAAAGAAATGAAACAGATCAGCTTCAATAGGCAATAAACTTGGTGTTTCAAACTTAACAAACTTCGTTTTCACTTAAATAAATCCCCGGCAGCGGCGCCAAAAACTTGTTGCGTGCTCAATGTGTTGAAATAATTAAGCAATAAGATAGAAAGAGCACTCAGAACATGCAAGCATACATGATCTTATAGCAAGTAGTAAGTATTTTTTCATTCGTTTTCCCACAGAGATTTATTATAAGCTAATCGTGAAGTGTAGAGTTAAGAAAGAGAGGGTGGATTTGATGGGGTAAAATTGGTTTTAAATTGTCTATTTCCTACTGAATGTGTAGAGGGTAGCAACATAAACAAGAACAAGTCAAAGCTAAACTCAAATGAAAAGAGACGAGATTAATAAATGAAAGCAAAGACAGCTAGACAGAATTGTAACTTAAACAGAATTGCGGAGACAGCAATTCTACCGCAATTTAAATAACAGCGAAAGTGTGTGAAGTGATGAATTAAGGGCTACTAACGACTATCCTATAGGCTTTTTCATACGAATCTCAAGCACTGGATCAACTCACTATGCATCAAACTATCTCATTCTCATGTATCTTCCGATTTCATGCATTAGATTCTTTAGTTCACTCATGTCCAAGTAAGGTCTTAAGCATCTTGTTAAGGCCGAAGGATATGGTTTGTACTAGGGAAACGCCTATTCCTAGGCTGTTTCCTGGCTACCTTGAAAGGCTAGCATGATAGTATGACTCTGAACTCTTACTCCTTTCAGAGGTTATGAGTTCTTTGGACAAAATGGATGGCCAATCGAAATTGCCCGTGGGATGAAGCTTACATACAATCAATGCTTCGAGAGCTATCCTACATGCTTGGTTCACGTTTTTTAGCCTGTAGTGTTGTCATTAGCATGCCCCTATGTGACTTAGTTACTCATGGATATAGGAAGAACAGAAATAAGGGATAAGATAGACATGCTTAGAAGGGAAATATGCTTAAAACAGCAAGGGAAAGCAGTAGAATGCAAAGGCAAGAAACTGTGAAATGAAGAATTGAGATTTGATTACTTGATTGTTTGACTGACAAAGGAAAGCTTTAAAGCAAATAACAGAAAGACAGAACACAACGAAATAGTCTAATCTAGCTTCTAGAAAAGGAACAGCAACAAGACAAAGCTGAAAAATGGAAATGAAGAGCAGAAAGCAGTAAAACAAGCTTGAATGTCTCGTCGCAACCGCCTCGAATGAAGGATGAGAAAGGTCAGCCTTGCTTGGATGAATCCAATCGGGAGAGAAGAAGAACCTCCTCTCCTTCCTATCAGATTATCGATTCCAACAGCTGAGCTTCGCAAACCAGCAGACGGCAAAGGAAAACAGGAGAAAAGATGGACTGCGAGAAGACTTCTACGCTTTCGGATGATGCTTGAACCCTCGACTTTGACCCCTATTTATAGTAATCTGCAGGTGCATTTGGGCCAAGGAGAACCATCAATCTTCAACGTCGTACTTCAGAATGGATGGAGGAGAAAGAACGAATCCCTGAAATAACGGAAATTAACAGAAAAAGATCAGTCAACTTACGGTTTTCACTTGAAACATTGCGGTTTCAGCAATGTTTCCGCAATGCTATCGCAATGCTTGTTTTTCATTCTTTTCCTTCGGTTTTCAACCCTTTTCTTTCCTATTGTACATAAGTCCTAATTTAGCTACCTTCTTCTAATTCTCATATTTAAGCATAGGTTTAGGCTAAATGCTATCAAAAACACCTAAGAGTGAACATCTTTCTAAGATAATTAAGTCCTAAAAAGGTCACTTTTGGAGACGTAACATGTACCTCAGAAGGGGGGGATGACTGTAGTAGTGAATGAGAGCAATGAACTGATTCCAACTAGAACTATTACAGGATGGAGAGTTTGTATGGACTATAGGAAATTGAATAAGGAAACAAAAAAGGATAATTTCCCTCTACCATTCATAGATCAGATGTTAGATAGAATAGCTGGTAGAGCTTATTACTGCTTTCTAGATGGTTATTCTGGTTATAACCAAATCACCATAGACCCTGTGGACCAGGAGAAGACAACCTTCACCTGTCCCTTTGGAACATTTGCTTTCCGCAGAATGCCTTTTGGCTTATGCAATGCACCAGCAACGTTCCAAAGGTGCATGTTGGCTATCTTCTCTGACTTAGATGAATCCATGATAGAGATATTTATGGATGACTTCTCAGTCTTTGGTGATTCATTTACAAATTGCTTAGAGAACTTAGGACAAGTCCTAGCTAGGTGTGAGGAGACCAACCTAGTCCTTAATTGGGAGAAATGCCACTTTATGGTGGAAGAAGGGATAGTCCTAGGTCATAGAGTGTCTAGAGCTGGAGTAGAGGTCGATAGGACTAAGATTGAGATAATAGAGAAGTTAGTAGAACCTCAGAATGTGAAGGCTATTAGAAGCTTTTTAGGACACGCAGGTTTCTATAAAAGGTTCATTAAGAACTTCTCCAAGATCTCCAAGCCTTTGTATTAGCTTCTAGAGCTGAATAAACCATTCATCTTCTCAAAAGAATGTTTCTTAGCCTGGACAACCCTTAAGGAAGCATTAGTCAAAGCACCTATTATAGTAGGGCCAAATTGGGACCTTCCATTTGAGATGTTGTGTGATGCGAGTGACTATGCAGTAGGGGTTATGCTAGGACAAAAGATTGACAAACTAACACATCCTGTATACTATGCTAGTAAGACACTTAATGAGGCACAATGTAATTACACAACCACTGAGAAGGAAATGCTAGCTGTAGTGTTTGCTTGTGAGAAGTTTAGGAATTACATTGTAGGCACTAGGACAATCGTGTACACTGATCATTCTGCACTGAAATACCTTATGAGGAAGGCTGATGCTAAGCCTAGGTTAATTAGATGGGTATTGTTGCTGCAAGAGTTTGATCTAGACATTAGAGATAAGAAATGTTGCGAAAACGTAGTTGCGGATCATCTTTCTAGATTACAGCCTAATTGCGAAAAAAATGCGGAAACCGCAATTTCTGATGCCTTTATCGATGAACATGTCTTTGTATTAGCACATCGTGATAACGATGAGGAACCTTGGTTTGCTGATATTGCTAACTTCATTGCCTCGCAGGTACTACCAACTTTCAAGGGAGGACAAGAAAAGAAGAAGTTCCTACATGAAGCTAGGAAGTTCATATGGGATGATCCTACACTCTACAAGACATGTGCTGACGGTTTGCTAAGGAAGTGTGTGTCAGCTGCTGAAGCGAAGTCTATGCTGCAGCACTGGCATACATCTCCCTATGGTGGACACTTTGGTGGCCAAAGAACAGCTGCAAAGGTGTTCCAGAGTGGCTACTATTGGCCCACGATCTTCAAAGATGCCCACGACCATGCACACAACTGCAACGAATGCCAGAGAACAGGTAACCTTAGTCGGAAGGATGAGATGCCTCTCACTTACATCTTAGAGTTGGAGCTCTTTGATGTGTGGGGCATTGATTTCATGGGACCATTTCCCCCATCAGCAGGTAACCTTTACATACTTGTAGCTGTAGACTATGTGTCTAAATGGGTAGAAGCCATAGCATGTCCAACCAACGATGTCAAAACAGTCATTAAGTTCCTTAATAGACATATCTTTACTAGGTTTGGTACACCTCGTGCTATAATTAGTGATGAAGGGACACACTTTATTAATAAAGCTATGAAAAAAGTGTTGGCTAAATACAATGTTAGACATAGAGTAGCCACCCCTTATCATCCACATTCGAATGGACAAGCTGAAATATCGAATAGGGAGATTAAAAACATACTCGAAAAAGTGGTAAAACCCAATAGAAAAGATTGGTCGTTTAAACTCGAGGATGCACTTTGGGCATATAGGACTGCATATAGGACACCCCTAGGTATGTCTCCTTATAGACTTGTGTATGGCAAAGCTTGTCACTTACCATTCGAATTGGAAATCAAAGCATTTTGGGCCTTAAAAGAGCTGACTTATTGCGTGACCGATGCGGGAACATTGCGGTCTCTGCAATTACATGAGCTTGATCAGCTGAGACATATGTCCTATGAAAATGCCAAAATGTATAAGGAAAAGACTAAAATTTGGCATGACAGTAGACTTAGGATTAAGGACTTTAAGAAAGGCCAGCATGTCTTGTTATTTAACTCAAGGTTGAGATTATTTCCAGGCAAACTTAAGTCCAGATGGTCAGGTCCTTTTGTTATAACTAATGTGTTTTCTCATGGTGCAATTGAGATTAGGAACCTGCAGCACGGGCAACCGTTCATGGTCAATGGTGCATGTTTGAAGCACTACTACGAGGAAGAAGATGTGAAGACTCTCTCGACCTTCCTCTTATCTGAAGCTTGAAAATATGACGGAGAGAAGACGAGTGATTACTGTGCTCGTCCATGCGAGGCTATGCCTTAGTTTATTTTTGCTGTTTTTTTTTTATTCCTTCGGTTGTTATTTTTGTATGTTTATGAGAGATTTTTATTACGAATTTGTTGTTGATTTTGTACGTTTTTATAGGGGATCAAAAGAGGAAATCAAGGAGATGAATAAAGGGTAAAGAATCGGGGAAGATATCGGGCCGAATCAAAGATTAAGTTAAGAGAATCTTGGCTTTTAAATCAAGAAAAATCTCCAACGGCCATTTAATTGCGGTAGATTTGCTGAAACCGCAACAGAAATAGCCGTTGGGATTCACTTGATTACAAATAGCCGTTAGAACAGCTGTGGCCCGTACGTTTCCTTCATTCGTTAAACTTCAAGAAAACGATCTTCTTCTTCCTCTGCAACTCCTCTTTCCAGATCTCTCCGATTCGACAATGGTGCTTACACGGGCTGAAAGATCTGCTTCCAAGAAGAGGGCGTCCGACGCAGAGGCAGCTGCGAGAGAGGCATTACTTGCCTTGGCAGATGCCGAAGCCACGCGACCCGAACGACCTGCTAAACTTCCTATCCGCAAGAAGAAGTGGAAGGTGGTGACCGAGATCCCTGCTGGTCCATCTGAACCAACAGGTACGCCCAAGAAGAGGAAGTGGAAGATGGCTGTCGAAGATGCGCCGGTCAAGGAGAAGACTCCCACTGTGGAGAGTCAAGGAAGTGGCCGTCCATCCTACGAGACGGCCAGACAAAGCCCTGAACCATCTCCACCAACGAAAAGCCCCGAGCCTTCTCCATCTCCACAAAGCTCTGAACAATCTCCACCTCCGCAGAGCCCCGAGGCATCGCCATCATCGCCAACGCCCGAGCCTGAAATTCCAAGTGAAGAACATCAAGAATCAGCGCCGGGCGAAGAAGCGGCTGAGGAAGAAGAGGTTTTCTCTCCTTTGAGGGAAGTCAGCCCCGATAGCCCAGCAAAGGGGGGAGATTCAATGGATGAAACGTTGGGGGATTGCCTCCAACAGATCACCACCAGAGCACGACTGCGGAAGAAAGCCCCCAAGGTTGTCAAGGCTAAAAGGCCAAAAGCTTCAAAGAAATCCAAGAAAAGGAAGGTCAGTCGTGAGCCTTCATTGAAGAGGCTGAAGGTCGAAGTTGCTGAATCGGCCAAGGCACGGGACAAGGGGAAAGCCAAATTATACCCCGAAGATGAGCCTCAAGCTGTGAGGTATGTGTCTTCTGACGCCGAGTCAAGGGGCACTGAACTGAGGAAGAGGGACCTACTCCACGAGAAGGGGTTCCTGGATGCATTGGCAGACCTGCCGCAATTCTTGCGCGCAGGGATCACCAACCATGGTTGGGAAGAGCTGTGCAGACCGCCCATCCCCGCCTACTCCAGCATGGTGTACGACTTCTATGCCAATCTGATGCACCCTGAGGATGGCCTGTCCATGGTAAGGGGAATCGAGGTGGACTTCTCAGCCAAAGCGATCAATGAGGCCTATGGTCTCAAGGGGCAGAAGCACACTGACTATGCGCGGATCATTGACGCTCCAACTGAGGCTGTCCTGGAGGAAGCTCTGCGCATCATAGGCCAGCCTGAGGCACCTTGGACGATCTCACGCAATGGGAAGCACACTCTGATGAGTGCTACCCTCACGGCCAAGGCAGCTGTCTGGTTTTCATTCGTGCGCAGGCGTCTGTCCCCAGTGACTCACGAGACCACCATTAATCAGGGGAGATCGCTGCTGGTATATGCAATCATGAGGGGCCTCACTATTAATGTTGGTGAGGTTATAGCAGCCTCCATAGCAGACTGTGCCAAGAAAGGTAAGGGTCCTCTTTTCTTTCCAAACACCATTACTAAGCTGTGCCTTCGTGCAGGTGTGACAATTGAGAGGATGGAGAGGCAGCTGGCCTACACAGGGCATCTGGAGTTGCCCACGCCTTGGGGATGCGAAGAAAAGGGAATATGGAGTTTAAGCTAGACGGCCTGGCTGCAGCTCAATCTCTCTCTATGGCCTGCCTGATGGATCTTCAGAAGAAGATGGCGCAATGGGCTGAGTATGCTCAAGCAAGGGATAAGGACGTTGCAGATCAATTGGGCTGCATCTTCCCTGCCTTCCCCACTGACCTGCTGACGCCATGGGCACCTCCAAGAGCACGGAGGGATGATGATGAGGACGTCTGAGTGCTAGTTTGAAGAGCACTCAAGGGAGTATTTATGTTCCCTATATCAAAAGAAAATCAAACTGCTTTTCGTTAAATTGTGTAGATTCTGGTATTTTGAGTCAATATTTGATCTGTTTTTAGTTCTTTCTTTTGATTGTTAGGATAGTTTAGTATAGTTAGATGGTATCTGAATAGGTAGTTTGTTTTAGTTTCCTTTTTGTATAGCTGTGATGACTGGAAATAGCATGCAAATAGGGCTGTTTACTGATATATCTGCCCTGTCGATTCATTGCGATATTATTGCGGACTCCGCAATTTTTGTTAGTTGTCACATGCTTTTGACTGACTGATTAGCTAGGCTGGTTCTGTTTCAATTTTGTTCTTTTGCTGCTTTCTTGACTACCTTATATAGCCTATCTATAAGCATGCTGGATGAGTGTCTTAAGGCACCTTTGATAGTTTAAATTAGTCTCTTAAATTGCTCAGCATGCGTAGCTTTAAGTCCTTCCCTTACTGTTTTTACAAATTTCTGCTGCTGAGTTATTTTGCTTTAAGAATGTTCTGTCTATCCTTAGGACTTTTAGATTCTCTTTGTTTTGCCCTAGACTAGATGCTTCTAGGTAAGTTTGGGGGTGTGCCACCTCAGACTCTCATTAGGGACAATGAGAAGTTTAAGTTTGGGGGAGGCCACCCTAGGCCTAGGAACATTCCTCTCTCCTTTTAAGCATAAGCATTCTTCTTCTCCTTTTGAAAAAATGATGAACTGAAAAAAAAAAATGAAAATAGAATAAAGAGGGGTGTCTCTCTCTTAAAGTTGCTGAGTAATCAGTGCCAAGTGTGTAACCCACAAGTGGGACTGCATCAAAAGGCAACCAAAGGAGAGGCTCCACCAAAGTAAGAAAGAAAAAAATAGAGAAAACTAGGGAAGAAGAATGTATACCTAGGAGTTGCAACTTTGTGGCTTGGGTGTCCTGAATAAAAAGAACTCTGATCCTCAATTAGCTAAGCACAAAGTTGTAGCTTGTAGGGTTGTTTAGGGAGATGAATGTATGTCCAATGTAGTGATGCCAGGGTTTAGTTGGTTCTCTAAATGTACTACTGTCACTGATTTATACTAAGACTGGCATAACTCTAAGGAATCCTAGGTAGCTCAAAGTAAAAAATTAGAAGCATGTACTGAGTCTAGGGTAAAGCTAGGTAGAATTTGAAACCTTAGGGATAGTTGCACTATATGACAGAAGCAAATAGATCAGTTGTGGGGAGTTGTTGAAACAGTAGGATCATTAGGCGTGCGAAGTCAGAAGAAGCAAAATGAGAAGTTAGTTTTAAACTTAGAAGTGTGTCACAGGACAGCATTGCCATAGATAGGAACTTAGGAGAGTCAGCAAGTGGTTAAAGAAGTTAAAACAGCAGCCTAAGTAAGTCCTTAGATTGCTCGAGGACGAGCAAAACCTTAAGTTTGGGGGTGTGATACGTCTCCAAAAGTGACTATTTTAGGACTTATTTGTGATTGGAAGTTGTACATTTGTAAGTGTTTTTGGTAGGATTTAGCTTGAAATTGTGCTTATATATGAGAATTAGAAGAATGAAGCTAAATTAGGACTTATATGCAAAAGGAAAGAAAAGGAATTAAAAACGAAGTTAAAGGAATGAAAATTGTGCATTGCGAAGGCATTGCGGAAACATTGCTAAAACCGCAATGTTTTAAGTGAAATCCGTAAGTTGTCTAACTATTTTCTGTTTTGTTCCGACCTTTCAGGGATTCATTCTTTCTCCTGCAGCCACGTAGTAGTACGACGTTGAGAATGGATGGTTCTCCTTGACCCAATCGCACCTGCAGAATACTATAAAAGGAGGTCAAAGTGGAAGGTTGAAGCACACTCGAAAGGCGTAGAACTCTCTTCTCAGCGCAGTCTTTTCTCCTGTTTTTCTCATCCGGTTGTTGGATTGAAGGTCTCAGCTATTGGAGTCGATAATCTGAGAGGAAGAAGAGAAGTTTTGTCTTCTCTTCTGATTGGATTCATCCAAGCAAGGCTTCCCTGTCTCTCCCTTCAGCCGAGGCGTCTGCGACGAGGCGATCACGCTTGAATTTACTGCTTTCTGTATTAGCTTTCCATTTTCGTTGCTGTCTGTTGTTATTTCCCTTTTAGTTTGCTACTCTACTTCATTTCGTTGCTTTCTGTTTTACTTTAGTTATTCAAAGACATCATTTGTTTAGTTCAAACGATTGGTTAATCAACGCACAATTCCATTACTTCGCAAGCTCTTTACCTTCTCTGTTTATCACTTCTGTCTTCTGTTTTGTCTTTAATTTTCTATTAAGCATGTCTTCTCCATCTACTCTTTCTATTCTATCAGCATCCATGAGTAACTAAATCATATAAGGGCATGCTAATGACAAGACTATAGGTTAAAACACGTGAATCAAGCATGTAGGATAGCTCTCGAATGCATTGATTGTATGTAAGCTTCATCCCACGGGAAATTTCGATTGGCCATCCATTTTGTCCAAAGAACTCCTAACCTCTGGAAGGAGTAAGAGTTCAGAGTCATACACTCATGCTAGCCTCTCAAGGTAGCCAGAAAACGACCTAGGAATAGGCGTTTTCCTAGTACAAATCTTAACTTACTGTTTTAACAAGATGCTTAAGACCTTTACTTGGACATGAGTAAACTAAAGAATCTAATGCATGAAATCGGAAGATACATGAGAATGAGTTAGTTTGATGCATGGTAAGTTGATCTACTGCTTGAGAATCGTAGGAAAAAACCTATAGAGGAGTCGTTAGTAGCCATTGTTTACACACTTTACACACATTTCGCTGTTAAGAACATTGCGGTATAATTGCTGTTTCCGCAATTCCCTTAGTTAAAAATTCTGCCTTAGCCATTTTTCTCTTCGTTTATTTTTCTCTTCTCTTTACATTCAAGTTTAGTATTTATTTACACTTGTTCATGCTTGCATCCTCTACATATTACTTAGTAATTAGGCACCTTAAAATCAAATCTACTCCATTTAATCCACCCATTCTTACTTAACAACACACTCCACGAGTAACTAAGAATAAATCTCTGTGGGAAATCGAATAAAAAAATACTTATTACTTGCTACAAGATCATGTATGCTTGCATGTTCTGAGTGCTCTATCATTGCATATTCCTTTTAAACATTGAGCACGCAACAGAAGGCAATCCCTTCTTGTTTGAGGAGATGGCGCAAGGTGATGCGCCGCGGACGTTGAAGCAGCTGGCAGCGCCAGATCTGAACCTGCAGCCCCTATGCATAAACTACCCAGTAGTAGCAGGTAACTTTGAGTTAAAGTCAGGTTTAATTCACCAGTTACCTTCTTTTCATGGCAACGCAGGGGAGGACGCGAACAAACACCTGATGGAATTCCATTGCGTATGCGCGGGGATGAAGCCCGCTGGAGTCACGGAGGAGCAGTTGAACATGAGGGCGTTTCCCTTCACACTCAAGGATAAGGCCAAGGATTGGCTATATTATCTACCCTCCGGATCGATCACCACGTGGCAGGACATGAAGCGGGTATTTCTGGAAAAATATTTTCCCGCATCCTTGGCCACCACACTGCGAAAGAGAATTTATGGGATCACCCAGGATGTTGGTGAGTCTTTGCACGAATACTGGGAGCGATTTGGGCGCCTGTGCGCAAGCTTCCCACACCATCAGATTGCCGATCAGTTATTGATCCAGTACTTCTATGAGGGGATGACGCCCCACGACCGGCAAATGATTGATGCAGCGAGTGGCGGGGCCTTGATCGACAAGACCCCGGTTGAGGCCAAACAAGTGATAGCGAACATGGCAACCAACTCGCAGCAGTTTGGTATTCGGGGGCAAGGACAAGTCCACAGCGTGGCTCAGAGCCATGAAATGACTGAAAAGAGGGCCCAAGTGGTCGAGATAGGAAATATGCTGAAAAAGATCGTTGGAGGAACCCGCGAGGCGGAGGAGGTCAATGCAATCGGGGGGTACGCTTCCAACCCGAGGAAGTACGACCCATATTCAAACACGTATAACCCCGGTTGGCGCGACCACCCCAACTTTAGCTATGGGAATAGGGAAGGACAATCTCGCTTCCATAGCCAGTCTCAAGATAGGCCTAACTCTTCCACCCAGGCTCAAGCCTCGAGCTCCTCCAGCTCACTAGAAGAAATGGTCAGGACCATTGTCACGAGCACCAGCCAGTTTCAAAAAGAAGCTCGAGAAGAGCTTAATTCTCACAAGGCCGAGCTGCAGAATCTGAATAAGCAGCTGACACAAATGGCGGTGTCTATCAGTAAGATCGAGAGCAAGAGCTCAGGGAAGCTTCCTTCCCAAACTAGGGTCAACTCATGTGAAAACGTGAGTGCTATTCAGCTGAGGAGTGGGAAGTCACTTTCCACCAGAGCTGTGAAGGAAGTAAAGGACAGTCTGAACAAGTCCGCCCCGCCTGCTCCCGAGATTCAGAATGAGAGAAAAGATGAAAAGGTCAGTGTACCAGAGGAAGTTGCTAGAGCACCTTTCCCGAGTAGGCTTGCGAAGCCTACTTTGGAGACCGAGGATGCGGAGGTTCTTTCGAACCTTCCAAAAGGTGGTGGTCAACATCTCGCTTCTTGAGGCAGTAAGCCAAGTGCCGAAATATGCCAAGTTCCTCAAGAAGTGGTGCACAAGCAAGAGAATGTCAAGAAAGAGTGATGAGACAAAGAATGAAACTGTCTCTGCAATTTTCCAAGGTACTCTTCCACCGAAGTGCATCGATCCCGGTATGTTTACTATCCCATGCACTATCGGTACTAAATTTATTGAAAATGCCATGTTAGATCTCGGTGCCTCAATTAATGTCATGTTTTTTGATGTGTTTAAAGAGCTTAAATTGGGTGATTTAATTGAGTCTAATATAGTTGTCCAACTAGCCGATCGATCTTATGTGCATCCGTTAGGGAAGATTGAGGACATTTTAGTCAAAGTGAAGGACTTATTGTTTCCATGCGATTTCTATGTGCTGAACATGAATGTAAATTCTTCGCATGTTTCCTCTTCTATTTTACTAGGCCGCCCATTTATGAAGACCGCTAAGGTCAAAATTGATGTTGATAGGGGTGCCTTGTCGGTAGAATTGGATGGAATGGTGAATGAGTTTCTTATAAATGCATCGAAGTTGTTTGTGAATGCTGAGAATGTATCTGTTGTTGAGCATGACGAGAATGGGAGTCTACCCTCGCGCTTGAGGGATGGTTCCTATGTCTCGGTTAAAAAATCTGATTTAAATTTGATGGATGATACTGCTGTTTTTTGCACTAATAACTCTGATATTCACGTGCTTGAGGCACGAAGAGTGCAAAAAGTTTCAAATTGTGATCGCAGGTGCAGTGTGGAGGAGGACAACACTGGAACGTCCCCCGCACTTTCAGATTATGGATGAGTCTGTAGAGAGAATTCAGTCGAGCAAACGACTTTAAAAATTCTGCGCTTCTCGGAGGCACCCGAGCGATGAACTGTCTTTCCTGTTTTAGTTTAGTTGCTGTTTTTTATTGCTTTTTAGATTAATTTAGTCTTATTTTGCTTGCTGTTTTTTTTTTTAGGAATCGAGGAAGAGAAGACAATTTTGGGCTTCGATGCATTTGTGCGCCGCTTCCTCGCCCTCGCCAGATTCACAAGAGTCAGGGAAGTGTACTTCTTCTTCCCTTTTACTTTGTTTTATCTGACTGGATGGCATTGAGGACAATGCCATATTTTGAAGTTGGGGGTGGAGTTGGTCTGATGGATATGCATGTGTAGTTTGTTGAGAAGTGCTATATTGATATTGAAGTGCTTGGGACTCTGTTTACTGTTTTCAGACGATGATGGCCTATGAAATGCATGTTGGACATCTTAGCATGTACATAATCGAGTTTTTGCATGAGTTTTGTGTTTATTAGGTTCATGTCAAAAAATTTAAAAAAATTTATGTTGCTCCCTTGCACTTATCGAGCACTTAGCAACCTTCCTAGATTCCGTAGGCTCGAAAAATTGCATGTAGCACTAATTCTCGTTGTCACCCCGAAAGGCACTCTTAGGTAGCTTGTTGCATGAGAGTTAGTGGTTGGTTAATTGAGAAAGCATGTGCTTAGCCTAATATAAAAAAATAGAAAAGCATGTTTGAAAGAAAAATTCCTCTCGAGGCGCTCCTCCTTCTTATTAGCGCTTAAGAAGTGAGCGTTAGTCCTTAAAAACGTGAATCTTTGGCCAAAGTTTGACGTGTTAGGCAGCTTGAGTTGGAAAGAAAAAGTGAATAAAAAAGTTGGTTCAAAGAACCTTAATAAAAGAGTACAAAGTACTTGTGAAAAAGAAAATGAATGAGAAAAATAATTAGGTCTCTTAATTTGCTTCTCTCTCTCGTGTAAGTCAAGTTTAGACTGTTCTTAAACGCTAGAAGTAGGGGGAAAAAGGGATGTGCGTTGCATGTGGGTTTTCCGGGTTTACGTGAGTTTAGGAGTGGTTGGCTAGAACACACACACGTTAGGGGGAAGAGTTAATTTTTGATATGTTCATAGTAAATGCATGAACAAAATGCTTCCATGATTATGTTGTGTTTAAGTTTTTCAAAATGCATGGAGGTTTGAGTTAGTTGCATGTAGGCGCGTCCTTAGAGTCAATATCTTTGTAGTACTTGCTCGAGGACTAGCAATGTTTAAGTTGGGGGTGTTTGATAACTCCATTTTGGAGCTATTAAATACTTCCTAATTATAGCTAAAGTCCGCGTTTAATTTGTTAATATATCTCGTTTGTAGGAGAAATGCGGCAAACAGCTCGTGCGTCCGTTGGGTTCGTTCGAAAGCTTAAAGTGGAGTTTTAATGCCCCGGGAGTGCGTCGGGAAAGGGGAAGTTGATCGGTGAAGAAACGGGCCAAAACCGCCTAGGAGAGGCAAAGTTCCAGCCCCCAAACCCGAGAGCCAGCGTCGAGCTATAGCATCGAGACGCTGGCTCGACGCTGCAAAAACCCGAGAGCTAGCGTCGAGTGATAGCGTCGAGACGCTAGCTCGACGCTGCCCAGCGTCGAGACTCTGCTTGGCGTCGAGACGCTCCATCGCGAGGCGCGCGCAGGAAAATCATCGGGCAAGCGTCGCGACGCTGCCCCAGCGTCGCGACGCCATCGCGAGGCGCGCGCGGAAAACTTAGGGCACAGCGTTGAGACGCTGGCCTAGCGTTGAGACGCAACGACGATTACAGAAGCTGTAAAAGACGATTTCTGCACATTTTTTAGGGGATTCTTGACCATTTTTTGAGAGCTTCTTCTTCTTCTTCCTCTAGTTTTCTCTTTATTTCTTCAAGCTCCGCCATTGTTGGCATGTTAGAGAGCTTCTTCCTCATTGTAACTCGTTGATGACGCCTTCCATGGCCATCGTTGGAGCGGAATTGACAACCCGCGCCATGAGCGGCTAAGGTAAGGGTGAACGGTTTGGGGATTGTTTAGGGAACTATTGTTAGACATTTTAGTTTTGATAATCTACACTTTGAATGCATATTGGTTGCTGTTTATTTGCATTTATCTATCTTGCTTAATCCAACGCGCATGTTAGATTTCGACGATTGACACTCGAGTCATCTTGCATGTTGTGTATGTTAAAGAGTAGCGATGTCGTGCCTCTCACTGCTCGACTAAGTAACACAGGTAGATAAAACTAAATCGGAGTATCGAGTCGTGTAGGATAGTTGTTGATTGCATACAGCGTTTGTTGGGCAATCTACTAGCATTTAGAATTCACACTTGAATGTTCGTCGCGGTTAGCTAGTGACTGTCTAAGATAAATTTAAGGCTGATCACCTTAATGCAATTTTGGATAACGTATAATTGGAACTGTGTGGTCTGATTAAAATCTATGGAGTCGGCTACCTTGGGGCTTCTCGGGTAGTCGTCCGTGTGTATAATAAACTGCATACCATGAATTTAGCATTAAATGATGAACTGAAATTGTCTAGCAATTAATCCCGAAACTCCCAAACCGTGCACGCATTTTTTTTACTTGTTATCCTTCCGTTAGCGCTTTATTATCTTTCCTTGCATGCTAAAAATCCCCCCGTTACAAAACCAATCAATTAATTAATTCCCAATTTTAATAGTGATTTTGATCATACCTTCTCCTTGGATCGACCCTGTTACCACTGGCTACAAAGCCTTGGTTATAGGCTTATAAATCGTATTTTGGCAAGCCTCGACAGCTTGAGATTAAGTGGATATTCAAAAATCCGCACACCACCCGTTTTATGGAAATTTTGCGCTGACCAAATAATTAGGAAGTGTGTCCCTAAGTCTGAACATAGGTCCATACTTACATTTTAACATGAATTTGCATGTGGGGGACACTTTGGGCAAAATAGGACAGCGAGAAAAATATTAGATTGTGGGTTTTTCTGGCCATCACTGTTTAAGGACTGTTATGAATTTTGCAAATCTTGTGATCAGTGTCAGAGAAAAGTGTCCATCACTAGTAGGAATGAAATGCTCCAAAGCCCCATTTTAACTTGTGAAATTTTTTAGGTTTGGGGTATGGACTTTATGGGACCCTTTCCCCCTTCATTTGGTTTTGTCTATATTCTGTTGGCTGTGGACTACGTTTCTAAGTGGGTGGAGGCTAAGGCCACCAAAGTTGATACTGCTAATGTTGTTTCCAGTTTTGTCAAATCCAATATTTTTAGCAGGTATGGAGTTCCACGGGCCATCATAAGCGACCAGGGGAGCCACTTCTGCAACAAGACGATCCAGGCCTTGATGAGGAAGTATGGGGTAAATCACAAAATCTCCACCCTGTACCATCCTCAAACCAACGGCCAAGCAGAAGTTTCCAATCGAGAGGTGAAAAGCATCCTCGAGAAAACAGTAAGTCCAGGAAGGAAGGACTGGAGTCTGAGGCTGGACGACGCTTTGTGGGCTTATCGTACGGCTTACAAAACTCCCATAGGGATGTCTCCCTACCGGATGGTTTTTGGGAAAGCCTGTCATCTCCCTGTGGAGATAGAGCACAAAGCCTACTGGGCCGTGAAGAAGTGCAACATGGACTTTGGCAAGGCGGGCGAAGAAAGACTCCTCAAATTGCAAGAACTAGAGGAGCTTCGCTTGGATGCATATGAGAACTCAAAGACCTACAAAGAAAAGACCAAGATGTTCCACGACAGACGAGTCGTCAGGAAACACTTCGAAGTTGGTCAGAAGGTCCTCTTGTTCAACTCCCGCCTGAAGTTCATGCCAGGTAAACTTCGTTCCCGGTGGCTTGGTCCTTTCATTATAACTGATGTCCATCACTATGGTGCAGTCAAGATTCAGAGCCTAGATATAGAGAAAGAATACACAGTGAATGGCCAGCGACTGAAGATCTTTAATGAGGGAATGTCAGAGGACTTCGACGACCATGCCTACTTGAAAGAGCCAGATTATGAGAAAGGATGAAATGAGTTTTGGTAAAGTCGAGCAATCGACTCTAAAAATTTGCGCTACTCGGAGGCACCCGAGCTTGAACTGTACATGCTTTTTGTTTACTTACCGTCTTTAGGATTAGCTTAGGTTCTTACTCTGATGTTGTGAATTTTTCAGGTGAAACAATGGCTCGTCCTTGCGGTTTATTTGCTAAGGTTAAACCCTCACAATTCAGGGAAGGTTTTCTTTCCTTTCATTTTGACTTTGCATATTTGGTCCAATGAGGACATTGTCATTTTCTAAGTTGGGGGTGGTGGGTTGTGCCTTACATTGATTGTCGAGATTAGTTGTGGAATTCTGATAGGCTTACTCTGTTGCGTTGAATGCATGTTAGTTGGACTATGAAATTTTGTGATGTACTGTTAAGGTCTTCGTATTTGTTTTTGTTGTGTAATTCAGCATGATTGCATTTGTTAAGGTCATTTTGAAAAAAATTTCAAGTCATTTCCCTGTTTAAGCTTCGCATGTTAGCACTCTATCTTGGATCTGTGGGTTTAGGGTAGTTCTGTTTGTTTTGAAATTCGTTGTCACCTCGAAAGGCAACCTTAGGATGGGCCAAGATTCGCTCATGATTGTAATCCATGCGCTCAAAATTTTAACATGATTTTTAGGCTAAAAAGAAAAATGAATGCAAGTTTATAAAAAGAAAATAATCTCCTGAGGTGTTCCTCCTTCTTGAGTTGCCTTAGTAGCCAGGGGCGGTCGTGAAACCCACGGTCGCCACTGCATGAAAAGGAAGCACAAAGAAGTGAACGCTTGTCCTTAAAAATGTGAATTTTGCCCGTAGTCAGATGCACTGTGCAATAAAATTGCAGGCAAGCTGAAACGAAAGTAAAATTGACATGTTAGGCGCTCATGGAGATCAAAGGAAAAGAGAGAAAAGATGCCTTGCGATCTATTACTTGCTTAGACGATGAATAGCCCTTAGACTGTTTTGTTTAGCCATAAGTAGGGGGAAGGCGAAGTTTTAGGATAGATAGAGCTGTTCTAAGCCTGTAGAAATCTAAGATCGAGGAGCTAGGTCCGAAGCATAAATAGGGAAGCGTCTTTAAATTTTTCGAACTGTTCTTAACCAATGCATGCATGTAGCTGTTTCTTTCGAATGTAAGTGCCCTGTCGTTTCCAGTACTGAGAATTGAGTCCCTAGCATGCACACTCGTTTAATTTTGATTAATCAGAATTCCACCTTGCTCGAGGACTAGCAAGAATTAAGTTGGGGGTGTTTGATAGCTCCATTTTGGAGCTATAATTATGTCCCCAATTCACGATTATTACTGGCTTAATCTTGCTTTTATGTGTTAATTGCAGGTGTTCTCGGTAATTCGCCCTCGGGAGCGCTTCAGCGCTTTTCGGTGCTTAATATCGCATTTTAAAGGCCTAAGAACACTTCCGGGGAAGAACCATGCAAAGGCATGAAGATTGGGCGCTTTGGGGAAATTGAAGGCAAAAATCCATGCAAAAACCCGAGAGCTAGCGTCGAGCGACAGTGTCGCGACGCTAGCTCGACGCTGCCCCAACGTCGAGACGCTGCCAGAGCGTCTCGACGCTCCGAAGTCTGAAGCGCTGATTTGAAGATCCACCCGAGAGCAAGCGTCGAGTGATAGCGTCTCGACGCTCGCTCGACGCCGCACAAGCGTCTCGACGCTGTGCGAGCGTCTCGACGCTCCAAAGTCAGAGGCGATAATTTGAAAATCCACCCGAGAGCAAGCGTCGAGCGACAGCGTCTCGACGCTCGCTCGACGCCGCACAGCGTCTCGACGCCACCCCGACTGCGCGCGCGCGTTTTTTAGGGCGCAGCGTCGAGACGCTGCCCTAGCGTCTCGACGCTACGACGGATTACTTAAAGTTTTTGTCCGATTTTAGCTGCCATCTTCATCTTCTACCTCGGGCTCCGCACCTGATTTGACGTTCCAGCAACCATTTTCACCATGGGAGGGGCTAGGAAGCTTGGATTGAAGCCATCCCACACCACACATATCATGAGTGAGTAGTTTTACCGTTTTTGGCTTGGGATTGTAAAGGAATAATGTAGTTTACGCTCTTGGTGAGGTTGTGAATTGAATTCTGAATGGGTTGGATGATTTATTGAATTGATTTCTATTTCCTTGCTTATTCCATGAGCATGTTTGAATGATTTAGGACTAGGCACCCTTGATTTTGAGCATGTTTCATTCGTTAAAGGTTTTGATGCCGTGCCTCTCTAAACCGCCAAGTAACAAGGATTTACGACACCTTTGAGCGTATTGGCGTCCTTGCGCTCTTGGTGATCGTTCTTCCCGAATTAGAATCCCAAATCGACACACTAATTTCGCGTCCAAATTAAATAGTCGTCGCAGTTAGCTCGTTGCTATCGATCGGTCTTGGGAGAGCGTTGGCCGCCAATGTCCGATCGATATGCTTGATTAGCATGATTTATTATGCTTAATTAATATCCATGGAGCATGTCTGAGTTAATTCATTAATTTTAGACGAGCTGCGTATTTGTTAAATTGTTTAGCCATTATATTTGTCAACCTATGATCCAAGAGGCATGCTAACTTTATTCCCGATCGTCCCGAGTCGAAAACTCCGTTAGTTAAATTTTCCCATTTGCATTGTTCCCTCTTAGTGAATCAAAAATCAACAAATCCCCCATATTTCATTTACTATCATAAGTTGGCAATTTTAATTAAGATTAAGCCAAGTTAACTTAATTCCTTGTGGATCGACCGCGTTGCCGCTACTCTACTAATAGTTTAGTGAATTCGGGCAAATATAAATTTATTTTGGCGGGTCTCGACAACCCGATGATTGGCGATAGTTCAAAAATATCGTTACCATGAGGCTAATTTTGAGGATCAAAGGACCATGAGGCAGTTGGCATTACCGGACGTAGACCGCCAACCACTGTGTATAGTGTATTGGTAGACGATATTTTGGAACTATCGCCAATCATCGGGTTGTCGAGACCCGCCAAAATGAATTTATATTTACCCGAATTCACTGAACTATTAGTAGATTAGTGGCAACGGGGTCGATCCACAGGGAATTAAGCGAATTTGACTTAATCTCAATTAAATTTGCAAACTATTAAAATAAAGGAAATATGGGGGATTTGTTGGTTTTTAATTGACTAAGAGGGAACAATGCAAGAGGGGAAAATTTAACTAACGGGGCGTTCGACTCGGGCCGATCGGGAATAAAATTAGCATGCTTCTTGGATCATAGGTTGACGAATATAATGGCTAAACAATTTAACGAATACGCAGCTCGTCTCAAATTAATGAATTAACTAAGACATGCTCCATGGATATTAATTAGACATAATAAATCATGCTAATCAAGCATATCGATTGGACATTGGCGGCCAACGCTCTCCCAAGACCAATCGATAGCAACGAGCTAACTACGACGATTATCTAATTTGGACGCGAAATTAGTGTATCGATTTCGGATTCTAATTCGAGAAGAACGAACACCAAGAACGCAAGGACGCCTATGCGCTCAAAGGTGTCGTAAATCTTTGTTACTTGGTGGTTTAGAGAGGCGCGGCATCAAAACCTTTAACGAATGAAGCATGCTCGAAATCAAGGGTGCCTAGTCCTAAATCATTCAAACACATTCATGGAATAAGGAAAGAAATAGAAACCAATTCATTCAATCATTCAAGCCAAATCAGAATTTAGTTCAACAACCTCACCAAGAGTTCAAACTACATTATTCCTATACAATCCTGAGACAAAAACGCTAAGACTACTCACTCATGTTGTGTGTGATGTGGGATGGCTCCATTCCAAGCTTCCAAGCCTCTCCCATGGTGAAAACAGCTGCTGAAACGTCTTATCAGGTGCGGAGCCCGAGGTAGGAGATGAAGATGGCGGCTAAAAATCGGACAAAAACTTAAGTAATCTGTCGAAGCGTCGAGACGCTAGGGCAGCGTCTCGACGCTGCGCCCTAAATAATGCGCGCGCGCAGTCGGGGTGGCGTCGAGACACTCGCGCAGCGTCGAGACGCTTGCACGGCATCGAGCGAGCGTCGAGACGCTGTCACTCGACGCTTGCTCTCGGGTGGATTTTCAATTTCACGCCTCAGACTTCGGAGCGTCTCGACGCTTGGGCAGCGTCGAGCTAGCGTCGCGACGCTGTCGCTCGATGCTAGCTCTCGGGTTTTTGCATGGTATTTTGCCTTCAATTTCCCCAAAACGCCCAATCTTCATGTTTTTGCATGGTTCTTCCCCGAAAGTGTTCTTAGGTCTTTAAAATGCGATATTAAGCCCCGAAAAGCGCCGAAACGCTCCCGAGGGCGAATAACCGAGAACACCTGCAATTAACGCATAAAAGCAAGATTAAGCAAGTAATAATCGTGAATTAGGGACATAATTATAGCTCCAAAATGGAGCTATCAAACACCCCCAACTTAAATCTTGGTAGTCCTCGAGCAAGGTGGAATTTTGATTAACCAAAATAAAACGATATGCATGCTAGAGACTCAAATCTCACTACTGGAAACGACAAGGCACTTGCTTTCGAAAGAAACAGCTGCATGCATACATTGGTTAAGAACAATTCGAAAAATTTAAAGATGCTTCCCTGTTTATGCTTCGGACCTAGCTCCTCGATCTTAGATTTCTACAGGCTTAGAACAGCTCTACCCGCCCCAAAACTTCGCCTTCCCCCTACTTATGCTAAACAAAACAGTCTAAGGGCTATTCATCGTCTAAGCAAGTAATAGATCACAAGGCATCTTTTGTTTCTTTTCTTTGATCTCCATGAGGGCCTAACATGTCAATTTTACTTTCGTTTCAGCTTGCCTGCAATTTCATTGCACAGTGCATCTGACTACGGGCAAAATTCACATTTTTAAGGACTAGCGTTCACTTCTTTGTGCTCCCTTTTCATGCAGTGGCGACCGTGGGTTACACGACCGCCCCTGGCTACTAAGGCAACTCAAGAAGGAGGAACACCTCAGGAGATTTTGTGATTTTATAAAATATGCATTCATTTTCTTTTTAGCCTAACAATCATGTTAAAATTTTAAGCGCATGGATTACAAACGAGAACGAATCTTAGCCCATCCTAAGGTTGCCTTTCGAGGTGACAACGAATTTCAAAACAAACAGAACTACCCTAAACCCACAGATCCAAGATAGAGTGCTAACATGCGAAGCTTAAACAGGGAAATATCTTGAAAAAATTTTCAAAATGGCCTTAACAAATGCAATCATGCTGAATTTCACAACAAATACAAATACGAAGACCTCAACAGTACATCACAGAATTTCATAGTCAGACTAGCATGCATTCATCGCAACATGCTATGCTTCTCAGAATTCCAAAACTAAACTCGACAATCAATGTAAGGCACAACCCACCACCCCCAACTTAGAAATGGACAATGTCCTCATTGGACTAAATATGCACAGTCAAAAGTCTAACGAAAGAAAACCTTCCCTGAATTGTGACTTAGAGGGTTTGAGAGTGCGCTTTATCCTTAGCAAATAAACCTTAAGGACGAGCCATTGCTTCACCTGAAAACTCACAACATCAGAGTAAACAAAAAACATGTACAGTTCAAGCTCGGGTGCCTCCGAGTAGCGCAAATTTTTAGAGTCGATTGCTCGACTTTACCAAAACTCATTTCATCCTTTCTCATAATCGGGCTCTTTCAAGTAGGCATGGTCATCGAAGTCCTCTGACATTCCCTCATGGAAGATCTTCAGTCGTTGGCCATTCACCGTGAATTTCTTCTCTGAATCTAGGCTCTGTATCTTGACTGGTTCATAGTGATGGACAGCGGTTATAATGAAAGGACCAAGTGTTGCGTGCTCAATGTTTAAAAGAAATATGCAATGATAGAGCACTCAGAACATGCAAGCATACATGATCTTGTAGCAAGTAATAAGTATTTTTTCATTCGATTTCCCACAGAGATTTATTCTTAGTTACTAGCGAAGTGTTTTGTTAAGTGAGATTGCGTGGATTAAATGAGGTAGATTTGGTTTTGATGTGCCTAATTACTAAGGAATATGTAAATGATGGAAGCATAAACAAGTACAAGGAAACAATAAACTTGAATGTAAAGAGAACAAGTAAACGAAGAGAAGAAAAATGACTAAGGCTAATCTTAACTAAGGGAATTGCGGAAACAACAATTATTTAGCAATGTTACTAACAGCGAAATGTGTGTAAAGTGTGGAAACAAGGGCTACTAACGACTCCTCTATAGGCTTTATCACACGATCCTCAAGCATTAGATCAACTCATCATGCATCAAACTAACTCATTCTCATGTATCTTCCGATTTCATGCATTAGATCCTTTAGTTTACTCATGTCCAAGTAAGGTCTTAAGCATCTTGTTATAACAGTAAGTTGTGATTTGTACTAGGAAAACGCCTATTCCTAGGTCGTTTTCTGGCTACCTTGAGAGGCTAGCATGAGTGTATGACTCTGAACTCTTACTCCTTCCAGAGGTTAGGAGTTCTTTGGACAAAATGGATGGCCAATCGAAATTGCCCGTGGGATGAAGCTTACATGCATTCAATGCATTCGAGAGCTATCCTACATGCTTGGTTCACGTGTTTCTACCTATAGATTTGTCATTAGCATGCCCTTATGTGATTTAGTTACTCATGGATGCAGATGGAATGGAAAGAATAGATGGAGATGACATGCTTAGTAGAATAGTAAAGGCAAAACAGAAGAGGGAAACAGCAAGCAGAGAAGGTGAAGAACTTGTGAATTGATGAAATAATACTTCGATTAACTAGAAATTGAACTACACAAATGACAGCCTTGAAGGACTAAAGTAAAACATAAAGCAACGAAATTGAATAGCGTAGCAAATAAAAGGGAAATAACAACAAACAACAATGAAAATAGAAAGCCAAAGCAGAAAAACAAGTAGATTCGTGCGTGATCGCCTCGTCGCAGACGCCTCGGATGAAGGGGGAAGAAGGCAAGCTTTGCTTGGATGAATCCAATCAGAAGAGAAGACAAAACTTCTCTTCTTCCTCTCAGATTATCGACTCCAATAGCTGAGACCTTCAATCCAACAATCGGATGAGAAAAATAGGAGAAAAGACTGCGCTGTGAAGAGAGTTCTACGCCTTTCGAGTGTGTTTCAACCTTCCATCTTGACCTCCTTTTATAGTGTTCTGCAGGTACGATTGGGCCAAGGAGAACCATCCATTCTCAACGTCGTACTTCTACATGGCTGCAGGAGAAAGAAGAGATCCCTGAAAGATCGGAACAAAACAGAAAATGGTTAGCCAACTTACGGATTTCACTTAAAACATTGCGGTTTTAGCAATGTTTCCGCAATGCTTCAGCAATGCACAATTTTCAATCCTTTAACTTCGTTTTTGGTTCTTTTTCTTTCCTTTTGCATATAAGTCCTAATTTAGCTTCATTCTTCTAATTCTCATATATAAGCACGAGTTTAAGCTAAATCCTACCAAAAACGCTTACAAATGCACAACTTCCTATCACAAATAAGTCCTAAAATAGTCACTTTTGGAGACGTAACACCAAGCCACCGGGAACGAAGTTTACCTGGCATGAACTTCAGGCGGGAGTTGAACAAGAGGACCTTCTGACCAACTTCGAAGTGTTTTCGGATGACTTGTCTGTCGTGGAACATCTTGGTCTTTTCCTTGTAGGTCTTCGAGTTCTCATATGCATCCAGGCGAAGCTCCTCTAGTTCTTGCAATTTGAGGAGTCTTTCTTCACCAGCCTTGTCAAAGTCCATATTACACTTCTTCACGGCCCAGTAAGCTTTGTGCTCGATCTCCACAGGGAGATGACAGGCTTTCCCAAAAACCATCCGGTAGGGAGACATCCTGTTGCGTGCTCAATGTGTTAATAAAAATGATAAATAAGAGAGAGAGAGCACTCAGAACATGCAAGCATACATGATCTTATAGCAAGTAGTAAGTATATTTCATTCGTTTTCCCACAGAGACTTGTTTTTAGCTATTCTCGAAGTGTTTTTGTTAAGAAAGATGGGGTGGATTTGAGGGGGTAAAATTGGTTTTTAATTATCTAATTTTTGCTGAATGTATAAAGGGATATAACATGAACAAATGCAAGTTGAAATTAGATGCAAAGGACAAGAGATGGAATTAATAAACGAGGAAGAAAACAGCTAGACAGAATGCAACTTAGCAGAATTGCGAGAACCGCAATTAATCCGCAATTAACTCAACAGAAAAAGTGTGCAAATGGGCGAATTAAGGGCTACTAATGACTATCCTATAGGCAGTTTATTACGATTCTCAAGCTTTGGATCAACTCTCTATACATCAGACTCACTCTATCTCAAGTATCGTCCGATTCCATGCATTAGAGACTTAAGTTTACTCGACTTCAAAGTAAGGTCTTAAGCATCTTGTTAAAACAGGAGTGTTTAGTTTGTACTAGGGAAACTCCTATTCCTAGGCCGTTTCCTGATTACCATGAAAGGCTAGCATGATTATATGACTCTGAACTCTTACTCCTTCCAGAGGTTAGGAGTTCTTTGGACAAAATGGATGGCCAATCGAAATTGCCCGTGGGATGAAGCTTACATACAATCAATGTTCGAGTGTTAATCTGCCTACTTGATTCACGTTTTTTAAGCCTATAGTTCTGTCATTAGCATGCCCCTAAGTGACTTAGCTACTCATGGATATATAGAGAACAGAAATGGCAGATAAGATAGGCATGCTTAGAAGGGAAATGTACTTAAAACAGCAAGCAAAACCCGTAGCAGAAGATGGTAGAAACTGTGAAGTGCAGAATTTTACTTTGATTATTTTGAACGTTTGAATGACAAAGAAAAGCTTTAAAAGAAATGAATCCAAGACAGACAACAACGAAATGCAGTAAGTAAAATACTAAACTAAGAACAACAGTGATCAGAAATGAAAATAAGAAGAACAGAACAGAAAAGCAGTGAAGGGTTGCTGAAAACTTCGTGGCAGTCGCCTCGAATGAAGGTGATGAAAAGTCAGCCTTGCTTGGATGAATCCAATCGAGAGAGAAGAAGAATCTTCTCTCCTTCCTATCAGATTATCGACTCCAAAAGCTGAGACTCTCACTCCAACAGACGGCAAAGGAAAACAGATGGAAATGGTGGACTGCGAGAAGACTTCTGCGCTTCGAGTGATGACTGAACCTCCGACTTTGACCCCCTTTTATAGTAGTTTGCAGGTGCGTTTGGGCCAAGGAGAACCATCAATCTTCAACGTCATATATCAGAATGGATGGAGGAGAAAGAACGAATCCCTGAAAAGTCGGATCTAAACAGAAAAAGATCAGCCAACTTACGGTTTTCACTTGAATAATTGCGGTCACCGCAATGTTTTCGCAATTCATTCGCAATGCTCATTTTTTCATTCTTTTCCTTCGGTTTTCAACCCTTTTTCTACCTATTGTACATAAGTCCTAGATTAGCTACCTTCTTCTAATTCTCATATTAAAGCATAGGTTTAGGCTAAATGTTATCAAAAACACCTAAAAGTGTACATCTTCCTAAGCTAAATGGGTCCTAAATAAGTCACTTTCAGAGACTTAACACACCCCCAAACTTAAGGTTTTGCTTGTCCTCAAGCATACTAAGGACTTACTTAGGCTGCTGTTTTTTCTTCTTTAACTACCTACCGACTCCCCTATATCCCTATCTCTAGCAGTGCTGTCCTGTGACACACTTCTAAGTTTAGAACTAACCTCTTATCAAGCTTCTTCTGACTTCACCTGCCTACTATACCTGCTGGTTTTGTTAACCCCCTACTACTGATCTAGCTACTTTTATGATGTCATGCCACTATCCCTAAGGTTTCAAATTCTACCAAGCTTTACTCCAGACTCAGTACATGCTTCTAGCTTATTTTTAATGTGTCTAGGATTCCTTAGAGTCATGCCAGTCTTAGTATTACCGGTGACAGTGGTACTTTTAGAGAACAACCTAAACCCTGGCATCACTACATTGGATATACATTCATCTCCCTAGACAAACCTAAAAGCTACAACCTTGTGCTTAGCTCATTAAGGATCAGAGTTCTTTTTACATAGGACATCTAAGCCACAAGATTATAACTCCCAAGCATACATTCTTCTTCCCCTATTTCTCCTTTTTTCTTTACTTAGGTGGAGTCTCCCCTTGGTTTGCCTTTTGATGCAATGCCACTTGAGAAAGACTCCCCTCTTTATTCTATTTTTTCACTTTTTCTATTTATCACAAAAAATTTTTTTTTTTTAGGAGAAGAAGAATGCTTATGTCTTAAGGAAGAGAGGAATGTTCCTAGGCCTAGGGTGGCCTCCCCCAAACTTCAACTACTCATTGTCCCCAATGAGTGTTTGAGGTGGCACACCCCCAAACTTGTCCTAGAAGCATCTAGTCTAAAGCAAAACAAAGAGAATCTAAAAATCCTAGGCATAGGCAAAACATTCTAAAAGCAATTATCCCAGCAGCAGAAAATTTGAACATAACAGAAAGTTTTAAGGACTTATGGTTTCTGCATACTGAGCACTATTTAGAGGCAAATTTAAACTATCAAAGGGTGTCCTATGACACTCATCCAGCATGCTTTAAGATCAGCTATATAAGGTAGTCATGCTAGCAGCAAAAGATAGAATATAACAGATCATAGCCTAACTAAACAGACAGTCCAAAACATGCAATCAGTCACAAAAATTGCGGGAACCGCAATTATTTCGCAATTCAATCCGGGCAGATTTAACATTGATTCAGGCCCCTAGCATGCTTTTTCCTGTTACTCATGCATCCTAAAAATAAAACTAAACTATCCTACCTATTCAACTAACATCAGACTAGACTAAGCAAAAGAAAAAAACATAAAACTAAACATTAACAACAGATCAAAAGTTGAACACAAAACAGCATAATTCACAATATCTATCAGAAAGCAGAAAAATTGTCTTTTGTTTCTTAAGGGAACAGCAATACTCCCTTTAGTGCTCTTCAAACCAGCACTCAATTCTCATCATCCTCATCTGGTTGCCTTGGTCGTGGGGGCACCCATGGAGTTAGGAGGTTGGTGGGGAAGTCCGGGAAGATGCATCCCAACTGGTCTGCAACCTCCTTATCCCTCGCCTGCGCATAGTTGGCCCATTGAGCCATTCTCTTCTGCATGTCCATTAAGCAGGCCATGGATAGGGACTGTTCAGCAGCCAGCCTATCCAACTCAAACTCCATATTCCCCTTTCTTCTCAGCCTCAGGTTCGCAGGCAACTCCAAATGGCCTGTGTAAGGCAGCTGCTGCTCCAAGCGCTCGGTGGGAACTCCTGCAAGAAAACACAACTTTGTTATAGTGTTGGGGAAAAATAATGGTCCCTTACCCTTTTTAGCACACTCAGCTATGGCAGCAGTGATGACTTCTCCCACGTTGATCGTGAGACCTCTCATTATAGCATAAACCAGCAGCGAACGGCTCTGGTTAATTGTAGTCTCATGAGTTACTGGGGAGAGTCTTCGTCTGACGAATGAAAACCACACAGCTGCCTTAGCCGTGAGGTTGGCACTCATGAGAGTGTGCCGCCCATTGCGTGACACGGTCCAGGAGGCCTCAGGCTGGCCAATTGTGCGAATGGCCTCTTCCAGCACAGCCTCGGTCGGCTCATCAACTATCCGTGCATAATCTGTGTGCGCTTGGCCCTTGAGACCAAAGGCTTCATTGATGGCCTTGGCTGAGAAATCCACTTCCACCCCTCTGACCACAGATAGGCCATCCTCAGGGCTGAGCACATTGGCGTAGAAATCGTACACCATGCTCGTGTAGGCTGGATTGGGAGGTCTGCAGAATTCCTCCCAGCCATGGTTGAGCACCCCTGCGCGCAGGAACTGCGGCAGGTCAGCAAGTCGATCAAGGAAACCTTTCTCGTGCAGTAGGTCCCTCTTCCTCAGCTCAACACCCCTGGATTCAGCATCAGATGAGACATATCTCACTGATGGAGGTTCATCTTCAGGGTAGAGTTTAGCCTTCCCCTTATCGGCTGGTTTGGATGATTCAGCAGCCTCCACCTTGAGGCGTTTGAGTGATGGCTCCGTGCTTTCTTCGTCTGCTGAAGGCACTCGTTTGGCCTTCTTCTTCTTCAGCTTCTTGGACTTCTTGGCCTTGCCCATCTTGGCCTTCTTCTTCTTTTTCTTAATGTTGATCTGCTGGAGGCATGCCCCCAACGTCTCCTCCATGGAATCATCCTGCTGTGCAGGAACATCAGGGCTGTCTTCCCTCATGGGAGAAAAGACTTCGTCTTCCCCAGCATCGCCACTGCCCTGCGTGGACTCTTGATAGTCCCCGTATGGGAATTCAGGATCAGGCCGTGGAGAATTGTGCAATGGCGTGGGATTGTGCTCTGCTGATGGTGTCTGCGCAGAACTCAGTGGCGAAGACGGCAGTTCAGGACTCTGCGCTGCTGCAGGTGTCGGATCAGAACTCTGAGGTGCTGGAGACAACTCGGAGCTCTGTGCAGGCGGTGACGACTCTGCGCTTGGCACTGGTTCAGACGAGAGGGGACTGCGCGCAGGTGACACAGACAGCGACGAACCTTCTTTGGCTGACTCGTGGGCTGCACGATCAGTTTCTTGACTCTCCACAGAGGGAGTCCTGGCGGTGCTTGGTTCGGCGGCAGTCTTGACACTCCACCGTCGTTTCTTGGGCGTGCCCACTGGCTCAGATGGGCCAGCAGGGATCTCAGTGACCACCCTCCACTTCTTCCTACGAATAGGAAGCTTGGACAGACGACCAGTGCGTACAGCACCCTCATCAGCAAGGGTGAGAAGCGCTTCCCTCGCAGCCGCTTCAGCTGCGTCATCGGCCTTCTTCTTGGCTGCGGATCTTTCAGCCCTAGTGGAAACCATTGTCGAATCTTGAAGGTTTGGAGAGAAGAATCAAAGATGGAGAGAATCGCAGAAATCTTGGAGAGCAAAGAATGAGAGAATCGTATCGATCGAGCGCCTTCTAACGGCTATAAAAGCAACGGGAAAATCCCAACGGCTCTTTTTTGCGGATCCAGCAATTTTTGCGCAATTCTAGGGATATCTTTTCATCAAAATCTTCAACTTCGCTCGCCCGTATCTTTTATTTGGCTCAACCATTTCTTGATTTTTAAAGCTTGATTTACTCCCCTTGATACCCTCTTTCGATTCCCTACAACAACAAATAAAACAAACATCAAATACGCAATTAAAATCACACCACAAAACATACAAACGATACTCGAAAAAACAGAAAAAATAAACTAAGGCATTGGCCTTGACTAAACGAGCACAGTAACCACTCGTTCTCTCTCGTTTCTAACTTCATGCTTCACGTAGGAGGAAGGCCGAGAGAGTCTTCACATCCCCCTCCTCGTAGTAGTGCTTCAACCTAGCACCATTGACCATAAATGGCTGGCCTTGCTGCAAATTTTTAATCTCTATGGCACCATGAATAAAGACATTAGTAATAATAAATGGACCTGACCATCTAGACTTTAGTTTGCCTGGAAATAGTTTTAATCGTGAGTTAAATAATAGTACAAGTTGGCCCTTCCTAAAGTCTTTGATCCTGAGTCTACTGTCGTGCCATATTTTTGTCTTTTCTTTATACATTTTGGCATTCTCATAGGCCATATGCCTAAGCTCGTCAAGTTCATGTAGCTGTAAAGATCTTAATGTCCCCGCATCCTTCACACAAAAATTTAATTCTTTCATGGCCCAAAATGCCTTGTTTTCCAACTCAAGTGGCAAGTGGCAAGCCTTGCCATACACCAACCTATAGGGAGACATTCCTAGAGGTGTCTTATATGCTGTTCTATAAGCCCAAAGTGCATCCTCAAGCTTAAATGACCAGTCTTTTCTATTAGGTTTAACTACCTTTTCTAGGATGTTCTTTATCTCCCTATTGGAAATTTCCGCTTGACCATTTGAGTGTGGGTGGTAGGGAGTAGCTACCCTATGTCTGATGTTATACTTAGCCAATATTTTCTCCATAGCCTTATTAATGAAATGTGACCCCTCATCACTAATGATAGCACGAGGAGTCCCAAATCTTGTGAAAATGTGCCTATGCAAGAAGTTAGTGACTGTTTTAGCATCATTCTTAGAACATGCCTTAGCTTCTACCCACTTTGACACGTAGTCTACTGCTACTAAGATGTACAGGTTACCTGATGATGGAGGGAAGGGTCCCATGAAATCAATGCCCCACACATCGAAGAGCTCCAACTCTAAGATGTAGGTGAGGGGCATCTCATCCTTGCGACTGAGGTTACCTGTCCTTTGGCATTCGTCACAGTTGTGGGCATAGTTGTGGGCGTCCTTGAAGATTGTTGGCCAGTAGTAGCCACTCTGAAATACTTTAGCAGCTGTTCTTTGACCACCAAAGTGCCCACCGTAAGGAGATGAGTGACAGTGCTGCAGCACAGACTTCGCTTCAGCAGCTGAAACACATTTCCTTAGCAAGCCATCAGCACAGGTTCTGTAAAGTGTGGGGTCATCCCAGATGAATTTCCTTGCTTCATGAAGGAACCTCTTCTTCTCTTGTCCTCCCTTGAACACTGGTAATACCTGTGATGCACGGAAGTTAGCAATGTCAGCAAACCAAGGTTCCTCATTGTTATCACGATGAGCCAAAGCAAAGACATGTTCATCAATAAAAGCATCAGAAATTGCGGTCTCCGCAATTTTTCCGCAATTGTGCTGCAATCGAGACAGGTGATCTGCAACCACATTTTCACAACCTTTCTTATCCCGAATGTCCAAATCAAATTCTTGCAGCAATAACACCCATCTAATCAATCTAGGCTTAGCATCAGCCTTTCTCATAAGATATTTTAAAGCAGAATGGTCAGTATATACAATGGTCCTAGTTCCTACAATATAGTTTCTAAATTTTTCACAAGCAAATACTACAGCAAGCATCTCTTTCTCTGTAGTTGTATAATTACATTGGGCCTCATTCAAGGTCTTACTAGCATAATAGACAGGGTGTGTGAGCTTGTCAATCTTCTGTCCTAACATGACTCCTACAGCATAGTCACTGGCATCACATAGCATCTCAAATGGGAGATCCCAATTTGGTCCGACTATGATTGGTGCTGTGACCAGTGCTTCCTTAAGGGTTTTCCAAGCTACTACACATTCCTTAGAGAAGATGAATGGTCTATTTAGCTCTAGAAGCTCGCACAGAGGCTTGGCTATCTTAGAAAAGTCCTTAATGAACCTTCTGTAGAAGCCAGCGTGCCCTAAGAAGCTCCTAATAGCCTTGACATTCTGGGGCTCTACCAACTTCTCTATGATCTCTATTTTTGCCCTATCCACTTCTACACCTGCCTTTGACACTCTATGTCCTAAGACAATCCCTTCGTCTACCATAAAATGGCACTTTTCCCAATTTAGGACTAGGTTGGTCTCCTCACACCTAGCCAGGACTTGTCCTAAGTTTTCTAGACAGGTTTTAAATGAGTCCCCAAAGACTGAGAAGTCATCCATGAATATTTCTATCATGGACTCATCCAACTCAGAGAAGATTGCCATCATACACCTTTGGAAAGTTGCCGGTGCATTGCATAAGCCAAAAGGCATTCTGCGGAAGGCAAACGTTCCAAAAGGGCACGTGAAGGTAGTCTTCTCTTGGTCCTTAGGGTCTATAGTTATTTGGTTATAGCCTGAATAGCCATCTAAGAAACAATAGTAGGCTCTACCAGCTATTCTGTCTAGCATCTGGTCAATGAACGGTATAGGGAAATGGTCTTTTTTAGTTTCTTTATTTAACTTTCTGTAATCCATACATACCCTCCACCCTGTGACAGTCCTTGTTGGAATCAGTTCGTTGTTCTCATTGACTACCACAGTTATTCCCCCCTTTTTAGGTACACATTGGATGGGGCTCACCCACTGGCTACTAGCTATGGGGAAAATTACTCCTGCATCTAACCACTTTATTATTTCTTTCTTCACTACCTCTTTCATAGAGGGGTTTAACCTACGCTGGTGATCTACCCTAGGTGTGTGCTCCTCCTCTAGTATAATTTTGTGCATGCAATAAGAAGGGCTAATGCCTCGAATATCAGCAATAGACCATGCTATAGCCTTCCTATGTTGCTTAAGCAGTAAAATTAAATCAACCTCATGCTGTTCACTTAGCTTAGAAGAAATAATTACAGGCAGCGTGTCATTATCTCCTAAATATGCATATTTGAGGTGAGTAGGTAGTGGTTTCAGTTCTAAAATAGGTGGATGCTCAATGGAGGGTTTTAACGGGTTTATAGTTCTATCAGTTAAATCTATATTCATACATACATGCTGTGGTTTATTTACAGGCATATCCATTATGTCAGATACATTTAAGTCATCCACATCTAATCCTACATATTCGTTAGCATGCTTGGTTAATAATACATGCTCTAATTGTTCTTCCATTAGTGAGTCAACAACATCAATGCTAGCACAAGACTCAGAATCAGAGGGATACCTTAAAGCTTTGTAAACACTAAATTTTACCTCTTCATCATGAACCCTCATAGTTAACTCACCTTTTTGCACGTCTATTAGTGCCCTACCTGTGGCTAGAAATGGTCTACCTAGCAGGATGGGAACCTCCTTGTCTGCCTCATAGTCCAGGACAATGAAATCTGCAAGGAAAATAAATTTGTCAACTTTAACTAGAATATCCTCAATCTTACCTTCTGGATATGCGATGGATCTGTCTGCTAGTTGTAAAGTGACTGTGGTTGGACGTGCTTCTCCCATTCCCAACTGGCGAAATAGGGACAGGGGCATGAGATTTATGCTGGCGCCCAGGTCACAAAGCGCTCTGCCCACATGCTTGCCTCCAAGTTCTACAGGTAGGGTGAAGGAACCAGGATCCTTCTCCTTCTTGGGCAGCTTGTTTTGGAGGATGGCACTGCACTCCTCGGTGAGGTTTACTGTTTCAAACTCACCAATTATTTTTTTGTTAGTAATAATGTGCTTCAAAAACTTTACATATGAAGGCATAGACTGTAAAACCTCTACAAAAGGAATGTTAACATGCACTTGCTTAAGTATTTCTAAGAATTTATTAAAATGAACTTCCTGTTCTTGCTTCTTCTTCAGCCTTCGAGGATATGGAGGTGGTGGCACATATGCAGGCACGTCAGGGCGCCTTAGGATAGGTGGAGGCCTTGGAATTTCTTCTACGTCCTCAACAATTGGCTCTAGCCTGGCTCCTGATGTGCTAGTTGGTGGTGGACCTTGGCTTGGCAGAGACTCCAGTGGAGCACTAGACTCAGTGTTCTCTACTCTCTTTGGTGTGTCCTTTGTGTTGTTCACCAAGGGTCTTCCACTCCTAAGTTCAATGGCTTGAACTTGTTCTTTGCCATCTCTCCTTGGTACCTCGGTATCAGCAGGGAGTCTACCTTGGGGTCTACTTTTAAGTTCATTGGCTAATTGGCCTACTTGGTTTTCCAGGCTCCTAAGAGTAGCTTGCTGGCTCTGAAGAGTAGCATCATTCTTAGCTATATATTCCTTGAGTAGGTTTTCTACAGAAGATCCTACAGATTGATTGTAAGGCTTTTGGTACATTGACTGGTTATGTTGGGGAGTGAAACCAGGTGTTCCACTCGGCCTTGGTTGGTTAGGATTTTGGTTAGTGTTCTGTTGGCCACCCCATGACAGGTTAGGGTGGTTTCTCCAACCAGGGTTATAGGTGTTGGAGTAGGGGTTATTCCTTGGCTGCTGCTGGCTTCCTACATAGCAGACCGAGGATGGATTCCCAGGGCAGTATTCATATGGGTGCCCTTCCCCACAGAATCCACAGATAGGTGCCTCGCCTTGATTTGGTTGAGTGCCCATTGACATGGCTGTGGCGGTATTGGCACTGGTTTGGAGATTGGCCTGGGCCATTTGCTTGACTAAGTTGGTCAGGGCATTTATTTGGGTGCTCATGGCGCTTAGAGCATCCTTGTCTTGAGCCCTAGTTGGCTCTACTGGATCGTCTGACCACCTACAATGAGACGCTGAGATCTTCTCCAAGATCTCATAAGCTTCGTTGTAACTCTTGGACAACATGGAACCTCCAGCAGATGAATTTAAGACTTGTCTGGTGCTGGGGTTGCATCCTTTAAAGAAAACTTCTATTTGGATACACCATGGAATGCCATGGTGTGGACATTTAATGAGAAGGTCTTTGAATCTAGTCCAAGCTTCGTGAAGAGACTCATTATCAGCTTGTTTAAACTTTATGATGTCATCACGAAAGGTTGAATTCCTATCAGGTGGGAAGTATTTGACTAGGAATTTTTCTGCTAAATCTGTCCAATTGCGGACAGATCCTGAGGGCAATGAATTTAACCATGTTTTGGCTTTGTCCCTCAAAGAGTAAGGGAAAAGATATAGCCTCAGGGCTTCTTGGGAAACTCCAGGGATTAGGAATGTGTCACTAACTCCTAGGAAGTTCCTAAGGTGGTTATGGGGGTCCTCATTTTCTATTCCAAAGAATTGTCCCACAGTGGACAACATTTGGAACATCACTGGTTTTAACTCGAATGAGTGGGCAGTGATTTCAGGACGGATTATGCTGGGGTTCAGCTCCCCAGGCATAGGTACTAGATATGAAAGAATGGCACTATTCTTGTCATTCGCTATTTCGATGGGGTTGCGAGTGACAGGCACCAGGTTTTGATTTACTCCAGCCATTTCTTCTTGAGGTAGTTGCGGAGGAATTGTAGTCTCTGCAATGATTGGAGGTAAAAGGGTTTGTTTAAAAAGACGTTTCTTGGCTCTATTCCTAGCTCTAAGTAATCTCTCGGGCTCAGGGTTGAACTCTAGATCACTACTTGGAGTCTCATTCATAAACTACCCTAAATGGTACCTGAAAAAGAAATGAAGATGGATCAAATTCAATGGAAAATACTTTGATGTTTCAGACTTAACAAACTTCGTTTTCACTTAAAATAAGTCCCCGGCAGCGGCGCCAAAAACTTGTTGCGTGCTCAATGTGTTAATAAAAATGATAAATAAGAGAGAGAGAGCACTCAGAACATGCAAGCATACATGATCTTATAGCAAGTAGTAAGTATATTTCATTCGTTTTCCCACAGAGACTTGTTTTTAGCTATTCTCGAAGTGTTTTTGTTAAGAAAGATGGGGTGGATTTGAGGGGGTAAAATTGGTTTTTAATTATCTAATTTTTGCTGAATGTATAAAGGGATATAACATGAACAAATGCAAGTTGAAATTAGATGCAAAGGACAAGAGATGGAATTAATAAACGAGGAAGAAAACAGCTAGACAGAATGCAACTTAGCAGAATTGCGAGAACCGCAATTAATCCGCAATTAACTCAACAGAAAAAGTGTGCAAATGGGCGAATTAAGGGCTACTAATGACTATCCTATAGGCAGTTTATTACGATTCTCAAGCTTTGGATCAACTCTCTATACATCAGACCCACTCTATCTCAAGTATCGTCCGATTCCATGCATTAGAGACTTAAGTTTACTCGACTTCAAAGTAAGGTCTTAAGCATCTTGTTAAAACAGGAGTGTTTAGTTTGTACTAGGGAAACTCCTATTCCTAGGCCGTTTCCTGATTACCATGAAAGGCTAGCATGATTATATGACTCTGAACTCTTACTCCTTCCAGAGGTTAGGAGTTCTTTGGACAAAATGGATGGCCAATCGAAATTGCCCGTGGGATGAAGCTTACATACAATCAATGTTCGAGTGTTAATCTGCCTACTTGATTCACGTTTTTTAAGCCTATAGTTCTGTCATTAGCATGCCCCTAAGTGACTTAGCTACTCATGGATATATAGAGAACAGAAATGGCAGATAAGATAGGCATGCTTAGAAGGGAAATGTACTTAAAACAGCAAGCAAAACCCGTAGCAGAAGATGGTAGAAACTGTGAAGTGCAGAATTTTACTTTGATTATTTTGAACGTTTGAATGACAAAGAAAAGCTTTAAAAGAAATGAATCCAAGACAGACAACAACGAAATGCAGTAAGTAAAATACTAAACTAAGAACAACAGTGATCAGAAATGAAAATAAGAAGAACAGAACAGAAAAGCAGTGAAGGGTTGCTGAAAACTTCGTGGCAGTCGCCTCGAATGAAGGTGATGAAAAGTCAGCCTTGCTTGGATGAATCCAATCGAGAGAGAAGAAGAATCTTCTCTCCTTCCTATCAGATTATCGACTCCAAAAGCTGAGACTCTCACTCCAACAGACGGCAAAGGAAAACAGATGGAAATGGTGGACTGCGAGAAGACTTCTGCGCTTCGAGTGATGACTGAACCTCCGACTTTGACCCCCTTTTATAGTAGTTTGCAGGTGCGTTTGGGCCAAGGAGAACCATCAATCTTCAACGTCATATATCAGAATGGATGGAGGAGAAAGAACGAATCCCTGAAAAGTCGGATCTAAACAGAAAAAGATCAGCCAACTTACGGTTTTCACTTGAATAATTGCGGTCACCGCAATGTTTTCGCAATTCATTCGCAATGCTGAGTTCAGAGTCATATAATCATGCTAGCCTTTCATGGTAATCAGGAAACGGCCTAGGAATAGGAGTTCTTTGGACAAAATGGATGGCCAATCGAAATTGCCCGTGGGATGAAGCTTACATACAATCAATGTTCGAGTGTTAATCTGCCTACTTGATTCACGTTTTTTAAGCCTATAGTTCTGTCATTAGCATGCCCCTAAGTGACTTAGCTACTCATGGATATATAGAGAACAGAAATGGCAGATAAGATAGGCATGCTTAGAAGGGAAATGTACTTAAAACAGCAAGCAAAACCCGTAGCAGAAGATGGTAGAAACTGTGAAGTGCAGAATTTTACTTTGATTATTTTGAACGTTTGAATGACAAAGAAAAGCTTTAAAAGAAATGAATCCAAGACAGACAACAACGAAATGCAGTAAGTAAAATACTAAACTAAGAACAACAGTGATCAGAAATGAAAATAAGAAGAACAGAACAGAAAAGCAGTGAAGGGTTGCTGAAAACTTCGTGGCAGTCGCCTCGAATGAAGGTGATGAAAAGTCAGCCTTGCTTGGATGAATCCAATCGAGAGAGAAGAAGAATCTTCTCTCCTTCCTATCAGATTATCGACTCCAAAAGCTGAGACTCTCACTCCAACAGACGGCAAAGGAAAACAGATGGAAATGGTGGACTGCGAGAAGACTTCTGCGCTTCGAGTGATGACTGAACCTCCGACTTTGACCCCCTTTTATAGTAGTTTGCAGGTGCGTTTGGGCCAAGGAGAACCATCAATCTTCAACGTCATATATCAGAATGGATGGAGGAGAAAGAACGAATCCCTGAAAAGTCGGATCTAAACAGAAAAAGATCAGCCAACTTACGGTTTTCACTTGAATAATTGCGGTCACCGCAATGTTTTCGCAATTCATTCGCAATGCTCATTTTTTCATTCTTTTCCTTCGGTTTTCAACCCTTTTTCTACCTATTGTACATAAGTCCTAGATTAGCTACCTTCTTCTAATTCTCATATTAAAGCATAGGTTTAGGCTAAATGTTATCAAAAACACCTAAAAGTGTACATCTTCCTAAGCTAAATGGGTCCTAAATAAGTCACTTTCAGAGACTTAACACAGCAAAAACTTGTTGCGTGCTCAATGTGTTAATAAAAATGATAAATAAGAGAGAGAGAGCACTCAGAACATGCAAGCATACATGATCTTATAGCAAGTAGTAAGTATATTTCATTCGTTTTCCCACAGAGACTTGTTTTTAGCTATTCTCGAAGTGTTTTTGTTAAGAAAGATGGGGTGGATTTGAGGGGGTAAAATTGGTTTTTAATTATCTAATTTTTGCTGAATGTATAAAGGGATATAACATGAACAAATGCAAGTTGAAATTAGATGCAAAGGACAAGAGATGGAATTAATAAACGAGGAAGAAAACAGCTAGACAGAATGCAACTTAGCAGAATTGCGAGAACCGCAACTAATCCGCAATTAACTCAACAGAAAAAGTGTGCAAATGGGCGAATTAAGGGCTACTAATGACTATCCTATAGGCAGTTTATTACGATTCTCAAGCTTTGGATCAACTCTCTATACATCAGACTCACTCTATCTCAAGTATCGTCCGATTCCATGCATTAGAGACTTAAGTTTACTCGACTTCAAAGTAAGGTCTTAAGCATCTTGTTAAAACAGGAGTGTTTAGTTTGTACTAGGGAAACTCCTATTCCTAGGCCGTTTCCTGATTACCATGAAAGGCTAGCATGATTATATGACTCTGAACTCTTACTCCTTCCAGAGGTTAGGAGTTCTTTGGACAAAATGGATGGCCAATCGAAATTGCCCGTGGGATGAAGCTTACATACAATCAATGTTCGAGTGTTAATCTGCCTACTTGATTCACGTTTTTTAAGCCTATAGTTCTGTCATTAGCATGCCCCTAAGTGACTTAGCTACTCATGGATATATAGAGAACAGAAATGGCAGATAAGATAGGCATGCTTAGAAGGGAAATGTACTTAAAACAGCAAGCAAAACCCGTAGCAGAAGATGGTAGAAACTGTGAAGTGCAGAATTTTACTTTGATTATTTTGAACGTTTGAATGACAAAGAAAAGCTTTAAAAGAAATGAATCCAAGACAGACAACAACGAAATGCAGTAAGTAAAATACTAAACTAAGAACAACAGTGATCAGAAATGAAAATAAGAAGAACAGAACAGAAAAGCAGTGAAGGGTTGCTGAAAACTTCGTGGCAGTCGCCTCGAATGAAGGTGATGAAAAGTCAGCCTTGCTTGGATGAATCCAATCGAGAGAGAAGAAGAATCTTCTCTCCTTCCTATCAGATTATCGACTCCAAAAGCTGAGACTCTCACTCCAACAGACGGCAAAGGAAAACAGATGGAAATGGTGGACTGCGAGAAGACTTCTGCGCTTCGAGTGATGACTGAACCTCCGACTTTGACCCCCTTTTATAGTAGTTTGCAGGTGCGTTTGGGCCAAGGAGAACCATCAATCTTCAACGTCATATATCAGAATGGATGGAGGAGAAAGAACGAATCCCTGAAAAGTCGGATCTAAACAGAAAAAGATCAGCCAACTTACGGTTTTCACTTGAATAATTGCGGTCACCGCAATGTTTTCGCAATTCATTCGCAATGCTCATTTTTTCATTCTTTTCCTTCGGTTTTCAACCCTTTTTCTACCTATTGTACATAAGTCCTAGATTAGCTACCTTCTTCTAATTCTCATATTAATGCATAGGTTTAGGCTAAATGCTATCAAAAACACCTAAAAGTGTACATCTTCCTAAGCTAAATGGGTCCTAAATAAGTCACTTTCAGAGACTTAACACACCCCCAAACTTAAGGCTTTGCTTGTCCTCAAGCATACTAAGGACTTACTTAGGCTGCTGTTTTTTCTTCTTTAACTACCTACCGACTCCCCTATATCCCTATCTCTAGCAGTGCTGTCCTGTGACACACTTCTAAGTTTAGAACTAACCTCTTATCAAGCTTCTTCTGACTTCACCTGCCTACTATACCTGCTGGTTTTGTTAACCCCCTACTACTGATCTAGCTACTTTTATGATGTCATGCCACTATCCCTAAGGTTTCAAATTCTACCAAGCTTTACTCCAGACTCAGTACATGCTTCTAGCTTATTTTTAATGTGTCTAGGATTCCTTAGAGTCATGCCAGTCTTAGTATTAACAGTGACAGTGGTACTTTTAGAGAACAACCTAAACCCTGGCATCACTACATTGGATATACATTCATCTCCCTAGACAAACCTAAAAGCTACAACCTTGTGCTTAGCTCATTGAGGATCAGAGTTCTTTTTTAAATAGGACATCTAAGCCACAAGATTATAACTCCTAAGCATACATCCTTCTTCCCCTATTTCTCCTTTTCCCTTTTTTACTTAGGTGGAGTCTCCCCTTGGTTTGCCTTTTGATGCAATGCCACTTGAGAAAGACTCCCCTCTTTATTCTATTTTTTCACTTTTTCTATTTATCACAAAAATTTTTTTTTTTTTTTTAGGAGAAGAAGAATGCTTATGTCTTAAGGAAGAGAGGAATGTTCCTAGGCCTAGGGTGGCCTCCCCCAAACTTCAACTACTCATTGTCCCCAATGAGTGTTTGAGGTGGCACACCCCCAAACTTGTCCTAGAAGCATCTAGTCTAAAGCAAAACAAAGAGAATCTAAAAATCCTAGGCATAGGAAAAACATTCTAAAAGCAATTATCCCAGCAGCAGAAAATTTGAACATAACAGAAAGTTTTAAGGACTTATGGTTTCTGCATACTGAGCACTATTTAGAGGCAACTTTAAACTATCAAAGGGTGTCCTATGACACTCATCCAGCATGCTTTAAGATCAGCTATATAAGGTAGTCATGCTAGCAGCAAAAGATAGAATATAACAGATCATAGCCTAACTAAACAGACAGTCCAAAACATGCAATCAGTCACAAAAATTGCGGGAACCGCAATTATTTCGCAATTCAATCCGGGCAGATTTAACATTGATTCAGGCCTCTAGCATGCTTTTTCCTGTTACTCATGCATCCTAAAAATAAAACTAAACTATCCTACCTATTCAACTAACATCAGACTAGACTAAGCAAAAGAAAAAACATAAAACTAAACATTAACAACAGATCAAAAGTTGAACACAAAACAGCATAATTCACAATATCTATCAGAAAGCAGAAAAATTGTCTTTTGTTTCTTAAGGGAACAGCAATACTCCCTTTAGTGCTCTTCAAACCAGCACTCAATTCTCATCATCCTCATCTGGTTGCCTTGGTCGTGGGGGCACCCATGGAGTTAGGAGGTTGGTGGGGAAGTCCGGGAAGATGCATCCCAACTGGTCTGCAACCTCCTTATCCCTCGCCTGCGCATAGTTGGCCCATTGAGCCATTCTCTTCTGCATGTCCATTAAGCAGGCGATGGATAGGGACTGTTCAGCAGCCAGCCTATCCAACTCAAACTCCATATTCCCCTTTCTTCTCAGCCTCAGGTTCGCAGGCAACTCCAAATGGCCTGTGTAAGGCAGCTGCTGCTCCAAGCGCTCGGTGGGAACTCCTGCAAGAAAACACAACTTTGTTATAGTGTTGGGGAAAAATAATGGTCCCTTACCCTTTTTAGCACACTCAGCTATGGCAGCAGTGATGACTTCTCCCACGTTGATCGTGAGACCTCTCATTATAGCATAAACCAGCAGCGAACGGCTCTGGTTAATTGTAGTCTCATGAGTTACTGGGGAGAGTCTTCGTCTGACGAATGAAAACCACACAGCTGCCTTAGCCGTGAGGTTGGCACTCATGAGAGTGTGCCGCCCATTGCGTGACACGGTCCAGGAGGCCTCAGGCTGGCCAATTGTGCGAATGGCCTCTTCCAGCACAGCCTCGGTCGGCTCATCAACTATCCGTGCATAATCTGTGTGCGCTTGGCCCTTGAGACCAAAGGCTTCATTGATGGCCTTGGCTGAGAAATCCACTTCCACCCCTCTGACCACAGATAGGCCATCCTCAGGGCTGAGCACATTGGCGTAGAAATCGTACACCATGCTCGTGTAGGCTGGATTGGGAGGTCTGCAGAATTCCTCCCAGCCATGGTTGAGCACCCCTGCGCGCAGGAACTGCGGCAGGTCAGCAAGTCGATCAAGGAAACCTTTCTCGTGCAGTAGGTCCCTCTTCCTCAGCTCAACACCCCTGGATTCAGCATCAGATGAGACATATCTCACTGATGGAGGTTCATCTTCAGGGTAGAGTTTAGCCTTCCCCTTATCGGCTGGTTTGGATGATTCAGCAGCCTCCACCTTGAGGCGTTTGAGTGATGGCTCCGTGCTTTCTTCGTCTGCTGAAGGCACTCGTTTGGCCTTCTTCTTCTTCAGCTTCTTGGACTTCTTGGCCTTGCCCATCTTGGCCTTCTTCTTCTTTTTCTTAATGTTGATCTGTTGGAGGCAAGCCCCCAACGTCTCTTCCATGGAATCATCCTGCTGGGCAGGAACATCAGGGCTGTCTTCTCTCATGGGAGAAAAGACTTCTTCTTCCCCAGCATCTCCACTGCCCTGCGTAGACTCCTGATAATCCCCATAATCTGTATATACTTGACCAATAGTTTCGAATGAGTGGGCAGTGATTTTTCAAACTTGACCAAAAACTTGTTGCGTGCTCAATGTGTTAATAAAAATGATAAATAAGAGAGAGAGAGCACTCAGAACATGCAAGCATACATGATCTTATAGCAAGTAGTAAGTATATTTCATTCGTTTTCCCACAGAGACTTGTTTTTAGCTATTCTCGAAGTGTTTTTGTTAAGAAAGATGGGGTGGATTTGAGGGGGTAAAATTGGTTTTTAATTATCTAATTTTTGCTGAATGTATAAAGGGATATAACATGAACAAATGCAAGTTGAAATTAGATGCAAAGGACAAGAGATGGAATTAATAAACGAGGAAGAAAACAGCTAGACAGAATGCAACTTAGCAGAATTGCGAGAACCGCAATTAATCCGCAATTAACTCAACAGAAAAAGTGTGCAAATGGGCGAATTAAGGGCTACTAATGACTATCCTATAGGCAGTTTATTACGATTCTCAAGCTTTGGATCAACTCTCTATACATCAGACTCACTCTATCTCAAGTATCGTCCGATTCCATGCATTAGAGACTTAAGTTTACTCGACTTCAAAGTAAGGTCTTAAGCATCTTGTTAAAACAGGAGTGTTTAGTTTGTACTAGGGAAACTCCTATTCCTAGGCCGTTTCCTGATTACCATGAAAGGCTAGCATGATTATATGACTCTGAACTCTTACTCCTTCCAGAGGTTAGGAGTTCTTTGGACAAAATGGATGGCCAATCGAAATTGCCCGTGGGATGAAGCTTACATACAATCAATGTTCGAGTGTTAATCTGCCTACTTGATTCACGTTTTTTAAGCCTATAGTTCTGTCATTAGCATGCCCCTAAGTGACTTAGCTACTCATGGATATATAGAGAACAGAAATGGCAGATAAGATAGACATGCTTAGAAGGGAAATGTACTTAAAACAGCAAGCAAAACCCGTAGCAGAAGATGGTAGAAACTGTGAAGTGCAGAATTTTACTTTGATTATTTTGAACGTTTGAATGACAAAGAAAAGCTTTAAAAGAAATGAATCCAAGACAGACAACAAAGAAATGCAGTAAGTAAAATACTAAACTAAGAACAACAGTGATCAGAAATGAAAATAAGAAGAACAGAACAGAAAAGCAGTGAAGGGTTGCTGAAAACTTCGTGGCAGTCGCCTCGAATGAAGGTGATGAAAAGTCAGCCTTGCTTGGATGAATCCAATCGAGAGAGAAGAAGAATCTTCTCTCCTTCCTATCAGATTATCGACTCCAAAAGCTGAGACTCTCACTCCAACAGACGGCAAAGGAAAACAGATGGAAATGGTGGACTGCGAGAAGACTTCTGCGCTTCGAGTGATGACTGAACCTCCGACTTTGACCCCCTTTTATAGTAGTTTGCAGGTGCGTTTGGGCCAAGGAGAACCATCAATCTTCAACGTCATATATCAGAATGGATGGAGGAGAAAGAACGAATCCCTGAAAAGTCGGATCTAAACAGAAAAAGATCAGCCAACTTACGGTTTTCACTTGAATAATTGCGGTCACCGCAATGTTTTCGCAATTCATTCGCAATGCTCATTTTTTCATTCTTTTCCTTCGGTTTTCAACCCTTTTTCTACCTATTGTACATAAGTCCTAGATTAGCTACCTTCTTCTAATTCTCATATTAAAGCATAGGTTTAGGCTAAATGTTATCAAAAACACCTAAAAGTGTACATCTTCCTAAGCTAAATGGGTCCCTATGGGGGTTTTGTAAGCCGTACGATAGGCCCACAAAGCGTCGTCCAACCTGAGACTCCAATCCTTCCTCGCTGGACTTACTGTTTTCTCGAGGATGCTTTTCACCTCTCGATTGGAAACTTCTGCTTGGCCGTTGGTTTGAGGATGGTACGGGGTTGAGATTTTGTGATTTACCCCATACTTCCTCATCAAGGCCTGGATCGTCATGTTGCAGAAGTGGCTCCCCTGGTCGCTTATGATGGCTCGTGGAACTCCATACCTGCTAAAAATGTTTGATTTGACAAAATTGGAAACAACATTAGCAGTATCAACTTTGGTGGCTTTAGCCTCCACCCATTTAGACACGTAGTCCACAGCCAACAAGATATAGACAAAACCAAATGAAGGGGGAAAGGGTCCCATGAAGTCCATACCCCAAACCTCAAAAATTTCGTAAGTTAAAATGGGGTTTTGGAGCATTTCATTCCTACTTGTGATGGACCCTTTTCTCTGACACTGATCACATGATTTGCAAAATTCATAACAGTCCTTAAACAGTGATGGCCAGAAAAACCCACAATCTAATATTTTCCTCGCTGTCCTATTTTGCCCAAAGTCTCCCCCACATGCAAATTCATGGCAGAATACAAGTATGGACTTATGCTCAGACTTAGGGACACACTTCGTATCTACTTGGTCAGCGCAAAATTTCCATAAAACGGGCTCTTCCCAGACATAAGTCTTGGCCTCGCTTCTCAGCTTAGCTCTTTTGTTGTATGAAAAGTCGAATGGGAACGTACCTGTGACCAAGTAATTGACAATGTCTGCGTACCATGGTGTCTCCACACTCACCTGGAAGAGGACTTCATCAGGGAACTCATCATTCAGAGGCAAGTCATCCTCATTACGCACAATGCGGCTCAAGTGGTCAGCAACTGTGTTTTCTGATCCTTTTATGTCCTGGACCGAGACGTCGAACTCCTGGAGTAGTAATACCCATCTGAGCAGTCTAGGCTTCGAGTCCTTCTTGTTCATCAAGTAACGAACTGCTGCATGATCAGAAAAAACAATCACTTTAGATCCAAGAATATAAGGCCGGAATTTATCAAGAGCAAAAACAATGGAAAGCAGCTCCTTCTCTGTTGTTGTGTAACCGATTTGCGCGGAGTTGAGCGTCCTGGAGGCATAATAAATTACGTGGCTTTTCTTGTCTATCCTCTGGCCCAATACAGCGCCCACGGCATAATTGCTTGCGTCGCACATGATCTCGAAGGGAGTCCCCCACTGCGGTGGATGAATAATGGGTGCATTGGTCAAGCACTTCTTCAGCACATCGAAAGCCAGCTTGCACTGCTTGTCAAAGCAGAATTGGACATCCTTTTTCAGCAAGCTTGTCATCGGAGTCACTATCTTCGAGAAGGCCTTTATGAACCTGCGGTAAAAACCTGCGTGACCAAGAAAAGAACGCACTTCCCGAAGGTTCGTGGGGTAAGGTAAATCAGATATGACATCTATTTTAGCTTTATCGACCTTTATCCCCTTAGCTGACACAACGTGACCTAAGACAATGCCCTAACTGGCCATGAAATGACACTTTTCAAAATTTAAAACAAGATTAGTCTCAATGCATCTTTCCATGACTCTAGACAAGTTAAACAGGCAATCCTCAAATGAACTCCCATATACAGTGAAATCATCCATAAAGACTTCGATGCATTTTTCTACGAATTCAGTAAATATGCTCATCATGCATCGCTGAAAAGTCCCTGGAGCATTACAAAGCCCGAAGGGTATTCTCCTATATGCGTAAGTTCCGAATGGACAGGTAAAAGTAGTCTTTTCTTGGTCTTCCTGGGCTATGGGAATTTTATAAAACCCAGAAAAACCATCTAGAAAATAGAAGAATGGCTTCCCAGCTAAACGCTCCACCATTTGATCTATGAAGGGAATCGAAAAATGGTCCTTCTTAGTCACATCATTCAGTTTTCTAAAATCTATACACATCCTCCACCCATTTTGCACTCTCTTAGGCACTAACTCACCCCTCTCATTTCTAATAACAGTTATGCCCGTCTTCTTAGGTACAACATGAATAGGGCTAACCCACTGACTATCAGAAATGGGAAAGATAATACCTGCATCAAGGAGTTTGTGTATCTCAGACAACACTACCTCTTTCATTGCTCGGTTCAGTCTCCGCTGAGGCTCTCGGGACGGCTTCGCTCCCTCATTCAGCCGAATCTTGTGCATGCACAGAACTGGACTCAACCCGTGCAAGTCTGCCAACGTCCATCCTATCGCTCTTCTGTTCTTTTTCAAGACCTCAACCAACTTGCCCTCTTGCTCCGATGTAAGCTCCTTGGAGATAATTACCGGGAGTGTCTCCACCTCACCCAAGTATACGTACTTGAGATGACCCGGCAACTCCTTAAGTTCCAACTTGGGAGCCTGCAAAAGAGATGGTAATGTTTTAGTTGGCTTTTCACACGCCTCTAAAGAAAAAGTAGTTTGTTCAGATGAGTCAGAAAATATGGGAACACTACTTTCAACCTCGCCAACAATTTCAGTAAAAACGAGTGGGTCTTCCCCTTCAACAACAGTCATGCATTCTTCTTGTTCTAAAGTATCGATAAGATCAATTTTACAGACCGAATGCACATCAGCATGGTGTTTCATGGCATCAAATGCATTAAATTCGAACACATCTCCTTCATACTCAACTGACAAGGTACCCTCATGCACATTAATTTTTGTCTTAGCGGTTTTCATGAATGGTCTACCTAGCAAGACTGAAGTAGCAGGTGATGCGTTTTCTTCCATATTTATCACATAAAAATTAGCAGGAAAGATCAGGTCCTTAACTCTAACCAACACATCCTCAATCACCCCTAAAGGACGAATAGAAGACCTATTAGCTAACTAGATAATTAAACTTGTTTCCTGCATACGTTCTAAATCGAGACTCTTGTAGACTGAGTATGGCATAACATTAATTGAGGCTCCTAAGTCTAGCATGGCGTGCTTGATTTCTCTATCTCCTATAGTACATGGCAAGAGGAACATACCTGGGTCCTGGCATTTGCTTGGAATACCTTGTGTTATCAGGGCAGAAATATTCTTGCTTACCACAACTCTCTCAGCACCTTTAGTCTTCCTCTTCATGGTGCGCATCTCCTTTAGAAATTTCGCGTACCTTGGGATTTGCTGAATTGCATCAAGCAGCGGCATATTGATTCCAACCTTTTTCAGCGTCTCAAGGACGTCCGCGTCCTCGACCTCCTTAGGTGGCCTCACCAACCTACTCGGAAAAGGAGCAACGGGAGTGTAAGACTTCATAGAAATATAAGGAGAAGCTACAACCGTTTCAGAGGGTGTTTGAAGACACTTATCTGGAGATATCTCTGTATCCTTGTTAGAGTCCTCGGGAGTGGTCTGAAATGGCACTTCTTTACCACTTCTGAGATTTATTGCACTAATGCTTTCCGCTTGGGACTCCATTTTACTCATTTTGTCCTTCATCTCCGTGAACCCATCTCTTAGCGACCTCATCTCCGACCTGGTCTCCTCACTTAGAGATCGCATCTGCGAATTGGTCTCCTTGTTGGCCTCCATGAGGGACTTGAACATTCCTTCAATGGCTTGACCTAAAATAGAAGAAACAGCCTGAGATGAGTTTTCTTGCAACGTATGAAATAGGCCAAATACCTGAGATACTTTTTCTTTGAGCTCTTCTATGTCGGTAGACATTATAGCTTGTTCGTTTCTTCCCCCGTATTGGCGACGGTTCTCAGCCATGTTGTTGATCAACTGTCTGGCTTCCGCAGGCGTTTTCTCCCTAAGGGCTCCTCCACTCGATGCATCGAGCATCTGACAGTCATGCGGAAGCAAACCATCATAGAAGAATTTGATAAGCGTGGCCTCTGCTATCAGATGGTTCGGGCATCTCTCGCAGAGCTTAATGAATCTCTCCCAGCACTCGTGAAATGCCTCTTTCTCTTCTTGCTTGAAACTAAAGATATCTTTTTTCACAGCTCTGGCTCTTGAGGCTGGGAAATACCTTTCGAAGAACAGACTCTTCATCTTCTCCCAAGTGAAGATGGTTCCCGATGGTATGTAATGTAGCCAATCTCGAGCTTCGCCTCTCAAGGTGAATGGAAAAGCTCTCAGGTAGAGATGATCTTCAGTTATGTATCTTGGCTTCATCGCAGAACTTGTCATTCGAAAATCCTTGAGATGTTTAAAGGGATCTTCATCTGCTTCACCACAAAAAGAAGGCAGATGGTCAATCAAACCAGATTTAAGCAAAAACTCACCTGAGATTTCCGGGTAGGAAATACAAGATGGTTGGTGGTCCATAGCAACCGATGTCCACTGCCTGAGAGTTTTTGGGGCTTCACCCTCATCGTCAACTTCCATTTTCTCAATCAAGAATTAGGCACTTCTAGCACACTTAAACAAACCGATCAAATCTTGCAAATAATCAAAGAATAAACAAATTTTAAAATAAAAGTCAAAAAGTCTACAAATCGAGTCTAAATTAGGCCGAATTACACTTTAAATTCCCCGGCAACGGCGCAAATTTTGGTAGACGATATTTTGGAACTATCCCCAATCATCGGGTTGTCGAGACCCGCCAAAATGAATTTATATTTACCCGAATTCACTGAACTATTAGTAGATTAGTGGCAACGAGGTCGATCCACAGGGAATTAAGCTAATTTGACTTAATCTCAATTAAATTTGCAAACTATTAAAATAAAGGAAATATGGGGGATTTCTTGGTTTTTAATTGACTAAGAGGGAACAATGCAAGAGGGGAAAATTTAACTAACGGGGCGTTCGACTCGGGACGATCGGGAATAAAATTAGCATGCTTCTTGGATCATAGGTTGACGAATATAATGGCTAAACAATTTAACGAATACGCAGCTCGTCTCAAATTAATGAATTAACTCAGACATGCTCCATGGATATTAATTAGACATAATAAATCATGTTAATCAAGCATATCGATTGGACATTGGCGACCAACGCTCTCCCAAGACCAATCGATAGCAACGAGCTAACTACGACGATTATCTAATTTGGACGCGAAATTAGTGTATCGATTTCGGATTCTAATTCGAGAAGAACGAACACCAAGAACGCAAGGACGCCTATGCGCTCAAAGGTGTCGTAAATCTTTGTTACTTGGCGGTTTAGAGAGGCACGACATCAAAACCTTTAACGAATGAAGCATGCTCGAAATCAAGGGTGCCTAGTCCTAAATCATTCAAACACATTCATGGAATAAGCAAAGAAATAGAAACCAATTCATTCAATCATTCAAGCCAAATCAGAATTTAGTTCAACAACCTCACCAAGAGTTCAAACTACATTATTTCTATACAATCCCGAGCCAAAAACGCTAAGACTACTCACTCATGTTGTGTGTGATGTGGGATGGCTCCATTCCAAGCTTCCAAGCCTCTCCCATGGTGAAAACAGTTGCCGAAACGTCTTATCAGGTGCGGAGCCCGAGGTAGGAGATGAAGATGGCGGCTAAAAATCGGACAAAAACTTAAGTAATCCGTCAGTGCGTCGAGACGCTGCGCCCTAAATAATGCGCGCGCGCAGTCGGGGTGGCGTCGAGACGCTCGCGCAGCGTCGAGACGCTCTGGCAGCGTCGAGCTAGCGTCGCGACGCTAGCTCTCGGGTTTTTGCATGGTATTTTGCCTTCAATTTCCCCAAAACGCCCAATCTTTATGTTTTTGCATGGTTCTTCCCCGGAAGTGTTCTTAGGTCTTTAAAATGCGATATTAAGCCCCGAAAAGCGCCGAAACGCTTTCCAGGGCGAATAACCGAGAACACCTGCAATTAACACATAAAAGCAAGATTAAGCAAGTAATAATCGTGAATTAGGGACATAATTATAGCTCCAAAATCGAGCTATCATGTATCCGGTAGTTTTAGGTAATTTCCAATTAAAATTTGGATTAATTTATCAACTACCTTCTTTTTGTGGTAATGCAGGTGAGGATCCTCAGAAATATCTTAAGGAATTCCATCTGGTATGTTCGGGGATGATGCCCCAAGGAGTGACTGAAGACCAACTGTGCTTGAGGGCCTTTCCTTTCACTTTGAAGGAAAAGCCAAAATATTGGCTGTATTGTCTTCCATCTGGGTCTGTCACGACGTGGAACGGACTGAAGGGCTTATTTTTGGAAAAGTACTTCCCTTCCTCAAAAGCCACTGAAATTCGGAGGCAAATCTGTAGGATCACGTAGGGAGCTGAGGAGAATTTATTCGAATGTTGGGAGCGGTACAACCGACTGTGTGGGAGCCATCCCAATCATCAGATAGCTGAGCATCTCCTCATTCAGTATTTTTACGATGGTATGCTTCCACGAGACCGCCAGATGATTGATGCTGCTACTGGAGGATCTCTCCTTGATAAGACTCCCGTAGAGGCTAGAGTTCTGATCTCTAATATGGCCGGGAATCTTCAACAATATGGTGGTGGAGGAGTGGAGCATGCCCGTCTCTCAAAGGATCTGAACGAGCTCAAAGCCCAAGTACTCGAGGTACGTAACTCACTTCTCATAGTAGCTCAAAGCTTACAAAAATCTCAATCTTCTGTTGCAGATCGAAATATCGAGGAGATGGTGAGTTCTTACTTGGGGAAATTTTCGGCCATGTTTGAGAGTAGTGGAGTTCAAGTGCGAGGTCTGGCTGATGTAATGAAGAGGCTCGACGAGAGGCTTAGTAAGGTGGAGGATCAGTGCTCACGGATACCGCCGCAACACCCGATGGCAAACACTTATGAACAAGTGTGCGCCATAACCTTGAGAAGCGGGAAGGAAATCTCTCCAATTTCTACACTAGTGGAGGAGATTCCTGAACCAAGATGGAAAGGGGTAAATTTTGATCCCACCTGTACTAGAGTGTACGTGCCTAAAGCCCCCTTTCCGAGTAGATTGATGGATACTCCGGCCGAGTTGGAGAGCGAAAAGAAGAAGAAAAATCCTCCAGTTGTTTGGTAGCTCTAAAATAGAGCTATAATTATAGCCTTAAATCTAGCTAAATGCCATGCTTAATTTAGTTAAATTGCCTTATTATAGGTGTTTTCGTGGCGAAGAGCTCGGAAAGTCCATTTATAATTTTCGGGGCTAAAACGGTCATTTAAGAGGTTTCGGGAAGTGTTCGGGTCAAGAAGATAGGCCAAACGGAGCTCGGGAGCCAAAACGACCCAAAATTGGGCTTAGACCCGAGAGGGCAGCGCCCATGCGCCGGCGCCCATCGGAGCCAGACGCGCGCGCCCGTCATCCAAGGTCCGCGCGCGCCGCCTCGCCTCGCCCGCGCCCAGACCGCCCACGCCCGCGCGCGTCGCTCGCCCGCCTCAGCGCCTGTCATCAAAAGTCACGCGCGCGCGCCCACGCGCGCCGCTCGACCGCTCGCCCTCGCCTTGCCTCGCCCCAGCCGCACGCCTCTTCCTTGACGCAAAATGCCCGCCATCTAAAGTCAGCTGAATCTCGACATTAAAAGTCAACAAAAAAATGCCCGGTTTGTAAATTTTCCAGAGAGCTCAGCGCCTAGGCGCTGACTTATGGCGCCTAGGCGCTGTCCCGATTCTGTGCGCGCGCGCCCGTGGCGCCTAGGCGCTGACTTATGGCGCCTAGGCGCTAGTCTGACGCAGAAATGGGTATTTAAGTCCTTTTTTGCTGATTTTAGGTTATTCTCTCTCAATTTCTTCCGCCCCCATTTGTTGTAGAGCTCGATTCTTGAGCCAAAACATTATTCTTACCCATTGTAATACATTAGAGTTGATTACTTGTTGATTTCTCTTGATTTTCACAACGGCCAACTAAGATAAGTGCTCTAATTTGGGTTTAGGGTTTGTGTTGTTGATGTATTAGGTGAGATTTGTTCTTTTCATCTTGTTCTTGGCTTGTTCTAGCATTCAATTCATCTCTAGCATCGTTCTTAATGTCCAGCATGATTTTCTTAATGGTTGACACCCGTTTAGTAAATTGTGTGTTGGTTAGATTAAAGATTCATGACTTAGCGATCGCACTTCATGTTTTGAGTAATTAAATCTAGCATTCTTAATTAAATGTGGCCACATTTGTTTGGGTTGTTGATAAAATATAGAGATAGAATAAAAGCGAGTCCCATTGATAGAGATTTCATCAATTGGCTCGTCGCATGAATACCCGTCGCTCGCGACTAATCCTAATTTGGGAGAGCGATCGCCCCTAAATTAGAGTTATTAGCGAAGCATAGTCTAGAGCCGTCAACTCTTTTCTAATTAATTGGGATTATTAGTTCTAATTAAAGCATGGGAGCACTTGTTTTAATTGGGTCTTTTAATGTGTGTGAGTGTTAACAAAAACCGGTTAAGTATATTTTGTGTCTATGATCAGAACCACATCAACAACCAATCCCGACACTCAAATTAGGAGCACGTGTTCCGTTTATTTTTCTCGCATTTATTTTTCTCGCATTTTATTTTATTTTTCCGTTAGCTATTTTTCTGTTTTAAGTTTAATTCTTCGTTAGCGTTTTCCCCCTTTATTTTTCTGTTTTAATTTCAGTTTTATTAAAAACAAATAGAAGTGAATTAAGAGGAAATAATTTAGGTTCCTTGTGGTTCGACACCCGACTACCACTAGCTGCAAAGCTCTGTTGTATCGGATTTATAAATGTTATTTTGGCGGGTCTCGACAACCTGAACATTAGAGAAATTTTTATTAAGTTAAAAAAATCTCTTGCCATTGTTCCAAAGTATGCGCCCAAGCCTCCCAATCCAAGAAAACAGCTGAGTCCCAGGATCATTGAAGAAGAGGACCAAGAAGAGGAATCTCCTGTGCCTAAGCAAAAATGTGTTCCAGTTGCGCCATTCCCAAGTAGGGTGGCTAAGCCAAAGCCTAAGGTAGATAAGGAAGATTAAGAAGTCTTGAAGACTTTTAAGAGGGTTGTGGTGAACATTCCCCTTTTGGAAGCCATCAAGCAAATCCCTAAGTACTCAAGGTTCCTTAAGAGTTGGTGCACCTCCAAAAGGAAGCAAAAGGCGGAAGAAGAAGCGAAAAGCTTGAATGACTCAAGAATGTTCAACATTGTCCTACCAACGAAATGCAAGGATCCAGGTATGTTTACTTTACCTTGCATAATAGGGGACAAAATGATTAATGATGCCATGTAGATCTAGGATCATCAATTAATGTGATGTCTTATGATGTTTTTCAAGAGCTTAAATTGAAATATATGCATAGATCTGGTGTTATAGTTCAACTGGCTGATAAATCGTTTGTGCATCCTATGGGAAAAGTTGAAGATGTTCTTGTTAAGGTTAAAAATATGTACTTCCCCACTGACTTTCATGTGCTTGAAATGAATGAAAACTCATCTCGTATGCCTGCGTCAATTCTTTTAGGACGTCCTTTTATGAAAACTGCTAAGGTTAAAATTGATGTGGATAAATGAGTCTTATCTGTTGAATTTGATGGCGATAAGAATGAGTTTAAAATGGATGCATTAACTGATGAACCTGATGGGAATGTGAATGTGGATACTGTGAATGCATTGTTTGGGATTGATGTTGTTAGTGTGCAGGAGAAGCCTAGGAAATTCTTTTCTGTGGACTTTGGCAGGAAGGATGGATATAGGAAGATGGATGGAGTATCTTCCAAGATGTTGGACTATGGATGAGTAGAGTTTGAGAATACAGTCGAGCAATCGACTTTAAAAATTTGCGCTTCTCGGAGGCACCCGAGTTTGAACTGTTATTTCTGTTTGTTTTAGTTTATTACTTTAAGTAGCTTAGTTTTTAATACTTGCTTGCTTGTTTTGTTTCGTTTTTCTTAGGAGAATAAGGGGATTGCCCGGCTTATGGACCTTAAATTGGGAAGAAATGATAGCGCCCTCTCTCCGCCAACCTTGCAAAGATCAGGGAAGTTCTCGTGTTCCCTTATTTTGCTCATTTATTGCTTTATCTGATGGTTGATGCATTGAGGACAATGCATCTCTCTAAGGTTGGGGGTGGTTTGTCTGTCGACATCTGTGTAGTTATCGAGCATGGGTTTTCTCTGAATTTTAAGTGACGTAGTCTGAATTTGCATGTTGTTCGATGAGGACAATCTAAGATATGCTTTTAAAATCTTTGTAGTTGCATAATAGGAAAAGCATGAGATTGTATACGTTAATTGAGCATTTTTCGAAAAAATTTAAAATTTTTCCGTTGCTTCCTCGCATCTATTGAGCACGTAGCATCTTATTCTGGACTTTGTAGGCTTAGAATTGCTTTATTTAGCCTGAAATCATGTTGTCACCCCGAAAGGCACCCCTAGGGAAGGCTTGATGCATGATAGGTTGTAATAGGTTAATCGAATTGTAGCGAAGCTATTGCCTAAAAATAAAAAAAAAACAAGCATGAAAATAAAAGCTCTTGAGGTGCTCCTCCTTCTTAAAGTGCACGTTAAGAAGTGAGCATTAGTCCTTAAAAATGTGAAGCTTGCCCGTAGTCAGATACATTGTGCAATGAAATTGCAGGTAAGCTGGAACGAAGGCAAGATTGACATGTTAGGCTCTCCTGGAGAAGCAAAAGAAAGAAAAAGTTAAAAAAAATTAGGCCTTTTAATTTGTTACTCTCTTGATTGTTGAAAAGCCGTAGACTGTTCTGTATTGCTAGAAGTAGGGGGAAAACGTGATGTAAGGTTGCATAAAGTTTTTCCGGGTCTATGTGAGCTAGAATATGTTTGCTGAACACACACGCACGTAGGAGAGTAATGGTTAGATTTTCGAAATGTTCTCAATCAGTGCATGCAATTAATTGCTTTCTTGTTAAGTAAATGCCTTGATCTTTGAAGCATTGAGCTTTGAGTCGATAGCATGCAAAATTTTGTTCTGTGGTGATAATTTAAGATTAGCCTTGCTCGAGGACTAGCAAGAATTAGGTTGGGGGTATTTTGATAGCTCCAAAATAGAGCTATTATTTACTCCCTAATTTTAGCTAAAATCATGCTCAATATTGATTAAAATGCCTTTTTGTAGGTAAATTCATGGTAGAGAGCTCGAGGAGTCTGAGGACGTGTTTCGATGCTAAAAGCGGCGTTTTAGAGCTTCATGGACGCATCGGGAGTGAAGGGGCTTGAAGAATTGAAGAAATGGCAAAAATTGCCATTGGAAGGCAATTTTTGGCCACCAAACCCGAGAGCAAGCATTGAGCGGCAGGTTCGAGACGCTGGCTCAACGCTGCGCAGCGTCGAGATATTGTCCTAGCGTTTCGACGCCGCCCCGACGATTTCTGAAGACTGACGAGCGCCAGCGTCGAGCGCGCGCGTCTCAACGCTCGCTCAACGCCGACAGCGTCGCGATGCTGTTCGAGCGTCTCGACGCTACCCCGAGCGCGCGCGCTGCCAACTTAGGGCACAGCGTCGAGACGCTGCCCTAGCGTCGAGACGCTCCGACGGATATAAATTCATCATTTCCGATTTTTAGACGAATCTTCTTCCCTTTTCCCCTCGGGATTGCCGTTTTTCCCCATTTATTTCTGGTTTTTGCCCATTTTTGGGTTGTATGAAGAAGACAATCTCCATGGATGCTTGGCAAGACTTCATCTCCATGGATAACTAGAGGTTAGTGGTTGGTTAGTTAAGTTTAGGGATTGATTATCTTTTGTATTAGGTTAGATTAGAGCTTAATTGAATGTTTAGCATGTATGAATGATTTTCTTGCATCTCTTGGTCTGTATTAAAAACGAATAACTTGCTTTTCTGATTGGGAGTGACGTCCATAATTAGTTACGCATGCTTAGTTGGCTATTATTGATTTTTGACAAACTTCAATACTTAGTAGCGAAAGTCTAGATCGTGGCTAATCAATTCGAGCCCAAGGGACGGTTGGGGTAGGAATTGATTAACGTTCTCACGGCGGGCTTAAGACTAAGAGATAAATCGAATTAGTTCTAGGATTAATTCGTCTCAATGATACCCGTTACTGTTTGTTAATTAATTTAAGAGTCATGAACTTAGATTAATTAGTGGACATGTTTAATTAGGATTGCACTTCCCTAATTAATTCATTAGGATGTTTGGACCCGATAGGGACATAACATTTTGTGTGCATGAAACGTCTCGGCTAATTCACATGTTAATCAATGAACCAAAGTACATTAGATCAATCCCGACACTTGCTAATCAATCGTATTCGTCAATTTCATACTTCCCGTTTTAATTTTCCGTTAGCGTAAATCTAGTTTTCGCCACTGTTTTTTTCCCAAACAAAATCCCCCATTTTATCATTGCAAATTTAATTCAATTAAATTAAGATTATTGATTGCTCCCTGTGGAACGGCCCCGTTACCACTTAGCTGCAAATTGCTCGGTGCATTCGAGTTTATAAATTTCATTTTGGCGGGTCTCGACAACCCGAAATTTGTGAACGTACAAAAGTTCACTACCAATGTCCTTACTTTAGAGTCATGTGAGAAGCCAACTAAGATGTTACCATCTCTTTTGCAGGCTCCCAAGTTGGAACTTAAGAAGTTGTTGAGTCACCTCAAGTACGTGTACTTGGGTGAGGTGGAGACACTTCCGGTAATAATTTCTAAGGAGCTTACATCAGAGCAAGAAGGGAAGCTGGTTGAGATACTGAGGAAGAACAAGCGAGCTATATGATGGACGTTGGCGGATTTGCATGGGTTGAGTCCAGTTTTATGTATGCACAAGATACGGCTAAATGATGGAGCAAAGCCATCCCGAGAGCCTCAGAGGAGACTGAACCCGGCCATGAAAGAGGTAGTGTTGTCTGAGATACACAAACTCCTTGACGCAGGTATCATCTATCCCATTTCTAATAGTCAGTGGGTAAGCCCGATTCATGTTGTACCTAAAAAGACGAAAAGTGTCATTTCATGGCCAGTCAAGGCATAGTCCTAGGTCACGTTGTATCAGCTAGAGGTATAGAGGTGGATAAGGCGAAAATTGATATTATTTCTGACTTACCTTACCCCACAAATATTCGGGAAGTGCGCTATTTTCTTGGTCACGCAGGCTCATCAAGGACTTTTCGAAGATAGTGACTCCGATGACGAGCTAGCTGAAAAAAGATGTCCCATTCTGTTTTGGCAAGGAGTGCAAGCATGCCTTTGATGTGCTGAAAAAGTGTCTGACCAATGCACCGATGATTCATCCACCGCAGTGGGGAACGCCTTTCGAGATTATGTACGATGCAAGCAATTACGTCGTTGGCGCCGTGCTGGGTCAGAGGATTGACAAGAGAAGCCACGTGATATATTATGCCTCTAGGACGCTCAACTCCGCGCAGATTGGTTACACCACCATAGAGAAGGAGCTGCTCTCCATTGTATTCGCTCTTGATAAATTCCGACCTTATATACTTGGATCTAAAGTGGTTGTATTTTCTGATCATGCAGCAGTTCGATACTTGATGAACAAGAAGGACTCAAAGCCTAAGCTGCTTAGGTGGGTACTGCTCCTCCAAGAGTTTGATGTTTCAGTCCAGGACAGGAAGGGATCAGAAAATACGGTCGTTGATCACTTGAGCCGCATTGTGCGAGGAGAATATGACTTGCCCCTGAATGATGAATTCCCTGATGAGGTCCTCTTCTAGGAGAGCGTGGAAATACCCTGGTATGCCGACATAGTCAATTATTTGGTCACAGGTACGTTCCCATTTGACTATTCGTTTAATAGGAGGCCTAAGCTGAAAAGCGACGCGAAGAGTTATGTCTGGGAAGAACCTACATTATGGAAATTTTGTGCAGACCAAGTCATTAGGAGATGTGTCCCTAAATCTGAGCATAAGTCCATACTTGAATTTTGTCATGAGTTTGCATGCGGGGGGCACTTTGGGCCATCTAGGACAGCAAGAAAAATACTTGATTGTGGGTTTTTCTGGCTTTCACTGTTTAAAGACTGTTTTGAATTCTGTAAATCATGTGATCAGTGTCAAAGAAAAGGATCCATCACGAGTATGAACGAAATGCTCCAAACCTCTATATTGACTTGTGAAAATTTTTGAGGTTTGGGGTATGGACTTTAGGGGACCCTTCCTCCCTTCATGCGGTTTTGTTAATATATTACTGGTTGTGGACTGTGTTTCTAAGTGGGTGGAGGCCAAGGCCACCAAGGTTGACACTACTAATGTCGTTTCTAGTTTTGTCAAATCTAACATTTTTAGCAGGTATGGTGTACCAAGAGCCATCATAAGTGATCAGGGGAGTGATTTCTGTAACAAGACGATCCAAGCCCTGATGAGGAGGTACGGGGTCAATCATAAAATATCTACCCCGTACCACCCGCAAACCAATGGGCAAGCCGAAGTCTCTAACAGAGAGGTGAAGTCCATCCTAGAGAAAACAGTAAGTCCTGGTAGAAATGATTGGAGTCTCAGGCTGGACGACACTTTGTGGGCCTATCGCACGGCTTACAAGACCCCCATAGGGATGTCCCCCTACCGGATGGTCTTCGGGAAAGCCTGTCATCTCCCGGTGGAGATAGAGCACAAAGCGTACTGGGCAGTGAAGAAGTGCAATATGAGCTTCGATTAGGCTGGCGAAGCAAGACTCCTAAAATTGCAAGAATTAGAGGAGCTTCGCCTGAATGCATATGAGAATTCGAGGATCTATAAGGAGAAGACTGTTGGGTTTTATGTCCTAAAACTCGTGGTTTGTAAACGATAAACATATTTTATTACCAATAAAGTGTTATTGAGGTTTATTCAATAAAGTTATTATTGAATATGTGAATTGCTTATTTCATTTTAGAAAACCCTAAATCCAATAAACTAAGATCCATGGCTATAACATGAATACTTGAACTTTATGTGAAGACATAAAAGTGGATCAAGTTCGAGTAAATAGCCAAAACGGTCTATAGTATACGGATAAGGCTGGATACCTTATCTTGGGGACACTATTGGATGCGGCCCATTTTGTATTTAGTACAAACGATGTGATCCTGAATCGTTCATGTGGAGACATGTGAATGGGGGCGTCCTATGCAAAGAGTTTGCATTAGACCGGACCGCGAAATAAGTCACTCTTACTTTATAACGCTGTTTACTGTTTTAAAGACTGACTATTTCAAAACGATGACCTAGGTAACTTGACCTTAATCCTGAGCTAACTATGAACTCCTGTTTATTCGGGATTATCCTTAGATCTGCATGGGTGAGAGTGGCTCAACAGTGCCGACTCAATATGCCTCCCATTTCAGGGGTAAGACCGGATAGATAGCTGGGGACATAGGGTGCAAGATGGAATTCACTCCTACCCGTCTCTAGGGATAGTAGATAGGTTGTTCCCTTAAGTGCTGACTCCAGGTCTTGAACAAGGGGCCCCACCTTCTCATTGGCCCGAGAGGGACTCGGTATAGTGATTAGATCACATACCAATCGGTTTAGTGATTGGATCACAAACCAATTGTTCATTAGAGGATCAGTGGGACTTAAGGAGCAAGATGTAATTACGGGGGTAAAACAGATATTTGACCCGACCGTAAATTACGAACAACCTGTGAAGGGTCAACTTACTAATCATGGTTATATCGAGTGGACATAAATATATCTACAGTGAGGAGAATGCAACTACTAGGCTATAGTGGAATGTCCTGATAGTTAACGAATGTTGATTAACTAGGTTAAAGAGTTTAATCAGTTAATCTCGGATCGTTGGAGCTCATGATCTGTAGGTCCATGAGGTCCCCCTGCTAGCTCATATCGGACTAAACCTTAGAACAGTGTGACGAGTGAATTCGAAGTGTTCGAATTCGAATTAGGGAATTAACGTTAAATATATGTGATATATTTAACGACATAACATTCAATTGCGAATTGAACAATAGAGAGAGATGGTGATATTTAAATAAGATTTAATTATCGAAAATATGAATATGGATTCATAATCATGTATATCGGGAATGATCGGGATTAGTGTTGGATTTATTGGATATTAAATTTGAATTAATTAAATTGTTTAATTAATTATTTAATATTAATTTAATTTGATTTAAAATTAATTATTTGAATTAATTTTTAAATTGAATTAATTTGATCAAAGTTAGTCAAAAGTCAAATTTAAGACAATTGACTACAACTTTGAAAGTCAAAAGTCAAATGTTGACTCCACTAAACCTTGAAAGTCAAGAGTCATTTTGATGACTAAAGTGAGTGGAAAAATCCAATTCTTAAGTTAGTGGAAAAATCCAATTCTTGAGTTAGTGGGAAAAACCATTTGTTGGTGGTTTTATGAGTCAAACTTTTTTGCTAAGTGTTCATCCCACATCAAGCCACTAATCCCACTAAATTGAGTGGATTCTACATGGCATCCTATTGTTAACTCAATTTTGCATGTTTTTGCATGTAGTCTTCTATATATACAAAGGGTTAATGAGATTGACTTCTTCTTGGAATTTTGATGAACTTTGAGAAATTGTAAAGACAATTTCTCTACCATTCTCTCCAATTCCATCTTCAATTCTCTTTTAAATTAGTCACTCAAAGGATCCCACAATCCCGTTCTAAGGCCGGAGAATAGTCGGGAAGACTCTCGTGGTGGTTCGTGACCGTTACGTTCGAAGATCGAGTTTGGAATCAAGAAGAATTTGAACTTCAAAGGTAACTTCTAAATTATTGTCTTTGATTTTCAAATTACATGCTTTTTCTTTTTAAATTAACAAAATAAGAGTACTTAGATCCAACGATGCTTCCGCTATGCATGCCGAAATTCTTTCAAATGGTATCAGAGCATGCTTTAAGTACTCTTTTTTGGTTAATTTAGAGTTGGTGGGTAGTAATTCATGTGATGAATGTATGTGTGCTAAAATGGAAATTTTTGGTCTTTGGCATCCATTTCTTTTCCAATTTGTAATAATTATTGTAATTGCCTTGTAATGGGCTTTAATGTGTTACAAAGAGTATGTAATTTTTGTATAGTCATTAGAGTCCATTTTAGGATGTAATTTATCAAAATTGGAAGAGGCGTCAAGTGGCGGTTCGGTTCGGTTCGGCGGCGGTTCGTGCAATTCCACAACTTACAAGCGGTTCGAGCCGATTCGAAGTGTTCGGGGGCGGTTCAAGACTTTTTCCTATTTTATTATTGTAATAATTTAGGTAAATGCTTGTTTAGGATGCCAAAACCAATCCATTTTTAGTGTGGTTTATTTATTTATGCATTGTGAATGTATAGTTTAAATAAACATAATCTTGTGTGCATATTGTATGCCATGTAGATTTAAAATCCCACCATAGGATAAGCATGAAACATGCATTGAAAGTATGTTATAAGTGTTATAATATAAGTATGCATGTTTAGGATTCCATGAGATTTCATATAAGTTGTTATATTTTTGCATGGAATGATTTTATATAATTGTTATATAAAAGCATGTTAGATGTATGTTATAAGTTTTTTTTATAAGTGTTATAAAATGAATTAGACATTAAAACTTATAACAAAGATAAATGCATGCTCATTTAGGGTTAACTACCAAGCAATCTCCTATTTTAATAGTTAAAATAGGTCGATATCTTGTAAAACTTCGGTTACAAGAAAAACTCACCCGGTAAGATGCTGTCTCAGCTTGGGGGTATTTAAGTTGACGGTTTACGGAACACCTCCTACCTGGGCATCGAACTGGCGTTTGAGTTTAGCTAACCCGGTTTTATGAGCATGCGTGAGTGATGTGAGGTTTTAAAAAGTTTTATCACCTAGACATCATAGGTTAAAATCCAGTATAAGCGTTATACTCGGAAAGATTACCTAGACTTAGGATATGTTTTAGTTAGCCAAAATATATGCCTAAGTAAAATCATACCCAACCGTCTAGAACACTTCAGTGGGAGGAAAAATGTTTTCAGCTCCTACGTCCCTAAGAGTTCACACCGTGAGATTCATGCTCGGCTTCGAGTCGCCCTAGGAGCGACCTCCAGTAGGAAAGTATTTGCATGAGTCAATAACAAGGTGAATAAGGGAAGTCGTTCATAGTAAGTGGGCGAAGGTTGTGTGTCAACACATCCTACGGTCTCCTCCATTAGGTTGCACCGTGAGATTCCCATGATGCGCCTGCGAGTCTGCCCTGGGAGCGACCACCCCTTAGGAGGGCTGTATCATGGGATTCGGAACACCGCGAACTCCAGAAATGGATAGGGTCTCATAGGTCCGTTTTCAGCATTGTCTTTCCAACTTCGGGAGCTTGTTGATTCCGATCTCTGAGGTCTGAAAATGGAGGGTCACACTTACAAGAATTACTAAGTGTTAGTAACTTCTTGACCAAAGTAAACGATAGCTAAAAGATCTATTGGAATATGAGTTATTCTGGTAATAGTGATTAGCTGAGATTGTCTCAATTCAAAGGAGGAATGATAGACTGCCCCTAGGTGGATGTTGCTCTAAACCTTTGTAGTATCGTTGCAATAAAGAATAAATGATGGGTACATTATTACTTTTGCTAAAACTTGATTGGATAATATAAAAGGGTAATAGCAATTTCACTAAATACCATATGTTTATATTTTTCAGCATGTCCAACTCAATAGTACAGTTACTAGCTTCTGAGAAACTTAACGGGGATAATTACGCAACGTGGAAATAAAATTTAAACACAATACTGGTAATTGATGATCTAAGGTTCGTTTTAACTGAGGAGTGTCCTCAAAACCCCGGCACAAATGCAAACCGAAATGTTCGGGATGCATATGACAGATGGACAAGGGCAAATGATAAAGCCCGCGTCTACATTCTGGCCAGCATATCTGATGTATTGGCTAAGAAACACGATGGTATGGGTGCTGCCAAAGAGATTATGGAATCTCTGAAGGGGATGTTTGGACAACCGTCCTTCTCCCTTAGGCATGATGCCATCAAGTACGTTTATAACTGTCGCATGAGAGAAGGGACCTCTGTTAGAGAACATGTCCTGGACATGATGGTCCATTTCAATGTGGCAGAAGTAAATGGAGCTGTCATAGATGAAAAGAGTCAGGTCAGTTTTATTCTGGAGTCTCTTCCGAAGAGCTTCCTACAGTTCCGCACAAATGCGATGATGAACAAAATTGAATATAACTTGACTACTCTTCTGAATGAGCTTCAGACTTATCAGTCCCTCCTGAAAACTAAGGGACATGAAGTGGAGGCAAATGTTGCTACCACTAAAAAGTTCTATAGAGGATCGTCCTCTGGAACGAAGTCTGGCCCTTCTTCTTCTAAAAATAAGAGTATTTCGATGAAAAAGAAAGGGAAGGGGAAAAGTAAAACTCCTAATGACCGCAAAAGCAAGGCTCAAGTTGCAGATAAAGGAAAATGTTTCCACTGCAACGAGAATGGGCATTGGAAAAGAAACTGCCCAAAGTACCTTGCTGAGAAGAAAGCTGAAAAGGCAAAACAAGGTAAATATGATTTACTAGTTGTTGAAACATGTTTAGTGGAGAGTGATGACTCTTCCTGGATACTGGATTCAGGGGCCACTAATCATATTTGCTCTTCTTTTCAGGAAACTAGTTCCTGGAGAACGCTTGCGGAAGGCGAGATAACTCTCAGGGTTGGAACAGGAGAGGTTGTCTCAGCAAAATCAGTGGGAGATTTAAAGTTGTTTTTTGGAGATAGATTCATTATATTAGATAATGTGTATCTTGTTCCTGGAATGAAAAGGAATCTTGTATCTATCTCTTGTTTGTTAGAACAATTGTATAAAGTATCTTTTGAAATTAATGAAGTGTTCATTACCAAAAGAGGTATTCCTATATGTTCTGCAAAACTAGAAAACAACTTATATAAGTTAAAACCGACCAGAGCGAAAGCTATTTTAAATATCGAGATGTTTAAAACGGCTGAGACGCAAAACAAAAGGCAAAAAGTTTCTTCAAGTACATATCTTTGGCACTTAAGACTTGGCCACATTAATCTCAATAGGATTGAGAGATTGGTTAAGAATGGTCATCTAAGCCAGTTAGAAGACAACTCTTTACCAGCATGTGAGTCTTGTCTTGAGGGGAAAATGACGAAAAGATCTTTTACTGGAAAAGGTCTTAGAGCCAAAGAATCCTTAGAACTCGTGCATTCGGACCTTTGTGGACCAATGAATGTCAAAGCACGAGGAGGATATGAATATTTCATCAGTTTCATAGATGACTATTCAAGGTACGGTTATGTTTACCTAATACATCATAAGTCCGAAGCTCTTGAAAAGTTCAAGGAGTATAAGGCAAAAGTTGAAAACTTATTAGGTAAAACAATTAAGACACTTCGATCAGATCGAGGTGGAGAGTACATGGACCTAAGATTCCAGGACTATTTGATAGAACATGGAATCCAGTCACAACTCTCTGCACCTAGTACGCCACAGCAAAACGGTGTATCGGAGAGAAGAAACAGAACCTTGTTAGACATGGTTCGATCGATGATGAGCTATGCTCATTTGCCTGATTCGTTTTGGGGATATGCAGTAGAGACTGCTGCCTACATTTTGAACAATGTTCCCTCTAAAAGTGTTACTGGAACACCTTATGAGTTATGGAGAGGGCGTAAAACTAGTTTACGTCACTTCAGGATCTGGGGATGCCCGACACATGTGTTGGTGCAAAACCCTAAGAAATTGGAACGTCGTTCAAAAGTATGTTTATTCATAGGCTACCCAAAAGAATCGAAAGCTGGATACTTCTTTGATCCAGAAGAAAATAAAGTATTTGTATCGACAAATGCTACTTTTCTCGAAGAAGATCACATGAGAGATCATCAACCTCGCAGTAAACTAGTATTGCGTGAAATTTCTAAAGAAGCTACAGATAGATCAACAAGAGTTGTTGATGAGATTGGACCCTCAACAAGAGTTGTTGATGGAGCTAATACTTCTGATTACTCACATCCATCTCAAGAGTTGAGAGTGCCTCGACGTAGTGGGAGAGTTGTGCAACAACCTGACCGTTACATGGGTTTAGTAGAAACTCAAATCATCATACCAGATGATGGAATAGAGGATCCATTGACCTATAAACAGGCAATGAATGATGTTGACAAAGATCAATGGATCAAAGCCATGGACCTCGAAATGGAGTCGATGTACTTCAATTCCGTCTGGGAACTTGTAGATCAACCAGATGGGGTAAAACCTATTGGTTGTAAATGGATCTACAAAAGGAAACGAGACCAAGCTGGTAAGGTACAGACCTTTAAAGCTCGATTAGTGACAAAGGGTTATACCCAGAGAGAGGGGGTAGACTATGATGAAACCTTCTCTCCTGTTGTCATGTTAAAATCAATTAGAATACTCTTGTCCATTGCCACATATTATGACTATGAGATTTGGCAAATGGATGTCAAGACAGCCTTTCTGAATGGCAATCTTGAAGAGAGTATCTATATGTCTCAACCAGAGGGGTTTATAATACAACATCAAGAACAAAAAGTTTGTAAGCTTAAACGATCCATTTATGGGTTGAAACAAGCATCTAGATGCTGGAATATAAGGTTTGATACTGCGATCAAATCTTATGGTTTTGAACAAAACATTGACGAACCTTGTGTTTACAAGAAGATTGTCAAAACATCTGTAGCATTCCTCGTATTATATGTCGATGATATCTTACTCATTGGGAATGATGTAAGATGCCTGACTGACGTCAAGAAATGGCTAGCAACTCAATTCCAAATGAAAGATTTGGGAGAAGCTCAATATATTCTTGGGATCCAAATAGTTCGGAACCGCAAGAATAGAACATTAGCCATGTCTCAAGCATCCTATATTGACAAGATGTTGTCAAGATATAAAATGCAGAATTCCAAGAGGGGTTTGCTACCCTTCAGGCATGGAATTCACTTGTCGAAGGAACAATGTCCTAAGACACCTCAAGAAGTTGAGGATATGAGACGCATTCCCTATGCATCGGCAGTTGGAAGTCTGATGTATGCTATGTTGTGTACACGACCCGACATATGCTATGCAGTAGGTGTTGTCAGCAGGTTTCAGTCCAATCCTGGACTTATACATTGGACAACCGTTAAGAATATCCTCAAGTATCTTAGGAGAACGAGGGATTACATGCTCGTGTATAAAGGTAAGGATCTGATTCTTACAGGATACACTGATTCTGATTTCCAGTCGGATAAAGATTCGAGAAAATCAACATCGGGATCAGTGTTCACTCTGAATGGAGGAGCTGTAGTATGGCGGAGTATCAAGCAAAGTTGTGTTGCTGACTCCACTATGGAAGCAGAATACGTAGCTGCCTGTGAAGCAGCAAAAGAAGCTGTGTGGCTTAGAAAGTTTTTGAACGATTTGGAAGTTGTTCCAAATATGCATCTGCCTATCACTCTCTTTTGTGATAACAGTGGAGCAGTTGCAAATTCAAAAGAGCCAAGGAGCCATAAACGCGGGAAACATATTGAGCGAAAATATCATCTCATTCGAGAGATCGTCCAACGAGGAGACGTTATTGTGAAACAAATAGCCTCTGAGGACAACATTGCTGATCCATTTACAAAGGCTCTCACGGCTAAAGTGTTTGAGGGTCACCTAGTGAGACTAGGACTACAGGATGTATAATCTAGGGCAAGTGGGAGAAAACTATGGGTATGTGATGCCCTAGTTTATTGTATTTATTTCTCATTTTGAAAAACTCAACATTATGTATATATATGGATATATATTTATTACCACTGGAGTTTTAGTCCAAGTGGGAGTTTGTTGGGTTTTATGTCCTAAAACTCGTGGTTTGTAAACGATAAACATATTTTATTACCAATAAAGTGTTATTGAGGTTTATTCAATAAAGTTATTATTGAATATGTGAATTGCTTATTTCATTTTAGAAAACCCTAAATCCAATAAACTAAGATCCATGGCTATAACATGAATACTTGAACTTTATGTGAAGACATAAAAGTGGATCAAGTTCGAGTAAATAGCCAAAACGGTCTATAGTATACGGATAAGGCTGGATACCTTATCTTGGGGACACTATTGGATGCGGCCCATTTTGTATTTAGTACAAACGATGTGATCCTGAATCGTTCATGTGGAGACATGTGAATGGGGGCGTCCTATGCAAAGAGTTTGCATTAGACCGGACCGCGAAATAAGTCACTCTTACTTTATAACGCTGTTTACTGTTTTAAAGACTGACTATTTCAAAACGATGACCTAGGTAACTTGACCTTAATCCTGAGCTAACTATGAACTCCTGTTTATTCGGGATTATCCTTAGATCTGCATGGGTGAGAGTGGCTCAACAGTGCCGACTCAATATGCCTCCCATTTCAGGGGTAAGACCGGATAGATAGCTGGGGACATAGGGTGCAAGATGGAATTCACTCCTACCCGTCTCTAGGGATAGTAGATAGGTTGTTCCCTTAAGTGCTGACTCCAGGTCTTGAACAAGGGGCCCCACCTTCTCATTGGCCCGAGAGGGACTCGGTATAGTGATTAGATCACATACCAATCGGTTTAGTGATTGGATCACAAACCAATTGTTCATTAGAGGATCAGTGGGACTTAAGGAGCAAGATGTAATTACGGGGGTAAAACAGATATTTGACCCGACCGTAAATTACGAACAACCTGTGAAGGGTCAACTTACTAATCATGGTTATATCGAGTGGACATAAATATATCTACAGTGAGGAGAATGCAACTACTAGGCTATAGTGGAATGTCCTGATAGTTAACGAATGTTGATTAACTAGGTTAAAGAGTTTAATCAGTTAATCTCGGATCGTTGGAGCTCATGATCTGTAGGTCCATGAGGTCCCCCTGCTAGCTCATATCGGACTAAACCTTAGAACAGTGTGACGAGTGAATTCGAAGTGTTCGAATTCGAATTAGGGAATTAACGTTAAATATATGTGATCTATTTAACGACATAACGTTCAATTGCGAATTGAACAATAGAGAGAGATGGTGATATTTAAATAAGATTTAATTATCGAAAATATGAATATGGATTCATAATCATGTATATCGGGAATGATCGGGATTAGTGTTGGATTTATTGGATATTAAATTTGAATTAATTAAATTGTTTAATTAATTATTTAATATTAATTTAATTTGATTTAAAATTAATTATTTGAATTAATTTTTAAATTGAATTAATTTGATCAAAGTTAGTCAAAAGTCAAATTTAAGACAATTGACTACAACTTTGAAAGTCAAAAGTCAAATGTTGACTCCACTAAACCTTGAAAGTCAAGAGTCATTTTGATGACTAAAGTGAGTGGAAAAATCCAATTCTTAAGTTAGTGGAAAAATCCAATTCTTGAGTTAGTGGGAAAAACCATTTGTTGGTGGTTTTATGAGTCAAACTTTTTTGCTAAGTGTTCATCCCACATCAAGCCACTAATCCCACTAAATTGAGTGGATTCTACATGGCATCCTATTGTTAACTCAATTTTGCATGTTTTTGCATGTAGTCTTCTATATATACAAAGGGTTAATGAGATTGACTTCTTCTTGGAATTTTGATGAACTTTGAGAAATTGTAAAGACAATTTCTCTACCATTCTCTCCAATTCCATCTTCAATTCTCTTTTAAATTAGTCACTCAAAGGATCCCACAATCCCGTTCTAAGGCCGGAGAATAGTCGGGAAGACTCTCGTGGTGGTTCGTGACCGTTACGTTCGAAGATCGAGTTTGGAATCAAGAAGAATTTGAACTTCAAAGGTAACTTCTAAATTATTGTCTTTGATTTTCAAATTACATGCTTTTTCTTTTTAAATTAACAAAATAAGAGTACTTAGATCCAACGATGCTTCCGCTATGCATGCCGAAATTCTTTCAAAGACAAAGTTGTTCCACGACAGACGAGTCATTCGGAAACACTTCGAAGTTGGTCAGAAGGTCCTCTTGTTCAATTCCCGCCTGAAGTTCATGCCAGGTAAACTTCGTTCTCGTTGGATTGATCCATTTATTATAACTCATGTTCATCATTATGGTGCAGTCAAAATACAGAGTTTAGAAACAGGAAAGGAATCCACGGTGAATGGCCAGCGATTGAAAATCTTCCACGAAGGGGAGATAGAGAACTTCGACGAGGGTGCCCACTTGGCAGAACCCGAGTATGAGAAAGGATGAAGAAAGTGTTGGTAAAGTCGAGCAATCGACTCTAAAAATTTGCGCTTCTCGGAGGCACCCGAGTCTGAACTGTACATGCTTTTTGTTTAATTTACCGCTCTTAGGATTAGCTTAGGTACTTACTCTCATGTTGTGAGTTTGCAGGATGGCTCGTCCTTGCAGTTGTGCTTGAAAGAGAAGAAGCGTGCTCTCCAACCCTCTAAATCACAATTCAGGGGAGGTCTTTTATTCCCTAGAATTTTGATTGTGCTTTATTAGTCCAATGAGGACATTGTGTCTTTCTAAGTTGGGGGTGGTGGGTTGTGTTTTACAGCGGTTTTCGAGTCCTGTTGTGGAATTCTGATGAATTTGTTTTGAATTGATATGCGCATGTTAGTTTGACTATGAAATTCTGTGATGTACTGTTAGAACCTCCGTATTTGCATCTGCAGAGAAAGGTAGCATGTATGCATTTGTTAAGCCCATTTTGAAAAAATTTCTTCGCTACTTCCTTGTTTAAGTTTTGCGCATAGCACTCTATCTTGGATCTGCGGGTTTAGGGTGGTTTTGCTTGGCTTAATTTTCATTGTCACCCCGAAAGGCACCTTTAGGATGGGTTTGATTCGTTAGTGTTTGTAATTTTTCATTCAAAATTATAGCATGGTTTTTAGGCTAAAAAAAAAGAAACGTAAAAAATTTCGAAAAGAAAAGTAATCTCCTGAGGTGTTCCTCCTTCTTCAGTTGCCTAAGTAGCCAGGGGCGGTCGTATAACCCACGGTCGCCACTGCATGAAAAGGGAACGCATAGAAGTGAACGCTAGCCCTTAGAAATGTGAATTTTGCCCGTAGTCAGATGCACTGTGCAATGAAATTGCAGGCAAGCTGAAACGAAAGTAAAATTGACATGTTAGGCGCTCATGGAGATAAAAAAAAAAAGAGAGAGAAAAAGTCAAGAAAAGATGCCTAATGATTTATTACTTGCTTTGATGATGAAAAGCCCTTAGACTGTTCTGTTTCGGCATAAGTAGGGGGAAAGCGAAGCCTTGGGTCTGGTGAGATTGCCCTTTGCCTATAAGAAATAGGATAGAGGAGCTAGGAGCGAAGCACACATAGGGAATAGCGATTTAAATTTCTTGAAATGTTTTTAGTCAATGCATGCATGCAAGCATTTCCTTCTAATATAAATGCCTTGCTTCTTTTAGTATTGAGAATTGAGTCATTAGCATGCGCGTCGTTCTGTTGTGATAAGTAAGAATTCCACCTTGCTCGAGGACTAGCAAGAATTTAAGTTGGGGGTGTTTGATAGCTCCATTTTAGAGCTATATTTATGTCCCTAATTCATGTTAATTATGTGCTTATTCTTGCTTATTTACTTTGTTTATAGGTGTTCGCCGGTTAAGAGTTTTCAGGACCGTTTGACGTCGTTCGAGGCTAAATATCACGTTTTAAGGCCCCAAGAACAGCCCGGGAAAAGAAGGATTCAAAAATATGAAGAATTGGCAATTTGGAAATCTCAAAGGCAAATTTGCATGCTCAAACTCGAGAGCAAACGTTGAGCGGAAGCGTCTAGACGCTGCTCAACGCTGCCTAGCGTCTCGACGCTCCGAAGTCTGAAGCGCGCCCCACATTTTCCACCCGAAGAGCAAGCGTCGAGACGCCCGCTCAACGCTGCCTAGCGTCGCTACCCCGCGCAAGCGCCTCGACGCCACCCCGACATCAGCGCGCTGGAATTTTAGGGCGCAGCGTCGAGACGCTACGACGGAGTATAAATTAAAAGTTCATTTTTCAGCCGAGAACTTCGTCTTCCTCCTCGGGCTCTGCACCATTTTAGGCGTTTTGAAGCTATTTTTCACCATTTTATGCTTTAATTTCTGTTTTAGCTTGAACATTGGCTGAACTAATTTCTTCTTCTATGCATATTACAAGAGCATGTTAGATTGATAGGAATTGACGGCTTTGATTTCTAGCATGTTCCTTAGTTAAAAATTGTGATGTCGTGCCTCTCACAATTGACAAGTAACATGGATTGATGGTGTCATTGAATGCATAGGCTTCCTTGTGTTCTTGGCATTCATACTTCTTGAAGAACTAATTAAAATCGATAAACTAATTTGGCTTCCGATTTAGACAATCGTCGTAATTAGCCCGTTGCTATCGATTGGTCTTGGGAGAGCGTTGGCCCCCAATGTCCAATCGGTATGCTTAATTAGAACATTTATTTGGTCTAATTATTATCCATGGGGCGTGTTTAATTTGATTCCTCAATTTAAACGAATTGCGTGTTAATCCATATGTTTAGCTAATATTTTCGTTAGTTTGTGATCCGTTCGTTGGCTAATTCTTAGTTCCAAGCATCCCAAGTCGAACACTTAGTTAGATTAATTTTTCCCCTGTTGTGCGAATTTTCCGTTAGCATTTTTCCAACTAATTTTCCCTAAAAAATTTCCCCAATTTATTCATTTCTCTAATTTGCAAGTTTAATTAAAATTAAGATGTGATTAGAATAATTCCCTGTGGACCAACCCCGTTATCATTAAGCTACAAATCGCTCGGTGAAATCGGGTAATTATAAATTTATTTTGGCGGGTCTCGACAACCCGATATTTGGCGGTTATTCAAAAATACCGTTACCACTAGTGCTCAGTGAATGTAGGAAAATAGCATAATTTTTTTTTAAAATAGGCTCAAAATGTGCATACATTGTCAAAATTTTCGAATTACACAAATACGGAGTGTTCACAACCATATCACAGACCGTTCTCATCGGACAACATGCAACTAGATTCTAATCTAAAAAGCAGAGTATACACATGACTGGCAACTACAAAGAAGTCTTTTTTTCAACGAACTCCCCCCCCCCCCCCCCCCCCGCCCCGCCCGCCCACCTTAAGACATGCATTGTCCCCAATGCATTCAAGAATTAAAACAACAGAATTCTAAGGGAACAAAAAACCTCCCCTGAATTTTGCGGGGCCGACGGGTAGAGATGTGCATCCTCTTCTTCCAAATAAATCGAAATGCCAGCCATTCACTATTTTCTCCTAAGAAAAACAAACTACAAATTTCAAAAGCTAAAATAAAAAAAACAACAAAATAATAAATAACAGAATTACAGTCCAAGCTCGGGTGCCTCCGAGAAGCGCAAATTTTTAGAGTCGATTGCTCGACTGTATTCTCGCACACTCTCATCCCTTCTCGTACTCGGGTGGCGCTAGAAGTAATGTAACGTCATAGCACTCGGCGTCACCCTCGTGGAAAATCTTCAAACGGTGCCCATTCACTTTCTACACCCATCTGAGTCCAAGCTCTGAATCTCTATAGTGCCATAAGGAAAAAAATTAGTTATAATGTAGGGTACTTTCCGACGGGAACGAAGCTTACCTGGCCCGAACTTCAGGCGGGAATTGAACAGCAGAACTTTCTAACCGACTTCGAAGCTTTTCTTTAAGATCTTTCGGTCATGAAACTGTTTGGACTTTTCTTTATAGATCCTGGAGTTCTCGTAGGAGTCCAAACGCAGCTCGTCCAATTCCTGCAACTGAAGTAGTCGTGCCTCGCCAGCTTCGTCAGAGCTCATGTTACACTTTTTGATTGCCCAGAATGCCTTGTGCTCAATCTCCACGCGTAAGTGGCAAGCCTTCCCAAAAACCAACTGGTATGAAGACATACCGATAGGAGTTTTGTAGGGGTTTTTGTACGGATGACCCACCCCTCGGGGGCCGCAAGGTTTTTTAACCTTCATCGCGAAAACTTATGTTTTTTGACCTTCTCTCGTGATAAGGAAGTGCACAAAGTCATTCGTAACCTTCGCTTATCACGATCACGATGAGACAACTGTGATCTACTCGTGATAAGCAAAGGGTACGAATGACTTTGTGCACTTCCTTATCACGAGAGAAGGTCAAAAAACATAAGTTTTAAAAAAATGGGTTAAAAAACCTCGCGGCCCTTGAGAGGTGGGTCATCCGTACAAAAACCCCGAGTTTTGTAGGCGGTGCGGTACGCCCACAAAGCATCCTGCAAACGAACGCTCCAATCCTTCCTGCTCGGTCTCACAATTTCTCTAGAATTGATTTTACCTCTCTGTTGGAGACCTCGGCTTGCCCGTTTGCTTGAGGGTGGTAGGCGGTGGACATGCGATGATGCACCCCATACTTCCTCAGCAAAGCCTCTACAAATCGGTTGCAGAAATGAGTTCCCTGGTCACTGATTATGGCTCGTGGGATTCCAAACCTGGTAAAAATATTAGACTAGACAAACCTAACAACAGTATTAGAATCGTTAGTCTTCGTGGCATTTGCCTCAACCGACTTAGAGACATAATCGACAACCAACAAAATGTAAGAGAAACCACAAGAAGGAGGGAAGGGTCCCATAAAGTCCATGCCCCAAACGTTAAAGATTTCACAAACTAAAACAGAGGTTTGAGGTATTTCATTTCTACCTGATATTGACCCTACTCTTTGACATTTATCGCAAGTTTTACAAAATTCATATGAATCTTTTGAAGGGAATGAACTCTTCATTCCCCGCAGCGGAAGCGTTTGGAATCGTTACTTGGTTTTATTTAGAATTAAACTAAAAACAAGGTTAAGCATATAGATTTTACCTTTGATGAATCATCTTCTTGGGTTCCTTTTTCCACGAGATCTTCCTCGCTATGACTCGAACACGGGATCAAGGCTTGTGGGAGCTCTTTGAAAAAATGAGAGAACAATTCTCTGCCGAAGGAAAGAATGAGAGAACAATTCTCTGCAGAAGGTGAGTAGTGTGTTTGGCCAACCTTTTGGCTAAACCTAAATGTCTTATTTATAATAAGGTTTTTAGGAATTAATTTTATTTTATAAAATACATTTAAATATCTAATATATTAAAATATGTATTTTATATTTATTTAAATCTTATTCAAATATTATAAAATTAATCTTTTATAATATACTTTAAACCAATTTGAATCACATTCAAATAACATAAGTATATAGTTTTTAATATTAATGTATCATACACATAAACTATTTCCTCTAATATTTAATGTATCAAATACAATAAATATATTTTACTCTTCTACATTTAATATATCAAATATATTAAATATTAATTTGAATATTTCAAATTTTTCTTTCAACTAAATTGATCCTTTTAGTGTAATTATGAGGTAGCAAGGGGACCTTATGGACCTACAGATTTATAAGCTCCAATGATACAAAATTAATTAATTAAACTCATTAATTAATTGACTTTCATTCATTAACTCTAGGTCACTCCACTATAGGCCTAGAGTTGCACTCTTATGCACTGTAAGACAAGTTGTGTCCATGGATATAACCATTACATGCAAGTCGATCCTTCACGAGTTGTTCGTAATTACAGCTGGGTCAAAAGTCCGTTTTACCCCTGTAATTACATCTTACACCTTAAGTACCACTGATTCTCTAATGAACAACCTGTTTATGATCCAACCATAAACGAAGTCCCTCTCAGGCCAGTGAGAGGGTGGGGCCCCATTGTTCAAGTCCCGAAATCAGCACTAAAGGGAACTACTCATCTACTTTCCCTATATGGGAAGAAGTGAATTCCATCTTGTGAAACTTATGTTCCCAACTCCCTATTTGGCCAAGTCCCCAAAATGGTAGGCTTATTGAATCGACTATAAAGGCCATTCTCACCCATACAAATCAAAGGACGAGCCCTCACAGGCAGGAGTTCATAACTCACTCAGGATTAAGATCGAGTCACATATGATCATCCTGTGAAATATTAATCTTCTCAAATAACGGATTTATAAAGAGAGATTATATATTTCGTGGTCCAGTCTTATACAAACTCATTGTATAGGATACCTGTTGCGTGCTCAGTGTAAAAGATAAATAAGCAATAAGGTAGAGAGAGCACTTAGAACATGCAAGCATACATGGTCTCACAGCAAGTAGTAAGTATATTTCATTCGTTTTTTCCACAGAGACTTATGTTTAGCTATTCGCGAAGTGTATTTGTTAAGAAAGATGGGGTGGATTTGAAGGGGTAAAATTGGTTTTTAATTATCTAATTTTTGCTGAATGTGTAAAGGGATGCAACATAAACAAATTAAAGTTGAAATCAGACTCAAAGGACAAGAGATGGAATTGATAAACGAAGAAGAAAACAACTAAACAGAATGATAAAATGGCAGAATTGCGAGGACCGCAATGTTACCGCAATTGAATAACAGCGAAAGTGTGTAAATGGGTGAATTTAAGGCTACTAATGACTATCCTATAGGCATTTTATTACGATTCTCAAGCACTGGATCAACTCTCTATACATCAAGCTCACTCTATCTCAAGTATCGTCCGATTCCATGCATTAGAGTCTTAAGTTTACTCGACTTCAAAGTAAGGTCTTAAGCATCTTGTTAAAACAGGAGTGTTTAGTTTGTACTAGGAAAACGCTTATTCCTAAGCCGTTTTCTGATTACCGTGAAAGGCTAGCATGATTATATGACTCTGAACTCTTACTCCTTCCAGAGGTTAGGAGTTCTTTGGACAAAATGGATGGCCAATCGAAATTGCCCGTGGGATGAAGCTTACATACAATCAATGTTTCGAAGGCGATCCTACATGCTTGGTTCACGTTTGTTAGCCTATAGTTCTGTCATTAGCATGCCCCTAAGTGACTTAGCTACTCATGGATATATGGAGAACAGAAAGGGTAGATAAAACAGACATGCTTAGAAGAGAAATGTGCTTAAAACAGCAAGACAAAACCGTAGCAGAAAAAGGTGGAAACTGTGAAATGCAGAATTGTACTTTGATTACTTTGAGTGTTTGAACGACAAAGGAAAGCTTTGAAAGAAATGATTCCAAGACAGACAACAACGAAATGCAGTAAGTAAAACACTAAACTAGAACAACAACTAATCAAAGCTGGAAATGAGAAGAAAAAGACAGAAAAGCAGTAAAGGTTGCTTGAAAGCTTCGTTGCAGTCGCCTCGAATGAAAGGGATGAGAGGTCAGCCTTGCTTGGATGAATCCAATCGAGAGAGAAGAAGAATCTCCTCTCCTTCCTATCAGATTATCGATTCCAACAGCTGAGACTCCCACTCCAACAGACGGTAAAGGAAAACAGAGAGAAATGATGGACTGCGAGAAGACTTCTGCGCTTCGAATGATGATCAAACCTCCGACTTTGGCCCCCTTTTATAGTAGTTTGCAGGTGCGTTTGGGCCAAGAAGAACCATCAATCTTCAACGTCATATATCAGAATGGATGGAGGAGAAAGAACGAATCCCTGAAATTACGGAAATTAACAGAAAAAGATCAGTCAACTTACGGTTTTCACTTGAATAATTGCGGTCACCGCAATGTTTTCGCAATTCATTCGCAATGCTCATTTTTTCATTCTTTTCCTTCGGTTTTCAACCCTTTTTCTACCTATTGTACATAAGTCCTAGATTAGCTACCTTCTTCTAATTCTCATATTAAAGCATAGGTTTAGGCTAAATGTTATCAAAAACACCTAAAAGTGTACATCTTCCTAAGCTAAATGGGTCCTAAATAAGTCACTTTCAGAGACTTAACACACCCCCAAACTTAAGGTTTTGCTTGTCCTCAAGCATACTAAGGACTTACTTAGGCTTGTTATTTTATCTTCTTTGACCACTTACTGACTCCCCTATATCCCTATCTCTAGCAGTGCTGTCCTGTGACACACCTCTACGTTTAGAACTAACCTCTTATCAAGCTTCTTCTGACTTCACCTGCCTACTATACCTGCTGTTTTTATTAACCCCCTACTACTGATCTAGCTACTTTTATAATATCATGCCACTATCCCTAAGGTTTCAAATTCTACCAAGTTTTACTCCAGACTCAGTACATGCTTCTAGCTTATTTTTAATGTGTCTAGGATTCCTTAGAGTCATGCCAGTTTTAGTATTAACAGTGACAGTGGTATTTTTAGAGAACAACCTAAACCCTGGCATCACTACATTGGATATACATTCATCTCCCTGGACAAACCTAAAAGCTACAACCTTGTGCTTAGCTCATTGAGGATCAGAGTTCTTTTTTTTTTTTTTTTTTTGAATAGGACATCTAAGCCACAAGATTATAACTCCTAAGCATACATTCTTCTTCCCCTATTTCTCCCTTTTTCCTTTTTTACTTAGGTGAGGTCTCTTCTTGGGTTGCCTTTTAATGCAATGCCACTTGTGGTTTACACACTTGGCACTGATTACTTAGCAACTTGAGAGAAACTCCCCTCTTTATTCTATTTTTCAACTTTTTTTTTTCAGTTCATCATTTTATTTGTAAAGGAGAAGAAGAATGCTTATGTCCTAAGGAAGAGAGGAATGTTCCTAGGCCTAGGGTGGCCTCCCCCAAACTTAAACTACTCATTGTCCCCAATGAGTGTCTGAGGTGGCACACCCCCAAACTTGTCCTAGAAGCATCTAGTCTAAGGTAAAACAAAGAGAATCTAAAAATCCTAGACATAGGCAAAACATTCTAAGAGCAATTATTCCAGCAGTAGAAAATTTGAACATAACAGACAGTTTAAGGACTGATGGTTTATGCATGCTGAGCCCTATTCAGAGGCTAATTTAAACAATCAAAAGGATGTCCTATGACACTCATCCTGCATGCTTTAAGATCAGCTATATAAGGTAGTCATGCTAGCAGCAAAAGATAGAATTTTAACAGATCTCAGCCTAACTAAACAGACAGTCCAAAACATGCAATCAGGCACAAAAATTGCGGGAACCGCAATTTCCCGCAATTTTTTCGCAATTCAATCAGGGCAGATATAACATCGATTTAGGCCCCTAAACATGCTTTTTCCAGTCACTTTAAGCTCGACAAAAATAAAACTAAATGAACCTACCTAGGCAGCTAATATCAGACTATCCTAAACAAAAAAAAAACATAAAACTAAACATCAAAAACAGAGCAAAAATTGAGCATAATTCACATTGTCTATCAGAAAGCAGAAAATTGTTTTTGTTTTCTAAGGGAACAGCAATACTCCCTTCAGTGCACTTCAAACCAGCACTCAATTCTCGTCATCCTCATCAGGTTGTCTTGGTCTTGGGGGCACCCATGGAGTTAGAAGATTGGTAGGGAACTCAGGGAAGAGGCACCCCAGCTGGTCTGCAACTTCCTTGTCCCTCGCCTGCGCATAAGTGGCCCATTGAGCCATTCTTCTCTGCATATCCATTAAGCAGGCCATGGATAGAGACTGTTCAGCAGCCAGCCTATCCAGTTCAAACTCCATATTCCCCTTTCTTCTCAGCCTCAGGTTAGCAGGCAGCTCCAAATGGCCTGTGTAAGCCATTTGCTGCTCCAAACGCTCGGTGGGGACTCCTGCAAGCAAACATAGCTTGGTTATGGTATTAGGGAAAAACAGTGGTCCCTTACCTTTCTTGGCGCATTCAGCAATGGCCGCAGTGATGACTTCTCTCACGTTAATCGTGAGACCTCTCATGATCGCATACACCAGCAGCGATCGGCTCTGGTTTATTGTTGTCTCGTGAGTCACCGGGGACAATCTCCTTCGCACGAACGAAAACCAAACAGCTGCCTTAGCCGTGAGGTTGGCACTCATGAGAGTGTGCCTCCCATTGCGTGACACGGTCCAAGAAGCTTCAGGCTGGCCAATAGTCCGAATGGCCTCTTCCAAAACTGCCTCAGTAGGCTCATCGACAATCCGTGCATAATCTGTATGAGTTTGGCCCTTGAGACCAAAGGCTTCATTGATGGCCTTGGCTGAGAAATCTACTTCTACCCCTCTTACCACAGACAGGCCATCCTCAGGACTGAGCACATTGGCGTAGAAATCATACACCATGCTCGTGTATGCTGGATTAGGCGGTCTGCAGAATTCCTCCCAGCCGTGGTTGATCACCCCTGCGCGCAAGAACTGCGGCAGGTCAGCAGGTCGGTCGAGGAAGCCTTTCTCGTGCAACAACTCCCTCTTCCTTAACTCAGCACCCCTGGATTCAGCATCAGATGAGACATACCTCACTGACTGAGGTTCGTCTTCAGGGTAGAGTTTGGCTTTCCCCTTATCTGCTGGCTTGGCTGACTCGGCAGCCTCAACCTTGAGCCTTTTGAGTGATGGCTCCGTGCGTTCTTTGTCTGCTGAAGGCACTCTCTTGGCCTTCTTCTTCTTCAGCTTCTTGGATCTTTTGGCCTTGACAATCTTGGCCTTCTTCTTCTTCTTAATGTTGATCTGCTGGAGGCATGCCCCCAACGTCTCCTCCATGGAATCATCCTGCTGTGCAGGAACATCAGGGCTGTCTTCCCTCATGGGAGAAAAGACTTCGTCTTCCCCAGCATCGCCACTGCCCTGCGTGGACTCTTGATAATCCCCGTATGGGAATTCAGGATCAGGCCGTGGAGAATTGTGCAATGGCGTGGGATTGTGCTCTGCTGATGGTGTCTGCGCAGAACTCAGTGGCGAAGACGGCAGTTCAGGACTCTGCGCTGCTGCAGGTGTCGGTTCAGAACTCTGAGGTGCTGGAGACAACTCGGAGCTCTGTGCAGGCGGTGACGACTCTGCGCTTGGCACTGGTTCAGATGGTGAAGGGCTGTGCGCAGGTGATGCGGATGGCGACGAACCTTCTTTGGCTGACTCGTGGGATGCACGATCAGTTTCTTGACTCTCCACAGAGGGAGTCTTTGCTGTGTTTGGTTCGGCGGCCATCTCGACACTCCACCGGCGTTTCTTGGGCGTGCCCGCTGGCTCAGATGGTCCAGCAGGGATCTCAGTGACAACCCTCCACTTCTTCCTACGGATAGGAAGCTTAGGAAGAGGTCCGGTGCGAACGGCACCATCATCTGCAAGGGTGAGCAATGCTTCCCTCGCAGCCGCTTCAGCTGCGTCATCAGCCTTCTTCTTGGCTGCGGATCTTTCAGCCCGTGTGGACACCATTGTCGAATCTTGGTGATCTTGAGAGTAGAATCAAAGATGAAAAGAATCGCAGAGTTCTTGGAAATCAGAGAATGAGAGAATCGTATCGATCGAGCGCTTTCCAACGGATATAAAGGCAACGGAAAAAATCCCAACGGCTCTTTTTTGCGAATCCAGCAATTCCAGCGCAATTCCAGGGATATTTTTTCATCAAAATCTCAAACTTTGCTCGTCCGTATCTTTTATTTGGCTCAACCGTTTCTTGATTTTAAACGCTGGATTTACTCTCCTTGATCCCCTCTTTCGAATCCCTGCAAAAACAAATAAAAAAAACATTAAATACGCAATTAAAATCACACCACAAAACATACAAACGATAATCGGAAAAACAGAAAAAAATAAACTAAGGCATTGGCCTTGACTAGACGAGCACAGTAACCACTCGTTCTCTCTCGTTTTTAACTTCATGCTTCACGCAAGAGGAAGGCCGAGAGAGTCTTCACATCTCCTTCCTCATAGTAGTGCTTCAATCTAGCACCATTTACCATAAAAGGCTGTCCTTTCTGCAAGTTCTTTATCTCTATCGCACCATGAACAAAGACATCAGTAATAACAAATGGACCCGACCATCTGGACTTTAGTTTGCCTGGAAATAACTTTAATCGTGAGTTAAATAATAGGACAAGTTGGCCTTTCCTAAAGTCTTTGATCCTAAGTCTACTGTCGTGCCATATTTTGGTCTTTTCTTTATACATTTTGGCATTCTCATAAGCCATATGCCTAAGCTCATCAAGCTCATGTATTTGCAAAGACCTCAGTGTCCCCGCATCCTTTACACAAAAATTCAATTCCTTCATGGCCCAAAATGCTTTGTTTTCTAACTCAAGTGGTAAGTGACAAGCCTTGCCATATACCAGCCTATAAGGGGACATTCCTAGAGGTGTCTTATATGCTGTCCTATAAGCCCAGAGTGCATCCTCAAGCTTAAATGACCAGTCTTTTTTATTAGGTTTGACTACCTTTTCTAGGATGTTCTTTATCTCCCTATTGGAAATTTCAGCTTGGCCATTCGAGTGTGGGTGGTAGGGAGTGGCTACTCTGTGTCTAATGTTATATTTAGCCAATACTTTCTCCATAGCCTTATTAATGAAATGTGACCCCTCATCACTAATGATAGCACGAGGAGTCCCAAATCTAGTGAAAATGTGCCTATGCAAGAAGTTAGTGACTGTTTTAGCATCATTATTAGGACATGCTTTGGCCTCTACCCACTTGGACACATAATCCACTGCCACCAATATGTACAGGTTACCTGATGATGGAGGGAATGGTCCCATGAAGTCAATGCCCCACACATCAAAGAGCTCCAACTCTAAAATGTACGTGAGGGGCATCTCATCCTTGCGACTGAGGTTACCTGTCCTTTGGCACTCATAACAGCTGTGGGCATAGTTGTGGGCATCCTTGAAGATTGTTGGCCAATAGTAGCCACTCTGAAATACCTTCGCAGCTGTTCTTTGACCACCAAAGTGTCCACCATAAGGAGATGAGTGACAGTGCTGCAGCACAGACTTCGCTTCAGCAGCTGAAACACATTTCCTTAGCAAGCCATCAGCACAGGTTCTGTAAAGTGTGGGGTCATCCCAGATGAATTTCCTTGCTTCATGAAGGAACCTCTTCTTCTCTTGTCCTCCCTTGAACACTGGTAATACCTGTGATGCACGGAAGTTAGCAATGTCTGCAAACCAAGGTTCCTCATCGTTATCACGATGAGCCAAAGCAAAGACATGTTCATCAATAAAAGCATCAGAAATTGCGGTCTCCGCAATTTTTTCGCAATTGTGCTGCAATCGAGACAGGTGATCTGCAACCACATTTTCACATCCTTTCTTGTCCCGAATGTCCAAATCAAATTCCTGCAGCAATAACACCCACCTAATCAACCTAGGCTTGGCATCAGCCTTTCTCATAAGATATTTCAAGGCAGAATGGTCAGTGTATACAATTGTCCTAGTGCCTACAATATAGTTTCTGAATTTTTCGCAAGCAAACACTACAGCAAGCATCTCTTTTTCAGTAGTTGTATAATTACATTGAGCCTCATTCAAGGTCTTACTAGCATAATAGACAGGGTGTGTTAGCTTGTCAATCTTCTGTCCTAACATGACTCCTACAGCATAGTCACTGGCATCACATAACATCTCAAAGGGAAGATCCCAATTTGGTCCTACTATGATAGGGGCTGTGACTAGTGCTTTCTTAAGGGTGGTCCAAGCTACTACACACTCCTTAGAGAAGATGAAGGGTCTATTTAGCTCTAATAGCTCACACAGAGGCTTGGCTATCTTAGAAAAGTCCTTAATGAACCTTCTGTAGAAGCCAGCATGCCCTAAGAAGCTTCTAATGGCTTTGACATTCTGGGGCTCTACCAACTTCTCTATGATCTCAATCTAAGCTCGGTCGACTTCTACACCTGCCCTTGAAACTCTGTGTCCTAAGACAATCCCCTCATCTACCATAAAATGGCATTTTTCCCAATTTAGGACTAGGTTGGTCTCCTCACACCTAGCCAGGACTTGTCCTAAGTTTTCTAGACAGGTTTTAAATGAATCCCCAAAAACTGAGAAGTCATCCATGAATATTTCTATCATGGACTCATCCAACTCGGAGAAGATTGCCATCATGCACCTTTGGAAAGTTGCCGGTGCATTGCATAAGCCAAAAGGCATTCTGCGGAAGGCAAACGTTCCAAAAGGGCAAGTGAAGGTGGTCTTCTCTTGATCCTTAGGGTCTATAGTAATTTGATTATAGCCTGAATAGCCATCTAAGAAACAATAGTAGGCTCTACCAGCTATTCTGTCTAGCATCTGGTCAATGAACGGTATAGGGAAATGGTCTTTTTTAGTCTCTTTATTTAATTTTCTGTAATCCATACACACTCTCCACCCTGTGACAGTCCTTGTTGGAATCAGTTCGTTGTTCTCATTGACTACCACAGTTATTCCCCCCTTTTTAGGCACACATTGGATGGGGCTCACCCACTGGCTACTAGCTATTGGGAAGATCACTCCTGCATCTAACCATTTTATTATTTCCTTCTTTACTACCTCTTTCATAGAGGGGTTCAGCCTACGCTGGTGATCTACCCTAGGTGTGTGCTCTTCCTCTAGTATAATTTTGTGCATGCAATAAGAAGGGCTAATGCCTCGAATATCAGCAATAGTCCATGCTATAGCCTTCCTATGTTGCTTAAGCAGTAAAATTAATTCACCCTCATGCTGTTCACTTAGTTTAGAAGAAATAATTACAGGCAGTGTATCATTATTTCCTAAATATGCATATTTGAGGTGAGTGGGTAGTGGTTTAAGTTCTAAAACAGGTGGATGCTCAATGGAGGGCTTTAACGGATTTACAGTTCTATCAGTTAAATCTATATTCATACATACATGCTGTGGGTTATCTACAGGCATATCCATTATGTCAGATATATTTAAGTCAGCTATATCTAATCCTACATATTCATTGGCATGTTTGGTTAATAATACATGCTCTAATTGTTCTTCCATTAAAGAATCAATAACGTCCATACTAGCACAGGATTCAAGGTCAGAGGGGTACCTTAAAGCTTTATATACACTAAACTTTACCTCTTCATCATGAACCCTCATAGTAAGCTCACCTTTTTGGACGTCTATAAGTGCCCTACCTGTGGCTAGAAATGGTCTACCTAGCAGGATGGGGACTTCCTTGTCTGCCTCATAGTCCAGGACAATGAAATCTGCAAGGAAAATAAATTTGTCAACTTTAACTAGAATATCCTCAATCTTACCTTCTGGATATGCGATGGATCTGTCTGCTAGTTGTAAAGTGACTGTGGTTGGACGTGCTTCTCCCATTCCCAACTGGCGGAATAGGGACAGGGGCATGAGATTTATGCTGGCGCCCAGGTCACAAAGCGCTCTGCCCACGTGCTTGCCTCCAAGTTCTACAGGTAAGGTGAAGGAACCAGGATCCTTCTCCTTCTTGGGCAGCTTGTTCTGGAGGATGGCACTGCACTCCTCGGTGAGGTTTACTGTTTCAAACTCACCAATTATTTTTTTGTTAGTAATAATGTCCTTCAAAAACTTTACATAAGAAGGCATAGACTGTAAAACTTCAACAAAAGGAATGTTAACATGCACTTGCTTAAGTATTTCTAAGAATTTATTAAAATGAACTTCCTGTTCTTGCTTCTTCTTAAGCCTTCGAGGGTATGGAGGTGGTGGCACATATGCAGGCACGTCAGGTCGCCTTAGGATAGGTGGAGGCCTTGGAATTTCTTCTACCTCCTCCATAATTGGTTCTAGCCTGACTCCTGATGTGCTAGTTGGTGGTGGACCTTGGTTTGGCAGAGACTCCAGCGGAGCACTAGACTCAGTGTTCTCTACTCTCTTTGGTGTGTCCTTTGTGTTGCTCACCAATGGTCTTCCACTCCAAAGTTCAATTGCTTGAACTTGCTCTTTGCCATCTCTCCTTGGTACCTCGGTGTCAGCAGGGAGTCTACCTTGGGGCCTACTTTTAAGTTCATTGGCTAATTGGCCTATTTGGTTTTCCAGGCTCCTAAGAGTAGCTTGCTGGCTCTGAAGAGTAGCATCATTCTTAGCTATGTATTCCTTGAGTAGGCTTTCTACAGAAGATCCTACAGGTTGATTGTAAGGTTTTTGGTACATTGACTGGTTATGTTGGGGAGTGAAACCAGGTGTTCCACTCGGTCTAGGTTGGTTAGAATTTTGGTTAGTGCTTTGTTGGCCACCCCATGACAGGTTAGGGTGGTTTCTCCAACCAGGGTTGTAAGTTTGTGAGTAGGGGTTATTCCTGGGCTGCTGCTGGCTTCCAACATAGCAGACTGAGGATGGATTCCCAGGGCAGTATTCATATGGGTGCCCTTCCCCACAGAATCCACAGATAGGTGCCTCGCCTTGACTTGGTTGGGTGCCCATTGACATGGCTGTGGCGGTATTGGCACTGGTTTGGAGATTGGCCTGAGCCATTTGCTTAACTAGGTTGGTCAGGGCATTTATTTGGGTGCTCATGGCGCTTAGAGCATCCTTGTCTTTAGCCCTAGTTGGCTCTACTGGATCGTCTGACCACCTACAATGAGATGTTGAGATCTTCTCCAAGATCTCATAAGCTTCGTTGTAACTCTTGGACAACATGGAACCACCAGCAGATGAATTTAGAACTTGTCTGGTGCTGGGGTTGCATCCTTTAAAGAAGACTTCTATTTGGATACACCATGGAATGCCATGGTGTGGACATTTAATGAGAAGGTCTTTGAATCTTGTCCAAGCTTCGTGAAGGGACTCACTTGGAGCTTGTTTGAACTTTATGATATCATCACGAAAGGTTGAATTCCTATCTGGTGGGAAATATTTGACTAGGAATTTTTCTGCTAAATCTGTCCAATTGAGGACAGATCCTGAGGGTAAAGAATTTAACCATGTTTTGGCTTTGTCCCTTAAAGAGTAAGGGAAAAGATATAACCTCAGGGCTTCTTGGGAAACTCCAGGGATTAGGAATGTGTCACTAACTCCTAGGAAGTTCCTAAGGTGGTTATGGGGGTCCTCATTTTCTACTCCAAAGAATTGTCCCACAGTGGACAACATTTGGAACATCACTGGTTTTAACTCGAATGAGTTGGCAGTGATTTCAGGACGGATTATGCTGGGGTTCAGCTCCCCAGGCATAGGTACTAGGTATGAAAGGATGGCGCTATCCTTGTCATTCGCTATTTCAATGGGATTGCGAGTGACAGGCACCAGGTTTTGATTTACTCCAGCCATTTCTTCTTGAGGTAATTGCGGAGGAATTGTAGTTTCTGCAATGATTGGGGGTAAAAGGGTTTGTTTAAAGAGACGTTTCTTGGCTCTATTTCTAGCTTTAAATAATCTCTCGGGCTCAGGGTTGAACTCTAGATCACTAGATGGAGTCTCATTCATAAACTACCCTAAATGGTACCTGAAAAAGAAATAAAGATGGATCAAATTCAATGGAAAATAACTTGATGTTTCAAACTTAACAAACTTCGTTTTCACTTAAAATAAGTCCCCGGCAGCGGCGCCAAAAACTTGTTGCGTGCTCAGTGTAAAAGATAAATAAGCAATAAGGTAGAGAGAGCACTTAGAACATGCAAGCATACATGGTCTCACAGCAAGTAGTAAGTATATTTCATTCGTTTTTTCCACAGAGACTTATGTTTAGCTATTCGCGAAGTGTATTTGTTAAGAAAGATGGGGTGGATTTGAAGGGGTAAAATTGGTTTTTAATTATCTAATTTTTGCTGAATGTGTAAAGGGATGCAACATAAACAAATTAAGGTTGAAATCAGACTCAAAGGACAAGAGATGGAATTGATAAACGAAGAAGAAAACAGCTAAACAGAATGATAAAATGGCAGAATTGCGAGGACCGCAATGTTACCGCAATTGAATAACAGCGAAAGTGTGTAAATGGGTGAATTTAAGGCTACTAATGACTATCCTATAGGCATTTTATTACGATTCTCAAGCACTGGATCAACTCTCTATACATCAAGCTCAATCTATCTCAAGTATCGTCCGATTCCATGCATTAGAGTCTTAAGTTTACTCGACTTCAAAGTAAGGTCTTAAGCATCTTGTTAAAACAGGAGTGTTTAGTTTGTACTAGGAAAACGCTTATTCCTAAGCCGTTTTCTGATTACCGTGAAAGGCTAGCATGATTATATGACTCTGAACTCTTACTCCTTCCAGAGGTTAGGAGTTCTTTGGACAAAATGGATGGCCAATCGAAATTGCCCGTGGGATGAAGCTTACATACAATCAATGTTTCGAAGGCGATCCTACATGCTTGGTTCACGTTTTTTAGCCTATAGTTCTGTCATTAGCATGCCCCTAAGTGACTTAGCTACTCATGGATATATGGAGAACAGAAAGGGTAGATAAAACAGACATGCTTAGAAGAGAAATGTGCTTAAAACAGCAAGACAAAACCGTAGCAGAAAAAGGTGGAAACTGTGAAATGCAGAATTGTACTTTGATTACTTTGAGTGTTTGAACGACAAAGGAAAGCTTTGAAAGAAATGATTCCAAGACAGACAACAACGAAATGCAGTAAGTAAAACACTAAACTAGAACAACAACTAATCAAAGCTGGAAATGAGAAGAAAAAGACAGAAAAGCAGTAAAGGTTGCTTGAAAGCTTCGTTGCAGTCGCCTCGAATGAAAGGGATGAGAGGTCAGCCTTGCTTGGATGAATCCAATCGAGAGAGAAGAAGAATCTCCTCTCCTTCCTATCAGATTATCGATTCCAACAGCTGAGACTCCCACTCCAACAGACGGTAAAGGAAAACAGAGAGAAATGATGGACTGCGAGAAGACTTCTGCGCTTCGAATGATGATCAAACCTCCGACTTTGGCCCCCTTTTATAGTAGTTTGCAGGTGCGTTTGGGCCAAGGAGAACCATCAATCTTCAACGTCATATATCAGAATGGATGGAGGAGAAAGAACGAATCCCTGAAATTACGGAAATTAACAGAAAAAGATCAGTCAACTTACGGTTTTCACTTGAATAATTGCGGTCACCGCAATGTTTTCGCAATTCATTCGCAATGCTCATTTTTTCATTCTTTTCCTTCGGTTTTCAACCCTTTTTCAACCTATTGTACATAAGTCCTAGATTAGCTACCTTCTTCTAATGCTCATATTAAAGCATAGGTTTAGGCTAAATGTTATCAAAAACACCTAAAAGTGTACATCTTCCTAAGCTAAATGGGTCCTAAATAAGTCACTTTCAGAGACTTAACAATACCCCCACTCACATGTCTCTACATGAATGATTTGGATCAAATCATTTGTAACAATTACAAAGTGGGCCGTATCAATAGTGTTACCAGGATAAGGCACCCAACCTTATCCATATACTATAGACCCTTTAGGTTATTACTTGAACATGATCCTCCCGTATGTCAACTACATACAGTTCAAGATTACACTAATAACCTTGGATTTTATTTATATAATGAATATTATAAATAGCAAATAATAATAATAACATAATTATCAAATAATTATTAATTAATTACGAGGCTTTAGGGCATAAATCCCAACAATCTCCCACTTGCACTAAAGCCGGTGAGACATGTATCCTAGGGCATACTCTACACCCAACATCTTTAAACAGAGAAGTCCAGTAAAACCCGCTATCTAAATTTTCCTAGCTGTCCTCCTAGGCCCAAATTTACCACATGCATAATTATGACAAAAAGCAAGAATGGATGCATGTTCATGCTCAGGGACACATCTCCTAATAATCTGATCAGAACAGAACTTCCATAAATGGGGGTCCTCCCAAACATAGGATTTAGCGTCGCTTTTCAACTTAGCTTTCCTAGCAGAAGAGAAACCAGATGGAAAATTACCTGTAACTAAGTAATTCACCATATCAGCATACCAGGGAAGGACTGCATGAATTCTGAAGAGTGTCTCATCGGGGAAATCTTCATTAAGAGGCAGGAGGTGTTCCTTTCTGACCAAGCGGCTCAGATGATCGGCTACCGGGTTCTGTGCTCCTCTCCTATCCTTGATTTTCACGTCGAAGTCCTGGAGGAGCAAAATCCATCGAAGCAGCCTTGGTTTCGAATCTTTCTTGGTCATCAGGTACCGAACAGCTACATGGTCAGAGAAAACAGTTACTTGAGAACCAATAATGTAAGGACGAAACTTATCTAGCGCAAATACAATAGAAAGAAGTTTTTTTTCTGTTGTCGTATAATTGCACTGCGCTGGATTGAGCGTCCTGGAGGCATAATAAATGACACGACTCTTGTTCTCGATCCTCTGACCAAGCACTGCTCCCAAGGCATAGTTGCTGGCGTCGCACATTATCTTGAAAGGCAAGTCCCACTGGGGTGGGTGTATGATGGGTGCGCTCGTCAAATTATCCTTCAGCAGATCGAAGGCTTTTCTACACTCCCCAAAATCGAACATGACATCCTTCTGAAGGAGGTACGTCATTGGCATGGAAACCTTGAAGGAGTCCTTGATAAACCTGCGATAAAATCCTGCATGGCTAAGAAAAGACCGAACCTCCCTAACATTCGTTGGGTAAGGCAGATTAGAGATAACATCTATTTTAGCCTTACCTACCTCTATACCCTTAGCAGAAACCACATGACCTAAAACGATTCCTTGACTAGCCATAAAATGACATTTTTCAAAATTCAGAACAAGGTTCGTTTCAATACACCGTTTCAGAACATGCGATAAATTAGTTAAACAATCATCGAAGGAATTGCCATATACTGTAAAATCATCCATGAACACTTCAATGCATTTTTCTACAAACTCAGAAAAAAATACTCATCACGCATCGTTGAAATGTACCGGGTGTGTTACAAAGCCCAAAAGGCATCCTTCTAAATGCAAATGTGCCAAAAGGGCACGTGAACGTTGTTTTCTCTTGGTCTTCTTTTGCTATGGGGATTTGGTAGAAGCAAGAGAAACCATCGAGAAAACAAAAGAATGGCTTCCCAGCTAAACGCTCCACCATCTGATCGATAAAAGGAATGGGAAAATGGTCCTTCCTAGTGACCTCATTCAACTTCCTAAAGTTTATGCACATTCTCCATCCATTTTGAATTATTTTGGGCACTAATTCGTTTTTCTCATTCCTAACCACAGTTATGCCTGTTTTCTTAGGAACGACATGTATTGGACTGACCCACTTACTATCTAAGATAGGATAGATGCTACTTGCTTCGTGGAGTTTGAGGATCTCAGACACTACTACCTCCTTCATCGCTGGGTTGAGCCTCCTTTGGGGCTCTGTTGCGTGCTCAATGTGTAAAGATAAATATGCAAAAGGGTAGAGAGAGCACTTAGAACATGCAAGCATACATGGTCTCACAGCAAGTAGTAAGTATATTTCATTCGTTTTTTCCACAGAGACTCATTTTTAGCTATTCGCGAAGTGTGTTTGTTAAGAAAGATGGGATGAATTTGATGGGGTAAAATTGGTTTTTAATTATCTACTTTTTGCTGAATGTATAAAGGGATATAACATAAACAAATGCAAGTTAAAACTAGACTTAAAAGGCAAGAGATGGAATTAATAAACGAGAAAGAAAACAGCTAAACAGAATGAAAATCTGGCAGAATTGCGAGGACCGCAATGTTTCCGCAATTAAACAGCAACGAACGTGTGTAAATGGGTGGATTTAAGGGCTACTAATGACTATCCTATAGGCATTTTCTTACGATTCTCAAGCATTGGATCAACTCTCTATACATCAAACTCACTCTATCTCAAGTATCGTCCGATTCCATGCATTAGAGTCTTAAGTTTACTCGACTTCAAAGTAAGGACTTAAGCATCTTGTTTAGGCAGGAGTGTTTAGTTTGTACTAGGGAAACGCCTATTCCTAGGCCGTTTCCTGATTACCATGAAAGGCTAGCATGATTATATGACTCTGAACTCTTACTCCTTCCAGAGGTTAGGAGTTCTTTGGACAAAATGGATGGCCAATCGAAATTGCCCGTGGGATGAAGCTCACATACAATCAATGTTCGAGTGTTAATCTGCCTACTTGATTCACGTTTTTTAGCCTATAGTTCTGTCATTAGCATGCCCCTGAGTGACTTAGCTACTCATGGATATATAGAGAACAGAGATGGTAGATAAGATAGACATGCTTAGAAGGGAAATGTGCTTAAAACAGTAAGCCAAACCCGTAGCAGAAGATGGGAAATGAGAAATGCAGAAACGAACTTTGATTACTGAAATTGTTTGTTGAACAGATAAAAGCTGTAAAGTAAATAGCAACAAGACAGAAAGCAACGAAATAAAGTAATCTAGCTACTTAGGAAAAGAACAGCACGAAGCAGAATGTAAAACAGAAGAGAAAGACAGAAAAACAGTAAAGAGTTGCTGGAAAGCTTCGTGGCAGTCGCCTCGAATGAAGGGGATGAAAGATCAGCCTTGCTTGGATGAATCCAATCGAGAGAGAAGAAGAATCTTCTCTCCTTCCTATCAGATTATCGATTCCAACAGCTGAGACTCTCACTCCAACAGACGGCAAAGGAAAACAGATGGAAATGGTGGACTGCGAGAAGACTTCTGCGCTTCGAGTGATGATCAAACCTCAGACTTTGGCCCCCTTTTATAGTAGTTTGCAGGTGCGTTTGGGCCAAGGAGAACCATCAATCTTCAACGTCGTATATCAGAATGGATGGAGGAGAAAGAATGAATCCCTGAAATTACGGAAATTAACAGAAAAAGATCAGTCAACTTACGGTTTTCACTTGAATAATTGCGGCCTCAGCAATGTTTTCGCAATTCATTCGCAATGCTCATTTTTTCATTCTTTTCCTTCGGTTTTCAACCCTTTTTCTACCTATTGTGCATAAGTCCTAAATTAACTACCTTCTTCTAATTCTCATATTAAAGCATAGGTTTAGGCTAAATGCTAACAAAAACACCTAAATGTGTACATCTTCTTAAGCTAAATGGGTCCTAAATAAGTCACTTTCAGAGACTTAACAGGCTCTCGTGAAGGTTTCGCTCCATCCTCGAGCAGGATTCTGTGCATGCACGTCGCTGGACTTAGCCCATGTAAATCTGTTAATGTCCATCCAATTGCCAGCTTATGCTCTTTAAGAACTGCCATTAATTTCCCTTCCTGAGCCGGTATAAGGTTCTTCACTATTATGATCGGCAACGTCTCATCATCCCCCAAATATGCGTACTTCAGATGATCAGGCAAGTCTTTCAACTCCAATTTAGGTGCCTGCAAAGTATAAGGGAGCATCTTAGCATGATTTTGAACAATTTCCAAAGCAGAGACAGTTGCATCACAATGTTCAGTCATGGATGGTTCATGCAACTCAGATTCATAAACAAGCTCAGTTAAAAACAATGGGTCATCCCCATCCTTAACAGTCATGCATTCATCCTGAACTAGCAATTCAATTGTATCTATTTGACAAAGAGAGTGGACATTCTCATCATCCTCCAATTCATTAGACACATTAACCTCAACAACTTGTCCACGATACTCAACAGATAGAGTGCCTTTATCAACATTTATCTTAGTCTTAGCAGTTTTCATAAAGGGCCTACCTAATAAGATCGAAGCAGACGAAGAAGCAGAATTTCCATCCATTTTCAGAATATAAAATTCCACAGGAAAAATTAATCCATCAACTTTAACTAATACATCTTCCACTACTCCTAAAGGATGCACGAAAGACCTATCAGCAAGTTGTATAACAACACCAGTTTCTTGTATTTCTTTCAAATTCAGATCCTGATAAATGGAATGAGGCATGACACTAATGGAGGCTCCTAGGTCTAGCATAGCTCTTCTAATTTTCATACCTCCAATCGTGCAAGGGAGAGAAAATATACCTGGATCGTCGCATTTTTCTGGTAAGTTCTTTGTGATCAAAGCAGATACGTTCTTACTTACCACGACGCGTTCTTTCTCTTTTGTCTTCCTCTTGTTGGTGCATAATTCTTTCAGGAACTTAGCATACTTGGAAATTTGCTTGATGGCATCCAACAGAGGGATATTGATCTCTACCTTCCTGAATGTGTCTAGAAACTCCTCCTCGTAGTTCTCCTTAGGCGATCTTGCTAACCTGCTAGGAAAAGAAGCCTTAGGCACATAAACTCTAGTACATGTAGAATCGAAATTTACCTTTTTCCACCGTGGTTCGGGGTTTTCTATCTCTGGCTCGCTGTGGCCATGATCGACTTCCACCGGCGGGGTACTCGTGGGAAGCTCCTTCCCACTTCTCAGAGTGATGGCGCTAGCACTTTCTGCTTTCTGATTTTCCATCACTGTCAACCTGTTACTAACCTGAATCACTGCTTCGCTCAGAGTTTGAAACTGCTCTCGATTTTCCCTATGTTGTGATTCAAGTATTTCTTCCAAGGATCTACCTGAAACAGAAGGACGAGGCTGTAAATTATCTTTTAAAGAAAGAACAACATTACTTACCTCAAAAAGTTGGGCCTTAAGCTCATCCACATCCTTCTTCAGGCGAGCTTGTTCCTTATCTCCATCTCCACACCGCTCCAGGCTTCTAGCTATGTTAGAAATCAAAGCTCTAGCTTCTGCGGGTGTCTTGTCCATGAGCGAACCTCCGCTGGCGGCGTCTATCATTTGCTGGCCTTAGGGAAGCAAACCGTAGTAGAAGCTCTGAATGAGGGAATGTTCAGTTATTTGATGATTGGGGCAATCCTCACATAACCGGCCAAACCTCTCCCAGCACTCAAGGACGATTTCTTCCTTCTTTTGCTCGATTTTTTGTATCTTCCTTCTGAGGGCGACAGCCTTGGAAGCAGGAAAATACCTCTCTAGAAACGCCCCACGTAGCTCACTCCAAGTAGTGATGGACCCAGTCGATAGGTAATACATCCATTCTCTCGCCTTCTCCTTTAAAGTGAAAGGAAAGGCCCTAAAATTGAGCTGATCTTCAGTGACGTCGTCGTTCCTAAATGACGAACACACCATCTGAAATGCCTTGAGGTGTCTGATGGCATCTTCATCTGTGTTACCACAAAAAGAAGGTAGTAAGTTAATTAAACTAGCTTTAAGTTGTAATTTACCTGTAGCTACCTGTTACGTCTCCAAAAGTGCATAAATTAAGGACTTATTTACCATGGAATTGAGTAAACTCTTAAGCGTTTTTGTTAGAATTTAGTTTAATACGTACTTAAATATGAGAAATCAAGGAATGAAGCTAAATTAGGACTTATTTGTAGAAGGAACAAAAAAGAATCAAAACCGAAGTTAAAAGAGTTGAAATTGTGCATTGCAGGAACATTGCTGAAACATTGCTGTCTCCGCAATGTTTAAGCTGCGGATGTTAAGTTGTTCCAACCGTCCGCCGTTTTGTTGCGATCTTTCAGCCGCCCAAGTTCTCCCCTGCTGCCACGTGGAGGGTCGTCGTTCAGAATGGATGGCTCTCCTTGACTGAAGAGTACCTGCAAAGAGCTATAAAATGAGGTCAAGGGGGAAAGAGAACAACAAGCTTGGAAGCGTAGAACTCTCCATCTCAACGCAGTTTCTCTCCATTTTCTCTCCCGTTTGTTGGAGTGAAGGAATCAACTTTTGGCACCGATAATTCGAGAGGAAGATGTCTTTCTTCTCTTCTTGATTGGATTCATCCCCAAAAAAACGCTAACCTTCCCCTTCATCCGAGGCGCTTGCGGCGAGGAGTTCACACACACATTTACATCGCTTTCTACTGCTTTCTGTCTTCCATTTTCTCTACTGTTTGCTGTTATTTACTTCTGTTTGCTGTCTTTATTTCAATTCGTCTCCATTTGCTTAGTCTTTACTGTTTTACAGTCTTTGCACATTAAGCTTTGAATCTTACTTAATAGAAGAATCATTTACAACTTCGCAAGTTTCTTATCACTTTCTGTCTTTCCTTTGCTTCCATTTACGTACTGTTAATCATGCTCAAACAATCTAGTATTTCCACTTCGACATCATCCATGAGTAGCTAATCACCCAAGGGTCTGCTAATGATGAATCTATAGGTAGAAATACGTGAATTCAGCTTGTAGGATAACTTCGAATGCATTGAATGTATGTGTACTTCATTCCACGGGCAATTTCGATCGGCCATCCATTTTGTCTAAAGAACTCCTAACCTCTGGAAGGAGTAAGAGTTCAGAGTCGTCCATTCGTGCTAGTCTTTCATGGTAGCCAGAAAACGACCTAGGAATAGGCGTTTTCCTAGCATAATTCCTTAACTTGCTTATATAAATAGATGTTTAAGTCTTACTTGGATATGAGTGAACTAAAGGATCTAGTGCATGTAATCGAGAGATGCATGAGAATGAGTTAAATTGATGCATGATAAGTTGAGCTACTGCTGAATAATCGTATGAAAAAGCCTATAGAGGAGTCGTTAGTTGACCTTGTTTTCCCATCTCACCCTTAAAACGTTTCTAATTTAATTGCTAGATAATTGCTGTCTGCGCAATTCTATAGTTCTGTTTTTGCCTTAGCCATTTTTTCAGTATTTCACTTTTGCGATTTTATTGCTAGCAAATTGCTTTCTCCGCAATTCTTTTTCCTCTACTTTCAAGTTCATCTCTTTACTTGCTTTCGTTTATGCTTGCATATCTCGTAAATTCTTCATTAGTTAGGCACATTAATCTTCAATTCACCCCATTTAAGCCACCCTTTCTAATTTAGCATCTCACTTCGTTAGTAACTAAGAATAAATCTCTGTGGGAAATCGAATGAAAAAATACTTATTACTTGCTACAAGACCATGTATGCTTGCATGTTCTGAGTGCTCTCGCATCGCATTTTTATTTATACACTGAGCACGCAACAAGTTTTTGGCGCCGCTGCCGGGGATTTTGTTTAGTAAACACGAAGTTTGTTATTTTAGAAAAAAAAAACATTAATATCTATTGGAGCTAATCTTCTTTCATTTCTTTTACAGGTACCATTAAGCTAGATTATGAATGAGCATTCAAATAGCAACCTAGAGTTCAATCCTGAGCCTGAAAGACTTCTTAGGGCCAGAAACAAAGCTAAGAAACGTCTCTTTAAACAGCCACCTGTAACTCAAAACATTGCTGACTCCGCGGAGTCACCGCAATCCCAACCACCCGAAATGGATAGAGCAGCCCCAAACCAAGCACCTACCATTCGCAACCCCATCGAAATTGCGAATGATAATGATAGTGACATCCTTTCATACTTAGTTCCTATGCCTGGGGAGCTTAATCCGAGCATTATACGCCCTGAGATGACAGCTCTCTCATTTGAGTTAAAACCAGTCATGTTCCAAATGCTGTCCACTGTGGGACAATTCTTTGGAGTGGAAAACGAAGATCCCCACAATCATCTGAGAAATTTCCTAGGAGTCAGTGATACTTTTATCATCCCTGGAGTTTCCCAAGAAGCCTTCAGACTTTACCTCTTTCCCTACTCATTAAGAGATAAGGTCAAAACGTGGTTAAATTCCCTTCCCTCTAGATCGATTGTCAATTGGACAGATCTAGCTGAAAAATTCCTAGTCAAATACTTCCCACCTGATAGGAATTCCAACTTCCGTGATGATATTATCAAGTTCAAGCAAGCCGAAACGAATCATTACACGAAGCTTGGACAAGATTCAAAGATCTATTACTTAAATGTCCACACCATGACATTCCATGGTGTATCCAAATAGAAGTGTTTTTTAAAGGATGCAACCCCAGCACAAGGCAAGTGTTGAATTCTTCAGCTGGTGGTTCCATGCTTTCAAAGAGCTACAATGAAGCCTACGAGATTTTGGAGAAAATCTCGACTTCCCATTGTAGATGGTCAGACGATCCTGTAGAGCCTAGGAGAGCTCAAGACAAGGATGCACTTAGTGCAATGAGTAGCCAAATCAATGCCCTGACCAATCTAGTAAAACAAATGGCTCAAACTAATCTCCAACCAAGTGTCAACACCGCAGCAGCCGTTTCAATGGGCGCATCAACTAGTCAAGGTGAGACACTAATCTGTGGATTCTGTGGGGAAGGGCACTTGTATGATTTTTGCCCTGGGAATCCAGCCTCGGTTTGCTATGTTGGGAGTCAACAGCAGCCTAGGAACAACCCCTATTCTAACACCTATAATCTTGGTTGGAGGAACCACCCAAATCTTTCTTGGGGTGGGCAACAAAATACTAACCAAGCACAAAACCAACCAAGACGGAGTGGAACACCTGGTTTCACTCAACAAAATAACCCACCTATGTACCAAAAGCCATATAACCAACCCATAGGATCATCAGTAGAGAATTTGCTTAAAGAGTACATTGCAAAAAATGATGCAACCCTGCAAAGTGAGCAAGCAACCTTTAGGAGCTTAGAAAACCAAATAGGGCAGTTAGCCAACGAACTAAAAAATAGGCCCCAAGGTAGATTTCCTGCAGACACTGAAATACCAAGAAGGGATGGAAAAGAACAAGTTCAAGCAATTGAACTTCGTAGTGGAAGACCGTTGGTGATCAACAACAGAGAAGCCCCAAAGCGAGTAGAGATTGAAGAGTCTAGTGCTCCACTAGATTCTCTGCCCAACCATGATCAATCACCACCAAGCACAACAAGGGTGAGGCTGGAACCTTTCATAGAGGAACCAGAAGAAATCCCAAGGCCTCCACCTGTCATTAGGCGAACTGAATTGCCTACATATGTGCCACCACCTCCATTCCCTAGGCGGTTGAAAAATAAACAAGAACAGGAAGTGCACTTTAATAAGTTTTTAGAAATTTTAAAACAAGTGCATGTTAATATCCCATTTGTGGAAGTTTTGCAATCTATGCCTTCTTATGTTAAATTCTTGAAAGATAATTACTAACAAGAAAATCATTGGTGAATTTGAAACAGTGAATCTCACTGAGGAGTGCAGTGGTATACTCCAAAACAAACTGCCAAAGAAGGAGAAGGATCCTGGGTCCTTCACCTTACCAGTCGAGTTGGGAGGCAAGCACGTGGGCAGAGCTCTGTGTGATCTGGGAGCCAGCATCAATCTCATGCGCTTGTCTCTATTTCGTCAACTTGGAATAGGAGAAGCACGACCTACTACTATCACCTTGCAGCTTGCAGACAGATCCATAGCATACCCTGAGGGTAAAATTGAGGATATACTTGTCAAGGTTGACAAATTCATCTTTCTTGCAGACTTCATCATTCTGGATTATGAGGCAGACAAGGAGGTACCAATCTTATTGGGCAGACCATTTCTAGCCACAGGTAGGGCTTTAATCGATGTCCAAAAAGGTGAGCTCACCATGAGGGTAAATGATGAGGAGGTTAAATTCAGTGTATTTAAAGCTCTAAGGTATCCCTCTGATTCTGAATCCTGTGCAAATGTAGATGTAGTAGATGTAGTAGATTCCCTTATGGAAGAACAACTTGAGCATGAACTGTTAATTAAGCATGCTACTGACTATGTACAAGTAGATATAGATGACTTAAACATTTCTGAATTGATGGATATACATGTAGACAACCCTCAGCATGTTTGTATGACTAATAAATTGTCTGGGAGAACCTCCAACCCTTTGAAACCATCAATTGAACATCCACCTCTATTAGAATTAAAATCATTGCCTGATCATCTTAGTATGCATATCTAGGAGAGGAAGATACTTTGTCTGTTATCATTTCGTCCAAACTGAGTAAACAACATGAAATTGCGCTAATATCGCTGCTTAAGCAACATATAAAAGCTATTGCATGGACGATTGCTGATATAAGAGGTATTAGTCCTTCCTATTGCATGCATAAAATATTGTTGGAAGAGGAACATACACCTAGGGTAGATCACCAACGTAGGTTGAACCCCTCCATGAAGAAGGTAGTTAAAAAATAAATTATCAAATGGTTAGATGCAGGTGTAATTTTTCCCATAGCCAATAGTCAATGGGTGAGTCTGATTCAATGTGTGCCTAAGAAGGGTGGAATGACTGTAATAGTTAATGAGAATAACGAACTAATTCCAACTAGAACTGTTACAGGATGGAGAGTCTGTATGGACTACATAAAACTTAATAAAGAAACAAAAAAAGATCACTTTCCTTTACCGTTTATAGATCAGATGTTAGATAGAATAGTTGGCCGAGCCTATTACTGCTTTTTAGTTGGTTATTCTGGATATAACCAAATTACCATAGACCCTGTGGATCAAGAGAAAACAACATTTACATGTCCCTTTGGAACATTTGCTTTTCGCAGAATGCCATTTGGCTTATGCAATGCACCAGCAACATTCCAAAGGTGCATGTTGGCCATTTTCTCTGACTTAGATGAGTCCATGATAGAAATATTTATGGATGACTTCTCAGTCTTTGGTGATTCTATTAATAATTGCTTAGAAAACTTAGGACAAGTCCTAACTAGGTGTGAGGAGACCAACCTAGTTCTAAATTGGGAGAAATGCCACTTTATGGTGGAAGAAGGAATAGTCTTAGGTCATAGAGTATCTAGAGCAGGAGTGGAGGTCGATAGGGCCAAAATAGAAATAATAGAGAAGCTAGTGGAACCTCAAAATGTAAAAGCTATTAGAAGTTTCCTAGGTCATGCAGGTTTTTATAGGAGATTCATTAAAAACTTTTCAAAAATCTCTAAACCTTTGTGTGAGCTTCTAGAGCTTAATAAACCATTTGTCTTCTCAAAAGAATGTTTCCTAGCATGGACAACACTTAAGGAAGCCTTAGGCAAAGCACCAATTATAGTAGGTCCAAACTGGGATTTACCGTTTGAAATGATGTGTGATGCTAGTGACTATGCAGTAGGGGTTATGCTAGGACAAAAAATAGATAAACTAACACATCCTGTATATTATGCAAGTAAGACTTTAAATGAAGCACAATGTAATTACACGACCACGGAGAAGGAAATATAATGTTAGCTGTAGTGTTTGCCTGTGAAAAGTTTAGGAATTACATTGTAGGCACTAGAACAATTGTGTACACTGATCACTCTGCAGTAAAATATCTAATGAGGAAGGTTGATGCTAAGCCAAGGTTGATTAGATGGGTATTATTGTTGCAAGAGTTTGACTTAGACATTAGAGATAAAAAAAGGATGCGAAAATGTAGTTGCTGACCATTTATCTAGATTGCGAAGTAATTGGGAAAAAATTGCTGAGCCAACAATTTTTGATGCCTTTGTTGATGAACATGTCTTTGTGTTAGCACATCGTGATAACGATGAGGAACCCTGGTTTGCGGATATTGCTAACTTTTTTGCCTCGCAGGTACTACCAACTTTCAAAGGGGGGCAAGAAAAGAAGAGGTTCCTACACAAAGCTAGGAAGTTCATCTAGGACGATCCTACACATTACAAGACTTGTGCGGATGGATTGCTGAGGAAGTGTGTATCAGCTGCTGAGGCAAAGTCAGTGTTACAGCACTGTCACACATCTTCTTACGGTGGACATTTTGGTGGTCAAAGGACGGCTGCAAAGGTGTTCCAAAGTGGCTACTACTGGCCCACGATCTTCAAGGATGCCCACGACCACGCACACAGCTGCAATGAGTGTCAAAGGACAGGTAACCTCAGTAGGAAGGATGAGATGCCTCTCACCTATATCTTAGAGTTGGAACTCTTCGATGTATGGGGCATTGACTTCATGGGACCATTCCCTCCATCTGTAGGTAATCTCTATATATTGGTAGTTGTAGATTACGTTTCTAAATGGGTAGAAGCCATTGCATGTCCCTCGAATGATGCCAAGACAGTCATTAAGTTTCTAAATAGGCATATTTTTACAAGATTTGGTACACCACGTGCAATAATAAGTGATGAGGGAACCCACTTTATAAATAAAGCTATGGAAAAGGTACTAGCTAAATACAATGTTAGACATAGAGTAGCAACCCCTTATCACCCACACTCAAATGGACAAGCTGAAATATCCAATAGGGAGATCAAAAATATACTTGAAAAAGTGGTTAAACCTAATAGAAATGACTGGTCTTTTAAGTTAGACGATGCACTTTGGGCGTATAGGACTGCATATAAAACACCCTTAGGTATGTCTCCTTATAGGCTAGTGTATGGAAAAGCATGTCATCTTCCCTTCGAATTAGAAATCAAAGCCTTTTGGGGCCTTAAAAGAACTGAATTATTGCGTGACCGATGCTGAAACATTGCGGTCTCTGCAATTACATGAGTTAGATGAACTAATACATATATCCTACGAAAATGCTAAAATGTATAAAGAAAAAACTAAGATTTGGCATGATAGTAGACTTAGGTTCAAGGACTTTAAAAAGGGGCAGCATGTCTTATTATTCAACTCACGGTTAAGGTTATTTCCAGGCAAACTTAAGTCTAGATGGTCAGGTCCTTTTGTAATTACTAACGTTTTTGTTCATGGTGCTATTGAGATTCGGAACCTACACCAAGGACAAGCATTCATGGTAAATGGTGCGAGGTTGAAGCATTACTATGAGGAAGGAGATGTACAGACACTCTCGGCCTTCCTCCTATCTGAAGCCTAAGGATCGAATCAAGAGGGGATGAGTGGCTACTGAGCTCATCCATTAGAAGGCTATGCCTTAGGATTTTTCTTTAAGTATTTTTAGATTGTGTTTTGTTTGTTTATTTTTGGTTTTAATTACGGATTTTTGTTTTGATTAAAAGGATATTAATGGGAGATCTTTAAGAAGCAATAAGGGAGATGAATCGAGGGGAGAAGATCCACGAAGAAGATCTGGCAAAATCAGAGATTTGGTTGCTAAATCTTGCAACTCAAATCAAGAAAATCCTAACGGCTATGCGGATTAATTGCGGAGGATTTGCGGAGTACTGATAACTCCATTTTGGAGCAATTAAATACTTCCTAAGTATAGCTAAAGTCCGCATTTAAATGTTTAATTTATCTCGTTTGTAGGAGAAGCGCGGCAAAGAGCTCGTGCGTCCAGTGGACCCGTTTCGGAGCTAAAAGTGGAGTTTTAACGCCCCGGGAGTGCATCGGGAAAGGGCAAGGCGATCCAAGAAGAAGCAGACCAACAATTGCCTTGGAGAGGAAATTTTTCCATCCCCAAACCCGAGAGCTATCGTCGAGACGCTAGCTCGACGCTGCCGAAGCGTCGAGACCCTGCTGCGGCGTCGAGACGCTCCGGAGGAGGCGCACGCAAGAAGTTATCGGGCCAGCGTCGAGACACTGCCCTAGCGTCTCGACGCCATCGCGAGGCGCGCGCTGATCACTTAGGGCGTAGCGTCGCGACGCTGCCCTAGCGTCTCGACGCTACGACGATTTAAAGAAGCTGTAGGACGATTTTTGCAGCAACTTCTTCACCCATTTTTAGAACTCCATCTTCTTCCTCTTGGCTTTTCTCTATTTTTCATCATAGCTCCGCCATTTGTGGCATGTTTTGGAGCCTTTAAGTTGTATTAGTTCAAAGACGACTTCCATGGCTTCCCTTGGAGCGGTGATGACAACTCGTTCCATGGACGGCTAAGGTAAGGGTGAACGGTTTGGGATACATTTGAGGGATTTTTGTTAGACTCTTTTGGCTTTGATAATCCATGCTTAGTTTATAAATTGGTGGTTGTTTTGTATGCATTTATCATTCTTGCTTAACCTTATGCATATGTTAGATTTTGCCGATTGACACTCGCATTTTCTAGCATTTTGTGAATGTTAAAGAGTAGCGATGCCGTGCCTCTCACTATTCGACTAAGTAACACAGATTGATAAAACTAAACCGGAGTATCGAGTCATGCATGATAGTTGTTGGTTGCATACAGCGTTGGCGGGCAACCAATTAGCAATTAGATTACGTGATCGAATGTCTGTCGCGGTTCGCTAGTGACTATCTAGAATAAATTTGGGGCTGATCACCTTAATGCAATTTTACATAATGTTTAATTAGAACTGTGTGGTGTGATTAATTTCTATGGAGCCGGTTACTTTGGGGCTTCTCGGGTAACCGACCTTGTGTACTACAAACTGCTTGCCTTGAATTTGTGTTAAATGATAAGCTGAAGATGTCTAACGAATCAATCCCGAAAATCCCCAAACCGTGCACGCGTCTCTCTCTTTTTTTATTCTTCCGTTAGCATTTAATTGCTTACTTTACATGTTTAAAAATCTCCCCGTTACAAAAAAACCCAATCAATTAATTAATTTCAATTTTAATTTAATTTCGGTCATAACTTCTCCTTGGATCGACCCTGTTACCACTGGCTGCAAAGCTATTGATAATAGGCTTATAAATTGTATTTTGGCGAGTCTCGACAACTCGAATTTAGGGAGGATATTCAAAATCTGTCCCACCAAGTACGCAACAGAAAATAGCCGTTGGAGAGTACTTGAGTACAAAAAGTCGTCGTTGGGGGATCCCTGCCCTCTCCGTTTTCTCAAACCGTTGGAGCTTCAAAACGCAGACTTCTCTTTCCTCTATATCTCCCACACTCAGACCTCAAAGAAACAGCAATGGTGTCAACACGAGCAGATCGATCCACACCCAAGAAAGCGTCGCCTGACGCAGAAGAAGCTGTGAGGGAGGCGTTGCTTTCTTTAGCAGACGCCGACACTGCGCAACCCTCACGGCCTCTGAAGCTACCTGTGCGAAGAAAGAAATGAAGGTGGCGACTGAGGTACCTGCTGGCCCTTCTGATCCGGTTGGAACACCCAAGAAAAGGAAGTGGAGAATCGCGATGGATGACTCACCGATCTGGGAGAAAAAGACTCCCAGCGAGGAGAGCCGAGGGAGTGGTCGCCCATCATTTGAGACGGCCAGGCAGAGCCCCGAACATTCTCCACAGACGCCGGAGCCTGAAGATCCACCTGAAGAGCACCAAGATTCGGTGCCAAGCGACGAGCCGGCGGAGGAAGAAGAGGTGTTTTCCCCCTTAAGGGATGTCAGTCTTGACAGCCCTGTGGAGGGGGGAAGCAAGGACTCCATGGACGAGACACTGGAGGATTGTCTCCGGCAGATAACCACCAAGGCACGGCTCAAGAAGAAGGCCCCAGTGATTGTCAAGAGCAAGCGGCTGAAGTCGTCCAAACGAGCCAAGAAGAAGAAGGTTGGAGTTGAACCTTCTTTAAAGAAAATGAAGATTGAGGCCTCTGAGTCGGCCAAAGCAAAAGAGAAGGGGAAAAGGAAGATGTACCCAGAGGACGAACCTCAAGCTGCGAGGTACGTCTCCCAGGAAGCAGAGGCCAAGGGCCTCGAATTGATGAAGAAGGAACTCCTCCACAAGCGAGGATTTCTTGAAGCATTGGCGGACCTGCCGCAAATTTTGCGCGCAGGAATCATCAACCATGGCTGGGAGGAACTCTACAGGCCTCCAATCCCAGCATATCCTGATATGGTGTACGATTTCTACGCCAATCTCACACACCCTGAAGCGTGCCTATCAACAGTGAGGGGGTAGAAATTGACTTCTCTGCCAACGCCATCAATGAGGCATATGCTCTCAAGGGGCATACACATTCTGAGTATGCCAAGATCGTCGACTCGCCATCTGAGGCAGTCTTAGAAGAGGCCTTGCACACAATCGGCAAACCTAAGGCAGCCTGGGCGGTCTCACGGAATGGGAAGCACACCCTGATGAGTGCAACCCTTAGAGACAAGGCAGCAGTCTGGTTCTCTCTTGTGCGCAGACGCATCTCCCCCATGATGCACGAAACGACTATCAACCAGGGGCGATCGTTGCTGCTCTATGCCATCATGCGGGGACTCACCATTGATGTTGGTGAAGTCATTGCCGCCTCCATCTTTTTTTCTGCTCATGCAAAGGTAAGGGCCAATTATTTTTCCCAAACACTATAACTAAACTGTGCTTACGTGCAGGTGTGCATATTGCGAGGGATGAGAGGCAATTGGCTTACACAGGCCATCTGGAGCTGCCCACAATCTTAAGGATGAGAAGACAGGGCAATATGGAATTTGAGATGGACGGCCTGGCTGCTGCACAGTCACTATCCATGGCATGCCTGATGGACCTGCAGCACAAGATGGCTCAATGGGCTGAGTATGCGCAAGCAAGGCATCAAGAGGTGGCTGAGCAGCTGGGTTGTATATTCCCCACCTTCCTTGTTGGTCTGCTGAGGCCTTGGGCGCCTCCAAAGGAGAGGAGAGACGAGGACAAGGATGATTGAATGTCAGCCTGACGGCATTCGAGGGAGTATCTCTGATCCCTCTTAAGAAAAAAAAAACCTGCTTTTCTGAGAACTGTTACCCCATTTTTAATCCAATCAATGATCTGTTTTAATTGTTAATTTGTGTGTTTAGAGTAGTTTAGATTAGATTGATGTCCTCTGCGTAGTTAGCTTACATAGTTTTGTTGTTTTATGTAGTTGTTGATGTCTGAATATAGCATGCTAGGAGCCTTGATCACAGCCAAATTTAATCTGTAGGATTAATTGCGGATTCCTTGCGGTGTCCGCAATGTTTTGTTAGTTTTCGCATGCTGTTCAATGAGTTTTTGATGGGTTGTTTCTGTTTAAATTTCGATATCTTGCTGCTTTACTGACTTCACTGTGTAAGCTATCTGCTGAGCATGCTGGATGAGTGTCATAGTACACATTTGTTCGTTTAATTTAGCTTCCTTTATTGCTCAGCATGCACCTCTATAAGCCCTTACCATGTTGTTTTTACAAACTTCTGCATCTGAGTTATCTGTTCTGCGAAGGTCATTTTATGCCTAGGAGTTTTAAGTTCTACTTGTTTTCCCTTAGACTAGATGCTTCTAGGACAAGTTTGGGGGTGTGCCACCTCAGACTCTCATTGGGGACAATGAGAAGTTCAAGTTTGGGGGAGGCAGCCTCTAGGCCTAGGAACATTCCTCTCTCCCTCTTTAAACATAAGCATTCTTCTTCTTTGAAAAAAAATGAAAAGAAAAAAAATTTGAAAGAATAAAGAGTAGTGTCTTTCTTGAGGATGTTGAGTAATCAGGGCCATTTGTGTAACCCACAAGTGGCACTGCATAAAAAGGCAAACCATAAGGAGAGACTCTACCAGAAAAAGAAAAGGAAAAGGAAACACCAAAGAAGAAGAATGTATGCCTTCAAGTTATAGCCTAAGTGCTTAGGTGTCCTGTATGAATGAACTCTGATCCTTAGTTTGCTAAGCACAGAGTTGTAGCTTGAAGGTATGTTAGGGGAGATGAGTGTATATCCAATGTAGTGATGCCAGGGTTTAGGTTGTTCTATGAAATGCACTACTGTTATTCGTATGTACTAAGACTGGCAGGACTCTAAGGAATCCTAGGTAGCTTAAAAGAAAAACATTAGAAGCATGTACTGAGTCTGGGATAAAACTAGGAAGAATTTGAAAACTTAGGGATAGCTGCACAATGTACCTAATGACATAGGCAGATAAATCAGTTGTAGGAAATTTATAAAAGGCAATAGGTTTTAAAGGCAAGAGAAACCAGAATAAGCAAAACGTGGAGTTAATTGAACTTAGAAGAGTGTCACAGGACAGTCATGCCTTGGATAGTAAGCTTAAGAAAGTCCGCAAGTAGTCAGATAGAGTAATAGCAGCCCAAATAAGCCCTTATATTGCTCGAGGACGAGCAATAACTTAAGTTTGGGGTTGTGTTACGTCTCCAAAAGTGCATAAATTAGGGACTTATTTACCATGGAATTGAGTAAACTCTTAAGCGTTTTTGTTAGAATTTAGTATAATACGTACTTAAATATGAGAAATCAAGGAATGAAGCTAAATTAGGACTTATTTGTAAAAGGAACAAAAAAGAATCAAAAACGAAGTTAAAAGAGTTGAAATTGTGCATTGCAGGAACATTGCTGAAACATTGCTGTCTCCGCAATGTTTAAGCTGCGGATGTTAAGTTGTTCCAACCGTCCGCCGTTTTGTTACGATCTTTCAGCCGCCCAAGTTCTCCCCTGCTGCCACGTGGAGGGTCGTCGTTCAGAATGGATGGCTCTCCTTGACTGAAGAGTACCTGCAAAGAGCTATAAAAGGAGGTCAAGGGGGAAAGAGAACAACAAGCTTGGAAGCGTAGAACTCTCCATCTCAACGCAGTTTCTCTCCATTTTCTATCCCGTTTGTTGGAGTGAAGGAATCATCTTTTGGCACCGATAATTTGAGAGGAAGAAGTTCTTCTCTTCTGATTGGATTCATCCCCAAAAAAATGCTAACCTTCCCCTTCATCCGAGGCGCTTGCGGCGAGGAGTTCACGCACACATTTACATCGCTTTCTACTGCTTTCTGTCTTCCATTTTCTCTACTGTTTGCTGTTATTTACTTCTGTTTGCTGTCATTATTTCCATTCGTCTCCATTTACTTAGTCTTTACTGTTTTACAGTCTTTGCACATTAAGCTTTGAATCTTACTTAATAGAGGAATCATTTACAACTTCGCAAGTTTCTTATCACTTTCTGTCTTTCCTTTGCTTCCATTTACGTATTGTTAATCATGCTTAAACAATCTAGTATTTCCACTTCCACATCATCCATGAGTAGCTAATCACCCAAGGGTCTGCTAATGATGAATCTATAGGTAGAAATACGTGAATTCAGCTTGTAGGATAGCTTCGAATGCATTGAATGTATGTGTACTTCATTCCACGGGCAATTTCGATCGGCCATCCATTTTGTCTAAAGAACTCCTAACCTCCGGAAGGAGTAAGAGTTCAGAGTCGTCCATTCATGCTAGCCTTTCATGGTAGCCAGAAAATGACCTAGGAATAGGCGTTTTCCTAGCACAATTCCTTAACTTGCTTATATAAATAGATGCTTAAGTCTTACTTGGATATGAGTGAACTAAAGGATCTAGTGCATGTAATCGAGAGATGCATGAGAATGAGTTAAATTGATGCATGATAAGTTGAGCTACTGCTGAATAATCGTATGAAAAAGCCTATAGAGGAGTCGTTAGTTGACCTTGTTTCCCCATCTCACCCTTAAAACGTTGCTAATTTAATTGCTAGATAATTTTTGTCTGCGCAATTCTATAGTTCTGTTTTTGCCTTAGCCATTTTTCTAGTATTTCACTTTTGCGATTTTATTGCTAGCAAATTGTTTTCTCCGCAATTCTTTTTCCTCTACTTTCAAGTTCATCTCTTTACTTGCTTCCGTTTATGCTTGCATATCTCGTATATTCTTCATTAGTTAGGCACATTAATCTTCAATTCACCCCATTTAAGCCACCCTTTCTAATTTAGCATCTCACTTCGTTAGTAACTAAGAATAAATCTCTGTGGGAAATCGAATGAAAAAATACTTATTACTTGTTACAAGACCATGTATGCTTGCATGTTCTGAGTGCTCTCGCATCGCATTTTTATTTATACACTGAGCACGCAACACTACCGGATACAGTATACTCGATGAGTTCCGGCCTAGTTCAGATGATGCAAGTTGCCTCAAGGTTCTTTGTTGCTCATAATTACCCCCGACCTCCATTTCTGCGCTTCTCTTGGATTTTCAAAGAATAACTGCGCTCAAAGACTCAAACAAAACGGGTAAAATAATACAAGAAAATTAAACTGTACAAACAAAAGTAAAGGAAAAAATTAAAACAAACCAAATTAAACTCAATCAAACCAAATTAAATCTAATTCCCCGGCAACGGCGCCAATTTTTGGTAGATAAGAACTTTTTGAATGTTCACCTAAATTCAAGCTGTCGAGGCTTGCCAAAATAATATTTATAAACCCGAATCCACCGATTTGCAGCTTAATGGTAACGGGGTCGATCCACGGAGAATTATGTTAAATTCAAATTTGACTAAATTTAAGTTGCTAGTGATAAAAAGAGGGTAATTTGGTTTGTTGAAAGGGAGCTCCAAACATGCAAATGCTAACCAAAATTAAACCGCGAAGTGACAAATTAAACGAGCGTGCTTAACTTCGAGTAATGGGCTTGATCGCTATGGACATTCAGTTCATCGATAACAAATAATTAGCTAACATGCTTCAGCAAACAATTAATTTGGCTAATTTCTAACTCAAACAACCCAAAGACATAATTAAAAAAGTGCAATTATAATTATACTTGGCCAATAATCAATTCAAGGTAGTTAATCTTGAATTGACCAAAGGCCAGTAACGGGAACATTGTGACGGATTAATCCTAAGACTAACCCGGTTTCTCTCTCGCCCAATGCCTAACATGAAAACGTTAACTAATTCATTCCCCCAACTGTCACTTGGGCTTGAATTACCTAGCCATGCTTAAACTCTTGTTACTTAGCGATAAAGGCAATTATACGTCCTAATCTTTAGCGTTCTATCATGCATAGGAATTAGGGAGTCAAACCTAACTAGGCTATACATGCTAGAATTGAAGAAGAACAAAGGAAAGAGATGCAAGAAGTTCTAATTAGCTAAACATACACAAGAAGGCAAATCTCCCCTTCAATCCATAGTTTTACAATCTCAAGCTCAAAATTAAACACTAACCTTGTTTAGCCTTCCATGGAGGATGAATAAATCCAACACTCCATGGAAAGACTTAGTAGCATACAAGAAGAGGAAGAAAAATGGCCAAAAATGGTGGAGAAACCGCAAACTCGAGGCCGAAATCCGTGGAGAAAATAAGCCAAAAATCGGACTTTAGGCTCTTTAAGTCGTCGGAGCGTCGAGACACTAGGCCAGCGTCTCGACGCTACGCCCTAAAATTGCAGCGTGCGTTCGGAGCGTTGAGCAGCGTTGAGCGTGCGCGTTCGACGCTGGCTCTCGGGAATTTCCTGAAACTTTGTCGGGACGGCCTCGAGACGCTAGGCCAGCGTCTCGACGCTGAGCAGCGTTGAGCCAACGTCTCGATGCTGTTGCTCAACGCTTGCTCTCGGGTTTGGAGGCCAAAAATTGCCTTTTCATGGCACTTTTTGCCATGTCTTCATACTTCAAGCTCCCTCATTCCCAATGCATCCATGAAGCTCTAATACGTCGATTTTAGTCTCGAAACACGTCCTCAGACTCCCCGAGATCTCGACCATGAGTTCACCTACAAAAAGGCATTTTAATCAATATTAATCATGGTTCTAGCCAATATAAGGGACATAATAATAGTTCTATTTTGGAGCTATCAATTAAGAATGAAACTTGTTAGGTTCGTTTGAGATTAAAATAACACTTGGTAACTTTGTAGGCACTTGCTAGGTTCGTTTGAGGTTAAGAATGATACTTGGTAACTTTTTAGGCACTTTTAGACTATTTTGCACTTTTAAAATCACTTTAGACACTTTTAGGTTCGTTTGAGATTAAGAATGACACTTGTTAACTTTTTAGGCAGTTGTTAGGTTCGTTTGAGATTAAAATAACTTTGTAGGCACTTGCTAGGTTCGTTTGAGGTCAAGAATGATACTTGGTAACTTTTTAGTCACTTTTAGACTATTTTGCACTTTTAAAATCACTTTAGACACTTTTTAGGTTCGTTTGAGATTAAGAACGACACTTGTTAACTTTTAAGGCACTTGTTAGGTTCGTTTGAGATTAAAATAACTTTGTAGGCACTTGCTAGGTTCGTTTGAGGTCAAGAATGATACTTGGTAACTTTTTAGGCACATGTTAGGTTCGTTTGAGATTAAAATAACTTTGTAAGCACTTGCTAGGTTCGTTTGAGATTAAGAATGATACTTGGTAACTTTGTAGGCACTTTTAGACTATTTTTCACTTTTAGAATCACTTTAGACACTTTTTAAGTTCGTTTGAGATTAAGAATGACACTTGTTAACTTTTTAGGCACTTGTTAGGTTCGTTTGAGATTAAAATAACACTTGGTAACTTTGTAGGCACTTGCTAGGTTCGTTTTAGGACTTGTTAAGTTGATTGATGTTCAAAATGACTTATACACATTTTGTTGTATTTCCTTTTTTATTTTGTACTCTTATTGTTTACGTGTATTTCTTGTTCTTCTTTCGATGTAAGAAGTTATTGTGTCTTCTTGAATATTTACTACAGGAACTACAAAGCGAAGTCAAGATATTTTCTTCAAGCTAGAAGCCATATGACAACCAATGATAGGCTTTTTGGTTAGATTATATGTACTCTAATTCTTTACGTGTATTTCACCATCTTAATTATGCAACATTTTAGTATTAATGATGCAACAATTGATAGACATTATTGTAGTTCACCATCTTAATTATGCAACATTTTAGTATTAATGATGCAACAATTGATAGACATTATTGTAGTTAGTTTCAATATTGTATGCATATGAATTAGTTTATGTAAAAGTTGATGAACTTTGGTATTTGAATGATATATTGAAATATAGATCTTATTTCAATGATATTTCATTGTGTCAAACTTAGAGTTATTTATTTTGCTTTGTATTCACAGGTATGTATATCGATATGTATATTTATATTTGTAATTTTCATTATTATTATTATTAAATAATAATAATAATAATAATAATGACAATTACAAATATAAATATAAATATATTTATATTTTAGACAAAAAAAAATTGTCATAAAAACATAATTTTTGACAAAAAAATCATGTCATTGAATTCATTTTGTTGACTCAACCTATTAGTGACAGTAAATATAAGTCATCAAAGCGTACAAAATTTACTGTCATCAACTCGGATTAGTTGACAAATTTTATTATCATCAATTTAGATTAGATGACAAATATTTCATATCATCAATTGCGATTAGATGACAAAAATTGCATGTCGTCAATTGCGATTAGATGACAAAATATGATATGGGTGGTCATTCAGTGACAATGTTTAAGTGTCATAAAATAACGTCTCTTGACATAAAATAATTTTCATTAATCGTATTATGAAGACAGAAAAAACTGTCACGAAACCATAAATGTGGACAGTTTTCGGTTTATGTCATCTATAAAGTAAAGAAGGCAGGGGCTATAACGACTGAAAAAAATTGTCATCTAAAGTCCTGATGACAGTTTTTATTTGTCATCATAGCCCCGATTTCTAGTAGTGTGTGGTGGTCACATGGAAAGCCTCGTAGTACTTCATGCTGATTAAGTTTACTAAGTCTCTCATGGCTAAAGTGTTTGAGAGACACCTAGAAGAGTCGAGGGCTCCGAGTTGCTAGAGAGGACAGTGGGAGAAAACTTCATGATATATGATATATTAGTTTTCTCCACCTAACATGTACACCACGGACGTTTAAGTCCAAGTGGGAGTTTGTTGGGTTTTATGTCCTAAAACTCGTGGTTTGTAAACAGTTATGTATGTAAGTAATCTATTTAGAATTAAGAGTTATTAGTTTTATTCAGTAAAAGAGTTTACTAGAATAAAGTGAAACGTGTTTAGGTTATCCTATACCAATGACCAACACCCATGGCGAAGGATGAGTACTTGAGCTTCATGTATGACATGAATGTGGATCAGGCTCAAGTAGACAGTCAAAACGGTCTATAGTATATGGATAAGGTTGGGTACCTTATTCTGGTAACACTATTGGATGCGGCCCATTTTGTATTGTACAAAACAATGTGATCTGAGTCGTTTCACATCGAGATGTGCGAGCGGGGGCATCCTACGCGATGAGTTTGCGTAAGACTGAACCACGAAAAAGTCGCTCTCTCTTTATAACGTCGTTTACTGAAAAGATCGACTATTTCAAACTGATGGCCTAGGTAACTCGATCTTAATCCTGAGCTTACTATGAACTTCTGCTTATAAGACAGTGTCCTTAGACTTGTAAGGGTGAGAGTGGCAGAAATGTCCGCTCAATAAGCCTACCATCTCAAGGATAAAGTCCAATAGGTAGTTGGAGACATAGTGTAGTAAGATAGAGTTCACTCCTGACCCGCTCTTCAGGGTTAGTAGATAGGTTGTTCCCTTAATAGCTGACTCCGGGCCTTGAACAATAGGCGCCTACCCTCTCCTCGTTAGAGAGGGTTCCTGATCTGTTGGTTGGACCACTGATCAATTGTTCATTAGAGGTGTCAGTGGTACTTAAGGAACAAAATGTAATGTAGGGGTTAAACGGTATAAATGACCGGCTGCGATTACGAACAACCTGTGAAGGGTCGACTTGCCCATGACGGTTATATCAAGAGGACATAATATATCTACAGTGACGAGAGTGCAACCCTCGGACTATAGTGGAGTCTTCGGGGGTTAACGAAAGTTTATTGATTCGAGTTAAAAGAGTTTTAACCGAATAATCTCGTATCGTTGGAGCTCATGATCTGTAGGTCCTTTAGGTTCTCCTAGCTAGCTCGGATAACGTCGTGCAACAATATAAAAAAAAGAAAAAGAAAAAGAATTTGAATTGTTCAAATTCGGTTTTTGGAAGGATGATGGACATATTTAAATATGATTTAAATATAGGAATGGTCTAAAACATGAATACGATTCATGTGCAAAAAGTCGGTTTTCGGAAAATCGGGTTTAGCCATATTATTTAATTAATATTTGATATTGAATTAAATAATATTAATTAATTAATATATATATATATATATATATATTTATTATTATTTTATAAAACTAATTCTCAATTAATTTTAAATAATAATAAATATTTTATTAATTAAACTTTTTTAATTAATAATATATATATATATAAACATGGTTAAAACTAAAAGCTTGGGATGGTGGTTTTAGGTACTTAAATTGAAATTTCAATTTCAATTTCGAAGACTTCATGGTTTTGAAGTTTAAAGCTTGGTTATGTACCTTGAGAAATAAAGCTTCCCATAGCCATCTTCTTCATCTCCTTTCTATTTCTTTTTCTTTTCTTTTCTAAACGAAGTCCCACCACTTCGTTGCACGGCGCCGAGGATAGCGGGACTACCTGGGGTGGTCCTCGACGTGTTCGTGAGAAGGAGCTTGAAGAGATCGTGACGTGGAACGACCGGCGGAACGCAAAGAAATATATAGAACTACAAGGGTATGTAATTCTAAATTTTCTTATTTCCGCTTTTCGAGCATGGTTTCTATTTGTTAAATTGATGAAATTAGAGTATCATCGATCCAAAATCGCTTCCGCTACGTAAAACGCTCCATCATTTTCCACCTTGGATTGGATTAATCAATAGGCCAACTCCTTGGTCTTTCACCAAACAAAAGGTAACCTGGTATTGATTTGCTTTTCTAAACCTTTAAGCATATCGATTGTGCGACACAAGATTCGGGTTTTGGTAGATTACTTGAGGATCTTTCCCTTTGTGGATTGCCTAGGCTCCAAACCTACTTGTTGTCTATACCACAACTCCTTGACTTGCACTAACACATCATCTACTACTCTTAAGGATGAATAGAAGATATATCAACTAACTGAATTACCACACTAGTTTCCTGTAATTCCTTTAATTCAAGATTTTTATACACAAAATATGGCATGACATTGATGGAAGCTCCTAGATCTAACATGGCATGTTCTATTTTCTTATCGCCTACTGTGCAGGGTAAAAGAAACATACATGGATCTTGGCACTTGTCGGGCATGCTTCGCGTGAGTAAGGCAGAAACATTTTTACTTACCACTACTCTTTCATTGCTTTTCGCTTTCCTTTTGTTTGTACACAATTCCTTAATGAACTTTGCATACCTAGGAATTTATTTTATAGCGTCTAGTAAAAGAATGTTGATTCCCACCTTCTTAAGTGTGTCCAGGATCTCTTCATCATTATATTCCTTGGGAGGTTTTACCAACCTGCTAGGAAAAAGAGCTTTGAGAGCGTGAGATTTAATAGACAAAGGAGGATCAACATGTACCGAACTCTCCGAAGATGTATCATGATTCTTCCCCACAGGTTCCTCAGGACTCTTGTCGAACTCTACAGATGTAGAACGTGAGGGAATCTCCTTTCCATTTCTGAGAGCGATAGCATTTAGGCTTTCTGCTGTCTGAGTTTCCACCTTACTCATTTTGTTTGTTACTAGAGCCATCGTCTCGCTTAGAGATTTAAATTGTGCTCGAGTTTCCTTACGATGTTCGTGGTTCAACTCCACGAAAGATCTCATCATTTACTCCATGGATTGACCTGAAATAGAAGAATGAGCATGTGGTAAGTTTCTTTCAATTGAAGAATAACGTTACTTACCTCAGACACATGAGCCTTTAGTTCCTTTATTTCGCTTGAGAGGCGAGTTTCCTCTTGTGTTCCACTTCCGTACTGTTGAAGGTTGTGAGCCATATTCGAAATCAAAAGCCTAGCTTCCGCAGGGGTCTTGTCTCCAAGTGCACCTCCGCTGGCAGCGCCAACCATTTGATGATCATGGTGAGACATTCCGTCATAGAAGAATTGAATGATGAGCTGCTCTGTGATCTGATGGTTGGGAAAATTGGCGCACAGTTGGCCATATCTTTCCTAATACTCGTGTAAGGTCTCTTCATCCTTCTGACTGATTCTATAAATGTCCTTCCTTATAATGATGGCTTTTGAGGAAGGAAAATACTTCTCCAAAAACAACCTCTGCAAGCCACTCCACGTAGTGATAGATCCTGATGGAAATAATATAACCACTCTCTCGCCTTCTTCTTAAGAGTAAAAGGAACGGCCCTTAAACATAGTTGATCTTCAGTAATTTCACTTGACATCACTCCGCCTCTTACCAGTTCGAATGTCTTAAGGTGTATGTGCAGATTTTCATCTGCATTGCCATGGAAAGAGGGTAGTAAGTTAATGAAACTAGTTTTATGCTCAAAATTACCTGTTGTCACCAGATATGATATACACAATGGTTGCCGGTCTAAATCAGGTGTCGCCAACTGTCTAATTGTCTTCTGAAATTCAACTCTACTTGCCAAGACTTCCATCTCTTCCAATTGTAACCTGAACTTTGATAAACTTGGGAGAAAAACGTTATCCAATAAAAGAAAAACAAAATAAGCAAAACAAATTTTGAAAACAAACAAATTAAATTTAATCAAGTCAAATTAATTTTAATTTCCCCGGCAACGACGCCAATTTTTGTGTTGAACTTTTGAACGTTCACTTAATTGGGGTGTTGAGTCCCGCCAAAATAAAATTTATAAAACCGATTACACTGAGCTACTTGTAGCTAGTGGCAATGGAGTCGATCCACAAGGAATTAGTTTAAATTCAATCTTGATAAATTAAATTTTTCAATTTAAGAAATGAAATAATGGGGGGAGAGGATTTGGTTTTTGAAACAAGAATTAATTATGCTAACAGAAAATCCAAAACTATTTAAATGACAATTTAACAAATGTCCTCAATTTGAGGTATCGGGATTGGTAATTAACGTACTTTAGATCATCGATTAATAGCGAGTTTAGCCAGAATCAGTCAAACACACGAATTGTTCATTCGAGGAATCGAAATAAACGCACCCAAAGACAATTAATCAGAAAGGTGCAATTCTAATTAAACTTAGCAATTGGTCGATTGGGGTCCAACGTTCCACAAAGACCAATTGCCAGTGACGGGCAATTCGTGACGGTTATTTAATTTGGAAAGCCAAAATTAATTTACCGATTTAATTTCTACTCCAAGAATAATTAACACAAGAACAAACATGGATAGCCTATGTTGTCGATTGCTTAATTAAACTCACGTTACTTAGACGATTAAGAGAGACACGACATCATAATCTAATTAACGATGTTATATGCAAGCAATCAATATCGTCAAACAATTATGCAAACATACTACTAAGATTAAGCTTGGGAGAAGAAATATGTTTGAAGATTAAGCTTAAACAATGAAATTAAGAGCTAATCTCCCTTAAGTACACTAACTAACCAATCCTCACATCCTCAAATTGAATACTAACCTTCTACTCTTCCATATAGGATGGAAGTTCAATGAATCTCACTCCGTGCTCCATGGACCTTCAAAAATGGTGGAAAACTACCCAAAAACGGCAAAATCTGGTTAAAAAATCGAGATTGACAAGACAAGACAACCTAAAATCAGAACTTTTTCTTTTTATACTCGGCGTAGCGTCGAGACGCTACAGGCAGTGTTGCGACGCTACGGACGGAACTTTAGCGCGTGCGCCTTCTCGGAGCGTCGAGATGCTACAAATCAGCGTCTTGACGCTTGCTCTCGGGTTTTTGACAAAAAATTCATTTGGACAACGTCTCGACGCTGCTTCTTGAGCCCAAATTCTTCATTTTTGCTCCTCTCCTTTTCCCGATGCATTACCGAGGCACTAAAAATGATCCTCTTAGCCCCGGAAAACGTCACTTGGATTCTACAAGCTCTTCACCGATAAAGACCTATAACAAAGGCAATTTAGCAATAATTAAGCACGGTTTTAGCTGAAATTAGGGAGTAAAACTTAGCTATGAATTAGAGCTATCAAAGAGCGACTTAATTTCTCGGTTTAGTCTTGTGCAAACTCATTGCACAGGACGCCCTCACTCACATGTCTCTACATGGAACGATTTCGGATCACATCGTTATGTACAATACAAAGTGAGTCGCGTCCATAGTGTCCACAGGATAAGGTACCCAGCCTTATCCTTATACTATAGACCATTTTTGGCTGTTACTTGAACTTGATCCACACTCATGTCATACATGAAGTTCAAGTACAAATATTGTCGCCAAAGGGTGTTTGTTATTTGCATAGGTTATTATAAACACAAATCACTAAAATCAATAACAACTTTATTGAAATAGAATATGTACATTCAAACAGTTTACAAACCACGAGTTTTAGGACATAAAACTCAACCGTCAATATTGTTGTAGCTTTCTTAGTCATATACTTAGACTGTATCCAAATCATTAGGAATGATGTAGGACTGGTGGGTGAATTTTGGAATACACCTAATTTCTCAAGTTGTCGAAGCTTGCCAAAAATGAAATTTATAAGCCTGAATCCTTTAGCTTTGCAGCTAGCGGTAACAGGGTCGAACCATAGAGAGAGAATAAATTTGAAATTAATTGTTCGAAGTTTAAATAAATTGATCGCTTGGTTTTCACAAAACTGATGGTTTTTATCATGCAAGATTGGTTTAAAAAGTGCTAACGGAAAAATGTAATTGAGATTAAAAAGGTGTTGGATTTGGGAGATTCGAGACTTTGCTAAGTATTATAACATCTATCATTTAATTCTAATGCATGGCTATCAATGTAATATTTACGTGAACGGTTGCCCGGCAACCATAAAGCAACCAGCCTCATAATAATTAATCAGAATTTCGCAATCCTAATTAAACAATGCTCGCAATTAACTTAGAGTGATCAGTTCCAAATTAACCCAAACAGTCACTAGCAATTCACGACGAACGTTCAATCAAACACGCTAAATGTTAATTGACTACCCGACAACCCTAAAGTAATCAACATTCAGCATGATCAATGTGATGCTTCGATTTGTTCTATCATTCTGTGTTACTAAATCGACAAGGAGAGGCAAGGCATCGCTAGTCTATAACAATAGAACATGCTAGAAAACGAGATTGTCCGTCTAGAAATCTAACACATTCATGGATTAAACAAGAAAAGTAGATGCACATCAACAAATAAGCCAAAACAGAATTTAAAGTTCTAGATTATTAAAACATTACAAACTTAGCAAAAATCCCTAAAATCTTCCCAAATCCTACACGTTACCTTAGCCTTCCATGGAGAAATGGAGTACAATAGCTTCCATGGAGACCTTGGACATAATCTCAAGCTAAAGAGAAGAAGAAAGCTCGAAAAACGCCTAACAATGGCGGAAATCCGAGAGGTTTTGACGGAGAAGATGAAGAAAAATCGTTAAAATGGCCTATATAATCTGTCGGACTGTCGAGACGCTAGGCCAGCGTCGCGACGCTGTGACCTAAAAATCCCAGCGCGCGCGGTCGCGATGGCGTCGAGACGCTAGGGCAGCGTCTCGATGCTGGCCCAAAAATCTTCAGCGCGATCGCCTCTTCGGAGCGTCTCGACGCCAAGCAGCGTTGAACAGCGTCTCGACGCTTGCTCTCGGGTTTGGGGGCTGGAAATTACCTTTGGATGGCAATTTTTTCCAAATCTTCAAGGCTGAATTTCCAATTTTTCCGATGCAATTCCGGAGTGCTAAAACAGCTTCCTAAGCCACGAAACGCATCCAATGGACACCATGAGCTCTTTGCCGCAAATCACCTATAAACAAGATAAATTAAACGTTTAAGCACGACTTTTAGCTAGAGTTAGGGAGTGATATATAGCTCCAAAATGGAGTTATCAAACACCCATGGTGGGGCTCAGATTTGGGAATATCTGCTTAATTCACAGGCTGTCGAAGCCTGACCAAAATGAATTTTTATACCTATTAACCTTAGCTTTGCAGCTAGTGGTAACAGGGTCGATCCACAGAGAAGGTCTTGATATGATTGAAATTAAAGTTTGAAATTCCAAATGGTTGATTAATTGAGTTTGGGTAACTGGGGGTTTTTAACATGCAATGAGAAAAATTAAAACGCTAACGAGAAGAATTTAAAGAGAAAGAGATTGAAGCGTGATCGATTCGGGGGATTTCGGGATTTTTGCTAGGCGATACATTTATCATTTAATTCAAATATAAGGCTAATATTTTGACATGCACACGGTCGGTTACCTGGGAACCTGTTAAGTCTCTGAAAGTGACTTATTTAGGACCCATTTAGCTTAAGAAGATGTACACATTTAGGTGTTTTTGTTAGCATTTAGCTTAAACCTATGCTTTAATATGAGAATTAGAAGAAGGTAGCTAATATAGGACTTATGTACAATAGGTAGAAAAAGGGTTGAAAACCGAAGAAAAGAATAAAAAAAATAACCATTGCGAATGAATTGCGGAATAATTGCAGTGACCGCAATTATTCAAGTTAAAACCGTAAGTTGGCTGATCTTTTTCTGTTTAGATCCGACTTTTCAGGGATTCGTCCTTTCTCCTCCATCCATTCTGATATATGACGTTGAAGATTGATGGTTCTCCTTGGCCCAAACGCACCTGCAAACTACTATAAAAGGGGGTCAAAGTCGGAGGTTCAGTCATCATTCGAAGCGCAGAAGTCTTCTCGCAGTCCACCATTTCCATCTGTTTTCCTCTGCCGTTTGTTGGAGTGAGAGTCTAAGCTTTAGGAACCGATAATCTGATAGGAAGGAGAGGAGATTCTTCTTCTCTCTCGATTGGATTCATCCAAGCACGGCTGACTTTTCATCACCATCATTCGAGGCGACTGCCACGGAGTTTTCTAGCAAACCTTTACTGTTTTTCTGCTCTGTTCTTCTCATTTCCATTTCTGATCACTGTTGTTCTTAGTTTAGCATTTCAATTACTGCATTTCGTTGTTGTCTGTCTTGAATTCATTTCTTTTAGAGCTTCCCTTTGTCATTCAAACACTTAAAGTAATCGAAGTGTACTTCTGCATTTTACAGTTTCCATCTGTTTCTGCTACGGCTTTGGCTTGCTGTTTTAAGTACATTTATCTTCTAAACATGTCTGTTTTATCTACCATTTCTGTTCTCTACATATCCATGAGTAACTAAAATCACTTAGGGGCATGCTAATGACAGAACTATAGGCTAAAAAACGTGAGTCAAGTAGGCAGATTAACACTCGAACATTGATTGTATGTAAGCTTCATCCCACGGGCAATTTCGATTGGCCATCCATTTTGTCCAAAGAACTCCTAACCTCTGGAAGGAGTAAGAGTTCAGAGTCATATAATCATGCTAGCCTTTCATGGTAATCAGGAAACGGCCTAGGAATAGGCGTTTCCCTAGTACAAACTAAACACTCCTGTTTTAACAAGGTGCTTAAGACCTTACTTTGAAGTCGAGTAAACTTGAGTCTCTAATGCATGGAATCGGACGATACTTGAGATAGAGTGAGTTTGATGTATAGAGAGTTGATCCAAAGCTTGATAATCGTAATAAACTGCCTATAGGATAGTCATTAGTAGCCCTTAATTCACCCTTTTAATCAGTTTCGCTGCCATTTAATTGCGGATTAATTGCGGTTCTCGCAATTCTGCTAAATTGCATTGTGTGTAGCTGTTTTCTTCTTCGTTTATTGATTCCATCTCTTGTTCTTTGAGCCTGATTTTAACTTTAACTTGTTTATGGTATATTCCTTTACACATTCAGCAAAACTTAGGTAATTAAAAACCAATTTTATCCCCTCAAATTCATCCCATCTTTCTTAACAAACACACTTCGCGAATAGCTAAAAATGAGTCTCTGTGGAAAAAACGAATGAAATATACTTACTACTTGCTGTGAGACCATGTATGCTTGCATGTTCTAAGTGCTCTCTCTACCCTTTTGCATATTTATCTTTACACATTGAGCACGCAACAAGTTTTTGGCGCCGCTGCCGGGGACTTATTTTAAGTGAAAACGAAGTTGTTAAGTTTGAAAAATCAAGTTTATCATTGAGTGAAACTAATCTGTTTCATTTCTTTTGCAGGTGCTATTAAGGTAGTTTATGAGTGAGCGTTCACATAGTAATTTAGAGTTCGATCCTGAACCTGAAAGATCACTTCGAGCTAGGAATAAGGCAAAGAAACGTCTCTTTAAACAACCTCCTGTACCTCAAACCACACCTGAAACTAAAGAAATGGGCGATCTAGTTCCAAATCCGGCACAAGCCATTCGCAACCCCATCGAAATAGCGAATGACAAGAATAGTGCCATTCTTTCATATCTAGTACCTATGCCTGGGGAGCTGAACCCCAGCATCATCCGTCCTGAAATCACTGCCCACTCATTCGAGTTAAAACCAGTGATGTTCCAAATGTTGTCCACTGTGGGACAATTCTTTGGAATAGAAAATGAGGACCCCCATAACCACCTTAGGAACTTCCTAGGAGTTAGTGACACATTCCTAATCCCTGGAGTTTCCCAAGAAGCCCTGAGGCTATATCTTTTCCCTTACTCTTTGAGGGACAAAGCCAAAACATGGTTAAATTCATTGCCCTCAGGATCTGTCCGCAATTGGACAGATTTAGCAGAAAAATTCCTAGTCAAATACTTCCCACCTGATAGGAATTCAACCTTTCGTGATGATATCATAAAGTTTAAACAAGCTGATAATGAGTCTCTTCACGAAGCTTGGACTAGATTCAAAGACCTTCTCATTAAATGTCCACACCATGGCATTCCATGGTGTATCCAAATAGAAGTTTTCTTTAAAGGATGCAACCCCAGCACCAGACAAGTTCTAAATTCATCTGCTGGAGGTTCCATGTTGTCCAAGAGTTACAACGAAGCTTATGAGATCTTGGAGAAGATCTCAGCATCTCACTGTAGATGGTCAGACGATCCAGTAGAGCCAACTAGGGCTCAAGACAAGGATGCTCTAAGCGCCATGAGCACCCAAATAAATGCCCTGACCAACTTAGTCAAGCAAATGGCTCAGACCAATCTCCAAACCAATGCCAATACCGCCACAGCCATGTCAATGGGCACTCAACCAAGTCAAGGCGAGGCACCAATCTGTGGATTCTGTGGGGAAGGGCACCCTTATGAATATTGCCCTGGGAATCCATCCTCGGTCTGCTATGTAGGAAGCCAGCAGCAGCCTAGGAATAACCCCTACTCCAACACCTATAACCCTGGTTGGAGAAACCACCCTAACCTGTCATGGGGTGGCCAACAAAACACTAATCCAAATTCTAACCAACCTAGGCCGAGTGGAACACCTGGTTTCACTCCCCAACATAACCAGTCCATGTACCAAAAACCTTATAATCAACCTGTAGGATCTTCTGTAGAAAACCTACTCAAGGAATATATAGCTAAGAATGATGCTACTCTTCAGAGCCAGCAAGCTACTCTTAGGAGCCTGGAAAACCAAGTAGGCCAATTAGCCAATGAACTTAAAAGTAGGCCCCAAGGTAGACTCCCTGCTGATACCGAGGTACCAAGGAGAGATGGCAAGGAACAAGTTCAAGCCATTGAACTTAGGAGTGGAAGACCATTGGTGAGCAACACAAAGGACACACCAAAGAGAGTAGAGAACACTGAGTCTAGTGCTCCACTGGAGTCTCTGCCGAGCCAAGGTCCACCACCAACTAGCACATCAGGAGCCAGGCTAGAGCCAATTGTAGAGGACGTAGAAGAAATTCCAAGGCCTCCACCTAACCTAAGGCGTCCTGACGTGCCTGCATATGTGCCACCACCTCCATATCCTCGAAGGCTGAAGAAGAAGCAGGAACAGGAAGTTCATTTTAATAAATTCTTAGAAATACTTAAGCAAGTGCATGTTAACATTCCTTTTGTAGAGGTTTTACAGTCTATGCCTTCATATGTAAAGTTTTTGAAGGACATTATTACTAACAAAAAAATAATTGGTGAGTTTGAAACAGTAAACCTCACCGAGGAGTGCAGTGCCATCCTCCAAAACAAGCTGCCCAAGAAGGAGAAGGATCCTGGTTCCTTCACCCTACCTGTAGAACTTGGAGGCAAGCATGTGGGCAGAGCGCTTTGTGACCTGGGCGCCAGCATAAATCTCATGCCCCTGTCCCTATTTCGCCAATTGGGAATGGGAGAAGCACGTCCCACCACAGTCACTTTACAACTAGCAGACAGATCCATCGCATATCCAGAAGGTAAGATTGAGGATATTCTAGTTAAAGTTGACAAATTTATTTTCCTTGCAGATTTCATTGTCCTGGACTATGAGGCAGACAAGGAGGTTCCCATCCTGCTAGGTAGACCAATTTTAGCTACAGGTAGGGCACTAATAGACGTGCAAAAAGGTGAGTTAACTATGAGGGTTCATGATGAAGAGGTAAAATTTAGTGTTTACAAAGCTTTAAGGTATCCCTCTGATTCTGAGTCTTGTGCTAGCATTGATGTTGTTGACTCACTAATGGAAGAACAATTAGAGCATGTATTATTAACCAAGCATGCTAACGAATATGTAGGATTAGATGTAGATGATCTAAATGTATCTGACATAATGAATATACCTGTAGATAGACCTCAGCATGTATGTATGACTATAGACTTAACTGATGGAACTGTAAATCCGTTAAAGCCCTCTATTGAGCATCCACCTGTTCTAGAACTAAAACCACTACCAACTCACCTCAAATACGCATATCTAGGAGATAATGATACGCTGCCTGTAATTATTTCTTCTAAGCTAAGTGAACAGCATGAGGTTGATTTAATTTTACTGCTTAAGCAACATAGGAAGGCTATAGCATGGACTATTGCTGATATTCGAGGCATTAGCCCTTCTTATTGCATGCATAAAATCATACTAGAGGAAGAGCACACACCTAGGGTAGATCACCAGCGTAGGTTAAACCCCTCTATGAAAGAGGTAGTAAAGAAAGAAATAATAAAGTGGTTAGATGCAGGAGTAATTTTCCCCATAGCTAGTAGCCAGTGGGTGAGCCCCATCCAATGTGTACCTAAAAAGGGGGGAATAACTGTGGTAGTCAATGAGAACAACGAACTGATTCCAACAAGGACTGTCACAGGGTGGAGAGTATGTATGGATTACAGAAAGTTAAATAAAGAAACTAAAAAAGACCATTTCCCTCTACCATTTATTGACCAGATGTTAGACAGAATAGCTGGTAGAGCCTACTATTGTTTTTTAGATGGGTACTCTGGCTATAATCAAATCACTATAGACCCTAAGGATCAAGAGAAGACTACCTTCACTTGCCCTTTTGGAACGTTTGCCTTTCGCAGAATGCCTTTTGGCTTATGCAATGCACCGGCAACTTTCCAAAGGTGCATGATGGCAATCTTCTCTGAGTTGGATGAGTCCATAATAGAAATATTCATGGATGACTTCTCAGTCTTTGGGGACTCATTTAAAACCTGTCTAGAGAACCTAGGACAAGTCCTGGCTAGGTGTGAAGAGACCAACCTAGTCCTAAATTGGGAAAAGTGCCATTTTATGGTAGATGAAGGGATTGTCTTAGGACATAGAGTGTCAAGGGCAGGTGTGGAAGTGGATAGGGCAAAAATAGAGGTCATAGAGAAGTTGGTAGAGCCCCAGAATGTCAAGGCCATTAGGAGTTTCTTAGGGCATGCTGGCTTCTATAGAAGGTTCATCAAGGACTTTTCTAAGATAGCCAAGCCTCTATGTGAGCTACTGGAGCTAGGTAGGCCATTCATCTTCTCTAAAGAATGTGTAGTAGCTTGGAAAACCCTTAAGGAAGCACTGGTCACAGCACCAATCATAGTGGGACCAAATTGGGATCTCCCATTTGAGATGCTATGTGATGCCAGTGACTATGCTGTAGGAGTCATGTTAGGACAGAAGATTGACAAGCTCACACATCCTGTCTATTATGCTAGTAAAACCTTGAATGAGGCTCAATGTAACTATACAACTACAGAGAAGGAGATGCTTGCTGTAGTATTTGCTTGTGAAAAATTTAGGAACTATATTGTAGGAACTAGGACCATTGTATATACTGACCATTCTACTTTAAAATATCTTATGAGGAAGGCTGATGCTAAGCCTAGATTGATTAGATGGGTGTTATTGCTGCAGGAATTCGATTTGGACATTCGGGACAAGAAGGGATGTGAAAACGTGGTTGCAGATCACCTGTCTCGATTGCAGCACAATTGCGAAAAAATTGCGGACCCCGCAATTTCTGATGCTTTTATAGATGAACATATCTTTGTTTTGACTCATCGTGAAAACGATGAGGAACCTTGGTTTGCTGACATTGCTAACTTCCGTGCATCACAGGTATTACCAGTGTTCAAGGGAGGACAAGAAAAGAAGAGGTTCCTCCATGAAGCAAGGAAATTCATCTGGGATGACCCCATACTTTACAGGACCTGTGCTGATGGGTTGTTGAGGAAGTGTGTTTCAGCTGCTGAAGCGAAGTCTGTGCTGCAGCACTGTCACTCATCTCCTTACGGTGGGCACTTTGGTGGTCAAAGAACAGCTGCTAAAGTATTTCAGAGTGGCTACTACTGGCCAACAATCTTCAAGGACGCCCACAACTATGCCCACAACTGTGACGAATGCCAAAGGACAGGTAACCTCAGTCGCAAGGATGAGATGCCCCTCACCTACATCTTAGAGTTGGAGCTCTTCGATGTGTGGGGCATTGATTTCATGGGACCCTTCCCTCCATCATCAGGTAACCTGTACATCTTAGTAGCAGTAGACTACGTGTCAAAGTGGGTAGAAGCTAAGGCATGTTCTAATAATGATGCTAAAACAGTCACTAACTTCTTGCATAGGCACATTTTCACTAGATTTGGGACTCCTCGTGCTATCATTAGTGATGAGGGGTCACATTTCATTAATAAGGCTATGGAGAAGATATTGGCTAAATATAACATTAGACATAGGGTAGCTACTCCCTACCACCCACACTCAAATGGCCAAGCTGAGATTTCCAATAGGGAGATAAAAAACATCCTAGAAAAGGTAGTCAAACCTAATAGGAAAGACTGGTCTTTCAAGCTTGAGGATGCACTTTGGGCTTACAGAACAGCATATAAGACACCTCTAGGAATGTCTCCCTATAGGTTGGTGTATGGCAAGGCTTGCCACTTGCCACTTGAGTTGGAAAACAAGGCATTTTGGGCCATGAAAGAATTAAATTTTTGTGTGAAGGATGCGGGGACATTAAGATCTTTACAGCTACATGAACTTGACGAGCTTAGGCACATGGCCTATGAGAATGCCAAGATGTACAAAGAAAAGACAAAAATATGGCATGACAGTAGACTCAGGATCAAAGACTTTAAGAAGGGCCAATTTGTATTGTTATTTAACTCACGATTAAAGCTATTTCCAGGCAAATTAAAGTCTAGATGGTCAGGTCCATTTATTATTACTAATGTCTTTGTTCATGGTGCCATAGAGATTAAAAATTTGCAGCAAGGCCAGCCATTTATGGTCAATGGTGCTAGGTTGAAGCACTACTACGAGGAGGGGGATGTGAAGACTCTCTCGGCCTTCCTCCTACGTGAAGCATGAAGTTAGAAACGAGAGAGAACGAGTGGTTACTGTGCTCGTTTAGTCAAGGCCAATGCCTTAGTTTATTTTTACTGTTTTTTCGCTTATCGTTTGTACGTTTTGTGACGTGTTTTTAATTACGTGTTTAATGTTTGTTTTGTTTGCTTTTGCAAGGAATCGAAAGAGGGGATCAAGGAGAGTAAATCAGGCTTTAAAACTCGAGAAACGGTTGAGCCAAATAAAAGATACGGACGAGCAAAGTTGGAGATTTCAATGAAAAGATATCCCTACAATTGCGCAAATATTGCTGGATCCGCAAAAAGAGCCGTTGGGATTTTTTCCGTTTTATTTATAGCCGTTAGAACGCGCTCGTTGATACGATTCTCTCATTCTTTGATCTCCAAGATTTCTGCGATTCTCTCCATCTTTGATTCTTCTCTCAAGATCTTCAAGACTCGACGATGGTTTCCACTAGGGCTGAAAGATCCGCAGCCAAGAAGAAGGCCGACGACGCAGCTGAAGCGGCTGCGAGGGAAGCGCTTCTCGCCCTCGCTGATGAAGGTGCTGTACGCACTGGCCGCCTTTCCAAGCTTCCTATTCGTAGGAAGAAGTGGAGGGTGGTCACTGAGATCCCTGCTGGCCCATCTGAGCCAGTGGGCACGCCAAAGAAACGTCGGTGGACTGTCACGACTGCCGCCGAACCAAGCACCGCCAAGACTCCCTCTGTGGAGAGTCAAGAAACTGATCGTGCAGCCCACGAGTCAGCCAAAGAAGGTTCGTCGCCGTCTGTGTCACCTGCGCGCAGTCCCCTCTCGTCTGAACCAGTGCCAAGCGCAGAATCGTCACTGCCTGCACAGAGCTTCGAGTTGTCTCCAGCACCTCAGAGTTCTGATCCGCCACTTGCAGCAGCGCAGAGTCCTGAACTGCCATCGTCGCCACTGAGTTCTGCGCATCTACCATCAGCAGAACACACTCCCACGCCATCGCACAAGGCTCCACAGCCTGATCCTGAATTCCCATATGGGGATTATCAAGAGTCCACGCAAGGCAGTGGAGATGCTGGAGAAGACGAAGTCTTCTCGCCTATGAGAGAAGATAGCCCTGCCGAGCCTGCACAGCAGGACGATTCTATGGAAGAAACGTTGGGGGCTTGCCTCCAACAGATCAACATTAAGAAAAAGAAGAAGAAGGCCAAGATGGGCAAGGCCAAGAAGTCCAAAAAGCTGAAGAAGAAGAAGGCCAAACGAGTGCCTTCAGCAGACGAGGAGAGTGCTGAGCCTTCGCTCAAACGCCTCAAGGTGGAGGCTGCTGCATCATCCAAACCAGCCGATAAGGGGAAGGCTAAACTCTACCCTGAAGATGAACCTCCGTCAGTGAGGTATGTCTCATCTGATGCTGAATCCAGGGGTGTTGAGCTGAGGAAAAGAGACCTGTTGCACGAGAAGGGGTTCCTTGATCGACTTGCTGACCTGCCGCAGTTCTTGCGCGCAGGGGTGATCAACCATGGCTGGGAGGAATTCTGCAGACCTCCCAATCCAGCCTACTCGAGCATGGTGTACGATTTCTACGCCAATGTGCTCAGCCCTGAGGATGGCCTATCTGTGGTCAGAGGGGTGGAAGTTGATTTCTCAGCCAAGGCCATCAATGAAGCCTTTGGTCTCAAGGGCCAAGCGCACACAGATTATGCACGGATAGTTGATGAGCCGACCGAGGCTGTGCTGGAAGAGGCCATTCGCACAATTGGCCAGCCTGAGGCCTCCTGGACAGTGTCACGCAATGGGCGGCACACACTCATGAGTGCCAACCTCACGGCTAAGGCAGCTGTGTGGTTTTCATTCGTCAGACGAAGACTCTCCCCAGTCACTCATGAGACTACAATTAACCAGAGCCGTTCGCTGCTGGTTTATGCTATAATGAGAGGTCTCACGATCAACGTGGGAGAAGTCATCGCTGCTGCCATAGCTGAGTGTGCTAAAAAGGGTAAGGGACCATTATTTTTCCCCAACACTATAACAAAATTGTGTTTGCTTGCAGGGGTTCCCACCGAGCGCTTGGAGCAGCAGCTGCCTTACACAGGCCATTTGGAGTTGCCTGCACACCTAAGGCTGAGAAGAAAGGGCAACATGGAATTTGAGTTGGATAGGCTGGCTGGTGAACAGTCCCTATCCATGGCCTGCTTGATGGACATGCAGAGGAGAATGGCTCAATGGGCCAACTATGCGCAGGCGAGGGACAGAGAAGTTGCAGACCAGTTGGGGTGCATCTTCCCAGACTTCCCCACCAACCTCCTAACTCCATGGGTGCCCCCACGACCAAGGCAACCAGATGAGGATGATGAGAATTGAGTGCTGGTTTGAAGAGCACTAGAGGGAGTATTACTGATCCCTTAAGAAACAAAAGACAATTTTCCTGCTTTTTGATAGAGTCATGTATAGTATGCTGTTTTATATTCAATTTTTGATCTATTTTTAATGTTTAGTTTTATGTTTTTTTTCTTTTGCTTAGTCTAGTCTGATGTTAGCTGATTAGGTAGGATAGTTTAGTTTTATTTTTAGGATGCATGAGTAACAGAAAAAAACATGCTAGGGGCCTGAATCAATGTTAAATCTGCCCAGATTGAATTGCGAAATAATTGCGGTTCCCGCAATTTTTGTGACTGATTGCATGTTTTGGACTGTCTGTTTAGTTAGGCTGTGATCTGTTGAATTCTATCTTTTGCTGCTAGCATGACTACCTTATATAGCTGATCTTGAAGCATGCTGGATGAGTGTCATAGGACACCCTTTGATAGTTTAAATTTGCCTCTAAATAGTGCTCAGTATGCAGAAACCATAAGTCCTTAAAACTTTCTGTTATGTTCAAATTTTCTGCTGCTGGGATAATTGCTTTTAGAATGTTTTGCCTATGCCTAGGATTTTTAGATTCTCTTTATTTTGCTTTAGACTAGATGCTTCTAGGACAAGTTTGGGGGTGTGCCACCTCAAACACTCATTGGGGACAATGAGTAGTTGAAGTTTGGGGGAGGCCACCCTAGGCCTAGGAACATTCCTCTCTTCCTTAAGACATAAGCATTCTTCTTCTCCTAAAAAAAAAAAAAAAAAAAAAAAAAAAATATAGAAAAAGTGAAAAAATAGAATAAAGAGGGGAGTCTTTCTCAAGTTGCTAAGTAATCAGTGCCAAGGGTGTAAACCACAAGTGGCAGTGCATCAAAAGGCAAACCAAGGGAAGACTCCACCTAAGTAAAAAAGGAAAAAGGGAGAAATAGGGAAGAAGAATGTATGCTTGGGAGTTATAATCTTGTGGCTTAGATGTCCTATGTAAAAAGAACTCTGATCCTTAATGAGCTAAGCACAAGGTTGTAGCTTTTAGGTTTGTCTAGGGAGATGAATGTATATCCAATGTAGTGATGCCAGGGCTTAGGTTGTTCTCTAAAAGTACCACTGTCACTGTTAATACTAAGACTGGCATGACTCTAAGGAATCCTAGACACATTAAAAATAAGCTAGAAGCATGTACTGAGTCTGGAGTAAAGCTTGGTAGAATTTGAAACCTTAGGGATAGTGGCATGATATCACAAAAGTAGTTAGATCAGTAGTAGGGGGTTAGCAAAAGCAGTGGGTATAGTAGGCAGGTGAAGTCAGAAGAAGCTAGACAAGAGGTTAGTTCTAAAACTTAGAAGTGTGTCACAGGACAGCATTGCTATAGACAAGAATATAAGGGAGTTAGTGAGTAGGTAAAGAAGAAGAAACAGCAGCCTAGGTAAGTCCTTAGTATGCTTGAGGACAAGCAAAGCCTTAAGTTTGGGGGTGTGTTAAGTCTCTGAAAGTGACTTATTTAGGACCCATTTAGCTTAAGAAGATGTACACATTTAGGTGTTTTTGTTAGCATTTAGCTTAAACCTATGCTTTAATATGAGAATTAGAAGAAGGTAGCTAATATAGGACTTATGTACAATAGGTAGAAAAAGGGTTGAAAACCGAAGAAAAGAATAAAAAAAATAACCATTGCGAATGAATTGCGGAATAATTGCAGTGACCGCAATTATTCAAGTTAAAACCGTAAGTTGGCTGATCTTTTTCTGTTTAGATCCGACTTTTCAGGGATTCGTCCTTTCTCCTCCATCCATTCTGATATATGACGTTGAAGATTGATGGTTCTCCTTGGCCCAAACGCACCTGCAAACTACTATAAAAGGGGGTCAAAGTCGGAGGTTCAGTCATCATTCGAAGCGCAGAAGTCTTCTCGCAGTCCACCATTTCCATCTGTTTTCCTCTGCCGTTTGTTGGAGTGAGAGTCTAAGCTTTAGGAACCGATAATCTGATAGGAAGGAGAGGAGATTCTTCTTCTCTCTCGATTGGATTCATCCAAGCACGGCTGACTTTTCATCACCATCATTCGAGGCGACTGCCACGGAGTTTTCTAGCAAACCTTTACTGTTTTTCTGCTCTGTTCTTCTCATTTCCATTTCTGATCACTGTTGTTCTTAGTTTAGCATTTCAATTACTGCATTTCGTTGTTGTCTGTCTTGAATTCATTTCTTTTAGAGCTTCCCTTTGTCATTCAAACACTTAAAGTAATCGAAGTGTACTTCTGCATTTTACAGTTTCCATCTGTTTCTGCTACGGCTTTGGCTTGCTGTTTTAAGTACATTTATCTTCTAAACATGTCTGTTTTATCTACCATTTCTGTTCTCTACATATCCATGAGTAACTAAAATCACTTAGGGGCATGCTAATGACAGAACTATAGGCTAAAAAACGTGAGTCAAGTAGGCAGATTAACACTCGAACATTGATTGTATGTAAGCTTCATCCCACGGGCAATTTCGATTGGCCATCCATTTTGTCCAAAGAACTCCTAACCTCTGGAAGGAGTAAGAGTTCAGAGTCATATAATCATGCTAGCCTTTCATGGTAATCAGGAAACGGCCTAGGAATAGGCGTTTCCCTAGTACAAACTAAACACTCCTGTTTTAACAAGGTGCTTAAGACCTTACTTTGAAGTCGAGTAAACTTGAGTCTCTAATGCATGGAATCGGACGATACTTGAGATAGAGTGAGTTTGATGTATAGAGAGTTGATCCAAAGCTTGATAATCGTAATAAACTGCCTATAGGATAGTCATTAGTAGCCCTTAATTCACCCTTTTAATCAGTTTCGCTGCCATTTAATTGCGGATTAATTGCGGTTCTCGCAATTCTGCTAAATTGCATTGTGTGTAGCTGTTTTCTTCTTCGTTTATTGATTCCATCTCTTGTTCTTTGAGCCTGATTTTAACTTTAACTTGTTTATGGTATATTCCTTTACACATTCAGCAAAACTTAGGTAATTAAAAACCAATTTTATCCCCTCAAATTCATCCCATCTTTCTTAACAAACACACTTCGCGAATAGCTAAAAATGAGTCTCTGTGGAAAAAACGAATGAAATATACTTACTACTTGCTGTGAGACCATGTATGCTTGCATGTTCTAAGTGCTCTCTCTACCCTTTTGCATATTTATCTTTACACATTGAGCACGCAACAGAACCCCTTTGGTAACCGACTCCATATTAATTAATTAGAACTAAAGTCCTAACTAAACATTGTTCAAAGCTTCATTAGAGTGATCAGCCCCAAATTGACTCTAACAGTCACTAGCTAACCGCGACGAACATTTGATCATGCAATCTTAATGCTAACTGGCTACCCGCGCACGCTGAAGTACCCAACATTTATCATGCATAAATCAATACTTCGATTTGTTTTGTTATCCTGTGTTACTGTTACTTCTCCAAAAGTACATTATTTAGGAACTTATTTACCTAGAAATCATGTAAACTCTTGAGCGTTTTTGTTAGAATTTAGCTTAACACATACTTAAATGTGAGAATTCAAGGAGAGAAGCTAAAATAGGACTTATTTGGAAAAGGAACGAAAAAGAATAGAAAATGATGCTAAAAGAGTTGAAATGTAGATTGCAGGAGAATTGCTGAAACATTGCTGTCTCCGCAATAAAACATTGCGGTCACCGCAAGGAATCCGCAATGCCGAAGCTGCTGCTGCTGACTATTTCCAGCCGTCAGTCGTTCTTGTTACGATATTTCAGCCGCCTAAGCTTTCCCCTGCTGCCACGTGGAGGATTGTTGTTTAGAATGGATGGTTCTCCATGGCTGAAGGTACCTGCAAAAAGCTATAAAAGGAGGTGAAGGGTGAAGGGGAAACATAGCTCGGAAGCGTGGATTTCCCCGTCTCAACGCAGAACTGCATACACAATTTCCTTACCCCGTTTGTTGGAACGAAGAAATCAGCCCTTGGCGTCGATAAATCGAGAGGAAGAGGAGAAGATCCTTCTTCTCTTCTGATCGAATTCATCCCCAAGATCAGCTAATCTTGTCCTTCATCCGAGGTGCTTGCGACGAGGAAATCCGTGCACTTTTTTTTACAAAGCTTTCTTTACTGCTTTCTGTCTTTCGTTTCCATCTGTTACATTGTTTCGATTCGTTCTTCAATTCTCTCAGTTCTTTACTGTTTTTCATACCTTCGCACGTTGTGTTCTGAACCTTAATTTAGAAAGTAATCATTTAAGTCTTTCCAAGTTATCTTTGTTCTATCGCTTTCATTTAGTTCTCTGAGTCATGCTTAATCAATCCATCTTTTCTAAGTCTCCACCAACCATGAGTAACTAATCACACAAAGGTCTGCTAAAGATGAATCTATAGGTTAGAAATACGAGAATTCAGCATGTAGGATAGTTTCGAATGCATTGAATGTATGTGCACTTCATCCCATGGGCAATTTCGACCGGCCATCCATTTTGTCTAGAGAATTCCTAACCTCCGGAAGGAGTAAGAGTTCAGAGTCGTCCATTCATGCTAGCCTTTTATGGTAACCAGAAAACGACCTAGGAATAGGCGTTCTCCTAGTACAATTCATTAGCTTGCTTGTATAAATAGGTGTTTATGTCTCACTTGGATATGAGTGAACTAAAGAATCTAATGCATGTAATCGAGAGATGTGTTAAGTCTCTGAAAGTGACTTATTTAGGACCCATTTAGCTTAGGAAGATGTACACTTTTAGGTGTTTTTGATAACATTTAGCCTAAACCTATGCTTTAATATGAGAATTAGAAGAAGGTAGCTAATCTAGGACTTATGTACAATAGGTAGAAAAAAGGGTTGAAAACCGAAGGAAAAGAATGAAAAAATGAGCATTGCGAATGAATTGCGAAAACATTGCGGTGACCGCAATTATTCAAGTGAAAACCGAAAGTTGACTGATCTTTTTCTGTTAATTTCCGTAATTTCAGGGATTCGTTCTTTCTCCTCCATCCATTCTGATATATGACGTTGAAGATTGATGGTTCTCCTTGGCCCAAACGCACCTGCAAACTACTATAAAAGGGGGCCAAAGTCGGAGGTTTGATCATCATTCGAAGCGCAGAAGTCTTCTCGCAGTCCATCATTTCTCTCTGTTTTCCTTTACCGTCTGTTGGAGTGAGAGTCTCAGCTGTTGGAATAGATAATCTGATAGGAAGGAGAGGAGATTCTTCTTCTCTCTCGATTGGATTCATCCAAGCAAGGCTGACCTCTCATCCCTTTCATTCGAGGCGACTGCAACGAAGCTTTCAAGCAACCTTTACTGCTTTTCTGTCTTTTTCTTCTCATTTCCAGCTTTGATTAGTGGTTGTTCTAGTTTAGTGTTTTACTTACTGCATTTCGTTGTTGTCTGTCTTGGAATCATTTCTTTCAAAGCTTTCCTTTGTCGTTCAAACACTCAAAGTAATCAAAGTACAATTCTGCATTTCACAGTTTCCACCTTTTTCTGCTACGGTTTTGTCTTGCTGTTTTAAGCACATTTCTCTTCTAAGCATGTCTGTTTTATCTACCCTTTCTGTTCTCCATATATCCATGAGTAGCTAAGTCACTTAGGGGCATGCTAATGACAGAACTATAGGCTAAAAAACGTGAACCAAGCATGTAGGATCGCCTTCGAAACATTGATTGTATGTAAGCTTCATCCCACGGCCAATTTCGATTGGCCATCCATTTTGTCCAAAGAACTCCTAACCTCTGGAAGGAGTAAGAGTTCAGAGTCATATAATCATGCTAGCCTTTCACGGTAATCAGAAAACGGCTTAGGAATAAGCGTTTTCCTAGTACAAACTAAACACTCCTGTTTTAACAAGATGCTTAAGACCTTACTTTGAAGTCGAGTAAACTTAAGACTCTAATGCATGGAATCGGACGATACTTGAGATAGAGTGAGCTTGATGTATAGAGAGTTGATCCAGTGCTTGAGAATCGTAATAAAATGCCTATAGGATAGTCATTAGTAGCCTTAAATTCACCCATTTACACACTTTCGCTGTTATTCAATTGCGGTAACATTGCGGTCCTCGCAATTCTGCCATTTTATCATTCTGTTTAGCTGTTTTCTTCTTCGTTTATCAATTCCATCTCTTGTCCTTTGAGTCTGATTTCAACTTTAATTTGTTTATGTTGCATCCCTTTACACATTCAGCAAAAATTAGATAATTAAAAACCAATTTTACCCCTTCAAAACCACCCCATCTTTCTTAACAAATACACTTTGCGAATAGCTAAACATAAGTCTCTGTGGAAAAAACGAATGAAATATACTTACTACTTGCTGTGAGACCATGTATGCTTGCATGTTCTAAGTGCTCTCTCTACCTTATTGCTTATTTATCTTTTACACTGAGCACGCAACAAGTTTTTCGCGCCGCTGCCGGGGACTTATTTTAAGTGAAAACGAAGTTTGTTAAGTTTGAAACATCAAGTTATTTTCCATTGAATTTGATCCATCTTTATTTCTTTTTCAGGTACCATTTAGGGTAGTTTATGAATGAGACTCCATCTAGTGATCTAGAGTTCAACCCTGAGCCCGAGAGATTATTTAAAGCTAGAAATAGAGCCAAGAAACGTCTCTTTAAACAAACCCTTTTACCCCCAATCATTGCAGAAACTACAATTCCTCAAATTACCTCAAGAAGAAATGGCTGGAGTAAATCAAAACCTGGTGCCTGTCACTCGCAATCCCATTGAAATAGCGAATGACAAGGATAGCGCCATCCTTTCATACCTAGTACCTATGCCTGGGGAGCTGAACCCCAGCATAATCCGTCCTGAAATCACTGCCAACTCATTCGAGTTAAAACCAGTGATGTTCCAAATGTTGTCCACTGTGGGACAATTCTTTGGAATAGAAAATGAGGACCCCCATAACCACCTTAGGAACTTCCTAGGAGTTAGTGACACATTCCTAATCCCTGGAGTTTCCCAAGAAGCCCTGAGGTTATATCTTTTCCCTTACTCTTTAAGGGACAAAGCCAAAACATGGTTAAATTCTTTACCCTCAGGATCTGTCCTCAATTGGACAGATTTAGCAGAAAAATTCCTAGTCAAATATTTCCCACCAGATAGGAATTCAACCTTTCGTGATGATATCATAAAGTTCAAACAAGCTCCAAGTGAGTCCCTTCACGAAGCTTGGACAAGATTCAAAGACCTTCTCATTAAATGTCCACACCATGGCATTCCATGGTGTATCCAAATAGAAGTCTTCTTTAAAGGATGCAACCCCAGCACCAGACAAGTTCTAAATTCATCTGCTGGTGGTTCCATGTTGTCCAAGAGTTACAACGAAGCTTATGAGATCTTGGAGAAGATCTCAACATCTCATTGTAGGTGGTCAGACGATCCAGTAGAGCCAACTAGGGCTCAAGACAAGGATGCTCTAAGCGCCATGAGCACCCAAATAAATGCCCTGACCAACCTAGTTAAGCAAATGGCTCAGGCCAATCTCCAAACCAGTGCCAATACCGCCACAGCCATGTCAATGGGCACCCAACCAAGTCAAGGCGAGGCACCTATCTGTGGATTCTGTGGGGAAGGGCACCCATATGAATACTGCCCTGGGAATCCATCCTCAGTCTGCTATGTTGGAAGCCAGCAGCAGCCCAGGAATAACCCCTACTCACAAACTTACAACCCTGGTTGGAGAAACCACCCTAACCTGTCATGGGGTGGCCAACAAAGCACTAACCAAAATTCTAACCAACCTAGACCGAGTGGAACACCTGGTTTCACTCCCCAACATAACCAGTCAATGTACCAAAAACCTTACAATCAACCTGTAGGATCTTCTGTAGAAAGCCTACTCAAGGAATACATAGCTAAGAATGATGCTACTCTTCAGAGCCAGCAAGCTACTCTTAGGAGCCTGGAAAACCAAATAGGCCAATTAGCCAATGAACTTAAAAGTAGGCCCCAAGGTAGACTCCCTGCTGACACCGAGGTACCAAGGAGAGATGGCAAAGAGCAAGTTCAAGCAATTGAACTTAGGAGTGGAAGACCATTGGTGAGCAACACAAAGGACACACCAAAGAGAGTAGAGAACACTGAGTCTAGTGCTCCACTGGAGTCTCTGCCAAACCAAGGTCCACCACCGACTAGCACATCAGGAGCCAGGCTAGAGCCAATTGTTGAGGAGATAGAAGAAATTCCAAGACCTCCACCTGTCATAAGGCGACCTGACGTGCCTGCATATGTGCCACCACCTCCATACCCTCGAAGGCTTAAGAAGAAGCAAGAACAGGAAGTTCATTTTAATAAATTCTTAGAAATACTTAAGCAAGTGCATGTTAACATTCCTTTTGTAGAAGTTTTACAGTCTATGCCTTCTTATGTAAAGTTTTTGAAGGACATTATTACTAACAAAAAAATAATTGGTGAGTTTGAAACAGTAAACCTCACCGAGGAGTGCAGTGCCATCCTCCAGAACAAGCTGCCCAAGAAGGAGAAGGATCCTGGTTCCTTCACCTTGCCTGTAGAACTTGGAGGCAAGCACGTGGGCAGAGCGCTTTGTGACCTGGGCGCCAGCATAAATCTCATGCCCCTGTCCCTATTCCGCCAGTTGGGAATGGGAAAAGCACGTCCAACCACAGTCACTTTACAACTAGCAGACAGATCCATCGCATATCCAGAAGGTAAGATTGAGGATATTCTAGTTAAAGTTGACAAATTTATTTTCCTTGCAGATTTCATTGTCCTGGACTATGAGGCAGACAAGGAAGTCCCCATCCTGCTAGGTAGACCATTTCTAGCCACAGGTAGGGCACTTATAGACGTCCAAAAAGGTGAGCTTACTATGAGGGTTCATGATGAAGAGGTAAAGTTTAGTGTATATAAAGCTTTAAGGTACCCCTCTGACCTTGAATCCTGTGCTAGTATGGACGTTATTGATTCTTTAATGGAAGAACAATTAAAGCATGTATTATTAACCAAACATGCCAATGAATATGTAGGATTAGATATAGCTGACTTAAATATATCTGACATAATGGATATGCCTGTAGATAACCCACAGCATGTATGTATGAATATAGATTTAACTGATAGAACTGTAAATCCGTTAAAGCCCTCCATTGAGCATCCACCTGTTTTAGAACTTAAACCACTACCCACTCACCTCAAATATGCATATTTAGGAAATAATGATACACTGCCTGTAATTATTTCTTCTAAACTAAGTGAACAGCATGAGGGTGAATTAATTTTACTGCTTAAGCAACATAGGAAGGCTATAGCATGGACTATTGCTGATATTCGAGGCATTAGCCCTTCTTATTGCATGCACAAAATTATACTAGAGGAAGAGCACACACCTAGGGTAGATCACCAGCGTAGGCTGAACCCCTCTATGAAAGATGTAGTAAAGAAGGAAATAATAAAATGGTTAGATGCAGGAGTGATCTTCCCAATAGCTAGTAGCCAGTGGGTGAGCCCCATCCAATGTGTACCTAAAAAGGGGGGAATAACTGTGGTAGTCAATGAGAACAACGAACTGATTCCAACAAGGACTGTCACAGGGTGGAGAGTGTGTATGGATTACAGAAAATTAAATAAAGAGACTAAAAAAGACCATTTCCCTATACCGTTCATTGACCAGATGCTAGACAGAATAGCTGGTAGAGCCTACTATTGTTTCTTAGATGGCTATTCAGGCTATAATCAAATTACTATAGACCCTAAGGATCAAGAGAAGACCACCTTCACTTGCCCTTTTGGAACGTTTGCCTTCCGCAAAATGCCTTTTGGCTTATGCAATGCACCGGCAACTTTCCAAAGGTGCATGATGGCAATCTTCTCCGAGTTGGATGAGTCCATGATAGAAATATTCATGGATGACTTCTCAGTTTTTGGGGATTCATTTAAAACCTGTCTAGAAAACTTAGGACAAGTCCTGGCTAGGTGTGAGGAGACCAACCTAGTCCTAAATTGGGAAAAGTGCCATTGTATGGTAGATGAGGGGATTGTCTTAGGACACAGAGTGTCAAGGGCAGGTGTGGAAGTTGATCGGGCCAAGATTGAGATCATAGAGAAGTTGGTAGAGCCCCAGAATGTCAAAGCCATTAGAAGCTTCTTAGGGCATGCTGACTTCTACAGAAGGTTCATTAAGGACTTTTCTAAGATAGCCAAGCCTCTGTGTGAGCTATTAGAGCTAAATAGACCCTTCATCTTCTCTAAGGAATGTGTAGTAGCTTGGACCACTCTTAAGAAAGCACTAGTCACAGCCCCTATCATAGTAGGACCGAATTGGGATCTTCCCTTTGAGATGTTATGTGATGCCAGTGACTATGCTGTAGGGGTCATGTTAGGACAGAAGATTGACAAGCTAACACACCCTGTCTATTATGCTAGTAAGACCTTGAATGAGGCTCAATGTAATTATACAACTACTGAAAAAGAGATGCTTGCTGTAGTGTTTGCTTGCGAAAAATTCAGAAACTATATTGTAGGCACTAGGACAATTGTATACACTGACCATTCTGCCTTGAAATATCTTATGAGAAAGGCTGATGCCAAGCCTAGGTTGATTAGGTGGGTGTTATTGCTGCAGGAATTTGATTTGGACATTCGGGACAAGAAAGGATGTGAAAATGTGGTTGCAGATCACCTGTCTCGATTGCAGCACAATTGCGAAAAAATTGCGGAGACTGCAATTTCTGATGCTTTTATTGATGAACATGTCTTTGCTTTGGCTCATCGTGATAACGATGAGGAACCTTGGTTTGCTGACATTGCTAACTTCCGTGCATCACAGGTATTACCAGTGTTCAAGGGAGGACAAGAGAAGAAGAGGTTCCTTCATGAAGCAAGGAAATTCATCTGGGATGACCCCACACTTTACAGAACCTGTGCTGATGGCTTGCTAAGGAAATGTGTTTCAGCTGCTGAAGCGAAGTCTGTGCTGCAGCACTGTCACTCATCTCCTTATGGTGGACACTTTGGTGGTCAAAGAACAGCTGCGAAGGTATTTCAGAGTGGCTACTATTGGCCAACAATCTTCAAGGATGCCCACAACTATGCCCACAGCTGTGATGAGTGCCAAAGGACAGGTAACCTCAGTCGCAAGGATGAGATGCCCCTCACGTACATTTTAGAGTTGGAGCTCTTTGATGTGTGGGGCATTGACTTCATGGGACCATTCCCTCCATCATCAGGTAACCTGTACATATTAGTGGCAGTGGATTATGTGTCCAAGTGGGTAGAGGCCAAAGCATGTCCTAATAATGATGCTAAAACAGTCACTAACTTCTTGCATAGGCACATTTTCACTAGATTTGGGACTCCTCGTGCTATCATTAGTGATGAGGGGTCACATTTCATTAATAAGGCTATGGAGAAAGTATTGGCTAAATATAACATTAGACATAGAGTAGCCACTCCCTACCACCCACACTCGAATGGCCAAGCTGGAATTTCCAATAGGGAGATAAAGAACATCCTAGAAAAGGTAGTCAAACCTAATAGAAAAGACTGGTCATTTAAGCTTGAGGATGCACTCTGGGCTTATAGGACAGCATATAAGACACCTCTAGGAATGTCCCCTTATAGGCTGGTATATGGCAAGGCTTGTCACTTACCACTTGAGTTAGAAAACAAAGCATTTTGGGCCATGAAGGAATTGAATTTTTGTGTAAAGGATGCGGGGACACTGAGGTCTTTGCAAATACATGAGCTTGATGAGCTTAGGCATATGGCTTATGAGAATGCCAAAATGTATAAAGAAAAGACCAAAATATGGCACGACAGTAGACTTAGGATCAAAGACTTTAGGAAAGGCCAACTTGTCCTATTATTTAACTCACGATTAAAGTTATTTCCAGGCAAACTAAAGTCCAGATGGTCGGGTCCATTTGTTATTACTGATGTCTTTGTTCATCGTGCGATAGAGATAAAGAACTTGCAGCAAGGACAGCCTTTTATGGTAAATGGTGCTAGATTGAAGCACTACTATGAGGAAGGAGATGTGAAGACTCTCTCGGCCTTCCTCTTGCGTGAAGCATGAAGTTAAAAACGAGAGAGAACGAGTGGTTACTGTGCTCGTTTAGTCAAGGCCAATGCCTTAGTTTATTTTTTTCTGTTTTTCCGATTATCGTTTGTATGTTTTGTGGTGTGATTTTAATTGCGTATTTAATGTTTTTTTTATTTGTTTTTGCAGGGATTCGAAAGAGGGGATCAAGGAGAGTAAATCCAGCTTTTAAAATCAAGAAACGGTTGAGCCAAATAAAAGATACGGACGAGCAAAGTTTGAGATTTTGATGAAAAAATATCCCTGGAATTGCGCTGGAATTGCTGGATTCGCAAAAAAGAGCCGTTGGGATTTTTTCCGTTGCCTTTATATCCGTTGGAAAGCGCTCGATCGATACGATTCTCTCATTCTCTGATTTCCAAGAACTCTGCGATTCTTTTCATCTTTGATTCTACTCTCAAGATCACCAAGATTCGACAATGGTGTCCACACGGGCTGAAAGATCCGCAGCCAAGAAGAAGGCTGATGACGCAGCTGAAGCGGCTGCGAGGGAAGCACTGCTCACCCTTGCAGATGATGGTGCCGTTCGCACCGGACCTCTTCCTAAGCTTCCTATCCGTAGGAAGAAGTGGAGGGTTGTCACTGAGATCCCTGCTGGACCATCTGAGCCAGCGGGCACGCCCAAGAAACGCCGGTGGAGTGTCGAGATGGCCGCCGAACCAAGCACAGCAAAGACTCCCTCTGTGGAGAGTCAAGAAACTGATCGTGCATCCCACGAGTCAGCCAAAGAAGGTTCGTCGCCATCCGCATCACCTGCGCACAGCCCTTCACCATCTGAACCAGTGCCAAGCGCAGAGTCGTCACCGCCTGCACAGAGCTCCGAGTTGTCTCCAGCACCTCAGAGTTCTGAACCAACACCTGCAGCAGCGCAGAGTCCTGAACTGCCGTCTTCGCCACTGAGTTCTGCGCAGACACCATCAGCAGAGCACAATCCCACGCCATTGCACAATTCTCCACGGCCTGATCCTGAATTCCCATACGGGGATTATCAAGAGTCCACGCAGGGCAGTGGCGATGTTGGGGAAGACGAAGTCTTTTCTCCCATGAGGGAAGACAGCCCTGATGTTCCTGCACAGCAGGATGATTCCATGGAGGAGACGTTGGGGGCATACCTCCAGCAGATCAACATTAAGAAGAAGAAGAAGGCCAAGATTGTCAAGGCCAAGAGATCCAAGAAGCTGAAGAAGAAGAAGGCCAAGAGAGTGCCTTCAGCAGACAAAGAAAGCACGGAGCCATCACTCAAAAGGCTCAAGGTTGAGGCTGCCGAGTCAGCCAAGCCAGCAGATAAAGGGAAAGCCAAACTCTACCCTGAAGACGAACCTCAGTCAGTGAGGTATGTCTCATCTGATGCTGAATCCAGGGGTGCTGAGTTAAGGAAGAGGGAGTTGCTGCACGAGAAAGGCTTCCTCGACCGACCTGCTGACCTGCCGCAGTTCTTGCGCGCAGGGGTGATCAACCACGGCTGGGAGGAATTCTGCAGACCGCCTAATCCAGCATACACGAGCATGGTGTATGATTTCTACGCCAATGTGCTCAGCCCTGAGGATGGCCTGTCTGTGGTCAGAGGGGTAGAAGTAGATTTCTCAGCCAAGGCCATCAATGAAGCCTTTGGTCTCAAGGGCCAAACTCATACAGATTATGCACGGATTGTCGATGAGCCTACTGAGGCAGTTTTGGAAGAGGCCATTCGGACTATTGGCCAGCCTGAAGCTTCTTGGACCGTGTCACGCAATGGGAGGCACACTCTCATGAGTGCCAACCTCACGGCTAAGGCAGCTGTTTGGTTTTCGTTCGTGCGAAGGAGATTGTCCCCGGTGACTCACGAGACAACAATAAACCAGAGCCGATCGCTGCTGGTGTATGCGATCATGAGAGGTCTCACGATTAACGTGGGAGAAGTCATCACTGCGGCCATTGCTGAATGCGCCAAGAAAGGTAAGGGACCACTGTTTTTCCCTAATACCATAACCAAACTATGTTTGCTTGCAGGAGTCCCCACCGAGCGTTTGGAGCAGCAAATGGCTTACACAGGCCATTTGGAGCTGCCTGCTAACCTGAGGCTGAGAAGAAAGGGGAATATGGAGTTTGAACTGGATAGGCTGGCTGCTGAACAGTCTCTATCCATGGCCTGCTTAATGGATATGCAGAGAAGAATGGCTCAATGGGCCACTTATGCGCAGGCGAGGGACAAGGAAGTTGCAGACCAGCTGGGGTGCCTCTTCCCTGAGTTCCCTACCAATCTTCTAACTCCATGGGTGCCCCCAAGACCAAGACAACCTGATGAGGATGACGAGAATTGAGTGCTGGTTTGAAGTGCACTGAAGGGAGTATTGCTGTTCCCTTAGAAAACAAAAACAATTTTCTGCTTTCTGATAGACAATGTGAATTATGCTCAATTTTTGCTCTGTTTTTGATGTTTAGTTTTATGTTTTTTCTTTTGTTTAGGATAGTCTGATATTAGCTGCCTAGGTAGGTTCATTTAGTTTTATTTTTGTCGAGCTTAAAGTGACTGGAAAAAGCATGTTTAGGGGCCTAAATCGATGTTATATCTGCCCTGATTGAATTGCGAAAAAATTGCGGTTCCCGCAATTTTTGTGCCTGATTGCATGTTTTGGACTGTCTGTTTAGTTAGGCTGAGATCTGTTAAAATTCTATCTTTTGCTGCTAGCATGACTACCTTATATAGCTGATCTTAAAGCATGCTGGATGAGTGTCATAGGACATCCTTTTGATTGTTTAAATTAGCCTCTGAATAGGGCTCAGCATGCATAAACCATCAGTCCTTAAACTGTCTGTTATGTTCAAATTTTCTACTGCTGGAATAATTGCTCTTAGAATGTTTTGCCTATGTCTAGGATTTTTAGATTCTCTTTGTTTTACCTTAGACTAGATGCTTCTAGGACAAGTTTGGGGGTGTGCCACCTCAGACACTCATTGGGGACAATGAGTAGTTTAAGTTTGGGGAAGGCCACCCTAGGCCTAGGAACATTCCTCTCTTCCTTAGGACATAAGCATTCTTCTTCTCCTTTACAAATAAAATGATGAACTGAAAAAAAAAAAAGTTGAAAAATAGAATAAAGAGGGGAGTTTCTCTCAAGTTGCTAAGTAATCAGTGCCAAGTGTGTAAACCACAAGTGGCATTGCATTAAAAGGCAACCCAAGAAGAGACCTCACCTAAGTAAAAAAGGAAAAAGGGAGAAATAGATGAAGAAGAATGTATGCTTAGGAGTTATAATCTTGTGGCTTAGATGTCCTATTCAAAAAAAAAAAAAGAACTCTGATCCTCAATGAGCTAAGCACAAGGTTGTAGCTTTTAGGTTTGTCCAGGGAGATGAATGTATATCCAATGTAGTGATGCCAGGGTTTAGGTTGTTCTCTAAAAGTACCACTGTCACTGTTAATACTAAAACTGGCATGACTCTAAGGAATCCTAGACACATTAAAAATAAGCTAGAAGCATGTACTGAGTCTGGAGTAAAACTTGGTAGAATTTGAAACCTTAGGGATAGTGGCATGATATTATAAAAGTAGCTAGATCAGTAGTAGGGGGTTAATAAAAACAGCAGGTATAGTAGGCAGGTGAAGTCAGAAGAAGCTTGATAAGAGGTTAGTTCTAAACGTAGAGGTGTGTCACAGGACAGCACTGCTAGAGATAGGGATATAGGGGAGTCAGTAAGTGGTCAAAGAAGATAAAATAACAAGCCTAAGTAAGTCCTTAGTATGCTTGAGGACAAGCAAAACCTTAAGTTTGGGGGTGTGTTAAGTCTCTGAAAGTGACTTATTTAGGACCCATTTAGCTTAGGAAGATGTACACTTTTAGGTGTTTTTGATAACATTTAGCCTAAACCTATGCTTTAATATGAGAATTAGAAGAAGGTAGCTAATCTAGGACTTATGTACAATAGGTAGAAAAAAGGGTTGAAAACCGAAGGAAAAGAATGAAAAAATGAGCATTGCGAATGAATTGCGAAAACATTGCAGTGACCGCAATTATTCAAGTGAAAACCGAAAGTTGACTGATCTTTTTCTGTTAATTTCCGTAATTTCAGGGATTCGTTCTTTCTCCTCCATCCATTCTGATATATGACGTTGAAGATTGATGGTTCTCCTTGGCCCAAACGCACCTGCAAACTACTATAAAAGGGGGCCAAAGTCGGAGGTTTGATCATCATTCGAAGCGCAGAAGTCTTCTCGCAGTCCATCATTTCTCTCTGTTTTCCTTTACCGTCTGTTGGAGTGAAAGTCTCAGCTGTTGGAATCGATAATCTGATAGGAAGGAGAGGAGATTCTTCTTCTCTCTCGATTGGATTCATCCAAGCAAGGCTGACCTCTCATCCCTTTCATTCGAGGCGACTGCAACGAAGCTTTCAAGCAACCTTTACTGCTTTTCTGTCTTTTTCTTCTCATTTCCAGCTTTGATTAGTGGTTGTTCTAGTTTAGTGTTTTACTTACTGCATTTCGTTGTTGTCTGTCTTGGAATCATTTCTTTCAAAGCTTTCCTTTGTCGTTCAAACACTCAAAGTAATCAAAGTACAATTCTGCATTTCACAGTTTCCACCTTTTTCTGCTACGGTTTTGTCTTGCTGTTTTAAGCACATTTCTCTTCTAAGCATGTCTGTTTTATCTACCCTTTCTGTTCTCCATATATCCATGAGTAGCTAAGTCACTTAGGGGCATGCTAATGACAGAACTATAGGCTAAAAAACGTGAACCAAGCATGTAGGATCGCCTTCGAAACATTGATTGTATGTAAGCTTCATCCCACGAGCAATTTCGATTGGCCATCCATTTTGTCCAAAGAACTCCTAACCTCTGGAAGGAGTAAGAGTTCAGAGTCATATAATCATGCTAGCCTTTCACGGTAATCAGAAAACGGCTTAGGAATAAGCGTTTTCCTAGTACAAACTAAACACTCTTGTTTTAACAAGATGCTTAAGACCTTACTTTGAAGTCGAGTAAACTTAAGACTCTAATGCATGGAATCGGACGATACTTGAGATAGAGTGAGCTTGATGTATAGAGAGTTGATCCAGTGCTTGAGAATCGTAATAAAATGCCTATAGGATAGTCATTAGTAGCCTTAAATTCACCCATTTACACACTTTCGCTGTTATTCAATTGCGGTAACATTGCGGTCCTCGCAATTCTGCCATTTTATCATTCTGTTTAGCTGTTTTCTTCTTCGTTTATCAATTCCATCTCTTGTCCTTTGAGTCTGATTTCAACTTTAATTTGTTTATGTTGCATCCCTTTACACATTCAGCAAAAATTAGATAATTAAAAACCAATTTTACCCCTTCAAAACCAACCCATCTTTCTTAACAAATACACTTCGCGAATAGCTAAACATAAGTCTCTGTGGAAAAAACGAATGAAATATACTTACTACTTGCTGTGAGACCATGTATGCTTGCATGTTCTAAGTGCTCTCTCTACCTTATTGCTTATTTATCTTTTACACTGAGCACGCAACAAGATGCATGAGACTAAGCTAAATTGATGCATGATAAGTTAATCTACTGTTGAATGATCGTAGTTAATTGCCTATAGAGGAGTCTTAAGTCGACCTTGTTTCTTTATCTCACCCTTAAATCGTTGTTAACTTAATTGCTAGATAATTGCTGAGTCCGCAATTCTATAATTCTGTTTTTGCCTTAGCCATTTTTCCAGTCTTTTGCTTTTGCGATTTTATTGCTAGAACATTGCCAGCTCTGCAATTCTTCTTGCTCTACATAATAGTTTAAACCACATTATTTGCTTCGTTTATGTTTGCATCTTTCTTACATTCCTTGTTAGTTTGGTACATCAACCTCAAATCCACCCAATTTAAGTGACCTTACCTAATCTAACTGTTACGTCTCCAAAAGTGACCTTTTTAGGACTTAATTATCTTAGAAAGATGTTCACTCTTAGGTGTTTTTGATAGCATTTAGCCTAAACCTATGCTTAAATATGAGAATTAGAAGAAGGTAGCTAAATTAGGACTTATGTACGATAGGAAAGAAAAGGGTTGAAAACCGAAGGAAAAGAATGAAAAACAAGCATTGCGATAGCATTGCGGAAACATTGCGGAAACCGCAATGTTTCAAGTGAAAACCGTAAGTTGACTGATCTTTTTCTGTTAATTTCCGTTATTTCAGGGATTCGTTCTTTCTCCTCCATCCATTTTGAAGTACGACGTTGAAGATTGACGGTTCTCCTTGGCCCAAACGCACCTGCAAATTACTATAAAAGGGGGTCCAAGTCGAGGGTTCAAGCATCATCCGAAAGCGTAGAAGTCTTCTCGCAGTCCAACTTTTCTCCTGTTTTCCTTTGCCGTCTGCTAGTTTGCGAAGCTCAGCTGTTGGAATCGATAATCTGATAGGAAGGAGAGGAGATTCTTCTTCTCTCCTGATTGGATTCATCCAAGCAAGGCTGACCTTTCTCATCCTTCATTCGAGGCGGCTGCAACGAGACATTCGAGCTTGTTTGACTGTTTTCTGCTCTTCATTTCCATTTTACAGCTTTGTCTTGTTGCTGTTTCTTTTCTAGAAGCTAGATTAGACTATTTCGTTGTGTTCTGTCTTCCTGTTATTTGCTTTAAAGCTTTCCTTTGTCAGTCAAACAATCAAGTAATCAAATCTCAATTCTTCATTTCAAAGTCTCTTGCCTTTACATTCTTCTGCTTTCCCTTACTGTTTTGTCTTTAAATTCCTTCTAAGCATGTCCACTTCTTCTCTTACTTCTGTTCTATCTACATCCATGAGTAGCTAAATCACTTAGGGGCATGCTAATGACAACACTTTAGGCTAAAAAACGTGAACCAAGCATGTAGGATAGCTCTCGAAGCATTGATTGTATGTAAGCTTCATCCCACGGGCAATTTCGATTGGCCATCCATTTTGTCCAAAGAACTCCTAACCTCTGGAAGGAGTAAGAGTTCAGAGTCATACTATCATGCTAGCCTTTCAAGGTAACCAGGAAACGACCTAGGAATAGGCGTTTCCCTAGTACAAACCATATTTTTCTACCTTAACAAGATGCTTAAGACCTTACTTGGACATGAGTAAACTAAAGAATCTAATGCATGAAATCGGAAGATACATGAGAATGAGATAGTTTGATGCATAGAGAGTTGATCCAATGCTTGAGAATCGTGAGAAAAAGCCTATAGGATAGTCGTTAGTAGCCCTTAACTCATCATTTTACACACTTTCGCTGTTACTACAATTGCGGTAAAATTGCTGTTTCCGCAATTCTGCTAAGTTACAATTCTGTCTAGCTGTTTTTGTCTTCATTTATTAATCTCGTCTCTTCTCATTTGAGTTTAGCTTTGACTTGCACTTGTTTATGTTGCTACCCTCTTCGTATTCAGTAGGAAATAGATAATTAAAAACCAATTTTACCCCATCAAATCCACCCCTTCTTTCTTAACTTTACACTTCATGAATAGCTTATAATAAATCTCTGTGGGAAAACGAATGAAATATACTTACTACTTGCTATAAGACCATGTATGCTTGCATGTTCTGAGTGTTCTCTCTACCTTATTGCTTATTTATTTTAACACATTGAGCACGCAACAAGTTTTTGGCGCCGCTGCCGGGGATTTATTTAAGTGAAAACGAAGTTTGTTAAGTTTGAAACACCAAGTTTATTGCCTATTGAAGCTGATCTGTTTCATTTCTTTTGCAGGTACTATTGGGTTAGTTTATGAGTGAGCCTTCAAGTAGTGATCTAGAGTTCAATCCTGAGCCTGAGAGATTACTTAGGGCCAGAAATAGAGCCAAGAAACGTCTCTTTAAACAACCCCCTTTACCTCAAGTAATTGCGGGAACCGCAATTCCTCCGCAATTGTCTCCAGAAGAAATGAATGGAATAGTTCCAAATCCGGTGCCTGTCACTCGCAATCCCATCGAAATAGCGAATGACAAGGATAGCGCCATACTTTCGTACCTAGTACCTATGCCTGGGGAGCTGAACCCCAGCATAATCCGTCCTGAAATCACTGCCAACTCATTCGAGTTAAAGCCAGTGATGTTCCAAATGTTGTCCACTGTGGGACAATTCTTTGGAGTGGAAAATGAGGATCCCCACAACCATCTTAGAAACTTCTTAGGAGTTAGTGACACATTCCTCATCCCTGGAGTTTCCCAAGAAGCCTTGAGGCTATACCTTTTCCCTTACTCTTTGAGGGAAAAAGCCAAAACATGGTTGAACTCATTACCCTCTGGATCTGTTCGCAATTGGACAGACTTAGCAGAAAAATTCCTAGTCAAATACTTCCCACCTGATAGGAATTCTACCTTTCGTGATGACATAATCAAGTTCAAACAAGCTGACACTGAGTCTCTTCACGAAGCTTGGACAAGGTTTAAAGATCTTCTTCTTAAATGTCCACACCATGGCATCCCATGGTGTATCCAAATAGAGGTCTTTTTCAAAGGATGCAACCCCAACACTAGACAAGTCTTAAACTCATCTGCTGGAGGTTCCATGTTGTCCAAGAGTTACAACGAGGCCTATGAGATCTTGGAGAAGATCTCAGCATCTCACTGTAGGTGGTCAGATGATCCAGTTGAGCCAACTAGAGCTCAAGACAAGGATGCTCTAAGTGCAATGAGCAGCCAAATAAATGCCCTGACCAACCTAGTTAAGCAAATGGCTCAAGCCAATCTCCAAACAAGTGTCAACACCGCTACAGCCATGTCAATGGGCACCCAGCCAAGTCAAGGTGAGACACTTATCTGTGGATTCTGTGGGGAAGGGCACCCGTATGAATACTGCCCTGGGAATCCAGCCTCAGTCTGCTATGTTGGAAGCCAACAGCAGCCTAGGAACAACCCCTACTCTAATACTTACAACCCTGGTTGGAGGAACCATCCAAACCTGTCATGGGGTGGACAACAGAATGTTAACCAAAATCCTAACCAACCAAGACCGAGTGGAACACCTGGTTTCACTCCTCAACATAACCAATCAATGTATCAAAAACCATACAACCAACCTGTAGGATCTTCTGTAGAAAACTTACTCAAGGAATACATAGCCAAGAATGATGCCACATTACAGAGTCAGCAAGCCACTCTTAGGAGCCTAGAGAACCAAATAGGGCAACTAGCCAATGAAATCAAAAGTAGGCCCCAAGGTAGGCTTCCTGCTGACACTGAAGTGCCAAGGAGAGATGTTAAAGAACAAGTTCAAGCAATTGAACTTAGAAGTGGTAGACCATTGGTAAGCAACACCAAAGACACACCAAAGAGAGTAGAGAACACTGAGTCTAGTGCTCCACTGGAGTCTCTGCCAAACCAAGGTCCACCATCAACAAGCACATCAGGAGCCAGGCTGGAGCCGATTATTGAGGAGATAGAAGAAATTCCAAGGCCGCCACCAATCCTAAGGCGACCTGACGTGCCTGCATATGTGCCACCACCTCCATATCCTCGAAGGCTTAAGAAGAAGCAGGAACAGGAAGTGCACTTTAATAAATTCTTAGAAATTCTTAAGCAAGTGCATGTCAACATTCCTTTTGTAGAAGTTTTACAGTCTATGCCTTCCTATGTAAAGTTTTTGAAAGATATCATTACTAACAAAAAAATAATTGGTGAGTTTGAAACAGTAAACCTCACTGAGGAGTGCAGTGCCATACTCCAAAACAAGCTACCCAAGAAGGAGAAGGATCCTGGTTCCTTCACCTTACCTGTAGAGCTAGGAGGCAAGCACGTGGGCAGAGCGCTTTGTGACCTGGGCGCCAGCATAAACCTCATGCCCTTATCACTATTCCGCCAGTTGGGAATAGGAGAAGCACGGCCAACCACTGTCACTTTACAACTAGCAGACAGATCCATCGCATACCCAGAAGGTAAGATTGAGGATATTCTAGTGAAAGTTGACAAATTTATTTTCCTTGCAGATTTCATTATCCTGGATTATGAAGCAGACAAGGAGGTCCCCATCCTATTAGGCAGACCTTTTCTTGCCACAGGTAGGGCCCTAATCGACGTCCAAAAAGGTGAGCTCACTATGAGGGTTCATGATGAAGAGGTGAAATTTAGTGTGTATAAAGCTTTGAGGTACCCCTCTGACCTTGAATCCTGTGCTAGCATGGACGTTGTAGATTCTTTAATGGAAGAACAACTGGAGCATGTGTTATTAACCAAGCATGCTAATGAATATGTTGGATTAGAACTAACTGACTTAAACATAGCTGAGATAATGGACATACCTGTAAATAACCCTCAGCATGTTTGTATGAACATTGACTTAACTGAAAAATCTTTGAATCCATTAAAACCATCCATTGAGCATCCACCTGTCTTAGAGTTAAAACCTCTCCCCACTCACCTCAAGTATGCATATCTAGGGAATAATGAGACTTTGCCTGTAATTATTTCTTCTAAGCTAAGTGAACAGCATGAGGTTGAATTAATATTACTACTTAAGCAACATAGGAAGGCTATTGCATGGACTATTGCTGATATCAGAGGCATTAGCCCTTCTTATTGCATGCATAAGATTATACTAGAGGAAGAGCACACACCTAGAGTAGATCACCAACGTAGGCTGAACCCCTCTATGAAAGAGGTAGTTAAGAAAGAAATAATTAAATGGTTAGATGCTGGTGTGATCTTTCCCATAGCTAGTAGTCAGTGGGTGAGCCCTATACAGTGTGTACCTAAGAAGGGTGGGATGACTGTGGTAGTCAATGAGAACAATGAACTGATTCCAACTAGGACTGTCACAGGATGGAGAGTTTGCATGGATTATAGGAAGCTAAATAAAGAGACCAAGAAAGACCATTTCCCTCTACCCTTTATTGACCAAATGCTAGACAGGATAGCTGGTAGAGCCTACTACTGTTTCTTAGACGGTTATTCAGGTTATAACCAGATCACTATAGACCCTAAGGATCAAGAGAAGACTACCTTCACTTGCCCTTTTGGAACTTTTGCCTTTCGCAGAATGCCTTTTGGCTTATGCAATGCACCGGCAACTTTCCAAAGGTGCATGTTGGCAATCTTCTCTGATTTGGATGAGTCCATGATAGAGATATTCATGGATGATTTCTCAGTCTTTGGGGATTCATTTACAAACTGTCTAGAGAATTTAGGACAGGTCTTGGCTAGGTGTGAGGAGACCAACCTAGTCCTAAATTGGAAAAAGTGCCATTTCATGGTGGATGAAGGGATTGTCTTAGGTCACAGAGTGTCAAGGGCAGGTGTAGAAGTTGACAGGGCAAAGATAGAAATCATAGAGAAGTTGGTAGAGCCTCAGAATGTCAAGGCCATTAGAAGTTTCTTAGGGCATGCTGGCTTCTACAGAAGGTTCATTAAGGACTTTTCTAAGATAGCCAAGCCTCTGTGTGAGCTTCTAGAGCTAAATAGGCCATTCGTCTTCTCTAAGGAATGTTTAGTAGCTTGGCAAACTCTTAAGAAAGCACTGGTCACAGCACCTATTATAGTAGGGCCAGATTGGGATCTCCCATTTGAGATGCTATGTGATGCTAGTGACTATGCTGTAGGGGTTATGTTAGGACAGAAGATTGACAAGTTAACACACCCTGTCTATTATGCTAGCAAGACACTTAATGAGGCACAATGCAACTACACAACCACTGAGAAGGAGATGCTAGCTGTAGTGTTTGCTTGTGAGAAATTTAGGAACTATATTGTAGGCACTAGGACAATTGTGTACACTGACCATTCTGCCTTAAAGTATCTCATGAGGAAGGCTGATGCTAAGCCTAGGTTGATTAGGTGGGTGTTATTGCTGCAGGAATTTGATTTGGACATTCGGGACAAGAAAGGATGTGAAAATGTGGTTGCGGATCACCTTTCTCGATTGCAGCACAATTGCGAAAAAATTGCGGAACCCGCAATTTCTGATGCTTTTATTGATGAACATGTCTTTGTATTGACTCATCGTGATAACGATGAGGAACCTTGGTTCGCTGACATTGCTAACTTCCTTGCATCACAGGTATTACCAGTTTTCAAGGGAGGACAAGAGAAGAAGAGGTTCCTTCATGAGGCAAGGAAATTCATCTGGGATGACCCCACACTTTACAGAACATGTGCTGACGGCTTGCTAAGGAAGTGTGTTTCAGCTGCTGAGGCGAAGTCTGTGCTGCAGCACTGTCACACAGCTCCTTATGGTGGACACTTTGGTGGCCAAAGAACAGCTGCAAAGGTATTTCAGAGTGGCTACTATTGGCCAACGATCTTCAAGGATGCCCACAACTATGCCCACAGCTGTGATGAATGCCAAAGAACAGGTAACCTCAGTCGCAAGGATGAAATGCCTCTCACCTACATCTTAGAGTTGGAGCTCTTTGATGTGTGGGGCATTGATTTCATGGGACCATTTCCTCCATCTTCAGGTAACCTTTACATATTAGTGGCAGTAGACTATGTATCCAAGTGGGTAGAAGCCATAGCATGTCCCAATAATGATGCCAAAACAGTAATAAAATTCTTGCATAGGCATATTTTTACTAGGTTTGGAACACCTCGTGCTATCATTAGTGATGAGGGGACACATTTCATTAATAAGGCTATGGAGAGAGTGTTGGCTAAGTATAACATTAGACATAGAGTAGCCAGTCCTTATCACCCACACTCGAATGGTCAGGCTGAAATTTCAAATAGGGAGATTAAGAACATCTTAGAAAAAGTGGTCAAACCTAATAGAAAGGACTGGTCATTTAAACTCGAGGATGCACTTTGGGCGTATAGAACAGCATATAAGACACCCCTAGGTATGTCTCCTTACAGACTCGTGTATGGTAAAGCTTGTCATCTTCCATTTGAGTTAGAAATCAAGGCATTTTGGGCACTAAAAGAGTTGAATTATTGCGTGACCGATGCGGGAACGTTGCGGTCCTTGCAATTACATGAGCTTGATGAGCTTAGACATATGTCTTATGAAAATGCCAAAATGTATAAGGAAAAGACCAAGATTTGGCACGATAGTAGACTTAGGGTCAAGGACTTTAAGAAAGGCCAACTTGTTTTATTATTTAACTCAAGATTGAGGTTATTTCCAGGCAAACTAAAGTCCAGATGGTCAGGTCCTTTCATGATTACTAATGTGTTTGTTCATGGTGCTATTGAGATAAAGAACTTGCAGCAAGGACAACCATTCATGGTTAATGGTGCAAGGTTGAAGCACTAATATGAGGAAGGAGATGTGAAGACTGTTAAGTGATATTTAGACTTATTAAAGCAAGGTGTTTTTAGAGTTTTAATTGAGTAAGAAGACGTTTTATCTTTTGTTTTTATCTAATTGTTGCTTATTTTGCTTGTAGGTGAAGAAAGAAGGAAGTTGGATGAAGATCGGAAATAAGAGTGAAAAGGGGGGCAAAGCAGCTGGAAATTGATGGAAAAATCCTAGCGCCTAGGCGCTGATGAGAAGAATTGGTCAGAAGGTGTAGCGCCTAGGCGCTGCCTTTCAGCGCCTAGGCGCTGATGAGAAGAATTGGTCAGAAGGTGTAGCGCCTAGGCGCTGCCTTTCAGTGCCTAGGCGCTGATCAGATGAAAAAGACAGTAGCTGTAGCGCCTAGGCGCTGCCTTTCGGCGCCTAGGCGCCCGAACGAAGAAAAAGACAGTAGCTGTAGCGCCTAGGCGCTGCCTTCCAGCGCCTAGGCGCTACGAAGTCTGAAGCGGTGATTCCTCCTAGCGCCTAGGCGCTGTATTTGGGCGCCTAGGCGCTGCGACGACTTTTTGCCCTAAGTTTAAAAGCAGTTTATTAGATTTTAGAGGTAGGCGGCTGGAGATTGGAGACGAGACAGAGAGAAACGGTTGAGCATAGAATTTGAAGATCCAAGCACCCCAACGGAGCGAGAGCAACGTTAGGAAACTCGTGGAATCGCCGGAATTTGTTTCTTCTCCTCTTTTCTTCCTCTATTTTCTTACTTGTTATGAACATGTTAAATTTTGAGATTGTTATTGAGTTTTTCATTATGAACTAACTCTCTTATCTAGAGCGTTGATGTAGTTGTTATTGAACCCTATTTTTTCATTATTGATTGTTAAGAATTTGATTTCATAATAGATTGTGAAAACCCTTATGAGCTTAATGAATGTTAGGATTTGGCCAATCTTAGTGTGACTATTATATCAATGTTTTTGAGGTCGATAGACGATAATCATTGACGAACCTTAATTGTTTTCCCTAATTTATATGAGCGATAGACATATCCTTGTAGGTTTTGTGGCAATGCTAGTTTTACAACCTTCATAATTAAATTGTTCCGATTGTCATAGAAATATAGGCAATTGACATTTTAGTGAATATTGTTATTACTCGAGAGAGAGTAGCAAGTCATTTGAGTAGAACTTGTCAACAGTCTAGAAATCAAACTTTTATAACTTTCAATTATTGAAGAATAGGGGGAGATAGCGATGAAATCTTTGCTCTAGAGTCTCAATCATCTACATTTATCATAACGGTTGTTAGTTCTAGCATTTCAATTACTTTAGTTCAAAGCTTTTTAATAGTTCATTTATCCTTGACCGATCGATTGCTCAGATAAAATTGAAGCTCAAGAATTTGGTAATTAGTAACTTTCATTCCCTGTGGAGAACGATAATCAGTACTTACACTACTATATTACTTGGAACGATTCGTACACTTGCGATTTCGGACAACAAGTTTTTGGCGCCGCTGCCGGGGAATGATTGTTTTATTTTACTAATATCAAAATCAAGAGCGTTAGTCTTAATCTGAGTTTTGTTTTACTTTTATTGATTTTGTTCTTTTGTTTTTGGTCGCAGGAGTTAGAGAGAGTGCATGCGAAAATTTGGAAGTAGCAGCCTACTTCCAATTAATCTCGAAATCGAACGTACCTGTCGAAAGAACAGAAAAGAAAAGAGAGAGCGTGTTGCACAAGAAAAGTTGAAAATGGCGGACAACCAAGAGGTCGAAACCAGGACTTTGAGGGATTATGTATTGCCAAATGTAACGGGGTTACATTCTGCAATCCAGAGACCCGCAATTCAGGCGAACAACTTTGAGATTAAACCGGCCACGATTCAAATGATCCAAACCTCAGTGAACTACAGTGGTTTGAGGAATGAGGATCCAAACTCTCATATTTCAGATTTCCTGAAACTCTGCGATACATTCAAGATGAATGGAGTGACAGATGATGCCATTAGACTTAGGTTGTTTCCCTTTACTCTTAGGGGACAAGCTAAACAATGGTTGAGTTCGTTACCAGCAGGGTCAATAGAGACTTGGAATGATCTTGCCCAAAAGTTTCTCGCCAAGTTCTTCCCACCAGCAAAAACAGCAAAGATTCGGAGTGAGATTGGAAATTTTCTTCAAGAAGATGGAGAGTCTCTGTATGATGCATGGGAAATATTTAAGGAACTTTTAAGAAAGTGTCCTCATCATGGGTTTCCTCGATGGATGCAAGTGCACAACTTTTACAATGGGTTAGATGGTGGCACTAGAACCACAATCGATGCAGCAGCTGGGGGATCTTTCATGAAGAAAACAGAGAATGATGCTTTTGAATTGTTGGAAGAAATGACGGTAAATCATTATGAATGCCCAAGCCGGAGAATGACTCAGAAACAGCCGATGGGTGTTAATGAAGTGGATTCAATAGCCGCGTTGACTGCACAGGTTGCCTCACTTACTAGGCAACTTCAGTCAAACCAATTTGCGGTAAACTCGATTCAAGCTCCTACTTTATTCTGTGAAAATTGCAATGGAAGTCATAGGAGTGAAGATTGTCAGGTGGGGAATCCATTTATGCAAGGTCAAGTTGAGCAAGCTCAATTTGTTGGGAATTATAATCGCCAACAAAACAACCCGTACTCCAACACCTTTAATCCAGGGTGGCGAAATCATCCTAACTTCGCATGGAAGCAGAATCAGACACAAAATCCACCCCCTCCAGGATTCCATCAACCAGAAAAGAAAACTAGCCTTGAGGAGGCAATGATTCAGATGGCGAACACTACGAGTCAGTTCATGGCTGAAACAAGGACCAACTTCCAAAATCAAGGTGCCGCAATTAAGAATTTAGAAGTACAAGTTAGTCAGCTAGCCAATATGATGGTGGATAGGCTTCCAGGAAATTTACCAAGCACAACCGAAGTAGATTCAGTTGGACAACGAGCTGTTGATTTTAATATACTAAAAAAGGGAAAGGCTCATGTGGTTAGTGATCAAACTCAAATTGAGCATTGTAATGTCATCGGGGTGCATCACATGGATAAAAGTCAAGAAGATGATCAAGAAAAGATTGAGGAGCCAACGTCAATCATTGAAAAAGAAGTAGAAATAGTATCACATTTACTTGAGGCCGAAAAGCCTATTACTTCTACTTTATCTACTTCTTCTATTCCTTCAGCTAATCCTCAACTCAAGAAAAAGAAAAAGACGAATTTAAATTCTGAGGTTGTTAAATTTATGGATATTTGCATGAAACATAACATTAATCTCCCTTTTTCAGATCCTCTAAAGCAAATGCCTAACTACGTCAGGTTCATGAAGGAATGGCTCTCTAAGAAGAAGAAGAATAAAAAGGTTGAGATAGTGCATCTCGCTGAGGCATGCAGTGCTAGACTTAAGAAGAAACTACCACATAAATTGAATGATCCAGGGAGTTTTTCTATTCCTTGCAGTTTTGGTAGTCATTCTTTTAGAGCTTTATGCGATCTAGGTGCTAGCATTAATTTACTCCCTTTGTCACTATGCAGGAAATTAAAAATTGGGGAGATAAAGCCCACTACTGTGAAACTCCAGTTAGCTGATAGATCCATAGTTTGTCCATATGGGGTTGTGGAGAATGCACTAATTAAAGTGGGAAAATTCTTTATCCCAATTGACTTTTATGTGATAGATGTGAAGGAAGACAGTGCATTACCCGTTATTCTTGGAAGGCCATTCTTGGCAACTGGGAGAGTTTTAATTGATGTGGATAAAGGAGAATTGACCATTAGAGTCCAAAATGAAAAAGAACTTTTTAAAGCTATAGTGGACTCTAAATCTCAAACTGAAACATTGATGTTGGTCTACAAAAAGGGTGAAAGAAAGCGGGCTCGTGATATATTAAATGTCTTTCGACCTCCTTAATGCTTAATTGTTTAATGCGTCTAGCTAAAGACGTTAAATAAAGCGCTAATTGGGAGGCAACCCGTAAAAAAAAAAAAAAATAATAATGGAGGATGGAGGAAAGACAAGAGCAAGGACGAAGAAGAATGGAAAGACGAATGCAACGCCAAATGGAGCACAACACTAAATGCTTTGATAGGCTTTTTCAGGTGTTGGCACGTCCTGGGTTAAATCAAGGAGATGATCCCATTCTTTGTCCAACACCCCCCGATCATCTGATGAAGAAGAGAATATGTGAGCGGCGCTCACTCAGGGAAGTTTTCGTTTTCCTTATTCGTTTTCTTCTTATTTGTTGTGTTTTTCCTTTGAGTCGTTCATTTCTTTTCGCATTGAGGACAATGTTGCATTTTAAGTTGGGGGTGGGATTAGATTCTGTTGAGTATGTTTTTTAGGATAGGTGTGACATTCTATATGATTTCTACATTCTAAGAAGTGTATCTCTTCAATTTTTTGAGATATTTTGGAAAACTATGTAAGTTAGGGACACATTGGTTGTTGGGTTATATTGCATAAGAGAGAAGAGCTTGATTCATGTTTTTACTTAAAAGGAATGCATGATAGTGTTTGTTGAATTATTGAATGTCGAATGCGCAAGATCTATTGCCAAAACAACCTGTTTTCATGTGAGCTTTTGAGCCTTTAAGCACATTCATTACATGGTGCTTTCAATTCTTAAAATGTGTGAATGCCGTGCATATTTAGATTTTTGTAGAACTTTCTTTGTTATGCATGTCTGTAGCCTCTGAATAGTTTTGAATGTTTAAATTTTAAGGGTAATTTAGGTGAAGACAATGTTTAGCTTTCTAAAATAGCCTACCTCAACATTGAGTCCTTAGTTAAGCCAAATATTGAGCCTTAGATCTTTTTCATTGGAAGATTACCGCACTAAAAGCCAAAAATGCCATTTGTTGTAATCCTTTTCTATGAATCCAAGATTGAAAGATTACATATGCTTACCACATGAAGTTTTTAATTTGTTGGGAAAGTTGCAACATGTGAATTAAGGGTTTCCTAAATGGAAGTGTGATTAGAAAAAAAAAAAAAAAAAAAAAAAAATGGTGTGGATGAAAAGAAGTCGATGCTTCAGCCAAGCTAAAAAAAAAAAAAAATAAATAAAAAAAAATAAAAATAAAAATAAAAATAAAAATAAAATAAAATAAAATCGTACTTAAGTTTAAATTCCTTGGAAGTAGAAGTGTTAGCTTCATGTGGATAAGTTGTGTAAAAATTCTTTCAATAAAAAGCTTAAAATTTCCCTTTCCATCCACCCGTTCCTAAGCCAAATTACATCCAAACTAAGACCCTTAATTTTTGTGCATTCATTATGTTCATCGATGGCTTGGATGTGATATATGAGCAAGTTTATGACAAAAGTTTTGTATGTATTGGTGTGAGAGTCATTGAAATATGCCTTAAACAGTTGAGCGTTATGAGTGAATCCCTGTGAGGGTAGTAGACCTTGTGCATTCAATTTTGATAGTTTGATGAGATACTTGAGTTTTAGTTAAAATTGTACTCGATGAATGCTTAATCTCTTGACTGTTTGTATAACCGAAGTAATTGATGTGTACTTAGCTTACCACTATTCTTAGATATTAAGAAATTTGAAAAGAACACTTGGAATTGTAAGGAATCTAGAAGTCTCACTGGTTGATTGTACTCAATTGTTTCACTTACTTTCGTGTGCCTTTCGGTCGTCAATAAATGCGTGAGATTTGAGTCATTTGAATGTAGTTGTCTTTCCTTAGAATCCTCTTGCTCTTTGCTCGAGGGCGAGCAAAATGATAAGTTGGGGGTAGTTTGTTAAGTGATATTTAGACTTATTAAAGCAAGGTGTTTTTAGAGTTTTAATTGAGTAAGAAGACGTTTTATCTTTTGTTTTTATCTAATTGTTGCTTATTTTGCTTGTAGGTGAAGAAAGAAGGAAGTTGGATGAAGATCGGAAATAAGAGTGAAAAGGGGGGCAAAGCAGCTGGAAATTGATGGAAAAATCCTAGCACCTAGGCGCTGCCTTTCGGCGCCTAGGCGCTGATGAGAAGAATTGGTCAGAAGGTGTAGCGCCTAGGCGCTGCCTTTCAGCGCCTAGGCGCTGATAAGAAGAATTGGTGAGAAGGTGTAGCGCCTAGGCGCTGCCTTTCAGCGCCTAGGCGCTGACTAGATGAAAAAGACAGTAGCTGTAGCGCCTAGGCGCTGCCTTTCGGCGCCTAGGCGCTGCCTTTCGGCGCCTAGGCGCCCGAACGAAGAAAAAGACAGTAGCTGTAGCGCCTAGGCGCTGCCTTCCAGCGCCTAGGCGCTACGAAGTCTGAAGCGGTGATTCCTCCTAGCGCCTAGGCGCTGTATTTGGGCGCCTAGGCGCTGCGACGACTTTTTGCCCTTAGTTTAAAAGCAGTTTATTAGATTTTAGAGGTAGGCGGCTGGAGATTGGAGACGAGACAGAGAGAAACGGTTGAGCATAGAATTTGAAGATCCAAGCACCCCAACGGAGCGAGAGCAACGTTAGGAAACTCGTGGAATCGCCGGAATTTGTTTCTTCTCCTCTTTTCTTCCTCTATTTTCTTACTTGTTATGAACATGTTAAATTTTGAGATTGTTATTGAGTTTTTCATTATGAACTAATCTCTTATCTAGAGCGTTGATGTAGTTGTTATTGAACCCTATTTTTTCATTATTGATTGTTAAGAATTTGATTTCATAATAGATTGTGAAAACCGTTATGAGCTTAATGAATGTTAGGATTTGGCCAATCTTAGTGTGACTATTATATCAATGTTTTTGAGGTCGATAGACGATAATCATTGACGAACCTTAATTGTTTTCCCTAATTTATATGAGCGATAGACATATCCTTGTAGGTTTTGTGGCAATGCTAGTTTTACAACCTTCATAATTAAATTGTTCCGATTGTCATAGAAATATAGGCAATTGACATTTTAGTGAATATTGTTATTACTCGAGAGAGAGTAGCAAGTCATTTGAGTAGAACTTGTCAACAGTCTAGAAATCAAACTTTTATAACTTTCAATTATTGAAGAATAGGGGGAGATAGCGATGAAATCTTTGCTCTAGAGTCTCAATCATCTACATTTATCATAACGGTTGTTAGTTCTAGCATTTCAATTACTTTAGTTCAAAGCTTTTTAATAGTTCATTTATCCTTGACTGATCGATTGCTCAGATAAAATTGAAGCTCAAGAATTTGGTAATTAGTAACTTTCATTCCCTGTGGAGAACGATAATCAGTACTTACACTACTATATTACTTGGAACGATTCGTACACTTGCGATTTCGGACAACAAAGACTCTCTCGGCCTTCCTCTTGACTGAAGCATGAATTAAGAACGAGAGAGGACGAGTGATTGCTGTGCTCGTCAACATGAGGCTCATGCCTTAGTTTATTTTTTTACGATTTTCCGGTTATCATTTGTGTATAAGTTTGTATGATTTTAATTGCGAATTTGATGTTGATTTTATTTCTTTTTGTAGGGAATCGATAGAGGGAATCAAGGAGAGTAAATCCAGCTTTAAAAATCAAGAAAATATTGGGCCAAATAAAAGATACGGATGAGCAAAGATCGACATTTAGATGAAAAAAATCTCCAACGGTCGCTAAAATTGCGCTGGATTTGCAGGATCCGCAAAAATATAGCCGTTGGGATATTTCCGTTTTCTTTATATCCGTTGAGACGCGCGTTGATCTATACGATTTCCCAAGTATCTGAACTCCAAGAAAGCTCTTTTCTCTTCATCTTTGATTCTTCTCTCCAAATCTCCAAGATTCAACAATGGTACTAACAAGGGCCGAACGATCTGCGTCCAAGAAAAGGGCCGATGACGCTGAAACGGCTGCGAGAGAAGCACTGCTTGCCTTGGCTGATGCTGAGGCTGCGCGTACCGAACGCCTGCCGAATCTGCCTGTCCGCAAAAAGAAGTGGAAGGTAGTTACGGAGATACCTGCTGGACCTTCTGAACCAGCAGGCACACCCAAGAAGCGACGATGGAGTATGGCGGTGGCCGAGGAAGAAATCAAGGAAAAGACTCCCTCTATGGAGAGTCAAGAATTGGGCCAGCCATCTCACGAGTCAGCCGAGCACAGCCATTCACCAGCCCCACCGGTGCAAAGCCCTGAGCTCTCCTCATCGCCACCAGCGCAGAGCCCTGAGCAGCCGTCTTCACCACAGAGTGCTGCACAGACACCTACAGCAGAGCAAAGTACCACGCCGTCGCACACTTCCCCACGGCCTGACCCTGAATTCCCATATGGGGAGTACCAAGAATCAACGCAGGGCAGTGGGGAAGCTGAGGAAGAAGAGGTTTTCTCTCCTATGAGGGAAGCTAGCCCGGAGAGTCTTGCACAGAAGGATGACTCAATGGAGGAGACACTGGGGGCGTGCCTCCAGCAGATCACCATCGAGGCTAAGCTCAAGAAGAAGAAGAAGGCCAAGATTCTCAAGGCCAAGCGATCCAAGAAGCTGAAGAAGAAGAAGGCCAAGAGGGCGCCTTCATCAGAGAAGGAAAGCACGGAGCCATCGCTCAAGAAACTCAAGGTTGAGGCTGCGGAGTCAGCCAAACCAACAGACAAAGGGAAGGCCAAGCTTTACCCTGAAGATGAGCCTCAGTCAGTGAGGTATGTGTCCTCTGACGCTGAGTCCAGGGGTATTGAGCTGAGAAAGAGGGAGTTGCTGCACGAAAAGGGCTTCCTCGACAGACCTGCTGACCTGCCGCAATTCTTGCGCACAGGCATTGTGAATCACAGCTGGGAGGAGTTGTGCAGACCACCCAATCCGGCTTACACGAGTATGGTATATGACTTCTACGCCAACCTACGAAACTCTGAGGAGGGGCTGTCTGTGGTTAGGGGAGTAGAAGTGGACTACTCAGCAAAAGCCATCAACGAAGCCTATGGCCTAAAGGGCCAAAAACATACTGACTATGCGAGGATCGTTGATGAGCCTACTGAGGCAGTCCTGGAGAAGGCCATTCGAACCATTGGCCAGCCTGAAGCATCCTGGACCGTGTCACGCAATGGGAGGCACACTCTCATGAGTGCCAACCTCACAGCTAAGGCGGCTGTATGGTTTGCCTTTGTAAGGAGGAAGCTGTCCCCCGTGACTCATGAGACCACCATCAACCAGAGCAGATCGCTGCTGGTCTATGCCATCATGCGAGGTCTCACGGTCAACGTGGGTGAAATCATGTCAGCCGCCATTGCTGAGTGCGCGAAGAAAGGTAAGGGTCCATTGTTTTTCCCTAATACTATAACTAAACTATGTTTGCTTGCAGGAGTTCCTATTGAGCGAATGGAGCAGCAAATGGCTTACACAGGCCACTTGGAGCTTCCTGCTGGCTTGAGGCTAAAAAGGAAGGGGAACATGGAATTCGAGCTGGATAGGTTGGCTGCTGATCAGTCACTGTCTATGGCTTGCCTGATGGATATGCAAAGGAGGATGGCTCAATGGGCCACTTACGCACAGGCAAGGGACAAGGAGGTTGCTGACCAACTTGGGTGCATCTTCCCTGACTTCCCCACAAATCTTCTGAATCCATGGGTGCCTCCACGACCCCGACGACCTGATGAGGATGACGACATCTGAGTGCTGGTTTGAATTGCACTCAAGGGAGTATTGTTGTTCCCTTAGAAAAAGAAAAAATCTGCTTTCTGATAGACCATGTGAATTATGCTGTTTTTAGTAAGATTTTGATCTGTTTTAGTTGCTTAGTTTTACGTTTTTAAATTGCTTAGTATAGCCTGCTGCTAGCTGATTAGGTAGGATAGTTTAGGTTTATTTTTGTCGAGCTTGAATGACTGGATAAAGCATGCTTAGGGGCCTTAGGGACTGATATATCTGCCCTGACTTGATTGCGAAATAATTGCGGTACCCGCAATTTTTATTACTGAATGCATGTTTTGGACTGTCTGTTTAGCTAGGCTGTGATCTGTTTAAATTCTATCTTTTGCTGCTTTCATGACTACCTTATATAGCTTATCTAAATGCATGCTGGATGAGTGTCATAGGACACCCTTTGATAGTTTAAATTAGCCTCTAAAAAGCTCAGCATGCATAGCTGTAAGTCCTTGCCTGTCTGTTTTTTTTTTTTTTCAATTTTCTGCTGCTGTGATATTTTCTTTTACAATGTTCTGCCTATGCCTAGGACTTTTAAATTCTCTTTGTTTTACCTTAGACTAGATGCTTCTAGGATAGTTTGGGGGTGTGCCACCTCAGACACTCATTGGGGACAATGAGTAGTTTAAGTTTGGGGGAGGCCACCCTAGGCCTAGGAACATTCCTCTCTCCCTTAAAAGCATAAGCATTCTTCTTCTCCTTGACAAAAATGATGAACTGAAAAAAAAAATGAAAAATAGAATAAAGAGGGGAGTCTCTCTTAGGTTGCTAAGTAATCAGTGCCAAGTGTGTAACCCACAAGTGGCATTGCATCAAAAGGCAACCAAAGGAAAGGCTCCACCTAAGAAAGAAAAAAAGGGAAAAGAGAAGGGAAGAAGAATGTATACCTAGGAGTTGCAACTTTGTGGCTTAGATGTCCTGATAAAAAGAACTCTGATCCTCAATTAGCTAAGCACAAAGTTGTAGCTTGTAGGGTTGTTTAGGGAGATGAATGTATGTCCAATGTAGTGATGCCAGGGTTTAGGTTGTTCTCTTAAAGTACTACTGTCACTGTTAATACTAAGACTGGCATGACTCTAAGGAATCCTAGGTAGCTCATAAGTATAAACTAGAAGCATGTACTGAGTCTGGGGTAAAGCTAGGTAGAATTTGAAACCTTAGGGATAGCGGCAAGATATGATAGAAGCAGGTAGATCAGTTGTAGGGAGTAATAAAAACAGTAGGAGTATTAGGCATGCGAAATCAGAAGAAGCTAGATGAGAAGGTAGTTTTAAGCTTAGAAGTGTGTCACAGGACAGCACTGCTATAGATGAGAAGATAGGGGAGTTAGGAAGTGGTTAAAGAAGAAGAAACAGCAGCCTAGGAAAGTCCTAGATTGCTCGAGGACAAGCAAAACCTTAAGTTTGGGGGTGTGTTACGTCTCCAAAAGTGACCTTTTTAGGACTTAATTATCTTAGAAAGATGTTCACTCTTAGGTGTTTTTGATAGCATTTAGCCTAAACCTATGCTTAAATATGAGAATTAGAAGAAGGTAGCTAAATTAGGACTTATGTACGATAGGAAAGAAAAGGGTTGAAAACCGAAGGAAAAGAATGAAAAACAAGCATTGCGATAGCATTGCGGAAACATTGCGGAAACCGCAATGTTTCAAGTGAAAACCGTAAGTTGACTGATCTTTTTCTGTTAATTTCCGTTATTTCAGGGATTCGTTCTTTCTCCTCCATCCATTTTGAAGTACGACGTTGAAGATTGACGGTTCTCCTTGGCCCAAACGCACCTGCAAATTACTATAAAAGGGGGTCCAAGTCGAGGGTTCAAGCATCATCCGAAAGCGTAGAAGTCTTCTCGCAGTCCAACTTTTCTCCTGTTTTCCTTTGCCGTCTGCTGGTTTGCGAAGCTCAGCTGTTGGAATCGATAATCTGATAGGAAGGAGAGGAGATTCTTCTTCTCTCCTGATTGGATTCATCCAAGCAAGGCTGACCTTTCTCATCCTTCATTCGAGGCGGCTGCAACGAGACATTCGAGCTTGTTTTACTGTTTTCTGCTCTTCATTTCCATTTTCCAGCTTTGTCTTGTTGCTGTTTCTTTTCTAGAAGCTAGATTAGACTATTTCGTTGTGTTCTGTCTTCCTGTTATTTGCTTTAAAGCTTTCCTTTGTCAGTCAAACAATCAAGTAATCAAATCTCAATTCTTCATTTCACAGTCTCTTGCCTTTACATTCTTCTGCTTTCCCTTACTGTTTTGTCTTTAAATTCCTTCTAAGCATGTCCACTTCTTCTCTTACTTCTGTTCTATCTACATCCATGAGTAGCTAAATCACTTAGGGGCATGCTAATGACAACACTTTAGGCTAAAAAACGTGAACCAAGCATGTAGGATAGCTCTCGAAGCATTGATTGTATGTAAGCTTCATCCCACGGGCAATTTCGATTGGCCATCCATTTTGTCCAAAGAACTCCTAACCTCTGGAAGGAGTAAGAGTTCAGAGTCATACTATCATGCTAGCCTTTCAAGGTAACCAGGAAACGACCTAGGAATAGGCGTTTCCCTAGTACAAACCATATTTTTCTACCTTAACAAGATGCTTAAGACCTTACTTGGACATGAGTAAACTAAAGAATCTAATGCATGAAATCGGAAGATACATGAGAATGAGATAGTTTGATGCATAGAGAGTTGATCCAATGCTTGAGAATCGTGAGAAAAAGCCTATAGGATAGTCGTTAGTAGCCCTTAACTCATCATTTTACACACTTTCGTTGTTACTACAATTGCGGTAAAATTGCTGTTTCCGCAATTCTGCTAAGTTACAATTCTGTCTAGCTGTTTTTGTCTTCATTTATTAATCTCGTCTCTTCTCATTTGAGTTTAGCTTTGACTTGCACTTGTTTATGTTGCTACCCTCTTCGTATTCAGTAGGAAATAGATAATTAAAAACCAATTTTACCCCATCAAATCCACCCCTTCTTTCTTAACTTTACACTTCATAAATAGCTTATAATAAATCTCTGTGGGAAAACGAATGAAATATACTTACTACTTGCTATAAGACCATGTATGCTTGCATGTTCTGAGTGCTATCTCTACCTTATTGCTTATTTATTTTAACACATTGAGCACGCAACACTAACACACCAAATCGTTAGTCACTAAACTTAATCTCTGTGGGAAAACGAATTAAATTATACTTATCACTTGCTGCAGACCATGTATGCTTGCATGATCTTAGCGCTCTTCGCATTTACATTTTACATACACACTAAGCGTGCAACAAGTTTTTGGCGCCGCTGCCGGGGATTTTGTTTAGTAAACACGATTTGTGTTATTTTAGAAGAACTTAATATATTGGAGCTAATCTTTTGCATTTACAGGTACCAACAAAGCGTGTTTATGAATGAGTTTCCCAATCACAACTTAGAATTTTATCCTGAACCTGAAAGAACTTTAAGGGCCAGAAACAAAATTAAGAAACGCCTTTTTAAACAGCCAGAACAACCTGTAATTCAGTATATTGCGGACCACGCAGAGTCAGCGCAATCTCAACAAGCTGAAATGAATAGAGCAGAAGAAGCACCAAACCGAGCACCTATCATTCGCAACCCCATTGAAATTGCGAATGATAAGGATAATGCTATTCTATCATACCTTGTATCAATACCTGAGGAGCTTAATCCGAGCATCATACGCCCCGAGATTATAGCTCACTCATTCGAGTTAAAACCTGTCATGTTTCAAATGCTGTCCACAGTTGGACAATTCTTTGGAGTGGAAAATGAAGACCCCCACAACCACTTGAGAAACTTCCTGGGAGTAAGTGACACCTTTGTCATCCCAGGAGTGTCTCAAGAGGCCTTGAGACTTTACCTTTTTCCATATTCATTAAGAGACAAGGCCAAGACGTGGCTGAACTCTTTCCCCTCTAGATCAATTGTCAATTGGACAGATCTTGCTGAAAAGTTCCTAGTAAAATACTTCCCTCCAGATAGGAACTCTGACTTTCGTGTTGACATCATCAAGTTCAAGCAAGCCGAAAATGAATCACTGCATGAAGCTTGGATCAGATTCAAAGATCTTCTACTCAAATGTCCACGCCATGGCATTCCATGGTGTATCCAGATTGAAGTATTCTTCAAAGGATGCAACCCCAGCACGAGGCAAGTCTTGAATTCCTCAGCTGGAGGTTCGATGCTATCAAAGAGCTATAAGGAAGCCTATGAGATTTTGGAGAAAATCTCAACATCACATTGTCAATGGTCAGACGATCCTGTGGAGCCAGACAGAAGGAAGGCTCAAGACATGGATGCACTTAGCGCAATGAGCAGCCAGATCAATGCTCTGACCAACCTGGTGAAGCAAATGACTCAACCTAATGTTCAACAAAGTGTCAACAGAGTGGCAGCTGTTTCAACAAGCACAGCAATAGCCAACCAAGGTGAGGCACTAGTTTGTGGATTCTGTGGGGAAGGGCATATGTATGACTATTGCCCTGCTAATCCATCTTCGGTGTGCTATGTTGGAAGTCAACAAGAACCAAGGAACAACCCCTATTCAAATACATATAACCCTGGTTGGAGAAACCACCCAAATCTCTCTTGGGGTGGACAACAAAGCACAAGCCAAACACAAAATCAATCAAGACCGAGTGGACCACCTGGTTTCACTCAACACCAACAAACTAGTCAACCCCCATATCAGGAACAATATGTCAACAACCAACCGATAGGAACATCAGTGGAGAACTTGCTGAAGGAATACATAGCAAAGAATGTTGCAACTTTGCAGAGCCAGCAAGCAACCTTAAGAAGCTTAGAGACTCAAATCGGGCAGTTCGCAGACGAGCTGAAGAATAGGCCCCAAGGTAGACTGCCTGCAGATACTGAAACTCCAAGAAGGGATGGTAAGGAACAAGTTCAAGCTATTGAACTACGGAGTGGAAGGCCATTGGTGATGAGTAGCAGAGAAACACCAAAGAGAGTAGAGAATGAAGAGTCTAGTGCTCCACTGGATTCTCTGCCTAACCTTGATCAAATACAACTAAGCACAACAAGGGTGAGGCTGGAACCTATCATTGAGGAACTAGAAGAAATTTCTAGGCCTCCCCCTAGGCAACCTGATTTGCCTACCTATGTGTCACCACCACCATACCCTCAAATGTTTGATTTTTATGAAGATGACTCCTTTGTTACCTTCGAATCTAAGAAGAGTGAACCAATGGAATCTCCATATGAATTGGGGGAGTTGGTGAAAGTTGAGAAAAATAAAATTGTGCTGGATGAGGCCAAAGAGACTAATGCGTTGCTTGAGGAACAAGAATTTGAAATGTTTGAGGTTGCAGCAAGCTTCTCCACCAATGAAAGAGCTGAGCCACCGCCACCACAAATGCTCCAGCTGGAGGAGTTAGAAAGAGATGTGCCAGAAAAAGAAGTCTCATCGCATCAAACCTATGTTGTACCAACGCACATAAAGTACAAACCTTGGGGTGTTATAACATGCAGTCTCTTTGAAAGAATCAACAATTTCAAGGTGTGGCAGAATGTCCGGCCCCGTAAATCAAGACTTAAGTATCTTAAAAGAGCAGAAGTGATGCCTCGAAACATTGAAGAATATCCATATGAGGCAGATTGACAAGGGAGATTTATGATCCCTAAACTCTTAAATTAGGATTTTATCATGCTTTGCTTAGATTTCGTATGTTAGGAGTAGTTTATTTTGAGAATAAAATATTTATTATGTGCCAACAATCATAGTCGTTTAGCATGAATTGATGATGCATTGTGGGCATATAGAACTGCATATAAAACACCTTTAGGAATGTCGCCCTATAGGCTAGTTTATGGAAAAGCATGTCATCTTCCCCTTGAATTAGAAAACAAAGCTTTTTGGGCTTTAAAAGAGTTGAATTTTTGCATAACCGATGCGGGAACATTGTGGTCTCTGCAATTACATGAGTTAGATGAACTAAGGCATATGAAAATGCTAAAATATATAAAGAAAAGACTAAGATTTGGCATGATAGTAGACTTAGGATTAAGGATTTCAAAAAGGGCCAGCATGTTTTGATATTCAATTCACGACTTAGATTATTTCCTGGCAAACTTAAGTCTCGTTGGTCAGGTTCTTTTGTGATTACTAATGTATTTATTCATGGTGCTATTGAAATTGGAAATCTGAATCAAGGACAGCCGTTCATGCTGAATGGTGCTAGATTGAAGCACTACTATGAGGAGGGAGATGTGAAAACACTCTCAGCCTTCCTCTTATCCGAAGCCTAAAAAGCAAGTCAAGAAAGGATGAGCAAGGGCGTTCAATGGAATGTTCATTATGCTCAATCATTAGAGGAATATGGAATAGATAGTCTTTTGTTATTGTTTTTCTTGTAGATTGATTACAGTATTGTTATTGCTAGCTTTAATTAAGTTTTTTTTTGTGATTTAGGAACGTGGCAATTGGAGATTTTTAAACGGCATTCGAGGGAGTATTTATGATCCCTCTCAAAAACAAGAAAAAAATCTGCTTTTCTGTGACCTGTTACCCCCCCCCCCCCCGCTATCAATTGTTGTTATGTTGTGATTTCCTTAATTAGCTAGAGTTAGAGTAGCTTAGTTTAGTTAACTTCGTATGATTAGTTAGCTTAGATAGTTTTTTCTGTTGCTTGTAGTTGTTTACAAATGGAATAGTGCATGTTAGGAGCTTTGATCAGTGTTAAAACTGCTCTGTTTGAATCATTGCGAATTCTTTGCGGACACCGCAATATTTTGTTAGTTTAAGCATGCTGGTGTATGACTTTCTGATGGGTTGTCTGTCTTTAAATCTCATGATTTGGCTGCATTACTGATGTCCATAGGTAGTCTGTCTATTGAGCATTGGTAAAAGAGATTTTCTAACTTAATAAAAATTTCTCTAATGTTCAGGTTGTCGAGACCCGCCAAAATAACATTTATAAATCTGATACAACAGAGCTTTGCAGCTAGTGGTAGTCGGGTGTCGACCCACAAGGAACCAAAATTATTTCCTCTTAATTAACTTCTATTTGTTTTTAATAAAACTCAAATTAAAACAGTAAAATAAAGGGGGAAAACGCTAACGGAGAATTAATCTTAAAACAGAAAAATAGCTAACGGAAAAATAAAATAAAATGCGAGAAAAATAAATGCGAGAAAAATAAACGGAACACGTGCTCCTAATTTGAGTGTCGGGATTGGTTGTTGATGTGGTTCGGATCATAGACACAAAATATACTTAGCCGGTTTTTGTTAACACTCACACACATTAAAAGACCCAATTAAAACAAGTGCTCCCATGCTTTAATTAGAACTAATAATCCCAATTAATTAGAAAAGAGGTGACGACTCTAGACTATGCTTCGCTAATAATTCTAACTTAGGGGCGATCGCTCTCCCAAATTAGGATTAGTCGCGAGCGACGGGTATTCATGCGACGAGTCAATTGATGAAATCTCTAACAATGGGACTCGATTTTATTCTATCTCTATGATTTATCAACAACCCAAACAAATGTGGCCACGTTTAATTCAGAATGCAGGATTTAATTACTCAAAACATGAAGTGCGATCGCTAAGTCATGAATCTTTAATCTAACCAACACACAATTTACTAAACGGGTGTCAACCATTAAGAAAATCATGTTGGACATTAAGATCGATGCTAGAGATGAATTGAATGCTAGAACAAGCCAATAACAAGATGAAAAGAACAGATCTCACCTAATACATCAACAACTCAAACCCTAAACCCAAATTAGAGCACTTACCTTAGTTGCCGGTTGTGAAATCCAAGAGAAATCAACAAGAAATCCACTCAAAATGTATTAGATTGGGTAAGAAATGTGTTTTGGCTCAAGAATCGAGCTCTACAACAAATGGGGGCGGAAGAAATTGGGAGAGAATTGGAGAGAATGACCTAACAACAGCAAAAACGGACTTAAATACCCATTTCTGCGTCAGACTAGCGCCTAGGCGCCATAAGTCAGCGCCTAGGCGCCACGGGCGCGCGCGCACAAAATCGAGACAACGCCTAGGCGCCATAAGTCAGCGCCTAGGCGCTGAGCCCTCTGGAAAATTAACAAAATTGGGAATTTATTGACTTTTAAGGACGGGCGTTTTTTACTTTAGATGACGGGCATTTTGCGTCAGGGAAGGGTGCGCGCGGCTGGGGCGAGGAGAGGACGCGCGCGGACACGGGCGTGGGTGGGCGAGCGGGCGAGCGGCGCGCGCGCGTGACCTACGATGACGGGCGCTCGGGCGCTGAGGCAGGCGAGCGACGCGCGCGGGCGTCGGCGGTCTGGGCGCGGGCGAGGCGAGGCGGCGCGCGCGAGCGCTCGGACACGGACCGGGCGAGGGCGAGCGACGCGCGCGGACTTTCAATGACGGGCGGGGAGCGCGCGCGGGCGTGGGCGGTCTAGGCGCGGGCGTGCGCGCGGGCATGCGCGGGCGTCTGGCTCCGATTAGCGCCTGGGCGCTGGGCGTGGGCGTCTGGCTCCGATTAGCGCCTAGGCGCTGGGCGCCGGCGCCTGGGCGCTGCCTGTTGCGTGCTCAGTGTAAGAGATAAATAAGCAATAAGGTAGAGAGAGCACTTAGAACATGCAAGCATACATGGTCTCACAGCAAGTAGTAAGTATATTTCATTCGTTTTTTCCACAGAGACTTATGTTTAGCTATTCGCGAAGTGTATTTGTTAAGAAAGATGGGGTGGATTTGAAGGGGTAAAATTGGTTTTTAATTATCTAGTTTTTGCTGAATGTGTAAAGGGATGCAACATAAACAAATTAAAGTTGAAATCAGACTCAAAGGACAAGAGATGGAATTGATAAACGAAGAAGAAAACAGCTAAACAGAATGATAAAATGGCAGAATTGCGAGGACCGCAATGTTACCGCAATTGAATAACAGCGAAAGTGTGTAAATGGGTGAATTAAAGGCTACTAATGACTATCCTATAGGCAGTTTATTACGATTCTCAAGCACTGGATCAACTCTCTATACATCAAACTCACTTTATCTCAAGTATCGTCCGATTCCATGCATTAGAGTCTTAAGTTTACTCGACTTCAAAGTAAGGTCTTAAGCATCTTGTTAAAACAGGAGTGTTTAGTTTGTACTAGGAAAACGCTTATTCCTAAGCCGTTTTCTGATTACCATGAAAGGCTAGCATGATTATATGACTCTGAACTCTTACTCCTTCCAGAGGTTAGGAGTTCTTTGGACAAAATGGATGGCCAATCGAAATTGCCCGTGGGATGAAGCTTACATACAATCAATGTTTCGAAGGCGATCCTACATGCTTGGTTCACGTTTTTTAGCCTATAGTTCTGTCATTAGCATGCCCCTAAGTGACTTAGCTACTCATGGATATATGGAGAACATAAAGGGTAGATAAAACAGACATGCTTAGAAGAGAAATGTGCTCAAAACAGCAAGACAAAACCGTAACAGAAAAAGGTGGAAACTGTGAAATGCAGAATTGTACTTTGATTACTTTGAGTGTTTGAACGACAAAGGAAAGCTTTGAAAGAAATGATTCCAAGACAGACAACAACGAAATGCAGTAAGTAAAACACTAAACTAGAACAACAACTAATCAAAGCTGGAAATGAGAAGAAAAAGACAGAAAAGCAGTAAAGGTTGCTTGAAAGCTTCGTTGCAGTCGCCTCGAATGAAAGGGATGAGAGGTCAGCCTTGCTTGGATGAATCCAATCGAGAGAGAAGAAGAATCTCCTCTCCTTCCTATCAGATTATCGATTCCAACAGCTGAGACTCCCACTCCAACAGACGGTAAAGGAAAACAGAGAGAAATGATGGACTGCGAGAAGACTTCTGCGCTTCGAATGATGATCAAACCTCCGACTTTGGCCCCCTTTTATAGTAGTTTGCAGGTGCGTTTGGGCCAAGGAGAACCATCAACCTTCAACGTCATATATCAGAATGGATGGAGGAGAAAGAACGAATCCCTGAAATTACGGAAATTAACAGAAAAAGATCAGTCAACTTACGGTTTTCACTTGAATAATTGCGGTCACCGCAATGTTTTCGCAATTCATTCGCAATGCTCATTTTTTCATTCTTTTCCTTCGGTTTTCAACCCTTTTTCTACCTATTGTACATAAGTCCTAGATTAGCTACCTTCTTCTAATTCTCATATTAAAGCATAGGTTTAGGCTAAATGCTATCAAAAACACCTAAAAGTGTACATCTTCTTAAGCTAAATGGGTCCTAAATAAGTCACTTTCAGAGACTTAACACACCCCCAAACTTAAGGCTTTGCTTGTCCTCAAGCATACTAAGGACTTCCCTAGGCTGCTGTTTCTCCTTCTTTAACCACCTACTGACTCCCTTATATCCCTATCTAGCACTGCTGTCCTGTGACACACTTCTAAGCTTAAAACTACCCTCTTATCTAGCTTCTTCTGACTTTGCCTGCCTAACACTCCATCTGCTTTTATTAACTTCCTACAACTGATCTATTTGCTTTTGCCATATCATGCCACTATCCCTAAGGTTTCAAATTCTGCCTAGCTTTACCCCAGACTGAGTACATGCTTCTAGCTTTTACTTTTGAATTACCTAGGATTCCTTAGACTCATGCCAGTCTTAGTATTAACAGTGACAGTAGTACTTTTAGAGAACAACCTAAACCCTGGCATCACTACATTGGACATACATTCATCTCCCTAAACAACCCTACAAGTTACAACTTTGTGCTCAGCTAATTGAGGATCAGAGTTCTTTTTATTTAGGACATCTAAGCCACAAAGTTGCAACTCCTAGGTGTACATTCTTCTTCCCTATTTTTTTTCTTTTTCTTTCTTACTTTGGTGGAGCCTCTCCTTTGGTTGCCTTTTGATGCAATGCCACTTGTGGGTTACACACTTGGCACTGATTACTCAGCAACCTAAGAGAGACACCCCTCTTTATTCTATTTTTCATTTTTTTTTTCAGCTCATCATTTTTTATAAAGGAGAAGAAGAATGCTTATGCTTTAAGGGAGAGAGGAATGTTCCTAGGCCTAGGGTGGCCTCCCCCAAACTTAAACTACTCATTGTCCCCAATGAGTGTCTGAGGTGGCACACCCCCAAACTTGTCCTAGAAGCATCTAGGCTAAGGTCAAACAAAGAGAATCTAAAAGCCCTAGGCATAGACAGAACATTCTAAAAGTAAATATCACAGCAGCAGAAATCCGTAAAGACAGGCAGGTAAGGACTTAAAGCTATGCATGTTGAGCACTTTTAAGAGGCTAATTTAAACTATCAAAGGTGTCCTATGACACTCATCCAGCATGCTTTGAGATAAGCTATATAAGGTAGTCAAGATAGCAGCAAAAGACAGAATTTAAACAGAACCAGCCTAGCTAAACAGTCAGTCAAAAACATGCATTTACTAATAAAAATTGCGGATTCTGCAATTATTTCGCAATAGATACAGGGCAGATATATCAGTGATCAGGGCCCCTATGCATGCTTTTTCCAGTCATTCAAGCTATACAAAAATGAAACTAAACTAATCTACCTATTCAGCTACCATCAGACTACACTAAACAAATTTAAACAGCAAAAATAAAGAATTAAAGACAGACCAAATATTAACTCAAAACAACAGAATTCACATGGTTCGACGAAAAGCAGTTTGATTATTATATTATTTTTCTTTTAAGGAACAGAAATACTCCCTTGTCAATCTGCCTCATATGGATATTCTTCATTCTTCAATGTTTCGAGGCATCACTTTTGCTCCTTTAAGATACTTAAGTCTTGATTTACGGGGTCGGACATTCTGCCACACCTTGAATTTGTTGATTCTTTCAAAGAGACTGCATGTTATAACATCCCAAGGTTTGTACTTTCTGTGCGTTGGTTTTGTTTCTACAATATTTGCTACAACATAGCTTTGATGCGATGAGACTTCTTTTTCTGGCACAACTCTTTCTAACTCCTTCAGCTGGAGCATTTGTGGTGGTGGTGGCTCAACTCTTTCATTGGTGGAGAAGCTTGCTACAACCTCAAACATTTCAAATTCTTGTTCCTCAAGCAGCGCATTAGTCTCTTTGGCCTCATCCAGCACAATTTCATTTTTCTCAACTGTCACCAACTCCACCATTTCATATGGAGATTCCATTGGATCACTCTTCTCAGATTCGAAGGTAACAAAAGGTTCATCATCATAAAAATCGAACATCTGAGGGCATGGTGGTAGTGATTTTGCTATAGCAAGTAGCTCTTGTAAGTCATTTGTGAGCTGAGCTAATTGCACATCCATTCTCCTCATGGATGCATCATTCCTTTCCATGAATTCTATCCATAGTGCCTCCAAAGTGGGTGATAATTCTTCACTTGGAGTTGGGGCATAATGTTGATAGTTTTCATGTTGGGGGAACTCTTCATAATGAGCAATTTGCACATGCTCTTCCCAAGGATTATTTGAGAGTTGCCACTGATCATGTTCACACATGTACGAATAATGGTTGTCATAGCTTTGTTGATATTGCCTCTCTTGATAATTCAATGTTGGGCAATTCTCCAAGTTATGATTATCCCCACAATAAGCACATGGCTGGTAAAATCCTTCAAACTGTTGTGGGCAAACTCGTCCTCCAATTAAGTTCTGCAGCGTATTCATTTACTTTGTCGTACCCATACGTTTTCCACCTGCAAAGTTTCTCTCTGTTGCGAGTTGAGGTTTGGAAACTCTTTCATAAACTAGCTTGATAGTACCTGTAAAGGAAATGAAAGAAGATTAGCTCCAATAATTATTAAGAGTTGGTTTTCTAACTTAACAAACTTCGTTTTCACTAAACTAAATCCCCGGCAGCGGCGCCAAAAACTTGTTGCGTGCTCAGTGTAAGAGATAAATAAGCAATAAGGTAGAGAGAGCACTTAGAACATGCAAGCATACATGGTCTCACAGCAAGTAGTAAGTATATTTCATTCGTTTTTTCCACAGAGACTTATGTTTAGCTATTCGCGAAGTGTATTTGTTAAGAAAGATGGGGTGGATTTGAAGGGGTAAAATTGGTTTTTAATTATCTAGTTTTTGCTGAATGTGTAAAGGGATGCAACATAAACAAATTAAAGTTGAAATCAGACTCAAAGGACAAGAGATGGAATTGATAAACGAAGAAGAAAACAGCTAAACAGAATGATAAAATGGCAGAATTGCGAGGACCGCAATGTTACCGCAATTGAATAACAGCGAAAGTGTGTAAATGGGTGAATTAAAGGCTACTAATGACTATCCTATAGGCAGTTTATTACGATTCTCAAGCACTGGATCAACTCTCTATACATCAAACTCACTCTATCTCAAGTATCGTCCGATTCCATGCATTAGAGTCTTAAGTTTACTCGACTTCAAAGTAAGGTCTTAAGCATCTTGTTAAAACAGGAGTGTTTAGTTTGTACTAGGAAAACGCTTATTCCTAAGCCGTTTTCTGATTACCATGAAAGGCTAGCATGATTATATGACTCTGAACTCTTACTCCTTCCAGAGGTTAGGAGTTCTTTGGACAAAATGGATGGCCAATCGAAATTGCCCGTGGGATGAAGCTTACATACAATCAATGTTTCGAAGGCGATCCTACATGCTTGGTTCACGTTTTTTAGCCTATAGTTCTGTCATTAGCATGCCCCTAAGTGACTTAGCTACTCATGGATATATGGAGAACAGAAAGGGTAGATAAAACAGACATGCTTAGAAGAGAAATGTGCTCAAAACAGCAAGACAAAACCGTAACAGAAAAAGGTGGAAACTGTGAAATGCAGAATTGTACTTTGATTACTTTGAGTGTTTGAACGACAAAGGAAAGCTTTGAAAGAAATGATTCCAAGACAGACAACAACGAAATGCAGTAAGTAAAACACTAAACTAGAACAACAACTAATCAAAGCTGGAAATGAGAAGAAAAAGACAGAAAAGCAGTAAAGGTTGCTTGAAAGCTTCGTTGCAGTCGCCTCGAATGAAAGGGATGAGAGGTCAGCCTTGCTTGGATGAATCCAATCGAGAGAGAAGAAGAACCTCCTCTCCTTCCTATCAGATTATCGATTCCAACAGCTGAGACTCCCACTCCAACAGACGGTAAAGGAAAACAGAGAGAAATGATGGACTGCGAGAAGACTTCTGCGCTTCGAATGATGATCAAACCTCCGACTTTGGCCCCCTTTTATAGTAGTTTACAGGTGCGTTTGGGCCAAGGAGAACCATCAACCTTCAACGTCATATATCAGAATGGATGGAGGAGAAAGAACGAATCCCTGAAATTACGGAAATTAACAGAAAAAGATCAGTCAACTTACGGTTTTCACTTGAATAATTGCGGTCACCGCAATGTTTTCGCAATTCATTCGCAATGCTCATTTTTTCATTCTTTTCCTTCGGTTTTCAACCCTTTTTCTACCTATTGTACATAAGTCCTAGATTAGCTACCTTCTTCTAATTCTCATATTAAAGCATAGGTTTAGGCTAAATGCTATCAAAAACACCTAAAAGTGTACATCTTCTTAAGCTAAATGGGTCCTAAATAAGTCACTTTCAGAGACTTAACACTGCCCTCTCGGGTCTAAGCCCAATTTAGGGTCGTTTTGGCTCCCGAGCTCCGTTTGGCCTATCTTCTTGACCCGAACACTTCCCGAAACCTCTTAAATGACCGTTTTAGCCCCGAAAATCATAAATGGACTTCCCGAGCTCTTCGCCACGAAAACACTTATAAAAAGGCAATTTAACTAAATTAAGCATGGCATTTAGCTAGATTTGAGGCTATAATTATAGCTCTATTTTAGAGCTATCAAAATACCCCCCACCTGAATCTTGCTAGTCCTCGAGCAAGGAACACTTAGATTTATCTCATAGAAATAAGCATGCATGCTGACGACTCGAATCTCAATACTTGCAAAAACAAGATAATCATGCTAACGGAAAACAATCAAGCATATGCATAAATTGTGAATATTTCAAAATATTAACTCCTATTCCCTAACGTGTGTGTGTGATTAGCGCCTCCTATCCTAGTTTCTATAGACCCGGAACCACCTTAATCGATCCTAATACTCATCTTCCCCTACTTCTGGCAATAAGATCAGTCTAACGGCTTTTCAATGTCGGAAAGAATAACAAAACAAAAGGCCTAACTATTTTTTCATCTTTTCTTTTCTTGAGAGCCTAACACGTCAAGCTTTTATTTCGCTTCACGTTTTTAAGGACTAGTGCTCACTTCCGTTAGTTGCTTTTTCATGCAGTGGCAACCGTGGGTTACACGATCGCCCCTGGTTACACGGGCAACACAAGAAGGAGAAGCACCTCATAATATATTTCAAACATGCTCTTACTCTCAATGAACATTTTTTAAATAGGCACATAGCGTTGCTAAATCAAATGATTCGTTATAAATTCTAACACATCAAGCCTCCCTAAAGGTACCTTTCGGGGTGACAACGAGGTTTCAGACCAAATAAAATTATTCTAAGCCTACAGAACTAAGAGTAAGAGGTCTACGTGCTCAGTGAATGTAGGGGAATAATCGAAAAAATTTTAAAATATGCTCAAAATATGCATACATTCTCATGGCTTCCTCGCAATGCACAACTATGGAGTATTTACAAACAAATCACAGAAAGTCCTCATCGGACAACGTGCATTCAGATTCCTAAACATCTCAAAATCAGAGTATGACATGCTCAAGAACTACAACGAAGTCCAACTATACATTCTACCCCCCACCTAAAAGACTGCATTGTCCTCAATGCATCTAATCCCACAGATAAACAATGATAACGACAAAAATTAAAGGGAACAGAAACCTCCCCTGAATTTTTGCGGGATCGGTGAGTAGGGATGCGCAACCTCGTCTTCAAAACAGGTCCAAAATTCAAATCATCTCTCGCTTATTACCTAAGAAAGCAAGAAAGAATTAAGCTAGAAAAATAAAAACTAAAAGTAAAGACAGAAATTGAAATACTCATGGGTTGCCTCCCAAGAAGCGCAAATTTTTAACGTCGTTATGCTCGACGTGTCCTCCACTCTGTCAGGGTACGTAAAAATTCTCGTACTTCTTCGGCCCCTTCTTCCTTGAATCAACAAAGCCTGCTAAGAGAAGCAAGCTCTTCGACTTTTGGAGGCAGCCGGATAGAGTTGTTATTTTTTTGGTATTTTTGATATTTGGGAAAAATAAAGACTCAACAGACTCAAACAAAATAAAAGCAGACTCAACTAACTGAACAGAAAATAAAGACTCAATATGGGGAGGGATCAGATAAAAATTCTCCAAAAGACCAACATTCTCAGATGCACAGATGGAAGGGGGCATGCTAGATGAATCTCCTATAATACATGAACTATCACAAGGCAAAGCAATAGGAGATAAATTATCAAAAGGCACAATTGCCACTTCTTCATCCATCAAAACAACATTTTCAGCACAAGTTGGTTCTAACTCATCAGTGAAAAGATTTTCGAAAACATTTTCAAAATCAGAAATATGCTCAAGCTCATCCATGCATGATTCTTCAAATAAATTTTCAATACAAAATTCATGCTCTGAATCGAAATCAACAGGTGGAGGAATACTTACCTCTAAGAATTCTCTGAGATCTTCTTCATCACAGGCGAGAAATTATGCCCAGAATTTTAATCCTGGAGAAGTCTCAGCTCATTCGCATCGTCAGTCTCCTCAGGATATTCCTCGGGGCTAAGCTCAGCCTCCTCTTCTTCGTCAGACATCAAAGGAAAGTACTCGGGGCACGAGTCTTCCCGGGGCTCTTCTTGAGGCTGAGCTTGTTCTTGATGGAATAGTGTTGCTGCCTTCTGCAATTCAAAGTTAGTAGTGGCCATTTGCGCAACCATTTGTTCCAATAACAAACCTGTGCGAGCTTGACTTTCCTCTCGAGCTCTGTTGTATGCCTGACAATCCTCAACAGTTGATTTAAGCGAAACAATTAATTCAGACATTTGAGCTTTCAATTCACTGACTTTATCAGAGAGGGATCCCTCGGAACCATACATTTTTTTTTTTTTTACAAATAAAATTTAACTAAGAGAAATTAAATGGTTCCCCGGCAATGGCGCCAATTTTGGTAGAGCACTTTTAGGGTACTCCAATTTCAAGCTGTCGAGGCTTGCCAAAATAACATTTATAATACCGAAACTACTAAGCTTTGCAGCTAGTGGTAACGGGTGTCGAACCAAAGGGAACCTAAGTTATTTTCTCCTAGCTAATTTCTATTTGTCTTTTAACTAAAACTCAAAAGCAAATAAAGGGGGAGTTAATTAAAACTAAACTAAGCTAACGGAAAAATAATTGCGAAAAGTAAAGAGCGAAAAACAATTAAATGTAACACGTGCTCCTAATTCGAGTGTCGGGATTTATCTTGATGCGCTTAGTTCATAGGGATTCTAATTAGCAAGGTAATTCTATTTCATGCACACAAAATGCTTCGTCCCAAACGGGTCCAAAGCACCCCAAAGAATTAATTAGGGAAGTGCAATCCTAATTAAACATGCCCAATAATTAATCTAAGTTCATGACGCTTAAATCAATTAACAAACAGTAACGGGTATCATTGAGACGAATTAATCCTAGAACTAATTCGATTTATCTCTTAGTCTTAAGCCCGCCGTGAGAACGTTAATCAATTCCTACCCCCAACTGTCACTTAGGCTCGAATTGATTAGCCACGAGCTAGACTTTCGCTACTAAGTATTGAAGTTTGTCAAAAATCAATAATAGCCAACTAAGCATGCGTAACTAATTATGGACGTCACTCCTAATCGGAAAGGCAAGTTATTCGTTCTTAATACAGACCAAGAGATGCAAGAAATTAACAAAACCAAGCTAGAAATTCATATAAACCCTCCCTAAGCATCAAGACAACCCCTAAACTCGAATTAGAGCACTTACCTTAGTTGCCCGTTGTGAAAATCAAGAGAAATCAACAAGAAATCAACTTCAATGTATTAGAATAGGTAAGAAATAAGTTTTGGCTCAAGAAATGAGCTCTACAAAAGATGGGGGCGGAAGAAATTGGGAGAGAATGACCTAAAATCAGCAAAAACGGACTTAAATACCCATTTCTGCGTCAGACTAGCGCCTAGGCGCCACGGGCGCGCGCGCACAGAATCGGGACAGCGCCTTATGGCGCCTAGGCGCTCAGCCCTCTGGAAAATTAACAAAATTGGGAATTTCTTGACTTTTAAGGACGGGCGTTTTTTACTTTAGATGACGGGCATTTTGCGTCAGGGAAGTGTGCGCGGCTGGGGCGAGGCGAGGACACGCGCGGACACGGGCGTGGGTGGGCGAGCGGGCGAGCGGCGCGCGCGCGTGACCTACGATGACGGGCGCTCGGGCGCTGAGGCGGGCGAGCGAGGCGCGCGGGCGTCGGCGGTCTGGGCGCGGGCGAGGCGAGGCAGCGCGCGCGGGCGCTCGGACACGGACCGGGCGAGGGCGAGCGACGCGCGCGGACTTTCAATGACGGGCGGGGAGCGCGCACGGGCGTGCACGGGCGTGGGCGTCTGGCTCCGATTAGCGCCTGGGCGCTGGGCGCCGGCGCCTGGGCGCTGCCCTCTCGGGTCTAAGCCCAATTTAGGGTCGTTTTGGCTCCCGAGCTACGTTTGGCTTATCTTCTTGACCCGAACACTTCCCGAAACCTCTTAAATGACCGTTTTAGCCCCGAAAATCATAAATGGACTTCCCGAGCTCTTCGCCACGAAAACACCTATAAAAAGGCAATTTAACTAAATTAAGCATGGCATTTAGCTAGATTTGAGGCTATAATTATAGCTCTATTTTAGAGCTATCAAGCATGCTGGATGAGTGTCAAGTACACCTTTGTTAGTTCTAATTAGCTTCATGAATTGCTGAGCATGTACCTCTGTTAGACCTTACCATGTTGGTTTTAGTAAATTTCTGCTGTTGAGTTATCTGCACTATGAGGGTCATTCCATCCCTAGGAGTTTTAAGTCTGTCTGGTTTTTATTTAGACTAGATGCTTCTAAGATAAGTTTGGGGGTGTGCCACCTCAGACTCTCATTGGGGACAATGAGAAATTTAAGTTTGGGGGAGGCAACTTCTAGGCCTAGGAACACTCCTCTCTCCTTTGAAAAATAGACATTCTTCTTCTAAAAAAAATGAATAAGAAAGCAAAAGAAAAGTAAAGGGTATTGTCTCTCTCTAAGGATGCTGAGTAATCAGGGCCATTTGTGTAACCCACAAGTGGCACTGCATCAAAAGGCAATTCAAAGAGAAGACTTTGCCAAAAGAGAAAAAAAGAAAAGTAAAACCAAGGAAGAAGAGTGTGTGCCAAAGAGTTACGGCCTAAGTGTTTAGATGTCCTGTGAAATTGAACTCTGATCCTTAGTTTGCTAAACACAGGGCTGTAGCTTGAAGGTATGTCAAGGGAGATGAGTGTCTATCCAACACAGTGATGCTAGGGCTTAGTTTGTTCTATGGATACTGAACTCTGATACTCGTGTGTGCTAAGCCTGGCATGACTTTAAGGAATCCTAGGTAATTCAAAAATAAAGACATTAGAAGCATGTACTGAGTCTAAGTTAAAACTAGGGAGAATTTGAAAGCTTAGGGATAACTGCACAATGAGCTCAATGATATAGGCAGATAAACCAAAAGACAGGAAGTTAGTAAAAACAGAAGGTTTTAAAGGCAAGGGTAATCAGAATAGACAAAGTATGAAGTTAGTTTTTGCCTAGGAGAGTGTCACAGGACAGCAATGCCTTTGACAATAAACCTAGGGAAGTCAGCAAATCAGTTAGGTAGAGTTTAAAAGACAAGAGTTAGCAGCTAATTAGAGAGAAAGTAAGCCTTTATATTGCTCGAGGACGAGCAATAACTCAAGTTTGGGGGTGTGTTATCCTGTGTTACTGTTACCTCTCCAAAAGTACATTATTTAGGGACTTATTTACCTAGAAATCATGTAAACTCTTGAGCGTTTTTGTTAGAATTTAGCTTAACACATACTTAAATGTGAGAATTCAAGGAGAGAAGCTAAAATAGGACTTATTTGGAAAAGGAACGAAAAAGAATAGAAAATGATGCTAAAAGAGTTGAAATGTACATTGCAGGAGAATTGCTGAAACATTGTAGTCTCCGCAATAAAACATTGCGGTCACCGCAAGGAATCCGCAATGCCGAAGCTGCAGCTGCTGACTTTTTCCAGCCGTCAGTCGTTCTTGTTACGATATTTCAGCCGCCTAAGCTTTCCCCTGCTGCCACGTGGAGGATTGTTGTTTAGAATGGATGGTTCTCCATGGCTGAAGGTACCTGCAAAAAGCTATAAAAGGAGGTGAAGGGTGAAGGGGAAACATAGCTCGGAAGCGTGGATTTCCCCGTCTCAACGCAGATCTGCATACACAATTTCCTTACCCCGTTTGTTGGAACGAAGAAATCAGCCCTTGGCGTCGATAAATCGAGAGGAAGAGGAGAAGATCCTTCTTCTCTTCTGATCGAATTCATCCCTAAGATCAGCTAATCTTCTCCTTCATCCGAGGCGCTTGCGACGAGGAGATCCGTGCACTTTTTTTTACAAAGCTTTCTTTACTGCTTTCTGTCTTTCGTTTCCATCTGTTACATTGTTTCGATTCGTTCTTCAATTCTCTCAGTTCTTTACTGTTTTTCATACCTTCGCACGTTGTGTTCTGAACCTTAATTTAGAAAGTAATCATTTAAGTCTTTCCAAGTTATCTTTGTTCTATCGCTTTCATTTAGTTCTCTGAGTCATGCTTAATCAATCCATCTTTTCTAAGTCTCCACCAACCATGAGTAACTAATCACACAAAGGTCTGCTAAAGATGAATCTATAGGTTAGAAATACGAGAATTCAGCATGTAGGATAGTTTCGAATGCATTGAATGTATGTGCACTTCATCCCATGGGCAATTTCGACCGGCCATCCATTTTGTCTAGAGAATTCCTAACCACCGGAAGGAGTAAGAGTTCAGAGTCGTCCATTCATGCTAGCCTTTTATGGTAACCAGAAAACGACCTAGGAATAGGCGTTCTCCTAGTACAATTCATTAGCTTGCTTGTATAAATAGGTGTTTATGTCTCACTTGGATATGAGTGAACTAAAGAATCTAATGCATGTAATCGAGAGATGCATGAGACTAAGCTAAATCGATGCATGATAAGTTAATCTACTGTTGAATGATCGTAGTTAATTGCCTATAGAGGAGTCTTAAGTCGACCTTGTTTCTTTATCTCACCCTTAAATCGTTGTTAACTTAATTGCTAGATAATTGCTGAGTCCGCAATTCTATAATTCTGTTTTTGCCTTAGCCATTTTTCCAGTCTTTTGCTTTTGCGATTTTATTGCTAGAACATTGCCAGCTCTGCAATTCTTCTTGCTCTACATAATAGTTTAAACCACATTATTTGCTTCGTTTATGTTTGCATCTTTCTTACATTCCTTGTTAGTTTGGTACATCAACCTCAAATCCACCCAATTTAAGTGACCTTACCTAATCTAACACACCAAATCGTTAGTCACTAAACTTAATCTCTGTGGGAAAACGAATTAAATTATACTTATCACTTGCTGCAGACCATGTATGCTTGCATGATCTTAGCGCTCTTCGCATTTACATTTTACATACACCCTGAGCGCGCAACATTTACTATGGCGAAAAGGAGAGGCAAGGCATCGCTATTCTATAACAATAACATACGCTAGAAAACTCGATTGTCCGTCGTCGAAATCTAACTTATGCATGGGTTTAAGCAAGGATAACAAATGCAAGCAATAATTCTAGCCTATTCAGAACCATAAGCAAAGATTATCAAAATGTAAAAGCCTATCAAAAATTCCCTAAATCATCCCAAATCGTTCACTGTACCTTAGCCGACCATGGAGAGGATCATCACAAACGCTCCAACGGAGGCAATGGCCATCATCTCTAACTTTATTACAAAGAAAAACTCCAAAACTAGGCCACAAATGGCGGAGCAAAGCTAAAAAGTAGAAGAAAACCCGAGAGGAAGAAGATGAAATCGAACTTCGCTGCTGAAAAATCGTCCTTCAGGTTTTTAAATCCGTCGGAGCGTCGAGACGCTGGGACAGCGTCGCGACGCTGCGACCTAATGAAAACGCGCGCGCCTCGCCATGGCGTCGAGACGCTAGGCGAGCGTCTCGACGCTGGCCCGATAATTTCCTGCGCGCGCGCCCCTCGGAGCGTCTCGACGCCAGGCAGCGTTGAGCAAGCGTCTCGACGCTGTCTGCTCGACGCTTGCTCTCGGGTTTGGGCTGGAAAATTGCCTCTCCTAGGCAATTTTGGTCCGGTTCTTCTTGGATCAGCTTCCCCTTTTCCCGATGCACTTCCGGGGCGTTAAAACACCGCTTTAATCTTCGAAACGAGTCCAATGGACGCATGAGCTCTTCACCGCAAATCTCCTATAAATGAGACAAATTAACTAATTAAATGCGGAATTTAGCTAGAATTAGGGAGTGAATAATAGCTCCAAAATGGAGTTATCAAACACCCCCAACTTAAATCTTGCTAGTCCTCGAGCAAGGCTAATAAAGAAATTGACTCTAAGGACATGCTTACATGCTACTAACTCAAATCTCAATGCATTTTACAAATTGAAACACAACATAATCATGAAAACAATCCGCGCATGCATTTACTACGATTACATCAAAAATTAACTATCGCTCCCTAACGTGTGTGTGTGCTAGCCAACCTATCCTAAACCCACATAAGCTCGAAAAAACCACATGCAACATATCATCCCGTTTTCCCCCTACTTCTAGCGTTTAAGAACAGTCTACACTTGACTTACACGAGAGAGAGTAGTAAACTAAGAGACCTAAATATTTTCTCATTCTTTTTCTTTTCACGAGTACTTTGTACCCTTCATTAAGGTTCTTTGAACCCAACTCTTTATTCTCTTTTTCTTTCCAACCTCCAGTTGCCTAACACGTCAAATTCATGCATTAAACTTCACGTTTTTAAGGACTAACGCTCACTTCTTAGGTTCACCGATAAGAAGGAGGAGCGCCTCGAGAGATTTTTCTAGCTAACATGCTTTTCTATTTTTTTTATTTTAGGCTTAGCGTAAGCTAACTTGATTAATTTGACCACTTAACTATCATGCAACAAGCTACCTATGGGTGCCTTTCTGGGTGACAACAAGAATTAATGTTACATGCAATCAAACTAAGCCTACGGAGTCTAAGATGAGGTTGCTAAGTGCTCGATATATGCAAGGGAGCAACAAAAAAAAATTTAAAATTTTTGACATGAACCTAATAAATGCAAACGACATCATTCAAAAACTAGATTATGCAAATGCTCAGATTTCCAAAATGCATTTCCTAGATTATCATAATTAGAAAGCAGTAAACAGAGTCCCAAGCACTTCAAATTCAAAATTAGCACTGCTCAACAAACTACACATGCTCGTCCATAACATCCACCCCCAACTTCTAAAGTTAGCATTGTCCTCAATGCTACTTAATCAGATACACAACAGAAGAAAAAGGGAATGAAAAACAATACTCCCCTGATTCTTTGCGAAGTCGGCGAAGGAAGGGACGCGGCGCATTCCACATCGGAGCCCAAAATTTCCTCACTTCTCCTCAATTACTAAAAAAAAAAAAAAAACAGCAAGCTACATTAGCTAAATTAAACTAAAAATAACAAAAAACAGCAATGGAATTAAAAACATAAAAGACAGTTCAACGCTCGGGTGCCTCTGAGAAGCGCAGAATTTTTAAAGTCGTTTGCTCGACTGAATTCTCCCTTCGGACTCATCCATAATCCGATAGTGTGGGGGACGTTCCAGACATGTCCTCTTCCACACTGTACCTGCAAACACCATTCAAAACTTTCTTTTCTCTTCGTGCCTCAAGCACGTGAATATCACTTTGATTAGTACAAAAAACAGCATCCACTGCAATCAAATTTAAATCTTTTTTCGTAACAGAGGTAAAAGAATTGTCCCTCAAGCGCGAGGTCAAATTCTCCTCCTTCACACAATCAACAGACTTAGCATTTTCATTCTCATCATACACAAAAGATTCTGATGCATTCATAGAAAACTCATTCACAATTCCATCAAATTCTACAGACAAAGCACCCTTATCAACATCGATCTTGACCTTAGCGGTCTTCATAAATGGGCGTCCTAGTAAGATAGAAGAGGAAACATGCGAAGAGTTTTTGTTCATATTCAGCACATAGAAATCGCATGGAAACAACAAATCTTTCACTTTGACTAAAATGTCCTCAATTTTCCCTAACGGATGCACAGAAGATCGATCGGCTAGTTGGACAACTATATTAGACTCAATTAAATTGCACAATTCAAGCTCTTTAAACACATCAAAAGACATGACATTAATTGAGGCACCGAGATCTAACATGGCATTTTCAATAAGTTTAACCAATAGTGCATGGGATAGTAAACATACCAGGATCGACGCACTTTGGTGGAAGCGTACCTTAGAAAATTGCAGAGACAATTTCTTTCTTCTTCTCATCACTCTTTCTCGACATTCTCTTGCTCGTGTACCAACTCTTGAGGAATTTGGCATATTTCGGCACTTGACTCAGTGCCTCAAGAAGCGGTATGTTCACCATCACCTTCTGGAAGGTTCTCAGGACCTCCTCGCCGTCGCTCACCAGAGTAGGCTTCGCAAGCCTACTGGGGAAGGGTGCTATAGGAACACACTCTTGCACATTCTTTTCTTTCTTCACATTCTCGTCATCAAGAACAACCGGGGAGGACTCATTCAAACTGTCCTTCGCTTCCTTCACGGCTCTGGAGGGAACTGATTTCCCACTCCTTAGCTGGACTGAGCTCACGTTCTCACACGAGTTCACAGTGGTTTGGGAAGGAAGCTTCCCAGAGCTCTTGCTCTCAATCTTGCTTATCGACACCGCCATTTGTGTCAGCTGCTTGTTCAGATTTTGCAGCTCTGCTTTGTGTGAGTTTAGCTCTTCTCGAGCTTCTTTTTGGAATTGGCTTGTCGATGTAATGATGGTCTGAACCATCTCTTCCAATGAGCTGGAGGAACTCGAGGCTTGAGCTTGGGTAGAATTGCTAGGTCTATCATAAGACTGACCTTGAAAGCGTTGTTGTCCGTCTCTATTACCGTAGCTCATGTTGGGATGGTCACGCCAACCAGGGTTGCATGTGCTCGAGTAAGGATCATACTTCCTTGGGTTGGAAGCATATCCCCCGATCGCGTTGACCTCCTCCTCTCAGTTACCTCCGACAAATTTCTTCAGTAAATTTCCAATCTCGGCCACCTGGGCCCTCATTTCAGTCATCTCATGATTCTGGGTCACACTGTGAACTTGCCCCGGCCCGCGAATACCGAACTGCTGCGAGTTGGCCGCCATGTTTGCTATTAGCTGTTTGGCCTCAATCGGGGTCTTATCAATCAACGCCCCACCACTCGCGGCATCGATCATCTGCCGATCATGAGGCATCATACCCTCATAAAAGTATTGGATTAGGAGCTGATCGGCAATTTGATGATGTGGGAAGCTTGCGCACAGGCGCCCAAAGCGTTCCCAATATTCATGCAGGGACTCACCTACATCCTAGGTGATCCCATAAATCCTTTTCCTCAGAGTCGTGGCAAGGGACGCAGGGAAATATTTCTCCAAGAAAACCCTCTTCATGTCCTGCCACGTTGTAATTGATCCAGAAGGCAGATAATAAAGCCAGTCCTTGGCTTTATCCTTAAGCGTGATAGGGAATGCCCTTAAATTCAGCTGCTCTTCTGTCACACCTGGGGGCTTCATCCCCGAACAGACACAATGAAACTCCATCAAATGCTTATTTGCATCCTCACCTGCATTGCCATGAAAGGAAGGTAATTGGTGAATTAATCCATATTTCAGCTCAAAATTACCTGCTACCACGGGGTAGTTAATGCACAGGGTTTGCAAATTCAGGTCTGGCGATGCCAGTTGCTTCAAAGTCCTTGGCGCTTCTCCTTGCGCTATCTCGTCGCCAAAGAAGGGATTGCCTTCTTCCTCAAACAGTTTTCGCCCCTCCCGGGCCTCTTTTCTCAACCGCCGCTCTTCTTTTTCAATCTCAGGTATAAACTGTAATCCACTAAACTCAGAAGAACGGGTCATACAACAACAAAAATTTAAACATGCACAAAAATTTCAGCACACAACAAATCAACCACAATCAAAATCAAACATAACTTCAATCAAATTATGCCTTCCCCGGCAACGGCGCCAATTTTGGTGGGGCACAGATTTGGGAATATATGCTTAATTCACAGGTTGTCGAAGCCTGACCAAAATGAATTTTTATACCTATTAACCTTAGCTTTGCAGCTAGTGGTAACAGGGTCGATCCACAGAGAAGGTCTTGATATGATTGAAATTAAAGTTTGAAATTCCAAATGGTTGATTAATTGAGTTTGGGTAACTGGGGCTTTTTAACATGCAGTGAGAAAAATTAAAACGCTAACGGGAAGAATTTAAAGAGAAAGAGATTGAAGCGTGATCGATTCGGGGGATTTCGGGATTTTTGCTAGGCATTCTACATTTATCATTTAATTCAAATCTAAGGCTAATATTTTGACATGCACACGGTCGGTTACCTGGGAACCCCTTTGGTAACCGGCTTCATATTAATTAATTAAAACTAAAGTCCTAACTAAACATTGTTCAAAGCTTCATTAGAGTGATCAGCCCCAAATTGACTCTAACAGTCACTAGCTAACCGCGACGAACATTTGATCATGCAATCTTAATGCTAACTGGCTACCAGCGCACGCTGAAGTACCCAACATTTATCATGCATAAATCAATACTTCGATTTGTTTTGTTATCCTGTGTTACTATGGCGAAAAGGAGAGGCAAGGCATCGCTATTCTATAACAATAACATACGCTAGAAAACTCGATTGTCCGTCGTCGAAATCTAACTTATGCATGGGTTTAAGCAAGGATAACAAATGCAAGCAATAATTCTAGCCTATTCAGAACCATAAGCAAAGATTATCAAAATGTAAAAGCCTATCAAAAATTCCCTAAATCATCCCAAATCGTTCACTGTACCTTAGCCGACCATGGAGAGGAACGTCACAAACGCTCCAACGTTGGCAATGGCCATCATCTCTAACTTTATTACAAAGAAAAACTCCAAAACTAGGCCACAAATGGCGGAGCAAAGCTAAAAAGTAGAAGAAAACCCGAGAGGAAGAAGATGAAATCGAACTTCGCTGTTGAAAAATCGTCCTTCAGGTTTTTAAATCCGTCGGAGCGTCGAGACGCTGCGACAGCGTCGCGACGCTGCGACCTAATGAAAACGCGCGAGCGTCTCGACGTTGGCCCGATAATTTCCTGCGCGCGCGCCCCTCGGAGCGTCTGGACGCCGCGACAGGGTCTCGACGCCAGGCAGCGTTGAGCATGAAGGGAATGAACTCTTCATTCCCCGCAGCGGAAGCGTTTGGAATCGTTACTTTGATTTATTTAGAATTAAACAAAAAATACAAGTTAAGCATATGTATTACCTTTGATGAATCATCTTCTTGTTTTCCTTTTTCCACGAGATCTTCCTCGCTATGACTCGAACACGGGATCAAGGCTTGTGGGAGCTCTTTGAAAGAATGAGAGAACAATTCTCTGCAGAAGGAAAGAAAGAATGAGAGAACAATTCTCTGCAGAAGGTGAGTAGTGTGTTTGGCCAACCTTTTTGGCTAAACCTAAATGTCTTATTTATAATAAGGCTTTTAGGAATTAATTTTATTTTATAAAATACATTTTAATATCTAATATATTAAAATATATATTTTATATTTATTTGAATCTTATTCAAATATTATAAAATTAATCTTTTATAATATACTTTAAACCAATTTGAATCACATTCAAATAACATAAGTATATAGTTTTTAATATTAATGTATCATATACATAAACTATTTTCTCTAATATTTAATGTATCAAATACAATAAATATATTTTACTCTTCTACATTTAATATATCAAATATATTAAATATTAATTTGAATATTTCAAATTTTCTTTCAACTAAATTGATCCTTTTAGTGTTACTATTAGCTAGCAAGGGGACCTTATGGACCTACAGATTTATAAGCTCCAATGATACAAAATTAATTAATTAAACTCTTTAATTAATTGACTTTCATTCATTAACTCTAGGTCACTCCACTATAGGCCTAGAGTTGCACTCTTATGCACTGTAGGACAAGTTGTGTCCATGGATATAACCATTACATGCAAGTCGATCCTTCACGAGTTGTTCGTAATTACAGTTGGGTCAAAAGTCCGTTTTACCCCTGTAATTACATCTTACACCTTAAGTACCACTGATTCTCTAATGAACAACTTGTTTATGATCCAACCATAAACCAAGTCCTCTCAGGCCAGTGAGAAGGTGGGGCCCCATTGTTCAAGTCCCGAAATCAGCACTTAAGAGAACTACTCATCTACTTTCCCTATATGGGAAGAAGTGAATTCCATCTTGTGAAACTTATGTTCCCAACTCCCTATTTGGTCAAGTCTCCAAAATGGTAGGCTTATTGAATCGGCTATAAAGGCCATTCTCACCCATACAAATCAAAGGACGTGCCCTCACAGGCAGAAGTTCATAACTCACTCAGGATTAAGATCGAGTCACATATGATCATCCTGTGAAATATTAATCTTCTCAAATAACGGATTTATAAAGAGAGATTATATATTTCGTGGTCCAGTCTTATACAAACTCATTGTATAGGATACCCCCACTCACATGTCTCTACATGAATGATTTGGATCAAATCCTTTGTAACAATTACAAAGTGGGCCGTATCAATAGTGTTACCAAGATAAGGCACCCAACCTTATCCATATACTATAGACCCTTTAGGTTATTACTTGAACATGATCCTCTCGTTTGTCAACTACATACAGTTCAAGATTACACTAATAACCTTGGATTTTATTTATATAATGAATATTATAAATTGCAAATATTAATAATAAAATAATTATCAAATAATTATTAATTAATTACGAGGCTTTAGGGCATAAATCCCAACAATCTCCCACTTGCACTAAAGCCGGTGAGACATGTATCCTAGGGCATACTCTACACCCAACATGTTCTCCCACTTGCCCTAGTGAAGATGAGACATGTCTCATAATCCTAGACATTCTAGGTGGCTTTCAAACACTTTAGCCTGGAAAGTCTTTTTATATAGATCAAAACGATTGTCAATTAAAAGTCATCTTGATCCTACCACGATTCTTTCTCTCTCAGGATACCCTATATATTGATGTTATCTAAGTTCCTTAAGTTTAGCCATTACATAAAACGTTTTAGGCTTAACTATATCTGAAACATCTTTCAGACCAACAAGAAATTATTTGAGTTATGCAAGTTCTTTACTTCATAAGAACATTTAACTTGCATACCATACTCCATCATCTAGGGTAAACATAGATTTCCATAAATCTTTGTTAAAACCAGTGCATCTCGTAAAGATCAAATCTTTAACCTCATACACAAAAATATAATTTCTCAATTTATCCATAGATATTTTGAGAAAAGTTTTTATTTTTCCGTGCAATGGTCATACCATTGGGTTAACTAATAAATGCTAACCAATTTTACTGTCAAATGTCATGTCTCAAGTGTACATTAGATTTTCTCCCACTCAAACGTAGATAGTCAATCTTATGTTCTTAACATTTTGAAATGTCTTAGGACACTATTCCTTAGACAATCTAAACTTCATGTAAGAATGATACATTATCATTTTTTGAAGTACTACATCATATACTTGACAACAAATTTGTCAATATAAGATGTGTGAGACATAAATAACATTTTGTCCTCGAAAACTCTATTTTAGGACATACCCAGTAATTTAAATCATTCATTTGGAATTGGTTAGGTAGTCAACATTTTATGTTGGATTCAAATCTTACAGCATTCACAATGGGTAATAAGTCATCCACATAAAATATGAGAAAATTCCACTAAGTAATTAATGATTTTCTTGTCTATACAATATCATTAATATTTATTCAAAGTCATAGTTTTTTATACTTTTATCAAACCTTGCATTCAAAAATCTAGTGATCAAATTCATTTCATAAATGAACCTTTACTGCTTGCAAACCTTTTGCTTTTGATTTTTGAAATTGAACTCATGTAATTGATTTGTAAATGCATTCTTTAAGACTTCTTTTCAAAAAAAAGATTTCTTAAACCTTCACTTGACATATCTCATATGCAACTATGAATTAGGAAATGCTTTTATACTCTAATATGACAACAAATGAGAAAGTTTATCCATAGTTTACTTTCTCCATCTATATTTGTCATTAGTCTTATTTTGAAGGTCTGTACCTTCTTATTTACAAATCTTTTACTTTTGTAGATATATTCAAAATCTATGGGGTTTACCCCATCACGAATATCTACAAGTTCTAGATAAAGATGAGTACATCTACTCTATCTCGAGATTTATGACTTTGGTCTACTAATCTTTGTCATTGACCCTCATTTCAACTTTGAGGTCAAGAAGCCCTACATTTTGTCATCTAATACGACAACTTAGGCTTCATATAAGCTCTTGTAACGGTCGGGTCATCTCATAACTCTCCCACTACGATGAGGCTTATCCAATTCATGACTAGGATCCATTTGACTATCAAATGTAATTGAATTGTTAACAACTTTTGTTAACTATTTAGTGGCTTCACTTGGAACCAACTTTTCGACACTATTGAACATATTCAAGTTTCAGCATGTATGCTTAAAAACCCTAAAACTCGAAGGGTTGTAAACTAACTTTACTACTCTTCTATAATCTCAAAGTTGTCTCATGGACACCTTTTAGATAGAATCATGTTCACTATACAATCTATATTGTATATCCTAACAAGAGTCTGATAATAACGTGTAATTCTTTATTGTTCTGACCATGTCTAACAAGGTCTTGTTTCTCCTCTTACAGCACAATTTCACACAATTGTACTTTGTGCTAGAGTTGAGATAAAATCTCACTTTCTATCAATTAGTCTTAGTACATAACGTTCCTGTACTTTTCACTGTGATCTGATCATAGTGTTTTGATAGATTTACCTAATTGACCTTCAACTTGAGTCTCATATTCCTTGAACTTTTCAAAATATTCAGACTTATGTTGCATTAGGTTACGATACTTATTTCTTGAATAATCATCAGCTAGAGTGATGAAATATTCATCAGTGTTCTTTGGCCTGTAGGCTTTTGCAACAAAAACTTATTAATTATCTTGCATGAAAGGCAAGATCTTAAGACATATAAAGTAATTAACTCTAACATTTAGAGAATCACTTCGTAGTAGTCTTTTTATTCAAATTGATCAGAATCAATCTTGAATGCCAAAGACGGGTATCATATTTTAGGAGAATATAAATTGTCTTTATATTCTGGATTCTATAATCCTGAATATCTCACTGTGTAGTATTTTATATGTTAACAATTTAACACATAAAAATTATTTTTATTTTTCGGCTGAACTTTTCAAACAATTTTGAAAATAAAAATTTAGTACTAAAATATTCATACTATATGAACATTTTATTAGTAATAAAGTTAGAGAAATTGAATTTCTCCTATGGTACTAAAAACACCATATTCAGCATTAAATAACAATTATTTCTTATGGACATCTTAATGTCTCTCACTACATTAATTGAGATGGGTTTTCTGGTGCCAACAAGTAGAGATCATTCTACATAATTAAGTATTTTTCAAGAATTATATAAAATGTAATGAAGAACAAATCTTAATAGTGGATCTGAATCTACTATATAGGTGGTAATGAAAAAATCTAGTAAATCAAATTTACTTTTATCCATGTTCTTCTTATAAAGGTATTTCATAAATTCCTCTTATTATGACTACTTTGCTAATTTAGAAACTATTTTCTTTTAGCTACAGTCATATGGTTTCTTTTCTTGGATTTTGGTAATACTTAATTTTTTTAGATTATTTAGACAAATATCTAAATCTAGCTTTTATTGACTTCAACAATATCTCATATGTTGTTGTCATCTTCTTTATTTTCTTAGCTTGACATCTAATATGTCAAATAGAAAATTTGTATAAGACATCTCGTTATATTGATTTATTAATCATGTGCTATACGAACAATTCGATTAGCATTGGCAACAGGTTTTTGAGAACATTTCTCAATAAAGACAAATTAAAGAAAAAATTTACACGGTCATTATATAGTGTTAACATTATTTTTCCAAGTGATATTATTTTCTCAATTTGACAAATTAGTAACGAAAATTAAAATTGAGAGAAATAGACATAATATTGAAATATATAAAAAATATATATATTTATCTAATAACATGCAATCAATATTCATTCAATTTCAGCATAGAAAACAAACAATTTGATAAATGAACCCTGAAACATTATTGTTTTAATGCTATGATACTTTAGTGAGTTAGAACAAGTGCCGCCGTAGGGTAGGTCAAATGCCCCTTCACTAAACCGAGACAATCTCAACCAAGTGTTATCCCAAAATAACTCTTATTTCTATAACATTTAGTTACCATTAGTTTGGTCAAGAAAATCATTAACAACCTTAATGATATCTTTGTAAGTATAACCCATCATTTTAGATTCTATAATTTTATCCCAACAAGTGCCGTCGTAGGGTAGGTCAAGTATTGGAAATAAAATTACAATCCTATCCTTCTCAGGAGATTCACCCTGATATTGACCCATGTAAACACCTTCCGTAGGGGGACGGTCCAAAAGCCGCCGCGAGGCCTCACATGAATCTCACGTTGTGAACCAATGATAGAGACCGTAGGATATGTTGACACATTTCCTTCTCCCACTTACTATTTAGAAATACTTTCTCAGGAGATTCACCCTGATATTGACCCATGTAAACACCTTCCGTAGGGGGACGGTCCAAAGCCGCCTCGAAGCCTCACATGAATCTCACGTTGTGAATCTATGGTAGAGACTGTAGGGTGATTTTGACATATGTCTTTCTCCCACTAAGTATTTTGAAATAGGGTTTTCTATTACTTAGACAAATTAGGCTAATCTCATTTATCTAAGTTTTTCAATCTACCCTTTCATAACCCTTATGTTGGTTAGATTGATTTTAATGTGAATTATCAAGTATATTAAACTATTTAAAACTAATCACATTATGAGCCTGCTTAATGAAATAAAATAAAATTTGACTAATTCAACCCCCAGGCTAGTTCTTAGGTAGAGGTGTTCCTTTTCAGTCAACTTAAGTACCTCACCCGAGTAACCTTTCTTAGACAGGGTTCCCTTATAGTCAATTTTTTATTTCAAATTCATTAATCTTTAATTAACTATTAATTACTAAATCAATGAACTTCAGTTGATTTTAAGCAATGTTTTTAATCCTATTAAAAACTAATTCACCTTATGGATAATCTTGAATTTTTAACAATTTTAAACCCTTTAAAACAAAATTAAAGATTATCCTATATTCTAATCTTATTAGAATAAAAGATAAACTAAATTCAAATATTTAAACTCTTTAAAGAATGAATTAAATTATCTTTTAAATAAGGAAAGAAACATTCTAATTGAAATATATGAATCTTATTAGAAAATATAAAATCTCATTTGGAAAATATCCTAATACTTATTGGGAAAATATATCTCAATCTTATTGGGAAAATATATCTCAGAAGATTACAAAGATTTCCCAATCTTATTAGGAAAAGATTTCTCAATCTAAAAAGATTTCCCAATCTTATTAGGAAAAGATTTTTTAATCTCATTGGAAAAGATTTCCCAAAAGATTTCCCAATTTCATTGGAAAAGATTTTAGTGATATCACTATATCTAGGAAAAGATATCCTAATCAATATTAGAAAAATATGGATTCCTATTATAAAATGAAGTATCCTAATTTAAAATTTCCAAATATAACAATTATATTGTAAATATGGAAATATAAACATATTAGGAAATCATCTAATCAAATTAGAAAGCATTTTAATCATAATTATCCAAATATAACACTTATATTAAAAATAATTAAAATGCATGATCATGCTTAACCTATGGTGGGATTTTAATCTAGATGGCATACTCTATGCAATCAATTAAAATTTAAAACATACATCAACATGCATAATTAAATTAAAAACAACATGCATAATTAAATTAAAAACACAGCAAAATTGACCGGCATATTTGGCATATCCTAAGAAATTGAAAGCAATTTTGAATTACATTAATTTAAATCCAAGACATATCTTGGTCTTCAAAATCCTCCCTGAGCCTTCCAACTTTGAATCCAATTTCCATAACTCAATTTGGACATTCCAAATCAAATCAAATCCATAGACATTCCAAATATGAATTTAAATTTCCATATTTTATTTTGGACATTCCAAATTCCAAATATGAATCTAAATCTTCAGAATTGATTTTGGACATTCCAAATCAAATCTATAGAAATTCCAAATCTGAATCTAAATTTCCAGATTTTATTTTGGACATTCCAAACATTCCAAATCTGAATCTAAATCTACAGAATTGATTTTGGACATTCCAAATCAAATCTATAAAAATTCCAAATCTGAATCTAAATTTCCAGATTTTATGTTGGACATTCCAAACATTCTAAATCTGAATCTAAATCTACAGAATTGATTTTAGACATTCCAAATCAAATTTATAGACATTTCAAATTTGAATCTAAATTTCCAGATTTTATGTTGGACATTCCAAACATTCCAAATCTGAAATTCGGTAGGATTCACACAAATTGAATCTTCAATTTCGTAATGGCTTCAATTCCACCATCGTTTGACACCATCTTCAATTCTGTAATGGCTTCAAATCCACCAATTTCAATTGGTTTCAATCCGTAATGGCTTCAAAAAATCATACAGAGAATTCCTATCTCTTTCGAGTTTCACATTTGATCTAAACAAAGCAATAAAACTAATGCCAAAATACGCCTAAACAGTCAATTTGCAAACCACATATATCACATATATGAAAAACAAATTAAAATACCCACCATGAACTTTTAATTCTAAACAAAAACAAAGTTGCTCTGATACCAATTGAAGGGAATGAACTCTTCATTCCCCGCAGCGGAAGCGTTTGGAATCGTTACTTTGATTTATTTAGAATTAAACAAAAAATACAAGTTAAGCATATGTATTACCTTTGATGAATCATCTTCTTGTTTTCCTTTTTCCACGTGATCTTCCTCGCTATGACTCGAACACGGGATCAAGGCTTGTGGGAGCTCTTTGAAAGAATGAGAGAACAATTCTCTGCAGAAGGAAAGAAAGAATGAGAGAACAATTCTCTGCAGAAGGTGAGTAGTGTGTTTGGCCAACCTTTTTGGCTAAACCTAAATGTCTTATTTATAATAAGGCTTTTAGGAATTAATTTTATTTTATAAAATACATTTTAATATCTAATATATTAAAATATATATTTTATATTTATTTGAATCTTATTCAAATATTATAAAATTAATCTTTTATAATATACTTTAAACCAATTTGAATCACATTCAAATAACATAAGTATATAGTTTTTAATATTAATGTATCATATACATAAACTATTTTCTCTAATATTTAATGTATCAAATACAATAAATATATTTTACTCTTCTACATTTAATATATCAAATATATTAAATATTAATTTGAATATTTCAAATTTTCTTTCAACTAAATTGATCATTTTAGTGTTACTATGAGCTAGCAAGGGGATCTTATGGATCTACAGATTTATAAGCTCCAATGATACAAAATTAATTAATTAAACTCTTTAATTAATTGACTTTCATTCATTAACTCTAGGTCACTCCACTATAGGCCTAGAGTTGCACTCTTATGCACTGTAGGACAAGTTGTGTCCATGGATATAACCATTACATGCAAGTCGATCCTTCACGAGTTGTTCGTAATTACAGTTGGGTCAAAAGTCCGTTTTACCCCTGTAATTACATCTTACACCTTAAGTACCATTGATTCTCTAATGAACAACTTGTTTATGATCCAACCATAAACCAAGTCCTCTCAGGCCAGTGAGAAGGTGGGGCCCCATTGTTCAAGTCCCGAAATCAGCACTTAAGAGAACTACTCATCTACTTTCCCTATATGGAAAGAAGTGAATTCCATCTTGTGAAACTTATGTTCCCAACTCCCTATTTGGTCAAGTCCCCAAAATGGTAGGCTTATTGAATCGGCTATAAAGGCCATTCTCACCCATACAAATCAAAGGACGTGTCCTCACAGGCAGGAGTTCATAACTCACTCAGGATTAAGATCGAGTCACATATGATCATCCTGTGAAATATTAATCTTCTCAAATAACGGATTTATAAAGAGAGATTATATATTTCGTGGTCCAGTCTTATACATGAAAAGAAGGCAACTGGTGAATTAAACCTGACTTTAATCCAAAGTTACCTGCTACCACTGGGTACGTGATGCAGAACGGCTGTTGGTTCAGATCTGGCGCTGCCAGCTGTTTCAATGTCCTTGGCACTTCTCCTTGTGTCATCTCGTCGCGCAAGAAGGGACTGAATCCTTCTTCGTCAAACAATCTTTGGCCCTCGCGGCCTTCTCTTCTCAACCTTCGCTCTTCCATGTCTATTTCCGGAATATACTACAATCCACTCAACTCAGAAGAACGGGTCATGCAACAACAAAAATTTCAAACATACACATACAATTCAGAAGAAAAAAAATTCAGAAAAACAACCAATCAACCTAAGTCTAAAACAAACATAATTTCAATTTTTAGTTGCTCTCCCCGGCAACGGTGCCAATTTTTGGTGGGTGAATTTTGGAATACACCTAATTTCTCATGTTGTCGAAGCTTGCCAAAAATAAAATTTATAAGCCTGAATCCTTTAGCTTTGCAGCTAGCGGTAACAGGGTCGAACCACAGAGAGATAATAAAATTGAAATTAATTGTTCGAAGTTTAAATAAATTGATCGGTAGGATTTCACAAAACTGGGAGTTTTTATCATGCAAGATTGGTTTAAAAAGTGCTAACGGAAAAATGTAATTGAGATTAAAAAGGTATTGGATTTGGGAGATTCGGGACTTTGCTAAGTATTATAACATTTATCATTTAATTCTAAGGCATGGATATCAATATAATATGAACGTGAACGGTTGCCCGGCAACCCTAAAGCAACCGGCCTCATAATAATTAATCAGAATTTCGCAATCCTAATTAAACAATGCTCGCAATTAACTTAGAGTGATCAGTTCCAAATTAACCCAAACAGTCACTAGCAATTCACGACGAACGTTCAATCAAACACGCTAAATGCTAATTGACTACCCGGCAACCCTAAAGTAATCAACATTCAGCATGATCAATGTGATGCTTCGATTTGTTCTACCTTTCTGTGTTACTAAATCGACAAGGATAGGCAAGGCATCGCTAGTCTATAACAATAGAACATGCTAGAAAACGAGATTGTTCGTCTAGAAATCTAACACATTCATGGTTAAGCAAGAAGAGTAGATGCACATCAACAAATAAGCCAAAACGGAATTTAAAGTTCTAGATTATCAAAACATTACAAACTTAGCAAAAATCCCTAAAATCTTCTCAAATCCTACACGTTACCTTAGCCTTCCATGGAGAAATGGAGTACAATAGCTTCCATGGAGACCTTGGACATAATCCCAAGCTAAAGAGAAGAAGAAAGCTCGAAAAACGCCTAACAATGGCGGAAACCCGAGAGGTTTTGACGGAGAAGATGAAGAAAAATCGTTAAAATGGCCTATATAATCCGTCGGAGCGTCGAGACGCTAGGCCAGCGTCGTGACGCTGTGACCTAAAAATCCCAGCGCGCGGTCGAGACGCTAGGGCAGTGTCTCGACGCTGGCCCTAAAATCTTCAGCGCGCGCGCCTCTTCAGAGCGTCTCGACGCTTGCTCTCGGGTTTGGGGGGTGGAAATTGCCTTTGGATGGCAATTTTCTCCAAATCTTCAAGGCTGAATTTCCCCTTTTCCCGATGCAATCTCAGAGTGCTAAAACAGCTTCCTAAGCCACGAAACGCGTCCAATGGACACCATGAGCTCTTTGCCGCAAATCACCTATAAACAAGATAAATTTAACGTTTAAGCAAGGCTTTTAGCTAGAGTTAGGGAGTGATATATAGCTCCAAAATGGATTTATCAAGGACTTCCTGACTGACATTAAGCATTGACTAGCGTCCCAATTCCAAATAGTAGATTTGGGAGAGGCTCAGTTTGTTCTATAGATTTAGATTGTAAGGAATCGTAAGAACAAATTGCTAGTGTTGTCTCAAGCATCTTATATCGATAAATTGTTGTTACGATATTCGATGCAGAATTTTGAATGAATGGTTTGTTACCTTTTAGGCTAGGAATTCAGTTGTCAAAGGAATTATGTCCTATGACACCTCAAGAAGTTGAGGATATGAGACGAATTCCCTATGAATCTACAAATCGGTAGTCTGTGTATGTTTTTTTATATACACGACCTGATATGTACCATGTAGTGGGAATTGTCAGTAGTTTTGAGTCCAATCGGGTTTTGATCATTGAACTGCCGTTAAAAATGTTCTCAAGTGTATTTTCGGAGAATGAGGGACTTTATGCTTGTGAATGATGCAAAGGATTTGATCTTGTATTGTTGATTTCACTAAGGAAGCTAAGTATATCGCAGCTTGCGAAGCGGCGAAGGATTGTAAGTATGGATTATTATCTCTTTAGACAGATAGTGCTACGAGGAGACGTGATCGTCACGTAGTATGCCTCGCAGCACATAATGTTGATTTGTTTACAAAGTTCCTCATGACTAAAGTGTTGAGGGGCACCTAGTGAGTCTAGGACTCCTAGTTGTACAGTATGACAGTGGGAGAAAAACTATGAATATATGTGATATTCTAGTTTTTCTCATCTAGCATGTACTCCACTAACGTTTTAGTCCAGGTGGGAGTTTGTTGGGTTTTATGTTCTAAAACTCGTGGTTTGTAAACTGATGGTATATTCTATTTAGCAATAAAGTTTGTTATTGAGTTTTATTCAGTAAAGTATTTATTGAATAAAGTGAATTGTGTTCTTATTAAACCTATTCCAATAAACTAAGAACCCATGACTATAGTTTGTATACTTGAACTTCATGTGTGACATGAATGTGGATCAAGTTCAAGTAAATAACTAGAACGGTTTATAGTATAAGGATAAGGTTGGGTACCTTATCTTTGGAACACTATGGACGTGACCCACTTTGTATAGTAAAAACGATGTGATCCGAAATCGTTCATTTAGAGACATGCGAGTGGGGGCGTCTTGTGCAAGCATAAGACTGAAACGCGAAATCAAGTCGTTCTTTCTTTACAACTCTATTTACTGTAAAGACCAACTTTTTTATATAATGACCTAGGTAACTCGATCTGAATTTTGAGCACGCTATGAACTCCTGTTTATTCGGGATTATCCCTTGACTTGTACGAGTGAGAGTGGCCCAGTAGCACCGACTCAATAAGCCTACCATCTTGGGGATAATATCGGGTAGGGAGCTGGGAACATAGTACTGCAAGATGAAATTCATTCCTACCCGCCTTTAGGGTTTAGTAGATAGGTTGATCCCTTAAGTGGTGACTCTGAGTCTTGACAATGGGCCCACCCTCTCACTGGCCCGAGAGATATTTAGTTTAGTGGTCGGACCGCAAACTAATTGTTCATTAGAGGTGTCAGTGGGACTTAAGGAACAAAACGTAATTACAGGGGTAAAACGGTATTATTGACCAAACGGTATTATATCAAAAGGCACTACTAGAAATCGGGGCTATGGTGAAAAATAAAAATTGTCATCAAGACTTTAGATGACAATTTTTTTCAGTCGTTATAGCCCCTGCCTTCTTTACTCTATAGATGACACAAACCGAAAATTGTCATCATTCATAGTTTCGTGACTGTTTTTTTCTGTCTTTATAATACGATTAATGACAATTATTTTATGTCAAGAGACATTATTTCATGACACTTAAACATTGTCACTGAATGACCACCCATATCATATTTTGTCATCTAATCGCAATTGACGACATGAAATTTTTGTCATCTTATCGCAATTGATGACATGAAATATTTGTCATTTAATCTGAATTCATGACAATAAATATTTGTCAACTAATCTTAGTTGATGACAGTAAATTTTGTACGCTTTGATGACTTATATTTCTTGTCACTAATAGGTTGAAGACGACAACTATTGTGAGTCAACAAAATTAATTCAATGACATGACTTTTTTGTCAAAATTTATGTTTTTATGACAATTATTTTTGTAGTAAATCTAAATAAATTTATATTTGTAATTATTATTAAATTCTACAACCCTTGATGAACCTTTGTTTCTTTTAATTACAAATTTATATTACAATTAATTAAGAGATATTTTTAAAAATGGTGGTAAGAGACTTTTTCTTAATAAAATTCTCTATGTTCGGGGTGTCGAATTCCGCCAAAATAACATTTATAAATCCGATACTACTGAGCTTTGCAGCTAGTAGTAGTCGGGTGTCGAACCACAGGGAACCTAAATTATTTCCTCTTAATTAATTTCTACTTACTTTTAATAAAACTCAAAATAAAACAGTAAAATAAAGGGGGAAATGCTAACGGGGAATTAAACTAAAACCGTAAAATAGCTAACGGAAAAATAAAAATGAGAGGAAAATAAACGGAACACGTGCTCCTAATTTGAGTGTCGGGATTGATTGTTGATGTGGTTCAGATCATAGACACCAAAGATATTTAACCGGTTTTTGTTAACACTCACGCACATTACAAGGCCTAATCAAAACAAGTAATCTCATGCTTTAATTAGAACTAGTAATCCCAAGTAATTAATAAGGAGTTGACAGCTCCTAACTAATCTTCGCTAATAATTCTAACTTAAGGGCGATCGCTCTCCCAAATTAGGATTAGTTGCGAGCGACGGGTAATCGTGCGACGAGCCAATTGATGAAATCTCTAACAATGGGACTCGATTTTATTCTATCTCTAGGATTTAACAGCAACCCAAACAAACATGGCCACATTTAATTCAGAATGCTAGATTTAATTACTCAAAACATGAAGTGTGATCGCTAAGTCATGGATTTTTAATCGAACCAACACACAATTAACTAAACGGGTGTCAACCATAAAGAAAATCATGTTGGACACTAAAGAACGAGGCTAGAGATGAATTGAACGCTAGAACAAGCTAAGAAAAAGATAAAAAGTTCAGGTCTCACCTAATACATCAACAAAACAAACCCTAAACCCAAATTAGAGCACTTACCTTAGTTGCCCGTTGTGAAAATTAAGAGAAATTAGCAAGAAATTAGCTCCAATGTATTAAAATGGGTAAGAAATAAGTTTTGAGCTGAAGAACCGAGCTCTACAAGAATGGGGGCTAAGAAAAATTGGGAAAGAATGCCCTAAAATCAGAAAATCGGATATTTATACCCAAAACAACGTCAGACCAGCGCCTAGGCGCTGCGGGCACGCGCGCACAGAATCGGGACAGCGCCAATGCATCTAATTCCACAGATAAACAATGATAATGACAAAAATTAAAGGGAACAGAAACCTCCCCTGATTTTTGCGGGATCGGTGAGTAGGGATGCGCAACCTCGTCTTCAAAATAGATCTGAAATGTAGGTCATCTCTCGCTTATTACCTAAGAAAGCAAAACAACAAACTTAAACAACTAAAAATAAACAACAAAAACTACAAAACAAGCAGAAAATACAGTTCAAGCTCGGGTGCCTCCGAGAAGCGCCATTTTTTTAACGTCGTTATGCTCGACGTGTCTTCCACTCTGTCAGGGTACATAAAAATTCTCGTGTTTCTTCGGCCCCTTCTTCCTTGAATAAACAAAACCTGCTAAGAGAAGCAAGCTCTTCGACTTTTCTAGGGAGCTGGACAGAGTTATTTTTTTGATTTTTTTAATATATGGGAAAAATAAAGACTCAACAGACTGAAATAAAATAAAACAAGACTCGTCTGACTCAATAAACAGGAGAACAAGGAAGAAAGCATGCATCAATAGGGGATTTAACAGGAAATAAAACAGATAGAGGCTTGTCAGCCTCAAACTCTATCACCTGAACCTCCTCTTCGGGATTAGGCTCGGCCTCTTCCTTGATCTCACTAATCTCATTTTCGCACGGTGGAGCACTCTCAAGTTCTTCCTTGGGATCTGGGTGCAATTCCTCAAGCATAAAATCAATTTGCTCTCTCATTCTTTCAACACCAAGGTCGTTGGGCAGAGGAAATTGTTTTCGCAGCTCGGGGAGCTCTTGGGCGGGGTAGGCTTCAAGAAGGCCGGCTTGTGGCGACTCAGGACATGTGTAGGAGGTATGACCCCCAACCGAGCAAACACAACATTTTGCTCTTGCCTGCGTTTCTCTGATTAACGTCCACCAAACCTCGGAGTACAGCTTGTTCATTTGACTCTGAAGTCCTTTTACTGCCCTCATCGTCCTTTTACGCCCCTCATCTCTCCAGGAAATATTTAGATCGACTTGACTCTCAAGCTCACTACATCCCCTATCGAAATCAAGAGTGATCTCTTCAGCTTCACGCCTTGAAGCTATCACCCAATCTTCTAAGCGAACGCCTGCCATACTAAAACAAGAAGACACAAGAAAAGGAAAATATTTTTGTGGTTTTTAGACAAACAAGATTTAACTAAGAGAATCTAAATGATTCCCCGGCAACGGCGCCAATTTTGGTAAGAGACTTTTTGTTAATAAAATTCTCTATGTTCGGGGTGTCGAATCCCGCCAAAATAACATTTATAAATCCGATACTACTGAGCTTTGCAGCTAGTCGGGTGTCGAACAACAGGGAACCTAAATTATTTCCTCTTAATTAATTTGTACTTGCTTTTAATAAAACTCAAAATAAAACAGTAAAATAAAGAGGGGAATGCTAACGGGGAATTAAACTAAAACAGTAAAATAGCTAACGGAAAAATAAAAATGCGAGGAAAATAAACGGAACACGTGCTCCTAATTTGAGTGTCGGGATTGATTGTTGATGTGGTTCAGATCATACACACAAAAGATACTTAACCGGTTTTTGTTAACACTCACGCACATTACAAGGCCTAATCAAAACAAGTAATCTCATGCTTTAATTAGAACTAGTAATCTCAAGTAATTAATAAGGAGTTGACAGCTTCTAACTAAGCTTCGCTAATAATTCTAACAAATGGGCGATCGCTCTCCCAAATTATGATTAGTTGCGAGCGACGGGTAATCGTGCGACGAGCCAATTGATGAAATCTCTAACAATGGGACTCAATTTTATTCTATCTCTAGGATTTATCAACAACCCAAACAAACATGGCCACATTTAATTCATAATGCTAGATTTAATTACTCAAAACATGAAGTGCGATCGCTAAGTCATGGATTTTTAATCGAACCAACACACAATTAACTAAATGGGTGTCAACCATAAAGAAAATCATGTTGGACATTAAAGAACGAGGCTAGAGATGAATTGAACGCTAGAACAAGCTAAGAAAAAGATAAAAAGTTCAGGTCTCACCTAATACATCAACAAAACAAACCCTAAACCCAAATTAGAGCACTTACCTTAGTTGCCCGTTGTGAAAATCAAGAGAAATTAGCAAGAAATTAGCTCCAATGTATTAAAATGGGTAAGAAATAAGTTTTGAGTTGAAGAACCGAGCTCTACAAGAATGGTGGCTAAGAAAAATTGGGAGAGAATGCCCTAAAATCAGAAAATCAGATATTTATACCCAAAACAGCGTCAGACCAGCGCTTAGGCGCCATAAATCAGCCCCTAGGCGCTGCGGGCAGGCGCGCACAGAATCGGGACAGCGCCTGGGCGCCATTAGTCAGCGCCTAGGCGCTAACCTCTCTGGTATTTTTACAATGACGAGCAATTTTTTTGACCTTTAATGACGGGCATTTGTGGTTGTGCAATGAGTACATGGTGCCTCAGCTAGCCTCTTGGACTTTTAATGACGGTCATGGTGCCTGCTGCTTTTAATGACGGGCATTTGTGGCGGTGCAATGAGGACATGGTGCCTCAGCTGGCCTCTTGGACTTTTAATGACGGGCATGGTGCCTGCTGCTTTTAATGACGGGCATGCTGCCTGATTCCTCCGTTGGGCGTGATGGAGCGACATGTGCAGCGGAAAGCGATTTCGGGCCGATGATACTCTAATTTCATCAATTTAACAAATAGAAAACATGCTCAAACGACGGGAATAAAGAAATTAGAATACATACCCTTGTAGTTCCAATTTCTTCAAGCTCCGCCGCACGTTCCTCGTCACGAACTCTTCCGGCCTCTTCTCACGAACACCCCGAGGACCACTACAGGTAGTCCCGCTATCCTCGGCGCCGCGCAACGGAGTTGTGGGACTCCGTTACAAGAGAAAAGAAGAAGAAAAGAAGAAAAAGAAGGAGAATCATGAGGAAAAAGAAGTCCAGAGGTAGAAGAAAGACATTGTTCTTCTTTTTTTTTTAAACACAGAACAAAAAAGAATGCATTTAAACTTCAAAGAATGAATTTTCTAAAAAAAAACGAATGTCAATCTTTTAACAACCCCACCTCCATCTTCTATCAATTTAGCCAAAGTTGTAGCTAAGCACAAAGTTGTAGCTTGTAGGTTCGTTTAGGGAGATGAATGTATATCCAATGTAGTGATGTCAGGGTTTAGTTTGTTCTATGAATGTACTACTGTCACTGGTTTGTACTAAGACTGGCATGACTCTAAGGAATCCTAGGTAGCTCAAAAGAAAAACATTAGAAGCATATACTGAGTCTGGGGTAAAGCTAGGTAGAATTTGAAACCTTAGGGATAGTTGCACAATGAACTTAATGACCGAAGCAAATAGATCAGTTGGGGGAAGTTAATGAAACAGTAGGATCATAAGGCGTGCGAAGTCAGAAGAAGCAAAATGAGAAGTTAGCTTTAGACTTAGAAGTGTGTCACAGGACAGCTTGGCCATAGATAGTGAACTTAGGGGAGTCAGCAAGTGGTTAGAGAAGTGTAAGCAGCAGCCTAGATAAAGTCCTTAGATTGCTCGAGGACGAGCAAAACCTTAAGTTTGGGGGTGTGTTACGTCTCCAAAAGTGACTATTTTAGGACTTATTTGTGATAGGAAGTTGTGTATTTGTAAGCGTTTTTGGTAGGATTTAGCTTAAACTCGTGCTTATATATGAGATTTAGAAGAATGAAGCTAAATTAGGACTTATATGCAAAAGGAAAGAAAAAGAACCAAAAACGAAGTTAAAGGATTGAAAATTGTGCATTGCTGAAGCATTGCGGAAACATTGCTAAAACCGCAATGTTTTAAGTGAAATCCGTAAGTTGCCTAACCATTTTTTGTTTTGTTCCGATCTTTTAGGGATCCATTCTTTCTCCTGTAGCCACGTAGAAGTACGACGTTGAGAATGGATGGTTCTCCTTGGCCCAATCGTACCTGCAGAACACTATAAAAGGAGGTCAAGATGGAAGGTTGAAACACACTCGAACGGCGTAGACTTCTAGTTCAACGCAGTCTTTTCCACTCTTTTTCTCTCTTCCGTCTGTTGGTTTGTAAGGTTCAGCTGTTGGAGTCGACAATCTGATAGGAAGGAGAGAAGATTTATCTTCTCTTCTGATTAGATTCATCCAAGCAAGGCTTCCTTTCACCCTTCAGCCGAGGCGTTCGCAACGAGAAGATCATGCACGGATTTAATTGCTTTCTGCTTTAGCTTTCTGTTTCCTTAGTTGTTTGTTGTCATTTCTCTTTCATTAGCTACTCTGTTTCATTTTGTTGCTGTCTGTTTAGTTTTAGTTCTGCAAAGACATCATTTGTTTAGTTCAAACGATTGGTTAATCAAAGCACAATTCCATCACTTCGCAAGCTCTTTACCTTCTCTGTTTATCGTTTCTGTCTTCTGTTCTGTCTTTAATATTCGCCTAAGCATGTCTTCTTCATCTACTTTTTCCATTCCATCTGCATCCATGAGTAACTAAACCACATAAGGGTATGCTAATGACAAATCTATAGGTAGAAACACGTGAATCAAGCATGTAGGATAGCTCTCGAATGCATTGAATGTATGTAAGCTTCATCCCACGGGCAATTTCGATTGGCCATCCATTTTGTCCAAAGAACTCCTAACCTCTGGAAGGAGTAAGAGTTCCGAGTCATACACTCATGCTAGCCTCTCAAGGTAGCCAGAAAACGACCTAGGATCAGGCGTTTTCCTAGTACAAACGTATACTTACTGTTATAAAAAGATGCTTAAGACCTTACTTGGACATGAGTAAACTAAAGGATCTAATGCATGAAATCGGAAGATACATGAGAATGAGTTAGTTTGATGCATGATAAGTTGATCTACTGCTTGAGAATCGTGTGAAAAAGCTTATAGAGGAGTCGTTAGTAGCCCTTGTTTCCCCACTTTACACACAATTCGCTGCTAGCAACATTGCGATATAATTGTTGTTTCCGCAATTCCCTTAAGTAAAATTCTGTTTAGCCATTTGTCTTTTCGTTTGTTATTCCTTTCTCTTTGCATTCAAGTTATTATCTCCTTGCAGTTGTTTATGCTCCCATCATTCACATATTCCTTAGTAATTAGGCACTTTAAAACCAAATCTACCCCATTTAATCCACCCATTCTCACTTAACAAAACACTTCGCTAGTAACTAAGAATAAATCTCTGTGGGAAATCGAATGAAAAAATACTTATTACTTGCTACAAGATCATGTATGCTTGCATGTTCTGAGTGCTCTATCATTGCTTCTTTATTTTAGACATTGAGCACGCAACAAGTTTTTTGCGCCGCTGCCGGGGATTTAGTTTAGTGAAAACGAGGTTTGTTAAGTTAGAAACACAAATCTTAATATCTATTGGAGCTGATCTATTTTCATTTCTTTTGCAGGTACCTTTGGGTTAGTTTATGAATGAGCATTCAAGTAGCGATCTAGAGTTCAATCCTGAGCCTGAGAGATTACTTAGGGCCAGAAACAGAGCTAAGAAACGTCTCTTCAACCAACCCCTTATCCCTCCAAACGTTGCTGACTCAGCAGAGTCTTCGCAATTCTCTCAAATAGAAATGGATAGAACAAACCCAAATCCAGCACCTACCATTCGCAACCCCATCGAAATAGCGAACGACAAGGATAGTGTCATTCTCTCCTACTTAGTTCCCATGCCTGGGGAGCTAAACCCAAGCATCATACGCCCTGAAATTACTGCCAACTCATTCGAGTTAAAACCAGTAATGTTCCAAATGTTGTCCACTGTGGGACAATTCTTTGGAGTGGAAAATGAGGACCCCCACAACCATCTAAGAAACTTCCTAGGAGTTAGTGATACCTTCCTTATCCCTGGAGTTTCCCAAGAAGCCTTGAGGCTTTACCTCTTCCCTTACTCATTAAGAGATAAAGCCAAAACGTGGTTAAACTCATTACCTTCCGGATCAGTTGTCAATTGGACAGATCTGGCTGAGAAATTCCTAGTCAAATACTTTCCACCTGATAGAAATTCAAACTTTCGTGATGACATTATTAAATTCAAACAAGCTGAAAATGAGTCTCTTCACGAAGCTTGGACAAGGTTCAAGGACCTTCTGCTTAAATGTCCACACCATGGCATCCCATGGTGTATCCAAATAGAAGTCTTTTTCAAAGGATGCAACCCCAGCACTAGGCAAGTGTTGAATTCGTCAGCTGGTGGTTCCATGCTTTCTAAAAGCTATAATGAAACCTATGAGATCCTGGAGAAGATCTCAGCATCTCACTGTAGGTGGTCAGATGATCCAGTTGAGCCTAGGAGAGCTCAAGACAAGGATGCTCTTAGTCCAATGAGCATCCAAATAAACGCCCTGACCAACCTAGTCAAACAAATGGCTCAAACCAATCTCCAATCCAGTGTCAACACCGCAGCAGCTATCTCAATGGGGGCACAAACAAGTCAAGGTGAGACACTGATCTGTGGATTCTGTGGGGAAGGGCACCTGTATGAATACTGCCCTGGGAATCCAGCCTCAGTCTGCTATGTTGGAAGCCAACAGCAGCCTAGGAACAACCCCTACTCTAACACTTACAATCCTGGTTGGAGAAACCACCCAAATCTTTCTTGGGGTGGCCAACAGAATACTAACCAAGCTCCCAACCAACCAAGGCCGAGTGGAACACCTGGTTTCACTCCCCAAAATAACCAATCCATGTATCAAAAACCATACAACCAGCCAATAGGGTCATCAGTAGAAAATCTACTTAAGGAGTACATTGCAAAGAATGATGCTACTCTACAAAGTCAGCAAGCTACCCTTAGGAGCCTAGAGAACCAAATAGGGCAACTAGCCAATGAACTCAAAAGTAGGCCCCAAGGTAGACTGCCTGCTGACACTGAGGTGCCTAGAAGGGATGGTAAAGAGCAGGTTCAAGCAATTGAACTTCGCAGTGGAAGACCATTGGTGAGCAACGCTAGAGAAACACCAAAGAGAGTAGAGAATGAAGAGTCTAGTGCTCCACTGGATTCTCTGCCTAACCAAGGTCAACCACCAACAAGCACATCAAGGGCGAGGCTGGAACCTATCATAGAGGAACTAGAAGAAATTCCAAGGCCCCCGCCTGTCCTGAGGCGTCCTGAAGTGCCTACATATGTGCCACCACCTCCATTCCCTAGAAGGCTGAAGAAAAAACAAGAACAGGAAGTGCACTTTAATAAATTTTTAGAAATTCTTAAGCAAGTGCATGTTAATATTCCATTTGTAGAGGTTTTGCAATCCATGCCTTCTTATGTTAAGTTTTTGAAGGATATAATCACTAACAAGAAAATTATTGGTGAATTTGAAACAGTGAATCTCACTGAGGAGTGCAGTGCTATACTCCAAAACAAGCTACCAAAGAAGGAGAAGGATCCTGGTTCCTTCACCTTACCAGTGGAGTTGGGAGGCAAGCACGTGGGCAGAGCTCTTTGTGACCTGGGAGCCAGCATAAACCTCATGCCCCTATCACTATTCCGTCAGCTTGGAATAGGGGAAGCACGTCCTACCACTGTCACCTTGCAGTTGGCAGACAGATCCATAGCCTACCCTGAGGGTAAGATAGAGGATATTCTTGTCAAGGTTGACAAGTTCATTTTTCTTGCAGACTTCATCATTCTGGATTATGAAGCAGACAAGGAGGTCCCCATCCTATTAGGCAGACCATTTCTAGCCACAGGTAGGGCCTTGATCGATGTCCAGAAAGGTGAGCTCACCATGAGGGTTCATGATGAGGAGGTTAAGTTTAGTGTCTTTAAAGCGCTAAGGTATCCTTCTGACTCTGAATCTTGTGCAAGTATGGACATAGTAGATTCACTAATGGAAGAACAGCTTGAGCATGAACTATTGATTAAGCATGCCAATGATTATGTACAATTAGATGTAACTGACTTAAATATTTCTGAAATAATGGATATACATGTGGATAAACCTCAGCATGTTTGTATGACTCTTGACTTGACTGAAAGATCCATGAGTCCATTGAAGCCATCCATTGAGCATCCACCTATCTTAGAATTAAAACCACTGCCTGATCATCTTAAGTATGCATACTTAGGAAGTGATGATACTTTGCCTGTTATTATTTCGTCCAAATTGAGTGAAAAGCATGAAATTGAGTTGATATTATTGCTTAAGCAACATAAAAAGGCTATTGCATGGACGATTGCTGACATTAGAGGTATTAGCCCTTCCTACTGCATGCATAAGATAATATTGGAAGAAGAGCATACACCCCGAGTAGATCACCAACGTAGGTTGAACCCCTCTATGAAGGAGGTAGTTAAAAAAGAGATAATAAAATGGTTAGATGCAGGTGTAATCTTCCCTATAGCTAGTAGTCAGTGAGTGAGTCCAATACAATGTGTACCTAAGAAGGGGGGGATGACTGTAGTAGTGAATGAGAGCAATGAACTGATTCCAACTAGAACTATTACAGGATGGAGAGTCTGTATGGACTATAGAAAATTGAATAAAGAAACAAAAAAATATCACTTTCCTTTACCATTTATAGACCAGATGTTAGATAGAATAGCTGGCCGAGCCTACTACTGCTTTCTAGACGGTTATTCTGGTTATAACCAAATCACCATAGACCCTGTGGACCAGGAGAAAACAACCTTCACCTGTCCCTTTGGAACATTTGCTTTTCGCAGAATGCCTTTTGGCTTATGCAATGCACCAGCAACATTCCAAAGGTGCATGTTGGCCATTTTCTCTGACATAGATGAATCCATGATAGAGATATTTATGGATGACTTCTCAGTCTTTGGTGATTCTTTTACAAATTGTTTAGAGAACTTAGGACAAGTCCTAGCTAAGTGTGAGGAGACCAACCTAGTCCTTAATTGGGAGAAATGCCACTTTATGGTGGAAGAAGGGATAGTCCTAGGTCATAGAGTGTCTAGAGCAGGAGTAGAGGTCGATAGGGCCAAGATTGAAATAATAGAGAAGTTAGTGGAACCTCAGAATGTGAAAGCTATTAGAAGTTTCTTAGGACACGCAGGCTTCTATAGAAGGTTCATTAAGAACTTTTCAAAGATCTCTAAACCTCTGTGTGAGCTTCTAGAGCTGAATAAACCATTCATCTTCTCAAAAGAATGTTTCTTAGCTTGGACAACCCTTAAGGAAGCATTAGTCAAAGCACCTATTATAGTAGGACAAAATTGGGACCTCCCATTTGAGATGTTATGTGATGCGAGTGACTATGCAATAGGGGTTATGTTAGGACAAAAGATTGACAAACTAACACACCCTGTATACTATGCTAGTAAGACACTGAATGAGGCACAATGTAATTACACAACCACGGAAAAGGAAATGCTAGCTGTAGTGTTTGCCTGTGAGAAGTTTAGGAATTACATTGTAGGCACTAGGACCATTGTGTATACTGTTACGTCTCCAAAAGTGACCTTTTTAGGACTTAATTAGCTTAGAAAGATGTTCACTCTTAGGTATTTTTGATAGCATTTAGCCTAAACCTATGCTTAAATATGAGAATTAGAAGAAGGTAGCTAAATTAGGACTTATGTACAATAGGTAGAAAAAGGGTTGAAAACCGAAGGAAAAGAATGAAAAAATGAGCATTGCGAATGAATTGCGAAAACATTGCGGTGACCGCAATTATTCAAGTGAAAACCGTAAGTTGACTGATCTTTTTCTGTTAATTTCCGTAATTTCAGGGATTCGTTCTTTCTCCTCCATCCATTCTGATATATGACGTTGAAGATTGATGGTTCTCCTTGGCCCAAACGCACCTGCAAACTACTATAAAAGGGGGCCAAAGTCAGAGGTTTGATCATATTTCGAAGCGCAGAAGTCTTCTTGCAGTCCACCATTTCCATCTGTTTTTCTTTGCCGTCTGTTGGAGTGAGGTTCTCAGCTTTTGGAGTCGATAATCTGATAGGAAGGAGAGAAGATTCTTCTTCTCTCTCGATTGGATTCATCCAAGCACGGCTGAATTCTCATCACCATCATTCGAGGCGACTGCCACGAAGTTTTCAGCAATCCTTTACTGTTTTCTGTTCTTTCCTTCTTATTTCCATTTCTGATTATTGTTGTTCTTAGTTTAGTATTTTACTTACTGCATTTCGTTGTTGTCTGTCTTGGATTCATTTCTAGAAAGCTTTCCTTTGTCATTCAAACACTCAAAGTAATCGAAGTACAATTCCGCATTTTACAGTTTCCACCATCTTCTGCTACGGGTTTTGCTTGCTGTTTTAAGTACATTTCCCTTCTAAGCATGTCTATCTTATCTGCCATTTCTGTTCTCTATATATCCATGAGTAGCTAAGTCACTTAGGGGCATGCTAATGACAGAACTATAGGCTAAAAAGACGTGAATCAAGTAGGCAGATTAACACTCGAACATTGATTGTATGTAAGCTTCATCCCACGGGCAATTTCGATTGGCCATCCATTTTGTCCAAAGAACTCCTAACCTCTGGAAGGAGTAAGAGTTCAGAGTCATATAATCATGCTAGCCTTTCATGGTAATCAGGAAACGGCCTAGGAATAGGAGTTTCCCTAGTACAAACTAAACACTCCTGTTTTAACAAGATGCTTAAGACCTTACTTTGAAGTCGAGTAAACTTAAGTCTCTAATGCATGGAATCGGACGATACTTGAGATAGAGTGAGTTTGATGTATAGAGAGTTGATCCAAAGCTTGAGAATCGTAATAAACTGCCTATAGGATAGTCATTAGTAGCCCTTAATTCGCCCATTTGCACACTTTTTCTGTTGAGTCAATTGCGGATTAATTGCGGTTCTCGCAATACTGCTAAATTGCATTCTGTTTAGCTGTTTCCTTCCTCGTTTATTAATTTCATCTCTTGCCTTTTAAGTCTAGTTTTAACTTGCATTTGTTTATGTTAAATCCCTTTATACATTCAGCAAAAAGTAGATAATTAAAAACCAATTTTACCCCATCAAATTCATCCCATCTTTCTTAACAATCACACTTCGCGAATAGCTAAAAAATGAGTCTCTGTGGAAAAAACGAATTAAATATACTTACTACTTGCTGTGAGACCATGTATGCTTGCATGTTCTAAGTGCTCTCTCTCTCTTATTTATCATTTTTATTAACACATTGAGCACGCAACAAGTTTTTGGCGCCGCTGCCGGGGACTTATTTTAAGTGAAAACGAAGTTTGTTAAGTTAGAAAAAAAAAAACATTAATATCTATTGGAGCTAATCTTCTTTCATTGCCTTTACAGGTACTATCAAGCTAGTTTATGAAAGAGTTTCCAAACCTCAACTCGCAACAGAGAGAAACTTTGCAGGTGGAAAACGTATGGGTACGACAAAGTAAATGAATACGCTGCAGAACTTAATTGGAGGACGAGTTTGCCCACAACAGTTTGAAGGATTTTACCAGCCATGTGCTTATTGTGGGGATAATCATAACTTGGAGAATTGCCCAACATTGAATTATCAAGAGAGGCAATATCAACAAAGCTATGACAACCATTATTCGTACATGTGTGAACATGATCAGTGGCAACTCTCAAATAATCCTTGGGAAGAGCATGTGCAAATTGCTCATTATGAAGAGTTCCCCCAACATGAAAACTATCAACATTATGCCCCAACTCCAAGTGAAGAATTATCACCCACTTTGGAGGCACTATGGATAGAATTCATGGAAAGGAATGATGCATCCATGAGGAGAATGGATGTGCAATTAGCTCAGCTCACAAATGACTTACAAGAGCTACTTGCTATAGCAAAATCACTACCACCATGCCCTCAGATGTTCGATTTTTATGATGATGAACCTTTTGTTACCTTCGAATCTGAGAAGAGTGATCCAATGGAATCTCCATATGAAATGGTGGAGTTGGTGACAGTTGAGAAAAATGAAATTGTGCTGGATGAGGCCAAAGAGACTAATGCGCTGCTTGAGGAACAAGAATTTGAAATGTTTGAGGTTGTAGCAAGCTTCTCCACCAATGAAAGAGTTGAGCCACCACCACCACAAATGCTCCAGCTGAAGGAGTTAGAAAGAGTTGTGCCAGAAAAAGAAGTCTCATCGCATCAAAGCTATGTTGTCGCAAATATTGTAGAAACAAAACCAACGCACAGAAAGTACAAACCTTGGGATGTTATAACATGCAGTCTCTTTGAAAGAATCAACAAATTCAAGGTGTGGCAGAATGTCCGACCCCGTAAATCAAGACTTAAGTATCTTAAAGGAGCAAAAGTGATGCCTCGAAACATTGAAGAATATCCATATGAGGCAGATTGACAAGGGAGTATTTCTGTTCCTTAAAAGAAAAAAAAATATAATAATCAAACTGCTTTTCGTCGAACCATGTGAATTCTGTTGTTTTGAGTTAATATTTGGTCTGTCTTTAATTCTTTATTTTTGCTGTTTAAATTTGTTTAGTGTAGTCTGATGGTAGCTGAATAGGTAGATTAGTTTAGTTTCATTTTTGTATAGCTTGAATGACTGGAAAAAGCATGCATAGGGGCCCTGATCACTGATATATCTGCCCTGTATCTATTGCGAAATAATTGCAGAATCCGCAATTTTTATTAGTAAATGCATGTTTTTGACTGACTGTTTAGCTAGGCTGGTTCTGTTTAAATTCTGTCTTTTGCTGCTATCTTGACTACCTTATATAGCTTATCTCAAAGCATGCTGGATGAGTGTCATAGGACACCTTTGATAGTTTAAATTAGCCTCTTAAAAGTGCTCAACATGCATAGCTTTAAGTCCTTACCTGCCTGTCTTTACGAATTTCTGTTGCTGTGATATTTACTTTTAGAATGTTCTGTCTATGCCTAGGGCTTTTAGATTCTCTTTGTTTTACCTTAGACTAGATGCTTCTAGGACAAGTTTGGGGGTGTGCCACCTCAGACACTCATTGGGGACAATGAGTAGTTTAAGTTTGGGGGAGGCCACCCTATGCCTAGGAACATTCCTCTCTCCCTTAAAGCATAAGCATTCTTCTTCTCCGTTATAAAAAATGATGAGCTGAAAAAAAAAATGAAAAATAGAATAAAGAGGGGTGTCTCTCTTAGGTTGCTGAGTAATCAGTGCCAAGTGTGTAACCCACAAGTGGCATTGCATCAAAAGGCAACCAAAGGAGAGGCTCCACCAAAGTAAGAAAGAAAAAGGAAAAAAATAGGGAAGAAGAATGTACACCTAGGAGTTGCAACTTTGTGGCTTAGATGTCCTAAATAAAAAGAACTCTGATCCTCAATTAGCTGAGCACAAAGTTGTAACTTGTAGGGTTGTTTAGGGAGATGAATGTCTATCCAATGTAGTGATGCCAGGGTTTAGGTTGTTCTCTAAAAGTACCACTGTCACCGTTAATACTAAGACTGGCATGACTCTAAGGAATCCTAGACAATTTAAAAATAAAGCTAGAAGCATGTACTGAGTCTGAAGTAAAGCTAGGCAGAATTTGAAACCTCAGGGATAGTGGCATGATATGACAAAAGCAAATAGATCAGTTGTAGGGAGTTAATGAAAACAGAAGGAGTGTTAGGCAGGCAAAGTCAGAAGAAGCTAGATAAGAGGGTAGTTTTAAGCTTAGAAGTGTGTCACAGGACAGCAGTGCTATAGATAGGGATATAGGGGAGTCAGTAAGTGGTTAAAGAAGAAGAAACGGCAGCCTAGGGAAGTCCTTAGTTTGCTTGAGGACAAGCAAAACCTTAAGTTTGGGGGTGTGTTACGTCTCCAAAAGTGACCTTTTTAGGACTTAATTAGCTTAGAAAGATGTTCACTCTTAGGTATTTTTGATAGCATTTAGCCTAAACCTATGCTTAAATATGAGAATTAGAAGAAGGTAGCTAAATTAGGACTTATGTACAATAGGTAGAAAAAGGGTTGAAAACCGAAGGAAAAGAATGAAAAAATTAGCATTGCGAATGAATTGCGAAAACATTGCGGTGACCGCAATTATTCAAGTGAAAACCGTAAGTTGACTGATCTTTTTCTGTTAATTTCCGTAATTTCAGGGATTCGTTCTTTCTCCTCCATCCATTCTGATATATGACGTTGAAGATTGATGGTTCTCCTTGGCCCAAACGCACCTGCAAACTACTATAAAAGGGGGCCAAAGTCAGAGGTTTGATCATATTTCGAAGCGCAGAAGTCTTCTTGCAGTCCACCATTTCCATCTGTTTTTCTTTGCCGTCTGTTGGAGTGAGGTTCTCAGCTTTTGGAGTCGATAATCTGATAGGAAGGAGAGAAGATTCTTCTTCTCTCTCGATTGGATTCATCCAAGCACGGCTGAATTCTCATCACCATCATTCGAGGCGACTGCCACGAAGTTTTCAGCAATCCTTTACTGTTTTCTGTTCTTTCCTTCTTATTTCCATTTCTGATTATTGTTGTTCTTAGTTTAGTATTTTACTTACTGCATTTCGTTGTTGTCTGTCTTGGATTCATTTCTAGAAAGCTTTCCTTTGTCATTCAAACACTCAAAGTAATCGAAGTACAATTCCGCATTTTACAGTTTCCACCATCTTCTGCTACGGGTTTTGCTTGCTGTTTTAAGTACATTTCCCTTCTAAGCATGTCTATCTTATCTGCCATTTCTGTTCTCTATATATCCATGAGTAGCTAAGTCACTTAGGGGCATGCTAATGACAGAACTATAGGCTAAAAAGACGTGAATCAAGTAGGCAGATTAACACTCGAACATTGATTGTATGTAAGCTTCATCCCACGAGCAATTTCGATTGGCCATCCATTTTGTCCAAAGAACTCCTAACCTCTGGAAGGAGTAAGAGTTCAGAGTCATATAATCATGCTAGCCTTTCATGGTAATCAGGAAACGGCCTAGGAATAGGAGTTTCCCTAGTACAAACTAAACACTCCTGTTTTAACAAGATGCTTAAGACCTTACTTTGAAGTCGAGTAAACTTAAGTCTCTAATGCATGGAATCGGACGATACTTGAGATAGAGTGAGTTTGATGTATAGAGAGTTGATCCAAAGCTTGAGAATCGTAATAAACTGCCTATAGGATAGTCATTAGTAGCCCTTAATTCGCCCATTTGCACACTTTTTCTGTTGAGTCAATTGCGGATTAATTGCGGTTCTCGCAATACTGCTAAATTGCATTCTGTTTAGCTGTTTCCTTCCTCGTTTATTAATTTCATCTCTTGCCTTTTAAGTCTAGTTTTAACTTGCATTTGTTTATGTTAAATCCCTTTATACATTCAGCAAAAAGTAGATAATTAAAAACCAATTTTACCCCATCAAATTCATCCCATCTTTCTTAACAATCACACTTCGCGAATAGCTAAAAAATGAGTCTCTGTGGAAAAAACGAATTAAATATACTTACTACTTGCTGTGAGACCATGTATGCTTGCATGTTCTAAGTGCTCTCTCTCTCTTATTTATCATTTTTATTAACACATTGAGCACGCAACAAGTTTTTGGCGCCGCTGCCGGGGACTTATTTTAAGTGAAAACGAAGTTTGTTAAGTTAGAAAAAAAAAAACATTAATATCTATTGGAGCTAATCTTCTTTCATTGCCTTTACAGGTACTATCAAGCTAGTTTATGAAAGAGTTTCCAAACCTCAACTCGCAACAGAGAGAAACTTTGCAGGTGGAAAACGTATGGGTACGACAAAGTAAATGAATACGCTGCAGAACTTAATTGGAGGACGAGTTTGCCCACAACAGTTTGAAGGATTTTACCAGCCATGTGCTTATTGTGGGGATAATCATAACTTGGAGAATTGCCCAACATTGAATTATCAAGAGAGGCAATATCAACAAAGCTATGACAACCATTATTCGTACATGTGTGAACATGATCAGTGGCAACTCTCAAATAATCCTTGGGAAGAGCATGTGCAAATTGCTCATTATGAAGAGTTCCCCCAACATGAAAACTATCAACATTATGCCCCAACTCCAAGTGAAGAATTATCACCCACTTTGGAGGCACTATGGATAGAATTCATGGAAAGGAATGATGCATCCATGAGGAGAATGGATGTGCAATTAGCTCAGCTCACAAATGACTTACAAGAGCTACTTGCTATAGCAAAATCACTACCACCATGCCCTCAGATGTTCGATTTTTATGATGATGAACCTTTTGTTACCTTCGAATCTGAGAAGAGTGATCCAATGGAATCTCCATATGAAATGGTGGAGTTGGTGACAGTTGAGAAAAATGAAATTGTGCTGGATGAGGCCAAAGAGACTAATGCGCTGCTTGAGGAACAAGAATTTGAAATGTTTGAGGTTGTAGCAAGCTTCTCCACCAATGAAAGAGTTGAGCCACCACCACCACAAATGCTCCAGCTGAAGGAGTTAGAAAGAGTTGTGCCAGAAAAAGAAGTCTCATCGCATCAAAGCTATGTTGTCGCAAATATTGTAGAAACAAAACCAACGCACAGAAAGTACAAACCTTGGGATGTTATAACATGCAGTCTCTTTGAAAGAATCAACAAATTCAAGGTGTGGCAGAATGTCCGACCCCGTAAATCAAGACTTAAGTATCTTAAAGGAGCAAAAGTGATGCCTCGAAACATTGAAGAATATCCATATGAGGCAGATTGACAAGGGAGTATTTCTGTTCCTTAAAAGAAAAAAAAATATAATAATCAAACTGCTTTTCGTCGAACCATGTGAATTCTGTTGTTTTGAGTTAATATTTGGTCTGTCTTTAATTCTTTATTTTTGCTGTTTAAATTTGTTTAGTGTAGTCTGATGGTAGCTGAATAGGTAGATTAGTTTAGTTTCATTTTTGTATAGCTTGAATGACTGGAAAAAGCATGCATAGGGGCCCTGATCACTGATATATCTGCCCTGTATCTATTGCGAAATAATTGCAGAATCCGCAATTTTTATTAGTAAATGCATGTTTTTGACTGACTGTTTAGCTAGGCTGGTTCTGTTTAAATTCTGTCTTTTGCTGCTATCTTGACTACCTTATATAGCTTATCTCAAAGCATGCTGGATGAGTGTCATAGGACACCTTTGATAGTTTAAATTAGCCTCTTAAAAGTGCTCAACATGCATAGCTTTAAGTCCTTACCTGCCTGTCTTTACGAATTTCTGTTGCTGTGATATTTACTTTTAGAATGTTCTGTCTATGCCTAGGGCTTTTAGATTCTCTTTGTTTTACCTTAGACTAGATGCTTCTAGGACAAGTTTGGGGGTGTGCCACCTCAGACACTCATTGGGGACAATGAGTAGTTTAAGTTTGGGGGAGGCCACCCTATGCCTAGGAACATTCCTCTCTCCCTTAAAGCATAAGCATTCTTCTTCTCCGTTATAAAAAATGATGAGCTGAAAAAAAAAATGAAAAATAGAATAAAGAGGGGTGTCTCTCTTAGGTTGCTGAGTAATCAGTGCCAAGTGTGTAACCCACAAGTGGCATTGCATCAAAAGGCAACCAAAGGAGAGGCTCCACCAAAGTAAGAAAGAAAAAGGAAAAAAATAGGGAAGAAGAATGTACACCTAGGAGTTGCAACTTTGTGGCTTAGATGTCCTAAATAAAAAGAACTCTGATCCTCAATTAGCTGAGCACAAAGTTGTAACTTGTAGGGTTGTTTAGGGAGATGAATGTCTATCCAATGTAGTGATGCCAGGGTTTAGGTTGTTCTCTAAAAGTACCACTGTCACCGTTAATACTAAGACTGGCATGACTCTAAGGAATCCTAGACAATTTAAAAATAAAGCTAGAAGCATGTACTGAGTCTGAAGTAAAGCTAGGCAGAATTTGAAACCTCAGGGATAGTGGCATGATATGACAAAAGCAAATAGATCAGTTGTAGGGAGTTAATGAAAACAGAAGGAGTGTTAGGCAGGCAAAGTCAGAAGAAGCTAGATAAGAGGGTAGTTTTAAGCTTAGAAGTGTGTCACAGGACAGCAGTGCTATAGATAGGGATATAGGGGAGTCAGTAAGTGGTTAAAGAAGAAGAAACGGCAGCCTAGGGAAGTCCTTAGTTTGCTTGAGGACAAGCAAAACCTTAAGTTTGGGGGTGTGTTACGTCTCCAAAAGTGACCTTTTTAGGACTTAATTAGCTTAGAAAGATGTTCACTCTTAGGTATTTTTGATAGCATTTAGCCTAAACCTATGCTTAAATATGAGAATTAGAAGAAGGTAGCTAAATTAGGACTTATGTACAATAGGTAGAAAAAGGGTTGAAAACCGAAGGAAAAGAATGAAAAAATTAGCATTGCGAATGAATTGCGAAAACATTGCGGTGACCGCAATTATTCAAGTGAAAACCGTAAGTTGACTGATCTTTTTCTGTTAATTTCCGTAATTTCAGGGATTCGTTCTTTCTCCTCCATCCATTCTGATATATGACGTTGAAGATTGATGGTTCTCCTTGGCCCAAACGCACCTGCAAACTACTATAAAAGGGGGCCAAAGTCAGAGGTTTGATCATATTTCGAAGCGCAGAAGTCTTCTTGCAGTCCACCATTTCCATCTGTTTTTCTTTGCCGTCTGTTGGAGTGAGGTTCTCAGCTTTTGGAGTCGATAATCTGATAGGAAGGAGAGAAGATTCTTCTTCTCTCTCGATTGGATTCATCCAAGCACGGCTGAATTCTCATCACCATCATTCGAGGCGACTGCCACGAAGTTTTCAGCAATCCTTTACTGTTTTCTGTTCTTTCCTTCTTATTTCCATTTCTGATTATTGTTGTTCTTAGTTTAGTATTTTACTTACTGCATTTCGTTGTTGTCTGTCTTGGATTCATTTCTAGAAAGCTTTCCTTTGTCATTCAAACACTCAAAGTAATCGAAGTACAATTCCGCATTTTACAGTTTCCACCATCTTCTGCTACGGGTTTTGCTTGCTGTTTTAAGTACATTTCCCTTCTAAGCATGTCTATCTTATCTGCCATTTCTGTTCTCTATATATCCATGAGTAGCTAAGTCACTTAGGGGCATGCTAATGACAGAACTATAGGCTAAAAAGACGTGAATCAAGTAGGCAGATTAACACTCGAACATTGATTGTATGTAAGCTTCATCCCACGGGCAATTTCGATTGGCCATCCATTTTGTCCAAAGAACTCCTAACCTCTGGAAGGAGTAAGAGTTCAGAGTCATATAATCATGCTAGCCTTTCATGGTAATCAGGAAACGGCCTAGGAATAGGAGTTTCCCTAGTACAAACTAAACACTCCTGTTTTAACAAGATGCTTAAGACCTTACTTTGAAGTCGAGTAAACTTAAGTCTCTAATGCATGGAATCGGACGATACTTGAGATAGAGTGAGTTTGATGTATAGAGAGTTGATCCAAAGCTTGAGAATCGTAATAAACTGCCTATAGGATAGTCATTAGTAGCCCTTAATTCGCCCATTTGCACACTTTTTCTGTTGAGTCAATTGCGGATTAATTGCGGTTCTCGCAATACTGCTAAATTGCATTCTGTTTAGCTGTTTCCTTCCTCGTTTATTAATTTCATCTCTTGCCTTTTAAGTCTAGTTTTAACTTGCATTTGTTTATGTTAAATCCCTTTATACATTCAGCAAAAAGTAGATAATTAAAAACCAATTTTACCCCATCAAATTCATCCCATCTTTCTTAACAATCACACTTCGCGAATAGCTAAAAAATGAGTCTCTGTGGAAAAAACGAATTAAATATACTTACTACTTGCTGTGAGACCATGTATGCTTGCATGTTCTAAGTGCTCTCTCTCTCTTATTTATCATTTTTATTAACACATTGAGCACGCAACATATACCGATCATTCTGCACTAAAATACCTTATGAGGAAGGCTGATGCTAAGCCTAGGTTAATTAGATGGGTATTGTTGCTGCAAGAGTTTGATCTAGACATTAGAGATAAGAAAGGATGCGAAAATGTGGTTGCGGATCATCTTTCTCGATTGCAGCATAATTGCGGAAAAATTGCGGAAACCGCAATTTCTGATGCCTTTATCGATGAGCATGTCTTTGTATTAGCACATCGTGATAACGATGAGGAACCTTGGTTCGCTGATATTGCTAACTTCCTTGCCTCGCAGGTACTACCAACTTTCAAGGGAGGACAAGAAAAGAAGAGGTTCCTACATGAAGCTAGGAAGTTCATCTGGGACGATCCTACACTCTACAAGACATGTGCAGATGGTTTACTAAGGAAGTGTGTGTCAACTGCTGAAGCGAAGTCTGTGCTGCAGTACTGCCATACATCTCCCTATGGTGGACACTTTGGTGGCCAAAGAACAGCTGCAAAGGTGTTCCAGAGTGGCTACTATTGGCCTACGATCTTCAAAGATGCCCACGACCATGCACACAGCTGCAATGAATGCCAGAGAACAGGTAACCTTAGTCGGAAGGATGAGATGCCTCTCACTTACATCTTAGAGTTGGAGCTCTTTGATGTGTGGGGCATTGACTTCATGGGACCATTTCCCCCATCAGCAGGTAACCTTTACATACTCGTAGCTGTAGACTATGTATCTAAATGGGTAAAAGCTATAGCATGTCCAACAAATGATGCCAAGACAGTCATTAAGTTCCTTAATAGACATATCTTTACTAGGTTTGGTACACCTCGTGCTATAATTAGTGATGAAGGGACACACTTTATTAATAAAGCTATGGAAAAAGTGTTGGCTAAGTACAATGTTAGACATAGAGTAGCCACCCCTTATCATCCACATTCGAATGGACAAGCTGAAATATCAAATAGGGAGATTAAAAACATACTCGAAAAAGTGGTCAAACCCAATAGAAAAGATTGGTCGTTTAAGTTAGAGGATGCACTTTGGGCATATAGGACTGCATATAAGACACCCCTAGGTATGTCTCCTTATAGACTTGTGTATGGCAAAGCATGTCACTTACCATTCGAATTGGAAATCAAAGCATTTTGGGCCCTAAAAGAGCTGAATTATTGCGTGACCGATGCGGGAACATTGCGGTCTCTGCAATTACATGAGCTTGATGAGCTGAGACATATGTCCTATGAAAATGCTAAAATGTATAAGGAAAAAACTAAAATTTGGCATGATAGTAGACTCAGGATTAAGGACTTTAAGAAAGGCCAGCATGTCTTGTTATTTAACTCAAGGTTGAGATTACTTCCAGGCAAACTTAAGTCCAGATGGTCAGGTCCTTTTGTTATAACTAATGTGTTTGCTCATGGTGCAATTGAGATTAGGAACCTGCAGCACGGGCAACCGTTTATGGTCAATGGTGCACGTTTGAAGCACTACTATGAGGAAGGAGATGTGAAGACTCTCTCGGCCTTCCTCTTATCTGAAACTTGAGAGCCAAATCGAAAGAGGACGAGTGATTACTGTGCTCGTTCATATAAAGGTTATGCCTTAGTTTTTTTTTCTTTCGCGTGTTTTTCGATTTTTAATTATGTGTGTTTAGTTGTGATTCTTATCACGAATTTGATGTTAATTTTGTATGTTTTAATAGGGGATCAAAAGAGGAAATCAAGGAGATGAATCAAGGGTAAAGAATCGGGAAAGATATCGGGTTGAATCAAAGATTAAGTTATGAGAATCTTGGCATTTAAATCAAGAAAATCTCCAACGGCCATTTAATTGCGGTGGATTTGCTGAAACTGCAACAGAAATAGCCGTTGGGATTCACTTGATTACAAATAGCCGTTAGAAAAGCTGTGGCTCGTACGCTTCCTTCATTCGTTGAACTTCAAGAAAACTATCTTCTTCTTCTTCTGCAATTCCTCTTTTCAGATTTCTCCGATTCGACCATGGTGCTTACACGGGCTGAGAGATCTGCTTCCAAGAAGAAGGCAACCGACGCAGAGGCAGCTGCGAGAGAGGCACTACTTGCCTTGGCAGATGTCGAAGCTGCGCGACCCGAACGACCTTCCAAGCTTCCTATCCGCAAGAAGAAGTGGAAGGTGGTGACCGAAATCCCTGCTGGTCCATCTGAACCAGCAGGTACGCCCAAGAAGAGAAAGTGGAAGATGGCTGTCGAAGATGCACCGATCAAGGAGAAGACTCCCACTGTGGAGAGTCAAGGGAGTGGTCGTCCATCCTACGAGACGGCCAGACAAAGCCCCGAGCCATCCCCATCTCCACAGAGCCCTGAGCTATCTCCACCTCCACAAAGCCCTGAGGCAGCGCCATCATCGCAAACGCCCGAGCCTGAAATTCCAAGGGAAGAACATCAAGAATCAGCGTCGGGCGAAGAAACGGCTGAAGAAGATGAGGTCTTCTCTCCTTTGTGGGAAGTCTGCCCCGATAGCCCAGCAAAGGGGGACGACTCAATGGATGAGACGTTGGGGGATTGCCTCCAGCAGATCACCACCAGGGCACGGTTGAGGAAGAAAGCCCCCAAGGTTGTCAAGGCCAAACGGCCAAAAGCTTCGAAGAAATCCAAGAAGAGGAAGGTCAGTAGTGAGCCTTCTTTGAAGAAGCTAAAGATCGAGGCTGCTGAGTCAGCCAAGGCAAGGGAAAAGGGGAAAGCCAAGTTATACCCCGAAGATGAACCTCAATCTGTGAGGTATGTGTCTTCAGACGCCGAATCAAGGGGCAATGAACTGAGGAAAAGGGACCTACTCCATGAGAAGGGGTTCCTTGATGCATTGGCAGACCTGCCGCAATTCTTGCGCGCAGGGATCACCAACCACGGTTGGGAAGAGCTGTGCAGACCGCCCATCCCCGCCTATTCCAGTATGGTGTACGACTTCTATGCGAATCTGACGCACCCTGAGGATGGCCTGTCCACGGTGAGGGGGCTTGAGGTTGACTTTTCAGCCAAGGCTATCAATGAAGCCTATGGCCTCAAGGGGCAGAAACATACTGACTATGCGAGGATCATTGATGCTTCAACTGAGGCTGTCCTAGAAGAAGCTCTTCGCATCATAGGTCAGCCTGAGGCAGCTTGGACGATCTCACGCAATGGGAAGCATACTCTTATGAGTGCTACCCTCACGGCCAAGGCAGCTGTCTGGTTCTCCTTCGTGCGAAGGCGTCTGTCCCCAGTGACCCACGAAACCACCATTAATCAGGGGAGATCGGTGCTGGTATATGCGATCATGAGGGGCCTCACTATCAATGTTGGGGAGGTTATTGCAGCCTCCATAGCAGACTGTGCCAAGAAAGGTAAGGGCCCTCTTTTCTTTCCAAACACCATCACTAAGCTATGTTTACGTGCAGGGGTGCCAATTGAGAGAATGGAGAGGCAACTGGCCTACACGGGACATCTGGAGCTGCCTACAGGCCTGCGAATGCGAAGAAGGGGGAATATGGAATTTGAGCTAGACGGCCTGGCTGCGGCTCAATCCCTCTCTATGGCCTGCCTAATGGACCTTCAGAAGAAGATGGCGCAATGGGCTGAGTATGCTCAAGCAAGGGATAAGGACGTGGCTGATCAGTTGGGCTGCATCTTCCCTGCCTTCCCCACTGACCTTCTGAAGCCATGGACGCCTCCAAGAGCATGGAGGGATGATGATGAGGATGTTTGAGTGCCAGTCAAAAGGGCACTCGAGGGAGTACTTTTGTTCCCTCTGAAAGATAAAAAAAAAGAAAAATCAAACTGCTTTTCGTTAAACTGTGTGAATTCTGTTATTTTGAATCAATATTTAATCTGTTTTTAGTGCTGTATTTTGGTTGTTTAGGATAGTTTAGGATAGATAGATGGTATCTGATTAAGTAGGTTGTTTTAGTTTTTCTTTTGGTGTAGCTGTGATAACTGGAAATAGCATGCAAAAGGGGCTGCTTACTGTTATATCTGCCCTGTAAATTCATTGCGAAATTATTGCGGACTCCGCAATTTTTGTTAGTTATCGCATGCTTTTGACTGACTGATTAGCTAGGCTGGTTCTGTTTCAATTTTGTTCTTTTGCTACTTCTTGACTACCATATATGACCTATCTATAAGCATGTTGGATGAGTGTCTTAAGGCACCTTTGATAGTTTAAATTAGCTCTCTTAAGTTGCTCAGCATGCGTAGCTTTAAGTCCTTACCAGACTGTTTTTACAAATTTCTGCTGCTAAGTTATTTGCTTTAAGAATGTTCTGTCTATGCCTAGGATTTTTAGATTCTCTTTGTTTTGCCCTAGACTAGATGCTTCTAGGACAAGTTTGGGGGTGTGCCACCTCAGACTCTCATTGGGGACAATGAGAAGTTTAAGTTTGGGGGAGGCCACCCTAGGCCTAGGAACATTCCTCTTTCCCTTTAGACATAAGCATTCTTCTTCTCCTTTGCAAAAAAATGATGAACTGAAAAAAAAAATGAAAAAAAAGAATAAAGAGGGGTGTCTCTCTTAAAGTTGCTGAGTAATCAGTGCCATGTGTGTAACCGACAAGTGGCATTGCATCAAAACGCAACCAAAGGAGAGGCCCCCAAAGAAAGAAAGAAAAAGGAAAAACTAAGGAAGAAGAATGTATGCCTAGGAGTTGCAGCTTTGTGGCTTAGATGTCCTGAATAAAAGAACTCTGATCCTAAATTAGCTAAGCACAAAGTTGTAGCTTGTAGGTTTGTTTAGGGAGATGAATGTATATCCAATGTAGTGATGCCAGGTTTAGTTTGTTCTATGAATGTACTACTGTCACTGGTTTGTACTAAGACTGGCATGACTCTAAGGAATCCTAGGTAGCTCAAAAGAAAAATATTAGAAGCATGTACTGAGTCTGGGGTAAAGCTAGGTAGAATTTGAAACCTTAGGGATAGTTGCACAATGAACTTAATGACCGAAGCAAATAGATCAGTTGGGGGAAGTTAATGAAACAGTAGGATCATAAGGCGTGCGAAGTCAGAAGAAGCAAAATGAGAAGTTAGCTTTAGACTTAGAAGTGTGTCACAGGACAGCTTGGCCATAGATAGTGAACTTAGGGGAGTCAGCAAGTGGTTAGAGAAGTGTAAGCAGCAGCCTAGATAAAGTCCTTAGATTGCTCGAGGACGAGCAAAACCTTAAGTTTGGGGGTGTGTTACGTCTCCAAAAGTGACTATTTTAGGACTTATTTGTGATAGGAAGTTGTGCATTTGTAAGCGTTTTTGGTAGGATTTAGCTTAAACTCGTGCTTATATATGAGATTTAGAAGAATGAAGCTAAATTAGGACTTATATGCAAAAGGAAAGAAAAAGAACCAAAAACGAAGTTAAAGGATTGAAAATTGTGCATTGCTGAAGCATTGCGGAAACATTGCTAAAACCGCAATGTTTTAAGTGAAATCCGTAAGTTGCCTAACCATTTTCTGTTTTGTTCCGATCTTTCAGGGATCCATTCTTTCTCCTGCAGCCACGTAGAAGTACGACGTTGAGAATGGATGGTTCTCCTTGGCCCAATCGTACCTGCAGAACACTATAAAAGGAGGTCAAGATGGAAGGTTGAAACACACTCGAACGGCGTAGACTTCTAGTTCAACGCAGTCTTTTCCACTCTTTTTCTCTCTTCCGTCTGTTGGTTTGTAAGGTTCACCTGTTGGAGTCGACAATCTGATAGGAAGGAGAGAAGATTTATCTTCTCTTCTGATTAGATTCATCCAAGCAAGGCTTCCTTTCACCCTTCAGCCGAGGCGTTCGCAACGAGAAGATCATGCACGGATTTAATTGCTTTCTGCTTTAGCTTTCTGTTTCCTTAGTTGTTTGTTGTCATTTCTCTTTCATTAGCTACTCTGTTTCATTTTGTTGCTGTCTGTTTAGTTTTAGTTCTGCAAAGACATCATTTGTTTAGTTCAAACGATTGGTTAATCAAAGCACAATTTCATCACTTCGCAAGCTCTTTACCTTCTCTGTTTATCGTTTCTGTCTTCTGTTCTGTCTTTAATATTCGCCTAAGCATGTCTTCTTCATCTACTCTTTCCATTCCATCTGCATCCATGAGTAACTAAACCACATAAGGGTATGCTAATGACAAATCTATAGGTAGAAACACGTGAATCAAGCATGTAGGATAGCTCTCGAATGCATTGAATGTATGTAAGCTTCATCCCACGGGCAATTTCGATTGGCCATCCATTTTGTCCAAAGAACTCCTAACCTCTGGAAGGAGTAAGAGTTCAGAGTCATACACTCATGCTAGCCTCTCAAGGTAGCCAGAAAACGACCTAGGAATAGGCGTTTTCCTAGTACAAACGTATACTTACTGTTATAAAAAGATGCTTAAGACCTTACTTGGACATGAGTAAACTAAAGGATCTAATGCATGAAATCGGAAGATACATGAGAATGAGTTAGTTTGATGCATGATAAGTTGATCTACTGCTTGAGAATCGTGTGAAAAAGCTTATAGAGGAGTCGTTAGTAGCCCTTGTTTCCCCACTTTACACACAATTCGCTGCTAGCAACATTGCGATATAATTGCTGTTTCCGCAATTCCCTTAAGTAAAATTCTGTTTAGCCATTTGTCTTTTCGTTTGTTATTCCTTTCTCTTTGCATTCAAGTTATTATCTCCTTGCACTTGTTTATGCTCTCATCATTCACATATTCCTTAGTAATTAGGCACTTTAAAACCAAATCTACCCCATTTAATCCACCCATTCTCACTTAACAAAACACTTCGCTAGTAACTAAGAATAAATCTCTGTGGGAAATCGAATGAAAAAATACTTATTACTTGCTACAAGATCATGTATGCTTGCATGTTCTGAGTGCTCTATCATTGCTTCTTTATTTTAGACATTGAGCACGCAACAAGAGTATACACAATAAACTCTTTCTCTTCGGGACAATCCTATTACCAGAAAGTCAAGCCATAAAGGTTTTCACCTTAGTGGCTTGGTCTAAATACCATTCATAGATTTGTGGCTTTGAGCCATTTGGCCTTGTCTATGTGATCCATTGCCTAATTAAAGACAGCGAATCCTCAATGTTATCATCAAGTATGAGAACTTTGAGTTAAAGACAAGTCAGTGCAACGGATCGGGTTGTCCTACAACCCTCCCCCTGCATTGAGGCTTTCTCAACAGTTGAGAAACTCTAGTTTGATCAACAACCTTTGTTGATATCTACAATAGCTTTCGTTACACTGTGAGTCTTAACATGCTAGTTGTTTTCGAGTTTAATAGAACACATTAGTATATATCTTTTGCTAAATGAACTGTTCATTTATAAAACCAAAAGATATAATATACAAGTGTTCAGTTTAAACCAGAAATATAGACAATAATTACATATAACAAATGTTATTATCTCTATACAACAACTACAAAGTCTCCCACTAGTTCAGCTGCAACGATATCTCCATATCTCACAGCGAGAAAACGACTGTCAGGAACTAGTTTCCTATAGAAAAACAAACATGAATAGTGATTCCTGAAGACATTCAGGTATGACATTCATATCCACTAAACTTGTTTTGACAAATAAATCACATTTATCTTGTCGTTCTTTCTCAGTCTGTTTCTCAGCAAAGTATTTGGAGCAGTTATGCTTCCAATACCCATCTTTAGTACAATAGAAACATTTTCCTATGTTTGAAGACATTACCTTGCGAAGAGTAGGGGCTTTTCCATTTCTCCTGTTACTCTTCTTCTTCTCAATAATGTCATTACTCAAAGAAGCTGACTTAGGCTTACTCCCTGACGCCAACCTCTTAAGGAATTTCTTCGAAGTGACAACACTTGCCTCATTCTCTATTCCTTTGGAAGTGTACAGAGACTGATAAGTCTGAAAAGATGATGCTAGCAACGTTTACTTCTGCCACATTCAAATGGACCATCATGTTAAGGACAAGCTCCCTAACAGAGGTATCCTCCACTATGCGAGAGTTATAAACGAACTTGAGGATTTCATTACGAAGTGATGAGGACGAGTGTCCACCATTGCTTGTAATGAAGACTTGATTTCCTTTAAGGAAATCATAACCTCATACTACTTGCACAAGGCATCAAATATGCTTGCCAAGATATAGATTTGGGCTTTATCAATAGCCCTAATCCATCCATCGTATGCATCTCAAACACTTCGAGATGCACTCGAGACAGGAGCTGAAGGACATTCCTCCGTTAAGACAAACCTCAGGTCGTCCAGAACCAGAATCGTATTCAGGTTCGACTTCCAGGTTCCGTAATACTCTTCGGTTAATTTGTCGTGAGCTAACACTAAATAAAATGAGCTCGACATGCCGAAAAAGAATGTAAATCTATTAGTGAAACGGTTTTAACCTATTTAAACCAATTAAAAGGTTTAGCAGCAAATAAAGTACCCAAACTCTTTATTTACATGCAACAATATTTTAGTGAGTTAGAATGGTCGCTACCTAAGGGTAAACGAGCACTCCTTCACTAAACCAAGACATTCTTGACTAAATGCTAGCTCCAGAATAACTCATATTCCACTAGCATCTTAGTTATCGTTTTCGGTCAAGATTTACTAACTCCTTAGCAAATCTCGTAAGTGTGACCCTCCATTTTTAGAACGCACAGGACGGCCCCAACAGTGCAACCTAAGGGAATGTCAGAGTTGGGAATGGCCCTATGTTTCTTTATCCATAAATGGTGACTGACTTGTTCAACTCCCATGAAACGGCCCTCCTAAGGGATTGGTGCCACCTAGGGCACCTTGCAGACGGAACATGGGAATCTCACGGTTCAATCCAATGGAGGAGACTGGTTCGCGATATTTTGAACTATCGCTTAATCTCAAGCTGTCGAGGCTTGCCAAAATACGATTTATAAAGCCTATGACCAAGGCTTTGCAGCCAGTGGTAACAGGGTCGATCCAAGGAATAGGAAGATTGAAATTACTAATGAAATTGGGATTTAATTGATTAATAGATTTTTGGTAACGGGGGGTTTTATCATGCAAAGGGGAAATAATGAGAAAGCTAACGAAGAAAGAATAATAAGAAGAGAACGTGTATACGGTTTGGGAGTCTCGGGATCAATTGTTAAACAAATTCAGTTTATCATTTAATGCTAATAACATGGAATTCAGTTTACTGAACACGCGGACGACTACCAGAGAAGCCCCAAAGTAGCTGACTCCATGGATTTTAATTAGACCACACAGTTCTAATTACACGTTATCTAATCCTACATCAAGGTGATCAGCCCCAAGGTAAATTTAGACAGTCACTAGCTAACCGCGACGAACATTCGAGCGTGAATTCTAATTGCTAGTAGATTGCCCGCAAACGCCGTATGCAATAAACAATTATCCTACCCGACCCGATACTTCGATTTAGTTCTATCTACCTGTGTTACTTAGTCGAGCAGTGAGAGGCACGGCATCGCTACTCTTTAACATACACAACATGCGAAACTACTCGAGTGTCAATCGTCGTATTTTAACATGCGCGTTGGATTAAGCAAGGTAGATAGATGCAAAGTAAACAGAACCAATATGCATATCAAAGCTCAGATTATCAAAACCAAATATGTTTAACAAAATCGCCCTAAACTAATCCCAAACCGTCACCCTTACCTTAGCCGCTCATGGCGCGGTTTGTCAATCCCGCTCCAAAGGTGGCCATGGATGGATTCATCTACTTATTACAATGGAAGTGGAGCTCACTAGCATGCCAACAATGGCGGAGCTCCACGGAAAATAGAGAGAAAACGGAGAAGAAGAAGACCAAAACGAGCAAAAATGGTGAAGAGATGAAGGAGAAGATGTCCAAAATGTGCAGAAAAATCGTCAATATAAGTTCTGCAATCGTCGTAGCGTCGAGACGCTAGGCCAGCGTCTCGACGCTGTGCCCTAAGTTTTCCGCGCGCGCGCTCGCGATGGCGTCGCGACGCAAGGCCAGCGTCGCGACGCTGCCCCGATAAAATTCCTGCGCGCGCCTCCTCCGGAGCGTCTCGACGCCAAGCAGGGTCTCGACGCCAGGGCAGCGTCGAGCTAGCGTCTCGACGCTATCACTCGACGCTTGCTCTCGGGTTTTTCCAGCGTCGAGCCAGCGTCTCGACGCTATAGCTCGACGCTGGCTCTCGGGTTTGGGGCTGAAGCTTTGCCTCTCCAAGGCTGTTTTGGCCCGTTTCTTCACGGAACAAGTTCCCCTCTTCCCGATGCATTCTCGGGGCGCTAAAACTCTGCTTTAAGCACTCGAACATGCCCAACGGACGCACGAGCTCTTTGCCGCTTTTCTCCTACAAAAGAGATATATTTAATCAATTGAAAGCGGACTTAAGCTATAATTAAGAAGTATTTAATAGCTCCAAAAATGGAGTTATCAAACACCCCCAACTTAAACATTGCTAGTCCTCGAGCAAGCACTACAAAGAAATTGACTCTAAGGACGTGCTTACATGCATTCTAACTCAAACCTCCATGCATATTGAAATTTAAACACGAGTATAATCATGGAAGCATTTTGTTCATGTATTAACTAGGACATATCAAAAATTAACTCTTGCCCCCTAACGTGTGTGTGTGCTAGTCAACCACTCCTAAACTCACGTAAACCCGGAAAACCTACATGCAACGCACATCCCGTTTTCCCCCTACTTCTAGCGTTTAAGAACAGCTACACTTGACTTACACGAGAGAGAGAGAAGCAAATTAAGAGACCTAATTATTTTCTCATTCTTTTTAAAAGTACCTTGTACTCTTTTATTTGGGTTCTTTGAACCAACTTTTTTGTTTCTTTTTCTTTCCTACTCGAGCTGCCTAACACGTCAAACTTTGGCCAAAGCTTCACGTTTTTAAGGACTGACGCGCACTTCTTTAAGCGCTAATAAGAAGGAGGAGCGCCTCGAGAGGAATTTTTCTACCAAACATGCTTTTCTATTTTTTTATATTAGGCTAAGCACATGCTTTCTCAATTAACTAACCACTAACTCTCATGCAACAAGCTACCTAAGGGTGCCTTTCGGGGTGACAACGAGAATTAGCTAAACATGCGATAAACAAAGCTTACGGAATCTAGGGAGAGGTTGCTAAGTGCGCGATAAGTGCAAGGGAGCAACAGAAAAAATTTTAAAATTTTTGACATGAACCTAAGAAACACAAAACTCATGCAAAAACTCGATTATGAACATGCTCAAATTTCCAACATGCATTTCCTAGGCTATCACAGTCAGAAAACAGTAAGCAGAGTCCCAAGCACTTCAGTATCATTATAGCACTTCTCAACAAACTACACATGCATATCCGTCAGACTAACTTCACCCCCAACTTCAAAATTTGGCATTGTCCTCAATGCCAACCAGTCAGATGCAATAAAGTAAAATGGAAGAAGAAATACACTTCCCTGACTCTTTGTGAAGCTGGCGAAAGCGAGGAAGCGGCACATAAACGCATCAGAGCCCAAAATTTTCTTCTCTTCCTCGATTCCTAAAAAAAAAAACAGCAAGCTAATTAAAACTAAGTTAATCTAGAAAGCAATAAAAACTAAACTAAAGCATAAAAACAGTCCATCGCTCGGGTGCCTCCGAGAAGCGCAGAATTTTTAAAGTCGGTTGCTCGACTGTATTCTCTCCACAGACTCATCCATAGTCTGTAAGTGCGGGGGACGATCCAGACTTGTCCTTGTCCACACTTGTCCTGCATCCAAAATTTGAAACCATTTGCACTCTTCGTGCCTCAAGCACGTGAATATCAGAATTGTTAGTGCAAAAACCAGCATTATCATCAAACAAATTCAAATCAGATTTCCTAACTGAGACATGGGAACCATCCCTCAAGCGCGAGGGTAGACTCCCATTCTCATCATGCTCAATCATATTAACACTCTCAACAGACTTCCTATCAAATAAAGAGAACTCATGCAAAGTATCATCAAACTCCAGAGAAACAACGCCCTTAAACACATCAATTTTGACCCTAGCGGTCTTAAGGAAAGGACGTCCTAACAACATGGAGGACGAAGTATGCGATGAGTTTTCATTCATATCTAAAACAAGGAAATCAGCGGGAAACGTCATATTCCCAACTCTAACCAAAACATCCTCTACCTTCCCCCTAGGACATATGCTTGACCCATTAGCCAACTGAACAGAAACATTACACTCATGCATTTCATTTAAATTCAGTTCACGAAACAGTGCATAAGACATAACATTTACAGAGGCTCCTAAGTCTAACATGGCATTATGAACAACTTTACTACCTATAGTGCAAGGGATAGTAAAGGTACCTGGATCGTTGCACTTTGCAGGCAACGTACCTGGGAGTATGGCAGAGACGTTTTCCTTCTTTTTCTCAGTCCCTCTGGACTTCCTTTTCGTAGTGCACCAGCTCCTTAGGAATTTTGCATATTTGGGCACTTGACTGACTGCCTCTAGGAGCGGGATATTTACCATCACCTTCTGGAAGGTTCGCAGGACCTCCTCGTCATCAGATTCCAAAGTGGGCTTCGCAAGCCTACTCGGGAATGGTGCTCTGGCAACATCCTCAGGTACACTGACCTTCTCATCTCTTTTCTCATTCTGAACCTCGGGAGCAGGCGGGGCGGACTTGTTCAGGCTGTCCGTGGCTTCCTTCACAGCTCTGGTGGAAAGTGACTTCCCACTGCGCAGCTGAATGGCACTCACGTTTTCACATGAGTTTACTGTAGTTTGGGAAGGAAGCTTCCCCGAGCTCTTGCTCTCAAGTTTACGGATAGACACCGCCATCTGTGTCAGCTGCTTGTTCAAATTCTGCAGCTCTGCCTTGTGAGAATTAAGCTCTTCTCGAGCCTCTTTTTGGAATTGGCTGGTGCTAGTCACGATGGTCCTTACCATCTCTTCAAGTGAGCTGGAGGAGCTCGAGGCTTGAGCCTGGGTGGAAGAATTAGGCCTATCCTGAGACTGGCCTTGGAAGCGAGATTGTCCTTCCCTATTCCCGTAGCTAAAGTTAGGATGGTCACGCCAACCGGGGTTGTAAGTGTTTGCATATGGGTCGTACTTCCTTGGGTTGGAAGCATACCCCCCGATCGCGTTGATCTCCTCCGCCTCGCGGTGTCCTCCAACGATTTTCTTCAACATACTGCCTATTTCGGCCACCTGGGCCCTCATTTCAGTCAACTCGTGGCTCTGAGCCACGCTGTGCACTTGTCCTTGCCCCCGAATACCGATATGCTGCGAGTTTGTGGCCATGTTTGCAATCAACTGCTTGGCCTCAACTGGGGTCTTGTCAATCAGTGCCCCTCCACTCGCTGCATCGATCATCTGCCGGTCATGGGGCGTCATCCCCTCATAAAAGTACTGAATCAATAACTGATCGGCAATCTGATGATGTGGGAAGCTCGCGCACAGGCGCCCGAAGCGTTCCCAGTATTCGTGCAGGGACTCACCGACATCCTGGGTGATCCCATAAATCCTCTTCCGCAGAGTGGTGGCTAAGGATGCGGGAAAGTATTTCTCCAAGAATACCCGCTTCATATCCTGCCACGTCTTGATCGATCCGGAGGGCAGGTAATACAGCCAATCCCTGGCTTTGTCCTTGAGCGTAAAGGGGAATGCCCTCATATTCAATTGCTCCTCCGTGACCCCCGCGGGCTTCATCCCCGCGCAGACGCAATGGAATTCCATTAAGTGTTTGTTCGCGTCCTCACCTGCGTTGCCATGGAAAGAAGGTAACTGGTGAATTAAACCGGATTTTAACTCGAAGTTACCTGCTACCACGGGGTAGTTTATGCACAAAGGCTGCAGGTTCAGGTCTGGCGCTGCCAGTTGCTTAAGCGTCCGTGGCGCATCGCCTTGCGCCATCTCGTCAACCAAGAAGGGATTGCCTTCTTCTTCTTCAATCGGTCTTTGCCCCTCACGGGCCTCTCTTCATAACCGCCGCTCCTCTCTGTCAATCTCAGGGATAAACTGCAATCTACCCTCAGAGGAACGGGTCATACACAAACAAAAATCCAAACATACAATTTACAAACAGAAAAAATTTTCAGTCAACCATCAACAAATCAAATTCAAACTTCAATCATAAAGTCAATCAAATGCCTACTCCCCGGCAACGGCGCCAATTTTGGTTCGCGATATTTTGAACTATCGCTTAATCTCAAGCTGTCGAGGCTTGCCAAAATACGATTTATAAAGCCTATGACCAAGGCTTTGCAGCCAGTGGTAACAGGGTCGATCCAAGGAATAGGAAGATTGAAATTACTAATGAAATTGGGATTTAATTGATTAATAGATTTTTGGTAACGGGGGGTTTTATCATGCAAAGGGGAAATAATGAGAAAGCTAACGAAGAAAGAATAATAAGAAGAGAACGTGTGTACGGTTTGGGAGTCTCGGGATCAATTGTTAAACAAATTCAGTTTATCATTTAATGCTAATAACATGGAATTCAGTTTACTGAACACGCGGACGACTACCAGAGAAGCCCCAAAGTAGCCGACTCCATGGATTTTAATTAGACCACACAGTTCTAATTACACGTTATCTAATCCTACATCAAGGTGATCAGCCCCAAGGTAAATTTAGACAGTCACTAGCTAACCGCGACGAACATTCGAGCGTGAATTCTAATTGCTAGTAGATTGCCCGCAAACGCCGTATGCAATCAACAATTATCCTACTCGACCCGATACTTCGATTTAGTTCTATCTACCTGTGTTACTTAGTCGAGCAGTGAGAGGCACGACATCGCTACTCTTTAACATACACAACATGCGAAACTACTCGAGTGTCAATCGTCGTATTTTAACATGCGCGTTGGATTAAGCAAGGTAGATAGATGCAAAGTAAACAGAACCAATATGCATATCAAAGCTCAGATTATCAAAACCAAATATGTTTAACAAAATCGCCCTAAACTAATCCCAAACCGTCACCCTTACCTTAGCCGCTCATGGCGCGGTTTGTCAATCCCGCTCCAAAGGTGGCCATGGATGGATTCATCTACTTATTACAATGGAAGTGGAGCTCACTAGCATGCCAACAATGGCGGAGCTCCACGGAAAATAGAGAGAAAACGGAGAAGAAGAAGACCAAAACGAGCAAAAATGGTGAAGAGATGAAGGAGAAGATGTCCAAAATGTGCAGAAAAATCGTCAATATAAGTTCTGCAATCGTCGTAGCGTCGAGACGCTAGGCCAGCGTCTCGACGCTGTGCCCTAAGTTTTCCGCGCGCGCGCTCGCGATGGCGTCGCGACGCAAGGCCAGCGTCGCGACGCAAGGCCAGCGTCGCGACGCTGCCCCGATAAAATTCCTGCGCGCGCCTCCTCCGGAGCGTCTCGACGCCAAGCAGGGTCTCGACGCCAGGGCAGCGTTGAGCTAGCGTCTCGACGCTATCACTCGACGCTTGCTCTCGGGTTTTTCCAGCGTCGAGCCAGCGTCTCGACGCTGGCTCTCGGGTTTGGGGCTGAAGCTTTGCCTCTCCAAGGCTGTTTTGGCCCGTTTCTTCACGGAACAAGTTCCCCTCTTCCCGATGCATTCCCGGGGCGCTAAAACTCTGCTTTAAGCACTCGAACATGCCCAACGGACGCACGAGCTCTTTGCCGCTTTTCTCCTACAAAAGAGATATATTTAATCAATTGAAAGCGGACTTAAGCTATAATTAAGAAGTATTTAATAGCTCCAAAAATGGAGTTATCAGAGACCATAGGAAGCACCGACGCGTTTCCTTCACCCACTTACTATAGACACTTACTCCATTCACCTTGCTATTGAAAGTTGCAAATGCCATCCTAAGGGGGTTGCCACATTAGCAACACGAGGCCGAGCAAAATTCTCACGTTGTGAACTATAGAGAGTGCGTAGCAGGAGAGGGATATATCGTATATTCCTTCTCAACAGATCTACTAAGCATCGTCCAACGGTTTTTAGGGTAAACTACTCAGGTTTTATCCGGCTAAGAAAATAAAACCTTAAGTCTATGCAAACTATTTACCTGAGATGTCTAGGTTATAACAAATTATTAACCTCACACCTCTAATGCATGCTCATAAAGCCGGGTTAACTTTACTCAAGTACCAGATCGTCCCCAGGTAGGAGGTGTTCCGTCAATTCAAATCCTCCAACCTTAGACAAGATTTCACCGGGTGAGTTTCTCATAACCTTAGCATTTACGAGATATCGACCTATTCATCTAATGAACTAGATCGACTCATTTAACCCTAAATGAACATGCTTTTCTTTGTTATAGATTTTAAAAGTCTAAGTCATGTTTACAACACTTGCAAAACCTAGACTTTCTACAACAACTTCTACATGCTTCTCAAACATGCAAACGCAAAGGCATGACAAGTTGAATATTTAACTTCATAATCAATATAACACTTATATCGATTATGCTCTTAAATATACAACTCCTAATTCATAAATTAATATAACACTTATATCAATTATTATGAATTAAGCATGCATCCTATACATTATAACAATTATAACATACAATATGCATCTTAAGTTGGAAGTTTAATTTCACAATTAATATAATACTTATATTAATTATTCTATTAAGCAAACAACATCAAATTCATCAATTAATATAACTCTTATATTAATACTCATGAATTAAACATGCATATACATTACAACACTTATAACATATTTACTAATGCATGGAGCATGATTCCTACGGTGGGATTTTAAATCTATATGGCATACGTTATGCACATACAAACATGGAATTTAATTAAAACATACATTCGCAATGCATAATTAATTAAACACACTAAAGTGGATCGATTTTGGCATTTAGGAAGCAATAACTAATTTATTACAAGCTTGAACAACAAGCTACGTCTTGAGCGGACTTCGAACTCTTCGCACCCCCTTTGACCAACTTGCTTCCTCCGAACGCTTCGGCCAAATTCTCTTCGAATTTCTCCTCGTATTGCCTAGAACGAATTTGAACTTATACCGAACATTTCAGCGAGCTCAAACCTCGTGCTTCTTTCACAAAGAAACCTATATGGACTCTAATGACTCTAAAAAAATATACTCTTCAGCACGCATTAAAGCCCATACATTTTCGGGCAATTACAAATAATGAAATTCATATAGAAACTATGCCAAAATCGATATTCACTTTAGACGCCAATTCAGAAACAATTTCTAAATTAAAATACCCACCTACTTAAATTGATGCAAATTGAGTTAATCACAAAATCGCTCTGATACCAATTGATGGAGCGACATGCGCAGCGGAAAGCGATTTCGGACGGATGATACTCTAATTTCATCAATTTAACAAATAGAAAACATGCTCAAACGACGGAAATAAAGAAATTAGAATACATACCCTTGTAGTTCTAATTTCTTCAAGCTCCGCCGCACGTTCCTCGTCACGAACTCTTCCGGCCTCTTCTCACGAACACCCCGAGGACCACTCCAGGTAGTCCCGCTATCCTCGGCGCCACGCAACGGAGTTGTGGGACTCCGTTACAAGAGAAAAGAAGAAGAAAAGAAGAAAAAGAAGGAGAATCATGAGGAAAAAGAAGTCCAGAGGTAGAAGAAAGACATTGTTCTTCTTCTTTTTTTAAATACAGAACAAAAAAGAATGCATTTAAACTTCAAAGAATGAATTTTCTAAAAAAAACGAATGTCAATCTTTTAACAACCCCACCTCCATCTTCTATCAATTTAGCCCTTATATATATATATATATATATATATATAATATACATAAACTTAACAAATGTCTTACATGCACAATCCATGTAAGACATTTATATATTTATAAATATTATTATTATAAAAATTAATTAAAACATTAATTAATTTTAAATAATAATAAATAATTTTATTTATTAAACATTTTAATAAATAAAATATATATATATATATATATATTAATTAAACTTTTTAATTAATTAATATTATTTAATTCAATATCAAATATTAATTAAATAATATGGCTAAACCCGGTTTTCCGAAAATCGACTTTTTTACACATGAATCCTATTCATGTTATAGGCCATTCCCATATTTAAATCATATTTAAATATGTCGATCCTCTTTCCATAAACCGAATTTGAACAATTCAAATTATTTTTCTTTTAATTTTCTCTTATACTGTTGCACGACGTTATCCGAGCTAGCCAGGAGAACCTAAAGAACCTACAGATCATGAGCTCCAACGATACGAGATTATTCGGTCAAAACTCTTTTAACCCGAATCAATCAACTTTCGTTAACCCCGGAGACTCCACTATAGTCCGAGGGTTGCACTCTCCTCACTGTAGATATATTATGTCCTCTGATATAACCGTCACTGGCAAGTCGACCCTTCACAGGTTGTTCGTAATCACAGCTGGGTCATTTAAACCGTTTAACCCCTGCATTACGTCTTGTTCCTTAAGTACCACTGACACCTCTAATGAACAATAGATCTGTGGTCCAACCAACAGATCAATTAACCCTCTCATCACATGAGAGTGTGAGCGCTCATTGTTCAAGCCCCGGAGTCAGCTATTAAGGGAACAACCTATCTACTAACCCTGAAGAGCGGGTTAGGAGTGAACTCCAATCTTGTTGTACTATGTCCCCAGCTACCTATTCGACTTTATCCCCAAGATGGTAGGCTTATTGAGTCGGCACTTATGGACCACTCTCACCCGTGCAAGTCAAAGGATACTATCGTATAAGCAGGAGTTCATATCGAGCTCAAGATTGAGATCGAGTTACCTAGGCCATCAATATGTATAAGTCGGTCTCATCAGTAAACGGAGTTATAAAGAGAGAGCGACTTAATACGCGGTTCGGTCTTATGCAAACTCTTTGCACAGGACGCCCTCACTCGCACATCTCCATGGGAAACGATTCGGATCACATCGTTTTGTACAATACAAAGTGAGCCGCATCCAATAGTGTTACCAGAATAAGGTACCCACCCTTATCCGTATACTATAGACCGTTTTGACTAACTACTTGAGCCTGATCCACAATCATGTCATACATGAAGCTCAAGTACTCATATTCAGCCAAGGGTGTTGGTCATTGGTATAGATTAACTTAAACACGTTTCACTTTATTCCAGTAAACTCCTTTACTGAATAAAACTAATAACTCTTTATTCTAAATAGAGTATTTACAAACATAACAGTTTACAAACCACGAGTTTTAGGACATAAAACCCAACAGGGCGCTGCCCTCTCGGGTTTAAGCCACCCTTTGCACATTTTTGGCCTCCAAGCTCCTTTTGGCTTATGTCTTGGCTTATGTCCTTGACCCTAACACTTCCCGAAACTCCTAAAATGCCCGATTTAGCCGCGAAAATCATAAATGGACTTCCCGAGCTCTTCGCCGCGAAACACCTATAATAAGGCAATTTAATTGAATTAAGCACGACATTTAGCTAAATTGAAGGCTATAATTATAGCTCTATTTTAGAACAATCAAACGAGTTATTCTTTAACTAATATTTTTTTTTTATCATTTCTATATTTTTTGGGTATTTATGGTGTTATTTAATGATTGAGAGAGCGACGACTGACGACGATGATTGAGAGGCGAGATGGAGGTGGAGCATGGAACTTAAATGATGAGAGGTTTGGAGCAGGCGACTTGGCGAGGGGTTTGGCGCGGGACGACTTGACGATAGATGAAAAAGAAAGTTATAAAACTTAAATTAGTTTTCTGAATTTCATAGGCGAGGCGAACGGAAGTGTGGTCGACGGAGCCAAAGGGAGGAGAGGGGAGGCGATTTCACTTCAGTTTGTCAATCCGATAAAAGCTTCTTTTTTGTTAGGAATTTCATATAAAAACTGTCATTAGGACTTTAGATGACAATTTTTTTCAGCCGTTATAGCCCCTGTCTTCTTTACTCTATAGATGACACAAACCGAAAACTGTCATCATTCATGGTTTCACGACAATTTTTTTTTGTCTTCATAATACGATTAATGACAATTATTTTATGTCAAGATACCTTATTTTATGACATTTAAACAATGTCACCGAATGACCACCCATATCATATTTTGTCATCTAATCGCAATTGACGACATGAAATTTTTGTCATCTAATCGCAATTGATGACATGCAATATTTGTCATATAATCTGAATTGATGACAATAAATATTTGTTAACTAATCTGAATTGATGAGAGTAAATTTTGTACGCTTTGATGACTTATATAATAGGTTGAAGACGACAACTATTGTGAGTCAACAAATTTAATTCAATGACATGATTTTTTTTGTCAAAAATTATGTTTTTATGAAGATTTTTTTTTTTGTCGTAAATCTAAATATATTTATATTTGTATTTGTTATTATTATTATTTAATAATAATAACAAATTACAAATATAAATATACATATCGATATACATACCTGTAAATACAAAGCAAAATAAATAACTCTAAGTTTGACACAATAAAATATCATTGAAATAAGAAGATCTATATATCAATATATCATTCAAATACCAAAGTTCATCAACTTTTACATAAACTAATTCATATGTATACAATTTTGAAACTAACTACGATGCCCCTAAATTGTTGCAACATTAACACTAAAATGTTGCATAACATGGTGAAATATTCATTTAACCCAACAAAAAAGTCTATCATTTGTTGCAATATGGCTTCTAGCTTGAAGAAAATATCTTCTCTGTAGTTCCTACAATAAAAATTGTCAATGCAATGAAAATGCCATGAAAATTGTCCAAGTTAACACAGACAACTATAGTTAATTAAGCTTTATTCAACATAAATACAAAACTTAACTAATCTATCAACATTTATCAATGTAACAACTAAACTTAAGTAAACTTAAAACATAACAACTAAACTAAGCTTAATAAAACTTATAACGTATAAACTAAACCAAACTAAACTTATCACACAAATTTTCTTTCCAAATAAACTAAGTTATATTTATCACACATATCGTTTTCAATCTTAAATATTCAAGAAGACACACTAACTACTTACCAAATACATGTAATAAAGTTTAGAAAAGAATAACAAAAGGAAAAGTGGCTACCATAATTGCAGGATAGTCATTAAGAAGTGTCTAAATCTACAAAGTACCAAAGTCATCCAATAAACTTTAGAAAAGAATAACAAAAGAAAAAGTGGCTACCATAACTGTAGGATAGCCATTAAGAAGTGTCTAAATCTACAAAGTGCCAAAGACATTCAATAAACTCCAGTGCTAAATCAAGAAATTTAATCCATATTTAAGTAATATGACATACCTCTTTGACACCGAAGATATTTGATTCAAAGCTTCTTCATAAGTGTGCATCAAAAAACTCCATTTAAAACGCAGTCATTGTTCAAATATTTGCTCTCATAAGCTCCTCCTACAATAAATTTTGAATTGCCACATTAGTTTACTATGTAAGTCAAGTTTTAGAAAAATAAATATTTGATAAATAATTAATATATTACCGATCATAGATCATCGAAGGTGCACTTTCGTAAGTGCCCACCAAAACACTTTATTCAGTTTACCACATGACCAACCGATGTTGGGAGCATCAAAAGTGTATATCATGCACACAACTAATATGTGAATGATATATCCAAAAATGAACCTAAATTTCATGTAAAGAAAATGTGCGATGCAACGAATTCTCCCCACTCAGTTCTGACAACATCGATGTCATCTTGAGTGTACGTAGTCGGTGCATCTTTCATCTGTAAACAATGAAATAAACATTAGCGATTGAGTATTACAAAATAATCTAAAAGTTCCTAGAAAATTACCATGTGTCATTCTCAACCCAAATAAACTTAACAAGTGGTTATAATTAAACTAAACTAAACTTATTAGTCTATTCAAAATACAAAGCAAACACATCACGCTAAGCACTAAGATGTGCGTCTTATCAGAAAATTCATAAGCGACAAAATATAGTTTGCTAAGCACTCAGATGTGCTTAGTCTTATCAGAACATTTATAAACGATAAACTATAGATTGCAAAGCACCCAGATGTGCTTAGTCTTCTCAAAATTGCAACGATGCCACAATGCAAGTCATATAATTCACAATACATAAACAATTATTAAACACACAACATGTCAACAGGTATATAGAAGCCACTTACCTAACGCAGTCCTAAAACAACCCAACACTTTAACCCTTACTTCGGATGCTCCAAAACGAACCTAAGCAACAAAGATAAATTCAAACAATTAGGAACCAAAAAACAGCACCTTAAGCTAGCCTTAAAATGGTCTAAATGGACGTTTACCACTTGCAGTTCACCTAAATTGACTCGAATCTAATTAGTGGGTAATCGGGGACTGTTTGGAATGATAGAAGCCACTTGCAGTTCATCTAATTAGTAGCCTAAGATTTTCGATTCATGGTATATTTGCACTTTAACGAAGCAACCAACAATTTTACTAGTTAAGACTATAGATTAACTAAGAATACCCTTAATTCTACGTGACACTTGTCTAAAAAGATGAGTTTCTCGGTAATAAATGCAAATAAAATAGAGCATCACAATCTCTTGTGTAATAGTAGTACATTTCTCACCTAATCTCAAGTCAAAGGTCTGTCAAGAAGCTCATTTGTTTTAATAGCGGGAATTACATTGATGTTATAATTACCCGCAATTAAAAGTCATTTTTGTTGTAGTGGGAAAAAAAATATCGTTTTAGATGTCTTTTCAAATGCTGCAACCATCTCCAAAATTGATCAAAAGATGACTAGTGTTCGTACTTTATCAATGGTCATAGTGGGGTGGAAGTGGAAAATACAACAAAATTGGCTGATTAAGAAAACAGGATATACAATCCATACACCACCACCACCTGTACTTCAAAGAAAATGCATAGAAAATCAGAACAATTATCATATCAACTGATAAAGAAACTGGATGATGCATCATCAAGTGTGTAAATATTACCAAAAAAAAGTTAGCAGAAAAAAGTTAGCAGAAAAAAGTTATCCAGGATCAACTTCACACATTGATGATGCATCAGTTCAAGATGAATTATTGACAAAGAAAATATATTGTCAATGCAGAAATAAACTAACGTGAAAAACTAGAAATAAATATCAGAATAGACTCTTGCACAGTTGCATTATAAACTGAACTTGGAAGATTAAAAAATGTAAACAATAACATGCACATTTTGTATGATAAAGAACTCAAATGATTGAAATATCAAGCACAATCATCCGCTTTATTGTATCATGTGAAGATCTTAAACAAATTACACTAAAAAACAAAATACTCATCCATAAGAACACATTCCAAAAAAAAGCAACTATAGAAACATAGTACTGAAAGAATGTCAAGTGACAAGCTTAACCACATTTGATCTCATCAACTTCAAATCTGGATGATTAACAACATATGGGTTAAAATTTCGAGGAAGTAGTTTACTTTTTTTCCATATTGGGCATCCAAATCCACATCAAAATAGACAATAGTTTATAATCTAACAACAAAAGCGACATAAGCAACAACAAATTCACAGAAAGATTGAGAAACTGAGAATCTAAGATAAGTGATACCTAAAAGGCTAAACTCAAGTCTGAAGTCAAGAAACCAAGTCTATATTCAGTAGGATTTGTTTGTCCTAAAACTAAAGGTTTACTAATCTTACTACCTTGTAATTTATGTCGATCATAAACCTACAAACCAAACCCATGAATCTATAGCTTGTTCCTTTGCACAAACTTGGACAATCCAACTCTAGGCTACATAAATCCAAATTACCTTAGTCTAGTGGCTAAAGTTTTTGTGGTTAGTGTCAATCCGAGCGTAGCTCAGTGGATAAAAAATCAATTACCATCCTAAAAGTTGATCGTTCAATTCTCATCCTGCAATTGTTGAACTCAAAAAAGTTTTTATGACTACTGATGTAACTATTTATTCTATTTTAGTTCGTATAGTTAAATGACATATTGAATTACTACCTTCGAATTAGAATTCGACCAAGATTTTAATGAAAAAGTTGTGGATATATATGTAAAATAAATATTGCAGATACATAGAGAGCAAACCAAAGCATTGGAGCCCAAAACACTCATTGGTAGTGAAAGAGATTGAGAATGTGGACAAGATGAAGATGAGTATATGTGTTCAACACACCATGAACCATCAAAACTTCCCTGAAAGAAACAGCTGAAGATTAGACCTCATTTTTTTTTAACTCAAAATGGTTTTTGAGCTTCTAGGCATCAAATACCATCTCCTTGCTCAAGAAGTTGTTGTCACTCAGCTCAATTTAACATTCAAACAATTACTTGAATTATAACTATGAACTTTCAGCGGACATGTCACAAAGCAATGAGATATGTTTTAACTATGAACTAAATCAGAATAACCAGAAAATGTTGAAAAATCCAATACAACAAACAATTACTTGAATCATGGCCTTACAAAGGCATTGTTATAAAGCAAATAAAATTTATATTCACTGACCATGTACCACCATTAGCTGCGTTAATATTAGAATCACAAATCGAAAGATTAGAAATTAGAATTCAAATAAATTGAAAAAATGTATACCCTCTCTGAAATCCATTCAAATTCCCAAAATTGGCATTTGAAGGAGCATGAACAACAACAAGGGTCACGATGTTTGTCCCCACAATCTCCAACTTCATGTGTTTCCCATCTAGTTTTACATTGTTGTATCTCTTGATAGCTGCAAGAGCATCTGCTTGTCCTGCAAAAACTACTTCGGTTGTTCCCTAATAAGAACAAAAAATACCCAAGTCCGTTTTGAAAAGAATGAGAAACTGGCAGTAGTAGGCTGGAACAATTTCTCTTAGACACGGTCTTATCTTTTTTTTACAAAACGGTAACGATTTTTTGAAATTGTTGATGCACAGTTGTTACCTACGAGAATGAAAAAGAACCATGAAAAGGGAACTCACCATCGAGATCGTCGCGAATCGCCAGAGGTTGAAGAGTCGCCGTCAGAATGCGTCGCTTGAGGAAGTTGTCGTCGAAATGCGTCGCTGGAGGAACTCGTCGTCGAGCTGCTATCGGAGTCGTTGGCCAGAGAAGGGAGGTACGCCGCCACCGATCTTGGCCGCTCGTACTCTGACGCCCGTCGCAAATGAGAAGGAAGATCTTCGCCGCTGAATGATTGCTGAAACATGGGCTTGCCACTCAACGCGCACGCTCGCGTTTGGATGTTGCAATTCGTCGAACGTTGATGTTCGAACGGAGATGAGAGGTCGTCGTAGGAGTCGTCTGCGTTGTGGGTCTCATTGTCGGAGGCTGCAGTTGGAGAAGAAGAGAATGAGAGTGAAGGGGGTGGAGGGGATGGAGGGCGTGTGTGAGAGTGAAGAAGACGAAGAATTTTCCTTTTTAGGGATTTTGAAAAAAAAAAAAAAACAAAAGTTTACTTTTCCTTTCTCTCTCTTACTTTCCCTTTCCTTTTCTTTATTTTTATTTTTTTCCTTCTTTCTTTCCAACAAATAAAATCAACTTAAACAAGTAAAAAGGGTTGGAAACATCCAAATTACCACATAATTTCTTCAAATTAAGCTTCAAATACCTAATTTACAAACTCAATGTTGGTCTTAAAAGAATTTAAATCCAAAATCAAACTCTAAAATTAAAAATGGACTTACTTAAAGTTCACTAGCTTTAGAAGATCATCAAGTAGCATCTTGGAGCTAAGACTTTTAATTAAATCCCAACATTGGGATTAACGATCTAATTAGAACTTTTTTCTCAAAATGAAATGAATGTTAATTAATACAACTTAGAAACTATACTAAAATTCTAATTTTTCAATTTAAAACTCATAAATAAAGAAGTTCAATTAATATATAATTCACGGACTAGAAGGGAATAAAGGCATAACTTATTCTGAATTAACTAATTTAGAAACGCGGGCGTTACACATTAGTCGTGGGTGTTCAAATCTGAGATTGAACGGAGCGTGGTTTATGAACTCAAATTGATTTAAGGTCCGATTTCGATTTATCGTCGCTGCTGGAACAAGGAATCTAAGAAGATTGTTCTTATTACAAAATTGTCACTCAATATATATTTACTTAAATAACCCTTAAATGAGATGATGTTTTTTTTTCACAATTTCCATTTTCCCTCGTTTATGTTATTGGTTAATTAATTCATTTTTTTTAAAATGTAAATTAATTTAATTATATTTTTAGTTTCTATTTTAATTTAATTATAAATTTATGTCATTAAAAAAATCGTACAAAACAAAAAAAAAACATAAATAAATTAATGATAGTTAATAAATGTAAACGATTTAAGACATTGTAAAACTGTCATCGATTGACGACATTAGAAAACTGTCATTATTAAGTTTCGGAAATATTAAAAACTCCGTTTTTTCTCGCAAAAAACGCGCCCCAAATGAAAGATGACACTTTTTTTTCTTCCCTCCTTACTTTTTGGATGCCCCACATGTCATCTATTCTCATTTTTAGTAGTGTATTTAAATTAGGGATGACGAAATCTGATGTAAATTAGGGATTTCATATATATATATATATATATATATTAATTATAAATTTTGAGATTATTACAGGTAAATTGTGAGATTATTACAAGACAATTTTGAGATGAAGTGTTTTTTTTTCACAATTTTCATTTCCCTTTTATTCACTTCTTTTTTTTTTTTTCATTTTTCATGCTTTTATGTTATTTGTTAATTAATTTATATTTTTTAGTTGTAAATTAATTCTAATTCTTTTCTAAGTATTTTTAGTTTCTATTTTAATTTAATTACAAATTTATTTTATAAATAAAAAAACTTTTTAGTAATGAAAACATAAACAAATTAACGATAGTTAATAAATGTAAACGATTTAGGTCATTTTAAAATTGCCATCGATTGACAACATTTGAAAACTGTCATTAAGTTTCGAAAATTCGAAAAACTCCGTTTTTTCCCGCAAAAAAACGCGTCACAAACGGAAGATGACACTTTTTTTCTTCCCTTCTTCAATTTTTGGATGCCCCACATGTCATCTATTCCCATTTTTCTAGTAGTGAGGACAAAAAATATATGTACGGTGAGGAGAGTGCAACCCTTGGACTTTAGTGGAGTCTCCGCGGTTAACGAATGTTGGTTAGCTTGACTAAAGAGTTTGGTCAGTTAATCTCGTATCGTTGGAGCTCATGATCTGTAGATCATTTAGGTTCTCCTAACTAGATCGAATTAAGCCGTGTAACAATATAAGAGAAAAAAAAATTGAATTTATTCAAATTCGATTTTGGAAGAATGATGAACATATTTAAATATGATTTAAATATGAGATTGGTCTAAAACATGAATAGCGATTCAGGTGCAAAAAATCGATTTTCAAAAAACTGGTATTAGTTATATTATTTAATTAATATTTGATATTGAATTAAATAATATTAATTAATTAAAATGTTTAATTAATTAAAATATATATTATATTAATTAAAAAATTTAATTAATTATTAAATAAATATTATAATATATAATAGTGGGATTTATTAAACATTTGCATGACACCTAATCATTAATCCAAGACAAACTTATTTGATCAGTTTTTTTTAATGAGATAATCTCATATTTGGAAGGGTGAGCTTCGAAGCCTCCGAAGGAAAAATTTGAGTTTTGTAGGAGAAAAAGTTTTTTCTAAAAAAAAACTCTCTCAAATCAACATACCCTTCTTCATTCCATTCATCTTCATCTATTCTTCCTTCTTTCTTACCATTTTGTTGCTCGACTCGAGGATAACAGAACTACTAGAGGTGGTCCTCGAAGAGTTCGAGAGAAGGTTCAAAGTCTTCGTGAGAAGATTGATTCGACGAAATTGAAGAATTTCGAACAACAAGAGGTATGTGTTCTAACTTCTTTTATTTTGAAGTTTCGAGCATGTTTCATTTTTAACTAAATTGATGAAATTAGAGTGTCAATGATCTGACTCGCTTTCGCTGCGCTACATGCACTCCACATGGAAAGAAGAAGGATGAGATAGGGAGGTTGCGTTACATGCCCTCCACATGGAGTGGAACGATGAGATAGGGAGGAGGAAAAAAAAATAATTTTTAAAATAATTTTAATATTTAAAAATAAGTATCACATCTTAAAATTGACTACCCAATGCAAATCAGGAGACTATTAATATATATATATATATATATATATATATATATATATATATATTTTATTTGGACCTTTTTAAAATTATCAAGATTTCCCTTAAAAAATTGTCCTTGTAATTCAGTCTCATCATTGGGCCGGATCGGCCCAAATAATCAAAGGCTCAGGCCCAAGTCCTTCGGGCCTAAACCACTGTTTGGGTTGGGGTTGGGCCGACCCGACCCCTAAAACATAGGTTTATAGCCCAATCCATAATTCATGGGCCAAAATTAGATTGGGCATAAATCGACCCTTTGAACCGGGCTTGGGTTAACCTTTTGAATAAAAATATATTTTTAAATATAAAATTTATAAGAGATTAAAACCAGAGAATAAACCTCCTTTAACCTCAAAACTTGCGACAAGAATATGATAGTTTTTGGGAAGTCATTTTTCTTTTTGTTTAAATAATTTTCTCTCTTTTTCAACTTTGAAGGTCATGCATGAACATTGTTAATCAATTATGATGATTTTTTTCTCTTTCCATGCATGACAATAACATGTAGGTCATAGATGTAGAGTAATGTAGTTGGACTTGAATATAACGGAGTGAATGACTTTTTTTTTCCTTCTAAATTATTATTATTACAATAAATATATTTATATATATATATTATTATATTGGATCGGGCCTTTGGGTCGGCCCAACGAGCCGATCCAAATACGGCTCGAACGGACTGGCCCATGGGTCGATCTAATTAAAAAAAAACAGATCTATATCCAATTCAATTCATGAAAGGGTTGGGTTGGGCCAAACCGGTCAACAGTTGACCATGAGCTGGGCTTAGATCGAATTTGGGCTGGACTTAGGCTCGCCTTTGGACTTCAGACCCGATGATGCGGGTGACTTGTAATACTTAGCCAACACTTGAAAGTCGGCCCATCTTTCAAACTTGCGAGCTGGTTTCTAATTGCCGAAGCGTGGTTACGTACAAAGACAGAATCTTAGCAAAAACCAAGCGCGTGAGCGGCAGAAATTACCGCTAATTCCCGAGCGCAACCGCCTCGACGCCCAATTTCATTCAGAGCTCTTCAAACAAACATTTCCAAACCAAAACCCCCAATACTCCTCTTTTCTTCCAATGGATTTGCAGTCGAACGAATTCGATCGCTTACTTTTCTTCGAGCACGCTCGTAAAAATGCCGAAGCTACTTACGCCCAAAATCCCCTTGATGCCGATGTGAGTTTTCCGTTTTTTCTCGCCGCTTAATTTGCCCATCGGCTTATTTCTGTTGATTTCATGCTTTTCTTCTTCTTCTTCTTCTTCTTCTTCTTCTTCTTTTTTCTGGGTTTGTGTAGGATTAAGTGATGTTCGTTTATGTGCACAAGGGTCTGGTTAAATTGTATAAAATGTTATGAACTATAGGGTTGTGTTTCAATTATGTTTGAATTTTCGTTTTACTAGCTTTTTAGTTGTCTAAAAAAACCCTTTGGTCTGCCGGCGTAGCACAATTATCTTCCCTACACAGGGTGAGTTGCTGCTATTACTTCATAGTTTTAAGTCATGACCCTCACTTTTTGTTAGTTGATCGCGAGATGGAGGCCTCCATTTTTGCTTGTTGATTGTTGGAGGGAGGGATAATAGGAAAAATAATAGCTCCCTGTAATTTTTTTCCCCTCTCAAACCTAAATATCCGAGTTACCATTTGGCTGTCAACATAGAATTCCGTTTGAATTTAATGGGGAGCTAAAGTTTAAGGGTTAAAATGAAATGTTTGAAACGATAGGGACATAACTGATATTAATACTTTAGTTTATTATCTAATGTGCCCTTTTTTCTTTAATGGGTGTTGTCAGTTATGTTTATAACTATTGAGCTGTATTTGATAATCAAACATGGATGGACTTTCATGTAGAATTTGACGAGATGGGCAGGAGCTTTGTTAGAGCTATCTCAGTTTCAGAGCGTTCCAGAATCGAAGAAGATGATTCTAGGTATCTTGTTGTTCTACAAACTCAGATGACGAAGCATGGAATTGACAATCTTTTTCCTTGACTTTAATTTGTGGCTGACCTTGGATTTTTCATGATTCATTTTCTTTTTTAAACATATGCATTTGCAAATTGCAATACCAGCTCTATTTTATCGATGGGCATTGAGTATATTATGGATTAATTTGTAATGGGGTTGGGACAGATGCAATAACAAAGCTAGAGGAGGTACTGTTGATTAACCCCAAGAAGCATGATGCTCTTTGGTGCTTAGGAAATGCTTATACTTCCCATGCATTTTTGAGCCCAAACGAGGATGAGGCAAAAAATTATTTTGATAAGGCCTCGATATTCTTTCAGCAAGCTGTGGATGAGGTATAAGCCCAGAAAACCTCGGGTCAAGCTTATAAATGTGCATTTCTTGATGGCTTTTCTAGTTTAACATGGTGACTTGTTGCATTCAGGATCCTGGAAATGGACTTTATCTGAAGTCTTTGGAGGTGACTGCTAAGGTATTTATCTTGTGATTTTGGGATCAACATTCTTTGGTGCAATTTGAAAATATTTCTATTTTCAAGGATACTAAGCTCCTTCAATGGCTTTGAAATGAGAGAATCAGTTTGTTTCAATTGCGCGTTGATAAAAAGTTAGCTACTGATCTATGTTTTTAACCACATTAGAGATAGGAACCATCAAGGGTTGGCCTAGTGGTCATGAAGGGCCTTCAGACTATTAAAGCCCTCCTAGAGTGAATGGGTTCAATCCTTGGTGGCACCTTACTTGGGAATTATTTTCCTACGGGTTTCTGTGACAACCGAATGTTGTAGAGTTAGGCGTAGAGATAGGACAATACTTCCCTGTCGACGTACAACACTAGGTTTTTAACCGCTAGGAGATAGAAGATAGATTTTTTTTTTCCATAGAGAGTAAACATGTGTCAAGAACTTAGTGGTGGCTGCCACCCACTCAGTAGGGGAGTATTTTCCATTAGAGATAGTCTCTCTTGAAACGAAGACATAACCAAAATTGGTGGAACAAATATGTTTGATTGTGTAAGGCCCCCTATTGTAAATACTTATAGTAGGAAGGGCAGTAAAGGAAAGGGAAAGATAATATGACTTGTTTGTCGGGTAGTGGTCGTACGGTTATTAGGGCAACGGTCTACCTTGCTATTTAAGCTTCTTGTTTTGTGTTTTCTTCTTTAAACTTTTGAATATTAATAGAACAATTGTTCTAGGGTTGCAGAGATTCCCAACACTTTCAAAACTGCTAGTTGGTTCCTTGTTATTTTGGCTTGTAATCATTGTTATTTGATATACGTGACTAGTAAGAGGTATTCTTACAAGTGCTATTAGAGCTCATTTGAAATCCTGGGTAGGTCGAAGAAAATGGCTCGTAAAAAAATCGAAGAGCATTTGGGAGCTACTGAAAAAGATTTAAGCGAGGTGAAGAAAGAGCTTCAGACCTTACCCTAGATGAAAAAAGAGTTGCATAGGTTGCCCGGAATAGAGAAATCGTTAGACAGAATGAGTGTTTTATTCAATACCTTAGTCAAGGAGTTGGCTGAAGGAAGGATAATCGTCTCTGAGTCAGATAGGACGAAAATGTCCATCGGAAAACTAAAAGTACGAGAGGAAGAAGAAGACCCACTAGATGGTTACGAAGTAGGGGAGTCTTCGCTTAAGAAAGATGAAGCACAGGGCGAAAGAATCAAGTTAAACAAAGTGGAGATGCCGGTATTCAACGACAATGACCTAGACGGGTGGCTATTCAAAGCAGAACGCTATTTCCAACTCCACAAGTTGTCGGAGGAAGAAAAACTCACGGTGTTGGTGGTAAGTTTCGAAGGTAAGGCACTCCATTGGTACCGGCGGGCCGAAAATCGCAAGCGAATGAAAGTATGAGGGTATCTTAAGAAAAAAATGTTCTTAAGGTTCAGATTAATCCAAGAAGGGTCAATGTGCACCCGTTTCCTGACCATCAAACAAGAAGGAACGGTTGGGGAATACTGGCCAAAAATTTGAAGAGTTGTCTGCGCCGCTTCCTCACCTGATGGAGGAGGTCCTTGAAAACACCTTCACAATGTTTGGTTCAGTGGAAGGATCAACCTGTTTGTGATGCGACTTGGGAGCTGTTTGATTGGATGAAGCTCCAATTCCCTGGCTCTTCCACCTCGAGGACCAGGTGTTTTTGAAGAAGGGAGGTGTTAGGCTCCCTATTGTAAATACTTATGGTAGGAAGGTGTAAGAAACTTCTTACTTGTGATAGATAAATTGCAATAACAAGAACGATTACAATGTTAAAAGCTAAGAACAACCCAACGAATTTGAGAGTGCTCCCAAAACCCTAAACCCCAAAACCCTAAACCCTAGAACCACTGTTCTATTACATTCACAAGTCTGCCTAAAGAAAGCACAAAAAGGAAGCTTAAATACCAAGGTATCCCACAACCCTAACGACCGTACACACCGGTCCCACCCAAAAACCCCACAAACGGTTATATTTTGCTATCATTTCCCTTCTTACCCTTCCTAGATTAAGTAATTACCACAGAGGGTCTAACAATATCTCCCCCCATCTCAGCCACCTTGTCCTCAAGGTGGAAATCCGGAAACTGTTCCTTCATTGGGATCGCCATTTCTCATGTGGCTTCGCAGTCAGGAAGATTCTTCCATTTGATCAGGCACTCCCACGCTTTGACATCACTGTTCCAGCGAACGACTTCCAAGCTTGCAGGCTCAACCACCCATTCGAACTCATCATTGAGAAGAAGATAATCCAGAAGGATGTTGGTCTGGGATCCGAGGGCCAATTTGAGCTGAGACACGTGGAAAACAGGAAGTGAGGCCTCTGGGGGAAGTTCCAGACTATATGCTATTTTGCCCACCCTTTCGGTTATAGTGTAAGGCCCAAAGTATTTGGGACTAAGCGTCTCACATCTCTTCCTGGCCAGTGAACGTTGTCGGTAAAGTCTCAGCTTCAGATAAGCTCGGTTCCCCACTATGAATTCCACCTCTCTTCTTCGCAAATCTGCATACTTTTTCATTCGATTTTGAGCTAACACCAGTTGGCCCTTCAGCTTCATTAAGGTACGATCCCGATCCATTAATTGTTTCTCCAGCGTATCGTTGCCTCACCATATGAAATGATCGGAGGAGGTGAGCCCATAAACTAACTGGAATGGAGTAGAATTGAAGGATACATGATAGTTAGTGTTATACCACAGTTCAGCCCAAGACAAACATGAATTCCACACCTTCGATTTCTCATTGCAGAAGCAACGGAGGTATGTCTCAAGGCAGCGATTTACCCTCTCTGTCTGTCCATCGGTCTGGGGGTGGTAAGCAGTGCTGCGGTTGGGTTTGGTCGCTTTCAGAAATGGCTCAAAAAAATCTTGTCCCGGTCTGATACAATCAACCTTGGGAAACCATGCAGACGAACGACTTCTTTAATAAACAGAGCTGCTATAGACTTAGCTGAGAAAGGGTGACTTACTGCAAGAAAATGAGCGTATTTGCTCAATCGGTCCACCACCACAAGGATCGCATCACACGACATAGACCGAGGTAATCCTTCCACGAAGTCCATTGATATATCTTCCCACACCCGATCCGGAATAGGCAGAGGTTCGAGCAAACCAGCCGGTGACATGGCTTGGGTCTTGTTGCTTTGGCAAGTTGTGCATTCCTCCACAAATTTCTTGACATCAGCTTTCATACCTTCTCAAAATAACTTCGCGGTTAACCGTTTGTAAGTCCGAAGGAACCCTGAATGCCCTCCTAACACCGAAGAGTGGAAAATGTGTAGAATGGTTGGTATGAGGCTTGAACTTTTGGAGATAACCATGCGGTTTTTGTAGAACAATTGGCCCCTCTTGATGGTGTAGCCTTGCACACTGTTCGGATCTTGCTTGATTTTGTCTATGATCAACTTCATTTTTGGATCTTCCTCGATTTCCAATTGCACTATATGAACATCTATAATCTTAGGAATTGTAAGAACTTTCAATTCCACCACCTCTGGCATTCTCGATAGTGCATCCGCAACTTTGTTTTCAAGACCTGGAACATACTTAATGTCGAAGTCGTATCCCAATAATTTCGCTAGCCATCTCTGGAAATCCGGTCGAACCTCTTTCTGTTCTAAGAAATCCTTAAGGGAATTTTGATCTGTCCGAACTGTGAAATGGTGTCCCAACAACAGGTAATCACTGCCATGACAATAGCCATGAGTTCTCGTTCATACGTTGATTTCAGGCGCCCTCTCTCTCTGATAACTTCTGACTGAAATAAGCCAAAGGTCTCTGATTTTGCATCAAGACTGCTCCCAGCCCTGTGCCCGAGGCGTCTGTCTCCAATACAAAAGGTATATCAAAATCAGATAAGGTGAGGACGTGGAGGGTCATCATCGCTGTTTTCAGTCTTTCAAAAGCTTCGGTGGCTTCCACACTCCACTGAAAAGCATCCTTCTTAGTTAAATCGGATAAAGGAACGACTATGCTTCCATAATTTGCCACGAACCTGCGATAATAGCCCGTCAGTCCCAAGAATCCTCTGAGTTCTTTAAGATTCGAGGGAATGGGCCATTCCATCATTGGTCTCAGTTTTTCGCCGTCGGCTTCCACTCGTTTGGCAGATACCCAATGGCCCAGATACTCTATCTTCTCCTTCACGAATTGACATTTCTTGTAATTGGCATAGAGATGGTTATCTCGTAAGACATTAAATATGGTTGCCAAATGGGTGAGGTGCGTCTGCAGATCAGGGCTATAAACCAAGATATAATCAAAGAATACTAACAGACAACGTCGAAGGAAGGGACAAAAAACCTGATTCATCAAGGCTTGGAACGTGGCTGGAGCATTCGTAAGACCGAACGGCATGACGAGGAATTCATAGTGACCATCATGAGTGCGAAAAGTTTTCTTCTGAATATCTTCCTCAGTCATTCTTATCTGATGATATCCCGATTTCAGGTTAATCTTGGAGAAGAATTTAGCACCGTGTAGTTCATCAAGTAATTCATCAATCATTGGAATGGGAAATTTATTCGGAACGGTGGCCTTGGTCAAGGCTCTGTAATCCACGCAAAATCTCCAACTCCCATCTTTCTTTTTAACTAAGATTACAGGGCTCGAGTATGGGCTTACGCTAGGACGAATAATCCTCGTGAGCAGCATTTCATCAATCATTCTCTCTATTTCTGTTTTCTGAGCATGCGGATATTTGTAAGGATGCAAGTTCTTTGGATCTGTACCCTCTTTCAGTTGTATCTTATGATCAATTTGCCTGGCATGTTAAAGATATCCTCATAGTCCATGAGAAGCCGGTCTAGCTGAGGGATGTTCGTCTCTGTTATTAGCTCATCGTCTTCCATCGACATTGTGGTAAATTCCACTAGGAACCCCTGGGCCCTGATCCTCAGGTTGCCATGTTTTTGCCATCATCTTCAGCGAAATTTCCATTCTTGCGAGTGAAGGATCCCCTTTCAGCACTACCCTCGTATCTCCTACCACGAATGTCATGCTCAGGTTCTTCCAATCCACTGTCATGGCTCACTGTTTCTTTAGCCATTGCATGCCGAGTACAATATCCAAATTTCCCAATTCAAACGGAAGAAACTCATCCATTATGGCCAACTCTGGTACACTGATCTCAACTCCCTTGCACACTCCCATCCCTTTTACTGCTGCTTCTCCCGAGCTCATAACTACTCCATAATTCCTCGTTTCCGACACGGGTAACTTTATACTTTCCACCAATCTTTTGTTGATAAAATTATGGGTCGCACCACAGTCGATCATCATAACAACTTCTTGATTTTTGAGTAAGCCTTTGACCTTCATGGTTCGCGATGTCAATCCTACCACGGAGTTAAGAGACAATTGGATGTTAGGACTAACCTCCATTGCTTGTAGTTCTGTGATTTTTCCTTCCTCTATGGGTTCCCTTTCTTCGTCTTCCGTTTCATCCGCTGTCATGAGTACCCTCAGTTCTTTGTTTTTCAGCGATGGCCTGGTACGAACTTCTCTTCACAACGGAAACATAAACCTTTTTCTCTCCTTGCCCGTATTTCAGTATCTGAGAGTCGTTTGTAGGTGGGTTCCTTCTTCGTGAAGGGAATCCTCTCTGCTAACGTAATCGTGCGCGTTTGATGATGGTGGGGTTCTGTCGTTTTTACTGCTGATGGGATTGACTGATTAAACAGAGGGTTGCGTGTAACCTTCAAGTTAGTTTGCTCCAGGCCCAACAAGGCAGCATCCATCTGGTCCTCTACTCTTTGGGTCGCCCTCATCATACTTTCCAGCCCAACCGGTTCAAAGCATAGGGTTTCGGTCCGAATCGCCATTTCCAGCCCATTTAGAAATGTGCTCTCTAAAACTTCTTCCGATAAGTGAGGTAGTGGCGCCGCCAGTTCTTCGAACTTCTGGCAAAATTCCTCCACCGTTCCTTCTTGCTTAATGGCAAGAAATCTCGCACAGATCGTACCTTCTCGTAAGCGCCTAAACCTTACAAACAATCTTGCTTTCAGCTCTCCCCATATCTTCATTCTCTTTCGATGTTCAACCCAACGGTACCAATGAAGTGCTTGTCCTTCAAAGCTTACCACCGCTACTGTTAGTTTTTCAAACTCAGTCAGACGATTCAACTGAAAATAACGTTCTGTCCGAAACAACCACCCATCAGGGTCTGTTCCGTTGAACACCGGCATTTCAACTTTTTTAAACTTGATCCTCTCACTTTGGCCATCTCTTCCCCTTTTCTGAGATGACTCTCCTTCCTCGATCTCACACTCTGGTTCTATTTCTTCCTCCAGTTCCTTGTGTTTTCTTTTTCCAGTGGACATTTCCATCAGCTCGAACTCAGTGACTCGTTGTTGTTTTCCCTCTGCCAGTTCTTTGACCAGGGTGTTGAACAACACGCTCATCCGTTCCATTGTTTTATCCAAACCAGGTAATCTTTCTAGCTCTGTTTTCAATACCCCTAACGCCTCCTCTGTTGATTTTTTCATATCTCCGATGGCCTTTTCTGTTGCTCTAAGCCTTTCTTCTATCATCTTCTGTGCCATTTTTTTCCACCTCCCCAGTTTCGAACGAGCTCCGATACCACTTGTAAGAAACCTCTTACTTGTGATAGATAAATTGCAATAACAAGAACGATTACAATGTTAAAAGCTAAGAACAACCCAGCGAATTCGAGAGTGCTGGTAACCTCTCCCAAAACCCTAGAACCACTGTTCTATTACATTGAAGTTTCTTTGTTTCCTTATTTTTTTTTCAAACCTTTCTTTAAGAAAGATGGAAACCATAATAAGAAATTGTGGCGAAACAAACACAATTTTCAAAAATAGAAAACTAAAAATGAAATTGTTATCAAATGGGGCCTTAATATTTTGTTTTCGTCTTTTGTTATATTCATGACCTATTCTTATTTCGTGGGCTGCGCCTTTTAGGCCCCGGAATTGTATTCGGAGATCCATAAGCATGGGCTTACTCAGCAGGCAGCTGGAGCAGCGGAACCTTCTACTTCATCTAGTACCAAGGTATTGCTTATTGCTTAAGGATGATTACATATTAGGTTACTTTTTGGTTTCTATCTTCTATTGACGGGGTTAAGGAGGGTTTTGCTACTTTTCTATGTTCTACGAATGCATGCTTTGTATATTCCTTAACTTGTTAGAAAAAATTGTATCTTCATCTTGCTATATTTGCCATGCTTTCAAATTGGTAGCATCATTATCAAGAAGTTATCTACAATTCTAAAACAAAGTTTGAATTATGCATGCAAAGAATAATCTTTAGAATCAAGACTCTAAATCTTCGTTTAGACTTGGGCATGTTCACGTTGTTTAATAACATAGTACTTTGATGTTTGGTTCTATACCCTTAAAAGAGCTTTTTAGTGATTCTCGGTCAGTTGAGCAAAAATCAAAAGCACTCTACAAGTGCTTTCTCAAAAAACACCTTAAAGTACTCTCTGACTTTTTTCAAGATAACTCGTAGAGTGCTTTCTCAAAAAACACCTTAAAGTACTCTCTGGCTTTTTTCAAGAACACCTTAAAGTACTCTCTGACTTTTTTCAAGATAACTCTTATGTTAATCTCAAACATGACAATAATGGGTAAGACGTGATTTTCGCCATTCCAAAAGCACTCCCAAACAAACATAGCCTTAATTTGACATATTGACTATTTATTGGTGATGGGTGGGGGTTACCATATTGATCCTATCTTGGTTAAGTTTTCTTTTTTCATGGCAAAATAATTTGTCAACTTCAACTGATAGATCCTGGTGTTTATATATGATTCATTCAGCAACGTCTTTATTACACCTAGAAATTCATAATCAGTTTAGTACAAGTTCTTAACTTCATGCTCTTTCATTCTTTCAAGACATCGAAGAAAAAGAAGAGCAGTGATCTGAAGTATGACATATTTGGATGGATAATACTTGCTGTTGGCATAGTTGCGTGGGTGGGGTTTTCAAAGTCTCACATGCCGCCCCCGCCCCGATAAGTTGTCGTGCTAGAAGTTTGGAATTTCGAAGGCATTTATCAGATTTAGAGCTGATATTTGTAGAGATGAGAATTACATATCAACCATCCCTTTTTTTTTTGTTAGTTAATGTTGGTTTTATAAATCTCATTGTCATTCGAGTCGTTTTTGTTTGTGTTTTTTTTCTGTGGTATGACTGATAAATAAGTTGGGATTGAATCCTGTGTAGAGGGCTTTTGTTGGGAATTCTGCTGATTGTTTGTAAACTATTTGGTGATGATTTGTAGGGTAGAAAGGGATTGGTGATGATTTGTAGGGTAGTAAGGAATTGGTGATTTTGTTGCTTAGTTTTACTGAATTTTATTTTGTATCGCATAATGGAGGAATGTATTTTCTTTCAAATCTAGAAATGTTATTATGAATATAACTCTAAAGAAAATAAGAAAATAAAAATTCACTTTGGAGATTTAAAATAAATTACAAGCTTAGACCCTACGTGGTTTAGGGTCTAAGCTTGTGATTTATCTTTAGAAATGGTCAATTATGTCTTTAAACTTTTAATATTGTGTTTAACATGTTCTAAACTTTCTAGAAAGTGTAATATGTTTATTAACTTTTTATTTTGTATCTAATAAGTGACTAACAACGAATTTAAGGTTAGACTAAATTTATGGCCAAACTAGGGAAAGAGCCAAGAATATGATTCAAAAAAGATTATTATAATTTTAAAGGAGTTATTTATAGTCTTGCAAAAGTAAATAACTAATTAAACTTAAAATAATTAATATAAATTAATAATTAACTAATATTAAATAAAATAATTAATATAAATTAATAATTAACTAATATTAAATATGACTAATTAAAGGGAAATTGTAACACATGTCTAAATTTAGAGTAAAATAATTAAAAAATATAGCATTTTTTTTTTTTTTTTTTTTTACAGATGTGATAATTTTTATCTTCTTATAATATGATCTACCGAAGTCTATTTAATAGTAGTCTTGTAAAATGTTTTAATTTTTTTTTGTAAATTTGCACATATAAAAGGTGGAACTTCCCATCATTTAATAGTAGTCTTGTAAAATGTTTTAATTTTTTGTAAATTTGCACATATAAAAGGTGGAACTTCCCATCTGGATGCGGCATAACTTTTCAAATCACAACTCCATTTGAAAATTCATATTTCTTCAGAAAAAAAAATTTGGGTGTAGCTGTCTACTCTGATTCTGGTCTTTTCTAAATATTAATAGATACAAGTTTAGGCCCCGTTTGATAATCATTTAATTTTTTGGTTTTTGGTTTTTGAACATTAAGCTTATAAACTATACATTCACATAGGAATTCTTAAGCCAAAATTTAGAAGAAAAAAAAAAATAAAGCTTTCAAAATTTTGTTTTTATTTTTGAAATTTTGCTAAGAGTTGTAAGGTTTCCTTAACAAAGATGAAAGTCATGGTAGAAATTTACAAGTGGTGTATGGTTTATAGGCTTAATTTTCAAAAACCAAAAATTAAAAACCAAATGGTTATCAAACGGGGCCTTAGTTACTCAAGTCAAGTCAGACCTTTTTCTAAATATTAAAAGTTACAAGTTTAGTTCAACTTTCAAAATTGTGGTTAGAAGATCAACCTTAAAAAGTATTTTTTAAGAGGTTTCTTAACTTCGAATTGTGTATCATTCTAAACCCTAAACTCTATTTGAATCTTTAAAAATATCTAATTAAGTCTCTAGAATTTTAATTGTGTTCGGTAAGTCTTGTACATATTTATTCTTTGTTTAAAATTAACTGATTATTAAATATAATTTTAAATTTTATGTCTAATAAAATCATGAACATTCAATTTTGTGTCTAGTAAATTTATGAATTTTAAAAGATGTCGAATATGTTAATGACTTATTAGACAAAATTCAAATTTAAGAGACTTTTTGGACACAAAATTGAAAATTTAAAGACTTAGCGGACACTTTTTAAAGTTCAAGAACTCATTTGACACAAAATTAAAAGTTCAATGATTTATTAGATACTTTCTAAAGTTTAGGAACTAAATAGACACAAATTTTAAAATTTATGGACTAAACTTGTAATTTAAATTTTAACCAAACAAAATTAAATTTTAACGTTATCAATTTACATCAAATTGAACCACAAACTTAAATAAGTATTTCAAAATTTATCTTATATTTTGTATTTGCTAAGCTTACCCACTAATTTTAACAAAAAAAAAACAAAGGAAAATTGTCTCGAAATTCACTTAGGTTGCGTTTACTTCTCCATAATGTAATTTCTCCAACAATCGTAATAAATCAATTGTAATGGATTAAGGCTTCAATCGTAATCAGGTTACTTTTGATAGTGTTTACTTAACGTCAATTCAAACGTAATTTTAATTCCATTGATAGTGTTTACTCAGGGTCAAATCAAACGTAATCATTCGTGAATTTACTACAATACCCTTAGTTATAATTTTAAAAAAATGAAATAAAAAAAAAGACCGCCAATTTTCTCCTCTTCTTCCTCCTTCGTCTACATGCAAAAGGTTGTTGGACTTCTAGGGGGCGTTTGGCCCCTGTCTTGTGTTTGGGTGGGTTTGACTTTTGAAGCCAAACCCATGTTTGGATGGATGTATTGGAAAACCATGGGTTTAGAACCCAAACCCATAGTTTTGAGTTCTAAACCTCTCACTTCTCCAATTTTGTTTCTCTCTCTCCGTCAGATCAACAATTTTATCTCTCTCTTAATCCATTTGACACCAACATCAACAATTTTTTTTTTTATCTCTTTTTCAATTTTGCCATCAATTTTTGCTATATGTCTATTCATTTTTCCTTTATATTATATATATATTTATATTTTGTCCCATCTTATTCCATTAACTAACAGTGTTAGTAATGTTTTTTTAGTTAAAATATTTTTTTTTTCTATTATGAAAAATGATATTCTTTTGTAATATTTTTTTTACTACTTTCTAATATGAATATATTTTAATATTATTACAAAATTTCCATTAATAATAGGGAATTATTGGAATCTACATTATATCCGAACTAAGGTTTTTTTTCAATTTTTTTCTCTCTTTATTATTTGTTTATTTTATGTAATTTTTCAATCGTATTCTATAAATTAATGTTGTGTTTGTAACTTTTTTTTTCCTTTTATAATATATTTTTTTAATTGGAATATACAAAATTTTCAATAATGTATTTTTTTTCCTTTCTTCTATTTCTTGTTTTTTGTTTTTGTTAAATATATTTTTTTTAATATTTTATTAAAAATATATATTTTTCCATAAAACTTTTTTCATCAATAGTAATATGACTTTTTTTTCTTTTGTGTCAACAAGAGCGTAGCTCAACGACATGATATATTGCTTAGTGACCATGAGCGTAACCCCAACATGTTGTAAAAACTTTTTTTTCCTTTCCTTTTATTTTTTTGTTTTTCTTAATTTTTAAAAGGTATATTTTTTCATCCTATTTCATAAACTTTTTTTTGTACGAGTACAACTATGAAAATTGTTCAATTTATTTTCTTATTCTTAGAATATAACATAAATGAAATGCTTCATTTTTAAGTTCCAAAAGAATTTTGCTCATGTTACGTGAGGTCGGGTTTTACAATTCACCACTAGAAAATAAGGGTATAAAAGAGAAACGAAATAGTAAAAGAAAAAGGAAAAAAAAAAACAAAAACTGTTCAACCCGGGGTTCAGAACACTGCACCCCAAACACTGGTTTCTGATTCCGAGGCTTCCCAACCCTGCACCCCAAACACAGTTTTTAGATTCCCAGGGTTCAGAACCCGCCCTGACAAACCCCCCAGGGTTCTGATTCCAAAACAGGGGGCCAAATGCCCCCCTATTCTTCATCATTCTTATTTCTTAGATATGGTCATTTGTTTATTTTGTCTTCCTGTTTTTTTGAAGAAGCAGATGATGATTGATTCACGAGGAAAGTTTTGATGAAAAAGAAAACTTATTCTGAATTATCATTGATTCATTATGTTTGGAGGATAGCGCAACCTTATTTCATCAATAAAAATGAAGTCATGCACATAATTAAGCTCAATTACTAGACAAGACCGAAACTTAAAAATCGAACTTCTACCAAAATTTGTTCAAGTTTAAGATAAATATGACCAAAAAAAAATAATTAAGATAAATATTGCAATGTTTTTTTTTTCTTTTTTTTTTTTCAAATGAAATATTGCCATTATAAATGTGTAATTTGATGAAATTGAAAGTTTATAGGGATATGAAAAAATCATGGTAAGAATTAGTACTTTCCCATAAATATAATATTGCAAAGGTAGAAGATTATACATACACACATGAATATGGAGCTAGAGCTACAAATACATAATAAGTAATAGAATAATACTAATGATAATTTTTTTTAACTTTAAGAACCAAAATGGTAATTTTTTTTTTTTTTTTTTTTTTTTTATAAAAACCTATAGATATTTTAAAAGTTGGAAAAAAAAAGAAATAAAAGTAAAACTTTAAAGATCAATATGAGATTCTTTACTAAAAATTCAAATTAGTTCTGAACCTTTTTTTTCTTCTCTAGATTCCAAATAGCCAAATAGAACATCACACATACTTGAACAATCTCTAAATACAAGTCTATTCTGCACATTGATGACAGTTTGATAAAAACAACTTCAAGCTCAACAAATTAAAGGGAAGATACTATAAACATTTCAAGTACAAATTACATCAGGTCCAGCTTTTGTATTCTCAGATGCCTTTGCTTACACTTCCTCTTATGTACAAATGAGAAATCAAATCCAATGCACAAAATTTTAGCATCTGAGTTGATCCTATAAAAGAAGAAAAATGAAAATGCAAGCAAGAAAATTAGGCCACCAGCTCCTTGGAAATCAGATACCTGAAAGTGTAACTTGGAGGAATCCATTCGACATTCTTCCGAGGATTCCCGAGCTGCACTCGTTTGACACTCTTTCTCAGAGATTCAGGCAAGCTCTTGAGAATCATCTCCATCAGGCCAGATGAACACATACCAGAGTCCTTGGCAAATGACTCGATGATCTTTGGAAGAAGAATCTTTTGATCCTTTCGTACACCGAAGGTCGCTCGAATGTACTCATCTTTTGCAGATTCCAGTTCTTGAAACACTCTTTTAGGTGTATAAACACGAACCTGAAATGATATTGAAGGATTTATGACAACTATATGTGTCTCGACTTAATTTTAACCGTTGAAACAGCATATGTCACACAACTATAACTATGAATCATTAGGAACAAACAAGCCTCGAACTTTTACAACCACAACCAATTTCTTGGTAGCAGAAGAAGAAAATAAGTTCATTGATAACGACAGAGTTAAATGATTTTTCGACTTCTCATTCAACTATAGACTGTATTTAGCAAATCGTCCACAATGTTATCAGTACAATAAAGAGAAACAGGAAAAATGGATCAGTGAATTCTAAAATTACCGCAGGATCGGAGTGGCTCCCGGAGCAAAGTGCAAAATATAAAAGGGGTTCTGGACGGTCAATTATATATGCTTGTCGTTCATCTCCGGTCTTGAATTTCGTCCTTGAAGGAAGCAAGAGCCGAAGCCACTGCAGGTGAAACTCATTATATCAAGCCTTCAGAGAAGCAAATGCGAGAATTTTTTTGTGAAAAAACCAAGAAAGACAATATCACATCATGATGCTCAAAAAAGGAAAATCGAGCATTTGATACCTGCCGAGGACGAGGCATCCGACAACCAAGAATGCAACTTTGTATTGTGTCTACACTAATTGTATGGCCTCCTATGTTATATGCAGACTGGAAAACATAGACAAAGTGAGAAATAGCAAAAATGATCATAGTGATTTTGGGCTTCTAGCAAAAACCAGAGAAGTTACCTTCAAGAGTAAAAAGGCTCTTTTGACATTGTTTTGGGGAACCCCATAAGCCAAATACGTCTGTTCGAAAACAAAGAAACGTTTATAATCCGATTCGCCGGGGAAAGTGGTGTAAGGATGAATTAATAGATGCAAAAGGTTGACATGTTTACATGCATCACAAGTGAATTGTGAATATTTATCCAGAAAGCCCACTTTTCCTCGTACTTAAGTTTTCTCAAATCGACCTCCTCTAAACGAGATATAAGCAACCTGTCAAACCATACATAAACTGTAAGATAACAGGAAAATGCCCTGGAAAATATTTGTCATGCTAATGCCTAAATATTACATAGGTTGCTGACCTGAAGTTTTCGAGCAAACTCTCGACATCACTTAGTTTCTGAGGGTCTCCACAAATCCATGAAATCTCAATCATTGTACTGTATGGCCCGCTAAAATCTTTAAGACCATCTACGAGAAAAGGATTGTCCAATCGAACGTCGAAGGATGAGTTGTTTCTGAACCCTGGACTGCACATACCACCCTGTTCTCCTGGAGAAAATGCATTGATTGATGACAAAGAAGACGTTGGAGATGAAAGTCCATGATTCGACAAAGATGGTTCTGCAAGTTTGCAATATATAGTTGATATGCACTTGACCATGTCTTCTGAAAGCCGGTTAGGAGTCTTGGGTACGTGGTCAGAAATGCGAGTTCCAAGATGCTCAGCGAGACTGATTATATTGGATGAAACATTTTGTGCATACTGTAAAGAAGAAACAAGCAATTCATTACTAAAAAATGCATCAAGAATGCTTCGAAAAATGCTTCAAGCGCTAAAAGTTACCTCCATCATGGACACCGGTTGGGAATGACATGCGCGCAGAGTTCTATCCAGTGATTCTACTGAAGTAGACACTTTATCCAATGTAGCTGCATTTACCGTCGTCAGTGACGATTGAGAACGATGAAAATTGGAAACCAATATTTTTTCATCTCTTCCAATATCACTGCAATCCTTCCTTGGATTTTCAAGTGACTGACAACCAGAAGGGGCTGCTGAGTTTTCATCTTTTGAGGCAATATCAGGTAGAGGAACTTCCATTGACCTGCCTCTAGGGGTTGAAGGCAATTTCGACTTCTCGTCCTTAGCAGAAGGGGATACAGAGGACGATTGTCCATCAAATGCTTTTCGGTACAAAGAAAGAAGATATTGTTCTAAATGCACAACTTCGAGTTCTAACGTCGCAATCTCCTTGATTAAATCCATGGCTGACTGCATTCAAAAAGTGGATTAATGAATTCTCTTTTGCTATTCGACTAGGCATAGAACATGGCTTAAATATGCTAGGAGAGTTTGGTTAAGATCAAGCAATTCTGAATATCATCTGAAAACAATCAAAGAGGTAGCTTTTTTTACCTTTGGCATTGAGATTTTGTCTGAACAGGGAAAGATCCCATGATCCAATGTTTTTTCTAATGCCGAGCGGAGCTTGAATTGGTCTTGCAATCGCTTCTCAAGTTGAATAATCTAAATTGAAGCATTGAAATGATAAAGTAATCAATCAAAAGTTGCCGATATAATTCGTATTGGTTGGTGGTTGTAATTCTTCCAATTTCATGTGCAAGGACTTCCAAATATAATTCCATACCTCCTGCTTCAAAGAATTATGCACTTCCATCTTCGGGGACGAGTTTTTCTTATTCTCGACTTCTTTCACTTGATCCATATCCTGGTGTTCAAGGAAAGAATACTAGTAAGTGTCCATTTTCCAGATATAATTATTCAACGATGACCCTCATGAATCATCTTTAGATAGGGAGTCCTGTTTGATGGAAACTTCTATCTCAAATTTTCTCATAGTCCAGCTACTAGAATTTGAACTTATTGAAAGATGTCATATCATTTTTGTAACAAAACTTCTTGTCTAATTAAGCATATAAGAATTCTTGTTATACGCTCGTTCCAACTCTCAATTCTCTTTTTTGTTCACTCGACCTACAGCGGGAAATGCTTGTCAAAAGGCATTTGTAACTAACCTTAGAAAGAGAGAAAAATAATATAAATGATATATGCTAGTTTTTTTTTAACAAGAAACAAACTATAAATGATATATGCTAGTTGAGAAGGTAAAAAGAAGAAATAAAACATCTTACCATCTTTACAATGTTGGACAATTCGAACGAATTATCTACTCGATGATCTTGAACCGCTTGCTTATCAAGCGAGCTGCCATATGCGTAGAGCAAAGACAAAAGAATTCTACAACATGAGTAGGAGAAGAAGTGAAGGACAAAGGTTTCTCATCATCATTCAGATAATAAAACTTCCCCATCCAATCAACCATCAGAAACTATGCTGGTCTCTTAGTTATCTCCAAGAAGAAAAACAAGATAAACAACCACAACAACAACAACAGATTAAAACTTAAGACTTCCCTTCTTGACATGTCTCAGCTACAAACTCTATCAAAAGAACGAGTCAAATTCACAAGACAAACAGGATAAAATTGAAAAGTGAAGTCTCATTTTCAACCAGCAACAACTCAAATACAGAAATGCAAAATTCGAAGCAAGAACAAAGACCAGAATTTCACAAGTCAATGTGTATGTACGTTAGTAATCAATAAACAGAAACAAAAACACATTGAAAGCTACCTTTTGGAGCGGCTGTGACCTGTTTTCACATCCACTCCCACCATTCTTTTTCTTTTCTTTTTTGCTAACCCCACTTCCAATCAGATTCCAAAAAACCTTAATCAAACCCAAAACAGTGAGAAAGTGATGAATCCGTGGCTCATGAGACTGAGCACTGAGGGGGGAGGCTAAGGAAAAGGCTGCTGCAGAAGACCCACAAAGAAAAAACGCTTTTTTAGAAATTTGGGGTTTGAATGAAGAAAGAAGAGTCCAAATAGAGTCGAGAATCGAAGTGGGAAAGTGGCCAAATCAGTAGAAGAATAGTTAAATTGTGATTTGATTAGTGTAAGAACTCAGAAATCTGTTGAGAAACAAATGTTGTTGTTGTTCTTTAATCAGAGTCGGCGGCCAATTTCTCTGGCTCCGGCCAACCTCTAATGTGTACTGCATTTCTCTCTCTCTATATATATACTGCATAGTGCATATGTTTCCACGTAAGCAATTCTATATATATATAACTCAATTTCGGTGTTCTAAATAATATAACATCTCTCTTTCAATTATTAGACAACAAGCATACATTTTCATTTATTATTTGATATATAAGACACTCATAATAATTTTAAAGTTCCAACATTTAAAATGAAATTCTTTTTGGCTTTCGTATGTAAAATTAAATGATATTTGTTATCCTGATATTTGTTCTCTTTTTTGCAGGGCCATACAAGTTTTGGAGGATTTGGATGTGCGGTCTTTTGTTCTTATTGCTTCAGCCATATGGAACAATAGAAATGAAGCTCTCTATGGAGGTAGACATGCTCATGCTCTGAAGAAATCACCAGTCCAATGGGCGTATGATTACATAGAAGAGATAGACGGTGATCAGACCACTTTGAGGGCATGCGAGCTGACACCAAATATTCATCTCCACCGCGAAAGAGACATTGGTGCAGGTGCGGCTTCCACGATGGATCATGCGGAGTTTTGGCACCCTCCTCCATTGCACTCTTTTAAATTAAACACAGATGCTGCCGTGTTGGATGATGCAATGGGGACGGGGGCAATTATCCGTGACTCGTTGGGCAACATTATGCTTTCGGCAGAAAAGTTCCAGGTGCGAAGGATATCAGTAGATCTTGCTGAAACTCTCGCATTAACAGAAGGTGTGGATCTCGCTATAGTTGTGGGCCTCACGCCTTTGTGGGCAGAAGTTGATTCTCAAATACTATGGAAACTACTAATGGGTCTAGATCGTTATGAAAATGAAATACAACCTTTTGTCGACGGTTTACGCAAAAAGGAAAGTATGGGACTTATAAGGGGTTTTTGCTTCGTACCGAGATGTTGTAACTCTGTGGCTCACGACCTTGCTGGCCATGCTCGAAGAACACATACCTCAGAAGTTTGGATGGAAGAAGCTCCTACCTGGACGACCAAGTCTGTCCAATCTGATTTATCATCCTTTACTTTTTTTAATGATCACTCTTAATGTTTGGTTTGTTTTCTGTTTTCCTTTTCTTTATACTCAAAAAAAAAAAAAAAAAAAAAAAAAAAAAAAAAAAAAAAAAAAACATTTAAAATGAATTTTTTTCAAATTTAGAGTCATAAACGAGACTAGGGATGACAAAAAATTACCGTGAGATCAGGAGAGAGAAAACCCTCCGATTATTTTTTGGAGACAGAAAACGTAGAATGCATTTCAGGACCCTATGTTTCACCCCGAACTTATTATAATGAGTTAATTATTTATGTTTTATTAACTTTTTATATTAAATTTATAATTAAAAGTATTAAAATATTTTTAAAAAATAATATTTAAATAAATAAAATACTAATAATACTAACTCTAACATAAAATAAAATGAAAATAATTTTAATGTATTTATCGATTTTTAATTAACTTTTATTTACAAATAATAAAAAATAAAAACGAGATGCATGTCTTTTTCTCTTAGTTTTTAAAGTTAGTCTCTACCATTAATTTATGATTAAATTTTGCAAAAAAAAAAAAAAAATAGGAACGAGTTGCATAAATAACAATCGGAGTCAAAATAATGACAAATATAATAAAATATAATTATTTTTACAAATATGATAAAAAAATCAGTGTCTATCACAGATAGACAAGACTGTTATCACTGATATCTATTAATAAAATGACTATCACGTACTATAAGTAATAATCACGGACAAAATTCTATAAAAAAAAACAGAGCTGATAAACTATTATCTCTGATAAAAATTGGGGCAAATTACTCTAATGGTCTCTCAGGTTTAAGTTTGGTAGCACTTCGGTCCCTAAGGTTTCAAATCCAACAATTATACCCTTGAAGTTTGAATTTGGTTTGTTTTTTGTCCCTCCGTCAAAATTTATGTTAAGTCATAACAAAATGTTGACATGACACCTATTTTTTAATTATTATTTTTTAAAAAAAAAAAAATTATTATTATTATTATTTTTTCTTTTTCTTTTTCTTTATTTTTTTTTTCTTCTTCATCTTTTTTCTTTTTTAAGAAATGGAAGAAAAAACAAGAATTTGAGGAAGAAAGAAGAAAAAAAAGAAAAAAAGAAAAAAGAAAAAATAATAATAATTTTTTAAAAAATATTTTTAATTAAAAAATAGGTGTCATGTCAGCATTCTGGTAGAACTTAACATAAATTTTGACGGAGGGACAAAAAACGAACCAAATTCAAGCCTCAAGGGTATAATTGTTGGATTTTAAACTTTAGGGACCGAAGTACTACCAAACTCAAACCTGAGGGACCATCAGGTAATTTGTCCTAAAAATTGTCATTTTTATAAATCTTTTAAAAAAGTATTATATTTTTAATTATTTTACTCTAAATTGACATCGATACAATGTTCTATCTAGATATTTGATAAATATATCTATATTGTGTTTTCTATTATTTTCGTTTTGTTGTGTTGGATAAAATTAATGTACCTCAAATTATTGATAAACTAATTTTAAGATTTATTGAAAGTAAATTAAATTTAAATATTTAAAAATAGGTAAACTAAAATATAACAACTCACAGTAGCATGATTAAATAATATTTGAACCAAATAAAAATGTTCTCTATTTATCTAGGTTTATTCAAAATAATAATAATAATAAATAAATAAATACTAGTAATTTAATGAATAAGAAAAAAATGTTTTTAATTACTCATTTTTTTTTTTGTTATCACTTTTCTTAAAAAGTCAAATGCGAGCATGACTCTGATGACATATGTATGTTTTGAGGTTGAAGAGGTGTGTGGTTCGATTCCCAAAAAAAAAATCATTTTTCTTAAAAAAATTTGAACCACGTTTAAATTCTATAAATTTGTGAATTAAAAAAATCTATAATTTGTAGAGAAACTGCTCCCTTCATTGATTTTATTTGAGAAGAGATATTATGAGAATATGAATATATAAAATGATTGCAAATTATAATTATATCATATATATATATATGTATGATGTATCAGCAATCATTATCACTCACACCCAAAAAGATATATCTCCACAATTGCATAATGCTTTATTTTACAAATATTTCATTTTACTTTATAAAACAACTTTTTCTAAATACCTACCTTTTAGTTTTGTAATTAGACCTAACTTTTTGTTTTATTACATCTTTTAAGGTTTAGTAGTGTCTTTTTGGATGTCAAAATATATATATATATATATATATATATATATATATATATATATATTTAAATACTTTATTCATCTTGTTCACACGAGAATTCGAACGACGAATGAAAATTCGACACGTGTAAATGAATTTGAATTTGTGTTGTTGTATTGTATTTATCAGTGCGTAGTGGATTACAATCTCTAATATTTGATCCTCTGATTCTCTCTCTTAAATGTTACGTACTCGAGGGCTTCGTAGCTTGTTCTCGAGGTTGAATCTTCAGCTTTGCGTAGCGGTGAAGTCTTCAGGTGTTTGAATTTGGAGTGACGTTCAGTCTTCAGGATTTCAAAGAGTCTTTCGTTGTTTGGGAATTCTCTCTGAGTTCTTAGGAGAAGAAATTTTCTGAACCTTAGAAATGAAAATGAACTCTCTATTTATAGAGTTTTCATGGGCCTGGATCCAATGGGCTTGGGCTTTGGGCCCAATGGGTTTGGGTTTGGACCCAATGGGTTTGGGTTTGGACCCAATGGGTTTGGGTCTGGACCCAATGGGTTTGGGTCTGGACCCAATGGGCTTGGGTCTGGACCCAATGAGCTTGGGTTTGGACCCAATGGGCCTTTGGGCTTTGGGCCAAATTGTCATTTAATCTTTCTGGCCCAATTCGACTTCGAGCCCAATTGCAGTTTGGCCGACTTTGCTCGGTCAAGTCTATCTGATCCCCGGTCGTGATGGAGACACGTGGCGACGACTGATTGGCCGAAATTTCTCGGTCAACAAATGCCCCCTTTTTCGAGAGTTATGCACAAGTATGTGTGGGTGAGTCTCGGAAAAGTTGAATAGATAGATCGAAACGTAGGACATCCTAATTTCGACTCCGCTTTGACGTATCAATTTTATCGAAATATGAAGTTCGATTCATAGATCAATTATTTTAATTGACGTCTCTTTCCATGTCAATCGATCAAAAATATGAATTTGGCTCGTAGTTTTGATCTTTCTTATCTGACAGAAATTTGATTTAAACTTCGGTAGAGATATTTTTTTTCTACCTTAGTTTATCTTGAGATGTAGAGTAAGGACTTGTGTCTGCCCAATTGTATTTTGAATAGGGTTTGACTTTGAATTTTTACTCTAATTTCGACGTGGATAAAATATACCCAAACCGCCAATTTTGATTTGAGACTTGGATTTAGATAACTTTTGACTCTAAATCATGTCTGAAAATAAATTTTGGAGTATGCCCAAAAATTTTAATTTTCTCGGTAAAAAGAAATGGTAAGCTTCTAAAGTTTGGCTTGAATTCGGAATAAGAGTGTTGGAATTTTTTTGTTTTGGCATAAATAATTGGCCAGATGAAACACTAAAATGTGAAAACAAATGATAACCAAGAAACTTGTTTGGTAGAGTGGAACTTAGACGGCTTAGTTGTCATAGGTCCTGAGTTCAAGTCTGACTCCGTACATTATTTTTGCAACTTTTTTAACTTAAATGAAGGACATTTAAGTAATTTTATTCTCCAAACCCTAACCCATTTAGGTTTTCTAACTCATATAAATAGAATGAGATGGAATTTGAAGAGTTAGAATAGGGTTTTAGGATTTATTTGGAGAGGAAAGGAGAGAACTTGTTTGGAGAAGAAGGAGAGGGAGAGCTCCAGCCGCCGCCGCCGTCGCTCCGCCTGCCGTCGCCGCGCCTCAGCCCGTGCCTCAGCCGCCGCCGTTGCTTCCGCCAGCCGTCGCTCTTCAGCCCGCCGCCGTCGCTCTTCAGCCCGCGTCGCTCCGCCTGCGCCGTCGCGTCATCGCTCCGCCAGCGCCGCCGTCTGCATCGCTCCGCCTGCAGCATCGCTCCGCCTGCAGCATCGCGTCATCGCTCCGCCTGCACCGTCGCGTCATCGCTCCGCCAGCGCCGCCGTCTGCATCGCTCCGCCTGCAGCATCGCTCCGCCTGCAGCATCGCGTCATCGCTCCGCCTGCACCGTCACGTCATCGCTCCGCCAGCGCCGCCGTCTGCATCGCTCCGCCTGCGGCATCGCGTCATCGCTCCGCCAGCGCTCTTCATCGCGCTCCTCCGCCGCCTGCATCGCTCCGCCCGCAGCTCCGCCACAGCCGCCCAGATCCGCCTGAACGCTCCGCCACAGCCGCCCATCTGCACCGCCGCTTCAGCCACAGCCGCTGTGCCCGCAGCCCGTAAGGTGAGTTTTTTTTTTTTATTTGTTTTTGTTTTTTTTTTTGTTATTATTATTATTATTTTTATTATATATATATTATTTTTATGTTATATTCTAACTTTATATATATATATATATTTTTATATACAGGTGCTTATTTTCATTCTATCGGTGTTCTTCGTATCGACCTTAATTTGGTAAATAATCATCTTTTAATATTATTGATATGTAATTTAATTCATTGTATGCAATTTTAATATATGTGTGTAATTTATGTATGTGATTTATGTATGTAATTTATGTATGTAATTTAATTTATGGGTTAGTAATTTACTTATGGGTTGTAATTTATTTACGTAATTTGATGTAATTTATTATTTATGGGTTGTAATTTATTTATGGGTTGTAATTTGATGTAATTTATTTATGGGCTGTAATTTTGTAATTTATGCTATTTGTGATGGCCTGTAATATTTTGCATTTTATTTGTTGTTGGTTGTGATTGCTAAATTATATTTATTTTATGAGGATTGGCCTTTAGGAATAATATTCAAATTGGGATTTTGTAATTAAAAAAAAAAACCAAATAAGAAATTTGTTAATTTGAAATTAAGGTTTTTTTTCAAAATTAATTAAAGTGATTTGAAATTTTGTAATTAAAAACCCAATAAGAATAAATTTTAATTTGAAATTAAGTTTTTTTTTTTCAAAATTAATTAAAGTGATTTGAAATTTTGTAATTAAAAACCCAATAAGAATAAATTTTAATTTGAAATTAAGGTTTTTTTTTTTCAAAATTAGTTAAAGTGATTTGAGATTTTGTAATTAAAAACCCAATAAAAATAAATTTTAATTTGAAATTAAGGCTTTTTTTAAAATTTAGTTAAAGTGATTTGAGATTTTGTGATTAAAAAGCCAAATTTTTTATTTATTTTAATTTTAAATTAAGGCTTTTTAAAATTAGTTAAGTGATTTGAGATTTTAAAAAATTTAATTTTTTTGCTTTTTTTTTAAATGAAATTAAGAATTAGAATTAGTTATTTTAATTTTGAAATTGAGATTTTATAAATACATCAAAGTAATTTGAGAATTGGGGTTAGGACATTTAAAATTAGTTAAATGATTTTGAATTTGTAATTTTATGAATATATTATTTTACTATATGTATATACACCTTGATTTGAAATTTATTCACTTTTTCGATTTTAATTTGTTTATTCCAAATGGGAACGTTGCGACCTTTTTTTTTTGTAGGTGTGTCACTTCTTTTACCGCCAAGTCGTTCTGTTCAGCTCCCGTGGCCTCGACGTAACAATCTACGGGCGTTACTTCTCCTATGCAGATGCACGTCTGTTTGGGGAACGTATTCCGTCCTAGGTTGTGCGTCGAGTCGTTCTGTTCTGTTCCCATGGTCTCGACGTAACAATCTACGGGCGTTACTTCTCTTATGCAGATGCACGTCTGTTTAGGGAACGTATTCCGTCCTAGGTTGCGCGTCGAGTGGTTCTGTTCTGTTCTCGTGGTCTCGGCGTAACAATCTACGGGCGTTACTTCTCTTATGCAGATGCACGTCTGTTTAGGGAACGTATTCCGTCCTAGGTTGCGCGTCGAGTGGTTCTGTTCTGCTTTCATGGCCTCGGCGTAACAATCTACGGGCGTTACTTCTCTTATGCAGATGCACGTCTGTTTAGGGAACGTATTCCGTCCTAGGTTGCGCGTCGAGTCGTTCTGTTCTGCTTTCATGGCCTCGGCGTAACAATCTACGGGCGTTACTTCTCTTATGCAGATGCACGTCTGTTTAGGGAACGTATTCCGTCCTAGGTTGCGCGTCGAGTGGTTCTGTTCTGTTCTCGTGGTCTCGGCGTAACGATCTACGGGCGTTACTTCTCTTATGCAGATGCACATCTGTTTAGGGAACGTATTCCGTCCTAGGTTGCGCGTCGAGTCGTTCTGTTCTGCTTTCATGGCCTCGGCGTAACAATCTACGGGCGTTACTTCTCTTATGCAGATGCACGTCTGTTTAGGGAACGTATTCCGTCCTAGGTTGCGCGTCGAGTGGTTCTGTTCTGTTCTGTGAGATCGACGTACTGATTTAAAGACGTTACTTCTCTTTTGTAGATGCGTCAGTTTGGGCATTTCCACTCTACGTGAAATGAGCGCATCTACTTAGAGAACGTACTCCGTCCTTGTTGGTGCGTCGAATCGCCGCGTTCCGTTCCCACGAGATTGACGTGCCGACTTGAAGGCGTTACTTCTCTTTTGTAGATGCGTCAGTTTGGGCATTTCCACTCTACGTGAAATGAGCGCATCTACTTAGAGAACGTACTCCGTCTTTGTTGGTACGTCGGATCATCGTGTTCCGTTTCTGCGAAGTCGACGTAACAATTTAAGGATGATACGCCGACTTAGAGACGTTACTTCTCCTTCGTAGATGCGCTAGCTTGACATTTACACTTTATGTGAAATGGGCGCGTCTACTTAGAGAACGTACTCCGTCTTTGTTGGTGTGCTTCCCCCATAACGTTCTCTCTTTTTATTTTGCTTTAAGATTTCTCCCCATTTTTGGAAGGCTATATGTGTTGTCATTTTTTTCAAAGTTTTTTTTTTGTCATTTGGTTTGTTTTGTTTTAAGGGTGTACATAGCTCCTTTTTTTTTTTTTTTTTTTTGTTGTTGCGTTTTCTTGGTAACCGCTTCATGCTCGCATGTTTGTGTAGCTCATTTAATTCCTTCGCCATACTTATCGCTTTGCTTTGAATTTATTAACTCTTTCGAATTCGTTTTGCAGGAACATGGTGTATTTTGCAGAACAAATCGTCTCTGGAGAGAAATTTCTCGTTCTTTTACAAGATGAACATCAGCCCTTAAAACGTGGAGTTAACCTCCTAGTAGAAGAACCCAAGATCGGCGATTACTCCAATAAGTGGCCGCGACTCGGAAAACCAGGTCGTTTGTCAAAATGGTCCTCAGAAAAACCTTTAGGTCAAGGTTCCTCGTCTAAGGTGTGGATGTTAGGTTCTGCGCTTCACCGCCAAAATCCCAGTCAAACCCCCGAGCTAACATTGGGACGCCGAATTATCGAAGGCACCGCTCGTTGGGGCTCTGTATTAAAGATTTCTGGAGAATTCCTTTTTATCCCTCAATATTGGGAGTGGTTGGAGCTTGTCGTCGGTCGCAGTAGGAAGATACTTCGTCATGCTTGTCTGCTAGATGCCGTGATGGCTTCGCTCTACACTTACGATCGCAATAAGGCCGTGGTACGAGCCTTTTGTGAAGCATGGTGCCCTGCAACTAATACTCTTCATACCCAAGCTGGGGAACTTTCCATCTCTTTGTGGGACCTTTGGAAATTCGGGGGTCTTCCTATTGATGGAAAATTTTATGAGGAAGTCATTCCGTGTCTTGAAGAGTTGACTGGATCGAGACGGAATGGCAGATACCTTCCAAAAAGTTGCGAACATTTATTTCGCGCTTATTATACACTGACTGCTAAGAAGACGGATCCATCTCACGTTGCCATCAGTGATTGGATTTCATTATGGTTTAAAGGCGTCCAGCGATATGGTAAAATACCGGCGCGAAGGTCAAAGAAAAGAACTGCTTCTAAACCTACTTCTCGCCCCGGCGTGACTCATAACCCCGACGGCACGAAAGTTAAATATCGTGAATGGTCAGACGATGAGTGCGACATGTTCCGTAATCTAAATATTGACGAAGGATGGAAGGATAGAACATACTTGGCCGCCTTTTTATGTTGCTGGCTCTGTGCCTTCGTATTTCCTCAGGCCAATGCTCACCACATCCGTCCAGGTGTTTTCAAGATTGCTTGTATGATGGCCGAGGGTGAAACTTTTAGTCTTGCCGTCCCGGTCTTAGCTAACCTTTACCACGTGTTAGGAAAAATCTCAATGACTGCTAGTTCGGTTGGCCGTATCGAAACCTGTCTCCCAGTGCATTACATTATAGGCTGGTTAGCTCATTACTTTAATACTCATCACAAGACTCCTGAGGAGGTCCAAGGTCCAGGGATGGTTGAATTTTCCGGCGAAGGTGGGGCTAAATATCTAGATGAATCTGAAGCGCATGAACTGATCCATGAGGGTGCATCGATAGCATGGCACGTGAATCTCCAACATAGGAATAAACACGAAATCTTAAATAGAGAAACCATCAACGACTCTGAAGATTCTTCATATTTTTCGAGCCTCCGATCGTGCTATATATCAGCGCGATGTGGGGAATCGCTTGTCATCGAATCATATAGTCCGTATCGATTTGGCCGTCAGTTCGGGTTCTACCAAGACGTGCCAAATGATATAAGGGAAGCTTCTCCTTCGGTCGATTCGTGTACTATTTTACATCATTGGCGGGTTTGTATTTACGCTGACGTAGGGTGGGAAGTGTTTCTTCCAGCTCGAATGTTGAACCCCCATGACCATGTTACTTCAAATTATCGAAAGTGGTGGTCAATTAAGCATGGCGATTATTTGAGGAAAGGTGTTGATAAATTGATTGACAGCGCTCTTCCTCACTCAGATTGTTCAAAACCTAAGAAATCTAAGAAGGTCAATGTTAACCTCGGAGGAAAGAAAATTCATTTGCTCACAGATAAACCGTCATGCCATGCCCCAGATCAAGCTGAAGGTAGTCGAGACGTTTATTGGAAGAAGGATAAAAGGCTCAGACAGACCCCCGATCTCCCCGATCTCGACGACAGATTTTTCGACGATGTCCCTACTGCTTGTGACATACCTGATGACGTTGGAGCCTTAGTTCAGTAACTTTCTCCTTCTTTTTTTTTTTTTTAATATATATATATATATATATTTTTTTTTTACATCCACCTTTCGTTTAAATTTTTATGTATACATATATATATCGGCAAATAACTTGTTTGAAAATCTTCTATTGTTACAGCTTCACCTGAATGATTATATTCAAGCCGAGGGCGAGCAACCTAGCGACCAATCGTCGGAGGGTTCAGAAGCTTCGGTTTCTGTTGATAGGCGACCTGGGAGCTCTTCTGCCCCATTGGAAGAGCGAAGTACCAATTTACCTCTGCTTACCATCAGGGAGCGTTCTCAACATGTTCTATTGGATGCAGTTTCGCAAGCTCCTGAAACTTCTGTTTATTGTGCTGACAACATAGTATCCAGCCTTCAACGAAAAGCGGCCATGTCTATGTGGCAAAGCTTGCGAGAGAAAATGGCGCGTACCCCTTTTGAGGATGTTCCGAAACTTGAGCCAGAAATTCGTAAGATTCTTAAGGGCATCTCGGACACTCGGGCAAACAACCAGGTGTCTCTGCAAGAATTTGTAGAAGGCTATTGTAAGAGAATGGAAGACTACAACCAGATGCAATCTTCAATTTCCACCCATTTAAACTCCAACAGTAGGGATTGTCAATTAGAAGAAAAGAAGAGTTATTTGGACCGATCCCTCCTAGAGGTTACAGAGGCGAAAACGGAGATAGAAGAGGCGAAAGCGAAGATAGAAGCTGCGAAGCTCGAGCTTGAGAGGCTTTCCACTTTTGTCTCCGCCCGGGAGCAAGTCTTGAGTCGCGGGACACTTGAAGTCTCGCGTGTACGCGAAGAGATTCGTGCCCTCGAATGTGCCCCCATTATTAACGAGGACGATGCTCGAGCCGTTGCTGCAGTTCGCGAGCTTCTAGAGAGCTCGCGCGCGGAGTTGAAAGAGTTTCAGTGGGCGCCTTGATTTGCGCATATATGTGCATATATATTTTTTTTATCTATCTTCTTCTAGATTTCTCTCGTGTAAAGGAATTTTATTTTTTTTTATGAACATTTGGCTTGTCTTCCTCATTTTGGAATAATACTTTTCCTTTGTTGCTTTGTTGAACTTTTTTTTTTGTTGCTTACGTATTTCCGAAATCAAGAGATCACTTGTTTGAACGTAGCTCGAATGGAATGAATGTATATTTTTTATTGCGTCGAAATCAAGAGATCACTTGTTTGAACGTAGCTCGAATGGAATGAATGTATATTTTTTTATTGCGCGCGACTGGACTTAAAGTATATATGTATTTTTTTTTTCTTTAAGTTGCCTACGTACCCTTAGATGGAAGGGATCAAGTCATAACGTAGTTCAAATTACAATATTTTTTTTTTACTTGGGCCGTTCACCTTTTAAGCTCGTGCGGGCCAGGAGCAACATGTAGTTTATACTCTTACGTTAAGGAGTGTTACATTTGTTTTTTTATGCATAAAATTTCTTAAGGAATTTGCCGTTGATTGGGCCAATCCTTAATCCATCTTGATCCACGATCTTGTATGCCCCATTTGTGTAGACTTCTTTGACAACATAGGGTCCGTCCCATTTAGGAGTGAACTTGCTCCCCGTGTGTCGAGTTGTGATGATGGGTCTTCGAACCGCGAGCACTAGATCACCAACTTGAAATGATCGGGGCTTCAAATTTTTGTTGAAAGCCTTGGTCATTCGCGCTTGGTAACATTCCAATGCTTGCTGAGCATCCAATCTTCTTTCATCGAGCGCTTCCAATTCTTCGAGGCGCAATCTTGCATTGTCTTCGGTAGTTAGCCCTTCTTGCACCGCCATTCTTAAGGAAGGGATTTCTCTTTCCAAAGGGAGCACAGCTTCAACCCCATAGACTAGGGAATAAGGTGTGACCCCTGTAGGAGTGCGGTGGGTAGTTCGGTAAGCCCATAATGCCTCACCAATCTTTTCCTGCCAGTCTCTTTTTGACTTGGAGACTACCTTTTTTAGCAAGTTGCACAATGTCTTGTTGAATGCTTCTGCCAATCCATTTGCCGGAGCATTGTACATGGATGACTTGCATTGCTTGAACTTGAATTTCTCACATAAGCTGTCCATTAGACTATTGGAGAATTGTCTTCCGTTATCGGTCACGATGCGGTGAGGGATGCCGTAACGGTAAATGATGTGGGTTCGGATGAAATTCACAACAGTTTCCTTCTTTGCCTCCTTTAACGCAATTGCTTCGGCCCACCTTGAAAAATAATCTGTCCCAGCGAGTATATAAGAATGTCCCGCTGAGGACTTAGGTGTTATTGGACCAACGAGATCGAGCCCCCAAGCTTCAAAGGGCCATGAAGCTATGGTTGGGTGAAGTGGTTCTGGCGGTTGATGTATGAAGTTGGCATGAAACTGACAAGCCTCACATTTCTTTGCGTACTCCATCGAGTCTTGAATCATCGTTGGCCAGTGATAACCCATTCTTTTTAACTGAAAATGAAGTTTCGGTCCCGATTGATGAGCACCACAGACTCCTGAGTGTGCTTCCTCTAATGCCTTTATCGATTCTTCTTTTCCTAGGCATCGAAGAAAAAGTCCGTCATAGGAGCGTCGATAAAGGGTTTCCTTGTAGTAGATGAATCGAGCACTTCTTCTTCGTATATCGGCCTTACGTCGGGACTCTGTGGGAAGTTTTCCATGTTGTAGATAATCTACAATCGGTTGTCGCCAATCTTCTTCCTCAATCACATAGACCGATATTACGTTTGCTTCTTGACTTTCAACTTCAGTTGGCGGTATAACCCATTTTTGACAAATCGGGACGTTCAATATTTCACTTTCTGATACAGTCAGGGCTGTGGCCAAGTTTGCTAATGCATCTGCCTTTGCATTTTCAGCTCTTGGAATATGCTCTATCGTCATACTATCAAAGCTTTCTAAGAGTCGTCTTGCATAATTAAAGTAGGGCATTAAATCTGGATGCTTCACCTCGTATTGGAGTGACAACTGATTAATTATCAGTTTTGAATCTCCATAAATCTCAATGTAGGTCACTCCAATTTCTATTGCTATTTGAAGACCCATAATGAGTGCTTGATATTCAGCCACATTATTCGAACATACCTCTTCAAATGTGAAGCTATACGGCAGCATGTGCTTTTCAGGGGTAATGAATACTATACCCGCTCCTGCGCCATATCTTCGAGCTGCACCGTCAAAATACATAATCCACGGGTCAACAATTTCAACGTAGAAGATTTCTTCGTCAGGCAGGTCGTCAGATAATTTCCAGTCTGACGGCACTGGATGATCTGCCAAGAAATCAGCCAAGGCTTGCCCCTTCACCGCCTTTTGTGGAATATAGACAATATCATACTGTTGTAGTAAAATTGCCCACTTTGCCAACCGACCGGAGATAATTAGTCTAGACAGAACATACTTGATTGGGTCAGCCTTAGCCACCAGATGCACTGTGAACGCCTGCATATAATGCCTCAACTTATCGATGGCGAAGAAGAGCGAGAGGCACATCTTCTCAATGGGTGAATAATTCAGCTCTGCCCCATTGAGAGTTCTACTTAAGTAGTAGAGGGCACATTCTTTACCCTTCTTGCTTTCTTGTGCAAGCAATGCCCCAAGCGACCTTTCTTGCGCAGTAATGTAGAGTATCAATGGCCTTCCTGCTACGGGTGCGCCCAAAACAGGAGGGTTAAGCAAATATTGCTTTATGTTGTCAAAGGCATTTTGACATGCTTCATCCCACTCAAAGGTCGTGTCTTTCCTCATCAGTCTCTGAAATGGTTGGCATCGGCCTGCTAGATTGGAGATGAACCTCCTGATATAAGCACGTCGTCCTTGGAGACTTCTTAGTTCATGCAAGTTTCGCGGCTCTGGCATTTTTTGAATGGCGTCGATCTTGGATTGATCAATCTCGATCCCTCGATGTTTTACGACGAAACCAAGGAATTTCCCCGAAGTTACGCCGAATGCACATTTGAGAGGATTCATCCTCAATTGGTACTTTCTCAAACGATCGAAAACCACTTTTAGATCTTTCAAGTGATCCTGTCGCTTTTTGGACTTGACTACAAGATCGTCGACGTAGCACTCGACATGTTTATGCAGCATATCGTCGAAGATCTTTTGCATGGCACGTTGATAAGTCGCGCCGGCGTTCTTTAATCCAAAGGGCATTACCTTGTAACAGTATATCCCTTTTGGAGTCCGGAACGCTGTCATTTCTTCATCTTTGAGGGCCATTCGAATCTGGTTGTATCCTGATGACCCATCCATGAAAGACAAAGCTTCATGCCCTGTGGTAGCATCGACCATTAGTTCAGTGATGGGCAATGGGAAGTCGTCTTTCGGACACGCACTATTCAGATCGCGAAAGTCAACGCATACCCGTAATTGTCCGTTTTTCTTTCTGACGGGGACAATGTTTGCTATCCATGTCGGGTAGTTTACTTCGCGAATGAACCCCGCTTCAATTAGCTTGTTGACTTCATTTTCAATTTGGGGAATGAGCTCTGGCCTGAAACGTCGTTGAGCTTGTTTGACTGGTCGATACCCATGTTCAATAGCGAGATGATGTACTGCGACTTTTGGATCAAGTCCCGGCATCTCTTTATACGACCAAGCAAAGACATCTTTATACGCAATGAGCAAACTCAAGTACTCACACTCCTCTTCATCGGAAAGTGATGCGCTTATAAAGGTTGGACGTGGTTCTTCCGTCGTACCCAGATTAACTTCTTTCAGTTCGTCAACTGTTGGTTGACTTCCATCTTCGAGTGGCAGTGGAGCCTCTTCAACATCCTCTTCAGATATCTCGGCTTCCATTTCTTCCTCGGCAGTAATATGATAACAAGAGGCTTCATCCCCATTCTCTGCATGTTTGCTTGCAGGGTTGGTGATGATGACATTACGTCGTTTAACCTTCAATGCACCATCTGTATTCACAGTGACAAAAGTTTTTCTTTTCATCCGTGAGGGGACGATACTGCGGATCTCTTCATCGCTTTTTGTTTCGCTAGACTCTTTATTGTTCAAAGTCTCTCGAGCCTCTTCGTGTAGGAGGCGATCGAAGATGGAAGTGGATGAAAGTTTCTTATCTCTCTTTGTGGTCACGCTTAATCTTTGCAACGCTGACGTTCGTGAGAGAGATTTATCGGGCAACGTATTTTCTTTCTCCTCTGTCGGCTTACTCAACCTTTGAAACGCTGACTTTCGTGAGAGAGGTTTAGCGGACACTGTGTTTTCCTTCTCATCTGTTGGCTTACTCAACCTTTGCAATGCTGATTGCCGTGAGAGAAGTTCAGCAGACGACATGATTTCTTTGTTATCTGCTGGCTTACTCAACCTTTGAAATGTTGATTGCCGTGAGAGAGGTTCAGCGGACGGCGTGCTTTCTTTTTTATCTGCCGACTTACTCAACCTTTGAAAGACGAAAGATCTGGTGGGTTTGGGTGTTGAGTGCGAACTGTGCTCTTCTGTCACAGCCGTTTTCAATCGCTGGAAGGCTGAAGCGCGCGTAGCTGGCGGCTTGATGCGCTTAAAGATAGAGATCCTTGGTTTGACAGTTTCCTCTTCTTTTGAATTGTTTGCCTCTTTGGTCGTTATGTTATTACTGTTAACCACTTTCTCTTTCCCTTTTCGGGTTATCCGGACTGGTTCAGGCGACTTATATCCAAGTCCCTTTCTTGATGCCGGTATAGGATATCCCTCTTTTAGGAGTTTCTTCTGTGTCGAAGAAAGCTCTGATCTGCCCTCGAGGATTTTCAGGCCCTTGAACTCAGTGTGAGTTGTAAAATCATATCCTGCCTTTGCTAGCAGTTTATATGCCTTGGGATCGTATCCTTCTTTCGTTCGTTTCTCAGGTAGGACCATCCCTTTTTGAGTCTCTTTGGACTTCGTGACCTCTTGTTTCGTTATCTTCGTAAGAGGGGTGACAAAGTTCTCTTTTAGGATCTTAATGTCACCGACTTTCAAACTTTTAGTACATTCTGCGAATGGTGATTCACCTTTCTTACGCCGGGACAAGGGAACGTAGCGCAGGACAGAAGGGTTCGAACTTTTCTCATCTTTCAAGGCCTTAGCCTTCGTAGGGCTGACAGATGTTTTACTTTCGCAAAACTTGGGAACATTTTCTTCTTTGATGGATTCTTTCCCTGCGCAAGTCTTCTGCTCCCCGCTGATCAAAGGGATTTCTTTTGGCATTATTTCTTCTATGTTGTTGTTATTTATATAAAACTTGGCATCCGCGAAATGAGACTCAGCCTCTGAAAATGGCTTAGTGTCTGCCTCAACCTTTTTTACGCCGTTCTGATAGAACTTGAAGCACTGATGCAAGGTGGAAGTTATTACCCCATTTCCATGAATCCAAGGGCGACCCAACAATATTTTATAGGTGGTCCTGGAGTCTATGACATGAAATAAGGTATGTGCTTCTAAGTCTCCGATGATGAGCTGTAGGCGAATCATGCCGATCGCTCGTTGTCCTCCCTGATTGAAACCCTGGATTACCAGCTTGCTACTTGATAGTTCTTCCATCAGGATGCCAATCTCCTTCATGAGTGATTTCGGCATTATGTTGACGGCCGATCCATCATCAATGAGGATTCGACCGACCCTCTGTTCTCGAATGTATCCCGAGACGAACAAAGGTCTATTGTGAGGTTTTGACCCCAACATCAAATCATCATCGGTGAAGCTTATGGACATGCAATCAGACGCACCTGCATGTGCTGTAGAGGTTGACGGTTCTGAAACATTAGAGTCCTTCAATGTGTTGACGTGAGCAGTTTTGTCCATTTGAGGCAAATCTACTAAATTGGGGGAAGGTGTATTGTCCAGCTTTATTGCCAACTCCGTTGAACTTGGAGTGGCGCTGTCATCCTCAATTGCCACAACGACATGGCACGTAGCAATTTCAATTATTTCTTCCGTCTTCTCATTAAGGAATCCCTTGGGGAAAAACTCCCGTAGGGTCATAGGCTGCTGGGGTCGAGGGAGGTCTTTGTTTTCCTCCACGACAAATTTTGGCTTTCTCGTACTCTTTCTTCCTTTTCTCTTTGGAAGTTTACTTTTTCGCCTATACTCTCGAAGTAGGCGGGCTTCTTTCTGAACAGGTCTCTGTCGCCGCATTTTCCGACGAGTTACGACGGTCCATCCTTCATCCTCATCTCCAACGGGTTCGGGCTCCACCCGCGAAGTCTCCTGTAGGATTTCATGTTCGTATCGAACGATTACAGGTTCGCAAGTCCCGAACTGGATCAAACTTTCCTCTTGCTTCTTAGGAGAGACAGGAGATAATTGAACGCCGGAGTTCAATGTTACAGCGGCGTGATTTGCTTGAGCTATTTCGTCGAGATCTAGCTCAATCTTATTTTCACTAGCTAACTTCATGATTAGCTCTTTCAGGACGAAGCATTTGCCTACAGGATGCCTGACGACCCGGTGGTATTTGCAGTAGTTAGGATCATTTACCTTTCCTAACTCCTCCGGTCGTTTGCATTCTGGCAGTTGGATGAGTTGCGTTTCCAGCAACTGCTCTAACATATCGGGAATGTCCGAGTCTGGAAACGGGTAGATCTTTTCTTGTCTTTCTTTCAGCGTAAGGCGACGTCTTTCGCCTTTGTCATTTCTTACTTCTGTTTTGTTTTCCTTTGCTTTGGAGGAAAACCTTAAGGGGACCGTGTTGACGACCATGGATTCTTTCACGACATTCTTCGTGATCTTCCCAACGCTTTTCATTTCCGTCTTTGTTTTCTTTACATCGGGGATTAAGAGGTCTTTGTTTCCTCTATTGGCAATACTCAACTCCATATCGTGGGCGCGAGTTGCCAGCTCCTCGAATGTTTGGGGTTTTATCCCTTGCAGGATGTAGTGAAGTCCCCAATGCATGCCGCCGATGCACATCTCGACAGCGGACACTTCCGTGAGTCGGTCCTTGCAATCAAGACTCAACGATCTCCAACGGTTAATGAAGTCGACGACAGGCTCGCCCATTCTTTGGCTAGCATGCGAGAGTTCTGACATGCTGACTGTTCGCCTCGTGCTGTAGAAGCGATTCAGGAAGTCTCTTTCAAACTGCTCCCAACTGTCGATCGTCTCGGGTTCCAAGTCGGTGTACCAGTCAAAGGCGTTTCCTTTCAAGGTTCGGACGAATTGCCTAACCAGCAAGTCTCCGCGAGTTCCAGCATTCTCGCATGTTTCGACGAAGTGGGCAATGTGTTGTTTAGGATTGCCCTTCCCATCGAATTGTTGAAACTTTGGCGGCTGATACCCAATGGGCATTCTTAAGCTGTCAATCCTCTTGGAATACGGTTTGGTATACAAGAGGGTGCTTTGGGCTGGTCTGCCGTACTGGACTCGGATGGTGTTGGTAATCATGTCCTGCAGTTGTTGGACAGACAAGGAGGCGACTGACGTCGAGTGTTGCGCTTGGTCTTCCTGGATGACCATTTTTTCTTTGTCATTCTTTCTGGCCGCAGGAGTTAGGCTTGACTCCGCGACCTCACGGCTCTGCATCTGACTCCTCAGTTGGGCAATCTCGAAGTCTTTGTCCTCGACTGCTTTCATCAGGAAGCTGATTTTCTTTTCCATCTCAGTCATCGCTTCGTCGTTAGTACGCGCATCCGCCATCATTACAGATACGCTGGAGTCAGACACCTTCTCCGGCTGATCAGAGGAGGGAACAACCTCATCGAACAGAGGATTATCCTTGATGATTATCCCAACCCGCTCGGACTCCGTCAGTCGTTTGTATATTTTGCGCACGATGGCAGGAGTGTGTTCGCCCGTCTGCGAGACTTCTTTGATGACGCGGCTGCGGGTGGTAGGTCCCCTGTAAGGGCTGTTGGAACTGACAGCCTGGAACGTTGTCTTCTTTGATGCCATTGTTAATTTTTGTTGAGAGAGAGAGATGAAAGGTAGAGAGGTCCCACTGGGCGTGTCAATCTGTTCACACGAGAATTCGAACGACGAATGGAAATTCGACACGTGTAAATGAATTTGAATTTGTGTTGTTGTATTGTATTTATCAGTGCGTAGTGGATTACAATCTCTAATATTTGATCCTCTGATTCTCTCTCTTAAATGTTACGTACTCGAGGGCTTCGTAGCTTGTTCTCGAGGTTGAATCTTCAGCTTCGCGTAGCGGTGAAGTCTTCAGGTGTTTGAATTTGGAGTGACGTTCAGTCTTCAGGATTTCAAAGAGTCTTTCGTTGTTTGGGAATTCTCTCTGAGTTCTTAGGAGAAGAAATTTTCTGAACCTTAGAAATGAAAATGAACTCTCTATTTATAGAGTTTTCATGGGCCTGGATCCAATGGGCTTGGGCTTTGGGCCCAATGGGTTTGGGTTTGGACCCAATGGGTTTGGGTTTGGACCCAATGGGTTTGGGTCTGGACCCAATGGGCTTGGGTTTGGACCCAATGGGCCTTTGGGCTTTGGGCCAAATTGTCATTTAATCTTTCTGGCCCAATTCGACTTTGAGCCCAATTGCAGTTTGGCCGACTTTGCTCGGTCAAGTCTATCTGATCCCCGGTCGTGATGGAGACACGTGGCGACGACTGATTGGCCGAAATTTCTCGGTCAACACATCTATCAAGAGAAAAAGATGTCAAAGAAAAGTCTTATCCAATTAAATACAATATAGATAAATCATAGTTACAAAATAATTTAGATTTCGAACACCACGAAATAGCATTGAAGATGATATCGTTCCAAAGCTGAGAAAAAGTCTTCGAACTTATCATTGAAAATTCGGTTGTTACGTTTCAACTAATAGTTCTATAAAATGACATCAAATATGTTGCTCCAAAGGATGTTTGTGGCAGATGTATGAGATATGTCAAAACCTTGAGATAAAAAAGTATCGAAATTTGCTTTGTCTTAACGCGGACAATCTTGATTCATTAAATAAGATGTGGACCAAAATTTCTAGGCGAAAAAATATTATTGATTATAAAAATGGCCACATTAAACCTATTCATGAGACCACCACGTATGTTTCATTAATAAGATTTGATGTATATTGTGATTCTCTAGGGTTAGTGGGTTTATGTATTATTCTCAATATATTAATTATGTGAAGGTTTGTGTTGAACTAATTCCACTTTATTATGATGGGAACTAATTATTCATATTATCTTATGCCACAAAGCTGTTGCTTATAATTTTTTTGGAAAATTTAAAAAAAAAATAGGTGAAATACCTTGGGACCTAAGATTTTGAACTTTCTAACAGAGTTTTTTTTTTTTTTTTTTTACAAAACTAACACTTTTGGTCATTATTGAGATTTTAATTTAGATTCTATTTGATTTTTCAAATTTCAAAAGTTATTGTCGCTGAGGTTAGAATTTGATTTTTAATTGGTGTTTGAAATTTGAAATTAATTTCTAAATTAGTGAATCCAAAAGAGTAAATAGTGTATGCAGAAAATTGAAAAAGTAGAAAAACCACCCTAAAATGATAGAGGTGATTAAAATTGCAAAAACCTTCCATATTTACTAAACAGCTTGCAAATGATTATAATTTCATCTTTTCAATTTTCTATACCCCTAGAAGTAATTGGTTAGTAACATATATAAAATGATTAAAATATATTTAAAAAGACGTCCTATAAAAAAAAACTTAAAATTATTGTAGAATAAAATTTGGCTGTTAGCTATTATATGGACAAAAAATGTTGAGAGAAAATGCAATTAAAGGGAGAGATGTGACCAAAATTCATCCATAAATGTTGGTTGGGTGAAATTGTGAGAGGGTGTATGCCACACCATTTTTTTTTTTTTTTTTTAATTGAGCCACTAACTTAAGAGTTAGGTGGAATGAATTATCCACGAATTAATATAACTCACCGTAAATAAACTAACTATATTGACTTTAATAGTAATTCACGTCAAACCGAAACTAACTTAATTGACATAAAGTTGTGTCACATGATTATGAGGTCATGAGTTCAATCTCGCATTAATTAAAATATTTTTTTTAAAAAAATAATAATAATTTACCACTATTATAGTTTAAATTATTACCGACTATAATAATTCATCCGGCCTTTAGAGATAAAAAAAAAAATGTCAGGTCAAAGGATTGACATAAAAAAAAAAAAAGATGAAAATAAAAAAGGCTAAAGATAACGAAAATAGGGAAAGCAAATATAGGGTTTCTATGGACCAGCTTTGTTCACGGAAACCACTGTAAATAAATTAAATGAATAGCGTATAATTACAACTTACCATTTTTTTTTCAACAAATGTGGGATGAAAATTTGTACTTCCCACTTAAAAAACACTATTACATATCAATTACTACGGGAGAATTGTACGACTGACCCCCTATTTTGGCCCATTTGTCAAAATGACCCGGATCTGAAAAAAAGGGCAAACTGACCTTTTGCTTGCGTCAGCTAAGCGAGTATGAAACTTCTCGCTAGGGACATTTGACTTCATTTATCCATGAAAATCCCAATATTGTCTTTTCTGCCATTGTTTCAATTCAAAACCCCCTGATAAACCGCCTGAAAGACTTTCCGTATTTCCCATTCGAAAGAATTCGTATTTCCCATTCCCCTCTCCCCTCGTTCCGGCGATTCTCCGATTCTCCATTCAATCTCAGGTTTGCGATTCTCCGAGTTTCGATTCAATCTCAGAGTTCAATCTCACAGCTTGGAATCTTCTATTATCGAGTATCTTCTACCTATATCTGGTAATTTCAAAATTTATTGATTGCATTGAGTATTTTTTTCACTTCATTCAGTCTGAACTCTCTGTTTTTCCATTCTCCGAGTTCCATTGAGGCGACTGCACCTCCATCACATTCCACCAGTGATTTTTCCATTCTCTGTTTTTCCATTCTACGGTTTATTTTTTCGTTGGCCCGTTGATTTTGTCTGTTATATATATATATATAAGTTCACCCCTTTCTGAAAGGGTGGAGGCTTATTCAGATTTTGTGCATTTCAGATGATTTTTGTTCAATGTAGTCACGACAGGAGTTCGTTTTGGTCTAAACAAGATATTGGTAGGTTTAGTAACTAGAGCGATTTAATACCCAGAGCGATTTAGGGCGTGAAGGATTCGGTAACTAGAGCGATTTAATGGCAAACCGAGAGCGAGTATTGTGACACGTTGAGCGACTATGCACTAACAACTAGCGAGTAATTTATACCGAGAGCTACCATTTTTTAGCGAGACCGATTTTCCGAATAACCTAGAGCGAGTATTGTTTTGCGAGAGCGATCTATTGTAGCTAGAGCGAGTAGTGTATTCCGAGAGCGAAATGGCTTAGTAGCTAGAGCGAGTAGTGTATTCCGAGAGCGGAAATGTGTAGTAGCTAGAGCTAGTACTATTTAGCGAGAGCGATATTGTGTAGTAGCTAGCGCGAGTACTGTTTAGCGAGAGCGATATTGTGTAGTAGCTAGCGCGAGTACTGTATAGCGAGAGCGATATTGTGTAGTAGCGAGAGCGAGTACTGTTTAGCGAGAGCGATATTGTGTAGTAGCTAGAGCGAGTATTGTTTTGCCAGAGCGATATTTTGTATTTCACAGCGATTTGAACGTTGAATTAATTATTTTACACATGTGTTCTCTCTGGACGTAGAATTGAGTAAAATGGCACATGTTCTGAAGATTAGCGAAGATGATCGATTCCCAGGACAAGTGACAAGTTTATCACACATTTCAGCCGCAAACAAAGTAATCAAGAAGAAGCTCTCTACGGAACAAATTAAATTGTTTAGGACCACTGTCTTCGGTCGGCTGGTGGACGTTGATTTGGTTTTCAACAGTCCCGTTGTTCATTATATTTTGTTGAGGGAGGTCAGTGATCACAGACCAGATGTCATGTCTTTCAATCTTAATGGCAAGATTGTCACATTTTCAAAGAATGAGTTCCTGTTAATGTGCGGACTCTGGCCCCCTCATGATTCAGTTGAGAAGGGGGAGTTGTCTACACGGTTGCGTAACAAGTACTTCAATCATTTGAGGAAGAAGGATACATGCCTTCTTAAAGATTTTGAAGAAACTTATAAGAATGTTGCATTCGAAAGTGACGAGGATGCGGTGAAACTTACCCTTGTATATTTTGCTGAGATGTCCTTGATGGGGAAGGAGAAAAGTAAGGGAATTGTTGACCTTACCCTATTAGATGCAGTTGATAATTTAGAATACTTTAATTCTATTGACTGGGGAACAATAGTATGGGACCAGACATTGTCAAGTCTTAAGAAAGCTATGTCAGACAAGGTAGAAAAGTTTAAAGAGAAAGTAGCACATAAGGCGAGCTATGTGACGAAGTATAGCCTCACAGGGCTACCCCATGCCTTTCAGGTAATGTAGATTCTGTAATTGATCTATTTGCACGTTATTTTTACAGTGGTGATAATATGTTGTTCACAGGTTTGGGCTTACGAGACAGTATCTACTATGGAAGGAAAGATTACTGTTAGAACGAACGGGGATGCAATTCCTCGTATGCTTCGATGGTCGTGCATCCACTCATTGTCGGCCAAGCGCTTGGAAGAAGATGTCTTCAAATCTCCTAAGGTTAAAATATTAATAGGCAATTTGATAACATAGTTGTGTAATAGTAATAGTAATACTAATTATGTTTGTATTGTAGACTGTTGTGACCCAAGACCTACACATGTCTGAGGCAGAGCGGGATTTTATGGATACAGAGTTGTCCCGCAGGGCTATTTTTGTACCAACACCTGTGAATCCACCACCACATCTATATCAGCCGGTCGGTGCCACCCTACCTTCAGAACCAAGTACCGGAACATTGGTTGTAGAAACATCAGAAATGGTATTTGGTGACCACCGGGGTTAGATGGAGGAATCGAGCTTAGAAACAGCGGAACTGGTAGGCGTTGAGAACCAAAGTGGGAGGGAGAATGTTGTAGTAACACCTGAACGGGTAGGGGATGAAAACCGAGTCACTTTAGAAGCAACTGAATCGGTGATACCCAATATTCAAAGTCCACGAACCCCACTTGCTGACGACCGACGTGGGATGGAGGAAGTGAGGTTGGAATTGCATTCATTAAGGATGCGTGTTGAAGGGATTGAGGAGCAAATCAAAGACATGAAGAATGACATGAACAAGAAAATGGATACGGTCATTCAAATGCTTAGTCGGTTCTGTAAGGTGTGTGTTTTGAGGGTTTTGTAAGGTGTTTGCTTAGACTTCTTTATTACACAGATTATTTTCCTCTAACTATTTTCTCATTGTCTAGGCAACAAACGTAGTAGTAGATGATGTTGCTGAAGCTGGGGAAAAGAATGAACACGAGGACAATATTGGATTTGATGAAGGACGGTCCAGTCCAACAACCTCGAGGACAATAGAAATTGGTCGTGACATTGGGGACGTTCATCACCAGGTTCAATTACAGACTGTGGATCGTTTATCTGATTGTGAAACTTCACAAACATTATTTAATGACCCGCCGGTTGAAGATGATGGTCAAAAGTTGATTTGCACCACCTTGTCAAAGGTGGATGAGTCTGCTACCTTGGTTGTAGAAGAGCTTCGCAATGTTGAAGCACAAACAACCGATGCATCTCCATCATTTGTGCCTGGTGTTTTGAATGTGGAACCTGAGTTGGGTACAGAAGTAACAAAAACTGCTCCTGGTGCAGTTGTTGTTGATGAATCTTGCAACAGTCGTGAAGGTGATATGGTTGCACCTGCACGTGAACGGAGTCACGATGATGATTTTGTAGCTATTATCGGTGAGTCTTGCAGCAATGAGTGCGGTGAGACGGTTGAGGAGGATGTAACAGAAACTGTTATCGCTAAGCAGTTGGCCATCTTCAATGAAAAGCGAATGCAATACAAAGCGATTTCGTCATCCGACTCTCAGGTATTTAGTATTTCCTACATTGACTTTGTATACATAATCAATTACACTAACAGTAACCATTTGCAGTCTGGCCCTAAGGAGGTTGATGTTGATAAATTTACCATGGACGTTGATGTTGTAGACCAAACAGATCACATTGATGACAAGGTAATCTTTTGTTTGTTCGTAACAACGGAATGACCATGTACATAAGAAATAACATGATATTTTTGGGATGCAGGAGGCGGCCTTGGTACGTCGCCTTAGTAAAAGGTCGAAGAAGGACGTCAACAAATATACCCTAGAGGAGAATAAAAAACGTAAAGCAGTAGTAGTGATTTCGAAGGAAGAAACACACCCTGAAAAGAAGAAGAGGAGACAAAATATTAGTATAGCCCCGGGTGAGTTTGTGGTACCAGACTTTATAACTTCGCACGTCACAGTGTATAATCTAATGTTTCCGATACCGGAAAATGTTTCCACCGTTTATAAGGGATGGATGAAGTCAAGGAAAAAAAATAAACACGAACGTAATGTTTTATTTTGGAGTAGAGGCAAGGCGTATTTCCGAAAGTTCGAAATGAATGCATATGTTGAAGGTGATGTAAGTACCCTGTGACTTGAATTCAGGTATGTGTCACATTTTTTCAGTTTTTGTCTATCTAAATGTTTCTTACTTAATATTAGGAAATGGACATTCTAATGATGTTCGTGCGTCGCAAGCTTGCTTCACGTCCAGATTTATGTCCTGTTAAATTTACATCTGTCAACACTTCGTTTATGGTATGCAATAATTTTTCTCGTACGAATTTTTAATGACGCCTCGTTAGCGCACTGTTATTCTCAGTTCTAACAAATTCTATGCGTAGGATTTTTTAATGGCGCCACACGGTCCCGCTAAAGCCGCCAGGTCAAAAGACGAGGCCGCAATTAATTCTTGGTGGGCAGGGACCGATCAATCTTTCATGGACTACGTATTGGGAGACCATGAAGACTGTTCCACACCTTGGTCTGACCTCACATTCGTTTTTGGCCCAATCAATGTTCATGAACACTGGATGCTCGCGTGCATTGACTTAAAGAAACAGGTAATAAATGTATACGATTCACTTCCATGGCATGTCCCCGCACTGGAGTTTAAAGTACGTACGCATCCGTTGTCCATCGGGTTACCATCACTGTTGCATGCATGTAAAATGTACGAAGAACAGGGAAGGGTGAAAAAACTTATTTGGCCAGTACGTAGGGTTGATGTTGGAACTCCTCAGAAGGGTAGCAAAGATTGTGGTTATTTCTGTGCAAAATTTTTTGAGTCTGTAGCGACCGCTAGTGAGTTTGACGACATTGTTCAAACAAACATGCCGTTATTCAAAAACCAATATGCTGTTCAACTTTGGGCAGACAAATTTTTTTGGTAATATTAATATGAACCTTTTTTTATTTAGTATTCTGCTTAATGAAAAAAAATGAATACCGTACATTATAAAACATTTCTTCTCATACCGGAAGTACTAGGGTCATGATCGAACCTACTTGCCGACAGTGGGGCATTACATCTCTGTCTATTGTGTCCGGTATTCCCACAACGACCACATCTACGTGTTCGACGTGGTCGTTCACCAGCAGAATGAATACGTTGAACTCTGCGGCGACCAATTCGAATTACGGTCTTCGGAGGTAGGATATGAACAGGAATGTAGCCTGGGGGTTTCTTCCATTCAGATACATGTCCAATCGGACATATTGGTTCTGCGTATGCGGATACGAGAGATTCCACGGTATATAGGTTGCTGCATAGTGTTTGGGGTTCTTTGTGTCTGAACCTCGCAGTCATTATAGCATGACTACAAGGAATTTCCATGGAATCGAAAAACTTACAAGTGCACGTACGATTTTCAATGTCCACAATACCTCCGAAATTTGCGTCTTGAACGTTGAATCTCCACTGATTAATTGGTTCTATTTGGCATCGTCTCCCCATGTCTGAAGCTTTGGCTAATATAGAACGAGCGTAATCTGATAATGTGGTTGTGCGTGCCACCCATTGCTCACGCCTAACCCTAAACCATTTTTGAATGAACGATCGAACGAAATCTAGCAGAGCGGTAACTGGCAAATACCTTGCTTCCCTTGTTAATGCATTCAGACACTCCGCACTGTTACTGGTCATATTGTCATATCGTTTGTCTATCTGACGACATCTAGCCCATCTCTCTATGCCAGCGGCTTCAAGATAGGATGCAACCAAGCCATTACGGAATAGACGTATCTGATCCCAATAAACTAGAAATTCGGACTCACGATACGCTCTAGAAGCCTTCTTAAACAACTCCACAATTGCCGAGTTTTTAAAAAGTCTTTCTAGATTTCCTTTGATATGGTATGTACAGAGTGCATGGAATGCGTTCGGAAATACCTCTTCAACTGCATTCGCTATGGTGGCATGACGATCTGACAAAATAACTAAATTTCCATTTTCTCCTATACAAGTCTTCAAATTGTTCATGAACCATTTCCACGAACGGTCGTTCTCATTATCAACAACTGCAAAAGCTAATGGATAACACTGGTTGTTGCCATCCATTGCAACACCTAAGAGCATACAACCCTTGTATTATCCTTTTAAATGTGCACCATCGACAATCACCACTGGGCGAATGCTACTCAAGTATCCCCTTACACAAGGTCCTAGTGCCATGAAGACGTATTTGAAGTGAATTGAATCTTCCAACTCAATCTCAAAAACAGTTCCAGGATTTTCAAGTTTTAGGGCTTCCCCATACGCATGTAATATGTCATACGATTCTTCAGGAGATCCCCTCACAAGGCTCTGTGCTATTTCTTTCGCCATCCACGCCTTGTCGTAGCTTATATTCACCCCAAAGTCTTTTTGCATATCCTCAATAATTGTTTTAGGGGTATACACACGTCCTATTCCTGCAAATTTTCCTTTTATTAACTCACCAACGACCCTGGCAGTTGCTTGTCTGTGGTCTTGATTGAGAGAGTCTATTGAACACGTATGTGTACCAACATACTTTGATATACGAAACAGATCGCAACCATCCATCTTCATACCTCGTAGTCTCCAAGCGCACTCTAAATCGATACAACCTAATGTGTACAATATAGTAGTAGACTTCTTAACTCGAAATTCAAAATTATGCTTCATTGCGTACACATGCATCCTCGTTTTTAAATCTATCTTTGAAAAGAATATTTGTCCTTCGTGAACATCCAAATCAGAACCTGCATGATTTTGAACAATTAATTCATTACAAACTCTACCACTTGGTGGAGTCTGCTCATGTTGTTCAGAACCAGCTTCATCTTCGACCGATTCATCATCACTACAGTACTGTTCATCATTTTCTTCGTTGCTTGTCTCATCCTCTTCATCGTCATCCGGTTCATACATCTCATCTTCACTGTCAGTTGTCACATCTTCGACCGCATCAGCAGGTGTATATTCCTCATCATCTTCATCAGCTGTATCGAACCAATCTCCATTTAACCATCCTTCATTTTGTCCTTCATTTTCGTCATCATCTTCATCGTCATATTCCTCATCAGCTTCATCTGTTGGGTCCCGATGTTGTGCCAAATTCATATCAAGTGTATCGTTATTATTAAAACTATCTTCTACATGCTTCGGTTCCTTTGTTATAAAAATCTGAAACTGGTCAACATTAGGTTCTTGCATAAAAAACCAAACATCATAATCAGTATTCAACATGAATGGCGGTGAGGCTAAAGCCAACTGGTAGGAAACCCTCATTACTATGTTGTAATCTTCGTGGCTGATATTGGAAACCTGATAAATTCTTTGGCATAGTTCTTCATAATTGATAGTAGAAGGGACATAAATACCTTTTAGTATACCACGTTCGTAACAATTATTTTCCTCATCCCACAGACCATCGTATCGAATAAACAATTTCTTCATGGCCATCTTCCTCGATCCTCAATGAACAAGCGACATAAATGATAGTAGAAGGGACATAAATACCTTCGTTGAACAATTTATCACTGTGTATGTATCTCGTTATCTCTCATCCACATAATATTATACTATTTTTCACAAGATCAATTGATTTGAAAGGAGGGTGGCGGTACTTCGTCTAGCCTTTAATTCTTTCTGAAGGTGGGTAAGCAACATCAATTGATTTGAAAGAGCGAGTTTCATTCTAATTTTGTTTCTCGCTCTAGCTACAGGTACCTCGACCATATTGAACGAGTAAACTTTTCCATTCTAATTTTGTTTCTCGCTCTAGCTACAGGTACCTCGCTCTAGCTACAGGTACCTCCACCATATTGAACGAGTAAACTTTTCCGTTCTAATTTTGTTTCTCGCTCTAGCTACAGGTACCTCCACCATATTGAACGAGTAAACTTTTCCATTCTAATTTTGTTTCTCGCTCTAGCTACAGGTACCTCCACCATATTGAACGAGTAAACTTTTCCGTTCTAATTTTGTTTCTCGCTCTAGCTACAGGTACCTCCACCATATTAAACGAGTAAACTTTTCCATTCTAATTTTGTTTCTCGCTCTAGCTACAGGTACCTCCACCATATTAAACGAGTAAACTTTTCCATTCTAATTTTGTTTCTCGCTCTAGCTACAGGTACCTCCACCATATTGAACGATTTCATATCTCGCTCTAGCTACGTCTTTGGTCGCTCTCGTAACCATCATACTCCAACGCTCCGTTTTTGTTCAATTCAATTTTGATTATAACGATGCGTACAGAAGGTGGGAAAAAATCTTTGTAATCATTGCACACGCTGTGTAGGAATAAATGAGATTTCAAATATTTCAATTTTTATTAAGTGCATCGCTCTAGCTAGAACGATCCGTACAAAATTAATTGATTCCAACGCTCGGTATTAATGGAATACAATCTCATGGAAGGATTCTGATGACAGTGTCATCATCATTGAACTCGTTCTGGTGGCGCTCGCTCGAACGATTGGACGATGTTAATTGATGGAACTCGTTCTGGTGGCGCTCGCTCGAACGATTCAACGATATTAATTGTAATCTAATATTAAAACAACTTTTTCCCCAACGGCACTTGCATACGAAACGACACATTCTTTACAATATAAACTATCTATATAAATATGAACCATTACTCCTTTCAACTCAAACGTCTTTAAACCTTCCACATTCTTTCTTCAGACCTTCCAAATTCTCTCTTCAGACCTTCCAAATTATTTACCAATATGTGTTCAGACGACTCATTCGAAGACATCTTCGGACGGGATAATGGTCCGAATGACGTGAACACTGATAGCGAATCAGAAGAAGATCCATTTTACTCCTCACCGCCGAAGTCCCGCGGAACTTCATCTGATAGCGAACCGAAAGAAGATCCATCTTACCACAGCAGACCTGCATCATCTCAGTCCTCCGCTCTTTCACCACCAAATCCACGCGGGGCTTCACCTAACGAGCGGGAGACCTCTCCTATTGAAGAACGTGAGGTTTCCAGCCCAAGTGTGAACCAACCTCATCCGCCGTCCCCGCCTACCATGCTCTCTCGTGCTATGGAGGTTGAAGTAAACAAACCTTCACCGCCGCAGGAAACGTTAAAAAGAGCTGGACCAAGCGTAGCAGAGAACATTGGAAAGAAAAGGAAGCCTGCTCCATTTGTCATCATCGATGACAGTGAATCAGAGTAGTAGGGAGGATGCTTCATTGTTGAAGTTTTATTTTTTCCGTTTTTTTTTTTTTTTTATGTTTTTATATAATATGCTATTTTAAATTACTCGCTCTCGTTTTCATCATTTGCATCATTTGCCATGAAAATGAGTAATAGATAGATACTAGCTCTCATTTAAATTAGAATATTACTTAAAAACATAAAAAAAAAAAAGGATTAACTTTATTAACGAGTAACTAGAATAACTAGAGCGATCGGGTATCTAGCGAGAGCGATCGAGTATCTAAAAACTAGAGCGAGTAAGTGTGTAAGAAACTAAAGCGAGTAAGTGTATAAGAAACTTCAGCGAGTAAATCGGGTATCTAGCGAGAGCGATTGAGTATCTAAAAACTAGAGCGAGTAAATCGGGTATCTAGCGAGAGCGATCGAGTATCTAAAAACTAGAGCGAGTAAATGTATAAGAAACTTGAGCGAGTAAATCGGGTATCTAGCGAGAGAGATCGAGTATATAAAAACTAGAGCGAGTAAATGTATAAGAAACTAGAGCGAGTAAGTCTATTTTGCTTTGGCAATCCAAGAGCGATCGGGTATCCAAAATTAGAGCGACCGCCAATTTTTTTTAAAAGCGACCGCCATTTCTTATTTATTTTTTCCTCTCGCTATGTTGCGGGTTGCCTAGAAAAATTAAAAAGGTGAGGGTACTATTGGAACAAAAATCCCCCCAAATTATCTCTGTATTCCTCGGGAACCTCACCTGACGCAAGCAAAAGGTCAGTTTGCCCTTTTTTTCAGATCCGGGTCATTTTGACAAATGGGCCAAAATAGGGGGTCAGTCGTACAATTCTCCCAATTACTACCAGCCTAGTTAATGGTTGATTTTTTTTGGACAGATTGATCGTGGGAGAAGATAAAAGTTATGGAGGGATAAAAGGAGAATTATGAAAGTTAGTTGGAAGATGCACCAGATTGTTTGGGAATCCAATTTCAAAATCTACTCTCTATCAGATTTTAAAAAAGCAAACAATTAAAAAGTGATTTGATTTAAATTAATATAAAATCACGTTTATCAAACAAAAAAACGGTTAAAATTATTTAAAAATAACTTTAATCACCTTCTAACGCAACCCCAAACCAGGCCTAAACCCCAAACCAGGCCTAAACCTTGTAATTTAGGGTTGGTTCGGATGACTACTAAAAAAAAGTATTTTTGAAGAATGCATTTTTTTTTTAAAACAATTTTTTTTAAAGAAATGTTTATAATTAAAATACCCATATATTTGGTTACATTTTCTAAAAAAATATTTTTATCCACAAATTTATTTGGTTTGCACTACACTAAGGGTCCGTTTGGGATTGCGGTGGAAACATAAAAAATCAATTTTAACAAAATCTTAACCGTTTTTGTTGTTTGGTAAAACAGTTTTTTTTAAAATTGATATAAAATTACTTTCTAAATTCCTTCTAAATTCTTTGATTTTGAGAATCTCTAAATAGTAGCTTTAGCTTTTAGGTTAATCTGGCGTCTTTCCTATTAAAATACTGACTATTTATATCCTTCCACATCCTTTATCCTTCCACCACGTCCTTCTTTTTTTCACGCAACTAATTTCTACTCTGTTGGACACCAGTTGAGTTTTATATGAACAAGTCAATTACATAAAAACATCAAGATTATTTCTCAGTTTTCTTTTTTTTCTAGTCATGATTTTCTTCTTAATTTGGATCGAAACGTAGAAACAGAAGAAGAAAAAAAAAAAATGGTCACTCAAAATTTGTTTTAGATACATGTGACAATTGTTTTTCCTAACATTTTATCATATAAATCTGAACAAATATCAAAATATTATTTCTAATTTAAACTATAAAAATTATAAATAATTAAATTATAATCATTCATATATTAAATATTAACATATAAATAATTATTCTCTAAAAATATATATAAATAACTAATATAATTAATTAAAATAGTATGTCTATTTTGGTATTTATTCTCAAGCCATACCAATTTTGTTTGAATTTACCAAACGCTTTCACGTGCTTTTAAATTGAAATTTACCAAACACTAATCAGCTTCATATGACAGCTGATTTTTCTAAAAGCAAAGCTGAAAGCAATTATTTTAAAAGCTACCGCAATCCCAAACTGAGCCTAAAATGTTTCCCCTAATGTCAAATTACTATAAGACAACTATTAATAAATAATATGAATTAATAAATTTAAATTTGTCTTAAAAACTATGACTTGATGGAACTAGAGGATCCCGACACAACCAGAAGCGCAGCGGAAGAAGCCTTAAACTGACTGAGGATCTTCAGCAATCAATAAGCAACAAAAAAGAAGTGAGAAACAATACTAACACTTAGCATTTTTTTCAACGTCGAGTCCAACCGGTAAATTCATTACCACCGGTAAACCGACCGGTAAAGTCAACCGAGGAAGTTGACCGGTAAAGAATAACTTAACCAAGTGATACCGATAAACCGGTGCCCATATGTTGCGACCGGTAAACCGACCGGTTCAACCCCATCGGTAAACACTGGACCGATATACCGAGGAAAAATTAACGCTTGATCTTTACCGATATACCAGTTTTGGTCTAAACCGATAAACCAGACCGGTAACACTTACCGACCGGTTTCCTCGATGTAGAATTTACCGATACCAGACTGGTAAATCTCGACCGGGGAAACAAACTCCAAACACTTAAGAAATAATGTTTAGGTAGCTCCACCGGTAAATTTCCTATAGGTAAAACCAACCGATAAATTTATCAGAGAGCTACAAAGGGCAAAATTACCTGGTTTTGACGTTTGTCTTCTCGTCTACCTCAGGACCTCTACGGCCCCTCGAACTCTACCTCTCCTCCGGTCACGAACACAACACGAACAGTCGAGAACCACCCTTAGAGTAGTCCCAACTATTCTCGGGCTTAATAACGGAGTTGTGGGACTCTTTGAACTAAGGGGGTTTGTTGAGAAGGTGGAGGAAGAAGAAGAAGCTTTTGGTTTGAGTTTGGAATTGAGCTAGTATGAACTTGATGAACAATTCATCAAGAACATGAAGAACACAATTCAACAAAACTCTTGAATTTCAACAACTTGAAATCCAAAATCAAGGGAAGAAGTATAAACCCCTTTATCTCTTCTTCAATCTTTCCAAAAGACTAACCTTGAAAAATAACCACCAAAGCTTCTACCAATTCATCTTAAAGCTTTAACCAAGGAGAATTTTTTCAAAAGTTCAAACTAGGAGAGAGCAAGAGAGAAGCTTAAGAGAGAGGTCAAGAGAGGAGACCCAAAAGAAGAGAGTCAAATTGGATTGACTCCTAATCTCCAAACTTGGAGAGTAAGAAAATGAAGTGGAATCCACATGGTGTCCATGCAAAATGCATGGACCCATTGTGGTTTAAAAATAATAATAATAATAATTATTATTTATTAAAATTAATAATAATTAAAACCTTTTTAATTATTTAATTTATTATTAATATTAATATCAAATATTAAAATAATAATAAATCTTCCACTAAGCCCGGTTTTCCGAAAACCGACTTTTCCAATATATGAATCAATATTCATATTTTTCTCCGGTCGATTATTTAAATCACATTTAAATACGACTTCCTTCGATTATATATTTAAATCACATTTAAATACATAAACCCTCGACAACAGATGCGAATTCAGATTTCTCCGAATTCTACCCTATAACACTGCTATACCGCTTTATCCGAGCTAACCAAGAGAACCTAAAGGACGTACAGATCATGAGCTCCAACGATACGAGATCATTCAGTCAAAGCTCTTTTAACCTGAATCGATCAATATTCGTTAACCCCCGGAGACTCCACTATAGTCCGAGGGTTGCACTCTCCTCACTGTAGATATATTATGTCCTTTTGATATAACCATTATGGGTAAGTCAATCCTTCACAGGTGTCCGTTATCACAACAAGGTATTTTAAACCGTTTAACCCCTGTGATACCTCTTGTTCCTTAAGTACCACTGACACCTCTAATGAACATTTGATCTGTGATCCAATCATCAGATCAGAATCTTCTTCACACAGAAGAGGATGAGGCGTCATGTTCAATCCCCGGGGTCCGCTATTAAGGGAACACCTCTCTACTAGACCCTAATGAGGGTAGGAGTGAATTCCATCTTGCCACACTATGTCCCCAACTACCTATTCGAGTTTATCCCCAAGTTGGTAGGCTTATTGAGTGGGCGTTCCGCCACTCTCACCCATACAAGTCTAAGGATATTCTCGAATAAGCAGGAGTTCATAGCAAGCTGAGGATTAAGAACGAGTTACCTTAGGTCATCAAATGTGAAATAGTCGGCCTCATCAGTAAACAACGTTATAAAGAGAAAATGACTTTTTCGTGGTTCAGTCTTATGCAAACTCATTGCACATGACGCCCTCGCTCGCACATCTCCATGTGAAACGATTCAGATCACATCATTTTGTACCTTACAAAGCGAGTCGCATCCAATAGCGTTACCAGGATAAGGTACCCAGCCTTATCCATATACTATAGACCGTTTTGACTGTCTACTTGAGCCTGATCCACATTCATGTCATACATGAAGCTCAAGTACTCATCCTTCGCCATGAGTGTTGTTATTGGTACAAGTTAATGCAAACACGTTTTACTATATTCAATAAACACATTTACTGAATAAACCTCAATAACTCTTTATTGCGTGAATAGACATATTACATTCACAACGTTTACATACTACGAGTTTTGGGACATAAAACCCAACATGACTAACGTTGACTATTGTCGATGGTCGGTGATGGAGTAAGAGTGGTGGTGGTCGTCGGTAGTTGTCGGAGGTGACGCCGGTGATCGGTCGGAGGTTGACTAGAGTTTTTGCCAGAGGTCTTTAGTGGTGGTCGTCGTCGGTGATCAGGCGGAAGTGGTCACCGGAGATGGTAGCCGACGTTGGTGCTGGAGGAGCTTGCCGACAACAACCATCGGAGTAGAAAATTTAAAGGGACAATATGAAGGTATTTTGATAATTTTAATATACTTTGAAAATTAGAGAAATTTTAATATACTTTGAAAATTAGAGAGAATTCTCATTTAAAGACAATTTTTTTTTCTTTTCTAAAAGTTAATATTAAGTGTTTCACCCAAAATCATTTATTTTCAAAATCATTCTCTAAGAAGTTATTTTGGGTGGTTGCGAAACATCTTAATTTTTTCTAAAATGATTTTTTTTTTTCAAAAATTAAAAGCTTAGAAAGTCAATCAAAACCACCATTAATCGTGTAGGATTTATATTTAGTCTTTGAAATTTAAGATACAACGTGGCAACATGTGGCGAATTAATTTCTTGAATGATCAGAATGAAGTTAATTTGGGTAAAGAGATTTCTTGTGTGGCGATTCGGGTGGAAGGGATAAGGTCTTTCTTGCTGGAGATAAATCAGGTATGAGTATGAGTCATGAGTGATGTTGGGGTGTCGGTGGGAGCGAATAGGGAGGGGTCGCGTAGAGGTGAGAGGTGTCAGTGTTGGACATGCTTAAGTTAAATATTGATGCAGCGGTCTCCCCCGAAAGGCGACAGTCAGGTCTGAGGATGGTGGTTTGGGATGCCGACGGGAGGATGGTGGTTGCGAAGGCAGAGGCTGTGGAGGGTCTGATCGATATCCTATCAACCGAAGCTTTGACTTTGTTTAAGGGGCATAGGAAATCTCTTGTGGAATTGGATGTCCATCCTAAAACCAATTGGTGATAAGAGGAGTAGCCTATGTATATGTTATATTGGATCCTCAACATGGTGCCTCTTTGGGTTCACCATCTTGGATGGTATCCTTCTTTTTGGACCGAATACCCGTTTGGGCTTCGTGGGCTCTGATACCATATTAGACATCATGAGGTTCCATCCTAAAAGCATTTGGTTATAGGAGGAGTAACCCATGTATGTTATATTGTGAGTGAGGTCCCTTCATCTTTCCGATGTGGGATCCTCAACACTAACTGCTCCTCAAGGAGTTTTGTTGGGAGAAATTGAACTCTTGATGACTCAAATTGGTGTTGCAGGTCCAATTTTTAGCCCGAGAATGACTAACAAAGTTGCCCAAAATCTGGCGGGTCATGCTTTGTCCATGGAGGATGCTCTGTGTGAGAGTCAAGTCCTTAAGTTTGGTTGTCTAAGTTTTTGCTTTATGATATTTCTTATTGTAGCCCTTTAAACATTTTACCTTCTTAATAATATTGTTACTTTTCCCGTCTAAAAAAAATAAAAATAAAATAGGGGTGGGCAAACTTGGAAAGTCACTCATTCTTTGTTTATCTAATTTCACCAAAAACATTCAAATTTGTTACATAAAAAATAAAATCGAAAGTTAAGAAATATAATTAAAGACTTGTAAGGTGAGAGAGATAAATAAACACAATTATGAAAGTTCCGGAATCAAACTTATTTTTTAAATTAAGTTAGATAATTTAATGAGTTTTCAATTTGATCCTATAATTTTAAAATTTTCAATCGATGATTGTAATTTTAAAAGTTTTAATTTCATTAGATTTATTACAACTTCACAAATGGTCTTTATAATTTATTTTACCCACCAAAAAGTTCAGTTGTTTCCTTCTACTTTTTTTACTCAATATTAAATTCTAATACAAGTATATCTGCTCAAAGCTAAAGTCTATTTTTAGTAAATTGCTATATTTGAAGTTAGTGGGGTAAGTATTGATATATTTAGAGTTAGTGGAGTAAGTGGCTATTTTTGTGGAGTTAGAGTTAGTGGAGTTAGTGACTGTTTTTATGGAGTTAACTAAGCTACTTTTAGCATTTAGAAAGTGTATTTAAGATCAGATTTTATTGAATGAAAATGTAGTAGTTGTATTCCCATTTCTCTTCTCTTTGAAACAACAGTGGTATCAGAGCTAAATTCTTAAGGGGCCTGTGAGTGAGAGTTAGTGAGATATCCCTTAGAGAAACCGAGTGATACACTTTGAGATTTGAGTGAGATGGAATCAGGATCGAGCAGTCTTTCTTCACTGGCTCCACCAGTGTTTGATGGAGAAAACTACCAAGCATGGGCTATCAGAATGCAAGCCTACATGGAGGCTTGTGATTATTGGAAAGCAGTTGAGAGCGACTATGAGGTTGCTGCACTTACCGATAATTCAACAATCAACCAGATCAAGACTCACAAGGAGAGGGTCACCAGGAAGGCAAAAGCTAGAGCTTGCCTATATGCAGCTGTGTCTTCATCCATATTCAACAGAATTATGACCTTGAAGTCAGCAAAGGAGATCTGGGACTTCCTCAAAGGTGAGTATGAAGGTGATGAGAGGATCAAGGGCATGAAAGTGTTGAACTTGGTGAGAGAATTCGAGAGAATGCAAATGAAGGAGTCTGAGTCCATTAAAGAATACTCAGACAAGTTGATTGCGATTGCCGACAAGGCAAGAGCATTAGGAACTGATTTATCTGACAATAGATTGGTTCAGAAAATTCTGGTTTCAGTTCCTGAGAAGTATGAAGCAACCATTGCTTCCTTAGAAAATACCAAAGACCTCTCTAAACTCAAGGTGATAGAGTTAGTAAGTGCTTTACAAGCACAAGAGCAGAGGAGGTTGATGAGGCAAGAAGGAAGCATTGAGGGGGCACTGAAAGTCAGAATGCAGCAGGGAGAAGGTGGAAGAGAGAAGAAGTGGAGAGGGAGAAAGGATAGTGGCAGCAGTAGCTCAGATTATGCTGTAAAGGATGATGGAAGTGCAGGTTTCAGCAAGGGCAGTGCATGCAAGCACTGTGGGAAACATAATCATCCACACTTCAGATGCTGGAGAAGGCCAGATGTGAAGTGTAGAAGGTGTCATTTAATGGGGCACATAGAGAGATTCTGTAAGGGATCTCAACAGCAAGGAGGAGCACATGCTGCAGTACAACAAGAAGGAGATCAACTCTTTGTGGCTACCTGTTTCTCATCAGTCACGCAATGTGACAGTTGGTTGGTTGATAGTGGGTGTACCAATCACATGACAGGTGACAAGGAGTTGTTCAAGGACCTTGACAAGTCATTCAAGTCAAGGGTGAAGATAGGAAATGGTGAGTATCTAGAAGTGAAGGGGAAGGACACAGTGTCAATAGAGAGTTGTGCAGGAACCAAGTTGATTACTGAAGTGCTCCTAGTTCCAGAGATTGATCAAAACTTATTAAGTGTTGGTCAACTAGTAGAGAAGAAATTCAAAGTGTTATTTGAAGAAGAAAAATGTCTTATTTTCGATTCCAGTGGAAATGAGTTGTTCAAAATAAAGATGCAGTACAAGAGCTTCTTATTGGATCCACTCGAGAAGGAACAAATAGCTTTCAAGTGTCAAGTGAGTGACACTGAGCTATGGCACAAGAGGTTAGGGCATTTTCATCAGAAGGGGTTGCAGTATTTGCAGAAGAATGAGATGACAGTTGGAGTACCAGTTCTGGAGGAGATGAAAACAAAAGGCAAAGCTTGTTTGACAGGGAAGCAAACAAGGTTGTCATTCAAGAAGTCAATTTGGAAAGCAACAAAGAAGTTGCAGCTCATCCACACTGACTTGTGTGGACCACAACCAACTCTCTCACTCAATGGTAGCAGGTATTTCAGTATCTTTATTGATGATTATACGAGAATGTGTTGGATTTACTTCATGAAGCATAAGTCTGAAGTAGCTGAAGTGTTTCTGAAGTTTAAAAGATGGGTTGAGAATCAGAGTGGTTGTCAGATTCAGATGGTAAGGTCCGATAACGGGACTGAATACACGTCACAAAGGTTCAATACCTTTTGTGAAGAAGTTGGAATAGAGCATCAACTCACTGTTCCATATACTCCACAACAAAATGGAGTTAGTGAGAGGAAGAACATGAGTATTATGGAGATGACAAGATGCATGTTGCATGAGAAGAACTTGTCAAAGGAGTTTCGGGCTGAAGCAACAAATACATCCCTGTTTTTATTGAATAGACTACCTACAAGGGTATTGGAGAAGAAGACACCCTATGAAGTTTGGTTTAGTACTAAACCAAAACTGAAAAATTTGAAGGTGTTTGGTTGTTTGTGCTTTTCTCATGTTCTACAGGTGGAGAGAGACATGTTGAGTGAAAAGGCAAAAGCAAGAATCTTTGTAGGCTACACCATGATGTCTAAAGCGTACAAGATCTATCAACCTCACAAAAAGAAGATGGTGATTAGTAGGGATGTTCAATTCTTGGAGGATGAGGATTGGGACTGGACAGAAGAAGCAGAGGTGAAGAAACAAGAAGTTTCTCTGGATCCTTATGAACTGGTTGATGATACACCAGTTAAAGGACTAGACTGCTGAGTGAGGTATATGAGAGAAGTAGTGTAGTTGTGTTAGGAGCAAGCTAGATGTTTGCAGCATTTGAGTTAGGAGGAGTATGTTAGTTAACTCAAAGCTAAAGTCTATTTTTAGTAAATTGCTATATTTGAAGTTAGTGGGGTAAGTATTGATATATTTAGAGTTAGTGGAGTAAGTGGCTATTTTTGTGGAGTTAGAGTTAGTGGAGTTAGTGGCTGTTTTTATGGAGTTAACTAAGCTACTTTTAGCATTTAGAAAGTGTATTTAAGATCAGATTTTATTGAATGAAAATGTAGTAGTTGTATTCCCATTTCTCTTCTCTTTGAAACAACAATATCTAATATATTAACTCATTCTCACATGAGTAGAAAGAAACACATATATCACACGTTTAATATCTTTAACATCTTGTAATCATATGGAAAATTTATGCGATTTTAACTAAATTATATAGACCGAATAGAAACTACAACAACAAAATCATCATGAAATGCCTGAAATCTGTTGATTAGAAGATATATAAACCTTCTAATGACCTATGTTGCCTCTAGTATGTCATTGTTGTAATTTTTTCATATTTGCAATACAATTGTTCTCTTTCTTTTGTTTGTAAATGTAACTAACATAGCGTTAGTGAATTACATAAATTGTGTTGATTCTTTTAGTTTTTTTTGGGTTGAATTATGTCATAACATTATTTAATTTCCAAATATAATTTCATTTCAACATGATGTTTAGATGGAGAGAGAGGTCCCTCATTTCTGTGGTGCGGGGCAAAAAGGTACCTTTTTTTTTATTGTTCTCTGCACATAAAAATACAAAGCAGAGAGAGTATAGTAAACTTTTGTGCAGAAATATTAATTATTTAAAAAAAGGGAACATGATCTGTGAGACTCTCTTTATTCACATATATAATTGCGTGGATAATCCAAAAGCTTCACTCCCTTCCACAACCAAAACAACTAATGCAGCCAAAATTCTTTGCTTTTGGATTTGGGAATTGGGATTTCATCTCCACCATTCACAGCTAAAACAGCAATTTCATCCTTTGGTAAAAAATTGTTTACAATATTGTGTCAAAATGCTAACCACACACACATAAAATAATATATCAAATTATTAATTCAAAAATTATTTAATATTCAATAAAAATATTTATAATAAAAGTATATATATATATATATATATATATATATATATATATATATATATAATACTTCGTTTACGTGTCAATGGTTATCTTTGGCTACATAAGATTAAGATTGTTTTATTTAAAATTAAATTTGTTTGTTATTGTGATTTATTTCTTCTCGGTGGTGGATCACAATTAATTGTCCATCTTCGATTATAACTCGGTTTTGAAATGAAAACCTAGTCATTCGTGTACCCTTTCAATTTTTTAAATATACTTCAACGACAGTCCCGGTAAAGCAGATCATGATTGAGATCAAAGATCATAAAGCACTCAAATGGCCGACCAAACTAAAAGCTGGCATAGATAGGTAGAATCAGGATAAATATTGCCTATTTCACCGAGATTACGGTCACACTACCGCATAATGCTACGACCGGAAAGAGGCAATAGAAGCCCTAATTCAGGAAGGACAACTGAAGGAGTACACAAGAGATAAAAATGACGACACCTGGAGAAAAGAAAGACAACGCAATAACACCACACCTCCCGAAAAATCAAAACGATATTTGAAAGATCTAATGGTGGAGAGTCAGCAAGAAAAAAGAAAACACATGCTCGAGAAAGCATAAAACCCTCCTTTCACATAAGAAGTATGTTCGACGGTGCATATGAGCACAATCGACTTCTTCACGGAAGCGGAGGCAAGATGTCTCCAACCAATCCCACAACCTAGTCATTCATGCACTCTCTCAATTTTTTTCTCCCCCACTTTAGGAATCATTTTCAAACTTTTTTTTTCTTTTTAACAATATATGGAGCGAAAGATTGAACCCGTGACCTCTTTGTCACTAGTCTATACAATATGCCGATTGAGCTAAGCATTCTCAAACTTAACTATCTCACAAAAATCTAATATAAAAAAAAAAAGGAAAAAAAGGAAAATATATAGATTTAAATAAGCATAAGGAGAAGATCTAATATTGGGTTTGAAAAAGATTCTTCTTTTCTTTGGACTTTCCCACATAGTTAAAAACTTGAATCTGCATTATAAACATATGAAAATTAAACACACACAAATGAAACTTCTATTTTATCCTATTAAACCAACTCCCTCCCAACATGAATGGCCAAGACAAATACAACCATATATTCAAAATCATTATTTATTATTATTTTTGATATTATAATAAAATAATCCAAAAGTTGACACACATGCTTCATGGATTAACGTAGTAGTTTGAGTTTTTTTTTTCTTTAATTATTTTTTAACTTTGAATAATCCAAAACACACGAAGTTTCATACAACTCAGATTCTTCTCAAAAAGTAGCCATTATTTTTTCGAAATAATATATATTTGTTTAAAAAATATTTCTATTAAACATGGGATTCACCCTAAAACCAATTAGTGATAGGAGATTAGTCCATGTATGTTATATAAAACCAATTAGTGATAGGAGAAATAGTCAATGTATGTTATATTGTGAGTAAGGTTCCTTCATCTTTTCAATGTGGGATCCTCAACATGCCCAACATGGACCCTCGGTATGTCTTTGGGTTCACCATCTTGGGTCGGATCCCATTTTTGGACCGAATACTAGGAGGAGTAGCCCATATATGTTATATTGTGAGTGGGGTCCCTTCATCTTTTCGATGTGGGATCCTCAACATGCTCCCTCAAAATGGTGTCTCTTTGGGTTCACCATGAACCGAATATCCGTTTAGACTTCGTGGGCTCTGATACCATATTAGACATTATGGGGTTTCATCCTAAAACACTCCTTTCTTTGTTTTTAACAAATGTAGGGAATGTTTTTACTATAATCTTGAAAAGAGTTCCAAGCATACCATAAATCGTTAGTATAAAGAAAAAAGTAGGTGAGCGCTCCGCCTAAGATAGCAGAGAGTGGGGGTTCGATTCTGCCCTAGGGCAGATTTTCTTAAAAATTATCAAACAACCACTTGGTGCAACGGGTGAGTGAGCGCATCACCTAGATAGCCCAGAGTGGGGGTTGATTGATCCTGCACCGTGCAAACGGGGCATGGATGATTTAAAATATTTAACTGCATTATATACCGCCGATAAAGGCAAATTTTGTCAAACCGAGCATAGCTCAATTGGCATAAGGTTGTACCCGTGACTATGAGGTCATGGGTTCAATCCTCGCTTTAATTAAAATACCGTTGCAAAAAAAAAAAAAAAAAAAAAAGTAGCCAAAAAAAAAGTATTATAAAAGTAAAAAAAGAGTACTTAAAAAAAAGAAAAAGAAGAAAGAGACGGGAAAAGGTGAAAATAATAGGCAAAATAGGGTTGGGTTCAATGGATTTTTTGAATAATAAACTTTTTGTTTACTCAATGAATACTATAAACCAAAACTCACGAATTTGTTTGATACAACTCATTTTTACTTTTCTAAAGAGACGTTAAACATTTTATTTTGTTTGGAGGCACAAACTAAGCATGCATGTGTTTGGAATAACATATGAAGAGAGAAAGAAAAGGGCAAAGAAAAGGGTGTTGTGAGATGAAGGGGATTTGGTGAGAGAGATAGTTTAGTTAAAATAAGGGAATAAAAGAAAATGGGTATTGGGGAAAAGTGGGTTTGAGGTGAGAGAAAAACAAATGCAATATCCAAATCTCAAATTCAAAGGAATCTTTGCTGGATATGATTGGCATTGACTTCCTTGTCCAAATGTTTTTGGAAAGTTTCTCTTTTTCCATCTTTAGTTGTGGGATGTGGGATTCCCCATTCCCTTTCCATTCAACTACTTTCAACCAATAATACCTCTCTATTATTCTTAACCTTGGTTTTCACATGTTGGTTTAGGTTAAGAAGCTTTTAGGTAATTAATCATAATCTTAGTATACAAAGTTTAGATCATGTTAAAAATAAATAAATAAATCAAAACTAGCTAGGGTGGTTGAAAAATGGTAGTTGGAATTTATAACTCAAATGTCAACCAGTTTTTTTTATGGTAAATACTTACTTATTTTGTCTTTAATTCCTATTGAAGGTTATTATAAACTCACAAGTTATTGTGATCTTAAATTAGGTACTTGGTGTATAAATTAGAGGATATAGTTTGAGAAATTAACTTATATAGTTTAGAATTTATGAATATAGTTGAAGAGATACAATGTGTACTTTTTTTTTTTTTTTTTTTTTTTTTTTTTTTTTTTTTTTTTTTTTTTTTTTTAAATGTATTTTAATTAATGCAGGGATTGAATCCATTACCTCTTAGTCAAAGACACAACCTTGTGCTAATTGAGTTATGCTCGGTTTGACAACAATGTATACTTTTTGTAAGTATTATTGATGATCTCCATAAACATGTGAGTGGTAGATTGATAGGATTGAATAATTCATCCCATCGTAGGAGTTTATGATTTAGGGTTTTGTACGTACTTAGTCTTAAAATTACTATATGATTTTGCAAATATGTACTAAGATTCTATTTATTTCACAAATGACTAAATACATTGGGAGTATTTCATAAAAGCTTGTGTTCAATTACATTAAAACCCTTCCTATAACTATTAGATTTTTATGAAAGAATAAAATAATTTTTTTGCTATTTAAGGTATAAATCAATAATTTAATACAATTGTAAATCCAAAAAATTAAGGCATTAATGATATTAATCAATTATTTCGAAGGTCATTTACTCTCCTCCTTAGGCAAAACTCTCTCTCCAAAACGACATATATTACATGGTATAATCGAATATAAATTAATATACTACCATATGTTAAGAATATGTAATTAGTTATACATGGTGTATGTTCATGTAAATGAAAATGTCCACATTTTTAAACATAAGATTCAGTTAGACATAGAATATTTTCATATACATGGTATATTGATAATATATACTCATATCTGATGGTTCATTTATACATGAGATATTTTCATATAAGTGCAAATGATAACTATTTGAAAGTGAAGAAATATATGAACATAACATTCAGTTGTGGTATATTTGAATATGAAAGGAATATATGACCTTGTGTTATGAATATATATTCACTATAATAATAGAACCACCTAAACAATTGAATGTATAATATATGAGCTATTATATATGTGTATAATTATATATGATTTATAATTATATATGTGTATTATATATGATTTATAATACAATATATATTCATAACTGACTTCTTATTAAATAGACAATGTTATATTCAATTTCTAATTTTTCTATTCATATATACATGGTATAACCGAATATAAATTAATAACTATTATATGTAATAACTATTATGCAATTCGTTATAAATGGTGTATTTTTATATAAATAAAAATACCAACTATTTTAAACATAAAATTAAGTTATGCATGAAATATCTTCATATATATATTTTATATTATGAATATATATACTCATACCTAATGATTTATTTGTACATAAAATATTTTCATATAAATAAATTGTCTAAATGGTGAGATTTTAGTGGACTCTACAAATTGACTAAAAAAGCTAAAATGATAGGATAAATACTGAGATAAATAGGAAATACTTAGATAAATAGGTGTAATTAATTGATGGGAGAGAGAATCAGTTAAAATGCTAAAATGATGGGACTATGAGATTTATAAATAACTCAAAATAAATGAAAAATGTAATTAATTAATAGAGAGAGAGAAAATTAAAAAGAGCATAAGTCCTACAATTTTATGAAAGTGATAATATATTTAGACAATTTTTAAAATACGATTTTTGAGTAGTCTATAGTGCATAATGTGAAGAATGAATTGAAGTTGTAAATTCTATTCAATAATGAAAAAGAAGAAGCAAGACTGATTTATATCAGGATTGCTATTACAACGACTAATTACATGAAAAAGGAAAGAACTCAATACAAGGTGAATTCATCCTTTCTGAAGGATGAAATAAATAAGCATCCAAACTAGTTTTGGCAACAAATATATCAATAATAAAGACAGAAGAATATATGGGAGGGGATGATTACAAGATGTAAAAGATTTTCGGGTGAGAAGGAAGTGTGATGGTGGCCAAACAACCGTATATGAGTTGGTTGTTGTTGGGCTTGGTTGGGCTGCTATATGAGATTGTGGATGGGCCTCTTTTCTATCATTATCCCTCAAACTGGAGTGGGGAGCAATCTCAACTCCAAGTTTGCTTCGAAGATAATGAAAATGTGGGGATATTTGGCCAAATGGCCTTAAATTAAGGCCCATTCGAGAGATTGACGCGCGATTTTAAAAATTAGTCAAAATGATGTTTTGCTGACATCATTTGATCTTTAGACGGAACAAATGGAGTGACAAGGGTGCCGAGAGCAACTTTTTCACGAACAAAGTGATAGTCGAGCTCAATATGTTTCGTTCTGGCATGGAACTTAGGGTTAATGGTCATATAAAGTGCACTAAGATTGTCACAAAATATTTAAGGTGCCTTGGGAAGTTTGATTCCAATATCCTTGAAAAAAAAGGTGAGCCATGTTAGCTCAGCGGTGGTTGTGGCCATAGCTCTATATTCAGCTTCAGAACTAGATCGAGAAACTATTGGTTGCTTTTTAGACGTCCATGATATGCAGTTGGATCCAAGGAAAACACAATAACCTGTTGTACTTCTTCTTCTCGTATCTGGACAACCGCCCCAATCTGCATCACAGACAGCATAAAGGTTAAGAGAGCGTACTGTTACTTTGATGTAGCGCAAGATTGGTTTTGCAGCCTTCAAATCGATGATGGTAGGTTTGTCCACGTTGGAACACTTTATTAACCGCCTGAACTATATCGGGTCTGGTTAAGGTGAGATATTGCAAGGATCCCACCATGCTTCGATAATGGGTGAGGTCAACTATCTCATGGTCATCATGAGATGGTGTAACAGAGGTGGCCATAGGTGTGTTTAAGTGCGAGGCTTCCAACGATTTTGCCTTGGACAAGAGTTCAGTGGCATATTTGCCCTGAGATAAAAGAACACCATTACATTTACAACAATATTTAACTTCAATCCCTAAAAAGTAATGCACTTGGTGTATGGCATTGCTGGTAGGTGGATACTCAACTGTCCTTTGAGGTTCTGTTGTATCTGTGGGAGAAATACAAATGAAAATTTGCTGTGCCCACTATGTTTTAAATACTGAAAACACTTGCATCCGAAAATAAGGATGTGTCTATGCATTTGTGGGCATTCTATTTATAAGATGATGCCTAGCAACCCTGGTTAGTAAACCATCATTTGTGGAGCTCAATTTTATGGAAATAAGGCTCAAGCACTAGTGCTGAAACATTTATATTGTGACTGAGGTCCCTTCATCTTTTCGATGTGGGATCCTCACAAGATGCTCCGGACCGGAACGAGTTCGGACCGGACCGAATACTCGTTTGGGTTTCATGGACTCTAATGCCATAATAGACATCATGGGTTTCATCCTAAAACCAATTAGTGATAGGAAGAGTAACTCATGTAATGTTATATTGTGAGTGATGTCCCTTCATCCTTCCGATGTGGAATCCTCAACATGCCCCTCAAGATGGTGCCTCTTTGGGTTCACCATCTTGGGTCGGATCCCATTTTTGGACCGAATACCCGTTTGGGCTTCATGACCTCTGATACCATGCGAAAAATGAATTGAACTTGTAAATTCTATTCAATAATGAAAAAGAAGAAGCAAGACTGATTTATATCAGTATTGCTATTACAACAACTAATTTCATGAAAAAGGAAAGAACTCAATACAAGGTCAATTCATTCTTTTTGAAGGATGAAATAAATCAGCATCCAAACTACTTTTGGCAACAAATATATCAATAATAAAGACAGAAGAATATATGGAAGGAGATGATTACAAGGTGTAAAAGATTTTATAGCCGTGAGAGTTGAAGAAGAATAACAAGAAGCATGATTTGAGGAAGATTGACGGCGTCTATTTTGTTAATTGATTCCAGATTTCTTGTGATTGTGTGATGGTGGCCAAACAACAGTATATGAGTTGGTTGTTGTTGGGCTTGATTTGGCTGCTATATAAGATTGTGGATGGGCCACTTTTCTATCACATAATTCCCCATGATTTATAAAATATTTTAGAAATAAATACTTGGATCGTAATTAAATTTATTTAGATTTTTAAGAAGTCATACTTCTTAACTGAAATTCCTTAGATTCAACCAATGGAAGGATCTACCTTTTCAGATCATGAAAAGAAAAGGAAAAAATTTCTCAAATTTGGAAGGAATGATTGAGAAATTTAAATAAAAACTTTCAGTTAAAATTTAAGAGAAGTTGCAAAAAAAAAAAAAGAAAAAAAAAAGGAGAAATTTTGTTGTTAAAAAGAAAGAGAAATTGTCAATTAACTCACGGTTATACGCATTCCATTTTATTATTTGTTGGATCTCGATGTATACTTGCACTAGAGTTTTAAGTGGCAAAAAATTACATGCATCACAACTCACCTTTCGGTGACACAGTATTTTGCATCATACTATCACATGTTTATAAGCACTATTTTCCATCGCACACACCAATTATCACTTATCTACTCAGCTACGCTCACTACAATAAATATAACATATTAAAAAATCATTATTGTATAAATAGTTTTTGAAACATGGTGGTAGGTGATGTTATTGAAAGTCGTGAACTTTCCATAACGTTTTATCAACCTATATATACAAAAATCAATAAAAAAATTATTATCGATTGTGTTATTTTAATGTTATGAAATTTTTTCACAGCGTTAACAAAATTCTATGATTCATCTTTCTTAGCGTAATATAACACTAAAACAAAACTCTATAAAAAACGTTTTTGTAAAGCTATATAAAAAGGCAATAAAAGCTTGCATGATTTTGGTTGATTTGAATTTTTCATGCATATTGAAAAATGAAAATGCTTTGGTTAACATTTAATAGCATTTAAAAAGTTATATCAAATTTCTCATTGCATTGACAAAAACTCTATAAATCTTTTTCATACACTTTTGTTTATTTATTCATACACTTTTGTTTAATATATATATATATTTACATTTATAGTGTTGTTTGTAGTATGTAACAATTTTTATAGGATATAAGTAACCAACTGTTTCAAATATTATTGTAAAGACCTATTCTTTCTTCTTTTCAAGTTTGAGCTTATCTTTCCCTTCGGGCTTCGAGATCGGAGAAAGAAAGCTCTGTTAGGATTTGTTGAGATGGGTGGAGACAAAACTCATGATATATATATATATATAATATATATAAAAAGGTTTGACTAAGTCAAACTTTGAAATTTGGAGAAGTGAAAAAACGATTTGCACCAACTGATTCTTGAAGGAGTTGGGCCATCAACTTAGGCCCAACTATGGGTTTAGGTTTAGAATTTAATTCAAGGTGAATTGCGGCTGAAGCATAAAATTTGTGTAGTGACCTTGCGGCAGAAAAATATTGAAGAGCATTTTTCAGTGTTGATCTGTGTAGGCAGTGTGTGTATTGATAAAAATACAGTAGTATTTTTATGAGAGTTTCTCTTTTTTGTTTATCCTAAGCTACCGGGTTGTGGTACTTGGAAGCAAATAGTTCTAGTTGGGCTATTTGGGTGAGTTTTGTAGCGTGAGCTTGAGGGACCAATTGTAATCTCCATTATAGTAGAACCTGCAGTTGCAGAAGACTGGACGTAGTCCCGAGATCGGGGCGAACCAGTATATCTCTCGGTGTTGTTATTCTTTCCCTTATCTTTTTATTATTGTATTTTGTGACCGATTGCCTTTTGGATTCTAACCTGTGAAGTGGGAGGTTGAGATATATTTAGTTTATTCCGCATTTAATTATATCTCACTATTTTTAATCCCAACAAGTGGTATCAGAGCTTTTGGTTCAGGAATCATGGGAGCGACGAATCCAAAAAGTTTCGAGGGAGTCACAAAATTTGATGGGGAAAATTTTGGTTATTGGAAGATGCAAATCGAAGATTTCCTAACCTGCAAGAAAGTGCACAAGGCACTGAAGGAGAGACCGGAAGAGATGTCAAATGGAGATTGGTTGGATATGGATGAACAAGCAGTTGCAAATATAAGGATGTGTCTGTCAATGAAAGTGGCTAGTCTTGTAGCCAACGAGACTACTGCAATCAAGCTAATGGAAGCGCTTACAAACAGGTATGAGAAACAGTCTACCAATAGTAAAGCATATCTACTTAAGAAATTTTTCAACATGCAAATGATTGAAAATTCATCAGTTAATTCCTATATTAATGAAGTTACCACTTTAGTTAATCAGTTGAAGTCTGTCATGATAGCATTTACTGATGAAGTGCTATTCAATTATTAATGTCTTTACCTGATAGTTGGGAAACGATGAAGACAGTAGTGTCTAATTCGACTTGAGATAACACTCTGAAATTTTCAGGGGTTTGTGATTTAGCTATAGCTGAGGAAATTCGTAGGAAGGGGAGTAGTAAAGAATCTACTGTAGGATCAGCTTTAACTTTAACTAAGGGTAAAGAAAAAATTGATTATGAAGATAATAAATTGAATAGCAATAGGAAAAAGTGGAGTCATAGGAATAAGGAGGTAGAGTGCTTTTACTGCCACAAGAAAGTCATTACAAAAGTCAGTGTAGGAAACTAAAAGAGGATCATGAGGTAAACATAGTTGATGATGCCTATGTCTGTGTTGAGAGTAGCACAAAGAGTAGTAACCACTCATCTGAATGGGTTGTAGACAATGCAACGTCCACTCATCTGAATGGGTTGTAGACAATGCAACGTCAGTTCACATAGCTTCAGATAGAAATTTGTTCACATCATTCACAGGTGGACATCATAGTTTAGTGAGGATGGGTGATGGTAGAGTCTCCAAGACATGTGGGATTGGGGATGTTAGTTTGAAGTCTAAATGTGGTAGTGTTCTGGTGTTGCGCAATGTCAGGTCAGCCTCATCATTGGGTCGGCCCGGCCCAAAGAATCAAAGGCCCAAGCTTGGTCCAGGCCCAAGCCCTTTGGGCCTAAGCCACTGTTTGGGCCGGGCTTGGGCCAACCCGACCCCTAAAACATAGGTCCATAGCCCAATCCATGAGCCAAACTCAATGGGTCAAAATTGGATCGGGCCTAGATCGGCCCTTTGGGCCGGGCTTGGGTTGACCCTTTAAATAAAAACTTTATTTTTAAATATAAATTTTGTATGAGATTAAAACTTATTTATAGAAAATAAATCTCCTCCAAACTCAAAACTTTCCATGTGGGACAAAAATATGATAGTTTTTGGATAATGTATGCATTTTCAACTATCTCTCCATCCCTTTCCCTCGTACTAAAGTACACATTTATTTAATCTTCTTTTTCATAATATATTATTTTTCTTTCTTTTGCCACTCATTTTTTTTCTTCTCAATCTCATTGAACACACAAGATAATTTATACAACTTGTATAAATTTAATCTAAAAAAATGATAATTGAAATGAGCATGCAAATAAATAATAACATAATGTTATTATAATGATGATATTTTTCATATTTTTCTATATTATTATTATTATAATTTATATATAATAAATTATTATATTGGATCGGGCCTTTGGGCCGGCCCAACGAGCCGATCCAAATACGGCTCGAACGGGCCGGCCCATGGGCCGATCCAATTAAAAAAAAATAGATCCATATCCAATCCGATGAATGAAAGGGTTGGGCTGGGCCGGGCCGGTCAACCGTTGACCATGGGCCGAGCTTGGATCGGGCTTGGGCTGGGCTTGGGCCGGCCTTTGGGCTTCGGGCCCGATGATGAGGCTGAGTCAGGTATGCGCCTAGGATGAAAATGAATCTCATCTCTATTGGCAAGTTGGAGGATGAGGGTTACAATTGTGAGTTTGGCAGTCGTCAGTGTAAACTCAAGTTAGGATCCCAGATAGTGGCAGTTGGCCACAAAAATTCTACACTATACAAATGTTAGTTTAGTGTTGCCAAAAGATCAAAGAGACAGTGGATGCCAGTTAAAGCTGCAGATGGTAGGTGTAGAGGTACAGTTGATCCAGTAGCAATGATAGCCAATTTCGATCAGTTAGATCAAGATCCATCAGTTCAGAAACAATTGGGAAGTCCAAGAGAGAAAGATGATGGCTATCGTCAATCCTCAATTGTCAGACATTCAAATGAATTGTTGAAGTCGCCTAGGCGAGTAAGGGCATCGAAGTTGAAGACCAATAATGCAGTTGCTATGGTCACAGGTTTAGTCTCTAGCTTGGCAGCAGACTTGAATGAAGGAGTCAAGTCATTTGCAGAATATATCTTCTTCAGGAACAGGTGTTCAGGATCGAAGAAGATGTCAATTGTTACCACTTAGCTGAAGTGGGAGTACGTGACTGTCCTTTTATGTCTGGGGGACAGTTCCACGTAGCTTGCTCATACCTCGGGGCAAGCTCAGATGAACTACAATTATTTTTCTGATGGTTGCCTGTTTGTTAATTTGCTGTTTTACAGGTTTTTTTGTTGTGGAGTTTGCCAAGAAGATCAGAAATAACAGTTGTAGTGGGAGTAAAGCCTTGGAGTTTGCCAAGATGATCAGTTTGTTGAAGTGGAAGGCAAGATCGTCGTTTTGTCTCCAAGTGGGAGATTGTTAGGATTTGTTGAGATTGGTGGAGACAAAACTCATGATATATATATATATATAAGAAGGTTTGACTAAGTCAAACTTTGAAATTTGGAGAAGTGAAAAAACGATTTGCAGCAGCTGATTGTTGAAGGAGTTGGGCCATCAACTTAGGCCCAACTATGGGTTTAGGTTTAGAATTTAATTCAAGGTGAATTGTGGCTGAAGCATAAAATTTGTGTAGTGACCCTGCGGCAGAAAAATATTGAAGAACATTTTTCAGTGTTGATCTGTGTAGGCAGTGTGTGTATTGTGAGAGTTTCTCTTCTTTGTTTATCCTAAGCTACCGGGTTGTGGTACTTGGAAGCAAATAGTTATAGTTGGGCTATTTGGGTGACTTTTGTAGCGTGGGCTTGAGGGACCAATTGTAATCTCCATTATAGTAGAACCTGCAGTTGCAGAAGACTGGACGTAGTCCCGAGATCGGGGCGAACCAGTATATCTCTCGGTGTTGTTATTCTTTCCCTTATTTTTTTATTATTGTATTTTGTGGCCTATTGCCTTTTGGATTCTAACCTGTGAAGTGAGAGGTTGAGATATATTTAGTTTATTCTACATTTAATTATATCTCACTATTTTTAATCCCAACAAGCTCCACCTATTTGCCAGCGTTTTACATACGCTTGCTGGAAAAGAAATGAGATATTGCCAAGTTCGTGGATTCGCCGCACAGTCGTTATTCACTGTTGATTGTGGCTCGTCACGTCATCGGACAAGGGGAGCGTTTGAGGGTGTCGACGACTGCAGATCTAAGCTGAACAAGAACTGGATTTTGCAGCTGAAAAAACGTGAAGAAAAGAAGATTTTGTCGTGTATATGTTTGGATTTTATTTTGAAGTAGAAAGAGAGATTTAGGAGAAAATTTATTTGATGAGAATTTAAATTTAAATGATTTAAGAGAATTTAAAATACAACATATAGGGGAACCAAGTGTTGTAACTTGGAAAAATTGTACGACTGACCCCCTATTTTGGCCCGTTTGTCAAAATGACCCGGATCTGAAAAAAAAGGCAAATTGACCTTCTATTGACATCATCATTTTTTTTTAATATTATTTTCTAGCTCTAGCTGCGGCGGGCGCAGGCTGGTCTCGCTCTAACTGCGGGCTAGTCTCGAATTTGAAAAAAATTTAAGATCTTGAAATTTTCAGATCTGAAATGAAGCTAGAGCTAGAGCGAGATCAGCCAGCGCCCGCAGCTAGAGCTAGAAAATAATATTAAAAAAAAATGATGATGTCAGCAGAGGTCAATTTGCCTTTTTTTTTTTCTTCAGATCCGGGTCATTTTGACAATCCGCCTAAAATATCGAGAAAATTGTACAATTCTCCCTTGTAACTTCTTAGGAATAAAATGAGAAGAGAAATTAAATAGGAGAGAGAATCCAAATTTCGAGTTGGTCATTTATCAAAAGTTGTTTTTGGGACAAATTTCATTTCAAGGTCAAAAGAAACGGTCATTTACACTTAATTTCCAAAATTATACTTGTTTTCTCACAATTTCTTAAAATGTATTTCATATTTATTAGGTTAACATTAGAATTCTTAGCAAATTCCAAAAATAAAAATAAATTTTAAAAAACTTATCTTGAATTTTGAAAATAAAGGTAAAAAGGTAGAAAACAAAACAAAGAAACTCATATGCTTAATTGTCAAAAACCAAAAACCGGGTGATTATCCAACATGACCTAATTATTATTACTATTTTTTTCGAGTTCCACACAACACATTTGAGGGTGTGGGAGAATTCAAACCTCTAATCTATTGGTTTGGATAACAAAATTACCATGGAGACTTGACCCGATCTGGTCGAGAATCTAGGATTTGACCGGGTAGGGGGTCAAACTGGAGATTTAATTCGGACCCCGCCTCGTCCCCGTCTCCAACCCCAAACTCGCCTCAAAATATTTTTATTTTGTTTAAAAAAAATATATTATAATTATATAAAATAATAATATTAATAATATTATATTAGGGATGGTTGTCTAAATAACCCTCCGATAAAAAATAATGACAAATATAACAAAATATAAAATATTTTTTATTTTCATTCACTCTCTCATATTCTAACTAATTTCCATAAAATCTCTTTAAAGATTAATTCACATGCCCGAAGAGTTCATCCAAAACAACAAGAAGAACCAGAAAACTTTGACGTACCGAGATGATCGAGTTTCGATCTGCTGATCGATGACGGCGACGATGGTCAATCGTGATAAAAAAAATCTATAATTTCCAAGAAATCAAACATTATCAAGAAGCACATGTTAGGATCTGGAGTCAAATTTAACTACAACTTTTGACGAACATTTGGAAGGGAAAATCAAAGGAATGTCTACGAAAAAATACCGTTAATGAGATATGTCTAAATATGTGTTTAGGTTGTAATGTATGACTAGAGTTTTTTTAGGAGAAAATCTGGTTGTGTTGATTCTCTATTATACCCTTCTAAGATTTGTTTTGTTTAATAATATTAGATTTGAAATTTGTTTATTTATTTTGAAGGATTAATTTGTTTGAATACTTTATTTGGTGAGGTGGTTCATTGCACGTTAAAATAGACGGATTTTTTTTTTCCGTTAAGTATTGTCTGCCATTATGTATCTTTGTATTACCGGATGAGTATATCCCACACACACGCGTCTGTGGGGTATACGGTTGTCACACTAGGGGGATATACAACCATTGCGGCACACATATATTACGTGGGGTTATAGAACTGTACCTGCCGTGTGTAACTAGGAGGTCCATTTAATTTTGTGATTTGTTCCCTAAAATTAGGGATCCACGCATACACTGGCCAACCTAGAGTAGATATCGGTCAAAATCTAATTTGTGACACAACAAATCCCCCTACAATTAGGTAAAGTCTTTCATTTGTCAGATTTGATTCTTGAACCCTTTGTTTTTAGTTTTTTCATTTGCAACCTCCATCTAGGAGAAAAAATTCTAGCATCCTTTTCCAGTTATTCTGCAAAAACAAAAAAACCTTCACCCACACAACAACCAACCATGTCGTCCCTTTCTATTATAGTGTTTTTTTTTTATGGGATTTGGGAGATCAACCGAATCCCTCAAAAAAAGAAATCACCAGCTATTATTTAGATTTTTTGAAATCTTGAAGTTTTCGTTGCTTTTAATATAAACAAATCATATGTTAAACAAAAACATCTATAGCTCCCGCAAGGTAAAACCCTAGAATACTAACCTACTAACCCAAAACCAAATTAACCTAAACTAACATTACCATTAAATTCGTTCGTTGGTAAAACAGGGATGGAGAAGAATTGCGAGAAAGGAAAATGCTTACCAAGACTCTAGGTCGAACGTAGCCGTCGAATGCGTCGTGTTTACTTTGAAGGATGTCGAAGAAGGTTATGGAAAAACTGAAGAAGAACTGCGTTTTTGGTGTTTCTGTGTGTTTCAGCCTGTAGGTCGAATGGAATCACTGGTACTGTGTAGAGCTTCGGTATGAGTTTTTCGATTTGGAGTTGTTTGCCGATTCTATTTGCGGCGGTATGAGTTTTCCGATCACTGGTATGTTGTAGAACTGCGATTTTTTTGGCTTATGAGTTTTGCAACCTACGAGTTTTCCTAACAGCCTATTAAAAAGAGCGAATTCCCGAGGAGGATTTAATTTCAGGTAGCGTGTTGAAGCCTCTCCATCTACACCATAAAATACATCATACCCATTTCTTGGGAATCGATACCTTATTTAAAAAACAAATCAATTCCCTCTTCTTAAGTTGTTGGCGTCTTTATTACTCAGTAATGCACACAACTCCCAAACTCGTTTATGCCTCATGTTTATTATGTGTGCACGCATGCACACACCGCCACCGTTGATGCTCTTTTTTAACTGTCTGCAGCTGCACACACGGCACAGCCTGCCCCTGTATTACTCTGTGTGCAGTCATGCACACCTTCATTGATGATTTCTTGGGTGGCTATAACACTTCCTGTAGTTATACACAACCACTGTTGGGTATTCTTTTTACTTTGTCTGCATGCATACACACACACACCGCCACTGATGGATTCATTCTGTCTGTATTACTTCCTCAGGTATATAGACCTATTTCTAGATTATTTGGGGTGGGGTATAACCATGTATGGAAATTGGGATAAGTGTCCTTTATCATTTTTAACGTCTTCTCTCTATTAAATCTTCTCTGTTAAATCCACGCCAAACTCTGTTTTCTCTCTCTTCCCAACATTTTATATTTTAGAATATTATATTTTTCATTCTCAAAATTAGGAGAAATTGACAAAGGGTAAACAAGTCCATTTGGTTCTAAATTCCCTTACTAAATATAGGTTTTAGACATAATTCAAAATAAAAAAGTGATTAGACATTTTTCATGTTGGCTGGCTTGATTGTAGACATTCCTCTGGTTTCCCCAAATTTGGAACCCATGCATAGGCATTTGTTGAAATTTGGGTCAACATAGTTTTAAGGCCCAATTTAATGTCCATTTGACTTTTTAGTTTGAGATATTTCTGAAAGGAAAATTTTCAAAAATAACTAGGAATAAAAAACTGAATTGAAAAATAGCTAAGAAAGTTTCATATTTACATCCCATGACTACCACAATTTTAGGGAATGAAGTTGACAATTTTCATCCCAATTATACCCCTGGTATATACTCTTATTTACGGACAACCAACATAACTAATTTTAATTTTTTTTTATATATTTATTTTAATTTCTATCAATCAGATTCATTCATCCGTTTTTGAAGAAAAAGTTTCTAACAACCAGATCTATGGATTTTGAAGAAAAGAAAAAATCTCAACAACTTAGATTTGAAAATGTTTAACAGCAAAAAAAAAAAAAAATACAAATTTATCTCACTAACAACCCTCTTAGATTCATGCATTTTGAAAAGAGGGGTTCATTTTTTTTTTCAGAGTTGAAACGATGACACTGTACAGAGACGAGAGTGAAGAGAGACTAAGATCCTTACTCACTTCGAAAATACGTCATTTTGGGAGTCAAAATTTTCAGCCAAATTCAAGCGTTCAACGATGTAAAAGGTTGAGCTAGATAGTTTTTTTTCAAGGTAGAGAGTTTCAAAGTTGAGAATCGATGGCTGTTTCAAATCGATTTGGAGGAGAGAAGATTTGCAAATCTCCTAATTCAATGTTGCAGGTAATGATACAATTGATTGAACGTTTTCTCGGGTAGACTCAACATGCATACCAATTGTAATGTTTTTTAGTATCATTTGTTCAATGCTCACGGATTAATGGTTTATGGTGTACATACACGCATATACTTCATATGATATACTTACATGTACATTGTAATAGATCTAACTACGAATATATACCCACACTAGAAGTTATCGAGGACCCTCATTTTTATAATTTTCTTACAACCGTCTGTGAACATTTTAAATTTTTTAGTATCATTTGTTCAATGCTCACAGAGTAATTGTTTATGGTGTATATACACGTATATACTTCATATGATATACTTACATGTACGTTGTTATAGATGTAACTACGAATATATACTCACACTAGAAGTTAACGAGAGTGTCATTTTTATAATTTTCTTACAACCGTCTATGAATATTTTAGTTTTTATAAACATCAATATGCTGAAAAATTTAATTGCTTATATAATTTTCTTACGAGCTATGTTATACTTACATGTACGTTCACACATTAATAATTTGTATATATACACATATACTTCATATGATATACTTATATGTACATGTAACTTCGAATATATACACATTAGAAATTATCAAAAGCATCGTTATTATAATTTTTGTCACAACCGTCTATGAAAATTTTAGTTTAAAAATTAATTTGAATTAATATTCCAGATTAGATTTTATTGAATTTTGTTTACATGTTTCGATTTAATTGGTGGTTGTTATTCTTGGTTTGACCATATCTTAATTTTTTTATTATTTTTTACATGATTCTCTCTTAAAATAAATCTCTATTTTTCTCCCAGATTATTTCGGAATAAATCTTTATTTTCCCTTCATCTTCTCTCGGAATAAATCTTCCTTTTTTTGTAGGGGGTTTGAGTTCAATGCTCTAACGTTCATCTTTTTTTTTGTTTTTCATTTAATTCTCTGTGATTAAATCTCTAATTTTTTGTAGGTAGTTCAACAGTTAAATGTCTGAAGGGTAGTTTCGTCCAACTACACTCTAAAGAAGTTTATAATTATAGGAGTTAGCTATTTTTCAACACAATAATTAGTTTAGTTATTTTTCATCTTGCATAGTCTGTTTTAAGCTATTCTTGTAGTTGCCCCTTTCTGAAATAGTCTATTCTTTAATCCATATTTTCACGAATGACTATTATAAATGTTTTTATCATTCATTTTTTTATCATCCCTATATTTTTTGAGTATTTATAGTGTCATTTAATAGATTTGTTTTAATTTGATCTTACCATTTTACCCTTCATTTAAAATTAATTTTTTTTTTAATTTTATAATATTAATCAAGTGCTTTTAATTATATATATATATTTTAATTTTATAATATTAATTATGTGATTTTATTTATGACAATTATCCAGAAGCACATGTTATGATTTGAATCCAAATTGAACTACATCTTTTGACGAAAATCTGGAACGCATGAATGGACATTTGTTGAAATTTGGGTCAACATGAGTTTTAAGGCCTAACTAGAGTTTAATGACTATTTGTCTTTTTAGTTTGAGATATTTTTAGAAATGAACTATTTTTTAACCCATATTTTCACAAATGTCTTTGTAAACGTTTTTTATCATTTCTATATTTTTCGAGTATTTATGGTGTCATTTAATGAATTTGTTTTAATTTGATCTTACCATTTTACACTTCATTTAAAATTCGAAAAAAAAATATATTTTTATTATTTTTTTAATTTTACAATATTAATTAGGTGATTTTAGTAATGACAATTATCAATTATCATTAATTAGATTTTGTTATTAATAGAATTTTATTTTGTATGTCGTTTGTTACCAAAAATGATTTTCTCCATCAATTCTCTTCTTCTCTCTAACCACCATTTTCATTTGTTACAAAAAATGATTTTCTTCATCAATTAAATTTCGCCGTCCATCCATCACTACCCGTTTTTCTCGCCAGCCGTTTCCGCCGAACGTTTTTTGCCGCCACACAGTTACCCTCAATATATCTGAAATAAATATATACCCTGATATATACTCTAATATATACATCCTGATTTTAAATTGATATATACCCAGATTTATACCTTGTATATATCTAAAAAAATCATATAAACTACAACCATTAATAATACTCTAATATATACCGTATTATATACACCCTAATACATATATAAATCCTGATATATACCTTGTTTATATCATAAAACACCAACCATTAAAAAATTCTATGATATATACCCAGATTTATACCTTGTATATATCTAAAAAAATCATATAAACTACAACCATTAATAATACTCTGATATATACCGTATTATATACACCCTAATACATATATAAATCCTGATATATACCCTGTTTATATCATAAAACACCAACCATTAAAAAATTCTATGATATATACCCGTTGTATATAGGCCATATTATATAAAAATAAAACCCCCAAACTAAAAGAAAAAAAAACAAAATAGTGCGGTAAATTTACTACGACCTATGGTTATCGATGGCGACTGGGCGTAGGGTACCGGCGGCTACGGTGTGGATGAAGTTAGAGACTCGGCGGCGAAACCACAAAAGAGGACGGAGACGTAAAGCAACAACGACCTATGAGTACTGACGGCAAAATGACGTGGATTATCGGCAAGCGATGAATCTATAGAAGAGGGTTTGAAAAAAAAAAAAACTTGAAAAAAGGGTTTTGAAATTCTGAAACGTAGAGATGACTTTTTCTTTTAAAAAAAAAATATTGGATACTTTCTATATGATTACTAATTAATTCCAAATCAATCATTATTACTTATTTTTACCTTCTAAGTTTACTTTTTTATTTTATTTTTTATTTTAAGAAAACATAATACACTTTATAGGGATATAATGATAAAACAACAAATTATCTTATATGTACACAATAGACATGAATGTAATAAAAAATTATGTTAAACATTTTTGTAATATATCATATATCTTAATGACCTATTTGTATTCAAACTTTTTTTTTAGTTTAGGTAATTTTATGCAGTTGCACATATACATTTATTTGTGTTGACCAAAGTCAGAATTGAATATATATGACATTTTACGACAGTAGATTTTCATGCGGCTGAGAGTTCTCTTCTTTAGCCTTTTATTTTCGTGTGATTTTTGATGAATACAATGTGTTATCTTTCTTTGTCCGGTTGAGTTTTGCTTTGTTGTTTATCTCAAGCTACCGGTTTGTGGTACTTGGAAGCAAATAATTTGAGTTGTGATATTGTTAACTCACCAAATGAGAGTTATTTAGGTCCATAATTTCTTTATATTCATGAAGTCTTTTGAGCATTATAGCTATTATTGAGCAGAATATGTGTTTAATAGTGAAATTTTTGAAATGGTGTTAAAATTAATGCTTATGTGAAAAATTTGTGCATAAGTGTGTAATTGGTGAAAAAATGTCTAATTAATGCCTTGCAGATGTATTGCTGAAGTTTTGCAAGGAGCGCAATGAGATTAGAAGAAGGGCAACCGAAAACAGAGCTTTGCGATCGCAACGCAATCGCAATACTGATTTCTTCTGCTGCGTTTTTCCAGCCGCCGGCCCTTCCTGTATCCGCCACGTATGAGGTTGTTGCCCTGATTTGGATGGAGATCCGTGATTAGGGAGCAGACTATGGACCACTAAAGGCTATATAAGAGAGCAAGATGAAGCAAGAAAGAAAAGGGGGCACTTTACGGTGAAGAGACTCGAAGGCCAAATACCGCAGGAAGAGAGAAAGTTCTCTCGTTTGTTGGATCGAAGAAGCAAAGGTTCCCTTGGCGCCAGTAATTCAAGAGGAAGAAGAGAAGATCCATCTTCTCTTCTGATTGAGTTCATTCCCAAGACAAGCCATTCTTCTCCTTCAACCGAGGCGAATCGTGGACAGTCGGGCCTTCACCTATTCTATTGCTTTCCTTTAGTTATTGCTTTCGGATTGAATTGTGCTTTTGCTTTTCGAATTATTACTGGATCTTTTTATCACAAGTAATCAATTAGTTTTGTTGAGTTCTTCTATCTCCATAAGTAATCAATTAGTTTTGTTGAGTTCTTCTATTTTTATGAGCAATCAATTAGTTTTGTTGAGTTCTTCTAAAGCCATGAGTAGCTAGTTTTATAAAGGTTAGTTAAGATGCATCTGTAGGACATAACTATGTGAATTCAGCATGTAAATAAGCATGAATACATTGAATGAGTGTGAACTTCATCACATGGACATTTTCGACCGGCCATCCATTTTGTTCTAAAGAGTTCCTAACCTCCGGAAGGAGTAAGAACTCAGAGTCACTCATGCATGTTACCCTTTCATGGTAGATAGAGAGTGGTCTAGGAATATGCACTTTCCTAACACGTTTTATAGCATGAGCATATAAATAGGTTCTTAAAACTTACTTGGATATGAGTAGCTTAAAAGTCTAAAGCATATAATCGGAAGATGTATGAGATCTAGCTAAAACGATGCATGTAATGTTAATTTGCTGCTGAATGATCATGGTTTCTGCCTATGGAGGATTCTTAGCCAACCTTTCTGTTTTTATCTTAAGATTTCATCTGTTGCTAGTCTTATTGCGAAAGTATTGCGAGACCCGCAATACTGTTTTCTATTCTGCAAGTCAGTTAGCCTATTTTCTTGAATTGTAGTGTCCTTAGTTTCTTTTGCAATGTTGTAACTTTGCGTTTTCCTTGCGTCCTTTACAATTTCGTGTCTCGAATCAAAATCCATTTCATTCCTGGTTACCTTATCTAATTTAACACGCATAAGATCGACATTTACTAAACTTAGTCTCTGTGAGAAATCGATATAAAATATACTTATCACTTGCTGCAGACCGTGTATACTTGCATGGTTATTTGCTTAATTTAATCAATATATAACCCCATTGAGCAAAGCAACAAGTTTTTGGCGCCGCTGCCGGGGACTCTGTTGAGTCAAAACGATTCTGTGTTATTTTAGAAACAACTTAAATGATTGGAGCTAATCTTTTGCGTCCTTTTTGCAGACATTAATAACGCTGGTTTATGAATGAGTTTCCAAACTACAATCTCGAGTTTGATCCCGAGCCTGAAAGAACTCTAAGGAACAGAAATAAAATTAGAAGGGAAGCTGCACGTCGTTTGAATCAGCAAACTCAAGATCAACCTGAAATTCAGCACATTGTTGACCAAGCAGAATCAGTGCAAACTGAACCGCAACAAGCTGAGATGGAAAGACCATAAGAAGCACCAAATCGAGCACTTAACACTCGCAATCCCATTGATATTGCGAATGATAAGGACAATGCTATATTATCCTACCTTGTACCTATGCCTGAGGAGCTCAATCCGAGCATAATACGCCCAGAAATCACAACTCACTCATTCGAACTGAAACCTGTAATGTTTCAGATGCTGTCCACAGTAGGCCAATTCTTCGGTGTTGAGAATGAAGACCCCCACAATCACTTAAGGAACTTCCTGGGAGTAAGTGACACTTTTGTCATTCCAGGAGTGTCTCAAGAGGCTTTGCGTCTGTACCTATTCTCGTACTCATTAAGAGACAAAGCCAAGTCATGGTTAAATTCTTTTCCATCCGGATCAATTATCAACTGGTCAGACTTAGCTGAGAAGTTTCTGGTGAAATACTTTCCTCCAGATAGGAACTCCAATTTTCGTGACGATATCATCAAATTTAAACAAGTTGAGAATGAATCTCTACATGAAGCCTGGACCAGATTCAAAGATCTTCTACTCAAATGTCCACACCATGGCATCCAATGGTGCATCCAGATTGAAGTGTTCTTCAAAGGATGTAATCCTAGCATGAGGCAAGTCTTGAATTCCTCAGCTGGAGAATCTATGTTGTCCAAAAGCTATAACGAAGCTTATGAGATTTTGGAGAAAATTTCAACTTCACACTGTCGGTGGTCAGATGATCCTGTGGAGCCAAATAGAAGGAAGGCTTATGACATGGATGCACTCAGTGCAATGAGCAACCAGATAAATGCTCTGACAAGCTTGATGAAGCAAATGGCTCAGACCAACATCCAAAAAAATGCCAATACAGTGGCATCTGCTTCAACAAGCACAACAGTGGCTAATCAGTTAGATGCACTCGTTTGTGGATTCTGTGGAGAAGGGCATGTGTATGACTATTGCCCTGCAAATTCAGCCTCTGTGTGCTATGTTGGGAGTCAGCAACAACCAAGAAATAACCCCTATTCAAATACATACAATCCTGGCTGGAGAAACCATCCTAATTTCTCTTGGAATGGACAACAAGGCACTGGCCAGCTGCAAAACCAAACCAGACCAAGTGGACCACCTGGGTTCACTCAACATCAGCAAGGTACTCAACCTCCATACCAAAAACAGTATGCCAGTAACCAACCTATGGGAACATCAGTGGAAAGCTTGCTGAAAGAATATATAGCAAAGAATGATGAAACCTTGCAGAGTCAGCAAGCAACTTTGAGAAGTTTAGAGAATCAAATTGGGCAATTGGCAAATGAGCTAAAGAATAGGCCCCCAGGCAAACTGCCTGCTGATACTGAGAATCCTAGAAGGGATGGTAAGGAACAAGTTCAAGCTATTGAACTGCGAAGTGGAAGGCCATTGGTGATTAGTAGCAGAGAAGTACCAAAGAGAGTAGAGAATGAAGAGTCTAGTGCTCCACTGGACCCTCTGCCTAACATTGACCAAGTGCAACAAAGAACAACAAGGGCGAGGCTTGAGCCCATCATTGAGGAACCAGAAGAGATTCCTAGGCCTTCCCCTGTCATTAGGCAACACAATTTGCCTACTTATGTGCCACCACCTCCATTTCCTAGACGACTTAGAAAGAAACAGGAACAAGAAGCTCATTTCCATAAAGTTTTGGAAATCTTGAAGCAAGTTCATGTTAATATTCCTTTTGTTGAAGTTTTGCAGTCCATGCCAACGTATGTAAAGTTTTTGAAAGACATCATAACTAATAAGAAAGTCATTGGGGAGTTTGAAACTGTTAATCTCACTGAGGAGTGTAGTGCCATACTCCAGAACAAGTTGCCAAAGAAAGAGAAGGATCCTGGTTCCTTCACTCTGCTAGTGGAATTAGGAGGCAAGCATGTGGGAAGAGCTTTATGTGATCTGGGAGCCAGCATAAACCTCATGCCTTTATCATTATTCCAACAACTTGAGATAGGCGAGGCACGCCCAACCACAGTCACCTTGCAGCTTGCAGACCAATCAATCTCATACCCTGAAGGTAAAATTGAGGATATTCTAGTCAAAGTTGACAAATTCATTTTTCTTGCAGATTTTATTATTCTAGACTACGAGGCGGACAAAGAGGTGTCAATCATCTTAGGCAGACCTTTCTTAGCCACAGGTAGGTGATGGAGCGCATGGCACGCAACGGAAGCGATTTGGATCATAGACACTCTAATTTCATCAATTTAAACAAACGGAAACATGCAAAAGCAATGAAAAAGAAAAATTAGAACACATACCCTTGTCGTTCGAATTTCTTCAAAATTCACCGCCAGAAGCTCCTCACGAGCTGAACGAGCCTTCTCACGAAACCTTCGTGGACCACCCCCGGTAGTCCCGCTATCCTCGGGCCGAGAAACGGAGTAGTGGGACTCCTTTTACAAAAGAAAAGGAGGAAGAAGCTCACTGAAAAAAACTTTTTTTTTTTAAACAGAGAGCAGAGGCCGAGGAAGAAGAAGGGATTCACTTTTCAAATTGAAATTCAAAAACAATTTGTGTACCCCAAAGAGCACTCAACTTTTGTTTTTGTGTCTTTTTTTTTTTTTTTAATTGATCTGACGCTTCAGATATATATATAGCTTGTATATATTACATGTGTCTTACATCTTGCATGTAAGACACATGTATATATATATATATATATATATATATATATATATATATATATATATTATTATTATTATTAAAAATAATAATAATTATTTTATTAATTAAACTTTTTAATTAATAAAAAATATATATTAATTAATATTATTTAATTCAATATCAAATATTAATTAAATAATATAATTAAACCCAGTTTTCCGAAAACCGACTTTTTGCATATGAATCCAATTCATATTGTAGACCAATCTCATATTTAAATCATATTTAAATATGTCCATATTCTTCCACAAACCCGAATTTGAACGATTCAAATTCTTTTCTTTTCTTTTATATTGTTTCACGGCTTTATCCGAGCTAGCCAGGAGAACCGTAAGGACCTACAGATCATGAGCTCCAACGATACGAGATTATCCGGTCAAAACTCTTTCGACCGAACTAACCAACATTCGTTAACCCCCGGAGACTCCACTAAAGTCCAAGGGCTGCACTCTCCTCACTGTAGATATATTGTGTCCTCTTGATATAACTATCATCAGTAAGTCGATCCTTCACAGGTCGTTCGTAATCACAACGGGTCATTTATACCGTTTAACCCTTGTATTATATCTTGTTCCTTAAGTACCATTGACACCTCTAATGAACAATTGATTTGTGGTCCAACCATCAAATCAGATTCCTCCCTAATCAGGAGAGGATGGGCCCATTGTTCAAGACCTGGAGTCAGCACTTAAGGGAACAACCTCTCTACTAACCCTTAAAACGGGTAGGAGTGAATTCCATCTCGCACAACTATGTCCCCAACCACTTATTCGATCTTATCCCCAAGATGGTAGGCTTATTGAGTCGGCGATCTGCCACTCTCACCCGTACAAGTCAAAGGATAAGGTCGAATAAACAGGAGTTCATAGTGAGCTCAGGATTGAGATCGAGTTACCTAAGTCATCAAATGAAATAAAAACGGTCTTTACAGTAAACGGTGTTATAAAGAAAGAGCGATTTTATTTCTTGGTTCGGTCTTGTGCAAACTCATTGCACAGGACGCCCTCACTCACATGTCTCTACATGAAACGATTCGAATCACATCGTTTTGTACTATACAAAGTGAGCCGCGTCCAATAGTGTCCCCAGGATAAGGTACCCAGCCTTATCCCTATACTATAGACCATTTTGGCTGTCTACTTGAACTTGATCCACATTCATGTCACACATGAAGTTCAAGTACTTACACTATCGCCATGGGTGTTAGTTATTGGTATAGGTTAATACAAACAGAATTCACTAAAATTCAATAACAACTTTATTGAAATATAATACATACATTCAAACAGTTTACAAACTACGAGTTTTAGGACAGAAAACCCAACAAACTCCCACTTGGACTAAAACGTCAGTGGAGTACATGCTGGTCCAAAGAACTAGAATATCAAATATCTAAAGTTTTTCCCACTGTCCTACTGAGCAGCTCGCAGCCCTAGACTTTTTAGGTGTCTCTCAAACACTTTAGCCGTGAGAGACTTAGTAAATGGATCAGCAATGTTGTGCTCTGAGGCTACCTGTGTGACGATCACATCTCCTCGTTGTACTATCTCCCTGATGAGATGATACTTCCGCTCAATATGCTTTCCACGCTTATGGCTTCTAGGTTCTTTAGAATTTGCCACTGCCCCGCTGTTATCACAATAAAGGGTGATTGGCAAGTTCATATTTGGAACAATTTCGAAATCTGTCAAGAACTTCCTAAGCCATACAGCTTCCTTCGCTGTTTCGCAAGCTGCGACATACTCAGCTTCCATGGTGGAGTAAGCAATACAACCTTGCTTTATACTCCTCCATACTATTGCTCCTCCGTTAAGAGTGAACATTGATCCTAATGTAGATTTCCTGGAATCTATATCAGTCTGAAAGTCAGAGTCAGTGTATCCTGCAAGGATCAAATCCTTCGCGCCATACACAAGCACATAGTCTCTCGTTCTCCTAAGATACTTGAGAACGTGTTTAACGGCTGTCCAGTGATCATATCCTGGATTGGACTGGAACCTACTGACAATTCCTACTGCATAGCAGATGTCGGGTCTTGTACACAACATAGCGTATATGAGACTACCAACTGCAGATGCATAGGGAATTCGTCTCATATCCTCAACCTCTTGAGGTGTCTTAGGAGACTGTTCCTTAGACAAGTGAATTCCATGCCTAAAAGGCAGCGAACCTTTCTTGGAATTCTGCATCGAATATCTTGACAACACCTTGTCAATATAAGATGCTTGAGACAGCGCTAGCACTTTGTTCTTACGATTCCTTATGATCTGAATCCCTAGAACAAACTGAGCCTTTCCCAAATCTTTCATTTGGAATTGGGTCGCTAGCCAATTCTTAACGTCAGTTAGGAACCCTACATCATTCCCAATGAGTAGTATATCGTCTACGTACAAGACTAAGAAAGCTACAACAGTATTGACTACTTTCTTGTAAACACAAGGTTCATCAATATTTTGTTCAAAGCCATAAGATTTGATCGCCGTATCAAACCTTATATTCAAGGATCTAGATGCTTGCTTCAACCCATAAATGGATTGATTAAGCTTGCAAACCTTTTGCTCTTGACCCTGAAGTATGAATCCCTCTGGTTGAGCCATATAGATACTCTCCTCAAGATTACCATTCAGAAAGGCAGTCTTGACATCCATTTGCCAGATTTCATAATCATAAAATGTAGCAATGGATAAGAGTATTCTAATCGACTTTAACATGGCAACAGGAGAAAAGGTTTCTTCATAGTCCACCCCTTCTCTTTGGGAATAACCTTTTGCCACAAGTCGAGCCTTAAAGGTTTGCACCTTACCGGCTTGGTCTAGTTTTTGATGGAGCGTTGATGGAACGCAGCGGAAGCGAATTTGGATCATAGACACTCTAATTTCATCAATTTAAACAAACGGAAACATGCAAAAGCGATGAAAAAGAGAAATTAGAACACATACCCTTGTAGTTCGTATTTCTCCAATTTCACCGCCAGAAGCTCCTCACGAGCTCACCGAGCCTTCTCACGAAATCTTCGTGGACCACCCATGGTAGTCCCGCTATCCTCGGGCCGAGAAACGGAGTAGTGGGACTCCTCTTACAAAAGAAAAGAGGGAAGAAACTCACTGAATAAAAACTAATTTTTATTCAAAGCAGAGAGCAGAGGAAGGACGAAGAAATTTTCAATGTTTGAAATCACATTTCAAAAGAAGAAGCGTGTACCCCAAATTGCACTATTGCATTTTTAATTTTTTTTTTTTTTTAATTGATCTGTCAATATATATATACCTGTGTATATATAAAACATACATGTGTCTTACATCTTGCATGTAAGACACATGTATATATATATATATATATATATATATATATATAAATATATATATATATATATTTATATATTATTATTATTAAAAATAATAATAATTATTTTATTAATTAAACTTTTTAATTAATAAAAAATATATATATAAATTAATTAATATTATTTAATTCAATATCAAATATTAATTAAATAATATAATTAATCCTGGTTTTCCGAAAACCGACTTTTTGCACATGAATCCTATTCATGTTTTCAGACCAATCTCATATTTAAATCATATTTAAATATGTCCATATTTAAATCATATTTAAATCATATTTAAATATGTCTATCCTTCTTCCACAAACCCGAATTTGAACGATTCAAATTCTTTTCTTTTCTTTTATATTGTTTCACGGCTTTATCCGAGCTAGCCAGGAGAACCGTAAGGACCTACAGATCATGAGCTCCAACGATACGAGATTATCCGGTCAAAACTCTTTCAACCGAACTAACCAACATTCGTTAACCCCCGGATTCTCCACTAAAGTCCAAGGGCTGCACTCTCCTCACTGTAGATATATTGTGTCCTGTTGATATAACTATCATTAGTAAGTCGATCCTTCACAGGTCGTTCATAATCACAACGGGTCATTTATACCGTTTAACCCTTGTATTATATCTTGTTCCTTAAGTACCACTGACACCTCTAATGAACAATTGATTTGTGGTCCAACCATCAAATCAGATTCCTCCCTGATCAGGAGAGGATGGGCCCGTTGTTCAAGACCTGGAGTCAGCACTTAAGGGAACAACCTCTCTACTAACCCTTAAAGCGGGTAGGAGTGAATTCCAATCTTCCTACAACTATGTCCCCAGCCACTTATTCAATCTTTTCCCCAAAATGGTAGGCATATTGAGTCGGCAATCTGGCCACTCTCACCCGTACAAATCAAAGGATAAGGTTGAATAAACAGGAGTTCATAGTAAGCTCAGGATTGAGATCGAGTTACCTAAGTCATCAAATGAAAAAACCGGTCTTTACAGTAAACGGTGTTATAAAGAAAGAGCGATTTTATTTCTTGGTTCGGTCTTGTGCAAACTCATTGCACAGGACGCCCTCACTCACATGTCTCTACATGAAACGATTCGAATCACATCGTTTTGTACTATACAAAGTGAGCCGCGTCCAATAGTGTCCCCTGGATAAGGTACCCAGCCTTATCCCTATACTATAGACCATTTTGGCTGTCTACTTGAACTTGATTCACATTCATGTCACACATGAAGTTCAAGTACTCACACTATCGCCATGGGTGTTTGTTATTGGTATAGGTTAACACAAACACAATTCACTAAAATTCAATAACAACTTTATTGAAATATAATATATATATACATTCATTCAGTTTACAAACTACGAGTTTTAGGACATAAAACCCAACAAACTCCCACTTGGACTAAAACGTCAGTGGAGTACATGCTGGTCGAGAGAACTAGAATATCAAATATCTAAAGTTTCTCCCACTGTCCTACTGAGCAGCTCGCAGCCCTAGACTTTTTAGGTGTCTCTCAAACACTTTAGCCATGAGAGACTTAGTAAACGGATCAGCAATGTTGTGCTCTGAGGCTACCTGTGTGACGATCACATCTCCTCGTTGCACTATCTCCCTGATGAGATGATATTTCCGCTCAATATGCTTTCCACGCTTATGGCTTCTAGGTTCTTTAGAATTTGCCACTGCACCGCTATTATCACAATAAAGGGTGATTGGCAAGTTCATATTTGGAACAACTTCCAAATCTGTCAAGAACTTCCTAAGCCATACAGCTTCCTTCGCTGCTTCGCAAGCTGCGACATACTCAGCTTCCATGGTGGAGTCAACAATACAACCTTGCTTTATACTCCTCCATACTATTGCTCCTCCGTTAAGAGTGAACACTGATCCTGATGTAGATTTCCTGGAATCTATATCAGTCTGAAAATCAGAGTCAGTGTATCCTGCAAGGATCAAATCCTTCGCGCCATACACAAGCACATAGTCTCTCGTTCTCCTAAGATACTTGAGGACGTGTTTAACGGCTGTCCAGTGATCATATCCTGGATTGGACTGGAACCTACTGACAATTCCTACTGCATAGCAGATGTCGGGTCGTGTACACAACATAGCGTACATGAGACTACCAACTGCAGATGCATAGGGAATTCGTCTCATATCCTCAACCTCTTGAGGTGTCTTAGGAGACTGTTCCTTAGACAAGTGAATTCCATGCCTAAAAGGCAGCGAACCTTTCTGGGAATTCTGCATCGAATATCTTGACAACACCTTGTCAATATAAGATGCTTGAGACAGCGCTAGCACTTTGTTCTTACGATTCCTTATGATCTGAATCCCTAGAACAAACTGAGCCTCTCCCAAATCTTTCATTTGGAATTGGGTCGCTAGCCAATTCTTAACGTCAGTTAGGAACCCTACATCATTCCCAATGAGTAGTATATCGTCTACGTACAAGACTAAGAAAGCTACAACAGTATTGACTACTTTCTTGTAAACACAAGGTTCGTCAATATTTTGTTCAAAGCCATAAGATTTGATCGCCGTATCAAACCTTATATTCCAGGATCTAGATGCTTGCTTCAACCCATAAATGGATCGATTAAGCTTGCAAACCTTTTGCTCTTGACCCTGAAGTATGAATCCCTCTGGTTGAGCCATATAGATACTCTCCTCAAGATTACCATTCAGAAAGGCAGTCTTGACATCCATTTGCCAGATTTCATAATCATAAAATGTAGCAATGGATAAGAGTATTCTAATCGACTTTAACATGGCAACAGGAGAAAAGGTTTCTTCATAGTCCACCCCTTCTCTTTGGGAATAACCTTTTGCCACAAGTCGAGCCTTAAAGGTTTGCACCTTACCGGCTTGGTCTCGTTTTCTCTTGTAGATCCACTTGCAACCGATAGGTCTTTCGCTATCTGGTTGGTCTACAAGATCCCAGACCGAATTGAAGTACATAGACTCCATTTCGAGATCCATGGCTTTAAGCCACTGGTCCTTGTCTATGTCATTCATTGCCTGTTTAAAGGTCAATGGATCCTCAACGCCATCATCAGGTATGACGACTTGAGTTTCAGACAAGCCGATGTAGCGGTCAGGCTGTCTTACATCCCTCCCACTGCGTCGAGGTTTTCTCAACTCTTGAGAAGGACCAGCCTGATCAACAACCTTTGTTGATCCGTCTGTAGCTTTCCTGGAAAATTCGGACAAAACAATTTTGCTCGACGGTTGATGATCTCTCATGTGGTCTTCCTCTAAGAACGTGGCATTAGTCGATACTAGTACCTTGTTCTCATGAGGATCGTAAAATAGACCACCTTTCGTTTCCTTGGGGTAACCTACAAATAGACACAATTTTGAACGATGTTCCAACTTCTTTGGATTGGGTACTAGCAGATGTGCCGGACACCCCCAAATCCTGAAGTGACGTAAACTACCTTTACGCCCTCTCCATAACTCATAAGGTGTTTCAGAAACACTCTTAGAGGGAACCATGTTCAAAATATATACTGCAGTCTCTACTGCATATCCCCAAAACGAACTAGGCAAATGAGCATAACTCATCATAGATCGAACCATGTCTAACAGAGTTCTATTTCTCCTCTTGGACACACCATTCTGCTGTGGTGTTCCTGGCGCTGAGAGTTGAGATACTATTCCATGTTCTATCATATAGTCCTGGAATCTTAAATCCATATACTCTCCACCTCGATCTGATTGGAGTGTTTTTATCGATTTACCTAATGTGTTCTCAACCTCTGCCTTATACTCTTTGAACTTTTCAAGAGCTTCGGACTTATGATGCATTAGATAAAGATAACCGTACCTAGAATAATCATCAATGAAACTGATGAAATATTCATACCCTCCTCGTGCTTTGACATTCAAAGGACCGCAGAGATCCGAATGCACGATTTCTAGAGGTTCTTTGGACCTATGACCTTTTTCAGAAAAAGATCGTTTGGTCATTTTGCCCTCAAGACAAGACTCACATGGCGGTAAAGAGTTGTCCTCTAAACGATTTAGGAGACCACTCTTAACCAATCTCCCAATCCCATTGAGATTAATGTGACCTAGTCTTAAGTGCCAAAGATAAGTACTTGGAGAAAGTTTCTGCCTTTTAGTTTGAGTTTCAGCTGTTTTAAACATTTCAGTGTTCAAAATAGCTTTGGCTTCGGTTGGTCTTAACACATACAAGTTGTTTTCAAGTTTCGCAGAACAAATACGTACACCTCTTTTGCTAATGAACGCTTCATTATGAACAAAAGATACTTTATACAACTGTTCTAACAAACAGGATATAGATACAAGATTCCTCTTGAAGGTAGGAACCAGGAGTACATTTTCTAGTAAAATGAAACTATCTCTATATAACAACTTTACAACTCCCACTGCTTTAGCTGAGACAACCTCTCCAGTTCCAACTCTGAGAGTTATCTCACCTCGAGAAAGTGGCTGTCAAGAACTAGTTTCCTGAAAAGAAGAACAAACATGGTTAGTAGCTCCTGAATCAAGTATCCAGGTATGACAATCATGTTCTACTAAACATGTTTCGACAACAAATAAATCATATTTACCTTGTCTTTCCTTCTCAGCCTTTTTCTCTGCAAGATACTTTGGGCAATTCCGTTTCCAGTGCCCATCTACACCACAATGGAAACATTTTCCTTTGTCTGTAGATCTAGTCTTGCTCTTACCAGCAACAGGTGCTTTTCCCTTCCTTTTATCTTTCTTCTTCTTTTGAATACTCTTATTCTTAATAGAAGAAAGTTTAGACCTACTCCCTAAAGACGACCCCTTTTGGAATTTCCTAGAAGTGACAACGTTTGCCTCCTTCTCTTTTCCTTTAGAAGCGTGAAGGGACTGATAGGTCTGTAGCTCGCTGAGAAGAGAAGTCAAATTATACTTTATCTTGTTCATTACCATATTGGTTCTGAACTGAAGGAAACTCTTCGGAAGAGATTCCATGATAAAGCTTACTTGACTTGACTCATCAATAGTAGCTCCGTTTACTTCCGCCACATTGAAGTGGACCATCATGTTAAGGACATGCTCCCTAACAGAGGTACCCTCTTTCATGCGAGAGTTGTAAACGTATTTGAGGGCTTCATGACAGACCGATGAGGACGGTAGTCCAAACATCTCCTGTAATGAAGACATGATTTCTTTAGCAGAAACCATATCCTCGTGCTTCTTAGCTAACACATCAGATATGCTGGCTAAGATATAGACTCGGGCTTTATCGTTAGCCCTTGTCCATCTATCATATGCTTCTCGAACAGTTCGAGTCGCATCCGAGCTAGGAGGGGGAGGACAATCCTCTGATAAGGCGAACCTGAGATCATCTAGAACGAGAATCGTATTCAAGTTCGATTTCCAGGTCGCGTAGTTATCGTCCGTTAACTTATCGGAAGCTAGTAAGTGAATGAAAGAGCTAGACATGCTGAAAAGAGAATGAAAAATATTAGTGAAAAGGTTTTAACCTAATTTACACACCAATCAAGAATTTAGCAACGAATAATAATGTACCCAAAACTCATTATTAAACTGCAACGATACTTCAGTGGGTCAGAATGGTCGCTACCGAGGGGCAGTCAAGCATTCCTTCACTGAATCAAGACATTCTTGACTAAATGCTAATACAAGAATATCTCATATTCCTATTGCATCTTAGTTATCGCTGTTTGGTCAAGATTTACTAACTCCTTAGCAAATCTCGTAAGTGTGACCCTCCATTTTTAGAATTCATAGGGCGGCCCCAACGATGCAACCGAATGGAAATGTCAAAGTTGGGAATGACTCTATGTTTCTTTATCCATAAATGGTGATTGAGATGTTCCGATTCCTATGAAACGGCCCTCCGAATGGATCGGTACCTCTTGTGGGCACCTAGCAGGCAGAACATAGGAATCTCACGGTTCAATCCAATGGAGGAGACCGCAGGATGTATTGACATACTTTCTTCTCCCACTTACTATAAATACTTTCTCCATTCACCTTGCTCTTGAATTATGCAAATACCATCCGAATGGGGATGCCCTATTGACATCACGATGCCGAGCATAATTCTCACGGTGTGAACTTGACAGAGAACATAGGAGGAGAGGGATATATCATATATACCTTCTCAACACCTCTACTAAGTATTTTAAGACGGAATGGGTAAATTACTCAGGCATTATCCGGCTAAGACAATAAGACCTAAGTCTAGGTAAAACAAACTTTTACCTATGATGTCTAGGTGATAAACACTTTATTACCTCACACCACTCACGCATGCTCATAAAGCCGGGTTAACTTTACTCAAGTACCGGATGGTCCCCAGGTAGGAGGTGTTCCGTAAACCGTCAGCTTAAATACCTCCAACCTCGAACAGGATGTCCCCGGGTGAGTTTCTTGTAACCTTAGCATTTACAAGATATCGACCTATTCATCTAATGAAACGGAACGATACATTCAACCCTAAGTGAGCATGCCTTTATCTTTGTTATAGATTTTAAAAGTCTATGCCAATTTTACAACGCTTTGCAAAGCTAAGACTAACTACAACAAACTTCTACATGCTTCTCAAACATGCATCACTAAGGCATGACAAGTTGAATATTTAATTTCATAATCAATAGAACACTTATATCGATTATGCTCTTAAACATTCAACTCTTAATTCATAATCAATATAACACTTATATCAATACTCTGAATTAAGCATGCATCCTATATATTATAACACTTATAACAAACAAAATGCATCTAATGTTGGATGTTTAATTTCATAATTAATATAACACTTATATAAATTATTCTATTAAGCAAACAACATCTAATTCATGAATTAATATAACTCTTATATTAATACTCATGAATAAACATGCATCCTATACATTATAACACTTATAATATACCATGTGCATAAAATTAGGACAACCTATGTTGTACATTCAATTTCATAATTAATATAACACTTATATCAATTATTCTATTGAACTAACAACAACTAATTCATGAATTAATATAACTTTTATATCAAAACTCATGAATTGCCAAATATGCATACGATATAATATAATACTTATAACATATTATCAATGCATGAAGCATGCTTCCTACGGTGGGATTTTAAATCTATATGGCATACGTTATGCACATACAAACATGGAATTTAATTAAAACATACATTCGCAATGCATAATTAATTAAACACACTAAAGTGGATCGATTTTGGCATTTAACAAGCAATAACTAATTTATTACAAGCTTGAACAACAAGCTACGTCTTGAGCGGACTTCGAACTCTTCGCACCGCCTTTGACTAACTTGCTTCCTCCGAACGCTTCGGCCAAAATCTCTTCGAATTTCTCGTCGTATTGCCTAGAACGAGTTTGAACTTATACCGAACATTTCGGCGAGTTCCAAACTCAAACTTCTTTCACAAAGAAACCTATATGGACTCTAATGACTCTAAAAATACAGACTCTTTAGCATACATTAAAGCCCATACATTCTCGGGCAATTACAAATAATGAAATTCAAAAAGAAACTATGCCAAAATCGATATTCACTTTAGACGCCAATCAGACACAATTTCTAAAATAAAACCCACCATAACTTAAATTGATAGAAATTGAGTGGCAAAAAACGCTCTGATACCAATTGATGGAGCGCATGGCACGCAGCGGAAGCGATTTGGATCATAGACACTCTAATTTCATCAATTTAAACAAACGGAAACATGCAAAAGCAATGAAAAAGAGAAATTAGAACACATACCCTTGTCGTTCGAATTTCTTCAAAAGCCAGAAGCTCCTCACGAGCTGAACGAGCCTTCTCACGAAACCTTCGTGGACCACCCCCGGTAGTCCCGCTATCCTCGAGCCGAGAAACGGAGTAGTGAGACTCCTTTTACAAAAGAAAAGGAAGAAGAAGCTCACTGAAAAAAACTTTTTTTTTTAAACAGAGAGCATAGGCCGAGGAAGAAGAAGGGATTCACTTTTCAAATTGAAATTCAAAAACAATTTGTGAACACCAAAGAGCACTCAACTTTTGTTTTGTTTTTTTTTTTTTTTAATTGATCTGACGCTTCATATATATATACCTTGTATATATTACATGTGTCTTACATCTTGCATGTAAGACACATGTATATATATATATATTTATATATTATAATTATTTTATTAATTAAACTTTTTAATTAATAAAAAATATATATATTAATTAATATTATTTAATTCAATATCAAATATTAATTAAATAATATAATTAAACCCGATTTTCCGAAAACCGACTTTTTGCATATGAATCCAATTCATATTGTAGACCAATCTCATATTTAAATCATATTTAAATATGTCCATATTCTTCCACAAACCCGAATTTGAACGATTCAAATTCTTTTCTTTTCTTTTATATTGTTTCACGGCTTTATCCGAGCTAGCCAGGAGAACCGTAAGGACCTACAGATCATGAGCTCCAACGATACGAGATTATCCGGTCAAAACTCTTTCAACCGAACTAACCAACATTCGTTAACCCCCGGAGACTCCACTAAAGTCCAAGGGTTGCACTCTCCTCACTCTAGATATATTGTGTCCTCTTGATATAACTATCATCAGTAAGTCGATCCTTCACAGGTCGTTCGTAATCACAACGGGTCATTTATACCGTTTAACCCTTGTATTATATCTTGTTCCTTAAGTACCATTGACACCTCTAATGAACAATTGATTTGTGGTCCAACCATCAAATCAGATTCCTCCCTGATCAGGAGAGGATGGGCCCATTGTTCAAGACCTGGAGTCAGCACTTAAGGGAACAACCTCTCTACTAACCCTTAAAACGGGTAGGAGTGAATTCCATCTCGCACAACTATGTCCCCAGCCACTTATTCGATCTTATCCCCAAGATGGTAGGCTTATTGAGTCGACGATCTGGCCACTCTCACCCGTACAAGTCAAAGGATAAGGTCGAATAAACAGGAGTTTATAGTGAGCTCAGGATTGAGATCGAGTTACCTAAGTCATCAAATGAAATAAAAACGGTCTTTACAGTAAACGGTGTTATAAAGAAAGAGCGATTTTATTTCTTGGTTCGGTCTTGTGCAAACTCATTGCACAGGACGCCCTCACTCACATGTCTCTACATGAAACGATTCGAATCACATCGTTTTGTACTATACAAAGTGAGCCGCGTCCAATAGTGTCCCCAGGATAAGGTACCCAGCCTTATCCCTATACTATAGACCATTTTGGCTGTCTACTTGAACTTGATCCACATTCATGTCACACATGAAGTTCAAGTACTTACACTATCGCCATGGGTGTTAGTTATTGGTATAGGTTAATACAAACACAATTCACTAAAATTCAATAACAACTTTATTGAAATAGAATACATACATTCAAACAGTTTACAAACTACGAGTTTTAGGACATAAAACCCAACAGTATGGCCCTGATTGATGTTCAAAAGGGTGAACTTACCATGCGAGTCAACGATGAAGAGGTTAAGTTTAGTGTTTTTAAAGCCTTGAGGTATCCTTCTGACCTTGAAAACTGTGCTACTGTAGATATATTGGATTCATTAATTGAAGATGAGCATGAGCATGAGTTATTAGTCAAGCATGCTACTGATTACGCACAAATTGACTTGAATGATTTAAACATTTCTAAATTCGTTGATACATCTGTGAATACCCCTCAGCATGTATGTATGACCAATGAACTATCTGAAAGAACCACAACTCCCATGATGCCATCAATTGAACAACCACCTTTGTTAGAATTAAAACCATTGCCACAACACCTTAAATATGCATACTTAGGAGAGAAAAACACATTGCCTGTCATCATTTCGTCCAAATTGAATGAACAACATGAAAATGCGTTAATTTTGCTACTTAAGCAACATAGAAAAGCAATTGGGTGGACAATCGCTGACATTAGGGGCATAAGTCCTTCTTATTGTATGCACAAGATACTGTTAGAGGAAGGGCACACACCTAGAATAGAGCATCAACGTAGGTTGAACCCCTCCATGAAGGAGGTAGTTAAAAAAGAAATCATTAAATGGTTAGATGCGAGTGTGATCTTCCCAATATCTAATAGTCAGTGGGTCAGTCCCATCCAATGTGTACCAAAAAAAGGAGGTATGACAGTAGTGGTTAATGAAAACAATGAACTAATACCCACTCGAACCGTCACGGGATGAAGAGTGTGTATGGACTACCGAAAGCTTAATAAAGAAACGAAAAAAGATCATTTCCCTCTACCTTTCATCGATCAAATGCTTGATAGATTAACTAGCCAAGCCTTCTATTGCTTTTTAGATGGCTACTCAGGGTATAATCAAATCACCATAGACCCTAAGAACCAAGAGAAAACAACATTTACATGCCCATTTGGCACGTTTGCATTTCGCAGAATGCCATTCGACCTCTGCAATGCACCAGCAACGTTCCAACGATGTATGTTGGCAATCTTATCTGATCTAGATGAGTCCATAGTAGAAATATTCATGGATGATTTTTCAGTGTTTGGTGATTCCTTTAACCACTGTCTAGCCAATCTAGAACAAGTCCTCACTAGGTGTGAGGAAACCAATCTAGTTTTGAATTGGGAAAAATGTCACTTCATGGTGGAAGAAGGCATAGTTTTGGGGCATAGAGTGTCCAAGGCAGGAATAGAGGTTGATAGGGCCAAGATAGAAGTCATTGAGAAGCTGGTTGAACCTAAAAATGTAAAATCCATAAGAAGTTTCTTAGGACACGCAAGGTTTTACAGAAGATTCATAAAAGATTTCTCAAAAATCTCCAAACCCCTCTGTGAGCTGCTAGAGCTAAATAGAACTTTTATCTTTTCAAATGAGTGATTGATAGCTTGGAATAAGCTCAAGACTTCTTTAGTCAAAGCTCCAATCATAATCGGACCAAATTGGGATATGCCTTTTGAATTGATGTGCGATGCAAGTGATTATGCAATTGGAGGCATGCTTGGCCAGAAGAGAGAAAAATTAACACATCCTATTTATTATGCATGTAAAACATTAAATGAGGCTCAATGCAACTACACTACCACAGAAAAGGAGATGCTATCCGTAGTATTTGCATGTGAGAAGTTCAGAGCATATATTGTAGGAAATAAAACATTCGTTTACACTAATCATGCTGCAATAAAGTACCTAATGAGGAAGGCTGATGCCAAACCTCGTCTGATTAGATGGGTGTTACTTTTGCAGGAGTTTGATTTGGAAATACGAGACAAAAAGGGATGTGAAAACGTGGTTGCTGACCACTTATCAAGATTGCAGAGTCATTGCGAATCTATTGCGGAGCCCGCAATGATGGATTCTTTTATTGATGAACATCTTTTAGTTTTAGTACACTGTGATAATAATGATGAGCCATGGTTTGCTGACATTGCAAATTTTCTTGCCTCACAGGTGTTACCCAAATTCAATAAAGGGCAGGACAAGAAGAAGTTCTTGAATGATGCTAGGAAATACATTTGGGATGACCCAACCCTCTACAAATGCTGTGCGGATGGATTGCTAAGGAAATGTGTGTCGGCTGCTGAAGCAAGATCCATCCTGCAACATTGTCATACAACGCCGTATGGAGGGCACTTTGGTGGTCAAAGGACTGCTGCGAAGGTATTTCAGAGTGGCTATTTCTGGCCAACAATCTTCAAGGATGCACATGACTACGCGCACAATTGCAATGAATGCCAACGAACAGGTAACCTCAGTAGGAAGGATGAGATGTCTCTGACATACATCTTAGAGTTAGAACTCTTTGACGTATGAGGTATTGACTTCATGGGTCCATTTCCACCTTCTGCTGGTAATCTGTATATTTTAGTAGCTGTAGACTATGTCTCAAAATGGGTCGAGGCAATTGCATGTCCTTTAAATGATGCTAAGACAATTATAAAATTTCTTAATAGACATATTTTCACACGATTTGGCACTCCACGTGCCATCATAAGTGATGAGGGATCACACTTCGTAAACAAATCTATGGAGAAGGTGTTAGCTAAATATAATGTTAATCATAGGGTAGCAACACCCTATCACCCCCATTCAAATGGGCAAGCAGAAATTTCTAATAGAGAGATCAAGAGTATACTAGAAAAAGTTGTAAAACCAAATAGAACGAATTGGTCTTTTAAATTAGATGATGCATTATGGGCATATAGAACTGCATATAAAACACCTTTAGGAATGTCTCCCTATAGGTTAGTTTATGGAAAAACATGCCATCTCCCTCTTGAATTAGAAAACAAAGCCTTTTGGGCTTTAAAGAAAGGAAGAAAGAAAGAATAATGATGGATGAAAGAAATGGGAATGGAGGTCAGGGGCTTCAGCTTAACGGAGACCGAAGCAAAAACTCAAACATTTTGAGTTTTAAAAACTTTGTGAATTAAGAACCCCAAATTGCACTTCTTCAAATCTTTATGTATATAACAAAATATATATATATTAACTAACAAATATGTGTCTTACATGCAAAAATGCATGTAAGACATATATATATATATATATATATATATATATATATATATATATATATATATATATATATATATATATTATTTAATTAAAATTCATTCTTAATTAATTTTAAATAATAATAAATATTTTATTTATTAAACTTTTTAATAAATAAAATATATATATATATATATTAATTAAACTTTTTAATTAATTAATATTATTTAATTCAATATCAAATATTAATTAAATAATATGGCTAAATGGTAATAGGATTTTTGAATATCCTATAAATTTCGGGGTGTCGAGTCCCGCCAAAATAACATTTATAATTCCGCTACAACTAAGCTTTGCAGCTAGTGGTAGTCGGGTCGATCCACAGAGAATCTAAATTATTTTCTCCTAATTAATTTCTATTTGCTTTTTAATTAACTAAAACAATAAAATAAAACGATAAATGAAAGAGAGATTGCTAACGGAAAATTAAAGTAAGCATGCAAACTAGCTAACGGAAGAATTGAACTAAGTACATGTAAACTAGCTAACGGAAAATTAAATAACGGAAAAATTAAACGTAACGCGTGCTCCTAATTTGAGTGTCGGGATTGACTTTGATGCGACTCGATTCATTGGGATTCAAACGTACTTAGCAAGAGCATAATTAAACACGTAATTTACTTGCACGAAACTACTAATACAAGTAACCCAAATAATTAATTAGAAACGTGGAGTTCTAAGTGGACTATTCTTTAATTACTCTAAGGTGATCAATCCTAAATTAAATAAAGAACAGAGACGGATGTTCGATTCTAATTAAACGTGGCAATGAATTAAAAAGGGGCCAACACCGCCCATATTGATTAATTGACAGTAACGGGAGCACTAAGACGAATGTTTAACCTGGAAGCCTAAGCTAATATTCCGATTTATCTATTTCTTCAAGATAAGTTACAACCAAGATCAACAAGGAAGCCTATGTTACCTATGGCTCAACTTATCCATGTTACTTGGCGATTAAGAGAGGCACGACATCATAATCTTTAACTAATGAATCATGCTTGAAATCAAAGTTGTCAACTCCTATCACTCAAACATGCTCATATGATATGCTTAGAAGAAAAAATATTGCCCAATCAGTCATGCTAAGTTACAAAATTAAGAACAAACCCTCATAAATCGCATCAAAGACACCCTAAACTCAAATTAGAGCACTTACCTTAGCCAAACGTCATGAAAATCTATCTAAAATTGTCCAAAACCTTGAAAATTGATGAAAATATCACCAAACCCGAGGTCAAAACTCTCCAAATCGAAAATTCTCTCTCCTAAGTGAATGGTGGCTGAAAAACTAGGTCTAAATGCTTAAAAAGCGAGGTTTGGGCCGAAATTTGGTCGTTTGGGCCGCGCGGATGGGTCGACAGGCGGTCGGGTCTAGGCTGTGGGCGTGCGGGCTGTGGATGTTGACCATTGACCTTTATAAAAAAGAGGGAAAATATTGCATCCACCAAGATTTGAACCTGGGCACTCCTATTGTCTTAATAAGACCTGCACCATCAAGCCATTTAATCAATTTTGAGTTAAAATTAGATTATTTAATTAATGTAGCTTAATCACTCAAAACGACTAATTAATAAAATATTATAAAATATTCATTCAAGCTCTTAATTATCGCAAATGCCCGATTTACCCCTTAGCAATTAAATTATACAAAATATATCAATTAAGCTCAAATAATTATTCTAATTTACAAGACTTAGGAGCTAAATATTAGCACTTTTGGAGTGCTATCAAAACCCCCAACCTAAATCTTGCTAGTCCTCGAGCAAGGAAAACTCTAAACTAGCTCCTAAGAATGAAATTGCATGCAACGACTCTAACCTCAATGCTTTTAAAAAACAAGGCACTTACAACAAAAGAAAACAATCAATTGCATGCATAAGCTGAGAACATTTCAAAAATAAAACTGCTACTCCCCTACGTGCGTGTGTGATTAGCCAACCTATTCTAGCTCTTATAGACTCGGAAAAGCCATATGCAACTCTACATCTCGTTTTCCCCCTACTTCTAGCAATAAAGAACAGTCTATGGCTTTTCAACAATCAAGAGAGTAACAAATTAAAAGGCCTAAATTTTATTTTTCTTGAGTACTTTGTACTCTTTATTTTCTTTAAACTACCACTTTTTTTTTCTACTTTTCTTTTCTTCTCCAAGAGAGCCTAACATGTCAAACTTGTCTTCGTTCCAGCTTACCCGCAGTTCCACTGCACAACGTATCTGACTACGAGCAAACTTCACATTTTTAAGGACTAATGCTCACTTTTTAACGTGCACTTTAAGAAGGAGGAGCACCTCAGGAGCTTTTATTTTCATGCTTAGTCTTCTTTTTTTTTTTTAGGCAATAGCTTTGCTATAACACGATTAATTTAATACAACCTATCATGCATCAAGCCTTCCCTAGGGGTGCCTTTCGGGGTGACAACAAGATTTCATGCAACATAAGACAATTCTAAGCCTACAAAACCAATAATAGGATGCTACGTGCTCGATAGATGCAAGGGAGAAACAAAAAAAATTTAATTTTTTTTTAAAAATGCTCAACATGCACATACAATCTCATGCTTTTCTAGATATGTAAATACGAAGAATTTAAAAGCATTTCATAGATTGTCCTCATCGAACAACATGCAACAGCAGACCAAAGCACTTCTAATTCAGAATTTCCACAGCTCAACAACTTCAGAAATCCATCAAACTTCTCCACCCCCAACCTTCAAAGGATACATAGTCCTCTATGTATCACACATCAGACTAAGCGATTAAAATTACAAAATTTAAGGGAACAGAAAACCTCCCCTGAATTTTATTAGGTTGGTGGTTGGAGCAGCGCAGTCCTTGCCCAAATATCTCGTTCCTTAGGCCACAAACCCCTACAAAAGGAAAAACAAATAAACTAAGCTAGGAAAAATAAAAACTGAAAGTAAAGACAAGAATTTAAGAACACATGGGTTGCCTCCCAAGAAGCGCAATTTTTTAACGTCGTTATGCTCGACGTGTTCTTCACTCTGTCAAGGTACATAAAAATTCTCGTATTTCTTCGGCCCCTTCTTCCTCGAATCAACAAAACCTGCTTAGATAAGCAAGCTCTTCGACTTTTGCAGGCAGCCGGACAGAGTTCTTTTTTTGATTTTTTTAATATATGGAAAAAATAAAGACTCAACAGACTGAAATAAAACAAAGTAAGACTCAACAGACTCGACAGAAAGTAAAGACTCAACAGGGGAAAAAGGAAGAAAGCATGCATCAATAGAGGGAAGTTCAGGACATAAAACAGAAAGAGACTCGTCAGCCTCAAACTCTATCACCTGAAATTCCTTCAAGATAGTAGGCTCGACTTTCTTCTTAATCCAGAAAAATCTCACCTTCGTAAAGCGGATCAATCGTGATTTCAATTTTCGGGCTGGGGTGTAGTTCCTCGAGCATAAAATCAATCTGCCTCTTCATATCTTCACATTCTAAATAACCAGACAGGGAGGATTGATTTTCTAACTCGGGATGCTCTTGTGCGGGGTAGGCATTGAGAAAACCGGTTTGTGGCGCCTCAGGACATGCGTAGGAAGTATGACCCCCTACCGAGCAAGTACAACACTTTGCTCTCGCATGTGTTTCTCTAACAAACGTCCACCAAACCTCGGAGTGCAGCTTACCCATTTGCCTCTTATATCCTCTCATAGCGTGCGAACTCCTTCTCATCCCCTCACTTTTGTTGGAATCGTTTGAAGCTATTAGAATTTCCATGTCATACCATTCCATTTCGTCATTAAAAGCAATTTCTGAAGCTTCACGCCTTGAAGCTTTCACCCAATCTTCTAAGCGAATGTCTGCCATACTCAAACAAGAAGACGCAAGAAAAGAAAAATATATTTTTTTTATTTTCTAACAAATAAAATTTAACTAAGAGAAATTAAATGGTTCCCCGGCAGTGGCGCCAATTTTGGTAATAGGATTTTTGAATATCCTATAAATTTTGGGGTGTCGAGTCCCGCCAAAATAACATTTATAATTCCGCTACAACTGAGCTTTGCAGCTAGTGGTAGTCGGGTCGATCCACAGGGAACCTAAATTATTTTCTCCTAATTAATTTCTATTTATTTTTTAATTAACTAAAACAATAAAATAAAACGATAAATGAAAGAGGGATTGCTAACGGAAAATTAAAGTAAGCATGCAAACTAGCTAACGGGAGAATTGAACTAAGTACATGTAAACTAGCTAACGGAAAATTAAATAACGGAAAAATTAAACGTAACGCGTGCTCCTAATTTGAGTGTCGGGATTGACTTTGATGCGACTCGATTCATTGGGATTCAAACGTACTTAGCAAGAGCATAATTAAACACGTAATTTACTTGCACGAAACTACTAATACAAGTAACCCAAATAATTAATTAGAAACGTGGAGTTCTAAGTGGACTATTCTTTAATTACTCTATGGTGATCAATCCTAAATTAAATAAAGAACAGAGACGAATGTTCGATTCTAATTAAACGTGGCAATGAATTAAAAGGGGGCCAACACCGCCCATATTGATTAATTGACGGTAACGGGAGCACTACGACGGATGTTTAACCTGGAAGCCTAAGCTAATATTCCGATTTATCTATTTCTTCAAGATAAGTTACAACCAAGATCAACAAGGAAGCCTATGTTACCTATGGCTCAACTTATCCATGTTACTTGGCGATTAAGAGAGGCACGACATCATAATCTTTAACTAATGAATCATGCTTGAAATCAAAGTCGTCAACTCCTATCAATCAAACATGCTCATATGATATGCTTAGAAGAAAAAAGATTGCCCAATCAGTCATGCTAAGTTACAAAAGATTGCCCAATCAGTCATGCTAAGTTACAAAATTAAGAACAAACCCTCATAAATCGCATCAAAGACACCCTAAACTCAAATTAGAGCACTTACCTTAGCCAAACGTGATGAAAATCGATCTAAAATTGTCCAAAACCTTGAAAATTAATGAAAATGTCACCAAACCCGAGGCCAAAACTCTCCAAATCAAAAATTCTCTCTCCTAAGTGAATGGTGGCTGAAAAACTAGGTCTAAATGCTTAAAAATCTGAAAAAATCAGGTTTGGGCCGCGCGCGGACCGGCAGGCGGGTCGCGGGGCGAGCGGTCGGGTCTGGGCCGTGGGCGTGTGGGCTGTGGATGTTGACCATTGACCATTGACCGTTGACCTTTATAAAAATAAGGAAAAATCTTGCATCCACCAAAATTTAAACTTGGGCACCCCCATTATCGTAATAAGCCCTGCACCATCAAGTCACTTAATCGATTTTGAGTTAAGATTAGATTATTTAATTAATGTAGTTTAATCACTCAAAACGACTAATTAATAAAATATTATAAAATATTCATTTAAGCTCTTAATTATCGCAAATGCCCGATTTACCCCTTAGCAATTAAATTATACAAAATATATCAATTAAGCTCAAATAATTATTCTAATTTACAATACTTAGGAGCTAAATATTAGCACTTTTGGAGTGCTATCACTAAACCCGGTTTTCCGAAAACCAACTTTTTGCACATGAATTCTATTCATGTTTTAGACCATTCTCATATTTAAATCATATTTAAATAGTCCATCATTCTTCCAAAAATCGAATTTGAACAAATTCAAATTCTTTTTCTTTTTCTCTTATATTGTTGCACGACGTTATCCGAGCTAGCCAGGAGAACCTAAAGAACCTATAGATCATGAGCTCCAACGATACGAGATTATCTGGTTAAACTCTTTTAACCCAACTAATCAACATTCGTTAACCCCCGTAGACTCCACTATAGTCCAAGGACTGTACTCTCCTCACTGTAGATATATTATGTTCTCTTGATATAACCACCATAGGCGAGTCGATCCTTCACAGGTCGTTCGTAATCACAGTGGGTCATTTATACCATTTAACCCCTGCATTACATCTTGTTCCTTAAGTACCACTGACACCTCTAATGAACAATTGATCTGTGGTCCAACCAACAGATCAGATCCCTCTCGGGCCAGGAGAGGGTGGGTACCCTTGTTCAAGACCCGGAGTCAGCTATTAAGGGAACAACCTCTCTACTATCCCTTAAAGGCGGGTAGGAGTGAATTTCGTCTTGTTGTACTATGTCCCCAGCTACCTATTCGAGTTTATCCCCAAGATGATAGGCTTATTGAGTTGGCGAACTGGCCACTATCACCTGTGCAAGTCAAAGGATACTCTCGAATAAACAAGAGTTCATAGCGATCTTAGGATTAAGATCGAGTTACCAAGGTCATCATATGAAAAAGTCGGTCTCTTCAGTAATGGTGTTATAAAGAGAGAGCGACTTGTTTCGCGGTTCAGTCTTATGCAAACTCATTGCACAGGACGCCCTCACTCGCACATCTCAATGTGAAACGATTCAGATCACATCAATTTGTAGGATACAAAGTGAGCCGCATCCAATAGTGTTACCATGATAAGGTACCCGGCCTTATTTATATACTATAGACCGTTTTGGCTGTCTACTTGAACATGATCCACATTCATGTCATACATGAAGTTTAAGTACTCAAACTTTCGCCACGGGTGTTTGTTATTGGTATAGGTTAATACAAACACGTTTCACTATATTCAATAACAATTTTACTGAATAAACCTCAATAACTCTTTATTACATAAATAGAATGATTACATTCACAACGCTTACAAACTACGAGTTTTAGGACATAAAACCCAACAGTCTTAACAGAGGAATGTCCTCCCCCTCCTAGCTCGTCTGCAACTCAAACTGTTTGAGATGCATTTGACAGGTGGACTAGGGCTAATGATAAAGCCCGAGTCTACATCTTCGCCAGCACATCTGATGTGTTATCTAAGAAGCATGAGGTGATGGTCTCCGCTAAGGAGATCATAGATTCATTACAGACGATGTTTGGACAACCGTACTCATCGGTCTGTCATGATACCCTCATGGCGAGGAAAGCTGAGAAGAAACAACAAAGTAAATATGATTTACTAGTTGTTGAAACATGTTTAGTGGAACATGATAGTTCTGCCTGGTACTGGATTCATGAGCCACTAACCATGTTTGTTCTTCTTTCCAGGAAACTAGTTCTTGACAGCTGCTTGTTGAAGGTGAGATAACTCTCAGGGTTGGAACATGAGAGGTTGTCTCAGCCAAAGCAGTGGGAGCGGTGAAGTTGTTGTTTAGAGATAGGTTCATTTTACTAGAAAATGTACTCTTGGTTCCTAGTTTTAAGAGAAACCTTGTATCTATCTCTTGTTTGCTTGAACATATGTATAAAGTATCTTTTGAGTTTAATGAAGCGTTCAGTAACGAAAGAGGTGTACGTATATGTTCTGCAAAACTAGAAAACAACTTGTATGTGTTAAGACCAACAGAGGCAAAAGCAAATTTTGAACACCGAGATGTTTAAAACAGCTGAGAAACAAAATAAAAGGCAGAAGTTTTCTCCAAGTACCTATCTTTGGCACTTGAGACTAAGCCACATTAATCTCAATAGGATTGAGAGATTGGTTAAGAGTGGTCACTTAAAACACTTCGATAACACTTCGATCAGATCGAGGTGGAGAGTATATGGATTTGAGATTCCAAGACTATATGATAGAATATGGAATAGTATCCCAACTTTCAGCGCCCGGTACACCTCAACAGAACGGTGTATCCGAGAGGAGAAATAGAACTCTGTTAGACATGGTTCGATCTATGATGAGCTATGTTGAACTGCCTAGTTCGTTTTGGGGATATGCGGTAGAGGCTGCTGCATATATTTTGAACATGGTTCCCTCTAAGAGTGTTTCGGAAACACCTTATGAGTTATGAAGAGGGCGTAAAGGTAGCTTCCGTCACTTCAGGATTTGTGGGTGTCTGTCACACGTGCTGGTGCCCAATCCAAAGAAAATAGAACTTCGTTCAAAATTATGCATATTTGTAGGGTACCCAAAGGAAACGAAAGGTGGTTTATTTTTCGATCCTCAAGAGAACAAGGTGCTTGTGTCGAAAAACGCCATCTTCTTAGAGGAAGACCACATGAGAGATAATCAACCTTCGAGCAAAATTGTTTTGATTGAACTTTCCAGAAAAGCTACAGATGGGTCAACAAGAGTTGTTGATCAGGCTGGTCGTTCTCAAAAGTTGAGAATACCTCGATGTAGTGAAAGGGATGTGAGACAACCTGACCGCTACATGGGTTTAACAAAAACCCTGATGACGACGTTGAGGATCCATTGACCTTTAAATAGGCAATGAATGACATAGACAAGGAAAAATGGCTTAAAGCCATGAACCTCGAAATGGAGTCGATGTACTTCAATTCGGTCTGGGATCTTGTAGAGAAACCTGATGGTGAAAGACTTATCGGTTGCAAGTGAATCTACAAGAGGAAACGAAACCTAGCTGGTAAGGTGCAAACCTTTAAGGCTTGACTTGTGGCAAATGGTTATTCCCAGAGGGAAGGGGTGGACTATGAAGAAACCTTCTCCTTTGTTGCCATGTTAAAATCGATTAGAATACTCTTATCCATTGTCATGTTTTATGATTATGAAATTTGGCAAATGAATGTCAAGACAACCTTTCTGAATGACAATCTTGAAGAGAGTATCTATATGGCTCAACTAGAGGGGTTCATAGTTCAAGGTCAAGAGCAAAAGATTTGCAAGCTCAATCGATCCATTTATGGGTGAAGCAAACGTCTAGATCCTGGAATATAAGGTTTGATACTGCGATCAAATCTTATGGCTTTGAACAAAATATTGACGAACCTTGTGTTTACAAGAAAACAGTGAATAATGTTGTAGCTTTCTTAGTCTTATACGTAGACGATATCCTACTCATTGGGAATGATGTAGGGTTCCTTACTGACGTTAAGCAATGGCTAGCGACCCAATTCCAAATGAAAGATTTGGGAGAGACTCAGTTTGTTCTAGGGATTCAAATCGTAAGGAATCGTAAGAACAAAACGCTAGCATTGTCTCAAGCATCTTATATCGACAAGGTGTTGATACGATATTCGATGCATAATTCAAAGAAGGGTTCCTTATCTTTCAGGCACGGAAACAAGTATTTTTTCTTTATAACTTCGTTTACTGTAAAGACCGACTTTTTCATATGATGACCTAGGTAACTCAATCTGAATCTTGAGCACGCTATGAACTCCTGTTTATTCGGGCTTATCCTTTGACTTGTATGGGTGAGAGTGGCCCGTGATCGTCGACTCAATAAACCTACCATCTTGGGGATAATACCAAGTAGGTAGCTGGGAACATAGTCCTGCGAGATGGAATTCACTCCTACCCGCCTTGAGGGATTAGTAGAGAGGTTGTTCCCTTAAGTGCTGACTCTGGGTCTTGAACTAGGGATCCTACCCTCTCATTGGCCCGAGAGGGACTTGGAATAGTGATGAGATCACATACCCATCGATTTGGTGGTTGGACCACAAACCAATAGTTCATTACAGGATTAGTGGAACTTAAGGAACAAGATGTAATTACACGGGTAAAACGATTATTTTGACCTAGTTGTAATTATGAATGATGGAGCGCATGTAGCGCAGCGGATGCGAGTCAGATCAATTGACACTCTAATTTCATCAATTTAGCTAAATAAGATACATGCTCAAAACTTTAAAATAAAAGAATAAGAATACAAACCTCTTGTAGTTCGAAATTATTCTATTCGGATGCTCGAATCTCCTCACGAACCCTTCGAAGCTTCTCTCGAACTCTCCGAGAACCACCTCCGGTAGTCTCGCTATCCTCGAGCCGAGCAACGGAGTGGTGGGACTCTTTTACAAGAGAAGAACTTTGGGAGAGATGGAGAAAATGGTCTATGTGATGATGATAATTTGAAGAGAATTGTCACACAATCAAAGCTTCAAATTTTCAAACATCATCAACTTCAAACCATTTGAAGTTCATCCAATTTATAGGTCATTCACATGCAACAAACATTTTGCTTAGCATGACACCTCAAATTGGATGAATTAGTCTTCAACCAAGTGTTCCACAATTGATGAGTTTATGCATGTGGTTGGTGATTCACAATCCACTTCACAACTTGGATAAACTCACTCAACTTTGATAAATCCACTCAACTTGGATAATCTCACTTGTAATATTTTGTCATTTTAAAATTAATTCATAATTAATTTTAATAAACAAAATAAATTTTAATTAATTAATATTATTATTTAATTCAATATCAAATATTAATTAAATCATAAGACTAATCCCGGTTTCTTAAACCGAATCATCACACATGAATTCCTATTCATGTTTTAGATCGATCCCCTATTTAAATCATATTTAAATATGTCCTTCATTCTTCCAAAAATGAATTTGAATAAATTCAAAAAAAAAAATCTCTCATATTGTTACACGGCTTAATCCGAGCTAGCCAGGAGAACCTAAAAGACCTACAGATCATGAGCTCCAACTATACGAGATTAACCGGCCAAACTCTTTAGCCAAGCTAACCAACATTCGTTAACCCCCGGAGACTTCACTAAAGTCCAAGGGTTGCACTCTTCTCACCATAGATATATTTTTGTCCTCTTGATATAACCATCATCAGTAAGTCGATCCTTCACAAGTCGTTCGTAATTACAACTGGGTCAAAATAACCGTTTTACCCCCGTAATTACATCTTGTTCTTTAAGTCTCACTGATCCTCTAATGATTTATTGGTTTGTGGTCCAACCACCAAATCGATTGGTATGTGATCTCATCACTATACCAAGTCCCTCTCGGGCCAATGAGAGGGTGGGATCCCTAGTTCAAGACCCGGAGTCAACACTTAAGGGAACAACCTATCTACTAATCCTTCAAGGCGGGTAGGAGTGAATTCCATCTCGTAGGACTATGTTCTCAGCTACCTACCCGGTCTTATCTCCAAGATGGTAGGCTTATTGAGTCAGCGATCTCGGGTCACTCTCACCCATACAAGTCAAAGGATAAGCCCGAATAAACAGAAGTTCATAGCGTGCTCAGGATTCAGATCGAGTTACCTTGGTCATCATATGAAAAAGTCGGTCTTTACAGTAAACAGAGTTATAAAGAAAGAGATATTTGTTTCGCGGTTCAGTCTTATGCAAACTCATGCACAGGACGCCCCCACTCGCATGTCTCCACATGAACGATTTCGGATCACATCGTTTGTACTATGCAAAGCGGACCACGTCCAATAGTGTCCCCATGATAAGGTACCCAGCCTTATCCCTATACTATAGACCGTCCTGGCTATTACTTGAACTTGATCTACAATCATGTCACACATGAAGTTCAAGTATACCACCTATAGTCATGGGTTCTTTGTTTATTAGAGTTAGGTTAAAAGTAAACAAAATTCACTTTATTCAATAACAACTTTACTGAATAAATCTCAATAACAACTTTATTGCAAAATAGAATATACATTCAGTTTACAAACCACGAGTTTTAGGACATAAAACCCAACAATGAGCTACCTGTGAAGGATCTACTAACTGATGATGGTTATATCAAGAGGACATAAATATATCTACGGTGAGGAGAGTGCAACCCTTGGACTTTAGTGGAGTCTCTGGGGTTAACGAATGTTGGTTAGCTTGGCTAAAGAGTTTGGTCGGTTAATCTCGTATCGTTGGAGCTCATGATATGTAGATTCTTTAGGTTCTACTAGCTAGCTCGGATTAAGTCGTGTAACATTATGAGAGAAAAAGAATTTGAATTTATTCAAATTCGTTTTTGGAAGAATGATGGACATATTTAAATATGATTTAAATATGAGATCGGTCTAAAACATTAATAGAGATTCATGTGTGATGATTCGGTTTAAAGAACCGAGATTAGTCTTATTATTTAATTAATATTTGATATTGAATTAAATAATAATATTAATTAATTAATTAAAATTGATTTGGTTTATTAAAATTAATTATGAATTAATTTTTAAAATGACAAAATATCCCAAGTGGGATTATCAAAGTTGAGTGAGTTTATCTAAGTTGTGAATCACCAACCACATGCATAAACTCATCAATTGTGGAACACTTGGTTGAAGACTAATCCATCAAATTTGAGGTGTCATGCTAAGCAAAATGTTTGTTGCATGTGGATGACCTATAAATTGGATGAACTTCAAATGTTTTGAGGTTGATGGATTTTCAAAGAGTTTGAATATATGGATGAGGGTTGATGAAGAGTTCATGTTACTTGAGAAATTAGAAATTTAAGTGTTAGATATTTCTCACAAAACTCTCATCACATTCACCTTCCCATCTTCATCTTCCAAAGTTTTTCTCTTGTAAACGAGTCCCACCACTCCGTTGCTCGGCCCGAGGATAGCGGGACTACCGTAGGTGGTTCTTGAAGAGTTCAAGAGAAGCTTCGAAGGGTTCGTGAGGAGATTCGAGCATCGAAATAGAAGAATTTAGAACTACAAGAGGTATGTGTTCTAATTTATTTTATTTCCTAGTTTTGAGCATGTTTCATGTTTTGCTAAATTGATGAAATTTGAGTGTCAATGATCTGACTCGCTTCCGCTGCACTACATGTGTTTGTTGTGCAATTTTAGTGCAATAAACTACCGCAAGTGTACGAGTCAAGTTTTAATATAGTGTATAAAAATATGGATTATCGTCCTCAGGATTGGTTTAATTACCAAGAATACTACCACTCAATTTTATTTAGAGAATGAAAATAAAAGGGTATGATTAAAACAAAATAAAAATAAAAACATAAAATAAAAATATGGAGAACAATAAGAAGAGATATATCCTAGGGAATTGACTTGAGCAATGACTTCACCGTTATCTCATCAAATTCTTCATTCATTAAAAGATGGAATTAATCAATTTCTAGATTGTTGACAAGTTCTACCCTATAAACTTGTTATTCTCTCTCGAGCAATAACAATATTCTTTGAAAAGTAAATTACCTATATTTCTATGGCAATTCAGACAATCCAAATATGAAGAACGTAAAACTATAATTGTCACAAAACCTACAAGGATATGTCTATCTCATGTATAAATCAGGGAAAACAATTTAGGATCATCAATAATAATTGTCTCTCAACCTCAAATCATTGATATAAAAATCATGCAAAGAATGACCAAATCCTAACATGCATTGAGATCAGAAAAGTTCTCACAACCAATATGAATTTGAAATACCAACTATTAATTAAGAAGAATAAAATTCAATGAACGATTACATCAAGGCTCTAAGTCAAAAGAGTTTAGCTAATCATGTTCAATAGTTCAAAATATAAACTAAAAAATAAACCCATAATAAAACTACAAATTAAAAGGGAAAGAAGAAATAAAACTCGTGTCGATTCGACGTTTTCGTTGCAATCTTCACGATCCCAAGCATGTAAATCTGTACTTTGTGCTCCCAAAAATCTCTTCAAACTCCAAAAACTATGTAATTTCAAAATTGGGATTGACTCTCCAAATCGGCTCCCCAAAAACTCCATAAAAATATGTATTTATATGCAAATTTAGGTAAAAATCGTGCATAATAGGTTTGGATGAGCTCGGATCAGGTGTAGCGCGCATCCATTAAGTTTGATGCAGGTGCGGAGGCTGAAGGCGTGAGAATGACGCAACTGTATATTAAATATAGCGAGTAAAAGCATAAATATTAGTAGGCAGCGCAACTTCCTGAGTTTGAGTCCACACTAGTTCACATTTGTATTTTTATTTTTTTCCAACATTTTTCAGCGCCTAGGCGCTCAAAATGGGTGCCTAGGCGCTAAGCTCTCGGGTTTTTGACCCAAATTCTTTATTTTTGTCACTTGGAAACTTCAAATTTCATCCAAATAACTTAGTTTTCACCACAAAGCTTCTAAATTTCCCGGTTTGCTCCAAAATGCTCGATACCTATAAAATAATCAAATATAATCGTGAAAGTACACATTTAATTCTCTAACTAGCATAAAATAAGTCGTAAAGATAGCTCATTTTGTGTGATATCAGCGTTCCATCAGTATTGTCGTTGTCCGTCATGATCTGCCTGTTGTGGTGGGTTGAAGATGAAGGTGGAGTGGAGTGGGAAGAGTGGAGGATGAACGTAGGGTGAAAAGAGGAAAGATGATGAACGTGAGTTATTTCGATTTTAAAAAAAAAATCTGAATGTCTTTCTACCCAATTCTCTCCCAAAAATCTTGTCGTTTTTTCTTCTGAAAGATGGATTTTATAGAGAACTGTAAAAAACACAAGGTAAAACAAATCAAATGACCAAAAATCCCTCTTTTATTTTATCATCCCTTAATTATCATTAAAACAATATATTTGTTTGCCATAAACCGCTACTCCATTCAATATAAAATTTATTTTATCACATTTTTTTGCTATAGAGGTGAGAGATTTTATTCTTTTCTTAACTACCAAAGAAATGATTATTTTTTTTCCATAATAGATGAAATATTTTATTTTCATCTTAAATACCAAATGAAAGACCGAATCTATGTCAAATTAGGCCAAAATCTCTTCATAAAAAAATCGAAATCATTCAGACGAATTTTTTTTTTAAAAAAATCTTGAATTTTCGGAATGTAATTAATTTAAAAAATAAAAATGTGAATTTAAAAGGTTAAAAATGACTTAATAAACGATGACAAAAATAAATAAAAATAAGGTAAAATAATCTTAATAATAAACAAATAGTTGAATCAAACACAATGTCTACATACTTGATACTTAAAAAAACATTAACAAATGTACATAATACAAAAAATCTATATATAATAGTAAAATAAGAAATTTCAAATGACACATGTACAATGTATAATTAGGTTATATACAAAGTATTTATATGTATATGCATATCATACATAACAACAAAATATCATGAGAATTTGAACATGCATTCTCTCTACATATATTCAATACATGTTATATAAAAAAATCAATTGCAAAAATTACTTTAACAATTTAAACTCTACATGCTAATACAAAGTTGAAATGCATCAAAACCTTAATAACAATATTAAGTAAAATGTTATAGAAATTTAAATTCTATAAATTTGATAGAAATTTCAGTTCTATAAATTGAACAAAATATCAAGCTTAACATATAGACTAATATGAATCATGAGCATAACATGTATAAAATTACAACCAACATGCACTATGCTCAAATAATAGATAGTCAACATTAAAAATATATAAAGGGTATATATGAGATATTTCATCCATATACACTGTATACATAGAATGTTCATAACAAAAATCAAACCTACCTTTAACAAAGAAAAGTGGTAGAAGCTCGCGCTGATAACATGTCATAAAACGAGAATAAGAACAACACTAAAGAGAGGAGAATGAGAGAGCAAAGTAGAAAGAAATCAAATTGTATTCAATTTGATTTGAGGTGTGTTTGAAATGCTTCACACAAGCTCTATTTATACAAGTATTTTATAGTTAAACTTAGACCATTGATAACCAATTTTAAGAGTCTTAATGTTATTCATAAGGAGAATAAGTTATGAGAAAGACTAGGTAAAATGAGGTAGTTAAATCTATATGTATCATATATATATATATATCATGTTTATAACAATTTAAACATTTTTCACCTATTTGTTTTTAGACCTTCCAGTTGGCCCAAATAGGAATTGGGTTCTGAAATTGAAACAATCCAAGATAAAAGGCCCAAGGCCAGTTTATGTGTACGAACACAGGGCCTACCAAGTTGATCAATCTCACAATCATTGTGTTTAATTTGACAGACATTTTTCAGCTTTCTAAACCCATCATATGACCTGAAGGGACCCATTCTATCCCATTATTCACATCTTGACCTAGCCCAATTATCTCATTCTCAACTTGTCTCGCAACTTACCAAAGAATTAGCTATTTTGTCCCCTCATCTCTTATTATCCAAAAACATATACATAAATTTTGGTCTCTAAATTATCAGGTTATGTTTAGCTCCTCAACTTAAAAAAATGATGATTACACCCACCATTCAAACTCTTAGTTTTGTATCTAATTAGTCAGTGTCCTTGAAACTTACATGAAATGCATGTTGACTATATTAAGTAGATATTATATGATGTCATGTGGAAGCCATACACGTTGATTAATATTACTTGAGACTTTATCTTTACTGATGGTTAGTTGACATCCAGTCAGCAAGGCCAAGTCTTGGTTTACAAGTCCAATACATATAGGAGAGGGTATGCGCCCACAACTTTCGAAAACATAAATCTTTCCTCTTTAGCTCTTTATCGCCATGTTTGAATCATTGACCATATCGTCAATGTCCCTTTTAAAACATTTAGATATTTTTGCATTCATAAATCATACACATACATTGAGGTATCATAACAACTTTCTTCCATTTCATGATACTACATGTAACACTTTTCATTCATAAAACACTCTAAATATTGTATATTTGTTGATTTAATTATGGAATGGTACATAGTGGAGGTAGCCCAAATAGGTCCATACAAAAAACCCAAAAAGACTTCTTCTTTATATTGTGGACCCACCCCCACAACAAGGCTGCAAAACACTCTTCAATGTCCAGCCCACTTCTTTTTGCCCTCTAAAAAGGGAAGAAGAGATGGGCAAAAAAGAGAGAAAAAAAAAAGCTCTCTCTCTTGTGTGTTTATGTTTGCTGAACAGGCTGTCATCTCTCCTAAAGACATATTTTATTTATTTTTGAATGGCTCGACCAAGGGTAGGGAAGGAAAACGCTTTCGGAGATCGAGAAGGTGAATATGTTAATTAGGACCACAATTCCCATGTGGCCATGACCACCCCTTGCCTACTATGCCACGTGGACCCCCAAGATGCCCCTTCAAGGACCACCTTCATAACCTAGCTACACTACAGATAGATAATATGTCTCTTTTTTCTTTTATGTGTGATGATATATTTGTTTCACTAATGCCTTTGCCTTTCAATTATTTCAATGTTGTCATTTTCTTCCTTAAGGCCACCATCAAAAGCCTCTAAAAAATCTCCCATTTCTCCATGCTTTTTACCTTCTTTTATGTCCAAGCCATCTAGACTACTCTACACTAACTCGCTAGTCTCCATCCAAAATTCTCGTCTCGCCGTTTTCAAGTCTGCTAATTCTACCATTAGATCTTCGATCTTTTATTTGAAAGCGATGAATTTATCGATGACATTTAAATTGTGCAGAGAGTAAGAGAAAGAAGAAAAATGTAAAAATTTGTGTGGGGAAAAGGGTGGGGAATCAGAGACCATGAGAATGTTGGTCCCTAAGTTAATGTAGCTAGCAATAAAATAAAATAGAGAGGAAAGTGACCCACTTGAGAAGGACACAACTGTGTTTGATTCCCCAAGTCCCAAGAAACAATCAACAAATGAGAATCCACTCTCTCCTTGGGCCCTTTCAACTTTCTTATTAATTTGGCATAATCATAGGTGACTAAGTTAATTTCATTATTACTCAAAAAAAAAAAAAAAAGTTAATTTCATTAACTAACTTCTTTTTATTTTTGTGACAAAAAAAGTGACTAATTTAATTTCATTAATTAATTATTGGTCTCTTGAAAGTTCATATAAATTAAATGGAGATTTGGCATTTTCCACTAGGATCTAATGTGTGGTCCAAATTCAAAAAGCTTCCAAAATTTGGACTTATTATGATTTCAAAGTGACCTATTTTTATTGATTTAGGATTTCAAAAGGCTAAAAGTTTATAAATATACTTAGTGAGATCTAAGTTTCATAATTTTCTTCTCAAATTCTTTTAATACAATTGGTAAAAGTTTATAAATATATATGTATAAATATATTTGGTGAGATCCAAGTTTCATAATTCCCTTCTCAAATTCTTTTAATACAATTGGTTTCTTTTGAATTTTTCTCTGTTGTGGCCCATGCATCAAAAAGAAAATCTAATTTTTAATATGAAATTATGTTCTTTTTATCTAAATTATGCAAATAAATCTATTTTTTAAAAATCGACAATCGTTGATTGGTTGGAATTTTTCCGACCAATGGAAAAGGAAACTAAATTACTTAAGTAAAGACTAGAGTTTGGTAGATTAATTCCCGACCAATGGAAAAGGAAACTAAATTACTTAAGCAAAGACTAGAGTTTGGTAGATTGAGAGAGCTTAATTTTTAATCAAGAAAGGTTGAAGATTTTGGTTGCTTTAAATATGGAGTAAGGTTGAGAGGAGAAGCGTTATTGAAAGAAAATGATTGGTAAAGCTTTAACATCTCATTAGGTAAAGAGAGAGCTTTTAAAAAAATGAAATTTTATTTTCTTTGGATGAGTTCTTAAGCAATCACAAGCAATTAAACTAAAATGTTACTTGACATTTAATTATCCACTTTACTCAAGATGTATGTGTTAATTGGCTTATCAAATGACTCAAATGGAGTTTATTAGGAAAAAAAAAACCTATAGATATTTTCAAATTATCTTTTCAAAATTAAAAATTTTTCTTCTAAAAAATTAGCCTACGGACATTTTTAATGTTACCCGCAAAAAACATCAATTTTCCGATCTATATAGGTTTGAATGGTTGCCAACATGAATCACTATAACTGACATCTCTTTTCTTTGTAGTCGGATAACTTACATCTTTTTTTTTTTTGGTTCAAATTTCTTTACTCTACATTTGTTATATTAAAAAAAAAATTAAATTATTTAATATTTAATATGGTTACGAATTGTTGTAGGGTGGGTGATTAAGTGCGTGTAAGTCCTAATACTCACGCATATAAAAAAAAATAAATATATATATATATATATATTAAAATAAATATATATATATATATATATATTTAATATGGGTTATCATATATATCCACTTGTCACAATTTAATTCGGATTAATTGCAGCAGTTTGAGAGTAATGTTTGTTTATGTTATCCATTCCCTCTTCTTACATCTACTGATGTAGGACCCAAATTTTATGAGAACAGTTGAAATATTTAAAATTTGATTCAACATTAAAAAGATTTTGTTTGAAATAATTTTCTATTTTTCAGAACAAAAATTTATCACTCAAAATAAAAGACTCAATCTATTGAGAAAAATTGTCCAACCCAATCAACATTTTGACCGAGAGTCAAAACTAGTTTTTCTAGCTGATGCGCCACCTCATTCCTATTCCTTTCGTGCCGGATGAAACTACAACATCCCCTGAACGGAACATGACAAAACCGAGAGCACAAATCCGTCACCATCACCCCAACTTCCGATAAGTCTTCAACTTTCTCCTGAAGTAAATGACAAATTCGAGACGAGTCCATCTCTAGTACTATCGAATGGAACCCGACTTCCCATGCTAACCGCAGCCCCTCCGCTACTGTCAACCCCTCCGCCATTGCCACACTCCTGACATACTGGACCTATGTCACTGCCATTAACATAACCCGACCCCTAGAATCCCTAACCACAACGTCCAAACCAGCCAATCCTTCCTCCCTCACAAAACCCCGCATCAACATTCACCTTATACACATTTCCAGAGGGAAGATTCCACTTGGTCCGATCCCGAATAGCCTCACCTTGAACGGATTTTGAAATTACTCTTTCTTCTAAAATTACAGATTTTGTAAAACATGTATAATGTTATAACTATTGAGATATATTTGGACTATATTTAGTTCCTTATAGAAATTTAAGGGAAGAAATTTATTCTCCTTATTATATATCTATTTGCTCTCTCAAAATAAAATGAGAAAATATACAGAGGTATTCATGTGAACTTGGCAACATGATATATCTCGTAAAATTATCCGATCACAATAGTTCTTAAACAACATTAAATTTTGAATTCAGAAAAAAGAAAACTATCTTAACAAAAGTTTCCGAAACAAACCTTATATTTTTTATCCATATCAACTAGTCGGTCATGTACACAAAAAAAAGACGAGAGCTGGGACAAATATTGAGTTATACATGACAAGAACAAAACAAAAACAAAACAAAAACTATATAAATCAAACTTTGTTACCTCAAAGACACGACATTTGAAAAGAAAAATTACAAATTGAATGGACATCGTGGGAATACAAACCACAATACGCAAAATACATGTAATAATAACAAAAATGATTTTGTCAATATAAGTTCTATTATTTCTTTCTTTCTTTCAACAACTATGAACCATAAAAATAGAAATATATTTAATTTTGTAATGATGGTATATAAATGATATGAGAAGTAGAGAAGCTATCAAGTAGTGTTAACTTTATCTATGAGCCACATGGCTAGCTTACCATGTGAAAGTGAACCTTCAACAGACAGACAACTACCAACTGTATTTGTGTCTAAAAAACAAAAACAAAAAAAATTCAAAACATTTTAGACTATATGTGTAATGTGTATTTTTTTATTAAATAACAAGTTTAGTGTTGGAATTTTCATGTTTGCGTTTAATAGGTTTTTCAACTTTAAAAAGTTTCTAATAAGTCTTGAACTTTAAATTTTATATTTAATAAGTCTGCAAACTTTAAAAATGTCAAATATGTTTTTGAATTCTTAATTTTTTGTCGAATACATTTTTGACATATTTTACTTTTTTTAAAATTAAAAAAAAATAGAAACTTATTAGACACAAAATCTAAAGCTTAAAAATTTGTTTGACTCATTTTTTAAAGTTTTAGAAGCCAATTGAATATAAAATTAACAGATTTTTAAAAATTGAGAACTTATAAAACATAAACCTTAACAAATTTAAGAAAATGAAAGAAAAGAGAGATGACATGCAAAGGAGAAAAAAAGAAAAAGAAAAAGAAAAAAAAGCTGTGTTAGCAAAGAGAATGTAATAAAAAGTGTAAATGTGAATCATATCAACCAAAAAAGCAGTGTAAATGTGTTGTTGAAAGGAGGATAAAAAGGGAAATTGATAATTTGATTACAAGAAAATGAGAAGGACAAACAAAAGCTTAGGGTTGTTTTTCAAAAAGAAAAAAGAAAAAAAGAAAAAGAAAAAAAAAAAGCTGAGGGACCATTCACTTTGCTTTACACATGGTGCCTTTGGTAATATATACTCTCAGTGATGAGAAGAGAGAGAGAGAATAGATTGGAGTTTCCTTTTCAAAACCCTCAATTGGGCAAAAACAAGACATACAAATCTGGCGTTGACACTTCCTCGTACATCAATCAATCAATCAAATATTATATACACTTTGCCTCTCTCATTTTCTTCCCTTTTACTGTTATCCTTTTCATAATTAAATTCTTATTCTTATTAAACACTAAAATTCATTGACTAAGTGATGATTACCATCAAAGTGCTGCTTATATATATTACATTATATCATGAATCTCTTTCTATCTTTTTCACACATATATAGTAAGGTTCATTCATACTTAAATCTCCCCCAACGCTAAATATAGCAAATATAATTAGACTCATATAATATTTCAACATCCTCCCTTAAGTTGGAGCATGAAGATCTCGAATGTTTAACTTGAAAAATAAATCTTAACGGCGAAATTCTCCGTTGAACTGCACTTCTCAAAGAATACCACCAATGAACTTTCAGTAGGTCGGTAAATTCTCATTTCACTACCAAACTCTCAGTAAATTCTCACTTCACTACCGATCTCTCGGTAAATTCTCACTTCTCAAAATCACAACACGGACGAGAAATAATCACCTCTAATCTCTTCTCGTCGCCACACTCCACCTTTGAACCGTCAGAACCGGTAAGCCACGCCACCACAAATAATTTCATAAATATTAGTATGATTTTGTTTACTTTAGACATAGGTCTCATAGTTTAGCTTTTGGTTTCACTCCAAAAAGTCTCATACCATTAAAAATAAGTTGTCCTCTCATTTATATACTCATGATATTTTTCTTATCTAACCAACATGAGATTTTGTTTGTATTCCCAACAATTCTCTCTTCAAACAAAGTACCACTTTGTATCATCTCTTACAATTGAACAAAACTCAACCACAGATTCACTATGACTACTTACCTCGGTCTCCCCTCAAATAGTCATCCCTCCGAACAAAGTATCACTAGAGCAAAACTTAACCACAGATTCACTGTGACTAATTTATGACTGTCATTGAGAGACTCGTCAATATCTTTGTTTGACACTTGAGGATTCTACAGACATGGCTATGTAAGAGGCGTGACTCTGATACCACTTGAAAAACCGACTCAGACATCTTCACAATAATATGATATTGTCCACCTTAGGCAGAGCTCTCATGGCTTTGTTTTTTGTTTCACCAAAAAAAAAAAAAAGTCTCATACTATTGGAGATAGTTGTCATTCATTAATATACCCATGATATTTCTCTTTTCTAGCCAATGTGAAATTTTGATTTTATTCCCAACATTAAATAAATAAAAGAGAAAAATCACTCTCTTGTCCTCTTTAAAAGAAGCAATTATTACTCAGAAATTCTCAATATATGTTTTTTTTCTGAGTACTTCTTAATATACATTTGACCGCCAACAAGAGCATAGTTCAACGACATGATATATCTCCTAATGACCATGTGGTCCTAGTTCAATCTCCCACTATGTTGAAAAAAAACAAAAAAAAAATAATAATAATAATACATTGACCCTACAAAAGTTTTACTATGTTTTAAATTGTCTCTTCATTTCCATGAAATTTTTAACATGAATCTTGGTTGTTTTTTTTGTTTTTTTTTTTTTTCATCTTCTTCTCCCTAAAAATTGAAAGTGAGAAAGAAAAAAACTAATATTTCTGAGTTAATGTGTAAATTTTGTGTGATCGTTAGTTAACATACCTATAAATTGAAGATAGGAAACGTGTGGATTGAAATTCTCGTAAAATTAAGTTTTATTTTTTCTCCACAAGAAAAAGGGTAGAGAATATTAGTGCAGAAATCAAATTAGTAAATGTCATAAAATAAAAGACATTTTTAAGTTAAATACACAACATGAAATGGACCATTCATTAGAGATAATCACATAATAATAGAGTGATCCAAAGTGAGTCATTTGTGACCAGCACTAGATTATCCATTTGGCCTTTTACTCACGATGTTGAAATTTTAGGATATATTTAAAAGTGTTTTTTTCAATATTTTCAATAATATATTTTTTTACTCATTAAACAATTTCTAGAACACTATTTTTAAATAATATATATTGATTTTTTACTTTGGTCAGGTATTGACATTTATTGATTATTGTGAAGGGATAGATCGCTTTTTATGATTCTTGATTGTGGTCTCAATCATATGTGTCCTCTTCCAATATTGCAACTTTATTTTCTTGTCTCTCCATTCAAAGATTTTGGAGTATTCTGAGAGAGTGACAGTTTTTTTTAGTGGAAATTAAAATACTGTAGTTTTGAAATATTTCTAAAGTTATTGTAGTTCTAGTTCTCTACTTATTACATTACAAATTGTTTGTTGAATCGAAAATTTCACACTGAAAATATATATATTGAAAGATACGATTTAAAAAATATTATTATCTGCAATAATATTAAAACCATGAAATCATGTTTAACAGATGATTTTGATTTTGTATTGAACAGAAATCAGCTTTTTTCTTTTTTTCTATTTTTATTTTTTTTTATTTTACAGTAACATTAAAAAAAAACAGAAACAAGCTAAACAATTTGAATATTCTTAAGGAGGGCAGTCATGCCAGAAAAACTATTTGAATATTCCTAAGGATGGCAGTCGACATGCCATGAAAACTGTTTCCTTAGTTTTCATTTAGAATATGAAAAATATATACATACAACTTAATTTGGGTTTTAGGGTTTATGGTTTATGTCTGGGAGTTCTTAATGACGAAGAGGATATCAAGCCTGTTAACAAATCTTGGATAACTCTTATCCCTAAGAATAAAGACCCGAAAAGAATGGAAGAGTTCAGGCCCATAAGCCTTTGCAACGTTCTCTACAAAATCGTTGCAAAAGGCTCTAGCAAACAAATTTAAGAAAGTCGTTGACGACATTATTTCTCCCACCCAATCGGATTTTGTTCCGGGAAGTCTGATCACTGACAATGTTCTTCTGGGCCTTGAGTGCATTCACGTCATAAACAACAAGAGGAAAGGTAATGAGGGTTTGATTGTCATGAAGCTTGATATGAGCAAAGCCTACGACAGAGTCAAATGGTCCTTTTTGAGGATGATGATGGACAAGTTGGGCTTTGAGAATAGTTGGATCTCAAAGATAATGAGATGCGTTATTGGTGGTGCGGATTTTGGAATATCCTTAATTCGCAGGCTGTCGAGGCCTGACCAAAATGAATTTATAAGCCTATTATCCTTAGCTTTGCAGCTAGTGGTAATAGGGTCGAACCACAGAGAGGGAATAAAACTGAGAATTAATTGTTCGAGCTATGATTAAGTTAACTGGTGAAGTTTGTCACAAAAAGGGGGGTTTTAAACATGCAAAGTAATGAAAAGTGCTAACGGAAAAATAATAAACTCGAGAATGAAGAGTGTTGGATTTGGGGGATTTCGGGATCTTGCTAAGTGTTTTAACATTTATCATTTAACTCTAAAGTAAGGCTAATCGATAATGACATGCACGCGGTCGGTTACCCAGGACACCCTAAAGTAACCGGCTCCATATTAATTAATTAGACCACACAGTTCTAATTAAACATTGTTTAAGGTCTCGTTAGAGTGATCAACCCCAATTTGACTCTAAACAGTCACTAGCATACCGCGACGAACATTCGACTATGTAATCAAATTGCTAACTGGCTACCCGCCAACGCTGAATGTAACCAACAACTATCATGCATGACTCGATACTCCGATTTATTTTCATTGTTCTGTGTTACTAGTCGAATAGTGAGAGGCACGGCATCGCTACTCTTTAACGCTAACATAAGCTAGAAAACTCGATTGTCAGTCGGCGAAATCTAACGCATGCATAGGATGAAGTAAGAACAATAAATGCATACATAATCAGAACCATTAAGCATAAATTATCAAAACATTAAAGACTTAGCAAGAATCCCTAATTAACCCAAATCCAAACACAAGTACCTTAGCCAACCATGGATGTTTGGAGTCCCAATACTCCCATGGAAGCTGATAGCTCCAAAATAGAGCTATCTAAATGTCCCTAATTCTAGCTAAAACCATGACATATATTGATTAAAATGCTTCCTTGTAGGTGATTTCATGGTGAAGAGCTCGGGAAGTCCATTGATGATTTTCGGGGCTAAAAAGGTCATTTAAGATGTTTCGGGAAGTGTTCGGGTCAAAACGATAGGCCAAACGGAGCTCGGGAGCCAAAATGACCCAAAAGTGGGCTAAGAGCCGAGAGGGCAGCGCCCAAGCGCCGGCGCCCAGCGCCCAGGCGCCCAACGAACGCAGCACGCGCGCGCCGCTCGCAAGCACCGCACGCCCGCGCCCAGACGGCCAGACGCGCGCGCGCCCGCGCGCGCCGCCTCGCATCGCGTCCGCGCGCGCCCGCGCGCCCGCCCGCTCCGCCTCGCCCGTGTCCGCCTCGCCCGCGCGCCCGTCATTGAAAATCTGCGTGCGCCCCAGCGTCTAGACGCTAGCTCGACGCTGCCCCGACGTTTCTCGAAGATGGACGAGTGCCAGCGTCGAGCGCGCGTCTCAACGCTCACTCAACGCCGGCAGCGTCGAGACGCTGGCCTAGCGTCTCGACGCCCCAAACTCTGAAGCGTACATTTGAAGTTCCACCTGAGAGCAAGCGTCTCGACGCTACTCCGCGCGCGCAGCAGCCAACTTAGGGCACAGCGTCTCGACGCTGGCCTAGCGTCTCGACGCTCCGAGCTTAAAAACCGTGAAAACTTCAGATTTGCAGCCATTCTTTCATGCTTCTTCTTCCTCAAGCTTCTCCTCTCGGGTCCAAGGCGATTTTCCACCATTTTTGTACTTCTTCTCTTTCTTTGTGCATGATTCCAAGCTCTTCCATGGGGGATTGGATTAATTTAACCTCCATGGAAGGTTAAACCAAGGTAAGTGCTTCATTTCGAGTTTTGGTTTGTAAGTTTTGGATGTTTGGGGAGATTTTTCCCATTTGTGAATGTTGAGAAATTAGTATGTTATGCATCTCTTGCTTGTTCTTCATCCATATCTAGCATGTGTAGCTAAATTAGCTTGACAATCTAATTCCTATGCATGATAGAGGGCTAAAGGTTGGGACGTATAATTGCCTATACCGCTAGGTAGCACGGGTCTAAGCATGGCTAATTAGTTCGGCCCAAAGTGACATTGGTAAACTGAATTAATTAACGTTCTCATGTTAGGCTTAAGGCAAGAGAGAAACCGGTTTAGTCTTAGGATTAAGCCGTCGCAATGTTCCCGTCACTGGCACGTAATCGATTTAGGGGTCGCTACCTTAGATAGATTATTGGCCAAGTTTAATTAGAATTGCACGAGTCTAATTAAATCCTTGGGTCATTTGAGTTAGAAATAACTAAGTGAATTGTGTGCATGAACATGGCTAGCGCGTAATTGGTATCGATGATCCGAACATCCATAACGAGCAATTCCATTTCTCGAAGTTAAGTACGACCGTTTAATCTTTGCACATTGTCATTTAATTTTCCGTTAGTAGCATATTAGGAGCTCCCTTCCCCCAAAACCAAATTACGATTCTTTTCAATTGTGCATACCTTTTATTTCTAGCAAAGTAGGCTTAATTAGATTAAATTTCTTATTTCCCTGTGGATCGACCTCGTTACCACTAAGCTTCAAATAGCTCGGTGTTCATCGGGTTTATAAATTGTATTTTGGCAAGCCTCGACAGCTTGAATTTGGAGTACCCCAAAAGTACATCTACCAAAATTGGCGCCGTTGCCGGGGAATAAATTAATTTAATTTAGTTAAGTTTAGTTTGTTAGTTTTAAAAATTTTCTTTATTTCTTTTTGTACAGTTTAATTCTTTTGTATTATTTTACCCGTTTTTGTTTGAGTTTTTGGAGCGCAGTCATTCTTTGAAAATTCAAAAGAAGCGCCAAGATGGAGGTCGTGGGTAATCTTGAGCATCAAAGAACCATGAGGGAGCTTGCATCATCTGAGCTAGGCCGGAACACCTCGAGTATCTTGTATCCGGTAGCTTCAGGTAATTTTGAACTTAAAGCTGGTCTGGTTAACTTATTACCTTCTTTTTATGGTAATACAGGTGAGAATCCAGTCAGACACCTCAAGGAATTCAAGATGGTGTGTTCGTCATTTAGGACCGACGGCATCACTGCAGATCAACTCCATCTCAAGGCCTTTCCCTTCACCTTGAAGGAGAAGGCGAGAGATTGGATGCATTACCTTCCGACTGGGTCCATTACTTCTTGGGAAGAGCTGCAGGGAGCGTTCTATGCGAAGTATTTTCCACCTCCCAAGGTCGCCGCCCTCAGAAAGGAGATACTAAAAATTGAGCAAGGAGGTGAAGAGAGCGTTCTTGAGTGCTGGGAGAGGTTTGGTCGATTATGCGAGGATTGCCCCAATCATCAAATAGCCGAACAGTCCCTCATTCAGGGTTTTTACTACGGTTTGCTTCCCCAAGGGCAGCAGATGATAGACGCCGCTAGTGGAGGCTCGCTCATGGATAAGACACCCGCTGAAGCTAGAGTTTTAATTTATAACATAGCTATAAGCTTAGAGCGGAGTAGAGATGGAGACAAAGAGAAAGATCGCCTGATCAGGGACGTGGACGAGCTTAAGGCTCAACTTTTTGAAGTAAGTAGTGCTATTCTTGCTTTGAAAAATAACTCACAACCCCGTTCTTCTGTTTCAGGTAGATCGTTGGAAGAAATACTTGAATCACAACACAGGGAAACTCGAGAGCAGTTTCAAACTCTGAGCGATGCAGTGATTCAAGTCAGTAAGAGGTTGACAGTGATTGAGCATCAGAACGCGGAGAGCGCTAGTGCCATCACTCTGAGAAGTGGAAAGCATCTTCCCACGAGTACCCCGCCGGTGGAAGTCGATCATGGCCATGTCGAGCCACAGACAGAAAATCCCGAACCACGGTGGCATGGGGTAAATTTCGATCCTACGTGCACTAGAGTTTATGTGCCTAAGGCTTCTTTTCCTAGCAGGTTAGCGAGACCGCCTAAGGAGGACTACGAGAAGGAGTTCTTAGACACATTCAGGAAAGTAGAGATCAACATCCCTCTGTTGGATGCCATCAAGCAAATCCCAAGGTACGCTAAGTTCCTGAAAGACCTATGCACCAACAAGAGGAAGACAAAAAAGAAAGAGCGCGTCGTGGTAAGTAAAAACGTCTCCGCTTTAATCACGAAGAACTTACCAGAAAAATGCGACGATCCAGGTATGTTTTCTCTCCCTTGCACTATTGGAGGTAAGAAAATTAGAAGAGCCATGCTAGATCTAGGAGCCTCCATTAGTGCCATGCCTCACTCCGTTTATCAGGATTTGAATTTAAAAGAAATACAGGGAACCGGTGTTGTTATACAACTTGCTGATAGGTCTTTCGTGCATCCTTTAGGAGTAGTGGAAGATGTATTAGTTAACGTTAATGGGCTGATTTTTCCTGTGGATTTTTATATTCTGAAAATGGATGGAGATTCTGCTTCTTCGTCTGCGACGATCTTATTAGGTAGGCCCTTTATGAAAACTGCTAAGACTAAGATAAATGTAGATAAGGGCACTTTATCTGTTGACTATCGTGGGCAAGTTGTTGAGGTTGATGTGTCTAATGAGTTGGAGCATGATGAGAGCGTCCACTCTCTGTGTCAAGTTGATACAATTGAATCGTTAGTTCAAGATGAATGCATGTCTGATAGAGATGGGGATGACCCATTGTTTTTTACTGATCTTTTTGATGAATCTGATATGCATGAACCATCTATGTCTGAACTTTGTGATTCAACTGTCTCTTCTTTGGCCACCGTTCAAAATCATGTTAAGATGCTCCCCTCTACTTTGCAGGCACCCAAATTGGAGTTGAAAGACTTACCTGATCATCTCAAATACGCGTATTTGGGGGATGATGAGACGTTGCCGGTCATCATAGCGAAGGATCTTGGACCGGCTCAGGAAGGGAAATTAATGGAAGTTCTTAAAGCGCACAAGCTGGCAATTGGATGGACATTAGCAGATCTACATGGGCTAAGTCCAGCTACGTGCATGCACAGAATCCTGCTCGAGGATGGAGCGAAACCTTCACGAGAGCCCCAAAGGAGGCTCAATCCCGCGATGAAGGAGGTAGTAGTTTCTGAGATCCTCAAACTCCTTGAAGCAGGTATCATCTATCCTATCTCAGATAGTAAATGGGTTAGTCCTATCCATGTTGTTCCTAAGAAAACTGGCATGACTGTGGTTAGGAATGAGAAAAATGAATTAGTGCCCAAGAGGATTCAAAATGGATGGAGAATGTGCATAGACTTTAGGAAGCTTAATGAGGTCACTAGGAAGGACCATTTTCCCATTCCTTTTATTGATCAGATGGTGGAGCGTTTAGCTGGGAAGCCATTCTTTTGTTTTCTCGATGGTTTCTCTGGCTTTTACCAAATCCCCATAGCCATAGAAGACCAAGAGAAAACAACGTTCACGTGCCCCTTTGGCACATTTGCATTTAGAAGGATGCCTTTTGGGCTTTGTAACGCTCCTGGTACATTTCAGAGATGCATGATGAGTATATTTTCTGAGTTTGTAGAAAAATGCATTGAAGTGTTCATGGATGATTTTACAGTTTATGGCAATTCCTTCGATGACTGTTTAGATAATTTATCGCATGTCCTGAAAAGATGTATTGAGATGAACCTTGTTCTAAATTTTGAAAAATGTCATTTTATGGCGAGTCAATGTATCGTTTTAGGGCATGTGGTTTCTGCTAAGGGTATAGAGGTGGATAAGGCTAAAATTGATGTTATCTCTAATCTGCCATACCCAACGAATGTTAGGGAGGTTCGATCTTTTCTTGGCCATGCAGGGTTTTATCGCAGGTTTATCCAGGACTTCTCCAAGGTTGCTATGCCTATGACGTACCTCCTTCAGAAGGATGTCACGTTCGATTTTGGGGAGGAGTGCAGAAAAGCCTTCGATTTGCTCAAGGATAGTTTGACGAGCGCGCCCATCATACACCCACCCCAGTGGGACTTGCCGTTCGAGATTATGTGCGACGCCAGCAACTATGCCTTGGGAGCCGTGCTCGGTCAGAGGATCGAGAACAAGAGCCGTGTCATTTACTATGCCTCTAGGACGCTTAATCCAGCGCAGTGCAATTACACGACAACGGAAAAATAACTTCTTTCTATTGTATTTGCGCTTGATAAATTTCGTCCTTACATTATTGGCTCTCAAGTAACTGTTTTCTCTGACCATGCAGCTGTTCGGTACCTGATGACCAAGAAGGACGCAAAACCGAGGCTACTTCGGTGGATTTTGCTTCTCCAGGACTTCGATGTGAAGATCAAGGATAGGAGAGGAGCAGAAAACCCGGTAGCCGACCATCTGAGCCGCTTGGTCAGAAAGGAAGACCTCCTGCCTCTGAATGAAGATTTCCCCGATGAGACACTCTTCAGACTTGATACAGTCCTTCCCTGGTATGCTGATATGGTAAATTACTTGGCCACAGGTAATTTTCCTTCTGGTTTCTCTCATAGTAGGAAAGCGAAGTTGAAAACCGACGCTAAGTACTATGTGTGGGAGGATCCCCATTTATGGAAGTTCTGTTCTGATCAAATAATTAGGAGATGTGTCCCTGAGAATGAGCATGCGTCTATTCTTACTTTTTGTCATGATTATGCATGTGGGGGACATTTTGGGCCTAGGAGGACAGCTGGGAAAGTTTTAGATAGTGGGTTTTACTGGACTTCCCTGTTTAAAGATTCGCATGAATTTTGTAAAACCTGCGATAGATGTCAAAGAATAGGGTCGATATCTGGTAGAAATGAAATGCCTCAAACTCCTGTCTTAGTATGTGAAATCTTTGACGTTTGGGGCATGGATTTTATGGGACCCTTCCCGCCTTCTTGTGGTTTTTCTTATATATTACTGGCTGTTGATTATGTTTCCAAGTGGGTTGAGGCGAAAGCCACGAAGACTAACGATGCTAATTCTGTTGTTAGGTTCGTTCAGTCTCGTATTTTTACCAGGTTTGGAATCCCACGAGCCATAATCAGTGACCAGGGGACTCATTTTTGCAACCGATCTGTGGAGGCTTTGCTTAGGAAGTATGGTGTGCATCATCGCGTGTCCACCGCCTACCATCCCCAAGCCAATGGGCAAGCCGAGGTCTCCAACAGAGAGGTGAAATCAATTCTTGAGAAAACCGTGAGGCCAAGCAGGAAGGATTGGAGCGATCGTTTGCAGGATGCTTTGTGGGCCTACCGCACCGCCTACAAAACCCCTATCGGTATGTCCCCATACCGGTTGGTCTTTGGTAAGGCGTGCCACTTACCCGTGGAGATTGAGCACAAAGCATTCTGGGCGATCAAGAAGTGTAACATGAGCCCTGACGAAGCTGGCGAGGCACGATTGCTTCAGTTACAGGAATTGGAGGAACTGCGTTTGGACTCCTATGAGAACTCCAGGATCTATAAAGAGAAGTCCAAGCAGTTCCATGACCGAAGGATCTTAGAGAAGAACTTCGAAGTCGGTCAGAAAGTTCTACTATTCGATTCCCGTCTGAAGTTCATGCCAGGTAAGCTTCTTTCCCGTTGGAAAGGACCCTATACCATAACTAAAATTTCTCCTTATGGCAGTGTAGAGATTCAGAGCTTGGACTCAGATGAGGTGCAGAAAGTGAATGGGCACCGGTTGAAGATTTTCCACGAGGGGGACGCTGAGTGCTATGACGCCACATTACTTCTAGCGCCACCCCCGTTCGATTATGGATGAGTGGTCAAGAGAATACAGTCGAGCAATCGACTTTAAAAATTTGCGCTTCTCGGAGGCACCCGAGTTTGAACTGTATTTCTGTTGTTTATCGCTTTGCTTTTGTTTTTATTTGCTTTTGAATTTGTTGTTTGCTTTCTTGTTTTCTTAGGAGAAAAGGTGGAACGGTCGACGATTCGAGAGTCCATTGGAGGACGTTGGTGCACATCTCCACCCGTCAGCTCCATTAAAATTCAGGGGAGGTTTTCTGTTCCCTTAGAATTTTATTGTTTTTATAGATGAATGCATTGGGGACAATGCATATCTTAAGGTGGGGGGTGGAGTTTGTTGATAGATAGAGATGAGACTTCTTAGTAGTTGTCGAGCATATGTGTACTCTGGCTGTTAGATTAGAATCTGAATGCATGTGTCCGATGAGGACGGTCTGTGATTTGCTTGTGAACACTCCGTATTTGTATGATTCGAAAATTTGACGATGTACGCACATTTTGAGCCTATTTTAAAATTTTTTCTGTTATTTCCCTACATTCACTGAGCACATAGCACTCTTATCCTCAGTTCTGTAGGTCTAGACTAATCCTATTTTGTCTGAAACCTTGTTGTCACCCCGAAAGGTACCATTAGGGAGGCTTGATGTGTAGAAGTAGTAATGACTCATCTGTTGTATAGCATAGCTATTGCCTAAAATAAAAAAGTGTTTTCATGAAAAATAAAAACTCCAGAGTTGCTCCTCCTTCTTGTGTTGCCCGTGTAACCAGGGGCGATCGTGTAACCCACGGTTGTCACTGCATGAAAGGGGAACTAATGCAAGTGAGCAATGGTCCTTAAAAACGTGAAGCTAAAATTTGGTTTGACGTGTTAGGCTCTCTTGGAGAAAAATAAAAAAAAAATGGTTCAAAAAGAAAAAAAATGGGTACAAAGTACTTAAGGAAAAAGAATAAAATTTAGGCCTTTTGTTTTGTTGCTATTCCTATTACTAAAAGCCGTTAGACTGTTCTTATCGCCATAAGTAGGGGGAAAACGAGTTATAAGACTGTATAAGGTTGTTCCGGGCTTGTATGAGCTAGGTTGAGAGGTGCTAAACACACACACACGTAAGGGAATAGGAGTTTAAATTTTGAAATGATTTCAACGTTTGCATACTTTTGATGGTTTTGAATTTACTACAAGTACCTTGTTTCACAAGCATTGAGATTAGAGTCCAAGCATGCATTTAATTCTTTGGAGATTATTTAGAGTATACCTTGCTCGAGGACTAGCAAGATTTAGGTCGGGGGTATTTTGATAGCTCCAAAATAGAGCTATCTTAATGTCCCTAATTCTAGCTAAAATCATGACATATATTGATTAAAATGCTTCCTTGTAGGTGATTTCATGGTGAAGAGCTCGGGAAGTCCATTGATGATTTTCGGGGCTAAAAAGGTCATTTAAGATGTTTCGGGAAGTGTTCGGGTCAAAACGATAGGCCAAACGGAGCTCGGGAGCCAAAACGACCCAAAAGTGGGCTAAGAGCCGAGAGGACAGCGCCCAAGCGCCGGCGCCCAACGAACGCAGCACGCGCGCGCCGCTCGCAAGCACCGCACGCCCGCGCCCAGACGGCCAGACGCGCGCGCGCCCGCGCGCCCGCCCGCTCCGCCTCGCCCATGTCCGCGCGCGCCCGCGCGCCCGTCATTGAAAATCTGCGTGCGCCCCAGCGTCTAGACGCTAGCTCGACGCTGCCCCGACGTTTCTCGAAGATGGACGAGTGCCAGCGTCGAGCGCGCGTCTCAACGCTCACTCAACGTCGGCAGCGTCGAGACGCTGGCCTAGCGTCTCGACGCCCCGAACTCTGAAGCGTACATTTGAAGTTCCACCCGAGAGCAAGCGTCGAGCGCAAGCGTCTCGACGCCCGCTCGACGCCGCGCGAGCGTCTCGACGCTACCCCGCGCGCGCAGCAGCCAACTTAGGGCACAGCGTCGAGACGCTGGCCTAGCGTCTCGACGCTCCGAGCTTAAAAACCGTGAAAACTTCAGATTTGCAGCCATTCTTTCATGCTTCTTCTTCCTCAAGCTTCTCCTCTCGGGTCCAAGGCGATTTTCCACCATTTTTGTACTTCTTCTCTTTCTTTGTGCATGATTCCAAGATCTTCCATGGGGGATTGGATTAATTTAACCTCCATGGAAGGCTAAACCAAGGTAAGTGCTTGATTTCGAGTTTTGGTTTGTAAGTTTTGGATGTTTGGGGAGATTTTTCCCATTTGTGAATGTTGAGAAATTAGTATGTTATGCATCTCTTGCTTGTTCTTCATCCATATCTAGCATGTGTAGCTAAATTAGCTTGACAATCTAATTCCTATGCATGATAGAGGGCTAAAGGTTGGGACGTATAATTGCCTATACCGCTAGGTAGCACGGGTCTAAGCATGGCTAATTAGTTCGGCCCAAAGTGACATTGGTAAACTGAATTAATTAACGTTCTCATGTTAGGCTTAAGGCAAGAGAGAAACCGGTTTAGTCTTAGGATTAAGCCGTCGCAATGTTCCCGTCACTGGCACGTAATCGATTTAGGGGTCGCTACCTTAGATAGATTATTGGCCAAGTTTAATTAGAATTGCACGAGTCTAATTAAATCCTTGGGTCATTTGAGTTAGAAATAACTAAGTGAATTGTGTGCATGAACATGGCTAGCGCGTAATTGGTATCGATGATCCGAACATCCATAACGAGCAATTCCATTTCTCGAAGTTAAGTACGACCGTTTAATCTTTGCACATTGTCATTTAATTTTCCGTTAGTAGCATATTAGGAGCTCCCTTCCCCCAAAACCAAATTACGATTCTTTTCAATTGTGCATACCTTTTATTTCTAGCAAAGTAGGCTTAATTAGATTAAATTTCTTATTTCCCTGTGGATCGACCCCGTTACCACTAAGCTTCAAATAGCTCGGTGTTCATCGGGTTTATAAATTGTATTTTGGCAAGCCTCGACAGCTTGAATTTGGAGTACCCCAAAAGTACATCTACCAGAAGCCTTGGGCATCATCCCCAAGCTAAATACAGAAAATAATCTCCAAGAATGGCCACAAATGGCGGAGAAAAGAAGAAGAGAACTGAAAACCCGAGAGCAAAATCGAAGATGGATGAATAGTGGCTAAAAAATCGTCAAATTGACGTTTTAAGCCGTCGGAGCGTCGAGACGCTAGGCAAGCGTCTCGACGCTGGTGCCCTAAGTGCCGCGCGCGTTTTCGTCGTGATGGCGTCGAGACGCTGCGCGAGCGTCTCGACGTTGTGGCCAATTTCTCCAGCGCGCGCGCTCGCGATGGCGTCGAGACGCTAGGCGAGCGTCTCGACGCTTGCCCGATGTTTTCCAGCGCGCACGTGCTTCCGTAGCGTCCCGACGCTGGTGCAGGGTCTCGACGCTGCAGCGTTGAGCAAGCGTCTCGACGTTGTTGCTCGAGGCTTGCTCTCGGGTTTGGGGCTGAAAAATTGCCTCTCCTAGGCAATTTACTTCATATCTTCATGTGTGAGCTTCCCCTTCTCCCGAAGCACTCCCGAGGCACTAAAACGCCTTTCTTAGCCACAAAACGCACTCAATGGATACCACGAGCTCTATGCCGCAAATCTCCTATAAATGAGACATATTAAACAATTAATCACGACTTTTAGCTAGAGTTAGGGAGTGAAATATAGCTCCAAAATGGAGTTATCAGTTATCAATGTCCTACTCGGTCCTAATCAATGGGGCTCCTCAGGGCGAGCTCGAACCCGGAAGAGGTTTAAGACAAGGAGACCCGTTGTCCCCCTATCTTTTCCTAATTTGCGCGAAAGGTTTCTCGACACTGCTAAACAGGGAAGAATTAAATTCTAATATTAATGGCATTCGTATTAAAAATCATTGCCATGCTCTTACTCATCTTTTCTTCGATGATAGTCTTGTTTTTTGAAGGGCCTCATGGAATGATTGCAATGCGATCAAAGAGGTGTTGAGAACTTATAAAGCGACCTCTAGCTAGAATATCAATCTTCAGAAGTCAAATGTTATGGTTAGCAAGAACGTTAGCAAAAACATGGCATCAAAACTAAGCCACTTGCTCGGAGTTAAACTCACTGACTCACTGGAAAATTACTTGGGGATGCCCTCTAAATCGAGGAGGAACAAAAGCAGGATTTTTCAGAAAAGAGGGAGTGTGGAATGTGCTTCAGAAGTGGAAAGGAAAATTATTCTCGCAGGGACGAAGGAGACGTTAATCAAAGTTATTGCCCAGGTCATCCCCACGTATACGATGAGCTGCTTCCGCCTTCCCAACAAAATTTGTGATGAAATTAATAGGTTATGTGCTCGTTTCTGGTGGGGGGAGTCTGGAGGAAAAAAGAAAGTTGACTGGATGAGTTGGGAAAATATGTGTAGAAGTAAAAGCTTGGGCAGGATGGGTTTCAGGGATCTCTATATTTTCAACCATGCTATACTCACTAAGAAAAGTTGTTGCATTTTAAGGAACCCCGATAGCCTCCTGGCAAAGATGTTGAGGGGGAAGTACTTCAATGACGGGGATTTCTTAAATGTGCACTTGAGTACCAACCCGCCCCTAACCTGGAGAAGTATTTTATGGGGGAAAGACTTGTTTATGAAAGGGTATCGTTGGAGTGTGGGGAATGAAAGATTAATTACTATTGATAAAGACCCGTGGTTAGATAGAATAGGGAGTAGCAAACCCGTTAGGGTGTCGGATGATCTCAAAGGTAGATTTGTGCACTCTTTTCTTGATCATAAGGGTGGTTGGAAAGTTGATGTGATAAATAGACATTTCTCCTATCTTGATGCGAAAGCCATTCTCAATCTTGCTAGAGGATCCTCTAAGTCCAAAGATGAGATTATATGAAACCACGACCCTAAAGGCTTATTGTTACGTCTTCAAAAGTGCATATTTTAGGGACTTATTTGCTATAGAATGGTGTAAACTCTTAAGCGTTTTTGATAGAATTTAGTCTAAACATGTGCTTATATATGAGAATTTATAGAATGAAGCTAAATCAGGACTTATGTGTAAAAGAAAGGAAAAAGAATCGAAAAGAAAGCTAAAGAGTTGAATTTTCTGTATTGCAGGAACATTGCGAAAACATTGCTGTCTCCGCAATGTTTTAAGTAAAAATGTTAAGTTGTTCTAACCGTCTTCTGTTTTGTAGCGATCTTTCTGCCGTCCAATTTCTGTCATGCTGCCACGTGAAAGGTCGTCGTTCAGAATTGATGGTTCTCCTTGGCTGAATCGTACCTGCAAAACACTATAAAAGGAGGTCAAGGGGGAAGGAGAACGATAAGCTTGGAAGCGTAGAACTCCCATCTAAACGCAGTTTCTTCTCTATTTCTTCTCCCGTTTGTTGGCGTGAGGGATCCAGCTGTTGGCATCGATAATCTGAGAGGAAGAAGAGAAGATCCTTCTTCTCTTCTGATTGGATTCATCCCCAAACAAAGCTCCCCTTCTCCCTTCATCCGAGGCGCTTGCGGCGAGGAGTTCACGCACACGTTTAACTGCTTTCTACTATTTTCTGCTTTTCCTTTTTCGCTGCTGTTGTTGCCTTTTGGTTCTGTTAGCTACATTGTCTCATTTCGTCTCTGTCTGTTTAGTCTTTATCGTTTTAAAGTTGTTGCTTGTTAAGTTTTGAATCTTGTTAAATCGAAGAATTGTTTGACTACTTCGCAAGTTCTCCATTGCTTCTGTTTCCTTTGTTTCCATTTCATTACTGCCAAGTATGTTTAATCAATCAAGTCTTTCCACTCCATCATCATCCATGAGTAACTAAACAACATAAGGGTCTGCTAATGATGAATCTATAGGTAGAAATACGTGAACTCAGCATGTAGGATAGCTACAAATGCATTGAATGTATGTGTGCTTCATCCCACGGGCAATTTCGATTGGCCATCCATTTTGTCCAAAGAACTCCTAACCTCCGGAAGGAGTAAGAGTTCAGAGTCATCCATTCATGCTAGCCTTTCATGGTAGCCAGAAAACGACCTAGGAATAGGCGTTTTCCTAGCACAATGATTAGCACTCCAAAAGTGCTAATATTTAGCTCCTAAGTATTGTAAATTAGAGTAATTATTTGGGCTTAATTGATTTATTTGGTATAATTTAATTGCTAAGGGGTAAATCGGGCATTTGCGATAATTAAGAGCTTAAATGAATATTTTATAATATTTTATTAGTTAGTCGTTTTGAGTGATTAAGCTACATTAATTAAATAATCTAATCTTAACTCAAAATTGATTTGGGCTTGATGGTGTAGGGCTTGTTAAGAAAATGGTGAAGCCAAGGTTTAAATCCTGGTCAACAGTCGGTCAACGCTCAGACCATCCATCAGAGAGCCCGCTCGCCCTCGCCCGCGCGCCCTATCCGTGACTGTAAATGCCCGTCATTAAAAGTCTAAAAAAGCGGTGTTTTCTATTTTTCCATTCTCCGTAGCGTCGAGACGCTAGGACAGCGTCTCGACGCTACTCTGAAGTATAAAAAGAACATTTTCGCGATTTTAGGTCATTCCACCTCCGTTTTGGGCTCGGGATTGACATTTTTTTACCATTTTTGAAGCTCTTCTTCTCCATTTGGGTTGTATGAAGTCTACAACCTCCATGGAAGCTTGGAATACTCCATCTCCCATGGAAGGCTAGAGGTAAATGCTTGATTAGTTAGTTGAGAGATTGATTTCTATTGTATTTAGGTGAGATTTGTGCTTTATATGAATGTTTAGCATATGTGTATGAACTCTTGCATTTCTTTCCTGTGTTAAGAACGAATAGCGTGCCTTTCTAATTAGGATTGACGCCCATAATTGTTACGCATGTTAGTCGGCTAGCATTGATTCCTGATTAGTCTTAATGCAAGTAGCGAGGGTCTAATCGTGCCTAATCAATTTAACCCTATGTGACGAATGGGGTATGAATTGATTATCGTATCGCGGTGGGCTCAAGGTTAAGAGAGAAATCGAATTAATTTTAGGATTAATTCGTCGCGATCTTACCCATTACTGTTTTCTGATTAATTTAGGACTAATCACCTTGAACTGATTAAGAGGCATGTTTAATTAGAATTGTCTGTTTCTAATTAATTCTTCGGGGTGTTTGTATCGGTGTCGAGCAAACATTTCGCGTGCATGAGCATCTCGGCTAATTTTCATGTTTATCGATGAACTAAAATACAATAGAGCAATCCCGATACTTTCTAATTAAGCATGCTTGTCAATTTCATATTTCCCTCTTTAATTTTCCGTTAGCGCAATTCTTTGCATGTTAGTAATTTTCCAAACAAAACCTCCCATTGTTTTTACTTCATTACAAATTCAATTTAATTAAGTTAGGATTATAGCTTGCTCCCTGTGGATCGACTCCGTTGCCACTAGCTGCAAAGCTTAGTGAGTTCGGATTATAAATATTATTTTGGCAAGCCTCGACAGCTTGAAATTTGTAGGATATTCAAAAATCCTACTACCAAAATTGGCGCCGTTGCCGGGGAGCAACAATTAATCTTACTTGGTTGAATTTTATTTGTTTTGTGTTTTTAATCTTTCTTTTTAAAATTATTTTCTTTGGTTCCGTTTATTTTTATCCTTTTTGTACAGTATGACCCGTTTGTTTTGAGTTGTTGTGTGCAGTTTTCTTTTAATTTTTGAGAAAAGTGGAAGAAATGGAACTTGCAATTAACGATGAGGCTCAGAGGACCTTGAGGCAGTTGGCATCACCTGACTTGGACCGCCAACCACTGTGTATATCGTATCCGGTAGTACCAGGTAATTTTGAGCTTAATGCCGGTTTAATTAACTTACTACCTTCCTTTTATGGTAATGCAGATGAGGACCCTATTAGACACTTGAAGGAGTTTCAAATAGTGTGTTCGGCGATGAAGAAAAGTGAAGCCACTGACGATCAGTTGAGCCTGAGAGCCTTCCTTTTCACATTAAAGGGAAAAGCAAGAGACTGGATGTATTATCTTCCGTCGGGATCCATTGCCACATGGAGCGGGTTGAAAGGGCTATTTTTGGAAAAATATTTTCCCTCTTCCAGAGCCACTTTGATTAGGAAAAAGATTTATGGCATTGCGCAAAAGGAAGGCGAGACCGTTCACGAGTGCTGGGAGAAGTTCGGTCAGCTATGTGAAAGTTTTCCCCACCATAGGATAGCAGACGGAGAGTTGATCCGGTATTTCTACGAAGGCTTGCTTCCACGAGACCGCCAAATGATTGATGCTGCTAGTGGAGGATCTCTCCTTGATAAGACTCCCGTAGAAGCTAGAGTTCTGATCTCTAATACAGCCGGGAACCTTCAGCAGTATGGTGGTGGAGGAGTGGAGCAAGCCCGTCTCTCAAAGGATCTGAACGAGCTCAAAGCCCAAGTACTCGAGGTAAGTAACTCACTTCTCATAGTAGCTCAAAGCTTACAAAAATCTCAATCTTGTGTTTCAGATCGAAATGTCGAGGAGATGGTGAGTTCTTATTTGACGAAATTTTCGGCCATGTTTGAGAGTAGCGGAGATCAAGTGCGAGGTATGGCCGATGTAATGAAGAGGCTCGACGAAAGACTTAGTAAGGTGGAGGATCAATGTTCATGGAAACCACCCCAGCAGACGGTGGCGAGCACTTGTGAGCAAGTGTGCACCATGACCTTGAGAAGCGGGAAGGAAATTCCTTCTAATACTACGCCGGTGGTGGATGATCTGGTTGTAGAACCTGAACCGAGGAGAAGGGAGTACGTGCCTAGAGCTCCTTTTCCAAGCAGATTGATGAGGCCTATGCCTGAGGAAGAGGAGAGCAAAGAAAAGGAAACTCCTCCTGTTGTTCAGAAGTATGTGCCAAAGCCTCCCAACCCAAGAAGACAGTTGAATCCTGAGATCATACAGGAAGAGGACCGAGATGAGAAACCACCTTCGCTTAAGCAAAAATATGTTCCGGTAGCACCATTTCCAAGTAGGCTGGTTAGACCAAAGCCTGAGGTGGATGAAACTGATAAAGAAGTCTTGGAGACTTTTCAAAAGGTGGTGGTGAACATCCCCCTTTTGGAAGCCATCAAGCAAATCCCCACGTACTCCAAATTCTTGAAGAACTGGTGCACCTCCAAAAGAAAGTCGAAGGAAAAGGAAGGAAAGTTGGTGAGTGAGAACGTCTACGGTATCTCAGAAGGTAAATTGCCCAACAAATGCAAGGACCCAGGTATGTTTACATTGCCTTGCACTATAGGAGATCAACTGATTAATCATGCCATGTTAGATTTAGGAGCATCTATTAATGTAATGTCATATGCTGTTTTTAGAGAGCTTAAATTGAATGACTTGCATGAAACTGGTGTTATTGTGCAATTGGCTGATAAATCATATGTGCATCCCTTGGGTAAAGTTGAGGACGTTCTAGTTAGAGTAAATGATCTGTATTTTCCTGCGGATTTTTATGTGCTTGAAATGAAGGATAAACCATCTCATGTCTCTAAATCAATTCTGTTGGGACGACCTTTTATGAAAACTGCAAAAGTTAAAATCGATGTTGATAAAGGTGTCATGTCTGTTGAATTCGATGGAGATGTGAATAAGTTTAAAATTGATAAGTTAAAATCAGAGGAGTCTGTTGGGAATGTTGATGTTGTTTGCTCTTTATTCGAAAATGATGTTGTCTGTGTGCGGAAGGCACGAGAGAGAAAATTTTATGTTGATGTTTGCAGGAACGATGAGATTGGGAAGATGTATGAAGCATCTTCCAAGATTGATTATGGATGAGTCGAGTGCGAGAATACAGTCGAGCAATCGACTTTAAAAATTTGCGCTTCTTGGGAGGCAACCCATGTGTTCTTAAATTCTTGTCTTTACTTTCAGTTTTTATTTTTCCTAGCTTAGTTTATTTGCTTTTCCTTTTGTAGGAGGTTTGACCTGAGGATCGAGATAGTGGGCGAAGACCGCGCTGCTCCAACCGACAACCGAACAAAATTCAGGGGAGGTTTTTTGTTCCCTTTTATTTTGTGCGTTTTAACTGCTTAGTCTGAAGTGTGATACATAGAGGACTATGTATCCTTTTAGGTTGGGGGTAGAGAAGTTTGTTGGATTTTTGAAGTTGTTGAGCTGTGGAAATTTTGAATTAGAAGTGCTTTGGTCTGCTGTTGCATGTTGTTCGATGAGGACAATCTATGAAATGCTTTTAAATTCTTCGTATTTACATATCTAGAAAAGCATGAGATTGTATGTGCATGTTGAGCATTTTTCAAAAAATTTTCTGTTTCTCCCTTGCATCTATCGAGCACGTAGCATCCTATTATTGGTTCTGTAGGCTTAGAATTGTCTTATGTTGCATGAAATCTTGTTGTCACCCCGAAAGGCACCCCTAGGGAAGGCTTGATGCATGATAGGTTGTATTAAATTAATCGTGTTATAGCAAAGCTATTGCCTAAAAAAAAAGTAAGTAAGTAAGCATGAAAATAAAAACTCTAGAGATGCTCCTCCTTCTTAAAGTGCACATTAAGAAGTGAGCATTAGTCCTTAAAAACGTGAAGCGAAATGAAGCTTGACGTGTTAGGCTCTCTTGGAGAAGCAAAAGAAAAGTAAAAAAAAAGTGGATCAAAAGAAATAAAGAGTACAAAGTACTCAAGAAAAAGAAAATGTTTAGGCCGTTTGATTTGTTACTCTCTTGATTGTTGAAAAGCCATTAGACTGTTCTTTATTGCTAGAAGTAGGGGGAAAACGAGATGTAGAGTTGCATATGGTTTTTCCGAGTCTATAAGAGCTAGAATAGGTTGGCTAATCACACACGCATGTAGGGGAGTAACAGTTTAATTTTTGAAATGTTCTCAACTTATGCATGCAATCAATTGTTCTCTTTTGTTGTAAGTGCCTAGTTTTTTTTAAAGCATTGAGGTTAGAGTCGTTGCATGCAATTTAATTCATAGGAGCTAGTTCAGAGTTTTCCTTACTCGAGGACTAGCAAGATTTAGGTTGGGAGTTTTGATAGCACTCCAAAAGTGCTAATATTTAGCTCCTAAGTCTTGTAAATTAGAGTAATTATTTGGGCTTAATTGATTTATTTGGTATAATTTAATTGCTAAGGGGTAAATCGGGCATTTGCGATAATTAAGAGCTTAAATGAATATTTTATAATATTTTATTAGTTAGTCGTTTTGAGTGATTAAGCTACATTAATTAAATAATCTAATCTTAACTCAAAATTGATTTGTGGCTTGATGGTGTAGGGCTTGTTAAGAAAATGGTGAAGCCAAGGTTCAAATCCTGATGGAGTAGAATTTTATTATTTTTGTAGAAAGTCAACGGTCAACAGTCAACAGTTGGTCAACGCTCAGACCATCCATCAGACGGCCCAAGACCGCTCGCCCTCGCCCTCGCCCGCGCGCCCTATCCGTGACTGTAAATGTCCGTCATTAAAGATAAAAAATGCCCGTCATTAAAAGTCTTAAAAAGCGGTGTTTTCCATTTTTCCATTCTCCGTAGCGTCGAGACGCTAGGACAGCGTCTCGACGCTACTCTGAAGTATAAAAAGAACATTTTAGCGATTTTAGGTCATTCCACCTCCGTTTTGGGCTCGGGATTGACGTTTTTTTCACCATTTTTGAAGCTCTTCTTCTCCATTTGGGTTGTATGAACTCTACAACCTCCATGGAAGCTTGGAATACTCCATCTCCCATGGAAGGCTAGAGGTAAATGCTTGATTAGTTAGTTGAGGGATTGATTTCTATTGTATTTAGGTGAGATTTGTGCTTTATATGAATGTTTAGCATATGTGTATGAACTCTTGCATCTCTTTCCTGTGTTAAGAACGAATAGCGTGCCTTTCTAATTAGGATTGACGCCCATAATTGTTACACATGTTAGTCGGCTAGCATTGATTCCTGATTAGTCTTAATGCAAGTAGCGAGGGTCTAATCGTGCCTAATCAATTTAACCCTATGTGACGAATGGGGTATGAATTGATTATCGTATCGCGGTGGGCTCAAGGTTAAGAGAGAAATCGAATTAATTTTAGGATTAATTCGTCGCGATGTTACCCATTACTGTTTTCTGATTAATTTAGGACTAATCACCTTGAATTGATTAAGAGGCATGTTTAATTAGAATTGTCTGTTTCTAATTAATTCTTCGGGATGTTTGTATCGGTGTCGAGCAAACATTTCGCGTGCATGAGCATCTCGGCTAATTTCCATGTTTATCGATGAACTAAAATACAATAGAGCAATCCCGATACTTTCTATTTAAGCATGCTTGTCAATTTCATATTTCCCTCTTTAATTATCCGTTAGCGCAATTCTTTGCATGTTAGTAATTTTCCAAACAAAACCTCTCATTGTTTTTACTTCATTACAAATTCAATTTAATTAAGTTAGGATTATAGCTTGCTCCCTGTGGATCGACTCCGTTGCCACTAGCTGCAAAGCTTAGTGAGTTCGGATTATAAATATTATTTTGGCAAGCCTCGATAGCTTGAAATTTGTAGGATATTCAAAAATTCTACCACCACACAAGTCATTAACTTGTCTATATAAATAGATGCTTAAGTCTTACTTGGACATGAGTGAACTAAAGGATCTAATGCATGAAATCAAGAGATACATGAGAATGAGTTAATTTGATGCATGATAAGTTGATCTACTGCTGAAGAATCGCATGAAAAAGCCTATAGAGGAGTCGTTAGTAGCCCTTGGTTCCACCCTTCACCCTTAAAACGCTGTTAGTACAATTGCTAGAAAATTGTTGTCTGCGCAATTTTCTTAGTTTAAATTTTTGCCTTAGCCATTTTTCTTATGTTTTCTGTCTTGCGATTTTATTGCTAGATAATTGTTTTCTCCGCAATTCTTTTCCTTATACATTCAAGTTAACCTCTTTACTTGTCTTTGTTTATGCTTGCATATCTCGCACGTTCTTGATTAGTTAGGCACATTAATCCCAATTCTACCCCATTTAAACCATCCTTTCCAATTTAACATCTCACTTCGCTAGTAACTAAGAATAAATCTCTGTGGGAAAACGAATGAAAAAATACTTATTACTTGCTACAAGATCATGTATGCTTGCATGTTCTGAGTGCTCTCACATTGCATTTTAATTTACACATTGAGCACGCAACAAGTTTTTGGCGCCGCTGCCGGGGATTTTGTTTAGTAAAAACGAAGTTTGTTAAGTTAGAAACACAAAGCTTAATATCTATTGGAGCTAATCTATTCTCATTTCTTTTACAGGTACCATTGGGTTAGTTTATGAATGAGCATTCAAGTAGCGATCTAGAGTTCAATCCTGAGCCTGAAAGATTACTTAGGGCCAGAAACAAAGCTAAGAAACGCCTCTTTAAACAACCCCCTGTAACTCAAAACATTGTTGACTCTGCGGAGTCATCGCAATTCCATCAAATCGAAATGGATAGACCAGTCCCAAACCAAGCACCTACCATTCGCAACCCCATCGAAATAGCGAATGACAAGGATAGTGCCATCCTCTCATACTTAGTTCCCATGCCTGGGGAGCTTAATCCAAGCTTATACGCCCTGAAATTACTGCGAACTCATTCGAGTTAAAGCCAGTAATGTTCCAAATGTTGTCCACCGTAGGACAATTCTTTGGAGTGGAAAACGAAGATCCCCACAATCATCTAAGAAATTTCTTAGGGGTTAGTGATACCTTTCTCATCCCTGGAGTTTCCCAAGAAGCTTTGAGGCCTTACCTCTTTCCTTACTCATTAAGAGATAAAGCCAAAACGTGGTTTAATTCCTTACCCTCCGGATCAATTGTCAATTGGACAGATATGGCTGAGAAATTCCTAGTCAAATACTTCCCACCTGATAGGAATTCCAACTTTCGTGATGATATAATCAAGTTCAAACAAGCCGAAAGCGAATCCCTTCACGAAGCTTGGACAAGGTTCAAGGACCTTTTGCTTAAATGCCCACACCATGGCATTCCATGGTGTATCCAAATAGAAGTGTTCTTTAAAGGATGCAACCCCAGCACAAGGCAAGTGCTGAATTCTTCAGCTAGTGGTTCCATGCTTTCTAAGAGCTACAATGAAGCCTACGAGATTTTGGAGAAAATCTCAACCTCCCATTGTAGATGGTCAGACGATCCTGTAGAGCCTAGGAGAGCTCAAGACAAGGATGCACTTAGTGGAATGAGTAGCCAAATAAACACCCTGACCAATCTAGTTAAACAAATGGCTCAAACCAATCTCCAACCTAGTGTCAACACCGTAGCAGCCATTTCAATGGGCGCACCAAATAGTCAAGGTGAGACACTAATCTGTGGATTCTGTGGGGAAGGGCACTTGTATGATTTATGCCCTGGGAATCCAGCCTCAGTCTGCTATGTAGGAAGTCAACAGCAGCCTAGGAACAACCCCTATTCTAACACCTATAATCCTGGTTGGAGGAACCACCCAAATCTTTCTTGGGGTGGACAACAAAACACTGACCAAGCTCCAAACCAACCAAGACCGAGTGGAACACCTGGTTTCACTCAACAAAATAACCAATCCATGTATCAAAAGCCATATAACCAACCAATGGGGTCATCAGTAGAGAATTTGCTTAAGGAGTACATTGCAAAAAATGATGCAACCCTACAAAGTCAGCAAGCCACCCTTAGGAGCCTAGAAAACCAAATAGGGCAGTTAGCCAATGAATTGAAAAATAGGCCCCAAGGTAGATTGCCTGCAGACACTGAAGTGCCAAGAAGGGATGGAAAAGAGCAAGTTCAAACAATTGAACTTCGTAGTGGAAGACCATTGGTGAGCAACAGTAGAGAAGCACCAAAGCGAGTAGAGAATGAAGAGTCTAGTGCCCCACTGGATTCTCTGTTAACCCATGATCAACCACCAACAGGCACAACAAGGGTGAGGTTGGAACCTATCATCGAGGAACCAGAAGAAATTCCAAGGGCTCCACCTATCATTAGGCGAGCTGAATTGCCTACATATGTGCCACCACCTCCATTCCCTAGAAGGCTGAGGAAAAAACAAGAACAGGAAGTGCACTTTAATAAGTTTTTAGAAATTTTAAAACAAGTGCATGTGAATATTCCATTTGTAGAGGTTTTGCAATCTATGCCTTCGTATGTTAAATTTTTGAAAGATATAATTACTAACAAAAAGATCATTGGTGAATTTGAAACAGTGAATCTCACCGAGGAGTGCAGTGCTATACTCCAAAACAAGCTACCAAAGAAGAAGAAGGATCCTGGTTCCTTCACCTTACCAGTCGAGTTGGGAGGCAAGCACGTGGGCAGAGCTCTTTGTGATCTGGGAGCCAACGTCAATCTCATGCCCCTATCTCTATTCCGTCAGCTGGGAATATGAGAAGCACGTCCTACTACTGTCACCTTGCAGCTTGCAGACAGATCCATAGCATACCCTGAGGGTAAGATTGAGGATATTCTTGTAAAGGTTGACAAATTCATTTTTCTTGCAGACTTCATCATACTGGATTATGAGGCAGACAAGGAGGTACCAATCTTATTGGGCAGACCATTTCTAGCCACAGGTAGGGCTTTGATCGATGTCCAGAAAGGTGAGCTCACCATGAGAGTTCATGATGAGGAGGTTAAATTCAGTGTATTTAAAGCTCTAAGGTATCCCTCTGATTCTGAATCTTGTGCAAGTATAGATGTAGTAGATTCACTGAGGGAAGAACAACTTGAGCATGAACTGTTAATTAAGCATGCTACTGACTATGTACAAATAGATATAACTGACTTAAACATTTCTGAAATAATGGATATACCTGTGGACAACCCTCAGCATGTTTGTATGACTAATGACCTGTCTGAAAGATCCATGAATCCATTAAAACCATCAATTGAGCATCCACCTCTATTAGAATTAAAACCATTGCCTGATCATCTTAAGTATGCATATCTAGGAGAGCATGATACTTTGCCTGTTATCATTTCGTCCAAATTAAGTGAAAAGCATGAAATTGCGCTAATATTGCGGCTTAAGCAACATAAAAAAGCTATTGCATGGACGATTGCTGATATAAGAGGTATTAGTTCTTCCTATTGCATGCATAAGATATTGTTGGAAGAGGAACATACACCTAGGGTAGATCACCAACGTAGGTTGAATCTCTCCATGAAGGAGGTAGTAAAAAAAGAAATCATCAAATGGTTCGATGCAGGTGTAATTTTCCCTATAGCCAACAGTCAATGGGTGAGTCCAATTCAATGTGTGCCTAAGAAGGGGGGGATGACTGTAATAGTTAATGAGAATAATGAACTAATTCCAACTAGAACTGTTACAAGATGGAGAGTCTGTATGGACTATAGAAAATTAAACAAAGAAACAAAAAAAGATCATTTTCCTTTACCATTTATAGATCAAATGTTAGATAGGATAGCTGGCCGAGCCTACTACTGTTTCTTAGATGGTTATTCTGGATATAACCAAATTACCATAGACCCTGTGGACCAGGAGAAAACAACCTTTACATGTCCCTTTGGAACATTTGCTTTTCGCAGAATGCCTTTTGGCTTGTGCAATGCACCAGCAACATTCCAAAGGTTCATGTTGGCCATTTTCTCTGACTTAGATGAGTTCATGATAGAAATATTTATGGATGACTTCTCAGTCTTTGGTGATTCTTTTAATAATTGCTTAAAGAACTTAGGACAAGTCCTAGCTAGGTGTGAGGAGACCAACCTAGTCCTAAATTGGGAGAAATGCCACTTTATGGTGGAAGAAGGAATAGTCCTAGGTCATAGAGTGTCTAGAGCAGGAGTAGAGGTCGATAGAGCCAAGATAGAAATAATAGAGAAGCTAGTGGAACCTCAAAATGTTAAAGCTATTAGAAGTTTTTTAGGCCATGCAGGTTTCTATAGGAGATTCATTAAAAACTTTTCAAAAATCTCTAAACCTTTGTGTGAGCTTTTAGAGCTTAATGAGCCATTTGTCTTCTCAAGAGAATGTTTCTTAGAGCTTAATGAGCCATTCCTCTCTCCCTTTTAAACATAAGCATTCTTCTTCTTTGAAAAAAAAAAAATGAACTGAAAAAAAAATGGAAAACAAAAGAATAAAGAGTAGTGTCTCTTTTGAGGTTGCTGAGTAATCAGGGCCATTTGTGTAACCCACAAGTGGCACTGCATCAAAAGGCAAACCAAAAGAGGGACTCTACTAAAGTAAAAGGAAAAAGGAAAAACCAAGGAAGAAGAATGTGTGCCTATGAGTTATAGCTTATGTGCTTAGGGGTCCTGCATGAATGAACTCTGATCCTCAATTAGCTAAGCACAGGGTTGTAGCTTGTAGGTTTGTTAAGGGAGATGAATGTATATCCAATGTAGTGATGCCAGGGTTTAGGTTGTTCTAGGAAATGTACTACTGTTACTTGTGTATACTAAGACTGGCATGACTCTAAGAAATCCTAGGTTGCTTAAAAAGAAAAACGTTAGAAGCATGTACTGAGTCTGGGGTAAAGCAAGGGAGAATTTGAAAACTTAGGGATAGCTGCACAATGAACCTAAGGACATAAGGCAGATAGATCAGTCGTAGGAAGTTTATAAAGACAGTAGGTTTTGCAAGGCAAGAGAAATCAGAATAAGCAGAATGAGAAGTTAGTTTTAAACTTAGAAGAGTGTCACAGGATAGTCGTGCGATGGATAGTAAACTTAGGGAAGTCATCAAGTAGTTAAATAGAGTGATAGCAGCCCAAGTAAGCCCTTATATCGCTCGAGGACGAGCAATAACTTAAGTTTGAGGGTGTGTTACGTCTCGAAAAGTGCATATTTTAGGGACTTATTTGCTATAGAATGGTGTAAACTCTTAAGCGTTTTTTTATAGAATTTAGTCTAAACATGTGCTTATATATGAGAATTTATAGAATGAAGCTAAATCAAGACTTATGTGTAAAAGAAAGGAAAAAGAATCGAAAACAAAGCTAAAGAGTTGAATTTTCTGTATTGCAGGAACATTGCGAAAACATTGCTGTCTCCGCAATGTTTTAAGTAAAAATGTTAAGTTGTTCTAACCGTCTTCTGTTTTGTAGCGATCTTTCAGCCGTCCAATTTCTCTCATGCTGCCACGTGAAAGGTCGTCGTTCAGAATGGATGGTTCTCCTTGGCCGAATCGTACCTGCAAAACACTATAAAAGGAGGTCAAGGGGGAAGGAGAACGATAAGCTTGGAAGCGTAGAACTCCCATCTCAACGCAGTTTCTTCTCTATTTCTTCTCCCGTTTGTTGGCGTGAGGGATCCAGCTGTTGGCATCGATAATCTGAGAGGAAGAAGAGAAGATCCTTCTTCTCTTCTGATTGGATTCATCCCCAAACAAAGCTCCCCTTCTCCCTTCATCCGAGGCGCTTGCGGCGAGGAGTTCACGCACACGTTTAACTGCTTTCTACTGTTTTCTGCTTTTCCTTTTTCACTGCTGTTGTTGCCTTTTGGTTCTGTTAGCTACATTGTCTCATTTTGTCTCTGTCTGTTTAGTCTTTATCGTTTTAAAATTGTTGCTTGTTAAGTTTTGAATCTTGTTAAATCGAAGAATTGTTTGACTACTTCGCAAGTTCTCCATTGCTTCTGTTTCCTTTGTTTCCATTTCATTACTGCCAAGTATGTTTAATCAATCAAGTCTTTTCACTCCATCATCATCCATGAGTAACTAAACCACATAAGGGTCTACTAATGATGAATCTATAGGTAGAAATACGTGAACTCAGCATGTAGGATAGCTACAAATGCATTGAATGTATGTGTGCTTCATCCCACGGGCAATTTCGATTGGCCATCCATTTTGGCCAAAGAACTCCTAACCTCCGGAAGGAGTAAGACTTCAGAGTCATCCATTCATGCTAGCCTTTCATGGTAGCCAGAAAACGACCTAGGAATAGGCGTTTTCCTAGCACAAGTCATTAACTTGCTTATTTAAATAGATGCTTAAGTCTTACTTGGACATGAGTGAACTAAAGGATCTAATGCATGAAATCGAGAGATACATGAGAATGAGTTAATTTGATGCATGATAAGTTGATCTACTGTTGAAGAATCGCATGAAAAAGCCTATAGAGGAGTCGTTAGTAGCCCTTGGTTCCACCCTTCACCCTTAAAACGCTGTTAGTACAATTGCTAGAAAATTGCTGTCTGCGCAATTTTCTTAGTTTAAATTTTTGCCTTAGCCATTTTTCTTATGTTTTCTGTCTTGCGATGTTATTGCTAGATAATTGCTTTTTCGCAATTCTTTTCCTTATACATTCAAGTTAACCTCTTTACTTGTCTTTGTTTATGCTTGCATATCTCACACGTTCTTTATTAGTTAGGCACATTAATCCCAATTCTACCCCATTTAAACCATCCTTTCCAATTTAACATCTCACTTCGCTAATAACTAAGAATAAATCTCTGTGGGAAAACGAATGAAAAAATACTTATTACTTGCAACAAGATCATGTATGCTTGCATGTTCTGAGTGCTCTCACATTGCATTTTAATTTACACATTGAGCACGCAACAAATCTGGCTAACAATACCATTGCCTCTCATTCAGGTTCTTATCAAGAATCAGGCCGGTGGAAGCATTTTTGGAAAATCAATTAGAGTCAGGAAAATTATTCAAGACATCATTCCTACTCGGGACAACATTGTCAAAAAAGGGGTGGATACTAACCCAAATTGTTTTTTTTTTAAAGATCTAAGAAGGAAACCACGTTGCATATAATGTGGGGGTGTAAGTTTACAAAAACAATCTGGAGCAATTATTTCCCCAAACTTACTGATTTATTTTCTATTTGCAGAGATGATTGGACCCCTCAAATGGCTTGAGAGTGGATGGTTGACAAGCTTACAAAAGAGGGTTTGGAGGGAGCTACTAAACTCATGTGGGGCATTTGGAATTACACAAACATTATCAATATTTCGAAGGAAATTAGTTCCTAGAAGGCTTTTCACATTTTCTATGAGAGAAGTTGGAATGAAGCCGCCATTTTAAGAAGTGAGAATTTGAATACCTGTCAGTGGAAGAACCATTCGAGTCAGGCAATTTGGACCCCTCCGCCTACGAATGTCTGGAAATTGAACCCAGATGCCTCTTGGAAGCCAGATCTGGGGGTTGGAGCAATCAGATGGGTGATTCGTGACTCCAATGGGTATTCTATTTGCGCTGGTAATCGGAAGTGCGACAAGTTGGGGCAGATTAAAGTGCTCGAAGCACTGGCGAATCGGGATGGCCAAAGACACATCTCCTCCCTCAATCCGTCATTGTTGCTGCCTCTAATGGTAGAGTCGAAGTAGAAATAATTAGGTCATCGACATACACCAAGACATACACCAAGTAGAAATAATCAGGTCATCGACATACACCAAGACATACACCAAGTATGTCGATGACCTGATTATTACAAGGTATTCAAACATATAAATATTTATGGCACGATAATTATTTACCCCAAGACTCTCAAGTAGCGCCTTAATCCACTTGAGTTCAGATGTAACAGAGGCCATAAAATGATACTCAGTCTCTACCGACGAGCGAGATACTGTGTGTTGTTTCTTGGTTTTCCAAGAGATAGGAGAACCACCAAGAAACACAAGTCAACCTTTAAGTGAGTGGCAAGTCAAGAGACAACTCGCCCAATCCGAGTCACACCAACCTGATAAATAAAGACCGCAGTCTTGAGCGAAGAAGAACTTCTTGACCCGGACAACTTTTCAAGTAACTAACAATACGAACTGCAGCATCCCAATGATCTTGTTTGGATGCCTGCATGAATTGTGCCAAAATGTGCACCACATATGCCAAATCAGGCCGCGTAAAAGACAAGTATATTAGACGTCCTACTAAACGTCGATATCTTTCAGGATCTTCTAACAAAGTGCTAATAGAAAGTGCTAGATGATAAATTTGCTCGATAGGAAAACCTGCAGTCTTTGCTCCCAATAGTCTCATTTCTGAAATGATGTCTAGAGTGTACTTCCGTTGGCAAAGAAAAATACCCTCTGGATTTCGAGCAACCTCAATGCCAAGAAAATATTTTAAAATACCTAAATCTTTCATGTGAAAGCAATCACTCAAATATTTCTTAAATGAAACAACAACAGAAGATGTATTACTAGAAATAATCAGGTCATCGACATACACCAAAACAGTAAGCAGTACTTGTCCCCGATGCAACGTAAAAAGCGAGTAATCTGAGTAAGACTGAGTAAATCCATATGTCTTCAATGCAGCAGTCAACTTAGCAAACTAACACCGCGGAGCTTGATGTAAGCCATAAAAATACTTTTTGAGGCGACACACCATACCCGGCTTGCTGACAGTAAAGACAGGTGGTAATTTCATGTACACCTCCTCATCGAGATCACCATGAAGAAAGACATTGTGAACATCCATCTGATGCAATTCCCAATCCTTGGCAGCTGCAACTGCCAGGAAAACACGTACAATTACCATTTTTTCCACTAGAGCAAACGTTTCGTTATAATCAATGCCTTCAACCTGGTGGTTGCCGAAAATTACAAGGCGAGCCCTGAGTCGTTCAATCTCATCATCTGCATGTTATTTGATTTTATATACCCATTTGCAACCTAGAGCTTTCTTTCCGGTAGACAATGATTCCATGACCCAAGTCTTGTTATCTTCCAAAGCTCATATTTCTTTTTTCCATTGCTTATCTCCAACCAACATCTTCCATTGCCTCATTAAAGGTACGAGGCTCAAGCCCTGCATTTACTACTACAAGGAATATAGGATGCCGCACATAAAATTTATCACTGTTCAAAAAATGTGTTATAGGGTAAGGAGTACCTGAAGAGCTCGTGGATGCAGATGAACTTGGGGAATGACTCTTTTTCCGTGTAGGTTCAGTAACAAAATCACGTAGAAAGGCTGAGAGACGTTTGACTCGTAAACCTTTTCCCAAACTACCCACTTCACACACTGCCCCATTTTCATTATGTGGCTCTATTTGAGGAACTATGTCTATTGTCGTGAGTTTAGGGGTCGTACCCAGGCATAAGGCACCAATCGTGCCCTCATGTGTTGCGGTGGGTGTTGCCATACTGGGTACTATCTGTGTTGTTCCTAAGTCATTGTCAGCCCGTTCATCCTCAACTTCCCATATATTAGCAATGTTACTAGTAGGCCTTGCAACTTTGTCTATATTGGCAACGTGATTTATTGTGTACCGCAAGTGTACGGGTCAAGTTTTAATATAGTGATTTAAGTAAAGAGTATCGTCCACAGGATTGGGTTTCTAGATCAATTGAATACCATAGGTACTAACCACAAATTCTATTTAGATTAAAAAGACTTTGAAGTTGAGTGAAAAATAAATGACTGAAAAGTAATAGGAAACTTTTAGGAGAGAAAACCTAGGGAATTGATTTCACCGAATAGATTCATGCTTAATTAATCTATTAAACCAAAAATAGTCATGCATACAATTATAAGCCAAGAAGTACAAAACTCATAAAAGACTCGCTAGAGCTCTATTAATTTTCTTCCCTTAATATAAAACCAACATGTCTGTCTAGTTTTAATAGAAAAGAAAGGCATTAAGCAACTTCTATTATCGGCCTCTAAGAAAATTCTTCATTTTCATGCAAGAATTTACAAGTAGTCAAGTGTTCGAGTTCTACTCTAAAATCTACTTTTTCAAGCTAGAATTAAAGCAATCAACAATTTATACTTTGGCCAAAAGATAAAAGCATTAAGCAAACAAACACAAGAACAATTGTTGCAATATGAAGAACTTTAGATTAATCAAACATGAAAACTAAAACGATTACATCAATCCCCTAAGTAAAAGTCTAGCTACTCATAATCACTAAAATCATGCTTAGACAATGTTTAGAATCCATAAAATAAACAGTAAAATCAAAGGTAAAAGGAGAAAAACTCTTGTCGCGTGCCAAGCCTCATTCCCGATGTGATCTGCACGTTCCCGAGCCTCCGAATCTCTTCCTCAGCTCTCTAGAGTCTCCCTGTAGCCTTCCCAAACAATGTATTTCAAAATTAGGGTTCAAATCTCCCAAAAATTGGTCTCCCCGTCGAATGGAGAAAAATATGCATTTATAGGAAAAATCGGCATAGCGTCTCGACGCTAGAGGTAGCGTCTCGACGCTAGGGGTAGCGTCTCAACGCTTACCTTAAAAACGCGTGAAAACGGATTTGGAAAGCCAGCGTCGAGACGCTATAGCTCGACGCTAAAGGTATATGTATTACAAATGCGAAATATATCACAAAAGAAGTTGAATGGTGTGGTTGTTTGGGTGAGCAGTGCGCTCGCGCGCGCCTAGGTTCGAGGCTGAACAAGTGCACCTATTTAATTTATTTTTTCTGTGATGAAGGACAGTGTCGAGACGCTGTCCCCTCGGGAATTCTGGCTTGAAAACTTCATTTTGGAGCGTATAGCGACACGCTATCCCCTCTGAAGATAGCTCATTTAGCGTGCTATTCAAACACCCCAAAACTTAAGCTTTTGCTAGTCCTCGAGCAAAATAAAACAAACCATTAAATAAATCAATGAATGCATGCTCGTGACTCGAACCTTAGTGTTCTTAAGACAAATAAACCACAAAAGAAGACATATTAGACCACGACCCATCAACAATAAATTTTAAAAATCAAAACATTTTATCTTTTGCATGTGTGCTCACTTTTCTTCCCTTAATATCTATGAATACCAATGAAACTAAACATACATCAATAACTTAAGTCATAGTGACAATCAAGAGATTAAGCAATCATAGACTTCAATTTTATAACAAAAAAACTCAAACATCTCGTAAAATTATTGAAATCGAATGCACAAGACTTGATACCCTCACAAAGAATCACTCAAAACACTCAACTGTCTAGGGTATATGTAAGATAAACGCTCAAACCAAAACATAAGAGACATTTACCATAAGCTTGCTAATATATCACATCTTCGTCATCGATGAATTAGATTGAAAGTAAAACTTCAAGGGTCTTGCTTTGGTTGTAATTGGGCTTAGGTAAGGGTGAATGGATGAACATTTTAAGCTACTAGATTGGAAGAATTATAAGACTTTACCACATGAAACTTTCTTTTCTTTTTCTTTTCTCAATTTTTCTTTTCTTTTCTTCTTCTCTTTTCTTTTTCTCTTTTCTTTTGTCTCTAAAAGAAGCTAATGGAATGAATGCCTCCTTTTGAATATTCTATTAACACCATTCAACTTTCTCTTTTGGATGGATTGACACATCCTGTGGTAAACACTTATAAACCTTCCATTAAGGGTTCAAAGAAAGGAAAACAATAAGAGAATGGGTATAAGGCTTGTTATGTGGTAATGTTTCAATGAAAAGGTCTAAGGCTCAAAATTTGGCTTTCTAAGGATTATACCAAGGTAGGCTATTTAAGAAAGCTAAAAGTGGTTTTACCTAAACGCCCTTTGTGAAATTAAACATTCAAGTCAAATTCAGAGATTTCAGACATGCATAACAAAGCAAGTTCTAGAAATATCAATCATGCATGACAATCACTTAATTTAAGAAAATAGAGCACCGTGTTAAAATGTGCTTATTGGCTCAAAAACTCACAGAAAAGCATGGTATTTTGGTATCAAATCCTATGCATTCTTCATTTAGTAACAAAAACTGAGACACTATCATATAACTTTTCAAAGAAAAATCTAATCATGCGTATCTCCTTTATCCATTAAAACTCAAACTAAAGATGCATTTTTAGCTTACAAGGTATACAAACATATCAAAAGGGACTAAAAAAATAAAAATTTCTCCGTTAACCGACATGGTCTCATAGTCCAACAAAAATAGAATATCAAACTTTAGAACACTTCCTAGATTGTCCTAATCACGAGCGATGCAACAAAGATTCAACCATGGAGATCATGCTAAAAAATTGTAAAATTTTCCTAAAACATGTATAACATACATAATCCCACCCCCAAACTTAAAGCATACATTGTCCTCAATTTATAATCAATAGTATGCAAAGGACAATAGAAATAGATAGGGGATTTCGAAACTGCCCTGAAATGCGAGTGAATCCTCTATTTTTTTTTTAGATGGGGAAAAAGACTTTGGTGATCAAGCTCCTATAGAAAAAGCAAAGGGATATAAGGACAACAACACACCACAAAGAACAAAGCAAAAGAATAAAAAAAACTCAAAAATAAACTTGGGTTGCCTCCCAAGAAGCGCTTTGTTTAACGTCTTCGGCTAGACGAGGCTCATTAAATTTATCATGGTGGTCGCTTGCCCATGTGTTTCACCTCCACCTGTTTCACCTGCTCATTCTCATTGTCTAAATTTAATTTATCTAAAATATTAGAATTTGCCACAAATTTCTCAAACTCATTAGTAATGGAATCAATCATGTCCACACGAAAATAATCACTTTCTTCTTCATGGAATTTCATAGAGTTATATATATTGAAAGTTACCTCTTCGTCATTCAATCTTATGGATAGCTTACCCTGTTGTACATCGATTAAAGCTCGTCCACTGGCTAAGAAAGGTCTTCCCAAAATTATTGAGACTTCACTATCTTCCTCCATGTCTAGCACTACAAAATCTACAGGAAAGATAAACTTGTCAACCTTAACCAATACATCTTCTAAAATACCTCTAGGATATGTGATAGATCGATCAGCTAACTGAAGAGATATGGTGGTAGGTTGCACCTCCCCCAAACCTAGTTTCCTGTATACAGATAAAGGCATCAAGTTAATGTTAGCTCCTAAGTCACATAAAGCTTTATAAGGAGAAGAAGAATTTCTCATAACACAAGGAATAGTAAAACTTCCTGGATCCTTTAATTTCTGAGGCAACTTTCTATGAATGATGGCACTGCATTCCTCAGGTTGATTGTCTCGTAGGCCTCCAGTTTCTTCTTGTTGGACATGATGTCTTTCATGAATTTTGCATAATGTGGCATTTGAGCAAGAGCATCTGCAAATGAGATATTAATATGAAGCTTTTTAAATATGTCTAAAAATTTAGAAAATTGAGATTCAAGCTTTTTCTTTTTAAACCGTTGAGGATAAGGAATAGAGTTAGGAACAAAAGGCACAGAAGACTTAGTAGATTGTTCAGCTTCAGGTGATGCAGTAGTCTTATTTTGTTCTTCCTCGACCTGAATAAACACATTAGTAGATGGCTCTAGAGTGAACTCTTTTTCAGTAGACTTCTCAACTGGTTCTTTTGCAATCTCATCCACCATTCTTCCACTTCTTAATGTGATAGCCTTGCAAGCTTTGCATTGCTCCCTTGGATTTACCTCAGTGTCACTAGGATATTTACCTTTATGGAGACTGTTAATAGATGTGGCCATCTGACTCATTTGCACCTCCAAATTCTTTATGGCCGCTCCCTGACTAGTCATTGTGCTTTCCATTTGGTTGGCTCTATTTCTGGATTCTGTAACGAAGGCTCCAACCAATTTTTCAAGGGATGGCTTTTTTTCAGGTTGTTGAGAGGTGGATGCAAAACCTGGTGGAGGTTGCAAAATATTCTTAGTATTATCATAGGAAAAATTCTCATGATTTCTCAAACCTGGATGGTAGTGAGTAGGAATATTATTTTGCATCTGTTGGCCTCCATAGTTGAAATTTCTATTGTTTACATATTGGGCTTGCTCCAAGTTGTATTCCTCACTAGATGGAGGGGTATGAGCTGCTGCCAAGGCTGCAATAGATTGAGTAACACCTATTCCTGCAAGTTTGTTAATTGCATTAGTAAGAGATGCAATTTGAGCCTTAAGGGAACTTACGTCATCCACCTCATGGAGGCCAACTACTGTTTTATAATTGGAGCGTTCATTTGGCCAATGATAGCTCGTAGTTGCCATCTCCTCTAATAGTGTACGAGCTTCATCTACAGTTTTCTTCAGGATAGTTCCTCCAGATGCTGCATCTACAATTGTCTTAGTTTGTCCTGTGAGTCCATTGTAAAAAAATTGAATTTGCAGCCAGTCTGGATACCCATTCTCAGGACATTTCCTTATTAGTTCCTTGTACCGTTCCCATGCTTCAAACAACTGTTCACCTTCATTTTGTCTGAAGGTTCGTATCTCAGTTCTAAGCTTGACAGATTTAGCCGGTGAGAAGCATTTAGTAAAAAATGCATGTGCCAACCCATCCCAAGTAGTGATGCTTCCTGGTTGTAATGATTCTAGCCAATCAGTTGCTTTTTCCTGCAAAGAGAAAGAAAAAAGACGTAAGCGAATTGCATCAGTAGAAACACCATTAATTTTTACAGTGCTAGAAATTTCTAAGAATTTCTTCAAATGGGAATTGAGATCTTTAGTGGGACGACCCCTGAATGCATTGTTCATGGACATTTGAATCAGTCCTGTCTTCAACTCAAAATTGTTGGCATCTATAGGTGTGAGGACTATCCCGGATTGGTTAATGTCAAATGTGGGCTGAAAATAGTCCATAATGGCCTTGTTCTCTTGTTCGACCATATTTTGTTGTGCCGTTGATTTGTCCTTCTCTTTATGAATTTTTCGATTCCTCTTGCAGGTCCTTTCTATCTCAGGATTGAAGGGAAGTAAGGCAACCCCCTTGTCATTTCACATAAACTAAAATACGAACCTGACAAGAAAAACACAAATAACAAAAAATTAATCAAAAAAATAAAAATAAAAACAATCTAAAGTAAGATTTGTTGAATTCTCCACAATATCAATTGATCTAAATATGTCAATCCCCCGCAACGGCGCCAAAAATTTGTTGCGTGATTTATTGCGTTCCGCAAGTGTATGGGTCAAGTTTTAATATAGTGATTTAAGTAAAGAGTATCGTCCACAGGATTGGGTTTCTAGATAAATTGAATACCATAGGTACTAACCAGAAATTCTATTTAGATTAAAAAGACTTTGAAGTTGAGTGACAAATAAATGACTGAAAAGTAATGGGAAACCTTTAGGAGAGAAAACCTAGGGAATTGATTTCACCGAATAGATTCGTGCTTAATTAATCTATTAAACCAAAAATAGTCATGCATACAATTATAAGGCAAGAAGTACAAAACTCATAAAAGACTCGCTAGAGCTCTATTAATTCTCTTCCCTTAATATAAAACCAACATGTCTGTCTAGTTTTAATAGAAAAGAAAGGCATTAAGCAACTTCTATTATCGGCCTCTAAGAGAATTCTTCATTTTTATGCAAGAATTTACAAGTTGTCAAGTGTTTGAGTTCTACTCTAAAATCTACTCTTTCAAGCTAGAATTAAAGCAATGAACAATTTATACTTTGGCCAAAAGATAAAAGCATTAAGCAAACAAACATAAGAACAATTGTTGCAATATGAAGAACTTTAAATTAATCAAACATGAAAACTAAAACGATTACAACAATCCCCTAAGTAAAAGTCTAGCTACTCATAATCACTAAAATCATGCTTAGACAATGTTTAGAATCCATAAAATAAACAATAAAATCAAAGGTAAAAGGAGAAAAACTCTTGTCGCGTGCCAAGCCTCGTTCTCGATGTGATCTGCACGTTCCCGAGCCTCTGATCTCTTCCTCAGCTCTCTAGAGTCTCCCTTTAGCCTTCCCAAACAATGTATTTCAAAATTAGGGTTCAAATCTCCCAAAAATTGGTCTCCCCGTCGAATGGAGAAAAATATGCATTTATATGAAAAATCGGCATAGCGTCTCAACGCTAGGGGTAGCATCTCGACGCTTACCTTAAAAATGTGTGAAAACTGTTTGGAAAGCCAGCGTCGAGCATAGCGTCGAGACGCTATAGCTCGACGCTAAAGGTATATGTATTACAAATGCAGAATATATCACAAAAGTAGTTTAATGGTGTGGTGGTCTGGGCATTCCTTGGGTGAGCAATGCGTGGGTGCGTGCCCAGGTTCGAGTTTGATCAAGTGCATTTATTTAATTTATTTTTTTCTGTGATGAAGGACAGCGTCGAGACGCTGTCCCCTCGAAAATTCTGACTTGAAAACTTCATTTTGGAGCTAGCGTCTTGACGCTATCCCCTCCGCATTTTTGGCTTTATTCCTCCTTTTTCTTGGCTCTTGGTCATCAAAATTCATATTTTAAGCTAATTTTTCATGTCATAACTTCTAAAATGCTCCGGTTTGCTCCAAATGCTCGAAATCTACAATTTAGATAAATAATATCATTAAAACATTCATTTAAACTCCAAAACTAGCATAATAAAGGCTCTAAAGATAGCTCATTTAGCGTGCTATCACAACATTACCAGTGTGCACTACTTCGTAAAAAACACTCTGCGAATCATCAAAAATATGATTATCAATCACCACATTCTCATCAAAATACACAATGTTACTATTTTCCACATTTTCATCAGCATACGAAAATTCATTTTCATAGAATTTGACATCACGAGACACAAATATTTCTCAACTTTCAAGATCATACAACTTCCACAATTTCTTACCATATGGGTATCCAACAATCACACATTTTCGAGTACGTAGAACAAAACTATTCTCTTTTGCTCGTTGATTATGAGCAAAACATAGGAACCCACCAAAAACTCGCAATACGTCCAAATTAGGAGTTGTACCAAATAAGATCTCAAATGGTGTTTTATTTTGCAATAGATCGGACGGAGTACGATTTATCAAATAAACTGCACTTAATATGCATTCTCCCCAAAAAGTAATAGGAAGATTTCCATGAAACATTAAAGCACGAGCCACATTAAGTATGTGCTAATGTTTACGCTCATCTTTCCCATTTTGTTGTGGAGTTCCAACACATGAGGTTTGAAAAATAATGTCATTTGTACCGAAATAGTCAAACATGCATTTAAATTTTGTCTCATTGTCACTTCTCCCTATCTTAACAGTGGTCTCAAATTGACGTTCAACCATGACAAATAACGAATGAAAACCTTTAGAAACTTCAGTTTTATTGTGCAACAGATACACCAAAATAACTCTTGAAAAATCATCAATGATTTTCAGATAATAATAGGCCCCACACGAAGATGGTGTTTGGTTATATGGCCCCCACAAGTCACAATGAATAAGTTAAAAAATACAACTGAATTTGCTATCACTAACAAGAAAACTATCACGAGTTTGTTTAGCTTGAGGACATGTGACACATGCATTATTCAATTTCTTTCTGATGGAACTGGATTTAATTCCAGGAACTAACTTGACCACCCTCTCCGACGGATGCCCCAGTCTCCTATGCCACAACTCAAATTCAGATAATTTTGTTACCTTCACTGCGTGCACGGTAGGAATCCCTGAAAATAATAGAGTGTGAGGACCCGTTTTTGTTTAAAAAAGAAAAAAAAAATCATAGCATTTACTTAAAGTGTTGGGCAACGTGGCAAGAGAATGTGAGAAGTGTGTGATCTTGAGATGTGCTAGCGTGAAAAAACCTTACCGGGATGAACATATATATCAGACCAAATCAACGGGACAAATCAATGACAGAAACCGGACGAAGTTTGAATTAACGGATATTGGTAAAAGATTTCAATAATGTACCTTCAGACTACATTAACTAAAATAAAATTTAGTGAATCCAGTCAATAAATTTTGAATTACCGGATAATGGTAAAAGATTTCAATAATCCAAGAATCCAAGCGGTGGAAGGTGATGAAGGTACTTTCGTAGACGGAGGAGAGAATGGAAACTGTAAATCGTCGAATAGCCGGAACTTCGGAAATAGGTGAACAAAGGAATGAGAAATAAGAGAGAGGGAGGGAATGTATGTACTTTCGGGCGAGGATTCAATTTTGACGGGATTCTAGGATGTTTTTAAAACGATGGCAAAACATATATTTTGCAAACAATCATGGTCAAATAACGTCAATTGTCCCTAACGAGATAATTCTTACTCGCTCAGCTGACGCACGCAAAAGGTCAGAACAATTCAAACACATAAATTGCCTATTTGAAACTTTCGTAGTAAACAAGCCCAATTAATTAATTAGAAGCGTGCAATTCTAACTAAACTTGACATTCAATTAATCTAAGGTGATCAATCCTAAATTAACCAAAAGTCAGTGACGGTAAAATTATGACGGATATTTGACTTGGATAGCCTAAGTCAATATTCTGATTTCTCTTATTCCTCAAGGTTAGCTAATGTACTCAATAGGTAAACATGTAATTCTACCCACGGCTCAACTTAACCCCTGTTACCCTGGCGATTAGGAGAGACACGACATCACTAATTTAATTAACAGTTTAACATGCATAAACAACTTTACTGTCAATCAAATAAAAAAAATACATGCTAATAGCAATATGCTTGGAAGAAGAAGATGCTTGAATAGTAAACACTAAGTAGAATTAAATTCACAAATCTCCCATCAATACATCAAATGAACAATTCCTAAAATTCTCAAATCAAGTCACTTACCTCTAGCCTTCCATGGGAGATGGAGTATTCCAAGCTTCGATTGAACTCTTAGAGCTCATACAACACAAGGGAAGAATAAAAGTTCCAAAAATGGTGGAAAATCTTCAATCCCGAAGCTAGACAAAACTGAACATATAACCTAAAATCGGAGAAGATAACAATTATACTCGCTGTAGAGTCGAGACGCTACAGACGAAACATCTGCGCGCGAGACTTTGGAGCGTCGAGGCTCTGGGACAACGTCGCGACGCTATCGCCTAATTTGCTCTCGGGTCTGATTTTCAGATTCTGCCTTGGAGCAGCGTCTCGTCGCAGGACCTTCAGTGTCAACTTGTCCTTTAGCTCCTCTACTTTGCTCGGTTCACTTCCGAAGCCTTAAAACGATCTTCTTAGCTCTGAAATGTGCTCTTGGATTTCACAAGCTCTCTACCGCGAAACACCTACAATAAGGTCAATTTATCAACGTTAAGCACGATAATTAGCTATAATTAGGAAGTAAATAATAGCTCTTTTAGGGAGCTATCACTAATCTACCTTTTGAATTTCAACATATCATTAGAAAATTCAAAGTTTTGAATAAGACTTATATGCAATCTCTTGATTCGGTATAGATCCTTGAAATTAATGTTTCGGAATTTGTTCCAACTGCAATTGCTTGACCATTTGTAGATATCTTCAGGTCGACCTCTTCTTTGTTGGTTAAACTTTCTTGTCGACCTAAGGCTCTTCTTGTGAGTTGGGGAGCTAGTTAGCCTTCCATTCTTTTAGACACCGATGTTGTTGGGATTTATGCCCTAAAACCTTGTTATTAATTAATAATTATTTTATTATTAGTATTTAAATAAAACACTAATAATAAAAATCCAAGGTTAATAGTGTAATCTTGAACAATAGATATGAGAGAAACTTGTTCAAGAAATAACCTAAATAGTTTATAGTATATGGATATGGATAAGGTTGAGTGCCTTATCTTGGTAACATTATTGATATGACCCACTTTGTAATAGTTGCAAATGATTTGATTCAAATCATTCATGTGAAGACATGTGAGTGAGAGTATCATATTCAATGAGTTTGTATAAGACTGAACCACGAAATATTCAATCTATCTTTATAAATCCGTTAATATAGAAGATTAATATTTCACAAGATGATCATATGTGACTCAATCTTAATCTTGAGTGAGTTATGAACATATGTGTGTGAGGGCGTGTCTTTTGTTTTTCATGGGTGAGAATGACCTTTATAGTCGATTCAGTAAGTCTGCCATTTTATGGACTTGACCGAATAGGGTGCTGAGATCATAAGTTTCATAAGATGAAATTCACTCATTCTCACATCAGGTAAGTATATGAGTAGTTTTCTTAAGCATTAATTTTTAGACTTGAACAATTAACTTTCATACATAATTGTCATCGCATATATGGATTTCAAAAATCGAATATGAATTCTTTTTCACACACAATTGAGTATACACAGATGGAGACAAAATCAAGTCCAACTTTACCACTATAATACACGCAGACTAATGTAAGAAAATAAGATTATTGAACTTTTTCTTGATTTGAAACGAGCGCGATCGATCCAAATTTGATGGGTCCGAGCCACGTGGAACAAATCTACTCCCTTCATTGTCCACTGCGTGGAAACAAAACGGAGAAGCAACAAAGTGATTGTAACAAATCCATAGTGGGTTTAAATGGGTTGACCTTATGAATTTTAGGCTTTAAAAAAATGGTTTGGGCTTAGGTGGTTGACCAATTCAACTAGGGTTAGTTTATTTTTAAAAAGAAAGTAAATAATTAAAATTAATAATAATTAATAATAAAGTATTTATTAATTAATTAAAATAAAACAAAAAATAAATAATTAATAAAAGAAGAAGAAAACTTCTTTTTCTTCCTCATTCTACGGCAAGTACCTCACCCCCCCCCCTTCATGATTTATCCTTTCCGTTCTATCCCTCTTTGCACGCCCTCGTCACAAGTCGCCGCCTCTCTCTCAATCGTTCTCCCTCTCTGATTCTCAGCCGCTCTCCTCCATCTCTCGTCTCTCCCTCTCCGATCCCTACATTATCGCGCCCCTTCGCTCAGCCCCATGTCGTCGTCGCGCCCCTTCGCTCAGCCGCATGTCGTTGTCGCGCCCCTTCGCCCAGCCGCACGTCGTCGCCTCCATCTGCCGCACAACGTCGTTGCGCCCCTTCGCTTAGTCGCGCCCCTTTGCCCAGCCGCACATCGTCGCCTCTATCTGTCGCACGCCGTCTTCGTCGTATGTCGCCCAACCGTCTCCATCTGTCGCACAACCGCCGCCTCCATTTGTCGCACAATTGCCGCCTCCATCTTTCACGCAACTGCACAACCGTCGCCTCCATCTGTTTCTCAGCCTCGTCTTCGTCCTTGACTTTAAGCTTGGTGTGCTAACCCTAGTTAAATTCCCTATTGTAATCTCTAGTTTTAGAGTTGAGAAAAACGGTATGAGTGGTGCAAATTATTTTTGAAGAGAGTGTTTTGTAATTGGGGTCGGGGAGAGAATTATGTGTGATTGTAACATTTTTTCACATAGTGGAGTTTCTTTTTGGTGGGCTGTGGTTTTTCTCCAGTTTTGGAGTTTTTCACGTAAATTCTTGTGTTTTCTATTTGTATTGCTTTCTTTTAATTTCTCAGTTATTTTTTTGCTTATACCTGCAGTAGAAGTGAGAGGTTTTTCCCCAACATTATGTTAGGGTAAAGACGAGTAATGAACATTTCTTATACAGACGTTATGCTTCCAACCTTCTTTACAGAGCCATCGTTCAAGCGTTTCTTCGCTAATAATGGTGAACAAAGTATCTAATATAGCAATCTTGCAGGAACTTCCTTGACCACGCCGAAAGGCCAAGGAGGAGTCGGTCAAGAACCAACCCCCATGGGGTAGGTTCAGCCAAACTACATGAGACCGACCCCCGGGGGGTCGTGCTTCAAGACAATCCTCGATCGTTTCAAGACTGGACCTATAATTGTTCACATTAATGAGACGTTATCCAAATAATGACTGAAACGAGCAATTTAATACCCCCACCGACTGTTACAAATTCATCCACTATATATCGGGAAGGCCCGTGAAGGAAAGGGTAAGCAAAATTTACTCCCGCTCTATTCTCTAAAAACTCTGAGATCAATCATTTTACTTACTTGATCGTCGAAGACCTTGTGGTATAGCACCACATCGATGTTAGGTATTCACCTTCGTTTCTTTTGCAGACACACTTGGATTCCGCCAATATACAAATTCACAGTTGACCATATTTTGGTATCAACAGTTTGGCGCCGTTTGTGGGGACCTCGAAATCATGCTCTATCGACGAACAAATTTTCGAAGCCATGAACAACAATAATGTAGGTGAAGTAACTCAAGCAATGGAAAGCATCAAACTCGATAAAGATCTACATCTAATATGCAAAGCTATTCAGAAAGCCGACAATAAGAAATATGCGCCGAAAGACAACGGGAAACAAGCCAAGGTTGATATACCAAACCTTGACACTTCCAAAACAACAAGTTGTGGAGATGGACAAAAATCTAGCGGTCGATTCCCTAGGTACGCAAACATTCGAACAACGAGGAGAACTTGTTGAGGCCCTAGTTGTTGGGATTTATACCCTAAAGTCGCGTAATTAGTGGTTTATTATATAATAATTATTTTATTGTTTTTGTTTACAATTTATAATATTCATCATATCAAAATATAGGTTATTAGTGTAATCTTGAATAGCATGTAGTTGACATACAAGGACCATCTTGAAATAATAACCTAAAAAGTCTATAGTATTGAGATAATGTTTGGTGTCTTATCTTGGTAACATTATTGATACGATTCACTTTGTAATTGTTGCGTACAAATAAATTGATTCAAATCGTTCATGTGGAGACATGTGAGTGAAGATATTCTATACAATGAGTTGATATATATAAGCTTGAACCACGAAATATTTAATCTCTCATTATAAATCCATTTATTAAATTGTTTAATATTTCACAAAATGATCATATGTGAATCGATCTTAATACTGAGTGGTTTATGAACTTATGTTTGTGAGGGCTAGTTCTTTAATTTGCATGGGTGGAAATGACGTTTATAGCTGTGAACATAAGTTTCACAAGATCAAATTCACTCATTTTGCTATGAGGAGAAAGTAGATGAGTAGTTCCCTTAAGTAGTGATGATTTCGAGACTTGAACAATAAGACTTCCCCTTCTCACATGCCCGAAAGAGACTTGGTTTATGGTTGGATCATAAACAAATTGTTCATTAGTAGATTAGTGGCACTTAAAGTATAAGATGTAATTATAGAGGTAAAACAAACTTTTGACCAAACTATTATTATGAACAACTCGTAAATGATCGACTTGCATGTAATGATTAGATCTAAGGACACAACTTGTCCTACAGTGCATGAGAGTGCAACTTTAGGACTATGGTGGAGTGACCTATAGTTAATGAATATAAAATAATTATTTAACGAGTTTAATTAATTGATTTTGTATTATTGAAACGTATATTATGTAGGTCCATAAGGTTCTCTTGCTAGCTCAAAAGAACAATAACATATAAATTTAATTGAAAAAAAGTTTGAAACAACATTTAATATATTTGATCTTGTGTTCGAGCCATAGCGACGAAGACTTTGTGGATGTCTTGGAGCAGAAGAAGTCATGGAGATGGAGCATAAGAACCTAAAGATTTGCCAAAAAATTCTCCATAATATTTCAATGTAAGTTTGCTTAGCCTATTATTTTTAGTTTAATTCTAAATAAATCAAAGTTTATTTCAATGTTTTCGCTACGGGTTTAATTCAATTATTCCCTTCACTAGAATCCATCTCGTTATTATCTAATAACCAGCGAGTCGACATAGTCACGAACTTAGGTCTGAAGCAACGAGAAAGTCTCATCAAATTTCTTTGCACTAACGTCGATGTGTTCGCATGGTCCTCTGATGGCATGGTAGGTGCATATCCCAATGTGATTGTACTTCGGCTTGAAACCAACTGAGGTTTTAAACCGATTCGAAAATAAAACGTCAAGCGTTCATTCATGAAAGAAACGAGATTATAGTTGGGCAAGTAGATGAACGACTACAAACGAAGTTCATCTGAGAAGTTATCAACCCTCGATGGTTATCCAACGTGGTTTTAGTGAAGAAACCAAATGAAAAGTGGAGGATGTGTATCGACTTCACTAACTTAAATAAGGAATGTCTAAAAGATAGTTTCCCGTCGAATCGAAAGGTCACATTGTGCTCAATGGGTTCCTAAGTAGAGCTACATATAAATGCTTGTCATTTTTTAAGGTGCTCAAGAAGAAGTTGAACTTTGAATGGATAGAGGAATGCGAGAAAATATTCAAATTATTAAAAACATATCTAAGCTTCACACTACCCTTGTCCAAACCAACTCCCAAAAATGAGTTTTTCCTCTACCTTACAGCTTCAGATACGACAATAAGCTCAGTACTCATCAAATAAGATAAGGTCACTAATCACCAACAAGGTCATGGTCGGAGCAAAAACAAGATACCCCCAAATGGAAAGGTTTGCCTTAGCACTAGTCGCCTCAACACGAAGATTGCGGCTATACTTCTAGACAAATAAGATAATTGTTCTAACAATCTTCCCTTTTACAGCAAATAATGCAAAAACCATAAGCCCCAGGATGACTCATGAAATGGGCAATAGAGTTAGGCGAACATGACATATATTATCGCCCCAAAACCGCCCTAAAAGAGCAAGGAGTAGCAGACTTTGTGGCCGAGTTAACCATCACGCAACACCAAGGCGAAGGTATCGAAGTAAACACGATCGAGATATACGCCCAAACTTTAGAAAAAAAAATGACCTACCTTGGCCCTCTATGTAGATGAGTCATCCAATGGAAAAAAGTGTAAATTTGGTCTACTCCTAGTATCACTAGACGAAGAACATTTCAAATATGCATTATGGTTCAAATTTTGAGCCTCTAACAACGAAGCCGAATACGAAGCATTATTAGTCGGATTACAAGTGTCAAAGAGCATAACAATAACCAACCTCCTAATACTCAATTACTCTCAACTAATAGTAAATCAAGTAGACGAAACCTACCAGGTTAAGGAAGAACGAATGGAAACCTATTTAGCTTAGGTTAAAGACCTATTGGGGTCATTTAAAAAATATGAAGTTTGACAGATTCCAATATCTCAGAATGTTAAAGCCCGACTCTTTAGCAAGACTGAAAACACCAAACGAAACATAATTGAGTAGAGTAGTGCTGGTAGAAATCTTACAGAAGCAAGCATTCCAAAAGGGAAAACGTGGAGATGGAGGTACGTGCACTAGATACCACCGCAACATGGATGGACGCCTAGTGTAATATCTCCAAACCAATGAACTTCCACAAGACAAAACCGAAGCACGATGACTAAAACATAGATACACCTGTTACTTGCTAAAAGAAGGATGACTATACAAACGAAATTATTCCCTCTCACTTCTCTAATGCTTAGGATTGGAACAACCGAATTACGTAATTCGAGAATTCACGAGGGAGTGTGTGGCAATCACTCGGGGGCACAATCCTTAGTACATAAAATAATTCAGTAAGGGTATTACTGGTCAACCTTGATAGAAGACGCCCACAAATTCACTAAATCTTGCGACCAATGTCAGCAGTTCGTCATTATACCTAGACAGTCGTTGGAACCTCTCATCAGCGTAACCAACCCATGGCCATTCGCACAGCGGAGAAACGACATTATTGTCCAAGCTTCGTGTAATGACTCGTTTTCGGCTTGTTTGAACTTAATAATATCATCACGGAAGTTGGAGTTCCTATCAGGTGGAAAGTATTTGACTAGAAACTTTTCAGCTAGTACTGTCCAATTGACAATCGATCTAGAGGGTAAGGAATTTAACCACGTTTTGGCCTTATCTCTTAATGAATATGGAAAGAGGTATAGTCTTAAGGCTTCTTGGGAAACTCCTGGGATGACAAAAGTATCACTTACTCCTAGGAAGTTTCTCAAATGATTGTGGGGATCTTCGTTTTCCACTCCAAAGAATTGTCCAACAGTGGACAACATTTGGAACATGACGGGCTTTAACTCGAATGAGTTAGCTGTAATCTCAGAGCGTATAATGCTCGGATTAAGCTCCTCAGGCATGGGTACTAGGTACGAGAGAATGGCACTATCCTTATCATTCGCAATTTCGATGGGGTTGCGAATGGTAGGTGCTTGGTTTGGGGCTTCTCTATCCATTTCGGGTGGTTGGGATTGCGATGACTCTGCGGAGTCCGCAATGCTTTGAGTTACAGGTGGCTGTTTAAAAAGGCGTTTTTTGGCTTTGTTTCTAGCCCTTAGCAGTCTGGCAAGAGATTTTTTAACTTAATAAAATTTCTCTAATGTTCAGGTTGTCGAGACCCGCCAAAATAACATTTATAAATCCGATACAACAGAGCTTTGCAGCTAGTGGTAGTCGGGTGTCGAACCACAAGGAACCAAAATTATTTCCTCTTAATTAACTTCTATTTGTTTTTAATAAAACTCAAATTAAAACAGTAAAATAAGGGGGAAAACGCTAACGGAGAATTAAACTAAAACAGAAAAAATAGCTAACGGAAAAATAAAATAAAATGCGAGAAAAATAAACGGAACACGTGCTCCTAATTTGAGTGTCGGGATTGGTTGTTGATGTGGTTCGGATCATAGACACAAAATATACTTAACTAGTTTTTGTTAACACTCACACACATTAAAAGACCCAATTAAAACAAGTGCTCCCATGCTTTAATTACAACTAATAATCCCAATTAATTAGAAAAGAGGTGACGACTCTAGACTATACTTCGCTAATAATTCTAACTTAGGGGCAATCGCTCTCCCAAATTAGGATTAGTCGCGAGCGACGGGTATTCATGCGACGAGCCAATTGATGAAATCTCTATCAATGGGACTCGATTTTATTCTATCTCTATATTTTATCAACAACCCAAAAAAATGTGGCCACATTTAATTCAAAATGCTAGATTTAATTACTCAAAACATGAAGTGCGGTCGCTAAGTCATGGATTTTTAATCGAACCAACACACAATTTACTAAACGGGTGTCAACCATTAAGAAAATCATGTTGGACATTAAGAACAATGCTAGAGATGAATTGAATGCTAGAACAAGCCAAGAACAAGATGAAAAGAACAGATCTCACCTAATACATCAACAACACAAACCCTAAACCCAAATTAGAGCACTTACCTTAGTTGCCCGTTGTGAAAATCAAGAGAAAATCAACAAGAAATCAACTCTAATGTATTAGAATCGGTAAGAATAAGGTTTTGGCTCAAGAATCGAGCTCTACAACAAATGGGGGCGGAAAAATTGAGAGAGAATTACCTAAAATCAGCAAAAACGGACTTAAATACCCATTTCTGCGTCAGAATAGCGCCTAGGCGCCATAAGTCAGCGCCTAGGCGCCGCGAGCGCGCGCGCACATAATCGGGACAGCGCCTAGGCGCCATAAGTCAGCGCCTAGGCGCTGAGCTCTCTACAAAAATTACAAACCGGGCATTTTTGTTGACTTTTAAGGATGGGCTTCAGCTGACTTTAGATGACGGGCATTTTGCGTCAAGGAAGGGGTGCGCGGCTGGGGCGAGGCGAGGACGCGCGCGGACTTACGATGACAGGCGCTCGGGCGCTGAGGCGGGCGAGCGAAGCGCGCGGGCGTGGGCGGTCTGGGCGCGGGCGAGGCGAGGCGGCGCGCGCGGACCTTCGATGACGGGCGCGTGGAACGTCTGACCGTCTGGGCGTGGGCGCGCGCGTCTGGCTCCGATGGGCGCCGGCCCCTGGGCGCTGCCCTCTCGGGTCTAAGCTCAATTTTGGGTCGTTTTGGCTTCCGAGCTCCGTTTTGCCTATCTTTTTGACCCGAACACTTCCCGAAACCTCTTAAATGACCGTTTTAGCCCCGAAAATCATAAATGGACTTCCCGAGCTCTTCGCCACGAAAACACCTATAATAAGGCAATTTAACTAAATTAAGCATGACATTTAGCTTGATTTAAGGCTATAATTATAGCTCTATTTTAGAGCTATCACAGTCTTTCAGGCTCAGGATTGAACTCTAGGTTGGTAGTTAAATGCTCATTCATAAACTAGCTTGATGGTACCTGTAAAGGAAATGAAAGAAGATTAGCTCCAATAGATATTAAGTTTGTGTTTTCTAAATTAACACACTTCGTGTTTACTAAACAAAAATCCCGGCAGCGGCGCCAAAAACTTGTTGCGTGCTCAGTGTGTAAATAAAATGTGATGCGAGAGCACTTAGATCATGCAAGCATACATGGTCTTGCAGCAAGTATTAAGTATTTTTTCATTCGTTTTCCCACAGAGGTTTATTCTTAGTTACTAACGAAGTGAGGTGCTAAATTAGAAAGGGTGACTTAAATGGGGTAGAATTGAGGGTGTTGTGCCAAACTAATGAAGAATGAGATATGCGAGCATAAACAAAAGCAAGTAAAGAGATTAACTTGAAGGTAGAGGATAAAAAGAATTGCGGAGAAAGCAATTAAATCGCAAAAGTAGAAGACTGAAAAAATGGCTAAGGTAAAAAGCAAAATAATTGAATTGCGCAGACAACAATTTTCTAGCAATTAAGTTAACGACGAATTGAGGGTGAGATAAGGAAACAAGGTCAACTAAAGACTCCTCTATAGGCTTTTTCATACGATTATTCAGCAGTAACTTAACTTATCATGCATCAACTTAGCTTAGTCGCATGCATCTCTCGATTACATGCATTAGATCCTTTAGTTCACTCATATCCAAGTAAGGCTTAAGCATCTATTTATATAAGCAAGCTAATGAATTGTGCTAGGAAAACGCCTATTCCTAGGTCGTTTTCTGGCTACCATGAAATGCTAGCATGAATGGACGACTCTGAACTCTTACTCCTTCCGGAGGTTAGGAGTTCTTTAGACAAAATGGATGGCCAATCGAAATTGCCCGTGGGATGAAGTACACATACATTCAATGCATTCGAAGCTATCGTACATGCTGAATTCGCGTATTTCTACCTATAGATTCATCATTAGCAGACCCTTGTGTGATTAGTTACTCATGGTTGATGTGTAGTTGGAAATACTAGATCGATTAAGCATGATTAACAGTACTTAAATGAAAGCAAAGGAAGAACAGAAAGCGAGATGGAGATTAGCAAATATTTAAACGATTACTATATCAAATTAGGTTCAAAACTTAATGTGCAACAGACTGTAAAGCAGTACAAAAATTGAACAAATGGAGATGAATTGAAGTAATGTAGCAACCAGAAACAAATGACAGAAAGCAGTAGAGAAATGGAAGACAGAAACAGATGGAAATGTAAGGCAGAAAGCAGTAAAAGTATGCGTAGATCTCCTCGCCGCAAGCGCCTCGGATGAAGGGGAAGGTTAGCGTTTCTTGGGGATGAATTCAATTAGAAGAGAAGAAGGATCTCCTCTTCTTTCTCTCGAATTATCGGCGCCAAGGGCTGATTCCTTCGCTCCAACAAACGGGATAAGAGAATGGATATGGGAACTGCGTTGAGACGGAGAGTTCTATGCTTCCGAGCTTGTTGTTCTCCTTCCCCCTTCACCTCCTTTTATAGCTCTTTCAGGTACCTTCAGTCATTGAGAACCATCCATTCTAAACGACGACCCTCCACATGGCAGCATGAGAGAGCTTAGGCGGCTGAAAGATCGCAACTGTGACGGCGGACGGTTGGAACAACTTAGCAGCAGCAGCTTTAAACATTGCGAATTCCTCGTTGTGACCGCAATAAACATTGCGGAGACAGCAATGTTTCAGCAATTCTCCTGCAATGCAAATTTAAACTCTTTTAACATCGTTTTTGATTCTTTCTCGTTCCTTTTACAAATAAGTCCTAATTTAGCCTCATTCCTTGAATTCTCATATTTAAGCACGTATTAAGCTAAATTCTAACAAAAACGCTTAAGAGATTACATGATTTCATGGTAAATAAGTCCCTAAAATATGTACTTTTGGAGAGGTAACAATACCCCTAGCTTTGTGAGATGTAGCTTCTTGATCTACTGATTGCACCAGCTTTGCAATATTATGGCAGAGATGTGGGCTTTACCCTATTGTTGCAAAGACGAAGGCTTTGCCCTAGTCTAACAAAAATGAATACTTCATCTCAGTTTGTTGATGGTGATTTCCCCTATTGTGGTAGAGACGTGGGTTTTGCCCTAGTGTTGCAAAGACGAAGGTTTTTCCCCAAAGTTGCAAAGACGAGGGTGTGGCAGAGACGTGGGCTTTGCCCCAGTGTTGCAAAGACGAAGGTTGTTCTCCAGTGTTGCAAAGACGAGGGTTTTGCCCCAGTGTTGCGAAGACGAGGGCTTTGCCCCAGTGTTGCAAAAACGAAGGTTTTGCCCCAGTGTTGTGATAGCTCTATTTTGGAGCTATATTTCACTCCCTAATTCTAGCTAAAGTCGTATTTAAATGTGTTAATTTGCCTTGTTTATAGGTGATTCGCGGCGAAGAGCTCGTGGAGTCCGTTTGACGTGTTTTGGGGCTAAAGAAGTCTTTTTAGAGCTTCGTGGATGCATCGGGATTGAGAGCGCTCAAGAAAGGAAGAAATTGCCAAAAAGACCATTGGCAAGGTTTTTAGCTCAAACCCGAGAGCTAGCGTCGAGAAGTCGGCGTCGAGACGCTAGCCCGAAGCGTCTCGACGCTCCAAAGAGGCGCGCGCTGGAAATTCCATTCGTAGCGTCTCGACGCTACGATGGGTTATAAAACACATTTTTACCGATTTTAGGGCAAGTTTTTATCATCTTCTCCGCCATTTGCTCTCGGTTTTTTCGGTTTAGCAGCCATTGGAGCTCACATAGGAGCTCCCCTTTCATCTTTTTCTACTTGTATGAAGCCATTAGCTTCCATGGAAGCTTGGCGATCCTCCAAGGCCATTGTAGGCTAAGGTAAGTGAAGGATTTGGGATTTTAGTAAGGATTTGTTAAGTGTTGTAATGACTTAATAACTTAGAGCTTTTTAATTCTTTCTTAGCATGAATTTCTTGTAGTATTTGCTCTTTCTTGCTTAATCTATGAGTATGCTTGAATGATTGACGGACAATCTTGACTTCTAGCATATTCTACCATTATAGATTAGTGAAGTGTTGGCCTCTCCTAATCGCCTTTGTAACACAAAAGAGTAAAACAAATTGAAGTATCAATTTAGATGTTCTAAGTTTTTTATTGCTTCAGGGTTGCCGGGTGATCGCCTTTCATTTAGAATTTCTAATTGAATGTTCGTCATAAATTGCTAGTTACTGCTTTAATTAATTTGGGGCTGATCATTCTACGTTAATTAGTAGCATTGTTTAATTGGAATTGACAACTCTGATTAATTATCATGCGGCTGGTTGCTTCAGGGTTTTCGGGCAACCGTTTATGTGCTTATTTCATTCATAGCCATGTCGTAGAGTTAAATGATAATAATTACATCGCTTAGCAAATCCCGAATATCCCAAATCCATCACGCTCGACTCGTTGGTTATTTTTTCGTTAGCGCACTTTAAATTTTCCTTGATGCAAAAACCCCATTTTTAGTTACTTTACTTCGATCAATTTTCAGTTCAATTCAAATATTAAATCCCAATTCGACACGCTCCTTGTGGACTGACCCCGTTACCACTAGCTGCAAAGCTAAAGGGCTATACGGGTTATAAATTTCATTTTTGGCGGGTCTCGACAATCTGGAAATTAGAGTATACCACGAAAAACTCTTACCAAAAATTGGTGTCGTTGCCGGGGAGCAACTGAAATGGAGTTTAAGTTTATTTGGAGTTAGGTTGATTGATTGTTTCCTTAAAGTTTTTTTTATTCGATTGTGTTTGTTTTTTAAATTTCCTTTGTTGTATGACCCGTTCTTCTAAGTTGAGTTGATTGCAGTATATTCCGGAGATTGACAGGGAAGAAAGAAGGTTGGGAAGAGAAGGTCGCGAGGGCCAAAGACTGTTTGAAGAAGAAGGACTCGGTCATGTCTTGCACGAGGAGATGGCACAAGGAGAGGTGCCAAGGACATTGAAGCTGCTGGCAGCGCCAGATCTGAACCAGCAACCGCTCTGCATTACGTACCCAATCGTAGCAAGTAATTTCGAATTAAAGTCAGGTTTAATTCACCAGTTACCTTATTTTCATGAAAATGCAAGCGAGGACGCGAACAAGCATTTGATGGAGTTCCATTGTGTCTGCGCGGGGATGAAGCCCCCAGGCATTACGGAGGAGCAATTGAATTTAAGGGCATTCCCCTTTACGCTGAAGGATAAGGCTAAGGATTGACTGTATTATTTGCCTTCGGATCGATTACAACCTGGCAGGAGATGAAAAGGTTGTTCTTGGAGAAATATTTTCCTGCATCTCTCGCGACGACGTTGAGGAAGAGGATATACGGTATCACCCAGGACGTGGGTGAGTCTTTACACGAATATTGGGAACGATTTGGGCTCCTGTGCGCGAGCTTCCCACATCATCAGATTGCCGACCAGTTATTGATCTCGTACTTCTACGAGGGGATGACACCCCATAACCGACAGATGATAGATGCAGCGAGTGGAGGGGCATTGATTGACAAGACCTCAGCTGAGGCCAAATAGTTAATAGCAAACATGGCAGCTAACTCGCAACAGTTTGGAGTTCGTGGTGGAGCAGGACAAGTCCACCAGGTGAATCAGGTCAGTGAAATGTATGAAATGAAGGTCCAGTTGACCGAGATAGGCAGTTTGTTGAAAAAATTCGTCGGAGGAGGTGGTCGAGATATGGAACAGGTAAATGCCATCGGGGGTTATGCTTCCAACCCGAGGAAGTATGATCCATACTCCAACACGTACAACCCCGGATGGAGAGACCACCCAAATTTGAGGTATGGGAACAGGGAAGGCCAAAGGTATCAGGGCCAGTCATTCGATAGACCACAGAATCCCAACCATTCTCAGGCCTCCAGCTTGATGAATTCGATGGAAAAGATGGTGAGAACCATCGTGAACTCGACAAGCCAGTTTCAGAAAGAAGCTCGCGAGGAGCTTAATTCTCATAAGGCGGAGTTGCAAAACCTGAATAAGCAACTCACTCAAATGGCGGTGTCGATTAGCAAGATCGAAAGTAAGAGCTCAGGGAAGCTTCCTTCCCAAACCACGGTTAACTCATGTGTAAACGTGAGCTCAACTCAACTGAGAAGTGGGAAATCAGTTCCCTCTAGAATTGAGAAGGAAGTTAAGAAGGACAACCCGAATGTGTCCTCCCCGAGCCAAGTGTTGAATGAAGAGTTTGAGAAAAAGAAAGAATTGAAGAAAAGTGTACCGGCGAGTGTCTCCACAACACCTTTCCCAAGCAGGCTTGCGAAGCCTAGGGAAATTGATGAAGACGAGGAGGTCTTGAAGACCTTCCAAAAGGTGATGGTGAACATTCCACTCTTGGAGGCAGTGCGTCAAATCCCCAAATATGGTAAGTTTCTAAACAGTTAGTGCACGGGAAAAAAGAAGTCAAGAGTGACTAATGAGAAAAAGAAAGAAACTGTCTCGGCGATATTTCCAGGTTTGTTGCGAGTAAAGTGCAAGGATCTAGGTACATTTACTCTATCTTGCATGTAGGTAGCAAAGTAATGAAAAATGTCATGCTAGACCTAGGTGCTTTCGTGAATGTAATGTCTTATGCACTGTTTCAAGAATTTAATTTGAATGATATGCATGAAACTGATGTGGTGATACAATTAGCTGATGGGTCTTGCGTAAATCCGATAGGAAAAGTCGAGGACATTCTTGTGAAAGTTGGAAGCATGATGTTTCGTGCAGATTTCTTTGTATTAGATATGAATGGGAAATCATTGAGTGTTTCTTCTTCCATATTGTTAGGACGTCCCTTTTTAAAGACCGCTAGGGTCAAAATCGATGTTTATAAGGGCGTCATATCTGTCGAATTTGACGGACCGTTCATGAATTTTCCATGTTTGACTTGAAATCTGTTGATTGTGTGAAAGATATGAATTTGACCTCGAGCTTGAGGGATAGTTCTTATGTTTCTGAGAATTTGAATTTGACTGTTGATGGTTCTGTTTTTTATCTGACTATTAATGATGATATTCACGGGCTTAAGGCACGAAGAGAGAAAATTTGTATGTTGAATAATTGTAGGTCTGGCGTGGACGGAGAAATGATTGGAACGTGCCCCGCGCTATCGGACTATGGATGATTTCGAGAAGAGAAATCAGTCGAGCAAGCGACTTTAAAAATTATGCGCTTCTCGGAGGCACCCGAACGTTGAACTGTTTTTCTGTTTTTAGTTTAATTGCATTTAAAGTCTCTTTGTTTAACTTAGTTCGTTTATCTTTTGTTTGCTGTTTTTTTTAGGAGTTGAAGAGAGAAGTTGAGGAAGTTGGCCGTAAATGGGAAAGCGTTGCCTGTCGTCCCTCGCTAACCTCGCAAAGATCAAGGAAGTTTCGTCTTTCCCTCTTTTTTATTTTGCGCACATCTGATGGTAGAAGCATTGGGGACAATGCTTTCTTCTGGGGTTGGGGGTGGACTTTGTGGAGTGTCGTATGAATATCCATGTGAAGTTGTTGAGCAGGAGTTAATTTAGAATTTGAAGTGCTTGGGACTTTGTTTACATGCTTTCTGATAGTGATAATCTAGGAAATGCTTTTAGAATCTTGACATTTGCATATCTAGATTAGAGTGAAGTTGTTTGCACTAATTAGGTCAATGTCAAAAATTTTAATTTTTTTTCTATTGCTCCCTCGCACTCATAGAGCACTTAGCAGCCTCTTCTTAGACTTCGTAAGCTTAGATTGACCGCATGCTGCATGAATTCTTGTTGTCACCTCGAAAGACACCCCTAAGGAAGCTTGTTGCATGAGAGTTAGTAATAGGTTAATCGAGTTAGCAAAACTATTAAGCCTAAAATAAAATAAAAAAAGCAAAAACCATGTTGTTTAGAAAATTCTCATGAGGCGCTACTCCTTCTTAAGTGTGCGCTAAAGAAGTGAGCGTTAGTCCTTAAAAATGTGAAGCTTAGGTCTAAGCTTGACATGTTAGGCTTCTCGGAGAAGAAAAAGAAAAAAAATAATAGTTGGGTTCAAAGAACCGAAATAAAAAGTACAAAGTACTCAAAAAAAAAAGGAAAGAGAAAATAGTTTTAGGCCTCTTAATTTGTTGCTCTCTCTGATGTGATTAAGCTATAGTCTGTTCTTAAATGCTAGAAGTAGGGGGGAAACGGGATGAAATGTAGCATGTGGTTTTTTTGAGCTTGCGTAGGTTTAAGATAGGTTGGCTAGTACACACACGTTAGGGAGCAATAGTTAAATTTTTTACTTGTGTTTAGTTAAGTGCATGCGTTGATTGTTTTCTTCAGCATGTAAGCGTTTTGATATTTAAAAGCATGGAGGTTAGAAATTAGAAGCATGCGTGTATAGTCCTTAGAGTTGAATTCTAAGTTTGCCTTGTTCGAGGACTAGCAAGATTTAGGTTGGGGTGTTTGATAGATCTATTTTTGAGCTATATTTCACTCCAAAATTCTAGCTAAAGTCGTATTTAAATGTGTTAATTTTCCTTGTTTATCAGTGATTCGCGGCGAAGAGCTCGTGGAGTCTGTTTGACGTGTTTCAGGGCTAAAGAAGTCTTTTTAGAACTTCGTGGACGCATCGGGATTGAGAGCGCTCAAGAAAGGAAGAAATTGTAAAAAATACCAAGAATTGACAAGGTTTTTTAGCTCAAACCCGAGAGCTAGCGTCGAGCAGTCGACGTCGAGACGCTAGCCCGAAGCGTCTCGACACTCCGAAGAGGCGCGCGCTGGAAATTCTGTCCGTAGCGTCTCGACGCTACGACGGGTTATAAAACCCATTTTTACCGATTTTAGGGCAAGTTTTTATCATCTTCTCCGCCATTTCCTCTCGGTTTTTTCGATTTGGCAGCCATTGAAGCTCATCTAGAAGCTCCCCTTTCATCTTTCAACTTGTATGAAGTCATTAGCTTCCATGGAAGCTTGGAGATCCTCCAAGGCCATGGTAGACTAAGGTAAGTGAAGGATTTGAGATTTTAGTAAGGAATTGTTAAGTGTTGTAATGACTTGATAACTTAGAGCTTTTTAATTATGTCTTGGCATGAATTTATTGTAGTATTTGCTCTTTCTTGCTTAATTTATGAGTATGCTTGAATGATTGACAGACAATCTTGACTTCTAGCATATCTACCGTTATAGATTAGTGAAGTGTTGGCCTCTCCTAATCGCCTTTGTAACACAGAAGAGTAAAACAAATCGAAGTATCAATTTAGATGTTCTAAGTGTTTGATCACTTCAGTGTTGCCGGGTGATCGCCTTGCATTGAGATCTTTTGCCCCAGCTTATCGATTTACAACCGAGATCTTTCAAGCATCTTCAAGACAAAGTTTTTTATTGCATCATCATTGCCTTTTTTATTTATTTTTTGTTTTTACGGTGCAACCAGATGTGAAAGATCGACAACGTATAATCTTTCTTATGCATCTCTATCAGACATTCCATGTCATTTCTTTATCCCTGCTCCTTGGAATCGTGATGATGTTAACCCCGAGCAAAAACTCATTTAAGTCCTTGAGATAATTTCCCAAGTTACTAACTCTCTAGCTCTCAAAAACCAACATCCTTAGTCCTGGAATCACTTTTTAATCGAGGAAAGAGGTAGGTCAAAGGATGAGAATGAATTCATAAAAGATAAAGCCGGAATAAAGAAATATATGAGAAATTACAACTCTTAATTATGAAGCAGTAAATCACGAACGTTCAACACTATTTAATTACATTTGAAGCTTTGTCGGTAACTTCGGGTGGATAATTTTGAGAGGTTCGCCACATAGTTAAGTGTGACATGCTTTGCAAAAGGCTTGGTGGGTAGATAAATGTAAAGATACACCGTATAAACGTAGTTTGTGAAATTAGCCAAAGATTTTACGATGGACCTACCAATTGAGAAGATTGCCTCAAAATTATGTGTGGCATGCAGATACAAGGTTTTACCGTGTGTAATTTTGAATTGTCACTACAACCAGTGTTATAATTAAAACACTGCGGGGTATGAATTTTAGCACATGAGGGATAATGGAGGTCAAAATAACGTTTCCTTTTGGAGTTCAGCTTAAAAAGCTTGAGAGGAATATTTGAAAGAATCACGAAATGGTTGAGACTCGACAGATTTTCCAACAGAAGAGTAGTGAAAGCAACAATTTTTTTTATATATATATATATATATTTTTTTTTAATTATGATTCCATGATTTTGTCCTTGACTCTAGCTAAGGTTTCAACTAATACGATCAAAATAACCACAAGGATGATCAAGTAAACACACAAAAGGTTTTTTTGCTTTTTTTTTTTTTTTTTTTTTTCTTTTTTTTTTTTTGAAATGCAAGTGATGAGTTTTTTTAATTTCAAAATATGTCCAAGATGCAATTATTGGAAGACATAATTTTTAGATTTTATAACTTGATATGCAAAATGAGACGATGCATGAAATTATTGCCACATGCAATTTTATGCAGTTAAGAATAAACAATTTTTTTTGAATGACTTGACATGCGGAATGTATGCATGAACAACCTGATATGATGTAATGCAACTGAATGATAATTCGACATGCGAAATTAGTTTATGATGCATGGACATTTTTTTATTCATGATGTTATGCAATTGAATGATAATTCGACATGCGAAATGAGTTTATGATGCATGAACATTTTTTTTGAATGCATGATGTTATGCAATTGAATGATAATTCGATATGCGAAATTAGTTTATGATGCATGGACATTTTTTGTGAATGCATGATGTTATGCAATTGAATGATCATTCGACATGCGAAATGAGTTTATGATGCATGAACATTTTTTTGTGAATGCATGATGTTATGCAATTGAATGATAATTCGACAGGCGAAATAAGTTTATGATGCATGAACATTTTTTGTGAATGCATGATGTTATGCAATTGAATGATAATTCGACATGCGAAATAAGTTTATGATGCATGGACATTTTTTGTGAATGCATGATGTTATGCAATTGAATGATAATTCGACAGGCGAAATGATTTAATGATGCATGGACATTTTTTTTGTGAATGCATGATGTTATGCAATTGCTAATGATTTCTGACTTATCATGAAAGATGAGTGAATGCATTATTTTTTTTATTTTTTTTTATTTTTGTGTGTGTGTGTGAATTTTTATGTATGCCTTTTTTTATATTTTATGTATGTCATGCAAAATAAAAGAATCTTCATGCGTGTATGAAATGATATGATGCAACAAATGATTTTTTTTGTTTGCCATGCACACATTTTTTTTTTTTACATACATGATGTTATGCAAGTGATTTGTTTTTTTGAGATTTTTTTGTATGTCATGCAAAAGGAGATAATTCATGAATTTTTATTTATGCTTGAATGATGAAATGAAACTTGGTTTTTTTTTTTTTTTGCGATGCATAGGTGAGATGCATCTAACGAAATAATTTCTTTTTTTGTTTAATGCATATGTCTCTAGACCCTAAATGTTCTTAGGAGAAGAACAAAATTTTCCCGAACGAAGGACTTTATTTGGATAAGAACCCGATGACTCGTAAAAAATGCATGATTCTTAAATACTAAGGCGCCGAAACACAAATGATTTTTTTTTGTTTTTTTTTTTAAAACCGACGTTTGTAAAACCATTATTCACAAAAGAATTTTTTTTCTAAAAATGGAAAAACAGGAAAAATGAACGAAGACTTTTCGTGCGCCCTTACGGGGGCATTTTACATTCTCCCGTAGGTCGACATTACTCGAATCTCCATTCTAAACCTAAATGGGAAAAAAATGAATGAAGAATTTTCATGCACCTTTACGGGGGCATTTTATATCCTCCCGAAGGTCGACAATACTCGACTCTCCAATCTAAATCTAAACAATGAGGTCCCCAAATTAAATCAAATGCTAAAAATTAACATACGAATTAACCTGAACAAGAAATCTTTCGTGCGCCACACAAGAGAAATTATGTCCCTTTGAAGGTCGAGATTACTCGATTACCAGTTCTAAACCTAAGGGGTACCACTCATATGCAAAGATTTGATTTTTTTTTTCTTTTCGAAAAACACATATAATGAAATTAGCAGACACGCAACTCGAAAACATGAATGAAACACACAACATATGATATAAGCACGAGAATCAAACATGCGACAAAGTTGGTGCATCCTACCGTTAGAGTTTAGATAATCGTTGGTTAGTTGGTGTGTGGAATTTGGAATGTTCCACAACTATCAGGTTGTCGAGGCCTGTCAAAATGATATTTCTAAAGCCGATTATACTGAGCTAATTTGTAGCTAGTAGTAACTGGGTCGGTCCACAGGGAATTAAATTAATTGTTATCTTGATCAATTTAATTTGTAACTTAAGAAATAGAAAAATTGGGGAAATTTGAATTAAATCCCAAAACATTCAATAAAATCGCTAAAGGAAAAATAACAATCTAACAAATGTATCCAACTTGAGGCATCGGGATTGATAATTATAGTGTGGCAGATCATCGATTAACAAGGTAATTAGCTAAAACCCAACAAACTCACGAAAAGCTCAATCGAAACATCGACATGAACATACCCAAAGATAATTAATTAGAAGGGTGCAATTCTAATTAAACTTGGCAATTGATCAATTGGGGACGATCGCTCCATAAGGATCAATTGCCAGTGACGGGCAAATCGCGATGATTATTTAATTCGGATAGCCAAAATTAATCGATCGATTTGATTCCTTCTCCAAGAATAGTTAAAAACAACATCAAACACGGATAGCCAATGCAGAAAATTGTCTAACTAAACTTGCGTTACTTCGACGATTAGAAGAGTAAATCACTTCACTAATCTAATTAACGGAATAATACACAAGCAATCAGACTTGTCAGCCCATCATGCATACATATTACTAAGATGAAGCTTAGGAGAAGAAAAAGCTTGAAAGTTAAGCTAATCATTACAATTTAGCACTAATCTCCTTTAATCGCACTAATTAACCAATGCTTCCAACCTCTAATTGGATACTAACCTTCTATTCTTCCATGGAGGTTGGGAATCCAAAGAATCCCATTCCAATCTTCAAGAACATCCAACAATGGTGAAAACTACTAAAAAATAGCAAAAATCGGTATTGGGATCGGAGAAGACAAGGCAAGACAGCCCTAAAAAGCGGAACTTATTCTTTTTATATCCGTCGTAGCGTCGAGATGCTGAGGCAGTGTCGAGACGCTACGGGCGGATTTACGCCTGCTCAAAACTTCAGAGCGTCGAGACGCCACGGGACAGCGTCTCGATGCTTGATCTCGGGTTTGGGTGCTTTAAATTGCCTTTGGATGACAATTTTTTGCAATTTCTTTATGCTTGAAGCTCCCCTTGTCCCGAAGCGTTCCCGAGGCTCTAAAATGACCTTCTTAGCCCCGAACGACGTCCAACGAACTTTACGAGCTCTCGACCTAGAATCACCTGTAAACAAGGCAAAATAACATGATTAAGCACGATATTAGCTGGAATTAGGGAGTAAATTATAGCTCTAAATTAGAGCTATCAAAATACCCCAAACTTAAGATCTTGCTAGTCCTCGAGCAAAGTAGAATTCAAAATTATCCCAAACAGAAATGGATTTGCATGTTGTAGACTCAATCCTCGATGCTAAAAGAGACAGGGAATTTGTAACAAAAGAAAGTGCTTGCATGCATGCATAGGTTGAGAAAATTTCAAAAAGATTCGGACTACAACTCCCCGTAAGTGTGTGTGCTTAGCTCTCCTATCTTAGTTCTTATAAACTCGGAGTTCCCTTAATCGACCCTATGTTTTGCTTTCCCTCTACTTCTGGCGAATGAGAACAGTTTAAAGGTTTTTCAACATCAGAGCAAGCAACAGATCATAATGCCTAATACATTTTCTTTTTCTTTTTTTCTTTTTTTCTTTTTTTTTTTTTATCTCCAAGAGAGCCTAACATGTCAAGTTTGCTTTCGTTTCAGCTTACCTGCAGTTCCACTGCACAATGTATTTGACTACGATCAAACTTCACATTTTTAAGGACTAGCGTTCGCTTCTATTAGCTCCTCTTTCATGCAATGGCATCTGTGGGTTACACGATTGCCTCTGGTTACTTTGGGCAACACAAGAAGAAGGAACACCTCAGGAGATTTATTTTCATGCTTTTATGACTCTTTTTCTTTTTGGCAGATAACTTTGCTATAACTCGAATGAAATATTACAAACACTAACGAATCAAGCCTACCCTAAAGATGCCTTTCGAGGTGAAAACGATAGTTCGAGTCTAATTAAGACAACACTAGGATTAAGATAGGGTGCTATGTGCTCAAATAATATAGGTAAGTAACAGAGTTCAATTTTTTTTTTTTTTTTTAAATATTCTCAAAACGATGCATACATGCTCAACTTTTTTCACAATCACAAATACGAAGATTCTAGAAGCATTTCACAGAAAATCATAGTCTAATTGGCATGCAAAAAAAAACTGATGAATCTCCAATTCAGAATTTCACAAAGCTTGACAACTACAAATCACAACCACCACCCCAAACTTAGAGAAATACAATGTCCTCATTGTAATCAATTTCAGAACATGCCAATAAATAATCAAAATCTAAGGGAACAGAAAAACTCCCTGAATTTGTGATTATGGGGTTGGAGAGCTCACTTCTTCTTCAAAAGTTGTCTTTTAGGCTTGTAATCTTGACTCCTACAAACAAATAACGCAAGAATAAATACTTAACGACATGACTGAAAAAACGGTAATTAAAACAAAACAAGTACAGTTGATAGCTCCATTTTGGAGCTATATTTATGTCCCTAATTCATGCTAATTATGTGCTTAACCTTGCTTATGTATGCTGATTACAGGTGTTCACCGATAAATTGTTCTCGGGCCCGTTTGACATCATTCGAGGCTTAATATCACGTTTTAATGTCCTAAGAATACCTCGGGAAAAGAATGATGCAAAAATATGAAGAATTGGCAATTTGGGAAGCTCAAAGGCAAAATTCCATGCAAAAACCCGAGAGCAAGCGTTGAGCAGGGAGCGTCTAGACGCTGGCTCAACGCTGCCTAGTGAGTACTAGGTTAGCGTTTTCGCTTGGGATTGTAAGGAACCAACGTAATTAGGAATTTTGGTGAGATTTATGCTTTAAATTCTGTTTTGGTTAGAACATTGGATGAATTAATTTCTTCTTCCATGCATATTACATGAGCATGTTTAATTGATAGGAGTAGACGACTTTGATTTCAAGCATGATTCATTAGTTAAAGATTTTGATGTCGTGCCTCTCTTAATCGCCAAGTAACGTGGATTGATGGTGCCATGAATGCATAGGCTTCCTTGTGTTCTTGGCATTCGTTCTTCTTGAAGAAGCAATTAAAATCGATACACTAATTTGGCTTTCAATTTAGATAATCGTCGTAATTAGCTTGTTGCTATCGATTGGTCTTGGGAGAGCGTTGGTCCCCAATGTCCAATCGGTATGCTTAATTAGCTTAATTTATTTTGCCTAATTATTATCAATGGGGCGCGTTTGAATTGATTTATCAATTGAGACAAATTGCGTGTTTATCCATATGTCTAGCTAAATCTTCTGTTAGTCTATGATCCAATTATTCGTTAATTCTTAGTTTCGAGCATCCCAAGTCGAATGCTTTGTCAGGTTCATTTTTTTCGTTTTGTGTGAATTTTCCATTAGCATATTTCGACACAATTTTCCTCCAAAAATTCCCCCAATTTACTCTTTACTTTAGTTTGCAAATTTAATTAAAATTAAGTTGAATTAGCATAATTCCCTGTGGATCGACCCCGTTATCGCTAGGCTACTAATCGCTCGGTGAGATCGGGTATTTACAAATTTATTTTTGCGGGTCTCGACAACCCGATATTTGGCGATTATTCCAAAATATCGCTTACCAAAATTGGCGCCGCTGCCGGGGAATTAAGGTTAAATCGGCCTAATTTAAATTTAATTTGTAGACTTTTTGTTTTTCTTTTATTATTTGCAAATATTTGATTTGTTTGTTAACTGTGCCACAGTGCGAAATTTAAATTGAGAAAATGGAAGTTCCTAGGGATGGCAATGAGGCTGAAGCTCAGAAAACGCTCAGACAGTGGGCATTGATTGATTTGAACCACCAACCTTCGTGCATTTCCTATCCGGAAATCACAGGTAAGTTTGAGCTTAAATCCTGTCTAATTAATCTATTGCCTTCTTTTTGTGGTGAAACAGGCGAAGATCCCATTAAGCACGAAAAAGCTTTCTGAATGGTGTGTTCTGCTATGAGGCTGTTGCGTGCTCAGTGTGTATGTAAATTAGAAGAGCACTCAGATCATGCAAGCATACATGGTCTGCAGCAAGTGATAAGTATATTTTATATCATTTTCCCACATAGATTTGATTAAGTTTATGCTAAGTACAGATTGATTGAAGGAAAATGTAACCGGTGACAAAAGGTTGTTGGTTGGGTTGCTGCATTAACGATTTGATGCGTGTTAAATTAGATAAGGTAACCAGGAATGAAATGGAATTTAATTCGAGACACAAGATTGTAAAGGACGCAAAGAAAACGCGAAGTTACAGCAATGCAAATAAACTAAGGAAACTACAGTTCACGAAAATAGGCTAACTAACTCACAGAATAGAAAATAGTATTGCGGGTCTCGCAATACTTTTGCAATGAACTCGCAATGAATAAAGTCTAAAGATAAAACATCAAGGTTGGCTAAGAATCCTACATAGGCATAAATTATGATCAATCAGTAGTGAACAAACATTACATGCATCGTATTCAGCTAGATCTCATACATCTTTCGATTATATGCGTTAGATTCATAAGTTACTCATATCCAAGTAAGGTTAAGAACCTATTTATGACTGCATGCGATTAAACGTGCTAGGAGAACACCTATTCCTAGATCACTCTCTAGTTACCATGAAAGGCTAACATGAATGAATGACTCTGAATTCTTACTCCTTCCAGAGGTTAGGAATTCTTTAGAACAAAATGGATGGCCGGTCGAAATTGTCCATGGGACGAAGCTCACATTCATTCAATGCACTCATGCTCATTTACATGCTGATTTCACATAAGTATATCCTACAGATTCATCTTAGCTAACCTCTATAAAATTAGCTACTCGTGGTTTTGGAAGAACTCAACAAAACTAATTGATTACTCATGAAATGAAGAACTCAACAAAACTAATTGATTGAATTATGATTGAGAGAAGAACTCAACAAAATTAATCGATTACTTATAAAAGCAAATCCAATAACAATTCATAAAGCAAACACAACTCAATCTGAAAGCGATATTAAAGAAAAACAGTAGATGAACCGAACAAGAACTAAGAGGAACAATATCTAATTCAAAAAGCAATTAAAGAAAGCAGTAGATCAGATGAAGATCCTCTTGACCACGATTTGCCTCGGATGAAGGAGAAGAATGGTCGATCCTGGGAAGGAATTCAATCAGAAGAGAGATGAATCTTCTCTTCCTCCTTTTGAATTATCGACGCCAAGGGATCGTTGGTTCTTCGATCCAACAATCGGGAGAGGGTTTTTGATTCTCTTCACCGTCGAGTGGTTTATGGATTGAATTCCCTTCAATTCAATGTTTTGATCCTTCATCTAGCTCTCTTTATATAGCCTTTAGTGGTTCCATAGTTGGCTCCTTAATCATGAATCACCATCCAAATTTGAGGTAACAACCTCACACGTGGCAGCTATAGGAAGGCCGGCGGCTGAAAAAACGCAGCAACAAAGACCAGTATTGCGATTGCGTTGCGATCGCAATGCTCTTTTTTCGGTTGTGCTTCTTCTGATCCCATTGCGCTCCTCGCAAAACTTCAGCAATACATCTGCAAAGTATTAATTAGACATTTTTTCACCAATTTACACACTTATGCACAACTTTTTCACATAAGCCTTAAATTAACCTCATTTCACAAAATGTCACGATAAAACACATATTATGCTCATTAATAGTTAAAATGCTCGAAAGACTTCATGAATATCAAGTAATTATAGTCCTAAATAACTCTCTTTTGGAGAGGTAACAGAGGCCAAGCGAAGTTACTGAAGATCAGCTCAACTTAAGGGCCTTTCCATTGACTTTGAAGGGGAAAGCGCGAGACTGGCTGCATTATTTACCTTCAGGAATCATTTCCACTTGGGGCAAGTTGAAGAGCGTGTTTATGGAAAGATATTTTCCAGCTTCAAGAGCCACAATCCTGAGGAAGGAGATCTACGGATTTACTCAATCAGTTGAAGAGGCGTTTCACGAGTGTTGGGAGCGATACATTAAGTTATGCGAGAGTTGCCCGAACCATCAGATATCAGAGGCTGAGCTCATTCATTTTTTTTATGACGGTTTGCAACCATATGACCGACAGATGCTCGATGCTTTGAGTGGAGGAGCTCTTAGGGACAAGACACCTGCGGAGGCTATAAAGCTGATCTCCAACATGGCAGGGAACCTTCAGCAGTACGGAGGAGGGAATGCGCAAGCTCGGTTGTCGACTGACGTAAACGAGCTCAAAGCTCAAGTGTCTGAGGTATGTAGCGTTGTTCTTAAGTTGCAAGAAAACTCATCACAAGCATTTCCTTCTATTTCAGGTCAATCCCTTGAAGGAATGTTCAAATCCTTTATGGAAATGAACATGGAGCATCGCACGGAAACCAAAGCGCAAATTCAGCTATTGAGCGAAAGGATCGCGGAGATCAAGGATAGGATAAGTAGGGTGGAGACCAATGCGGCGGAAAGCATTAACGTCATTGCCCTTAGATGTGGTAAAGAAATACCATCGCGGTCTGTGCCTGAAGATTCCAGCAAGAGTCCCGAGATGCCTAAGGAAAGGTGTCAGCCACCACCTCCTGAGAACACGGTATGTGCTACCCCATCTCCTTCTATTAAATCTTACATTCCTTCTGCTCCTTTTCCTAGCAGGTTGGTGAGGCCGCCCAAGGAAGACAAGGACGTGGATATCCTCGATACATTGAAGAAGGTTGGAATCAACATACCATTTCTAGATGCCATTCAACAAATTCCAAGGTATGCAAAATTCCTCAAGGAGATGTGCACTAACAAGAGGAAAGCAAAGAGCACCGAAAGAGTGGTGGTAAGTAAAAATATGTCTGCTTTGATCACGCGAAACATGCCAGATAAATGTCAGGACCCAGGTATGTTTCTCTTACCATGCACCATAGGAGATAAGGAAATCAAGCATGCGATGCTAGATTTAGGGGCGTCGATAAATGTCATGTCATACTCTGTTTACAAAAGTCTTAATCTGGAAGAGTTGCAGGAAACTAGTGTCATAATCCAGTTAGCTGATAGGTCCTCTATTCACCCCTTAGGAGTAGTGGATGATGTGTTAGTTAGGGTTAGATATCTTATTTTTCCTGCTGATTTTTATGTCTTAAGAATGGAAGATAATGCATCATCTGCTGCTTCAGTCCTGTTGGGTAGACTTTTCATGAAAACTGCTAGGACTAAGATTAATGTGCATGATGGAACGTTGTCTGTGGAGTATGGAGGAGAGGTGTTTGAATTTAATGTCTTTAATGCCATGAAACACCATGCTGATGTGCATTTTGTCTGTAAAATTGATTTGATAGACACTTTAGAACAAGAAGAATGCATGACTGCTGTTGATGGGGATGACCCATTTGTTTTTACTAAGACTGTTGGTGAGATTGAAAATAGCATGCCCCTATTGTCTGATTCATGTGAACAAAATATCCTTACTTTAGAGGCATGTGAAAAGCCAACTAAGATGTTACCATCTCTTTTGCAGGCTCCCAAGTTGGAACTTAAGGAGTTGTCGGGTCACCTCAAATATGTGTACTTGGGGGAGGTGGAGACACTTCCGGTAATTATTTCCAAGGAGCTTACATCAGAGCAAGAAAGCAAGCTGGTGGTGATCCTGAATAAGAACAAGCGAGCGATAGGATGGACCTTGGCGGATTTGCATGGGTTGAGTCCAGTTCTATGTATGCACAAGATTCGGCTGAATGATGGAGCAAAGCCATCCCGAGAGCCTCAGAGGAGACTGAACCCAGCCATGAAAGAGGTAGTGTTGTCTGAGATACACAAACACCTTGATGCAGGTATCATCTATCCCATTTCTGATAGTCAGTGGGTTAGCCCGATTCATGTTGTACCTAAAAAGACGGGCATAACTGTTATTAGGAATGAGAAGGGTGAGTTAGTGCCTAAACGAGTGCAAAATGGGTGGAGGATGTGTATAGATTTTAGGAAATTGAATGATGTGACAAAGAAAGACCATTTCCCAATCCCTTTCATAGATCAGATGGTGGAGCGTTTAGCTGGGAAGCCATACTTCTGTTTTCTAGATGGTTTTTCTGGGTTTTATCAAATTCCCATAGCTCAGGAAGACCAAGAAAAGACCACTTTTACCTGCCCATTCGGCACTTATGCATATAGGAGGATGCCTTTCGGCCTTTGTAATGCTCCTGGAACGTTTCAGCGATGCATGATGAGTATATTTACTGAATTCGTAGAAAAATGCATAGAGGTCTTTATGGATGATTTAACAGTCTATGGGAGTTCATTTGAGGATTGCCTGATTAACTTGTCTAGAGTCATGGAAAGATGCATAGAAACTAATCTGGTCTTAAATTTCGAGAAGTGTCATTTCATGGCCAGTCAAGGCATAGTCCTAGGTCACGTCGTGTCGGCTAGGGGAATAGAGGTGGATAAGGCGAAAATTGATGTTATTTCTGACTTACCTTACCCCACAAATATTCGGGAAGTGCGCTCTTTTCTTGGCCACGTAGGTTTCTATTGCAGGTTCATAAAAGACTTCTCGAAGATAGTGACCCCGATGACGAGCATGCTGAAAAAAGATGTCCCATTCTGCTTTGGCAAGGAGTGCAAGCATGCCTTTGATGTGCTGAAAAAGTGTCTGACCAATGCACCCATCATTCATCCACTACAGTGGGGGACCCCCTTCGAGATTATGTGCGATGCAAGCAATTACGTTGTTGGTGCTGTGCTGGGTCAAAGGATAGACAAGAGGAGCCACGTGATATATTATGCCTCCAGGACGCTCAACTTCGCGCAGATCGGTTACACCACCACAGAGAAAGAGTTGCTCTTCATTGTATTCGCTCTTGATAAGTTTTGACCTTATATACTTAGATCTAAAGTGGTTGTATTTTCTGATCATGCAGCAGTTCGATATTTGATGATTAAGAAGGACTCGAAGCCTAGGCTGCTCAGGTGGGTACTGCTCCTCCAGGAGTTCGATGTTTCAGTCCAGGACAGGAAGGGATCAGAAAATACGGTCGCTGATCACTTGAGTCGCATTGTGCGAGGAGAGGATGACTTGCCACTGAATGACGAATTCCCTGATGAAGTCCTCTTCCAGGTGAGCGTGGAAATACCATGGTATGCCGACATAGTCAATTATTTGGTCATAGGTACGTTCCCATTTGACTATTCGTATAATAGGAGGGCTAAGCTAAAAAGCGAAGCCAAGAGTTATGTCTGGGAAGAACCTACATTATGGAAATTTTGTGCAGACCAGGTGATTAGGAGATGTGTCCCTAAACATGAGCATAAGTTCATTCTTGAATTTTGTCATGAGTTTGCATGTGGGGGGCACTTTGGGCCATCTAGGACAGCGAGAAAAATACTTGATTGTGGGTTTTTCTGGCCGTCACTGTTTAAAGATTGTTTTGAATTTTGTAAATCATGTGATCAGTGTCAAAGGAAAGGATCCATCACAAGTAGGAATGAAATGCTCCAAACCTCTATATTGACTTGTGAAATTTTTGAGGTTTTGGGTATGGACTTTATGGGACCCTTCCCCCCTTCATGCGGTTTTGTTTATATATTATTGGCTGTGAACTATGTTTCTAAGTGGGTGGAGGCCAAGGCCACCAAAGTTGATACTGCTAATGTCGTTTCTAGTTTTGTCAAATCTAACATTTCTAGCAGGTATGGAGTTCCACGAGCCATCATAAGCGATCAGGGGAGTCACTTCTGTAACAAGACGATTCAGGCCCTGATGAGGAGGTACGGGGTCAATCATAAAATATCCACCCCGTACCACCCTCAAACCAATGGACAAGCCGAGGTCTCTAACCGAGAGGTGAAGTCCATCCTTGAGAAGACAGTAAGTCCTGGGAGAAAAGATTGGGGTCTCAGGCTGGACGACGCTTTGTGGGCTTATCGCACGGCTTACAAGACCCCCATAGGGATGTCTCCCTATCGGATGGTCTTTGGGAAAGCCTGTCATCTCCCAGTGGAGATAGAGCACAAAGCATATTGGGCAGTGAAGAAGTGCAATATGAGCTTCGATCAGGCTGGCGAAAAAAGACTCCTCAAATTGCAAGAATTAGAGGAGCTTCGCTTGGACGCATACGAGAATTCGAGGATCTACAAGGAGAAGACCAAGTTGTTCCACGACAGACGAGTCATTCGGAAACAGTTCGAAGTTGGTCAGAAGGTCCTCTTGTTCAATTCCCGCCTGAAGTTCATGTCAGGTAAACTTCGTTCCCGTTGGATTGGTCCTTTTGTTATAACTCATGTCCATCATTATGGTGCAGTCAAAATTCAGAGTTTAGAAACAGGAAATGAATCTACGGTGAATGGACAGCGATTGAAAATCTTCCACGAAGAGAAGAAGGAGCACTTCGACGAGCATGCCCACTTGGGAGAACCCGAGTATGAGAAAAGATGAAAAATTGTTGGTAAAGTCGAGCAATCGACTCTAAAAAATTGCGCTTCTCGGAGGCACCCGAGTCTGAACTGTACATGCTTTTTGTTTACTTTACTGCTTTTAGGATTAGCTTCGGTTCTTACTCTCATGTTGTGAGTTTTCAGGAGAAATAATGGCTCGTCTTTGTGGTGATGCTTGAGAATGAAGAAGCGTGCTCTCCAACCCTCTAAATCACAATTCAGGGGAGGTCTTCTTTCCCTAGAATTTTGATTGTGCTTTATTTGTCCAATGAGGACATTGTATCTTTTTAAGTTGGGGGTGGTGGGTTGTGCTTTACAGCGGTTGTCGAGTCCTATTGTGGAATTCTGATAGATTTTTAGTTGATGTGCGCATGTTAGTTTGGCTGTGAAATTCTGTGATGTACTGTTAAAATCTCTGTATTTGTATCTGCAGTGAAACATAGCATGTACGCATTTGTTAAGCCCATTTTGAAAAAAATTCTTCGTTATTTCCTTGTTTAAACTTCGCGTTTAGCACTCTATCTTGGATCTGTGGGTTTAGGGTAGTCCTGCTTGGCTTAAAATTCTCACCTCGAAAGGCACATTTAGGATGGGTTTGACTCGTTAGTGTTTGTAGTTTTTAAGTTCAAATTATAGCATGGTTTTTAGGCTAAAAGAAAAGAAAGCTAAAATTTTTCAAAAATGTAATCTCCTGAGGTGTTCCTCCTTCTTGAGTTGCCTTAGTAGCCAGGGGCGGTCGTGTAACCCACGGTCGCCACTGCATGAAAAGGAAGCACATAGAAGTGAACGTTAGTCCTTAAAAATGAGAATTTTACCCGTAGTCAGATGCATTGTGCAATGAAATTGCAAGCAAGCTGAAACGAAAGTAAAATTGACATGTTAGGCGCTCATGGAGATCAAAAAAAAAAAAGAAGAAAAGAAGCCTAGCGATCTATTACTTGCTTTGACGATGAAAAGCCCTTACACTGTTGTGTTTCGCCATAAGTAATGGGAAAGCGAATCCTTGGGCCGGTTGGGACTGTTCTATGCCTATAAGATTTAAAATAGAGGAGCTAGAAGCGAAGCACTCGTAGGGAGTAGCAATTTGAATTTCTTGAAATGTTCTTAGCCAATGCATGCATGCAAGTATTTCCTTCTAATATAAATGCCTTGTCTCTTTTAGTATTGAGAATTGAGTCATTAGCATGCGCGTCGTTTTGTCGTGATAAGTAAGAATTCCACCTTGCTCGAGGACTAGAAGGATTTAAGTTGGGGGTGTTTGATAGCTCCATTTTGGAGCTATATTTATGTCCCTAATTCATGCTAATTATGTGCTTAACCTTGCTTATGTATGTTGATTATAGGTGTTCACCGGTAAATTGTTCTCGGGCCCGTTTGACGTCATTCAAGGCTTAATATCACGTTTTAAGGTCCTAAGAATACCTCGGGAAAAGAATGATGCAAAAATATGAAGAATTTGCAATTGGGAAGCTCAAAGGCAAAATTCCATGCAAAAACCCGAGAGCAAGCGTTGAGCAGGGAGCGTCTAGACGCTGGCTCAACGCTGCCTAGCGTCTCGACGCTGCGCCAAGCGTCTCGACGCTCCGAAGTCTGAAGCGTCATCCGCAATTTCCACCCGAGAGCAAGCGTCGAGTGGACAGCGTCGAGACGCTCACTCAACGGTCCACAGCGTCCCGACGCCACCCCGATATCAGAGCGCTGGAATTTTAGGGCGCAGCGTCTCGACGCTGCCCTAGCGTCTCGACGCTACGACGAAGTATAAAATTAAAAAGTCCGCTTTTCAGCGGACTATCTTGTCTTCCTCCTCGGGCTCCGCACCATTTGAGGCGTTTTCAAGCTTATTTCCACCATTGGAGAAGCCATGGAGCTTGGATTGAAGCCATTTCAAGTTGCATCCATCATGAGTGAGTAGTAGGTTAGCGTTTTGGCTTGGGATTGTAAGGAACCAATGTAATTAGGAATTTTGGTGAGATTTATGCTTTAAATTCTGTTTTGGTTAGAACATTGGATGAATTAATTTCTTCTTCCATGCATATTACATGAGCATGTTTGATTGATAGGAGTAGACGACTTTGATTTCAAGCATGATTCATTAGTTAAAGATTTTGATGTCGTGCCTCTCTTAATCGCCAAGTAACGTGGATTGATGGTGCCATGAATGCATAGGCTTCCTTGTGTTCTTGGCATTCGTCCTTCTTGAAGAAGCAATTAAAATCGATACACTAATTTGGCTTCCAATTTAGATAATCATCGTAATTAGCCCGTTGCTATCGATTGGTCTTGGGAGAGCGTTGGCCCCCAATGTCCAATTGGTATGCTTAATTAGCTTAATTTATTTTGCCTAATTATTATCCATGGGGCGCGTTTGAATTGATTTATCAATTGAGACAAATTGCGTGTTTATTCGAATGTCTAGCTAAATCTTCCGTTAGTCTATGATCCAATTATTCGCTAATTCTTAGTTTCGAGTATCCCAAGTCGAACGCTTTGTCAGATTAATTTTTCCCGTTTTGTGTGAATTTTCCGTTAGCATATTTCGACACAATTTTCCTCCAAAAAATCCCCCAATTTACTCTTTACTTTAGTTTGCAAATTTAATTAAAATTAAGTTGAATTAGCATAATTCCCTGTGGATCGACCCCGTTATCGCTAGGCTACTAATCGCTCGGTGAGATCGGGTATTTACAAATTTATTTTGGCGGGTCTCGACAATCTGATATTTGGCGATTATTCCAAAATATTGCTTACCAACAGTCCAAGCTCGGGTGTCTCCGAGAAACGCAAATTTTTAGAGTCGATTGCTCAACTTTACCAATGGTCCTCAATCGACCTCATACACGGACGATGTCAAAAGCAAACATGTTTCCTGACTCTCATTTTCCTTTTCATGGAAGATCTTTAGACGGTGGTGTTGCGTGCTCAATGTTTAAAATAAAGATGCAAGAATAGAGCACTCAGAACATGCAAGCATACATGATCTTGTAGCAAGTAATAAGTATTTTTTCATTCGATTTCCCACAGAGATTTATTCTTAGTTATTTACAGAGTGTTTTGTTAAGTGAGAATGGGTGGATTAAGTGAGGTAGATGTGGTTTTAAATTGCCTAATTACTAAGGAATGTGTAAATGATGGAAGCATAAACAAGTACAAGTAGATAACAAACTAGAATGAAAAGAAGAGAACAATCAAACGAGGAGAAAAAATGACTAAGGCAAATTTTAACTTAAAGGAACTGCGGAAACATCAATTATATCGCAATGTTACTAACAGCAAAATGTGTGTAAAGTGGGGAAACAAGGGCTACTAACGACTCCTCTATAGGCTTTTTCATACGATTCTCAAGCATTAGATAAACTCACCATGCATCAAACTAACTCATTCTCATGTATCTTCCGATTTCATGCATTAGATTCTTTAGTTTACTCATGTCCAAGTAAGGTCTTAAGCATCTTGTTAAAACAGTAAGTTGTGATTTGTACTAGGAAAACGCCTATTCCTAGGTCGTTTTCTGGCTACCTTGAGAGGCTAGCATGAGTGTATGACTCTGAACTCTTATTCCTTCCAGAGGTTAGGAGTTCTTTGGACAAAATGGATGGCCAATCGAAATTGCCCGTGGGATGAAGCTTACATACAATCAATGCATTCGAGAGCTATCCTACATGCTTGAGTCACGTGTTTTAACCTATAGATTCGTCATTAGCATACCCTTATGTGACTTAGTTACTCATGGATGAAGATGGAATGGGAAGAAGAGATGAAGATGACATGCTTAATGGAAGTTTAAAGACAAAACAGAAGATAGGAACGACAAACAGAGAAGTGAAGAGATTGCAAAGTGATGAAATGTTGCTTCGATTAAGTAAAGTTTGAACTAAATAAATGACAGCCTTGAACAACTAAAGTAAAGCAGAAATGGACGAAATGAAATAAAGTAGCAAACTAAAAGGGAAATAACAGCAACCAGCAATGTAAATGGAAAACTAAGACAGGAAAGCTAAGACAGAAAAACAATAAATCCGAGCGTGATCGCCTCGTCGCAGACGCCTCGGCTGAAGGGGGAAGAAGGCAAGCTTTGCTTGGATGAATCCAATCAGAAGAGAAGACAAAACTTCTCTTCTTCCTCTCAGATTATCGACTCCAATAGCTGAGACCTTCAATCCAACAACCGGATGAGGAAAACAGGAGAAAAGACTGCGCTGAGAAGAGAGTTCTACGCCTTTCGAGTGTGTTTCAACCTTCCACTTTGACCTCCTTTTATAGTATTCTGCAGGTGCGATTGGGTCAAGGAGAACCATCCATTCTCAACGTCGTACTACTACGTGGCTGCAGGAGAAAGAATGAATCCTTGAAAGGTCGGAACAAAACAGAAAATAGTTAGCCAACTTACGGATTTCACTTAAAACATTGCGGTTTTAGCAATGTTTCCGCAATGCCTTCGCAATGCACAATTTTCATTCCTTTAACTTCGTTTTTAATTCATTTTCTTTCCTTTTGCATATAAGTCCTAATTTAGCTTCATTCTTCTAATTCTCATATATAAGCACAAGTTCAAGCTAAATCCTACCAAAAACACTTACAAATGTACAACTTCCTATTATAAATAAGTCCTAAAATAGTCACTTTTGGAGACGTAACACACCCCCAAACTTAAGGTTTTGCTCGTCCTCGAGCAATCTAAGGACTTACTTAGGCTGCTGTTTTTAACTTCTTTAACCACTTGCTGACTCTCCTAAGTTCCTATCTATGGCAATGCTGTCCTGTGACACACTTCTAAGTTTAAAACTAACTTCTCATTTTGCTTCTTCTGACTTCGCACGCCTAATGATCCTACTGTTTCATTAGCTCCCCACGACTGATCTATTTGCTTCTGTCATATAGTGCAACTATCCCTAAGGTTTCAAATTCTACCTAGCTTTACCCTAGACTCAGTACATGCTTCTAATGTTTTACTTTTGAGTTACCTAGGATTCCTTAGAGTCATGCCAGTCTTAGTACAAACTAGTGACAGTAGTACATTTAGAGAACAACCTAAACCCTGGCATCACTACATTGGACATACATTCATCTCCCTAAACAACCCTACCAGCTACAACTTTGTGCTCAGCTAATTGAGGATCAGAGTTCTTTTTTATTCAGGACACCCAAGCCACAAAGCTGCAACTCCTAGGTATACATTCTTCTTCCCTAGTTTTCCTTTTTTCTTTCTTACTTTGGTGGAGCCTCTCCTTTGGTTGCCTTTTGATGCAATGCCACTTGTGGGTTACACACTTGGCACTGATTACTCAGCAACTTTAAGAGAGACACCCCTCTTTATTCTATTTTTCATTTTTTTTTTTTTTCAGTTCATCATTTTTCAAAAGGAGAAGAATAATGCTTATGCTTAAAAGGAGAGAGGAATGTTCCTAGGCCTAGGGTGGCCTCCCCCAAACTTAAACTACTCATTGTCCCCAATGAGTGTCTGAGGTGGCACACCCCCAAACTTGTCCTAGAAACATCTAGTCTAGGGAAAAAAAAAGAGAAACTAAAAGTCCTAGGGATAGACAGAACATTCTTAAACCAAATAACTCAGCAGCAAAAATTAGTAAAAACAGTAAGGGAAGGACTTAAAGCTATGCATGCTGAGCAATTTTAAGAGACTAATTTAAACTAACAAGGGAGCCTTAAGACACTCATCCAACATGCTTATAGATAGGCTATATAAGGTAGTCAAGAAAGCAGCAAAAGAATAAAATTGAAACAGAACCAGCCTAGCTAATCAGTCAGTCAAAAGCATGCTATCACTAACAAAAATTGCGGATTCCGCAATAATTTCGCAATGAATATACACGGCAGATATATCAGTAAGCAGCCCCTTTTGCATGCTATTTCCAGTTATCTCAGCTATACAAAAAGGAAACTAAAACATCCTACCTATGCAGATACCATCTAACTATACTAAGCTATTCTAAACAACCAAAATAAAGAACTAAAGACAGATCAAAGATTGATTCAAAATAACAGAATTCACACAGTTTAACGAAAAGCAGTTTGATTTTTTTTCTCTTTGATATAGGGAACAGAAATACTCCCTTGAGTGCTCTTCAAACTAGCACTCAGACGTCCTCATCATCATCCCTCCGTGCTCTTGGAGGCGTCCATGGCTTCAGTAAGTCAGTGGGAAACTCAGGAAAGATGCAGCCCAACTGATCTGCAACGTCCTTATCCCTCGCTTGAGCATACTCAGCCCATTGAGCCATCTTCTTCTGAAGGTCCATCAGGCAGGCCATAGAGAGGGATTGAGCAGCAGCCAGGCCGTCTAGCTCAAATTCCATATTCCCCCTTCTTCGCATTCGCAGGCCTGTAGGCAGCTCCAGATGCCCCGTGTAGGCCAGCTGCCTTTCCATCCTTTCAATTGGAACACCTGCACGTAAACAAAGCTTAGTGATGGTGTTTGGGAAGAAAAGAGGGCCCTTACCTTTCTTGGCGCAGTCGGCAATTGAGGCTGCAATAACCTCACCAACATTGATCGTGAGGCCCCTCATGATCGCATATACCAGCAGCGATCTTCCTTGATTAATGGTGGTCTCGTGAGTCACTGGGGACAGACGCCTGCGCACGAAGGAGAACCACACAGCTGCCTTTTCCGTCAGGGTCGCACTCATCAGAGTGTGCTTCCCATTGCGCGAGATTGTCCAAGCTGCCTCAGGTTGGCCGATGATACGCAGTGCTTCTTCCAAGACAGCCTCAGTTGGCGCATCAATGATCCTCGCATAGTCAGTGTGTCTTTGCCCCTTTAGGCCATAGGCCTCATTGATCGCCTTGGCTGAAAAGTCAACCTCCAGCCCCCTCACCGTTGACAGACCATCCTCAGGGTGCGTCAGATTGGCATAGAAGTCGTACACCATGCTGGAGTAGGCGGGGATGGGCGGTCTGCACTGCTCTTCCCAACCGTGGTTGGTGATCCCTGCGCGCAAGAATTGCGGCAGGTCTGCCAATGCATCCAGGAACCCCTTCTCGTGGAGTAGGTCCCTCTTCCTCAGTTCAGTGCCCCTTGATTCGGCGTCTGAGGACACATACCTCACAGATTGAGGCTCATCTTCGGGGTATAATTTGGCTTTCCCCTTTTCCTTGGCCTTGGCTGATTCAGCAGCCTCGATCTTTAGCTTTTTCAAAGAAGGCTCACTGCTGACCTTCTTCTTCTTGGATTTCTTTGAAGCTTTTGGCCGTTTGGCCTTGACAACCTTGGGCACCTTCTTCCTCAGTCGTGCCCTGGTGGTGATCTGCTGGAGGCAGTCCCCCAACGTTTCATCCATTGAGTCGTCCCCCTTTGCTGGGCTATCGGGGCAGACTTCCCTCAAAGGAGAGAAGACCTCATCTTCCTCAGCCGTTTCTTCGCCCGGCGCTGATTCTTGATGTTCTTCTCTTGGAATTTCAGGCTCGGGTGTTGGCGATGATGGCGATGCCTCAGGGCTCTGCGGTGGTGGAGATTGTTCAGAGCTTTGTGGAGATGGAAAAGGCTCGGGGCTTTGCGCTGGTGGAGATAGTTCAGGGCTCTGTCTGGCCGTCTCGTAGGATGGACGGCCACTTCCTTGACTCTCCACAGTGGGAGTCTTTTCCTTGATCGGTGCGTCCCCAATCTCCATCGTCCATTTTCTTTTCTTGGGCGTGCCCACTGGTTCAGACGGCCCAGTAGGAATCTCCGTCACCACCTTCCACTTCTTCTTGCGGACAGGAAGCTTGGCAGGTCGTTCAGGGCGCGCAGCTTCGGCCTCTGCTAAGGCAAGGAGTGCCTCTCTCGCAGCTGCCTCTGCTTCAGTGGCCTTCTTCTTGGACGCAGATCTCTCAGCCCGTGTAAGCACCATCGTGGAATCGAAGAGAACTGAGAATAGGAATTGCAGAGGAAGAAGAAGATAGATTTTTTGAAGTCCAACGAATAAAGGAAGCGTACGGGCCACAGCTATTCTAACGGCTATTTGTAATGATGTGAATCCCAACGGCTATTTCTGTATCGGTTTCAGCAAATCCACCGCAATTAAATGGCCGTTGGAGATTTTTCTTGATTTAAATGCCAAGATTCTCTTAACTTAATCTTTGATTCGGCCCGATATCTTTCCCGATTCTTTACCCTTGATTCATCTCCTTGATTTCCTCTTTTTATCCCCTATTCAAAGAAATAAAATTAACATCAAATTCGTAATAAAAATCACACATAAACATACACAAATAACAACCGAAAAAACAGCAAAAAATAAACTAAGGCATAGCCTCGCATGGACGAGCACAGTAATCACTCGTCTTCTCTCGGTCATATTTTCAAGCTTCAGATAAGAGGAAGGCCGAGAGAGTCTTCACATCCCCTTCCTCGTAGTAGTGCTTCAAACGTGCACCATTAACCATGAACGGTTGCCCGTGCTGCAGGTTCCTAATCTCAATTGCACCATGAACAAACACGTTAGTTATAACAAAAGGACCTGACCATCTGGACTTAAGTTTGCCTGGGAATAATCTCAATCTTGAGTTAAATAACAAGACATGCTGGCCTTTCTTAAAGTTCTTAATCCTAAGTCTACTATCATGCCAAATTTTAGTTTTTTCCTTATACATTTTAGCATTTTCATAGGACATATGTCTCAGCTCATCAAGCTCATGTAATTGCAGAGACCGCAATGTTCCCGCATCGGTCACGCAATAATTCAGCTCTTTTAGGGCCCAAAATGCTTTGATTTCCAATTCGAATGGTAAGTGACATGCTTTGCCATACACAAGTCTATAAGGAGACATACCTAGGGGTGTCTTATATGCAGTCCTATATGCCCAAAGTGCATCCTCGAGTTTAAACGACCAATCTTTTCTATTGGGTTTGACCACTTTTTCGAGTATGTTTTTAATCTCCCTATTCGATATTTCAGCTTGTCCATTCGAATGTGGATGATAAGGGGTGGCTACTCTATGTCTAACATTGTATTTAGCCAACACTTTCTCCATAGCTTTATTAATAAAGTGAGTCCCTTCATCACTAATTATAGCACGAGGTGTACCAAACCTAGTAAAGATATGTCTATTAAGGAACTTAATGACTGTTTTGGCATCGTTGGTTGGACATGCTATGGCTTCTACCCATTTAGATACATAGTCTACAGCTACAAGTATGTAAAGGTTACCTGCTGATGGGGCAAATGGTCCCATGAAATCAATGCCCCACACATCAAAGAGCTCCAACTCTAAGATGTAAGTGAGAGGCATCTCATCCTTCCGACTAAGGTTACCTGTTCTCTGGCATTCGTTGCAGCTGTGTGCATGATCGTGGGCATCTTTGAAGATCGTGGGCCAATAGTAGCCACTCAGGAACACCTTTGCAGCTGTTCTTTGGCCACCAAAGTGTCCACCATAGGGAGATGTATGGCAGTGCTGCAGCACAAACTTCGCTTCAGCAGCTGACACACACTTTCTTAGCAAACCGTCAGCACATGTCTTGTAGAGTGTAGGATCATCCCATATGAACTTCCTAGCTTCATGTAGGAACCTCTTCTTTTCTTGTCCTCCCTTGAAAGTTGGTAGTACCTGCGAGGCAAGGAAGTTAGCAATGTCAGCAAACCAAGGTTCCTCATCGTTATCATGATGAGTTAATACAAAGACATGTTCATCAATAAAGGCATCAGAAATTGCGGTTTCCGCAATTTTTTCGCAATTATGCTGCAATCTAGAAAGATGATCCGCAACCACATTTTCGCATCCTTTCTTATCTCTAATGTCCAGATCAAACTCTTACAGCAACAATACCCATCTAATCAACCTAGGCTTCGCATCAGCCCTCCTCATAAGGTATTTTAGTGCAGAGTGATCTGTATACACGATTGTTCTAGTGCCTACAATGTAATTCCTAAACTTCTCGCAGGCAAACACTACAGCTAGCATTTCCTTCTCAGTGGTTGTGTAATTACATTGTGCCTCATTTAGTGTCTTACTAGCATAGTATACAGGATGTGTTAGTCTGTCAATCTTCTGTCCTAACATAACCCCTACTGCATAGTCACTCGCATCACACAACATCTCAAATGGGAGGTCCCAATTTGGCCCTACTATAATAGGTGTTTGACTAATGCTTCCTTAAGGGTTGTCCAAGCTAAGAAACATTCTTTTGAGAAGATGAATGGTTTATTCAGCTCTAGAAGCTCACACAAAGGCTTGGAGATCTTGGAGAAGTTCTTAATGAACCTTCTATAGAAACCTGCGTGTCCTAAAAAGCTTCTAATAGCCTTCACATTCTGAGGTTCTACTAACTTCTCTATTATTTCAATCTTGGCCCTATCGACCTCTACTCCTGCTCTAGACACTCTATGACCTAGGACTATCCCTTCTTCCACCATAAAGTGGCATTTCTCCCAATTAAGGACTAGGTTGGTCTCCTCACACCTAGCCAGGACTTGTCCTAAGTTCTCTAAACAATTTGTAAATGAATCACCAAAGACTGAGAAGTCATCCATAAATATCTCTATCATGGATTCATCTAAGTTAGAGAAGATTGCCAACATGCACCTTTGGAACGTTGCTGGTGCATTGCATAAGCCAAAAGGCATTCTGCGAAAAGCAAATGTTCCAAAGGGACAGGTGAAGGTTGTCTTCTCCTGGTCCACAAGGTCTATGGTGATTTGGTTATAACCAGAATAACCATCTAGAAAGCAGTAATAAGCTCTACCATCTATTCTATCTAACATCTGATCTATGAATGGTAGAGGGAAGTGATCTTTTTTTGTTTCCTTATTCAATTTCCTATAGTCCATACAAACTCTCCATCCTGTAATCGTTCTAGTTGGAATCAGTTCATTGCTCTCATTTACTACTACAGTCATCCCCCCTTTCTTAGGTACACATTGTATTGGACTAACCCACTGACTACTAGCTATAGGGAAGATTACACCTGCATCTAACCATTTTATGATCTCTTTCTTAACTACCTCTTTCATAGAGGGGTTCAACCTACGTTGGTGATCTACTCGGGGTGTATGTTCTTCCTCTAATATTATCTTATGCATGCAGTAAGAAGGGCTAATACCTCTAATGTCAGCAACCGTTCATGCAATAGCCTTTTTATGTTGCTTAAGCAATAATATCAACTCAATTTCATGCTTTTCACTTAGTTTGGACGAAATAATAACAGGCAAGGTATCATCACTCCCTAAATATGCATACTTAAGATGTTCAGGCAGTGGTTTTAATTCTAAGATAGGTGGATGCTCAATGGAGGGTTTCAATGGATTCATGGATCTTTCAGTCAAGTCAATAGTCATACAATCATGCTGAAAGTTATTCACAGGTATGTCCATTATTTCAGCTATGTTTAAGTCAGTTACATCTAATTGTGCATAATCATTGGCATGCTTAGTTAATAACTCATGCTCAAGTTGTTCTTCCATCAGTGAATCTACTATGTCCATACTTGCACAAGATTCAGAGTCAGAAGGATACCTTAGTGCTTTAAATACACTAAACTTAACCTCCTCATCATGAACCCTCATGGTGAGCTCACCTTTCTGGACATCAATCAAGGCCCTACCTGTGGCTAGAAATGGTCTGCCTAATAGGATGGGGACCTCCTTGTCTGATTCATAATCCAGGATGATGAAGTCTGCAAGAAAAATAAACTTGTCAACCTTTACAAGAATATCCTCTATCTTACCCTCAGGGTAGGCTATGGATCTGTCTGCCAATTGCAAGGTGACCGTGGTAGGACGTGCTTCTCCTATTCCTTGCTGGCGGAATAGTGATAGAGGCATGAGGTTTATGCTGGCTCCCAGGTCACAAAGAGCTCTGCCCACGTGCTTGCCTCCCAACTCTACTGGTAAGGTGAAGGAACCAGGATCCTTCTCCTTCTTTGGTAGCTTGTTCTGGAGTATAGCACTGCACTCCTCAGTGAGATTCACTGTTTCAAATTCACCAATGATCTTTTTGTTAGTGATTATATCCTTCAAAAACTTAACATAAGAAGGCATGGATTGCAAAACCTCTACAAATGGTATATTAACATGCACTTGTTTAAGAATTTCTAAAAATTTGTTAAAGTGCACTTCCTGTTCTTATTTTTTCTTTAGCCTTCTAGGGAATGGAGGTGGTGGCACATATGTAGGCACTTCAGGTCGCCTCAGGATAGGTGGAGACCTTGGAATTTCTTCTAGTTCTTCTATGATTGGTTCCAGCCTCGCCCCTGATGTGCTTGTAGGTGGTTGACCTTGGTTAGGCAGAGAATCCAGTGGAGCACTAAAGTCTTCATTCTCTACTCTCTTTGGTGTTTCTCTAGTGTTGCTCACCAATGGTCTTCCACTTCGAAGTTCAATTGCTTGAACTTGCTCTTTACCATCCCTTCTAGGCACCTCAGTGTCAGCAGGCAGTCTACCTTGGGGCCTACTTTTGAGTTCATTGGCTAGTTGCCCTATTTGGTTCTCTAGGCTCCTAAGGGTAGCTTGCTGACTTTGTAGAGTGGCATCATTCTTTGCAATATACTCCTTAAGTAAATTTTCTACAGAAGACCCTACTGGTTGGTTATATGGTTTTTGATACATGGATTGGTTATTTTGGGGAGTGAAACCAGGTGTTCCACTCGGTCTTGGTTGGTTGGGAGCTTGGTTAGCATTCTGTTGGCCACCCCAAGAAAGATTTGGGTGGTTTCTCCAACAAGGGTTGTAAGTGTTAGAGTAGCGGTTGTTCCTAGGCTGCTGCTGGCTTCCAACATAGCAGACTGAGGCTGGATTCCCAGGGCAGTATTCATACAGGTGCCCTTCCCCACAGAATCCACAGATCAGTGTCTCACCTTGACTTGTTTGTGCCCCCATTGAGATGGTTGCTGCGGTGTTGACACTGGATTGGAGATTGGTTTGAGCCATTTGTTTGACTAGGTTGGTCAGGGCGTTTATTTGGTTGCTCATTATACTAATAGCATCCTTGTCTTGAGCTCTCCTAGGCTCGACTGGATCATCTGACCACCTACAGTGAGATGCTGAGATCTTCTCCAAGATCTCATAGGCCTCGTTATAGCTTTTCGAAAGCATGGAACCACCAGCTGACGAATTCAGCACTTGCCTTGTGCTGGGGTTGCATCCTTTGAAAAAGACTTCTATTTGGATACACCATGGGATGCCATGGTGTGGACATTTAAGCAGAAGGTCCTTGAACCTTGTCCAAGCTTCGTGAAGAGACTCATTCTCAGCTTGTTTGAATTTAATAATGTCATCACGAAAATTTGAATTCCTATCAGGTGGGAAATATTTGACTAGGAATTTCTCAGCCAGATCTGTCCAATTGACAACTGATCCGGAAGGTAATGAGTTTAACCACGTTTTGGCTTTGTCCCTTAAGGAATAAGGGAAGAGGTAAAGCCTCAAAGCTTCTTGGGAAACTCCAGGGATAAGGAAGGTATCACTAACTCCTAGGAAGTTTCTAAGATGGTTGTGGGGGTCCTCATTTTCCACTCCAAAGAATTGTCCCACAGTGGACAACATTTGGAACATTACTGGTTTTAACTCGAATGAGTTGGCAGTAATTTCAGGGCGGATTATGCTTGGGTTTAGCTCCCCAGGCATAGGTACTAGGTAGGAGAGGATGGCACTATCCTTGTCATTCCATATTTCGATGGGATTGCGAGTGGTAGGTACCGGATTTTGGTCTGGTCTTTCCATTTCTTCTTGATATAATTGCGGAGACTCTGCGGTTTCCGCAATTATTTGAGGTATAGAGGGTTGGTTAAAGAGACGTTTCTTAGCTCTATTTCTGGCCCTAAGTAATCTCTCAGGCTCAGGATTGAACTCTAGATCGCTACTTGAATGCTCATTCATAAACTAACCCAATGGTGCCTACAAAAGAAATGAGAATAGATCAGCTCCAATAGATATTAAGAATTGGTTTCTAACTTAACAAACTTCGTTTTCACTAAACTAAATCCCCGGCAGCGGCGCCAAAAACTTGTTGCGTGCTCAATGTTTAAAATAAAGATGCAAGAATAGAGCACTCAGAACATGCAAGCATACATGATCTTGTAGCAAGTAATAAGTATTTTTTCATTCGATTTCCCACGGAGATTTATTCTTAGTTACTTACGGAGTGTTTTGTTAAGTGAGAATGGGTGGATTAAGTGAGGTAGATGTGGTTTTAAATTGCCTAATTACTAAGGAATGTGTAAATGATGGAAGCATAAACAAGTGCAAGTAGATAACAAACTAGAATGAAAAGAAGAGAACAATCAAACGAGGAGAAAAAATGACTAAGGCAAATTTTAACTTAAAGGAATTGCGGAAACAGCAATTATATCGCAATGTTACTAACAGCAAAATGTGTGTAAAGTGGGGAAACAAGGGCTACTAACGACTCCTCTATAGGCTTTTTCATACGATTCTCAAGCATTAGATCAACTCACCATGCATCAAACTAACTCATTCTCATGTATCTTCCGATTTCATGCATTAGATTCTTTAGTTTACTCATGTCCAAGTAAGGTCTTAAGCATCTTGTTAAAACAGTAAGTTGTGATTTGTACTAGGAAAACACCTATTCCTAGGTCGTTTTCTGGCTACCTTGAGAGGCTAGCATGAGTGTATGACTCTGAACTCTTACTCCTTCCAGAGGTTAGGAGTTCTTTGGACAAAATGGATGGCCAATCGAAATTGCCCGTGGGATGAAGCTTACATACAATCAATGCATTCGAGAGCTATCCTACATGCTTGAGTCACGTGTTTTAACCTATAGATTCGTCATTAGCATACCCTTATGTGACTTAGTTACTCATGGATGAAGATGGAATGGGAAGAAGAGATGAAGATGACATGCTTAATGGAAGTTTAAAGACAAAACAGAAGATAGGAACGACAAACAGAGAAGTGAAGAGATTGCAAAGTGATGAAATGTTGCTTCGATTAAGTAAAGTTTGAACTAAATAAATGACAGCCTTGAACAACTAAAGTAAAGCAGAAATGGACGAAATGAAATAGAGTAACAAACTAAAAGGGAAATAACAACCAACAGCAATGGAAATGGAAAACTAAGACAGGAAAGCTAAGACAGAAAAACAATAAATCCGAGCGTGATCGCCTCGTCGCAGACGCCTCGGCTGAAGGGGGAAGAAGGCAAGCTTTGCTTGGATGAATCCAATCAGAAGAGAAGACAAAACTTCTCTTCTTCCTCTCAGATTATCGACTCCAATAGCTGAGACCTTCAATCCAACAACCGGATGAGGAAAACAGGAGAAAAGACTGCGCTGAGAAGAGAGTTCTACGCCTTTCGAGTGTGTTTCAACCTTCCACTTTGACCTCCTTTTATAGTATTCTGCAGGTGCGATTGGGTCAAGGAGAACCATCCATTCTCAACGTCGTACTACTACGTGGCTGCAGGAGAAAGAATGAATCCCTGAAAGGTCGGAACAAAACAGAAAATAGTTAGCCAACTTACGGATTTCACTTAAAACATTGCGGTTTTAGCAATGTTTCCGCAATGCCTTCGCAATGCACAATTTTCATTCCTTTAACTTCGTTTTTAATTCCTTTTCTTTCCTTTTGCATATAAGTCCTAATTTAGCTTCATTCTTCTAATTCTCATATATAAGCACAAGTTCAAGCTAAATCCTACCAAAAACACTTACAAATGTACAACTTCCTATTATAAATAAGTCCTAAAATAGTCACTTTTGGAGACGTAACAGGTGGCCATTCACCTTAAATGTCTTGTCAGTTTCCGTGCTCTGTAATTCTTTGGTCATGGAACATCTTAGTCTTTTCCTTATAAATCTTAGAATTTTCGTATGCATCCAGGCGGAGTTCCTCCAGTTCCTGCAGTTGAAGGAGTCTTTCTTCACCGGCTTGGTCGAAGCTCACGTTACACTTTTTGATTGCCCAATATGCTTTGTGCTCGATCTCTACTGGGAGATGACAGGACCTCCCAAAAACCAACCTGTAGGGTGACATTCCCATAGGGGTTTTGTAGGCCGTTCTATAAGCCCACAGAGCATAATCCAGCCTTAGACTCCAATCCTTTCTCCCTGTGTTCACTGTTTTCTCGAGAATCGACTTCACTTTCTTATTCGAGACTTCTGCTTGCCCGTTCGTCTGAGGATGATATGTGGTAGATATTCTAGGGTTTACACCATATTTCCTCATCAGGGTTTCCACCGTTCTATTTCAGAAGTGAGTCCTTTGATCGCTTATGATGGCTCGCGGGACTCCGTACCTGTTGAAAATATTTGACTTCACAAAACCAACAACAACATTAGCATCATCAGTTCGAGTGGCTTTTGCCTCCACCAATTTGATACATAGTCCACAACCAACAAGATATAAACAAATGCACAAGAGGGGGGGAAGGGTCCCATGAAATTCATTCTCCAAACTTCGAAAATTTCACAGATTAAAATCGGTGTTTGGGGCATTTCATTTTTCTTTGTAATGGACCCTGTTCTTTGGCATTGATTATATGCTTTGCAGAATTCATAAGCATCCTTAAATAAAGACATCCAGAAAAAATCAGTCTAAAACTTTCCTAGAAGTCCTATTGGGTCTGAAGTGTCCCCCACATGCAAATGTATGGCAAAATGCGAGAATAGAGTTATGTTCAGTTCTAGGGACACACCTCCTAATGACTTTATCCGCACAAAATCTCCATAAATTAGGCTCTTCCCAAACATAAAATTTGGCTTCGCTTTTCAGACTAGCCTTTCTATTTGAAGAGAAATCATAAGGAAAGGTACATGTGACCAAGTAATTCACGATGTCAGCGTACCAGGGAGTTTCTACCCTCACCTGGAACAGGGCTTCAACGGGGAAGTCATCATTGAGGGTAAATATATCATCTTCCCTAACTAACCGGCTCAAGTGATCAACAACTGAGTTTTCAGATTCTTTTATGTCTTGGACGGACACATCAAATTCCTGAAGAAGCAAAACCCATCTGAGCAGTCTGGGCTTAGCATCCTTCTTGCTCATGAGATAACGCATCGCTGCATGATCAGAAAACACAACTTTAGACCCAAGTATGTAAGAGCGGAATTTATCGAGAGCAAAAACTATAGAAAGTAGTGATGGAGCGCATGTAGCGCAGCGGAAGCGAGTCGGATCAATTGGCACTCTAATTTCATCAATTTAGCTAAATAAGAAACATGCTCAAAGCTTTGAAATAAAAGAAAAAGAAAACAAACCTCTTGTAGTTCAAAATTCTGCTATTCCAATGCTCGAATCTCCTCACGAACCCTTTGAAGCTTCACTCGAACTCTTCGAGAACAACCTCCGGTAGTCCCGCTATCCTCGGGCGAAGCAACGGAGTGGTGGGACTCCTTTACAAGAGAATAACTTTGGAAGATGAAGATGGAAAGGTGAAAGAGATGAGATTTTGTGCGAAATATCTAACACTTAGCTTTCTAATTCCTAAAGTAACATGAACTCTTCATGCTCATCCAAATATTCAAACTCTTTGAAAATTCATCAACATCAAACCATTTAAACTTCATCCAATTTATAGGCAATTCACATGCAACAAACTCTTTGCTTAGCATGACACCTCAAATTGGATGGATTAGTCTTCAACAAAGTGTTCCAAAATTGATTAGTTTATGCATGTGGTTGGTGATTCACAATCCACTTCACAACTTGGATAAACCCACTCAACTTGGATAAATCCACTCAACTTGGATAATCCCACTTGTAATATTTTGTCATTTTAAAATTAACTCATAATTAATTTTAATAAACAAAATAAATTTTAATTAATTAATATTATTATTTAATTCAATATCAAATATTAATTAAATAATAAGACTAATCCCGGTTTCTTAAACCGAATCATCACACATGAATCCCTATTCATGTTTTAGATCGATCCCATATTTAAATCATATTTAAATATGTCCATCATTCTTCCAAAAACAAATTTGAATAAATTCAAATTCTTTTTCTCCCATATTGTTACACGGCTTAATCCGAGCTAGCCAGGAGAACCTAAAGAACCTACAGATCATGAGCTTCAACGATACGAGATTAACTGGCCAAACTCTTTAGCCAAGCTAACCAACATTCGTTAACCCCCGGAGACTCCACTAAAGTCCAAGGGTTGCAGCCAAAGCGAGCATGGCTCAGCGGGCATATGTATTACTTAATGACCAAGAGGTCTGTGGTTCGAATCCCCCCACCCCCAATGTACTCAAAAAAAAAAAAAAAAAAAAAAAAAAGTCCAAGGGTTGCACTCTCCTCACCGTAGATATATTTTTGTCCTCTTGATATAACCATCATCAGTAAGTCGATCATTCACAGGTCGTTCGTAATTACAGTTGGGTTAAAATAACCGTTTTACCCCCGTAATTACATCTTGTTCCTTAAGTCCTACTGATCCTCTAATGAACTATTGGTTTGTGGTCCAACCACCAAACTGATTGGTATGTGATCTCATCACTATACCAAGTCCCTCTCGGGCCAATGAGAGGGTGGGATCCCTACTTCAAGACCCGGAGTCAGCACTTAAGGGAACAACCTCTCTACTAATCCCTCAAGGCAGGTAGGAGTGAATTCCATCTCGCAGGACTGTGTTCCCAGCTACCTACCCGGTTTTATCCCCAAGATGGTAGGCTTATTGAGTCGGCGATCTCGGGCCACTCTCACTCATACAAGTCAAAGGATAAGCCCGAATAAACAGGAGTTCATAGTGTGCTCAAGATTCAGATCGAGTTACCTAGGTCATCATATGAAAAAGTCGGTCTTTACAGTAAACATAGTTATAAAGAAAGAGCGACTTGTTTCGCGGTTCAGTCTTATGCAAACTCATTGCACAGGACGCCCTCACTCGCATGTCTCCACATGAACGATTTCGGATCACATCGTTTGTACTATTCAAAGCGGGCCACGTCCAATAATGTCCCCAGGATAAGGTACCCAGCCTTATCCCTATACTATAAACCGTTCTGGCTATTACTTGAACTTGATCCACAATCATGTCACACATGAAGTTCAAGTATACAACCTATAGCCATGGGTTCTTTGTTTATTGGAGTTAGGTTAAAAGTAAACACAATTCACTTTATTCAATAACAACTTTAATGAATAAACCTCAATAACCAATTTATTGCAAAATAGAATATATATTCAGTTTACAAACCACGAGTTTTAGGACATAAAACCCAATAAGTAGCTTCTTCTCGGTCGTAGTGAAGTTGCTTTGCGTGGCGTTGAGTGTCCTAGAGGCATAGTATATGACGTGACTCTTCTTTTCTATCATTTGGCCAAGTACAGCTCACACTGCGTAGTTGCTTGCGTCGCACATAATCTCGAATGGCGTTCCCCACTGGGGTGGGTGTATAATCGGTGCGCTGGTTAAGCATTCCTTAAGCAGATCAAAAGCTTGTTTGCACTCCTTCCCAAAATTGAACACAACATCTTTCTGCAACAGGTTAGTCATGGGAATTGCCACCTTTGAGAAATCTTTGATGAACCTGCGATAGAATCTTGCATGGTCAAGGAAAGAACGTACCTCCTGATTATTCGTGGGGTAGGGCAGATTAGCAATAACATCGATTTTAGCTTGGTCTACCTCAATACCCCTAGAGGATACTACATGCCCTAAAATTATGCCCTTATTGGCCATAAAGTGACATTTCTCAAAGTTCAGGACTAAGTTCATCTCGATGCACCTTTTCATAACAACAGGTTATTTAAACAATCATTAAAAGAAATGTCATAAACAGTGAAGTCATCCATGAAAACTTCGATGCATTTTTGTACAAATTCAGAGAAAATACTCATCATGCAACGTTGAAAAGTTCCTGGAGCATTACAAAGACTGAACGACATTCTCCTATATGCATATGTACCGAAAGGGCATGTAAAAGTGGTTTTCTCCTGATCTTCCTCAGTTATAGGAATTTGATACAAACCAGAAAAGCCATCCAAAAAAAAAAAAAATGGTTTCTCAGCCAACCCCTCCACCATTTGATCAATGAAGGGTATGGGAAAATGGTTTTTCCTAGTTACATCATTTAACTTCCTAAAGTCAATACACATGCGCTACCCATTTTGAATCCTTTTTGGTACCAATTCATCATTTTTATTTTTAACCACAGTGATCCCCATCTTTTTAGGAACTACGTGAATCGGGTTAACCCACTGACTATCAGAAATGGGATAGATGATACCTGCATCAAGCAGTTTGATGATTTCCGCTTTGACCACTTCCTTCATGACTGGGTTAAGTCTTCTTTGAGGCTCTCTAGAGGGTTTTGCTTCTTCCTCAAACCGGATTTTGTGCATGCATAAGGGTGGGCTTAATCCATGCAAGTCAGCTAAAGTCCATCCTATGGCGAGTTTATGCTTCTTCAGTAATTCCACCAGTTTCCCCTTTTGCTCCACTGTAAGCTCATTTGAGATGATAACAGGTAATGTTTCAGCCTCTCCCAAGTACATGTACTTGAGATGATCTGGTAAATCTTTGAGTTCCAATGTAGGAGCCTACAATAGAGAGGGTAACAATTTAGCCGGTTTAACAGAAGCTTCCAAGGCAAAAACAGGTTGTTCGCATGATTCAATTAAAAGAAATTCACATGATTCTACTTCATCAAAAAAATCAGTAAACATCAATGGGTCGTTCCCATCCTCATCAGACATGCATGTGTCTTATGCTAACGATTCAAACAAGTCTACTTCACAAATCGAGTGTATGTTATCATTGTGCTTCATGGTATTGAAAACACTAAATTCAAACATTTCACCATCATACTCAACAGACAAGATTCTTTCATGCACATTAATTTTTGTCCTAACAGTTTTCATGAAAGGTCTCCCTAACAACACAGAAGCAGAAGATCGGGCATTCTCATCCATATTCACAATATAGAAATCAAGAGGAAAAATCAACTCTTTGATTTCCACTAACACATCCTCTACTACTCCTAAGGGGTGAATAGAAGACCTATCAGCTAATTGAATTACGACACTAGTTTCCTGTAACTCATTCAATTCAAGCTCTTTATACAGAGAATAAGGCATGACATTTATCGAGGCTCCAAGATCTAACATTGCACGCTCAATTTTCTTTTCACCTATTACGCAAGGTAAAATAAACATACCTGGATCCTGGCATTTTTCGGGCATTGTTTTAGTGAGCAAAGCCGATACATTCTCACTTACCACCACTCTTTCGTTGTTTTTCGCGTTTCTTTTCTTGGTGCACAATTCCTTAAGAAATTTTGCATACCTTGGAATTTGATTAATGGCGTCTAGCAAAGGAATGTTGATTCCTACTTTCTTGAGCGTGTCCAAAATCTCTTCATCTTTGTCCTCCTTAGGGGGCCTCGCCAACCTACTAGGGAAAGAGGCCTTAGGAATATCAAATTTCATCAATAAAGGGGGATCGGAACATACCGGACTTCTCGAAGATGTTGCCTCCTTTTCTTCCACAGGTTCCTCTAATTTCTCTTCGTGCTCAACCGGAACAGAGCGCGGAGTGATTTCCTTCCCATTCCTGAGAGTGATAGCATTCAGACTTTCTGCTGCTCGAGTTTCCATCTTATCCATCCTCTCGGTTACTTGGGTCATTGTCTCGCTTAGGCTTTGAAATGTCTCACCAAGATTTTGAAACTGCACTTGAGTTTGTCTATGCAGTGCTTGATTTGACTTCACAAAAGATTCCATCATCTCCTCGATTGATTTACCTGAAACAGAAGAATGAACCGGTGATGAGTTTTCTTCCAATTTAAGAACAACGCTACTGTTGCGTGCTCAGTGTGTAAATAAAATGTAATGCGAAGAGCACTCAGATCATGCAAGCATACATGGTCTGCAGCAAGTGATAAGTATTTTTTAATTTGTTTTCGCACAGAGATTGAGTTTAGTTACTAACGAGTTGAGGTGCTAAATTAGATACGATAGCTTAATTTGGGTAGATTTGGGGTTGATCTACCAAAATAATAAAGAAGCGAGAAGGATGCAATCATAAATGGAAAGCAAGTAAAGAGAATAAGCTATATCGTGGAGAAGAAAGAATTGTGGATCTCGCAATGTTCTAGCAATAAAATCGCAAGAGTAAAAGACTAGAAAAAATGCTAAGGCAAAAACAGAACTATTTTATTGCGGTTCTCGCAATAATCTAGCAATTAAATTAGCAAAGATTTAAGGGTAAGATAAGGCAACAAGGTCAACTTAAGACTCCTCTATAGGCACTTAACTACGATCATTCAGCAGTAGATTAACTTATCATGCATCGATTTAGCTCAGTCTCATGCATCTCTCGATTACATGCATTAGATCTTTTAGTTCACTCATATCCAAGTAAGACATAAACACCTATTTATATAAGCAAGCTAACAATCGTGCTAGGAGAACGCCTATTCCTAGGTCATTTTCTGGTTACCATAAAAGGCTAGCATGAATGGATGACTCTGAACTCTTACTCCTTCCGGAGGTTAGGAGTTCTTTAGACAAAATGGATGGCTGGTCGAAATTGCCCATGGGATGAAGCATACATACATTCAATGCAATCGAGTTATCCTACATGCTGAACTCTCGTATTTCTAACCTATAGATTCATCTTTAGCAGACCTTTGTTTGATTAGTTACTCATGGTTTGTGCAGATCTAAGGGAGATGGAATGATTAAGCATGATTTAAAAGAACTTAATAAAAGCGATTGAACAAGAGATAACAAAATGAAGAACTCAAGAGACTTAATGTATTACTTATCAAAACTAAGGTTCAGAACATTTCTCAAGAACATTGTACGATGATACGAAAGCAGTAAGAATTAAGTGAATTAGAGAAGAATTCAGAACAGTGTAGCAATGGGAACAGTAGAGAAAAAGACGGTAAAGAAAGCTGTAAAAAGTGCATGGATCTCCTCGTCGCAAACGCCTCGGATGAAGAGGAAGATTAACTGTTCTTGGGGATGAATTCAATCAGAAGAGAAGAAGGATCTTCTCTTCTTCCTCTCGAATCATCGACGTCAAGGGCTGATTTCTTCGTTCCAACAAACGGGAGAAGGAAAATTCGTATGCAGATCGCTTTGCAACGGAGAACTCCACGCTTCTGAGCTGTTTTTTCCCTTCATCCTTTGCCTCTTTTTATAGCTTTTGCAGGTGCCTTCAGCCACGGAGAACCATCCATTCTGAACAACAATCATCCACGTGGCAGCAGGGGAAGGCTTAGGCGGCTGAAAACTCGCAACAATGACGACTGGCGGCTGGGAAAAGTTCAGCAGAAGCAACTTGGCATTGCGGTTTCCCTGCGAGGGCCGCAATGTTCATTGCGGTTTCAGCAATGTTTCCGCAATCTTCCTACAATGTACATTTTAACTCATTTTACATCATTTTTCATCCTTTTTGTTCCTTTTCCAAATAAGTCCTATTTTAGCCTCATTCCTCGAATTCTCACATTTAAGCACACCTTAAGCTAACTTCTAACAAAAACACTCAAGAGATTACATGATTTTAAGGTAAATATGGCCCTAAATAATGTACTTTTGGAGAGGTAACAGCTACATACCTGTGACATCTAGGCTCTGAGCTCTTTCATTTCGCTTGAGAGGCGAACTTGCTCGTCTGTTACACTTCCATACTACTAGAGGTTCCCTGCCATGCTAGATATCAACACTCTAGCCTCTGCAGGAGTTTTATCCATAAGCGCTCCTCCACTCGCAGTATCTACCATCTGTCGATCATGCGGACGCAGGCCTTCATAGAAATACTGAATAATGATATCTTCTTCTATCTGATGGTGAGGGAAACTCTCACATAACTGATTATACCGTTCCCAATATACATGCAGAGATTCTCCCACCTCTTGGGTAATCCCATAAATTTTATTCCTAATGATGATTGCTCTGGAGGCGGGAAAATGCTTTTTTCTAAGAAAAGGCCCTTCAGCTCGTTCCATGTGGAAATAGATCCTGAGGGTAGATAGTACATCCAGTCTCTCGCCTTATCCTTCAAGGTGAAGGGAAAGGCCCTCAAACTGAGTTGATCGTCTGTTACTTCGCTTGGCTTCATTGCTGAGCATACCATATGGAACGCCTTAAGGTGCTTGATGGGATCTTCATCTGTTTCACCACAAAAAGAAGGTAACTGATTAATTAAACCTGCCTTGAGCTCAAACTTACTTGTAATTACCGGATACGAAATACACATGGGTTTCCGGTTCAAATCAGGCATCGCCAATTGCCTGAGCGTTTTCTGCAGCTCATCGTTGCTCGCCAAAACAAAAAATAACAAAAGAAATTTTGAAATTTTGAAAACAAAAGAATAAACAAAAAATAAACAAAAGAAATTTTGAAAACAAACAAATTAAATTTAAATCAGGCCGAATTAATTTTAACTCCCCAGCACCAGCGCCAATTTTGGTGTGTGGAATTTGGAACGTTCTACAACTATCAGGTTGTAGAGGCCTGCCAAAATGATATTTCTAAAGCCGATTATACTGAGCTAATTTGTAGCTAGTAGTAACCGGGTCGGTCCACAGGAAATTAAATTAATTGCTATCTTGATCAATTTAATTTGTAACTTAAGAAACAGAACAATTGGGGGAATTTGAATTAAATCTCAAAACATTCAATAAAATCGCTAACGGAAAAATAACAATCTAACAAATGTATCCAATTTGAGGCATCGGGATTGATAATTAGAGTGCGTAAGATCATCGATTAACAAGGTAATTAGCTAAAACCCAACAAACTCACGAAAAGCTCAATCGAAACATCGACATGAAAATACTCAAAGATAATTAATTAGAAGGGTGCAATTCTAATTAAACTTGGCAATTGATCAATTGGGGGCGATCGCTCTATAAGGATCAATTGCCAGTGACGGGAAAATCGCGACGATTATTTAATTTGGATAGCCAAAATTAATCTATCGATTTGATTCCTTCTCCAAGAATAGTTAAAAAGAACATCAAACACGGATAGCCAATGCAGAAAATTGTCTAACTAAACTTGCGTTACTTCGGCGATTAGGAGAGGTAATCGCTTCACTAATCTAATTAACAGAATAATACACAAGCAATCAGAATTGTCAGCCCACCATGCATACATATTACTAAGATGAAGCCTAGGAGAAGAAAAAACTTGAAAGTTAAGCTAATCATTACAATTTAGCACTAATCTCCTTTAAACACACTAATTAACCAATCCTTACAACCTCTAATTCGATACTAACCTTCTACACTTCCATGAAGGTTGGGAATCCAAAGAATCTCATTCCAAGCTTCATGAACATCCAACAATGGTGGAAACTACTAAAAAATGGCAAAAAATGGTAATGGGATCGGAGAAGACAAGACAAGACAGCCCTAAAAAGCGAAACTTATTCTTTTTATATCTGTCGTAGCGTCGAGACGCTAAGGGCGGATTTACGCCTGCGCAAACTTTGGAGCGTCGAGATGCCACGAGACAGCATCGAGCAGCGTCTCGACGCTTGAGCTCGACGCTTGCTCTCGGGTTTGGGTGCTTTAAATTGCTTTTGGATGACAACTTTTTGCAATTTCTTCATGCTTGAAGCTCCCCTTGTCCCGAAGCGTTCCTGAGGCTCTAAAATGACCTTCTTAGTCCCGAACGACGTCCAACGAACTTTACAAGCTCTCGACCGTGAATCACCTGTAAACAAGGCAAAATAACATGATTAAGCACGGTATTGGCTGGAATTAGGGAGTAAATTATAGCTCTAAATTAGGGCTATCATTAGTCCTAAGATGTATGAGTGTAATTAAGGTTCTAAACAATCCTAGGAGGAAACGGTTCCCAAGAAGATCCCAACTGATTAAACAGCATGGTTAGCTCGAGTAGAGAATTTCATGCGCCTGCACGGGAACCGAAATTCCACGAAGGTCACACTACTCAATCTCTTATTCTAAACCTAAATAGTAGAGACCGGGTAGGAGGCTCGTGAACGTGTGTGAAATGCATGATAATGCAAACAATGAAGATTACGATAAATGAAACAAGTTAAATAAAACAATACATAATAACGAAATAAATTGAAAAATAAAAAAGATGTGAGGATATGGCTCTAAACATAAGGATAAAGGCCCCCAAATTAATTCGAAGGCTAAAGATTAGCAAATGAATTAACTTGAGCGAGAATCTTTTGTGCGCCTATACAGGGGCAATTATATCCCTTTGAAGGTCGACATTACTCGATTCTCAATTCTAATCCTAGAGGGTGGAACCCGGGTAGGAGGCTTGTGATCGTGTGTGTAATGCATGACAATGTAACAATGGGAAGAAAAGTAAGAATACTAATAATACTCGACAAAAATAAAAACGCATGAGACAAGCAATATATAACAAAAAAACGGCGACCGACTTCAGGATGTAATTGAGTGTGATAGGTTCTAAACAATCCTAGAAGAAAACGGTCTCCGAGCTTTCCAACTGATTAATCAGCGCGGTCAGCTCGAGTGGAGAATTTCATGCGCCTGCACGAGAACCGAAGTTCCACGAAGGTCACAATACTCAATCTCTGAATCTAAACCTAAAGGGTTGAGCTCGGGTAGGAAGCTCGTGATCATGCAATAAGAAGTAAATTACGATAAATAAAGCAAGACAATTAGAACAATGCATAATTAAATAAATAAAACAAAAACAAACAAGGACCAAAGAGAAAATTGGATAAACGTAAAATGCAATGCAATCACCTTGACCCACTAAAAGAGTCTCCAGCAGAGTCGTCATGTTGTCGCAACGTCTTTGCGACACGGAGCGGTCGACATCCTTCTATTAAACGGGGTTTTTACCAAAAAAAAAATATAAAAACAAAACGGAGTCGCCACCAATCATCTTGGGTGTGATTGGTCACCAAAAAAAGACGGTCTACGAAAACATAAAATAGGCTCGGGGGTCGTTTGAGTGGAGGGAAGGTATTAGCACCCTACTGATGGAGCGTTGATGGAACGCAGCGGAAGCGATTTGGATCATAGACACTCTAATTTCATCAATTTAAACAAATGGAAACATGCAAAAGCAATGAAAAAGAGAAATTAGAACACATACCCTTGTCGTTCGTATTTCTTCAAATTCACCGCCAGAAGCTCCTCACGAGCTCACCGAGCCTTCTCACGAAACCTTCGTGGACCACCCACGGTAGTCCCGCTATCCTCAGGCCGAGAAACGGAGTACTGGACTCCTTTTACAAAAGAAAAGAGGGAAGAAGCTCACTGAATAAAAACTAACTTTTTAAACAGAGAGCAGAGAGGAAGACGGAAGAAGAAGTTCTAAATTGAAATCACATTTCAATAATGAACACAAAAGAGCACTCAGCTCTTTTGTTTTTCTTTTTCCTTTCTTTTTTTTTTTTTTTTTAATTCAATTGATCTGTTGAATCATCTGATGAATCACATATATACTGTGTATATATCTTTACAAGACACATGTAAATATATATATATATATTTATATATTATTATTATTAAAAATAATAATAATTATTTTTATTAATTAAACTTTTTAATTAATAAAAAATATATATATTAATTAATATTATTTAATTCAATATCAAATATTAATTAAATAATATAATTAAACCCGGTTTTCCAAAAACCGACTTTTTGCACATGAATCCTATTCATGTTTTCAGACCAATCTTATATTTAAATCATATTTAAATATGTCTATCCTTCTTCCACAACCCGAATTTCAACGATTCAAATTCTTTTCTTTTCTTTTATATTATTTCACGGCTTTATCCGAGCTAGCCAGGAGAACCGTAAGGACCTACAGATCATGAGCTCCAACGATACGAGATTATCCGGTCAAAACTCTTTCAACCGAACTAACCAACATTCGTTAACCCCCGGAGACTCCACTAAAGTCCAAGGGCTGCACTCTCCTCACTGTAGATATATTGTGTCTTGTTGATATAACTATCATCAGTAAGTCGATCCTTCACAGGTTGTTCATAATCACAACGGGTCATTTAAACCGTTTAACCCTTGTATTATATCTTGTTCCTTAAGTACCACTGACACCTCTAATGAACAATTGATTTGTGGTCCAACCATCAAATCAGATTCCTCCCTGATCAGGAGAGGATGGGCCCATTGTTCAAGACCTGGAGTCAGCACTTAAGGAAACAACCTCTCTACTAACCCTTAAAGCGGGTAGGAGTGAATTCCAATCTTGCTACAACTATGTCCCCAGCCACTTATTCAATCTTATCCCCAAGATGGTAGGCATATTGAGTCGGCGATATGGCCACTCTCACCCGTACAAATCAAAGGATAAGGTTGAATAAACAGGAGTTCATAGTAAGCTCAAGATTGAGATCGAGTTACCTAAGTGATCAAATGAAAAAATCGGTCTTATAGTAAACGGTGTTATAAAGAAAGAGCGATTTTATTTTTTGGTTCGGTCTTGTGCTAACTCATTGCACAGGACGCCCTCACTCACATGTCTCTACATGAAACGATTCGAATCACATCGTTTTGTACTATACAAAGTCAGCCGCGTCCAATAGTGTCCCCAAGATAAGGTACCCAGCATTATCCCTATACTATAGACCATTTTTGGCTGTCTACTTGAACTTGATTCACATTCATGTCATACATGAAGTTCAAGTACTCACACTATCGCCATGGGTGTTAGTTATTGGTATAGGTTAATACAAACACAATTCACTAAAATTCAATAACAACTTTATTGGAATATAATATATTTACATTCAAACAGTTTACAAACTACGAGTTTTAGGACATAAAACCCAACAAACTCCCACTTGGACTAAAACGTCAGTGGAGTACATGCTGGTCGAGAGAACTAGAATATCAAATATCTAAAGTTTCTCCCACTGTCCTACTGAGCAGCTCGCAGCCCTAAACTTTTTAGGTGTCTCTCAAACACTTTAGCCGTGAGAGACTTAGTAAACGGATCAGCAATGTTGTGCTCCGAGGCTACCTGTGTGACGATCACATCTCCTCGTTGCACTATCTCCCTGATGAGATGATATTTCCGCTCAATATGCTTTCCACGCTTATGGCTTCTAGGTTCTTTAGAATTTACCACTGCACCGCTGTTATCACACTAAAGAGTGATTGGCAAGTTCATATTTGGAACAACTTCCAAATCTGTCAAGAACTTCCTAAGCCATACAGCTTCCTTCGCTGCTTCGCAAGCTGCGACATACTCAGCTTCCATGGTGGAGTCAGCAATACAACCTTGCTTTATACTCCTCCATACTATTGCTCCTCCGTTAAGAGTGAACACTGATCCTGATGTAGATTTCCTGGAATCTATATCAGTCTGAAAATCAGAGTCAGTGTATCCTGCAAGGATCAAATCCTTCGCGCCATACACAAGCACATAGTCTCTCGTTCTCCTAAGATACTTGAGAACGTGTTTAACGGTTGTCCAGTGATCATATCCTGGATTGGGCTGGAACCTACTGACAATTCCTACTGCATAGCAGATGTCGGGTCTTGTACACAACATAGCGTACATAAGACTACCAACTGCAGATGCATAGGGAATTCGTCTCATATCCTCAACCTCTTGAGGTGTCTTAGGAGACTGTTCCTTAGACAAGTGAATTCCATGCCTAAAAGGCAGCGAACCTTTCTTGGAATTCTGCATCGAATATCTTGACAACACCTTGTCAATATAAGATGCTTGAGACAACGCTAGCACTTTGTTCTTACGATACCTTATGATCTGAATCCCTAGAACAAACTGGGCCTCTCCCAAATCTTTCATTTGGAATTGGGTCGCTAGCCAATTCTTAACGTTAGTTAGGAACCCTACATCATTCCCAATGAGTAGTATATCGTCTACGTACAAGACTAAGAAAGCTACAACAGTATTGACTACTTTCTTGTAAACACAAGGTTCGCCAATATTTTGTTCAAAGCCATAAGATTTGATCGCCGTATCAAACCTTATATTACAGGATCTAGATGCTTGCTTCAACCCATAAATGGATCGATTAAGCTTGCAAACCTTTTGCTCTTGACCCTGAAGTATGAATCCCTCTGGTTGAGCCATATAGATACTCTCCTCAAGATTACCATTCAGAAAGGCAGTCTTGACATCCATTTGCCAGATTTCATAATCATAAAATGTAGCAATGGATAAGAGTATTCTAATCGACTTTAACATGGCAACAGGAGAAAAGGTTTCTTCATAGTCCACCCCTTCTCTTTGGGAATAACCTTTTGCCACAAGTCGAGCCTTAAAGGTTTGCACCTTACCGGCTTGGTCTCGTTTTCTCTTGTAGATCCACTTGCAACCGATAGGTCTTTCACTATCTGGTTGGTCTACAAGATCCCAGACCGAATTGAAGTACATAGACTCCATTTCGAGATCCATGGCTTTAAGCCACTGGTCCTTATCTATGTCATTCATTGCCTGTTTAAAGGTCAATGGATCCTCAACGCCATCATCAGGTATGACGACTTGAGTTTCAGACAAGCCGATGTAGCGGTCGGGCAGTCTTACATCCCTCCCACTACGTCGAGGCTTTCTCAACTCTTGAGAAGGACCAGCCTGATCAACAACCTTTGTTGATCGGTCTGTAGCTTTCCTGGAAAATTCGGACAAAACAATTTTGCTCGACGGTTGATGATCTCTCATGTGGTCTTCCTCTAAGAACGTGGCATTAGTCGATACTAGTACCTTGTTCTCATGAGGATCGTAAAATAGACCACCTTTCGTTTCCTTGGGGTAACCTACAAATAGGCACAATTTTGAACGATGTTCCAACTTCTTTGGATTGGGCACTAGCACATGTGTCGGACACCCCCAAATCCTGAAGTGACGTAAACTACCTTTACGCCCTCTTCATAACTCATAAGGTGTTTCACAAAAACTCTTATAGGGAACCATGTTCAAAATATATACTGCAGTCTCTACTGCATATCCCCAAAACGAACTAGGCAAATGAGCATAACTCATCATAGATCGAACCATGTCTAACAGGATTCTATTTCTCCTCTCGGACACACCATTCTGCTGTGGTGTTCCTGGCGCTGAGAGTTGAGATACTATTCCATGTTCTATCATATAGTCCTGGAATCTTAAATCCATATACTCCCCACCTCGATCTGATCGGAGTGTTTTTATCGATTTACCTAATGTGTTCTCAAACTCTGCCTTATACTCTTTGAACTTTTCAAGAGCTTCGGACTTATGATGCATTAGATAAAGATAACCGTACCTAGAATAATCATCAATAAAACTGATGAAATATTCATACCCTCCTCGTGCTTTGACATTCAAAGGACCGCAGAGATCCGAATGCACGATTTCTAGAGGTTCTTTGGACCTATGACCTTTTTCAGAAAAAGATCGTTTGGTCATTTTGCCCTCAAGACAAGACTCACATGGCGGTAAAGAGTTGTCCTCTAAACGATTTAGCAGACCACTCTTAACCAATCTCCCAATCCTATTGAGATTAATGTGACCTAGTCTTAAGTGCCAAAGATAAGTACTTGGAGAAAGTTTCTGCCTTTTAGTTTGAGTCTCAGCTGTTTTAAACATTTCAGTGTTCAAAATAGCTTTGGCTTCGGTTGGTCTTAACACATACAAGTTGTTTTCAAGTTTCGCAGAACAAATACGTACACCTCTTTTGCTAATGAACGCTTCATTATGAACAAAAGATACTTTATACAACTGTTCTAACAAACAAGATATAGATACAAGATTCCTCTGGAAGGTAGGAACCAGGAGTACTTTTCTAGTAAAATGAAACTATCTCTATACAACAACTTTACAGCTCCCACTGCTTCAACTGAGACAACCTCTCCAGTTCCAACTCTGAGAGTTATCTCACCTCGAGAAAGTGGCTGCCAAGAACTAGTTTCCTGAAAAGAAGAACAAACATGGTTAATAGCTCCTGAATCAAGTATCCAGGTATGACAATCATGTTCTACTAAACATGTTTCTACAACAAGTAAATCATATTTACCTTGTCTTTCCTTCTCAGCCTTTTTCTCTGCAAGATACTTTGGGCAATTCCGTTTCCAGTGCCCATCTACACCACAATGGAAACATTTTCCTTTGTCTGTAGATTTAGTCTTGCTCTTACCTGCAGCAGGTGCTTTTCCCTTCCTTTTATCTTTCTTCTTCTTTTGAATACTCTTATTCTTAATAGAAGAAAGTTCAGACCTACTCCCTGAAGACGACCCCTTTTGGAATTTCCTAGAAGTGACAACATTTGCCTCCTTCTCTTTTCCTTTAGAAGTCTGAAGGGACTGATAGGTCTGTAGCTCGCTGAGGAGAGAAGTCAAATTATACTTTATCTTGTTCATTACCATATTGGTTCTGAACTGAAGGAAACTCTTCGGAAGAGATTCCATGATAAAGCTTACTTGACTTGACTCATCTATAGTAGCTCCGTTTACTTCCGCCACATTGAAGTGGACCATCATGTTAAGGACATGCTCCCTAACAGAGGTTCCCTCTTTCATGTGAGAGTTGTAAACGAATTTGAGGGCTTCATGACAGACCGATGAGGACGGTAGTCCAAACATCTCCTGTAATGAAGACATGATTTCTTTAGCAGAAACCATATCCTCGTGCTTCTTAGCTAACACATCAGATATGCTGGCTAAGATATAGACTCGGGCTTTATCATTAGCCCTTGTCCATCTATCATATGCTTCTCGAACAGTTCGAGTCGCATCCGAGCTAGGAGGGGGACGACAATCCTCTGATAAGACGAACCTGAGATCATCTAGAACGAGAATCGTATTCAAGTGCGATTTCCAGGTCGCGTAGTTATCGCCAGTTAACTTATCGGAAGCTAGTAAGTGAATAAAAGAGCTAGACATGCTGAAAAGAGAATGAATAAATATTAGTGAAAAGGTTTTAACCTAATTTACACACCAATCAAGAATTTAGCAAAGAATAATAATGTACCCAAAACTCATTATTAAACTGCAACGATACTTCAATGGGTCAGAATGGTCGCTACCGAGGGGCAGTCAAGCATTCCTTCACTGAATCAAGACATTTTTGACTAAATGCTAATACCAGAATATCTCATATTCCTATAGCATCTTAGTTATCGCTGTTTGGTCAAGATTTACTAACTCCTTAGGAAATCTCGTAAGTGTGACCCTCTATTTTTAGAATTCATAGGGCGGCCCCAACGATGCAACCGAATGGAAATGTCAAAGTTGGGAATGACTCTATGTTTCTTTATCCATAAATGGTGATTGAGATGTTCCGATTTCTATGAAACGGCCCTCCGAATGGATCGGTACCACTTGTGGGCACCTAGCAGGCAGAACATAGGAATCTCACGGTTCAATCCAATAGAGGAGACCGCAGGATGTATTGACATACTTCCTTCTCCCACTTACTATAAATACTTTCTCCATTCACCTTGCTCTTGAATTATGCAAATACCATCCGAATGGGGATGCCCTATTGACATCACGAGGCCGAGCATAATTCTCACGGTGTGAACTTGACAGAGAACGTAGGAGGAGAGGAATATATCATATATACCTTCTCAACACCTCTACTAAGTATTTTAAGACGGAATGGGTAAATTACTCAGGCATTATCTGGCTAAGACAATAAGACCTAAGTCTAGGTAAAACAAACTTTTACGTATGATGTCTAGGCGATAAACACTTTATTACCTCACACCACTCACGCATGCTCATAAAGCCGGGTTAACTTTACTCAAGTACCGGATGGTCCCCAGGTAGGAGGTGTTCCGTAAACCGTCAGCATAAATACCTCCAACCTCGAACAGGATGTCCCCGGGTGAGTTTCTTGTAACCTTAGCATTTACAAGATATCGACCTATTCATCTAATGAAACGGAACGATACATTCAACCCTAAGTGAGCATGCCTTTGTCTTTGTTATAGATTTTAAAAGTCTATGCCAATTTTACAACGCTTTGCAAAACTAAGACTTACTACAACAAACTTCTACATGCTTCTCAAACATGCATCACTAAGGCATGAAAAGTTTAATATTTAATTTCATAATTAATATAACAATTATATCGATTATGTTTTTAAATATACAACTCCTAATTCATAAATTAATATAACACTTATATCAATTCTCATGAATTAAGCATGCATCCTATACATTATAACACTTATAACAAACAAAATGCATCTAATGTTGGATGTTTAATTTCATAATTAATATAACACTTATATCAATTATTCTATTAAGCAAACAACATCTAATTCATGAATTAATATAACTCTTATATTAATATTCATGAATTAAACATGCATCCAATATATTATAACACTTATAACCTATAATATGCATAAAATTAGGACAACTTATGTTGTATATTTAATTTCATAATTAATATAACACTTATATCAATTATTCTATTAAATTAACAACAACTAATTCATGAATTAATATAACTTTTATATCAAAACTCATGAATTGCCAAATATGCATACGATATATTATAACACTTATAACATATTTTCAATGCATGAAGCATGCTTCCTACGGTGGGATTTTAAATCTATATGGCATACGTTATGCACATACAAACATGGAATTTAATTAAAACATACATTCGCAATGCATAATTAATTAAACATACTAAAGTGGATCGATTTTGGCATTTAGCAAGCAATAACTAATTTATTACAAGCTTGATCAACAAGTCACGTCTTGAGCGGACTTCGAACTCTTCGCACCGCCTTTGACCAACTTGCTTCCTCCGAACGCTTCGGCCAAATTTTCTTCGAATTTATCCTCGTAATGCCCAGAACGAGTTTGAACTTACACCGAACATTTCGGCGAGTTTCAAACTCAAACTTCTTTCACAAAGAACCCTATATGGACTCTAATGACTCTAAAAAAACAAACTCTTTAGCATGCATTAAAACCCATACAATCTCGGGCAATTACAAATAATGAAATTAAAAAAGAAACTATGTCAAAATCGATATTCACTTTAGAATCCATTCAGAAACAATTTCTAAATAAAACCCACCATAACTTAAATTGATAGAAATTTGGTGGCCAAAAACGTTCTGATACCAATTGATGGAGCGTTGATGGAACGCAGCGGAAGCGATTTGGATCATAGACACTCTAATTTCATCAATTTAAACAAATGGAAACATGCAAAAGCAATGAAAAAGAGAAATTAGAACACATACCCTTGTCGTTCGTATTTCTTCAAATTCACCGCCAGAAGCTCCTCACGAGCTCACCGAGCCTTCTCACGAAACCTTCGTGGACCACCCACGGTAGTCCCGCTATCCTCAGGCCGAGAAACGGAGTAGTGGGACTCCTTTTACAAAAGAAAAGAGGGAAGAAGCTCACTGAATAAAAACTAACTTTTTAAACAAAGAGCAGAGAGGAAGACAGAAGAAGAAGTTCTAAATTGAAATCACATTTCAATAATGAACACAAAAGAGCACTCAGCTCTTTTGTTTTTCTTTTTCCTTTCTTTTTTTTTTTTTTTTTTTTAATTCAATTGATCTGTTGAATCATCTGATGAATCACATATATATTGTGTATATATCTTTACATGTGTCTTACATTGCATGTAAGACACATGTAAAGATATATATATATATATATATATATATATATATTATTAAAAATAATAATTATTATTTTTATTAATTAAACTTTTTAATTAATAAAAAATATATATATTAATTAATATTATTTAATTCAATATCAAATATTAATTAAATAATATAATTAAACCCGGTTTTCCGAAAACCGACTTTTTGCACATGAATCCTATTCATGTTTTCAGACCAATCTTATATTTAAATCATATTTAAATATGTTCATATTTAAATCATATTTAAATATGTCTATCCTTCTTCCACAAACCCGAATTTGAACGATTCAAATTCTTTTCTTTTCTTTTATATTGTTTCACGGCTTTATCTGAGCTAGCCAGGAGAACCGTAAGGACCTACAGATCATGAGCTCCAACGATACGAGATTATCCGGTCAAAACTCTTTCAACCGAACTAACCAACATTCGTTAACCCCCGGAGACTCCACTAAAGTCCAAGGGCTGCACTCTCCTCACTGTAGATATATTGTGTCCTGTTGATATAACTATCATCAGTAAGTCGATCCTTCACAGGTTGTCCATAATCACAACGGGTCATTTAAACCGTTTAACCCTTGTATTATATCTTGTTCATTAAGTACCACTGACACCTCTAATGAACAATTGATTTGTGGTCCAACCATCAAATCAGATTCCTCCCTGATCAGGAGAGGATGGGCCCATTGTTCAAGACCTTGAGTCAGCACTTAAGGGAACAACCTCTCTACTAACCCTTAAAGCGGGTAGGAGTGAATTCCAATCTTGCTACAACTATGTCCCCAGCCACTTATTCAATCTTATCCCCAAGATGGTAGGCATATTGAGTCGGCGATCTGGCCACTCTCACCCGTACAAATCAAAGGATAAGGTTGAATAAACAGGAGTTCATAGTAAGCTCAGGATTGAGATCGAGTTACCTAAGTCATCAAATGAAAAAATCGGTCTTTACAGTAAACGGTGTTATAAAGAAAGAGCGATTTTATTTTTTGGTTCGGTCTTGTGCAAACTCATTGCACAGGACGCCCTCACTCACATGTCTCTACATGAAACGATTCGAATCACATCGTTTTGTACTATACAAAGTGAGTCGCGTCCAATAGTGTCCCCAGGATAAGGTACCCAGCCTTATCCCTATACTATAGACCATTTTTGGCTGTCTACTTGAACTTGATTCACATTCATGTCACACATGAAGTTCAAGTACTCACACTATCGCCATGGGTGTTAGTTATTGGTATAGGTTAATACAAACACAATTCACTAAAATTCAATAACAACTTTATTGAAATATAATATATTTACATTCAAACAGTTTACAAACTACGAGTTTTAGGACATAAAACCCAACACCTACAACATCCCGTTTAAAACGGTAGCCAAAAAGAATTTATCCTAAAATATCCAACTAATTTCAAATGTTCTTAATTTGAGAAGAATAAAATAAAACAATAATTAAAATTAAAACAAATGTCTCAACTAATCGTACCCTAATTTTAAGATAAAACAGGGACTTGATTTGTGAGCGATATTGTTAATTTTGTCATTAGTTGCCTTAATCCCATTTATCGGGATCGTACAACAAAAACAAGAATTTTAAAATCAGTTAAGAAAATCTTTTTGTTTCGAAATCAAAACAATTTTTGAAACTCAATTTGAAAATCAAACTTTTTTCGTTTTGCAATCAAAATAACCTTGAAATTCAATTTAAAACTCAATTTGAAGATCAAATTCTATTCATTTTGCAATCAAAATAAATTTGAAATTCAACTTAAAACTCAATTTGAAAATCAAATGAAAACATAAAACGGAAATTCTGTAATTAGCGCATGCATTTCAAAAAGTATTTAAGAACTAATCCTTCAAATAGGGAAATCCCTATTTATCCCGCGATTAAAAGAACAACAAAACTCAATAACAACCTCAAGGTGGGAGGAACAATCCTCCACCTATCTTGGGATTCCAAATTTAAAACTAACAAATCCTCGAGGTGAGAGGAAGATTCCTTCACCTCTCCCGGGATTGGAAACTAAAAAATAATTAACCAAAACTAAAAAACATAAGTGTGCGCTGTAATGACATGCATCAAAATTAAAAAGCAAACTAGAAAGATCAAATCAGGGGTATATATGACATAAACAGGGGAATATATGCATTCAAAATAGTGGGGTATATATCATCCAAATAGTGGGGGTATATATCATGCTCAAAACAGTGGGGGTATATATCATATAAAACAGTGGGCATATATGAACTTCGAACAAACATCAACACCCCCAATTACTCCAGTATATACTCGAATACCCAGCACAATCAACAAAACAGTAGCAATATCAACTTCAAACAGTAAGCACAAGCAATATAATCTAGGTATACAAATAAACAAGCAGGTATATTTCGAATATACGAGAGTATATATGCAGCCTAGGTATATAGAGACAAACATATGCTTCAATAAAGACAGGGGCAAACTTGTAATTTCACTTTAAAACTAAAAAAACTTGTTTCCCCGAAGAACAGCCACTGTGCCAGTTCTTCTTCTTCACGATGCCGCCACCGAAGGTCCGCCCTCATTCATGGGTCAAGCTCGTTGTCGCTCTTCTTCTTCACGATCTCACTGGTTCGAGTCGGAGCTCCGCTGTTGAAGATCCGAGCCCACCACCGTCTGCTTGCCTCACCGTCGTTGAAGATCACTGTGGAGAACGAAGTCGTCGCCGCTGTGAGATCTGAAATCGTCGTCTGAAATGAATAATGGCATGATCTACTTCGAGCTTGGAGTTTGTGCGCCGCTGTGAACCACCGTCATCACTGGAGGAAGAAGGCCACCGCAGGAAGGTTGAATGTCGCACGCCGTCGTGGTTCTGCTGCGAAGTAAGGTCGCCGGCGTCTGGGTCTGCTGCGATGTCAACGTCTGCTGCCGTGAAGGTGAGGTCACGTCGTCGTCTGGTTCTGCTGCGAAGTCGCCGGCGTCTAGGTCTGCTGCGAAGTGAGGTCGCCAGCGTCTGGGTCTGCTGCGAAGTCGACGTCCGCTGCCGTGAAGGTGAGGTCGCGCCGCCGTCCGGTTCTGCTGCGAAGTTGAAGTCGCCGGCATCTGGGTCTTCTGCGAAGTCGAATTCGTCGGCGTCTGGGTTTGCTGCGAACTCGAAGTCTGCTGTGAGCGAGGTCGCGTCGCCGTCGTCTAGAGCTCGGAGTGGTTCGCCGTCGTGGGTCTGCTTGAGGAAAATGGAGATCGTCGTCGTGCGCGGTGGTTCTCCGACGTTCGTCTGATCGATGAAGTCGCCGGAGTTCTTGGATTTTCCCCCCAAAGATGAAGACAGAGGAGGAAAATGATGAATAGTGAAGAGAGAGAGTGGGGAGAGAAAATGATTTTTTAATGAATTTTTTGGGATCCCAACCTTTTTTGTCGTATCCTCCTTTCCCCCAACTTTTTTCCTATCTTTTGTCCTACTCTCATTTCTATTTATAGCAAACAAATTAGGTAAACCTCCAAATGGGCCTTAAACCCCAAACAAATGAAATCCCAAATCGAAACCCCAAACTTGAAACCCTAAACTGGAATCCCGAGACCGAGACACCAGAACCTAAAACGATAAACCCCAAACTGGAATCTCAAGACCAAGACACCAAACCTTAAAACAATAAACCCTAAACTAGAATCCCGAGACCGAGACATCAAGCCCTAAAATGAGAAACCCTAAAATTGAAACACTAAACACTAAAAAACAATCAGGATGCTTCGAACGACCCACTAACGGAAGACACTTTTTTTAGTGATTTTTTTGAAAACTTCAAAAATAACGGAAAAACACGAAATTAAAGAAAAACTCCAAAATGCTTAAAAAAAAGTAAAAAACATAAAATGAGGTGAAAACCCCAAAATGGTGATAAACAAGGCCGGACAAAATACGGTGTCAACAGTAACATTGCAGTTTCGGAGTCTGAGGGCATAGTTCTTTGAACTTAGATTCAATGTTTCTAGGCTTGGAACTTTGTTTTCAACTTGTAGCTTAATATTCGTGAGGTGTTGTGGACTTTACAAATAAATTTTAGCGTGTCTTCACTTCTCTGCAACATATGCAATCAATTTTCTTTATGCGCACATGAATGAAATAAACATACATGGAGACACACGATGATCCATACGAAATAAATTGAACACAGTAAAAAGAAAACACATATATCGAAAAGGATAACCCAGTTTGAAGGAGCACAATAGGTTGTCCCTCATAGGGGTCGACCAAAGGTAAGAAAGTTCAACCCATTAAGATCGACCAAATTTAAAGAAGACCGACTCTCACGAAGGCCGACCAAATATAAGAGAGGATGATCCCCATAAGGGTCGACAAGATCGACTCTCATAGGGATCAACCCAGTGTAATAGAGGTTGACCTCAATGAGGGTTGGTCGACCCTTAAGAAGGCCAACCTCGACGGGGTCGGCCAAGGCAAAGGAAGATGACCCTAGCTTAAAGGAGGTCGGCCAAAAGCAGGAAAGCAAAGACAAAAGGTGAATGTTAGTTCCAAGATTAAAAGAAATCGGTCCCATTTGAAGGATGAGGCACGGAGGCCGACCGTCTTAGGAAAAGCCCAAAAAACCAATCCTCTTGGGAGGAAGAAGCCAAAAGACCGAACCCCTCGGGAGGGGCCTAACTGGCCAACCTCCTTTGAGGGAAAAAACCCAAAAAAACAATCTTTATTTTTCTAACATATTTTTACTCTTAACTTTACTTTCCCTCTAATGTCTATAGTAACCTCATAATTAAGGTCCTGTTTGATAACTATTTGGTTTTTAGTTTTATGTTTTTGAAAATTAAGCTTTTAAACGTTATTTCTACGTCCATCTATGGATTCCTTTGTTTTGTTATGGCTAAATAAAGAAAATATATATACCTCTGAACTATGGACCTCGTTTCAAAAATACCCCTAAACTTTGAAAAGTATAAAAAATAAGTCTCACCTTTAAAAATCGTTCAAAATTGCTCTTGCAGTTAACAGACTAAACGGAAAGCTGACGTGGACCATTGAAAATTCAAAAGAATCTTACATGGCATGTGGATGTGGCATAGGCTTTTTGGGACTGTTTCAAAAATACCCATGCTAAAACAAAATGCCCACTTTTGAAGAAGTTTAACACGAGTTTTTTTGTCGGAAACTTACCTGACATGTAGACGTCTCTCGCGCTCTTGCTCTTTCCTCCATCCTTCATCCCTCTCTTTCGATGATTATTTGATATTTTATGCTATAATTTTTAAATTATCAATTTGGCGCACATTGAGAATGCAAACAAAGTACCAACCACCTATAGTTCTCCGGAACATATCAAGCTACATGGCGGTAGGTTTCTCCTCGATCACTTTCTTTGCAATCCCAATGTGCATCAAGTTGGGTACTTAGCCTGAGAATCGATCAACTTCACTAATCTTTAAAATGCGTGACATTTCATTCCTGAAGAATTGTAAAAAAAATTACACATTAGTGTTGCGCACTTTTAATGCAGTGCAAAACCGCAAGTGTACCGGTCAAGTAATAAAGTGTAAATGAATACGAATATCGTCCTCAGGACTGGCTTTCTAGTTCACTTAAGTACCCCAAATAATAGTGTTTAATTTTATCTAGAGAAATAAGATGGAAAGTGGGTTGTGACAACAATTTCAAAAACAAATAATAAAGTAAAGTAACGAGTTAAACAATTCACGAGAAAAGTATCTTAGGGATGTGATTTCACCAATTAGATTGACGCTTAAATCAATCAAATACCTAGATTATTCATGCAAATTTCCATAAGTCTAGAAGGACACAAATAACAATTGCCTCTTCCGAGCGCAATTGGTCTCATGCAATGTAATAAAACTAATTTTTCAATCTAGTTTTTAAAGACATGCAAGGCATTAAGAACTCTTCGTTAAAACAACTTCTAAGATAGCCTAATCATTCCCATGTTAGAACTATTCTTAGTCATGCAATTAAGATCTAGTCTACATCATTCTCTTCCAAGCATAATTTAAACCATGACGACATACAACCTTTGGCCAAAAGATTATAAGCATTAAGAAAGTAAAAGCATGAATGGATATTAAACAATCAATCTAAGCATTCAATTAATTAAAACATCAAAACTAAAAAGCTACATCAATCCCCAAGATAATAAGTTTAGCTACTCATGTTCATAACTACAAACATATCGAATAATAAATAATTCATCCACAATGTTCTAAGAAGAGGGAAAGATAAACTCAATATCGTGTCGTTCTCCGTTCCCGGCTTGTGATCTGCAATCTCTTGCTTCTGAATCTCTTCCTCAGCTTCAATCCTCGTTCCTCTTCTCACCAAAGTGTCAAAATCTCGAAACTAGGGCTTTTTCTCTCTAAAATCCGATCCCCAAGTCGGCTGGAAAAAGACTTATTTATAGCATAAAATCGTGACAGCGTCGAGACCCTAGGGGCAGCGTCTCGACGCTGTCCCGAAAAGATATTCTTCCTTAATTAGCACGCCAGCGTCTCGACGCTACGGACGGAAATAACGCTGGAAGACTATCCGTAGAGTCGCGACGCTACGGGTAGCGTCTCGACGCTACTGCTGCAGGATTCTTGGCTTGAGCTTTTTCTTCAAATCACCCAATTTGATCATTTCTCTTCTTAATCCTCACTAATGCTCCATTTAGCTCCATTTAGCTCAATTCCTATAATATAAAAGATAATCAACATTAAAGTGCTCATTTACACGATAAACTAGCGGTAAAAAGGCTATAAAGATAGCACACTTTGTGAGCTATCAAACACCCCCAAATTTAAGTTTTTGCTAGTCTCGAGCAAAATAAAACAAGATCATAAGACAATTTAATGAATGCAAGCATGTGATTCCAACCTCGATAATCCCAATAATGACAATCCACAATTTAAGAATAAATTCTACCATAGCCTATGGTTTTTCTTTTGTATCCAAAATTACCCATAAAACTAAGTATTCATCTATGATTTGAGCCATGGTGACAATCAAGAGAACAAACAATCAAAGGCTAGTTTTTTTTTTTTTTTTTTTTTTTTTTTTTTTTTTTTTTTTTTAAAGCTTAGCATCTCATTAAATTACGACAATCGAATGCACAAGAGTTAATACCTCACACAATTTCGCTCAATCATCTCACTAATCGGGATATATATGATAAACACTCACTCCAATGCATAAAAGAATTTTACCATAAGCTTGCTAAAATATCAAATCTTCATCATCAATAAATCAAAAGAATGTCAAATTTTCGGGTCTCACTTTGGTTGTAATTGGGCTTAGGTAAAGGTGGATGGAAGGACATTTTAAGCTACTTAATTGGAAGAATTTTTGTTCATACCACATGAAACTCGAAAGGATTGTTAACTCTTTGTAAAGCTACTCCTCTCGATGGCTTTTGTTTTTTTTTTTTGTTTTTTTTTTTTTTTTTAAAAAAAAAGGAACTACGAGAGATATTTCATGCATCGAGTAATACTTCATTTTTTTTTCTCCTTTGGATGGATTTAAGCATCATGTGGTATACATCTTTCTTCTTCAGTTCACGGTTCAAATGAAGGAAAAAAACAATAGAATGGATATAAGGCTTGTAATATGGTAAATTTCCAACAAAAAGGTTTAAGGCTCAAAATGGCTCTCTAAGGATCATGTCAAGGTTGGCCTTTTGAGAAAGCTAAAATGGGTTATCCTAATTTCCCTTGTGAAAATAAGACATTCAAATTGAATTTAGAGATTCCAGACATGCATATCAGAGCAAGTTCTAGAAAAGTCAATCATGCATGGTGTAGACACCGTATTTCGTCCGGCCTTATTTATCATCATTTTGGATTTTTCACATATTTTATGTTTTTCACTCATTTTTAAATACTTTTGGAGTTTTTCTTTAATTTCGCGTATTTTCGACATTTTCGAAGTTTTCAAGAAAATCACAAAAAATTTTGTATTCCGTTAGTGGGTCGTTCGAAGCTTCCTGGGTTTTGTTAGGGTTTAGCGCTTCGATCCCGGTTTTCCGCTGCGTTTTGTTTTTAGTTTTTCTGGTTTTAGGTTTCCAATTTAGGTTTCCAATTTAGGGTTTCCAATTTAGGGTTCCCAATTTAGGTTTCCAATTTAGGTTTCCAATTTTAGTGTTTCCTTTTTTAGGGTTTCCATTTTTAATATCCCGATCTCGGGACTCCAATTTAGCGTTTTATTTTAAATTTTGGGTTTAAAACTTCAATTTGGTGTTTAGTTTAGGGTTTTAGGTCTTTTTAGGGTAGGCAATGTGGGCCAAAGGGGCCAAAATAGGCCCATGTGTTTTTTTTTAGACCTAATCATGGCCTATAAAATGTAGGATAATGGGACAAAGGGGATAGAGACAAAAAATTGGGAATCCCAAAAAAAATACTATTCATCATCTCCCACCTTGAGGCTCCCCCTCTCCGACGAAGCTTCGAACGGCGTAACTCCGGCGATCCACGGCGGTGCACGGCGGCGAACTTCCCCTTTACGAACGAACGGCGTTTTTCTTCATCCTCGGAGATTCGTCTTCTCCGTAGCTCGAACTAGACGGCGACGAACCAGCGGCGTCCATTCAAGCTTCATTCTCAACCCGACGACGGATTCGCACCGCCGCTCTTGAACCCCATCTTCGTCGGTCTTCTTCTCCAGCGGCTGCAAACCCAGACGAACGGCTTCTTCTTCAGAACCAGCGCCCAGCTCCGGCAGCAGCTGCAAACACCGAGCTCCGACGACCCAGACGGCTGCTTCTTCACGAGCCAGCACCCAGCTCCGGCAGCAGCTGTAAACACTGATTTTCTTCACCCAGACGACGACGGTACCAGTTCAGCCTCGTTGAACCTCGAGCAAACCCAGACGACGGCGATACCCAGCCGATCTTCTTCCTCAGACCAGCGGCGGGCATTCGAACTCATCCTTAGCCTCCTCGAACCGGCGGCGCAACCTTGTCTTCATCAATTCTCAACGGCGGCGACCTCGGACCTCAGTTGACAGCAGCGTGAAGGAAAGGGGCTGTGTGGATTTTTGTCGGCTGAGGAAGCGTGGGTAACGAACTCATTTCTTTGTTTCTTTTAAGAAAAATACTAATCTGCCCTTTGTTATTGAGCATGGTTAACTGGAAATATACCCTAGCATATACCTAGGCTATATCATACATACCCATTGATAGTTGATCTATTATTCATCCCGTAGTATTTTTAAAAATACTAATCTGTCCCTACTTCTGAATGTGCTTAACTCTTTCATGTTACGTGATATTTGATATATACTTTAGCATGTGATATTTGATGTATACTTTAGCATGTGATATTTGATATATACCTTAGATGTACTAAGGCTATATCATATATACCCGCTGATCTATTGCTTGTTCCATTTAAGTTTCTTTAGATTTCAAGTTTGTTCTTTTGCGTTGGATTAATTTTCTTTTAATGTGCTACCCGGGAGAGATGAAGGACTGTTCCTTTCATCTCGAGGGTAAAATTTAATTCGCCACCCTGGGAGAGATGAAGGACTGTTCCTTTCATCTCGAGGGTAAAATTTAATTCGCCACCCCGGGAGAGATGAAGGATTGTTCCTTTTATCTCGAGAGTAAAATTTAATTCGCCACCCTGGGAGAGATGAAGGACTGTTCCTTTCATCTCGAGGGTATTTTAAATTCCAGTCGCTACCCCGGGAGAGATGAAGGACGGTTCCTTTCATCTCGAGGGTAATTTAAAATTCAACTTGTAACCCCGGGAGAGATGAAGGACTGTTCCTTTCATCTCGAGGGTAATTTAAAATTCAACTTGTAACCCCGGGAGAGATGAAGGACTGTTCCTTTCATCTCGAGGGTAATTTAAAATTTAATTTGTAACCCCGGGAGAGATGAAGAATTGTCCCTTTCATTTCGAGGGTAATTTAAAATTTAATTTGTAACCCCGGGAGAGATGAAGGACTGTTTCTATCATCTCGAGGGTATTGAGATCAAGGCGATTAAATGGCGAAATTAACGATATTGTTCACAAAATCAAATCCCTACTTTACCTTGGAGTTAGGGTATGATTAGCTGGGACATCGCATTAATTTTAGTAGTTTACTTTATTTATTTTTTTGGACCTTTTGAAATTATATAAGTAATCAAGATAAAATATTTTGGCTATCGGTTTTTTAAAACGGGATGTTGTAGGGTGCTAGCACCTTCCCTACACTCAACCGACCCCCGAACCTCGTTTTTTTTACTTCGTAGACCGTATTTTTAAGGTGACCAATCACACCCTAAATGATTGGTGGCGACTCCATTTTTTGTGAAAACCCTTGTTTAACAGAAGGTTGTCGGCCGCTCCGCGTCGCAAAAACGTTGCGACAGCATGGCGACTCCACTGGGGAGATTTTTTTAGTGGGTCTAGGTCATTCCATTTTATCTTGCATTTATCCGATTTTCTTTTTGGTCCTTGTTTGTTTTATTTATTTATTGATTTATATTGTCTTAATTAGCTTGCTTTATCGTAATTAATTTTTGCATGATCATGCATTTCGCACACACAATCACGATCCTCCTACCCGGGCTCTACCATTTAGGATTAGAATCAGAGATAGAGTAGTGTGACCTTCGTGGAACTTCGGTTCTCGTGCAGGCGCATGAAATTCTCCACTCGAGCTATCCGCGCTGTTTGATCAGTTGGAAAGCTCGGGGACCGTTGTCTTTTAGGATTGTTTAGAACCCAAATTACACTCATGTGCATCCTAGAGCCGATCGACGTTTAATATCTTTATGTTTTGTGTCGGCTTATTTTTGTCGTTCTCGCAATTTACTGTTTTTACATGATCATGCATTTCGCACACACAATCACCAGCCTCCTACCCGGGCTCTACCATTTAGGATTAGAATCGGAGATAGAGTAGTGTGGCCTTCGTGGAACTTCGGTTCTGGTGCAGGCGCATGAAATTCTCCACTCGAGCTATCCGCACTGTTTGATCAGTTGGAAAGCTCGGGGACCGTTTTCTGTTAGGATTGTTTAGAACCTAAACCACACCCATTTGCATTCTAGAGCTGATCATAGTCGTTATTGTTTGTTATATTCCACTTATCTCTCACTCATTGTCGTCAGTATTACTTTTTCTCCTTTTCCTTGATTTCGTTTTTTCATGCATTTCATACTCGTTATCCCATTTAGGTTTAGGCTCGAAGATTGAGTAGTGCGACCTTCGTGGAACTTCGGTTCTCGTGCAGGGACATGAAATTCTTCATTCAAATCACCCATATCCACCCAATCTTTTAGGGTTGCATTAGAACATAACTTCACGTTTCACATCCCATCGTGTTGTACCTTACCTTTGTTTCTGCTTAATTTTGTTCTAGGGTAGGATTGTTTTTTTTTAAAAAAAAAAAAAATCTGATTAGTTGTTTACATTGACAGTAAATTAAAGCATGAATTTCATAAAACTGCCTTCTCCGGTATCTTCCCCCCAAGAGGCAGGCGTGGTAGGGCAGGCTACAGTTCGGCAATGGTCAGAAGTCGCGCAAAGGACTCATAAAGATTGTTTGGCAGTAGATGTAACAGTACAGTTCAAGGGCGTCAATTTCCCAGCAAATCAATTGGATTTCTTGAAGCAAGCATGGGAAAATTTAACCACAGATAAAAAAAACAGATTCATAGGAAAATACGGATTCATAGCTCAACTCTTATACGTACAAGTCAATCCCTCGGTATTAAGAGCTTTGGTTCAGCATTGGGATCCAGCTTACTCTTGTTTCACGTTTGGTTCTATAGATATGTCTCCTACCATCGAAGAGTACCAATCCTTGCTTCGTACTCCGCCACAGATAAACATTGAGGTCTATTCATATGATGAGGGGCTCACCATGAAAAGAGCGCTATCTACATTCCTAGGGCAGGTCCGCGCGTGCGAAATAGAGAAGCACGTAAAAGAAAAAGAGGGAAATGTATGTTTACCTATGGAGTATGTGTATGCGTTACAACAAAAGTTGATAGATGAGGATAAAAAGTTGGCACTTTTAGCATTACTGATTTTCAACGCAGTCTTGTTTCCTAGAGTATGTGGATATGTTGAAGAACGTGTGGTCAAGTTGTTCCTCAAAATCGAATCAGGAGTTGATTTGGCCACGCCTATCTTGGCGGAAACCTTCCGAAGCTTAAGTTATTGCGGAACAAAAGGAATCGGGAAGTTTATCGGATGCGCACCTTTGCTGTTTATTTGGATCCTCAGCCATGTGAGTTGTCCACCTGAGTTCAAGTGTCCTCAAGTCAAATTCTCCAGCTCTTGGAGTAGGTCACAGAACCCCATTTGGGAGTTCATTCAGGCAAACTGGAGTTCAACGTACCTAGAAAGAAATGAATGGGGAGCCTTCTTCGCAAATCTAAAAGAAAAAGATGTAGTTTGGAGAGCTCCTTGGATGTCAGCCAAGCCCATGATATACCAGTGTGGCAAATTTCACAACGTACCATTGTTAGGCCCATGGGGATGTATATCCTATGCACCTTTATTGGTAGTACGACAGGTATGGATACGCCAATTCATCCCAGCTACGCATGATTTGAAAGAGGCGGAATTCGAATATGAAAAAGGATCTTGTCAAAAACGAATCGAGGAGGTCGTGAAAGCATGGAGAACAGTTGCGAGAATTCAGAGCGAACAGTATCATGATGACAGTTCAGAGGCATATAAGGTGTGGCACAAAAATAGGGCCAAAACTAGGGTCATATTGTCACAAGTCAAATTCAAGAATCTATCTCGTATGGAGGAGGAATCAATACAATTGACAGAGCAAAAGAAGCAAGAGGCAGAAGCTGATAAAGTACGAAAAGCAAATACTTCACTAATACAGGAAAATGGGAGACTGCAGGTAGAAATTAAACAAGGATTACAGCGAAGTGCCATTTTAGAAAAAGAGTTAGGTCAAATAAGGATGGAACTTAGAAACCAAGGAGAATTGAAAAAAGAAATATCAGCATTGGATGTGGAGGCCCGCGATTTGAATAGAAGATTACATCGCTCAAGAAGAGATAAGGAATCACTACAGACCACTGTGCAGCTGCAAAATGACCAGATCTCTGATAAAGAAGCTGAGATTTCCTCGCTCCACGAAACAATAAAAAACCTAGAAGAAGGTCTCAACCTAAAGAATAGTGCAAATATGGAGCTGGAAGGAAAGACAGTTTTGTTATGCCAAACAATTGAAAATTTGCAATTCTTACTCAACACAAAGGAGGAACAATTGGTCGAAGTCGATCAGAAAAATACAGCTATAACCAGATCCGTACAATCACTAAGTGTCCGTCTTGGCGAGTATCAGGAAGCTACCGCTGTATTAATGGAAGAGCACAACCGCGTAAAGGAACAATATGACATTTTGAGAAAAGACCAAGGGTATCTAGAGCGGAGGAATACAACATTACACAAAAAGTCGGAACACATGCTCACGCAGATCAGGAAAGCTACCCGAAAGGCGGATAGTTTAGCAGAGGATGCAAGAACCCTCACAACATTCATTGCACCTACGCAGCCAAACAGTAAAGAGATACTCAAATTCTTAGGAAAGCTCCGTGCAAGTTTGGAATACTGGGGGCAGTTTTATTAAATTCTCGTTTTAATTTTTGTCATGTAATAGGATTGTGGTAAAAACTTTGGTTTCCTTGTTTATTTCTGGCAATTGAATGATGTTTCTGAGCTCTCTTTCCTTTACTTATTTTTCCTTATTCTTCGTATTTTGTCATTTATCATGCATTACCATACTAAGACGTCAAACATTAAAAAACAGATTAAAACGATAGCTCAGTCAACACCAACTCCTCGCGTCCATTTCACAAGACACCGAAAAAGGATCATGGAAGAACAAGGTGCTGAAATAGAGAGAACAAGGAAGGATTTAGATGAACTGAGGAGCAAGATGGACGCAATTCTGTTGGCACTCGAAAAGGGGAAAATGATAGCAGATCCGGTACAGACGAGCAACGCGGTCAGTGAACCTATTGAGGTTACTCCCTCTCAGTATCCACCAATGGAGGGATTCATACCCTCATACACTGTGTATAACCCGTGGCACCATACCACAACCGAGCACTACCAAGGCCTCAAGGGAGTGGGGGCCTCCATGGCCAACCAGGCTGGTGTTTCAGATCCTAGGGAGGAGCCCTCCAAGGTGACCATCACAATTCCCAATCATGACAAACCTGAGGTTAGAGGACACGGGGTAGACACAGGGTATAAGATTCCAAACGACGGAGTTTTGGGAGTCTTAGAGGAAAGGCTAAGGGCCATTGAAGGAACCAGTGTCTTCGGCAGCATCGACGCTACTAAGCTATGCCTAGTGCCCGACGTAATAATTCCTCCAAAGTTCCGAGCGCCTGATTTTGAAAAGTACGACGGGACATCATGTCCAAAGAGTCATCTTACTATGTATTGTAGAAAAACGGCAGGCTATATTCAGGATGAAAAACTACTAATCCATTGTTTCCAGGATTGCCTAATCGGTCCCGCATCTCGCTGGTACATGCAACTCGATAGCGCACATGTTTATTCGTGGAAAAATTTGGCTGATTCTTTCTTGAAGCAATATAAGCACAATATAGATATGGCTCCAGATCGCATGGATCTGCAAAGGATGGAGAAGAATAACACGGAAAACTTCAAAGAGTATGCGCAGAGATGGAGAGATATTGCTGCACAGGTCCAGCCGCCATTAACGGACAAGGAGTTGTCGGCCATGTTCATGAATACTCTTAAAGCTCCCTTCTACGACAAGATGATCGGAAGCACTTCCACGAACTTCTCAGATATAATGATGATTGGGGAAAGGATTGAATACGGGATTAAACATGGCAAAATAATTGATACATCTGAATCTTCAGTAAAGAAGGGGGGCTTCGCAAGGAAAAAAGAGGGGGAAGCCCAAATGGTAGGAAATGCAAACCAATCGGCATGGAGACAATCGTCGCACTCTAGTGCAGGAGCTCCGCAATACTCTCCGAGCTATTATACGACTCCTTATGCAAATTATCAGCCGTATGTTAACAATACAAATGCACAGTATTCGGCACCATTCTTTCAAAATTCACGCCCCCAAGGAAATCAAGGTTATCAACCACGGAGTCAGCCAACTGCTTCTTACGCTCAAGGCCCCCAAATTAATAGAGGAGCCCCAAAGCAAACCCAGTTCGACCCAATCCCTATGACATACACAGAGCTGTTACCTCGGTTATTCCAGAATAATCAATTATCACCGGTACCTACACCCCCGGTGCAACCACCTTATCCCAAGTGGTATGATGCGAGCGTTCATTGTGACTATCACGCAGGAATAGCTGGTCATTCAACGGAAAATTGTATCCCACTCAAATACAAGGTACAAGCTCTAATTAAGGCGGGATGGTTAAATTTTAAGAAAGGAAACGAGCCTGATGTCAACAACAATCCCTTACCAAATCATCAGAATCCCCGCGTGAATGCAATAGGAATTGATGAGCCAAGTTCAAAGAAAGATGTGGAGGAAATTATGACGTCTATGGAGGAGCTTTTCTGGGTTCTGTTCAAAAATGGATTTATCGAAGTGGAATACGCTCAACCTCTTCTCCCTTTTAAAGAGTACGATGATGGCTTGAAATGTTTGTTCCATGCGGGAAAGAAGGGACACTCTATCGACCAGTGCGGATGCTTTCGCCAAAAGGTCCAAGAACTACTAGATACACACATGTTAACCGTCTCGAGAAAAACAATGACTTACCCGGAGATCGAGGTGAACATGATGGATGAGGTATCTCTTGCAGAAGGATCAAAGAACCCCCTTAAGCCAAGGCCTTTAACTATCTTCTACCAAGAAAGGCCAAACATCGTCAGTCCAAGGCCAATTACCATTCAAATCCCATCCCCATTCAAATATGAGAACTCAAAAGCAGTACCTTGGAGATACGGATATGAGGTGGTTGTGGAAGGCGACCCGCTCCCAATAGACAATATCACGGGGATAGGAGGGGTAACGCGAAGCGGAAGATGCTACGCACCAGGGGAGTTAATAAAGGAGAGAAGTAAAGAAAAGGGGAAGGTCAAGCTAAACGAAGATATTAATATTGAGTTAGAGGAGCCTGCGTTGAAGAAGGGAGACAAGGAGCCAATATCAGAACAGGAAGTCCAAGAATTCCTGAAGTTGGTTAAGCAAAGCGAATATAAAGTAATCGAACAACTGGGCCGAACACCTGCAAGGATATCTATACGGTCATTGTTAATATCCTCAGAAGTGCACTGCAGGGCTTTGTCGAGTGTGCTTAACCAAGCATATGTCCCACAGGATATCACAGTGGAAAATTTAGATGGTATCGTCGGGAACATCACATCCGCAAGCACAGTGACCTTCTCTAGTGATGAGTTGCCTTCTGAAGGTACCAATCATACTAAAGCTCTCCACATTACAGTCAAGTGCAAAAGATACGTTGTGGCAAAAGTACTTGTAGACAATGGCTCCTCTCTGAATATAATGCCCAAATCCACGTTGGAAAAGCTGCCTATCGACATGTCTCATGTCAGGCCTAGCACTATGATAGTAAGGGCGTTTGATGGAGTCCGCAGTGAAGTAATTGGAGATATAGAAGTCCCTATTCAAATCGGACCTTGTACCTTCAACATAACCTTTCAGGTCATGAATACCAATTCGGCTTACAGTTGCTTATTGGGACGCCCCTGGATCCACTCGGCTGGGGTAGTTCCGTCATCGTTACATCAGAAATTGAAATTCGTGATTGACCGCAGGCTAGTGATTGTATCTGCCAAGAAGATATTTTGGTATCAAAGCCTTCCTCCATGCCGTATGTAGAAGCCGCAGAAGAAGCTTTCGAGTCTTCATTCCAATCATTTGAGGTCGCAAGTGCCACCACCATAACGGGAGACCTAAAGAAGGTAGAGCAACAATTAGCAAAATTCTCTCTAAAAGGAAGTAATAAGCGTCTCGATGACCTGCTGAATATACAAAAGAATACGAAAAAATTTGGTCTGGGATATAAGCCAAATGGGAAGGATATGGTCAGAGCATATGGGCTAGGAGGAAGAGAACGTCCGACCAGATTCAGGAATCACGAGCCCGAGCCACGATTGAAGTTTTTTCCTCATATCTACGACTCATTCAAGTCTGCAGGCAAGATACATTCAGAGGGTCAAGACTCTGCAATCATGGCAGTAATAGAAGAACTCAAGGAGGCAGACCTGTTGGTGTACCCGTGCCCGGAGAATTGCGAACTCGATAATTGGACTGTTTTCGAATTACCATCATGTATCGATGAAATATCGAAGTAATTGTTCAAACCCTGTTTTGTTTTCTTTCCCTTCAGTTTATGCATTTCTTTCTAGTTCTTTTTCCTTTTTCACTCCTATGTCAAACTTCGTTATAATTCAGTAAAGTTATCATTTCATTTTCTATCGTCTATTTCGTTTGGTGTTTTTCCTTGCTTTTACTTCCCATTTCGACCAATTTTGTTCTTTAAAAAAAAACAGCGATATTGAAACTGAAAGCGCTATTGATCATAAGTACAGACCAGATACCCCCGCATACATAGTCGAATTTGAAACAAGCGATGATGAAGAGGAATCTAATCCTACCCCTGAATTGTTAAGGATGATCAACGAAGAAGATAAAATAATGGGGCCGCATGAAGAGCTAACAGAGGCCATTAACCTAGGGTCTCAGCTTGAAATTAAGGAGATTAAAATCGGGACCAACATGACGACCGAAGGCCGTCAGCAGCTGGTAGACTTGCTTCAGGAATTCGCTGATATTTTTGCATGGTCTTATCAAGATATGCCGGGACTAGATGCAAGCATCGTAGCACACCAGATACCATTGAAGCTAGAATGCAGGCCAATAAAGCAGAAGTTACGCAGAATGAAGCCGGACGTGGTGATCAAAGTAAAGGAACAAGTGAAAAAACAAATGGATGCAGGATTCTTGACAGTGGCAAAGTATCCTGAATGGGTGGCAAACGTTGTTCCTGTAACAAAGAAAAATGGCCAAGTACGAATGTGCGTGGATTACAGAGATTTAAATCGAGCAAGCCCGAAAGATAATTTTCCTCTTCCTCACATAGATGTGCTGGTAGATAACACCGCCGGTTTCTCCACTTTCTCCTTTATGGATGGCTTCTCTGGTTATAACCAAATAAAAATGGCACCGGAAGATCAGGAAAAAACTACTTTCATCACCCTATGGGGAACTTTTTGTTATAAAGTCATGCCGTTCGGATTAAGAAACGCTGGAGCAACCTATCAACGAGCTATGGTTACTCTTTTTCACGACTTAATGCATAAAGAAATAGAGATTTATGTGGACGATATGATTGCCAAGTCAAAGAAAGGGGAGGAACATACGGTCATCCTGCGAAGACTTTTCGAACGATTGAGGAAATTTAAATTGAAATTAAACCCCAATAAATGCACGTTCGGAGTAAACTCCGGGAAGTTATTAGGTTTCGTCGTAAGTCAAGAAGGAATTAAAGTCGATCCAGATAAGGTCAAAGCCATCATAGAGATGCCACCACCGCGCACGCAAAAGGAAGTTAGAGGTTTCCTTGGCAGATTAAACTATATCGCCAGATTCATTTCTCACTTGACAACAACATGCGAGCCGATTTTCAAATTACTTCGCAAGAGTGATGCTGGTGTTTGGAACGAGAATTTCCAAAAGGCTTTCGAGAGGATCAAACATTATTTGCAAATTCCTCCCGTCCTAGTCCCCCCAACTCCGGGTCGTCCATTTATCTTATACATCACGGTAACGGAGAATTCAATGGGTTGTGTGTTGGGGCAACATGATAAGTCAGGCAGAAAAGAGAAGGCCATATATTATCTGAGCAAGAAATTCTCTAGCTGCGAAGCTAAATACTCACTGTTAGAAAAAACATGTTGCGCGCTAGCTTGGGCAGCTCGTCGATTAAGACCATACATGTTATACTACACAACATGGCTCATCTCAAAAATGGATCCCATCAAGTACATTTGCGAAAGACCATTCTTGTCAGGAAGAATCGCAAGATGGCAGGTTCTTCTGTCAGAGTACGACATCGTTTACGTCACACGTAAAGCTGTAAAAGGAAGTGCGCTAGCCGACTATTTGGTTGAGCTACCCGTGGAAGATTATGAGCCTATGAAATTTGACTTCCCAGATGAACTGGTCTCTACCATATTAAAGGAGGAAACAACTCAAGATTCGGAAACATGGACTATGTTGTTTGATGGAGCCTCTAATGAGCTGGGAAATGGAATTGGAGTAGTACTAATATCACTGAAGGGGGAAATCTTCCCCATCACCGCCAGTTTAGGTTTTGATTGTACGCATAACATGGCTGAATACGAAGCATGTTCCATGGGTATACAAACGGCTGTTGACTTGAAGATAAAAAAACTCCAAGTCAGGGGAGATTCAATGTTGGTGATTCACCAGTTAAGAGGAGAATGGGAGACAAGGGATGCCAAGTTATTACCTTACAAGAAACTCATCCTAGGGTTGTCTCAGTACTTTGAGGAAATCACTTTCGACTATCTTCCCAGAGAAAGCAACCAGGTAGCGGATGCTTTAGCAACGTTGGCAGTAATGCTCAACCTAGGTCCTGATCAGGAAATTGAACCCATCAGACTCGGGAAAAGAAATGTTTCAGCCACCTGTATGAATGTTGAAAAGGAGCCTGATAATAAGCCTTGGTACCATGACATAAAGCGTTATATAAAAGAAAAGGAGTACCCACTGAACGTCTCAGAAAATGACAAACGCACGCTAAGAAGATTGGCCATGAATTTCTTTCTAAATGGAGAAGTGCTTTATAAAAGAAATCAAGATATGGTACTTTTAAGATGCGTGGATGCCGTTGAAGCTAATACAATTATGAAAGAAATCCACGAAGGGGTTTGCGGTACTCACACTAGCGGACATATGATGGCTAGGCAAACGCTTAGGGCTGGATATTTTTGGTTAACCATGGAAACAGATTGCATCAGATATACAAGGGAATGCCACAAATGTCAAATATATGCAGATAGAGCCCACGCGCCCTCATCTCAGTTAAGCGTAATGACGGCCCCATGGCCGTTCTCAATGTGGGGAATGGACGTTATAGGTCCTATTGAACCTAAAGCTTCGAACGGGCATCGTTTTATTCTGGTAGTCATAGATTACTTCACCAAGTGGGTAGAAGCAATGACGTACCGCGAAATAAGAAAGAAGGTCGTGATCAAGTTCATAAAAAAGGAAATCATATGTCGCTATGGTCTTCCCGAGGCAATAATATCGGATAATGCAAGGAATTTGAATAGTAAATTGATGAAGGAGTTATGCGAGCAATTCCAAATCAAGCACATGAACTCTACCCCATACAGGCCAAAGATGAACGGGGCAGTAGAGGCAGCCAACAAAAACATAAAAAGGATTGTGCAGAAAATGACGTCAACTTATAGAGACTGGCATGACATGCTTCCGTTCGCATTACACGGTTATCGCACATCTGTTCGCACTTCGACTGGGGCAACCCCGTTTTCACTGGTCTACGGCATGGAGGCTGTTCTTCCAATAGAGGTAAAAATCCCGTCACTGAGAATTCTCTTAAAGGCCGAGTTAGAAGAAGCTGAATGGATCCAAAAACGTTATGAGCAGCTGAACTTTGTGGAAGAAAAAAGATTAACATCACTATGCAAGGGCCAACTTTATCAACGAAGAATGATGAGAGCTTATGATAAGAAAGTACGTTCTAGGATTTTCAGAGAGGGAGACCTAGTGCTAAAACGAATCCTTCCATTTCAAAAGGATCATCGGGGAAAATGGACTCCTAATTACGAAGGACCGTTTGTTGTAAAAAAGGCTTTCTCTGGAGGAGCATTAATCCTAACTAACATGGATGGCGTCGACTTGCCGAACCCGACCAGTGCAGATTATGTACGAAGATACTTCGCTTAAAGCAGGTTTTGTTAAGAGAAGGGTGTCTCGCTGAGTACTCAGAGAAATCGCACTACAGTCTCAATATCGTACCCAAAGTTTTTCTCAATTTCTTTTGTTTTTCTGGGAGAACTAAAGGCGTTTTGTAATACTTCACATTTTGATTAATGAATCTTTTACAAATAGTAGGTCTGTGTATTCAACTTTACTCGTCAGAGTTCTTTCTGCAATCTTTTGTCGTTGCATTTCAAAAATCAAAATAATAAAGATATTTCACGTAGCTGATGGTAATAAAAGCATGACAATCATGATATCGCAATGGCCGGTTAGAAGACGACAGTGGTGATTGAGCTATTCCAAAAAAAAAAAAAAAAAAAAAACTTGCATTACTACACTCGGTATGTCAAGTCATTCAAATTTTGTTTGTTCATAATTGCATGTAACATTTATTTCATGCATCGTCTCATTTTGCATCTCATAAAATAAAAAAAAAGGAGGGTCTTTCAATAATTACATCTCATGCATATTTTGAAATTAAAATCACTTGCATAAATAAATAATAAAAAAACAACAAAAAAAATCAAAAAATCTTTTGTGTATTTACTTGATCATTCTTGTGATTGTTTTAGTCGTTCTTATTAGCTAAAACTTTAGCAAGAATTAAATACAAATCATGGTTAATCATCGTTTAAAAAAAAAAAAAAAAAAAAAAAAAAAAAAAAAAAAAAAAATGGTTCCTTTTACTGCTTTTCTCTGAGAAATTTGTCGGTCTCAACCATCTCATACTCTTCTCAAACTTAATTGTTAAGCCAAACTCCAAGATTGAGAAGAACTTTATTTTGACCATTATTATCCCTCATGTGCTAAAATTCATATCGTCGTACCCCACTGATCAGTGTTTTAATTATCACACTGGGACAAACTCATCTTGCAGTGACTGTTCAAAATTACCCACTGTGAAACATTATACCTGCATGGCGCACATAATTTTGAGGCAATCTACTCAATTTGTAGATCCACCGTAAAATCTTGGGCTGATTTCATCATCTACATTTATACGGTGCATCTTTACATTTACCTACCCACCAAGCCTTTTGCTAAGCATGTCATACTCAACTATGTGGCGAACCTCTGAAAATTATCCACCGGACCAAGAGAGCTTCAAATGTAATGAAATAATGTTGAATGCTTGTGATTTACTGCTTCATAATTAAAACTTGTAATTCCTCATACACTCTTCCATGCCAGCTTCATCTGTTATAAATTCATTCTTCTTTCTCCTATCCTTTGATCTATCTCTTTCCTCGAGTAGAAATTGATTCCAAGACTAAGGATGTTGGTTTTGAGAACTAGAGAGTTAGTAACTTTGGAAATTATCTCAAGGTCTTAAATGAGTATTAACTCGGGGTTAACATCATCACAAGGAGTGTGGATAAAAAAATGATAGAGAATGTGTGCTAGAGTGACATTAGAGTCTGGTTGCACCAAAAAAAAAAAAAAAAAAAAAAAAAAAAAAAAAAAAAAAAACGAGAATGATGCAATAAAAGCTACATCTTGAAGATGTTGAAAGGTCTCCGCGGTAAATCAATAAGCTGGGGCAAAGCCTTCGCCTTTGCCACATTAGAAAAAGCCTATGTCTGAGGCACGCTGAATCTCGTCTTCGCAACACTGGGGCAAAGCCTACGCCTTTGCCACACGTTGGAGCATTATCATAGACTGGGGCAAAGCCTTCGTCTTTGCAGCACTGGGGCAAAACCCACGTCTTTGCCACATAAGAGCGAAGTCACCATCATCAAACTGGGACAAAGCCCTCATCTTCGCAACATTGGGGCAAAGTCTACGCCTTTGTTGCTCGGAATCATTATCATAGACTGGGGCAAAGCCTTCGTCTTTGCAGCACTAGGGCAAAGCCCACGTCTTTGCCACAATTAGAGCAAAGCCACCGTCTACAAGTTGTGACACGTTATTGCATCATGTCTAAAAAAAAAAGGAAAAATAAAAATAAAAATGGTGCAATCAATTGATCAAGAAGCTACATCTCACAAAGCTTGTTGGACATCAGCAAAACTGGGGCAAAGCCCTCGTCTTTGCAATACTGGGGCAAAGCCCACGTCTTTGCCACAAATAGAGAGAAGTCACCGTCATCAAGTTGGGGCATTTTATTGTATCATTCCAAAAAACAAAAAAAAAACAAAAAAAAAACAAAAAAAAACAAAAAAAACTGGTGCAATCAGTAGATCAAGAGGTTACGTCTCGCCAAGCTAGGGGTATCTCAGTCACACATCATCAATACTGGGGCAAAGCCTATGCCTTTGCCACGCGACGGATCAACATCTGCAAAACTGGGACAAAGCCTACGTCTTTGCCACGATGGATCAAATATCATCAAAGATCTCGAGCTTAATCAAAGAAAAGCGAGAATTTCTCAAGAAGCTACTTTTAGCTCTCAAAACCCTTGTCCAAGTAAATGAAGTCATATCACTCATCCTTCTGTCTAACCAGTTTCCAATTTCTCACACAAATGTAAAAAATAAAAAAAATAAAAAACATTTTCAATCTCTTATTGTCCAAGAGATCTTCTGAAAGCATTGGAGTACTACATCTTCCCTCGCATTCCTTTTTCATTTGCTTACCAAAAAAAAAAAAACTTTCCTTGATTGTCATCCTATATTCCAAATCTAAATTCGCTTTCTTGTAATCCAACATTCTTGTTCATTACAAGGCTAAGTTATGAAGCAGTTTAATCAGAATATGTTCAATATTATCAATTACTTGTGATAAGTTCTCTAACCTAGCACATGAGAATCTACCCAATAACCCACATTGTCCAATATGGTTGAGTGATCTAGGACTGATACATTTAATTTCTCTTAGGTGAAAGCATTCCAAAAAAAAAAAAAAAAAAAAAAAAAAAAAAAAAAAAAAAAAAAAAAAATCCTGATGATGACACCATTATTTTCATTTGATTCCCCGCTAAGTATTGGCTGATAAGATCGATGGACTTAAGCAAGAGTGATCATTTCATTAACACAAAAAATATTTTTGATTAAGCATTTGTTTTCACAAATCATGCATTTCATCATGTAAGTTGATATCATTAACATCATTATTTAAAAAAAATAATAATAAATAACATGGCTAGTTGGTAAATCATATGAATCTTGCACACACATTGCATTCCATCATTTTTCTTACCTTAGCATGTTGCATTCAGTCAGTCTTCTACCTTTGATAAGCATATGCACACATGTTGCATTCATGACATTATCCTATCTTTAGGATGCATATGCATCAGTATCATGCATACGTGTTACATTCATGACATTATTTTATCCCTAGGATGCATGTGCATCAGTATCATGCATACATACTGCATTCATGACATCCGTCATCCTACTCCTAGCTTGCTCATGCATACATGCCGCATTTAGGACATTTTGATTAATGCACATGCAAACATGTTGCATTCTTGACATTATTACCCTTAACATCTTATGCACATGTTGCATTCATGACATTGTTCTACCCTTACGATGCATATGCATCAGTATCATGCATACATACTGCATCCATGACATTCGTCATTCTACTCCTAGCATGTTCATGCATACATGCTACGTTTTTGACATTTTGTTAATGCACATGCATACATGTTGCATTCATGACATCCATTATCTTTAACATATTATGCACACATGTTGCATTCATAAACAATCATCTTCTACCATTAGCATGCATATGCATCATTGCGTCATGCTTTCAAAGTCAAAGTCAAATCCATTGGTCAAGCCAAGCAAATCAAGACATATCTCATTAAATTATCAATTGCATTGTTGCTTCTCAGAATTAATCAGCTTTGTCTCATCATTGACATTACACGTCAACGCATGCACTCATGTTTTGTGCGACATTCGAGTCACATTTTGCAACTCGCATTTGCGTCATATTCTCATTTGAGGGTCAATTTCAAAAAAAAAAAAAAAAAAAAAAAAAAGCAAAAAAAATCATGCATTTAGGACTTCTTCATATTCATGAGAGTTTCTAATACTTTCCAAAAAGTCTTTTCCAAGTTTTTGTTCAGCAACTAAGTTTTGAAATAAAAACCGTTGTCTTTTGTTTTGCAGCTAAGTTTTGAAATAAAAACCGCTGTCTTTTGTTCGGCAACTAAGTTTTGAAATAAAAACCGTTGTCTTTTGTTTTGCAGCTAAGTTTTGAAATAAAAAACCGCTGTCTTTTGTTTTGACAACTAAGTTTTGAAATAAAAACCGCTGTCCCTCTCTCTCACACACACACACACACAAAAAAAAAAAAAAAAAAAGGAAGAAAGAAAGAAAAAATCCCACTCATCTCACTCTGTTTTTAAATTCTTGTTGGTTAAATCGAACCCTATGTCTGTGGTTCCGTCCCGGTAGCTGGTCGAAGCCTGGCAAAACCAGGTCCGTTTAAATTCCTGTTGGTTAAATCGAACCCTATATCTGTGGTTCCGTCCCGATAGCTGGTCGAAGCCTGGCAAAACCAGGTCCGTTTAAATTTCTGTTGGTTAAATCGAACCCTATGTCTGTGGTTCTGTCCTGATAGCTGGTCGAAGCCTGGCAAAACCAGGTCCGTTTAAATTCCTGTTGGTTAAATCGAACCCTATGTCTGTGGTTCCGTCCCGATAGCTGGTCGAAGCCTGGCAAAACCAGGTCCGTTTAAATTTCTGTTGGTTAAATCGAACCCTATGTCTGTGGTTCCGTCCCGATAGCTGGTCGAAGCCTGGCAAAACCAGGTCCGTTTAAATTTATGTTGGTTAAATCGAACCCTATGTTTGTGGTTCCGTCCCGATAGCTGGTCGAAGCCTGGCAAAACCAGGTCCGTTTAAATTTCTGTTGGTTAAATCGAACCCTATGTATGTGGTTCCGTCCCGATAGCTGGTCGAAGCCTGGCAAAACCAGGTCCGTTTAAATTCTTGTTGGTTAAATCGAACCCTATGTCTGTGGTTCCGTCCCGATAGCTGGTCGAAGCCTGGCAAAACCAGGTCCGTTTAAATTCCTGTTGGTTAAATCGAACCCTATGTCTGTGGTTCCATCCCGATAGCTGGTCGAAGCCTGGCAAAACCAGGTTCGTTTAAATTTCTGTTGGTTAAATCGAACCCTATGTCTGTGGTTCCGTCCCGATAGCTGGTCGAAGCCTGGCAAAACCAGGTCCGTTTAAATTTCTGTTGGTTAAATCGAACCCTATGTCTGTGGTTCCGTCCCGATAGCTGGTCGAAGCCTGGAAAAACCAGGTCCGTTTAAATTTCTGTTGGTTAAATCGAACCCTATGTCTGTGGTTCCGTCCCGATAGCTGGTCGAAGCCTGGCAAAACCAGGTCCGTTTAAATTTCTGTTGGTTAAATCGAACCCTATGTCTGTGGTTCCGTCCCGATAGCTGGTCGAAGCCTGCTCAACCCAGGTCCACGTTGTTGTTGATGATAAACAATTGTGGCCGCCCAAATACTTCGTCTTTATCATTTGTCTACCTTTCAATTCTTCAAGGATATACAAAGGGGGGCAAGCTGTAGACACCGTATTTCGTCCGGCCTTATTTATCATCATTTTGGATTTTTCACATATTTTATGTTTTTCACTCATTTTTAAATACTTTTGGAGTTTTTCTTTAATTTCGCGTTTTTTCGACATTTTCGAAGTTTTCAAGAAAATCACAAAAAATTTTGTATTCCGTTAGTGGGTCGTTCGAAGCTTTCTGGGTTTTGTTAGGGTTTAGCGCTTCGATCCCGGTTTTCCGCTGCGTTTTGTTTTTAGTTTTTCTTGTTTTAGGTTTCCAATTTAGGTTTCCAATTTAGGTTTCCAATTTAGGGTTCCATTTTTAGGGTTCCCAATTTAAGTTTCCAATTTTAGTGTTTCCTTTTTTAGGGTTTCCATTTTTAATATCCCGATCTCGGGACTCCAATTTAGCGTTTTATTTTAAATTTTGGGTTTAAAACTTCAATTTGGTGTTTAGTTTAGGGTTTTAGGTCTTTTTAGGGTAGGCAATGTGGGGAAAGGGGCCAAAATAGGCCCATGTGTTTTTTTTTAGACCTAATCATGGCCTATAAAATGTAGGATAATGAGACAAAGGGGATAGAGACAAAAAATTGGGAATCCCAAAAAAAATACTATTCATCATCTCCCACCTTGAGGCTCCCCCTCTCCGGCGAAGCTTCGAACGGCGTAGCTCCGGCGATCCACGGCGGTGCACGGCGGCGAACTTCCCCTTTACGAACGAACGGCGTTTTTCTTCATCCTCGGAGATTCGTCTTCTCCGTAGCTCGAACTAGACGGCGACGAACCAGCGGCGTCCATTCAAGCTTCATTCTCAACCCGACGACGGATTCGCACCGCCGCTCTTGAACCCCATCTTCGTCGGTCTTCTTCTCCAGCGGCTGCAAACCCAGACAAACGGCTTCTTCTTCAGAACCAGCGCCCAGCTCCGGCAGCAGCTGCAAACACCGAGCTCCGACGACCCAGACGGCTGCTTCTTCACGAGCCAGCACCCAGCTCCGGCAGCAGCTGTAAACACTGATTTTCTTCACCCAGACGACGACGGTACCAGTTCAGCCTCGTTGAACCTCGAGCAAACCCAGACGACGGCGATACCCAGCCGATCTTCTTCCTCAGACCAGCGGCGGGCATTCGAACTCATCCTTAGCCTCCTCGAACCGGCGGCGCAACCTTGTCTTCATCAATTCTCAACGGCGGCGACCTCGGATCTCAGTTGACAGCAGCGTGAAGGAAAGGGGCTGTGTGGATTTTTGTCGGCTGAGGAAGCGTGGGTAACGAACTCATTTCTTTGTTTCTTTTAAGAAAAATACTAATCTGCCCTTTGTTATTGAGCATGGTTAACTGGATATATACCCTAGCATATACCTAGGCTATATCATACATACCCATTGATAGTTGATCTATTATTCATCCCGTAGTATTTTTAAAAATACTAATCTGTCCCTACTTCTGAATGTGCTTAACTCTTTCATGTTACGTGATATTTGATATATACTTTAGCATGTGATATTTGATGTATACTTTAGCATGTGATATTTGATATATACCTTAGCATGTACTAAGGCTATATCATATATACCCGCTGATCTATTGCTTGTTCCATTTAAGTTTCTTTAGATTTCAAGTTTGTTCTTTTGCGTTCGATTAATTTTCTTTTAATGTGCTACCCGGGAGAGATGAAGGACTGTTCCTTTCATCTCGAGGGTAAAATTTAATTCGCCACCCTGGGAGAGATGAAGGACTGTTCCTTTCATCTCGAGGGTAAAATTTAATTCGCCACCCCGGGAGAGATGAAGGATTGTTCCTTTCATCTCGAGGGTAAAATTTAATTCGCCACCCTGGGAGAGATGAAGGACTGTTCCTTTCATCTCGAGGGTATTTTAAATTCCAGTCGCTACCCCGGGAGAGATGAAGGACGGTTCCTTTCATCTCGAGGGTAATTTAAAATTCAACTTGTAACCCCGGGAGAGATGAAGGACTGTTCCTTTCATCTCGAGGGTAATTTAAAATTCAACTTGTAACCCCGGGAGAGATGAAGGACTGTTCCTTTCATCTCGAGGGTAATTTAAAATTTAATTTGTAACCCCGGGAGAGATGAAGGATTGTCCCTTTCATCTCGAGGGTAATTTAAAATTTAATTTGTAACCCCGGGAGAGATGAAGGACTGTTTCTATCATCTCGAGGGTATTGAGATCAAGGCGATTAAATGGCGAAATTAACGATATTGTTCACAAAATCAAATCCCTACTTTACCTTGGAGTTAGGGTATGATTAGCTGGGACATCGCATTAATTTTAGTAGTTTACTTTATTTATTTTTTTGGACCTTTTGAAATTATATAAGTAATCAAGATAAAATATTTTGGCTATCGTTTTTTTAAAACGGGATGTTGTAGGGTGCTAGCACCTTCCCTACACTCAACCGACCCCCGAACCTCGTTTTTTTTACTTCGTAGACCGTATTTTTAAGGTGACCAATCACACCCTAAATGATTGGTGGCGACTCCATTTTTTGTGAAAACCCTTGTTTAACAGAAGGTTGTCGGCCGCTCCGCGTCGCAAAAACGTTGCGACACATGGCACACTCAATTTAAGAGATAAGAGCACTGTGTAAAGATAGTGCTTAATGGCTCAAAGTCTCACATATAGGCAGGGTATAATGGCAATAATCTTATGCATTCATAATCAGTAAAGCAATGAGATACTATCTAATTCTTTTGTTTTTAAATAAAAGCCAAATCATGTTGTCTCTCTCATGCATAAAGACTCAACACAAAAATGCATTCATAGCTTACAGGGTAGTCAAACATACAAAAGGAAAACAAAAGTTAAAAAAATAATTTTCAACTTTTCAGATATGGTTTCATAATTCTCCAATCCAGATTATCAATATTCAGAATATCTCATAGGTTATCCTAATCACATGCAATGCATCACAATTCAGCTCAAACGTATTCAGGGCCTTTAACATGCTAGTCCCACCCCCAAATTTCAAAACATGCATTGTCCCCAATGTATAAAATAAAAACAGCATGCATACAACAATAAGAAAAAATAAATAGGGGTAACGAAACTGCCCTGAAATGGAGGCGCTCACTGCTCCTCATCAGATGATGCGTATGGAGGCATCGGAGGAGGGAAGGACTGGTCGGCGCGAGGCTCATACTGATAACGCAAACACTCGTACAGGTGAGTGAATTGTGCCTCAGAACGCCTGTGATGGCGCTGAACTCGCAGCGACAGATGCTGGAGTTGCTCGTCAATAGACTGTGAAGCCCGAGCTGGCTGAGGAGGAACAGGCATAACTGGAACAGGACCCTCCAGATAGAGATCATCCTCATCTTGGCTGCCTGCACCGGCAACCGGATCATCCCGTCCACGCAATCTCATGATAAAATTCTTCTCCATGAGCGCCAGAGGGTGGACCACCTCTTCGCGTCCATCCCATTCTACACCGGCTTTCCTACAAAGCTCTGTAATGAGGGACGAGTGCCCAAGTCCGCCTGTGGTGGACCCTCGTCTAGTGCGTCGCATCGAGCTGTGGATAAGTTTGCCAACATCCACTGAGCGACCTGTGGCAATCGCATATAAGAGGATTGCCCTGTCCTTCGTGACATCGCTCAGACGAGCAATGGGGTGCAGCCTGGCACAAATGAAACTATGCCACACCCTATTTGTGACAGTGAGGTCAGTTGCGCGGAATCGAATGACCTCACCTTGCCTGGTGACCCACTGAGCACCTGGATGACATAGCTCTCTGATTACTTGATATACGTCGAGCTGCTCGCTGACGTATAAACCGTACTCGTCCCGATCGATGTTAGGCAGCGAAAAACATGCGTTTATAGACGCTGCATCAAACGGAACGCGACGACCTCTCACAAATGATTTGGTGTCCGCCTCAGTCATGTTGGCATAAAATTCCCGCACAAGGGATACGACGGCACTCGACGGCTGCTGCACAAATTCTGCCCAACCTCTTTGTATGATGTTTTCAAATAAGCGGTGTTGGTGCACTTCATCTGGAGCCAGGCCCCGTTCAGGGAGAACATTTCTCTCAATTATATTTTTTTTGAAAGTTCTCATACGCAGCAAGACTGACGAACCGATCAGGATCAAATGCAGCCCTTGATGATGATGATGAAGAAGCTCTTGAGCGTTTTGACCCGACCATTTTTTTTTTTTTTTTTTTTCAAGAACACGAAGAACACCTCTCCAACAAAACCCCCAAAAAAAAAAAAAATTTGTTTTTTTTTTTTTTTTTATTGCCCAACACAACCAAAATACCCCCAAACACACTCAACTTAACTCGAAAAAACTTCTACACAACAACCAACGCTTAAAAAGAGATAGAAAGTGTAGAAATTACCCTTGAAGAACCTTGAGTTTGAATTTTGAATCTTCACAAATGGTGGAAATAGACTTCAATCGAGTATGAACGGCCAAAGAACTCAAGATCGGGAGTTAAGGAGTGGAGATTTGAAGAAAAAATGAGAGATTTGTGGGGAAATTTAATGGATTTAAGGTAAAAATCGAGTTGGGAGAAGTTAGGGTTTCAAATGGGAGTGTGAGAGGATGCTCTCGGATCTGGAAATTTAAGTTGCAGGTTTTCATGATAGCGTCGAGACGCTAGGGCAGCGTCTCGATGCTGTCCCCTCGGTAATTGGCTCTGCAGGAATTCGCATAGCGTCGAGACGCTAGGGCAGCGTCGAGACGCTGCCTTCTTGGCTTCTGACGCTGCAGCAGACTTCGGAGCGTCTCGACGCTGTCCTCTCGGCTTCTGACGCTGCAGCAAACTTCAGAGCGTCTCGACGCTAGGGCAGCGTCTCGACGCTGTCCTCTCGGCTTCTGACGCTGCAGCAAACTTCGGAGCGTCTCGACGCTAGGGCAGCGTCTCGACGTTGTCCTCTCGGCTTCTGACGCTGCAGCAGAAGTTCGTAGCGTCGAGACGCTACACCAGGGTCTCGACGCTGTCCTCTTGGGTTTCGTGCCTGCAGTTTTTTTTTTTTTTTTTTTACCTACAAAATAAAACAAAAAATTAGAGGAAAAATAAAACAAACATGAAACAACAATGAAAGAAAATACAAACGAAATTGGGTTGCCTCCCAACAAGCGCTTTAGTTAACGTCTTTAGCTAGACGGGACGATGCATCATTCAGGTTCGTCCAAGTGAAGGCTCTCGAGACGTCGTTCCTCAGTGCCACAGTAATGTTTGACTCTTTGTCCATTGACCTTGAATGAATGTCCATCAGTAGCTTGCAACTCGATGGCTCCATGTGGAAATACTTCCTTAATGGTAAAGGGGCCCGACCACCTAGATTTTAATTTTCCTGGAAACAAACGTAAACGAGAGTTAAAAAGAAGTACTTGTTGTCCAGGTGTAAATGAGCGGTGTTGAATTCTTTGATCATGCCATCGCGCAGTGCGTTCTTTGTAAAGCTTGGCATTCTCATAAGCTTGGCCTCGAAACTCTTCCAATTCATTAAGTTGAAGCAATCGTTCTTCGCCCGCTTCCTGAGAGCCAAAGTTCAACTTCCTGGTGGCCCAGAATGCTTTATGTTCCAATTCCACAGGTAAGTGACATGCCTTCCCAAACACCAATCGATACGGGGATGTACCAATTGGAGTTTTGAAGGCTGTACGGTAAGCCCAAAGAGCTTCATCTAATTTGAGGGCCCAATCCTTCCTGGTGGTGCGAACGGTCTTCTCCAATATCTGTTTTATTTCCCTGTTAGAAACCTCAGCAAGACCGTTAGTTTGGGGATGATAAGCAGTTGAAACCTTATGTTTAACTCCAAATTTGACAAGTAGAGCATTAAACAGTTTATTGCAAAAATGAGACCCCCCATCACTATTAATAGCTCGTGGAGTGCCAAATCTAGTAAATATGTTCTTATGAAGGAACTGTAAGACAATACGAGCATCATTTTTCTTAGTGGCAATTGCCTCTACCCATTTAGACACGTAGTCAACTGCAACTAAAATATAAAGATAACCATGGGAAGAGGGAAAGGGGCCCATAAAATCAATTCCCCAAACATCAAACAACTCGACTTCAAGAATAGGAGTTAAAGGTAATTCATGGTGTCTCGAAATATTACCTGTTCGTTGGCAGCTATCACATGTTTTAACAAAGGTATAACAATCCCTAAACATAGTAGGCCAATAGAAACCAGATTGCAATACCTTGGCAGCAGTACGTGCGGGTCCAAAATGACCACCATAAGGAGATGAATGACAATCATGCATAATCTTAGTTACCTCCTCATGTGGAACACACCGTCTTATTAATTGGTCTGAGCAAACCTTAAAGAGCAACGGATCATCCCACAGGTAGGACTTGACATCATGGAAAAATTTCTTCTTTTGGTGGGACTTCAAATCTGGTGGCAGCACCTTTCCTGCAAGAAAATTAACATAGTCAGCAAACCATGGAATAGTAGATTTTACCTGGTATAGTCTCTCATCAGGAAAGTCCTCTGTGATAGGAAAGGTATCGTGGTGGTTCTCATGCTCAATGCGAGATAAATGATCTGCAACAACATTCTCACATCCTTTCCTATCTCGTATATCAAAATCAAACTCCTGCAAAAGAAGAACCCATCGAATCAAACGTGGTTTAGCATCTTTTTTATCAAATAAATATCGAAGAGTTGCATGGTCAGTATGGACAATGACTTTAGTCCCTAACAGATAGGACCTAAATTTATCAAAAGAAAATACAACAGCAAGCATTTCTTTTTCAGTGGTGGTGTAGTTTTGCTGTGCATTGTCCAAAGTTCTACTAGCATAGTAAATGGCCCTAAACAACTTATCACGACGTTGGCCTAAAACTGCTCCAACAGCAAAATCACTAGCATCACACATAATTTCAAAAGGTTGACTCCAATCAGGTACAACAATTATAGGTGCAGTAGTTAACCTTTCCTTTAACATATTAAATGCTAGCAGTCATTCATCAGAGAATATAAAAGCAGACTCTTTTTCTAAAAGATTGCATAAGGGTTTTACTACTTTAGAAAAGTCTTTAATAAAACGGCGATAAAACCCTGCATGCCCAAGAAAACTTCTAACTCCCTTCACATTTATAGGAGGAGGTAGTTGCTCAATAGCTGAAATCTTTGCTCGATCTACTTCCAAGCCTTTTTCAGAGACTTTATGGCCCAATACTATACCTTCCTTAACCATAAAATGGCACTTTTCCCAATTTAAAACAAGGTTAGTTTCCTCACAACGCTGCAAGACAAGAGAAAGATTAGCTAAACATGAATCAAAAGAAGATCCAAAAACTGAAAAATCATCCATGAAAACCTCTATAATATCCTCCACCATGTCATGAAAGATGGACATCATGCAACGCTGAAAAGTGGCGGGAGCATTGCACAATCCAAATGGCATTCGCCTGAAAGCAAAAGTACCATAGGGACATGTGAACGTAGTCTTCTCTTGATCCTCAGGAGAGATGGCAATCTGATTATAACCTGAATATCCATCAAGAAAACAATAGTAAGGATAACCAGCAAGTCTATCAAGCATTTGATCAATAAAGGGAAGAGGGAAGTGATCCTTTCTAGTGGCTTTGTTCAATTTTCTATAATCTATGCACACTCGCCACCCTGTTACCGTTCTTGTAGAGATGAATTCATTATTCTCATTCTTTACAACTGTCATCCCCCCTTTCTTAGGAACAACCTGCACAGGACTCACCCATGAACTATCAGATATTGCATAAATAATACCTGCATTAAGTAATTTCAATACCTCAGCCTTTACCACCTCTTTCATGGCGGGATTGAGTCTTCTCTGATGCTCAATTGATGGACTAAAAGTATCTTCCATTAAGATTTTATGCATGACAACAGTTGGGCTAATTCCCTTAAGGGTTTAGGGTTTATATCACTAATAGTCCATCCTATAGCAGAACGATGAGCACGTAATATCCTCAATAATTTTTCTTCTTCTACTTTACTTAATATAGCAGATATAATAACAGGAAAAGTAGAAGAATCATCTAAGAAAGCATAGCGAAGATGTGCAGGTAATTGCTTTAATTCAGGCGCAGGAGGTTTTACTGTAGCTATTTCATTCACAGACAATTGAAATATCTTTTCTTTTCGAAACTCTCCTATGGATAAATGATCTAAAACATCAGAATATAAAGCAATTTCTTCATCTAAAATTCCTAAATTTTCAAAAGTCAAATCCAACATGCATTTTTCAAGAGGATCAGCAGGCAACACCAAGTCCCTAAACTCATGCACAGTGTGATCTACTATATCAATCATGTGACAAGTACTAACCTCATTTGGATATTTCATAGTTCTAAAAATATTGAAGATTACTTCTTCATCATTTACCCTCAGAGTTAGCTTTCCTTGCCGTACATCGATCAATGCTCTCCCAGTGGCCAAGAAAGGTCTCCCTAGAATGATAGGGACCTCAGTATCTTCCTCCATATCTAAGACTACAAAATCTGCAGGAAAGAAGAATTTATCAACCTTTACTATCACATCCTCTACAATACCTCTAGGATATGTGACGGAGCGGTCGGCTAACTGCAATGATATTGTAGTGGGTTGCACTTCTCCAAGGCCAAGTTTCCTGAAAACAGATAAAGGCATTAAATTAATACTTGCACCTAAATCACATAAGGCCTTTTGAAAGAAAGAACTACCAATATGACAAAGAATAGTAAAACTCCCTGGATCCTTTAATTTTTGTGGTAACTTCTTCTGAAGTATGGCGCTGCATTCCTCAGTCAAGTTCACAGTCTCATAAGCTTCCAGTCTCCTTTTCTTAGACATAATCTCCTTCATGAACTTCACATAATTTGGCATTTGTTCAAGTGCATCTGCAAAAGGAATGTTAATGTGAAGTTTCTTGAAAATATCTAAAAACTTAGAAAATTGAGAATCAATTTTTTTCTTTTGAAAACGTTGAGGATAAGGAATAGAATTAGGAATAGTAGGAAGAGTAGAACTAGAAGGCCTGTTAATTATTGGAATGTGTATGGCCTCCTCTGGAGCTTCCTCAATGATTTCCTCATCCTCAACTGTGACTGGTGCTGTATTCTTTTCTTTCACTGTTTCAGCTAACTGCTTTCCACTTCTCAAGGCTACTGCCTTGCATGATTCTCTTGGATTCACCTCAGTGTCACTTGGAAACTTCCCCTTTTGCATTGTATGCAAAGAAGATGCTATTTGACTCAGTTGAACTTCTATGTTCTTGATAGCAGATCCATGGGTGAGCGCTGTCTGCTCAAGCTTGATCGTTCTATTATTAGACTCAACAAACATAGATTTTGTCTCAGAAAGAAAAGCTCCCAACATATCTTCAATAGATTTTTTCTTTTCTTCCTGTGGTGGAGATGCAAATCCTGGAGGATTTAATACATTCTTGTTGTTGGCATATGAGAAATTCTCATGATTCCTCAATCCAGGATGATAGTGAGTAGGGAGTGAATTTTGCATCTGATTTCCCCTATAGCCAAAGTTCCTATTGTTGACATATTGAGCTTGCTCAACATTTGGCTCCTCATAATGTGGTGCAGCAATGGCAGCTGCTATGGATTCCATGGACTGAGGTGCACTTGGCCCTGTAAGTCTAGTCAAAGCATGTGTTAATGTAGCCATTTGAGATTTTAGAGCACTAACCTCATCCACCTCATATAAGCCGGCAACTATCTTATGAGAAGATCGTTCAGTGGGCCATTGGTAATTGTTGGATGCCATATCTTCCAATAAAGTGAGTGCACTTTCAACAGTTCTTGAAAATAAAGTGCCACCAGCTGCAGCATCCAGAATGGTCTTTGTGTTACCATTCAACCCATTATAAAATAACTGAATCTGTAGTGGTCCATCATAACCATGTTGTGGGCACTTTTGCAGAAGATTCTTGTAACGGTCTCAGGTCTCATAAAGCTGCTCATAATCATGTTGTCTGAATGTCCCAATTTCAGTCCTCAGCTGGATTGTCTTAGCAATTGGGAAGAATTTGATCAAGAACACCTGAACCAACTGATCCCATGAAGTAATGCTCCCTGGTGTCAAAGAATCTAGTCAATCCTTCGCTTTATCCTGTAAAGAAAAAGGAAATAAACGTAAGCGTATAGCCTCAGGAGTAACACCATTAATCTTAACTGTACTGCAAAGTTCAAGAAAATATTTAAGATGAGAATTTGGGTCTTCAGAAGGAAATCCTTTAAAAGATCTATTTTGAGCCATCTGAATAAGTCCTGTTTTGAGTTCAAAATTGTTGGCATTGATGGGTGCGTAGGCAATTCCTGAATGTTCAGTAGGAAAGACAGGTTGGAAGTAGTCTCTAATGGGTCTTTGATCCTGCTGCACAGCCTGATGCACAGGTGCATTCAACTGTATTTGTTGCTCAATTGGCAACTGGTTCATCGGTTGATTTTGAAGATTCATGACTTCAGTTCCGTCCTTTTTCACCCTTCGATTCTTTTTGCAAGTCTTTTCAATTTCAGGATCAAAAGGAACTAAAGCTGTCTCTTTATCCTTTCGCATGCACAACCAATGATTCCTGAAAAACAAAAAAAAAACACAAATCAATAAATTACTAAAAATAAACTCTAAATTAAAACCAAACAGGTTCTCCACGGTATTAAGTGAAACTAAATATTTGCCAGTCCCCGGCAACGGCGCCAAAAACTTGTTGCGCACTTTTAATGCAGTGCAAAACCGCAAGTGTACGGGTCAAGTAATAAAGTGTAAATGAATACGAATATCGTTCTCAGGACTGGCTTTCTAGTTCACTTAAGTACCCCAAATAATAGTGTTTAATTTTATCTAGAGAAATAAGATGGAAAGTGGGTTGTGACAACAATTTCAAAAACAAATAATAAAGTAAAGTAACGAGTTAAACAATTCACGAGAAAAGTATCTTAGGGATGTGATTTCACCAATTAGATTGACGCTTCAATCAATCAAATACCTAGATTATTCATGCAAATTTCCATAAGTCTAGAAGGACACAAATAACAATTGCCTCTTCCGAGCGCAATTGGTCTCATGCAATGTAATAAAACTAATTTTTCAATCTAGTTTTTAAAGACATGCAAGGCATTAAGAACTCTTCGTTAAAACAACTTCTAAGATAGCCTAATCATTCTCATGTTAGAACTATTCTTAGTCATGCAATTAAGATCTAGTCTACATCATTCTCTTCCAAGCATAATTTAAACCATGACGACATACAACCTTTGGCCAAAAGATTATAAGCATTAAGAAAGTAAAAGCATGAATGGATATTAAACAATCAATCTAAGCATTCAATTAATTAAAACATCAAAACTAAAAAGCTACATCAATCCCCAAGATAATAAGTTTAGCTACTCATGTTCAAAACTACAAACATATCGAATAATAAATAATTCATCCACAATGTTCTAAGAAGAAGGAAAGATAAACTCAATATCGTGCCGTTCTCCGTTCCCGGCTTGTGATCTGCAATCTCTTGCTTCCGAATCTCTTCCTCAGCTTCAATCCTCGTTCCTCTTCTCACCAAAGTGTCAAAATCTCGAAACTAGGGCTTTTTCTCTCTAAAATCCGATCCCCAAGTCGGCTGGAAAAAGACTTATTTATAGCATAAAATCGTGACAGCGTCGAGACGCCTAGGGGCAGCGTCTCGACGCTGTCCCGAAAAGATATTCTTCCTTAATTGGCACGCCAGCGTCGAGACGCTAGCCACAGCGTCTCGACGCTACGGACAGAAATAACGCTGGAAGACTATCCGTAGCGTCGCGACGCTACGGGTAGCGTCTCGACGCTACTGCTGCGGGATTCTTGGCTTGAGCTTTTTCTTCAAATCACCCAATTTGATCATTTCTCTTCTTAATCCTCACTAATGCTCCATTTAGCTCCATTTAGCTCAATTCCTATAATATAAAAGATAATCAACATTAAAGTGCTCATTTACACGATAAACTAGCGGTAAAAAGGCTATAAAGATAGCACACTTTGTGAGCCATCAATTAGAAGAATCCAAAAAAAACTATGAATGCTTCAATTCTATAAAAACTTTGGGTCTGACTCGCACTCTATCCATCATTCGCTCTCGCACACTCGTTTTTGCTCACGCTCTTCCAACTCCAAAATCTTCTTCCTTTGTTGTGGTATCACATATTTTCTACGATCACATATGCCTTCATCGTACCATTCAAAAATATTACAGGAGTTTCCCCTATAATGAAACCCACAAATCTACGAACCATAATTATAAAATTTTAGTAAGAAAAACTTTGAAAAGAATCATCTATACGACTCCCCCAATATTTTGCAAATTCGAAAAAATCTCCTAGATGGATTTTCATTCGTCGACGAGGTTACTAATGTTGGTCTTTATCCACAATAGCACAATCGACTTCTTCTTGATGATATACACGTTGTCTTGCTGTTATTTCTCGATTTTTTTTTTTTATATCACGTACAAGCATCTTCTCTCTTCATATTATAAAACATTCAATATCCACAAATTTTGTTGCTTTCTCGGGAACGTAGGTGCGCCCTAATTTTTCCCTAATACCCTTCTCCTTCTATTGCCAAACCAAATCTTCATGCCCTAGTATTCATCTCCTTCTACTGCCGCCCAATTTTTCTCTATTCTCGACCAATTTTGCCCCATTTTGTTATGTTTCCTCTTTTAAATCAATAAACCTTGGGTTTCAAGATTTTTTTACAACTCAGACATCCACATTTTCCTTTCTCCATGTCATACAGTAGTATCTGTTAGCATTATGTTTAACGGTCCATGTCAACTTTCCGTTTGGTCCGCTAACGGTGAGGGAAATTTTGAACTTTTTGAAAGGTCAAGGGTATTTTTGAAACGAAACTCACAGTTTAAGAGTATTTTTATAATTTAACATTTTGTTATCTACCTTTCACAAGTATTTTCAAAATTATCCAAGCCAAGTTTTGTAAACTAAAAAAAAAAACTTGTTTTTTATTTTTAAAATTTGGCTAAGAATTCAAATATTTCATGGAAAAAGATAAAAAAAAACAAACATAATTTTAAAAAACTAACAACAAAAAATTAAATGAATATCAAACAAGGCCTAATACACTATTTTTTTTTTTTTTTTTTGAATCGTGGTCTATAGTTGAATTTTAGACAACAATCTTTAAAATCCCTAGTCTAAAAGTAATCTTATGCAATTGGACTATAGACCATAGTTTCTTTTTAACCGTGGCTTATCATTTCATGTTAGATGACGTTTTTTTTCTAACCCTAGTCTAAATTAAGTAGACCTACAATTGGACTATAAAACATAGTTGTTTTTAAACTTTGGTGTAAAATTTAATTTTAGACCACAATTTTTTAAAATTGTGGTGTAAAGCTAGATTTTAGACCATAGTTTTTTTTTTTTTTTTTTTAACCGTGGTGCAAAAGCTAAATTTTAGACAATGGTTTTTTTAAATCGTATGCAAAACTAAATTGTAAGCCATAGTTTTTTAAAATCGTTGTGTAAAACTAAATTTTAGACCATAAATTTTTTAGACCGTTGTGTTATGTTAGATCTTAGACCACAAACTTTAGTCTATACACGTGAGTGTTAATTAAAAAAATGTATGGTCTATAAATGCACACATCTCCGATCTAATGTCGAAAATCAACTGTAGTCTATAAATACACACATCTTCGATCTAATGTCGAAAATCAAGTGTGATTTATACTCAAAATTGTAGTAGTATACATTACTTTAAATAGAAAGTTCAATTCATTTGTGTAGCTATTAACTTACTTCTTTCTATCATTTATCACTGTCACATCGTGCTAAATCATCTCGATCATATAATGATGTATTTACTTTAACAAAAAAATTAGATACAACCATCAAAATTGAGAAAAATAAAATTGAAAATTGGCTTTACTTTAAAAAAAATATATATATATATATATAAATTTTCCATAATTGTATTGGATGAACGTCTGTTTATGGTCCCCAAGTGAGTTGATCTGGAAATTGGGTGAAAATCCAGTCTAGTAAGTCGCGATTTGATGTCCAACAGACAACTTGTGGATCGTAGAGTCGCTATCCAAATTCTGCAATTTGCAATCACCATAAAAACATCCATCACTGCCACAGATATTACAATTTTATATTATAATCATAAAATAACAAAATTAACACTCTTCCAAATAAATGACACATGTCAGTTTTTGGCACTCAAAAGTAAACACATCTTTAAATATTCTCTTCAACTTCGACCATTGTGCCTCTTTCTCCTTTCATCTCTCCTTTCAATTTTCAATTCTCATCAATCCATATGTTAGCTTCTTATATAGGCAAAATTGACGTGATTTATTAACGTTGTATTAACTACGTCTACGAACAAAAATGAGAGAGAATATTTATTACGAATATGAGAGATTGCAAAATACAGACTATCATAAAGTTTAATCTTAAAACAAATTGGTGATAAAAGGAGTAGCTCAATATATGTTATATTGTGAGTGAGGTCCTTTCATCTTTTCGATGTGGTCAATACAGGCTAAGAAGCAAAAGTCATTAAAAAATTTATATATGACACCTTCCAGAAGACCTAATACATAATGAACCAAAACTCAATATTAAACTAATATATTCAAGACATTCCGACCTAGACTTAGTTTGAAATTGATGTCATGGTAAAAATAAAAAAAATAATTAATTATAATATAAAATAAATCCGTATTTAGAAATTTTTAATTCTACATAGTAAAAAAATATGTTACAAAAGTTTGATAAACTAATATCAAAGTTCTTTTAAGCAAATTTTTTATATTAATAATGTATTTTAAATAAATTATTACATAAATATGAAGTAATTTTCAAAGTATTTAAAAAAATAGAGTACATAAATCGTGTACCATGGACACGAGTTTGCACTGGACACACAAGGGGTAACTCGTACAACATGGACACGATTTCTATGTAAATCGCGTACCATGGATATGAATTATAACCACCTCATGGTAAGCGAGTTATTTACAAAACTCGTATACATGGTACACGAGTTCTATCTAACGTGGCAGCATGTGCCATAAGCGTCCAGCTAGCAGTTGACACGTCATAAAAATTATGTCCATGGTACATGAGTTACGCCATAAATCGTGTATCATGAACATGAGTTAATCCCTACATCGTGTACCATCGACACAATTTAGGAAACTCGTGTCGATGGTACACGATTTAGGTACCCTAATTTTGTGTTTGAAAACTAATAATTTATTTAAAGTATATTAATATTGAAGCGACATACAGATCAGATAAGTGAGTATATTAGGCAAAGCAGAAATTAACAACGCAACAAAGTACCCAAATAGTTATTTTTCATATTTTTCAAAAATTAAAATATATATTTTTGAAGGTTTAATGCTTGTTTGATAACTATTTGATTTTCAGTCTTTTTTTTTTTTTTAATTATTCTTGTTTTCTCACAATTTCTTAACATGTTTTTCATAAAAACATTTGAACTTTTAGTCAAATTCTAAAAATCAAAATAAGTTTTTTAAAACTAACTTTTTTTTTTTTTTTAATTTTTAAAATTTATTTGAATTTTGAAAACATACCTAAAAAATAAGATTACAATAAAGAAAGTCATAGGTGGAGAAGTAGTGTTTACAAGTTTAACTTTCAAAAATAAGAAATAAAAAGTTACAGACTCCTTTTTTTTTATAACCATTAATTTGTTTTTAATTTTCTAGTTTTGAAATTTATGCTTGTTTTTTTTTTTTTTATTTCTTTACTATAATTAAGCTTCACTTTTCTTAGAGAAACATTTGAATTCTTAATCAAATTTAAAAAAAATAAAAATTAATTTTTTGATAGCTAAATTTTTTAAACATCGGATAGAGTAGATAACAAAACAAAGAAATTTATAAGGTAAAAATAGTGTTGATAGACTTAATTTTCAAAAATCAAAAATTAAAAATCAAATGTTTATGGACTTCAATATTTAACAAATGAGACCTTAACAACCAAAATAGAAAAAGTAAAAATTTAAGGATGATATTACAATACATTTGGGATTGGTAGATTTGTTGTACTACTTAAGCTTAAAAAATAAAAGAACTAGAATTGGTTCATGTTTAGACTTTGATTGTTTAGAAAGATTTAAGAGGGTGAGGAAGGGACATGGTTGTTGCTTGCATTTAAACCCCTTTCTTTCTTTTATTATTATTATTATTATTATTTTTTTTATAAAGACCCCTTTCTTTCTTTATTTTAGAGATTCATAATTATGGTATTAATTTTTTTTTTTCTTTTTTTTGAGTATATAATTATGGTATTAATTAATATCATATTCCACAAAAGAATCATAAACCATATGATGCAGTTGTTACAAATAAAATAAAAAAATTGACGCATAAATCTTAACATTAAAATCATAAAAGTGTCCAAGCCAGCATTGACATGTGTATGTATGGATGACCAAGAGGTCTGTGATTTGAATTTCTCCACCAATGTACTAAAAAAAAATCATAAAAATTATTCCTATTTTGAAAGTTTTTTTCTTCTTCAAGATATTTAATTTTTTTTTAGTTAAAGACACAATCTTATGTCAATTTAATTATATTCGGTTTGACTTAAATAGTTCTAATTACTGGTTAACATTTCAAATCAAATACTTACAATAATGTTAATAATAATAATAATAATAATGATAATAATGTTATATTATTTTTAAACAGCATGCTTTAATTACTGAAGGGGCACGCGATGTTGGCACGTGAGATAAAAGAAAGTAAAAAAGAGAGGGAAAATCAAAGAGATGTTACTTTCGCTATCAATGATGTGAAGATGGGCCTTTCAAACGTGTGAGATGGAGAGTGGGATTCACGTGAGGAAAACACTCAACTCAACACACACAAATATATATAACATATATAATTATTATTATTATTTTTTTTAGTAACATATATAATTATATATCAAGTAAATTTAAAAAAAAAAAAAATATAGATATATATATTTGAGAATTTTCATTTTTCTTTCTTAAAATAATTGTAGATTTGAAATTTTATGAAAGTATCATTATTGTCCATGAAACTTACATCATTCGTGTTGTTAACGTTTTAAAATTTATACTTCCAATTAATTTTTGGGGTGTATCAGTCAAAACTTAACCAAACTAAAATTGTATCAATTAAAATAAATTAATTAAAGATTCTATTTTAAAACTATGAATACATCATTTTAACATGGTATAAGACTTCTTTTAAAAACAAAATTACCTAATATTGACGAGAAATATTGAAATCAAATGAATATAATAACGTGTTTTTATTAATATAAATATGAGTCATGTATTCTTCTATTTTCTCTATTTATATAAAAAAAAAAAAAAAAATTACAATATAATTTTTTCTGGAAACTATAGTAGAATTTTGGAAGAATAATAATTTTATTTAAGTAATTTTGAGTTGATTTTAAATTGTCAAGTAAAAAATTTATATATCACTACCAGATGATCTGAATTAATTCACTTATAAAAGTATCAAGTTTAAATGGACGGCCAAACCGAGCATAGCTCAATTGGCATAAGGTTGTGCCTGTGACTATGAGATCATGGGTTCAATCCTCGCTTTAATTAAAATACCGTTGCTTTTCCGACGATAATAAACGTTGGTAAAAAGGGATAAACGCGTCGGTAAAGATTAGATTCGGCGACGTGGACTACCTCCGTCGGCGAATAAGCGTTTTACCGACGCCATAGTATGACGTCGGCATTAGTATATTTGCCGACGTGGAACATTCACGTTGGCAAATATACTAATGCCGACGTGTCAATAGAACGTCGGCAAAAAACTAATGCCGACGTGTTTACTAGGCGTCGGCAAAAATATACTAATGCCGACGTAATTATTAGGCGTCGGCAAATATACTAATGCCCATGTGCTTATTTATGGCGTCGCCATTTTTCTTTCGGATTAAAAAAGAATTCCCAAATAAATCTTTTTTTGGGTATTATTATTACCAATTTTCGTAAAAACAATTTCCCTGTCAATTTCATTATAATCTATAAAACAAAAAAAAACATATTCATTGCGCAGGTGAATATATTCATTCACGAAATTTAAAAAATTAAATTTGTTCCTACAAATATTTTAGTATGGTTACAAAAACATGAAAGCTTTTCAAATTCAAAGTAAGAAATGGTTACAAAACAACCCTAAACATGGAACATAAACCTTTTCAAATCTCGTCATCACGATCTTCTCGCGGTCGTTCATCGATCCTGAAACACCTAATTTTGAAAAGAAAACTTATAAGTACTTAAACTATATACATATTTATCACTTATTCACACAAAATCAAAGTAAGAAATTTACTTAACTAATCCAAAATTTACATATTTATCACTTCAACCTAATATATCACATATACCTCATGACCTTCATATATATACAAACTTTTACCTAAATTTACTCAACTAACCCAAACTTTACAAAATCTCATAAAGTGCAAAAACAAATCACTCAATCCAATAGAACTAAACTAGTCAATCCAATCATGCATATATACTTTTAAATTCCGAACTATTCATCCATATGAAATGTATATTCAACATAATATATAAAATCCCTCGTGGCATCCATACATATTCATTTTTAACACAAATAACACTTCATATACAAACTTTTACACAAATAACACTTCAGCTCACGAGCTCGTACATCGTTATTGCGTGGAGGCTTGTGGTCGAATCGGGAGGATTCTACGTCTTTTGGTGCTCACTAGACAAGACATTGTTTTCCAAAAAAAGATAAAATATTTACTTCACTATCAACTTGAACATAACCCAACTGATTAAAACATATATGTTGGACCAAGAGCTTCGAGTTAAAATTCATCCATTCCCACGTATCGTTAAACTAATAATAAAAAAAACAATCACAATTCACCCTACCCAATTGAAAATTTAGATAAAGTCGGATTGAATTTTTATTTTTTAGTTCAAGGTAAATATGATTAGAGATCAAAGTTTTAAAATTATATCATCCATAGACACAGAATGACATTTTAAATTTAAAGTAATTATTAATATAACATTTCTTTAAAATACAAAATATTAAATAATGTAAATATTTAAATTAGAGTACAAAAGAGAGGTTAGGAGAAAGCCTTTGAATTAAGCCCTATAGTACAAGAATCAAAATTACAAAACAACTTTGAATTGGAGTACCATGATGATAATCTCATCCCATAACTGATGTAAGGACTTTGATTTATCACTTGCCATTTCGTTTCAACCAAATTTATGACTACCAAAATGTTGCACCACATAATATATTTGATATTTACTTGGAGCATAGCAAAATTTTAAAAAATAAAAATCCTCAAGTTTGACCGGCATAATAAATAACATATAAGGATCAAATAAAAGAGCGGACCAAAGACTTTTAGCATAGGGCCAATGAAGAAAATATGATCCATAATTTATGTATTTTCTATTCAAAGCACACCAATTTGATGAGGGATGAAATCTTAAACCCTAATAATGCAAATATAGGTATACAAACAGAACACTAAAAAAAAGTGATACGTTTAATTTTGTAATTTTATTGAAGGGCTATTTTATGATATTGAATCTTTATTGTACTATATAAATGAATTATGGAGAAAAGTAAAAGAGAAATTGAGCTGGTTGAAATGTCACATATCAATCCGGTTTGCAGTTGGAAACTAAAGTAGTTTTGATCTTCTTCTTGATTTGGGTTTGGTAGCACAACTTCATATATATATATATATACTTCATTTTCCCCTTCTTCCACTTTTAATATCTTTTCTTTATTTTTAAGAAACCTCATTTTTCTTTTTCTAGTTAACTTATTTCCTTTTTATATATAAATATATATAAATAAATTTTAATAATAGATAATTGTAATACACATCGGGTAAGTTTTTCTTTTCTTCTTCTAATCATATCTACACTTCAAATACCCTAATATTCGTCGACTCATATGTGGTCTAAATTAGAATTCTTATTAATTATTGTTTAGTAATATCTACAATTCAATTCCATTTTACTAAACATTTTTCTTATAATTATTCTTGTCTTGCCACTAGAAAATGATTCAAGTACGATTCAATTCAAAATCCAATAGCAACTTAATTTGTAAACTAAGTTTAAAAAAAAGTTTCAATTGAATGCAGTACAATATATTCTAATTTTAAAAAGTTCGAATTGAATCACTAAATTTTGAAATATTCTACATGCACTCTCTCAGGTATACGTTATACTTTAATTAATACAGGGGATTGAACTCATGATCTCTTAATCAATTACACAACTTTATGTCAATTGAGCTATGCTCGGTTGATGCATATATATATAAAATGTTAAGAAAAAAGAGTTGGAAAATTAGGGTGTAGGGGGAGGGTAAAATGGTGATGGGGAAAGTTAGAGAATGCAAAACAATAAAACGGTTACGTGTGGCTTTCACACCATATATGTCACAAAGGGCGACCTAACTAAGCATTTCCAGCCCAACCTGTGGCACGTGCGAAAAAATTCCCCTCCCAACGTTAATTAATTTTCATCGCTACAATCCCTTTTTGAGTTTTGTCTCTCTTCGCGGTTGCTAATTATTCCCCGTGAAAATACGAATTTAGCCTCCGTCCAAAGAAGTAGATTTAATGATTGGCGAGGGCAATCTCGAGATTCCATGAGTGGGATCATTGAGGTGACTTTGTACTATCCTTATCTTTTATAAATTATTCCTTCGTGTTTTGTCCAAAGGATTTCGGCAAAAAAAAAATGTTGTTTTAATATAAACATATTTGATCATTTAACCTCATTTAGTGAGGTGTCTCGTTGGTTTAATAAATTGCAAAGGACGAAAAGTTTGGAGGGCATTTTGGTTAATATATGACAGTGTTTTAAATTTAATTAAAATTGGTGTGTCCAATGGGAGATAAAATTTAGAATTTAGAAATGAAGAAGAAAGAAAGAGGATTAAAATGTTTGGCAATTTTCTTTCTGATTTGTTTGTGTCTTGGAAGGTCTCCATTTGATTTGATTTTATATATATTATACAGATATAGAAGTTGAAGGTGCAGCTCTCCTTTTCCAGATGATGTGGGAAGTTCTTTGGTTTCTTCTAATTTGATGCCCCTCAGCTGTATGAGGTTGGGATAATGAGTAGGAATTAAGGTGTGGGTTTTTTTGCAGTGGATTGAGCAGATGAAGATGATGGTATGGGAATTATAGCGCGACTGCGGCGTCGAGCTCTTGTATTATTTCACCCATCCGTTGCAAGCAGTTTAAGAGTAATTGTGATTCTATGTCACAACAAGATTACCACCAGGCAGCGGCGGCGGCGGGCTTCTCCACTGCCCACCAAGACTCTCAACATCAACACTACCACCACAAGGAGAAGCTCCGTCTCCAAGGCTTCGACCCACCACCAACTCCGCCCTCCTTCCTCGGAATTGACCACCACCACCACCACGTCTACGACTCCGCCGGAATTTTGTCCGAAATGTTCAATTTTCCTCCTCAGCCACCGCCACCGCAAACCGACGACTGGTACGGTAACCAGCAAGCGATGAACGCCACGGAGTCGGCGGTGGCCATGCAGCTGTTTCTGATGAACCCAAACCCCCGGTCGCCGTCTCCTCCTCCATGGGGGGTGGTTCCGGAGCAGCAAGATTCAAGCCGTCTTTCGTTGTCATTATCATCTTCCTTAGAAGCTGCAAAAGCTGAGGAATTGAGAATGGGTGACACCGGCAGCGGCTTACTTTACCAACATGTCCACCTTGGAATTGCCTCCTCTAATTCTTCATTCTTCAGAAACTCAAAGTACGTCAAACCTGCACAACAGTTATTGGAGGAGTTTTGTAGCGTTGGAAGAGGTGAGTTTAAGAAAATTAATGATAATTATAAATCAAATCTTCCCTCCAACTCCAACTCAAAGGATCACCAAGCTTTGTCAGCACCTCATAGGATTGAGCATCAAAGGAGGAAGCTCAAATTGTTATCTATGCTTGATGAGGCATGTAATCTTCTTCTTCTTCTTCTTCTTCTTCTTCTTCTTTTCCATTCATTCCGCCGCTTTTATTTACATACCGATTCTTATGTTACACTGTTTTATAGGGCCACACTACCAATTTCTTTCTTTTTATAAAAACAATTGCTTTCAATTCAACAAAATCCATTTATTAATATATATACATATATTATTGTTGGTTATAAGTTTACCTTAGCTTCTTAATTTCTTGTGTTTCGGGAGGATGGATCAACGACTATTTCTTCTCTTCATAATTTTGGTTTATTTACACAAAAACGCTATGAAAGTAGTCAAAAGGGGGGGAATGATATGTTAAACAATAGTAGTAGTAGTAAATGCTTTAATTTTTGTTTGGGAATGTGTAGGTGGATAGAAGATACAACCATTACTGCGAGCAGATGCAAATGGTGGTGAATTCATTCGACGTGGTGATGGGGTTCGGGTCGGCCGTGCCATACACGGCGTTGGCGCAAAAGGCAATGTCCAGGCATTTTCGATGTCTAAAGGACGCCATATCAGCGCAGCTGAAGCACAGCTGCGAGATGTTGGGGGAGAAAGATGGAGGAGCAGCCGGAAGAGGCACAGGAATAACAAAGGGCGAGACTCCGAGGCTTAAGCTCTTGGAGCAAAGCCTCAGGCAGCAACGAGCCTTCCACCAAATGGGCATCATGGAACAAGAAGCTTGGCGTCCCCAACGCGGTTTGCCCGAACGCTCTGTCAACATCTTGCGTGCCTGGCTCTTCGAGCATTTCCTTCACCCGTGCGTATCTTTCTTCCCTCCCTCTTTAACCTATCACCTTAACTTTTTCAATAATTTCCTCCTCATCCTAGTATCAACATAAGATTATAAATTATCCTTCTTCCCTCCTGTGCTAACTTAATTTCAAGTCCTAAATACGAATTAATATTAAATTTCACCTTAACACTTAAGTTGAGACCCAACAAGTCCTATATTATATTTGAAATTTTGTAAACTCATTCAAGAATATCAATAAAACATTAAATTTAACTCAAGCTTTAGATTTTATAACAATCTTAGACTAAACCCTATATCTATATGTAGGGAATTATTATGAGTCCAAGAGAGAGAGAGGATCATAATTAATTAGTCAACTTAAGGGGAAATGAATGTAAGTGATTAGCAGAAAGTTTGAAAAAGAGAAGAAAAAAAACAGTGATACACTGTCCTAGGATGTCAAAATGGTCAGCCAAAAGCTGTCGGAAAAAGCTAGGTAGCTAGTGAGTGAGTAGTGAGTGAGCTCCATTAAAAACTCTCCCTATAGCCAAGATGATGAAATGATAATGATGATAATAATAATGATAGAGTCATAGCTGTGAGTTGTTCCTAACTGCAACAAATTCTACTTTGAGAGCCAAGTTAGATAAATATATAGAATCAATAATTGGGCTAGCTACTTCAAATCATATCCATATATTTTTCTTTCCACATCTAATACACAACCCATCTGACTTAGATTTTGACACACCAAAACAAACTTAAAGGTAAAACACCCTAAAATTGCTACATTATATATTTTGTGTCTGTTTTGCTCTTCATAAGTTTTAAAGGACTGATGTTTTTGTGTTTGTTTTTCTCAGGTACCCTAGTGATGCTGATAAGCATTTGTTGGCTAGGCAGACTGGTTTATCAAGAAATCAGGTCATCTCTCTCTCTCTCTCTCTAGACCTTGGATTCTTTCTTCACGTACCACAAAGACAAAAATTCTGAAAATGTGTTGAAAAATAATAAATGTCCAGCACCAAGTACACTAGTTAGAGACACACATGCATCATCTCTATCTTTTCTTTTTCTTTTTTTCTCTCTCCAAAATTTTCAGACAATCCAACCACACGATAGGAAAGCATGATGACACTGAATAAATTCGTAGTAAGTAAGACAAAACAGTGACAATAACATTAATAATAATAGTAACAAAACAAAGGAACATTTTACTGTTAAAACAAGCTTCTATTTCACTGTTAACATAACCATCTCTACTAGGTTTCTTCCCCATGTTGGGTCCTATTATAATTTATAACAAGCTTCTATTTCACTGTTAACATAACGTCCTTCATTTTTTGGCCCAACTCAAACTTTAAACAATATAGAATATGGTTTGTATATTTGGGAATACAAAACTTAAGAATAAATTATGAATTGTTATGGTGAGGAGTTGTAGAAAATTTTAAGTACAAATTGGAAAGTAAAAGCAAAAGTAGTTTATATGCAAACAAGGCAAACTTTTAAACAATAAAAACTAAAAGAGAAGTCAGTTAGCAAAGGAGATGAAAGCTGTATGATATTGTACAAATAAAAAAAATAAAAATAAAGAAAAGTTAATAAAAGGGTATTGGGTGTGTATTTGTATTGAATTGAGTGGGGTTAGAGAAGTCCAGTGTGTTGGTTCATTAATGGAGTCTCTCAGCTACAGTGAGTTATGAGCCTTACTTGTAAAATGGTAAATAAATTCAAAAACTCTCTTTAAAAAGTTATTTTGTTCATTGTCAGACTGTCCATTGTCATCGACATACAGCAGCAGCAGCAGCAGCTGTGTTGCTTTGCTTTGCTTTGCTTCTCCTGCTGCTCCTCCTCTTAGCCTCTTCTGCCATTATTATGTTCTAAAAGGTGGCTGATTAAGACCCCAAATTTTCCACTTTTACCACTCCCTCTAAACTTTACAATCTCTCTCTTTTTCTACAACTTCAACAAAATATGTTTATCACACTACTACTCTAAATACACATCCCTACCTAGCCTTCAATTAACATATTATAACTTAATTAATGTTTAAAAATATATTTTAGAGTGATTTTTAAGTTATTGATTATAGTAACTATGTTAAAATTACTTACACATATGTACGTCCTTAGTATATCTGCAGCTTGAATTTAATACCTAGAGTTTTCTTAAACCAAAATTTGATTTATATTGATTTGATATCATGGTGTTGCATCTCAAAATCAACTGACAATGAGAGGAGTAATTAACTTATCTTATATTGTGAGTGAGGTTCATTATTCATCTTTTCAATTTGTGATCATTAATAGCTATTACTTTAATTTTGGAAAAATGATACTTCATTCTAGATAAAAGTCTTTCAATTGAGTATAATGGTCGATAAACTATAGTAATAAAAATAATTAGATTTAGAGTTCTGGAGACAACATTGATGATGATGTCTCCTCCTAAAACTGAGAGATAGACTTTGAAGAATGGTTGAAGATTACTACTACTTTAATTAGTTTTTGTTAAATCTCACAGATATAATGACTCTTAGTTTTGTTAGGTGATCCGTCTTCTTTCGAGAGGAGTTGATGACCTATCTATATCATGTTCAAAGAAAAGTTGAGACGTTTTAGTGATTTTAGGGACATTTTGCAAGATTTATATAAAAATATTAAAATTGAAATGTTTTAAGATTATAGAAGACACAATTGTAGGACTAAAATGGAAACTTAACCCAAATTTTAGATTGAAAATGTTTGTTGTGTTTATTTTGACTTGTTTTTGAAGTAGAGTGGGAATCAAAATAGGGTTGTAGTTGTAGGTAGAGTGTGAATTTTGGGATGATGTGCATTGAATTGGGTTTTAATTTATTTCTTGTAATTTGGTATTGATAGTGAAATGAATGAATGTTTAACAAAAAAAAAAAAAATGTTGATATATTTGCAGGTATCAAACTGGTTCATTAATGCCAGGGTTCGGTTGTGGAAACCCATGGTGGAAGAGATGTACCAACAAGAAGCCAAAGAAGAAGATGACGATGATAATTCCGATGAGGACAGATCAGACCAAATTACCACTAATCACATTATTTCACAAACTCCACCGCCGGCTTCCTCCGCACCCAAAAGACCCACTCATACCACCGAAAACGACCCTTCTTCAGCCTTCTCGCAGAACCCGAAGCATCAACAATATTCCTCCTCCTCCTCCTCTGCCGCCGCCGCAACCCAGCACTGCTTTCCGGCCACCCACTATGACTCAGAACTGCAGGACACGTGTCGGCGTGTCGGCGTTCTCACTGCACCTGACCATCAATTCGGGACCACAACCGCCTCTGCCACGTCTGACATCTCCGGGCCCACCACGCTCATAAGGTTCGGGACCACCGCCGGTGACGTGTCGCTCACACTAGGTTTACGCCACGCCGGAAATATCCCCGATAACAATCCTTCTTTTTCCCTCAGATCCGAGTTTGGAGGCTGTTAGATTTCTATATTTCATCCTCATCATATATATATATAATTTAATATAGACATAGTTTAAACACCAGTTTTTTTCTTTTTCTTTTTTCTTTCCTTTCTTTTCTCTTATATATATATTTAAGAAGATGAAAAAAAAACAAGTGAAAATAATCATTTTTAATTTTCCGAGCTTTATTTTTTTTTTTGTAATTTCCCCTCAGCCATTTTATTAAGGAATTTTACATGGTGGCATATATTAATTAAATATATGTTCATATATTTAACTCTCTCTCGTTTCGATTGTTGTGTTTTTTTGTTTATATTAGATAGATTATTTGTACTTATCTATTATCATCTATAGTGTCATATATATATATATATATATATATATATATAATTTTTTTTTTTTTGAAGAGATATATATATATATTTTAAATGATACCTCATAAATAAGTATTATGTGAGAAATCATACAAGAAATTGAATGAATAATTATAGAAAAAATTAGATTTAGAATTTCAAGAGGCAACAATTGGTATGATTTCGCCCGAGCATAGCACAATTGACGTAAGATTGTTCCATTGACTAGGAAATCATGGGTTCAATCTCCGCATTTGTCATATATATTCTATCCCAAAAAAAAACAACATTCTATCCCAAAAAAAAACAACTATAGTGTTATATATTAAGGGAAGGGAAATTCTTATTTTTTTTAAATCTTAATCAACAAAAAGAACTCTAAAAAAAATTTGGCCAATTATCTTAAAAGTTATTTTTGAAGAACTTTTTTAGAGATTTTCCAAAAATGACTTTTCAGTGTTTAAAAAAAAATTAAAAATATAATAATAAACGAAAAAACATATTTGTAGTTAATATAATATAGGAAATTGTAACATATGTAGGATAAAATAATTAAAAATATAGCACTTTTTTAAAAAAATTACGGATATGGAAATTTCTATCACCGATAATATGGTCTATCACCGATAGAAGTTTATCGCTGATAGTAGTCTATCACCTTAGTTTTTTTATAGAATTTTGTTGGTGGTAGTAGTCTATCACTGATAGAAGTCTATGAGTGATAGTCATATATCAACGTGGCCACTGATTTTTTTGTCATATTTGCAAAAATATTTTAAATTTTGTTAAATTTGTAATTATTTTAGGTTTGATTGTTGTTTGTGCAACTAGCCCTAATATAATTATTTTTTAATACAGTGAAAAAAAAAGTTATTTAAAGCATTTGATTTTAAAATATAATATAAAAAATATTTAAAAAAATAGTTTAAACTACGAGGTATTTCAAATTAGGGCCTAATGTAACCACAAAAGTAGTAAAGGAAAATTGAAGTGGTTATGAAGAAGTTGGATTATAGAACTCTTAACCCTATTCAAACCCTAATCAAATTAATATAGGAGACAATTACGGAATTTGATGAAGCTTTTATTTGAATTTCAAATTCTTTTGACTTAGAGAGAGGGAGAAAAAGAGATGAAATGAAAATAAATTGTGATACTAAAACTTCGTTTGATAACCCATACCGTTTTTTGTTTTTGGTTAACTGTTTTTTAAAAATAAAAATCTTTATAATTGTTTTCTGTTTTTAAAAAATAGAAAACCAAATTTATTTGATAACTATTTTTAATTTTTGATTTTTGGTTTTTGAAAACACAAAAGGTCAAAGTAGTTAGATAATTACTAATTGTTTTCTATTTTTTTAATAAAATAAAAATTATTTTTTTAAATAATAATATTAATTTATTAGAAGGTAAAAATTGCAACATTTATTAAAATTTAATTAAGGTCCAATTATTCGATGAAATTGAAAATTTAGGATAAAAAATAATTCGAGAGTATTTTTTTTTCGGATAAAAAATTTAAAGGTGCAATACTAACAACCCTACTAAACTCTTTCGAAAAGAATAACAAAAATACTATACTTCAGGTGATTTTTACATTTTACTTAACATATATTTATAAAGGTAATTACAATTGCAACGCCTTCTAAAAATAATTAGAAATTTAACACTTGTTTTTGAAAAAAAAAACAAAATTAAACTTATTATTCATATTGTATATTTTTTTTATTCATAAAAATTATTATTATTATTTAACTAATTTCGATAATTTTTTTTAAAGATTGACTAATTAAAATTTCTAAAATCCAAAATACAAGTACCAAAATGATATTTTAACCTATTTTGTATTTTTTATGTGAAAGTGAGGATTTAAATTTACCAACTTTAACTACTTAGCTATGTTCATATTGACAATTTATTGTTTGATAATGACAAAATTTACACGTGTTTCAATCTCAAAGAAGAAGTACATTCTAATTACTAGTGAGTCATGCTAGCCTCGACTTATTATTTGCTATTTTTATAATATTTTATTTAAATAATGCATGATTTATTTAATTTTTTTGGAAAGATATTTAATTTATGCGAGGTAGAGATCAAACATTTAACCTCTTGATTATTAGTTCATACTTTACATTAGAGTTATGCTCGTGTTGGCAAATTTTGCAAGATTTGTATGTAGCTAGCTTTAGTTGAATGTTTTGTACAATTTTGGGAGAGTTTTTTTTGTGTTTTTTGGTTGCTTCTCTGTATTAAAAGCAATTTGGTAATGGAAATATTGTTTGAAAATGGTAGTGATATATGCATGTTTTAGTTAGGTTAGAAATGAAAATAATAAAATTGTAAGCAACAAGAACCATTCACCTAAATATCTACTTATATATTTGTGAGTTGTTGCTTTCCTTTGAAAAAACACCTACTATATATATAACCACCTGAATATTATGTTTTTACTTTTCCTCTTCCTCCCTTCTATCTCTAACTCTCCTTTTCAAAACTTAAATATATTTTTCCAAATATGAAATTACATCAAATTCCATATTTGGAACCTCCTCTAATTTCTAAAAGTTTCACTCCTTTCATTTTAAAAACTTTCGATTATGCTTAACTTCTTGTTACAACTATTTAAATCATTTTTTTTTTATTTCAATAATGATGGAGTGAGATGAAATTTATGACCTCAGAAAAAAAAAAAAAAAAAAAAAATTACATGTCAATTAACGCTAGGTTAAGTACCGTTTAACTATTTAAATCAGTTTAAAAAGTGCACAAATGCAATAGTTCTTTTTTTTTTTAAGTACAATTTGAGAGTAGCCTTTTAGTAATTAATATATATATATATATTTTTTTTTTTAAGATAAATTCTCTCAGATGACTACTTTTAAATAAATTATTTTTAAATATGTCCTGAAATCTTAATTTTTTTTATTTCTATTTTTTTATTAATTTTGATTATCATTATTATGTCCCTCATCAGTGGTATCATCTCCATAATATTATTCAATTTATCTCTTCATTTTGTGTATTAAATTTTAATTTATAATCAATTTTAATTTTCTCTCACAAATGTAAGAATGCTTTATACATTTTTGAGAATTTATTTCAACCTTGTTTCCTCGATTTTAACATTCTTCTTACGTTAGTATTTTTTATTTTTCAGATTTTTCGTCTTCTCCATTTTCACTTATCTTTTCATTTTCTTCAATTCACAAAAATAACATTTCACATATTTATATATAAGCATTTCACTTAAGTTAGTGTTTTTTCCTTCCCATATTTTTCTCCTCTTCATTTTCATTCATCTTCATTTTCATTCATCTTCATTTTCATTCATCTTCATTTTTTTTTATATATAACCACCATATATACTCATATATAGTTATAACATATGTATTTTATATATATAAATACCCACCATATATATACTTTATCTATGACTATATACTCATATATACTTATAGATTATATGTATATTTATTTTTTTATAAAATATATGTAATTTTTTATATGTACCCATCATATATACTGATATATATATTTCATATATATGAGTATATATGATTAATATACTTCATATATACTAGGTATTGTGTATTTTTGTAAAGAAAATATATGTATTTTTTTATATACCCACCTATATATTTTATATATGAAAATATATATTACGGAGAGAAAATTGTTTAGGTCTGAGTACGGAAAGGGAGAAGACAATTTAAATGAGGAGAGAGAGACGTGATTAATGGGAGTTTTATGATTTTAATTTTTTTTCTCATTAAATGAGTTTGTTTTACTTTTAATTTTATTTTATTAAAATATTAGAGAAAATTCAATATAAAATGTTATACAGGTTTAAGGGTTTGAAAGTAATTGCAGACTTTTATGATTTTTTTTTTTTAAGTAATTAGACATTTTTTATAAAAATAAAAAGTGAGGACATTAATATAATATCATATGGATAAAGTGATTATTTGTGTAGTTATCCTTACTTTTTATAAGTTGAGTTATGCCCACTTTGACAAAAAAAAAATAAATAAATATATATATATATATATATATATAAATAAATAGTTAAAGTATATTAATTGATTATAAGAAATAAAACATTTCATCCAACCTTCCAGAAATAATGAAGGGTCTAGATTTTATTATTACTATTATTATTTTGTTATTTTTTTTTTAAAAGTTTAGGATTAGAGTGTAACAAATGATGATATTAAAGGGTGAATAATAATGTTACCCAACATCAAAGTTATTTATTGTCTTTGGTTTCATGCCAAGCATATAGATGAGATTTGCTCTATATTAATTGCACATTAATTAAGAAACATATTATTTTCAATCAGTGGAGAGACAAAGGTGGTCCTGTTGGCCTTTTATGTTCTTGATGCGTAACGATCGAAGACATAACTAAAAAGAAAAATAATGAATGTTTGAAAAAATTATTCAAAAGCATTCCGTCAACGAACTTATTCAATCAGGGCAGTGATACAGAGATTAAATTACAATAATTTCTTCATTAAGTTTTTTTTTTTTTTTTTTTTTTTTTAACAATAAATCTTCATTAGGTTTATTAATTGGTCAATTGTAGACTTCATAATATATGCATGTGCTAATTATTAATCACTAGATCAAACCCTACCATTATCGAAAAAAAAAATAAAAAATTAACTACTTAGTTATGAAATCTCAGAGTCGTATTTCACTTTCACTTTTCTCGTTAATCATGCGATACATATTTTTTTTAGTATAATTTGTAGGTGGGGGATTTGAATCTCCAATGTTATGATCGAAGATACATCTTTATGTCAATTGAGCTATGTTTCGTTTGACCTCGTCTAATTGCTTGCTTCTGACGAAGCTTAACGCACTAGATAATCGACATTATTTTATGGTAGGAATACTACTTTTTAGGCCGACCATAATACAATTCATGAGTGATAGCGAAGCCAAGCCGTATAAAGGCGAGCAACCCAACTAGCAATAGCAAACCGGTGAGTTTTCACCGCTGATCGCTTGAGTCTATAGGCTACCTCTCTTATCCGCTTCTCTACAAGGTCGATTTTCTTCTTCCTTCAGACCAGGACAAGTCTTTAGGTTGTTTAAGTAGGTTGGGCTAGGTAGGTTGATCTTTTGGAGTGATCTTCAAGAAGGACATTTCCCCTGTATAGAGCATTGAATTACTTACGTTACGGTCTGCACTGACGACGGTGTCTAGGAGGGATCGCGAATCTATGTCGGAATTGGCTAATGCAAAGATGATCATTGATGTTGGCAGTTCGAATAACATAGCGTCCACGAGGATGGTGGATTAGTTAGGACTGGTTTGACAATAATGTAGTGATTATTAATCTATCTCGAACCCTAAATGTTTTCTTTTAACAAAAGTCTTGATAGGGATGGATAGAGAGATATGAGAAGCAATGGAAAACAAGGAAATTTGATTTGATTTTATTTATCCTAGGGATTGTGTGTTAATTTAATGCCCAAAATTGAGGGGTTGGTCTGAATTGAATAGGAAGATAATGTGGAATTAAATGTTGGCCACTAGCATCGAAGGACCCTACCAGTGGGCTGTCTTTGTTAAGAAGATGAAACGTGGGCCGATAATTAGGGCTCTTGAGGCCCATAATCCTTTTCAGAAAATAATGATGAATAATTTTTCAAAGTGCCACAATGCTTTATTTGTCTTTTTTCTGTGTCCATAAATGACAAGAAACAGGGCAAATATTTTATTAAAAATAAAATAAATTCTATCTATCTTCATTAATGAAGGCCCAGCCCGTACCATCCCTTGGGCTGAGCCCACCTTACTCTGCAGTTTTAAGGTTATGGCCTATGGGCACGTGGCCTCAATTAATACAATGCCCTCAATCAATTTTTAAACAAACTTTCAAAATTTTAATGGAGTTTAGTTGCCAACTAAGATTTAAATTTTAATGAATTTTAATAATTAAGACCTTAATAACTAAAAATATGTCTAAAAGAATCTTAAATCTGCCTCACACACTTCTAAAATGTCAAAAACAAGAAATTTGTGTGGCCAACTAACTAAGTCTCTCGCATTCCGATGTAGTCTTTCCGTCCTCTACTCAAGGCGTTACATTGCCACCATTTTTAAATTAAAAAATCATACATAAAGTCTCACACCATTCTTAAGTTTTTCTTTCTTTCTTTTTTTCCTCTTTTCCATGGCTTCAAATTAGTAAACATATCTTAATATTTCTATGTTTTCTACCATTTGATTATGCGTTGCAATATTTTACTTTTAAGAGATTTTTTTTTTTGGTGTTTTTCATAGAAATCTATGTATGCGTCTGCTTTCCTTCAACATTCCACTGTTTTCTTCTTCACCCCATTTCAATGGATCTCTAGTTCTTCAACTCCTTCAAGAAATCATTTTTCGGTTGCCGACCGGGCAAAAGAGCACCTGCATGTGCTCTTGTTTGCAGAAACTAAAACCCGACCCAATTTCGTGGATCATAGACTCTCACTCGCCGGAGTCTTTCTCAGGCTTTTTCAACCTCATCTTCCTCATCCGAAATCAGATCCTTCTACTTCACCTACTTACTTTTCCCACACCTTGAAGCCCTGTCGTTGACCCACGCACTAGTGTTGTAGACGTTTTTAGTGTGAAAAATATGGAAAGAATAAGAAATGTTTACTAAGATTTGTCAGTAGTAAATCATTATAAAAGAGATATTGGAGAGGATTGGAGAGAGAAAAGCAAAATTGAAAATTAGAAATTGGAAGCGCGGGGAAGAGGAAAAAAAGAGTTGAAGTGGCATGAGACTTTATGTATGATTTTTTAATTTTAAAAAATAGACAAAACTTAGCCAATCAAACTTTGCCACTGGGCGGCAAAAGATAGTTGTAGCCATGCATGTAAGCAAGTTTTACTCTTAAATTATATGAATAAAAAATAATAAGTCAATCCCAACAATGATTCAATTATAGACAAACTCTTTTAAGAATGATCCATCATGTTAAGTGTTTCATTTATTTATATATATATATATATATATATATATGTAAAATACTAAAAAGGGAGAGAGAAAAAAAAATGATGAAATATATATATTTTGCCCTAAATAATCCATAAATATAAATCTAGCAAAACTTGAATTGGTCAACACTATTTTGTTCATAATTATAAACATGAACTTTAGGAACTCTGCAGCAGAACATGAACTTCAAAATTGCATTAGGTGAATGCTTTGTGGGACCTTTATTGCAACTTGATTTTGAGTTCATCAACCACTTCTTTGCCTTCTCAAATAGTGTCGTTGCTTTTTTCTTTTTCTCTTCACTAAACTTGTAGCTTCTCAGATACCTTTGTCTTGGATAGTTCATAATCTCATCACTACTATATGTTTCGAACTCAAAAAAAGATGTAGAGTACGAGGAAACAGAAGACCGTCGGTTCTCTATAATGTCCTTGTTTGAAGATAGCCTTTGCAAAAATGCAGCATCTGCTTCTAACCATTTCTGCTGCTTATAGAACTCTACGTTTTCTAGGTCTTCTGAATCGATCATCATCATCACGTTTATCTCTTTTTTGGAGATGAAATCTATAAAAATAAGTAGATGAAAACTTTAGTATTATGTATTTGGAAAGAAATACAAAAAAAAAATGTTAAATTACAAGTGTCGACATGGGCATCCAACCGATATTAATTATGTAACATTGACCAGACAAGACGTTAGATGTTCAAATCTCTCTCCTACTCTACATATTGTCAAAAGAAAAAAAAGTGACACAACAATTGAAATCTAAGGGACTTACTTATTAAGCACACAATCGAATGTCTAGGGACTTATTAAACACTTTTTTAAGTTGTGAACTTAATAGACTACTGATTTTAATTGAAAACATGTGGAGTGGGGAATTCAAATCTTCGACTTATTGTCATTAAATCATACAATATAGCGGTTGAACTATGTTTATGTTGACGAACTTAGTACACTTCAAATATGAAAGTTAAAAGTTTAAATTGATACAACTATTAATTTAGTTTCATGCATTTGATTGAAGGTAATTAACAACTCTAAAAGCAAATTTACATCAAGAAGAATAGTTGGCCTTCTTTGTTTACCTTTTTTTAATACCTTCAACTTCTCGAGACTTTTGCTTCCGCTCCTCTCCTCGTTTTACTTTGGCTAATGAAAGAATTTATCGACTTGTGTGTGTTTGCTGCAAACTGCAAAGTCTCCTTTTTATAACCCACCAAAGAAAGATCAAATTCTTTTCCTACTGGAACATGGATTTATCTTCTTTATCTTTTTTTTTTTTTTTTTATGAAAAATAAAACTTTCATTCTCCTTCTCCAACTAGAATTGCTAAAAGATAATGTAATTTTTTTTTTGTGTGCAGTTTTACCATAAATATATATATTTTTTTATTTACGAGATAAAAGTTTTCAATTAAGTCCATCAAAAAGTTAGATAAAATAAGTTAATACTTTTTTTTTTTTTACAACAATAAGTTAATACTTAATAGAATGCATAATTAAATTATTAGTTTATTAATATATTTTGATGTGTGTTAAATTTGCACTTGGAAGAATAAGATTCTATTTATGGGTGAGTTAGATTTCATGTGTAAAATAACATGTTAATATAATAATAATTTAATAATATATTTACTTTTTGGTAACACGGAATTTCGTACTTCACATTTTCTTGATATTAAGAGTAGAATTTAAAATGTTTAAAGATTAAAGACTAAATTAAAAATTATCAAAAATATTTTCCATCATTTATTATATTTACCCTATTGATTTAACTAAAATATGGATCTCTTTTATAGTAAGATAAATATGTAAGTGAATCTGCAATAAATTACGTGGTATCCAATATGTCCATCATCAAATATTAGAAGCTATCTAGGAGTCTCACATTTCTTTTTTGCCTATCTCTTGCAAGAGTATAATTTGTCAAATCTTCTTTTTGTTCATTGGATGATTGATCTAGATTTTCAATTTCTTCAACTAGATTCTCTCGAGGAGGTTCAACTTGAGTGTGTTGCTCAAGATGTGCTTCTATTTTATCACTTTCAATAATAACTTTCATGCTAGAGCTAGCTTTTTCTCTTGGTTCAAACTCTTCTAAAGACTGTTTGAATTAATATAGAATTCAGTTTCTCTGAATGTTACATCTTTATTAATAATGATTTTCTTTGATTCAAAATTCCACATCTTGTATCATTTAGTACCTTCAGATAACCTAAAAACATACATTTGATTGCTCTAGGTTCTAATTTATCTTGTCTAACATGTAGTACATAACCAACACATCCAAATGTTTTCAGATTAGATAAATATGATGAGGTTCCTGACCATTTTTCTTCTCGAGTTTTGTAATCAATAGAAACACAAGGACTCCTATTAATAGTAAAAGTAACGGTAGCAACAACCTCTGCCCAAAAATCATTTGAAAGATTAGCCTAAGATAACATACATCTCACCCTCTCCATGATTGTTCTATTCATCCTCTCAGCTACACCATTTTGTTGGGGAGTATAACTTACTGTATTATGCCTTGTTATGCCATTTTTAGTACAAAAAAACAGCAAAATAATTTCCTAAGAACTCCATACCATTGTCTGTTCTTAGATATTTGACTTTATCATCAGTTTGGTTTTCAACTCTAGTTTTCCATTCTTTAAACTTTTCAAACGTTTGATCTTTAGTTTTCAAAATAAAAGTCCTAAGTCTTCCTAAAATAATCATCAATTATAGTTAAAAAAATACCCGGAACCACTCCATGAAGGAGTTCGAGAGGCCCCCAAAGATCAACATGTACATAGCCTAAACTAGACTTAGTTGGGTGTTGTCCCTTTGAAAATTTAATCCTTTTAGTGTGACGACCCGAGCTCCAAGTAAGAGAGTTTTATTTAATTTTCTTATCGACCTCATTATTGAGTTTAAGTGGAAGGGTCCCATGAAATTTAGGCTTAAAAGAGGTTAGGGTTAGAAAGTTGTTAAAGATTAATATATATAAAAAAGTTAAATTAATGATAATAATAATAAAAATAGAGTAAAAATAAAAATATTATTATTATTAATTAAAAAAAAAGGAAAAAAAAAAAGGAAAAAGGTTGAAGTGCAGCGCACGTCTTCAAAAAATGAAGACCCACGCTGCCTGATGTTTTCTCTCCCCCTCACGAAGAAAATAAAAAAAAAGAAGAACTTTTCTTCATTCGCCTCCCCTGGCCATCTCTTATTCTTTTTTTCCTTCAACCCACCACCAGCGTTCCTCTAGCAGTTTCAACAGCCTCGCGACACTTAGAATTTGGATTAGTTGTATCAAAATATAAATTAGGTCTGAAAGTTCAAATGCTTTATTAAAAGTGAACTGAGGTTTAAATAGTACAATAACAGACCCACGATTATACAACTAACCAACTCACCACTACCGAAAAGGAAGGTAGTTGGATTTAAAGGAATAGCAAAATAATAGCAGAATAATAACTATCTTTGACTATTGACTATTCCTACTAATTAAGATAAAACAACATTGTTTAAGGAAATATTTTAACTGCCTCCCTCAAACGAAACTGGGACGGGCTGTTCATCACGTTGAGTTTGCTGCACATCTCAGAGAACTTGTTTTCAGTTAATGGCTTTGTTAGTCCATCAGCAAGTTGTTCTGAAGAGGGGACATAACGAATATCTATTACTTTGGTCAGCACCTTGTCTCTGATGAAATGAACATCTAATTCTACATGTTTGCTGCGGGAATGAAAAGCAGGATTAGAAGCCAAGGACAATACACTCATATTATCGCACCAAACAATGGGAGTTCTGGAAGTCTGAACACCAATCTCATTCAGTAAGGCTTGGATCCAACTGATTTCAGTTGTCGCATGTGCAAGTGACCTGTACTCTGACTCAGTAGATGAACGAGCAACAACATGTTGCTTCTTGGACGACCATGACACTAGCGAATCACCCAAAAACACATAGTGAGCAGCAATGGATCTTCTATCATCCACATTGCAGGCCCAATCAGCATCAGAATAGGCCACTATTGATAAATCACTCGACTTTGGAATACGCAGACCATAAGAGGAGGTACCTTTTAAATACCTTAGGACACGTTTAACACCTTGCCAATGGAAAGTTGTTGGGCTTTGAAGATATTGACTCAGTTTATTTACAATATAAGCTATGTCAGGTCTGGTCTGAGTAAGATATTGAAGCCCACCTATGGCACTTCTATACAGCTTTAGATCATCCATTAACTCTCCTTCATAAAGAGAGAATTTCTTCCCAGACACTGCAGGTGTACTACACGGTTTGATATGAGTGAGCTTCAGCATGTGAAGTAGATCAAAAACATATTTCTTTTGAGTTAGAAACATGGAGTTTTTGTCTCGTATTACTTCTATCCCCAGAAAATAAGACAACTCTCCTAAGTCTTTGAGAGAAAAGACTTTATTCAACATCATCACAAGCTTATTTACTGAACCAATATCATTCCCTGTGATTAGTATGTCATCTACATAGACTAGAATGTAAATGATTGCCCTTTTCGTTGTAAGAAAGAACAAAGAGTTGTCAGCCCTTGAATTCTTGAAACCCCAACCTAACAGTACATGTTTCAGGCGCTCATACCATGCTCTTGGAGCTTGTTTTAACCCATATAGAGCCTTGTTAAGCTTACATACATGATTCGGTTTGCTTTTGTCAATGAAACCTTCAGGTTGCACCATAAATACTGTTTCTTCAAAGTAACCATTCAAAAAGGCATTGTTCACATCAAGTTGTCTAACTTTCCAATCCTTAGACATTGCAAGTGTAAGGATAATTCTAATAGTAGATGATTTAACAACTGGACTAAATGTCTCGGTGTAGTCAATACCTGGATTTTGATGAAACCCCTTTGCGACGAGTCTTGCTTTATTCTTTTGCACACTGCCATCAGAGTTTCGTTTCACTTTAAAGACCCATTTACAACCGACCAAATTATAGTTTGTGGAATAAGGTACAAGTGTCCATGTGTTGTTTTTTGTCAAAGCCTTCATTTCAAATTTCATAGCTTCTTTCCACTGTGTTGAACTCAAAGCTTCAAGAACTGAGTGTGGTTCAATATGATGGTTCTGTTGAACACACTCTATTTGATAAGAGTAATGATCCAGTTGTTTTGGTTTATAAATACCACTCTTTGACCTTGTCTGCATAGGATGGTAAGAAGAAGTCTGTGGAATATCATCAACTTCAGTCACATTTATACGCACAGTTTCTTGTCCTTGGGTTGTGGCATGTTGTAAGCTCTCATAATTGCTAGAAGAATTATCATTTCCTCTGTTGTTTGGTTCAATTGCATGAGTACAAGGAGAAGATGCTGCATTAGAAGTAACAGAAGGATGTTGATTGGAGGAATTAGTAAGGACAGTGACATCAGTAGATGATTGATTTGGACTAAAAGTCTGAAGAATAGGTTCAGTCTGATTTTGAGGAAATGAAAACATAGATACAATAGTATCATAGGAATGTTGCTTGGTCACAGAGGTTGTGAGAAAGTTTAATTTGAATGGAAACTCTTGTTCATTAAAAACAACATGCCTAGAGATACAACCTTCCACTTGAATTTAGACATTTATATCCTTTATGGGATTCACTATAGCCAATGAAGACACACTTTGTGCTGTGGAACTGAAATTTGTGTGTTTGATAGGGTCTGAGACAAGGGAAACAAGCACAACCAAACACTCTAAGGAATGAATACTCTGGGCTTTTTTTGTAGACTCTCTCCCAAGGCGATTGGTTATTGAGGACAGGTGTAGGTAAACGGTCAATCAGATATACAGCTGAAGTAAAAGCATCCCACCAAAATCTAAGTGGCATAGAGGCTTGAGCAAGCAAGGTAAGGCCCATTTCAACTATGTGCCTGTGTTTCCTTTCAACAATGCCATTTTGCTCACTAGTATGAGGGCATGTATGTCTAAAGTCTATGCCATGAGTTTTAAGATAATTGGAGAAAGCTCTAAACTCTCCTCCCTGGTCACTTTGAAGCGTTTTGATCTTAAGTTCAAGTCTTTTCTCAACTAAGGCTTTGTATTGAATAAAAGCTTGTAGGGCATCACTTTTTAGTTTTAAAGGATATATGTGAGTGAGTCTAGAGTAATTGTCTACAAAACTTATATAAAATCTGTATCCTGAGGTTGAAGAAATGGGTGAAGGCCCCCAAAGATCACAGTGCACCAGTTCAAGGGGTTTCAAAGTTTGTGATGTAGAAGACTTAAAAGGTAATTTGTGTGATTTACCAAATTGACAAGCATCACAAAAGGGAAATTTTTCATTACTGAAAGTAGGAACATTAACAGACTTTGAAACACAGAAAGCACTTTTTGTGAGGGATGGCCTAGCCTTTGATGCCAAAGCTCACTAGAACTGGAATTTAAATTGCTAACAGAAGAAGAAACAAAGCAACTAGGACTAGACTTTGACTTTACTGACTTGAAAGAAGACATCAGACTATGACTTGAGTTTAAAGGCCTTGCATTGGACATGTAGTTTTTTAGAGGAAGCTTCAACTGGTATAGACCATCCTTAAGTCTCCCTTGCAACAAAATTCTCCTTGTTTCCTTGTCCTTAACCAAACAAAAGGTAGAATGAAATTCAATAAAACAATTATTTTGAGTAGTAAATTTGGCTACACTTAACAAGTTTCTTTTGATGTTAGGTACATGGAGTATGTTTCTCATCACAAGATCAGATTTATCAACATGCTGAACACATATAGTGTTATGCCCAATATGAGAGATGTCTAATTGATTGCCATTTCCAACAATAAGTTTTTCCTTACCCGTGTAATCAGATTTCACACTGAGATTACTCATATCTGTTGTGACGTGGCTAGTGGCTCCACTATCAACAAGCCAGCTAGGATCAGCTACCATTTCTGGAGTAGCAACGAATGCTGCACTTCTATTACGAGAGTCTTGGTTAGTATGATTAGATGAGGAATAATTGTTGTTGGAATAAATACCAGAGAACTCTTTGTTGAAGCGATCGTAGCAGGCAGCAACACTATGGCCATATCTCCCACACAATTGGCATGTTGGCTTTGAGTTATTTTTATAGTACTGTTTGCCTCTGTTCCTACCACGATCATTTCCTCTTCCACCAGAAGTGTTGCGACTTGAACTTCCTTGATTGATCCTTTCACTAGTGGCAGATCTAACACGAACATAATTTGCACTTGGAACTTCTGTACCATCAGTTGGACTCACTACATTGAGCCTTATTAAGGTGTTTTCAAAAGTTAAAAGAGTTGCATACAATTCTTGCCATGACATTGAGTCTTTGCCTTCAATTTGACAGACAATAGGAATATATTCGGCCTCCAACCCAGATAACACGCAGGACATCAAGTAATTAAGACTTACCGATTCACCGGCCAACTTTAGATTTTCGGACGTTTGCTTCATAAAAGCAAGGTATTCATTCATTCTCATGTTCCCTTTCCTCGTGTTTTGAAGAACTTTTCTCAACTGTATGATCCTTGATTTGCTCGCAGCACCAAAAGATCCTGCAGTGCGACCCAAACACCTCGTGATGACTCCAAATCCACCACTTCGCAGGCTACCGAGGGCATCATGGAGCCAAACATCCATCCAAGCAGTGCTTGATCAGTGGCTAGCCATTCCTCATAGGCAGGGTTGACATGAGTTGATGTACCTTCGGTCTCATTAGATGGAATGTGTTTGTCTGGTTTGACTTTGGTGCCAAGAACAAAACCATCAACTTTTTGTCCACGAAGGACAGCAAGAACCATCCCTCGCCATAGGGAATAATTCTTGTCATCCAATTTTTTTGTGAGGACAGTTCCAAGGGGATGACCGAAGGAGGGGATTGCAGGAGCATGGATCTGGTTGGTAGGAAGGGTGATGGAGGCTTGAGGAAGAGCGGTTGAACTAGAAACCTCAGCCACATGGTCACTTGTGGGAAGAGCGGTTGAACTAGAAACCTCAGTCATTGATGCGTTAGCAATAATGGCTCTGATACCAACTTAGAATTTGGATTAGTTGTATCAAAATATAAATTAGGTCTGAAAGTTCAAATGCTTTATTAAAAGTGAACTGAGGTTTAAATAGTACAATAACAGACCCACGATTATACAACTAACCAACTCACCACTACCGAAAAGGAAGGTAGTTGGATTTAAAGGAATAGCAAAATAATAGCAGAATAATAACTATCTTTGACTATTGACTATTCCTACTAATTAAGATAAAACAACATTGTTTAAGGAAATATTTTAACTGCGACGACAGCGTTTGGTGGCGTTTGGGCAACCACGATCGCTCGGCTTCTTCTCCAACAACGGTGTGGCGTGGGCGGCAGCGGGTAAACATTCCGCTTCCATCAATTTCTTGTCTTTCAATTAAGCTTCGATTTTTTAACCGAAATCCCTTTTGTTTTCGATTTAATTAGTTTTAAATGTTATGCTCAGCCTCGAAATTCAATACCCATTTCATTCCAGCGTTGAAATCGGGAGTTTTGAGGCATTAAGCTTGCTGTCCAGCAAGGGTTGACGCCCTCGTAGTGAGTTTTGGTGGGTAACGAGGCTCTTTTTCTTTTCGAATTTATTTCAAATGTGGAATTTCTGGATATAAGATTTGGGTTTTATTCAAATTTTCCAGATTTGTCTTGTCTTTGGAACCCCCACTGTTTTGGTGTTGAAACCAAGTTCAGGTTGAACCAACTTAGCCTGGGAGTAGCGGTAAGCTGAAATTTTTCGTAGGTAAACTTTATTTAAATGTTTGGACGAATTTTTACAGTACCCTGTCTAGTCTAAAAAATGGTATTAAGTGCTGGAAATTGTTGTAGGTTGAGACCAGGAGCCAATTTTAGTATTTTCGTGGGACTTAGCTTTAAGGTAAGTAACCTTACTCTGGTCAGCCTTCAGGATAGGTTGAGAAATTTCTTCTGATTGTATGTTGATTTTAATTGAATGTTGAGATGTTGAATATATGTGGTTGAGATAATGATTCAATTTTATGTAAATGTTATGAATTCCTGCATGTAGCTCTGAAAGTGCTCTTTTGTAGTTAAATGGGAAATTTATGAATGAAGTGATATGAAGTGATGAGCATGTTATGTTTATCATGTTGAGCATATGAGAAATGTGATTGATGTTATGAAATTTCATGTTTTGACATGATGAGTTTATATGTTGTGGGACCTCATTATTGCATGCCACGTTTTACAGTCAGGATAATTTAGTGACAATTACGCCTATCCCCCTAGTCATGTTGGTACCTAGTAGACTAAGGCTTTGCTCCGCTGACTGTATGCCAACTAACCATTAGTAGGGGTAAGTTTCCAGAGGAGTCTACTATACCGAGTAGTTGTGAGAGATATTGCAGGATTGGGTTAATTGCTCACTTAGATGACCATCACATAAAATTACAGAACAGTCAGGTTTAGGTCCCACTTGGAAAAGTCTTAGTCAGTTCATGTTGCATGTGATTGCATAGCCTGACCCCCGTAGTGGGGTTACTTACTGAGTATTTTATTTAAAACACTCATTCTTTCTTAAAACCATTTTCTTTCCGGTAATACTAGGAACGGACCAGGCGCTTGACAAGGTGATCGATTGATGACGTCATGGGACACGTGGAGTCAGAGCTTCCGCATCCATTTAAATTCTTAATTCATTTAGTCAGTCCAACGGTTTTTTTTGAGGATAAGAACGATTAATTTTTTTTTTAAATTTTATTTTGAAGGAACTTATGTATTTGGTTTTATGTTTTCATTAGGATCCCAAATTAAATGTACTTGTTGACTTTGGACTTTAATCGTTATTTCTAAAATAAAGTTTCAAATTATTTTATTGAGTTTTATGATGTCATGCTCTTAGTAACGACCCTAGAGTTATGTTATAGGTAGTCGGGTCGTTACACTTAGACTTCCCAAAAACACAATGCTCACAAAATCTCAGCCTCTTAGTGCCTCTGGTTTTGATCAGCCCTTGTTTTAGTAACTCTTGAAGATCATTCTCACTGATATGTGATAACTTTCTATGCCATAGTTCAATATCTTCAACTTTCCGAGATTCAATAATGAGAGCTGAGATTGTGGTAGCAACATCCATTAGAATAAACAACTCATTAATCTTTTCTCCCGAGAGAACTATCTTGGAGCCTTTAGAGATATTGAAGACTCCACTATTTCCATGAAAATGACAACATTGAACATCTAGCATTCCAATAGAAATCAAATTTCTTCTAAGGTCAGTTAGGAATTTACTAAGATTGTAGCTTTATTTTCATCTCCCAATTTTTTCTCCAACTGCTTCAAAATGAGCGGTGAGTTACTTGAACTCATCAAGATTCTCATCAAGTGATTTTGAACTATTCATTTTGAATATAAGAAGCTTCTCTCTCAAATACATCTTACTTGATGCATCTTTCTTGACATATAGAGCTTAGAGTTTAGTCCACACATTGAAGGCAGTGGTTTCATCAATGATCTGTCTTAATGCAATGTCATTTACATTCAAAATTAGAGTACCATATGCAATTTCTTCCATTTTCTTCTTTTCTTCATCAGTAATTGAAGCTGGGTAGTTTTTCGGGATTATCTAAAGCCTTGAGTGCAGATTGTTGGGCTAGAATTACTTGAATTCTTTTACACCATAGATTGAAATTTCCATTGCCAGTGAACTTATCAATTTCATACTTTGTTGTAGTCATTCTTGATGGAGCACATGTAGCGCAGCGAAAGCGAGTCAGATCAATTGGCACTCTAATTTGATCAATTTAGCTAAATAAGAAACATGCTCCAAACTTTGAAATAAAAGAATAAGAATACAAACCTCTTGTAGTTCAAAATTCTTCTATTCCAATGCTCGAATCTCCTCACGAACCCTTCGAAGCTTCTCTCGAACTCTTCGAGAACCACCTCCGGTAGTCCCGCTATCCTCGGGCCGAGCAACGGAGTGGTGGGACTCCTTTACAAGAGAATAAATTTGAAAGAGATGGAGAAAATGGTCTATGTGATGATGATAATTTGAAGAGAATTGTCACACAATCAAAGCTTCAATTTTTCAAACATCATCAACTTCAAACCATTTGAACTCCATCCAATTTATAGGCCATCCACATGCAACAAACCCTTTGTACTATGCATGTCTCCACATGAACGATTTCAGATCACATCGTTTATACTATGCAAAGCGGGTCGCGTCCAATAGTGTCCCCAGGATAAGGTACCCAACTTTATCCCTATACTATAGACCGTTCTGGCTATTACTTGAACTTGATCCACAATCATGTCACACATGAAGTTTAAGTATACAACCTATAGCCATGAGTTCTTTGTTTATTTGAGTTAGGTTAAAAGTAAACACAAACTTTACTGAATAAATCTAAATAACAACTTTATTGCAAAATAGAATATACATTCAGTTTACAAATCACTTGTTTTAGGACATAAAACCCAACAAACTCCCACTTGAACTAAAACGTCAGTGGAGTATTTAAATGCTGGATGAGAAAAACTGGAATATTAAATACATCCATGGCTTTTCTCCCACTGTCGTACTGTACAACTCGCAGTCTTAGACTCACTAGGTGCCCCTCGAACACTTTAGCCGTGAGGGACTTTGTAAACACTACAACAAATTAGGCCTACGATGGCAGTTCGTAGCCATATGATGACGGTTTTACAACTACCATCTAAAGTGGCGCCATCTTAGGGGTATGATGGCGGTTATCTTTTAATGGCGGTTTAGAACCGCCATTAAAAGAAACCGCCATCTTATCCCTAAAATGGCGGTTCTAAACCGCCCTCTTATCCCTACAATGGCTGTTCTAAACCACCCTCTTATCCCTACAATGACGGTTTAGAACCGCCATTGTAATTATACAATGACAGTTTAAAACCGCCATCGTATATGTACAATGGCGGTTTCGAACTTCCAAACCGTCATGGTAGGGATAAGATGGCGGTTATAAACCGCCATTGTAGGTATACGATGGCAGTTTGAAACCTCTATTGTAGGGATAAGAGGGCAGTTTTAAGCCGCCATTGTAAGTATGATTAATGACGGGAGAAAACGGTCTTTGTAAGTTGTTTTAATGACAGGCGAAAAAGGTAATTTTTGGGCACTACCCGCTGTTTTGTTTCAGTGATGTTGCATAACTGACATTCTGTTAATTCAATGAATACAATGTTGGATGTGGAATAAAGCTAGAATTCTGGTCATTTCATTCAAAACAACAAAATATTTCATATTCACATCCAAAAGTGATACAAAAGTCATCATAGTTCCTGAAAAGAGTCTATACAACATATTTACATCCTAAATTGGGACAAAGGCTACAAAGTACACTACATTACATTACTTTACCCAATTGCGAAGCTTGCAACATGATTTGCCCATTCTGTTCGTACTACGTCTAGTTCTTCTCGTGTAAATGACTTCTTACTATTAAACTACACGAAAACAAAAAATAAATATTATGATTAAATGAAAAAATACAATGTATATTCAAAATATAATAGTAAAAATACGTTACATACAAGAGAGTTCAAAGGAGTCGTAAATTATGCAAAATCTCTCTCATAAGCTTCAGCATATATTACCCACATTCCACGCTCCCTTATTGACGATGACACTACAAAATATAGAAAGAAATAACAATATTTGAAATTGGTCAAACATATAATAACAATAGATTATATTTCCTTTATTTTACTTTCGTGGGCATCCAAGTAGTAGTATTATTCTTTCGTGGTATTTGAACGTTACTTTGAGCCATACAAACTCTCATTGTTCTAAATAAAGTTGAAAAACATATAGTCTCACAACAACGATAGTTCCCTTCTATGAAAAATTCATGTTGTTCTTATCTTCACATCCAAAGAATTAATTGCTTCAGCAATAAAAATTATTGAACCTAGTGATTGTGAAAAATTAGCATTACGTTAATCATATGAAAAATTAATAATTGTGAAAAATTAATAAATATAAAAATTTGCTGAATGTACCTCAAGACAAGATCACAAGACCAAGATACATATCTCCACAAAGAAAGATGAAAGATATAAAACCCCTTTGTATTCCATAATAAGTTCAGCATTTCACTTCGAAAATGAGTTGAAGATATCAATCTAGAGTTTTTTGGTCAATCAAACAAATGATACTAACCAAATAATACCCCATCCAACACCGTTACAGGGGCAATGGCACATTCAGCAAATTCTCGGCATCGCTTGAATGAACTCTTCGAGATATTAGATCATGATAAATATCTGGAAAGAAGAACAACAACACAATTAACATAGCAGTAACAATTTTGATGAAGTGGAATGACTTTTGAAAGTATACCGTAAACTGCGATCAGACTGTTCATCACACTTACAATTTTGATAAATAAAATGGCTAGTCTTTCTTTGAATCCCATTATCAATTTGGACAAAGTATACAATCATCTTCTGTCCAAAAATGAAAGAAATTCTGGAGTGATGTAAAAAGAGATCAATGTTACCAATAAAGAGGATTACATAACGAAGACCACGCACTTTCGTTGTTTCTTGGAGGACCCAGACGACACCAAGAAAAATGATGAATCCTAATGGCAAAAGATGAGAATATTTAGTTAGGGAAGTACTTTGTATTGCCCTACATCAGCCACAACCAACAAGTTTTGTGTATTAGACTTTGACACTCACCAAGTTCGGCTTAAAAATGGAGAAGATAGATCAAAACAAATGTCATAGGCACAAACTATTCTCCACCACCGAGGAGAAAAAGGTTATCGTGGTTTCGAGAGGGAGCAAAATCCCAAATCCTTCAATTATTGTGGTATCACGTTTGATGTCCCCAAATGTCTCTGGGAGTAAATTACACAAAACCTACGGCCCGTGCACAAATGGTTGGGGTAGAAGGATGGACTCTTATCTTTTGTCCAGAAATAAACTTTCTTAAATTATCTACTTAAAGATACAAAAAAATGCAAAGATATACAATACAAAACTCCATAAAATCGTACACAACATCACTATCAAACAAGAACAAGAAAGATCCAGGAATGCCAACTCTAATTAGGTGTACCAGACAATGCATATAGACATTATATATTAACGACTAAGCATCCTCAAACCAGCAGAAACTTCCTAAGCATCAACAAGTGAAAAAGATTGCCAACTATATTCCATGGCCCAACCAATTAAAAAATTGAAACAAAGTAACCCAAATAAGAACTTCTTTTGTTTCACCACAAAATCGGGAGAAAACCAAATAATTTTTATTTGTTTATTTATAAGAAAAAAAGAATATATTGATAGCAAGAAGATTAAAATAACAGATGTGACAAAGCATCAGAATACAAACCAAGCAAACCAGAAAATGAAATAACCATGTTTCATTTCAAAGTAAACGAGAAGTCAATACTTTAATACTCTCCTTCCCTTTACTCCTTTCCAATATTCCCTGAAAAATCTAAAGTTCTATCGGATAGCTGGGAGATACAATTCTCGCATTTCAAAACCAGCTATCGCTCCACTTTCATATTACATGCAAAGGTAACATAGACATCTTAGCTAAAATATCTATACCAGCAAAGTCATTAAAATTGAGTGAGTTGTGGAATACATCCAAACTCAAATCAAACTCAAATCAAACTCACAATAATAAAAAATACAGCAAATATGACAGCCAAATTCTCATCAAAATAAATAGAAAGCAAATATTAAAATTCTCATAGTAGAAAATAACTAAACTACCTATGTGGCAGAAAAAGTAAAGAACAAACACCAATAAAAACTATGTTTTAGAAAGGTTTATAAACATTAAATTAGTGCACAAGTTTAAGTTTCCGTAGCAATCCAGCATAGAGAACCACAAGTATTGCCTTGTAAAATCTTGAATAATAGTTAAGCCTACCATTTTTAAAGTATCATTCACCATAGTTCCAAGTTTGGTACGTATGTGTGAGAGAACATGATCATTTAATGCAAGAAAAGACAACAGGAACAAAAAGAGCACATAGAAGACTTACATATAATCTGAGTGGAACTATAATTTTCAAGAAAAATAGTTGTTATGTTCGAAGCCAAAACACAACATAACAACTATTTTTCTTGAACAATATATCTAGGAAATTTAACAACTTAGCAAGGCCTCCTAAAAGAGTAGCATAAACGTACCTCTAAAGCTCATACAAATTTTAAAAAAAAGTCACAGGGATAGAATATTTTTCATTACATTTGAATAAGTATCAATTTTTACATCCTGCAATATCTAATTTAATTTGGCAAGATTAGACCAAATACAAGTTGGTTAACTCTTGTATACACAAATATTATATTCCTTGGATTTTTTAGATCAATACTAATGAAAAGAAAACATCATATAGAACCTGTGAAATTTGAAATTTCAGCCATGAGTTTCTGCAATTTCAGCCATGCTTCTATGTCAAAATCCCTGCGTACTCAGCAACTTGCTTTCTCAAGAAATCCTGCATAATCAAAATCAAAATGAGGGTTTAGAGTGTCCGGGCATGGGTTGTAGAGAAGAAGAGATGTGGAGAATGAGGAAAAGGGAAAAATAAAATTGTGTAGAGAGGGAGTGGTGGTCCGTTTCGAAACTCAAATTGATTTTCCTTCTTCTTCTTCAAAGATTCATTCATTTACCATTACGCCATTGTTCATTTATCCCTTATCTTCTTCTTGGAACACCCAACTTAATGCTTCCTTCTATCAACGGATCCCCTTCATTCATTCGAGTTTTTTTTTTTTTAGTTAGAAGAACATCTGGTGTGAAAAATTCAAATCATTGACATTGTTCACACATGGTTTATACCTTCATTCTAATAGTGCAAATGATTGTTCACCGACAACAGCCGCCGTCAACGACTTCGAATACTTCCATCGCCACCGTCAATGGCCGTCGTAGCTCAGGTCAGGGTTTGTCGTCAATCGTCGTTGAACAAAAAGGAAGTTTGGGGCTGAGAGGAAAAATGAATTGCCTTAAAAAGGTTGAAGTTAGGGCTGAATCAAAACGGGTCGTTTTGATTTAGACTTTTAACGAAGGTTCGAATCAAAACGACGCCGTTTTGAATCAAAGTTACGAAGGCGGTTTATTGTTTTCATTGTTTCGATGACGGTTTTTAACCGTCATCAAAGGGGTATAATGGCGGTGTAAAACCGCCATTAAATGTTTAATTTTCGAAAAAATAAAAAACAATCCTTCAAAATGAGCGCGTTTTTCAAAAACTGCCATTATAGGGTCTTCTTCATTTTTGAACTGCCATCTTAAGTAGAATTTGTTGTAGTGAAATGGACCAGCAATATTGTGCTCCGAGGCGATCTGCATAACGATCACGTCTCCTCGATGCACTATCTCCCTGATGATATGATATTTCCGCTCTGTTGGGTTTAATGTCCTTAAACTCGTTGTTTGTAAACTATGTTTGTAAATATACTATTTAGAATAATCAGTTATTAGTTTTATTCGGTAAATGCGTTTACCGGAATAAAGTGAAACGTGTTTTGCATTAATCTATACCAACACACAAAACCCTTGACGTATGCCAAATACTGGAGCTTCATGTATGACATGATTGTGGATCAAGCTCTAGCATTTATAGTATAAAACGGTCTATAGTATATGGATTAGGCTGGGTACCTATTCCTAGTAACACTATTGAATGCGGCCTGCTCTGTGTTACACAGAACGATGTGATCTGAACCGTTTCACATCGAGATGTGCGGGCGGGGGTGTTCTACGCGATGAGTTTGCGTAAGACTGAACCACGAAAAAGTCGCTCTCTCTTTATAACACCGTTTACTGAAGAGACCGACTATTTCACTTTATGATGGCCTAGGTAACTCGATCTGAATCCTGAGCTTGCTATGAACTCCTGCTTATTCGAGAGTATCCTTAGACTCGTATGGGTGAGAGTGGCGAAACGCCCGCTCAATAAGCCTACCAACTTGGGGATAAACTCGAATAGGTAGCTGGGGACATAGTGTAGCAAGAAGGAGTTTACTCCTAACCAGCTCTCCAGGGTTAGTAGATAGGTTGTTCCCTTAATAGTTGACATCTAGTCTTGAACAATCTGCGCACACTCTCTCCATGCTTGAGAGAGGATCTGATCTGTCGGTTGGACCGCTAATCAATTGTTCATTAGAGATGTCAGTGGAGCTTAAGGAACGAAGATGTAACACAGGGGTTAAACGGTTAATATGACCCAGCTGTGATTACGGACAACCTGTGAAGGGTCGACTTTCCCATGACGGTTATATCAAGAGGACATAATATATCTACAGTGAGGAGAGTGCAACTCTCGGACTATAATGGAGTCTCCGGGAGTTAACGAATGTTGATCCTTTCGGGTTAAAAGAGTTTTAACCGAATGATCTCGTATCGTTGGAGCTCATGATATGTAGGTCCTTTAGGTTCTCCTGGCTAGCTCGGATAAAGCGGTATAGCAGGGCTATAGGGTAGAACTCGGAGAAATCCGAATTCGGGTCTATTGTTCGAGAGTTTGTGTATTTAAATATGATTTAAATATATAATTGGAAGAAGTCATATTTAAATATGATTTAAATATCGACGGGTGGAAAATATGAATTTAGATTCATATATTGGAATAGTCGGTTTTCGGAAATCGGGCTTAGTGGATAGTTTATTATAATATTAATATTTGATATTAATATTAATAATAAATATTATAATTAAAATTGTTTTAATTATAATTAATAATTTATAATATTAATAATAATTTATAATAATTATTATTATTATTATTAAGAATCCACTATGGAACCATGCATTGTGCATGATCTCCATGTGGATTCCATATCCATTTCCATTCTCCATCTTTGGAGGATTGGAACATTTCCAATGATGTGATTTTTTGACTTCTCTCTCAAGCAATTCCTCTCTCTTGTTTTTCTCTCAACCGAACATCCATCTTCAAGGGTTGAAGAAGAAGTTCTTGGTTGTTGCTTGAGATTGATGAAGTTTTGAAGCTTTGGACATTTGAATATTAGAGGTTTGTTCTTTGGAAGAACTCCAAGTAAGTGTAAAGTTGTTTATACTTATTCCTCTAAGTTTGAATTTCAATTGTTGAAATTTATGAGTTTGTTGTTTGAGTTCTTCATGTTCTTGATGAATTGTTCATCAAGTTCTTGGTAAACTCATATCCAAACTCATCCAAGCTTCATCACCTTCTTCCTCCCTCTCAACAAACCTCTTTAGCTCAAGGAGTCCCACTACTTCGCTATTAAGCCCGAGAATAGTTGGGACTACTCTAAGGGTGGTCCTCGTTGGTGCCCGTGCTGAGTTCGTGACCGGAGGAGACATAGAGTTCGAGGGGGCGGTAGAGGTGCTGAGGTAGACGAGAAGACGAACGTCAAAATAAGGTATTTTTGTCTATATGTACCGGTGTATATATGATATATACCGGTACTTTTTCAAAGAGTTCTCTTCGCTGGAAAATATACCAGTGGTATATATGGTATTTACCGGTGATATATACCGGTGGTATATATAATATTTACCGGTGATATATACCGGTGGTATATATATTATTTACCAGTGATATATACCGGTGGTATATATACCGGTCAGTATTTCCTCGGTATAATATATACCGGTGTATATATGATATATACCAGTGATATATTTATATACATCGGTGATATATTTACCGGTGATTTATACCAGTGGTATATATCGGTCAACTTTTCCGGTTGACTTTTACAAGTCGGTTTACCGGTGGAGAGGGGTTTTACCGGTGGACTCGAATTCAAGAAATTTTCTAAGTGTTAGAAATGTTTCTTCAATTCTTAGTTCATTCCTTATTGATTGCTTTAGGTCTTCAACCCGTTTTAGGCTTTTATTTTAAGTCTTTCTTCCGCTGCGCCTCTGGTCGAGGGCCGGGACCCTCGCAGTTGGTTGAGTGGGGGTTCCAGTAATTGGTATCAGAGCATGCTTTTAGTTCTCAACTTGGAATGAATTGAGTCCTAGGTGGGTTTAGTTTGTTTTCTTACTTGGGTGGCTGAAATGTATCGGATTATGGCAACCGTTTATTTTTCTTGTACTTTACTTTCGGTTTGTAATAGCCTTGTCTGTTAATTAAGGCTTAATGTTTGGCTGAGAGTCTGTATTCGTTGAGTCTTAGAGTTTTAGGCTGTTGCAGAAGCCGTGGTGTGCAGGAAGCCAGAAGCCGAGGAGGTTGAGGTTGTTCGAAGAGTTCGAAAAGCTTCAAGAGCCTAGCTCGGGGGTCGACGAGCTTTAATAATTAGTTGTTGCTTGCTAGTTGCCATAATCTGATTCGTTTTAGTGTGTTTAATTTATAAGATGCATGAGATGTATGGTTTAAATTAACGCCCTTGCTTGTGCATAAAGTATGCCATGTAGATTTCAAATCCCACCATAGGAAGCATGTTTCATGCATTTTGTATGTTATAAGTGTTATGATGTATAGGATGCATGCCTAATTCATTAGAATTAATATAGACGTTATATTGATTTTGAATTAGGAGTTGTATTTTTAAGACCATAATTGATATAAGCGTTATATTGATTATGTATCTAAATATTCAACTAACCATGCCTTAGTGTTTGTATGTTTAAGAAGCATATAGAAGTTTGTTGTAGTAAGTCTAGTTTTTGTAAGTGTTGTAAAAATGACTTAGACTTTTAAAATCTATAACAAAGAGAAATGCATGTTCATTTAGGGTTAATGATACCTCCGGTTCATTAGATGAATATGTCGTTATCTCGTAAATGCTAAGGTTATGAGAAACTCACCCGGTGAAATCCTGTTCTAGGTTGGAGGTATTTAAGCTGACGGTTTACGGAACACCTCCTACCTGGGGACAATCCGGTACTTGAGTAAAGTTAACCAGGATTTATGAGCGTGCGGGTGAGGTGTGAGGTTAATTAATTTGTTAATAACCTAGATATCTCAGGTAAAATAGTTTGCCTAGACTTAAGGTTTTGTTTTCTTAGCCAGATAAAACCCGAGTAAGTACCCTTAAAAACCGTCTACGATGCTTAGTAGAAGTGTTGAGAAGGAATATATGATATATCCCTCTTCTGTTACGCACTCCCTTATAATTCACAACAGGAGAATTTTGCTCGGCCTCGTGTTGTCAATAGGGCAACCCCATTCGGATGGTATTTGCAACTTTCAATAGCAAGGTGAATGGAGTAAGTGTCTATAGTTAGTGGGAGAAGGAAGTGCGTCGGTGCTTCCTGTGGTCTCCTCTGTTGGACTGAACCGTGAGATTCCCATGTTCCGCATGCATGTTGCTCTTAGTGGCACCATCCATTCGGAGGGATGGGGCATGGGAGATCGAACACCTCAGTCACCATTTATGGATAGTGAAACACAGAGCCATTCCCAACTCTGACATTCCAATTCGGTTGCACTGTTGGGGCCGTCTTGTGAATTCTAAAAATGGAGGGTCACACTTACGGGATTTGATAAGGAGTTAGTAAATCCAGACCAAAAACGATAACTAAGATGTTAATGGAATATGAGTTATTCTGGTATTAGCATTTAGTCAAGACTGTCTTGATTTAGTAAAGGAGTGACTCGACTGCCATTCGGCAGCGACCATTCTGACTTACTAAAGTATCGTTGTTAGTAAATAAAGAGTTTGGGTCCTTTAATTACCACTAAGTCTCTTAGTTGGTTTAAATAGGTTAAAACCGTTTCACTAATAGATTTACATTCTGTTTCAGCATGGCGAGTTCTTTCGTTCAGTTGTTAGCGAACGACAAATTAACCGGCAAAAATTATGCGACATGGAAGTCCAACTTGAATACGATTCTAGTGTTAGACGACCTAAGATTTGTCTTAACGGAGGACTGTCCTCCGGCTCCTACTGCAAATGCTTCACGAAGTGTTCGTGAGGCATACGATCGCTGGATCAGGGCTAATGATAAAGCCCGGGTCTATATCTTGGCAAGCATGCAAGATGTCTTGGCCAAGAGTCACGAGGTAATGGTTTCCGCTAAGGAAATCTTGACTTCATTGCAAGCCATGTTTGGACAACCGTCCTCAACGCTTCGCCATGAAGCCCTCAAATACATTTACAATCCTCGAATGAAGGAGGGCATATCTGTTAGGGAGCATGTCCTTAATATGATGGTCCACTACATGACAACAGAAGTAAACGGGGCAACGATCGATGAAAAGAGCCAAGTTAGCTTCATTCTAGAATCTCTTCCGAAGAGCTTTCTAAATTTCAGATCTAATATGGTCATGAATAAGATTGAATATAACTTGACCACTCTTCTGCATGAGCTGCAGACTTACGAGTCCCTTCGAGCCTCTAAAGGAAAGGAGAAGGAGGCTAATGTAGTCACTTCAAAGAAATTCCAGAAGGGGACCAGGCCAAGAACTAAGTCTGAAGCTATTACTACGAGTAGTAAGACTATTCGTAAAAAGGAGAGAAGTAGGAGAAAAGGCAAGGCTCCGATGGTTGTGGCCAGGGTTAAAACTTAGGACAAAGGAAAATGTTTCCATTGTAACGAAGACGGGCACTGGAAGCGAAATTGCCCGAAATACCTTGAGGAGAAACGCGCCGAGAAAGAACGACGAGGTAAATAAGATTTATTTGTCTAAACAAGTTTGGTGGATTTATGAATGTCATACCTGAACTATCTTTCAGGAACCACTAATCTTGTTTGTTCTTTCTGTTTCAGGAAACTAGTTCCTGACTGCTGTTTTCTCCATACGGATGACTTTTGAAGACATCTTCATAGCTGCTCACTTGGGAACTTGTCTGTTTTGAGTGTTGTTTGTATATATTTAATCACATACTCTGGTTATGTAATTATCTGTATATGTTTCTGTTACAATAGAACTTCTGTATATATTGTATCTTTTGTTGTATATAAATGAACTGTTCATTTTAACAAAAGATATATACTCTGTTCTATTTAAATCAGAAAACAACATTTTGGTTAAGACTTTATGTTATAGAAAGCTGTCTTGGTTATACTCAATAGTTGAGAAAACCATCAAACATTGGTTTGTCCATATGACTCAATGTTATCTTGTTTAATGATAATATTGAGGATTCATTGTTTTTAATTAAACAAAGAATTTATAGACAAGATACTAATGATTTAAAGTCACAGATTTACAAAAGTTTGGAGACCGAACCTTTAAGGTTTGAACTTTTGGTAAATGGATTGTCCCAAAGTAGAGGGGTTGATTGTGTATCAACTTCTTTACTTGTTACCAAATATAAGTTAATTAGGTTACTCGTATCAAGATTAGCTATCTTGGTAAGAGTATCTATGAGTCTCAACCTCTGTAAATCATTATTTTAGATTAAGAGCAATACTGTTGCTAGCTTGTTCAGTTCACTTCTGAATTGAACCTAACACTTAGTCTTAAATAATGTAGGGATTGATTTGATTATCAATGTCTCGTGATTTTGAATGTTGAGATCGTAGCTTTTATAATATGGGTTGCATAATTCTTGTCTTAACCGTTTTAAATGATGTAGGATTAAGTTCTGATTTTTTAGCATATACTAGTGACACGTTTTCACATTGCTCTGAAAATGTTTGTACTATGGATTCAGGTTCATCTGAGTCGTAAGAAAAAATCTCTAGTATAATCTCTTTATACCTGATATTGACAAGAGTTGTTTATAATCTAGGTAAAAGAAATGCTATCCCTATGCATTAAGAAATTGGATGTTAAGATGTATCTCTTCTGAAATACATAACCCAATATGCTTATCGCAGTGGGAGTTGTCAGAGAGTGTTTAATCCTGGTTGAAAGTTTGGCATAACGTTCATGAGGAACATAATACAAGTGTTGCATTATGGGTGCCTCAATAATAACTAGCACGAATTGCAGCTTATTTAAAGCAGCAATAGTTAGACTGTTGAACTCTTAAGTAGTACCGTGAGGCTATGTGATGGTCACAGCAATAGTTAGACTGTTGAACTCTTAAGTAGTACCGTGAGGCTATGTGATGGTCACATAGGGAACCTCGTAGTACTTCATGCTGATAGGTTTACTAAGTTTCTCATGGCTAAAGTGTTTGAGAGGACACCTAGAAGAGTCTAGGGATCCGAGTTGCTAAAAGGATAGTGGGAGATTACAAACTGATGTGAGACATTGTAGTTCTCTCCCTACCAACATATACACCACGGACGTTTAAGTCCGAGTGGGAGTTTGTTGGGTTTAATGTCCTTAAACTCGTGGTTTGTAAACTATGTTTGTAAATATACTATTTAGAATAATCAGTTATTAGTTTTATTCGGTAAATGCGTTTACCGGAATAAAGTGAAACGTGTTTTGCATTAATCTATACCAACACACAAAACCCTTGACGTATGTCAAATACTGGAGCTTCATGTATGACATGATTGTGGATCAAGCTCTAGCATTTATAGTAAAAAAGGGTCTATAGTATATGGATTAGGCTGGGTACCTTGGTAGAAGGACTTTTGAATGTCCTACTAAGATTCAAGCTGTCGAGGCTTGCAAAAATAAAATTTATAAATACCGAAACTACTAAGCTTTGCAGCTAGTGGTAACGGGTCGATCCGCAGGGAACCTAAATCAATCTCTCTTAACTAATTTCTATTTGCCTTTTAAACTAAAACTCAAAATAAAATAAAGGGGGAGTTAATTAAAACTAAACTAAGCTAACGGAATAATAAATGCGAAAAGTAAAGAGCGGAAAAATAAATGTAACACGTGCTCCTAATTCGAGAGATCAGAATTTATCTTGATGCGCTTAGATCATAGGGATTCTAATCATGCTTAGTAATTTAATCTCATGCACGCGAAATGTTTGCTCGTTTCCGTAGCAAACATCCCAATGAATTAATTAGAAAAGTGCAATTCCAATTAAACATGCTCACTAATTAATTTAAGTTGATCAAGCCTAAACTAATCAAAGAACAGTAACGGGTAATATCGCGACGAACCAATTGATCGAGAACTCGACCAATTGGCGCGATTTCTCTTCTTTCCCTAAGTCTATCGTGCAAACGATAATTAATCTTATTCTCCTACTGTCACTTAGGTTAAAATTAATTAGTCCCGCCTAAACCCTTGTTACCTAGCGATTGAGGCAATTATACGTCCTAATCTTTAACGGTAAACCATGCGTGAGGACTCAGACGTCACTCCTAATTAGTCATACATGCTCATGGGATTCAAACAAAGGAAGAATCATGCAAGAAACTATAAATTACAAGCTGGAAATTTCATGCTAAACCCTCCCTAATGCATCAAGACAACCCCTACTCGAATTAGAGCACTTACCTTAGCTCCCCGTTGTGCAAATCAAGAGAAACGTTCAATGTTTGAGCTTTATTGAAGAGAAAAGGGAAGAAAATGTGAGTTTGGAGCTCCCACCCGAGCTTAAACAATGGTGGAAATCGAAAATGGGATAAAACTTGCAGCTAAAAATCGGAGAAGAAAGACTTATAGCCGTTGGAGCGTCGAGACGCTAGGGCAGCGTCTCGACGTTGTGCCCTAAGTTGGCAGCGCGCGCGCTCGATGCTGGGGCGCTCGTCAATTTTCGGAAGATGTCGGGGCGGCGTCGAGACGCTCGGACAACGTCTCGACGCTGCCGCTCAACGCTTGCTCTCGAGTTTGTTGGCCAAAATTTGCCTTTCCATGGCAATTTTTGCCATTTCTTCAATTCTTCAAGCCCCTTCACTCCCGATGCGTCCATGAAGCTCTAAAACGTCGCTTTTAGCCCCGAAACACGTTCTTGGACTCCTCGAGCTCTCGACCATGAGTTTACCTACAAAAGGCATTTTAATCAATATTGAACATGGTTTTAGCTATAATTAGGGAGTAAATAATAGCTCTATTTTGGGGCTATCGAAATACCCCAACCCTGAATCTTGCTAGTCCTCGAGCAAGGCTATTCTGAATTATCTCTAAAGTCTTAAATTGCATGCATCGACTCTAACCTCAACACTTTTAAAAGCAAGGCATTTGCAACAAAAAGAGAACAATCAATTGCATGCACTAATTGAGAACTTTTCAAAAATTCAACTGTTACTCCCCTACGTGCGTGTGTGTATAGCCAACCTATTCTAGCTCTATTAGACCCGAAAAACCATATGCAACCCTACATCTTGTTTTCCCCTACTTCTAGCAATAAAGAACAGTCTAATGGCTTTTCAACAATCAAGAGAGTAACAAATCAAAAGGCCTAAACATTTTCTTTTTCTTGAGTACTTTGTACTCTTTATTTCTTTTGATCCATTTTTTTTTTTACTTTTCTTTTGCTTCTCCAAGAGAGCCTAACACGTCAAGCCTAATTTAGCTTCACGTTTTTAAGGACTATTGCTCACTTCTATTAGTTCCCCTTTCATGCAGTGACAACCGTGGGTTACACGATCGCCCCTGGTTACACGGGCAACACAAGAAGGAGGAGCAACTCTAGAGTTTTTATTTTCATGCTTACTTCTTTTTTTTACTTAGGCAATAACTTCGCTATAATCTCGATTAACCTATTACAACCTATCATGCATCAAGCCTTCCCTAGAGGTGCCTTTCGGGGTGACAACATGATTTCAGGCTACATAAGATTATTCTAAGCCTACAGAACCAAGAATAGATTGCTAAGTGCTCGATAGATGCAAGGGAGCAACATAAATTTTTTTAAATTTTTTTGAAAAATGCTCAACTAACACATACAATCTCATGCTTTTCTAGATATGCAACTACGAAGAATTTAAAAGCATTTCCTAGATTGTCCTCATCGAACAACATGCAACAGCGACAACAACACTTCAAATTCAGAATATCCACAGCTCAACAACTACAAGAATCCATCCAACAGACAACTCCACCCCCAACCTAAAAGGATACATAGTCCTCTATGTATCACACTTCAGACTAAGCAGTTAAAATGCACAAAATAAAAGGGAACATAAAACCTCTCCTGAAGTTTGTTAGGTTGTTGGCTGGAGCAGCGCATTCTTCGCCCACTGTTCCGATCCTTAAGCCACAAAACTCCTACAAAAGAAAGCAAGAAAAAGCTAAGCTAGGAAAATAAAAACTAAAAGTAAAGACATGAATTTAAAAGACTCATGGGTTGCCTCCCAAGAAGCGCAAATTTTTAACGTCGTTATGCTCGACGTGTCCTCCTCTCTGTCAGGGTACGTAAAAATTCTCGTACTTCTTCGGCCCCTTCTTCCTTGAATCAACAAAGCCTGCTAAGAGAAGCAAGCTCTTCGACTTTTGTAGGCAGCCGGACAAAGTTGTTATTTTTTTGATTTTTTTGTTATATGGAAAAATAAAAGACTCAACAGACTGAAATAAAACAAAACAAGACTCAACTGAAAATAAAGACTCAACAGGGGAAAAAGGGAGAAAGCATGCATCGATAGAGGGAAGTTCAGGAAATAAAACATAAAGAGACTCGCCAGCCTCAAACTCTATCACCTGGACCTCCTCCAAGGGACTAGGCTCGACTTCTTCCTTAATCCCGACGATCTCATCTTCGCATGGCGGAATACTCCTGATTTCTTTTTTGCAACTGGGGTGTAACTCCTCGAGCATAAAGTCAATTTCCTCCCTCTGTTCTTCAAAATTTAGATTATAGGACAGGGATGATTGATTCTCTAACTCGGGATGCTCTTGTGCGGGGTAGGCCTCGAGAAGACTGGTTTGTGGCGACTAAGGACATGCGTAGGAAGTATGACCTCCTACCGAGCAAGCACAACCTTTTGCTCTCGCATGCGTTTCTCTGATAAACGTCCACCAAACCTCGGAGTGCAGCTTACGCATTTGTATCAGAGTTTTCTTTATTGCCTGCAGCCTCCTTATGTACTCCTCGCCATGATGGGGAATACTCAAAAACTCCCTATATTCCCTCTCATCGTCAAGAGCAATCCTCGCGGCTTCTCGCCTTGAAGCTATCACTCACTCTTCTAAACGAATATCTGCCATACTCAAACAAGAAGACACAAGAAAAGGAAAATATTTTTGGTTTTTAAACAAATAAAATTTAACTAAGAGAAATTAAATGGTTCCCCGGCAACGGCGCCAATTTTGGTAGAAGGACTTTTGAATGTCCTACTAAAATTCAAGCTGTCGAGGCTTGCCAAAATAAAATTTATAAATACCGAAACTACTAAGCTTTGCAGCTAGTGGTAACGGGTCGATCCGCAGGGAACCTAAATCAATCTCTCTTAACTAATTTCTATTTGCCTTTTAAACTAAAACTCAAAATAAAATAAAGGGGTAGTTAATTAAAACTAAACTAAGCTAACAGAAAAATAAATGCGAAAAGTAAAGAGCGGAAAAATAAATGTAACACGTGCTCCTAATTCGAGAGATCGGGATTTATCTTGATGCGCTTAGATCATAGGGATTCTAATCATGCTTAGTAATTTAATCTCATGCACGCGAAATGTTTGCTCGTTTCCGTAGCAAACATCCCAATGAATTAATTAGAAAAGTGCAATTCCAATTAAGCATGCTCACTAATTAATTTAAGTTGATCAAGCCTAAACTAATCAAAGAACAGTAACGGGTAATATCGCGACGAACCAATTGATCGAGAACTCGACCAATTGGCGCGATTTCTCTTCTTTCCCTAAGTCTATCGTGCAAACGATAATTAATCCTATTCTCCTACTGTCACTTAGGTTAGAATTAATTAGTCGCGCCTAGACCCTTGTTACCTAGCGATTGAGGAAATTATACGTCCTAATCTTTAACGGTAAAACATGCGTGAGGACTCGGACGTCACTCCTAATCAGTCATACATGCTCATGGGATTCAAACAAAGGAAGAATCATGCAAGAAACTATAAATTACAAGCTGGAAATTTCATGCTAAACCCTCCCTAATGCATCAAGACAACCCCTACTCGAATTAGAGCACTTACCTTAGCTCCCCGTTGTGCAAATCAAGAGAAACGTTCAATGTTTGAGCTTTATTGAAGAGAAAAGGGAAGAAAATGTGAGTTTGGAGCTCCCACCCGAGCTTAAACATTGGTGGAAATCGAAAATGGGATAAAACTTGTGGCTAAAAATCGGAGAAGAAAGACTTATAGCCGTCGGAGCGTCGAGACGCTAGGGCAGCGTCTCGACGCTGTGCCCTAAGTTGGCAACGCGCGCGCACGGGGTAGCGTCTCGACGCTGGGGCGCTCGTCAATTTCCGGAAGATGTCGGGGCGACGTCGAGACGCTCGGACAGCGTCTCGACGTTGAGCAGCGTTGAGCCAGCGTCTCGACGCTGCCGCTCAACGCTTGCTCTCGGGTTTGTTGGCCAAAATTTGCCTTTCCATGGCAATTTTTGCCATTTCTTCAATTCTTCAAGCCCTTTCACTCCCGATGCGTCCATGAAGCTCTAAAACGTTACTTTTATCCCCGAAACACGTCCTTGGACTCCTCGAGCTCTCGACCATGAGTTTACCTACAAAAAGGCAGTTTAATCAATATTGAACATGATTTTAGCTATAATTAGGGAGTAAATAATAGCTCTATTTTGGAGCTATCATACCTATTCCTGATAACACTATTGAATGCGGCCTGCTCTGTGTTACACAGAACGATGTGATCTGAATCGTTTCACATCGAGATGTGCGTGCGGGGGCGTTCTATGCGATGAGTTTGCGTAAGACTGAACCACGAAAAAGTCGCTCTCTCTTTATAACACCGTTTACTGAAGAGACCGACTATTTCACTTTATGATGGCCTAGGTAACTCGATCTGAATCCTGAGCTTGCTATGAACTCCAGCTTATTCGAGAGTATCCTTAGACTTGTATGGGTGAGAGTGGCGAAACGCCCGCTCAATAAGCCTACCAACTTTGGGATAAGTTCGAATGGGTAGATGGGGACATAGTGTAGCAAGAAGAAGTTTACTCCTAACCCGCTCTTCAGGGTTAGTAGATAGGTTGTTCCCTTAGTAGCTGACATCTAATCTTGAACAATCTGCGCACACTCTCTCCATGCTTGAGAGAGGATTTGATCTGTCGGTTGGACCGCTGATTAATTGTTCATTAGAGATGTCAGTGGAGCTTAAGGAACGAAGATGTAACACAGGGGTTAAACGGTTAATATGACCCAGCTGTGATTACGGACAACCTGTGAAGGGTCGACTGTCCCATGACGGTTATATCAAGAGGAGATAATATATCTACAGTGAGGAGAGTGCAACTCTCGGACTATAGTGGAGTCTCCGGGAGTTAACGAATGTTGATCCTTTCGGGTTAAAAGAGTTTTAACCGAATGATCTTGTATCGTTGGAGCTCATGATATGTAGGTCCTTTAGGTTCTCCTGGCTAGCTCGGATAACGCGGTATAGCAGGGCTATAGGGTAGAACACGGAGAAATCTGAATTCGGGTCTGTTGTTCGAGGGTTTGTGTATTTAAATATGATTTAAATAAATAATTGGAAGAAGTCATATTTAAATATGATTTAAATATCGACCGGTGGAAAATATGAATTTTGATTCATATATTGGAATAGTCGGTTTTCGAAAACCGGGCTTAGTGGATAGTTTATTATAATATTAATATTTGATATTAATATTAATAATAAATATTATAATTATAATTGTTTTAATTATAATTAATAATTTATAATATTAATAATTATTTATAATTATTATTATTATTATTATTAAGAATCCACTATGGAGCCATGCATTGTGCATGGGCTCCATGTGGATTCCATATCCATTTCCATTCTCCATCTTTGGAGGATTGGAACATTTCCAATGATGTGATTTTTTGACTTCTCTCTCAAGCAATTCCTCTCTCTTATTTTTCTCTCAACCGAACATCCATCTTCAAGGGTTGAAGAAGAAGTTCTTGGTTGTTGCTTGAGATTGATGAAGTTTTTAAGCTTTGGACATTTGAATATTAGAGGTTTGTTCTTTGGAAGAACTCCAAGTAAGTGTAAAGATGTTTATACTTATTCCTCTAATTTTGAATTTCAATTGTTGAAATTTATGAGTTTGTTGTTTGAGTTCTTCATGTTCTTGACGAATTGTTCATCAAGTTCATGGTAAACTCATATCCAAACTCATCCAAGCTTCATCACCTTCTTCCTCCCTCTCAACAAACCCCCTTAGCTCAAGGAGTCCCACTACTCCGCTATTAAGCCCGAGAATAGTTGGGACTACTCTAAGGGTGGTCCTCGTTGGTGCCTGTTACCTCTCCAAATGAGAGTTATTTAGGTCTATATTTGCTTAATATTCATTAAGTCTTTTGAGCATGTTATCTAGTAGTGAGCATAATATGTGTTTAATAGTGACATTTTGTGAAATGGTATGAATTCAATGCTTATGTGAAAAAGCTGTGCATAAGTGTGTAAATTGGTAAAAAATGTCTAATTAATGCCTTGCAGATGTATTGCTGAAGTTTTGCGAGGAACGCAATGAGATCAGAAGAAGCACAACCGAAAACAGAGCATTGCGATCGCAACGCAATCGCAATACTGGTCTTTGTTGCTGCGTTTTTCCAGCCGCCGACCTTCATGCACCTGCCACGTGTGAGGTTGTTACCTCTAATTGGATGGAGATCCGCAGCCTATGGCAACCTATGAAGGCTATATAAGAGAGTAGATGAAGAAAGAAAAGGGAACAACTCGACGGTGAAGTGATTCGGCAAAGGCCAAATACCGCAGACGAGAATTCGCTCTCCCGTTTGTTGGATCGAAGAAACAAAGGTTCTCTTGGCGTCTTGAATTCAAGAGGAAGAAGAGAAGATCCATCTTCTCTTCTGATTCAATTCCCTTCCCAAGCCGAGCCATTCTTCTCCTTCAACCGAGGCGGATCACGGACGATCGGACCTTCACTCATCTACTGCTTTCTTTAATTGCTGTTTCGAATTAGCTACTGCTTTCTTTAGTTTCTATGTTTAAAATCCCACCATAGGATAAGCATGAAACATGCATTGAAAGTATGTTATAAGTGTTATAATATAAGTATGCATGTTTAGGATTCCATGAGATTTCATATAAGTTGTTATATTTTTTCATGGAATGGTTTTATATAATTGTTATATAAAAGCATGTTAGATGTATGTTATAAGGTTTTTTCTTTTTTTTTATAAGTGTTATAAAATTAATTAGACATTAAAACTTATAACAAAGATAAATGCATGCTCATTTAGGGTTAACTACCAAGCAATCTCCTGTTTTAATAGTTAAAATAGGTCGATATCTTGTAAAACTTCGGTTACAAGAAAAACTCACCCGGTAAGATGCTGTCTAAGCTTGGGGGTATTTAAGTTGACGGTTTACGGAACACCTCCTACATGGGCATCGAACTGGCGTTTGAGTTTAGCTAACCCGGTTTTATGAGCATGCGTGAGTGATGTGAGGTTTTAAAAGGCTTATCACCTAGACATCATAGGTTAAAATCCAGTATAAACGTTATACTCAGAAAGATTACCTAGACTTAGGATATGTTTTAGTTAGCCAAAATATATGCCTAAGTAAAATCATACCCAACTGTCTAGAACACTTTAGTGGGAGGAAAAATGTTTTCAGCTCCTACGTCCCTAAGAGTTCACACCGTGAGATTCACGATGGTATGGGTGCTGGGAGCGACCTCCAGTAGGAAAGTATTTGCATGAGTCAATAACAAGGTGAATAAAGGAAGTCGTTCATAGTAAGTGGGCGAAGGTTGCGTGTCAACACATCCTACGGTCTCCTCCATTAGGTTGCACTGTGAGATTCCCATGATGCGCCTGCAAGTCTGCCCTGGGAGCGACCACCCCTTAGGAGGGTTGTATCATGGGATTCGGAACACCGCGAACTCTAGAAATGGATAGGGTCTCATAGGTCCGTTTTCACCATTGTCTTTCTAACTTCGGGAGCTTGTTGATTCCGATCTCTAAGGTCTGAAAATGGAGGGTCACACTTACAAGAATTACTAAGTGTTAGTAACTTCTTGACCAAAGTAAACGATAGCTAAAAGATCTATTGGAAATATGAGTTATTCTGGTAATAGTGATTAGCTGAGATTGTCTCAATTCAAAGGAGAATTGATAGACTGCCCCTAGGTGGATGTTGCTCTAAACCTTTGTAGTATCGTTGCAATAAAGAATAAATGATGGGTACATTATTACTTTTGCTAAAACTTGATTGGATAATATAAAAAGGGTAATAGCAATTTCACTAAATACGATATGTTTATTTTTTTGAGCATGTCCAACTCAATAGTACAGTTACTAGCTTCTGAGAAACTTAACGGGGATAATTACGCAACGTGGAAATCAAATTTAAACACAATACTGGTAATTGATGATCTAAGGTTTGTTTTAACTGAGGAGTGTCCTCCAAACCCCGGCACAAATGCAAACCGAAATGTTCGGGATGCATATGACAGATGGACAAGGGAAAATGATAAAGCCCGCGTCTACATTCTGGCCAGCATATCTGATGTATTGGCTAAGAAACACGATGGTATGGGTGCTGCCAAAGAGATTATGGAATCTCTGAAGGGGATGTTTGGACAACCGTCCTTCTCCCTTAGGCATGATGCCATCAAGTACGTTTATAACTGTCGCATGAGAGAAGGGACCTTTGTTAGAGAACATGTCCTGGACATGATGGTCCATTTCAATGTGGCAGAAGTAAATGGACCTGTCATAGATGAGAAGAGTCAGGTTCGTTTTATTCTAGAGTCTCTTCCGAAGAGCTTCCTACAGTTCCGCACAAATGCGATGATGAACAAAATTGAATATAACTTGACTACTCTTCTGAATGAGCTTCAGACTTATCAGTCCCTCCTGAAAACTAAGGGACATGAAGTGGAGGCAAATGTTGCTACCACTAAAAAGTTCTATAGAGGATCGTCCTCTGGGACGAAGTCTGGCCCTTCTTCTTCTAAAAATAAGAGTATTTCGATGAAAAAGAAAGGGAAGGGGAAAAGTAAAACTCCTAATGACCGCAAAAGCAAGGCTCATATTGCAGATAAAGGAAAATGTTTCCACTGCAACGAGAATGGACATTGGAAAAGAAACTGCCCAAAGTACCTTGCAGAGAAGAAAGCTGAAAAGGCAAAACAAGGTAAATATGATTTACTAGTTGTTGAAACATGTTTAGTGGAGAGTGATGACTCTTCATGGATACTGGATTCAGGGGTTACTAATCATATTTGTTCTTCTTTACAGGAAACTAGTTCCTGGAGAACGCTTGCGGAAGGCGAGATAACTCTCAGGGTTGGAACAGGAGAGGTTGTCTCAGCAAAATCAGTAGGAGATTTGAAGTTGTTTTTTGGAGATAGATTCATTATGTTAGATAATGTGTATCTTGTTCCTAGAATGAAAAGGAATCTTGTATCTATCTCTTGTTTGTTAGAACAATTATATAAAGTATCTTTTGAAATTAATGAAGTGTTCATTACCAAAAGAGGTATTCCTATTTGTTCTGCAAAACTAGAAAACAACTTATATAAGTTAAAACCGACCAGAGCGAAAACTATTTTAAATATCGAGATGTTTAAAACGGCTGAGACGCGAAACAAAAGGCAAAAAGTTTCTTCAAGTACATATCTTTGGCACTTAAGACTTGGCCACATTAATCTCAATAGGATTGAGAGATTGGTTAAGAATGGTCATCTAAGCCAGTTAGAAGACAACTCTTTACCAGCATGTGAGTCTTGTCTTGAGGGAAAAATGACGAAAAGATCTTTTACTGGAAAAGGTCTTAGAGCCAAAGAATCCTTAGAACTCGTGCATTCGGACCTTTGTGGACCAATGAATGTCAAAGCACGAGGATGATATGAATATTTCATCAGTTTGATAGATGATTATTCAAGGTACGGTTATGTTTACCTAATACATCATAAGTCTGAAGCTCTTGAATAGTTCAAGAAGTATAAGGCTGAAGTTGAGAACTTATTAGGTAAAACAATTAAGACACTTCGATCAGATCGAGGTGGAGAGTACAGGGACCTGAGATTCCAAGACTATTTGATAGAACATGGAATCCAGTCACAACTCTCTGCACCTAGTATGCCTCAGCAAAACGGTGTCTCGGAGAGAAGAAACAGAACCTTGTTAGACATGGTTCGATCGATGATGAGCTATGCTCATTTGTCTGATTCGTTTTGGGGATATGCAGTAGAGACTGCTGCCTACATTTTGAACAATGTTCCCTCTAAAAGTGTTACTGGAACACCTTATGAGTTATGGAGAGGGCGTAAAACTAGTTTACGTCACTTCAGGATCTGGGGATGCCCGACACATGTGTTGGTGCAAAACCCTAAGAAATTGGAACGTCGTTCAAAAGTATGTTTATTCATAGGCTACCCAAAAGAATCGAAAGCTGGATACTTCTTTGATCCAAAAGAAAATAAAGTATTTGTATCGACAAATGCTACTTTTATCGAAGAAGATCACATGGGAGATCATCAACCTCGCAGTAAACTAGTATTGCGTAAAATTTCTAAAGAAGCTACAGATAGATCAACAAGAGTTGTTGATGAGATTGATCCCTCAACAAGAGTTGTTGATTAATACTTCTGATTACTCACATTCATCTCAAGAGTTGAGAGTGCCTCGACGTAGTGCGAGGGTTGTGCAACAACCTGACTGTTACATGGGTTTATGATAGCTCTAAAATAGAGCTATAATTATAGCCTTAAATCTAGCTAAATGCAATGCTCAATTCAATTAAATCTCCTTATTTTAGGTATTTTGCGGCAAAGAGCTCGGGAAGTCAAATTATGAATTTCAGGGCTAAATCGGACATTTAAGAGGTTTCGGGAACTGTTTGGGTCAAAAAGATAGGCCAAACGGAGTTCGGGAGCAAAAACGACCCAAAATTGGGCTTAGACCCGAGAGGTCAGCGCCCAACGGAAGTAGCAGCCCAGACGCCTGGTAGCGGAATTTTGTGAATATTCCGTGTGTTTCGGGTTTTCGAGACCCGCCAAATTGAAATTTATAACACTGCCTAAGGCTTCTTCAAAACTTGTAGAAAGCGGTAGTCAGGATCGTACCACAGGGAATTTAATAGCTTAATCTAAATTCAGAATTTTAATTGATTAATTAGAGAAAATGATGATGGGGGATTTTGAGAATTAAAATAAGAAAAGAGAAAATAAAGGGAAAAATTAAAGGACAATTTGGAATAACGGGAGAAATGGAAATTGTAACGGAAATACTCAATCTAAAGGTTCCGGGTTATTAGTTGCGATGTGATTCAGATCATAGACACCCAAGACTTAGCATGCTTTTGACTAACACCCACACAAATTACATATTTCTAAGAAGAAACAAGCAATCCCAAGTAGTTGATGAAGAGTTGACAGCTCTTCATTAAGCTTCGATGTTAATTCAATTGAGGGCAATCGCTCTCCCACATAGAATTAACTACGAGCGACGGGTAACCATGCGACGAGTACGTTACTGAGATCTCTAATAACGGGCTCGATTTACTCTTCATCTAGAGTCTAATGGGTAGCTAAATTAAATGCTGCAGCACCAATTTAAATACTCTAAGACTGCTGTCACTCAACCCACAAGAGGCAAACGCATAATGGGTTTTTAACCAACCCAACAATCAATAAACAAATTGGGAGTCAAACCAAGAAGAAATTGATGATGGAAATTAATGCTTAGATTAGAGAAGAGTTGAATGCTAAACATGCTAAACATACACAAAAAACCCAAGTCTCACCCAATAACATTTACAACATTTAACCCATCTCCTAAAGATCAAGTACTTACCTCTTAGCTAGACATGAAGGAGAATGGAGTGAAGAAATCAAAGATTGAGCTCACCCACTCCATTAATGGAGGTTACAAGGTTCAAAAGAGGTAAAAATGCTGAAGAAATCGAGAAGGGGGGAAGATAATGACCTAAAATCAGAAAAACGCGCTTAAATACCCATTTCTGCGTCAGATTAGCGCCTAGGCGCCGCGGGCGCGCGCGCACAGAATCGGGACAGCGCCTAGGCGCTATAAGTCAGCGCCTAGGCGCTGAGCCCTCTGGAAAATTTACAAAAATCGGGAATTTTTTATGACTTTTGATGTTGGGCTATTTTAGGACTTTTAATGACGGGTATTCTGTGTCACGGCTAGGGTCAGCGCGCGCACGAGGCGAGGCGAGGCGAGCGGCGCGCGCGGACACGGACATGGGCGGTCGAGCGGGTGGCGCGCGCGCTGACTTTTGATGTCGGACACGGGCGCGGAGGCGGACGAGCGAGGACGCGCGCGGACTCGGGCGCTGGGGCGCGCGATGGCGCGGACGCGCGCGCGGGGCTTACGATGACGGGCACCCGGCTGCGCGCGCGGACACGGGCGTGCGCGGGCGTCTGTGCGTGGGCGGTCTGGGAGTGCGGCGCGGTTGGGCGCCTGGGCGCTGGGCGCCGGCGCCTAGGCGCTGACCTCTCGGGTCTTGGCCCATTTTTTGCTCGTTTTGGCTCCCGAGCTCCGTTTTGCCTATCTTCTTGACCCGAACACTTCCCGAAACCTCTTAAATGACCGTTTTAACCCTGAAATGCATAATTTGACTTCCCGAGCTCTTTGCCACGAAATACCTAAAATAAGTAGATTTAATTGAATTAAGCATGGCATTTAGCTAGAATTAAGGCTATAATTATAGCTCTATTTTAGAGCTATCAAAATACCCCCGACCTGAATCTTGCTAGTCCTCGAGCAAGGAACACTTTGATTTATCTTATAAGAATAGACATGCATGCTGACGACTCGAATCTCAATGCTTGCAAAAACAAGATAATCATGCTAACGGAAAACAATTAAGCGTATGCATACTTTGTGAATATTTCAAAATATTAGCTCTCATTCCCTAACGTGTGTGTGTGATTATTAGCACCTCCTATCTTAGCTTCCATAGACCCGGAACCACTTTAATCGATCCTAATACTTATCTTTCCCCTACTTCTGGCAATAAGAACAGACTATCGTCTTTTCAATGTCGGAAAGAATAACAAAACAAAAGGCCTAACTATTTTTCTTCTTTTCTTTTCTTGAGAGCCTAACACGTCAAGCATTTGTTTCGCTTCACGTTTTTAAGGACTAGTGCTCACTTCTGTTAGTTGCCCTTTCATGCAGTGGCAACAGTGGGTTACACGATCACCCCTGGTTACACGGGCAACACAAGAAGAAGGAACACCTCAGAATATATTTCAAACATGCTTTTTACTCTCTATGAAATTTTTATAGGCGCATAGCTTTGCTAAATCAAATGATTCGTTATAACTTCTAACACATCAAGCCTCCCTAAATGGACCTTTCGGGGTGACAACGAGCTTTCAGACAAAATAAAATAATTCTAAGCCTACAGAACTAAGAGTAAGAGGCCTACGTGCTCAGTGAATGTAGGGGAATAATCGAAAATTTTTTAGAATATGCTCAAAATATGCATACATTCTCATAGTTTTCTCGCAATGCACAACTATGGAGTATTCACAAGCAAATCACAGAAAGTCCTCATCGGACAACATGCATTCAGATTCCTAAACATCTCAAAATCAGAATACGACATGCTCGAGAACTACAACGAAGTTCAAATATAAATTCCACCCCCCACCTAAAAGACTGCATTGTCCTCAATGCATCTAATCCACCAAATAATCAACGATAACAACAAAAATTAAAGGGAACAGAAACCTCCCCTGAATTTTTGTGGGATCGGTGAGAGGGTACGCACAACTTCAAATTCAATGTAGATCCGAAATATTGGTCATCTCCCGTTTATTACCTAAGAATGCAAAATAGCAAACTTAAACAACTAAAACTAAACAAGCAAAAACAATTAAAAACAGCAACTAATAAAAAATACAGTTCAATGCTCGGGTGCCTCCGAGAAGCGCAAATTTTTAAAGTCGATTGCTCGACTGAATTCTCCCTTTCAAATTCATCCATAGTCCAATGGTGCGGGGGGTACTCCAATCATCCCTTCGTCCGCGTCGGACCTACAAACATCAAATGAACAAAATTTTTCTTTCCGTGCTTCATGCACGCCAACATCATCATTATCAAATAACAAGCAGACAGATCCATCAGTATACACAATAAAATTTGGATCATCGTCAAAAGCAGACACAAAACATGCAGATTCAGAATTAATCTCATTTAAAATCAGATTCTCGTTCTTATCCCAAGTAGACTTTAAATCATGCATAAGAAATTCATTCTTAGTCTCGTCAAATTCCACAGAGAGAGCACCCCTATCAACATCAATTTTGACCCTCGCGGTCTTCATAAAAGGGCGACCCAACAAAATAGAAGATGAAACAGTAGAAGAATTTCCATTCATATCCAGAACATAAAAGTCGGCAGGAAAAACCATATCGTTAACTCTAACAAGAACGTCTTCTACCTTCCCCAATGAATGGATGTAAGATCGATCGGCTAGCTGTACTACTACGCTCGTCTCATGCATTTCACTCAAGTTAAGTTCTTTAAACATGGCATGGGACATAACATTAATAGAAGCTCCGAGATCTATCATAGCATTTTTAATGACTCTACTACCTATCATGCAAGGAAGTGTGAACATACCTGGATCTCCGCATTTAGTAGGTAGAGTACCTGGAAGGATCGCTAAGACATTCTCTTTCTTCTTCTCATTATTCATTCTTGCCTTCATCTTGCAAGTAACCCAATCCTTAAAAAATTTAGCATATTTTGGGATTTTCCTCACGGCCTCCAAGAGTGGAACGTTTACCATTTTCTTTTGGAAAGTCTTCAAAATCACCTCATCTTCGTTCACATCCTTGGGCTTTGCAAGCCTACTAAGGAGGGGTGTTATGGGGATACTTGCTGGAATAATTTCATTCAATTCTTTCTTTTCTTCAAACTCTTCATTCAAAAGATGGCTCGTGGAAGGTGCACTCGGTTCGATCTTCTTCTCTGAATCAAGACTCAACAAACGACTTGAGACAACTTCATTACCATCACATAAATTTATCGCACATACCTGCTCGCAGGGATTAACGGTCAAGTGTGGAGATATCATCCAAGGGTTTTCGCTGAGCTCTACAGGTGCAGAACGTGAAAGACTGTGTCCAACCTTCTTGATCGCACCCAAAATCTCCTCGTCTTTAATCTCCTCAGGGGGTCTCATCAACCTACTAGGGAAGGGAGCCTTAGGAACATAAGATTTCATATATGAAGGAGGATTGAAACATACCGAACTTCTTGAAGATGTTGCCTCCTTTCTTAGCATGGGCTTTTCTACCTTTTTCTCGCAGTCAATGGAAACAGAGCGTGGTGAAATTTCCTCCCCACTTATGAGAGTGATAGCATTAACACTCTCCGCTTTAGGAGTTTCCAACTTGACTAGCCTCTCAGCTACTTGGGTTATTGCAGCGCTTAGGTTTTGGAATTGAACTTTATTTGACTCCATCAGAGATTTCATTATTTCCCCAAGTGATTTACCTGAAGCAGAAGAAAAAATTTGTGGTAAGCTTTCCGTCAGTTCATATACAACGCTACTTACCTCAGCCAAACGGTCCTTCAACTCGTTCACATCGCTCTTGAGACGAATTTGGTCACTTCTTCCACAACCATATTGCTGAATATTTCCAGCCATGCTTGAGATTAAGAGTCTAGCTTCAACTGGGGTTTTGTCCATGAGAGCTCCACCGCTAGCTGCATCAATCATCCTCTGATCATATGGGAGCAAACCTTCATACACATACCCAATGAGAGTTTGTTCGTTAATCTTGTGATTCGGGCATTCTTCGCACAATCTAAGAAACCTCTCCCAATATTCATGTAGATTTTCGCCCTCTTCCTGTTCAACGACACGAATTCTTCTCTTAGCGGCAGTAACTTCAGAAGCAGGAAAGAATTTTTCTAAATAAAGCCTCTGCATATCGCTCCAAGTGGAAATGGAGCCCGGCGGTAGGTAGTGGAGCCATTCTCTTGCTTTTCCCTTTAAGGTAAAAGGGAAAGCTCTCAAGCTCACTTGATCTTCCGTGGCTTCTATTGTCATTAATCCCGCTCTCACCAACTGAAACTCCTTGAGATGAATATGCGGGCTTTCACCTGCATTACCAGAAAATGAAGGAAGTAAGTTGATGAAGCTAGCCTTAAGTTCGAAATTACCTGTTACCGCAGGATACGATATACATAATGGTTGACGGTTTAAATCTGGCATCGCCAACTCCTTAAGAGTCTTTTGATACCCATCATTCCTTTCCAAGGCTTCCATCATACCCTGCTCTTAACAAACACTAGAGAAACGCTTAAAAAAAATAAAAGAAAGAAAAACAAACAAAACAAAATTTTTAAACTAAACAATTAAAATTTAAATCAAGATAAACTAATTTAAATTCCCCGGCAGCGGCGCCAAATTTGGTAGCGGAATTTTGTGAATATTCCGTGTGTTTCGGGTTGTCGAGACCCGCCAAATTGAAATTTATAACACTGCCTAAGGCTTCTTCAAAACTTGTAGAAAGCGGTAGTCAGGATCGTACCATAGGGAATTTAATAGCTTAATCTAAATTCAGAATTTTAATTGATTAATTAGAGAAAATGATGATGGGGGATTTTGAGAATTAAAATAAGAAAAGAGAAAATAAAGGGAAAAATTAAAGGACAATTTGGAATAACGGGAGAAATGGAAATTGTAACGGAAATACTCAATCTAAAGGTTCCGGGTTATTAGTTGCGATGTGATTCGGATCATAGACGTCCAAGACTTAGCATGCTTTTGACTAACACCCACACAAATTACATATTTCTAAGAAGAAACAAGCAATCCCAAGTAGTTGATGAAGAGTTGAAAGCTCTTCATTAAGCTTCGATGTTAATTCAATTGAGGGCAATCACTCTCCCAAATAGAATTAACTACGAGCGACGGGTAACCATGCGACGAGTACGTTACTGAGATCTCTAATAACGAGCTCGATTTACTCTTCATCTAGAGTCTAATGGGTAGCTAAATTAAATGCTGCAGCACCAATTTAAATACTCTAAGACTGCTGTCACTCAACCCACAAGAGGCAAACGCATAATGAGTTTTTAACCAACCCAACAATCAATAAACAAATTGGGAGTCAAACCAAGAAGAAATTGATGATGGAAATTAATGCTTAGATTAGAGAAGAGTTGAATGCTAAACATGCTAAACATACACAAAAAACCCAAGTCTCACCCAATCACATTTACAACATTTAACCCATCTCCTAAAGATCAAGTACTTACCTCTTAGCTAGACATGAAGGAGAATGGAGTGAAGAAATCCAAGATTGAGCTCACCCACTCCATTAATGGAGGTTACAAGGTTCAAAAGAGGTAAAAATGCTGAAGAAATCGAGAAGGGGGGGAAGAGAATGACCTAAAATCAGAAAAACGGGCTTAAATACCCATTTCTGCGTCAGATTAGCACCTAGGCGCCATAAGTCAGCGCCTAGGCGCCGCGGGCGCGCGCGCACAGAATCGGGACAGCGCCTAGGCGCTATAAGTCAGCGCCTAGGCGCTGAGCCCTCTGGAAAATTTACAAAAATCGGGAATTTTTTATGACTTTTGATGTCGGGCTATTTTAGGACTTTTAATGACGGGTATTCTGTGTCATGGCTAGGGTCAGCGCGCGGACGAGGCGAGGCGAGGCGAGCGGCGCGCGCGGACACGGGCGTGGGCGGTAGAGCGTGCGCCTGGGCGATGCGCGGGCGGCGCGCGCGCTGACTTTTGATGTCGGACACGGGCGCGGAGGCGGACGAGCGAGGACGCGCGCGGGTGTTGGCGTGCGGCGCGCGCGCGGACTCGGGCGCTGGGGCGCGCGATGGCGCGGACGCGCGGGGCTTACGATGACGGGCACCCGGCTGCGCGCGCGGACACGGGCGTGCGCGGGCGTCTGTGCGTGGGCGGTCTGGGAGTGCGGCGCGGTTGGGCGCCTGGCGCTGGGCGCCGGCGCCTAGGCGCAAACCTCTCGGGTCTTGGCCCATTTTTTGCTCGTTTTGGCTCCCGAGCTCCGTTTTGCCTATCTTCTTGACCCGAACACTTCCCGAAACCTCTTAAATGACCGTTTTAACCCTGAAATTCATAATTTGACTTCCCGAGCTCTTTGCCACGAAATACCTAAAATAAGTAGATTTAATTGAATTAAGCATGGCATTTAGCTAGAATTAAGGCTATAATTATAGCTCTATTTTAGAGCTATCAACGCCCGCACGCCTGCGCTATGCCCGACATTAGAGGTCCCGCGCTATGCCCGACATTAAAGGTCCCGCGCGCTCCGCGCCCAGACGCGCGCCATCGCCAAGCCCCGCGCGCGCCCGCGCGCCCCTTCCTTGACGCAAAATGCCCGTCATTAAAGGTCAAAAAAATGCCCGTCCTTAAAAGTCAAGAAATTCCCGATTTTGTAAAATTTTCCAGAGAGCTCAGCGCCTAGGCGCTGACTTATGGCGCCTAGGCGCTGTCTCGATTCTGTGCGCGCGCGCCCGCTGCGCCCGCGGGGCTAACTTATGGCGCCTATGCGCTATTCTGACGCAGAAATGGGTATTTAAGTGCGTTTTTCTGATTTTAGGTCATTGTTACGTCTCCAAAAGTGCATATTTTAGGGACTTATTTGCTATATAATTGTGTGAACTCTTAAGCGTTTTTGATAGAATTTAGTCTAAACATGAGCTTATATATGAGAATTCATAGAATGGAACTAAATCAAGAGTTATTTGTAAAAGGAAAAAGAAAGGATAAAAAACAAAGCTAAAAGAGTTCAAATTCTGTATTGCAGGAACATTGCGAAAACATTGCTGTCTCCGCAATGTTTAAGTTGAAATTGTTAAGTTGTATAACCGTCCGCCGTTTTGTTGCGATCTTTCAGCCGCCCAATTTCTCTCCTGCTGCCACGTGGAAGGTCGTCGTTCAGAATGGATGGTTCTCCTTGGCTGAAGAATACCTGTAAAACACTATAAAAGGAGGTCAAGGGGGAAGGAGAACAACAAGCTTGGAAGCGTAGAACTCCCATCTCAACGCAGTTTCTCTCTATTTTCTCTTCCGTTTGTCGGCGTGAAGGAATCAACTGTTGGAATCGATAATCTAAGAGGAAGAAGAGAAGATCCTTCTTCTCTTCTGATTGGATTCATCCTCAAACAAAGCTCACCTTCTCCCTTCATCCGAGGCGCTTGCGGCGAGGAGTTCACGCACACGTTTATATGCTTTGTACTGCTTTTTGTCTTTCCTTTTCGTTTCTGTTTGCTGCCATTTACTTCTGTTAGCTACATTGGTTTTATTCGTCTTCATTTGCTTAGTCATTACTGCTTTGTAGTCATTGCACTTTAAGTCTTGAATTGTATTTCAATAGAGAAATTATTTGACAACTTTGCAAAGCTTCTTATTGCTTCCTGTTTTCCTTTTACTTTCAGTTTGCTATGAATCATGTTTAATCCACTTAGTCTTTCCAACTCCACACCATCCATGAGTAACTAAACCACATAAGGGTCTCCTAATGATGAATCTATAGGTAGAAATACGTGAATTCAACATGTAGGATAGCTTCAAAATGATGGAGCGCATGTAGCGCAGCGGAAGCGAGACAGATCATTGGCACTCTAATTTCATCAATTTAGCTAAATAAGAAACATGCACAAAGCTTTGAAATAAAAGGAATTAGAACACATACCTCTTGTAGTTCTAAAGACTTCTCTTCCAACGCTCGAATCTCCTCGAGAACAACCTCCGGTAGTCCTGCTATCCTCGGGCCGAGCAACGGAGTGGTGGGACACCTTTATGAAAGAAAAAGTTTGGAAGAAGAAGATGGGAAGATGAAAGTGATGAGGATTTTGTGAGAAGAAGTCTAACACTTAGCTTTCTAATTTCTCAAGTAACATGAACTCTTCATGCTCATCCAAATATTCAAACTCTTTGAAAATTCATCAACCTCAAACCATTTGAACTTCATCCAATTTATAGGCAATTCACATGCAACAAAGTCTTTGCTTAGCATGACACCTCAAATTGGATGGATTAGTCTTCAACCAAGTGTTCCAAAATTGATGAGTTTATATGCATGTTGTTGGTGATTCACAATCCACTTCACAACATGGATAAACCCACTCAACTTGGATAAATCCACTCAACATGGATAATTCCACTTTGACTTGGATAATCCCACTTGTAATGTTTTGTCATTTTAAAATTAATTCATAATTAATTTTAATAAACAAAATAAATATAATTAATTAAACTTTTTAATTAATTAATATTATTATTTAATTCAATATCAAATATTAATTAAATAATAAGACTAATCTCGGTTTCTTAAACCGAAACATCACACATGAATCCCTATTCATGTTTTACACCGATCCCATATTTAAATCATATTTAAATATGCCCATCATTCTTCCAAAACCGAATTTGAATAAATTCAAATTCTTTTTCTCTCATATTGTTACACGGCTTAATCCGAGCTAGCCAGGAGAACCTAAAGGACCTACAGATCATGAGCTCCAACGATACGAGATTAACCGGTCAAACTCTTTAACCAAGCTAACCAACATTCGTTAACCCCCGGAGACTCCATTAAAGTCCAAGGGTTGCACTCTCCTCACCGTAGATATATTTCTGTCCTCTTGATATAACCATCATCAGTAAGTCGATCCTTCACAGGTCGTTCGTAATTACAGCTGGGTCAAAATAACCGTTTTACCCCCGTAATTACATCTTGTTCCTTAAGTCCCACCATCCTCTAATGAACTATTGGTTTGTGGTCCAACCACCAAACCGATTGGTAAGTGATCTCATCATTATACCAAGTCCCTCTCGGGCCAATGAGAGGGTGGGATCCCTAGTTCAAGACCCGGAGTCAGCACTTAAGGGAACAACCTCTCTACTAATCCCTAAAGGCGGGTAGGAGTGAATTCCATCTCGCAGGACTATGTTCCCAGCTACCTACCCGGTCTTATCCCCAAGATGGTAGGCTTATTGAGTCGGCGATCTCGGGCCACTCTCACCCATACAAGTCAAAGGATAAGTCCGAATAAACAGGAGTTCATAGCGTGCTCAGGATTCAGATCGAGTTACCTAGGTCATCATATGAAAAAGTCGGTCTTTACAGTAAACGGAGTTGTAAAGAAAGAGCGACTTGTTTCGCGGTTCAGTCTTATGCAAACTCATTGCATAGGACGCCCCCACTCACATGTCTCCACATGAACGATTTCGGATCACATCGTTTGTACTATACAAAGTGGGCCGCGTCCAATAGTGTCCCCAGGATAAGGTACCCAGCCTTATCCCTATACTATCGACCGTTCTGGCTATTACTTGAACTTGATCCACAATCATGTCATATATGAAGTTCAAGTATACAACCTATAGCCATGGGTTCTTTGTTTATCGGAGTTAGGTTAAAAGTAAAAACAATTCACTTTATTCAATAACAACTTTACTGAATAAATCTCAATAACAACTTTATTGCAAAATAGAATATACATTCAGTTTACAAACCACGAGTTTTAGGACATAAAACCCAACAAACTCCCACTTGGACTAAAATGTCAGTGGAGTTACATGCTGGATGAGAAAAACTGGAATATCAAATATTTCCATGGCTTTTCTCCCACTATCCTACTGTACAACTCGTAGTCCTAGACTCACTAGGTGCCCCTCGAACACTTTAGCCGTGAGGGACTTTGTAAACGAATCAGCATTAATGTGCTCTGAGGCATACTACGTGACAATCACGTCTCCTCATAGCACTATCTCTCTTATGAGATTATATTTTCGCTCAATGTGTTTTCCACGCTTATGGCTTCTTGATTCTCTTGAATTTGCCACAGCACCAGTATTATCACAATAAAGTGTGATAGGCAAATTCATATTTGGAACAACTTCCAAATCCGTCAAGAACTTTCTAAGCCATACAGCCTCTTTCGCAGCTTCGCAAGCCGCGACATACTCAGCTTCCATGGTGGAGTCAGCAATACAACCTTGCTTTATACTCCTCCATACTATTGCCCCTCCGTTAAGAGTGAACACTGATCGCGATGTGGATTTCCTCGAATCCTTATCGGTTTGAAAATCAGAGTCAGTGTATCCTGTAAGGATCAAATCCTTCGCGCTATACACGAGCACATAGTCCCTCGTTCTCCGAAGATACTTGAGGATGTGTTTAATGGCAGTCCAATGAACATATCCTGGATTGGACTGATACCTACTGACAATTCCCACTGCATAGCATATGTCGGGTCGTGTACATAACATGGCGTACATCAGACTACCGACTGCTGATGCATAGGGAATTCGTCTCATATCCTCAACTTCTTGAGGTGTCTTAGGACACTCTTCCTTTGACAATTGAATTCCATGCCTGAAAGGTAAAGAACCCTTCTTGGAATTCTGCATCGAATATCGTATCAACACCTTGTCGATATAAGATGCTTGAGACAGCGCTAGCGTTTTGTTCTTACGATTCCTTACGATTTGAATCCCTAGAACAAACTGAGCCTCTCCCAAATCTTTCATTTGAAATTGGGTCGCTAGCCATTGCTTAACTTTAGTCAGGAACCCTACATCATTCCCAATGAGTAGGATATCATCTACATATAAGACTAAGAAAGCTACAACAGAATTGACTATTTTCTTGTAGACACAATGTTCGTCAACATTCTGTTCAAAGCCATAAGATTTGATCGCAATATCAAACCTTATATTCCAGGATCTAGACGCTTGCTTCAACCCATAAATGGATCGATTAAGCTTGCAAACCTTTTGCTCTTGACCGTGAATTATGAACCTCTTTGGTTGAGCCATATAAATACTCTCTTCAAGATTGCCATTCAGAAAGGCTGTCTTGACATCCATTTGCCAAATTTCATAATCATAAAATGTGGCAATGGACATGAGTATTCTAATCGACTTTAACATGGCAACAGGGGAAAAAGTTTCTTCATAGTCCACCCCTTCCCTCTGGGAATAACCCTTTGCCACAAGTCGAGCCTTAAAGGTTTGCACCTTACCGGCTTGGTCTCGTTTCCTCTTGTAGATCCACTTGCAACCGATAGGTCTTTCACCATCAGGTTGCTCTACAAGATCCCAGACCGAATTGAAGTACATCGACTCCATTTCGAGGTCCATGGCTTTAAGCCACTGGTCCTTGTCTATGTCATTCATTGCCTGTTTAAAGGTCAATGGATCCTCAACGCCGTCATCAGGTATGACGACATGGGTTTCCGTTAAACCCATATAGCGGTCGGGTTGTCTCACATCCCTCCCACTACGTCGAGGTATTCTCAACTCTTGAGAAGGACCAACCTGATCAACAACTCTTGTTGACCCATCTGTAGCTTTCCTGGAAAGTTCGGTCAAAACAATTTTGCTCGAAGGTTGATGATCTTTCATGTGGTCTTCCTCTAAGAACGTGGTGTTTGTCGATACAAGCACCTTGTCCTGTTGAGGATCGTAAAATAGACCACCTTTCGTTTCCTTTGGGTAGCCTACGAATAGACATAATTTTGAACGATGTTCCAACTTCTTTGGATTGGGCACCAACACATGTGCCGGACACCCCCAAATTCTGAAGTGACGTAAACTACCTTTACGCCCTTTCCATAACTCATAAGGTGTTTCTGAAACACTCTTAGAGGGAACCATGTTCAAAATATATACAGCAGCCTCTACTGCATATCCCCAAAACGAACTAGGCAGTTGAGCATAACTCATCATAGATCGAACCATGTCTAACAGGGTTCTATTTCTCCTTTCGGACACACCGTTCTGCTGCGGTGTTCCGGGCGCTGAGAGTTGGGATACTATTCCATGTTCTATCATATAGTCCTGGAATCTTAAATCCATATACTCTCCACCTCGATCTGATCGGAGTATTTTAATCGTTTTACCTAATGTGTTCTCAACCTCTACCTTATACTCCTTGAACTTTTCAAGAGCTTCGGACTTATGATGCATTAGGTAAAGATAGCCGTACCTAGAATAATCATCAATGAAGCTGATGAAATATTCATACCCTCCCCGTGCTTTAACATTCATCGGACCACAAATATCTGAATGTACAAGCTCTAGAGTTTCTTTGGACCTATGACCTTTTTCAGAAAAAGATCGTTTGGTCATCTTGCCCTCAAGACAAGACTCACATGGTGATAAAGAGTTGTCCTCTAACTGATTTAGGCGACCACTCTTAATCAATCTCCCATTCCTATTGAGATTAATGTGGCCTAGTCTCAAGTGCCAACGATAGGTACTTGGAGAAAGTTTCTGCCTTTTAGTTTGAGTTTGAGCTGTTTTAAACATCTCGGTGTTCAAAATAGCTTTAGCCTCTGTTGGTCTTAACACATACAAGTTGTTTTCAAGTTTCGCAGAACATATATGTACACCTCTTTTGCTAATGAACACTTCATTAAAATCAAAAGATACTTTATACAAATGTTCAAGTAAACAAGAGATAGATACAAGGTTCCTTTTAAAACTAGGAACCAACAGTACATTTTCAAGTAAAATGAAACTATCTCTATATAACAACTTGACAGCTCCCACTGCCTTGGCTGAGACAACCTCTCCTGTTCCAACCCTGAGAGTTATCTCACCTTCAGCAAGCAGCTGCCAGGAACTAGTTTCCTGGAAAGAAGAACAAACATGGTTAGTGGCTCCTGAATCCAGTATCCAGGCAGAACTATCATGTTCCACTAAACATGTTTCAACACCGAGTAAATCATATTTACTTAGTTGTTTCTTCTCAGCTTTGCTCGCCATGAGGGTATCATGATAGACCGATGAGGACGGTTGTCCAAACATCATCTGTAATGAATCCATGATCTCCTTAGCGGAGACTATTACCTCATGCTTCTTAGCTAACACATCGAATGTGCTGGCCAAGATGTTGACTCGGGCTTTATCATTAGCCCTAGTCCACCTGTCAAATGCATCTCGAACAGCTCGAGTTGCACATGAGCTAGGAGGGGGAGGACATTCCTCTGTTAAGACAAACCTAAGATCATCGATAACAAGAATCGTATTCAAGTTCGATTTCCAGGTCGTGTAGTTATCGCCGTTTAGTTTATCATAAGCTAGTAATTGGATAAACGAGCTAGACATGCTGAAAAGAATGAATTCTATTAGTGAATTGAACTTAACCTATTTTTAACAACCAATCAAGAATTTTAGCAAAAGTAATAATGTACCCAAAAAATCATTATTAATTTGCAACGATACTTCAGTGAGTCAGAGCAACCGCTACCGAGGGGCAGTCAATCACTCCTTCACTGAACCAAGTTATTCTTGACTAAATGCTAATACCAGAATAACTCATATTCCTATAGCACCTTAGTTATCGCTACTTCGGTCAAGAATCTACTAACAACTTAGTAATCCTTGTAAGTGTGACCCGCCATTTTCAGAACTCAGAGGTCGGCCCCAACAGTGCAACCGAATGGAAATGTCAGAGTTGGGAATGGACCTAAGAGACCCTATCCATTTCTGGAGATTGAGTTGTTCCGACTCCCATGAAACGGCCCTCCGAATGGACGGTGCTACTATGGGCAACCAGCAGGCGGAACATGGGAATCTCACGGTTCAACCTAATGGAGGAGACCGCAGGATGTATTGACATACTTCCTTCTCCCACTTACTATAAATACTTTCTCCATTCACCTTGCTCTTGATTTATGCAAACACCATCCGAATGGGGATGCCCTATTGACATCACGAGGCCGAGCATAAATCTGACGGTGTGAACTTTGCGGAGAACGTAGGAGGAGATTGATATATCACATATACCTTCTCAACACCACTACTAAGTATTTTAGAATGCTTTGGGTATAGTTTTACTTAGGCATTATCCGGCTAAGACAATAAAACCTAAGTCTAGGTAGAACATACTTTTACCTAAGATGTCTAGGTGATAAACGTTTTATAACCTTACACCTCTCACGTGCATGCTCATAAAGCCGGGTTAACTTAACTCAAGTATCAGATCGATCCCCAGGTAGGAGGTGTTCCGTAAACCGTCATCTTAAATACCTCCAACCTTAGTGCAGGATCAAACCGGGTGAGTTCTCTCGTAACCTTAGCTTTACAAGATATCGACCTATTTTAACTATTAAAACTAATCGATACTAAATTCCTAATCGCATTGGAATTCTTTAACCCTTAGTGAGCATGCATTTATCTTTGTTATAGATTTTAAATGTCTATCTCATTTTACAACGCTTTATAAAACAAAGACATTCTATAACATGCTTCCTAAGCTAGAATATAACCATTACATTCAATTTATAACATGCTTCCCAAGCAAGAATATAACAATTATATTCAACTAAGGCAACTATGTTGTATGTTTAATTTCACAATTAATATAACACTTATATTAATTTTACTTTTAAACAAACAACATCAAATTCATAAATTAATATAACACTTATATTAATTCTCATGAATTAAGCATGCATACTATACAACATAACACTTATATTATACTTTCAATGCATGCAACATGCTTCCTACGGTGGGATTAGAAATCTATATGGCATACAAAGCTAAGTGTTAGACTTCTTCTCACAAAATCCTCATCACTTTCATCTTCCCATCTTCTTCTTCCAAACTTTTTCTTTCATAAAGGAGTCCCACCACTTCGTTGCTCGGCCCGAGGATAGCGGGACTACCGGAGGTGGTTCTCGAGGAGATTCGAGCGTTGGAAGAGAAGTCTTTAGAACTACAAGAGGTATGTGTTCTAATTCCTTTTATTTCAAAGCTTTGTGCATGTTTCTTATTTAGCTAAATTGATGAAATTAGAGTGCCAATGATCCGTCTCGCTTCCGCTGCGCTACATGCGCTCCATCAATACGAGATTAACCGGTCAAACTCTTTAACCAAGCTAACCAACATTCGTTAACCCCCGGAGACTCCACTAAAGTCCAAGGGTTGCACTCTCCTCACCGTAGATATATTTCTGTCCTCTTGATATAACCATCATCAGTAAGTCGATCCTTCACAGGTCGTTCGTAATTACAGCTGGGTCAAAATAACCGTTTTACCCCCGTAATTACATCTTGTTCCTTAAGTCCCACTGATCCTCTAATGAACTATTGGTTTGTGGTCCAACCACCAAACCGATTGGTAAGTGATCTCATCACTATACCAAGTCCCTCTCGGGCCAATGAGAGGGTGGGATCCCTAGTTCAAGACCCGGAGTCAACACTTAAGGGAACAACCTCTCTACTAATCCCTAAAGGCGGGTAGGAGTGAATTCCATCTCGCAGGACTATGTTCCCAGCTACCTACCCGGTCTTATCCCCAAGATGGTAGGCTTATTGAGTCGGCGATCTCGGGCCACTCTCACCCATACAAGTCAAAGGATAAGTCCGAATAAACAGGAGTTCATAGCGTGCTCAGGATTCAGATCGAGTTACCTAGGTCATCATATGAAAAAGTCGGTCTTTACAGTAAACGGAGTTGTAAAGAAAGAGCGACCTGTTTCGCGGTTCAGTCTTATGCAAACTCATTGCATAGGACGCCCCCACTCACATGTCTCCACATGAACGATTTCGGATCACATCGTTTGTACTATACAAAGTGGGCCGCGTCTAATAGTGTCCCAGGATAAGGTACCCAGCCTTATCCCTATACTATCGACCGTTCTGGCTATTACTTGAACTTGATCCACAATCATGTCATACATGAAGTTCAAGTATACAACCTATAGCCATGGGTTCTTTGTTTATCGGAGTTCGGTTAAAAGTAAAAACAATTCACTTTATTCAATAACAACTTTACTGAATAAATCTCAATAACAACTTTATTGCAAAATAGAATATACATTCAGTTTACAAACCACGAGTTTTAGGACATAAAACCCAACACAAAATGCATTGAATGTATGTGTACTTCATCCCACGGGCAATTTCAATTGACCATCCATTTTGTCCAAAGAACTCCTAACCTCCGGAAGGAGTAAGAGTTCAGAGTCGTCCATTCATGCTAGCCTTTCATGGTAACCAGAAAACGACCTAGGAATAGGCGTTTTCCTAGCACAATTCATTAACTTGCTTATATAAATAGATGCTTAAGCCTTACTTGGACATGAGTGAACTAAAGGATTTAATGCATGTAATCGAGAGATACATGAGAATGAGTTAAATTGATGCATGATGAGTTGATCTACTGCTGAAGAATCGTATGAAAAATCCTATAGAGGAGTCCTTAGTTGACCTTGTTTCTTCATTTCACCCTTAAAACGCTGTTAGCTTAATTGCTAGAAAATTGCTGTCTGCGCAATTCTTTTAGTTCTACTTTTGCCTTAGCCATTTTTCCAGTCTTTTGTTTTGCGATTTCATTGCTAGATAATTGCTTTCTCCGTAATTCTTTTTCTTCTACATTCAAGTTAACCTCTCTATTTGTCTTAGTTTATGCTTGCATATCTCTTATGTTCTCTATTAGTTAGGCACATTAAACCCAATTCCACCCCATTTATACCACTCTTTCTAAGTTAACATCTCACTTCGTTAGTAACTAAGAATAAATCTCTGTGGGAAATCGAATGAAAAAATACTTATTACTTGCTACAAGATCATGTATGCTTGCATGTTCTGAGTGCTCTCACATTGCATATTTATTTAAACACTGAGCACGCAACAAGTTTTTGGCGCCGCTGCCGGGGATTTTGTTTAGTAAAAACGAAGTTTGTTAAGTTAGAAACACAAAACTTAATTTCTATTGGAGCTAATCTATTCTCATTTCTTTTACAGGTTCCATTGGGTTAGTTTATGAATGAGCATTCAAGTAGCAATCTAGAGTTCAATCCTGAGCCTGAAAGATTACTTAGGGCCAGAAACAAAGCTAAGAAACGCCTCTTTAAACAACCCCCTATAACTCAAAACATTGCTGACTCTGCGGAGTCGTCGCAATTCCATCAAATCGAAATGGATAGACCAGTCCCAAACCAAGCACCTATCGTTCGCAACCCCATCGAAATTGCGAATGATAAGGATAATGCCATCCTCTCATATTTAGTTCCTATGCCTGGGGAGCTTAACCCAAGCATAATCCGTCCTGAGATTACTGCCAACTCATTCGAGTTAAAGCCAGTAATGTTCCAAATGCTGTCCACCGTGGGACAATTCTTTGGAGTGGAAAACGAGGATCCCCACAATCATCTGAGAAATTTCCTAGGAGTTAGTGATACTTTCCTCATCCCTGGAGTTTCCCAAGAAGCTTTAAGACTTTACCTCTTTCCTTACTCATTAAGAGATAAAGCCAAAACGTGGTTAAATTCCTTACCCTCTGGATCGATTGTCAATTGGACAGATCTAGCTGAAAAATTCCTAGTTAAATACTTTCCACCTGATAGGAATTCCAACTTTCGTGATGATATAATCAAGTTCAAACAAGCCGAAAACGAATCATTACACGAAGCTTGGACAAGATTCAAAGATCTATTGCTTAAATGTCCACACCATGGCATTCCATGGTGTATCCAAATAGAAGTGTTCTTTAAAGGATGCAACCCCAGCACAAGGCAAGTGCTAAATTCTTCAGCTGGTGGTTCCATGCTTTCAAAGAGCTACAATGAAGCCTATGAGATTTTGGAGAAGATCTCAACTTCTCATTGTAGATGGTCAAACGATCCTGTAGAGCCTAGGAGAGCTCAAGACAAGGATGCACTTAGTGCAATGAGTAGCCAAATCAATGCCCTGACCAATCTAGTCAAACAAATGGCTCAAACTAATCTCCAACCAAGTGTCAACACCGCAGCAGCCGTTTCAATGGGCGCATCGAATAGTCAAGGTGAGACACTAATCTGTGGATTCTGTGGGGAAGGGCACCTGTATGATTTCTGCCCTGGGAATCCAGCCTCGGTCTGCTATGTTGGAAGTCAACAGCAACCTAGGAACAACCCCTACTCTAACACCTATAATCCTGGTTGGAGGAACCACCCAAATCTTTCTTGGGGTGGGCAACAAAATACTAACCAAGCTCAAAACCAACCAAGACCGAGTGGAACACCTGGTTTCACTCAACAAAATAACCAATCCATCTACCAAAAGCCATATAACCAACCCATAGGTTCATCAGTAGAGAATTTACTTAAGGAATACATTGCAAAACATGATGCAACCCTGCAAAGTCAGCAAGCCACCCTTAGGAGCTTAGAAAACCAAATAGGGCAGTAAGCAAATGAACTGAAAAATAGGCCCCAAGGTAGATTGCCAGCAGACACTGAAGTGCCAAGAAGGGATGGAAAAGAACAAGTTCAAGCAATTGAACTTCGTAGTGGTAGACCATTGGTGAGCAACAATAGAGAAACACCAAAGCGAGTAGAGAATGCAGAGTCTAGTGCTCCACTGGATTCTCTGCTCAACCATGATCAACCACGAACGAGCACAACAAGGGTGAGGCTGGAACCTATTATAGAGGAACCAGAAAAAATTCCAAGGCCTCCACCTGTCATTAGGCGAACTGAATTGCCTACATATGTGCCACCACCTCCATTCCCCAGAAGGCTGAGAAAAAAACAAGAACAGGAAGTGCACTTTAATAAGTTTTTAGAAATTTTAAAACAAGTGCATGTTAATATCCCATTTGTGGAGGCTTTGCAATCTATGCCTTCTTATGTTAAATTCTTGAAAGATATAATTACTAACAAGAAAATCATTGGTGAATTTGAAACAATGAATCTCACCGAGGAGTGCAGTGCTATACTCCAAAACAAGCTACCAAAGAAGGAGAAGGATCCTGGTTCCTTCACCTTACCAGTCGAGTTGGGAGGCAAGCACGTGGGCAGAGCTCTGTGTGATCTGGGAGCCAGCATCAATCTCATGCCCCTGTCTCTATTTCGTCAACTTGGAATAGGAGAAGCACGACCTACTACTGTCACCTTGCAGCTTGCAGACAGATCCATAGCATACCCGGAGGGGAAAATTGAGGATATTCTTGTCAAGGTTGACAAATTCATCTTTCTTGCAGACTTCATTATTCTGGATTATGAGGCAGACAAGGAGGTACCAATCTTATTGGGCAGACCATTTCTAGCCACAGGTAGGGCTTTGATCGATGTCCAGAAAGGTCAGCTCACCATGAGAGTTCATGATGAGGAGGTTAAATTCAGTGTTTTTAAAGCTCTAAGGTATCCCTCTGATTCTGAATCCTGTGCAAGTATGGATGTAGTAGATTCACTAATGGAAGAACAACTTGAGCATGAACTGTTAACTAAGCATGCTACTGACTATGTACAAATAGATGTAACTGACTTAAACATTTATGAAATAATGGATATACCTGTGGACAACCCTCAACATGTTTGTATGACTAATAACTTGTCTGAAAGAACCACAAATCCTTTGAAACCATCAATTGAACATCCACCTCTATTAGAATTAAAACCATTGCCTGATCATCTTAAATATGCATACCTAGGAGAGCATGATACTTTGCCTGTTATCATTTCGTCCAAGTTAAGTAAACAGCACGAAATTGCGCTAATATTGCTGCTTAAGCAACATAAAAAAGTTATTGCATGGACGATTGCTGATATAAGAGGTATTAGTCCTTCCTATTGCATGCATAAGATATTATTGGAAGAGGAACATACACCTAGGATAGATCACCAACGTAGATTGAACCCCTCCATGAAGGAGGTAGTAAAGAAAGAAATTATCAAATGGTTAGATGCAGGTGTAATTTTCCCTATAGCCAATAGTCAATGGGTGAGTCCAATTCAATGTGTGCCTAAGAAGGGTGGAATGAATGTAATAGTTAATGAGAATAATGAACTTATACCAACTAGAACTGTTACAGGATGGAGAGTCTGTATGTACTATAGAAAATTAAACAAAGAAACAAAAAAAGATCACTTTCCTTTACCGTTTATAGATCAGATGTTAGACATAATAGCTGGCCGAGCCTATTACTGCTTCTTAGATGGTTATTCTGGATATAATCAAATTACCATAGACCCTGTGGACCAGGAGAAAACAACCTTCACATGTCCCTTTGAAACATTTGCTTTTCGCAGAATGCCATTTGGCTTATGCAATGCACCAGCAACATTCCAAAGGTGCATGTTGGCCATTTTCTCTGACTTAGATGAGTCCATGATAGAAATATTTATCGATGACTTCTCAGTCTTTGGTGATTCTTTTAATAACTGCTTAGAAACTTAGGACAAGTCCTAACTAGGTGTGAAGAGACCAACCTAGTCTTGAATTGGGAGAAATGCCACTTTATGGTGGAAGAAGGAATAGTCCTAGGTCATAGAGTGTCTAGAGCAGGAGTAGAGGTCGATAGGGCCAAAATAGAAATAATAGAGAAGCTAGTGGAACCTCAAAATGTAAAAGCTATTAGAAGTTTCTTAGGTCATGCAGGTTTCTATAGGAGATTCATTAAGAACTTTTCAAAAATCTCTAAACCTTTATGTGAGCTTCTAGAGCTAAACAAACCATTTGTCTTCTCAAAGGAATGTTTCCAAGCATGGATAACACTTAAAGAAGCCTTAGTCAAAGCACCAATTATAGTAGGTCCAAATTGGGACTTACCATTTGAAATGATGTGTGATGCTAGTGACTATGCAGTAGGGGTCATGCTAGGACAAAAAATAGATAAATTAACACATCCTGTATACTATGCAAGTAAGACTCTGAATGAAGCACAATGTAATTACACAACCACGGAAAAGGAAATGCTAGCTGTAGTATTTGGTTGCGAGAAGTTTAAGAATTACATTGTAGGCACTAGAACAATTGTGTAAACTGATCACTCTGCACTCAAATATCTAATGAAGAAGGCTGATGCTAAGCCTAGGTTGATTAGATGGGTATTATTGTTGCAAGAGTTTAATTTAGACATTAGAGATAAGAAAGGAAGCGAAAATGTAGTTGCTGACCATTTATCTAGATTGCGAAGTAATTGCGAAAAAATTGATGAGCCAACAATTTCTGATGCCTTTGTTGATGAGCATGTCTTTGTGTTAGCACATCGTGATAACGATGAGGAACCTTGGTTTGCAGATATTGCTAACTTCCTTGCCTCGCAGGTACTACCAACTTTCAAAGGGGGGCAAGAAAAGAAGAGGTTCCTAAACGAAGCTAGGAAGTTCATCTGGGACGATCCTACACTTTACAAAACTTGTGCAGACGGTTTGCTGAGGAAGTGTGTATCAGCTGCTGAGGCAAAGTCAGTGTTGCAGCGCTGTCACACATCTCCTTACGGTGGACATTTTGGTGGCCAAAGGACAGCTGCAAAGGTGTTCCAAAGTGGCTACTATTGGCCCACAATATTCAAAGATGCCCATGACCACGCACACAGCTGCAATAAGTGTCAAAGAACAGGTAACCTTAGTGGGAAGGATGAGATGCCTCTCACCTACATCCTAGAGTTGGAACTTTGATGTGTGGGGCATTGACTTCATGGGACCATTCCCTCCATCTTCAGGTAACCTCTATATACTTGTAGCTGTAGATTACGTTTCTAAATGGGTAGAAGCCATTGCATGTCCATCGAATGATGCCAAGACAGTCATTAAGTTTCTTAATAGGCATATTTTTACCAGGTTTGGTACACCACGTGCTATAATTAGTGATGAGGGAACCCACTTTATAAATAAAGCTATGGAAAAGGTATTAGCTAAGTACAATGTTAGACATAGAGTAGCAACCCCTTATCACCCACACTCAAATGGACAAGCTGAAATATCCAATAGGGAGATCAAGAACATTCTTGAAAAAGTGGTTAAACCTAATAGAAATGACTGGTTTTTTAAGTTAGACGTTGCACTTTGGGCATATAGGACTGCATATAAAACACCCTTAGGTATGTCTCCTTATAGGCTAGTGTATGGAAAAGCATGTCACTTACCATTCAAATTGGAAATCAAAGCCTTTTGGGCCTTAAAAGAGCTAAATTATTGCGTGACCAATGCGGGAACTTTGCGGTCTCTACAATTACATGAGTTAGATGAGCTAAGACATATGTCCTACGAAAATGCTAAAATGTATAAAAATAAGACTAAGATTTGACATGATAGTAGACTGAGGTTCAAGGACTTTAAAAAGGGGCAGCATGTCTTATTATTCAACTCACGGTTAAGGTTTTTTCCAGGCAAACTTAAGTCTAGATGGTCAGGTCCTTTTGTGATAACTAACGTTTTTGTTCATGGTGCTATTGAGATTCAGAACTTACATCAAGGGCAACCATTCATGGTGAATGGTGCGATGCTGAAACATTACTATGAGGAAGGAGATGTGCAAACACTCTCGGCCTTCCTCTTATCTGAAGCCTAAGGATCGAATCGAGTGGGGATGAGTGACCACTGAGCTCATCCATCGAAAGGCTATGCCTTAGAATTTTTCTTTAAGTATTTTCGATTGTGTTTGTTTGTTTATTTGTGGTTTTAATTACGAATTTTTGTTTTGATTAAAGGAATATTAATGGGAGATCTTTAAGAGGCAATGAAGGAGATGAACCAAGGGGAGAAGATCCACGAAGAAGATCGGGCTAAATCAAAGATTTGGTTGCTGAATCTTGCAACTCAAATCAAGAAATATCCCAACGGCTAGGCGGATTTATTGCGGTAGATTTGCTGAGTCTGCAACAGAAAAGAGCCGTTGGAGGGCACTCGAGTACAAATAGCCGACGTTGGATCCCTACCCTTTACGTTTTCTCAAACCGTTGGACCTCCGAAATTCAGTCTTCTTCTTCCTCTGCATCTCCTACATTCAGATCCTCAAAGAATGAAAATGGTGTCCACGCGAGCAGATCGATCCACACCCAAAAAGAAGTCGCCTGACGCAGAAGAAGCTGCGAGAGAGGCGCTGCTTTCCTTAGCAGACGCCGATGCTGCGCAGCCCTCACGACCTCCGAAGCTCCCAGTGCGAAGAAAGAAGTGGAAGGTGGTGACTGAGATACCTGCTGGTCCTTCTGAACCAGTCGGTACACCTAAGAAACGAAAGTGGACGGTTGCGGTGGAGGACTCACCGATGAAAGAAAAGAATCCCAGCGAGGAGAGTCGTGGGAGTGGCCGCCCATCCTATGAGATGGCCAGGCAAAGCCCTGAACCTTCCCCACAAACGTCGGAGCCTGAAGCTCCACCTGAAGCTCCTCCTGAAGAGCACCAAGACTCGGTGCAAAGTGACGAACCGGCGGAGGAAGAGGAGGTATTCTCCCCGTTAAGGGATGTCAGTCTTGACAGCCCTATGGAGGGGGGAAGCAGGGATTCGATGGACGAAACATTGAGGGACTGTCTCCAGCAAATGGCCTCCAAGGCACGTCTCAAGAAAAGGGCCCCTGTGATCGTGAAAGGCAAGCGGCCGAAGGCCTCCAATCGAGCCAAGAAGAAGAAGGTTGGTGGTGAACCTTCTTTAAAGAAATTGAAGGTTGAGGCTACTGAATCGGCCAAGGCGAAAGAGAAAGGGAAAAAAAAGATGTACCCCGAGGACGAACCTCGAGCTGCGAGGTTTGTCTCACAAGAAGCAGAGGCCAAGAGCCTCGAATTAAGGAAGAAGGAACTCCTCCACGAGCGAGGATTCCTGGATGCGTTGGGAGACCTGCCGCAATTCTTGCGCGCAGGAATCATCACCCATGGCTGGGAGGAGCTGTGCAGACCCCCAATTCCTGCCTACCCCGACATGGTGTATGACTTCTACGCCAACCTCACACACCCTGAAGCATGACTGTCCACGGTGAGGGGGGTAGAGGTCGACTTCTCTGCCAATGCCATCAATGAGGCATATGCTCTTAAGGGGTATCCTCATTCTGATTACGCCAAGATGGTTGACCTGCCTTCTGAGGCAGTCTTGGAAGAGGCCTTGCAGACGATAGGCAAACCAGAGGCATCGTGGGCGATTTCAAGGAACGGGAAGCACACCCTGATGAGTGCGACCCTGAGAGACAAGGCGGCCGTCTGGTTCTCTTTGGTGCGCAGACGTATCTCCCCTGTGACCCACGAGACGACTATCAACCAGGGGCGATCACTGCTGCTGTATGCCATCATGCGGGGACTCACCATTAACGTTGGTGAAGTCATTGCCGCCTCCATTGATGACTGTTCAAAGAAAGGTAAGGGTCAGCTATTTTTCCCAAATACCATAACTAAATTGTGCCTTCGTGCAGGAGTGCCAATGGAGAAGAATGAGAAGCAGTTGGCTTACACGGGCCATCTGGAGCTGCCCACCCTCTTGAGGATGCGTAGGAGGGGCAACATGGAATTTGAGATGGACAGCTTGGCTGCGGCACAATCGCTGTCCATGGCCTGCCTAATGGACCTGCAGCACAAGATGGCTCAGTGGGCTGAGTATGCACATGCAAGGGACAAGGATGTAGCTGACCAACTGGGATGCATATTCCCTGCTTTCCTTACGGATCTGCTGAAGCCATGGGCGCCTCCTAAGGAAAGGAGAGATGAGGATGAAGATGTTTGAATGCCAATCTGAACGGCATTCGAGGGAGTTTTCTGATCCCTATTGAAATAAAGAAAAAAAAACTTGCTTTTTTGTGACTTGTGACCCCTGTTATTAATCAAATTCTTGGTCTGTTTTAATTGTTCTTTTGTTTGTTTAGGATAGTTTGCTTTTGTTTGATGGTATCTGAGTAGTTAGTTTAGTTAGATTTACTATTTGATGTAGTTTTGGATGTCTGAATATAGCATGTTAGGAGCCTTAATCACTGCTAAAAATGCTCTGTAGGTTTATTGCGAATTCTTTGCGGAGTCCGCAATTTTTTGTTAGTTTTTGCATGCTATTGGACGACTGTTGGATGGGCTGTTTCTGTTTAAATTTTGATATCTTGCTGCTTTATTGACTTCAATATGTGATCTATCTGTGAGTATGCTGGATGAGTGTCATAGTACACCTTTGTTAGTTTAAACTAGCTTCCTTAAATTGCTCAGCATGCACCTCTATAAGCCCTTAACATGTTGTTTTTACAAAGATTCTGCATCTGAGTTATCTGCTTTAGGAAGGTCATTTTTATGCCTAGGAGTTTTGAGTTCTGGTTGTTTTGCCTTAGACTAGATGCTTCTAGGACAAGTTTGGGGGTGTGCCACCTCAGACTCTCATTGGGGACAATGAGAAGTTTAAGTTTGGGGGAGGCAGCCTCTAGGCCTAGGAACATTCCTCTCTCCCTTTTTTTAGACATAAGCATACTTCTTCTTTAAAAAAAAAAATGATGAAGTACAAAAAAAATGAAAAGAATAAAGAGTAGTGTCTCTCTTGAGGTTGCTGAGTAATCAGGGCCATTTGTGTAACCCACAAGTGGCACTGCATCAAAAGGCAAACCAAGGGAAGAGACCCTACCAGAGAAAGGAAAAAAAAAGGAGAAAGGAAAAACCAAGGAAGAAGAATGTATGCTTGCAAGTCATAGCCTATGTGCTTAGGTGTCTTGTATGAATGAATTTTGATCCTTAGTTTGCTAAGCGCAGGGCTGTAGCTTGTAGGTTTGTCAAGGGAGATGAGTGTTGATCCAACATAGTGATGCCAAAGCTTAGTTGTTCTATGGACTGTACTCTGATTCTTGTATGTGCTAAGCTTGGTATGACTGTGAGGATTCCTAGGTAGCTAAATTAAAAATACCTTAGAAGCATGTACTGAGTCTGGGATAAAGCAAGGAAGAATTTGAAAACTTAGGGATAGCTGCACAATGAACCTAATGACCGAGGCTGATAGATTAGTTGTAGGAGAGTTATAAAAGCAGTAAGTTTACAAGGCAAGAGAAATCAGAATAAGCAGAATGAGGAGTTAGTTTGATCTTAGAAGAGTGTTACAGGACAGCCATGCCTTAGATAGTGAACTTAGGGAAGTCAGCAAGTAGTCAGATAGAGTGATAGCAGCCTAAGTAAGTGATAACTCCATTTTGGAGCTATTAAATACTTCCTAATTATAGCTAAATTCCGCATTTAAATGTTTAATTTATCTCGGTTGTAGGAGAAATGCGGCGAAGAGCTCATGCGTCCATTGGACCCGTTTCGGAGCTAATATCGGAGTTTTAACGCCCCGGGAGTGCATCGGGAAACGGGCAAGTCAATCCAAGAAGAACCAGACCAAAGTTGCCTAGGAGAGGGAATTTTCCAGCCCAAACCCGAGAGCAAGCGTCGAGCATCAGCGTCGAGACGCTTGCTCGACGCTGCCGAAGCGTCGAGACCCTGCTGCGGCGTCGAGACGCTCCGGAGGAGGCGCGCGCAAGGAATTATCGGGCCAGCGTCGAGACGCTCGCCTAGCGTCTCGACGCCATCGCGAGGCGCGCGCGCGGATCACTTAGGTCGTAGCGTCGCGACGCTACGACGATTTAAATCGGCTGCAAGACGATTTTTGCAGCATTCTTTCACCATTTTTTCCGAACTTCATCTTCTTCCTCTCTGTTTTTCCCCATTTTTCACCTTTACTCCGCCATTTGTGGCATGTTTGGGAGCTTGTAATTTGTATTAGCTTAGAGACGACTTCCATGGCCTTCCTTGGAGCGGAGATGACAATCCGTCCCATGGACGGCTAAGGTAAAGTGAACGATTTGGGATAATTTGAGGGATTGTTTGTTAGATTTTTAAGCTTTCATAATCTATGCTATAATTTCCAACTTGGTGGCTGATTTGTATGCATTTATTATTCTTGCTTCATCCTATGCATATGTTAGATTTCGCCGATTGACACTCGTGTTTTCTAGCATTTTGTTAGCGTTAAAGAGTAGCGATGTCGTGCCTCTCACTATTCGACTAGTAACACAGATTAATAAAATTAAACCGGAGTATCGAGTCATGCATGATGGTTGTTGGTTACATACAACGCTTGCGGGTAGCCAGTTAGCAATTAGATTACGTGATCGAATGTCTGTCGCGGTATGCTAGTGACTATTTAGAGTCAATTTGGGGCTGATCACCCTAATGCAACTTTAGATAATGTTTGATTAGAACTGTGTGGTCTAATTAATTTCTATGGAGCCGGTTACCTTGGAGCTTCTCGGGTAACTGACCGTGTGTATTACAAACTGTGCGCCTTAGGATTGTGTTAAATGATAAGCTGAAGAATGTCTAACGAATAAATCCCGAAAATCCCCAAACCGTGCACTCGTCTCCCTCTCTCTTTTATTTCTCCGTTAGCGTTTAATTCCCTTATTTGCATGCTTACAAATCCCCCCGTTACAAAAACCCAATTGCTTAATTAATTTCAAGTTCAATTTAATTTTAATCATAACCTTCTTCGTGGATCGACCCTGTTACCACTAGCTGCAAAGCTTTGGTTAATAGGCTTATAAATTTTATTTTGGCGAGTCTCGACAACTCGAATTTACAACAGGACATTCAAAAAACCTGTTGCCAAAAATTGGCGCCGTTGCTGGGGAAGGCAAAATTTGATTGAAGTTATGTTTGAATTTGATTTTGGATGATTGATTGGTTGCTGAAAATTTTTCTGTTTGTCTTTGTATGTTAAAATTTTTGTTTGTGTATGACCCGTTCTTCTGAGATTAGTGGATTACAGTTTATACTTGAGATCGAAAGAGAAGAGCGGCGGTTGAGAAGAGAGGCCCGCGAGGGGCAGAGATTGTTTGAGGAAGAAGGAAATCCCTTCTTTATTGAGGAGATGGCGCAAGGAGAAGCGCCGAGGACGCTGAAACAGCTGGCAGCGCCAGACTTAAATTTGCAGCCCTTGTGCATCAACTACCCCGTGGTAGCAGGTAATTTTGAATTAAAGTCAAGTTTAATTCACCAGTTGCCTTCTTTCCATGGCAATGTAGGGGAGGACGCGAATAAGCACTTAATGGAGTTTCACTGCGTCTGTGCGGGGATGAAGCCCGCAGGAGTGACGGAGGAGCAGTTGAATATGAGGGCATTCCCCTTTACGCTCAAGGACAAAGCCAAGGACTGGCTTTATTATCTGCCCTCCAGCTCGATAACGACGTGGCAGGACATGAAGAGGGTCTTCCTAGAGAAATACTTCCCTGCGTCCTTGGCCACGACACTGAGAAAGAGAATTTACGGGATCACTCAGGACGTGGGTGAGTCTCTGCATGAATACTGGGAACGCTTTGGGCGCCTGTGCGCAAGCTTCCCGCACCATCAGATCGTCGATCAGCTCTTGATCCAGTATTTCTATGAGGGTATGACGCCTCATGATCGGCAGATGATAGACGCAGCGAGCGGTGGGGCTTTGATTGATAAGACCCCGGTTGAGGCCAAGCAGTTAATTGCAAACATGGCGGCCAACTCGCAGCAGTTTGGTATTCGAGGGCAGGGGCAAGTCCACTGTGTGACCCAGAGCCATGAGATGATAGAGATGAAGGCCCAGGTGGCCGAGATTGGAAATCTGTTGAAAAAGATTGTCGGAGGAAACCGCGAGGCGGAGGAGGTGAACGCAATCGGGGGATATGCTTCTAACCCGAGGAAGTATGATCCTTACTCGAACACATACAACCCCGGTTGGCGCGATCACCCCAATTTCAGCTATGGGAATAGGGAAGGACAACAACGCTTCCAAGGCCAGTCTCACGATAGGTGGTAGAGCACTTTTGAGTGTACTCCAAATTCAAGCTGTCGAGGCTTGCCAAAATAAAATTTATAATACCGAAACTACTAAGCTTTGCAGCTAGTTGTAACGGGTCGATCCGCAGGGAACCTAAATCAATCTCTCCTAATTAATTTCTATTTGTCTTTTAAACTAAGACTCGAAATAAATTAAAGGGGGAGTTAATTAAAACTAAACTAAGCTAACGGAAAAATAAATGCGAAAAGTAAAGAGCGGAAAAAAATGAATGGAACACGTGCTCCTAATTCGAGGGATAGAGATTTATCTTGATGCGCTTAGGTCATAGGGATTCTAATCATGCTTGTAATTTAATCTCATGCACGCGAAATGTTTGCTCGTTTCCGTAGCAAACATCCCAATGAATTAATTAGAAAAGTGCAATTCAAATTAAACATGCTCACTAATTAATCTAAGTTGATCAAGCTTAAACCAATCAAAGAACAGTGACGGGTAATATCGCGACGAACCGATTGATCGAGAACTCGACCAATTGGTGAGATTTCTATTCTTTCCCTAAGTCTATCGTGCAAACGATAATTAATGCTATTCTCCTACTGTCACTTAGGCTAGAATTAATTAGTCACGCTTAGACCCTTGTTACCTAGCGATTGAGGCAAATATACGTCCTAATCTTTAACGATAAAACATGCGTGAGGACTCAGACGTCACTCCTAATCAGTCATACATGCTCATGGGATTCAAACAAAGGAAGAATCATACAAGAAACTATAAATAACAAGCTGGAAATTTCATGCTAAACCCTCCCTAATGCATCAAGACAACCCTAAACTCGAATTAGAGCACTTACCTTAGCCAAATGTGATGAAAATTGATCCAAAGTTGTCCAAAAATTGTGGAAATTAGTGAAAAACTCACCAAACCCGAGGCTAAAACTTCCCAAATCGAAATTTCACGTTTTTCTTATGAATAGTGGCTGAAAACTAGGTTAAAACGCTTAAAAAGCTGGAAAAATTGAAACTGGGCCTAAAATGGCCAAATGGGCCGCGCATGCGCACATCTGGGCGTCTGATGGGGCGCGGGTTGGCAGGCCTGGACGTGCTGATCTAGGCCGAAGGGCGTGCTGGGCGCGCGCGAATGGGGCGCGTTTGGGCAGATCGCAGGGGGCGTGCTGGGGCGCGGGTCGGCAGGCGGGCGAGCGGGTCGGCAGGTGCAGGCTGGGCGCGCGCGGATTGGGGCCTGCTGCGCGCATGGAGGCTGGGCCGGGGCGTCTGGAGATGGGCCACGCGCGCGGGCGCGGGTCGTGGGCGCGCGCTGGAGAGGGTCGCGCGTTGACCATTGACCGTTGACCATTGACCGTTGACCGTTTGACTTTTTACAAAAATAATAGAAATTCTGCACCCACCATGACTCGAGCCTTGGCTTCACCATTCCCTTAGCAAAGCCAACACAATTAAGCCACAAATTAATTTTAAGTTAAAATTAGATTATTTAATTAATGTAGTATAATCACTCAAAACAATTAATTAATAAAATGTTCTAAAATATCCATTTAAGCCCTTAATTAATGTCAATGCCCGATTTACCCCTTAACAATTAAATTATACAAAATAGATCAATTAAACCCAAATAATTACTATAATTTACAAGACTTAGGAGTTATATATTAGCACTTTTAGAGTGCTATCAATAGGCCTAACACTTCCACCCAAGCTCAAGCCTCGAGCTCCTCCAGTTCGTTAGAAGAGATGGTTCGGACCATCGTGACGTCGACCAGCCAGTTTCAGAAAGAAGCTCGAGAAGAGCTAAACTCCCACAAGGCCGAGCTACAAAATTTGAACAAGCAGCTGACACAAATGGCTGTGTCGATTAGCAAAATTGAGAGCAAGAGCTCTGGGAAGCTTCCTTCCCAAACCACGGTAAACTCATGTGAGAACGTGAGTGCGATCCGGCTGAGGAGTGGGAAATCACTTTCCTCCAGAGCCGTGAAGGAAGTCAAGGACAGCCTGAATGAGTCCGCCCAGACTGCTCCCGAGAATCTGAATGTAGAGAAAGAGAAGAATGTGCAAGAGGATGTTGCCAGAGCACCTTTCCCTAGTAGGCTTGCGAAGCCTACTTTGGAGACCGAAGATGAGGAGGTCCTGCGTACCTTCCAGAAGGTGATGGTCAACATTCCGCTCCTTGAGGCAGTGAGCCAAGTGCCAAAATATGCCAAATTCCTCCAGAGCTGGTGCACAAAGAAGAGGAAGTCCAGAGGGACTGAGAAGAAAAAAGAGAATGTTTCTGCGATCCTCCCAGGTACGTTGCCCGCCAAGTGCAACGACCCAGGTACTTTTACTATCTCTTGCATGATAGGTAGTAAAATAGTCAAAAATGCCATGCTTGATCTAGGAGCTTCTGTGAACGTTATGTCTTATGCTTTATTTCTTGAACTGAACTTAAATGAACTGCATGAGTGTAACGTGGTTGTCCAGTTAGCTAACGGGTCGAGTATATGTCCTAGAGGGAAGGTCGAGGATATTCTCGTTAGGGTATGAGATATGATGTTCCCTGCTGATTTTCTTGTATTTGACATGAATGAAAAATCTCTGCATGCTTCGTCCTCTATGCTGTTAGGACGCCCTTTTCTTAAGACCGCTAGGGTCAAAATCGATGTGTTTAAGGGTGTCATTTCCTTAGAGTTTGATGATACAGTGCATGAATTTTCATTATTTGAAAAGAAATCTGTGGAGAATATCGCATGTGTTGAGAATGATGAGAATGAGAGTCTTACCTCGCGCTTGAGGGATGATTCTCATGTCTCGATAAAAAAATCTGATCTGAATTTAATTGATGTGAATGCTGTTTTTTGCACTAACAAGAGTGATATTCACGTGCTTGAGGCACGAAGAGTGCAAAAAGTTTTGAATGATGTGCGCAGGTGTAGTGTGGAGGAGGACAAGATTGGAACGTCCCCCGCACTATCAGAATATGGATGAGTCTTTGGAGATAATTCAGTCGAGCAAACGACTTTAAAAACTCTGCGCTTCTCGGAGGCACCCGAGCGATGAACTGTTATTTCTGCTTTAGTTTAGTTGCTGTTTTTTGTTGCTTTTTAGTGTAATTTAGACTTACTTAGTTTGCTGTTTTTTTTAGGAATCGAGGAAGTTGAGGAAAATTTTGGGCTTCGATGATGAACGCGCCACTTCCTTTCCTTCGCCAACTTCACAAGGAGTCAGGGAAGTGTAGTTTCTCTTTCCCTTTTACTTTGTGTATCTGATTGAGTGGCATTGAGGACAATGCCAACTTTTGAAGTTGGGGGTGGAGTTTATGGATAAGCATGTGTAGTTGGTTGAGCAGTGCTATTTTGAATATTGAAGTGCTTGGGACTCTCTTTACTGTTTTCTAATTATGATAATCTAGGAAATGCATGTTGGAAATCTGAGCACGTACATAATCTAGTTTTTGCATGAGTTTTGCATTTATTAGGTTCATGTCAAAAAATTTAAAATTTTTTCTGTTGCTCCCTTGCATCTATCAGGCACTTAGCAACCTCATCTTAGATTCCGTAGGCTTAGTCAATCGCGTGTAGCGTTAATTCTCGTTGTCACCCCGAAAGGCACCCTTAGGTAGCTTGTTGCACGAGAGTTAGCGGTAGATTAATCGAGTTAGCTTACGCTAAGCCTAAAGTAAAAAAAAAAAGTAGTAGAAAAGCATGTTGGTTAGAAAATCCTCTCGAGGCGCTCCTCCTTCTTATTGGTGCACATAAGAAGTGAGCGTTAGTCCTTAAAAACGTGAAGTTTATGCATGAATTTGACGTGTTAGGCAGCTCGAGGTTGGAAAGAAAAAGAGAATAAAGTGTTTGGTTCAAAGAACCCCAATAAAATAGTACAAAGTACTCGTGAAAAGAAAAAGGAAAGAGAAAATATTTAGGTCTCTTATTTTGCTTCTCTCTCTCGTGTAAGTCAAGTTTAGACTGTTCTTAAACGCTAGAAGTAGGGAGAAAACGGGATGATGTGTTGCATGTAGTTTTTCCGGGCTTATGTGGGTTTAGGATAGGTTGTCTAGCACACACACACGTTAGGGGGCAATAATTAATTTTTGATATGTTCATAGTAAATGCATGCACGGATTGCTTTCATGATTATGTTGTGTTCGAATTTGTAAAATGCATGGAGGTTTGAATTAGTAGCATGTAAGCGTGTCCTTTGAGTCAATTTCTTTAATAGCCTTGCTCGAGGACTAGCAAGATTCAAGTTGGGGGTGTTTGATAACTCCATTTTGGAGCTATTAAATACTTCCTAATTATAGCTAAATTCCGCATTTAAATGTTTAATTTATCTCGGTTGTAGGAGAAATGCGACGAAGAGCTCATGCGTCCATTGGACCCGTTTCGGAGCTAATAGCGGAGTTTTAACGCCCCGGGAGTGCATCGGGAAAAGGGCAAGTCAATCCAAGAAGAACCGGACCAAAATAGCCTAGGAGAGGCAATTTTCAAGCCCAAACCCGAAAGCAAGCGTCGAGACGCTCCGGAGGATGCGCGCGCAAGGAATTATCGGGCCAGCATCGAGACGCTCGCCTTGCGTCGAGACGCCATCGCGAGGCGCGCGCGCGGATCACTTAGGTCGTAGCGTCGCGATGCTGCCCTAGCGTCTCGACGCTACGACGATTTAAAACGGCTGCAAGACGATTTTTGCAGCATTCTTTCACCATTTTTTCCGAACTTCATCTTCTTCCTCTCGGTTTTTCCCCATTTTTCACCTTTACTCCGCCATTTGTGGCATGTTTGGGAGCTTGTAATTGTTGGGTTTTATGTCCTAAAACTCGTAGTTTGTAAACTGTTTGAATGTATATATATTCTATTTCAGTAAAGTTGTTATTGAATTTTAATGAATTGTGTTTGTATTAACCTATACCAATAACTAACACCCATGGCGATAGTGTGAGTACTTGAACTTCACGTGTGACATGAATGTGAATTAAGTTCAAGTAGACAGCCAAAATGGTCTATAGTATAGGGATAAGGCTGGGTACCTTATCCTGGGGACACTATTGGACGCGGCTCACTTTGTATAGTACAAAACGATGTGATTCGAATCGTTTCATGTAGAGACATGTGAGTGAGGGCGTCCTGTGCAATGAGTTTGCACAAGACCGAACCAAAAAATAAAATCGCTCTTTTTTTATAACACCGTTTACTGTTAAGACCGTTTTTATTTCATATGATGACTTAGGTAACTCGATCTCAATCCTGAGCTTACTATGAACTCCTGTTTATTCGACCTTATCCTTTGACTTGTACGGGTGAGAGTGGCCTTATCGCCGACTCAATAAGCCTACCATCTTGGGGATAAGATCGAATAAGTGGCTGGGGACATAGTTGTGCGAGATGGAATTCACTCCTACACGCTTTAAGGGTTAGTAGAGAGGTTGTTCCCTTAAGTGCTGACTCCAGGTCTTGAACAATGGGCCCATCCTCTCCTGATCAGGGAGCAATCTGATTTGATGGTTGGACCACAAATCAATTGTTCATTAGAGGTGTCAGTGGTACTTAAGGAACAAGATATAATACAAGGGTTAAACGGTATAAATGACCCGTTGTGATTACGAACGACTTGTGAAGGATCGACTTACTGATGATAGTTATATCAAGAGGACACAATATATCTACAGTGAGGAGAGTGCAGCCCTTGGACTTTAGTGGAGTCTCCGGGGGTTAACGAATGTTGGTTAGTTCGGTTGAAAGAGTTTTGACCGGATAATCTTGTATCGTTGGAGCTCATGATCTGTAGGTCCTTACGGTTCTCCTGGCTAGCTCGGATAAAGCCGTGAAACAATATAAAAGAAAAGAAAAGAATTTGAATCGTTCAAATTCGGGTTTGTGGAAGAATTTGGACATATTTAAATATGATTTAAATATGAGATTGGTCTTCAATATGAATTGGATTCATATGCAAAAAGTCGGTTTTCGGAAAACCGGGTTTAATTATATTATTTAATTAATATTTGATATTAAATTAAATAATATTAATTAATATATATATATTTTTTATTAATTAAAAAGTTTAATTAATAAAATAATTATTATTATTTTTAATAATAATAATATATAAATATATATATATATATATATATATATATATACATGTGTCTTACATGCAAGATGTAAGACACATGTTATATATATACAAGGTATATATATATGAATCATCAGATCAATTAAAAAAAAAAAAAAAAAAAAAAAAATCTCAGTGCCTTTTGGGGTTTACGTATTGAAATGAGTTTTCAATTTGAAATTCTTCTTCTTCTTCCTCGGCCTATGCTCTCTGTAAAGAAAAATAAGTTTTTCTTCAGTGAGCTTCTTCCTTCTTTTCTCTTGTAAAAGAAGTCCCACTACTCCGTTTCTCGGCCCGAGGATAGCGGGACTACCGGGGGTGGTCCACGAAGATTTCGTGAGAAGGCTCGGTGAGCTCGTGAGGAGCTTCTGGCGGTGAAAATTGAAGTAATTCGAACGACAAGGGTATGTGTTCTAATTTCTCTTTTTCATTGCGTTTGCATGTTTCCGTTTGTTTAAATTGATGAAATTAGAGTGTCTATGATCCAAATCGCTTCCGCTGCGTGCCATGCGCTCCATCAATTGGTATCAGAGCGTTTTTGGCCATTCAATTTCCATCAATTTAAGTTATGGTGGGTTTTATTTTAGAAATTGTTTCTGATTGGCGTCTAAAGTGAATATCGATTTTGGCATAGTTTCTTTTTGAATTTTATTATTTGTAATTGCCCGAGAATGTATGGGCTTTAATGTGTGCTGAAGAGTCTGTATTTTAGAGTCATTAGAGTCCATATAGGTTTCTTTGTGAAAGAAGTTTGAGTTTGAAACTCGCCGAAATGTTCGGTGTAAGTTCAAACTCGTTCTAGGCAATACGAGGAGAAATTCGAAGAGAATTTGGCCGAAGCGTTCGGAGGAAGCAAGTTGGTCAAAGGCGGTGCGAAGAGTTCGAAGTCCGCTCAAGACGTAGCTTGTTGTTCAAGCTTGTAATAAATTAGTTATTGCTTGCTAAATGCCAAAATCGATCCACTTTAGTGTGTTTAGTTAATTATGCATTGCGAATGTATGTTTTAATTAAATTCCATGTTTGTATGTGCATAACGTATGCCATATAGATTTAAAATCCCACCGTAGGAAGCATGCTTCATGCATTGAAAATATGTTATAAGTGTTATAATAAATCGTATGCATATTTGGCAATTCATGAGTTTTGATATAAAAGTTATATTAATTCATGAATTAGTTGTTGTTGTTTGCTTAATAAAATAATTGATATAAGTGTTATATTAATTATGAAATTGAATGAACAACATAGGTTGCCCTTGTTTTATGCACATGGTATATTATAAGTGTTATAATGTATAGGATGCATGTTTATTCATGAGTATTAATATAAGAGTTATATTAATTCATGAATTAGATGTTGTTTGCTTAATAGAATAATTGATATAAGTGTTATATTAATTATAAAATTAAACATCCAACATTAGATGCATTTTGTTTTTTATAAGTGTTATAATGTATAGGATGCATGCTTAATTCAGAGTATTGATATAAGTGTTATATTGATTATGAATTAAGAGTTGAATGTTTTAGAGCATAATCGATATAAGTGTTCTATTGATTATGAAATTAAATATTCAACTTGTCATGCCTTAGTGTTGCATGTTTGAGAAGCATGTAGAAGTTTGTTGTAGTAAGTCTTAGTTTTGCAAAGCGTTGTAAAATTGGCATAGACATTTAAAATCTATAACAAAGAAAAAGGCATGCTCACTTAGGGTTGAATGTATCGTTCCGTTTCATTAGATGAATAGGTCGATATCTTGTAAATGCTAAGGTTACAAGAAACTCACCCGGGGACATCCTGTTCGAGGTTGGAGGTATTTAAGCTGACGGTTTACGGAACACCTCCTACCTGGGGACCATCCGGTACTTGAGTAAAGTTAACCCGACTTTATGAGCATGCGTGAGTGGTGTGAGGTAATAAAGTGTTTATCACCTAGACATCATAGGTAAAAAGTTGTTTTACCTAGACTTAGGTCTTATTGTCTTAGCCGGATAATGCCTGAGTAATTTACCCATTCCGTCTTAAAATACTTAGTAGAGGTGTTGATAAGGTATATATGATATATCCCTCTCCTCCTACGTTCTCTGTCAAGTTCACACCGTGAGAATTATGCTCGGCCTCGTGATGTCAATAGGGCATCCCCATTCGGATGGTATTTGCATAATTCAAGAGCAAGGTGAATGGAGAAATTATTTATAGTAAGTGGGAGAAGGAAGTATGTCAATACATCCTGCGGTCTCCTCCATTGGATTGAACCGTGAGATTCCTATGTTCTGCCTGCTAGGTGCCCACAAGAGGTACCGATCCATTCGGAGGGCCGTTTCATAGGAATCGGAACATCTCAATCACCATTTATGGATAAAGAAACATAGAGCCATTCCCAACTTTGACATTTCCATTCGGTTACATCGTTGGGGCCGCCCTATGAATTCTAAAAATGGAGGGTCACACTTACGAGATTTGCTAAGGAGTTAGTAAATCTTGACGAAACAGCGATAACTAAGATGCTATAGGAATATGAGATATTCTGGTATTAGCATTTAGTCAAGAATGTCTTGATTCAGTGAAGGAATGCTTGACTGCCCCTCCTCGGTAGCGACCATTCTGACCCACTGAAGTATCGTTGCAGTTTAATAATGAGTTTTGGGTACATTATTATTCTTTGCTAAATTCTTGATTGGTGTGTAAATTAGGTTAAAACCTTTTCACTAATATTATTTTTCATTCTCTTTTCAGCATGTCTAGCTCTTTCATTCACTTACTAGCTTCCGATAAGTTAACGGGCGATAACTACGCGACCTGGAAATCGAACTTGAATGCGATTCTCGTTCTAGATGATCTCAGGTTCGTCTTATCAGAGGATTGTCCTCCCCCTCCTGGCTCGGATGCGACTCGAACTGTTCGAGAAGCATATGATAGATGGACAAGGGCTAATGATAAAGCCCGAGTCTATATCTTAGCCAACATATCTTATGTGTTAGCTAAGAAGCACGAGGATATGGTTTTTGCTAAAGAAATCATGTCTTCATTACAGGAGATGTTTGGACTACCATCCTCATCGGTCTGTCATGAAGCCCTCAAATACGTTTACAACTCTCGCATGAAAGAGGGTACCTCTGTTAGGGAGCATGTCCTTAACATGATGGTCCACTTCAATGTGGCGGAAGTAGATGGAGCTACTATTGATGAGTCAAGTCAAGTAAGCTTTATCATGGAATCTCTTCCGAAGAGTTTCCTTCAGTTCAGAACCAATATGGTAATGAACAAGATAAAGTATAATTTGACTTCTCTTCTCAGCGAGCTACAGACCTATCAGTCCCTTCACACTTCTAAAGGAAAAGAGAAGGAGGCAAACGTTGTCACTTCTAGGAAATTCCAAAAGGGGTCGTCTTCAGGGAGTAGGTCTGAACTTTCTTCTATTAAGAATAAGAGTATTCAAAAGAAGAAGAAAGATAAAAGGAAGGGAAAAGCACCTGCTGCTGGTAAGAGCAAGACTAGATCTACAGACAAAGGAAAATGTTTCCATTGTGGTGTAGATGGGCACTGGAAACGGAATTGCCCAAAGTATCTTGAAGAGAAAAAGGCTGAGAAGGAAAGACAAGGTAAATATGATTTATTTGTTGTCGAAACATGTTTAGTCGAACATGATTGTCATACCTGGATACTTGATTCAGGAGCTACTAACCATGTTTGTTCTTCTTTTCAGGAAACTAGTTCTTGGCAGCCACTTTCTCGAGGTGAGATAACTCTCAGAGTTGGAACTGGAGAGGTTGTCTTAGCTAAAGCAGTGGGAACTGTAAAGTTGTTGTATAAAGAAAGTTTCATTTTACTAGAAAATGTACTCCTGGTTCCTACCTTTAAGAGGAATCTTGTATCTATATCCTGTTTGTTAGAACAATTGTATAAAGTATCTTTTGTTCATAATGAAGCGTTCATTAGCAAAAGAGGTGTACGTATTTGTTCTGCGAAACTTGAAAACAACTTGAATGTGTTAAGACCAACCGAAGCCAAAGCTATTTTGAACACTGAAATGTTTAAAACAGCTGAGACTCAAACTAAAAGGCAGAAACTTTCTCCAAGTACTTATCTTTGGCACTTAAGACTAGGTCACATTAATCTCAGTAGGATTGGGAGATTGGTTAAGATTGGTCTGCTAAATCGTTTAGAGGACAACTCATGTGAGTCTTGTCTTGAGGGCAAAATGACCAAACGATCTTTTTCTGAAAAAGGTCATAGGTCCAAAGAACCTCTAGAAATCGTGCATTCGGATCTCTGCGGTCCTTTGAATGTCAAAGCACGAGGAGGGTATGAATATTTCATCAGTTTCATTGATGATTATTCTAGGTACGGTTATCTTTATCTAATGCATCATAAGTCCGAAGCTCTTGAAAAGTTCAAAGAGTATAAGGCAGAGGTTGAGAACACATTAGGTAAATCGATAAAAACACTCCGATCAGATCGAGGTGGAGAGTATATGGATTTAAGATTCCAGGACTATATGATAGAACATGGAATAGTATCTCAACTCTCAGTGCCAGGAACACCACAGCAGAATGGTGTGTCCGAGAGGAGAAATAGAACCCTGTTAGACATAGTTCGATCTATGATGAGTTATGCTCATTTGCCTAGTTCGTTTTGGGGATATGCAGTAGAGACTGCAGTATATATTTTGAACATGGTTCCCTCTAAGAGTGTTTCTGAAACACCTTATGAGTTATGGAGAGGGCGTAAAGGTAGTTTACGTCACTTCAGGATTTGGGGGTGTCCGGCACATGTGCTAGTACCCAATCCAAAGAAGTTGGAACATCGTTCAAAATTGTGCCTATTTGTAGGTTACCCCAAGGAAACGAAAGGTGGTCTATTTTACAATCCTCATGAGAACAAGGTACTAGTATCGACTAATGCCACGTTCTTAGAGGAAGACCACATGAGAGATCATCAACCGTCGAGCAAAATTGTTTTGTCCGAATTTTCCAGGAAAGCTACAGACGGATCAACAAAGGTTGTTAATCAAGCTGGTCCTTCTCAAGAGTTGAGAAAGCCTCGACACAGTGGGAGGGATGTAAGACAGTCTGACCGCTACATCGGCTTGTCTGAAACTCAAGTCGTCATACCTGATGATGGCGTTGAGGATCCATTGACCTTTAAACAGGCAATGAGTGACATTAGACAAGGACCAGTGGCTTAAAGCCATGGATCTCGAAATGGAGTCTATGTACTTCAATTCGGTCTGGGATCCTGTAGACCAACCAGATAGTGAAAGACCTATCGGTTGCAAGTGGATCTACAAGAGAAAACGAGACCAAGCCGGTAAGGTGCAAACCTTTAAGGCTCGACTTGTGGCAAAAGGTTATTCCCAAAGAGAAGGGGTGGACTATGAAGAAACCTTTTCTCCTGTTGCCATGTTAAAGTCGATTAGAATACTCTTATCCATTGCTACATTTTATGATTATGAAATCTGGCAAATGGATGTCAAGACTGCCTTTTTGAATGGTAATCTTGAGGAGAGTATCTATATGGCTCAACCAGAGGGATTCATACTTCAGGGTCAAGAGCAAAAGGTTTGCAAGCTTAATCGATCCATTTATGGGTTGAAGCAAGCATCTAGATCTTGAAATATAAGGTTTGATACGGCGATCAAATCTTATGGCTTTAAACAAAATATTGACGAACCTTGTGTTTACAAGAAAGTAGTCAATACTGTTGTAGCTTTCTTAGTCTTGTACGTAGACGATATACTACTCATTGGGAATGATGTAGGGTTCCTAACTGACGTTAAGAATTGGCTAGCGACCCAATTCCAAATGAAAGATTTGGGAGAGGCTCAGTTTGTTCTAGGGATTCAGATCATAAGGAATCGTAAGAACAAAGTGCTAGCGCTGTCTCAAGCATCTTATATTGACAAGGTGTTGTCAAGATATTCGATGCAGAATTTCAAGAAAGGTTCGCTGCCTTTTAGGCATGGAATTCACTTGTCTAAGGAACAGTCTCCTAAGACACCTCAAGAGGTTGAGGATATGAGACGAATTCCCTATGCATCTGCAGTTGGTAGTCTCATGTACGCTATGTTGTGTACAAGACCCGACATCTGCTATGCAGTAGGAATTGTCAGTAGGTTCCAGTCCAATCCAGGATATGATCACTGGACAGCCGTTAAACACGTTCTCAAGTATCTTAGGAGAACGAGAGACTATGTGCTTGTGTATGGCGCGAAGGATTTGATCCTTGCAGGATACACTGACTCTGATTTTCAGACTGATATAGATTCCAGGAAATCTACATCAGGATCAGTGTTCACTCTTAACGGAGGAGCAATAGTATGGAGGAGTATAAAGCAAGGTTGTATTGCTGGCTCCACCATGGAAGCTGAGTATGTCGCAGCTTGCGAAGCAGCGAAGGAAGCTGTATGGCTTAGGAAGTTCTTGACAGATTTGGAAATTGTTCCAAATATGAACTTGCCAATCACCCTTTATTGTGATAACAGCGGTGCAGTGGCAAATTCTAAAGAACCTAGAAGCCATAAGCGTGGAAAGCATATTGAGCGGAAATATCATCTCATCATGGAGATAGTGCAATGAGGAGATGTGATCGTCACACAGGTAGCCTCGGAGCACAACATTGCTGATCCGTTTACTAAGTCTCTCACGGCTAAAGTGTTTGAGAGACACCTAAAAAGTATAGGGTTGCGAGCTGCTCAGTAGGACAGTGGGAGAAACTTTAGATATTAGATATTCTAGTTCTCTCGACCAGCATGTACTTCACTGACGTTTTAGTCCAAGTGGGAGTTTGTTGGGTTTTATGTCCTAAAACTCGTAGTTTGTAAACTGTTTGAATGTATATATATTCTATTTCAATAAAGTTGTTATTGAATTTTAGTGAATTGTGTTTGTATTAACCTATACCAATAACTAACACCCATGGCGATAGTGTGAGTACTTGAACTTCATGTGTGACATGAATGTGAATCAAGTTCAAGTAGACAGCCAAAATGGTCTATAGTATAGGGATAAGGCTGGGTACCATATCCTGGGGACACTATTGGACGCGGCTCACTTTGTATAGTACAAAACGATGTGATTCGAATCGTTTCATGTAGAGACATGTGAGTGAGGGCGTCCTGTGCAATGAGTTTGCACAAGACCGAACCAAAAAATAAAATCGCTCTTTTTTTATAACACCGTTTACTGTAAAGACCGTTTTTATTTCATATGATGACTTAGGTAACTCGATCTCAATCCTGAGCTTACTATGAACTCCTGTTTATTCGACCTTATACTTTGACTTGTACGGGTGAGAGTGGCCTTATCGCTGACTCAATAAGCCTACCATCTTGGGGATAAGATCGAATAAGTGGCTGGGGACATAGTTGTGCGAGATGGAATTCACTCCTACCCGCTTTAAGGGTTAGTAGAGAGGTTGTTCGCTTAAGTGCTGACTCCAGGTCTTGAACAATGGGCCCATCCTCTCCTGATCAGGGAGGAATCTGATTTGATGGTTGGACCACAAATCAATTGTTCATTAGAGGTGTTAGTGGTACTTAAGGAACAAGATATAATACAAGGGTTAAACGGTATAAATGACCCGTTGTGATTACGAACGACCTGTGAAGGATCAAATTACTGATGATAGTTATATCAAGAGGACACAATATATCTACAGTGAGGAGAGTGCAGCCCTTGAACTTTAGTGGAGTCTCCGGGGGTTAACGAATGTTGGTTAGTTCGGTTGAAAGAGTTTTGACCGGATAATCTTGTATCGTTGGAGCTCATGATCTGTAGGTCCTTACGGTTCTCCTGGCTAGCTCGGATAAAGCCGTGAAACAATATAAAAGAAAAGAAAAGAATTTGAATCGTTCAAATTCGGGTTTGTGGAAGAATTTGGACATATTTAAATATGATTTAAATATGAGATTGGTCTTCAATATGAATTGGATTCATATGCAAAAAGTCGGTTTTCGGAAAACCAGGTTTAATTATATTATTTAATTAATATTTGATATTAAATTAAATAATATTAATTAATATATATATATTTTTTATTAATTAAAAAGTTTAATTAATAAAATAATTATTATTATTTTTAATAATAATAATATATATATATATATATATACATGTGTCTTACATGCAAGATGTAAGACACATGTTATATATATACAAGGTATATATATATGAATCATCAGATCAATTAAAAAAAAAAAAGAAAAAGAAAAATCTCAGTGCCTTTTGGGGTATACGTATTGAAATGAGTTTTCAATTTGAAATTCTTTTTCTTCTTCCTCGGCCTCTACTCTCTGTAAAGAAAAATAAGTTTTTCTTCAATGAGCTTCTTCCTTCTTTTCTCTTGTAAAAGGAGTCCCACTACTCCATTTCTCGGCCCGAGGATAGCGGGACTACCGGGGGTGGTCCACGAAGATTTCGTGAGAAGGCTCGGTGAGCTCGTGAGGAGCTTCTAGCGGTGAAAATTGAAGTAATTCGAACGACAAGGGTATGTGTTCTAATTTCTCTTTTTCATTGCGTTTGCATGTTTCCGTTTGTTTAAATTGATGAAATTAGAGTGTCTATGATCCAAATCGCTTCCGCTGCGTGCCATGCGCTCCATCAGTAATTTGTATTAGCTTAGAGACGACTTCCATGGCCTTCCTTGGAGCGGAGATGACAATCCGTCCCATGGACGGCTAAGGTAAAGTGAACGCTTTGGGATAATTTGAGGGATTGTTTGTTAGATTTTTAAGCTTTGATAATCTATGCTATAATTTCCAACTTGGTGGCTGATTTGTATGCATTTATTATTCTTGCTTCATCCTATGCATATGTTAGATTTCGCCGATTGACACTCGTGTTTTCTAGCATTTTGTTAGCGTTAAAGAGTAGCGATGTCGTGCCTCTCACTATTCGACTAGTAACACAGATTAATAAAATTAAACTGGAGTATTGAGTCATGCATGATGGTTGTTGGTTACATACAGCGCTTTGATAACTCCATTTTGGAGCTATTAAATACTTCCTAATTATAGCTAAAGTCCGCTTTCAATTGATTAAATATATCTCTTTTGTAGGAGAAAAGCGGCAAAGAGCTCGTGCGTCCAATGGGCCTGTTCGAGTGCTTAAAGTAGAGTTTTAGCGCCCCAGGAATGCATCGGGAACAGGGGAACTTGATCCGTGAAGTAACGGGCCAAAACTGCCTTGGAGAGGCAAAGCTTCAGCCCCAAACCCGAGAGCCAGCGTCGAGACGCTGGCTCGACGCTGGAAAAACCCGAGAGCAAGCGTCGAGTGATAGCGTCGAGACGCTAGCTCGACGCTGCCATGGCGTCGAGACCCTGCTTGGCGTCGAGACGCTCCGGAGGAGGCGCGCGCAGGAATTTTATCGGGGCAGCGTCGCGACGCTAGCCTTGCGTCGCGACGCCATCGCGAGCGCGCGCGCGGAAAACTTAGGGCACAGCGTCGAGACGCTGGCTTAGCGTCTCGACGCTACGACGATGGCAGAAGATAAATGACGATTTTTCTGCACTTTTTTGGATCTTCTCCTTGATCTCTCCACCATTTTTGCTCTTCTTTATCTTCTTCTTCCTCGTTTTCTCTCTATTTTCCGTGGAGCTCCGCCATTGTTGGCATGCGAGTGAGCTCCATTTCCTGTGTAACTCGTGGATGATTCTTACAGTGGTCGTCTTTGGAGCGGGATTGACAAACCGCGCCATGAGCGGCTAAGGTAAGAGTGACGGTTTGGGAATGTTTTAGGGATATTTTTGTTAGCAAATTTGGTTTTGATAATCTGAGTTTTGAATTATGCATATTGGAATCTGTTTGTTTGCATCTGTTTACTTTGCTTAATCCAACGCGCATGCTAAAATACGACGATTGACACTCGAGTAATTTCGCGTGCTGTGTATGTTAAAGAGTAGCGATGCCGTGCCTCTCACTGCTCGACTAAGTAACACAGGTAGACAGAACTAAATCGAAGTATCGGGTCGGGTAGGATAATTGTTGATTGCATACGGCGTTTGCGGGCAATCTACTAGCAATTAGAATTCACGCTCGAATGTTCGTCGCGGTTAGCTAGTGACTGTCTAAATTTACCTTAGGGCTGATCACCTTAATGTAGGATTAGATAACGTGTAATTAGAACTGTGTGGTCTAATTAAAATCCATGGAGTCGGCTACTTTGGGGCTTCTCTGGTAGTCGTCCGCGTGCTCAATAAACTGAATTCCATGTTATTAGCATTAAATGATAAACTGAATTTGTCTAACAAGTGATCCCGAGACTCCCAAACCGTACACACCTTTTCTACTAGTTATTCTTTCTTCATTAGCTTTCCTATTGCTTTTTCTTGCATGATAAAACCCTCGTTACCAAAAACCCATTAATTAATTAAATCCCAATTTTAATTGTGCTTTCAATCTTCCTATTCCTTGGATCGACCCTGTTACCACTGGCTGCAAAGCCTTGGTCATAGGCTTTATAAATCGTATTTTGGCAAGCCTCGACAGCTTGAGATTAAGCGGACATTCAAAAATCCGCCCACCAAAAATTGGCGCCGTTGCCGGGGAATAGGCATTTGATTGAATTTATGATTGAAGTTTGAATTTGATTTGTTGATGGTTGACTGAAAATTTTTTCTGTTTGTAAATTGTATGTTTGGATTTCTGTTTGTGTATGACCCGTTCCTCTGAGGGTAGATTGCAGTTTATCCCTGAGATTGACAGAGAGGAGCGGCGGTTACGAAAAGAGGCCCGTGAGGGGCAGAGGCCGTGTGAAGAAGAAGAAGGCAATCCCTTCTTGGTTGACGAGATGGCGCAAGGCGATGCGCCACGGACGCTTAAGCAACTGGCAGCGCCAGACCTGAACCTGCAGCCTTTGTGCATAAACTACCCCGTGGTAGCAGGTAACTTCGAGTTAAAATCTGGTTTAATTCACCAGTTACCCTCTTTCCATGGCAATGCAGGTGAGGACGCGAACAAACACCTGATGGAATTCCATTGCGTCTGCGCGGGGATGAAGCCCGCGGGAGTCACGGAGGAGCAATTGAATATGAGGGCATTCCCCTTTACGCTCAAGGACAAAGCCAGGGATTGGCTGTATTACCTGCCCTCCGGATCGATCAACACGTGGCAGGATATGAAGCGGGTATTCTTGGAGAAATACTTTCCCGCATCCTTGGCCACCACTCTGCGGAAGAGGATATATGGGATCACCAGGATGTTGGTGAGTCCCTGCACGAGTACTGGGAGCGATTTCGGCGCTTGTGCGCCAGCTTCCCACACCATTAGATCGCCGATCAGCTGCTCATACAGTATTTTTATGAGAGGATGATGCCCCATGACCGGCAGATGATAGATGCAGCGAGTGGCGGGGCACTGATTGACAAGACCCCAGTTGAGGCCAAACAGTTGATAGCAAATATGGCCACCAACTCGCAACAATTCGGTATTCGGGGGCAAGGACAAGTACACAGCGTGGCTCAGAGCCACGAGATGACTGAAATGAGGGCCCAGGTGGCCGAAATAGGCAGTATGTTAAAGAAAATCGTTGGAGGACACCGCGAGGCGGAGGAGGTCAACGCGATCGGGGGGTATGCTTCCAACCCAAGGAAGTACGACCCATATGCAAACACTTACAACCCCGGTTGGCGCGACCATCCTAATTTTAGCTATGGGAATAGGGAAGGACAATCTCGCTTCCAAGGCCAGTCCCAGGATAGGCCTAATTCTTCCACCCAGGCTCAAGCCTCGAGCTCCTCCAGCTCACTTGAAGAGATGGTAAGGACCATCGTGACGAGCACCAGCCAGTTTCAGAAAGAAGCTCGAGAGGAGCTTAATTCTCATAAGGCAGAGCTGCAGAATTTGAACAAGCAGCTGACACAGATGGCGGTGTCTATCAGTAAACTCGAGAGCAAGAGCTCAGGGAAGCTTCCTTCCCAAACTACAGTAAACTCATGTGAAAACGTGAGTGCCATTCAGCTGCGCAGTGGGAAGTCACTTTCCACCAGAGCTGTGAAGGAAGCCACGGACAGCCTGAACAAGTCCGCCCCGCCTGCTCCCGAGGTTCAGAATGAGAAAAGAGATGAGAAGGTCAGTGTACCTGAGGATGTTGCCAGAGCACCATTCCCGAGTAGGCCCGCGAAGCCTACTTTGGAATCTGATGACGAGGAGGTCCTGCGAACCTTCCAGAAGGTGATGGTAAATATCCCGCTCCTAGAGGCAGTCAGTCAAGTGCCCAAATATGCAAAATTCCTGAGGAGCTGGTGCACTACGAAAAGGAAGTCCAGAGGGACTGAGAAAAAGAAGGAAAACGTCTCTGCCATACTCCCAGGTACGTTGCCTGCAAAGTGCAACGATCCAGGTACCTTTACTATCCCTTGCACTATAGGTAGTAAAGTTGTTCATAATGCCATGTTAGACTTAGGAGCCTCTGTAAATGTTATGTCTTATGCACTGTTTCGTGAACTGAATTTAAATGAAATGCATGAGTGTAATGTTTCTGTTCAGTTGGCTAATGGGTCAAGCATATGTCCTAGGGGGAAGGTAGAGGATGTTTTGGTTAGAGTTGGGAATATGACATTTCCCGCTGATTTCCTTGTTTTAGATATGAATGAAAACTCATCGCATACTTCGTCCTCCATGTTGTTAGGACGTCCTTTCCTTAAGACCGCTAGGGTCAAAATTGATGTGTTTAAGGGCGTTGTTTCTCTGGAGTTTGATGATACTTTGCATGAGTTCTCTTTATTTGATAGGAAGTCTGTTGCGAGTGTTAATATGATTGAGCATGATGAGAATGGGAGTCTACCCTCGCGCTTGAGGGATGGTTCCCATGTCTCAGTTAGGAAATCTGATTTGAATTTGTTTGATGATAATGCTGGTTTTTGCACTAACAGTTCTGATATTCACGTGCGTGAGGCACGAAGAGTGCAAAATGTTTTTCAGGATGATGGCAGGAAAGGTGTGGACAAGGACAAGTCTGGATCGTTCCCCGCACTTACAGACTATGGATGAGTCTGTGGAGAGAATACAGTCGAGCAACCGACTTTAAAAATTCTGCGCTTCTCGGAGGCACCCGAGCGATGGACTGTTTTTATGCTTTAGTTTAGTTTTTATTGCTTTTTAGATTAACTTAGTTTTAATTAGCTTGCTGTTTTTTTTAGGAATCAAGGAAGAGAAGGCAATTTTGGGCTCTGATGCGTTTATGTGCCGCTTCCTCGCTCTCGCCAGCTTCACAAAGAGTCAGGGAAGTGTATTTCTTCTTCCCTTTTACTTTATTGTATCTGACTGGTTGGCATTGAGGACAATGCCAAATTTTGAAGTTGGGGGTGGAGTTAGTCCGATGGATGTGCATGTGTAGTTCGTTGAGAAGTGCTATAATGATATTGAAGTGTTTGGGACTCCGTTTACTGTTTTCTGACTATGATAGCCTAGGAAATGCATGTTGGAAATTTGAGCATGTTCATAATCGAGTTTTTGCATGAGTTTTGTATTTATTAGGTTCATGTCAAAAATTTTAAAATTTTTTCTGTTGCTCCCTTGCACTTATCGCGCACTTAGCAACTTCTTCCTAGATTCCGTAGGTTCGAAAAATTGCATGTAGCGCTAATTCTCGTTGTCACCCCGAAAGGCACCCTTAGGTAGCTTGTTGCATGAGAGTTAGTGGTTAAGTTAATTGAGAAAGCATGTGCTTAGCCTAATATAAAAAAAAATATAGAAAAGCTTGTTTGATAGAAAATTCCTCTCGAGGCGCTCCTCCTTCTTAGTAGCGCTTAAAATAAGTGAGCGTCAGTCCTTAAAAACGTGAAGCTTTGGCCTAAGTTTGACGTGTTAGGCAGCTCGAGTAGGAAAGAAAAAGAAATAAAAAGTTGGTTCAAAGAACCTTAAAGAATGAGTACAAAGTACTTATGAAAAGAAAAAGAATGAGAAAATAATTAGGTCTCTTAATTTGCTTCTTTCTCTCGTGTAAGTCAAGTTTAGACTGTTCTTAAACGCTAGAAGTAGGGGGAAAACGGGATGTGCGTTGCATGTAGGTTTTCCGAGTTTGCGTGAGTTTAGGAGTAGTTGACTAGCACACACACACGTTGGGGGGCAAGAGTTAATTTTTGATATGTCCTAGTTAATGCATGAACGAAATGCTTCCATGATTATACTCGTGTTTGAAATTTCAATATGCATGGAGGTTTGAGTTAGAATGCATGTAAGCGCGTCCTTAGAGTCAATGTCTTTGTAATGCTTGCTCGAGAACTAGCAATGTTTAAGTTGGGGGTGTTTGATAACTCCATTTTGGAGCTATTAAATACTTCCTAATTATAGCTAAAGTCCGCGTTCAATTGATTAAATATATCTCTTTTGTAGGAGAAAAGCGGCAAAGAGCTCGTGCGTCCAATGGGCCTGTTCGAGTGCTTAAAGTAGAGTTTTAGCGCCCCGGGAATGCATCGGGAAGAGGGGAACTTGATCCGTGAAGTAACGGGCCAAAACTGCCTTGGAGAGGCAAAGCTTCAGCCCCAAACCCGAGAGCCAGCGTCGAGCTACAGCGTCGAGACGCTGGCTCGACGCTGGAAAAACCCGAGAGCAAGCGTCGAGTGATAGCGTCGAGACGCTAGCTCGACGCTGCCATGGCGTCGAGACCCTGCTTGGCGTCGAGACGCTCCGGAGGAGGCGCGCGCAGGAATTTTATCAGGGCAGCGTCGCGACGCTAGCCTTGCGTCGCGACGCCATCGCGAGCGCGCGCGCGGAAAACTTAGGGCACAGCGTCGAGACGCTGGCCTAGCGTCTCGACGCTACGACGATGGCAGAAGATAAATGACGATTTTTCTGCACTTTTTTGGATCTTCTCCTTGATCTCTCCACCATTTTTGCTCTTCTTTATCTTCTACTTCCTCGTTTTCTCTCTATTTTCCGTGGAGCTCGGCCATTGTTGGCATGCGAGTGAGCTCCATTTCCTGTGTAACTCGTGGATGATTCTTACAGTGGTCGTCTTTGGAGCGGGATTGACAAACCGCGCCATGAGCGGCTAAGGTAAGAGTGACGGTTTGGGAATGTTTTAGGGATATTTTTGTTAGCAAATTTGGTTTTGATAATCTGAGTTTTGAATTATGCATATTGGAATCTGTTTGTTTGCATCTGTTTACTTTGCTTAATCCAACGCGCATGCTAAAATACGACGATTGACACTCGAGTAATTTCGCGTGCTGTGTATGTTAAAGAGTAGCGATGTCGTGCCTCTCACTGCTCGACTAAGTAACATAGGTAGACAGAACTAAATCGAAGTATCGGGTCGGGTAGGATAATTGTTGATTGCATACGGCGTTTGCGGGCAATCTACTAGCAATTAGAATTCACGCTCGAATGTTCGTCGCGGTTAGCTAGTGACTGTCTAAATTTACCTTAGTGCTGATCACCTTAATGTAGGATTAGATAACGTGTAATTAGAACTGTGTGGTCTAATTAAAATCCATGGAGTCGGCTACTTTGGGGCTTCTCTGGTAGTCGTCCGCGTGCTCAATAAACTGAATTCCATGTTATTAGCATTAAATGATAAACTGAATTTGTCTAACAAGTGATCCCGAGACTCCCAAACCGTCCACACATTTTCTACTAGTTATTCTTTCTTCATTAGCTTTCCTATTGCTTTTTCTTGCATGATAAAACCCCCGTTACCAAAAACCCATTAATTAATTAAATCCCAATTTTAATTGTGCTTTCAATCTTCCTATTCCTTGGATCGACCCTGTTACCACTGGCTGCAAAGCCTTGGTCATAGGCTTTATAAATCGTATTTTGGCAAGCCTCGACAGCTTGAGATTAAGCGGACATTCAAAAATCCGCCCACCACGCTTGCGGGTAGCCAGTTAGCAATTAGATTACGTGATCGAATGTCTATCGCGGTATGCTAGTGACTATTTAGAGTCAATTTGGGGTTGATCACCCTAATGCAACTTTAGATAATGTTTGATTAGAACTGTGTGGTCTAATTGATTTCTATGGAGCCGGTTACCTTGGGGCTTCTCGGGTAACTGACCGTGTGTATTACAAACTGTGCGCCTTAGGATTGTGTTAAATGATAAGCTGAAGAATGTCTAACGAATAAATCCCGAAAATCCCCAAACCGTGCACTCGTCTCCGTCTCTCTTTTATTTCTCCGTTAGCGTTTAATTCCCTTTTTTGCATGCTTACAAATCCCCCCGTTACAAAAACCCAATTGATTAATTAATTTCAAGTTCAATTTAATTTTAATCATAACCTTCTCCGTGGATCGACCCTGTTACCACTAGCTGCAAAGCTTTGGTTAATAGGCTTATAAATTTTATTTTGGCGAGTCTCGAAAACTCGATTTTACAACAGGACATTCAAAAAACCTGTTGCCAGTAAGCCCTTATATTGCTCGAGGACGAGCAATAACTTAAGTTTGGGGGTGTGTTACGTCTCCAAAAGTGCATATTTTAGGGACTTATTTGCTATATAATTGTGTGAACTCTTAAGGGGCTGTTTGGGCCTCCGGGTCGGGTAGAGTCGGGTGGGCTATTTAAGCCCACCTGATGTTTGAGGCGTAGGTTGGGGAAACCGGGGGCGGGGGTTATTATAACCCCCGGTTATGAACAGTGTAACCCACTGATATCTACAGTGGGTTACCTTGGAATCTTCACCGTCTACGCGTTGCTTTGGGGTTCTCTTCTCCTTCACTCATTTGGCAGCCAAACTTCTCTCTCTCTTCTCTGATGTTTTGTGTTCTGCCGCTTGGGATTCTTATCCTTCATTGAATATTGAGACGAAATTATCTCTCTCTTCTCTGATGTTCTGTGTTCTGCCGCTTGGGATTCTCTTCCTTCATTGAATATGGAGATGAAATTATATATCTCTCTCTCTGAACTTCATCTTCTTCAGACGATTTCACCTTCCTCTTTCGTCTGAAGAAGACGAGTTGGCTTTACCTTGGTTTATGTGTTTGGCGTTTGGCGTTTGAGAGATGAGATCTCTCTCTTTCGTTCGCAAACGAGTTTTTTTATCTCCTCTGAACTACGTCTTCTTCAGACGATTTCACCTCTCTCTGTAAGTTGATTTCATATCTCTCTCTTTTCCTCAGATCTACTGATTTCATCCGATTTCATCTGGTTTTTTATATTTCTCAGATCCACGAATTTTAGGGTTTCCACATCTGTTTTTTAAACAGATCTGGAAACCCTTGGGCTCCCTTGCCGCTCCGAGAAGGGATCGGTCCCCCTTTGCCGACGTTGCTTGGGGGTCTGGTAGGTAGGGGATGCTGGACCGATCTTGAAGAGCTTGGTGGGGGAGGTCTTCAAAGGTGAGTGTTCTTTTTCTTTTTTTTCAGCCGATGATGAGTATGCATGTCTTCTTCTTCTTCTTTTTCAGCCGATGATGAGTATGCATGTCTTTTTTTTTTTTTTTTTTTTTTCAGCCGATGATGAGTATGCTTGTCTTCTTCTTTTTTCTTTTTCAGTCGATGATGAGTATGCATGTCTTCTTCTTTTTTCTTTTTCAGCCGATGATGAGTATGCATGTTTTGTTCTTCTTTCTTTTTCTTTCTCTGATACAATTAATTTTTTTGGATTCGTTCAATTTTGAATTTGCTTGATTTTTAGGTGCACTTGTTGTGATTTTTGTTTCTGTTTTTCTGTTGGTACCCATTTCATTTCATTTGAATTGACTTGATTTTGAACCGAAAATGTTATTGGATCACTTTTCTTTCTCTCTGAGGCTGATTGATTTATACTTAGTTATGTTCGGTCTTCTGTTTACTTTGATTTTTTTTAGTCATTTTGTTATTTGAAATTCAATACAGTTGATTGAATTTCAATCTCTTAGGCTGATTCATTTATACTTATTTTTGTTGGTCTTCTGTTTGCTTTGATTTTTTTTAGTCATTCCATTATTATAAATTGAATACATTTGATTCAATTTCAATTCCTGAGGCTGATTCATTTATACTTAGTTCTGATAGTCTTATGTTTGCTGTGATTTTTTTTAGTCATTCCATTATTTGAAATTCAATACATTTGATTGAATTTTAATTCCTGAGGCTGATTCATTTATACTTATTTCTGTTGGGGTTCTGTTTTCTTTGATATTCTGTTTAGTCCAAATTTTGACATGTTTGCATTGTGATAAATTAAATGAACTTATGTCCATGTTTAGTCTCAATTGTCCTTCATAATACCACTGAACATCCACTTTCACTTCATACTTGTCTACTGTTTTCACACTTCTCTTTTGTTTTGGAATTCAATTCCATTCAATTCTGTTTTTAGCTCCATATCTACACACTTCCTCCCACTTGTCACTTCCATATCTACATTCTCTGTCTTCTATTGAATGCATAAGTCATAGTTTTAGTTTAGTTTGAAATTCAAATGTTTCCCACATTTGTATTTCACAACTCTGAGGCTATCCATTTTTTAAAAAAATATTATTTTATCTTCTCCCATAAATACACATGTCTTTTCCTTCCTACTGTTCATTGTTATTATTTGATCTTTTCTCATAACTACACATGTCTTTTCTCACCTTCTTTTTCTTCATATTCTTCATTGTTGATGACTGATGTGAATAGTAAACTTGTTAGGTGCACTTATTATCATAAGTGCACCAATAACAATTCTCACCTACCACCCTTCATGCCTTCTTTATAAAGAAGTCAAAATTCATAACTTCCTCACCCCAACAATCTTCTCTCGGGTTTCCCTCTCCCACTTCTTCCTAAGGTTAGCACCTTCTTTATTGTTTTATTTTTTTCAAACTATTCCATTTATATGAATGAATGCTAACTTATTCTCACTTCTCTTTTGTGCATTATTCACAAGGTCTAAAGTAGATCAAATATCTTCGAGGTTTGTTATTTTAAACATTGTGTTTAAGTTGTATTTTATTTCTGTTTTATTTTAAACATTCTGTTTTCTTTGTATTTTATTTCTGTTTTATTTTAAACATTTCTGTTTGAGTGGATGTGTAATAATAGTTTGTATTTGTTTTTGTTTTGGTTTAGGGTTTTGGTTTATTTATGTATGGATTTATTTACAATGCTGGTTATTTATTTCATGTCTTTGTTTATTTTGATAGTTGGTGACTAATAATTTCGAAATTAACTTGTTCAATATAAGTCGTGAATGTTGGTTATTTATTTCATGTCTTTGTTTATTTTTATGTTGGTTATCAAATTCTTGTATTTGTTTATCTATGTATGAATTTATTTAAATTTTTCACTTTTTTAAACCTTAACCATTTTTTTTCCTAAGCTACTGTTTTAAATGCCAAAATAAAAATGTATTTGCAACTTTTAAAATTAATCACATAATGCAATTTTTCAAATTATTCACACAAATGTAAATTTGAACCTACTGTTTTAAATGCAAAAAAAAAAAAAGATGCAATTTTCAAATTATTCACACAAATCAATCTTTGGAACCTACTGTTTTAAATGCAAAAAAAAAAAAATGCAATTTTCAAATTATTCACACAAATCAATCTTTGGAACCTACTGTTTTAAATGCAAAAAAAAAAATGCAATTTTCAAATTATTCACACAAATCAATCTTTGGAACCTACTGTTTTAAATGCAAAAAAAAAAGATGCAATTTTCAAATTATTCACACAAATCAATCTTTGGAACCTACTGTTTTAAATGCAAAAAAAAAAAAAAAGATGCAATTTTTCAAATTATTTACACAAATTCATCTTTGGAACCTACTGTTTTAAATGCAAAAAAAAAAAGATGCAATTTTTTAAATTATTCACACAAATCCACATTTGAACTACTCTCTTAAATGCAAAAAAAAAAAAAAAAATGCAATTTTTCAAACTATTTACACAAATCCAAATTTAAACCTACTGTAAATGCAATTTTTCAAATTATTCACACAAATCCAACTTTGAACCTACTGTTTTAAATGCAAAAAAATAAAAGATGCAATTTTTCAAATTATTCCCACAAATCCAATTTTGAACCTACTGTTTTAAATGCCCAAAAAAAATTCAATTTTTCAAATTATTTACATAATTTATAAAACCCAAAAAAATAAAAAAGTTAAGGCAACAATTAAGTTTAAAAAGAAATAACTATTTTTTTAAAACATGCTTTCAAATGTGACATTTTTTTAAAATTATGAAATTTGAGATTCATAACGTCCAAATTGAGATTCATAACGTTGCTTAGTACTATAAAATTCAAATATATAGAAACTTTTCCTTAGTTTTTATAATCTTCAAACATTTGCTTAGTACAAATACAATTAACTTTTAATTTTTAGGTTTCAATTAGGGACAAAAGATTTAAATTTCAATATGGACCCTCGGGAACTAGTTGCCATCCTTAGAGCCTTCAATGCATCTCAAGAGCAGTTACTTATTTTGATATCACAATATATGAACGACCATAGGAGAATAGAATATCAATCACCGTACCTTAGACAGCACATTAGACAATTAACATTTTTACGACTCTTACGGGAGTCTGACGTATGTTGTCGCGAGAGTACGAGGATGAATCAAAGTTGCTTTGACGTACTATGCAACTTGCTTAAAACAACGGGCGGTTTGGTCGGAACAGAGGTCGTAGATGTGGAAGAGATGGTCGCTATGTTCTTGCACATCGTAGCACACGACGTTAAGAACCGAGTAATTCGTAGACTATTCGCCAGGTCCGGTGAGACCGTATCTAGGCATTTCAACTCTGTCCTAAACGCAGTATTGCGACTACATGATGTCTTGCTGAAGAAACCGGAACCGATCACAAGCTCCTGTACTGATGAACAATGGAAAATGTTTGAGGTATATTTTTCCCACCAACCGTTACTTAACGTTGACCTCGATACGTTAGATACCTAAATGAGATTCCCCTATATGGTGTGAACACAGAATTGTCTTGGTGCATTAGATGGCACCTACATCAAGGTTAATGTTCTCGCTACTGATCGCCCGAGGTATAGGACGAGGAAGGGTGACATTGCAACCAACGTGCTTGCTGTTTGCGCTCCAAACGGGGAATTCATATTTGTCCTCCCAGGGTGGGAAGGGTCTGCAGCTGATTCACGAATACTTAGGGATGCGATATCAAGACCGAACGGACTCAAAGTACCGAAGGGTAAGTCGTGGACATCTCTTTATTACTTTATTGACAACGGTGCTGTAAGTTGAAATTTTCAAAGATGTTGCATTGTACAGGATATTATTATCTTTGCGATGCCGGCTATCCTAATGCCGAAGGCTTTCTAGCACCGTATAGAGGAGAACGATACCATCTGTCCGAGTGGCGTGGTGGAGGGAATCCACCGACTACTCCTAGAGAATTCTTTAACATGAAGCATTCCTCTGCACGGAACGTGATCGAAAGGGCATTTGGTTTGCTGAAGGGTAGATGGGCTATTCTCCGAGGTAAATCATACTACCCGGTGGAAATCCAATGTCGGATCATTACGGCATGTTGCATCCTTCACAACCTTATTAGTAGGGAGATGGGTGAAACGACATCGTTTGATGAGTTCGATGAGGTGGACTCGTATGGAACTTCGATGAATGGAGATAGTATCAATTTCATTGAGACTTCAAACGAATGGAGTCAATGGAGGGATTGGTTGGCTCAAGAAAAGTTTTCTGACTGGCAGTTCCGTAATCAGTGATGCATTTTTTTTTTTCCTTTTTTTAAATACATCAACCATGTTACATCTACACCCTTAATTTAAATGTATGAAGTATGCAACATTTGAATTCAAACTTTTTGTTCATGTAATTTACCAACGTTTGTAGTTTATTTGCAATACAAACTAAAGAAACATATTGCAAGAAAATGTTAATCTCATTAAACTTGTGCATGTGTACAGCATAATGTCTAGAGCTACGAAGCATACATGGACCAACCATGAGGAGACCAAATTGGTCGAATGCCTTCTGACGCTAGTCCAGACGAACGGCTGGAAATCAGATAACGGTACCTTTCGTCCCGGGTACCTGACAAAGCTGGAGCACATGATGCGAGAGAGGATTCCCGGATCTCAAATTAAAGGCAACCCGACAATTGAGTGCAGGGTTCGGAACTTGAAGAAACAGTACACTGCAATTGCAGAGATGTTAGGACCATCTTGCAGCGGGTTTGGGTGGAATGATGAATTGAAGTGTATCGAGGCGGAGAAGGAAGTTTTTGAAGACTGGGTAAAGGTAGGTTTCTAAAGCCACGCTTTACTTTATACTTTCGATTGTCTAACATTTGTTTACATGTTCATGCAGAGTCATCATGCTGCAAGGGGGCTTCGAAACAAACCGTTCCCCTACTTTGATGAGTTCGCCATTATTTTTGGGAAGGACCGCGCTACCGGGGCAAGGGCCGAGACTCCGGCGGATATGGCATCCAATGTAGCAGACCAAGTGCACGAGGAAGTGCACCTGAGCGGATCCCAAGAGTACTACATCCCAACACCTGGGTTGTTTGCGGGTGGAGTGGACATGCCTCGTGATGACATGCAAGAGACACCCACAAGTCGACACGCAACAGCAAGGACTTCTTCTCGGGGGAGTAAGAGGAAGCGCCCTGAAATAGAAATGGTGGATGTGGTACGGAAAGCGATGGACATGCAAGCCGCCAACCTTGAGAAGATTGCTGACTGGCAGAAAGAAACTCGTGCAACGGGCATAGAGCAACGAAAAAAAGTTGTGGACGAAGTCTATAAGGTTCCCGATTTGGATAACGCGAAGATAATGCGTCTTATGAATATCATCTTCACAAATGCCCTAGAGACTGAAAGTTTCTTATCTGTCCCAGTGGAGTTGAAACTGGAATATTGCAGTTTCCTTCTGACCAAACATGATTCTTGAACGCTCTTCTCTCTCTTATTTAATTTCCTGAGTTTTGTAATGAACCTTAATTGTATGGTTTTGTAATGATTTAATTTCGTCAAGTTTCCAATTACTTATCTATGGTGCACCCTAAAAAATATTTATTCTTTTTATTTTTAAGAAATTATCATAATGTATTTTTCTATTCAATACAACCAAAAGAAGTTGTAAAAAAAAAAAAAAAATTACCTTAAACACATACTTCAGAACTCCATGTTAAAGAAAACGGTCTCCCAAACACAGACTTCCTAAACCCAGACTTCCTAAACCCAGACTAAACAACTCTGCACCCCAAACACAGACTTCCTAAACCCACACTATACAACTCTGCACCCCAAACACAGACTTACTAAACCCACACTATACAACTCTGCACCCCAAACACAGACTATTATAACCCACCGACTATAATAACCCACCCTGCGCCCCAAACGCCCCCTAAGCGTTTTTGATAGAATTTAGTCTAAACATGAGCTTATATATGAGAATTCATAGAATGGAACTAAATCAAGAGTTATTTGTAAAAGGAACAAGAAAGGATAAAAAAACAAAGCTAAAAGAGTTCAAATTCTGTATTGCAGGAACATTGCGAAAACATTGCTGTCTCCGCAATGTTTAAGTTGAAATTGTTAAGTTGTCTAACCGTCCGCCGTTTTGTTGCGATCTTTCAGCCGCCCAATTTCTCTCCTGCTGCCACGTGGAAGGTCGTCATTCAGAATGGATGGTTCTCCTTGGCTGAAGAATACCTGCAAAACACTATAAAAGGAGGTCAAGGGGGAAGGAGAACAACAAGCTTGGAAGCGTAGAACTCCCATCTCAACGCAGTTTCTCTCTATTTTCTCTTCCGTTTGTCGGCGTGAAGGAATCAGCTGTTGGAATCGATAATCTAAGAGGAAGAAGAGAAGATCCTTCTTCTCTTCTGATTGGATTCATCCCCAAACAAAGCTCACCTTCTCCCTTCATCCGAGGCGCTTGCGGCGAGGAGTTCACGCACACGTTTATATGCTTTCTACTGCTTTTTGTCTTTCCTTTTCGTTTCTGTTTGCTGCCATTTACTTCTGTTAGCTACATTGGTTTTATTCGTCTTCATTTGCTTAGTCATTACTGCTTTGTAGTCATTGCACTTTAAGTCTTGAATCGTATTTCAATAGAGAAATTATTTGACAACTTTGCAAAGCTTCTTATTGCTTCATGTTTTCCTTTTACTTTCAGTTTGCTTTGAATCATGTTTAATCCACTTAGTCTTTCCAACTCCACACCATCCATGAGTAACTAAACCACATAAGGGTCTGCTAATGATGAATCTATAGGTAGAAATACGTGAATTCAGCATGTAGGATAGCTTCAAAATGCATTGAATGTATGTGTACTTCATCCCACGGGCAATTTCGATTGGCCATCCATTTTGTCCAAAGAACTCCTAACCTCCAGAAGGAGTAAGAGTTCAGAGTCGTCCATTCATGCTAGCCTTTCATGGTAACCAGAAAACGACCTAGGAATAGGCGTTTTCCTAGCACAATTCATTAACTTGCTTATATAAATAGATGCTTAAGCCTTACTTGGACATGAGTGAACTAAAGGATTTAATGCATGTAATCGAGAGATACATGAGAATGAGTTAAATTGATGCATGATAAGTTGATCTACTGCTGAAGAATCGTATGAAAAAGCCTATAGAGGAGTCGTTAGTTGACCTTGTTTCCTCATTTCACCCTTAAAACGCTGTTAGCTTAATTGCTAGAAAATTGCTGTCTGCGCAATTCTTTTAGTTCTACTTTTGCCTTAGCCATTTTTCCAGTCTTTTGTTTTGCGATTTCATTGCTAGATAATTGCTTTCTCCGCAATTCTTTTTCTTCTACATTCAAGTTAACCTCTCTATTTGTCTTAGTTTATGCTTGCATATCTCGCATGTTCTCTATTAGTTAGGCACATTAAACCCAATTCCACCCCATTTATACCACTCTTTCTAAGTTAACATCTCACTTCGTTAGTAACTAAGAATAAATCTCTGTGGGAAATCGAATGAAAAAAATACTTATTACTTGCTACAAGATCATGTATGCTTGCATGTTCTGAGTGCTCTCACATTGCATCTTTATTTAAACACTGAGCACGCAACAATCATTCTTCTCCGCCCCCTTCTCGATTTCTTCAGTTTTTCTCCCTTTTTGACTTGTGTAACCTCCATTAATGGAGTGGGTGAGCTTAATCTTTGATTTCTTCACTCCATTCTTCTCCATGTCTAGCTAAAAGGTAAGCATTTAATCTTTTGGGGATGGATTAACGCTTTGTGATGTGATTTAGGTGAGACTTGTTCTAATGAATGAATTGTTGGCTTGTTTAGGCATTTAACTCTTCTCTTCTATGCTCTCTAATGTCCAGCACAATTTTCTTTATGGTTGACACCCATTGGGCATGTTGTGTGCTGGGTGGATTAAAAACTCATGTCTTAGCGATTGCACTTCATGGGTTGAGTAATTAATCTTGCATTCTTAATAGATAGGGCCCTATTTGTTTTGAGTTGCTGATAATCCATGAGAATGAGTAAAATCAAGCATGTTGTGGGTTTTCTTACCACTTGATTGTCGCATGAATACCCGTCGCTCGCGAATAATTTTAGTTTGGGAGAGCGATCGCCCCTAAATTAGAGTTCCTAGCGAAGCTTAATTTAGATCCGTCAACTCTGAATTAATTACCCGGGATTGTTAATTTCTATTTAAAGCTTGGGACACCTTGAGTTAATTAGGAGTTACAATGTGCGTGAATGTTAAAAACAAGCTGAACGTCTCTAGTGTCTATGAACCAAAAATCACATTGCATAAATTAATCCGGAACCTTAAGATTAAGTGCGCTCGTCTCATTTCTTTATTCTCCCGTTTTTCCAAACTTTTACTTATTTCTTCTCTTAAAATGCATGTTTTCTATTTTTAGATTGTTTCAAAACCCCCCGTTACCTCTTTTGTTACAAGTGACATTTAAAACTAAAATTTTGACTGAATTAGTCAATTTCCCTGTGGTACGATCCTGACTTCCGCTTTCTACAAGTTATTGAAGAAACTCTAGCCAGTGTTATAAATTTTAATTTGGCGGGTCTCGACAGCTTGAAACAAACGGAACATTCAAAAATTTCGTTGCCAAATTTGGCGCCGTTGCCGGGGAAATTGAATTAGTTTTGACTGAATTTTAATTTTATTTGTTGATTTTCAAAATTCTTGGTTCTGTTGATTTTAGCTCTCTTTTGTTGTATGACCCGTTCCTCTGAGGTTAGTTGATTGCAGTTTATACCCGAAATAAATAAAGAGGAGCGGCGATTAAGAAGAGAAGCTAGAGAAGAAAGAAGATTGTTTGAGGAAGAAGGTTCAGGACCGCCTGAACAAGCTGAAATGGTGAATAATGATGCGCCGCGTACTTTGAAGTAATTGGTTGCGCCTGACTTGAACCAACAACCCCTATGCATAACATACCCGGTTGTCGCAGGTAACTTCGAACTGAAATCTGGGTTGATTCACCAACTTCCATCTTTTTATGGTAATGCAGGTGACGATGCCCACAAGCACCTTATGGAATTTCACTGTGTGTGCGCTGGAATGAAGCCACCAGGAGTGACGAAGGAGCAGTTGAACCTCAGAGCCTTTCCCTTCACCCTGAAGGATAAGGCAAAGGATTGGCTCTACCACCTACCATCTGGGTCGATCACCACGTGGAATGAAATGAAGAGGCTTTTCTTGGAGAAGTTTTTCCCTGCGTCGTTGGCAACCACGATCCGGAAGCGGATTTATGGTATCACTCAGGATCATGGGGAGTCTCTCCATGAGTATTGGGAGAGGTTTGGGCGGTTGTGCTCCAGTTTTCCCCACCACCAGATCGCGGATCAGCTTTTGATCCAATATTTTTATGAGGGGATGGTGCCCCACGACAGACAGATGATCGATGCTGCCAGCGGAGGAGTTCTAATTGACAAAACACCTGCGGAGGCCAGACAGCTGATCTTGAACATGGTTGGAAATTCCTAGCAATTTGGAGTTCGTGGTGGGCAAGTTCATCAAGTACAGCAGTCCCAAGGATTTAATGACACTCAGATGACAGAACTTCGTAGCATGTTTCAGCAGTTGATGGGAAGCCGTGGGCAAGGCACCGAGGAAGTGAATGCCATTGGTGGCTATGCTTCAAATCAAAGGAGATATGACCAATATGCGAATACCTACAATCCGGGATGGAAGGATCATCCCAACCTGAGCTATGGAAACCGTGAAGGCCAGTAGAGGTATCAAAATCAATCACATGATAGACCTCCAGTTTCCACCCATGCTCAAACTTCATCTCCTTCTAGTACTATGGAAGATCTAGTGCACACCCTTGTCACAAATACTTGTCAATTCCAGAAGGATGTTAAAACTGAATTAAACAAGCACTCCGGAGACATACAGAGCATGGTAAACAGTTTTCACAGATAGCTGTAGCAGTTAGCCGGTTGGAAAACCAAGGCTCGGGGAAGCTGCCCGCTCAGACCACAGTGAACTCATGTGAAAACGTGAGTGCTATCACATTGAGGAGTGGGAAGGAGATTCCTTCTTACATCACACATCAGAAACATCAGAATGTGGAGGAGCCAGCAGCAGAAAGCAGTGTAACACCCCCCGCGAGTTCGGTATGTAAATCTCCTGCCTTGAATGTTAAAGATGGTTTGCCTAGGGCTCCTTTCCCTAGTAGGTTGGCCGCGCCCAAGCCTAAGGCGGAGGATGTTGACAAAGAAGTCCTAGAAATCTTTAAGAAGGTAGTTGTGAACATCCCTCTGTTGGAGGTTATTCAGCAAGTTCCGAAGTATTCGAAATTCCTGAAGAATTGGTGCAGCTCAAAGAGGAGGCCTAGAATGGATGATGGGGAAATGAAGAGTGAGAACGTCTCAGCAATATTCCCAGGTACTCTGCCTGAAAAACGTGGAGATCCTGGTATGTTCATCTTGCCCTGTTCTATAGGTGACACACCGATTAAGCATGCTATGCTAGATCTAGGCGCGTCGATAAATGTTATGTCTTACACCATGTTTAGAGATCTTAAGTTGAATACCTTGCGTGAGACTAATATTATTGTACAACTAGCGCATAAATCTCGTATGCATCCCATGGGGTTAGTTGAGAATGTTTTGGTGCAAGTAAATGATGTGTTCTTCCCCGTTGATTTCTATATTATGCCAATGCGTGAAAACCCATCCGACATTCCTTCCTCTATATTGCTAGGACGCCCTTTTATGAACACTTCTCAAGTTAAAATTGATGTTGCTAAGGGAACCTTCTCTGTGGAGTTTGACGGAATAGTGAACGAGTTTTCCATAAATGCCGAGAAATCTGACTTGTCTGTTAAGAGTTTAGAGGAAAATTCTGTTGATGATTGTTTAGGGAAAGAAAATGAAAAATTAAAATCTGTTTGTTCTTTGTCTGTGTTTGATGATGATCCAAATTTTGTTGTTCATATGGATGGTTCTGTTTGTTTGCTATCTGTTAATGATGTTGTTGGCGTGCATGAGGCACGGAAAGAGAAAATATGTTTTGATGATGTTTGTAGGTCCGAGAAGGACGGAGGAATGATTGGACTGCCCTCCGCACCATTGGACTATGGTTGAGTTCGAAGAGGAGAATACAGTCGAGCAATCGACTTTAAAAATTTGCGCTTCTCGGAGGCACCCGAGCGTTGGACTGTATTTTTGAGTTTGTTGCTGTTTTTTATAGTTTATGCTTGATTATCTTAGTTGTTTAAGTTTGTTATTTTGCTTTCTTAGGTAATAAACGGGAGATGACTGATATTTCATATCTACATTGAGTTTGAAGTTGTGCGTACCCTCTCACCGATCCCACAAAAATTCAGGGGAGGTTTCTGTTCCCTTTAATTTTTGTTGTTATCATTGATTATTTGGTGGGTTAGATGCATTGAGGACAATGCAGTCTTTTAGGTGGGGGGTCGAATTTATATTTGAACTTCATTGTAGTTCTTGAGCATGTCGTACTCTGATTTTGAGATGTTTAGGAATCTGAATGCATGTTGTCCGATGAGGACTTTCTGTGATTTATTTGTAAATACTCCATAGTCGTGCATTGCGAGAAAGCTGTGAGAATGTATGCATAGTTTGAGCATATTTTAAAATTTTTTCGATTATTCCCCTACATTCACTAAGCACGTAGACCTCTTACTCTTAGCTCTGTAGGCTTAGAATAATTTTATTTGGTCTGAAACCTCGTTGTCACCCCGAAAGGTCCATTTAGGGAGGCTTGATGTGTTAGAACTTATAACGTATCATTTGATTTAGCAAAGCTATGTGCCTAAAAAAAAAAAATGTTCATTGAGAGTAAAAGCATGTTTGAAATATAATTTGAGGTGCTCCTCCTTCTTGTGTTGCCCGTGTAACCAGGGGCGATCGTGTAACCCACGGTTGCCACTGCATGAAAGGGCAACTAACGGAAGTGAGCACTAGTCCTTAAAAACGTGAAGCAAATTAAAAGCTTGACGTGTTAGGCTCTCAAGAAAAGAAAAGAAGAAAAATAGTTAGGCCTTTTGTTTTGTTATTCTTTCCGACATTGAAAAGCCGTTAGACTGTTTTCATTCCTAGAAGTAGGGGGAAGATGAGTATTAGGATCGATTAAGGTGATTCCGGGTCTATAGAAGCTAGGATAGGAGGCGCTAATCACACACACACGTTAGGGAATAGTAGTTAATATTTTAGAATATCCATAAGTTATGCATATGCTTGATTGTTTTTCGTTAGCATGATTATCTTGTTTTTGCAAATATTGAGATTCGAGTCGTCAGCATGCATGACTATTCTTATAAGATAAATCAAAGTGTTCCTTGCTCGAGGACTAGCAAGATTCAGGTCGGGGGTATTTTGATAGCTCTAAAATAGAGCTATAATTATAGCCTTAAATCTAGCTAAATGCCATGCTTAATTCAATTAAATCTCCTTATTTTAGGTATTTTGCGGCAAAGAGCTCGGGAAGTCAAATTATGAATTTCAGGGCTAAATCGGTCATTTAAGAGGTTTCGGGAAGTGTTCGGGTCAAAAAGATAGGCCAAACGGAGTTCGGGAGCAAAAACGACCCAAAATTGGGCTTAGACCCGAGAGGTCAGCGCCCAGGCGCCGGCGCCCAACGGAAGCAGCAGCCCAGACGCCCGCACGCCCGCGCGCGCGCGCTATGCCCGACATTAAAGGTCCCGCGCGCTCCGCGCCATCGCCAATTCCCGCGCGCGCCGCTCGCCTCGCCTCGCCTCGTCCCGCCCGTGATCGAAAGTCACCCGCGCGCGCCGCTCGGCGCCATCGCCCACGCCCGCGCGCCCCCTCGCCTCGCCCCAGCTGTGCGCCCCTTCCTTGACGCAAAATGCCCGTCATTAAAGGTCAAAAAAATGCTCGTCCTTAAAAGTCAAGAAATTCCCGATTTTGTAAAATTTTCCAGAGAGCTCAGCGCCTAGGCGCGGTCTCGATTCTGTGCGCGCGCGCCCGCGGCGCCTAGGCACTGACTTATGGCGCCTAGGCGCTATTCTGACGCAGAAATGGGTATTTAAGTGTGTTTTTCTGATTTTAGGTCATTCTTCTCCGCCCCCTTCTCGATTTCTTCAGTTTTTTCTCCCCTTTTTGACTTGTGTAACCTCCATTAATGGAGTGGGTGAGCTTAATATTGGATTTCTTCACTCCATTCTTCTCCATGTCTAGCTAAAAGGTAAGCATTTAATCTTTTGGGGATGGATTAACGCTTTGTGATGTGATTTAGGTGAGACTTGTTCTAATGAATGAATTGTTGGCTTGTTTAGGGTTTAGGGTTTAGGGTTTAGGGTTTAGGCATTTAACTCTTCTCTTTTATGCTCTCTAATGTCCAGCACAATTTTCTTTATGGTTGACACCCATTGGGCATGTTGTGTGTTGGCTGGATTAAAAACTCATGTCTTAGCGATTGCACTTCATGGGTTGAGTAATTAATCTTGCATTCTTAATAGATAGGACCCTATTTGTTTTGAGTTGCTGATAATCCATGAGAATAAGTAAAATCAAGCATGTTGTGGGTTTTCTTACAACTTGATTGTCGCATGAATACCCGTCGCTCGCGAATAATTTTAGTTTGGGAGAGCGATCGCCCCTAAATTAGAGTTCCTAGCGAAGCTTAATTTAGATCCGTCAACTCTGAATTAATTACCCGGGATTGTTAATTTCTATTTAAAACTTGGGATGCCTTGAGTTAATTAGGAGTTACAATGTGCGTGAATGTTAAAAACATGCTGAACGTCTCTAGTGTCTATGAACCAAAAATCACATCGCATAAATTAATCCGGAACCTTAAGATTAAGTGCGCTCGTCTCATTTCTTTATTCTCCCGTTTTTCCAAACTTTTACTCATTTCTTCTCTTAAATTGCATGTTTTCTATTTTTAGATTGTTTCAAAACCCCCCGTTACCTCTTTTGTTACAAGTGACATTTAAAACTAAAATTTTGACTGAATTAGTCAATTTCCCTGTGGTACGATCCTGACTTCCGCTTTCTACAAGTTATTGAAGAAACTCTAGCCAGTGTTATAAATTTTAATTTGGCGGGCCTCGACAGCCTGAAACAAACAGAACATTCAAAAATTTCGTTGCCAGTTTAGTAGAAACTCAAATCATCATACCAGATGATGGAATAGAGGATCCATTGACCTATAAAACAGGCAATGAATGATGTTGACAAAGATCAGTGGATCAAAGCCATGAACCTCGAAATGGAGTCGATGTACTTCAATTCGGTCTGGGAACTTGTAGATCAACCAGATGGGGTAAAACCTATTGGTTGTAAATGGATCTACAAAAGGAAACGAGACCAAGCTGGTAAGGTACAGACCTTTAAAGCTCGATTAGTGACGAAGGGTTATACCCAGAGAGAGGGGATAGACTATGATGAAACCTTCTCTCCTCTTGTCATGTTAAAATCAATTAGAATACTCTTGTCCATTGCCACATAATATGATTATGAGATTTGGCAAATGGATGTCAAGACAACCTTTCTGAATGGCAATCTTGAAGAGAGTATCTATATGTCTCAACCAGAGGGGTTTATAATACAGCATCAAGAACAAAAAGTTTGTAAGCTTAAACGATCCATTTATGGGTTGAAACAAGCATCTAGATGCTGGAATATAAGGTTTGATACTGCGATCAAATATTATGGTTTTGAACAAAACATTGACGAACCTTGTGTTTACAAGAAGATTGTTAAAACATCTGTAGCATTCCTCGTGTTATATGTCGATGATATCTTACTCATTGGGAGTGATATAAGATGACTGACTGACGTCAAGAAATGGCTAGCAACCCAATTCCAATTGAAAGATTTGGGAGAAGCTCAATATATTTTTGGGATCCAAATAGTTCGGAACCGCAAGAATAGAACATTAGTCATGTCTCAAGCATCCTATATTGACAAGATGTTATTAAGATATAAGATGCAGAATTCCAAGAGGGGTTTGCTACCCTTCAGGCATGGAATTCACTTGTCGAAGGAACAGTGTCCTAAGACACCTCAAGAAGTTGAGGATATGAGACGCATGCTGATCCATTTACAAAGGCTCTCACGGCTAAAGTGTTAGAGGGTCACCTAGTGAGACTAGGACTACGAGATGTATAATCAAGGGCAAGTGGGAGAAAACTATGGGTATGTGATGCCCTAGTTTATTGTATTTATTTCTCATTCTGAAAAACTAAACATTATGTATATATATGGATATATATTTGTTACCACTGGAGTTTTAGTCCAAGTGGAAATTTGTTGGGTTTTATGTCCTAAAACTCGTGGTTTGTAAACGATAAACATATTTTATTACTAATAAAGTGTTATTGAGGTTTATTCAATAAAGTTATTATTGAATATGTCAATTGCTTATTTCATTTTAGAAAACCCTAAATCCAATAAACCAAGATCCATGGCTATAACATGAATACTTGAACTTTATGTGGAGACATAAAAGTGGATCAAGTTCGAGTAAATAACCAAAATGGTCTATAGTATACGGATAAGGCTGGATACCTTATATTGGGGACACTATTGGATGCGGCCCATTTTGTATCTAGTACAAACGATGTGATCCTGAATCGTTCATGTGGAGACATGTGAATGGGGGCGTCCTATGCAAATAGTTTGCATTAGACCGGACCGCGAAATAAGTCACTCTTGCTTTATAACGCTGCTTACTGTTTTAGAGACTGACTATTTCAAAACGATGACCTAGGTAACTTGACCTTAATCCTGAGCTAACTATGAACTCCTGTTTATTCGGGATTATCCTTAGATCTGCATGGGTGAGAGTGGCTCAACAGTGCCGACTCAATAAGCCTCCCATTTCAGGGGTAAGATCGAATAGATAGCTGGGGACATAGGGTGCAAGATGGAATTCACTCCTACCTATCGCTAGGGATAGTAGATAGGTTGTTCCCTTAAGTGCTGACTCCAGGTCTTGAACAAGGGGCCCCACCTTCTAATTGGCCCGAGAGGGACTCGGTATAGTGATTAGATCACATATCAATCAGTTTAGTGATCGGATCACAAACCAATTGTTCATTAGAGGATCAGTGGGACTTAAGGATCAAGATGTAATTACGGGGGTAAAACAGTTTGACCCGACCGTAAACTACGAACAACCTGTGAAGGGTCAACTTACTAATCATGGTTATATCGAGTGGACATAATATATCTATAGTGAGGAGAGTGCAACTACTAGGCTATAGTGGAATGTCCTGGTAGTTAATGAATGTTGATTAACTGGGTTAAAGAGTTTAATCAGTTAATCTCGGATCGTTGGAGCTCATGATCTGTAGGTCCATGAGGTCCCCCTACTAGCTCATATCAGACTAAACCTTAGAACAGTGTGACGAGTGAATTCCAAGTGTTCGAATTCGAATTAGAGAATTAGCGTTAAATATATGTGATATATTTAACGACATAACGTTCAATTGCGAATTGAACAATAGAGAGATGGTGATATTTAAATTAAGATCTAAATATCGAAAATATGAATATGGATTCATAATCATGTATATCGGGAATGATCGGGATTAGTGTTCGATTTATTGGATATTAAATTTGAATTAATTAAATTGTTTAATTAATTATTTAATATTAATTTAATTTAATTTAAAATTAATTATTTGAATTAATTTTTAAAATTGAATTAATTTGATCAAAGTTAGTCAAAAGTCAAATTAAAGACAATTGACTAAAACTTTGAAAGTCAAAAGTCAAATGTTGACTCCACTAAACCTTGAAAGTCAAGAGTCATTTTGATGACTAAAGTTAATGGAAAAATCCAATTCTTAAGTTAGTGGAAAAATCCAGTTCTTGAGTTAGTGGGAAAAACCATTTGTTGGTGGTTTTATGAGTCAAACTTTTTTGCTAAGTGTTCATCCCACATCAAGCCACTAATCTCACTAAATTGAGTGGATTCTACATGGCATCCTATTGTTAACTCAATTTTGAATGTTTTTGCATGTAGTCTTCTATATATACAAAGGGTTAATTAGATTGACTTCTTCTTGGAATTTTGATGAACTTTGAGAATTGTAAAGACAATTTCTCTACCATTCTCTCCAATTCCATCTTCAATTCTATTTTAAATTAGTCACTCAAAGGATCCCACAATCCCGTTCTAAGGCCGGAGAATAGTCGGGAAGACTCTCGTGGTGGTTCGTGACCGTTACGTTCGAAGAACGAGTTTGGAATCGAGAAGAATTTGAACTTCAAAGGTAACTTCTAAATTATTGTCTTTGATTTTTAAATTACATGCTTTTTCCTTTTAAATTAACAAAACAAGAGTACTTAGATCCAACGTTGCTTCCGCTATGCATGCCGAAACTCTTTCACGATTCATCTACTGCTTTGCTTTAATTATTGCTTTCAGAACGAATCGTGTTTGGCTATTTGAATTATTATTGGAATTGCTTTTATGAGTAATCAATTAGTTTTGTTTAGTTCTTCTGTTTCTCATAATTAATCAATTAGTTTTGTTGAGTTCTTTTCATGAGTAATCAATTAGATTTGTTAAGTTCTTTTAAAGCCATGAGTAGCTAAGTTTATAAAGGTTTGTTGAGATGAATCTGTAGGACACAACTATGTGAAGTCAGCATGTGAATGAGCATGAATGCATTGAATGAATGTGAACTTCATCCCATGGACATTTTCGACCGACCATCCATTTTGTTCTAAAGAATTCCTAACCTCTGGAATGAGTAAGAATTCATAGTCATTCATTCATGTTAGCCTTTTATGGTAGACAGAGAGGTCTAGGAATAGGGACTCTCCTAACACGTTCTATAGCATGAACATATAAATAGAGTCTTAAAACTTACTTGGATATGAGTAACTTAAGAGTCTAAAGCATATAATCAGAAGATGTATGAGATCTAGCTAAAACGATGTATGTGATGTTTGTTTGCTGCTGAGTGATCATGGTTTATACCTATAGAGGATTCTTAGCTAACCTTGTTGCTTTTATCTTAGATTTTACTTGTCGTTAATCTGTTGCTAAACCATTGCGGAAGCATTGCGATTCCCGCAATACTATCTTTTTATATTGTAATCTCCTTAGTTCTTTTGCATTACTATAACTCTGTGTTTTCCTTGTGTCCTTTATAATTTGTGTCTCGAATCAAAATCCATTTCATTCCTGGTTACCTTATCTAATTTAACACGCATGAAATCGATATTCACTCAACTTAGTCTCTGTGGAAAATCGATATAAAACATACTTGCATGATCTGAGTGCTCTTCGCAACCAATTTACATACACACTGAGCACGCAACAGTGCCCGTGCTGCGTTCGTGACCGGAGGAGACGTAGAGTTCGAGGGGGCGGTAGAGGTGCTGAGGTAGACGAGAAGACGAACGTCAAAATAAGGTATTTTTGTCTATATATACCGGTGTATATATGATATATACCGGTACTTTTTTAAAGAGTTCTCTTCGCTGGAAAATATACCGGTGGTATATATGGTATTTACCGGTGATATATACCGGTGGTATATATGGTATTTACCGGTGATATATACCGGTGATATATACCGGTGATATATACCGGTGGTATATATATTATTTACCAGTGATATATGATATATACTGGTGGTATATATACCGGTCAGTATTTCCTCGGTATAATATATACCGGTGTATATATGATATATTTACCGGTGATTTATACCGGTGGTATATACCAGTCAACTTTTTCGGTTGACTTTTACCGGTGGAGAGGGGTTTTACCGGTGGACTCGAATTCAACAAATTTTCTAAGTGTTAGAAATGTTTCTTCAATTCTTAGTTCATTTCTTATTGATTGCTTTAGGTCCTCAGCCAGTTTTAGGCTTTTATTTTATGTTTTTCTTCCGCTGCACCTCTGTGTTGGGTTTTATGTCCTAAAACTCATGGTTTGTAAACGATAAACATATTTTATTACTAATAAAGTGTTATTGAGGTTTATTCAATAAAGTTATTATTGAATATGTGAATTGCTTATTTCATTTTAGAAAACCCTAAATCCAATAAACTCAGATCCATGGCTATAACATGAGTACTTGAACTTTATGTGGAGACATAAAAGTGGATCAAGTTCGAGTAAATAGTCAAAACGGTCTATAGTATACGGATAAGGCTGGATACCTTATCCTGGGGACACTATTGGATGCGGCCCATTTTGTATTTAGTACAAACGATGTGATCCTGAATCGTTCATGTGGAGATATGTGAATGGGGGCATCCTATGCAAAGAGTTTGCATTAGACCGGACCGCGAAATAAGTCACTCTTGCTTTATAACGCTGTTTACTGTTTTAAAGACTGACTATTTCAAAACGATGACCTAGGTAACTTGACCTTAATCCTGAGCTAACTATGAACTCCTGTTTATTCGGGATTATCCTTAGATCTGCATGGGTGAGGGTGGCTCAACAGCGCCGACTCAATAAGCCTCCCATTTCAGGGGTAAGACCGAATAGATAGCTGGGGACATAGGGTGCAAGATGGAATTCACTCCTACCCGTCTCTAGGGATAGTAGATAGGTTGTTCCTTAAGTGCTGACTCCAGGTCTTGAACAAGGGGCCCCACCTTCTCATTGGCCCGAGAGGGACTCGGTATAGTGATTAGATCACATACCAATCGGTTTAGTGATTGGATCACAAACCAATTGTTCATTAGAGGATCAGTGGGACTTAAGGAGCAAGATGTAATTACGGGGGTAAAACAGATATTTGATCCGACCGTAAATTACGAACAACCTGTGAAGGGTCAACTTACTAATCATGGTTATATCGAGTGGACATAAATATATCTACAGTGAGGAGAATGCAACTACTAGGCTATAGTGGAATGTCCTGGTAGTTAACGAATGTTGATTAACTAGGTTAAAGAGTTTAATCAGTTAATCTCGGATCGTTGGAGCTCATGATCTGTAGGTCCATGAGGTCCCCCTGCTAGCTCATATCGGACTAAACCTTAGAACAGCGTGACGAGTGAATTCGAAGTGTTCGAATTGGAATTAGGGAATTAACGTTAAATATATGTGATATATTTAACGACATAACGTTCAATTGCGAATTGAACAATAGAGAGAGATGGTGATATTTAAATAAGATTTAAATATCGAAAATATGAATATGGATTCATAATCATGTATATTGGGAATGATCGGGATTAGTGTTGGATTTATTGGATATTAAATTTGAATTAATTAAATTGTTTAATTAATTATTTAATATTAATTTAATTTGATTTAAAATTAATTATTTTAATAATTTTTAAATTGAATTAATTTGATCAAAGTTAGTCAAAAGTCAAATTTAAGACAATTGACTACAACTTTGAAAGTCAAAAGTCAAATGTTGACTCCACTAAACCTTGAAAGTCAAGAGTCATTTTGATGACTAAAGTTAGTGGAAAAATCCAATTCTTAAGTTAGTGGAAAAATCCAATTCTTGAGTTAGTGGGAAAAACCATTTGTTGGTGGTTTTATGAGTCAAACTTTTTTGCTAAGTGTTCATCCCACATCAAGCCACTAATCCCACTAAATTGAGTGGATTCTACATGGCATCCTATTGTTAACTCAATTTTGCATGTTTTTGCATGTAGTCTTCTATATATACAAAGGGTTAATTAGATTGACTTCTTCTTGGAATTTTGATAAACTTTGAGAAATTGTAAAGACAATTTCTCTACTTTTCTCTCCAATTCCATCTTCAATTCTCTTTTAAATTAGTCACTCAAAGGATCCCACAATCCCGTTCTAAGGCCGGAGAATAGTCGGGAAGACTCTCGTGGTGGTTCGTGACCGTTACGTTCGAAGATCGAGTTTGGAATCAAGAAGAATTTGAACTTCAAAGGTAACTTCTAAATTATTGTCTTTGATTTTCAAATTACATGCTTTTTCTTTTTAAATTAACAAAATAAGAGTACTTAGATCCAACGATGCTTCCGCTATGCATGCCGAAATTCTTACAAATGGTATCAGAGCATGCTTTAAGTACTCTTTTTTGGTTAATTTAGAGTTGGTGGGTAGTAATTCATGTGATGAATGTATGTGTGCTAAAATGGAAATTTTTGGTCTTTGGCATCCATTTCTTTTCCAATTTGTAATAATTATTGTAATTGCCTTGTAATGGGCTTTAATGTGTTACAAAGAGTATGTAATTTTTGTAGAGTCATTAGAGTCCATTTTAGGATGTAATTTATCAAAATTGGAAGAGGCGTCAAGTGGCGGTTCGTTTCGGTTCGGCGGCGGTTCGTGCAATTCCACAACTTACAAGCGGTTCGAGCCGATTCGAAGTGTTCGGGGGCGGTTCAAGACTTTTTCCTATTTTATTATTGTAATAATTTAGGTAAATACTTGTTTAGGATGCCAAAACCAATCCATTTTTAGTGTGGTTTATTTATTTATGCATTGTGAATGTATAGTTTAAATAAACATAATCTTGTGTGCATATTGTATGCCATGTAGATTTAAAATCCCACCATAGGATAAGCATGAAACATGCATTGAAAGTATGTTATAAGTGTTATAATATAAGTATGCATGTTTAGGATTCCATGAGATTTCATATAAGTTGTTATATTTTTGCATGGAATGATTTTATATAATTGTTATATAAAAGCATGTTAGATGTATGTTATAAGTTTTTTTTATAAGTGTTATAAAATGAATTAGACATTAAAACTTATAACAAAGATAAATGCATGCTCATTTAGGGTTAACTACCAAGCAATCTCCTATTTTAATAGTTAAAATAGGTCGATATCTTGTAAAACTTCGGTTACAAGAAAAACTCACCCGGTAAGATGCTGTCTCAGCTTGGGGGTATTTAAGTTGACGGTTTACGAAACACCTCCTACCTGGGCATCGAACTGGCGTTTGAGTTTAGCTAACCCAGTTTTATGAGCATGCGTGAGTGATGTGAGGTTTTAAAAGTTTTATCACCTAGACATCATAGGTTAAAATCCAGTATAAACGTTATACTCGGAAAGATTACCTAGACTTAGGATATGTTTTAGTTAGCCAAAATATATGCCTAAGTAAAATCATACCCAACCGTCTAGAACACTTTAGTGGGAGGAAAAATGTTTTCAGCTCCTACGTCCCTAAGAGTTCAGACCGTGAGATTCATGCTCGGCTTCGAGTCGCCCTGGGAGCGACCTCCAGTAGGAAAGTATTTGCATGAGTCAATAACAAGGTGAACAGGGGAAGTCGTTCATAGTAAGTGGGCCAAGGTTGTGTGTCAACACATCCTACGGTCTCCTCCATTAGGTTGCACCGTGAGATTCCCATGATGCGCCTGCGAGTCTGCCCTGGGAGCGACCACCCCTTAGGAGGGTTGTATCATGGGATTCGGAACACCGCGAACTCCAGAAATGGATAGGGTCTCATAGGTCCGTTTTCAGCATTGTCTTTCCAATTTCGGGAGCTTGTTGATTCCGATCTCTGAGGTCTGAAAATGGAGGGTCACACTTACAAGAATTACTAAGTGTTAGTAACTTCTTGACCAAAATAAGCGATAGCTAAAAGATCTATTGGAATATGAGTTATTCTGGTAATAGTGATTAGCTGAGATTGTCTCAATTCAAAGGAGGAGTGATAGACTGCCCCTAGGTGGATGTTGCTCTAAACCTTTGTAGTATCGTTGCAATAAAGAATAAATGATGGGTACATTATTACTTTTGCTAAAACTTAATTGGATAATATAAAAGGGTAATAGCAATTTCACTAAATACGATATGTTTATATTTTTCAGCATGTCCAACTCAATAGTACAGTTACTAGCTTCTGAGAAACTTAACGGGGATAATTACGCAACGTGGAAATCAAATTTAAACACAATACTGGTAATTGATGATCTAAGGTTCGTTTTAACTGAGGAGTGTCCTCAAAACCCCGGCACAAATGCAAACCGAAATGTTCGGGATGCATATGACAGATGGACAAGGGCAAATGATAAAGCCCGCGTCTACATTCTGGCCAGCATATCTGATGTATTGGCTAAGAAACACGATGGTATGGGTGTTGCCAAAGAGATTATGGAATCTCTGAAGGGGATGTTTGGACAACCGTCCTTCTCCCTTAGGCATGATGCCATCAAGTACGTTTATAATTGTCGCATGAGAGAAGAGACCTCTGTTAGAGAACATGTCCTGGACATGATGGTCCATTTCAATGTGGCAGAAGTAAATGGAGTTGTCATAGATGAGAAGAGTCAGGTCAGTTTTATACTGGAGTCTCTTCCGAAGAGCTTCCTACAGTTCCGCACAAATGCGATGATGAACAAAATTGAATATAACTTGACTACTCTTCTTAATGAGCTTCAGACTTATCAGTCCCTCCTGAAAACTAAGGGACATGAAGTGGAGGCAAATGTTGCTACCACTAAAAAGTTCTATAGAGGATCGTCCTCTCGGACGAAGTCTGGCCCTTCTTCTTCTAAAAATAAAAGTATTTCGATGAAAAAGAAAGGGAAGGAGAAAATTAAAACTCCTAATGACCGCAAAAGCAAGGCTCAAGTTGCAGATAAAGGAAAATGTTTCCACTGCAACGAGAATGGGCATTGGAAAAGAAACTGCCCAAAGTACCTTGCAGAGAAGAAAGCTGAAAAGGCAAAACAAGGTAAATATGATTTACTAGTTGTTGAAACATGTTTAGTGGAGAGTGATGACTCTTCCTGGATACTGGATTCAGGGGCCACTAATCATATTTGTTCTTCTTTTCAGGAAACTAGTTCCTGGAGAACACTTGCGGAAGGCGAGATAACTCTCAGGGTTGGAACATGAGAGGTTGTCTCAGCAAAATCAGTGGGAGATTTAAAGTTGTTTTTTGGAGATAGATTCATTATATTAGATAATGTGTATCTTGTTCCTGGAATGAAAAGGAATCTTGTATCTATTTCTTGTTTGTTAGAACAATTGTATAAAGTATCTTTTGAAATTAATGAAGTGTTCATTACCAAAAGAGGTATTCCTATTTGTTCTGCACAACTAGAAAACAACTTATATAAGTTAAAACCGACCAGAGCGAAAGCTATTTTAAATATCGAGATATTTAAAACGGCTGAGACGCGAAACAAAAGGCAAAAAGTTTCTTCAAGTACATATCTTTGGCACTTAAGACTTGGCCACATTAATCTCAATAGGATTGAGAGATTGGTTAAGAATGGTCATCTAAGTCAGTTAGAAGACAACTCTTTACCAGCATGTGAGTCTTGTCTTGAGGGGAAAATGACGAAAATATCTTTTACTGGAAAAAGGTCTTAGAGCCAAAGAATCCTTAGAACTCGTGCATTCGGACCTTTGTGGACCAATGAATGTCAAAGCACGAGGAGGATATGAATATTTCATCAGTTTCATAGATGACTATTCAAGGTACGGTTATGTTTACCTAATACATCATAAGTCCGAAGCTCTTGAAAAGTTCAAGGAGTATAAGGCAGAAGTTGAGAACTTATTAGGTAAAACAATTAAGACACTTCGATCAGATCGAGGTGGAGAGTACATGGACCTAAGATTCCATGACTATTTGATAGAACATGGAATTCAGTCACAACTCTCTGCACCTAGTACGCCACAACAAAACGGTGTATCGGAGAGAAGAAACAGAACCTTGTTAGACATGGTTCGATCAATGATGAGCTATGCTCATTTGTCTGATTCGTTTTGGGGATATGCAGTAGAGACTGCTGCCTACATTTTGAACAATGTTCCCTCTAAAAGTGTTACTGGAACACCTTATGAGTTATGGAGAGGGCGTAAAACTAGTTTACGTCACTTCAGGATCTGGGGATGTCCGGCACATGTGTTGGTGCAAAACCCTAAGAAATTGGAACGTCGTTCAAAAGTATGTTTATTCATAGGCTACCCAAAAGAATCAAAAGCTGGATACTTCTTTGATCCAGAAGAAAATAAAGTATTTGTATCGACAAATGCTACTTTTCTCGAAGAAGATCATATGAGAGATCATCAACCTCGCAGTAAACTAGTATTGCGTGAAATTTCTAAAGAAGCTACAGATAGATCAACAAGAGTTGTTGATGAGATTGGTCCCTCAACAAGAGTTGTTGATGGAGCTAATACTTCTGATTACTCACATCCATCTCAAGAGTTGAGAGTGCCTCGACGTAGTGGGAGGGTTGTGCAACAACCTGACGGTTACATGGATTTAGTAGAAACTCAAATCATCATACCAGATGATGGAATAGAGGATCCATTAACCTATAAACAGGCAATGAATGATGTTGACAAAGATCAGTGGATCAAAGCCATGGACCTCGAAATGGAGTCGATGTACTTCAATTCGGTCTGGGAACTTGTAGATCAACCAGATGGGGTAAAACCTATTGGTTGTAAATGGATCTACAAAAGAAAACGAGACCAAGTTGGTAAGGTACAGACCTTTAAAGCTCGATTAGTGACAAAGGGTTATACCCAGAGAGAGGGGGTAGACTATGATGAAACCTCCTCTCCTGTTGTCATGTTAAAATCAATTAGAATACTCTTGTCCATTGCCACATATTATGACTATGAGATTTGGCAAATGGATGTCAAGACAGCCTTTCTGAATGGCAATCTTGAAGAGAGTATCTATATGTCTCAACCAGAGGGGTTTATAATACAACATCAAGAACAAAAAGTTTGTAAGCTTAAACGATCCATTTATGGGTTGAACAAGCATCTAGATGCTGGAATATAAGGTTTGATACTGCGATCAAATCTTATGGTTTTGAACAAAACATTGATGAACCTTGTGTTTACAAGAAGATTGTCAAAACATTTGTAGCATTCCTCGTGTTATATGTCGATGATATCTTACTCATTGGGAATGATGTAAGATGCCTGACTGACGTCAAGAAATGGCTAGCAACTCAATTCCAAATGAAAGATTTGGGAGAAGCCCAATATATTCTTGGGATCCAAATAGTTCGGAACCGCAAGAATAGAACATTAGCCATGTCTCAAGCATCCTATATTGACAAGATGTTGTCAAGATATAAGATGCAGAATTCCAAGAGGGGTTTGCTACCCTTCGGGCATGGAATTCACTTGTCGAAGGAACAATGTCCTAAGACACCTCAAGAAGTTGAGGATATGAGACGCATTCCCTATGCATCGGCAGTTGGAAGTCTGATGTATGCTATGTTGTGTACATGACCCGACATATGCTATGCAGTAGGTGTTGTCAGCAGGTTTCAGTCCAATCCTGGACTTATACATTGGTCAACCGTTAAGAATATCCTCAAGTATCTTAGGAGAACGAGGGATTACATGCTCGTGTATAAAGGTAAGGATCTGATTCTTACAGGATACACTGATTCTGATTTCCAGTCGGATGAAGATTCGAGAAAATCAACATCGGGATCAGTGTTCACTCTGAATGGAGGAGCTGTAGTATGGCGGAGTATCAAGCAAAGTTGTGTTGCTGACTCCACTATGGAAGCAGAATACGTAGCTGCCTGTGAAGCAGCAAAAGAAGCTGTGTGGCTTAGAAAGTTTTTGAACGATTTGGAAGTTGTTCCAAATATGCATCTGCCTATCACTCTCTTTTGTGATAACAGTGGAGCAGTTGCAAATTCAAAAGAGCCAAGGAGCCATAAACGCGGGAAACATATTGAGCGAAAATATCATCTCATTCGAGAGATCGTCCAACGAGGAGACGTTATTGTGAAACAAATAGCCTCTGAGGACAACATTGCTGATCCATTTACAAAGCAAAGTGTTTGAGGGTCACCTAGTGAGACTAGGACTACAGGATGTATAATCTAGGGCAAGTGGGAGAAAACTATGGGTATCTGATGCCCTAGTTTATTGTATTTATTTCTCATTTTGAAAAACTCAACATTATGTATATATATGGAATGGATATATATTAATTACCACTGGAGTTTTAGTCCAAGTGGGAGTTTGTTGGGTTTTATGTCCTAAAACTCGTGGTTTGTAAACGATAAACATATTTTATTACTAATAAAGTGTTATTGAGGTTTATTCAATAAAGTTATTATTGAATATGTGAATTGCTTATTTCATTTTAGAAAACCCTAAATCCAATAAACTAAGATCCATGGCTATAACATGAGTACTTGAACTTTATGTGGAGACATAAAAGTGGATCAAGTTCGAGTAAATAGTCAAAACGGTCTATAGTATACGGATAAGGCTGGATACCTTATCCTGGGGACACTATTGGATGCGGCCCATTTTGTATTTAGTACAAACGATGTGATCCTGAATCGTTCATGTGGAGACATGTGAATGGGGGCGTCCTATGCAAAGAGTTTGCATTAGACCGGACCGCGAAATAAGTCACTCTTGCTTTATAACGCTGTTTACTGTTTTAAAGACTGACTATTTCAAAACAATGACCTAGGTAACTTGACCTTAATCCTGAGCTAACTATGAACTCCTGTTTATTCGGGATTATCCTTAGATCTTCATGGGTGAGGGTGGCTCAACAGCGCCGACTCAATAAGCCTCCCATTTCAGGGGTAAGACCGAATAGATAGCTGGGGACATAGGGTGCAAGATGGAATTCACTCCTACCCGTCTCTAGGGATAGTAGATAGGTTGTTCCCTTAAGTGCTGACTCCAGGTCTTGAACAAGGGTCCCCACCTTCTCATTGGACCGAGAGGGACTCGGTATAGTGATTAGATCACATACCAATCGGTTTAGTGATTGGATCACAAACCAATTGTTCATTAGAGGATCAGTGGGACTTAAGGAGCAAGATGTAATTACGGGGGTAAAACAGATATTTGACCCGACCGTAAATTACGAACAACCTGTGAAGGGTCAAGTTACTAATCATGGTTATATCGAGTGGACATAAATATATCTACAGTGAGGAGAATGCAACTACTAGGCTATAGTGGAATGTCCTGGTAGTTAACGAATGTTGATTAACTAGGTTAAAGAGTTTAATCAGTTAATCTCGGATCGTTGGAGCTCATGATCTGTAGGTCCATGAGGTCCCCCTGCTAGCTCATATCGGACTAAACCTTAGAACAGCGTGACGAGTGAATTCGAAGTGTTCGAATTGGAATTAGGGAATTAACGTTAAATATATGTGATATATTTAACGACATAACGTTCAATTGCGAATTGAACAATAGAGAGAGATGGTGATATTTAAATAAGATTTAAATATCGAAAATATGAATATGGATTCATAATCATGTATATTGGGAATGATCGGGATTAGTGTTGGATTTATTGGATATTAAATTTGAATTAATTAAATTGTTTAATTAATTATTTAATATTAATTTAATTTGATTTAAAATTAATTATTTTAATTAATTTTTAAATTGAATTAATTTGATCAAAGTTAGTCAAAAGTCAAATTTAAGACAATTGACTACATCTTTGAAAGTCAAAAGTCAAATGTTGACTCCACTAAACCTTGAAAGTCAAGAGTCATTTTGATGACTAAAGTTAGTGGAAAAATCCAATTCTTAAGTTAGTGGAAAAATCCAATTCTTGAGTTAGTGGGAAAAACCATTTGTTGGTGGTTTTATGAGTCAAACTTTTTTGCTAAGTGTTCATCCCACATCAAGCCACTAATCCCACTAAATTGAGTGGATTCTACATGGCATCCTATTGTTAACTCAATTTTGCATGTTTTTGCATGTAGTCTTCTATATATACAAAGGGTTAATTAGATTGACTTCTTCTTGGAATTTTGATGAACTTTGAGAAATTGTAAAGACAATTTCTCTACTTTTCTCTCCAATTCCATCTTCAATTCTCTTTTAAATTAGTCACTCAAAGGATCCCACAATCCCGTTCTAAGGCCGGAGAATAGTCGGGAAGACTCTCGTGGTGGTTCGTGACCGTTACGTTCGAAGATCGAGTTTGGAATCAAGAAGAATTTGAACTTCAAAGGTAACTTCTAAATTATTGTCTTTGATTTTCAAATTACATGCTTTTTCTTTTTAAATTAACAAAATAAGAGTACTTAGATCCAACGATGCTTCCGCTATGCATGCCGAAATTCTTACACTCTGGTCGAGGGCCGGGACCCTCGCAGTTGGTTTAGTGGGGGTTCCAGCACGCTCAATGTGCTTTCCACGCTTATGGCTTCTTGGTTCTTTGGAATTTTCCACAGCACCAGTATTATCACAATAAAGTGTGATAGGCAAATTCATATTTGGAACAACTTTCAAATCCGTCAAGAATTTCCTAAGCCATACAACCTCTTTCGCAGCTTCGCAAGCGGCGACATACTCAACTTCTATATGGTGGAGTCAGTAATACAACCTTTCTTTATACTCCTTGATACTATTGCCCCTCCATTAAGAGTGAACGCTGATCCCGATGTGGATTTCCTTGGATCCTTATCGGTTTGAAAATCAGAGTCAGTGTATCCTGTAAGGATCAAATCCTTCGCGCCATACACGACCACATAGGCCCTCGTTCTCCGAATATACTTGAGGATGTGCTTAACGGCAGTCCAATGATCATATCCCGGATTGGACTGGTACCTACTGACAATTCCTACTGCATAACATATGTCGGGTCTTGTACATAACATGGCGTACATCAGACTACCGACTGCTGATGCATAGGGAATTCGTCTCATGTCCTCAACTTCTTGAGGTGTCTTAGGACACTCTTCCTTTGACAATTGAATTCCGTGCCTGAAAGGTAAAGAACCCTTATTGGAATTCTGCATCGAATATCGTATCAACACCTTGTCGATATAAGATGCTTAAGACAGCGCTAGCGTTTTGTTCTTACGATTCCTTACAATTTGATTCCCTAGAACAAACTGAGCCTCTCCCAAATCTTTCATTTGAATTTGAATCACTAGCCATTGCTTAACGTCAGTCAGGAATCCTACATCATTCCCAATGAGTAGGATATCATCTACGTATAAGACTAAGAAAGCTACAAGAAAATTGACTATTTTCTTGTAGACACAAGGTTCGTCAACATTCTGTTCAAAGCGATAAGATTTGATCGCAGTATCAAACCTTATATTCCAGGATCTAGATGCTCTCTTCAACCCATAAATGGATCGATTAAGCTTGCAAACTTTTTGCTCTTGACCCTGAACTATGAACCCCTATGGTTGAGCCATATATATACTCTCTTTAAGATTTCCATTAAGAAAGGCTGTCTTGACATCCATTTGCCAAATTTCATAATCATAAAACGTGGCAATGGATAAGAGTATTCTAATCGACTTTAACATGGCAATAGGGGAGAAGGTTTCTTCATAGTCCACCCCTTCTCTCTGGGAATAACCCTTTGCCACAAGTCGAGCCTTAAAGGTTTGCACCCTACCGACTTGGTCTCGTTTCCTCTTGTAGATCCACTTGCAACCGATAGGTCTTTCACCATCAGGTTGCTCTACAAGATCCCAGACCGAATTGAAGTACATCGACTCCATTTCAAGGTCCATGGCTTTAAGCCACTAGTCCTTGTCTATGTCATTCATTGCCTGTTTAAAGGTCAATGGATCCTCAACACCGTCATCAGGTATGACGACCTGAGTTTTCGTTAAACCCATGTAAATGTCGGGTTGTCTCACATCCCCCCCACTACGTCGAGGTATTCTCAACTCTTGAGAAGGACCAGCCTGATCAACAACTCTTGTTGACACATCCCTCCAACTACGTCGAGGTATTCTCAACTGTAAAACATACTTATCACTTGCTGCAGACCATGTATACTTGCATGATCAGAGTGCTCTTCGCAACCAATTTACATACACACTGAGCACGCAACAAGTTTTTGGCGCCGCTGCCGGGGACTCTGTTGAGTCAAAACGATTTGTGTTATTTTAGAAAGAACTTAAATGATTGGAGCTAATCTTTTGTGTCCATTTTGCAGGTACTAACAACACTAGTTTATGAATGTGTTTCCAAACTACAATCTAGAGTTTGATCCCGAGCCTGAAAGAACTCTAAGGAACAGAAATAGAGTTAGAAGGGAAGCTGCACGCCGTTTGAATCAGCAAACTCAAAATCAACCTGTATTTCAGCACATTGCTGACCACGCAGAGTCAGTGCAATCTGAACCACAACAAGCTGAAATGGATCGACCAGAAGAAGCACCAAATCGAGCACTTAACACTCGCAATCCCATTGATATTGCGAATGATAAGGATAATGCTATACTATCCTACCTTGTACCTATGCCAGAGGAGCTCAATCCGAGCAAAATACGTCCAGAAATCACAGCTCACTCATTCGAACTGAAACCTGTAATGTTTCAGATACTGTCAACAGTCGGCCAATTCTTCGGTATTGAGAATGAATACCCCCACAATCACTTAAGGAACTTCCTAGGAGTGAGTGACACCTTTGTCATTCCAGGAGTATCTCAAGAGGCTTTGCGTCTGTATCTATTTCCATACTTGTTGAGAGACAAAGCCAAGACATGGTTGAATTCTTTTCCATCCGGATCAATTGTCAATTGGACAGATTTAGCTGAGAAGTTTCTAGTAAAGTATTTCCCCCCAGATAGGAATTTCAATTTTCGTGACGACATCATCAAATTTAAACAAGTTGAGAATGAATCTCTGCATGAAACCTGGACCAGATTCAAGGACCTGCTACTCAAATGTCCACACCATGGCATCCCATGGTGTATCCAGATTGAAGTGTTCTTCAAAGGATGTAACCCCAGCACGAGGTAAGTCTTGAATTCCTCAGCTGGAGGATCTATGCTGTCAAAGAGCTATAACGAGGCTTATGAAATTTTGGAGAAAATTTCAACTTCACACTGTGGTAGCGATATTTTTGAACTATCGCCAATCATCGGGTTGTCGAGACCCGCCAAAATAAATTTATAATTACCGGAATACACTGAACTATTAGTAGATGAGTGGTAACGGAGTCGGTCCACAGGGAATTAAGCTAATTTGATTTAATCTTAATTAAATTTGCAAACTTATGAAAATAAATGTGATATGGGGGATTTGTTGATTTTTAATTAACTAAGAGGGAACAATGCAAATTGGGAAGATTTAACTAACGGAGCGTTCGACTCGGGATGATCGAGAATAAAATTAGCATGCCTCTTGGATCATAGGTTGACGAGTATAATGGCTAAACAATTTAACGAATACACAGCTCGTCTCAAATTAATAAATTAACTCAGACATGCTCCATGGAAATTAATTAGACACAATAAATCATGCTAATCAAGCATATCGATTGGACATTGGCGGCCAACGCTCTCCCAAGACCAATCGATAGCAACGAGCTAACTACGACGACTATCTAATTTGGACGCGAAATTAGTGTGTCGATTTCGGATTTTAATTCGAGAAGAACGAACGCCAAGAACGCAAGGACGCCAATGCGCTCAAAGGAGTCGTTAATCTTTGTTACTTGGCGGTTTAGAGAGGCACGGCATCAAAACCTTTAACGAATGAAGCATGCTCAAAATCAAGGGTGCCTAGTCCTAAATCATTCAAACATGTTCATGGAATAAGCAAAGAAGTAGAAATCAATTCAATAAATCATTCAACCAATTCAGAATTTAATTCGACACCCTCACCAAGAGTGCAAACTACATTATTCCTATACAATCTCGAGCCAAAAACGCTATAACTACTCACTCATGATGTGTGGGATGAGGGATGGCTTAAATCCAAGCTTCCTAGCCTCTCCCATGACGAAAATGGCTGCTGGAACGTCAAATCAGGTGCGGAGCCCGAGGTAGGAGATGAAGATGGCGGCTAAAAATCGGACAAAAACTTAAGTAATCCGTCGGAGCGTCGAGACGCTAGGGCAGCGTCTCGACGCTGCGCCCTAAATAATCCGCGCGTGCAGTCGGGGTGGCGTCGAGACGCTCGCGCAGCGTCGGGACGCTGCGCGGCGTCGAGCGAGCGTCGAGACGCTGTCACTTGACGCTTGCTCTCGGGTGGATTTTCATTTTCACGCCTCAGACTTCGAAGCGTCGAGACGCTCTGGCAGCGTCTCGACGCTTGGGCAGCGTCGAGCTAGCGTCTCGACGCTAGTTCTCTGGTTTTTGCATGGAATTTTGCCTTCAATTTCCCCAAAGCGCCCTATCTTCATGTTTTTGCATGGAGTTTACCCGGAAGTGCTCTTAGGTCTTTAAAACGCGATATTAAGCCTCGAAAAGCGCGAAACGCTCCCAAGGGCGAATTACCGAGAACACCTGCAATTAACACATAAAAACAAGATTAAGCATGTAATAGACGCGAATTAGGGACATAATTATAGCTCCAAAACGGAGCTATCAAACACCCCCAACTTAATTCTTGCTAGTCCTCGAGCAAGGTGGAATTCTGATTAATCAAAATTAAACGAATACGCATGCTAGAGACTCAATTCTCAGTACTGGAAACGACAAGGCATTAGTATTCGCAAGAAACAGCTGCATGCATGCAATGGTTAAGAACAATTCGAGAAATTTAAAGATGCTTCCCCATTTACGCTTCGGACTTAGCTCCTCGATCTTAGATTTTAACAGGCTTAGAACAGCTCTACCCGTCCCAAAACTTCGCCTTCCCCCTACTTATGGCTAAACAGAACAGTCTAAGGGCTACTCATCATCTAAGCAAGTAATAGATCGCAAGACATCTTTTCTCTCTCTCTTTTCTTTGATCTCTATGAGCGCCTGACATGTCAATTTTGCTTTCGTTTCAGCTTGCCTGCAATTTCATTGCACAGTGCATCTGACTACGGGCAAAATTCACATTTTTAAGGACTAGCGTTCACTTCTTTGTGCTTCCTTTTCATGCAGTGGCGACCGTGGGTTGCAAGACCGCCCCTGGCTACTAAGGCAACTCAAGAAGGAGGAACACCTCAGGAGATTACTTTTCTTTTGATAAAATATGCATTCATTTTTCTTTTTAGCCTTAAAATCATGTTAAAATTTTAAGCGCATGGATTACAAACAAGAGCGAATCTTAGCCCATCCTAAGGTTGCCTTTCGAGGTGACAACGAATTTCAAAACAAACAGAACTACCCTAAACCCACTGGTAACGGAATTTTTGAATGTTCCGTTTGTTTCAGGCTGTCGAGGCCCGCCAAATTAAAATTTATAACACTGGCTAGAGTTTCTTCAATTACTTGTAGAAAGCGGAAGTCAGGATCGTACCACAGGGAAATTGACTAATTCAGTCCAAATTTTAGTTTTAGATGTCACTTGTAACAAAAAGGGTAACGGGGGGTTTTGAAACAATCTAAAAATAGAAAACATGCAATTTAAGAGAAGAAATGAGTAAAAGTTTGGAAAAACGGGAGAATAAAGAAATTAGACGAGCGCACTTAATCTTAAGGTTCCGGATTAATTTATGCGATGTGATTTTTGGTTCATAGACACTGTAGACGTTCAACTGGTTTTTAACATTCACGCACATTGTAACTCCTAATTAACTCAAGGGGTCCCAAGCTTTAAATAGAAATTAACAATCCCGGGTAATTAATTCAGACTTGACGGATCTAAATTAAGCTTCGCTATGAACTCTAATTTAGGGGCGATCGCTCTCCCAAACTAAAATTATTCGCGAGCGACGGGTATTCATGCGACAATCAAATTGTAAGAAAACCCACAACATGCTTGATTTTACTCATTCTCATGATTTATCAGCAACTCAAAACAAATAGGGCCCTATCTATTAAGAATGCAAGATTAATTACTCACCTCATGAAGTGCAATCGCTAAGACATGAGTTTTTAACCCACCCAACACACAACATGCCCAATGGGTGTCAACCATAAAGAAAATTGTGCTGGACATTAGAGAGCATAGAAGAGAAGAGTTAAATGCCTAAACAAGCCAACAATTCATTCATTAGAACAAGTCTCACCTAAATCACATCACAAAGTTTTAATCCATCCCCAAAAGATTAAATGCTTACTTTTTAGCTAGACATGAAGAAGAATGGAGTGAAGAAATCCAAGATTAAGCTCACCCACTCCATTAATGGAGGTTACTGATAACTCCATTTTGGAGCTATTAAATACTTCCTAATTATAGCTTAAGTCCGCTTTTAATTGGTTAATATATCTCGTTTGTAGGAGAAATGCGGCAAAGAGCTCGTGCGTCCGTTGGGCCCGTTCGAGTGCTTAAAGTGGAGTTTTAACGCCCCGGAAATGCGTCGGGAAAGGGGAAGTTGATCCGTGAAGAAACGGGCCAAAACCGCCTAGGAGAGGCAAAGTTCCAGCCCCCAAACCCGAGAGCCAGCGTCGAGCTATAGCGTCGAGACGCTGGCTCGACGCTGGAAAAACCCGAGAGCAAGCGTCGAGTGATAGCGTCGAGACGCTAGCTCACGCTGCCCTGGCGTCGAGACGCTCCGGAGGAGGCGCGCGCAGAAAATTTATCGGGGTAGCGTCGCGACGCCATCGAAGGCGCGCGCGGAAAACTTAGGGCACAGCGTCGAGACGCTGGCCTAGCGTCTCGACGCTACGACGATTGCAGAAGTTAAATGACGATTTTTCTGCACATTTTTGGACATCATATTCTTCACCATTTTTGGAGCTTTTCATCTTCTTCTTCCTCAATTTTTCTCTATTTCCTTTGGAGCTCCGCTATTGTTGGCATGCTAGTGAGCTCCCCTTTCTTTGTAATACGTTGATGACGCCTTCCATGGCCGTGGTTGGAGCGGATTTGACAAACCGCGCCATGAGCGGCTAAGGTCAGGGTGAACGGTTTGGGAATAGTTTAGGGAGATTTTGTTAGATAATTTGGTTCTGATAATTTACGCTTTGATTATGCATATTGGTTCTGTTTATTTGCATTTATCTACTTTGCTTAATCCAACGCGCATGTTAGATTTCAACGATTGACACTCGAGTCATCTTGCATGTCGTGTATGTTAAAGAGTAGCGATGCCGTGCCTCTCACTGCTCGACTAAGTAACACAGGTAGATAAAACTAAATCGAAGTATTAAGTCGTGTAGGATAGTTGTTGATTGCATACAGCGTTTGCGGGCAATCTACTAGCAATTAGAATTCGCGCTTAAATGTTCGTCGCGGTTAGCTAGTGACTGTCTAGATTTATCTTAGGGCTAATCACCTTAATGTAAGTTTGGATAATGTATAATTGGAACTGTGTGGTCTGATTAAAATCCATGGAGTCGGCTACTTTGGGGCTTCTCTGGTAGTCGTCCGTGTGCATAATAAACTGAATACCATGAATTTTGCATTAAATGATGAACCGAAATTATCTAGCAATTAATCCCGAAACTCCCAAACCGTGCACGCGTTTTTCTGCTTATTATTCTTCCGTTAGTTTTTTTATTATTTCCCTTGCATGTTAAAAATCCCCCCGTTACAGAATCAATCAATTAATTAAATCCCAATTTTAATAGTGATTCTGATCGTTCTTACTCCTTGGATCGACCCTGTTACCACTGGCTGCAAAGCCTTGGTCATAGGCTTATAAATTACATTTTGGCAAGCCTCGACAGCTTGAGTTTATAGCGATAGTTCAAAAATATCGTCTACCAGTTACACAACTCAAAAATGGAAGAAAAACTGAAGAAATCGAGAAGGGGGCGGAGAAGAATGACCTAAAATCAGAAAAACGCGCTTAAATACCCATTTCTGCGTCAAAATAGCGCCTAGGCGCCATAAGTTAGCGCCTAGGCGCAGCGGGCGCGCGCGCACAGATTCGGGACAGCGCCTAGGCGCTGAGCTCTCTGGAAAAATTTATAAAATCAAGAATTTCTTGACTTTTAAGGACGAGCATTTTTGGGACTTTTAATGACGGTCAAATAGAGTCATGGATAGCGTGAGCGCGCGGACACGGGCGTGGGCGGACGGCGCGCGCGGGGGTGGGCGCGGGACGAGGCGATGGCGAGGCGCGGGACTTGGCGATGGCGCGCGCGGGACCTTTGATGACGGGCATAGCGCGCGCGCGCGGGCGTCTGGGCGCGCGGGCGTGCGGGTGTGCGGCTGCTGCTTCCGTTCGGCGCCTGGGCGCTGACCTCTCGGGTCTAAACCCAATTTTTGGTCATTTTTGCTCCCGAACTCCGTTTGGCCTATCGTTTTGACCCGAACACTTCCCGAAACCTCTTAAATGACCGATTTAGCCCTGAAATTCATAATTTGACTTCCCGAGCTCTTTGCCACGAAATACCTAAAATAAGTAGATTTAATTGAATTAAGCATGGCATTTAACTAGAATTAAGGCTATAATTATAGCTCTATTTTAGAGCTATCACCCACAGATCCGAGATAGAGCGCTAACATGCGAGGCTTAAACAGGGAAATAACTTGAAATTTTTTTCAAAATGGCCTTACCAAATGCAATCATGCTGAATTTCACAACAAATACAAATACGAAGACCTTAACAGAACATCACAGAATTTCATAGTCAGATTAGCAAGTATTCACCATAACTCAACAAGTTTATCAGGATTCCACAACTAAGCTCGACAATCACTATAAGGGACAACCCACCACCCCCAACTTAAAAATGGACAATGTCCTCATTGGACTATAAAAGCTCAGTCAAAATTCTGAGGAAAGAAAACCTTCCCTAAATTGTGACTTAGAGGGTTGGAGAGCGCGCTTAATCCTTAGCAAATAAACCTCAAGGACGAGCCATTGTTTCACCTGAAAGTTCACAACATCAGAGTAAGAACCTAAGCTAATCCATGGAGTCGGCTACTTTGGGGCTTCTCTGGTAGTCGTTCGTGTGCATAATAAACTGAATACCATGAATTTTGCATTAAATGATGAACCGAAATTATCTAGCAATTAATCTCGAAACTCTCAAACCGTCCACGCGTTTTTCTGCTTATTATTCTTCCGTTAGTTTTTTTATTATTTCCCTTGCATGTTAAAAATCCCCCCGTTACAGAATCAATCAATTAATTAAATCCCAATTTTAATAGTGATTCTGATCGTTCTTACTCCTTGGATCGACCCTGTTACCACTGGATGCAAAGCCTTGGTCATAGGCTTATAAATTACATTTTGGCAAGCCTCGACAGCTTGAGTTTATAGCAATAGTTCAAAAATATCGTCTACCAAAATTGGCGTCGTTGCTGGGGAGTAGGCAATTTGATTAGAATTATGATTGAAGTTTGAATTTAATTGATTGATGGTTGGCTGAAATTTTTTTCTGTTTGTATTTTGTATGTTTGAGTTTTTGTTTATGTATGACCCGTTCCTCTGAGGTTAGTGGATTGCAGTTTATCGCAGAAATCGACAGAGAGGAGCGGCGGTTAAGGAGAGAAGCCCGTGAGGGGCAGAGACCAGTTGAAGGAGAAGAAGGCAATCCCTTCTTGTTTGACGAGATGGCGCAAGGTGATGCGCCACAGACGCTAAAGCAACTGGCAGCGCCAGATCTGAACCTGCAGCCTTTGTGCATAAACTACCACGTGGTAGCAGGTAACTTCGAATTAAAATCAGGTTTAATTCACCAGTTACCTTCTTTTCATGGCAATGCAGGTGAGGACGCGAACAAACACCTGATGGAATTCCATTGCGTCTGCGCGGGGATGAAGCCCGCGGGAGTCACGGAGGAGCAGTTGAACATGAGGGCATTCCCCTTCACGCTCAAGGACAAGGCCAAGGACTGGCTATATTATCTGCCCTCCGGATCGATCACCACGTGGCAGGACATGAAGCGGGTATTCTTGGAAAAATACTTTCCCGCATCCTTGGCCACGACACTGCGGAAGAGGATTTATGGGATCACCCAGGATGTCGGCGAGTCCCTGCACGAATACTGGGAGCGATTTGGGCGCCTGTGCGCCAGCTTCCCACATCATCAGATTGCCGACCAACTGCTTATCCAGTACTTTTATGAGGGGATGACGCCCCACGACCGGCGAATGATTGATGCAGCGAGTGGAGGGGCATTGATTGACAAGACCCTAGTTGAGCCCAAGCAGTTGATAGCTAACATGGCAACCAACTCGCAGCAGTTTGGTATTCGGGGGCAAGGACAAGTCCACAGCGTGGCTCAGAGCCACGAGATGACTGAGATGAGGGCCCAAGTGGCCGAGATAGGAAATATGCTGAAAAAGTTCGTTGGAGGAACCCGCGAGGCGGAGGAGGTCAACGCGATCGGGGGTACGCTTCCAACCCAAGGAAGTACGACCCATATTCGAACACATATAACCCCGGTTGGCGCGACCACCCCAACTTTAGTTATGGGAACAGGGAAGGACAATCTCGCTTCCAAGGCCAGTCTCAGGATAGGCCTAATTCTTCCACCCAGGCTCAAGCCTCGAGCTCCTCCAGCTCACTAGAAGAAATAGTAAGGACCATCGTGACGAGCACCAGCCAGTTTCAAAAGGAAGCTCGAGAAGAGCTTAATTCTCACAAGGCCGAGCTGCAGAATCTGAACAAGCAGCTGACACAAATGGCGGTGTCTATCAGTAAGATTGAGACCAAGAGCTCAGGGAAGCTTCCTTCCCAAACCACGGTCAACTCATGTGAAAACGTGAGTGCTATTCAGCTGCGGAGTGGGAAATCACTTTCCACTAGAGCTGTGAAGGAAGCTACGGACAACCTGAACAAGTCCGCCCCGCCTGCTCCAGAGATTCAGAATGAGAAAAAGGACGAAAAGGTCAGTGTACCTGAGGATGTTACCAGAGCACCATTCCCAAGTCGGCTTGTGAAGCCTACTTTGGAGACCGAGGATGCGGAGGTCCTTCGAACCTTCCAAAAGGTGGTGGTCAACATCCCGCTTCTTGAGGCAGTAAGCCAAGTGCCGAAATATGCCAAGTTCCTCAAGAAGTGGTGCACGAGCAAGAGAATGTCAAGAAAGAGTGCTGAGACGAAGAAAGAATCTGTCTCCGCAATTTTCCAAGGTAATATTCCACCGAAGTGCATCGATCCTGGTATGTTTACTATCCCATGCACTATCGGTACTAAATTTATTGAAAATGCCATGTTAGATCTCGGTGCCTCAATTAATGTCATGTCTTTTGATGTGTTCAAAGAGCTTGAGTTGTGTGATTTAATTGAGTCTAATATAGTTGTCCAACTAGCCGATCGATCTTTTGTGCATCCGTTAGGGAAGATTGAGGACATTCTAGTCAAAGTAAAGGACTTATTGTTTCCATGCGATTTCTATGTGCTGAACATGAATGAAAATTCTTCGCATGTTTCCTCTTCTATTTTATTAGGCCGCCCGTTTATGAAGACCGCTAAGGTAAAAATTGATGTTGATAGGGGTGCCTTGTCGGTAGAATTTTATGGAATGGTGAATGAGTTTCTTATAAATGCATCGAAGTCGTCTGTGAATGCTGAGAATGTTTCTATGGTTGAGCATGACGAGAATGGGAGTCTACCCTCGCGCTTGAGGGATGGTTCCCATGTCTCAGTTAGAAAATCTGATTTGAATTTGTTTGATAATAATGCTGGTTTTTGCACTAACGATTCTGATATTCACGTGCTTGCGGCACGAAGAGTGCAAATTGTTTCAAATTTTGATTACAGGAAAGGTGTGGACGCGGACAAGTCTGGATCGTCCCCCGCACTTACGGACTATGGATGAGTCTGTGGAGAGAATACAGTCGAGCAAACGACTTTAAAAATTCTGCGCTTCTTGGAGGCACCCGAGCGATGGACTGTTTTTAATGCTTTAGTTTAGTTGCTGATTTTTGTTTTATTGCTTTTTAGATTAACTTAGTTTTAATTTGCTTGCTGTTTTTTTTAGGAATCGAGGAAGAGAAGACAATTTTGGGCTCTGATGCATTTGTGCGCCGCTTCCTCGCCCTCGCCAGCTTCACAAAGAGTCAGGGAAGTGTAGTTCTTCTTCCCTTTTACTTTGTATATCTGACTGGATGGCATTGAGGACAATGCCAAATTTTGAAGTTGGAGGTGGAGATGGTCTGATGGATATGCATGTGTAGTTTGTTGAGAAGTGCTATATTGATATTGAAGTGCTTGGGACTCTGTTTACTGTTTTCTAACGATGATAGCCTAGGAAATGCATGTTGGAAATTTGAGCATGATCATAATCGAGTTTTTGCATGAGTTTTGTGTTTATTAGGTTCATGTCAAAAATTTTAAAATTTTTCTGTTGCTCCCTTGCACATATTGAGCACTTAGCAGCCCCTTCCTAGATTCCGTAGGTTCGAAAATTGCATGTTGCTCTAATTCTCGTTGTCACCCCGAAAGGCACTCTTAGGTAGCTTGTTGCATGAGAGTTAGTGGTTGGTTAATTGAGAAAGCATGTGCTTAGCCTAATATAAAAAAAATAGAAAAGCATGTTTGAAAGAAAATTCCTATGGAGGCGCTCCTCCTTCTTATTAGCGCTTAAGAAGTGAGCGTCAGTCATTAAAAACGTGAAGCTTAGGCCTAAGTTTGACGTGTTAGGCAGCTCCAGTTGGAAGGAAAAAGAGTGAATAAAAATGTTGGTTCAAAGAACCTTGAGAAGGAGTACAAAGTACTTGTGAAAAGAAAATGAATGAGAAAAACGATTAGGTCTCTTAATTTGCTTCTCTCTCTCTCGTGTAAGTCAAGTTTAGACTGTTCTTAAACGCTGGAAGTAGAGGGAAAACGGGATGTGCGTTGCATGTGGTTTTTCCGGGTTTACGTGAGTTTAGGAGTTGTTGTCTAGCACACACACACGTTAGGGGGCAAGAGCTAATTTTTGATATGTTCATAGTAAATGCATGAACAAAATGCTTCCATGATTATGTTGTGTTTAAGTTTTCAAAATGCATGGAGGTTTGAGTTAGTTGCATGTATGCGCGTCCTTAGAGTCAATATCTTTGTAGTGCTTGCTCGAGGACTAGCAATGTTTAAGTTGGGGGTGTTTGATAACTCCATTTTGGAGCTATTAAATACTTCCTAATTATAGCTTAAGTCCGCTTTTAATTGGTTAATATATCTCGTTCGTAGGAGAAATGCGGCAAAGAGCTCGTGCGTCCGTTGGGCCCGTTCGAGTGCTTAAAGTGGAGTTTTAACGCCCCGGAAATGCGTCGGGAAAGGGGAAGTTGATCCGTGAAGAAACGGGCCAAAACCGCCTAGGAGAGGCAAAGTTCCAGCCCCCAAACCCGAGAGCCAGCGTCGAGCTATAGCGTCGAGACGCTGGCTCGACGCTGGAAAAACCCGAGAGCAAGCGTCGAGTGATAGCGTCGAGACGCTAGCTCGACGCTGCCCTGGCGTCGAGACGCTCCGGAGGAGGCGCGCGCAGAAAATTTATCGTGGCAGCGTTGCGACGCCATCGAAGGCGCGCGCGGAAAACTTAGGGCACAGCGTCGAGACGCTGGCCTAGCGTCTCGACGCTACGACGATTGCAGAAGTTAAATGACGATTTTTCTGCACATTTTTGGACATCATCTTCTTCACCATTTTTGGAGCTTTTCATCTTCTTCTTCCTCAATTTTTCTCTATTTCCTTTGGAGCTCCGCCATTGTTGGCATGCTAGTGAGCTCCCCTTTCTTTGTAATACGTTGATGACGCCTTCCATGGCCGTGGTTGGAGCGGATTTGACAAACCGCGCCATGAGCGGCTAAGATAAGGGTGAACGGTTTGGGAATAGTTTAGGGAGATTTTGTTAGATAATTTGGTTCTGATAATTTATGCTTTGATTATGCATATTGGTTCTGTTTATTTGCATTTATCTACTTTGCTTAATCCAACGCGCATGTTAGATTTCGACGATTGACCCTCGAGTCATCTTGCATGTCGTGTATGTTAAAGAGTAGCGATGCCGTGCCTCTCACTGCTCGACTAAGTAACACAGGTAGATAAAACTAAATCGAAGTATTAAGTCGTGTAGGATAGTTGTTGATTGCATACAGCGTTTGCGGGCAATCTACTAGCAATTAGAATTCGCGCTTAAATGTTCGTCGCGGTTAGCTAGTGACTGTCTAGATTTATCTTAGGGCTGATCACCTTAATGTAAGTTTGGATAATGTATAATTGGAACTGTGTGGTCTGATTAAAATCCATGGAGTCGGCTACTTTGGGGCTTCTCTGGTAGTCGTCCGTGTGCATAATAAACTGAATACCATGAATTTTGCATTAAATGATGAACCGAAATTATCTAGCAATTAATCCCGAAACTCCCAAACCGTGCACGCGTTTTTCTGCTTATTATTCTTCCGTTAGTTTTTTTATTATTCCCCTTGCATGTTAAAAATCCCCCCGTTACAGAATCAATCAATTAATTAAATCCCAATTTTAATAGTGATTCTGATCGTTCTTACTCCTTGGATCGACCCTGTTACCACTGGCTGCAAAGCCTTGGTCATAGGCTTATAAATTACATTTTGGCAAGCCTCGACAGCTTGAGTTTATAGCGATAGTTCAAAAATATCGTCTACCAGTTACACAACTAAAAAATGGAAGAAAAACTGAAGAAATCGAGAAGGGGGCGGAGAAGAATGACCTAAAATAAGAAAAACGCGCTTAAATACCCATTTCTGCGTCAAAATAGCGCCTAGGCGCCATAAGTTAGCGCCTAGGCGCAGCGGGCGCGCGCGCATAGATTCGGGACAACGCCTAGGCGCTGAGCTCTCTGGAAAAATTTATAAAATCAAGAATTTCTTGACTTTTAAGGACGGGCATTTTTGGGACTTTTAATGACGGTCAAATAGAGTCATGGATAGCGTGAGCGCGCGGACCCGGGCGTGGGCGCGGACACGGGCGCGGGCGTGCGCGGGACGAGGCGATGGCGCGCGGGCGTGGGGCACGCGCGGGACTTGGCGATGGCATGCGCGGGACCTTTGATGACAGGCATAGCACGCGCGCGCGCGTGCGGGTGTGCGGCTGCTGCTTCCGTTGGGCGCCTGGGCGCTGGGCGCCGGCGCCTGGGCGCTGACCTCTCGGGTCTAAACCCAATTGTTGGTGATTTTTGCTCCCGAACTCCGTTTGGCCTATCGTTTTGACCCGAACACTTCCCGAAACCTCTTAAATGACCGATTTAGCCCTGAAATTCATAATTTGACTTCCCCAGCTCTTTGCCACGAAATACCTAAAATAAGTAGATTTAATTGAATTAAGCATGGCATTTAGCTAGAATTAAGGCTATAATTATAGCTCTATTTTAGAGCTATCACCCACAGATCCGAGATAGAGCGCTAACATGCGAGGCTTAAACAGGGAAATAACTTGAAATTTTTTTCAAAATGGCCTTAACAAATGCAATCATGCTGAATTTCACAACAAATACAAATACGAAGACCTTAACAGAACATCACAGAATTTCATAGTCAGATTAGCAAGTATTCACCATAACTCAACAAGTTTATCAGGATTCCACAACTAAGCTCGACAATCACTATAAGGCACAACCCACCACCCCCAACTTAAAAATGGACAATGTCCTCATTGGACTATAAAAGCTCAGTCAAAATTATGAGGAAAGAAAACCTTCCCTGAATTGTGACTTAGAGGGTTGGAGAGCGCGCTTAATCCTTAGCAAATAAACCTCAAGGACGAGCCATTGTTTCACCTGAAAATTCACAACATCAGAGTAAGAACCTAAGCTAATCCTAAAGACAGTAAAGTAAACAAAAAACATGTACAGTTCAAGCTCGGGTGCCTCCGAGTTGCGCAAATTTTTAGAGTCGATTGCTCGACTTTACCAAAACTCATTTCATCATTTCTCATAATCGGGCTCTTTCAAGTAGGCATGGTCGTCGAAGTCCTCTGACATTCCCTCATGAAAAATCTTCAGTCGCTGGCCATTCACCGTGTATTCCTTCTCTGTATCTAGGCTCTGAATCTTGACTGCACCATAGTGATGGACATCAGTTATAATGAAAGGACCAAGCCACCGGGAACGAAGTTTACCTGGCATGAACTTTAGGCGGTAGTTGATTAAGAGGACCTTCTGACCAACTTCGAAGTGTTTTCTGACGACTCGTCTGTCGTGGAACATCTTGGTCTTTTCCTTGTAGGTCTTCGAGTTCTCATATGCATCCAAGCGAAGCTCCTCTAGTTCTTGCAATTTGAGGAGTCTTTCTTCGCCAGCCTTGTCAAAGTCCATGTTACACTGCTTCACGGCCCAGGAAGCTTTGTTCTCGATCTCCACTGGGAGATGACAGGCTTTCCCAAAAACCATCCGGTAGGGAGACATCCCTATGGGGGTTTTGTAAGCCGTACGATAGGCCCACAAAGCGTCGTCCAACCTGAGACTCCAATCCTTTCTTCCTGGACTTACTGTTTTTTCGAGGATGCTCTTCACCTCTCGATTGGAAACTTCTGCTTGGCCATTGGTTTGAGGATGGTACGGGGTGGAGATTTTGTGATTAACCCCATACTTCCTCATCAAGGCCTGGATCGTCTTGTTGCAGAAGTGGCTCCCCTGGTCGCTTATGATAGCTCGTGGAACTCCATACCTGCTAAAAATATTGGATTTGACAAAACTGGAAACAACATTAGCAGTATCAACTTTGGTGGCTTTAGTCTCCACCCATTTAGACACGTAGTCCACAGCCAACAAGATATAGACAAAACCAAATGAAGGGGGAAAGGGTCCCATAAAGTCCATACCCCAAACCTCAAAAATTTCGCAAGTTAAAATGGGGTTTTGGAGCATTTCATTCCTACTTGTGATGGACCCTTTTCTCTGACACTGATCACATGATTTGAAAAATTCATAACAGTCCTTAAACAGTGATGGCCAGAAAAACCCACAATCTAATATTTTTCTCGCTGTCCTATTTTGCCCAAAGTGTCCCCCACATGCAAATTCATGGCAAAATGTAAGTATGGACCTATGCTCAGATTTAGGGACACACTTCCTAATTACTTGGTCAGCGCAAAATTTCCATAAAACGGGCTCTTCCCAAACATAAGTCTTGGCCTCGCTTCTCAGCTTAGCTCTTTGGTTATATGAAAAGTCGAATGGGAACGTACCTGTGACCAAATAGTTGACAATGTCGGCGTACCATGGTGTCTCCACACTTACCTGGAAGAGGACTTCATCAGGGAACTCATCATTCAGAGGCAAGTCATCCTCATTACGCACAATGCGGCTCAAGTGGTCAGCAACTGTATTTTCTGATCTTTTCCTATCCTGGACTGAGACGTCGAACTCCTGGAGCAGTAATACCCATCTGAGCAGTCTAGGCTTCGAGTCCTTCTTGTTCATCAAGTATCGAACTGCTGCATGATCAGAAAAAATAATCACTTTAGATCCAAGAATATATGGCCGAAATTTATCAAGAGCGAAAACAATGGAAAGCAACTCCTTCTCTGTTGTTGTGTAACCGATTTGCGCAGAGTTGAGCGTCCTGGAGGCATAATAAATTACGTGGCTTTTCTTGTCTATCCTCTGGCCCAATACAGCGCCCACGGCATAATTGCTTGCGTCGCACATGATCTCGAAGGGAGTCCCCCACTGCGGTGGATGAATGATGGGTGCGTTGGTCAAACACTTCTTCAGAACGTCGAAGGCTAGCTTGCACTGCTTGTCAAAGCAGAATGGGACATCCTTTTTCAGCAAGCTTGTCATCGGAGTCACTATCTTCGAGAAGTCCTTTATGAACCTGCGGTAAAAACCTGCGTGACCAAGAAAATAACGCACTTCCCGAAGATTCGTGGGGTAAGGTAAATCAGATATAACATTTATTTTAGCTTTATCGACCTCTATCCCCTTAGCCGACACAACGTGACCTAAGACTATGCCCTGACTGGCCATGAAATGACACTTTTCAAAATTTAAAACAAGATTAGTTTCGATGCATCTTTCCATGACTCTAGACAAGTTAAACAGGCAATCCTCAAATGAACTTCCATACCCAGTGAAATCATCCATAAAGACTTCGATGCATTTTTCTACGAATTCAGTAAATATGCTTATCATGCATCGCTGAAAAGTCCCCGGAGCATTACAAAGCCCGAAGGGCATTCTCCTATATGCGTAAGTTCCAAATGGACAGGTAAAAGTAGTCTTTTCTTGGTCTTCCTGGGCTATGGGAATTTGATAAAACCCAGAAAAACCATCTAGAAAACAGAAGTATGGCTTCCCAGCTAAACGCTCCACCATTTGATCTATGAAAGGAATAGGAAAGTGGTCCTTCTTAGTCACATCATTCAGTTTCCTAAAATCTATACACATCCTCCACCCATTTTGCACTCTCTTAGGCACTAACTCGCCTCGCTCATTTCTAATAACAGTTATGCCCGTCTTTTTAGGTACAACATGAATAGGGCTAACCCACTGGCTATCAGAAATGGGAAAGATAATACCTGCATCAAGGAGTTTGTGTATCTCAGACAACACTACCTCTTACATTGCTGGATTCAGTCTCCGTTGAGGCTCTCGGGATGGCTTTGCTCCCTCATTCAGCCAGATCTTGTGCATGCACAAAACTGAACTCAACCCATGCAAATCTGCCAACGTCCATCCTATCGCTCTTCTGTTCTTTTTCAAGACCTCCACCAACTTGCCTTCTTTTTCCGATGTAAGCTCCTTGGAGATAATTACCGGGAGTGTTTCCACCTCACCCAAGTACACGTACTTGAGATAACCCGGCAACTCCTTAAGTTCCAACTTGGGAGCCTGTAAAAGAGAAGGTAATATTTTAGTTGGCTTTTCACACGCCTCTAAAGAAAAAGTAGTTTGTTAAGATGAGTCAGACAATATAGGAACACTACTTTCAGCCTCACCAACAATTTCAGTAAAAACGAGTGGGTCATCCCCATCAACAACAGACATGCATTCTTCTTGTTCTAAATTAAAGTATCTATAAGATCGATTTTACAGACAGAATGCACATCAGCATGGTGTTTCATGGCATCAAATACATTAAATTCGAACACATCTCCTTCATATTCACTTGACAAGGTACCATCATGCACATTAACTTTTGTCTTAGCGGTTTTCATGAATGGTCTACCTAACAAGACTGAAGTAGCAGGCGATGCGTTTTCTTCCATATTTATCACATAAAAATCAGCAGGAAAGATTAGGTCCTTAACTCTAACCAACACATCCTCAATCACCCCTAAAGGACGAATAGAAGACCTATTAGCTAACTGGATAATTAAACTAGTTTCCTGCATACCTTCTAAATCGAGACTCTTGTAGACTGAGTATGGCATAACATTAATTGAGGCTCCTAAGTCTAGCATGGCGTGCTCGATTTCTCTATCTCCTATAGTACATGGCAAGAGGAACATACCTGGGTCCTGGCATTTGCTCGGAATACCTTGTGTTATCAGGGCAGAAACGTTCTTGCTTACCACGACTCTCTCAGCACTTTTAGTCTTCCTCTTAATGGTGCACATCTCCTTCAGAAATTTAGCGTACCTTGGGATTTGCTGAATTGCATCAAGCAGCGGCATATTGATCCCAACTTTTTTCAGTGTCTCGAGTACGTCCGCGTCGTCGACCTCCTTAGGTGGCCTCACCAACCTACTAGGAAAAGGAGCAACGGGAGTGTAAGACTTCATAGAAATATAAGGAGGAGCTACAACTGTTTCAGAGGGTGTTTTAAGAAACTTATCTGGGGTTATCTCTGTATCCTTGTTAGAGTCCTCGGGAGTGGGTCGAGATGGTACTTCTTTACCACTTCTGAGATTTATCGCACTAACGCTTTCCGCATTGGATTCTATCTAACTCATCCTTTCTTTCACCTCAGTGAACCCATCCCTTAGCGATTGCATCTCTGACCTGGTCTCATCTCTTAGAGACCGCATCTGCGAATTGTTCTCGTTGCTAGATTCCATAAGTGACTTGAACATGCCTTCGAGGGCTTGACCTGAAATAGAAGGAACAGCCTGAGATGATTTTTCTTGCAATGTATGAAATAAACCAAATACCTAGGACACTTTTTCTTTGAGCTCTTCTATGTCGGTAGACAATTTAGATTGTTCGTTTCTTCCCACGTATTGGCGATGGTTCTCAGCCATGTTGCTGATCAACTGTCTGGCTTCCGCGGGCGTTTTCTCCCTAAGGGCTCCTCCACTCGACGCATCGAGCATCTGACAGTCATGCGAAAGCAACCCATCATAGAAGAATTCGATAAGCGCGGCTTCTACTATCAGCTGGTTCGGGCATTTCTCGCATAACTTAATGAACCTCTCCCAGCACTCGTGAAATGCCTCTTTCACTCCTTGCTTGAAACCATAGATATCCTTTTTCACAGCTCTGGCTCTTGAAGCTGGGAAATACCTTTCCAAGAACAGACTCTTCATCTTCTCCCAAGTGCAGATGGTTCCCGATGGCAAGTAATGCAGCCAATCTCGAGCTTCACCTCTCAAGGTGAATGGAAAAGCTCTCAGGTAGAGCTGATCTTCAGTTATGTCGCCTGGCTTCATCGCGGAACTTGTCATTTGAAACGCTTTGAGATGTTTAAAGGGATCCTCATCTGCTTCACCACAAAAAGAAGGCAAATGGTCAATTAAACTCGACTTAAGCACAAACTCACTTGAGATTTCCGGGTAGGAAATACAAGAGGGTTGATGGCCCATAGCAACCGATGTCCATTGCCTAAGTATTTTTGGGGCTCCACCCTCATCGTCAATCTCCATTTTCTCAATAAAAAATTTAGCACTTCTAGCACACTTAAACAAACAGATCAAATCTTGCAAATAATAAAAGAATAAACAAAATTTTAAAATAAAAGTCAAAAGTCTACAAATCCAATTTAAATTAGGCCGAATTACACTTAGCTCCCCGGCAACGGCGCCAATTTTGGTAGCGATATTTTTGAACTATCGCCAATCATCGGGTTGTCGAGACCCGCCAAAATAAATTTATAATTACCCGAATACACTGAACTATTAGTAGATGAGTGGTAACGGGGTCGATCCACAGGGAATTAAGCTAATTTGATTTAATCTTAATTAAATTTGCAAACTTATGAAAATAAATGTGATATGGGGGATTTGTTGATTTTTAATTAACTACGAGGGAACAATGCAAATTCGGAAGATTTAACTAACGGTGCGTTCGACTCGGGATGATCGGGAATAAAATTAGCACGCCTCTTGGATCATAGGTTGACGAGTATAATGGCTAAACAATTTAACGAATATGCAGCTCGTCTCAAATTAATAAATTAACTCAGACATGCTGCATGGAAATTAATTAGACACAATAAATCATGCTAATCAAGCATATCGATTGGACATTGGCGGCCAACGCTCTCCCAAGACCAATCGATAGCAACGAGCTAACTACGACGACTATCTAATTTGGACGCGAAATTAGTGTGTCGATTTCGGATTTTAATTCGAGAAGAACGAACGCCAAGAACGTAAGGACGCCAATGCGCTCAAAGGAGTCGTTAATCTTTGTTACTTGGCGGTTTAGAGAGGCACGGCATCAAAACCTTTAACGAATGAAGCATGCTCAAAATCAAGGGTGCCTAGTCCTAAATCATTCAAACATGTTCATGGAATAAGCAAAGAAGTAGAAATCATATCAATAAATCATTCAACCAATTCAGAATTTAATTCGACACCCTCACCAAGAGTGCAAACTACATTATTCCAATACAATCCCGAGCCAAAAACGCTATAACTACTCACTCATGATGTGTGGGATGAAGGATGGCTTAAATCCAAGCTTCCTAGCCTCTCCCATGGCGAAAATGGCTGTTGGAACGTCAAATCAGGTGCGGAGCCCGAGGTAGGAGATGAAGATGGCGGCTAAAAATCGGACAAAAACTTAAGTAATCCGTCGGAGCGTCGAGACGCTAGGGCAGCGTCTCGACGCTGCGCCCTAAATAATCCGCGCGCGCAGTCGGGGTGGCGTCGAGACGCTCGCGCAGCGTCGGGACGCTGCGCGGCGTCGAGCGAGCGTCGAGACGCTCTGGCAGCGTCGAGCTAGCGTCTCGACGCTGTCACTCGATGCTAGCTCTCGGGTTCTTGCATGGAATTTTGCCTTCAATTTCTCCAAAGCGCCCTATCTTCATGTCTTTGCATGGAGTTTCCCCGGAAGTGCTCTTAGGTCTTTAAAACGCGATATTAAGCCTCGAAAAGCGCCGAAACGCTCCCAAGGGCGAATTACCGAGAACACCTGCAATTAACACATAAAAACAAGATTAAGCATGTAATAGACGCGAATTAGGGACATAATTATAGCTCCAAAACGGAGCTATCACACTACCGATGGTCAGATGATCCTGTGGAACCAAATAGAAGGAAGGCTCATGACATGGATGCACTCAGTGCAATGAGCAACCAGATAAATGCTCTGACAAACCTAATGAAGCAAATGGCTCAGACCAACATCCAACAAAATGCCAATACAGTGGCATCTGCTTCAACAAGCACAACAGTGGCTAATCAATTAGATGCACTTGTGTGTGGATTCTGTGGAGAAGGGCATGTGTATGAATATTGCCCTGCGAATCCAGCTTTTGTGTACTATGTTGGGAGTCAGCAACAACCAAGGAATAATCCTTATTCCAATACATATAATCCTGGCTGGAGAAACCACCCTAATTTCTCTTGGAGTGGACAACAAGGCACCAGCCAGATACAAAACCAAACAAGACCAAGTGAACCACCTGGGTTCACTCAACATCAGCAAAGTAATCAACCTCCATACCAAAAACAATATGCCAACAACCAACCGATGGGACCATCAGTGGAAAGCTTGCTGAAGGAGTATATAACAAAGAATGATGCAATCTTGCAGAGTCAGCAAGCAACTTTGAGAAGTTTAGAAAATCAAATAGGGCAATTGGCAAATGAGCTAAAAAATAGGCCCCAAGGCAGACTGCCTGCTGATACTAAAAATCCTAGAAGGGATGGTTGATAACTCCATTTTGGAGCTATTATTCACTTCCTAATTATGGCTAAATTCCGCTTTTAATTGGTTTATTTATCTCATTTATAGGAGATTTGCGGAGAAGAGCTCGTGCGTCCATTGGACCCGTTTTGGAGCTAAAAGCGGTGTTTTAACGCCCCGGGAGTGAATCGAGAAAAGGGCAAGTCAATCCAAGAAGAACCGGACCAAAATTGCCTAGGAGAGGCAATTTTCCAGCCCAAACCCGAGAGCAAGCGTCGAGCATCAGCGTCGAGACGCTCCGGAGGAGGCGCGCGCAAGAAATCATCGGGCCAGCGTCGAGACGCTGCCCTGGCGTCTCGACGCCATCGCGAGGCGCGCGCCCATTACTTAGGTCGTAGCGTCGCGACGCTGCCCTAGCGTCTCGACGCTACGACGATTTTAAAGGGCTATAAGACGATTTTTGCAAAAGGCTGGACCATTTTTTCCGAACTTCATCTTCTTCCTCTCGGCTTTTCCCCATTTTTCACCTTAGCTCCGCCATTTGTGGCATGTTTTGGAGCTTGTAAGTTGTAATAGGATGGAGATGACTTCCATGGCTTTCCTTGGAGCGGTAGTGACAATCCGTCCCATGGACGGCTAAGGTAAAGTGAGCGGTTTGGGATAACTTGAGGGATAATTTGTTAGATTTTTATGCTTTGATAATCCATGCTTTAATTTCCAACTTGGTTGCTGATTTGTATGCATTTATTATTCATGCTTCATCCTATGCATATGTTAGATTTCGCCGATTGACACTCGTGTTTTCTAGCATATGTTAGCGTTAAAGAGTAGCGATGTCGTGCCTCTCACTATTCGACTAGTAACACAGAATAATAAAACTAAACCAGAGTATCGAGTCATGCATGATAATTGTTGGTTACATACAGCGTTGGCGGGTAGCCAGTTAGCAATTAGATTATGTGATCGGATGTCTGTCGCGGTATGCTAGTGACTATTTAGAGTCAATTTGGGGCTGATCACCCTAATGCAACTTTAGATACTGTTTAATTAGAGCTTTGTGGTCTAATTAATTGCTATGGAGCCGGTTGCACTAGGCGCTTGCCGGGGTAACTGACCGTGTGTATTACAAACTGCTAGCCTTAGGATTGTATTAAATGATAAGTGTAGAATGTCTAACAAATAAATCTCAAAAATCCCCAAACCGTGCACTCGTCTCTCTCTCCTTTATTTCTCCTTTCACGTTTAATTCTCTTACTTGCATGCGTAAACATCCCCCCGTTACAAAAAAACCCAATTGATTAATTAATTTCAAGTTCAATTTAATTTCAATCATATCCTTCTCCTTGGATCGACCCTGTTACCACTAGCTGCAAAGCTTGGGTTAATAGGCTTATAAATATTATTTTGGCAAGCCTCGACAACTTGATATTTAACGATCATTCAAAAAGATCTGTTGCCAAAATTGGCGCCGTTGCCGGGGAGAAGGCAAAATTTGATTGAAATTATGTTTGACTTTGAATTTGGTTGATTGGTTGTGTGCTGAAATTTTTTTTTGTTTGTAGTTCGTATGTTTAAAATTTTGTTTGTGTATGACCCGTTCTTCTGAGATTAGTTGATTGCAGTTTATACCTGAAATCGAAAGAGAAGAGCGACGGTTGAGAAGAGAAGCCCGCGAGGGGCAAAGATTGTTTGGAGAAGAAGGCGATCCCTTCTTGGTTGACGAGATGGCGCAAGGAGAAGCGCCAAGGACGCTGAAACAGCTGGCAGCGCCAGATTTAAATTTGCAACCCCTGTGCATCAACTACCCCGTGGTAGCAGGTAATTTTGAATTAAAGTCAGGTTTAATTCATCAGTTGCCTTCTTTCCATGGTAATGCAGGTGAGGATGCAAACAAGCACTTAATGGAGTTTCACTGCGTCTTTGCGGGGATGAAGCCCGCGGGAGTGACGGAGGAGCAGCTAAATATGAGGGCATTCCCCTTTACGCTCAAGGACAAAGCCAAGGACTGGCTTTATTATCTGCACCTAAGAAGTGAGCGTTAGTCCTTAAAAACGTGAAGTTTATGCATGAATTTAACGTGTTAGGCAACTCAAGGTTGGAAAGAAAAATAGAATAAAATGCTGGGTTCAAAGAACCTCAATAAAAGAGTACAAAGTACTCGTGAAAAGAAAAAGGAAAGAGAAAATATTTAGGTCTCTTAGTTTGCTTCTCTCTCTCGTGTAAGTCAAGTGTAGACTGTTCTTAAACGCTAGAAGTAGGGGGAAAATGGGATGATGTGTTGCATGTAGTTTTTTCGGGCTTATGTGGGTTTAAGATAGGTTGTCTAGCACACACACACGTTAGGGAGCAATAGTTAATTTTTGATATGTTCGTAGTAAATGCATGCACGGATTGCTTTCATGATTATGTTGTGTTCGAATTTGTAAAATGCATTGAGATTTGAGTTAGTAGCATGTAAGCGTGTCCTTAGAGTCATTTTCTTTATTAGCCTTGCTCGAGGACTAGGAAGATTCAAGTTGGGGGTGTTTGATAACTCCATTTTGGAGCTATTATTCACTTCCTAATTATGGCTAAATTCCGCTTTTAATTGGTTTATTTATCTCATTTATAGGAGATTTGCGAAGAAGAGCTCGTGCGTCCATTGGACCCATTTTGGAGCTAAAAGCGGTGTTTTAACGCCCCGGGAGTGCATCGGGAAAAGGGCAAGTCAATCCAAGAAGAACCAGCCCAAACCCGAGAGCAAGCGTCGAGCATCAGCGTCGAGACGCTTGCTCGACGCTGCCTGGCGTCGAGACCCTGCTGCGGCATCGAGACGCTCCGGAGGAGGCGCGCGCAAGAAATTATCGGGCCAGCGTCGAGACGCTGCCCTGGCGTCTCGACGCCATCGCGAGGCGCGCGCGCATTACTTAGGTCGTAGCGTCGCGACGCTGCCCTAGCGTCTCGACGCTACGACGATTTTAAAGGGTTGTAAGACGATTTTGGCAAAAGGCTGGACCATTTTTTCCGAACTTCATCTTCTTCCTCTCGGCTTTTCCCCATTTTTCACTTTAGCTTCGCCATTTGTGGCATGTTTTGGAGCTTGTAAGTTGTAATAGGATAGAGATGACTTCCATGGCTTTCCTTGGAGCGGTAGTGACAATCCGTCCCATGGACGGCTAAGGTAAAGTGAGCGGTTTGGGATAATTTGAGGGATAATTTGTTAGATTTTTATGCTTTGATAATCCATGCTTTAATTTCCAACTTGGTTGCTGATTTGTATGCATTTATTATTCTTGCTTCATCCTATGCATATGTTAGATTTCGCCGATTGACACTCGTGTTTTCTAGCATATGTTAGCGTTAAAGAGTAGCGATGTCGTGCCTCTCACTATTCGACTAGTAACACAGAATAATAAAACTAAACCGGAGTATCGAGTCATGCATGATAATTGTTGGTTACATACAGCGTTGGCGGGTAGCCAGTTAGCAATTAGATTATGTGATCGGATGTCTGTCGCGGTATGCTAGTGACTAATTAGAGTCAATTTGGGGCTGATCACCCTAATGCAACTTTAGATACTGTTTAATTAGAGCTTTGTGGTCTAATTAATTGCTATGGAACCGGTTGCACTAGGCGCTTGCCGGGGTAACTGACCGTGTGTATTACAAACTGCTAGCCTTAGGATTGTATTAAATGATAAGTGTAGAATGTCTAACAAATAAATCCCGAAAATTCCCAAACCGTGCACTCGTCTCTCTCTCTTTTATTTCTCCGTTAGCGTTTAATTCTCTTACTTGCATGCGTAAACATCCCCCCGTTACAAAAAACCCAATTGATTAATTAATTTCAAGTTCAATTTAATTTCAATCATATCCTTCTCCTTGGATCGACCCTGTTACCACTAGCTGCAAAGCTTGGGTTAATAGGCTTATAAATATTATTTTGGCAAGCCTCGACAGCTTGATATTTACCGATCATTCAAAAAGATCTGTTGCCAATGGTAAGGAACAAGTTCAAGCTATTGAACTGAGAAGTGGAAGTCCATTGATGATTAGTAGCAGAGAAGGACCAAAGAGAGTAGAGAATGAAGAGTCTAGTGCTCCCCTGGACCCTCTGCCTAACATTGACCAAGTACAACCAAGAACAACAAGGGCAAGGCTTGAGCCCATCATTGAGGAACCAGAAGAAATTCCTAGGCCTCCCCCTGTCCTTAGGCAACCTGATTTGCCTACGTATGTGCCACCACCTCCATTTCCTAGACGACTTAAAAAGAAATAGGAACAAGAAGCTCATTTCCATAAATTCTTGGAAATCTTGAAGGAAGTTGATGTTAATATTCCTTTTGTGGAAGTTTTGCAGTCCATGCCAACGTATGCGAAGTTTTTAAAGGACATCATAACTAATAAGAAAGTCATTGGGGAGTTCGAAACGGTTAATCTCACTGAAGAGTGCAGTGCCATACTGATAACTCCATTTTGGAGCTAATTATCACTCCCTAATTCTAGCTAAATGTCGTATTTAATTGGTTAATATGTCTCGTTTGTAGGAGAATTGCGGGGAAGAGCTCATGCGTCCATTGGACTCGTTTTGTAGCTAAAAGCGGTGTTTTAACGCCCCAGGAGTGCATCGGGAAAAGGGCAAGCTTACCCAAGAAGAACCGGACCAAAATTGCCTTGGAGAGGCAATTTTCCAGCTCAAACTCGAGAGCAAGCGTTGAGCAGACAGCGTCGAGACGCTTGCTCAACGCTGCCTGGCGTCGAGACCCTACCGCGGCGTCGAGACGCTCCAAGGGGCGCGCGCGCTGGAAATCATCGGGGCAGCGTCGAGACGCTCACTGATAATTTAGGTCGCAGCGTCGTGACGCTGTCCCAGCGTCTCGATGCTCCAACGGATTTAAAGAGGCTGAATGACGATTTTCAGCCAACAAGTCTTGCTTCATCTTCTTTCTCTCGGTTTTTCCTCCATTTTTACATTTGCTCCGCCATTTGTGGCTTGTTTTTGGAGCTTTCCATTGTATTTGAGCTTGAGACCATGGCCAAGACATCCGTGGGAGCGTTTGTGACGACTCTCTCCATGGTCGGCTAAGGTACTGTGTGTGATTCGGGATTGTTTAGGGATTTTTAGTTAGGCTTCTATATTTTGATAATCTAATGCGATTGGTTCTGATTAGGCTTTGATTTTGTATGCATTTGTTGTTCTTACTTAATCCAATGCATGTGTTAGATTTCAACGACGGACAATCGGGATTTCTAGCATGTGTTAGAGTTAAAGATTAGTGATGCCTTGCCTCTCACTTTTCGCCTAGTAACACAGAACAATGAAACAAATCGGAGTATCGTTATATGCATGATAATTGTTGGGTACTTTAGTCTTGGCGGGTAGCCAGTTAGAAGTAGGATTGCATACTCGAATGTTCGTCGCGGTTAGCTAGTGACTGTTTAGAGTCAATTTGGGGCCGATCACTCTAATGAGATTCTAAATAATGTTTGATTAGGACTTTGTGCTCTAATTAATTAATATGGAGCCGGTTACCTTACGTCGTCCCGGGTAACCGACCGCGTGCATGACAAGTCAATTAGCCTTAATTTTGAGTGAATTAAATGATAAATATTAGAATGCCTAGCGAAATCCCGAGACTTCCCGAATCGAACACTTCTCAATCTCTCTTTCTTCAATCTTTCCTTTAGCTATTTATTTCTTCCCTTGCATGTCAAAACCCCCCGTCTTTGTTACAACACCAATTAATCAATCAACTTACAATTTGAACTATCAATTTCAATCTGCTCAGTCCTTCTCTGTGGATCGACTCTGTTGCCACTAGCTGCAAAGCTAAGGTCAATAGGCTTACAAATTTATTTTGGCGGGTCTCGACAACCCGAAATTTGTAAGATATTCAAAAATCCTACTACCAAAATTGGCGCCGTTGCCAGGGAAGGCATAAAAAGATTGAAATTATGTTTGATTTGGATTTTGGTTGATTTGTTGTGTTCTGTAAAGAAAAAAATTTCGGTTTGTTTTTGTATGTTTAAAATTTTTGTTGTTGTATGACCCGTTCTTCTGAGTTTAGTGGACTGCAGTATATCCCTGAAATTTAGAGAGAAGAGCGGAGGTTGAGAAAAGAGGCCCGGGAGGGGCGAAGACTGTTTGAAGAAGGACGCGTGGATCCCTTCTTTGGCGAGGCGATGACACAAGGAGAGGTGCCGAGGACTTTAAAGCAATTGGCCGCGCCATATCTGAATTTGCAACCTCTGTGCATTAACTACCCCGTGGTAGCAGATAATTTCGAGCTGAAATCTGGTTTAATTCACCAATTACCTTCCTTCCATGGCAATGCAGGAGATGCAAATAAGCACCTGATGGAGTTCCATTGTGTCTGTTCGGGGATGAAGCCCCCAGGTGTGACAGAAGAGCAACTAAATTTAAGGGCATTCCCCTTAACGCTGAAAGATAAAGCCAAGGACTGACTTTATTATTTGCCTTCTGGATCGATAACGACATGGCAAGAAATGAAGAGGGTCTTTCTTGAGAAATATTTCCCTGCGTCTCTTGCCACGACTTTGAGGAAAAGGATTTATGGGATCACTCAGGATGTGGGTGAGTCCCTGCATGAATATTGGGAACGCTTTGGGCGCCTGTGCGCAAGCTTTCCGCATCATCAGATTGTCGATCAGCTTCTGATCCAATACTTTTATGAGGGCATGACGCCTCATGATCGGCAGATGATCGATGCCGCGAGTGGTGAGGCGCTGATTGACAAGACCCCAGTTGTGGCCAAGCAGTTAAATGCAAACATGGCGGCCAACTCGCAGCAATTCAGTATTCGTGGACAGGGGCAAGTTTACAGCGTGACCCAGAATCATGAGATGACTGAAATGAAGGCCCAGGTGGCCGAGATTGGAAACTTGCTGAAGAAGTTTGTAGGAGGTAACCGAGAGGAGGAGGTCAACGCGATCGGGGGATATGCTTCCAACCCCAGGAAGTATGATCCTTACTCGAGCACATACAACCCCGGTTGGCGTGACCATCCCAACATGAGCTACGGGAATAGAGACGGGCAACAACGCTTTCAAGGTCAGTCGTATGATAGACCTAACAATTCTACCCAAGCTCAGGCCTCGAGTTCCTCCAGTTCATTGGAAGAGATGTTACGGACCATCGTTACATCGACAAGCCAATTCCAAAAAGAAGCTCGAGAAGAGCTAAACTCACATAAAGCAGAGATGCAAAATCTGAACAAGCAACTGACCCAAATGGCGGTGTCGATAAGAAAGATTGAGAGCAAGAGCTCTGGGAAGCTTCCTTCCCAAACCACTGTAAACTCATATGAGAACGTGAGCTCAATCCAGCTAAGGAGTGGGAAATCAGTTCCCTCCAGAGCCGTGAAGGAAGCGAAGGACAGTTTGAATGAGTCCTCCCCGGTTATTCTTGATAATTTGGATGAAGAAAAAGAAAAGAAAACTGTGCAAGAGTGTGTTCCCAAAGCACCCTTCCCCAGTAGGCTTGCGAAGCCTATGCCAGCTCCATTTTGGAGCTATATTTATGTCCCTAATTTATGATTATTACATGCTTAATCTTGCTTATCTGTGTTAATTACAGGTGTTCCCGGTAATTCGTCCTCGGGCGCATTTGACGTCGTTCGAGGCTTAATATCGTATTTTAAGGACCTAAGAACGCCTCCGGGGAAGGACCATGCAAATATTTGAAGATTTGGCGTTTTGGGAAGTTCCAAGGCAAAATACCATGCAAAAACCCGAGAGCAAGCGTTGAGCAGACAGCGTCGAGACGCTGGCTCGACGCTGCCAGAGCGTCTCGACGCTCCGAAGCCTGAAGCGTCAATTGGAAAATCCACCTGAGAGCAAGCGTCGAGTGGTCAGCGTCCCGACGCTGCACAGCTTCTCGACACCGCCCGAGCGTCTCGACGCTGCCCCGACTCTGCGCTGGAAATTTAGGGCGCAGCGTCGAGACGCTGCCATAGCGTCTCAAGCTGGACGACGCTTTGTGGGCCTATCGCACAGCTTACAAAACCCCCATAGGAATGTCTCCCTATCGGATGGTTTTTGGGAAAGCCTGTCATCTCCCAGTGGAGATCGAGCACAAAGCGTATTGGGCCGTGAAGAAGTGCAACATTAACTTCGATCAGGCTGGCGAAGAAAGACTCCTCAAATTGCAAGAATTAGAGGAGCTTCGCTTGGACGCGTATGAGAATTCGAGAATCTACAAGGAAAAGACCAAGTTGTTCCACGACAGACGAGTCATTCGGAAACACTTCGAAGTTGGTCAGAAGGTCCTCTTGTTCAATTCTCGCCTGAGGTTCATGCCAGGTAAATTTCGTTCCCGTTGGATTGGTCCTTTTATTATAACTCATGTCCACCCTTATGGTGCAGTCAAGATCCAAACCCTCGAATCAGGCAAGGAACTCACGGTGAATGGCCATCGTCTAAAGATCTTCCACGAAGGAGAAACGGAGCACTTCGACGAGCACGCCCACTTTGGAGAACCCGAGTATGAGAAAGGATGAAAAAGTGTTGGTAAAGTCGAGCAATCGACTCTAAAAATTTGCGCTTCTCGGAGGCATCAGAGTCTGAACTGTACATGCCTTTTGTTTACTTTACTGTTTTTAGGATTAGCTTAGGTTCTTACTCTCATGATGTGAGTTTTCAGAAAAAATGATGGCTCGTCCTTGCGGGGTGCTTGAAAAAGAACAAGCGCGCTCTCCAACCCTCTAAATCACAATTCAGGGGAGGTCTTCTTTCCCTAAAATTTTGATTGTGCTTAATTAGTCCAATGAGGGCATTGTCTCTTTCCAAGTTGGGGGTGGTGGGTTGCGCTTTACAGCGGTTGTCGAGTTTTGTTGTGGAATTCTGATTAACGTGCTTAGTTGTGATATATGCATGCTCGTTTGACTATGAAATTCTGTAATGTACTGTTGGAATCTCCGTATTTGTATCTGGTGGACGATATTTTGAACTATCGCTTAAACTCAAGCTGTCGAGGCTTGCCAAAATGTAATTTATAAGCCTATGACCAAGGCTTTGCAGCCAGTGGTAACAGGGTCGATCCAAGGAGTAAGAATGATAAAAAACACAATAAAAATTGGGATTTAATTAATTGGTTGGTTTGGTAACGGGGGGGGGGGGGGGGGGGGGAATTTTCAGCATACAAGGTAAATAATAGAACGCTAACGAAAGAAAGAATAACAAGTAGAAAACGTGTGCACGGTTTGGGAGTTTCGGGATCAATTGTTAGACAATTTAGGTTCATCATTTAATGCAAAGTTCATGGCATTCAGTTTATTATGCACGCGGACGACTACCAGAGAAGACCCAAAGTAGCCGACTCCATGGATTTTAATTAGACCACACAGTTCTAATTATACGTTATCTAAACTTACATTAAGGTGATCAGCCCTAAGATAAATCTAGACAGTCACTAGCTAACCGCGACGAACATTTAAGCGTGAATTCTAATTGTTAGTAGATTACCCGCAAACGTTGTATGCAATCAACAACTATCCTACACGGCTTAATACTTCGATTTAATTTCATCTACCTGTGTTACTTAGTCGAGCAGTGAGAGGCACGACATCGCTACTCTTTAACATACACAGCATGCATAATTACTCGAGTGTCAATCGTCGAAATTAAACATGCGCGTTGGATTAAGCAAAGTAGACAAATGCACATAAACAGAACCCAATATGCATAATTCAAGAGTAGATTATCAGAACCAAAAACATCTAACAAAATCGCCCTAAACTATTCCCCAAACCGTTCACCCTTACCTTAGCCGCTCATGGCGCGGTTTGTCAATTCCGCTCCAACGACGGCCATGGAAGGAATCATCTACGAGTTACAAAGAAGATAGAGCCCACTCGCATGCCAACAATGGCGGAGCTCAACGGAAAGTAGAGAAAAAACGAGGAAGAAGAAGATGAAGAGGAAGAAAAATGGTGAAGAAGATCCTCCAAAAAAATGCAGAAAAATCGTCATTTATCTTCTGCCATCGTCGTAGCGTCGAGACGCTAGGCCAGCGTCTCGACGCTGTGCCCTAAGTTTTCCGCGCGCGCCTTCGATGGCGTCGCGACGCTGCCCCGATAAATTTCCTGCGCGCGCCTCCTCCGGAGCGTCTCGACGCCAAGCAGGGTCTCGACGCCAGGGCAGCGTCGAGCTAGCGTCTCGACGCTATCACTCGACGCTTGCTCTTGGGTTTTTCCAGCGTCGAGCCAGCGTCTCGACGCTGTAGCTCGACGCTGGCTCTCGGGTTTTGGGCTGAAACTTTGCCTCTCCAAGGCGGTTTTGGCCCGTTTCTTCACGGATCAAATTCCCCTCTTCCTGATGCATTCCTGGGGCGCTAAAACTCCACTTTAAGCTCTCGAACGGGCCCAACGGACGCACGAGCTCTTTGCCGCTTTTCTCCTACAAATGAGATATATTAATCAATTAAAAGCGGACTTAAGCTAATATTAGGAAGTATTTAATAGCTCCAAAATGGAGTTATCAAACACCCCCAACTTAAACATTGCTAGTCCTCGAGCAAGCACTACAAAGACATTGACTCTAAGGACGCGCTTACATGCATTCTAACTCAAACCTCCATGCATGTTGAAATTTTAAACACGAGTATAATCATGGAAGCATTTTGTTCATGCATTAACTAGGACATATCAAAAATTAACTCTTGCCCCCTAACGTGTGTGTGTGCTAGCCAACCACTCCTAAACTCACGTAAACCCGGAAAACCACATGCAACACACATCTCGTTTTCCCCCTACTTCTAGCGTTTAAGAACAGTCTAAACTTGACTTACACGAGAGAGAGAAGCAAATTAAGAGACCTAATTATTTTTCTCATTCCTTTTTCTTTTCACGAGTACTTCGTACTCTTTTATTAAGGTTCTTTGAACCAACTTTTTATTTCTTTTTCTTTCCAACTCGAGCTGCCTAACACGTCAAACTTTGGCCAAAGCTTCACGTTTTTAAGGACTGACACTCACTTTTTTTTTGCAACGGTAGTTTAATTAATGCGGGGATTGAACCCATGACCTTTTGGTCATGGGCACAACCTTATGCCAATTGAGCTATGCTCGGTTTGGCAGGACTGACACTCACTTCTTTAGCGCTACAAAGAAGGAGGAGCGTCTCGAGAGGAATTTTCCATCAAACATGCTTTTCTATTTTTTTTAAATTAGGCTAAGCACATGCTTTCTCAATTAACTAACCACTAACTCTCATGCAACAAGCTACCTAAGGGTGCCTTTCGGAGTGACAACGAGAATTAGCGAAACATGCAAATTTCGAGCCTACAGAATCTAGGGAGAGGTTGCTAAGTGCGCGACAAGTGCAAGGGAGCAACAGAAGTTTTTTTAAAATTTTTGACATGAACCTAATAAACACAAAACTCATGCAAAAACTCGATTATGAACATGCTCAAATTTCCAACATGCATTTCCTAGGCTATCATTGTCAGAAAACAGTAAACAGAGTCCCAAGCACTTCAATATCATTGCAACACTTCTCAACAAACTACACATGCGTATCCATCAGACCAACTCCACCCCCAACTTCAAAATATGGCATTGTCCCCAATGCCATCCAGTCAGATAAAACAAAGTAAAAGGGAAGGAGAAGTACACTTCCCTGACTCTTTGTGAAGCTGGCGAGGGCGAGGAAGCGGCACACAAAAGCATCAGAGCCCAAAATTGTCTTCTCTTCCTCGATTCCTAAAAAAAAACAGCAAGCTAATTAAAACTAAGTTGATCTAAAAAACAACTAAACTAAACTAAAGCATAAAAACAGTCCATCGCTCGGGTGCCTCCGAGAAGCGCAGAATTTTTAAAGTCGTTTGCTCGACTGTATTCTCTCCACAGACTCATCCATAGTCTGTAAGTGCGGGGGACGATCCAGACTTGTCCACGTCCACACTTTTCCTGCATTCAAAATTTGAAACCATTTGCACTCTTCGTGCCTCAAGCACGTGAATATCAGAATAGTTAGTGCAAAACTCAGCATTATCATCAAACAAATTCAAATCAGATTTTGTAACTGAGACATGGGAACCATCCCTCAAGCGCGAGGGTAGACTCCCATTCTCATCATGCTCAACAACAGATACATTCCCAGCATTCACAGACGACTTCGATGCATTTATAATAAATTCATTCACCATTCCATCAAATTCTACAGATAAGGCACCCCTATCAACATCTATCTTGACCTTAGCGGTCTTCATAAATGGGCGGCCTAATAAAATAGAAGAGGAAACATGCGAAGAATTTTCATTCATATTTAGCACATAGAAATCGCATGGAAACAGTAAGTCCTTAACTTTGACTAAAATATCCTCAATCTTCCCTAAAGGATGCACATAAGATCGATCGGCTAGTTGGACAACTATATTGGACTCAATTAAAGTACACAATTCAAGTTCTTTAAAAACATCATAAGACATGACATTAATTGAGGCACCGAGATCTAACATGGCATTTTCAATGAATTTAGTACCGATAGTGCATGGGATAGTAAACATACCAGGATCGATGCACTTCGGTGGAAGATTACCTTGGAAGATTGCGAAGACGGTTTCTTTCTTCGTCTCGTCACTTTTTCTTGAAATTCTTTTGCTCGTGCACCACTTCTTGAGGAACTTGGCGTATTTCGGCACTTGGATTACAACCTCAAGAAGCGGGATGTTGACCACCACCTTTTGGAAGGTTCGAAGGACCTCCGCATCCTCAGTTTCCAAAGTAGGCTTCACCAGCCGACTCGGGAATGGTGCTCTGGTAACATCCTCAAGTACACTGACCTTCTCGTCTTTTCTCTCATTCTGAATCTCAGGAGCAGTCGGGGCGGACTTGTTCAGGCTGTCCGTAGCTTCCTTCACAGCTCTAGTGGAAAGTGACTTCCCACTGCGCAGCTGAATGGCACTCACGTTTTCACATGAGTTGACTGAAGTTTGGGAAGGAAGTTTCCCCGAGCTCTTGCTCTCAATCTTACTGATAGACACCGCCATTTGTGTCAGCTGCTTGTTTAGATTCTGCAGCTCGGCCTTGTGAGAATTAAGCTCTTCTCGAGCCTCTTTTTGAAACTGGCTGGTGCTCGTCAAGATGGTCCTTACCATCTCTTCAAGTGAGCTGGAGGAGCTCGAGGCTTGAGCCTGGGTGGAAGAATTAGGCCTGTCCTGAGACTGGCCTTGGAAGCGAGATTGTCCTTCCCTATTCCCATAGCTAAAATTTGGATGGTCGCGCCAACCGGGGTTATACGTGTTGGAATATGGGTCGTACTTCCTTGGGTTGGAAGCGTACCACCCGATCGCGTTGACCTCCTCCCCCTCGCGGTGTCCTCCAACGATTTTTTTCAACATACTGCCTATCTCGGCCACCTGGGCCTTCATCTCAATCAATTCATGGCTCTGAGCCACGCTATGGACTTGTCCTTGCCCCCGAATACCGAATTGCTGCGAGTTCGTTGCCATGTTTGCAATCAACTGCTTGGCCTCAACTGGGGTCTTGTCAATCAATGCCCCTCCACTCGCTGCATCAATCATTTGCCAGTCATGGGGCGTCATCCCCTCATAAAAGTACTGAATCAATAACTGATCGGCAATCTGATGATGTGGGAAGCTGGCGCACAGGCGCCCAAATCGCTCCCAGTATTCGTGCAGGGACTCACCTGAAAGAATTTCGGCATGCATAGCGGAAGCATCGTTGGATCTAAGTACTCTTATTTTGTTAATTTAAAAAGAAAAAGCATGTAATTTGAAAATCAAAGACAATAATTTAGAAGTTACCTTTGAAGTTCAAATTCTTCTTGATTCCAAACTCGATCTTCGAACGTAACGATCACGAACCACCACGAGAATCTTCCCGACTATTCTCCGGCCTTAGAACGGGATTGTGGGATCCTTTGAGTGACTAATTTAAAAGAGAATTGAAGATGGAATTGGAGAGAATGGTAGAGAAATTGTCTTTTTAATTTCTCAAAGTTCATCAAAATTCCAAGAAGAAGTCAATCTCATTAACCCTTTGTATATATAGAAGACTACATGCAAAAACATGCAAAATTGAGTTAACAATAGGATGCCATGTAGAATCCACTCAATTTAGTGGGATTAGTGGCTTGATGTGGGATGAACACTTAGCAAAAAAGTTTGACTCATAAAACCACCAACAAATGGTTTTTCCCACTAACTCAAGAATTGGATTTTTCCACTAACTTAAGAATTGGATTTTTCCACTCACTTTAGTCATCAAAATGACTCTTGACTTTCAAGGTTTAGTGGAGTCAACATTTGACTTTTGACTTTCAAAGTTGTAGTCAATTGTCTTAAATTTGACTTTTGACTAACTTTGATCAAATTAATTCAATTTAAAAATTAATTCAAATAATTAATTTTAAATCAAATTAAATTAATATTAAATAATTAATTAAACAATTTAATTAATTCAAATTTAATATCCAATAAATCCAACACTAATCCCGATTATTCCCGATATACATGATTATGAATCCATATTCATATTTTCGATAATTAAATCTTATTTAAATATCACCATCTCTCTCTATTGTTCAATTCGCAATTGAACGTTATGTCGTTAAATATATCACATATATTTAACGTTAATTCCCTAATTCGAATTCGAACACTTCGAATTCACTCGTCACACTGTTCTAAGGTTTAGTCCGATATGAGCTAGCAGGGGGACCTCATGGACCTACAGATCATGAGCTCCAACGATCCGAGATTAACTGATTAAACTCTTTAACCTAGTTAATCAACATTCGTTAACTATCAGGACATTCCACTATAGCCTAGTAGTTGCATTCTCCTCACTGTAGATATATTTATGTCCACTCGATATAACCATGATTATGTAAGTTGACCCTTCACAGGTTGTTCGTAATTTACGGTCGGGTCAAATATCTGTTTTACCCCCGTAATTACATCTTGCTCCTTAAGTCCCACTGATCCTCTAATGAACAATTGGTTTGTGATCCAATCACTAAACCAATTGGTATGTGATCTAATCACTATACCGAGTCCCTCTCGGGCCAATGAGAAGGTGGGGCCCCTTGTTCAAGACCTGGAGTCAGCACTTAAGGGAACAACCTATCTACTATCCCTAGAGACGGGTAGGAGTGAATTCCATCTTGCACCCTATGTCCCCAGCTATCTATCCGGTCTTACCCCTGAAATGGGAGGCATATTGAGTCGGCGCTGTTGAGCCACTCTCACCCATGCAGATCTAAGGATAATCCCGAATAAACAGGAGTTCATAGTTAGCTCAGGATTAAGGTCAAGTTACCTAGGTCATCGTTTTGAAATAGTCAGTCTTTAAAACAGTAAACAGCGTTATAAAGTAAGAGTGACTTATTTCGCGGTCCGGTCTAATGCAAACTCTTTGCATAGGACGCCCCCATTCACATGTCTCCACATGAACGATTCAGGATCACATCGTTTGTACTAAATACAAAATGGGCCGCATCCAATAGTGTCCCCAAGATAAGGTATCCAGCCTTATCCGTATACTATAGACCGTTTTGGCTATTTACTCGAACTTGATCCACTTTTATGTCTCCACATAAAGTTCAAGTATTCATGTTATAGCCATGGATCTTAGTTTATTGGATTTAGGGTTTTCTAAAATGAAATAAGCAATTCACATATTCAATAATAACTTTATTGAATAAACCTCAATAACACTTTATTGGTAATCAAATATGTTTATCGTTTACAAACCACGAGTTTTAGGACATAAAACCCAACAAACTCCCACTTGGACTAAAACTCCAGTGGTAATAAATATATATCCATATATATACATAATGTTGAGTTTTTCAAAATGAGAAATAAATACAATAAACTAGGGCATCACATACCCATAGTTTTCTCCCACTTGCCCTAGATTATACATCCTGTAGTCCTAGTCTCACTAGGTGACCCTCAAACACTTTAGCCGTGAGAGCCTTTGTAAATGGATCAGCAATGTTGTCCTCAGAGGCTATTTGTTTCACAATAACGTCTCCTCGTTGGACGATCTCTCGAATGAGATGATATTTTCGCTCAATATGTTTCCCGCGTTTATGGCTCCTTGGCTCTTTTGAATTTGCAACTGCTCCACTGTTATCACAAAAGAGAGTGATAGGCAGATGCATATTTGGAACAACTTCCAAATCGTTCAAAAACTTTCTAAGCCACACAGCTTCTTTTGCTGCTTCACAGGCAGCTACGTATTCTGCTTCCATAGTGGAGTCAGCAACACAACTTTGCTTGATACTCCGCCATACTACAGCTCCTCCATTCAGAGTGAACACTGATCCCGATGTTGATTTTCTCGAATCTTTATCCGACTGGAAATCAGAATCAGTGTATCCTGTAAGAATCAGATCCTTACCTTTATACACGAGCATGTAATCCCTCGTTCTTCTAAGATACTTGAGGATATTCTTAACGGTTGTCCAATGTATAAGTCCAGGATTGGACTGAAACCTGCTGACAACACCTACTGCATAGCATATGTCGGGTCGTGTACACAACATAGCATACATCAGACTTCCAACTGCCGATGCATAGGGAATGCGTCTCATATCCTCAACTTCTTGAGGTGTCTTAGGACATTGTTCCTTCGACAAGTGAATTCCATGCCTGAAGGGTAGCAAACCCCTCTTGGAATTCTGCATTTTATATCTTGACAACATCTTGTCAATATAGGATGCTTGAGACATGGCTAATGTTCTATTCTTGCGGTTCCGAACTATTTGGATCCCAAGAATATATTGAGCTTCTCCCAAATCTTTCATTTGGAATTGAGTTGCTAGCCATTTCTTGACGTCAGTCAGGCATCTTACATCATTCCCAATGAGTAAGATATCATCGACATATAATACGAGGAATGCTACATATGTTTTGACAATCTTCTTGTAAACACAAGGTTCGTCAATGTTTTGTTCAAAACCATAAGATTTGATCGCAGTATCAAACCTTATATTCCAGCATCTAGATGCTTGTTTCAACCCATAAATGGATCGTTTAAGCTTACAAACTTTTTGTTCTTGATGTTGTATTATAAACCCCTCTGGTTGAGACATATAGATACTCTCTTCAAGATTGCCATTCAGAAAGGCTGTCTTGACATCCATTTGCCAAATCTCATAGTCATAATATGTGTCAATGGACAAGAGTATTCTAATTGATTTTAACATGACAACAGGAGAGAAGGTTTCATCATAGTCTACCCCCTCTTTCTGGGTATAACCCTTTGTCACTAATCGAGCTTTAAAGGTCTGTACCTTACCAGCTTGGTCTCGTTTCCTTTTGTAGATCCATTTACAACCAATAGGTTTTACCCCATCTGGTTGATCTACAAGTTCCCAGACGGAATTGAAGTACATCGACTCCATTTCGAGGTCCATGGCTTTGATCCATTGATCTTTGTCAACATCATTCATTGCCTGTTTATAGGTCAATGGATCCTCTATTCCATCATCTGGTATGATGATTTGAGTTTCTACTAAACCCATGTAACGGTCAGGTTGTTGCACAACTCTCCCACTACGTCGAGGCACTCTCAACTCTTGAGATGGATGTGAGTAATCAGAAGTATTAGCTCCATCAACAACTCTTGTTGAGGGTCCAATCTCATCAACAACTCTTGTTGATCTATCTGTAGCTTCTTTAGAAATTTCACGCAATACTAGTTTACTGCGAGGTTGATGATCTCTCATGTGATCTTCTTCGAAAAAAGTAGCATTTGTCGATACAAATACTTTATTTTCTTCTGGATCAAAGAAGTATCCAGCTTTCGATTCTTTTGGGTAGCCTATGAATAAACATACTTTTGAACGACGTTCCAATTTTTTAGGGTTTTGCACCAACACATGTGTCGGGCATCCCCAGATCCTGAAGTGACGTAAACTAGTTTTACGCCCTCTCCATAACTCATAAGGTGTTCCAGTAACACTTTTAGAGGGAACATTGTTCAAAATGTAGGTAGCAGTCTCTACTGCATATCCCCAAAACGAATCAGGCAAATGAGCATAGCTCATCATCGATCGAACCATGTCTAACAAGGTTCTGTTTCTTCTCTCCGATACACCGTTTTGCTGTGGCGTACTAGGTGCAGAGAGTTGTGACTGGATTCCATGTTCTATCAAATAGTCCTGGAATCTTAGGTCCATGTACTCTCCACCTCGATCTGATCGAAGTGTCTTAATTGTTTTACCTAATAAGTTTTCAACTTCTGCCTTATACTCCTTGAACTTTTCAAGAGCTTCGGACTTATGATGTATTAGGTAAACATAACCGTACCTTGAATAGTCATCTATGAAACTGATGAAATATTCATATCCTCCTCGTGCTTTGACATTCATTGGTCCACAAAGGTCCGAATGCACGAGTTCTAAGGATTCTTTGGCTCTAAGACCTTTTCCAGTAAAAGATCTTTTCGTCATTTTCCCCTCAAGACAAGACTCACATGCTGGTAAAGAGTTGTCTTCTAACTGGCTTAGATGACCATTCTTAACCAATCTCTCAATCCTATTGAGATTAATGTGGCCAAGTCTTAAGTGCCAAAGATATGTACTTGAAGAAACTTTTTGCCTTTTGTTTCGCGTCTCAGCCGTTTTAAACATCTCGATATTTAAAATAGCTTTCGCTCTGGTCGGTTTTAACTTATATAAGTTGTTTTCTAGTTTTGCAGAACAAATAGGAATACCTCTTTTGGTAATGAACACTTCATTAATTTTAAAAGATACTTTATACAATTGTTCTAACAAACAAGAGATAGATACAAGATTCCTTTTCATTCCAGGAACAAGATACACATTATCTAATATAATGAATCTATCTCCAAAAAACAACTTTAAATCTCCCACTGATTTTGCTGAGACAACCTCTCCTGTTCCAACCCTGAGAGTTATCTCGCCTTCCGCAAGCGTTCTCCAGGAACTAGTTTCCTGAAAAGAAGAGCAAATATGATTAGTGGCCCCTGAATCCAGTATCCAGGAAGAGTCATCAGTCTCCACTAAACATGTTTCAACAACTAGTAAATCATATTTACCTTGTTTTGCCTTTTCAGCTTTCTTCTCAGCAAGGTACTTTGGGCAGTTTCTTTTCCAATGCCCATTCTCGTTGCAGTGGAAACATTTTCCTTTATCTGCAACTTGAGCCTTGCTTTTGCGGTCATTAGGAGTTTTACTTTTCCCCTTCCCTTTCTTTTTCATCGAAATACTCTTATTTTTAGAAGAAGAAGGGCCAGACTTCGTTCCAGAGGACGATCCTCTATAGAACTTTTTAGTGGTAGCAACATTTGCCTCCACTTCATGTCCCTTAGTTTTCAGGAGGGACTGATAAGTCTGAAGCTCATTCAGAAGAGTAGTCAAGTTATATTCAATTTTGTTCATCATCGCATTTGTGCGGAACTGTAGGAAGCTCTTCGGAAGAGACTCCAGAATAAAACTGACCTGACTCTTCTCATCTATGACAGCTCCATTTACTTCTGCCACATTGAAATGGACCATCATGTCCAGGACATGTTCTCTAACAGAGGTCCCTTCTCTCATGCGACAGTTATAAACGTACTTGATGGCATCATGCCTAAGGGAGAAGGACGGTTGTCCAAACATCCCCTTCAGATATTCCATAATCTCTTTGGCAGCACTCATACCATCGTGTTTCTTAGCCAATACATCAGATATGCTGGCCAGAATGTAGACGCGGGCTTTATCATTTGCCCTTGTCCATCTGTCATATGCATCCCGAACATTTCGGTTTGCATTTGTGCCGGGGTTTTGAGGACACTCCTCAGTTAAAACGAACCTTAGATCATCAATTACCAGTATTGTGTTTAAATTTGATTTCCACGTTGCGTAATTATCCCCGTTAAGTTTCTCAGAAGCTAGTAACTGTACTATTGAGTTGGACATGCTGAAAAATATAAACATATCGTATTTAGTGAAATTGCTATTACCCTTTTATATTATCCAATCAAGTTTTAGCAAAAGTAATAATGTACCCATCATTTATTCTTTATTGCAACGATACTACAAAGGTTTAGAGCAACATCCACCTAGGGGCAGTCTATCACTCCTCCTTTGAATTGAGACAATCTCAGCTAATCACTATTACCAGAATAACTCATATTCCAATAGATCTTTTAGCTATCGTTTACTTTGGTCAAGAAGTTACTAACACTTAGTAATTCTTGTAAGTGTGACCCTCCATTTTCAGACCTCAGAGATCGGAATCAACAAGCTCCCGAAGTTGGAAAGACAATGCTGAAAACGGACCTATGAGACCCTATCCATTTCTAGAGTTCGCGGTGTTCCGAATCCCATGATACAGCCCTCCTAAGGGGTGGTCGCTCCCAGGGCAGACTCGCAGGCGCATCATGGGAATCTCACGGTGCAACCTAATGGAGGAGACCGTAGGATGTGTTGACACACAACCTTCGCCCACTTACTATGAACGACTTCCCCTATTCACCTTGTTATTGACTCATGCAAATACTTTCCTACTAGAGGTCGCTCCCAGGGCGACTCGAAGCCGAGCATGAATCTCACGGTGTGAACTCTTAGGGACGTAGGAGCTGAAAACATTTTTCCTCCCACTGAAGTGTTCTAGACGGTTGGGTATGATTTTACTTAGGCATATATTTTGGCTAACTAAAACATATCCTAAGTCTAGGTAATCTTTCCGAGTATAACGTTTATACTGGATTTTAACCTATGATGTCTAGGTGATAAAATTTTTTAAAACCTCACATCACTCACGCATGCTCATAAAACCGGGTTAGCTAAACTCAAACGCCAGTTCGATGCCCAGGTAGGAGGTGTTCCGTAAACCGTCAACTTAAATACCCCCAAGCTGAGACAGCATCTTACCGGGTGAGTTTTTCTTGTAACCGAAGTTTTACAAGATATCGACCTATTTTAACTATTAAAATAGGAGATTGCTTGGTAGTTAACCCTAAATGAGCATGCATTTATCTTTGTTATAAGTTTTAATGTCTAATTCATTTTATAACACTTATAAAAAAAACTTATAACATACATCTAACATGCTTTTATATAACAATTATATAAAATCATTCCATGCAAAAATATAACAACTTATATGAAATCTCATGGAATCCTAAACATGCATACTTATATTATAACACTTATAACATACTTTCAATGCATGTTTCATGCTTATCCTATGGTGGGATTTTAAATCTACATGGCATACAATATGCACACAAGATTATGTTTATTTAAACTATACATTCACAATGCATAAATAAATAAATCACACTAAAAATGGATTGGTTTTGGCATCCTAAACAAGCATTTACCTAAATTATTACAATAATAAAATAGGAAAAAGTCTTGAACCGCCCCCGAACACTTCGAATCGGCTCGAACCGCTTGTAAGTTGTGGAATTGCACGAACCGCCGCCGAACCGAACCGAACCGCCACTTGACGCCTCTTCCAATTTTGATAAATTACATCCTAAAATGGACTCTAATGACTCTACAAAAATTACATACTCTTTGTAACACATTAAAGCCCATTACAAGGCAATTACAATAATTATTACAAATTGGAAAAGAAATGGATGCCAAAGACCAAAAATTTCCATTTTAGCACACATACATTCATCACATGAATTACTACCCACCAACTCTAAATTAACCAAAAAAGAGTACTTAAAGCATGCTCTGATACCATTTGAAAGAATTTCGGCATGCATAGCGGAAGCATCGTTGGATCTAAGTACTCTTATTTTGTTAATTTAAAAAGAAAAAGCATGTAATTTGAAAATCAAAGACAATAATTTAGAAGTTACCTTTGAAGTTCAAATTCTTCTTGATTCCAAACTCGATCTTCGAACGTAACGATCACGAACCACCACGAGAATCTTCCCGACTATTCTCCGGCCTTAGAACGGGATTGTGGGATCCTTTGAGTGACTAATTTAAAAGAGAATTGAAGATGGAATTGGAGAGAATGGTAGAGAAATTGTCTTTTTAATTTCTCAAAGTTCATCAAAATTCCAAGAAGAAGTCAATCTCATTAACCCTTTGTATATATAGAAGACTACATGCAAAAACATGCAAAATTGAGTTAACAATAGGATGCCATGTAGAATCCACTCAATTTAGTGGGATTAGTGGCTTGATGTGGGATGAACACTTAGCAAAAAAGTTTGACTCATAAAACCACCAACAAATGGTTTTTCCCACTAACTCAAGAATTGGATTTTTCCACTAACTTAAGAATTGGATTTTTCCACTCACTTTAGTCATCAAAATGACTCTTGACTTTCAAGGTTTAGTGGAGTCAACATTTGACTTTTGACTTTCAAAGTTGTAGTCAATTGTCTTAAATTTGACTTTTGACTAACTTTGATCAAATTAATTCAATTTAAAAATTAATTCAAATAATTAATTTTAAATCAAATTAAATTAATATTAAATAATTAATTAAACAATTTAATTAATTCAAATTTAATATCCAATAAATCCAACACTAATCCCGATCATTCCCGATATACATGATTATGAATCCATATTCATATTTTCGATAATTAAATCTTATTTAAATATCACCATCTCTCTCTATTGTTCAATTCGCAATTGAACGTTATGTCGTTAAATATATCACATATATTTAACGTTAATTCCCTAATTCGAATTCGAACACTTCGAATTCACTCGTCACACTGTTCTAAGGTTTAGTCCGATATGAGCTAGCAGGGGGACCTCATGGACCTACAGATCATGAGCTCCAACGATCCGAGATTAACTGATTAAACTCTTTAACCTAGTTAATCAACATTCGTTAACTATCAGGACATTCCACTATAGCCTAGTAGTTGCATTCTCCTCACTGTAGATATATTTATGTCCACTCAATATAACCATGATTATGTAAGTTGACCCTTCACAGGTTGTTCGTAATTTACGGTCGGGTCAAATATCTGTTTTACCCCCGTAATTACATCTTGCTCCTTAAGTCCCACTGATCCTCTAATGAACAATTGGTTTGTGATCCAATCACTAAACCAATTGGTATGTGATCTAATCACTATACCGAGTCCCTCTCGGGCCAATGAGAAGGTGGGGCCCCTTGTTCAAGACCTGGAGTCAGCACTTAAGGGAACAACCTATCTACTATCCCTAGAGACGGGTAGGAGTGAATTCCATCTTGCACCCTATGTCCCCAGCTATCTATCCGGTCTTACCCCTGAAATGGGAGGCATATTGAGTCGGCGCTGTTGAGCCACTCTCACCCATGCAGATCTAAGGATAATCCCGAATAAACAGGAGTTCATAGTTAGCTCAGGATTAAGGTCAAGTTACCTAGGTCATCGTTTTGAAATAGTCAGTCTTTAAAACAGTAAACAGCGTTATAAAGTAAGAGTGACTTATTTCGCGGTCCGGTCTAATGCAAACTCTTTGCATAGGACGCCCCCATTCACATGTCTCCACATGAACGATTCAGGATCACATCGTTTGTACTAAATACAAAATGGGCCGCATCCAATAGTGTCCCCAAGATAAGGTATCCAGCCTTATCCGTATACTATAGACCGTTTTGGCTATTTACTCGAACTTGATCCACTTTTATGTCTCCACATAAAGTTCAAGTATTCATGTTATAGCCATGGATCTTAGTTTATTGGATTTAGGGTTTTCTAAAATGAAATAAGCAATTCACATATTCAATAATAACTTTATTGAATAAACCTCAATAACACTTTATTGGTAATCAAATATGTTTATCGTTTACAAACCACGAGTTTTAGGACATAAAACCCAACATCACCTACATCCTGGGTGATCCCATAAATCCTTTTCCGCAGTGTGGTGGCCAAGGATGCGGGAAAGTATTTTTCCAAAAATACCCGCTTCATATCCTGCCACGTGGTGATCGATCCGGAGGGCAGGTAATATAGCCAATCCTTGGCCTTGTCCTTGAGCGTGAAGGGGAATGCCCTCATGTTCAACTGCTCCTCCGTGACTCCCGCGGGCTTCATCCCCTCGCAGACGCAATGGAATTCCATCAGGTGCTTGTTCGCGTCCTCACCTGCGTTGCCATGGAAAGAAGGTAACTGGTGAATTAAACCGGATTTTAATTCGAAGTTACCTGCTACCACGGGGTAGTTTATGCACAAAGGCTGCAGGTTCAGATCTGGCGCTGCCAGTTGCTTTAGCGTCCGTGGCGCATCACCTTGCGCCATCTCGTCAACCAAGAAGGGATTGCCTTCTTCTTCTTCAAACGGTCTCTGCCCCTCACGGGCCTCTCTCCGTAACCGCCGCTCCTCTCTGTCGATTTCTGGGATAAACTGCAATCCACTAACCTCAGAGGAACGGGTCATACACAAACAAAAACTCAAACATACAAGGTACAAACAGAAAAAAAATTTCAGCAAACCATCAATCAATTAAATTCAAACTTCAATCATAATTCTAATCAAATTGCCTATCCCCGGCAACGGCGCCAATTTTGGTGGACGATATTTTGAACTATCGCTTAAACTCAAGCTGTCGAGGCTTGCCAAAATGTAATTTATAAGCCTATGACCAAGGCTTTGCAGCCAGTGGTAACAGGGTCGATCCAAGGAGTAAGAACGATCAAAAACACAATTAAAATTGGGATTTAATTAATTGGTTGGTTTGGTAACGGGGGGGGGGGGGGGAATTTTCAGCATACAAGGTAAATAATAGAACGCTAACGAAAGAAAGAATAACAAGTAGAAAACGTGTGCACGGTTTGGGAGTTTCGGGATCAATTGTTAGACAATTTAGGTTCATCATTTAATGCAAAGTTCATGGCATTCAGTTTATTATGCACGCGGACGACTACCAGAGAAGCCCCAAAGTAGCCGACTCCATGGATTTTAATTAGACCACACAGTTCCAATTATACGTTATCTTAACTTCCATTAAGGTGATCAGCCCTAAGATAAATCTAGACAGTCACTAGCTAACCGCGACGAACATATAAGCGTGAATTCTAATTGCTAGTAGATTGCCCGCAAACGCTGTATGCAATCAACAACTATCCTACACGGCTTAATACTTCGATTTAATTTCATCTACCTGTGTTACTTAGTCGAGCAGTGAGAGGAACGGCATCGCTACTCTTTAACATACACAGCATGCATAATTACTCGAGTGTCAATCGTCGAAATTAAACATGCGCGTTGGATTAAGCAAAGTAGACAAATGCACATAAACAGAACCCAATATGCATAATTCAAGAGTAGATTATCAAAACCAAAAATATCTAACAAAATCGCCCTAAACTATTCCCCAAACCGTTCACCCTTACCTTAGCCGCTCATGGCGCGGTTTTTCAATTCCGCTCCAACGACGGCCATGGAAGGAATAATCTACGAGTTACAAAGAAGATAGAGCTGACTCGCATGCCAACAATGGCGGAGCTCAACGGAAAGTAGAGAAAAAACGAGGAAGAAGAACATGAAGAGGAAGAAAAATGGTGAAGAAGATCCTCCAAAAAAATGCAGAAAAATCGCCATTTATCTTCTGCCATCGTCGTAGCGTCGAGACGCTAGGCCAGCGTCTCGACGCTGTGCCCTAAGTTTTCCGCGCGCGCTCTCGATGGCGTCGCGACGCTGCCCCGATAAATTTCCTGCGCGCGCCTCCTCCGGAGCGTCTCGACGCCAAGTAGGGTCTCGACGCCAGGGCAGCGTCGAGCTAGCGTCTCGACGCTATAACTCGACGCTTGCTCTCGAGTTTTTCCAGCGTCGAGCCAGCGTCTCGACGCTGTAGCTCGACGCTGGCTCTCGGGTTTGGGGCTGAAACTTTGCCTCTCCAAGGCGGTTTTGGCCCGTTTCTTCACGGATCAAGTTCCCCTCTTCCCGATGCATTCCCGGGGCGCTAAAACTCCACTTTAAGCTCTCGAACGGGCCCAACGTACGCACGAGCTCTTTTTCGCTTTTCTCCTACAAATGAGATATATTAATCAATTAAAAGCGGACTTAAGCTAATATTAGGAAGTATTTAATAGCTCCAAAATGGAGTTATCAGTATCTGCAGTGGAAGCTAACATGTTTGCATTTGTTAAGGCCATTTTGAAAAATTTTCTAGTTATTTCCATGTTTAAGTTTCGCATGTTAGCACTCTATCTTGGATCTGTGGGTTTAGGGTAGTTCTGCTTGGTTTGAAATTCGTTGTCACCCCGAAAGGCACCTTTAGGATGGGTTTGATTCGTTTGTGCTCGTAATTTAAGCGCTCAAAAATTTTAACATGGTATATAGGCTAAAAAGAAAAGAATGCAAAAATTTCTTAAAAAAAAAAAGAGAAAAGAAAAGATTGAAATCTCCTGAGGTGTTCCTCCTTCTTGAGTTGCCTTAGTAGCCAGGGGCGGACGTGTAACTCACGGTCATCACTGCATGAAAAGGGAGCACATAGAAGTGAACGCTAGTCCTTAAAAATGTGAATTTTGCCCGTAGTCAGATGCATTGTGCAATAAAATTGCAGGCAAGCTGAAACGAAAGTAAAATTGACATGTTAGGCGCTCATGGAGATAAAAAAAAAAAGAGAGAGAAGAATAGAAGCCTTGCGATATATTACTTGCCTCGATGATGAAAAACCCTTAGACTGTTCTGTTAAGCCATAAGTAGGGGGAAGGCGAAGTTTTAGGCAGGGTAGAGCTGTTCTATGCCCGTAAAATCTAAAATAGAGGAGTTAAGTGCGAAACACTCGTGGGGAATAGCATTTTAAATTTCTTGAAATGTTCCTAACCAATGCATGCATGCAAATATTTCGTTCAAATATAAATTCCTTGTCTCCTTTAGTACTGAGAATCGAGTCTTTAGCATGCGCGTCGTTTTATCATGATTAGTAAGAATTCCACCTTGCTCGAGGACTAGCAAGATTTAAGTTGGGGGTGTTTGATAGCTCCATTTTGGAGCTATATTTATGTCCCTAATTTATGATTATTACATGCTTAATTTTGCTTATTTGTGTTAATTACAGGTGTTCTCGGTAATTCGTCCTCGGGCGCGTTTGACGTCGTTCGAGGCTTAATATCGCATTTTAAGGACCTAAGAACGCCTCCGGGGAAGGACCATGCAAATATTTGAAGATTTGGCGTTTTGGGAATCTCCAAGGGAAAATACCATGCAAAAACCCGAGAGCAAGCGTTGAGCAGACAGCGTCGAGACGCTGGCTCGACGCTCCGAAGCCTGAAGCGTCAATTGGAAAATCCACCCGAGAGCAAGCGTCGAGTGGTCAGTGTCCCGACGCTCGCTCGACGCCGCCCGAGCGTCTCGACGCTGCCTCGACTCTGCGTGCTGGAAATTTAGGGCGCAGTGTCGAGACGCTGCCCTAGCGTCTCGACGCTCCGACGGGATATATAAGCATTTTGTCCGATTTTTAGCGCGTCTTATCATCTTCTACCTCGGGCTCCGCACCAGATTAGACGTTTTTGAAGCCATTTCCACCATGGGAGAAGCTATGGAGCTTGGGTGGAAGCTATTCCAAGCTACATCCGTAATGAGTGAGTAGTTTAATGCGTTTTTGGCTCGGGATTGTAAGGGATTAACGTAATTAGTATTTTTGGTGAGGTTGTTGTATTAAATTCTGATTTGGCTAGCACATTTGATTGGATTAGTTTCTTTTTCCTTGCATATTCCATGAACGTGTTTGATTGATAGGATTAGACAACTTTGATTTCAAGCATGTTTCATTAGTTAAAGATTTTGATGTCGTGCCTCTCTTAATCGCCAAGTAACACGGATTAGCGACGCCATAGAGCGCATAGGCTTCCTTGCGTTCTTGGTGTTCGTTCTTCTCGAAGTGGAAACTAAAATCGACGCACTAATTTGGCTTCCACGTTAGATAGTCGTCGTAGTTAGCCCGTTCCTATCGATTGGTCTTGGGAGAGCGTTGGCCGCCAATGTCCAATCGATATGCCTTGATTAGCATAATTTGTTGTGTCGAATTATTATCCATGGGGCGTGTCTGAATTTATTTATTGATTGAGTCGAACTGCGCATTCATCCAAATGTTTAGCCAAAATTATCGTTAACCTATGATCCAATAACTCACTAATTCGTAATCCCGAGCATCCCGAGTCGAACGCTCCATTAGATAAGTTTTTATTTCCTCTTAGCGTTATTTCCCGTTAGCACATTTTAACTCAAAATTCCCCCAATTGGTTTATTCTTTCTTGTTTGCAAATTGAATTAGAATTAAGTTGGATTAGCATAAATCCCTGTGGATCGACCCCGTTACCACTAGGCTGCTAATAGCTCAGTGAATTCGGGTAATTACAAATTTATTTTGGCGGGTCTCGACAGCCCGATATTTGGCGATTGTTCAATAAAATCGCTACCAATCCCCAGTAGGCTTGCGAAGCCTTTGATAGCTCCATTTTGGAGCTATATTTATGTCCCTAATGTATGATTATTACATGTTTAATCTTGCTTATCTGTGTTAATTACAGGTGTTCTCGGTAATTCGTCCTCGGGCGCGTTTGACGTCAATCGAGGCTTAATATCGCATTTTAAGGACCTAATAACGCCTCCGGGGAAGGACCATTGTTGCGTGCTCAATGTTTAAAATAAAGATGCAAGGATAGAGCACTCAGAATATGCAAGCATACATGATCTTGTAGCAAGTAATAAGTATTTTTTCATTCGATTTCCCACAGAGATTTATTCTTAGTTACTAGCGAAGTGAGTTGTTAAGTGAGAATGGGTGGATTAAATGGGGTAGATTTGGTTTTTAAAGTGCCTAACTATTAAGGAATGTGTGAGTTATGAAAGCATAAAAGTGCAAGTAAATAATTAAACTCGAATGTAGAGAGAAGAGAACAACAAACTAAGAAAGAAATGACTAAGGCAAAATTTGAACTAAGAGAATTGCGGAAACAACAATTTTCTAGCAATGTTACTAACAGCGAATTAAGTGTAAAGTGTGGAATCAAGGGCTACTAACGACTCCTCTATAGGTTTTTTCATACGATTCTCAAGAAGTAGATCAACTCATCATGCATCAAACTAACTCATTCTCATGTATCTTTCGATTTCATGCATTAGATCCTTTAGTTTACTCATGTCCAAGTAAGGCCTTAAGCATCTATTTATAAAAGCAAGTTATTGATTTGTACTAGGAAAACGCCTATTGCTAGGTCGTTTTCTGGCTACCATGGAAGGCTAGCATGAATGTACGACTCTGAACTCTTACTCCTTCCAGAGGTTAGGAGTTCTTTGGACAAAATGGATGGCCAATCGAAATTGCCCGTGGGATGAAGCTTACATACATTCAATACATTTGGAGCTAACCTACACGCTTGATTCACGTATTTCTACCTATAGTCTTGTCATTAGCATGCCCTTATGTGATTTAGTTACTCATGGATGAAGATGAAACGGGAAGAATAGACGAAGACGACATGCTTATCAGAATATAAAGGGTAAAATAGAAAAAGAAAACAGTAAGCAGAAGAGAGGGAGAGCTTGCGAAGTGATGAAATAATGCTTCGATTAACTAAAGTTTGAACTAAACAAATGACAACCTTAAACACTCAAGCTAAACAGAAAGAGACGAAATGAAGTAGAGTAGCAAATAGAAGGGAAATAACAACACCAGCAATGAAAAACAGAAAGAGAAAGCAATAAAGCGAGTAGATCCGTGCGTAGAGTCCCTCGTCGTGAACGCCTCGGCTGAAGGGAGAAGGGGAGCCTTGCTTGGATGAATCTAATCAGAAGAGAAGACAAATCTTCTCTTCTTCCTATCAGATTGTCGACTCCAACAGCTGATCCCTTCAAAACAACAGACGGAAGAGAGAAAAAGAGTAGAAAAGACTGCGTTGAACTGGAGAGTCTACGCCTTTCGAGTGTGTTTCAACCTTCCATCTTGACCTCCTTTTATAGTGTTCTTTAGGTACGATTGGGTCAAGGAGAACCATCCATTCTGAACGTCTTTCTTCTACGTGGCAGCAGGAGAAAGAATGGGCCCCTGAAAGATCGGAACAAAAGAGAAATTGGTTAGACAACTTACGAATTTCACTTAAAACATTGCTGAAACCGCAACGTTTCCGCAATACTTCAGAATGTGCAATTTTCACTCATTAGCTTTGTTTTTGGTTCTTTTCCTTTCCTTTTACACATAAGTCATAATTTAGCTTCATTCTACTAATTCTCATATATAAGCACAAAGTTAAGCTAAATTCTACCAAAAACGCCTAAGGATGTACAACTTCCTATAGCAAATAAGTCCTAAAATAGTCACTTTTGGAGACGTAACACACCCCCAAACTTAAGGTTTTGCTCGTCCTCGAGCAATATAAGGACTTACTTAGGCTGTTGTTTAACCTCTCTAACCACTTGCTGACTCCCTTAAATTCACTGTCTATGGCCAAGCTGTCATGTGACACGCTTCTAAGTTTAAAACCAACTCTCTATTTTGGTTCTTCTGATTTCTCTTGCCTTATAATCCTACTGTTTTATTAACTCCCTACAACTGACCCATCTGCTTCTGTCATTAAGTTCATTGTGCAACTATCCCTAAGTTTTCAAATTCTACCTAGCTTTACCCTAGACTCAGTACATGTTTCTAATGCTTTTCTTTGAACTACCTAGGATTCCTTAGGGCTTGTTTGGTAACGTTCCCGTTTCCTGTTTCTTGTTCCTGTTTCTCATTTTTTAAGAAACGGACTTGTTTGATAACTATTCCCGTTTCTTGTTTCTAAATTTTGAGAAACGTTTCTAAAAAAAAGGCAAAATTTGAGAAACTTCAAAAAGGTGTTTCTCCCAGTTCCGTTTCTCTTTATATTAATCTGTTCCCAAAATGATGATAAATTAGTGTTGGTTAATTGGCAATAGAAGCACCCAAATAAACTCCTCACCTATGAGGTTCTGGCTTCAAATCCTCATTATAACACTTTTTTTTTCTTTTTTTTTTTCTTTCTTAATTATGCAATGTTTTTTTTTTATATATTATTTTAATTTTAAATTTTGCTATTTTTTTTAAGGATACATTACTAATTACTTTTATTTTATTTAAATACATAAAAATATTTATTATATTTATTTATTATATTTGTTATATTTTTTTTTTAAATACATTAAAATATTTATTTATTAATTGTAAAAAAAAAATTTATTATTATTTTTTATGTTTTTTTAATAAGTATTCATTCACATCAATATTTTCATATTTTCATCGAGGACGACACTTTAAACTTTGCAAATTAACATTTCAATATTTTTAAATCAGTTTAAATTTCCCACTATTAAATATTAGATTCACAAATAGTGATATTTTAGTTATATAAGATAAATTTATCTATAATATAATTGAAATGTCGATTCACCTCTCATGTCGATATTGAGCTCATTAACACGTAGAAATGTGTACACGTCAACGAAAATTTAAAACATGACCCATAACAAACAATGACGAATGACAATGACTTCGAGATTTTAGAGAGCATCATCCTCGAGGTAGAGAAAAATGTTTAACTATCGAAATTTTTTCACTCCAAAATGTTATTGAACGTTGTTTTGGCGTGTTGGAGACTCGCTTCCCTATTCTTAAATAAACGTCTCCTTATCAACACACAAAAACATATACCAAATCAAATCAAATTGCAATTTATTTTTTATTTATTTTATTATTTTTTTTTTTAATGCATGTTATATCTTTTTTATATTATGTATACTAAATTTTATTTAAACTATAAAAAATAAAACATAAAACATAAAGAAAAAAAAGAAAAAAGAAACAATTAACAAAAAAAAATTATCAAACATGACGATATTTCTATTTTTTTTTCAAGAAACAAGAAACAAGAAACGTTATCAAACAAGTATGTGTTTCTGTTTCCTTTTTTTCAAGAAACAAGAAACAGGAGTAGTTATCAAACATGTTTCTGTTTCTGGTTCTAAAAAAACAGGGAACAAGAAACAGGGAACGAGAAACGGGAAACAGGGAACAAGAAACAGGAACGTTACCAAACGGGCCCTTAGAGTCATGCCAGTCTTAGTATAAACCAGTGTCAGTAGTACATTCATAGAACAACCTAAACCCTGGCATCACTACATTGGATATACATTCATCTCCTTTTAACAAACCTATAAGCTACAACCCTGTGCTTAGCTAATTGAGGATCAGAGTTCTTTTATTGAGGACACCTAAGCACAGAGCTAAAACTCATAGGCATACATTCTTCTTCCTTAGTTTTTCCTTTTTCCCTTCCTTTCTTTGGTGGAGCCTCTCCTTTGGTTGCCTTTTGATGCAATGTCACTTGTGGGTTACACACATGGCACTGATTACTCAGCAACTTCAAAAGAGACACCACTCTTTATTCTATTTTCATTTTTTTTTTTTTCAGTTCATCACTTTTTTTAAAGGAGAAGAAGAATGCTTATGTTTAGAAGGGAGAGAGGAATGTTCCTAGGCCTAGGGCTGCCTCCCCCAAACTTAAACTTCTCATTCTCCCCAATGAGAATCTGAGGTGGCACACCCCCAAACTTATCCTAGAAGCATCTACTCTAGGGCAAAACAAAGAGAATCTAAAAGTCCAAGGCATAGAATAAACTTTCCTAAAGCAAACACTACAGCAGCAGAATTTTGCAAAAACAAAAATGTGAAGGACTCAAAGAGATGCATGCTGACCATTTTAAGAGAGCTAATTTAAACTATCAAAGGTGTCCTAAGACACTCATCCAGCATGCTCACAGATAGGTCATATATGGCAGTTAAGCAACCAGCAAGAGAGCAAAAATTAAACAGAACCAGCCTAGCTATCAGTTAGTCAACAGCATGCGATAACTAACAAAAATTGCGGGAACCGCAATAATTCCGCAATGAACATACAGGGCATATTTATCAGTGATCAAGACCCCTTGTTTCATGCTATTTCCAGTCATCTACAACTAAACAAAAAGGAAACTAAAACATGCTAGCTACTCAGACACCATCTACCTATACTAAACTATCCTAAACAATCAAAAGAAATTTAAAACAGAACAAGCATTTGATTCAAAAATAACAGTCACAAGTTAACGAAAAGCAGGTTTTTTTTTCAAGAGGGAACAAAAGTACTCCCTCGAGTGCCCTTCAGACTAGCACTCAAACATCCTCATCATCATCCTTCCTTGCTCTTGGAGGTGTCCATGGCTTCAGCAGATTAGTGGGGAAGGCAGGGAAGATGCATCCCAATTGATCAGCCACGTCTTTGTCCCTTGCTTGAGCGTACTCAGCCCACTGCGCCATCTTGCGCTGAAAATCCATCAAGCAAGCCATGGAGAGAGATTGAGCCGCAGCCAGGCCGTCTAGCTCAAATTCCATGTTTCCCCTTCTTCGCATCCTCAGGCCTGTGGGCAGCTCCAGATGGCCCGTGTAGGCCAGCTGCCTCTCCGTTCTCTCGATTGGCACACCTGCACGTAAACAGAGTTTAGTGATGGTGTTTGGGAAGAAAACAGGGCCCTTACCTTTCTTCGCACAGTCGGCTATGGAGGCTGCAATGACCTCTCCAACATTTATGGTGAGGCTCCTCATAATGGCATAAACCAGCAAAGATCTCCCCTGGTTTATGGTAGTCTCGTGGGTCACAAGGGAGAGACGCCTCCGCACAAAGGAAAACCAGACGGCCGCCTTGGCATTGAGGGCCGCACTCATCAGAGTGTGCTTCCCATTCCTTGAGATTGTCCAGGCCGCCTCAGGTTGGCCTATGATGCGCAGGGCCTCTTCCAAGACAGCCTCAGCTGGTGCGTCGATGATCCTCGCGTAGTTAGTATACTTCTGCCCCTTGAGGCCATAGGCTTCATTGATAGCCTTGGACGAAAAATCGACCTCAATCCCCCTCACCATGGACAGACCATCCTCGGGGTGCGTTAGGTTGGCGTAGAAATCGTACACCATGTTGGAGTAGGCAGGGATGGGCGGTCTGCACAGTTCTTCCCAGCCGTGGTTGGTGATCCCTGCGCGCAAGAATTGCGGCAGGTCCGCCAGTGCATCAAGAAATCCCTTCTCATGGAGCAGGTCTCTCTTCCTCAATTCATTGCCCCTCGATTCTGCATCTGAAGAGACATACCTCACGGCTTGAGGTTCGTCTTCGAGGTACAATTTGGCTTTCCCCTTCTCTCTTGTCTTGGCCGACTCAGCAGCCTCGACCTTTTGCTTCTTCAAAGAAGGCTCACTACTGACCTTCTTTTTCTTGGATAGCTTGGAGGCTTTTGGCCGTTTGGCCTTCACAATCTTGGGCGCCTTCTTCCTCAGTCGTGCCCTGGTGGTGATTTGCTGGAGGCAGTCCCCCAACGTCTCATCCATCGAGTCTCGCCCCCTCTCTGCTGGGTTATCAGGGCTGACTTCCCTCAAAGAGGAGAAGACTTCATCTTCCTCAGCCGCCTCTTCGCTCGGCACTGATTCTTGGTGCTCTTCACTCGGAACTTCAGGCTCCGGCGTCTGCGAAGATGGAGATGCCTCAGGGCTTTGTGAAGGTGGAGATGGCTCGGGGCTTTGTCTGGCCGTCTCGTAGGATGGGCGGCCACTCCCTTGACTCTCCTCGGTGGGAGTCTTTTCCTTAATCGGTGCGTCCCCGACTGCCATCTTCCACTTCCTTTTCTTGGGTGTACCCACTGGTTCAGATGGACCAGCAGGAATTTAAGTCACCACCTTCCACTTCTTCTTGCGTACTGGAAGCTTAGACGGTCGTACGGGTTGCGCAGCTTCGGCATCTGCCAAGGAGAGCAATGCTTCCCTCGCAGCTTCCTCTGCGTCAGGTGACTTTTTCTTGGAGGCAGATCGCTCAGGTCGTGTAAGCACCATTGTCGATTCGGAGAGATCTGAAGGTAGGAGATGCAGAGGAAGAAGAAGAGTGATTCTTGAAGTCCAACGAATGACGAAAGCGTAGGGGGCACAGCTGACTTAACGGCTATTTGTAATCAAGTGGATCCCAACGGCTTTTTCTGTTGCGGTTTCAGCAAATCTACCGCAATTAAATGGGCTGGACGTTGGGGATTTTCTTGATTTTAAATCCCAAGATTCACACCACTAAATCTTTGATTCGGCCCGATTTCTTCATCGATTCTTTTCCCTTGATTCATCTCCTTGATTTCCTCTTTCGATCCCCTATTAAAATGTACAAAATTAACACAAAATTCGTAATAAAAATCACACCTAAACACACAAAATAAAAACCGAAGAAATACGAGAAAAAAAAAACTAAGGCATAGCCTTCACATGGACGAGCACAGTAATCACTCATCCCCTCTCGATTTGGCTCTCAAGCTTCAGATAAGAGGAAGGCCGAGAGTGTCTCCACATCTCCTTCCTCATAGTAGTGTTTCAACCGTGCACCATTGACCATAAACGGTTGCCCGTGCTGCAGGTTTCTAATCTCAATTGCACCATGAACAAACACGTTAGTTATAACAAAAGGACCTGACCATCTGGACTTAAGTTTGCCTGAAAATAATCTCAACCTTGAGTTAAATAACAAGACATGCTGGCCTTTCTTAAAGTCCTTAATCCTAAGTCTACTATCATGCCAAATTTTAGTTTTTTCTTTATACATTTTGGCATTTTCATAGAACATATGTCTAAGCTCATCTAACTCATGTAATTGCAGAGACCGCAATGTTCCCGCATCGGTCACGCAATAATTTAGTTCTTTTAAGGCCCAAAATGCTTTGATTTCCAATTCGAATGGTAAGTGACATGCTTTGCCATACACAAGTCTATAAAGAGACATACCTAGGGGTGTCTTATATGCAGTCCTATATGCCCAAAGTGGATCCTCTAACTTAAACGACCAATCTTTTCTATTAGGTTTGACCACTTTTTCGAGTATGTTTTTAATCTCCCTATTTGATATTTTAGCTTGTCCATTCGAATGTGGGTGATAAGGGGTGGCCACTCTATGCCTAACATTGTACTTGGCTAACACTTTTTCCATAGCTTTATTAATAAAGTGCGTCCCTTCATCACTAACTATAGCACGAGGTGTACCAAATCTAGTAAAGATATGCCTATTAAGGAACTTAATGACTGTTTTGGCATCATTTGTTGGACATGCTATGGCTTCTACCCATTTAGATACATAGTCTACAGCTACAAGTATATAAAGGTTACCTGCAAATGGGGGAAATGGTCCCATGAAGTCAATGCCCCACACATCAAAGAGCTCCAACTCTAAGATGTAAGTGAGAGGCATCTCATCCTTCCGACTAAGGTTACCTGTTCTTTGACATTCATCGCAGCTGTGTGCATGGTCGTGGGCATCTTTGAAGATCGTGGGCCAATAGTAGCCACTCTGGAACACCTTTGCAGCTGTTCTTTGGCCACCAAAATGTCCACCATAAGGAGATATATGGCAATGCTGCAGCACAGACTTCGCTTCAGCAGCTGACACACACTTCCTTAGTAAACCATTTGCACAAGTCTTGTAGAGTGTAGGATCGTCCCAGATGAACTTCCTAGCTTCATGTAGAAACCTTCTCTTTTCTTGCCCTCCCTTGAAAGTTGGTAGTACCTGCGAGGCAAGGAAGTTAGCAATGTCTGCAAACCAAGGTTCCTCATCGTTATCACGATGTGCTAACACAAAGACATGCTCATCGATAAAGGCATCAGAAATTGCGGTTTCCGTAATTTTATCGCAATTATGTCGCAATCTAGAAAGATGATCCGCAACTACATTTTCGCATCCTTTCTTATCTCTAATGTCTAGATCAAACTCTTGCAACAACAATACCTATCTAATTAACCTAGGCTTAGCATCAGCCTTCCTCATTAGGTATTTTAGTGCAGAATGATCAATGTACACAATGGTCCGAGTACCTACAATGTAATTCCTGAACTTCTCGCAAGCAAACACTACAGCTAGCATTTCCTTTTCCGTGGTTGTGTAATTACATTGTGCCTCATTCAGTGTCTTACTAGCATAGTATACAGGATGTGTTAGTTTATCAATTTTTTGTCCTAGCATAACCCCTACTGCATAGTCACTCGCATCGCACAACATCTCAAATGGTAGGTCCCAATTTGGCCCTACGATAATAGGTGCTTTGACTAATGCTTCCTTAAGGGTTGTCCAGGCTAAGAAACATTCTTTTGAGAAGACAAATGGCTTATTTAGCTCTAGGAGCTCACACAGAGGTTTAGAGATTTTTGAAAAGTTCTTAATGAATCTTCTATAGAAACCTGCGTGTCCTAGGAAACTTCTAATAGCTTTTACATTCTGAGGTTCCACTAGCTTCTCTATTATCTCTATCTTGGCCCTATCGACCTCTACTCCTGCTCTAGACACTCTGTGACCTAGGACTATCCCTTCTTCCACCATAAAGTGGCATTTCTCCCAATTAAGGACTAGGTTGGTCTCCTCACACCTAGCTAGGACTTGTCCTAAGTTCTCTAAGCAATTTGTAAAAGAATCACCAAAGACTGAGAAGTCATCCATAAATATTTCTATCATGGATTCATCCAAGTCAGAGAAAATAGCTAACATGCACCTTTGGAAAGTTGCTGGTGCATTGCATAAACCAAAAGGCATTCTGCGAAAAGCAAACGTTCCAATGGGACATGTAAAGGTTGTTTTCTCCTAGTCCACAGGGTCTATGGTGATTTGGTTATATCCAGAATAACCATCTAAGAAACAGTAGTAGGCTCGACCAGCTATCCTATCTAACATCTGATCTATAAACGGTAAAGGAAAATGATCTTTTTTTGTTTATTTATTTAATTTTCTATAGTCCATACAGACTCTCCATCTTGTAATAGTTCTAGTTGGAATTAGTTCATTACTCTCATTTACTACTACAGTCATCCCACCTTTCTTAGGCACACATTGGATTGGACTCACCCACTGACTGTTGGCTATAGGGAAGATTACACCTACATCTAACCATTTGATTATCTCTTTTTTAACTACCTCCTTCATGGAGGGGTTCAACCTACGTTGGTGATCTACTCGGGGTGTATGCTCCTCTTCCAATAATATCTTATGCATGCAGTAGGAAGGGCTAATACCTCTAATGTCAGCAATCGTCCATGCAATAGCCTTTTTATGTTGCTTAAGCAGCAATATTAATTCAATTTCATGCTTCTCACTCAATTTGGACGAAATGATAACAGGCAAAGTATCATGCTCTCCTAGATATGCATACTTAAGATGATCAGGCAATGGTTTCAGTTCTAAGAGAGGTGGATGCTCAATGGATGGTTTCAATGGATTCATGGATCTTTCAGTCAAGTCATTAGTCATACAAACATGCTGAGGTTTATCCACATGTATATCCATTATTTCAGAAATATTTAAATCAGTTGTATCTATTTGTACATAATCATTAGCATGCTTAATCAACAATTCATGCTCAAGTTGTTCTTCCATCAGAGAATCTACTATGTCCATACTTGCACAAGATTCAGAATCAGAAGGATACCTTAGAGCTTTAAAGACACTAAACTTAACCTCCTCATCATGAACCCTCATGGTGAGCTCACCTTTCTGGACATCGATCAAGGCCTTACCTGTGGCTAGAAATGGTCTGCCTAATAGGATGGGAACCTCCTTGTCTGCTTCATAATCCAGAATGATGAAGTCTGCAAGAAAAATGAACTTGTCAACCTTGACAAGAATATCCTCTATCTTACCCTCAGGGTAGGCTATGGATCTGTCTGCCAGCTGCAAGGTGACAGTGGTGGGACGTGCTTCCCCTATTCCAAGCTGGCGGAATAGTGATAGGGGCATGAGATTTATGCTGGATCCCAGGTCACAAAGAGCTCTGCCCACGTGCTTGCCTCCCAACTCGACTGGTAAGGTGAATGAACCAGGATCCTTCTCCTTCTTTGGAAGCTTGTTCTGGAGTATAGCACTGCACTCCTCAGTAAGATTCACTGTTTCAAATTCACCAATGATCTTTCTGTTAGTTATAATATCTTTCAAAAATTTAACATAAGAGGGCATTGATTGCAAAACCTCTACAAATGGAATATTCACATGCACTTGCTTTAAAATCTCTAAAAATTTATTAAAGTGCACTTCCTGTTCTTGTTTTTTCTTTAGGCTTCTAGGGAATGGAGGTGGTGGCACATATGTAGGCACTTCAGGTCGCCTAATGATAGGTGGAGGCCTTGGAATCTCTTCTGGTTCCTCTATGATAGGTTCCAGCCTCACCCTTGATGTGCTTGTTGGTGGTTGATCATGGCTTGGCAGAGAATCCAGTGGAGCACTAGACTCTTCATTCTCTACTCTCTTTGGTGTTTCTCTAGTGTTGCTCACCAATGGTCTTCCACTGCGAAGTTCAATTGCTTGAACTTGCTCTTTTCCATCCCTTCTTGGCACTTCAGTGTCAGCAGGTGTTACGTCTCCAAAATTGACCTTTTTAGGGCTTAATTAGCGTAGAAAGATGTTCACTCTTAGGTGTTTTTGATAGCATTTAGCCTAAACCTATGCTTAAATATGAAAATTAGAAGAAGGTAGCTAAATTAGGACTTATGTACAATAGGAAAGAAAAGGGTTGAAAACCGAAGGAAAAGAATGAAAAACAAGCGTTGCGAAAGCATTGCGGAAACATTGCGGTTCCCGCAATGTTTCAAGTGAAAACCGTAAGTTGACTGATCTTTTTCTGTTAATTTCCGTTATTTCAGGGATTCGTTCTTTCTCCTCCATCCATTCTGAAGTACGACGTTGAAGATTGATGGTTCTCCTTGGCCCAAATGCACCTGCAGATTACTATAAATAGGGGTCAAAGTCGAGGGTTCAAGGAGCATCCGAAAGCGTAGAAGTCTTCTCGCAGTCCATCTTTTCTCCTGTTTTTCTTTGCCGTCTGCTGGTTTGCGAAGCTCAACTGTTGGAATCGATAATCTAATAGGAAGGAGAGGAGATTCTTCTTCTCTCCCGATTGGATTCATCCAAGCAAGGCTGACTTTTCTCATCCTTCATTCGAGGCGGCTGCAACGAGACATTCAAGCTTGCCTTACTGTTTTCTGTTCTTCATTTCCATTTTCCAACTCTGTCTTGTGTTGTTTCTGTTCTTGTGGCTAATTTAGTTCATTTCGTTGTGTTCTGTCTTTCTGTTCTTTACTTTAAGTATCTCTTATGTTCATTCAAACAATCAATTAATCAACCATAAAGTTCAGTATTTCACAGTCTCTCGCCTTTGCATTCTACTGTTTTCCATTGCTGTTTTAAGCACATTTTCCTTCTAAGCATGACTATCTTATCCTTTAGTTCTGTTCTCCTTATATCCATGAGTAACTAAGTCACTTAGGGGCATGCTAATGACAACACTATAGGCTAAAAAACGTGAATCAAGCATGTAGGATAGCTCTCGAAGCATTGATTGTATGTAAGCTTCATTCCACGGGCAATTTCGATTGGCCATCCATTTTGTCCAAAGAACTCCTAACCTCTGGAAGGAGTAAGAGTTCAGAGTCATACTATCATGCTAGCCTTTCAAGGTAACCAGGAAACGGCCTAGGAATAGGCCTTTCCCTAGTACAAACGATATCTTTCTGCCTTAACAAGATGCTTAAGACCTTACTTTGAGTTGAGTAAACTAAAGAATCTAATGCATGGAATCGGACGATACATGAGATTGAGATAATTTGATGCATAGAGAGTAGATCCAGTGCTTGAGAATCGTATAAAAATGCCTATAGGATAGTCATTAGTAGCCCTTAATTCACCCATTTACACACTTTCGCTGTTATTTAATTGCGGTAGAATTGCTGTCTCCGCAATTCTGCTTAAGTTAAAATTCTGTTTAGCTGTCTTTGCCTTCATTTATTAATTTCGTTTCTTTTCATTTGAGCTTAGATTTCACTTGTTCTCGTTGATGTTACTACCCTTTACACATTCAGCAAAAATTAGATAATTAAAAACCAATTTTACCCCATCAAATCCACCCCTTCTTTCTTAACAAAACACTTCACGAATAGCTAAAAATAAATCTCTGTGGGAAAACGAATGAAATATACTTACTACTTGCTATAAGATCATGTATGCTTGCATGTTCTGAGTGCTCTATCTCTTTTATTGCCTAATTATTTCAACACATTGAGCAAGCAACAAGTTTTTGGCGCCGCTGCCGGGGATTTATTTTAGTGAAAACGAAGTTAGTTAAGTTTGAAACACCAAGTTTATTGTCAATTGGAACTAATCTAGGTTCATTTCTTTTGCAGGTACTAGTTGGGTTAGTTTATGAGTGAGCATTCAAGTAGTGATCTAGAGTTCAATCCTGAGCCCGAGAGACTATTTAGAGCCAGAAATAAAGCCAAGAAACGTCTTTTTAACCAACCCTCTATACCTCAAGTAATTGCGGGAACCTCAATTCCTCCGCAAGAATCTCAAGAAGAAATGGCTGGAATAATTCCAAATCCGGTACCTGTCACTCGCAATCCCATCGAAATAGCGAATGACAAAAATAGTGTCATCCTTTCATATTTAGTTCCTATGCCTGGGGAGCTGAACCCCAGCATAATCCGTCCTGAAATCACTGCCAACTCATTCGAGTTAAAACCAGTGATGTTCCAAATGTTGTCCACTGTGGGACAATTCTTTGGAGTGGAAAATGAGGACCCCCACAACCATCTTAGAAACTTCTTAGGAGTCAGTGATACTTTCATCATTCCTGGAGTTTCTCAAGAAGCCTTGAGGCTATACTTGTTCCCTTATTCTTTGAGGGACAAAGCCAAAACGTGGTTAAACTCATTACCCTCTGGATCTGTCCTTAATTGGACAGATTTAGCAGAGAAATTCCTAGTCAAATACTTCCCACCTGATAGGAATTCTACCTTTCGTGATGACATAGTTAAATTCAAACAAGCTGATAATGAATCTCTTCACGAAGCTTGGACAAGGTTCAAAGATCTTCTTCTTAAATGTCCACATCATGGCATCCCATGGTGTATCCAAATTGAGGTCTTTTTCAAAGGATGCAATCCCAGCACTAGGCAAGTCTTAAATTCATCCGCTGGAGGCTCCATGTTGTCCAAGAGTTACAACGAAGCCTATGAGATCTTGGAGAAGATCTCAGCATCTCACTGTAGGTGGTCAGATGATCCTGTTGAGCCAACTAGAGCTCAAGACAAGGATGCTCTAAGTGCAATGAGCAGCCAAATAAATGCCCTGACCAACCTAGTCAAGCAAATGGCTCAAACCAATCTCCAAACAAGTGTCAACACCGCTACCGCCATGTCAATGGGCACCCAACCAAGTCAAGGTGAGACACTCATATGTGGATTCTGTGGGGAAGGGCACTTGTATGAATACTGCCCTGGGAATCCAGCCTCAGTCTGCTACATTGGAAGCCAGCAGCAGCCTAGGAACAACCCCTATTCCAATACTTACAACCCTGGTTGGAGGAACCACCCAAACCTGTCATGGGGTGGCCAACAAAATACTAACCAAAATCCTAACCAACCTAGACCGAGTGGAACACCTGGTTTCACTCCCCAACATAACCAATCAATGTATCAAAAACCATACAACCAACCTGTAGGATCTTCTGTAGAAAACTTACTCAAGGAATACATAGCTAAGAATGATGCTACTCTTCAAAGCCAGCAAGCTACTCTTAGGAGCCTAGAGAACCAAATAGGCCAATTGGCCAATGAACTCAAGAGTAGGCCCCAAGGTAGACTCCGTGCTGACACCGAGGTGCCAAGGAGAGATGGTAAAGAACAAGTTCAAGCAATTGAACTTAGAAGTGGTAGACCCTTGGTGAGCAACACAAAGGACACACCAAAGAGAGTAGAGAACACTGAGTCTAGTGCTCCACTGGAGTCTCTGCCAAACCAAGGTCCACCACCAACTAGCACATAAGGAGCCAGGCTAGAGCCAATTATTGAGGAGATAGAAGAAATTCCAAGGCCTCCACCTATCCTAAGGCGCCCTGACGTGCCTGCATATGTGCCACCACCTCCATATCCTCGAAGGCTTAAGAAGAAGCAGGAACAGGAAGTGCATTTTAATAAATTCTTAGAAATTCTTAAGCAAGTGCATGTCAACATTCCTTTTGTAGAAGTTTTACAGTCTATGCCTTCCTATGTAAAGTTTTTGAAAGATATTATTACTAACAAAAAAATAATTGGTGAGTTTGAAACAGTAAACCTCACTGAGGAGTGCAGTGCCATACTCCAAAACAAGTTGCCCAAGAAGGAGAAGGATCCTGGTTCCTTCACCTTACCTGTAGAACTTGGAGGCAAGCACGTGGGCAGAGCGCTTTGTGACCTGGGCGTCAGCATAAACCTCATGCCCCTATCACTATTCCGCCAGCTAGGAATAGGAGAAGCACGTCCAACCACTGTCACTTTACAATTAGCAGACAGATCCATTGCATACCCAGAAGGTAAGATTGAGGATATTTTAGTAAAGGTTGACAAGTTTATTTTCCTTGCAGATTTCATTATCCTGGATTATGAAGCAGACAAGGAGGTCCCCATCCTGTTAGGCAGACCATTTCTAGCCACAGGTAGGGCACTGATAGACGTCCAAAAAGGTGAGCTTACTATGAGGGTTCATGATGAAGAGGTGAAATTTAGTGTGTATAAAGCTTTAAGGTACCCCTCTGACCTTGAATCCTGTGCTAGCATGGACGTAGTAGACTCCTTAATGGAAGAACAATTGGAGCATGTATTACTAACCAAGCATGCTAATGAATATGTAGGTTTAGAATTAACAGACTTAAACATAGCTGAGATAATGGACATATCTGTAAATAACCCTCAGCATGTATGTATGAATATAGAATTAACTGATAGATCCTTAAATCCTTTAAAGCCATCCATTGAGCATCCACCCACTCTAGAACTAAAACCACTGCCCACACACCTCAAGTATGCATATTTAGGAAATAATGATACACTGCCTGTAATTATTTCTTCTAAGCTAAGTGAACAGCATGAGGTTGATTTAATTTTACTACTTAAGCAACATAGGAAGGCTATTGCATGGACTATTGCTGATATTGGAGGCATTAGCCCTTCTTATTGTATGCATAAGATCACATTAGAGGAAGAACATACACCCCGAGTAGATCACCAGCGTAGGTTGATCCCCTCTATGAAAGAGGTAGTTAAAAAGGAAATAATAAAATGGTTAGATGCTGGGGTTATTTTTCCTATAGATAGTAGTCAGTGGGTGAGCCCTATACAGTGTGTACCTAAGAAGGGTGGGATGACTGTGGTAGTCAATGAGAACAATGAACTGATTCCAACTAGGACTGTCACAGGATGGAGAGTTTGCATGGATTATAGGAAACTAAATAAAGAAACTAAAAAAGACCACTTCCCTCTACCATTCATTGACCAAATGTTAGACAGAATAACTGGTAGAGCCTATTACTGTTTCTTAGACGGTTATTCAGGGTATAACCAGATCACTATAGACCCCAAAGACCAAGAAAAGACTACCTTTACTTGCCCTTTTGGAACATTTGCCTTTCGCAGAATGCCTTTTGGCTTATGCAATGCACCGGCAACATTCCAAAGGTGCATGTTGGCAATCTTTTCTGATTTGGATGAGTCCATGATAGAAATATTCATGGATGATTTCTCAGTCTTTGGGGACTCCTTTACCAACTGTCTAGATAATTTAGGACAAGTCCTGGCGAGATGTGAAGAGACTAACTTAGTCCTTAATTGGGAAAAGTGTCACTTCATGGTAGATGAGGGGATTGTCTTAGGTCATAGAGTGTCAAGGGCAGGTGTAGAAGTTGACAGGGCAAAGATAGAAATCATAGAGAAGTTGGTAGAGCCTGAGAATGTCAAGGCCATTAGGAGTTTCTTAGGGCATGCTGGTTTCTACAGAAGGTTCATTAAGGACTTTTCCAAGATAGCCAAGCCTCTGTGTGAGCTTCTAGAAATAAATAGGCCATTCATCTTCTCTAAGGAATGTGTAGTAGCTTGGACAACCCTTAAGAAAGCGCTAGTCACAGCACCTATTATAGTAGGGCCAGACTGGGATCTCCCATTTGAGATGTTATGTGATGCTAGTGATTATGCTGTAGGGGTCATGTTAGGACAGAAGATTGACAAGCTAACACACCCTGTCTATTATGCTAGTAAAACCTTGAATAAGGCTCAATGTAATTATACAACTACTGAGAAAGAGATGCTTGCTGTAGTGTTCGCTTGTGAGAAATTCAGAAACTATATTGTAGGCACTAGGACAATTGTGTACACTGACCATTCTGCCTTGAAATATCTTATGAGGAAGGCTGATGCTAAGCCTAGGTTGATTAGGTGGGTGTTATTGCTGCAGGAATTTGATTTGGACATTCGAGACAAGAAGGGATGTGAAAATGTGGTTGCGGATCACCTGTCTCGATTGCAGCACAATTGCGAAAAAATTGCGGAGGCCGCAATTTCTGATGCTTTTATTGATGAACATGTCTTTGTATTGACTCATCGTGATAACGATGAGGAACCTTGGTTTGCTGACATTGCTAACTTCCTTGCATCACAGGTATTACCAGTTTTCAAGGGAGGACAAGAGAAGAAGAGGTTCCTTCATGAAGCAAGGAAATTCATCTGGGATGACCCCACACTTTACAGAACCTGTGCTGACGGCTTGCTAAGGAAGTGTGTTTCAGCTGCTGAAGCGAAGTCTGTGCTGCAGCACTGTCACACAGCTCCTTATGGTGGACACTTTGGTGGCCAAAGAACAGCTGCGAAGGTATTTCAGAGTGGCTACTATTGGCCAACGATCTTCAAGGATGCCCACAACTATGCCCACAGCTGCGATGAATGCCAAAGAACAGGTAACCTCAGTCGAAAGGATGAGATGCCCCTCACCTACATCTTAGAGTTGGAGCTCTTTGATGTGTGGGGCATTGACTTCATGGGGCCATTCCCTCCATCATCAGGTAACCTTTACATTTTGGTAGCAGTAGACTACGTATCCAAGTGGGTAGAGGCCATAGCATGTCCCAATAATGATGCCAAAACAGTAATAAAATTCTTACATAGGCACATTTTTACTAGGTTTGGAACACCTCGTGCTGTCATTAGTGATGAGGGGACACATTTCATTAATAAGGCTATGGAGAAAGTGTTGGCTAAGTATAACATTAGACATAGAGTAGCCACTCCCTATCACCCACACTCGAATGGACAGGCTGAAATTTCGAATAGGGAGATTAAGAACATCCTAGAAAAAGTGGTCAAACCTAATAGGAAAGACTGGTCCTTTAAGCTTGAGGATGCACTTTGGGCATATAGGACAGCATATAAGACACCTCTAGGTATGTCTCCTTACAGGCTTGTATATGGTAAAGCTTGTCATCTTCCATTTGAGTTAGAAATTAAGGCATTTTGGGCACTAAAGGAGTTGAATTATTGCGTGACTGATGCGGGAACGTTGCGGTCTTTGCAATTACATGAGCTTGATGAGCTTAGGCAAATGTCTTATGAAAATGCCAAAATGTATAAGGAAAAGACCAAGATTTGGCACGATAGTAGACTTAGAGTTAAGGACTTTAAGAAGGGTCAGCTTGTATTGTTGTTTAACTCACGGTTGAAACTATTTCCAGGGAAACTTAAGTCGAGGTGGTCAGGTCCATTTGTGATTACTAATGTGTTTGTTCATGGTGCCATAGAGATAAAGAACTTGCAGCAAGGCCAACCATTCATGGTTAATGGTGCAAGATTGAAGCACTACTATGAGGAAGGAGATGTGAAGACTCTCTCGGCCTTCCTCTTGACTGAAGCGTGACAATGAGAACGAGAGAGGACGAGTGATTGCTGTGCTCGTCGACATAAGGCTCATGCCTTAGTTTATTTTTTTGCGATTTTCCGGTTATCATTTGTGTATAAGTTTGTATGATTTTAATTGCGAATTTGATGTTGCTTTTATTTCTTTTTGTAGGGAATCGAAAGAGGGAATCAAGGAGAGTAATTCCAGCTTTAAAAATCAAGAAAAGATTGAGCCAAATAAAAGATACGGACGAGCAAAGATTGACATTTAGATGAAAAAAAATCCCTAAAATTGCGCTGGATTTGCAGGATCCGCAAAATATAGCCGTTGGGATTTATCCGTTTCCTTTATATCCGTTAGAAGACGCTCGATCTGTCTGATTCTCCCACTCTCTGAATTCCAAGAAAACTGCGATTCTCTTCATCTTTGATTCTTCTCTCCAAATCTCCAAGACTCAACAATGGTGTTCACAAGGGCTGAAAGATCTGCAGCCAAGAAGAGGGCTGACGACGCTGAAACGGCTGCGAGAGACGCACTGCTTGCCTTGGCTGAGGCTGACGCTGCGCGAACTGAACGCTTACCCAAGATTCCGATTCGCAAGAAGAAGTGGAAGGTTGTCTCTGAGATACCTGCTGGACCCTCTGAACCAGCAGGCACACCCAAGAAGCGTAGGTGGAGTTTAGCGGTGGCCGCTGAACCGAGCAAAGAAAAGACTCCCTCTGTGGAGAGTCAAGAAACTGATCGTGTGTCCCACGATTCAGCCAAGAGGAGTGCCTCGCCACCTGCACCACCAGCGCACAGCTCTTCCCCATCACCGCCAGCGCAGAGCCCTGAGCAGCCGTCTTCACCACAGAGTTCTGCACAGACACCTACAGCAGAGCACACAACCACGCCGTCGCACACTTCCCCACGGCCTGACCCTGAATTCCCATATGAGGAGTACCAAGAATCAACGCAGGGCAGTGGGGAAGGTGAGGAAGAAGAGGTTTTCTCTCCTGTGAGGGAAGTTAGTCCAGTGAGTCTATCGCAGCAGGATGATTCCATGGAAGAGACGCTGGGGGCGTGCCTCCAGCAGATCACCATCGAGGCAAAGCTCAAGAAGAAGAAGAAGGCCAAGATTATCAAGGCCAAGCGATCCAAGAAGCTGAAAAAGAAGAAGGCCAAAAGGGCGCCTTCATCAGAGAAGGAGAGCACTGAGCCATCGCTCAAAAGACTCAAGGTTGAGGCTGCAGAGTCAGCCAAGCCAGCAGACAAAGGGAAGGCCAAGCTCTACCCTGAAGATGAGCCTCAGTCAGTGAGGTATGTGTCCTCTGACGCTGAGTCCAGGGGCGTTGAGCTGAGGAAGAGGGAGTTGCTGCACGAGAAGGGCTTCCTCGACAGACCTGCTGACCTGCCGCAGTTCTTGCGCGCAGGAATTATAAATCACAGCTGGGAAGAGTTGTGCAGGCCACCCAATCCAGCTTACACGAGTATGGTATACGACTTCTACGCCAACCTGCGAAACTCTGAGGAGGGGCTTTCTGTGGTTAGGGGAGTAGAGGTGGACTACTCAGCAAAAGCCATCAACGAAGCTTATGGCCTCAAGGGCCAAAGACATACTGACTATGCGAGGATCGTTGATGAGCCTACTGAGGCAGTGCTGGAGGAGGCCATTCGAACCATTGGCCAGCCTGAAGCAGCGTGGACTGTATCACGCAATGGGAGGCACACCCTCATGAGTGCCAACCTCACAGCAAAGGCAGCTGTATGGTTTGCCTTTGTAAGGAGGAAGCTGTCCCCTGTGACCCATGAGACGACCATCAACCAGAGCAGGTCGCTGCTGGTCTATGCCATCATGCGAGGTCTCACGGTCAACGTGGGTGAAATCATGTCAGCCGCCATTGCTGAGTGCGCCAAAAAAGGTAAGGGACCATTGTTTTTCCCTAACACCATAACCAAACTATGTTTGCTTGCAGGAGTCCCTATTGAGCGAATGGAGAAGCAGATGGCTTACACAGGCCACTTGGAGCTGCCTGCTAGCTTGAGGCTGAAGAGGAAGGGGAATATGGAGTTCGAACTGGATAGGCTGGCTGCTGATCAGTCACTATCCATGGCATGCCTAACAGATATGCAGAAAAGGATGGCTCAATGGGCCACTTACGCGCAGGCACGGGACAAGGAAGTTGCAGACCAGCTTGGGTGCATCTTCCCTGACTTCCCTACAAATCTCATGACTCCATGGGTGCCTCCACGACCACGACAACCTGATGAGGATGAAGACATTTGAGTGCTGGTTTGAATTGCACTGAAGGGAGTATTGTTGTTCCCTTAGAATTAGAAAAATAAATAAAAAAAAAAAATCTGCTTTCTGATAAACCATGTGAATTATGCTGTTTTTAGTACAATTTTGATCTGTTGCTTAGTTTTATGTTCTTAAAAGTGCTTAGTATATCCTGTTGTTAGCTGACTAGGTAGGATAGTTTAGTTTTATTTTTAGAGAGCTTGAATGACTGGAAAAAGCATGCTTAGGGGCCTTAATCACTGTTATATCTGCCCTGACTTGATTGCGAAATAATTGCGGTACCCGCAATTTTTATTACTGAAAGCATGTTTTGGACTGTCTGTTTAGCTAGGCTGTGATCTGTTTAAATTCCATCTTTTGCTGCTATCATGACTACCTTATATAGCTTATCTAAAAGCATGCTGGATGAGTGTCATAGGACATCTTTTGATAGTTTAAATTAACCTCTAAAAAGCTCAGCATGCACAACTTTAAGACCTTATCTGTCTGTTTTTTTTCACATTCCTGTTGCTGCGATAATTTCTTTTAGAATGTTCTGTCTATGCCTAAGTCTTTTAGATTCTCTTTGTTTTACCTTAGACTAGATGCTTCTAGGACAAGTTTGGGGGTGTGCCACCTCAGACACTCATTGGGGACAATGAGTAGTTTAAGTTTGGGGGAGGCCACCCTAGGCCTAGGAACATTCCTCTCTCCCTTAGAAACATAAGCATTCTTCTTCTCCTTTACAAAAAAAAAATGAACTGAAAAAAAAAATGAAGAATAGAATAAAGAAGGGAGTCTCTCTCAGGTTGCTGAGTAATCAGTGCCAAGTGTGTAACCCACAAGTGGCATTGCATCAAAAGGCAACCAAAGGAAAGGCTCCACCTAAGAAAGAAGAAAAAAGAAGAAGCAGGGAAGAAGAATGTATACCTAGGAGTTGCAACTTTGTGGCTTAGATGTCCTATTTAAAAAGAACTCTGATCCTCAAATTAGCTAGGCACAAAGTTGTAACTTGTAGGGTTGTTTAGGGAGATGAGTGTTTATCCAATGTAGTGATGCCAGGGTTTAGGTTGTTCTCTAAAAGTACTACTGTCACCGTTAATACTAAGACTGGCATGACTCTAAGGAATCCTAGACACATTAAAAATAAAGCTAGAAGCATGTACTGAGTCTGACGTAAAGCTAGGCAGAATTTGAAACCTTAGGGATAGTGGCATGATATGACAAAAGCAAATAGATCAGTTGTAGGGAGTTAATGAAAACAGAAGGAGTGTTAGGCAGGCGAAGTCAGAAGAAGCTAGATAAGAGGGTAGTTTTAAGCTTAGAAGTGTGTCACAGGACAGCAGTGCTATAGATAGGGATATAGGGGAGTTAGTAAGTGGTTAAAGAAGAAGAAACAGCAGCCTAGGAAAGTCCTTAGATTGCTTGAGGACAAGCAAAACCTTAAGTTTGGGGGTGTGTTACGTCTCCAAAAGTGACCTTTTTAGGGCTTAATTAGCTTAGAAAGATGTTCACTCTTAGGTGTTTTTGATAGCATTTAGCGTAAACCTATGCTTAAATATGAGAATTAGAAGAAGGTAGCTAAATTAGGACTTATGTACAATAGGAAAGAAAAGGGTTGAAAACCGAAGGAAAAGAATGAAAAACAAGCGTTGCGAAAGCATTGCGGAAACATTGCGGTTCCCGCAATGTTTCAAGTGAAAACCGTAAGTTGACTGATCTTTTTCTGTTAATTTCCGTTATTTCAGGGATTCGTTCTTTCTCCTCCATCCATTCTGAAGTACGACGTTGAAGATTGATGGTTCTCCTTGGCCTAAATGCACCTGCAGATTACTATAAATAGGGGTCAAAGTCGAGGGTTCAAGGAGCATCCGAAAGCGTAGAAGTCTTCTCGCAGTCCATCTTTTCTCCTGTTTTTCTTTGCCGTCTGCTGGTTTGCGAAGCTCAGCTGTTGGAATCGATAATCTAATAGGAAGGAGAGGAGATTCTTCTTCTCTCCCGATTGGATTCATCCAAGCAAGGCTGACTTTTATCATCCTTCATTCGAGGCGGCTGCAACGAGACATTCAAGCTTGCCTTACTGTTTTCTGTTCTTCATTTCCATTTTCCAACTCTGTCTTGTGTTGTTTCTGTTCTTGTGGCTAATTTAGTTCATTTCGTTGTGTTCTGTCTTTTTGTTCTTTACTTTAAGTATCTCTTATGTTCATTCAAACAATCAATTAATCAACCATAAAGTTCAGTATTTCACAGTCTCTCGCCTTTGCATTCTACTGTTTTCCATTGCTGTTTTAAGCACATTTTCCTTCTAAGCATGACTATCTTATCCTTTAGTTCTGTTCTCCTTATATCCATGAGTAACTAAGTCACTTAGGGGCATGCTAATGACAACACTATAGGCTAAAAAACGTGAATCAAGCATGTAGGATAGCTCTCGAAGCATTGATTGTATGTAAGCTTCATTCCACGGGCAATTTCGATTGGCCATCCATTTTGTCCAAAGAACTCCTAACCTCTGGAAGGAGTAAGAGTTCAGAGTCATACTATCATGCTAGCCTTTCAAGGTAACCAGGAAACGGCCTAGGAATAGGCGTTTCCCTAGTACAAACCATATCTTTCTGCCTTAACAAGATGCTTAAGACCTTACTTTGAGTTGAGTAAACTAAAGAATCTAATGCATGGAATCGGACGATACATGAGATTGAGATAATTTGATGCATAGAGAGTAGATCCAGTGCTTGAGAATCGTATAAAAATGCCTATAGGATAGTCATTAGTAGCCCTTAATTCACCCATTTACACACTTTCGCTGTTATTTAATTGCGGTAGAATTGCTGTCTCCGCAATTCTGCTTAAGTTAAAATTCTGTTTAGCTGTCTTTGCCTTCATTTATTAATTTCGTTTCTTTTCATTTGAGCTTAGATTTCACTTGTTCTCGTTGATGTTACTACCCTTTACACATTCAGCAAAAATTAGATAATTAAAAACCATATTTACCCCATCAAATCCACCCCTTCTTTCTTAACAAAACACTTCACGAATAGCTAAAAATAAATCTCTGTGGGAAAACGAATGAAATATACTTACTACTTGCTATAAGATCATGTATGCTTGCATGTTCTGAGTGCTCTATCTCTTTTATTGCCTAATTATTTCAACACATTGAGCACGCAACAGCAGGCAATCTACCTTGGGGCCTACTCTTCAATTCATTGGCTAATTGCCCTATTTTGTTCTCTAGGCTCCTAAGGGTAGCTTGCTGACTTTGCAAGGTAGCATCATTCTTTGCAATGTACTCCTTTAGTAGATTTTCTACGGATGACCCCATTGGAGGGTTATATGGTATTTGGTACATGGATTGGTTATTTTGGGGAGTGAAACCAGGTGTCCCACTCGGTCTTGGTTGGTTTTGACTTTGGTTAGTGTTTTGTTGGCCACCCCAAGAAAGATTTGGGTGATTTCTCCAACCAGGATTGTAAGTGTTAGAATAGGGGTTGTTCCTAGGCTGCTGTTGGCTTCCAACATAGCAGACTGAGGCTGGATTCCCAGGGCAGTATTCATACAGGTGCCCTTCCCCACAGAATCCACAGACTAGTGTCTCACCTTGACTTGTTTGTGCGCCCATGGAAATGGCTGCGGTGGTGTTGACACTGGTTTGGAGATTGGTTTGAGCCATTTGTTTGACTAGGTTGGTCAGGGCGTTTATTTGGCTACTCATGGCACTGAGTGCATCCTTGTCTTGAGCTCTACTTGGCTCTACTGGATCATCTGACCACCTACAGTGAGAGGTTGAGATCTTCTCCAGGATCTCATAGGCTTCATTGTAACTCTTTGAAAGCATGGAACCACCAGCTGAAGAATTTAGCACTTGCCTTGTGCTGGGGTTGCATCCTTTAAAGAATACTTCTATTTGAATACACCATGGAATGCCATGGTGTGGACATTTAAGCAAAAGGTCCTTGAACCTTGTCCAAGCTTCGTGAAGAGATTCGTTTTCGGCTTGTTTGAATTTAATAATGTCATCACGGAAGTTGGAATTCCTATCAGGTGGAAAGTATTTGACTAGGAATTTCTCAGCCAGATCTGTCCAATTGACAACTGATCCGGAAGGTAATGAGTTCAACCACGTTTTGGCTTTATCTCTTAATGAGTAAGGGAAGAGGTAAAGCCTCAAGGCTTCTTGGCAAACTCCAGGGATAAGGAAGGTATCACTAACTCCTAGGAAGTTTCTTAGATGGTTGTGAGGGTCCTCATTTTCCACTCCAAAGAATTGTCCCACAGTGGACAGCATTTGGAACATTACTGGCTTTAACTCGAATGAGTTGGCAGAAATTTCAAGGCATATTATGCTTAGGTTTAGCTCCCCAGGCATGGGTACTAAGTAGGAGAGGATGGCACTATCCTTGTCATTCGCTATTTCGATGGGGTTGCGAATGGTAGGAGCTGGATTTGGGTTTGGTCTATCCATTTCTATTTGAGAGAATTGCGAAGACTCTGCGGAGTCAGCAATACTTTGAGTTATAGAGGGTTGTTTGAAGAGGCGTTTCTTAACTTTGTTTCTGGCCCTAAGTAATCTTTCAGGCTCAGGATTGAACTCTAGATCGCTACTTGAATGCTCATTCATAAACTAACCCAATGGTACGTGCAAAAGAAATGAAAATAGATCAACTCCAATTGATATTAAGATGTGTGATTCTAACTTAACAAACTTCGTTTTTACTAAACAAAATCCCCGGCAGCGGCGCCAAAAACTTGTTGCGTGCTCAATGTTTAAAATAAAGATGCAAGGATAGAGCACTCAGAACATGCAAGCATACATGATCTTGTAGCAAGTAATAAGTATTTTTTCATTCGATTTCCCACAAAGATTTATTCTTAGTTACTAGCGAAGTGAGTTGTTAAGTGAGAATGGGTGGATTAAATGGGGTAGATTTGGTTTTTAAAGTGCCTAACTATTAAGGAATGTGAGTTATGAAAGCATAAAAGTGCAAGTAAATAATTAAACTCGAATGTAGAGAGAAGAGAACATCAAACTAAGAAAGAAATGACTAAGGCAAAATTTGAACTAAGAGAATTGCGGAAACAACAATTTTCTAGCAATGTTACTAACAGCGAATTAAGTGTAAAGTGTGGAAACAAGGGCTACTAACGACTCCTCTATAGGCTTTTTCATACGATTCTAAAGCAGTAGATCAACTCATCATGCATCAAACTAACTCATTCTCATGTATCTTTCGATTTCATGCATTAGATCCTTTAGTTTACTCATGTCCAAGTAAGGCCTTAAGCATCTATTTATAAAAGCAAGTTATTGATTTGTACTAGGAAAACGCCTATTCCTAGGTCGTTTTCTAGCTACCATGGAAGGCTAGGATGAATGTACGACTCTGAACTCTTACTCCTTCCAGAGGTTAGGAGTTCTTTGGACAAAATGGATGGCCAATCGAAATTGCCCGTGGGATGAAGCTTACATACATTCAATGCATTTGGAGCTAACCTACACGTTTGATTCACGTATTTCTACCTATAGTCTTGTCATTAGCATGCCCTTATGTGATTTAGTTACTCATGGATGAAGATGGAATGGGAAGAATAGACGAAGACGACATGCTTATCAGAATATAAAGGGTAAAATAGAAAAAGAAAACAGTAAGCAGAAGAGAGGGAGAGCTTGCGAAGTGATGAAATAATGCTTCGATTAACTAAAGTTCGAACTAAACAAATGACAACCTTGAACACTCAAGATAAACAGAAAGAGACGAAATGAAGTAGAGTAGCAAATAGAAGGGAAATAACAACACCAGCAATGAAAAACAGAAAGAGAAAGCAATAAAGCGAGTAGATCCGTGCGTAGAGTCCTTCGTCGCGAACGCCTCGGCTGAAGGGAGAAGGGGAGCCTTGCTTGGATGAATCTAATCAGAAGAGAAGACAAATCTTCTATTCTTCCTATCAGATTGTTGACTCCAACAGCTGATCCTTCCAAACCAACAGACGGAAGAGAGAAAAAGAGTAGAAAAGACTTCGTTGAACTGGAGAGTCTACGCCTTTCGAGTGTGTTTCAACCTTCCATCTTGACCTCCTTTTATAGTGTTCTGTAGGTACGATTGGGTCAAGGAGAACCATCCATTCTGAACGTCGTTCTGTTACGTGGCAGCAGGAGAAAGAATGGGCCCCTTAAAGATCGGAACAAAACAAAAATTGGTTAGACAACTTACGGATTTCACTTAAAACATTGCTGAAACCGCAACGTTTCCGCGATACTTCAGCAATGTGCAATTTTCACTCATTAGCTTTGTTTTTGGTTCTTTTCCTTTCCGTTTACACATAAGTCCTAATTTAGCTTCATTCTACTAATTCTCATATATAAGCACAAAGTTAAGCTAAATTCTACCAAAAACGCCTAAGGATGTACAACTTCCTATAGCAAATAAGTCCTAAAATAGTCACTTTTGGAGACGTAACAACCATGCAAATATTTGAAGATTTGGCGTTTTGGGAAGCTCCAAGGCAAAATACCATGCAAAAACCCGAGAGCAAGCGTTGAGCAGACAGCGTCGAGACGCTGGCTCGACGCTCCGAAGCCTGAAGCGTCAATTGGAAAATCCACCCGAGAGCAAGCGTCGAGTGGTCAGCGTCCTGACGCTCGCTCGACGCTGCACAGCGTCTTGACGCCGCGCGGGCGTCTCGACGCTGCCCCGACTCTGCGCGCTGGAAATTTAGGGCGCAGCGTCGAGACGCTGCCCTAGCGTCTCGACGCTCCGACGGGATATATAAGCATTTTGTCCGATTTTTAGCGCGTCTTATCATCTTCTACCTCGGGCTCCGCACCAGATTAGACGTTTTTGAAGCCATTTCCACCATGGGAGAAGCTATAGAGCTTGGGTGGAAGCTAATCCAAGCCACATCCGTAATGAGTGAGTAGTTTAAAGCATTTTTGGCTCGGGATTGTAAGGGATTAACGTAATTAGTATTTTTGGTGAGGTTGTTGTATTAAATTCTGATTTGGCTAGCACATTTGATTGGATTAGTTTCTTTTTCCTTGCATATTCCATGAACGTGTTTGATTGATAGGATTAGACAACTTTGATTTCAAGCATGTTTCATTAGTTAAAGATTTTGATGTCGTGCCTCTCTTAATCGCCGAGTAACACGGATTAGCGACGCCATAGAGTGCATAGGCTTCCTTGCGTTCTTGGTGTTCGTTCTTCTCGAACTTGAAACTAAAATCGACACACTAATTTGGCTTCCACGTTAGATAGCCGTCGTAGTTAGCCCGTTGCTATCGATTGGTCTTGGGAGAGCGTTGGCCGCCAATGTCCAATCGATATGCCTTGATTAGCATAATTCGTTGTGTCTAATTATTATCCATGGGGCGTGTCTGAATTGATTTATTGATTGAGTTGAACTGCGCATTCATCCAAATGTTTAGCCAAAATTATCGTTAACCTATGATCCAATAACTCACTAATTCTTAATCCCGAGCATCCCGAGTCGAACGCTCCGTTAGATAAGTTTTTATTTCCTCTTAGCGTTATTTCCCGTTAGCACATTTTAACTCAAAATTCCCCCAATTGGTTTATTCTTTCTTGTTTGCAAATTGAATTAGAATTAAGTTGGATTAGCATAATTCCCTATGGATCGACCCCGTTACCACTAGGCTGCTAATAGCTCCATGAATTCGGGTAATTACAAATTTATTTTGGCGGGTCTCGACAGCCCGATATTTGGCAATTGTTCAATAAAATCGCTACCTAAATTGGCGCTGTTGCTTGGGAATTTAGTTAATTCGGCCTCATTTAGACTTAATTTGTAGACTTTTAAATTTTTACTTTTTGTTTTGTGTATTCTTTGATTATTTGCAAGATTTGATTCGTTTGTTTAAGTGTGCTAGAGTGCCAAATTTTTAATTAAGAGAATGGAAGTTCCTACGGATGGCGATGAAGCTGGAATCCCAAAAATGCTCAGGCAGTGGGCGTCGGTTGATTTGGACCGCCAACCTTCTTGCATTTCCTACCCGAAAGTCTCCGGTGAATTTAAGCTTAAATCTGGTTTAATTGACCATCTCCCTTCTTTTTGTGGTGAATCAGAGGAGGACCCCATCAAGCATATCAAAGTTTTCCAAATGGTGAGATCTGCCATGAGACCGAGCGATATAACTGAAGATCAGCACAGTTTGCGAGCTTTTCCATTCACTTTGAAGGGGGAAGCACGGGACTGGCTGCATTACTTACCATCGAGAACCATTTCCACTTGGGGCAAGTTGAAGAGCATGTTCCTGGAAAGATATTTTCCATCGTCGAGGGCCAAAGCCCTGAAAAAAGAGATCTACGGTTTCACCCAATGCAATGGAGATTGGTGGGCGGAGTTTTGAATATCCACTTAATCTCAAGCTGTCGAGGCTTGCCAAAATACGATTTATAAAGCCTATGACCAAGGCTTTGCAGCCAGTGGTAACAGGGTCGATCCAAGGAATAGGAAAATTGAATTTACTAGTGAAATTGGGATTTAATTGATTAATTGGTAACGGGGGGTTTTAGCATGCAAAGGGGAAATAATGAGAAAGCTAACGAAGAAAGAATAATAACTAGAGAACGTGTGCACGGTTTGGGGAGTCTCGGGATCAATTGTTAGACAAATTCAGCTTATCATTTAATTCTAATAACATGGAATTCAGTTTACTGAGCACGCGGACGACTACCAGAGAAGCCCCAAAGTAGCCGACTCCATGGATTTTTATTAGACCACACAGTTCTAATTACACTTTATCTAATCCTACGTCAAGGTGATCAGCCCCAAGGTAAATTTAGACAGTCACTAGCTAACCGCGACGAACATTCGAGCGTGAATTCTAATTGCTAGTAGATTGCCCGCAAACGCTGTATGCAATCAACAATTATCCTACCCGACCCGATACTTCGATTTAATTCTATCTACCTGTGTTACTTAGTCGAGCAGTGAGAGGCACGACATCGCTACTCTTTAACATACACAACATGCGAAACTACTCGAGTGTCAATCGGCGTATTTTAACATGCGCGTTGGATTAAGCAAAGTAGATAGATGCAAAGTAAACAGAACCAATATGCAAATCAAAACTCAGATTATCAAAGCTAAAATCGTCTAACAAAATCCCCCTAAACAAATCCCAAACCGTCACCCTTACCTTAGCCGCTCATGGCGCGGTTCGTCAATCCCGCTCCAACAACGCCCATGGAAGGATTCATCTACTTATTACAAGGGAAAGTGGAGCTCACTAGCATGCCAACAATGGCGGAGCTCCACGGAAAATAGAGAGAAAATGGGGAAGAAGAAGACTAAAATCAGCAAAATCCGTAGAGAGATGAAGGAGAAGATAATAAAAAATGTGCAGAAAATCGTCTTTTAGCTGCTGCCATCGTCGTAGCGTCGAGACGCTAGGCCAGCGTCTCGACGCTGTGCCCTAAGTTTTCCGCGCGCGCGCTCGCGATGGCGTCGCGACGCTGCCCCGATAAAATTCCTGCGCGCGCCTCCTCCGGAGCGTCTCGACGCCAAGCAGGGTCTCGACGCCAGGGCAGCGTCGAGCTAGCGTCTCGACGCTATCACTCGACGCTTGCTCTCGGGTTTTTCCAGCGTCGAGCCAGCGTCTCGACGCTATAGCTCGACGCTGGCTCTCGGGTTTGGGGCTAAAGCTTTGCCTCTCCAAGGCAAATTTGGCCCGTTTCTTCACGGAACAAGTTCCCCTCTTCCCGATGCATTCCCGGGGCGCTAAAACTCTACTTTAAGCTCTCGAACAAGCCCAACGGACGCACGAGCTCTTTGCCGCTTTTCTCCTACAAAAGAGATATATTTAATCAATTGAAAGCGGACTTTAGCTATAATTAGGAAGTATTTAATAGCTCCAAAATGGAGTTATCAAACACCCCCAACTTAAACATTGCCAGTCCTCGAGCAAGCACTACAAAGACATTGACTCTAAGGACGCGCTTACATGTATTCTAACTCAAACCTCCATGCATATTGAAATTTAAACACGAGTATAATCATGGAAGCATTTTGTTCATGTATTAACTAGGACATATCAAAAATTAACTCTTGCCCCCTAACGTGTGTGTGTGCTAGACAACCACTCCTAAACTCACGTAAACCCGGAAAACCTACATGCAACGCACATCCCATTTTCCCCCTACTTCTAGCGTTTAAGAACAGCTACACTTGACTTACACGAGAGAGAGAAGCAAATTAAGAGACCTAATTATTTTCTCATTCTTTTTCTTTCTTTTCACAAGTACTTTGTACTCTTTTATTTGGGTTCTTTGAACCAACTTTTTGTTTCTTTTTCTTTCCTACTCGAGCTGCCTAACATGTCAAACTTTGGCCAAAGCTTCACGTTTTTAAGGACTGACGCTCACTTCTTTTAAGCGCTAATAAGAAGGAGGAGCGCCTCGAGAGGAATTTTTCTACCAAACATGCTTTTCTATTTTTTTTATATTAGGCTAAGCACATGCTTTCTCAATTAACTAACCACTAACTCTCATGCAACAAGCTACCTAAGGGTGCCTTTCGGGGTGACAACGAGAATTAGCTAAACATGCGATAAACCAAGCTTACGGAATCTAGGGAGAGGTTGCTAGATGCGCGACAAGTGCAAGGGAGCAACAGAAAAAATTTTAAAATTTTTGACATGAACCAAATAAACACAAAACTCATGCAAAAACTCGATTATGAACATGCTCAGATTTCCAACATGCATTTCCTAGGCTATCATTGCCAGAAAACAATAAACAGAGTCCCAAGCACTTCAATATCTTTGCAACACTTCTCAACAAACTACACATGCACATCCATCGGACTACTCCACCCCGAACTTCAAAATTTGGCATTGTCCTCAATGCCAACCAGTCAGATACAACAAAGTAAAAGGGAAGAAGAAGTACACTTCCCTGACTCTTGGTGAAGCTGGCGAGGGCGAGGAAGCGGCGCACGAACGCATCAGAGCCCAAAATTGTCTTCTCTTCCTCGATTCCCAAAAAAAAACAGCAAGCTAATTAATACTAAATTAATCTAAAAAGCAATAAAACTAAACTAAAGCATAAAAACAGTCCATCGCTCGGGTGCCTCCGAGAAGCGCAGAATTTTTAAAGTCGGTTGCTCGACTGTATTCTCTCAACAGACTCATCCATAGTCTGTAGGTGCGGGGGACGATCCAGACTTGTCCTTGGCCACACCTTTCCTGCCATCCACCTGAAAAATATTTTGCACTCTTCGTGCCTCGGGCACGTGAATATCAGACGTGTTAGTGCAAAAATCAGCATTATCATCACACATATTTAAATCAGAAATTTTAACTGAGACATGGGATCCATCCCTCAAGCGCGAGGGTAGACTCCCATTCTCATCATGCTCACAAACAGACACATTTCCAGCAGATTTTCCAAATAAAGAGAACTCATGCAAAGTATCATCAAACTCCAGAGAAACAACGCCCTTAAACACATCAATTTTGACCCTAACGGTCTTAAGAAAGGGACGTCCTAACAACATGGAGGACGAAGCATGCGATGACTTTTCATTCATATCTAAAACAAGGAAATCAGCGGGAAACGTCATATTCCCAACTCTAACCAAAACATCCTCTACCTTCCCCCTAGGACAGATGCTTGACCCATTAGCCAACTGAACAGAAACATTACATTCATGCATTACATTTAAATTCAGTTCACGAAACAATGGATAAGACATAACATTAACAGAGGCTCCTAGGTCTAACATGGCATTATGAACAATTTTACTACCTATAGTGCAAGGGATAGTAAAAGTACCTGGATCGTTGCACTTTGCTGGCAACGTACCTGGGAGTATGGCAGAGACGTTTTCCTTCTTTTTCTCAGTCCCTCTGGACTTCCTTTTCGTAGTGCACCAGCTCCTTAGAAATTTCGCATACTTGGGCACTTGACTGACTGCCTCTAGGAGCGGGATATTTACCATCACCTTTTGGAAGGTTCGAAGGACCTCCTCGTCATCTGATTCCAAGGTAGGCTTCGCAAGCCTACTCGGGAATGGTGCTCTGGCAACATCCTCAGGTACACTGACCTTCTCGTCTTTTTTCTCAATCTGAGTCTCGGGAGCAGTCGGGGCGGACTTGTTCAAGCTGTCCGTGGCTTCCTTCACAGCTCTGGTGGAAAGTGACTTCCCACTGCGCAGCTGAATGGCACTCACGTTTTCACATGAGTTTACTGTAGTTTAGGAAGGAAGCTTCCCCGAGCTCTTGCTCTGAATCTTACTGATAGACACCGCCATCTGTGTCAGCTGCTTGTTCAAATTCTGCAGCTCTGCCTTGTGAGAATTAAGCTCCTCTCGAGCCTCTTTCTGAAACTGGCTGGTGCTAGTCACGATGGTCCTTACCATCTCTTCAAGTGAGCTGGAGGAGCTCGAGGCTTGAGCCTGGGTGGAAGAATTAGGCCTATCCTGAGACTGGCCTTGGAAGCGAGTTTGTCCTTCCCTATTCCCATAGCTGAAATTAGGATGGTCGCGCCAACCGGGGTTATAAGTGTTTGCATATGGGTCGTACTTCCTTGGGTTGGAAGCATACCCCCCGATCGCGTTGACCTCCTCCGCCTCGCGGTGTCCTCCAACGATTTTCTTTAACATATTGCCTATTTCGGCCACCTGGGCCCTCATTTCAGTCATCTCGTGGCTCTGAGCCACGCTGTGCACTTGGCCTTGTCCCCGAATACCGAATTGCTGCGAGTTTGTAGCCATGTTTGCAATCAACTGCTTGGCCTCAACTGGGGTCTTGTCAATCAGTGCCCCGCCACTCGCTGCATCGATCATCTGCCGGTCATGGGGGGTCATCCCCTCATAAAAGTACTGAATCAATAACTGATCGGCAATCTGATGATGTGGGAAGCTCGCGCACAGGCGCCCGAAGCGTTCCCAGTATTCGTGCAGGGACTCACCTACATCCTGGGTGATCCCATATATCCTCTTCCGCAGAGTGGTGGCTAAGGATGCGGGAAAGTATTTCTCCAAGAATACCCGCTTCATATCCTGCCACGTGTTGATCGATCTGGAGGGCAGGTAATACAGCCAATCCCTGGCTTTGTCCTTGAGCGTAAAGGGGAATGCCCTCATATTCAGTTGCTCCTCCGTGACCCCCGCGGGCTTCATCCCCGCGCAGACGCAATGGAATTCCATTAGGTGCTTGTTCGCGTCCTCACCTGCGTTTCCATGGAAAGAAGGTAACTGGTGAATTAAACCAGATTTCAACTCGAAGTTACCTGCTACCACGGGGTAGTTAATGCACAAAGGCTGCAGGTTCAGGTCTGGCGCTGCCAGTTGCTTAAGCGTCCGTGGCGCATCACCTTGCGCCATCTCGTCAAATAAGAAGGGATTGCCTTCTTCTCTTTCCAACGTTCCTTGCCCCTCCCGGGCTTCTCTACGTAACCGCCGCTCCTCTCTGTCAATCTCAGGGATAAACTGCAAACTACTACCCTCAGAGGAACGGGTCATACACAAACAAAAAATCCAAATACACAATATACAAACAGAAAAAAATTTCAGTCAACCATCAATAAATCAAATTCAAACTTCAATCATAAATTCAATCAAATGCCTATTCCCCGACAACGGCGCCAATTTTGGTGGGCGGATTTTTGAATATCCACTTAATCTCAAGCTGTCGAGGCTTGCCAAAATACGATTTATAAAGCCTATGACCAAGGCTTTGCAGCCAGTGGTAACAGGGTCGATCCAAGGAATAGGAAAATTGAATTTACTAGTGAAATTGGGATTTAATTGATTAATTGGTAACGGGGGGTTTTAGCATGCAAAGGGGAAATAATGAGAAAGCTAACGAAGAAAGAATAATAACTAGAGAACGTGTGCACGGTTTGGGGAGTCTCGGGATCAATTGTTAGACAAATTCAGCTTATCATTTAATTCTAATAACATGGAATTCAGTTTACTGAGCACGCGGACGACTACCAGAGAAGCCCCAAAGTAGCCGACTCCATGGATTTTTATTAGACCACACAGTTCTAATTACACTTTATCTAATCCTACGTCAAGGTGATCAGCCCCAAGGTAAATTTAGACAGTCACTAGCTAATCGCGACGAACATTCGAGCGTGAATTCTAATTGCTAGTAGATTGCCCGCAAACGCTGTATGCAATCAACAATTATCCTACCCGACCCGATACTTCGATTTAATTCTATCTACCTGTGTTACTTAGTCGAGCAGTGAGAGGCACGGCATCGCTACTCTTTAACATACACAACATGCGAAACTACTCGAGTGTCAATCGGCGTATTTTAACATGCGCGTTGGATTAAGCAAAGTAGATAGATGCAAAGTAAACAGAACCAATATGCAAATCAAAACTCAGATTATCAAAGCTAAAATCGTCTAACAAAATCCCCCTAAACAAATCCCAAACCGTCACCCTTACCTTAGCCGCTCATGGCGCGGTTCGTCAATCCCGCTCCAACAACGCCCATGGAAGGATTCATCTACTTATTACAAGGGAAAGTGGAGCTCACTAGCATGCCAACAATGGCGGAGCTTCACGGAAAATAGAGAGAAAATGGGGAAGAAGAAGACTAAAATCAGCAAAATCCGTAGAGAGATGAAGGAGAAAATAATAAAAAATGTGCAGAAAATCGTCTTTTAGCTGCTGCCATCGTCGTAGCGTCGAGACGCTAGGCCAGCGTCTCGACGCTGTGCCCTAAGTTTTCCGCGCGCGCGCTCGCGATGGCGTCGCGACGCAAGGCCAGCGTCGCGACGCTGCCCCGATAAAATTCCTGCGCGCGCCTCCTCCGGAGCGTCTCGACGCCAAGCAGGGTCTCGACGCCAGGGCAGCGTCGAGCTAGCGTCTCGACGCTATCACTCGACGCTTGCTCTCGGGTTTTTCCAGCGTCGAGCCAGCGTCTCGACGCTATAGCTCGACGCTGGCTCTCGGGTTTGGGGCTGAAGCTTTGCCTCTCCAAGGCAGTTTTGGCCCGTTTCTTCACGGAACAAGTTCCCCTCTTCCCGATGCATTCCCGGGGCGCTAAAACTCTACTTTAAGCTCTCGAACAAGCCCAACGGACGCACGAGCTCTTTGCCGCTTTTCTCCTACAAAAGAGATATATTTAATCAATTGAAAGCGGACTTTAGCTATAATTAGGAAGTATTTAATAGCTCCAAAATGGAGTTATCAGAGAGGCATTTCACGAATGTTGGGAGAGATACATTAAACTATGCGAGAGCTGCCCGAACCATCAGATAGCAGAGGCTGCGCTTATTCAGTTTTTCTATGACGGTTTGCAACCGTACGACTGTCAGATGCTCGATGCCTTGAGTGGAGGAGCCCTTAGGGAAAAGACGCCTGCGGAAGCTAGACAATTGATCTCCAACATGGCAGGGAACCTTCAGGGGTATGGAGGAGGAAACGCGCAAACTCGGTTGTCGACTGACGTGGAAGAGCTTAAGACGAAATTCTCTCAAGTATGTAGCGTTGTTCTTAAGTTACAAGAAAACTCATCGCAGGCTACTCCTTCTATTTCAGGTCAAGCCATTGAAGGCATGTTCAAATCCTTTATGGAGGTTAGCAAGGAAACCAGTTCACAGATTCGGTCACTAAGTGAGGGGTTCACAGAAATCAAAGACCGAATAAGTAAGTTGGAGTCCAATGCGGCGGAAAACGTTAGTGCCATTGCCCTCAAAAGTGGTAAAGAGGTCCCATCGCGGCAGGTTCTTGAAGATCTCAGAATGAGTCTAGAGATGCCTCAAGATAAGTGTCATAAAAAACTTCCTGAAACGGTAGTAGCTGCTCCTCCTATATCTATGAAGTCTTACCTTCCTGTTGCTCCCTTTCCTAGCAGGTTGGTGAGGCCGCCCAAGAAAGACAAGGACGTGGACATCCTCGATACGCTGAAAAAGGTTGGGATCAATATACCGCTGCTTGACGTCATTCAGCAAATTCCGAGGTACGCAAAGTTTATCAAGGAGATGTGCACTAATAAGAGGAAAGCAAAGAGCGCTGAGAGAGTAGTGGTAAGTAAGAATGTTTCTGCCCTGATCACACAAAGCATGCCAGATAAGTGTCAGGACCCAGGTATGTTCCTCTTACCGTGTACCATAGGAGACAAAGAAATCAAGCATGCAATGCTAGATTTAGGGGCTTCAATTAATGTTATGCCATACTCAGTCTATAAGAGTCTTGATCTGGAAGGTATGCAGGAAACTAGTATAATAATCCAATTAGCTGATAGGTCCTCTGTTCATCCTTTAGGGGTAATTGAGGATGTGTTAGTTCGGGTTAAGGACCTCATTTTTCCTGCTGATTTTTACGTGCTAAAAATGGAAGATAACCCATCATCTACTGCTTCAGTCCTGTTGGGCAGACCATTCATGAAAACGGCTAGGACTAAGATTAATGTGCATGATGGTACTTTGTCTGTTGAGTATGGAGGAGAGGTGTTTGAATTTAATGTCTTTAATGCTATGAAACACCATGCTGATGTGCATTCTGTCTGTAAAATTGATTTGATTGAAACTTTAGAACAAGAAGAATGCATGACTGTTGTTGATGGGGATGACCCATTCGTTTTTAATGAAACTGTTGGCGAAATTGAAAGTTGTGTGCCCTTATTGTCTGATTCATGTGAGCAAGTTACCCTTGCCTTAGAGGCATGCGAAAAGCCAACTAAGATGTTACCATCTCTTTTGCAGGCTCCCAAATTGGAACTTAAATAGCTGCCAGCCCACCTCAAGTACGTATACTTGGGCGAGGTGGAGACACTCCCGGTAATTATCTCTAAGGAGCTTACATCGGAGCAAGAAGGCAAGTTGGTGGAGGTTTTGAAGAAGAATAGAAGAGCGATAGGATGGACCTTGGCAGATTTGCATGGGTTGAGTCCAGTTCTGTGTATGCACAAGATTAGGCTGAATGAGGGAGTGAAGCCATCCCGAGAGCCTCAGCAGAGACTGAACCCAGCAATGAAAGAGGTAGTGTTGTCTGAGAAACACAAACTCCTTGACGCAGGTATTATCTATCCCATTTCTGATAGCCAGTGGGTTAGCCCAATTCATGTCGTACCTAAAAAGACGGGCATAACCGTTATTAGAAATGAGAAGGGTGAGTTAGTGCCTAAGAGAGTGCAAAATGGGTGGAGGATGTGTATAGATTTTAGAAAATTGAATGATGTTACTAAGAATGATCACTTTCCTATTCCCTTCATAGATCAAATGGTGGAGCGTTTAGCTGGGAAGCCATATTTCTGTTTTCTAGATGGTTTTTCTGGGTTTTATCAAATTCCCATAGCCCAGGAAGACCAAGAAAAGACTACTTTTACATGTCCGTTTGGAACTTACGCATATAGGAGAATGCCCTTCGAGCTTTGCAATGCTCCAGGGACTTTTCAGCGATGCATGATGAGCATATTTACTGAATTCGTAGAAAAATGCATCGAGGTCTTTATGGATGATTTCACCGTGTATGGGAGTTCATTTGAGGATTGCCTGATTAACTTGTCTAGAGTCATGGAAAGATGCATTGAGACTAATCTTGTTTTAAATTTCGAAAAGTGTCATTTCATGGCCAGTCAGGGCATAGTCTTAGGTCACGTTGTGTCAGCTAAGGGTATAGAGGTGGATAAAGCTAAAATCGATGTTATATCTGATTTGCCTTACCCCACGAATCTTCGGGAAGTGCGTTCTTTTCTTGGTCATGCAGGTTTCTACCGCAGGTTCATCAAGGACTTCTCGAAGATAGTGACACCGATGACGAGCTTGCTGAAAAAAGATGTCCCATTCTGTTTTGACAAGGAGTGCAAGCTTGCCTTCGATGTTCTCAAGAGGTGTTTGACCAACGCACCCATTATTCATCCACCGCAGTGGGGAACCCCCTTCGAGATTATGTGCGATGCAAGCAATTATGCCGTTGGCGTTGTGTTGGGTCAGAGGATAGATAAGAAAAGTCACGTGATCTATTATGCCTCAAGGACGCTCAACTCCGCGTAGATCGGTTACACCACCACAGAGAAGGAGCTGCTTTCCATTGTTTTCGCTCTTGATAAATTTCGACCTTATATACATGGATCTAAAGTAGTCATTTTTTCTGATCATGCAGCAGTTCGTTACTTGATGAACAAGAAAGACTCGAAGCCTAGGCTGCTCAGGTGGGTACTACTACTTCAGGAGTTCGATGTTTCAGTCCAGGATAGGAAAGGATCAGAAAATACAGTTGCTGACCACTTGAGTCGCATTGTACGTGGAGAGGATGCCTTGCCTCTGAATGACGAATTCCCTGACGAAGTCCTCTTCCAGGTGAGCGTGGAGATACCATGGTATGCCGACATTGTCAATTACTTGGTCACAGGTATGTTCCCATACGATTTTTCATATAATAGGAGAGCTAAGCTGAAAATCGAAGCCAAGAATTATGTCTGGGAAGAGCCTGTTTTATGGAAATTCTGTGCTGACCATGTAATTAGGAAGTGTGTCTCTAAATCTGAACATAAGTCCATTCTTGAATTTTGCCATGAATTTGCATGTGGGGGGCATTTTGGGCCATCTAGGACAACAAGGAAAATATTAGACTGTGGGTTTTTCTGGCCTTCGCTGTTTAAAGACTGTTTTGAATTCTGTAAATCATGTGATCAGTGTCAAAGGAAAGGGTCTATCACGAGTAGGAATGAAATGCTCCAAACCTCTATATTGACTTGTGAAATTTTTGAGGTTTGGGGTATGGACTTTATGGGACCTTTTCCCCCTCATGCGGTTTTGTCTATATATTGCTGGTTGTGGACTACGTGTCTAAGTGGGTGGAGGCCAAAGCCACCAAGGTTGATACTGCTAATGTTGTTTCCAGTTTTGTCAAATCTAACATTTTTAGCAGGTATGGAGTTCCACGAGCCATTATAAGCGATCAAAGGAGTCACTTATGCAACAAGACGATCCAGGCCTTGATGAGGAGGTACGGGGTCAATCATAAAATATCTACCCCGTACCACCCTCAAACCAATGGCCAAGCAGAGGTCTCTAATCGAGAGGTAAAGAGCATCCTTGAGAAAACAGTAAGTCCTGGGAGGAAAGATTGGAGTCTCAGGCTGGACGACGCTTTGTGGGCCTATCGCACAGCTTACAAAACCCCCATAGGAATGTCTCCCTATCGGATGGTTTTTGGGAAAGCCTGTCATCTCCCAGTGGAGATCGAGCACAAAGCGTATTGGGCCGTGAAGAAGTGCAACATGAACTTCGATCCGGCTGGCGAAGAAAGACTCCTCAAATTGCAAGAATTAGAGGAGCTTCGCTTGGACGCGTATGAGAATTCGAGGATCTACAAGGAAAAGACCAAGTTGTTCCGCGACAGACGAGTCATTCGGAAACACTTCGAAGGTTGTCAGAAGGTCCTCTTGTTCAATTCCCACCTGAGGTTCATGCCAGGTAAATTTCGTTCCCGTTGGATTGACCCTTTTACTATAACTCATGTCCACCCTTATGGTGCAGTCAAGATCCAAAGCCTCGAATCAGGCAAGGAACACACGGTGAATGGCCATCGTCTGAAGATCTTCCACGAAGGAGAAACGAAGCACTTCGACGAGCACGCCCACTTGGGAGAACCCGAGTATGAGAAAGGATGAAAAAGTGTTGGTAAAGTCGAGCAATCGACGCTAAAATTTGCGCTTCTCGGAGGCACCCGAGTCTGAACTGTACATGCTTTTTGTTTACTTTACTGTTTTTAGGATTAGCTTAGGTTCTTACTCTCATGATGTGAGTTTTCAGGAGAAACGATGGCTCGTCCTTGCGGGGTGCTTGAAAAAGAACAAGCGCGCTCTCCACCCTCTAAATCACAATTCAGGGGAGGTTTTCTTTCCCTAAAATTTTGATTGTGCTTAATTAGTCCAATGAGGGTATTGTCTCTTTCCAAGTTGGGGGTGGTGGGTTGTGCTTTACAGCGGTTGTCGAGTTTTGTTGTGGAATTCTGATAAACGTGCTTTGTTGTGATGTATGCATGCTAGTTTGGCCATGAAATTCTGTGATGTACTCTGGGAATCCCCGTATTTGTATCTGCAGTGAAAGCTAACATGTTTGCATTTGTTAAGGCCATTTTGAAAAAATTTCTAGTTATTTCCCTGTTTGGTGGTCAAAGGACGACTGCAAAAGTGTTCCAAAGTGGCTACTTCTGGCCCACGATCTTCAAGGATGCACACGACTATGCACACAGCTGCAATGAGTGTCAACGTACAGGTAACCTCAGTAGAAAAGATGAGATGCCTCTTGTATATCTTAGAGTTGGAACTCTTTGATGTATGGGGCATTGACATCATGGGACCATTCCCTCCATCTGCTGGTAATCTTTTCTAGTAGCTGTAGATTATGTTTCCAAATGGGTAGAAGCAATTGCATGTCCATTAAATGATGCCAAAACAGTCGTTAAATTTCTAAATAGGCACATTTTTACACGATTTGGTACACCACGTGCAATCATAAGTGATGAAGGAACGCACTTTATAAACAAAGCTATGGAAAAGGTACTGGCTAAATATAATGTTAGACATAGAGTAACAACACCTTATCACCCACACTCAAATGGACTAGCTGAAATATCTAATAGAGAGATCAAGAGCATACTTGAAAAAGTTGTTAAACCTAATAGAAATGACTAGTCTTTTAAGTTAGACGATGAATGGTGGAAGGATTTTTGAATATCCTTAATTCACAGGCTGTCGAGGCCTGACCAAAATGAATTTATAAGCCTATTATCCTTAGCTTTGCAGCTAGTGGTAACAGGGTCGAACCACAAAGAGGGAATAAAACTGAGAATTAATTGTTCGAGCTATGATTAAGTTAACTGGTGAAGTTTGTCACAAAAAATGGGTGTTTTAAACATGCAAAGTAATGAAAAGTGCTAACGGAAAAATAATAAACTCGAGAATGAAGAGTGTTGGATTTGGGGGATTTCGGGATCTTGCTAAGCGTTTTAACATTTATCATTTAATTCTAAAGTAAGACTAATCGATAATGACATGCACGCGGTCGGTTACCTGGGAACCCCTTTTGTAACCGGCTCCATATTAATTAATTAGACCACACAGTTCTAATTAAACATTGTTTAAGGTCTCGTTAGAGTGATCAACCCCAATTCAGCTCTAAACAGTCACTATCATATCGCGACGAACATTCGACTATGTAATCAAATTGTTAATTGGCTACCCGGCAACCCTGAAGTACCCAACAATTGTCATGCATAACTCGATACTCCGATTTATTTCATTGTTCTGTGTTACTAGGCGAAAAGGAGAGGCACGACATCGCTATTCTTTAACTCTAACACATGCTAGAAAACTCGATTGTCCGTCGGCGAAATCTAACACATGCATGGGATGAAGCAAGAACAACAAATGCACACATAATCAAAGCCAATCCAGAATCATTAAGTATAGATTATCAAAACATTAAAGAGCTCAACAAGAATCCCTAATTATCCCAAATCCAAACACAAATACCTTAGCCAACCATGGATGTTTGGAGTCCCAATACTCCCATGGAAGCCTTGGGCATCATCCCCAAGCTAAATACAGAAAAAAAGCTCCAAAAATGGCCACAAATGGCGGAGAAATGAAGAAGAAGGGTCAAGACCCGAGAGCAAAACGATGAATGGAAGATTGGTGGCTGAAAAATCGTCAAAATGACGTTTTAATTCGTCGGAGCGTCGAGACGCTAGGCAAGCGTCTCGACTCTGTGCCCTAAGTGCCGCGCGCGTGTTCTCGTCGTGATGGCGTTGATAACTCCATTTTGGAGCTATTAAATACTTCCTAATTATAGCTTAAGTCCGCTTTTAATTGGTTAATATATCTCGTTTGTAGGAGAAATGCGGCAAAGAGCTCGTGCGTCTGTTGGGCCCGTTCGAGTGCTTAAAGTGGATTTTTAACGCCCCGGGAATGCGTCGGGAAAGGGGAAGTTGATCCGTGAAGAAACGGGCCAAAACCGCCTAGGAGAGGCAAAGTTCCAGCCCCCAAACCCGAGAGCCAGCGTCGAGCTATAGCGTCGAGACGCTGGCTCGACGCTGGAAAAACCCGAGAGCAAGCGTCGAGTGATAGCGTCGAGACGCTAGCTCGACGCTGCCCTGGCGTCGAGACCCTGCTTGGCGTCGAGACGCTCCGGAGGAAGCGCGCGCAGGAAATTTATCGGGGCAGCGTCGCGACGCTGACCCAGCGTCGCGACGCCATCGAAGGCGTGCGCGGAAAACTTAGGGCACAGCGTCGAGACGCTGGCCTAGCGTCTCGACGCTACAACGATTGCAGAAGTTAAATGACGATTTTTCTGCACATTTTTGGACATCATCTTCTTCACCATTTTTGGAGCTTTTCATCTTCTTCTTCCTCAATTTTTCTCTATTTCCTTTGGAGCTTCGCCATTTTGGTATGCTAGGGAGCTCCCCTTTCTTTGTAATATGTTGATGACGCCTTCCATGGCCGTGGTTGGAGCGGATTTGACAAACCGCGCCATGAGCGGCTAAGGTAAGGGTGAACGGTTTGGGAATAGTTTAGGGAGATTTTGTTAGATAATTTGGTTCTGATAATTTACGCTTTGATTATGCATATTGGTTCTGTTTATTTGCATTTATCTACTTTGCTTAATCCAACGCGCATGTTAGATTTCGACGATTGACACTCGAGTCATCTTGCATGTTGTGTATGTTAAAGAGTAGCGACGCCGTGCCTCTCACTGCTCGACTAAGTAACACAGGTAGATAAAACTAAATCGAAGTATTAAGTCGTGTAGGATAGTTGTTGATTGCATACAGCGTTTGCGGGCAATCTACTAGCAATTAGAATTCGCGCTTAAATGTTCGTCGCGGTTAGCTAGTGACTGTCTAGATTTATCTTAGGGCTGATCACCTTAATGTAAGTTTGGATAACGTATAATTGGAACTATGTGGTCTGATTAAAATCCATGGAGTCGGCTACTTTGGGGCTTCTCTGGTAGTCGTCCGTGTGCATAATAAACTGAATACCATGAATTTTGCATTAAATGATGAATCGAAATTATCTAGCAATTAATCCCGAAACTCCCAAACCGTGCACGCGTTTTTCTGCTTATTATTATTTCGTTAGCGTTTTATTATTTCCCTTGCATGTTAAAAATCCCCCCGTTACAGAATCAATAAATTAATTAAATCCCAATTTTAATAGTGATTCTGATCGTTCTTACTCTCTGGATCGACCCTGTTACCACTGGCTGCAAAGCCTTGGTCATAGGCTTATAAATTACATTTTGGCAAGCCTCGACAGCTTGAGTTTATAGCTATAGTTCAAAAATATCGTCTACCAAAATTGGCGCCGTTGCCGGGGAATAGGCAATTTGATTAGAATTATGATTGAAGTTTGAATTTAATTGATTGATGGTTGGCTAAAAATTTTTTTGTTTGTATTTTGTATGTTTGAGTTTTTGTTTGTGTATGACCCGTTCCTCTGAGGTTAGTGGATTGCAGTTTATCCCAGAAATCGACAGAGAGGAGCGGCGGTTAAGGAGAGAAGCCCGTGAGGGGCAGAGACCGGTTGAAGGAGAAGAAGGCAATCCCTTCTTGTTTGACGAGATGGCGCAAGGTGATGCGCCACGGACGCTAAAGCAACTGGCAGCGCCAGATCTGAACCTGCAGCCTTTTTGCATAAACTACCCCGTGGTAGCAGGTAACTTCGAATTAAAATCAGGTTTAATTCACCAGTTACCTTCTTTTCATGGCAATGCAGGTGAGGACGTGAACAAACACCTGATGGAATTCCATTGCGTCTGCGCGGGGATGAAGCTTGCGGGAGTCACGGAGGAGCAGTTGAACATGAGGGCATTCCCCTTTACGCTTGATAGCTCCATTTTGGAGCTATAATTATGTCCCTAATTCACGTTTATTATTGGCTTAATCTTGTTTATATGTGATTATTGCAGGTGTTCTCAGTGATTCGCTCTTGAGAGCGTTTCGGCGTTTTTCAGAGCCTAATATCGCATTTTAAAGGCCTAAGAACACTTCCGGGGAAGATCCATGCAAAGGAATGAGACTTGAGCGCTTTGGGGAATTTGAAGGCAGAAATCCAAGCAAAACCCGAGAGCTAGCGTCGAGCGACAGCGTCGCGACGCTAGCTCGACGCTGCCCAGCGTCGAGACGCTGCCATAGCGTCTCGACGCTCCGAAGTCTGAAGCGCTGAATTGAAGAAAAACCCGAGAGCAAGCGTCGGCTGATAGCGTCTCGACGCTCGCTCGACGCCGACAGCGTCTCGACGCTGGCCGAGCGTCCCGACGCCACCCCGACTGCGCGCGCGCGAGTTATTTATGGCGCAGCGTCGAGACGCTGCCCAAGCGTCTCGACGCTACGACGGATTACTTAAGTTTCTGTCCGATTTTAGCCGCCATTATCATCTTCCACCTCGAGCTCCGCGCCTGATTTGACGTCCAGCAGCTGTTTTCCACCATGGGAGGGGCTAGGAAGCTCGATTTGAAGCCGTCCCACACCATACACGTCATGAGTGAGTAGATTTACTGTTTTTGGCTCGGGATTGTAAGGATAAATGTAGTATGAACTCTTGGTGAGGTTGTAGGATTGAAATTCTGAATTGGTTGGATATTTTATTGAATTGAATTCTATTTCTTAGCTTAATCTATGAGCACGTTTGAATGATTTAGGACTAGGCACCCTTGATTTTGAGCATGTTCATTTGTTAAAGGATTTGATGTCGTGCCTCTCGTTTCCGCCAAGTAACAAGGAATTATGGCACCTTGAGCGTATTGGCGTCCTTACGCTCTTGGTGTTCATTCCTCCCGAATTAGAATTCCAAATCGACATCCTAATTTCGCGTCCAAATTAGATAGTTGTCACAGTTAGCTTGTTGCTACCGTTCGGTCTTGGGAGAGCGTTGGCCGCCAATGTCCGAACGGTATGCTTGATTAGCATGATTATTTATGTCTAATTAAATCCATGGAGCATGTCTGGGTTATTTATTAATTTTAGACGAGCTGTGCATTCGTTAAATTATTTAACCATTATACTCGTCAACCTGTGATCCAAGAGGCACGCTAAATTTATCCCCGATCGTCCCGAGCCGGAAACTCCGTTAGCTAAATTTTCCCATTTGCTTTGTTCCATCTTAATTACTTGAAAACCAACAATTACCCCTTATTTCACTTACATTAATAGTTTGCAAATTTAATTAAGATTAAGTCAAAATACCTTAATTCCCTGTGGATCGACCCCGTTACTACTATTCTACAAATAGTTTAGTGATTTCGGGCACTTATAAATTTATTTTGGCGGGTCTCGACAACCCGATGATTGGCGATAGTTCAATAATATCGCTACCAAAATTGGCGCCGTTGCCGGGGAACTAAGTGTAATTCGGCCTAATTTAAATTTGATTTGTAAACTTTTGATTTTTACTTTATAATTTTGTTTATTCTTTTATTATTTGCAATTTTGATCTGTTTGTTTAAGTGTGCTAGAAGTGCCAAATTTTTATTGAGAAAATGGAGATTGATGATGAGATAGAGCCCCAAAAACGCTCAGACAGTGGACATCATTTGCTATGGGCCATCAACCCTCTTGTATTTCCTACCCGGAAATTTCAGGTGAGTTTGTGCTTAAATCGGGTTTAATTGACCATTTACCCTCTTTTTGTGGTGAAGCAGATGAGGATCCTTATAAACATCTCAAGGCTTTTCAAATGACAAGTTCTGCGATGAAGCCAGGCGACATTACTGAAGATCAGCTCTACCTGAGAGCTTTTCCATTCACCTTGAGAGGTGAAGCTCGAGATTGGCTGCATTACTTGCCATCAGGGATCATTTTCACTTGGGAGAAGTTGCAGAGTCTATTCTTGGAAAGGTACTTCCCAGCTTCAAAAGCCAGAGCCGTGAAAAAAGATATCCGCCAATTTGAGCAAGGAAAGGACGAGGCATTTCACGAATGCTGGGAGAGGTTCATTAAACTCTGTGAGAAATGCCCGAACCACCTGATAGCAGAAGCCGAGCTTATCGAATTCTTCTATGAAGGGTTGCTTCCGCATGACTGCCAGATGCTTGATGCAGCAAGTGGAGGAGCCCTTTGGGAGAAAACACCTGCAGAAGCCAGACAATTGATTTCTAATATGGCTGAGAACCGTCGCCAGTACGGAGGAAGGAACGAGTACGCTAAAATGTCTACCGACATAGCAGAGCTCAAGGAACAAGTGTCTCAGGTATTTGGTTTAGTTCATACGATGCAGGAAAAATCATCTCAGGCTGTTTCTTCTGTCTCAGGTCAAGCCATTGAAGGCATGTTTAAATCGCTCATGGAAGCTAGCAATGAGACAAGGTCGCAGATAAAATCTCTAAGAGATGAGTTCTCGGAGGTGAAGGAAAGAATGAGCAAGATCGAATCCAAAGCGGAAGGTGTTAGTGCGATAAACCTCAGAAGTGGTAAAGAAGTACCATCCCGTACCACTCCCGTGAGTCCTCCAAAAGATTCAGAGATATCTCTAGATAAGTGTTCTCAAGCACCCTCTGAAACTGTTGTAACTCCTCCTCCTATTATTTCTATGAAGTCTTACACTCCCGTTGCTCCTTTTCCTAGTAGGCTGGCAAGGCCATCTAAGGAGGCCGACGATGCGGATGTTCTTGAGACACTGAGAAAGGTTGGGATCAATATACCGCTGCTTGATGCAATTCAGAAAATCCCAAGGTACGCCAAATTTCTGAAGGAGATGTGCACCATGAAGAGGAAGACTAAAAATGCTGAAAGAGTCGTGGTAAGCAAGAATGTTTCTGCCCTGATAACCCAAGGTATTCCAAGCAAATGCCAGGACCCAGGTATGTTTCTCTTGCCATGTACTATAGGGGATAGAGAAATCGAGCACGCTATGTTAGACTTAGGAGCTTCAATTAATGTTATGCCATACTCAGTCTACAAGAGCCTCGGTTTAGATGGTATGCAGGAAACCAGTATAATTATCCAGTTAGCTAATAGATCTTCTATTCGCCCTCTAGGATTGATTGAAGATGTGTTGGTTAAGGTTAAGGATTTGATATTCCCTGCTGATTTTTATGTGATAAAAATGGAAGAAAATGCATCCACCACTTCTGTTTTACTTGGTAGACCATTCATGAAAACCGCTAAAACAAAAATTAATGTGCATGATGGTACCTTATCTGTTGAGTATGAAGGGGATGTATTCGAATTTAATGTATTTGATGCCATGAAACAACGTGCTGATGTGCATTCTGTCTGTAAAATTGATCCGATAGATACTTTAGAACAAGAAGAATGCATGATTGTTGTTGATGGGGATGACCCACTCGTTTTTACTGAAATTGTTGGCGAAGTTGAAAGTAGTGTTCCCATATTGACTAATTCTTCTGAACAACCTACTTTTGCTTTAGAGACATGTGAAAAGCCAACTAAAATATTACCGTCTCTTTTGCAGGCTCCCAAGTTGGAATTGAAGGAGTTGCCGGGTCATCTCAAGTACGTGTACTTAGGTGAGGTGGAGACACTCCCGGTAATTATTTCCAAGGAGCTTACATCGGAGCAAGAAGGCGAGTTGATCGAGGTTTTGAAAAAGAACAAAAGAGCCATGGGATGGACATTGGCAAACTTGCACGGGTTGAGTCCAGTGCTGTGCATGCACAAGATTCGGCTGGATGAGGGAGCAAAACCATCCCGAGAGCCTCAGCGAAGACTGAACCCTGCAATGAAAGAGGTAGTGTTGTCTGAGATACACAAACTCCTGGATGCAGGTATTATCTTTCCCATTTCTGATAGCCAATGGGTTAGCCCTAATCATGTTGTACCTAAAAAGACGGGCATAACTGTTATTAGAAATGATAAGGGGGAGTTAGTACCCAAGAGAGTACAAAATGGGTGGAGAATGTGTATTGATTTTAGAAAACTGAATGATGTGACTAAAAAGGACCACTTTCCTATTCCCTTCATAGATCAAATGGTGGAGCGTTTAGCTGGGAAACCATTCTTCTGTTTTCTTGATGGATTTTCTGGGTTTTATCAAATTCCCATAGCCCAGGAAGACCAAGAAAATACTACTTTTACCTGTCCATTCGGAACTTACGCATATAGGAGAATGCCCTTTGGGCTTTGTAATGCTCCAGGGACTTTTCAGCGATGCATGATGAGCATATTTTCTGAATTTGTGGAAAAATGCATCGAAGTCTTTATGGATGATTTTACTGTATATGGAAGTTCATTTAAGGATTGCCTGTTTAACTTGTCTAGAGTCATGGAAAGATGCATCGAAACTAATCTTGTTTTAAATTTCGAAAAGTGTCATTTCATGGCCAGTCAGGGCATAGTGTTGGGTCACGTGGTGTCTGGTAAGGGGATAGAGGTTGATAAAGCAAAAATTGATGTCATATCTGATTTACCTTACCCCACGAACCTTCGGGAAGTACGTTCTTTTCTTGGTCACGCAGGTTTTTACCGCAGGTTCATTAAAGACTTCTCGAAGATAGTGACTCCGATGACAAGTTTGCTGAAAAAGGATGTTCCATTTTGTTTTGACAAACAGTGCAAGCTTGCCTTCGATGTTCTGAAGAAGTGCTTGACCAACGCACCCATCATTCATCCACCGCAGTGGGGGACTCCTTTCGAGATTATGTGCGACGCAAGCAATTATGCCGTAGGCGCTGTGTTGGGCCAGAGGATAGACAAGAAGAGCCATGTGATTTATTATGCCTCCAGAACGCTAAATTCCGCGCAGATCGGTTACACAACAACAGAGAAGGAGCTGCTTTCCATAGTTTTCGCTCTTGATAAATTTCGGCCATATATTCTTGGATCTAAAGTAATTGTTTTTTCTGATCATGCAGCAGTTCGATACTTGATGAACAAGAAGGACTCGAAGCCTAGACTGCTCAGATGGGTATTATTACTCCAGGAGTTCGACGTCTCTGTTCAGGACAGAAAAGGATCAGAAAATACCGTTGCTGACCACTTGAGCCGTATTGTGCGTAACGAGGACGACTTGCCTCTGAATGATGAGTTCCCTGATGAAGTTCTCTTCCAGGTAAGTGTGGAGACACCATGGTACGCCGACATTGTCAATTACTTGGTCACAGGTACGTTCCCATTCGATTTTTCATATAACCAAAGAGCTAAGCTGAAAAGCGAAGCCAAGACATATGTTTGGGAAGAGCCCATTTTATGGAAATTTTGTGCTGACCAGGTAATTAGGAAGTGCGTCCCTAAGTCTGAACATAGGTCCATCCTTACCTTTTGCCATGAATTTGCATGTGGGGGACACTTTGGGCAAAATAGGACTGCGAGAAAATTTTTAGATTGTGGGTTTTTCTGGCCATCACTGTTTAAGGACTGTTATGAGTTTTGTAAATCTTGTGATCAGTGTCAGAGAAAGGGGACCATCACTAGTAGGAATGAAATGCTCCAAAACCCCATTTTAACTTGTGAAATTTTCGAGGTTTGGGGTATGGACTTTATGGAACCCTTTCCCCCTTCATTTGGTTTTGTCTATATCTTATTGGCTGTGGACTACGTGTGTAAATGGGTGGAAGCTAAAGCCACCAAAGTTGATACCGCTAATGTTGTTTCCAGTTTTGTCAAATCTAACATTTTTAGCAGGTATGAAGTTCCACGAGCCATCATAAGTGACCAGGGGAGCCACTTCTGCAACAAAACGATCCAAGCCTTGATGAGGAAGTATGGGGTCAATCACAAAATCTCTACCCCGTATCATCCTCAGACCAATGGCCAAGCAGAGGTTTCCAATCGAGAGGTGAAGAGCATCCTCGAGAAAACAGTAAGTCCAGGAAGGAAGGATTGGAGCCTCAGGCTGGACGACGCTTTGTGGGCTTACCGTACGGCTTACAAAACCCCCATAGGGATGTCTCCCTACCGGATGGTTTATGGTAAAGCCTGTCATCTCCCCGTGGAGATCGAACACAAAGCTTACTGGGCCGTGAAGAAGTGCAACATGGACTTTGACTTGGCGGGCGAAGAAAGACTCCTCAAATTGCAATAACTAGAGGAGCTTCGCCAGGATGCATATGAGAACTCGAAGACCTACAAGGAAAAGACCAAAATGTTCCACGACAGACGAGTCGTCAGAAAACACTTCGAAGTTGGTCAGAAGGTCCTCTTGTTCAACTCCCGCCTGAAGTTCATGCCAGGTAAACTTCGTTCCAGGTGGCTTGGTCCTTTCATTATCACTGATGTTCATCACTATGGTGCAGTCAAGATTCAGAGCTTGGATACGGAGAAGGAGTACACAGTGAATGGTCAGAGACTGAAGATCTTTCATGAGGGAATGTCAGAGGACTTCGACGATCATGCCTACTTGAAAGAGCCTGATTACGAGAAAGGATAAATTGAGTTTTGGTAAAGTCGAGCAATCGACTCTAAAAATTTGCGCTACTCGGAGGCACCCGAGCTTGAACTGTACATGCTTTTTGTTTACTTACCGTCTTTAGGATTAGTTTAGATTTCTACTCTGATGTTGTGAATTTTCAGGTGAAACAATGGCTCATCCTTGCGGTTTATTGGCTAAGGTTAAAGCGCACTCTCCAACCCTCTAAGTCACAATTCAGGGAAGGTTTTCTTTCCTTTTGTTTTGACTGTGCATATTTGGTCCAATGAGGACATTGTCAATTTCTGAGTTGGGGGTGGTGGGTTGTGCCTTATAAAGGATTGTTGAGCTTTGTTGTGGAATCCTGATTAACTTGTTGAGCTATGGAGAAAGCATGCTTTTCCGATTATGAAATTCTGTGATGTACTGTTAAAGCCTTCGTATGTGTGTTTGTTGTGAAATTCAGCATAATTGCATATGTTAAGGCCATTTTGAAAAATTTTCAAAAATATTTTCCTGTTTAAGCTTCGCATGTTAGCACTCTATCTTGGATCTGTGGGTTTAAGGTAGCTCTGTTTGTTTTGAAATTCGTTGTCACCTCGAAAGGCAACCTTAGGATGGGCTAAGATTCGCTCTTGTTTGTAATCCGTGCGCTTAAAATTTTACCATGATTTTTAGACTAAAAGAAAAATGGATGCAAGTTTATAAAAAGAAAATAATCTCATGAGGCGTTCCTCCTTCTTGAGTTGCCTTAGTAGCCAAGGGCGGTCGTGTAACCCACGGTCGCCACCGCATGAAAAGGAAGCATTAAGAAGTGAACGCTAGTCCTTAAAAATGTGAATTTTGCCCGTAGTCAGATGCACTGTGCAATGAAATTGCAGGCAAGCTGAAACGAAAGTAAGATTGACATGTTAGGCGCTCATGAAGATCGAAGAAAAAGAGAGAAAAGATGCCTTGCGATATATTACTTGCATAAACGATGAATTGCCCTTAGACTGTTCTGTTAAGCCATAAGTAGGGGGAAAGCGAAGTTTTAGGATAGATAGAGCTGTTCTAAGCCTGTTGAAATCTAAGATCGAGGAGCTAAGTCCGAAGCATAAATAGGGAAGCATCTTTAAATTTTTCGAATTGTTCTTAACCAATGCTTGCATGCGGTTGTTTCCTTCAAATGCGAATGCCCTGTCCTTTCAAGTACTGAGAATCGAGTCCCTAGCATGTATTCTCGTTTTATTTGATTAATCAGAATTCCACCTTGCTCGAGGACTAGCAAGATTTAAGTTGGGGGTGTTTGATAGCTCCATTTTGGAGCTATAATTATGTCCCTAATTCACGTTTATTATTGGCTTAATCTTGTTTATATGTGATTATTGCAGGTGTTCTCAGTGATTCGCTCTCGAGAGCGTTTCGGCATTTTTCAGAGCCTAATATCGCATTTTAAAGGCCTAAGAACACTTCCGGGGAAGATCCATGCAAAGGAATGAGAGTTGAGCGCTTTGGGGAATTTGAAGGCAGAAATCCAAGAAAAACCCGAGAGCTAGCGTCGAGCGACAGCGTCGCGACGCTAGCTCGACGCTGCCCAGCGTCTCGACGCTGCCATAGCGTCTCGACGCTCCGAAGTCTGAAGCGCTGAATTGAAGAAAAACCCGAGAGCAAGCGTCGGCTGATAGCGTCTCGACGCTCGCTCGACGCCGACAGCGTCTCGACGCTGGCCGAGCGTCCCGACGCCACCCCGACTGCGCGCGCGCGGATTATTTAGGGCGCAGCGTCGAGACGCTGCCCTAGCGTCTCAACGCTACGACGGATTACTTAAGTTTCTGTCCGATTTTAGCCGCCATTATCATCTTCCACCTCGAGCTCCGCGCCTGATTTGACGTCCAGCAGCTGTTTTCCACCATGGGAGGGGCTAGGAAGCTCGATTTGAAGCCGTCCCACACCATACACGTCATGAGTGAGTAGATTTACTGTTTTTGGCTCGGGATTGTAAGGATAAATGTAGTATGAACTCTTGGTGAGGTTGTAGGATTGAAATTCTGAATTGGTTGGATATTTTATTGAATTGAATTCTATTTCTTAGCTTAATCTATGAGCACGTTTGAATGATTTAGGACTAGGCACCCTTGATTTTGAGCATGTTCATTTGTTAAAGGATTTGATGCCGTGCCTCTCGTTTCCGCCAAGTAACAAGGAATTATGGCACCTTGAGCGTATTGGCGTCCTTACGCTCTTGGTGTTCATTCCTCCCGAATTAGAATTCCAAATCGACATACTAATTTCGCGTCCAAATTAGATAGTTGTCACAGTTAGCTTGTTGCTACCGTTCGGTCTTGGGAGAGCGTTGGCCGCCAATGTCCAAACGGTATGCTTGATTAGCATGATTATTTATGTCTAATTAAATCCATGGAGCATGTCTGGGTTATTTATTAATTTTAGACGAGCTGTGCATTCGTTAAATTATTTAACCATTATACTCGTCAACCTGTGATCCAAGAGGCACGCTAAATTTATCCCCGATCGTCCCGAGCCGGAAACTCCGTTAGCTAAATTTTCCCATTTGCTTTGTTCCATCTTAATTACTTGAAAACCAACAATTACCCCTTATTTCACTTACATTAATAGTTTGCAAATTTAATTAAGATTAAGTCAAAATACCTTAATTCCCTGTGGATCGACCCCGTTACTACTATTCTACAAATAGTTTAGTGATTTCGGGCACTTATAAATTTATTTTGGCGGGTCTCGACAACCCGATGATTGGCGATAGTTCAATAATATCGCTACCAACGCTCAAGGACAAGGCCAAGGACTGGCTATATTATCTGCCCTCCGGATCGATCACCACGTGGCAGGACATGAAGCGGGTATTCTTGGAAAAATACTTTCCCGCATCCTTGGCCACGACTGCGGAAGAGGATTTATGGGATCACCTAGGATGTCGGTGAGTCCCTGCACGAATACTGGGAGCGATTTGAGCGCCTGTGCGCCAGCTTCCCACATCATCAGATTGCCGACCAACTGCTTATCCAGTACTTTTATGAGGGGATGACGCCCCACGACCGGCAAATGATTGATGCAGCGAGTGGAGGGGCATTGATTGACAAGACCTCAGTTGAGGCCAAGCAGTTGATAGCTAACATGGCAACCAACTCGCAGCAGTTTGGTATTCGGGGGCAAGGACAAGTCCACAGCGTGTCTCAGAGCCACGAGATGACTGAGATGAGGGCCCAGGTGGCCGAGATAGGAAATATGCTGAAAAAGTTCGTTGGAGGAACCCGCGAGGCGGAGGAGGTCAACGCGATCGGGGTGTACGCTTCCAACCCAAGGAAGTACGACCCATATTCGAACACATATAACCCCGGTTGGCGCGACCACCCCAAATTTAGCTATGGGAACAGGGAAGGACAATCTCGCTTCCAAGGCCAGTCTCAGGAGAGGCCTAATTCTTCCACCCAAGCTCAAGCCTCGAGCTCCTCCAGCTCACTAGAAGAAATGGTAAGAACCATCGTGACGAGCACCAGCCAGTTTCAAAAGGAAGCTCGAGAAGAGCTTAATTATCACAAGGCCGAGCTGCAGAATCTGAACAAGCAACTGACACAAATGGCGGTGTCTATCAGTAAGATTGAGAGCAAGAGCTCAGAGAAGCTTCCTTCCCAAACCACGGTCAACTCATGTGAAAACGTGAGTGCTATTCAGCTGCGGAGTGGGAAATCACTTTCCACTAGAGCTGTGAAGGAAGCTACGGACAGCCTGAACAAGTCCGCCCCGCCTGCTCCAGAGATTCAGAATGAGAAAAAGGACGAAAATGTCAGTGTACCTGAGGATGTTACCAGAGCACCATTCCCAAGTCGGCTTGTGAAGCCTACTTTGGAGACCGAGGATGCGGAGGTCCTTCGAACCTTCCAAAAGGTGGTGGTCAACATCCCGCTTCTTGAGGCAGTACGCCAAGTGCCGAAATATGCCAAGTTCCTCAAGAAGTGGTGCACGAGCAAGAGAATGTCAAGAAAGAGTGCTGAGACGAAGAAAGAAACTGTCTCCGCAATTTTCCAAGGTAATATTCCACCGAAGTACATCGATCCTGGTATGTTTACTATCCCATGCACTATCGGTACTAAATTTATTGAAAATGCCATGTTAGATCTCGGTGCCTCAATTAATGTCATGTCTTTTGATGTGTTTAAAGAGCTTGAGTTGTGTGATTTAATTGAGTCTAATATAGTTGTCCAACTAGCCGATCGATCTTTTGTGCATCCGTTAGGGAAGATTGAGGACATTCTAGTCAAAGTAAAGGACTTATTGTTTCCATGCGATTTCTATGTGCTGAACATGAATGAAAATTCTTCGCATGTTTCCTCTTCTATTTTATTAGGCCGCCCGTTTATGAAGACCGCTAAGGTCAAAATTGATGTTGATAGGGGTGCCTTGTCGGTAGAATTTGATGGAATGGTGAATGAGTTTCTTATAAATGCATCGAAGTCGTCTGTGAATGCTGAGAATATTTTTGTGGTTGAGCATGACGAGAATGGGAGTCTACCCTCGCGCTTGAGGGATGGTTCCCATGTCTCAGTTAGAAAATCTGATTTGAATTTGTTTGATAATAATGCTGGTTTTTGCACTAACGATTATGATATTCACGTGCTTGCGGCACGAAGAGTGCAAATTGTTTCAAATTTTGATTACAGGAAAGGTGTGGATGAGGACAAGTTTGGATCGTCCCCCGCACTTACGGACTATGCATGAGTCTGTGGAGAGAATACAGTCGAGCAAACGACTTTAAAAATTTTGCGCTTCTCGGAGGCACCCGAGCGATGGACTGTTTTTAATGCTTTAAGTTTAGTTGCTGTTTTTTGTTTTATTGCTTTTTAGATTAACTTAGTTTTAATTTTCTTGCTGGTTTTTTTTTAGGAATCGAGGAAGAGAAGAACATTTTGGGCTCTGATGCATTTGTGCGCCGCTTCCTCGCCCTCGCTAGCTTCACAAAGAGTCAGGGAAGTGTAGTTCTTCTTCCCTTTTACTTTATTTTATCTGACTGGATGGCATTGGGGAGAATGCCATATTTTGAAGTTGGGGGTGGAGATGGTCTGATGGATATGCATGTGTAGTTCGTTGAGAAGTGCTATTTTGATATTGAAGTGCTGGGGACTCTGTTTACTGTTTTCTGACGATGATAGCCTAGGAAATGCATGTTGGAAATTTGAGCATGATCATAATCGAGTTTTTGCATGAGTTTTGTGTTTATTAGGTTCATGTCAAAAATTTTAAAAAAATTTCTGTTGCTCCCTTGCATCTTATCGAGAACTTAGCAGCCCCTTCCTAGATTTCGTAGGTTCGAAAATCGCATGTTGCTCTAATTCTCGTTGTCACCCCGAAAGGCACTCTTAGGTAGCTTGTTGCATGAGAGTTAGTGGTTGGTTAATTGAGAAAGCATGTGCTTAGCCTAATATAAAAAAAATGGAAAAGCATGTTTGATAGAAAATTCCTCTCGAGGCGCTCCTCCTTCTTTTTAGCGCTTAAAGAAGTGAGCGTCAGTCCTTAAAAACGTGAAGCTTAGGCCTAAGTTTGACGTGTTAGGCAGCTCGAGTTGGAAGGAAAAAGAGTGAATAAATGTTGGTTCAAAGAACCTTGAGAATGAGTACAAAGTACTTGTGAAAAGAAAAATAAATGAGAAAAATGATTAGGTCTCTTAATTTGCTTCTCTCTCTCGTGTAAGTCAAGTTTAGACTGTTCTTAAAACGCTAGAAGTAGGGGGAAAACGGGATGTGCGTTGCATGTGGGTTTTCCGGGTTTACGTGAGTTTAGGAGTGGTTGGCTAGCACATACAGACGTTAGGGGGCAAGAGTTAATTTTTGATATGTTCGTAGTAAATGCATGAACAAAATGCTTCCATGATTATGTTGTGTTTAAGTTTTCAAAATGCATGGAGGTTTGAGTTAGTTGCATGTATGCGCGTCCTTAGAGTCAATATCTTTGTAGTGCTTGCTCGAGGACTAGCAATGTTTAAGTTGGGGGTGTTTGATAACTCCATTTTGGAGCTATTAAATACTTCCTAATTCTAGCTTAAGTCCGCTTTTAATTGGTTAATATATCTCGTTTGTAGGAGAAATGCGGCAAAGAGCTCGTGCGTCCGTTGGGCCCGTTCGAGTGCTTAAAGTGGAGTTTTAACGCCCCGGAAATGCATCGGGAAAGGGGAAGTTGATCCGTGAAGAAACGGGCCAAAACCGCCTAGGAGAGGCAAAGTTCTAGCCCCCAAACCCGAGAGCCAGCGTCGAGCTATAGCGTCGAGACGCTGGCTCGACGCTGGAAAAACCCGAGAGCAAGCGTCGAGTGATAGCGTCGAGACGCTAGCTCGACGCTGCCCTGGCGTCGAGACCCTGTTTGGCGTCGAGACGCTCCGGAGGAGGCGCGCGCAGGAAATTTATCGGGGCAGCGTCGCGACGCCATCGAAGGCGCGCGCGGAAAACTTAGGGCACAGCGTCGAGACGCTACGACGATTGCAGAAGTTAAATGACGATTTTTCTGCACATTTTTGGACATCATCTTCTTCACCATTTTTGGAGCTTTTCATCTTCTTCTTCCTCAATTTTTCTCTATTTCCTTTGGAGCTCCGCCATTATTGGCATGCTAGGGAGCTCCTCTTTCTTTGTAATACGTTGATGACGCCTTCCATGGCCGTGGTTGGAGCGGATTTGACAAACCGCGCCATGAGCGGCTAAGGTAAGGGTGAACGGTTTGGGAATAGTTTAGGGAGATTTTGTTAGATAATTTGGTTCTGATAATTTACGCTTTGATTATGCATATTGGTTCTGTTTATTTGCATTTATCTACTTTGCTTAATCCAACGCGCATGTTAGATTTCGACGATTGACACTCGAGTCATCTTGCATGTTGTGTATGTTAAAGAGTAGCGACGCCGTGCCTCTCACTGCTCGACTAAGTAACTCAGGTAGATAAAACTAAATCGAAGTATTAAGTCGTGTAGGATAGTTGTTGATTGCATACAGCGTTTGCGGGCAATCTACTAGCAATTAGAATTCGCGCTTAAATGTTCGTCGCGGTTAGCTAGTGACTGTCTAGATTTATCTTAGGGCTGATCACCTTAATGTAAGTTTGGATAACGTATAATTGGAACTGTGTGGTCTGATTAAAATCCATGGAGTCGGCTACTTTGGGGCTTCTCTGGTAGTCGTCCGTGTGCATAATAAACTGAATACCATGAATTTTGCATTAAATGATGAACCGAAATTATCTAGCAATTAATCCCGAAACTCCCAAACCGTGCACGCGTTTTTCTGCTTATTATTCTTTCGTTAGCGTTTTATTATTTCCCTTGCATGTTAAAAATCCCCCCGTTACAGAATCAATCAATTAATTAAATCCCAATTTTAATAGTGATTCTGATCGTTCTTACTCCTTGGATCGACCCTGTTACCACTGGCTGCAAAGCCTTGGTCATAGGCTTATAAATTACATTTTGGCAAGCCTCGACAGCTTGAGTTTATAGCGATAGTTCAAAAATATCGTCTACCAGGCGTCTCGAGGCTGCGCGAGCGTCTCGACGCTGCAGCCAATTTGTCCAGCGCGCGCGCGCGCTCGCGATGGCGTCGAGACGCCAGGCGAGCGTCTCGACGCTGCCTCGATGAATTCCAGCGCGCGCGTTCCTCCGGAGCGTCTCGACGCTGCAGCGTTGATCAAGCGTCTCGACGCTTGCTCTCGGGTTTGGGGCTGAAAAATTGCCTCTCCTAGGCAATTTACTTCATATCTTCATGTGTGAGCTTCTCCTTCTCCCGAAGCACTCCCGGGGCGCTAAAACGCCTTTCTTAGCCACAAAACGCACTCAATGGATACCACGAGCTCTATGCCGCAAAACTCCTATAAACGAGAGATATTAAACAATTAATCACGACTTTTAGCTAGAGTTAGGGAGTGAAATATAGCTCCAAAATGGAGTTATCAAACACCCCCAACTTAAATCTTGCTAGTCTTCGAGCAAGGCTAATAAAGAATTTGACTCTAAAAGACCATGCATACATGCTTCTAATTCAAACCTCAATGCTTTTTACAAATCTAAACAGAACATAATCATGAAAGCAATCGGCGCATGCATTTAATTATGAACACATCAAAAATTAACTATCGCTCCCTAACGTGTGTGTGTGCTAGCCAACCTATCCTAAACCTACGCAAGCCCGGAAAAAACCACATGCAACATATCATCTCGTTTTCCCCCTACTTCTAGCATTTAAGAACAGTCTAAACTTGATCACATAAGAGAGAGCAATGAATTAAGACGCCTAAAACGATTTTCTCAAACTTTTTCTTTTTCTCTTTTTGAATACTTTGTATTCTTTGTTATGGTTCTTTGAACCTAACTTTATTTTCTTTTTCTTTCCAATCCCGAGTTACCTAACATGTCAAGCTTATGCCTAAGCTTCACATTTTTAAGGACTAACGTTCACTTTTTAAGTGCGAACTTAAAAAGGAGGAACGCCTCGGGAGAATTTTCTAACCAATCATGCTTTTCTGTTTTATTTTATTAGGCTTAATTAACCACTAACTCTCATGCAACAAGCTACCCTAGGGGTGCCTTTCGGGGTGACAACAAGAATCATGCAACATGCAATCAACTAAGCCTACGGAGTCTAAGATGAGGTTGCTAAGTGCTCGATAGATGCAAGGGAGCAACAGAATTTTTTTTAAAATTTTTGACATGAACCTAATAAATGCAAAACAACATCATGCAAAAACTAGATTATGCAAATCCTCAGATTCGAAAAAGACACTTCCTAGATCGTCATAATTAGAAATCATATAAACAGAGTACCAAGCACTTCAAATTCAAAATTAGCACTGCTCAACGAACTACACATGCATATCCACAACACCCACGCCCCAACTTCAGAAGCGAGCATTGTTTTCAATGCTTCTCTATCAGATACACAAAAGTAAAGGGAAAAGAAAAACAACACTTCCCTGATCTTTGTGAAGCCGGCGAGGGACAAGAGGCGACGCTTTCCTTATCTGAGCCCGATTTCCTCAACTTCTCTTTATTTCCTAAAAAAAAAACAGCAAGCTAAATTAAGCTAAATTACACTACGAAATTTAAAACTAAAACAACGATAAACTAAATGACTGAAAAACAGTTCAACACTCGGGTGCCTCCGAGAAACGCAGGATTTTTAAAGTCGTTTGCTCGACTGAATTCACCCAACGAACTCATCCATATTCCGACAGCGCGGGGGACGTCCCAGACATATCCTCGTCCACACTGTTCCTGCAAATGTCATTTAAAACCATTTTTTCTCTTCGTTCCTTGAGCACGTGAACATCATCATTGTTAGTTTTATAAAAAAACAGCACAATTATCATTTAAATCGAAATCTTTTTTTCTAACAGAGGCAAAAGCATAGTCCCTCAAGCGCGAGGTCAAATTCTCTTCCTTCACACAATCCACAGATTTTGTTTTTCCATTCTCATCATACTCAAAAGACTTCGATGCATTCATAAAAAATTCATGTACAATTCCATCAAATCCTACAGACAAAGCACCCCTATCAACATCAATCTTGACCTTAGCGGTCTTAATAAATGGGCGTCCTAGTAAGATAGGAGAGGAAACATGCGAAGAATTTTTGTTCATATTCAGCACATGGAAATCACATGGAAACAACAAATCTTTCACTTTAACCAAAATGTCCTCAATTTTCCCTAACGGATGCACACAAGATCGATGGTGGGCGGATTTTTTGAATATCCACTTAATCTCAAGCTGTCGAGGCTTGCCAAAATACGATTTATAAAGCCTATGACCAAGGCTTTGCAGCCAGTGGTAACAGGGTCGATCCAAGGAATAGGAAAATTGAATTTACTAGTGAAATTGGGATTTAATTGATTAATTGGTAGCGGGGGGTTTTAGCATGCAAAGGGAAAATAATGAGAAAGCTAACGAAGAAAGAGTAATAACTAGAGAACGTGTGCGCGGTTTGGGGAGTCTCGGGATCAATTGTTAGACAAATTCAGCTTATCATTTAATTCTAATAACATGGAATTCAGTTTACTGAACACGCGGACGACTACCAGAGAAGCCCCAAAGTAGCCGACTCCATGGATTTTTATTAGACCACACAGTTCTAATTACACTTTATCTAATCCTACATCAAGGTGATCAGCCCCAAGGTAAATTTAGACAGTCACTAGCTAACCGCGACGAACATTCGAGCGTTAATTCTAATTGCTAGTAGATTGCCCGCAAACGCTGTATGCAATCAACAATTATCCTACCCGACCCGATACTTCGATTTAATTCTATCTACCTGTGTTACTTAGTCGAGCAGTGAGAGGCACGGCATCGCTACTCTTTAACATACACAACATGCGAAACTACTCGAGTGTCAATCGGCGTATTTTAACATGCGCGTTGGATTAAGCAAAGTAGATAAATGCAAAGTAAACAGAACCAATATGCATATCAAAACTCAGATTATCAAAGCTAAAATCGTCTAACAAAATTCCCCTAAACAAATCCCAAGCCGCTCACCCTTACCTTAGCCGCTCATGGCGCGGTTCGTCAATCCCGCTCCAACAACGGCCATGGAAGGATTCATCTACTTATTACAATGGAAAGTGGAGCTCACTAGCATGCCAACAATGGCGGAGCTCCACGGAAAATAGAGAGAAAATGGGGAAGAAGAAGACCAAAATCAGCAAAATCCGTAGAGAGATGAAGGAGAAGATGATAAAAAAAATGTGCAAGAAAATCGTCTTTTAGCTGCTGCCATCGTCGTAGCGTCGAGACGCTAGGCCAGCGTCTCGACGCTGTGCCCTAAGTTTTCTGCGCGCGCGCTCGCGATGGCGTCGCGACGCAAGGCCAACGTCGCGACGCTGCCCCGATAAAATTCCTGCGCGCGCCTCCTCCGGAGCGTCTCGACGCCAAGCAGGGTCTCGACGCTATCACTCGACGCTTGCTCTCGGGTTTTTCCAGCGTCGAGCCAGCGTCTCGACGCTATAGCTCGACGCTGGCTCTCAGGTTTGGGGCTGAAGCTTTGCCTCTCCAAGGCAGTTTTGGCCCGTTTCTTCACGGAACAAGTTCCCCTCTTCCCGATGCATTCCCGGGGCGCTAAAACTCTGCTTTAAGCACTCGAACATGCCCAACGGACGCACGAGCTCTTTGCCGCTTTTCTTCTACAAAAGAGATATATTTAATCAATTGAAAGCGGACTTTAGCTATAATTAGGAAGCATTTAATAGCTCCAAAATGGAGTTATCAATCGATCGGCTAGTTGGACAACTATATTAGACTCAATTAAATTGCACAATTCAAGTTCTTTAAACACATCAAAAGGCATGACATTAATTGAGGCACCGAGATCTAGCATGGCATTTTCAATCAGCTTAGTACCAATAGTGCATGGGATAGTAAACATACCAGGATCGACGCACTTTGGTGGAAGCGTACCTTGGAAAATTGCAGAGACAGTTTCTTTCTTTATCTCATCATTCTTTCTCGAAATTCTCTTACTCGTGCACCAACTCTTGAGGAACCTTGCATATTTCGGTATCTGCTTCACGGCCTCCAAGAGTGGGATGTTCACCGTCACCTTTTGGAAGGTTTTGAGGACCTCCTCATCTTCATTCACGACGATAGGCCTTGCGAGCCTACTCGGGAAGGGTGCTATGGGAACATACTCGCGCACATTTTCCTTTAATTCTTCATTTTTCACCATCCTCTCATCCTCAAGATGGCTAGGGGAGCATTCGATCGGCTTCCCCTTTTTCTCAACAACGGGAGGCAACAAACGGCTTAGGAAGGGAGCTTTGGGCTTGTAGCCTTTCAAGCTCGGGGGTGCATCCAACTGAACTCCCTTCCTTCTTGACTCAAGATCCTCGATCTTTTTCTCAACCTTGCCTTCTTCTTTCTCCACAACAACGGTGTTTGGAGAAGTTTCTCTCCCACTTCGTAGGTTAATGGCACATACCTGCTCACAGGAACTCATCCTCGCTTGTGGGGGTAGCATCCAAGGATTCTCAGGAGTAGAACTCGAGAGAATATCCCTTCCACTCTTCAGTGCAATACCATTTAGGCGTTCTGCTGTCCGAGTTTCCACCTTACTTATCCTGGCATTGACCTCAGTGATCCCCTCGCTCAGTGACCGAATCTGCGCACTGGTCTCCTTGCTAATTTCCATGAAGGACTTGAACATTCCTTCAATGGATTGACCTGAAACAGAAGGAGGAATTTGCGATGAGTCTTCTTGTATTTTCAGGATAACGCTACATACCTTGGACAGCAGAGCCTTAAGCTCTTTGACTTCGCTTTCGAGGCGGGTTTGCTCATGTGCTCCATTTCCATTCGGCTGCATATTCTGAGCCATATTAGAGATCAAACGCCGAGCTTCCGCTGGGGTCTTGTCAAGCAACGCCCCTCCACTAGCTGCATCAAGCAGTCGACTATCATGCATGCTCAAGCCTTCATAGAAGAAGCGAATGAGATCAGCCTCTGATATCTGATGGTGGGGGAAGTCTTCGCACATCCGGGTATATCGCTCCCAGCACTCATGAAAGGTCTCCCCTTTCTTTTGAACAAAAGCGTAGATATGCTTCCTTAGAAATGCGGCTCTTGAGGCGGGAAAATATTTGTTTAGGAACAGACCCTTCAATCCTTTCCACGTAGAGATAGTCCCCGAGGGTAAGTAGTGTAGCCATTCCCTTGCCTTATCCTTCAAGGTGAAAGGAAAGGCTCTCAAATTCAGCTCTTCCTCCGTCATCTCCCTGGTCCTCATCGCAGAGCACACCATGTGGAACTCCTTAAGGTGCTTGATACGGTCTTCACCTGTTTCACCATAAAAAGAAGGAAGTGAGTTAAAGAAACTGGATTTAAACTCGAAATTACCTGTTGTTGGCGGAAATGATATGCATAGCGGTCGACAGAGCAAGCCATGCCTCGCCCACTCCTTCAGCGTTCTCGGACTTTCATTATTGTTCTCCAAGACCTCCATCTCTTCGGAATGTAATCTGGACTTTAAAAATCTTGGAAGAGAGGATCGTTATCCAAATAAAATAAAAAAGAATTTACTAAAAGAATTTTTTTTTTAAAAGCAACCAATCAACCTTAATCAAAAACAAAAATTAACTTCATTTTTAGTTGCCCTCCCCGGCAACGACGCCAATTTTGGTGGAAGGATTTTTGAATATCCTTAATTCACAGGCTGTCGAAGCCTGACCAAAATGAATTTATAAGCCTATTATCCTTAGCTTTGCAGCTAGTGGTAACAGGGTCGAACCACAGAGAGGGAATAAAACTGAGAATTAATTGTTCGAGCTATGATTAAGTTAGCTGGCAAAGTTTGTAACAAAAAAGGGGGGTTTTAAACATGCAAAGTAATGAAAAGTGCTAAAGGAAAAATAATAAACTCGAGAATGAAGAGTGTTGGATTTGGGGGATTTCGGGATCTTGCTAAGCGTTTTAACATTTATCATTTAATTCTAAAGTAAGGCTAATCGATAATGACATGCACGCGGTCGGTTACCTGGGAACCCCTTTTGTAACCGGCTCCATATTAATTAATTAGACCACACAGTTCTAATTAAACATTGTTTCAGGTCTCGTTAGAGTGATCAACCCCAATTCAACTCTATACAGTCACTAGCATACCGCGACGAACATTCGACTATGTAATCAAATTGCTAATTGGCTACCCGGCAACCCTGAAGTACCCAACAATTGTCATGCATAACTCGATACTCCGATTTATTTCATTGTTATGTGTTACTAGGCGAAAAGGAGAGGCACATCATCGCTATTCTTTAACTCTAACACATGCTAGAAAACTCGATTGTCCGTCGGCGAAATCTAACACATGCATGGGATGAAGCAAGAACAACAAATGCACACATAATCAAAGCCAATTCAGAATCATTAAGTATAGATTATCAAAACATTAAAGAGCTCAACAAGAATCCCTAATTATCCCAAATCCAAACACAAATACCTTAGCCAACCATGGATGTTTGGAGTCCCAATACTCCCATGGAAGCCTTGGGCATCATCCCCAAGCTAAATACAGAAAAGAAGCTCCAAAAATGGCCACAAATGGCGGAGAAATGAAGAAGAAGGGTCAAGACCCGAGAGCAAAACGATGAATGGAAGATTGGTGGCTGAAAAATTGTCAAAATGACGTTTTAAACCGTCGGAGCGTCGAGACGCTAGGAAAGCGTCTCGACGCTGTGCCCTAAGTGTGATAACTCCATTTTGAAGCTATTAAATACTCCCTAATTATAGCTAAAGTCCGCGTTTAATTAGTTAATATATCTCGTTTGTAGGAGAAATGCGGCAAAGAGCTCGTGCGTCCGTTGGGCCCGTTCGAGTGCTTAAAGTGGAGTTTTAATGCCCCAGGAATGCGTCGGGAAATGGGAAGTTGATCCGTGAAGAAACGGGCCAAAACCGCCTAGGAGAGGCAAAATTCCAGCCCCCAAACCCGAGAGCCAGCGTCGAGCTATAGCGTCGAGACGCTGGCTCGACGCTGGAAAAACCCAAGAGCAAGCGTCGAGTGATAGCGTCGAGACGCTAGCTCGACGCTGCCTGGCGTCGAGACTCTGCTTGGCGTCGAGACGCTTCGGAGGAGGCGCGCGCAGGAATTTTATCGGGGCAGCGTCGCGACGCTGGGTCAGCGTCGCGACGCCATCGAAGGCGCGCGCAAATTAATTAGGGCGCGTTTTCGAGACGCTGGCCTAGCGTCTCAAAGCTACGACGATTGCAGAAGTTAAATGACGATTTTTCTGCACATTTTTGGACATCATCTTCTACACCATTTTTTGGAGCTTTTGGACTTCTTCTTCCTCAATTTTTCTCTATTTTCCTTGAAGCTCCGCCATTGTTGTCATGTTAGAGAGCTTCTTCTTCTTTGTAATACGTTGATGACGCCTTCCATGGCCATTGGTGGAGCAAAATTGACAACCCGCGCCATGAGCGGCTAAGGTAAGGGTGAACGGTTTGGGAATAGTTAAGGGATATATTGTTAGACTTTTCAATTTTGATAATCTATACATTTGATGATGCATATTGGTGGCTGTTCATTCGCATTTGTCTTTCTTGCTTAATCCAACGCGCATGTTTGATTCCTACGATTGACACTAGAGTCGTCTTGCATGTGTGTATGTTAAAGAGTAGCGATGTCGTGCCTCTCACTGCTCGACTAAGTAACACAGGAAGATAAAGTTAAATCGAAGTATCGAGTTGTGTAGGATAGTTGTTGATAGCATACAGCGTTTGCGGGCAATCTACTAGCAATTAGAATTCACGCTTGAATGTTCGTCGCGGTTAGCTAGTGACTGTCTAGATTTATCTTAGGGCTGATCACCTTAATGTAAGTTTGGATAACGTATAATTGGAACTGTGTGGTCTGATTAAAATCTATGGAGTCGGCTACCTTGGGGCTTCTCGGGTAGTCGTCCGTGTGTGAAATAAACTGCATGCCATGAATTCAGTATTAAATGATAAATTGAATTTGTCTAGCAATCAATCCCGGAACCCCCAAACCGTGCACGCGTTTTCTTCTTGTCATTCTTTTTCCGTTAGCGCTTTATTATTATTTCCCTTGCATGCTAAAAATCCCCCCGTTACAAAACCAATCAATTAATTAAATCCCAATTTTAATATTAATCTTAGTCATTCCTACTCCTTGGATCGACCCTGTTACCACTAGCTGCAAAGCCTTGGTTATAGGCTTTATAAATTGTATTTTGGCAAGCCTCGAGAGCTTGAGTTTATAGCGATAGTTCAAAAATATCGTTACCAAAATTGGCGCCGTTGCTGGGGAGTAGGCAATTTGATTAAAATTATGATTGAAGTTTGAATCTAATTGATTGATGGTTGGCTGAAATTTTTTTCTGTTTGTATCTTGTATGTTTAAGTTTTTTTTTGTGTATGACCCGTTCCTCTGAGGTTAGTCGATTGCAGTTTATCCCAGAAATCGACAGAGAGGAGCGGCGGTTAAGGAGAGAAGCCCGTGAGGGGCAGAGACCGGTTGAAGGCGAAGAAGGCAATCCCTTGTTGTTTGACGAGATGGCGCAAGGTGACGCGCCACGGACGCTAAAGCAACTGGCAGCGCCAGATCTGAACCTGCAGCCTTTGTGCATAAACTACCCCGTGGTAGCAGGTAACTTCGAATTAAAGTCAGGTTTAATTCACCAGTTACCTTCTTTTCATGGCAATGCAGGTGAGGACGCGAACAAACACCTGATGGAATTCCATTGCGTCTGCGCGGGGATGAAGCCCGCGGGAGTCACGGAGGAGCAGTTGAACATGAGGGCATTCCCCTTCACGCTGAAGGACAAGGCCAAGGACTGGCTATATTACCTGCCTTCCGGATCGATCACCACGTGGCAGGATATGAAGCGGGTATTTTTGGAAAAATATTTTCCCGCATCCTTGGCCACCACACTGCGAAAGAGGATTTATGGGATCACCCAGGACGTAGGTGAGTCCCTACACAAATACTGGGAACGTTTCGGGCGCCTGTGCGCCAGCTTCCCACACCATCAGATTGTCGATCAGTTATTGATCCAGTACTTCTATGAGGGGATGACGCCCCACGATCGGCAAATGATTGACGCAGCGAGCGGCGGGGCCTTGATCGACAAGACCCCTGTTGAGGCCAAACAGTTGATAGCGAACATGGCAACAAACTCGGAGCAGTTCGGTATTCGAGGGCAAGGACGAGTCCACAGCGTGGCTCAGAGCCATGAATTGATTGAAATGAAGGCTCAGGTGGCCGAGATAGGTAATATGCTGAAAAATATCGTTGGAGGAACCCGCAAGGCGGAGGAGGTCAATGCGATCGGGGGGTACGCTTCCAACCCAAGGAAGTACGACCCATATTCCAACACATATAACCCCGGTTGGCGCGACCACCCAAACTTTAGCTATGGGAACAGGGAAAGACAATCTCGCTTCCAAGGCCAGTCTCAGGATAGGCCTAATTTTTCCACCCAGGCTCAAGCCTCGAGCTCCTCCAGCTCACTAGAAGAGATGGTAAGAACCATCGTGACGAGCACCAGCCAGTTTCAAAAAGAAGCTCGAGAAGAGCTTAATTCTCACAAGGCCGAGCTGCAGAATCTGAACAAGCAGCTGACACAAATGGCGGTGTCTATCAGTAAGATTGAGAGCAAGAGCTCAGGGAAGCTTCCTTCCCAAACTACGGTCAACTCATGTGAAAACGTGAGTGCTATTCAGCTGCGGAGTGGGAAATCACTTTCCACTAGAGCTGTGAAGGAAGCTACGGACAGCCTGAACAAGTCCACCCCGCCCGCTCCCGAGATTCAGAATGAAAAAAAAGATGAGAAGGTCAGTGTACCTGAGGATGTTGCCAGAGCACCATTCCCGAGTAGGCTTGCGAAGCCTACTTTGGAATCCGATGACGAGGAGGTCCTTCGAACCGTCCAAAAGGTGGTGGTCAACATCCCGCTTCATGAGGCAGTAAGCCAAGTGCCGAAATATGCCAAGTTCCTCAAGAAGTGGTGCACAAGCAAAAGAATGTCAAGAAAGAGCAACGAGATTAAGAAAGAAATTGTCTCCGCAATTTTCCAAGGTACTCTTCCACCGAAGTGCATCGATCCCGGTATGTTTACTATCCCATGCACTATCGGTACTAAATTTATTGAAAATGCCATGTTAGATCTCGGTGCCTCAATTAATGTCATGTCTTTTGATGTGTTTAAAGAGCTTGAATTGTGTGATTTAATTGAGTCTAATATAGTTGTCCAAATGGCCGATCGATCTTATGTGCATCCGTTAGGGAAGATTGAGGACATTTTAGTCAAAGTGAAGGATTTATTGTTTCCATGCGATTTCTATGTGCTGAACATGAATGAAAATTCTTCGCATGTTTCCTCTTCTATTTTATTAGGCCGCCCATTTATGAAGATCGCTAAGGTCAAAATTGATGTTGATAGGGGTGCCTTGTCGGTAGAATTTGATGGAATGGTGAATGAGTTTCTTATAAATGCATCGAAGTCGTTTGTGAATGCTGAGAATGTTTCTATGGTTGAGCATGACGAGAATGGGAGTCTACCCTCGCGCTTGAGGGTAGGTTCCCATGTCTCGGTTAGAAAATCTGATTTGAATTTGTTTGATAATAATGCTGGTTTTTGCACTAACGATTCTGATATTCACGTGCTTGAGGCACGAAGAGTGCAAAATATTTTTCATTATGATTGCAGGAAAGGTGTGGATGCGGACAAGTCTGGATCGTCCCCCGCACTTACAGACTATGGATGAGTCTGTGGAGAGAATTCAGTCGAGCAAACGACTTTAAAAATTCTGCGCTTCTCGGAGGCACCCGAGCGATGGACTGTTTTTATGCTTTAGTTTAGTTTAGTTGCTTTTTAGTGTAGTTTAGTTGTTTTTATTCTTACTTTGCTTGCTGTTTTTTTTAGGAATCGAGGAAGAGAAGACAATTTTGGGCTTCGATGCTTTTGTGCGCCCCTTCCTCGCCCTCGCCAGCTTCACAACGAGTCAGGGAAGTGTAGTTCTTCTTCCCTTTTACTTTGTTTTATCTGACTGGATGGCATTGGGGACAATGCCATATTTTGAAGTTGGGGGTGGAGATGGTCTGATGGATATGCATGTGTAGTCTGTTGAGAAGTGCTATATTGATATTGAAGTGCTTGGGACTCTGTTTACTGTGTTCTGACGATGATAGCCTAGGAAATGCATGTTGGAAATCTGAGCATTTGCATAATCGAGTTTTTGCATGAGTTTTGCGTTTATTAGGTTCATGTCAAAAATTTTAAAAAATTTTCTGTTGCTCCCTTGCACTTATCGAGCACTTAGCAACCCCTTCCTAGATTCCGTAGGCTCGAAAAATTGCATGTAGCACTAATTCTCGTTGTCACCCCGAAAGGCACCCATAGGTAGCTTGTTGCATGAAAGTTAGTAGTTGGTTAATTGAGAAAGCATGTGCTTAGCCTAATATAAAAAAAATAGAAAACCATGTTTGATAGAAAATTCCTCTCGAGGCGCTCCTCCTTCTTATTAGCGCTTAAAGAAGTGAGCGTCAGTCTTTAAAAACGTGAAGCTTTGGCCAAAGGTTGACGTGTTAGGCAGCTCGGGTTGGAAAGAAAAAGGAATAAAAGTTGGTTCAAAGAACCTAAATAAAAGAGTACAAAGTACTTGAAAAAGAAAATTGAATGAGAAAAATAATTAGGTCTCTTAATTTGCTTCTCTCTCTCGTGTAAGTCAAGTTTAGACTGTTCTTAAACGCTAAAAGTAGGGGGAAAACGGGATGTGCGTTGCATGTGGGTTTTCCGGGTTTAAGTGAGTTTAGGAGTGGTTGGCTAGCACACACACACGTTAGGGGGCAAGAGTTAATTTTTGATATGTTCTAGTAAACGCATGAACAAAATGCTTCCATGATTATGTTATGTTTAAGTTTTCAATATGCATGGAGGTTTGAGTTAGTTGCATGTAGGCGCGTCCTTAGAGTCAATATCCTTGTAGTACTTGCTCGAGGACTAGCAATGTTTAAGTTGGGGGTGTTTGATAACTCCATTTTGGAGCTATTAAATACTTCCTAATTATAGCTAAAGTCCGCGTTTAATTGGTTAATATATCTCGTTTGTAGGAGAAATGCGGCAAAGAGCTCGTGCGTCCGTTGGGCCCGTTCGAGTGCTTAAAGTGGAGTTTTAATGCCCCGGGAATGCGTCGGGAAAGGGGAAGTTGATCCATGAAGAAACGGGCCAAAACCGCCTAGGAGAGGCAAAATTCCAGCCCCCAAACCCGAGAGCCAGCGTCGAGCTATAGCGTCGAGACGCTGGAAAAACCCGAGAGCAAGCGTCGAGTGATAGCGTCGAGACGCTAGCTCGACGCTGCCTGGCGTCGAGACTCTGCTTGGCGTCGAGACGCTTCGGAGGAGGCGCGCGCAGGAATTTTATCGCGGCAGCGTCGCGACGCCATCGAAGGCGCGCGCAGATTAATTAGGGCGCAGCGTCGAGACGCTGGCCTAGCGTCTCGACGCTACGACGATTGCAGAAGTTAAATGACGATTTTTCGGCACATTTTTTGACATCATCTTCTACACCATTTTTTGGAGCTTTTGGTCTTCTTCTTCCTCAATTTTTCTCTATTTTCCTTGAAGCTCCGCCATTGTTGGCATGTTAGAGAGCTTCTTTTTCTTTGTAATACGTTGATGACGCCTTCCATGGCCATTGGTGGAGCGGAATTGACAACCCGCGCCATGAGCGGCTAAGGTAAGGGTGAACGGTTTGGGAATAGTTAAGGGATGTATTGTTAGACTTTTCAATTTTGATAATCTATACATTTGATGATGCATATTGGTGGTTGTTCATTCGCATTTGTCTTTCTTGCTTAATCCAACGCGCATGTTTGATTCCTACGATTGACACTCGAGTCGTCTTGCATGTGTGTATGTTAAAGAGTAGCGATGTCGTGCCTCTCACAGCTCGACTAAGTAACACAGGAAGATAAAGTTAAATCGAAGTATCGAGTTGTGTAGGATAGTTGTTGATTGCATACAGCGTTTGCGGGCAATCTACTAGCAATTAGAATTCACGCTTGAATGTTCGTCACGGTTAGCTAGTGTCTGTCTAGATTTATCTTAGGGGTGATCACCTTAATGTAAGTTTGGATAACATATAATTGGAACTGTGTGGTCTGATTAAAATCTATGGAGTCGGCTACCTTGGGGATTCTCGGGTAGTCGTCCGTGTGTGAAATAAACTGCATGCCATGAATTCAGTATTAAATGATAAATTGAATTTGTCTAGCAATCAATCCCGAAACCCCCAAACCGTGCACGCGTTTTCTTCTTGTCATTCTTTCTTCCGTTAGCGCTTAATTATTATTTCCCTTGCATGCTAAAAATCCCCCCGTTACAAAACCAATCAATTAATTAAATCCCAATTTTAATATTAATCTTAGTCATTCCTACTCCTTGGATCGACCCTGTTACCACTGGCTGCAAAGCCTTGGTTATAGGCTTTATAAATTGTATTTTGGCAAGCCTCGACAGCTTGAGTTTATAGCGATAGTTCAAAAATATCGTTACCAAAGTGCCGCACGCGTGTTCTCGTCGTGATGGCGTCGAGACGCTGCGCGAGCGTCTCGACGCTGCCTCGATGAATTCCAGCGCGCGCGTTCCTCCGGAGCGTCTCGACGTTGGTGCAGGGTCTCGACGCTGCAGCGTTGAGCAAGCGTCTCGACGCTGTTGCTCGACGCTTGCTCTCGGGTTTGGGGCTGAAAAATTGCCTCTCCTAGACAATTTACTTCATATCTTCATGTGTGAGCTTCCCCTTCTCCCGAAGCACTCCCGGGGCGCTAAAACCCCTTTCTTAGCCACAAAACGCACTCAATGGATACCACGAGCTCTATGCCGCAAAACTCCTATAAACGAGAGATATTAAACAATTAATCACGACTTTTAGCTAGAGTTAGGGAGTGAAATATAGCTCCAAAATGGAGTTATCAATGCACTGTGGGCGTATAGGACTGCATATAAAACACCCTTAGGCATGTCTCCTTGTAGGTTAGTGTATGGAAAAGCATGCCACTTACCCTTTGAATTAGAAATCAAAGCATTTTGGGCCTTAAAAGAGTTGAATTGTTGCGTAACCGATGCGGGAACATTGCGGTCTCTGCAATTACATGAGTTAAATGAACTAAGACACATGTCATATGAAAATGCTAAAATGTATAAAGAAAAAACTAAGATTTGGCATGATAGTAGACTTAGGATCAAGGACTTCAAAAAGGGCCAGCATGTTTTATTATTCAACTCACGATTGAGGTTATTTCCAGACAAACTTAAGTCTAGGTGGTCGGGTCCTTTTGTGATTACTAATGTCTTTGTTCATTGTGCAATTGAAATTCGAAATCTAAATCAAGGGCAGCCGTTCATGGTAAATGGCGCAAGATTGAAACACTATTATGAGGAAGGAGATGTGAAGACACTCTCGGCCTTCCTTCTATCCGAAGCCTAAGAAGCAAATCAAGAGAGGATGAGCAAGGATGTGTAACGAAAATATCACTGTGCTCATCCGTCAGAGGGCTATGGCATAGATTTTTCTTTATTGTTTTTAGATTGCGTATCATATTGTTATTTCTCGGTTTAATTAAGTGTTTTTATCTTGATTAGGAGCGTGGTAATGAGAGATCTTAAACGACAATGAGGTAGGTGAATCAAGAGGAGAAGATCAAGGAAAAGATCTGGCAAGATTAAAGATTTCGTTGCTAAGATCTTGCAACGACAATCAAGAAAAATCTAAACGGTTATATTGTCAATGGTGAAAAATTGCTGAAGAATTGCGGCGTCCGCAATAAAAGAGCCGTTGGGGGAACACTCGAGTATAAATAGACGGCGTTGGGGATCGTTTTCCTCTACGATTTCTCAAACCTTTGGGACTTCACAATTCAGAACTCTTATTCCTCTGAAACTCCCAAGCGCAGATCTTCAAAGAAGCAACAATGGTGACCACGAGAGCCGACCGATCCACGCCCAATAAAGCGTCACCTGACGCAGAAGAGACGGTAAGGGAGGCGTTGCTATCTTTGGCAGATGCCGACGCTGCGCAACCCTCGAGGCCCCCAAAGCTTCCTGTGAGAAGGAAGAAATGGAAGGTGGCGACGACGGTAGCTGCTGACCCCTCTAATTCGACAGGAACTCCTAAGAAGAAGAAGTGGAGGGTCGCAGTGCCTGATTCCCCGATCAGAGAGAAGAAGACCCCGAGTGAGGAAAGCCTATAATCGTGCAATCTCTTAAGCATTTTTGTTAGAATTTAGTTTAATACGTGTTTAAATATGAGAAATCAAGGAATGAAGCTAAATTAGGACTTAGTTGTAAAAGGAACAAAAAAGAATCAAAAACGAAGTTAAAAGAGTTGAAATTGCGCATTGCAGGAAAATTGCTGAAACATTGCTGTCTCCGCAATGTTTAAGCTGCAAATGATAAGTTGTTCCAACCGTCCGCCGTTCTGTTGCGATCTTTCAGCCACCCAATTTCTCTCCTGCTGCCACGTGGTGAGACGTCGTTCAGAATGGATGGTTCTCCTTGACTGAAAAGTACCTGCAAAGAGCTATAAAAGGAGGTCAAGGGGGAAGGAGAACAACAAGCTTGGAAGCGTAGAACTCTCCATCTCAACGCAGTTTCTCCCCATTTTCTCTCCCGTTTGTTGGAGTGAAGGAATCAGCTTTTGGCACCAATAATCTGAGAGGAAGAAGAGAAGATCCTTCTTCTCTTCTGATTGGATTCATCCCCAAATAACGCTAACCTTCCCCTTCATCTGAGGCGCTTGCGGCGAGGAGTTCACGCACACATTTACAGCGCTTTCTATTGCTTTCTGTCTTCCATTTTCTCTACTGTTTGTTGCCATTTGCTTCTGTTTGCTACATTATTTCAATTCGCTTTCATTTGCTTAGTCTTTACTGTTTCACAGTCTTTGCACATTACGCTTTGAATCTTACTTAATAGAGGAATCATTCACAACTTTGCAAGGTTTTATCTCGCTTTCTGTCTTTCCTTGCTTCCATTTTAGTACTGTCAATCATGCTTAATCAACCTAATCTTCCCAACTCCACATCATCCATGAGTAACTAATCACCCAAGGGTCTGCTAATGATGAATCTATAGGTAGAAATACATGAATTCAACATGTAGGATAGCTTCGAATGCATTGAATGTATGTATACTTCATCCCACGGGCAATTTCGATTGGCCATCCATTTTGTCTAAAGAACTCATAACCTCCGGAAGGAGTAAGAGTTCAGAGTCGTCCATTCATGCTAGCCTTTCATGGTAGCCAGAAAACGACCTAGGAATAGGCGTTTTCCTAGCACAATTCATTAACTTGCTTATATAAATAGATGCTTAAGTCTTACTTGGATATGAGTGAACTAAAGGATCTAATGCATGTAATCGATAGATGCATGAGAATGAGAAAAATTGATGCATGATAAGTTGAGCTACTTGATAACTCCGATTTGAAGCTATTATTCACTTCCTAATTATGGCTAAATTCCGCTTTTAATTTGTTTAATTAATCTCGTTTATAGGAGAAATGCGGCGAAGAGCTCATGCGTCCATTGGACCCGTTTTGGAGCTAAAAGCGGTGTTTTAACGCCCCGGGAGTGCATCGGGAAAAGGGCAAGTCAAGCCAAGAAGAACCGGACCAAAATTGCCTAGGAGAGGCAATTTTCCAGCCCAAACCCGAGAGCAAGCGTCGAGCATCAGCGTCGAGATGCTTGCTCGACGCTGCCGAAGCGTCGAGACCCTGCTGCGGCGTCGAGACGCTCCGAAGGAGGCGCGCGCAAGAAATCATCGGGCCAGCGTCGAGACGCTGCCCTGGCGTCTCGACGCCATCGCGAGGCGCGCGCGCATTACTTAGGTCGTAGCGTCGCGACGTTGCCCTAGCGTCTCGACGCTACGACGATTCAAATCGGCTGCAAAACGATTTTTGCAGCATTCTTGTACCATTTTTTCCGAACTTCAACTTCTTCCTCTCGGCTTTTCCCCATTTTTCACCTTAGCTTCGCCATTTGTGGCGTGTTTTGGAGCTTGTAAGTTGTAATAGGATAGAGATGACTTCCATGGCTTTCCTTGGAGCGGTAGTGACAATCCGTCCCATGGACGGCTAAGGTAAAGTGAGCGGTTTGGGATAATTTGAGGGATAATTTGTTAGATTTTTATGCTTTGATAATCCATGCTTTAATTTCCAACTTGGTTGCTGATTTGTATGCATTTATTATTCTTGCTTTATCCTATGCATATGTTAGATTTCGCCGATTGACACTCGTGTTTTCTAGCATATGTTAGCGTTAAAGAGTAGCGATGTGGTGCCTCTCACTATTCGACTAGTAACACAGAATAATAAAACTAAACCGGAGTATCGAGTCATGCATGATAATTGTTGGTTACATACAGCGTTGGCGGGTAGCTAGTTAGCAATTAGATTATGTGATCGAATGTCTATCGCGGTATGCTAGTGACTATTTAGAGTCAACTTGGGGCTGATCACCCTAATCCAACTTTAGATACTGTTTAATTAGAGCTTTGTGGTCTAATTAATTGCTATGGAGCCGGTTGCACTAGGCGCTTGCCGGGGTAACTGACCGTGTGTATTACAAACTGCTAGCCTTAGGATTGTATTAAATGATAAGTGTAGAATGTCTAACAAATAAATCCCGAAAATCCCCAAACCGTGCACTCGTCTCTCTTTCTCTCTTTTATTTCTCCGTTAGCGTTTAATTCTCTACTTTGCATGCTTAAACATCCCCCCGTTACAAGAACTCAGTTAATCAATTAATTTCAAGTTTAATTTGATTTCAATCATATCCTTCTCCTTGGATCGACCCTGTTACCACTAGCTGCAAAGCTTGGGTTAATAGGCTTATAAATATTATTTTGGCAAGCCTCGACAGCTTGATATTTAACGATCATTCAAAAAGATTTGTTGCCACTACTGCTGAATAATCGTATGAAAAAGCCTATAGAGGAGTCGTTAGTTGACCTTGTTTCCCCATCTCACCCTTAAAACGTTGCTAAATTAATTGTTATACAATTGCTGTCTCCGCAATTCTTTAAGTCAGTTTTTGCCTTAGCCATTTTTCCAGTCTTTTACTTTTGCGATTTTATTGCTATACAATTGCTTTCTCCGCAATTCTTTTTCCTCTACATTCAAGTTAATCTCTTCACTTGCTTTTGTTTATGCTTGCATATCTCATATATTCTTCATTAGTTAGACACATTGATCTCCAATTCACCCCATTTAAACCACCCTTTCTAATTTAGCATTTCACTTCGTTAGTAACTAAGAATAAATCTCTGTGGGAAATCGAATAAAAAAATACTTATTACTTGCTACAAGACCATGTATGCTTGCATGTTATGAGTGCTCTCACATCGCATTTTTATTTATACACTGAGCACGCAACAAGTTTTTGGCGCCGCTGCCGGGGATTTTGTTTAGTAAACACGAAGTTTGTTATTTTAGAAAAAAAAACACATTAATATCTATTGGAGCTAATTTTCTTTCATTTCTTTTACAGGTACCATCGAGCTAGTTTATGTATGAGCATTCAAATAGAAACCTAGAGTTCAATCCTGAGCCTGAAAGACTTCTTAGGGCCAGAAACAAAGCTAAGAAACGCCTCTTTAAACAGCCACCTGTAACTCAAAACATTGCTGACTCCGCGGAGTCATCGCAATTCCAACAAACCGAAATGGATAGAGCAGCCCCAAACCAAGCACCTACCATTCACAACCCCATCGAAATCTTGAATGATAAGGATAGTGCCATCCTTTCATACTTAGTTCCCATGCCTGAGGAGCTTAATCCGAGCATTATACGCCCTGAGATTACAGCCAACTCATTCGAGTTAAAGCCAATAATGTTCCAAATGTTATCCACAGTTGGACAATTCTTTGGAGTGGAAAACGAAGATCCCCACAACCATTTGAGAAACTTCCTAGGAGTAAGTGATACTTTCCTCATCCCTGGAGTTTCCCAAGAAGCTTTAAGACTTTACCACTTTCCTTACTCATTAAGAGATAAAGCCCAGACATGGTTAAATTCCATACCGTCTGGATCGATTGTCAATTGGACAGATCTAGCTGAAAAATTCCTAGTCAAATACTTCCCACCTGATAGGAATTCCAACTTTCGTGATGATATAATCAAATTCAAACAAGCCGAAAACGAATCACTACACGAAGCTTGGACAAGGTTCAAGGACCTTTTGCTTAAATGTCCACACCATGGCATTCCATGGTGTATCCAAATAGAAGTATTCTTTAAAGGATGCAACCCCAGCACAAGGCAAGTGTTGAATTCGTCAGCTGGTGGTTCCATGCTTTCAAAGAGCTACAATGAAGCCTACGAGATTTTGGAGAAAATCTCAACTTCCCATTGCAGATGGTCAGACGATCCTGTAGAGCCTAGAAGAGCTCAAGACAAGGATGCACTTAGTGCAATGAGTAGCCAAATAAATGCCCTGACCAATCTAGTAAAACAAATGGCTCAAACAAATCTCCAACCAAGTGTCAAAACCGCAGCAGCCGTTTGAATGGGCGCATCAACTAGTCAAGGTGAGACACTAATCTGTGGATTCTGTGGGGAAGGGCACTTGTATTATTTTTGCCCTGGGAATCCAGCCTCGGTATGCTATGTTGGAAGTCAACAGCAGCCGAGGAACAACCTCTATTCTAACACCTATAATCCTGGTTGGAGGAACCACCCAAATCTTTCTTGGGGTGGACAATAAAATACTAACCAAGCACAAAACCAACCAAGACCGAGTGGAACACCTGGTTTCACTCAACAAAATAACCAATCTATGTACCAAAAGCCATATAACCAACCCATAGGATCATCAGTAGAGAATTTACTTAAAGAGTACTGATAGCTCCATTTTGGAGCTATAATTATGTCCCTAATTCACGTTTATTACATGCTTAATCTTGCTTTTATGTGTTAATTGCAGGTGTTCTCGGTAATTCGCCCTCGGGAGCGTTTCAGCGCTTTTCGAGGCTTAATATCGCGTTTTAAAGACCTAAGAGCACCTCCGGGGAAGGACCATACAAAAACATGAAGAATCGCGTTTTGGGGAAATTGAAGGCAAAATACCATGCAAAAACTCGAGAGCTAGCGTCGAGCGACAGCGTCGCGACGCTAGCTCGACGCTGCCCAAGCGTCGAGACGCTGCCAGAGCGTCTCGACGCTCTGACATCTGAGGCGTGAAATTGAAAATCCACCCGAGAGCAAGCGTCGAGTGACAGCGTCTCGACGCTCGCTTGACGCCGCGCAAGCGTCTCGACGCCACCCCGACTGCGCGCGCGCATTATTTAGGGCGCAGCGTCGAGACGCTGCCCTAGCGTCTCGACGCTCCGACGGATTACTTAAGTTTTTGTCCGATTTTTAGCCGCCATCTTCATCTCCTACCTCGGGCTCCGCACCTGATAAGACGTTTCAGCAGCCATTTTCGCCATGGGGGAGGATAGGAAGCTTGGAATGGAGCCATCCCACATCACACACAACATGAGTGAGTAGTCTTAGCGTTTTTGGCTCGGGATTGTATAGGAATAATGTAGTTTGAACTCTTGGTGAGCTTGTTGAACTAAAATTCTGATTTGGCTTGAATGATTGATTGAATTGGTTTCTATTTCTTTTCTTATTACATGAATGTGTTTGAATGATTTAGGACTAGGCAGCCTTGATTTCGAGCATGCTTCATTTGTTAGAGGTTTTGATGTCGTGCCTCTCTAAACCGCCAAGTAACAAAGACTTACGATACCTTTGAGCGCATAGGCGTCCTTGCGTTCTTGGTGTTCGTTCTTCTCGAATTAGAATCCGAAATCGATACACTAATTTCGCGTCCAAATTAGATAATCGTCGTAGTTAGCTCGTTGCTATCGATTGGTCTTGGGAGAGCGTTGGCCGCCAATGTCCAATCGATATGCTTGATTAGCATGATTTATTATGTCTAATTAATATCCATGGAGCATGTCTGAGTTAATTCATTAATTTGAGATGAGCTGCGCATTCGTTAAATTGTTTAGCCATTATATTCGTCAACCTATGATCCAAGAGGCATGCTAATTTTATTCCCGATCGTCCCGAGTCGAACGCCCCGTTAGTTAAATTTTCCCCGCTTGCATTGTTCCCTCTTAGTCAATTAAAAACCAACAAATCCCCCATATTTCATTTATTTTCATAGTTTGCAAATTTAATTGAGATTAAGTCAAATTAGCTTAATTCCATGTGGATCGACCCCGTTGCCACTAATCTATTAATAGTTCAGTGAGTTCGGGTAAATATAAATTCATTTTGGCGGGTCTCGACAACCCGATGATTGGCGATAGTTCCAAAATATCGTTTTACCAAAATTGGCGCCGTTGCCGGGGAATCTAAAATTTGTTTGACTTTTAGACTTTTGACTTTTATTTAGCCTAATTTAGATTTGATTTGTAGACTTTTGACTTTTATTTTAAAATTTGTTTATTCTTTGATTATTTGCAAGATTTGATCGGTTTGTTTAAGTGTGCTAGAAGTGCCTAATTCTTGATTGAGAAAATGGAAGTTGACGATGAGGGTGAAGCCCCAAAAACACTCAGGCAGTGGACATCGGTTGCTATGGACCACCAACCATCTTGTATTTCCTACCCGGAAATCTCAGGTGAGTTTTTGCTTAAATCTGGTTTAATTGACCATCTGCCTTCTTTTTGTGGTGAAGCAGATGAAGATCCCTTTAAACATCTCAAGGATTTTCAAATGACAAGTTCTGCGATGAAGCCAAGCTACATAACTGAAGATCAGCTCTACTTGAGAGCTTTCCATTCACCTTGAGAGGCGAAGCTCGAGATTGGCTACATTACATACCATCGAGAACCATCTTCACTTGGGAGAAGATGAAGAGTCTGTTCTTGGAAAGGTATTTCCCAGCTACAAGAGCCAGAGCCGTAAAAAAAGATAGCTTTAGTTTCAAGCAAGAAGAGAAAGAGGCATTTCACGAGTGCTGGGAGAGATTCATTAAGCTCTGCGAGAGATGCCCGAACCATCTGATAGCAGAGGCCGCGCTAATCGAATTCTTCTATGATGGTTTGCTTCCGCATGACTGTCAGATGCTCGATGCATCGAGTGGAGGAGCCCTTAGGGAGAAAATGCCTGCGGAAGCCAGACAGTTGATCAACAACATGGCTGAGAACCGTCGCCAATACGGGGGAAGAAACGAACAAGCTAAAATGTCTACCGACATAGAAGAGCTCAAAGAAAAAGTGTCTCAGGTATTTGGTTTATTTCATACGTTGCAAGAAAACTCATCTCCGACTGTTTCTTCTATTTCAGGTCAAGCCATTGAAGGAATGTTCAAGTCCCTCATGGAAACCAACAAGGAGACCAATTCGCAGATGCGGTCTTTAAGTGAGGAGACCAGGTCGGAGATGAGATAGCTAAGAGATGGGTTCACGGAGATGAATGACAGAATGAGTAAAATGGAGCCCCAAGTGGAAAGCGTTAGTGCAATAAATCTCAGAAGTGGTAAAGAAGTGCCATATCAGACCACTCCCGAGGACTCTAACAAGGATACAGAGATATCTCCAGATAAGTGTCTTCAAACACCCTCTGAAACGGTTGTAGCTTCTCCTTATATTTCTATGAAGTCTTACACTCCCGTTGCTCCTTTTTTGAGTAGGTTGGTGAGGCCACCTAAGGAGGTCGAGGACGCGGACGTCCTTGAGACGCTGAAAAAGGTTGGGATCAATATGCCGCTGCTTGATGCAATTCAGCAAATCCCAAGGTACGCGAAATTTCTAAAGGAGATGTGCACCACGAAGAGGAAGACTAAAGGTGCTGAGAGAGTTGTGGTAAGCAAGAATGTTTCTGCCCTGATAACACAAGGTATTCCAAGCAAATGCCAGGACCCAGGTATGTTCCTCTTGCCTTGTACTATAGGAGATAGAGAAATCGAGCACGCCATGCTAGACTTAGGAGCCTCAATTAATGTTATGCCATACTTAGTCTACAAGAGTCTCGATTTAGAAGGTATGCAGGAAACAAGTTTAATTATCCAGTTAGCTAATAGGTCTTCTATTCGTTCTTTAGGGGTGATTGAGGATGTGTTGGTTAGAGTTAAGGACCTGATCTTTCCTGCTGATTTTTATGTAATAAATATGGAAGGAAACGCATCACCCACTACTTCAGTCTTGCTAGGTAGACCATTCATGAAAACCGCTAAGACAAAAATTAATGTGCATGATGGTACCTTGTCAGTTGAGTATGAGGGGGATGTGTTCGAATTTAATGTATTTGATGCCATGAAACACCATGCTGATGTGCATTCTGTCTGTAAAATTGATCTTATCGATACTTTAGAACAAGAAGAATGCATGACTGTTGTTGATGGGGAAGACCCACTCGTTTTTACTGAAATTGTTGGCGAGGTTGAAAGTAGTGTTCCCATATTTTCTGACTCATCTGAACAAACTACTTTTGCTTTAGAGGCGTGTGAAAAGCCAACTAAAATATTACCATCTCTTTTGCAGTCTCCCAAGTTGGAACTTAAGGAGTTGTCGGGTCATCTCAAGTACGTATACTTGGGTGAGGTGGAGACACTCCCGGTAATTATCTCCAAGGAGCTTACATCGGAGCAAGAGGGCAAGTTGGTCGAGGTCTTGAAAAAGAACAGAAGAGCGAAAGGATGGACGTTGGCAGACTTCCACGGGTTGAGTCCAGTTCTGTGCATGCACAAGATTCGGCTGAATGAGGGAGCGAAGCCATCCCGAGAGCCTCAGCGGAGACTGAACCCAACAATGAAAGAGGTAGTGTTGTCTGAAATACACAAACTCCTTGATGCAGGTATTATCTTTCCCATTTCTGATAGCCAGTGGGTTAGCCCTATTCATGTTGTACCTAAAAAGACGGGCATAACCGTTATTAGGAATGAGAAGGGAGAGTTAGTACCTAAGAGAGTGCAAAATGGGTGGAGGATGTGTATAGATTTTAGAAAACTGAATGATGTGACTAAGAAGGACCATTTTCCGATTCCCTTCATAGATCAAATGGTGGAGCGTTTAGCTGGGAAGCCATTCTTCTGTTTTCTAGATGGTTTTTCTGGGTTTTATCAAATTCCCATAGCCCAGGAAGACCAAGAAAAGACTACTTTTACCTGTCCATTCGGAACTTACGCATATAGGAGAATGCCTTTCGGGCTTTGTAATGCTCCAGGGAATTTTCAGCGATGCATGATGAGCATATTTACTGAATTCGTAGAAAAATACATCGAAATCTTTATGGATGATTTCACGGTATATGGGAGTTCATTTGAGGATTGCCTGTTTAACTTGTCTAGAGTCATGGAAAGATGCATTGAGACTAATCTTGTTTTAAATTTTGAAAAGTGTCATTGCATGGCCAGTCAGGGCATAGTATTAGGTCACGTTGTGTCAGCTAAGGGGATAGAGGTCGATAAAGCTAAAATAGATGTCATATCTGATTTACCTTACCCCACAAACCTTCGGGAAGTGCGTTCTTTTCTTGGTCACGCAGGTTTTTACCGCAGGTTCATAAAGGACTTCTCGAAGATAGTGACTCCGATGACAAGCTTGCTGAAAAAGGATGTCCCATTCTGCTTTGACAAGCAGTGCAAGCTGGCTTTCGATGTTATGAAGAAGTGCTTGACCAATGCACCCATCATTCATCCACCGCAGTGGGGGACTCCCTTCGAGATCATGTGCGACGCAAGCAATTATGCCGTGGGCGCTGTTTTGGGCCAGAGGATAGACAAGAAAAGCCACGTAATTTATTATGCCTCCAGGACGCTCAACTCCGCGCGGATCGGTTACACCACAATAGAGAAGGAGCTGCTTTCCATTGTTTTCGCTCTTGATAAATTCCGGCCTTATATTCTTGGATCTAAAGTGATTGTTTTTTCTGATCATGCAGCAGTTCGTTACTTGATGAACAAGAAGGACTCGAAGCATATACTGCTCAGATGGGTATTACGACTCCAGGAGTTCGACGTCTCGGTCCAGGACAAAAAAGGATCAGAAAACACAGTTGCTGACCACTTGAGCCGCATTGTGCGTAATGAGGATGACTTGCCTCTGAATGATGAGTTCCCTGATGAAGTCCTTTTCCAGGTGAGTGTGGAAACACCATGGTACGCCGACATTGTAAATTACTTGGTCACAGGGACGTTCCCATTCGACTTTTCATATAACAAAAGAGCTAAGCTGAGAAGCGAGGCGAAGACTTATGTCTGGGAAGAGCCCGTTTTATGGAAATTTTGCGCTGACCAAGTAATTAGGAAGTGTGTCCCTAAGTCTGAGCATAAGTCCATACTTATATTTTGCCATGAATTTGCATGTGGGGGACACTTTGGGCAGAATAGGACAGCGAGGAAAATATTAGATTGTGGGTTTTTCTGGCCATCACTGTTATGAATTTTGCAAATCATGTGATCAGTGTCAGAGAAAAGGGTCCATCACAAGTAGGAATGAAATGCTCCAAAACCCCATTTTAACTTGCGAAATTTTTGAGGTTTGGGGTATGGACTTTATGGGACCCTTTCCCCCTTCATTTGGTTTTGTCTATATCTTGTTGGCTGTGGACTACGTGTCTAAGTGGGTGGAAGCTAAAGCCACCAAAGTTGATACTGCTAATGTTGTTTCCAGTTTTGTCAAATCTAACATTTTTAGCAGGTATGGAGTTCCACGAGCCATCATAAGCGACCAGGGGAGCCACTTCTGCAACAAGACGATCCAGGCCTTGATGAGGAAGGATGGGGTAAATCACAAAATCTCAACCCCGTACCATCCTCAAACCAACGGCCAAGCAGAAGTTTCAAATCGAGAGGTGAAAAGCATCCTCGAGAAAACAGTAAGTCCAGCAAGGAAGGATTGGAGTCTCAGGTTGGACGACGCTTTGTGGGCCTATCGCACGGCTTACAAAACCCCCATAGGGATGTCTCCCTACCGGATGGTTTTTGGGAAAGCCTGTCATCTCCCTGTGGAGTGATAACTCTATTTTGGAGCTATTAAATACTTCCTAATTGTAGCTAAAGTCCACGTTTAATTGGTTAATCTATCTCGTTTGTAGGAGAAATGCGGCAAAGAGCTCGTGCGTCCATTGGACCCGTTCGAGAGCTAACAACGGAGTTTTAACGCCCCGGGAGTGCATTGGGAAAGGGCAAGTCGATCCGAGAAGAAACGGACCAAAATTGTCTAGGAGAGGCAATTTTTCCAGCCCCAAACCCGAGAGCTAGCGTCGACTGATAGCGTCGAGACGCTAGCTCGACGATGCCAAGGCGTCGAGACTCTGCTGAGGCGTCGAGACACTCCAGAGGAGGCGCGCGCAAGGAATCATCGGGCCAGCGTCGAGACGCTGCCCTAGCGTCTCGACGCTACGTCAATTACAGAAGCTAAAATGACGATTTTCTGCGGATTTTTGGAGGATCTTCTTGAATCTTCTCCATTCTTAGGCGATTCTTCTTCTTCTTCCTCTCGTTTTTCCACCATTTTTCCTTTAGCTCAGCCATTGTTGGCTTGTTTATGAGTTTGCTTCTTGTATCTTGTTGATGACATCTTCCATGGCTTACCTTGGAGCGGAATTGACAACCCGTTCCATGGACGGCTAAGGTAAGAGTGAACGGTTTGGAAAATATTTAAGGGATTTTTGTTAGACGTTTTAGTTTTGATAATCTATGCTTTGATTACATTTTGGTGGCTGTTTATATGCATTTATCTCTCTTGCTTAAACCCATGCATGTGCTAGATTTCTATGATTGACACTCGAGCTTTCTAGCATGTTGTGAATGTTAAAGAGTAGCGATGCCGTGCCTCTCACTGCTCGACTAAGTAACACAGATTGATAAAACTAAATCGGAGTATCGAGTCGTGTATGATGGTTGTTGATTGCATACAGCGTTGGCGGGCAATCAGTTAGCAATTAGATTACATGCTTGAATGTTCGTCGCGGTTAGCTAGTGACTGTCTAGAATAAATTTAGGGCTGATCACCTTAATGCAATTTTGGATAATGTTTAATCGGAACTGTGTGGTCTGATTAATTTCTATGGAGCCGGCTACCTTGGGGCTTCTCGGGTAGTCATCCGTGTGTACTATAAACTGTTTGCCATGAATTTTGTATTAAATGATAAGCTGAATTTGTCTAACAATTAATCCCGAAAATCCCCAAACCGTGCACGCGTCTCTCTCTTTTATTACTTCCGTTAGCATTTATCGCTTTCTTTGCATGCTGAAACCACCCCCCCCCCCCCCCCCCCCGTTACAGAAACATTGATCAATTAATTAATCTCAATTTCAATATTAATTTCGATCATACCTTCTCTTTGGATCGACCCTGTTACCACTGGCTGCAAAGCCATTGAGAATAGGCTTATAAATTGTATTTTGGCGAGTCTCGACAACTCGAATTTGGACTACCCCAAAAGTAGATCTACCAAAATTGGCGCCGTTGCCGGGGAGAAGGCAAATTTGATTGAAATTATGATTGACTTTGAATTTGGTTAATTGATGGTTTGCTGAAATTTTTTTTCCGTTTGTAGTTGTATTTTAAATTTTTGTTTGTGTATGACCCGTTCCTCTGAGCTTAGTGGATTGCAGTTTATCCGGGAAATCGAAAGAGAGGAGCGGCGGTTAAGGAGAGAAGCCCGAGAGGGGCAGAGATTGTTTGAGGAAGAAGGCAATCCCTTCTTGTTTGAGGAGATGGCGCAAGGCGAAGCGCCGCGGACGCTGAAACAGCTGGCAACGCCAGATTTGAACCTGCAGCCCTTGTGCATAAACTACCCCGTGGTAGCAGGTAACTTTGAGTTAAAGTCAAGTTTAATTCACCAGTTACCTTCTTTTCATGGTAACGCAGGGGAGGACGCGAACAAACATTTGATGGAATTTCACTGCGTCTGCGGGGATGAAGCCCGCTGGAGTCACAGAGGAGCAGCTGAACATGAGGGCATTCCCCTTCACACTCAAAGACAAAGCCTGCCCTCCGGATCAATCACCACGTGGCAGGACATGAAGCGGGTATTTCTGGAAAAATACTTCCCCGCATCCTTGGCCACAACTTTGAGAAAGAGAATATATGGGATGACTCAGGACGTGGGTGAGTCCTTGCACGAATACTGGGAGCGTTTTGGGCGCCTGTGCGCAAGCTTCCCACACCATCAGATTGCCGATCTGCTTCTGATACAGTATTTCTATGAGGGGATGACGCCCCACGATCGGCAAATGATTGATGCAGCGAGCGGTGGGGCTCTGATTGACAAGACCCCCGCTAAGGCCAAACAGCTTATCTTGAATATGGTAACCAACTCGCAGCAGTTTGGTATTCGAGGGCAGGGGCAAGTCCATGGTGTGACCCAAAGCCATGAACTGATTGAGATGAAGGCCCAGGTGGCCGAAATTGGAAATATGTTGAAGAAGATTGTTGGAGGAACCCGCGAGGCAGAGGTGGTGAATGCAATCGGGGGGTACGCTTCCAACCCGAGGAAGTATGACCCATATTCAAATACTTATAACCCCAATTGGCGCGATCACCCCACCTTCAGCTATGGGAACAGGGAAGGACAACCACGTTTCCAAGGCCAGTCTCACGATAGGCCTAACTCTTCCACCCAAGCGCAAGCCTCGAGCTCCTCCAGCTCATTAGAAGAAATGGTGAGGACCATTGTCACGACCACCAGCCAATTTCAAAAAGAGGCTCGAGAAGAGCTTAACTCTCACAAGGCCGAGCTGCAGAATTTAAACAAGCAGCTGACACAAATGGCGGTGTCAATTAGTAAAATCGAGAGCAAGAGCTCAGGGAAGCTTCCTTCCCAAACTACGGTCAACTCATGTGAGAACGTGAGTGCTATTCAGCTAAGGAGTGGAAAGTCACTTTCCCCCAGACCCGTGAAGGAAGCTAAGGACAGCCTGAACGAGTCCACCCCGCCTGCTCCCGAGAATCTGAATGAGAAAAAAGAAGAAATCAGTGTGCCAGAGAAAGTTGCCAGAGCACCCTTCCCGAGTAGGCTTGCGAAGCCTACTTTGGAATCCGACGACGAGGAGGTCCTTCGTACCTTCCAGAAGGTGATGGTCAACATTCCGCTCCTAAAGGCAGTCAGCCAAGTGCCTAAGTACGCCAAATTTTTAAGGAGCTGGTGCACGAAGAAAAGGAAGTCTAGAGGAACTGAGAAGAGAAAAGAGAACGTTTCTGCGATCCTCCCAGGTACGTTGCCCGCCAAGTGCAACGATCCAGGTACCTTTACTATTCCTTGTATGATAGGTAGTAAGGTAGTTAGAAATGCCATGCTAGACTTAGGAGCTTCTGTGAACGTTATGTCTTATGCTTTGTTTCTTGAACTGAACTTAAATGAACTGCATGAGTGTAACGTGACTGTCCAGTTAGCTAATGGGTCGAGTGTATGTCTGATAGCACTCCAAAAGTGCTAATATTTAGCTCCTAAGTCTTGTAAATTAGAGTAATTATTTGGGCTTAATTGATTTATTTGGTATAATTTAATTGCTAAGGCTCAAGCCAATCTCCAAACTAGTGTCAACACCGCCACAGCCATGTCAATGGGCACCCAGCCAAATCAAGGTGAGACACTTATCTGTGGATTCTGTGGGGAAGGGCACCTGTATGAATACTGCCGTGGGAATCCAGCCTCAGTCTGCTACGTTGGAAGCCACCAGCAGCCTAGGAACAACCCCTATTCTAATACTTACAACCTTGGTTGGAGGAACCACCCAAACCTGTCATGGGGTGGCCAACAAAATGCTAACCAAGCTCCTAACCAACCAAGACCGAGTGGAACACCTGGTTTCACTCCCCAACATAACCAATCCATGTATCAAAAACCATACAACCAACCTGTAGGGTATTCTGTAGAAAACTTACTCAAGGAATACATAGCCAAGAATGATGCCACTCTACAGAGTCAGCAAGCTACTCTTAGGAGCCTAGAGAACCAAATAGGGCAACTAGCCAATGAACTCAAAAGTAGGCCCCAAGGTAGACTTCCTGCTGACACTGAAGTGCCAAGGAGAGATGGTAAAGAGCAAGTTCAAGCAATTGAACTTAGAAGTGGGAGACCATTGGTGAGCAACACCAAGGACACACCAAAGAGAGTAGAGAACACTGAGTCTAGTGCTCCACTGGAGTCTCTGCCAAACCAAGGTCCACCACCAACAAGCACATCAGGAGCAAGGCTGGAGCCAATCATAGAGGAGACAAAAGAAATTCCAAGGCCTCCACCTATCCTAAGGCGACCTGAAGTGCCTGCATATGTGCCACCACCTCCATTTCCTAGAAGGCTAAAGAAAAAACAAGAACAGGAAGTGCACTTTAACAAATTTCTAGAAATTCTTAAGCAAGTGCATGTTAATATTCCTTTTGCCCTCTTATGTAAAGTTTTTGAAGGATATTATTACTAACAAGAGAATAATTGGTGAGTTTGAAACAGTAAATCTCACTGAGGAGTGCAGTGCCATACTCCAGAACAAGCTACCCAAGAAGGAGAAGGATCTTGGTTCCTTTACCTTACCTGTAGAGCTAGGAGGCAAGCACGTGGGCAGAGCTCTTTGTGACCTGGGAGCCAGCATAAACCTCATGCCCCTATCACTATTCCGCCAGCTAGGAATAGGAGAAGCACGTCCAACCACTGTCACTTTACAACTAGCAGACAGATCCATAGCATACCCTGAGGGTAAGATTGAGGATATTCTTGTAAAGGTTGACAAGTTTATTTTCCTTGCAGATTTCATTATCCTGGATTATGAAGCAAACAAGGAGGTCCCCATCCTGTTAGGCAGACCATTTCTAGCCACAGGTAGGGCCCTGATAGATGTCCAGAAAGGTGAGCTCACTATGAGGGTTCATGACGAGGAGGTTAAGTTTAGTGTTTTTAAAGCACTGAGGTATCCTTCTAACTCTGAATCTTGTGCTAGCATGGACATTGTAGATTCATTAATGGAAGAACAATTGAAGCATGAATTGTTGACTAAGCATGCTCATGAATATGTAGGATTAGAATTAACTGACTTAAACATAGCTGAGATAATGGACATACCTGTAAATAACCCTCAGCATGTTTGTATGAATATTGACTTAACTGAAAAATCTTTGAATCCATTAAAACCATCCATTGAGCATCCACCTGTCTTAGAATTGAAACCTCTATCCACTCACCTCAAGTATGCATATCTAGGAAGTAATGATACTTTGTCTGTGATTATTTCTTCTAAATTAAGTGAAAAGCATGAGGTTGAACTGATTTTACTACTTAAGCAACATAGGAAGGCTATTGCATGGACTATTGCTGACATTAGAGGCATTAGCCCTTCTTATTGCATGCATAAGATTATACTGGAGGAAGAGCATACACCTAGAGTAGATCACCAACGTAGGCTGAACCCCTCTATGAAAGAGGTAGTTAAAAAGGAAATAATAAAATGGTTAGATGCTGGTGTGATCTTCCCCATAGCTAGTAGTCAGTGGGTGAGCCCTATACAATGTGTACCTAAGAAGGGGGGGATGACTGTGGTAGTCAATGAGAACAATGAACTGATTCCAACAAGGACTATCACAGGATGGAGAGTTTGCATGGATTATAGGAAACTAAATAAAGAAACCAAAAAAGACCATATCCCTCTACCATTCATTGACCAGATGTTGGATAGGATAGCTGGTAGAGCCTACTACTGCTTCTTAGACGGTTATTCAGGATATAACCAGATTACTATAGACCCTAAGGACCAAGAGAAGACTACCTTCACTTGCCCTTTTGGAACTTTTGCCTTTCGCAGAATGCCTTTTGGCTTATGCAATGCACCGGCAACTTTCCAAAGGTGCATGTTGGCAATCTTCTCTGATTTGGATGAGTCCATGATAGAGATATTCATGGATGATTTCTCAGTCTTTGGGGATTCATTCAGAAACTGTCTAGACAACTTAGGACAAGTCCTGGCTAGGTGTGAGGAGACCAACCTAGTCTTAAATTGGGAAAAGTGCCACTTCATGGTGGATGAAGGGATTGTCTTAGGTCATAGAGTGTCAAGGGCAGGTGTGGAAGTTGACAGGGCAAAAATTGAAATAATAGAGAAATTGGTAGAACCTCGAAATGTAAAAGCCATTAGAAGTTTCTTAGGGCATGCTGGTTTCTATAGGAGGTTCATTAAGGACTTTTCTAAGATCTCCAAGCCTTTATGTGAGCTTCTAGAGCTAAACAAACCATTCATTTTCTCTAAAGAATGTTTCCTAGCTTGGAAAACCCTTAAGGAAGCACTAGTCACAACACCTATTATAGTAGGGCCTAATTGGGATCTCCCCTTTGAGATGTTATGTGATGCCAGTGAATATGCTGTAGGGGCCATGTTAGGACAAAAGATTGACAAGTTAACACACCCTGTATACTATGCTAGTAAGACACTTAATGAGGCACAATGTAATTACACAACTACTGAGAAGGAAATGCTAGCTGTAGTATTTGCTTGTGAGAAGTTTAGGAATTACATTGTAGGCACTAGGACAATTGTGTACACTGACCATTCTGCTTTAAAGTACCTTATGAGGAAGGCTGATGCGAAGCCTAGGTTGATTAGATGGGTTTTGCTGCTGCAAGAGTTTGATCTAGACATTAGAGATAAGAAAGGATGTGAAAATGTGGTTGCGGATCATCTTTCTAGATTGCAGCATAATTGCGAAAAAATTGCGGAAACCGCAATTTCTGATGCTTTTATTGATGAACATGTCTTTGTATTGACTCATCGTGATAACGATGAGGAACCTTGGTTTGCTGACATTGCTAACTTCCTTGCATCACAGGTACTACCAACTTTCAAGGGAGGCCAAGAGAAGAAGAGGTTCCTTCATGAAGCGAGGAAATTCATATGGGATGATCCCACACTTTACAAGACATGTGCTGATGGTCTGCTCAGGAAGTGTGTGTCAGCTGCTGAGGCGAAGTCTGTGCTGCAGCACTGCCATACAGCACCCTATGGTGGACATTTTGGTGGCCAAAGGACAGCTGCAAAGGTGTTCCAGAGTGGCTACTATTGGCCAACAATTTTCAAGGATGCCCACAACTATGCACACAGTTGTGATGAATGCCAGAGAACAGGTAATCTAAGTCGAAAGGATGAGATGCCTCTCACTTACATCTTAGAGTTGGAGCTCTTTGATGTGTGGGGCATTGATTTCATGGGGCCATTCCCTCCATCATCAGGTAACCTTTACATCCTTGTAGCAGTAGACTACGTATCTAAGTGGGTAGAGGCTATAGCATGTCCAAATAATGATGCCAAAACAGTCATAAGATTCTTGCATAGACATATTTTTACTAGATTTGGGACACCTCGGGCTATAATCAGTGATGAGGGGACACATTTCATTAATAAGGCTATGGAGAGAGTGTTGGCTAAGTATAATATTAGACATAGAGTAGCCACTCCTTATCACCCACATTCGAATGGCCAAGCTGAAATTTCAAATAGGGAGATTAAGAACATACTTGAAAAAGTGGTCAAACCCAATAGAAAAGATTGGGCGTTTAAACTCGAGGATGCACTTTGGGCGTATAGAACTGCATATAAGACACCCCTAGGTATGTCTCCTTATAGACTGGTGTATGGCAAAGCATGTCACTTGCCATTCGAGTTAGAAATTAAAGCATTTTGGGCCCTAAAAGAGTTGAATTACTGCGTGACCGATGCGGGAACATTGCGGTCTTTGCAATTACATGAGCTTGATGAGCTTCGGCATATGTCTTATGAAAATGCCAAAATGTATATGGAGAAGACCAAGATTTGGCACGACAGTAGACTTAGGATTAAGGACTTCAAGAAAGGCCAGCTTGTCTTATTATTTAACTCACGATTGAAATTATTTCCAGGCAAACTTAAATCTAGATGGTCAGGTCCATTTGTCATAACTAATGTGTTTGTTCATGGTGCCATCGAGATAAAGAACCTGCAGCAAGGACACCCATTCATGGTTAATGGTGCAAGATTGAAGCACTACTATGAGGAAGGAGATGTGAAGACTCTCTCGGCCTTCCTTTTGACTGAGTCGTGAAAACAAGAACGGGAGAGGACGAGTGATCACTGTGCTCGTCCATGCGAGGCTCATGCCTTAGTTTATTTTTTGCTACTTTTCCGGTTATCGTTTGTGTATATTTTTGTGTGATTTTAATTAAGTATTTGATGTTGATTTTATTTCTTTTTGTAGGGAATCAATAGAGGGAATCAAGGGGATTAAATCCAGCTAAAAAAATCAAGGAGATATTGGGCCAAATCAAAGATTCGGTCGAGCAAAGATTGGCATTTAAACGCAGAAAATCTCCAACGGTCACTAGAATTGCGCTGGATTTGCAGAATCTGCAAAAATAGAGCCGTTGGGATTTCATCATTACTTATATCCGTTAAGACGCGCGCTGATCTATACGATTTCCCAATTATCTGAACTCCAAGAAAACTCTCTCCCTCTTCATCTGCAATTCTTCTCTCCAGATTCCAACAATTCAACGATGGTGCTAACAAGAGCTGAACGGTATGCGTCCAAGAAGAGGGCTGACGATGCTGAAACTGCTGCGAGGGAAGCACTTCTTTCCCTTGCAGACGCTGAGGCTGCGCGAACTGAACGAATCCCCAAACTGCCAATCCGCAAGAAGAAGTGGAAGGTTGTCACGGAGATACCTGCTGGACCCTCTGAACCAGCAGGCACACCCAAGAAACGCAAATGGAGTATGGCGGTGGCTGAAGAAGCAAGCAAGGAAAAGACTCCCTCTGTGGAGAGTCAAGAAAGTGATCCTCGGTCACACGAGTCACCAAAACAGAGCTCTTCGCCATCTCCGCCAGCGAAAAGCCCTGAGCTTCCTCCATCGCCGCAGAGTTCTGAACACATATCTCCACCAGAAGAGAGCCCTGCAGCATCACCCACTTCCCCACAACCTGACCCTGAATTCCCATATGGGGAGTACCAAGAATCGACGCAGGGCAGTGTGGAAGCTGAGGAAGAAGAGGTCTTCTCTCCTTTGAGGGAAGCCAACCCTGAGAGCCCTGTGCAGAGGACTGATTCGATGGACGAAATACTGGGGGATTGCCTCCAGCAGTTGACAACCAAGGCGAGGTTGAAGAAGAAGAAGGCCGCCAAGGTTGTTAAGGCCAAACGGCCCAAGAAGTCAAAGAAAAAGAAAACCAAGAGGGCGCCTCCATCAGAGAAAGAGAGTGATGCGCCGTCGCTGAAAAAGCTCAAGATTGAGGCTGCTGAGTAAGCCAAACCAAAAGACAAAGGGAAAGCCAAGCTTTACCCTGAAGATGAGCCTCAGTCAGTGAGGTATGTCTCCTCTGATGCTGAGTCCAGAGGCGCTGAGCTGAGAAAGAGAGAGTTGCTGCACGAGAAGGGATTCCTCGATGCACCTGCTGACCTGCCGCAATTCTTGCGCGCAGGAATCACGAATCACGGTTGGGAGGAGCTATGCAGACCACCCAATCCAGCCTACTCCAGCATGGTGTATGACTTCTACGCCAATCTGGTGAATCCTGAGGATGGCCTGTCTGTGGTCAGAGGGGTTGAGGTAGACTTCTCAGCAAAGGCGATCAACGAAGCCTATGGCCTCAAAGGCCAAAAACACACTGACTATGCGAGGATTGTTGATGAGCCAACGGAAGCTGTCTTGGAGGAGGCAATACGGATAATTGGCAAGCCAGAGGCATCATGGACAGTATCACGCAATGGGAGGCACACCCTGATGAGTGCCACCCTCACAGCCAAGGCGGCTGTCTGGTTTTCCTTCGTGAGGAGGAAGCTGTCCCCAGTGACTCATGAGACCACCATCAACCAGAGCAGATCGCTGCTGGTCTACGCAATCATGCGAGGTCTCACGATCAACGTGGGGGAGGTCATTGCAGCTTCAATTGCTGACTGCGCCAAAAAGGGTAAGGGACCACTTTTCTTTCCTAACACAATTACTAAGCTGTGCTTACGTGCAGGAGTCCCGATCGAGCGAATGGAAAGGCAGCTGGCCTACACAGGCTACCTGGAATTGCCGACTGCCCTGAGGTTGCGCAGGAAGGGGAACATGGAGTTCGAGCTCGATGGCTTGGCTGCTGCTCAGACTTTGACCATGGCATGCCTGACGGATCTGCAGAAGAGGATGGCTCAATGGGCCACATACGCGCAGGCAAGGGACAAGGAAGTTGCTGACCAATTGGGATGCATTTTTTCTGAATTTCCCACGAACCTAATGACTCCATGGGCGCCTCCACGACCACGACGGAATGATGATGAGGAAGACATATGAGTGCTGGTTTGAGAAGCACTGAAGGGAGTATTGCTGTTCCCTTAGAAAAAAAATAAACTGCTTTTTGTTGAACCATGTGAACTATGCTGTTTTGAGTTAATCTTTTGATCTGTTTTAGTTGTTTAGTGTTAATTTTTAAATTTGTTTAAGTATAGTCTGATGATAGCTGATTAGGTAGATTAGCTTAGTTTCCTTTTTGTATCGCTTGGATGACTGGAAAAAGCATGCGTAGGGGCCTTAATCACTGATATATCTGCCCTGTCTTTATTGCGAAATAATTGCGGAAACCGCAATTTTTATTAGTAAATGCATGTTTTTTTACTGTCTGTTTAGCTAGGCTTGATCTGTTTAAATTCAATCTTTTGCTGCTGTCTTGTCTGCCTTATATAGCTTATCTTAAAGCATGCTGGATGAGTGTCATAGGACACTCTTTTGATAGTTTAAATTAACCTCTAAAAAGCTCAGCATGCATAGCTTTAAGTCCTTACCTATCTGTTTTTTCGAATTTCTGTTGCTGTGATATTTACTTTTAGAATGTTTTGCCTATGCCTAGGACTTTTAGATTCTCTTTGTTTTACCTTAGACTAGATGCTTCTAGGACAAGTTTGGGGGTGTGCCACCTCAGACACTCATTCGGGACAATGAGTAGTTTAAGTTTGGGGGAGGCCACCCTAGGCCTAGGAACATTCCTCTCTCCCTTAAAAGCATAAGCATTCTTCTTCTCCTTTACAAAAAATGATGAGCTAAAAAAAAAAATGAAAAATAGAATAAAGAGGGGAGTCTCTCTTAGGTTGCTGAGTAATCAGTGCCAAGTGTGTAACCCACAAGTGGCATTCCATCAAAAGGCAACCAAAGGAGAGGTTCCACCTAAGTAAGAAAGAAAGAAAAAAGGAAGAAGTAGGGAAGAAGAATGTATGCCTAGGAGTTGCAACTTTGTGGCTTAGATGTCCTGAATAAAAGGAACTCTGATCCTCAATTTGCTAAGCACAAAGTTGTAGCTTGTAGGGTTGTTTAGGGAGATGAATGTATGTCCAATGTAGTGATGCCAGGGTTTAGGTTGTTCTCTAAAAGTACTACTGTCACTGTTAATACTAAGACTGGCATGACTCTAAGGAATCCTAGGTAATTTAAAAATAAAGGCTAGAAGCATGTACTGAGTCTGGGGTAAAGCTAGGTAGAATTTGAAACCTTAGGGATAGTGGCATGATATGACAAAAGCAAGTAGATCAGTTGTAGGAAGTTAATGAAACAGCAGAAGTATTAGGCGTGCGAAGTCAGAAGAAGAAATGTAAGAGGTTAGTTTTAAACTTAGAAGTGTGTCACAGGACAGCACTGCTATAGATAGGAATGTAGGGGAGTCAGTAAGTGGTTAAAAAAGATGACACAGCAGCCTAGGCAAGTCCTTAGATTGCTCGAGGACGAGCAAAACCTTAAGTTTGGGGGTGTGTTACGTCTCCAAAAGTGACCTTTTTAGGACTTATTTATCTTAGAAATATGTACACTCTTAGGTGTTTTTGATAGGATTTAGCTTAAACCTATGTTTATATATGAGATTTAGAAGAAGGTAGCTAAATTAGGACTTGTGTGCAAAAGGAAGGAAAAGGGTTGAAAACCGAAGTTAAAAGAAGGAAAAATATGCATTGCGGCAGCATTGCGGAAACATTGCTAAAACAGCAATGTTTCAAGTGAAATCCGTGAGTTAACTGATCTGTTTCTGTTAATTTCCGTTATTTCAGGGATTCGTTCTTTCTCCTCCATCCATTTTGAAGTACGACGTTGAGGATGGATGGTTCTCCTTGGCCCAAACGCACCTGCAGATTACTATAAAAGGGGGTCAAAGTAGAGGGTTCAATCATCATCCGAAAGCGTAGAAGTCTTCTCGCAGCTCCATCTTTTCTCCTGTTTTCCTTTGCCGTCTGTTGGTTTGCGAAGTTTAGCTGTTGGAGTCGACAATCTGATAGGAAGGAGAGAAGATTCATCTTCTCTCCCGATTGGATTCATCCAAGCAAGGCTGATCTTTCTCATCCTTCAGCCGAGGCAGTTGCGACGAGGCGTCCAAGCTTAATTTACTGCTTTTTGTCTTTAAATTCCTTCTAAGCATGTCTGTTTCAACTCTTATTTCTGTTCTGTCTATATCCATGAGTAGCTAAGTCACTTAGGGGCATGCTAATGACAATACTATAGGCTAAAAAACGTGAACCAAGCATGTAGGATAGCTCTCGAAGCATTGATTGTATGTAAGCTTCATCCCACGGGCAATTTCGATTGGCCATCCATTTTGTCCAAAGAACTCCTAACCTCTGGAAGGAGTAAGAGTTCAGAGTCATACACTCATGCTAGCCTTTCAAGGTAGCCAGAAAACGACCTAGGAATAGGCGTTTTCCTAGTACAAACTATAACTTTCTGCTTTAACAAGATGCTTAAGACCTTACTTGGACATGAGTAAACTAAAGAATCTAATGCATGGAATCGGACGATACATGAGATTGAGTGAGTTTGATGCATAGTGAGTTGATCCAATGCTTGAGAATCGTGAGAAAATGCCTATAGAGGAGTCGTTAGTAGCCCTTGTTTCTCCATTTTACACACTTTCGCTGTTAGTAAAATTGCGGTAGAATTGCTGTTTCCGCAATTCTACTAAGTTTAAAATTTTGTTTAGCTAAGTTCCTCTTCGTTTATTAATCTCTTCCCTTTTCAATTGAGTTTAACTTTGATTTGCACTTGTTTATGTTGCTACCCTTTACACATTCCTTAGAAATTAGACAATTTAAAACCAATTCTACCCCATCAAATCCACCCATTCTTTCTTAACTGTACACTTCACGAGTAGCTCATAATAAATCTCTGTGGGAAAACGAATGAAAAAATACTTACTACTTGCTATAAGATCATGTATGCTTGCATGTTCTGAGTGCTCTCTTTATCTTATTGCTTATTTATTTTAACACATTGAGCACGCAACAATTAGGTTCATGTCAAATATTTTAAAAAAAATTATGTTGCTCCCTTGCATCTATCGCGCACTTAGCAACCTCGTCTTAGATTCCGTAGGCTTTGTAAATCGCATGTTGCACTAACTCTCGTTGTCACCCCGAAAGGTACTCTTAGGTAGCTTGTTGCATGAGAGTTAGTGGTTGGTTAATTGAGATAGCGTATGCTAAGCCTAATGTAAAAAAAAAAAGATAGAAAAGCATGTTGGATAGAAAATCCTCTCGAGGCGCTCCTCCTTCTTATTAGCGCGCTTAAGAAGTGAGCGTTAGTCCTTAAAAACGTGAAGCTTTGGGCAAAGTTTGACGTGTTAGGCAGCTCGAGGTGGAAAGAAAAAGAGAATAAATTGTTTGGTTCAAAGAACCTTAATATAAGAGTACAAAGTACTCGTAAAAAGAAAAGGAATGAGAAAAATACTTATGTCTCTTAATTTGCTTCTCTCTCTCGTGTAAGTCAAGTGTAGACTGTTCTTAAACGCTAGAAGCAGGGGGAAAACGGGATGTTGTGTTGCATGTGGTTTTTTTTCCGGGTTTACGTGAGTTTAGGAGTGGTTGGCTAGCACACACACACGTTAGGGGGCAATAGTTGATTTTTGATATGTTCATAGTAAATGCAAGCACGAAATGCTTTCATGATTATGTTGTGTTTAAATTTTTAAAATGCATGGAGGTTTGAGTTAGTAGCATGTAGGCGTGTCCTTAGAGTCAATTTCTTTGTAGCACTTGCTCGAGGACTAGCAAGTTTAAGTTGGGGGTGTTTGATATCTCCATTTTGGAGCTATTAAATACTTCCTAATTGTAGCTAAAGTCCGCGTTTAATTGGTTAATCTATCTTGTTTGTAGGAGAAATGCGGCAAATATCTCGTGCGTCCATTGGACCTGTTCGAGAGCTAACAGCGGAGTTTTAACGCCCCGAGAGTGCATTGGGAAAGGGCAAGTCGATCCGAGAAGAAACGGACCAAAATTGCCTAGGAGAGGCAATTTTTCCAGCCCCAAACCCGATAGCTAGCGTCGAGACGCTAGCTCGACGCTGTCAAAACCCGAGAGCTAGCGTCGACTAATAGCGTCGAGACGCTTGCTCGACGCTGCCAAGGCGTCGAGACTCTGGTGAGGCGTCGAGACGCTCCGGAGGAGGCGCGCGCAAGGAATCATCGGGCCAGCGTCGAGACGCCATCGCGAGGTGCGCGCGGATTATTTAGGGCGCAGCGTCGAGACGCTGCCCTAGCGTCTCGACGCTACGTCGATTACAGAAGCTAAAATGACGATTTTCTGCGGATTTTTGGAGGATCTTCTTGAATCTTCTCCATTCTTAGGCGATTCTTCTTCTTCTTCCTCTCGTTTTTCCACCATTTTTCCTTTAGCTCAGCCATTGTTGGCTTGTTTATGAGCTTGCTTCTTGTATCTTGTTGATGACATCTTCCATGGCTTACCTTGGAGCGGAATTGACAACCCGTTCCATGGACGGCTAAGGTAAGAGTGAACGGTTTGGGAAATATTTAAGGGATTTTTGTTAGACGTTTTAGTTTTGATAATCTATGCTTTGATTACATTTTGGTTGCTGTTTATATGCATTTATCTCTCTTGCTTAAATCCATGCATGTGGTAGATTTCTATGATTGACACTCGAGCTTTCTAGCATGTTGTGAATGTTAAAGAGTAGCGATGTCGTGCCTCTCACTGCTCGACTAAGTAACACAGATTGATAAAACTAAATCGGAGTATCGAGTCGTGTATGATGGTTGTTGATTGCATACAGCGTTGGCGGGCAATCATCTAGCAATTAGATTACATGCTTGAATGTTCGTCGCGGTTAGCTAGTGACTGTCTAGAATAAATTTAGGGTTGATCACCTTAATGCAATTTTGGATAATGTTTAATCGGAACTGTGTGGTCTGATTAATTTCTATGGAGCCGGCTACCTTGGGGCTTCTCGGGTAGTCGTCCGTGTGTACTATAAACTGTTTGCCATGAATTTTGTATTAAATGATAAGCTGAATTTGTCTAACAATTAATCCCGAAAATCCCTAAACCGTGCACGCGTCTCTCTCTTTTATTTCTTCCGTTAGCATTTATCGCTTTCTTTGCATGCTGAAAAATCCCCCCCCCCCCCCCCGTTACAGAAACATTGATCAATTAATTAATCTCAATTTCAATATTAATTTCGATCATACCTTCTCTTTGGATCGACCCTGTTACCACTAACTTCAAAGCCATTGAGAATAGGCTTATAAATTGTATTTTGGCGAGTCTCGACAACTCGAATTTGGACTACCCCAAAAGTAGATCTACCATGGAAATCGAGCACAAAGCTTACTGGGCCGTGAAGAAGTGTAATATGGACTTTGACAAGGCTGGCGAAGAAAGACTCCTCAAATTGCAAGAACTAGAGGAGCTTCGCCTGGATGCATATGAGAACTCGAAGACCTACAAGGAAAAGACCAAGATGTTCCACGACAGACGAGTCGTCAGGAAACACTTCGAAGTTGGTCAGAAGGTCCTCTTGTTCAACTCCCGCCTGAAGTTCATGCCAGGTAAACTTCGTTCCCGGTGGCTTGGTCCTTTCATTATAACCGTTGTTCATCACTATGGTGCAGTCAAGATACAGAGCCTAGATTCAGAGAAGAAATTCACGGTAAATGGCCAACGACTGAAGATCTTCCATGAGGGAATGTCAGAGGACTTTGACGACCATGCCTACTTGAAAGAGCCCGATTATGAGAAAGGATGAAATGAGTTTTGGTAAAGTCGAGCAATCAACTCTAAAAATTTGCGCTACTCGGAGGCACCCGAGCTTGAACTGTACATGCTTTTTGTTTACTTACCGTCTTTAGGATTAGCTTAGGTTCTTACTCTGATGTTGTGAGTTTTCAGGTGAAACAATGGCTCATCCTTTAGGTTTATTTGCTAAGGATAAAGCGCACTCTCCGACCCTCTAAGTCACAATTCAGGGAAGGTTTTCTTTCCTTAGAATTTTGACTGTGCATATTTAGTCCAATGAGGACATTGTCCATTTCTAAGTTAGGGGTGATGGGTTGTGCCTTACATTGATTGTCGAGTTTAGTTTTGGAATTCTGAGAAGCATATTCTGTGGTGATGAATGCATGCTAGTCTGACTATGAAGTTCTGTGATGTACTGTTGAGGTCTTCGTATTTGTATTTGTTGTGAAATTCAGCATGATTGCATTTGTTAAGGCCATTTTGAAAAAAATTTCAAGTTATTTCCCTGTTTAAGCTTCGCATGTTAGCACTCTATCTTGGATCTGTGGGTTTAGGGTAGTTCTGTTTGTTTTGAAATTCGTTGTCACCTCGAAAGGCAACCTTAGGATGGGCTAAGATTCGTTCTTGTTCGTAATCCATGCGCTCAAATTTTTAACATGATTTTTAGGCTAAAAAGAAAATGAATGCAGATTTTATAAAAAGGAAGTAATCTCCTGAGGTGTTCCTCCTTCTTGAGTTGCCTTAGAAGCCAGGGGCGGTCGTGTAACCCACGGTCGCCACTGCATGAAAAGGAAGCACAATGAAGTGAACGCTAGTCCTTAAAAATGTGAATTTTGCCCGTAGTCAGTTGCACTGTGCAATGAAATTGCAGGCAAGCTGAAACGAAAGTAAAATTGACATGTTAGGCGCTCATGGAGATCAAAGAAAAGAGAGAAAATATGCCTTGTGATCTATTACTTGCTTAGACGATGAATAGCCCTTGGACTGTTCTGTTTAGCCATAAGTAGGGGGAAGGCGAAGTTTTGGGGCGGGTAGAGATGTTCTAAGCCTGTAGAAATCTAAGATCGAGGAGCTAAGTCCGAAGCATAAATAGGGAAGCATCTTTAAATTTTTCGAATTGTTCTTAACCAATGTATGCATGCAGCTGTTTCTTTCGAAAGCAAGTGCCTTGTCGTTTTCAGAGAATTGAGTCCCTAGCATGCATATCGTTTTATTTTGGTTAATCAGAATTCCACCTTGCTCGAGTACTAGCAAGATTTAAGTTGGGGGTGTTTGATAGCTCCATTTTGGAGCTATAATTATGTCCCTAATTCACGTTTATTACATGCTTAATCTTGCTTTTATGTGTTAATTGCAGGTGTTCTCGGTAATTCGCCCTCGGGAGCGTTTCGGCGCTTTTCGAGGCTTAATATCGCGTTTTAAAGACCATGCAAAAACATGAAGATTGGGAGTTTTGGGGAAATTGAAGGCAAAATACCATGCAAAAACCCGAGAGCTAGCGTCGAGCGACAGCGTCGAGCGACAGCGTCGCGACGCTAGCTCGACGCTGCCCAAGCGTCGAGATGCTGCCAGAGCGTCTAGACGCTCCGAAGTCTGAGGCGTGAAATTGAAAATCCACCCGAGAGCAAGCATCGAGTGACAGCGTCTCGACGCTCGCTCGACGCCGCGCAAGCGTCTCGACACCACCCTGACAGCGCGCGCGCATTATTTAGGGCGCAGCGTCGAGACGCTGCCCTAGCGTCTCGACGCTCCGACGGATTACTTAAGTTTTTGTCCGATTTTTAGCCGCCATCTTCATCTCCTACCTTGGGCTCCGCACCTGATAAGACGTTTCAGCAGCCATTTTCGCCATGGGGGAGGCTAGAAAGCTTGGAATGGAGCCATCCCACATCACACACAACATGAGTGAGTAGTCTTAGCATTTTTGGCTCGGGATTGTATAGGAATAATGTAGTTTGAACTCTTGGTGAGCTTGATGAACTAAAATTCTGATTTGGCTTGAATGATTGATTGAATTGGTTTCTATTTCTTTGCTTATTACATGAATGTGTTTGAATGATTTAGGACTAGACACCCTTGATTTCGAGCATGCTTCATTTGTTAAAGGTTTTGATGCCGTGCCTCTCTAAACCGCCAAGTAACAAAGACTTACGATACCTTTGAGCGCATAGGCGTCCTTGCGTTCTTGGTGTTCGTTCTTCTCGAATTAGAATCCGAAATCGATACACTAATTTCGCGTCCAAATTAGATAATCGTCGTAGTTAGCTCGTTGCTATCGATTGGTCTTGGGAGAGCGTTGGCCGCCAATGTCCAATCGATATGCTTGATTAGCATGATTTATTATGTCTAATTAATATCCATGGAGCATGTCTGAGTTAATTCATTAATTTGAGACGAGCTGCGCATTCGTTAAATTGTTTAGCCATTATATTCGTCAACCTATGATCCAAGAGGCATGCTAATTTTATTCCCGATCGTCCCGAGTCAAACGCCCCGTTAGTTAAATTTTCCCCGCTTGCATTGTTCTCTCTTAGTCAATTAAAAACCAACAAATCCCCCATATTTCATTTATTTTCATAGTTTGCAAATTTAATTGAGATTAAGTCAAATTAGCTTAATTCCCTGTGGATCGACCCCGTTGCCACTAATCTATTAATAGTTCAGTGAGTTCGGGTAAATATAAATTCATTTTGGCGGGTCTCGACAACCCGATGATTGGCGATAGTTCCAAAATATCGCTTTACCAAAATTGGCGCCGTTGCCGGGGAATCTAAAGTGTAATTCAGCCTAATTTAGATTTGATTTGTAGACTTTTGACTTTTATTTTAAAATTTGTTTATTCTTTGATTATTTGCAAGATTTGATCGGTTTGTTTAAGTGTGCTAGAAGTGCCTAATTCTTGATTGAGAAAATGGAAGTTGACGATGAGGGTGAAGCCCCAAAAATACTCAGGCAGTGGACATCGGTTGCTATGGACCACCAACCATCTTGTATTTCCTACCCGGAAATCTCAGGTGAGTTTTTGCTTAAATCTGGTTTAATTGACCATCTGCCTTCTTTTTGTGGTGAAGCAGATGAAGATCCCTTTAAACATCTAAAGAATTTTCAAATGACAAGTTCTGCGATGAAGCCAAGCTACATAACTGAAGATCAGCTCTACCTGAGAGCTTTTCCATTCACCTTGAGAGGCGAAGCTCGAGATTGGCTACATTACATACCATCGGGAACCATCTTCACTTGGGAGAAGATGAAGAGTCTGTTCTTGGAAAGGTATTTCCCAGCTACAAGAGCCAGAGCCGTGAAAAAAGATATCTTTAGTTTCAAGCAAGAAGAGAAAAAGGCATTTCACGAGTGCTGGGAGAGATTCATTAAGCTCTGCGAGAGATGCCCGAACCATTTGATAGCAGAGGCCGCGCTTATCGAATTCTTCTATGATGGTTTGCTTCCGCATGACTATCAGATGCTCGATGCATCGAGTGGAGGAGCCCTTAGGGAGAAAACGCCTGCGGAAGCCAGACAGTTGATCAACAACATGGCTGAGAACCGTCGCCAATACGGGGGAAGAAACGAACAAGCTAAAATGTCTACCGACATAGAAGAGCTCAAAGAAAAAGTGTCTCAGGTATTTGGTTTATTTCATACGTTGCAAGAAAACTCATCTCAGGCTGTTTCTTCTATTTCAGGTCAAGCCATTGAAGGAATGTTCAAGTCCCTCATGGAAACCAACAAGGAGACCAATTCGCAGATGCGGACTCTAAGTGAGGAGACCAGGTCGGAGATGAGATCGCTAAGAGATGGGTTCACGGAGATGAATGACAGGATGAGTAAAATGGAGCCCCAAGTGGAAAGCGTTAGTGCAATAAATCTCAGAAGTGGTAAAGAAGTGCTATCTCAGACCACTCCCGAGGACTCTAACAAGGATACAGAGATATCTCCAGATAAGTGTCTTCAAACACCCTCTGAAACGGTTGTAGCTTCTCCTTATATTTCTATGAAGTCTTACACTCTCGTTGCTCCTTTTCCGAGTACGTTGGTGAGGCCACCTAAGGAGGTCGAGGACGCGGGCGTCCTTGAGACGCTGAAAAAGGTTGGGATGAATATGCCGCTGCTTGATGCAATTCAGCAAATCCCAAGGTACGCGAAATTTATAAAGGAGATGTGCACCATGAAGAGGAAGACTAAAGGTGCTGAGAGAGTTGTGGTAAGCAAGAATGTTTCTGCCCTGATAACACAAGGTATTCCAAGCAAATGCCAGGACCCAGGTATGTTCCTCTTGCCATGTACTATAGGAGATAGAGAAATCGAGCACGCCATGCTAGACTTAGGAGCCTCAATTAATGTTATGCCATACTCAGTCTACAAGAGTCTCGATTTAGAAGGTATGCAGGAAACAAGTTTAATTATCCAGTTAGCTAATAGGTCTTCTATTCGTCCTTTAGGGGTGATTGAGGATATGTTGGTTAGAGTTAAGGACCTGATCTTTCCTGCTGATTTTTATGTAATAAATATGGAAGGAAACGCATCACCCACTACTTCAGTCTTGCTAGGTAGACCATTCATGAAAACCGCTAAGACAAAAATTAATGTGCATGATGGTACCTTGTCAGTTGAGTATGAGGGGGATGTGTTCGAATTTAATGTATTTGATGCCATGAAACACCATGTTGATGTGCATTCTGTCTGTAAAATTGATCTTATCGATACTTTAGAACAAGAAGAATGCATGACTGTTGTTGATGGGGAAGACCCACTCGTTTTTACTGAAATTGTTGGCGAGGTTGAAAGTAGTGTTCCCATATTTTCTGACTCATCTGAACAAACTACTTTTGCTTTAGAGGCGTGTGAAAAGCCAACTAAAATATTACCATCTCTTTTGCAGGCTCCCAAGTTGGAACTTAAGGAGTTGCCGGGTACTCTCAAGTACGTATACTTGGGTGAGGTGGAAAGACTCCCGGTAATTATCTCCAAGGAGCTTACATCGGAGCAAGAGGGCAAGTTGGTTGAGGTCTTGAAAAAGAACAGAAGAGCGATAGGATGGACGTTGGCAGACTTGCACGGGTTGAGTCCAGTTCTGTGCATGCACAAGATTCGGCTGAATGAGGGAGCGAAGCCGTCCCAAGAGCCTCAGCGGAGACTGAACCCAGCAATGAAAGAGGCAGTGTTGTCTGAGATACACAAACTCCTTGATGCAGGTATTATCTTTCCCATTTCTGATAGCCAGTGGGTTAGCCCTATTCATGTTGTACCTAAGAAGACGAGCATAACTGTTATTAGAAATGAGAGGGGTGAGTTAGTGCCTAAGAGAGTGCAAAATGGGTGGAGGATGTGTATAGATTTTAGAAAACTGAATGATGTGACTAAGAAGGACCATTTTCCGATTCCCTTCATAGATCAAATGGTGGAGCGTTTAGCTAGGAAGCCATTCTTTTGTTTTCTAGATGGTTTTTCTGGGTTTTATCAAATTCCCATAGCCTAGGAAGACCAAGAAAAGACTACTTTTACCTGTCCATTCGGAACTTACGCATATAGGAGAATGCCCTTCGGGCTTTGTAATGCTCCGGGGACTTTTCAGCGATGCATGATGAGCATATTTACTGAATTCGTAGAAAAATGCATCGAAGTCTTTATGGATGATTTCACTGTATATGGGAGTTCATTTGAGGATTGCCTGTTTAACTTGTCTAGAGTCATGGAAAGATGCATTGAGACTAATCTTGTTTTAAATTTTGAAAAGTGTCATTTCATGGCCAGTCAGGGCATTGTCTTAGGTCACGTTGTGTCAGCTAAGGGGATAGAGGTAGATAAAGCAAAAATTGATGTCATATCTGATTTACCTTACCCCACGAACCTTCGGGAAGTGCGTTCTTTTCTTGGTCACGGAGGTTTTTACCGCAGGTTCATAAAGGACTTCTCGAAGATAGTGACTTCGATGACGAGCTTGCTGAAAAAGGATGTCCCATTCTGCTTTGACAAGCAGTGCAAGCTGGCTTTCGGTGTTCTGAAGAAGTGCTTGACCAATGCACCCATCATTCATCCACCGTAGTGGGGGACTCTCTTCGAGATCATGTGCGACGCAAGCAATTACGCCGTGGGTGCTGATTGGGCCAGAGGATAGACAAGAAAAGCCACGTAATTTATTATGCCTCCAGGACGCTCAACTCCGCGCAATTTTGGTGCGCGATATTTTGAATTATCGCAAAATCTCAAGCTGTCGAAGCTTGCCAAAATACGATTTATAAGCCTATAACCAAGGCTTTGCAGCCAGTGGTAACAGGGTCGATCCAAGGATAAGGTATGATTAAAATTACTATTAAAATTGGGAATTAACTAATTGATTGGTTTTGTAACGGGGGGATTTTTTCAGCATGCAGGAAAACAAGTTAACGCTAACGGAAGAATAACAAGTAGAAAGACGCGTGCACGGTTTGGGAGTTTCGGGATTAATTGCTAGACAATTTCAGTTCATCATTTAATACAAAATTCATGGCATACAGTTTATAATACACACGGACGACTACCCGAGAAGCCCCAAGGTAGCCGACTCCATTGAAATTAATCAGACCACACAGTTCCGATTAAACATTATCCAAAATTGCATTAAGGTGATCAGCCCTAAATTTATTCTAGACAGTCACTAGCTAACCGCGACGAACATTCAAGCATGTAATCTAATTGCTAGCTGATTGCCCGCAAACGCTGTATGCAATCAACAACTATCATACACGACTCGATACTCCGATTTAATTTTATCAATCTGTGTTACTTAGTCGAGCAGTGAGAGGCACGACATCGCTACTCTTTAACATACACAACATGCAACACAACTCGAGTGTCAATCGTCGAAATCTAACATGCGCGTTGGATGAAGCAAGAAAGATAAATGCAAATAAACAGCCACCAATATGTAATCCAAGTGTAGATTATCAGAACCAAAACGTTTAACAAAAACCCCTTAAACTATTCCCAAACCGTTCACCCTTACCTTAGCCGTCCATAGAACGGGTTGTCAATTCCGCTCCAACGAAGGCCATGGAAGGCGTCATCAACAAATTACAAGAAGAAAGCTCTTAAACATGCCAACAATGGTTGAGCTAAAGGAAATCTAAGAGAAAATGAGAGGAAGAAGAAGAAGAAACGCTCAAAATGTGTTGATGAACTCCCAAATCCGCGCAGAAAATCGTCATTTATGTTTCTGTAATCGACGTAGCGTCGAGACGCTAGGCCAGCGTCTCGACGCTGCGCCCTAAATAATTCGCGCGTGCCTCGCGATGGCGTCGAGACGCTAGGGCAACGTCTCGACACTGGCCCGATGATTCCTTGCGCGCGCCTCCTCCGGAGCGTCTCGACGCCTCGACAGAGTCTCGACGCCTTGGCAGCATCAAGCTAGCGTCTCGACGCTATCGGTCGACGCTAGCTCTCGGGTTTTGACAGCGTCGAGCTAGCGTCTCGACGCTAGCTCTCAGGTTTGGGGCTGGAAAATTGCCTCTCCCAGGCGGTTTTGGCGCGTTTCTTCACGGATCAACTTCCCCTTTCCCGATGCACTCCCGGGGTGTTAAAACTCCACTTTTAGCTCTCGAACGGGTCCAATGGACGCACGAGCTCTTTGCCGCATTTCTCCTACACACGAGATCAATTATACAATTAAACGCGGACTTTAGCCATAATAAGGAAGTATTTAATAGCTCCAAAATGGAGTTATCAAACACCCCCAACTTAAACCTTGCTAGTCCTCGAGCAAGTGCTACAAAGAAATTGACTCTAAGGACACGCCTACATGCTACTAACTCAAACCTCCATGCATTTTGAAAATTTAAACACAACATAATCATGAAAGCATTTCGTGCATGCATTTACTACGAACATATAAAAAATTAACTATTGCCCCTTAACCTGTGTGTGTGCTAGCCAACCACTCCTAAACTCACGTAAACCCGGAAAAACCACATGCAACACACATCCCATTTTCCCCCTACTTCTAGCGATTAAGAACAGTCTAAACTTGACTTACACGAGAGAGAGAAGCAAATTAAGAGACCTAATTATTTTTCTCATTCCTTTTTTCTTTTCACGAGTACTTTGTACTCTTTTATTAAGGTTCTTTGAACCAACATTTTATTCACTTTTTTTTTTCTTTCCACCTCGAGCTGCCTAACACGTCAAACTTTGGCCAAAGTTTCACGTTTTTAAGGACTAACGCTCACTTCTTAAGCGCGCTACTAAGAAGGAGGAGCGCCTCGAGAGGATTTTTCTATCAAACATGCTTTTCTATTTTTTTTTTTTACATTAGGCTTAGCATACGCTATCTCAATTAACCAACTACTAACTCTCATCCAACAAGCTACCTAAGGGTGCCTTTCGGGGTGACAACGAGAATTAGTGCTACATGCAATTTTCGAGCCTACGGAATCTAGGAAGGGGTTGCTAAGTGCGCGAAAGATGCAAGGGAGCAACATAAATTTTTTTTAAAACTTTTGACATGAACGTAATAAATGCAAAACTCATGCAAAAACTCGATTATGTACGTGCTCAGATTTCCAACATGCATTTCCTAGGTTATCATCATCCGAAAACAGTAAACAGAGTCCCAAGCACTTCAATATCAATATAGAACTTCTCAACAGACTACACATGCATATCCATGAACCACAACTCCACCCCCAACTTCAAAAGGTGGCATTGTCCTCAATGCCACTCAGTCAGATACATAAAGTAAAAGGGAAGAAGAAACTACACTTCCCTGACTCTTTGTGAAGCTGGCGGAGGTAAGGAAGCGGCGCGCTCATACATCGAAGCCCAAAATTGTCCTCTCTTCCTCGATTCCTAAAAAAAAAACAGCAAGCTAAGTAAGACTAAATTAAACTAAAAAGCAATAAAAAACAGCAACTAACTAAAAACAAAAAGAACAGTTCGTCGCTCGGGTGCCTCCGAGAAGCGCAGAATTTTTAAAGTCGTTTGCTCGACTGTATTCTCTCCACTGACTCAACCATAATCTGATAGTGCGGGGGACGTTCCAGTCTTGTCCTCCTCCACACTGCACCTGTGTTGCGTGCTCAATATTTAAAAGGAATATGCAATAAGAGAGCACTCAGAACATGCAAGCATACATGATCTTGTAGCAAGTAGTAAGTATTTTTTCATTCGTTTTCCCACAGAGATTTATTCTTAGTTACTCGCGAAGTGTATTGTTAAGCAAGAATGGGTGGATTTGATGGGGTAGAATTGGTTTTTAAATTGCCTAATTACTAAGGAATAAGTAAAGGGTAGCAACATAAACAAGTGCAAGTCAATAATAAACTCAAACGTAAAGAGAAGAGATTAATAAACGAAGAGGAAAATAGCTAAAACAGAATTTTTAACCAAAAGAATTGCGAGAACAGCAATTATACCGCAATGTTACTAACAGCGAAAGTGTGTAAGATGTGGAAACAAGGGCTACTAATGACTCCTCTATTGGCTTTTTCACACGATTCTCAAGCATTAGATCTACTCACTATGCATCAAACTAACTCATTCTCATGTATCTTCCGATTTCATGCATTAGATTCTTTAGTTTACTCATGTCCAAGTAAGGTCTTAAGCATCTTGTTAAAACAGTAAGTTGTGATTTGTACTAGGAAAACGCCTATTCCTAGGTCGTTTTCTGACTACCTTGAGAGGCTAGCATGAGTGTATGACTCTGAACTCTTACTCCTTCCAGAGGTTAGGAGTTCTTTGGACAAAATGGATGGCCAATCGAAATTGCCCGTGGGATGAAGCTTACATACAATCAATGCATTTGAGAGCTATCCTACATGCTTTAGTCACGTGTTTTAGCCTATAGTCTTGTCATTAGCATGCCCCTATGTGACTTAGTTACTCATGCATGTGGATAGAACAGAAAGAGTAGATGAAGAAGACATGCTTAGAAGAAGATTAAAGGCAAAACAGAAAAGAAAAACAGTAGGCAGAGACGAAATAGAGAAATTGCGAAATGATGAATTGTACGTTGATTAATCAATTGTTTGAATGAACAAATGAAGACTTAGAAACACTGAAGTAAAGACAGGCAGCAACGAAATTGAATAGAGTAACTAATGGAAAGGAAATAACAACAAACAATACTGAAAGTAGGAAACTAAAACAGAAAGCAGTAAGCTGTGCGTGGTCTTCTCGATTGCGAACGCCTCGACTGTATAGAGAGAAAGGCAAGCCTTGCTTGGATGAATCCAATCAGGAGAGAAGATGAATCTTCTCTCCTTCCTATCAGATTGTCGACTCCAAAAGCTGAACCTTTCAAACCAACAGACGGAAGAGAGAAAGAATGGAGAAGAAGCTGCGTTGAATTGAGAAGTCTACGCCTTTCGGATGATGTTTCAACCCTTCTCTTTGACCTCCTTTTATAGTATTCTGCAGGTGCGATTGGGCCAAGGAGAACCATCCATCCTCAACGTCGTACTTCAACGTGGCTGGAGGAGAAAGAATGAATCCCTGAAATATCGGATCACAACAGAAAAAGGTTAGCCAACTTACGGATTTCACTTAAAACATGCGGTTTTAGCAATGTTTCCGCAATGCCTCCGCAATGCACAATTTTCATTCTTTTAACTTCCTTTTTCATTCCTTTTCTTTCCTTTTGCATACAAGTCCTAATTCTGATATATAAGCATAGGTTTAAGCTAAATCCTATCAAAAATACTTACAAATGCACAACTTCCTAACATAAATAAGTCCTAAAATAGTCACTTTTGGAGACGTAACACACCCCCAAACTTAAGGTTTTGCTCGTCCTCGAGCAATCTAAGGACTTACTAAGGCTGATGTTTCATCCTCTCTAACAACTTGCTGACTCCCCTAAGCTTCTATCTAAGGCAGTGCTGTCCTGTGTCACACTTCTAAGTTTACAACTACCCTCTTACTTTGCTTCTTCTGACTTCGCATGCCTAATGCTCCTACTGTCTCATTAACTCCCTACGACTAATCTACTTGCTTCTGTCATATCGTGCAACTATCCCTAAGGTTTCAAATTCTACCTAGCTTTACCCCAGACTCAGTACATGCTTCTTATTTTTACTTTTGAGCTACCTAGGATTCCTTAGAGTCATGTCAGTCTTAGTATTAACAGTGACAGTAGTACTTTTAGAGAACAACCTAAACCCTGGCATCACTACATTGGACATACATTCATCTCCCTAAACAACCCTACAAGCTACAACTTTGTGCTTAGCTAATTGAGGATCAGAGTTCTTTTTTATTCAGGACATCCAAGCCACAAAGTTGCAATTCCTAGGTATACATTCTTCTTCCCTATTTTTTTCTTTTTTCTTTCTTACTTAGGTGGAGCCTCTCCTTTGGTTGCCTTTTGATGCAATGCCACTTGTGGGTTACACACTTGGCACTGATTACTCAGCAACTTTAAGAGAGACACCCCTCTTTATTCTATTTTTCATCATTTTTTTTTGTAAAGGAAAAGAAGAATGCTTATGCTTAAAGGGAGAGAGGAATGTTCCGAGGCCTAGGGTGGCCTCCCCCAAACTTAAACTACTCATTGTCCCGAATGAGTGTCTGAGGTGGCACACCCCCAAACTTGTCCTAGAAGCATCTAGTCTAAGGCAAAACAAAGAGAGTCTAAAAGCCTTAGGGATCGACAGAACATTCTCAAAGCAAACATCTCAGCAGCAAAAATTTAAAAAAAACAGGCAGGGAAGGACTTAAAGCTTCGCATGCTGAGCAATTTTAAGAGACTAATTTAAACTACCAAAGGTGCTTTAAGACACTCATCCAGCATGCTTATAGATAGGCTATATAAGGTAGTCAAGACAGCAGCAAAAGAACAAAATTAAAACAGAACCAGCCTCGCTAATCAGTCAGTCAAAAACATGCAATTACTAACAAAAATTGCGGATTCCGCAATTATTTCGCAATGGATACATGGCAGAATAACTGTGATCAAGGCCCCTATGCATGCTCTTTCCAGTCATTTAAGCTATACAAAAAGGAAACTAAGACAATCTACCTATTCAGCTATCATCAGACTATACTACCCAAATCTAAACAACAAAAATAAAGACTAAAGACAGATCAAATATTAACTCAAAACAGCAGAATTCACACAGTTTACGAAAAAGCAGTTTGATTTTTTTTTTCTTTTTTTTTTCTTTCTTTTGATGTAGGGAACAGAAATACTCCCTTTGAATGCTAATCAGCCTAGCATTCAGATGTCCTCATCATCATCCCTCCTTGCACGTGGAGGTGCCCATGGCGTCAGCAAGTCTGTGGGGAACTCAGGAAAGATGCAGCCCAACTGGTCAGCAACATCCTTGTCCCTCGCTTAAGCATACTCAGCCCATTTAGCCATCTTCTTCTGCAGGTCCATCAGGCAGGCCATCGATAGAGACTGAGCAGCAGCCAGGCCGTCTAACTCAAACTCCATGTTCCCCTTCCTGCGCATCCTCAAGCCTGTAGGCAGCTCCAGGTGCCCCATGTAGGCCAGCTGCCTTTCCATCAGCTCGATTGGTACACCTGCACGTAAGCAAAGCATAGTGATTGTGTTGGGGAAGAAAAGTGGACCCTTACCTTTTTTGGCACAGTCTGCGATTGAGGCTGCAATGACCTCACCCACATTGATTGTGAGGCCCCTCATGATCGCATAAACCAGCAGCGACCTTCCTTGGTTGATGATGGTCTTGTGGGTCACTGGGGACAGCCGCCTTCTTACGAAAGAGAACCAGACAGCTGCTTTTGCCGTCAGGGTTGCACTCATCAAAGTGTGCTTTCCATTGCGCGAAATTGTCCACGCTGCCTCAGGTTGGCCAATGATCCTCAGCGCCTCCTCCAAGACAGCCTCAGTTGGCGCATCAATGATCCTTGCATAATCAGTGTGTTTTTGCCCCTTGAGGCCATAGGCTTCATTGATTGCCTTAGCTGAGAAATCCACCTTGATTCCTCTGACCACAGACAGGCCATCCTCATGGTTCATCAGGTTGGCGTAGAAGTCGTACACCATGCTGGAGTAGGCGGGGATGGGCGGTCTACACAACTCTTCCCAACCATGATTGGTGATCCCTGCGCGCAAGAATTGCGGCAGGTCTGCTAGCGCATCAAGGAACCCCTTCTCATGGAGTAGGTCCCGTTTCCTCAATTCAGTGCCTCTTGATTCTGCATCAGAGGACACATACCTCACAGCTTGAGGCTCATCTTCGGGGTACAGCTTGGCCTTCCCCTTATCTTTTGCCCTTGTTGACTCAGCAACCTCGACCTTCAACCTCTTCAACGACGACTCACCTCTGTCCTTCCTTTTCTTGGACTTCTTCGAAGCTTTTGGCCGTTTAGCCTTGATGACCTTGGTGGCTTTCTTTCTCAATCGTGCCCTGGTGGTGATCTGTTGGAGGCAATCCCCCAACGTTTCATCCATTGAATCTTCCCTCTTTGCTGGGCTATCGGGGCAGACTTCCCTCAAAGGAGAGAAGACCTCTTCTTCCTCAGCCGCTTCATCGCCCTGCGCCGATTCTTGATGCTCTTCATTTGGAATTTCAGGCTCAGGCGTCTGGGATACTGGTGACGCCTCAGGGCTCTGCGGCGGTGGAGTTTGTTCAGAGCTTTGTGGAGATGGAGAAGGCTCGGGGCTTCGCGCTGGTGGACATGGAGAATGGCTTTGCCTGGCCGTCTCGTAGGATGGACGGCCACTTTCTTGACTCTCCACAGTGGGAGTCTTCTTCTTGATCGCTGCGTCGTCGACAGCCATACTCCACTTCCTCTTCTTGGGCGTTCCTGCTGGTTCAGACTGCCCAGCAGGGATCTCCGTCACCACCTTCCATTTCTTCTTGTGGACAGGAAGCTTGGGAAGGCGTTCGGTTCGCGCGGCTTCGGCATCTGCCAAGGCAAGGAGTGCCTCTCTCGCAGCTATCTCAGCGTCGGCGGCTTTCTTTTTGGAAGCAGATCTCTCAGCCCTTGTTAGCACCATGGTGGAATCGTAGGAATCTGGAAAGAGGAATTGCAGAGGAAGAGGGAGAGAGATTTCTTGAAGTTCAGTGAATGAGGGAAGCGTACTGGCCACGGCGATTCTAACGGCTATTTGTAATGATGGAAATCCCAACGGCTATTTCTGTGGCGGATTCAGCAAATCCTTCGCAATTAAATGGCCGTTGGAGATTTCTTCGTTTCAAATGCCAATATTTCCTCAACGTAATCTTTGATTTGGCCCCATATCTTCCCTGATTTTTTATCCTGGATTCATCTCCTTGATTCCCTCTTTCGATCCCCTATTAAAGGAAATAAAATCAACATCAAAATCGTAATAAAAATTACACACAAACATACACAAATAATAACCGGAAAAATAGCAGAAAATAAACTAAGGCATAGCCTCGCATGGACGAGCACAGTGATCACTCGTCCTCTCTCGGTTCTATTTTCAAGTTTCAGCCAAGAGGAAGGCCGAGAGAGTCTTCACATCTCCTTCCTCATAATAATGCTTCAATCGTGCACCATTAACCATGAACGGTTGCCCTTGCTGCAGGTTCCTAATCTCGATTGCACCATGAACAAACACGTTAGTTATTACAAAAGGACCTGACCATCTGGACTTAAGTTTGCCTGGAAATAATCTCAACCTTGAGTTAAATAACAAGACAAGTTGGCCTTTCTTAAAGTCCTTAATCCTAAGTCTACTATCATGCCAAATCTTAGTCTTCTCCTTATACATTTTAGCATTTTCATAGGACATATGTCTCAGCTCATCAAGCTCATGTAATTGCAGAGACCGCAATGTTCCCGCATCGGTCACGCAATAATTCAGTTCTTTCAAGGCCCAAAATGCTTTAATTTCCAATTCGAATGGTAAGTGACATGCTTTGCCATACACAAGTCTATAAGGAGACATACCTAGGGGTGTCTTATATGCAGTCCTATATGCCCAAAGTGCATCCTCGAGTTTAAACGACCAATCTTTTCTATTGGGTTTGACCACTTTTTCGAGTGTGTTTTTAATCTCCCTATTTGATATTTCAGCTTGGCCATTCGAATGTGGGTGATAAGGAGTGGCTACCCTATGTCTAACATTGTATTTAGCCAACACTTTTTCCATAGCTTTATTAATAAAGTGTGTCCCTTCATCACTAATTATAGCACGAGGTGTACCAAACCTAGTAAAGATATGCCGGAACTTAATGACTGTTTTGGCATCATTGTTTGGACATGCTATGGCCTATACCCATTTAGATACATAGTCTACAGCTACAAGTATGTAAAGGTTACCTGCTGATGGGGGAAATGGTCCCATGAAGTCAATGCCCCACACATCAAAGAGCTCCAACTCTAAGATGTAAGTGAGAGGCATCTCATCCTTTCGACTGAGGTTACCTGTTCTCTGGCATTCATCACAGCTGTGTGCGTATTCGTGGGCATCTTTGAAGATCGTGGGCTGGTAGAGGTACTTTTGGGGTACTCCAATTTCAAGCTGTCGAGGCTTGCCAAAATAACATTTATAATTCCGCTACAACTGAGCTTTGCAGCTAGTGGTAGTCGGGTCGATCCACAGGGAACCTAAATTATTTTCTCCTAATTAATTTCTATTTGCTTTTTAATTAACTAAAACAATAAAATAAAACGATAAATAAAAGGGGGATTGCTAACGGAAAATTAAAGTAAGCATGTAAACTAGCTAACGGAAAATTAAACGGAACACGTGCTCCTAATTTTAAGGGTCGGGGTTTACTTTGATGCGACTCGATTCATTGGGATTCAATCATACTTAGCAAAAACATAATTAAACACATAAACGGTTGCCCGGAAACCCTAAAGCAACCGGCCACATATATATTAATAAGAATCTTTCAATTCTAATTAAACGATACTATTAGTTAACTCGGATTGATCAATTCTAAATTAACTAAAGTAGTAACTAGCATTTTATGACGAACATTCAATTAAACATCCTAAATGCTAATTGATTACCCGGCAACCCTGAAGTAATCAACATTTACAACGTTAATATGATACTTCGATTTGTTCTATTTCATCAAGATAAATTGCAACCAAGATCAACTGGAATCCTATGTTGTCTATGGCTCGACTTATCTGTGTTACTTGGCGATTAAGAGAGGCACGGCATCTTAAATCTTTAACAATCAAACATGCTGGAAATCAAGGGTGCCTAGTCCTAAATTATTCAAACACATTCATGTGATAAGCTTAGATGAAATAAATGCCCAATCAGTCATGCTAAGTCACAAAATTAAGAACGAACCCTCATAAATCGCATCAAAATTCACCCCTAACCTCAAATTAGAGCACTTACCTTAGCCAAACGTGTTGAAAGTCGATCCAAAATTGTCCAAAAACCTTGAAAATTGATGAAAATATCACCAAACCCGAGGCTAAAACTCTCAATATCAAAATTTCTCTCTCCTAAGTGAATGGTGGCTGAAAAACTAGGTCAAAAGTGCTTAAAAAGCTAAAAAATGAGTTTTGGGCCGAAATTGGCCAATTGGGCCGCGCAAATCGGCAAGCGCGCGCGGGCGCTGAGGCGGGTCGCGGGCGCTGGGGCGAGGACGCGCATGGGTTGCGCATGGGCGCGCGCGGAGAAGGGCGAGGCGTGGGCGCGCGCGGGCGAGTCTGGGCCGTGGGCTGTGGATGTTGACCGTTGACCATTGACCGTTGACCATTGACTTTTATAAAAAGAAGGGAAAATCATGCATCAACCAAGATTTGAGCCTTGGCACCACCATTTTCTTAACAAGCCCTGTACCATTAAGCCAATAATCAATTTTGAGTAAAGATTAGATTATTTAATTAATGTAGCTTAATCACTCAAAACGACTAACTAATAAAATATTATAAAATATTCATTTAAGCTCTTAATTATCGCAAATGCCCGATTTACCCCTTAGCAATTAAATTATACCAAATAAATCAATTAAGCCCAAATAATTACTCTAATTTACAAGACTTAGGAGCTAAATATTAGCACTTTTGGAGTGCTATCATGGGCCAATAGTAGCCACTCTGGAACACCTTCGCAGCTGTCCTTTGGCCACCATAATGTCCACCATAGGGGGCTGTATGGCAGTGCTGCAGCACAGACTTCGCCTCAGCAGCTGACACACACTTCCTCAGTAAACCATCTGCACATGTCTTGTAGAGGGTAGGGTCGTCCCATATGAACTTCCTAGCTTCATGCAGGAACCTCTTCTTCTCTTGGCTTCCCTTGAAAGTTGGTAGTACCTGCGAGGCACGGAAGTTAGCAATATCAGCAAACCAAGGTTCCTCATCATTATCACGATGTGCTAACACAAAGACATGCTCATCGATAAAGGCATCAGAAATTGCGGTTTCCGCAATTTTATCGCAATTATGTTGCAATCTAGAAAGATGATCCGCAACCACATTTTCGCATCCTTTCTTATCTCTAATGTCCAGATCAAACTCTTGCAGCAACAATACCCACCTAATCAACCTAGGCTTTGCATCAGCCTTCCTCATAAGGTATTTTAGTGCAGAGTGATCTGTATACACGATTGTCCTAGTGCCTACAATGTAATTCCTAAACTTCTCACAGGCAAACACTACAGCTAGCATCTCCTTCTCAGTGGTTGTGTAATTACATTGTGCCTCATTAAGTGTCTTACTAGCATAGTATACAGGGTGTGTTAATTTGTCAATCTTTTGTCCTAGCATAACCCCTACTGCATAGTCACTTGCATCACATAACATCTCAAAGGGAAGGTCCCAATTTGGTCCTACTATAACAGGTGCTTTGACTAGTGCTTCCTTAAGGGTTTTCCAGGCTAGGAAACATTCTTTAGAGAAGATGAATGGTTTATTCAGCTCTAGAAGCTCACACAAAGGTTTGGAGATCTTAGAAAAGTTCTTAATGAACCTTCTATAGAAACATGCGTGTCCTAAGAAACTTCTAATGGCTTTCACATTCTGAGGTTCCACCAAGTTCTCTATTATTTCAATCTTGGCCCTATCGACCTCTACTCCCTCTCTAGACACTCTATGACCTAGGACTATCCCTTCTTCCACCATGAAGTGGCATTTCTCCCAATTAAGGACTAGGTTGGTCTCCTCACACCTAGCCAGGACTTGTCCTAAGTTCTCTAAACAGTTTGTGAATGAATCACCAAAGACTGAGAAGTCATCCATAAATATCTCTATCATGGATTCATCTAAGTCAGAAAATATTGCCAACATGCACCTTTGGAACGTTGCTGGTGCATTGCATAAGCCAAAAGGCATTCTGCGAAAATCAAATGTTCCAAAGGGACAGGTGAAGGTTGTCTTTTCCTGGTCCACAGGGTCTATGGTGATTTGGTTATATCCAGAATAACCATCTAGAAAGCAGTAATAAGCTCTACCAGCTATCCTATCTAACATTTGATCGATAAATGGTAAAGGGAAGTGATCCTTTTTTGTTTCCTTATTCAATTTCCTATAATCCATGCAAACTCTCCATCCTGTAATAGTCCTAGTTGGAATCAGTTCATTGCTCTCATTCACTACTACAGTCATCCCCCCCTTCTTAGGTACACATTGTATTGGACTCACCCACTGACTACTAGCTATAGGGAAGATTACACCTGCGTCTAACCATTTTATGATCTCCTTCTTAACTACCTCTTTCATAGAGGGGTTCAACCTACGTTGGTGATCTACTCGGGGTGTATGCTCTTCTTCCAATATTATCTTATGCATGCAGTAAGAAGGGCTAATGCCTCTAATGTCAGCAATTGTCCATGCAATAGCCTTTCTATGTTGCTTAAGCAATAATATCAACTCAATTTCATGCTTTGCACTCAATTTAGATGAAATAATAACAGGCAGAGTATCATTACTTCCTAAATATGCATACTTAAGATGTTCAGGCAGTGGTTTTAATTCTAAGATAGGTGGATGCTCAATGGATGGTTTCAATGGATTCATGGATCTTTCAGTTAAATCAGTAGTCATACAAACATGCTGAGGATTATTTACAGGTATGTCCATTATTTCAGCTATGTTTAAGTCAGTTAAATCTAATTGTACATAATCATTGGCATGTGTTACGTCTCCAAAAGTGGCCTTTTTAGGACTAATTTATCTTAGAAAGGTGTACACTCTTAGGTGTTTTTGATAGGATTTAGCTTAAACCTATGCTTATATATGATAATTAGAAGAAGGTAGCTAAATTAGGACTTGTGTGCAAAAGGAAAGAAAAGGGATGAGAAACGAAGTAAAAGAATGAAAAAACTACATTGCGACAGCATTGCGGAAACATTGCTGAAACCGCAATGTTTCAAATGAAAACCGTAAGTTGACTGATCTTTTTCTGTTAATTTCCGTTATTTTAGGGATTCGTTCTTTCTCCTCCATCCATTTTGAAGTATGACGTTGAAGATGGATGGTTCTCCTTGGCCCAAAAGCACCTGCAGATTACTATAAAAAGGGGTCAAAGTAGAGGGTTTGAACATCATCCGAAAGCGTAGAAGTCTTCTCGCAGCTCCATCTTTTCTCCTGTCATTCTTCTTCGTCTGTTGGTGTGAGAGTCTCAGCTGTTGGAATCGACAATCTGATAGGAAGGAGAGAAGATTCATCTTCTCTCCCGATTGGATTCATCCAAGCAAGGCTATTCTTTCTCCCCATTCAGCCGAAGCAATCGCAACAAGGCGTTCACGCTCAATTTCAGCTTTCTGCTCTTTATTTCCATTTTTCAGCTTTGTATTGTTGTTGTTTCTTTTCTAGTAGCTAGATCAGTCCATTTCGTTGTGTTCTGTCTTTCTGTTATTCACTTTAAGTTTCTCTTTTGTTCATTCAAACAATCAAGTAATTAAAGCATAATTCTTCATTTCTCAATTTCCTATCTTTGCAACTCACTGTCTTACCTTGCTGTTTTCAGTTTATTTATCTTCTAAGCATGTCTCTTTCATCTTTTATTCCTGTTCTCCCCACATCCATGAGTAACTAAGTCACCTAGGGGCATGCTAATGACAATACTGTAGGCTAAAAAACGTGAATCAAGCATGTAGGATAGCTCTCGAAGCATTGATTGTATGTAAGCTTCATCCCACGGGCAATTTCGATTGGCCATCCATTTTGTCCAAAGAACTCCTAACCTCTGGAAGGAGTAAGAGTTCAGAGTCATACACTCATGCTAGCCTTTCAAGGTAGCCAGAAAACGACCTAGGAATAGGCGTTTTCCTAGTACAAACCATAACTTTCTGCTTTAACAAGATGCTTAAGACCTTACTTGGACATGAGTAAACTAAAGAATCTAATGCATGGAATCGAATGATACATGAGATTGAGTGAGTTTGATGCATAGAGAGTTGATCCAATGCTTGAGAATCGTGAGAAAATGCCTATAGAGGAGTCGTTAGTAGCCCTTGTTTCTCCATTTTACACACTTTCACTGTTAGTAAAATTGCGGTAGAATTGCTGTTTCCGCAATTCTACTAAGTTTAAAATTCTGTTTAGCTAAGTTCCTCTTCGTTTATTGATCTCATCTCTTGTCCTTTGAGTTTAACTTTGACTTGCACTTATTTATGTTGCTATCCTTTACATATCCCTTAGGAATTAGACAATTTAAAACCAATTTTACCCCATCAAATCCACCCATTCTTTCTTAACTTTACACTTCACGAGTAGCTCATAATAAATCTCTGTGGGAAAACGAATGAAAAAATACTTACTACTTGCTATAAGATCATGTATGCTTGCATGTTCTGAGTGCTCTCTCTATCTTATTGCTTACTTATTTTAACACATTGAGCACGCAACAAGTTTTTGGCGCCGCTGCCGGGGATTTATTTAAGTGAAAACGAAGTTTGTTAAGTTTGAAACACCAAGTTTATTGTCTATTGAAGCTGATCTGTTTCATTTCTTTTGCAGGTACTAGTTGGGTTAGTTTATGAGTGAGCCTTCAAGTAGTGATCTAGAGTTCAATCCTGGCTTGAGAGATTACTTAGGGCCAGAAATAGAGCCAAGAAACGTCTCTTTAACCAACCCCCTTTACCTCAAGTAATTGCGGGAACCGCAATTCCTCCGCAATTGTCTCAAGAAGAAATGGATGGAATAGTTCCAAATCCGGTGCCTGTCACTCGCAATCCCATCGAAATAGCGAATGATAAGGATAGCGCCATACTCTTTTACCTAGTACCTATGCCTGGGGAGCTGAAGCCCAGCATAATCCGCCCTGAAATCACTGCCAACTCATTCGAGTTAAAGCCAGTGATGTTCCAAATGTTGTCCACTGTGGGACAATTCTTTGGAGTGGAAAATGAGGACCCCCACAACCATCTTAGAAACTTCTTAGGAGTCAGTGATACCTTTATCATCCCTGGAGTTTCCCAAAAAACCTTGAGGCTCTATCTGTTCCCTTACTCTTTGAGGGACAAAGCCAAAACGTGGTTAAACTCATTACATTCTGGATCTGTCCTTAATTGGACAGACTTAGCAGAGAAATTCCTAGTCAAATACTTCCCACCTGATAGGAATTCTACCTTTCGTGATGATATAATCAAGTTCAAACAAGCTGAGAGTGAGTCTCTTCACGAAGCTTGGACAAGGTTCAAGGACCTTCTTCTCAAATGTCCACATCATGGCATCCCATGGTGTATCCAAATAGAGGTCTTTTTCAAAGTATGCAACCCCAGCACTAGACAAGTCTTAAATTCATCTGCTGGTGGTTCCATGTTGTCCAAGAGTTACAACGAAGCCTATGAGATCTTGGAGAAGATCTCAGCATCTCACTGTAGGTGGTCAGATGATCCAGTTGACCCAACGAGATCTCAAGACAAGGACGCACTCAATGCCATGAGTAGCCAAATAAGTGCCCTGACCAACCTAGTCAAGCAAATGGCTCAAGCCAATCTCCAAACAAGTGTCAACACCGCCACAGCCATGTCAATGGGCACCCAGCCAAGTCAAGGTGAGACACTTATCTATGGATTCTGTGGGGAAGGGCACCTGTATGAATACTGCCCTGGGAATCCAGCCTCAGTCTGCTATGTTGGAAGCCAGCAGCAGCCTAGGAACAACCCCTATTCTAATACTTACAATCCTGGTTGGAGGAACCACCCAAACCTGTCATGGGGTGGCCAGCAAAATGCTAACCAAGCTCCTAACCAACCAAGACCGAGTGGAACACCTGGTTTCACTCCCCAACACAACCAATCCATGTATCAAAAACCATACAACCAACCTGTAGGGTCTTCTGTAGAAAACTTACTCAAGGAATACATAGCCAAGAATGATGCCACTCTACAGAGTCAGCAAGCTACTCTTAGGAGCCTAGAGAACCAAATAGGGCAACTAGCCAATGAACTTAAAAGTAGGCCCCAAGGGAGACTTCCTGCTGATACTGAAGTGCCAAGGAGAGATGGTAAGGAACAAGTTCAAGCAATTGAACTTAGAAGTGGGAGACCATTGGTGAGCAGCACCAAGGACACACCAAAGAGAGTAGAGAACACTGAGTCTAGTGCTCCACTGGAGTCTCTGCCAAACCAAGGTCCACCACCAACAAGCACATCAGGACAAAGGCTGGAGCCAATCATAGAGGAGATAGAAGAAATTTCAAGGCCTCCACCTATCCTAAGGCGACCGGAAGTGCCTGCATATGTGCCACCACCTCCATTTCCTAGAAAGCTAAAGAAAAAACAAGAACAGGAAGTGCACTTTAATAAATTTCTAGAAATTCTTAAGCAAGTGCATGTTAATATTCCTTTTGTAGAAGTTTTACAGTCTATGCCTTCTTATGTAAAGTTTTTGAAGGATATTATAACTAACAAGAAAATAATTGGTGAGTTTGAAACAGTCAATCTCACTGAGGAGTGCAGTGCCATACTCCAGAACAAGCTACCCAAGAAGGAGAAGGATCCTGGTTCTTTCACCTTACCTGTAGAGCTAGGAGGCAAGCACGTGGGCAGAGCTCTTTGTGACCTGGGAGCCAGCATAAACCTCATGCCCCTATCACTATTCCGCCAGCTAGGAATAGGAGAAGCACGTCCAACCACTGTAACTTTACAACTTGCAGACAGATCCATAGCATACCCTGAAGGTAAGATTGAGGATATTCTTGTAAAGGTTGACAAGTTTATTTTCCTTGCAGATTTCATTATCCTGGATTATGAAGCAGACAAGGAGGTCCCCATCCTGTTAGGCAGACCATTTCTAGCCACAGGTAGGGCACTGATAGATGTCCAAAAAGGTGAGCTCACTATGAGGGTTCATGACGAGGAGGTTAAGTTTAGTGTTTTTAAAGCACTGAGGTATCCTTCTGACTCTGAATCTTGTGCTAGCATGGACATTGTAGATTCATTAATGGAAGAACAATTGGAGCATGAATTTTTGACTAAGCATGCTCATGAATATGTAGGATTAGAATTAACTGAGTTAAACATAGCTGAGATAATGGACATACCTGTAAATAAACCTCAGCATGTTTGTATGAATATTGACTTAACCGAAAAATCTTTGAATCCATTAAAACCATCCATTGAGCATCCACCTGTCTTAGAATTAAAACCTCTCCCCACTCACCTCAAGTATGCATATCTAGGAAGTAATGATACTTTGCCTGTGATTATTTCTTCTAAATTAAGTGAAAAGCATGAGGTTGAACTGATATTACTACTTAAGCAACATAGGAAGGCTATTGCATGGACTATTGCTGACATTATATTGGAGGAAGAGCATACACCTAGAGTAGATCACCAACGTAGGTTGAACCCCTCTATGAAAGAGGTAGTTAAAAAGGAAATAATAAAATGGTTAGATGCTGGTGTGATCTTCCCCATAGCTAGTAGCCAGTGGGTGAGCCCTATACAATGTGTACCTAAGAAGGGGGGGATGACTGTGGTAGTCAATGAGAACAATGAACTGATTCCAACAAGGACTATCACAGGATGGAGAGTTTGCATGGATTATAGGAAACTAAATAAAGAAACCAAAAAAGACCACTTCCCTCTACCATTCATTGACCAGATGCTAGATAGGATAGCTGGTAGAGCCTACTACTGCTTCTTAGACGGTTATTCAGGATATAACCAGATTACTATAGATCCTAAGGACCAAGAGAAGACTACCTTCACTTGCCCTTTTGGAACTTTTGCCTTTCGCAGAATTCCTTTTGGCTTATGCAATGCACCGGCAACTTTCCAAAGGTGCATGTTGGCAATCTTCTCTGATTTGGATGAGTCCATGATAGAGATATTCATGGATGATTTCTTAGTCTTTCGGGATTCATTTACAAACTGTCTAGAGAACTTAGGACAAGTCCTGGCTAGGTGTGAGGAGACCAACCTAGTCCTAAATTGGGAAAAGTGCCACTTCATGGTGGATGAAGGGATTGTCTTAGGTCATAGAGTGTCAAGGGCAGGTGTAGAAGTTGACAGGGCGAAAATTGAAATAATAGAGAAATTGGTAGAACCCCAAAATGTCAAGGCCATTAGAAGTTTCTTAGGGCATGCTGGTTTCTATAGAAGGTTCATTAAGGACTTTTCTAAGATCTCCAAGCCTTTATGTGAGCTTCTAGAGCTAAACAAACCGTTCATTTTCTCTAAAGAGTGTTTCCTAGCTTGAAAAACCCTTAAGAAAGCACTAGTCACAGCACCTATTATAGTAGGGCCTAATTGGGATCTTCCCTTTGAGATGTTATGTGATGCCAGTGACTATGCTGTAGGGGTTATGTTAGGACAGAAGATTGACAAGTTAACACACCCTGTATACTATGCTAGTAAGACACTTAATGAGGCACAATGTAATTACACAACTACTGAGAAGGAGATGCTAGCTGTAGTGTTTGCTTGTGAGAAGTTTAGGAATTACATTGTAGGCACTAGGACAATCGTGTACACTGACCATTCTGCCTTGAAGTACCTTATGAGAAAGGCTGATGCTAAGCCTAGGTTGATTAGATGGGTTTCGCTGCTGCAAGAGTTTGATCTAGACATTAGAGATAAGAAAGGATGTGAAAATGTGGTTGCGGATAATCTTTCTAGATTGCAGCATAATTGCGAAAAAATTGCGGAAACCGCAATTTCTGATGCTTTTATTGATGAACATGTCTTTGTATTGACTCATCGTGATAACGATGAGGAACCTTGGTTTGCTGACATTGCTAACTTCCTTGCATCACAGGTACTACCAACTTTCAAGGGAGGACAAGATAAAAAGAGGTTCCTTCATGAAGCATGGAAATTCATATGGGATGATCCCACACTTTACAAGACATGTGCTGATGGTCTGCTCAGGAAGTGTGTTTCAGCTGCTGAGGCGAAGTCTGTGCTGCAGCACTGCCATACAGCACCCTATGGTGGACATTTTGGTGGCCAAAGGACAGCTGCAAAGGTGTTCCAGAGTGGCTACTATTGGCCAACAATCTTCAAGGATGCCCACAACTATGCACACAGCTGTGACGAATGCCAGAGAACAGGTAATCTAAGTCGAAAGGATGAGATGCCTCTCACGTACATCTTAGAGTTGGAGCTCTTTGATGTGTGGGGCATCGACTTCATGGGGCCATTTCCTCCTTCATCAGGTAACCTTTACATATTGGTAGCAGTAGACTACGTATCTAAGTGGGTAGAGGCCATAGCATGTCCCAATAATGATGCCAAAACAGTCATAAGATTCCTTCATAGACATATTTTTACTACGTTTGGAACACCTCGGGCTATCATTAGTGATGAAGGGACACATTTCATTAATAAGGCTATGGAGAGAGTGTTGGCTAAGTATAATATTAGACATAGAGTAGCCACTCCTTATCACCCACATTCGAATGGCCAAGCTGAAATTTCAAATAGGGAGATTAAGAACATACTTGAAAAGGTGGTCAAACCCAGTAGAAAGGACTGGTCATTTAAACTCGAGGATGCACTTTGGGCTTATAGAACTGCATATAAGACACCTCTAGGTATGTCTCCTTATAGACTTGTGTATGGCAAAGCATGTCACTTGCCATTCGAGTTAGAAATTAAAGCATTTTGGGCCCTAAAAGAGTTGAATTACTGCGTGACCGATGCGGGAACATTGCGGTCTTTACAATTACATGAGCTTGATGAGCTTAGGCATATGTCTTATGAAAATGCCAAAATGTATAAGGAAAAGACCAAGATTTGGCACGACAGTAGACTTAGGATTAAGGACTTCAAGAAAGGCCAGCTTGTCTTATTATTTAACTCACGATTGAAATTATTTCCAGGCAAACTTAAGTCTAGATGGTCAGGTCCATTTGTAATTACTAATGTGTTTGTTCATGGTGCCATCGAGATAAAGAACCTGCAGCAAGGACAACCATTCATGGTTAATGGTGCAAGATTGAAGCACTACTATGAGGAAGGAGATGTGAAGACTCTCTCGGCCTTCCTTTTGTCTGAAACGTGAAAACAAGAACGAGAGAGGACGAGTGATTGCTGTGCTCGTTCATATGAGGCTCATGCCTTAGTTTATTTTTTGCGATTTTTCGGTTACTGTTTGTGTATATTTTTGTGTGATTTTAATTAAGTATTTGATGTTGATTTTATTTATTTTTTCAGGGAATCGATAGAGGGAATCAAGGAGATGAATTCAAGATAAAAAAATCGAGGAGATATCAAGCCAAATCAAAGATACGGTTGAGGAAAGATTGGCATTTAAACGCAGAAAATCTCCAACGGTCACTAGAATTGCGCTGGATTTGCAGAATCCGCAAAAATAGAGCCGTTGGGATTTCATCATTACTTATATCCGTTAAGAGGCGCGATGATCCGTACGATTCTCCCATTGTCTCAACTCCAAGAAATCTGCTTTTCTCTTCATCTGTGATTCCTCTTTCCAAATCTCCACAACTCGACAATGGTGCTAACAAGAGCTGAAAGATCTGCAGCCAAGAAGAAGGCTGACGACGCTGAAACTGCTGCGAGGGAAGCACTTCTTTCCCTTGCAAACGCTGAGGCTGCACGCACTGAGAGACTCCCCAAGCTGCCGATCCGCATAAAGAAGTGGAAGGTAGTCACGGAGATACCTGCTGGACCCTCAGAACCAGTGGGAACGCCCAAGAAACGCAAATGAAGCATGGCGGTGGCCGAAGAAGCAAGCAAGGAAAAGACTCCCTCTGTGGAGAGTCAAGAAAGTGATCGTGTGTCACACGATTCGGCCAAGAAGAGCTCTTCACCATCTGCACCACCAGCGCGAAGCCCTGAGATTTCCCCTTCGCCGCAGAGTTCTGCACAGACCCCTACAGCAGCACAAAGCACTACCCCATCGACCACTTCTCCACGGCCTGACCCTGACTTTCCCTATGGAGAGTATCAAGAGTCGACGCAGGGAAGTGGGGAAGCTGAGGAAGAAGAGGTCTTCTCTCCGTTGAGGGAAGCCAGCCCTGGGAGTCTTGCGCAGAAGGATGATTCTATGGACGAGACACTGGGGGCTTGCCTCCAGCAGATCACAACCAAGGCGAGGTTGAGGAAGAAGAAGGCCGTCAAGATTGTTAAGGCCAAACGGTCCAAGAAATCAAAGAAAAAGAAAGCCAAGAGGGTGCCTTCATCAGAGAAGGAGAGTGATGAGCCATCTCTGAAGAAGCTCAAGATGGAGGCTGCGGAGTCAGCCAAGCCGAAAGACAAAGGGAAAGCCAAGCTTTACCCTGAAGATGAGCCTCAATCAGTGAGGTACGTGTCTTCTGACGCTGAGTCTAGAGGCATGGAGCTGAGGAAAAGGGAGCTGCTGCACGAGAAGGGATTCCTCGACAGACCTGCTGACCTGCCGCAATTCTTGCGCGCAGGAATCACGAATCACGGCTGGGAGAAGCTGTGCAGACCACCCAATCCAGCTTACACAAGCATGGTGTATGACTTCTACGCCAATTTGAGGAATTCTGAGGAGGGCCTGTCTGTGGTCAGAGGAGTCGAGGTAGACTTCTCAGCGAAGGCAATCAACGAAGCCTACGGCCTCAAGGGCCAGAAACACACAGATTATTCAAGGATCGTTGATGAGCCTACAGAAGCTGTCTTGGAGGAGGCCATTCGGATCATTGGCCAGCCTGAAGCATCATGGACAGTGTCGCGCAATGGGAGGCACACTCTCATGAGTGCCAACCTCACAGCCAAGGCGGCTGTCTGGTTTTCCTTCGTGAGGAGGAAGCTGTCCCCCGTGACTCATGAGACCACAATCAACCAGAGCAGGTCGCTGCTGGTCTATTGAAATCATGCGAGGTCTCACAATCAACGTGGGCGAAGTCATTGCAGCTTCCATTGCTGACTGCGCCAAGAAGGGTAAGGGTCCATTGTTCTTCCCTAATACTATTACTAAACTCTGCTTGCGTGCAGGGGTCCCCATCGAGCGAATGGAACAGCAGATGGCTTACACAGGCCACTTGGAGCTGCCTACAGGCTTGAGGCTGAGAAGGAAGGGGAACATGGAATTCGAGCTGGATAGTTTGGCTGCTACTCAGTCGCTGTCCATGGCGTGCCTGATGGATCTACAGAAGAGGATGGCTCAATGGGCCACATACGCACAAGCAAGGGACAAGGAAGTTGCTGACCAACTGGGATGCATCTTCCCTGACTTTCCCACGAACCTTCTGTCTCCATGGGTGCCTCCAAGACCAAGAAGGAATGATGATGAGGAAGATATCTGAGTGCTAGTTTGAGGAGCACTAAAGGGAGTATTGCTGTTCCTTTAGAATAAACAAAGAAAAAAAAAAAAAATCAAACTGTTTTTGTTGAAACGTGTGAATTATGCTATTTTTAGTTAATATTTTGATCTGTTTTAGTTGCTTAGTTTTAAGTTTTTATATTGTTTAGTGTAGTCTGATAATAGCTGATTAGGTAGATTAGTTTAGTTTCATTTTTAGAGAGCTTGAATGACTGGAAAAAGCATGTGTAGGGGCCTTAATCACTGTTATATCTGCCCTGTATCTATTGCGAAATAATTGCGGATACCGCAATTTTTATTAATAAATGCATGTTTTTGACTGATTGCTTAGCTAGGCTGTGATCTGTTTAAATTCTGTCTTTTGCTGCTATCATGACTACCCTATATAGCATATCTCAAAGCATGCTGGATGAGTGTCATTGGACACCCTTTGATAGTTTACATTAGCCTCTTAAAAGTGCTCAGCATGCATAGCTTTAAGTCCTTGCCTGCCTGTTTTTTTCAAAATTCTGCGGCTGTGATATTTCCTTTTAGAATGTTCTGTATATGCCTAGGGCTTTTAGATTCTCTTTGTTTTGCCCTAGACTAGATGCTTTTAGGACAAGTTTGGGGGTGTGCCACCTCAGACTCTCATTGGGGACAATGAGTAGTTTAAGTTTGGGGGAGGCCTAGGAACATTCCTCTCTCCTTTAAAAGCATAAGCATTCTTCTTCTCCTTTACAAACAAAATGATGAACTGAAAAAAAAAAAAAAATGAAAAACAGAATAAAGAGGGGAGTCTCTCTTAGGTTGCTGAGTAATCAGTGCCAAATGTGTAAACCACAAGTGGCATTGCATCAAAAGGCAACCAAAGGAAAGGCTCCACCTAAGTAAGAAAGAAAGAAAAAAGGAAAAAGTAGGGAAGAAGAATGTATACCTACGAGTTGCAGGTTTGTGGCTTAGATGTCCTGATTAAAAAGAACTCTGATCCTCAATTAGCTGAGCACAAAGTTGTAACTTGTAGGGTTGTTTAGGGAGATGAATGTATGTCCAATGTAGTGATGCCAGGGTTTAGGTTGTTCTCTAAAAGTACTACTGTCACTGTTAATACTAAGACTGGCATGACTCTAAGGAATCCTAGATAGCTCAAAAGTAAAAACTAGAAGCATGTACTGAGTCTGGGGTAAAGCTAGGTAGAATTTGAAACCTTAGGGATAGTGGCATGATATGACAAAAGCAAGTAGATCAGTTGTAGGGAGTTAATGAAACAGTAGGAGTATTAGGCATGAGAAGTCAGAAGAAGCTAGATAAGAGGATAGTTTTAAACTTAGAAGTGTGTCACAGGACAGCACTGCTATAGATAGGAATGTAGGGAAGTCACTAAGTGGTTAAAGAAGATGAAACAGCAGCCTAGGAAAGTTCTTAGATTGCTCGAGGACGAGCAAAACCTTAAGTTTGGGGGTGTGTTACGTCTCCAAAAGTGGCCTTTTTAGGACTAATTTATCTTAGAAAGGTGTACACTCTTAGGTGTTTTTGATAGGATTTAGCTTAAACCTATGCTTATATATGATAATTAGAAGAAGGTAGCTAAATTAGGACTTGTGTGCAAAAGGAAAGAAAAGGGATGAAAAACGAAGTAAAAGAATGAAAAAACTACATTGCGACAGCATTGCGGAAACATTGCTGAAACCGCAATGTTTCAAGTGAAAACCGTAAGTTGACTGATCTTTTTCTGTTAATTTCCGTTATTTCAGGGATTCGTTCTTTCTCCTCCATCCATTTTGAAGTATGACGTTGAAGAAGGATGGTTCTCCTTGGCCCAAAAGCACCTGCAGATTACTATAAAAAGGGGTCAAAGTAGAGGGTTTGAACATCATCCGAAAGCGTAGAAGTCTTCTCGCAGCTCCATCTTTTCTCCTGTCATTCTTCTTCGTCTGTTGGTGTGAGAGTCTCAGCTGTTGGAATCGACAATCTGATAGGAGTCATCTTCTCTCCTTATTGGATTCATCCAAGCAAGGCTATTCTTTCTCCCCATTCAGCCGAAGCAATCGCAACAAGGCGTTCACGCTCAATTTCAGCTTTCTGCTCTTATTTCCATTTTCCAGCTTTGTATTGTTGTTGTTTCTTTTCTAGTAGCTAGATCAGTCCATTTCGTTGTGTTCTGTCTTTCTGTTATTCACTTTAAGTTTCTCTTTTGTTCATTCAAACAATGAAGTAATTAAAGCATAATTCTTCATTTCTCAATTTCCTATCTTTGCAACTCACTGTCTTACCTTGCTGTTTTCAGTTTATTTATCTTCTAAGCATGTCTCTTTCATCTTTTATTCCTGTTCTCCCCACATCCATGAGTAACTAAGTCACCTAGGGGCATGCTAATGACAATACTGTAGGCTAAAAAACGTGAATCAAGCATGTAGGATAGCTCTCGAAGCATTGATTGTATGTAAGCTTCATCCCACGGGCAATTTCGATTGGCCATCCATTTTGTCCAAAGAACTTCTAACCTCTGGAAGGAGTAAGAGTTCAGAGTCATACACTCATGCTAGCCTTTCAAGGTAGCCAGAAAACGACCTAGGAATATGCGTTTTCCTAGTACAAACCATAACTTTCTGCTTTAACAAGATGCTTAAGACCTTACTTGGACATGAGTAAACTAAAGAATCTAATGCATGGAATCGGACGATACATGAGATTGAGTGAGTTTGATGCATAGAGAGTTGATCCAATGCTTGAGAATCGTGAGAAAAGGCCTATAGAGGAGTCGTTAGTAGCCCTTGTTTCTCCATTTTACACACTTTCGCTGTTAGTAAAATTGCGGTAGAATTGTTGTTTCCGCAATTCTACTAAGTTTAAAATTCTGTTTAGCTAAGTTCCTCTTCGTTTATTGATCTCATATCTTGTCCTTTGAGTTTAACTTTGACTTGCACTTATTTATGTTGCTATCCTTTACATATCCCTTAGGAATTAGACAATTTAAAACCAATTTTACCCCATCAAATCCACCCATTCTTTCTTAACTTTACACTTCACGAGTAGCTCATAATAAATCTCTGAGGGAAAACGAATGAAAAAATACTTACTACTTGCTATAAGATCATGTATGCTTGCATGTTCTGAGTGCTCTCTCTATCTTATTGCTTACTTATTTTAACACATTGAGCACGCAACAGCATGCTTAGTTAATAACTCATGCTCAAGCTGTTCTTCCATCGATGAATCTACTATGTCCATACTTGCACAAGATTCAGAGTCAGAAGGATACCTTAGGGCTTTAAAAACACTAAACTTAACCTCCTCATCATGAACCCTCATGGTGAGCTCACCTTTCTAGACGTCAATCAGGGCCCTACCTGTGGCTAGAAATGGTCTGCCTAATAGGATGGGGACCTCCTTGTCTGCTTCATAATCCAGGATGATGAAATCTGCAAGGGAAATAAACTTGTCAACCTTTACAAGAATATCCTCAATCTTACCCTCAGGGTATGCTATGGATCTGTCTGCAAGCTGTAAGGTGACAGTGGTAGGACGTGCTTCTCCTATTCCCAACTGGCGGAATAGTGATAGAGGCATGAGATTTATGCTGGCTCCCAGGTCACAAAGAGCTCTGCCCACGTGCTTGCCTCCTAAGTCCACTGGTAGGGTGAAGGAACCAGGATCCTTCTCCTTCTTGGGCAGCTTGTTCTGGAGTATGGCACTGCACTCCTCAGTGAGATTCACTGTTTCAAATTCACCAATGATCTTCTTGTTAGTGATTATATCCTTCAGAAATTTAACATAAGAAGGCATAGACTGTAGAACTTCTACAAAAGGAATATTCACATGCACTTGTTTAAGAATTTCTAAGAATTTGTTAAAGTGCACTTCCTGTTCTTGTTTTTTCTTTCGCCTTCGAGGAAATGGAGGTGGTGGCACATATGCAGGTACTTCAGGTCGCCTCAGGATAGGTGGAGGCCTTGGAATTTCTTCTATCTCTTCTATGATTGGCTCCAGCCTTGCTCCTGATGTGCTTGTTGATGATTGACCTTGGTTTGGCAGAGATTCCAGTGGAGCACTAGACTCTTTGTTCTCTACTCTCTTTGGTGTTTCTCTAGTGTTGTTCACCAATGGTCTACCACTTCTGAGTTCAATTGCTTGAACTTGTTCTTTTCCATCTCTCCTAGGCACCTCAGTGTCAGCAGGTAGTCTACATTGGGGCCTACTCTTGAGTTCATTGGCTAGTTGCCCTATTTGGTTCTCCAGGCTCCTAAGGGTAGCTTGCTCACTTTGTAGAGTGGCATCATTCTTGGCAATGTACTCCTTAAGTAAATTCTCTACAGAAGACCCTATTGGTTGGTTGTATGGTTTTTGATACATGGATTGGTTATTTTGGGGAGTGAAACCAGGTGTTCCACTCGGTCTTGGTTGGTTAGGAGTATTTTGTTGACCACCCCATGAAAGATTTGGGTGGTTCCTCCAACCAGGATTGTAGGTGTTAGAGTAAGGGTTGTTCCTAGGCTGCTGTTGGCTTCCAACATAGCAGACTGAGGCTGGATTCCCAGGGCAGTATTCATACAGGTGCCCTTCCCCACAGAATCCACAGATAAGTGTCTCACCTTGACTTGGTTGTGTGCCCATTAACATGGCTGTGGCGGTGTTGACACTAGTTTGGAGATTGGCTTGAGCCATTTGTTTGACTAGGTTGGTCAGGGCGCTTATTTGGCTACTCATGGCATTGAGTGCTTCCTTATTTTGAGCTCTACTTGGCTCTATTGGATCATCTGACCACCTACAGTGAGATGCTGAGATCTTCTCCAAAATCTCATAGGCCTCTTTATATCTTTTGGAAAGCATGGAACCACCAGCAGATGAATTTAGCACTTGCCTGGTGCTGGGGTTGCATCCTTTGAAAAAGACCTCTATTTGAATACACCATGGAATGCCATGGTGTGGACATTTAAGCAGAAGGTCCTTGAACCTTGTCCAAGCTTCGTGAAGAGACTCATTTTCAGCTTGTTTGAACTTGATTATGTCATCACGAAAGGTAGAATTCCTATCAGGTGGGAAGTATTTAACTAGGAATTTCTCCGCCAAGTCTGTCCAATTGAGAACTGAGCCAGAAGGTAATGAGTTTAACCACGTTTTGGCTTTGTCCCTTAATGAGTAAGGGAAGAGGTAGAGCCTCAAGGCTTCTTGGGAAACTCCAGGGATGATAAAGGTATCACTAACTCCTAGGAAGTTTCTAAGATGGTTGTGGGGGTCCTCATTTTCCACTCCAAAGAATTGTCCCACAGTGGACAACATTTGGAACATTATTGGCTTTAACTCGAATGAGTTGGCAGTAATTTCAGGGCGGATTATGCTTGGGTTTAGCTCCTCAGGCATAGGTACTAGGTAAGAGAGAATGGCACTATCCTTATCATTCGCTATTTCGATGGGATTGCGAGTGGTAGGTACCGGATTTGGGACTGGTCTGTCCATTTCTTCTTGATAGGATTGCGGAGACTCTGCGGTTTCAGCAATTATTTGAGGTATAGAGGGTTGGTTAAAGAGACGTTTCTTGGCTCTATTTCTGGCCCTAAGTAATCTCTCAGGCTCAAGATTGAACTCTAGATCGCTACTTGAAGGCTCATTCATAAACTAACCCAATAGTACCTGCAAAAGAAATGAAAATAGATCAGCTCCAATAGATGCTAAACTTTGTGTTTCTAACTTAACGATTTTCGTTTTCACTAAACTAAATCCCCGGCAGCGGCGCCAAAAACTTGTTGCGTGCTCAATATTTAAAAGGAATGTGCAATAAGAGAGCACTCAGAACATGCAAGCATACATGATCTTGTAGCAAGTAGTAAGTATTTTTTCATTCGTTTTCCCACAGAGATTTATTCTTAGTTACTCGCGAAGTGTATTGTTAAGCAAGAATGGGTGGATTTGATGGGGTAGAATTGGTTTTTAAATTGCCTAATTACTAAGGAATAAGTAAAGGGTAGCAACATAAACAAGTGCAAGTCAATGATAAACTCAAACGTAAAGAGAAGAGATTAATAAACGAAGAGGAAAATAGATAAAACAGAATTTTTAACCAAAAGAATTGCGAGAACAGCAATTATACCGCAATGTTACTAACAGCGAAAGTGTGTAAGATGTGGAAACAAGGGCTACTAATGACTCCTCTATTGGCTTTTTCACACGATTCTCAAGCATTAGATCTACTCACTATGCATCAAACTAACTCATTCTCATGTATCTTCTGATTTCATGCATTAGATTCTTTAGTTTACTCATGTCCAAGTAAGGTCTTAAGCATTTTGTTAAAACAGTGAGTTGTGATTTGTACTAGGAAAACGCCTATTCCTAGGTCGTTTTCTGACTACCTTGAGAGGCTAGCATGAGTGTATGACTCTGAACTCTTACTCCTTCCAGAGGTTAGGAGTTCTTTTGACAAAATGGATGGCCAATCGAAATTGCCCGTGGGATGAAGCTTACATACAATCAATGCATTTGAGAGCTATCCTACATGCTTTAGTCACGTGTTTTAGCCTATAGTCTTGTCATTAGCATGCCCCTATGTGACTTAGTTACTCATGGATGTGGATAGAACAGAAAGAGTAGATGAAGAAGACATGCTTAGAAGAAGATTAAAGACAAAACAGAAAAGAAAAACAGTAGGCAGAGACGAAATAGAGAAATTGCGAAATGATGAATTGTACGTTGATTAATCAATTGTTTGAATGAACAAATGAAGACTTAGAAACACTGAAGTAAAGACAGGCAGCAACGAAATTGAATAGAGTAACTAATGGAAAGGAAATAACAACAAACAATACTGAAAGTAGGAAACTAAAACAGAAAGCAGTAAGCTGTGCGTGGTCTTCTCGATTGCGAACGCCTCGACTGTATAGAGAGAAAGGCAAGCCTTGCTTGGATGAATCCAATAAGAAGAGAAGAAATCTTCTCTCCTTCCTATCAGATTGTCGACTCCAAAAGCTGAACCTTTCAAACCAACAGACGGAAGAGTGAAAGAATGGAGAAGAAGCTGCGTTGAACTGAGAAGTCTACGCCTTTCGGATGATGTTTCAACCCTTCTCTTTGACCTCCTTTTATAGTAGTCTGCAGGTGCGATTGGGCCAAGGAGAACCATCCATTCTCAACGTCGTACTTCAACGTGGCTGGAGGAGAAAGAATGAATCCCTGAAATATCGGATCACAACAGAAAAAGGTTAGCCAACTTACGGATTTCACTTAAAACATTGCGGTTTTAGCAATGTTTCCGCAATGCCTCCGCAATGCACAATTTTCATTCTTTTAACTTCCTTTTTCATTCCTTTTCTTTCCTTTTGCATACAAGTCCTAATTTAGCTTCCTTCTTCTAATTCTCATATATAAGCATAGGTTTAAGCTAAATCCTATAAAAAATACTTACAAATGCACAACTTCCTAACATAAATAAGTCCTAAAATAGTCACTTTTGGAGACGTAACAACCTGCGATCACAATTTGAAACTTTTTGCACTCTTCGTGCCTCAAGCTCGTGAATATCAGAGTTATTAGTGCAAAAAACAGCAGTCACATCATTCAATTCTAAGTCAGATTTTTTTACTAAGACATGGGAACCATCCCTCAAGCGCGAGGGTAGACTCCCATTCTCGTCATGCTCAACCATAGAAACATTCTCAGCAGACTTCCTTTCAAATAATGAGAACTCATGCAAAACATCATCAAACTCTAAAGAAACGACGCCCTTAAACACATCGATTTTGACCCTAGCGGTCTTAAGGAAACAACGTCCTAACAACATAGAGGACGAAGCATGCAATGACTTTTCATTCATATCTAGAACAAGGAAATCAGTGGGGAACATCATATCACCTACCCTAACAAGAACATCTTCTACTTTCCCTCTAGGACAAACGCTCGACCCATTAGCTAACTGGACAGTCACGTTACACTCATGCATTTCATTTAAATTTAGTTCAAGAAAGAAGGCATAAGACATAACGTTCACAGAAGCTCCTAAGTCTAGCATGGCATTTCTAACTACCTTACTACCTATCATACAAGGAATAGTAAAGGTACCTGGATCGTTGCACTTGGCGGGCAACGTACCTGGGAGGATCGCAGAAACGTTCTCTTTTCTCATCTCAGTCCCTCTGGTCTTTCTTTTCTTCGTGCACCAGCTCCTTAAAAATTTGGCGTACTTAGGCACTTGGCTGACTGCCTCTAGGGGCGGAATGTTGACCATCACCTTCTGGAAGGTACGAAGGACCTCCTCATCATCGGATTCCAAAGCAGGCTTCGCAAGCCTACTCGGGAAGGGTGCTCTGGCAACTTCCTCTGGCACACTGACCTTTTCATCTTTTTTCTCATTCTGAATCTCGAGAGTAGTCGGGGCGGACTCGTTCAGGCTGTCCTTGGCTTCCTCCACGACTCTGGTGGAAAGTGACTTCCCACTCCTCAGCTGAATGGCACTCACGTTCTCACATGAGTTGACCGTGGTTTGGGAAGGAAGCTTCCCTGAGCTCTTGCTCTCGATTTTACTAATTGACACCGCCATTTGTGTCAGCTGCTTGTTTAGATTCTGCAGCTCGGCCTTGTGAGAGTTAAGCTCTTCTCGAGCTTTTTTCTGAAACTGGCTGGTGGATGTGACAATGGTCCTTACCATGTCTTCTACTGAGCTGGAGGAGCTCGAGGCTTGAGCTTGGGTGGAAGAGTTAGGCCTATCGTGAGACTGGCTTTGGAAGCGTGGTTCTCCTTCCCTGTTCCCCTAGCTGAAGTTGGGGTGATCGCGCCAACCGGGGTTATAAGTGTTTAAATATGGGTCATACTTCCTCGGGTTGGAAGCGTACCCCCCGATTGCATTCACCTCCTCCGCCTCGCGGGTTCCTCCAACAATCTTCTTCAACATATTTCCAATTTCGGCCACTTGGGCCCTCATTTCAGTCATTTCATGGCTCTGAGCCACGCTGTGGACTTGTCCTTGCCCCCGAATACCAAATTGCTGCGAGTTGGTTGCCATATTCGCTATCAGCTGTTTGGCCTCAACCGGGGTCTTGTCGATCAAGGCCCCGCCGCTCGCTGCATCAATCATTTGCCGATTGTGGGATGTCATCCCCTCATAGAAATACTGTATTAGCAGTTGGTCGGCAATCTGATGGTGTGGGAAGCTTGCGCACAGGCTCCCAAAACGTTCCCAGTATTCGTGCAAAGACTCACCCACGTCCTGGGTGATCCCATAAATCCTCTTTCGCATTGTCGTGGCCAAGGATGCGGGGAAATATTTTTCCAGAAATACCCGTTTCATGTCCTGCCACGTGGTGATTGATCCAGAGGGCAGATAATATAGCCAATCCTTGGCTTTGTCCTTGAGCGTGAAGGGGAATGCCTTCATGTTCAACTACTCCTCCGAGACTCCAGCGGGCTTCATCCCCGCGTAGGCGCAGTGAAATTCCTTTAGATGTTTGTTCGTGTCCTCTCCTGCATTACCATGAAAAGAAGGTAACTGGTGAATTAAACCTGACTTTAACTCAAAGTTACCTGCTACCACGGGGTAGTTTATGCACAAAGGCTGCAGGTTCAAATCTGGCGCTGCCAGCTGCTTCAGCGTCCGCGGCGCATCTCCTTGCGCCATCTCCTCAAACAAGAAGGGATTGCCTTCTTCTTCTCCAAACAGTCTCTGCCCCTCTTGGGCTTCTTTCCTTAACCGCCGCTCCTCTCTTTCGATTTCGGGATAAACTGCAATCCACTAATCTCAGAGGAACGGGTCATACACAATCAAAAATTTAAACATACAATCTACAAACAGAAAAAAATTTCCAGCAAACCATCAATCAATCAATTTCAAAAATCAATCATAATTTCAATCAAATTTGCCTCCTCCCCGGCAACGGCGCCAATTTTGGTGCGCGATATTTTGAATTATCGCCAAATCTCAAGCTGTCGAAGCTTGCCAAAATACGATTTATAAGCCTATAACCAAGGCTTTGCAGCCAGTGGTAACAGGGTCGATCCAAGGAGAAGGTATGATTAAAATTACTATTAAAATTGGGAATTAACTAATTGATTGGTTTTGTAACGGGGGGATTTTTTCAGCATGCAGGAAAACAAGTTAACGCTAACGGAAGAATAACAAGTAGAAAGACGCGTGCACGGTTTGGGAGTTTCGGGATTAATTGCTAGACAATTTCAGTTCATCATTTAATACAAAATTCATGGCATACAGTTTATAATACACACGGACGACTACCCGAGAAGCCCCAAGGTAGCCGACTCCATTGAAATTAATCAGACCACACAGTTCCGATTAAACATTATCCAAAATTCCATTAAGGTGATCAGCCCTAAATTTATTCTAGACAGTCACTAGCTAACCGCGACGAACATTCAACCATGTAATCTAATTGCTAGCTGATTGCCCGCAAACGCTGTATGCAATCGACAACTATCATACACGACTCGATACTCCGATTTAATTTTATCAATCTGTGTTACTTAGTCGAGCAGTGAGAGGCACGACATCGCTACTCTTTAACATACACAACATGCAAGACAACTCGAGTGTCAATCGTCGAAATCTAACATGCGCGTTGGATGAAGCAAGATAGATAAATGCAAATAAACAGCCACCAATATGTAATCAAAGTATAGATTATCAGAACCAAAATGTCTAACAAAAACCCCTTAAACTATTCCCAAACCGTTTACCTTAGCCGTCCATGGAACGGGTTGTCAATTCCGCTCCAACGAAGGCCATGGAAGGCGTCATCAACAAATTACAAGAAGAAAGCTCTTAAACATGCCAACAATGGCTAAGCTAAAGGAAATCTAAGAGAAAATGAGAGGAAGAAGAAGAAGAAACGCTCAAAATGTGTTGATGAACTCCCAAATCTGCGCAGAAAATCGTCATTTATGTTTCTGTAATCGACGTAACGTCGAGACGCTAGGCCAGCGTCTCGACGCTGCGCCCTAAATAATTCGCACGCGCCTCACGATGGCGTCGAGACGTTAGGGCAGCGTCTCGACGCTGGCCCGATGATTCCTTGCGCGCGCCTCCTCCGAGCGTCTCAACGCCTTGGCAGCGTCAAGCTAGCGTCTCGACGCTATCGGTCGACGCTAGCTCTCGGGTTTTGACAGCGTCGAGTGGTGGGCGATATTTTGAACTATCGCTTAATCTCAAGCTGTCGAGGCTTGCCAAAATACGATTTATAAAGCCTATGACCAAGGCTTTGCAGCCAGTGGTAACAGGGTCGATCCAAGGAATAGGAAGATTGAAATTACTAATGAAATTGGGATTTAATTGATTAATAGATTTTTGGTAACGGGGGGTTTTATCATGCAAAGGGGAAATAATGAGAAAGCTAACGAAGAAAGAATAATAAGAAGAGAACGTGTGTACGGTTTGGGAGTCTCGGGATCAATTGCTAAACAAATTCAGTTTATCATTTAATTCTAATAACATGGAATTCAGTTTACTGAACACGCGGACGACTACCAGAGAAGCCCCAAAGTAGCCGACTCCATGGATTTTAACTAGACCACACAGTTCTAATTACACATTATCTAATCCTACATCAAGGTGATCAGCCCCAAGGTAAATTTAGACAGTCACTAGCTAACCGCGACGAACATTCGAGCGTGAATTCTAATTGCTAGTAGATTGCCCGCAAACGCCGTATGCAATCAACAATTATCCTACCCGACCCGATACTTCGATTTAATTCTATCTACCTGTGTTACTTAGTCGAGCAGTGAGAGGCACGGCATCGCTACTCTTTAACATACACAACATGCAAAACTACTCGAGTGTCAATCGTCGTATTTTAACATGCGCGTTGGATTAAGCAAGGTAGATAAATGCAAAATAAACAGAACCAATATGCATATCAAAGCTAATATTATCAAAACCAAATGTGTTTAACAAAATCGCCCTAAACTAATCCCAAACCGTCACCCTTACCTTAGCCGCTCATGGCGCGGTTTGTCAATCCCGCTCCAAAGATGGCCATGGATGGATTCATCTACTTATTACAATGGAAGTGGAGCTCACTAACATGCCAACAATGGCGGAGCTCCACGGAAAATAGAGAGAACACGGAGAAGAAGAAGACCAAAACGAGCAAAAATGGTGGAGTGATGAAGGAGAAGATCTCCAAAATGTGCAGAAAAATCGTCATTTATCTTCTGCCATCGTCGTAGCGTCGAGACGTTAGGCCAGCGTCTCGACGCTGTGCCCTAAGTTTTCCGCGCGCGCGCTCACGATGGCGTCGCGACGCCAGGCCAGCGTCGCGACGCTGCCCCGATAAAATTCCTGCGCGCGCCTCCTCCGGAGCGTCTCGACGCCAAGCAGGGTCTCGACGCCAGGGCAGCGTCGAGCTAGCGTCTCGACGCTATCACTCGACGCTTGCTCTCGGGTTTTTCCAGCGTCGAGCCAGCGTCTCGACGCTATAGCTCGACGCTGGCTCTCGGGTTTGGGGCTGAAGCTTTGCCTCTCCAAGGCAGTTTTGGCCCGTTTCTTCACGGAACAAGTTCCCCTCTTCCCGATGCATTCCCAGGGCGCTAAAACTCTGCTTTAAGCACTCGAACATGCCCAACGGACGCACGAGCTCTTTGCCGCTTTTTTCCTACAAAAGAGATATATTTAATCAATTGAAAGCGGACTTAAGCTATAATTAAGAAGTATTTAATAGCTCCAAAATGGAGTTATCAAACACCCCCAACTTAAACATTGCTAGTCCTCGAGCAAGCACTACAAAGACATTGACTCTAAGGACGCGTTTACATATATTCTAACTCAAGCCTCCATGCATATTGAAATTTCAAACACGAGTATAATCATGGAAGCATTTCGTTCATGTATTAACTAGGACATATCAAAAATTAACTCTTGCCCCCTAAGGTGTGTGTGTGCTAGCCAACCACTCCTAAACTCACGTAACCCCGGAAAACCTACATGCAACGCACATCCCGTTTTCCCCCTACTTCTAGCGTTTAAGAACAGCTACACTTGACTTACACGAGAGAGAGAAGCAAATTAAGAGACCTAAATATTTTCTCTTTCTTTTTCTTTCTTTTCAAAAGTACTTTGTACTCTTTTATTTTGGTTCTTTGAACCAACTTTTTGTTTCTTTTTCTTTCCTACTCGAGTTGCCTAACACGTCAAACTTTGGCCAAAGCTTCACGTTTTTAAGGACTGACGCTCACTTCTATAAGCGCTAATAAGAAGGAGGAGCGCCTCGAGAGGAATTTTTCTACCAAACATGCTTTTCTATTCTTTTTTATTAGGCTAAGCACATGCTTTCTCAATTAACCAACTACTAACTCTCATGCAACAAGCTACCTAAGGGTGCCTTTCGGGGTGACAATGAGAATTAGCTAAACATGCGATAAACAAAGCTTACGGAATCTAGGGAGAGGTTGCTAAGTGCGCGATAAGTGCAAGGGAGCAACAGAAAATTTTTTAAAATTCTTGACATGAACCTAAGAAACACAAAACTCATGCAAAAACTCGATTATGAACATGCTCAAATTTCCAACATGCATTTCCTAGGCTATCACAGACAGAAAATAGTAAGCAGAGTCCCAAGCACTTCAATATCATTATAGCACTTCTCAACAAACTACACATGCATATCCGTCAGACTAACTCCACCCCCAACTTCAAAATTTGGCATTGTCCTCAATGCCAACCAGTCAGATACAACAAAGTAAAAGGGAAGAAGAAATACACTTCCCTGACTATTGGTGAAGCTGGCGAGGGCGAGGAGGTGGCACATAAACGCATCAGAGCCCAAAATTGCCTTCTCTTCCTCGATTCCTAAAAAAAAAACAGCAAGCTAATTAAAACTAAGCTAATCTAGAAAGCAAGAAAAACTAAACTAAAGCATAAAAACAGTTCATCGCTCGGGTGCCTCCGAGAAGCGCAGAATTTTTAAAGTCGGTTGCTCGACTGTATTCTCTCCATAGACTCATCCATAGTCTGTAAGTGCGGGGGACGATCCAGACTTGTCCACGTCCACACTTGTCCTGCCATCAACCTGAAAAATATTTTGCACTCTTCGTGCCTCGGGCACGTGAATATCAGAATAGTTAGTGCAAAAACCAGCAGTGTTATTACTCAAATTTAAATCAGATTTTGTCACCGAGACATGGGAACCATCCCTCAAGCGCGAGGGTAGACTCCCATTCTCATCATGCTCAACAACAGACACATTTCCAGCAGATTTTCCAAATAAAGAGAACTCATGCAAAGTATCATCAAACTCCAGAGAAACAACGCCCTTATACACATCAATTTTGACCCTAGCGGTCTTAACGAAAGGACGCCCTAACAACATGGAGGACGAAGCATGCAATGAGTTTTCATTCATATCTAAAACAAGGAAATCAGCGGGAAACGTCATATTCCCAACTCTAACCAAAACATCCTCAACCTTCCCCCTAGGACATATGCTTGACCCATTAGCCAACTGAACAGAAACATTACACTCATGCATTTCATTTAAATTCAGTTCACGAAACAGTGCATAAGACATAACATTAACAGAGGCTCCTAAGTCTAACATGGCATTATGAACAACTTTACTACCTATAGTGCAAGGGATAGTAAAGGTACCTGGATCGTTGCACTTTGCAGGCAACGTACCTGGGAGTATGGCAGAGACGTTCTCCTTCTTTTTCTCAGTCCCTCTGGACTTCCTTTTCGTAGTGCACCAGCTCCTTAGAAATTTTGCGTACTTGGGCACTTGACTGACTGCCTCTAGGAGCGGGATATTTACCATCACCTTTTGGAAGGTTCGCCGGACCTCCTCGTCATCAGATTCCAAAGTGGGCTTCGCAAGCCTACTCGGGAATGGTGTTCTGGCAACATCCTCAGGTACACTGACCTTCTCATCTCTTTTCTCATTCTGAACCTCGGGAGCAGGCGGGGCGGACTTGTTCAGGCTGTCCGTGGCTTCCTTCACAGCTCTAGTGGAAAGTGACTTCCCACTGCGCAGCTGAATGGCACTCACGTTTTCACATGAGTTTACTGTAGTTTGGGAAGGAAGCTTCCCCGAGCTCTTGCTCTCAAGTTTACTGATAGACACCGCCATCTGTGTCAGCTGCTTGTTCAAATACTGCAGCTCTGCCTTATGAGAATTAAGCTCCTCTCGAGCTTCTTTCTGAAACTGGCTGGTGCTAGTCACGATGGTCCTTACCATCTCTTCAAGTGAGCTGGAGGAGCTCGAGGCTTGAGCATGGGTGGAAGAATTAGGCCTATCCTGGGACTGGCCTTGGAAACGAGTTTGTCCTTCCCTATTCCCATAGCTAAAATTAGGATGGTCGCGCCAACCGGGGTTGTAAGTGTTTGCATATGGGTCGTACTTCCTTGGGTTGGAAGCGTACCCCCCGATCGCATTGACCTCCTCCGCCTCGCGGTGTCCTCCAACGATTTTCTTCAACATACTGCCTATTTCGGCCACCTGGGCCCTCATTTCAGTCATCTCGTGGCTCTGAGCCACGCTGTGCACTTGTCCTTGCCCCCGAATACCGAATTGCTGCGAGTTGGTGGCCATATTTGCTATCAATTGTTTGGCCTCAACTGGGGTCTTGTCAATCAGTGCCCCTCCACTCGCTGCATCGATCATCTGCCGGTCATGGGGCGTCATCCCCTCATAAAAATACTGTATCAATAACTGATCGGCAATCTGATCATGTGGGAAGCTCGCGCACAGGCGCCCGAAGCGTTCCCAGTATTCGTGCAGGGACTCACCTACATCCTGGGTGATCCCATAAATCCTCTTCCGCAGTGTGGTGGCTAAGGATGCGGGAAAGTATTTCTCCAAGAATACCCGCTTCATATCCTGCCACGTGTTGATCGATCCGGAGGGCAGGTAATACAGCCAATCCCTGGCTTTGTCCTTGAGTGTAAAGGGGAATGCCCTCATATTCAATTGCTCCTCCGTGACTCCCGCGGGCTTCATCCCTGCGCAGACGCAATGGAACTCCATCAGGTGTTTGTTCGCGTCCTCACCTGCGTTGCCATGGAAAGAAGGTAACTGGTGAATTAAACCAGATTTTAACTCGAAGTTACCTGCTACCACGGGGTAGTTAATGCACAAAGGCTGCAGGTTCAGGTCTGGCGCTGCCAGTTGCTTAAGCGTCCGTGGCGCATCGCCTTGCGCCATCTCGTCAACCAAGAAGGGATTGCCTTCTTCTTCAATCGGCCTCTGCCCCTCACGGGCCTCTCTTCGTAACCGCCGCTCCTCTCTGTCAATCTCAGGGATAAACTGCAATCTACCCTCAGAGGAACGGGTCATACACAAACAAAAATCTAAACATACAAATTACAAACAAGAAAAATTTTCAGCAAACCATCAACAAATCAAATTCAAACTTCAATCATAAGTTCAATCAATTGCCTATTCCCCGACAACGGCGCCAATTTTGGTGGGCGATATTTTGAACTATCGCTTAATCTCAATCTGTCGAGGCTTGCCAAAATACGATTTATAAAGCCTATGACCAAGGCTTTGCAGCCAGTGGTAACAGGGTCGATCCAAGGAATAGGAAGATTGAAATTACTAATGAAATTGGGATTTAATTGATTAATAGATTTTTGGTAACGGGGGGTTTTATCATGCAAAGGGAAAATAATGAGAAAGCTAACGAAGAAAGAATAATAAGAAGAGAACGTGTGTACGGTTTGGGAGTCTCGGGATCAATTGCTAAACAAATTCAGTTTATCATTTAATTCTAATAACATGGAATTCAGTTTACTGAACACGCGGACGACTACCAGAGAAGCCCCAAAGTAGCCGACTCCATGGATTTTAACTAGACCACACAGTTCTAATTACACGTTATCTAATCCTACATCAAGGTGATCAGCCCCAAGGTAAATTTAGACAGTCACTAGCTAACCGCGACGAACATTCGAGCGTGAATTCTAATTGCTAGTAGATTGCCCGCAAACGCCGTATGCAATCAACAATTATCCTACCCGACCCGATACTTCGATTTAATTCTATCTACCTGTGTTACTTAGTCGAGCAGTGAGAGGCACGGCATCGCTACTCTTTAACATACACAACATGCAAAACTACTCGAGTGTCAATCGTCGTATTTTAACATGCGCGTTGGATTAAGCAAGGTAGAAAAATGCAAAGTAAACAGAACCAATATGCATATCAAAGATCAGATTATCAAAACCAAATGTGTTTAACAAAATCGCCCTAAACTAATCCCAAACCGTCACCCTTACCTTAGCCGCTCATGGCGCGGTTTGTCAATCCCGCTCCAAAGATGGCCATGGATGGATTCATCTACTTATTACATTGGAAGTGGAGCTCACTAACATGCCAACAATGGCGGAGCTCCACGGAAAATAGAGAGAAAACGGAGAAGAAGAAGACCAAAACGAGCAAAAATGGTGGAGAGATGAAGGAGAAGATCTCCAAAATGTGCAGAAAAATCGTCATTTATCTTCTGCCATCGTCGTAGCGTCGAGACGCTAGGCCAGCGTCTCGACGCTGTGCCCTAAGTTTTCCGCGCGCGCGCTCGCGATGGCGTCGCGACGCCAGGCCAGCGTCGCGACGCTGCCCCGATAAAATTCCTGCGCGCGCCTCCTCCGGAGCGTCTCGACGCCAAGCAGGGTCTCGACGCCAGGGCAGCGTCGAGCTAGCGTCTCGACGCTTGCTCTCGGGTTTTTCCAGCGTCGAGCCAGCGTCTCGACGCTATAGCTCGACGCTGGCTCTCGGGTTTGGGGCTGAAGCTTTGCCTCTCCAAGGCAGTTTTGGCCCGTTTCTTCACGGAACAAGTTCCCCTCTTCCCGATGCATTCCCGGGGCGCTAAAACTCTGCTTTAAGCACTCGAACATGCCCAACGGACGCACGAGCTCTTTGCCGCTTTTTTCCTACAAAAGAGATATATTTAATCAATTGAAAGCGGACTTAAGCTATAATTAAGAAGTATTTAATAGCTCCAAAATGGAGTTATCATCGAGCTAGCGTCTCGACGCTAACTCTCGGGTTTGGGGCTGGAAAATTGCCTCTCCTAGGCGATTTTGGCCCGTTTCTTCACGGATCAACTTCCCCTTTCCCGATGCACTCCCGGGGCGTTAAAACTCCACTTTTAGCTCTCGAACGGGTCCAATGGACGCACAAGCTCTTTGCCGCATTTCTCCTACACACGAGATCAATTATACAATTAAACGCGGACTTTAGCCATAATAAGGAAGTATTTAATAGCTACAAAATGGAGTTATCAAGTTTTCAGGTGAAACAATGGCTCGTCCTTGAGGTTTATTTGCTAAGGATAAAGCGCACTCTCCAACCCTCTAAGTCACAACTCAGGGAAGGTTTTCTTTCCTTAGAATTTTGACTGTGCATATTTAGTCCAATGAGGACATTGTCCATTTCTAAGTTGGGGGTGGTGGGTTGTGCCTTACATTGATTGTCGAGTTTAGTTTTGGAATTCTGAGAAGCATATTCTGTTGCGATGAATGCATGCTAGTCTGACTATGAAATTCTGTGATGTACTGTTGAGGTCTTCGCATTTGTATTTGTTGTGAAATTCAGCATGATTGCATTTGTTAAGGCCAATTCAGCATGATTGCATTTGTTAAGGCCATTTTGAAAAAAATTTCAAGTTATTTCCCTGTTTAAGCTTCTCATGTTAGCACTCTATCTTGGATCTGTGGGTTTAGGGTAGTTCTGTTTGTTTTGAAATTCGTTGTAACCTCGAAAGGCAACCTTAGGATGGGCTAAGATTTATTCTTGTTTGTAATCCATGCGCTTAAAATTTTAACATGATTGTTAAGCTAAAAAGAAAATGAATGCATATTTTATAAAATCACAAAATCTCCTGAGGTGTTCCTCCTTCTTGAGTTGCCTTAGTAGCCAGGGGCGGTCGTGTAACCCACGGTCGCCACTGCATGAAAAGGAAGCACAAAGAAGTGAACGCTAGTCCTTAAAAATGTGAATTTTGCCCGTAGTCAGATGCACTGTGCAATGAAATTGCAGGCAAGCTGAAACGAAAGTAAAATTGACATGTTAGGCGCTCATAGAGATCAAAAAAAAAAGAGAGAGAAAAGATGCCTTGCGATCTATTACTTGCTTAGACGATGAATAGCCCTTAGACTGCTCTGTTTAGCCATAAGTAGGGGGAAGGCGAAGTTTTGGGACGGGTAGAGCTGTTCTAAGCCTGTTAAAATCTAAGATCGAGGAGATAGGTCCGAAGCATAAATAGGGAAGCATCTTTAAATTTCTCGAATTGTTCTTAACCATTGCATGCATGCAGCTGTTTCCAGTACTGAGAATTGAGTCCCTAGCATGCGTATTCATTTTATTTTGATTAATCAGAATTCCACCTTGCTCGAGGACTAGCAAGATTTAAGTTGGGGGTGTTTGATAGCTTCATTTTGGAGCTATAATTATGTCCCTAATTCACGTTTATTACATGCTTAATCTTGCTTTTATGTGTTAATTGCAGGTGTTCTCGGTAATTTCCACCACGGGAGCGTTTCGGCGCTTTTTGGGGCTTAATATCGCATTTTAAAGACCTAAGAACACTTCCGGGGAAGAACCATGCAAAAACATGAAGATTGGGAGTTTTGGGGAAATTGAAGGCAAAATACCATGCAAAAACCCGAGAGCTAGCGTCGAGCGACAGCGTCGCGACGCTAGCTCGACGCTGCCCAAGCATCGAGACGCCGCCAGAGCGTCGAGATGCTCCGAAGTCTGGGGCGTGAAATTGAAAATCCACCCGAGAGCAAGCGTCGAGTGACAGCGTCTCGACGCTCGCTCGACGCCACGCAAGCGTCTCGACGCTGCGCGAGCGTCTCGACGCCACCCCGACTGCGCGCGCGCATTATATAAGGCGCAGCGTCGAGACGCTGCCCTAGCGTCGAGACGCTCCGGCGGATTACTTAAGTTTTTGTCCGATTTTTAGCCGCCATCTTCATCTCCTACCTCGGGCTCCGCACCTGATTAGACGTTCCAGCAGCCATTTTCACCATGGGAAGGCTAGGAAGCTTGGATTGGAGCCATCCCACATCACACACATCATGATCGAGTAGTTATAGCGTTTTTGGCTCGGGATTGTATAGGAATAAGGTAGTTTGAACTCTTGGTGAGGTTGTTGAACTAAAATTCTGATTTGGCTTGAATGATTTATTGAATTGGTTTCTATTTCTTTGCTTATTCCATGAATGTGTTTGAATGATTTAGGACTAGGCACACTTGATTTCGAGCATGCTTCATTTGTTAAAGGTTTTGATGTCGTGCCTCTCTAAACCGCCAAGTAACAAAGACTTACGATACCTTTGAGCGCATAGGCGTCCTAGCGTTCTTGGTGTTCCTTCTTCTCGAATTAGAATCCGAAATCGATACACTAATTTCGCGTCCAAATTAGATAATCGTCGTAGTTAGCTCGTTGCTATCGATTGGTCTTGGGAGAGCGTTGGCCGCCAATGTGATAACTCCATTTTGAAGCTATATTTCACTCCCTAACTCTAGCTAAAAGTGGTGATTAATTGTATAATATGTCTCATTTATAGGAGATTTGCGGCATAGAGCTCGTGGCATCCATTGAGTGCGTTTTGTGGCTAAGGAAGGCGTTTTAGTGCCTCGGGAGTGCTTCGGGAGATGGGGAAGCTCACACATGAAGATAGGAATAAAATTGCCTAGGAGAGGCAATTTTTCAGCCCCAAACCCGAGAGCAAGCGTCGAGCAGCAGCGTCGAGACGCTTGCTCAACGCTGCAGCGTCGAGACCCTACATCAGCGTCGAGACGCTCCGGAAGCACGCTCGCGCTGGAAAACATCGGGCAAGCGTCGAGACGCTCGCCTGGCGTCTCGACGCCATCGCGAGCGCGCGCGCTGGAGAATTTGGCCACAGCGTCGAGACGCTTGCGCAGCGTCTCGACGCCATCACGACGAAAACGCGCGCGGCACTTAGGGCACCAGCGTCGAGACGCTGGCCTAGCGTCTCGACGCTCCGACGGCTTAAAACGTCAATTTGACGATTTTTCAGCGAATTTTTACATCTTCTTCTTCCCTTCGATTTTGCTCTCGGGTCTTCTTCATTTTCTCCGCCATTTGTGGCCTTTTGGAGCTTATTTCTTGTATATTAGCTTGGGGATGATGCCCAAAGCTTCCATGGGAGTGTTGGAACTCCAAACCTCCATGATTGGCTAAGGTACTTGTGCTTGGATTTGGGTTAATTAGGGATTTTTGCTAAGTTTTTAATGTTTTGATAATGTATGCTTAATGGTTCTGATTTGGCTTTGAGTATGTATGCATTTGTCTATCTTGCTTAATCCAACGCGCATGTTAGATTTCGACGATTGACACTCGAGTCATCTTGCATGTTGTGTATGTTAAAGAGTAGCGATGTCGTGCCTCTCACTGCTCGACTAAGTAACACAGATAGATAAAACTAAATCGGAGTATCGAGTCGTGTAGGATAGTTGTTGATTGCATACAGCGTTTGCGGGCAATCTACTAGCAATTAGAATTCTCTCTTGAATGTTCGTCGCGGTATGTTAGTGACTATTTAGAGTCAAATTTGGGGCAGATCACCCTAATGCAACTTTAGATAATGTTTGATTAGAACTGTGTGGTCTAATTAATTTCTATGGAGCCGGTTACCTTGGGGCTTCTCGGGTAACTGACCGTGTGCATGTCATCATCAATTAGCCTTTACCTTAGAATTAAATGATAAATGTTAAAATGCTTAGCAAGATCCCGAAAATTCCCCAAATCCAACATTCTTCATTCTCAAGTTTATTACTTTTCCGTTAGCACTTTTCACTACATTGCATGATTAAAACCCCCCTTTTTGTGACAACCTTACCAACTAACCTAATCACATCTTAAACAATTAATCCTCAATTTTATTCCCTCTCTGTGGTTCGACCCCGTTACCGCTAGCTGCAAAGCTAAAAGCTACGGGTTTATAAATTTATTTTGGCAAGCCTCGACCGCTTGAGTTTATAGCGATAGTTCAAAAATTTCGTTACCAAAATTGGCGCCGTTGTCGGGGAGGGCAATTAAAAATGAGATTAATTTTTGTTTTTGATTAAGGTTGATTGGTTGTTTTTTTTTTTAAAATTTTTAAGTGAATTGTTTTTTTGTTTTATTTTATTTTATTTGGATAACGGTCCTCTCTTCCAAGATTTTGAAAGTTCAGGTTACACTCAGAAGAGATGGAGGTCTTGGAGAACGATAATGAGAATCGGAGAACGCTCAAGGAGTGGGCGATGGATGGCCTTCCCTGTCAACCTTTGTGTATATCATTTCCGCCGGTAACAGGTAAGTTTGAGCTAAAATCAAGTTTGCTTAACTCACTTCCTTATTTTTATGGCAAATCAGGTGAAGATCCGATCAAGCACCTTAAGGAATTCCATATGGTGTGCTCTGCGATGAAAACGAGCGAAGTAACTGAAGATCAGTTGTACTTGAGAGCTTTCCTTTTCTCCCTGAAGGATAAAGCGAGGGATTGGCTGCACTACTTACCTGGGACTACCTCTACGTGGAATGGGTTGAAAGAGCTGTTTTTAGACAAATACTTCCCCGCTTCGAGAGCCAAGTTCGTAAGGAAGGAGATTTACGGGATCATGCAGGAGGAAGGGGAGACCTTTGATAAATATTGGGAGCGGTTTACCCGGTTGTGCGAAGACTTCCCCCACCATCGGATTCCACAGGCAGAACTCATTCGCTTCTTCTACGAAGGCTTGTGTGATCGTGATTGTTGGTTGCTTGATGCAGCTAGTGGAGGGGCATTGATGGACAAGACCCCAGTGGAAGCTCGGCGTTTGATCTGTAATATGGCTCAGAATATGCAGCATAATGGAATTGAAGCACGTGAGCAAGCCCGCCTCCAAAGCGAAGTGAAAGAGCTAAAGGGCCAACTGTCAAAGTTATATGACGGTTTGCTTAAATTTCAAGGAGACCCATCGCGAAATCATCCTTCTGTTTCTTCTCAATCCATTGAAGGAATGTTCAAGTCCCTCATGGAAACTTATCAGGATACCAATGCGCAGTTGCGGTCGATGAGAGAAGGGATGACGGAGGCAAAGACCAGAACGAGTAGGATGGAAACTCAGGCAGCTGATTGGCCAGATGGTATTGCACTGAAGAGTGGAAGGGATATTCCCTTGATTTCGGCGCCTGAGAATCCTTGGATGCTACCCCCACACGCGAGGATGAATTCCTGTGAGCAGGTCTATTCCATTAACTTACTGAGTGAGAGAGAAATTTCTCCAATCACCGCTGTTGTGGAGAAAGAGGAAGGCAAGGTTGAGCAAAAGATCGAGGATCTTGAGTCAAGAAGGAAGGAAGCTCAGTTGGGTGCACCCCCGAGCTTGAAAGGCTACATGCCCAAGGCTCCCTTCCCAAGCCGTTTGTTGCCTCCAGTTGAGAAAAAGGGGAAGCCGATTGAATGCTCCCCAAGCCATCTTGAGAATGAAAAGATGGACAAGAATGATGAGAAAAAGAACGAAATTGTCTCCGCAATTTTCCAAGGTACGCTTCCACCAAAGTGCGTCGATCCTGGTACGTTTACTATCCCATGCACTATTGGTAATAAGCTGATTGAAAATGCCATGCTAGATCTCGGTTCTTCAATTAATGTCATGTCTGCTGATGTGTTTAAAGAGCTTAAACCATGCAATTTAATTGAGTCTAATGTAGTTGTTCAACTAGCCGATCAATCTTGTGTGCGTCCATTAGGGAAAATTGAGGACATTTTGGTTAAAGTGGAAGATTTGTTGTTTCCATGTGATTTCCATGTGCTTAATACGAACAAAAATTCTTCGCATGTTTCCTCTCCTATCTTACTAGGACGCCCATTTATGAAGACCGCTAAGGTCAAGATTGATGTTGATAGGGGTTCCTTGTCTATAGGATTTGATGGAAATGTGCATGAATTTTTTATGAATGAATCGAAATCTTTTGTGTATGATGAGAATGGAAAAACAAAATCTGTGGGTTGTGTGAAGGAAGAGAATTTGACCTCGCGCTTGAGGGACTATTCTTTTGCTTCTGTTAGGAAAAAAAACTTAGACTTGAATGATAATGGTGCTGTTTTTTATTGCACTAACAATGATGATGTTCGCGTGCTCAAAGCACGAAGAGAAAAAATGTGTTTAAATGATGTTTGCAGGAACAGTGTGGACGAGGACATGTCTGGGACGTCCCCCGCGCTGTCGGAGTATGGATGAGTTCGTTGAGTGAATTCAGTCGAGCAAACGACTTTAAAAATTCTGCGCTTCTCGGAGGCACCCGAGTGTTGAACTGTTTTTCTGTCAGTTAGTTTATCGTTGTTTTAGTTTAGTTTCGTAGTATACTTTAGCTTAATTTAGCTTGCTGTTTTTTTTTTTAGGAAATAAGGAGAAGTTGAGGAAATTGGGCTCAGATAAGGGAAGCACCGCCTCTTTCCCCTCGCCAGCTTCACAAAGATCAGGGAAGTGTTGTTTTTCTTTTCCCTTTACTTTTGTGTATCTGATAGAAAAGCATTGAGGACAATGCTATCTTCTGAAGTTGGGGGTGGAGTTGGATGTTTTGGATATGCATGTGTAGTTCGTTGAGCAGTGTTAATTTTGAATTTGAAGTGTTGTGACTCTGTTTATATGCTTTCTAATTATGACGATCTAGGAAGTGTCTTTTTGGAATCTGAGCATTTGCGTAATCTAGTTTTTGCATGATGGTGTTTTGCATTTATTAGGTTCATGTCAAAAAATTTTAAAAATTTTCTGTTGCTCCCTTGCATCTATCGAGCATTTAGCAACCTCATCTTAGACTCCGTACGCTTAGTTTGATCACATGTTGCATGATTCTTGTTGTCACCCCGAAAGGCACCCCTAGGGTAGCTTGTTGCATGAGAGTTAGTGGTTGATTAAGCCTAGTAAAAAAAAACAGAAAAGCGTGTTGGTTAGAAAAATCTCCCGAGGCGTTCCTCCTTTTTAAAGTGCGCACTTAAAAAGTGAACGTTAGTCCTTAAAAATGTGAAGCTTAGACCTAAGTTTGACATGTTAGGCAACTCGGGATTGGAAAGAAAAAGAAAATAAAAGTTAGGTTAAAAGAACCATAACAAAGAGTACAAAGTACTCAAAAAGAGACAGAGAAAAAGTATGAGAAAATCGTGTTAGGCATTTTAATTCATTGCTCTCTCTTATGTTATCAAGTGTAGACTGTTCTTAAATGCTAGAAGTAGGGGGAAAACGGGATGATATGTTGCATGTGGTTTTTCCGGGCTTGCGTAGGTTTAGGATAGGTTGGCTAGCACACACACACGTTAGGGAGCGATAGTTAATTTTTGATGTGTTCTTGATTAAATGCATGCGCCGGTTGCTTTCATGATTATGTTTTGTTTAGATGTGTAAAAAGCATTGAGGTTTGAATTGTAAGCATGTATGCATGGTCCTTTAGAGTCAAATTCTTTATTAGCCTTGCTCGAGGACTAGCAAGATTTAAGTTGGGGGTGTTTGATAACTCCATTTTGGAGCTATATTTCACTCCCTAACTCTAGCTAAAAGTCGTGATTAATTGTATAATATGTCTCATTTATAGGAGATTTGCGGCATAGAGCTCGTGGCATCCATTGAGTGCGTTTTGTGGCTAAGGAAGGCGTTTTAGTGCCTCGGGAGTGCTTCGGGAGATGGGGAAGCTCACACATGAAGATAGGAAGAAAATTGCCTAGGAGAGGCAATTTTTCAGCCCCAAACCCGAGAGCAAGCGTCGAGCAGCAGCGTCGAGACGCTTGCTCAACGCTGCAGCGTCGAGACCCTACATTAGCGTCGAGACGCTCCGGAAGCACGCGCGCGCTGGAAAACATCGGGCAAGCGTCGAGACGCTCGCCTGGCGTCTCGACGCCATCGCGAGCGCGCGCGCTGGAGAATTTGGCCACAGCGTCTCGACGCTCGCGCAGCGTCTCGACGCCATCACGACGAAAACGCGCGCGGCACTTAGGGCACCAGCGTCTCGACGCTGGCCTAGCGTCTCGACGCTCCGACGGCTTAAAACGTCAATTTGACGATTTTTCAGCGAATTTTTACATCTTCTTCTTCCCTTCGATTTTGCTCTCGAGTCTTCTTCATTTTCTCCGCCATTTGTGGTCTTTTGGAGCTTATTTCTTGTATATTAGCTTGGGCATGATGCCCAAAGCTTCCATGGGAGTGTTGGAACTCCAAACCTCCATGATTGGCTAAGGTACTTGTGCTTGGATTTGGGTTAATTAGGGATTTTTGCTAAGTTTTTAATGTTTTGATAATGTATGCTTAATGGTTCTGATTTGGCTTTGAGTATGTATGCATTTGTCTATCTTGCTTAATCCAACGCGCATGTTAGATTTCGACGATTGACACTCGAGTCATCTTGCATGTTGTGTATGTTAAAGAGTAGCGATGTCGTGCCTCTCACTGCTCGACTAAGTAACACAGATAGATAAAACTAAATCGGAGTATCGAGTCGTGTAGGATAGTTGTTGATTGCATACAGCGTTTGCGGGCAATCTACTAGCAATTAGAATTCACTCTTGAATGTTCGTCGCGGTATGTTAGTGACTATCTAGAGTCAAATTTGGGGCAGATCACCCTAATGCAACTTTAGATAATGTTTGATTAGAACTGTGTGGTCTAATTAATTTCTATGGAGCCGGTTACCTTGGGGCTTCTCGGGTAACTGACCGTGTGCATGTCATCATCAATTAGCCTTTACCTTAGAATTAAATGATAAATGTTAAAATGCTTAGCAAGATCCCGAAAATTCCCCAAATCCAACACTCTTCATTCTCAAGTTTATTACTTTTCCGTTAGCACTTTTCACTACATTGCATGATTAAAACCCCCTTTTTTGTGACAACCTTACCAACTAACCTAATCACATCCTAAACAATTAATCCTCAATTTTATTCCCTCTCTGTGGTTCGACCCCGTTACCGCTAGCTGCAAAGCTAAAAGCTACGGGTTTATAAATTTATTTTGGCAAGCCTCGACCGCTTGAGTTTATAGCGATAGTTCAAAAATATCGTTACCACAATGTCCAATCGATATGCTTGATTAGCATGATTTATTATGTCTAATTAATATCCATGGAGCATGTCTGAGTTAATTCATTAATTTGAGACGAGCTGCGTATTTGCTAAATTGTTTAGCCATTATACTTGTCAACCTATGATCCGAGAGGCATGCTAATGTTATTCCCGATCGTCCCGAGTCGAACGCTCCGTTAGTTGAATTTTTCCCGTTTGCATTGTTTCCTCTTAGTTAATTAAAAACCAACAAATCCCCCATATTTCTTTTATTTTCATAGTTTGCAAATTTAATTGAGATTAAGTCAAATTAGCTTAATTCCCTGTGGATCGACCCCGTTGCCACTAATCTACTAATAGTTCAGTGAATTCGGGTAAATATAAATTCATTTTGGCGGGTCTCGACAACCCGATGATTGGCGATAGTTCCAAAATATCGTTACCAGAAAGACTCCCAGCTAGGAGAGCCGAGGGAGTGGCCGCCCATCATATGAGACGGCAAGGCAGAGCCCTGAACCTTCCCCACAGACGCCGGAGCCTGAAGCCCCACCTGAAGAGCACCAAGATTCGGTGCCAAGCGAAGAGTCGGCGGAGGAAGAAGAAGTGTTTTCCCCCTTACGGGATGTCAGTCTTGACAGCCCTGTGGAGGGGAGAAGCAAGGACTCCATGGACGAGACACTGAGGGATTGCCTCCAACATCTGGCCACCAAGGCACGGCACAAGAAGAAGGCCCCAGTGATTGTCAAGGGCAAGCGACCGAAGACCTCCAAACGAGCCAAGAAGAAGAAGGTTGGAGCTGAACCTTCTCTAAAGAAGATGAAGATTGAGGCCTCTGAGTCGGCCAAAGCAAAAGAAAAGGGGAAAAGGAAGATGTAACCAGAGGACGAACCTCGAGCTGCGAGGTATGTCTCACAAGAAGCAGAGGCCAAGGGCCTCGAATTGATGAAGAATCAGCTCCTCCACGAGCGAGGATTCCTTGATGCATTGGCGGACCTGCCGCAATTCTTGTGCGCAGAGATCATCAACCATGGCTGGGAGGAACTCTGCAGGCCTCCAATCCCAGCATATCCTGATATGGTGTACGATTTCTACGCCAATCTCACACACCCTGAAGCGTGCCTATCAACAGTGAGGGGGGTAGAAATCGACTTCTCTGCCAATGCCATCAATGAGGCCTGGCAAGAGATTTTCTTAACTTAATAAAAATTTCTCTAATGTTCAGGTTGTCGAGACCCGCCAAAATAACATTTATAAATCCGATACAACAGAGCTTTGCAGCTAGTGGTAGTCGGGTGTCGAACCACAAGGAACCAAAATTATTTCCTCTTAATTAACTTCTATTTGTTTTTAATAAAACTCAAATTAAAACAGTAAAATAAAGGGGGAAAACGCTAACGGAGAATTAAACTTAAAACAGAAAAAATAGCTAACGGTAAAATAAAATAAAATGCGAGAAAAATAAACGGAACACGTGCTCCTAATTTGAGTGTCGGGATTGGTTGTTGATGTGGTTCGGATCATAGACACAAAATATACTTAGCCGGTTTTTGTTAACACTCTAGTGTTGCAAATTTTTGAATATCCGCTTAATCTCAAGCTGTCGAGGCTTGCCAAAATACGATTTATAAGCCTATAACCAAGGCTTTGCAGCCAGTGGTAACAGGGTCGATCCAAGGAGTAGGTATGACCAAAATCACTATTAAAATTGGAAATTAATTAATTGATTGGTTTTGTAACGGGGGGGTTTTTAGCATGCAAGGAAAAATAATAAAATGCTAACGGAAGAATAACAAGTATAAAAACGCGTGCACGGTTTCGGAGTTTCGGGATTAATTGCTAGACAATTTCAGTTCATCATTTAATGCTAAATTCATGGTATGCAGTTTATTGTACACACGGACGACTACCCGAGAAGCCCCAGGTAGCCGACTCCATAGATTTTAATCAGACCACACAGTTCCAATTATACGTTATCCAAAATTGCATCAAGGTGATCAACCCTAAGTTAATTTTAGACAGTCACTAGCTAACCACGACGAACATTCAAGCGTGAATTCTAATTGCCAGTAGATTGCCCGCAAACGCTGTATGCAATCAACAACTATCCTACACGACTCGATACTCCGATTTAGTTTTATCTACCTGTGTTACTTAGTCGAGCAGTGAGAGGCACGGCATCGCTACTCTTTAACATACACAACATGCAAGATGACTCGAGTGTCAATCGTCGAAATCTAACATGCGCGTTGGATTAAGCAAGATAGATAAATGCAAATAAACAACAACCAATATGCATATTCAAAGCGTAAATTATCAGAACCAAAACGTCTAACAAAAATTCCCTAAACTATCCCCAAACCGTTCACCCTTACCTTAGCCGCTCATGGCGCGGTGTGTCAATTGCGCTCCAACAATGGCTATGGAAGGTGTCATCAACGTGTTACAAAGGTAAGAAAGCTCTCTAACATGCCAACAATGGCGGAGCTTGAAGAAAAATAGAGAAAACTAGAGGAAGAAGAAGATGAAGAGCTCTAAAAATGGTCAAGAATCCCTCAAAAATGTGCAGAAATCGTCTTTTACAACTTCTGTAATCGACGTAGCGTCGAGACGCTAGGCCAGCGTCGAGACGCTGTGCCCTAAGTAATCCGCGCGCGCCTTCGATGGCGTCGCGACGCTGCCCCGATGATTTTCCTGCGCGCGCCTCCTCCCAAGCGTCTCGACGCCAAGCAGAGTCTCGACGCCAGGCAGCGTCGAGCTAGCGTCGAGCTAGGGTCTCGACGCTATCACTCGACTCTAGCTCTCGGGTTTCTGCAGCGTCGAGCCAGCGTCTCGACGCTGGCTCTCGGGTTTGGGGCTGGAACTTTGCCTCTCCTAGGCAGTTTTGGCCCGTTTCTTCACGGATCAACTTCCCCATTCCCGACGCACTCCCGGGGCATTAAAACTCCCTTTTAAGCTCTTGAACGGACCCAACGGACGCACGAGCTCTTTGCCGCATTTCTCCTACAAACGAGAGATATTAACAAATTAAACGCGGACTTTAGCTATAATTAGGAAGTATTTAATAGCTCCAAAATGGAGTTATCACACTCACACACATTAAAAGACCCAATTAAAACAAGTGCTCCCATGCTTTAATTAGAACTAATAATCCCAATTAATTAGAAAAGAGTTGACGACTCTAGACTATGCTTCGCTAATAATTCTAACTTAGGGGCGATCGCTCTCCCAAATTAGGATTAGTCGCGAGCGACGGGTATTCATGCGACAAGCCAATTGATGAAATCTCTATCAATGGGACTCGATTTTATTCTATCTCTATAATTTATTAACAACCCAAACAAATGTGGCCACATTTAATTCAGAATGCTAGATTTAATTACTCAAAACATGAAGTGCGATCGCTAAGTCATGGATTTTTAATCGAACCAACACACAATTAACTAAACGGGTGTCAATCATTAAGAAAATCATGCTGGACATTAAGAACGATGCTAGAGATCAATTGAATGCTAGAACAAGCCAAGAACAAGATGAAAAGAACAGATCTCACCTAATACATCAACAACACAAACCCTGAACCCAAATTAGAGCACTTACCTTAGTTGCCCGTTGTGAAATCCAAGAGAAATCAACAAGAAATCAATTTCAATGTATTAAAATAGGTAAGAATAAGGTTTTGGCTCAAGAATCGAGCTCTACAACAAATGGGGGCGGAAGAAATTGGGAGAGAATCACCTAAAATCAGCAAAAACGGACTTAAATACCCATTTATGCGTCAGACTAGCGCCTAGGCGCCATAACTCAGCGCCTAGGCGCCACGGGCGCGCGCGCACAGAATCGAGACAGCGTCTAGGCGCTATAAGTTAGCGCCTAGGCGCTGAACCCTCTGGAAAATTAACAAAATTGGGAATTTCTTGAATTTTAAGGACGGGCGTTTTTTTTTACTTTAGATGACGGGCATTTTGCGTCAGGGAAGGGGTGTGCGGCTGGGGCGAGGCGAGGCGTGGGCGAGTGGTCGAGCGGCGCGCGCGGGCAACCTACGATGACGGACGCTGAGGCGGGCGAGCGAGGCGAGGCGGCGCGCGCGGGCGCTCGGACACGGACCGGGCGAGGGCGAGCGACGCGCGCGCGGACTTTCAATGACGGGCGGACGGAGCGCGCGCGGAGCGCGCGGGCGTGGGCGGTCTGGGCGCGGGCGCGGGCGCTCGTGCGCGTCTGGTTCCGTTGGGCGCTGGGCGCCAGCGCCTGGGCGCTGCCCTCTCGGGTCTAAGCCCCATTTTGGGTCGTTTTGGCTCCCGAGCTCCGTTTGGCCTATCTTTTTGACCCGAACACTTCCCGAAACCTCTTAAATGACCGTTTTAGCCCCGAAAATCATAAATGGACTTCCCGAGCTCTTCGCCACGAAAACACCTATAGAAAGGCAATTTAACTAAATTAAGCATCGCATTTAGCTAGATTTGAGGCTATAATTATAGCTGTATTTTAGAGCTGTCAAAATACCCCCCACCTGAATCTTGCTAGTCCTCGAGCAAGAAACACTTAGATTTATCTAATAGAAATAAGCATGCATGCTGACGACTCAAATCTCAATACTTGCAAAAACAAGATAATCATGCTAACGGAAAACAATCAAGCATATGCATAAATTGTGAATATTTCAAAATATTAACTCCTATTCCTTAACGTGGGTGTGTGATTAGCGCCTCCTATCCTAGTTTCCATAGACCCGGAACCACCTTAATCGATCCTAAAACTCATCTTCCCCCTACTTCTGGCAATAAGAACAGTCTAATGGCTTTCCAATGTCAGAAAGGAATAACAAAACAAAAGGCCTAACTATTTTTTATTTTTTTTTTTCATCTTTTCTTTTCTTGAGAGCCTAACACGTCAAACTTTTATTTCGCTTCACGTTTTTAAGGACTAGTGCTCACTTCTGTTAGTTGCCTTTTCATGCAGTGGCAACCGTGGGTTACACGATCGCCCGTGGTTACACGGGCAACACAAGAAGGAGGAGCACCTCAGAATATATTTCAAACATGCTCTTACTCTCAATTTTTTTATTTTTTTAGGCATATAGCTTTGCTAAAAAAGATGATTCATTACAAATTCTAACACATCAAGCCTCCCTAAAGGTACCTTTTGGGGTGACAACAAGTTTTCAGACCAAATAAAATTATTCTAAGCCTACAGAGCTAAGAGTAAGAGGTCTACGTGCTCAGTGAATGTAGGGGAATAATCGAACAAATTTTAAAATATGCTCAAAATATGCATACATTCTCATGGCTTTCTCGCAATGCACAACTATGGAGTATTTACAAACAAATCACAGAAAGTCCTCATCGGACAACATGCATTCAGATTCCTAAACATCTCAAAATCAGAGTATGACATGCTCAAGAACTACAACGAAGTCCAACTATACATTCTACCCCCCACCTAAAAGACTGCATTGTCCTCAATGCATCTAATCCCACAAATAAACAATGATCACGTCAAAAATTAAAGGGAACAGAAACCTCCCCTGAATTTTTGCGGGATCGGTGAGTGGGGATGCGCAACCTCGTCTCCAAAACAGATCCAAAATGCAATTCATCTCTCGCTTATTACCTAAGAAACAAGAAAAAGCTAAGCTAGGAAAACAAAAACTAAAAGTAAAGACAAAAATTGAAATACTCATGGGTTGCCTCCCAAGAAGCGCAAATTTTTAACGTCGTTATGCTCGACGTGTCCTCCACTCTGTTAGGGTACGAAAAATTCTCGTACTTCTTCGGCCCCTTCTTCCTTGAATCAACAAAGCCTGCTAAGAGAAGCAAGCTTTTCGACTTTTGGAGGCAGCCGGACAGAGTTGTTATTTTTTTGGTATTTTTAATATATGGGAAAAATAAAGACTCAACAGACTCAAACAAAATAAAAGAAGACTCAACTGACTCAACAAAAATAAAAGACTCGACAAACTTAGGAGAAGAAGGAAGAAAGCATACATCCATAGAGGATTTAACAGGAAATAAAACAGATAGAGGCTTGTCAGCCTCAAACTCTATCACCTGAACATCCTCCTCAGGACTAGGCTCGGCATCTTCCTTAATCTCACCGATCTCATCTTCGCATGGCAGAGCATCCTCAAGCTCTTCATCACTATCGGGGTACATTTCCTCAGAGAACCTCTCCTCAGTGGTATGGTCAACTGTATGATCTTCCTCACCCTCCAATTCCTTCGCAGGATTGAGCAAACGGCTTATTTGCTCATTCGCTTCGCGGAGCTTGGCTTCTAACCGACCCTCGTGCATTGCCTGCGAATATTGGTGAGTGCTATCAACTAATTGATTTACCATTTGTTCCAGAGACATACCTCGACAATAATTATGAGGAAATTGGTATTGTTGCTCCTTCATTCCTTGCAACTCAATTTCAGTCTCTAGGCTAGACTGGCGACCTTCATGCGCAAATTGGAGCGTGCTGTTGACTAATTTGTCAACCATTTGCTCCAATGTCATTCTTTGGCAAGGGCTTGGAGGAGTTTCTTCGGCTTCATACCTTGAATCTTGACCCCAATAATCAAATGGAAAACCTGTCATGCTAAACAAGAAGACACAAGACAAAGAAAAGTATTTTTGTGGTTTTTAAACAAATAAAATTTAACTAAGAGAATCTAATTGGTTCCCCGGCAGCGGCGCCAATTTTGGCAAGAGATTTTCTTAACTTAATAAAAAATTCTCTAATGTTCAGGTTGTCGAGACCCGCCAAAATAACATTTATAAATCCGATACAACAGAGCTTTGCAGCTAGTGGTAGTCGGGTGTCGAACCACAAGGAACCGAAATTATTTCCTCTTAATTAACTTCTATTTGTTTTTAATAAAATTCAAATTAAAACAGTAAAATAAAGGGGAAAAACGCTAACGGAGAATTAAACTTAAAACAGAAAAAATAGCTAACGGTAAAATAAAATAAAATGCGAGAAAAATAAACGGAAAACGTGCTCCTAATTTGAGTGTCGGGATTGGTTGTTGATGTGGTTCGGATCATAGACACAAAATATACTTAGCCGGTTTTTGTTAACACTCACACACATTAAAAGACCCAATTAAAACAAGTGCTCCCATGCTTTAATTAGAACTAATAATCCCAATTAATTAGAAAAGAGTTGACGACTCTAGACTATGCTTCGCTAATAATTCTAACTTAGGGGCGATCGCTCTCCCAAATTAGGATTAGTCGCGAGCGACGGGTATTCATGCGACGAGCCAATTGATGAAATCTCTATCAATGGGACTCGATTTTATTCTATCTCTATAATTTATCAACAACCCAAACAAATGTGGCCACATTTAATTCAGAATGCTAGATTTAATTACTCAAAACATGAAGTGCGATCGCTAAGTCATGGATTTTTAATCGAACCAACACACAATTAACTAAACGGGTGTCAATCATTAAGAAAATCATGCTGAACATTAAGAACGATGCTAGAGATGAATTGAATGCTAGAACAAGCCAAGAACAAGATAAAAAGAACAGATCTCACCTAATACATCAACAACACAAACCCTGAACCCAAATTAGAGCACTTACCTTAGTTGCCCGTTGTGAAATCCAAGAGAAATCAACAAGAAATCAACTTCAATGTATTAAAATAGGTAAGAATAAGGTTTTGGCTCAAGAATCGAGCTCTACAACAAATGGGGGCGGAAGAAATTGGGAGAGAATCACCTAAAATCAGCAAAAACGGAATTAAATACCCATTTCTGCGTCAGACTAGCGCCTAGGCGCCACAGGCGCGCGCGCACAGAATCGAGACAGCACCTAGGCGCTATAAGTCAGCGCCTAGGTGCTGAGCCCTCTGGAAAATTAACAAAATTGGGAATTTCTGGACTTTTAAGGACGGGCGTTTTTTTTTACTTTAGATGACGGGCATTTTGCGTCAGGGAAGGGGTGTGCGGCTGGGGCGAGGCGAGGCGTGGGCGAGTGGCCGAGCGGCGAGCGCGGGCGACCTACGATGACGGGCGCTGAGGCGGGCGAGCGACGCGCGCGGGTGTCGGCGGTCTGGGCGCGGGCGAGGCGAGGCGGCGCGCGCGGGCGCTCGGACACGGACCGGGCGAGGGCGAGCGACGCGCGCGGACTTTCAATGACGGGCGGACGGAGCGCGGGCGGGCGTGGGCGGTCTGGGCGCGGGCGAGGCGAGGCGGCGCGCGCGTGCGTGTGCGCGGGCGTGCGCGTCTGGTTCCGTTGGGCGCCTGGGCGCTACCCTCTCGGGTCTAAGCCCTATTTTGGGTCGTTTTGGCTCCCGAGCTCCGTTCGGCCTATCTTTTTTACCCGAACACTTCCCGAGAGCTCTTAAATTACCGTTTTAGCCCCGAAAATCATAAATGGACTTCCCGAGCTCTTCGCCACGAAAACACCTATAAAAAGGCAATTTAACTAAATTAAGCATGGCATTTAGCTAGATTTGAGGCTATAATTATAGCTCTATTTTAGAGCTATCAAGGCCTATGCCCTCAAAGGGCATACATATTCTGAGTATGCCAAGATCATTGACTCGCCATCTGAGGCAGTCTTAGAAGAGGCCTTGCACACAATTGGCAAACCTGAGGCAGCCTGGGCGGTCTCACGGAATGGGAAGCACACCCTGATGAGTGCAACCCTTCGAGACAAGGCGGTCGTCTGGTTCTCTCTTGTGCGCAAACGTATCTCCCCTGTGACCCACGAAACGACTATCAACCAGGGGCGATCATTGCTGCTCTATGCCATCATGCGGGGACTCACCATTGATGTTGGGGAAGTCATTGTCGCCTCCATCATTGACTTCTCACGCAAAGGTAAGGGTCAATTATTTTTCCCTAACACTATAACTAAACTGTGCTTGCGTGCAGGTGTGCCAATGGAGAAGGGTGAGAGGCAATTGGCTTACACTGGCCACCTGGAGCTGCCCACAATCTTGAGGATGAGAAGGCGGGGCAATATGGAATTTGAGATGGACGGCCTGGCTGCTGCACAGTCACTGTCCATGGCATGCCTGATGGACCTGCAGCACAAGATGGCTCAGTGGGCTGAGTATGCGCAAGCGAGGGATAAGGATGTGGCTGAGCAGCTGGGATGCATATTCCCCACCTTCCCTGCTGATCTGCTGACACCATGGGAGCCTCCAAAGGAGAGAAGAGACGAGGACAAGGATGATTGAATGCCAGCTTGACGGCATTCGAGGGAGTTTTCTGATCCCTCTTAAGAAAAAAAAAACAAAACCTGCTTTTCTGTGAATTGTTACCCTATTTTTGATCCGTTTTGATCTGTTGTTAATTGTTAATTTGTTTGTTTAGAATAGTTTGATTTGGTTTGATGGTATCTGAGTAGTTAGCTTAGTTAGTTTTTGCTCTTTTGTGTAGTTGTTGAGGTCTGAATATAGCATGCTAGGAGCTTTGATCACAGCTAAATTTGCTCTGTAGGTTTATTGCGAATTCCTTGCGGTGTCCGCAATTTTTGTTAGTTTTCGCATGCTGTTCAATGAATTTTTGATGGGCTGTTTCTGTTTAAATTTCGATATCTGGCTGCTTTACTGACTTCAATATGTGCTCTATCTGTTAAGCATGTTGGATGAGTGTCATAGTACACCTTTGTTCGTTTAAATTTAACTTCCTTTATTGCTCAGCATGCACCTCTATAAGCCCTTCACTTGTTGTTTTTACAAAAATTTTGCCTCCGAGTTATCTGCTTTAGGAAGGTCATTCTATGCCTAGGAGTTTTAAGTTCTGCTTGTTTTGCCTTAGACTAGATGCTTCTAGGACAAGTTTGGGGGTGTGCCACCTCCGATTCTCATTGGGGACAATGAGGAGTTCAAGTTTGGGGGAGGCAGCCTCTAGGCCTAGGAACATTCCTCTCTCCCTCTTTAAAACATAAGCATTCTTCTTCTTTGAAAAAAAATGAAAAGAAAAAAAATGAAAGAATAAAGAGTAGTGTCTCTCTTGAGGATACTGAGTAATCAGGGCCATTTGTATAACCCACAAGTGGCACTGCATCAAAAGGCAAACCATAAGGAGAGACTCTACCAGAGAAAAAACAAAAAAAAGGAAAAACCAAGGAAGAAGAATGTATTCTTACAAGTTATAGCCTAAGTGCTTAGGTGTCCTGTATGAATGAACTCTGATCCTTAGTTTGCTAAGCACAGGGTTGTAGCTTGAAGGTATGTTAGGGGAGATGAGTGTATATCCAATGTAATGATGCCAGGGTTTAGGTTGTTCTATGAATGTACTACTGTTACTCGTGAGTACTAAGACTGGCATGACTCTAAGGAATCCTAGGTAGCTTAAAAGAAAAACATTAGAAGCATGTACTGAGTCTGGGATAAAACTAGGAAGAACTTGAAACCTTAGGGATAGCTGCACAATGTACCTAATGACATAGGCAGATAAATCAGTTGTAGGAAATTTATAAATGACAATAGGTTTTAAAGGCAAGAGAAACCAGAATAAGCAAAACGTGGAGTTAGTTGAACTTTGAAGAGTGTCACAGGACAGCCATGCCACGGATAGTGAGCTTAGGGAAGTCAGCAAGTAGTCAGGTAGAGAGTAAAAGACAAGTATTTGCAGCCTAAATAAGCCCTTATATTGCTCGAGGACGAGCAATAACTTAAGTTTGGGGGTGTGTTACGTCTCCAAAAGTACTTAATTTAGGGACTTATTTGCCATATAATCGTGCAATCTCTTAAGCGTTTTTGTTAGAATTTAGTTTAATACGTGTTTAAATATGAGAAATCAAGGAATGAAGCTAAATTAGGACTTAGTTGTAAAAGGAACAAAAAAGAATCAAAAACGAAGTTAAAAGAGTTGAAATTGCGCATTGCAGGAAAATTGCTGAAACATTGTTGTCTCCGCAATGTTTAAGCTGCAAATGATAAGTTGTTCCAACCGTCCGCCGTTCTGTTATGATCTTTCAGCCGCCCAATTTCTCTCCTGCTGCCACGTGGTGAGACGTCGTTTAGAATGGATGGTTCTCCTTGACTGAAGAGTACCTGCAAAGAGCTATAAAAGGAGGTCAAGGGGGAAGGAGAACAACAAGCTTGGAAGCGTAGAACTCTCCATCTCAACGCAGTTTCTCCCCATTTTCTATCCCGTTTGTTGGAGTGATGGAATCAGCTTTTGGCACCGATAATCTGAGAGGAAGAAGAGAAGATCCTTCTTCTCTTCTGATTGGATTCACCCCCAAACAATGCTAACCTTGCTCTTCATCCGAGGCGCTTGCGGCGAAGAGTTCACGCACACATTTACAGCGCCTTCTACTGCTTTCTGTCTTCCATTTTCTCTACTGTTTGTTGCCATTTGCTTCTGCTTGCTACATTATTTCAATTCGCTTTCATTTGCTTAGTCTTTACTGTTTCACAGTCTTTGCACATTACGCTTTGAATCTTACTTAATAGAGGAATCATTCACAACTTTGCAAGCTTTTATCTCCCTTTCTGTCTTTCCTTGCTTCCATTTTAGTACTGTCAATCATGCTTAATCAACCTAATCTTCCCAACTCCACATCATCCATGAGTAACTAATCACCCAAGGGTCTGCTAATGATGAATCTATAGGTAGAAATACGTGAATTCAGCATGTAGGATAGCTTCGAATGCATTGAATGTATGTAAACTTCATCCCACGGGCAATTTCGATTGGCCATCCATTTTGTCTAAAGAACTCCTAACCTCCGGAAGGAGTAAGAGTTCAGAGTAGTCCATTCATGCTAGCCTTTCATGGTAGCCAGAAAACGACCTAGGAATAGGCGTTTTCCTAGCACAATTCATTAACTTGCTTATATAAATAGATGCTTAAGTCTTACTTGGATATGAGTGAACTAAAGGATCTAATGCATGTAATCGAGAGATGCATGAGAATGAGTTAAATTGATGCATGATAAGTTGAGCTACTGCTGAATAATCGTATGAAAAAGCCTATAGAGGAGTCGTTAGTTGACCTTGTTTCCCCATCTCACCCTTAAAACGTTGCTAAATTAATTGCTATACAATTGATGTCTCCGCAATTCTTTAAGTCAGTTTTTTCCTTAGCCATTTTTCCAGTCTTTTACTTTTGCGATTTTATTGCTATACAATTGCTTTCTCCGCAATTCTTTTTCCTCTACATTCAAGTTAATCTCTTCACTTGCTTTTGTTTATGCTTGCATATCTCATATATTCTTCATTAGTTAGACACATTGATCTCCAATTCACCCCATTTAAACCACCCTTTCTAATTTAGCATTTCACTTCGTTAGTAACTAAGAATAAATCTCTGTGGGAAATCGAATGAAAAAATACTTATTACTTGCTACAAGACCATGTATGCTTGCATGTTCTGAGGGCTCTCACATCGCATTTTTATTTATACACTGAGCACGCAACAGACGGCCATGCAGAGCCCTGAATCTCCTCCGCAGGCGCCGGAGCCTGAAATTCCTTCTGAAGAGCAACAAGAATCGGTGCCAATCGATGATCCGACTGAGGAGGAAGAGGTGTTTTCCCCCTTCAGGGATGTCAATCTTGGCAGCCCTGTGGAGAGGGAAAGCATGGACTCAATGGAGGAAACGCTGGGTGAATGCCTCCAGCACATGACCACAAAGGCGCGGCTCAAGAAGAAGGCACCTATGATTGTGAAGGGCAAGCGGACAAAGGCCTCCAAACGGACTAAAAGGAAGAGGGTTGGAGCTGAACCCTCTATGAAGAAAATGAAAACCGAGGCTTTTGAATCGGCCAAAGAAAGGGAAAAGGGGAAGAGAAAGATGTATCAAGAAGATGAGCCTTGAGCTGCGAGGTATGTCTCCAAGGAAGCAGAGGCCAAGGGCCTCGAATTGATGAAGAAAGAACTCCTCCATGAGAGAGGATTTCTTGATGCTCTTGCGGACCTGCCGCAATTCTTGCGCGCAGGGATTATGAATCATGGCTGGGAAGAGTTATGTAGGCCTCCAATTCCAGCCTACTCTGACATGGTGTACGACTTCTACGCCAACCTCACGCACCCTGAATGTTTTTTTTCAATGGTGAGGGGAGTAGAGGTTGATTTCTCAGCCAACGCAATCAACGAAGCGTATGCTCTCAAGGGGCATAAGCACTCTGAATACGCAAGGATAATGGAATCACCCTCAGAAGCAGTCCTGGAGGAAGCTCTGAATACAATAGGGAAACCTGAGGCATCATGGGCAGTCTCAAGGAATGGAAGACACACACTGATGAGTGCGGCTCTCCGGGATAAAGCGGCCATCTGGTTCTCCCTCGTACGAAGACGAATCTCTCCGGTCACACATGAGACAACCATCAACCAGGGGAGATCGCTATTGATCTATGCAATAATGAAGGGACTCACCATTGATGTGGGTGAAGTCATTGCAGCCCCTATCATCGAATGTTCCAAGAAAGATAAGGGCCAACTCTTTTTCTCCAATACCATTACTAACTTGTGTTTGCGTGCAGGAGTACCTGTTACGAAAAAAGATAGGCAATTGGCCTATAGTGGCCATCTGGAGCTGCCCACTATCTTGAGGATGAGAAGAAGGAGCAACATGGAGTTCGAGATGGATGAACTGGCTGCTGCACAGTCATTGTCCATGGCCTGCCTGATGGACTTACAACAAAAGTTAGCCCAATGGGCTGAATATTCGCAGGCAAGGGACCGACAGCTGGCTGAGCACCTGCGGTGCACGTTCCCCACCTTCCCTGCTGAATTGTTGAACCCTTGGGCGCCTCCAAGCGAAAGGAGTGAAGAAGACAAGGATGATTGAATGTCAGACTGTCGGCATTCGAGGGAGTATTTCTGATCCCTCTCAAAAGAAACAAGAAATCTGCTTTTCTGTGACCTGTTACCCCCCCCCCCCCCCCCCCCATAATCAAGTGTTTGATCTGTTTTGAATTGTTAATTTGTTTGTTTAGAGTAGTTTAGTTTGGTTTAATGTCATCTGAGTAGGTAGCTTAGGTAGTTTTGCTGTTTTTTGTAGTTGTTTATGAATGCATATCGCATGCTAGGAGCCTTGTTCACAGTTAAATTTGCTTTGTTGGATTAATTGCGGATGCCGCAATATTTTGTTAGTTTAAGCATGTTGTGGGATGATTTTCTGATGGGCTGTCTGTTTTTAAATCTCAATATTTTGCTGCATTGCTGAAATCCATAAGTAGTCTATCTATTGAGCATGCTGGATGAGTGTCAAGTACACCCTTGTTAGTTTTAGTTAGCTTCATATTTTGTTGGGTATGTACCTCTGTGAGACCTTACCTTGCTGTTTTTTTGAAAAATTCTGCTTATGAGTTATCTGGACTAGGAGGGTCATTCTATCCTTAGGAGTTTTTAGATTCTGTCTGGTTTTTCCTTAGACTATATGCTTCTAGTACAAGTTTGGGGGTGTGCCACCTCAGACTCTCATTGGGGACAATGAGAAGGTAAGTTTGGGGGAGGCAGCCTCTAGGCCTAGGAGCACTCCTCTCTCCCTCTTGAAAAACATAAACATTCTTCTTCTTGGAAAAGAAAAATGAAAATGAAAGAAAAAGAAAAGTAAAGGGTTGTGTCTCTCTAAAGGATGTTGAGTAATCAGGTCCATTTGTGTAACCCACAAGTTGCACTGCATTAAAAGGCAAACCAAAAAGAAGACTCTACCGAAAGAAAAGAAAGAAAAAAGAAAAATAAGACCAAGGAAGAAGAATGTATGCCAACAAGCTATGGCCTAAGTGCTTAGGTGTCCTGTGTAATTGAACTATGATCCTTAGTTTGCTAAGCACAGGGCTGTAGCTTGAAGGTTTGTTAAGGGAGATGAGTGTCAATCCAATACAGTGATGCCAGGGCTTAGGTGTTCTATGGACTGTACTCTGATTCTCGTATGTGTTAAGCCTGGCATGACTCTAAGGATTCCTAGGTAGCTCAATAATAAATACATTAGAAGCATGTACTGAGTCTGAGTTAAAATTAGGGAGAGTTTGAAAACCTAGGGATAGCTGCACAATGAACCCAATGACATAGGCAGATAAACCATATGTTAGGAAGTTTTGTAAAGACAATGTTTTAAAGGCAAGAGAAACCAGAATGAGCAGAGTGTGAAGTTAGTCTGAACCTAGAAGAGTGTCACTGGACAACAGTGCCTTGGATAGTAAGCCGAGGGAAGTCAGCAAGTCAGTTAGATAGAGTTTAAAAGTCAAGAATTAGCAGCCCAAGTGAGCCTTTATATTGCTCGAGGACGAGCAATAACTCAAGTTTGGGGGTGTGTTACCTCTCCAAAAGTACATTATTTAGGGACATATTTACCTTAAAATCATGTAATCTCTTGAGTGTTTTTGTTAGAATTTAGCTTAATACGTGCTTAAATGTGAGAATTCGAGGAAAGAAGCTAAAATAGGACTTATTTGGAAAAGGAACGAAAAAAAATAGAAAATGATGTTAAAAGAGTTAAAATGTTGGTAGAGGTACTTTTGGGGTACTCCAATTTCAAGCTGTCGAGGCTTGCCAAAATAACATTTATAATTCCGCTACAGCTGAGCTTTGCAGCTAGTGGTAGTCGGGTCGATCCACAGGGAACCTAAATTATTTTCTCCTAATTAATTTCTATTTGCTTTTTAATTAACTAAAACAATAAAATAAAACGATAAATAAAAGGGGGATTGCTAACGGAAAATTAAAGTAAGCATGTAAACTAGCTAACGGAAAATTAAACGGAACACGTGCTCCTAATTTTAAGGGTCGGGATTTACTTTGATGCGACTCAATTCATTGGGATTCAAACGTACTTAGCAAGAGCATAATTGAACACGTAATTTACTTGCACGAAACTACTAATACAAGTAACCCAAATAATTAATTAGAAACGTGGAGTGCAAAGCGGACTGTTCTTTTATTAATCTAAGGGGATCAATCCTAAATTAAATAAAGAACAGAGACGAATGTTCGATTCTAATTAAACGTGGCAATGAATTAATAGGGGGCAAACGCCACCCATATTGACTAATTGACAGTAACGGGAGCATTAGGACGGATGTTTAACTAGGACGCCTGAGCTAATATTCCGATTTGCCTATTTCATCAAGACAAATTGCAACCAAGATCAACTGGAAACCTATGTTATCTATGGCTCAATTTATCGTGTTACTTGGCGATTAAGAGAGGCACGACATCATAATCTTTAACAATCAAACATGCTTAAAATCAAGGGTGTCTAGGCCTAAATCATTCAAACACATTCATGTGATATGCTTAGAAGAAATAAATTCGCCCAATCAGTCATGCTAAGTCACGGAATTAAGAACGAACCCTCATAAATCGCATCAAAATTCACCCCTAACCTCAAATTAGAGCACTTACCTTAGCTCCCCGTTGTGCAAATCAAGCAAAAACGCTAATGTTGAAGCTTTATTGAAGGTGTAATGAAAGATATACAAGTTTTGAGCTCCCACCCGAGCCTAACAATGGTGGAAAAACCAAAATCCAAGAAGAAGTCCGGCAAAAAACGGAGAAGAAGGCTTTTAAAGCCGTCGGAGCGTCGAGACGCTAGGGCAGCGTCTCGACGCTGTGCCCTAAGTTGGCAGCGCGCGCGCGCACGGGGTAGCGTCGAGACGCTAGGACAGCGTCTCGACGCCGTCGGCGTTGAGCGAGCGTTGAGACGCGCGCGCTCGACGCTGGGGCGCGTCAAAATCCAGATATCCTCGGGGCGGCGTCGAGACGCTAGGGCAGCGTCTCGACGCTGAGCAGCGTTGAGTCAGCGTCTCGACGCTGCCGCTCAACGCTTGCTCTCGGGTTTGTTGGCCAAATTTTGCCTTTCAATGGCAAATTTTGCCATTTCTTCAATTCTTCAAGCCCCTTCACTTCCGATGCGTCCATGAAGCTCTAAAACGACTCTTTTAGCCCCAAAACACGTCATCGGACTCTCGAGCTCTCTACCATGAGTTTACCTACAAAAAGGCATTTTAATCAATATCGAGCATGGTTTTAGCTAATATTAGGGAGTAAATAATAGCTCTATTTTGGAGCTATCAAATGTACATTGCAGGAGAATTGCGGAAACATTGCTAGGAGCGCAATGGACATTGCGGCCATCGCAAGGAAACCGCAATGCCAAGCTGCTGCTGCTGAACTTTTCCCAGCCGTCAGTCGTCATTGTTGCGATCTTTCAGCCGCCTAAGCCTTCCCCTACTGCCACGTGGAGGATTGTTGTTCAGAATGGATGGTTCTCCGTGGCTGAAGGTACCTGCAAAAGCTATAAAAAGAGACTAAGGGTGAAGGAGAAACACAGCTCAGAAGCGTGGAGTTCTCCGTCACAACGCGATCTACATACACATTTTCCTTACCCCGTTTGTTGGAGCGAAGAAATCAGCCCTTGGCGTCGATAATTCGAGAGGAAGAAGAGAAGATCCTTCTTCTCTTCTGATTGAATTCATCCCCAAGAACAGTTAATCTTCCCCTTCATCCGAGGCGATTGCGACGAGGAGATCCGTGCACCTTTTTACAAAGCTTTCTCTACTGCTTCCTGTCTTTCATTTCAATTTGCTACACTGATTCGATTCGTCTCCAATTTACTCAGTTCTTTACTGTTTTTCATACCTTCGCACATTGTGTTCTGAACCTTAATTTAGAAAGTAATCATTTAAGTCTTTTCGAGTTCTTCATCTTGTTATCTTTTATTCTATCGCTTTTCTTAAGTTCTCTAAATCATGCTTAATCAATTCATCTTTTCTAACTCTCCACCAACCATGAGTAACTAATCACACAAAGGTGTGCTAAAGATGAATCTATAGGTTAGAAATACGAGAGTTCATCATGTAGGATAACTTTGAATGCATTGAATGTATGTGTACTTCATCCCATGGGCAATTTCGATCGGCCATCCATTTTGTCTAAAGAATTCCTAACCTCCGGAAGGAGTAAGAGTTCAGAGTCATCGATTCATGCTAGCCTTTTATGGTAACCAGAAAATGACCTAGGAATAGTGGTATTGCGGATTTTTGAATATCCACTTAATCTCAAGCTGTCGAGGCTTGCCAAAATACGATTTATAAGCCTATAACCAAGGCTTTGCAGCCAGTGGTAACAGGGTCGATCCAAGGAGAAGGTATGATCAAAATCACTATTAAAATTGGGAATTAATTAATTGATTGGTTTTGTAACGGGGGGATTTTTAGCATGCAAGGAAAGATAATAAAAGGCTAACGGAAGAATAACAAGTAGAAAAATGCGTGCACGGTTTGGGGGTTTCGGGATTAATTGCTAGACAATTTCAATTCATCATTTAATGCTAAATTCATGGTATGCAGTTTATTATACACACGGACGACTACCCGAGAAGCCCCAAGGTAGCCGACTCCATAGATTTTAATCAGACCACACAGTTCCAATTACACGTTATCCAAAATTGCATTAAGGTGATCAGCCTTAAATTTATCTTAGACAGTCACTAGCTAACCGCGACGAACATTCAAGTGTGAATTCTAATTGCTAGTAGATTGCCCACAAACGCTGTATGCAATCAACAACTATCCTACACGACTCGATACTCCGATTTAGTTTTATCTACCTGGGTTGCCTCCCATGAAGCGCAAATTTAAAATACTCATGGGTTGCCTCCCACGAAGCGCAAATTTTTAACGTCGTTATGCTCGACGTGTCCTCCTCTCTGTCAGGGTACGTAAAAATTTTCGTATTTTTTCGGCCCCTTCTTCCTTGAATCAACGAAACCTGCTAAGAGAAGCAAGCTCTTCGACTTTTCGAGGCAGCCGGACAGAGTTGTTATTTTTTTGGTGTTTTTGATATATGGGAAAAATAAAGACTCAACAGAATGAAATAAAACAAAACAAGACTCAACTGAAAATAAAGACTCGACCAAAGGAGGGATCGCATCAAAATTCCCGAGGCAACCAACATTAACAGAGGTACAGATGGAGGGGGGCACGCAAGATAAATCTCCTAGATTACATGAATTATCACGAGGCATAGCACAAGGAGATAAATAATCTAAAGGCACAATTGCCACTTCCTCATCCATCACATCAACATTTTCATAGCATGTTGGTTCTACATCCTCAAAGAAAAGATTTCCTAAAATACTCCCAGTATCAGACAGATGCTCGAGCTCATCAGCGCATGAATTTTCAAATAAATTTTCAATGCAAAAATCATGCTCCAAGTCAAAATCAATCGGTGGAGACATACTTACCTTATAAAACTCTCCGGGTTCCTCTTCATCTGAGAGATATTCTGCTAGAAATTCTTCTAGAGTAACCAACTTTGGAGAAGTCTTAGCTTCACTCCTTAGCTCGTTCGCATCACTAATCTCTTCGGGATGCTCCTCGAGGTCAAGCTCACCCTCCTCGGTCTCACTGTTCTTGTCTCCGCATGTCAGAAATTTCTCAATTCCTTCATCAAAATCGGGGTACATCTTGATAATGACCTCCTCCCCAGAAATTCGGAGAAGGTCTTCGGCGCTCATCTTCGTAGCTCGCCCCCAAAATTGCTGTAGAAGATCTGCCATGCTAAAACAAGAAGACACAAGAAGAGGAAAATATTTTTGTGGTTTTTGAGCAAATAAAATTTAACTAAGAGAAATTAAATGGTTCCCCGGCAACGGCGCCAATTTTGGTAGAGGTACTTTTGGGGTACTCCAATTTCAAGCTGTCGAGGCTTGCCAAAATACATTTATAACTCCGCTACAACAGAGCTTTGCAGCTAGTGGTAGTCGGGTGTCGAACCACAGGGAACCAAAATTACTTCCTCTTAATTAATTTCTATTTGTTTTTAAAACTAAGACTCGAAAGCAATTAAAATGGGGGTTTTGATTAAATCTAAACTAACGGGAAAATAAATGCGAAAAGTAAAGCGCGGAAAATTAAACGGACCACGTGCTCCTAATTTTAAGGGTCGGGGTTTACTTTGATGCGACTCAATTCATTGGGATTCAAACGTACTTAGCAAGAGCATAATTGAACACGTAATTTACTTGCACGAAACTACTAATACAAGTAACCCAAATAATTAATTAGAAACGTGGAGTGCAAAGCGGACTGTTCTTTTATTAATCTAAGGGGATCAATCCTAAATTAAATAAAGAACAGAGACGAATGTTCGATTCTAATTAAACGTGGCAATGAATTAATAGGGGGCAAACACCACCCATATTGACTAATTGACAGTAACGGGAGCATTACGACGGATGTTTAACTAGGACGCCTGAGCTAATATTCCGATTTGCCTATTTCATCAAGACAAATTGCAACCAAGATCAACTGGAAACCTATGTTATCTATGGCTCAATTTATCGTGTTACTTAGCGATTAAGAGAGGCACGGCATCATAATCTTTAACAATCAAACATGCTTAAAATCAAGGGTGTCTAGGCCTAAATCATTCAAACACATTCATGTGATATGCTTAGAAGAAATAAATTCGCCCAATCAGTCATGCTAAGTCACAGAATTAAGAACGAACCCTCATAAATCGCATCAAAATTCACCCCTAACCTCAAATTAGAGCACTTACCTTAGCTCCCCGTTGTGCAAATCAAGCAAAAACGCTAATGTTGAAGCTTTATTGAAGGTATAATGAAAGATATACAAGTTTTGAGCTCCCACCCGAGCCTAACAATGGTGGAAAAACCAAAATCCAAGAAGAAGTGCGGCAAAAAACGGAGAAGAAAGCTTTTAAAGCCATCGGAGCGTCGAGACGCTAGGGCAGCGTCTCGACGCTGTGCCCTAAGTTGGCAGCGCGCGCGCGCACGGGGTAGCGTCGAGACGCTAGGACAGCGTCTCGACGCCGTCGGCGTTGAGCGAGCGTTGAGACGCGCGCGCTCGACGCTGGGGCGCGTCAAAATCCGGAAATCCTCGGGGCGGCGTCGAGACGCTAGGGCAGCGTCTCGACGCTGAGCAGCGTTGAGCTAGCGTCTCGACGCTGCCGCTCAACGCTTGCTCTCGGGTTTGTTGGCCAAATTTTGCCTTTCAATGGCAAATTTTGCCATTTCTTCAATTCTTCAAGCCCCTTCACTTCCGATGCGTCCATGAAGCTCTAAAACGACTCTTTTAGCCCCAAAACACGTCATCGGACTCTCGAGCTCTCAACCATGAGTTTACCTACAAAAAGGCATTTTAATCAATATCGAGCATGGTTTTAGCTAATATTAGGGAGTAAATAATAGCTCTATTTTGGAGCTATCAAGTATCGAGTCGTGTATGATGGTTGTTGATTGCATACATCGTTTGCGGGCAATCAGTTAGCAATTAGATTACGTGCTTGAATGTTCGTCGCGGTTAGCTAGTGACTATCTAGAATAAACTTGGGGCTGATCACCTTAATGCAATTTTAGATAATGTTTAATTGGAACTGTGTGGTCTGATTAATTTCTATGGAGCCGGCTACCTTGGGGCTTCTCGGGTAGTCGTCCGTGTGTACTACAAACTATTTGCCTTGACTTTTGTATTAAATGATAAGCTGAAGATGTCTAACAATTAATCCCGAAAATCCCCAAACCGTGCACGCGTCTCTCCCTCTTTTTATTCTTCCGTTAGCGTTTACTTGCTTTCTTTGCATGCTGAAAAATCCCCCCGTTACAGAAACTCAATCAATTAATTAATTTCAATTTTAATATTAATTTCGGTCATAACTTCTCCTTGGATCGACCCTGTTACCACTGGCTGCAAAGTCATTGAGAATAGGCTTATAAATTGTATTTTGGCGAGTCTCGACAACTCGGAATTTCTAGGATATTCAAAATTCTTAGTACCAAGAGGGCGAAAATCTATATGAATATTGGGAGAAGTTTATTAGATTGTGCGAAGAATGCCCGAATCACAAGATCTCCGAACAATCTCTCATTGGGCATGTGTATGAAGGTTTGCTCCCATATGATCAGAGGATGATTGATGCAGCTAGCGGTGGAGCTCTAATGGACAAAACCCCAAATGAAGCTAGACTCTTAATCTCAAGTATGGCTGGAAATCTTCAGCAATATGGAGGTGGAAGAAGTGACCAAATGCGCCTCAAAAGCGAAGTGAACGAGCTGAAGGACCGCATGGCTGAGGTAAGTAGCGTTGTACATGAGCTGAAAGAAAGCTTACCACAAATGTGTTCTTCTGTTCTTTCTGTTTCAGGCAAATCACTTGGGGAAATAATGAAATCTCTGGTGGAGTCAAATAAAGTTCAATTCCAAAACCTTAGCACTGCGATAACCCAAGTAGCTGAGAGGATAGTCAAGTTGGAAACTCGTAAAGCCGAGAGTGCTAATGCTATCACTTTCAGGAATGGGGAGGAAATTTCACCACGCTCTGTTTCCATTGAGTGCGAGAAAAAGGTAGAAAAGCCCATGGTAAGAAAGGAGGCAACATCTTCAAGAAGTCCGGTATGTTCCAATCCTCCTTCATATATGAAATGTTATGTTCCTAAGGCTCCCTTCCCTAGTAGGTTGATGAGACCCCCTGAGGAGATTAAATACGAGGAGATTTTGGATGCGATCAAGAAGGTTCGACACAGTCTTTCACGTTCTGCACCTGTAGAGCTCAGCAGAAACCCTTGGATGATACCTCCACACTTGACAGTGAATCCCTGTGAGCAGGTATGTGCAATAAATTTATGTGATGGTAATGAAGTTGTCCCAAGTCGTTTGTTGAGTCCTGATCCAGAGAAGAAGAGCGAACCGAATGCACCGTCCACGGGCCATCTTTTGAATGAAGAGTTTGAAGAAAAGAAAGAATTGCATGAAATTGTTCCAGCAAGTATCCCCATAGCACCCCTCCTCAGTAGGCTTGCAAAGCCCAAGGATGTGAACGAAGACGTGGTGATTTTGAAGACCTTCCAAAAGGAAATGGTAAACTTTCCACTCTTGGAGACCGTGAGGAAAATCCCAAAATATGCTAAATTGTTGAAGGATTGGGTTACTTGCAAGATGAAGGCAAGAATGAATAATGAGAAGATGAAAGAAAATGTCTTAGCGATCCTTCCAAGTACTCTACCTACTAAATGCGGAGATCCAGGTATGTTCACACTTCCTTGCATGATAGGTAGTAAAGTCATTAAAAATGCTATGATAGATCTCGGAGCCTCTATTAATGTTATGTCCCATTGTTGCGTGCTCAATGTTAAAATAAATATGCAATGAGAGAGCACTTAGAACATGCAAGCATACATGATCTTGTAGCAAGTAGTAAATATTTTTTCATTCGTTTTCCCACAGAGACTTATTATTAGTTACTCGCGAAGTGTGTTGTTAAGCAAGAATGGGTGGATTTGATGGGGTAAATTTGGTTTTTAATTGCCTAATTACTAATGAATATATAAAGGATAGCAACATGAACAAGTGCAAGTCAATGATAAACTTAAATGTAAAGAGAAGAGAATAATAAACGAAGAGGAAAATGGCTAAGCAGAATTTTTGAATTTAATAGAATTGCGAGAACAGCAATTCTACCGCAATGTTACTAACAGCGAGAGTGTGTAAAATGGAGAAACAAGGGCTACTAACGACTCCTCTATAGGCATTTTCACACGATTCTAAAGCATTGGATCAACTCACTATGCATCAAACTAACTCATTCTCATGTATCTTCCGATTTCATGCAATAGATTCTTTAGTTTACTCATGTCCAAGTAAGGTCTTAAGCATCTTGTTAAAGCAGTAAGTTATGATTTGTACTAGGAAAACGCCTATTCCTAGGTCGTTTTCTGGCTACCTTGAGAGGCTAGCATGAGTGTATGACTCTGAACTCTTACTCCTTCCAGAGGTTAGGAGTTCTTTGGACAAAATGGATGGCCAATCGAAATTGCCCGTGGGATGAAGCTTACATACAATCAATGCATTCGAGAGCTATCCTACATGCTTGGTTCATGTGTTTTAGCCTATAGAATTGTCATTAGCATGCCCCTATGTGACTTAGCTACTCATGGATGTAGAGAGAACAGAATTAATAGATGAAGTAGACATGCTTAGCAGGAAATGAAGACAAAACAGCAAGGAAAAACAGTAGACAGCAAAGACAAAGACCATGAAATAACGAAGTGTGCTTTTGATTTATCAAGTGCTTGAACGAAACAAATGGAAACTCAGAGTTCTAAAGTAAGGACAGAAAGCTACGAAAAGGAATGGATTAACTACTGGAAAAGAAATAACAACAAATACTGCTGGAAAATAAGAAGCTAAAGACAGAAAGCAATAAAATGAGCTTGATCGCCTTGTCGCAAACGTCTCGGCTGAAGGGAGAGAAAGGTGAGCCTTGCTTAGATGAATCCAATCAGGAGAGAAGATGTCAGATTGTCGACTCCAACATCTGAACCTCTCAAACCAACAGACGAAGAAGAGAATGAATGGGAAAGACTGCGCTGCAAAGAGACTTCTACGCTTTTCGGATGATGATCAAACCTTCCTCTTTGACCTCCTTTTATAGTGTTCTGCAGGTGCGATTGGGCCAAGGAGAACCATCCATCCTCAACGTCGTACTTCAAAATGGATGGAGGAGAAAGAACGAATCCCTGAAATATCGGATTACAACAGAAAAAGGTTAGCCAACTTACGGATTTCACTTAAAACATTGCGGTTTTAGCAATGTTTCCGCAATGCACAATTTTCATTCTTCTAACTTCGTTTTTCATTCTTTTTCTCTCCTTTTGCACACAAGTCCTAATTTAGCTTCCTTCTTATAATTCTCATATATAAGCATAGGTTTAAGCTAAATCCTATCAAAAACACCTAAGAGTGTACATCTTTCTAAGATAAATAAGTCCTAAAAAGGTCACTTTTGGAGACGTAACACACCCCCAAACTTAAGGTTTTGCTCGTCCTCGAGCAATCTAAGGACTTGTTTAGGCTGCTGTTTCATCCCTTTTAACCACTTGCTGACTCCCCTACATTCCTATCTATAGCAGTGCTGTCCTGTGACACCCTTCTAAATTTACAACTACCCTCTTACTTTGCTTCTTCTGACTTCGCATGCCTAAAACTCCTACTGTTTCATTAACCCCTTATAGCTGATCTACTTGCTTCTGTCATATCGTGCCACTATCCCTAAGGTTTCAAATTCTACCTAGCTTTACCCCAGACTCAGTACATGCTTCTAGTTTTTACTTTTGAGCTACCTAGGATTCCTTAGAGTCATGCCAGTCTTAGTATTAACAGTGACAGTAGTACTTTTAGAGAACAACCTAAACCCTGACATCACTACATTGGACATACATTCATCTCCCTAAACAACCCTACAAGCTACAACTTTGTGCTCAACTAATTGAGGATCAGAGTTCTTTTTATTCAGGACATCTAAGCCACAAAGTTGCAACTCCTAGGTATACATTCTTCTTCCCTATTTCTTCCTTTTTTCTTTCTTACTTTGGTGGAGCCTCTCCTTTGGTTGCCTTTTGATGCAATGCCACTTGTGGGTTACACACTTGGCACTGATTACTCAGCAACTTTAAGAGAGAAACCCCTCTTTATTCTATTTTTCATTTTTTTTTTCAGCTCATCATTTTTTTTTTCAGCTCATCATTTTTTTTTTTGTAAAGGAGAAGAAGAATGCTTATGCTTTAAGGGAGAGAGGAATGTTCCTAGGCCTAGGGTGGCCTCCCCCAAACTTAAACTACTCATTGTCCCCAATGAGTGTCTGAGGTGGCACACCCCCAAACTTGTCCTAGAAGCATCTAGTCTAAAGTAAAACAAAGAGAATCTAAAAGCCCTAGGCATAGACAGAACATTCTAAAAGCAAACATCACAGCAGCAGAAATTTATAAAAACAGTCAGGGAAGGACTTAAAGCTATGCATGCTGAGCACTTTTAAGAGGTTAATTTAAACTATCAAAGGTGTCTTATGACACTCATCCAGCATGCATTTAGATAAGCTATATAAGGTAGTCAAGATAGCAGCAAAAGACAAAATTTAAACAGAACCAGCCTAGCTAAACAGTCAGTCAAAAACATGCATTTACTAATACAAATTGCGGATTCCGCAATTATTTCGCAATGGATACAGGGCAGATATATCAGTGATCAAGGGCCCTATGCATGCTCTTTCCAGTCATTTAAGCTATACAAAAAGGAAAGTAAACTAATCTACCTATTCAGATACCATCTAACTACACTAAACAAATTTAAACAACAAAAATAAAGAACTAAAAACAGATCAAAATTTAACTCAAAACAGCCAAATTCACATGGTTCAACGAAAAGCAGTTTGATTTTTTTTTTTTAAGGGAACAGCAATACTCCCTGGAGTGCTAATCAGCCTAGCACTCAGATGTCTTCCTCATCATCATCCTTCCTTGGTCTTGAAGGCGCCCATGGTGTCAGTAGGTCCGTGGGGAACTCAGGAAAGATGCAGCCCAATTGGTCTGCCACATCTTTATCCCTTGCCTGCGCATATGTGGCCCACTGAGCCATCTTCTTCTGCAGGTCCATCAGACAGGCCATTGACAGAGACTGAGCAGCAGCCAGGCCATCCAGCTCGAACTCCATGTTCCCCTTCCTTCGCATCCTCAAGGCAGTAGGCAACCCCAGGTGCCCCGTGTAGGCCAGCTGCCTTTCCATCCGTTCGATTCGTACCCCTGCACGTAAGCAAAGTGTTACGTCTCCAAAAGTGGCCTTTTTAGGACTAATTTATCTTAGAAAGATGTACACTCTTAGGTGTTTTTGATAGGATTTAGCTTAAACCTATGCTTATATATGATAATTAGAAGAAGGTAGCTAAATTAGGACTTATGTACAAAGGGAAAGAAAAGGATTGAAAACCGAAGTAAAAGAATGAAAAGTAAGCATTGCGGAAACATTGCTGAAACCGCAATGTTTCAAGTGAAAACCGTAAGTTGACTGATCTTTTTCTGTTAATTTCCGTTATTTCAGGGATTCGTTCTTTCTCCTCCATCCATTTTGAAGTACGACGTTGAAGATTGATGGTTCTCCTTGGCCCAAACGCACCTGCAGATTACTATAAAAGGGGGTCAAAGTCGAGGGTTCAAACATCATCCGAAAGCGTAGAAGTCTTCTCGCAGCTCCATCTTTTCTCCTGTTTTTCTTTGTCGTCTGTTGGTTTGCGAAGTTTAGCTGCTTGGAGTCGATAATCTGATAGGAAGGAGAGAAGATTCGTCTTCTCTCTCGATTGGATTCATCCAAACAAGGCTGATCTTTCTCATCCTTCAGCCGAGGCGGTTGCGACGAGGCGTTCGAGCTTGTTTTACTGCTTTCTGCTCTTTATTTCCATTTTCCAGCTTTGTATTGTTGTTGTTTCGTTTCTAGTAGCTAGATCAGTCCATTTCGTTGTGTTCTGTCTTTCTGTTATTCACTTTAAGTCTCTCTTTTGTTCATTCAAACAATCAAGTAATTAACGCACAATTCTTCATTTCTTAATTTCCTATCTTTGCAACTCACTGTCTTACCTTGCTGCTTTCAGTTTATTTCTCTTCTAAGCATGTCTGTTTTATCTCTTCTTTCTGTTCTCTCCACATCCATGAGTAACTAAGTCACATAGGGGCATGCTAATGACAATACTATAGGCTAAAAAAACGTGAACCAAGCATGTAGGATAGCTCTCGAAGCATTGATTGTATGTAAGCTTCATCCCACGGGCAATTTCGATTGGCCATCCATTTTGTCCAAAGAACTCCTAACCTCTGGAAGGAGTAAGAGTTCAGAGTCATACACTCATGCTAGCCTTTAAAGGTAGCCAGAAAACGACCTAGGAATAGGCGTTTTCCTAGTACAAACCATAACTTTCTGCTTTAACAAGATGCTTAAGACCTTACTTGGACATGAGTAAACTAAAGAATCTAATGCATGGAATCGGACGATACATGAGATTGAGTGAGTTTGATGCATAGAGAGTTGATCCAATGCTTGAGAACCGTGAGAAAATGCCTATAGAGGAGTCGTTAGTAGCCCTTGTTTTTCCATTTTACACACTTTTGCTGTTAGGAAAATTGCGGTAGAATTGCTGTTTCCGCAATTCTGCTAAGTTTACAATTCTGTTTAGCTGTTTTCTTCTTCGTTTATTAATCTCGTCTCTTTTCCCTTGAGTTTAACTTTGACTTGCTCTTGTTTATGTTGCTATCCTTTACATATTCCGTAGGATTTAGACAATTTAAAACCAATTCTCCCCCGTCAAATCCACCCATTCTTTCTTAACTTTACACTTCATGAATAGCTTATAATAAATCTCTGTGGGAAAACGAATGAAAAAATACTTACTACTTGCTATAAGATCATGTATGCTTGCATGTTCTGAGTGCTCTCTCTATCTTATTGCTTATTTATTTTAACACATTGAGCACGCAACACAAAGCTTAGTGATTGTATTGGGAAAAAAAAGTGGACCCTTACCCTTTTTGGCGCAGTCAGCGATTGAGGCTGCAATGACCTCGCCAACGTTGATTGTGAGGCCTCTCATGATCGCATAGACCAGCAGCGATCTGCCTTGGTTGATGGTGGTCTCGTGGGTCACTGGGGACAGCTTCCTCCGCACGAAGGAAAACCAGACAGTTACCTTGGGTATGAGGGTAGCACTCATCAGGGTGTGCTTCCCATTGCGTAAAACTGCCCACGCTGCCTCAGGTTGGCCGATGATCCGAATTGCTTCCTCCAGGACAGCTTCTGTTGGCTCATCAACGATCCTGGCATAGTCAGTGTGCTTTTGACCCTTGAGGCCATAGGCTTCATTGATTGCCTTCGCTGAGAAGTCCACCTCGACTCCTCTGACCACAGATAGGCCATCCTCAGGGTTCATCAAATTGGCGTAAAAATCATACACCATGCTGGAGTAGGCGGGGATGGGCGGTCTGCACAGCTCTTCCCAGCCATGATTGGTGATCCCTGCGCGCAAGAATTGCGGCAGGTCTGCTAGCGCGTCGAGGAACCCTTTCTCGTGCAGCAGGTCCCTCTTCCTCAGCTCAGTGCCCCTTGATTCTACATTAGAGGACACATACCTCACAGATTGAGGCTCATCTTCGGGGTACAGCTTGGCTTTCCCCTTGTCTTTTGGTTTGGCTGATTCAGCAGCCTCGATCTTGAGGTTCTTTGGGGAAGGCTCACTACCAACCTTCTTTGATGAAGGCTCACCCCTGGCTTTCTTTTTCTTGGACTTCTGCGCTGGTTTTGGCCGTTTGGCCTTGACAACCTTGGTGACCTTCTTTCTCAATCTGGCCTTGGTTGTGATCTGTTGGAGGCAATCCCCCAACGTCTCATTCATCGAATCATCTCCTTCCACAGAGCTGTCGGGGCTAACCTCCCTCAAGGGAGAGAATACCTCGTCTTCCTCAGCTGCGTCATCCCCCTGCGCCGATTCTTGATGGTCTGCCTCTGGAATTTCAGGTTCAGGCGTCTGGGAGATGGGTGAAGCTTCAGGGCTCTGCGGCGGTGGAGAGTTTTCAGAGCTCTGTGGCGACGGTGATGGTTCAGGGCTTCGCGCCGGTGGAGATGGTGAATGGCTTTGTCTGGTCGTCTCGTAGGATGGACGGCCACTCTCTCGACTCTCCACAGAAGGAGTCTTCTTCTTGATTGCTGCATCAGCCACAACCATACTCCACTTTCTCTTCTTGGGCGTTCCTGCAGGTTCAGATGGTCCAGCAGGAATATCTGTCACTACCTTCCACTTCTTCTTGCGAACAGGAAGCTTGGGAAGGCGTTCAGTTCGCGCGGCCTCAGCGTCGGCCAAGGCTAGAAGTGCTTCTCTCGCAGCGATCTCAGCGTCGTCAGCCTTCTTCTTGGACGCAGATCTCTCAGCTCTTGTTAGCACCATGGTGGAGTCGTAAGAATCTGGAAAGAGGGATTGCAGAGGAAGAAGGAGAGAGCTTTCTTGGAGATCAAAGAATGAAGGAGACGTACGGATCAGAGCGCTTCTAACGGCTATAAGTAATGATGGAAATCCCAACGGCTATTTCTGTTGCGGATTTCGCAAATCTACCGCAATTAAATGGCCGTTTGGAGATTTTCCTGAATTTAAATGCCAATCTTCTCTCAACTGAATCTTTGATTTGGCCCAATATCTCCCTCGATTTTTTTATCTTGATTTCATCTCCTTGATTCCCTCTATCGATTCCCTATTAAAAGAAATAAAATCAACATCAAATTCGTAATTAAAATCACACAAAAATATACACAAATCGTAACCGAAAGAATAGCAAAAAATAAACTAAGGCATAGCCTCGCGTGGACGAGCACAGTGATCACTCGTCCTCTCTCGTTCTTATTTTCACGTTTCAGGCAAGAGGAAGGCCGAGAGAGTCTTCACATCTCCTTCCTCATAATAATGCTTCAATCTTGCACCATTAAGCATGAACGGTTGCCCCTGCTGCAGGTTCCTAATCTTGATTGCACCATGAACAAACACGTTAGTTATCACAAAAGGACCTGACCATCTGGACTTAAGTTTGCCTGGAAATAATCTCAACCGTGAGTTAAATAATAAGACAAGCTGGCCTTTCTTAAAGTCCTTAATCCTAAGTCTCCTATCATGCCAAATCTTAGTCTTTTCCTTATACATTTTAGCATTTTCATAGGACATATGTCTAAGCTCATCAAGCTCATGTAATTGCAGAGACCGCAATGTTACCGCATCGGTCACGCAATAATTCAGTTCTTTCAAGGCCCAAAATGCTTTAATTTCCAATTCGAATGGTAAGTGACATGCTTTGCCATACACAAGTCTATAAGGAGACATACCTAGGGGTGTCTTATATGTAGTCCTATATGCCCAAAGTGCATCCTCGAGTTTAAACGACCAATCTTTTCTATTGGGTTTGACCACCTTTTCGAGTATGTTTTTAATCTCCCTATTGGATATTTCAGCTTGGCCATTCGAATGTGGGTTATAAGGGGTGGCTACTCTATGTCTAACATTATATTTAGCCAACACTCTCTCCATAGCTTTATTAATGAAATGTGTCCCTTCATCACTAATTATAGCACGAGGTGTTCCAAACCTAGTAAAGATATGTCTATGAAGGAACTTAATGACTGTTTTGGCATCATTATTTGGACATGCTATGGCTTCTACCCATTTAGACACATAGTCTACAGCTACAAGTATGTAAAGGTTACCTGATGACGGGGGAAATGGCCTCATGAAGTCAATGCCCCACACATCAAAGAGCTCCAACTCTAAGATGTAAGTGAGAGGCATCTCATCCTTTCGACTAAGGTTACCTGTTCTCTGGCATTCATCACAGCTGTGTGCGTATTCGTGGGCATCCTTGAAGATAGTGGGCCAATAGTAGCCACTCTGGAACACCTTTGCAGCTGTCCTTTGGCCACCAAAATGTCCACCATAGGGGGCTGTATGGCAGTGCAGCAGCACAGACTTCGCCTCAGCAGCTGACACACATTTCCTCAGCAAACCATCTGCACACGTCTTGTAAAGTGTAGGATCATCCCATATGAACTTCCTAGCTTCATGGAGGAACCTCTTCTTCTCTTGGCCTCCCTTGAAAGTTGGTAGTACCTGCGATGCAAGGAAGTTAGCAATGTCAGCAAACCAAGGTTCCTCATCGTTATCACGATGTGCTAATACAAAGACATGCTCATCGATAAAAGCATCAGAAATTGCGGTTTCCGCAATGTTATCGCAATTATGTTGCAATCTGGAAAGATGATCCGCAACCACATTTTCACATCCTTTCTTATCTCTAATGTCCAGATCAAACTCTTGCAGTAACAATACCCACCTAATCAACCTAGGCTTAGCATCAGCCTTCCTCATAAGGTACTTTAGTGCAGAGTGATCTGTATACACGATTGTTCTAGTGCCAACAATGTAATTCCTAAACTTCTCACAGGCAAACACTACAGCTAGCATTTCCTTCTCAGTGGTTGTATAATTACATTGTGCCTCATTAAGTGTCTTACTAGCATAGTATACAGGGTGTGTTAGCTTGTCAATCTTTTGTCCTAGCATAACCCCTACAGCATAGTCACTTGCATCACATAACATCTCAAATGGAAGGTCCCAATTTGGCCCCACTATAATAGGTGCTTTGACTAATGCCTCCTTAAGGGTTTTCTAGGCTAAGAAACATTCTTTAGAGAAGATAAATGGTCTGTTCAGCTCTAGAAGCTCACACAAAGGTTTGGAGATCTAAGAAAAGTCTTTAATGAACCTTCTATAGAAACCTGCGTGTCCTAAGAAGCTTCTAATGGGTTTCACATTCTGAGGTTCCACCAACTTCTCTATTATTTCAATTTTGGCCCTATCAACCTCCACTCCTACTCTATACACTCTATGACCTAGGACTATCCCTTCTTCCACCATGAAGTGGCATTTTTCCCAATTAAGGACTAGGTTGGTCTCCTCACACCTAGCCAGGACTTGTCCTAAGTTCTCTAAACAGTTTGTGAATGAATCACCAAAGACTGAGAAGTCATCCATAAATATCTCTATCATGGATTCATCTAAGTCAGAGAAGATTGCCAACATACACCTTTGGAACGTTGCTGGTGCATTGCATAAGCCAAAAGGCATTCTGCGAAAGGCAAATGTTCCAAAAGGGCAAGTGAAGGTAGTCTTCTCTTGGTCCTTGGGGTCTATAGTGATTTGGTTATATCCTGAATAACCGTCTAGAAAGCAGTAGTAGGCTCTACCAGCTATCCTATCTAACATCTGGTCAATAAATGGTAGAGGGAAGTGGTCTTTTTTTGTTTCCTTATTCAACTTCCTATAATCCATACAAACTCTCCATCTTGTAATAGTTCTAGTTGGAATCAGTTCATTGCTCTCATTCACTATTACAGCCATCCCCCCCTTCTTAGGTACACATTGTATAGGACTCACCCACTGACTACTAGCTATAGGGAAGATTACACCTGCATCTAACCATTTTATGATTTCTTTTTTAACTACCTCTTTCATAGAGGGGTTCAGCCTACGTTGGTGATCTACTCGGGGTGTATGTTCTTCCTCTAAGATTATCTTATGCATGTAGTAAGAAGGGCTAATGCCTCTAATGTCAGCAATAGTCCATGCAATAGCCTTTTTATGCTGCTTAAGTAATAATATCAGTTCAACCTCATGCTTTTCACTCAATTTAGAAGAAATAATCACAGGCAGAGTATCATTACTTCCTAGATATGCATACTTTAGATGAGTAGATAAGGGTTTCAATTCTAAGACAGGTGGATGCTCAATGGATGGCTTTAATGGATTCAGGGATCTGTCAGTCAAGTCTTTATTTATACAAACATGCTGTGTTTTATCTACACGTATATCCATTATCTCAGAAACATTTAAATCAGTTAAATCTAATTATACATATTCATTAGCATGCTTAGTTAATAATTCATGCTCCAGCTGTTCTTCCATCAGTGAATCTACAATGTCCATGCTAGCACAAGATTCAGAGTCAGAGGGGTACCTTAAGGCTTTAAAAACACTAAATTTGACCTCCTCATCATGAACCCTCATAGTGAGCTCACCTTTCTGGACATCTATCAGGGCCCTACCTGTGGCTAGAAATGGTCTGCCTAATAGGATGGGGACCTCCTTGTCTGCTTCATAATCCAGGATGATGAAGTCTGCAAGAAAAATAAACTTGTCAACCTTTACAAGAATATCCTCAATCTTACCCTCAGGGTATGCTATGGATCTGTCTGCAAGTTGTAAAGTGACAGTGGTTGGACGTGCTTCTCCTATTCCAAGCTGGCGGAATAGTGATAGGGGCATGAGGTTTATGCTGGCTCCCAGGTCACAAAGAGCTCTGCCCACGTGCTTGCCTCCTAGCTCTACTGGTAAGGTGAAGGAACCAGGATCCTTCTCCTTCTTGGGTAGCTTGTTCTGGAGTATGGCACTGCACTCCTCAGTGAGATTCACTGTTTCAAATTCACCAATAATTTTTTTGTTAGTGATTATATCCTTTAAAAACTTAACATAAGAGGGCATAGACTGTAGAACTTCTACAAAAGGAATATTCACATGCAATTGTTTAAGAATTTCTAAGAATTTGTTAAAGTGCACTTTCTGTTCTTGTTTTTTATTTAGCCTTCGAGGAAATGGAGGTGGAGGCACATATGCAGGCACTTCAGGTCGCCTCAGGATAGGTGGAGGCCTTGGAATTTCTTTTATCTCTTCTATGATTGGCTCCAGCCTTGCTCCTGATGTGCTTTGTGATGGTTGACCTTGGTTTGGCAGAGACTCCAGTGGAGAACTAGACTCATTGTTCTCTACTCTCTTTGGGGTTTCTTTAGTGTTGCTCACCAATGGTCTCCAACTTCTGAGTTCAATTGCTTGAACTTGTTCTTTACCATCTCTCCTTGGCACTTCAGTGTCAGCAGGAAGTCTACCTTGGGGCCTACTTTTGAGTTCATTGGCTAGTTGCCCTATTTGGTTCTCTAGGCTCCTAAGGGTAGCTTGCTGACTTTGTAGAGTAGCATCATTCTTGGCGATGTACTCTTTGAGAAGATTTTCTACAGAAGACCCTACTGGTTGGTTGTATGATTTTTGATACATTGATTGGTTATGTTGGGGAGTGAAACCAGGTGTTCCACTCGGTCTTGGTTGGTTAGGAGCTTGGTTAGTAGTTTGCTGGCCACCCCATGAAAGGTTTGGCTGGTTCCTCCAACCAGGATTGTAAGTGTTGGAATAAGGGTTGTTCCTAGGCTGCTGTTGGCTTCCAACATAGCAGACTGAGGCTGGATTCCCAGGGCAGTATTCATACAGGTGCCCTTCCCCACAGAATCCACAGATAAGTGTCTCACCTTGACTTGGTTGTGTGCCCATTGACATGGTTGTGGCGGTGTTGACACTAGTTTGGAGATTGGCTTGAGCCATTTGTTTGACTAGGTTGGTCAGGGCGCTTATTTGGCTACTCATGGCATTGAGTGCGTCCTTATTTTGACCTCTACTTGGCTCGATTGGATCATCTGACCACCTACAGTGAGATGCTGAGATCTTCTCCAAGATCTCATAGGCTTCGTTATAACTCTTGGACATCATGGAACCTCCAGCAGATGAATTTAACACTTGTCTGGTGCTGGGGTTGCATCCTTCGAAAAAGACCTCTATTTGGATACTGTTGGGTTTTATGTCCTAAAACTCGTGGTTTGTAAACTGTTATGTTTGTAAATATTTTATTTAGAATAAAGAGTTATTAGTTTTATTCAGTAAAAGAGTTTACTGGAATAAAGTGAAACGTGTTTGGTTTAACCTATACCAATGACCAACACCCTTGGCTGAATATGAGTACTTGAGCTTCATGTATGACATGATTGTGGATCAGGCTCAAGTAGTCAGTCAAAACGGTCTATAGTATACGGATAAGGCTGGGTACCTTATCCTGGTAACACTATTGGATGCGGCTCACTTTGTATTGTACAGAACGATGTGATCCGAATCGTTCCACATGGAGATGTGAGAAGTGAGGGCGTCCTGTGTAAAGAGTTTACATAAGACCGAACCGCGTATTAAGTCGCTCTCTCTTTATAACTCCGTTTACTGATGAGACCGACTTATACATATTGATGGCCTAGGTAACTCGATCTTAATCCTGAGCTCGCTATGAACTCCTGCTTATTCGATAGTATCCTCTGACTTGCACGGGTGAGAGTGGCCCATTAGCGTCGACTCAATAAGCCTACCATCTTGGGGATAAAGTCGAATAGGTAGCTGGGGACATAGTACAACAAGATTGGAGTTCACTCCTAACCCGCTCTTCAGGGTTAGTAGATAGGTTGTTCCCTTAATAGCTGACTCCGGGGCTTGAACAATGAGCGCTCACACTCTCATGTGATGAGAGGGTTAACTGATCTGTTGGTTGGACCACAGATCTATTGTTCATTAGAGGTGTCAGTGGTATTTAAGGAACAAGACGTAATGCAGGGGTTAAACGGTTTAAATGACCCAGCTGTGATTACGAACAACCTGTGAAGGGTCGACTTGCCAGTGACGGTTATATCAGAGGACATAATATATCTACAGTGAGGAGAGTGCAACCCTCGGACTATAGTGGAGTCTCCGGGGGTTAACGAATGTTGGTTAGTTCGGTTGAAAGAGTTTTGACCGAATAATCTCGTATCGTTGGAGCTCATGATCTGTAGGTCCTTTAGGTTCTCCTCGCTAGCTCGGATAACGTCGTGCAACAGTATAAAAGAAAAGAAAAAGAATTTGAATTGTTCAAATTCGGTTTTTGGAAGAATGATGAACATATTTAAATATGATTTAAATATGAGAATGGCCTAAAACATGAATAGGATTCATGTGTAAAAAGTCGGTTTTCGGAAAACCGGAGTTGGCCATATTATTTAATTAATATTTGATATTGAATTAAATAATATTTATTAATTAAATAGTTTAATTAATAATTATATATATATATATTTTATTTATTACAAGTTTAATAAATAAAATTATTATTATTATTTTTAATAATAATAATAATTATTATATATATATATATATATATATACATATATGGTTAACTTAATGGCTAAGAAAGTGTGAACTTGGGTACTTAAAAATGAATTTGGATTTCATTTGTTAAGGGTTGTTCTCAATTTTGGCTACTGCCTACGGCTGAGTGCATAAATGGGTTCTCATTTTCTCTTTTGAAAATGAGTTTTCATTTTTTGTAAGCTTTTGGCTTAAGCTTTTGCCCAACTTTCATTCTTCTTCTTCTTTCTCTCTTTTCTTTTATTTTCGGAGTCCCACAACTCCGTTGCTCGGCGCCGAGGATAGCGGGACTACCTGGGGTGGTCCTCGGGGCGTTCGTGAGAAGAGGTCGGAAGAGTTCGTGACGAGGAACGGCCGGCGGACTTGAAGAAATTGGAGCTACAAGGGTATGTATTTCTAATTTCTTATTTCCGTCGCTTTGAGCATGTTTTCTTTTTGTTAAATTGATGAAATTAGAGTATCATCGGTCCGAAATCGCGTTCCGCTGCGGTAAAACGCTCCATCAGATACACCATGGGATGCCATGGTGTGGACATTTAAGTAGAAGGTCCTTGAACCTTGTCCAAGCTTCGTGAAGAGACTCATTCTCAGCTTGTTTGAACTTGATTATATCATCACGAAAGGTAGAATTCCTATCAGGTGGGAAGTATTTTACTAGGAATTTCTCCGCCAAGTCTGTCCAATTGAGGACTGATCCAGAGGGTAATGAGTTTAACCACGTCTTTGCTTTGTCCCTCAAAGAGTAAGGGAAGAGGTAGAGCCTCAAGGCTTCTTGGGAAACTCCAGGGATGAGAAATGTATCACTAACTCCTAGGAAGTTTCTAAGATGGTTGTGGGGATCCTCATTTTCCACTCCAAAGAATTGTCCCACAGTGGACAACATTTGGAACATTACTGGCTTTAACTTGAATGAGTTGGCAGTAATTTCAGGGGGGATTATGCTTGGGTTTAGTTCCCCAGGCATAGGTACTAGGTAAGAAAGAATGGCACTATCCTTATCATTCGCTATTTCGATGGGATTGCGAGTGGTAGGTACCGGATTTGGGACGGGTCTTTCCATTTCTAAGTGAAGGGATTGCGAAGATTCCGCAGAATCAGCAATTAATTGAGGTATAGAGGGTTGGTGAAAGAGACGTTTCTTAGCTTTATTTCTGGCCCTAAATAATCTCTCAGGCTCAGGATTGAACTCTAGATCACTACTTGAATGCTCATTCATAAACTAACCCAATGGTACCTGCACAAGAAATGAGAAAAAGATCAATTCCAATGGATATTAAACTTTGTGTTTCAAACTTAACAAACTTCGTTTTCGCTAAACTAAGTCCCCGGCAGCGGCGCCAAAAACTTGTTGCGTGCTCAATGTTAAAATAAATATGCAATGAGAGAGCACTTAGAACATGCAAGCATACATGATCTTGTAGCAAGTAGTAAATATTTTTTCATTCGTTTTCCCACAGAGACTTATTATTAGTTACTCGCGAAGTGTGTTGTTAAGCAAGAATGGGTGGATTTGATGGGGTAAATTTGGTTTTTAATTGCCTAATTACTAATGAATATATAAAGGATAGCAACATGAACAAGTGCAAGTCAATGATAAACTTAAATGTAAAGAGAAGAAAATAATAAACGAAGAGGAAAATGGCTAAGCAGAATTTTTGAATTTAATAGAATTGCGAGAACAGCAATTCTACCGCAATGTTTCTAACAGCGAGAGTGTGTAAAATGGAGAAACAAGGGCTACTAACGACTCCTCTATAAGCATTTTCACACGATTCTCAAGCATTGGATCAACTCACTATGCATCAAACTAACTCATTCTCATGTATCTTCCGATTTCATGCATTAGATTCTTTAGTTTACTCATGTCCAAGTAAGGTCTTAAGCATCTTGTTAAAGCAGTAAGTTATGATTTGTACTAGGAAAACGCCTATTCCTAGGTCGTTCTCTGGCTACCTTGAGAGGCTAGCATGAGTGTATGACTCTGAACTCTTTCTCCTTCCAGAGGTTAGGAGTTCTTTGGACAAAATGGATGGCCAATCGAAATTGCCCGTGGGATGAAGCTTACATACAATCAATGCATTCGAGAGCTATCCTACATGCTTGGTTCACGTGTTTTAGCATATAGACTTGTCATTAGCATGCCCCTATGTGACTTAGCTACTCATGGATGTAGAGAGAACAAAATTAATAGATGAAGTAGACATGCTTAGCAGGAAATGAAGACAAAACAGCAAGGAAAAACAGTAGACAGCAAAGACAAAGACCATGAAATAACGAAGTGTGCTTTTGATTTATCAAGTGCTTGAACGAAACAAATGGAAACTCAGAGTTCTAAAGTAAGGACAGAAAGCTACGAAAAGGAATGGATTAACTACTGGAAAAGAAATAACAACAAATACTGCTGGAAAATAAGAAGCTAAAGACAGAAAGCAATAAAATGAGCTTGATCGCCTTGTCGCAAACGCCTCGGCTGAAGGGAGAGAAAGGTGAGCCTTGCTTGGATGAATCCAATCAGGAGAGAAGATGAATCTTCTCTCCTTCCTATCAGATTGTCGACTCCAACAGCTGAACCTCTCAAACCAACAGACGGAGAAGAGAATGAATGGGAAAGACTGCGCTGCGAAGAGACTTCTACGCTTTTCGGATGATGATCAAACCTTCCTCTTTGACCTCCTTTTAAAGTGTTCTGCAGGTGCGATTGGGCCAAGGAGAACCATCCATCCTCAACGTCGTACTTCAAAATGGATGGAGGAGAAAGAACGAATCCCTGAAAATATCGGATTACAACAGAAAAAGGTTAGCCAACTTACGGATTTCACTTAAAACATTGCAGTTTTAGCAATGTTTCCGCAATGCTTCCGCAATGCTTCCGCAATGCACAATTTTCATTCTTCTAACTTCGTTTTTCATTCTTTTTCTCTCCTTTTGCACACAAGTCCTAATTTAGCTTCCTTCTTATAATTCTCATATATAAGCATAGGTTTAAGCTAAATCCTATCAAAAACACCTAAGAGTGTACATCTTTCTAAGATAAATAAGTCCTAAAAAGGTCACTTTTGGAGACGTAACACCCATGCCATGTTTAAAGAAGTTAACTTGAGTGAAATGCATGAGACGAGCGTAGTAGTACAACTAGCCGATCGATCTTACATCCATTCATTAGGAAAGGTAGAAGACGTTCTTGTTAGAGTTAATGACATGGTTTTTCCCGCTGACTTTTATGTTCTGGATATGAATGGAAATCCTTCTACTGTCTCATCTTCTATTTTGTTGGGTTGCCCTTTTATGAAGACCGCGAGGGTCAAAATTGATGTTGATAGGGGTGCTCTATCTGTGGAATTTGATGAGACTAAGAATGAATTTCTTTTGCATGATTTAAAGTCTACTTGTGATAAGAACGGGAATCTGAATTTGAATGAGATTAATTCTAAATCTGCTTGTTTTCTGTATGCCTTTGACGATGATCCAAATTTTATTGTGAATGGTGATGGATCTGTCTGCTTGTTATTTGATAATGATGATGTTGGCGTGCATGAGGCAGGAAAGAAAAATTATGTTTAATTGATGTTTGTAGGTCCGACGCGGACGAAGGGATGATTGGAGTACCCCCCGTTCCATTGGACTATGGATGAATTTGAAAGGGAGAATTCAGTCGAGCAATCGACTTTAAAAATTTGCGCTTCTCGGAGGCACCCGAGCATTGAACTGTATTTTTGTTAGTTGCTGTTTTTTATAGTTTTTGCTTGCTTAGTTTTAGTTGTTTAAGTTTGTTATTTGGCTTTCTTAGGTAATAAACGGGAGATGACTGATATTTCAGAACTACATTGAATTTGAAGTTGTGCGTACCCTCTCGCCGATCCCTCAAAAATTCAGGGGAGGTTTTTGTTCCCTTTAATTTTTGTTGTTATCATGTTCTATATGGTGGATTAGATGCATTGAGGACAATGCAGTCTTTTAGGTGGGGGTGGAATTTATATTTGAACTTCGTTGTAGTTCTTGAGCATGTCATATTCTGATTTTGAGATGTTTAGGAATCTGAATGCATGTTGTCCGATGAGGACTTTCTGTGATTTATTTGTAAATACTCCATAGTTGTGCATTGCGAGAAAACCATGAGAATGTATGCATATCTTGAGCATATTTTAAAAAAAAATCGATTATTCCCCTACATTCACTGAGCACGTAGACCTCTTACTCTTAGCTCTGTAGGCTTAAAATTATTTTATTTTGTCTGAAAGCTCGTTGTCACCCCGAAAGGTCCATTTAGGCAGGCTTGATGTGTTAGAATTTATAACGAATCATTTGATTTAGCAAAGCTATATGCCTATTGTTGCGTGCTCAATGTGTTAAAATAAATAAGCAATAAGATAGAGAGAGCACTCAGAACATGCAAGCATACATGATCTTATAGCAAGTAGTAAGTATTTTTTCATTCGTTTTCCCACAGAGATTTATTATAAGCTATTCATGAAGTGTAAAGTTAAGAAAGAATGGGTGGATTTGACGGGGGAGAATTGGTTTTAAATTGTCTAAATCCTACGGAATATGTAAAGGATAGCAACATAAACAAGAGCAAGTCAAAGTTAAACTCAAAGGAAAAGAGACGAGATTAATAAACGAAGAAGAAAACAGCTAAACAGAATTGTAAACTTAGCAGAATTGCGGAAACAGCAATTCTACCGCAATTTTCCTAACAGCGAAAGTGTGTAAAATGGAGAAACAAGGGCTACTAACGACTCCTCTATAGCCATTTTCTCACGGTTCTCAAGCATTGGATCAACTCTCTATGCATCAAACTCACTCAATCTCATGTATCGTCCGATTCCATGCATTAGATTCTTTAGTTTACTCATGTCCAAGTAAGGTCTTAAGCATCTTGTTAAAGCAGAAAGTTATGGTTTGTACTAGGAAAACGCCTATTCCTAGGTCGTTTTCTGGCTACCTTGAAAGGCTAGCATGAGTGTATGACTCTGAACTCTTACTCCTTCCAGAGGTTAGGAGTTCTTTGGACAAAATGGATGGCCAATCGAAATTGCCCGTGGGATGAAGCTTACATACAATCAATGCTTCGAGAGCTATCCTACATGCTTGGTTCACGTTTTTTTAGCCTATAGTATTGTCATTAGCATGCCCCTATGTGACTTAGTTACTCATGGATGTGGAGAGAACAGAAAGAAGAGATAAAACAGACATGCTTAGAAGAGAAATAAACTGAAAGCAGCAAGGTAAGACAGTGAGTTGCAAAGATAGGAAATTGAGAAATGAAGAATTGTGCTTTAATTACTTGATTGTTTGAATGAACAAAAGAGAGACTTAAAGTGAATAACAGAAAGACAGAACACAACGAAATGGACTGATCTAGCTACTAGAAACGAAACAACAACAATACAAAGCTGGAAAATGGAAATAAAGAGCAGAAAGCAGTAAAACAAGCTCGAACGCCTCGTCGCAACCGCCTCGGCTGAAGGATGAGAAAGATCAGCCTTGTTTGGATGAATCCAATCGAGAGAGAAGACGAATCTTCTCTCCTTCCTATCAGATTATCGACTCCAAGCAGCTAAACTTCGCAAACCAACAGACGGCAAAGAAAAACAGGAGAAAAGATGGAGCTGCGAGAAGACTTCTACGCTTTCGGATGATGTTTGAACCCTCGACTTTGACCCCCTTTTATAGTAATCTGCAGGTGCGTTTGGGCCAAGGAGAACCATCAATCTTCAACGTCGTACTTCAAAATGGATGGAGGAGAAAGAACGAATCCCTGAAATAACGGAAATTAACAGAAAAAGATCAGTCAACTTACGGTTTTCACTTGAAACATTGCGGTTTCAGCAATGTTTCCGCAATGCTGCCACAATGCTTACTTTTCATTCTTTTACTTTGGTTTTCAATCCTTTTCTTTCCTTTTGTACATAAGTCCTAATTTAGCTACCTTCTTCTAATTATCATATATAAGCATAGGTTTAAGCTAAATCCTATCAAAAACACCTAAGAGTGTACATCTTTCTAAGATAAATTAGTCCTTAAAAGGCCACTTTTGGAGACGTAACACACCCCCAAACTTAAGGTTTTGCTCGTCCTCGAGCAATCTAAGGACTTGCCTAGGCTGCTGTTTCATCTTCTTTAACCACTTACTGACTCCCCTATATCCCTATCTATAGCAGTGCTGTCCTGTGACACACTTCTAACTTTAAAACTATCCTCTTATCTAGCTTCTTCTGACTTCGCATGCCTAATACTCCTACTGTTTCATTAACTCCCTACAACTGATCTACTTGCTTTTGTCATATCATGCCACTATCCCTAAGGTTTCAAATTCTACCTAGCTTTACCCAGACTCAGTACATGCTTCTAGTTTTTACTTTTGAGCTACCTAGGATTCCTTAGAGTCATGCCAGTCTTAGTATTAACAGTGACAGTAGTACTTTAAGAGAACAACCTAAACCCTGGCATCACTACATTGGACATACATTCATCTCCCTAAACAACCCTACAAGCTACAAATTTGTGCTCAGCTAATTGAGGATCAGAGTTCTTTTTAAACAGGACATCTAAGCCACAAAGTTGCAACTCCTAGGTATACATTCTTCTTCCCTACTTTTTCCTTTTTTCTTTCTTAGGTGGAGCCTTTCCTTTGGTTGCCTTTTGATGCAATGCCACTTGTGGGTTACACACTTGGCACTGATTACTCAGCAACCTAAGAGAGACTCCCCTATTTATTCTGTTTTTCATTTTATTTTTTCAGTTCATCATTTTTTGTAAAGGAGAAGAAGAATGCTTATGCTTTTAAGGGATAGAGGAATGTTCCTAGGCCTAGGGTGGCCTCCCCCAAACTTAAACTACTCATTTTCCCCAATGAGTGTCTGAGGTGGCACACCCCCAAACTTGTCCTAGAAGCATCTAGTCTAAGGTAAAACAAAGAGAATCTAAAAACCCTAGGCATAGACAGAACATTCTAAAAGTAAATATCACAGCAGCAGAATTTTGAAAAAAACAGGCAGGTAAGGGCTTAAAGCTATGCATGCTGAGCACTTTTAAGAGGCTAATTTAAACTATCAAAGGTGTCCAATGACACTCATCCAGCATGCTTTTAGATAAGCTATATAAGGCAAGCATAATAGCAGCAAAAGACAGAATTTAAACAGATCACAGCCTAGCTAAACAATCAGTCAAAAACATGCATTTACTAATAAAAATTGCGGTATCCACAATTATTTCGCAATAGATACAGGGCAGATATAACAGTGAGTAAGGCCCCTACGCATGCTTTTTCCAGTCATTCAAGCTCTCTAAAAATGAAACTAAACTAATCTACCTAATCAGCTATCATCAGACTACACTAAACAATTTAAAAACTTAAAACTAAGCAACTAAAACAGATCAATATATTAACTAAAAAAACATAATGTACATGGTTCAACAAAAAGCAGTTAAATTTTTTTCTAAGGGAACAGCAATACTCCCTTTAGTGCTTCTCAAGCCAGCACTCAAATGTCTTCCTCATCATCAGTCCCTCGTGGTCGTGGAGGCACCCATGGAGACAGTAGGTTCGTGGGAAAATCAGGGAAGATGCATCCCAGTTGGTCAGCAACTTCCTTGTCCCTTGCCTGTGCGTATGTGGCCCATTGAGCCATCCTCTTCTGTAGATCCATCAGGCACGCCATGGACAGCGACTGAGCAGCAGCCAACCTATCCAGCTCAAATTCCATGTTCCCCTTCCTTTTCAGCCTCAAGCCTGTCGGCAGCTCCAAGTGGCCTGTGTAAGCCATCTGCTGTTCCATTCGCTCAATGGGGACCCCTGCACGCAAGCATAGTTTTGTAATAGTAGTAGGGAAGAACAATGGACCCTTACCCTTCTTGGCGCAGTCAGCAATGGAAGCTGCAATGACTTCGCCCAAGTTGATTGTGAGACCTCGCATGATTGCATAGACCAGCAGCGACCTGCTCTGGTTGATTGTGGTCTCATGAGTCACGGGGGCCAGCTTCCTCCTCACGAAGGAAAACCAGAAAGCCGCCTTGGCTGTGAGGTTGGCACTCATGAGAGTGTGCCTCCCATTGCGCGACACAGTCCATGATGCTTCAGGCTGGCCAATGATCCGAATGGTCTCCTCCAAGACAGCTTCTGTAGGCTCATCAACGATCCTTGAATAATCAGTGTGCTTCTGGCCCTTGAGGCCGTAGGCTTCGTTGATTGCCTTTGCTGAGAAGTCTACCTCGACTCCTCTGACCACAGACAGGCCCTCCTCAGAATTCCTCAAATTGGCGTAGAAGTCATACACCATGCTTGTGTAAGCTGGATTGGGTGGTCTGCACAACTCCTCCCAGCCGTGATTCGTGATTCCTGCGCGCAAGAATTGCGGCAGGTCAGCAGGTCTGTCGAGGAATCCCTTCTCGTGCAACAGCTCCCTTTTCCTCAGCTCAATGCCTCTAGACTCAGCGTCAGAAGACACGTACCTCACTGACTGAGGCTCATCTTCAGGGTAAAGCTTGGCCTTCCCTTTGTCTTTCGGTTTGGCTGACTCCGCAGCCTCCATCTTGAGCTTCTTCAGGGATGGCTCATCACTCTCCTTCTCTGATGAAGGCACCCTCTTGGCCTTCTTTTTCTTTGATTTCTTGGACCGTTTGGCCTCAACAATCTTGACGGCCTTCTTCTTCTTCAACCTTGCCTTGTTTGTGATCTGCTGGAGGCAAGCCCCCAGTGTCTCGTCCATAGAATCATCCTTCTGCGCAGGACTCCCAGGGCTAGCTTCCCTCAACAAGTTTTTGGCGCCGCTGCCGGAGATTTATTTAAGTGAAAACGAAGTTTGTTAAGTTTGAAACACCAAGTTTATTGTCTATTGTAACTAATCTAGTTTCATTTCTTTTACAGGTACCATCGGGTTAGTTTATGAGTCAAAAACTTGTTGCGTGCTCAATGTGTTAAAATAAATAAGCAATAAGATAGAGAGAGCACTCAGAACATGCAAGCATACATGATCTTATAGCAAGTAGTAAGTATTTTTTCATTCGTTTTCCCACAGATATTTATTATAAGCTATTCATGAAGTGTAAAGTTAAGAAAGAATGGGTGGATTTGACGGGGGAGAATTGGTTTTAAATTGTCTAAATCCTACGGAATATGTAAAGGATAGCAACATAAACAAGAGCAAGTCAAAGTTAAACTCAAAGGAAAAGAGACGAGATTAATAAACGAAGAAGAAAACAGCTAAACAGAATTGTAAACTTAGCAGAATTGCGGAAACAGCAATTCTACCGCAATTTTCCTAACAGCGAAAGTGTGTAAAATGGAGAAACAAGGGCTACTAACGACTCCTCTATAGGCATTTTGTCACGGTTCTCAAGCATTGGATCAACTCTCTATGCATCAAACTCACTCAATCTCATGTATCGTCCGATTCCATGCATTAGATTCTTTAGTTTACTCATGTCCAAGTAAGGTCTTAAGCATCTTGTTAAAGCAGAAAGTTATGGTTTGTACTAGGAAAACGCCTATTCCTAGGTCGTTTTCTGGCTACCTTGAAAGGCTAGCATGAGTGTATGACTCTGAACTCTTACTCCTTCCAGAGGTTAGGAGTTCTTTGGACAAAATGGATGGCCAATCGAAATTTCCCGTGGGATGAAGCTTACATACAATCAATGCTTCGAGAGCTATCCTACATGCTTGGTTCACGTTTTTTAGCCTATAGTATTGTCATTAGCATGCCCCTATGTGACTTAGTTGCTCATGGATGTGGAAAGAACAGAAAGAAGAGATAAAACAGACATGCTTAGAAGAGAAATAAACTGAAAGCAGCAAGGTAAGACAGTGAGTTGCAAAGATAGGAAATTGAGAAATGAAGAATTGTGCTTTAATTACTTGATTGTTTGAATGAACAAAAGAGAGACTTAAAGTGAATAACAGAAAGACAGAACACAACGAAATGGACTGATCTAGCTACTAGAAACGAAACAACAACAATACAAAGCTGGAAAATGGAAATAAAGAGCAGAAAGCAGTAAAACAAGCTCGAACGCCTCGTCGCAACCGCCTCGGCTGAAGGATGAGAAAGATCAGCCTTGTTTGGATGAATCCAATCGAGAGAGAAGACGAATCTTCTCTCCTTCCTATCAGATTATCGACTCCAAGCAGCTAAACTTCGCAAACCAACAGACGGCAAAGAAAAACAGGAGAAAAGATGGAGCTGCGAGAAGACTTCTACGCTTTCGGATGATGTTTGAACCCTCGACTTTGACCCCCTTTTATAGTAATCTGCAGGTGCGTTTGGGCCAAGGAGAACCATCAATCTTCAACGTCGTACTTCAAAATGGATGGAGGAGAAAGAACGAATCACTAAAATAACGGAAATTAACAGAAAAAGATCAGTCAACTTACGGTTTTCACTTGAAACATTGCGGTTTCAGCAATGTTTCCGCAATGCTTACTTTTCATTCTTTTACTTCGGTTTTCAATCCTTTTCTTTCCTTTTGTACATAAGTCCTAATTTAGCTACCTTCTTCTAATTATCATATATAAGCATAGGTTTAAGCTAAATCCTATCAAAAACACCTAAGAGTGTACATCTTTCTAAGATAAATTAGTCCTAAAAAGGCCACTTTTGGAGACGTAACACACCCCCAAACTTAAGGTTTTGCTCGTCCTCGAGCAATCTAAGGACTTGCCTAGGCTGCTGTTTCATCTTCTTTAACCACTTACTGACTCCCCTATATCCCTATCTATAGCAGTGCTGTCCTGTGACACACTTCTAAGTTTAAAACTATCCTCTTATCTAGCTTCTTCTGACTTCGCATGCCTAATACTCCTACTGTTTCATTAACTCCCTACAACTAATCTACTTGCTTTTGTCATATCATGCCACTATCCCTAAGGTTTCAAATTCTACCTAGCTTTACCCCAGACTCAGTACATGCTTCTAGTTTTTACTTTTGAGCTACCTAGGATTCCTTAGAGTCATGCCAGTCTTAGTATTAACAGTGACAGTAGTACTTTAAGAGAACAACCTAAACCCTGGCATCACTACATTGGACATACATTCATTTCCCTAAACAACCCTACAAGCTACAACTTTGTGCTCAGCTAATTGAGGATCAGAGTTCTTTTTAAACAGGACATCTAAGCCACAAAGTTGCAACTCCTAGGTATACATTCTTCTTCCCTACTTTTTCCTTTTTTCTTTCTTAGGTGGAGCCTTTCCTTTGGTTGCCTTTTGATGCAATGCCACTTGTGGGTTACACACTTGGCACTGATTACTCAGCAACCTAAGAGAGACTCCCCTATTTATTATGTTTTTCATTTTATTTTTTCAGTTCATCATTTTTTGTAAAGGAGAAGAAGAATGCTTATGCTTTTAAGGGAGAGAGGAATGTTCCTAGGCCTAGGGTGGCCTCCCCCAAACTTAAACTACTCATTGTCCCCAATGAGTGTCTGAGGTGGCACACCCCCAAACTTGTCCTAGAAGCATCTAGTCTAAGGTAAAACAAAGAGAATCTAAAAACCCTAGGCATAGACAGAACATTCTAAAAGTAAATATCACAGCAGCAGAATTTTGAAAAAAACAGGCAGGTAAGGGCTTAAAGCTATGCATGCTGAGCACTTTTAAGAGGCTAATTTAAACTATCAAAGGTGTCCAATGACACTCATCCAGCATGCTTTTAGATAAGCTATATAAGGCAAGCATAATAGCAGCAAAAGACAGAATTTAAACAGATCACAGCCTAGCTAAACAATCAGTCAAAAACATGCATTTACTAATAAAAATTGCGGTATCCGCAATTATTTCGCAATAGATACAGGGCACATATAACAGTGAGTAAGGCCCCTACGCATGCTTTTTCCAGTCATTCAAGCTCTCTAAAAATGAAACTAAACTAATCTACCTAATCAGCTATCATCAGACTACACTAAACAATTTAAAAACTTAAAACTAAGCAACTAAAACAGATCAAAATATTAACTAAAACAGCATAATGTACATGGTTCAACAAAAAGCAGTTAAAATTTTTTCTAAGGGAACAGCAATACTCCCTTTAGTGCTTCTCAAGCCAGCACTCAAATGTCTTCCTCATCATCAGTCCCTCGTGGTCGTGGAGGCACCCATGGAGACAGTAGGTTTGTGGGAAAATCAGGGAAGATGCATCCCAGTTGGTCAGCAACTTCCTTGTCCCTTGCCTGTGCGTATGTGGCCCATTGAGCCATCCTCTTCTGTAGATCCATCAGGCACGCCATGGACAGCGACTGAGCAGCAGCCAACCTATCCAGCTCAAATTCCATGTTCCCCTTCCTTTTCAGCCTCAAGCCTGTCGGCAGCTCCAAGTGGCCTGTGTAAGCCATCTGCTGTTCCATTCGCTCAATGGGGACCCCTGCACGCAAGCATAGTTTAGTAATAGTATTAGGGAAGAACAATGGACCCTTACCCTTCTTGGCGCAGTCAGCAATGGAAGCTGCAATGACTTCGCCCACGTTGATTGTGAGACCTCGCATGATTGCATAGACCAGCAGTGACCTGCTCTGGTTGATTGTGGTCTCATGAGTCACGGGGGCCAGCTTCCTCCTCACGAAGGAAAACCAGACAGCCGCCTTGGCTGTGAGGTTGGCACTCATGAGAGTGTGCCTCCCATTGCGCGACACTGACCATGATGCTTCAGGCTGGCCAATGATCCGAATGGCCTCCTCCAAGACAGCTTTTGTAGGCTCATCAACGATCCTTGAATAATCAGTGTGCTTTTGGCCCTTGAGGCCGTAGGCTTCGTTGATTGCCTTTGCTGAGAAGTCTACCTCGACTCCTCTGACCACAGACAGGCCCTCCTCAGAATTCCTCAAATTGGCGTAGAAGTCATACACCATGCTTGTGTAAGCTGGATTGGGTGGTCTGCACAACTCCTCCCAGCCGTGATTCGTGATTCCTGCGCGCAAGAATTGCGGCAGGTCAGCAGGTCTGTCGAGGAATCCCTTCTCGTGCAGCAGCTCCCTTTTCCTCAGCTCAATGCCTCTAGACTCAGCGTCAGAAGACACGTACCTCACTGACTGAGGCTCATCTTCAGGGTAAAGCTTGGCCTTCCCTTTGTCTTTCGGTTTGGCTGACTCCGCAGCCTCCATCTTGAGCTTCTTCAGGGATGGCTCATCACTCTCCTTCTCTGATGAAGGCACCCTCTTGGCCTTCTTTTTCTTTGATTTCTTGGACCGTTTGGCCTCAACAATCTTGACGGCCTTCTTCTTCTTCAACCTTGCCTTGGTTGTGATCTGCTGGAGGCAAGCCCCCAGTGTCTCGTCCATAGAATCATCCTTCTGCGCAGGACTCCCAGGGCTAGCTTCCCTCAACGGAGAGAAGACCTCTTCTTCCTCAGCTTCCCCACTGCCCTGCGTCGATTCTTGATACTCTCCATAGGAAAAGTAAGGGGCAGGCCGTGGAGGAGTAGTTGATGGTGTAGTGCTTTGTGCTGCTGTAGGGGTCTGTGCAGAACTCTGCGGCGAAGGGGAAATCTCAGGGCTTCGCGCTGGTGGTGCAGATGGTGAAGAGCTCTTCTTGGCCGAATCGTGTGACACACGATCACTTTCTTGACTCTCCACAGAGGGAGTCTTTTCCTTGCTTGCTTCTTCGGCCACCGCCATGCTCCATTTGCGTTTCTTGGGCGTTCCCACTGGTTCAGAGGGTCCAGCAGGTATCTTCGTGACTACCTTCCACTTCTTCTTGCGGATCGGCAGCTTGGGGAGTCTCTCAGTGCGTGCGGCCTCAGCGTTTGCAAGGGCAAGAAGTGCTTCCCTCGCAGCAGCTTCAGCGTCGTCAGCCTTCTTCTTGGCTGCAGATCTTTCAGCTCTTGTTAGCACCATTGTCGAGTTGTGGAGATTTGGAAAGAGGAATCACAGATGAAGAGAAAAGCAGATTTCCTGGAGTTCAGATAATGGGAGAGTCGTACGGATCTTCGCGCCTCTAACGGATATAAAGAAAACAAAAAAAATCCCAACGGCTATATTTTTGCGGATTCTGCAAATCCAGCGCAATTCTAGTGACCGTTGGAGATTTTCTGCGTTTAAATGCCAATCTTTCCTCAACCGTATCTTTGATTTGGCTTGGTATCTCCTCGATTTTTTTATCTTAATTTCCTCTCCTTGATTCCCTCTATCGATTCCCTGAAAAAATCAATAAAATCAACATCAAATACTTAATTAAAATCACACAAAAATATACACAAACAGTAACCGGAAAATCGCAAAAAATAAACTAAGGCATGAGCCTCATATTGACGAGCACAGCAATCACTCGTCCTCTCTCGTTCTTGTTTTCACGTTTCAGACAAAAGGAAGGCCGAGAGAGTCTTCACATCTCCTTCCTCATAGTAGTGCTTCAATCTTGCACCATTAACCATGAATGGTTGTCCTTGCTGCAGGTTCCTTATCTCGATGGCACCATGAACAAACACATTAGTAATTACAAATGGACCTGACCATCTAGACTTAAGTTTGCTTGGAAATAATTTCAATCGTGAGTTAAATAATAAGACAAGCTGGCCTTTCTTGAAGTCCTTAATCCTAAGTCTACTGTCGTGCCAAATCTTGGTCTTTTCCTTATACATTTTGGCATTTTCATAAGACATATGCCTAAGCTCATCAAGCTCATGTAATTGTAAAGACCGCAATGTTCCCGCATCAGTCACGCAGTAATTCAACTCTTTTAGGGCCCAAAATGCTTTAATTTCTAACTCGAATGGCAAGTGACAAGCTTTGCCATACACCAGTCTATAAGGAGACATACCTAGGGGTGTCTTATATGCAGTTCTATACGCCCAAAGTGCATCCTCGAGTTTAAACGCCCAATCCTTTCTGTTGGGTTTGACCACTTTTTCTAGGATGTTTGATAGCTCCAAAATAGAGCTATCTTAATGTCCCTAATTCTAGCTAAAACCATGATATATATTGATTAAAATGCTTCCTTGTAGGTGATTTCATGGTGAAGAGCTCGGGAAGTCCATTGATGATTTTCGGGGCTAAAAAGGTCATTTAAGACGTTTCGGGAAGTGTTCGGGTCAAAACGATAGGCCAAACGGAGCTCGGGAGCCAAAACGACCCAAAAGTGGGCTAAGAGCCGAGAGGGCAGCGCCCAAGCGCCGGCGCCCAGCGCCCAGGCGCCCAACGAACGCAGCACGCGCGCGCGCCCGCGCGCGCCGCTCGCAAGCACCGCACGCCCGCGCCCAGACGGCCAGACGCGCGCGCGCCCGCGCGCGCCGCCTCGCCTCGCGCCCGCGCGCCCGTCATTGAAGATCTGCGTGCGCCCCAGCGTCTAGACGCTAGCTCGACGCTAGCTCGACGCTGCCCCGACAATTCCCCAAGATAGACGTGCATCAGCGTCGAGCGCGCGTCGCAACGCTCGCTCAACGCCGACAGCGTCGAGACGCTGGCCGAGCGTCTCGACGCCCCGAAGTCTGAAGCGTGATTTTGAAGATCCACCCGAGAGCAAGCGTCGAGCGCAAGCGTCTCGACGCTCGCTCGACGCCGCGCGCGCGTCTCGACACCGCCCCGCGCGCGCGCCTGCCAACTTAGGGCACAGCGTCGAGACGCTGGCCTAGCGTCTCGACGCTCCGAGCTTAAAAAGCGTGAAACCTTCATTTTTGCAGCCACTTTTTCATTCTCCTTCTTCCTCAAGCTTCTCCTCTCGGGTCCAAGGCGATTTTCCACCATTTTTGTACTTCTTCTCCTTCTTTGTGCATGATTCCAAGCTCTTCAATGGGGGATTGGATTAATCCAACCTCCATGGAAGGCTAAACCGAGGTTAGTGTTTAATTTTGGGTTTGGATTTGTAAATTTTGGATGTTTGGGGAGATTTTTCCCCTTTGTAAATGTTGAGACATTAGCTTGATTATGCATTCTCTTGCTTGTTCTTCATCAAAATCTAGCATGTGTAGCTAAATTAGATTGACGCTCTAATTCTTATGCATGATAGAGGGCTAAAGGTTGGGACGTATAATTGCCTATACCGCTAGGTAGCACGGGTCTAAGCATGGCTAATTAGTTCGGCCCAAAGTGACATTGGTAAACTGAGTTAATTAATGTTTTCATGTTAGGCTTAAGGCAAGAGAGAAACCGGTTTAGTCTTAGGATTAGGCCGTCGCAATGTTCCCGTCACTGGCACGTAATCGATTTAGGGGTCGCTACCTTAGATAGATTATTGGCCAAGTTTAATTAGAATTGCACGAGTCTAATTAAATCCTTGGGTCATTCGAGTTAGGAATAACTAAATGAATTGTGTGCATGAACGTGGCTAACGCGTTAATTGTATCAATGATCCGAACATCCATAACGAGCAATTCCATTTCTCGAAGTTAAGCACAACCGTTTACTTTTTGCACGTTGTTAATTTTCCGTTAGCATAATTAGGAGCTCCCTTCCCCCAAAACCAAATTACCATTCTTTAATTTGTGCATTCTTTTATTTCTAGCAAATTAGACTTAGTTAGATTGAATTTCTTATTTCCCTGTGGATCGACCCCGTTGCCACTTAGCTACAAATAGCTCGGTGTATTCGGGTTTATAAATTGTATTTTGGCAAGCCTCGACAGCTTGAATTTGGAGTACCCCAAAAGTACCTCTACCAAAATTGGCGCCGTTGCCGGGGAATTAATTAATTTAGTTTAGTTAAGTTTAGTTTGTTAGTTTTAAAAATTTTCTTTATTCCTTTTTGTACAGTTTAATTCTTTTGTATTATTTTACGCGTTTTTGTTTGAGTTTTTGGAGCGCAGTCATTCTTTGAAAATTCAAAAGAAGCGCCAAGATGGAGGTCGTGGGTAATCTTGAGCATCAAAGAACCATGAGGGAGCTTGCATCATCTGAGCTAGACCGGAACACATCGAGTATCTTGTATCCGGCAGCTTCAGGTAATTTTGAACTTACAGCTGGTCTGATTAACTTATTACCTTCTTTTTGTGGTAATACAGATGAGAATGCAGTCAGACACCTCAAGGCATTCAAGATGGTGTGTTCGTCATTTAGGACCGACGACATCACCGAAGATCAACTCCACCTCAGAGTTTTTCCTTTCTCCTTGAAGGGGGAGGCAAGAGAGTGGATGTATTACCTACCGACCGGGTCCATTACTTCTTGGGCTGAGCTGCAGGGAGCGTTTTATGCGAAATATTTTCCACCTCCCAGAGTCGCCGCCCTTAGAAGAATGATTAATAGAATTGAGCAAGGAGAAAAAGAGACCGTTCTTGAGTGTTGGGAGAGATTTGGCCGGTTGTGTGAGGACTGTCCCAACCACCAAGTGTCTGACCAACGCCTAATTCTGAATTTCTACGAGGGTCTCTTACCGCCAAACCGACAGTTAGTTGATGTCGCCAGTGGCGGTTCGCTCATGGACAAGACACCCGCTGAAGCTAGAGTTTTAATTTCCAACTTGGCTAGAAACTTGGAGCGGAGTGGAGACGGAGGCGAGGAGCAAGCTCGCTTGAGAAAGGATGTGGACGAGCTTAAGGCTCAGCTTTTTGAGGTAAGTAAAGCTGTTCTCGCTTTACAGGATGACTTTCTTAAATCCCAATCTTCTGTTTCAGGTACACCCGCTGAGGACATGCTTAAAGCTATAATTGCGGTAGTTTCCAAATCACAGCAAGACACCTTGGACAAGCTCGATAACGTTGGAACTCAGATGCAAGATGTGGTTAAAGAAATGTCCCTTGCGACCGAGAAGATAAATAGGATGGAAAAGCAGGAAGCTGAGAATGCTAGTGCCATCGCCCTGAGAAGTGGGAAGCATCTTCCCACGAGTACCCCGCCGGTGGAAGTCGATTATGGCCACGTCGAGCCACAGACAGAAAATCCCGAACCACGGTGGCATGGGGTAAATTTCGATCCTACATGTACTAGAGTTTATGTGCCTAAGGCTCCTTTTCCTAGCAGGTTAGCAAGACCGCCTAAGGAGGACTACGAGAAGGAGTTCCTGGACACATTCAAGAAAGTAGAGATCAACATCCCTCTGTTGGACGCCCTGAAGGAAATTCCGAGGTACGCCAAGTTCCTCAGGAAAATTTGCACCAACCAGAGGAAGACAAAGGAGAGTGAACGCGTCGTGGTAAGTGAGAACGTCTCTGCTGTGATCACAAAAAGCTTACCGGTTAAATGCGGCGATCCAGGTATGTTCTCCCTCCCTTGTAAGATTGGAGGTATGCATATTAGAAGAGCAATGCTCGATCTAGGAGCCTCCATGAGTGTTATGCCGTATTCCATTTATCAGAAACTGAAACTGAAAGGAATGACTAAAACAGGAACAATTATTCAACTTGCTGATAGAACTTCTGTGCATCCTTTAGGAATTATTGAAGATGTGTTAGTGCAAGTTAATGAATTAATTTTTCCTGTTGACTTTTATGTTCTGAAAATGGATGAAAATTATTCCTCTTCGCATGCTTCGATCTTATTAGGTAGGCCCTTTATGAAAACTGCTAAAACTAAAATTAATGTGGATAAGGGTATATTATCTGTTGAGTATGGCGGAGAGGTTGTTGAGATGCATTTGCCCGATGTAGAAGAGCATGTTGATGATGTATTCTCTCTTTGTCAAGTTGACACATTTGAATCTGTAGCTCATAATGAATGCATGACTGTTGAGGATGGGGATGACCCATTATTTTTAACTGAACTTTTTGATGATCATGAGTTGCATGAGCCATCCTTGACTGAATTTTGTGATTCATCTGTTTCTACTTTGACAACTGTTGAGAACCCTGCTAATCTACTTCCTTCCACTTTACCTTGCACTACTGAAAATGAAATTATTAATCAACCCATGCTTGATTTAGAGCCACCGGTTAATGTTGAGTCGCATGCTGTTTTTGATAAGCTTAAAATGAATGACTTGCATGAATCTGGTTCTACTTTGCAATTGGTTGATAATTCTTATGTGCACCCCTTGGAAAAGGTGGAAGATGTTTTGGGCAAAGTAAATGACCCGTTCTTTCCTGCTGATCCTTATGCTTCTGGAATGCATGAAAATTTCTCTCATGTTTTTGCATCAATTTTATGGGATCAACCTTTTGTTAAACCTTCAAAATTTAAATTTGATGTTGTATGTGCACAGAAGGCACGAGAGAAAGAATTGTTCATGGATTTTCGCAGGAAAGAGGTGCTTAGGAAGATGGATGGGGCATCTTCCAAGTTCGACTATGGATGAGTGGTCAAGAGTGAATACAGTCGAGCAATCGACTCTAAAAATTTGCGCTTCTCGGAGGCACCCGAGTTTGAACTGTATTTCCGTTGTTTATCGCTTTGTTTTTGTTTATTTTTGCTTTTGAGTTGTTGTTTGTTTTCTTGTTTTCCTAGGAGAAAAGGTGGAACGGTCGACGATTCGAGAGCCCATTGGAGGACGTTGGTGCACATCTCCGCCCATCGGCTCCATAAAATTCAGGGGAGGTTTTCTGTTCCCTTAGAATTTTATTGTTTTTATAGTTGAATGCATTGGGGACAATGCATATCTTAAGGTGGGGGGTGGAGTTTGTTGATACATAGAGATGAGACTTCTTAGTAGTTGTCGAGCATACGTGTACTCTGGCTGTTAGATTAGAATCTGAATGCATGTGTCCGATGAGGACGGTCTGTGATTTGCTTGTGAACACTCCGTATTTGTATGATTCGAAAATTTGACGATGTATGCACATTTTGAGCCTATTTTAAAAAAAAGTTTCTGTTATTTCCCTACATTCACTGAGCACATAGCACTCTTATCCTCAGTTCTGTAGGTCTAGACTGATCTTATTTTGTCTGAAACCTTGTTGTCACCCCGAAAGGTACCATTAGGGAGGCTTGATGTGTAGAAGTAGTAATGACTCATTTGTGTATAGCCTAGCTATTGCCTAAGAAAAAAAAAAGTGTTTGCATGAAAAATAAAACCTCCAGAGTTGCTCCTCCTTCTTGTGTTGCCCGTGTAACCAGGGGCGATCGTGTAACCCACGGTTGTCACTGCATGAAAGGAAAACTAATAAAAGTGAGCAATGGTCCTTAAAAACGTGAAGCTAAAATTTGGTTTGACGTGTTAGGCTCTCTTGGAGAAAATAAAAAAAAAGTGGTTCAAAAAGAAAAATGGGTACAAAGTACTCAAGGAAAAAGAATAAAAATTAGGCCTTATGTTTTGTTGCTATTCCTGTCACTAAAAGCCGTTAGACTGTTCTTATCGCCATAAGTAGGGGGAAAACGAGTCATAGGACTGTATAAGGTTGTTCCGGGCTTGCGTGAGCTAGGTTGAGAGGTGCTAAGCACACACACACGTAAGGGAATAAGAGTTTAAATTTTGAAATGATTTCAACGTTTGCATGCTTTTGATGGTTTTGAATTTACTACAAGTACCTTGTTTCACAAGCATTGAGATTAGAGTCCAAGCATGCATTTAATTCTTTGGAGATTATTTAGAGTATACCTTGCTCGGGGACTAGCAAGATTTAGGTCGGGGGTATTTTGATAGCTCCAAAATAGAGCTATCTTAATGTCCCTAATTCTAGCTAAAACCATGATATATATTGATTAAAATGCTTCCTTGTAGGTGATTTCATGGTGAAGAGCTCGGGAAGTCCATTGATGATTTTTGGGGCTAAAAAGGTCATTTAAGACGTTTCGGGAAGTGTTCGGGTCAAAACGATAGGCCAAACGGAGCTCGGGAGCCAAAACGACCCAAAAGTGGGCTAAGAGCCGAGAGGGCAGCGCCCAAGCGCCGGCGCCCAGCGCCCAGGCGCCCAGCGCCCAGGCGCCCAACGAACGCAGCACGCGCGCGCCGCTCGCAAGCACCGCACGCCCGCGCCCAGACGGCCAGACGCGCGCGCGCCGCCTCGCCTCGCGCCCGCGCGCCCGTCATTGAAGATCTGCGTGCGCCCCAGCGTCTAGACGCTAGCTCGACGCTGCCCCGACAATTCCCCAAGATAGACGTGCATCAGCGTCGAGCGCGCGTCGCAACGCTCGCTCAACGTCGACAGCGTCGAGACGCTGGCCGAGCGTCTCGACGCCCCGAAGTCTGAAGCGTGATTTTGAAGATCCACCCGAGAGCAAGCGTCGAGCGCAAGCATCTCGACGCTCGCTCGACGCCGCGCGCGCGTCTCGACGTCGCCCCGCGCGCGCGCCTGCCAACTTAGGGCACAGCGTCGAGACGCTGGCCTAGCGTCTCGACGCTCCGAGCTTAAAAAGCGTGAAACCTTCATTTTTGCAGCCACTTTTTCATTCTCCTTCTTCCTCAAGCTTCTCCTCTCGGGTCCAAGGCGATTTTCCACCATTTTTGTACTTCTTCTCCTTCTTTGTGCATGATTCCAAGCTCTTCCATGGGGGATTGGATTAATCCAACCTCCATGGAAGGCTAAACCGAGGTTAGTGTTTAATTTTGGGTTTGGATTTGTAAATTTTGGATGTTTGGGGAGATTTTTCCCCTTTGTAAATGTTGAGACATTAGCTTGATTATGCATTCTCTTGCTTGTTCTTCATCAAAATCTAGCATGTGTAGCTAAATTAGATTGACGCTCTAATTCTTATGCATGATAGAGGGCTAAAGGTTGGGACGTATAATTGCCTATACCGCTAGGTAGCACGGGTCTAAGCATGGCTAATTAGTTCGGCCCAAAGTGACATTGGTAAACTGAGTTAATTAACGTTTTCATGTTAGGCTTAAGGCAAGAGAGAAACCGGTTTAGTCTTAGGATTAGGCCGTCGCAATGTTCCCGTCACTGGCACGTAATCGATTTAGGGGTCGCTACCTTAGATAGAATATTGGCCAAGTTTAATTAGAATTGCACGAGTCTAATTAAATCCTTGGGTCATTCGAGTTAGGAATAACTAAATGAATTGTGTGCATGAACGTGGCTAACGCGTTAATTGTATCAATGATCCGAACATCCATAACGAGCAATTCCATTTCTCGAAGTTAAGCACAACCGTTTACTTTTTGCACGTTGTTAATTTTCCGTTAGCATAATTAGGAGCTCCCTTCCCCCAAAACCAAATTACCATTCTTTAATTTGTGCATTCTTTTATTTCTAGCAAATTAGACTTAGTTAGATTGAATTTCTTATTTCCCTGTGGATCGACCCCGTTGCCACTTAGCTACAAATAGCTCGGTGTATTCGGGTTTATAAATTGTATTTTGGCAAGCCTCGACAGCTTGAATTTGGAGTACCCCAAAAGTACCTCTACCAATGTTCTTAATCTCCCTATTTGAAATTTCAGCCTGACCATTCGAGTGTGGGTGATAAGGAGTGGCTACTCTATGTCTAATGTTATACTTAGCCAACACTCTCTCCATAGCCTTATTAATGAAATGTGTCCCCTCATCGCTAATGATAGCACGTGGTGTTCCAAACCTAGTAAAAATATGTCTATGAAGGAATCTTATGACTGTTTTGGCATCATTATTGGGACATGCTATGGCCTCTACCCACTTAGATACGTAGTCTACTGCTACCAATATGTAAAGGTTACCTGATGATGGGGGAAATGGTCCCATGAAGTCAATGCCCCACACATCAAAGAGCTCCAACTCTAAGATGTAGGTGAGAGGCATCTCATCCTTTCGACTTAGGTTACCTGTTCTTTGGCATTCATCACAGCTGTGGGCATAGTAGTGGGCATCCTTGAAGATCGTTGGCCAATAGTAGCCACTCTAGAACACCTTTGCAGCTGTCCTTTGGCCACCAAAATGTCCACCATAGGGTGCTGTATGGCAGTGCTGCAGCACAGACTTCGCCTCAGCAGCTGAAACACACTTCCTGAGCAGACCATCAGCACATGTCTTGTAAAGTGTGGGATCATCCCATATGAATTTCCTTGCTTCATGGAGGAACCTCTTCTTCTCTTGGCTTCCCTTGAAAGTTGGTAGTACCTGTGATGCAAGGAAGTTAGCAATGTCAGCAAACCAAGGTTCCTCATCGTTATCACGATGAGTCAATACAAAGACATGTTCATCAATAAAAGCATCAGAAATTGCGGTTTCCGCAATTTTTTCGCAATTATGCTGCAATCTAGAAAGATGATCCGCAACCACATTTTCACATCCTTTCTTATCTCTAATGTCTAGATCAAACTCTTGCAGCAGCAAAACCCATCTAATCAACCTAGGCTTAGCATCAGCCTTTCTCATAAGGTACTTCAAGGCAGAATGGTCAGTGTACACGATTGTCCTAGTGCCTACAATGTAATTCCTAAACTTCTCACAAGCAAACACTACAGCTAGCATCTCCTTCTCAGTAGTTGTGTAATTACATTGTGCCTCATTAAGTGTCTTACTAGCATAGTATATAGGGTGTGTTAACTTGTCAATCTTCTGTCCTAACATAACCCCTACAGCATAGTCACTGGCATCACATAACATCTCAAAGGGAAGATCCCAATTAGGCCCTACTATAATAGGTGCTGTGACTAGTGCTTCCTTAAGGGTTTTCCAAGCTAGGAAACACTCTTTAGAGAAAATGAACGGTTTGTTTAGCTCTAGAAGCTCACATAAAGGCTTGGAGATCTTAGAAAAGTCCTTAATGAACCTCCTATAGAAGCCAGCATGCCCTAAGAAACTTCTAATGGCCTTGACATTTTGGGGTTCTACCAATTTCTCTATTACTTCAATTTTCGCCCTGTCAACTTCTACACCTGCCCTTGACACTCTATGACCTAAGACAATCCCTTCATCCACCATGAAGTGGCACTTTTCCCAATTTAGGACTAGGTTGGTCTCCTCACACCTAGCCAGGACCTGTCCTAAGTTTTCTAGACAGTTTGTAAATGAATCCCCAAAGACTGAGAAATCATCCATGAATATCTCTATCATGGACTCATCCAAATCAGAGAAGATTGCCAACATGCACCTTTGGAAAGTTGCCGGTGCATTGCATAAGCCAAAAGGCATTCTGCGGAAGGCAAAAGCTCCAAAAGGGCAAGTGAAGGTAGTCTTCTCTTGGTCCTTAGGGTCTATAGTAATCTGGTTATATCCTGAATAACCGTCTAAGAAGCAGTAGTAGGCTCTACCAGCTATCCTATCTAGCATCTGGTCAATGAACGGTAGAGGGAAATGGTCTTTTTTGGTTTCTTTATTTAGTTTCCTATAATCCATGCAAACTCTCCATCCTGTGATAGTCCTTGTTGGAATCAGTTCATTGTTCTCATTGACTACCACAGTCATCCCCCCCTTCTTAGGTACACATTGTATAGGGCTCACCCACTGGCTACTAGCTATGGGGAAGATCACACCAGCATCTAACCATTTTATTATTTCCTTTTTAACTACCTCTTTCATAGAGGGGTTCAGCCTACGTTGGTGATCTACTCTAGGTGTATGCTCTTCCTCTAATATAATCTTATGCATGCAATAAGAAGGGCTAATGCCTCTAATGTCAGCAATAGTCCATGCAATAGCCTTCCTATGTTGTTTAAGTAGTAATATCAGTTCAACCTCATGCTTTTCACTTAATTTAGAAGAAATAATCACAGGCAGAGTATCATTACTTCCTAGATATGCATATTTGAGGTGAGTGGGTAGAGGTTTCAATTCTAAGACAGGTGGATGCTCAATGGATGGTCTTAATGGATTCAAAGATTTTTCAGTTAAGTCAATATTCATACAAACATGCTGAGGGTTATTTACAGGTATGTCCATTATCTCAGCTATGTTTAAGTCAGTTAATTCTAATCCTACATATTCATGAGCATGCTTAGTCAACAATTCATGCTCCAATTGTTCTTCCATTAATGAATCTACAATGTCCATACTAGCACAAGATTCAGAGTCAGAAGGATACCTCAGTGCTTTAAAAACACTAAACTTAACCTCCTCGTCGTGAACCCTCATAGTGAGCTCACCTTTTTGGACATCTATCAGTGCCCTACCTGTGGCTAGAAATGGTCTGCCTAACAGGATGGGGACCTCCTTGTCTGCTTCATAATCCAGGATAATGAAATCTGCAAGGAAAATAAACTTGTCAACCTTTACAAGAATATCCTCAATCTTACCTTCAGGGTATGCTATGGATCTGTCTGCTAGTTGTAAAGTGACAGTGGTTGGACGTGCTTCTCCTATTCCTAGCTGGCGGAATAGTGATAGGGGCATGAGGTTTATGCTGGCTCCCAGGTCAAAAAGAGCTCTGCCCACGTGCTTGCCTCCTAGCTCTATAGGTAAGGTGAAGGAACCAGGATCCTTCTCCTTCTTGGGTAGCTTGTTCTGGAGTATGGCACTGCACTCCTCAGTGAGATTGACTGTTTCAAACTCACCAATTATTTTCTTGTTAGTTATAATATCCTACAAACACTTTACATAAGAAGGCATAGACTGTAAAACTTCTACAAAAGGAATATTAACATGCACTTCCTTAAGAATTTCTAGAAATTTATTAAAGTGCACTTCCTGTTCTTGTTTTTTCTTTAGCCTTCTAGGAAATGGAGGTGGTGGCACATATGCAGGCACTTCAGGTCGCCTTAGGATAGGTGGAGGTCTTGGAATTTCTTCTATCTCCTCTATGATTGGCTCCAGCCTTGGTCCTGATGTGCTTGGTGATGGTTGACGTTGGTTTGGCAGAGACTCCAGTGGAGCACTAGACTCAGTGTTCTCTACTCTCTTTGGTGTGTCCTTGGTGCTGCTCACCAATGGTCTCCCACTTCTGAGTTCAATTGCTTGAACTTGCTCTTTACCATCTCTCCTTGGTACCTCAGTGTCAGCTGGTAGTCTACCTTGGGGCCTACTTTTGAGTTCATTGGCTAGTTGCCCTATTTGGTTCTCTAGGCTCCTAAGAGTAGCTTGCTGACTTTGTAGAGTGGCATCATTCTTGGCTATGTATTCTTTAAGTAAGTTTTCTACAGAAGATCCTACAGGTTGGTTGTATGGTTTTTGATACATTGATTGGTTATGTTGGGGAGTGAAACCAGGTGTTCCACTCGGTCTTGGTTGGTTAGGAGCTTGGTTAGCATTTTGTTGGCCACCCCATGACAGGTTTGGGTGGTTCCTCCAACCAGGGTTGTAAGTATTGGAATAGGGGTTGTTCCTAGGCTGCTGCTGGCTTCCAATATAGCAGACTGAGGCTGGATTCCCAGGGCAGTATTCATACAGGTGCCCTTCCCCACAGAATCCACAGATAAGTGTCTCACCTTGACTTGGTTGGGTGCCCATTGACATGGCTGTGGCGGTGTTGACACTTGTTTGAAGATTGGCTTGAGCCATTTGCTTGACTAGGTTGGTCAGGGCGCTTATTTGGCTACTCATGGCGTTGAGTGCGTCCTTGTCTTGAGCTCTAGTTGGCTCAACTGGATCATCTGACCACCTACAGTGAGATGCTGAGATCTTCTCCAAGATCTCATAGGCTTCATTGTAACTCTTGGACAACATGGAACCACCAGCAGATGAATTTAAGACTTGTCTAGTGCTGGGGTTGCATCCTTTGAAAAAGACCTCTATTTGGATACACCATGGGATGCCATGATGTGGACATTTGAGAAGAAGGTCCTTGAACCTTGTCCAAGCTTCGTGAAGAGACTCACTCCCAGCTTGTTTGAACTTGATTATATCATCACGAAAGGTAGAATTCCTATCAGGTGGGAAGTATTTGACTAGGAATTTCTCTGCTAAGTCTGTCCAATTAAGGACAGATCCAGAGGGTAATGAGTTTAACCACGTCTTTGCTTTGTCCCTCAAAGAGTAAGGGAAGAGGTCGAGCCTCAAGGCTTCTTGGGAAACTCCAGGGATGATGAATGTATCACTAACTCCTAAGAAGTTTCTAAGATGGTTGTGGGGATCCTCATTTTCCACTCCAAAGAATTGTCCCACAGTGGACAACATTTGGAACATCACTGGCTTTAACTCGAATGAGTTGGCAGTGATTTCAGGACGGATTATGCTGGGGTTCAGCTCCCCAGGCATAGGTACTAGGTAGGAAAGTATGGCGCTATCCTTATCATTCGCTATTTCGATGGGATTGCGAGTGACAGGCACCGGATTTGGAACTATTCCATCCATTTCTTCTTGAGACAGTTGTGGAGGAATTGCGGTTCCCGCAATTACTTGAGGTACAGAGGGTTGGTTAAAGAGACGTTTCTTGGCTCTATTTCTGGCCCTAAGTAATCTCTCAGGCTCAGGATTGAACTCTAGATCACTACTTGAAGGCTCACTCATAAACTAACCCGATGGTACCTGTGGAAGAAATGAAACAGATCAGTTACAATAGACAATAAGCTTGGTATTTCAAACTTAACAAACTTCGTTTTCACTTAAATAAATCCCCGGCAGCGGCGCCAAAAACTTGTTGCGTGCTCAATGTGTTAAAATAAATAAGCAATAAGATAGAGAGAGCATTCAGAACATGCAAGCATACATGATCTTATAGCAAGTAGTAAGTATTTTTTCATTCGTTTTCCCACAGAGATTTATTATAAGCTATTCATGAAGTGTAAAGTTAAGAAAGAATGGGTGGATTTGACGGGGGAGAATTGGTTTTAAATTGTCTAAATCCTACGGAATATGTAAAGGATAGCAACATAAACAAGAGCAAGTCAAAGTTAAACTCAAAGGAAAAGAGACGAGATTAATAAACGAAGAAGAAAACAGTTAAACAGAATTGTAAACTTAGCAGAATTGCGGAAACAGTAATTCTACCGGAATTTTCCTAACAGCGAAAGTGTGTAAAATGGAGAAACAAGGGCTACTAACGACTCCTCTATAGGCATTTTCTCACGGTTCTCAAGCATTGGATCAACTCTCTATGCATCAAACTCACTCAATCTCATGTATCGTCCGATTCCATGCATTAGATTCTTTAGTTTACTCATGTCCAAGTAAGGTCTTAAGCATCTTGTTAAAGCAGAAAGTTATGGTTTGTACTAGGAAAACGCCTATTCCTAGGTCGTTTTCTGGCTACCTTGAAAGGCTAGCATGAGTGTATGACTCTGAACTCTTACTCCTTCCAGAGGTTAGGAGTTCTTTGGACAAAATGGATGGCCAATCGAAATTGCCCGTGGGATGAAGCTTACATACAATCAATGCTTCGAGATCTATCCTACATGCTTGGTTCACGTTTTTTTAGCCTATAGTATTGTCATTAGCATGCCCCTATGTGACTTCGTTACTCATGGATGTGGAGAGAACAGAAAGAAGAGATAAAACAGACATGCTTAGAAGAGAAATAAACTGAAAGCAGCAAGGTAAGACAGTGAGTTGCAAAGATAGGAAATTGAGAAATGAAGAATTGTGCTTTAATTACTTGATTGTTTGAATGAACAAAAGAGAGACTTAAAGTGAATAACAGAAAGACAGAACACAACAAAATGGACTGATCTAGCTACTAGAAACGAAACAACAACAATACAAAGCTGGAAATGGAAATAAAGAGCAGAACGCAGTAAAACAAGCTCGAACGCCTCGTCGCAACCGCCTCGGCTGAAGGATGAGAAAGATCAGCCTTGTTTGGATGAATCCAATCGAGAGAGAAGACGAATCTTCTCTCCTTCCTATCAGATTATCGACTCCAAGCAGCTAAACTTCGCAAACCAACAGACGGCAAAGAAAAACAGGAGAAAAGATGGAGCTGCGAGAAGACTTCTACGCTTTCGGATGATGTTTGAACCCTCGACTTTGACCCCCTTTTATAGTAATCTGCAGGTGCGTTTGGGCCAAGGAGAACCATCAATCTTCAACGTCGTACTTCAAAATGGATGGAGGAGAAAGAACGAATCCCTGAAATAACGGAAATTAACAGAAAAAGATCAGTCAACTTACGGTTTTCACTTGAAACATTGCGGTTTCAGCAATGTTTCCGCAATGCTGCCGCAATGCTTACTTTTCATTCTTTTACTTCGGTTTTCAATCCTTTTCTTTCCTTTTGTACATAAGTCCTAATTTAGCTACCTTCTTCTAATTATCATATATAAGCATAGGTTTAAGCTAAATCCTATCAAAAACACCTAAGAGTGTACATCTTTCTAAGATAAATTAGTCCTAAAAATGCCACTTTTGGAGACGTAACACACCCCCAAACTTAAGGTTTTGCTCGTCCTCGAGCAATCTAAGGACTTGCCTAGGCTGCTGTTTCATCTTCTTTAACCACTTACTGACTCCCCTATATCCCTATCTATAGCAGTGCTGTCCTGTGACACACTTCTAAGTTTAAAACTATCCTCTTATCTAGCTTCTTCTGACTTCGCATGCCTAATACTCCTACTGTTTCATTAACTCCCTACAACTGATCTACTTGCTTTTGTCATATCATGCCACGATCCCTAAGGTTTCAAATTCTACCTAGCTTTACCCCAGACTCAGTACATGCTTCTAGTTTTTACTTTTGAGCTACCTAGGATTCCTTAGAGTCATGCCAGTCTTAGTATTAACAGTGACAGTAGTACTTTAAGAGAACAACCTAAACCCTGGCATCACTACATTGGACATACATTCATTTCCTAAACAACCCGACAAGCTACAACTTTGTGCTCAGCTATTTGAGGATCAGAGTTCTTTTTAAACAGGACATCTAAGCCACAAAGTTGCAACTCCTAGGTATACATTCTTCAAAAACTTGTTGCGTGCTCAATGTGTTAAAATAAATAAGCAATAAGATAGAGAGATCACTCAGAACATGCAAGCATACATGATCTTATAGCGAGTAGTAAGTATTTTTTCATTCGTTTTCCCACAGAGATTTATTATAAGCTATTCATGAAGTGTAAAGTTAAGAAAGAATGGGTGGATTTGACGGGGGAGAATTAGTTTTAAATTGTCTAAATCCTACGGAATATGTAAAGGATAGCAACATAAACAAGAGCAAGTCAAAGTTAAACTCAAAGGAAAAGAGACGAGATTAATAAACGAAGAAGAAAACAGCTAAACAGAATTGTAAACTTAGCAGAATTGCGGAAACAGCAATTCTACCGCAATTTTCCTAACAGCGAAAGTGTGTAAAATGGAGAAACAAGGGCTACTAACGACTCCTCTATAGGCATTTTCTCACGGATCTCAAGCATTGGATCAACTCTCTATGCATCAAACTCACTCAATCTCATGTATCGTCCGATTCCATGCATTAGATTCTTTAGTTTACTCATGTCCAAGTAAGGTCTTAAGCATCTTGTTAAAGCAGAAAGTTATGGTTTGTACTAGGAAAACGCCTATTCCTAGGTCGTTTTCTGGCTACCTTGAAAGGCTAGCATGAGTGTATGACTCTGAACTCTTACTCCTTCCAGAGGTTAGGAGTTCTTTGGACAAAATGGATGGCCAATCGAAATTGCCCGTGGGATGAAGCTTACATACAATCAATGCTTCGAGAGCTATCCTACATGCTTGGTTCACGTTTTTTTAGCCTATAGTATTGTCATTAGCATGCCCCTATGTGACTTAGTTACTCATGGATGTGGAGAGAACAGAAAGAAGAGATAAAACAGACATGCTTAGAAGAGAAATAAACTGAAAGCAGCAAGGTAAGACAGTGAGTTGCAAAGATAAGAAATTGAGAAATGAAGAATTGTGCTTTAATTACTTGATTGTTTGAATGAACAAAAGAGAGACTTAAAGTGAATAACAGAAAGACAGAACACAACGAAATGGACTGATCTAGCTACTAGAAACGAAACAACAACAATACAAAGCTGGAAAATGGAAATAAAGAGCAGAAAGCAGTAAAACAAGCTCGAACGCCTCGTCGCAACCGCCTCGGCTGAAGGATGAGAAAGATCAGCCTTGTTTGGATGAATCCAATCGAGAGAGAAGACAAATCTTCTCTCCTTCCTATCAGATTATCGACTCCAAGCAGCTAAACTTCGCAAACCAACAGACGGCAAAGAAAAACAGGAGAAAAGATGGAGCTGCGAGAAGACTTCTACGCTTTCGGATGATGTTTGAACCCTCGACTTTGACCCCCTTTTATAGTAATCTGCAGGTGCGTTTGGGCCAAGGAGAACCATCAATCTTCAACGTCGTACTTCAAAATGGATGGAGGAGAAAGAACGAATCCCTGAAATAACGGAAATTAACAGAAAAAGATCAGTCAACTTACGGTTTTCACTTGAAACATTGCGGTTTCAGCAATGTTTCCGCAATGCTTACTTTTCATTCTTTTACTTCGGTTTTCAATCCTTTTCTTTCCTTTTGTACATAAGTCCTAATTTAGCTACCTTCTCCTAATTATCATATATAAGCATAGGTTTAAGCTAAATCCTATCAAAAACACCTAAGAGTGTACATCTTTCTAAGATAAATTAGTCCTAAAAAGGCCACTTTTGGAGACGTAACACCTATAAAAAATTCATAGAGAGTAAAAGCATGTTTGTAATATACTCTGAGGTGCTCCTCCTTCTTGTGTTGCCCGTGTAACCAGGGGCGATTGTGTAACCCACGGTTGCCACTACATGAAAGGGCAACTAACAGAAGTGAGCACTAGTCCTTAAAAACGTGAAGCGAAACAAATGCTTGACGTGTTAGGCTCTCAAGAAAAGAATAGATGAAAAAAAAATTAGTTAGGCCTTTTGTTTTGTTATTCTTTCCGACATTGAAAATTCGTTAGACTGTTCTCATTGCCAGAAGTAGGGGGAAGATGAGTATTATGATTGATTAAGGTGATTCCGGGTCTATGGAAGCTAGGATAGGAGGCGCTAATCACACACACACGTTAGGGAATAGGAGTTAATATTTTGAAATGTTCACAAATTATGCATATGCTTGATTGTTTTCCGTTAGCATGATTATCTTGTTATGCAAGTATTGAGATTCGAGTCGTCACCATGCATGCTTATTCTTATGAGATAAATCAAAGTATTCCTTGCTCGAGGACTAGCAAGATTCAGGTCGGGGGTATTTTGATAGCTCTAAAATAGAGCTATAATTATTGCCTTAAATCTAGCTAAATGTCATGCTTAACTCAATTAAATCTCCTTATTTTAGGTATTTTGTGGCAAAGAGTTCGGGAAGACAAATTATGATTTTTAGGGTTAAATCGGTCATTTAAGAGGTTTCGGGAAGTGTTCGGGTCAAGAAGATAGGCCAAAAAGAGCTCGGGAGCTAAAATGACCCAAAAATGGGCCAAGACCCGAGAGGTCAGCGCCCAGGCGCCCAACAGAGGCAGCAGCACAGGCCGCCCGACATGAAAAGTCCCCGCGCGCACCGCGCCAAGCGCCCGTCATCTAAAGTCCCGCACGCCAACGCCCGCGCGCGCCGCCCGCGCGTCCTCGCCCGCTCCGCCTCCGCGCCCGCGCCCGACATCAAAAGTCCGCTCGCCCGCTCACGCTCTTGTCCGCGCGCGCCATCGCCCACGCCCGCCCAACGCCCAGGCGCCCGAGCGCCCGTCATGAAAAGCCCGTGTCCGCGCGCGCGCCGCTCGCCTCGCCCGCGCGCTCGCCCTAGCCATGACTCGAATTGACCATCATTAAAAGTCCTAAAAAAGCCCGTCATTAAAAGTCATAAAAAAGAGCTTAGTGCCTAGGCGCTTTCCCGATTCTGCGCACGCGCGCCTGCGGCACCTAGGCGCTAACTTATGGCGCCTAGGCGCTAATCTGACGCAGAAATGGGTATTTAAGTCCGTTTTTCTGATTTTAGGTCATTCTCTTCTCCCCCTTCTTTTTTAAAAACGATTTTTCACCCTTTTTTGGCTATTGTAACTCCATTAATGGAGCTTGGAAGGCCACCCACGATTTGTTTTCTTCCCATTTGCATCCATGGCTAACTAAGAGGTAATACTTGATCTTTAGGAGATCGGTTAGATGTTGTAAATATGATTGGGTGAGACTTGTATTGTTTGTCTATGTTAGCATGTTTAGCATTCAACTCTTCTCTAATCTAAGCATTAATTTCTAGCATCAATTTCTTCTTGGTTTGACTCCCATTTAGTTTATTGATTGTTGGGTTGGTTAAAAACTCATTATGCGTTTGCCTCTTATGGGTTGAGTGACAGCAGTCTTAGTGTATTTAAATTGGTGCTGCAACATTTAATTTAGCTACCCATTAGGCTCTAGTTGAAGAGTAAATCGAGCCCGTTATTAGAGATCTCAGTAACGTACTCGTCGCATGGTTACCCGTCGCTCGTAGTTAACTCTATTTGGGAGAGCGATCGCCCCCAATTGAATTAACATCGAAGCTTAATGAAGAGCTGTCAACTCTTCATCAACTACTTGGGATTGCTAGTTTCTTCTTAGAAATATGTAATTTGCGTGGGTGTTAGTCAAAAGCATGCTAAGTCTTGGGCGTCTATGATCCGAATCACATCGCAATTAATAACCCGGAACCTTTAGATTGAGTGTTTTCATTACAATTTCCATTTCTCCCGTTATTCCAAATTGTCATTTAATTCTTTCCTTTATTTTCACTTTTCTTCTCTTAATTCTCAAAACCCCCCATCAACATTTTCTCTCATTAAGCAATTAAAATTCTGAATTTAGATTACGCTATTAAATTCCCTGTGGTACGATCCTGACTACCGCTTTCTACAAGTTTTGAAAAAGCCTTAGGCAGTGTTATAAATTTTAATTTGGCGGGTCTCGACAACCTGATACATACGGAATATTCACAAAATTCCGCTACCAAGCAAATAGGGATGTGAATCGGCGCGGCAGGTGCGCAGTCGCGTCGATTCCCTGTGCTTTGAGAAGATAAAACAAGTGTAGTAACGCCACACTTGGTTTAGAGGTAGCGTTGATTCCTCAGGCTATTCCCCCGTCCAGCGATGCAGACTTGTTTGGGTTCGCAATCCTATGCTGCCCGAGGATTCTGTTGCGTGCTCAGTAGGGGTGTAAATCAGTTATGTGGAACACTCAATCATGCAAGCATACATGATCTGCAGCAAGTGATAAGTATTGTTTATATTGATTGCCACAGAGATTTTGGAAGAGCAATAACGATTCTAGTGTGCTAACATGAGAAATGTAACCAGTGATGAATTGATTTTTGATGGCGTGCTGACAAATTGTAAAATACGCAAAGTAAACGCAAAACTAAAATAAAACAAGAGAGATCAAGTACGGACTACCAGAGGATAAATGCTAACTTAACATGCAAGGATAACAAGCAATGCGAATCTAGCAAAACTTCCGCGACAAACTAACAAACAGAGAAGTTTCCGATACAAAAAGCAAGGTTGGCTAGGAATCATACAACAGATCACAGATCAACATCTCAGCAGTGATTAAACAAGCTCATGCACCGTTCAAGCAGAAACTCATAAAACCTTCCGATTTTATGCATTAGGCTTTTAGTTCGTTCATATCCAAACAAAACTAGCAACCTATTCATACAAACAAGTCATTTAACGTGCTAGGAGAGCGACTATGCTTAGACTCCTCTCTGGCTACCATGAAAGTCTAACATGAGCATACGTCTCTGACTTCCTACTCCTCTCGGAGGTTCAGAAATCTGTAATGCATAATGGATGGCCAGTCGAAAACACATTTGGATAAAGAACACATATGCTCAGAACACTTCATGCTTAATCAATATGCTGAAATATAAATCTGTTCACTATTGATTCATCCTAGTCAACCTTTTACAAATTACCTACACATATTATAAACATAACTCAACATAACAAAGAAGTTCTTAACTACAGAATGCATCTCTAATCAGAGCAATGGTAACGATATTTTGGAACTATCGCCAATCATCAGGTTGTCGAGACCCACCAAAATGAATTTATATTTACCTGAATTCACTGAACTATTAGTAGATTAGTGGCAACGGGGTCGATCCACAGGGAATTAAGCTAATTTGACATAATCTTAATTAAATTTGCAAACTATGAAAATAAACAAAACGTGGGGATTTTGGTTTTTAATTGGCTAAGAGGGAACAACACAAAACGGGAAAACTTAACTAACGAAGCGTTCGACTCGGGACAATCGGGAATAAAATTAGCATGCCTTTGGATCATTGGTTGACGATAATAATGGCCAAATAAATGAACGAATACGCAGCCCGTCTTAAATCAATAAATTAATTTAGACATGCTCCATAGATATTAATTAGACACAATTAATAATGCTAATCAAGCATATCGATTGGACATTGGCGGCCAACGCTCTCCCAAGACCAATCGATAGCAACGAGCTAACTACGACGATTATCTAATTTGGACGTGAAATTAGTGTATCGATTTCAGATTCTAATTCGAGAAGAACGAACACCAAGAACGCAAGGATGCCTGTGCGCTCAAAGGCGTCGTAAATCTTTGTTACTTGGCGATTTAGAGAGGCACGACATCAAAACCTTTAACAAATGAAGCATGCTCGATATCAAGGGTGCCTAGTCCTAAATCAATCAATCACGTTCATGGAATAAGCAAAGAAATACAAACTAATTCAATCAATCATTCAAGCCAAATCAGAATTTAGTTCAACAATCCTCACCAAAGGTTCAAACTACATTATTCCTTTACAATCCCGAGCCAAAAACGCTAAAGACTACTCACTCATGTTGTGTGTGATGTGGGATGGCTCCATTCCAAGCTTTCTAGCCTCTCCCATGGTGAAAATGGCTGCTGGAACGTCTTATCAGGTGCGGAGCCCGAGGTAGGAGATGATGATGGCGGCTGAAAATCGGACAAAAACTTAAGTAATCCTTCGGAGCGTCTCGACGCTAGGGCAGCGTCTCGACGCTACGCCCTAAATAATCAGCGCGCGCAGTCGGGGTGGCGTCGAGACGCTCGCGCAGCGTCGAGACGCTTGCGCGGCGTCGAGCGAGCGTCGAGACGTTGTCACTCGACGCTTGCTCTCGGGTGGATTTTCAATTTCACGCCTCAGACTTCGGAGCGTCGAGACGCTCTGGCAGCGTCTCGACGCTTGGGCAGCGTCGAGCTAGCGTCGCGACGCTGTCGCTCGACGCTAGCTCTCGGGTTCTTGCATGGTATTTTGCCTTCAATTTTCCCGAAACGCCCAATCTTCATGTTTTTGTATGGTCCTTCCCCGGAAGTGCTCTTAGGTCTTTAAAATGCGACATTAAGCCTCGAAAAGCGCCGAAACGCTCCCGAGGGCGAATTACCGAGAACACCTGAAATTAACACATAAAAGCAAGATTAAGCGTGCAAAATGGAGCTATCAAACACCCCCAACTTAAATCTTGCTAGTCGTCGAGCAAGGTGGAATTCTGATTAATCAAAATAAAACAAATACGCATGTTAGGGACTCAATTCTCAGTACTGGAAACGACAAGGCATTTGTATTCGAAAGAAACAGCTGCATGCATGCATTGGCTAAGAACAATTCGAAAAATTTAAAGATGCTTACCTATTTCTTCTTCGAACCTTGCTCCTCGATCTTAGATTTTAACAGGCTTAGAACAGCTCTACCCGTCCCAAAAATCCGCCTTCCCCCTACTTATGCCTAAACAGAACAGTCTAAGGGCTATTCATCGTCTAAGCAAGTAAGAGATCGCAAGGCATCTTTTCTCTCTCTTTTTTTTTTATCTCCATGAGCGCCTAACATGTCAATTTTACTTTCGTTTCAGCTTACCTGCAATTTCATTGCACAGTGCATCTGACTACGGGCAAAATTCACATTTTTAAGGACTAGCGTTCACTTCTTTGTGCTCCCCTTTCATGCAGTGGCGACCGTGGGTTACACGACCGCCCCTGGCTACTAAGGCACTCAAGAAGGAGGAACACCTCAGGAGATTACTTCCTTTTTCAAAAATTTTGCATTCTTTTTCTTTTAACCCTATAAATCATGTTAACAATTTGAGCGCATGGATTACGAACATGAACGAATCTTGGCCCATCCTAAGGTTGCCTTTCGAGGTGACAACGAATTTCAAAACAACCAGAGCTACCCTAAACCCACAGATCCAAGATAGAGCGCTAACATGCGAAGCTTAAACAGGGAAATAACTTGAAATTTTTTTCAAAATGGCCCCAACAAATGCAATCATGCTGAATTTCACAACAAGCACAAATACGAAGACCTTAACAGTACATCACAAAATTTCATAGTCCAACTAACATGCATTCATCGCAACAGAATATGCTTATCAGAATTCCACAACTAAACTCGACAATCACTGTAAGGCACAACCCACCACCCCCAACTTAGAAATGGGCAATGTCCTCATTGGACTAAATAGGCACAGTCAAAATTCTAAGGAAAGAAAACCTTCCCTGAATTGTGACGTAGAGGGTTGGAGAGTGCGCTTAATCCTTAGCAAATAAACCTCAAGGACGAGCCGATGTTTCACCTGAAAACTCACAACATGATAGTAAGAAACTAAGCTACTCCTAAAAACGGTAAGTAAACAAAAAGCATGTACAGTTCAAGCTCGGGTGCCTCCGAGTAGCGCAAATTTTTAGAGTCGATTGCTCGACTTTACCAAAACTCATTTCATCCTTTCTCATAATCGGGCTCTCTCAAGTGGGCATGCTCGTCGATGTCCTCTGACATTCCCTCATGGAAGATCTTCAGTCGTTGGCCATTCACCGTGAATTTCTTCTCTGAATCTAGGCTCTTAATCTTGACTGCACCATAGTGATGGACATCAGTTATAATAAAAGGACCAATCCATCGGGAACGAAGTTTACCTGACATGAACTTCAGGCGGGAGTTGAACAAGAGGACCTTCTGACCAACTTCGAAGTGTTTTCGAATGATTCGTCTGTCATGGAACATCTTGGTCTTCTCCTTGTAGATCTTCGAGTTCTCATATGCGTCCAGGCGAAGCTCCTCTAGTTCTTGCAATTTGAGGAGTCTTTCTTCGCCAGCCTTGTCAAAGTCCATATTACACTTCTTCACGGCCCAGTAAGCTTTGTGCTCGATCTCCACTGGGAGATGACAGGCTTTCCCAAAAACCATCCGGTAGGGAGACATCCCTATGGGGGTTTTGTAAGCCGTACGATAGGCCCACAAAGCGTCGTCCAGCCTGAGACTCCAATCCTTCCTCGCTGGAGTTACTGTTTTCTCGAGGATGCTCTTCACCTCTCGATTGGAGACTTCTGCTTGGCCATTTGTTTGAGGGTGGTACGGGGTAGATATTTTGTGATTGACCCCATACTTCCTCATCAAGGCCTGGATCGTCTTGTTGCAGAAGTGGCTCCCCTGATCGCTTATAATGGCTCGTGGAACTCCATACCTGCTAAAAATATTAGATTTGACAAAACTGGAAACAACATTAGCAGTATCAACTTTGGTGGCCTTAGCTTCCACCCACTTGGACACGTAGTCCATAACCAATAATATATAGACGAAACCAAATGAAGGGGGAAAGGGTCCCATAAAGTCCATACCCCAGACCTCAAAAATTTCACAAGTTAAAATAGGGGTTTGGAGCATTTCATTCCTACTTGTGATGGACCATTTTCTTTGACACTGATCACGTGATTTGCAAAATTCATAACAGTCCTTAAACAGTGATGGCCAGAAAAACCCACAATCTAATATTTTCTTCGCCGTCCTATTTTGCCCAAAGTGTCCCCCACATGCAAATTCATGGCAAAATATAAGTATGGACCTATGATCAGACTTAGGGACACACTTCCTAATTACTTGGTCATCGCAAAATTTCCATAAAACAGGCTCTTCGCAGACATAAGACTTGGCTTCGCTTCTCAACTTAGCTCTTTTGTTATATGAAAAGTCGAATGGGAACGTACCGGTGACCAAGTAATTGACAATGTCGGCGTACCATGGTGTCTCCACACTCACCTGGAAGAGGACTTCATCAGGGAATTCGTCATTTAGAGGCAAGTCCTCCTCATTACGCACAATGCGGCTCAAGTGGTCAGCAACTGTATTCTCTGATCCTTTCCAATCCTGGACAGAGACGTCGAACTCCTGGAGTAGTAGTACCCACCTGAGCAGCCTAAGCTTCGAGTCCTTCTTGTTCATCAAGTATTGAACTGCTGCATGATCAGAAAAAACAATCACTTTAGATCCAAGAATATATGGCCGAAATTTATCAAGAGCGAAAACAATGGAAAGCAGCTCCTTCTCTGTTGTGGTGTAACCGATCTGCGCAGAGTTGAGCGTCCTAGAGGCATAATAAATTACGTGGCTTTTCTTGTCTATCCTCTGGCCCAACACAGCGCCAACGGCATAATTGCTTGCATCGCACATAATCTCAAAAGGAGTCCCCCACTGCGGTGGATGAATGATGGGTGCGTTGGTCAAACACTTCTTCAGAACGTCGAAGGCTAGCTTGCACTGCTTGTCAAAGCAGAATGGGACATCCTTTTTCAGCAAGCTTGTCATCGGAGTCACTATCTTCGAGAAGTCCTTTATGAACCTGCGGTAAAAACCTGCGTGACCAAGAAAAGAACGCACTTCCTGAAGGTTCGTGGGGTAAGGTAAATCAGATATGACATCAATTTTTGCTTTATCTACCTCTATCCCCTTAGCTGACACAACGTGACCTAATACTATGCCCTGACTGGCCATGAAATGACACTTTTCAAAATTTAAAACAAGATTAGTCTCAATGCATCTTTCCATGACTCTAGACAAGTTAAACAGGCAATCCTCAAATGAACTCCCATATACAGTGAAATCATCCATAAAGACTTCGATGCATTTTTCTACAAATTCAGTAAATATGCTCATCATGCATCGCTGAAAAGTCCCCGGAGCATTACAAAGCCCGAAGGGCATTCTCCTATATGCGTAAGTTCCGAATGGACAGATAAAAGTAGTCTTTTCTTGGTCTTCCTGGGCTATGGGAATTTGATAAAACCCAGAAAAACCATCTAGAAAACAGAAGAATTGTTTCCCAGCTAAACGCTCCACCATTTGATCTATGAAGGGAATCGGAAAATGATCCTTCTTAGTCACATCATTCAGTTTTCTAAAATCTATACACATCCTCCACCCATTTTGCACTCTCTTAGGTACTAACTCTCCTTTCTCATTTCTAATAACGGTTATGCCCGTCTTTTTAGGTACAACATGAATGGGGCTAACCCACTGGCTATCAGAAATGGGAAAGATAATACATGCATCAAGGAGTTTGTGTATTTCAGACAACACTACCTCTTTCATTGCTGGGTTCAGTCTCCGCTGAGGCTCTCGGGATGGCTTCGCTCCCTCATTCAGCCGAATCTTGTGCATACACAGAACTGGACTCAACCCATGCAAGTCTGCCAACGTCCATCCTATCGCTCTTCTATTCTTTTTCAAGACATCCACCAACTTTCCTTCTTGCTCCGATGTAAGCTCCTTGGAGATAATTACCGGAAGTGTCTCCACCTCACCCAAGTATACGTACTTGAGATGACCCGGCAACTCCTTAAGTTCCAACTTGGGAGCCTGCAAAAGAGATGGTAATATTTTAGTTGGCTTTTCACATGCCTCTAAAGCACAAGTAGTTTGTTCAGATGAGTCAGACAATATGGGAACACTACTTTCAACCTCGCCAACAGTTTTAGTAAAAACGAGTGGGTCATCCCCATCAACAACAGTCATGCATTCTTCTTGTTCTAAAGTATCTATAAGATCAATTTTACAGACAGAATGCACATCAGCATGGTGTTTCATGGCATCAAATACATTAAATTCGAACAGATCTCCTTCATACTCGACTGACAAGGTACCATCATGCACATTAATTTTTGTCTTAGCGGTTTTCATGAATGGTCTACCTAGAAGGACTGAAGTAGTGGGTGGTGCGTTTTCTTCCATATTTATCACGTAAAAATCAGTAGGAAAGATCAAGTCCTTAACTCTAACCAACACATCCTCGATCACCCCTAAAGGATGAATAGAAGACCTATTAGCTAACTGGATAATTAAACTAGTTTCCTGCATACCTTCTAAATCGAGACTCTTGTAGACTGAGTATGGCATAACATTAATTGAGGCTCCTAAGTCTAACATGGCGTGCTCGATTTCTCTATCTCCTATAGTACATGGCAAGAGGAACATACCTGGGTCCTGGCATTTGTTTGGAATACCTTGTGTTATCAGGGCAGAAACATTTTTGCTTACCACAACTCTCTCAGCTCCTTTAACTTTCCTTTTCATGGTGCACATCTCCTTTAGAAATTTCGCGTACCTTAGAATTTGCTGAATTGCATCAAGCAGCGGCATATTGATTCCAACTTTCTTCAGCGTCTCAAGGACGTCCGCGTCCTCGACCTCCTTAGGTGGCCTCACCAACCTACTCGGAAAAGGAGCAACGGGAGTGTAAGACTTCATAGAAATATAAGGAGAAGCTACAACCGATTCAGAGGGTGTTTGAGGACACTTATCTGGATATATCTTTGTATCCTTGCTAGAGTCCTCGGGAGTGGTCCGAGATGGTACTTCTTTACCACTTCTGAGATTGATGGCACTAACGCTTTCCGCTTTGGATTCCATTTTACTCATCCTTTCCTTGATCTCTGTGAACCCTTCACTTAGAGACCTCATCTGCGACCTGGTCTCCTCACTTAGAGACCGCATCTGCGAACTGGTCTCTTTGCTAGATTCCATAAATGACTTGAACATGCCTTCGAGGGCTTGACCTGAAATAGGGGAAACAGCCTGGGATGAATTTTCTTTCAACGTATGAAATAAGCCGAATACCTGAGACACTTTCTCCTTGAGCTCTTCTATGTCGGTAAACAGTTTAGCTTGTTCATTTCTTCCCCCGTATTGGCGACGGTTCTCAGCCATGTTAGAGATCAACTGTCTGGCTTCTGCAGGCGTTTTTTTCCCAAAAGGCTCCTCCACTCGATGCATCAAGCATCTGACAGTCGTGCAGAAGCAAACCTTCATAGAAGAATTGAATAAGCGCAGCCTCTGCTATCAGATGGTTCGGGCATCTCTCGCATAACTTAATGAATCTCTCCCAGCACTCGTGAAATGCCTCTTTCTCTTCTTGCTTGAAACTGTAGATATCTTTTTTCACTGCTCTGGCTCTGGAAGCTGGGAAATATCTTTCTAAGAACATGCTCTTTAACTTCTCCCAAGTGAAGATGGTTCCCGATGGTAAGTAATGTAGCCAGTCTCGAGCTTCACCTCTCAAAGTGAATGGAAAAGCTCTCAGGTAGAGCTGATCTTCAGTTATGTCGCCTGGCTTCATCGCAGAACTTGTCATTTGAAAAGCTTTGAGATGTTTAAAGGGATCTTCATCTGCTTCACCACAAAAAGAAGGCAAATGGTCAATTAAGCCAGACTTAAACACAAACTCACCTGAGATTTCCGGGTAGGAAATACAACAAGTTTGGTGGCCCATAGCAACCGATTTCCACTGCCTGAGTGTTTTTGGAGCTCCAGCCTCATCGTCAACTTCCATTTTCTCAATAAAAAATTAGGCACTCTAGCACACTTAAACAAACAAATCAAATCTTGCAAACAATTAAAGAACAAACGAATTTTTAAAGTGAAAGTCAAAAGTCTACAAATCAAATCTAAATTAGGCCGAATTACACTTAGTTCCCCGGCAGCGGCGCCAATTTTGGTAACGATATTTTGGAACTATCGCCAATCATCGGGTTGTCGAGACACGCCAAAATGAATTTATATTTACCCGAATTCACTGAACTATTAGTAGATTAGTGGCAACGGGGTCGATCCACAGGGAATTAAGCTAATTTGACATAATCTTAATTAAATTTGCAAACTATGGAAATAAACAAAACGTGGGGATTTTGGTTTTTAATTGACTAAGAGGGAACAACACAAAACGGGAAAACTTAACTAACGGAGCGTTTTTAATTGACTAAGAGGGAACAACACAAAACGGGAATAAAATTAGCATGCCTTTGGATCATTGGTTGACGATAATAATGGCCAAATAAATGAACGAATACGCAGCCCGTCTTAAATCAATAAATTAATTTAGACATGCTCCATGGATATTAATTAGACACAATTAATAATGCTAATCAAGCATATCGATTGGACATTGGCGGCCAACGCTCTCCCAAGACCAATCGATAGCAACGAGCTAACTACGACGATTATCTAATTTGGACGCGAAATTAGTGTATCGATTTCAGATTCTGATAACTCCATTTTGGAGCTATTAAATACTTCCTAATTATAGCTAAAGTCCGCTTTCAATTGATTAAATACATCTCATTTGTAGGAGAAAAGCGGCAAAGAGCTCGTGCGTCCGTTGGGCCTGTTCGAGTGCTTAAAGTGGAGTTTTAGCTCCCCGGGAATGCATCGGGAAGAGGGGAACTTGATTCGTGAAGAAACGGGCCAAAACAGCCTTGGAGAGGCAAAGCTTCAGCCCCAAACCCGAGAGCCAGCGTCGAGCTACAGCGTCGAGACGCTGGCTCGACGCTGGAAAAACCCGAGAGCAAGCGTCGAGTGATAGCGTCGAGACGCTAGCTCGACGCTGCCCTGGCGTCGAGACCCTGCTTGGCGTCGAGACGCTCCGGAGGAGGCGCGCGCAGGAATTTTATCGGGGCCGCGTCGCGACGCTGGCCTTGCGTCGCGACGCCATCGCGAGCGCGCGCGGAAAACTTAGGGCACAGCATCGAGACGCTGGCCTAGCGTCTCGACGCTACGACGATGGCAGAAGATAAATGACGATTTTTCTGCACTTTTTTTAGATCTTCTTCTTCATCTCTCCACCATTTTTGCTCTTTTTGGTCTTCTTCTTCCTCGTTTTCTCTCTACTTTCCGTGGAGCTCCGCCATTGTTGGCATGCTAGTGAGCTCCACCTTCATTGTAATACGTTGATGAATCCTTCCATGGTCGTCGTTGGAGCGGAATTGACAACCCGCGCCATGAGCGGCTAAGGTAAGGGTGAACGGTTTGGGATTAGTTTCGGGTGATTTTGTTAGACGTTTTTGGTTTTGATAATCTGATCTTGAATGATGCATATTGGTTCTGTTTATTAGCATTTATCTACTTTGCTTAATCCAACGCGCATGTTAAAATACGACGATTGACACTCGAGTAGTTTCGCATGTTGTGTATGTTAAAGAGTAGCGATGCCGTGCCTCTCACTGCTCGACTAAGTAACACAGGTAGATAGAACTAAATCGAAGTATCGGGTCGGGTAGGATAATTGTTGATTGCATACGGCGTTTGCGGGCAATCTACTAGCAATTAGAATTCACGCTCGAATGTTCGTCGCGGTTAGCTAGTGACTGTCTAAATTTACCTTAAAGCTGATCACCTTGATGTAAGCTTAGATAACGTGTAATTAGAACTGTGTGGTCTAATTAAAATCCATGGAGTCGGCTACTTTGGGGCTTCTCTGGTAGTTGTCCGCGTGCTCAATAAACTGAATTCCATGTTATTAGCATTAAATGATGAACCGAATTTGTCTAACAATTGATCCCGAGACTCCCAAACCGTGCACACGTTTTCTACTAGTTATTCTTTCTTCCGTTAGCTTTCTTACTATTTCTCTTGCATGATAAAAACCCCCCGTTAACAAAATCAATCAATTAGTTAAATCCCAATTTCATTAGTAATTTCAATCTTCCTATTCCTTGGATCGACCCTGTTACCACTGGCTGCAAAGCCTTGGTCATAGGCTTTATAAATCGTATTTTGGCAAGCCTCGACAGCTTGAGATTAAGCGATAGTTCAATATATCGCACACCAGATTCTAATTCGAGAAGAACGAACACCAAGAACGCAAGGACGCCTGTGCGCTCAAAGGCGTCGTAAATCTTTGTTACTTGGCGGTTTAGAGAGGCACGGCATCAAAACCTTTAACAAATGAAGCATGCTCGATATCAAGGGTGCCTAGTCCTAAATAAATCAATCACGTTCATGGAATAAGCAAAGAAATACAAACTAATTCAATCAATCATTCAAGCCAAATCAGAATTTAGTTCAACAATCCTCACCAAAGGTTCAAACTACATTATTCCTTTACAATCCCGAGCCAAAAACGCTAAAGACTACTCACTCATGTTGTGTGTGATGTGGGATGGCTCCATTCCAAGCTTTCTAGCCTCTCCCATGGTGAAAATGGCTGCTGGAACGTCTTATCAAGTGCGGAGCCCAAGGTAGGAGATGATGATGGCGGCTGAAAATCGGACAAAAACTTAAGTAATCCGTCGGAGCGTCGAGACGTTAGGGCAGCGTCGAGACGCTGCGCCCTAAATAATCAGCGCGCGTAGTCGGGGTGGCGTCGAGACGCTTGCGCGGCGTCGAGCGAGCGTCGAGACGCTGTCACTCGACGCTTGCTCTCGGGTGGATTTTCAATTTCACGCCTTAGACTTCGGAGCGTCGAGACGCTCTGGCAGCGTCTCGACGCTTGGGCAGCGTCGAGCTAGCGTCGCGACGCTGTCGCTCGACGCTAACTCTCGGGTTTTTGCATGGTATTTTGCCTTCAATTTTCTCGAAACGCCCAATCTTCATATTTTTGTATGGTGTTTCCCCGGAAGTGCTCTTAGGTCTTTAAAATGCGATATTAAGCCTCGAAAAACGCCGAAACGCTCCCGAGGGCGAATTACCGAGAACACCTGAAATTAACACATAAAAGCAAGATTAAGCGTGCAATAATCGTGAATTAAGGGCATAATTATAGCTCCAAAATGGAGCTATCAAGGAACAACAGAGAAAGAAGAAGAAGTTGAAAACACTAGAAAAACACTACAAAACGAGAGGGTGATCAGTTCGTTTAGGATTGTTGCACTCTTCTCAGCAGCTCTTCACTTCTTTTCCTTTTCTTTTTGTGGAGATGCTCAACTTTGGCGTGGGGAAGACGTGTTCGGATGGAAGATCTTCTCTTTTTCCCAGAAAACCCTGAAACCGAGAGAGCTTCTCGAAATTCTTCAATATTTTCCTCTCCCCTCTCTTCTTTTCTCTTTCCTTCTCAATCTATATATACCCCCCAGCATTCTCCAATATTCCATACCCTAAATTGCTTCTTTTCCCTCATTGGAGGGCAGCAAAACAGCAAAAGCATCCTGAGTGTACGGCAGGAGACAAAGGCTGACATTCAAGCAGAAACAGGTACAACAATTGCGGTTGCGATGCGGCCGCAAAGGTTCTTTAAAAATGCCAACTTTGCTGCCGCGATGCGGGTGCAATGTATCGATCTCCGCTATTCTTCTCTCTTAGAACGATGCGGACACCATCTTCTTTGGGTCTGGCTCGGATTTTGGAGGAAGAAAGAATAAAGCTGGGGCTGGAATTCGAGAATTTGTGAGGGGAAGTTTGCTTTTTGTGAGTGTGGGTTTTGGAAAGGAGACAACTGATATTATCGGGATTCGTAATGAAGGCTTGGTCCATTTTGCTGCTCCCGCATTTCGTCCGCAATTCAGTTCAACCAATAGGAGCCTATTGCGTGCTCAGTGTGTAAATAAAATGTAATGCGAGAGCACTCAGAACATGCAAGCATACATGGTCTGCAGCAAGTGATAAGTATTTTTTCATTCGTTTTCCCACAGAGATTGAGTTTAGTTACTAATGAAGTGAGGTGTTAAATTAGAGAGGGTTACTTAAATGGGGTAGATTTGAGGTTGATGTGCCAAACTAACAAAGAATGTACGAAGTATGCAAACGTAAGTGAAAGCAAGTAAAGAGATTAAACTTTCATGTGGAGAAGAAAGAATTGCGGAGCTGGCAATGTTCTAGCAATAAAATCACAAAAGTAAAAGACTGGAAAAATGGCTAAGGCAAAAACAGAACTATAGAATTGCGGTTCCCGCAATTATCTAGCAATTAATTTAGCAACGATTTGAAGGTGAGATAAGGAAACAAGGTCGACTTAAGACTCCTCTATAGGCTTTTACATACGATCATTCAGCAGTAGATTAACTTATCATGCATCGATTTAGCTCAGTCGCATGCATCTCTCGATTACATGCATTAGATCTTTTAGTTCACTCATATCCAAGTAAGACATAAACATCTATTTATACAAGCAAGCTAATGAACCGTGCTAGGAAAATGCCTATTCCTAGGTCATTTTCTGGCTACCATGAAAGACTAGCATGAATGGACGACTTTGAACTCTTACTCCTTCCGGAGGTTAGGAGTTCTTTAGACAAAATGGATGGCCGATCGAAATTGCCCATGGGATGAAGTACACATACATTCAATGCATTCGAAGCTATCTTACATGCTGAACTCACGTATTTCTAACCTATAGATTCATCTTTAGCAGACCCTTGTGTGATTAGTTAGTCATGGTTGATGGAGGATTGGAAAGACTAGATTGACTAAGCATGATTTAAAGTACTCAATGAAAGTAATGGAAAAACAGATAACGAGATGAAGACTTGCAAAGACTTAAACGATTACTTTATAAATTAAGATTCAAAGCTCAATGTGCGAAGGTATGTAAAACAGTAAAGAACTGAACAAATTGAATACTAATCACAGCAGTGTAACAAATGGAAAAAGAAGACAGAAAGTAGTAAGAAAGCTTCTTAAAGTGTGCGCGGATCTCCTCGCCGCAAGCGCCTCGGATGAAGGAGAAGATTAGCGGTTCTTTGGGATGAATTCAATCAGAAGAGAAGAAGGATCTTCTCTTCTTCCTCTCGAATTATCGGCGCCAAGGGCTGATTTCTTCGCTCAAACAAACGGGATAAGGAAATGGATATGTGGATTGCGTCGAGACGGGGAACTCTACGCTTCCGAGCTGTCTTTCTCCTTCACCCTTCACCTCCTTTTATAGCTTTTAGCAGGTACCTTCAGTCATGGAGAACCATCCATTCTGAACAACAACCCTCCACGTGGCAGCAGGGGAAGGCTTAGGCGGCTGAAATATCGCAACCGTGACGACTGGCGGCCGGAAAAACTTAGCAGCAACAACTTGGAATTGCGGATTCCTCGCGGTGGCCGCAATGTTTATTTCGCTCCCAGCAATGTTTCAGCAATTCTCCTGCAATGAACATTTTAGCTCTTTAAGCATCATTTTATATTCTTTTTCGTTCCTTTTCCAAATAAGTCCTATTTTAGCTTCATTCCTTGAATTCTCATATTTAAGCACGTATTAAGCTAAATTCTAACAAAAACGCTTAAGAGATTACACGATTTCATGGTAAATAAGTCCCTAAATGATGTACTTTTGGAGAGGTAACACACCCCCAAACTTGAGTTATTGCTCGTCCTCGAGCAATATAAGGGCTTACTTGGGCTGCTAATTCTTGTCTTTTAAACTCTATCTAACTGACTTGCTGACTTCCCTTAGACTTACTATCCAAGGCATTTCTGTCCTGTGACACTCTCCTAAGTTCAAACTAACTTCACATTCTGCTTATTCTGGTTTCTCTTGCCTTTAAAACCTTTTGTCTTTTACAAATTTCCTAACAAGTGGTTTATCTGTCTATGTCATTAGGTTCATTGTGCAGCTATCCCTAAGTTTTCAAATTCTCCCTAGTTTTAACCCAGACTCAGTACATGCTTCTAAGGTATTTATTATTGAGCTACCTAGGAATCCTTACAGTCATACCAAGCTTAGCACACACGAGAATCAGAGTACAGTCCATAGAACAACTAAGCCTTGGCATCACTGTATTGGATCAACACTCATCTCCCTTGACAAACCTTCAAGCTACAGCCCTGTGCTTAGCAAACTAAGGATCAGAGTTTAATTACACAGGACACCTAAGCACTTAGGCCATAGCTTGTTGGCATACACTCTTCTTCCTTGGTTTTATTTTTCTTTTTCTTTCCTTTCGGTAGAGTCTTCTTTTGGTTTGCCTATTGATGCAGTGCCACTTGTGGGTTACACAAATGGCCCTGATTACTCAGCATCCTTTAGAGAGACACTACCCTTTATTTTTCTGTTTCTTTCATTTTCATTTTTTTTTCCAAAGAAGAAGAATGCTTATGTTTTTCAAGAGGGAGAGAGGAATGTTCCTAGGCCTAGAGGCTGCCTCCCCCAAACTTATCTTCTCATTGTCCCCAATGAGAGTCTGAGGTGGCACACCCCCAAACTTGTCCTAGAAGCATCTAGTCTAAGGAAAAACAAGTAGAACTTAAAACTCCTAGGTATAGAATGACCTTCGTAGAACAGATAACTCAGAGGCAGAATTTTAAAAAACAACATGGTAAGGGCTTACAGAGGTGCATGCTTAGCAATATATGAAGCTAAATTAAACGAACAAGGGTGTACTATGACACTCATCCAGCATGCTCAATAGACAGATTACCTAGTGAAGTCAGTAAAGCAGCAAAATATCGAGATTTAAACATAGTCAGCCCATCAAAAAGTCATCCAACAGCATGCGAAAACTAACAAAATATTGCGGACACCGCAAGGGATTCACAATTAATCCAACAGAGCAAATTTAGCTGTGATCAAGGCTCTTAGCATGCGACACTCATCCCTAGATAACTACAAAAACATCACAACTACCTAAGCTACCTACTCAGATGACAGTCAAACAAAACTAAACTACTCTAAACAAACAAACTAACAATTCACAGCAGCTCACATAATTGACTAAAAAGAGGGGTAACAGTTCACAGAAAAGCAGGTTTCTTGTTTTTTTTTTTTAAAAGAGGGATCAGAAATACTCCCTAGAATGCCGTCAGTCTGGCATTCAAACATCCTCATCCTCATCACTCATTTCTCTTGGAGGCACCCAAGGCTTCAACAGACCAGCAGGGAAGGTGGGGAATGTGCATCTCAAGTACTCAGCCAGCTCTCGGTCCCTTGCTTACGAATATTCAGCCCATTGGGCTATCTTGTGTTGCAAGTCCATCAAGCAGGCCATGGACAACGACTGTGCATCAGCCAGACCATCCATCTCGAACTCCATGTTGCCTCTTCTTCTCATCCTCAAGATAGTGGGCAGCTCCAGATGGCCAGTATAGGCCAATTGCCTCTCATCCCTTGTAACAGGTACTCCTGCACGCAACAAAGCTTAGTAATGGTATTGGGGAAAAAGAGTTGGCCCTTACCTTTTTTTGAGCATTCGGTGATAGAGGCGGCAATGACTTCACCCACATCAACGGTGAGTCCCCTCATGATTGCGTAGAGCAGCAGCGATCGCCCCTTGTTGATGGTTGTTTCATGTGTGACCGGGGAGATTCGTCTGCGTACGAGGGAGAACCAGACGGCTGCTTTGTCTCTGAGGGTCGCACTCATCAATGTGTGCCTCCCATTCCTTGAGACTGCCCAAGTTGCCTCAGGTTTGCCTATTGTATTCAGGGCTTCCTCTAGGACTGCCTCTGAGGGTGATTCGATTATTCTTGCATATTTAGAGTGTTTATGCCCCTTGAGAGCATATGCTTCGTTGATGGCGTTGGCTGAGAAATCAACCTCTATCCCCCTCACCATTGACAGACACGCTTCAGGATGCGTGAGGTTGGCGTAGAAGTCGTACACCATGTCAGGGTAGGCTGGAATTGAAGGCCTGCATAGCTCCTCCCAGCCATGGTTAATGATCCCTGCGCGCAAGAATTGCGGCAGGTCCGCAAGGGCATCAAGAAATCCTCTCTCGTGGAGGAGTTCTTTCTTCATCAGTTCGAGGCCCTTGGCCTCTGCTTCCTTGGAGACATACCTCGCAGCTCGAGGCTCCTCTTCTTGATACATCTTTCTCTTCCCCTTGGCCCTTTCTTTGGCCGATTCAACAGCCTCAGTCTTCATTTTCTTCATAGAGGGTTCAACTTCAACCCTCTTCTCTTTGGTCCGTCTGGAGGCCTTTGGCCGCTTGCCCTTTACAATCACGGGGGCCTTCTTCTTGAGTCGTACCTTTGTGGCCATGTGCTGGAGACATTCACCCAACGTTTCCTCCATTGAGTCCCTGCTTTCCCCCTCCACAGGGCTGTCAAGATTGACATCCCTTAAGGGGGAAAACACCTCGTCTTCCTCAGCCGGATCGTTGACTGGCACCGAATCTTGGTGCTCTTCAGATGGAATTTCAGGCTCCGGCGCATGTTGAGAAGATTCGGGGCTCTGCATGGCCGTCTCAAATGATGGACGGCCACTATCGAGGCTTTCCTCGCTCGGGGTCTTCTTCTCTCTAATCGGGGAATCAGACACTGCGACCATCCACTTCCTCTTCTTAGGGGTTCCTACCGGATCAGAGGGGTCAGCAGCTACCTCCGTCGCCACCTTCCATTTCTTCCTTCTCACAGGAAGCTTTGGGGGCCTTGAGGGTTGCGCAGCGTCGACGTCTGCCAAAGACAGCAACGCCTCCCTCACCAGCCTTGTCTCTTCTGCGTCAGGTGATGCTTTCTTGGGCGTGGATCGGTCTGCTCTTGTGGTCACCATTGTTGCTTCTTTGAAGATCTGAGTTTGGGAGTTGCAAAAGAAAGAGAGTTCTGAGTTGTGGAGTTCCAACGGTTTGAGAAATCGTAGAGGATACAGATCCCCAATCCCGGCTATTTATACTCAAGTGTTCTCCCAACGGCTCTTTTGTTGCGGACTCCGCAATTCTTCAGCAATTATTCAGCATTTCCAATATAACCGTTAGGATTTATCTTGATTTGTGTTGCAAGATTTTAGCAACCAAATCTCTTATTTCTCCAGATATTTTCGTGGATCTTCTCCTCTTGATTCACCTTGATAACTCCATTTTGGAGCTATTAAATACTTCCTAATTGTAGCTTAAGTCCGCGTTTAATTGGTTAATATATCTCGTTTGTAGGAGAATTGCGGCAAAGAGCTCGTGCGTCCGTTGGACCCGTTCGAGAGCTAAAAGTTGAGTTTTAACGCCCCGGGAGTGCATCGGGAAAGGGGAAGTTGATCCGTGAAGAAACGGGCCAAAACCGCCTAGGAGAGGAAATTTTCCAGCCCCAAACCCGAGAGCCAGCGTCGAGCTGTAGCGTCGAGACGCTGGCTCGACGCTGCAAAAACTCGAGAGCTAGCGTCGAGTGATAGCGTCGAGACGCTAGCTCGACGCTGCCGAGCGTCGAGACACTGCTTGGCGTCGAGACGCTCCGGAGGAGGCGCGCGCAGGAAAATCATCGGGGCAGCGTCGCGACGCCATCGCGAGGCGCGCGCGGATTACTTAGGGCACAACTTCTGTATAAGACGATTTCTGCGCATTTTTGGAGGGGAGTTAGACATTTTTGGAGCGTTTCTTCTTCTTCTTCCTCTAGTTTTCTCTTAGATTTCCTTTAGCTCAGCCATTGTTGGCATGTTTAAGAGCTTTCTTCTTGTAATTTGTTGATGACGCCTTCCATGGCCTTCGTTGGAGCGGAATTGACAACCCGTTCCATGGACGGCTAAGGTAAGGGTGAACGGTTTGGGGATTGTTTAAGGGATTTTTGTTAGACATTTTAGTTTTGATAATCTAAGCTTTGAATGCATATTGGTGGCTGTTTATATACATTTATCTTTCTTGCTTAATCCAACGCGCATGTTAGATTTCGACGATTGACACTCGAGTTGTCTTGCATGTTGTGTATGTTAAAGAGTAGCGATGCCGTGCCTCTCACTGCTCGACTAAGTAACACAGATAGATAGAACTAAATCGGAGTATCGAGTAGTGTATGATAGTTGTTGATTGCATACAGCGTTTGCGGGCAATCTACTAGCAATTAGACTACATGCTTGAATGTTCGTCGCGGTTAGCTAGTGACTGTCTAGAATAAATTTAGGGCTGATCACCTTAATGCAATTTTGGATAACGTATAATCGGAACTGTGTGGTCTGATTAACATCTATGGAGCCGGCTACCTTGGGGCTTCTCGGGTAGTCGTCCGTGTGTATCATAAACTGTACGCCATGAATTTTGTATTAAATGATGAACTGAAATTGTTTAGCAATTAATCCCGAAACTCCCAAACCGTGCACGCGTCTCTTTATTTCTATTTTTCTGTTAGCGTTTACTTGCTTTCTTACATGCTGAAAAATCCCCCCGTTACAAACCAATCAATTAGAAAATTTTAATTTTAATTATTAATTTTAGTCATACCTTCTCCTTGGATCGACCCTCCTACCACTGGCTGCAAAGCCTTGGTTATAGGCTTATAAATCGTATTTTGGCAAGCCTCGACAGCTTGAGATTAGAGGATATTCAAAAATCTTCCCACCAAAATTGGCGCCGTTGCCGGGGAGAAGGCAAATTTGATTAAATTATGATTGATTTTTGAAATTGATTGATTGATGGTTTGCTGAAAAAAAATTTTGTTTGTATATTGTATGTTTAAATTTTTGTTTGTGTATGACCCGTTCCTCTGAGGTTAGTGGATTGCAGTTTATCCCAGAAATCGACAGAGAGGAGCGGCGATTAAGGAAAGAAGCCCGGGAGGGGCGGAGACTGTTTGGAGAAGAAGAAGGCAATCCCTTCTTGTTTGAGGAGATGGCGCAAGGTGACGCGCCTCGGACGCTGAAACAACTGGCAGCGCCGGATCTAAACCTGTAGCCTTTGTGCAGAAACTACCCCGTGGTAGCAGGTAACTTTGAGTTAAAGACAGGTTTAATTCACCAGTTACCTTTTTTTCATGGCAACTGTTACGTCTCCAAAAGTGACCTTTTTAGGACTTATTTATCTTAGAAAGATGTACACTCTTAGGTGTTTTTAATAGGATTTAGCTTAAACCTATGCTTATATATGAGAATTAGAAGAAGGTAGCTAAATTAGGACTTGTGTGCAAAAGGAAAGAAAAGGGATGAAAAACGAAGTTAAAAGAATGAAAAATGTACATTGCGGCAGCATTGCGGAAACATTGCTAAAACCGCAATGTTTCAAGTGAAATCCGTAAGTTGACTGATCTTTTTCTGTTATATTCCGTTATTTCAGGGATTCGTTCTTTCTCCTCCATCCATTTTGAAGTACGACGTTGAGGATGGATGGTTCTCCTTGGCCCAAACGCACCTGCAGATTACTATAAAAGGGGGTCAAAGTAGAGGGTTTGATCATCATCCGAAAGCGTAGAAGCCTCTTCGCAGCTCCATCTTTTCTCCTGTTTTTCTTCTCCGTCTGTTGGTGTGAGAGGTTCAGCTGTTGGAATCGACAATCTGATAGGAAGGAGAGAAGATTCCTCTTCTCTCCCGATTGGATTCATCCAAGCAAGGCTACCCTTTCTCTCCCTTCAGCCGAGGCGTTTGCAACGAGGCGTTCAAGCTCATTTACTACTTTCTGTCTTTCATTTCTAATTTCCAGTTCTGCTTTGTTGTTGTTTCCCTTCTAGTAGCTAGTTCATTGCATTTCGTTGCTTTCTGTCTTTATGTTATTTACTTTAAACTTCCTTCTGTCCATTCAAACAATCAAGTAATCAACGCTCAATTCATTATTTCACAGTTTCTCTCTTTTGCAGTTACTGTTTTACTTTGCTAATTTAAGCTTATTTCTCTTCTAAGCATGTCTTCTTCATCTCTTATTTCTGTTCTCCCTATATCCATGAGTAACTAAGTCACATAGGGGCATGCTAATGACAATACTATAGGCTAAAAAACGTGAACCAAGCATGTAGGATAGCTCTCGAAGCATTGATTGTATGTAAGCTTCATCCCACGGGCAATTTCGATTGGCCATCCATTTTGTCCAAAGAACTCCTAACCTCTGGAAGGAGTAAGAGTTCAGAGTCATACACTCATGCTAGCCTTTCAAGGTAGCCAGAAAACGACCTAGGAATAGGCGTTTTCCTAGTACAAACCTTATCTTTCTGCTTTAATAAGATGCTTAAGACCTTACTTGGACATGAGTAAACTAAAGAATCTAATGCATGAAATCGGAAGATACATGAGATTGAGTTAGTTTGATGCATAGTGAGTTGATCCAGTGCTTGAGAATCGTATAAAAATGCCTATAGAGGAGTCGTTAGTAGCCCTTGTTTCTCCATTTTACACACTTTCGCTGTCAGTAACATTGCGGTAGAATTGCTGTTCTCGCAATTCTGCTAAGTTTAAAATTCTGTTTAGCTACTTTTCTCTTCATTTATTAATTCTTCCTCTTTTCATTTGAGTTTATCTTTGACTTACACTTGTTTATGTTGCTATCCTTTACACATTCCTTAGAAATTAGACAATTTAAAACCAATTCTACCCCATCAAATCCACCCATTCTTTCTTAACAATACACTTCACGAGTAGCTCATAATAAATCTCTATGGGAAAACGAATGAAAAAATACTTACTACTTGCTATAAGATCATGTATGCTTGCATGTTCTGAGTGCTCTCTCTCTCTTATTGCTTATTTATTTTAACACATTGAGCACGCAACAAGTTTTTGGCGCCGCTGCCGGGGATTTATTTTAGTGAAAACGAAGTTTGTTAAGTTTGAAACACCAAGTTTAATATCTATTGGAGCTGATCTATTTTCATTTCTTCTGCAGGTACCATTGGGTTAGTTTATGAATGAACCTTCAAGTAGTGATCTAGAGTTCAACCCTGAGCCTGAGAGATTATTTAAGGCTAGAAATAGAGCTAAGAAACGTCTCTTTAACCAATCCTCTATACCTCCAGTAATTGCGGAAACCGCAATTCCTCTGCAATTCTATCAAGAAGAAATGGACAGACCAGTCCCAAATCCGGTACCTACCACTCGCAATCCCATCGAAATAGCGAATGATAAGGATAGTGCCATTCTTTCCTACCTAGTACCTATGCCTGGGGAGCTGAACCCCAGCATAATCCGCCCTGAAATCACTGCCAACTCATTCGAGTTAAAGCCAGTGATGTTCCAAATGTTGTCCACTGTGGGACAATTCTTTGGAGTGGAAAATGAGGATCCCCACAACCATCTTAGAAACTTCCTAGGAGTTAGTGATACCTTCATCATCCTTGGAGTTTCCCAAGAAGCCTTGAGGCTCTACCTCTTCCCTTACTCTTTGAGGGACAAAGCAAAGACGTGGTTAAACTCATTACCCTCTGGATCAGTCCTCAATTGGACAGACTTGGCAGAGAAATTCCTAGTCAAATACTTCCCACCTGATAGGAATTCTACCTTTCGTGATAACATAATCAAGTTCAAACAAGCTGAAACTGAGTCTCTTCACGAAGCTTGGACAAGGTTCAAGGACCTTCTTCTTAAATGTCCACACCATGGCATTCCATGGTGTATCCAAATAGAGGTCTTCTTCAAAGGATGCAACCCCAACACCAGACAAGTTTTAAATTCATCTGCTGGAGGTTCCATGTTGTCCAAAAGTTACAACGAAGCCTATGAGATCTTGGAGAAGATCTCATTATCTCACTGTAGGTGGTCAGATGATCCAGTTGAGCCAACTAGAGCTCAAGACAAGGACGCACTCAATGCCATGAGTAGCCAAATAAGCGCCCTGACCAACCTAGTCAAGCAAATGGCTCAAGCCAATCTCCAAACTAGTGTCAACACCGCCACAGCCATGTCAATGGGCACCCAGCCAAGTCAAGGTGAGACACTTATCTGTGGATTCTATGGGGAAGGGCACCTGTATGAATACTTCCCTGGGAATCCAGCCTCAGTCTGCTATGTTGGAAGCCAGCAGCAGCCTAGGAACAACCCCTATTCTAATACTTACAACCCTGGTTGGAGGAACTGTTACGTCTCCAAAAGTGACCTTTTTAGGACTTAATTATCTTAGAAAGATGTTCACTCTTAGGTGTTTTTGATAGCATTTAGCCTAAACCTATGCTTAAATATGAGAATTAGAAGAAGGTAGCTAAATTAGGACTTACGTACAATAGGAAAGAAAAGGGTTGAAAACCGAAGGAAAAGAATGAAAAAACAAGCACTGCGATAGCATTGCGGAAACATTGCGGAGACCGCAATGTTTCAAGTGAAAACCGTAAGTTGACTGATCTTTTTCTGTTAATTTCCGTTATTTCAGGGATTCGTTCTTTCTCCTCCATCCATTCTGAAGTACGACGTTGAAGATTGATGGTTCTCCTTGGCCCAAACGCACTTGCAGATTGCTATAAAAAGGGGGTCAAAGTCGAGGGTTCAATCATCATCCGAAAGCGTAGAAGTCGTCTCGCAGCTCCATCTTTCTTCGTGTTTTCCTTTGCCGTCTGTTGGTGTGAGAGTCTCAGCTGTTGGAATCGACAATCTGATAGGAAGGAGAGAAGATTCATCTTCTCTCCCGATTGGATTCATCCAAGCAAAGCTATTCTTTCATCCCCTTCAGCCGAGGCGGTTGCGACGAGGCTTTCAAGCATCATTTACTGCTTTCTGTCTTTCAATTCTAAATTTCAGTTCTGTTTAGTTGCTGTTTCTCTTCTAATAGCTAGATCATTTTATTTCGTTGCTGTCTGTCTTTACATTATTTACTTTAAGCTTCCCTTTTTGTTCACTCAAACAATCAAGTAATCAAAGCACAATTCTCCATTTCACAGTTTCTTGCCTTTGCAATCTACTGTTTTTCCCTTACTGTTTGTCTTCATTTCTCTTCTAAGCATGTCTATTTTAACTCTTATTTCTGTTCTCCCTATATCCATGAGTAACTAAGTCACATAGGGGCATGCTAATGACAACACTATAGGCTAAAAAACGTGAACCAAGCATGTAGGATAGCTCTCGAAGCATTGATTGTATGTAAGCGTCATCCCACGGGCAATTTCGATTGGCCATCCATTTTGTCCAAAGAACTCCTAACCTCTGGAAGGAGTAAGAGTTCAGAGTCATACTATCATGCTAGCCTTTCAAGGTAACCAGGAAACGACCTAGGAATAGGCGTTTCCCTAGTACAAACCATATTTTTCTGCCTTAACAAGATGCTTAAGACCTTACTTGGACATGAGTAAACTAAAGAATCTAATGTATGAAATCGGAAGATAAATGAGAATGAGAGAGTTTGATGCATAGAGAGCTGATCCACTGCTTGAGAATCGTGAGAAAAAGCCTATAGGATAGTCGTTAGTAGCCCTTAATTCATCACTTTACACACTTTCGCTGTTATTTAAATTGCGGTAGAATTGCTGTTTCCGCAATTCTGCCAAAGTTACAATTCTGTCTAGCCATTTTTGTCTCCATTTTTTAGTCTCGTCTCTTTTCGTTTGAGTTTAACTTTGACTTGCATTTGTTTATGTTGCTACCCTCTACGTATTCACTAGGAAATAGACAATTTAAAACCTATTCTACCTCATCAAAACCACCCCTTCTTTCTTAACTTTACACTTCATGAATAGCTTATAATAAATCTCTGTGGGAAAACGAATGAAATATACTTACTACTTGCTATAAGACCATGTATGCTTGCATGTTCTGAGTGCTCTCTCTACCTTATTGCTTATTTATTTTAATACATTGAGCACGCAACAAGTTTTTGGCGCCGCTGCCGGGGATTTAGTTTAGTGAAAACGAAGTTTGTTAAGTTAGAAACACAAATCTTAATATCTATTGAAGCTAATCTTCTTTCATTTCCTTTACAGGTACTATCAAGCTAGTTTATGAATGAGTTTCCAAACCTCAACTCGCACAAAGAGAAACTTTGCAGGTGGAAAACGTATGTGTACGACAAAGTAAATGAATACGCTGCAGAACTTAATTGGAGGACGAGTTTGCCCACAACAGTTTGAAGAATTTTATCAGCCATGTGCTTATTGTGGGGATAATCATAACTTGGAGAATTGCCCAACATTGAATTATCAAGAGAGGCAATATCAACAAAGCTATGACAACCATTATTCGTACATGTGTGAACATGATTAGTGGCAACTCTCAAATAATCCTTGGGAAGAGCATGTGCAAGTTGCTCATTATGAAGAATTTCCCCAACATGAAGACTATCAACATTATGCCCCAACTCCAAATGAAGAATTATCACCCACTTGGGAGGCGTTATGGATAGAATTCATGGAAAGGAATGATGCATCCATGAGGAGAATTGATGTGCAATTAGCCCAGCTCACAAATGACTTACAAGATCTACTTGCTATAGCAAAATCACCACCACCATGCCCTCAGATGTTCGATTTTTATGATGATGAATCCTTTGTTACCTTCGAATATGAGAAGAGTGATCCAATGGAATCTCCATATGAAATGGTGGAGTTGGTGAAAGTTGAGAAAAATGAAATCGTGCTGGATGAGGCCAAAGAGACTAATGCGCTGCTTGAGGAACCAGAATTTGAAATGTCTGATGATGCAACAAGCTTCTCCACCAATGAAAGAGCTAAGCCACCACCACCACAAATGCTCCAGCTGAAGGAGTTAGAAAGAGATGTGCCAGAAAAAGAAGTCCCATCGCATCAAAGCTATGTTGTAGCAAATGTTGTAGAAACAAAACCAACGCACATAAAGTACAAACCTTGGAATGTTATAACATGCAGTCTCTTTGAAAGAATCAACAATTTCAAGGTGTGGCAGAATGTCCGACCCCGTAAATCAAGACTTAAGTATCTTAACGAAGCAGAAGTGATGCCTCGAAACATTGAAGAATATCCATATGAGGCAGATTGACAAGGGAGATTTCTGATCCCTAAACTCTTAAATTAGGATTTTATCATGCTTTGCTTAGATTTCGTAGGTTAGGAGTAGTTTATTTTTTTTGAATGAAATATTTATTATGTACCAACAATCATAGTCGTTTAGCATGAAGTGATGATGCGCTGTGGGCATATAGGACTGCATATAAAACACCCCTAGGAATGTCTCCTTATAGGCTAGTATATGGAAAAGCATGTCATTTGCCCTTCGAATTGGAAATCAAAGCCTTTTGGGCCTTAAAAGAGCTGAATTATTGCGTGACCGATGCTGGAACTTTGCGGTCTCTGCAATTACATGAGTTAGATGAGCTAAGACATATGTCCTACGAAAATGCTAAAATGTATAAAGAAAAAACTAAGATTTGGCATGGCAGTAGACTTAGGATCAATGACTTTTAAAAAAGGCCAACATGTCTTATTGTTCAATTCATGGTTAAGGTTATTTCCGGGCAAACTTAAGTCTAGGTGGTCAGGTCCGTTTGTTATTACTAACGTCTTTGCTCATGGTGCTATTGAGATTAGAAACCTACAGCACAAGATGGCGCAGTGGGCACCTCCAAGGGAGAGGAAGGACGATGATGAGGATGTTTGAGTGCCAGTCTGAAGGGCACTCGAGGGAGTACTCCTGTTCCCTCTTTAAAAAAAATATAAAAAAAAAACCCTGCTTTTCGTTAACTGATGACTGTTATTTGTGAATCAATTGCTTGTCTGTTTTTAATTTCTTTTGATTGTTTAGGATAGTTTAGTGTAGGTAGATGGTTTCTGAGTAGCTAGCATGTGTTAGTTTCCTTTTTGTATAGCTTAAATGACTGGAAAAAGCATGCATAGGGGCCTTGATCACTGATTTATCTGCCCTGTATCCATTGCGAAAAAATTGCGGAATCCGCAATTTTTGTTAGTAATTGCATGTTTTTGACTGACTGTTTAGCTAGGATGGTTCTGTTTAATTTTGTTCTTTTGCTGCTATCTTGACTACTTTATATAGCCTTTCTATAAGCATGCTGGATGAGTGTCATAAGACACCTTTGATAGTTTAGATTAGCCTCTTAAAACTGCTCAGCATGCGTAGCTTTAAGTCCTTCCCTGCCTGTTTTTATAAATTTCTGCTGCTGTAATGTTTGCTTTTAGAATGTTCTGTCTATCCCTAGGGCTTTTTAGATTCTCTTTGTTTTACCCTAGACTAGATGCTTCTAGGATAAGTTTGGGGGTGTCCCACCTCAGACACTCATTGGGGACAATGAGTAGTTTAAGTTTGGGGGAGGCCACCCTAGGCCTAGGAACATTCCTCTCTCCCTTAAAGCATAAGCATTCTTCTTCTCCTTTACAAAAAAAAAAATGATGAACTGAAAAAGAAAAATGAAAAATAGAATAAAGAGGGGTGTCTCTCTCAAAGTTGCTGAGTAATCAGTGCCAAGTGTGTAACCCACAAGTGGCATTGCATGAAAAGGCAACCAAAGGAGAGGCTCCACCTAAGTAAGAAAGAAAGAAAAAGGAAAAAAATAGGGAAGAAGAATGTATACCTAGGAGTTGCAACTTTGTGGCTTGGGTGTCCTGAATAAAAATGAACTCTGATCCTCAATTAGCTAAGCACAAAGTTGTAGCTTGTAGGGTTGTTTAGGGAGATGAATGTATGTCCAATGTAGTGATGCCAGGGTTTAGGTTGTTCTCTAAAAGTACTACTGTCACTGTTTAATACTAAGACTGGCATGACTCTAAGGAATCCTAGGTAGCTCAAAAGTAAAAACTAGAAGCATGTACTGAGTCTGGGGTAAAGCTAGGTAGAATTTGAAACCTTAGGGATAGTGGCAGGATATGACAAAAGCGGGTAGATCAGTGTAGGGAGTTAATAAAGACAGTAGGAGTATTAGGCATGCGAAATCAGAAGAAGCTAGATGAGAGGGTAGTTTTAAGCTTAGAAGTGTGTCACAGGACAGCACTGCTGTAGATAAGAATGTAGGGAGTTAGTAAGTGGTTAAAGAAGAAGAAACAGCAGCCTAGGAAAGTCCTTAGATTGCTCGAGGACAAGCAAAACCTTAAGTTTGGGGGTGTGTTACGTCTCCAAAAGTGACCTTTTTAGGACTTAATTATCTTAGAAAGATGTTCATTCTTAGGTGTTTTTGATAGCATTTAGCCTAAACCTATGCTTAAATATGAGAATTAGAAGAAGGTAGCTAAATTAGGACTTACGTACAATAGGAAAGAAAAGGGTTGAAAACCGAAGGAAAAGAATGAAAAAACAAGCACTGCGATAGCATTGCGGAAACATTGCGGAGACCGCAATGTTTCAAGTGAAAACCGTAAGTTGACTGATCTTTTTCTGTTAATTTCCGTTATTTCAGGGATTCGTTCTTTCTCCTCCATCCATTCTGAAGTACGACGTTGAAGATTGATGGTTCTCCTTGGCCCAAACGCACCTGCAGATTGCTATAAAAGGGGGTCAAAGTCGAGGGTTCAATCATCATCCGAAAGCGTAGAAGTCGTCTCGCAGCTCCATCTTTCTTCGTGTTTTCCTTTGCCGTCTGTTGGTGTGAGAGTCTCAGCTGTTGGAATCGACAATCTGATAGGAAGGAGAGAAGATTCATCTTCTCTCCCGATTGGATTCATCCAAGCAAAGCTATTCTTTCATCCCCTTCAGCCGAGGCGGTTGCGACGAGGCTTTCAAGCATCATTTACTGCTTTCTGTCTTTCAATTCTAAATTTCAGTTCTGTTTAGTTGCTGTTTCTCTTCTAATAGCTAGATCATTTTATTTCGTTGCTGTCTGTCTTTACATTATTTACTTTAAGCTTCCCTTTTTGTTCACTCAAACAATCAAGTAATCAAAGCACAATTCTCCATTTCACAGTTTCTTGCCTTTGCAATCTACTGTTTTTCCCTTACTGTTTGTCTTCATTTCTCTTCTAAGCATGTCTATTTTAACTCTTATTTCTGTTCTCCCTATATCCATGAGTAACTAAGTCACATAGGGGCATGCTAATGACAACACTATAGGCTAAAAAACGTGAACCAAGCATGTAGGATAGCTCTCGAAGCATTGATTGTATGTAAGCGTCATCCCACGGGCAATTTCGATTGGCCATCCATTTTGTCCAAAGAACTCCTAACCTCTGGAAGGAGTAAGAGTTCAGAGTCATACTATCATGCTAGCCTTTCAAGGTAACCAGGAAACGACCTAGGAATAGGCGTTTCCCTAGTACAAACCATATTTTTCTGCCTTAACAAGATGCTTAAGACCTTACTTGGACATGAGTAAACTAAAGAATCTAATGCATGAAATCGGAAGATACATGAGAATGAGAGAGTTTGATGCATAGAGAGCTGATCCACTGCTTGAGAATCGTGAGAAAAAGCCTATAGGATAGTCGTTAGTAGCCCTTAATTCATCACTTTACACACTTTCGCTGTTATTTAAATTGCAGTAGAATTGCTGTTTCCGCAATTCTGCCAAAGTTACAATTCTGTCTAGCCATTTTTGTCTCCATTTTTTAGTCTCGTCTCTTTTCGTTTGAGTTTAACTTTGACTTGCATTTGTTTATGTTGCTACCCTCTACGTATTCAGTAGGAAATAGACAATTTAAAACCAATTCTACCCCATCAAAACCACCCCTTCTTTCTTAACTTTACACTTCATGAATAGCTTATAATAAATCTCTGTGGGAAAACGAATGAAATATACTTACTACTTGCTATAAGACCATGTATGCTTGCATGTTCTGAGTGCTCTCTCTACCTTATTGCTTATTTATTTTAATACATTGAGCACGCAACAGGAACCACCCAAACCTGTCATGGGGTGGCCAACAAAATGCTAACCAAGCTCCTAACCAACCAAGACCGAGTGGAACACCTGGTTTCACTCCCCAACATAACCAATCAATGTATCAAAAACCATACAACCAACCTGTAGGGTCTTCTGTAGAAAACTTACTCAAGGAATACATAGCAAAGAATGATGCCACTCTACAGAGTCAGCAAGCTACTCTCAGGAGCTTAGAGAACCAAATAGGGCAACTAGCCAATGAACTCAAAAGTAGGCCCCAAGGTAGACTACCTGCTGACACTGAGGTGCCAAGGAGAGATGGTAAAGAGCAAGTTCAAGCAATTGAACTTAGAAGTGGGAGACCGTTGGTGAGTAACACAAAAGAAACACCAAAGAGAGTAGAGAACACTGAGTCTAGTGCTCCACTGGAGTCTCTGCCAAACCAAGGTCCACCACCACCAAGCACATCAGGACCAAGGCTGGAGCCAATCATAGAAGAGATAAAAGAAATTCCAAGGCCTCCACCTATCCTGAGGCGACCTGAAGTGCCTGCATATGTGCCACCACCTCCATTTCCTAGAAGGCTAAAGAAAAAACAAGAACAGGAAGTGCACTTTAACAAATTTTTAGAAATTCTTAAGCAAGTGCATGTTAATATTCCTTTTGTAGAAGTTTTACAGTCTGTGCCCTCTTATGTAAATTTTTGAAGGATATTATTACTAACAAGAGAATAATTGGTGAGTTTGAAACAGTCAATCTCACTGAGGAGTGCAGTGCCATACTCCAGAACAAGCTACCCAAGAAGGAGAAGGATCCTGGTTCCTTCACCTTACCTGTAGAGCTAGGAGGCAAGCACGTGGGCAGAGCTCTTTGTGACCTGGGAGCCAGCATAAACCTCATGCCCCTATCACTATTCCGCCAGCTAGGAATAGGAGAAGCACGTCCAACCACTGTCACTTTACAACTAGCAGACAGATCCATAGCCTACCCTGAGGGTAAGATTGAGGATATTCTTGTAAAAGTTGACAAGTTTATTTTCCTTGCAGATTTCATTATCCTGGATTATGAAGCAGACAAGGAGGTCCCCATCCTATTAGGCAGACCTTTTCTAGCCACAGGTAGGGCCCTGATAGATGTCCAAAAAGGTGAGCTCACAATAAGGGTTCATGATGAAGAGGTGAAATTTAGTGTATATAAAGCCTTAAGGTACCCATCTGACTCTGAATCTTGTGCTAGCATGGACATTGTAGACTCACTAATGGAAGAACAGCTGGAGCATGTATTATTAACCAAGCATGCTAATGAATATGTACAATTAGATTTAACTGATTTGAATGTTTCTAAAATAATGGATATACCTGTAGATAAAACACAGCATGTATGTATAAGTAAAGACCTGACTAACAGATCCATGAATCCTTTAAAACCATCCATTGAGCATCCACCTGTCTTAGAATTGAAACCTCTACCCACTCACCTCAAGTATGCATATCTAGGAAGTAATGATACTTTGCCTGTAATTATTTCTTCTAAATTAAGTGAAAAGCATGAGGTTGAACTGATTTTATTACTTAAGCAACATAGGAAGGCTATTGCATGGACTATTGCTGACATTAGAGGCATTAGCCCTTCTTATTGCATGCATAAGATTATACTAGAGGCAGAGCACACACCCCGAGTAGATCACCAACGTAGGCTGAACCCCTCTATGAAAGAGGTAGTTAAAAAGGAAATAATAAAATGGTTAGATGCGGGTGTGATCTTCCCTATAGCTAGTAGTCAGTGGGTGAGTCCTATACAATGTGTACCTAAGAAGGGGGGGATGACTGTGGTAGTCAATGAGAACAATGAACTGATTCCAACTAGGACTATCACAGGATGGAGAGTTTGCATGGATTATAGGAAACTAAACAAGGAAACCAAAAAAGACCACTTCCCTCTACCATTCATTGACCAGATGTTAGATAGGATAGCTGGTAGAGCCTACTACTGCTTCTTAGACGGTTATTCAGGATATAACCAGATCACTATAGACCCTAAGGACCAAGAGAAGACTACCTTCAGTTGCCCTTTTGGAACTTTTGCCTTTCGCAGAATGTCGTTTGGCTTATGCAATGCACCGGCAACTTTCCAAAGGTGCATGTTGGCAATCTTCTCTGATTTGGATGAGTCCATGATAGAGATATTCATGGATGATTTCTCAGTCTTTGGGGATTCATTTACAAACTGTCTAGAGAATTTAGGAAAAGTCCTGGCTAGGTGTGGGGAGACCAACCTAGTCCTAAATTGGGAGAAGTGCCACTTCATGGTGGATGAAGGGATTGTCTTAGGTCATAGAGTGTCTAGGGCAGGTGTAGAGGTCGACAGGGCAAAAATTGAAATAATAGAGAAATTGGTAGAACCTCAAAATGTAAAAGCCATTAGAAGTTTCTTAGGGCATGCTGGCTTCTATAGAAGGTTCATTAAGGACTTTTCTAAGATCTCCAAGCCTTTATGTGAGCTTCTAGAGCTAAACAAACCATTCATTTTCTCTAAAGAATGTTTCCTAGCTTGGAAAACCCTTAAGGAAGCACTAGTCACAGCACCTATTATAGTAGGGCCTAATTGGGATCTCCCCTTTGAAATGTTATGTGATGCTAGTGACTATGCTGTAGGGGTTATGTTAGGACAAAAGATTAACAAATTAACAAGTTAACACACCCTGTATACTATGCTAGTAAAACACTTAATGAGGCACAATGTAATTACACAACTACTGAGAAGGAGATGCTAGCTACAGTGTTTGCTTGTGAGAAGTTTAGGAATTACATTGTAGGCACTAGGACAATTGTGTACACTGACCATTCTGCTTTAAAGTACCTTATGAGGAAGGCTGATGCCAAGCCTAGGTTGATTAGATGGGTTTTGCTGCTGCAAGAGTTTGATCTGGACATTAGAGATAAGAAAGGATGTGAAAATGTGGTTGCGGATCATCTTTCTAGATTGCAGCATAATTGCGAAAAAATTGCGGAAACCGCAATTTCTGATGCTTTTATTGATGAACATGTCTTTGTATTGACTCATCGTGATAACGATGAGGAACCTTGGTTTGCTGACATTGCTAACTTCCTTGCATCACAGGTACTACCAACTTTCAAGGGAGGCCAAGAGAAGAAGAGATTCCTTCATGAAGCAAGGAAATTCATATGGGATGATCCCACACTTTACAAGACATGTGCTGATGGTCTGCTCAGGAAGTGTGTTTCAGCTGCTGAGGCGAAGTCTGTGCTGCAGCACTGCCACACAGCACCCTATGGTGGACATTTTGGTGGTCAAAGAACAGCTGCAAAGGTGTTCCAGAGTGGCTACTATTGGCCAACGATCTTCAAGGATGCCCACAACTATGTGGTAACGATATTATTGAACTATCGCCAATCATCGGGTTGTCGAGACCCGCCAAAATGAATTTATAAGTGCCCGAATTCACTAAACTATTTGTAGAGTAGCGGCAACGGGGTCGATCCACAGGGAATTAAGGTAGCTTGACTTAATCTTAATTAAATTTGCAAACTAATAAAACCAATGAAAAATGGGGGATTTGCTGATTTTTAAGTAACTAAGGAGGAACAATGCAAAGGGTAAGAATTTAACTAGCGGAGTTTCCGACTCGGGACGATCGAGGATAAATTTAGCGTGCCTCTTGGATCATAGGTTGACGAGTATTATGGTTAAATAATTTAACGAATGCACAGCTCGTCTAAAATTAATAAATAACCCAGACATGCTCCATGGATTTAATTAGACATAAATAATCATGCTAATCAAGCATACCGTTCGGACATTGGCGGCCAACGCTCTCCCAAGACCGAACGGTAGCAACAAGCTAACTGTGACAACTATCTAATTTGGACGCGAAATTAGTGTGTCGATTTGGAATTCTAATTCGGGAAGAACGAACACCAAGAGCGTAAGGACGCCAATACGCTCAAGGTGTCATAATTCCTTGTTACTTGGCGGAAACGAGAGGCACGGCATCAAATCCTTTAACAGATGAACATGCTCAAAATCAAGGGTGCCTAGTCCTAAATCATTCAAACGTGCTCATAGATTAAGCTAAGAAATAGAATTCAATTCAATAAAATATCCAACCAATTCAGAATTTCAATCCTACAACCTCACCAAGAGTTCAAACTACATTTATCCTTACAATCTCGAGCCAAAAACGGTAAATCTACTCACTCATGACTTGTGTGGTGTGGGACGGGTTCAAATCGAGCTTCCTAGCCCCTCCCATGGTGGAAAACAGCTGCTGGACGTCAAATCAGGCGCGGAGCTCGAGGTAGAAGATGATAATGGCGGCTAAAATCGGACAAAAACATTAAGTAGTCCGTCGTAGCGTCGAGACGCTAGGGCAGCGTCTCGACGCTGCGCCCTAAATAATCCGCGCGCGCGCAGTCGGGGTGGCGTCGAGACGCTCGCACAGCGTCGAGACGCTGTCGGCGTCGAGCGAGCGTCGAGACGCTGTCACTCGACGGTAGCTCTCGGGTTTTTCTTCAAATCAACGCTTCAGACTTCGGGGCGTCGAGACGCTCTGGCAGCGTCGAGCTAGCGTCGCGACGCTGTCGCTCGACGCTAGCTCTCGGGTTGATACATGGATTTTTGCCTTCAATTTCTCCAAAGTGCTCAACCTTCATGCCTTTGCATGGATCTTCCCCGGAAGCGTTCTTAGGTCTTTAAAATGCGATATTAAGCTCTGAAAAGCGCCGAAACGCTCTCGAGAGCGAATCACCGAGAACACCTGCAATAATCACATAAAAGCAAGATTAAGCCAATAATAAACGTGAATTAGGGACATAATTATAGCTCCAAAGTGGACCTATCAAACACCCCCAACTTAATTCTTGCTAGTCCTCGAGCAAGGTGGAATTCTGATTAATCAAACAAAACGAGAATACATGCTAGGGACTCGATTCTCAGTACTGGAAAAGATAGGGCATTTGTGCTTGAAAGAAATAGCTGCATGCATACATGAGTTAAGAACAATTCGAAAAATTTAAAGATGCTTCCCTAATTAAGCTTCGGTCTTAGCTCTTCGATCTTAGATTTCAACAGGCTTAGAACAACTCTATCTATCCTAAAACTCCGCCTTTCCCCCTACTTATGGCTAAACATAACAGTCTAAGGGCAATTCATCGTCTAAGCGAGTAATACATCGCAAGGCATTTTTTTTTTCTCTCTTTTTCTTTGATCTCTATGAGCGCCTAACATGTCAATTTTACTTTCGTTTCAGCTTGCCTGCAATTTCATTGCACAGTGCATCTGACCACGGGCAAAATTCACATTTTTAAGGACTAGCGTTCACTTCTTTGTGCTTCCTTTTCATGCAGTGGCGATCGTGGGTTACACGACCGCCCCTGGGTACTAGGGCAACTCAAGAAGGAGGAACGCCTCATGAGATTGTTTTCTTTTTATAAACTTGCATTCAATTTTCTTTGTAGCCTAAAAATCATGTTAAACTTTTGAACGCATGGATTACAAACAAGAGCGAATCTTGGTCCATCCTAAGGTTGCCTTTCGAGGTGACAACGAGTTTCAAAACGAACAGAGCTACCCTAACCCCACAGATCCAAGATAGAGTGCTAACATACGAAGCTTAAACAGGGAAATAACTTGAAATTTTTTTCAAAATGGTCTAAACATATGCAATTATGCTGAATTTCACAACAAACACACATACGAAGGCTTTAACAGTACATCACAGAATTTCATAGTCGGACTAGCATGTGTTAAGTCTCTGAAAGTGACTTATTTAGGACCCATTTAGCTTAGGAAGATGTACACTTTTAGGTGTTTTTGATAGCATTTAGCCTAAACCTATGCTTTAATATGAGAATTAGAAGAAGGTAGCTAATCTAGGACTTATGTACAATAGGTAGAAAAAGGGTTGAAAACCGAAGGAAAAGAATGAAAAAATGAGCATTGCGAATGAATTGCGAAAACATTGCGGTGACCGCAATTATTCAAGTAAAAACCGTAAGTTGACTGATCTTTTTCTGTTAATTTCCGTAATTTCAGGGATTCGTTCTTTCTCCTCCATCCATTCTGATATATGACGTTGAAGATTGATGGTTCTCCTTGGCCCAAACGCACCTGCAAACTACTATAAAAGGGGGCCAAAGTCGGAGGTTTGATGAGCATTCGAAGCGCAGAAGTCTTCTCGCAGTCCATCATTTCTCTCTGTTTTCCTTTACCGTCTGTTGGAGTGGGAGTCTCAGCTGTTGGAATCGATAATCTGATAGGAAGGAGAGGAGATTCTTCTTCTCTCTCGATTGGATTCATCCAAGCAAGGCTGACCTCTCATCCCTTTCATTCGAGGCGACTGCAACGAAGCTTTCAAGCAACCTTTACTGCTTTTCTGTCTTTTTCTTCTCATTTCCAGCTTTGATTAGTTGTTGTTCTAGTTTAGTGTTTTACTTACTGCATTTCGTTGTTGTCTGTCTTGGAATCATTTCTTTCAAAGCTTTCCTTTGTCGTTCAAACACTCAAAGTAATCAAAGTACAATTCTGCATTTCACAGTTTCCACCTTTTTCTGCTACGATTTTGTCTTGCTGTTTTAAGCACATTTCTCTTCTAAGCATGTCTGTTTTATCTACCCTTTCTGTTCTCCATATATCCATGAGTAGCTAAGTCACTTAGGGGCATGCTAGTGACAGAACTATAGGCTAAAAGACGTGAACCAAGTAGGTAGGTTAACTCTCGAGACATTGATTGTATGTAAGCTTCATCCCACGGGCAATTTCGATTGGCCATCCATTTTGTCCAAAGAACTCCTAACCTCTGGAAGGAGTAAGAGTTCAGAGTCATATAATCATGCTAGCCTTTCACGGTAATCAGAAAACGGCTTAGGAATAAGCGTTTTCCTAGTACAAACTAAACACTCCTGTTTTAACAAGATGCTTAAGACCTTACTTTGAAGTCGAGTAAACTTAAGACTCTAATGCATGGAATCGGACGATACTTGAGATAGAGTGAGTTTGATGTATAGAGAGTTGATCCAGTGCTTGAGAATCGTAATAAAATGCCTATAGGATAGTCATTAGTAGCCTTTAATTCACCCATTTACACACTTTCGCTGTTATTCAATTGCAGTAACATTGCGGTCCTCGCAATTCTGCCATTTTATCATTCTGTTTAGCTGTTTTCTTCTTCGTTTATCAATTCCATCTCTTGTCCTTTGAGTCTGATTTCAACTTTAATTTGTTTATGTTACATCCCTTTACACATTCAGCAAAAACTAGATAATTAAAAACCAATTTTACCCCTTCAAATCCACCCCATCTTTCTTAACAAATACACTTCGCGAATAGCTAAACATAAGTCTCTGTGGAAAAAACGAATGAAATATACTTACTACTTGCTGTGAGACCATGTATGCTTGCATGTTCTAAGTGCTCTCTCTACCTTATTGCTTATTTATCTTTTACACTGAGCACGCAACAAGTTTTTGGCGCCGCTGCCGGGGACTTATTTTAAGTGAAAACGAAGTTTGTTAAGTTTGAAACATCAAGTTATTTTCCATTGAATTTGATCCATCTTCATTTCTTTTTCAGGTACCATTTAGGGTAGTTTATGAATGAGACTCCATCTAGTGATCTAGAGTTCAACCCTGAGCCTGAGAGATTATTTAAAGCTAGAAATAGAGCCAAGAAACGTCTCTTTAAACAAACCCTTTTACCTCCAATCATTGCGGGAACTACAATTCCTCCGCAATTACCTCAAGAAGAAATGGCTGGAGTAAATCAAAACCTGGTGCCTGTCACTCGCAATCCCATTGAAATAGCGAATGACAAGGATAGCGCCATCCTTTCATATTTAGTACCTATGCCTGGGGAGCTGAACCCCAGCATAATCCGTCCTGAAATCACTGCCAACTCATTCGAGTTAAAGCCAGTGATGTTCCAAATGTTGTCCACTGTGGGACAATTCTTTGGAATAGAAAATGAGGACCCCCATAACCACCTTAGGAACTTCTTAGGAGTTAGTGACACATTCCTAATCCCTGGAGTTTCCCAAGAAGCCCTGAGGTTATATCTTTTCCCTTACTCTTTAAGGGACAAAGCCAAAACATGGTTAAATTCTTTACCCTCAGGATCTGTCCTCAATTGGACAGATTTAGCAGAAAAATTCCTAGTCAAATATTTCCCACCAGATAGGAATTCAACCTTTCGTGATGATATCATAGAGTTCAAACAAGCTCCAAGTGAGTCCCTTCACGAAGCTTGGACAAGATTCAAAGACCTTCTCATTAAATGTCCACACCATGGCATTCCATGGTGTATCCAAATAGAAGTCTTCTTTAAAGGATGCAACCCCAGCACCAGACAAGTTCTAAATTCATCTGCTGGTGGTTCCATGTTGTCCAAGAGTTACAACGAAGCTTATGAGATCTTGGAGAAGATCTCAACATCTCACTGTAGGTGGTCAGATGATCCAGTAGAGCCAACTAGGGCTCAAGACAAGGATGCTCTAAGCGCCATGAGCACCCAAATAAATGCCCTGACCAACCTAGTTAAGCAAATGGCTCAGGCCAATCTCCAAACCAGTGCCAATACCGCCACAGCCATGTCAATGGGCACCCAACCAAGTCAAGGCGAGGCACCTATCTGTGGATTCTGTGGGGAAGGGCACCCATATGAATACTGCCCTGGGAATCCATCCTCAGTCTGCTATGTTGGAAGCCAGCAGCAGCCCAGGAATAACCCCTACTCACAAACTTACAACCCTGGTTGGAGAAACCACCCTAACCTGTCATGGGGTGGCCAACAAAGCACTAACCAAAATTCTAACCAACCTAGACCGAGTGGAACACCTGGTTTCACTCCCCAACATAACCAGTCAATGTACCAAAAACCTTACAATCAACCTGTAGGATCTTCTGTAGAAAGCCTACTCAAGGAATACATAGCTAAGAATGATGCTACTCTTCAGAGCCAGCAAGCTACTCTTAGGAGCCTGGAAAACCAAATAGGCCAATTAGCCAATGAACTTAAAAGTAGGCCCCAAGGTAGACTCCCTGCTGACACCGAGGTACCAAGGAGAGATGGCAAAGAGCAAGTTCAAGCAATTGAACTTAGGAGTGGAAGACCATTGGTGAGCAACACAAAGGACACACCAAAGAGAGTAGAGAACACTGAGTCTAGTGCTCCACTGGAGTCTCTGCCAAACCAAGGTCCACCACCGACTAGCACATCAGGAGCCAGGCTAGAGCCAATTGTTGAGGAGATAGAAGAAATTCCAAGACCCCCACCTGTCATAAGGCGACCTGACGTGCCTGCATATGTGCCACCACCTCCATACCCTCGAAGGCTTAAGAAGAAGCAAGAACAGGAAGTTCATTTTAATAAATTCTTAGAAATACTTAAGCAAGTGCATGTTAACATTCCTTTTGTAGAAGTTTTACAGTCTATGCCTTCTTATGTAAAGTTTTTGAAGGACATTATTACTAACAAAAAAATAATTGGTGAGTTTGAAACAGTAAACCTCACCGAGGAGTGCAGTGCCATCCTCCAGAACAAGCTGCCCAAGAAGGAGAAGGATCCTGGTTCCTTCACCTTACCTGTAGAACTTGGAGGCAAGCACGTGGGCAGAGCGCTTTGTGACCTGGGCGCCAGCATAAATCTCATGCCCCTGTCCCTATTCCGCCAGTTGGGAATGGGAGAAGCACGTCCAACCACAGTCACTTTACAACTAGCAGACAGATCCATCGCATATCCAGAAGGTAAGATTGAGGATATTCTAGTTAAAGTTGACAAATTTATTTTCCTTGCAGATTTCATTGTCCTGGACTATGAGGCAGACAAGGAAGTCCCCATCCTGCTAGGTAGACCATTTCTAGCCACAGGTAGGGCACTTATAGACGTCCAAAAAGGTGAGCTTACTATGAGGGTTCATGATGAAGAGGTAAAGTTTAGTGTATATAAAGCTTTAAGGTACCCCTCTGACCTTGAATCCTGTGCTAGTATGGACGTTATTGATTCTTTAATGGAAGAACAATTAGAGCATGTATTATTAACCAAACATGCCAATGAATATGTAGGATTAGATATAGCTGACTTAAATATATCTGACATAATGGATATGCCTGTAGATAACCCACAGCATGTATGTATGAATATAGATTTAACTGATAGAACTGTAAATCCGTTAAAGCCCTCCATTGAGCATCCACCTGTTTTAGAACTTAAACCACTACCCACTCACCTCAAATATGCATATTTAGGAAATAATGATACACTGCCTGTAATTATTTCTTCTAAACTAAGTGAACAGCATGAGGGTGAATTAATTTTACTGCTTAAGCAACATAGGAAGGCTATAGCATGGACTATTGCTGATATTCGAGGCATTAGCCCTTCTTATTGCATGCACAAAATTATACTAGAGGAAGAGCACACACCTAGAGTAGATCACCAGCGTAGGTTAAACCCCTCTATGAAAGAGGTAGTGAAGAAAGAAATAATAAAATGGTTAGATGCAGGAGTGATCTTCCCAATAGCTAGTAGCCAGTGGGTGAGCCCCATCCAATGTGTACCTAAAAAGGGGGGAATAACTGTGGTAGTCAATGAGAACAACGAACTGATTCCAACAAGGACTGTCACAGGGTGGAGAGTGTGTATGGATTACAGAAAATTAAATAAAGAGACTAAAAAAGACCATTTCCTTATACCGTTCATTGACCAGATGCTAGACAGAATAGCTGGTAGAGCCTACTATTGTTTCTTAGATGGCTATTCAGGCTATAATCAAATTACTATAGACCCTAAGGATCAAGAGAAGACCACCTTCACTTGCCCTTTTGGAACGTTTTCCTTCCGCAGAATGCCTTTTGGCTTATGCAATGCACCGGCAACTTTCCAAAGGTGCATGATGGCAATCTTCTCCGAGTTGGATGAGTCCATGATAGAAATATTCATGGATGACTTCTCAGTTTTTGGGGATTCATTTAAAACCTGTCTAGAAAACTTAGGACAAGTCCTGGCTAGGTGTGAGGAGACCAACCTAGTCCTAAATTGGGAAAAGTGCCATTTTATGGTAGATGAGGGGATTGTCTTAGGACACAGAGTGTCAAGGGCAGGTGTAGAAGTTGATCGGGCCAAGATTGAGATCATAGAGAAGTTGGTAGAGCCCCAGAATGTCAAAGCCATTAGAAGCTTCTTAGGGCATGCTGGCTTCTACAGAAGGTTCATTAAGGACTTTTCTAAGATAGCCAAGCCTCTGTGTGAGCTATTAGAGCTAAATAGACCCTTCATCTTCTCTAAGGAATGTGTAGTAGCTTGGACCACTCTTAAGAAAGCACTAGTCACAGCCCCTATCATAGTAGGACCGAATTGGGATCTTCCCTTTGAGATGTTATGTGATGCCAGTGACTATGCTGTAGGGGTCATGTTAGGACAGAAGATTGACAAGCTAACACACCCTGTCTATTATGCTAGTAAGACCTTGAATGAGGCTCAATGTAATTATACAACTACTGAGAAAGAGATGCTTGCTGTAGTGTTTGCCTGCGAAAAATTTAGAAACTATATTGTAGGCACTAGGACAATTGTATACACTGACCATTCTGCCTTGAAATATCTTATGAGGAAGGCTGATGCCAAGCCTAGATTGATTAGATGGGTGTTATTGCTGCAGGAATTTGATTTGGACATTCGGGACAAGAAAGGATGTGAAAATGTGGTTGCAGATCACCTGTCTCGATTGCAGCACAATTGCGAAAAAATTGCGGAGACCGCAATTTCTGATGCTTTTATTGATGAACATGTCTTTGCTTTGGCTCATCGTGATAACGATGAGGAACCTTGGTTTGCTGACATTGCTAACTTCCGTGCATCACAGGTATTGCCAGTGTTCAAGGGAGGACAAGAGAAGAAGAGGTTCCTTCATGAAGCAAGGAAATTCATCTGGGATGACCCCACACTTTACAGAACCTGTGCTGATGGCTTGCTAAGGAAGTGTGTTTCAGCTGCTGAAGCGAAGTCTGTGCTGCAGCACTGTCACTCATCTCCTTATGGTGGACACTTTGGTGGCCAAAGAACAGCTGCAAAGGTATTTCAGAGTGGCTACTACTGGCCAACGATCTTCAAAGATGCCCACAACTATGCCCACAGCTGTGATGAATGCCAAAGAACAGGTAACCTCAGTCGAAAGGATGAGATGCCCCTCACCTACATCTTAGAGTTGGAGCTCTTTGATGTGTGGGGCATTGACTTCATGGGACCATTCCCTCCATCATCAGGTAACCTCTACATATTAGTAGCAGTGGACTATGTGTCCAAGTGGGTAGAAGCCAAAGCATGTCCTAATAATGATGCTAAAACAGTCACCAACTTCTTGCATAGGCACATTTTCACTAGATTTGGGACTCCTCGTGCTATCATTAGTGATGAGGGGTCACATTTCATTAATAAGGCTATGGAGAAAGTATTGGCTAAATATAACATTAGACATAGAGTAGCCACTCCCTACCACCCACACTCAAATGGTCAGGCTGAAATTTCAAATAGGGAAATTAAGAACATCCTAGAAAAAGTGGTCAAACCTAATAGGAAAGACTGGTCCTTTAAGCTTGAGGATGCACTTTGGGCTTATAGGACAGCATATAAGACACCTTTAGGTATGTCTCCTTATAGGCTGGTATATGGCAAGGCTTGTCACTTACCACTTGAGTTAGAAAACAAAGCATTTTTGGCCATGAAGGAATTGAATTTTTGTGTAAAGGATGCGGGGACACTGAGGTCTTTGCAGCTACATGAACTTGATGAGCTTAGGCATATGGCCTATGAGAATGCCAAAATGTATAAAGAAAAGACCAAAATATGGCACGACAGTAGACTTAGGATCAAAGACTTTAGGAAAGGCCAACTTGTCCTATTATTTAACTCACGTTTAAAGATATTTCCAGGCAAACTAAAGTCCAGATGGTCGGGTCCATTTGTTATTACTAATGTCTTTGTTCATGGTGCGATAGAGATAAAAAACTTGCAGCAAGGACAGCCTTTTATGGTAAATGGTGCTAGATTGAAGCACTATTATGAGGAAGGAGATGTGAAGACTCTCTCGGCCTTCCTCTTGCATGAAGCATGAAGTTACAAACGAGAGAGAACGAGTGGTTACTGTGCTCGTTTAGTCAAGGCCAATGCCTTAGTTTATTTTTTTTTTCTGTTTTTCCGATTATCGTTTGTATGTTTTGTGGTGTGATTTTAATTACGTATTTAATGTTTTTTTTTATTTGTTTTGCAGGGATTCGAAAGAGGGGATCAAGGAGAGTAAATCCAGCTTTTAAAATCAAGAAACGGTTGAGCCAAATAAAAGATACGGACGAGCAAAGTTTGAGATTTTGATGAAAAAATATCCCTGGAATTGCGCTGGAATTGCTGGATTCGCAAAAAAGAGCCGTTGGGATTTTTCCGTTGCCTTTATATCCGTTGGAAAGCGCTCGATCGATACGATTCTCTCATTCTCTGATTTCCAAGAACTCTGCGATTCTTTTCATCTTTGATTCTACTCTCAAGATCACCAAGATTCGACAATGGTGTCCACACGGGCTGAAAGATCCGCAGCCAAGAAGAAGGCTGATGACGCAGCTGAAGCGGCTGCGAGGGAAGCACTGCTCACCCTTGCAGATGATGGTGCCGTTCGCACCGGACCTCTTCCTAAGCTTCCTATCCGTAGGAAGAAGTGGAGGGTTGTCACTGAGATCCCTGCTGGACCATCTGAGCCAGCGGGCACGCCCAAGAAACGCCGGTGGAGTGTCGAGATGGCCGCCGAACCAAGCACAACAAAGACTCCCTCTGTGGAGAGTCAAGAAACTGATCGTACATCCCACGAGTCAGCCAAAGAAGGTTCGTCGCCATCCGCATCACCTGCGCACAGCCCTTCACCATCTGAACCAGTGCCAAGCGCAGAGTCGTCACCACCTGCACAGAGCTCCGAGTTGTCTCCAGCACCTCAGAGTTCTGACCCGACACCTGCAGCAGCGCAGAGTCCTGACCTGCCGTCTTCGCCACTGAGTTCTGCGCAGACACCATCAGCAGAGCACAATCCCACGCCATTGCACAATTCTCCACGGCCTGATCCTGAATTCCCAAATGGGGATTATCAAGAGTCCACGCAGGGCAGTGGCGATGCTGGGGAAGACGAAGTCTTTTCTCCCATGAGGGAAGACAGCCCTGATGTTCCTGCACAGCAGGATGATTCCATGGAGGAGACGTTGGGGGCATGCCTCCAGCAGATCAACATTAAGAAGAAGAAGAAGGCCAAGATTGTCAAGGCCAAGAGATCCAAGAAGCTGAAGAAGAAGAAGGCCAAGAGAGTGCCTTCAGCAGACAAAGAAAGCACGGAGCCATCACTCAAAAGGCTCAAGGTTGAGGCTGCCGAGTCAGCCAAGCCAGCAGATAAGGGGAAGGCCAAGCTCTACCCTGAAGACGAGCCTCAGTCAGTGAGGTATGTCTCATCTGATGCTGAATCCAGGGGTGCTGAGTTAAGGAAGAGGGAGTTGCTGCACGAGAAAGGCTTCCTCGACCGACCTGCTGACCTGCCGCAGTTCTTGCGCGCAGGGGTGATCAACCACGGCTGGGAGGAATTCTGCAGACCGCCTAATCCAGCATACACGAGCATGGTGTATGATTTCTACGCCAATGTGCTCAGCCCTGAGGATGGCCTGTCTGTGGTCAGAGGGGTAGAAGTAGATTTCTCAGCCAAGGCCATCAATGAAGCCTTTGGTCTCAAGGGCCAAACTCATACAGATTATGCACGGATTGTCGATGAGCCTACTGAGGCAGTTTTGGAAGAGGCCATTCGGACTATTGGCCAGCCTGAAGCTTCTTGGTCCGTGTCACGCAATGGGAGGCACACTCTCATGAGTGCCAACCTCACGGCTAAGGCAGCTGTTTGGTTTTCGTTCGTGCGAAGGAGATTGTCCCCGGTGACTCACGAGACAACAATAAACCAGAGCCGATCGCTGCTGGTGTATGCGATCATGAGAGGTCTCACGATTAACGTGGGAGAAGTCATCACTGCGGCCATTGCTGAATGCGCCAAGAAAGGTAAGGGACCACTGTTTTTCCCTAATACCATAACCAAGCTATGTTTGCTTGCAGGAGTCCCCACCGAGCGTTTGGAGCAGCAAATGGCTTACACAGGCCATTTGGAGCTGCCTGCTAACCTGAGGCTGAGAAGAAAGGGGAATATGGAGTTTGAACTGGATAGGCTGGCTGCTGAACAGTCTCTATCCATGGCCTGCTTAATGGATATGCAGAGAAGAATGGCTCAATGGGCCACTTATGCGCAGGCGAGGGACAAGGAAGTTGCAGACCAGCTGGGGTGCCTCTTCCCTGAGTTCCCTACCAATCTTCTAACTCCATGGGTGCCCCCTAGACCAAGACAACCTGATGAGGATGACGAGAATTGAGTGCTGGTTTGAAGTGCACTGAAGGGAGTATTACTGTTCCCTTAGAAAACAAAAACAATTTTCTGCTTTCGGATAGACAATGTGAATTATGCTCAATTTTTGCTCTGTTTTTTATGTTTAGTTTTATGTTTTTTCTTTTGTTTAGGATAGTCTGATATTAGCTGCCTAGGTAGGTTCATTTAGTTTTATTTTTGTCGAGCTTAAAGTGACTGGAAAAAGCATGTTTAGGGGCCTAAATCGATGTTATATCTGCCCTGATTGAATTGCGAAAAAATTGCGGTTCCCGCAATTTTTGTGCCTGATTGCATGTTTTGGACTGTCTGTTTAGTTAGGCTGAGATCTGTTAAAATTCTATCTTTTGCTGCTAGCATGACTACCTTATATAGCTGATCTTAAAGCATGCTGGATGAGTGTCATAGGACACCCTTTTGATTGTTTAAATTAGCCTCTGAATAGGGCTCAGCATGCATAAACCATCAGTCCTTAAACTGTCTGTTATGTTCAAATTTTCTACTGCTGGAATAATTGCTCTTAGAATGTTTTGCCTATGCCTAGGATTTTTAGATTCTCTTTGTTTTACCTTAGACTAGATGCTTCTAGGACAAGTTTGGGGGTGTGCCACCTCAGACACTCATTGGGGACAATGAGTAGTTTAAGTTTGGGGGAGGCCACCCTAGGCCTAGGAACATTCCTCTCTTCCTTAGGACATAAGCATTCTTCTTCTCCTTTACAAAAAAAATGATGAATTGAAAAAAAAAAAAATTGAAAAATAGAATAAAGAGGGGAGTTTCTCTCAAGTTGCTAAGTAATCAGTGCCAAGTGTGTAAACCACAAGTGGCATTGCATTAAAAGGCAACCCAAGAAGAGACCCCACCTAAGTAAAAAAGGAAAAAGGGAGAAATAGGGGAAGAAGAATGTATGCTTAGGAGTTATAATCTTGTGGCTTAGATGTCCTATTCAAAAAAAAAAAAAAGAACTCTGATCCTCAATGAGCTAAGCACAAGGTTGTAGCTTTCAGGTTTGTCCAGGGAGATGAATGTATATCCAATGTAGTGATGCCAGGGTTTAGGTTGTTCTCTAAAAGTACCACTGTCACTGTTAATACTAAAACTGGCATGACTCTAAGGAATCCTAGACACATTAAAAATAAGCTAGAAGCATGTACTGAGTCTGGAGTAAAACTTGGTAGAATTTGAAACCTTAGGGATAGTGGCATGATATTATAAAAGTAGCTAGATCAGTAGTAGGGGGTTAATAAAAACAGCAGGTATAGTAGGCAGGTGAAGTCAGAAGAAGCTTGATAAGAGGTTAGTTCTAAACGTAGAGGTGTGTCACAGGACAGCACTGCTAGAGATAGGGATATAGGGGAGTCAGTAAGTGGTCAAAGAAGATAAAATAACAAGCCTAAGTAAGTCCTTAGTATGCTTGAGGACAAGCAAAACCTTAAGTTTGGGGGTGTGTTAAGTCTCTGAAAGTGACTTATTTAGGACCCATTTAGCTTAGGAAGATGTACACTTTTAGGTGTTTTTGATAGCATTTAGCCTAAACCTATGCTTTAATATGAGAATTAGAAGAAGGTAGCTAATCTAGGACTTATGTACAATAGGTAGAAAAAGGGTTGAAAACCGAAGGAAAAGAATGAAAAAATGAGCATTGCGAATGAATTGCGAAAACATTGCGGTGACCGCAATTATTCAAGTAAAAACCGTAAGTTGACTGATCTTTTTCTGTTAATTTCCGTAATTTCAGGGATTCGTTCTTTCTCCTCCATCCATTCTGATATATGACGTTGAAGATTGATGGTTCTCCTTGGCCCAAACGCACCTGCAAACTACTATAAAAGGGGGCCAAAGCCGGAGGTTTGATGAGCATTCGAAGCGCAGAAGTCTTCTCGCAGTCCATCATTTCTCTCTGTTTTCCTTTACCGTCTGTTGGAGTGGGAGTCTCAGCTGTTGGAATCGATAATCTGATAGGAAGGAGAGGAGATTCTTCTTCTCTCTCGATTGGATTCATCCAAGCAAGGCTGACCTCTCATCCCTTTCATTCGAGGCGACTGCAACGAAGCTTTCAAGCAACCTTTACTGCTTTTCTGTCTTTTTCTTCTCATTTCCAGCTTTGATTAGTTGTTGTTCTAGTTTAGTGTTTTACTTACTGCATTTCGTTGTTGTCTGTCTTGGAATCATTTCTTTCAAAGCTTTCCTTTGTCGTTCAAACACTCAAAGTAATCAAAGTACAATTCTGCATTTCACAGTTTCCACCTTTTTCTGCTACGATTTTGTCTTGCTGTTTTAAGCACATTTCTCTTCTAAGCATGTCTGTTTTATCTACCCTTTCTGTTCTCCATATACCCATGAGTAGCTAAGTCACTTAGGGGCATGCTAGTGACAGAACTATAGGCTAAAAGACGTGAACCAAGTAGGTAGGTTAACTCTCGAGACATTGATTGTATGTAAGCTTCATCCCACGGGCAATTTCGATTGGCCATCCATTTTGTCCAAAGAACTCCTAACCTCTGGAAGGAGTAAGAGTTCAGAGTCATATAATCATGCTAGCCTTTCACGGTAATCAGAAAACGGCTTAGGAATAAGCGTTTTCCTAGTACAAACTAAACACTCCTGTTTTAACAAGATGCTTAAGACCTTACTTTGAAGTCGAGTAAACTTAAGACTCTAATGCATGGAATCGGACGATACTTGAGATAGAGTGAGTTTGATGTATAGAGAGTTGATCCAGTGCTTGAGAATCGTAATAAAATGCCTATAGGATAGTCATTAGTAGCCTTTAATTCACCCATTTACACACTTTCGCTGTTATTCAATTGCGGTAACATTGCGGTCCTCGCATTTCTGCCATTTTATCATTCTGTTTAGCTGTTTTCTTCTTCGTTTATCAATTCCATCTCTTGTCCTTTGAGTCTGATTTCAACTTTAATTTGTTTATGTTACATCCCTTTACACATTCAGCAAAAACTAGATAATTAAAAACCAATTTTACCCCTTCAAATCCACCCCATCTTTCTTAACAAATACACTTCGCGAATAGCTAAACATAAGTCTCTGTGGAAAAAACGAATGAAATATACTTACTACTTGCTGTGAGACCATGTATGCTTGCATGTTCTAAGTGCTCTCTCTACCTTATTGCTTATTTATCTTTTACACTGAGCACGCAACAGCATGCTTTCACCATAACTCAACAAGTTAATCAGGATTCCACAACAAGGCTCGACAATCACTATAAGGAACAACCCACCACCCCCAACTAAGAAATTGACAATGTCCTCATTGGACCAAATATGCACGGTCAAAACAAAAGGAAAGAAAACCTTCCCTGAATTGTGACTTAGAGGATTGGAGAGTGCGCCTTAACCTTAGCCAATAAACCGCAAGGATGAGCCATTGTTTCACCTTAAAATTCACAACATCAGAGTAGAAATCTAAACTAATCCTAAAGACGGTAAGTAAACAAGAAGCATGTACAGTTCAAGCTCGGGTGCCTCCGAGTAGCGCAAATTTTTAGAGTCGATTGCTCGACTTTACCAAAACTCATTTTATCCTTTCTCATAATCAGGCTCTTTCAAGTAGGCATGATCGTCGAAGTCCTCTGACATTCCCTCATGAAAGATTTTCAATCGCTGGCCATTCACTGTGTATTCTTTCTCTGTATCCAGGCTCTGAATCTTGACTGCACCATAGTGATGGACATCAGTTATAATGAAAGGACCAAGCCACCTGACACGAAGTTTACCTGGCATGAACTTCAGGCGGGAGTTGAACAATAAGACCTTCTGACCAACTTCGAAGTGTTTTCTGACGACTCGCCTGTCGTGGAATATCTTGGTCTTTTCCTTGTAGGTCTTCGAGTTCTCATATGCATCCAGGCGAAGCTCCTCCAGTTCTTGCAATTTGAGGAGTCTTTCTTCGCCCGCCAAGTCAAAGTCCATGTTGCACTTCTTCACGACCCAGTAAGCTTTTTGTTCGATCTCGACGGGGAGATGACAGGCTTTACCATAAACCATCCGGTAGGGAGACATCCCTATGGGGGTTTTGTAAGCCGTACGGTAAGCCCACAAAGCGTCGTCCAGCCTGAGGCTCCAATCCTTCCTTCCTGGACTTACTGTTTTCTCGAGGATGCTCTTCACCTCTAGATTGGAGACTTCTGCTTGGCCATTGGTTTGAGGATGGTACGGGGTAGAGATTTTGTGATTTACCCCATACTTCCTCATCAAGGCCTGGATCGTCTTGTTGCAGAAGTGGCTCCCCTGGTCGCTTATGATGGCTCGTGGAACTCCATACCTGCTAAAAATATTGGATTTGACAAAACTTGAAACAACATTAGCAGTATCAACTTTGGTGGATTTAGCCTCCACCCACTTAGACACGTAGTCCACAGCCAATAAGATATAGACAAAACCAAATGAAGGGGGAAAGGGTCCCATAAAGTCCATACCCCAAACCACAAAAATTTCACAAGTTAGAATGGGGTTTTGGAGCATTTCATTCCTACTAGTGATGGACCCTTTTCTCTGACACTGATCACAAGATTTACAAAATTCATAACAATCCTTAAACAGTGATGGCCAGAAAAATCCACAATCTAAGATTTTTCTCGCGGTCTTATTTTGCCCAAAGTGTCCCCCACATGCAAATTCATGGCAAAAGGTAAGGATGGACCTATGTTTAGACTTAGGGACGCACTTCCTAATTACCTGGTCAGCACAAAATTTCCATAAAATGGGCTCTTCCCAAACATACGTCTTGGCTTCGCTCTTCAGCTTAGCTCTTTGATTATATGAAAAATCGAATGGGAACGTACCTGTGACCAAGTAGTTGACAATGTCGGCGTACCATGGTGTCTCCACACTCACCTGGAAAAGAACTTCATCAGGGAATTCGTCATTCAGAGGCAGATCGTCCTCATTACGCACAATACAGCTCAAGTGGTTAGCAACGGTATTTTCTGATCCTTTTCTGTCCTGAACAGAGACGTCGAACTCCTGGAGTAATAATACCCATCTGAGCAATCTAGGCTTCGAGTCCTTCTTGTTCATCAAGTATCGAACTGCTGCATGATCAGAAAAAACAATCACTTTAGATCCAAGAATATATGGCCGAAATTTATCAAGAGCGAAAACAATGGAAAGCAGCTCCTTCTCTGTCGTTGTGTAACCGATCTGCGCGGAATTAAGCGTCCTGGAGGCATAATAAATCACATGGCTCTTCTTGTCTATCCTCTGACCCAACACCGCGCCCACGGCATAATTGCTTGCGTCGCACATGATCTCGAAAGGAGTCCCCCACTGCGGTGGATGAATGATGGGTGCGTTGGTCAAGCACTTCTTCAGAACATCGAAGGCAAGCTTGCACTGTTTGTCAAAACAGAATGGAACATCCTTTTTCAGCAAGCTTGTCATCGGAGTCACTATCTTCGAGAAGTCTTTAATGAACCTGCGGTAAAAACCTGCGTGACCAAGAAAAGAACGTACTTCCGGAAGATTCGTGGGGTAAGGTAAATCAGATATGACATCAATTTTTACTTTATCAACCTCTATCCCCTTAACTGACACAACGTGACCCAATACTATGCCCTGACTGGCCATGAAATGACACTTTTCAAAATTTAAAACAAGATTAGTTTCGATGCATCTTTCCATGACTCTAGACAAGTTAAACAGGCAATCCTCAAATGAACTTCCATATACGGTAAAATCGTCCATAAAGACTTAGATGCATTTTTCTACAAATTCAGAAAATATGCTCATCATGCACCGCTGAAAAGTCCCTAGAGCATTACAAAGCCCAAAGGGCATTCTCCTATATGCGTAAGTTCCGAATGGACAAGTAAAAGTAGTCTTTTCTTGGTCTTCCTGGGCTATGGGAATTTGATAAAACCCAGAAAAACCATCAAGAAAACAGAAGAATGGTTTCCCAGCTAAACGCTCCACCATTTGATCTATGACGGGAATCGGAAAATGGTCCTTCTTAGTCACATCATTCAATTTTCTAAAATCTATACACATTCTCCACCCATTTTGCACTCTCTTAGGTACTAACTCTCCCTTATCATTCCTAATAACAGTTATGCCTGTCTTTTTAGGTACAACATGAATAGGGCTAACCCACTGGCTATCAGAAATGGGAAAGATAATACCTGCATCCAGGAGTTTGTGTATCTCAGACAACACTACCTCTTTCATTGCAGGGTTCAGTCTCCGCTGAGGCTCTCAGGAGTTAGTCGAATCTTGTGCATGCACAACACTGGACTCAACCCGTGCAAATCTGCCAACGTCCATCCTATGGCTCTTTTGTTCTTTTTCAAAACTTCAACCAACTCGCCTTCTTGCTTCGATGTAAGCTCCTTGGAGATAATTACCGGAGTGTCTCTACCTCACCCAAGTATACATACTTGAGATGACCCGGCAACTCCTTTAATTCCAACTTGGGAGCCTGCAAAAGAGAAGGTAACATTTTAGTTGGCTTTTCACATGTCTCAAGAGCAAAAGTAGGTTGTTCAGATGAGTCAGACAATATAGGAACACTACTTTCACTTTCTCCAACAATTTCAGTAAAAACGAGCGGGTCATCCCCCTCTACAACAGTCATGCATTCTTCTTGTTCTAAAGTATCTATCAGATCAATTTTACAGACAAAATGCACATCCGCTTGTTGTTTCATGGCATCAAATACATTAAATTCGAATACATCCCCTTCATACTCAACAGATAAGGTACCATCATGCACATTAATTTTTGTCTTAGCGGTTTTCATGAATGGTCTACCAAGTAAAACTGAAGTGGTGGATGTATTTTCTTCCATCTTTATCACATAAAAATCAGCAGGGAAGATCAAATCTTTAACTTTAACCAACACATCCTCAATCAATCCTAAAGGACGAATAGAAGACCTATTAGCTAACTGGATAATTATACTGGTTTCCTGCATACCATCTAAACCGAGATTCTTATAGACTGAGTATGGCATAACATTAATTGAGGCTCCTAAGTCTAGCATAGCGTGCTCGATTTCTCTATCCCCTATGGTGCATGGCAAGAGGAACATACCTGGGTCCTGGCATTTGCTTGGAATACCTTGGGTTACCAGGGTAGAAACATTCTTGCTTACCATGACTCTCTCAGCACTTTTAGTCTTTCTCTTCATAGTGCACATCTCCTTAAGGAATTTAGCGTACCTTGGGATTTGCTGAATTGCATCAAGCAGCGGTATATTGATCCCAACTTTTCTCAGTGTCTCAAGGACATCCGCGTCGTCGACCTCCTTAGATGGCCTCGCTAGCCTACTAGGAAAAGGAGCAACGGGAGTGTAAGACTTCATAGGAATTATAGGAGGAGTTACAACAGTTTCAGAGGGTGCTTGAGAACACTTATCTGGAGATATCTCTGAATCTTTTGGAGGACTCTCGGGAGTGGTTTGAGATGGCACTTCTTTACCACTTCTGAGGTTTATTGCACTAACGCCTTCCGCTTTGGCTTCAATTTTACTCATTCTTTCTTTCACCTCCGTGAACTCATCTCTTAGAGATTTCATCTGCGACCTGGTCTCATTGCGAGCTTCCATAAGCGATTTGAACATGGCTTCAATGGTTTGACCTGAAATAGAAGAAACAGCCTGAGATGATTTTTCTTGCATCGCATGAATTAAACCAAATACCTGGGATACTTGTTCCTTGAGCTCTGCTACGTCGGTAGACATTTTAGCATACTCGTTCCTTCCTCCGTATTGGCGACGGTTCTCAGCCATATTAGAGATCAACTGTCTGGCTTCCGCAGGTGTCTTCTCCCAAAGGGCTCCTCCACTCGATGCGTCAAGCATCTGGCAGTCATGCGGAACCAACCCTTCATAGAAGAATTCGATAAGCGCGGCTTCTGCTATCAGGTGGTTCGGGCATTTCTCACAGAGTTTAATGAATCTCTCCCAGCATTCGTGAAATGCCTCGTCCTTTCCTTGCTCAAAATGGCGGATATCTTTTTTCACAGCTCTGGCTTTTGAAGCTGGGAAATACCTTTCCAAGAATAGACTCTGCAACTTCTCCCAAGTGAAAATGGTTCCCGATGGCAAGTAATGCAGCCAATCTCGAGCTTCACCTCTCAAGGTGAATGGAAAAGCTCTCAGGTAGAGCTGATCTTCAGTAATGCCGCCTGGCTTCATCGCAGAACTTGTCATTTGAAAAGCCTTGAGATGTTTATAAGGATCCTCATCTACTTCACCACAAAAAGAGGGTAAATGGTCAATTAAACCCGATTTAAGCACAAACTCACCTGAAATCTCCGGGTAGGAAATACAAGAAGGTTGGTGGCCCATAGCAAATGATGTCCACTGTCTGAGCGTTTTTGGGACTCCAATCTCATCATCAGTCTCCATTTTCTCAATAAAGATTTGGCACTTCTAGCACACTTAAACAAACAGATCAAAATTGCAAATAATAAAAGAATAAACAAAATTTTGAAAGTAAAAATCAAAAGTCTACAAATCAAATTTAAACTAGGCCGAATTACACTTAGTTCCCTGGCAACGGCGCCAATTTTGGTAACGATATTATTGAACTATCGCCAATCATCGGGTTGTCGAGACCCGCCAAAATGAATTTATAAGTGCCCGAATTCACTAAACTATTTGTAGAGTAGCGGCAACGGGGTCGATCCACAGGGAATTAAGGTAGCTTGACTTAATCTTAATTAAATTTGCAAACTAATAAAACCAATGAAAAATGGGGGATTTGCTGATTTTTAAGTAACTAAGGAGGAACAATGCAAAGGGTAAGAATTTAACTAGCGGAGTTTCCGACTCGGGACGATCGAGGATAAATTTAGCGTGCCTCTTGGATCATAGGTTGACGAGTATTATGGTTAAATAATTTAACGAATGCACAGCTCGTCTAAAATTAATAAATAACCCAGACATGCTCCATGGATTTAATTAGACATAAATAATCTTGCTAATCAAGCATACCGTTCGGACATTGGCGGCCAACGCTCTCCCAAGACCGAACGGTAGCAACAAGCTAACTGTGACAACTATCTAATTTGGACGCGAAATTAGTGTGTCGATTTAGAATTCTAATTCGGGAAGAACGAACACCAAGAGCGTAAGGACGCCAATACGCTCAAGGTGTCATAATTCCTTGTTACTTGGCGGAAACGAGAGGCACGGCATCAAATCCTTTAACAGATGAACATGCTCAAAATCAAGGGTGCCTAGTCCTAAATCATTCAAACGTGCTCATAGATTAAGCTAAGAAATAGAATTCAATTCAATAAAATATCCAACCAATTCAGAATTTCAATCCTACAACCTCACCAAGAGTTCAAACTACATTTATCCTTACAATCCCGAGCCAAAAACGGTAAATCTACTCACTCATGACTTGTGTGGTGTGGGACGGGTTCAAATCGAGCTTCCTAGCCCCTCCCATGGTGGAAAACAGCTGCTGGACGTCAAATCAGGCGCGGAGCTCGAGGTAGAAGATGATAATGGCGGCTAAAATCGGACAAAAACATTAAGTAGTCCGTCGTAGCGTCGAGACGCTAGGGCAGCGTCTCGACGCTGCGCCCTAAATAATCCGCGCGCGCACAGTCGGGGTGGTGTCGAGACGCTGTCGGCGTCGAGACGCTGTCGGCGTCGAGCGAGCGTCGAGACGCTGTCACTCGACGCTTGCTCTCGGGTTTTTCTTCAAATCAACGCTTCAGACTTCGGGGCGTCGAGACGCTCTGGCAGCGTCTCGACGCTGGGCAGCGTCGAGCTAGCGTCGCGACGCTGTCGCTCGACGCTAGCTCTCGGGTTGATACATGGATTTTTGCCTTCAATTTCTCCAAAGTGCTCAACCTTCATGCCTTTGCATAGATCTTCCCCGGAAGCGTTCTTAGGTCTTTAAAATGCGATATTAAGCTCTGAAAAGCGCCGAAACGCTCTCGAGAGCGAATCACCGAGAACACCTGCAATAATCACATAAAAGCAAGATGAAGCCAATAATAAACGTGAATTAGGGACATAATTATAGCTCCAAAGTGGACCTATCACTATGCACACAGCTGTGATGAATGCCAGAGAACAGGTAACCTTAGTCGAAAGGATGAGATGCCTCTCACTTACATCTTAGAGTTGGAGCTCTTTGATGTGTGGGGCATTGACTTCATGGGACCATTTCCCCCATCATCAGGTAACCTTTACATCTTGGTAGCAGTAGACTATGTATCTAAGTGGGTAGAGGCCATAGCATGTCCAAATAATGATGCCAAAACAGTCATAAGATTCTTGCATAGACAAATTTTTACTAGATTTGGGACACCTCGTGCTATAATCAGTGATGAGGGGACACATTTCATTAACAAAGCTATGGAGAGAGTGTTGGCTAAGTATAATGTTAGACATAGAGTAGCCACCCCTTATCACCCACATTCGAATGGACAAGCTGAAATTTCAAATAGGGAGATTAAAAACATACTAGAAAAAGTGGTCAAACCCAATAGAAAGGATTGGTCGTTTAAACTCGAGGATGCACTTTGGGCATATAGGACTGCATATAAAACACCCCTAGGTATGTCTCCTTATAGACTTGTGTATGGCAAAGCATGTCACTTACCATTCGAATTAGAAATTAAAGCATTTTGGGCACTAAAAGAGTTGAATTATTGCGTGACCGATGCGGGAACATTGCGGTCTTTGCAATTACATGAGCTTGATGAGCTTAGGCATATGTCTTATGAAAATGCTAAAATGTATAAGGAAAAGACCAAGATTTGGCACGACAGTAGACTTAGGATTAAGGACTTCAAGAAAGGCCAGCTTGTCTTATTATTTAACTCACGATTGAAATTATTTCCAGGCAAACTTAAGTCTAGATGGTCAGGTCCATTTGTAATAACTAATGTGTTTGTTCATGGTGCAATCGAGATTAAGAACCTGCAGCAAGGGCAACCGTTCATGGTTAATGGTGCAAGATTGAAGCACTACTATGAGGAAGGAGATGTGAAGACTCTCTCGGCCTTCCTCTTGACTGAAACGTGAAAATAAGAACGAGAGAGGACGAGTGATCACTGTGCTCGTCCATGCGAGGCTAATGCCTTAGTTTATTTTTTGCTATTTTTCCGGTTATTGTTTGTGTATATTCTTGTGTGATTTTAATTACGAATTTGATGTTGATTTTATTTCTTTTTGTAGGGAATCAATAGAGGGAATCAAGGAGATGAAATCAAGCTAAAAAGATCGAGGAGATATTGGGCCAAATCAAAGATTCGGTTGAGAAAAGATTGGCATTTAAACGCAGAAAATCTCCAACGGTCACTAGAATTGCGCTGGATTTGCAGAATCCGCAACAAATATAGCCGTTGGGATTTCTATCATTACTTATATCCGTTAGAAGCGCGTTGATCCGTATGATTTCCCCATTATCTGAACTCCAAGAAATCTCTCTCCCTCTTCATCTGCAATTCTTCTTTCCAGATTCCCACGATTCAACAATGGTGCTAACGAGAGCTGAAAGGTCTGCGTCCAAGAAGAGGGCTGACGACGCTGAAACTGCTGCGAGGGAAGCACTTCTTGCCCTTGCAGACGCTGAGGCTGCGCACACTGAACGACTCCCCAAACTGCCGATCTGCAAGAAGAAGTGGAAGGTAGTTACGGAGATACCTGCTGGACCCTCTGAACCAGCAGGAACACCCAAGAAACGCAAGTGGAGCATGGCGGTGGCTGAAGAAACGAGCAAGAAAAAGACTCCCTCTGTGGAGAGTCAAGAAAGTGACCGTCGGTCACAAGAGTCAGCCAAACAGAGCTCTTCACCATCTCCACCAGCGCGAAGCCCTGAGCTTCCTCCGTCGCCGCAGAGTTCTGAACACACCCCACCAGCAGAGAGCCCTGCAGCATCACCCACTTCCCCACAACCTGACCCTGAATTTCCCTATGGAGAGTATCAAGAATCGACGCAGGGCAGTGGGGAAGCTGAGGAAGAAGAGGTCTTCTCTCCTTTGAGGGAAGCCAGCCCTGAGAGCCCTGCGCAGAGGGATGATTCGATGGACGAAACGCTGGGGGATTGCCTCCAGCAGATGACAACAAAGGCAAGATTGAAAAAGAAAGCCGCCAAGGTTGTCAAGGCCAAACGGCCAAAAACAAAAAAGAAGTCCAAGAAGAAGAAGTCCAGGGATGCGCCTTTATCAAAGAATGGGAGTGATGAGCCTTCCCCAAAGAAGCTCAAGATTGAGGCTGCTGAGTCAGCCAAACCAAAAGACAAAGGGAAAGCCAAGCTTTACCCTGAAGATGAGCCTCAATCAGTGAGGTACGTGTCCTCTGATGCTGAGTCCAGGGGCATTGAGCTGAGGAAAAGGGAGCTGCTACACGAGAAGGGATTCCTCGACGCACCTGCTGACCTGCCGCAATTCTTGCGCGCAGGGATCACGAATCACGGTTGGGAGGAGTTGTGCAGACCACCCAATCCAGCCTACTCCAGCATGGTGTATGACTTCTACGCCAATTTGATCAATCCTGAGGATGGCTTGTCTGTGGTCAGAGGAGTCGAGGTGCACTTCTCAGCAAAGGCGATCAACGAAGCCTATGGCCTCAAGGGCCAAAAACACACTGATTATGCAAGGATCGTTGATGAGCCAACAGAGGCTGTCTTGGAGGAAGCAATTCGGATCATTGGCCAGCCAGAGGCATCATGGACAGTATCGCGCAATGGGAGGCACACCCTGATGAGTGCCACCCTCACAGCCAAGGCGGCTGTCTGGTTTTCCTTCGTGAGGAGGAAGCTGTCTCCAGTGACCCATGAGACAACTATCAACCAAAGTAGATCGCTGCTGGTCTATGCGATCATGCGAGGTCTCACAATCAACGTGGGCGAGGTCATTGCAGCTTCAATTGCTGATTGCGCCAAAAAGGGTAAGGGACCACTTTTCTTTCCTAATACAATTACTAAGCTTTGCTTACGTGCAGGGGTCCCAGTAGAGCGAATGGAAAGGCAACTGGCCTACACGGGCTACCTAGAGTTGCCTACTGCCTTGAGGTTGCGAAGGAAGGGAAACATGGAATTCGAGCTGGATGGGCTGGCTGCTGCTCAGTCTCTGACCATGGCATGCCTGATGGACCTGCAGAAGAAGATGGCTCAATGGGCCACATATGCGCAGGCAAGGGATAAAGATGTGGCAGACCAATTGGGCTGCATCTTCCCTGAATTCCCCACGGATCTGCAGACTCCATGGGCGCCCCCACGGCCAAGAAGGAATGATGATGAGGACGACGTCTGAGTGCTAGTTTGAGAAGCACTAAAGGGAGTATTGTTGTTCCCTTAAAATAAGAAAAAAAAAAAAACAACAAACTGCTTTTCGTTGAACCATGTGCATTATGCTGTTTTGAGTTAATATTTTGATTTGTTTTAGTTCTTTAGTTTTAGTATTTAAATTTGTTTAGTGTAGTCTGATGATAGCTGAATAGGTAGATTAGGTTAGTTTCCTTTTTGTATAGCTTACATGACTGGAAAGAGCATGCATAGGGGCCTTGATCACTGATATATCTGCCCTGTATCTATTGCGAAATAATTGCGGAAACCGCAATTTTTATTAGTAAATGCATGTTTTTGACTGATTGTTTAGCTAGGCTGGGTCTGTTTAAATTTTTTCTTTTGCTGCTATCTTGACTACCTTATATAGCTTATCTCAAAGCATGCTGGATGAGTGTTATAGGACATCCTTTGATAGTTTAAATTAACCTCTAAAAAGTGCTCAGCATGCATAGCTTTAAGTCCTTACCTGACTGTTTTTACAATTTCTGTTGCTGTGATATTTACTTTTAGAATGTTCTGTCTATGCCTAGGGCTTTTAGATTCTCTTTGTTTTACCTTAGACTAGATGCTTCTAGGACAAGTTTGGGGGTGTGCCACCTCAGACACTCATTGGGGACAATGAGTAGTTTAAGTTTGGGGGAGGCCACCCTAGGCCTAGGAACATTCCTCTCTCCCTTAAAGCATAAGCATTCTTTTTCTCCTTTACAAAAAAAAAAATGATGAGCTGAAGAAAAAAAAAATGAAAAAGAGAATAAAAAGGGGAGTCTCTCTTAGGTTGCTGAGTAATCAGTGCCAAGTGTGTAACCCACAAGTGGTATTGCATCAAAAGGCAACCAAAGGAGAGGCTCCACAAAAGTAAGAAAGAAAAAGGAAGAAATAGGGAAGAAGAATGTATACCTAGGAGTTGCAACTTTGTGGCTTAGATGTCCTAAATAAAAAGAACTCTGATCCTCAATTAGCTGAGCACAAAGTTGTAACTTGTAGGGTGTTTAGGGAGATGAATGTATGTCCAATGTAGTGATGCCAGGGTTTAGGTTGTTCTTTTAAAGTACTATTGTCACTGTTAATACTAAGACTGGGATGACTCTAAGGAATCCTAGGTAGCTCAAAAGTAAAAACTAGAAGCATGTACTTAGTCTAGGGTAAAGCTAGGTAGAATTCGAAACCTTAGGGATAGGTGCACGATATGATAGAAGCAAGTAGATCAGTCGTAGGGAGTTAATGAAACAGCAGGAGTATTAGGCGTGCGAAGTCAGAAGAAGGAATATAAAAGGTTAGTTGTAAACTTAGAAGTGTGTCACAGGACAGCACTGCTATAGATAGGAATGTAGGGGAGTCAGTAAGTGGTTAAAGAGGATGAAACAGCAGCCTAAACAAGTCCTTAGATTGCTCGAGGACGAGCAAAACCTTAAGTTTGGGGGTGTGTTACGTCTCCAAAAGTGACCTTTTTAGGACTTATTTATCTTAGAAAGATGTACACTCTTAGGTGTTTTTAATAGGATTTAGCTTAAACCTATGCTTATATATGAGAATTAGAAGAAGGTAGCTAAATTAGGACTTGTGTGCAAAAGGAAAGAAAAGGGATGAAAAACGAAGTTAAAAGAATGAAAAATGTACATTGCGGCAGCATTGCGGAAACATTGCTAAAACCGCAATGTTTCAAGTGAAATCCGTAAGTTGACTGATCTTTTTCTGTTATATTCCGTTATTTCAGGGATTCGTTCTTTCTCCTCCATCCATTTCGAAGTACGACGTTGAGGATGGATGGTTCTCCTTGGCCCAAACGCACCTGCAGAATACTATAAAAGGGGGTCAAAGTAGAGGGTTTGATCATCATCCGAAAGCGTAGAAGCCTCTTCGCAGCTCCATCTTTTCTCCTGTTTTTCTTCTCCGTTTGTTGGTGTGAGAGGTTCAGCTGTTGGAATCGACAATCTGATAGGAAGGAGAGAAGATTCCTCTTCTCTCCCGATTGGATTCATCCAAGCAAGGCTACCCTTTCTCTCCCTTCAGCCGAGGCGTTTGCAACGAGGCGTTCAAGCTCATTTACTGCTTTCTGTCTTTCATTTCTAATTTCCAGTTCTGCTTTGTTGTTGTTTCCCTTCTAGTAGCTAGTTCATTGCATTTCGTTGCTTTCTGTCTTTATGTTATTTACTTTAAACTTCCTTCTGTCCATTCAAACAATCAAGTAATCAACGCTCAATTCATTATTTCACAGTTTCTCTCTTTTGCAGTTACTGTTTTACTTTGCTAATTTAAGCTTATTTCTCTTCTAAGCATGTCTTCTTCATCTCTTATTTCTGTTCTCCCTATATCCATGAGTAACTAAGTCACATAGGGGCATGCTAATGACAATACTATAGGCTAAAAAACGTGAACCAAGCATGTAGGATAGCTCTCGAAGCATTGATTGTATGTAAGCTTCATCCCACGGGCAATTTCGATTGGCCATCCATTTTGTCCAAAGAACTCCTAACCTCTGGAAGGAGTAAGAGTTCAGAGTCATACACTCATGCTAGCCTTTCAAGGTAGCCAGAAAACGACCTAGGAATAGGCGTTTTCCTAGTACAAACCATATTTTTCTGCTTTAATAAGATGCTTAAGACCTTACTTGGACATGAGTAAACTAAAGAATCTAATGCATGAAATCGGAAGATACATGAGATTGAGTTAGTTTGATGCATAGTGAGTTGATCCAGTGCTTGAGAATCGTATAAAAATGCCTATAGAGGAGTCGTTAGTAGCCCTTGTTTCTCCATTTTACACACTTTCACTGTCAGTAACATTGCGGTAGAATTGTTGTTCTCGCAATTCTGCTAAGTTTAAAATTCTGTTTAGCTACTTTTCTCTTCATTTATTAATTCTTCCTCTTTTCATTTGAGTTTATCTTTGACTTACACTTGTTTATGTTGCTATCCTTTACACATTCCTTAGAAATTAGACAATTTAAAACCAATTCTACCCCATCAAATCCACCCATTCTTTCTTAACAATACACTTCACGAGTAGCTCATAATAAATCTCTGTGGGAAAACGAATGAAAAAATACTTACTACTTGCTATAAGATCATGTATGCTTGCATGTTCTGAGTGCTCTCTCTCTCTTATTGCTTATTTATTTTAACACATTGAGCACGCAACAGCAACGCAGGGGAGGACGCGAACAAACATCTTATGGAATTTCATTGCGTCTGCGCGGGGATGAAGCCCGCTAGAGTCACGGAGGAGCAGCTGAACATGAGGGCATTCCCCTTCACGCTCAAGGACAAAGCCAAGGATTGGCTATATTATCTGCCCTCCGGATCGATCACCACGTGGCAGGACATGAAGCGGGTATTTCTGGAAAAATACTTCCCCGCATCCTTTGCCACTACACTGCGAAAGAGGGTTTATGGGATCACCCAGGACGTGGGTGAGTCTCTGCACGAATACTGGGAGCGATTTGGGCGCCTGTGCGCAAGCTTCCCACACCATCAGATTGTCGACCAACTGCTAATACAGTATTTCTATGAGGGGATGACGCCCCACGATCGGCAAATGATTGATGCAGCGAGCGGCGGGGCTCTGATTGACAAGACCCCGGTTGAGGCCAAACAGCTTATAGCAAACATGGCAACAAACTCGCAGCAGTTTGGTATTCGGGGGCAAGGACTAGTCCACAGCGTGACTCAGAGCCATGAAATGACTGAAATGAGGGCCCAAGTGGCCGAGATCGGAAATATGCTGAAAAAGTTTGTTGGAGGAACCCGCGAGGCGGAGGAGGTGAATGCAATCGGGGGGTACGCTTCCAACCCGAGGAAGTATGACCCATATTCAAATACCTATAACCCCGGTTGGCGCGATCACCCCAACTTCAGCTATGGGAACAGGGAAGGACAATCTCGCTTCCAAGGCTAGTCTCACGATAGGCCTAACTCTTCCACCCAAGCTCAAGCCTCGAGCTCCTCTAGCTCACTAGAAGAAATGGTAAGGACCATTGTCACATCCACCAGCCAATTTCAGAAAGAAGCTCGAGAAGAGCTTAACTCTCACAAGGTCGAGCTGCAGAATCTAAACAAGCAGCTGACACAAATTGCGGTGTCAATTAGTAAAATCGAGAGCAAGAGCTCAGGGAAGCTTCCTTCCCAAACCACGGTCAACTCATGTGAGAACGTGAGTGCCATTCAGCTGAGGAGTGGGAAGTCACTTTCCACCAGAGCCGTGGAGGAAGCCAAGGACAACCTGAACGAGTCCGCCCCGACTGCTCCCGAGATTCAGAATGAGAAAAAAGATGAAAAGGTCAGTGTGCCAGAGCACCCTTCCCGAGTAGGCTTGCGAAGCCTGCTTTGAAATCCGATGATGAGGAGGTCCTTCGTACCTTCCAGAAGGTGATGGTCAACATTCCGCTCCTAGAGGCAGTCAGCCAAGTGCCTAAGTACGCCAAATTTTTAAGGAGCTGGTGCACGAAGAAAAGAAAGTCCAAAGGGACTGAGAAGAGAAAAGAGAACGTTTCTGCGATCCTCCCAGGTACGTTGCCCGCCAAGTGCAACGATCCAGGTGCCTTTACTATTCCTTGTATATTAGGTAGTAAGGTAGTTAGAAATGCCATGCTAGACTTAGGAGCTTCTGTGAACGTTATGTCTTATGCGTTATTCCTTGAACTGAATTTAAATGAATTACATGAGTGTAACGTGACTGTCCAGTTAGCTAATGGGTCGAGCGTATGTCCTAGAGGGAAAGTAGAAGATGTTCTTATTAGGGTAGGTGATATGATGTTCCCCGCTGATTTCCTTGTTCTAGATATGAATGAAAGGTCATTGCATGCTTCGTCCTCTATGTTGTTAGGACGCCCTTTCCTTAAGACCGCTAGGGTCAAAATCGATGTGTTTAAGGGCGTCGTTTCTTTAGAGTTTGATGATATTTTGCATGAGTTCTCATTATTTGAAAGGAAGTCTGCTAAGAATGTTTTTATGGTTGAGCATGACGAGAATGGGAGTCTACCCTCGCGCTTGAGGGATGGTTCCCATGTCTCAGTAAAAAAATCTGACTTAAATTTGATTGATGATACTGTTGTTTTTTGCCCTAATGACTATGATATTCACGTGCTTGAAGCACGAAGAGTGCAAATTGTTTCAAATGTTGACTGCAGGAAAAGTGTGGACGTGGACAAGTTTGGATCGTCCCCCGCACTTACAGACTATGGTTGAGTCAGTGGAGAGAATACAGTCGAGCAAACGACTTTAAAAATTCTGCGCTTCTCGGAGGCACCCGAGCGATGAACTGTTCTTTTTGTTTTTAGTTAGTTGCTGTTTTTTATTGCTTTTTAGTTTAATTTAGTCTTACTTTGCTTGCTGTTTTTTTTTTTTTTTTTTTTAAGGAATCGAGGAAGAGAAGACAATTTTGGGCTTCGATGTATGTGCGCGCCGCTTCCTCACCCTCGCCAGCTTCACAAAGAGTCAGGGAAGTGTAGTTTCTTCTTCCCTTTTACTTTGAATATCTGACTGTATGGCATTGAGGACAATGCCAAATTTTGAAGTTGGGGGTGGAGTTGGTCTGATGGATATGCACGTGTAGTCTGTTGAGAAGTGTTATATCGATATTGAAGTGCTAGGGACTCTGTTTACTGTTTTCTGATGATGATAACCTAGGAAATGTATGTTGGAAATCTGAGCATGTACATAATCTAGTTTTTGCATGAGTTTTGCGTTTATTAGGTTCATGTCAAAAATTTTAAAAAAATTTCTGTTGCTCCCTTGCATCTATCGAGCACTTAGCAACCCCATCCTAGATTCCGTAGGCTTTGTAAAATGCATGTAGCACTAATTCTCGTTGTCACCCCGAAAGGCACTCTTAGGTAGCTTGTTGCATGAGAGTTAGTGGTTGGTTAATTGAGATAGCGTATGCTAAGCCTAATATAAAAAAAATAGAAAAGCATGTTGGATAGAAAAATTCTCTCGAGGCGCTCCTCCTTCTTATTAGCGCGCTTAAGAAGTGACCGTTAGTCCTTAAAAACGTGAAACTTTGGCCAAAGTTTGACGTGTTAGGCAGCTCGAGGTGGAAAGAAAAAAAGTGAATAAAATGTTGGTTCAAAGAACCTCAATAAAAGAGTACAAAGTACTCGTGAAAAGAAAAAGAATGAGAAAATTAATTAGGTCTCTTAATTTGCTTCTCTCTCTCGTGTAAGTCAAGCGTAGACTGTTCTTAAACGCTAGAAGTAGGGGGAAAACGGGATGTGCGTTGCATGTAGGTTTTCCGGGTTTACGTGAGTTTAGGAGTGGTTGGCTAGCACACACACACGTTAGGGGGCAAGAGTTAATTTTTGATATGTTCGTAGTAAATGCATGTACGAAATGCTTTCATGATTATGTTGTGTTTAAATTTTCGAAATGCATGGAGGTTTGAGTTAGTAGCATGTAGGCGCGTCCTTAGAGTCAATATCTTTGTAGCACTTGCTCGAGGACTAGCAATATTTAAGTTGGGGGTGTTTGATAACTCTATTTTGGAGCTATTAAATACTTCCTAATTGTAGCTTAAGTCCGCGTTTAATTGGTTAATATATCTCGTTTGTAGGAGAATTGCGGCAAAAAGCTCGTGCGTCCGTTGGACCCGTTCGAGAGCTAAAAGTTGAGTTTTAACGCCCCGGGAGTGCATCGGGAAAGGGGAAGTTGATCCGTGAAGAAACGGGCCAAAACCGCCTAGGAGAGGCAATTTTCCAGCCCCAAACCTGAGAGCCAGCGTCGAGCTGTAGCGTCGAGACGCTGCAAAAACCCGAGAGCTAGCGTCGAGTGATAGCGTCGAGACGCTAGCTCGACGCTGCCGAGTGTCGAGACTCTGCTTGGCGTTGAGACGCTCCGGAGGAGGCGCGCGCAGGAAAATTATCGGGGCAGCGTCGAGACGCTGCCCAGCGTCGCGACGCCATCGCGAGGCGCGTGCGGATTACTTAGGGCACAGCGTCGAGACGCTGGCCTAGCGTCTCGACGCTACGACGATTACAGCTTCTGTATAAGACGATTTCTGCGCATTTTTGGAGGGGAGTTAGACATTTTTGGAGCGTTTCTTCTTCATCTTCCTCTAGTTTTCTCTTAGATTTCCTTTAGCTCAGTCATTGTTGGCATGTTTAAGAGCTTTCTTCTTGTAATTTGTTGATGACGCCTTCCATGGCCTTCGTTGGAGCGGAATTGACAACCCGTTCCATGGACGGCTAAGGTAAGGGTGAACGGTTTGGGGATTGTTTAAGGGATTTTTGTTAGACATTTTAGTTTTGATAATCTAAGCTTTGAATGCATATTGGTGGCTGTTTATATACATTTATCTTTCTTACTTAATCCAACGCGCATGTTAGATTTCGACGATTGACACTCGAGTAGTCTTGCATGTTGTGTATGTTAAAGAGTAGCGATGTCGTGCCTCTCACTGCTCGACTAAGTAACACACATAGATAGAACTAAATCGGAGTATCGAGTCGTGTATGATAGTTGTTGATTGCATACAGCGTTTGCGGGCAATCTACTAGCAATTAGACTACATGCTTGAATGTTCGTCGCGGTTAGCTAGTGACTGTCTAGAAAAAATTTAGGGCTTATCACCTTAATGCAATTTTGGATAACGTATAATCGGAACTATGTGGTCTGATTAACATCTATGGAGCCGGTTGGTAACGATATTTTTGAACTATCGCTATGAACTCAAGCGGTCGAGGCTTGCCAAAATAAATTTATAAACCCGTAGCTTTTAGCTTTGCAGCTAGCGGTAACGGGGTCGAACCACAGAGAGGGAATAAGATTGAGGGTTAATCGTTTAAGATGTGATTAGGTTAATTGGTAAGGTTGTCACAAAAAAAGGGGGTTTTAATCATGCAATGTAATGAAAAGTGTTAACGGAAAAGTAATAAACTTGAGAATGAAGAGTGTTGGATTTGGGGAATTTTCGGGATCTTGCTAAGCATTTTAACATTTATCATTTAATTCTAAGGTAAGGCTAATTGATTATAATATGCACACGGTCGGTTACTGATAGCTCCATTTTGGAGCTATAATTATGTCCCTAATTCACGTTTATTATTGGCTTAATCTTGCTTTTATGTGATTATTGCAGGTGTTCTCGGTGATTCGCTCTCGAGAGCGTTTCGGCGTTTTTCAGAGCCTAATATCGCAATTTAAAGGCCTAAGAACACTTCCGGGGAAGATCTATGCAAAGGAATGAGAGTTGAGCGCTTTGGGGAAATTGAAGGCAGAAATCCAAGAAAAACCCGAGAGCTAGCGTCGAGCGACAGCGTCGCGACGCTAGCTCGACGCTGCCATAGCGTCTCGACGCTCCGAAGTCTGAAGCGCTGAATTGAAGAAAAACCCGAGAGCAAGCGTCGAGCGATAGCGTCTCGACGCTCGCTCGACGCCGACAGCGTCTCGACGCTGTGCGAGCGTCTCGACGCCACCCCGACTGCGCGCGCGCGGATTATTTAGGGCGCAGCGTCGAGACGCTGCCCTAGCGTCTCGACGCTACGACGGACTACTTAAAGTTTTTGTCCGATTTTAGCCGCCATTATCATCTTCTACCTCGAGCTCCGCGCCTGATTTGACATCCAGCAGCTGTTTTCCACCATGAGAGGGGCTAGGAAGCTCGATTTGAAGCCATCCCACACCACACAAGTCATGAGTGAGTAGATTTACCATTTTTGGCTCGGGATTGTAAGGATAAATGTAGTATGAACTCTTGGTGAGGTTGTAGGATTGAAATTCTGAATTGGTTGGATATTTTATTGAATTGAATTCTATTTCTTAGCTTAATCTATGAGCACGTTTGAATGATTTAGGACTAGGCACCCTTGATTTTGAGCATGTTCATTTGTTAAAGGATTTGATGTCGTGCCTCTCGTTTCCGCCAAGTAACAAGGAATTATGGCACTTTGAGCGTATTGGCGTCCTTACGCTCTTGGTGTTCGTTCGTCCCGAATTAGAATTCCAAATCGACATACTAATTTCGCGTCCAAATTAGATAGTTGTCACAGTTAGCTTGTTGCTACCGTTCGGTCTTGGGAGAGCGTTGTCCGCCAATGTCCGAACGGTATGCTTGATTAGCATGATTATTTATGTCTAATTAAATCCATGGAGCATGTCTGGGTTATTTATTAATTTTAGACGAGCTGTGCATTCGTTAATTTATTTAACCATAATACTCGTCATCCTATGATCCAAGAGGTTTGCTAAATTTATCCCCGATCGTCCCGAGTCGGAAACTCCGTTAGCTAAATTTTCCCATTTGCTTTGTTCCATCTTAGTTACTTGAAAACCAATAATTACCCCTTATTTCACTTATATTAATAGTTTGCAAATTTAATTAAGATTAAGTCACAATACCTTAATTCCCTGTTGATCGACCCCGTTGCTACTATTCTACAAATAGTTTAGTGATTTCGGGCACTTATAAATTCATTTTGGCCGGTCTCGACAACCCGATGATTGACGATAGTTCAATAATATCGTTACCAAAATTGGCGCCGTTGCCGGGGAATAAGTGTAATTCGGCCTAATTTAGATTTGATTTGTAGACTTTTAATTTTTACTTTAAAAATTTCGTTTATTCTTTTATTATTTGCAATTTTTGATCTGTTTGTTTAAGTGTGCTAGAAGTGCTTAATTTTTATTGAGAAAAATGGAGATCGCCGATGAGGCTGGAGACCCAAAAACGCTCAGACAGTGGACATCATTTGCTATGGGTTACCAACCTTCTTGTATTTCCTACCCGGAAATATCAGGTGAGTTTGTGCTTAAATCAGGCTTTATTGATCATTTGCCTTCCTTTTGTGGTGAAACAGATGAAGATCCCTTTAAACATCTCAAGGAGTTTCAAATGGTAAGTTCCGCGATGAAGCCTGGCGACATAACTAAAGATCAGCTCTACCTGAGAGCTTTTCCATTCACCCTGAAAGGTGAAGCTCGAGATTGGCTGCATTACTTGCCATCGGGAACCATTTTCACTTGGGAGAAGTTGCAGAGTCTATTCTTGGAAAGGTATTTCCCAGCTTCAAAAGCCAGAGGCGTGAAAAAAGATATCCACCATTTCAAGCAAAAAGAGGACGAGGCGTTTCACGAATGCTGGGAGAGGTTCATTAAACTCTGTGAAAAATGCCCGAACCATTTGATAGCAGAAGCCGCGCTTATCGAATTCTTCTATGATGGGTTGCTTCCGCATGACTGCCAGATGCTTGATGCATCGAGTGGAGGAGCCCTTTGGGAGAAGACACCTGCGGAAGCCAGACAGTTGATCTCTAATATAGCTGAGAACCGTCGTCAATACGGGAGAAGAAACGAGCATTCTAAGATGTCTTCCGACATAGAAGTGCTCAAAGAACAAGTATCTCAGGTATTTGGTTTAATTCATTCGATGCAAGAAAAATCATCTCAGGCTGTTTCTTCTATTTCAGGTCAAGCCATTGAAGGCATGTTCAAATCGCTTATGGAAGCTAGCAATGAGACCAGGTCGCAGATGAAATCTCTAAGAGATGAGTTCACGGAGGTGAAAGAAAAAATGAGTAAAATTGAAGCCAAAGCGGAAAGCGTTAGTGCGATAAACCTCAGAAGTGGTAAAAAAGTGCCATCTCAAACCACTCCCGAGAGTCCTCAAAAAGATTCAGAGATATCTCCAGATAAGTGTTCTAAAGCACCCTCTGAAACGGTTGTACCTTCTCCTTGTATTTCTATGAAGTCTTACACTCCCGTTGCTCCTTTTCCTAGTAGGCTAGCGAGGCCATCTAAGGAGCTCGACGATGCGGATGTTCTTGAGACGCTGAGAAAAGTTGGGATCAATATACCGCTGCTTGATGCAATTCAGCAAATCCCAAGGTACGCTAAATTCCTTAAGGAGATGTGCACTATGAAGAGAAAGACCAAAAGTGCTGAGAGAGTCATGGTAAGCAAGAATGTTTATGCCCTAATAACCCAAGGTATTCCAAGCAAATGCCAGGACCCAGGTATGTTCCTCTTGCCATGTACCATAGGGGATAGAGAAATCGAGCACGCTATGCTAGACTTAGGAGCCTCAATTAATGTTATGCCATACTCAGTCTATAAGAATCTCGGTTTAGATGGTATGCAGGAAACCAGTATAATTATCCAGTTAGCTAATAGGTCTTCTATTCGTCCTTTAGGATTGATTGAGGATGTGTTGGTTAAAGTTAAAGATTTGATCTTCCCTGCTGATTTTTATGTGATAAAGATGGAAGAAAATACATCCACCACTTCAGTTTTACTTGGTAGACCATTCATGAAAACCGCTAAGACAAAAATTAATGTGCATGATGGTACCTTATCTGTTGAGTATGAAGGGGATGTATTCGAATTTAATGTATTTGATGCCATGAAACAACAAGCGGATGTGCATTCTGTCTGTAAAATTGATCTGATAGATACTTTAGAACAGGAAGAATGCATGACTGTTGTTGATGGGGATGACCCACTAGTTTTTACTGAAATTGTTGGCGAAGTTGAAAGTAGTGTTCCCATATTGACTGATTCATCTGAACAACCTACTTTTGCTTTAGAGACATGTGAAAAGCCAACTAAAATATTACCATCTCTTTTGCAGGCTCCCAAGTTGGAATTAAAGGAGTTGCCGGGTCATCTCAAGTATGTATACTTGGGAGAGGTAGAGACACTCCCGGTAATTATCTCCAAGGAGCTTACATCGAAGCAAGAAAGCGAGTTGGTTGAAGTTCTGAAAAAGAACAAGAGAGCCATTGGATGGACGTTGGCAGATTTGCACGGGTTGAGTCCAGTGTTGTGCATGCACAAGATTCGGCTGGATGAGGGAGCAAAACCATCCCGAGAGCCTCAGCGAAGACTGAACCCTGCTATGAAAGAGGTAGTGTTGTCTGAGATACACAAACTCCTGGATGCAGGTATTATCTTTCCCATTTCTGATAGCCAGTGGGTTAGCCCTATTCATGTTGTACCTAAAAAGACGGGCATAACTGTTATTAGGAATGATAAGGGAGAGTTAGTACCTAAGAGAGTGCAAAATGGGTGGAGAATGTGTATAGATTTTAGAAAACTGAATGATGTGACTAAGAAGGACCATTTTCCGATTCCCTTCATAGATCAAATGGTGGAGCGTTTAGCTGGGAAGCCATTCTTCTGTTTTCTAGATGGTTTTTCTGGGTTTTATCAAATTCCCATAGCCCAGGAAGACCAAGAAAAGACTACTTTTACCTGTCCATTCGGCGATGCATGATGAGCATATTTTCTGAATTTGTAGAAAAATGCATCGAAGTCTTTATGGATGATTTTACTGTTTATGGAAGTTCATTTGAGGATTGCCTGTTTAACTTGTCTAGAGTCATGGAAAGATGCATCGAAACTAATCTTGTTTTAAATTTTGAAAAGTGTCATTTCATGGCCAGTCAGGGCATAGTATTGGGTCACGTTGTGTCTGCTAAGGGGATAGAGGTTGATAAAGCAAAAATTGATGTCATATCTGATTTACCTTACCCCACGAATCTTCGGGAAGTACGTTCTTTTCTTGGTCACGCAGGTTTTTACCGCAGGTTCATTAAAGACTTCTCGAAGATAGTGACTCTGATGACAAGCTTGCTGAAAAAGGATGTTCCATTCTGTTTTGACAAACAGTGCAAGCTTGCCTTCGATGTTCTGAAGAAGTGCTTGACCAACGCACCCATCATTCATCCACCGCAATGGGGGACTCCTTTCGAGATCATGTGCGACGCAAGCAATTATGCCGTAGGCGCTGTGTTGGGCCAGAGGATAGACAAGAAGAGCCATGTGATCTATTATGCCTCCAGGACGCTCAATTCCGCGCAGATCGGTTACACAACAACAGAGAAGGAGCTGCTTTCCATAGTTTTCGCTCTTGATAAATTTCGGCCATATATTCTTGGATCTAAAGTAATTGTTTTTTCTGATCATGCAGCAGTTCGATACTTGATGAACAAGAAAGACTCGAAGCCTAGACTGCTCAGATGGGTATTATTACTCCAGGAGTTCGACGTCTCTGTTCAGGACAGAAAAGGATCAGAAAATACCGTTGCTGACCACTTGAGCCGTATTGTGCGTAATGAGGACGATCTGCCTCTGAATGACGAATTCCCTGATGAAGTTCTTTTCCAGGTGAGTGTGGAGACACCATGGTACGCCGACATTGTCAACTACTTGGTCACAGGTACGTTCCCATTCGACTTTTCATATAATCAAAGAGCTAAGCTGAAGAGCGAAGCTGGTAGCGGAATTTTGTGAATATTCCGTGTGTTTCGGGTTGTCGAGACCCGCCAAATTAAAATTTATAAACACTGCCTAAGGCTTCTTCAAAACTTGTAGAAAGCGGTAGTCAGGATCGTACCACAGGGAATTTAATAGCTTAGTCTAAATTCAGAATTTTAATTGATTAATTAGAGAAAATGATGATGGGGGGTTTTGAGAATTAAAAGAAGAAAAGAGAAAATAACGGGAAAAATTAAATGACAATTTGGAATAACGGGAGAAATGGAAATTGTAACGGAAATACTCAATCTAAAGGTTCCGGGTTATTAATTGCGATGTGATTCGGATCATAGACGCCCAAGACTTAGCATGCTTTTGACTAATACCCACGCAAATTACATATTTCTAATAAGAAACTAGCAATCCCGATTAGTTGATGAAGAGTTGACAGCTCTTCATCAAGCTTCGATGTTAATTCAATTGAGGGCGAACGCTCTCCCAAATAGAGTTAACTACGAGCGACGGGTAACCAAGCGACGAGTACGTTACTGAGATCTCTAATAACGGGCTCGATTTACTCTTCATCTAGAGCCTAATGGGTAGCTAAATTAAATGCTGCAGCACCAATTTAAATACTCTAAGACTGCTGTCACTCAACCCACAAGAGGCAAACGCATAATGGGTTTTTAACCAACCCAACAATCAATAAACAAATTGGGAGTCAAACCAAGAAGAAATTGATGATGGAAATTAATGCTTAGATTAGAGAAGAGTTGAATGCTAAACATGCTAAACATACACAATAAACCCAAGTCTCACCCAATCACATTTACAATATCTAACCCATCTCCTAAAGATTAAGTACTTACCTCTTAGCTAGACATGAAGGAGAATGGAGTGAAGAAATCCAAGATTGAGCTCACCCACTCCATTAATGGAGGTTACAAGGTTCAAAAGAAGTAAAAATGACGAAGAAATCGAGAAGAGGGAGAAGAGAATGACCTAAAATCAGAAAAACGCGCTTAAATACCCATTTCTGCGTCAGAACAGCGCCTAGGCGCCGCGGGGGCGCGCGCACAGAATCGAGACAGCGCCTAGGCGCTGAGCCTTCTGGAAAATTTCCAAAATCTGGGATTTTTTATAACTTTTTATGTCGGACTTTTTCAGGACTTTTAATGACGGGTAATCTGTGTCATGGGTAGGGTCAGCGCGCGGACGAGGCGAGCGGCGCGCGCGGGGCGCGCGCGGACGTGGGCGTGGGGCGCGCGCGGGACAGGCGAGGCGAGGCGAGCGGCGCGCGCAGACACGGGCGTGGGCGGTCGAGCGGGCGCCTGGGCGCTGCGCGGGCGGCGCGCGCGCTGACTTTTGATGTCGGACACGGGCGCGGAGGCGGACGAGCAAGGACGCGCGCGGGTGTTGGCGTGCGGCGCGCGCGCGGACTCGGGCGCTGGGGTGCGCGATGGCGCGGACGCGCGGGGCAAGGACCGGGGCGAGCGCGCGCGGACGCGCGCGAGGCTTACGATGACGGGCACCCGGCTGCGCGCGCGGACACGGGCGTGCGCGGGCGTCTGTGCGTGGGCGGTCTGGGCGTGCGGCGCGGTTGGGCGCCTGATCGCTGGGCGCCGGCGCCTAGGCGCTGACCTCTCGGGTCTTGGCCCATTTTTGGCTCGTTTTGGCTCCCGAGCTCCGTTTTGCCTATCTTCTTGACCCGAACACTTCCCGAAACCTCTTAAATGACCGTTTTAACCCTAAAATTCATAATTTGACTTCCCGAGCTCTTTGCCACGAAATACCTAAAATAAGTAGATTTAATTGAATTAAGCATGGCATTTAGCTAGAATTAAGGCTATAATTATAGCTCAATTTTAGAGCTATCAGAAGCCAAGACGTATGTTTGGGAAGAGCCCATTTTATGGAAATTTTGTGCTGACCAGGTAATTAGGAAGTGCGTCCCTAAGTCTGAACATAGGTCCATCCTTACCTTTTGCCATGAATTTGCATGTGGGGGACACTTTGGGCAAAATAGGACTGCGAGAAAAATTTTAGATTGTGGGTTTTTCTGGCCATCACTGTTTAAGGACTGTTATGAGTTTTGTAAATCTTGTGATCAGTGTCAGAGAAAAGGGACCATCACTAGTAGGAATGAAATGCTCCAAAACCCCATTTTAACTTGTGAAATTTTCGAGGTTTGGGGTATGGACTTTATGGGACCCTTTCCCCCTTCATTTGGTTTTGTCTATATCTTATTGGCTGTGGACTACGTGTCTAAGTGGGTGGAGGCTAAGGCCACCAAAGTTGATACTGCTAATGTTGTTTCAAGTTTTGTCAAATCCAATATTTTTAGCAGGTATGGAGTTCCACGAGCCATCATAAGCGACCAAGGGAGCCACTTCTGCAACAAGACGATCCAGGCCTTGATGAGGAAGTATGGGGTAAATCACAAAATCTCTACCCCGTACCATCCTCAAACCAATGGCCAAGCAGAAGTCTCCAATCGAGAGGTGAAGAGCATCCTCGAGAAAACAGTAAGTCCAGGAAGGAAGGATTGGAGCCTCAGGCTGGACGACGCTTTGTGGGCCTACCGTACGGCTTACAAAACCCCCATAGGGATGTCTCCCTACCGGATGGTTTATGGTAAAGCCTGTCATCTCCCCGTGGAGATCGAACACAAAGTTTACTGGGCCGTGAAGAAGTGCAACATGGACTTTGACTTGGCGGGCGAAGAAAGACTCCTCAAATTGCAAGATTTGGAGGAGCTTCGCCTGGATGCATATGAGAACTCGAAGACCTATAAGGAAAAGACCAAGATATTCCACGACAGGCGAGTCGTCAGAAAGCACTTCGAAGTTGGTCAGAAGGTCCTCTTGTTCAACTCCCGCCTGAAGTTCATGCTAGGTAAACTTCGTTCCAGGTGGCTTGGTCCTTTCATTATCACTGATGTTCATCACTATGGTGCAGTCAAGATTCAGAGCCTGGATACAGAGAAAGAATACACAGTGAATGGCCAGCGATTGAAGATCTTTCATGAGGGAATGTCAGAGGACTTCGACGATCATGCCTACTTGAAAGAGCCTGATTATGAGAAAGGATAAAATGAGTTTTGGTAAAGTCGAGCAATCGACTCTAAAAATTTGCGCTACTCGGAGGCACCCGAGCTTGAATTGTACATGCTTTTTGTTTATTTTACCGTCTTTAGGATTAGTTTAGATTTCTACTCTGATGTTGTGAATTTTCAGGTGAAACAATGGCTCGTCCTTGCGGTTTATTGGCTAAAGTTTAAGCACGCTCTCCAACCCTCTAAGTCACAATTCAGGGAAGGTTTTCTTTCCTTTTGTTTTGACTGTGCATATTTGGTCCAATGAGGACATTGCCAATTTTTAAGTTGGGGGTGGTGGGTTGTGCCTTATAGTGATTGTCGAGCTTAGTTGTGGAATCCTGATTAACTTGTTGAGTTATGGTGAATGCATGTTAGTCCGATTATGAAATTCTGTGATGTACTGCTAAGGTCTTCGTATGCGTGTTTGTCGTGAAATCCAGCATAATGGCATATGTTAAGGCCATTTTGAAAAAAAAAAAATAAAATAATATTTCCCTGTTTAAGCTTCGCATGTTAGCACTCTATCATGGATCTGTGGGTTTAGGGTAGCTCTGTTTGTTTTTAAATTCGTTGTCACCTCGAAAGGCAACCTTAGAATGGGCCAAGATTCACTCTTGTTTGTAATCCATGCGTTCAAAAGTTTAACATGATTTTTAGGCTAAAAAGAAAATTGAATGCGAGTTTATAAAAAGAGAAAGAGTAATCTCCTGAGGTGTTCCTCCTTCTTGAGTTTCCTTAGTAGCCAGGGGCGGTCGTGAAACCCACGGTCGCCACTACATGAAAAGGAAGCACAAAGAAGTGAACGCTAGTCCTTAAAAATGTGAATTTTGCCCGTGGTCAGATGCATTGTGCAATGAAATTGCAGGCAAGCTGAAACGAAAGTAAAATTGACATGTTAGGCGCTCATGGAGATCAAAGAAAAAGAGAGAAAAGATGCTTTGCGATATATTACTTGCATAGACGATGAACTGCCCTTAGACTGTTTTGTTAAGCCATAAGTAGGGGGAAAGCGAAGTTTTAGGATAGATAGAGCTGTTTTAAGCCTGTTGAAATCTAAGATCGAGGAGCTAAGTCCGAAGCATAAATAGGGAAGCATCTTTAAATTTTTCAAATTGTTCTTAACCAATGCATGCATGCAGTTGTTTCCTTCAAATGCAAATGCCCTGTCTTTTCCAGTACTGAGAATCGAGTCCCTAGCATGTATTCTCATTTTATTTGATTAATCAGAATTCCACCTTGCTCGAGGACTAGCAAGAATTAAGTTGGGGGTGTTTGATAGCTCCATTTTGGACCTATAATTATGTCCCTAATTCACGTTTACTATTGGCTTAATCTTGCTTTTATGTGATTATTGCAGGTGTTCTCGGTGATTCGCTCTCGAGAGCGTTTCGGCATTTTTCAGAGCCTAATATCGCATTTTAAAGGCCTAAGAACACTTCCAGGGAAGATCTATGCAAAGGAATGAGAGTTGAGCGCTTTGGGGAAATTGAAGGCAGAAATCCAAGAAAAACCCGAGAGCTAGCGTCGAGCGACAGCGTCGCGACGCTAGCTCGACGCTGCCCAGCGTCTCGACGCTGCCATAGCGTCTCGACGCTCCGAAGTCTGAAGCGCTGAATTGAAGAAAAACCCGAGAGCAAGCGTCGAGCGATAGCGTCTCGACGCTCGCTCGACGCCGACAGCGTCTCGACGCTGTGCGAGCGTCTCGACGCCACCCCGACTGCGCGGGCGCGGATTATTTAGGGCGCAGCGTCGAGACGCTGCCCTAGCGTCTCGACGCTACGACGGACTACTTAAAGTTTTTGTCCGATTTTAGCCGCCATTATCATCTTCTACCTCGAGCTCCGCGCCTGATTTGACGTCCAGCAGCTGTTTTCCACCTTGGGAGGGGCTAGGAAGCTCGATTTGAAGCCATCCCACACCACACAAGTCATGAGTGAGTAGATTTACCGTTTTTGGCTCAGGATTGTAAGGATAAATGTAGTATGAACTCTTGGTGAGGTTGTAGGATTGAAATTCTGAATTGGTTGGATATTTTATTGAATTGAATTCTATTTCTTAGTTTAATCTATGAGCACGTTTGAATGATTTAGGACTAGGCACCCTTGATTTTGAGCATGTTCATTTGTTAAAGGTTTTGATGTCGTGCCTCTCGTTTCCGCCAAGTAACAAGGAATTATGGCACTTTGAGCGTATTGGCGTCCTTACGCTCTTGGTGTTCGTTCTTCCCGAATTAGAATTCCAAATCGACATACTAATTTCGCGTCCAAATTAGATAGTTGTCACAGTTAGCTTGTTGCTACCGTTCGGTCTTGGGAGAGCGTTGGCCGCCAATGTCCGAACGGTATGCTTGATTAGCATGATTATTTATGTCTAATTAAATCCATGGAGCATGTCTGGGTTATTTATTAATTTTAGACGAACTGTGCATTCGTTAATTTATTTAACCATAATACTCGTCATCCTATGATCCAAGAGGTTTGCTAAATTTATCCCCGATCGTCCCGAGTCGGAAACTCCGTTAGCTAAATTTTCTCATTTGCTTTGTTCCATCTTAGTTACTTGAAAACCAACAATTACCCCTTATTTCACTTATATTAATAGTTTGCAAATTTAATTAAGATTAAGTCACAATACCTTAATTCCCTGTGGATCGACCCCGTTGCTACTATTCTACAAATAGTTTAGTGATTTCGGGCACTTATAAATTCATTTTGGCGGGTCTCGACAACCCGATGATTGGCGATAGTTCAATAATATCGTTACCAGTTACCCGAGAAGCCCCAAGGTAACCGGCTCCATAGAAATTAATTAGACCACACAGTTCTAATCAAACATTATCTAAAGTTGCATTAGGGTGATCTGCCCCAAATTTGACTCTAGATAGTCACTAACATACCGCGACGAACATTCAAACATGTAATTTAATTGCTAGTAGATTGCCCGCCAACGATGTATGCAATCAACAACTATCATACACGACTCGATACTCCGATTTAGTTTTGTCTATCTGTGTTACTTAGTCGAGCAGTGAGAGGCACGACATCGCTACTCTTTAACATACACAACATGCAAGATGACTCGAGTGTCAATCGTCGAAATCTAACATGCGCGTTGGATTAAGCAAGATAGACAAATGCATACATACTCAAAGCCAAATCAGAACCATTAAGCATACATTATCAAAACATTAAAAACTTAGCAAAAATCCCTAATTAACCCAAATCCAAGCACAAGTACCTTAGCCAATCATGGAGGTTTGGAGTTCCAACACTCCCATGGAAGCTTTGGGCATCATCCCCAAGCTAATATACAAGAAATAAGCTCCAAAAGGCCACAAATGGCGGAGAAAATGAAGAAGACCCGAGAGCAAAAATCGAAGGGAAGAAGAAGATGTAAAAATTGGCTGAAAAATCGTCAAATTGACGTTTTAAGCCGTCGGAGCGTCGAGACGCTAGGCCAGCGTCTCGACGCTGGTGCCCTAAGTGCCGCGCGCGTTTTCGTCGTGATGGAGTCGAGACGCTGCGCGAGCGTCTCGACGCTGTGGCCAAATTTTCCAGCGAGCGTCTCGACGCTTGCCCGATGTTTTCCAGCGCGCGCGTGCTTCCGGAGCGTCTCGACGCTGATGTAGGGTCTCGACGCTGCAGCGTTGAGCAAGCGTCTCGACGCTGATGTAGGGTCTCGACGCTGTTGCTCGACGCTTGCTCTCGAGTTTGGGGCTGAAAAATTGCCTCTCCTAGGCAATTTTCTTCCTATCTTCATGTGTGAGCTTCCCCATCTCCCGAAGCACTCCCGAGGCACTAAAACGCCTTCCTTAGCCACAAAACGCACTCAATGGATGCCACGAGCTCTATGCCGCAAATCTCCTATAAATGAGACATATTATACAATTAATCACGACTTTTAGCTAGAGTTAGGGAGTGAAATATAGCTCCAAAATGGAGTTATCAAACACCCCCAACTTAAATCTTGCTAGTCCTCGAGCAAGGCTAATAAAGAATTTGACTCTAAAGGACCATGCATACATGCTTACAATTCAAACCTCAATGCTTTTCACACATCTAAACAAAACATAATCATGAAAGCAACCGGTGCATGCATTTAATCAAGAACACATCAAAAATTAACTATCGCTCCCTAACGTGAGTGTGTGCTAGCCAACCTATCCTAAACCTACGCAAGCTCGGAAAAAACCGCATGCAACATATCGTCCCGTTTTCCCCCTACTTCTAGCATTTAAGAACAGTCTACACTTGATCGCATAAGAGAGAGCAATGAATTAAAAAACCTAACACGATTTTCTCATACTTTTTCTCTTTCTCTTTTTGAGTACTTTGTACTCTTCGTTATGGTTCTTTGAACCTAACTTTATTTTCTTTTTCTTTCCAATCCCGAGTTGCCTAACATGTCAAACTTAGGTCTAAGCTTCACATTTTTAAGGACTAACGTTCACTTTTTAAGTGCGCACTTTAAAAAGGAGGAACGCCTCGGGAGAATTTTCTAACCAACATGCTTTTCTGTTTTTTTTTTTTTTATTAGGCTTAATTAACTACTAACTCTCATGCAACAAGCTACCCTAGGAGTGCCTTTCGGGGTGACAACAATAATTAATGCTACATGCAATCAACTAAGCCTACGGAGATTAAGACGAGGTTGCTAAGTGCTCGATAGATGCAAGGGAGCAACAGAAAAAATTTTAAAATTTTTGACATGAACCTAATAAATGCAAAACACCATCATGCAAAAACTAGATTACGCAAATGCTCAGATTCCAAAAAGACACTTCCTAGATCGTCATAATTAGAAAGCATATAAACAGAGTCCCAACACTTCAAATTCAAAATTTGCACTGCTCAACAAACTACACATGCATATCTAGACATCCAACTCCACCCCCAACTTCAGAATATAGGATTGTCCTCAATGCTTCTCTATCAGATACACAAAAGTAGAGGGAAGAGAAAAACAACACTTCCCTGAGCTTAGTGAAGCTGGCGAGGGGAAAGAGGCGGTGCTTCCCTTATCTGAGCCCAATTTCCTCAACTTCTCCTTATTTCCTAAAAAAAAACAGCAAGCTAAATTAAACTAAAGTATACTACGAAACTAAACTAAAACAACGATAAACTAAATGACAGAAAAATAGTTCAACATGTGGGTGCCTCCGAGAAGCGCAGAATTTTTAAAGTCGTTTGCTCGACTGAATTCACCCAACGAACTCATCCATATTCCGACAGCGCGGGGGACGTCCCAGACATGTCCTCATCCACACTGTTCCTGCAAACATCATTTAAACACATTTTTTCTCGTCGTGCTTTGAGCACGCGAACATCATCATTGTTAGTGCAATAAAAAATAGCACCATTATCATTCAAGTCTAAGTCTTTTTTTCTAACAGAAGCAAAAGAATAGTCCCTCAAGCGCGAGGTCAAATTCTCTTCCTTCACACAACCCACAGATTTTGTTTTTCCATTCTTATCATACACAAAAGATTTAGATTCATTCATAAAAAATTCATGCACATTTCCATCAAATCCTATAGAAAAGGAGCCTCTATCAACATCAATCTTGACCTTAGCGGTCTTCATAAATGGGCGTCCTAGTAAGATAGGAGAGGAAACATGCGAAGAATTTTTGTTCGTATTAAGCACATGGAAATCACATGGAAACAACAAATCTTCCACTTTAACCAAAATGACCTCAATTTTCCCTAATGGTCGCACACAAGATTGATCGGCTAGTTGAACAACTACATTAGACTCAATTAAATTGCATGGTTTAAGCTCTTTAAACACATCAGCAGACATGACGTTAATTGAGGAACCGAGATCTAGCATGGCATTTTCAATCAGCTTATTACCAATAGTGCATGGGATAGTAAACGTACCAGGATCGACGCACTTTGGTGGAAGCGTACCTTGGAAAATTGCGGAGACAGTTTCGTTCTTTTTCTCATCATTCTTGTCCAACTTTTCATTCTCAAGATGGCTTGGGGAGTATTCAATCGGCTTCCCCTTTTTCTCAACAGGAGGCAACAAACGGCTTGGGAAGGGAGCCTTGGGCATGTAGCCTTTCAAGCTCGGGGGTGCACCCAACTGAGCTTCCTTCCTTCTTGACTCAAGATCCTCGATCTTTTGCTCAACCTTGCCTTCCTCTTTCTCCACAACAGCGGTGATGGAATAGACCTGCTCACAGGAATTCATCCTCGCGCGTGGGGGTAGCATCCAAGGATTCTCAGGTGCCGAAATCAAGGGAATATCCCTTCCACTCTTCAGTGCAATACCATCTGGCCAATCAGTTGCCTGAGTTTCCATCCTACTCGTTCTGGTCTTTGCCTTCGTCATCCCTTCTCTCATCGACCGCATCTGCGCATTGGTATCCTGATAAGTTTCCATGAGGGACTTGAACATTCCTTCAATGGATTGAGAAGACACAGAAGGATGATTTCGCGATGCGTCTCCTTGAAATTTAAGCAAACCGTCATATAACTTTGACAGTTGGCCCTTTAGCTCTTTCACTTCGCTTTGGAGGCGGGCTTGCTCACGTGCTTCAATTCCATTATGCTGCATATTCTGAGCCATATTACAGATCAAACGCCGAGGTTCCACTGGGGTCTTGTCCATCAATGCCCCTCCACTAGCTGCATCAAGCAACCAACAATCATGATCACACAAGCCTTCGTAGAAGAAGCGAATGAGTTCTGCCTGTGGAATCCGATGGTGGGGGAAGTCTTCGCACAACCGGGTAAACCGCTCCCAATATTTATCAAAGGTCTCCTCTTCTTTTTGCATGATCTCGTAGATCTCCTTCCTTAGGAACTTGGCTCTCAAAGCGGGGAAGTTGATAGCTCCACTTTGGAGCTATAATTATGTCCCTAATTCACGTTTATTATTGGCTTAATCTTGCTTATATGTGATCATTGCAGGTGTTTTCGGTAATTCGCCCTCGAGAGCGTTTCGGCGCTTTTCGGAGCTTAATATCGCCATTTAAAGGCCTTAGAACACTTCCGGGGAAGATCCATGCAAAGGCATGAAGGTTGAGCACTTTGGGGAAATTGAAGGCAAAAATCCAAGCATCAACCCGAGAGCTAGCGTCGACTGACAGCGTCGCGACGCTAGCTCGACGCTGCCCAGCGTCGAGACGCTGCCAGAGCGTCTCGACGCCCCGAAGTCTGAAGCGGTGATTTGAAGAAAAACCCGAGAGCAAGCGTCGAGCGATAGCGTCTCGACGCTCGCTCGACGCCGACAGCGTCTCGACGCCACCCCGGATTATTTAGGGCGCAGCGTCGAGACGCTGCCCTAGCGTCTCGACGCTACGACAGACTACTTAATGTTTTTGTCCGATTTTAGCCGCCATTATCATCTTCTACCTCGAGCTCCGCGCCTGATTTGACGTCCAGCAGCTGTTTTCCACCATGGGAGGGGCTAGGAAGCTCGATTTGAAGCCGTCCCACACCACACAAGTCATGAGTGAGTAGATTTACCGTTTTTGGCTCGGGATTGTAAGGATAAATGTAGTATGAACTCTTGGTGAGGTTGTAGGATTGAAATTCTGAATTGGTTGGATATTTTATTGAATTGAATTCTATTTCTTAGCTTAATCTATGAGCACGTTTGAATGATTTAGGACTAGGCACCCTTGATTTATAGCATGTTCATTTGTTAAAGGATTTGATGTCGTGCCTCTCGTTTCCGCCAAGTAACAAGGAATCATGGCACCTTGAGCGTATTGGCGTCCTTACGCTCTTGGTGTTCGTTCTTCCCGAATTAGAATTCCAAATCGACATACTAATTTCGCGTCCAAATTAGATTGTCGTCACAGTTAGCTTGTTGCTACCGTTCGGTCTTGGGAGAGCGTTGGCCGCCAATGTCCGAACGGTATGCTTGATTAGCATGATTATTTATGTCTAATTAAATCCATGGAGCATGTCTGGGTTATTTATTAATTTTAGACGAGCTGTGCATTCGTTAAATTATTTAACCATAATACTCGTCAACCTATGATCCAAGAGGCACGCTAAATTTATCCTCGATCGTCCCGAGTCGGAAACTCCGTTAGTTAAATTCTTACCCTTTGCATTGTTCCTCCTTAGTTACTTAAAAATCAACAAATCCCCCATTTTTCATTGGTTTTATTAGTTTGCAAATTTAATTAAGATTAAGTCAAGCTACCTTAATTCCCTGTGGATCGACCCCGTTGCCGCTACTCTACAAATAGTTTAGTGAATTCGGGCACTTATAAATTCATTTTGGCGGGTCTCGACAACCCGATGATTGGCGATAGTTCAATAATATCGCTACCAAAATAGGCGCCGTTGCCGGGGAACTAAGTGTAATTCGGCCTAATTTAAATTTGATTTGTAAACTTTTGATTTTTACTTTAAAATTTTTGTTTATTCTTTTATTATTTGCAATTTTTATCTGTTTGTTTAAGTGTGCTAGAAGTGCAAAATTTTTATTGAGAAAATGGAGATTGATGATGAGATTGGAGCCCCAAAAACGCTCAGACAGTGGACATCGTTTGCTATGGGTCATCAACCCTCTTGTATTTCCTACCCGGAAATTTCAGGTGAGTTTGTGCTTAAATCTGGTTTAATTGACCATTTACCCTCTTTTTGTGGTGAAGCAGATGAGGATCCTTATAAACATCTCAAGGCCTTTCAAATGACAAGTTCTGCGATGAAGCCAGGCGGCATTACTGAAGATCAGCTCTACCTGAGAGCTTTTCCATTCACCTTGAAAGGTGAAGCTCGAGATTGGCTGCATTACTTGCCATCGGGGACCATTTTCACTTGGGAGAAGTTGCAGAGTCTATTCTTGGAAAGGTATTTCCCAACTTCAAAAGCCAGAGCCGTGAAAAAAGATATCCACCATTTTAAGCAAAAGGAGGACGAGGCGTTTCACGAATGCTGGGAGAGGTTCATTAAACTCTGTGAAAAATGCCCGAACCATTTGATAGCAGAAGCCGCGCTTATCGAATTCTTCTATGATGGGTTGCTTCCGCATGACTGCCAGATGCTTGATGCAGCAAGTGGAGGAGCCCTTTGGGAGAAAACACCTGCGGAAGCCAGACAGTTGATTTCTAATATGGCTGAGAACCGTCGCCAGTACGGAGGAAGGAACGAGTACGCTAAAATGTCTACCGACATAGCAGAGCTCAAGGAACAAGTGTCTCAGGTATTTGGTTTAGTTCATACGATGCAGGAAAAATCATCTCAGGCTGTTTCTTCTGTCTCAGGTCAAGCCATTGAAGGCATGTTCAAATCGCTCATGGAAGCTAGCAATGAGACAAGGTCGCAGATAAAATCTCTAAGAGATGAATTCACGCAGGTGAAGGAAAGAATGAGTAAAATTGAATCCAAAGCGGAAGGTGTTAGTGCGATAAATCTCAGAAGTGGTAAAGAGATACCATCACGTACCACTCTCGAGAGTCCTACAAAAGATTCAGAGATATCTCCAGATAAGTGTTCTCAAGCACCCTCTGAAACTGTTGTAACTCCTCCTATAATTTCTATGAAGTCTTACATTCCCGTTGCTCCTTTTCCTAGTAGGCTGGCAAGGCCATCTAAGGAGGTCGACGATGCGGATGTTCTTGAGACAATGAGAAAAGTTGGGATCAATATACCGCTGCTTGATGCAATTCAGCAAATCCCAAGGTACGCCAAATTTCTAAAGGAGATGTGCACCATGAAGAGGAAGACCAAATGTGCTGAGAGAGTCGTGGTAAGCAAGAATGTTTCTGCCCTGATAACCCAAGGTATTCCAAGCAAATGCCAGGACCCAGGTATGTTCCTCTTGCCATGTACTATAGGGGATAGAGAAATCGAGCACGCCATGCTAGACTTAGGAGCTTCAATTAATGTTATGCCATACTCAGTCTACAAGAGCCTCGGTTTAGAAGGTATGCAGGAAACTAGTATAATTATCCAGTTAGCTAATAGGTCTTCTATTCGTCCTTTAGGATTGATTGAGGATGTGTTGGTTAAGGTTAAGGATTTGATCTTCCCTGCTGATTTTTATGTGATAAAGATGGAAGAAAATACATCCACCACTTCTGTTTTACTTGGTAGACCATTCATGAAAACGGCTAAGACAAAAATTAATGTGCATGATGGTACCTTATCTGTTGAGTATGAAGGGGATGTGTTCGAATTTAATGTATTTGATGCCATGAAACAACATGCTGATGCACATTCTGTCTGTAAAATTGATCTGATAGATACTTTAGAACAAGAAGAATGCATGACTGTTGTTGATGGGGATGACCCACTCGTTTTTACTGAAATTGTTGGCGAAGTTGAAAGTAGTGTTCCCATATTGACTGATTCATCTGAACAACCTACTTTTGCTTTAGAGACATGTGAAAAGCCAACTAAAATATTACCATCTCTTTTGCAGGCGCACAAGTTGGAATTAAAGGAGTTGCCGGGTCATCTCAAGTACGTGTACTTGGGTGAGGTGGAGACACTCCCGGTAATTATTTCCAAGGAGCTTACATCGGAGCAAGAAGGCGAGTTGATCGAGGTTTTGAAAAATAACAAAAGAGCCATGGGATGGACATTGGCAGACTTGCACGGGTTGAGTCCAGTGCTGTGCATGCACAAGATTCGGCTGGATGAGGGAGCAAAACCATCCCGAGAGCCTCAACGGAGACTGAACCCTGCAATGAAAGAGGTAGTGTTGTCTGAGATACACAAACTCCTGGATGCAGGTATTATCTTTCCCATTTCTGATAGCCAATGGGTTAGCCCTATTCATGTTGTACCTAAAAAGACGGGCATAACTGTTATTAGAAATGATAAGGGGGAGTTAGTACCTAAGAGAGTACAAAATGGGTGGAGAATGTGTATTGACTTTAGAAAACTGAATGATGTGACTAAGAAGGACCACTTTCCTATTACCTTCATAGATCAAATGGTGGAGCGTTTAGCTGGGAAACCATTCTTCTGTTTTCTTGATGGTTTTTCTGGGTTTTATCAAATTCCCATAGCCCAGGAAGATCAAGAAAAGACTACTTTTACTTGTCCATTCGGAACTTATGCATATAGGAGAATGCCCTTTGGGCTTTGTAATGCTCCAGGGACTTTTCAGCGATGCATGATGAGCATATTTTCTGAATTTGTAGAAAAATGCATCGAAGTCTTTATGGACGATTTTACCGTATATGGAAGTTCGTTTGAGGATTGCCTGTTTAACTTGTCTAGAGTCATGGAAAGATGCATCGAAACTAATCTCGTTTTAAATTTTGAAAAGTGTCATTTCATGGCCAGTCAGGGCATAGTATTGGGTCACGTTGTGTCTGCTAAGGGGATAGAGGTTGATAAAGCAAAAATTGATGTCATATCTGATTTACCTTACCCCACGAATCTTCGGGAAGTACGTTCTTTTCTTGGTCAAGCAGGTTTTTACCGCAGGTTCATTAAAGACTTCTCGAAGATAGTGACTCCGATGACAAGCTTGCTGAAAAAGGATGTTCCATTCTGTTTTGACAAACAGTGCAAGCTTGCCTTCGATGTTCTGAAGAAGTGCTTGACCAACGCACCCATCATTCATCCACCGCAGTGGGGGACTCCTTTCGAGATCATGTGCGACGCAAGCAATTATGCCGTAGGCGCTGTGTTGGGTCAGAGGATAGACAAGAAGAGCCATGTGATTTATTATGCCTCCAGGACGCTCAATTCCGCGCAGATCGGTTACACAACAACAGAGAAGGAGCTGCTTTCCATAGTTTTCGCTCTTGATAAATTTCGGCCATATATTCTTGGATCTAAAGTAATTGTTTTTTCTGATCATGCAGCAGTTCGATACTTGATGAACAAGAAGGACTCGAAGCCTAGATTGCTCAGATGGGTATTATTACTCCAGAAGTTCGACGTCTCTGTTCAGGACAGAAAAGGATCAGAAAATATCGTTGCTGACCACTTGAGCCGTATTGTGCGTAATGAGGACGATTTGCCTCTGAATGACGAATTCCCTGATGAAGTTCTTTTCCAGGTGAGTGTGGAGACACCATGGTACGCCGACATTGTCAACTACTTGGTCACAGGTACGTTCCCATTCGATTTTTCATATAATCAAAGAGCTAAGCTGAAAAGCGAAGCCAAGACGTATGTTTGGGAAGAGCCCATTTTATGGAAATTTTGTGCTGACCAGGTAATTAGGAAGTGCGTCCCTAAGTCTGAACATAGGTCCATCCTTATCTTTGTCCATGAATTTGCATGTGGGGGACACTTTGGGCAAAATAGGACTGCGAGAAAAATTTTAGATTGTGGGTTTTTCTGGCCATCACTGTTTAAGGACTGTTATGAGTTTTGTAAATCTTGTGATCAGTGTCAGAGAAAAGGGACCATCACTAGTAGGAATGAAATGCTCCAAAACCCCATTTTAACTTGTGAAATTTTTGAGGTCTGGGGTATGGACTTTATGGGACCCTTTCCCCCTTCATTTGGTTTTGTCTATATCTTATTGGCTGTGGACTACGTGTCTAAGTGGGTGGAGGCTAAGGCCACCAAAGTTGATACCGCTAATGTTGTTTCCAGTTTTGTCAAATCTAACATTTTTAGCAGGTATGGAGTTCCACGAGCCATCATAAGTGACCAGGGGAGCCACTTCTGCAACAAAACGATCCAGGCCTTGATGAGGAAGTATGGGGTCAATCACAAAATCTCTACCCCGTATCATCCTCAGACCAATGGCCAAGCAGAGGTTTCCAATCGAGAGGTGAAGAGCATCCTCGAGAAAACAGTAAGTCCAGGAAGGAAGGATTGGAGCCTCAGGCTGGACGATGCTTTGTGGGCTTACCGTACGGCTTACAAAACCCCCATAGGGATGTCTCCCTACCGGATGGTTTATGGTAAAGCCTGTCATCTCCCCGTGGAGATCGAACACAAAGCTTACTGGGCCGTGAAGAAGTGCAACATGGACTTTGACTTGGCGGGCGAAGAAAGACTCCTCAAATTGCAAGAACTGGAGGAGCTTCGCCTGGATGCATATGAGAACTCGAAGACCTACAAGGAAAAGACCAAAATGTTCCACGACAGACGAGTCGTCAGAAAACACTTCGAAGTTGGTCAGAAGGTCCTCTTGTTCAACTCCCGCCTGAAGTTCATGTCAGGTAAACTTCGTTCCAGGTGGCTTGGTCCTTTCATTATAACTGATGTCCATCACTATGGTGCAGTCAAGATTCAGAGCCTGGATACAGAGAAAGAATACACAGTGAATGGCCAGCGATTGAAGATCTTTCATGAGGGAATGTCAGAGGACTTCGACGATCATACCTACTTGAAAGAGCCTGATTATGAGAAAGGATAAATTGAGTTTTGGTAAAGTCGAGCAATCGACTCTAAAAATTTGCGCTACTCGGAGGCACCCGAGCTTGAACTGTACATGCTTTTTGTTTACTTACCGTCTTTAGGATTAGTTTAGATTTCTACTCTGATGTTGTGAATTTTCAGGTGAAACAATGGCTCATCCTTGCGGTTTATTGGCTAAGGTTAAGGCGCACTCTCCAATCCTCTAAGTCACAATTCAGGGAAGGTTTTCTTTCCTCTTGTTTTGACCATGCATATTTGGTCCAATGAGGACATTGTCAATTTCTAAGTTGGGGGTGTTGGTGGGTTGTTCCTTATAGTGATTGTCGAGCCTTGTTGTGGAATCCTGATTAACTTGTTGAGTTATGGTGAAAGCATGCTAGTCCGATTATGAAATTCTGTGATGTACTGTTAAAGCCTTCGTATGTGTGTTTGTTGTGAAATTCAGCATAATTGCATATGTTTAGGCCATTTTGAAAAATTTCAAAAATATTTCCCTGTTTAAGCTTCGCATGTTAGCACTCTATCTTGGATCTGTGGGTTTAGGGTAGCTCTGTTGGTTTTGAAATTCGTTGTCACCTCGAAAGGCAACCTTAGGATGGGCCAAGATTCGCTCTTGTTTGTAATCCATGCGTTCAAAAGTTTAACATGATTTTTAGGCTAAAAAGAAAATTGAATGCAAGTTTATAAAAAGAAAACAATCTCATGAGGCGTTCCTCCTTCTTGAGTTGCCTTAGTAGCCAGGGGCGGTCGTGAAACCCACGGTCGCCACTGCATGAAAAGGAAGCACAAAGAAGTGAACGCTAGTCCTTAAAAATGTGAATTTTGCCCGTAGTCAGATGCACTGTGCAATGAAATTGCAGGCAAGCTGAAACGAAAGTAAAATTGACATGGCAGGCGCTCATGGAGATCAATGGAAAAGAGAGAAAAGTTGCCTTGCGATATATTACTTGCATTGGCGACGAATTGCCCTTAGACTGTACTGTTTAGCCATAAGTAGGGGGAAAGCGAGGTTTTAGGATAGATAGAGCTGTTCTAAGCCTGTTGAAATCTAAGATAGAGGAGCTAAGTTCGAAGCATAAATAGGGATGCATCTTTAATTTTTTTCGAATTGTTCTTAACTCATGCATGCATGCAGCTGTTCTTTCAAATGCAAATGCCCTGTCTTTTCCAGTATTGAGAATCGAGTCCCTAGCATGCATTCTCGTTCTATTTAATTAATCAGAATTCCACCTTGCTCGAGGACTAGCAAGATTTAAGTTGGGGGTGTTTGATAGCTCCACTTTGGAGCTATAATTATGTCCCTAATTCACGTTTATTATTGGCTTAATCTTGCTTATATGTGATCATTGCAGGTGTTTTCGGTAATTCGCCCTCGGGAGCGTTTCGGCGCTTTTCGGAGCTTAATATCGCCATTTAAAGGCCTTAGAACACTTCCGGGGAAGATCCATGCAAAGGCATGAAGGTTGAGCACTTTGGGGAAATTGAAGGCAAAAATCCAAGCATCAACCCGAGAGCTAGCGTCGACTGACAGCGTCGCGACGCTAGCTCGACGCTGCCCAGCGTCGAGACGCTGCCAGAGCGTCTCGACGCCCCGAAGTCTGAAGCGGTGATTTGAAGAAAAACCCGAGAGCAAGCGTCGAGCGATAGCGTCTCGACGCTCGCTCGATGCCGACAGCGTCTCGACGCTGTGCGAGCGTCTCGACGCCACCCCGACTGCGCGCGCGCGGATTATTTAGGGCGCAGCGTCGAGACGCTGCCCTAGCGTCTCGACGCTACGACGGACTACTTAATGTTTTTGTCCGATTTTAGCCGCCATTATCATCTTCTACCTCGAGCTTCGCGCCTGATTTGACGTCCAGCAGCTGTTTTCCACCATGGGAGGGGCTAGGAAGCTCGATTTGAAGCCGTCCCACACCACACAAGTCATGAGTGAGTAGATTTACCGTTTTTGGCTCGGGATTGTAAGGATAAATGTAGTATGAACTCTTGGTGAGGTTGTAGGATTGAAATTCTGAATTGGTTGGATATTTTATTGAATTGAATTCTATTTCTTAGCTTAATCTATGAGCACGTTTGAATGATTTAGGACTAGGCACCCTTGATTTTGAGCATGTTCATTTGTTAAAGGATTTGATGTCGTGCCTCTCGTTTCCGCCAAGTAACAAGGAATCATGGCACCTTGAGCGTATTGGCGTCCTTACGCTCTTGGTGTTCGTTCTTCCCGAATTAGAATTCCAAATCGACATACTAATTTCGCGTCCAAATTAGATAGTCGTCACAGTTAGCTTGTTGCTACCGTTCGGTCTTGGGAGAGCGTTGGCCGCCAATGTCCGAACGGTATGCTTGATTAGCATGATTATTTATGTCTAATTAAATCCATGGAGCATGTCTGGGTTATTTATTTATTTTAGACGAGCTGTGCATTCGTTAAATTATTTAACCATAATACTCGTCAACCTATGATCCAAGAGGCACGCTAAATTTATCCTCGATCGTCCCGAGTCGGAAACTCCGTTAGTTAAATTCTTACCCTTTGCATTGTTCCTCCTTAGTTACTTAAAAATCAACAAATCCCCCATTTTTCATTGGTTTTATTAGTTTGCAAATTTAATTAAGATTAAGTCAAGCTACCTTAATTCCCTGTGGATCGACCCCGTTGCCGCTACTCTACAAATAGTTTAGTGAATTCGGGCACTTATAAATTCATTTTGGCGGGTCTCGACAACCCGATGATTGGCGATAGTTCAATAATATCGCTACCAGAAGTATTTGTCTAAAAACAGCTCTTTCAACCCATTCCACGTAGAGGTAGTCCCAGGTAAGTAGTGCAGCCAATCCCTCGCTTTATCCTTCAGGGAGAAAACGAAAGCTCTCAAGTACAGCTGATCTTCAGTTACTTCGCTCGTTTTCATCGCAGAGCACACCATATGGAATTCCTTAAGGTGCTTGATCGGATCTTCACCTGATTTGCCATAAAAATAAGGAAGTGAGTTAAGCAAACTTGATTTTAGCTCAAACTTACCTGTTACCGGCGGAAATGATATACACAAAGGTTGACAGGGCAGGCCATCCATCGCCCACTCCTTGAGCGTTCTCCGATTCTCATTATCGTTCTCCAAGACCTCCATCTCTTCTGAGTGTAACCTGAACTTTTAAAATCTTGGAAGAGAGGACCGTTATCCAAATAAAATAAAATAAAACAAAAAACAATTCACTAAAAAAATAAAAAAATAAAAAAAAAAAAATTTTAAAACAACCAATCAACCTTAATCAAAAACAAAAATCCGGGCGCCAATTTTGGTAACGATATTTTTGAACTATCGCTATGAACTCAAGCGGTCGAGGCTTGCCAAAATAAATTTATAAACCCGTAGCTTTTAGCTTTGCAGCTAGCGGTAACGGGGTCGAACCACAGAGAGGGAATAAGATTGAGGGTTAATCGTTTAAGATGTGATTAGGTTAATTGGTAAGGTTGTCACAAAAAAGGGGGGTTTTAATCATGCAATGTAATGAAAAGTGTTAACGGAAAAGTAATAAACTTGAGAATGAAGAGTGTTGGATTTGGGGAATTTTCGGGATCTTGCTAAACATTTTAACATTTATCATTTAATTCTAAGGTAAGGCTAATTGATTATAATATGCACACGGTCGGTTACCCGAGAAGCCCCAAGGTAACCGGCTCCATAGAAATTAATTAGACCACACAGTTCTAATCAAACATTATCTAAAGTTGCATTAGGGTGATCTGCCCCAAATTTGACTCTAGATAGTCACTAACATACCGCGACGAACATTCAAACATGTAATTTAATTGCTAGTAGATTGCCCACCAACGCTGTATGCAATCAACAACTATCATACACGACTCGATACTCCGATTTAGTTTTGTCTATCTGTGTTACTTAGTCGAGCAGTGAGAGGCACGGCATCGCTACTCTTTAACATACACAACATGCAAGATGACTCGAGTGTCAATCGTCGAAATCTAACATGCGCGTTGGATTAAGCAAGATAGACAAATGCATACATACTCAAAGCCAAATCAGAACCATTAAGCATACATTATCAAAACATTAAAAACTTAGCAAAATCCCTAATTAACCCAAATCCAAGCACAAGTACCTTAGCCAATCATGGAGGTTTGGAGTTCCAACACTCCCATGGAAGCTTTGGGCATCATCCCCAAGCTAATATACAAGAAATAAGCTCCAAAAGGCCACAAATGGCGGAGAAAATGAAGAAGACCCGAGAGCAAAAATCGAAGGGAAGAAGAAGATGTAAAAATTGGCTGAAAAATCGTCAAATTGACGTTTTAAGCCGTCGGAGCGTCGAGACGCTAGGCCAGCGTCTCGACGCTGGTGCCCTAAGTGCCGCGCGCGTTTTCGTCGTGATGGCGTCGAGACGCTGCGCGAGCGTCTCGACGCTGTGGCCAAATTTTCCAGCGCGCGCGCTCGCGATGGCGTCGAGACGCCAGGCGAGCGTCTCGACGCTTGCCCGATGTTTTCCAGCGCGCGCGTGCTTCCGGAGCGTCTCGACGCTGATGTAGGGTCTCGACGCTGCAGCGTTGAGCAAGCGTCTCGACGCTGTTGCTCGACGCTTGCTCTCGGGTTTGGGGCTGAAAAATTGCCTCTCCTAGGCAATTTTCTTCCTATCTTCATGTGTGAGCTTCCCCATCTCCCGAAGCACTCCCGAGGCACTAAAACGCCTTCCTTAGCCACAAAACGCACTCAATGGATGCCACGAGCTCTATGCCGCAAATCTCCTATAAATGAGACATATTATACAATTAATCACGACTTTTAGCTAGAGTTAGGGAGTGAAATATAGCTCCAAAATGGAGTTATCACCGGCTACCTTGGGGCTTCTCGGGTAGTCGTCCGTGTATATCATAAACTGTACGCCATGAATTTTGTATTAAATGATGAACTGAAATTGTCTAGCAATTAATCCCGAAACTCCCAAACCGTGCACGCGTCTCTTTATTTCTATTTTTCGGTTAGCGTTTACTTGCTTTCTTACATGCTGAAAAATCCCCCCGTTACAAACCAATCAATTAGTAAATTTCAATTTTAATTATTAATTTTAGTCATACCTTCTCCTTGGATCGACCCTGTTACCACTGGCTGCAAAGCCTTGGTTATAGGCTTATAAATCGTATTTTGGCAAGCCTCGACAGCTTGAGATTAGAGGATATTCAAAAATCTTCCCACCACACCTCCCTAATTGTCGCTTAAAATCTCCCATTATTATACTCCTAAAAAAATAAAAACACTTAATTAAAACAAGAAATAATCATACGATACGCAATCTAAAAACAATAAAGAAAAATCTAAGGCATAGCCCTCTGACGGATGAGCATAGTGATCACTCATCCTCTCTTGATTCGCCTCTTAAGCTTCAGATAGAAGGAAGGCCGAGAGTGTCTTCACATCTCCTTCCTCATAATAATGCTTCAACCTCGCACCATTTACCATGAACGGCTGCCCTTGGTGTAGGTTCTGAATTTCAATAGCACCATGAACAAAGACATTAGTAATCACAAAAGGACCTGACCACCTAGACTTAAGTTTGCCTGGAAATAACCTTAATCGCGAGTTGAATAATAAAACATGCTGGCCCTTTTTAAAGTCCTTGATCCTAAGTCTACTATCATGCCAAATCTTAGTTTTTTCTTTATACATTTTAGCATTTTCATAGGACATATGTCTTAGTTCATCTAACTCATGTAATTGCAGAGACCGCAATGTTCCCGCATCGGTTACGCAATAATTCAACTCTTTTAAGGCCCAAAAGGCTTTGATTTCTAATTCGAAGGGAAGATGACATGCTTTTCCATACACTAGCCTATAAGGAGACATACCTAAGGGTGTTTTATATGCAGTCCTATACGCCCAAAGTGCATCGTCTAACTTAAAAGACCAGTCATTTCTATTAGGTTTAACCACTTTTTCAAGTATGCTCTTAATCTCCCTATTAGATATTTCAGCTTGTCCATTTGAGTGTGGGTGATAAGGGGTTGCTACTCTATGTCTAACATTATATTTAGCTAGTACCTTCTCCATAGCTTTATTTATAAAGTGGGTTCCTTCATCACTTATTATTGCACGTGGTGTACCAAATCTTGTAAAAATATGCCTATTCAGAAATTTAATGACAGTCTTGGCATCATTTGAGGGACATGCAATAGCTTCTACCCATTTAGAAACATAATCTACAGCTACTAGTATATAAAGATTACCCGCAGATGGAGGGAATGGTCCCATGAAGTCAATGCCCCATACATCAAAGAGTTCCAACTCTAAGATATAGGTGAGAGGCATCTCATCCTTCCTACTGAGGTTACCTGTTCGTTGACACTCATTGCAACTGTGTGCATGGTCGTGGACATCCTTGAAGATCGTGGGCCAGTAGTAGCCACTTTGGAACACTTTTGCAGCCGTCCTTTGACCACCAAAATGTCCACCGTAAGGAGATGTATGACAGTGCTACAATACTGACTTTGCCTCAGCAGCTGATACACACTTCCTCAGCAATCCATCCGCACAATTCTTGTAAAGTGTAGGATCTGTACTTCCTAGCTTCATGTAGGAACCTCTTCTTTTCTTGCCCCCCTCTGAAAGTTGGTAATACCTGCGAGGCAAGGAAGTTAGCAATATCCGCAAACCAAGGTTCCTCATTGTTATCACAATGTGCTAACACAAAGACATGTTCATCAACAAAGGCATCGAAAATTGCGGGCTCAGCAATTATTTCGCAATTACTCCGCAATCTAGATAAATGATCAGCAACTACATTTTCGCATCCTTTTTTATCTCTAATGTCTAAGTCAAACTCTTGCAATAATAACACCCATCTAATTAGCCGAGGTTTAGCATCAGCTAATTAGATGCATACAAATTAGCTGATTAGATGCATACAAATTAGATGCGGAGAAGAGCTCGTGCGTCCATTGGACCCATTTTGGAGCTAAAAGTGATGTTTTAACGCCCCGGGAATGTCTCGACGCTTGCTCTCGGGTTTGAGCTGGAAAATTGCCTCTCCTAGGAAATTTTTGTCTGGTTCTTCTTGAATCAACTTGCCCTTTTCCCGATGCATTCCCGGGGCGTTAAAACACCGCTTTTAGCTCCAAAACGGGTCCAATGGACGCACGAGCTCTTCTCCGCAAATCTCCTATAAACGAGATAAATAAATCAATTAAAAGCGGAATTTAGCTAGATTTAAGAAGTGAATAATAGCTCCAAAATGGAGTTATCAAACACCCCCAACTTGAATCTTGCTAGTCCTCGAGCAATGCTAATAAAGAAAATGACTCTAAGGACACGCTTACATGCTACTAACTCAAATCTCAATGCATTTTACAAATTCAAACACAACATAATCATGAAAGCAATCCGTGCATGCATTTACTACGAACATATCAAAAATTAACTATCGCTCCCTAACGTGTGTGTGTGTGCTAGACAACCTATCCTAAACTCACATAAGCCCGGAAAAACCACATGCAACACATCATCCCGTTTTTCCCCTACTTCTAGCGTTTAAGAACAGTCTACACTTGACTTACACGAGAGAGAGAAGCAAACTAAGAGACCTAAATATTTTCTCATTCACATTTTCTTTTCACGAGTACTTTGTACCCTTTTATTGAGGTTCTTTGAACCCAACATTTTATTCTCTTTTTCTTTCCAACCTCGAGTTGCCTAACACGTCAAATTCATGCATAAACTTCACGTTTTTAAGGACTAACGCTCACTTCTTAGGTGCACCAATAAGAAGGAGGAGCGCCTCGAGAGATTTTTCTAACCAACATGCTTTTCTATTTTTTTTTATTTTAGGCTTAGCGTAAGCTAACTCGATTAATCGACTGCTAACTCTCATGCAACAAGCTACCTAAGGGTGCCTTTCGGGGTGACAACGAGAATTAATGCTACATGCAATTTACTAAGCCTACGGAATCTAAGATGAGGTTGCTAAGTGCTCGATAGATGAAAGGGAGCAACAGAAAAAATTTTAAATTTTTTGACATGAACCTAATAAATGCAAAACTCATGCAAAAACTAGATTATGTACGTGCTCAGATTTCCAACATGCATTTCCTAGATTATCATAGTTAGAAAACAGTAAACAGAGTCCCAAGCACTTCAATATTCAAAATTAGCACTGCTCAACCGACTACACATGCTTATCCACAAACTCCACCCCCAACTTCAAAAGTTGGCATTGTCCTCAATGCCACTTAGTCGGATACACAAAGTAAAAGGGAAAAAGAAACTACACTTCCCTGACTCTTCGTGAAGTTGGCGAGGGAAAGGAAGCGGCGCGTTCATCATCGAAGCCCAAAATTTTCCTCAACTTCCTCGATTCCTAACAAAAAACAGCAAGCTACGTAAGTCTAAATTAAACTAAAAACAACAAAAAACAGCAACTAAACTAAGACAGAAAAAACATTTCATCACTCGGGTGCCTTCGAGAAGCGCAGAATTTTTAAAGTCGTTTGCTCGACTGAATTCTCTCCAAAGACTCATCCATATTCCGATAGTGCGGGGGACGTTCCAGTCTTGTCCTCTTCCACACTACACCTGCAATCATCATTCAAAACTTTTTGCACTCTTCGTGCCTCTAGCACGTGAATATCACATTTATTAGTGCAAAAAACAACATTCATTTTTAACAAATTTAAATCAGAATTTTTCACGGAGACATGAGAATCATCCCTCAAGCGCGAGGTAAGACTCTCATTCTCGACATACTCAACACAAGATACATGCTCCACAGACTTCTTCTCAAATAAAGAAAACTCATGCACTGTATTATCAAACTCTAAGGAAATTACACCCTTGAACACATCAATTTTGACCTTAGCGGTCTTAAGAAAAGGGCGTCCTAATAGCATAGAGGACGAAGCATGCAAAGATTTTTCATTCATATCAAGCACGAGAAAATCAGCAGGGAACATCATCTCACCCACTCTCACGAGAACATCCTCAACCTTCCCTCTAGGAAATATACTCGACCCGTTAGCTAACTGGACAACTACGTCACACTCATGCAATTCATTTAAGTTCAGTTCAAGAAATAAAGCATAAGACATAACGTTCACAGAAGCTCCAAGGTCAAGCATGGCATTTTTGACTACTTTACTACCTATCATGCATGAGATAGTAAACGTACCTGGGTCGTTGCACTTGGCGGGCAACGTACCTGGGAGGATCGCAAAAACATTCTCCTTTTTCTTTTCAGTCCCTCTGGACTTCCTCTTCTTTGTGCACCAGCTCTTGAGGAATTTGGCATATTTCGGCACTTGGCTCACTGCCTCAAGGAGCGGTATGTTCACCATCACCTTCTGGAAGGTACGTAGGACCTCCTCGTCTTCGGTCTCCAAAGTAGGCTTCGCAAGCCTACTAGGGAAGGGTGCTTTGGCAACATTCTCTTGCACATTCATTTCTTCTTTCTTCTCATCATTCAGATTCTTGGGAGCAATCGGGGCGGACTCATTCAGGCTGTCCTCTGCTTCTTTCACGGCTCTGGAGGGAACTGATTTCCCACTCCTCAGCTGGATTGCACTCACGTTCTCACATGAGTTCACCGTGGTTTGGGAAGGAAGCTTCCCAGAGCTCTTGCTCTCTATTTTGCTAATCGACACCGCCATTTGCGTCAGCTACTTGTTCAAGTTTTGCAGCTCGGCTTTGTGTGAGTTTAGCTCTTCTCGAGCTTCTTTCTGAAATTGGCTTGTCGACGTCACGATGGTTCTAACCATCTCTTCCAATGAACTGGAGGAGCTCGAGGCTTGAGCTTTGGTGGAAGTATTAGGCCTATCATGGGACTGGCCTTGGAAACGTTGTTGTCCTTCCCTATTCCCATAGCTGAAATTGGGGTGGTCGCGCCAACCGGGGTTGTAGGTATTCGAGTAAGGATCATACTTCCTCGGGTTGGAAGCATATCCCCCGATTGCGTTCACCTCTTCCGCCTCGCGGTTTCCTCCGACAAATTTTTTCAATAAATTTCCGATCTCGGCCACCTGGGCCTTCATCTCTGTCATCTCATGGCTCTAGGTCACACTGTGAACTTGCCCCTGCCCTCGAATACCGAACTGCTGCGAGTTGGCTGCCATGTTTGCAATTAGCTGTTTGGCCTCAACTGGGGTCTTATCAATCAATGCCCCACCGCTCGCTGCGTCGATCATCTGCCGATCATGAGGCGTCATACCCTCATAAAAATACTGGATCAGAAGCTGATCGGCAATCTGATGATGCGGGAAGCTTGCGCACAGGCGCCCAAAACGTTCCCAGTACTCATGCAGAGACTCACCCACGTCTTGAGTGATCCCATAAATTCTCTTCCTCAGTGTTGTGGCCAGGGACGCAGGGAAATACTTCTCCAGGAAAACCCTCTTCATGTCCTGCCACGTCGTGATCGATCCGGAGGGCAGATAATAAAGCCAGTCCTTGGCTTTGTCCTTAAGCGTAAAGGGGAATGCCCTCAAATTCAGCTGCTCCTCCGTCACTCCTGCGGGCTTCATCCCCGCACAAACGCAATGAAACTCCATCAAATGCTTGTTTGCATCCTCGCCTGCATTGCCATGGAAAGAGGGCAACTAGTGAATTAAACCTAACTTTAATTCAAAATTACCTGCTACAACGGGGTAGTTGATGCACAGGGGCTGTGTTACGTCTCCAAAAGTGGCCTTTGTAGGACTAATTTATCTTAGAAAGATGTACACTCTTAGGTGTTTTTGATAGGATTTAGCTTAAACCTATGCTTATATATGATAATTAGAAGAAGGTAGCTAAATTAGGACTTATGTACAAAAGGGAAGAAAAGGATTGAAAACCGAAGTAAAAGAATGAAAAAACTACATTGCGACAGCATTGCGGAAACATTGCTGAAACCGCAATGTTTCAAGTGAAAACCGTAAGTTGACTAATCTTTTTCTGTTAATTTCCGTTATTTCAGGGATTCGTTCTTTCTCCTCCATCCATTTTGAAGTACGACGTTGAAGATTGATGGTTCTCCTTGGCCCAAACGCACCTGCAGATTGCTATAAAAGGGGGTCAAAGTCGAGGGTTCAATCATCATCCGAAAGCGTAGAAGCCTCTGCGCAGCTCCATATTTTCTCCTGTTTTTCTTCTTCGTCTGTTGGTGTGAGAGTTTCAGCTGTTGGAATCGACAATCTAATAGGAAGGAGAGAAGATTCATCTTCTCTCCCGATTGGATTCATCCAAGCAAGGCTACTCTTTCTCCCCATACAGTCAAGGCATTCGCAACGAGGCGTTCAAGCATCATTTACTGCTTTCTGTCTTTCCTTTTCTAGTTTACATTTCTGCTTTGTTGTTGTTTCCCTTCTAGTAGTTAGTTCACTTCATTTCGTTGCTTTCTGTCTTTACATCATTTACTTTAAGCGTCCCTTTGTTTAATCAAACAATCAAGTAATCAAAGCACCATTCTTCATTTCACAGTTTCTTCTCTTTGCTGCTACTGTTTTTCCCTTGCTGTTTGTCTCTCTTTCTCTTCTAAGCATGTCTATTTTATCTCTTATTTCTGTTCTCCCTATATCCATGAGTAACTAAGTCACATAGGGGCATGCTAATGATAACACTATAGGCTAAAAAACGTGAACCAAGCATGTAGGATAGCTCTCGAAGCATTGATTGTATGTAAGCTTCATCCCACGGGCAATTTCGATTGGCCATCCATTTTGTCCAAAGAACTCCTAACCTCCGGAAGGAGTAAGAGTTCAGAGTCATACACTCATGCTAGCCTTTCAAGGTAGCCAGTAAACGACCTAGGAATAGGCGTTTTCCTAGTACAAACCATAACTTTCTGCTTTAACAAGATGCTTAAGACCTTACTTGGACATGAGTAAACTAAAGAATCTAATGCATGGAATCGGACGATACATGAGATTGAGTGAGTTTGATGCATAGAGAGTTGATCCAATGCTTGAGAATCGTGAGAAAATGCCTATAGAGGAGTCGTTAGTAGCCCTTGTTTCTCCATTTTACACACTTTCGCTGTTAGGAAAATTGCGGTAGAATTTTTGTTTCCGCAATTCTGCTAAGTTCACAATTCTGTTTAGCTGTTTTCTTATTCGTTTATTAATCTCATCTCTTTTCCTTTGAGTTTAACTTTGATTTGCATTTGTTTATGTTGCTACCCTTTACACTTTCCTTAGAAAATAGACAATTTAAAACCAATTCTACCCCATCAAACCCATCCATTCTTTCTTAACAAAACACTTCATGAATACCTTATAATAAATCTCTGTGGGAAAACGAATGAAAAAATACTTACTACTTGCTATAAGATCATGTATGCTTGCATGTTCTGAGTGCTCTCTCTATCTTATTGCTTATTTATTTTAACACATTGAGCACGCAACAAGTTTTTGGCGCCGCTGCCGGGGATTTATTTAAGTGAAAACGAAGTTTGTTAAGTTTGAAACACCAAGTTTATTGTCTATTGTAACTAATCTTGTTTCATTTCTTTTACAGGTACCATCGGGTTAGTTTATGAGTGAGCCTTCAAGTAGTGATCTAGAGTTCAATCCTGAGCCCGAGAGACTATTTAGAGCCAGAAATAAAGCCAAGAAACGTCTCTTTAACCAACCCTCTATACCTCAAATAATTGCGGGAACCACAATTCCTCCGCAATTGTCTCAAGAAGAAATGGCTGGAATAGTTCCAAATCCGGTACCTGTCACTCGCAATCCCATCGAAATAGCGAATGACAAGAATAGTGCCATTCTCTCATACTTAGTACTTATGCCTGGGGAGCTGAACCCCAGCATAATTCGTCCTGAAATCACTGCCAACTCATTCGAGTTAAAGCCAGTGATGTTCCAAATGTTGTCCACTGTGGGACAATTCTTTGGAGTGGAAAATGAGGATCCCCACAACCATCTTAGAAACTTCTTAGGAGTTAGTGATACATTCATCATCCCTGGAGTTTCCCAAGAAGCCTTGAGGCTATACCTGTTCCCTTACTCTTTGAGGGACAAAGCCAAAACGTGGTTAAACTCATTACCCTCTGGATCTGTCCTTAATTGGACAGACTTAGCAGAGAAATTCCTAGTCAAATACTTCCCATCTGATAGGAATTCTACTTTTCGTGATGACATAGTTAAATTCAAACAAGCTGAGAATGAGTCTCTTCACGAAGCTTGGACAAGGTTCAAGGACCTTCTTCTCAAATGTCCACACCATGGCATCCCATGGTGTATCCAAATAGAGGTCTTTTTCAAAGGATGCAACCCCAGCACTAGGCAAGTCTTAAATTCATCTGCTGGTGGTTCCATGTTGTCCAAGAGTTACAACGAGGCCTATGAGATCTTGGAGAAGATCTCAGCATCTCACTGTAGGTGGTCAGATGATCCAGTTGAGCCAACTAGAGCTCAAGACAAGGATGCTCTAAGTGCAATGAGCAGCCAAATAAATGCCCTGACCAACCTAGTTAAGCAAATGGCTCAAGCCAATCTCCAAACAAGTGTCAACACCGCTACAGCCATGTCAATGGGCACCCAACCAAGTCAAGGTGAGACACTTATCTGTGGATTCTGTGGGGAAGGGCACCTGTATGAATACTGCCCTGGGAATCCAGCCTCAGTCTGCTACGTTGGAAGCCAGCAGCAGCCTAGGAACAACCCCTATTCCAATACTTACAACCCTGGTTGGAGGAACCACCCAAACCTGTCATGGGGTGGCCAACAAAATGCTAACCAAGCTCCTAACCAACCAAGACCGAGTGGAACACCTGGTTTCACTCTCCAACATAACCAGTCAATGTATCAAAAACCATACAACCAACCTGTAGGGTCTTCTGTAGAAAACTTACTCAAGGAATACATAGCCAAGAATGATGCCACTCTACAGAGCCAGCAAGCTACTCTTAGGAGCCTAGAGAACCAAATAGGGCAACTAGCCAACGAACTCAAGAGTAGGCCCCAAGGTAGACTACCTGCTGACACTGAAGTGCCAAGGAGAGATGGTAAAGAGCAAGTTCAAGCAATTGAACTTAGAAGCGGGAGACCATTGGTGAGTAGCACCAAGGACACACCAAAGAGAGTAGAGAACACTGAGTCTAGTGCTCCACTGGAGTCTCTGCCAAACCAAGGTCCACCACCAACAAGCACATCAGGAGCAAGGCTGGAGCCAATCATAGAGGAGATAGAAGAAATTCCAAGGCCTCCACCTATCCTAAGGCGACCTGAAGTGCCTGCATATGTGCCACCACCTCCATTTCCTAGAAAGCTAAAGAAAAAACAAGAACAGGAAGTGCACTTTAATAAATTTCTAGAAATTCTTAAGCAAGTGCATGTTAATATTCCTTTTGTAGAAGTTTTACAGTCTATGCCTTCTTATGTAAAGTTTTTGAAGGATATTATAACTAACAAGAAAATAATTGGTGAGTTTGAAACAGTCAACCTCACTGAGGAGTGCAGTGCCATACTCCAGAACAAGCTACCCAAGAAGGAGAAGGATCCTGGTTCCTTCACCTTACCTGTAGAGCTAGGAGGCAAGCACGTGGGCAGAGCTCTTTGTGACCTGGGAGCCAGCATAAACCTCATGCCCCTATCACTATTCCGCCAGCTAGGAATAGGAGAAGCACGTCCAACCACTGTCACTTTACAACTAGCAGACAGATCCATTGCATACCCTGAAGGTAAGATTGAGGATATTCTTGTAAAGGTTGACAAGTTTATTTTCCTTGCAGATTTCATTATCCTGGATTATGAAGCAGACAAGGAGGTCCCCATCCTGTTAGGCAGACCATTTCTAGCCACAGGTAGGGCACTGATAGATGTCCACAAAGGTGAGCTCACTATGAGGGTTCATGATGAAGAGGTGAAATTTAGTGTTTATAAAGCCTTAAGGTACCCCTCTGACTCTGAATCTTGTGCTAGCATGGACATTGTTGATTCACTAATGGAAGAACAATTGGAGCATGAATTGTTGACTAAGTATGCTAATAACTATGTAGGATTAGAATTAACTGATTTGAACATAGCTGAGATAATGGACATACCTGTAAATAACCCTCAGCATGTTTGTATGAATATTGACTTAACTGAAAAATCTTTGAATCCATTAAAACCATCCATTGAGCATCCACCTGTCTTAGAATTGAAACCTCTCCCCACTCACCTCAAGTATGCATATCTAGGAAGCAATGATACTTTGCCTGTGATTATTTCTTCTAAATTAAGTGAAAAGCATGAGGTTGAACTGATTTTATTACTTAAGCAACATAGGAAGGCTATTGCATGGACTATTGCTGATATTAGAGGCATTAGCCCTTCTTATTGCATGCATAAGATTATACTAGAGGAAGAGCATACACCTAGAGTAGATCACCAACGTAGGTTGAATCCCTCTATGAAAGAGGTAGTTAAAAAGGAAATAATAAAATGGTTAGATGCTGGTGTGATCTTCCCCATAGCTAGTAGTCAGTGGGTAAGCCCTATACAATGTGTACCTAAGAAGGGGGGGATGATTGTGGTAGTCAATGAGAACAATGAACTGATTCCAACAAGGACTATCACAGGGTGGAGAGTTTGCATGGATTATAGGAAACTAAATAAAGAGACCAAAAAAGACCATTTCCCTCTACCATTCATTGACCAGATGCTAGATAGGATAGCTGGTAGAGCCTACTACTGCTTCTTAGACGGTTACTCAGGTTATAACCAGATCACTATAGACCCTAAGGACCAAGAGAAGACTACCTTCACTTGCCCTTTTGGAACTTTTGCGTTTCGCAGAATGCCTTTTGGCTTATGCAATGCACCGGCAACTTTCCAAAGGTGCATGTTGGCAATCTTCTCTGATTTGGATGAGTCCATGATAGAGATATTCATGGATGATTTCTCAGTCTTTGGGGATTCATTTACAAACTGTCTAGAGAACTTAGGACAAGTCCTGGCTAGGTGTGAGGAGACCAACTTAGTCCTAAATTGGGAAAAGTGCCACTTCATGGTGGATGAAGGGATTGTCTTAGGTCATAGAGTTTCAAGGGCAGGTGTAGAAGTTGACAGGGCAAAAATTGAAATAATAGAGAAATTGGTAGAACCCCAAAATGTCAAGGCCATTAGAAGTTTCTTAGGGCATGCTGGTTTCTATAGAAGGTTCATTAAGGACTTTTCTAAGATCTCCAAGCCTTTATGTGAGCTTCTAGAGCTAAACAAACCATTCATTTTCTCTAAAGAGTGTGTCCTAGCATGGAAAACCCTTAAGAAAGCACTAGTCACAGCACCTATTATAGTAGGGCCTAATTGGGATCTTCCCTTTGAGATGTTATGTGATGCCAGTGACTATGCTGTAGGGGTTATGTTAGGACAGAAGATTGACAAGTTAACACACCCTGTATACTATGCTAGTAAGACACTTAATGAGGCACAATGTAATTACACAACTACTGAGAAGGAGATGCTAGCTGTAGTGTTTGCTTGTGAGAAGTTTAGGAATTACATTGTAGGCACTAGGACAATCGTGTACACTGACCATTCTGCTTTAAAGTACCTCATGAGGAAGGCTGATGCTAAGCCTAGGTTGATTAGATGGGTGTTATTGCTGCAGGATTTTGATTTGGACATTAGAGATAAGAAAGGATGTGAAAATGTGGTTGCGGATCATCTTTCTAGATTGCAGCATAATTGCGAAAAAATTGCGGAAACCGCAATTTCTGATGCTTTTATTGATGAACATGTCTTTGTATTGACTCATCGTGATAACGATGAGGAACCTTGGTTTGCTGACATTGCTAACTTCCTTGCATCACAGGTACTACCATCTTTCAAGGGAGGCCAAGAGAAGAAGATGTTCCTTCATGAGGCAAGGAAATTCATATGGGATGATCCCACACTTTACAAGACATGTGCTGACGGTCTGCTCAGGAAGTGTGTTTCAGCTGCTGAGGCGAAGTCTGTGCTGCAGCACTGCCATACAGCACCCTATGGTGGGCATTTTGGTGGCCAAAGGACAGCTGCAAAGGTGTTCCAGAGTGGCTACTATTGGCCAACGATCTTCAAGGATGCACACAGCTATGCACACAGCTGTGATGAATGCCAAAGAACAGGTAACCTTAGTCGCAAGGATGAAATGCCTCTCACTTACATCTTGGAGTTGGAGCTCTTTGATGTGTGGGGCATTGACTTCATGGGACCATTTCCCCCATCCTCAGGTAACCTTTACATATTAGTGGCAGTAGACTATGTATCCAAGTGGGTAGAGGCCATAGCATGTCCCAATAATGATGCCAAAACAGTCATAAAATTCTTGCATAGGCACATTTTTACTAGGTTTGGAACACCTCGTGCTATCATTAGTGATGAAGGGACACATTTCATTAATAAGGCTATGGAGAGAGTGTTGGCTAAGTATAACATTAGACATAGAGTAGCCACTCCTTATCACCCACACTCGAATGGTCAGGCTGAAATTTCAAATAGGGAGATTAAGAACATCCTAGAAAAAGTGGTCAAACCCAATAGAAAGGACTGGTCATTTAAACTCGAGGACGCACTTTGGGCATATAGGACTGCATATAAGACACCCCTAGGTATGTCTCCTTATAGACTTGTGTATGGTAAAGCATGTCACTTGCCATTTGAGTTAGAAATTAAAGCATTTTGGGCACTAAAAGAATTGAATTATTGCGTGACCGATGCGGGAACGTTGCGGTCTTTGCAATTACATGAGCTTGATGAGCTTAGGCATATGTCTTATGAAAATGCCAAAATGTATAAGGAAAAGACCAAGATTTGGCACGACAGTAGACTTAGGATTAAGGACTTCAAGAAAGGTCAGCTTGTCTTATTATTTCACTCACGATTGAAATTATTTCCAGGTAAACTTAAGTCCAGATGGTCAGGTCCATTTGTAATTACTAATGTGTTTGTTCATGGTGCCATCGAAATAAAGAACCTGCAGTAAGGACAACCATTCATGGTTAATGGTGCGAGGTTGAAGCACTACTATGAGGAAGGAGACGTGAAGACTCTCTCGGCCTTCCTCTTGACTGAAGCGTGAAATCAAGAACGAGAGAGGACGAGTGATTGCTGTGCTCGTCAATATGAGGCTCATGCCTTAGTTTATTTGTCCCATTTTTCCGGTTATCGTTTGTGTATATGTTTGTATGATTTTAATTACGAATTTGATGTTGATTTTATTTCTTTTTGTAGGGAATCAATAGAGGGAATCAAGGAGATTAAATCCAGCTAGAAAGATCAAGGAAATATTGGGCCAAATCAAAGATACGGTTGAGCAAAGATTGACATTTAAATGCAGAAAATCTCCAACGGTCACTAGAATTGCGCTGGATTTGCAGAATCCGCAAAATTATAGCCGTTGGGATTTTTTTGTGTTTTCTTTATATCCGTTGGAAGCGCGAAGATCCGTACGACTCTCCCATTATCTGAACTCCAAGAAAGCTGCTTTTCTCTTCATCTGTGATTCCTCTCTCCAAATCTCCACAATTCAACAATGGTGCTAACAAGAGCCGAACGATCTGCGTCCAAGAAAATGGCTGATGAAGCTGAAACGGCTGCGAGGGAAGCACTTCTTGCCCTTGCAGACGCTGATGCTGCGCGAACTGAACGACTTCCCAAACTTCCGATTCGCAAGAAGAAGTGGAAGGTCGTCACAGAGATACCTGTTGGACCCTCTGAACCAGCAGGCACACCCAAGAAGCGCAAATGGAGTATGGTTGTGGCCGAAGAAGAAATCAAGAAAAAGACTCCCTCTGTGGAGAGTCAAGAACTAGGCCAGCCATCCCACGAGACAGCCGAGCACAGCCCTTCATCATCTCCACCGGTTCGAAGCTCTGAGCTCTCCTCATCGCCACCAGCGCAGAGCCCTGAGCTGCCTTCATCACCGCAGAGTTCTGAGTGTACCCCACCAGTAGAGAGCCCTGAGGTAGCGCCCACTTCCCCACAACCTGACCCTGAGTTCCCATATGGCGAGTATCAAGAATCAACGCAGGGCAGTGGGGAAGGTGAGGAAGAAGAGGTCTTCTCTCCTTTGAGGGAAGCCAGCCCTGAGAGCCCTGCACAGAAGGATGACTCGATGGACGAGACACTGGGGGACTGCCTCCAGCAGATGACAACGAAGGCACGATTGAGGAAGAAGGAAGCCACGGTTGTCAAGGCCAAACAGCCAAGAACAAAAAAGAAGTCCAAGAAGAAGAAGAAGTCCAGGGCTGTGCCTTCATCCAAGAAGGGGAGTGACGAGCCTTCCCCAAAGAAGCTCAAGATTGAGGCTGCTGAGTCAGCCAAACTGAAAGACAAGGGGAAGGCCAAGCTGTACCCTGAAGATGAGCCTCAGTCAGTGAGGTACGTGTCTTCTGACGCTGAGTCTAGAGGCATTGAGCTGAGGAAAAGGGAGCTGTTGCACGAGAAGGGCTTCCTCGACAGACCTGCTGACCTGCCGCAATTCTTGCGCGCAGGAATTACGAATCACGGCTGGGAGGAGTTGTGCAGACCACCCAATCCAGCTTACACAAGCATGGTGTATGACTTCTACGCCAATTTGAGGAATTATGAGGAGGGATTGTCTGTGGTCAGGGGAGTTGAAGTAGACTTCTCAGCAAAGGCAATCAACGAAGCCTACGGCCTCAAGGGCCAGAAACACACTGATTACTCAAGGATCGTTGATGAGCCTACAGAGGCTGTCTTGGAAGAGGCCATTCGGATAATTGGCCAGCCTGAAGCATCATGGACCGTGTCGCGCAATGGGAGGCACACTCTCATGAGTGCCAACCTCACAGCCAAGGCGGCTGTCTGGTTTGCCTTCGTGAGGAGGAAGCTGTCCCCCGTGACACATGAGACCACAATCAACCAGAGCAGATCGCTGCTGGTCTATGCAATCATGCGAGGTCTCACAATCAACGTGGGCGAAGTCATTGCAGCTGCCATTGCTGATTGCGCCAAGAAGGGTAAGGGTCCATTGTTCTTCCCTAATACTATTACTAAACTATGCTTGCGTGCAGGAGTCCCCATTGAGCGGATGGAACAGCAGATGGCTTACACAGGCCACTTGGAGCTGCCTACAGGCTTGAGGCTGAGAAGGAAGGGGAACATGGAGTTCGAGCTGGATCGATTGGCTGCTGCTCAGTCACTGTCCATGGCGTGCCTGATGGAGTTACAGAAGAGGATGGCTCAATGGGCCACATACGCACAGGCAAGGGACAAGGAAGTTGCTGACCAACTGGGATGCATCTTCCCTGACTTTCCCACGAACCTACTGTCTCCATGGGTGCCTCCACGACCACGAGGGCCTGATGAGGATGAAGACATCTGAGTGCTGGTTTGAGAAGCACTGAAGGGAGTATTGCTGTTCCCTTAGAAAAAAAAACAAACGGCTTTTTGTGAACCGTGTGAATTATGCTGTTTTTAGTTAATATTTTGATCTGTTTTAGTTGCTTAGTTTTAAGTTTTTAAATTGTTTAGTGTAGTCTGATGATAGCTGATTAGGTAGATTAGTTTAGTTTCATTTTTAGAAAGCTTGAATGACTGGAAAAAGCATGCGTAGGGGCCTTACTCACTGATATATCTGCCCTGTATCTATTGCGAAATAATTGCGGATATCGCAATTTTTATTACTGAATGCATGTTTTTTACTGTCTGTTTAGCTAGGTTGGTTCTGTTTAAATTCTGTCTTTTGCTGCTATTATGCTTGCCTTATATAGCTTATCTTAAAGCATGTTGGATGAGTGTCATAGGACACCCTTTGATAGTTTAAATTAACCTCTAAATAGCTCAGCATGCATAGCTTTAAGTCCTTATCTGTCTGTTTTTTCAAATTTCTGCTGCTGTGATATTTCCTTTTAGCATGTTCTGTCTATGCCTAGGGCTTTTAGATTCTCTTTGTTTTACCTTAGACTAGATGCTTCTAGGACAAGTTTGGGGGTGTGCCACCTCAGACACTCATTGGGGACAATGAGTAGTTTAAGTTTGGGGGAGGCCACCCTAGGCCTAGGAACATTCCTCTCTCCCTTAAAAGCATAAGCATTCTTCTTCTCCTTTACAAAAAAATGATGAGCTGAAAAAAAAAAATGAAAAACAGAATAAAGAGGGGAGTCTCTCTTAGGTTGCTGAGTAATCAGTGCCAAGTGTGTAACCCACAAGTGGCATTGCATCAAAAGGCAACCAAAGGAAAGGCTCCACCTAAGAAAGAAAAAAGGAAAAAGTAGGGAAGAAGAATGTATACCTAGGAGTTGCAACTTTGTGGCTTAGATGTCCTGTTTAAAAAGAACTATGATCCTCAATTAGCTAAGCACAAAGTTGTAGCTTGTAGGGTTGTTTAGGGAGATGAATGTATGTCCAATGTAGTGATGCCAGGGTTTAGGTTGTTCTCTTAAAGTACTACTGTCACTGTTAATACTAAGACTGGCATGACTCTAAGGAATCCTAGGTAGCTCAAAAGTAAAAACTAGAAGCATGTACTGAGTCTGGGGTAAAGCTAGGTAGAATTTGAAACCTTAGGGATAGTGGCATGATATGACAAAAGCAAGTAGATCAGTTGTAGGGAGTTAATGAAACAGTAGGAGTATTAGGCATGCGAAGTCAGAAGAAGCAATATTAAAGGTTAATTGTAAACTTAGAAGTGTGTCACAGGACAGCACTGCTATAGATAGGGATATAGGGGAGTCAGTGAGTGGTTAAAGAAGATGAAACAGCAGCCTAGGCAAGTCCTTAGATTGCTTGAGGACAAGCAAAACCTTAAGTTTGGGGGTGTGTTACGTCTCCAAAAGTGGCCTTTTTAGGACTAATTTATCTTAGAAAGATGTACACTCTTAGGTGTTTTTGATAGGATTTAGCTTAAACCTATGCTTATATATGATAATTAGAAGAAGGTAGCTAAATTAGGACTTATGTACAAAAGGGAAGAAAAGGATTGAAAACCGAAGTAAAAGAATGAAAAAAACTACATTGCGACAGCATTGCGGAAACATTGCTGAAACCGCAATGTTTCAAGTGAAAACCGTAAGTTGACTAATCTTTTTCTGTTAATTTCCGTTATTTCAGGGATTCGTTCTTTCTCCTCCATCCATTTTGAAGTACGACGTTGAAGATTGATGGTTCTCCTTGGCCCAAACGCACCTGCAGATTGCTATAAAAGGGGGTCAAAGTCGAGGGTTCAATCATCATCCGAAAGCGTAGAAGCCTCTGCGCAGCTCCATATTTTCTCCTGTTTTTCTTCTTCGTCTGTTGGTGTGAGAGTTTCAGCTGTTGGAATCGACAATCTAATAGGAAGGAGAGAAGATTCATCTTCTCTCCCGATTGGATTCATCCAAGCAAGGCTACTCTTTCTCCCCATACAGTCAAGGCATTCGCAACGAGGCGTTCAAGCATCATTTACTGCTTTCTGTCTTTCCTTTTCTAGTTTACATTTCTGCTTTGTTGTTGTTTCCCTTCTAGTAGTTAGTTCACTTCATTTCGTTGCTTTCTGTCTTTACATCATTTACTTTAAGCGTCCCTTTGTTTAATCAAACAATCAAGTAATCAAAGCACCATTCTTCATTTCACAGTTTCTTCTCTTTGCTGCTACTGTTTTTCCCTTGCTGTTTGTCTCTCTTTCTCTTCTAAGCATGTCTATTTTATCTCTTATTTCTGTTCTCCCTATATCCATGAGTAACTAAGTCACATAGGGGCATGCTAATGATAACACTATAGGCTAAAAAACGTGAACCAAGCATGTAGGATAGCTCTCGAAGCATTGATTGTATGTAAGCTTCATCCCACGGGCAATTTCGATTGGCCATCCATTTTGTCCAAAGAACTCCTAACCTCCGGAAGGAGTAAGAGTTCAGAGTCATACACTCATGCTAACCTTTCAAGGTAGCCAGTAAACGACCTAGGAATAGGCGTTTTCCTAGTACAAACCATAACTTTCTGCTTTAACAAGATGCTTAAGACCTTACTTGGACATGAGTAAACTAAAGAATCTAATGCATGGAATCGGACGATACATGAGATTGAGTGAGTTTGATGCATAGAGAGTTGATCCAATGCTTGAGAATCGTGAGAAAATGCCTATAGAGGAGTCGTTAGTAGCCCTTGTTTCTCCATTTTACACACTTTCGCTGTTAGGAAAATTGCGGTAGAATTGCTGTTTCCGCAATTCTGCTAAGTTCACAATTCTGTTTAGCTGTTTTCTTATTCGTTTATTAATCTCATCTCTTTTCCTTTGAGTTTAACTTTGATTTGCATTTGTTTATGTTGCTACCCTTTACACTTTCCTTAGAAAATAGACAATTTAAAACCAATTCTACCCCATCAAACCCATCAATTCTTTCTTAACAAAACACTTCATGAATACCTTATAATAAATCTCTGTGGGAAAACGAATGAAAACATACTTACTACTTGCTATAAGATCATGTATGCTTGCATGTTCTGAGTGCTCTCTCTATCTTATTGCTTATTTATTTTAACACATTGAGCACGCAACAGGCTGCAAATTTAAATCTGGCGCTGCCAGCTGTTTCAGCGTCCTTGGCGCTTCTCCTTGCGCCATCTCCTCAACAAAGAAGGGATTGCCTTCTTCCTCAAACAATTTCTGCCCCTCGCGGTCCTCTCTTCTCAACCTCCGCTCTTCTCTTTCGATCTCAGGTATAAACTGAAATCCACTAATCTCAGAAGAACGGGTCATACACAAACAAAATTTTAAACATACAAACACAAACGGAAAAAAATTTCAGCACACAATCAATCAACCAAATTCAAATTCAAACATGATTTCAATCAATTTTTGCCCCTCCCCGGCAACGGCGCCAATTTTGGTAGATGTACTTTATGTGGTACTCCAAATTCAAGCTGTCGAGGCTTGCCAAAATACAATTTATAAGCCTATTAACCAAAGCTTTGTAGCTAGTTGTAACAGGGTCGATCCACGGAGAAGGACGTGATTGAAATTAAATTGAAATTGAAATCAATTGATTAATTGGGTTTTTGTAACAGGGGGATGTTTAAGCATGCAAATAAGAGAAATAATCGCTAACGGAAAATTAAAAGAGAGAGATTGGCGAGTGCACGGTTTGGGGATTTTCGGGATTTCTTTGTTAGACATTCTACAACTTATCATTTAATACAATCCTAAGGCTAACAGTTTGTAATACACGCGGTCGGTTACCCCGGGAAACCCCTAGTGTAACCGGCTCCATAGCAATTAACCAAATCAGAAGATCCAATTAAACATTATCTAAAGTTTCATTAGGGTGATCAGCCCCAAATTGACTCTAAATAGTCACTAGCATACCGCGACGGACATTCGACAACATAATCAAATTGCTAACTGGCTACCCGCCAACGCTGAATGTAACCAACAACTATCATGCATGACTCGATACTCCGATTTAATTCTATTGTTTTGTGTTACTAGTCGAATAGTGAGAGGCACGGCATCGCTACTCTTTAATGCTAACATAAGCTAGAAAACGCGATTGTCAGTCGGCGAAATCTAACGCATGCATAGGATGAAGTAAGAACAATAAATGCATACAAATCAGAAACCAAGTTGAAGTTTAAAGCATAGATTATCAAAGCATAGAAATCTAACAAATAATCCCTCAAATTATCCCAAACCGTTCACAATACCTTAGCCGTCCATGGGACGGATTGTCACCACCGCTCCAACGGAGGCCATGGAAGTCATCTCTATCCTATTACAAATTAAAAGCTCCAAAACATGCCACAAATGGCGGAGCTAAGTTAAAAGAAGAAGAAAAACCGAGAGGAAGAAGATGAAGTTACAAAAATTCGCCAAAAGATGGCTGCAAAATCGTCTTGCAGCCCCTTTAAAATCGTCGGAGCGTCGAGACGCTAGGGCAGCGTCGCGACGCTGCGACCTAATTAATCTGCGCGCGCCTCGCGATGGCGTCGAGCCGCTAGGCGAGCGTCTCGACGCTGGCCCGATGATTTCCTCCGCGCGCCTCTTTCGGAGCGTCTCGACGCCGCAGCAGGGTCTCGACGCTGACTGCTCGACGCTTGCTCTCGAGTTTGAGCTGGAAAATTGCCTCTCCTAGGCAATTTTGGTCCGGTTCTTCTTGGATCAACTTGCCCTTTTCCCGATGCATTCCCGGGGCGTTAAAACACCGCTTTTAGCTCCAAAACGGGTCCAATGGACGCACGAGCTCTTCTCCGCAAATCTCCTATAAACGAGATAAATAAACCAATTAAAAGTGGAATTTAGCTAGATTTAGGAAGTGAATAATAGCTCCAAAATGGAGTTATCACTAATAGCTCGGTGAATTCGGGTAATTACAAATTTATTTTGGCGGGTCTCGACAGCCCGATATTTGGCGATTGTTCAATAAAATCGCTACCAATGGTTTCTCCCAATTTGGCCCAATGACAATTGGTGCTTGCACAAGAGCAGATTTTAATTTTTTTTCCATGCATTTAAACATTCTTCTGAAAAGATGAACGCTCTATTAAGCTCTAAAAGTTCACAGAGAGGCTTTGATATTTTGGAAAAATCTTTGATGAACCTCCTGTAAAACCCATCATGGCCTAGAAAACTCATAATCCCTCTCACATTTGTTGGCGGGGTTAGTTTCTCTATGACATCAATTTTTGCCCTATCGACCTCAATTCCTTCCTTAGTGACTCTATGACCCAACACTATTCCTTCCTCAACCATAAAATGGCATTTCTCCCAATTTCACACAAGGTTGGCTTCCTCACATCTAGTTATCACTTTCCCTAGATTCAACAGACATTGGTTAAAGGAGTCACCAAATACAGAAAAATCATCCATGAATATCTCAACAATTGACTCTGCAAGATCAGAGAAAATGGCCAACATGCACCGCTGAAATGTTGCGAGCGCATTGCAAAGTCCAAACGACATTCTGCGAAATGCAAATGTACCGAAGGGACATGTGAAAGTTGTTTTCTCTTGGTCTTTAGGGTCAATTGTGATTTGGTTGTAACCAGAATAACCGTCTAGAAAGCAATAAAAAGCGTGACCCGTGAACCTATTGTTGCGTGCTCAGTGTGTGTGTAAATTAGTTGCGAAGAGCACTCAGATCATGCAAGTATACATGGTCTACAGCAAGTGATAAGTATATTTTATATCATTTTCCCACAGAGATTTGATTAGGTTTATGCTAAGTACAGATTGATTGAAGGAAAATGTAACCGGTAACAAAAGATTGTTGATTGGGTGGCTGAAATAACGACAGAACATACAAAATGCAGAAACAAGTAAATTGCGAAAATTCTTAAATAATAACAACTCACAGGATAGACAAATAGTATTGCGAGTCTCGCAATACTTTCGCAACGAACCAGCAATAGCTTAAAAGACAAGTAAATCTAAGATAAGGCAGAAAATACGATTGCGGCTCTCGAATACTTTCGCCATGAACTCGCAATGAATAAAGTTTAAAGATAAAACAGCAAGGTTGGCTAAGAATCCTCCATAGGCATAAATTATGATCAATCAGTAGTGAACAAACATTACATGCATCGTATTCAGCTAGATCTCATACATCTTTCGATTATATGCATTAGATTCCTAAGTTACTCATATCCAAGTAAGGTTAAGAACCTATTTATGACTACATGCGATTAAACGTGCTAGGAGAACACCTATTCCTATATCACTCTCTGGTTACCATGAAAGGCTAACATGAATGAATGACTCTGAATTCTTACTCCTTCCAGAGGTTAGGAATTCTTTAGAACAAAATGGATGGCCGGTCGAAATTGTCCATGGGACGAAGCTCACATTCATTCAATGCACTCATGCTCATTTACATGCTGATTTCACATAAGTATATCCTACAGATTCATCTTAGCTAACCTCTATAAAATTAGCTACTCATGGCTTTTAAAGAACTCAACAAAACTAATTGATTACTCATGAAATGAAGAACTCAACAAAACTAATTGATTGAATTATGATTGAGAGAAGAACTCAACAAAATTAATCGATTACTTATAAAAGCAAATCCAATAACAATTCATAAAGCAAACACAACTCAATCCGAAAGCGATATTAAAGAAAGACAGTAGATGAACCGAACAAGAACTAAGAGGAACAATATCGAATTCGAAAAGCAATTAAAGAAAGCAGTAGATCAGATGAAGATCCTCTTGACCACGATTCGCCTCGGATGAAGGAGAAGAATGGCCGATCCTGGAAAAGAATTCAATCAGAAGAGAGATGAATCTTCTCTTCCTCCTTTTGAATTATCGACGCCAAGGGATCGTTGGTTCTTCGATCCAACAATCGGGAGGGGGTTTTTGATTCTCTTCAACGTCGAGTGGTTTATGGATTGAATTCCCTTCAATTCAATGCTTTGATCCTTCATCTAGCTCTCTTTATATAGCCTTTAGTGGTTCAAAGTCTGCTCCCTAATCATGGATCACCATCCAAATTTGAGGTAACAACCTCACATGTGGCAGCTATAGGAAGGTCGGCGGCTGGAAAAACGCAGCAACAAAGACCAGTATTGCGATTGCGTTACGATCGCAATGCTCTGTTTTCGGTTGTGCTTCTTCTGATCCCATTGCGCTCCTCGCAAAACTTCAGCAATACATCTGCAAAGCATTAATTAGACATTTTTTCACCAATTTGCACACTTATTCGTAGCTTTTTCACATAAGCCTTAAATTAACCTCAATTCCCAAAATGTCACTTTTAAACACATATTATGCTCACTTTTAACTAAAATGCTTAAGAGATTCCATGAATATCAACTAATTATAGCCCTAAATAACTCTCTTTTGGAGAGGTAACACCTATCTAACATCTGGTCAATGAAGGGTAAGGGGAAATGATCTTTTTTCGTTTCCTTATTCAACTTCCTATAGTCCATACAGACGCGCCATCCTGTCACAGTGCGCGTTGGTATTAACTCATTAAGTTCATTTACAACCACAATCATGCCTCCCTTTTTAGGTACACATTGGATTGGACTCACCCATTGGCTGTTAGAAATGGGAAAAATTACCCCAGCATCAAGCCATTTTATTATTTCTTTCTTCACAACTTCTTTCATTGATGGGTTTAATCTTCTTTGATGATCAATTCGTGGAACATGTCCTTCCTCAAGTAAAATCTTATGCATGCAATAAGAAGGACTGATTCCTCTAATATCAGTTATAGTCCAGCCTATGGCCTTCCTATGTTGTTTAAGTAAGATTAACAGTTCAGATTCATGCTCTTCATGCAACTTGGATGAAATTATCACAGGCAATGTTTTCTTGTCACTGAGATATGCATATTTTAAATAGGCAGGCAACGGTTTCAGTTCAAGGAAAGAGGGTTGTTCAATTGAAGGTGTCATAGGTGCAGTTGTTCTATCATGGATCACGTTGGTCACACAAGCATGCTTAAATGTACTATCTTTGTGCTGTGTTGAATCATACACCTCATGAATATTTAAATCCTTTAAATCGACTTGACCATACTCGCTAGCATGCTTTTCTAACAACTTTTTTTCATGCTCATCTTCAATTAGCACATCAATTATATCTAAAGCAGCACAGTTTTCCAGGTTAGAGGGATACCTTAGCATTTGAAACACACTTTTTTACCTCCTCGTCGTTTACGCGCATTGTAAGCTCACCTTTCTGCACGTCAATTAGCGCTCTGCTTGTTGCTAGAAATGGTCTTCCTAAGATGATTGGAACTTCCTTGTCAGCTTCATAGTCGAGGATGATGAAGTCTGCGAGAAAAATGAACTTGTCAACTTTTACCAATATATCTTCGATTTTACCTTCTAGGTAAGAAATGGAGCGATCAGCCAACTGTAAGGTGACAGTGGTTGGGCGAGCTTCTCCTATACCGAGCTGCTGGAATAAGGATAATGGCATTAAATTTATGCTTGCGCCTAGATCACACAAGGCTCTTCCGACATGACGGCCTCCTATGTCAACTGGAAAAGTAAAAGATCCAGGGTCCTTCTCTTTAGGCGGCAACTTGTTTTGGAGGATTGCACTACACTCCTCAGTGAGGTTTACTGTTTCGAACTCGCCTATGACCCTCTTGTTGATCACTATATCTTTCAAGAACTTCACATATGATGGCATAGATTGTAACACTTCAACGAATGGGATATTCACGTGCACTTGCTTCAGGATATCAAAAAATTTGTGGAAATGTGCCTCCTGTTCTTGCTTCTTTTTCAAACGCCTTGGAAAAGGTGGTGGTGGAACATATGGTGGTATATTTGGCTGAAGGTTCACTGGAATAGTTCTCATGATTTCCTCCGGTTCTTCCACAATTGGCTCAAGCCTTACTTTCTGCTTTTCCTTTGGATGCACATTGTTAGAGTCTTGTTGAGGTTCCAGTGGAGCATTAGGCTCAAAGTCCTCTACTCTCTTTGGCTCAGCTCTGATGTTGCTGATCAAAGGTCTTCCGCTGTGAAGCTCAATGGCTTGAACTTGCTCCTTCCCTTCTCTCCTAGGATTCTCAATATCTGAGGGCAGTCTACCTTGGGGTCTGATTTTTAGTTCGCTCGCAAGCTATCCAATTTGATTTTCTAAGTTCCGCAAAGATGCTTGCTGGCACTGAATCGTGGCATCATTTTTAGCCATGTATTCCTTTAATAAGTTCTCGATAGATGATCCCACAGGTTGATTGACTACAGGAGGCTTTTGATATTGGGGTTGATTTGCTTGATGTGTTTGAGCGAATCCTGGTGGCCCGTTCGGTCGTGGTTGAGACAGCATCTGGTTAACATTCGCCTGACCGTTCCATGAAAAATTAGGATGGCTCCTCCACCCAGGATTATAAGTGTTCGAGTACGGATTGTTCCTCTGCTGCTGCTGATTACCTACATAACAAACAGACGCAAGATTAGCCGGACAATAATCATATACATGTCCTTCTCCACAAAAACCACACACTAGTGCATCGATCTGGTTTGCTACGGCTGGCAATGTTGACGCAGAAGCGGCAGCATTGGCATTCTGTTGGAGATTTGCCTGGGCTAGTTGTTTCATCATGTTAGTTAAGGTTGTAATCTGATTGCTCATGGAACTTAAAGCGTCCACATCATAGGCTCTCTTCCTTCTCCTCGGCTCAATCGGGTCGTCAGACCATCTGCAATTAGTAGCATAAATTTTCTCTAGGATCTCATAAGCTTCATTATAACTTTTTGACAACATGGATCCTCCCGCTGATGAGTTAAGCACTTGCCTTGTGCTTGGGTTACATCCCTTAAAGAATACCTCGATTTGAATACACCATGGAATGCCATGGTGAGGGCACTTTAAGAGCAAGTCTTTATACCTAGTCCATGCCTCATGCACAGATTCATTCTTCGATTGCTTGAATTTGATAATATCATCCCTAAAATTTGAGTTTCTATCGGGTGAGAAATATTTAACTAGAAACTTCTCAGCAAGGTCAGTCCAATTAGCTATCGAACCTGAGGGAAGAGAATTTAACCAGGTCTTCGCCTTGTCTCGCAGCGAGTATGGAAACAAATAAAGGTGCAAAGCCTCTTGCGTCACTCCCGGTATAACGAATGTGTCGCTAACACCGAGGAAGTTCCTCAAGTGGTTGTGCGGATCTTCATTTTCAATTCCATAAAATTGCCCTACGGTTGACAACATCTGGAACATGACCGGTTTCAGCTCGAAGGAGTGAGCAGTAACTTCCGGTCGAATGATGCTTGGATTCAGCTCCTCCGACATTGGTACTAAATAGCTAAGGATGGCACTATCTTTGTCATTGGCGATCTCTATTGGATTTCTAATGACAGCTGCCCTATTCGGCTCTCCTGCTGGATGCATGTCTGCAGGTTGGTTTTGGTTTCTAGCTTGGTTCTCCATATGTATGGCAGTTTCCCTTCGTTCTCTTGCTCTATTCCTAAAAGTTCTCTCAGGTTCAGGATCAAACTCGAATTCGAAGTTGGGAAACTCGTTCATAAACCATCTTCCTAGTACCTACAAAAGACAAACAACAATTAAGCTTCAATCATTTAAGCTCAACTCTCAAATTAGCACAAATAGTTTTATAAAAAACAAAATCCCCGGCAACGACGCCAAAAACTTGTTGCGTGCTCAGTAGGGGTGTAAATCAGTTATGTGGAGCACTCAATCATGCAAGCATACATGATCTGCAGCAAGTGATAAGTATTGTTTATATCGATTCCCACAGAGATTTTGTAAGAGCAATAACGATTCTAGTGTGCTAACATGAGAAATGTAACCAGTGATGAATTGATTTTTGATGGCGTGCTGACAAATTGTAAAATACGCAAAGTAAACGCAAAACTGAAATAAAACCAGAGAGATCAAGTACAGACTACCAGAGGATAAATGCTAACTTAACATGCAAGGATAACAAGCAATGCGAATCTAGCAAAACTTCCGCGGCAAACTAACAAACAGAGAAGTTTCCGATACAGAAAGCAAGGTAGGCTAAGAATCATACAACAGATCACAGATCAACATCTCAGCAGTGATTAAACAAGCTCATGCACCGTTCAAGCAGAAACTCATAAGAATCATACTTTTATGCATTAGGCTTTTATTTCGTTCATATCCAAACAAAACTAGCAACCTATTCATACAAACAAGCCATTTAACGTGTTAGGAGAGCGACTATGCTTAGACTCCTCTCTGGCTACCATGAAAGGCTAGAATGAGCATACGACTCTGACTTCCTTCTCCTCTCGGAGGTTCAGAAATCTGTAATGCATAATGGATGGTCGGTCGAAAACACATTTTGGATGAAGAACACATATGCTCAGAACACTTCATGCTTAATCAATATGCTGAAATATAAATTTGTTCACTATTGATTCATCCTAGCCAACCTTTTACAAATTAGCTACACATATTATAAACAGAACTCAACATAACAAATAATTTCTTAACTACAGAATGCATCTTTAATCAGAGCAACAACAGAGAAAGAAGAAGAAGTTGAAAACACTAGAAAAACACTACAAAACAAGAGGGTGATCGGTTCATTTAGGATTGCTGCACTCTTCTCAGCAGCTCTTCACTCCTTTTCCTTGTCTTTTGGTGGAGATGCTCAACTTTGGCGTGGGGAAGACGTGTTCGGAAGGAAGATCTTCTCTTCTTCCCAGAAAACCCTGAAGCCGAGAGAGCTTCCCGAAATTCTTCAATATCTTCCTCTCCCCTCTCTTCTTTTCTCTTTCCTTCTCATTCTATATATATCCCCTAGCATTCTCCAATATTCCATACCCTAAATTGCTCATTTTCCCTCATTGGAGGGCAGCAAAACGGCAAAAGCATCCTGGGTGTACGGCAAGAGACAAAGGCTGACATTCAAGCAGAAACAGGTACAACAATTGCGGTTGCGATGCGGCCGCAAAGGTCCTTTAAAAATGCCAACTTTGCTGCCGCGATGCAGCTGCAATGTATCGATCTCCGCTATTCTTCTCTCTTAGAACGATGCGATCCCCGTGAGGCTTTAGCGACGCCAGAGAAGGGTTAGTATCCTTTGACTTGTACGGGTGAGAGTGGCTCAATAGCGCCGACTCAATAATCCTATCATCTTGGGGATAAAGTCCAATAGGTAGCTGGGGACATAGTGTAGTAAGATGGAGTTCACTCCTAACCCACTCTTCAGGTTTAGTAGATAGGTTGTTCCCTTAATAGCTGACTCTGGGCCTTGAACAATGAGCGCTCACCCTCTCCTGATCAAAGAGGGTTATCTGATCTGTTGGAAGGACCACTGATCTATTGTTCATTAGAGGTGTTAGTGGTAATTAAGGAACAAGAAGTAATGCAGGGGTTAAACAGTTTTATTGACCCGACTGTGATTACGAACAACCTGTGAAGTGTCGACTTGCCCATGACGGTTATATCAAGAGGACATAATATATCTACAGTGAGGAGAGTGCAACCCTCGAAATATAGTGGAGTCTCTGGGGGTTAACGAAAGTTGATTGATTCGGGTTAAAAGAGTTTTAACCGGATAATCTCGTATCGTTGTAGCTCATGATCTGTAGGTCCTTTAGGTTCTCCTGGCTAGCTCGGATAACGTCGTGCAACATTATAAAAGAAAAGAAAGAAAAAGAAAAAGAAAAGGAATTTGAACTGTTCAAATTCAGTTTGTGGAAGAATGATGGACATATTTAAATATGATTTAAATATGGAAATGGTCTAAACCATGAATTGGATTCATGTCCGGGTTTAGCCTTATTATTTAATTAATATTTGATATTGAATTAAATAATATTAATTAATTAAAAAGTTTAATTAGTTAATTAATATATATATATTTTTTATTTATTAAATTGTTTAATAAATAAAAAGTTTTTAATTATTATTTAAAATTAATTATTTTTAATTAATTTTTAAAATAATAATAATTATATATATGTCTTACCTGCATTGTGCATGTAAGACATATGTAAGTTATATATATAATTGGCCAAAAAAATGAAGTTGGTGGATTTTGGGTTACAAAAATGTATTGTGAATACATTTTTGTGTTCTGCCCGGAACTCAGCTTCTTTCCATCCAGCTTTCTTCCTCTCATTTCTTTTATTTTTCTTTTCACTTTCGTACGGAGTCCCACAACTCCGTTGCGCGGCGCCGATGATAGCGGGACTACCGGAGGTGGTCCCTCGGCGCGTTTGTGAGAAGAAGCTCGAAGAGTTCGTGACGAGGAACGAGCGGCGGAACGCGAAGAAATATATAGAACTACAAGGGTATGTAATTCTAATTTTTCTAAATTCCGTCGTTTAAGCATGTTTTCTATTTGTTAAATTGATGAAATTAAAGTTTCAACGATCCAAAATCGCTTCCGCTGCGTATAACGCTCCATCAGCCTCATCGTCAGTCATAGCAGGCTGTTTTTTCGGTCACATCTCCCACTACTCGAGGAGTGGCGTGACGACAACTCGCCTCCATCAGCCTTGGTGAGTTTCATTCACCGAAGCTCTGGGGTCGGCCCCTAGGGACGATTCGTTCAGGACTTGGTGCGGTGGTCTCCGCTCCTTGGGGAGCGGGTGTGACGTCAGCGGATGACACTAGGCTGAAGTAGCCCGTAACAATGGAGGGTTAGTGTCGGTTTGCACCCTTCCTCATCATGAGGATCTTTGATCCCTTGATCTTAGGCAGATTAGGGGGGTTGTCGTACAACTGCCTTGTCAGATAAGGCAGAAATGTCTAATCAAACATTCTTCACCCCGATTAAGTAGGACGTTGATGGCGTGGCGACATAGGATCTCTGGATTGCTCGGAGGCTCGTATCCCGATATGACCTAGGGGTCGGTCCCAAGTCGCATGGATGTCTATTGGTGACGTTAGGGCCTCAGACTCTTGGTGAGATGGGTCGTGACGTCAGGCGCCGAACTCATGTTGAGGTGACCTGTAACAAGTTTTACCAAAAAGATAATGTTTTTATTTGCTGATAATAATAAAAATTAGAAAGGGTTGGTTGATGTCCAAAATAATGACAAATATAACAAAATATAAAATATTTTATAAATATGACAAAAAATCAGTCATAATTTAAACTGCTATCACAAATAGTCATTGATAAAATGACTATCACCGATAAAACAACAAATCTTTTAGAAATTCCCAAAAGTCTACATAAAAAAAACATCAGTGATAGTTCTTGACAGATTTCTATAAAAAAAACAGGATTATATTTGCTAAAACAATGGTTTTCTCTTGATTTTCATTTAAAATATGATGTATTTATACCAAAGAATCACTAAACCTAATTTCCATTTTAATTATGGAAAAAGATAAAGACATAAATGTAAATATATAACTCCCTAAAGTTGGAGCATGAAAGAACACACATGCCCAACTTGGAAATAAGGTGAAAATATGGTAAAATGTTATTGTAAAAAAAAATCAGCAGCTTCCGAACGCGGGTCGGTGTTGCAAACTTCATGTCGATGCTCCACATTATATCTTTAAATTTTCTAAGAGCCTTCAAACGTTGGTTGGTGCTCCAATCTTCAGGTCGATGCCCACATGGCATCTTTAAATTTCTGCAGGACTTCGCATCATCGCTTTGACCACGCAATATAAAACTTTCAATTTTGAATAGGGTTAACGGAAGTTTAGTCTATGAAAATTTCGATTTATGTCTATATATATATAGTCCTTGAACTTTAAAATGTGGGTAAAACACTAAAAAACTTTCAATTTTGAATCTAATAGATCTTTAAACTCTCGATCTCTTAGTCAGGGGCACAACTTTATACAATTGAGCTATATTCGGTTTTGCAATTATAACTTAATTTATTAGATACAAAATTAAAATTTTCAAGTGTAATTGAGTCTTCAATAATTGATTTTTATTGATTTTTTTCTTTAAAATCTCTAAGATCTATTAGATACAAAATTAAAGTTAATCAATCTAAACTGTTTAAACTTCACGAATCTATTAAACACAAATTTAAAAATTAAAAGACTAAACGTGTAATTCTCTATCCATATAAATAAAATTTTAAACATTTATATATATATTTTTTTAGAAGGTTTAATATTTATATAAAGTAATATTAATTAAAAAATAATAATAAACCATTTTAGAATTCTTTACTTAAATAAATAAATAAATATATATAATTAATGAGATTAAATAATAAAATTGGAAGTATCGATCCTTTTTTCAAAATTAAATTAATTTTTTATTTTTTAGAATCTAAAACTCTTAAAACAAAATTCTCTTTTTTTTTTTTTTTTTTTTTTAAAAAAAATCTAAAATAATTTAACAGAAAACAATAAAGAAAAACCAATCGGAGATTTAAAAAACTGAAAAACAAAATAAAGAAAAATCAATTGGCATTTGGAAAGCTCGAACTCAGGCTGCACTCAGGCTGCAGCAGGCAAAATCCTCGAAGTTTGTGCCCATTACCATCTCAACAAAGCTTACTTTTGTTACATTTTCCGATTTCGTAAATACTAATAGTTAAACTGTAGTTATATTTTTCAAACTTTTATATATAAATTTATAAAACTAATAATTCGAGGGGGGCACGTGCCCCCCTGGCCCCCATGTGGCTCCGCCCCTGCACGCAATATAAAAAAATCTGCGAGTCTCCGAATGTGGGTCGGTGTTGCAAACTTCATGTCGATGCTCCACATTGCATCTTTAAATTTTCTAAGAGCCTCCAAACGATGGTTGATGCTCCAATCTCCCGCTCGATGCCCACATGACAACTTTAAATTTTTGCGGAACTTCGCAACATCGCTTTGACCATGCAATATAAAAGAACTTGCGAGCATTCGATTGCGGGTCATCGCTTTGACCATGCAATATAATACGAAGGAGAGGTATTCGTCTCAGTGTTCCCTTCAGGTTTAGTATGATTTTGGTGTTTCTAGTTAAATTCTTTGTGTACCCTTGATTTTCATTTAGAGTATGATGTATTTAAGAGAATTACTAAACCTAGTTTCCATATTCAGTATGAAAAAGAGATTGAGATAACTTCTTAAATAAATATTTCCTCGCTGCAAAAAATAAATATTTTCTAATAATATCTATAGCTAATGATTCGTAGTCATTCATTTGGTATTAGACACACAAAAAAAAAAAAAAAAATAAAAAAATAAATAAAAAAATGTGATATTTACAAATGTTTTAAAGTAATATTATATTTTTGAATTAGAAATTAAGAGTGAAATAATATATATTAAAAAAAGTGTAGAAAACGTTTCTATTTTTTTTAATAATAAAAAAGTTGAAGGAAGATTTCGAAAGTGCATTTTAAGAATATCCTAGAACAAGAGTAATATTTTAGTTAAATTTGGAAGAGCATCCGTTTAAAGAGGCGAAGGAATAGGGGGCCCTCCTAATCTAAAGTATTCTGTTAGTTTTATTTTTGTTTGTGTTGTTGATTCAATATTTTGGCATTTGAATTTGTAGAATCAAATCTCACAAGTTTTTGAACCACAATGGATGACAAGTCCCTTCCTTATAATCTTCGACTTCGGAAAGATCATCACAAGGCTTCTTCTGCTCCGAATGAATCTTCCAAAAATCACAAGCAAGAAAGAGATTTTCAGGTTCTATTTTATTTATTCTGTTTCAAAATTAAATTAGTGTTCAAATAGAAAAATAATTTATCGTATAATGTTGTAGGAAAAGGCAGGTGAAGAAGTTGTGGATTACCGATGTGAAAAATGTGGATGCTCTTTTGATCTTGAAACTTCTTTTCGTTCACACCATTGCAAAGTAAGTTCTTTTTTCTTCTGTTTTTTAATCTATTCATTCATATTTCGATCCATTTGATAACGGATTCAGTTTTTGATTTTCTGTTTTTTTAAAATAAAAATCATATATATTTGATAATTCTTTTTAAAAATAGAAAACAAAACTTATTTGATAAGTGTTAAAAAGTTGAAACTCCTTGGATAATTACAATTTGTTTTATATTTTTTATAAAATAAATTTTTTTTTTTTTTAAAAATAATGTTAATTTATCATAATGTAAAAATTGAAACATTTATAAAAATTTAATTAAGGTCCAATTATTGGATGAAATTGAAATTTAGGTCAAAAAAAAATATTTTTTTTATTTTGTAGATAGTTTAATATATTAGACAATCTCTAGTATATTAGTTGTAACATCATAATAGTATTAAAATATAATATATTAATTTTTTTTTATTTAAATAAAAATTATAATATGTTAGATTAACAATATTTTTATACTAAAAAAAAATTAAATCTAATTTGTTGATAATTTAAATAAACTTAAAATAAAAAACTCAAAATTTGAAATCAAAATTCGGTTTCTGAAAACTTTTTTTTTTTAATTTGTTAATGAATGTAAATACAATTTCAAAAACTTAAAAACTAAAAACTCAATTGGTTATTAAACATAAATATTTTCTAAAAATCATGGTTTTTTGTTTTAAAATATTAAGCTTATAAAGTTTATAAACACTATTTTATGTTTTGTTATCTACTCCATATAAATGTTATAAGTTTACAAAATAGTTTTTAGAAACTTTTCTATTTTTGGAATTTGACATTGGTTTTTTTTTTCTTTGTTTTTTTTAAAATTCAGTTAGATTTCAAAAATATATATAAAAAGTAGTGTTTATAAGCTAAATTTTAAAAAAACCCTAAAACCAAATGCCTTCTTAGTTATGAGTTCAAATATATTTTTAAGAAGCATGAAACTTATATATAAGAAAATTATTGATATATATGATAAAAAAAAAAATTATTATTATTTTCTTGCAGAATAAGAGTGAGAAAGAGGGAATGGAAAATCAAGTGGAGGAAAGGTTGGGAGACAATAAATCCTTGAGAAGAAGAAGCAGGAAGGGAGTACCAAGACGGGCTCCTTTCTTTTAGATTTTTTGTAACTTTGCTTATTCAAAAAATGGTTCAACTTCAACCTAGCTTTGAAGCCTTTAGCCATAAATAAATTCCTAGCTTTTTTTTTTTTTTTTTTTTTAAAAAAAAAGAAGTAATTAAACTTTGTAAATTTGATTTAGATTTATTATCTTTGAGTTTGTCAATATTTATTTTTTACCTTTTTTAGTTTCAAATTTTCATGGATTCTTTTGTTATTTTCTTATTTGTAACATATTTATAATTAGTGCTTCCTCCTTATATTGAAATTAGACTTTTTTTTTTTTTACTTGACATGAATGTTAGTAGATTGAGAGATGAGGAACTATTTGAATTCAACTCATTAATTTGAATTGCTAAATCATATATTCAATCCAATCCAGCTAATTAATCAGCTATACATATTTTTGCATAAGGTTTTTTTTTTTTTTTTTTTTGGTTCCTTCTTCGAGTTCAACAATAAGGGATTCAACTTTTGACTTTGATGGATGATATATGTCTTAACCATTTTTTTTTTTAAGAAAGTTTTACCAAGTTTATACTGACATATTTGCATTTGTATTTTTTTTTTTTAAACAATGTGTCTGGAATGTGTCTTAACCAATGTGTCTTAACCAAGTTGGCTACCATATTTGCATTAGTTTTTTCTTTTTGGAAACGGTATACCGAGGTGGACATATTTTTTTTTTAACTTTTTTTTAACTATGTCTTAACTAGTTAAGCTATGTCTAGGTTATATTTGCATTAGTTTTTTTTTTTTTTTTTGTTTGAAACAATATGCTTTTAGGTTATATTTGTATTAATTTTTTTTTCTTGAAAGAATCTACTTAGGAAAGTTTTTTTTTTTTTTTTGCAACGGTATTTTAATAAATGCGAGGATTGAACCCATGACCTTGTGGTCACGGGCACAACCTTATGCCAATTGAGCTATGCTCGGTTTGGCTCTACTTAGGAAAGTTGATCTATGCTTACTTTGAATATTTGCAATAGCTTGGCTCATATTGTTTAATTTTACACAGTATAGTAACTAGTTACATATTACCTATTAAACTGAATTAGTGATTAATCAATTTGTAATCTTTTATTAATTATATTTGAAAATTTTCTATTTTTAATTAGTGTTGAGTTTCAGTTTTATGGACTCATGACTTTTCTGATTGGCTTGGCAGTTCCTATTTCTTAATACAAATTCGTTCTTTTTGGTCAAAAAAAAATAACTGACCGATTAACACATTCAATTAAGGGAGAATATATTCCTTAAAAGAAATTAGAATTATGTGAAGTTGATGAAAGAAATAATCACAAAGAAGAAATTACCTCAAAAATTAAAAGATTTGGTGAGTTTTACCATTCATTTGGTGTTTGGAGAAGTGCAACTTACTACAATTGGTTTGATTGTTCTCTCAGGTATTATTGAGAGTGAATGATGAGGAAGTAGTGTTGAATATATATGGATGCATGAAATTTTCAGATGAAGTTAGTACATGTAACAATATTGATATTGTTGATGTCAGTGCTGATGAGGTTACAAAAATGTTAATAACAATGCAATTCTAAAGAAGGCCAATCTGCAAGAAAGATCCCAAAAACCAAGAAGAAAGAAACAAGGGTTTTAAGAAATGAAAAGAAATGAAAGAAGTGAGGAGAATTCATATATATACTAACCAAGCCTCTTAAATTGAAGGGCTACATGAAGTTGGTCTTCTGAAGAAAAACCGCGTCGTTGCATATCGACGATGATCGTGAAGAGATCGGGAATGGAAAAGTTGACATAGTGAATTTGGTCGGAGGAGAATTATGATTTGGAGGAGTAGAATGCATTGAGGGGAAGTTTGGAAAATGGAGAACATTGTTGGGTAGCATTTGAAGTAGGCTCTATCATTAACTCTATGGAGAATGGAGATCGCATCTGAAAAAGGTTTGATGGGGTCAAGTGTGAAGTTCAACAATGGCTTTGTGTAATGGCAGAGTGTACTCATTTTATACCAGCACACTTGAATTAGAGTGAGATTAAAATTTGATTATGAAGTTAATTGGTTAGATAGAAATGGAGGGAATTCAATTTAGGTTCTTTTTTGAGATGTTGAATTTTAGAAGAGGTTGACTTATTTAAAAAGAAGAAAAAAATGTTTAACTTTAATATTAGTGACTAGTGAGCTTGTAGTACCTAAGTGAGTTAGTTGGAGTAAGGAGTTGCAAGGAGTTGGGACTTAGTTCAGGTTGTAAAGTCTGTGTGTTTGGGTTCAATTTTGAAGTTTGTGTTGTGTTTGGGGCAAAAAGTTATTAAAGTTATTAAACTTAGAGTTTCTGAATTTATTTTAACTGTGTTTTTCTCTGTACAATTTTGTTCTAAAAAATTTCAATTATTAACATCTTCAAATAAATTCTAACAATGAAAACTTTTTAATTTATATTTTATCTACCCTTTTACAATTTTTTTTTTTTTTTTTTTTTTTTATAACAAAAATAATTTCAAGCACAATACCTCACCTTCTTTTTATTTTCAGTATCTCACTTTTTTTTCTTTTGTTCGTGTGCATTAGGACTCATTTTTGTCCTTCTATTTTAATTTGGGAAATTATAAAGGGTAGCAAAATAAATTAGGCTAATTAAAAATTTAACAACACTTTTTTGGGTTTGCAAATATAGTAAAATTTCTAAAGGTTAGATTTTTTCACTTTTTTATATTTCTAATTTACCATTTTTAACATTTTTATTTGGTGTATCAGTTATACAACCGATTTACTTAATATTTGGTGTATCAATTCTAAAACTGATTTACCTTTCTATTTGGTGTATCAATTATACAACTGATTTACCTATTTGGTGTATCAGTGACACCTGATATACCTTATATTTGGTGTATCGGATGTACGACTGAAATACCTTATATTTGGTGTATCAATGACAACTGATTTACCTTATATTTAGTGTATCAGTTATATAACTGATTTACCTTATATTTGATAACCCTTATATAACTGATTTACCTTATATTTGATAACCCTTATATTTGGTGTATCAGTTATAAAACTGATTTAGTTTATATTTGATGTATCACTTGTACGACTGATTTACCTTATATTTGGTGTATCAATTGAGCGCATGTAGCGCAGCGGAAGCGAGTCGGATCAATGGCACTCTAATTTCATCAATTTAGCTAAATAAGAAACATGCTCAAAGCTTTGAAATAAAAGGAATTAGAACACATACCTCTTGTAGTTCTAAGGACTTCAATTTCGATGCTCGAATCTCTTCACGAACCCTTCAAAGCTTCTCTTGAACTCTCCGAGAACCACCTCCGGTAGTCCCGCTATCCTCGGGCCGAACAACGAAGTGTTGGAGGGGTTGTTCAGGGGTTGGGAGATTGTCGTAGAAATCATCCCACCGGAGCATGTGAACTCGAGGCCCAGCCACAAATCCCGAACTTTTTGGCTGAAGTCGACCTGCCACAGGCGCATCCGATGGATTCCGCGGGTACTTTTGGCTTAAAGGCTTCTATCATTCTGGAGTCGTATTTGGATTCCCTTACTCGTGAGCGATACACGCCCGACAATCAAGCTGCACTTCCTTCTAACAAGTGGGATAGATAAAGGATAGGAACCTACCTAATAAGAGGATGCCCCATTTTTTTAGAGGTATAGGTTTGGAAAAATGGGGTTTTAACCTAGTAGGGGTGTGAGGGCGCAGATGAAGAGTTTTTTGGTAGGAGACTACGAGCTTCGCAAAGGGTTGTCTCGGACTTCATTAAAGGCGCAATAGAAAGTTGGAGGCAGGCGGGCGATAGGCTAACATCAGATGCAAGCAAGCTCAGTCTCAATATGCGCATTAGAGAAGGGGGGAGTGTGAGGTGGGTTGGCGCTTCGGTCAAGAGGCGGGATAGCGTCCCACCCGGGTACATATTCACCGCGGCATGCTGATCCGCGATTACTAGTGATTCCAACTTCGTGTTCCCGAGTTGCAGAGAACAATCCGAACTGAGGCAATCTTTCCGGGGTCATATACAGTGCATCATCAAGACTGGGACGATTTCCACCGAGTCTGCCGGTGCCGTCGGCCTGCTAGCCGATGCTAGATTTTTAGCCGGCGCATAAACCATGTTCGTCAACCAAGTTTGTTCAGTGGTCAAGGACGCAAATTCAGGCCCACCTCCATAGGGATGGAAGGCTGTTCTGACACAGACCTTAAGAAAAGGTCATTCACTAGGATACCTTACTTCTCCAAAACACTCTCGACGTCTGTCGACGGGTCGTCCACAATGCTACTAAACTGATAGTTGCTCTGTTTAGGAACAAGAATCCGCTTAGACACTGAGAACATGGATAAATACATCCTTAGCCCGGTGCTCATGACGCGCTACGGAACCTCCACCGTGTCGGGGGACCAAGCAGGGCATAGCTAGCGGCATAGGAGCCGACTCGGCGTCAGCGGCTTCGTGTCGAAAGTGCTTCGAAAGGTGTCAGCAGGTGCGCGGAGCCGGAGCTATTGAAAAGGAGGCGAGGTGATGGCTCTCTTTCGACGATATGCATCTCGAACCTGGTCTCCAACCGGCACAGAAATTGGCCCAACACTCGGGATGGATTTAGGAGTCTTTGTGCGAGCCGTGCGGTGAGAGTCGCACGGACGGTAACGAGGTCGGGCATGAGAACGCAAGCGCCAGAATCGAACAAAACGTCTGAACATCCGAGGACGAAAGAAAAATGCTTCGCGGGGAACTCGTTTCATGTCGGCGTATTCGTGCCGGTTAGACGTCGACCATGAAATCTGTAGACACTGTATTTGGTCCGGCCATTTGTTTATTATTAATACTTTTTTATTTTTTATTTTTTATTTTTGTCACCTTTTGTTTGACCACTTTTTTTTTTTTTTTTTTTAAATTTATTTTTTTATTTTAGTATTTAATTCCGAAAATTAGAAAGAAAAACAAAAACAAAAAAGAAACGTTTTAATTATTTGGAAATAATTTTTGACATCGAGCTTTAAATGATTTAAATGAGTATAATATTTTTAATCCTCTTATGGCTAAAATTTGATATTCATTCATTAAATTGAATGAGTATAAAATTTTAATCCATTTTTGGATCAAAATTTGATATTCATTTAATAATAAAATTTTGCTTATAAAAATTAAATTTTATTATTAAATAAGTATAAATCTTTAATCCATTTTTGGATCAAATTTGATATTCATTTAATGATAGGATTTGATTTTTATTTCATTTTTGGTCGAAAATCCGTTTTCATTTAAGGGCGAAATTTCGAGACATTAATGTTTTATTCTAACCATAATCGACAATTTGTCGTCTATAAATATCGAGGGAAATCATATTGGAGTTTAGTAGAAAAAAAAATTGGTATTTTGGGAGAAATTTTGATTGACTAAATTAATTTTTTTTCCTCTCTCCAAAGCTTTCACGGAAACCGAGGTCCCATTTTTGTCTTTTCTTACTATTCATCTTCTTCCCCAACTCCATTTTCTTCCCCCAACTTCATCTTCTTCCCACCATTCAATAGTCATCCCATAACCCCACGATTCAACGAAACTCGATTGCGTCGGCGAACCCACGGCCTGCGGCGTCCACGAACGGCGGCGAACCACGAGCGGCGGCGGACCTCGACTGCGGCAGCGACTGTAACTCCACGGCGGCGGACCTCGGCTGCGCGGCGAACTCACAGCGGCGACGACCCTCGACGGCGGCAGCGACTGTAACTCCACGGCGGCGGACCTCGGCTGCGGCGGCGAACTCACAGTAGCAGACGAACGTCAACAGCTGCAGCGACTGGAGCTTCTTCTTCCCGTGGGTATGAAGTTTTCTTTTCATTTTTTAGATTTAGGTTTTATTACAAGTTTGCCATTGATTTAATTTTTTAAATTTTTTCATTTTAGATTTATGTTTAATTACTGATTTAATTTCTAAATATATTCCATAGTTTATATGAAATTTCAAATATAAACCCCGGTCTATGAGTTTCAAATATATCCATGGTCTATATGAGTTTCAAATATACCCCGATTTATATGCTCCGTTTTCTAATTACTTTTATGCCCCTGCATGTTTAATTACATTTTTATTATTGGTTTTAAATTACAAGCATGCCATTATATCATTTACGATTTTTTTTTTTTTTTTTTTCCTTTTCCAATTGATTTCTTATTTAAATATTTGAACTCTATCCTTAGTTATAATGTATTTTCCTTTTCAAATTTAGTATTTTTAAGGTATCCATAAATCTTACCTTAATTCAAGTGTGTAAATAAATTTTAATATTTTTTGTAAATATATTTCAAACAAATTTCAACTTCATCTTTAATTTGATTTTTTTTTCCAAATCTCAATTTGATTTTACAATCAAGTCATATTTTCATTTAAAAATAACGTTTTGTAAAATAAAATAATATTTGTTTTGAGGGCTGAGTAATGTGACTTTCGTAGAGTTTCGACTCTCGTGCAAGCACACGAAAATCCTCCTAAAAATAAATCAATGCATTTAAAAAATAAATATTATCATATAAATCCTATGACGGAGTTGGGATAAATTTCTCAAATTCTTGAAGTAAATAATTTCCTTTAAATAAAAGGAAATTTAGATATGATAATTAATTAAAGTTAAATTCACTCAATATATCAAACTCTTACCTTATTTTTAAGGTTAAGATTTGATTAAATGAGACATTCATTTTTAAAAAAACTATTATTTATTTATTTTCTCAAATTAAGGACATTTTAAAATTAATTGGATAATATAAGATAAAATATGGCTACCGTTTTTAACGGGTGTTGTAGGGTGCTAACACCTTCCCTACACTCAAACGACCCCCGAACCTAATTTCTCTTTTCGTAGACCAGTTTTTGTTTTAAGGTGACCAATCACACCCAAAATGATTGGTGGCGACTCCATCTCTTTTATGTTTTAAAACAAAACCCTTGAAAGAGGACGTCGGCCGCTCCGCGTCGCAATGACGTTGCGACAAAATCCATCACTATACCGAGCAGATCACGGGCATTCACATCTCGCATAGTGCCACCCAGGTTTGGAACCCACTTTTTATAAGTTCATGCATTGCCTCTTTGAGTGAAGAAGAGAAGGGCTTTGTATAGACACCCTTGAATCATGTTCGTCGCCCTAGGCTCACCATTATTTCATTTCATTCGATTTATGGGAGTCCTTGTGAATGGGCAGAGCCAGGTGCTCTTATTTTACGACGGTAGGGACGATTGCTTCCATTACTGACCAGAAAGACACCAAATTCACCTTTAGGTGCTTCCACTGCGGTATAGGTAGAAGAAGCTGGTACGAGCAGCACCTTGTCTTGTATAGGTTGGGCTCCGCTTGAAGAAGCGAGCCCAACGCAGAGAAAGCCATTGATGTCGGCCTGCTTAGCGACAGAGCCACCCTCTTTGGGGTCAGTGAGGAGGACAATCCCCCACCTTTATGAAAGAAAAAGTTTGGAAGATGAAGATGGGAGGATGAAAGTGATAAGGATTTTGTGAGAAAAAAATCTAACACTTAGCTTTCTAATTTCTCAAGTAACATGAACTCTTCATGCTCATCCAAATATTCAAGCTCTTTGAAAATTCATCAACCTCAAACCATTTGAACTTCATCCAATTTATAGGCAATTCACATGCAACAAACTCTTTGCTTAGCATGACACCTCAAATTGGATGGATTAGTCTTCAACCAAGTGTTCTAAAATTGATGAGTTTATATGCATGTTGTTGGTGATTCACAATCCACTTCACAACTTGGATAAATCAACTTTGACTTGGATAATCCCACTTGTAATATTTTGTCATTTTAAAATTAATTCATAATTAATTTTAATAAACAAAATAAATTATAATTAATTAAACTTTTTAATTAATTAATATTATTATTTAATTCAATATCAAATATTAATTAAATAATAAGACTAATCCCGATTTCTTAAACCGAATCATCACACATGAATCCCTATTCATGTTTTAGACCGATCTCATATTTAAATCATATTTAAATATGTCCATCATTCTTCCAAAACCGAATTTGAATAAATTCAAATTCTTTTTCTCTCATATTGTTACACGGCTTAATCTGAGCTAGCCAGGAGAACCTAAAGGACCTACAGATCATGAGCTCCAACGATACGAGATTAACCGGCCAAACTCTTTAACCAAGCTAACCAACATTCGTTAACCCCCGGAGACTCCACTAAAGTCCAAGGGTTGCACTCTCCTCACCGTAGATATATTTCTGTCCTCTTGATATAACCATCATCAGTAAGTCGATCCTTCACAGGCTGTTCGTAATTACAGCTGGGTCAAAATAACCGTTTTACCCCTGTAATTACATCTTATTCCTTAAGTCCCACTGATCCTCTAATGAACTATTGGTTTGTGGTCCAACCACCAAACCGATTGGTAAGTGATCTCATCACTATACCAAGTCCCTCTCGGGCCAATGAGAGGGTGGGATCCCTAGTTCAAGACTCGGAGTCAGCACTTAAGGGAACAACCTCTCTACTAATCCCTAAAGGCGGGTAGAAGTGAATTTCATCTCGCAGGACTATGTTCCCAGCTACCTACCCGGTCTTATCCCCAAGATGGTAGGCTTATTGAGTCGGCGATCTCGGGCCACTCTCACCCATACAAGTCAAAGGATAAGCTCGAATAAACAGGAGTTCATAGCGTTCTCAGGATTCAGATCGAGTTACCTAGGTCATCATATGAAAAAGTCGGTCTTTACAGTAAACGGAGTTGTAAAGAAAGAGTGACTTTATTTCGCGGTTCAGTCTTATGCAAACTCATTGCATAGGACGCCCCCACTCACATGTCTCCACATGAACGATTTCGGATCACATCATTTGTACTATACAAAGTGGGCCGCGTCCAATAGTGTCCCCAGGATAAGGTACCCCTATATTATAGACCGTTCTGGCTATTACTTGAACTTGATCCACAATCATGTCACACCTGAAGTTCAAGTATACAACCTATAGCCATGGGTTCTTTGTTTATCGGAGTTAGGTTAAAAGTAAAAATAATTCATTTTATTCAATAACAACTTTACTGAATAAAACTCAATAACAACTTTATTGCAAAATAGAATATACATTCAATTTACAAACCACGAGTTTTAGGACATAAAACCCAACATCAATGACAATTGATTTGTCTTATATTTAGTGTATCAATTATATAATTGATTCACAATATACTTGATAACCCTTATATTTCGTGTATCAGTTATAAAATTGATTTAATTTATATGTGGTGTATCAGTTGTACAACTGATTTACCTCATATTTGATAATCCTTATATTTGGTATATCAGTTATAAAACTAATTTACCTTATATTTGGTGTATCAGTTGTACAACTGATTTACCTTATATTTGGTGTATTAATTATAAATTGATTTACGGTGTATCAGTTATACGATTGATTTACCTTTTATTTGGTGTATCAGTTATACAGCAGATTTACCTTCTATTTAGTGTATCAGTGACACCTGATATACCTTATATTTGGTGTATCCGTTGTACAACTGATTTACCTTAGATTTGGTGTATCAGTTGTCCAACTGATTTTCCTTATATTTGGTGTATCAGTTGTACATCTGATTTACCTTCTATTGGGTGTATCAGTTATACAACTGATTTACCTTCTATTTGGTGTATCAGTGACACTTGATATACCTTATTTTTGGTGTATCAGTTGTACAACTGATTTACCTTATATTTAGTATATCAGTTGTACAACTGATTTACCTTACATTTGGTGTATCAGTGACACATGATATATATTTAGTGTAATAGTTGTATAACTAATTTACCTTAGATATGGTGTTCAGTTATACAACTGATTTGTCTTCTATTTGGTATATTAGTGACACTTGATATACCTTATATTTGGTGTATCAGTTATAAAATTGATTTAGTTTATATTTGGTGTATCAGTTGTACAACTGATTTACCTCATATTTGATAATCCTTATATTTGGTATATCAGTTATAAAACTGATTTACCTTATATTTGGTGTATCAGTTGTACAATTGATTTACCTTATATTTGGTGTATTAATTATAAATTTGATTTACCTTATATGTGGTGTATCAGTTATACGATTGATTTACCTTTTTATTTGGTGTATCAGTTATACAATAGATTTACCTTCTTTTTAATGTTTCAGTGACACCTAATATACCTTATATTTGGTGTATCCGTTGTACAACTGATTTCCCTTAGATTTGGTGTATCAGTTGTCCAACTGATTTACCTTATATTTGGTGTATTAGTTGTACATCTGATTTACCTTTTATTGGGTGTATCAGTTATACAACAGATTTAGCTTCTCTTTGGTGTATCAGTGACACTTGAAATACCTTATATTTGGTGTATCAGTTGTACAACTGATTTACCTTATATATGGTATATCAGTTGTACAACTGATTTACCTTACATTTGGTGTATCAGTGACACATGATATATATTTGGTGTATTAGTTGTATAACTAATTTACCTTAGATTTGGTGTTCAGTTATACAACTGGTTTACCTTCTATTTGGTGTATTAATGACACTTGATATACCTTATATTTGGTGTATCAGTTATAAAATTGATTTAGTTTCTATTTGGTGTATCAGTTGTACAACTGATTTACCTCATATTTTTTAATCCTTATATTTGGTATATTAGTTATAAAACTTATTTACCTTATATTTCGTGTATCAGTTGTACAACTGATTTATCTTATATTTGGTGTATTAATTGTAAATTTGATTTACCTTATATGTGGTGTATCAGTTATACAATTGATTTACTTTTTATTTGGTGTATCAGTTATACAACAAATTTACCTTCTATTTAGTGTATCAGTGACACCTGATATACCTTATATTTGGTGTATCCGTTGTACAACTGATTTACCTTAGATTTGGTGTATCAGTTGCCCAACTGATTTACCTTATATTTTGTGTATCAGTTGTACATCTGATTTACCTTCTATTGGGTGTATTAGTTATACAACTGATTTACCTTCTATTTGGTGTATCAGTGACACTTGATATACCTTATATTTGGTGTATCAGTTGTACAACTGATTTACTTTATATTTGGTATATGAGTTGTACAACTGATTTACCTTACATTTGGTGTATCAGTGACACATGATATATATTTGGTGTATTAGTTGTATAACTAATTTACCTTAGATTTGGTGTTCAGTTATACAATTAATTTACCTTCTATTGGGTGCATCAGTGACACTTGATATACCTTATATTTGGTGTATCAGTTATAAAATCGATTTAGTTTATATTTGGTGTATCAGTTGTACAACTTATTTACCTCATATTTGATAATCCTTATATTTGGTATATCAGTTATAAAATTGATTTACCTTGTATTTGGTGTATCAGTTGTACAACTGATTTACCTTATATTTGGTGTATTAATTGTAAATGTGATTTACCTTATATGCGGTGTATCAGGTATACGATTGATTTACCTTTTATTTGGTGTATAAGTTATACAATTGATTTACCTTCTATTTAGTGTATTAGTGACACCTGATATACCTTATATTTGGTGTATCCGTTGTACAACTGATTTACCTTAGATTTGGTTTATCAGTTGTCCAACTGATTTACCTTATATTTGGTGTATCAGTTGTACATCTGATTTACCTTCTATTGGGTGTATCAGTTGACCAACTGATTTACCTTCTATTTGGTGTATCAGTGACACTTGATATACCATATATTTGGTGTATCAGTTGTACAACTGATCTACCTTATATTTGGTATATCAGTTGTACAACTGATTTACCTTACATTTGGTGTATCAGTGACACATGATATATATTTTGTGTATTAGTTGTATAACCATTTACTTTAGATTTGGTGTTCAGTTATACAACTGATTTACCTTCTATTTGGTGTATGAGTGACACTTGATATACCTTATATTTGGTGTATCAGTTCTACAACTGATTTACCTTACATTTGGTGTATTAGTGACACATGATATAATATATATTTTGTGTATTAGTTGTATAACTAATTTACCTTAGATTTGGTGTATCAATTGTTCATCTGATTTACCTTCGATTGGGTGTATCAGTTATACAACTGATTTATCTTCTATTCGGTGTATCACTGACACGTGATATACTTTATATTTTGTGTATCAGTTGTACAACTGATTTACCTTATATTTGGTGTAAAAGTTGTACAATTGATTTACCCTTTATATTTTGTGTATCAGTTGTACATCAGATTTACCTTCTATTGGGTGTATCAGTTATACAACTGATTTACCTTATATTTGGTGTAACAGTTGTACAACTGATTTACCCTTATATTTTGTGTATCAGTTGTACATCAGATTTGCTTTCTATTGGGTGTATCAGTTATACAATTGATTTACCTTTTATTCGGTGTATCAGTGACACTTAATATACCTTATATTTAGTGTATCAGTTGTACAACTGATTTACCTTATATTTGGTGTATCAGTTGTACAACTGATAAACCGTAGATTTGGTGTATCAGTTATACAACTGATTCACCTTATATGTGTTGTATAAATTAAGTGGAAAGTTAGGTAGTTTATCATCCAAGTAATCAAGAGCTACTGATGGATATCATGTTGTAATCTAAATTATCAAAATGATGTAATAAGTGAAAAAGGGAAACAATACATGAAGAAAAACAAACAGTAATCGGACTTCACCTTCATTCAATTTCTAGACATATAGTAAATAAAAACAAGGGTGATACACAAAAAAAAAGGTAAAAAACAAACAATAATCAGGCTTCACCTTCGTTTAAAACAAGAGTGAATCTAAAGTAGAGGTAATTTCAAAGAATTATTACATTGTACTTGGTGAGTAGAACGCAACAACAAGAGTGAATCAATCGATGTTGAAGAGAGAGGAAAATCGCAATGATAAGAGAAATCAGAACGGTTTCGAAAAGTTACTTCTAGGTTTAACGCATGATTATACAAGTTGATTACTTTGATTGTGAGGGTATTTTGGACATTTCCATTATAAATGGGCTTCAATTTTTTCATTTTGGTTGAGCTTAAATATTTTGAATGTAAAAAGAATGGAAAAGTATATCAGATGTGTATCAGCAGAGGTGTATCAACATGGAATCATTTAGGTTAGTGATTAACATGTGATTACTTTAAAGTGTTAGGGGATGATACTTTTGACTTTTCAACTTTTAGGTTAATGATTAACACACGATTATCCTGATTTTTTTGCTAAATATGTAAAGACTACACATAGTTGCTACAAATGCAATTAGCCTAATTGTTTTTGCTATTTTTGCAACTCCCCCTTTTAATTTCTACGAATTCTAAGATTTAGATTTTGTTTGTTTTTATTAATGTGTGTATATTTTAAAAACTTTTTTAGAGAAAAATAAATAAAACATAAGTATAGTCTCACCTTACCCCATGTATCAAATACATTCTTCTCCGCTTCCACCCACTTAAACTTGTCATTCCATCTGAATCTACTACACTCGGTACCCAGCATCTCAACAAACCTTTACTGTCTTTTTATTTAAAGAAACACATACACGATATATTCGGAACTTCATTTTAAAAAAAATCTCTCATTCACAAAGTTGACTCTTTTATTTTTGGTAAAAAAAAATAATAATTAACTAAGTATATGTCACACTCCGTCACAAATTACCCTACCAAACCTAGGATGAGCTGTGATGACAACAGATCCCGAGAGTGCAATGAAATCTATTGTCAAGTCTCTCTAGTTTATAGCTTAAACTTTGCCCAAATAAAATCACGCACCAAAAATTACACTCTTTACATACTTAGCATTAACTTGATGAGGTTGATGGCAGATGCCGACCTCAACTATCTCTGGTTGAAACTCAAGAGTAACCCTGGTAGAAAAGTAATTATAAAAGAATGAGCTAAAAAACCCCGAGTGGTATAACTAATGATAAAATAACTTTCAGGAAAACTTCAAAACTCTATAAAACCAACATAAATAATGAATAATTTACTAAACTCTGAATGATTAAAAGATCAGGAAATCTCTTATCAAAACATTTAACTTGTCAACGCAGACAAATAAAATCATAAAGACCAAATTTGTAACAACTTTTGAAAACGTAACCACAAGTTTCTAAAATCCATCACAAAATATACTCAATCTCTGGTCATACTGGCGTAGAGTATTCTCAATACGCACAGCATAGCAATCTACCGAGCAATCTCCAGAAACACAGTAGAGCCTCTGTCATACGTGCACGCAGAACTGCCCCCAAATGGCTAAACACCCTAACACACGACACAAAACCTATGTGTGTGCTAGAGTGGGTAACGAAGACCTCTCTAATCTCTGGTATACTATGAAACACATCCACATAGCATACGGGTAATCACCAAGGGTACAAAAATTTAGTGATTTGAAAGTCACTCTCTGTATAAAACTCTTCAATTCTCAAATCACTCTAAAATTATTCTCTTTATGAAACAATATTTCATAAAGCATCTCTGATTTCTCAATAACATAAAATATTATAAACTCTCAAATATTCATAGAATATTTCTCAAATGAATAGGTCCAGCTGAAAGTATGAAATAACTATAGTTTAAGACAATTTCTGAAAACTCATAACAATCTCGGGAAAATATCTTCACAATTTCTAACTCGTAAATCTTGTAAGGTAAGGATTGCTCTAAACCAATAAATAATAATATATCTCTTGAAATTCCATAAAATCAAGTAATGATAGCATTTCGTAAAATAAACCACTCACAAAACTGTTGTCGGTATAATTCAGATCCCCAACTATTTCAGTTTCGGTCAAACCTAACATTCCAATAATCATATCAATATCATTCCCCAAACCTTGTAATTAAAAACCCATAACAACAGTTAACTCAAGTTTGAAATCTCTTCCTTTAATTCAAACTCCAATTGAACACTATTTTTCAATTTATTAATTACGAAGGCACACTTGATCATTTTCATCCATTTTACACCATTTCTCTCTCCTCTTTCACATATGGAGTTTGGAAATGTTACTTTGAACCGTGTTTGTCTTTATTTCAGGTGTGTTCTATCCAATTTTTAGAGGAAACTCTACCCAAATTTTTTAAAACATGTATGAATGAAGTGGGAATGAAATGTTGTTTTATGTAGCATTCCAGAATGAAAAGAAAATGTTTGAAGATGGTTTGAGTCGCTTTAATTATAGTTTGGAAATTCAGTCATTTAGAATTGATATGCTGATGAGTCCATATGTAGTTATTTTGCTAGTCTTCTACTTGAGCTTGTCTTTTTAGTTATTTCTATTTGCAACAAGTCCACTTGTTTTTATGTCATTTGTGACTTTATTTAGGTTAATTTGTTTTTATTAAAGTTTGAGATATCATATAAATGCTTGAGTTGTGATTTTACTTATATTTAACGATTAGTATTTTGATGTTTGATGTGCAGGATTAAACAATACTTGCTCACTATAGAAGAAATGAATGATCGACGTCTTTCCAAATATTTTGGGATAGTAGATATTGTAATTTTGTTTAAGATACTTGACATTTCATGAATATATATATGTTAATTTTCAACTTTTAGTGAATATAGATTTTGCGACCAATTTTGAAAACATCTCAATAATAAAATGTTAGAACCATATTAATTCTTGTGGAAAAAAAGGTTGAAAAATTGCGACGAAATTATTTAAAATTGTTGCGAAACAAATGTGACTAAAATTGCGACGAACACAAAAAACGTCGCAAATTGTGACAAAAATTACGAACGACGCAATTTGCGACGTCTCATGGTGTTCGTCGCAAATTGCGACGTTTTTTGTGTCCTTCGCACAATATAACATACATGGGCTACTCCTCCTATTACCAATTGGTTTTAAGATGGAACCTCATGGTGTCTAATATGATATCATAGCCCACAAAACTCAAACGGGTATTCGATCCAAAATTGGGATCCGACCCAAGATGGTGAACCCAAAGAGACACCATCTTGATGGGGGCATGTTGAGGATCCTCGTCGCACATTTCGACGTTATAGCGATGAATCTACAACAACTTTTTTTTGCGACGTTCAAATGTTCGTCGCTAACCATTATTAGCGATGAAATATTGTCTTTGTTTTTTTTGGTCGCTAAAGGCATGGTTTCTTGTAGTGAACAACATTTCTATCTCTTCCTTTGAAGTTTGTATTATTATGCTCAAAATTCTCATTTTCTCGAAATTTTCATCTTGTTTTTAACTGATTACTCCAACAAACCTATTCTCACACTCTCTTATTAAATCCATTTTGTACTTGATCTTATTAAGCTCCAATATCTTTTAAACAAACTCTTTTATTAATTTTATCTTTCACCAATCAACCATCGTCTTCTTCATATTTGTTCTTATGTTCCTTTCATATTCCTTCAACCCCACAAAACTCATTTCTCTAAGCATCTGTTAGGGGCCGATACAAATATAATCAATCTAAATTCTTCCCGATTCAGACAATATATATTTTATCTAAAATCCCAGACCAGGTCATGGTTCCAAATCTAAAGTGGAATTAACAATTTGGAACTCAACAGTTTAAAAGAATGAGATAAATCAACCTAAAGCTTCTAAACAATAAGAACGATATTAGTCAAGATTAAGGGAAAAAGAATGACACCAAATTTATACTGGTTCACCCAATGTTGGCTACGTCCAGTTCTCTACTACCGATACAGGTTCCACTAAATCGTCAGAGAGAAGGTTACAAGAGTTTACAAACGCTCAATGGTGATTTCTCTCTCTTTTCTCTCAAAGAAAAAAGGCTCAAGAATCACTGTACAACAAGCTCTCAAAACTCTTCAATGGAGAAAACAATCTCATGTAAACACTCAAGAAAAATTACACATAACTCTCACGATTTCTTCTTCTGCGAAAAAAACCCTTCACGACTGTGCTTTTTTTTTCTTATTTCCGTTGATACACTATGCCGCTACAAATTGACCGAGACAACATAAAAAAATATCAGCCAATCAAGTTAGGTTAATTAGATTGACATTTGAGCCTTCATCAAGTGTTGGGCCTGATTTATGATTTGGGCTCCAGATATTCCTAACGGGGTAACAAGAGGAATAGCTCGAATGAAATAGTGGTTAGTGAAAAATAGCTAACTTCCTAAAATTAATGAAATATAGCTAACACCTATAATTAGTAAATTGCTTAACCTACATTGAGACTTAAATACCCCTATGAGATTTAACCATGAAAAATCAAATCAACTAAAAACAAGGGTTGATTTTATGAGAGAGAAATTAGTTGAGAGAAAAAAACGTAACAATTAGTAAATCGTTGGAAAGTTTGAAATAATTTGAATGAAACAAATTTTGAAATAATTTTAATGAAACGTAAATCGGACCTACCACTCCTTGTGTTTACCAGTATACACCGACTCGAAGAACACAACAATAAACTCCAGAAATTCTATCAGCTATACACGGAACATTAAGGTGGCATTTGGCCCCCCCGTATTGAGTTGGGGTGGTTTTGGATTTAGAATCCAAAACCATGTTTGGGGCAAGGGGTTGGGAACCCCGAGTTTGGGAAACCAAACCCATGGGTTACACCTCCCAAACCCTTCCCAAACCAATGGTTTTTCTTAAAATTACACTATATTGGTGTGGTCCACCATTTCTTTCTCCACATTTTTCATAATTATTGTGGGTCCCAACATTTTTCAATCATTTTTTTCATTATTACAGTGGATCCCACCATTTTTTCTTCCAATTTCACCCTCCCTAATTATAATTATATTTGTCTAAATAAAATTATATTTTTTAATTCATTTATATTTAATCTTATTAATAATAGCTCAAAATTTGTTTAATTTTTTAGTTGTAAGATAAAATAAAATATTTGAGGCGATCATGTTAATATTTTAAAAAATAATATTTAATTTTTAAGTTAACAAATTAAAAAATAAAAAATAATAATTATTAACAATATTCAATTGATTTTAAAATAGGATGTGATTTTTCTCTAATTACAAAATTATATATATATATATATATATATATTTTTGTTTTCGTTTTATAATTCATGTGAAGTTTAACTTTATGAAATGTTTGAAATTATAAATTTCAGTTTGTATTTAAGGGATACATACTTGAGAATATTATCTAAATATAATAGTAGATTGTTGTTTAATTCTTGTTTTCTTCCCTTTGTGTTTTTCATTTCATATTTTTTTTTGTTTGAATGAAACATTTAATTTTTTAATTCATTATCCAAATATATATTTGATTCACAAAACATCCACTAAAAACTAAGAAGAAGAAAATAATAAAAAAGTAGCGAAAGGAAAAAAAGAAAAAAAAATTGTCCAAACCCGGGTTTCAAAACACTGACTTCTAATTCTCAGGTTTCCCAACACTGCACCCCAAATACTGTTTTTTGATTCCCAGGCTTTCCAACACTGCACCCCAAACAACGTTTTCTGATTCTCAAGGTTCAGAACCCTCCCAAACAAACCCACAGGGTTTTAATTCCCAGGGTTCTAAACCCATTACGGGGGGCCAAACGCCCCCTAACAATCTGCACAAACAAAATTATGGAACATAAAAATGGTGTAAACAAATGATTTGACAAAAAAAAATTAAACAAAAAAATATACACTCTCATTCAACATCCCCATAAAAATGTCACATCAAAAAGTTTACATAGAGCCAATAAATTGATGGAAATCTCGATTCCAGCACCCCAATGTTGGTTAAAATATAAAAATTGAAAACCCCTTCCTTGATGTTTGTTAAAATATCCCAACGAAATTAAAACCCTCAGGTCACATCCATTAATTTAACACCCTTCACCTTCCCAAAATCAGAGAACACAACTCACCTCGCTCAAAACAATCGACGTAAATATTTTTCACCCCAAGCATCGATGGTCGCCGGTGGAAGGTAAAGAACGAGAGGCAACAAACAATCGGGTCGCCTTCGTGAGCGACAGAGAGCTTGGGCGACCACCGCGAGTCCGCTAAACTTTATACACAACTACGGCGAAAAATTGAACATTTTTTCGCTAAACAGCCCTTTCACCTCTCTAAAGCTCTGATTCCACAATTTTAGCTCTGATTCCGACCGACAGAAGGTAGACAAAAGAGGTCATCGTGAGTTTGCAAAACCCTATAAAAGCTACGGTGCAAATCGAACATCAAGACTACCGGTATGCTTGAATGAATGAACGAACGATATAATGTTCTGTAGATTTTCTGTTTTTCATATAGTTTAGGATCCCTATTTTGTAGGGATTTCTTTGTTATCCATTTTTATTTATTTAATTGACCGGTTACCGCATAAATGTTGAGCGTGAGTCTAGGGTTTAAATATTTTTATTCTACAACCTCTTCATTTTTGTAGATGGCAAGGGGGAGTGAAAGATTGAAATTTGTCGGTGTAATGCCTACAAAAAAAATGAAGAAGCAATCGTCACCAATCTGGGTGGATGAGGAAGTCGAGGTAATGACCCTTAGACTATTACCTTGTTCATGTCTGTATCCTAATAGCTAGTTATAAATCTTCTATTAGTATATATTATGGCTGTAATTTGAAGTATACACATGCAGAACTCCTTACCCTAAGTAACAAGTACAATGAACAAGGAGACAAAATACAATGTGCAACGCAGCAAGGCGATTAAAAAGGAAAGACAATCCGGAGCGGGACTAGGGCGGAGACAAAGGTATTGCCTACAAAGAAGGAGAAATGGAAGTCACGAGAGGTTACGAAACCCGATGAATTCAGTGAGGTATATAGCCGTATTTACAGTCATTGGTACCAGAATTTCACCCGCCTATACCTGTATTTACACACCTTAATTTGTTGTCCTACAGGAAGCACAAATGGAGAATCTGGATGATGCACCTCCAGGGTCGAAACGTAACAAACGAAAAACGAAGGTGGAGAAGAGGGATATGGTTGTCGAGCGACGCCGAGATCGAAGGATAAAGAGAAGGTCAAGCAGGTTGAGCTAAAAGACTCCGACCACAATAATGAATACCCTTTGAATGTTGTTTTCTATGTATAAATTTAGATTTCTTCACTAACACATGTGTTATGTAAGTCTGATGTTGACAAGAGCGATGAGAGCTTGCGTGGGGGCAGAGAGGACGACTCAATTGCCCAATATTATTCGGATGAATCCAGTGATAACGGTGGTGGTTTGAAAAATAAGTCAAAGCGTGGCGAGGTTAAGCAGGTATGTAGTAAAATGAATTTGAGCGTTCGTATTCCAAGGAAAGGAATGTATGATATGTTAATTACATGGTATATACTATGTTGTACTAAGATAGGTATAATTTTTACTACAACATGTTGTTGTGAGAGAAACCGAGACCAAAGGTAAAGGGAAGTCGAAGAGGAGGGACGGGGTGAACACTGGAAAGTTGCAGGACTTAGAGGAGTTCTTGGAAACAAAGGTAATGCATTTCTACTTCCATTGTAGACATTACACATATGAAAAATTACATTCTGAAAAATTTGGTGATATAACTCGTATCTTTTCTTATATACCTCTAATAGAGTATACCTATCGTAGTACATATTAGTATCTAGCCCAATTGTAGTGCATTCCTTTCTTCTGTGCTTCCATTGTCGAATGTAAGAATATGTGAATTAATTTTGTAGCCACAGGTGGTATAGACCGTATATGATCTTGTATACCTCCACCAGAGTATACCTATCGTAGTACATCTTAGTATATACCCCAACTGTAGTGCATTTATTTCTTCTGTACTTCCATTGTCAACATTAAGAATATGCGAAATTAATTATCTAGTCATATTTTAATGAGGTGGTATACTTGGTATGTAGTTTGTATTTAATCGAATTTTATACTTCGTATCTTGATATCTACCTCACTCATTTAATTGTGGCAATTTATTTGTTTGGGTGGTATATTCCGTATTCTGTTATATACCTCGCAATAGTATACATGTCTTTGTACAACATAGCATATACAAAGTAAATATGTCCATCGAATGTTTGTCGATACGTATGTATGATGTTATATAAATCTCAACACATGTATGTTCATACCATATCAAAATGATTAGTAAATGGATAGTTCACCACGTATAACTGGTTGTGTAACCACCGTCCCATAACATGACAAGATGGGATGTGCGCCATTAGTTGATAGTTGGGTATGTTGTTATATACGTCAAAGAATGCATGTTCATACCCGTATGTTATCTCTGGTGCTTTGTTTTTGTTAATATCTGCACTCTAACTTACTACATATGCCCCATCCACACTTACCTAACTTTATACATCTACCAAATTAAAATAATAAATAAATAGATGGTTCCCCGCCCGTATCTGGTTGTGTTCCCTAGTATGTATTGACAGTATGAAATGGTATTATCAATAGATGATACCCATATGTTATTTGTGGTCTTCCCCGTTCCTAAATAATGAGTTGTGAGATATTTCGTTGAGGATCAAGTGATAGCAATTGAGAGAGCAAGTTGTGAAACTCATCGATGGTAGGCACGCTTGGAACATGAATGGTGCAACACTCACAGTTGTTGTATATGTTATTATTGTCCCATACTCCATCGAATGTAATGTTAATCTGACAAGATGCCATTAATTTAGTGGTGAATGACACAAAATATGATTGTTCACGGAGGATGAGAAACCAATGAGGGTAGAAGACAGAGAATTATTGTTTGGCTAGGTTTTTGTGAAGCCTTAAATTTTGGAGGGCGGTTAGAAATAATAGGGGAATAAACTCGGTGGTTGGGTGTTGAAGGTGAGCTATGAGGATTTTTAAATGGCCGAAATAAAGAGAACGAGTTTGTGGTACTAACAATTTAGTTGAGTGGCAATCTTGTAAATACTGTTATATACAAGGGGTATATTCGGGTTAAAAATTATTCTCTTCCCCAGCTATCCACAACGATTCTCCTATTCCAAACAGCATCCACTTTCTTAAAGCTTTATTTTTTAAACAAAAAATATGATTTGAGACTATTTTTGGCATTGCAAGCTACTGATATTGCTAATCCTTTCTCCTTCTCCCTAACCAAATGGATTCTCTCCAAAATTGAAGATTTACAAAAACCCAAATTTAATTTCTTCCATTTTTACCTGACCAATTAACTCCATAATCAAATCCTAGCCTTTGAAGCATCGAGGACAGATTAATAAGAAAGGAGAACACAACCCATAAATTCGTGTTTTTGTTTCTTGAAAAACAAAACTCATTGCTTCATTTCCAATTTCCATGGTTTTCTTGAATATATAGTAATACATTTGACAGCAAGTAGGATTAATCTTTTGAGTTTTATTAAGAGAAGAAAATATATGAAATGAGATGAACATTTTTGTAGAGTAAAGAATTTGGCATATCAGAAATGTTCGGTAAAATACGAGGAAAGCTGAAGATCCAATCCCATAGGAGAAATGAGTAATAGACCGTTGGAATCCTTTGACTTGAAGAACCATAACCTTTCCGATGTGAAATTGTAAAAGAAAGACATTGGATACAGAGTGATTGCCGCTTGAATTTCATTTCCTACTTCAACCCCTCCAATTATGCACTCATCTCTCTGCAAAACACATATTAACAAACAACTCATTCACTCATCTCAGAATCAAATGGGAAAATTAAGTGTAATACCTCGGTGGTAAGAATAATCTCATTTTGTGGCACCCAGAACCTGATTTCTGAATTTGTAATAGTAACGGTAACTGTCACAAATGACACACAACAATGTTCATTACAAACTTGCAACCATTTATTTCCTTTCAAGAAACATGACACGAACCAGGCGTCTCAATCATGTCATATCAACTTTAAGGTGATACGGCATGATTGAGACGCCCGGGTTCGTATCAAAAGAAGGGCAAGAAAGTAAAATTACCACGAGGAGCATCATTTAAGTCTATTACAAGGCGTCTAAACATCTCTAAATCAATTGAGACAAAGGAATCATAGTCAATTTCGCCTACATTTTGCCATTCTTGAGTTACCACCGATACCGGTAGCACTACTGTGGATGGATAATCTTGGCCTGAAAGTACATCAACAATTAGAAAGAATGCAAAGTTGCAAGATTCAAGAAGTTGCTTTAATCTTGAAATGAAAAGAAAGAAATATACTAACCAGGATTTCGAAATTCAAGAACCATATGAAGTTGGTGTTCGGCAAGAGAGAAGATGAGTGAAGAAAATCCCTCGATTTGCATATCCTCCATGCTCATGAAGAACTCTTCCATGCAAAATCTAACATGGTGAATTTGGTCAGAGATAAATCGGGTGAAGAATTCAGGACTCACTTTAAGGGCATGAATGCAATCAGGGTAAATTTGAGGGTATATTAAAGTAAACAATGTTGGAGAAGCTTTGATTTCGACTGTGTAACAAATTCTATTCAGAATGGAGACGGCATCTGAAAATGTTCGGAGCCTTTCATCAAGCTCCAAGATCAACATTATTATCGAATGATTCTAAGCGTTTTTCGATTCTTCTCAAACTGTGTAAACAACTTATTGGATTTGCCTCATTTTATACTATAATAATACCCCATTTTTACTTATTTTATCAAAAAAAAAAACTAGTTATGCCCTATGGGTATTTGTACAAGTCACTCTTCCCTCGGGGTGCAAAAGGTTTTATAACCCGATGTTCAAAGTCTGTAGTATCCTTCACAGATACTGACACGCCACACGAATACACAACACGACACCGACACGGCGACACGCCAATTTCCAAAAAATAGGATACATTATTTTTTTTTGTCTTTTCTTTTTAATATATGTGCCTATATTGACATATTATGAGGAGGCTGGAAAAAATTAATTGAGGAGGCTGGAAAAAATTAATTGAGGAGGCTGGAAAATAACAAGAAAAAAATCAATTCAATTGAGAAATTCCCTAAAGAGCAACCCCACTGATTTCCATTAACAAAATTGGTCCACTACAAGAAACTTGACATTTTTCGAAAGTCACAACCTTCGAAAAAAAGACTAAATGAACCTTCGAAGAATGTCGAAATAAATTTCGTCGGGAAAATTTTTTCAAAGGTTCGTTAACCTTCGAAAATTATTTTTTTTCGAGGGCCCGTTAACCTTCGAAAATTATTTTTTTTCGAAGGTTCATTCACCTTCAAAAATTAGTTTGTTTCGAGAGGTCACTTCGATAGTTATCAAATTATTTGTTAATAATTATCTTTTTCAAAGGGTTTCCTTTTTTTTAGAGGTTTATAATGCTTTTTTCAACAATTTTAAAAACTACAAAAATAATTCTTTAAACATTTGTAAATCCTTCAAAATAACAAAATTTCAAATTAATGTTATTTTCAGCTTGATATTGATCCTCCAATATACAAAAACTAGATAAATTTGATTCTTCTAAAGAGAAATACAAAAACTAGATAATTTTGATTCTTCTAAAGAGAAAGCTAAAACAACAAACACAATAGTTTCACTTTCTTAAATATGTAACTCTAATCAAATACAAACAATGACTTTCGAGAATTAAAGATTAATAATATCACCATCACATACCAACTTAAGATCACCACCGTAAAAAAAATACACTCTAATTTCTCAAATGTCTGAACCCAAATGAAAATCTGTTGAAGAACTAAAGAACTTACCACATAAAACTGTCTTTGTAGAAGCATAAGTTTGCAGCTCAGAGTCTTCTTCCACAGCCACAAGATCGTCTCTTCTTAATCCTTCTTCTTCTTTCACGATTTTGAATTTCCCAATACTCTTTGAACATGCACTCGTGTATATCTCTATCTTCCAAATCCACAGATTTCTACTCAATAAAAAAAAAATTTGAGGATCAATTAATGAAAGCCCCGCCCCCTTTGATAACCATTTGATTTTAAAAAACCAAGCCAAGTTTTGAAATTTGATTAAGAATTAAAATGTTGACTTAATATATTAAGTAGAAAAGTAAAAACGAAATATCTTGGAAAATAAGAGTTTTTCAAGCAAGACAAGGGTCCAGTAGTGTGTGCAGAGGCCCTTGTTGGGTCGCAATGCAACAAACTTGATAGATTGGATACAATTTTTGCAAAAAGATGTTGGACAACACAAGCACTGGACCTCGGAGGCTCCCTTGCAAGAAGAACAAGAATGACAATCTGAAAAGAAAAACAAAGGGTCTATAAATCTTGGAATCTGGTCCAATAGCCATGCAAATATATAATCAATAATCATTTTGGAATGGTGGGGTGGGACTGGGGGTTAATTAAATTAATTACCACAGGTCCAATTATCTTCTATTTCAGTAGTTGTTTCGTCGTCGTACCCCACGCATTCAAGATGGTAGACCTTCGAGCAGTTCCTGTGAGAAGCAATCAATCTTTATAGCTAAAGAATCCCAAATGTCGGCATTGTTCAAAACACCAAAAATGATGGGAAAAAAAGAATGCACAAGAAAGTTGAATTCAAACAAGCTGAAAGAAATTAAAAATGAACTCAAATGATAGAGAGAGTAATACTTTGAATTCAAACAAGCTGAAAGAAATTAAAAATGCAGATAAATAGTGCCAAAATCATTGACAATGGATATTAATAATCTGATCTTCATCACTAATACTTTATATAATAAAGGTATAAAAATACACCAGTTTAAACATCGATATCTATTGTCGTCCTAAAAGTAGATGGTTAGATTTTTAGCCGCTAATGGTTGAAAACAAAAAGGAAAAGGGATAAAAATTCAAGGAAAGCTTTTCTTCAACCACCTTTAAATTTACAAGTGTGTATACATACATTAAACCTATAAGTGAAATCAATGTTTTCTTTCTCTTGGAACTTTTAATGGTAACATAGTGAGAAGTTCTTCATGAATGAAAAAATAGTTGAAGTTATTTTTGCGAACTGAAATTTTAAAAATTGAGGAAAAATCGTTGAAGTTATGATAATAATTTTAATACTATACTTTTATCGAAGGTTTTACAAACCTTCGATTAAAGTAAGTTTTTTCAAAGATTTTTAAACTCTCAATAAAAATAAAGCTTGAAAAAAAAAATACATAATATTAATTAAAAATTGAGGACTCAAATTTCATGGAATGTAATATTAATCTTAATACTATACTTTTATCAACGATTTAAAAAACTTTCGTTGTTTTTTTCAAGGTTTTTAAACCTTCGATAAAAGTAAATCTTAGAAAAAAAATAAATAATATGAATTAAAAGACAAGGACTCAGATTTCATGAATATAATATTAATTTTAATATTATACTTTTATTCAAGATTTTAAAAACTTTCGATTAAACTAACTTTTTTTCAAAGATTTTTAAATCCTCAATAAAAGTAAATCTTGAAAAAAAAAACCAAATAATATTAATTAAAAAAAGAATATTTCAGGAATATAATATTAATTTTAATATTATACTTTTATTAAAGATTTTTAAAAAACTTCGATTAAAATAGCTTTTTTCGAAGGGTTTTAAATACTTAATAAAAGTAAATCTTTTTCAAAGGTTTCTAAATAACCCTCAATAAGGGTAAATATTTTTCGATTTATTAAATAATAGATATTTTATGTATATCTAAGGATTTTTAATAGCTTTCAATATTTTTCGAAGGTTTTTTAATACTTTCGATAAATGTATATTTTTTTCGAACGTCTTTTATAACCTTCACTAAAAATTAGATATTTTTCGAAGGTCTTTTTAATACCTCCAATAAATGTATATATTTTTCGAAGGTTTTTAATAACCTTCAATAAATAGTAGATATTTTTCAAAGGATTTTTTAACATCTCCGATAAATGTATATTTTTTCAAAAACTTTTAATAACCTTTGATAAATGTATATTTTTTTAAAAAACTTTTAGTAATCTTCAATAAAGAGTAAATATTTATTGTAGGTTTTTTAATACTTTCGATAAATGTATATCTTTTTCGAAAGTTTTTTATAACCTTTGCTAAAAAGTATATATTTGTCGAAGGTCTTTCTAATACCTCCGATAAATATATATATTTTTCAAAGGTTTTCTTGAATAACCTTCAATGAAAAGTAGATATTTTTTGAAGGCCTTTTAAAAACCTTCAATAAATATAATATTTTTCGAAGGTTTTTATAACCTTCGATAAAAGATGGTCGAGTTAGGCTAACTTTGTTGTAGTGTGTCGTCGGTGGTCCAGCAGCCATTTGGAAGATGGAAGTGAGAAATGGAGATGAGCAGATGACTGTCGTGGGACAACTTTGTTTGGGAGTTGATGAACTAAAAGTAAAACTCCAAAATAAGATATGGACTTGGGTATTGGGCTCTCTTTAGATGGATCCTTTTAAAAAACACATGAACGTGTCTAAGAAGTGTTCCAACAGTGTCGTCCTTTCGTGTCCAAAAAAAAATTGGATACGCCAGCTGGCGTGGTGGTGTCGGACACGTGTCTGACACTGACACTTGAACCTTTTCAAGTGTCGGTACTTCCTAGATAGTAATCTTTGTGTCTACCAATTCACTGAAGTTTTAAAAGGTTCGAATAAATACCTAAACTCTCAATATTGAAAGTTCTTTTCTTTAACTCTAAAAATATATTTAAATAGATACTTCAAGTTTTCATCTCTTATTCAAGTACACGCATGGTGTGTACCCTCCCACCCTCACACACAATTTTTAAATTTTCGGGACCTAGACAAACATTAAAAGTTTAAGAACCTATTAAATACTATTTAAAGTTTGAGAAATTATTAAACAAAATCATAAGGCTTAGGGACCAAACTTGTAATTTAACCTAATTAGATTTAGGGTTTGATAGAGTATTATTTCTCTTTGATTTATTTTGGGTTTTTTCTCATTACATTTAGCCATGTTTACCACACCGTAATGAATTTTTTCCAACAATCGTAATGAATTTAGGCTTCAATCGTAATCAGTTTATCTTTGATAGTGTTTTCTTAAGGCTAATTCAAAATTTTATTGATAGTGTTTACTTGCACGTAATCATTCGTGAGTTTACCATAATACCCTTTCCTTTTAAACGTGTTCAGAACCGTATGCTGACTCGTTGTCCTAGAGCGCGTTACTCGTGTGGATACTCGCAAACTCATTTTCCAGCATGAATCTTCACTTCCCTTCGTTTATTCTCTCTCTTTTTTTTTCTTTTCATTTTTTGTCATTGGAGGTTCAATCTCTTCCCTCTTTCATTAACCCATTTATGTTTCTTCCTCACAAAAGAAAAACATCTCCCAATTTTGAAGGGTTGCAACAAAAGTTATCTTTTTTCTCCACAATTTGTTAATATTTTATCCAATACCAACAATTTTTGTTCATCTTTTTTTTTTTTTATCAAAATGAGTTTATTTTTTTTGTCCACAACTTTTAGATTCAAAAACTTGCGGAGAAAAAAGAGAAATGAGATTGATTAAATGATTTTTTGAAAGGAAAAGAAGATTCACTTTCTGAAAGAGTAAGAAAAAGAAAACACAATGCTTGAAAAAGAAAGAATAAGAAAACCTATTTTTTGAAAGAAAAATAAACCCATTTTTTTTTAAAGAAAAAGAAAACGAGACTCATTTCTAACGTATGGACAACGGTGGGCCAGAGGGAGGTGGGCGGCGGCGGCGAGATTGGCTGGAGTGATTTGTGTGGCAACAAGGTTGGCTGGAGGAAGGGAGAAGAAGAGAGGAAGAGGAAGGTGAAGAATATGTATATATGACTTCCTTTGAGATTCAAGGAAGAGAGAAAGGGGAAAACATGGAAAAAAAATAAATAAAAAATGGGTGGGACCCACAAAATAATCAATGGTAATATCATTGAGATTCGAAGGTGGTAGAGAAATGGTAAACGTCATAAACCGTAATCAATGTGGGTCCCACAATCAGAATTATTTGATTACGTTTGGAAGGTACTATTAATTGGTTGTTGGTTGTGTATTCTCCACTACTTTCCTTGTACGTGTTTTAGGGTTAAAGGTTTTATATTCTAAGTCTGGTCTTCTTTTTTCCTAAGGTTGAATATATGTATTTTCTTGATTGATGAAATATAGAGAATATACTATCTTTTTATAATTTCTGATGGTATCCGAACCCTAGGCTCTTTTATGAAGCCTCTTTATCTACCTGCAGAGGACCTTTAACCACACCACTAGCTTCTTCTTCGATTTGTGTACTTGATATACATAATACAATTTTAAATGATGATCTTCCTGAGAATTTGTATATGACTTAATCACATGGTTTTATTAATAAAGATAGTGTAGTTAATGAAACCAATTACATTAAAAACTCAGATTTACAAAGATCTTTGTTTCTAACTACAGTACAAAATTCTTACTTATAAAAGGATTTAAAAATAGCTTATAAAAGGTGAGAGATAGATATGTACAGAAAGTGAGGGGTTATTTAGGTGGGAGGGACTGTTTTAGAAACTTATTACAAAAATAGGTAGAATCTGAAACTATTTCGAGAAATAGGTAAAAAATTTGTCTTATTAGGGGTGCGCGGGTTGAACCCGCGCACCAAGACCAGTCAAAAAATGCCACTGGACTGCGCGGGTTCAAGACGCGCAGTCAATGGAAGTCGATAACAGCTTACCTCACGGCCGTTTGAAATGCGCGGGTTGAACCCGCGCAGCTTACCTCCGCGCCTGACGGATGGGATGTGACATCTGCCACCACCGAATGACCATTCAATTGAATGGTCATTAATCTGGTAGATGGGGTGCGCTACTTCAACCCGCGCACCCCTCCCTTTAAATCTCTAACCCCTCTTAACAAATTTGTGAACTCCGCGTTTCAAAAATTTTACCAGCCTCCCCTCTTCTCTCCTCTCCAAAACCAATTTTCTCTCTTCTCTTTCCAAAACAAAATTTTCCTATCCAAACAAATTTCGAAACTTTTACCCAGCCTCCTCTCTTCTCTCCTCTCCAAAACCAAATTTCTAAAATCTCCTTTCTTTTCTCTCTAAAACTCTTCTGTTATCCTCTTGAAATTTTTTTTTTACAGTTCCTCTCACACTCTACTTTTTTTTTTAATTTTAAGGCTCTCCCCTCTCTACATTTTTTAAATTTTGAATTTCTTCTTTTACTCCGGGTCCACAAATCAGGTTATGTTTTAATTTTATTATATTTTTTTTATATATATTTTACTCTTTAATTAACTAATTATTGTTTATAATATTTTTTACAGTGAAAATAGAGCTTGAAGGAAGAATTTGTTTCTGTTGAATACATAGGAAGATCGCTACAAAGGTATAAATGATTTATTGTTAAAAATTTAGTTAGATGTATGCAATAAATTTTTACACTTTTTAGAACGAACATGGAGATGTTGAAGATGGGTTTAATGATTGGTATGCAGCTATCACCAGACGATTTATCACAAAAGCAGGAGCTTCATTTAATTATTTGGTAACAAATTTTATTTCTAGTTCAATTTATATATATATATATATATATGTGTATATATATTAGAAAGTTGGTTATTTCAATTATTTTCATCATTTATTTCAGAGTAATTTATCCAATTTGACAATATCTGGTCAAAGATGTCTTAAACACCTAACGTCTGTATATCGAGTTCGACGTTTCGATGGAGATGTTCAAGACGAAGAGAATGAAGTGGAAACTGAAGCTTCAACACCTCCAGCTAACCCGACATGTGCGACCTCTTCATTGAACGATCCGGGAATAATCACTATGGAGGAAGGTCAATCGTCAAATACGCGAGGTCGTGGTGATCGTGGACATTACATAGGACGTCATGCTCGTGATAGGAGTCATAGGGGATCTTCTAGTCATGGTTAATGGTTTAAAGTTATTTTAGTAATTTTTAAAATACCTTTTGAATTTTATTGAAATGATATTTGAGTTCATTTAATTTGTAATTATGAAATTATTTTATTAATTATTAATCTTTACTAATTCAAATAAATTAACGTAAAACAAAATTAGTAGGATTTTTTTTATAAAACATAGGAGCTACATTAAAAAAAAATAACTACATTAAGCAGATCAGATTGCATTTAGGAATAAATTTTTAATATACTTGTTTTATTTCCAACTTACCTTTGAAATGAAAAATGAAAAGAAAAAAAAAAAAAAAAAAAATATACGTTAGTAAAACTTTAATAATTTTTTTTTTCTTTCAAACTAAAAACTAACTTAAAAAAAAAAAAAAAAAAAAAAAAAAAAAAAAAAAAAAAAAAAAAAAAAAAAAAGATACGCGGGTTGAACCCGCGTATAGTTACAAAAAAGGAAAATTTTTAATAATTTAACTTACATTTCAGAACAAACAAAAAAAATTTCAGAAAAAAAAAAAAAAAAAAAAAAAAAAAAAAAAAAAAAAAATAGGGATACGCGGGTTCAACCCGCGCATTTCAAACGGCCGTGAGGTAAGCTGTTATCGACTTCCATTGACTGCGCGTCTTGAACCCGCGCAGTCCAGTGGCATTTTTTGATTGATCTTGGTGCGCGGGTTCAACCCGCGCACCCCTAATAAGACAAAATTTTTACCTATTTCTCGAAATAGTTTCAGATTCTACCTATTTTTGTAATAAGTTTCTAAAACAGCCCCTCCCACCTAAATAACCCGTAAATGAGAGTTATAGAAAAAATACATACTCATTTGTAACAATTTTCTCCAAGAATAAGAAATAGAACCCTCCCTTCAGTTTTTTGTTTTCTCTTTCTTCATTTGCAAAATTGATGGTCTGTCTTCGGCTTTGCGTGTATGATAGAGGGAAAGACGTGGCTGAAGGAAAAGCACCAATTTTCACACCTGTCAATCAAAGAAAGATAAGGGTTAGAGTTATTTTGGTTTGGACTTTTTTACATTTTAAGCCCATTTATCTCAACAGATAGACCCTACACATGTATGTAAGCTCGAGAAGTATGGTTTAAAACAAAATACTTAGAATAGTTTATGAAACTCGGCGCAATCTTTGAAAATCAGTGATCCCCAAAAAAATGCAAGTTCTTTTTATGGTTTATCTTATATAGAAGCATCAACACAACGGATAAAACTTAGAAATGCCACCCCAAAGCCTCTCTCCAGCCTAATTGGTGCCCTCTTTGCCAGACGAGCTCAAGGGATATTGACCATATTTCCATACACCGCAGCTTCATCCAGGCCATTTGGAGTAACATCAGCCCTTACAACATTCTTGTGGCTCATTTTGACAAAGCAGAGTCTTCTGCGACTTTGCTATTAGCTATAACAGAGTTTCTCATAAACATATTCTCTATCATAATATTCTGGTGGCATCTCTCTGGTGCATTTGGAAAGAAAGGAACAACATAATTTTCAACAACTTTGTTCGTAGCTCGCAATTGGCTTGGGATGATATTATTGTATATGCAGCTTCTTGGTCCAAAACATCTCATCTTTTTTTTGGCTATGAAATCTCCAATATCGCTCTAAATTGCAAGACATCTATGTAATCAACTTTGGCCCTTGTATGTTTCTCACATACATAATGAAGTATCCTTTTTCAAAGAAAAGTTTATGAAACTCAACGCTTGTTTACTTAAATGGGATTTTATGGCCACAAAGTCGGATACCTGTTTATTTATAACTAGAATTCAGTTCAGGTTTTTGTCTTGGTTTATGTGGATGACATTTTAGTGACAGCCAATAATTAACTTTGACCTTTATACAAAAATTTATCTCGTTCTTGAATTCATTATTTCCTTTAAAGGATATTGGTGATTTATCTTATTTTTTGTGCATTCAAAATTGTCGAGATGCGAATTCTTTGCATTTTTCACAGAGTAAATATTATGTTGATCTTCTTGTTCAGGCGAAAAAGGTTGATTGTAAACCGCTGAATACTCCTATGGCAAATGACAAGACTTTGTCTATTCAGGATGATGAATTGATTACTAAATCTTCTCTTTATTGCAGTATTATTGGTGTTCTCCAGTATTGTACTCTTACTCGTCCAAATTTGAATTTTTTAGTTAACAAAGTGAGTCAGTTCCTTCATGCGCCAACAAAAGTACTTTAGTTGGTTGTGTAAAGTTCTCCACATTTTATCATCCCTTTATTTCTCAATGATCTCATATATATATTACAAACTATGATACTTAAAATACCAAGCTAATTTAAGAAAATATTCTCTAAAAGATATAATATTAATCACAATAAAATACTAAATAATATTAATATTGCAATACTCTCTCTCAAGTTGGAGCGTGAAGATCTCGAATGCAAAGAAGAAACTCAAATTTCGCTTTTCCCAAAGCTTTGGTGATGTTTGTCAAATGAACACTAGTAGAAACATATGACGGACAAATAATCCCTTCAGTTACCGCATTTCGATCCAAATGACAATCAACTTCTATATGTTTTGTTCTTTCGTGAAAAACTGGATTTTGAGCAATATACAACGCTGACTGGCTATCACAATACAACTTCATACCCTTCGGATGTCGAACACCCAAATCACCTAAAAGTTGTTTAAGCCATTTTAACTCACACACGGTTGCCGCCATTGATCTATACTCAGCCTCTGCAAACGATCTAAACATTGTTTGTTGCTTCTTTGTCTTCCACGAAACAGGAGAGCAACCAAGTAAAACGAACCATCCTGTCAAGGAACGCCGCGTAAGAGGACAACTAGCCCAATCTGAGTCACACCACCCTTCTAAACTTAGGTCACTATCAGTACGAAGCAAAATTCTTTGTCCTGGACTCTTCTTCAGGTATCTGGCCACTCTAAGAGCCATCTCTCAATGGTCATCACGAGGTTGTTGCATAAATTGGGACAAGATATGAACTGAATATGCAAGATCCGGATGCGTCATAGACAAGTAATTAAATCAATCTCCCTACAAGGCGCCTATATGGCGTTGGATCTGAAAGGAATTCACCCTTAGCAAGGGTCAAACTGTGATTTTGTTCCATAGGAAAGGCCGCAGGCTTCGCTCCCAATAGACCTATTTCATAAATTATCTCGAGTGTGTATTTTCTTTGGCAAAGAAAAAATCCTTCTGGATTACAGGCTACCTCTAGTCCTAAGAAATATTTCAAAACTCCCAAATCCTTCATATGAAAGCACCTACCAAGTAATCTTTGAAAGTTGTCAATGCAACTTTATCATTCCCTGCAATAATCAAATCATCAACATAAACTAACACATTAATTTGGGTTCATCCTCTACACAACACAAATAGAGAATAATCTTAATAGGATTGCACAAAACAAAAATTCTTCAACGATGTTGACAGTTTTGCAAACCAACATTGGGGAGCTTGTTTCAAACCATACAAGGACTTCGTCAACCTGCAAACTAAGTTGGGATTCGTATTTTTGAAACCTGGAGGAACCTTCATATAAAACTCTTCATCTAAGTCATCGTGGAGGAAAGCATTAAGCACATCCATTTGATATACCTTTCAATTTTTAGCAACAACAACTGCAAGGAAAAGTACGAATTGTCACCATTTTTGCCACATGAGCAAATGTCTAGTTGTAGTCAATTCCTTCCACCTGATGATTGCCATAGATCACAAGACGTGCTTTGAGTCTCTCTATGCTTCCATCAGACTTGTACTTAATTTTAAATATCCATTGACTCACAAGTGCTTTCTTTCCAGGTGGAAGAGGTTTCATTACCCAAGTTTCATTGTTCTCAAGGGCTCGTATCTCCTTACCCATTGAATTTCGTCATCCTGAATCTTTCATTGCTTCCTTAAAATTCTTTGGCTCATGTCCTGCTGTCACTACCGCAAGAAAATTTCTCTGTCTCACAGAAAAACGTTCACAATTCACAAAAAATGTTATAGGATAAGGTGTACCTGAGGAAGATGAAGTAGTTGATGAATTATCAGATGGACTTATTTTTCGTACAGTATGAGTAACAAAATCACGATACCGTGTCGAAAAGGTTTTGGCTCGTTTTCCTCGCCCTAGCTCACCGTCAACATGCACACCTTCATCACCGTATGTATTCTCCACCACCTCATCACGCACATCCTCATGTGCGGGTTGCTGCATGTCAGCATTCGACCCCTCTAAGATGGATTGCTCACCTACCACATTCTCCAACCCCTCTTTATCACGCACATCACACTCATCACCCCCCTCATCCTCACTCCAGGCCCTATCCTCATTATTGTTTGCCAACATAGGAGTTACCACATTTTGTGGTTGGGTTATCGCAAAAGGAAATTCTTTCTCAAAGAACTTCACATCCCTCGATACAAAGTACTCATGTGTTTCTAAATCATACAATTTCCAACATTTCTTCCCAAAAGGATATCCTACAAAGATACACTTACGACTCAGACTTGCAAATTTATCCCCTTTGTATCGTTGGTTATGAGCATAGCAAAGACAACCAAATACACGAATAACATCATAAGAAGGTACTTTCCCAAACAACATTTCATACGGCGATTTACTCTCAAGTAAAATGGATGTTAATGCTCTTGCCACATTTAAGATGTGTTGGTGTTTTCTCTAACTCTCTCATTTTGTTGTGGAGTCCCAACACAAGAAGTCTCAAACAAAATTCCGTTATGATGAAAATAATCACGCAAGCAATTAAATTCAGTCACATTGTCACTTCTCACACGATTTATCACTTGTTCAAATTGTTGTTCAACCATAGCAACAAAATTAGAAAACATAAATGCAACTTCCATTTTGTTGCACAATAAATTTACCCAAACAACTCTCGAAAAATCATCTACTATTGTAAAAAAATATGTAGCATCACATGAAGAGCGATCATTATAAGGCCCCCACAAATCCAAATGAACAAGTTCAAAAATTCTCTCTGCTTTGTTCGTACTAATGGGAAAACTAGATCTATGTTGCTTTGCACGCGGACAAATATCACGAGACTTAATATTTTTCTTAGAAGAGTGACTCACAACAAAAATTTTCTTCAATATTTTCTCTAAAGGATTCCCCATTCGTTGATGCCATAACTCAAACGATGAATCAACATCCACTGTCAAGACCTTCACTTGAGGAACACCACGAAAAAAATAAAGTCCATCTGATCTTTCACCCGCTCCAATCACCTTCCTCCTCGGTTGGTCCTGTATAACACAAAGATTATTAGTGAATTGTACAACACAATTTTTTTTCATCGATTAATTGGGTCACAGAGATTAAATTGCAAGTTAATTGTGGGACATAAAGCACATTGTCAAGTTGAAATCCTCCTGGCAACACGACACTCCCCTCTTGATTTTCTTCTACCGTGTTTCCATCAGGCAACCCCACCGGACAATGGTTCAACTTTCTCACATTTCTTAAAATAGACAAGTCACATGTCACATGGTTCGATGCTCCGCTATCAATAATTCAACTAAAATTATTGTTTGTACCAAACAATTGATCTTTCTTTTTGGCTAAATTCAAAAGATCAAGGATTTGTTGCAATTGCGACGAAGAAACATATGCTAGACCTGTAACTTCGGTCGTTCCCGCCAGCCTCTGCGAGTTTCGTGCTTGCTGCACAGACGATGTTCCAGCCCCACCACCAATTTTATTTGCTTGAACAACTATGATATTTCCGCCAGCCATGATCTCTTGTGAAAACTACTGTAAAATAAATTGTGTTTATCCTAGATTTTTTCTAAGCTCTGATCACTTCGTCAACACACAAGTCATAATGTCAAAGAACAATATCAATATCAATAGTCTTGTGGAGGTTCCAATGTGAAATGAACTTTATATTTCACAACACACGTTGAAGACAAAATCTGTGTCGAAAACAAAATAGAAAATATTTATGAATCTTCGAAAAAACATAAAATTCACCCTTACACTGAAGACAAAACCTTCGTCGCCTTCGAATAGCACCTCTCGGCAATTGGAATGTAAATTTAAAATAGTGCAGCAGAACTCCTTGTTCCGCCTCGCACCCTTGGAAATGAACCATTGTCGACCTCTCGATAGTGGTTAGATTTGTCGCCGCATGCCGCCCCCGAACTCTCGGAACCGATCCGTCGCCGCCGTTCTCTTTAGATTTTTTTTTTTAAAAAGAACCCTAAAACTCTGATACCATGTAAAGTTCTCCACATTTTCTCATCCCTTTATTTCTCAATGATCTCATATATATATTACAAACTATGATACCTAAAATAACCAATCTAATTTAAGAAAATATTCTCTAAAGATATAATATTAATCACAATAAAATACTAAATAATATTAATATTGCAATAGGTTGTTAAACATATTTTGAGATATCTTAAGTCTACGGGCTCACTATGAATTATGTTTACTGGTTCTCCAAACTTTGCATTGACCTGTTATACAAATGTTGATTGGGGAAATTGTCCAGATGATAGGAGTAGTTCTTCAAACTTTGCATTGACCGGTTATACAAATGTTGATTGGAGAAATTGTCCAAATGATAGGAGGGTTCTCCAAACTTTGCATTGATCGGTTATACAAATGTTGATTGGGGAAATTGTCCAAATGATAGGAGCAGTACGAGTGGTTATTTTGTTTATCTTGACAGTAATATAATTTATTAGTCCTCCACCAAACAAAAGGTAGTATTTCGTTCTAGTGTAGAGTCTGGATACGAGTGGATATCTAATCTCGCTCCTAAGTTGATTTGGCTATAATTGATAAATTTATTTTAGGCATAGTAAAGTAAGTGGTATTTGATTTTTTTTTTTATTGACTATTTTAATATCTTATTATTTATTTTAATTGTAGAAGCAAAATTTAAGAAATAAGAAGAAAATGAAGTTTTAAGACAAAGTCAAAGAAGTTGTAGCGAATTAAAAAATATATTAAAAAAAAAACTATAGGCTTGGCGCTACGACGTGAAACGGAACACATAATGGACACGCTAAGGCGCTGCATGCGACGAAAAACCCTAACTTATAAGTGCACTGTTTTTTTTTTTATCAAATTGTGGATCCATAGAGGAATTTTCGGACAATATAGAGAGAGAAAGTGGCTTGAGACATCATTTTGGGATCTCGAGGTGCTGAACCGAGCCCGTGCAAATCTCGAAGACTCATGGAATCGTCAAGATTTACTTATCTTCCTGGTTTTCTTATTTTTTCTCTCACTTGTTATGACTTTAATGTTGATGTTTGAGATTTTTATTATGAACTAAATTTCATCTTCTAGAGCGCCTTGATGTAATTGTTTATCAAATATTGTTACGATATGCAGGGGCGGACCAAGACGGTAATGTTTGGGGGGCAAAAATGATGTTATAAAAAAAAAATTATCATGAAAAAATTAGAAGTTCAAAATTCGCACATTATGTTGATCTTACAAAAAAAAAATGATTGGCGATAAGAATACGTTAGTGTACTAACGTCTTCCTAACTAAGTTAAAAAAAACTTAGTTTCATCATATAAATTAGCTCATTTGTCTTAATAAATAGGGGAAAAAAAGTGAAATTACGAGTTTAGTCCATGAACTTGAAAAGCTAAAGTCTATTAGATCCTTAGACCTTCAAAAAATCTTCCATAAACTTTCAATCTATTATCTTATTAAGTTTTAAACTTTAAACGTGTCCAATACGTCCCTAAACTTTCAATTTTATTTCTAATAAAACAAGATCTATATTAGACTTAAAATTAAAAATTTGAGGACATATTTGATACAAAATTGAAAGTTGAAAATATATTGAACACATTTTAAAGTTCGTGGATATCTAAATAAACACAAAATTGAAGTTCAAATACTTATTAGATCCACTTTGAAAAAAAAAAAAAAAAACAGGATTCAATAACAAAATAAATAAAACATATTGTTGTATCTCAAGTTTGAACCAAGACTGCATAGAAGATAAGCATGCACGTAAGCAACCATGCTAGTATACACTTTTGTTTATTTTAGGGGAGGCCAATATATAAAATACTAAGTTTGTATATTTTAAAGCATTGTTTTTACCTCTATATATATATATATGGTTAGCTTTATGACTTCAATCAAACTATATATTTTGATGATAACAAACTCATTTTTTGTACTGACATTTTTAGTGTTACAAAGTATCTATTATGTAGAGTTCGGAAAGACGCATTTTGAATTATCAAAGACAAAAGAAGGATTGAGTGATCATGACAAACGTGGACCATCCAAAGGTGGACACATGGCAGAGGCGGACTAAATTTTTGAAATTAAGACAAATAAATTAAAAAATCTATTCATTTCCTATCTCTCAAATTCTAAATTCAAAAATTCATTCATTTACTATCTCTCAAATTCTAAATTCAAAAAATTCATTCCTTTCCTATCTCTCAAATTGTAAATTCAAAAATTCATTCATTTCCTATCTTTCAATCTCCACCCTACATTCATCTTACCCTAAATCTAATGGCTTGTTTTGAACATTTTCTTTTTAAGATGGTAGCCATTCTAATTTTTGCATACTCCTAAACTTGATCATCCTACATTTGTGAGAAATTTTGGAGCGTTTGTCTATTGTGTTCATCTATAATATCTTATCTTTTTAAAGGTAATTCGTTGTAAGTTTTATTTTCTCGGGTTTTGTATTAAGGTGTGGGTACACCTTGGGTTGTGTGAAAAAGAAATTGGTTGGATCCTGAACCAGGAAAAAGGATCACGAGTGTCTCTTTAGCCTAGGTAAAAAAAAAAGGGTCGTTTTCGGTTTGGTTCTCACCCGCAAGAGGATCTCTTAGTGAAATACCCAAGAAGGAGTCTTGGGGAGTGGAGTAAGCAATTCGCCGAACCACTATAAATTCTCGGTGTCCTCCCTTCCTTACTTTTATTTTTCTGAATTTCAATTTTTGTTTTAATTATTTTAATCTCTTAGATTGCATGATATAGACTTGCTTTGATTCGTTTTTGGTTGCTTGAGTGGTTTAACGTTTAAAATTTAAAATTGTTAGACAACTCTATTCACCCCTCTAGTGTTGCCATTAGATCCGACAATTGGTATCAGAGCGGGTTGCTCGATTTTTTTATTTAAAGTGTTGAATAATTTCATTTTTCATGTTTAAAAAAAAAAACATTTTTTCTTTAAATATGAAATTTTCTATTTATTTGAGAAAAGTTGACAAAATCAAATTTCCTTAGCTTATGACAAATATTTGAGTTAATGGGTATCTACCGCTATACAACCTCTCTTTGATGAAAATAAATATGCTTGGTGGAAAACAAGAATGAGAATTTATTTAATTTCTATTGATTACAATTTATGAGAAATTATTTCTAATGGTCCTTTAATTCCAACCAAGATAGTTGCTAATAAGGATGTGCCTAAGGAAGAAAATGAGTTAAATGATGAAGATAAAAAGAAATTATCTATAAATGCTAGAGCCATGAATAATCTATTTTGTGCTTTGTGCTCTTATGAGTTTAATCGAGTAGCATGTAACACTGCTAAAGAACTATGTGATATGCTTGAAGTAACTCTTGAAGGAACTAATCAAGTAAAAGAGAAAAATTTGCATGCTTGTTCATAACTATGAATTATTTAAAATGAATGTTAATGAATCCATTTCTGAAATGTTTACGAAATTCACAAATATTGTGAATGCTTTGAAGGGATTACCTAAAATATATATTACATCTCAAAACGTGAGGAAGATTCTGATGGAGCGTATCACGATGCGGAAGCGATTTTGGATCGTTCATACTCTAATTTAATCAATTTAACAAATAGAAAACATGCTCAAACAACGAAAATAAGAAAAATTAGAAAACATACCCTTGAAGTTCGAATTTTATTCGAGTTCCGTCGGCCGTTCTTCGTCACAAACACTTCGAATCTTCTCACGAACGCTTCAGTCTTCTTCACACGAACGCCTCGAGGACCACCCCAGGTAGTCCGGCTATCCTTGGCGCCAAGCAACAGAGTTGTGGGACTCCTAAAAAAAGAGAAAATAAAAGAAAGGAGAAAGAAGAATGGAAGTAGATGGAGGTCAGAGGCTGAGATTTTTTTAGAGCTTTCTTCACGAAGGCAGAGAGTTACAATTGAATTCACAATTCAATTCTTTGAAACCCAAAATCCACACACCTTGTCACTTTTAGCCAAATATATATATATATATATATATATATATATAACTTACACATGTCTTACATCCACAATGCATGTAAGACATATATATAATTATTATTATTTTAAAAATTAATTAAAAATAATTAATTTTAAATAATAATAAAAACTTTTATTTATTAAACAATTTAATAAATAATATATATATATATATATATTAATTAAACTTTTTAATTAATTAATATTATTTAATTCAATATCAAATATTAATTAAATATTAAGGCTAAACACGGTTTTCCAAAAATCGACTTTTTGCACATGAATCCAATTCATGGTTTAGACCATTCTTATATTTAAATCATATTTAAATATTTCCATCATTCTTGCAAAAAATCGAATTTGAACAATTCAAATTCTTTTTCTTTTTCCTTTTCTCTTATACTGTTGCACGACGTTATCCGAGCTAGCTAGGAGAACCTACAGGACCTACAGATCATGAGCTCCAACGATATGAGATTATCCGGTCAAAACTCTTTTAACCGAACTAATCAACATTCGTTAACCCCCGGAGACTCCACTATAGTTCGAGGGTTGAACTGATCTCCTCACTGTAGATATATTATGTCCTCTAATATAACCGTCACGAGCAAGTCGACCCTTCACAGGTTGTTCGTAATCACAGCTGGGTCATTTAAACCGTTTAACACCTGCATTACATCTTGTTCCTTAAGTACCAATGACAACTCTAATGAACAATAGATCTATGGTCCAACCATTAGATCAATTAACCCTCTCATCTCATGAGAGTGTGAGCTCTCATTGTTCAAGCCCCGGAGTCAGCTATTAAGGGAACAACCTATCTACTAACCCTGAAGAGCGGATTAGAAGTGAACTCCAATCTTGCTGTACTATGTTCCCAGCTACCTATTCGACTTTATCCCCAAGATGGTAGGCTTATTGAGTCGGCGCTAATGGGCCACTCTCACCCGTGCAAGTCAAATGATACTTTCGAATAAGCAGGAGTTCATAGCGAGCTCATGATTGAGATCGAGTTACCAAGGCCATCAAATGAAAATGTCAGTCTCATCAGTAAACGGTGTTATAAAGAGAGAGCGACATATTTCGCGGTTCGGTCTTATGCAAATTCTTTGCACAGGACGCCCTCACTCGCACATCTCCATGTGAAACAATTAGGATCACATCGTTTTGTACAATACAAAGTGAGCCGCATCCAATAGTGTTACCAGGATAAGGTACCCAGCCTTATCCGTATACTATAGACCGTTTTGACTTACTACTTGAGCCTGATCCACAATCATGTCATACACGAGGCTCAAGTACTCATATTCAGCCAAAGGGGTTGGTCATTGGTATAGGTTAACGTAAACACGTTTCACTTTATTCCAGTAAACACCTTTACTGAATAAAACTAATAACTCTTTATTCTAAATAGATTGTTTACAAACATAATAGTTTACAAACCACGAGTTTTAGGACATAAAACCCAACAAACTCTCACTTGGACTTAAACGTCCGTGGTGTACATGTTAGGTGGAGAAAAACTAATATATCATATATCATGAAGTTTTCTCCCACCGTCCTCTCCAGCAACTCGAAGCGCTAGACTCTTCTAGGCGTCTCTCAAACACTTTAGCCATGAGGGACTTAGTAAACAAATCAACATGAAGTGCTGCGAGACTTTCTATTTGACCATCACATCTCCTCATAACACTAACTGCGAGCTCAACTTATAAACCTTTTGCTGCTTCACAAGCTGCAACAAGATTTAGCTACCAACGAGGAATCAACAATACGAATCTTGTATTCTACTCCTTGTTTGCACAGGGACAAATTTTAACCTGAATCCAATGATCAAAATCAATTGGACTTTACTACTGACAGCTCCCACTGCATAACACATATCGGGTCATACATCTAGAAAGATGTATCAGACTTCCAATATGTAAATGCACTTGGGTGCGTCTCATATCCTCAACACTTGAGGTGTCTCTGGAAACCATTTTCATAGACCATCGAATATTGACAACAACTTGTCAATAAAATATTTTAGAGAAAACACTAGCGATTTGTTCTTACGACTTAGATGAACCTGAATCCTTAGAACAAACTAAGTCTACCTCTAGATCAACTATTTGGGAGTGAGTCGCTAGTTTATGCTTATTTGTCAGAAGTTAATCCTACATCATTCTCAATGATTAGGACATCAATTACGAAAACAGATCAAGAAAGCTACGAATTTGATTAAACCCTTGTCAAACAAGGTTCATCAAACTTTTGTTCAAACTGTTATTCAAAACCACAAGATTTGATCAGCATATCAAACCTTACAATTCAGGATAAAGATGCTTATTCTAATTAATATATGAATCGAATAGGCTTGCAAACTATTTGCTCTTTGTCCTCGAATTATGAATCTATTCTGATTGAGACTAATAGATACTCAAATAAAGATAGCCAGTCTTGATATTCATTTGACTTATTCTATCAAAATACAACATGGGAATGGATAAGAGCTATCTAGTAACTTACGTCTAGTAACAAGAAAAAGTGAGTATACACAATAAACCCTTTCTCTTTGGGACAACCCCTTTACCAAAAAGTCAAGCCCAAAAGGTTTTCACCTTAGAGGCTTGGTCTCTAAACCACTTAAAGATACATGGCTTTGAATCAGATGGCCTTGTCTACATGATCCATTGTCTAATTAAAGACAACGAATCCTCAATGTCATCATCGAATATGACAACATCGAGTTTAAGACAAGCCAATACAACGGACCGAGTTGTCTCACAACCCTCCCGCTGCATTAAGGATTTCTCAACGATTGAGAAGCTCCAGATTGATCAACAACTATTGTTGAATAAAAACAACTTTCTTATTACACTGTAAGTCTTGACCTTTTAGTTGTTTTCGAGTTTAATAGAACACCACAGTATACATCTTTTGCGGGAAAAACGGTTCTTTATATACAACAAAAGATAACATATACAGGTGTTCAGTTCAAACTAGAAATATAGACAATAATTACATCAGATCATATTATCTCTATATAACAACTACTACAAGCTCCCACTGAATTAGCTGTGACGATGTCTTCACAAGTCATCCCACGACCAGCTGCTATCAGGAACTAGTTTCCTGAAATGAAGAATAAACACGATTAGTGAAATATGACACTCATATATCACTAAACTGTTACGACAATCAATAAATCTCATTTACCTTGTCGTTCCTTCTCATATTTCTTTTGCGCAAGGTATTTGGGGCAGTTACGCTTCCAGTGCCAATCTTCGTTATAATGGAAACACTTTCCCTTGTCAGAAGAAATTTCCTTGCGTACAATAGGGGCTTTGCCTTTTTCTCCTGTTACTCTTCTTCTTTTGATTAATCTTATTACTCACAGAAGTCAATTCAGGCTTACTCCCTGACCCCAACCCCTCATGGAATTTCTTTGAAGAGACAACATTTGCCTCCTTCTCCTTTCCTTTTGAGGTGTGCAGAGACTGGTAAGTCTGAAGCTCGTTTAGGAGAGACGTCAAGTTGTATTCAATCTTATTCATCACCATATTGGTTCTAAAATGAAGGAAACTCTTCGGAAAAGATTCCAAGATGAAACTGACTTGACTTTTCTCGTCGATGGAAGCTCCGTTTACTTCCGCCGTATTAAAGTGAACCATCATGTTAAGGACATGTTCCCTAACATAGGTACCCTCCACCGTACGAGAGTTATAAACGAACTTGAGGACCTCATGTCGAAGAGATGAGGTTGGATGTCCAAACATCCCTTGTAATGAAAGCATGATTTCCTTAGCGGAAACCATCCCCTTGTGCTTCTTGCACAAGACATCAGATATGCTTGCCAAGATATAGACTCGGGCTTTATCATTAGCCCTAATCCATCCATCGTTTGCCTCTCGAACACTTCGAGAAGTACTCGAGCCAGGAGCTGGAGGACATTCCTCCGTTAAGACAAACCTGAGATTGTCGAGAACTAAAATCATATTTAAGTTCGAATTCCAGGTCCCGTAATTTTCACTGGTTAATTTTTCATGGGCTAACAACTGTATAAACGAGCTCGACATGCAGAAAAGAATGTAAATCTATTAGTGAAACGGTTTTAACCTATTTAAACCAATTAAAAGGGTTTAATAGTAAATAAAGTACCCAAACTCTTTATTCACTTGCAACGATACTTTAGTAAGTCATAATGGTCGCTACTGTAGGGTAGTCGAGCATTCCTTTACAAAATCAAGACAATCTTGAATAAATGCTAACTCCATAATAACTCATATTCCATTAGCATCATAGTTATCGTTTTTGGTCTGGATTTACTAACTCCTTAGAAAATCCCGTAAGTGTGACCCTCCATTTTTAGAATTCACAGGACGGCCCCAACGGTGCAACCGTAGGGAATGTCAGAGTTGGGAATGGCCCTGTGTTTCTTTATCCATAAATGGTGACTGACTTGTTCGACTCCCATGAAACGACCCTTCGTAGGGATCGGTACCATTTGTGGGCACCTAGCAGGCGGAACATGGGAATCTCACGGTTCAATCCAATGGAGGAGACCGTAGGAAGTACTGACGTACTTCCTTCTCCCACTTACTATAGACACTTACTCCATTCACCTTGCTATTGAAAGTTGCAAACACCATCCGTAGGGGGATGCCTTATTGACATCACGAGGCCCTGCAAAATTCTCACGTTGTGAACTATAGGGAGTGCGTAGCAGGAGAGGGATATATTATATAATCCTTCTCAACTGATGGAGCGTATGTAGCGCAGCGGAAGCGAGTCAGATCAGTGACACTCTATTTTCATCAATTTACCTAAATAAGAAACATGCTCAAAGGTTTCAAATAAAAGGAATTAGAACACATACCTCTTGTAGTTCTAAGGACTTCTATTCCGATGCTCTAATCTCTTCACGAACCCTTCAAAGCTTCTCTCGAACTCTCCGAGAACCACCTCCAGTAGTCCCGCTATCCTCGGGCCGAGCAACGGAGTGGTGGGATTCCTTTACAAGAGAAAAAGTTTGGAAGATGAAGATGGGAAGGTGAAAGGGATGAGGGTTTTGTGAGAAATATCTAACACTTAGATTTCTAATTTCTCAAGCTACATGAACTCTTCATCAACCCTCATTCAAATGTTCAAACTCTTTGAAAATTCATCAACCTCAAACCATTTGAACTTCATCCAATTTATAGGCAATTCACATGCACCAAACTCTTTGCTTAGCATGACATCTCAAATTGGATGGATTAGTCTTCAACCAAGTGTTCCAAAATTGATGAGTTTATGCATGTGGTTGGTGATTCACAATCCACTTCACAACTTGGATAAACCCACTCAACTTGGATAAATCCACTCAACTTGGATTAATCCACTAAATTTGGATAATCCCACTTGTATTATTTTGTCATTTTAAAATTAATTCATAATTAATTTTAATAAACAAAATAAATTTTAATTAATTAAACTTTTTAATTAATTAATATTATTATTTAATTCAATATCAAATATTAATTAAATAATAAGACTAATCTCGGGTTCTTAAACCGAATCATCACACATGAATCCATATTCATGTTTTAGACCGATCCCATATTTAAATATGTCCATCATTCTTCCAAAAACGAATTTGAATAAATTCAAATTCCTTTTCTCTCATATTGTTACACGACTTAATTCGAGCTAGCCAGGAGAACCTAAAGGACCTACAGATCATGAGCTCCAACGATACGAGATTAACCGGCCAAACTCTTTAGCCAAGCTAACCAACATTCGTTAACTCCCGGAGACTCCACTAAAGTCTAAGGGTTGCACTCTCCTCACCGTAGATATATTTATGTCCTCTTGATATAACCATCATTACTAAGTCGATCCTTCACAGGTCGTTCGTAATTACAGCTAGGTCAAAATAACCGTTTTACCCCCATAATTACATCTTGTTCCTTAAGTCCCACTGATCCTCTAATGAGCTATTGGTTTGTGGTCCAACCACCAAACCGATTGGTATGTGATCTCATCACTATACAAAGTCCCTCTCGGGCCAATGAGAGGGTGGGATCCCTAGTTCAAGACCCGAAGTCTGCACTTAAGGGAACAACCTCTCTACTAATCCCTCAAGGCGGGTAGGAGTGAATTCCATCTCGCAGGACTATGTTCCCAGCTACATACCCGGTCTTATCCCCAAGATGGTAGGCTTATTGAGTCGACGATCTCGAGCCACTCTCACCCATACAAGTCAAAGGATAAGCCCGAATAAACAGGAGTTCATAGCGTGCTCAGGATTCAGATCGAGTTACCTAGGTCATCATATGAAAAAGTCAGTTTTTACAGTAAACGGAGTTATAAAGAAAGAGTGACTTATTTCGCGGTTCAGTCTTATGCAAACTCATTGCATAGGACGCCCCCACTCACATGTCTCCACATGAACGATTTCGGATCACATCGTTTGTACTATACAAAGTGGGCCGCGTCCGATAGTGTCCCTAGGATAAGGTACCCAACCTTTATGCCTATACTATAGACTATTCTGGCTATCACTCGAACTTGATCCACAATCATGTCACCACATGAAGTTCAAGTATACATCTTATAGCCATGGGTTCTTAGTTTATTGGAGTTAGGTTAAATGTAAACACAATTCACTTTATTCAATAACAACTTTACTGAACAAAACTCAATAACAACTTTATTGCAAAATATAATATACATTCAGTTTACAAACCACGAGTTTTAGGACATAAAACCCAACATCAACACATCTACTAAGCATCATAGCCGGTAAAGGGTAAAAACTAAGGATTTATCTGGCTAAGTAAATAAAACCTTAAGCCTAGGCAAACAATTTTACCTGAGATGTCTAGGTGATAGAACTCCAAAAGTGCTATTTTATAACCTTTAATTCTTGTTAGTTGATTCAAATTAATGTGTTTAATCATGTGTTTTGCAGGAATCGAGCATTCAGAGGTGAATGAGACACTTATATTAAATAAGAACTCAAAAGAGGAGTTTTAGAGTATAATATCAACAAACCGAGCCGCAGATGATACTATAAAGATAAAAAATCATTTAATATTTAAAGTTGGAAGCTTGGTCTGATGGTGAAGGGTTGAATATGGTAAAGAGAGATTGTCTTGATTGTAAAAGACACCTCACACCTTACAGCATTCCCCTTACACCAACACACACATCACCTTTCTCCCTTTTCCTCTGTTTAGAGTTTTTTTTATTTATTTTTATGTTCGGCTAAGCTTGTAATGCTGATTTAGAGGTTTGTCGAGCTTAATGTTTTTGTGAGATTTTTTATATTAAATTGCAATCTAATTTTTTGATTAATTGTTTTATATTTTTTGTTTATTTCATGTGCATTTAGTATTGGTTAATGTGACAGCTTAACCAATTAAATATTAATTGTTCATGTATGTTATGTTGTAATTTGTGATCTGTAATTGTCATAAATTGCATGCTTAATTATAGTAGCAAGATGGTCAGGTTATGACTAGTGTTAATATTATGGCTTTTCCATAGTTAACATGGTGCGTATAATAGACCTTAGGAATATAAAAATGTTTAATTGAATCTGATCAATTTAATTAACGTTCTAATCAATCCATGTGCTTAGAGCTGCTAGGTAGTTAGCATGGAACGCTATCGTACCCAACTAATTGACTAGTTTAGAGTTAATTACGATGCTTTGTCGGATTAATTGCATGATAGGATCTTAGAGACTTTTCATGGTCGTTCCAGTTAAGTCGATTAGGCTTTTAATTAAGAAATTGTATTTTTATTTAAGTAATCGATGAGCAAAATCCATTAAGTCCCGACAATCTCTGAACCAACAAGGTAATCTCTTATTTATTTCTTTAATTCTTTAATTCTTTAAATTTTATCTTTAATTGTTGTTTTAATTCATTACATTAACATGCAATCCAAAAACCCCCCATTTATTGTTTTTACATAAATTTTAATTTAGAGAATTTAAATTTCGGTTCCCTGAGTTCGACCCGGTCCGCTGTAGTTTACTACAAGCCGTTGATCGGTAATTATAAATTGTATTTGACGGGTCTCGACAAGCTCGCATCACTAGGTTGTAAACACTTTACTAACCTCACACCTCTAACGCATGCTCATAAAGTCGGGTTAACTTTACTCAAGTATCGGGTAGTCCCCAAGTAGGAGGTGATCTTGTCAATTCAAAATCCTCCAACCTTAGACAGGAATTCACCGGGTGAGTTTCTTATAATCTTAGCATTTACGAGATATCGACCAATTCATCTAATGAACCAGATCGACTCATTTAACCCTAAATGAACATGCTCTTTATCTTTGTTATAGATTTTAAAAGCTAAGTCAATTTTTACAACACTTGCAAAAACTAGACTTTCTACAACAACCATCTACATGTTTCTCAAACATGCATCGCTAAGGCACGACAAGTTGGATATTTAACTTCATAATCAATATAACAATTATATTGATTGTGCTCTTAAACATACAACTCCTAATTCATAAATTAATATAACACTTATATCAATTCTCTGAATTAAGCATGCATCCTATACATTATAACACTTATAACATACAAAATGCATCTAAAGTTGGATGTTTAATTTCATAATTAATATAACACTTACTTCAATTATTCTATTAACCAAACAACAACTAATTCATGAATTAATATAACTCTTATATTAATACTCATGAATTAAACATGCATCCTATACATTATAACACTTGTAACCTACAATATGCATAAAACCAACCAGTGCAACCTATGTTGTATGTTTAATTTCTTAATTAATATAACACTTATATCAATTATTCTATTAAACAAACAACATCTAATTCATGAATTAATATAACTCTTATATTAATACTCATGATATCCCAAATATGCATACTATATATTATAACACTTATAACATATTTTCAATGCATGGAGCATGCTTCCTACGGTGGAATTTTAAATCAATATGGCATACTTTATGCACATACAAACATGAAATTTAATTAAAACATACATTCGCAATGCATAATTAAATAAACACACAAAAGTGGATCGGTTTTGGCATCAAGCAAGCAATAATTTCGGATCACATCGTTTTGTACAATACAAAGTGAGCCGCATCCAATAGTGTTACCAAGATAAGTTACCGAGCCTTATTCCTATACTATAGATCGTTTTGACTGACTACTTGAGCCTGATACACAATCATGTCATACATGAAGCTCAAGTACTCATATTCAGCCAAGGGTGTTGGTCATTGGTATATGTTAACGTAAACACGTTTCACTTTATTCTAGTAAACACCTTTACTGAATAAAACTAATAACTCTTTATTCTAAATAGATTATTTACAAACATAAGAGTTTACAAACCACGAGTTTTAGGACATAAAACCCAACAGATTCTCAGGTTGTTGCCTAAAAGCTGGGAAGCTAAAGTGACGGTGATTCAAGAAGCTAGGGACCTTTCAACACTTAAATTGGAGGAGCTCATCGGATCTCTCATGACACATGAGATAATTATGAAGGGCTATATGGAAGATGACGTCAAAGAGAAGAAAAGTTTGGCATTAAAGTCTACTGTCCTCCAAGAATACTTTGAAAGCAAAGATGAATTAAATGATGAAGAATTTGTGTACCTAACAGGGAAGTTCAAGAAGCATTTCCGGAAAAGAAACTTCTCCAAGAAGAACTATAGTCAAGATGACAAAGGAGAAAAGAGAAATAGGGACTCCATCATCTGTTATGAGTGCAAAAAACCTGGACATGTAAAGTATGATTGTCCTCAAAGAAAATCATTTTCAAAGAAGAACAAGAAGACCATGAAAGCTACGTGGGATGAAAGTGATGAGAGTGACTCTGAAAGCGAGGAAGAAGTAACTAACCTATGTTTTATGGCTTGTGGAGATGAAGACGAGGTAAGTCCTGAAAAACCTTACATTTGATGAGCTTGTTGATTCTTATAATGAAATTAAAAATGAATTTAAAAAAATAGGTTGTAAATATATATCTCTTAGGAAGAAAAATACTAGATTAGCTCATGAGAACAATGACTTATTCATTGAGCTAGATAATCTAAAAGAGAAAAATGAGACATTAAGAAAAGAGCTTGTTTTATCTAAGTCAAATTTGCATGCTTTAAAAGAAGAGTATAAAGTATTAGTAGAGAAAAATGAAGATATATCATCTACTCTTTTAAAGTTTACAAATGTAAAGAAAAACTTAGATATCATGATAGGTAAGCAACAAGGTGTCTTTGATAAAAGTGGTTTAGGTTACAAACCTCACCAAAAACAAAATAAATTTACTAATTACTTTGTCAAAGACAACTCCATATCTTCAGTTATTTGTCATGCATGTGGAAAACAAGGTCATAAAGCTTATGCATGTAATTTGAGGAAATTCAATGCTATGAATGAAAATAAAAAGAAATGAATTCCTAAATTTTTGTTAACTAACCCGGAAGGACCCAAACAAATTTAGGTACCAAAGGTTACATCTTTAGATTTGTGTTTTTAGGTATGCTTGAGATCAATAAAGAACAAGTGGTACTTAGACAGTGGATGTTCAAAACACATGACTGGGGACAACACAAAATTTACATACCAAGAAAAGAAAGATGGAGGATACGTTACCTTCGGCGATAATAAAAAGGGTAAGATTATTGGCAAAGGTAACATAGGTAACAGTTCGAATTTGTTAATTGAAAAAGTTTTGCTTGTTAATGGTTTAAAACATGATCTGTTGAGCATTAGTCAATTATGTGATAAAGGCTATAAGGTAATTTTTAGTGATAAAAATTGCATAATTGAAAATGCATGTGATAAGAAAATCATGTTTGAAGGAAATAGAGATAAAAATGTTTACACTATAGATTTGATTGATTGTCCTATTATTGATGATAAATGTTTGTTTGTTTTGCATGATGGTTCATGGTTGTGGCATAGAATATTAGGACATGCTAGCATGCATTTAATTTCAAATATTTCTAAGAAATTCATTGTCAGAGGTCTTCCAAAATTAAACTTTGAAAAAGATAAAGTTTGTGATGCTTGTCAAATGGGTAAACAAACTAAGTCTTCTTATAAACCAAAGAAAATGGTTTCTACCTCTAGGCCTTTGCAACTATTACATATGGATCTTTTTGGACCTACTAGAGTTGCAAGTCTAAGTGGAAAACATTATGTTTTTGTTATAGTTGATGATTTTTCAAGATTTACTTGGGTTTTATTTTTATCTCACGAGGATGAAGCCATAAAATCTTTTATTACTTTTTCAAAAAGAATTCAAATTGGAAAAAGTTTTATGATTTCAAAAATTAGAAGTGATCATGGAGGAGAATTTTAAAATGCTTCTTTTGAAATTTTTTGTGATGAAAATGGTATTTCTCATGATTTTTCCTCTCCAAGAACACCTCAACAAAATGGTGTTGATGAAAGGAAAAATCGGTTTTTACAAGAATTAGCTACCTCCATGTTAAATGAATATAATTTACCAAAATACTTTTGGGCTGAAGCCGTTAATACTGCCTCCTATGTGATGAATCGAGTTTTAATAAGACCTATTTTGAATAAAACTCCTTATGAGATTTTTAATAATAATACCCCAAATATCAATTATTTCAAGGTCTTTGGTTGCAAATGTTTCATTTTGAAAGACAAAGGGAAACTTGGAAAGTTTGAATAAAAAACTGACATTGGCATATTTTTAGGATATTCGACATGTAGTAAAGCATATAGAGTTTTTTATAAAAGAACTCTTGTAGTTGAAGAATCCATGAATGTTTTTTTTTTATGACTCAGAAGTAGTAGCAAGTGAGACTCATAAAGAGCCAAAGGAAACCCTCCCTCAGGATTGGAGATTTTTCACTCACCATCCTCAACAATTAATTATAGGCGATGTATCTCAAGGGGTAAGAACTCGCTCTTCTTTAAATGCAATAAATAATGTTGCTTTTGTGTCTCAATTTGAACCAAAGTCTTTTAAAGATGCTGAATCTGATGAGTTTTGGTTAATTGCTATGCAAGATGAGTTAAATCAGTTCGAAATAAATAGTGTATGGGAATTAGTCCCTCGTCCTTGTGATCATCCTGTTATAGGTACTAAATGGATATTTAGAAATAAAATTGATGAGTCTGGTAATATTGTTAGAAATAAAGCTAGCTTAGTTGCATAAGGATATAGTCAGGAAGAAGGAATAGATTATAAGGAAACTTTTGCTCTTGTTGCTAGACTTGAAGAATCAATTAGAATGTTGCTTGCATTTGCATCTCATAAAAAATTTACTTTATTTCAAATGAATGTGAAAAGTGCTTTTTTAAATGGTTTTATATTGGAGGAAGTTTATGTTGAACAACCTTCTGGTTTTGAAAGCTTCAAAAATTCAAATCATGTTTTTAAATTAAATAAAGCTATTTATAGTCTTAAACAAGCTCCTAGAGCTTGGTATGATCGTTTGAGTAAATTTTTGCTTCATAATGGTTTTAAAATGGGAGTTATTGACACTACTCTTTTTATTAAAACCAAATAAAATGATATTTTGTTAGTGCAAATTTATGTTGATGATATTTTATTTGGTGCCACTAACCCTTCTCTATTTGAAGAATTCTCTAAGTGTATGCACAGTGAGTTTGAAATGAGCATGATGGGAGAACTTAAGTTCTTCCTTGGGCTTCAAATCAAACAAGTTGAAGAGAGAATTTTCATTAATCAAGAAAAGTACACAAGAGATCTACTCAAAAGGTTTAAGTTCGACAATGCAAAAATTTCAAAGACACCGATGAGTACTACTACAAAGCTTGATAAGGACAAAAAAGGTAAAATCGTAGATATTAAAACTTATAGAAGTATGATCGGATCATTGCTTTACTTAACTGCAAGTAGGCCATATATTATTTTTAGTGTATGCATGTGTGCTAGATTTCAATCTTGTCCTAAAGAATCACACCTGCATGCTGTAAAAAGAATTTTTAAATATTTGCTTGGTACTGTTGACTTGGGTTTATGGTATCCTAAGAATGCATCATTAGATTTAATTGCTTATTCTGATGCTGATTTTTTTGGTAGTTTAACTGATAGAAAGAGTACTAGTGGAACTTGCCAATTTTTGGGAAGCTCTCTAGTCTCTTGGTATAGTAAAAAGAAAAACTCTGTTGCATTATCTACTACTGAGGCTGAATATATTGTTGTTGACAGTTGTTGTGCTCAAGTTTTATGGATGAAACAAACTTTGCATGATTTTGGTTTGAATTTTGAACAAGTTCATATCTTTTGTGATAATACTAGTTCAATTAATTTAACCAAAAATCCTATTCAGCATTCTGGCAACGTTGTTGCGCAATTTAATGACTGTGTGCATGAAAAACTAGTTCAGCATTCTCGCAACGTTGTTGCGCAATTTGAACAAGTTCCTATCTTTTGTGATAATACTAGTTCAGCATTTGACAACGTTGGTTAGGCGAAGCTGGGCAAAGGTTTGTGTGCATGATTACCTGAGTTCGAGTCTGCCTGGCATTTCTTTTTACATATTATTTTTATTTTGAGCGTCTAGACGTTGTCCCCTCGGGTGTTTGGCTTCTTTTCATCCTTCTCTTCACTTGGGACTTCGTAATTTGCATCAAAAACTTGTTGCACAATTTAATGCAATGCAAAACCGCAAGTGTACGGGTCAAGTTTTAATATAGTGTATAAAAATACGAATATCGTCCTCAAGATTGATTTTCTAGTTACTTAAGTACCGCGAATACAATCATGACCCAATTTTATTTAGAGAAATAAAACTATAAATGATATGATTGAACTAAAATAAAAACATAAAATAAAAGATGGAGAACAACAAGGAGAGAGATATATTAGGGAGTTGATTTTGCCAATTAGACCAATGAATTAATTAATTAACGACTAAGAATCATGCAATAAACTATCAGTCACGAAGTCATGGGTAAAAATTGCATCTTTCGAGCACAATTAAATCTCATGCAAAATTATAAAACTAACATATCTGTATAGCTTTTAATAACATAAAAGGCATTACGACCCTTCATTTAACAACCTCTAAAGAAGTACCGAACAATTTCTTGTCAGAAATCTCTTCAGTCATGCAATTAAGTTCTGGTCTAAATTACAACTTATCAGAGTAAATTCGGACCAATTAAACAAATAATCTGTGATAAAGAGATTATAAGCATTAAGCACATAAACATGATTGAAAATAAAAGTAATCAATCAAAGACACTTAAATTAATCAAAACATCAGTCTAATGGCTACATCAATCCCTAGAATAAATGAGTTTAGCTAATCATGTTCGACATTACAAAATATAAACTCAAAATTAAACAAAAAACAAAACTACAAATTAAAAGGAAAGAAGAAATAAAATAGTGTCGATTTCACGTTCCCGCTGCAATCTCCACGATCCCGAGCATGTAATTGCCTTCTTTTTGCTCCAAAAAATCTCCTCTAACTCTGAAAATTATGTATTTTCGAAATTGGGAATGACTCTCCAAATTGGCTTCCCAAAAACTCTATCAAAAGATGTATTTATAAGGTAAAATAGGCCAAAAATCGTGTATAAATCAAAATAGGCAAATCTGATGGGGGCGGAATCCAATGTAGCGCACATCTATAGAGATCTTGATGCAGATGTGAGCTGGAAACCATGCTTAAACAAATGAATAATTAAATATTCGCTCGGAAAATATAACATTATAGTGAGTTTGTTGTGTTGGTTAATTGTGGTTGGAAACTAGTGGTTTTGAGTTCAAGCCCTGCCAACGATAATTTTACATTATTTTTTTTTTAGCGTATAAATGCTACTCTCAGCGTCTAGACGCTGTCCCCTCTAGTTTTTGGCTTCTTTTTCCCTTTGTCTTCACTTGGTACCTCATATTTGCATCATATTAGCTTATTTTTCATCATATATCTTCTAAAAGCTCCAGTTTGCTCCAAATGATCGATATCTATAAGATAATCAAATATAAACATAAAATTAACCGTGTAAGTCTCTAAACTAGCATAAAATAGGTCCTATGATGGAGCGATATACGCAGGGGAAGCGATTTTGGATCGATGATACTCTAATTACATCAATTTAACAAATAGAAAACATCCTTGGAACGACAGAAATAAGAAAATTTAGAAAACATACCCTTGAAGTTCTAAATTTCTTCAAGTCCGCCGGCCGTTCCTCGTCACGAACTCTTCCGGCCTCTTCTCATGAAACACCCCGAGGACCACCCCAGGTAGTCTCCCTATCCTCGGCGCCGAGCAACGGAGTTGTGGGACTCTGATACGAAGAGAAAAGAAAAGAAAAGAAGAAAAGGAAGAAGAACTGATGGAATGACTGAGAGCTCCAGACAGAAGCTGAAGAAAAAATGAAATCTAATTTCATTTTTAACAACCCACAAAAGCACTCACGAATTTATTTATTTATTATTATTATTTTTTTAACTAAAGTGATTCGTCTGTGGACACTTCCATAACATGCAAGTGTCCATTCAAATATATATATATATATATATATATATATATATAATATTTTATTATTTATTTAAAATTAATTTTAAATAAATATAATATATAAATTTTATTAATTAAACATTTTAATTAATAAATTTAATATATATATATATTTTTTAATTAATTAAACTTTTTAATTAATTAATATTATTTAATTTAATATCAAATATTAATTAAATAATATGACTAATCCCGGTTTTTCGAAAACCGACCTTTTTTTACACATGAATCATATTCATGTTTTAGGCCATTCCCATATTTAAATCATATTTAAATATGTCCATCATCCTTCCATAAACTGAATTTGAACAATTCAAATTCTTTTTCTTTTTCCTTTTCTCTTATACTGTTGCACGACGTTATCCGAGCTAGCCAGGAGAACCTAAAGGACCTACAGATCATGAGCTCCAACGATACGAGATTATCCGGTCAAAACTCTTTCAATCGAACTGACCAAGATTCGTTAACCCCCGGAGACTCCACTATAGTCCGAGGGTTGCACTCTCCTCACTGTAGATATATTATGTCCTCTGATATAACCGTCACGGGCAAGTCGACCCTTCACAGGTTGATCGTAATCACAGCTGGGTCATTTAAACCTTTTAACCTCTGCATTACGTCTTATTCCTTAAGTACCACTGACACCTCTAATGAACAATATATTTGTGGTCCAACCAACAGATCAGTTAACCCTCTCATCACATGAGAGTGTGAACGCTCATTGTTCAAGCCCCAAAGTCAGCTATTACGGGAACAACCTATCTACTAACCATGAAGAGCGGGTTAGCAGTGAACTCCATCTTACTACGCTATCTCCCCAGCTACCTATTGGACTTTATCCCTGAGATGATAAGTTATTGAGTCGGCGCTAATGGGCCACTCTCACCCATACAAGTCTAAGGATACTGTATAATAAGCAGGAGTTCATAGTAAGCTCAGGATTAAGATCGAGTTACCTAGGCCATCAAAAGAAAATGTCGGTCTCATCAGTAAACGGTGTTATAAAGAGAGAGCAACATATTTCGCGGTTCAGTCTTATGCAAACTCTTTGCACAGGACGCCCTCACTCGCATATCCCCATGTGAAACAATTCGGATCACATCGTTTTGTACAATAAAAAGTGAGCCGCATCCAATAGTGTTACCAGGATAAGGTACCCAGCCTTATCCGTATACTATAGACAATTTTGACTGACTACTTGAGCCTGATCCACAATCATATAATACATGAGGCTCAAGTACTCATATTCAACCATGAGTGTTTATCATTGATATAGGTTAACGTAAACACGTTTCACTTTAATCCAGTAAACACTTTTACTGAATAAAAATAATAACTTTTTATTCTAAATAGAATATTTACAAACATAACAGTTTACAAACCACGAGTTTTAGGACATAAAACCCAACAAACTCCAACTTGGACTTAAACGTCCGTGGTGTACATGTTAGGTGGAGAAAACTAAAATATCATATATGAGAAGTTTTCTCCCACTATCCTCTCGAGCAACTCGGAGCCCTAGACTCTTCTAGGTGTCTCTCAAACACTTTAGCCCTGAGAGACTTAGTAAACAAATCAGCATGAAGTACTATGAGGCTTTCCATGTGACCATCACATCTCCTCATAGCACTATCTGCGAGCTCAACTTATAAACCTATTGCTGCTTCACAAGCTGCAAATAGAATTAGCTACCAACGAGGAATCAACAATACAACTCTTGTATTCTACTCCTCTAAGTACAAGGACAAAACTTTAACTGGAATCCAATCCAATTGGACTAATATTACTCACAGCTCCCACTGCATAGCATATATCAGGTCATGTATCTCAAAAGATACACCTAACCTCCAATATGTAAATGCACTTGGGTGCACCTCGTATCCTCAACACTTGAGGTGTCTCAGGAAACCATTTCCATAGACCATCGAATATTGACAACTGCTTATCAATAAAAGATTTTAGAGACAACACTAGCAATTTGTTCTTACGACTCAGATCAACCTGAATCCTTAGAACAAACTAAGGCTACCTCCAGATCAACTATTTGGGAGTGGGTCGCAAGTTTATGCTAAAATGTCATAAGTGAATCCTACATCATTCTCAACGATTAGGACAAAAATTACGGGAATTTATTATGAAAGCTTTAACATTGATTAAAGAAGTTTTATCAATATAATGTTCAAAACCATAAGATTTGATTTGAAAAACAAACCTTATCAATCAGAATATAAATGATTATTCCAATTCATAAATGGATTGAAGAAGCTCGCAAACGATTTGCTCTTAATCCTGAAAAATGTATCTCCCTGGTTGAGACTAATAGACACTCTATCAAGATAGGTAGTCTTGATATCCATATATCTTGTCCAATCAAATAAAACAGGGTAATGGATACGAGTATACTATATAACTTATATCTGACAACAAGAGATGAGGTTAATACACAATTAACCTCTTCTCTTCAGGATAGTCCCTTTGCCAGAAAGTCAAGCCTTAGAGGTTTTCACCTCATAGACTTGGTCTGTAAACCTCTTGAAGATCCATGACTTTGAGCCACTGGTTCTTGTTTATGAACTCACTGTCATCATCAATATGATAACTAGAGTCATAAAACATACTAATACAGCAGGCCGGATTATCTCATAATTCTCCCACTGCATCAAAACTTTCTCAACACTTGAGAAGAACCAGCAAAAGTAACAACCATTGTTAATTTATAGCTTCCAAAAAAACAAGATAAGTCTTAACCTTTTAGTTGTTATCAAGTCTAAAAGAACAAATCAATATACATCTTTTGTGAAATGAACCATTCATTTATAAAAACAAAAGATACTATATACATAAAGTGTTCAACAAAAACTTGAGTTTATAGACAATAATTACAACACTTGAAATTATTTCTATACAAACAACTACAAATAAGCAAGCTCCCACTGTATGTACTGCAAAGATATCTTCATAAGTCATCATTATCAAGAAACTGGAAGATAGGAACTAGTTTCCTGAAAAGAATAACAAACATTATTAGTGGTTCCTGAATCAGCATCCAGGTATGACAATCATAATCCACAAAAAAATGTTTAGACTATAGATAAATCACATTTACCTTGTCGTTCATTCTTCGCCTGTTTCTCTGCAAGGTATTTAGGGCAGTTACGCTTCCAATGCCCTTCTTCACCACAATGAAAACACTTTCCACTGTGTGAAGCCTTGACCTTGCCAACAGTAGGGATTTTTCCCTTCCTGGTAATTCTCTTCTTCTTGCGAATAATCTTATTACTCACAGCAGAGGGTTCAGATTTACTCCCTGACCCAGACCCCTTCTGGAATTTCATAGAAATAGCAACATTTGTTTCCTTCTCCTTTCCTTTAGAAGTAAGTAGAGATTGATAAATCTGTAGCTCGTTCAGAAGAGATGTCAAATTGTATTCAATCTTATTCATGACCAAATTGGTCCTGAAATTAAGGAAACTCTTCGGAAGAGATTCCAAGATTAAACAAACTTGACTGTTTTTCATCGAGGGTAGCACCATTTACCTCTGGCACATTAAAGTGGACCATCATGTTAAAGACGTGCTCCCTAACAGAGGTACCCTCCACCATGTGCGAGTTGTAAATGTTCTTGAAGGCTTCATGACGAAGAGATGGGGACGGTTGCCCGAACATCCCTTGTAATGAAGACATGATTTCCTTCGTGGAAACCATAGCTTCGTGCTTCTTGGCCAAAACATCTGATATGCATGCCAAGATGTAGACTCAGGCTTTATCATTAGCCCTAATCCAACCATCGTATGCTTCACGAACAGTTCGTGAAGCACTAGAACCAGGAATCGGAGGATACTCCTCCGTTAAGACAGATCTCAGGTCGTCAAGAACCAAAATCGTTTTAGGTTTGACTTCCACGTCCCATAATTCTCACCAGTTAATTTGTCATGAGATAGGAGCTGTATAAACGAACTAGAAATGCTGAAACAGAATGTAAATTTATTAGTGAAACAATTTTAACCTACTTAAACCAATTAAGAGATTTAACAGCAAATAAAGGACCCAAACTCTTTATTTACATGCAACGATACTTTAGTAAGTCAGAATGGTCGCTACCGTAGGGCAGTCGAGCACTCCTTTACTAAATCAAGACAATCTTGACTAAATGCTAACTCTAGAATAACTCATATTCCATTAGCATCTTAGTTATCGTTTTTGGTATGGATTTACTAACTCCTTAGCAAATCCCGTAAGTGTGACCCCCCATTTTTAGAATTCACAGGACGACCCCAACAGTGCAACCGTAGGGAATGTCAGAGTTGGGAATGGCCCTGTGTTTCTTTATCCATAAATGGTGACTGAGATGTTCCGACTCCCATGAACGGCCCTCCGTTTGGATGGTGCCCCTAGGGCAGCTTGCAGGTGGAATATGGAAATCTCACGGTTCAATCCAATGGAGGAGAGCGCAGGATGTACTGACGTACTTCCTTCTACCACTTACTATAGACACTTACTCCATTCACCTTGCTATTGAAAGTTGCAAACACCACCCGTCTGGAGATGTCCCATATGGCATCATGAGGCCAAGCAAAATTCTCACGTTGTGAACTTTAGGGAGTGCGTAGCAGGAGAAGGATATATCATATATTCCTTCTCAACACTTATACTAAGCATCGTGGACGGTAATTTTTAGGGTAAATACTCAGGTTTTATCTGGCTAAGTAAATAAAACCTTAAGTCTAGGAAAACATTTTACCTGAGATGTCTAGGTTATAAACACTTTACTAACCTCACACCTCTCACGCATGCTCATAAAGCCGGTTAACTTTACTCAAGTACCGGATAGTCCCCAGGTAGGAGGTGTACCGTCAATTCAAATCCTCCAACCTTAGACAAGATTTCACCAGGTGAGTTTCTCATAACCTTAGTATTTACGAGATTTCGACCTATTCATCTAATGAACCTGATCGAACCATTTAACCCTAAATGAACATGCTTTTCTTTGTTATAGATTTTAAAAGTCTAAGTCATATTTACAACACTTGCAAAACTAGACTTTCTACAACAACTTCTACATGCATCACTAAGACATGACAAGTTGAATATTTAACTTCATAATCAATATAACACTTATATCGATTATGCTCTTAAACAAACAACTCCTAATTCATAAATTAATATAACACTTATATCAATTCTCATGAATTAAGCATGCATCCTATACATTGTAACACTTATAACATACAATATGCATCTAAAGTTGGATGTTTAATTTCATAATTAATATAACACTTATATTAATTATTCTATTAAGCAAACAACAACTAATTCATGAATTAATATAACTCTTATATTAATACTCATGAATTAAACATGCATCCTATACATTATAACACTTATAACCTACAATATGTATAAAACCAGGGTAACCTATGTTGTATATTTAATTTCATAATTAATATAACACTTATATTAATTATTCTATTAAATTAGCAACATCTAATTCATGAATTAATATAACTCTTATATTAATACTCATGAATTCCCAAATATGCATACTATATATTATAACAATTATAACATATTTTCAATACATGGAACATGCTTCCTACGGTGGGATTTTAAATCTATATGGCATACTTTATGCACATACAAACATGGAATTTAATTAAAACATACATTCACAATGCATAATTAATTAAACACACTAAAGTGGACCGATTTTGGCATTTAGCAAGCAATAACTAATTTATTACAAGCTTGAACAACAAGCTAAGTTTTGAGCGGAATTCGAACTCTTCGCACCGCCTTTGACAAGCTTGCTTCCCCGAACGCTTCGGCCAATTTCTCTTCGAGCTTCTCTTCGTATTGCCTAGAACGAGTTTGAACTAACACCGAACAATTCGGTCACCTCAAAACTCGAGCTTCTTTCACAAAGAAACCTATATGGACTCTAATGACTCTAAAATACATACGCTTCAGCACACATTAAAGCCCATACATTCTTGGGCAATTACAAATACTCGATATCTATAAAATAATCAAGTATAAACATAAAATTAACCGTGTAAGTCTCTAAACTAGCATAAAATAGGTCCTATGATGGAGCGATATACGCAGCGGAAGCGATTTTGGATCGATGATACTCTAATTACATCAATTTAACAAATAGAAAACATGCTTGGAACGACGGAAATAAGAAAATTTAGAAAACATACTGTTCTAAATTTCTTCAAGTCCGCCGGCCGTTCCTCGTCACGAACTCTTCCGGTCTCTTCTCACGAACGCCCCGAGGACCACCCAGGTAGTCCCGCTATCCTTGGAGCCGAGCAACGGAGTTGTGGGACTCTGATACGAAGAGAAAAAAAAGAAAAGAAGAAGAGGAAGAAGAACTGATGGAATGACTGAGAGCTCGGGGCAGAAGCTGAAGAAAAAATGAAATCTAATTTCATTTTTAACAACCCAAAAAAGCACTCACGAATTTTTTTTTTTTTAACTAAACTGATTAGTCTGTGTGCAAGTGTCCACTCAAATATATATATATATATATATATATATATATAATATTTTGGAAAATTGTAACAGATGTCAATTTAGAATAAAATAATTAAAAATATAGCATGTTTTTAAAAATTTTGCGGATATGGCAATTTCTATCGCTGATATCTTATGGCTGATAGAAGTCTATCGCTGATCACCTCGGCTTTTTATAGATTTTTGTCAGTGATAATAGTCTATCACTGATAAAAGTCTATTAGTGATAGAAACAGATTGTTTTGCCATATTTGCAAAATATTTTAAAGTTTGTTAAATTTGCAATTAGTTTGGGCCTGATTGCTATTTGTGCAACGAGCCCTAATATTTTATTATTTATTTAAAATTAATTTAAAATAAATATAATATATAAATTTTATTAATTAAACATTTTAATTAATAAATTTAATATATATATATTTTAATTAATTCAACTTTTTAATTAATTAATATTATTTAATTTAATATCAAATATTAATTAAATAATATGACTAATCCCGGTTTTCCGAAAACTGGTTTTTTTTACACATGAATCCTATTTATGTTTTAGGCCATTCCCATATTTAAATCATATTTAAATATGTCCATCATCCTTCCATAAACTGAATTTGAACAATTCAAATTCTTTTTCTTTTTCCTTTTCTCTTATACTGTTGCACGACGTTATCCGAGCTAGCCAGGAGAACCTAAAGGACCTACAGATCATGAGCTCCAACGATACGAGATTATCCGGTCAAAACTCTTTCAACTGAACTAACCAACATTCGTTAACCTCCAGAGACTCCACTATAGTCTGAGGGTTGCACTCTCCTCACTGTAGATATATTATGTCCTCTGATATAACCGTCACGGGCAAGTCGACCCTTCACATGTTGTTTGTAATCACAGCTGGGTCATTTAAACCGTTTAACCCCTGCATTACGTCTTGTTCCTTAAGTACCACTGACACCTCTAATGAACAATAGATTTGTGGTCCAACCAACAGATCAGTTAACCCTCTCATCACATGAGAGTGTAAGCGCTCATTGTTCAAGCCCCGAAGTCAGCTATTAAGGGAACAACCTATCTACTAACCCTGAAGAGCGGGTTAGGAGTGAACTCCATCTTACTACGCTATGTCCCCAGCTACCTATTGGACTTTATATCCCTGAGATGATAAGTTATTGATTCGGCGCTAATGAACCACTCTCACCCATACAAGTGTATGGATACTGTCTAATAAGCAGGAGTTCATAGTAAGCTCAGGATTAAGATCGAGTTACCTAGGCCATCAAATGAAAATTTCGGTCTCATCAGTAAACGGTGTTATAAAGAGAGAGCAACATATTTCGCGGGTCAGTCTTATGCAAACTCTTTGCACAGGACGCCCTCACTCGCATATCCCCATGTGAAACGATTCAGATCACATCGTTTTGTACAATACAAAGTGAGCCGCATCCAATAGTGTTACCAGGATAAGGTACCCAGCCTTATCCGTATACTATAGACAATTTTGACTGACTACTTGAGCCTGATCCACAATCATGTCATACATGAGGCTCAAGTACTCATATTCAGCCATGGGTGTTGGTCATTGGTATAGATTAACGTAAACACGTTTCACTTTAATCCAGTAAACACTTTTACTGAATAAAACTAATAACTTTTTATTCTAAATAGAATATTTACAAACATAACAATTTACAAACCACGAGTTTTAGGACATAAAACCCAACATCCTAAAGATAGCTCATTTTGTGAGCTATCAAATACCCCCAACCTTTAGCTTTTGCTAGTCCTCGAGCAAAATGAAACAAGACCACTTAATGAATCAATGAAAACATGCATGTGACTCAAACCTCAGTGTTCTTAAGACATATAATCCACAATTGAAGGACATATTAATCCACAACCTATCAACAAAATATTCTAAGTTCAAAACTTTTGTATCTCTTGCTTGAGTGTGTGCAATTTAACTTATCTTGATATCTAAGAATACAAATAAAACTAAACAAACATCAATGACTTGAGTCATAGTAGTAATCAAAAGATTAAGCATTCATAGACTACAATTTTATAACAAAAACCTCAAGCATCTCATTAAGCTACCAAAATTGAATGCACAAGACTTGATACCCTCACAGAATTTCACTCACAACGCTCAATTGTTTAAAGCATATGTAAGATAAACGCTCAAACCAAAGCATAAAAGATTTTTAACAATAAACTTGTTAATTTATCACATCTTCATCATTAATGAATAAAATGAATGCAAAATTTTAAGGGTCTCGCTTTGGTTGTAATTGGGCTTAGGTAAGGGTGGATGGATGAAAATTTTAAGCTACTAAATTGGAAGAGTTATAAGATTTTACCACATGAAGCTCAATTTTTTTTTTTGGTTGACTCTTGATGAATGACCCATTTATGAACTTTGTTGAAGCGTTCACTTCCCTTCATGAACTATTTTGCTCTCTTTTTTTTCTTTCTTTTTTCTTCAATAAATGTCTTTTTTTCTTTCTCTCTTTTCTAAAAGAAGCTAATGAAAAGAATGCTTCCATTTGAATATTATGTTGACACAATTCAACTCTCTCCTTTGGATGGATTGAAACATCATGTGGTAATCACTTATAATCCTCCAGTTCAGGGTTCAAAGAAAGGAAAACAAGAAGAGAATGGATATACGACTTGTCATGTTGAAATTTTCCAATGAAAATGTCTAAAGCTCAAAATTTGACTTTCTAAGGATTATGCCAAGGTAGGTTGTTTGAGAAAGCTAAAAGTGATTTTTACCTAATTGCCCTTGTGAAATTAAAGCATTCAAGTCAAATTCAAGGATTCCAGACATGCATAACAAAACAACTTCTAGAAAAATCAATCATGCATGGTAATCACTCAATTTAAGAGAATAGAGCACTTTGTAATGAACGTGCTCTTTGGCCCAAAAACTCACAGAAAAGCAGGGTATTTTTCACTACAAGAAATTAGGCCTAAGATGGCAGTTGTGAAAAGAGCTACAACATACGATGGCGGTTTTTAAAAAACCGCGTTCATTGACACGTTTTTTTTCCGAAAATAAAACATATAATGGCAGTTTTAAACCGCCATTATATGTTTTCTTTCAATGGTGGTTTCCCCCCGTCATCTATTCCCTGAAAACGAAAAACCAAGGACTTCAAAACGGCGTTGTTTCATTAATTAATCAAAATGACGTCGTTTTGATTCGAACCGCCACCGTAAGTCTGAAACAAAATGACGTCGTTTTGATTTAAACCGCCATCTTAAGTCTGAAACAAAACGACGTCGTTTTGATTCAGCCCTAAAAAGTCAAATCGGGGACTTTAAAACGATGGAGTTTTAACTGAAAACTCAAAACGACGTTGTTTTGGCTTATTACCGCCATCTTAAGTCAGCATCAAAACGACGCCGTTTTGATTCAAACCGCCATCTTAAGTCTAAATCAAAACGACGTCGTTTTAATTCATACCTAAAAGTCAAAATGGGGACTTTAAAACGACGACGTTTTGATTAAGTACTCAAAACGACGCCGTTTTGGCTTAGAACTGCCATGGTAAGTCTGAATCAAAACGACGTCGTTTTAATTCAAACCGCCATCTTAAGTGTGAATCAAAACAACATCGTTTTGATTCAGCCCTAAATCCCCCCTTCTAGCCTCGAATTCTCCTCATTTCACTTCTTCTCTCTGCTAAGCTTGCGTTGGACGGGCGATTGAAGTGTTGGAGCGACGACGGCTGACGGTGATGAAGGCATTGACGGAGGTTGTTGACGGAGCTGACGATGACGACGACGTTGACGGTGACGACGATGTTGACGGTGGTTTTTGACGGAGCTGACGGCGATTGTCGTTTGTGGTCCGTGCACAAAAAAAGTTTAATGGTCCCGACATAAACGAAAAAAAAAAGTTTGGTGGTCCCGGCGCAAACGACAAGGTTAGTTTATTGAATATTTTTCTCTCCGACGTTATTTTTTAACGTTTGTTGAAGTACATAGTAGCTTAAATACATTTTGGTTGGATTTTTTGTTAGAATAAGCTCTAGAAAATTTGGGTTTTCCTCTGTTGATTGAATTTTGGACAAATTGTTTTTGTTTCGAGATTGCTAATCCTGTTGGTGGCTTTGGTGATTTAGTTGGTAGCTTGATTTGGTGATTTTGGACAAAATTTTGGACAGAATTTTGGACAGATTTCTCTATGTTTGGTTTGATTTGGTGATTTAGTTGGTGGTTCTTAACGGTCTCAGGTTGGGTTTAGAAAACATTTTAGGAGTTGTTTTAAAAAAAAATCAGTCCTTATTTTTTTTGTCCGTAGATACACCCTAAAAATAATTTTTTCGCCATATGTACAGTAAAAAAAATGTTTCGTCAAAATGCCTATTTCATTAATTTTAGCATCCTATTTAAAAATCATACAAATAATCCCCACTTTTGGTTCTAAGCCCACATGTATTTACTTTTGGTTTTACTATAAAAAAAAACAGTATACAAATGAATATGTTATTCAAAGCTTGATGTCGATGGAAATGTCAATGATCGAATTTATATGAAAATGTAGTTAAAATTTTGAAGCACATTTTTTAAAATTTGTCAATATTAAAATTGAATAAAAAAATAAAAAAATAAAAAAATTCCTATTATTAATATTATGTTCATATTAGTGATATTTTGTTCATATTTTTGTTTAATTTCATTGATTTTTATGATATAATGGAAATAACGATTTTTATGTTATATAACTAGATATTGATTTAGAAATAGAGAAATGTGTGTTGGTTTTTTTAAGAAATGTGTGTTGGTTTTTTTTTTTATTGAAGAAAGTATAGAAGTAGTAGATTGTCTAAATAATATACTAAGTATGATTTTTTTTTTTTTTTTTGTAGATAATATCTTGTTATAAATTATTTCATATGGATAAGTCATGGATGAACAATGATAGGTTGTCAAATGAGTACAACTTAGGAGTTGAAAAGTTCATTCAAAATGGATTACGTCATTTCAAAGGGTCAAATTTTATGTGGTGTCCATGCTTAAAGTGTGCAAACGCACTTAAACAAGATGCTAACACAATTAAAGACCATTTGTTTGTCCATGGCATTGATAAGAGTTACAAGACATGGTTTTTGCATGGTGACGAAGTACCTATTAAGGATGAGGACGAAAGTGTTCATAATTCTGGTAAAGGAGCTTGTGATGAAAATGATATAAGAAACACAACTAATTTGTTTGAAGCTGCACAAGACTATTTTACAACTAAAGGTACAAAATTTGACAAACTATTGGATGATGCACAAAAGTCATTGTACTTGGGTTGTAAATGTTTTACTAAGATTTCTCCATTATTGAAATTATATAACTTGAAAGCCAAATATGAATGGAGTGATAAAAGTTTCACAGAGTTATTAACATTAGTACATGACCTACTACCAAATCCGAATGAGATTCCAACTTCTGTATATGAAGCAAAAAAGATATTGTGTACTCTTGGAATGGATTATGAGAAGATTCATGCATGTGTCAATGATTGTGTTTTGTTTAGGAAAGAACTTTCGGATGCAAATTCATGCCCAATTTGTAACAAATCTAGATGGAAGCTTCGTAAGAATTCAGATGAAGTTAAGAAATGATGGAGCGCATGGCACGCAGCGGAAGCGATTTGGATCATAGACACTCTAATTTCATCAATTTAAACAAACGGAAACATGCAAAAGCAATGAAAATGAGAAATTAGAACACAAACCCTTGTCGTTCGAATTTCTTCAATTTTAACCTCCAGAAGCTCCTCACGAGCTCAATGAGCCTTCTCACGAAATCTTCGTGGATCACCCCCGGTAGTCCCGCTATCCTCGGACCGAGAAACGGAGTAGTGGGACTCCTTTTACAAGAGAAAAGAAGGAAGAAGCTCACTGAAGAAAAACTTATTTTTTTACAGAGAGCTAAGGCCGAGAGGAAGAAGACGAGGTTTTTCAAATTGAAATCTAATTTCAATTAGTGAACCCCAAAATGCACTCAGCATTTTGTTTCCTTTTTTTTTTTTTTTTTTTTTTTAATTGATCTGACGTTTCAATATATACCTTGTATATATCTTACATGTGTCTTACATTTTGCATGTAAGACACATCTATATATATATATATATATATATATATATATATATATATTTATATATTATTATTATTATTATTAAAAATAATAATAATTATTTTATTAATTAAACTTTTTAATTAATAAAAAAGATATATATATATATAATTAATATTATTTAATTCAATATCAAATATTAATTAAATAATATAATTAAACCTGGTTTTCCGAAAACCGACTTTTTGCATATGAATCCAATTCATATTGTAGACCAATCTCATATTTAAATCATATTTAAATATGTCCATATTCTTCCACAAACCCGAATTTGAACGATTCAAATTCTTTTCTTTTCTTTTATATTGTTTCACGGCTTTATCCGAGCTAGCTAGGAGAACCGTAAGGACCTACAGATCATGAGCCCCAACGATACGAGATTATCCGGTCAAAACTCTTTCAACCAAACTAATCAACATTCGTTAACCCCCGGAGACTCCACTAAAGTCCAAGGGCTGCACTCTCCTCACTGTAGATATATTATGTCCTCTGATATAACCGTCACGGGCAAGTCGACCCTTCACATGTTGTTTGTAATCACAGCTGGGTCATTTAAACCGTTTAACCCCTGCATTATATCTTGTTCCTTAAGTACCACTGACACCTCTAATGAACAATTGATTTGTGGTCCAACCATCAAATCAGATTCCTCCTTGATCAGGAGAGGATGGGCCCATTGTTCAAGACCTGGAGTCAGCACTTAAGGGAACAACCTCTCTACTAGCCCTTAAAACGGGTAGGAGTGAATTCCATCTCGCACAACTATGTCCCCAGCCACTTATTCAATCTTATCCCCAAGATGGTAGGCTTATTGAGTCGGCGATCTGGCCACTCTCACCCGTAGAAATCAAAGGATAAGGTTGAATAAACAGGAGTTCATAGTAAGCTCAGGATTGAGATCGAATTACCTAAGTCATCATATGAAAAAACCGGTCTTTACAGTAAACGGTGTTATAAAGAAAGAGCGACTTTATTTCTTGGTTCGGTCTTGTGCAAACTCATTGCAAAGGACGCCCTCACTCACATGTCTCTACATGAAACGATTCGAATCACATCGTTTTGTACTATACAAAGTGAGCCGCGTCCAATAGTGTCCCCAGGATAAGGTACCCAACCTTATCCCTATACTATAGACCATTTTGGCTGTCTACTTGAACTTGATCCACATTCATGTCACACATGAAGTTCAAGTACTCACACTATTGCCATGGGTGTTAGTTATTGGTATAGGTTAATACAAACACAATTCACTAAAATTCAATAACAACTTTATTGAAATAGAATATATACATTTAATAAACAGTTTACAAACTACGAGTTTTAGGACATAAAACCCAACAAACTCCCACTTGGACTAAAACGTCAGTGAAGTACATGCTGGTCGAGAGAACTAGAATATCAAATATCTAAAGTTTCTCCCACTGTCCTACTGAGCAGCTTGCAGCCCTATACTTTTTAGGTGTCTCTCAAACACTTTAGCCGTGAGAGACTTAGTAAACGGATCAGCAATGTTGTGCTCCGAGGCTACCTGTGTGACGATCACATCTCCTCGTTGCACTATCTCCCTGATGAGATGATATTTCCGCTCAATATGCTTTCCACGCTTATGGCTTCTAGGTTCTTTAGAATTTGCCACTGCACCGCTGTTATCACAATAAAGGGTGATTGGCAAGTTCATATTTGGAACAATTTCCAAATCTGTCAAGAACTTCCTAAGCCATACAACTTCCTTCGCTGCGACATACTCAGCTTCCATGGTGGAGTCAGCAATACAACCTTGCTTTATACTCCTCCATACTATTGCTCCTCCGTTAAGAGTGAACACTAATCCTGATGTAGATTTCCTGGAATCTATATCAGTCTGAAAATCAGAGTCAGTGTATCCTGCAAGGATCAAATCCTTCGCACCATACACAAGCACATAGTCTCTCGTTCTCCTAAGATACTTGAGGACGTGTTTAACGGCTGTCCAATGATCATATCCTGGATTGGACTGGAACCTACTGACAATTCCTACTGCATAGCAGATGTCGGGTCGTGTACACAACATAGCGTACATGAGACTACCAACTGCAGATGCATAGGGAATTCGTCTCATATCCTCAACCTCTTGAGGTGTCTTAGGAGACTGTTCCTTAGACAAGTGAATTCCATGCCTAAAAGGCAGCGAACCTTTCTTGGAATTCTGCATCGAATATCTTGACAACACCTTGTCAATATAAGATGCTTGAGACAGCGCTAGCACTTTGTTCTTACGATTCCTTATGATTTGAATCCCTAGAACAAACTGAGCCTCTCCCAAATCTTTCATTTGGAATTGGGTCGCTAGCCAATTCTTAACGTCAGTTAGGAACCCTACATCATTCCCAATGAGTAGTATATCGTCTACCTACAAGACTAAGAAAGCTACAACAGTATTGACTACTTTCTTGTAAACACAAGGTTCGTCAATATTTTGTTCAAAGCCATAAGATTTGATCGCCGTATCAAACCTTATATTCCAGGATCTAGATGCTTGCTTCAACCCATAAATGGATCGATTAAGCTTGCAAACCTTTTGCTCTTGACCCTGAAGTATGAATCCCTCTGGTTGAGCCATATAGATACTCTCCTCAAGATTACCATTCAGAAAGGCAGTCTTGACATCCATTTGCCAGATTTCATAATCATAAAATGTAGCAATGGATAAAAGTATTCTAATCGACTTTAACATGGCAACAGGAGAAAATGTTTCTTCATAGTCCACCCCTTCTCTTTGGGAATAACCTTTTGCCACAAGTCGAGCCTTAAAGGTTTGCACCTTACCGGCTTGGTCTCGTTTTCTCTTGTAGATCTACTTGCAACCGATAGGTCTTTCACTATCTGGTTGGTCTACAAGATCCCAGACCGAATTGAAGTACATAGACTCCATTTCGAGATCCATGGCTTTAAGCCACTGGTCCTTGTCTATGTCATTCATTGCCTGTTTAAAGGTCAATGGATCCTCAACGCCATCATCAGGTATGACGACTTGAGTTTCAGACAAGCCGATGTAGCGGTCAGGCTGTCTTACATCCCTCCCACTGCGTCGAGGCTTTCTCAACTCTTGAGAAGGACCAGCCTGATCAACAACCTTTGTTGATCCGTCTGTAGCTTTCCTGGAAAATTCGGACAAAACAATTTTGCTCGATGTTGTCCGAAATCGCAAGTGTACGAATCGTTCCAAGTAATATAGTTGTGTTAGTACTAATTATCGTTCTCCACAGGGAATGAAAGTTACTAATTATCAAATTCTTTAGCTTCAATTTTATCTGAGCAATCGATCAGTCAAGGATGAATGAATTATTAAAAAGCTTTGAACTAAAGTAATTAAAATACTAAAACTAACAATCGTTATGATAAATGTAGATGATTGAGACTCTAGAGCAAAGACTTCATCGTTATCTCCTCCTATTCTTCAATAATTGAAAGTTATAAAAGTTTGATTTCTAGACTGTTGACAAGTTCTACTCAAATGACTTGCTATTCTCTCTCGAGTAATAACAATATTCATTAAATTGTCAATTGCCTATATGTCTATGACAATCAGAACAATTCAATTATGAAGGTTGTAAAACTAGCATTGCCACAAAACCTACAAGGATATGTCTATCGCTCATATAAATTAGGGAAAACAATTAAGGTTCGTCAATGATTATCGTCTATCGACCTCAAAACATTGATATAAAGTCACACTAAGATTGACCAAATCCTAACATGCATTAAGCTCATAAGGGTTTTCACAATCTAATATGAAATCAAGTTCTTAACAATCAATAATGAAGAATAAGGTTCAATAACAACTACATCAACGCTCTAGTTAAGAGAGTTAGTTCATAATGAAAAACTCAACAACAATCTCAAAATTCAGCAAGTTCATAACAAGTAAGAAAAGAGAGGATGAAAAGAGGAAAAGAAACAAATCCCGACGATTCCACGAGTTTCCTAGCGTTGCTCTCGCTCCGTTTGGGTGCTCGGATCTTCAAAGTCCATGCTCAACCGTTTCTCTATGTCTATCCTCAAATCTCCCTCCGATCTCCTATTTAAAATCTAATAAACTGCTTTTATACTTAGGGCAAAGGTCGTCGCAGCGCCTAGGCGCTCAGTTACAGCGCCTAGGCGCTAGGAGGAATCACCGCTTCAGACTTCGTAGCGCCTAGGCGTTGAAAGGCAGCGCCTAGGCGCTATAGCTTCTGCCCATTTTTCATCTGATCAGCGCCTAGGCGCCGAAAGGCAGCGCCTCGGCGCTACAGCTACTGTCAATTTCTTTTCATTAGCGCCTAGACGCTCAAAGGCAGCGCCTAGGCGCTAGGCCGTTTCCATCAATTTCCTGCTGCTTTGCCTCCTTTTCACTCTTATTTTCGATCTTCATCCAACTTCCTTCTTTCTTCACCTACACGCAAAATAAGCAACAATTAGATAGAAACAAGAGATAAAACGTCTTCTTACTCAATTAAAACTCTAAAAACACCTTGCTTTAATAAGTCTAAATATCACTTAACAAACTACCCCCAACTTATCATTTTGCTCGCCCTCGAGCAAAGAGCAAGAGGATTCTAAGGAAAGACAACTACATTCAGATGACTCAAATCTCACGCATTTATTGACGACCTAAAGGCACACGAAAGTAAGTGAAAAAATTCAGTACAATCGACCAGTGAGACTTCTAGATTCCTTACAATTCCAAGTGTTCTTTTCAAATTTCTTAATATCTAAGAATACTGGTAAGCTAAGTACACATAAATTACTTTGGTTATACAAACAGTCAAAAGAATAAGCATTCATCGAGTACAAATTTAACTAAAAACTCAAGTATCTCATCAAGCTATCAAAATTGAATGCACAAGGTCTACTACCCTCACAGGAATTCACTCATAACGCTCAACTGTTTAAAGCATATTTCAATGACTTTCTCACCAATACATACAAAACTTTTGTCATAAACTTGCTCATATATCACATCCCAGCCATCGATGAACATAATGAATGCACAAAAATTAAGGGTCTTATTTTGGATGTAATTTGGCTTAGGACGGGTGGATGGAAAAGGAAATTTTAAGCTCTTGTATTGAAAGAATTTTACACAACTTATCCACATGAAGCTGTCACTTCTACTTTCAAGGAATTTAAACTCAAGCACGATTTTTTTTTTTTTTTTTAGCTTGGTTGAAGCATTAACTTCTTTTCATCCACACCATTTTTTTTTTCTTGTGTTAAAATCACGCTTCCATTTAGGAATCCCTTACTTGCACATGTTGCAACTTTCCCAACAAATTAAAAACTTCATGTGGTAAGCATATGTAATCTTTCAAACTAGGATTCACAGAAAAGGATTACAACAAATGGCATTTTTGGCTTTTAGTGCGGTAATCTTCCAATGAAAAAGGTCTAAGGCTCAATATTTGGCTTAACTAAGGACTCAATGTTGAGGTAGGCTATTTTAGAAAGCTAAGCATTGGCTTCACCTAAATTACCCTTAAAATTTAAGCATTCAACACTATTCAGAGGCTACAGACATGCATAACAAGGCAAGTTCTACAAAAATCTAAATATGCATGGCATTCACACACTTTAAGAATTGAAAGCACCATGTAATGGATGTGCTTAAATGCTCAAAAACTCACATGAAAACAGGTTGTTTTGGCAATAGATCTTGCGCATTCGTCATTCAATAATTCAACAAATACCATCATGCATTCCTTTTACGTAAAAACATGAATCAAGCTCTTCTCTCTTATGCAATATAACCCAACAACCAATGTGTCCCTAACTTACATAGTCTTCCAAAATATCTCGAAAAATTGAAGAGACACACTTCTTAGAATGTAGAAATCATATAGAATGCCACACCTATCCTCAAAAACATGCTCAACAGAATTTATTCCCACCCCCAACTTAAAATTCAACATTGTCCTCAATGCGAAACTACTAAAGCATATATATCTGACAAATAAAAGAGAAGGTGAATAATACTGCCCTGATTAAATATGAGAACCAACATATTCATCAGAGTTTGGAATGGGGAATATGGTGATCAAACTCCTACAAAATAAAAAAAAATCAACAGAAACATAAGGACAACGATACACAACAAAAGATAGAAAATACAAAGACTAAAAAAAAAAATCAAATAACGTAAACTTGGGTTGCCTCCCAAAAAGCGCTTTATTTAACGTATCTAGCTAGACGCAATAAACGTTTAAGCATTAAGGTGGTCGAAAGACATTTAATATATCACGAGCTCGCTTTCTTGCACCCTTTTTGTAGACCAACATTAATGTTTTAGTTTGAGATTTAGAGTCCACTATGGCTTTAAAAAGTTCTTTTTCATTTTGGACTCTAATGGTCAACTCTCCTTTATCCACATCAATTAAAACTCTCCCAGTTGCCAGGAATGACCTTCCAAGAATAACTGGTAGTGCATTGTCTTCCTTCACATCTATCACATAGAAGTCAATTGGGATGAAGAATTTTCCCACTTTAATTAGAGCATTCTCTACAACTCCATATGAACAAACTATGGATCTATCAGCTAATTGGAGTTTCACAGTAGTGGGCTTTATCTCCCCAATTTTTAATTTCTTGCATAGTGACAAAGGGAGTAAATTAATGCTAGCACCTAGATCGCATAAAGCTCTAAAAGAGTGACTACCAAAACGACAAGGAATAGAAAAACTCCCTGGATCATTCAATTTATGTGGTAGTTTCTTCTTAAGTCTAGCACTGCATGCCTCAACGAGATGCACTGTCTCAACCTTTTTATTTTTATTCTTCTTAGAGAGCCATTCCTTCATGAACCTGACGTAGTTAGGCATCTGCTTTAGAGCATCTGAAAAAGGAAGATTAATGTTATGTTTCATGAAAATATCCATAAGTTTAACAAACTCAGAGTTTAAATTTTTCTTTTTCTTTTTCTTGAGTTGAGGATTAGCTGAAGGAATAGAAGAAGTAGATAAAGTAGAAGTAATAGGCTTTTCGGCCTCAAGTAAATGTGATACTATTTCTACTTCTTTTTCAATGATTGATGTTGGCTCCTCAATCTTTTCTTGATCATGCTCTTGACTTTTATCCATGTGATGCACCCTGATGACCTTACAATGCTCAATTTGAGTGTGATCATTACCCGCATGAGCCTTTCCCTTTTTTAGTACATTAAAATCAACAGCTAGTTGTCCAACTGAATTAATTTCGGTTGTGCTTGGTAAATTTCCTGGAAGCCTATCCACCATCATATTGGCTAGCTGACTAACTTGTACTTCTAAATTCTTAATTGCTGCACCTTGATTTTGGAAGTTGGTCTTTGTGTCAGCCATGAACTGACTCGTAGTGTTCGCCATCTTAATCATTGCCTCCTCAAGGCTAGTTTTCTTGTCAGGTTGTTGAAATCCTGGAGGAGGTGGATTTTGTGTATGATTCTGCTTCCATGCGAAGTTAGGATGATTTCGCCACCCTGGATTAAATGTATTGGAGTAGGGGTTGTTTGCTTGATGATGGTAATTTCCCACAAATTGAACTTGCTCACTTTGACCTTGCATAAATGGATTACCCATTTGACAATCTTCACTATTGTGGCTTCCATGACAATATTCACAAAAGATAGATGGGGTTTGAATCGAATTTACCGCAAGTTGCCTTGACTGAAGTTGCTTAGTAAGTGAGGCAACTTGTGCGGTCAATGCGGTGATGGCATCCACTTCATTAACTCCCATCGGCTGTTTCTGAGTCATTCTCCCACTTGGGCATTCATAATGATTTACCGTCATCTCTTCCAACAATTCAAAAGCATTATTCTCTATTTTCTTCATGAAAGATCCCCCAGCTGCTGCATCGATTGTGGTTCTAGTACCAACATCTAACCCATTGTAAAAGTTATGCACTTGCATCCATCGAGGAAACCCATGATGAGGACACTTTCTTAAAAGTTCCTTAAATCTTTCCCATGCATCATAAAGAGATTCTCCATCTTCTTGAAGAAAATTTCCAATCTCACTCCGGATCTTTGCTGTCTTTGCTGGTGGGAAGAACTTGGCGAGAAACTTTTGGGCAAGATCATTCCAAGTCTCTATTGAACCTGCTGGCAATGAGCTCAACCATTGTTTAGCTTGCCCCCTAAGAGTAAAGGGAAACAACCTAAGTCTAATGGCATCATCTGACACTCCATTCATCTTGAATGTATCGCAGAGTTCCAGGAAATCTGAAATATGAGAGTTTGGATCCTCATTCCTCAACCCACTGTAGTTCACTGAGGTTTGGATCATTTGAATCGTGGCAGGTTTAATCTCAAAGTTATTCGCCTGAATTGCGGGTCTTTGGATTGCAGAGTGTAACCCCGTTACATTTGGCAACACATAGTCCCTCAAAGTTCTGTTTTCGCCCTCTTGGTTGTCCGCCATTTTCAACTTCTCTTGTGCAACACGCTCTCTCTTTTCTTTTCTGTTCTTTCGACAGGTACGTTCGATTTCGAGATTAATTGGAAGTAAGCTGCTACTTCCAAATTTTCTCATGCACTCTCTCTAACTCCTGCAATCAAAAATGAAAGAACACAATCAATAAAAGTAAAACAAAACTTAGATTAAGACTAAAGCTCTTGATTTTGATATTAGTAAAATAAAACAATCATTCCCCGGCAACGGCGCCAAAAACTTGTTGTCCGAAATCGCAAGTGTACGAATCGTTCCAAGTAATATAGTTGTGTAAGTACTAATTATCGTTCTCCACAGGGAATGAAAGTTACTAATTATCAAATTCTTTAGCTTCAATTTTATCTGAGCAATCGATCAGTCAAGGATGAATGAATTATTAAAAAGCTTTGAACTAAAGTAATTAAAATACTAAAACTAACAATCGTTATGATAAATGTAGATGATTGAGACTCTAGAGCAAAGACTTCATCGCTATCTCCTCCTATTCTTCAATAATTGAAAGTTATAAAAGTTTGATTTCTAGACTGTTGACAAGTTCTACTCAAATGACTTGCTATTCTCTCTCGAGTAATAACAATATTCATTAAATTGTCAATTGCCTATATGTCTATGACAATCAGAACAATTCAATTATGAAGGTTGTAAAACTAGCATTGCCACAAAACCTACAAGGATATGTCTATCGCTCATATAAATTAGGGAAAACAATTAAGGTTCGTCAATGATTATCGTCTATCGACCTCAAAACATTGATATAAAGTCACACTAAGATTGGTCAAATCCTAACATGCATTAAGCTCATAAGGGTTTTCACAATCTAATATGAAATCAAGTTCTTAACAATCAATAATGAAGAATAAGGTTCAATAACAACTACATCAACGCTCTAGTTAAGAGAGTTAGTTCATAATGAAAAACTCAACAACAATCTCAAAATTCAGCAAGTTCATACAAGTAAGAAAAGAGAGGATGAAAAGAGGAAAAGAAACAAATCTCGGCGATTCCACGAGTTTCCTAGCGTTGCTCTCGCTCCGTTTGGGTGCCCGGATCTTCAAAGTCCATGCTCAACCGTTTCTCTATGTCTATCCTCAAATCTCCCTCCGATCTCCCGTTTAAAATCTAATAAACTGCTTTTATACTTAGGGCAAAGGTCGTCGCAGCGCCTAGGCGCTCAGTTACAGCGCCTAGGCGCTATAGCTTCTGCCCATTTTTCATCTGATCAGCGCCTAGGCGCCGAAAGGCAGCGCCTCGGCGCTACAGCTACTGCATTGTCCATTTGATCAGCGCCTAGGCGCTACAGCTACTGTCAATTTCTTTTCATTAGCGCCTAGGCGCTCAAAGGCAGCGCCTAGGCGCTAGGCCGTTTCCATCAATTTCCTGCTGCTTTTCCTCCTTTTCACTTTTATTTTCGATCTTCATCCAACTTCCTTCTTTCTTCACCTACACGCAAAATAAGCAACAATTAGATAGAAACAAGAGATAAAACGTCTTCTTACTCAATTAAAACTCTAAAAACACCTTTCTTTAATAAGTCTAAATATCACTTAACACTCGACGGTTGATGATCTCTCATGTGGTCTTCCTCTAAGAACGTGGCATTAGTCGATACTAGTACCTTGTTCTCATGAGGATCGTAAAATAGACCACCTTTCGTTTCCTTGGGGTAACCTACAAATAGGCACAATTTTGAACGATGTTCCAACTTCTTTGGATTGGGTACTAGCACATGTGCCGGACACCCCCAAATTTTGAAGTGACGTAAACTACCTTTACGCCCTCTCCATAACTCATAAGGTGTTTCAGAAACACTCTTAGAGGGAACCATGTTCAAAATATATACTGCAGTCTCTACTGCATATCCCCAAAACGAACTAGGCAAATGAGCATAACTCATCATAGATCGAACCATGTCTAACAGGGTTCTATTTCTCCTCTCGGACACACCATTCTGCTGTGGTGTTCCTGGCGCTGAGAGTTGAGATACTATTCCATGTTCTATCATATAGTCCTAGAATCTTAAATCCATATACTCTCCACCTCGATCTGATCGGAGTGTTTTTATCGATTTACCTAATGTGTTCTCAACCTCTGCCTTATACTCTTTGAACTTTTCAAGAGCTTCGGACTTATGATGCATTAGATAAAGATAACCGTACCTAGAATAATCATCAATGAAACTGATGAAATATTCATACCCTCCTTGTGCTTTGACATTCAAAGGACCGCAGAGATCCGAATGCACGATTTCTAGAGGTTCTTTGGACCTATGACCTTTTTCAGAAAAAGATCGTTTGGTCATTTTGCCCTCAAGACAAGACTCACATGGCGGTAAAGAGTTGTCCTCTAAACGATTTAGCAGACCACTCTTAACCAATCTCCCAATCCTATTGAGATTAATGTGACCTAGTCTTAAGTGCCAAAGATAAGTATTTGGAGAAAGTTTCTGCCTTTTAGTTTGAGTCTCATTTGTTTTAAACATTTCAGTGTTCAAAATAGCTTTGGCTTCGGTTGGTCTTAACACATACAAGTTGTTTTCAAGTTTCGCAGAAAAAATACGTACACCTCTTTTGCTAATGAACGCTTCATTAGGAACAAAAGATACTTTATACAACTGTTCTAACAAACAAGATATAGATACAAGATTCCTCTTGAAGGTAGGAACCAGGAGTACATTTTCTAGTAAAATGAAACTATCTCTATACAACAACTTTACATCTCCCACTACTTTAGCTGAGACAACCTCTCCAGTTCCAACTCTGAGAGTTATCTCACCTCGAGAAAGTGGTTGCCAAGAACTAGTTTCCTGAAAAGAAGAACAAACATGGTTAGTAGCTCCTGAATCAAGTATCCAAGTATGACAATCATGTTCTACTAAACATGTTTCGACAACAAATAAATCATATTTACCTTGTTTTTCCTTCTCAGCCTTTTTCTCTGCAAGATACTTTGGGCAATTCCGTTTCCAGTGCCCATCTACACCACAATGGAAACATTTTCCTTTGTCTGTAGATTTAGTCTTGCTCTTACCTGCAGCAGGTGCTTTTCTCTTCCTTTTATCTTTCTTCTTCTTTTGAATACTTTTATTCTTAATAAAAGAAAGTTCAGACCTACTCCCTGAAGACGACCCCTTTTGGAATTTCCTAGAAGTGACAACGTTTGCCTCCTTCTCTTTTCCTTTAGAAGTGTGAAGGAACTGATAGGTCTGTAGCTCGCTGAGAAGAGAAGTCAAATTATACTTTATCTTGTTCATTACCATATTGGTTCTGAACTGAAGGAAACTCTTTGGAAGAGATTCCATGATAAAGCTTACTTGACTTGACTCATCAATAGTAGCTCCGTTTACTTCCGCCACATTGAAGTGGACCATCATGTTAAGGACATGCTCCCTAACAGAGGTACCCTCCTTCATGCGAGAGTTGTAAACGTATTTGAGGGCTTCATGACAGACCGATGAGGACGATCGTCCAAACATCGCCTGTAATGAAGACATGATTTCTTTAGCAGAAACCATATCCTCGTGCTTCTTAGCTAACACATCAGATATGCTGGCTAAGATATAGACTCAGGTTTTATCATTAGCCCTTGTCCATCTATCATATGCTTCTCGAACATTTCGAGTCGCATCCGAGCTAGGAGGGGGAGGACAATCCTCTGATAAGACGAACCTGAGATCATCTAGAACGAGAATCGTATTCAAGTTCGATTTCCAGGTCGCGTAGTTATCGCCGGTTAACTTATCGGAAGCTAGTAAGTGAATGAAAGAGCTAGACATGCTGAAAAGAGAATGAAAAAAAATATTAGTGAAAAGGTTTTAACCTAATTTACACACCAATCAAGAATTTAGCAAAGAATAATAATGTACCCAAAACTCATTATTATACAGCAACGATACTTCAGTGGGTCAGAATGGTCGCTACCGAGGGGCAGTCAAGCATTCCTTCACTGAATCAAGACATTCTTGACTAAATGCTAATACCAGAATATCTCATATTCCTATAGCATCTTAGTTATCGCTGTTTGGTCAAGATTTACTAACTCCTTAGCAAATTTCGTAAGTGTGACCCTCCATTTTTAGAATTCATAGGGCAGCCCCAACGATGCAACCGAATGGAAATGTCAAAGTTGGGAATGGCTCTATGTTTCTTTATCCATAAATGGAGATTGAGATGTTCCGATTCCTATGAAACGGCCCTCCGAATGGATCGGTACCTCTTGTGGGCACCTAGCAGGCGGAACATAGGAATCTCACGGTTCAATCCAATGGAGGAGACCGCATGATGTATTGACATACTTCCTTCTCCCACTTACTATAAATACTTTCTCCATTCACCTTGCTCTTGAATTATGCAAATACCATCCGAATGGGGATGCCCTATTGACATCACGAGGCCGAGCATAATTCTCACGGTGTGAACTTGACAGAAAACGTAGGAGGAGAGGGATATATCATATATACCTTCTTAACACCTCTACTAAGTATTTTAAGACGGAATGGGTAAATTACTCAGGCATTATCCGGCTAAGACAATAAGACCTAAGTCTAGGTAAAACAAACTTTTACCTATGATGTCTAGGTGATAAACACTTTATTACCTCACACCACTCACGCATGCTCATAAAGCCGGGTTAACTTTACTCAAGTACCGGATGGTCCCCAGGTAGGAGGTGTTCCGTAAACCGTCAGCTTAAATACCTCCAACCTCGAACAGGATGTCCCCGGGTGAGTTTCTTGTAACCTTAGCATTTACAAGATATCGACCTATTCATCTAAAGAAACGGAACGATACTTTCAACCCTAAGTGAGCATGCCTTTGTCTTTGTTATAGATTTTAAAAGTCTATGCCAATTTTACAACGATTTGCAAAACTAAGACTAACTACAACAAACTTCTACATGCTTCTCAAACATGCAACACTAAGGCATGACAAGTTGAATATTTAATTTCATAATCAATAGAACATTTATATCGATTATGCTCTTAAACATTCAACTCTTAATTCATAATCAATATAACACTTATATCAATACTCTGAATTAAGCATGCATCCTATACATTATAACACTTATAACAAACAAAATGCATCTAATGTTGGATGTTTAATTTCATAATTAATATAACACTTATATCAATTATTCTATTAAGCAAACAACATCAAATTCATGAATTAATATAACTCTTATATTAATACTCATGAATAAACATGTATCCTATACATTATAACACTTATAATATACCATGTGCATAAAAATAGGGCAACCTATGTTGTTCATTCAATTTCATAATTAATATAACACTTATATCAATTATTCTATTGAACTAACAACAACTAATTCATGAATAATTAATATAACTTTTATATCAAACCTCATGAATTTCCAAATATGCATACGATATATTATAATACTTATAACATATTTTCAATGCATGAAGCATGCTTCCTACGGTGGGATTTTAAATCTATATGGCATACGTTATGCACATACAAACATGGAATTTAATTAAAACATACATTCGCAATGCATAATTAATTAAACACACTAAAGTGGATCGATTTTGGCATTTAACAAGCAATAACTAATTTATTACAAGCTTGAACAACAAGCTACGTCTTGAGCGGACTTCGAACTCTTCGCACCGCCTCTGACCAACTTGCTTCCTCCGAACGCTTCGGCCAAATTCTCTTCGAATTTCTCCTCGTATTGCCTAGAACGAGTTTGAACTTACACCGAACATTTCGGCGAGTTTCAAACTCAAACTTCTTTCACAAAGAAACCTATATGGACTCTAATGACTCTAAACATACAGACTCTTCAGCACACATTAAAGCCCATACATTCTCGGGCAATTACAAATAATGAAATTCAAAAAGAAACTATTTTGGCATAGTTTAGATGAATGTTGTATGTTATAATTGTTATAATGTATAGGATGCATGCTTAATTTAGAAAATTGATATAAGTGTTATATTAATAATGAATTAGGAAATGTATGTTTAAAAGCATAATCGATATAATTGTTATATTGATTATGAAGTTAAATATTAACCTTGTCATGCCTTAATAATGCATGTTTGAGAAGCATGTAGAAGTTGTTGTAGAAAGTCTAGTTTTGCAAGTGTTGTAAAAATGAGTTAGACTTTTAAAATCTATAACAAAGAAAAGCATGTTCATTTAGGGTTAAATGAGTCGATCTGGTTCATTAGATGAATAGGTCGATATCTCGTAAATGCAAAGGTTATGAGAAACTCACTCGGTGAACTCTTGTCTAAGGTTGGAGAATTTGAATTGACGGAACATCTCCTACCTAGGGACGATCCGGTACTTGAGTAAAGTTAACCAGCTTTATGAGCATGCATTAGAGGTGTGAGGTTAGTAAAGTGTTTATGACCTAGACATCTCAGGTAAAATTGTTTGCCTAGACTTAAGGTTTTATTTACTTAGTCAAATAAAACCTGAGTATTTACCCTAAACCCCGTCTATGATGCTTAGTAGAAGTGTTGAGAAGGAATATATGATATATCCCTCTTCTGCTACGCACTCCCTAAAGTTCACAACGTGAGAATTTTGCTCGGCCTCGTGATGTCAATAGGGCATCCCTCTTCGGATGGTGTTTGCAACTTTCAATAGCAAGGTGAATGGTGTAAGTATTTATAGTAAGTGGGAGAAGGAAGTACGTCAGTACATCCTACGGTCTCCTCCATTGGATTGAACCGTGAGATTCTCATGTTCTGCCTGCAAGGTGCCCTTGGTGGCACCAATCCCTTAGAAGGGTCGTTTCATGGGAGTTGAACAAGTCAGTCACCATTTATGGATAAAGAAACATAGGGCCATTCCCAACTATAACATTCTCTTAGGTTGCACTGTTGGGGTCGTCCTGTGCGTTCTAAAAATTGAGGGTCACACTTACGAGATTTGCTAAGGAGTTGGTAAATCTTGACCAAAAACGATAACTAAGATGCTATAGGAATATGAGTTATTCTGGAGTTAGCATTTAGTCAAGAATGTCTTGGTTTAGTGAAAGAGTGCTCGTTTACCCTTAGGTAGCGACCATTCTAACTCACTAAAATATCGTTGCATGTAAATAAAGAGTTTGGGTACTTTATTTACTGCTAAACCTTTTAATTGGTTTAAATAGGTTAAAACCGTTTCACTAATAGTTTTACATTCTGTTTCAGCATGTCGCTTTCGTTTATACAGTTATTAGCTCACGACAAGTTAACCGAAAAAAAATTACGGGACCTGGAAGTTGAACTTGAATTTGATTCTGGTTCTAGACGACCTTAGGTTTGTCTTAACGGAGGAATGTCCTCTTACTCCTGGCTTGAGTACTTCTCGAGGTGTTCGAGAGGCACACGATGGATGGATTAGGGCTAACGATAAAGCCCGAGTCTATATTTTGGCAAGCATGCAACATGTTTTGGCCAAGAGGTATGAGGTTATGGTTTCCTTGAGGGAAATCATGTCTTCATTACAAGTGATGGTGGACAGTCGTCCTCATCACTTCGTTATGAAGCCCTCAAGTTCGTTTACAACTCTCGCGTGATGGAGGATACCTATGTTAGGGAGTTTTTCCTTAACTTGATGGTCCACTTTAATGCGACAGAAGTAAACGTTGCTACCATCGTTATTTCAGACTTATCAGTCTTTGTACACTTCCAACGGAATAGAGAATGAGGCAAATGTTGTCACTTCGAAGAAATTCCTTAAGAGGTTGGCATTAGAGAGTAAGCCTAAGTCTGCTTCTCTGAGTAATGAGATTATTTAGAAGAAGAAGAGAAACAGGAGGATGGGCAAAGCCCTTACTGTTCGCAAGATGAAGTCTTCAAACAAAGGAAAATGTTTCCATTGTAATGAAGATGGGCATTGCAAGTGCAACAGCCTAAATACCTTGCTGAGAAACTGGCTGAGAAATAATGACAAGATAAATCTGATTTATTTGTCTAAACAGGTTTAGTGGAATATGAATTTCATACCTGGATGTCTTCAGGAACCACTAATCATGTTTGTTTTTCTTCAGGAAACTAGTTCCTGACAGCCGGTTTTCTCGTTGTGAGATATGGAGATATCATTGCAGTTGAACTAGTGGGTGTCTTTGTAGTTGTTCTATAGAAATAATTTCATTGGATGTAATTATTGTCTATATTACTGGTTTGTATTGAACAATTGTATACAGTATCTTTTGTTTTATAATGAACAGTTCATTCAGCAAAAGATGTATACTAATATGTTCTATTAAACTTGAAAACAACTAGTGTGTTAAGACTTACAGTTTTAATAAGAAAGCTATAGTTGATTTCAACAATGGTTGTTGATCAAACTGGAGCTTCTCAACTGTTGAGAAAGCCTCAATGTAGTGGGAGGGATGTTGGACAACCCAGCCTGCTGTATTGGCTTGTCTTAAACTCAAAGTTATCATACTTGATGATGACATTGAGGATTCATTGTCTCTAAACAAACAATAGATCACATAGACAAGGCCGAATGGTTCAAAGCCATGAATCTTTGGATGGTAATGAGACCAAGCCACTAAGGTGAAAACCTTTATGGCTTGACTTTCTGGTAAAGGGATTGTCCCGAAGAGAAAAGGTTTATTGGGTATACTATTTTTCTCTTGTTACCAGGTGTAAGTTAAATAGATAACTCTTATCCATTGCTCTGTTCTATTTTGATAGAATAAGGCAAATGGATGTCAAGACTTGCAAACTTGATCTGAGTATCTATAAGTCTCAACTAGAAAGATTCATACTTCGAGGGCAAAGAGCAAATGGTTTGCTGGCTTATTTGATTCATTTATGAATTGGAGAAAGCATCTTCGTCATGAATTGTGAGTTTTGATAATGTGATCAAATCTTATGGCTTTGAACAATAGTTTGATAAACCTTGTTTGACAAGGGTTTAATCAATGTTGTAGTTTTCATAAATTGTTTCCATAATTGATGTCCTAATCACTGAGAGTTATATTAATTCATGAATTAGTTGTTGTTCGGTTAATAGAATAATTGATATAATTGTTATATTAATTATAAAATTAAACATCCAACTTTAGATGAATGTTGTATGTTATAATTGTTATAATGTATAGGATGCATGCTTAATTTAGAGAATTGATATAAGTGTTATATTAATAATGAATTAGGAAATGTATGTTTAAAAGCATAATCGATATAATTGTTATATTGATTATGAAGTTAAATATTAACCTTGTCATGCCTTAATAATGCATGTTTGAGAAGCATGTAGAAGTTGTTGTAGAAAGTCTAGTTTTGCAAGTGTTGTAAAAATGAGTTAGACTTTTAAAATCTATAACAAAGAAAAGCATGTTCATTTAGGGTTAAATGAGTCGATCTGGTTCATTAGATGAATAGGTCGATATCTCGTAAATGCAAAGGTTATGAGAAACTCACTCGGTGAACTCTTGTCTAAGGTTGGAGAATTTGAATTGACGGAACATCTCCTACCTAGGGACGATCCGGTACTTGAGTAAAGTTAACCAGCTTTATGAGCATGCATTAGAGGTGTGAGGTTAGTAAAGTGTTTATGACCTAGACATCTCAGGTAAAATTGTTTGCCTAGACTTAAGGTTTTATTTACTTAGTCAAATAAAACCTGAGTATTTACCCTAAACCCCGTCTATGATGCTTAGTAGAAGTGTTGAGAAGGAATATATGATATATCCCTCTTCTGCTACGCACTCCCTAAAGTTCACAACGTGAGAATTTTGCTCGGCCTCGTGATGTCAATAGGGCATCCCTCTTCGGATGGTGTTTGCAACTTTCAATAGCAAGGTGAATGGTGTAAGTATTTATAGTAAGTGGGAGAAGGAAGTACGTCAGTACATCCTACGGTCTCCTCCATTGGATTGAACCGTGAGATTCTCATGTTCTGCCTGCAAGGTGCCCTTGGTGGCACCAATCCCTTAGAAGGGTCGTTTCATGGGAGTTGAACAAGTCAGTCACCATTTATGGATAAAGAAACATAGGGCCATTCCCAACTATAACATTCTCTTAGGTTGCACTGTTGGGGTCGTCCTGTGCGTTCTAAAAATTGAGGGTCACACTTACGAGATTTGCTAAGGAGTTGGTAAATCTTGACCAAAAACGATAACTAAGATGCTATAGGAATATGAGTTATTCTGGAGTTAGCATTTAGTCAAGAATGTCTTGGTTTAGTGAAAGAGTGCTCGTTTACCCTTAGGTAGCGACCATTCTAACTCACTAAAATATCGTTGCATGTAAATAAAGAGTTTGGGTACTTTATTTACTGCTAAACCTTTTAATTGGTTTAAATAGGTTAAAACCGTTTCACTAATAGTTTTACATTCTGTTTCAGCATGTCGCTTTCGTTTATACAGTTATTAGCTCACGACAAGTTAACCGAAAAAAAATTACGGGACCTGGAAGTTGAACTTGAATTTGATTCTGGTTCTAGACGACCTTAGGTTTGTCTTAACGGAGGAATGTCCTCTTACTCCTGGCTTGAGTACTTCTCGAGGTGTTCGAGAGGCACACGATGGATGGATTAGGGCTAACGATAAAGCCCGAGTCTATATTTTGGCAAGCATGCAACATGTTTTGGCCAAGAGGTATGAGGTTATGGTTTCCTTGAGGGAAATCATGTCTTCATTACAAGTGATGGTGGACAGTCGTCCTCATCACTTCGTTATGAAGCCCTCAAGTTCGTTTACAACTCTCGCGTGATGGAGGATACCTATGTTAGGGAGTTTTTCCTTAACTTGATGGTCCACTTTAATGCGACAGAAGTAAACGTTGCTACCATCGTTATTTCAGACTTATCAGTCTTTGTACACTTCCAACGGAATAGAGAATGAGGCAAATGTTGTCACTTCGAAGAAATTCCTTAAGAGGTTGGCATTAGAGAGTAAGCCTAAGTCTGCTTCTCTGAGTAATGAGATTATTTAGAAGAAGAAGAGAAACAGGAGGATGGGCAAAGCCCTTACTGTTCGCAAGATGAAGTCTTCAAACAAAGGAAAATGTTTCCATTGTAATGAAGATGGGCATTGCAAGTGCAACAGCCTAAATACCTTGCTGAGAAACTGGCTGAGAAATAATGACAAGATAAATCTGATTTATTTGTCTAAACAGGTTTAGTGGAATATGAATTTCATACCTGGATGTCTTCAGGAACCACTAATCATGTTTGTTTTTCTTCAGGAAACTAGTTCCTGACAGCCGGTTTTCTCGTTGTGAGATATGGAGATATCATTGCAGTTGAACTAGTGGGTGTCTTTGTAGTTGTTCTATAGAAATAATTTCATTGGATGTAATTATTGTCTATATTACTGGTTTGTATTGAACAATTGTATACAGTATCTTTTGTTTTATAATGAACAGTTCATTCAGCAAAAGATGTATACTAATATGTTCTATTAAACTTGAAAACAACTAGTGTGTTAAGACTTACAGTTTTAATAAGAAAGCTATAGTTGATTTCAACAATGGTTGTTGATCAAACTGGAGCTTCTCAACTGTTGAGAAAGCCTCAATGTAGTGGGAGGGATGTTGGACAACCCAGCCTGCTGTATTGGCTTGTCTTAAACTCAAAGTTATCATACTTGATGATGACATTGAGGATTCATTGTCTCTAAACAAACAATAGATCACATAGACAAGGCCGAATGGTTCAAAGCCATGAATCTTTGGATGGTAATGAGACCAAGCCACTAAGGTGAAAACCTTTATGGCTTGACTTTCTGGTAAAGGGATTGTCCCGAAGAGAAAAGGTTTATTGGGTATACTATTTTTCTCTTGTTACCAGGTGTAAGTTAAATAGATAACTCTTATCCATTGCTCTGTTCTATTTTGATAGAATAAGGCAAATGGATGTCAAGACTTGCAAACTTGATCTGAGTATCTATAAGTCTCAACTAGAAAGATTCATACTTCGAGGGCAAAGAGCAAATGGTTTGCTGGCTTATTTGATTCATTTATGAATTGGAGAAAGCATCTTCGTCATGAATTGTGAGTTTTGATAATGTGATCAAATCTTATGGCTTTGAACAATAGTTTGATAAACCTTGTTTGACAAGGGTTTAATCAATGTTGTAGTTTTCATAAATTGTTTCCATAATTGATGTCCTAATCACTGAGAGTTATATTAATTCATGAATTAGTTGTTGTTCGGTTAATAGAATAATTGATATAATTGTTATATTAATTATAAAATTAAACATCCAACTTTAGATGAATGTTGTATGTTATAATTGTTATAATGTATAGGATGCATGCTTAATTTAGAGAATTGATATAAGTGTTATATTAATAATGAATTAGGAAATGTATGTTTAAAAGCATAATCGATATAATTGTTATATTGATTATGAAGTTAAATATTAACCTTGTCATGCCTTAATAATGCATGTTTGAGAAGCATGTAGAAGTTGTTGTAGAAAGTCTAGTTTTGCAAGTGTTGTAAAAATGAGTTAGACTTTTAAAATCTATAACAAAGAAAAGCATGTTCATTTAGGGTTAAATGAGTCGATCTGGTTCATTAGATGAATAGGTCGATATCTCGTAAATGCAAAGGTTATGAGAAACTCACTCGGTGAACTCTTGTCTAAGGTTGGAGAATTTGAATTGACGGAACATCTCCTACCTAGGGACGATCCGGTACTTGAGTAAAGTTAACCAGCTTTATGAGCATGCATTAGAGGTGTGAGGTTAGTAAAGTGTTTATGACCTAGACATCTCAGGTAAAATTGTTTGCCTAGACTTAAGGTTTTATTTACTTAGTCAAATAAAACCTGAGTATTTACCCTAAACCCCGTCTATGATGCTTAGTAGAAGTGTTGAGAAGGAATATATGATATATCCCTCTTCTGCTACGCACTCCCTAAAGTTCACAACGTGAGAATTTTGCTCGGCCTCGTGATGTCAATAGGGCATCCCTCTTCGGATGGTGTTTGCAACTTTCAATAGCAAGGTGAATGGTGTAAGTATTTATAGTAAGTGGGAGAAGGAAGTACGTCAGTACATCCTACGGTCTCCTCCATTGGATTGAACCGTGAGATTCTCATGTTCTGCCTGCAAGGTGCCCTTGGTGGCACCAATCCCTTAGAAGGGTCGTTTCATGGGAGTTGAACAAGTCAGTCACCATTTATGGATAAAGAAACATAGGGCCATTCCCAACTATAACATTCTCTTAGGTTGCACTGTTGGGGTCGTCCTGTGCGTTCTAAAAATTGAGGGTCACACTTACGAGATTTGCTAAGGAGTTGGTAAATCTTGACCAAAAACGATAACTAAGATGCTATAGGAATATGAGTTATTCTGGAGTTAGCATTTAGTCAAGAATGTCTTGGTTTAGTGAAAGAGTGCTCGTTTACCCTTAGGTAGCGACCATTCTAACTCACTAAAATATCGTTGCATGTAAATAAAGAGTTTGGGTACTTTATTTACTGCTAAACCTTTTAATTGGTTTAAATAGGTTAAAACCGTTTCACTAATAGTTTTACATTCTGTTTCAGCATGTCGCTTTCGTTTATACAGTTATTAGCTCACGACAAGTTAACCGAAAAAAAATTACGGGACCTGGAAGTTGAACTTGAATTTGATTCTGGTTCTAGACGACCTTAGGTTTGTCTTAACGGAGGAATGTCCTCTTACTCCTGGCTTGAGTACTTCTCGAGGTGTTCGAGAGGCACACGATGGATGGATTAGGGCTAACGATAAAGCCCGAGTCTATATTTTGGCAAGCATGCAACATGTTTTGGCCAAGAGGTATGAGGTTATGGTTTCCTTGAGGGAAATCATGTCTTCATTACAAGTGATGGTGGACAGTCGTCCTCATCACTTCGTTATGAAGCCCTCAAGTTCGTTTACAACTCTCGCGTGATGGAGGATACCTATGTTAGGGAGTTTTTCCTTAACTTGATGGTCCACTTTAATGCGACAGAAGTAAACGTTGCTACCATCGTTATTTCAGACTTATCAGTCTTTGTACACTTCCAACGGAATAGAGAATGAGGCAAATGTTGTCACTTCGAAGAAATTCCTTAAGAGGTTGGCATTAGAGAGTAAGCCTAAGTCTGCTTCTCTGAGTAATGAGATTATTTAGAAGAAGAAGAGAAACAGGAGGATGGGCAAAGCCCTTACTGTTCGCAAGATGAAGTCTTCAAACAAAGGAAAATGTTTCCATTGTAATGAAGATGGGCATTGCAAGTGCAACAGCCTAAATACCTTGCTGAGAAACTGGCTGAGAAATAATGACAAGATAAATCTGATTTATTTGTCTAAACAGGTTTAGTGGAATATGAATTTCATACCTGGATGTCTTCAGGAACCACTAATCATGTTTGTTTTTCTTCAGGAAACTAGTTCCTGACAGCCGGTTTTCTCGTTGTGAGATATGGAGATATCATTGCAGTTGAACTAGTGGGTGTCTTTGTAGTTGTTCTATAGAAATAATTTCATTGGATGTAATTATTGTCTATATTACTGGTTTGTATTGAACAATTGTATACAGTATCTTTTGTTTTATAATGAACAGTTCATTCAGCAAAAGATGTATACTAATATGTTCTATTAAACTTGAAAACAACTAGTGTGTTAAGACTTACAGTTTTAATAAGAAAGCTATAGTTGATTTCAACAATGGTTGTTGATCAAACTGGAGCTTCTCAACTGTTGAGAAAGCCTCAATGTAGTGGGAGGGATGTTGGACAACCCAGCCTGCTGTATTGGCTTGTCTTAAACTCAAAGTTATCATACTTGATGATGACATTGAGGATTCATTGTCTCTAAACAAACAATAGATCACATAGACAAGGCCGAATGGTTCAAAGCCATGAATCTTTGGATGGTAATGAGACCAAGCCACTAAGGTGAAAACCTTTATGGCTTGACTTTCTGGTAAAGGGATTGTCCCGAAGAGAAAAGGTTTATTGGGTATACTATTTTTCTCTTGTTACCAGGTGTAAGTTAAATAGATAACTCTTATCCATTGCTCTGTTCTATTTTGATAGAATAAGGCAAATGGATGTCAAGACTTGCAAACTTGATCTGAGTATCTATAAGTCTCAACTAGAAAGATTCATACTTCGAGGGCAAAGAGCAAATGGTTTGCTGGCTTATTTGATTCATTTATGAATTGGAGAAAGCATCTTCGTCATGAATTGTGAGTTTTGATAATGTGATCAAATCTTATGGCTTTGAACAATAGTTTGATAAACCTTGTTTGACAAGGGTTTAATCAATGTTGTAGTTTTCATAAATTGTTTCCATAATTGATGTCCTAATCACTGAGAGTTATATTAATTCATGAATTAGTTGTTGTTCGGTTAATAGAATAATTGATATAATTGTTATATTAATTATAAAATTAAACATCCAACTTTAGATGAATGTTGTATGTTATAATTGTTATAATGTATAGGATGCATGCTTAATTTAGAGAATTGATATAAGTGTTATATTAATAATGAATTAGGAAATGTATGTTTAAAAGCATAATCGATATAATTGTTATATTGATTATGAAGTTAAATATTAACCTTGTCATGCCTTAATAATGCATGTTTGAGAAGCATGTAGAAGTTGTTGTAGAAAGTCTAGTTTTGCAAGTGTTGTAAAAATGAGTTAGACTTTTAAAATCTATAACAAAGAAAAGCATGTTCATTTAGGGTTAAATGAGTCGATCTGGTTCATTAGATGAATAGGTCGATATCTCGTAAATGCAAAGGTTATGAGAAACTCACTCGGTGAACTCTTGTCTAAGGTTGGAGAATTTGAATTGACGGAACATCTCCTACCTAGGGACGATCCGGTACTTGAGTAAAGTTAACCAGCTTTATGAGCATGCATTAGAGGTGTGAGGTTAGTAAAGTGTTTATGACCTAGACATCTCAGGTAAAATTGTTTGCCTAGACTTAAGGTTTTATTTACTTAGTCAAATAAAACCTGAGTATTTACCCTAAACCCCGTCTATGATGCTTAGTAGAAGTGTTGAGAAGGAATATATGATATATCCCTCTTCTGCTACGCACTCCCTAAAGTTCACAACGTGAGAATTTTGCTCGGCCTCGTGATGTCAATAGGGCATCCCTCTTCGGATGGTGTTTGCAACTTTCAATAGCAAGGTGAATGGTGTAAGTATTTATAGTAAGTGGGAGAAGGAAGTACGTCAGTACATCCTACGGTCTCCTCCATTGGATTGAACCGTGAGATTCTCATGTTCTGCCTGCAAGGTGCCCTTGGTGGCACCAATCCCTTAGAAGGGTCGTTTCATGGGAGTTGAACAAGTCAGTCACCATTTATGGATAAAGAAACATAGGGCCATTCCCAACTATAACATTCTCTTAGGTTGCACTGTTGGGGTCGTCCTGTGCGTTCTAAAAATTGAGGGTCACACTTACGAGATTTGCTAAGGAGTTAGTAAATCTTGACCAAAAACGATAACTAAGATGCTATAGGAATATGAGTTATTCTGGAGTTAGCATTTAGTCAAGAATGTCTTGGTTTAGTGAAAGAGTGCTCGTTTACCCTTAGGTAGCGACCATTCTAACTCACTAAAATATCGTTGCATGTAAATAAAGAGTTTGGGTACTTTATTTACTGCTAAACCTTTTAATTGGTTTAAATAGGTTAAAACCGTTTCACTAATAGTTTTACATTCTGTTTCAGCATGTCGCTTTCGTTTATACAGTTATTAGCTCACGACAAGTTAACCGAAAAAAAATTACGGGACCTGGAAGTTGAACTTGAATTTGATTCTGGTTCTAGACGACCTTAGGTTTGTCTTAACGGAGGAATGTCCTCTTACTCCTGGCTTGAGTACTTCTCGAGGTGTTCGAGAGGCACACGATGGATGGATTAGGGCTAACGATAAAGCCCGAGTCTATATTTTGGCAAGCATGCAACATGTTTTGGCCAAGAGGTATGAGGTTATGGTTTCCTTGAGGGAAATCATGTCTTCATTACAAGTGATGGTGGACAGTCGTCCTCATCACTTCGTTATGAAGCCCTCAAGTTCGTTTACAACTCTCGCGTGATGGAGGATACCTATGTTAGGGAGTTTTTCCTTAACTTGATGGTCCACTTTAATGCGACAGAAGTAAACGTTGCTACCATCGTTATTTCAGACTTATCAGTCTTTGTACACTTCCAACGGAATAGAGAATGAGGCAAATGTTGTCACTTCGAAGAAATTCCTTAAGAGGTTGGCATTAGAGAGTAAGCCTAAGTCTGCTTCTCTGAGTAATGAGATTATTTAGAAGAAGAAGAGAAACAGGAGGATGGGCAAAGCCCTTACTGTTCGCAAGATGAAGTCTTCAAACAAAGGAAAATGTTTCCATTGTAATGAAGATGGGCATTGCAAGTGCAACAGCCTAAATACCTTGCTGAGAAACTGGCTGAGAAATAATGACAAGATAAATCTGATTTATTTGTCTAAACAGGTTTAGTGGAATATGAATTTCATACCTGGATGTCTTCAGGAACCACTAATCATGTTTGTTTTTCTTCAGGAAACTAGTTCCTGACAGCCGGTTTTCTCGTTGTGAGATATGGAGATATCATTGCAGTTGAACTAGTGGGTGTCTTTGTAGTTGTTCTATAGAAATAATTTCATTGGATGTAATTATTGTCTATATTACTGGTTTGTATTGAACAATTGTATACAGTATCTTTTGTTTTATAATGAACAGTTCATTCAGCAAAAGATGTATACTAATATGTTCTATTAAACTTGAAAACAACTAGTGTGTTAAGACTTACAGTTTTAATAAGAAAGCTATAGTTGATTTCAACAATGGTTGTTGATCAAACTGGAGCTTCTCAACTGTTGAGAAAGCCTCAATGTAGTGGGAGGGATGTTGGACAACCCAGCCTGCTGTATTGGCTTGTCTTAAACTCAAAGTTATCATACTTGATGATGACATTGAGGATTCATTGTCTCTAAACAAACAATAGATCACATAGACAAGGCCGAATGGTTCAAAGCCATGAATCTTTGGATGGTAATGAGACCAAGCCACTAAGGTGAAAACCTTTATGGCTTGACTTTCTGGTAAAGGGATTGTCCCGAAGAGAAAAGGTTTATTGGGTATACTATTTTTCTCTTGTTACCAGGTGTAAGTTAAATAGATAACTCTTATCCATTGCTCTGTTCTATTTTGATAGAATAAGGCAAATGGATGTCAAGACTTGCAAACTTGATCTGAGTATCTATAAGTCTCAACTAGAAAGATTCATACTTCGAGGGCAAAGAGCAAATGGTTTGCTGGCTTATTTGATTCATTTATGAATTGGAGAAAGCATCTTCGTCATGAATTGTGAGTTTTGATAATGTGATCAAATCTTATGGCTTTGAACAATAGTTTGATAAACCTTGTTTGACAAGGGTTTAATCAATGTTGTAGTTTTCATAAATTGTTTCCATAATTGATGTCCTAATCACTGAGAATGATGTAGGATTCACTTCTGACAATAAACATAAACTAGCGACCAGCTCCCAAATAGTGGATCTGGAGGTAGGCTTAGTTTGTTCTAAGGATTCAGGTTGATCTGAGTCGTAAGAACAAATCACTAGTGTTGTCTCTAAAATCTTTTATTGACAAGATGTTGTCTATATTCGATGGTCTATGGAAATGGTTTTTCAGAGACACCTCAAGTGTTGAGGATATGAGATGCACACAAGTGCATTTACATATTGGAGGTTAGATACATATTTCTAGATGTATGACCCGATATGTGTTATGCAGTGGGAGTTGTGAGTAGTGAAAGTTCATTTGATTTTGATCATTGGATTTTGGTTAAAGTTTGTCCCAGTACAAACAAGGAGTAAAATACAAGAGTTATATTGCTGATTCCTCGGTGGAAGCTAAGTTTGATTGCAGCTTGCGAAGCAGCAACAGGTTTATAAGTTAAGCTCGTAGATAGTGCTTTGAGGAAATGTGATAGTCACATGGAAAGCCTTGTAGTACTTCATGCTGATTTGTTTACTAAGTCTCTCATGGCTAAAGTGTTTGAGAGACACCTACAAGAGTCTAGGGCCCCGGGTTGCTAGATGGGACAGTGGGAGAAAACTTATGATATATGATATATTAGTTTTCTCCACCTAACATGTACACCACAGACGTTTTAGTCCAAGTGGGAGTTTGTTGGGTTTTATGTCCTAAAACTCGTGGTTTGTAAACTGTTATGTTTGTAAATATCTATTTAGAATAAAGAGTTAATAGTTTTATTCAGTAAAAGAGTTTACTGGAATAAAGTGAAACGGGTTTACGTTAACCTATACCAATGACCAACACCCTTGGCTGAATATGAGTACTTGAGCTTCATGTATGACATGATTGTGGATCAGGTTCAAGTAGTCAGTCAAAACGGTCTATAGTATACAGATGAGGCAGGGTACCTTATCCTGGTAACACTATAGGATGCGGCTCACTTTGTATTGTACAAAACGATGTGATCTGAATCGTTTCACATGGAGATGTGCGAGTGGGGGCGTCCTGTGCAAAGAGTTTGCATAAGACCGAACCACGAAATATGTCGCTCTCTCTTTATAACACCGTTTACTGATGAGACCGACATTTTAATTTGATGGCCTAGGTAACTCGATCTTAATCCTGAGCTTACTATGAACTCCTGCTTATTAGACAGTATCCTTAGACTTGTACGGGTGAGAGTGGCCTATTAGCGCCGACTCAATAACTTATCATCTCAGGGATAAAGTCCAATAGGTAGCTGGGGACATAGTGTAGTAAGATGGAGTTCACTCCTAACCCACTTTTCAGGGTTAGTAGATAGGTTGTTCCCTTAATAGCTTACTTCGGAGCTTGAACAATGAGCGCTCACACTCTCATATGATGAGAGGGTTAACTGATCTATTGTTCATTAGAGGTGTCAGTGGTACTTAAGGAACAAGACGTAATGCAGGGGTTAAACGGTTTAAAATGACCCAGCTGTGATTACGAACAACCTGTGAAGGGTCGACTTGCCCATGACGGTTATATCAGGGGACATAATATATCTACAGTGAGGAGAGTGCAGCCCTCGGACTATAGTGGAGTCTCTGGGGGTTTGACGAATGTTGATTGATTCGGTTAAAAGAGTTTTGACCGAATAATCTCGTATCGTTGGAGCTCGTGATCTGTAGGTCCTTTAGGTTCTCCTGGTTAACTCGGATAAAGCGGTGTAGCAGTGCTATAGGGTAGAATTTGGAGAAATCCAAATTCAGGTTTGTTGATCGAGGTTAAACATATTTAAATATGATTTAAATATGTAACCGGAGGAAGATGTATTTAAATATGATTTAAATACGAGACCAGAGAAAAATATGAATAAAGATTCATATTGGAAAAGTTGTTTTTCGAAAAATCGGGGCCAGGTTTATTATTTAATTAATATTTGATATTAAATTAAATAATAAATTAATTAATTAAAAAAGTTTTAATTAATTATAATTATTTATTATTATAATATTTAATTATAAAGTTAATGGATTCATGCATTCAACATGGATACCACTTGTATTCCATTAACTTTTGGCAAAGCTTGATGGGTTTGGATGAGAATTGAAAAAAAAGTCTTCATTCAACTTCATCCAACAACTTTTTTCTCTCTCTCCGTAGCATACTCTCTGGTTTTTTTCTTGGAGCTTCAATAGTTGAAGATGGAAAAAAAAACTTGATGGAGAATTGCTAGATGATGAAGCTTTGATGTTGATAAATTGAGAGATTCTTTTGAAGAAATAAAAAGCTGAATTCATCTCCATTTGTTAACACCATGTGCTACTTCTTCTTCCTTCTTCACTTTCAACCTACCCCTTAGCTCAAGGAGTCCCACAACTCCGCTACTAAGCCTGAGAATAGCTGGGACTTCTCTAAGGGTGGTCCTTGACATGTTCGTGACTTGAGGAGAGTTAGAGAACGAGGAACGACCGGCGGATCTTGAAGAAATCGGAACTACAAGGGTATGTAATTCTAATTTCTTATTTTCCGTCGTTTGAGCATGTTTTCTATTTGTTAAATTGATGAAATTAGAGTATCATTGGTCCAAAATCGCTTCCGCTGCGTGTATCGCTCCATCACATCATACATCCACCGCAGTGGGGAACCCCCTTCGAGATTATGTACGATGCAAGAAATTACGCGGTTGGTGCTGTGCTCGGTCAGAGGATAGAGAAAAAGAGTCACGTTATATATTATGCTTCCAGAACGCTCAATTCCGCGCAGATCAGCTACACCACAACAGAGAATGAGCTGCTTTCCATAATATTCGCTCTTGATAAATTTTGACCTTATGTGCTTGGATCTAAAGTGGTTGTCTTTTCTGATCATGCAGCGGTTCGGTATTTAATGAACAAGAAGGACTCGAAGCCTCGACTGCTCAGGTGGGTGCTGCTTCTTCAAGAATTTGATGTGTCAGTCTAGGACAGGAAGGGATCTGAAAACACAGTCATCGATCACCTAAGTCGCATAGTGAGGGAGGAGGATGTGTTGCCCTTGAATGATGACTTTCCTGACGAAGTCCTTTTCCAGATGAATGCGGAAACTCCCTGGTACGCTGATTTAGTAAACTACTTGGTTACAGGTACTTTTCCATTTGATTTCCCACCGAATAGAAAAGCCAAGCTGAAAAGCGAGGTTAAATACTATGTATGGGAAGACCAATATTTATGGAAATTCTGCGCGGACCAGGTAGTTAGGAGGTGTGTTCCCCTCTCTGAGCATGAATCTATTCTCGCTTTCTGCCATGAATTTGCATGTGGGGGACATTTCGGGCCTAATAGGACTGTTAAAAAAATTCTAGACTGTGGTTTGTTCTGGAATTCAATGTTTAAAGACGCTTACGATTATTGCAAAACTTGTGATAAATGCCAAAGGATGGGGAGTATAACTAAGAGGATTGAAATGCCCCAAATTTCCATCTTGATTTGTGAGATCTTTGATGTCTGGGGCATGGACTTTATGGGTCCCTTCCCTTCCTCTTGTGGTTTTTCCTACATCTTATTAGTTGTGGACTACGTGTCTAAATGGGTAGAAGCAAAGACCACTAAAACCGATGATTCTAACATTGCTGTTAAGTTTGTCAAATCTAACATTTTCAGCAGATTCGGAGTACCACGGGCTATAATCAGTGATCAAGGAACACATTTCTGTAATAGATCGGTTTTCGCCCTGATGAAGAGGTACAGTGTTAATCATCGAGTGTCCACCACATACCATCCGCAAGCCAATGGGCAAGTCGAGGTCTCAAACAGAGAGGTCAAGTCCATTCTCGAGAAGACGGTAAACCCAAGTAGGAAGGATTGGAGCCAATCTTTGGATGATGCCTTGTGGGCGTACAGGACCGCTTACAAAACCCCTATAGGGATGTCTCCCTATAGGTTGGTTTTTGGGAAAGCGTGCCACCTACCGGTGGAAGTTGAGCACAAGGCATTCTGGGCCATAAAGAAATGCAACATGATTTTGGATGAGGCAGAAGAGTCAAGGCTTTTTCAGCTGCAGGAATTGGAGGAACATCGCTTGGAAGCATATGAGAATTCGAAAAATTACAAGGAAAAGTCCAAGCTATATCATGACCGTAAGATTGAAAAGAAGCAATTTCATGTGGGGCAGAAAGTCCTTCTTTTCAACTCTCGGTTGAAGCTCATGTCAGGTAAACTTTCTTCCAAATGGTTAGGTCCTTATGTTGTGACTAATGTTTTACCTTATGGTTCAGTGGAAATCAGAATGTTAGATTCTGAGAATACATTCAAGGTGAACGGTCACCGGTTGAAAGTTTTCCACGCAGGGGTCGCGGATCCTTATGCAGACTGCTTGTACTTAGCCACCTTTGAAGTCGATTGATTAAGGGAGAATTCAGTCGAGCAATCGACTTTAAAAATTTGCGCTTCACGGAGGCACCCTTGCGCTGTCGCAAACCTCTCAGACCCAGACGAAGCGCCTAGGCGCCGGTCATCGTAATTTTCCAGAGAGGTTAGCGCCCGGGAGCTGTCCCGATTCTGCGCGCGCGTGCCCGCAGTGCCTAGGCGCTGACTTATGCCGCCTAGGCGTTAGTTTGAAGCTGATATGGGTATAAATCAGAAAATTCCCGAATTTAGGGCATTCTTCTCCCCCCTTTTCGATTCTAGACGATTTTTCTCTCCTTTTTAGCTATTGTAACCTCCATTAATGGAGCTTGGGAGGCTTGCCACGAATTTCTTTCTTCCCCTTGCATCCATGGCTAGCTAAGAGGTAACATTTGATCTTTAAGAGATGGGTTAGATGTTGTAGATGTGATTGGGTGAGACATGGATTGTTTGTGTATGTTTGGCATGTTTTAGCATTCAACTATTCTCTAATCTTAAGCATTAATTTCCAGCATCAATTTCTTCTTGGTTTGACTCCCATTTAGCCTATTGATTGTTGGGTTGGTTAAAAACCCATGATGTGATTGCCTCTCATGGGTTGAGTAACAGCAGTCTAAGTCTATCCAAATCGGTACTACAGTATTTAATTTGGTTACCCGTTAGACTTTAGTGGAAGAGTAAATTGAGCCCGTTATTAGAGATTTCAGTAACGTACTCGTCGCATAGTTACCCGTCGCTCGTAGTTAATTCGATTTGGGAGAGCGATCGCCCCCAATTGGATTAACAGCGAAGCTTAATGAAGAGCTGTCAACTCTTCATCAACTACTTGGGATTGTTCATTTCTGCTTAGAAGCATGTAATTTGCGTGAGTGTTAGTCAAAAGCATGCTAAGTCTTGAGCGTCTATGATCTGAATCACATCGCAACTAATAACCCGGAACCTTTAGATTGAGTGTTCTCGTTACAAGTTCTGTTTCTCCCGCTATTCCAATTTGTCGTTTTATTTTTTCATTTATTTACTTGTTTCTTATCTTTGACTCTCAAAACCCCCCATCAGCATCTTTTTCTCATTAACAATTAAAATTCATAATTTAGATTAAGCTATTAAATTCCCTGTGGTTCGATCCTGACTTCTGCTTTCTACAAGTTTTGAAGAAGTTTTAGGTAGTGTTATAAATTTCAATTCGGCGGGTCTTGATGATAGCACTCTAAAAGTACTAATATTTAGCTCCTAAGTCTTGTAAATTAGAATAATTATTTGGGCTTAATTGATATATTTTGTATAATTTAATTGTTAAGGGGTAAATCGGGCATTTGCGATAATTAAGAGCTTAAATGAATATTTTATAATATTTTATTAATTAGTCGTTTTGAGTGATTAAGCTACATTAATTAAATAATCTAATCTTAAATCAAAATCAATTAAAGGCTTAATGATGCAGGGCTCATTAAGATAATGGGGGTGCCCAGGTTTAAATCTTCGTGGATGTAGGATTTTCCCTCATTTTTATAAAAGTCAATGGTCAACAACCCGCGCGGCCCAAGCCACCATGCCCGTCATTAAAAGTCCACGGTGTTTTCCATTTTGCCATTCGTCCGTAGCGTCGAGACGCTAAGACAGCGTCTCGACGCTACTCTGAAGTATAAAAAGAACATTTTCGTGATTTTAGGTCATTCCACCTCCGTTTTGGGCTCGGGATTGACGCTTTTTCTCCATTTTTGAAGCTCTTCTTCTCCATTTTGGTTGTATGAACTATACAACCTCCATGGAAGCTTAAAATACTCCATCTCCCATGGAAGGCTAGAGGTAAATGCTTGATTAGTTGGTTGAGGGATTGATTTCTATTGTATTTAGGTGAGATTTGTGCTTTATATGAATGTTTAGCATATGTGTATGAACTCTTGCATCTCTTTCCTGTATTAAGAACGAATGGTATGCCTTTCTAATTAGGATTGACGCCGATAATTGTTACGCATGTTAGTCGGCTAGCATTGATTCCTGATTAGTTTTAATGCAAGTAACGAGGGTCTAATTGTGCCTAATCAATTTGACCCTATGTGACGAATGGGGTATGAATTGATTATCGTATCGCGGTGGGCTCAAGGTTAAGAGAGAAATCGAATTAGTTTTAGGATTAATTCGTCGCGATGTTACCCATTACTGTTTTCTGATTAATTTAGGACTAATCACCTTGAATTGATTAAGGGGCATGTTTAATTAGAATTGTCTGTTTCTAATTAATTCTTCGGGGTGTTTGTATCGGTGTCGAGCAAACATTTCGCGTGCATGAGCATCTCGGCTAATTTCCATGTTTATCGATGAACTTAAATACAATAGAGCAATCCCGATACTTTCTAATTAAGCATACTTGTCAATTTCATATTTCCCTCTTTAATTTTCCGTTAGCGCAATTCTTTGCATGTTAGTAATTTTCCAAACAAAACCTCCCATTGTTTTTACTTCATTACAAATTCAATTTAATTAAGTTAGGATTATAGCTTGCTCCCTGTGGATCGACTCCGTTGCCACTAGCTGCAAAGCTTAGTGAGTTCGAATTATAAATATTATTTTGGCGGGTTTCGACAACCCGAAATTTGTAGGATATTCAAAAATCCTACCACCACTCGACAGCCCGATACATACGGAATATTCAAAAATTTCGTTACCAGCTGGCTTTATAATTTTATGACTCTTAAGGTAGCTACTTAACTCTTGGGATATGAAAATGCAAAGGATCTATGGATAGCAATACAAGAACTGTTTGGGATTCAATCCAGAGCTTAGGAGGATTTTCTGCGCCAGGTATTTCAAACTACTAGAAAAAATTCAACTAAAATGGTAGATTATCTGCGTATTATGAAATGCAATGCAGACAACTTGGGACAAGCCGGAAGCCCAGTTCCCATGCTTTCCCTAGTATCTCAAGTACTTATGGGTCTTGATGAGGAATACAATCTTGTTGTTGCAATGATTCAAGGTAGAATCAATATATCTTGGTCTGAAATGCAGGGTAAGTTACATGTTTTTTAGAAAAGACATGAACGGCAAAATACTCAGAAGAATAATATTGCTTTTAGTTAGTCTGCTTCTGTAAATTTCACAAATGTAAGGGGTCAATCAGGTCCTATCAGAACTAACAATGTGCAGCAGCAACAAAATGACAATCAGAATGGAAACTCACTACAACAAATAATGGCTTTACCGACGCCAACAATTACCGACGCGGTACATTACGTCGGTAATTGTAAGCATTGCCGACGTCTAAGGGACCGTGTCGGTAAATATAACTTTTACCGACGCGGTCGAACATTGCGTCGGCAAATGCAACTATTACCGACGCGGTCAAACTTCGCGTCGGCAAATGTAATCAATTGCCCACGTGGTCCATAACCCCGTCGGCAATTGTCGATCTTTACCGACGCACTTTTGGACCGCGTCGGTAAAAAGTAATAATGAATAATTAATTATGTAGATATACCGACGCGGTCCATAAAGGCGTCGGTACATAATGACAATTGCCGACGCGGTAATAAACGGCGTCAGTAAATAAGGTTTTTGCCGACGCGTTTGATAACGCGTCGGTAAAGGTCTGAAAATAAAAAAACCCTGTGCCCCGATTTCTTCTCCTTCATTTGTTCTTTGTCTTCTTCTTCATTTTTCTCTGCCCTAAGCCCCCAAAAATCGCCCCCCCCTCCACAAATCGCCCCCTCTCCCTCAAATGAAAGCGCCCTTCGGCGCCGGCTCCTCCCTCATTTCCACAATACCGCCGTCGTCGTCTCCTCCGTCTCCTCTGTCTCTCCATTACCGCCTCCGCCGTCTCCTCCCTCCTTTCCACTACCCATCGGCGCCGTCTATTTTTTTTGTTCTCCTACGAGTGTTTGTCTTCTCTCAAATACGGTATTCCCTCTATATACATTTTTTTGTTCTTTCCTAGATGTGTTCTTCAATGATTATTTCCCTTTTCTAATGTTATTTCAATTAAGTTGTTGTTAGGGTTTACTTTTTAGGGCTTAATTTGTGAATGCTAGCTACAAAATGTTAAACTAATCTTAGTTTTAGTTATGATTATTCTGTTTGGGAACTTACAAACAAGTTTTTGGTCAAATGAGTTGTGTATCTAATAGTTGCTTAACTGAATATCAAGTTTTTGATAATTCTCTCATGGGTCCGAGGAGTTTATGCTTACAACAACCGAATTAGGGATATTATAGTTTTTGTTACCTCTTCATGATCGCTCTAGTTTATATCATTACTATAAAGTGAGTGTCTTATTACGGTCTTGGTCCAAGTGAGATGAGTTCTGATTTGTTCTTGATTAATTTTGTTGATTGAGAAGAACTTCAAATGTTTATGAAGAAGAACTTGAAGGGAAGAAGAACTTGAAATTAAGAAGAACTTGAAATGAAGAGGATACAATTTAGGGATTTGATCATGAGTTTGATATTTTTTTTTTAATGTTTAGGATTTGATTATGAGATTGATATTGAAATTAAGAAGAACTACTTGATACACAGATAACTAAGATGGTGTTGGGCACTCAATCATGATACGTTAAAGGAATGAGTTCAGGACCATAAACATCAAACGAGGTATGAACTATCTCCCTCTCGTAATAAAACCGAATAGATTTTGCTATCCTGCAGCTATGGTAGCAAAATATTGTATGGATTAAGTTTGTGGTTAGTAGGTCGAGTACATTTAGGTAAACTTTGTGGTGTTGATCTATGACTATGAGATATATTAGGTTGAGTACATTTCATATTTGTATGCAATATGAATGATTATTTCGGAGTTTAAAAGTATTATTGGTTGTGAGTTTATGGAGAGGGTCATGGGAGACTTACGATAGGCTGGATTTATGTTTAAGTGAATTTTTGTGCACTTTATAAAATTTTGTAAAGTTTGTGGTTAGTAGGTCGAGTACATTTAGGTAAAGTTTGGTTAGTAAGTGAGTTTTTGTAATTGCCCTTTGCAGAAGGATTCAACAATTGAGAGGTACTCTTATTGCTTAAGCATTTTGAGCTTGTTTTTATTTATTTTTTATTTTTTTTGTAGAGAACTATAGCTCTAGCTGAATGTACATGAATTGAAAGAGTAGTTGTTGTGATGAGATTTAAGTTTTAGCTAATTTGGTTAGGTTTAAAAAGGATTTTAAAACTTGGTTTTGAAAATGGAAGGTTTCGTTTTGAAAATGGAAGAATTATTGATAAGTTTAGATAATTTTGTATGTTTAAAGGATTTTAATATTTCGTTTTGAAAATGGATGAAATGTTGAGAAGTTTAGATAATTTGGTTATGTTCAAGGGATTTTAATATTTACTAGTTAAGTTTTGATGTAATTATGTTCATGTTTTCGCTTTAGTTTGAGTTTGTGAAGTTGAAAGGTTTTGTTGGAGAGTGATTGAGTGACGGAACGACGAGTTAATGAATGAAATGTTTTCGTTTTAAAAATGGAAGAATTGTTGATAAGTTTAGATACTTTGGTTATGTTTAAGGGATTTTAATACTTACAAGTTTTGATAAGATAGTTAAGTTTTGATGTAATTATGTTCATGTTTTCGATAAATTTATAAGTTGCTTTATTTTTCTTAGTTCAATGAACTTTGTATTCTTTTTCATGATAAGATTGTTATTGGTTTGATTTTTTTAGGTGTTTTGGAACGGAGTCCATGTAACAAAGGCTACTTTCCAAGATTATGATGATATAAAGCGGCCAAGCATGAAGTTTTATTCTTACCTTACTTAGGTTTTTTTTAAAAAAAAAATTGTCAATATTTGTGTTGTACTTCTTATTTTAATGAAACCTTAAACTTTACACAAAGAAATGAATTGTGAGAACATAAATTTGATTCAATAAATTGTGTTTTCCATTATTATTGCATACACAATTGTTTATAGGTAGCAAAAATTGGATTATAATGAAATTGAAATAGAATAATTGAGATTTTTATTTTTTTTTTTAAAAAAAAGAGATTTACCGACGCTAACAAAAACCAGCGTCGGTAAAGAGTACTTTTGCCGACGCCATTAATTTGACGTCGGCAAAAGTGGCACTTTCCCATTTCGTCGGTAAAGGTAATTTTTTTCCGACGACGCGTAGTGGCGTCGGGAAAAATCATCTTTCCCGACGCATGCAATGGCGTCGGCAAAAGTAATTTTCCCGACGCTGTGTGTTTTGGCGTCGGGAAAGTCTTTCTCGACGTAGATATGCCGACGATCCTTCCGACGAAATTATTTTCGTCGGGAATGTCTTTGCCGACGCGTTTGTAGACTTTTTCCGACGTTTTTGTGCGTCGGTAAATTCCTATATTCTTGTAGTGACTCTACTCGCCCTCCCTCACGAGGTAGTCGTGGTAGAGGACATAGTCGTGAGAATAACAGAATTATGTGTCAGTGGTGTGGTTGTTGGGTTTTATGTCCTAAAACTCGTAGTATGTAAACGTTGTGAATGTAATATGTCTATTTATGCAATAAAGAGTTATTGAGATTTATTCAGTAAATGTGTTTATTCAATATAGTGAAACGTTTTTGCATTAACCTGTACCAATAACAAACACCCATGGCGAAGGATGAGTACTTGAGCTTCATGTATGACATGAATGTGGATCAAGCACAAGTGTAGACAGTAAAAAACGATCTATAGTATATGGTTAAGGCTGGGTACCTTATCCTGGTAACACTATTGGATGCGGCTCGCTTTGTATAGTACAAAACGATGTGATCCGAATCGTTTCACATGGAGATGTGAGTAGCGAGGGCGTCCTGTGCAAAGAGTTTGCATAAGACTGAACCGCGAAATTAAGTCGCTCTCTCTTTATAACACCGTTTACTGAAGAGACCGGCTTTTTCATATGATGACCTAGGTAACTCGTTCTCAATCCTGAGCTCGCTATGAACTCCTATTTATTTTAGAGTATCATTTGACTTGCACGGGTGAGAGTGGCCAGATCGTCGACTCAATAAGCCTACCTTCTTGGGGATAAACTCGAATAGGTGGCTGGGGACATAATATGGCAAGATGGAATTCACTCATGGCCGATTGTAAGGGCTAGTAGAGAGGTGTTCCCTTAATAGCTGACTCCGGGGCTTGAACTGTTGAGTTTTATGTCCTAAAACTCGTGGTTTGTAAACTGTTATGTTTGTCAAGACTCTATTTAGTAATAAAGAGTTATTAAGTTTTAATTCAGTAAAAGAGTTTACTGGACTAAAGTGAAACTTGTTTTATCCTATACAAATAACCAACACCCTTGGCATTGTCTGAGTATTTGAACCTCATGTATGACATGATTGTGGATCAGGTTCAAGTATACTGCCAAAACAATCTATAGTATATGGATAAGGTTGGGTACCTTATCCTGGTAACACTAATAGATGCGGCTCACTTTATATTGTACAGAACTGTGTGATCTGAATCGTTCCACATGGAGATGTGAGAAGCGAAGGCGTCCTGTGTAATGAGTTTACGCAAGATCAAACCGCGTATTAAGTCGCTCTCTCTTTATAACTCTGTTTACTGATCGAGACCGACTTATACACATTGATGGCCTAGGTAACTCGAGCTTAATCCTGAGCTCGCTATGAACTCCTGCTTATTCGGAAGTATCCTTTGACTTGTATGGGTGAGAGTGGCCCAATAGCGCCGACTCAATAACCTACCATCTTTGGGATAAAGTCGAATAGGTAGCTGGGGACATAGTATAACAAGATGGAATTCACTCCTAACTCGCTTTTCAGGGTTAGTAGATAGGTTGTTCCCTTAATAGCTGACTCCAGGGCTTGAACAATGTGCACATATCCACTCTTGTGAAGAGATGATTTGATCTGTTGGTAGAACCACTGATCAATTGTTCATTAGAGGTGTCAGTGGTACTTAAGAAACAAGATGTAATGCAGGGGTTAAACAGTTTAAATGACCCAACTATGATTACGGACAACCTGTGAAGGATCGACTTACCGATGACGGTTATATCAAGAGGACACAATATATCTACAGTGAGGAGAGTGCAGCCCTTGGACAAGAGTGGAGTCTCCGGGGGTTAACGAATGTTGATCGATTCGGGTTAAAAGAGTTTTGACTGAATGATCTCGTATCGTTGGAGCTCATGGTCTGTAGGTTCTTTAGGTTCTCCTGGTTAGCTCGGGTAAAGCGGTATAACAGTGCTATAAGGTAGAATTTGGAGAAATTCGAATTCGGGTCTGTTGATCGAGGGTTTATGTATTTAAATGTGATTTAAATATATAACTGGAGGAAGTCGTATTTAAATGTGATTTAAATAAACGACCGGACAAAAATATGAATTCTGATTCATATATTGGAAAAGTCGGTTTTTTGGTAAACCGGACTTGGTGGAGGATTTATTATTATATTAATATTTGATATTAATAATAATAATAAATTATATAATTAAAATGGTTTTAATTATTATTAATAATTTTAATTTATAATAATTATTTATATTTATAATTATAATTATTATTATTATTATTTTTCAACATGGAGCCATGCATTTTGCATGGGCTCCATGTGGACTCCACTCAAATCTCAATTCTCCATTTTGGAGAATTGAGTTCATCCAATTCTAGTGAACTCAAGCTTTTTACTCTCTCTAACTTCTAGCTAGCTTCATTTGTCTCGTTGGAAGGCTTTCAATTGTTGAAGGTATTCTTCTTGCTTGAAGTTTGAAGAAGTGAAGTTTGAAGCTTTTGTTGTAGATGAATCAAGGTATGTTCTTTTGGAAAGATTGATGAAGAGTTAAGGTGTTAATTCTTTTTCCCTTGATTTTGGATTTCAAGTTGTTGAAATTCTAGAGGTTTGTTGAATTGTGTTCTTTGTGTTCTTGATAAATTGTTTATCGAGTTCATAATAAACTCAATTCCAAACTCTACCAAAGCTTCATCTTCTTCCTCCTCCTTCTCAACAAACCCCCTTAACTTAAGGAGTCCCACAACTCTGCTATTAAGCTCGAGAATAGTTGGGACTTCTCTAAGGGTGGTCCTCGATTGTTCGTGCTGAGTTTGTGACCGGAGGGGAGGTAGAGTTCGAGGGGGCAGTAGAGGTGCTGAGGTAGACGAGAAGGCGAACGTCAAAACAAGGTAATTTTTGTTATCGATACTTTTTCTTGAAGAGTTCTCTTCGCTAGAAAATATACCAGTGTATATATGATATATACCGGGGGTATATACCGGTCAGGAATTCCACGGTATAATATTTACCGGTGTATATATGATATATACCGGTGGTATATACCGGTCAGGAATTCCTCGATATAATATATACCGGTGTATATATGATATATATCGGTCAGGAATTCCTCGGTATAATATATAACGGTGTATATATGATATATACCGATGGTATATACCAGTCAGGAATTCCTCGGTATAATATTTACCGGTGTATATATGATATATACCGGTGGTATATACCGGTCAGGAATTCCTCAATATAATATTTACCGGTGTATATATGATATATATCGGTGGGTGTATATATGATATATACCGGTGTATATACAATATATATCGGTCATGAATTCCTCGATATAAAATATACCGGTGTATATATGATATTTACCGGTATGTTTACACCGTTTTTACCAGCCGTGTTCTCTTTGGTAGAAAATATACCGATGTATATGTGATATATACCGGTGCATTTTTTTGAGTTATACCGATTCGTTTATCAGTCAACCATTTATTGGTTGACCTTTACCGATTGATTTACTAATCGATAAACGTGTTTATCGATCGGTACTTCGGGCAGAATGAAAATTTTCAAAAAGTTTGATTATTTTTCTCTCACAGTTTGTTGCTCATTGATTGTTGAAGATCCTCAGCCAGTTTTAGGCTATTTCCGCTGCGCCTCTGGTTGTGTCGGGATCCTTCGGTTCCATCATGAACATGGGGCCTCATCCTCTTCTGTGTGAAGAGGATTTTGATCTGCTGATTGGATCACAGATTAAATGTTCATTAGAGGTGTTAGTGGTACTTAAGAAACAAGAGGTAATACAGGGGTTAAACGGTATAAATGACCCGTTGTGATTACGGACACCTGTGAAGGATCGACTTACCCATAATGGTTATATCAAAAGGACATAATATATCTACAGTGAGGAGAGTACAACCCGCGGACTATAGTGGAGTCTCCGGGGGTTAACGAATGTTGATTAGTTCGGTTAAAAGAGTTTTGACCGGATAATCTCGTATCGTTGGAGCTCATGATCCGTAGGTTCTTTAGGTTCTCCTAGCTAGCTCGGATAACAACGTGCAACAATGTAAGAGAAAAGGAAAAGAAAAATAGAATTTGAATTTTTCAAATTTGGTTTTTTGAAGAATGATGGACATATTTAAATATGATTTAAATATGATAATGGTTTAAAACATGAATAGGATTCATGTGTAAGAAGTCGATTTTCGGAAAACCGGGTTTAGCCATATTATTTAATTAATATTTGATATTGAATTAAATAATATTAATTAATTAAAAACTTTAATTAATATATATATATATATATATTATTTATTAAAAAGTTTAATAAATAAAAATATTTAATTATTATTTAAAATTAATTAAGTTTTAATTAATTTTTAAATTAATAATAATTATATATATATATATATATATATATATATGGATTGCTCAGTGGGAAAAGGGGTACATTTTGTAGACGTTTTGTGTTTTTTAAACTTCAATTTGAAGTTTTAAAAAAAAACATTTTGTCTTCCTTCTTGTATAGGCCCCTGTCCTATTTTCATTCCCTTCCTCTTCCTTTTTTCTTCTTTTTTCTCTTGTTTGCTGAGTCCCACAATTCTGTTGCTCGGCGCCGAAGATAGCGGGACTACCGGAGGTGGTCCTCGAGGCGTTCGTGAGAAGAAGCTCGAAGCGTTCGTGAGGAGAAACGACCAGCGGATCTTGAAGAAATTGGAACTACAAGGGTATGTATTCTAAATTTCTTATTTCCGTCTGTTTCAGCATGTTTCTAGTTTGTTAAATTTATGAAATTAGAGTATCAACGATCCAAAATCGCTTCCGCAGCGTTTTACGCTCCATCAGTGGTACGTCTGGTCATCCTGCCTACAAATGTTTTGAACTGTCTAATTAAACACCTCCAAATCAGGATCAGAACATGTGAAAAAATGAGCGAGGCAATCAGGCAATGGGGAATAACAATTAGTATGCAGCACCTCGGTTTCCGCCTCAGGCTTTTGTTGCAACTCAACATAACTTCAATCCCTTCCGGTAGCTAACCCGACTACAATTGTTGATCCTAACTGGTATGTTGACAGTGGAGCTTCGAATCATGTGACGTCCACTCCCACCAACATGAGTTATCCAACTGAATATGGAGGTAAGGAAACAGTTATTGTTGGCAATGGTAATGAGTTAGTAATTTTTCATATTGGCTCTTCATGTTTAATTGCAAACAATAAACTGCTTCATCTTGAGAATATGTTGTGTGTACCTGACATAGCCAAAAATCTTATAATTGTCTCTAAGCTTGCCTAGGATAATAAGGTCTATATTGAATTTCATGTTGATTATTGTCTTGTTAAGGATACTTGTACGAGCAGAGTAGTGTTGAAAGGGGTGGTTAAAGATGGCTTATACCAACTTGGTGGAGTGAAAATTCCTGGAACTATCTCAAGAAATGCGCAGTTAGGACAAAAAACAACAGTTTATTCCAGCTTTATTATTCCCAGTTCTAGTATTAGTGTGAATGTCACTGTGTCAAAAGTTGTTTGGCACAGAAGACTTGGTCATCCTTCTTCAAAAAATGTAGAACAATTGATTAGTCAATGTATTCCTCTGTTTAAAGGCAATGACAATTTTGATTTTTGTGAAGCCTGCAAGTTTGGTAAAAGTCATGCACTCCATTCCCACGCTCTACTTCTCATGCTACTGCTCCATTTGATCTCATTCATAAAGATTTGTGGGGACCAGCTCCAGTTGTATCCAAAGAGGGATATCGCTACTACGTTCACTTTGTCGATGACTTTAGTCGGTTTGTCTGGATCTACCCTCTGCGTTTGAAAAGTGACACACTTGCAGATTTTAGTCATTTCCACAAGATGGTACAAACACAGTTTGAAAAAAAACATCAAAGCATTACAATCTGACAATGGGGGTGAGTACAAACGAGTTCATGATCTGTGTGCACAAAGTGGAATCAGATCAAGATTTTCATGTCCATACACCTCTGCACAAAATGGAAGAGCAGAAAGAAAGCATCAACAAATAGTTGAAACTGGTTAACTCTTCTGGCTCAAGCTACCATGCCACTGCAGTATTGGTGGGATGCCTTTCTCGCCTCTACCTTGCTCATAAATGGCTTACCATCATCAGCACTTCAGGGCAAGTCACCTATGGAAATGTTACTTAGGCATCGGCTGAATTTTATGGAACTCAAGACATTTGGGTGTGTCTGCTACCCTTACCTAAAGTCGTACAACGCAACAAGTTTCAGTTCAAGACAGAACGATGTGTTTACTTAGGTCCCAGTCCAACTTACAAGGGACATAAATGTCTCTGCCCATCATGGAAAATCATTATATCTCGCCATGTTCAGTTTAACGAGACTAATTTTTCCTTTGTGTCAGGTTTTTTTGACTGTGACACAGCTGACTCCTTCCTTCAAGATGGACCTTCTGTAAGCTCTTGGTTCCCAAGTGACTTCCTGAGTTCATCAACGCAGCCTACTGACCCACAAGTAAGTCATCTACCAGCTCCAAAACAGATGTCCACTACTCCCACCGAGTTGTCTGCGCTATCATCACCTGTAGCGATGAAGTCAGGCACCCCACCAGATCTCTGCCACACCGTGGGATAAGGCTCATCAACACCCCTGAGTGTCTCAGGCAGTCCGAAAAATGCTGCTTTGGACCTTTCTGAGCAAGTTGTCTCCTCACCATCATCAGGTACTGTTGGTATATCACATGATGTTCGCAGTACCTCTTTTCTCCTATATCTGCAGTACAGGCCACTCATCCCATGGTCACACGTGCTAAGACTGGTGTCTTTAAGCCTAAAGCATGGATGACTGTCACTCGCACTGACTGGTGAATAACTGAACCGACCCGTGTCGCAGATGCCATTGTCACTCCAGTCTGGAAAGCAACAATGTATCTTGAGTTCTCTGCACTTATACGAAATCAGACTTGGCAGCTGGTTGAGTCCTCTCCAAATCAAAATTTGGTTGGTAGCAAATGGGTCTTTCGCATTAAGCGGGCAGCAGATGGTAGTGTGGAATGGTACAAAGCTCGTCTTGTGGCAAAAGGCTTTCATCAAAGTCCAGGTATTGACTTCTTTGAGACTTTCAGTCCTGTTGTAAAACCCTCTACGATTCGAGTAGTGCTCTCTATTGCAGTTTCTCGAGGATGGGCCTTCGTAAGATTGGCTTTCACAATGCCTTCCTAAATGGCAAACTTGAAGAAGATGTGTACATGGTTCAGCCTCCTGGTTATGTTAATCAAACATGTCCCACCCACGTGTGCAAACTAACAAAGGCTATTTATGGTCTCAAACAAGCACCTTGTGCCTGTAACATTACCCTGAAGAATGCCCTGTTGTCTCGTGGCTTCACACATAGCAGAGCTAATCCATCTCTGTTCATCTACAACAAAGGCAAATCCACAATTTTTCTTCTCGTTTATGTTGATGATGTCATTATCACAGGAAATGATAATCTCCTACTGTCTAGTCTGATTGCTGATCTGGATGCTAGCTACGCTCTAAAGGATTTGGGCCTCCTAAGTTATTTTCTTGGAATTCAGGTCTCTCTTGAGTCTGGTCTTCTACTGACCCAAACTAAGTATATTGACGACTTGCTGCATAAACTTGATATGGAGCACCTCAGACCCACTCCTTCCCCTACAGTTATGGGAACACATTTGTCCTTCAAGGATGGGACACCTATGTCTGATCCCTTTCTCTATCGCAACACCCTTGGAGCCCATCAATACCTCACTCATATGCGGCCTGACGTTGCATATATTGTCAACCATCTCAGTCAGTTTCTGAAACAACCTACTGATGTTCACTGGCATGCAGTCAAGCGATTTCTTCGCTACCTCAGTGGTACTCATCACATGGGTCTTCTCATCCAGCCCAGTACTATACCCTCAGTGGTTGCATTCTCTGACGCAGATTGGGCAGCCAATGTTGATGATGGTAAGTTTGTTGCAGCCTACTGTGTGTTCCTTGGCAACACACTGATCTCCTGGTCCTCTAGAAAACAAACTGTTGTTGCTCGTAGCAGCACCGAATTTGAGTACAGGGCCTTAGCACATGCCTCTGCTGAGATTATTTGGCTACAACAACTACTAACTGAGCTCTGAGTCACTTCTCCTTCCACTCCTATACTATGGTGCGACAATCTGAGTGTTGGTGCGTTGGCTACCAATCCTGTCTTCCATGCTCGCACCAAACACATCGAAATTGATGTTCACTTTGTTCGAGATCAAGTTCTTCGTGGCGCCTTACAAGTTCGCTACGTTCCGTCAGCAGATCAACTAGCAGACTGTCTCACCAAGCCACTATCTCACACTCAGTTTGGATATCTCCGCATCAAACTCGGAATAGTTGAACTACCCTCTCGTTTGAGGGGGGATATTAAGGAAATATAGTATTTACATATTTCCTGTAATTACAGTATTCAATATTGGCTTGTGCCACGTGTAATTACCTTGTTTAAATTAGGTTAGGTTTGCTAATTAGGTCAAAACCCTAACCCTAGGGTTTCAATATAAATATGTTGTAAGCCCTTCATTATTCTATATAGAAAATAGAGAGAATTGACTCTATTTCCTAATCTCTCTTAAGTCAATTCTCTCACTCCCCTGACTATATGTATATATTAAAACTTAAAATTCTGGATTTAACTGTAACACATAAGCTCCTCAAGAGTATGAATGTAACAATTTTTGTAGGTTCAGAAAAAAAGAAAAAAGTGTTTTTATCTAAAGGAACATACACTACATATTTACATCTTCATTTTAAAAATAATTGTCTCTCATTCTAACAAGTTTACTTTGGAGAATGATATTGAGGCCTATTCACTATGATGAATTGGATATACTTGAATAGAAATGGCACACATCTATATAGTTTGCCTAAGTTGAACCGATACCAACTTTGCATTGATATGTTATATAGATGTTGGTTGTTAAACGTATTTTGAAATATCTTAAGTCTACAGGCTCACTTGGAATTATGTTTACTCGCTCTCCCAGCTTTTCATTGACTTGTTATTTATTTTATTGACTAATTTAATATTTTATTGTTTATTTTAATTGTGAAGCAAAATTAAAAAAAGGTGAAGAAAATAAAGTGTTAAGACAAAGTCAAAGAAGTTGTATCGAATTTAAAAGTATATAAAGAAAATTATAGGCTTGGCGCTACGACGTGAAGCGAAACACGGAATGGACACGCCTAGGCGACGAAAAACCCTAACTTATAAGAGCACCGTTTTTTATCAAATTTTTTTATACATAGAGGAATTTTCAGACAATTAGAGAGAGAAAATGGCTTGAGGCATCATTTTTGGATCTCGAGGTGTCGAACGAAGCGGGTGCGAATCTCGAAGACTCATGGAATCGTCAGGATTTACTTATCTTCCTCGTTTTCTTCTTTTTTTTCCCACTTGTTATGACTTTAATGTTGATGTTTGAGATTTTTGTTGAGATTTTTATTATGAACTAAATTTAATCTTCTAGAGCGCCTTGATGTAATCGTTTATCAAATCTCATTATTCTTAATTAATAGTTGGTATTTCAATTTCATATTGGTTGTGAGAACTTTTTTTGAGTTTAATGCATGGTAGGATTTGGTTATTCTTCACATGATTTTTATGTCAAGGTTGAGAGACGATTATTATTGATGATCTTAAATTGTTTTTCCTGATTTGTACATGAGATAGACATGTCTTTGTGTAGATTTTGTGGCAATGTGTACTTCTACGTTTTACATATTTGAATTGGTTGAATTGTCATAGTTATATAATCAATTTACTTTTTAAAGAATATTATTATTATATTACTCGAGAGAGAGTATCAAGTTTATAGGTGATAGCACACTAAATGGGCTATCTTTAGAGTCGTTATTATGTTAGTTTTGGAGTTTAAATGGACGTTTTAATGATATTATTTATCTAAATTGTAGATTTCGAGCATTTGGACCAAACCGGAGCTTTTTAGAAGTTATGGCATGAAAAAATAGCTTAAAATATGAACTTTGATGACCAAGAGCCAAGAAAAAGAAGAAATCAAGCCAAAAATGCCGAGGGGATATCGTTGAGACGCTATGGGAGCGTCGAGACGCCCAAAAATGCCGAGGGGATATCGTTGAGACGCTATGGGAGCGTCGAGACGCTCCAAAATGAGTTTTCAAGCCATTTTTCCCGAGGGGACGGCGTCTCGACGCTCTGCAGAGCGTCTCAACGCTCTAATCCCTCTCAGAAAAAAAATAAAAATAAATGAGGTACAGCCCCAGCCTAGAACGCAGGCGCGCGCACAGCTTGCCAATGGACCACCCAGACCACCACGCCACTCAACTGATATTGTTATACATTTTGCATTTGTAATACATATACCTGTACCGTCGAGCTATAGCGTCTCGACGCTATGCTCAACGCTGGCTTTCCATATCAGTTTTCACGCGTTTTTAAAGGGTAGCGTTGAGACGCTACCCATAGCGTCGAGACGTTATGACGATTTTTTCTATAAATGCATATTTTTCTCCATTTGAGGGGGAAGCCAATTTTTGGGAGTTTTGAACCCTAATTTCGAAATACACTCATTGGAAAGGCGTGAGGGACACTCTAGAGAGCTGAAGAAGAGATTCGGAGGCTCGAGAACGTGCAAATCATATCGGGAACGAGGTTTGGCACGCGACAAGAGTTTTTCTCCTTTTACCTTTGATTTTATTGTTTATTTTATGGGTTCTAAACATTGTCTAAGCATGATTTTAGTGATTATAAGTAGCTAGACTTTTACTTAGGGGATTGATGTAATCGTTTTAGTTTTCATGTTTGATTAATCTAATGTTCTTCATATTGCAACAATTGTTCTTGTGTTTGTTTGCTTAATGCTTTTATCTTTTGGCCAAAGTATAAATTGTTTATTGCTTTAATTCTAGCTTGAAAGAGTAGATTTTAGAGTAGAACTCAAACACTTGACTACTTGTAAATTCTTGCATGAAAATGAAGAATTCTCTTAGAGGTCGATAATACAAGTTGCTTAATGTCTTTCTTTTCTATTAAAACTAGACAGACATGTTGATTTTATATTAAGGGAAGAGAATTAATAGAGCTGTAGCGAGTCTTTTATGAGTTTTGTACTTCTTGACTTATAATTGTATGCATGACTATTTTTGGATTAATAGATTAATTAAGCATGAATCTATTCGATGAAATCAATTCCCTAGGTTTCCTCTCCTAAAGATTTCCCAATACTTTTCAGTCATTTATTTTTCACTCACTTCAAAGTCTTTTTAATCTAAATAGAATTTGTGGTTAGTACCTACGGTACTCAATTGATCTAGAAAACCAATCTTGTGGACGATACTCTTTACTTAAATCACTATATTAAAACTTGACCCGTACACTTGCGGTACGCAATAAATCACGCAACAAGTTTTTGGCGCCGTTGCCGGGGACTGGCATATTTAGATCAATTGATATTGTGGAGAATTCAACAAATATTACTTTAGATTGTTTTTATTTTTTATTAATTTTCTGTTATTTGTGTTTTTCTTGTCAGGTTCGTGTTTCAGTTTATGCGAAAGGACAAGGGAGTTTCCTTACTTCCCTTCGATCTTGAGATAGAAAAGACCTGCAAGAGAAATCGAAAAATCCATAAAGAGAGGGACAAATTAATGGCACAACCAAATATGGTCGTACAGGAGAACAAAGCCATTATGGACTATTTCCAGCCCACATTTGACATTAATCAATCTGGGATAGTCCTCACACCTATAGATGCCAACAATTTTGAGTTGAAGACAGGACTTATTCAAATGGCCATGAACAATGCATTCAGGGGTCGTCCCACTGAAGACCCCAAATCCCATTTGAAGAAATTCTTAGAAATTTCTAGCACGGTAAAAATTAATGGTGTTTCTACTGATGCAATTCGCTTACGTCTTTTTCCTTTTTCTTTACAGGAAAAAGCAATTGATTGGCTGGAATCATTACAATCACGAAGCATCACTACTTGGGAGGAGTTGGCACATGCATTTTTGACTAAATTCTTCTCACCTGCTAAATCTGCCAAACTTAGAACTGAGATAGGAACCTTCAGACAAAATGAAGGTGAATAGTTGTTTGAAGCATGGGAGCGGTACAAGGAACTAATAAGGAAGTGTCCTGAGCATGGGTATCCAGACTGGCTACAAATTCAATTTTTTTACAATGGGCTCACAGGACAAACTAAGACAATTGTAGATGCAGCATCAGGAGGAACTATCATGAAGAAAACTGTAGATGGAGCTCGTACACTATTAGAGGAGATGGCAACTACGAGCTATCATTGGCCAAATGAACGCTCCAATTATAAAACAGTAGCTGGCCTCTATGAGGTGGATGGCGTAAGTTCTCTTAAGGCTCAAATTGCATCTCTTACTAATGCAATGAACAAACTTGCAGGAATAGCTGTCACTCAATCTATTGCAGCCTTAGCAGCATCTCATATCCCTCCATCTGGTGAGGAATACAACTTGGAACAGGCCCAATATGTGAACAATAGAAATTTCAACTATGGAGGCCAACAAATGCAAAATAATATTCCTACTCACTACCATCCAGGTTTGAGAAATCATGAGAATTTTTCCTATGCTAATACTAAGAATATTTTGCAGCATCCACCAGGTTTTGCATCCACTTCTCAACAGCCTGAAAAGAAGCCATCTCTTGAACAATTGGTTGGAGCATTCGTTACAGAATCAAGAAATAGAGCCAACCAAATGGAAAGCACAATGACTAGTCAGGGAGCGGCCATAAAGAATTTGGAGGTACAAATGAGTCAGATGGCCACATCTATTAATAGTCTCCATAAAGGTAAATATCCTAGTGACACTGAGGTAAACCCAAGGGAGCAATGCAAAGCTTGCAAGACTATCACATTAAGAAGTGGAAGGATGGTGGATGAGATTGCAAAAGAACATGTTGAGAAGTCTACTGAAAAAGAGTTCACTTTAGAGCCATCTACTAATATGTTTATTCAGGTTGAGGAAGAACAAAAGAAGACTACTGCATCACCTGAAGCTGAACAATCTACTAAGTCTTCTGTTCCTTTTGTTCCTAACTCTATTCCGTATCCTCAGCGGTTTAAAAAGAAAAAGCTTGAATCTCAATTTTCTAAATTTTTAGACATATTTAAAAAGCTTCATATTAATATTCCATTTGCAGATGTTCTTGCTCAAATGCCACATTATGCAAAATTCATGAAAGACATCATGTCCAACAAGAAGAAACTGGAGGCCTACGAGACAATCAACCTTAATGAGGAATGCAGTGCCATCATTCAGAGAAAATTGCCTCAGAAATTAAAAGATCCAGGAAGTTTTACTATCCCTTGTGTCATGGGAAATTCTTCTTCTCCTTATAAAGCTTTATGTGATTTAGGAGCTAGCATTAACTTGATGCCTTTATCTGTATACAAGAAACTAGGTTTGAGGGAGGTGCAACCTACCACCATATCTCTTCAGTTAGTTGATCGATCTATCACATATCATAGAGGTATTGTAGAAGATGTATTGGTTAAGGTTGACAAGTTTATCTTCCCTGTTGATTTTGTAGTGCTAGACATGGAAGAAGACAGTGAAGTCCCAATAATTTTGGGAAGACCTTTCTTAGCCACTGGACGAGCTTTAATCGATGTACAACAGGGTAAACTTTCTCTAAGATTGAACGACGAAGAGGTAACTTTCAATATTTATAACTCTATGAAATTCCATGAAGAAGAAAGTGATTGTTTTCGTGTGGACATGATTGATTCCATTACTAATGAGTTTGAGAAATTTGTGGCAAATTCTGATATTTTAGATAAATTAAATTTAGACAATGAGAATGAGCAGGTGAAACAGGTGGATGTGAAACACATGGGCAAACGACCACCATGATACATTTAATGAGCCTCGTCTAGCCAAAGACGTTAAACAAAGCGCTTCTTGGGAGGCAACCCAAGTTTATTTTTGAGTTTTTTAGTTTGTTTTATTTGTTTTCTTTTGTTTAATTCTTTTGTGGGGTGATGTTGTCCTTATATTTCTTTACTTTTCCTTTATAAGCCTGTTCAACAAATTTTTCTGCACATCTCAGAAGATAGTGGATTCACTTGCATTTCAGGGAAGTTTCCAAATCCCCTATCTATTTTTTTCTTGTCCTTTGCATATTATTGACTATACATTGAGGACAATGTATGTTTTAAGTTTGGGGGTGGAACTATGCATGTTTTAGGTGAATTTTATATTAGCATGATCTTCATGGTTGAATCTTTGTTGCATTGCTCGTGATTAGGACAACCTAGGAAGTGTTCTAAAGTTTGATATTCTATTTTAGTTGGACTATGAGACCATGCCGGTTAACAGAGAAAAAATTATTTTATAGTCCCTTTTGATATGTTTGAGTACTTTGTAAGCTAAGGATGCATATTTAGTTTGAGTTTTAATGCATAAAGAAGATACGCAAGATTAGATTTTTCTTTGAAAAGTTATATGATAGTGTCTCATTTTTTGTTGCTAAATGAAGAATGCATAGGATTGGATACCAAAATACCATGTTTTTCTGTGAGCTTTTGAGCCAATAAGCACCTCTTAACATGGTGCTCTATTTTCTTAAATTGAGTGATTGCCATGCATGATTGATATTTCTAGAACTTGCTTTGTTATGCATGTTTGGAATCTCTGAATTTGACTTGAATGTTTAACTTCACAAAGGGCGTTTAGGTAAAACCACTTTTAGCTTTCTTAAATAGCCTACCTTGGTATAATCCTTAGAAAACCAAATTTTGAGCCTGGCCTTTTCATTGGAACATTACCACATAACAAGCCTTATAGCCATTCTCTTGTTGTTTTCCTTTCTTTGAACCATTAATGGAAGGTTTATAAGTGTTTACCACAGGATGTGTCAATCCGTCCAAAGGAGAAAGTTGAATGGTGTTAATAGAATATTCAAAAGGAAGCATTCATTTCATTAGCTTCTTTTAGAGACAAAAGAAAGAAAAAAGAAAAAAAAAATGAGAAAAGAAAAAAGAAAAGAAAATTTCATGTGGTACAGTCTTATAATTCTTCCAACCTAGTAGCTTAAAATGTTCATCCATCCACCCTTACCTAAGCCCAATTACAACCAAAGCAAGACCCTTGAAGTTTTACATTCAATCTAATTCATCGATGATGAAGATGTGATATATTAGCAAGCATATGGTAAATGTCTCTTATATTTTGGTTTGAGCGTTTATCTTTCATATACCCTAAACAGTTGAGTGTTTTGAGTGATTCTATGTGAGGGTATCAAGTCTTGTGCATTCGATTTTAGTAATTTTATGAGATGCTTGAGTTTTTTCTTATAAAATTGAAGTCTATGATTGCTTAATCTCTTGATTGTCATTATGACTCAAGTTATTGATGTATGTTTAGTTTTATTGGTATTCATAGATATTAAGGGAAGAAAAGTGAGCACACATGCAAAAGATAAATTGTTTTGATTTTTAAAATTTATTGTTGATAGGTCGTGGTTTAATATGCCTTCTTTTGTGGTTTATTTGTCTTAAGAACACTGAGGTTCGAGTCACGAGCATGCATTCATTAATTCATTTATTGGTTTGTTTTATTTTGCTCGAGGACTAGCAAAAGCTTAAGTTTGGGGGTGTTTGATAGCACACTAAAAGGGCTATCTTTAGAGTCGTTATTATGCTAGTTTTGGAGTTTAAATGAACGTTTTAATGATATTATTTATCTAAATTGTAGATTTTGAGCATTTGGAGCAAACCGGAGCTTTTTAGAAGTTATGGCATGAAAAATTAGCTTAAAATATGAACTTTGATGACCAAGAGCCAAGAAAAAGAAGAAATCAAGCCAAAAATGTCGAGGGGATAGCGTCGAGACGCTATGGGAGCATCGAGACGCTCCAAAATGAGTTTTCAAGCCATTTTTCCCGAGGGGACAGCGTCTCGACGCTCTGCAGAGCGTCTCGACGCTCTAATCCCTCTCAGAAAAAAATAAAAATAAAAGATGTATAGCCCCAGCCTCGAACGAAAGTGCACGCGCGCACAACTCTACCATGGACCACCCAGACCACCATGCCACTCAACTAATATTGTTATACATTCCGCATTTGTAATACATATACCTGTAGCGTCGAGCTATAGCGTCTCGACGCTGGCTTTCCATATCAGTTTTCACGCGTTTTTAAAGGGCAGCGTCGAGACGCTATGACGATTTTTTCTATAAATGCATATTTTTCTCCATTTGAGGGGGAAGCCAATTTTTGGGAGATTTGAACCCTAATTTCGAAATACACTCATTGGAAAGGCGTGAGGGACACTCTAGAGAGCTGAAGAAGAGATTCGGAGGCTCGGGAACGTGCAAATCACATCGGGAATGAGGCTTGGCACGCGACAAGAGTTTTTCTCCTTTTACCTTTGATTTTATTGTTTATTTTATGGATTCTAAACATTGTCTAAGCATGATTTTAGTGATTATGAGTAGCTAGACTTTTACTTAGGGGATTGATGTAATCATTTTAGTTTTCATGTTTGATTAATCTAATGTTCTTCATATTGCAACAATTGTTCTTGTGTTTGTTTGCTTAATGCTTTTATCTTTTGGCCAAAGTATAAATTGTTTATTGCTTTAATTCTAGCTTAAAAGAGTAGATTTTAGAGTAGAACTCAAACACTTGACTACTTGTAAATTCTTGCATGAAAATGAAGAATTCTCTTAGAGATCGATAATAGAAGTTGCTTAATGTCTTTCTTTTCTATTAAAACTAGATAGACATGTTGATTTTATATTAAGGGAAGAGAATTAATAGAGCTTTAGCGAGTCTTTTAGGAGTTTTGTACTTCTTGACTTATAATTGTATGCATGACTATTTTTGGATTAATAGATTAATTAAACATGAATCTATTCGATGAAATCAATTCCCTAGGTTTCCTCTCCTAAAGATTTCCCAATACTTTTCAGTCATTTATTTTTCACTCACTTCAAAGTCTTTTTAATCTAAATAGAATTTGTGGTTAGTACCTACGGTACTCAATTGATCTAGAAAACCAATCCTGTGGACGATACTCTTTACTTAAATCACTATATTAAAACTTGACCCGTACACTTGCGGTACGCAATAAATCACGCAACAATAGGATAAAATTTGACAACAATCTAAAAATTGAATAATTTTAGCTCTTAGTGAATGAAGAATATGAGGAGATAACAGACCATCATCTTATTCCACCTCATTCTCCTTGCTCTCTCCTTCTCCTTCTCCTTCCTCGCCTCCCACTGTCATTTCTTTTCCAACTCTCAACCACTGACCCGTTCTTCTGAGTTGAGTGGACTGCACTATATTCCGGAGATAGACAGGGAAAAACGTAGATTGAGGAGAAAAGGTCGCGAGGGCCAGAGATTGTTTGACAAAGAAGGACTCGGTCCTTTCTTGCTTGAAGAAATGGCACAAGGAGAGGTGTCGAGAACACTGAAACAACTGGCAGGACCAGATCTGAACCAGCAGCCACTCTGCATCACGTACCCAGTGGTAGTAGGTAACTTTGAATTAAAGTCAGGTTTAATTCACCAGTTACCTTCCTTTCATGGTAATGCAGGCGATGACGCGTACAAGCACTTGATGGAATTCTATTGCGTGTGTTCGGGGATGAAGCCCCAAGCGTCACAGAGGAGCAATTGAACTTAAGGGCATTCCCCTTTACACTGAAGAATAAGACCAAGGACTAGCTTTACTACCTACCCTCTGGATCGATCACGACATGGCAAGAGTTGAAGAGGCTATTCTTGGAAAAATATTTTCCTACATCTCTTGCAACCACGCTAAGGAACAGGATATACGATATCACCCAGGACGTGGGTGAGTCTCTGCACGAGTACTGGGAGCGCTTTGGGTGCCTGTGCACGAGCTTCCCACACCATCAGATCGCCGACCAGTTATTGATCCAATATTTCTACGAGGGGATGACGCCCCACGATCGACAGATGATCGACGCAACGAGTGGTGGGGCACTGATTGACAAGACCCCAGTCGATGCCAAACAGTTGATAGCAAACATGGCGGCTAACTCGCAGCAATTTGAAATTCGTGGTGGAGCTGGACAGATCCATCAAGTTAGTCAGGTCAGTGAGATGAATGAAATGAAGTCCTAGGTGGCCGAGATTGAAAATATGTTGAAAAAATTTGTAGGAAGAGGCGGTCGAGACACGGAAGAGGTAAACGCCATCGGGGGATATGCTTCCAACCCGAGGAAGTATGATCCGTATTCAAATACATACAACCCCGGATGGAGAGACCACCCCAACTTGAGCAATGGGAACAGAGATGGGCAAAGGTATCAGGGTCAGTCATTCGATAGACCACAGAACCCCAACCAAGCTCAGGCCTCCAGTTCCACAAATTCGATGGAAGAGATCGTGAGGACCATCGTTAATACGACAAGCCAGTTTCAGAAAGAAGCTCGCAAGGAGCAGAATTCGCAAAAGGCGGAGTTGCAAAATCTGAATAAGCAGCTCACACAAATGGCGGTGTCGATTAACAGGATTGAAAGCAAGAGCTCAAGGAAGCTTCCTTCCCAAACCACGGTGAACTCGTGTGAGAACGTGAGTTCAATACAGCTGAGAAGTGGGAAAGCAGTTCCCTCCAGAGTTGAGAAGGAAGTCAAGAAGAACAATCGGATTGTGTCCTCCCCGAGCCATCCTGAAGATGAAAAGTTTGAGAAAAAGGAAGAATTGAAGAAATGTGTGTCCGCGAATGTCCCCACAGCACCCTTCCCGAGTAGGCTTGCGAAGCCTATGATGGTGAATGAAGATGAGGAGGTCCTCAAAACCTTCCAGAAGGTGATGGTGAACATTCTGCTCTTGGAAGCAGTGAATCAAATTCCAAAATATGTCAAGTTTCTCAAGAGTTGGTGCACAGGAAAAAGGAAGTCAAGAGTGACTGATCAGAAAAAGAAGGAAAATGTCTCGGAGATTCTTCCAGGTTTGTTGCCAACCAAGTGCAAGGATTCAGGTACGTTTACTATCTCATGCATGATAGGTAGCAAAGAAGTGAAAAATGTCATGCTAGACCAAGGTGCTTCTGTGAATGTAATGTCTTATGCACTGTTTCAAGAGCTTAATTTAAATGATATGCATGAAACTAATGTGGTTGTGCAGCTAGCTAATGTGTCTTGCATTTGTCCCAAGGAAAAAGTCGAGGACATTCTTGTGAAAGTAGGAAGTATGATGTTTCCTGCTGATTTCTTTGTATTAGATATGAATGGAAAATCTTTGAATGTTTCTTCTTCCATGTTGTTAGGGCGTCCCTTTTTAAAGACCGTTAGGGTAAAAATCGATGTTTATAAGGGCGTCATATCTTTGGAATTTGACGAGACTGTTAATGAATTTTCCATGTTTGATTTGAAATCTGTGAATTGTTTGGATTGTGTGAAGGATATGAATTTGACCTCGAGCTTGAGGGATAATTCTTATGTTTCTGTGAAGAAAAATGATTTGAATTTGAATGATGATGGTTTTGTTTTTTATTTGACTAATAACGATGATATTCACGTGCTTGAGGCACGAAGAGAAAAATATGTTTGATGGATGTTTGCAGGTCCAGCGCGGACGAGGAGATGATTGGAACGTCTCCCGCGTTGTCGGATTACGGTTGACTTTGAGAGGAGAATTCAGTCGAGCAAACGACTTTAAAAATTATGCGCTTCTCGGAGGCACCCGAGTGTTGAACTTTTTTTTTGTCTTTAGTTTTATTTGTTTTTGTTTAAGTTTAGTAAGTTTAATTTAGTTTGTTTTGCTTGCTATTTTTTAGGATTAAGGAGGAGAAGTTGAGGAAATTGGCCTTGAATGAGAAAGCGCCGCCTCTCGTCCCTCGCTAACCTCGCAAAGATCAGGGAAGTTTCGTTTTCCCTATTTCTTATTTTGCGCATATCTGATGAGAAGCATTGGGGACAATGCTATCTTCTGAGGTTGGGGTGGATTTTGTGTTGTGTCGTATGGATATGCATGTGCAGTTGTTGAGCAGGAGTAGACTTAGAATTTGAAGTGTTTGAGACTTTGTTTATATGCTTTCTAATTGTGATAATCTAGGAAATGTTTTTATAATCTTGACATTTTCATATCTAGATTGGCATGAGGTAGTTTTTCACTTATTAGGTCCATGTCAAAAAATTTTAAAAAAAATTTGTTGCTCCCTTGCATCTATCGAGCACTTAGCAACCTCTTCTTAGACTTCGTAGGCTTAGATTAATCGCATGTTGCATTAATTCTTGTTGTCACCCCAAAAGGCACCCCTAGGGAAGCTTGTTGCATGAGAGTTGGTAATTGATTAATCGAGTTAGCAAAGCTATTAAGCCTAAAGTAAAAAAAAAAAAAAAAAAAATACACAAAAAAACAAAAAACAAAAAACATGTTGTTTAGAAAATCCTCCCAAGGCGCTCCTCCTTCTTAAGTGCGCACTAAAGAAGTGAGCGTTAGTCCTTAAAATTGTGAAGCTTAGGCCTAAGCTTGACATGTTAGGCCTCTCGGAGAAGAAAAAGAAAATAAAAAGTTGGGTTCGAAGAACTGAAATAAAAGTACAAAGTACTAAAAAGAAAAAGAAAGAGAAAATTGTTTTAGGCCTCTTAATTTGTTGCTCTCTCTGATGTGATAAAGCTTTAGACTGTTCTTAAATGCTAGAAGTAGGGGGAAAACGGGATGACATGTTGCATGTGGTTTTTCCGAGCTTGCGTAGGTTTAAAATAGGTTGGCTAGCACACACACATTAGGGAGCGATAGTTAATTTTTGATATGTTCTTGATTAAGTGCACGCACCGATTGCTTTCTTGAGCATGTTAATGTTTTGATATTTAAAAGCATCGAGGTTTGAATTAGAAGCATGCATGCATAGACCTTAGAGTTGAATTCTAGGTTTGCCTTGCTCGAGGACTAGCAAGATTTAGGTTGGGATTGTTTGATAACTCCATTTTGGAGCTATATTTCACTCCCTAATTCTAGCTAAAAGTCGTGTTTAATTGTGTAATTTGCCTTGTTTTTAGGTGATTCGCGGCAAAGAGCTCGTGGTGTTCGTTGGACGTGTTTCGAGGCTAAGGAAGCCATTTTAGAGCTTCGGGAATGCTTCGGGATAGAGAGGGCTCAAGAAAGGAAGAAATTGCCAAAAGTGCCAAAAAAAGGCAAAAGTTGGAGCTCAAACCCGAGAGCTAGCGTCAAGCAGTCAGGGTCGAGACGCTAGCCCCGTAGCGTCGCGACGCTCCGAAGAGGCGCACGCTGGAATTTTAGGGCGCAGCATCTCGACGTTTCGACGGGTTATAAAACCCATTTTTCTAATTTTTGCATCATCTTCTCCGCCGTTCTCCTCGAATTTCCGCCATTGTTGCTGCATTTTGAAGCTTCTTTCCCCCCCCCCCCCCCCCCCCTTTAGCTTGTATAAACTCCAAGGCCTCCATGGGAGCTTGGATGCTTCTAAGTTCCATGGAAGGCTAAGGTAATGTGACGGATTTGGGATTAATGTAGGAATTGGTAAAAGTTTTGTAATATTTTGATAACTTAGACTCTAAATTCTGTCTTGGCATGTTTGTTGTGTAGCATTTACTCTCTCTTGCTTAATTCATACAACAACAAAAAATTCAAACACAAACACAATCAATTCAGAAAAGAAAAAAAAATTAAAACAATAATCAATCAACCTAAATCTAAAACAAACATAAATTTCATTTCAGTTGCTCTCCGGCAACGACGTCAATTTTGGTGATAGGGCAGGAATGTGGAATATCCTATAATTTCCCAAGCTGTCGAAGCTTGCCAAAAATGAAATTTATAACCTGTAGCCCTTAGCTTTGCAGCTAATGATAATAGGGTCGATCCACAAAGAGCATGTCGAATTGGAATTTTATATTTGAATTAAACTAAAAATTGATTGGAGTAAGTAACTGTTGATCGAGAAATTTCGGCCAATCAGTGGTCGCCACGTGTCTCCATCACGACCGGGGATCAGATAGACTTGACCGAGCAAATTCGGTCAAACTGCAATTGGGCTCGAAATCGAATCGGACCAGAAAGATTAAATGACAATTTGGCCCAAAGCCCAAAAGCCCATTGGGTCCAAACCCAAGCCCATTGGGCCCAAAGCCCAAGCCCATTGGATCCAGGCCCATGAAAACTCTATAAATAGAGAGTTCATTTTCATTTCTAAGGTTCAGAAAATTTCTTCTCATAAGAACTTAGAGAGAATTCCCAAAACAACGAAAGACTCTTTGAATCCTGAAGACTGAACGTCACTTCAAGATCAAACACCTGAAGACTTCACCGCTACGCGAAGCTGAAGATTCAATCTCGAGAACAAGCTGTGAAGCCCTCGAGTACGTTACATTTAAGAGAGAGAATCAGAGGATCATACATTAGAGATTGTAATCCACTACGCACTGATAAATACAATACATCAATACAAATTCAAATTCATTTACACGTGTCGAATTTCCATTCGTCGTTCGAATTCTCGTGTGAACAGATTGGCACGCCCGGTGGGACCTCTCTACCTTTCATCTCTCTCTCTCAACAAAAATTAACAATGGCATCAAAGAAGACAACGTTCCAGGCTGTCAGTTCCAACAGCCCTTACAGGGGACCTACCACCCGCAGCCGCGTCATCAAAGAAGTCTCGCAGACGGGCGAACACACTCCTGCCATCGTGCGCAAAATATACAAACGACTGACGGAGTCCGAGCGGGGTGGGATAATCATCAAGGACAATCCTTTGTTCGATGAGGTTGTTCCCTCCTCTGATCAGCCGGAGAAGGTGTCTGACTCCAGCGTATCTGTAATGATGGCGGATGCGCGTACTAACGACGAAGCGATGGCTGAAATGGAAAAGAAAATCAGCTTCCTGATGAAAGCAGTCGAGGACAAAGACTTCGAGATTGCCCAACTGAGGAGTCAGATGCAGAGCCGTGAAGTCGCGGAGTCAAGCCTAACTCCTGCGGCCAGAAAGAATGACAAAGAAAAAATGGTCATCCAGGAAGACCAAGCGCAACACTCGACGTCAGTCGCTTCCTTATCTGTCCAACAACTGCAGGACATGATTACCAACACCATCCGAGTCCAGTACGGTGGACCAGCCCAAAGCACCCTCTTGTATACCAAACCGTATTCCAAGAGGATCGACAGCTTAAGAATGCCCATTGGGTATCAGTCGCCAAAGTTTCAACAATTCGATGGGAAGGGCAATCCTAAACAACATGATATGAATTATCTTGACAATCTAATTCATATCCATGATGAAGGTCAATGAAGTCAAACCATTATTATGGAGCAAAGATCAAAGTCAACAAAGAAGAGAAATGCACTATCTCACAATACCACTTCGTGGAAGAATAATAGATGATGTTAAAACCAAGTTTAAAATTCATATTCTGTTACTTAATGTACTCATTAAATATGCAACATAGTTCTAGGTGATCTTTCATATTTTAGATGAATTTTAGTTTACCAAGATGCCTTTTAGAATATCAAGGCACCCTTTGGTATTTCAAGGTGGCTTTTCATATTGACATTTATGTTAGGGAGTTAAATAGTCTCTTGGCTTAATTCCTTGTCTATAAAAGGGATTAGCCTTGTCTATTGTAAGACAACTTGATAAAAGACATGAAATGTAGTATTTTGGGTTTTAAACCCTGAAAGCTTTTAAGCTTTGTTTCTTGTGTGTTCATGTGATAGAATGCATGAATATTTGGAGCATTCAAGTGAGGATTGATCTGTCTTGCTTGTGGAGTGCTTTGAAGATCGAGGGTTGATGGGAGCCAAAAGCTTTGTCCGATCCTTGGTTTGTTAGATCATCTAAGTAACCTGTATTCTAGCCTATCTTAGGGGCTGAGATCGAATTGACTACTGGGGTTTTCAAGTTAATGTGTTGGGGGTCCGTATAATCAAGGGGTTCTCACGCTTATTCTTGGAGGTTTCGTATCATTTGGTATCAGAGCTTTGGTTCTAGATTGGGTATATCATTTATCTTTCTTTCGTGTCTTTTATATCAATCTTATTCAAAACTGAATGTATTAAGGGGTTTTAGTGTTTGTGATTCAAGGGTTCGTATAACCAAGGGGTTCTTGATCCAATTCACTAAGGTTTCGTATCATTTGGTATCAGAGCTTTGGCTCTAGGTCGGGTATATCATCTTTCTTTCTTTCGTGTCTTTTATTCCATCTTATTTAAAACTCAAAAAAAAATAAAAAAATCATCTTCTTGAAGTGTTTCGTTGTTTCTGTCTTCCGCGTGCATCTGGTGTATTCTGTATGTCTGAAGAATAAAACTTCATTAAAGTGTGTAAAATTTGTCTTTTCTTGTTCGGCACGAATTTATCTATCCAACAAGACAAATTTCACTTTAATCCGAGCCCTATAACTTTAGTTATCAATTTTTCTTCAGCCCAAACGTTTTGAGTGTTCTGCCCAGTTTTTTTTGAATTTCCTCATCTACATTCTATTCCTTGTTTCTTAGTGTTCTACATCTCCGTAATAAGCCTACTTGATATCAAATTAAAGCCCTGTGAGTCAGCTATCCATACAAATCTGTTTTGTACAATTTCATTGAGTAGAACAAAAGCTATGAATTTTTGAGTGATTATTGTTCGGTCTGGAAAAACTGCTATCTACAATCTGCTGCTGCTGACTTCGAAATATGATATCTTTCTGATTACTATTGCTAAAGCAGTCAAATTGGGTACCATTTTGAAGCTTATTGAAGTATCGTTATAACCCTATTTGTTTTGTTCCAATCCGAGCTCTGAGGAAGAAGATATCACACAAATAGTAAAGAGGCTCCTGCAGAAAAATTTCCTTATTTGGAAATCAATTATGAAAAATAAATTGACAAATCATCCAAGATGGTGTTCAAAAGTTCTTTTGGATTCGAGGACGGATCATTTTGAAGAAGGGGAGGATGATATGAATTATCTTGACAATCTAATTCATATCCATGATGAAGGTCAATGAAGTCAAACCATTATTATGGAGCAAAGATCAAAGTCAACAAAGAAGAGAAATGCACTATCTCACAATACCACTTCGTGGAAGATTAATAGATGATGTTAAAACCAAGTTTAAAATTCATATTTTGTTACTTAATGTACTCATTAAATATGCAACATAGTTCTAGGTGATCTTTCATATTTTAGATGAATTTTAGTTTACCAAGATGCCTTTTAGAATATCAAGGCACCCTTTGCTATTTCAAGGTGGCTTTTCATATTGACATTTATGTTAGGGAGTTAAAGAGTCTCTTGGCTTAATTCCTTGTCTATAAAAGGGATTAGCCTTGTCTATTGTAAGACAACTTGATAAAAGACATGAAATATAGTATTTTGGGTTTTAAACCCTGAAAGCTTTTAAGCTTTGTTTCTTGTGTGTTCATGTGATAGAATGCATGAATATTTGGAGCATTCAAGTGAGGATTGATCTGTCTTGCTTGTGGAGTGCTTTGAAGATCGAGGGTTGATGGGAGCCAAAAGCTTTGTCCGATCCTTGGTTTGTTAGATCATCTAAGTAACCTGTATTCTAGCCTATCTTAGGGGCTGAGATCGAATTGACTACTGGGGTTTTCAAGTTAATGTGTTGGGGGTCCGTATAATCAAGGGGTTCTCACGCTTATTCTTGGAGGTTTCGTATCACAACACATTGCCCACTTCGTCGAAACATGCGAGAATGCTGGAACTCGCGGAGACTTGCTAGTTAGGCAATTCGTCCGAACCTTGAAAGGAAACGCCTTTGACTGGTATACCGACTTGGAACCCGAGACGATCGACAGTTGGGAGCAGTTTGAAAGAGACTTCTTGAATCGCTTCTACAGCACGAGGCAAACAGTCAGCATGTCAGAACTCTCGCATGCTAGCCAAAGAATGGGCGAGCCTGTCGTCGACTTCATTAACCGCTGGAGATCGTTGAGTCTTGACTGCAAGGACCGACTCACGGAAGTGTCTGCTGTCGAGATGTGCATCGGCGGCATGCATTGGGGACTTCACTACATCCTGCAAGGTATAAAGCCCCAAACATTCGAGGAGTTGGCAACTCGCGCCCATGATATGGAGTTAAGTATTGCCAATAGAGGAAACAAAGACCTCTTAATCCCCGACGTAAAGAAAACAAAGACAGAAGTGAAGAGCGTTGGGAAGATCACGAAGAATGTCGTGAAAGAATCCATGGTCGTCAACACGGCCCCTTTAAGGTTTTCCTCTAAAGCAAAGGAAAACAAAACGGAAGCAAGAAATGACAAAGGCGAAAGATGTCGCCTTACGTTGAAAGAAAGACAAGAAAAGATCTACCCGTTTTCAGACTCTGACATTCCCTATATGTTAGAGCAATTGCTGGAAACGCAACTCATCCAACTGCCAGAGTGCAAACGACCGGAGGAGTTAGGAAAGGTAAATGATCCTAACTACTGCAAATACCACCGGGTCGTCAGTCATCCTGTAGGCAAATGCTTCGTCTTGAAAGAGCTAATCATGAAGTTAGCTAGTGAAAAGAAGATTGAGCTGGATCTCGACGAGATAGCTCAAGCAAATCACGCCGCCGTAACATTGAACTCCGGCGTTCAATTATCTCCTGTCTCTCCTAAGAAGCAAGAGGAGAGTTTGATCCAGTTCGGGACCTGCGAACCTGTAATCGTTCGATACGAACATGAAATTCTACAGGAGACTTCGCGGGTGAAGCCCGAACCTGTTGGGGATGAGGATGAAGGATGGACCGTCGTAACTCGTCGAAAAATGCGGCGACAGAGACCTGTCCAGAAAGAAGCCCGCCTACTCCGAGAGTATAGGCGAAAAAGCAAACTTCCAAAGAGAAAAGGAAGAAAGAGTATGAGAAGGCCAAAACTTGTTGTGGAGGAAAACAAAGACCTCCCTCGACCCCAGCAGCCTATGACCCTACGGGAATTTTTCCCCAAGGGATTCTTTAATAAGAAGCAGGAAGAAATAGTTGAAGCTGCTACGTGCCATGTAGTTGTGGCAATCGAGGATGACAACGCCACTCCAAGTTCAACGGAGTTGGTAATAAAGCTGGATGATACACCTTCCCTCAATGTAGTAGATTTGCCTCAAATGGACAAAACTGCTCACATCAACACGTTGAAGGACTCTAATGTTTCAGAACCTTCAACCTCTACAGCACATGCATGCGCGTCTGATTGCATGTCCATAAGCTTCACTGATGACGATTTGATGTTGGGGTCAAAACCTCACAATAGACCTTTGTTTGTCTCAGGATACATTCGAGAACAGAGGGTCGGTCGAATCCTCATTGATGATGGATCGGCCGTCAACATAATGCCGAAATCAGTCATGAAGGAGATTGGCATCCTGATGGAAGAGCTATCAAGTAGCAAGCTGGTAATCCAGGGTTTCAATCAGGGAGGACAACGAGCGATCGGCATGATTCGCTTACAGCTCATCATCGGAGACTTAGAAGCACATACCTTATTTCATGTCATAGACTCCAGGACCACCTATAAAATATTGTTGGGTCGCCATTGGATTCATGGAAATGGGGTAATAACTTCCACCTTGCATCAGTGCTTCAAGTTTTACCAGAACGGCGTCAAAAAGGTTGAGGCAGACACTAAGCCATTTTCAGAGGCCGAGTCTCATTTCGCGGATGCAAAGTTTTATATAAATAACAGCAATATAGAAGAAATAATGCCAAAAGAAATCCCTTTGATCAGCGGGGAACAGAAAACTTGCGCAGGGAAAGAATCAATCAAAGAAGAAAATGTTCCCAAGTTTTGCGAAAGCAAGACATCCGTCAGTCCTACGAAGGCTAAGGCCTTGAAAGACGAGAAAAGTTCGAACCCTTCTGTTCTGCGCTACGTTCCCTTGTCCCGACGTAAGAAAGGTGAATCACCATTCGCAGAATGTACTAAAAGTTTGAAACTCGGTGACATTTAGATCCTGAAAGAAAACTTTGTCACCCCTCTTACGAAGATAACGAAGCAAGAGGTCACGAAGTCCAAAGAGACTCAGAAAGGGATGGTCCTACCTGAGAAACGAACGAAAGAAGGATACGATCCCAAGGCATATAAACTGCTAGCAAATGCAGGATATGACTTCACAACTCACACTGAGTTCAAGGGCCTGAAAATCCTCGAGGGCAGGTCAGAGCTTTCTTCGACACAGAAGAAACTCCTAAAGGAGGGATATCCTATACCGGCATCAAGAAAGGGGCTTGGATATAAGTCGCCTGAACCAGTCCGGATAACCCGAAAAGGGAAAGAGAAAGTGGCCAACAGTAATAACATAACGACCAAAGAGGCACACAACTCAAAAGAAGAGGAAACTGTCAAACCAAGGATCTCTATCTTTAAGCGCATCAAGCCGCCGGCTACGCGCGCTTCAGCCTTCCAGCGATTGAAAGCGGCTGTGACGGAAGAAGACAGTTCGCACTCAACACCTAATCCCATCAGATCTTCCGTCTTTCAAAGGTTGAGTAAGTCGGCAGATAAAAAAGAAGACACGCCGTCCACTGAACCTCTCTCACGGCAATCTGCATTTCAAAGGTTGAGTATCTCGGTAGATAAAAAAGAAGACACGCCGTCCACTGAACCTCTCTCACGGCAATCTGCATTTCAAAGGTTGAGTAAGCCAGCAGATGAGAAGAAAAACACATCGTCCGCTAAACCCCTCTCACGGAAGGCAGCATTTCAAAGGTTGAGTAAGCCGACAGAGGAGAAAGAAAATACGTTGCCCGATAAATCTCTCTCACGAACGTCAGCGTTGCAAAGATTAAGCGTGACCACAAAGAGAGATAAGAAACTTTCATCCACTTCCATTTTCGATCGCCTCCTACACGAAGAGCCTCGAGAGACTTTGAACAATAAAGAGTCTAGCAAAACAAAAAGCAATGAAGAGATCCGCAGTATCGTCCCCTCGCGGATGAAAACAAAAGCTTTTGTTACCGTGAATACAGATGGTGCATTAAAGCTTAAACGACGCAATGTCATCATCACCAACCCTGCGAGCAAACGTGCAGAGAATGGGGATGAAGCCTCTTGTCATCATATTACTGCCGGGGAAGAAACGGAGGTCGAGATATCTGAAGAGGATGTTGAAGAGGCTCCACTGCCACTCGAAGATGGAAGCCAACCAACAGTTGATGAGCTAAAAGAAATTAATCTGGGTACGACGGAAGAACCACGTCCAACCTTTATAAGCGCATCACTTTCGAATGAGGATGAGTGTGAATACTTGAGTTTGCTCATTGCGTATAAAGATGTCTTTGCTTGGTCGTATAAAGAGATGTCGGGACTTGATCCAAAAGTCGCAGTACATCATCTCGCTATTGAACACGGGTATCGACCAGTCAAACAAGCTCAACGACGTTTCAGGCCAGAGCTCATCCCCCAAATTGAAAATGAGGTTAACAAGATAATTGAAGCAGGGTTCATTCGCGAAGTAAACTACCCGACGTGGATAGCAAACATTGTCCCCGTCAGAAAGAAAAACGGACAATTACGGGTATGCGTTGACTTTCGCGATCTGAATAGTGCATGTCCGAAAGACGACTTCCCATTGCCCATCACTGAGCTAATGGTCGATGCTACCACAGGGCATGAAGCTTTGTCTTTCATGGATGGGTCATCAGGATACAACCAGATTCGAATGGCCCTCAAAGATGAAGAAATGACAGCGTTCTGGACTCCGAAAGGGATATACTGTTACAAGGTAATGCCCTTTGGATTAAAGAACGCCGGCGCAACTTATCAACGTGTCATGCAAAGGATCTTCGATGATATGCTGCATAAGCATGTCGAATGCTACGTCGACGATCTTGTAGTCAAGTCCAAAAAGCGACAGGATCACTTGAAAGATCTAAAGGTGGTTTTCGATCGTTTGAGAAAGTACCAATTGAGGATGAATCCTCTCAAATGTGCATTCGGTGTAACTTCGTGGAAATTCCTTGGTTTCGTCGTAAAACATCGAGGGATCGAGATTGATCAATCCAAGATCGACGCCATTCAAAAAATGCCAGAGCCGCGAAACTTGCATGAACTAAGAAGTCTCCAAGGACGACTTGCTTATATCAGGAGGTTCATCTCCAATCTAGCAGGCCGATGCCAACCATTTCAGAGACTGATGAGGAAAGACACGACCTTTGAATGGGATGAAGCATGTCAAAATGCCTTTGACAACATAAAACAATACTTGCTTAACCCTCCTGTTTTGGGCGCACCCGTAGCAGGAAAGCCATTGATACTCTACGTTACTGCGCAAGAAAGGTCGCGTGGGGCATTGCTTGCACAAGAAAGCGAGAAGGGCAAAGAATGTGCCCTCTACTACTTAAGTAGAACTCTCAATGGGGCAGAGCTGAATTATTCACCCATTGAGAAGATGTGTCTTTCACTCTTCTTCGCCATCGATAAGTTGAGACATTACATGCAGGCATTCACAGTGCATCTGGTGGCTAAGGCTGATCCAATCAAGTATGTTCTGTCTAGACCAATTATCTCAGGTCGGTTGGCAAAGTGGGCAATCTTACTACAACAGTATGACATTGTTTATGTTCCGCAAAAGGCGGTGAAGGGGCAAGCCTTGGCTGATTTCTTGGCAGATCATCCAGTGCCGTCAGACTGAAAATTATCTGACGACCTGCCTGACGAAGAAATCTTCTACGTTGAAATTGTTGACCCATGGATCATGTATTTTGACGGTGCAGCTCGAAGATATGGCGCAGGAGCGGGTGTAGTATTCATTACCCCTGAAAAACACATGCTGCCGTATAGCTTCGCATTTGAAGAGGTATGTTCGAATAATGTTGCTAAATATCAAGCACTCATTATGGGTCTTCAAATAGCAATAGAAATTGGAGTGACCTACATTGAGATTTATGGAGATTCAAAGCTGATAATTAATCAATTGTCGCTCCAATACGAGGTGAAGCATCCAGATTTAATGCCCTACTTTAATTATGCAAGACGACTCTTAGAGAGCTTTGATAGTATGACGATAGAGCATATTCCAAGAGCTGAAAATGCAAAGGCAAATGCATTAGCAAACTTGGCCACAGCCCTAACTGTATCAGAAAGTGAAATATTGAACGTTCCGATTTGTCAAAAATGGGTTATACCGCCAACTGAAGTTGAAAGTCAAGAAGCAAACGTAATATCGGTCTATGTGATTGAGGAAGAGGATTGGCGACAACCGATTGTAGATTATCTACAACATGGAAAACTTCCCACAGAGTCCCGACGTAAGGCCGATATACGAAGAAGAAGTGCTCGATTCATCTACTACAAGGAAACCCTTTATCGACGCTCCTATGACGGACTTTTTCTTCGATGCCTAGGAAAAGAAGAATCGATAAAGGCATTAGAGGAAGCGCACTCAGGGGTCTGTGGTGCTCATCAATCGGGACCGAAACTTCATTTTCAGTTAAAGAGAATGGGTTATCACTGGCCAACGATGGTTCAAGACTCGATGGAGTATGCTAAGAAATGTGAGGCTTGTCAGTTTCATGCAAACTTCATACATCAACCGCCAGAACCCCTTCACCCAACCATAGCTTCATGGCCCTTTGAAGCTTGGGGGCTTGATCTCGTTGGTCCAATAACACCTAAGTGCTCAGCAGGACATTCTTATATCCTCGCTGGGACAGATTATTTTTCAAGGTGGGCCGAGGCAATTGCGTTAAAGGAGGCAAAGAAGGAAACTGTTGTGAATTTCATCTGAACCCACATCATTTACCGTTACGGCATCCCTCACCGCATCGTGACCGATAACGGAAGACAATTCTCCAATAGTCTAATGGACAATTTATGTGAGAAATTCAAGTTCAAGCAATGCAAGTCATCCATGTACAACGCTCCGGCAAATGGATTGGCAGAAGCATTCAACAAGACATTGTGCAACTTGCTGAAAAAAGTGGTCTCCAAGTCAAAAAGAGACTGGCAGGAAAAGATTGGTGAGGCATTATGGGCTTACCGAACTACCCACCGCACTCCTACAGGGGTCACACCTTATTCCCTAGTCTATGGGGTTGAAGCTGTGCTCCCATTGGAAAGAGAAATCCCTTCTTTAAGAATGGCGGTGCAAGAAGGGTTAACTACCGAAGACAATGCAAGATTGCGCCTCGAAGAATTGCAAACGCTCGATGAAAGAAGATTGGATGCTCAGCAAGCATTGGAATGTTACCAAGCGCGAATGACCAAGGCTTTCAACAAAAATTTGAAGCCTCGATCATTTCAAGTTGGCGATCTAGTACTCGCGGTTCGAAGACCCATTATCACAACGAGACATACGGGGAGCAAGTTCACCCCTAAGTGGGATGGACCCTATGTTGTTCAGGAAGTCTATACAAATGGGGCATACAAAATTGTGGATCGAGATGGATTAAGGATTGGCCCAATCAACGGCAAATTTCTTAAGAAATTTTATGCATAAAATTAATGTAATACTCCTTAACGTAAGAGTATAAACTACATGTTACTCCTGGCCCGCACGAGCTTAAAAGGTGAACGACCCAAGTAAAAAAAAAAAATTCATCATGTAGTTTGAACTACGTTATGACTTGATCCCTTCCATCTAAGGGTACGTAGGCAGCTTAAAGAAAAAAAAAATACATATATACTTTAAGTCCAGTCGCGCGCAACAAAAAAATATACATTCATTCCATTCGAGCTACGTTCAAACAAGTGATCTCTTGATTTCAAAAATACGTAAGCAACAAAAAAATTAAGTTCAACAAAGCAACAAAGGAAAGTTATTATTCCAAAATGAGGGAGACAAGCCAAATGGTCATAAAGAAAACATAAAGTTCTTTTACACGAGAGAAATCTAGAAGAAGATAGATAAAAAAATATATATGCACATATATGCGTAAATCAAGGCGCCCACTGAAACTCTTTCAACTCCGCGCGCGAGCTCTCTAGAAGCTCGCGAACTGCAGCAACGGCTCGAGCATCGTCCTCGTCAATAATGGGGGCACATTCGAGTACACGAATCTCTTCGCGTACACGCGAGACTTCAAGTGTCCCGCGACTCAAGACTTGCTCTCGGGCGGAGACAAAAGTGGAAAGCCTCTCAAGCTCGATCTTCGCAGCTTCTATCTTCGCTTTCGCCTCTTCTATCTCCGTTTTCGTCTCTGTAACCTCTAGAAGGGATCGGTCCAAATAAATCTTCTTTTCTCTCCAGAGACGATCTGCTCTGCAAAATACACCATGTTCCTGCAAAACAAATTCGAAAGAGTTAATAAATTCAAAGCAAAGCGATAATTGTGGCGACGGTATTTAATGAGCTACACAAAAAGGCGAGCAGGAAGTGATTACCAAGAAAATACAACAAAAAAAAAAGAACTATATACAACCTTAAAACAAAAAGAAAAGGACAACACATATTGCCTTCCAAAAAAAAAGGGGGAGAAATCTTAAAGCAAACAAAAGGAGAGAGTGTTATGGGGAAGCACACCAACAAAGACGGAGTACGTTCCCTAAGCAGACGCGCCCATTTCACATAAAGTGGAAATGCCAAACTAGCGCATCTACGAAGGAAAAGTAGCGTCCCTAAGTCGGCGTATCATCCTTAAGTCGGCGCACCAACAAGGACGGAGTACGTCCCCTGAGCAGACATTCATCTGCAAAGGAGAAGTAACGTCCTTAATTCAGTACGTCGATCTCACAGAAACAGAACACGACGATCCGACGCACCAACAAGGACGGAGTACGTTCTCTAAGTAGATCCGCTCATTTCACGTAGAGTGAAAATGCCCAAACTGACGCATCTACAAAAGAGAAGTAACGTCTTTTAATCAGTACGTCGATCTCACAGAAACAGAACACGACGATCCGACGCACCAACAAGGACGGAGTACGTTCTCTAAGTAGATGCGCTCATTTCACGTAGAGTGGAAATGCCCAAACTGACGCATCTCCAAAAGAGAAGTAACGTCTTTAAATCAGTACGTCGATCTCACAGAAACGGAACGCGACGATCCGACGTACCAACAAAGACGGAGTACGTTCTCTAAGTAGATGCGCTCATTTCACGTAGAGTGGAAATGCCCAAACTGACGCATCTACAAAAGAGAAGTAACGCCTTTAAGTCGGCACGCCAATCCCATAGGAACGGAACGCGGCGAGTCGACGCACCAACAAGGACGGAGTACGTCCCCTGAGCAGACAGCCATCTGCAAAGGAGAAGTAACGTCCTTAATTCAGTACGTCGATCTCACAGAAATAGACCACGACGATCCGACGCACCAACAAGGATGGAGTACGTTCTCTAAGTAGATGCGCTCATTTCACGTAGAGTGGAAATGCCCAAACTGACGCATCTACAAAAGAGAAGTAACGTCTTTAAATCAGTACGTCGATCTCACGAGAACCGAGCAGAACGACTCGACGCACAACCTAGGACGGAATACGTTCCCTAAGCAGACGTGCATCTGCATAAGAGAAGTAACGCCCGTAAGTTGTTACGCCGAGGCCACGAGAACTGAACAGAACGACTCGACGCACAACCTGGGACGGAATACGTTCCCTAAGCAGACGTGCATCTGCATAAGAGAAGTAACGCCCGTAAGTTGTTACGCCGAGACCACGAGAACCGAACAGAACGACTCGACGCACAACCTAGGATGGAATACGTTCCCTAAGCAGACGTGCATCTACATAAGAGAAGTAACGCCCGTAAGTTGTTACGTCGAGGTCACGAAAACCGAACAGAACGACTCGACGCACAACCTAGGACGGAATACGTTCCCTAAGCAGACGTGCATCTGCATAAGAGAAGTAACGCCCGTAAGTTGTTACGCCGAGGCCACGAGAACCGAACAGAACGAATCGACGCACAACCTAGGACGGAATACGTTCCCTAAGCAAACGTGCATCTGCATAAGAGAAGTAACGCCCGTAAGTTGTTACGCCGAGGCCACGAGAACCGAACAGAACGACTCGACGCACAACCTAGGACGGAATATGTTCCCTAAGCAGACATGCATCTGCATAAGAGAAGTAACGCCCGTAAGTTGTTACGCCGAGGCCACGAGAACCGAACAGAACGACTCGACGCACAACCTAGGACGGAATACGTTCCCTAAGCAGACGTGCATCTGCATAAGAGAAGTAACGCCCGTAAGTTGTTACGCCGAGGCCACGAGAACCGAACATAACGACTCGACGCACAACTTAGGACGGAATACGTTCCCTAAGCAGACGTGCATCTGCATAAGAGAAGTAACGCCCGTAAGTTGTTACGCCGAGGCCACGAGAACCGAACAGAACGACTCAACGCACAACCTAGGACGGAATACGTTCCCTAAGCAGACGTGCATCTGCATAGGAGAAGTAACGCCCTTAGATTGTTACGTCGAGGCCACGGGAGCTGAACATGACGATTCAGCGCACCAACAAGGACGGAGTACGTTCCCCAAACAAACACTCCGATCTCACACAAAGTAAGAACCGAAGCCTCCGCAAAGAAGAAGTAACGCCCAAATCGGTACGCCAAATCCTGAATCGGCGATAAAAGAAATGTCATAAAAATTTTGTCCCCCACTTGTTTATTCCATTTTAAAATTGAAAAGACTACAAATTTAAAATCAATATGTATATATATAATAAAATAATATATTTATAAAATCCCAATTTATAAATGGTTTAACTAACTTTAATTCTTAATTTCAAAAATCTCAATAAATAAAAAAAAACGAAAATTAACTAATTTTAATTCTTAATTTCAAAAAAAAAAAAAAAAAAAAAAAACGGTTTATTGGCTATTTAATCACAAAATCCCAAATTACTTAACTTATTTTAAAAGTCTTAAGTGCAAATTAAAAAAAAAAAAATTGGTTATTTAATCACAAAATCTCAAATTCAAAATTAATGAGGATTTCTAAAACCCAATTTTGCCATAAAATAAATCTAATTTATAGCCAACAAAATAACAAAATTAATAAATTACAGCAATAAATTACAACCCATAAATTGCATACAATAAATTAAATTACATACATAAATTACATATATTAAATTACAGTCGACATTTACATACAATAAATTACATTTACATACAATAAATTACAGACATAAATTACATACATAAATTACAGACATAAATTACATACAGTCCAAATCAAATGATATTAAAAGATTTTATTTACCAAATTAATGTTGGCACGAAAACACCGTGAAATTTTTTGCAAATTGACGCCTGTATATAAAAAATACACATATTAAAACAGGTAAATAAATATATATATATATATATATTAAAAAAAAAAAAAAAAAAAAAAAAACAGTAAAGAAATATATATATTTATGCATTTTGTTATTATATATATATATATATCAAAAAAAAAATATATATATATATAATAATAAAAAAAATTCACCAACGGTGGCTGGCGGCGACGCGGTGGTTCGGCAGAACGTGCGGCGGAAGCTATAGCGGGCGGCGGCGGTGCGCGGGGCTGAGGCGGCTGCGGCGGTGCGCGGGGCTGAGGCAGACGCGGCTGCGGCGGTGCGTGGGGCTGTGGCGGATGCGGCTGCAGATCTGGAGACGGCGGGCGGCGGCGCAGGGCGCGAGACGGGTTGCGGCTGCAGATCTGCGGGCTGGCGAGACGGCTGAGGCGGAGGCGGCCGAGGCGGATGCGGCGGCGCGCGGGGCTGAGGCGGATGCGGCGGTGCGCGGGGCTGAGGCGGATGCGGCAGTGCGGCGGCTGAGGCGGATGCGGCAGTGCTGCGGCTGAGGCGGAGCGCGTGCGGCGGCTGAGGCGGATGCGGCAGTACGGCGGCTGAGGCGGATGCGGCAGCGCGGCGGCGTCGGCGTTGGAGCGTGCGGCGGCGCTGGGCTGAGGCGGCAGCGGCGGCTGGCGGCTCTCCCTCTTCTTCTAAAAAAAAAAAAGCCCTCTCCCTTCTCTCCAAACAAACCCTAAACTCTTATTCCAACTCTTCAACTTCCATCTCATTCTATTTATATGGATTAGAAAACCTAAAGGAGTTAGGGTTTGGAGAGTAAAATTACTTAAATGTCCTTCATTTAAGTTAAAAAAGTGGCAAAAATAATGTACGAAGTCGGACTCGAGCTCAGGACCAAAGAAAACTAAAGCCGTCCAAGTTCCGCTCTACCAAACAAGCTTCTTGGTTATCATTTGTCTTCACATTCTACTGTTGCATTTGGCCAATTATTTATACCAAAAATAATAAAAATTCAACACCCCTATTCCGAATTCAAGCCAAACTTTAGAAGCTTTCCATTTTTTTTTTTTTTTTTACTAAAATTAAAATTTTTGGGCATATTCCAAATTTTATTTTCAGACATGATTTAGAGTCAAAAGTTATCTAAATTCAAGTCTCAAATCAAAATTGGCGGTTTGGGTATATTTTATCCACGTCGAAATTAGAGTAAAGTTCAAAGTCAAACCCCATTCAAAATTCAATTGGGCAGACACAAGTCCCTACTCTACATCCCAAGATAAACTAAGGTAGAAAAAAAAAATCTCTACCGAAGTTTAAATCAAATTTCTGTCAGATAAGAAAGATCAAAACTACGAGCCAAATTCATATTTTTGATCGATTGACATGGAAAGAGACGTCAATTAAAATAATTGATTTATGAATCGAACTTCATATTTCGATAAAATTGATACGTCAAAGCGGAGTCGAAATTATGAGTGTCCTACGTTTCGATTTATCTATTTAACTTTTCCGAGACTCACCCACACATACTTGTGCATAACTCTCGAAAAAGGGGGCATTTGTTGACCGAGAAATTTCGGCCAATCAGTGGTCGCCACGTGTCTCCATCACGACCGGGGATCAGATAGACTTGACCGAGCAAATTCGGTCAAACTGCAATTGGGCTCGAAATCGAATCGGACTAGAAAGATTAAATGAATATTTGGCCCAAAGCCCAAAAGCCCATTGGGTCCAAGCCCAAGCCCATTGGGCCCAAAGCCCAAGCCCATTGGATCCAGGCCCATGAAAACTCTATAAATAGAGAGTTCATTTTCATTTCTAAGGTTCAGAAAATTTCTTCTCATAAGAACTCAGAGAGAATTCCCAAAACAACGAAAGACTCTTTGAAGACTGAACGTCACTTCAAGATCAAACACCTGAAGACTTCACCGCTACGCGAAGCTGAAGATTCAACCTCGAGAACAAGCTGCGAAGCCCTCGAGTACGTTACATTTAAGAGAGAGAATCAGAGGATCATACATTAGAGATTGTAATCCACTACGCACTGATAAATACAATACATCAATACAAATTCAAATTCATTTACACGTGTCGAATTTCCATTCGTCGTTCGAATTCTCGTGTGAACAGTAACAAACAAGGGGGGTTTTCTCATGCAAAATTAATTCTGAAAAGCGCTAATGGAAAAATAACAGTGATTCAAGCGTGATGGATTTGGGAATTTCAGGATTTGCTAAGTAATGTAATTTTTATCATTTAACTCTACAACATGGCAATGGATGAAATGATGCACGTAAACGGTTGCCCGACAACCCTGAAGCAATCGGCCACATAAATTATAATCAAAGTTGTCAATTCTAATTATACAATGTTATTAACTAAATCAGAATGATCAGCCCCAAAATAATTAAAGTAGTAACTAGCAATTCACGACGAACATTCAATTAGACACTTTAAATGCTAGGCGATTACCCGACAACCCTGAAACAATCAACATTCAGAACATCTAAAATAATACTTCGATTTGTTTTACTCTTCTGTGTTACTCAGGCGATTAGGAGAGGCACGACATCGCTAATCTATAACGTTAGAACATGCTAGAAGTCAAGTTCGTCAGTCTATCATTCAAGCACATTCATAAATTAAGCAAGAGAGAGTAAATGCTACATAACAAACATGCCAAGACAGAATTTAGAGTCTAAGTTATCAAAATATTACAAAACTTTTGCAAATCCCTACATTAATCCCAAATCCGTCACATTACCTTAGCCTTCCATGGAACTTAGAAGCATCCAAGCTCCTATGGAGGCCTTGGAGTTCATACAAGCTAAAGAGGGAGAAAAGAAGCTTCAAAATGCAACAACAATGGCGGAAATTCGAGGAGAACGGCGGAGAAGATGATGCAAAAATCAGAAAAATGGGTTTTATAACCCGTCGGAGCGTCGAGACGTTGGGACAGCGTCTCGACGCTGCACCCTAAAATTCCAGCGCGCGCCTCTTCGGAGCGTCACGACGCTACGGGGCTAGCGTCTCGACGCTAGCTCTCGGGTTTGAGCTCCAACTTTTGCCATTTTTTGGCACTTTTGGCAATTTCTTCCTTTCTTGAGCCTCTCGATCCCGAAGCATTCCCGAAACTCTAAAACGGCTTCCTTAGTCTCGAAACACGTGCAACGGACACCACGAGCTCTTTGCCGCGAATCACTTAAAAACAAGGCAAATTACACAATTAAACACGGCTTTTAGCTAGAATTAGGGAGTAAAATATAGCTCCAAAATGGAGTTATCAACCACCATTTTTTTTTCTTAAGTCTTTGTTTTCTTTAATTCATCTTAATAATTCTCTTTTCTTTAAGCAAGCTATTGTTTTGTTGTAGCCAATCTCTCCTCTCTTTCCAACAATAGCCATATTTTCTTAAATTTCTACAATTCTTTCAATTCCACCTGGCCAAATTAACACCCTAAACAACCTTAATCTTTATCTTCAAGGATTGAACATCAATAGTAGTTTACAAGCAAAGAGAAAACAATCCTTAAATCCATCTCTTTTAATGAAGAAAAAACTCATTTCTTTTCAATTCTTTTCATGGTTTCCTCAAGAAAAAACTTACCAAATACCTCTCATTCAGTTAGAGGCTGCATCAACTTGTCCTTTGGGTCATCTTCAAGAAAAATATATAAAGAAAACCTCTCCAATTGTTTGTTCCCCTCCTCTCAACTATCTCTCCCTTCAATTTCCCTCATCCATCACCTTTTTTTTCTCTCTTCCCCCAATCTTTTTTTAACCTTTACAATTTTCTTTTTCCTTTTCTTTTTCTAAACAAAAACAATCCTTAGCCACATCACTTCTCCTCATACACCACACTAAACATGTGTGAGCCCACAAAAATCTAACTATTTTTTTTCTCGTTAGTTTCAGACCTTTAATTAAGTTAATTCAAAGCTATTTAAATTTCACCGGATCTTTGATTGATCATTGTGATAAAGTTAAAACTAAAGAATTTGGTAATTTAGTAAGCATTCATTTTATGTGGAGAACGATAATTGATACTTATACATATTATTTCTGACGATTTGTATACTTGCGAAAACGAAAATTAGTATCTTCTTCATCTTCATCTTCATCTTCATCTTCATCTTCATCCCCTCTACTCTTATGTTATAATGTGAGTGTGACTTATTTAGTAGCAAATCTTGTATTACATCATAGATTCTAAGCATATTCAGATTGATCATCATTTTATACAAGAACGCGTGTTTCTTAAACATTTTTTTAGTTCGATTTGTTCCTTCTAAGAACGCGTGTTTCTTAAACAATTTTTAGTTCGATTTGTTCCTTCTAAGCAGATATTATGACGTCACCACGCTTTTGTAACTCACACACCAAGCTCGCTGTTCAGGTCTCCCAATTTTGCTTGCAGGGATAATAGAATATTATTTATTAACTTCTCCCTAATTTATTTTAGGCTTTTTCTCATTGCATTTATTATTATTAATTGGATGTTCTTTTTCAATACTTTCCTAAATACATGTTTTATGGTTAAAGGTTTCATATTCTAAGCCTTTGTCTTCTTTTTCTCTTTAGGTTGAATATGTATCTTCTTGTAGCAAATATAAAAAAAAAAAAAGTAAATCAATAATTACAATTAATCATTTTCTTAGTACAACAAATAAGAGAATGAAGATTGAACTTTCAAACCTCAATGAGAGGTAGTTACATGTCAATTATCATTGAGTTATGATCGCTTTTGACAATTACACAATTAGTCATGATATAAGTTAATTAGTGATTATTAAAATTATAATTAATCCAAATTTCAATTATTTAAGTTAAGTGATGATTTATAGTTAATCAAAGTATAACTCAACTGGTTAATTATATATTTATCTTAAAAGTCACATGTTGAAAAACTCACCCACATGCTTCAAACCAAATAAGAAGTTTACTTTGCAGATATGGAGATTGATATTGTGAAATGAATTTGATTTCCTTGTGCAACACCTCCAATTATGCATTCTCCTCTGCAAAACATGTTTGAATACTTAAGATCTTGAACATCAAAACAAAATACCTCCGAAGTAAGAACAATCTCTCCGCCGTTGAGTCGTGAACTGTAACGAAATGACACACAAGAATTCTTTAGAAAACTTGCAAGTAATATGAGAAAGAGGGAAGAAAAAGGTGGAGTTATTATAAATTTACCATAAACTCCGTTACAATGCGTTTCAACACCTCTAAATCAAATGAGACAAAGTAAGTATAGTCAATTTCGTCTACAGTTGTCTGTTGCTGAAGTACTGATGTCAATAGCACTAGTTCCATCGGATGTTCTTGACCTAAAAGTGATATCAATTCTAGAGCAAGCCAGAGATATAAAGGAACCCTAAAGCAAGAAAATTTTGAAAAGCATTATAGAACTTGCCAGAAAGATCCCAAAAACAGAAAAGAAACATATTATTCTTGGAAGCAAACATGATGAAAGAAAAAACAAGAAACGAGGAGAAATGATATGATTCTAACCAGGACGTCGAAATTGAAGGGTGATATATGAGGTTGGTGATCCGGAAGAGAGACGGTTAGTGAAGTAAATTCGTTGCAATCGTTATTTGTTGAGGATCCCACATCGGAAAGATGAAGGGACCTCTCACAATATAACATACATGGGCTACTCCTCCTATTATCAATTGGTTTTAGGATGAAACCCCATGGTGTCTAATATGGTATCAGAGCCCATGAAACCTAAACGGGCACCATCTTGAGGAGCCATAATGGGAGAGGGGGCATGGATTAACATACATGAGTTACTCCTACTAACCTGATTTTAAGGTGGAAGAATAGAATTCAGGCATCATCTTGAAGGTTAGGGTGTAGATTGGGAAATATGAGCGGACAATTATGATTTTGAACACAGCTGTGTGTGTCGTCAAGATTTAGCAGAATGTTCACCGCATTTGATAAAGTTTCGATGGAATCAAGCTCCAAGTTCAGCATGGTACAATATGGAAAGGGACGAGAACCAAGTGTTCTTCTGATTCATTATTCTCAAACTGTGAACAAAACCGTTGGCTCATGTTATACTATGTGATAGCCCACTTAAGATATAACCCAAACCCAACCCACTGTACTAATGGTTGAGTTAGGGTGTAGTGTAAATGGCTTCATTTTAGAATAAAGCTTATAAATATATATACACACGCTTTGTGGTTCATGGTTTGGATGTTTTTCAATTTCGTTTCTATTTTGTAATAATTTTTTAATTTTAATCCCTCAATATCGATAAATCTTCAAATTGGTTGATGCTAATATGTTGGAATGCCTTGAATCGATTATGACTCGACTAGTTGGGTACGGAAGTCTCCCTGGTTGGGGTATGAGGACAACGCCCCAAAAGAAAAAATATGATTTGAGTTTTATTATTTGTTTTGAGCTTTGGCTCATTTTGTATTATGATGTCATATATAAATTTTCTAATGACTTCAGCCGCCCTCTAGTTTGTCATATTGTTGCAATTCTCTCTTATTCGTAATATAATTGTTCTATCTCTTCTGCCCGTGAACGTAGCTAACACAACGTTAGTGAGTTCTGTATCGATTCTCTTTTGCGTTTTTATTCTTTGTTATTCGATTCTGTCGTAACATAAACTTAATTTTTCATCTACCAAAAAAAAAATCTTGTAAGAATAATGCATTTCATCCAACATTTAATTGCACTAAAACAAGCACATTTAACCTTGGAGTACTATTCCTATTGAATAAAGCTCTAAGAAATAGAGTTAGACCTAGCACTTCATTAGAATACATATTATCAATTCTTCTTTAAGTTTTTTGTTTTATTTTTTTTAACGAGTTCTTTTAAACTTTCTCAAACTATAAACTATAATCGCAGAGTCTCAACATCTCTTATATATATAAGATCGGCGTTAGTTCATTTATGTGTACCTCTAACCTAGAGGTCAACAGTCCTAATATTATGGCAATTGAATTATGTTAGTTCACCAGATACCACCCTTAAATATTTATTTGATTTTTATTAAAGTTCATAAAAATAACTATCAAAAATCAATATAAGCTTCCACGTACATTACGTCTAAATTGCAAAAATTACACATTCAATAAGACCTTCATATATATTTCACTCAGGAGCGGACGTACGTTGAGACTAGGGGACCACCCCCTCCCCCAGATGTAAGTATAAATAATGCTTTAAAATTTATATGTATAGTATATATTAAATACGGCCTCCATAAAGTTAATAACAATTCAATGCGCCGCAGTGCCATTTAGGCCGACCCAATTTCTAAAATTATTTTATTTTAGTTATCGTAATTTCAAAAGTCTAAATTTAGTCTTTATACTTTCGATAAATCTTAAAATTAATATCTACTATTATATTACTGGTTAAAATTTTCAAAATTAATTTAGTCTATATTAACATCCTTCTATAAATTTTGGAAACATATTCACATTATATTGTGTTTTCTTGAATATGGTTTTTTTAAAGTGCCTAATAAGTTTAAGAATTTTAAATTAAAAAATGTTCAATCTATTTTTAAACTCTCAATTTTGTATCTAATAGGTCATCAAATTCTTAATTTTATGTCTATTAGATCGTTGTCATATTCGATTTTTTAAAAAAAATCATGGATTCATTAGTGACAAATTGAATTTGAGAGACTTATTGGATACATTTAAAGTTTAAAAATTTATCACATAATAAATTGAAAGTTTATAGACTCATTACACACTTTTTAAAGTTTAAAGATTTAATAAACTCAAGAAACTCATAGATTAAACTTGTAATTTTTTTTTAAAAAGAAAAATTCTTAATTTTTATTTATTTATTTATTTGTCTGAGCATAGTTGCATTAATAAAAATACGGTTGCAATTTATTTTTTTTTAATATAAAATAGCTAAATTATAGGATGCTAGTTAAGATTTCTTTAGTACACTTTTATTTTTATCCCAATAACTTTTTGTTTTGTTGGTAAGTTTAAAACATAGTTGACATAATGTATGAATTATGAGCTACAAATCTCAGGTTCAGTCAATATAATGGTGAATTAGATTCTCTGAATTTTTTTGTCATATAGAATTATATATAATATTATATATATATATATATAATTATAGAAAATAATTTGGCCTTTTTTGGCCTCCCCAAACGTTAATGTCTGGGTCTGCCCCTGATTTTACTACATTTCACCTAATGGAGAATCGCGATTGAGAAAAAACACATTTAACTAATGAAAAAATGTACAGTGTTAATATGAATAATAACTATCAATCTATTTTATGTTTTTTGAATCATAGTTATCAAAAAAAAAAAAAAAAAAAAAAAAATTGAACCATACCCGTATAGTTCTAAATTTTAATATCTAATTCTGTTGACATTTCAATATGTATGTGATTCACGTTTAACTTTTTTATAATTATATCCGAAAAAATACAAAACATTTAAAAGTATAAACAAAGTATCATTAATTTGGACAATGTTAATGGTTAAAGACGAAAGCTTTTATGTTAATTCCAAATATATATATTAAATTTATTGATTTCTATGATTTTCAAAAATATCAATTCACGGACATTCCATAAATTTGGGACCTAAACATAATCATGTTGAAAATTCATATTTAAAATATTTTGTCGTTGAAGTTTGTTGTATTTTCTAATTTAAAAAAAAAAAAGAGAAAAGAAAGTGGAGGTGGAAAAAGAAAAGATGAGAAGAAAGTCCGTAGAGGTTAGAGGTAAGTAATTAAGCGCATCCTTCGTTGGGTCTTTTCTATGTTAAGAAAACAGAATTCTCCATTCCTTCTTCTTCTTCTTCATCTTCTTCTTCAATTACTTCTCCTCCTTACAAATCCTCCCTCTTTCTCTATCTCTCTCTTTGTATTTCTATAAAATACCCCCACCATGTTAGGCGGCGGTGGCTCTTCCCGAGGCGGCCGAGTTTTCTCCGAAGAAAACAACACCACCAACACCAACACCAACCCCAACCCCAACGGCAGCTCCCACAATCGTCGTTTCAACAAACTCAAAAAATCCGACGACGCCGAAATCTCCCTCCGACGAGCCTCCGCCTCCAAATACGACGACGTCATGGACGCCGACCCGGACCCTTCCTACTTCGAACCCGCCTCCACCTCCCCCTTCACCAAATCCCCATGGTCCACCCATCTCAACAATCCCGACAATTCCTTCCTCCCCAATGTCCTCATGGGCTCCCTCGTCCGCGAGGAAGGCCACATCTACTCTCTCGCCGCCTCCGGCGACCTCCTCTACACCGGCTCCGACAGCAAAAACATCCGCGTCTGGAAAAACCAAAAGGAATTCTCCGGATTCAAATCCAACAGCGGCTTAGTAAAATCCATTGTCATCGGTGGACATAAGATCTTCACCGGCCACCAAGACGGCAAAGTCCGCGTCTGGAAGGTCTCCGGTCGCGACCCGAGTGTCCACAAACGAGTCGGAACTCTCCCGACGTTGAGCGATTACATCAAATGCTCGATGAAACCCAGTAATTACGTGGAGGGTCGCCGAAAGAGAAACCTCTGGATCAAACATTTCGATGCCATTTCGTCTCTGAGTCTGAGCGAAGACCAGAATTTTCTATACTCTGCTTCGTGGGACAAAACGTTCAAGGTCTGGAGGGTCTCCGATTCCAAATGTCTCGAGTCGATTCAAGCTCACGACGATGCGGTCAACACTCTGGTTTCGAGTATTGATGGGTTGGTTTTCACCGGATCGGCGGACGGAACCGTGAAGGTTTGGAGAAGGGAGCTTCAGGGGAAAGGGACCAAGCATTTTTTCTCGCAGACTTTGGTCAAGCAGGAATGCGCCGTCACGGCTCTGGCTGTCAATGAGGAGGCCAGTTTTGTTTACTGTGGCTCCTCCGATGGGGTGGTTAATTTTTGGGAGAGGGACAAATCGATGACGCACGGCGGGGCTTTGAAGGGTCATAAGCTTGCGGTTCTCTGTTTGGCGACGGCGGGGAAGCTGTTGTTGAGTGGCTCCGCTGATATGGGGATATGCGTGTGGCAGAGGACGGCGGCGGAACATGCTTGTTTGTCGGTGCTGACTGGCCACACCGGCCCGGTTAAATGTTTGGCTATTGAGAAGGATAGTGAAGCAGGGGAAGGTGATCAGCGGCGGTGGATTGTCTACAGTGGGAGTTTGGATAAGTCGGTCAAAATGTGGAGGGTATCGGAGCAGCCACCGCCGCTGCCGTTTGTGCAAAGCCCGCCGCGTCACTTGCCGGATTCTTCCCCTACGGCCGGCCTCTTGGTAAATGCTCCCAGCTTCGTTATTCGAGAACAGTAACAAAAATAAACAAAAACAAATATACACAAATTCATTTATTAAATTTCTAACAGATCCTTAAATTTTAAAATGTGTTCTTCATTTTTTTTTTTAAATAAAAAAATTGAAATTTACTAAACTATGCACAATATTAAAAGTTTACTAAACATTTTTATAAATTTAAGGATCTATTAAACAAACAAATTTTTTGAGACTTTAGAATTAAATATGCAATCTAAATTAATAATTTTCTTCATATTTATAGAAAGAAACTTGTGGAACTCTACCCAATTTTCTGATGTGATATATATATTTTTGGTGCTAAAATTCATTTCCTTATTTGATGAAATAGAATTAAACTGCTAAAAGTATATGGAATCAGAAAGTCGATGAGAATTATTCCAAAAAAAAAATTATTGTCGATGAGAATTTTTATTGATTTGTCATGTACAAATATTGTTTATGTATATAAATAGTGTGTGGTGAGAGCGTTGTTGGATTCCTGGATTATTATTTTTTTTTTTTGGACTATTATTGTGCATGAATTTCATAGTTTTAAATATATTTTTAGTTTAAACCATGTTTTGGTTTCCTTTTGTTTCTTTTGGGATATCGTCTTTGTTTACTTTATGTCATTTATCTAAATTGCAATTTGAATTTTAAAGTTCAGAATTTCAACTTCTTAAAATCGAGGTTAAATTATAAGTTTAATTTAATTTATCAACTTTCATATATGTTTGTTTATTTAGATTATTTACCTAATTGAAAGTTATTGCATTTTTAAAATTTAGGAATTTATTAGATATAAAATTAAAAATTTAGAAATTTTTTAACCACTTTTTAAATTTTATAATCTATAGACGGACACAGAACTTAATGTTTAGACACTAAATTTATAATTTAACTTAGAAAAGAATAAGTGTGTGAGTGTGTATTTAGACACTAAATTTATAATTTATTAACCATTTTTAAAAAGTGTTTCAATCTAACTCATTGTGAGAAAGAAGTGATTTTTTTTTCTTAAAAAATCTATAGCCAACATTATCTTAGACAATCTAGGCACTCTATTGTAATTAAGTTTGTAAATAAATTTAAAATATTTCTATTAAAATGAATAACCACTTTTTTATCTTTTTTTTTTCAAAGATGAGTAAAATAAAAATTGTTTCTATGAGAATGACCATAGCCATTCAAACCTAATATATTTTATTTTAAAAGAAGAAAAAAACATTGTTTACACCTTTTATGATTGTTTAACATATAAAGGGAATTGGATTAAAAAAAAAAAAGTGTATAAAAAAAACAACATATACATAATATCTATACTTGAAACACCAACACAATAATTATATAAATATCAAATAAGTTAAGCATTTGGTTAATATATAATCTATTATATACTAAAAAGTTTTTAACAATTAATTATAATTATTGATAATTAATTATCCATGATAATAAATTTATGAAATCTAAAAAGGTTTTCCAATAACTTAAAGTTTTTTTCCTTTCATTCCAATTCATAATTAATTTTTATCCCCTACCATACTATAAAATGGGATTTTTTTTCGCAATTTTTTCACCAATTTTTCTATTTTTCAGTTATCTCAATACATTGCTATCAAAGCCAAAGCCGCCCTCAATCTTGAAAGTATCTCAAGCTGTTGGTGGTACCTTAAAGAATCTATATCACCTCGGATCCTAGGTTTGCAACAATACAATTCCAATCTTAATATATTTCCTATTTTAAAAACTTATGTTGGAAATAATTTGGTTAAATTACGAAGATAGCCTCTAAACTTTCAAGATATTGTATTTTATATGTTTTTAAACTTCAAAAATAATGTCTAATAGGTTTATTTCTTGAACGTTAAAAGTGTCTAATAAGTCTCCAAACTTTCAATTTTATATTTAATTAGATTTTTTACCTAGTAAACATTTTTTTTAAAATATCGTGAACCTAACCTTTCAATTATTGAAATTGACAAATGTGGGATAGCCCACCGAATTTTTACACACGATTGAAAGTTTGGAATCTATTAGATACAAAATTAAGAGTTTGAGAACCTATTAAACATTTTTTAAAGTTTAAAGATATATTAAATACAATTCTAAAAGTTTAGGAATTAAACTTGTAATTTAACTTACAAAAATTGTACATACCTATGAACTATAATTGGTGAGATGAAAGTATGAAATGTTGGTGGTTGGTGGTTGGTGGTTGGTTTTTTGGAGTATGACTTGTGCATGATTCTTGTTTTTGTTAGGAGTACAAATAATATCTCATATTGGCTAGATAAGAGAAAAATTATAGGGATATTGTTCGTACTCCTAACAATTTTAAATATATTCTTAAATTAAATCAGGTTAAAATGTGGTGGTCAATTTCATAAAAAAAAAAAAAATAATAAATAAATATGGATTTAAGTAGATATTTATGAAAAAAATCGTAAAAACAAAAACAAAAAATATTTAAGTCAATAAATAAATATTTTACATTTTTAAATGTGTTAAAATACTTCTTATTAATATTTAATATATTTTGTTTCTATATATATATATATATATATATATATATCTTTATTTTTTACGTTATAATAAAAATGTGGATGGATATACAGACATGTAGAAGTATCAATGGAAATCGCAACATGTTATGAAAAAAAAAAAAAAATTAAAAAAAAAAAAAGTTTAGAAACCCTAATCACACAAAGGTAAGAAAAAAAAGTTTATTATAATATTATGTTTCATCTTAAAATTAATTGACAATGAGAAAAGTAACATGTATCTTATAAACATTATGAGATCCCTTCATCTTTACAAGGTGGGATCCTCAACATTCCCCTTAAGATGATGCATTTTTTAGTTCACCATTTTTGGATCGTATCTCATAGATCGAATACCATATTATGATATTATGGGGTTCCATCTTAAAATTAATTGGGAATAAGAGAAGTAACTCAGGTATCTTATAAATATGGGGTTTAAACACAAATAGATCATTAATATATAAGATATTACAAAAATGTCTAATATAAATTTTTATTACATTCATGTTTATTGAGTACAAAAATAATAAAAAAATTAATTTGTAGTTTTATTTTCTTATTCCTATACAATTTATTACGTTTTTCTATAATTAACAAAAAAAAATCACACAAAATAAAAAAAACATAAAAGATAAGTAATAATTATGACTGATTTGATTGAAATGAAATTAGTAATAATGAGTAATATAAATATCAATATTTTTTTCCCTAAAACAAAACTCATCTACTACGATTTTTTATTTTCAAAATCAGTTTTGAAATCCTATTTTCAAAACCAATTTTAGTCGTCGTCCTTTCAATATTCATTCATCGCCGCCGGTTGAAAGTTTCACGTCATTCGCCACCGGTTGAAAGTTATCCGTCGGTAAACCATATCATTCACCATCGTTTCGGATACATTGAGGGTATATATTCGTCGGTACCTTTTAAGGTTTCGTCGTCGGTAAAGTTGCAATTTCGTCGCTAGTACAACACGTCATTCGCCGTCGTTTTGAATATATTTATGGTATATATTCGTCGTTTCGGATTTTAACACATTTTTCGTCGCCGACTCTCCAACTTCATCTGCACCGTCTTCGAATCCAGTAAACCACCAACGTCGTCGTCGGTACCGACATCTCGTTGTTGCTTTACCGCACTATTTAGTTGTTTTGGAAGTTTTATTTTTATATAACATGGCTTATATACACCGGGTATATGTCATGTAATTTTTTAAAGGTTAGCGTTTTATGATATAAACAAGGTATAAATAAGTATTATGGTGCATATACTATGGTTTATATCGTTTATATAAGTGTATTATTAATTGTTGTATATATAAAATGAGGGTGTATATATATAACAGTGTGTATATATTTGGGTTATATATCAAGGTAATATTAATGGTCGTCAATAAGGGGTATATATATAACAGTGTATATATTTGTTTCGGGTATATTGAGGTTATATATCAAGGTATTATTAATGGTTGTATATATAAAAAATGAGGATGTATATAACAGTGTATATATTTTGGTTAATGTTGGGGTATATATAACGGTGTATATATTTGTTTATATTAAAGGTATATATAACAGTGTATATATTTGTTAGGGGTATATATCAAGGTAATATTAATGGTCGTAAATTAGGGGTATATATAACAGTGTATATATTTGTTTCAGATATATTGAGGGTGTTGGGTTTTATGTCCTAAAACTCGTGGTTTGTAAACTGTTATGTTTCTATTTAGAATAAAGAGTTATTAGTTTTATTCAGTAAAAGAGTTTACTGGAATAAAGTGAAACGTGTTTGGATTAATCTATACCATTGACCAACACCCATGGCGAAGAATGAGTACTTGAGCTTCATGTATGACATGAATGTGGATCAGGCTCAAGTAGACAGTCAAAACGGTCTATAGTATACGGATAAGGCTGGGTACCTTATCCTGGTAACACTATTGGATGCGACTCGCTTTGTTATGTACAAAACGACGTGATCCGAATCGTTTAACATGGAGATGTGCGAGCGGGGGCGTCATGTGCAATGAGTTTGCATAAGACTGAACCACGAGCGGGGGCGTCATGTGCAATTGTTCAAATTCAGTTTATGGAAGGATGATGGACATATTTAAATAGGATTTAAATATGAGAATGGTCTAAAACATGAATAGGATTCATGTGCAAAAAAGTCGGTTTTCGAAAAATCGGGTTTAGCCATATTATTTAATTAATATTTGATATTGTATTAAATAATATTAATTAATTAAAAAGTTTAATTAATTAATATATATATATATATATATATATATATATTTTATTAAAATGTTTAATAAATAAAAATATTTATTATTATTTAAAATTAATTAAAATTTTAATTAATTTTTAAAATAATAATATTTATATATATAAATGCCTTACATGCATTGTGCATGTAAGACATTTGTTAAGGTTATATATATATATATATATATATATATATATATATATATATATATATTACATTGTTGGCTAAAAAATGTGGGTGGACTTTGGGGTATATCTTTTGCACAATTTCATTTTGAGTTGTGTGTAGTTCGGAGTTGAAAAAAATTCAATAATAGATTGAGTTTTTCTCTGAGATGAACTTCTTACCTCAGTCCTATTTCCATTCTTCTTCTTCCTTTTCTTTTTCTTTCTTTTCTCTTGTTTCGAAGTCTCACCACTTCGTTGCTCGGCGCCGAGGATAGCGGGACTACCTGGAGTGGTCCTCGGGGCGTTCGTGAGAAGAAGTTCGAAGCGTTCGTGAGAAGAAAAGTGCGGCGGAACTCGAAGAAATATAGTACTACAAGGGTATGCATTTCTAATTTTCGTTGTTTGAGCATGTTTTCTAATTGTTAAATTGATGAAATTAGAGTATCATCGATCCAAAATCGTTTCCGCTGCGTATATCGCTCCATTAGAGGGTATATATCAAGGTATACTATATATAAAGTTTGATATAACATGGTATGATGTGAGAATGAAACGGCGGAGATAAATGAATGGCTTCGTTAATGGGGCGGCGACGTTAAAGGATAGGCGGAGATAACGTCGGCGACGGAAACCGTTCGGCGGAGAACGGCCGACGGCGGCATAAATGGTGCGCCGGACGGGAGGCGACGAAAAACTTTTTTGGTAAGAAATGAAAATGGTGGTTAGAGAGAAGATGAGAAATTGATGGAGAAAATTAATTTTGGTAAAAAATGACATACAAAATAAAACCATATTAATCACAAAATCTAATTAATGATAGTTGATAATTTCCATAAAAAAAAAAACTCACATAATATATGTTGTAAAATTAAAAAAGTAATAAAATAAATAATTAAAATCATATTAATTAAAAAATCTAATTAATGATAATTGATAATTTTCATAAACGGTCACATAATTAATGTTGTAAAATTAAAAAAATAAAAAAATAAATAATTAAAAACAAATAAAACGTAATAAAATATATTTATTTTTCGGACTTTAAATGAAGGGTAAAATGGTAAGATCAAATTAAAACAAATTCATTAAATGACACCATAAATACTCAAAAAAAAAATAGAAATAATAAAAAAAACATATATGGGTTAAGAATAACCCATTTGTGAAAAGATCTCTATAAATATTGTGAGATTTTCAACATGTCCTTGCATATGGATTTGGCAAGCGATCATATGTCAATGTGGAGCGTCCGTCAGAACTTTGATTGACATGAGATCTAACGTGCTTGCATATCTCACTAATATACACCTAACTCCAAAGTCCCTCGTCGAAACTCACGACAGAATCCCGACTTTCAAGATCATGGCTCGAGACCCATCTGGCCCTCGTAGAGATTGTCACTGACACCATTGTCGTGTCTCTTCTTGATTGCACCTCAACTTAGCTTTCTTGAACATTCTTCTAGGTGTGTTAGATGATACATTATCCTTTTTGGTCCCATCATGGCTGTAACGACCCGAACTCCAAGTAAGAGAAATTCATTTAATTATTACTATTTTCGAGCTCAATAATGAATTTAAGTGAAAGATTCGAGTAAAAATTTGGGCTTAAAATAGGCTAGGGTTAGTCGTTCGACTAAGTCAGAGTTATTAATGATAATAATATTATTATTATTAATATAATAATAATATTATTTAATCTAATATAATATAATAATATTATTTAATATAATATAATATAATAATATTATTATTATTTAATTTAATATAATATAATAATAATAATATTATTATTATTATTAAAAAAAAAAAAAAAAAAAATTAAAGTTCAGCGTAGGTCTTCGTAAAACGAAGACCCACGCCGCCCCTCCCCCTTCTTCCACATCTCCCTCCCCCTCTCTGTAGATCCCCCTCCCCCTCATCTCCCATCCCCCCCTAATTCTCATCTCTCCCCCCCTCAGTTCTAATCCCCTTCCCCCAACTTTCATTTCCCTCCCCCCAGCTCTCACCTCCCTCTCCCTCAGCTCCGTCTCCCCCTTCGCCTCGCTCTCCTCCACGCCGAACGTCGTCGTCGTCGCTCCCTCTCCCTCTCTTTTCTGCTGATCCTCTTCTTCGCCGCCTCTCCTCCGTCCATCACTATATTATTGGTACTGAAATCGTGAATTTTGGGGCTTAGACTTGCTGTCCAGTAAGGATTAACCTCCTCACAGCGAATTTTCAGTAGGATTTGGACGATCCATTGAGATAAAGAGACAATTTTTGGAGTATAAGTTATTTTGGGTTTGGACTTAGACTTCTGCAAGCCAAAATAAAAGAGAATTATTCTTACAATAATTCAATTGAGGTAAGTGATCTTACTGCTGGTCAGCCTTCGGGCTAGGTTGGGAATTTTTCTGTTATTGTTGAATTGTATGTTGAAGTTAATTGAATGTTGAGAGGTTGAATAAGTGTTTGTCTGGTGTTGAATATATGTGGTTGAGATGCTGATTTGATTGTATTAAATGTTGAACTGAATTTGTGTGTAGCTCGGAGGGCTTATGTTATGTTGATGAAAGTAGGCTGATGATGTTGAATGTTAGATGTTCGATGTATGATGTTAGAAGAGAGAATTTTGATAAAAGTTATGAGATTTCCATGTTATGTTTATCATGTCGAGTATATGAGAAATAATATATGATTGAAGTTATGAACTTTCATGTTTTAACATGATAAATATATATGTTGTGGGACCTCATTATTGCATGCCACATTTTTAGTCAGGATAATTTTGTGACAATTATTCTCATCCCCCTAGTCATGTTGGTACCTAGTAGACTGAGGCTTTGCTCCACTGACTGGATGTCAACTAACCATCAGTAGGGGTGAGTCTCCAGAGGAGCCTACTATACCGAGTAGTTGTGAGAGTTATTGCGGGATTGAGTTAATTGTTCACTTAGATGGTCATCACAGAACAGTCAGGTTTAGGTCCTACTAGTGAAAGTCTCAGTCAGTTCATGCTGCATGTGATTGCATAGCCTGACCCCAGCAGTAGGGTTACTTACTGAGTATTTTATTTAAAATACTCATTCTTTTCTAAAACTTCTTTTTTCAGGTAATATTAGGGACGTACCTGGTGCTTGACGAGGTGATCGGTTGATGATGTTATGGAACATGTGGAGTTAGAGCTTCCGCTTTCATTAATTGTTTCGTTATTTATTTGAGTCAGTCCAACGATTTTGCTAGAGATTTGAACAAATCGTTTTTGTTCTTAAACTTTATTTTGAGGAAACTTATTTGGATGATTTTATGTTTTCATTGGGATCTCAAACTAAAAGCATTTGTTGACTTTAAACATTTGTATTTTCCTTTTATTATTTCTAAAATAGAGTTTCAAATAATTTATTGAGTTTTGACGTCATGCTCTTAGTAACGGCCTTATAGTGATGTCATTAAAAAGTCGGGTCGTTACAATGGCACTTCTCTCTCGACCCTTGTCTTTGCCTGGCGAGTGATACTCGCATGTAGCCACTACTCTGTTTGCACTGTGAGGGTCACAACCTACGCTCTTCTAGTATGGTTTTGACATTTGTTGGGTTTTATGTCCTAAAACTCGTGGTTTGTAAACTGAATGTATATTCTATTTTGCAATAAAGTTGTTATTGAGATTTATTCAGTAAAGTTGTTATTGAATAAAGTGAATTGTGTTTACTTTTAACCCTAACTCCAATAAACAAAGAACCCATGGCTATAGGTTGTATACTTGAACTTCATGTGTGACATGATTGTGGATCAAGTTCAAGTAATAGCCATAACGGTTTATAGTATAAGGATAAGGTTGGGTACCTTATCCTAGGGACACTATTGGACGCGGCCCACTTTGTATACTACAAACGATGTGATCCGAAATCGTTCATGTGGAGACATGTGAGTGGGGGCGTCCTGTGCAATGAGTTTGCATAAGACTGAACCGCGAAACAAGTCGCTCTTTCTTTATAACTCCGTTTACTGTAAAGACTGACTTTTTCATATGATGACCTAGCTAACTCGATCTGAATCCTAAGCACGCTATGAACTCCTGTTTATTCGGGCTTATCCTTTGACTTGTATGGGTGAAAGTTGCCCGAGATCGCCGACTCAATAAACCTACCATCTTGGGGATAAGACCGGGTAGGTAGCTGGGAACATAGTCCTGCGAGATGGAATTCACTCCTACCCGCCTTTAGGGATTAGTAGAGAGGTTGTTCCCTTAAGTGCTGACTCCGGGTCTTGAACTAGGGATCCCACCCTCTCATTGGCCTGAGAGGGACTTGGTATAGTGATGAGATCACATACCAATCGGTTTGGTGGTTGGACCACAAACCAATAGTTCATTAGAGGATCAGTGGGACTTAAGGAACAAGATGTAATTACGGGGGTAAAACGATTATTTTGACCCAGCTATAATTACGAACAACCTGTCAAGGATCGACTTACTGATGATGGTTATATCAAGAGGACAGAAATATATCTACGGTGAGGAGAGTGCAACCCTTGGACTTTAGTGGAGTCTCCGGGGGTTAACGAATGTTGGTTAGCTTGGCTAAAGAGTTTGGCCGGTTAATCTCGTATCGTTGGAGCTCATGATCTGTAGGTCTTTTAGGTTCTCCTGGCTAGCTCGGATTAAGCCGTGTAACAATATGAGAGAAAAAGAATTTGAATTTATTCAAATTCATTTTTGGAAGAATGATGGATGATTTAAATATGGGATCGGTCTAAAACATGAATAGGGATTCATGTGTGATGCTACGGTTTAAGAAACCGGGATTAGTCTTATTATTTAATTAATATTTGATATTGAATTAAATAATAATATTAATTAATTAAAAAGTTTAATTAATTAAAATTTATTTTGTTTATTAAAATTAATTATGAATTAATTTTAAAATGACAAAATATTACAAGTGGGATTATCCAAGTCAAAGTTGATTTATCCAAGTTGAGTGGATTTATCCAAGTTGTGAAGTGGATTGTGAATCACCAACAACATGCATAAACTCATCAATTTTAGAACACTTGGTTGAAGACTAATCCATCCAATTTGAGGTGTCATGCTAAGCAAAGAGTTTGTTGCATGTGAATTGCCTATAAATTGGATGAAGTTCAAATGGTTTGAAGTTGATGAATTTTCAAAGAGTTTGAATATTTGGATGAGCATGAAGAGTTCATGTTACTTGAGAAATTAGAAAGCTAAGTGTTAGATATTTCTCACAAAATTCTCATCACTTTCATCTTCCCATCTTCTTCTTCCAAACTTTTTCTTTCATAAAGGAGTCCCACCACTCCGTTGCTCGGCCCGAGGATAGCGGGACTACCGAAGGTGGATCTCGGAGAGTTAGGGTTTGTGAAGAGATTCGAGCATCGGAATAGAAGTCCTTAGAACTACAAGAGGTATGTGTTCTAATTCCTTTTATTTCAAAGCTTTGAGCATGTTTCTTATTTAGCTAAATTGATGAAATTAGAGTGCCAATGATCCGACTCGCTTCCGCTGCGCTACATGCGCTCCATCAATTGGTATCAAAGTGTTTTTTGGTCACTCAATTTGCATCAATTTGAGCTCGGTGGGTATTTGTTTTAGAAATTATTTTTCTGGGCGTCTAAAGTGTTTCCCGGTTTTGGCATATTTTTTGAGTTTCGATTTGTACTTCGTTTTGTAAATGCCCGAGCCTGTATGGGCTTTAATGTGTGAAGAAGAGTCTGTAAAAAAATCGGAGTTATTAGAGTCCATATAGGCTTTCAATTCGAAGACAGAAGCTCGAGTGTCGAAAAAAACAGCATGCTGTTTTTTTCTGCAAAAAAAAAAAACAGCACAAAACCGGTTCAGCGCAAGGTGGAAGAAACGGTCCGATTCAGTCATCGGGTGGTCCGGTTCACTGAAAGTCAGACCGGTTCCTTGTTCTTCACCCTCTGGAGGTCCGGTTCAGCGTTCGTTTGGTCCGGTTCGGGTCGTTATTGGTCCGGTTCAGGGCTGTTGAAGTCGGGACAACTGTTTTGGACCGGTTCAGTTTTTTTGAAACTTGTAGTTGCTGTTTTTTTTTGGCCGGTTCAAGCAATTCAAGCTTGTTCGTGGCGGTTCGAAGGGTTCGGAAGCGTCTCAACATAGTTTATGAATTATTCTTGTAATAATTTAGTTGCTTGCTTGTCCGTGATGCCAAAACCGGTCCACTTTAGTGTGTTTAATTAATTATGCATTGTGAATGTATGTTTTAATTAAAGTCTCTTGTATGTGCATAAAGTATGCCATATAGATTTCAAATCCCACCATAGGAAGCATGTTGCATGCATTGAAAGTATAATATAAGTGTTATGTTGTATAGTATGCATGCTTAATTCATGAGAATTAATATAAGTGTTATATTAATTTATGAATTGGATGTTGCTTGTTTAAAAGTGTAATTGATATAAGTGTTATATTAATTGTGAAATTAAACATACAACATAGTTGCCTTAGTTGAATATAATTGTTATATTCTTCCTTGGGAAGCATGTTATAAAATGAATGTAATGGTTATATTCTATCTTAGGAAGCATGTTATAGAATGTCTTTGTTTTATAAAGCATTGTAAAATGAGATAGACATTTAAAATCTATAACAAAGATAAATGCATGCTCACTAAGGGTTAAAGAATTCCAATGCGATTAGGAATTTAGTATCGATTCGTTTTAATAGTTAAAATAGGTCGATATCTTGTAAAGCTAAGGTTACAAGAGAACTCACCCGGTGAGATCCTGTACTAAGGTTGGAGGTATTTAAGATGACGGTTTACGGAACACCTCCTACCTGGGGATCGATCAGGTACTTGTGTTAAGTTAACCCGACTTTATGAGCATGCACGTGAGAGGTGTAAGGTTATAAAGCGTTTATCACCTAGACATCTTAGGTAAAAGTATGTTCTACCTAGACTTAGGTTTTATTGTCTTAGCCGGATAATGTCTAAGAAAAAGTATACCCAAACCATTCTAGAATACTTAGTAGAGGTGTTGAGAAGGTATATATGATATATCAATCTCCTCCTACGTTATCCGCGAAGTTCACACCGTGAGATTTATGCTCGGCCTTGTGATGTCAATAGGGCATCCCCATTCGGATGGTGTTTGTATAAATCAAGAGCAAGGTGAATGGAGAAAGTATTTATAGTAAGTGGGAGAAGGAAGTATGTCAATACATCCTGCGGTCTCCTCCATTAGGTTGAACTGTGAGATTCTCATGTTCCGCCTGCTGGTTGCCCATAGTAGCACCGTCCATTCGGAGGGTCGTTTCATGGGAGTCGGAACAACTCAATCTCCATAAATGGATAGGGTCTCTTAGGTCCATTCCCAACTCTGACATTTCCATTCGGTTGCACTGTTGGGGCCGACCTCTGAGTTCTGAAAATGGCGGGTCACACTTACAAAGGATTACTAAGTTGTTAGTAGATTCTTGACCAAAGTAGCGATAACTAAGGTGCTATAGGAATATGAGTTATTCTGGTATTAGCATTTAGTCAATAATGTCTTGGTTCAGTGAAGGAGTGATTGACTGCCCCTCGGTAGCGGTTGCTCTGACTCACTGAAGTATCGTTGCAAATTAATAATGATTTTTTGGGTACATTATTACTTTTGCTAAAATCTTGTTTGGATGTATGAAATGGGTTAAAATCAATTCACTAATAGAATTTATTCTTTTTCAGCATGTCTAGCTCGTTTATCCAATTACTAGCTTATGATAAACTAAGCGGCGATAACTACACGACTTGGAAATCGAACTTGAATACGATTCTTGTTATCGATGATCTTAGGTTTGTCTTAATAGAGGAATGTCTTTCCCCTCCTAGCTCGTCTGCAACTCGAACTGTTCGAGATGCATTTGATAGGTGGACTAGGGCTAATGATAAAGCCCGAGTCTACATCTTGGCCAGCACATCCGATGTGTTAGCTAAGAAGCATGAGGTAATGGTCTCCGCTAAGGAGATCATGGATTCATTACAGACGATGTTTGGACAACCGTCCTCATCGGTCTATCATGATACCCTCATGGCGAGGAAAGCTGAGAAGAAACAACTAAGTAAATATGATTTACTCGTTGTTGAAACATGTTTAGTGGAACATGATAGTTCTACCTGGATACTGGATTCACGAGCCACTAACCATGTTTGTTCTTCTTTCCAGGAAACTAGTTCCTGGCAGCTGCTTGCTGAAGGTGAGATAACTCTCAGAGTTGGAACAGGAGAGGTTGTCTCAGCCAAGGCAGTGGGAGCTGTCAAGTTGTTATATAGAGATAGTTTCATTTTACTTGAAAATGTATTGTTGGTTCCTAGCTTTAAAAGGAACCTTGTATCTATCTCTTGTTTACTTGAACATTTGTATAAAGTATCTTTTGATTTTAATGAAGCGTTCATTAGCAAAAGAGGTGACATATATGTTCTGCGAAACTTGAAAACAACTTGTATGTGCTAAGACCAACAGAGGCAAAAGCTATTTTGAACACTGAGATGTTTAAAACAGCTGAGACTCAAACTAAAAGGCAGAAATTTTCTCCAAGTACCTATCTTTGGCACTTGAGACTAGGCCACATTAATCTCAATAGGATTGAGAGATTGGTTAAGAGTGGTCTCCTAAATCGGTTAGAGGACAACTCTTTACCACCATGTGAGTCTTGTCTTTATGGGACGATGACCAAACGATCTTTTTCTGAAAAAGGTCATAGGTCCAAAGAAACTCTAGAGCTTGTACATTCAGACCTTTGTGGTCCGATGAATGTTAAAGTACGGGGAGGGTATGAATATTCCATCAGCTTCATTGATGATTATTCTAGGTACGACTATCTTTACCTAATGCATCATAAGTCTGAAGCTCTTGAAAAGTTCAAGGAGTATAAGGCAGAGGTTGAGAACATATTAGGTAAAACGATTAAAACACTCCGATCAGATCGAGGTGGAGAGTATATGGATTTAAGATTCCAGGACTATATGATAGAACATGAAATAGTATCCCAACTCTCAGCGCCCGGAACACCGCAGCAGAACGGTGTGTCCGAAAGGAGAAATAGAACCCTGTTAGACATGGTTCGATCTATGATGAGCTATGCTCAACTGCCTAGTTCGTTTTGGGGATATGCAGTAGAGACTGTTGTATATATTTTGAACATGGTTCTCTCTAAGAGTGTTTCAGAAACACCTTATGAGTTATGGAGAGGGCTTAAAGGTAGTTTACGTCACTTCAGGATTTGGGGGTGTCCGGCACACGTGCTAGTGCCCAATCCAAAGACCACGTTCTTGTGCCTATTTGCAGGCTACCCCAAGGAAACGAAAGGTGGTCTATTTTACGATCCTCAACAGGATAAGGTGCTTGTATCGAAAAACACCACGTTCTTAGAGGAAGACCACATGAGAGATCATCAACCTTCGAGCAAAATTGTTTTGACCGAACTTTCCAAGAAAGCTACAGATGGGTCAACAAGAGTTGTTGATCAGGCTGGTTCTTCTCAAGAGTTGAGAATACCTCGACGTAGTGGGAGGGATGTGAGACAACCCGACCGCTACATGGGTTTAACGGAAACCCAGGTCGTCATACTTGATGACGGCGTTGAGGATCCATTGACCTTTAAACAGGCAATGAACGACATAGACAAGGACTAGTGGCTTAAAGCCATGGACCTTGAATTGGAGTCGATGTACTTCAATTCGGTCTGGGATCTTGTAGACCAACCTGATGGTGAAAGACCTATCGGTTGCAAGTGGATCTACAAGAGGAAACGAGACCAAGCCGGTAAGGTGTAAACCTTTAGGCCACCTCACATGGAAAACACGCAGCAGAAACATTTTAATCAAAAACTCGTTGCGTCTTCTTTTTCTGCAAACTGTCTCAACACACTTGTCTTCAACCTGGTGCTCATTCTCGAGCAAACGTTGGTCTCGACCAGTTCTTATGCGAAGTCAGCCACCTAGACTTGTGTTGTGCGCTCAATGTGTGTGCAAAATATGTATAGGGAGCGCTCAATTCATGCAAGCATACATGGTCTGTAGCAAGTAATAAGTATAGTTTATATCGTTTTCCCACAGAGATTTGAGTAAGCATGCACGGTTTTGTTCGTTAACTTAGAGAAAATGTAACTAGTGACAAAAGGTGTGAGAGGGAATGCTATAGAAATGTAATGAGAGCAACGGAATGTAAAGAACTAAATGCAACTAACATAAGAATGCGGAGAAAGTGCAAGATAGCAATGACTTGAACAACACACAAGGATAGTACTACGAAATAATGCATAAACTGATGGAGTGTTTTACGCTGCGGAAGCGATTTTGGATTGTTGACACTTTAATTTCATTAATTTAACAAATAGAAAACATGCTCAAACGATGGAATTAAGAAAAATTAGAAAACATACCCTTGAAGTTCTAATTTTCTTAGTGTTCCGCCGGTTGTTCCTCGTCATGAACTCTTCCGGCATCTTCTCACGAACGCCCCGAGGACCACCCCAGGTAGTCCCGCTATCCTCGACGTCGATCAACAGAGTTGTGGGACTCCGAAAGTAAGGGAAAATAAAAGAAAAAGAGAAAGGAAGAAGATGAAGGACAGGGGCTTCTGAGAGTTTTTAGCATTCGGAAGTTTATTTTTAAACTTCAAATTGAAGTTTTTAAACTTTAGAACGTCCAAAAACTCAAATTGAGTTTTATGCCAAAACGTGTACCCAAAAGGCACTCGCCCAAATATATATATATATATATATATATATATATATATATATATATAACCAAAAATATATACATAATTTTAAATACTAATAAATATTTTATTAATTAAACTTTTTAATTAATAAAAAATATATATATATTATTAATTAATTAATATTATTTAATTCAATATCAAATATTAATTAAATAATATGGCTAAACCCGATTTTCCGAAAACTGACTTTTTGCACATGAATCATATTCATGTTTTACACCATTCCCATATTTAAAGCATATTTAAATATGTCCATCATTCTTCAAAAAACCGAATTTGAACAATTCAAATTCTTTTTCTTTTTCCTTTTCTCTTATATTGTTGCACGGCGTTATCCGAGCTAGCCAGGAGAACTAAAGGACCTACAGATCATGAGCTCCAACGATACGAGATTATCCAGTCAAAACTCTTTTAACCGAACTAATCAACATTCGTTAACCCCCGGAGACTCCACTATAGTCTGAGGGTTGCACTCTCCTCACGGTAGATATATTATGTTCTCTGATATATTCGTCACGGGCAAGTTGACCCTTCACAGGTTGTTCGTAATCACAGTTGGGTCATTTAAACTGTTTAACCCCTGCATTACGTCTTGTTCCTTAAGTACCACTGACACCTCTAATGAACAATATGTAATGTCCCACATTACCGTTAAGGGTATTTACGTAATTTTCTATTGTTGTTTGTTTGTTATAATTGTTATAATTAGAGAAGTTCATTTCATATATCAATAACTTATTGAATTTGTATTTAGTTATTTATCCATTAGGAGAGTCAAATGTCAAATGTTTATGCATAAAAGGTTAATTAACTAAGAATGTAACTTTAAATTGGAAGTATGATGTGGTTACTTATAAGTATAGTGAATTGTAACTTTTACCATAAGTTGTATTATTTTATAAACTATTTTTCTACAAGGTAATAAACGAAGTAAAAATATAATTCTTGACCTTTACATTTCATCTTTTATCTTAGTCAAAGTAAGTAGACAAAAGAGGAGGAAAATAGTCATCTCACTTATTAAGTTCTTTAATCTTAGTAAGTTTTTCATAAGACATCTTTTAGACTTTCACCCAAGGGTCATTAGGAATTTATGTGGGTGAGTTGAATAGCCAAAGGACATGTTGGAAGACCTCTTGGATGTTCATACAAAGAGAAGGGGAAACAATTGGTTGCTTCAAATTCCAATGAACTTTACTCTTATGTTCTATGTGTCCTTTCATTGTCATTCCAAAATTGTCTAATGAAATCTCCAAGGTTTTCTCTCTAGCACCTATTCTAATCCTGTAAATCTCATCTTGAGAAATGATCACTTGTTTTCCAAATTGTTTCAAGTGTTGTTCTTGGATTTTACAATATCGTTCATCGGTTGCACCAAATCGGTAAGAAATGTGAGTTGTTTTCCTTCTAGTTTCGTAGTGAATCTTTTCTTGATATTTTTCATAGATCCTAAACATGTTTATACCTATCTTTTTCTAAGGTATTCCAGCATCATTTGAATCTAATTAGTTGCTGGAAATTTTCCTTCATTCATCGTTTACGGTAGAGAGGAAAAACATACCACCGGTAAGCCTCTTTTTCTCTGTTGTGTGAAATCGTTTAGGGGTTCTCATGGAAAATTTTAGGTGTTGTTTTAGATCTAAAAAGTGTTGGTTCTGGGGTTGAAAATCATAATTAAAATGCTTAAAAAAAATATTTAAAATTGCTCTAAAATGGTGTTTATCGGTTTACGCTATTTCCTAGTTCTAGCTCGAAATTGATTGATATAGAAGTTTAATTACAATTGTTTTAAATTTTTTTTATCATGTCCAGTAGCATAAAGTAAGCTTAAACATATTTTCAAGGAGTTCAAATTAAGTTTCATGATCATATTTTCATACGGCTTAAAATCGGTAAAAACTAAAACAATTTGTGTTTTCCTTTTTTTTTCTTTTGTTTTTCTTTTAAAGATATAACATAAAAAAAAACTTGTTTTAATTTAGCCAACAAAACTCTTTTTTTTTTTCTTTCTTTTTGTTTTTACAAAACAAAACCCACTTTTTAAATCTTGCTTTTAAACCAAAAATAAACCTCAAAATACCATAAAAATAAATGTCAAAATAGAATCAACAGTACATGCAAACGTTGGGCATTACAGGATGTGAGAACACTCTCAGCGTTCCTCTTGTCTGAAGTTTGAATGCAACCAAGAAGGGATGAGCAGGGGCGTTATGAGAAATATCCTTGTGCTCAAAAGTTGAAAGAATACGAAATAGTTATTTTTATTTAATGGTTGCGATCTTATTGTTTTAAATTTTTTATATTTATTAATTTTGTTTAATGTTGATTAAAATTAGGAGGGTGATGATTGAAATCCTAACGGCAATTTGGATGGATCAATCAAGAGGTAGGGAGAAGATATAGGGAGAATCATCAGAGATTTGAGGATTGTTAAGATTTTGCTGCAGACGCCAAAACGAGAAATAAATCTCCAACGGTAATATTTTGAAGATTTTCGAGAGATTTGAGGCATTGCGATTGCGTTGCGGAGTCCGCAAAGGCGTAGCCTTTAATTGTGCAAACGGTTATAAATAGGGAAAGGTTGCAGCTTATTCCCATTCACAAATCCGAAACCCCCGACCTCTCAACAGAAACTCTCCCTTCTTCTTCTCGAGAATTCGTTTCTTTACCTCCAAGAAAATCATGGTATCCACACGAGAATCTCGCCGTCAAGAAGCTGAAGGCTCTACCCCAACTAAACCTTCTCCCACAACGGAAGAAACTGCTATGGCAGGGGATGCATTGATCTCCTTAGCTTCGGCTGAGGCAGCCAATCCCCCTGAGCCTAGGAAGGCCCCTGCCAAAAGAAAGAGAAAGGTCATGGCCGGAAGGGATCCCAGGACCAAGATCAAGGAAGACACGAGTGAAGACAGTCCCACCGCCAGCGTACCATCGTTCGAAACTGCCATGCAAAGCCAATCGGCTACGCAACAGCAGTCAGGGACCGAGGTCTCTCCTCCAGCGCAGTCGAATTCGGCATCTACCACAATTGGTGATGCGGGAAAAGGCGAGGAGATCATCAGCCCCATCAGGGACGTTAGCCCTGATGCGCAAGGGGAAGAGGAAATCAACAGTCCCTCGAGGGATGAAAGTCCTGTGGTGGAAGAACTCGAGAGAAGGTCACCTGTGACCGAAACAATAGATGCATGCATCAAACGAGTGGCTGCTGAAGTGGTGGCTGGATTAAAGGAAAGGACAGAATCGGTGCCTAAGAAAAGGACCCCTGTAATCATAAAAGCGAAAAGGCCAAAGGCTTCAAAGAAAGCCAAGAAAAAGGAAACCGAAGCTGATCCCCCTGCCAAGAAGATGAAGACGGAAGCTGTTGAGGCAGCTAAGGCCAAGACCAAGGCGAAAGGCAAAAGAAAAATGTATCAAGAGGATGAACCTCCAGTTGAGAGGTATGTGTCTGAGGCAGCGAAGGCCATGGGTGTGACTTTGATGAAGAGGGACCTCCTCCATGAAAGAGGATTTTTGGATACTTCTACGGACCTGCCGCAATTCTTGCGCACAGGCATTGCCAATCATGGTTGGGAAGAATTGTGTAGGCCACCAATCCAAGCCTACTCAGAAATGGTCTATGACTTCTACGCCAACCTCACTCATCCCGAAGGCTGCTATTCCACAGTAAGGGGCGTTGAGATAGATTTCTCACCCGAGGCGATCAATGAAATTTATGCTCTCAAGGAGCATAAGAATTCGGAGTATGCAAGGATCATGGCCAAACCATCTGAGGCAATCCTGGAGGAGGCTTTGAGCGAGATAGGCACGCCTGAGGCAACATGGGTGGTTTCTAAACAGGGGAAGCATACATTGATGAGTGCAGCTCTTAAGGACAAGGCAGCCGTTTGGTTCTCCTTGATTCGGAAAAGGATAACTCCTGCCACACATGAGACGAAAATTAATCTAGGGAGGTCCTTGCTAGTGTATGCAATCATGAAAGGGCTCAGCATTGATGTTGGCGAGCTCATATCTGCCTCCATTATCGAATGCTCCAAGAAGGGAAAGGGCAGACTTTTCTTCTCCAATACCATCACTAAGTTATGTCTTCGCGCAGGAGTGGCAGTGACTAGAGAGGAGAAGAAGTTGGCTTATGCAGGCCACTTAGAGCTGCCAAGCGACCTGAAGCTGAAGAGGAAGGGCAATATGCAGATTGAGCTTGATAGCCTTGCCTCTGCTCAAGCTCTGTCTATGTCATGTTTGCTGGACATACAGCAAAAGCTAGCCCAATGGGCTGAGTACTCTCAAGCAAGAGACATAGGCCTGGCTGAGCATTTGAGATGTACATTCCCTGCATTCCCTGCTGCCTTGCTGGACCCCTGGATGCCTCCAAATGTGGAGAAGATTGATGAAGAAGAAGAAGAAGAAGAAAATGAATGAATGTCATTGACTGTCGGCATTCGAGGGAGTATTCTTTATTCCCTCACCCTGCTTTTCTGTTAACCGGATACCCCCCCCCCCCCCCCAAAATATCAATTGCTGTTTTGTTTTAAATTTCAATAGAGTAGCTTAGTTTAGAGTAGCGTAGCGTAGATTAGTTTAACTTAGTTTAGTTAGTGTAGATAGTTTTGTGTTGTTATCTTTAAATTTCCACAAGCCCCATGGGCCACAATAGAGTTAGAATAGTTAGGAGCTTTGATCAATGTCATATCTGCTCTGTTGAATTAATTGTGTTTTCCTTGCACTCTTCGCATAGCCCTCTCAAGCATGTTTTTGTCTAAATCAGCATGTTCTCATAAAAAAAAAAAAAAATTCAAGCATATTGTTGTTGTTGCTGTGAAATCTGCTGCTATTTGTTATGTTTCTATCTCTTGCTTGACTGAATGTGATTCTCTGTGGGCTGTTTTCTGTTTGTTGAGTTTGTTGGATGAGTGTCGAGTACATTCTTTAAAGATTGACTTAGCCTCATAAGTTGAAAAGCATGTGCCCTGTAAGCTCTTACCGTTTGTTTTAAATAAACCTTTGCTTGATGTGTTATCCAACCTAGGAGAGTCATTCCAACCCTTAGATTTTTAAAGTTTACTTGCTTTTAACTTAGAACTAGATGCTTCTACTTAAGTTTGGGGGTGTGCCACCCAATACTCTCATTGAGGACAATGAGAAGTCCAAGTTTGGGGGAGGCAGCCTTCTATTCCTAGGAACACTCCTCTCTCCCTTAGTAGATATACATCATTCTTCTTTGAAAAAAAAAAAAAAACAAAAGAAAAAGAGACATTATCTTTTCTCTAGGAATGCTGAGTAATCAGGGCCACTTGTGTAACCCACAAGGGGCACTGCATCAAAAGACAAACCTGGGAAAGAAGAGAGCATTGCAAGAGAAAAAGGAAAAAATAAAAATAGAAAACAAAGAAGGATGATGTATGCCAGAAGGTTGCAGCCGTAAGTGCTTAGATGTCCTATGTACTGAACTCTCATCCTAAGTTAGCTAAGCAATGGGCTGTGACTAGAAGGCTTATCTAGGGAAATGAGTGTCTGTCCTAACAAGAGTGATGCCATGGCTTAGATTGTTCTATAGATTTTGTACTCTGTCACTTTGTTTTTGTTCTAAGCATTGCATGACTCTAAGGATTCCTAGGAAATAAAAGAATAAAAATTTAGAAGCATCTACTGAGTTTTAAGTTAAAGCTAGGTAGATTTTAAAGCTAAGGGATGACTGCACAATGTACTTGATGATATAGGCGGATAAACCAGAAGGTAAGGAGTTATTTAAAGCTGAAGGTTTTAAAGGCAAAGGAATTCAGAATGACAAAACATGAAGTTGGTTTTAGCTTGAAGTGTGTCACAGGACAGCAATACCTTCGACAGTAGGCCAACAGATTAAGCAATTTGGTTAGTTAGAGATAGAGACAGAAGTTAGCAGTTAGATAGTAGAAAAAGAGAGGGAAAGTGAGTCTTTGTATTGCTCGAGGACTAGCAATTAACTCAAGTTTGGGGGTGTGTTACCTCTTCAAAAAAGAGTTATTTAGGGCTATAATTACTTGATATTCATGAAGTCTTTTGAGCATTTTAACTATTAATGAGCATAATATGTGTTTTATCGTGACATTTTGTGAAATGAGGTTAATTTAAGGCTTATGTGAAAAAGTTGTGCATAAGTGTATAAATTGATGAAAAAATGTCTAATTAATGCCTTGCAGATGTATTGTTGAAGTTTTGCGAGGAACGCAATGGGATCAGAAGAAGGGAAGCTGGAAACAGAGCATTGTGATCGCAACGCAATCGCAATACTGGTCTTTGCTGCTGCGTTTTTCCAGCCGCCAACCCTTCCTATAGCTGCCACGTGTGAGGTTGTTACCTCAAAATGGATGGAGATCCGCAGCCCATGGAACCTCTGAAGGCTATATAAGAGAGCTAGGTGAAGGATCAAAGTATTGAATTGGAGTGAATTCAATCCAAAACACCACTCGACGGTGAAGAGAATCAACCCGCAGAAACGAACAACGCTCCCCCGATTGCTGGATCGAAGAAACAAAGGCTCATTGGCGTCGATAATTCAAAAGGAAGAAGAGAAGATTCATCTTCTCTTCTGATTGAATTCCTTCCCAGGATCAGCCATTCTTCTCCTTCATCCGAGGCGAATCGTGGTCAAGAGGACCTTCATCTAATCTATTGCTTTTCTTTTTAGCTTTTTGTCTTCGAATTGGATTCTGCTGTCTTTTAGTTTCTATGTTCGGTTCCTCTACTGTTTCGTTTTAATTATTGTTTTTAGATTGAGTTGTGTTTGCTTTATGAATTGTTACTAGATTTGCCTTTCAATAGTAATCAATTAGTTTTGTTGAGTTCTTCTCTCAACCGTATTTAATCAATTAGTTTTGTTGAGTTCTTCATCTCATGAGTAATCAATTGGTTTTGTTGAGTTCTTCGAAAGCCATGAGTAACTAATTTTATAGAGGTTAGCTGAGATGAACCTGTAGGATATATTTATGAGAAATCAGCATGTAAATGAGCATAAATGCATTGAATGAATGTGAGCTTCATCCCATGGACATTTTCGACCGGCCATCCATTTTGTTCTAAAGAATTCCTAACCTCTGGAAGGAGTAAGAATTCAGAGTCATTCATTCATGTTACCCTTTCATGGTAACCAGAGAGTGATCTAGGAATAGGTGTTCTCCTAGCACGTTTAATCGCATGCAGTCATAAATAGGTTCTTAACCTTACTTGGATATGAGTAACTTATGAATCTAATGCATATAATCGAAAGAATATGAGATCTAGTTGAATACGATGCATGTAATGTTTGTTCTCTGCTGATTGATCATAGTTTATGCCTATGGAGGATTCTTAGCCAACCTTGTTGTTCTACATTAAGACTTTACTCCTTCTGCCTTATTTTAGATTTACTTGTCTTTTAAACTATTGCTAGCCTATGTTGAAGGTATTGCGAGTCCCGCAATACCAGTTTTACATATATCGTAGTCTCTGTAGTTCTTTTGCATTACTATATCTTTGTGTTTTCTTTGTGTCCTTGCAATTTCGTGTCTCAAACCAAAATCCATTCATTCCTGGTGACCTTAACTAATTTAACACGCATAAAATCGACATTTACTCAACTTAGTCTCTGTGGGAAATCGATATAAAACATACTTATCACTTGCTGCAGACCATGTATACTTGCATGATCTGAGTGCTCTTCTCACCTAATTTACATACACACTGAGCACGCAACAAGTCTCCGGGGGTTAACGAATGTTGGTTAGCTTGGCTAAAGAGTTTGGCCGGTTAATCTCGTATCGTTGGAGCTCATGATTTGTAGGGTCCTTTAGGTTCTCCTAGCTATAGCTCGGATTAAGTCGTGTAACAATATGAGAGAAAAAGAATTTTTGTAACGTCCCTAGATTTTCAAACACACCCTGTTGTGATCACCTGGAGACGCTACTATAAAAATAACAAAGACCCCTCCCTAAATAAAAAAAAGTTGGTCACATAAGTAAAACTCTAAAGGAACAACATCCTAACATAAAGAGAAGTTTTAGAAGATTTGGTGTTGCCAAAAGATACTAATGTCAAGGATAAATTACAGAAAGTTTCAAGTACTACGTATTGTTAAGCTATGGACTGGAAGCAAGACTTCGGGTCTAATTACATTGTATCTATAAACATGAAACAAAAAAATAGTCCCGAGACTCCTAAAAGACATCACTGCCATGGCTCGACACGCGAAATATTTCTTATCATCCGCCTCGTATGTTCTGGTTGTTGCCTGAAAAGAGACAATAAAACTGAGTGAGTATATAATATACTCAGCAAGTAGCCCTGCTGAATTCAATCTCATGTGTGAACTATGCATTAGACAACGTGAGGAGCTCTAACTGTTTTACAGAAACTTGTATTGACTGAGAGAACAATTAACCTATCCCAAAAACTGAGCCAACTTTGTATTGTGTCTATGTGGGCCTGATCTGTAAACGAAACTCCACTAGTAGATTGTTGGCGCCCTACTAGTGACGTTAGGTCTCTCCCAACATAGCACCTGCTTATTATGTGTACCTGAAGCTGACATTTCTTATCAAGCTTATCTGTGTACACTACATGCTGTGGGAAGGTATTTTGTTCTAACTTAACTGTAACTTGACATAGCAAGCAAGACTGAGACTCCTCTATACAGAACACTGCTCATCAAGAGCATATGTTGTATTTACATGACTGAGCTAACATGACATGCCTGACTGAATAACCTGCAAACTAAACATTGCTCATTAAGAGCATATGTTATATTCATTTAAACAAAGCTAGCATAACATGTTTGACTGAGTAACCTGCATACAGAACATTATATTACTCATTAAGAGCACATGTTATATTTATTTAAACTAAGCCTAAGCTAGCATAATATGTTCGACTAAGTAACCAGCACACAGAACATTGCCCATCATGAACATATATCATACATACATATCAACTGAATTATATAACGAAGCCCCGAGGCGCTTAAAGCTGAGAGTTAGGCCACTTACATTGCTTGCGTAAACTCCTAATAAAAACTTTTGTCGCAAATCTTGGCTTCGCCTGAATGACGAAAACAATTGAACCAATCAATTGGAGGCGCAACCCAACTAAAAACAACTTGCGAATGCTGTTAATTTATTCTAAAAACAAATGCCCCAAAATACTATTTCACCAAAGCTAACTCCAAACAAAGTTGGGCAAATCTAAAATTGCACAACGAAAAACTCATAAGAGTTTAGAGAGAAACGCACCTGCCGCGCTTAAACGACTTGCAAACTTGCTGAAAATTGCTTTTCCACGCCAATGGACAACTCACAACGTTGCCGCATAAGCCGCCTCAACTGACCCGCGGAGGGGAAGGAGGATTTAAGGGGATGGGCTGAGAGAAACAGAGAGAGAGTGTGAGAGAGTAAGGGGATGGGCTGAGAGAAACATAGAGAGGTTGAGAGAGAAAGGGGGAAACTGAAGACTCAGGAAATGAAAAAAGAAGAAAAAAAAAAGAAATTTGGGTGAAGAATACGTGAGAGTTTCGGGGAAGATGGGTTGGTTGGGAGAAATGAAAAAAAAAAAGAAAAAAAAAAGTAAAGATAAAATTAAAAAAAATAAATAAACTTTTATTATTTATTTATTTTTTAAAACTTCATCTTATCTTGTTTTTTTTTTCTTTTTCTTTTTTCTTTTTCTTCTTTTTTTTTTTTTTTTTTTTGGTTCTCGGGCGTTACAATCTTCCCACCTTAAGAACTTTCGTCCCCGAAAGCTTCTAATCTCTGAATAGTTCTGGATACTTGGCTCTCATTTCGTCATCTCGTTCCCATGTAGCTTCCTCAAACTGGTGATTCTGCCAGAGGACTTTTACGAGAGCTATCTCACGATTACGGAGAGTTTTCACTTCCTTTGCAAGAACTTGCTTAGGTTTTTCATTATAACTCAAGTTCTCATTCAAGTACAGGGGTTCATAGTCAATAATATGGGATGGGTCCGCCATATACTTTCGCAACATAGAAACATGAAAAACATCATGTACTGCTGAAAGAGATGGTGGAAGGGCTAAACGATAAGCTACCAGACCAATTCGCTTCAAAATCTCAAATGGTCCAATGAAACGTGGACTAAGCTTTCCTTTACGCCCGAATCTTAAAACTCCCTTCATTGGTGCCACCTTTAGAAACACATGGTCACCCACTTCAAACTCTAAGTCTCTTCGTCTTGTGTCAGCATAGCTTTTCTGTCTGCTCTGTGCCGTTTGCATCCTTGCTCTAATCTTTTGGATGACTTCACTCGTGATTTGGATCAATTCAGGTCCTAATATTTTGCGTTCACCTACCTCATCCCAAAAGACCGGGGTTCTGCATCTCCTTCCATAAAGGGCTTCAAACGGCGCCATGCCGATAGTAACCTGATAGCTATTATTATACGCAAACTCAATAAGATGCAAATTAGTGTCCCAACTTCCTACAAAGTCCAATGCACATGCGCGTAACATATCTTCCAAGGTTTGGTTCAACCGTTCAGTTTGGCCATCCGTCTGCGGATGAAAAGCCGTGCTGAGTTCTAACTGCACGCCTAAAGCCTTCTGCAAACTTTGCCAAAAATGGGATGTGAACCGGGGATCACGGTCTGAAATAATTGAAACCGGCACCCCATGAAGTCTGACTATCTCTTCTAAAAATAAACGCGCCCACCTTTCCGCTGAGTAAGAAGATTTACCAGGTAATAAATGCGCTGACTTGGTGAGTCTATCAATGATGACCCATAACACAGTATAACCCTTGGCTGTTCTAGGTAGCCCTGTAATGAAGTCCATAGATATGTGTTCCCATTTCCACTCTGGCACACTAAGAGGCTGAAGCAGACCTGAGGGTTTCTGTCTTGATGCCTTTACTTGTTGACAAACTAGACATTTACTGACTAAATCAACTATGTCTCTTTTCATGTTCTTCCACCAATAACACTGTTTTAGATCTCGATACATTTTTGTGCTGCCTGGATGTATCGAGAATGGGGAATTATGGGCTTCAGTTAATATCTTCGTCTTAAGATCAATATTCATGGGTACACACAAACGCCCCTGAAAAAGAAGACCATGGTCTGGTGATATGGTGAACTCTCTCACCTGCCCTGACATTACCTAATGAATAATAACAAGAAAATTAGGGTCTTCTTGTTGGGCATCGATAATCTTTTGCCTCAGGGTTGGTTGTACTGACAATTGAGCTAGTTGTGAGACAACGTTACCCATTGCAACTATTATTTCTGCACGCTCCAGATCTGCGCACAAGCGAGCTTGGGTAGTGACTAAGACCGACGTATGAGCTACATTCCTACTAAGAGCATCGGCAACTACATTTGCCTTACCCGGATGGTATAGGATCTCACAATCATAGTCTTTCACTAACTCAAGCCACCTTCGTTGCCTCATGTTTAACTCTTTCTACGTGAAGAAATACTTCAGGCTCTTATGATCCGTGAAGATTTGAGTTTTCTCTCCATATAAATAATGTCTCCAAATCTTCAGGGCAAAAACTACTGCTGCTAACTCCAAATCATGGGTCGGATAGTTACGCTCGTAATCTTTTAACTGCCGTGAAGCATAGGCAATGACTTTACCATGCTGCATTAGAACACAACCCAATCCTCTCTTGGAGGCATCACTGTAAATAACAAATTCCTCAGTTCCATCAGGTACAGTGAGCACTAGTGCTGTAACCAACCTTTGTTTGAGCTCCTGAAAGCTCGCTTCACATGCCTTACTCCAAATAAATGAAGAACTCTTTCGGGTCAACTGAGTTAAGGGCGTCGCTATCGAAGAAAAATCCTGCACGAAACGACGGTAGTAGCCTGCCAACCCCAAAAAGCTACGCACCTCCTTAACCGTGGACGGACGGGGCCAATTGGACACTGCTTCGATCTTTATCGGGTCCACTGATATTCCGTTTCTCGACACCACGTGTCCTAAAAATGACACCTGCTGTAGCCAAAATCCGCACTTGGAGAACTTGGCATAAAGTTTGTTCACCCTTAAGGTTGTCAAAACTTTTCTAAGATGTTCATCATGTTCCACCTCTGACTTGGAATAAACCAAGATATCGTCGATAAACACAATTACGAAGGTGTCGAGAAATTCCTTAAACACCCTATTCATCAAGTCCATGAAAACTGCGGGTGCGTTTGTCAGACCAAAGGACATCACAGTGAACTCATAATGTCCATACCTCGATCTGAAAGCTGTTTTAGGAATATCATAATCTTTTATCCTCAACTGATGGTAGCCTGATCGCAAGTCAATCTTAGAAAATACTTTTGCTCCCTGCAACTGATCGAAGAGATCATCTATTCGGGGAAGTGGATACTTGTTCTTAATGGTTGACTTGTTCAGCTCTCGGTAGTCTATGCAAAGTCGCAAAGACCCATCTTTCTTCTTTACAAACAGAACTGGTGCTCCCCAAGGCGACACACTGAGACGTATAAAGCCTCTATCTAGCAGTTCCTGTATCTGTAACTTGAGTTCTTTTAGCTCTACTGGAGCCATTCTGTACGGAGCCCTAGAAATGGGGGTTGTTCCTGGTTCAAGTTCTATGCTGAAATCAATTTCTCGTGCTGGTGGTAAACCAGGAAGGTATTCAGGGAACACATCTAGAAATTCATTAACAACTGGTACTGAACTTATATCGACCTGCTCACATCTGGTGTCAGTTACTCTAGCCAACAAACCCCATGCCCCCTGGTTAATTAGTCGTCTTGCCTTTAGTGCAGAGACCATTCTAGGAGATACTTCAGTTTCAGATCCTCTGAACTTAAAGTTTGCCCCATCTGGCGGTCTGAACACGACTTCCTTACGATGACAATCAATGATGGCATGGTTTTCAGCCAACCATTCCATACCGAGAATCACATCAAAATCGCTCATGTCTAAGACTACTAGTGTCACATCCAGCAAATGATCTGACACTAACACCTGACAAGCCTTTACTTTTTTGCTGGCTAAAAAAGACATCCCTGCTGGAGTAGACACCGACAATACAAACCCTAATGGTTCCAACTCCAACTTAGCTTGACTCACAAACGAAGCTGATATGAATGAATGAGTGGAGCCTGAATCGAATAGTACTAAAGCATGATGTTCAAGTATAAGTAGCGTACCTGTCACTACGGCGTTTGAGTTCTCTGCCCCCTTACGAGTAGTTGCAAATGCTTTGCCTCTCTGCTGAATTTGCTTACCATCATTCGCATGACTCGGGTTTGAAGGTTGTCTGGCAACAAAGGAGTTATCCTTTAAACAACCTGCAGCCAAGTGTCCTTCCTTCCCACACTTGTAGCATATTCTCGTACCTGCCAAACAACGCCCATCGTGGTGCTTCCCACAAGTCTTACACAAAGGTTTATCGTACCTAAGAGGTCGTTGTTGGTTAGTCTGTGATTTCTGAGTCGAATCTTGATAAGGTTTAGTAGAAAAGTGTTGAGGTTGTTGTGGTCTTGAAAATGATGCTTGATCAAACCTTCTCTTCTGTCCTGAGCTAGACTCTTGCCTAGCAACTACTGAGGGTACACCGGAAGCACTACGATCAATCAACGTGGCTGCTCGAAAAGCTGCTGCATAATCTGATGAGGCAAGGGCCGCAACAATGCCTTGAATTTCTTATTTCAGGCCCGAAATAAAACGCTCAGCCTTTTTAACTTCGTTGTCCACTAAGTCTGGGGCAAAACGAGACAACTTGGTAAAATCTCGTTCATACTCGTCTATTGACCTCGTGCCCTGCTTGAGACTCAGAAATTCTGCTTGTTTCCTGAATCGTAATATAACTGGATAATATTTCTGAAAGAATGTCTCCCTGAACTGAGCCCAAGTAATTGGACCACCACTCACATCAATTGACCGCTCTGCAGACTCCCACCAAAGGAGAGCATCATCTCTCAACATAAAAACAGCACACTGTACTTTTTGACCTTCCGGGCACCTCATATAACGAAAGATAGTCTCTATTGACGACAACCATGCTTCTGCCATGGTCGGGTCCATAGACTGCCCGTCGAAGGGTCGAGGGTCATATTTCTTGAAATCCCGCAAATACCTGGCCTCACTGGACATGCTTCCTGAATCCTGGGAGGCGTGTATCACATGACTAGAGACAGCAGTTTGAATGAGTGTCTGAAGGGCCTCTAGTGTCAGGGTTACTGTAGGCACTTGCAAAAGAGGCTCAGATTGTCCCGATGACTGCCCACTTGGTTGCCCACTAACCTGAGGGTTAAGTATGGCTAGTTCTGTCACTTCTGGAGTAGTTTGATCCCTACAGGAAAGTAACCACAATAAGAGAACAAAAGGATTGCAACCTACTTAACAGGATACGGCGTGACAATCAAACATGCAACACAAACTAAGTCTGTTAGTAAATGTTGCCAAGTATAACATAACAATAGATACCACCGCTAAGTAGTAATCAACCAACCAACATACCTGGCGATGACAAGTTATATTTCTTGTGTCTGGCCATGGACAACTAATACTTACGATGTAAGCAAGTCTACAGAATCAAAAGAAAACACTGGGCTCTGATACCAACTGTAACGTCCCTAGATTTTCAAACACACCCTGTTGTGATCACCTGGAGACGCTACTATAAAAATAACAAAGACCCCTCCCTAAATAAAAAAAAGTTGGTCACATAAGTAAAACTCTAAAGGAACAACATCCTAACATAAAGAGAAGTTGTAGAAGATTTGGTGTTCCCAAAAGATACTAATGTCAAGGATAAATTACAGAAAGTTTCAAGTACTACGTATTGTTAAGCTATGGACTGGAAGCAAGACTTCGGGTCTAATTACATTGTATCTATAAACATGAAACAAAAAAATAGTCCCGAGACTCCTAAAAGACATCACTGCCATGGCTCGACACGCGAAATATTTCTTATCATCCGCCTCGTATGTTCTGGTTGTTGCCTGAAAAGAGACAATAAAACTGAGTGAGTATATAATATACTTAGCAAGTAGCCCTGCTGAATTCAATCTCATGTGTGAACTATGCATTAGACAACGTGAGGAGCTCTAACTGTTTTACAGAAACTTGTATTGACTGAGAGAACAATTAACCTATCCCAAAAACTGAGCCAACTCTGTATTGTGTCTATGTGGGCCTGATCTGTAAACGAAACTCCACTAGTAGATTGTTGGCGCCCTACTAGTGACGTTAGGTCTCTTCCAACATAGCACCTGCTGATTATGTGTACCTGAAGCTGACATTTCTTATCAAGCTTATCTGTGTACACTACATGCTGTGGGAAGGTATTTTGTTCTAACTTAACTGTAACTTGACATAGCAAGCAAGACTGAGACTCCTCTATACAGAACACTGCTCATCAAGAGCATATGTTGTATTTACATGACTGAGCTAACATGACATGCCTGACTGAATAACCTGCAAACTAAACATTGCTCATTAAGAGCATATGTTATATTCATTTAAACAAAGCTAGCATAACATGTTTGACTGAGTAACCTGCATACAGAACATTATATTACTCATTAAGAGCACATGTTATATTTATTTAAACTAAGCCTAAGCTAGCATAATATGTTCGACTAAGTAACCTGCACACAGAACATTGCCCATCATGAACATATATCATACATACATATCAACTGAATTATATAACGAAGCCCCGAGGCGCTTAAAGCTGAGAGTTAGGCCACTTACATTGCTTGCGTAAACTCCTAATAAAAACTTTTGTCGCAAATCTTGGCTTCGCCTGAATGACGAAAACAATTGAACCAATCAATTGGAGGCGCAACCCAACTAAAAACAACTTGCGAATGCTGTTAATTTATTCTAAAAACAAATGCCCCAAAATACTATTTCACCAAAGCTAACTCCAAACAAAGTTGGGCAAATCTAAAATTGCACAACGAAAAACTCATAAGAGTTTAGAGAGAAACGCACCCGCCGCGCTTAAACGACTTGCAAACTTGCTGAAAATTGTTTTTCCACGCCAATGGACAACTCACAACGTTGCCGCATAAGCCGCCTCAACTGACCCGCGGAGGGGAAGGAGGATTTAAGGGGATGGGCTGAGAGAAACAGAGAGAGAGTGTGAGAGAGTAAGGGGATGGGCTGAGAGAAACATAGAGAGGTTGAGAGAGAAAGGGGGAAACTGAAGACTCAGGAAATGAAAAAAGAAGAAAAAAAAAAAAGAAATTTGGGTGAAGAATACGTGAGAGTTTCGGGGAAGATGGGTTGGTTGGGAGAAATGAAAAAAAAAAAAGTAAAGATAAAATTAAAAAAAATAAATAAACTTTTATTATTTTTTTATTTTTTTAAACTTCATTCTTATCTTGTTTTCTTTTTCTTTTTCTTTTTTCTTTTTCTTCTTTTTTTTTTTTTTTTTTTTTTTGGTTCTCGGGCGTTACAATTTTAATTCAATTCAAATTCGTTTTTGGAAGAATGGTGGACATATTTAAATATGATTTAAATATGGGATCGGTCTAAAACATGAATAGGGATTCATGTGTGATGATTCGGTTTAAGAAATCGGGATTAGTCTTATTATTTAATTAATATTTGATATTGAATTAAATAATAATATTAATTAATTAAAAAGTTTAACTAATTAAAATTTATTTTGTTTATTAAAATTAATTATGAATTAATTTTAAAATGACAAAATAAGGCAAATGGGATTATCCAAGTTTAGTGGATTTATCCAAGTTCAGTGGGTTTATCCAAGTTTAGTAAGTGGATTGTGAATCACTAACTACATGCATAAACTCATCAATTGTTGAACACTTGTGTGAAGACTAATTCAACCATTTTTTAGGTGTCATGCTAAGCAAAAATTTTGTTGTATGTGAATGGCCTATAAATTGGATGGAGTTCAAATGGTTTGAGTTTTGTTGGAAATTTTTGGATGTGTGACATTCTTCTTCAAAACTCTCATCACAAAGATCTCTTATCTATCCATCTCTTCTTCCATTTTTCTCTTGTAAAGGAGTCCCACCACTCTGTTGCTCGGCCCGAGGATAGCGGGACTACCGGAGGTGGTCCTCGAAACGTTCGAGAGAAGGTTCGTAGAGCTTGTGAGGAGATTCGAGCATCGGGATTAGAAGATTTTAGAACTACAAGAGGTATGTGTTCTAATTTCTTTAATTTCCAAGTTTTGAGCATGTTTCTAGTTTAGCTAAATTGATGAAATTAGAGTGCCAATGATCCAACTGTTGGGTTTTTTGTCCTAAAACTCGTGGTTTGTAAACGATAAACATATTTTATTACTAATAAAGTGTTATTGAGGTTTATTCAATAAAGTTATTTTTGAATATGTGAATTTCTTATTTCATTTTAGAAAACCCTAAATCCAATAAACTAAGATCCATGGCTATAACATGAGTACTTGAACTTTATGTGGAGACATAAAAGTGGATCAAGTTCGAGTAAATAGCCAAAACGGTCTATAGTATACGGATTAGGCTGGATACCTTATCCTGGGGACACTATTGGATGCGACCCATTTTGTATTTAGTACAAACGATATGATCCTGAATCGTTCATGTGGAGACATGTGAATGGGGGCGTCCTATACAAAGAGTTTGCATTAGACCAGACCGCGAAATAAGTCACTCTTGCTTTATAACGATGTTTACTGTTTTAAAGACTAACTATTTCAAAACGATGACCTAGGTAACTTGACCTTAATCTTGAGCTAGCTATGAACTCCCATTTATTCGGGATTATCCTTAGATCTGCATGGGTGAGAGTGGCTCAACAGTGCCGACTCAATAAGCCTCCCATTTCAGGGGTAAGATCGGATAGATAGCTGGGGACATAAGGTGCAAGATGGAATTCACTCATACCCGTCTCTAGGGATAGTAGATAGGTTGTTCCCTTAAGTGCCGACTCCAGGTCTTGAACAAGGGTCCCCACCTTCTCATTGGCCCGCAAGGGACTCGGTATAGTGATTAGATCACATACCAATCGGTTTAGTAATTGAATCACAAACCAATTGTTCATTAGAGGATCAGTGGGACTTAAGGAGCAAGATGTAATTACAGGGGTAAAACAGATATTTGACCCAACCGTAAATTACGAACAACCTGTGAAGGGTCAACTTACTAATCATGGTTATATCGAGTGGACATAAATATATCGACAGTGAGGAGAGTGCAACTACTAGGCTATAGTGGAATGTCCTGGTAGTTAACGAATGTTGATTAATTGGGTTAAAGAGTTTAATCAGTTAATCTCGGATCGTTGGAGCTCATGATCTGTAGGTCCATGAGGTCCCTCTACTAGCTCATATCGGACTAAACCTTAGAACAGTGTGACGAGTGAATTTGAAGTCTTCGAATTCGAATTAGGGAATAAGCGTTAAATATATGTGATATATTTAACGACATAACGTTCAATTGTGAATTGAACAATAGAGAGAGATGGAGATATTTAAATAAGATTTAAATATCGAAAATATGAATAGAGATTCATAATCATGTATATCGGGAATGATCGGGATTAGTGTTGGATTTATTGGATATTAAATTTTAATTAATTAAATTGTTTAATTAATTATTTAATATTAATTTAATTTACTTTAATGGGTGTGCCTCTTGCGTCGCTGCCTGTTTGTTACTTAGGTCTCCCTCTTCTCTCAGGTCGGTTGTCTTCTCGTGATTGCCAACCTCTGATTGATCGGATCACCTCCAGGATTGGTAGTTGGACTGCTAGGGCCCTTTCCTATGCGGGTAGGTTGCAGCTTATTCAGTCGGTTCTCCAGAGCTTCCAGGTCTATTGGGCTAGTGTCTTTGTGCTGCCTGCTCGTGTGGTCCAAAGGGTTGAGAGTTTGCTTCGGTGCTACCTCTGGAAAGGCTGTCATTCTGGTCGAGGGGGGCTAAGGTAGCTTGGGATGACATTTGTTTTCCGAAGAGTGAGGGTGGTTTGGGTATTCGTCATATCCAGTCCTGGAACTCGGCAGCTGTTATGAAGCTCCTTTGGCTCCTTCTGCTTCGCTCTGGTTCTCTGTGGGTCGCTTGGATGGAGGAGTACATTCTCCGCGGGCGTTCTCTTTGGACGATTCTTGTGTCGTCTCAGTGGTCTTGGTGCCTCAAGGCGATTATGGGGCTTTGTGACCAATTCCGTCCGCTTGTCCGGTTTTCCATTGGAGATGGTCGTAGGTGCCGTATGTGGGTTGACCCCTGGCTGCCTGATGGTCCTATTCTCCCGAGGATTAGTGATCGAATCTTGTATGACGCGGCTAGTCATCTTCAAGCTACGGTCTCAGATTTCTTGTTGCCTGATGGTTCGTGGTGGTGGCCTTTGGTGTCTCCTGAGTTGCTGGAGATCTCTGATGACGTGCGCTCTACTTTGTGTTGCCTAGGTCGGGAGGATAGGTTGATTTGGGTTCCGGGCGGGATTGGGTTTTCAGTCTCGAGTGCTTGGGAGGCGATCCGTCCTCGTAGGACGGTGGTTCCTTGGCAGGGTTTGCTGTGGTTCGGGGGGAATATTCCGCGTCATGCTTTTGTCACCTGGCTGGCCTTGAGGGATAGATTGTATACCAGGGACAGGCTGGCCTGGTGGATCCCCTCGACCCCTACTAATTGTTTGCTTTGTTTGTCCGGGACTGAGTCTCGAGACCACCTATTGTTTCAGTGCCCCTTTTCGCAGGTGGTGTGGGAAGATATCCTCAGTTGGGGTAGAGCTTCCCGCCTCGTTCTTCCTTGGGATGATGAGCTTGAGTGGATTTGTCGGGAGAGTGCTGGGCAGCATAAGCGTAAGCATGTTTGGAGAGTGGCCTGGTGTGCTGTGATCTACCATATTTGGAAGGAACGCAACTTGCGTTTTCACGGCCCGGGTCACCGCCCTACTCAGTCGGTTATCGCTGCTATTCAATCTGATTTATCTTCTGCGTGCTCGTCCTGGGTGGGTGCGGTTTCGGCCGGTTCCCCCTGGGATTCTTTTGATTGACTTTCTCTTGGTCTTTGAGTGTGTGCAGGTTTTCTTCTTCAGGTCGCTCTTTTGTTGTTGTTCGTTCTGGCGATTGCTTTCTTCCCCAGTTCAGCCCCTTGGCGCTGTGTTCTCTCTTTCCCTGGAGGGCATTTTCTGCTTTGACTTTGAGAGGCTTGTCTGATTGGGGCCTCTCGTTGTGGGTTTTCCGTCTTGAGGGCGCTTCTTGTCGTGGCTCGTTCAGATGCTTGCCGTTTAGCCCGTTCATGTCCCTGGCTCTTTCTTCCCTGGAGGGTGTTTTGAGCCTTTGACTATGAGAGGCGTGTCTGTTTGGGGCCTCTCTATGTAGGGGTTGGTTCAGGAGGATGCTTGCTACTTTTGCAGCTGGTTGTCCATTTTTGTTTCTGCGCGTGCTCTTCTGCCCCCTGGTGGTCTTGGTTCTTGAATTGAGATGAGTTGTTTTTCTGGATGCTTGTTGTCACCCCGAAAGGCTCCTTGTCCTGAGGGTGTGTCGGATTTTGGTGGGTGTCCTTGGATTGGGCATTGTCGAGGGAAGCGATGCTTGCCTAGTCCTTGTGGCTGTTTGCCGGGCCTGCATGACTGATGGTTGTTCTTTTGCCAGAAGTAGGGGGAAAACGAGTTGATGGGCCTCTTCTTTGTTCGGGAATTATAGGTCGTGTTTGGGGGGCTTGCACTCTCACACGCATGGGATGGATGGCTAGCTTGGCCCCTTTTTTCTCTCAGCATCTGATTTTCTCCCTCTGCCTTGTTTGGTGCCCTTTCGACTTGTCTGGAGTCTCTCTTGTTGCTTGAACCGGTCGGGGGTTTGTTGGCCAAGGGATGTGTTTGGGGCTCGGGAGTTTTGTTCGTGCTCTGCAGGGTCGCGTACTTCCTCTTACTGCGGCTGTGGCTTGTTCTCTCTTTGAGTTGTGTTGTTTTATCTGTTCCTTTTATTTTTCTGGCTCCTTCCCGCTTGTGGGTTTGGAGCTGGGTGTTGATGTTTGTTTTTTCTTGCCTTCCCTCGGGCTGTGAGGTTCCCGTCTGGGTTGGTTTTATGCTTTGGTACATTGGTTTTCCTAGTGGATTACTCTCTTGTTTGATGGTGCCCTTTGGCCTCGGGCTTTGAGGTCCTTTTGCTTAATATAATCACCTTTGCAAAAAAAAATTAATTTAATTTAAAATTAATTTTTAAATTGAATTAATTTGATCAAAGTTAGTCAAAAGTCAAATTGTAGACAATTGACTAAAACTTTGAAAGTCAAAAGTCAAATGTTGACTCCACTAAACCTTGAAAGTCAAGAGTCAATTTGATGACTAAAGTTAGTGGAAAAATTCAATTCTTAAGTTAGTGGAAAAATTCAATTCTTAAGTTAGTGGAAAAATTCAATTCTTGAGTTAGTGGGAAAAACCATTTGTTGGTGTTTTTATGAGTCAAATTTTTTTGCTAAGTGTTCATCCCACATCAAGCCACTAATCCCACTAAATTGAGTGGATTCTACATGGCATCCTATTGTTAACTCAATTTTACATGTTTTTTGCATGTAGTCTTCTATATATACAAAGGATTAATTAGATTAACTTCTTCTTGGAATTTTGATGAACTTTGAGAATTGTAAAGACAATTTCTCTACCATTCTCTCCAATCTCATCTTCAATTCTCTTTTAAATTAGTCACTCAAAGGATCCCACAATCCCGTTCTAAGGCCGGAGAATAGTCGGGAAGACTCTCGTGGTGGTTCGTGACCGTTACGTTCGAAGATCGGGTTTGGAATCGAGAAGAATTTGAACTTCAAAGGTAACTTCTAAATTATTGTCTTCGATTTTCAAATTACATGTTTTTTCCTTTGAAATTAACAAAATAAAAGTACTTAGATCCAACGTTGCTTCTGCTATGCTTGCCGAAACTCTTTCACCGACTCGCTTCTGTTGCGCTACGTGCGCTTCATCACCATGGAAGCTAATAGGTTCATACAAGTTGAGAAGGAGAAGAATGGAGCTCCAAGGTAAGCTCCAATGGCAGAAAATTTGTAAAACCGAGAGAAAATGGCGAAGAAGATGACCTAAAATCGATAAAAATGGGTTTTATACTCGTCGTAGCGTCGAGACGCTTCGGGACAGCGTCTCGACGACAAGCAGCGTCGAGCGGCGTCTCGACGCTTTCTCTCGGGTTTGAGCAAAATAAATTGTCTTTCCTTCTTCTTTTTGGAAATTTCTTCTCTTCTTGAGCTCTTCCAATCCCGATGCGTCCACGAAGCTTTAAAATTACTTATTTAGCCCCGAAACACGTCTAACGGACTTCACGAGCTCTTCACCGCGAATCACCTAAAATCAAGGCATATTAACACAATTAAACACGGTTTTAGCTAGAATTAGGGAGTGAAAATAGCTCCAAAATAGATCTATCACTCAGCATCTTTGCTTTCCCTTTTTCTTTAATTTTGGCTGCTTCAACAGCCTCCATCTTGATGCATTGTTCTTGCGGTGGCAGCAACTTTTTCAGCATAGCCCTCTTTGAAGGTCTTGGTCGTTTGGCCTTGACCACGATTGGCTTCTTTTTCTTCTTTACGGGCTCATCATCGGTGTCTGCCCCTAATTCAGTGTCTAGCTCTTCTACGGCGCAGCAATCTTCCTGCGTTCTTCTTCCGTCTGGGCTTCCCCAATTGCTTCTGCTGCTTCTTCGTGTTTTTTCTCTTCGAGATTTCTACCCTCAGTTATCCCTTCGTCACTACTTGCCTCTGCTTCTTTCTAAACCCTAGGCCATTCATCTACTCCTATGTCTTCGATGGCCTCAACGTTTAAATCAGGCTGACGCATCGGTGAGATTTCGGTCCAGGACCTTTTCTTCGAAGTCATTGATGAGGGGCTCTGCAGTTCTTGATTAGTGGGGGCAACCGACGGCGAACCTTGGCTTCGACCTTCCTCCCTTCTGTGCTTCTTAACCTTCTTAACCTTCTTTGATTTACCGCTTGTTTTCTCTCTTTGTGTCGATGGAATCGAATGCTTTTCCATCACTGTTACAGACGTTTCTACGCCCGTTAGCGCCATTACAGCGGCGTCACTGGCGAAGATTGGCTCCTCAGCAACTGCTGCTTCCTTCCTCGAACTCTCAGGTTCTTTACTTCCTTTAGAACCCTTTGACACAGATGAAGACGATCGCAACGACTCTCTGGTGGATATCATCGTAGCGTTCGGCGTAGTTTCGGATGTTAGTTAGATCTTTTGAAAATATTAAGATTGGAGGATGAGAGATTTTCCTTGTAGGCTCAGAATGTTTGAGCGTGTGTTGAAGAGTGGAAAAAATGGGGTTTTTATAGAATTAGCAAGCTTCGTAACCTTTGCTACAGCTATCATTCAGCCGGAAATCTCTCCCAAATTAAGTGCTTGGAAAAGTTACCGTTGGAATTTTTCCGGTTTCGGTAAAATCGCAATAATAGTCACACGTCACGTCGTACTGATTCTCTGTAGCCGGCTACCACGGCTTGATCTTTGAATTTCACTAGCCGTTATCCCTTTTTTTTACCGTAACCTTCACAATTACTCCCTCCACCTAAAAAGAAATCAATTACTAATTGTCAAATAACGAATTTATTTCAAAAATTAAACTTACGGAAATGAAATTAACAATTGTTGGAGCAAGAAAGATATAATCTTTGCAAACTCTGTGCTCCATAGTTCTTCATAGGATGGTTAGACTTCTGCCAAGAGAAACGCTGAGAGCATCTTCTGCTCACTTTCACCGTAGAAATGCTTCAGCCTTGCACCGTTTACACGGAATGGGTCTCCTCGCTCTGGATTCTGTATTTCTATGGAACCATATGTAAACACATTAGTTACGATAAACGGTCATGACCACCTTGATTTGAGTTTACCTGGAAAAAGCTTTAACCGCGAATTAAATAACAACACCCTTTGGCCCTTTTTAAAATCTTTGGGGCTTAAACGATTATCATGCCATATCTTAGTTTTTTCTTTATATAACTTGGAATTTTCATAGGCCCTGTGCCTAAGTTCTTCTAACTCATGCAATTGTAGGGACCTCAAAGTTCTTGCATCAGTTAAGCAAAAGTTCAATTCCTTAAGTGCCCAAACGGTTTTGTTTTCTAATTCGAGTGGTAAGTGGCAAGCCTTGCCATACACTAACTGATAGGGGGACATTCCAAGGGGTGTTTTATATGTTGTTGTGTAAGCCCATAGAGCTTCATCTAGTTTGAACGACCAATCCTTCCGGTTAGGTTTGACAAATTTTTCTAAGATGCTCTTAATTTCCCTATTTGATATTTCTGTTTGGCCATTAGTGTGAGGGTGATAGAGTGTTGCTACCCTATGCTTTACATTATACTTAGTTAATATATGAGCCATGAATTTGTTTATAAAGTGTGTACCCTCATCACTAATAATTTCCCTTGGTGTGTTGAATCTTGTAAACACATGCTTATTTAGAAATTTTATTACAGTCTTTGCATCATTCAGAGGACATGTTATGGATTCTACCCATTTGGATACATAATCAACTGCTAACAAGATGTAAAGATTACCTGCTGACGGGAGAAATGGACCCATGAAGTCTATCCCCCATACATCGAATAACTCCAACTCCAGAATATAAGTTAAGGGCATTTCCTCCCTTCGACTTATGTTTCCACTGCGTTGACATTCGTTACATGTTTTAGCACATAACTACGCATCCTTGAAAACAGTTGGCCAATAGTAGCCACTTTGAAATACCTTTGCGGCGGTCTGTTGACCACCGAAATGATCCCCATATGGCGATGTGTGACAATGCTTTAGGGCAGTTACTGCCTCAGATGCGGTAAGGCATTTCCTCAGCAATCCATCCGCGCAGCATCTGTATAAGACTGGGTCATCCCATAAGTACTTCTTCGCCTCGTTCAAGAATTTCTTTCTATCTTGGCCTCGACCAAACTCTGGCATCACTAGCGAAGCAAAAAAATTAGCAATGTCAGCAAACCATGGTTCTAAATTTTCATCAGAGTGTGTTACAGTAAGAATTTGTTCATCAGCAAATGAATCCATGAATGCGGTCTCTGCATTATCTTCGCGAGGTCCCTCCAATCGTGATAAATGATCAGCTATTATGTTCTCACATCCTTTTTTGTCTTTAATTTCCAAGTCGAACTCCTGCAGTAACAAGACCCATCGTATTAGTCGAGGTTTAGCATCAGTTTTGTTCATCAAATATTTAATGGTTGCATGATCAGTATGTACGGTAGTCTTGTTTCCAACCAGATAGGCTCTAAACTTTTTTTTTTTTTTTGCAACGGTATTTTAATTAAAGCGAGGATTGAACCCATGACCTCATAGTCACGGGCACAACCTTATGCCAATTGAGCTATGCTCAGTTTGGCATAGGCTCTAAACTTTTCACAAGTGAATACCACTGCTAACATCTCTTTCTCCGTGGTGGTATAATTACATTGAGCCTCATTCAGTTTCCTACTTGCGTAATAAATCGGGTGGACTATCTTTTCTAATTTTTGCCCTAACATTACGCCTATCGCATAGTCACTTGCATCGCACATCAGCTCGAAAGGAGCTTCCCAATTTGGACCTATGACTATCAGTGCGTGCACTAAGGCATTTTTTAGCTTTTTCCACGTAGCTAGACATTCATTCGGAAAAATAAATGTTCGGTTTAATTCTAAAAGTTCACATAGGGGTTTCAAATTTTTTTAGAAATCTTGGATAAACCTTCTATAAAACTCTGCATTACCTAAAAAGCTTCTAATTCCTTTAACATTTATGGGTGGATTAAGTTTTTCAATTACTTTCACCTTGGTTATGCCCCAATACAATCCCTTATCTTACCATAAAGTGGCATTTCTCCCAATTGAGAACTAAATTCGTATCCTCACATCTCTCCAACACTCTCCCTAAGTTCACCAAACAATGCTCGAAAGAGTCACCAAATACCGAAAAATCATCCATGAAAATTTCTACAAATGACTCGGCTAAATCAGAAAAAAAAAAAAATTGCCAACATGCACCGCTGAAATGTTGCGGGTGCGTTGCATAATCCAAAGGGCATTCTTCGAAATTAAAATGTGCCGAAGGGACATGTGAAAGTTGTTTTTTCTGATCTTTCGGGTCAATTGTGATCTGGTTATATCCGGAGTATCCATCCAAAAAACAATAGAAGGATTGTCCTGCTAACCTATCAAGCATTTGATCTATAAAAGGAAGCGGAAATTGGTCCTTCTTAGTTACTTTGTTTAATTTGCGATAGTCCATGCATACTCGCCAACCAGCTACGGTGCGAGTAGGGATCAGCTCATTCAGTTCGTTGACAACAACAGTCATTCCTCCCTTCTTAGGGACGCACTGAATGGGACTGGCCCATTGACTATTCGAAATGGGAAATATAACTCCAGCATCTAACCATTTGATGATTTCTTTTTTCACTACCTCTTTCATAGATGGATTTAATCTTCTCTGATGCTCAATTTGAGGAGAGCGTCATTCTTCTACCAGAATTTCATGCATGCAATATGAAGGACTAATTCCCCTAATGTCAGCCAATGTCCAACCTATGGCCTTTTTGTGTTGTTTCAGCAAAATCAATAACTCGTTTTCATGCTCTTTATTTAATGTAGACCAAATTATTACAGGCAAAGTCTCATTTTCCCCTAAATAGGCATACTTCAAATGAACAGGCAATGGTTTTAGTTCAAGCATGGGCGGTTGTTCAATGGAGGGAAGCATAGGCAAAGTTACACGGTCAATGATGACATTTCTCATACAAGCATGTGGTACTGCGTCAATGTTGCTTTCAGCATCATCGCGCGCAATGTAAACATTCAGATCTTCTAACATGCAATTCTAACAGTTCTAAAAATTCTGCTTCATGCTCATGCTCAACTAGTGTATCAATGACATCAATAACAGCACAGACTTCCAAATCATAAGGGTACCTTAGCGCCTGGAACACACTGAACTTTACCTCTTCTTCATTCACACGCATGGTCAGCTCACCTTTTTGGACATCTATAAGCGCGCGTCCTGTCACGAGGAATGGTCTCCCCAAGATGATGGGCACTTCCTTGTCAGCTTCATAATCCAAGATAATGAAATCTGCAAGGAAAATAAATTATCAACCTTAACCAGAATATCCTCTATCTTACCTTCAGGATAGGAGATCGAACGGTCTGCCAGTTGCAATGTGACTATAGTAGGGCGAGCCTCTCCAATGCCTATCTGTTGAAAAAGTTACAGCGGCATCAAATTAATACTAGCTCCTAAGTCGCATAGAGCTCTGCCTTGTTGTTTCAAATAGAGAAGAGAAATGGGAATGCAACTACTACATTTTCATTCAATAAAATATGATCTTAAATACACTTTCTAAATGCTAAAATAGCTTAGTTAACTCCATAAAAACAGCCACTAACTCCACTAACTCTAACTCCACTAACTCTAACTCCACAAAACTAGCCACTTACTCCACTAACTCTAAATATATCAACACTTACCCCACTTACTTCAAATATAGTAATTGGCTAAAAATAGACTTGTAGCTTTGAGTTAACTAACATACTCCTCCTAACTCAAATGCTGCAAACATCTAGCTTGCTTCTAACACAACTACACACTACTTCTCTCATATACCTCACTCAGCAGTCTAGTCCCTTTAACTGGTGCATCATCAACCAGTTCATAAGGATCCAGAGAAACTTCTTGTTTCTTCACCTCTGCTTCTTCTGTCGAGTCTCAATCCTCATCCTCCAAGAATTGAACATCCCTACTAATCACCATCTTCTTTTTGTGAGGTTGATAGATCTTGTACGCTTTGGACATCACGGTGTAGCCTACAAAGATTCTTGTTTTTGCCTTTTCACTCAACATGTCTCTCTCCACCTGTAGAACATGAGAAAAGCACAAACAACCAAACACCTTCAAATTTTTCAGTTTTGGTTTAGTACTAAACCAAACTTCATAGGGTATCTTCTTCTCCAATACCCTTGTAGGTAGTCTATTCAATAAAAACAGGGATGTATTTGTTGCTTCAGCCCGAAACTCCTTTGACAAGTTCTTCTCATGCAACATGCATCTTGTCATCTCCATAATACTCATGTTCTTCCTCTCACTAACTCCATTTTGTTGTGGAGTATATGGAACAGTGAGCTGATGCTCTATTCCAACTTCTTCACAAAAGGTAGTGAACCTTTGTGACGTGTATTCAGTTTCGTTATCGGACCTTACCACCTGAATCTGACAACCACTCTGATTCTCAACCCATCTTTTAAACTTCAGAAACACTTCAGCTACTTCAGACTTATGCTTCATGAAGTAAATCCAACACATTCTGGTATAATCATCAATAAAGATAATGAAATACCTACTACCATTGAGTGAGAGAGTTGGTTGTGGTCTACACAAGTCAGTATGGATGAGTTGCAACTTCTCTATTGCTCTCCAAATTGACTTCTTGAATGGCAGCCTCGTTTGCTTCCCTGTCAACCAAGCTTTGCAGTTTGCTTTCAGCTTCTCCAGAACTGGTACTCCAACTGCCATCTCATTCTTCTGCAAATACTGCAACCTCTTCTGATGAAAATGCCCCAACCTCTTGTGCCCTAGCTCAGTGTCACTCACTTGACACTTGAAAGTTATTTGTTCTTTCTCGAGTGGATCCAATAAGAAACATTTGTGCTGCATTTTTATTTTGAATAACTTATTCCCATTGGAATCGAAAATCAGACATTTTCCTTCTTCAAATAACACTTTGAATCTCTTTTCTACTAGTTGACCAACACTTAACAAGTTTTGAGCAATCTCAGGAACTAGGAGCACTTCAGTAATCAACTTGGTTCCTGCACAGCTCTCTATTGACATTGTGCCCTTCCCCTTCACTTCTAGATACTCACCATTTCCTATTTTCACCCTTGACTTGAACGACTTGTCAAGGTCCTTGAACAACTCCTTGTCACCTGTCATGTGATTGGTACACCCACTATCAACCAACCAACTGTCACATTGAGTGACTGATGAGAAACAGGTAGCCACAAAGAGTTGATCTCCTTCTTGTTGTACTGCAGCATGTGCTTCTTCTTGCTATTGAGATCCCTTACAGAATCTCTCTATGTGCCCCATTAAATGACACCTTCTACACTTCACATCTGGCCTTCTCCAGCATCTGAAGTGTGGATGATTATGTTTCCCACAGTGCTTGCATGCACTGCCCTTGCTCAAACTTGCACTTTCATCATTCTTTACAGCATAATCTGAGCTACTGTTGCCACTTTCCTTTCTCCCTCTCCACTTCTTCTCTCTTCCACCTTCTCCCTGCTGCATTCTGACTTTCAGTGCCCCCTCAATGCTTCCTTCTTGCCTCATCAACCTCCTCTGCTCTTGTGCTTGCAAAGCACTTACTAACTCTATCACCTTGAGTTTAGAGAGGTCTTTGGTATTTTCTAAGGAAGCAATGGTTGCTTCATATTTCTCAGGAACTGAAACCAGAATTTTCTGAACCAATCTATTGTCAGATAAATCAGTTCCTAATGCTCTTGCCTTGTCGGCAATCGCAATCAACTTGTCTGAGTATTCTTTAATGGACTCAGAATCCTTCATTTGCATTCTCTCGAATTCCCTCACCAAGTTCAACACTTTCATGCCCTTGATCCTCTCATCACCTTCATACTCACCTTTGAGGAAGTCCTAGATCTCCTTTGCTGACTTCAAGGCCATAATTCTGTTGAATATGGATGAAGACACAGCTGCATAGCCAAACCGAGCATAGCTCAATTGGCATAAGGTTGTGCCCCCGTGACTATGAGGTCATGGGTTCAATCCTCGCTTTAATTAAAATATCGTTGCAAAAAAAAAAAAAAAACACAGCTGCATATAGGCAAGCTCTAGCTTTTGCCTTCCTGGTGACCCTCTCCTTGTGAGTCTTGATCTGGTTGATTGTTGAATTATCGGTAAGTGCAGCAACCTCATAGTCGCTCTCAACTGCTTCCCAATAATCACAAGCCTCCATGTAGGCTTGCATTCTGATAGCCCATGCTTGGTAGTTTTCTCCATCAAACACTAGTGGAGCCAGTGAAGAAAGACTGCTCGATCCTGATTCCATCTCACTCAAATCTCAAAGTGTATCACTCGGTTTCTCTAAGGGATATCTCACTAACTCTCACTCACAGGCCCCTTAAGAATTTTAGCTCTGCTACCACTGTTGTTTCAAAGAGAGAAGAGAAATGGGAATGCAACTACTACATTTTCATTCAATAAAATCTGATCTTAAATACACTTTCTAAATGCTAAGATAGCTTAGTTAACTCCATAAAAACAGCCACTAACTCCACTAACTCTAACTCCACAAAACTAGCCACTTACTTCACTAACTCTAAATATATCAACACTTACCCCACTTACTTCAAATATAGTAATTGGCTAAAAATAGACTTGTAGCTTTGAGTTAACTAACATGCCTACATTTCGGCCTCCTATGTCAATAGGTAAGGTGAACGATCCTAGATCCTTTTCTTTGGGAGGCAGCTTATTTTGCAAAATAGCACTGCACTCTTCAGTAAGGTTCGCAATTTCAAATTCTCCTATAACCTTTTTGTTAGTGACTATATCCTTAAGGAATTTTACATATGAAGGCATGGATTGCAAAACTTCTACAAAAGGTATGTTGACATGCACTTGCTTTAAGATTTCTAAAAATTTATGGAAGTGAGCTTCTTGTTTCTGTTTCTTTTCAATCACCTTGGGAAAGGTGGAGGTGGAACATACACTGGTGTGTTGGTTCTAAGACCTACGGTCCTAAGAATTTCTTCTGTTTCCTCCTCTATCGGTTCAAGCCTACCTTTTTGCTTATCCTTTGCGTTAGCGTTTCTAAAGTTTCGCTGGGTTACCAATGGAGCATTAGACTCACTGTCCTCTACTCGTTTTGGTTCAGTTCTAGCATTACCTGCTAAGGATTTGCCACTTCTAAGTTCAATGGCTTGAACTTGCTCATTTCCTTCCCTTCTCGGATTTTTCGTATCCGAAGGCAATCGTCCTTGTGGTCGGTTTTTGATTTCACTTGCTAATTGGCCTAGTTGGGTTTCTAAGTTTCTCAAAGAGGCTTGTTGGCTCTGGATAGTTGCATCATTCTTGGTCATGTATTCCTTTGGCAAACTCTCTATTGACGAACTTATCAGTTGACTAGCTACTGGTGGTTTTTGGAACTGTGTTGGGTTGGATTGATTATGTTGGGAAAATCCTGGAGGTTCATTGGGTCTAGGTTGCATATTTTGCATTGTATTGCTATTTTATTGCCCATTCCACGAGAAATTTAGATTGTTCCTCCATCCAGGATTATAGGTGTTTGAATATGGATTGTTCTTTGGTTGAGGTTGACTTCCTACATAACAGACAGATGCGGGGTTGGCTGGACAATAGTCATAAACGTGCCCTTCCCCACAATAGACGCATACCAAAGCATCTATTTGATTTGCTACGACTAGCATTGTTGAAGCAGAAGCATTAGCATTAGCAGTCTATTGAAGATTTGCTTGAGTTAATTGCTTCATCATATTTGTTAGCGTTGGGATTTGATTACGCATCAACTTCGTATGCCCCTTTTCTTCGGCTTGGCTCTATTGGATCATCTGACCACCTACAATTTATGGCTGAAATCTTTTCCAAAATTTTGTATGCCTCATTATAGCTCTTAGAAAGCATGGATCCTCCAGCTGAAAAGTTTAGGTACTTGCCTCGTACTAGGATTACATCACTTAAAGAAGACTTATATTTGAATGCACCACGGGATACCATGGTGTGGGCATTTAAGCAACAAACCCTTGTAACGTGTCCATGCTTCGTGCACTGACTCGTTCTCGGATTGCTTGAACTTAATGATGTCGTCTTTAAACTTAGAATTCCTATCTGGTGGGAAATACTTAACTAAGAATTTCTCAGCTAAATTTGTCCAGTTTGTGATAGATCATGATGGTAGTGAGTTTAGTCAAGTTTTTGCTTTGTCCCGCAGAGAATATGGAAATAAGTACAAGCACAACGCTTCTTGAGTAACTCCAGGTATAACGAAGGTATCGCTAACACCAAGGAAATTACGCAAGTGATTGTGCGGGTCCTCATTTTCAATCCCATAAAATTGTCCCACTGTGGACAACATCTGAAACATCACTGGCTTAAGTTCGAAAGAATGAGTTGTGATTTCAGGTCGGATAATGATGGGATTTAGCTCATCTAGCATTAGGACTAGGTAACTTAATATAGCATTATCCTTGTCATTAGTTATGTCAATGGGGTTTCTAATGACTCCTTCCCTATTTGGTTCAACTACTGGTTGCATGATGCCAGGTGGATTAAGGTTGGGTTGGTTTCTGGGAGCTACAGGGGGTGGATTTCGATTTTGATTCTCCATATTGACTATGGTTTCCCTTTTTTCCCGTAGTCTAGTTCTAAAAGTTCTTTCTGGCTCTGGATCTAAATTGAATTCATAGCCAGGAAATTCACTCATAAACCAGCTCCCTTAGTACCTGCAAAAGACAAATAAATAGTGAGAATCCAATCGTTTAGCTCAGTTCTCAAGTTAACACGAACCGTTATGCAAACAAACAAATCCCCGGCAACGGCGCCAAAAACTTGTTGCGCGCTCAATGTGTGTGCAAAATAAGTATAGGGAGCGCTCAATTCATGCAAGCATACATGGTCTGCAGCAAGTAATAAGTATAGTTTATATCGTTGTTCCACAGAGATTTGAGTAAGCATGCACGGTTTTGTTCGTTAACTTAGAGAAAATGAACCAGTGACAAAAGGTGTGAGGGGGAATGCTATAGAAATGTAATGAGAGCAATGGAATGTAAAGAACTAAATGCAAGTAACATAAGAATGCGGAGAAAATGCAAGATAGCAATGACTTGAACAACACACAAGGATAGTACTACGAAATAATGCATAAACAGCAAAGTATTAGCAAATATAAAAACAATCTATTTTATCAAACAGGGTAGGCTAGGAATCATACGGTACTCATGGATTGGGCATTTCAGCAACGATTTAGCAACATACAAACCGCTTAGCATAATCACACAAAATCTATCGATCTTGAGTATTAAGAATCAAGTTTCATTCATATTCAAACAGAACTATCATCCTAGTCATATCAACATGCTATCAAGCATACTAGGAGAGTGACTATGCTTAGCCTCCTCTCTGGCTACCATGAAAGGCTAGTAAAAACACATGACTCGGACTTCCTACTCCTCTCGGAGGTTCAAAAATCAGTAATACAAAATGGATGGCCGGTCGAAATTGCATTGTTGGAATAAAAACACACATGCTTTGAGAATATCATGCTAATCTTTCGCTAAAAACCCGATCTCTTAACTACCGAATCATCCTAGCCATCCATTAACGAAATTAGCTACTCATGCTATAAATAAAGAAAACCATAACAACAAAGTTCATACTCATCATATCCGGCTACAATAATAACAAATAAGAAGGAAGAAGAACAAGACAACTAGAGAATGAGCAAGAGTTGATGAAGACACTTCAAGCTACACGGTTTCCTTTGAATCTTCACACAACTTCCTTGCTCCTCCTCAGCAATCTACACTCCTTGAGCTCTTCTCCACGTGCTCGTCTTCACAGCTACAGATTTCTTGGAGAACACTTCAATGGAGGTCTTCTTCTTCTCTCTAAAAGCTCAAAACCCGAAAATTATTCTTCTAAAAGTTCTCTCCTGAATCCTCTACTTTCTCTTTCTACCCTTTTCTATTTATACCCTCATAGTTTCACCCTCAAATTTCCCTAAAATGATCCAACGATCCTCATTGGATGGCTGCAACGGAAAAAGCATAATTGTTTGTACGGTAGGGGACAAGCGCTGCCAATTCACGTGATCAGGTACACTTTTCGCGAATGCTTTGCGCTCGCGAAAAGCTCCTTAAAGATGCCAACTTTGCTGCCGCTCTGCGTCCGCGAAATCCCTTTGATCTCCAATCTAGCCTTCCTATCCTGATGCACCCTTAGCGATGTTTCAGCAAACCCTGAAGTAAGCACGAATGTGTTTATTTATGCACAATCAGGCATACAAATGTACATTTATCACACAAGGGCTCAAAAGAAAGCTTTCACTCGAATATATGCTAATTCCTTAGAATCATCAATTTAATCATAACAATTACTCAACGAAGAACTTTCTTCTATTTTGGCTCTAAATAACTCTCATTTGGAGAGTTAACAACTTGTCATGCAACTTGGTTCATTCTCTTCGAGCACAATTGCAAGTCCGAACTAACCTAGGAAAACTGGCTTAAGGGACACACTTGTTCAATCACTCTTGAGCATTCCCACGGGACAAGCAACTCATTTTTGCAATCTTCTTTCCACTAAACTCAATTGTCTCGCAAATTGATCACTCATATGGACTCCTTTGGTGCAAAACTTTTGCACTTGAGCGACGCATGTCGCATTGACCGCTGACATCTCTACTTGCAGTCATTAACATTATCTCTCTAACGGTAATGGCTCTTTCGAAAGCACCCTACCCGGTATACCTTCTCATAAACAATCTTGCCCAAACATGGATCCCCACGCCCTCGACAAATGAGTTTGGTTCTTGCTTCTTAACGAGTTTGACTCCCCTCAACGAATTCAATCCACTTCATTGTCTCTGATACTGATAAACAACATTGTACTACCATTTTGGAACTCTGACACAATCTTGAGGCTTCAGTAAACATTCGGGTTCTTCTTTTGTCTGTTTTGTCCGACTACACGACAAAGTACTGAGCTTCAAGCTCTGATACCATATTATGATATCATGAGATTCCATCTTAAAATCAATAAGATGGAACCTCGTGATATCTAAGATGGTATCCGATCCCATGAAGCCCAAACGAGTATTTTTTAGACATAAAATTAATGACGACACAAAATTGAAAGTTAAAGAAATTATTAGACATAAAATTAATGACGACACACAAAATTGGAAGTTGAAGAAATTATTAGACATAAAAGTAAAACTTCGAGGACATATTTTAGACAAACTATGTTTAGAGACTAAATTTATAATTTAACATATTTGTTATTATGTCATATTTATAAATAATTTATACAAATAATTATTTGAAAGAAATGTAGCCTATTTAAATTTAGGGTTAATTGCATAAACGATCTCTAAAATTATGGAGTTTGTTACAATTATACCCCTAAACTATGGGCTAGATACATTAACTTTCACGCATCCACAGCTAGTCCTTACTCGTGTTATTTAATCCAAATGTGGTCTTATTATTATTATTATTATTATTATTATTATTATTATTATTATTATTATTATTTATGTTTTAAAAAAGAAATGAATCATCAATAACATATTCAATTGCCAAACCGAGCATAGCTCAATTGGCATAAGGTTGTGCCCGTGACTATGAGGTCATGGGTTCAATCCTCGCTTTAATTAAAATACCGTTGCAAAAAAAAAAAAAAAATAACATATTCAATTGTTTAAAAAAAAAAAAAAAAAAACAACAACAACATATTAAATGGAAAATTAACACAGTAAGTTCTTCCTAAGTGAAATATTACTTAACGGGCCCTTTGGTTCGATGGCATTGGAGGGTGGACATGGGTTTGGGATGTCCAAGCCCATGTTTGGTTTGAAAGTTGATAATTTATGCCCGGACATCATTTATTAGTTTTAGGTATGGCTTTTTAAAACCCTCCGAAAACCATGACTTTTCTTTTAGTCCGGGCATTATTTTCTTGAATCTTCTTCTTCTTCTCCAACTTTTTCAGGTATGTCTTCTTCTTCTCATTTGTTTGTTTTTTTTTTAAATCTTCTTCTTCCCAAGTTTATTATTTATTTTTTTAAATCTATTCCAAACTCTGATTTCAGGTTTGTGTATTTTATTTTTTTCTTTTTTTGGTTAGATTCATTCCAATCTCTAAGCTATTGAAACCTATGTGATCGAAAGATGAACCAGAATCGCATAGCAACCTATGTGATAGCTAAACATGTGTGTTAGTTATGCGATCGCATAGCTATCACACAGCAACCTATGTGATCGCATAGGTTGCTATGTGAACGTATAGGTTCTCAAGTATGTCATCTTCTTCCCATTTTGAGCTTTGTTTTATCATTATCTTTGATGAAAGAGAACTAGAACTACCACAATAACTAATCATAGATGTGATGTGATGATTTGTTTGAACTAAGACTACCATAATAACTAATCATAGATGTGATGATTTTGAACATTTTGTTTATTATGCACATATGACACACATATATTCAACTACTAAACAACAAATTTTATTTATCTTGTTGTCTTATTTAGAGATGTTAAAACAAATGATGAAAATGTGTTTTCTCTATTAGTAGTAATGCTTATGCATAGAGGACAAACACAGAGAAGACTTATGGGTGGAAGTTCTTTCTATAGACATCGAGTTAGAGAAATAACTTTTTTTTCGTCTGATACATGAGAGTGATTTAGCATGTTTTGAGATGACACGTATGGATATGAGATACTTTAGTATATTATATCATATGCTTAAAACAACTGGAAAATTAAAAGGCATGACACATGTAGGAGTGGAAGAGATGGTTGCAATGTTTTTACACATCCTTGCACATGATGTTAAAAATAGAGTTATACGTCGACTTCTAGCCCGTTCATGAGAAACAATTAGTAGACATTTTAATACCGTTCTTAACTCTGTGTTACGCCTACATGAGTTATTACTTAAAACAACCTAAGCCAGTATCAGCCAACTGCTTGGACGAAAAGTGGAAGTGGTTTAAGGTACGATTGTTATAGTTCTAATCTTATTTAAATAGTAATAAGTTGTTTATATTAAATGTGACCTTAATTAAAGTAGAGTTTTCTTTGTGTTTAGAATTGTCTAGGTGCATTAGATGGAACCTACATTAAAGTCAACGTAGGTATTCTTGATAGACCTAGGTACCGATCGAGAAAGAATGAAATTGCTACCAATGTGTTAGAAGTTTGCTCCCAAGATTTGCAATTCATCTATGTTTTTGGGAAGGTTCAGCTTCTGACTCGAGAGTTTCACGAGATGTTGTGTCTAAGAGGAATAGATTAAATATTTCAAAAGGTAACATGTATAATGTTTGAGTATATAGTTTAGCTTAGACTTCTATAAATACATTTGGATTAGAAAAACAATTTATGTACATTTTCAAGTATTTAATTAGTTTATTTAGGTTGTTATTATCTATGTGATATTGGCTATACAAATGGTGAAGGATTTTTGGCACCTTACAGAGGACAACGATATCATTTAAATGATTGGAGGCAAGGATACTAACCAAGAACTCCACCAGAATTTTTTAATATGAAGCATTCATCTGCAAGAAATGTAATAGAATGAGCATTTGGACAATTAAAAGGTCGATGGGCTATTCTTAGAGGGAAATCTTATTATCTAGTAAAAATTCAATGTCGGATGATCACAGCTTGTTGCCTCATTCATAATTTTATAAGAAGATAAATTTATGTAGATGCTTTAGAAGACGAAGCTGGAGACACTCATTCAAGTATTGTTGACATGGATAGTGATCGAATAACACATGTTGAAAGTTCAAATGAATGGACGAATTGAAGAGATAATTTAGCAATTGAAATGTTTGAGGAGTGGAGAGACATTAACCATTAGTATTGTTACTATCTAGGGAGAGTTTTATGGATGGGATGATGTAAACATTGGTGTTCTTGTTTTTTAGGTCTTGTAAGACTTTATGAAATATTATGAGTTTGCTACTTATTTCATATTTATGATATGTATTCATGCACATTTCATTTTCATGCAATGTTATATATGAAATTTGAGTTTTAATAGTTTAATATCTTATGTGAATCATAGATATGAATGATGATAGTGAACAAGCTAAAGTTGGTTCAAGTAAGAAATGCATGTGGAGTAAAAGAGAAGATGAAAAATTAGTGGAATGCTTATTGGACTTATCCAATATTGGCACTTGGAAGGCTAATAATGGTACTTTCAAATCAAAATTTCTCAGTCAAATAGAAAAATGGATGGCTGAAAAAATTCCTAATTGCGATCTTAAGGCTCAACCACACATCTGGTACCGAGTTAAATTATTCAAGAAGCATTATAATGCAATTGGATTGATTGTTCGACAGAGAGTTCGACCTGATAAGATTATCACCAAAGATCAATCCCAGATTCTGGCGGAGGAAAGATATGAATTTATAATGGAGGTTCTGAAAGAGATATGAATTTGTAATATTTCTTCGAAAAGATAGAGACCAATGCATGGGCATTTATACTTTTTGTGCTCTTAACAGAGGATGTATTATACTTATTTTGAGTTGACATGCTATGGACGAACATTTGAATTAGCATGTCATAATATTTTGTAATTTTCAAGTCTACTACGAACATGAAACTGTGAGGAAAATAATTAATTATGTTGACATCATATCAATGTTCATATTGTGTAGTATTGAAAGAAAAAAATGTTCATATTGTGTATGTTTAATTTTTGAATTATAGAATCTTTATCATTATTTCTTCAATTTTGTTATTGTATTAATTAATTAATTATAATTAAAAATTTGTATAATTTTAAATACGTTTTTTTTTAAGATAATTATTAAGATTTATTGTTAAATAAATTCAACAACGATTACTTATTTAAAATTTATTTGTTAAATAAATTCAACAACGACATTTTCATGCAGTACCAAATACAAAAAACATTTAACATTTTCATGCAGTCCAAACACAAAAAACATTTATTCCCATGAAAAAACATTTAACATTTTCATGCAGTCCAAACACAAAAAACATTTATTCCCATGAAAATCTAATGACATTCTCATGCAGCACCAAACATAGACATCATTTATTCTCAGATATTTTATTCTCCCCTAAATTCTTACTTAATATCACTTCAGAGAACCTTCTAAAAAGTCCATATATATATTTTTCTTAAAAGAGTTTTGAATTATATGAATCAACTCTTGTTATGACTTTGAGAAGTTTGAGATACGTTTTAGAAGGTTCACAATATGATATTGGTGGAGCTTGTGAACACATTCTTGAATTGAGTTAGAAAAAAAAATTATTTGTCCTGATCATCACATGTCTAGCCCAAATTAATTTTGAATTAATTTGAACTAGACGATGTGTTGATCTAATAGTATACAATAACGTCAACAAATAGTATTCAAATCCTTCACACCACATATTGTTGAACTAAAAAAAATACCAAATGAAAAACAATAACGTCAACAAATATCCCAAAATTAAACATGTCTAATCAAAGTTTAGAATTAGAGAGCAGTTTATAGAGATTGTAACCAGTTTTAGATATCAATAAAAATTATATTTATTCATTTTTCAAATTGTGTAAACAATTACAAAATTGAAAAAAAAAATACATAACTAAGAAATTCTAAATTTTTCCCTACATTTAAGTATCCTTATATGGGCAAAAGATAAGATTATTTTCTTAACATCCTCTTGATTTTGTGATTAATTTAGCTGAAACCCACAGGTTAGATTGTATGCATCAGTCATCAACAAAGTTGTATCGTATTTGTTCATTTGTACTCAGCAGAACGTTCTTAACTGCCCATCCTAAGCTTGACATTTGTTGAAGCAAAAAGCTACCATTTTCTTCTGCATATTTCTTGCTATCCTCAACCAAATTAACCCACTCCTTGGCCATTTCATCTGAAAAATCATTACCTTTCATAATTTCCTCTTCCCAAATGCTCGTGTTCGATAGAATCGCTTTCCGGATAAAACACGCCTATTCAAGTCAAGATGCATTAGATCAAAATTTAGAAATGGTCGAAGAAAGCCTCAAATAAGCATATGGAACAAAAGAATGTTGTGACATAACGTTTCGATGTTTTTTAAAACACGGTTACAAAGAAATTTTCTAGATTAAAGTACTATTTTAGTCCCTCTAATTTAACCGTAAACTACAGGGAGAAAAATGATAATCTAACCAATTTTATACTACCTGCAATAACCTCGTGCTGATATCTGCTGCACGTACCCCTTCACGGAAACAAAGAAGAATACCGTGCTACGATTTCGAACAAGAGAAGTGAAAATGTGAGTAAAATAGAGGTGGACTGCTCTTAAAGGTTAATCTGAGTAGATGTACTTACTCTATTTGTTGTTAAACCCCTGCAGAAGACATCCATGCATACAAAATAATAGTCCTTGTTACATACAGATCTCATTGCCAGCATTGACAATTTTGGTATTTGAGACTCCAGATTCAAGCAACCTATTCTGATTGGCCATGAAACCTTACCTGAGTAGTGAACTTATATTAATTAACTGCACTTCAACATAAGTCTATAATTTGTTAACCTTCTATGTATGATGAATTAATACAGAGATAAGACCTCACCTTTTCTGATTAGTAAATCAATTCCTTCCCTCTCACTTACTTCTGCAGGTGTAGGCACGTATCCTTGATCGATCCAAGTACTAAATATGATCTCGAGTCTATCCTGAACATGAAGAAATCATAGGTTGAGAAGCAAAGTTTCACTTCAATTGAGTTTCTAATCACTTTTGGGATAGTAAAAAGTGTTTTTTAAAATTCTCATGGCATTTAGTAGGGAAAAAGTGTTTCACTTGAAAAGCACCCGATCGAAACTCTAAATGCATGTTTGGTAGAAATGATGATTTTAGTGAAAATGATTTGTTTATAAGTAATTTACTGATTTATTAAAAATGATTTTTACTGATTTATTAAATGTGATTTTTACATAATCATTTCAATGTTTGGTTTTCCACCATTTTCATACCATCAAAATTGGTTTTGAATGACTAAAGGCGTGTTTGGGAGACATTGTGATTTGTGAACGTGACAAAAGTGATTTAACCATTTCAAAGTCACTCCCAAACATGTCATAAGTCATCCAAAACTCATTATGTAGTGAATATCTACTTGAGACCTCCCTCCCTCCTATCCATATCAACTATGGAAACAAATTTGAGGGAGAATAAAGAAATAAGCAATGCCATTATGCAAACATATGATAAAAGACAAATTTGTTTCATCAAGCAGAGAACAAGCAGCAAATTTGAACACTCAAGTAGCCTCCAAATATTCTGGAAAGTTGAATAATACAAAACCAACCTTTGTTAGCGTTTGCAAATGGACATGTTTAAGCCCTTGATATGTTCCAAAAAGATCCATTGCAGCAAAAATGGGGTAAACTACAAAAGGTAAAGCTGCTTGCAATCTAACACAAAAATGAAGAGTTAGAAAACCTTGGAATGATAAAATCTTTAAGAAAACTTATACATTAATTAGTGCTTAAAGAATGTTAAATAGACATGAATTGATGATTTCTGAGTACTTGTAACTCATTTAAGAACACATGAAATTTTTAAAAATAATGAAGTAAAAGAAAACCTTTGGTCATTCTTGGACAAGAAGTTCAGAAGAGCGGCGAGTACAAGACCGAGATTATCAAAGCACACTGATTGAATCTGCACATAATAATAGTGGAATGAATGTAATGAATACCAACAATTGTAATCAGCATTTCATGAAGGATTATAGCCAACCTGTGCCTTAGCAGAAACTTCACCAAGGTTATCTGCCACAGCAAAACTTCTATGAACAGTAGACTGAGTACAGAGAGTGAGAACTATAAGATGACACTGGTAAAATCCAAAGACGTGAAGCAAGAAGAATAACATGTATTGGAATGAAACTTTCAAGAATGTTTAACTAACATAATTAGAAGTTTTCAAACTAAGTCTTCCAGAAACTTCATAAATCAACCAAATGGATACTTCTAGAAAAATCAACACTGAATAGAAGAATTCAAATTAAATGAACCCGATCACTAAAGGCTCATGTATAGATTGTACAAAGAACAAACTTAAGTTAAAATACTGCAGTTATATGTGAATTTCATTCATATTTAGTAACATACGCAACACTACATCCAGTGCTGGCATACAAGTTCAAAACAAAGAAATGCCCAACGTTTTTAACATAACTAAAAATAAGGCTCAACTCAAGAGTCAGGAATAGCAGACGAATTCCATCCATTGTCTAATATGTTCCCATGGAAAACGTAATCAAATTTTCTTCAAAATCAATAAACTAGACAACTGTAATCATTGGTGAATGTGAATTACAACACCAATGCAATTAAGTGATCAACACCATGGAGTAACATTTCTCAACAAAAGAACAACTTAAAAAGTAAACCAACAAACACCCTCGACCAACAGAAATAGAAATGTTGGTTATTCTCATCCAGAGTCAGTCCATTTTTCTAGAAAAGCATGTCAAATATATAATGCACAAAAAGTGGACTAGATTTCCTAAAATTGACAAAATGATTTCGAAACGACAAAATTGCGAATCCTTACAGCAGTTGATAAGTAGCATCCAAGACTTATTTGCTTCACAATGTTTGCAATTGATGCAAGAAGCAAGAAGTACTGAGGAAACGCCGGAGTCAGCAACTCAACTCCAATGCTTAAACTGAATAGAACCGCTGTCGAAAACCTGACTCTCTTGAAATGAAAATCATAAAAAGAATTGTTCATCAAACAAATAGTAGAAGAATAACATATACACTGCACTTGCATGGAAGATCTTGAAATAAAATTCCTTGTTCACAAGAAATTAACATACAGAAGCAAACCTTCAAATTTGTATCAAACGCAGATGCAATGCTAGCAGTGTAAATACACCGACTTAACCGTCCAAGTCCATCCTTCAGAACCCAATTAAGGGCTGCTGCAGATGCTAGCGAACGAGTGTGCCCGACTCCTATAGCCCGAAACATTGCCTATCAATAACAATTTTCCTTATAATCTGAACAGAATGCTTATCATTAAACCATGAGGTGGACATCAATGACATCAGAAATTCCATAACTAACAAAGATTGTGCAGGGCCATAAAAAAAGTACTCGAAGTATTTTCATCAGATAAACAATCCTGCTCAAGTTTTAATGTTGTCACAAAGAAAAGCATTCAACATGATTCCAATAATTAGTATGTTATTTAATTCTAAAACCAATTTTAACCAACTCTAAGAAACTGTTTTTCAAAAAAAAATGAGCTTTCATGGAGAAAAATGAAAGAATAACAAGGGCATACAAAACAAGCCCAACAAAAAAAGGCGTTCAAAAACTAACTACGTAAACGGACTTCAATCCACAAAATGAGACCAAGATCATAATTACAAAAAGGCCGAGTGACACAAAGACATTAAACCTCGCCACCTCCCAAACCTCACGATATCTCAACCTCTCTGAAAATACTATTATTAGAGGCTAATTCCAGTCGGGACCGGAAGAATGGACTGGGCGGGCAAGCCAAATACCCCAGCAGATGGCAAAAAAACTATAAGAAATAAAGTAAACAGAGAATGATCAAACATCACATGGCCTACAATTGAAGTTTCATCTTATACTCTATCACACACTAACTTGTCCATCACAACTAGAAAACTCAATTAAAGTTTGAACTTCCACTGACCTGAGTAGCAATGACCTGCAGGGCGGAACTGAAAACCCGATGCAAAAACTTCCATTTGACATAAAATACATAATGCTCACTAACATTCTTGGGAATAAAAAAATCTTTAACAGCCAAACCACAGGCTCTGTAAAAATTTCGAAACCCATCATCGAAATCAAAAGAAACAGAGGAAGCACGACTATCAACGCCGACCAACTGCAGAGAAAACCCATCCCACACGTACTGAGAAACCCTACCGGAGCGGCGAACGACGACGGGGAAGCGAACCGGCGCGCTTGGACCGGGTGCATCATCAAGGCGTTCATCGGCTCTGTAGCAAGTTGTCAAAGGCCTAGTAACAATTCGAGGTGTAAAGCAGAATCTAGGCGTATTGGGGAGGCATATAGCGATTGGGAAGTGGGTTTCGGGGAGAATCCATGGGGGTGGAAATTGAAGGGAATTTGAGACTGGGTTGAAGGAGCTGGTTTGCATAAGGGAGTGAAATTTTGGGAACTGAGAGTTGGTAGATAGGAATTTCCAGAGAAGATTGGGGCCGGGAGAGAGAGAGAGAGACGCAAAAGCGGGTCGGTTCGGATCGGGTCGGGCTATATTAAAATATCTTTCTTAAAGTTTAATTTCAAATGTACAAACCCAGAGAGCTTCAATCGCCGGCGGCCGTTCGCCTGAGGGAGTCGCCGTCGTAGTTTCCTTTCCAGTCACCGCCGGCAAGTCGCCTGAGAGAGAGAGAGAAGTAGAGGGAAGAGAAAACGGCGCAAAAGGAAATAATTAGGTGAAGCCCTAATAAAAATAAAAAATAAAAAATGTACCCCGTCGGTTCGGTTCGGTTCGGTTGTATAACAAATAGGTGAACCGAACCGGTGTGATATGGTCCTTTCAAAACTAGTGGTTCGGCTTAACTGACGATTACCTCCCCGCCAAGTGGAAATAGATGCCTGACTGACGGTTATCTCCCGCCAATAGCAACCCTTTTCTCTTTTTCTTTTTTCTAGCGGCGGATCTACCAAGGTTATTGAAACATTATATTATAAAACAATAAATTATTTTAACAAAAATATTTATATAAATTCATCTCAAATTCACATAATATAATATTATAACTTTCTGTTTTTAATTTTTTTTTTCAATTTTTTAAATGTTTTTTTATTTTTGTAACTTCTAAAAGTCTAGAGAAATTTTTTTAGGGGTGAGGATTCGAACGACAGACCTCTTGATCATCAAGACATACATATGCTCGCTCACTCATGCTCGCTTTGATTTTTATAATTTAACTTAATTATTATAAACAGAAAAAACAAATCTAATAAAATAAATAAATAGATACAATTATGAAAATTTAGAATTTTAACTCAGTTTTAATTAAAACATAAATTGATTTTTGCCTCATTTTTGTATGAGTGTGTTTTCTGTAATTATTAAATAAAATAGAATGGATAATACTTCTAGTTTAATATTATTTTAAATCAAATATTTTATAATTCTATTACGTTAATCTGAGATATAATTCAATTGGCGTAAAGTTGCCTCTTGACTAACTGGTCTGGTTCAATCCTCACCCGTCTTAATTAAATACTTTGAAAAAAAAATGATTTTTTATTATTATTTTGCAAAGGATGATTTATTATTTTGATCTATTGAAAATTAATACTATTTATCATATTTAGATTAAAATTACTACTCATGGATAACCATATCTATTTTAGCCTACCTTTTTTTAACTAGAGAAAAATATATAGATATATTGAGTGTGTTATATGCAAGGACGAAAATATCTTTATCGTTATCGATATCGGTAACTCAGATTTACGGATATATTGACGGATATTTGAATATCGACGAATATTCCGGTAAGAATCACGGATATGACGAAAATTGATAGAAATATTGTAATTTTTTTTGTGAAACTTTAGAACAAGCTTAATTAAGCAATACACTATTACTTTCCATATATTTAGGAAATTAGAAGTCAAATATGAATAGTAATAGAATAATAGATAATATTGAAAACCGAAAAATGAATATAAACTTGAATATTTGATTGATAAAAACTTGAGGTCATACAAGTAGAAAGTTCAATTATAAGATGATGGCCTTGTAGGTATTAAACCAGCATTAATATAATTGATTTGATATCGACAATACTCCTCCCAACTCATGGTACGTTCAAAACCTCGAACATAATTTGAAGTATGATACCCATGAGTTTCAACATCGACTCCAATGATACCAATATGATAATACCCTTCATCAAACCATGTCCCATCTAAATGAGGATGCTCGTAAGAATGGAGATAATGTAGAGGTTCTGAATCTGAGTCTTCATAACCTTGTAGAGTAAATTGTGGACCTCATGTATAAATCGATGTATTTCCATGAAGTTCACTATAACCAAAAGGACCATAATCATTTGAATGACTATAGTTACTACTATTATCATAGCCATAATTACTATTGTTATAACTATAATTATTACTGTTATAACCATAGTTATTACTGCTATTATAGTCATATTGTCCTCCATGTCCATACTGACTATCCAAATTCATTTCTTCCATACTTGAAACAAGCGAATCTTCATCAAATTGAGCATCGCAATTCGTGGATCTTCTACGGAGTAAAGGTTTTCCTATTGCTCCAATTCCTGGCCCTCCAGCTTTATGTCCATGATCGGTGTCTTGTGTGACATGTGTGAATTGAGATTCTCCAGTGAAGGGGCTAAGTCCTTCATATTGTTCACTTCCTCCAACATTTTCCTGAATTTGACCGCCTCCACCACCATTACCATCAGTACCGTCATCATCATCATCATCATTAGCATTACCATGATCTTGTTGATGTAACTCTTGTTCTTCTGTCGTAGTTAAGTTATAGTGTGTGGCACACATGTTTTGTTCAGGAGAGTCCATTGAATGATCACCACCACTACTACTTACTACCTCTTCATCTATCGCACGTTGAACACTAATACCTACTTCTCGTGCAGCACTAGCAACTTGTGGATCTGGATTACCTTAAACATCGTCGAGGTGTACAGGTCGAACCCACATATAGAGTGGATCATTGTCTTCATCACCTGGGTCAACTCCAACTTCGAGCAAATCCAAATAGTCAGTAGTTTCATCCACCTTATCTGCTTCCGCTTGCATATCCCTTAATTTCAACTTCATATTATACGAGCAGAAAACTAATTGTTTCAATCTCTTATATGCTAGTCGATTTCGTTGTTTAGTGTGTATTAGGGCGAACGTGCTCCAATTTCTTTCACATGCTCGTTGTTTAGTGTGTATTAGGGCGAACGTGCTCCAATTTCTTTCACATGCTGAAGAGGAAGCAGTTTGAGATAAAATCAAGTTGAGATTGAGACTTGAAAGTGGTGTGGGAGATGAGTGGTGTAGTAGAAACCTTTCTTGTGTTAAAACTTTGGCTCGTAAACACAAAAGTACTGTCAGCCCTCTTTTAAAAAGGTTAAATTCGGAATTATAGCTATTTTATAGGCACAAAATTATGGGTTAAAAATGAAAATTTTGATTTAGATAGTCAAACAAGCATCAACTTTTCAGTTTGAGGTGAAAGAACAATAAAAAATTGAAAATGAAGTGAAAACACAATGACAAAACGTGAAAATGAAATGAAAAATAAAACATGAAAATAAGTTGTTTGAACTTAAATTACATTCAACAAAAATTGGAGAAATATGAAAATAAGTTGTTTGAACTTAAATTACATTCAACAAAAATTGGAGAAATATCTGATATCCACGATATGTCCGAATATCCGCGAAAAATCCGAGAAATCCACGTATTCGTTTCCCTATATTTCGGTGGTAAAAACTTGGGCGAGATTTCGATTAAAATCGCCAATTTTCTCTGGTTATATGTATATATGTCGTAGCTCATTCTTTTTAAATGGTCACATAATGGAGATTCATTTATTCTTTTAGACTACATGCCTAATGGTTATAGCAGGTTTTTAGCAAACACACTACTTCAAATATAAATTTGGATTTTATTAATTATTAAAAGACTTGCCCAAAAAAAATTGTAAATGTTTTTTAACTTATACTATGTATCATCTAATTTATATTTCAATGGATAAGTAATCTAATTTTAAAAAGTAATTACAGAAATCATGTATCTCCAGTAAAAATCCAAAAAAGGAATCCACTTATAATTCTCGGAGGAGATCTCTCGAAAACATAAACCTGGTTGAATGTGACATAATTTATATGTAGACCGTGTACCCAAAATCATATTCATGGTACATAATTTATCTTACTAAATCGTGTTCACGACATATTTATCTATCATACTCTTGTAATGAAATAAAGAGAGAAACTTTGACCTCAAGCCAACATCGAAATTAGTCCCTCAAGTCGAGAGAACCCTCCCTAAGAAACAATATTCTATTCAATAACGTTCCAAAAGGCTATTTATAGACTTACATTAAAAAAAGAATAACTAATTAAATCTAAAATACTGATTAAGCACTAATTAATCTAAAATTAATAACTAAACTAATATTAACTAAAAAAAATATGTAACATCTCACCACCATTTATCATTTCTGCTTGTAAGAACTCAATAAGCTTTTTTATGCCACATATTGCATTAGTCTTGAACAATATACATTGTCCTGTCTAAGCAAAAAGATATGCAATAAATACTTAGAAACAATAATGCTATTTCTTAGTTAATAAGCCAGATGTAGTAAGAAGACGTAACGCTTGGTTAGCATTGTCGAGAACCGACGATGACCTTGAAATATTCATCTTCCTTTTCTTCAAAAATTCCAAGGAGTTCTGTGAACAATGAGATGGTGTTCTTTCGTTTAAAAGAACCGTTTCAATCCTGCAATAAAAGAATATGAGACACTATATCAAAAGGTGGATTGAATTGGAGAACAATATCGTCAGTAACAATCGGGTCGGGTCGGGTCACTTACCCAGAGCTTTTGGTTTTCTTCCTCTTTGCTTTTGGCTTTACAGCAGGATTTTCATCATCAGGGTCTGACAAAACTTGTCTATATAGAGAGAGTACAGCATATTAGTTGCTTAGCAAAATTATGATGTGTGCAGAAACACATGAAAACTGGGAGAGAGACATACTTCTCACGATCTGCAAGCAGTTGGACAAGATTACTGGGAAGCATTCCCAACTTGCTAATTTCATCATTATGTGTACGGGTTTCTACTACATCTTCAACAATTTCACCCTTTTTAGACCGCCGTGGTGTTTTCTTTTCAGCCCACAGTCTACGACGTTCTTTTCCTTCACGAACAACTCTACATAAACAAGGCTATATATCATGTTCTGTGAAAAAAAAAATGTAATAAACAGGCATGCATCCAATGGATACAATCCTTTAGGAAATCAGGTAAGAATTCCCAATACTACATTGGATCTGAGAATGAACAACTATTGTCCATTGTGCAGTGTTTTTGAGGCAATACCCTATAGCAATGGGCGTGATAAAGCAAGCCATCCTAGCTGGAAATGTTCAACATTATGAACATAGTGCCTCAGTAAATTTATGCACAAAATTAAGCAACCTTTTTCCCGTTTTAACTAAACCAACCTCATTTATTTTTATTTAACAAATGAAAAAGAAAACAAACATTAATAGATCAAGCTATATGATAAGGAATTTAGAAATGTATTTGTAAATAGAAAACCCTGCATAATTTTTTTTCTACGACTATCGGCTCTTTTCCATTGCAATGTCAAAACTATATAAACCAAAACCTGTCTTTTTCAACCTTTTGGTATGTTCTCAATCAGAACCATGAAGAATTATTTGGATCATCTTTCCATTACTTGCACTCTACTTCGATTTTATGAACATATTGTTGGCAAGCTAACAATATTGATTGCTGTATTCCTACTTCTATTGTAGATTTCTTGGAGCAAAACTTCTCTGGCATGGGTGGGATCCTTTGACAAGAGGAAGATCTCTTTTAGAGACTTTTTGTGGGTAAGGTTCTGTGGGGTCTTGGATGGAAAGAAATGGCCATAACTTTAAGATATATGTTCAACTCCTGAAATTATTAATTGGGTTTCGAGATGGTATATCCTATAGTGCATGTAAAAGACTCCAAACTTTGGTGCATTTTTATGGTAAAGGCACAAGCCCAATATGAATCAAAGGATAAGTCTAGAGGCCTAAAAATTTGAGCCTCACCCTGAAGCTACTAGGCAAGCCTCAAGGTTTGAGGTTCAAGTCCTTGAAACATGAAAGCATAGTTTCCTTTATAACATAGTTTAAGATGTCATGAAAGTGTTGTCCTCTTTCGTATTTCCATTGCCCTTCAAGGAAAATGGACAAACCCTAAATCCCGTCCGTACTCATGGTTAACAAGAACATGATTAATGAAAAAATAGAAGCAATAAAGGATTGGCCTTCATGCTTGATTAGGAAAAACCAAAACTTGGTGGATTGCCTCTTATTGCTGGCAAAATTAGAGATTGGAATTTAGAGGACTTGGAGAAGGATGGAAAACAGATTCTTGGTTGTTTGTCTACTGGTATTTTCTCTATCATATCATTGTTATGAATGACTAGGATTAAGATATAGGCTTCAAAAGACCTTAACGAGATTCCTTTTCATCTTTCTCCTTTGTTACTGTTGAGCAAGTATGGGTCAAATCTGTTCAGGTGGACTTCAGGGAGATGCTCATAAGAGAATTCAGTTACCAAATTGGGAAATGGTAGATAGGTATGTTAGCTTCAAGAAGGATCCAAGGTTCAAAAGACGATGTGTTGAAAGCCACGTGGATGTACATCGTGTTGCTTTGCGTGGATGCACAACACGTGAGAAGATCGTCTTTTGTCTTGCATCTTTTCAAAAGACAAGGTGTGCTCGTGTGAGTTGATCGTCTTTTCAATAAAAAAAAAATGCAACATTTTAAAAAAAAGTTTGAAACATGCAATATATTTATAAACAGTTTCGAAAACAACAATATTATTAAAAAATCACCATCTTTGGTTGGGTAGGTAAATCATCTCTTTACATAAAAAGGTTCATCAACAATATCATACAATTCAAATCATGTCTTCAAGGATCCACGGCTCAAAACCTCTTCAAGTATCTCCTAACTCAAGTCTAAACCCTCACAAACAGTAAGCAATTCAAAATTTATGACTGCTGAAATTCTGAAACTAATTATTGGAACTCAGTACAAAGCTGGAATCTCACGATGGGAAGTTTCGGGAAAGGTTATCTTTGATTGGGTAGGTAAATCATATCTTTACATAAAAGGGGTTGATCGACAATATCATACAATTCAAATCATGTTTTAAAAATTCAAATAATAAAGGCAATAAGTGGAGAATCAAAGATTACAAAGATTGTTCAGTAAAATACAATTCGGTAAGCGAAAATACGGAGTGAAAACACACCTGGCCTTACTTTCTTTTTTAACTTTAGTAATCTCTTCATCCTGCTGTATTCCCTGCAACAGAAAAGTTCCTAATAGTTGAGGGCCAATTGGCAAGAGGCAAATACAAGCAAAGAAAGTTTAAATCAACCAACCTGCTCGGCGGTGAACTCCTCGGGGGCGTCCGAATCGGTATCTTCCCTGTCCGACATCTGAATCCAACTCTGTGTTTTAGGGTTTCTGTGAAGTTTTCGGGTGAAAGGAGGAAGTTTTGCGCTTTTTAGCTGCTCGAATGTCCCTCCTTGTCCTTGGTCCTTGCTGTCCACCAAATTTAAAAAGATTAGGTTAATGGGCTGGGATAGTTGGGCTTTATCCCCTTTATCTATGGGGCTCAGCTTTGGACCACTCCATACAATTTTGCTCTGTTTGACTTGTTTTGTGTACTAAACTGAGAAACCTTTCCAACCATATTAGCACTTCATTACTCCACAAATCAAACACCAAACACAAATATATATTATTAACATTAAAAATGAGACAGTGTGAAAAGAACAAAACTTTCCCCTTTTAGTAACAAAACAAAACACAAATGTAATTAAACCATTACAAAGCTCCATGTTCGAGCTGAGTTATTGTAGCGAGCAAGCAAACAGCCATTATTATTAATGGGTTTAAGACCATCTTTTTTTAGACTATTTAGCAATTCTTTTGCCCTGTTTTGCACCTTTTCTTCACTTAGACTTTCCACTGAATTTTAATACTGCTGCAATTCCTCCTTCCATTCTCTAGACAAGTTTTTCAGTATGCTAACATACTAGTCCATAACCAAGATTCAAAAACAAGTACACATAACTACACAAGTATAATCCAATACATACATCACAACTCATTTCAATCATACATAATCTCATCAGCAACTTCAACATATGTTATTTCATCAATTCCACATGTTTATAATTAGTCAAATAACAATTATGTGAATTAATTGCATAATTAACTAGAGTTTAGGCAAGTTAAGCATAAACAACTAAACAAACAACACACAAGCACTCAAGTACTCAAGTAAGGACCACTTACAACAAACATATAATCAAATCAATAATTAAATATACAAAACACACAATATCCACAAGTGAGAAACCCCACCTACTAAACCAAAAATCCTAAAATAAACATAAACAAATTCCTCAGAAATTAGTTAAGCTAAACTCTAAACTGAATAAACCTAATAGGCCCTAAAATAGCAGATTAACGAGAATTTACCGATTGGTTATTTGCTAATTTAAGTTCAAATAGGTTCGTTACCACTGATTTGACTTCAGAAGAGTGTGGGTTTTCAAATCTGAGATCGTTCGAAGTAGTTTTGCTGAGTACGATCAACAGAGGTTGGGTTCGTGATGGAAAACTCCGGCGAGCTTCTTGCACGAGCAGTGGCGTGAACACCCACACCGTAGGGCGACGGAGGACGACTTGCGAGAGAGAGAGACGGCGAGCTTCTAGCACGAGCGGTGGCGTGAGGATCCACAGGCGACTTGCGCGCGAGAGAGAGAGACGAGAGAGGGAGGTGGCTGAGGATTGAGAATAGGATAACCTAATTTTAATTAGTATATATATATATATTTTTTTAAAAAAAATATGTAATTTGGTTCGGTTCGAGTTGAACTGAGCCAAAATTGGTTCAACCCACGAACCGACCCAAAAATTTGGTTTTTTTTAAAATGCAACCCAACCCAACTCATATTAAAAAAAAAAATCAACCCAACCCGAAAAATTGGGTAGGGTTGGGTTTCTCGGGTTGCGGATTTTTTGCACACCTCTAATTATAACTCTACTAGTATTTACCTTTTTTTAATTTACAATTAATTACTTTTGAAATTAAATAATTGAAGACCAGATTTTGTTTGTCTAATGTGGTTGATTTCCCGTTAAATTAAGCGGTATTTTTTTCCGTTATATGTTGTAGGCAGGGTCGTATACCTCTACACATTCCTTCAAAATGGGACAGTCATCCACAACTTGGTAAGGTATATAAACGGACACACCCCAACACATTGCTACAACAAATGTAATCTTGATGATATTATTTATTAAAAATAGCCAACAACCAGTCATTTTCCCACCCTCCGATTTAGGGTTATACATCTCCCGTGCATTTTTTTTTAAATCTTGGAGGTAAACCTAATTTATAAAATAGATCACAGGGAACCAATTAATTAGTCTCCTAATTTAATTCTAATTGTGATGATAAAAATGAAGGAAGGCATGAGAGGAAAGCATGAGGGTTTAGTTGGTTTGTGAAAAAAATTAAGAAACGTGCAATTTAATAAAAAACGAGCTAACGAAGAATCAAATGTGAGAAAATAAACTTAAAAAGAATTAATGATGTAAACGTCAAAATATAAAGGAACAGAACTAGTCTTGATGCAATATCGAATAATATAATTTCTAAGAAACTCAACTAATTAACCCAACTAATTAACCCAAGCACACAACTTACTTACCTACACCCGTAACAAGCAAACCAATGAAATTAATTAAGACCATATAAATTCTAATTAAACTAGCACCTAACTAACTGGGCCCGACTGTCTCATACAACTATGTGATCAAGTATAGCCAAAGAAACACATACGCACAATTCAACTCATGCTACATGGCGATTAAAACATGACAAATTACAGATCATGAATTCAATCTTTAGCAGTTTAGCATGCAAGAACGATTAAAACGTCAATTCAATCAAAACCTCATGCTAATGAAATTAAGATGCTTAAGATAAGAAGCTAAATGAAATTAAGAGCAATCCTCACATAATGCATCAAGATACAATATCGTCTGTAGCCACGTATTTTTGCCCGACCCTTTTAATTTATTTTGTTGAATTAGTAATGTAAATGCATAATTTTCTATTTTTCCTTGTTAATTTGATTTTTATTAGTCTCATAATCCATGTTAATTGTATTACTAATTTAGTTTACTTTTGAGCTTTTTTTATGAAGTAAAAAGACAAAAATAAATCTCACATTTGAAGATCAAAGTGGTAAAATTTTGAATTTGTATTTAGTTTTTAAAAGTAATTTTTCATTATTGGTGAAAACTCACTTTTAAGTATGAATTCAAATTTTCAAAATGAAAACTTAAAATTGTTTGCACAAAAGTAGAATGGATTGGCTTTAAAATCCCCCATTTTTTTTTTGTTCAGGAGGAAAAGAACACTCATATTTTCATACATTCTCACCACATTCTTATATCTTCCATCCTCACCCACCTTTTTTTTTTTCATACACATCCAAGAAACTATGGAAACTCAAGTTTAGTTGGAGGTTGCACTTGGTAGGGCTTTTGTCCCAAGGATCCGCACCTCAAACAACAAGTGGGTTTAGTGTTCTTGGTTTGCTTCCTTCCCGAACACCCTGAAAAATGTAGACGGAGGATTTTAAAATGTTTATTTTCTCCTTTCTTTTATTACTCTTCTTTTTAAGAGTTTCAAACTTTTTATTTATAGGTTTGCTATTACTGTTTTTCTCCTTTTTTATTGTTCATCCTTTTTATTACTCTTATTTCTAACCTTCATTTTTATTTTACAAAAAAATCAATGTTGAGATGGGATGGAATTGAAAAAAATGGAAGAGGGAGAAGGCTGAAAAGAAGAAATAATAGAAAGTTTTGAAAAGGGTAAGGAGACAGATGACATTTTTTTATTATCAAAATCGATAGATGTCCATTTTTTAAAAAGTTTGATTCATGTACCTTTTAGTTTAATCTCTCTCCTCTATCTTTTTCATTCCTTATTTACTCTCCCTAAAATATTAATCTCTTCCCTCATTTATAAGATTTAGTAATTAAAAACTAACTTAACTCTCTCTCCCAAGATTTTCCCTCTTCTCTCTTTCCTCCTACTAATATAACACTCCTCTCCATTCTATCTTTCTACATGTAATCTCCCGACAAAAATCCAATAAATATTTGTGTCTATAAAACTGAGTTAAAAAATTAAATTGTCTTTCTATACGAATCTCCAAACAAAAATCCAATAAATATTTCTATCTAAAAATCGACTTAAAAAATCAATTTTTGAAAAAAATATTGTATTTCTACCCGTAATCTCCCAACAAAACTCCAATAAATATTTATGTCTAAAAAATCGACTTAAAAAATCAAAATTTGAAAAAATATTGTCTTTCTACACGAAATCTCCCAACAAAAATCCAATAAATATTTTGAAAAAATATTGTCTTTCTACACGTAATCTCCCAACAAAAATCTAATAAATATTTTTTTTTGTCTAAAATATCGACTTAAAAAATCAAAAAATTACAGGTATTTGCAAAAATTACAGGTATTTGCAATTTTGCAAATTGAAATTACTATCATACTTGCAAATAATAATTACAGTGTATTTGCACTTAGCTTATAGTGTATTTGCACTTGTGCAAATTCTGTATTTGCACTTAGCTTATAGTGTATTTGCACTTGTGCAAATTCTAATTACGAGTGTATTTGCAATGTGTAAATTTGTAATTACAAGTGTATTTGTAATTTGCAAAATTGCAATTACAAGTGTATTTGTAATTTGCAAAATTGCAATTACAATGTATTTGAAATTTTGCAAATTGGAATTACAATGTATTTGAAATTTTGCAAATTAGAATTATAATGTATTTGAAATTTTGCAAATTAGAATTATACTGTAATTACAAATTTGCAAATTGAAATTATACTGTAATTACAAATTTGCAAATTGGAATACAGTGTATTTGCAATTTGCACGAAATATACTGTAATTACAAATTTGCAAATTGGAATATAGTGTATTTGCAATTTGCACGAAATATACTGTAATTACAAATTTGCAAATTGGAATATAGTGTATTTGCAATTTGCACGCAATTACTACTTTCAATTATAATAAAAAAAAAACATAATATGTAGAAAAAATTATAAGTTTGCAAATTGAAATTACACTGTACTTGCAATTGTGCGGTATTTGCAAATTTCAAATTGCAATAGTGTATTTACAATGCACTAAAATGTACTTGCAAAATCTATAAAAGGGTGTAAACTAAAAATATACAACAATCTAATAATTCCTAAAAAAAAAAAAAAATGATGCACTTGCAATTACAAAATACAAAATTACATACTTGCAAAATCAAAATTACAAAATTATCAACTAGTTATAAACTAAAAACCTAAAAAAAATAATAACCTACAAAAATGTTAATTAGAGAGTACACAATTACATCTGCGACTACATACCTTTCATTTGAGATGTCTTCCGAACAAAACCTCCCTGCACCAAATCTCGGACACACAAAAGAATCTCGGAACTCTTGAAAAAATGGGTTCTTCAAAATTCTTAAATCAGAACTCTTGAAAACTACGTACCATTGAAAAACTACGTGCCATTGAAAATTGTAGCTTCCTCATTTTTACCATTGAAAATTGTAGCTTCCTCATTTTTTTTTTTTTGAGCAGTGGAATGTGAATGAATTTCAACCATTGAGGAAGCTTGAGGAAGCCTGAAGAAGACCCATATGAGAAGCCATTGAAAGAAAACTCAATTTCACAAATCACAAGAAAATAATTGTGAGTTTGACCTCTGCAAATCACAAGAAAATAATTGTGAGTTTGACCTCTGCAATTCCCTTTGACAAGAAAAAATGTCACACATCCTAAACATAATTAAATGACAAGAAAAAAAAAATTCTTTGCAATTTGTGAGCTGCTGGAATGTTGGGAGAATTTGAAGGCAGAAGGATGGCAGCCCTAGAGAGAGAAGATGAGTTTGGGTCATACGAAGAGGAAGATTTTGTAGGTTTGAATTTTATTGACGCTTCAGAGAAGAATAAAATAATTTTTAAACACTATTTTTTTTAAATTGGCAGAATAAAATCTAACATTTTTTTTTACAATTATTTTTAGGATCTAAGATACAAAATAAAAATAGGAGAGAAAAAAATGGAATGAATTTTTAGGAATTTTTGTGTAAAATGAGGAGGAAAATATTAGGAGAGAGGAAGACTAAATAAAAAAAAAAAAGACACAAAACTTAATTTAAAAAATATGGACATATGTTGAAATGAGTCTCAAAAAGAGTCATTCGTAAGGATTTCCTTTTTGAAAAAATAATAAAATGATTTCTTTTTGAAAAAATAATAAAAGGAAGGAAAGATAGGAGAAGAATAAGAGGTTCTTTGGCCCCCAAGTGGGGTGCGGTGGACTTAAATAGTTCATCCCATTTTTGAAACTCCAACTATATAAGTTGGGACTGGGTTATTATAGAGTGCTACAGTAACATTGTAGCACTTTTTTTTGTTTTATTTTTCCATTAAATTTGTCAATTTTTCTTCTCTTTGAAAAGTTATAATTAAGTTTTTTTTTAAAGAAAAGTATTTGAGTGTGTCAGACCATTTTTTAATTTTTAATTTTTTAAATTTATTTTTAAGTTTTTTTAATTATTTTATTTTGTATTTTTTTTTTTTTTTTTTTTTTTTTTTTGCAACGTTAATTTAATTAATGTTAATTACGGGCACAACTTTATATCAATTGAGCTATGTTCGGTTTGGCAATGTATCTTACTTCTTTGTTGAACCAAATGTAACTTTTCTTTGCTATTTATTTATTTGAGTTAAATGTAGCATCAATTTATTTGATCTTATTATTTTTATTAATTATTTGGTTAGTTATATTAGTCATGTTAAGTTATGATTTAAATTGTGCTAATATTTTAATATCGACTAACTCTCTACTAGTCTTTTGTAAAAATTTATTAAATTTCTAACATAATTTGTTTATAGCATTTACATGTTTATTTCTATACTTTGATTAATACTATTTTTATTTGTTTCAAAAAAAAAAAAAAAATATATTATTTTTATGCTTAGTGTTTAAATTTGTATTTTGCATTTATGTTTGTTTATATATTGATGTTGTATTTTTAAAAAATATCTTTTAAGGATGTTTTTCTAATCTTTTTAAACTTTTTATCGCATTGTAAAATTATTTCAAAATCTTTAAAATTATACTTTTTGTATTTACGAAAGTTTTATAACCAAATTGTTATTTCAAAGTTTTCTAATCTTTTTTCTCAAAAAGTGATTTTGGTTTGTTTTCAAAATCGTTTTATAAAATATCGATTTTCTAGAATTCTTGAGGTGAGGGACCATAATCTTTGGGAGTCCGAAATTTTGATCCCAAGAAAAAAATGAATTTAATTTAAACAAAAAAAAATTGTTTTGTTTTTAAAAAATAACTCTCCTATAAAAGGACGACTATCCTATGACGGAGTTGAAGAATATTAAAATTCTCTAATTTTCTTGAGGTGAAGAATATTTACAAGTATTGAGAATATTTCTAATATAGTCAAAATTGTTTGATAATTTTCACTTATTTTTATAGGATCCTGACTTCAAATATCGGAGAAATGAGCGGTAAAAATAAGACATTGTTTTAAAATATATGTTTCCAAGCAAACTCATTTTTAAAGAAGCTTTCAAATTCAAGATAAAATTTGGCCACCGTTTTTAACTTAGGTGACTCTTGAACCCACAATCTCTGTTTTGGCATACCATTTTGTTATATAACTTCTATTTTTTTTTTTAAAAAAAATTATTTTATTGTATTTTGGTGCCCAATCACATCATAAAAAAGATTGGCGGCGACTCCTGTTAAAATATCCTTTTTTTGGAGGACATCGTTCGCTCCACGTCGCAGGCACGTGGCGACATCGTCCTCTAAATTAGAACACTTACCTTAACCGATCATAACGGTAATTTTGCCCCAAAGACACCATAGTTTGACAAAAATACATTAAGAAAAGCTAAGTTGAAAAGTCTAGAGAGAAATGGAGGCTCCAATCTATAAATCGGACATAGAATGACCTAAAAAGGAAAAAAAAATTAGCTTTTATAGTGGCAGGACAACACCAAGACGCTTCAGCCGCAAAACAGGCGCGTGCGCGGCTTCGATGACGGGCGACTGCGGAGCTCCAAGTCGTAGCGTCGAGACGCTACGAGTCAGTGTCATGACACTTGCTCTCGGGTTGATAGCACTTTTAGAGTGCTATTATCTGGTCAAATTGAAGCCGCAACGAAACAAGCTCCAAGGCGATATAAATGAGCATAAGTCTAGTTAAATCAGATAGGTGGAACGAGATGGGCTTTGAGGCGAGCTTTAAAAACTCGAGTCTCATCCTTGAGTCCGTCGAGGTCAAGCCTCGTGGTCTCCCTCCATGGGGAACGAGTGGGGTCGTTTCTTTGGGTTGGCTTGTACATGTAGGTTCGCTCGTGTTTCCCTTTTTTAGGGTGGGTAACAATCGAACCCTACGCCTTGTTTTTTTCTTATTTTAAACCCAATTAAAACTATGTATGGGGTTGTCGGACAATCGAGCTATAACCCATCTTCCCACTTTGACTTATGATAGGTCGTTCTACTTCGTTGAGCATGGCTTGTTTGAGCTCTTAAGCCCAGTTCGACGATATTCGATCGTGCCGCTGACGAGCCTGTGGGTGATCCTGCCCTCGTTGTCGTGGGCTACCGTCATCCTCTGTCTTTTTTACGTTGGCTGACGTTGGTTGTCGTCAATCACACATTCCTTAAGTACCTCGGTCGTGGAGTTTCATGATGGAGCGCTTGGTACGCAGCGGAAGCGATTTGGATCATAGACACTCTAATTTCATCAATTTAAACAAACGGAAACATGCAAAAACAATGAAAAAGAGAAATTAGAACACATACCCTTGTCGTTCGAATTTCTTCAATTTTCACCGCCAGAAGCTCCTCACGAGCTCAACGAGCCTTCTCACGAAACCTTCGTGGACCACCCACGGTAGTCCCGCTATCCTCAGGCCGAGAAACGGAGTAGTGAGACTCCTTTTACAAGAGAAAAGAGGGAAGAAACTCACTGAAGAAAAACTATTTTTCTTACAGAGAGCAGAGGGTAGAGGAAGACGGAGAAGAAGAAGAATTAAAAAATTGAGAATTCAAATCGAATTTGAATACCCCAAATGTCACTAACTTTTGAATTTCTTTTTTCCTTTTTTTTTTTTTTTTTTTAATTAATGATTGATCTGATGACTCATATATACTGTGTATATATAAATCATACATGTGTCTTACATCTTGCATGTAAGACACATGTATGTATATATATATATATATATTTATATTTATATATTATTATTATTAAAAATAATAATAATTATTTTATTAATTAAACTTTTTAATTAATAAAAAATATATAAATTAATTAATATTATTTAATTCAATATCAAATATTAATTAAATAATATAATTAAACCCGGTTTTCCGAAAACCGACTTTTTGCATATGAATCCAATTCATACTGTAGACCAATCTCATATTTAAATCACATTTAAATATGTCCATATTTAAATCATATATAAATATGTCTATCCTTCTTCCACAAACCCGAATTTGAACGATTCAAATTCTTTTCTTTTCTTTTATATTGTTTCACGGCTTTATCCGAGCTAGCCAGGAGAACCGTAAGGACCTACAGATCATGAGCTCCAACGATACGAGATTATCCGGTCAAAACTCTTTCAACCGAACTAACCAACATTCGTTAACCCCCGGAGACTCCACTAAAGTCCAAGGGCTGCACTCTCCTCACTATAGATATATTGTGTCCTCATGATATAACTATCATCAGTAAGTCGATCCTTCACAGGTCGTTCGTAATCACAACGAGTCATTTAAACCGTTTAACCCTTGTATTATATCTTGTTCCTTAAGTACCACTGACACCTCTAATGAACAATTGATTTGTGGTCCAACCATCAAATCAGATTCCTCCCTGATCAGGAGAGGATGGGCCCATTGTTCAAGACCTGGAGTCAGCACTTAAGGGAACAACCTCTCTACTAACCCTTAAAGCGGGTAGGAGTGAATTTCATCTCGCACAACCATGTCCCCAGCCACTTATTCGATCTTATCCCCAAGATGGTAGGCTTATTGAGTCGGCAATAAGGCCACTCTCACCCGTACAAGTCAAAGGATAAGGTCGAATAAACAGGAGTTCATAATGAGCTCAGAATTGAGATCGAGTTACCTAAGTCATCAAATGAATAAAAACGGTCTTTACAGTAAACGGTGTTATAAAGAAAGAGCGATTTTATTTCTTGGTTCGGTCTTGTGCAAACTCATTGCACAGGACGCCCTCACTCACATGTCTCTACATGAAACGATTCGAATCACATCGTTTTGTACTATACAAAGTGAGCCGCGTCCAATAGTGTCCCCAGGATAAGGTACCCAACCTTATCCCTATACTATAGACCATTTTGGCTGTCTACTTGAACTTGATCCACATTCATGTCACACATGAAGTTCAAGTACTCACACTATCGCCATGGGTGTTAGTTATTGGTATAGGTTAATACAAACACAATTCACTAAAATTCAATAACAACTTTATTGAAATATAATATATACATTCAAACAGTTTACAAACTACGAGTTTTAGGACATAAAACCCAACAAACTCCCACTTGGACTAAAATGTCAGTGAAGTACATGCTGGTCGAGAGAACTAGAATATCAAATATCTAAAGTTTCTCCCACTGTCCTACTGAGCAGCTCGCAGCCCTATACTTTTTAGGTGTCTCTCAAACACTTTAGCCGTGAGAGACTTAGTAAACGGATCAGCAATGTGGTGCTCCGAGGCTACCTGTGTGACGATCACATCTCCTCGTTGCACTATCTCCCTGATGAGATGATACTTCCGCTCAATATGCTTTCCACGCTTATGGCTTCTAGGTTCTTTAGAATTTGCCACTGCACCGCTGTTATCACAATAAAGGGTGATTGGCAAGTTCATATTTGGAACAATTTCCAAATCTGTCAAGAACTTCCTAAGCCATACAACTTCCTTCGCTGCTTCGCAAGCTGCGACATACTCAGCTTCCATGGTGGAGTCAGCAATACAACCTTGCTTTATACTCCTCCATACTATTGCTCCTCCGTTAAGAGTGAACACTGATCCTGATGTAGATTTCCTGGAATCTATATCAGTCTGAAAATCAGAGTCAGTGTATCCTGCAAGGATCAAATCCTTCGCGCCATACACAAGCACATAGTCTCTCGTTCTCCTAAGATACTTGAGGACGTGTTTAACGGCTGTCCAGTGATCATATCCTGGATTGGACTGGAACCTACTGACAATTCCTACTGCATAACAGATGTCGGGTCTTGTACACAACATAGCGTACATGAGACTACCAACTGCAGATGCATAGGGAATTCGTCTCATATCCTCAACCTCTTGAGGTGTCTTAGGAGACTGTTCCTTAGACAAGTGAATTCCATGCCTAAAAGACAGCGAACCTTTCTTGGAATTCTGCATCGAATATCTTGACAACACCTTGTCAATATAAGATGCTTGAGACAGCGCTAGCACTTTGTTCTTACGATTCCTTATAATTTGAATCCCTAGAACAAACTGAGCCTCTTCCAAATCTTTCATTTGGAATTGGGTCGCTAGCCAATTCTTAACGTCAGTTAGGAACCCTACATCATTCCCAATGAGTAGTATATCGTCTACGTACAAGACTAAGAAAGCTACAACAGTATTGACTACTTTCTTGTAAACACAAGGTTCATCAATATTTTGTTCAAAGCCATAAGATTTGATCGCCGTATCAAACCTTATATTCCTGGATCTAGATGCTTGCTTCAACCCATAAATGGATCGATTAAGCTTGCAAACCTTTTGCTCTTGACCCTGAAGTATGAATCCCTCTAGTTGAGCCATATAGATACTCTCCTCAAGATTACCATTCAGAAAGGCAGTCTTGACATCCATTTGCCAGATTTCATAATCATAAAATGTAGCAATGGATAAGAGTATTTTAATCGACTTTAACATGGCAACAGGAGAAAAAATTTCTTCATAGTCCACCCCTTCTCTTTGGGAATAACCTTTTGCCACAAGTCGAGCCTTAAAGGTTTGCACCTTACCGGCTTGGTCTCGTTTTCTCTTGTAGATCCACTTGCAACCGATAGGTCTTTCACTATCTGGTTGGTCTACAAGATCCCAGACCGAATTGAAGTACATAGACTCCATTTCGAGATTCATGGCTTTAAGCCACTGGTCCTTGTCTATGTCATTCATTGCCTGTTTAAAGGTCAATGGATCCTCAACGCCATCATCAGGTATGACGACTTGAGTTTCAGACAAGCCGATGTAGCGGTCAGGCTGTCTTACATCCCTCCCACTGCGTCGAGGCTTTCTCAACTCTTGAGAAGGACCAGCCTGATCAACAACCTTTGTTGATCCGTCTGTAGCTTTCCTGGAAAATTCGGACAAAACAATTTTGCTCGACGGTTGATGATCTCTCATGTGGTCTTCCTCTAAGAACGTGGCATTAGTCGATACTAGTACCTTGTTCTCATGAGGGTCGTAAAATAGACCACATTTCGTTTCCTTGGGGTAACCTACAAATAGGCACAATTTTGAACGATGTTCCAACTTCTTTGGATTGGGTACTAGCACATGTGTCGGACACCCCCAAATCCTGAAGTGACGTAAACTACCTTTACGCCCTCTCCATAACTCATAAGGTGTTTCAGAAACACTCTTAGAGGGAACCATGTTCAAAATATATACTGCGGTCTCTACTGCATATCCCCAAAACGAACTAGGCAAATGAGCATAACTCATCATAGATCGAACCATGTCTAACATGGTTCTATTTCTCCTCTCGGACACACCATTCTGCTGTGGTGTTCCTGGCGCTGAGAGTTGAGATACTATTCCATGTTCTATCATATAGTCCTGGAATCTTAAATCCATATACTCTCCACCTCGATCTGATCGGAGTGTTTTTATCGATTTACCTAATGTGTTCTCAACCTCTGCCTTATACTCTTTGAACTTTTCAAGAGCTTCAGACTTATGATGCATTAGATAAAGATAACCGTACCTAGAATAATCATCAACGAAACTGATGAAATATTCATACCCTCCTCGTGCTTTGACATTCAAAGGACCGCAGAGATCCGAATGCACGATTTCTAGAGGTTCTTTGGACCTATGACCTTTTTCAGAAAAAGATCGTTTGGTCATTTTGCCTCCAAGACAAGACTCACATGGCGGTAAAGAGTTGTCCTCTAAACGATTTAGCAGACCACTCTTAACCAATCTCCCAATCCTATTGAGATTAATGTGACCTAGTCTTAAGTGCCAAAGATAAGTACTTGGAGAAAGTTTCTACCTTTTAGTTTGACTCTCAGCTGTTTTAAACATTTCAGTGTTCAAAATAGCTTTGGCTTCGGTTGGTCTTAACACATACAAGTTGTTTTTAAGTTTCGCAGAACAAATACGTACACCTCTTTTGCTAATGAACGCTTCATTATGAACAAAAGATACTTTATACAACTGTTCTAACAAACAAGATATAGATACAAGATTCCTCTTGAAGGTAGGAACCAGGAGTACATTTTCTAGTAAAATGAAACTATCTCTATACAACAACTTTACATCTCCCACTGCTTTAGCTGAGACAACCTCTCCAGTTCCAACTCTGAGAGTTATCTCACCTCGAGAAAGTGGCTGCCAAGAACTAGTTTCCTGAAAAGAAGAACAAACATGGTTAGTTGCTCCTGAATCAAGTATCCAGGTATGACAATCATGTTCTACTAAACATGTTTCGACAACAAATAAATCATATTTACCTTGTCTTTCCTTCTCAGCCTTTTTCTCTGCAAGATACTTTGGGCAATTCCGTTTCCAGTGCCCATCTACACCACAATGGAAACATTTTCCTTTGTCTGTAGATTTAGTCTTGCTTTTACCTGCAGCAGGTGCTTTTCCCTTCCTTTTATCTTTCTTCTTCTTTTGAATACTCTTATTCTTAATAGAAGAAAGTTCAGACCTACTCCCTGAAGACGACCCCTTTTGGAATTTCCTAGAAGTGACAACGTTTGCCTCCTTCTCTTTTCCTTTAGAAGTGTGAAGGGACTGATAGGTCTGTAGCTCGCTGAGGAGAGAAGTCAAATTATACTTTATCTTGTTCATTACTGTCGCAACGTCATCGCGACGCGGAGCGGCCGACGTCCTCTTTTAAGGGTTTTGTTTTAAAAATAAAGAGATGGAGTCGCCACCAACCATTTTGGGTGTGATTGGTCACCTTAAAACAAAAACTGGTCTAGAAAACAGAAATCAAGTTCGGGGGTCGGTTGAGTGTAGGGAAGGTGTTAGCACCCTACAACACCCGTTAAAACGGTAGTCAAATTTTATCTTATATTATCCAATTAACTTTAAAACGTCCTTAATTTTAGAAAATAAACAAATAATTTTTTAAAAAAAAACAATGTCTCATTTAATCAATTCTTAACTTTAAAAATAAAGTAAGAGTTTGATATATTGAGGGAAAATTATCCTTAGTTAATTATCATATTAAATTTCCTTTTATTTAAAGAAAATTTTTACCTCAAGAATTTGAGAAATTTATCCCAATTCCGTCATAGGATTTATATGATAATATTTTATTTTAAAACATGTTGATTTGCCCCTTTTTTAAAAAGTGATTGGAAGAATTTTCGTATGCTTGCACGAGAGTCGGAACTCTACGAAGTCACACTACTCAGCCCTCAAATAAAATACAATATTTTTTAAAAAGACATTACTTAAAAAAATATTATTAACTATGAACTATAAGGCTACATTGAAGTTTATTTGGAAATTTTTTAATTTAGGGCAAATCTAAAATTTATTTGGAAAGGAAAAATAAATAAAGAATCAATAATTAAAATTTATTTACAAACTTAAATTAAGGTAAAGTTGAAAGATACCTAAAAATCTAAAATTTGAAAAGGGAAATATATCATAACTTAATAGAAAAATAAGATGTCAAACATTAAATTGCAAATGAAATGTCAAAATTGTAAACAAACATTAAATTGTAAATCAAATGTCAAAATTGTAAACAAATAATTAACAAGGAGAGACAATTTTGTAATTAAACATGCCATGGCAAATTTATAAATAACATAATTTATGACATTTTTGTAAATAATTCAAAACTTACAAAATCAGTCCTTCTTCTTCTTTATTCGAGCATGTTGTTTGTGTCTTCCATCACCATGAGGGAGTTGTCATTCGTTCAAGCTGGTGGTTCGCCGTTGTCGTGCTTGTGGTTGCCGATTTCAGATGATAGTTGGATGAAGATGGTGATTGTTGGTTTTTTTGCATGAAATAAGAATGGAGAAAAGAAGAAGTTATTTTAAATTAGTCAAATAAGAGTTTTGACTATTAAAACTAACTTTTTCTCTCCAAATGGCTAGCCTTTTACTCTAATATTTTTGTCGTTTTCGGAGCCTTTCGCCCTAATCTTCTCTTCCGAGCCCTTCGCTCTGATCTTCTTTTATCTTTTTTTTATTGAATGATTCTTCACCCGATATTTATAGACGATGAGAACGTCAAACAAGGTTAAAATCAAACAATTAATGGCTTGAAATTTCATGCTTAATTGAAACGAATTTTGACCTAAAATGAACAAATATATTATATTCATAAATGAATATTAAATTTTTAATCCAAAAATGAATTAAATAATTTATAGTCATAAATGAATATCAAATTTTAACCCAAAAAATGAATTAAATAATTTATACTCATAAATGAATATCAAATTTGTAATCCAAAAATGAATTAAATAATTTATACTCATAAATGAATATCAAATTTTAACCCAAAAATGAATTAAATAATTTATCTCATTGGATATAAATAAATGAATATTAAATTTTAGCCATAAAATGACTTATAAATTTTATACTCATAAAATGTTAATTTTATTTGTCAAATTAGGTAAAAATCCTTCCCAAACAATTAAAACATTATTTTTGTTATTTTTCTCCAATTTTCGAAATTAATTAAATACATAATAAAAAAGTGAATTTACAACTTAAAAAGACCCAATCAAATATGATAAAAAAAAAAAAAAAATAAGGTAAAAACATTAATAATAAACAAATGCCCGGACCAAATACGGTGTCTACAATTACCATATTGGTTCTGAACTGAAGGAAACTCTTCGGAAGAGATTCCATGATAAGACTTGACTCATCAATAGTAGCTCCATTTACTTCCGCCACATTGAAGTGGACCATCATGTTAAGGACATGCTCCCTAACAGAGGTACCCTATTTCATGCGAGAGTTGTAAACGTATTTGAGGGCTTCATGACAGACCGATGAGGACGGTAGTCCAAACATCTCCTGTAATGAAGACATGATTTCTTTAGCAGAAACCATATCCTCGTGCTTCTTAGCTAACACATCAGATATGCTGGCTAAGATATAGACTCGGGCTTTATCATTAGCCCTTGTCCATCTATCATATGCTTCTCGAACAGTTCGAGTCGCATCCGAGCTAGGAGGGGGAGGACAATCCTCTGATAAGACGAACCTCTGAGATCATCTAGAACGAGAATCGTATTCAAGTTCGATTTCCAGGTCGCGTAGTTATCGCCGGTTAACTTATCGGAAGCTATAGTAAGTGAATGAAAGAGCTAGACATGCTGAAAAGAGAATGAAAAAATATTAGTGAAAAGGTTTTAACCTAATTTACACACCAATCAAGAATTTAGCAAAGAATAATAATGTACCCAAAACTCATTATTAAACTGCAACGATACTTCAATGGGTCAGAATGGTCGCTACCGAGGGGCAGTCAAACATTCCTTCACTGAATCAAGACATTCTTGACTAAATGTTAATACCAGAATATCTCATATTCCTATAGCATCTTAGTTATCGCTGTTTGGTCAAGATTTACTAACTCCTTAGCAAATCTCGTAAGTGTGACCCTCCATTTTTAGAATTCATAGGGCGGCCCCAACGATGCAACCGAATGGAAATGTCAAAGTTGGGAATGGCTCTATGTTTCTTTATCCATAAATGGTGATTGAGATGTTCTGATTCCTATGAAACGGCCCTCCGAATGGATCGGTACCTCTTGTGGGCACCTAGCAGGCGGAACATAGGAATCTCACGGTTCAATCCAATGGAGGAGACCGCAGGATGTATTGACATACTTCCTTCTCCCACTTACTATAAATACTTTCTCCATTCACCTTGCTCTTGAATTATGCAAATACCATCCGAATGGGGATGCCCTATTGACATCACGAGGTCGAGCATAATTCTCACGGTGTGAACTTGACAGAGAACGTAGGAGGAGAGGGACATATCATATATACCTTCTCAACACCTCTACTAAGTATTTTAAGACGGAATGGGTAAATTACTCAGGTATTATCCGGCTAAGACAATAAGACCTAAGTCTAGGTAAAACAAACTTTTACCTATGATGTCTAGGTGATAAACACTTTATTACCTCACACCACTCACGTATGCTCATAAAGCCGGGTTAACTTGTCCCCAGGTAGGAGGTGTTCCGTAAACCGTCAGCTTAAATACCTCCAACCTCGAACAGGATGTCCCCGGGTGAGTTTCTTGTAACCTTAGCATTTACAAGATATCGACCTATTCATCTAATGAAACGGAACGATACATTCAACCCTAAGTGAGCATGCCTTTGTCTTTGTTATAGATTTTAATAGTCTATGCCAATTTACAACGCTTTGCAAAACTAAGACTAACTACAACAAACTTCTACATGCATCACTAAGTTGAATATTTAACTTCATAATCAATATAACACTTATATCAATTATGGTCTTAAATATACAACTCCTAATCCTATACATTATAACAATTATAACATACAATATGCATCTAAGATGGATGTTTACACTAAGTTGAATATTTAACTTCATAATCAATATAACACTTATATCAAGACCTCTTGGTCTTTAACACATACATATGCCCGCTGAGCCATGCTCGCTTTGGCATATTAATTATTCTATTAAATATACAACTCCTAATTCATGAATTAATATAACTCTTATATTAATACCCCATGAATTAAACATGCATCTAATATATTATAACACTTATAACCTATAATATGCATAAAACCATGGCAACCTATGTTGTATATTTAATTTCATAATTAATATAACACTTATATCAATTATTCTATTAAATTATCAACATCTAATTCATGAATTAATATAACTCTTATATTAATACTCATGAATTGCCAAATATGCATACTATATATTATAACATTTATAACATATTTTCAATGCATGAAGCATGCTTCCTACGGTGGGATTTTAAATCTATATGGCATACGTTATGCATATACAATCATGGAATTTAATTAAAACATACATTCGCAATGCATAATTAATTAAACATACTAAAGTGGATCGATTTTGGCATTTAACAAGCAATAACTAATTTATTACAAGCTTGATCAACAAGCTACGTCTTGAGCGGACTTCGAACTCTTCGCACCGCCTTTGACCAACTTGCTTCCTCCGAACGCTTCGGCCAAAATTTCTTCGAATTTCTCCTCGTATTGCCTAGAATGAATTTGAACTTACACCGAACATTTCGGCGAGTTCCAAACTCAAACTTCTTTCACAAAGAAACCTATATGGACTCTAATGACTCTAAAAATACAGACTCTTTAGCATGCATTAAAGCCCATACATTCTCGGGCAATTACAAATAATGAAATTCAAAAAGAAACTATGCCAAAATCGATATTCACTTTAGACGCCAATCAGAAACAATTTCTAAAATAAAACCCACCATAACTTAAATTGATAGAAATTGAGTGGCCAAAAACGCTCTGATACCAAATTGATGGAGCGCTTGGCACGCAGCGGAAGCGATTTGGATCATAGACACTCTAATTTCATCAATTTAAACAAACGGAAACATGCAAAAACAATGAAAAAGAGAAATTAGAACACATACCCTTGTCGTTCGAATTTCTTCAATTTTCACCGCCAGAAGCTCCTCACGAGCTCAACGAGCCTTCTCACGAAACCTTCGTGGACCACCCACGGTAGTTCCGCTATCCTCAGGCCGAGAAACGGAGTAGTGGGACTCCTTTTACAAGAGAAAAGAGGAAAGAAACTCACTGAAGAAAAACTATTTTTCTTACAGAGAGCAGAGGGCAGAGGAAGACGGAGAAGAAGAAGAATTCAAAAATTGAGAATTCAAATCGAATTTGAACACCCCAAATGTCACTAACTTTTGAATTTTTTTTTTTTTTTTTTTAATTAATGATTGATCTGATGATTCATATATACCGTGTATATATAAATCATACATGTGTCTTACATCTTGCATGTAAGACACATATATATATATATATATATATATATATATATATTTATATTTATATATTATTATTATTAAAAATAATAATAATTATTTTATTAATTAAATTTTTTAATTAATAAAAAATATATAAATTAATTAATATTATTTAATTCAATATCAAATATTAATTAAATAATATAATTAAACCCGGTTTTCCGAAAACCGACTTTTTGCATATGAATCCAATTCATACTGTAGACCAATCTCATATTTAAATCACATTTAAATATGTCCATATTTAAATCATATATAAATATGTCTATCCTTCTTCCACAAACCCGAATTTGAACGATTCAAATTCTTTTCTTTTCTTTTATATTGTTTCACGGCTTTATCCGAGCTAGCCAGGAGAACCGTAAGGACCTACAGATCATGAGCTCCAACGATACGAGATTATCCGGTCAAAACTCTTTCAACCGAACTAACCAACATTCGTTAACCCCTGGAGACTCCACTAAAGTCCAAGGGATGCACTCTCCTCACTGTAGATATATTGTGTCCTCTTGATATAACTATCATCAGTAAGTCGATCCTTCACAGGTCGTTCGTAATCACAACGGGTCATTTAAACCGTTTAACCCTTGTATTATATCTTGTTCCTTAAGTACCACTGACACCTCTAATGAACAATTGATTTGTGGTCCAACCATCAAATCAGATTCCTCCCTGATCAGGAGAGGATGGGCCCATTGTTCAAGACCTGGAGTCAGCACTTAAGAGAACAACCTCTCTACTAACCCTTAAAGCGGGTAGGAGTGAATTCCATCTCGCACAACTATGTCCCCAGCCACTTATTCGATCTTATCCCCAAGATGGTAGGCTTATTGAGTCGTCAATAAGGCCACTCTCACCCGTACAAGTCAAAGGATAAGGTGGAATAAACAGGAGTTCATAATGAGCTCAGAATTGAGATCGAGTTACCTAAGTCATCAAATGAATAAAAACGGTCTTTACAGTAAACGGTGTTATAAAGAAAGAGCGATTTTATTTCTTGGTTCGGTCTTGTGCAAACTCATTGCACAGGACGCCCTCACTCACATGTCTCTACATGAAACGATTCGAATCACATCGTTTTGTACTATACAAAGTGAGCCGCGTCCAATAGTGTCCCCAGGATAAGGTACCCAGCCTTATCCCTATACTATAGACCATTTTGGCTGTCTACTTGAACTTGATCCACATTCATGTCACACATGAAGTTCAAGTACTCACACTATCGCCATGGGTGTTAGTTATTGGTATAGGTTAATACAAACACAATTCACTAAAATTCAATAACAACTTTATTGAAATATAATATATACATTCAAACAGTTTACAAACTACGAGTTTTAGGACATAAAACCCAACACTTCAAAGCAGACCGTCTGATTGGATGATGATCCAATGGTGATGAGAGGTCAAGATTTAGTATAAATACCCCTCCTTTCGGTACCATTTTCATCCCATCAAACTCTCCTCCTTCTTTGGCTCCTCTCTAGTTCCTAACTTGTCGAGCCAAAATGTTTTTCTTTTGCGTCTGGGATCTGGGCCAAGTTGCAGCCTTCTCCATTGAAAGCTCTATGTGATTATCGATTTTTCGAGCGAGGTGTGTCGGTCCTCAACGAAAGCTCTATATGAGCATTGTGCGAGGAAAAACTTGTCTCTTCTTTCAAAACATAGTTATACTTGTCTTCCTTTTATATCCTAGGTAAAAAAATTAAAAGTTTGGTCAAAGTACAAAGTTATTCTTTAAACTTTGATAATAATTAAAAAAGTTGTACTTTGGATTTGAGTATGATCTTTTCAATCAAAAAAAAAAAAAAAAAAAGCATTTTAGTTTTGATAATTTTAATTTCCAAAGCTAAGACAATTTGATTTAGGGCATGTTTGGGAGTGATGATTGAATTATTGATTTTAAAAGAAGTGATTTAATAACAATTAATTTTGTAAAATTGATTTATATATAATCATTTTTATGTTTGGTTTGGAGTGATTTTCATATAATTAGAAGTGATTTTGAATTATTATGTTTGGTTCCAAAGTGATTTTAGAATTATTAAATTACTAAAAAAAATAAATAACATTATATTTAGAAATGATTTAACTGATAATTGAAAATCAAAATTAAAAGGTTGTCATAAATGAAACAAAAATTGTTTTGAAAATATTTACTATTTAAAAGTAAAGTCATGAAAAAAATTTCTTGAAAAGTCATGAAAATCAAAATTAAAAAGTCATGAAACTATAATAAATAATATATCATAAATGAAAGGTTGCAAATTACTTAAATGCAAAATTAAAAAGTTGCACAACGTTGGTTTTGAACCTTGTTATGAGTGAGAAAGAAGCAAAATTATTTCTTCTTTCACCAACAAACCAAATTCAAATTTTAGTAAATAAGTGAACATATAGTATATTTATATCCAATTGATATTTTTAATTAAAAAAAATAGTCATTTTTAAAAATAAAATATCACAATCACTTGCAAAAAATCACTCCAAAATCACCTCTCAAGTGATTGACCGGGAATCTCTAAAAGTGATTTTCAATTCTTCCAAAATCACTTTTATACTATTGCCAAACATCACCATTTTGAAATATAATTGATTTTGGGCATGTAAAATTGATTTTGGTGATTCCAAAATCACTCCCAAACATGCCTTTATTACTTTAGAACGTATTTGATAAGGATTATAGGAAACTTTGTAGTAGATGGATGACTCTTCAAAAAATTTGTTAAGTACTCAATATCACCATGACCATAGAGAAAATATGATAGGGAGGAATTCATCCCTTCATGGAATGTGGATAACTTTCTCACTGTTGCTGAGGGCATTTGGGAGTGATTTTGACATGACAAAAATCAATTTTTTCATTGTCAAAATCACTTCTCTAACACAAAATTAATTTTAGCTAAATTTAAAATCATTTAAAATTTATTATTAAAACATTAGTTGATAGGTGATTTTTGTTGAGGTGATGGACCGTGAATCACCACTCAAATTTGCCCTCATTCTATCCAAATGTGAAAATACCAATTAACCCTTCTATTTAAGAAAAACAATTGTAAACGAAAGATGACGGGCAATGCTCGTCATTGAAACAAATATATATCCCAACGCATATGGTGCATCGGGTAAAATGTATCTAATCTGACGCATAGGGTGCGTCGGTTTAGACTACTTTACCCGACGCATGGCGTGCGTTGAAACTCCTCCCCCAAACCCACTGTCTTCTTCTACCGCAGCAAAACGGGGACGCCCCAAACGGTGGGTGAGCTATATAAGCCCACCCACCCAACTCGGGCCCAAACTACATGCCTAATGGTTATAGGCTTATAGCAGGTTTTTAGCAAACACACTACTTCAAATATAAATTTGAGTTTTATTAATTATAAAAAGACTTACCCAAAAAAAAATGTAAATGTTTTTTTAGTTAGAGCATGTGTCATCGAATTTATAAAACTCCAACATTTATATTTCAATGGATAAATAATGTAATTTTAAAAATAATTATAGTAAATCGTGCACTGTGGACACGATTTACATGACGTATCAACACATCAACCTGGTTGAATGTGACACAATTTATATGTAGATCGTGTACCCAAAATCGTATTCATGGGTACATAATTTATTTTACTAAATCGTGTTCACGACATATTTATCTATCATACTCTTGTAAACACTCTCATAAAACTTTTTCTTCTCATTTTACCAATCTCTTTTTTATCTTTATCTTTTATATTTATAGCTATAAACCTAATTTCTAATATTTTAAAATTTCAAAATTAATTAAATGTTGTTTTTTATTTATTTATTATTTAAAAAGTTATTTAAAATGATTCAACTCCTACAACTCTTCTCATGTGAGAATGATTCAACTTCTCCAACTATTTACCACATTCAACTTCAATGCAAAAGTTAATGGGATCTAACAACTCTCTAATCCTTCAACTTCTCTAACTCTTCACTACCTTATTTCAATAATGCAAAAATTAGCTTCCTCAACTATTCACTAACCTTAATCAACCCTTATAAATAAGAAAATTAACTTCTTCAACTCTTCACTAACCTTAATCAACCCTTATAAATAAGAAAATTAACTTCTTCAACTCTTCACTAACCTTAATCAACCCTTATAAATAAAATAAAAAAATGGTTCAAAAAGATCATAAAAAACAAATGAGGTTGAAACACTAAGGAGATAGGAAGAGATCGAAGAGAAATTGAACCACTTCTCGAGTTAAGAGATTGATGGAGAAACAAATGAGAAGATACAAATAAGGATTCCAACTTTTTCTTATTTTTTTCAAATTCATTTTACAATTTTTTTTTTTTTTTTTTTTTTTTTTTTTTTTTTTTTTTGTAAAATTGGTCACTTACCATTATATTTTTTTTTCTTGGGAGTAGAGTGACTCTACAAGAAGTGTGCTTCGGAACAACGTAAACAATGTTCCGAAAACAAAGTCTTCTACGTCGTCGAGAATTATCATCCTATTCAAATCGTCCGACGACACCGATCTTCCACACATGACAATGCTATTGTTGTTCTTCCGCTGACCTTTGTAGACGGTAACTCTCTTGCCTCTAACTTTTCAACACCCAATTTTGTATTTATTGATGTTCTTCATCTCGCCTTTAATTTGAGGGGGAGAGCGCTCAACGACGTAATAGGTTGGTGTTGGTGATCAATCGACACAAAGATTTGCAAGAGAGACATTTCCTTTGAAAGATGGAAGAAATAATATAATGTAAACATCTACTTAGACGACAGAGAGCATAGCGGTCCAACGAGGGAGGGATGAAAGTTGTTTTTTTAGATAAAATGGATTGGGCGGTAGGGACTATTTTTTTTTTCTTTGTATTTTACTAATTTGTATTATAAGGATTACTATAATATTTTTTTTTATTTTATAATATCTTTTTCAACCAAGTTCTACTTCTATTTGTACTCATGATAAAGTTTTACTTTTTTTCTAAACATTACTTTATTGGACATCATAATAGTGATGTTATTAACACCCAAGACCATCATACAAACAATTTAAAATTATATTTTTTTTTAAATGGACAATATGTAGAATATGAAAACAATATTAAATTAAATTTGGTACACTTATATTGCAATATTGCAATATTACAATACTAAAACAATAACATATTTATTTAATTCATAAAACAATATAACATGTATCCAAAATTATGTATATTAAAAGATTTTCTTTCTGATATTTTTTTTGTTTTGTTTTTTTTTAATTCATAAAACAACCACTAAAATAAAATAAAAAAAAATATTAAGTGTGGATAATGGCCTATTAAGAAGTATTAGTGAGTGGGAACGCGAAAAATGGTGACTCTAAAACAAACTTTGGGGATTTTGTTGATCAATTCGAAGACACAAACGTCGCCTTCCTGCAACTTATTATCCACTGCGAATCTCTTCCAACCGCCTTTGAATTCCGTCCTCCGCCGTGTGAACGCCCATCGCACTCCGCACCAAACGCTCCATATCCTCCCGTCGGCGACCTCCAGCTTCACATCCACCGATTCCTTCAGGTGCCTCTCCGAAAAGCTTCTCGGCAAACTCTATCACCAACACACATATCCAAAATCAACGTTCAATCTCTGTTTCAATTCAGAATTTCACTGTGTTTTTTTTTTAGTTTTCTTACCAGGTAATTTCCTGTTTGGATGTAGGAAGGTCTCATGGTGACGATGAATGAAGGATCCTTCGTCCTGAACTTGAACGAACTCGCCCTCCTCAGAACTCGCTCTTGATTCTCCGTCAATGGCTGCGGCGTTCTTGGAGGATGCATCGGTCTCATTGTTTCCGGACTGTATCCGCCGTCGGAGTCTCCGTAACCATACACTGAAATCGGTGAGAATTCATTCATCCAATTTTGGTCTGAAATTGAAATTCATAGAAATTTGACGGATGGACGAACCTGGTCCTCTGTAATTGCTCTCTCTCCGAGGGAAATTCGTTTCCAGATCTTCTTCTTCTTCATCTTCTTCATCATCAAATCGTTGAGGCGTCATCGTCACGTTCTTCCTCATCATCTTCTTCATCTCTCGTAGCGAACAAAATTCGTCTTTCTCTCGTCTCCTCTTCCTGAAAACGGCGTCGTCTTCATTTTCATGATCTTCTTCGCCTTCGGATTTGGGAACCAGAACCGGCGGCGGGAGGCGATCGAAGCCTCTGTTGTTGTGATTCTTACGCAGTCGATGGAATACCCGCTGCGGCTTCATAGGATAATCGATCTCCGTAGCAGTCAAGTCGAAGATGAGGACATCGAAGCAGCAAATACCTTGGGATCGGAAGACAAGGAAATATCCAGGTCGGACAGAATAAAAGTCCATGAAATCAGACCAGCCTCTGACGAAGAAGAATTTGGCGTCGGATTTCTTGAGTTGGACCTCCCAGTTTGCACCATCGGGAAGCCTGAGAGTGGCCTTGTTGTACAACAGAGAACCGCCATTGTTGTTGACGAACTTCTTGGGAAGATCCTGCGAAGAAAAGAGTTGGAATTAATTAAGGAATAATGAAGAAGAAAATAGAGAATGTGAATTTGTTTGTTTGATTGTGGTTACGAGTTTTCGTTGGGTGAGAGTGTGGTGGAGAATGATCTTGAAGAAATGGGGATTTGGAGAACTCAACAAACCCGCCATTAATTCAGTTTTTGTTTTGAGTTTTGAATGCACTTCTATAAATAACAAAAACAAATGCAGAATGAATGAAGAAAGTCATGAAAAACTCAAGCAATCATGGAGATTTAATCAAAATGTGAAGGATTCATGAGGAATGTATGTACTCATCCAAACAACAACAAAATCGTCTGCCAACAAACACCATTTCTTTTTGGTGCCAAATCCAGTGTAGTCTCACGATTTGATTCACTCAATATTTATATTATTTTTTAAATAAAAAAAACAAATTTTTTCATGTTTACTTAAATTTTTTTCTTCAGTAACTTTCCATTTCTTCTTCTATTTTCTCTCTTTACTCCACTTTTATCTGACATGACTTTTGTTTTCAATTTCATCTTTCACTCTCTCTTCCTTTCTCTACAATAAGTATTTTTTTTTTTTTTTTTTTGTTAACTATTTTTTAACGTAGTAAGATTTGTAATACTCTAAAGAATATCTCTAGAAAAAAAAAAAAAAATTTACCATTTTTTTTTTGGGATTTTTCTTAAAAAAAAAATAAAATTCAATAGACATTTCCCTTTACCAACCTTAGATGAATCCAACTGTGAAATTTCTCACTCTTTCCTTCACTTCCTCTAAGAACCAACTTGAAAATTTATGCTTATATAACACAAAATCAGCCTTCCAATTTAAAAAAAATGAAATCTTAGGCCCCGGTTCGTAATCCAAAAATTTGTTTTCGAAAACAAGAATTTAGTAGAAAACGAAAAAAAATTTATTGTTTTCATTATATTTGAAAACATGTCTGGTTCCAATTTAAAAAATTTAAATTTGAATATAAAATTTAAAATTTGTGTTTGGTTGTGAAATTGAAATTGTTTTTGGTTGGAAAAAAAAAAAAAAGAAAAAAAAAAAGTGGAGGAATGGATTATCAGAACACAGAAAATATAATTTCAAAATCTACAATGACACCTTCAGCATCACCCAACTAAACCACCAAATAATATGGATATCAAAATCCGTTCATTATCTCAATCTTTTTCAAAAATTGGTTCAATCCTCTTTTGCAACTATCAACGGAAAAGGAGAAAACAAACTTCCTCCATTTATAATCTTCTTCTCGCGAAGACCCATTTTGATTCATTTTAAATTTAAAAAATAGTACTTTCTCACGAAGACATGTTTTTTATGGCCCAAGTTTTCAACATTTTTTTCTTTTGTGGGGAGGAAGAAGAACGATAGAAGAGGCTACTTTAAACGAAGGAAGGATGAAAGGAAAGATTGAAAATCGCAATTAAAAGGAGATCCCGTGTTTTCTAATTTTAGGCTTCCAAATCCAAAAATGAAAACGACTAAAAGTTGTTTTCTGATTTGGTGTTAAAATGTGTCCAATTCTCAAAAATAATTTTCAAATTTAAGTCACCAAATATGAATTCTCACAATCCATCTTATCCCTTGTTTTCAAAAACATAAAAAAAATAAAAAATAAAAATAAGAAACCAAACGGGGCCTAAAAATTCACATTAATTACATCTCTCTCCCCATTAAAATCGTCATTGTCTCTTCATTAAAATTGTTCTCACTTCTTTTTCCTTCCCTTCTCATAATCAGACCTAAAAAATAGTATATATTCATATATAATGCGGGTATATAAAAAAAAATATATTAGGTATAAATATATATAAAGTATATGAGTATACTTATATATATATGGAGTATATATAAAAAAAAAAATCACGGAATGAAATTAATGTTTGAAAATTAATATATGGAATAAATATTTCAAAACAATAAAAAATATGTAATTAATATATGTAAATTAAAAAACAAAAATAAAAGAAAATAAAAATAAGAAAGAAAAGTAACAGGGACATAATGATTTAAAAAATTTCCAAAAAATAAATGTTCATGTATTTGAACATTTTTAAGTATTTTTAAGGAGCCTCCAATACACAATTTCTCAAATTATCAATTTAAAATTAACTATTTTTTATTTTAAGAAGTCCAAAATTAAGTACCATTTATATTGTTAATGATCAGCGGATTTGTGATGGGCATAGACCTAATCCACATCCAAACAGAGGGAAATTTGTCCCTAATAAACAATATTCTATTCAATAACGTTCCAAAAGGCTATTTATAGCCTTACATTAAAAAACAAATAACTAATTAAATCTAAAATACTGATTAAGCACTAATTAATCTAAAATTAATAACTAAACGAATATTAACTAAAAAAAAATAGACTAATTATGTAACATCTCACACCACACCACTTATCATTTTCAATTTCTGCTTGTAAGAACTCAATAAGTTTTTTTATGCCCCATATTGCATTAGTCTTGAACATTATACATTGTCCTGACTAAGCGAAAAGATATGCAATAAATAGACTTGGAAACAATAATGCTATTTCTTAGTTAATAAGCCAGATGTAGTAAGAAGACGTAACGCTTGGTTAGCATTGTCGAGAACCGACGATGACCTTGAAATATTCATCTTCCTTTTCTTCAAAAATTCCAAGGAGTTCTGTGAACAATGAGATGGTGTTCTTTCGTTTAAAAGAACCGTTTCAATCCTGCAATAAAAGAATATGAGACACTATATCAAAAGGTGGATTGAAATGGAGAACAATATCGTCAGTAACAATCGGGTCGGGTCGGGTCACTTACCCAGAGCTTTTGGTTTTCTTCCTCTTTGCTTTTGGCTTTACAGCAGGATTTTCATCGTCAGGGTCTGACAAAACTTGTCTATATAGAGAGAGTACAGCATATTAGTTGCTTAGCAAAATTATGATGTGTGCAGAAACACATGAAAACTGGGAGAGAGACATACTTCTCACGATCTGCAAGCAGTTGGACAAGATTACTGGGAAGCATTCCCAACTTGCTAATTTCATCATTATGTGTAGGGGTTTCTACTACATCTTCAACAATTTCACCCTTTTTAGACCGCCGTGGTGTTTTCTTTTCAGCCCACAGTCTACGACGTTCTTTTCCTTCACGAACAACTCTACATAAACAAGGCTATATATCATGTTCTGTGAAAAAAAAATGTAATAAACAGGCATGCATCCAATGGATACAATCCTTTAGGAAATCAGGTAAGAATTCCCAATACTACATTGGATCTGAGAATGAACGACTATTGTCCATTGTGCAGTGTTTTTTGAGGCAATACCCTATAGCAATGGGGGTCATAAAGCTAACAATATTGATTGCTGTATTCCTACTTCTATTGTAGATTTCTTGGAGCAAAACTTCTCTGGCATGGGTGGGATCCTTTGACAAGAGGAAGATCTCTTTTAGAGACTTTTTGTGGGTAAGGTTCTGTGGGGTCTTGGATGGAAAGAAATGGCCATAACTTTAAGATATATGTTCAACTCCTGAAATTATTAATTGGGTTTCGAGATGGTATATCCTATAGTGCATGTAAAAGACTCCAAACTTTGGTGCATTTTTATGGTAAAGGCACAAGCCCAATATGAATCAAAGGATAAGTCTAGAGGCTTAAAAATTTGAGCCTCACCCTGAAGCTACTAGGCAAGCCTCAAGGTTTGAGGTTCAAGTCCTTGAAACTTGAAAGCATAGTTTCCTTTATAACATAGTTTAAGATGTCATGAAAGTGTTGTCCTCTTTAGTATTTCCATTGCCCTTCAAGGAAAATGGACAAACCCTAAATCCCGTCCGTACTCATTGTTAACAAGAACATGATTAATGAAAAAATAGAAGCAATAAAGGATTGGCCTTCATGCTTGATTAGGAAAAACCGAAACTTGGTGGATTGCCTCTTATTGTTGGCAAAATTAGAGATTGGAATTTAGAGGACTTGGAGAAGGATGGAAAACAGATTCTTGGTTGTTTGTCTACTGGTATTTTCTCTATCATATCATTGTTATGAATGACTAGGATTAAGATATAGGCTTCAAAAGACCTTAACGAGATTCCTTTTCATCTTTCTTCTTTGTTACTGTTGAGCAAGTATGGGTCAAATCTGTTCAGGTAGACTTCAGGGAGATGCTCATAAGAGAATTCAGTTACCAAATTGGGAAATGGTAGATAGGTATGTTAGCTTCAAGAAGGATCCAAGGTTCAAAAGACGATGTGTTGAAAGCCATGTGGATACATCGTGTTGCTTTGCGTGGATGCACAACACGTGAGAAGATCGTCTTTTGTCTTACGTCTTTGAAAAGACAAGGTGTGCTCGTGTGAGTTGATCGTCTTTTCAATAAAAAAAAATGCAACATTTTAAAAAAAAGTTTGAAACATGCAATATATTTATAAACAGTTTCGAAAACAACAATATTATTAAAAAAAACACCATCTTTGGTTGGGTAGGTAAATCATCTCTTTACATAAAAAGGTTCATCAACAATATCATACAATTCAAATCATGTCTTAAAGGATCCACGGCTCAAAACCTCTTCAAGTATCTCCTAACTCAAGTCTAAACCCTCACAAACAGTAAGCAATTCAAAATTTATGACTGTTGAAATTCTGAAACTAATTATTGGAACTCAGTACAAAGCTGGAATCTCACGATGGGAAGTTTCAGTAAAGGTTATCTTTGATTGGGTAGGTAAATCATATCTTTACATAAAAGGGGTTGATCGACAATATCATACAATTCAAATCATGTTTTAAAAATTTATAAACTCAGCTCAAGTTCAAATAATAAAGGCAATAAATGGAGAATCAAAGATTACAAAGATTGTTCAGTAAAATACAATTCGGTAAGCGAAAATACGGAGTGAAAACACACCTGGCGTTACTTTCTTTTTTAACTTTAGTAATCTCTTCATCCTGCTGTATTCCCTGCAACAGAAAAGATCCTAATAGTTGAGGGGCAATTGGCAAGAGGCAAATACAAGCATAGAAAGTTTAAATCAACCAACCTGCTCGGCGGTGAACTCCTCGGGGGCGTCCGAATCGGTATCTTCCCTGTCCGACATCTGAATCCAACTCTGTGTTTTAGGGTTTCTGTGAAGTTTTCGGGTGAAAGGAGGATGTTTTGCGCTTTTTAGCTGCTCGAATGTCCCTCCTTGTCGTTGGTCCTTGCTGTCGACCAAATTTAAAAAGATTAGGTTAATGGGCTGGGATAGTTCGGCTTTATCCCCTTTATCTATGGGGCTCGGCTTTGGACCACTCCATACACTTTTGCTCTGTTTGACTTGTTTTGTGTACTAAACTGAGAAACCTTTCCAACCATATTAGCACTTCATTACTCCGCAAATCAAACACCAAACACAAATACATATTATTAACATTAAAAATGAGACAGTGTGAAAAGAACAAAACTTTCCCCTTTTAGTAACAAAACAAAACACAAATGTTATACCATTACAAAGCTCCATGTTCGAGCTGAGTTATTGTAGCGAGCAAGCAAACAGCCATTATTATTAATGGGTTTAAGACCATCTTTTTTTAGACTATTTAACAATTCTTTTGCCCTGTTTTGCACCTTTTCTTCACTTAGACTTTCCACTGAATTTTAATACTGCTGCAATTCCTCCTTCCATTCTCTACACAAGTTTTTCAGTATGCTAACATACTAGTCCATAACCAAGATTCAAAAACAAGAACACATAACTACACAAGTATAATCCAATACATACATCACAACTCATTTCAATCATACATAATCTCATCAGCAACTTCAACATATGTTATTTCATCAATTCCACATATTTATAATTAGTCAAATAACAATTATGTGAATTAATTGCATAATTAACTAGAGTTTAGGCAAGTTAAGCATAAACAACTAAACAAACAACACACAAGCACTCAAGTAAGGACCACTTACAACAAACATATAATCAAATCAAGAATTAAATATACAAAACACACAATATCCACAAGTGAGAAACCCAACCTACTAAACCAAAAATCCTAAAATAAACATAAACAAATTCCTCAGAAATTAGTTAAGCTAAACTCTAAACTGAATAAACCTAATAGGCCCTAAAATAGCAGATTAACGAGAATTTACCGATTGGTTATTTGCTAATTTAAGTCCAAATAAGTTCGTTACCACTGATTTGACTTCAGAAGAGTGTGGGTTTTCAAATCTGAGATCGTTCGAAGTAGTTTTGCTGAGTACGATCAATAAAGGTTGGGTTCGTGATGGAAAACTCCGGCGAGCTTCTTGCACGAGCAGTGGCGTGAACACCCACACCGTAGGGCGACGGAGGACGACTTGCGAGAGAGAGAGACGGCGAGCTTCTAGCACGAGCGGTGGCGTGAGGATCCACACTGTAGGGCGACTTGCGCGCGAGAGAGAGAGACGAGAGAGGGAGGCAGCTGAGGATTGAGAATAGGATTACCTAATTTTAATTCATTATATATATATATATATATATATATATATATATATAGGGAAATTGTAGTAAATGACAATTTAAGACTTATTGTTTGCAAATATAGCATGTTTTTAAAAAATTTGCGGATATAGCAATTTCTATCGCTGATATCTTATGACTGATAGAAGTCTATCGCTGATCACCTCAGCTTTTTATAGATTTTTGTCAGTGATAATAGTCTATCAGAGATAATAGTCTATCACTGATAGAAGTCTATCAATGATATAATAAAGTCTATCACTGATAGAAACGGGTTTTTTTGCCATATTTGCAAAACATTTTAAAGTTTGCTAAATTTACAATTAGTTTGAGCCTGATTGCTATTTGTGCAACCAACCCTATATATATATATATATTTATTTAAAAAAAAAAATGTAATTCGGTTCGATTCGGGTTGACCCGAGCCAAAATTGGTTCAACCCGTGAACCGACCAGAAAATTCAGTTTTTTAAAAATGCAACCCAACCCAACCCATATTAAATAAAAACTCAACTCAACCCAACCCGAAAAGTTGGGTTGGGTTTCTTGGGTTGCATGTTTTTTGTACACCCCTAATTATAACTCTAATAGAATTTACATTTTTTTAATTTACAATTAATTACTTTTGAAATTAAATAATTGAAGACCAGATTTTGTTTGGTTGATTTCTCGTTAAATTAAGCTGCATTTTTTTCCGTTATGTTGTAGGGAGGGTCGTATACCTCCAACACATTGCTACAACAAATGTAATCGTGATGATATTATTTCCTAAGAATAGTCAACAACCAGTCCTTTGCCCACCCTACAATTTAGGGTTATACATCTCCTTATAACCGTGCATTTTTTAAAATCTTGGAGGTAAACCGAAACCCTAAAGAAACGGGTTACCCGACTATGTTTCAAAATCTTCACGCTTAAACCATATTCAACTCTATAACTACTCTACATAATTTCAGCCGATTCAAAATTAGAATATTCAAATTCCCGAAATCTTAAACCCTAGATTTTGATAACTAAATCCCCCATAAGCAAACTAACACGAACCCTCCTAGTTTTTCGTTCAGAAACTAGAGGCCAAAAAAAAATGGGAGAGATGACAGTCATTTACCAAGTTTATGGAACCTGTCAGAGGAAGGTAGGACAAACCGACATTGAGTTTTGGATGCGTCACTCCGGCGAACACTTCGATGAAGGGAGGTCAGAACGTAGCGTAGAATGGTCGGGGTCTTTCGCGCGAGATGTGTGTATGCATTTCTGGAGAGATGAATCGCCTTGGTGAAGGGATGATATACAAGTTGTAGCATAAATGGTGGAGTGGTTAAGGGGGGTTATCGATTTGAATCCCACAAATCCATCATTATAATGACCTTGGGGAAACACTCACGCAGTCATGGTTCTCATAAACATGCAACATTTACTAATACCATCACACCCATGGCCTACGGTTGTTGGTCAAACATCTGCTACTCTTTGAATACGCTGTATACCGCTTTGTACACTTGAATGTAGCAGAATCATTTGTTGCAACAACATTTTCTCAGGTATACAGGGACGTTAAATTCATTTACGTATGTTAAGTGTATAATCATGTAACTGTGACTGGTTAATTGCCAATTATTTTTTTTCCCTTTTAACGTCTTTGTTAACTTCTCATCCCTTACTTCACTCTCTCTCCTCCCAAGATTTTTCAATTTTGCACCATCATTTTATTCAATTTCTAAATTGTAGAAAATTGTAGGGATAATTTTGTTCACTGATGTAGACTGAATTACTAAATATAGAGTTTAGACATTATTCCAAAAAGAAAAAGTGTGTTGGACATTTTTCATGTTGGTCTCTTAGGTTTTAGACATTCTTCTTGTTACTGATGGATCTGAGATCTCGACACAACCAGAGGCGCAGCGGAAGAAGCCTAAAATGGTTGAGGATCTTCAGCAACCAATAAGCAACAAACCGGGAGAGAGGAAAAATCTAACACTTAGAAATTTTTCTCTACCCGAGACCCACCGGTAAATCCCATCCCCACCAGTAAACCGACCGGTAAAAGTCAACCGGTAAGGGACAACCGGTAAGTCTCCTTGGTGTGGCACCAGTAAATCTGAAGGATTTACTCCGGTAAAAGGCACACCGGTAAGCTTCGACCGGTAAAACCGTGTGAATAAATCAGCACCGGTAAATCGACACCGGTAAATTCACACTGGTAAAGACCGAACCGATAAATTACCACCGGTAAATCGGTTCGGTAAGTATCACATACTCACACCGGTAAACCGGTAAACTTACACTGGTAAGGATTGAACCGGTAAACACCGACTGGTAAATCCTTATCGGTAAGCCTTGAACCGGTAAACTGGTTGAAAATCTTCACAAGATTTTCACCGATAAATCGGTAAAGCTCGACCGGTAACACTTACCGGTCAGCTCCTTCGGTAAATTCTCACCGGTAAACTCAACCGGTAAATTTCAACCGAAGAAACTAACACTAAACGCTTGAAAAACAACGTTTAGCCCTCGACCGATAAATTTCCTCAGTAAGCAATGCCAGTATCCTGACCGATAAATACCACCGGTAAATTTACCAGAGGCAAAAACAGGGCAAAACATACCTGTTTTTTCGATTTGTCTTCTCGTCTCCTCAGCTACTCTACAACCCCCTTCTACTCTTCTCCCCCGGTCACGAACGCAGCTAGTCGAGGACCACCCTTAGAAGAGTCCCAGCTATCCTCATGCTTAGTAACGAAGTTGTGGGACTCCTTGAGCTAAGGGGGTTTGTTGAGAGGGAAGAAAAGAGGAAGAAGAAGATGCAATTTGTGCAAAGAATGAAGAAGAAGATGAACTTACTGTTTGAGTATGTTGAACACTTCAACAACAACAAACTATCATCCACTTTATTTTATAACTTCAACAATTGAAGATATAAGATGAGGGAGGAGAATGAACTCTTCAATCTCCTTCAATTCTACACTAGAACACCTCAATTCTTTCACCAACTCACCAAAGCCTCAACACCTTCAAGCTTCATCCATGGAGTGTTCTTCAACAATTGAAGAAAACTAGAGAGAAAGCTTGAAGAGAGAGAAAAGACTTTAGTCAAACTCAATTCTCTAGAGAGTGAGATCAAACTCATCTCAATCTTAATTGAGATAGTGGGAAAACTTGAAGCTTAGGTGTTCAACATGCAAGACATATTGAACACACTAAGTAATAATAAATATTATAATAAATAATTATAATTAATTAAAACAATTTTAATTAATTATTTTATTATTTAATTTAATATTAAATATTAATTAAATAATAAAACTATCCTCGATTTTTCGAAAACCACTTTTCCCAATATGAATCTCTATTCATATTATCTTCTGGTCTTGTATTTAAATCATATTTAAATACGTCTTCCTCCGGTCACATATTTAAATCATATTTAAATATGTCGAACCTCGATCAACAGACCCGAATTCAGATTTCTCTAAATTCTTCCCTATAGCACTGCTACACAGCTTTATCCGAGCTAACCAGGAGAACCTAAAGGATCTACAGATCATGAGCTCCAACGATACGAGATTATCCGGTCAAAACTCTTTTAACCGAATCAATCAACATTCGCCAAACCCCCGGAGACTCCACTAAAGTCTGAGGGCTGCACTCTCCTCACTGTAGATATATTATGTCCTCTTGATATAACCGTCATCGGTAAGTCGATCCTTCACAGGTCGTTCGTAATCGCAACTAGGTCATTTATATCGTTTAACCCTTGCATTACATCTTGTTACTTAAGTACCACTGACACCTCTAATGAACAATTGATCTGTGGTCCAACCAGCAGATCAGAACCCTCTCTTGCCAAGGAGAGGGTGAGCGCCCATTGTTCAAGCCCCGAAGTCAGCTATTAAGGGAACAACCTATCTACTAACCCTTAAGCGGGTTAAGAGTGAATTCCATCTTGTTGTACTATGTCTCCAACCACCTATTCGAGTTTATCCCCAAGATGGTAGGCTTATTGAGTCGACGCTAATTAGCCACTCTCACCCGTGCAAGTCAAAGGATACTCTCGAATAAATATGAGTTCATAGTGAGCTCAGGATTAAGCTCGAGTTACCTAGGTCATCATATGAAATAGTCGGTCTCATCAGTAAACGGTGTTATAAAGAGAGAGCGACTTAATTTCGCGGTTCAATCTTATGCAAACTCATTGCACAAGACGCCATCGCTCGCACATCTCAAAGTGAAACGATTCAGATCACATCGTTTTGTACAATACAAAGCGAGTCGCATCCAATAGTGTTACCAGGATAAGGTACCTAGCCTTATCCATATACTATAGACCATTTTGACTGTCTACTTGAGCCTGATCCACAATCATGTCATACATGAAGCTCAAGTACTCATAAATCGCCATGGGTGTTAGTCATTGGTATAGGTTAATGCTAACACGTTTCATTTTATTCCAATAAACTCTTTTACTGAATAAAACTTAATAACTCTTTATTACTAAATAGAGTACTTACAAACATAACTGTTTACAAACCACGAGTTTTAGGACATAAAACCCAACAGTTACCCCTCAATTTTTTTGAAATGAAATATAGCTAACTAAGTTTCTTATTTGCATCCAATAACTAACTAGATTTTAAGGTGTGAGAGAGAATAATTTCTATACCGGTTATGCCCCTTGTATATAACAATATTTACTTAACTGCCCACCCAACCAAATTTGTTTTTTTTTTTTCTGTATTTTAGGGAGAGAGAAAAATACGTCACAACTTAGAGTCAACTCATTAACCATCAAAATATTTCTCCTATTATCTCGAACTACCATCCTAAATTTGTGGCTTCTTAAAAACCCAACTAATATTATCGAAACACTAATTGTCATTTGTTTGTAGTCTTCGATTTCTTATCCATCTCTTGAAGCAGCATATTCTTTGTTCGCCACCGAATTAATGGTTTCCCATCAGATCAGCGTTGCATTAATTTTTTAAATTAAAAAAAAATCAAATGTTGCACCCGTCATCTTCAATTATCTAACCTAAATCGAGACCACTGGTGGGGAATATTTTGAATATATTCTTAATTTCACAAGCTGTCGAGGCTTGCCCAAAAATGAAATTTATAAACCTGTAGTCTTTAGCTTTGCAGCTAGCGGTAACAGGGTCGAACCACAGAGAGAGAGATTAAAAATTGAAATTAATTGTTCAAATTTTAAATGGGTTGATTGATCTACCGTCACACAATTTGGGGGTTTTTTAACATGCAAGATAAGTGTAAAAAGTGCTAACGGAAAAATGTAATTGAGATTAAAAAGTGATGGATTTGGGAATTTCGGGATTTTGCTAAGTATTATAACATCTATCATTTAATTCTAAGGCATGACTATCAATGTAATATGCACGTGAACGGTTGCCCGACAACCCTAAAGCAACCGGCCTCATAATAATGAATAAGAATTTTGCAATCCTAATTAAACAATGCTCGCAATTAAGTTAGAGTGATCAATCCCAAATTAACCCAAACAGTCACTAGCAATTCACGACGAACGTTCAATCAAACACGCTAAATGCTAATTGACTACCCGACAACCCTAAAGTAATCAACATTCAGTATGATCAATGTGATGCTTCGATTTGTTCTACCATTCAGTGTTACTAAATCGACAAGGAGAGGCAATGCATCGCTAGTCTATAACAATAGAACATGCTAGAAAACGAGATTGTCCGTCTAGAAATCTAAGACAGTCATGGATTAAGCAAGAAGAGTAGATGCACATCAACAAATAAGCCAAAACAGAATTTAAAGTTCTAGATTATCAAAACATTACAAACTTAGCAAAAATCCCTAAAATCTTCCCAAATCCTACACGTTACCTTAACCTTCCATGGAGAAATGGAGTACAATCGCTTCCATGGAGACCTTGGACATAATCCCCAGCTAAAGAGAAGAAGAAAGCTAAAAAAATGCCTAACAATGGCGGAAACCCGAGAGGTTTTGACGGAGAAGATGAAGAAAAATCGTTAAAATGGCCTATATAATCCGTCAGAGCGTCGCGACGCTGCGACCTAAAAATTCCGGCGCGCGTTGTCGCGATGGCGTCGAGACGCTAGGGCAGCGTCTCAACGCTGGCCCGAAAATCGTCAGCGCGCGCGCATCTTCGGAGCGTCTCGACGCCGGGCAGCGTTGAGCAGCGTCTCGACGCTTCCGCTCGACGCTTGCTCTCGGGTTTGGGGGCTGGAAATTGCCTTTGCATGGCAATTTTCTCCAAATCGTCATGGTTGAATATCCCTTTTTCCCGATGCAATCCCGGTGTGCTAAAACAGCTTCCTAAGCCACGAAACGCGTCCAATGGACACCATGAGCTCTTTGCCGCAAATCACCTATAAACAAGATAAATTAAACGTTTAAGCACGACTTTTAGCTAGAGTTAGGGAGTGATATTTAGCTCCAAAATGGAGTTATCAACCACCTAAAAAAAGGAGAAACAATATGTCGTTACACTCACATATATATGTATATAATCATATATATGTTTTCAATAAATTACACTTATGCACATCTGAATATGTATATACCTATGTAGACATCTCTTCTAATGGTGATGATTCGAGTGAACGTGGTATATATACGTATATTCTCCGACGAGAAGAAAAAATCTTGAAGCCATAATTTTCGGAAATCTTCAATAAGAGCCATAGATTCAGAAATCTTCAATAATAGCCCTAGATTCTCACAATTTGAAAAAATAAGATATACAACCATCGAGGGAATAATAATAAAAAAAATTGGTCTCTCACTCTCTCATAAACCCTAATAAAAAGGCACATCCTTCTCCCTTCTCTTTTTTCTCCAAATCTCCATCGCCTATAGCCGCCGTCGATGACGAAACCTCGTGTTGTTTCCTTTCCAGGGTTGGGCCACGTTAATAGAGTATAACAAATTTTGAAATTTTGAGTATTTTTTCTGAGTTTTTATAGAGAGATTTGATTTTCGATTTTCAAGAGTCTCAGTCAACGATCTTGAAGTTCATCAAACAGAGGATGGAGTAACGAAGGTTGAAAATAATATCTTATGGCGAAGATTTCCAGGGGCTGGGCCACGTTAATAAAGGATAACGTTTTTTTGATGATTTTTCCGAGTTTCTACAGAGAGATTTGATTTTCGATTTTCAACAGCATTAGTCAACGGTCTTGAAGTTCATCAAACGAAAAATGGAGAAACAAATGTTGAAAAGGGAAGCTTACGACGAAAATTTTGAGGATGATGATCTTCTCGGTTGGGCATGGTAGCACTCAATTCTCTCGACGAAGAAAATCCTCGACCTACTTTTAAGCTTGTTGTTCGTCGGCCACAAGACGTCGTCGGTCGCCATAGATAAATCATTGATCATTACCCTTTATGAAGAAAGGGATATTTTGTGGATGTACAATGACTGTTATCTTATCGTGGACGTTGAAGTTGTATATAATTACAAATACAAACACAAAAAGGAAACAACACGATCACAGACAAGCTCCTGACACTTGGTTTGTAGGAGGTGAGTTTTTCAAATCTCACCATTTAATGCTTGCAAATTTTGAATTTAACATTTTTTTCCTCGGTTTACTCAACATGCAACAGTCGATTTAGTTGTTTTTGTCATTCCCACGATGTCATTGTCAAACATTTTCAAGTATTAGGGATTTAGGGTATACATAATCATATACAAGTGTATTTTACTCTTGCCTAGGTACTTATAATGTTTAATTCAGTTATACACCATTGCCTATAAGTAGTTGTGTAAGGGTTAATACATGTACACACGTACATTAGACTTTTTTAGGTCATCGTTTTAATCAAGGGTGTATTTCCCAACACATACTACTTATCCTAGGTAATTGTTTTAATCTGTTTGAATGATTTTTTTTTTTTTACCATTTTTATGAGTTTTGTGCTTTCCATCCATCTTAAAATTAATCATTGTTTCTTTTAAATTTAGTTTATGCACTTTAAATGAAACTTGATGAGAATTGAAATATGTCTGTCTATATATATATACTATGTATATGTTTCTTTATTAGTTTCTTGTTTTTTACCTATGTATTTTTTAATATATACCATTTGTTTGGGTGCGACGATTTATCTTTTTTTGGGGTCTATTGTCGTGTTCGCCGTGTTAGTGTATATTGGGCAATACAATGGGTGACATGTCGGGTTTTTGTTTTATCGCCAACACCATTTTCCACGGTAAAAAATGAATATTTTTAACGGTTTACTAATTGTTACGTTTTTTCCTCCCAACCATTTTCTCTCTCATAAAATCAACCCTTTTTTTTGTAGTTGATTTGAGTTTTCAACGGGTTAAATCTCATAGGGGTATTTCAGTCTCAATATAGTTTAAGGATTATACTAAATATAGTTGTTAGTGATAGAATTAGACTATTTCTCCATAAACTTGGTTTTGTCAACCAAACATATAGTTACCTTAACTTAAGCCTAAAGACTTAGTATGATTGTTGCCATTATTATAGCCTAGTCTTAATGTATAGTTAGACTAATTTTGGACTTGTAATTAGTATATAAATGATGTTCTCTCAAATGAACAAATCATCAAAAATCATATTATTTCATGGTATCAGAGCCTTAGGGCAAAATTCTTCTTTCTTTTCTTCTCCTCCCTTTTTCGGCAGCCATCATGTCTACCTCAACGGTAGTCAACATGTCTACCTCAACGGAAGGCAACATGTCTACCTCAACGGCAGCCAACAAATCCTCCTTTCACCTGGCTCTTGTTGTATCTAACATCAAGAACCATGTCTCCATCACTCCTGAGATGGAAAATGTCCAATATGCGACATGGGCGGAACTCTTCAAAGTTCACGCACGGTCTCATCAGGTCCTCAATTACATCATTCTACCGAAAGATGGCGTCGTTGAGCCTACAACCGACGAGGAGAAAGAACTGTGGACAGCCCTCGATGCTACAATTCTACAATGGATTTATGCAACTATTTCGCATGACTTGTTGCATACAATTCTCGAACCTGACTCAACGAAAATGGAAGCTTGGAATCGATTGCGTGATATATTCCAAGACAACAAAAATTCTCGTGCGGTAACACTTGAGCAAGAATTCTCTCACACAAACATGGAGGATTTTTCTAATGCCTCCGCGTATTGTCAACGGCTCAAGATTCTATCAGATCAACTCAAGAACGTTGGGGCTTCGATCTCGAACAACCGTCTCATTCTTCAATTGGTTGCCGGTCTCACTGAAGCTTATAGAGGTCTGGGCACACTCATTCGTCAAAGTGATCCCCTTCCACTATTCTATAAAGCTCGTTCCATGCTCACTCTTGAAGAGGCGGGCTTAGCAAAACATACCGCCACAAATTCTCATGCCGCCATGATCGCTCGAACAACCGATGATGATTCTTCATCGAATTCTACCCCACCAAACCGCACCGACCGTCATTACAATAGAGGTCAAAATCGCCACAACGGAGGTAAGAATTGTGGGGGTGGCAGGGGCAGAGTCAAGGTCGGTGGCAGTCGAAACGGAAGTAGTCGTGACGACAAACAACAACGTTCTGGTCAGCAACAATGGCAGTCGTGGACGAACAATGGGCAGCCGTGGACGAACAGTGGGCCGTCGTGGACGGGTAGTGGACACCAACAGTGGCCGTGGTCTTTTCCCTCTTGGGCGATTCCTCCTTGCCCTTACCCAACGACTTCTTGGACCCGACCCAACAACCCACAACGACAAAATGGGGTCCTAGGCCCACGCTCACAGCAGGCATATTCTACCACCGACCAGCCCACTCCAACCGACATCGAGGCCGCAATGCACACTATTGGAATTAATCCTCCTGATGCACAATGATACATGGATACTGACGCTACCTCTCATATGACATCCACGCAAGGTAATCTCTCGTCTTATTTTAATTTGAGCAAAAATCGTGGTATAATTGTTGGAAATGGTCATTCAATTCCAATTCATGGTTATGGCCATACACACTTATCTCCCCGAAATCCACCATTATCTTTAAAAAATGTTCTTTATGCCCCTCAACTCATTAAAAACTTAATTTCAGTTAGAAAATTTACTACTGATAACTCTGTTTCTGTTGAATTTGATCCTTTTGGGTTTTATGTGAAGGACTTTCAGACGGGGATACGTCTAATGAGATGTAATAGTCAGGGCGAACTTTATCCCATCATCCCGACCACCACAAATCAACCCATATCACCTTCCAATTTTGTCGCTTTAGCACCATCCCTATGGCATGAACGTTTGGGTCATCCAGGATCAACTGTTTTTGATTCCCACAAGCTAAATAATTTTATTGAATGTACTAGAACTCGTAGTTCTCATATATGTCTTTCTTGCCCACTTGGAAAACATGTTAAATTGTCGTTTGTTGCATCTTCTTCTTGCACTTTTATGCCTTTTGATATTATTCATACTGATCTTTGGACATCTCCCATTTTGAGTACTTCAGGCCACAAATATTATATTCTCTTGCTAGATGATTACTCTAATTTTTTGTGGACTTTTCCCTTATCTAAAAAGTCACAAGTTTTTTCCACTTTCTTGTCTTTCAGAGCTTTCATTCACACTCAATTTGAAAGAGAAATTAAAAACATTCAATGTGATAATGGTAGAGAATTTGATAATGGGTCATTCTGGAATTTTTGTAAAACTCATGGTTTGTCTTTTCGTCTCTCTTGTCCTCACACTTCATCACAAAATGGAAAGGCCGAAAGAAAAATTCGTACCATTAACAACATTGTTCGCACTTTACTTGCTCATGCTTCTTTACCAAATTCTTTTTGGCATCATGTGGCAACCTACCTTCTCAACATCCTTCAAAATAAACAATTAGCCTATCAATCTCCTCTAAAAATTCTCTATCACAAAGACCCATCCTACTCTCTTCTTAGAGTGTTTGGTTGCTTATGTTACCCTCTTTTTCCATCTACTACCATTCACAAATTACAATCTCGTTCCACACCATGTGTATTTTTGGGATATCCGTCTCATCATCGTGGCTACAAATGTTATGATTTATCCTCAAATAAGATCATACTAAGTCGCCACGTATTTTTGATGAAACTCAATTCCCTTTTGCTAAAGTGCATAATCCATCACCTCAAACATACGATTTTTTGGATGATGGTGTCTCTCCTCATATAATACACCATTTGACCTCTTCAAATAACCATAGTTCGCCAACACCCACTTATCCTCCCTCTTCCAATCCCCATGATGACTCTACTGACGGCCCAACATCGTCTGAGCCAAACACATCAAACCCACCAGTCGTGACCCACTCTCCCGTCCAACCCCCTCCTTTTTTAGGCCACAGACCAGTTACTCGAAGTCAACATGAGATTTTTAAACCAAACACCAAATATAGTCTCCTAACCCATGTTACCAAATCACCCCTACCTCGTAACCCTGTGTTTGCCCTTAATGACCCGAATTGGAAATTGGCTATGGACGATGAATACGATGCTCTTATTAAAAATAAGACGTGGGATTTGGTAGCTCGTCCACCTAACGTTAATGTAATTCGATCTATGTGGATTTTTCGACATAAATAAAATTTTGATGGTTCTTTTGAGAGGCATAAAGCCCGACTTGTAGGTGATGGTAAAACTCAACAGGTTGGAGTGGATTGTGGCGACACTTTTAGCCTGGTGGTTAAACTAGCAACCCTTCGCACTGTTCTTAGTTTGGCTCTCTCTAAAGCATGACATATTCACCAACTTGATGTAAAGAATCATTTTTTACATGGTGAACTCAAGGAAACTGTATACATGCATCAACCCCTAGGTTTTCGTCACATCTAGACTATGTTTGTTTGCTGCAAAAATCGTTGTATGGGCTTAAACAAGCTCCTTGCGCCTGGTATAAATGATTTGCGGACTATGTTTCCACTATTGGATTCTTCAACAACAAGTCTGATCATTCTCTCTTCATCTATCGTAAAGGTACGCACATGGTCTACATCCTTCTGTATGTGGATGATATTATATTGACTGCTTCATCTGATGATCTTCGCAAGTCAATTATGACCCTTCTCAGTTCTGAATTTTCCATGAAGGACTTGGGTCAATTGAGTTATTTCTTGGGGATCGCTGTAACTCGTCATGCATATGGTTTATTTCTATCACAAAAGAAATATGCTGAAGATATCATTGAGCGAGCTGGCATGTCATCATGCAAGTCCAGTTCCACACCAGTTGACACTAAACCAAAGTTACGTGCAACTTCTAGCACACCATATGATGATCCCTTAGAATATCGCAGACTGGCAGGCGCCCTGCAATATCTAACATTTACACGGCCCGACATATCATATGTTGTACAACATATTTGTCTTTTCATTCATAACCCAATGCAGGAACACATGCAGGCTCTCAAGCGCATTGTGCGTTACATTCAGGGCACTAAGGAATATGACTTACACTTATACCCTTCATTGACGAACACTCTCGCCTCTTACACTGACTCTGATTGGGGTGGGTGTCTAGATACTCGACGCGCCGCATCTGGTTATTGTGTATTCCTTGGAGACAATTTGATCTCATGGTCTTCGAAACGACAGGCTACTCTCTCTCGATCTAGTGCCGAAGCCGAATACTGTGGGGTTGCCAACGTGGTTTCTAAGTCTTGTTGGCTTCGAAACCTACTTCTGGAACTTCATTGTTCTATTCAAAAGGCTACATTGGTCTATTGTGATAATATTAGTGCCGTATATCTCTCGGGAAATCTAGTTCAACATCAACGCACGAAACATATCGAAATGAATATTCATTTTGTCCGTGAAAAAATTGCTCGTGGCCACGTACGTGTCTTACATGTCCCATCTCGACATCAGATTGCAGACATTTTTACAAAATGTCTTCCATTGATCTTGTTCAACGAATTCCGAGACAGTCTCAGCGTCCGCCAACCTCCCGTTTCGACTGCGGGGGTGTGATAAAATTAGACTATTTCTCCATAAACTTGGTTTTGTCAACCAAACATATAGTTACCTTAACTTAAGCCTAAAGACTTAGTATGATTGTTGTCATTATTATTGCCTAGTCTTAATGTATAGTTAGGCTAATTTTGGACTTGTAATTAGTATATAAATGATGTTCTCTCAAATGAACAAATCATCAAAAATTATATTATTTCAGTTAACTATTTTTCATTAAATTCATTGTGTTGACTATTTTTCAATAACAACTATTCCATTTGAGCTATTCCTCTGGTTGCCTTTTTTAGATAGATGACCCTTTTTAGAACCAAAATCGATAAATGTTCCAAAATTGAAAAGTGAGATAAATGTTTTTTTAATTTAGTTTCTCCCTCCCATTATTTTTCCCGTTTTACTCTTGAATATTTAAAATTTTCTTAAATCCTTTTAATTAAAATCTTTATCAAATAAACAATCCTCTCAAATTTCACCCATAAATAGAAATAGAATCTAAACTTACATTCATTGTTTCCTCCTAACCTAGAATCTTCTCCTTTTAGACTCATTGTCTCCACCACCGAGTTCCACAACGCCGGCCTCCGCCACCTCATTGTTTCCCTGTATAATCCTACTCCGCCCCCTTCTCCCCCTTCTCCTCGGACGCTCGTTGGCGGCGCTCACGTCCATTTTTGGGTAAGTTGTATCAATTTTTGGCATGAAATCTTTGACGCAAATTGAAGGAGTACATGCATGTGCAAAATTGGAGGAGTACATGCGTGTTACCTCTCCAAAAGAGAGTTATTTAGGGCTATAATTACTTGATATTCATGGAATCTCTTAAGCATTTTAGTTAAAAGTGAGCATAATATGTGTTTAAAAGTGACATTTTGGGAATTGAGGTTAATTTAAGGCTTATGTGAAAAAGCTACGAATAAGTGTGCAAATTGATGAAAAAATGTCTAATTAATGCCTTGCAGATGTATTGCTGAAGTTTTGCGAGGAACACAATGAGATCAGAAGAAGGGAAGCTGGAAACAGAGCATTGCGATCGCAACGCAATCGCAATACTGGTCTTTGCTGCTGCGTTTTTCCAGCCGCCAACCCTTCCTACAGTTGCCACGTGTGAGGTTGTTACCTCAAGTTGGATGGAGATCCGCAGCTGAGGGAACCTCTGGAGGCTATATAAAGAGCTAGATGAAGAAGGAAAAGAAGAACTCGACGGTGAAGAGAATCGCAGAAGCCAACCCGTAAACGAAATCCCTCTCCCGTTTGTTGGATCGAAGAAACAAAGTGTAACGACCCGACTTTTTATGACCTCATTCTAGGACCGTTACTACATGCATGACGTCACAATCCTCAATAAAATATTAAAAAAAAACTTTATTTTAGAATTAAAAGATTCAAGACACATACATTTAATTCGGAATTCCAGTAAAACATAAAACATAATCAAATAAGTTCCTTCAAAATCAATCTAAAACCAAAACTAACTATTCTAATCCTTAGCATAAAATGTTCAAACCGACTGTATGAAATAATAATTTAAATAAATGCGGAAGCTCGAACTCCACGTGTCCCATGACATCATCAACTGATCACCTCGTCAAGCGCCCGATATGTTCCTAGTAATACCTGAAAAAAAAATGTTTTAAGAAAGAATGAGTATTTTAAATAAAATACTCAGTAAGCAACTCCACTACCGTGGTTAGGCTATACAAACACATGCAACCATGAGTTGACTGAAGACTTTAACTAGTGGGACCTAAATCTGCCTCTTTAGCTTACCACTATGTTCCTGTTCTTCTAGATGTGCATCAATTTCATACACATCAGTCCCAGATACATCAATTTCATGTACGGGGAACCTTCTAGGCATGCATCACTTTCATACACGCCAACCTCTAGGTATGCATCACTTTCATGCATAGGTGAGCATCACTTTCATACTCACCGGCTCTAAGCACATCACTTTCATGTGATTAGAACCCCTAAACCTGCATCACTTTCATGAGACAAAATTGACAGGAAATGGAGGGTAGCTATTTTAGCATCTCATGGCTCAAATGTCACACTCAAATGTATGGGTCCCTCCTAAAACCTTTTAGATACTAGAAATGTGGAAATGATGCAACATAGAGTACTTTTCTCTTATGCATTAACTACACATTTCACACTTTCAACATGCAACTAATTTACCACACTTCACAAGGTTGCATCAACTAAAAACATAACTTGTTCATCACATTAATCGCAACAATTGCAAAGACTTCATTTAACTTCACACACATAAACCATTCATAAACATAACATTGAAATCATTTTAGAAAAATTCTTAGAAATTTCGGTAGAGTCTCCCCTGAAAATCGAATAACCACATCTGAAATAAAAACACACTTCGTAAAAACATTCTCAAACACCAGCAACCAATTCAGAAAACGACACCAGAAACCAATTCAGAAAACATCATTGAAAAGTACTCAGACTCATTCAATCACCAACCAATTTCCTCATCCTTCCATTAAACAACATACATTAGCACCACAAACACGCATCAACCTATAGATCTATCAACACACAATTCCCAACCTAGCACTAAGGCGTTACGACAGTAAAGTTACTTACCTGAACTAATTCCAGCAACTTTAGTCCTCCAACTATCTTGTAAAAGTTTAACTTCAATCCCAAACTACTATCTACATCAAAACTTGTCGTTTGACCTCAAATACTCAAGGAGTAAATTACCCAAATCGAAGCCCAAAGGACCCAATCCCTTGTTGGATCGTGGCCAAACGCCCTTGAATCTGCAAATCTAAAATCCAAATCGAGCGGGTAATTATGTTCGGAGTCAACTAAATTCGTCGGTAACGAAAACAGAAGAAGACTGAGAGGAAACCTCACCTGATCGTTGCGGCTGTCGACTGACCGGCGAAGGAGGGCGGCGGCGACGTGCGGCTGAGCGGCAGACGGAGGTTGCGGCGACGGAGATCGAAAAAGGGGGAGAGAGCAGCGGCCGACGACGTGCGGCTGGGCGGAGCAAAAATGGCGGCGACGACGTTCGGCTTGGGCGGCGATGCGTGCGGCGACGAAGATCGACTGTGTGCGGAGGAGCGACGGCGACGTGGGTGGAACGGAGCAGAAGAGGCGAAGTGGAGGCGGAGCGGCGTGCAGCGGCTGAGCGAAGGGGCGACGACGGCGGGGCGGAGTTGTGCGGCTGACTGACGGGGGAGGGAGAGAGAACTGTGGGGGAGGGGGGGCGTCTACTGTGGGTCTTCTTCACGAAGAAGAAGACCTGCGTTTTTAACTTTTCCTTTTTTTTTTTTTTTTTTTAATACTTTTGTTATATTAATAATAATAATATTAACTCTTAATTGACTTGGTCAAAAAACTAATCTAACCTTTTTTTTTTCTAATTTATTCTACAAAGTCATTTTCCTTCTTTCTTTTTAACACGCCTCAAAGACCCCATTGAACTCAAATTAATCTTAAATGAAACGCGGGGCGTTACACAAAGGCCCCTTGGCGTCGATAATTCAAGAGGAAGAAGAGAAGATCCATCTTCTCTTCTGATTGAGTTCCCTTCCCTAGTCAGGCCAATCTTCTCCTTCAACCGAGACGGATCTTGGACAACCGAACCTTCACTCATCTACTGTTTTGCTTTTAGTTTTTGTCTTCGAAGTGTCCTTTCTGCTTATGTTTCTTGTTCATCTACTGCTGTGCTTTAATTACTATCTCAGAACGAACCTCGTTTGCTTTATGAATTGTTACTAGATTTGCCTTTTAATAGTAATCAATTAGTTTTGTTGAGTTCTTCATTTCATGAGTAACCAATTAGTTTTGTTGAGTTCTTTTAAAGCCATGCGTAGCTAATTTTATAGAGGGTTGCTGAGATGAATCTATAGGATGTACTTATGTGAATTCAACATGTAAAGAAGCATGAGTGCATTGAATGAATGTGAACTTCATCCCATGAGCATTTTCGACCGGCCATCCATTTTGTTCTAAGGAATTCCTAACCTCTGGAAGGAGTAAGAATTTAGAGTCGTTCATTCATGTTAGCCTTTCATGGTAAAATAGAGAGTGACCTAGGAATAGGCATTCTCCTAGCACGTTTGTTAGCATGCTTGTATAAATAGGTTTTTAGCCTTACTTGGATATGAGTAATCTAAGAATCTAATGCATATAATTGGAAGATGTATGAGATCTAGCTAAGGCGATGCATGAGATGTTAATTTACTGCTGAATGATCATAGTTAGATGCCTATAGAGGACTCTCAAGTCAACCTTGCTGTATTTATTTTAGATTTTAATCTGTTACTAATCTATTGCAAAAGTATTGCGAGATCCGCAATACCACTTGTCTGCCTTTACCTTAGTCTTTTATCAGTCTTTCAATCCATTGCAAAAGTATTGCGAGACCCGCAATACTATTCTCAACATTATAGTTTCCTTAGCTTATTTTGCTTTGTGTTGACTTTGCATTTTCCTTGCACCCTTTACAATTTCGTACCTTAAACCAAAATCCATTCATTCCTGGTTACCTTATCTAATTTAACACGCATCAAATCGCTATTCACTCAACTCAGTCTCTGTGGGAAATCGATATAAATTATACTTATCACTTGCTGCAGACCATGTACACTTGCATGATCTGAGTGCTCTTCGCATCTAATTTACATTCACACTGAGCACGCAACAATGCGCCAAATAAAATTTGAAGCCAAATTGGAGGGTCAATGGCGTTGGATCTTTGAGGTACATGAATTTTTTTTATGCTAGAATTTTAAAGTCAAATTGGATTGATGTCAAGTTGGAGTCATTAGTCACCATTAGATTTGAACTCAAATTGGAGCACTCAAATTATTTTTGGTGTTGTTTAACCTGATAAGATTTGAAGAGTTTGTGAGTGAATACAAAGTTGATTGATTCTTGTACACTCAATGAACTTATCACCCATTATTTTATGTGTCTAGTCTTTCAACCTAGTATTAAAATGTAAGTTTTTTTTTTTTTTCCTTTCCTTCCTTCGTGTGTTCTTCCTAATCTCACTTTTTTTTGTGTTCTTTTTTTGTTCTTTAATGAATTTCTCTTTAAAGATAATACGATGCATGTACACTCTAATTTGCAAGTAGAATGTAATTTGCAAGTTGCAAGTTCACAACTGCAAGTTACAAGTACCATGTAATTGCAAGTTTACATTGTGGTAGCTTGGCAGCGGTAGTGACAACGTCCTTCAGGGCAACCACGGTGATTTTTGTGATCTATAATTTTTCAACTACCGACTGTGTGAAGGTTTCATTAGTTTATAATCACGAGGTATTTGTCATTTATTATGTATTTACAATTAGGCAGAATTTGCAATTTAATTGCAATTTACTTACAAGTTAATTTGTATTTACAATGGGAAGTTAATTTGTATTTACAATGGGGAGAGAGAAATTTTCAATTTACTATGTATTTATAATTATGGGGAATTTGCAATTTACACTGTATTTACAATTAGGAAAAATTTATAAATGATGCTACAAATTCCGGTGAGAATTATTACGGGAGGCTACAAATTCCGGTGAGAATGATGATTACACGATGCAATTTTGAGTAATGCTAAGATTTCGAGTGAGACAGAATAATTGGTGGAATGCTCTGGAGATCTGGAGATTACGGGTGTGGGGATGAGAGAGAGGAAAAATGATTTTTTTTTTTTTTTTTGCAATGATATTTTAATTAATGCAAGGATTGAACCCACAATCTTATGCCGATCGACAGCCTTAAGTCGATTGATGATTGAACCCACAACCTTATGCCGATTGAGCTATGCTCGGTTTGACTAAAAAAAGAAAAGAAAAAAAAAGGAAATCTTGGAAGATAGAGAATAGTTTTTTGAAATACAAAATCTTAAGAAGGGAAGGAGGTTGAGATCTAAAGAGAATAAATAAAGAATGAAAAAGTGGGGGGAATCAATGAAAATTTGTAATTTACACTGTATTTACAATTAGGAAAAAATTACAATTTACACTGTATTTATAATTAATTACGGGATGCTACAAATTCTGGGGCATGACCAAGTTTTCGAGTGAGAGGAGAAAGAATAATTGGTGGAATGCCCTAGAGAGAGGAGAAAATCTAGGAATAGTTTTTTTGAAATACAAAATATAAGGAGAATGAGGTTGAGATCTCGGGTAAATAAGGAATGAAAAAGAGAGGGGAATCAGGGAAAAATTGCAATTTACACTATATTTATAATTAATTACGGGATGCTACAAATTCCGGTGAGAACGATGATTACTGTGATGAATGATGCAAGACCAAGATTTCGAGTGAGAGGAGAGAGAGAAAAATAATTGATGGAATGCTCTGGAGATTACGGGTGTGAGGAAGGAATAATCGGTGGAATGCTCTAGAGATTACGGGTGTGAGGAGAGAGGGAAGATAAAATCTTGGAAGATAGAGGGAATAGTTTGGAGATTACGGGTGTGAGGAAGGAATAATCGGTGGAATGCTCTAGAGATTACAGGTGTGAGGAGAGAGGGAAGATAAATCTTGGAAGATAGAGGGAATAGTTTGGAGATTACGGGTGTGGGAAGATAAATCTTGGAAGATAGAGGGAATAATTTGGAGATTACGGGTGTGAGGAAGGAATAATCGGTGGAATGCTCTAGAGATTATGGGTGTGAGGAGAGAGGGAGAGAGAATAGTTTGGAGATTACGGGCGTGAGGAGGGAATAATCGGTGGAATGCTCTAGAGATTACGGCTGTAAAATCTTGGAAGATAGAGGGAATAGTTTTTTTTAAAATACAAAATCTTATAAAGTGAATAATTTTTTTGAAATACAAAATCTTAAAAAGGTCAAGGTTGAGATCACGGTAAATAAGGAATGAAAAAGATAGGGGAATCAGATAATCTCTAGAGCATTCCACCGATTATTCCCTCCTCACGCCCGTAATCTCCAAACTATTCCCTCTCCCTCTCTCCTCACACCCATAATCTCTAGAGCATTCCACCGATTATTCCTTCCTCACACCCGTAATCTCCAAACTATTCCCTCTATCTTCCAAGATTTATCTTCCCACACCCGTAATCTCCAAACTATTCCCTCTATCTTCCAAGATTTATCTTCCCTCTCTCCTCACACCTGTAATCTCTAGAGCATTCCACCGATTATTCCTTCCTCACACCCGTAATCTCCAAACTATTCCCTCTATCTTCCAAGATTTTATCTTCCCTCTCTCCTCACACCCGTAATCTCTAGAGCATTCCACCGATTATTCCTTCCTCACACCCGTAATCTCCAGAGCATTCCATCAATTATTTTTCTCTCTCTCCTCTCACTCGAAATCTTGGTCTTGCATCATTCATCACAGTAATCATCGTTCTCATCGGAATTTGTAGCATCCCGTAATTAATTATAAATATAGTGTAAATTGCAATTTTTCCCTGATTCCCCTCTCTTTTTCATTCCTTATTTACCCGAGATCTCAACCTCCTTCTCCTTATATTTTGTATTTCAAAAAAACTATTCCTAGATTTACGATGCAAGGCCAAGATTTCGAGTGAGAGAAGAGAGGGAATAATTAGTGAAATGTTCTGGAGATTACTCAAAAGGGAGAATAGGTTGAGATCTGAAGAGGGTAAATAAGGAATGAAAAAGAGAGGGAAGAGAAAAAGAGAGGGAAGAGAGATTAATCTAAAAAAACATATATCAAACTTAAAAAAAAAAGACATCAATCGAAATAGGATAATAAAAAAGGTCATATGTCTCGTAACTTTTTTTTTTTTTTTTTTTTTTTTTTTTTTTTTTTGGCATATTCCTCGACATCTATACATATATTCTTTTTTTTTTTGCAAAGGCGATATATATTACGAGAAACAAGCAAGGGGGACCCCATAGCCCGGGGCCAAGGCACTCAAAAACACAGAGCGAAAAACCAGAACAGACTCACGGAAACAAGTCCCACGGAGGGGCACTAATAGACAAAGGAGACATCAACGCCCCTAGCCACGAGGCACACCTATAAGACACATCAGCCTGGGCACTTATGAGAACAGACTGGGGAGAACGGAGCCTACCCCCGTGGACCCGGGAATTACGCTCTCTCCAGATATGATAAATGACCGCACCCCACGCAAGCCTCCAAACATGACGCTTACGACGATCGCCCCGACTCATGCTACAAATCCAAGCTAACTCGGTGGACCATATAGCAATACGATGAGAGGAGTGACCCCAACGAAGAAGACCCGTCCAAACATGCGAACTAAACGGACACTCAAAGAAAAGGTGATCACGCGTCTCTGATGAAGCAGAACACAACACACACCCTGACGGAAGTAAGGGATCCCAAACATGGAGGCGGGCCCTAGTAAATAACCGGTCCCGAAGTGCCAACCACGCAATGAAGGCGTGCCGGGGAATGTTTCCATCAAACCACAACAGACTGGTCCATCTAACACAATCACGACGAGGACGCAGAACCTCCCAAGCACTAGCTATCGAGAAGACATCAGAACGACCGGGGTCCCAGATAGCTCGATCAGCCTGAAGCAGATTGGGGACAGTAGCCTGAACTTGTGGAAACAGATCCTCCATCTCCCAAGTCACGCAGGGCCATTGCCAAGACCCATCCGGGAGGAGGTAATCAGACACCAGGGCATTAATCGAACTACCAACAGCGCCAACCAAACCTTCCTCAAACCGCTGAACGATGGGGCCCCCGGGAAGCCATGAATCAGCCCACACATGGGCACGCCGCCCATCCCCGATAGCGACCCGGACAAGAGGACGAAACTGCTCACGAAGGTGGAAAATAGCCCGAGTACACCAAGACCAACTAGCCTGCATAGGAACAGACCACAGGGAGCGACCCCGAAGAATGTAAGCCTCAACCCAGGCCACCCATAACGAGCCCGATCGCGTGAAAAGAAGCCAAAGGAGCTTCATAACAGCAGCCACATTCCAAGAACGAATGTGACGGATGCCTAAGCCACCCTCATCCCTAGGAACACAAACATCCCCCCAAGCTACATTTGCTCCACCTTTACCAGAAGAGCTTCCTCGCCATAAGAAAGCCCGAAGGATACGATCAACCTCGTCTACTACACGAAGAGGCAAAACGAACACACTCGCCCAATAAACCTGAAAGCTTTGCAGGACAGACCGAATAAGCAACAAACGACCAGCGTAAGATAGAGCACGCGCAAACCAGCTCTGAACCCGCGCAATGATCTTCTCAAGGAGAGGCTTGCAATCCGCATAAGAAAGCCGACCAGACACGAGAGGAAGACCAAGATAACGAACAGGAAGAGAGCCAAGGGAGAACCCCATCACACCAGATAAACCTAAAGCCACAGAAGAGGAGACCCCGACACAAAACATGGAACTCTTTGCCGAGTTCGCACAGAGACCAGACAATCTTTGAAACCTCAGGAGGGCACAATGGACGAAGGCTAGCGACGAGTAGTCCCCCCCACAAAAAATCATTAAATCATCTGCGAAACAAAGGTGGGTAAGGCGAATCTTCTCACACCGATGATGAAAGCGGAAATCTACAGGGGGAGAATTCAACAGCCGAGAGAGCACCTCCATAGCCATCACAAACAGATATGAAGACAAAGGATCCCCTTGACGAAGGCCTCGACGACCCGGAAAGAAACCCTCTAACGAACCATTGACAAGGATGGAAAACGTAGGAGACGTGATACATGCCCGAATCCAACTAACAAACTGAACAGGAGTCCCAATGGCTAACAGTAGGCCGAATAAAAAATCCCAATGGACTGAATCATAGGCCTTCTGAAGATCCACTTTCATACCACAACGAGGAGGACCCTTATTAAGATGATACCCACCAACCAACTCATGGCACAAGAGGACATTATCCACAATACTCCGACCCTTAACAAATGCAGACTGATTAGGGCCAATAAAGTCAGGAAGCCACGAACTCAAGCGATTTGCCAGGATCTTCGAGATGCATTTATAAACCACATTGCAGCAAGAGATGGGCCTATAATCATCAGGACCAGTAGGAGCATCCTTCTTCTTAATCAATGTGATAGCTGTAGCATTCACACCAGAAGGAAGAAAATAGGACAAGAAAAAATGACGCACCGCATTACAGAAGTCATTACCAATAACACTCCAAGCCGCTTTAAAAAAACCAACAGGGAAACCATCGGGACCAGGGGCCTTCCCACTACTCATCGCAAAAAGTACATGCTTGACCTCTTCGCTCGAGATAGGCCTGACCAGATCAGCACAACACTCCTCGGACCAGCGGAAATCAACAATCGAAGACAGCTGATCAGTAAGATCCCTATAGCCGATCGGCTGGGAACCAAAAATACCGCGAAAGTGGGCGACCACCTCCCTAGCAATATCAGAATGAGAGGTCAGGATACGACCACTATCAATAGTAAGAGACTGAATGCTATTACTGAGAATTCGAGATTTAACGCTACGATGAAAAAAATTGGAGTTTCGATCACCAAGGGAAAGCCACTGAACTCTTGATTTCTGCCGAAGAGAGGCTTCCTCCTTCCGAGTCAAAGCCCAGAAATCCTGACAAGCGCTGCTAGCCAGGCCCTGGAGAGTAGGAGACAGGGGATCCTCAGCATAAGCTAACTGAGCCTCTTCCATACGAACACGGGCCATAGTCACTTGCAGGCTAAGGCTCGACAGCGAACACCCAAACGCCTGACGAAGAATGGGCTTAAGAGACTTCAGATTCCTCATGAGCCCAGCCAGCGGAGAGATATCATGAAACTGAACCCAGCTACTAGCCACAGTGTCTAAAAAACGAGGGTCCTCCGCCCAGTGATTAAAAAACCTAAACGGGGACGACCTACGAAGGGATTGGCTCGTCACATTGAACACCAACGGACAATGATCAGAAATACCCCAACTATGAGCCCGAACCTCACAAACAGGCAGGGAGGACATCCAGCAAGAATTAACCAAAACTCTGTCCAGACGCTTCATAATATCAAACGGCCCCTGAGGAGATCTAGTCCACGTGTACCAACTACCTGTCACAGGAAGCTCAGCCAAATCTGCACGAGATATCATACCATCAAACCCAGACATTTCTGAATCAACCAAATTACCTCCAAAGCACTCCGTGGAAGCGCGAATAGCGTTAAAATCCCCCATGACCACTCCAGGAAGGGACCAGGACTGACACATAGAAACGATGTCGTCCCACACCTCCCTTCTCTCAACCTCAGAGTTAGGAGCATAAACACAGGCAACATGGAAAGATATCTGGGAGGACCGATCCACCAGGGTACCCCAAATCAACCGAGGCCCGATAACCGAAGGGATAAACGAGAACCGAGACGTGCGCCACATAACCCAAACACGACTCAACCCAGAATCACCATAACTGCAGACACACTGCCAACCTCCACCAAACCTCCGAAGCACAGACTGAAACTGATGAGCTTTAACCTTTGTTTCCAACAGACCACAAAAACCCACACAAGCAGACTGAAGGAAGGAACGAACAGCAAGACTCTTCGCAGGTTCACTAAGCCCCCTCACATTCCAAGAACACCAACTAGACATAGACAACAGGGAAAATAGAAGTAACTGAACCCTGATCCAATAGAGGATCACCACGAGCCTCATCCATCTCAACGGTCATAGAATTCAGACCCACATCAGACAGACTAGTAGGACCAACTGCAGCTGTAAGCAAACTGGAGGGCCCACGCGGAGGAATTGGGGGCACCGAAACTAAATCAGACACCATATCTGAATCAGTGAGAGCCAGAACTGCAAAAGAGTTGGACACTGACGGGCTCCTGCTATTTGTAGCTCCTATACGGGAATTACTCAAACGAGGAGGACCAGAAGGATCCCTACTCTTATCTGATTTACGAGTTATGACAACTCTAGGATCCCTTTCTCGTTCCTTAGAAGGCTGATCCAAGGGACTTGCAGACTGTAGGGGAACAGAAACTGAGGCAGCAACGGAATCAACACGAGCGACACCAGGGGAGACAATCAGATTCGCGTTAGTCTCTACGGGAGCCTGTTTGCTACACGTAGAACTAGAGTGCCCGAACACCTGGCAGTGGGTACAACGCTTCGGCTTCCAGGCATATTCAAGCCTAACCATAACAATCCCTTCCTCAAGCTTAACCGGAACCGACGAAGGCAACACATCATTCACCCCAATCTCCACTAACACCCTAGCAAAGGATAGGCGAGAACAATCTGCAGTCGTCTGATCTAAACAAATAGGTTTACCAGCAGTCGAGGCAATAGAGCCTAGCCCATTCCGATTCCACAACTCGAACGACACATTAAAAAGAGAAACCCACACAGGGACAGAGTCAAAAGCAAAAGTTTCAGGAGCAATACCTGGAGTCCATTGCCTCAATAAAATGGGACGACCACCTATATGCCACGGGCCGTTTGAGAGAACCCAGTCACGAGAGGCCGCAGAACGAAAACGAAACATAATTAACCCGTTATCCATAGTAGAGATAACATGCATCTCAACCCGACCCCAAATTTGGCTCACCAAATGAGACAGACCTGTATACGACATACGCCCTTCCACAAACTGACCAACGATAGAATACTCTCAAAAAGCGATACCCTCTTCACGGACACCTGGAGGGGGGACAACAACCCGCACACCATCAATAACCTGCAAGGGGGTAAAAACCATTGGTTCCTCAGTAGCACTAGAGGAGCCAAACAGCGAGGCCCACGAGGATCTAGACGAACCCACACCCTTATCACCACTACCCCCCAGACTAGGGGGACCAATAGGCCCCAAAACAGAACCCCGAGATTGGCCGAGACCCACCACGATATCATTAGCCTTTAAAGGATCAGACACAGTGAAATCTGACTGCAAGCTCACAGGAAAGTCGGAATCATCCACCACAACCTGGCCAGAGGAAACACCATCAGCTGTTTGACTACGTGGAGAACCATGGATGGTCCGGTCTAAACACCCAAATGATAGAGCAGTCGGGTTCAACGGTCCATGAGGAGAAACGGCCCGAACCGCCCGTACAGCAGGAGAACCGGTTCGGTCGGACCGGCCGGAAGGAGAACCGGTTCGGTCGGACCGGCCGGAAGGGGAACCGGTTCGGTCGGACCGGCCGGATGGGGAACCGGTTCGGTCGGACCGGTCCGGAGAAAACCCGACCCGAACCATCCCCTTCTCCAAATCCAACGACCTACCTCCGCCTCCAATCTGCCCAAATTGAAGCTCAGCCGCCGCCGCCCCCAGGCCCACGCACACCGCCTTCACAGGTTGACCATCAACGCCCTCCGCCGCAACATACTTCAGAGCAGACGGCGTCAACCCCCGCCCAGCCACCACGTCTGAAAGCCCATCTAGACGAAGGATCTCGCCGCCGCCGCCCGCCCTCAAGATGCTCTTCACCTCCGACAGCCGCTTATTCGGGATCGGTTTCTTTGACAACCCACCCGAAATCGCACCATGGGCATCCTCCACCAAACGCCCTTGGACGCTCTTCTTCTTCCCCATCCGTGCGCCGCCCCCACCGCCACTAGCGAAGACTGGCGAAGGAACGGCCCACCCGTCTGCTGAACCACGCCGCCGCCGCCTGCACACCCACGAGGGAAACCCTAAAAGAGAGAAGATGAGTTTTTTATATACCTGTTCTTTATTGATAGAAAATAAACGTATATTCTATACATATATTCTTGATAATATGAAGTATATATGTAATAATATGCATGATATATTTAATGATATGTCGTACATAATTCAAATTGAAAAACAAATTAGTGTGTATGTTAGATTAATATAAATAAAATTTGTATATATGTTGAATTAATATATATATATATATATATATATATATATATGAGAAATTGTAACAGATGTCAATTTAGAGTAAAATAATTAAAAATATAACACTTTTTTAAAATTTTTGCGAATATGACAATTTCTATCCCTGATACTATGGTCTATCGCTGATAGTAGTCTTTTTTATAGAATTTTGTGAGTGATAATAGTTTATTAGTGATAATAGTCTATCAGTGATAGAAGTCTGCAGATAGAAGTCTATCACTGATAGCCACTGATTTTTTGCCATATTTGCAAAATGTTTTAAATTTTGTTAAATTTGTAATTATTTTGGGTCTGATTGCTGTTTGTGCAACCAACCCTATATATAGGGTATATATATATGTTGAATTAAAATATATAAATATAGTTATATGAAGGAAAAATGTAAGAGGAGAAATCAAAATTGAGGTTAAAATTGAAAATGAAGGAAACAAAAAAATAAAAAATAAGAAAAAAATTTAAATATCATTAATTCAATAACAATTTGGGATATATATGATTGAGGTATGCCCTAAATTAAATACCCGATATGTCATAAAGTTAATCAATCACATTAATTAAGTTAATTTTCGTCATTTTTGACAAAATGACATGGGACCTACCCGACATGAATATAATAAAAATTTATATTGAACATTTTTGAAATATCATATATTTTATAGGGTCATTTATGCTCAATTTTTTATTGTATAGATGATCAAAAGCTATTTTTAAGGGGTATGTACCGACCAAAATAAGAACTAAAATACCCTTAATTCATCTGTAACTTAAAAAAAATCAGTTATATGTCAGTCAGTTTACAAACATATTGTGAATTTTAAAAATCTATAAAGGAATAGTTTGATATTAGTTGATTAAATTCAAAATAATATTGTTGACCGAGAAATTTCGGCCAATCAGCGGTTGCCACGTGTCTTCATCACGGCCGGTGGATCAGATAGACTTGACCGATCAAATTCGGTCACACCGCAATTGGGCTCAAAATCGGATCGGTCCAGAAAAGCTATTCAAAAGGCAATTTGGCCCAAAGGCTAAGCCCATTGGGCTCAAAATTCAAAAGCCCATTGGACCAAGCCCATTGGATCCAGGCTCAAGCCCACCAAGCCCATGAGAACTCTATAAATAGAGAGCCATTCTTCATTTTCAAGGTTCAGAAATTTTTTACTCCTAAGAGCTCAGAGAGAATTCTCAAACAACAAAGACTCCCTGAAACTTGGAAGACTGAACAATCCTTCAACAGCGAGAACAAGCTGCGAAGCCCTCGATCCAAATTCAACATCGAGAACAAGCTGCGAAGCCCTCGATCCAAATTCAACATCGAGAACAAGCTGCGAAGCCCTCGATCCAAATTCAACATCGAGAACAAGCTGTGAAGCCCTCGATCCAAATTCAACATCGAGAACAAGCTGCGAAGCCCTCGATCCAAATTCAACATCGAGAACAAGCTGCAAAGCCCTCGAAACAAATCCAACATCGAGAAAAAGCTGCAAAGCCCTCGAAACACATTTACATTTGAGAAAGAAAGAATCAGAGGATCATACATTAGAGATTGTAATCCACTACGCACTGATACATACAATTAAATACAAATTCAAATTTCATTTACACGTGTCGAATTTCTATACTTCGTTCGGAATCTCGTGTGAACAGATTGGCATGCCCAGTGGGACCACTCTACCTCTCATCTTTTTCCCTCATCTCAAAGACAAGTGAAGTTATGTCGTTCAGAACTCCTTCAACAACCGTTGTCATGAACGACCCCTACACGGGTTCTACTCCCCACGATTGTCCACATGATTTTGTCACAATTGTGAGCAGAGTAATGACATCGTCAGAGGCATCTACGAGTGACAAATTTCTTGTTAGGTGTAACTGTTGCGTGCTCAATGTGTAAATAAAAATGCGATGCGAGAGCACTCAGAACATGCAAGCATACATGGTCTTGCAGCAAGTAATAAGTATTTTTTCATTCGATTTCCCACAGAGATTTATTCTTAGTTACTAACGAAGTGAGGTGCTAAATTGGAAAGGGTGACTTAAATGGGGTAGAATTGAGGGTGATGTGCCAAACTCATGAAGAATGTACGAGATATGCAAGCATAAATAAAAGCAAGTAAAGGGATTAACTTGAATGTAGAGGAAAAAGAATTGCGGAGAAAGCAATTTCCTAGCAATAAAATCGCAAAAGTAGAAGACTGGAAAAATGACTAAGGCAAAAACAGAACTAAAGAATTGCGGAGAGAGCAATTTCCTAGCAATTAAAGTAGCAACGAATTGAAGGTGAAATAAGGGAACAAGGTCAACTAAAGACTCCTCTATAGGCTTTTTCATACGATCATTCAGCAGTAGCTCAACTTATCATGCATCAATTTAACTCAGTCTCATGCATCTCTTGATTACATGCATTAGATCCTTTAGTTCACTCATATCCAAGTAAGACTTAAGCATCTATTTATATAAGCAAGTTAATGAACCGTGCTAGGAAAACACCTATTCCTAGGTCGTTTTCTGGCTATCATGAAAGGCTAGCATGAATGGACGACTCTGAACTCTTACTCCTTCCGGAGGTTAGGAGTTCGTTAGACAAAATGGATGGCCGATCGAAATTTCCCGTGGGATGAAGTACACATACATTCAATGCATTCGAAGCTATCCTACTTGCTGAACTTTCGTATTTCTAACCTATAGATTCATCCTTAGCAGACCCTTGTGTGATTAGTTACTCATGGCTGATGGTGGATTGGAGAGATTAGATTGATTAAGCATGATTTAAAGCAAAATGAAAGTAAAGGAAAAACAGAAAGCGAGATGGAGATTAGCAAATATTTAAACGATTACTATATCAAATAAGGTTCAAAACTTAATGTGCAACAGACTGTAAGCAGTATAGAACTTGAACAAATGAAGACGAAATGAAAGCAAAGCGACCAAACAGAAAGAAATGACATAAAGCAGTAGGAAACAGAAGACAGAAAGCGATAAAAATGTGCACGGATCCTCGCCGCAAGCGCCTCGGATGAGGGCGAAGATTAGCTGAACTTGGGGATGAATTCGATCAGAAGAGAAGAAGGATCTTCTCTTCTTCCTCTCGAGTTATCGACGCCAAGGGCTGATTTCTTCGTTCCAACAACCGGGAGAAGGAAATGGGACTTTAGATTGCGTTGAGACGGGGAGCTCTACACTTCTCAGATATTTTTCTCCTTCACTCTTCACCTCCTTTTATAGTGTTTTGCAGGTATCTTCAGCCATGGAGAACTATCCATTCTAAACGACGACCCTCCACGTGGCAGCAGGAGAGAGCTTAGGCGGCTGAAAGATCGCAACTGTGACGGCGGACGGTTGGAACAACTTAGCAGCAGCAGCTTTAAATATTGCGAATTCCTCGTTGTGACCGCAATAAACATTGCGGAGACAGCAATGTTTCAGCAATTCCCCTGCAATGTACATTTTGACTCTTTTAGCATTGTTTTCTATTCTTTTTCGTTCCTTTTACAAATAAGTCCTAATTTAGCTTCATTCCTTGAATTCTCATATTTAAACACGTATTAAACTAAATTCTAACAAAAATACTTAAGAGATTACATGATTCCATGGTAAATAAGTCCCTAAAATATGTACTTTTGGAGAGGTAACACACCCCCAAACTTAAGTTATTGCTCGTCCTCGAGCAATATAAGGGCTTACTTGGGCTGCTATTACTCTATCTGACTACTTGCTGACTTCCCTAGGCTTACTATCCAAGGCATAGCTGTCCTGTGACACTCTTCTAAGTTCAAACTAACTTCACATTCTGCTTATTCTGGTTTCTCTTGCCTTTTAAAACCTATTGCCTTTTATAAATTTCCTAACAACTGGTTTATCTGCCTATGTCATTAGGTTCATTGTGCAGCTATCCCTAAGTTTTCAAATTCTTCCTAGTTTTATCCCAGACTCAGTACATGCTTCTAATGTTTTTCTTTTAAGCTACCTAGGATTCCTTAGAGTCATGCCAGTCTTAGTACACACGAGTAACAGTAGTACCTTTCATAGAACAACCTAAACCCTGACATCACTACATTGGATATACACTCATCTCCCTTAACATACCTTCAAGCTACAGCCCTGTGCTTAGCAAACTAAGGATCAGTAGTTCATTACACAGGACACCTAAGCACGTAGGCTATAACTTGTAAGCACACATTCTTCTTCCTTGGTTTTTCCCTTTTTTTTCTTTTTCTGGTAGAGTCTCTCCTTTTGGTTTGCCTTTTGATGCAGTGCCACTTGTGGGTTACACAAATGGCCCTAATTACTCTGCATCCTTTAGAGAGACACTACCTTTTATTTTTCTATTTTTTCCTTTTTCATTTTTTCCATTTTTTTTTTTACAGAAGAAGAATGCTTATGCTTAAAGAGGGAGAGAGGAATGTTCCTAGGCCTAGAGGCTGCCTCCCCCAAACTTGAACCCCTCATTGTCCCCAATGAGAGTCGGAGGTGGCACACCCCCAAACTTGTCCTAGAAGCATCTAGTCTAAGGCAAAACAAGCAGAACTTAAAACTCCTAGGCATAGAACGACCTTCGTAAAACAGATAACTCAGAGGCATAATTTTTGTAAAAACAACATGTTAAGGGCTGACAAAGGTGCATGCTGAGCAATAAAGGAAGCCAAATTTAAACGAACAAGGGTGTACTTTGACACTCATCCAGCATGCTCATTAGATAGACTGCATAATGAAGGCGGTAAAGTAGCAGAAAATCGAAATTTAAACAGAGCTAGCCCATCCAAAAAGACATCTAACAACATGCGAAAACTAACAAAAATTGCGGACACCGCAAGGAATTCACAATAAACCTACAGAGCAATTTTAGCAGTGATCAAGGCTCCTAGCATGCTATATGCAGACATAAAGAACTACAACAACCAGCTAAACTACCTAAGCTAACTACTCAGATGACAAATAAACAGAACTACAGTAATCAAATCAAATTAACGAAATAAAACAAATCATTAATTAAAAATGTGGGGGGGGGGGGGGTAACAGTTCACAGAAAAGCAGTTTTTTCCTTTAAAAGAGGGATCAGTAAACTCCCTCGAATGCCGTCAGTCTGGCATTCAAACATCTTCATCTTCATCTCTCCGTTCTCTTGGAGGCGCCCATGGCTTCAGCAGACCCGCAGGGAAGGTGGGAAATATGCATCCCAGTTGTTCAGCCACCTCCTGGTCCCTCACTTGCGCGTATTCAGCCCATTGGGCCAACTTGTGCTGCAGGTCCATTAGGCACGCCATGGACAGTGACTGTGCAGCAGCCAGGCCGTCCATCTCAAATTCCATATTGCCCCTTCTCTGCATCCTCAAGATCGTTGGCAGCTCCAGATGGCCTGTGTAAGCCAACTGCCTCTCATCCCTCGCAATAGGCACACCTGCACGTAAGCACAGTTTAGTTATTGTGTTTGGGAAAAATAGTTGGCCCTTACCTTTTCGTGAGCAGTCAGTGATGGAGGCAACAATGACTTCACCCACATCAATGGTGAGTCCCCGCATGATGGCATAGAGCAGCAACGATCGCCCCTGGTTGATGGTCGTTTCGTGTGTCACTGGGGAGATGCGTCTGCGTACAAGGAAGAACCAGACTGTCGCCTTGTCTCTAAGGGTTGCACTCATCAAGGTGTGCTTCCCATTCCTTGAGACCGCCCAGGCTGCCTCAGGTTTGCCGATTGTGTGCAAGGCCTCTTCTAGGACTGCCTCAGATGGCGAGTCGACGATCTTGGCATATTCAGAGTGCATATGCCCCTTGAGAGCATAGGCTTCGTTGATGGCGTTGTGTTGCGTGCTCAATGTGTTAAAGATAAAGAAGCAAGAAGGTAGAGAGAGCACTCAGAACATGCAAGCATACATGGTCTCACAGCCAGTAGTAAGTATATTTCATTCGTTTTTTCCACAGAGACTTATTTTTAGCTATTCATGAAGTGTATTTGTTAAGAAAGAAGGGGTGGATTTGATGGGGTGAAATTGGTTTTTAATTATCTAATTTTTGCTGAAGGTGTAAAGGAATGTAACATAAACAAATGCACGCTGAAATTAGACTCAAAAGACGAGAGATGGAATTAATAAATGAAGAAGAAAACAACTAAACAGAATGGTAACTTAGCAGAATTGCGGACACCGCAATTTTACCGCAATTGAATAACAGCGAAAGTGTGTAAATAGGTGAATTAAGGACTACTAATGACTATCCTATAGGCATTTTTATACGATTCTCAAGCACTGGATCTACTCTCTATGCATCAAACTCACTCTATCTCATGTATCGTCCGATTCCATGCATTAGATTCTTTAGTTTACTCGACTCAAAGTAAGGTCTTAAGCATCTTGTTAAAACAGAAGTGTCTAGTTTGTACTAGGGAAACGCCTATTCCTAGGCCGTTTCCTGGTTACCATGAAAGGCTAGCATGATTATACGACTCTGAACTCTTACTCCTTCCAGAGGTTAGGAGTTCTTTGGACAAAATGGATGGCCAATCGAAATTGCCCGTGGGATGAAGCTTACATACAATCAATGCTTCGAGAGCTATCCTACATACTTGGTTCACGTTTTTTTAGCCTATAGTTCTGCCATTAGCATGCCCCTAAGTGACTTAGCTACTCATGGATATATAGAGAACAGAAATATAAGATAAAACAGACATGCTTAGAAGGGAAGTCTACTCCAAACAGTAAGACAAAACCGTAGCAGCAGAAGATGGAAACTGTGAAATGAAGACTTGTAATTTGATTACTTTGAATGTTGAACGGACAAAGGGAAACTTAAAGGGAATAATTCAAAGACAGACAGCAACAAAATGCAGTAGATTAATCACTAAACTAGAAACAACAACTGATCAAAGCTGGAAATTAGAAAAGAAAGACAGAAAGCAGGAAATGATGCGTGAAAGCTTCGTCGCAATCGCCTCGAATGAAGGATCAAAAAGAGCAGCCTTGCTTGGATGAATCCAATCGGGAGAGAAGAAGAATCTCCTCTCCTTCCTATCAGATTATCGACTCCAACAGCTGAGCTTCACAAACCAACAGACGGCAAAGGAAAAACAGGAGAACAGATGAACTGCGAGAAGACTCTACGCTTTCGGATGATGATTGAACCTCCGACTTTGACCCCCTTTTATAGTAGTTTGCAGGTGCGTCTGGGCCAAGGAGAACCATCAATCTTCAACGTCGTATATCAGAATGGATGGAGGAGAAAGAACGAATCCCTGAAATCACGGAAACTAACAGAAAAAGATCAGTCAACTTACGGTTTTCACTTGAATAATTGCGGCTTCAGCAATGTTTCCGCAATGCTGTCGCAATGCAATTTTTTCATTCTTTTCCTTCGGTTTTCAACCCTTTTCTTTCCTATTGTGCATAAGTCCTAATTTAGCTACCTTCTTCTTATTTTCATATTTAAGCATAGGTTTAGGCTAAATGCTAACAAAAACACCTAAAAGTGTGCATCTTCTTAAGCTAAATGGGTCCTAAATAAGTCACTTTCAGAGACTTAACACACCCCCAAACTTAAGGTTTTGCTTGTCCTCAAGCATACTAAGGACTTACCCAGGCTGCTGTTTTACCTTCTTTAACCACTTATTACTCCCCTATATCCCTATCTATAGCACTGCTGTCCTGTGACATACTTCTCAGCTTAAAACTACCCTCTTATCTAGCTTCTTCTGACTTCGCCTGCCTAACACCCCTTCTGTTTTCATTAACTCCCTACAACTGATCTATTTGCTTTTGTCATATCATGCCACTATCCCTAAGGTTTCAAATTCTGCCTAGCTTTACCTCAGACTCAGTACATGCTTCTAGCTTTATTTTTAATGTGTCTAGGATTCCTTAGAGTCATGCCAGTCTTAGTATTAACGGTGACAGTAGTACTTTTAAAGAACAACCTAAACCCTGGCATCACTATATTGGATAAACACTCATCTCCCTAAACAACCCTACAAGTTACAACTTTGTGCTTAGCTAATTGAGGATCAGAGTTCTTTTTAAATAGGACATCTAAGCCACAAAGTTATAACTCCTAGGTATACATTCTCCTTCCCTATTCTTTCCTTTTTCTTACTTAGGTGGGGCCTATCCTTTGATTGCCTTTTGATGCAATGCCACTTGTGGGTCACACACTTGGCACTGATTACTTAGCAACCTAAGAGAGACCCCCCTCTTTATTCTATTTTTCATTTTTTTTCAGTTCATCATTTTTTTTTAAAAGGAGAAGAAGAATGCTTATGTTTTTAAGGGAGAGAGGAATGTTCCTAGGCCTAGGGTGGCCTCCCCCAAACTTCAACTACTCATTGTCCCCAATGAGTGTCTGAGGTGGCACACCCCCAAACTATCCTAGAAGCATCTAGTCTAAGGGAAAACAAAGAGAATCCAAAAGACCTAGGCATAGACAGAACATTCTAAAAGAAAATATCACAGCAGCAGAGTTTTGAGAAAAACAGACAGATAAGGTCTTACAGCTGTGCATGCTGAGCTTTTGAGAAGTTAATTTAAACTATCCAAGGATGTCCTATGACACTCATCCAGCATGCTTTTAGATAAGCTATATAAGGTAGTCATGCTAGCAGCAAAAGATGGAATTTAAACAGATCACAGCCTAGCTAAACAGACAGTCCAAAACATGCTTTCAGTCATAAAAATTGCGGGTACCGCAATTATTTCGCAATTCAGTCAGGGCAGATATAACAGTTATTAAGGCCCCTAAGCATGCTCTTTCCAGTCACTCAAGCTTTCTAAAAATAAAACTAAACTATCCTACCTAGTCAGCTAACATCAGACTATACTGAGCAAAAGAAAAACCATAAAACGAAGCATCTAAACCAGATCAAAATTGGACTAAAAACAGCAAAGTTCACATGATTTATCAGAAGCAGATTTTTTTTTTTTTTTTATTATTTTTCTAATTCTAAGGGAACAGCAATACTCCCTTCAGTGTAATTCAAACCAGCACTCAAACGTCGTCATCCTCATCAGGTTGCCGTGGTCGTGGAGGCACCCATGGAGTCAGGAGATTTGTAGGGAAGTCAGGAAAGATGCACCCAAGTTGGTCTGCAACCTCCTTGTCCCTTGCCTGTGCGTAAGTGGCCCATTGAGCCATCCTCCGTTGCATATCCATCAGGCATGCCATGGATAGAGCCTGATCAGCAGCCAACCTATCCAATTCGAACTCCATATTCCCCTTCCTCTTCAGCCTCAAGCTAGCAGGCAGCTCCAAGTGGCCCGTGTAGGCCATCTGCTGCTCCATCCGCTCAATGGGGACTCCTGCAAGCAAACATAATTTGGTTATGGTGTTAGGGAAAAACAAGGGTCCCTTACCTTTTCTGGCGCACTCAGCAATGGCAGCTGACATGATTTCCCCCACATTGACCGTGAGACCTCGCATAATGGCATAGACCAGCAGCGATCTACTCTGGTTGATGGTCGTCTCATGGGTCACAGGGGACAGTTTTCTCCTCACAAAGGCAAACCATACAACTGCCTTTGCCGTCAGGTTGGCACTCATTAGGGTGTGCCTCCCATTGCGTGATACAGTCCACGCTGCCTCAGGCTGGCCAATGGTGCGAATGGCCTCTTCCAGCACTGCCTCAGTAGGCTCATCAACGATTCTTGCGTAATCAGTGTGTCTTTGGCCCTTGAGGCCATAAGCTTCGTTGATGGCTTTTGCTGAGTAGTCCACCTCTACTCCTCTCACCACAGAAAGCCCTTCCTCAGAGTTTCGCAGGTTGGCGTAGAAGTCGTATACCATGCTCGTGTAGGCTGGATTAGGTGGCCTGCACAACTCCTCCCAGCTATGATTTATGATTCCTGCGCGCAAGAACTGCGGCAGGTCAGCAGGTCTGTCGAGGAAGCCTTTCTCGTGCAGCAACTCCCTCTTCCTCAGCTCCACGCCCCTGGACTCAGCGTCAGATGAAACATACCTCACTGACTGAGGCTCATCTTCAGGGTAAAGCTTGGCTTTCCCTTTATCTGCTGGCTTGGCTGACTCTGCAGCCTCAACTTTGAGTCGTTTGAGCGATGGCTCAGTGCTCTCCTTCTCTGATGAAGGCACCTTCTTAGCCTTCTTCTTCTTCAGTTTCTTGGATCGCTTGGCCTTAAGGATCTTGGCCTTCTTCTTCTTCTTGAGCTTTGCCTCAATGTTGATCTGCTGCAGGCATGCCCCCAGCGTCTCTTCCATGGAATCATCCTGCTGTGCAGGACTCTCTGGGCTAGCTTCCCTTGCAGGCGAGAAGACCTCGTCTTCACCACCTTCCCCACTGCCCTGAGTGGATTCCTGGTACTCCCCATAGGGGAATTCAGGGTCAGGCCGTGGAGGCGTGTGCGAAGGTGTGGCACTCTGCTCTGCTGTAGGCGTCTGCACGGAATTCAGTGGTGAAGACGGCGTCTCAGGGCTCTGTGCAGGCAGCGATGATGAAAGCTCTGGGCTGTGCACTGGTTCAGATGGTGGTGGGCTGTGCGCAGGTGAGGCAGATGGCGTCGAACCCTTCTTGGTTGACTCGTGGGACGCACGATCCGTTTCTTGACTCTCCACAGAGGGAGTCTTCGCTCTGCTTGGTTCGGCGGCCATCTCGACACTCCACCGGCGCTTTTTGGGTGTACCTGCTGGTTCAGAGGGTCCAGCAGGGATCTCAGTGACAACCCTCCACTTCTTCCTACGGATCAGAAGCTTGGGAAGAGGTCCGGTGCGAACAGCACCAACATCTGCAAGGGTAAGAAGTGCTTCCCTCGCAGCTGCTTCAGCTTCATCAGCCTTCTTCTTGGCTGCGGATCTTTCAGCCCTTGTGAACACCATTGTTGAATCTTGGAGATTCGGAGAGAAGAATCAAAGATGAAAAGAATCGCAGCTTTCTTGGAAATCAGAGAGTGAGAGAATCGTATCGATCGAGCGCCTTCTAACGGATATAAAGGAAACGGCTAAATCCCAACGGCTATATTTTGCGGATCCTGCAATTCCAGCGCAATTTTAGGGATATTTTTTCATCAGAATGTCAATCTTTGCTTGCCCGTATCTTTTATTTGGCTCAACCGTTTCTTGATTTTTAAAGCTGGAATTACTCTCCTTGATTCCCTCTTTCGATTCCCTATAAAAACAAATAAAACAAACATTAAATACTTAATTAAAATCACACCACAAAACACACAAACGATAACCGGAAAAAGTGAAAAAAATAAACTAAGGCATTAGCCTTGACTAAACGAGCACAGTGACCACTCGTTCTCTCTCGTTTTTAGTTTCATGCTTCATTCAAGAGGAAGGCCGAGAGAGTCTTCACATCTCCTTCTTCATAGTAGTGCTTCAACCTCGCCCCATTGACCATAAATGGCTGACCTTGCTGCAAGTTCTTTATCTCTATTGCACCATGAACAAACACATTAGTAATGACAAATGGACCCGACCATCTAGACTTAAGTTTCCCTGGGAATAGTTTCAACCGTGAGTTAAACAACAAAACAAGTTGACCCTTCTTAAAGTCCTTAACTCTAAGTCTACTATCGTGCCAAATCTTGGTCTTTTCCTTATACATTTTAGCATTTTCATAGGCCATATGTCTAAGCTCATCAAGCTCATGTAATTGCAACGACCGTAGTGTTCCCGCATCGTTTACACAAAAATTCAATTCCTTCATGGCCCAAAATGCTTTGATTTCTAACTCAAGTGGTAAGTGACAAGCTTTGCCATAGACCAGCCTATAAGGAGACATACCTAGGGGTGTCTTATATGCTGTCCTATAAGCCCAAAGTGCATCCTCAAGCTTAAAGGACCAGTCTTTCCTATTAGGTTTGACCACTTTTTCTAGGATGTTCTTAATCTCCCTATTTGAAATTTCAGCCTGGCCATTCGAGTGTGGGTGATAGGGAGTGGCTACTCTATGTCTAATGTTATACTTAGCCAACACTCTCTCCATAGCCTTATTAATGAAATGAGTACCCTCATCACTAATGATAGCTCGGGGTGTTCCAAATCTAGTGAAGATATGCCTATGCAAGAATTTTATGACTGTTTTGGCATCATTACTAGGACATGCTATGGCCTCTACCCATTTAGACACATAGTCTACTGCTACCAAAATGTAAAGGTTACCTGATGATGGAGGGAATGGTCCCATGAAATCAATGCCCCACACATCGAAGAGCTCCAACTCTAAGATGTAGGTGAGGGGCATCTCATCCTTGCGACTGAGGTTACCTGTCCTTTGGCATTCATCACATCTGTGGGCATAGTTGTGGGCATCCTTGAAGATCGTTGGCCAGTAGTAGCCACTCTGAAATACCTTTGCAGCTGTTCTTTGGCCACCAAAGTGTCCACCATAAGGAGATGTGTGACAGTGCTGCAGCACAGACTTCGCTTCAGCAGCTGAAACACACTTCCTTAGCAAGCCGTCAGCGCATGTTCTGTAAAGTGTGGGGTCATCCCAGATGAATTTCCTTGCTTCATGAAGGAACCTCTTCTTCTCTTGTCCTCCCTTGAAAACTGGTAATACCTGTGATGCACGGAAGTTAGCAATGTCAGCAAACCAAGGTTCCTCATCGTTGTCACGATGAGCCAAAACAAAGATATGTTCATCAATAAAAGCATCAGAAATTGCGGCCTCCGCAATTTTTTCGCAATTATGCTGCAATCTGGAAAGATGATCCGCAACCACGTTTTCACATCCTTTCTTGTCCCGAATGTCCAAATCAAATTCCTGCTGCAATAACACCCACCTAATCAATCTAGGCTTAGCATCAGCCTTCCTCATAAGATATTTCAAGGCAGAATGGTCAGTGTACACAATTGTCCTAGTTCCTACAATATAGTTCCTGAATTTCTCACAAGCAAACACTACAGCAAGCATCTCTTTCTCAGTAGTTGTATAGTTACATTGAGCCTCATTCAAGGTTTTACTAGCATAGTAGACAGGGTGTGTTAGCTTGTCAATCTTTTGTCCTAACATGACTCCTACAGCATAGTCACTGGCATCACATAGCATCTCAAATGGGAGATCCCAATTTGGTCCTACTATTATAGGTGCGGTGACTAGTGCTTTCTTAAGGGTAGTCCAAGCTACTAAGCATGCCTTAGAGAAGATGAATGGCCTATTTAGCTCTAGAAGCTCGCACAGAGGCTTGGCTATCTTAGAAAAGTCCTTAATGAACCTTCTGTAGAAGCCAGCATGCCCTAAGAAGCTTCTAATGGCTTTGACATTCTGGGGCTCTACCAACTTTTCTATGATCTCAATCTTTGCCCTATCAACTTCTACACCTGCCCTTGACACTCTATGTCCTAAGACAATCCCCTCATCCACCATAAAATGGCATTTTTCCCAATTTAGGACTAGGTTGGTCTCCTCACACCTAGCCAGGACTTGTCCTAGGTTTTCTAGACAGTTTGAAAATGAGTCCCCAAAGACTGAGAAGTCATCCATGAATATTTCTATCATGGACTCATCCAACTCAGAGAAGATTGCCATCATGCACCTTTGGAAAGTTGCCGGTGCATTGCATAAGCCAAAAGGCATTCTGCGAAAGGCAAAAGTTCCAAAAGGGCAAGTGAAGGTGGTCTTCTCTTGATCCTTAGGGTCTATAGTTATTTGATTATAGCCCGAATAACCGTCTAAGAAACAATAGTAGGCTCTACCAGCTATTCTGTCTAGCATCTGGTCAATGAACGGTAGAGGGAAGTGATCTTTTTTAGTTTCTTTATTTAATTTCCTGTAATCCATACACACTCTCCACCCTGTGACAGTCCTTGTTGGAATCAGTTCGTTGTTCTCATTGACTACCACAGTTATTCCCCCCTTTTTAGGTACACATTGGATGGGGCTCACCCACTGGCTACTAGCTATTGGGAAGATCACTCCTGCATCTAACCATTTTATTATTTCCTTCTTTACTACCTCTTTCATAGAGGGGTTTAGCCTACGTTGGTGATCTACCCTAGGTGTGTGCTCTTCCTCTAGTATAATTTTGTGCATGCAATAAGAAGGGCTAATGCCTCGAATATCAGCAATAGTCCATGCTATAGCCTTCCTATGTTGCTTAAGCAGTAAAATTAATTCAACCTCATGCTTTTCACTTAGCTTAGAAGAAATAATTACAGGCAGTGTATCATTATTTCCTAAATATGCATACTTAAGGTGAGTGGGTAGTGGTTTCAGTTCTAAAACAGGTGGATGCTCAATGGAGGGCTTTAAAGGATTCACAGGTCTATCAGTTAAATCTATATTCATACATACATGTTGTGGTTTATCTACAGGCATATCCATTATGTCAGATACATTCAAGTCAGCTACATCTAATTGTACATATTCATCAACATGCTTGGTTAATAGTACATGCTCTAATTGTTCTTCCATTAGTGAGTCAACAATATCCATGCTAGCACAAGACTCAGAATCAGAGGGGTACCTTAAGGCTTTATAAACACTAAATTTCACCTCTTCATCATGAACCCTCATAGTGAGCTCACCTTTTTGAACATCTATTAGTGCCCTACCTGTGGCTAGAAATGGTCTACCTAGCAGGATGGGGACCTCCTTGTCTGCCTCATAGTCCAGGACAATGAAATCTGCAAGGAAAATAAATTTGTCAACTTTCACTAGAATATCCTCAATCTTACCTTCAGGGTATGCGATGGATCTGTCTGCTAGTTGTAAAGTGACGGTGGTTGGACGTGCTTCTCCTATTCCCAACTGGCGGAATAGGGATAGGGGCATGAGATTTATGCTGGCGCCCAGGTCACAAAGCGCTCTGCCCACGTGCTTGCCTCCAAGTTCTACAGGTAAGGTGAAGGAGCCAGGATCCTTCTCCTTCTTGGGCAGCTTGTTCTGGAGGATGGCACTGCACTCCTCAGTGAGGTTTACTGTTTCAAACTCACCAATTATTTTTTTGTTAGTAATAATGTCTTTCAAAAACTTCACATAAGAAGGCATAGACTGTAAAACCTCTACAAAAGGAATGTTAACATGCACTTGCTTAAGAATTTCTAAGAATTTATTAAAATGCACTTCCTGTTCCTGCTTCTTCTTGAGCCTTCGAGGATATGGAGGTGGTGGCACATATGCAGGCACGTCAGGTCGCCTTATGATAGGTGGAGGCCTTGGAATTTCTTCTATCTCCTCAACAATTGGCTCTAGCCTGGCTCCTGATGTGCTGATAGGTGGTGGACCTTGGTTTGGCAGAGACTCCAGTGGAGCACTAGACTCAGTGTTCTCTACTCTCTTTGGTGTGTCCTTTGTGTTGCTCACCAATGGTCTTCCACTCCTAAGTTCAATTGCTTGAACTTGTTCTTTGCCATCTCTCCTTGGTACCTCGGTGTCAGCAGGGAGTCTACCTTGGGGCCTACTCTTGAGTTCATTGGCTAATTGGCCTATTTGGTTTTCTAGGCTCCTAAGAGTAGCTTGCTGGCTTTGAAGAGTAGCATCATTCTTAGCTATGTATTCCTTGAGTAAGTTTTCTACAGAAGATCCTACAGGTTGATTGTATGGTTTTTGGTACATTGACTGGTTATGTTGGGGAGTGAAACCAGGTGTTCCACTCGGTCTAGGTTGGTTAGGATTTTGGTTAGTGTTTTGTTGGCCACCCCATGACAGGTTTGGGTGGTTTCTCCAACCAGGGTTATAGGTGTTGGAGTAGGGGTTATTCCTAGGCTGCTGCTGGCTTCCTACATAGCAGACTGAGGATGGATTCCCAGGGCAGTATTCATAAGGGTGCCCTTCCCCACAGAATCCACAGATAAGTGCCTCGCCTTGACTCGGTTGGGTGCCCATTGACATGGCTGTGGCGGTATTGGCACTGGTTTGGAGATTGGCCTAAGCCATTTGCTTAACTAGGTTGGTCAGGGCGTTTATTTGGGTGCTCATGGCGCTTAGAGCATCCTTGTCTTGAGCCCTAGTTGGCTCTACTGGATCATCTGACCACCTACAGTGAGATGTTGAGATCTTCTCCAAGATCTCATAAGCTTCGTTGTAACTCTTGGACAACATGGAACCACCAGCAGATGAATTTAGAACTTGTCTGGTGCTGGGGTTGCATCCTTTGAAAAACACTTCTATTTGGATACACCATGGAATGCCATGGTGTGGACATTTAATGAGAAGGTCTTTGAATCTTGTCCAAGCTTCGTGAAGAGACTCACTTGGAGCTTGTTTGAATTTGATGATATCATCACGAAAGGTAGAATTCCTATCTGGTGGGAAATATTTGACTAGGAATTTCTCTACTAAGTCTGTCCAATTGCGGACAGATCCAGAGGGTAATGAGTTTAACCACGTTTTGGCTTTGTCCCTCAAAGAGTAAGGGAAAAGATATAGCCTCAGGGCTTCTTGGGACACTCCAGGAATGAGGAAGGTATCACTGACTCCTAGGAAGTTCCTAAGGTGGTTGTGGGGGTCCTCATTTTCTATTCCAAAGAATTGTCCCACAGTGGACAACATTTGGAACATCACTGGCTTTAACTCGAATGAGTTGGCAGTGATTTCAGGACGGATTATGCTGGGGTTCAGCTCCCCAGGCATAGGTACTAGGTACGAAAGGATGGCGCTATCCTTGTCATTCGCTATTTCAATGGGATTGCGAGTGACAGGCACCAGGTTTTGATCTATTCCAGCCATTTCTTCTTGAGTGGATTGCGGAGACTCTGCGGTTTCAGCAATTATTTGAGGTAAAAGGGGTTGTTTAAAGAGACGTTTCTTGGCTCTATTTCTAGCTTTAAATAATCTCTCAGGTTCAGGGTTGAACTCTAGATCACTACTTGGAGTCTCATTCATAAACTACCCTAAATGGTACCTGAAAAAGAAATGAAGATGGATCAAATTCAATGGAAAATAACTTGGTGTTTCAGACTTAACAAACTTCGTTTTCACTTAAAATAAGTCCCCGGCAGCGGCGCCAAAAACTTGTTGCGTGCTCAATGTGTTAAAGATAAAGAAGCAAGAAGGTAGAGAGAGCACTCAGAACATGCAAGCATACATGGTCTCACAGCCAGTAGTAAGTATATTTCATTCGTTTTTTCCACAGAGACTTATTTTTAGCTATTCATGAAGTGTATTTGTTAAGAAAGAAGGGGTGGATTTGATGGGGTGAAATTGGTTTTTAATTATCTAATTTTTGCTGAAGGTGTAAAGGAATGTAACATAAACAAATGCACGCTGAAATTAGACTCAAAAGACGAGAGATGGAATTAATAAATGAAGAAGAAAACAACTAAACAGAATGGTAACTTAGCAGAATTGCGGACACCGCAATTTTACCGCAATTGAATAACAGCGAAAGTGTGTAAATAGGTGAATTAAGGACTACTAATGACTATCCTATAGGCATTTTTATACGATTCTCAAGCACTGGATCTACTCTCTATGCATCAAACTCACTCTATCTCATGTATCGTCCGATTCCATGCATTAGATTCTTTAGTTTACTCGACTCAAAGTAAGGTCTTAAGCATCTTGTTAAAACAGAAGTGTCTAGTTTGTACTAGGGAAACGCCTATTCCTAGGCCGTTTCCTGGTTACCATGAAAGGCTAGCATGATTATACGACTCTGAACTCTTACTCCTTCCAGAGGTTAGGAGTTCTTTGGACAAAATGGATGGCCAATCGAAATTGCCCGTGGGATGAAGCTTACATACAATCAATGCTTCGAGAGCTATCCTACATACTTGGTTCACGTTTTTTTAGCCTATAGTTCTGCCATTAGCATGCCCCTAAGTGACTTAGCTACTCATGGATATATAGAGAACAGAAATATAAGATAAAACAGACATGCTTAGAAGGGAAGTCTACTCCAAACAGTAAGACAAAACCGTAGCAGCAGAAGATGGAAACTGTGAAATGAAGACTTGTAATTTGATTACTTTGAATGTTGAACGGACAAAGGGAAACTTAAAGGGAATAATTCAAAGACAGACAGCAACGAAATGCAGTAGATTAATCACTAAACTAGAAACAACAACTGATCAAAGCTGGAAATTAGAAAAGAAAGACAGAAAGCAGGAAATGATGCGTGAAAGCTTCGTCGCAATCGCCTCGAATGAAGGATCAAAAAGAGCAGCCTTGCTTGGATGAATCCAATCGGGAGAGAAGAAGAATCTCCTCTCCTTCCTATCAGATTATCGACTCCAACAGCTGAGCTTCACAAACCAACAGACGGCAAAGGAAAAACAGGAGAACAGATGAACTGCGAGAAGACTCTACGCTTTCGGATGATGATTGAACCTCCGACTTTGACCCCCTTTTATAGTAGTTTGCAGGTGCGTCTGGGCCAAGGAGAACCATCAACCTTCAACGTCGTATATCAGAATGGATGGAGGAGAAAGAACGAATCCCTGAAATCACGGAAACTAACAGAAAAAGATCAGTCAACTTACGGTTTTCACTTGAATAATTGCGGCTTCAGCAATGTTTCCGCAATGCTGTCGCAATGCAGTTTTTTCATTCTTTTCCTTCGGTTTTCAACCCTTTTCTTTCCTATTGTGCATAAGTCCTAATTTAGCTACCTTCATCTTATTTTCATATTTAAGCATAGGTTTAGGCTAAATGCTAACAAAAACACCTAAAAGTGTGCATCTTCTTAAGCTAAATGGGTCCTAAATAAGTCACTTTCAGAGACTTAACACGTTGGCAGAGAAGTCGACCTCTATCCCCCTCACCGTTGATAGACATGCTTCAGGGTGTGTGAGGTTGGCGTAGAAGTCGTACACCATGTCCGGATAGGCTGGAATTGGAGGCCTGCAAAGCTCCTCCCAGCCATGGTTGATGATCCCTGCGCGCAAGAATTGCGGCAGGTCTGCCAGTGTATCAAGAAATCCTCGCTCGTGGAGGAGTTCTTTCTTCATCAATTCGAGGCCCTTGGCCTCTGCTTCCTTGGAGACGTACCTCGCAGCTTGAGGCTCCCCTTCCAGATACATCTTTTTCTTCCTCTTGTCCCTTGCTTTAGCCGCCTCAAAGGCCTCGGTCTTCATCTTTTTCAAAGAAGGTTCAGCATCAACCTTCTTCCTCTTGGCCCGTTTGGAGGCCTTTGGCCGTTTGCCCCTGACAACCACGGGGGCCTTCTTCTTGAGCCGTGCCTTGGTGGCCAGATGGTGGAGGCATTCCCCCAGAGTTTCTTCCATAGAGTCTCTGCTTTCCCCCTCCACAGGGCTGTCAAGATTGACATCCCTTAAGGGGGAAAACACCTCATCTTCCTCAGCTGGGTCGGCGATTGGCACCGATTCTTGGCGCTCTCCAGATGGAGCTTCAGGCTCCGGCGCGTGCTGAGAAGATTTGGGGCTTTGTATGGCCGTCTCAAATGATGGGCGGCCACTTTCGAGGCTTTCCTCGCTCGTTGTCTTCTTTTCTTTGATCGGTGAATCAACCACCGCAATCTTCCACTTCCTCTTTTTAGGAGTTCCGACCGGATCAGAGGGATCAGCAGCTACCTCTGTCGCCACCCTCCACTTCTTCCTTCGCACCGGCAGCTTCGGAGGTCTTGAAGGTTGCGCAACATCAGCATCTGCCAAAGAAAGCAACGCCTCCCTCACAGTCTCCTCTGCGTCAGGCGACGCTTTCTTGGGCGTGGATCGATCTGCTCGCGTGGTCACCATTGTCGTTTCTTTGAGGATCTGAATGTGGGAGATGCAGAGAAAGGAGAAGGCTGAATTTTGGAGTTCCAACGGTTGAGAAATCGTAGAGGACAGAGACCCCCAACGATGGTTATTTGTACTCAAGTGTTCTCCAACGGCTCTATTTGTTGCGGTCTCCGCAAGTTTTCAGCAATTAATTCGCATTACCGGTAGGATTTTCTTGTTTTGAGATGCAAGATTTGAGCAACCAAATCTCTGATTTCTCCAGATCTTTTCGTGGATCTTCTCCCCTTGATTCATCCCCCTCATTGCTGCGTACAAATCTCCCATTATTATACTCCTAATCACAAAAAATACTGAATTAAAACAACAAATAAACAAACGATACGCAATCTAAAATACTTAAAGAAAAACAACTAAGGCATAGCCTTCTGATGGATGAGCATAGTGATCACTCATCCCCTTTCGATTCGCTTCTTAGGCTTCAGATAGAAGGAAGGCCGAGAGTGTCTGCACATCTCCTTCCTCATAGTAATGCTTCAACCTCGCACCATTTACCATGAACGGTTTCCCTTGGTGTAGGTTTCGAATCTCAATAGCACCATGAACAAAAACGTTAGTAATCACAAAAGGACCTGACCATCTAGACTTAAGTTTGCCTGGAAATAACCTTAACCGTGAGTTGAATAATAAGACATGCTGCCCCTTTTTAAAGTCCTTGAACCTAAGCCTACTATCATGCCAAATCTTAGTTTTTTCTTTATACATTTTAGCATTTTCGTAGGACATATGTCTTAGTTCATCTAACTCGTGTAATTGCAGAGACCGCAATGTTCCAGCATCGGTCACGCAATAATTCAGCTCTTTTAAGGCCCAAAAGGCTTTGATTTCTAATTCGAAGGGAAGATGACATGATTTTCCATACACTAGCCTATAAGGAGACATACCTAAGGGTGTTTTATATGCAGTCCTATACGCCCAAAGTGCATCGTCTAACTTAAAAGACCAGTCATTTCTATTAGGTTTAACCATTTTTTCGAGTATGTTCTTGATCTCCCTATTGGATATTTCAGCTTGTCCATTCGAGTGTGGGTGATAAGGGGTTGCTACTCTATGTCTAACATTGTATTTAGCTAATACCTTTTCCATAGCTTTATTTATAAAGTGGGTTCCCTCATCACTAATTATTGCACGTGGTGTACCAAATCTTGTAAAAATATGCCTATTTAGAAACTTAATGACTGTCTTGGCATCATTTGAGGGACATGCAATGGCTTCTACCCATTTAGAAACGTAATCTACAACTACTAATATATAGAGATTACCTGCACATGGAGGGAATGGTCCCATGAAATCAATGCCCCATACATCGAAGAGTTCCAACTCTAAGATATAGGTGAGAGGCATCTCATCCTTCCTACTGAGGTTACCTGTCCGTTGACACTAGTTGCAGCTATGTGCATGGTCATGGGCATCCTTGAAGATCGTGGGACAATAGTAGCCACTTTGGAACACCTTTGCAGCCGTCCTCTGACCACCAAAATGTCCACCGTAAGGAGATGTATGACAGTGCTGTAACACTGACTTTGCCTCAGCAGCTGATACACACTTCCTCAGCAAACCATCTGCACAAGTCTTGTAAAGTGTAGGATCGTCCCAGATGAACTTCCTAGCTTCGTGTAGGAACCTCTTCTTTTCTTGCCCCCCTTTGAAAGTTGGTAGTACCTGCGAGGCAAGGAAGTTAGCAATGTCCGCAAACCAAGGTTCCTCATCGTTATCACGATGTGCTAACACAAAGACATGCTCATCAACAAAGGCATCAGAAATTGCTGGCTCAGCAATTATTTCGCAATTACTTCGCAATCTAGATGAATGGTCAGCAACTACATTTTCGCATCCTTTTTTTTATCTCTAATGTCTAAGTCAAACTCTTGCAATAATAATACCCATCTAATTAACCGTGGCTTAGCATCAGCCTTCCTCATTAGATATTTTATTGCCACAATAGTTTTAGTACCTACAATGTAAGGCCTAAATTTTTCACATGCAAACACTACAACTAGCATTTCCTTCTCTGTGGTAGTGTAATTACATTGTGCTTCATTTAAAGTCTTACTTGCATAATATACAGGATGTGTTAGTTTATCTATTTTCTGACCTAGCATAACCCCAATCGCATAGTCACTAGCATCACACATTATCTAAAAAGGTAAATCCTAATTAGGACCTACTATAATTGGTGCTTTGACTAAGGCTTCTTTAAGTGTTGTCCATGCTAGGAAACATTCTTTGGAGAAGACAAATGGTTTATTAAGCTCTAAGAGCTCACACAAAGGTTTAGAGATTTTTGAGAAATTTTTTATGAATCTCCTATAGAAACCTGCATGACCTAGGAAACTCCTAATAGCTTTGACGTTTTGAGGTTCCACTAGCTTCTCTATGATTTCTATTTTGGCCCTATCGACCTCTACTCCTGCTCTAGATACTCTATGTCCTAGGACTATTCCTTCTTCCACCATAAAGTGGCATTTTTCCCAATTTAAGACTAGGTTAGTCATCTCACACCTAGTTAGGACTTGTCCTAAGTTTTCTAAGCAATTATAAAAAAGAATCACCAAAGACTGAAAAGTCATCCATAAATATTTCTATCATGGACTCATCTAAGTCAGAGAAAATAGCCAACATGCACCTTTGGAATGTTGCTGGTGCATTGCATAAGCCAAATGACATTCTGCGAAAAGCAAATGTTCCAAAGGGACATGTAAAGGTCGTTTTCTCCTAGTCCTCAGGGTCTATGGTAATTTGGTTATATCCTGAATAACCATCTAAAAAGCAGTAATAGGCTCGACCATCTATTCTATCTAACATTTGATCTATGAATGGTAAAGGAAAGTGATCTTTTTTTGTTTCTTTGTTAAGTTTTCTGTAGTCCATACAGACTCTCCATCCTGTAACAGTTCTAGTTGGTATTAGTTCATTGTTTTCATTCACTATTACAGTCATTCCACCTTAGGCACAAATTGAATCAGACTCACCCATTGACTATTGGCTATGGGGAAAATTACACCTGCATCTAGCCATTTGATAATTTCTTTTTTGACTACCTCCTTCATGGAGGGGTTCAACCTACGTTGGTGATCTACCCTAGGTGTATGTTCCTCTTCCAACAATATTTTATGCATGCAATAGGAAGGACTAATACCTCTTATATCAGCAATCGTCCAGGCAATAGCTTTTTTATGCTGCTTAAGCAGCAATATTAGCGCAATTTCATGCTGTTTACTCAGTTTGGACGAAATAATAACAGGCAAAGTATCTTCCTCCCCTAGATATGCATACTTAAGATGATCAGGCAATGGTTTTAATTCTAATAAAGGTGGATGTTCAATTGATGGTTTCAAAGGATTTGTGGTTCTCTCAGACAACTTATTAGTCATACATACATGTTGAGGGTTGTCCACAGATATATCCATTACTTCAGAAATATTTAAATCTTCTATATTTACATGTGCATAGTTAGTAGCATGCTTAATTAACAGTTCATGCTCAAGTTCTTCTTCCATAAGTGAATCTACTACATCTATATTAGCACAGGATTCAGAATCAGAGGGATACCTTAGAGCTTTAAATACACTAAATTTAACCTTCTCATCATGAACTCTCATGGCGATCTCACCTTTTTGGACATCGATTAAAGCCCTACCTGTGGCTAGAAATGGTCTGCCCAATAAGATTGGTACCTCCTCGTCTGCCTCATAATCCAGAATTATAAAGTCTGCAAGAAAGATGAATTTGTCAACCTTGACAAGTATATCCTCAATTTTACCCTCAGGGTATGCTATGGATCTGTCTGCAAGCTGCAAGGTGACAGTAGTAGGTCGTGCTTCCCCTATCCCGAGCTAACGGAATAGTGACAGGGGCATGAGATTGATGCTGGCTCCCAGATCACACAGAGCTCTGATAACTCCATTTTGGAGCTATTATTCACTTCCTAAATCTAGCTAATTTCCGCTTTTAATTGGTTTATTTATCTCGTTTATAGGAGATTTGCGGAGAAGAGCTCGTGCGTCCATTGGACCCGTTTTGGAGCTAAAAGCGGTGTTTTAACGCCCCGGGAATGCATCGGGAAAATGGCAAGTTGATCCAAGAAGAATCGGACCAAAATTGCCTAGGAGAGGCAATTTTCCAGCTCAAACCCGAGAGCAAGCGTCGAGCAGTCAGCGTCGAGACGCTTGCTCGACGCTGCCTGACGTTGAGACGCTTGCTCGACGCTGCCTGACGTCGAGACGCTTGCTCGACGCTGCCTGACGTCGAGACCCTGCTGCGGCGTCGAGACGCTCCGAGGGAGGCGCGCGCAGGAAATCATCGGACCAGCGTCGAGACGCTCGCCTAGCGTCTCGACGCCATCGCGAGGCGCGCACGGATTAATTAGGTCGCAGCGTCGCGACGCTGCCCTAGCGTCTCGACGCTCCGACGATTTTAAAGGGCTGCAAGACGATTTTGCAGCCAATTCTTTACAACTTTTGCCATTTTTCTCCACACTTCATCTTCTTCCTCTCGACTTTTCTCCATTTTTAGCTTAGCTCCGCCATTTGTGGCATGTTTTGGAGCTTTTAACTTGTAATAGGATAGAGATGACTTCCATGGCCTCCGTTGGAGCGGTGGTGACAATCCGTCCCATGGACGGCTAAGGTATTGTGAACGGTTTGGGATAATTTGAGGGATTATTTGTTAGACTTTTATGCTTTGATAATCCATGCTTTAAATTCCAACTTGGTTTCTGATTTGTATGCATTTATTGTTCTTACTTCATCCTATGCATGTGTTAGATTTCGCCGACGGACAATCGAGTTTTCTAGCATATGTTAGCGTTAAAGAGTAGCGATGCCGTGCCTCTCACTATTCGACTGGTAACACAGAACAATGAAAATAAATCGGAGTATCGAGTCATGCATGATAGTTGTTGGTTACATTCAGCGTTGGCGGGTAGCCAGTTAGCAATTTGATTACGTGGTCGAATGTCCGTCGCGGTATGCTAGTGACTGTTTAGAGTCAATTTGGGGTTGATCACCCTAATGAAACTTTAAATAATGTTTAATTGGATCTTCAGATTTGGTTAATTACTATTGAGCCAGTTACACTAGGGGCTTCCCGGGGTAACCGACCGCGTGTATTACAAACTGCTAGCCTTAAGATTGTATTAAATGATAGGTTGTAGAATGTCTAACAAAGAAATCCCGAAAATCCCCAAACCGTGCACTCGTCAATCTCTCTCTCTCTTAATTTTCCGTTAGCGATCATTTCCTTTATTTGCATACTTAAACATCCCCCTGTTACAAAAACCCAATTAATCAATTGATTTCAATTCCAATTTAATTTCAATCACGTTCTTCTCCGTGGATCGACCCTGTTACCACTAGCTGCAAAGCTTTGGTTAATAGGCTTATAAATTGTATTTTGGCGGGTCTCGACAACCCGAATTTATAGCAGGACATTCAAAAATCCTGTTACCAAGCTCTGCCCACGTGCTTGCCTCCCAACTCGACTGGTAAGGTGAAGGAACCAGGATCCTTCTCCTTCTTTGGCAGTTTGTTTTGGAGTATAGCACTGCACTCCTCAGTGAGATTCACTGTTTCAAATTCACCAATAATTTTTTTGTTAGTAATTATATCTTTCAAGAACTTAACATAAGATGGCATAGATTGCAAAACTTCCACAAATGGGATATTAACATGCACTTGTTTTAAAATTTCTAAAAACTTATGAAAGTGCACTTCCTGTTCTTGTTTCTTTTTCAGCCTTCTAGGGAATGGAGGTGGTGGCACATATGTAGGCAATTCAGTTCGCCTAATGACAGGTGGAGGCCTCGGGATTTCTTCTGGTTCCTCAATGATAGGTTCCAGCCTCACCCTTGTTGAGCTTGGTGGTGGTTGATCACGGTTGGGCAGAGATTCCAGTGGAGCACTAGACTCTTCATTCTCTACTCGCTTTGGGGCTTCTCTGTTGTTGATCACCAACGGTCTTCCACTACGTAGTTCAATGGCTTGAACTTGTTCTTTCCCATCCCTTCTTGGCACTTCAGTGTCTGCAGGAAATCTACCTTGGGGCCTATTTTTCAGTTCGTTGGCTAACTGCCCTATTTGGTTTTCTAAGCTCCTCAGGGTGGCTTGCTAACTTTGCAGGGTTGCATCATTTTTTGCAATGTACTCTTTAAGCAAATTCTCTACTGATGATCCTATGGGTTGGTTATATGGCTTTTGGTACATAGATTGTTTATTTTGTTGAGTGAAACCAGGTGTTCCACTCGAACTTGGTTGGTTTGGTGCTTGGTTAGTATTTTGTTGTCCACCCCATGAGAGATTTGGGTGGTTTCTCCAACCAGGATTATAGGTGTTAGAGTAGGGGTTGTTCCTTGGTTGCTGTTGACTCCCAACATAGCACACCGAGGATGGATTCCCAGGGCAAAAATCATACATGTGCCCTTCCCCACAGAATCCACAGATTAGTGCCTCACCTTGATTAGTTGTTGTGCTCGTTGAAACGGCTGCTGCGGTGTTGACACTTTGTTGAAGATTGGTTTGAGCCATTTGTTTTACTAGATTGGTCAGGGCATTGATTTGGCTACTCATTGCACTAAGTGCGTCCGTCTTGAGCCCTCCTTGGCTCTACAGGATCGTCTGGCCATCTACAATGGGAATTTGAGATTTTCTCCAAAATCTCATAGGCTTCATTGTAGCTCTTCGAAAGCATGGAACCACCAGCTGAGAAATTTAACACTTGTCTCGTGCTGGGGTTGCATCCTTTAAAGAACACTTCTATTTGGATACACCATGGAATGCCATGGTGTGGAAATTTAAGCAAAAGGTCCTTGAACCTTGTCCAAGCTTCGTGTAATGACTCGTTTTTGGCTTGTTTGAACTTAATAATATCATCACGGAAGTTGGAGTTCCTATCAGGTGGAAAGTATTTGACTAGGAACTTTTCAGCTAGATCTGTCCAATTGACAATCGATCCAGAGGGTAAGGAATTTAACCACGTTTTGGCCTTATCTCTTAATGAATATGGAAAGAGGTATAGTCTTAAAGCTTCTTGGGAAACTCCTGGGATGACAAAAGTATCACTTACTCCTAGGAAGTTTCTCAAATGATTGTGGGGATCTTCGTTTTCCACTCCAAAGAATTGTCCAACAGTGGACAACATTTGGAACATGACGGGCTTTAACTCGAATGAGTTAGCTGTAATCTCAGGGCGTATAATGCTCAGATTAAGCTCCTCAGGCATGAGTACTAGGTACGAGAGGATGGCACTATCCTTATCATTCGCAATTTCGATGGGGTTGCGAATGGTAGGTGCTTGGTTTGGGGCTTCTATATCCATTTCGGGTGGTTGGGATTGCGATGACTCTGCGGAGTCCGCAATGATTTGAGTTACAGGTGGCTGTTTAAAAAGGCGTTTTTTGGTTTTGTTTCTGGCCCTTAGAAGTCTTTCAGGCTCAGGATTGAACTCTAGGTTGGTAGTTAAATGCTCATTCATAAACTAGCTTGATGGTACCTGTAAAGGAAATGAAAGAAGATTAGCTCCAATAGATATTAAGTTTGTGTTTTCTAAATTAACACACTTCGTGTTTACTAAACAAAATCCCCGGCAGCGGCGCCAAAAACTTGTTGCGTGCTCAATGTGTAAATAAAAATGCGATGCGAGAGCACTCAAAACATGCAAGCATACATGGTCTTGCAGCAAGTAATAAGTATTTTTTCATTCGATTTCCCACAGAGATTTATTCTTAGTTACTAACGAAGTGAGGTGCTAAATTAGAAAGGGTGACTTAAATGGGGTAGAATTGAGGGTGATGTGCTAAACTCATGAAGAATGTACGAGATATGCAAGCATAAATAAAAGCAAGTAAAGGGATTAACTTGAATGTAGAGGAAAAAGAATTGCGGAGAAAGCAATTTCCTAGCAATAAAATCGCAAAAGTAGAAAACTGGAAAAATGACTAAGGCAAAAACAGAACTAAAGAATTGCGGAGAGAGCAATTTCCTAGCAATTAAAGTAGCAACGAATTGAAGGTGAAATAAGGGAACAAGGTCAACTAAAGACTCCTCTATAGGCTTTTTCATACGATCATTCAGCAGTAGCTCAACTTATCATGCATCAATTTAACTCAGTCTCATGTATCTCTCGATTACATGCATTAGATCCTTTAGTTTACTCAAATCCAAGTAAGACTTAAGCATCTATTTATATAAGCAAGTTAATGAACCGTGCTAGGAAAACGCCTATTCCTAGGTCGTTTTCTGGCTACCATGAAAGGCTAGCATGAATGGACGACTCTGAACTCTTACTCCTTCCGGAGGTTAGGAGTTCGTTAGACAAAATGGATGGCCGATCGAAATTGCCCGTGGGATGACGTACACATACATTCAATGCATTCGAAGCTATCCTACTTGCTGAACTTTCGTATTTCTAACCTATAGATTCATCCTTAGCAGACCCTTGTGTGATTAGTTACTCATGGCTGATGGTGGATTGGAGAGATTAGATTGATTAAGCATGATTTAAAGCAAAATGAAAGTAAAGAAAAAACAGAAAGCGAGATGGAGATTAGCAAATATTTAAACGATTACTATATCAAATAAGGTTCAAAACTTAATGTGCAACAGACTGTAAGCAGTATAGAACTTGAACAAATGAAGACGAAATGAAAGCAAAGCGACCAAACAGAAACAAATGACAGAAAGCAGTAGGAAACAGAAGACAGAAAGCGATAAAAGTGTGCACGGATCCTCGCCGCAAGCGCCTCAGATGAGGGCGAAGATTAGCTGAACTTGGGGATGAATTCGATCAGAAGAGAAGAAGATCTTCTCTTCTCCTCTCGAGTTATCGGCGCCAAGGCCTGATTTCTTCGTTCCAACAACCGGGAGAAGGAAATGGGACTTTAGATTGCGTTGAGACGGGGAGCTCTACACTTCTCAGATATTTTTCTCCTTCACCCTTCACCTCCTTTTATAGTGTTTTGCAGGTATCTTCAGCCATGGAGAACCATCCATTCTAAACGACGACCCTCCACGTGAGCATGAGAGAGCTTAGGCGGCTGAAAGATCGCAACTGTGACGGCGGTGGTAACAGGATTTTTGAATATCCTATAAATATCAAGCTGTCGAGGCTTGCCAAAATAAATTTATAAACCCGTAGCTTTTAGCTTTGCAGCTAGCGGTAACGGGGTCGAACCACAGAGAGGGAATAAAACTGAGAATTAATTGTTCGAGCTATGATTAAGTTGACTGGTGAAATTTGTCACAAAAAAGGGGTTTTAAACATGCAAAGTAATGAAAAGTGCTAACGGAAAAATAATAAACTCGAGAATGAAGAGTGTTGGATTTGGGAGATTTCGGGATCTTGCTAAGCGTTTTAACATTCATCATTTAATTCTAAAGTAAGGCTAATCGATAATGACATGCACGCGGTCGGTTACCCAGGACACCCTAAAGTAACCGTCTCCATATTAATTAATTAGACCACACAGTTCTAATTAAACATTGTTTAAGGACTCGTTAGAGTGATCAACCCCAATTTGACTCTAAACAGTCACTAGCATACCGCGACGAACATTCGACTATGTAATCAAATTGCTAATTGGCTACCCGGCAACCCTGAAGTACCCAACAATTGTCATGCATAACTCGATACTCCGATTTATTTCATTGTTCTGTGTTACTAGGCGAATAGTGAGAAGCACGACATCGCTATTCTTTAACTCTAACACATGCTAGAAAACTCGATTGTCCGTCGGCGAAATCTAACACATGCATGGGATGAAGCAAAAACAACAAATGCATACATAATCAAAGCCAATTCAGAACCATTAAGTATAGATTATCAAAACATTAAAGAGCTCAACAAGAATCCCTAATTATCCCAAATCCAAACACAAATACCTTAGCCAACCATGGATGTTTGGAGTTCCAACACTCTCATGGAAGCCTTGGGCATCATCCCCAAGCTAAATATAGAAATGAAGCTCCAAAAATGCCAACAATGGCGGAGAAAATGAAGAGGAAAAATGAAGACCCGAGAGCAAAACGATGATGGAAGAATGGTGGCTGAAAAATCGTCAAAATGACGTTTTAAGCCGTCGGAGCGTCGAGACGCTAGGCAAGCGTCTCGACGTTGTGCCCTAAGTGACGCGCGCGTGTTTTCGTCGTGATGGCGTCTCGACGCTACGCGAGCGTCTCGACGCTGTGGCCAATTTCTCCAGCGCGCGCGCTCGCGATGGCGTCGAGTTGCCGGGCGAGCGTCTCGACGCTTGCCCGATGTTTTCCAACGCGCGCGTTCCTCCGGAGCGTCTCGACGCTGCAGCGTTGAGCAAGCGTCTCGACGCTGTTGCTCGACGCTTGCTCTCGGGTTTGGGGCTGGAAAATTGCCTCTTCTTGGCAATTTACTTCATATCTTCATGTGTGAGCTTGCCCTTCTCCCGAAGCACTCCCGGGGCACTAAAACGCCTTCCTTAGCCACAAAACGCACTCAATGGATACCACGAGCTCTATGCCGCAAATCTCCTATAAACGAGAGATATTATACAATTAATCACGACTTTTAGCTAGAGTTAGGGAGCGAAATATAGCTCCAAAATGGAGTTATCAAACACCCCCAACTTAAATCTTGCTAGTCCTCGAGCAAGGCAAATAAAGAATTCGACTCTAAAGAACCATGCATACATGCTTCTAATTCAAACCTCGATGCTTTTCAGAAATCCAAACAAAACATAATCACGAAAGCAATCAGCGCATGCATTTAATTATGAGCATATCAAAAATTAACTATCGCTCCCTAACGTGTGTGTGTGCTAGCCAACCTATCCTAAACCTACGCAAGCCAGGAAAAAACCACATGCAACATATCATCTCGTTTTCCCCCTACTTCTAGCATTTAAGAACAGTCTACACTTGATCACATAAGAGAGAGCAATGAATTAAAAATGCCTAACACGATTTTCTCATACTTTTTCTCTTTCTCTTTTTGAATACTTTGTATTCTTTGTTATGGTTCTTTGAACCCAACTTTATTTTCTTTTTCTTTCCAATCCCGAGTTGCCTAACATGTCAAACTTTGATCTAAGCTTCACATTTTTAAGGATTAACGTTCACTTCTTAAGTGCGCACTTAAAAAGGAGGAACGCCTCGGGAGAATTTTCTAACCAACATGCTTTTCTGTTTTTTTTTTATTAGGCTTAATTAACCACTAACTCTCATGCAACAAGCTACCCTAGGGGTGCCTTTCGGGGTGACAACAAGAATCATGCAACATGCAATCAACTAAGCCTACGGAGTCTAAGATGAGGTTGCTAAGTGCTCGATAGATGCAAGAGAGCAACAGAAAAAATTTTAAATTTTTTGACATGAACCTAATAAATGCAAAACACCATCATGCAAAAACTAGATTATGCAAATGCTCAGATTCCAAAAAGACACTTCCTAGATCGTCATAATTAGAAAGCATATAAACAGAGTCCCAAGCACTTCAAATTCAAAATTAACACTGCTCAACGAACTACACATGCATATCCACAACATCCACCCCCAACTTCAGAAGCGAGCATTGTCCTCAATGCTTCTTTATCAGATACACAAAAGGTAAAGGGAAAGAAAAACAACACTTCCCTGATCTTTGTGAAGCTGGCGAGGGGAAAGAGGCGGCGCTTTGCTTATCGGAGCCCAACTTCCTCAACTTCTCCTTATTTCCTAAAAAAAAAACAGCAAGCTAAATTAAGCTAAATTACACTACGAAACTTAAAACTAAAACAACGATAAACTAAACGACTGAAAAATAGTTCAACACTCGGGTGCCTCCGAGAAGCTGTTACGTCTCCAAAATGATGGAGCGTTGATGGAACGCAGCGGAAGCGATTTGGATCATGGACACTCTAATTTCATCAATTTAAACAAATGGAAACATGCAAAAGCAATGAAAAAGAGAAGTTAGAACACATACCCTTGTTGTTCGTAATTCTCCAAATTCACCGCCAGAAGCTCCTCACGAGCTCACCGAGCCTTCTCACGAAACCTTCGTGGACCACCCACGGTAGTCCCGCTATCCTCAGGCCGAGAAACGGAGTAGTGGGACTCCTTTTACAAAAGAAAAGAGGGACGAAACTCCGCTGAAGAAAAACAATTTTTCTTCACAGAGAGGAAGAAGACGGAGAAGAAGTGATAGAGAGAGAATCTCAATTCTCAAATTCATTTTGAAGAACCCAAAAAGCACTATCAAAATGAATTTCTTTTTCTTCTTTTTTTTTTTTTTTTTTTTTTTTTTTTAAATCAATTGATCTGACTCATATATATATACTCTGTATATATAACATGTGTCTTACATCTTGCATGTAAGACACATGTATATATATATATATATATATATATATATATATATATTTATATATTTATAAATTATTATTATTAAAAATAATAATAATTATTTTATTAATTAAACTTTTTAATTAATAAAAAATATATATATATTTTAATTAATATTATTTAATTCAATATCAAATATTAATTAAATAATATAATTAAACCCGGTTTTTCGAAAACCGACTTTTTGCACATGAATCCTATTCATGTTTTCAGACCAATCTCATATTTAAATCATATTTAAATATGTCCATATTTAAATCATATTTAAATATGTCCATATTTAAATCATATTTAAATATGTCTATTCTTCTTCCACAAACCCGAATTTGAACGATTCAAATTCTTTTCTTTTCTTTTATACTGTTTCACGGCTTTATCCGAGCTAGCCAGGAGAACCGTAAGGACCTACAGATCATGAGCTCCAACGATACTAGATTATCCGGTCAAAACTCTTTCAACCGAACTAACCAACATTCGTTAACCCCCGGAGACTCCACTAAAGTCCAAGGGCTGCACTCTCCTCACTGTAGATATATTGTGTCCTTTTGATATAACTATCATCAGTAAGTCGATCCTTCACAGGTCGTTCATAATCACAACGGGTCATTTATACCGTTTAACCCTTGTATTATATCTTGTTCCTTAAGTACCACTGACACCTCTAATGAACAATTGATTTGTGGTCCAACCATCAAATCAGATTCCTCCCTGATCAGGAGAGGATGGGCCCAATGTTCAAGACCTGGAGTCAGCACTTAAGGGAACAACCTCTCTACTAACCCTTAAAGCGGGTAGGAGTGAATTCCAATCTTGCTACAACTATGTCCCCAGCCACTTATTCAATCTTATCCCCAAGATGGTAGGCATATTGAGTCGGCAATCTGGCCACTCTCACCCGTACAAGTTAAAGGATAAGGTCGAATAAACAGGAGTTCATAGTAAGCTCAGGATTGAGATCGATTTACCTAAGTAATCACATGAATAAACCGGTCTTTACAGTAAACGGTGTTATAAAGAAAGAGCGATTTTATTTCTTGGTTCGGTCTTGTGCAAACTCATTGCACAGGACGCCCTCACTCACATGTCTCTACATGAAACGATTCGAATCACATCGTTTTGTACTATACAAAGTGAGCCGCATCCAATAGTGTCCCCAGGATAAGGTACCCAGCCTTATCCCTATACTATAGACCATTTTGGCTGTCTACTTGAACTTGATTCACATTCATGTCACACATGAAGTTCAAGTACTCACACTATCGCCATGGGTGTTTGTTATTGGTATAGGTTAATACAAACACAATTCACTAAAATTCAATAACAACTTTATTGAAATATAATATTTATTTACATTCAAACAGTTTACAAACTACGAGTTTTAGGACATAAAACCCAACAAACTCCCACTTGGACTAAAACGTCAGTGGAGTACATGCTGGTCGAGAGAACTAGAATATCAAATATCTAAAGTTTCTCCCACTGTCCTACTGAGCAGCTCGCAGCCCTAGACTTTCTAGGTGTCTCTCAAACACTTTAGCCGTGAGAGACTTAGTAAACGGATCAGCAATGTTGTGCTCCGAGGCTACCTGTGTGACGATCACATCTCCTCGTTGCACTATCTCCCTGATGAGATGATACTTCCGCTCAATATGCTTTCCACGCTTATGGCTTCTAGGTTCTTTAGAATTTGCCACTGCACCGCTGTTATCACAATAAAGGGTGATTGGCAAGTTCATATTTGGAACAACTTCCAAATCTGTCAAGAACTTCCTAAGCCATACAGCTTCCTTCGCTGCTTCGCAAGCTGCGACATACTCAGCTTCCATGATGGAGTCAGCAATACAACCTTGCTTTATACTCCTCCATACTATTGCTCCTCCGTTAAGAGTGAACACTGATCCAGATGTAGATTTCCTGGAATCTATATCAGTCTGAAAATCAGAGTCAGTGTATCCTGCAAGGATCAAATCCTTCGCGCCATACACAAGCACATAGTCTCTCGTTCTCCTAAGATACTTGAGGACGTGTTTAACGGCTGTCCAGTGATCATATCCTGGATTGGACTGGAACCTACTGACAATTCCTACTGCATAGCAGATGTCGGGTCGTGTACACAACATAGCGTACATGAGACTACCAACTGCAGATGCATAGGGAATTCGTCTCATATCCTCAACCTCTTGAGGTGTCTTAGGAGACTGTTGTTGGGATTTATGCCCTAAAGCCTCGTAATTAATTAATAATTATTTGATAATTATTTTATTATTAATATTTGCAATTTATAATATTCATTATATAAATAAAATCCAAGGTTATTAGTGTAATCTTGAACTGTATGTAGTTGACATACGGGAGGATCATGTTCAAGTAATAACCTAAAGGGTCTATAGTATATGGATAAGGTTGGGTGCCTTATCCTGGTAACACTATTGATACGGCCCACTTTGTAATTGTTACAAATGATTTGATCCAAATCATTCATGTAGAGACATGTGAGTGGGGGTATCCTATACAATGAGTTTGTATAAGACTGGACCACGAAATATATAATCTCTCTTTATAAATCCGTTATTTGAGAAGATTAGTATTTCACAGGATGATCATATGTGACTCGATCTTAATCCTGAGTGAGTTATGAACTCCTGCCTGTGAGGGCTCGTCCTTTGATTTGTATGGGTGAGAATGACCTTTATAGCCGATTCAATAAGCCTACCATTTTGGGGACTTGACCAAATAGGGAGTTGGGAACATAAGTTTCACAAGATGGAATTCACTTCTTCCCATATACGGAAAGTAGATGAGTAGTTCCCTTAAGTGCTGATTTCGGGACTTGAACAATGGGGCCCCACCCTCTCACTGGCCCGAGAGGGACTTGGTTTATGGTTGGATCATAAACAAGTTGTTCATTAGAGAATCAGTGGTATTTAAGGTGTAAGATGTAATTACAGGGGTAAAACGGACTTTTGACCCAGCTGTAATTACGAACAACTCGTGAAGCATCGACTTGCATGTAATGGTTATATCCATGGACACAACTTGTCTTACAGTGCATAAGAGTGCAACTCTAGGCCTATAGTGGAGTGACCTAGAGTTAATGAATGAAAGTCAATTAATTAATGAGTTTAATTAATTAATTTTGTATCATTGAAGCTTATAAATCTGTAGGTCCATAAGGTCCCCTTGCTAGCTCATAGTAACACTAAAAGGATCAATTTGGTTGAAAGAAAATTTGAAATATTCAAATTAATATTTAATATATTTGATATATTAAATGTAGAAGAGTAAAATATATTTATTGTATTTGATACATTAAATATTAGAGGAAATAGTTTATGTATATGATACATTAATATTAAAAACTATATACTTATGTTATTTGAATGTGATTCAAATTGGTTTAAAGTATATTATAAAAGATTAATTTTATAATATTTGAATAAGATTCAAATAAATATAAAATACATATTTTAATATATTAGATATTAAAATGTATTTTATAAAATAAAATTAATTCCTAAAAGCCTTATTATAAATAAGACATTTAGGTTTAGCCAAAAGGTTGGCCAAACACACCACTCACCCTCTGCAAAGAGAATTGTTCTCTCATTCTTTCAAAGAGCTCCCACAAGCCTTGATCCCGTGTTCGAGTCATAGCGAGGAAGATCTCGTGGAAAAAGGAACACAAGAAGATGATTGATCTTCAAAGGTAATTGTATTATATGCTTAACTTGTATTTTACTTTAATTCTAAATAAATCAAAGAATCGATTCCAATCGCTTCCGCTGCGGGGAATGAAGAGTTCATTCCCTTCAATTGGTATCAGAGCTACTTTGTTTTTGTTCAGAATTAAAAATTCATGGTGGGTATTTGAATTTATTTTTCATATATGTGATATATGTGGTTTGCAAATTGATTGTTTAGGCATATTTTGACATTAGTTTTATTGCTTTGATTAGATCAAATGTGAAACTCGAAAGAGATAGGAATTCTCTGTATTTTCTGTATCATTTTTGGAAGCCATTACGGAATTGAAGATAGTGTAAAACGATGGTGGAATTGAAGCCATGAAGCCATTACGAAATTGAAGATTCAATTTGTGTGAATCCTACTGAATTTAAAATTTGGAATGTTTGGAATGTCCAAAATAAAATCTAGAAATTTAGATTTAGATTTGGAATGTCTATAGATTTGATTTGGAATGTCCAAAATCAATTCTGTAGATTTAGATTCAGATTTAGAATGTTTGGAATGTCCAACATAAAATCTGGAAATTTAGATTCAAATTTGGAATTTGTATAGATTTGATTTGGAATGTCCAAAATCAATTCTGAAGATTTAGATTCATATTTGGAATTTAGAATGTCCAAAATAAAATATTGAAATTTAAATTAGATTTGGAATGTCTATGGATTTGATTTGATTTGGAATGTCCAAATTTAGTTATGAAAATTGGATTCAAAGGTGGAAGAATCAAAAAGGAGGATTTTGAAGACCAAGATATGTCTTGGATTTAAATTAATGTAATTCAAAATTGGTTTCAATTTCTTAGGATATGCCAAATATGTCGGTCAATTTTGCTGTGTTTTTAATTTAATTATGCATGTTGTTTTTAATTTAATTATGCATGTTGATGTATGTTTTAAATTTTAATTGATTGCATAGAGTATGCCATCTAGATTAAAATCCCACCATAGGTTAAGCATGATCATGCATTTTAATTATTTTTAATATAAGTGTTATATTTGGAATATTATGATTAAAATGCTTTCTAATTTGATTAGATGATTTCCTAATAGGTTTATATTTCCATATCTTTTAATATAATTGTTATATTTAGAAATTTTAAATTAGGATATTTCCTTTCATAATAAGAATCCATATTTTTCTTAGAAGAATTAGGATATATTTTACTAGATATAGTGATATCTTTTCCTAAGATTAGGAAATCTTTTATTGGGAAATCTTTTCCTAATAAGATTGGAAAATCTTTATTGAGATATTTTATTGGGAAATCTTTTCCTAATAAGATTGGGAAATCTTTATTGAGATATCTTTTCTCAAGTATTAGGATATTTTCCAAATGAGCTTATGATATTTTCCTGAGATTAGATTTTTTCTTTCCTTATTTAAAAGATAATTTAATTCATTCTTTAAATAGTTTAAATATTTGAATTTAGTTTATCTTTTATTCTAATAAGATTAGAATATATGATAATCTTTAATTTTATTATAAAGGGTTTAAAATTGTTAAAAATTCCAGATTATCCATAAGGTGAATTGGTTTTTAATAGGATTAAAAACATTGTTTAAAATCAACTGAAGTTCATTGATCTAGTAATTAATAGTTAATTAAAGATTAATGAATTTGAAATAAAAATTGACTATAAGGGAACCCTGTCTAAGAAAGGTTACTCGGGTGAGGTACTTAAGTTGACTGAAAAGGAACACCTCTACCTAAGAACTGGCCTGGGGGTTGAATTAGTCAAATTTTATTTTATTTCATTAAGCAGGCTCATAATGTGATTAGTTTTAAATAGTTTAATATACTTGATAATTCACATTAAAATCAATCTAACCAACATAAGGGTTATGAAAGGGTAGATTGAAAAACTTAGATAAATGAGATTAGCCTAATTTGTCTAAGTAATAGAAAACCCTATTTCAAAATACTTAGTGGGAGAAAGACATATGTCAAAATAACCCTACGGTCTCTACCATAGATTCACAACGTGAGATTCATGTGAGGCCTCGAGGCGGCTTTGGACCGTCCCCCTACGGAAGATGTTTACATGGGTCAATATCAGGGTGAATCTCTTGAGAAAGTATTTTTAAATAGTAAGTGGGAAAGGAAATGTGTCAACATATCCTACGGTCTCTATCATTGGTTCACAACGTGAGATTCATGTGGGGCCTCGCGGCGGCTTTTGGACCGTCCCCCTACGGAAGGTGTTTACATGGGTCAATATCAGGGTGAATCTCCTGAGAAGGATAGAATTGTAATTTTATTTCCAATACTTGACCTACCCTACGGCGGCACTTGTTGGGATAAAATTATAGAATCTAAAATGATGGGTTACACTTACAAAGATATCATTAAGATTGTTAATAATTTTCTTGACCAAACTAATGGTAACTAAATGTTATAGAAATAAGAGTTATTTTGGGATAACACTTGGTTGAGATTGTCTCGGTTTAGTGAAGGAGCATTTGACCTACCCTACGGCGGCACTTGTTCTTACTCACTAAAGTATCATAGCATTAGAAATTAATGTTTTAGGGTTCATTTATCAAATTGTTTGTTTTCTATGCTGAAATTGAATGAATATTGATTGCATGTTATTAGATAAATATATATATTTTTTTATATATTTCAATATTATGTCTATTTCTCTCAATTTTAATTTTCGTTACTAATTTGTCAAATTGAGAAAATAATATCACTTGGAAAAATAATGTTAACACTATATAATGGCCGTGTAAATTTTTTCTTTAATTTGTCTTTATTGAGAAATGTTCTCAAAAACCTGTTGCCAATGCTAATCGAATTGTTCGTAAAGCACATGATTAATAAATCAATATAACGAGATGGCTTATACAAATTTTCTATTTGACATATTAGATGTCAAGCTAAGAAGATAAAGAAGATGACAACAACATATGAGATATTGTTGAAGTCAATAAAAGCTAGATTTAGATATTTATCTAAATAATCTCAAAAATTAAGTATTACCAAAATCCAAGAAAAGAAACCATATGACTGTAGCTAAAAGAAAATAGTTTCTAAATTAGCATAGTAGTCATAATAAGAGGAATTTATGAAATACCTCTATAAGAAGAACATGGATAAAAGTAAATTTGATTTACTAGATTTTTTCATTACCACCTATATAGTAGATTCAGATCCACTATTAAGATTTGTTCTTCATTACATTTTATATAATTCTTGGAAAATACTTAATTATGTAGAATGATCTCTACTTGTTGGCACCAGAAAACCCATCTCAATTAATGTAGTGGGAGACATTAAGATGTCCATAAGAAATAATTGTTATTTAATGCTGAATATGGTGTTTTTAGTACCATAGGAGAAATTCAATTTCTCTAACTTTATTACTAATAAAATGTTCATATAGTATGAATATTTTAGTACTAAATTTTTATTTTCAAAATTGTTTGAAAAGTTCAGCCGAAAAATAAGAATAATTTGTATGTGTTAAATTGTTAACATATAAAATACTACACAGTGAGATATTCAGGATTATAGAATCCAGAATATAAAGACAATTTATATTCTCCTAAAATATGATACCCGTCTTTGGCATTCAAGATTGATTCTGATCAATTTGAATAAAAAGACTACTACGAAGTGATTCTCTAAATGTTAGAGTTAATTACTTTATATGTCTTAAGATCTTGCCTTTCATGCAAGATAACTAATAGGTTTTTGTTGGAAAAGCCTACAGGCCAAAGAACACTGATGAATATTTCATATCACTCTAGCTGATGATTATTCAAGAAATAAGTATCGTAACCTAATGCAACATAAGTCTGAATATTTTGAAAAGTTCGAGGAATATAAGACTCAAGTTGAAGGTCAATTAGGTAAATCTATCAAAACACTATGATCAGATCACAGTGAAAAGTACAGGAACGTTATGTACTAAGACTAATTGATAGAAAATGAGATTTTATCTCAACTCTAGCACAAAGTACAATTGTGTGAAATTGTGCTGTAAGAGGAGAAACAAGACCTTGTTAGACATGGTCAGAACAATAAAGAATTACACGCCATTATAAGACTCTTGTTAGGATATACAATATAGATTGTATAGTGAACATGATTCTATCTAAAAGGTGTCCATGAGACAACTTTGAGATTATAGAAGAGTAGTAAAGTTAGTTTACAACCCTTCGAGTTTTGAGAGTTTTAAGCATACATGCTGAAACTTGAATATGTTCAATAGTGTTGAAAAGTTGGTTCCAAGTGAAGCCACTAAATAGTTAACAAAAGTTGTTAACAATTTAATTACATTTAATAGTCAAATGGATCCTAGTCATGAATTGGATAAGCCTCATCGTAGTGGGAGAGTTATGAGATGACCCAACCGTTACAAGAGCTTATATGAAGCCTAAGTTGTCGTATTAGATGACAAAATGTAGGGCTTCTTGACCTCAAAGTTGAAATGAGGGTCAATGACAAAGACTAGTAGACCAAAGTCATAAATCTCGAGATAGAGTAGATGTACTCATCTTTATCTAGAACTTGTAGATATTCGTGATGGGGTAAAACCCATAGGTTTTGAATATATCTACTAAAGTAAAAGATTTGTAAATAAGAAGGTACAGACCTTCAAAATAAGACTAATGACAAATATAGATGGAGAAAGTAAACTATGGATAAACTTTCTTATTTGTTGTCATATTAGAGTATATAAGCATTTCCTAATTCATGGTTGCATATGAGATATGTCAAGTGAAGGTTTAAGAAATCTTTTTTGAAAAGAAGTCTTAAAGAATGCATTTACAAATCAATTACATGAGTTCAATTTCAAAAATCAAAAGCAAAAGGTTTGCAAGCAGTAAAGGTTCATTTATGAAATGAATTTGATCACTAGATTTTTGAATGTAAGGTTTGATAAAAGTATCAAAAACTATGACTTTGAATAAATATTAATGATATTGTATAGACAAGAAAATCATTAATTACTTAGTGGAATTTTCTCGTATTTCATGTGGATGACTTACTACTCATTGTGAATGATGTAAGATTTCAATCCAACATAAATTGTTGACTATTTAACCAATTCCAAATGAATGATTTAAATTACTGGGTATGTCCTAAAATAGAGTTTTCGAGGACAAAATGTTATTTATGTCTCACACATCTTATATTGACAAATTTGTTGTCAAGTATATGATGTAGTACTTCAAAAATGATAATGTATCATTCTTACATGAAGTTTAGATTGTCTAAGGAATAGTGTCCTCAGACATTTCAAAATGTTGAGAACATAAGATTGACTATCTACGTTTGAGTGGGAGAAAATCTAATGTACACTTGAGACATGACATTTGACAGTAAAATTGGTTAGCATTTATTAGTTAACCCAATGGTATGACCATTGCACGGAAAAATAAAAACTTTTCTCAAAATATCTATGGATAAATTGAGAAATTATATTTTTGTGTATGAGGTTAAAGATTTGATCTTTACGAGATGCACTGGTTTTAACAAAGATTTATGGAAATCTATGTTTACCCTAGATGATGGAGTATGGTATTCAAGTTAAATGTTCTTACTTATGAAGTAAAGAACTTGCATAACTCAAATAATTTCTTATTGGTCTGAAAGATGTTTCAGATATAGTTAAGCCTAAAACGTTTTATGTAATGGCTAAACTTAAGGAACTTAGATAACATCAATATATAGGGTATCCTGAGACAGAAAGAATCATGGTAGGACCAAGATGACTTTTAATTGACAATCGTTTTGATCTATATAAAAAGACTTTCCAGGCTAAAGTGTTTGAAAGCCACCTAGAATGTCTAGGATTATGAGACATGTCTCATCTTCACTAGGGCAAGTGGGAGAACATGTTGGGTGTAGAGTATGCCCTAGGATACATGTCTCACCGGCTTTAGTGCAAGTGGGAGATTGTTGGGATTTATGCCCTAAAGCCTCGTAATTAATTAATAATTATTTGATAATTATTTTATTATTAATATTTGCAATTTATAATATTCATTATATAAATAAAATCCAAGGTTATTAGTGTAATCTTGAACTGTATGTAAATGACATACGGGAGGATCATGTTCAAGTAATAACCTAAAGGGTCTATAGTATATGGATAAGGTTGGGTGCCTTATCCTGGTAACACTATTGATACGGCCCACTTTGTAATTGTTACAAATGATTTGATCCAAATCATTCATGTAGAGACATGTGAGTGGGGGTATCCTATACAATGAGTTTGTATAAGACTGGACCACGAAATATATAATCTCTCTTTATAAATCCGTTATTTGAGAAGATTAGTATTTCACAGGATGATCATATGTGACTCGATCTTAATCCTGAGTGAGTTATGAACTCCTGCCTGTGAGGGCTCGTCCTTTGATTTGTATGGGTGAGAATGACCTTTATAGCCGATTCAATAAGCCTACCATTTTGGGGACTTGACCAAATAGGGAGTTGGGAACATAAGTTTCACAAGATGGAATTCACTTCTTCCCATATAGGGAAAGTAGATGAGTAGTTCCCTTAAGTGCTGATTTCGGGACTTGAACAATGGGGCCCCACCCTCTCACTGGCCCGAGAGGGACTTGGTTTATGGTTGGATCATAAACAAGTTGTTCATTAGAGAATCAGTGGTACTTAAGGTGTAAGATGTAATTACAGGGGTAAAACGGACTTTTGACCCAGCTGTAATTACGAACAACTCGTGAAGGATCGACTTGCATGTAATGGTTATATCCATGGACACAACTTGTCTTACAGTGCATAAGAGTGCAACTCTAGGCCTATAGTGGAGTGACCTAGAGTTAATGAATGAAAGTCAATTAATTAATGAGTTTAATTAATTAATTTTGTATCATTGAAGCTTATAAATCTGCAGGTCCATAAGGTCCCCTTGCTAGCTCATAGTAACACTAAAAGGATCAATTCGGTTGAAAGAAAATTTGAAATATTCAAATTAATATTTAATATATTTGATATATTAAATGTAGAAGAGTAAAATATATTTATTGTATTTGATACATTAAATATTAGAGGAAATAGTTTATGTATATGATACATTAATATTAAAAACTATATACTTATGTTATTTGAATGTGATTCAAATTGGTTTAAAGTATATGATAAAAAATTAATTTTATAATATTTGAATAAGATTCAAATAAATATAAAATACATATTTTAATATATTAGATATTAAAATGTATTTTATAAAATAAAATTAATTCCTAAAAGCCTTATTATAAATAAGACATTTAGGATTAGCCAAAAGGTTGGCCAAACACACCACTCACCCTCTGCAAAGAGAACTGTTCTCTCATTCTTTCAAAGAGCTCCCACAAGCCTTGATCCCGTGTTCGAGTCATAGCGAGGAAGATCTCGTGGAAAAAGGAACACAAGAAGATGATTGATCTTCAAAGGTAATTGTATTATATGCTTAACCTGTATTTTACTTTAATTCTAAATAAATCAAAGAATCGATTCCAATCGCTTCCGCTGCGGGGAATGAAGAGTTCATTCCCTTCAACTGTTCCTTAGACAAGTGAATTCCATGCCTAAAAGCCAGCGAACCTTTCTTGGAATTCTGCATCGAATATCTTGACAACACCTTGTCAATATAAGATGCTTGAGACAGCGCTAGCACTTTGTTCTTACGATTCCTTATGATCTGAATCCCTAGAACAAACTGAGCCTCTCCCAAATCTTTCATTTGGAATTGGGTCACTAGCCAATTCTTAACGTCAGTTAGGAACCCTACATCATTCCCAATGAGTAGTATATCGTCTACGTACAAGACTAAGAAAGCTACAACAATATTGACTACTTTCTTGTAAACACAAGGTTCGTCAATATTTTATTCAAAGCCATAAGATTTGATCGCCGTATCAAACCTTATATTCCAGGATCTAGATGCTTGCTTCAACCCATAAATGGATCGATTAAGCTTGCAAACCTTTTGCTCTTGACCCTGAAGTATGAATCCCTCTGGTTGAGCCATATAGATACTCTCCTCAAGATTACCATTCAGAAAGGCAGTCTTGACATCCATTTGCCAGATTTCATAATCATAAAATGTAGCAATGGATAAGAGTATTCTAATCGACTTTAACATGGCAACAGGAGAAAAGGTTTCTTCATAGTCCACCCCTTCTCTTTGGGAATAACATTTTGCCACAAGTCGAGCCTTAAAGGTTTGCACCTTACCGGCTTGGTCTCGTTTTCTCTTGTAGATCCACTTGCAACCGATAGGTCTTTCACTATCTGGTTGGTCTACAAGATCCCAGACCGAATTGAAGTACATAGACTCCATTTCGAGATCCATGGCTTTAAGCCACTGGTCCTTGTCTATGTCATTCATTGCCTGTTTAAAGGTCAATGGATCCTCAACGCCATCATCAGGTATGACGACTTGAGTTTCAGACAAGCCGATGTAGCGGTCGGGCTGTCTTACATCCCTCCCACTGCGTCGAGGCTTTCTCAACTCTTGAGAAGGACCAGCCTGATCAACAACCTTTGTTGATCCGTCTGTAGCTTTCCTGGAAAATTCGGACAAAACAATTTTGCTCGACGGTTGATGATCTCTCATGTGGTCTTCCTCTAAGAACGTGGCATTAGTCGATACTAGTACCTTGTTCTCATGAGGATCGTAAAATAGACCACCTTTCGTTTCCTTGGGGTAACCTACAAATAGGCACAATTTTGAACGATGTTCCAATTTCTTTGGATTGGGTACTAGCACATGTGTCGGACACCCCCAAATCCTGAAGTGACGTAAACTACCTTTACGCCCTCTCCATAACTCATAAGGTGTTTCAGAAACACTCTTAGAGGGAACCATGTTCAAAATATATACTGCAGTCTCTACTGCATATCCCCAAAACGAACTAGGCAAATGAGCATAACTCATCATAGATCGAACCATGTCTAACATGGTTCTATTTCTCCTCTCGGACACACCATTCTGCTCTGGTGTTCCTGGCGCTGAGAGTTGAGATACTATTCCATGTTCTATCATATAGTCCTCGAATCTTAAATCCATATACTCTCCACCTCGATCTGATCGGAGTGTTTTTATCGATTTACCTAATGTGTTCTCAACCTCTGCCTTATACTCTTTGAACTTTTCAAGAGCTTCGGACTTATGATGCATTAGATAAAGATAACCGTACCTAGAATAATCATCAATGAAACTGATGAAATATTCATACCCTCCTCGTGCTTTGACATTCAAAGGACCGCAAAGATCCGAATGCACGATTTCTAGAGGTTCTTTGGACCTATGACCTTTTTCAGAAAAAGATCGTTTGGTCATTTTGCCCTCAAGACAAGACTCACATGGCGGTAAAGAGTTGTCCTCTAAACGATTTAGCAGACCACTCTTAACCAATCTCCCAATCCTATTGAGATTAATGTGACCTAGTCTTAAGTGCCAAACATAAGTACTTGGAGAAAGTTTCTGCCTTTTAGTTTGAGTCTCAGCTGTTTTAAACATTTCAGTGTTCAAAATAGCTTTGGCTTCGGTTGGTCTTAACACATACAAGTTGTTTTCAAGTTTCGCAGAACAAATACGTACACCTCTTTTGCTAATGAACGCTTCATTATGAACAAAAGATACTTTATACAACTGTTCTAACAAACAAGATATAGATACAAGATTCCTCTGGAAGGTAGGAACCAGGAGTACATTTTCTAGTAAAATGAAACTATCTCTATACACAACTTTACAGCTCCCACTGCTTCAGCTGAGACAACCTCTCCAGTTCCAACTCTGAGAGTTATCTCACCTCGAGAAAGTGGCTGCCAAGAACTAGTTTCCTGAAAAGAAGAACAAACATGGTTAGTAGCTCCTGAATCAAGTATCCAGGTATGACAATCATGTTCTACTAAACATGTTTCAACAACAAGTAAATCATATTTACCTTGTCTTTCCTTCTCAGCCTTTTTCTCTGCAAGATACTTTGGGCAATTCCTTTTCCAATGCCCATCTACACCACAATGGAAACATTTTCCTCTGTCTGCAGATCTAGTCTTGCTCTTAGCAGTAGCAGGTGCTTTTCCCTTCCTTTTATCTTTCTTCTTCTTTTGAATAATCTTATTCTTAATAGAAGAAAGTTCAGACTTACTCCCAGAAGAGGACCCCTTTTGGAATTTCCTAGAAGTGACAACGTTTGCCTCCTTCTCTTTTCCTTTAGAAGTGTGTAGGGACTGATAAGTCTGTAGCTCGCTGAGGAGAGAAGTCAAATTATACTTTATCTTGTTCATTACCAAATTGGTTCTGAACTGAAGGAAACTCTTCGGAAGAGATTCCATGATAAAGCTTACTTGACTTGACTCATCTATAGTAGCTCCGTTTACTTCCGCCACATTGAAGTGGACCATCATGTTAAGGACATGCTCCCTAACAGAGGTTCCCTCCTTCATGCGAGAGTTGTAAACGAATTTGAGGGCTTCATGACAGACCGATGAGGACGGAAGTCCAAACATCTCCTGTAATGAAGACATGATTTCTTTAGCAGAAACCATATCCTCGTGCTTCTTAGCTAACACATCAGATATGCTGGCTAAGATATAGACTCGGGCTTTATCATTAGCCCTTGTCCATCTATCATATGCTTCTCGAACAGTTCGAGTCGCATCCGAGCTAGGAGGGGGAGGACAATCCTCTGATAAGACGAACCTGAGATCATCTAGAACGAGAATCGTATTCAAGTTCGATTTCCAGGTCGCGTAGTTATCGCCGGTTAACTTATCGGAAGCTAGTAAGTGAATGAAAGAGCTAGACATGCTGAAAAGAGAATGAATAAATATTAGTGAAAAGGTTTTAACCTAATTTACACACCAATCAAGAATTTAGCAAAGAATAATAATGTACCCAAAACTCATTATTAAACTGCAACGATACTTCAGTGGGTCAGAATGGTTGCTACCGAGGGGCAGTCAAGCATTCCTTCACTGAATCAAGACATTCTTGACTAAATGCTAATACCAGAATATCTCATATTCCTATAGCATCTTAGTTATCGTTGTTTGGTCAAGATTTACTAACTCCTTAGCAAATCTTGTAAGTGTGACCCTCCATTTTTAGAATTCATAGGGCGGCCCCAACGATGCAACCGAATGGAAATGTCAAAGTTGGGAATGGCTCTATGTTTCTTTATCCATAAATGGTGATTGAGATGTTCCGATTCCTATGAAACGGCCCTCCGAATGGATCGGTACCACTTGTGGGCACCTAGCAGGCAGAACATAGGAATCTCACGGTTCAATCCAATGGAGGAGACCGCAGGATGTATTGACATACTTCCTTCTCCCACTTACTATAAATACTTTCTCCATTCACCTTGCTCTTGAATTATGCAAATACCATCCGAATGGGGATGCCCTATTGACATCACGAGGCCGAGCATAATTCTCACGGTGTGAACTTAACAGAGAACGTAGGAGGAGAGGGACATATCATATATACCTTCTCAACACCTCTACTAAGTATTTTAAGACGGAATGGGTAAATTACTCAGGCATTATCCGGCTAAGACAATAAGGCCTAAGTCTAGGTAAAACAAACTTTTACCTATGATGTCTAGGTGATAAACACTTTATTACCTCACACCACTCACGCATGCTCATAAAGCCGGGTTAACTTTACTCAAGTACCGGATGGTCCCCAGGTAGGAGGTGTTCCGTAAACCGTCAGCTTAAATACCTCCAACCTCGAACAGGATGTCCCCGGGTGAGTTTCTTGTAACCTTAGCATTTACAAGATATCGACCTATTCATCTAATGAAACGGAACGATACATTCAACCCTAAGTGAGCATGCCTTTGTCTTTGTTATAGATTTTAAAAGTCTATGCCAATTTTACAACGTTTTGCAAAACTAAGACTTACTACAACAAACTTCTACATGCTTCTCAAACATGCAACACTAAGGCATGACAAGTTGAATATTTAATTTCATAATTAATATAACAATTATATCGATTATGATTTTAAATATACAACTCCTAATTCATAAATTAATATAACACTTATATCAATTCTCATGAATTAAGCATGCATCCTATACATTATAACACTTATAACAAACAAAATGCATCTAATGTTGGATGTTTAATTTCATAATTAATATAACACTTATATCAATTATTCTATTAAGCAAACAACATCTAATTCATGAATTAATATAACTCTTATATTAATACTCATGAATAAACATGCATCCTATACATTATAACACTTATAATATACCATGTGCATAAAACTATGGCAATCTATGTTGTTGATTTAATTTCATAATTAATATAACACTTATATCAATTATTCTATTAAACTAACAACAACTAATTCATGAATTAATATAACTTTTATATCAAAAATCATGAATTGCCAAATATGCATACTATATATTATAACACTTATAACATATTATAAATGCATGAAGCATGCTTCCTACGGTGGGATTTTAAATCTATATGGCATACGATATGCACATACAAACATGGAATTTAATTAAAACATACATTCGCAATGCATAAATAATTAAACACACTAAAGTGGATCGATTTTGGCATTTAGCAAGCAATAACTAATTTATTACAAGCTTCATCAACAAGCTACGCCATGAGCGGACTTCGAACTCTTCGCACCGCCTTTGACCAACTTGCTTCCTCCGAACGCTTCGGCCAAAATTTCTTCGAATTTCTCCTTGTAATGCCTAGAACGAGTTTGAACTTACACCGAACATTTCGGCGAGTTTCAAACTCAAACTTCTTTCACAAAGAACCCTATATGGACTCTAATGACTCTAAAAATACACACTCTTTAGCATGCATTAAAACCCATACATTCTCGGGCAATTACAAATAATGAAATTCAAAAGAAACTATGCCAAAATCGATATTCACTTTAGAATCCATTCAGAAACAATTTCTAAATAAAACCCACCATAACTTAAATTGATTGAAATTGAGTGGCCAAAAACGCTCTGATACCAATTGATGGAGCGTTGATGGAACGCAGCGGAAGCGATTTGGATCATGGACACTCTAATTTCATCAATTTAAACAAATGGAAACATGCAAAAGCAATGAAAAAGAGAAGTTAGAACACATACCCTTGTTGTTCGTAATTCTCCAAATTCACCGCCAGAAGCTCCTCACGAGCTCACCGAGCCTTCTCACGAAACCTTCGTGGACCACCCACGGTAGTCCCGCTATCCTCAGGCCGAGAAACGGAGTAGTGGGACTCCTTTTACAAAAGAAAAGAGAGACGAAACTCCGCTGAAGAAAAACAATTTTTCTTCAGGAAGAAGACGGAGAAGAAGTGATAGAGAGAGAATCTCAATTCTCAAATTCATTTTGAAGAACCCAAAAAGCACTATCAAAATGAATTTCTTTTTCTTCTTTTTTTTTTTTCTTTTTTTTTTTTTTTTTTTTTTTTTAATCAATTGATCTGACTCATATATATATATACTCTGTATATATAACATGTGATTTACATCTTGCATGTAAGACACATGTATATATATATATATATATATATATATATATATATTTATATATTTATAAATTATTATTATTAAAAATAATAATAATTATTTTATTAATTAAACTTTTTAATTAATAAAAAATATATATATATATTTTAATTAATATTATTTAATTCAATATCAAATATTAATTAAATAATATAATTAAACCCGGTTTTCCGAAAACCGACTTTTTGCACATGAATCCTATTCATGTTTTCAGACCAATCTCATATTTAAATCATATTTAAATATGTCTATTCTTCTTCCACAAACCCGAATTTGAACGATTCAAATTCTTTTCTTTTCTTTTATACTGTTTTACGGCTTTATCCGAGCTAGCCAGGAGAACCGTAAGGACCTACAGATCATGAGCTCCAACGATACGAGATTATCCGGTCAAAACTCTTTCAACCGAACTAACCAACATTCGTTAACCCCCGGAGACTCCACTAAAGTCCAAGGGCTGCACTCTCCTCACTGTAGATATATTGTGTCCTTTTGACATAACTATCATCAGTAAGTCGATCCTTCACAGGTCGTTCATAATCACAACGGGTCATTTATACCGTTTAACCCTTGTATTATATCTTGTTCCTTAAGTACCACTGACACCTCTAATGAACAATTGATTTGTGGTCCAACCATCAAATCAGATTCCTCCCTGATCAGGAGAGGATGGGCCCAATGTTCAAGACCTGGAGTCAGCACTTAAGGGAACAACCTCTCTACTAACCCTTAAAGCGGGTAGGAGTGAATTCTAATCTTGCTACAACTATGTCCCCAGCCACTTATTCAATCTTATCCCCAAGATGGTAGGCATATTGAGTCGGCAATCTGGCCACTCTCACCCGTACAAGTTAAAGGATAAGGTTGAATAAACAGGAGTTCATAGTAAGCTCAAGATTGAGATCGAGTTACCTAAGTCATCACATGAATAAACCGGTCTTTACAGTAAACGGTGTTATAAAGAAAGAGCGATTTTATTTCTTGGTTCGGTCTTGTGCAAACTCATTGCACAGGACGCCCTCACTCACATGTCTCTACATGAAACGATTCGAATCACATCGTTTTGTACTATACAAAGTGAGCCGCATCCAATAGTGTCCCCAGGATAAGGTACCCAGCCTTATCCCTATACTATAGACCATTTTGGCTGTCTACTTGAACTTGATTCACATTCATGTCACACATGAAGTTCAAGTACTCACACTATCGCCATGGGTGTTTGTTATTGGTATAGGTTAATACAAACACAATTCACTAAAATTCAATAACAACTTTATTGAAATATAATATTTATTTACATTCAAACAGTTTACAAACTACGAGTTTTAGGACATAAAACCCAACAAACTCCCACTTGGACTAAAACGTCAGTGGAGTACATGCTGGTCGAGAGAACTAGAATATCAAATATCTAAAGTTTCTCCCACTGTCCTACTGAGCAGCTCGCAGCCCTAGACTTTCTAGGTGTCTCTCAAACACTTTAGCCGTGAGAGACTTAGTAAACGGATCAGCAATGTTGTGCTCCGAGGCTACCTGTGTGACGATCACATCTCCTCGTTGCACTATCTCCCTGATGAGATGATACTTCCGCTCAATATGCTTTCCACGCTTATGGCTTCTAGGTTCTTTAGAATTTGCCACTGCACCGCTGTTATCACAATAAAGGGTGATTGGCAAGTTCATATTTGGAACAACTTCCAAATCTGTCAAGAACTTCCTAAGCCATACAGCTTCCTTCGCTGCTTCGCAAGCTGCGACATACTCAGCTTCCATGGTGGAGTCAGCAATACAACCTTGCTTTATACTCCTCCATACTATTGCTCCTCCGTTAAGAGTGAACACTGATCCTGATGTAGATTTCCTGGAATCTATATCAGTCTGAAAATCAGAGTCAGTGTATCCTGCAAGGATCAAATCCTTCGCGCCATACACAAGCACATAGTCTCTCGTTCTCCTAAGATACTTGAGGACGTGTTTAACGGCTGTCCAGTGATCATATCCTGGATTGGACTGGAACCTACTGACAATTCCTACTGCATAGCAGATGTCGGGTCGTGTACACAACATAGCGTACATGAGACTACCAACTGCAGATGCATAGGGAATTCGTGTCATATCCTCAACCTCTTGAGGTGTCTTAGGAGACTGTTGTTGGGATTTATGCCCTAAAGCCTCGTAATTAATTAATAATTATTTGATAATTATTTTATTATTAATATTTGCAATTTATAATATTCATTATATAAATAAAATCCAAGGTTATTAATGTAATCTTGAACTGTATGTAGTTGACATACGAGAGGATCATGTTCAAGTAATAACCTAAAGGGTCTATAGTATATGGATAAGGTTGGGTGCCTTATCCTGGTAACACTATTGATACGGCCCATTTTGTAATTGTTACAAATGATTTGATCCAAATCATTCATGTAGAGACATGTGAGTGGGGGTATCCTATACAATGAGTTTGTATAAGACTGGACCACGAAATATATAATCTCTCTTTATAAATCCGTTATTTGAGAAGATTAGTATTTCACAGGATGATCATATGTGACTCGATCTTAATCCTGAGTGAGTTATGAACTCCTACGAGTTTTAGGACATAAAACCCAACACAAAAGTGACTATTTTAGGACTTATTTACCTTAGAAAGAGGTACACTCTTAGGTGTTTTTGGTAGGATTTAGCTTGAACTAGTGCTTATATATGAGAATTAGAAGAATGAAGCTAAATTAGGACTTATATACAAAAGGAAAGAAAAAGAACGAAAAACGAAGTTAAAGGAATGAAAATTGTGCATTGCGGAAGCATTGCGGAAACATTGCTAAAACCACAATGTTTTAAGTGAAATCCGTAAGTTGTCTAACTATTTTCTGTTTTGTTCCGACCTTTCAGGGATTCATTCTTTCTCCTGCAGCCACGTAGTAGTACGACGTTGAGAATAGATGGTTCTCCTTGGCCCAAGCGTACCTGCAGAACACTATAAAAGGAGGTCAAGATGGAAGGTTGAAACACACTCGAACGGCGTAGACTTCCAATTCAACGCAGCTTCTTCCACTCTTTTTCTCTCTTCCGTCTGTTGGTTTGAAAGGTTCAGCTGTTGGAGTCGACAATCTGATAGGAAGGAGAGAAGATTTATCTTCTCTTCTGATTAGATTCATCCAAGCAAGGCTTCCTTTCACCCTTCAGCCGAGGCGTTCGCAACACGAAGAACACGCACGGCTCTACTGCTTTCTGTTTTAGTTTTCCATTTCCATTACTGTTTGTTGTCATTTCCATTTTAGTTTGCTACTCTATTCCATTTCGTTGCTTTCTGTTTTACTTTGGCTATTCAAAGCTACCACTTGTTTCGATCAAACGCTAGTTAATCCAAGCATAATTTCATTACTTCGCACGTCCTTCATCTCGTATGTTCACTGCTTTTAGCTTCTAATTTGTCTTTAATCTTCTACTAAGCATGTCATCTTCATCTACTCTACCCATTCTGTCTTCATCCATGAGTAACTAAATCACATAAGGGCATGCTAATGACAAATCTATAGGTTAAAACACGTGAATCAAACATGTAGGATAACTCTCGAATGCATTGAATGTATGTAAGCTTCATCCCACGGGCAATTTCGATTGGCCATCCATTTTGTCCAAAGAACTCCTAACCTCTGGAAGGAGTAAGAGTTCAGAGTCATACACTCATGCTAGCCTCTCAAGGTAGCCAGAAAACGACCTAGGAATAGGCGTTTTCCTAGTACAAATCACAACTTACTGTTATAACAAGATGCTTAAGACCTTACTTGGACATGAGTAAACTAAAGGATCTAATGCATGAAATCGGAAGATACATGAGAATAAGTTAGTTTGATGCATGGTGAGTTGATCTACTGCTTGAGAATCGTAAGAAAAAGCCTATAGAGGAGTCGTTAGTAGCCCTTGTTTCCACACTTTACACACATTTTGCTGTTAAGAACATTGCGATATAATTGCTGTTTCCGCAATTCCGTCAGTTGAAATTTTACCTTAGTCATTTTTCTCTTCGTTTATTAATCTCTTCTCTTTACATTTGAGTTTATCATTTACTTGCACTTGTTTATGCTTCCATCCTTTACATACTCCTTAGTAATTAGGCAATTTAAAATCAAATCTACCTCATTTAATCCACCCATTCTCACTTAACAAAACACTTCGTAAGTAACTAAGAATAAATCTCTGTGGGAAATCGAATGAAAAAATACTTATTACTTGCTACAAGATCATGTATGCTTGCATGTTTTGAGTGCTCTATTCTTGCATCTTTATTTTAAACATTGAGCATGCAACAAGTTTTTGGCGCCGCTGCCGGGGATTTAGTTTAGTGAAAATGAAGTCTGTTAAGTTAGAAAACCAATTCTTAATATCTATTGGAGCTGATCTCTTTCCATTTTCTTTTGCAGGTACCCTTGGGTAGTTTATGAGTGAGCATTCAAATAGCGATTTAGAGTTCAATCCTGAGCCTGAAAGATTACTTAGGGCCAGAAATAGAGCTAAGAAACGCCTCTTCAACCAACCCTCTATAAATCAAAACTTTGCTGATTCCGCAGAGTGTTCGCAATTCCTACAAACCGAAATGGATAGACCAGTCCCAAATCCGGTACCTACCACTCGCAACCCCATCGAAATAGCGAATGATAAGGATAGTGCCATCCTCTCCTACCTAGTTCCCATGCCTGGGGAGCTAAACCCAAGCATCATACGCCCTGAAATTACTGCCAACTCATTCGAGTTAAAGCCAGTAATGTTCCAAATGTTGTCCACCGTGGGACAATTCTTTGGAGTAGAAAATGAGGACCCCCACAACCATCTAAGAAACTTCCTAGGAGTTAGCGATACCTTCCTTATCCCTGGAGTTTCCCAAGAAGCCTTGAGGCTTTACCTCTTCCCTTACTCGTTAAGAGATAAAGCCAAAACGTGGTTAAACTCATTACCTTCCGGATCAGTTGTCAATTGGACAGATCTGGCTGAGAAATTCCTAGTCAAATACTTTCCACCTGATAGGAATTCAAATTTTCGTGATGACATAATCAAGTTCAAACAAGCTGAAAATGAGTCTCTTCACGAAGCTTGGACAAGGTTCAAAGACCTTCTGCTTAAATGTCCACACCATGGCATCCCATGGTGTATCCAAATAGAAGTCTTTTTCAAAGGATGCAACCCCAGCACAAGGCAAGTGCTGAATTCATCAGCTGGTGGTTCCATGCTTTCAAAAAGCTATAATGAAGCCTATGAGATCCTGGAGAAGATCTCAGCATCTCACTGTAGGTGGTCAGATGATCCAGTCGAGCCTAGGAGAGCTCAAGACAAGGATGCACTCAGTGCCATGAGTAGCCAAATAAACGCCCTGACCAACCTAGTCAAACAAATGGCTCAAACCAATCTTCAATCCAGTGTCAACACCGCAGCAGCCATCTCAATGGGGGCACAAACAAGTCAAGGTGAGACACTGATCTGTGGATTCTGTGGGGAAGGGCACCTGTATGAATACTGCCCTGAGAATCCGGCCTCAGTCTGCTATGTTGGAAGCCAACAGCAGCCTAGGAACAATCTCTACTCTAACACCTACAACCCTGGTTGGAGAAACCACCCAAATCTTTCTTGGGGTGGCCAACAGAACACTAACCAAAGTCAAAACCAATCAAGGCCGAGTGGAACACCTGGTTTCACTCCCCAAAATAACCAATCCATGTATCAAAAGCCATACAACCAACCAATAGGGTCATCTGTAGAAAATCTACTTAAGGAGTACATTGCAAAGAATGATGCTACTCTACAAAGTCAGCAAGCTACCCTTAGGAGCCTAGAGAACCAAATAGGGCAATTAGCCAATGAACTCAAAAGTAGGCCCCAAGGTAGATTGCCTGCTGACACTAAGGTGCCTAGAAGGGATGGTAAAGAGCAAGTTCAAGCAATTGAACTTCGCAGTGGAAGACCATTGGTGAGCAACACTAGAGAAACACCAAAGAGAGTAGAGAATGAAGAGTCTAGTGCTCCACTGAATTCTCTGCCTAACCAAGGTCAACCACCAACAAACACATCAAGGGTGAGGCTGGAACCTATCATCGAGGAACCAGAAGAAATTCAAAGGCCTCCACCTGTCCTGAGGCGACCTGAAGTGCCTACATATGTGCCACCACCTCCATTCCCTCGAAGGCTAAAGAAAAAACAAGAACAGGAAGTGCACTTTAACAAATTTTTAGAAATTCTTAAACAAGTGCATGTTAATATTACTTTTGTAGAGGTTTTGCAATCTATGCCTTCTTATGTTAAGTTTTTGAAGGATATAATCACTAACAAGAAGATCATTGGTGAATTTGAAACAGTGAACCTCACTGAGGAGTGCAGTGCTATACTCCAGAATAAGCTACCAAAGAAGGAGAAGGATCCTGGTTCCTTCACCTTACCAGTGGAGTTGGGAGGCAAGCACGTGGGCAGAGCTCTTTGTGACCTGGGAGCCAGCATAAACCTCATGCCCCTATCACTATTCCGTCAGCTTGGAATAGGGGAAGCATGTCCTACCACTGTCACCTTGCAATTGGCAGACAGATCCATAGCCTACCCTGAGGGTAAGATAGAGGATATTCTTGTCAAGGTTGACAAGTTCATTTTTCTTGCAGACTTCATCATTCTGGATTATGAAGCAGACAAGGAGGTCCCCATCCTATTAGGCAGACCATTTCTAGCCACAGGTAGGGCCTTGATTGATGTCCAGAAAGGTGAGCTCACCATGAGGGTTCATGATGAGGAGGTTAAGTTTAGTGTCTTTAAGGCTCTAAGATATCCTTCTGACTCTGAATCTTGTGCAAGTATGGACATAGTAGATTCACTGATGGAAGAACAACTTGAGCATGAATTGTTGATTAAGCATGCTAATGATTATGTACAATTAGATGTAACTGTTTTAAATATTTCTGAAATCATGGATATACCTGTGGATAAACCTCAGCATGTTTGTATGACTAGTGACCTGACTGAGAGATCCATGAATCCATTGAAACCATCCATTGAGCATCCACCTATCTTAGAATTAAAACCACTGCCTGAACATCTTAAGTATGCATATCTAGGGAGTGATGATACCTTGCCTGTTATTATTTCGTCCAAGTTGAGTGAGAAGCATGAAATTGAGTTGATATTATTGCTTAAGCAACATAAAAAGGCTATTGCATGGACGATTGCTGACATTAGAGGTATTAGCCCTTCTTACTGCATGCATAAGATAATATTGGAAGAAGAACATACACCCCGAGTAGATCACCAACATAGGTTGAACCCCTCTATGAAGGAGGTAGTTAAAAAAGAGATAATAAAGTGGTTAGACGCAGGTGTAATCTTCCCTATAGCTAGTAGTCAGTGGGTGAGTCCAATACAATGTGTACCTCAGAAGGGGGGGATGACTGTAGTAGTGAATGAGAGCAATGAACTGATTCCAACTAGAACTATTACAGGATGGAGAGTCTGTATGGACTATAGAAAATTGAATAAAGAAACAAAAAAGGATCACTTTCCTTTACCATTTATAGACCAGATGTTAGATAGAATAGCTGGCCGAGCCTACTACTGCTTCTTAGATGGTTATTCTGGATATAACCAAATCACCATAGACCCTGTGGACCAGGAGAAAACAACCTTGACATGTCCCTTTGGAACATTTGCTTTTCGCAGAATGCCTTTTGGCTTATGCAATGCACCAGCAACATTCCAAAGGTGCATGTTGGCCATTTTCTCTGACTTAGATGAATCCATGATAGAGATATTTATGGATGACTTCTCAGTCTTTGGTGATTCTTTTACAAACTGTTTAGAGAACTTAGGACAAGTCCTAGCTAGGTGTGAGGAGACCAACCTAGTCCTTAATTGGGAGAAATGCCACTTTATGGTGGAAGAAGGGATAGTCCTAGGTCATAGAGTGTCTAGAGCAGGAGTAGAGGTCGATAGGGCCAAGATTGAAATAATAGAGAAGCTAGTGGAACCTCAGAATGTAAAAGCTATTAGGAGTTTCTTAGGACACGCAAGTTTCTATAGAAGGTTCATTAAGAACTTTTCAAAGATCTCCAAACCTTTGTGTGAGCTTCTAGAGCTGAATAAGCCATTTATCTTCTCAAAAGAATGTTTCTTAGCTTGGAAAACCCTTAAGGAAGCATTAGTCAAAGCACCTATTATAGTAGGACCAAATTGGGACCTCCCATTTGAGATGTTGTGTGATGCGAGTGACTATGCAGTAGGGGTTATGCTAGGACAAAAGATTGACAAACTAACACATCCTGTATACTATGCTAGTAAGACACTGAATGAGGCACAATGTAATTACACAACCACTGAGAAGGAAATGCTAGCTGTAGTGTTTGCGTGTGAGAAGTTTAGGAATTACATTGTAGGCACTAGGACAATTGTATACACTGATCATTCTGCACTAAAGTACCTTATGAGGAAGGCTGATGCTAAGCCTAGGTTAATTAGATGGGTACTGTTGGTGCAAGAGTTTGATTTAGACATTAGAGATAAGAAAGGATGCGAAAATGTGGTTGCGGATCATCTTTCTAGATTGCAGCATAATTGCGAAAAAATTGCGGAAACCGCAATTTCTGATGCCTTTATCGATGAAAAAGTCTTTGTGATAGCACATCGTGATAACGATGAGGAACCTTGGTTTGCTGATATTGCTAACTTCCTTGCCTCGCAGGTACTACCAACTTTCAAGGGAGGACAAGAAAAGAAGAGGTTTCTACACGAAGCTAGGAAGTTCATATGGGATGATCCTACACTCTACAAAACATGTGCAGATGGTTTACTAAGGAAGTGTGTGTCAGCTGCTGAAGCAAAGTCTGTGCTGCAGCACTGCCATACATCTCCCTATGGTGGACATTTTGGTGGCCAAAGAACAGCTGCAAAGGTGTTCCAGAGTGGCTACTATTGGCCTACGATCTTCAAAGATGCCCACGACCATGCACACAGCTGCAATGAATGTCAGAGAACATGTAACCTTAGTCGAAAGGATGAGATGCCTCTCACTTACATCTTAGAGTTGGAACTCTTTGATGTGTGGGGCATTGACTTCATGGGACCATTTCCCCCATCAGCAGGTAACCTTTACATACTTGTAGCTGTAGACTATGTATCTAAATGGGTAGAAGCCATAGCATGTCCAACAAATGATGCCAAAACAGTCATTAAGTTCCTGAATAGACATATCTTTACTAGGTTTGGTACACCTCGTGCTATAATTAGTGATGAAGGGACTCACTTTATTAATAAAGCTATAGAAAAAGTGTTGGCTAAGTACAATGTTAGACATAGAGTAGTTACCCCTTATCATCCACATTCGAATGAACAAGCTGAAATATCAAATGGGGAGATTAAAAACATACTTGAAAAAGTGGTCAAACCCAATAGAAAAGATTGGTAGTTTAAATTAGAGGATGCACTTTAGGCATATAGAACTGCATACAAGACACCCGTAGGTATGTCTCCTTATAGACTTGTGTATGGCAAAGCATGTCACTTACCATTCGAATTGGAAATCAAAGCATTTTGGGCCCTAAAAGAGCTGAATTATTGCGTGACCGATGCGGGAACATTGCGGTCTCTGCAATTACATGAGCTTGATGAGCTGAGACATATGTCCTATGAAAATGCTAAAATGTATAAGGAAAAAACTAAAATTTGGCATGACAGTAGACTTAGGATTAAGGAATTTAAGAAAGGCCAGCATGTCTTGTTATTTAACTCAAGGTTGAGATTATTTCCAGGCAAACTTAAGTCCAGATGGTCAGGTCCTTTCGTTATAACTAATGTGTTTGTTCATGGTGCAATTGAGATTAGGAACCTGCAGCACGGGCAACCGTTCATGGTCAATGGTGCACATTTGAAGCACTACTACGAGGAAGGGGATGTGAAGACTCTCTCGGCCTTCTTCTTATCTGAAGCTTGAAAATAAGACCGAGAGAAGACGAGTGATTACTGTGCTCGTCCATGCGAGGCTATGCCTTAGTTTATTTTTTGCTGTTTTTTCGGTTTGTATTTGTGTACGTTTATGTGTGATTTTTATTACGAATTTGATGTTAATTTTATTTCTTTTAATAGGGGATCAAAAGAGAAAATCAAGGAGATGAATCAAAGGTAAAGAATCGGGGAAGAAATCGGGCCGAGTCAAAGATTGAGTGATGAGAATCTTGGGAATTAAATCAAGAAAAATCTCCAACGGCCATTTAATTGCGGTAGATTTGCTGAAACCGCAACAGAAATAGCCGTTGGGATTCACATCATTACAAATAGCCGTTAGAATAGCTGTGGCCCGTACGCTTCCTTCATTCGTTGGAATTCAAGAAATATATCTTCTTCTTCCTCTACAATTCCTATTCTCAGTTCTCTTCGATTCCACGATGGTGCTTACACGGGCTGAGAGATCTGCTTCCAAGAAGAAGGCCACTGAAGCAGAGGCAGCTGCGAGAGAGGCACTCCTTGCCTTAGCAGATGCTGAAGCTGCACGTCCTGAACGACCTTCTAAGCTTCCTGTCCGCAAGAAGAAGTGGAAGGTGGTGACGGAAATTCCTGCTGGGCCGTCTGAACCAGTGGGCACGCCCAAGAAAAGAAAATGGACGATGGAGATCGGGGACGCACCGATCAAGGAAAAGACTCCCACTGTGGAGAGTCAAGGAAGTGGTCGTTCATCCTACGAGACGGCCAGACAAAGCCCTGAACCATCTCCACCAGCGCAAAGCCCCGAGCCATCTCCATCTCCACAGAGCCCTGAGCTCTCTCCACCTCCACAGAGCCCTGAGGCATCACCATCGCCGTCGCCCGAGCCTGAAATTCCAATAGAAGAACAACAAGAATCAACACCGGGCGACGAAACGGATGAAGAAGATGAGGTCTTCTCTCCTTTGAGAGAAGTCTGCCCCGATAGCCCAGCAAAGGGGGACGACTCAATGGATGAGACGTTGGGGGATTGCCTTCAACAGATCACCACCAGGGCACGACTGAGGAAGAAAGCACCCAAGGTTGTCAAGGCCAAACGACCAAAATCTTCAAAGAAATACAAGAAGAGGAAGGTTAGTAGTGAGCCCTCTCTGAAGAAGCTAAAGATCGAGGCTGCTGAGTCAGCCAAGGCAAGGGACAAGGGGAAAGCCAAGTTATATCCGGAAGATGAACCTCAATCTGTGAGGTATGTGTCTTCAGACGCCGAATCAAGGGGCGCTGAACTGAGGAAGAGGGACCTACTCCACGAGAAGGGGTTCCTTGATGCATTGGCAGACCTGCCGCAATTCTTGCGCGCAGGGATCACCAACCACGGTTGGGAAGAGCTGTGCAGACCACCCATCCCCGCCTACTCCAACATGGTGTACGACTGCTATGCCAATCTGACGCACCCTGAGGATGGCCTGTCAACGGTGAGGGGGCTGGAGGTTGACTTTTCAGCCAAGGCTATTAATGAGGCCTATGGTCTCAAGGGGCAGAAGCATACTGACTATGCAAGAATCACCGATGCACCCACTGAGGCTGTCCTGGAAGAAGCACTGCGCATCATAGGCCAGCCTGAGGCAGCTTGGACGATCTCACGCAATGGGAAGCACACTCTGATGAGTGCTACCCTCACGGCCAAGGCAGCTGTCTGGTTTTCCTTCGTGCGTAGGCGTCTGTCCCAGTGACCCACGAGACCACCATTAATCAGGGGCGATCGCTGCTGGTATATGCGATCATGAGAGGCCTCACTATCAATGTTGGGGAGGTTATTGCAGCCTCCATAGCAGACTGTGCCAAGAAAGGTAAGGGCCCTCTTTTCTTTCCAAACACCATCACTAAGCTCTGTTTACGTGCAGGTGTTCCAATCGAGAGGATGGAAAGGCAGCTGGCCTACACAGGGCATCTGGAGTTGCCCACAGCCTTGCGGATGCGAAGAAAAGGGAATATGGAATTTGAGCTAGACGGCCTGGCTGCAGCTCAGTCTCTCTCTATGGCCTGCCTGATGGACCTTCAGAAGAAGATGGCACAATGGGCCGAGTATGCTCAGGCGAGGGACAAAGACGTGGCTGATCAGTTGGGCTGCATCTTCCCTGCCTTTCCCACTGATCTACTGAAGCCATGGACGCCTCCAAGAGCACGGAGGGATGATGATGAGGATGTCTGAGTGCCAGTCTGAAGGGCACTCGAGGGAGTACTTCTGTTCCCTCTTTGAAATAAGAAAAAAAAATCTCCCTGCTTTTCGTTAAACTGTGTGGATTCTGGTATTTTGAGTCAATATTTGATCTGTTTTTAGTTCTTTCTTTTGATTGTTTAGGGTAGTTTAGTATAGTTAGATGGTATCTGAATAGGTAGTTTGTTTTAGTTTCCTTTTTGTATAGCTGTGATGACTGGAAATAGCATGCAAATAGGGATGTTTACTGATATATCTTCCCTGTAGATTCATTGCGAAATTATTGCAAATTCCGCAATTTTTGTTAGTTGTCACATGTTTTTGACTGACTGTTAGATAGGCTGGTTCTGTTTCAATTTTGTTCTTGTGCTGCTTTCTTGACTACCTTATATAGCCTATCTGTGAGCATGCTGGATGAGTGTCTTAATGAAACCTTTGATAGTTTGAATTAGCTCTCTTAAGTTGCTCAGCATGCATGTCTTTAAGTCCTTACCATACTGTCTTTTACAAATTTCTGCTGCTAAGTTATTTGCTTTAGGAATGTTCTGTCTATGCCTAGGATGTTTAGGTTCTCTTTGTTTTGCCCTAGACTAGATGCTTCTAGGACAAGTTTGGGGGGGTGCCACCTCAGACTCTCATTGGGGACAATGAGAAGTTTAAGTTTGGGGGAGGCTACCCTAGGCCTAGGAACATTCCTCTCTCCTTTTAGACATAAGCATTCTTCTTCTCCTTTGAAAAAAATGATGAACTGAAAAAAATAAATGAAAAAAGAATAAAGAGGGGTGTCTCTCTTAAAGTTGCTGAGTAATCAGTGCCATGTGTGTAACCCACAAGTGGCATTGCATCAAAAGGCAACCAAAGGAGAGGCCCCCAAAGAAAGAAAGAAAAAGGAAAAACTAAGGAAGAAGAATGTATGCTTAGAAGTTGCAGCTTTGTGGCTTAGATGTCCTGAATAAAAAGAACTCTGATCCTCAATTAGCTAAGCACAAGGTTTTAGCTTTTAGGTTTGTCTAGGGGGATGAATGTCTATCCAATGTAGTGATGCCAGGGTTTAGTTTGTTCTATATATGAATGTACTACTGTCACTGGTTTGTATTAAGACTGGCATGACTCTAAGGAATCCTAGGCAGCTCAAAAGCTTAAGCAGTAGAAGCATGTACTGAGTCTGGGGTAAAGCTAGGTAGAATTTGAAACCTTAGGATTAGTTGCACTATATGAAAGAAGCAAATAGATCAGTCGTAAGAAGTTAATGAAACAGTAGGGTCGAAAGGCAAGAGAAGTCAGAAGAAGCAAAATGAGAAGTTAGTTTTAAACTTAGAAAAGTGTCACAAGACAGTTTTGCCATAGATAGGGAACTGAGGGGAGTCAGCAAGTGGTTAGAGAAGTTAAAACAGCAGCCTAAGTAAGTCCTTAGATTGCTCGAGGACGAGCAAAACCTTAAGTTTGGGGGTGTGTTACGTCTCCAAACGTGACTATTTTAGGACTTATTTACCTTAGAAAGAGGTACACTCTTAGGTGTTTTTGGTAGGATTTAGCTTGAACTAGTGCTTATATATGAGAATTAGAAGAATGAAGCTAAATTAGGACTTATATACAAAAGGAAAGAAAAAGAACAAAAAACGAAGTTAAAGGAATGAAAATTGTGCATTGCGGAAGCATTGCGGAAACATTGCTAAAACCGCAATGTTTTAAGTGAAATCCGTAAGTTGTCTAACTATTTTCTGTTTTGTTCCGATCTTTCAGGGATTCATTCTTTCTCCTGCAGCCACGTAGTAGTACGACGTTGAGAATGGATGGTTCTCCTTGGCCCAAGCGTACCTGCAGAACACTATAAAAGGAGGTCAAGATGGAAGGTTGAAACACACTCGAACGGCGTAGACTTCCAATTCAACGCAACTTCTTCCACTCTTTTTCTCTCTTCCGTCTGTTGGTTTGAAAGGTTCAACTGTTGGAGTCGACAATCTGATAGGAAGGAGAGAAGATATATCTTCTCTTCTGATTAGATTCATCCAAGCAAGGCTTCCTTTCACCCTTCAGCCGAGGCGTTCGCAACACGAAGAACACGCACGGCTCTACTACTTTCTGTTTTAGTTTTCCATTTCCATTACTGTTTGTTGTCATTTCCCTTTTAGTTTGCTAGTCTATTCCATTTCGTTGCTTTCTGTTTTACTTTGGCTATTCAAAGCTACCACTTGTTTCGATCAAACGCTAGTTAATCCAAGCATAATTTCATTACTTCGCACGTCCTTCATCTCGTATGTTCACTGCTTTTAGCTTCTGTTTTGTCTTTAATCTTCTACTAAGCATGTCATCTTCATCTACTCTACCCATTCTGTCTTCATCCATGAGTAACTAAATCACATAAGGGCATGCTAATGACAAATCTATAGGTTAAAACACGTGAATCAAGCATGTAGGATAACTCTCGAATGCATTGAATGTATGTAAGCTTCATCCCACGGGCAATTTCGATTGGCCATCCATTTTGTCCAAAGAACTCCTAACCTCTGGAAGGAGTAAGAGTTCAGAGTCATACACTCATGCTAGCCTCTCAAGGTAGCCAGAAAACGACCTAGGAATAGGCGTTTTCCTAGTACAAATCACAACTTACTGTTATAACAAGATGCTTAAGACCTTACTTGGACATGAGTAAACTAAAGGATCTAATGCATGAAATCGGAAGATACATGAGAATAAGTTAGTTTGATGCATGGTGAGTTGATCTACTGCTTGAGAATCGTAAGAAAAAGCCTATAGAGGAGTCGTTAGTAGCCCTTGTTTCCACACTTTACACACATTTTGCTGTTAAGAACATTGCGATATAATTGCTGTTTCCGCAATTCCGTCAGTTGAAATTTTACCTTAGTCATTTTTCTCTTCGTTTATTAATCTCTTCTCTTTACATTTGAGTTTATCATTTACTTGCACTTGTTTATGCTTCCATCCTTTACATACTCCTTAGTAATTAGGCAATTTAAAACCAAATCTACCTCATTTAATCCACTCATTCTCACTTAACAAAACACTTCGTAAGTAACTAAGAATAAATCTCTGTGGGAAATCGAATGAAAAAATACTTATTACTTGCTACAAGATCATGTATGCTTGCATGTTTTGAGTGCTCTATTCTTGCATCTTTATTTTAAACATTGAGCACGCAACAGAAGCGCATAATTTTTAAAGTCGTTTGCTCGACTGAATTCACCCAACAAACTCATCCATATTCCGACAGCGTGGGGGACGTCCCAGACATGTCCTCGTCCACACTGTTCCTGCAAATGTCATTTAAAACCAATTTTTCTCTTCGTGCCTTGAGCACGTGAACATCATCATTGTTAGTACTATAAAAAACAGCACCATTATCATTCAAATCTAAATCTTTCTTCCTAACAGAGGCAAAAGAATAATCCCTCAAGCGCGAGGTCAAATTCTCTTCCTTCACACAATCCACAGATTTTGTTTTTCCATTCTCATCATACACAAAAAAATTCGATGCATTCATAAAAAATTCATGCACAATTCCATCAAATCCTACAGACAAAGCACCCCTATCAACATCAATCTTGACCTTAGCGGTCTTCATAAATGGGCGTCCTAGTAAGATAGGAGAGGAAACATGAGAAGAATTTTTGTTCATATTTAGCACGTAGAAATCGCATGAAAACAACAAATCTTTGACTTTAACCAAAATGTCCTCAATTTTCCCTAACGGATGCACATAAGATCGATCGGCTAGTTGGACAACTATATTAGACTCAATTAACTTGCACAATTCAAGTTCTTTAAACACATCAAAAGACATGATATTAATTGAGGCACCGAGATCTAACATGGCATTTTCAATCAGCTTAGTACCAATAGTGCATGGGATAGTAAACATACCAGGATCGACGCACTTTGGTGGAAGCGTACCTTGGAAAATTGCAGAGACAGTTTCTTTCTTTTTCTCATCGTTCTTTCTCGACATTCTCTTACTCGTGCACCAACTCTTGAGGAACCTTGCATATTTCGGTATTTGCTTCACGGCCTCCAAGAGTGGGATGTTCACCGTCACCTTTTGGAAGGTTTTGAGGACCTCCTCATCTTCATTCACGACGATAGGCCTTGCAAGCCTACTCGGGAAGGGTGCTATGGGAACTTACTCACGCACATTTTTCTTTAATTCTTAATCTTTCACCATCTTCTCATCCTCAAGATGGTTAGGGGAACATGCAATCGGCTTCCCCTTTTTCTCAACAACGGGAGGCAACAAACGGCTTGGGAAGGGAGCCTTGGGCTTGTAGTCTTTCAAGCTCGGGCGTGCATTCAACTGAACTCCCTTCCTTCTTGACTCAAGATCCTCGATCTTTTTCTCAACCTTGCCTTCCTCTTTCTCCACAACCGCGGTGTTTGGAGAAATTTCTCTCCCAGTTCGTGAGTTAATGGCACAGACCTGCTCACAGGAACTCATCTTCGCTTGTGGGGGTAGCATCCAAGGATTCTCAGGTGCAGAAATCAAGGGAATATCCCTTCCACTCTTCGGTGCAATACCATTTGGCCAATCTGCTGCCTGAGTTTCCACCTTACTTATCCTGGCATTGACCTCCGTGATCCCCTCGCTCAGCGACCGAATCTGCGCATTGGTCTCCTTGCTAATTTCCATGAAGGACTTGAACATTCCTTCAATGGATTGACCTGAAACAGAAGGAGGAATTTGCGATGAGTTTTCTTGTAATTTCAGGATAGCGCTACATACCTTGGACAACTGAGCCTTAAGCTCCTTGATTTCGCTTCTGAGGCGGGTTTGCTCATATGCTTCACTTCCATTCTGCTGCATATTCTGAGCCATAGTTGAGATCAAACGTCGAGCTTCCGCTGGGGTCTTGTCAAGCAACGCCCCTCCACTAGCTACATCAAGCAGTCGGCAATCATGCATGCTCAAGCCTTCATAGAAGAAACGAACGAGATCTGCCTCCGAGATCCGATGGTGGGGAAAGTCTTCACACATCCGGGTATACCGCTCCCAGCAACCATGAAAGGTCTCCCCTTCCTTTTGAGCAAAAGCGTAGATCTCCTTCCTTAGGAACATGGCTCTCGAGGCGGGAAAATATTTATCGAAAAACAGCCCTTTCAACTCGTTCCATGTAGAGATAGTCCCTGAGGGTAAGTAGTGCAGCCAATCCCTTGCCTTATCCTTCAAGGTGAAAGGAAAGGCTCTCAAATTCAGCTCTTCCTCCGCTATCTCACTCGTTCTCATCGCAGAGCATACCATGTGGAATTCTTTAAAGTGCTTGATGGGGTCTTCACCTGTTTCACCATGAAAAGAAGGAAGTGAGTTAAACAAACTGGATTTAAACTTGAAATTACCTGTTGTCGGCGGGAATGCTATGCACGGCGGTTGGCAGAGCAATCCATGCATCGCCCACTCCTTCAATGTTTTCGGACTTTCATTATTCTTCTCCAAAACATCCATCTCTTCCGAATGTAACCTGGACTTTGAAAATCTTGGAAGAGAGGATCGTTATCCAAATAAAATAAAAAAAAACAATTTACTTAAAGAAAAATTTAAAAGCAACCAATCAACCTTAATCAAAAACAAAAATTAACTTCATTTTTAGTTGCCCTCCCCGGCAACGGCGCCAATTTTGGTAACAGGATTTTTGAATATCCTATAAATATCAAGCTGTCGAGGCTTGCCAAAATAAATTTATAAACCCGTAGCTTTTAGCTTTGCAGCTAGCGGTAACGGGGTCGAACCACAAAGAGGGAATAAAACTGAGAATTAATTGTTCGAGCTATGATTAAGTTGACTGGTGAAATTTGTCACAAAAAAGGGGTTTTAAACATGCAAAGTAATGAAAAGTGCTAACGGAAAAATAATAAACTCGAGAATGAAGAGTGTTGGATTTGGGGGATTTCGGGATCTTGCTAAGCGTTTTAACATTCATCATTTAATTCTAAAGTAAGGCTAATCGATAATGACATGCACGCGGTCGGTTACCCAGGACACCCTAAAGTAACCGGCTTCATATTAATTAATTAGACCACACAATTCTAATTAAACATTGTTTAAGGTCTCGTTAGAGTGATCAACCCCAATTTGACATTAAACAGTCACTAGCATACCGCGAAGAACATTCGACTATGTAATCAAATTGCTAATTGGCTACCCAGCAACCCTGAAGTACCCAACAATTGTCATGCATAACTCGATACTCCGATTTATTTCATTGTTCTGTGTTACTAGGCGAATAGTGAGAGGCACGACATCGCTATTCTTTAACTCTAACACATGCTAGAAAACTCGATTGTCCGTCAGCGAAATCTAACACATGCATGGGATGAAGCAAGAACAACAAATGCATACATAATCAAAGCCAATTCAGAACCATTAAGTATAGATTATCAAAACATTAAAGAGCTCAACAAGAATCCCTAATTATCCCAAATCCAAACACAAATACCTTAGCCAACCATGGATGTTTGGAGTTCCAACACTCCCATGGAAGCCTTGGGCATCATTGTTAAGTCTCTGAAAGTGACTTATTTAGGACCCATTTAGCTTAAGAAGATGTACACATTTAGGTGTTTTTGTGAGCATTTAGCCTAAACCTATGCTTTAATATGAGAATTAGAAGAAGGTAGCTAATATAGGACTTATGCACAATAGGTAGGAAAAGGGGTGAAAACCGAAGAAAAGAATGAAAAAATAACCCTTGCGAATGCATTGCGGAATAATTGCGGTGGCCGCAATTATTCAAGTTAAAACCGTAAGTTGGCTGACATTTTTCTGTTTAGATCCGACTTTTCAGGGATTCGTTCTTTCTCCTCCACCCATTCGGATATACGACGTTGAAGATTGATGGTTCTCCTTGGTCCAATCGCACCTGCAAACTACTATAAAAGGGGGCCAAAGTCGGAGGTTCAGTCATCATTCAACGTGCAGAAGTCTTCTCACAGTCCACCATTTCTCTCGATTTTCCCTTGCCGTCTGTTGGAGTGAGGTTCTCAGCTTTTGGAGTCGATAATCTGATAGGAAGGAGAGAAGATTCTTCTTCTCTCTCGATTGGATTCATCCAAGCACGGCTGAATTCTCATCACCATCATTCGAGGCGACTGCCACGAAGATTTCCAGCACACCTTTACTGTTTTCTGCTCTTTCCTTCTCAATTCCATTTCTGTTCAATGTTGTTCTTAGCTTAGTCATTTACTTATTGCATTTCGTTGCTGTCTGCCTTGAATTCATTCTGTTTAAGCTTTCCTTTGTCATTCAAACACTTGAAGTAATCAAAGTAAGTTTCTGCATTTCACAGTTATTCCTTATTCTGCTACGAGTTTGGCTTGCTGTTTTAAGCACTTTTTCCTTCTAAGCATGTCTACTTTATCTTATATTTCTGTTCTACATATATCCATGAGTAACTAAATTCATTTAGGGGCATGCTAATGACAGAACTATAGGCTAAAAAACGTAAGACAAGTAGGTAGATCAACACTCAAACATTGATTATATGTAAGCTTCATCCCACGGGCAATTTCGATTGGCCATCCATTTTGTCCAAAGAACTCCTAACCTCTGGAAGGAGTAAGAGTTCAGAGTCGTATAATCATGCTAGCCTTCCATGGTAATCAGGAAACGGCCTAGGAATAGGCGTTTCCCTAGTATAAACTGAACACTCCTGTTTTAACAAGATGCTTAAGACCTTACTTTGAAGTCAAGTAAACTTGAGTCTCTCATGCATGGAATCGGACGATACTTGAGATAGAGTGAGTTTAATGTATAGAGAGTTGATCCAAAGCTTGATAATCGTAATAAAATGCTTATAGGACAGTCATTAGTAGCCCTTAATTCACCTATCTAACCAGTTTCGCTGCCATTTAATTGCGGATTAATTGCGGTTCTCGCAATTCTGCCAAATTGTCTTCTGTCTAGCTGTTTTCTTCTGCGTTTATTGATTTCATCTCTTGACCTTTAAGCCTGATTTTCACTTTAATTTGTTTATGGCATGTTCCTTTATACATTCAGCAAAAAGTAGTTAATTAAAAACCAATTTTACCCCATCAAATCCATCCCATCTTTCTTAACAAACACACTTCGCGAATAGCTAAAATTAAGTCTCTGTGGAAAAAACGAATTAAATATACTTACTACTTGCTGTGAGACCATGTATGCTTGCATGTTCTAAGTGCTCTCTCCATCCTTTTGCTTCTTTATCTTTACACATTGAGCACGCAACAAGTTTTTGGCGCCGCTGCCGGGGACTTATTTTAAGTGAAAACGAAGTTGTTAAGTTTAAAAAGTCAAGTTTATCATTGAGTGAAACTAATCTGTTTCATTTCTTTTGCAGGTACTGTTAAGGTAGTTTATGAGTGAGCGTTCACATAGTAATTTAGAGTTCGATCCTGAACCTGAAAGATCACTTCGAGCTAGAAATAAAGCAAAGAAACGCCTCTTTAAACAACCTCCTATACCTCAAATCTTACCTGAAAACAAAGAAATGGGCGATTTAGTTCCAAATCCAGCACCTGCCGTTCGCAACCCCATAGAAATAGCGAATGACAAGAATAGTGCCATTCTTTCATATCTAGTACCTATGCCTGGGGAGCTGAACCCCAGCATAATCCGTCCTGAAATCACTGCCCACTCTTTCGAGTTAAAGCCAGTGATGTTCCAAATGTTGTCCACTGTGGGACAATTCTTTGGAATAGAAAATGAGGACCCCCATAATCACCTTAGGAACTTCCTAGGAGTTAGTGACACCTTCCTAATCCCTGGAGTTTCCCAAGAGGCCCTTAGGCTATATCTTTTCCCTTATTCTTTGAGGGACAAAGCCAAAACGTGGCTAAATTCTTTACCCTCAGGATCTGTTCGCAATTGGACAGATCTAGCAGAAAAATTCCTAGTCAAATACTTCCCACCTGATAGGAATTCTACTTTCCGTGATGACATAGTCAAATTTAAACAAGCTCCAAGTGAGTCTCTTCACGAAGCTTGGACTAGATTTAAAGATCTTCTCGTTAAATGTCCACACCATGGCATTCCATGGTGTATTCAAATAGAAGTTTTCTTTAAAGGATGCAACCCCAGCACCAGACAAGTCTTAAATTCATCTGCTGGAGGTTCCATGTTGTCCAAGAGTTACAACGAAGCTTATGAGATCTTGGAGAAGATCTCAACATCTCACTGTAGATGGTCAGACGATCCTGTAGAGCCAACTAGAGCTCAAGACAAGGATGCTCTAAGCGCCATGAGCACCCAAATAAACGCCCTGACCAACTTAGTTAAGAAAATGGCTCAGGCCAATCTCCAAACCAGTGCCAATACCGCCACAGCCATGTCAATGGGCACTCAACCAAGTCAAGGCGAGGCACCAATCTGTGGATTCTGTGGGGAAGGACACCCTTATGAATACTGTCCTGGGAATCCATCCTCGGTCTGCTATGTAGGAAGTCAGCAGCAGCCAAGGAACAACCCCTACTCACAAACTTACAATCCTGGTTGGAGAAACCACCCTAACCTGTCATGGGGTGGCCAGCAAAACACTAACCAAAATCCTAACCAACCAAGGCCGAATGGAACACCTGGTTTCACTCCCCAACATAACCAGTCAATGTACCAAAAGCCTTACAATCAACCTGTAGGATCGTCTGTAGAAAACCTACTCAAGGAATATATAGCTAAAAATGATGCTACTCTTCAGAGCCAGCAAGCTACCCTTAGGAGCCTGGAAAACCAAATAGGCCAGTTAGCCAATGAACTTAAAAGTAGGCCCCAAGGTAGACTCCCTGCTGACACCGAGATACCAAGGAGAGATGGCAAGGAACAAGTTCAAGCCATTGAACTTAGGAGTGGAAGACCATTGGTGAGCATTACAAAAGACACACCAAAGAGAGTAGAGAACACTGAGTCTAGTGCTCCACTGGAGTCTCTGCCAAGCCAAGGTCCACCACCAACTAGCACATCAGGAGCCAGGTTAGAGCCAATTGTAGAGGACGTAGAAGAAATTCCAAGACCTCCACCTATCTTAAGGCGTCCTGACGTGCCTGCATATGTGCCACCACCTCCATACCCTCGAAGACTGAAGAAGAAGCAGGAACAGGAAGTTCATTTTAATAAATTCTTAGAAATACTTAAGCAAGTGCATGTGAACATTCCTTTTGTAGAGGTTTTACAGTCTATGCCTTCATATGTAAAATTTTTGAAGGATATCATTACTAACAAAAAGATAATTGGTGAGTTTGAAACAGTAAACCTCACCGAGGAATGCAGTGCCATCCTCCAGAACAAGCTGCCCAAGAAGGAGAAGGATCCTGGTTCCTTCACCCTACCTGTAGAACTTGGAGGCAAGCATGTGGGCAGAGCGCTTTGTGACCTGGGCGCCAGCATAAATCTCATGCCCCTGTCCCTATTCCGTCAGTTGGGAATAGGAGAAGCACGTCCAACTACTGTCACTTTACAACTAGCAGACAGATCCATCGCATATCCAGAAGGTAAGATTGAGGATATTCTAGTTAAAGTTGACAAATTCATTTTCCTTGCAGATTTCATTGTCCTGGACTATGAAGCAGACAAGGAGGTACCCATCCTGCTAGGTAGGCCATTTCTAGCCACAGGTAGGGCACTAATAGATGTGCAAAAAGGTGAGTTAACTATGAGAGTTCATGATGAAGAGGTAAAATTTAGTGTTTACAAAGCTTTAAAATACCCCTCTGATTCTGAGTCTTGTGCTAGCATGGATGTTATTGACTCACTTATGGAAGAACAATTAGAGCATGTATTATTAACCAAGCATGCTAGTGAATATGTACAAATAGATGTAGATGATCTAAATGTAGCTGACATAATGAACATGCCTGTAAATAACCCTCAGCATGTATGTATGACTATAGATTTAACTGATAGAATTATTAACCCTCTGAAGCCCTCCATTGAGCATCCACCTGTTTTAGAACTAAAACCACTACCAACTCACCTCAAATATGCATATCTAGGAGAGAATGATACGCTGCCTGTAATTATTTCTTCTAAGCTAAGTGAACAGCATGAGGTTGATTTAATTTTACTGCTTAAGCAACATAGGAAGGCTATAGCATGGTCTATTGCTGATATTCGAGGCATTAGCCCTTCTTATTGTATGCACAAAATTATTCTAGAGGAAGAACACACACCTAGGGTAGATCACCAGCGTAGGTTAAACCCCTCTATGAAAGAGGTAGTGAAGAAAGAAATAATAAAGTGGTTAGATGCAGGAGTAATTTTCCCCATAGCTAGTAGTCAGTGGGTGAGCCCCATCCAATGTGTACCTAAAAAGGGGGGAATAACTGTGGTAGTCAATGAGAATAACGAACTAATTCCAACAAGGACTGTCACAGGGTGGAGGGTATGTATGGATTACAGAAAACTAAATAAAGAAACTAAAAAAGACCACTTCCCCATACCGTTTATTGACCAGATGCTAGACAGAATAGCTGGTAGAGCCTACTACTGTTTCCTAGATGGCTATTCAGGCTACAATCAAATAACTATAGACCCTAAGGATCAAGAGAAGACCACCTTCACTTGCCCTTTTGGAACGTTTGCCTTCCGCAGAATGCCTTTTGGCTTATGCAATGCACCGGCAACTTTCCAGAGGTGCATGATGGCCATCTTCTCTGAGTTGGATGAGTCCATGATAGAAATATTCATGGATGACTTCTCAGTCTTTGGGGACTCCTTTAAAACCTGTCTAGAAAACCTAGGACAAGTCCTGACTAGGTGTGAGGAGACTAACCTAGTCCTGAATTGGGAAAAGTGCCATTTTATGGTAGATGAAGGGATTGTCTTAGGACATCAAGTGTCAAGGGCGGGTGTAGAAGTGGATAGAGCAAAAATAGAGGTCATAGAGAAATTGGTAGAGCCCCAGAACGTCAAAGCCATTAGAAGCTTCTTAGGGCATGCTGGCTTCTATAGAAGGTTCATCAAGGACTTTTCTAAGATAGCCAAGCCTCTGTGCGAGCTTCTAGAGCTAGGTAGACCATTCATCTTTTCTAAAGATTGTGTAGTAGCTTGGAAAGCCCTTAAGGAAGCACTGGTCACAGCACCAATCATAGTAGGACCAAATTGGGATCTCCCATTTGAGATGCTATGTGATGCCAGTGACTATGCTGTAGGAGTCATGTTAGGACAGAAGATTGACAAGCTCACACATCCTGTTTATTATGCTAGTAAGACCTTGAATGAGGCCCAATGTAACTATACAACTACAGAGAAAGAGATGCTTGCTGTAGTATTTGCTTGTGAAAAATTTAGGAACTATATTGTAGGAACTAGGACCATTGTATATACTGACCATTCTGCTTTAAAATATCTAATGAGAAAGGCTGATGCTAAGCCTAGACTAATTAGATGGGTGTTATTGCTGCAGGAATTCGATTTGGACATTCGGGACAAGAAGGGATGTGAAAATGTGGTTGCAGATCACCTGTCTCGATTGCAGCACAATTGCGAAAAAATTGCGGACCCCGCAATTTCTGATGCTTTTATAGATGAACATATCTTTGTTTTGACTCATCGTGATAACGATGAGGAACCTTGGTTCGCTGACATTGCTAACTTCCGTGCATCACAGGTATTACCAGTGTTCAAGGGAGGACAAGAGAAGAAAAGGTTCCTCCATGAAGCAAGGAAATTCATCTGGGATGACCCCATACTTTACAGGACCTGTGCTGATGGGTTGTTGAGGAAATGTGTTTCAGCTGCTGAAGCGAAGTCTGTGCTGCAGCACTGTCATTCATCTCCTTACGGTGGGCACTTTGGTGGTCAAAGAACAGCTGCCAAGGTATTTCAAAGTGGCTACTACTGGCCAACAATCTTTAAGGACGCCCACAACTATGCCCACAACTGTGACGAGTGCCAAAGGACAGGTAACCTCAGTCGTAAGGATGAGATGCCCCTCACCTACATCTTGGAGTTAGAACTCTTTGATGTATGGGGCATTGATTTCATGGGACCCTTCCCTCCATCATCAGTAGAGATAAAAAACTTGCAGCAAGGACAACCATTTATGGTCAATGGTGCTAGGTTGAAGCACTACTATGAGGAGGGGGATGTAAAGACTCTCTCAGCCTTCCTCCTACATGAAGCATGAAGTTAGAAACGAGAGAGAACGAGTGGTTCCTGTGCTCGTTTAGTCAAGGCCAATGCCTTAGTTTATTTTTTTTGTTTTTATCGATGATCGTTTGTATGTTTTGTGGTGTAATTTTAATTGCGTATTTAATGTTTGTTTTGTTTGTTTTTGTAGGGAATCGAAAGAGGGGATCAAGGGGAGTAAATCGCACTTTAAAAATCAAGATTCGGTTGGGCCAAATGAAAGATACGGGCGATCAAAGTTGGGATTTATTATGAAATATTGTCCCTAGAATTGCGCAGAAATTGCTGACTCCGCAAAAAGAGCCGTTGGGATTTCATCCGTTGCTTTTATAGCCGTTAGAAGGCGCCCGTTTGATACGATCTTCTCATTCTTTGCTCTCCAAGATTTCTGCGATTCTCTCCACCTTTGATCTCTCTCTCCAAACCTCCAAGATTCGACCATGGTTTCCACTAGGGCTGAGAGATCCGCCGCCAAGAAGAAGGCCGACGACGCAGCTGAAGCGGCTGCGAGGGAAGCGCTTCTCACCCTTGCTGATCAGGGTGCTGTACGCACTGGCCGTCTTGGCAAGCTTCCTATTCGTAGGAAGAAGTGGAGAGTGGTCACTGAGATTCCTGCTGGCCCATCTGAACCAATGGGCACGCCCACGAAGCGCCGGTGGACTGTCAAGACTGCCGCCGGACCAAGCAAATCCAAGACTCCCTCTGTGGCGAGTCAAGAATCTGATCGTGCATCCCACGAGTCAGCTAAAGAAGGTGCGACGCCGTCTGCATCACCTGTGCGCAGCCCTCTGCCGTCTGAATCACCTGTGCGCAGCCCCCTGCCATCTGAACCAGTGCCAAGCACCGAATCATCACCACCTGCGCAGAGCGCCGAGTCATCTCCAGCGCCTCAGAGTGCTGATCTACCACCTGCGGCTGTGCAGAGTCCTGAGCTGCCGTCTTCGCCATGGAGTTCTGCGCATACCCCGTCAGCAGAGCACAATTCTCCACGGCCTGATCCGGAATTCCCTTATGGGGATTACCAAGAATCCACGCAAGGCAGTGGAGAGGCAGAAGAAGAAGAAGTCTTCTCTCCCATGAGAGAAGACAGCCCTGATGAGCCTGCACAGCAAACGCCTGCTGATGATTCTATGGAGGAGACGTTGGGGGCCTGTTTCCCACAACTCCAGGCGAGGCAGAAGGCCAAGAAGAAGGCCAACAAGGAGGCCAAGAAAGCCAAGAAAGCCAAGAAACTGAAGAAGAAGAAGGCCAAGCGAGTGCCTTCAGCAGAAGAAGACAGTACTGAGCCTTCGCTCAAACGCCTCAAGGTGGAGGCTGCTGAATCTTCCAAGCCAGCTGATAAGGGGAAGGCTAAACTCTACCCCGAAGATGAACCTCCATCAGCGAGATATGTCTCGTCTGATGCTGAATCAAGGGGCGTGGAGCTGAGGAAAAGGGACCTGTTGCACGAGAAGGGGTTCCTTGATCGCCTAGCTGACCTGCCGCAGTTCTTGCGCGCAGGGGTGATCAACCATGGCTGGGAGGAATTCTGTCGACCTCCCAATCCAGCATACACAAGCATGGTGTATGACTTCTATGCGAACGTGCTCAGCCCTGAGGATGGCCTGTCTGTGGTCAGAGGGGTAGAAGTGGACTTCTCTGCTAAGGCCATCAATGAAGCATTCGGTCTAAGGGGCCAGCTTCACACAGACTATGCACGGATAGTGGATGAGCCGACTGAGGCTGTGCTAGAAGAAGCCATCCGCACCATTGGCCAGCCTGAGGCCTCCTGGACAGTCTCACGCAATGGGCGGCACACGCTCATGAGTGCCAACCTCACGGCAAAGGCAGCTGTGTGGTTTTCATTCGTGAGAAGAAGACTCTCCCCGGTGACGCACGAGACTACCATTAACCAGAGCCGTTCGCTGCTGGTTTATGCTATCATGAGAGGTCTCACGATCAACGTGGGAGAAGTCATCAATGCTGCCATCGCCGAGTGTGCTAAAAAGGGTAAGGGGCCATTATTTTTCCCCAACATCATAACAAAGTTATGTTTGCTTGCAGGAGTTCCTACCGAGCGCTTGGAGCAGCAGCTGCCCTACACAGGCCATCTGGAGTTGCCTGCACACCTACGGCTGAGAAGGAAGGGCAATATGGAGTTTGAGTTGGATAGGTTGGCTGCTGAGCAGTCCCTATCCATGGCCTGTTTGATGGACCTGCAGAGAAGAATGGCTCAATGGGCCAACTATGCGCAGGCGAGGGACAGAGAAGTTGCAGACCAATTGGGGTGCATCTTCCCAGACTTCCCCACCAACCTCCTAACTCCATGGGTGCCCCCACGACCAAGGCGACCAGATGAGGATGATGAGAATTGAGTGCTGGTTTGAAGAGCACTAGAGGGAGTATTACTGATCCCTAAAGAAACAAAAGACAATTTTCCTGCTTTTTGATAGAGTAATGTATATTATGCTGTTTTTTGGTTAAGTTTTGATCTGTTTTGGATGTTTAGTTTTATGTTTTTCCTTTTGCTTAGGATAGTCTGATGTTAGTTGATTAGGTAGGATAGTTTAGTTTTATTTTTTTGGATGCATGAGTAACGGGAAAAAGCATGCTAGGGGCCTGAGTTAATGTTAAATCTGCCCAGATTGTATTGCGAAATAATTGCGGTTCCCGCAATTTTTGTGACTGATTGCATGTCTTTGACTGCCCGTTTAGTTAGGCTGTGATCTGTTAAATTCTATCTTTTGCTGCTAGCATGACTACCTTATATAGCTGATCTTGAAGCATGCTGGATGAGTGTCATAGGACACCTTTTGATAGTTTAAATTTGCCTCTGAATAGTGCTCAGCATGCATAAACCATAAGTCCTTAAACCTGTCTGTTATGTTCAAATTTTCTGCTGCTGGGATAGTTGCTTCTAGAATGTTTTGCCTATGCCTAGGATGTTTAGATTCTCTTTGTTTTACTTTAGATTAGATGCTTCTAGGACAAGTTTGGGGGTGTGCCACCTCAAACACTCATTGGGGACAATGAGTAGTTGAAGTTTGGGGGAGGCCACCCTAGGCCTAGGAACATTCCTCTCTTCCTTAAGACATAAGCATTCTTCTTCTCCTAAAAAAATTTTTTGTGATAAATAGAAAAAGTGAAAAATAGAATAAAGAGGGGAGTCTTTCTCAAGTTGCTGAGTAATCAGTGCCAAGTGTGTAAACCACAAGTGGCATTGCATCAAAAGGCAAACCAAGGGGAGACTCCACCTAAGTAAAAAATGAAAGAAAAAAGAGAAATAGGGGAAGAAGAATGTGTGCTTGGGAGTTATAATCTTGTGGCTTAGATGTCCTATGAAAAAGAACTCTGATCCTTAATGAGCTAAGCACAAGGTTGTAGCTTTTAGGTTTGTCTAGGGAGATGAATGTTTATCCAATGTAGTGATGCCAGGGTTTAGGTTGTTCTCTATAAAGTACCACTGTCACTGTTAATACTAAGACTGGCATGACTCTAAGGAATCCTAGACACATTAAAAATAAGCTGGAAGCATGTACTGAGTCTGGAGTAAAGCTTGGTAGAATTTGAAACCTTAGGGATAGTAGCATGATATCATAGAAGTAGTTAAGATCAGTAGTAGGGGGTCAACAAAAGCAGTGGGTATAGTAGGCAGGTGAAGTCAGAAGAGGCTAGACAAGAGGCTAGTTCTAAACTTGGAAGTGTGTCACAGGACAGCACTGCTAGAGACAAGAATATAAGGGAGTTAGTGAGTAGATAAAAGAAGAAGAAACAGCAGCCTAAGGAAGTCCTTAGTATGCTTGAGGACAAGCAAAGCCTTAAGTTTGGGGGTGTGTTAAGTCTCTGAAAGTGACTTATTTAGGACCCATTTAGCTTAAGAAGATGTACACATTTAGGTGTTTTTGTGAGCATTTAGCCTAAACCTATGCTTTAATATGAGAATTAGAAGAAGGTAGCTAATATAGGACTTATGCACAATAGGTAGGAAAAGGGGTGAAAACCGAAGAAAAGAATGAAAAAATAACCCTTGCGAATGCATTGCGGAATAATTGCGGTGGCCGCAATTATTCAAGTTAAAACCGTAAGTTGGCTGACATTTTTCTGTTTAGATCCGACTTTTCAGGGATTCGTTCTTTCTCCTCCACCCATTCGGATATACGACGTTGAAGATTGATGGTTCTCCTTGGTCCAATCGCACCTGCAAACTACTATAAAAGGGGGCCAAAGTCGGAGGTTCAGTCATCATTCAACGTGCAGAAGTCTTCTCACAGTCCACCATTTCTCTCGATTTTCCCTTGCCGTCTGTTGGAGTGAGGTTCTCAGCTTTTGGAGTCGATAATCTGATAGGAAGGAGAGAAGATTCTTCTTCTCTCTCGATTGGATTCATCCAAGCACGGCTGAATTCTCATCACCATCATTCGAGGCGACTGCCACGAAGATTTCCAGCACACCTTTACTGTTTTCTGCTCTTTCCTTCTCAATTCCATTTCTGTTCAATGTTGTTCTTAGCTTAGTCATTTACTTATTGCATTTCGTTGCTGTCTGCCTTGAATTCATTCTGTTTAAGCTTTCCTTTGTCATTCAAACACTTGAAGTAATCAAAGTAAGTTTCTGCATTTCACAGTTATTCCTTATTCTGCTACGAGTTTGGCTTGCTGTTTTAAGCACTTTTTCCTTCTAAGCATGTCTACTTTATCTTATATTTCTGTTCTACATATATCCATGAGTAACTAAATTCATTTAGGGGCATGCTAATGACAGAACTATAGGCTAAAAAACGTAAGACAAGTAGGTAGATCAACACTCAAACATTGATTATATGTAAGCTTCATCCCACGGGCAATTTCGATTGGCCATCCATTTTGTCCAAACAACTCCTAACCTCTGGAAGGAGTAAGAGTTCAGAGTCGTATAATCATGCTAGCCTTCCATGGTAATCAGGAAACGGCCTAGGAATAGGCGTTTCCCTAGTATAAACTGAACACTCCTGTTTTAACAAGATGCTTAAGACCTTACTTTGAAGTCAAGTAAACTTGAGTCTCTCATGCATGGAATCGGACGATACTTGAGATAGAGTGAGTTTAATGTATAGAGAGTTGATCCAAAGCTTGATAATCGTAATAAAATGCTTATAGGACAGTCATTAGTAGCCCTTAATTCACCTATCTAACCAGTTTCGCTGCCATTTAATTGCGGATTAATTGCGGTTCTCGCAATTCTGCCAAATTGTCTTCTGTCTAGCTGTTTTCTTCTGCGTTTATTGATTTCATCTCTTGACCTTTAAGCCTGATTTTCACTTTAATTTGTTTATGGCATGTTCCTTTATACATTCAGCAAAAAGTAGTTAATTAAAAACCAATTTTACCCCATCAAATCCATCCCATCTTTCTTAACAAACACACTTCGCGAATAGCTAAAATTAAGTCTCTGTGGAAAAAACGAATTAAATATACTTACTACTTGCTGTGAGACCATGTATGCTTGCATGTTCTAAGTGCTCTCTCCATCCTTTTGCTTCTTTATCTTTACACATTGAGCACGCAACAATCATCCCCAAGCTAAATACAGAAATGAAGCTCCAAAAATGCCAACAATGGCGGAGAAAATGAAGAGGAAAAACGAAGACCCGAGAGCAAAACGATGATGGAAGAATGGTGGCTGAAAAATCGTCAAAATGACGTTTTAAGCCGTCGGAGCGTCGAGACGCTAGGCAAGCGTCTCGACGTTGTGCCCTAAGTGCCGCGCGCGTGTTTTCGTCGTGATGGCGTCGAGACGCTGTGGCCAATTTCTCCAGCGCGCGCGCTCGCGATGGCGTTGAGACGCCAGGCGAGCGTCTCGACGCTTGCCCGATGTTTTCCAGCGCGCGCGTTCCTCCGGAGCGTCTCGACGCTGCAGCGTTGAGCAAGCGTCTCGACGCTGTTGCTCGACGCTTGCTCTCGGGTTTGGGGCTGGAAAATTGCCTCTTCTTGGCAATTTACTTCATATCTTCATGTGTGAGCTTGCCCTTCTCCCGAAGCACTCCCGGGGCACTAAAACGCCTTCCTTAGCCACAAAACGCACTCAATGGATACCACGAGCTCTATGCCGCAAATTTCCTCGTTGTGACCGCAATAAACATTGCGGAGATAGCAATGTTTCAGCAATTCCCCTGCAATGTACATTTTGACTCTTTTAGCATTGTTTTCTATTCTTTTTCGTTCCTTTTACAAATAATTCCTAATTTAGCTTCATTCCTTGAATTCTCATATTTAAACACGTATTAAACTAAATTCTAACAAAAATGCTTAAGAGATTACATGATTCCATGGTAAATAAGTCCCTAAAATATGTACTTTTGGAGAGGTAACAGTAACCCTCTGTTCGAGCTCAATTCTGACGTAGCATCCGTCATAACGATTGAAACAAATACTATTGAAGAAAAAAAAACTGCAAGTTCAGTCACCAAAAAAAAAAGATTTCATTCCATCAGAACTACGTTATGACTTGATCCCTTCCATCCAAGGGTACGTAGGCAACTTAAAGAAAAAATATATACTTTAAGTTCAGTCACAATAATAAAAAAATCAAAATCATGCATCTGAACTACGTTATGACTTGATCCCTTCTATCTAAGGGTACGTAGGCAACTTAAAGAAAAAATATATACTTTAAGTTCAGTCACAATAATAAAAAAATCAAAATCATGAGGATCGTAAAATAGTCGATACTAGTACCTTGTTCTCATGAGGATCGTAAAATAGACCACGTTTCGTTTCCTTGGGGTAACCTACAAATAGGCACAATTTTGAACGATGTTCCAACTTCTTTGGATTGGGTACTAGCACATGTGCCGGACACCCCCAAATCCTGAAGTGACGTAAACTACCTTTACGCCCTCTCCATAACTCATAAGGTGTTTCAGAAACACTCTTAGAGGGAACCATGTTCAAAATATATACTACAGTCTCTACTGCATATCCCCAAAACGAACTAGGCAAATGAGCATAACTCATCATATATCGAACCATGTCTAACAGGGTTCTATTTCTCCTCTCGGACACACCATTCTGCTGTGGTGTTCCTAGCGCTGAGAGTTGAGATACTATTCCATGTTCTATCATATAGTCCTGGAATCTTAAATCCATATACTCTCCACCTCGATCTGATCAGAGTGTTTTTATCGATTTACCTAATGTGTTCTCAACCTCTGCCATATACTCTTTGAACTTTTCAAGAGCTTCGGACTTTTGATGCATTAGATAAAGATAACCGTACCTAGAATAATCATCAATGAAACTGATGAAATATTCATACCCTCCTCGTGCTTTGACATTCAAAGGACCGCAGAGATCCGAATGCACGATTTCTAGAGGTTCTTTGGACCTATGACCTTTTTCAGAAAAAGAACGTTTGGTCATTTTGCCCTCAAGACAAGACTCACATGGCGGTAAAGAGTTGTCCTCTAAACGATTTAGGAGACCACTCTTAACCAATCTCTCAATCCTATTGAGATTAATGTGACCTAGTCTTAAGTGCCAAAGATAAGTACTTGGAGAAAGTTTCTGCCTTTTAGTTTGAGTCTCAGCTGTTTTAAACATTTCAGTGTTCAAAATAGCTTTGGCTTCGGTTGGTCTTAACACATACAAGTTGTTTTCAAGTTTCGCAGAAGAAATACGTACACCTCTTTTGCTAATGAACGCTTTATTATGTACAAAAGATACTTTATACAACTGCTCTAACAAACAAGATATAGATACAAGATTCCTCTGGAAGGTAGGAACCAGGAGTACATTTTCTAGTACAATGAAACTATCTCTATACAACAACTTTACAGCTCCCACTGCTTCAGCTGAGACAACCTCTCCAGTTCCAACTCTGAGAGTTATCTCACCGCGAGAAAGTGGCTGCCAAGAACTAGTTTCCTGAAAAGAAGAACAAACATGGTTAGTAGCTCCTGAATCAAGTATCCAGGTATGACAATCATGTTCTACTAAACATGTTTCAACAACAAGTAAATCATATTTACCTTGTCTTTCCTTCTCAGCCTTTTTCTCTGCAAGATACTTTGGGCAATTCCGTTTCCAGTGCCCATCTACACCACAATGGAAACATTTTCCTTTGTCTGCAGATCTAGTCTTGCTCTTAGCAGTAGCAGGTGCTTTTCCCTTCCTTTTATCTTTCTTCTTCTTTTGAATACTCTTATTCTTAATAGAAGAAAGTTCAGACTTACTCCCAGAAGACGACCCCTTTTGGAATTTCCTAGAAGTGACAACGTTTGCCTCCTTCTCTTTTCCTTTAGAAGTGTGTAGGGACTGATAGGTCTGTAGCTCGCTGAGGAGAGAAGTCAAATTATACTTTATCTTGTTAATTACCAAATTTGTTCTGAACTGAAGGAAACTCTTCGGAAGAGATTCCAAGATAAAACTTACTTGACTTGATTCATCTATAGTAGCTCCGTTTACTTCCGCCACATTGAAGTGGACCATCATGTTAAGGACATGCTCCCTAACAGAGGTTCCCTCCTTCATGCGAGAGTTGTAAACGTATTTGAGGGCTTCATGACAGACCGATGAGGACGGAAGTCCAAACATCTCCTGTAATGAAGACATGATTTCTTTAGCAGAAACCATATCCTCGTGCTTCTTAGCTAACACATCAGATATGCTGGCTAAGATATAGACTCGGGCTTTATCATTAGCCCTTGTCCATCTATCATATGCTTCTCGAACAGTTCGAGTCGCATCCGAGCTAGGAGGGGGAGGACAATCCTCTGATAAGACGAACCTGAGATCATCTAGAACGAGAATCGTATTCAAGTTCGATTTCAAGGTCGCGTAGTTATCGCCGGTTAACTTATCGGAAGCTAGTAAGTGAATGAAAGAGCTAGACATGCTGAAAAGAGAATGAATAAATATTAGTGAAAAAATTTTAACCTAATTTACACACCAATCAAGAATTTAGCAAAGAATAATAATGTACCCAAAACTCATTATTAAACTGCAACGATACTTCAGTGGGTCAGAATGGTCGCTACCGAGGGGCAGTCAAGCATTCCTTCACTGAATCAAGACATTCTTGACTAAATGCTAATACCAGAATATCTCATATTCCTATAGCATCTTAGTTATCGCTGTTTGGTCAAGATTTACTAACTCCTTAGCAAATCTCGTAAGTGTGACCCTCCATTTTTAGAATTCATAGGGCGGCCCCAACGATGCAACCGAATGGAAATGTCAAAGTTGGGAATGGCTCTATGTTTCTTTATCCATAAATGGTGATTGAGATGTTCCGATTTCTATGAAACGGCCCTCCGAATGGATCGGTGCCACTTGTGGGCACCTAGCAGGCAGAACATAGGAATCTCACAGTTCAATCCAATGGAGGAGACCGCAGGATGTATTGACATACTTCCTTCTCCCACTTACTATAAATACTTTCTCCATTCACCTTGCTCTTGAATTATGCAAATACCATCCGAATGGGGATGCCCTATTGACATCACGAGGCCGAGCATAATTCTCACGGTGTGAACTTGACAGAGAACGTAGGAGGAGAGGGACATATCATATATACCTTCTCAACACCTCTACTAAGTATTTTAAGACGGAATGGGTAAATTACTCAGGCATTATCCGGCTAAGACAATAAGACCTAAGTCTAGGTAAAACAAACTTTTACCTATGATGTCTAGGTGATAAACACTTTATTACCTCACACCACTCACGCATGCTCATAAAGCCGGGTTAACTTTACTCAAGTACCGGATGGTCCCCAGGTAGGAGGTGTTCCGTAAACCGTCAGCTTAAATACCTCCAACCTCGAACAGGATGTCCCCGGGTGAGTTTCTTGTAACCTTAGCATTTACAAGATATCGACCTATTCATCTAATGAAACGGAACGATACATTCAACCCTAAGTGAGCATGCCTTTGTCTTTGTTATAGATATTAAAAGTTTATGCCAATTTTACAACGCTTTGCAAAACTAAGACTTACTACAACAAACTTCTACATGCTTCTCAAACATGCAACACTAAGGCACGACAAGTTGAATATTTAATTTCATAATTAATATAACAATTATATCGATTATGATTTTAAATATACAACTCCTAATTCATAAATTAATATAACACTTATATCAATTCTCATGAATTAAGCATGCATCCTATACATTATAACACTTATAACAAACAAAATGCATCTAATGTTGGATGTTTAATTTCATAATTAATATAACACTTACCCTTGTCGTTCGTATTTCTCCAATTTCACTGCCAGAAGCTCCTCACGAGCTCACCGAGCCTTCTCACGAAACCTTCGTGGACCACCCACGGTAGTCCCGCTATCCTCAGGCCGAGAAACGGAGTAGTGGGACTCCTTTTACAAAAGAAAAGGAAGAAGAAGCTCCACAGAAGAAAACTTTTTTCTTCTTTTAAACAGAGAGCTGAGGAAGACGGCCGAGAAGAAGAAGAAGATTTCAAATTGAGTATTCAATTCACAATTGAATACCCAAAAAGGCACTCAGCCTTTAATTTGATTTTCTTTTCTTTTTTTTTTTTTTTTTTTTTTTTTTTTTTTTTTTTATAATTGATCTAATCTTTTATATATATACTCTGTATATATTATACATGTGTCTTACATGCATGTAAGACACATGTATATATATATATATATTTATATATATATTTATAAATTATTATTATAAAAAATAATAATAATTATTTTATTAATTAAACTTTTTAATTAATAAAATATATATATATTTTAATTAATATTATTTAATTCAATATCAAATATTAATTAAATAATATAATTAAACCCGGTTTTCCGAAAACCGACTTTTTGCACATGAATCCTATTCATGTTTTCAGACCAATCTCATATTTAAATCATATTTAAATATGTCCATATTTAAATCATATTTAAATATGTCTATTCTTCTTCCACAAACCCGAATTTGAACGATTCAAATTCTTTTCTTTTCTTTTATATTGTTTCACGGCTTTATCCGAGCTAGCCAGGAGAACCGTAAGGACCTACAGATCATGAGCTCCAACGATACGAGATTATCCGGTCAAAACTCTTTCAACCGAACTAACCAACATTCGTTAACCCCCGGAGACTCCACTAAGTCCAAGGGCTGCACTCTCCTCACTGTAGATATATTGTGTCCTGTTGATATAACTATCATCAGTAAGTCGATCCTTCACAGGTCGTTCATAATCACAACGGGTCATTTAAACCGTTTAACCCTTGTATTATATCTTGTTCCTTAAGTACCACTAACACCTCTAATGAACAATTGATTTGTGGTCCAACCATCAAATCAGATTCCTCCCTGATCAGGAGAGGATGGGCCCACTGTTCAAGACCTGGAGTCAGCACTTAAGGGAACAACCTCTCTACTAACCCTTAAAGCGGGTAGGAGTGAATTCCAATCTTGCTACAACTATGTCCCCAGCCACTTATTCAATCTTATCCCCAAGATGGTAGGCATATTGAGTCGGCAATCTGGCCACTCTCACCCGTACAAATCAAAGGATAAGGTTGAATAAACAGGAGTTCATAGTAAGCTCAGGATTGAGATCGAGTTACCTAAGTCATCATAATGAAAAAACCGGTCTTTACAGTAAACGGTGTTATAAAGAAAGAGCGATTTTATTTCTTGGTTCGGTCTTGTGCAAACTCATTGCACAGGACGCCGTCACTCACATGTCTCTACATGAAACGATTCGAATCACATCGTTTTGTACTATACAAAGTGAGCCGCGTCCAATAGTGTCCCCAGGATAAGGTACCCAGCCTTATCCCTATACTATAGACCATTTTGGCTGTCTACTTGAACTTGATTCACATTCATGTCACACATGAAGTTCAAGTACTCACACTATCGCCATGGGTGTTAGTTATTGGTATAGGTTAATACAAACACAATTCACTAAAAAATTCAATAACAACTTTATTGAAATATAATATTTACATATTCAAACAGTTTACAAACTACGAGTTTTAGGACATAAAACCCAACAATCACGTCTCCTCGATGCACTATCTCCCTGATGAGATGATATTTTCGCTCAATGTGCTTTCCACGCTTATGAATTCTTGGTTCTCTGGAATTTGCCACAACACCAGTATTATCACAATAAATTGTGATAGGCAAATTCATATTTGGAACAACTTCCAAATCCGTCAAGAACTTCCTAAGCCATACAACCTCTTTCGCAGCTTCGCTATCGCGACATACTCAACTTCCATGGTGGAGTCAGCAATACAACCTTGCTATATACTCCTCCATACTATTGCCCCTCCGTTAAGAGTGAACACTGATCCCGATGTGGATTTCCTCGAATCCTTATTGGTTTGAAAATCGGAGTCAGTGTATCCTATAAGGATCAAATCCTTCGCGCCATACACGAGCACATAGTCCCTCGTTCTCTGAAGATACTTGAGGACGTGTTTAACGACAAACCAATGATCATATCCCGGATTGGACTGATACCTACTGACAATTCCCACTACATAGCATATGTCGGGTCATGTACATAACATGGCGTACATCAGACTACTGACTGCTGATGCATAAGGAATTCGTCTCATATCCTCAACTTCTTGAGGTGTCTTAGGACACTCTTCCTTCGACAGTTGAATTCCATGTCTGAAAGGTAACAAACCTTTCTTTGAATTCTGCATCGAATATCGTATCAACACCTTGTCGATATAAGATGCTTGAGACAGCGCTAGCGTTTTGTTCTTACGATTCCTTATGATTTGAATCCCTAGAACAAACTGAGCCTCTCCCAAATCTTTCATTTGGAATTGGGTCCCTAGCGATTGCTTAACGTCAGTCAGGAATCCTACATCATTCCCAATGAGTAGGATATCATCTACGTATAAGACTAAGAAAGCTACAACAGAATTGACTATTTTCATGTAGACACAAGGTTCGTCAACATTCTGTTCAAATCCATAAGATTTGATCGCAATATCAAACCTTATATTCTAGGATCTAGACGCTTGCTTCAACCCATAAATGGATCGATTAAGCTTGCAAACTTTTTGCTCTTGACCCTGAACTATGAACCCCTCTGGTTGAGCCATATAGATACTATCTTCAAGATTGCCATTAAGAAAGGCTGTCTTGACATCCATTTACCAAATTTCATAATCATAAAACGTGGCAATGGATAAGAGTATTCTAATCGACTTTAACATGGCAACAGGGGAGAAGGTTTCTTCATAGTCCACCAAGGTTTCTTCATAGTCCACCCCTTCCCTCTAGGAATAACCCTTTGCCACAAGTCGAGCCTTAAAGGTTTGCACCTTACCGGCTTAGTCTCGTTTCCTCTTTTAGATCCACTTGCAACCGATAGGTCTTTCACCATCAGGTTGCTCTACAAGATCTCAGACCGAATTGAAGTACATCGACTCCATTTCGAGGTTCATGGCTTTAAGCCACTGGTCCTTGTCTATGTCATTCATTGCCTGTTTAAAGGTCAATGGATCCTCAACGCCGTCATCAGCTATGACGACCTGGGTTTCCGTTAAACCCATGTAGCGGTCGGGTTGTCTCACATCCCTCCCACTACGTCGAGGTATTCTCAACTCTTGAGAAGGACCAGCCTGATCAACAACTCTTGTTGACCCATCTGTAGCTTTCCTGGAAAGTTCGGTCAAAACAATTTTTCTCGAAGGTTGATGATCTCTCATGTGGTCTTCCTCTAAGAATGTGGTGTTTGTCGATACAAGCACCTTTTCCTGTTGAGGATCGTAAAATAGACCACCTTTCGTTTCCTTGGGGTACCCTACAAATAGGCATAATTTTGAATGAAGTTCCAATTTCTTTGGATTGGGCACTAGCACGTGTGCCGGACACCCCCAAATCCTGAAGTGACGTAAACTACCTTTACGCCCTTTCCATAACTCATAAGGTGTTTCCGAAACACTCTTAGAGGGAACCATGTTCAAAATATATACAACAACCTCTACTGAAAATTCCCAAAACGAACTAGGCAGTTGAGCATAGCTCATCATAGATCGAACCATGTCTAACAGGGTTCTATTTCTCCTTTCGAACACACCGTTTTGCTGCGGTGTTCCGGGCGCTGAGAGTTGGGATACTATTCCATGTTCTATCATATAGTCCTGGAATTTTAAATCCATATACTCTTCACCTCGATCTGATCACAGTGTTTTAATCGTTTTACCTAATGTGTTCTCAACCTCTGCCTTATACTCCTTGAACTTTTCAAGAGCTTCGGACTTATGATGCATTAGGTAAAGAAAGCCGTACCTAGAATAATCATCAATGAAGCTGATGAAATATTCATACCCTCTCCGTGCTTTAACATTCATCGGACCACAAAGGTCTGAATGTACAAGCTCTAGAGTTTCTTTGGACCTATGACCTTTCTCAGAAAAAAGATCGTTTGGTCATCTTGCCCTCAAGACAAGACTCACATGGTGGTAAAGAGTTGTCCTCTAACCGATTTAGGAGACCACTCTTAACCAATCTCCCAATCCTATTGAGATTAATGTGGCCTAGTCTCAAGTGCCAAAGATAGGTACTTGGAGAAAGTTTCTGCCTTTTAGTTTGAGTCTCAGCTGTTTTAAACATCTCGGTGTTCAAAATAGCTTTTGCCTCTGTTGGTCTTAACACATACAAGTTGTTTTCAAGTTTCACAGAACATATATGTACACCTCTTTTGCTAATGAACGCTTCATTAAAATCAAAAGATACTTTATACAAATGTTCAAGTAAACAAGAGATAGATACAAGGTTCATTTTAAAGCTAGGAACCAACAATACATTTTCAAGTAAAACGAAACTATCTCTATATAACAACTTGACAGCTCCCACTGCCTTGGCTGAGACAACCTCTCCTGTTCCAACCCTGAGAGTTATCTCACCTTCAGCAAGCAGCTGCCAGGAACTAGTTTCCGGGAAAGAAGAACAAACATGGTTAGTGGCTTCTGAATCCAGTATCCAGGCAGAACTATCATGTTCCACTAAACATGTTTCAACAACGAGTAAATCATATTTACTTAGTTGTTTCTTCTCAGCTTTCCTCGCCATGAGGGTATCATGATAGATCGATGAGGACGGTTGTCCAAACATCGTCTGTAATGAATCCATGATCTCCTTAGTGGAGACCATTACCTCATGCTTCTTAGCTAACACATCGGATGTGCTGGCCAAGATGTAGACTCGGGCTTTATCATTAGCCCTAGTCCACCTGTCAAATGCATCTCGAACAGTTCGAGTTGCAGACGAGCTAGGAGGGGGAGGACATTCCTCTGTTAAGACAAACCTAAGATCATCGATAACAAGAATCATATTCAAGTTCGATTTCCAGTCGTGTAGTTATCGTCGTTTAGTTTATCATAAGCTAGTAATTGGTTAAACGAGCTAGACATGCTGAAAAAGAATAAATTCTATTAGTTAATTGATTTTAACCCATTTCATACATCCAAACAAGATTTTAGCAAAAGTAATAATGTACCCAAAAAATCATTATTAATTTGCAACGATACTTCAGTGAGTCAAAGCAACTGCTACCGAGGGGCAGTCAATCACTCATTCACTGAACCAAGACTTCTTGACTAAATGCTAATACCGGAATAACTCATATTCCTATAACACCTTAGTTATCGCTACTTCGGTCAAAAATCTACTAACAACTTAGTAATCCTTTGTAAGTGTGACCCGCCATTTTTAGAACTCAGAGCTCGGCCCCAACAGTGCAACCGAATGGAAATGTCAGAGTTGGGAATGGACCTAAGAGACCCTATCCATTTCTGAAGATTGAGTTGTTCCGACTCCCATGAAATGGCCCTCCGAATGGACGGTGCTACTATGGGCAACCAGCAGGCGGAACATGGGAATCTCACGGCTCAACCTAATAGAGGAGACCGCAGGATGTATTGACATACTTCCTTCTCCCACTTACTATAAATACTTTCTCCATTCACCTTGCTTTTGATTTATGCAAACACCATCCGAATGGAGATGCCCTATTGACATCACGAGGCAGAGCATAAATCTCACGGTGTAAACTTCGCGGAGAACGTAGGAGGAGATTGATATATCATATATACCTTCTCAACACCACTACTAAGTATTTTAGAATGGTTTGGGTATACTTTTACTTAGGCATTATCCGACTAAGACAATAAAACCTAAGTCTAGGTAGAACATACTTTTACCTAAGATGTCTAGGTGATAAACGCTTTATAACCTTACACCTCTCACGTGCATGCTCATAAAGCCGGGTTAACTTAACTCAAGTACCGGATCGATCCCCAGGTAGGAGGTGTTCCGTAAACCATCATCTTAAATACCTCCAACCTTAGTACAGGATCTCACCGGGTGAGTTTTCTTGTAACCTTAGCTTTACAAGATATCGACCTAATTTATCTATTAAAACGAATCGATACTAAATTCCTAATCGCATTGGAATTCTTTAACCCTTAGTGAACATGCATTTATCTTTGTTATAGATTTTAAATGTCTATCTCATTTTACAACGCTTTATAAAACAAAGACATTCCATAACTTGCTTCCTAAGCTAGAATATAACCATTACATTCATTTTATAACATGCTTCCCAAGCAAGAATATAACAATTATATTCAACTAAGGCAACTATGTTGTATGTTTAATTTCACAATTAATATAACACTTATATCAATTACACTTTTAAACAAGCAACATCAAATTCATAAATTAATATAACACTTATATTAATTCTCATGAATTAAGCATGCATACTATACAACATAACACTTATATTATACTTTCAATGCATGCAACATGCTTCCTATGGTGGGATTTGAAATCTATATGGCATACTTTATGCACATACAAGAGACTTTAATTAAAACATACATTCACAATGCATAATTAATTAAACACACTAAAGTGGACCGGTTTTGGCATCACGGACAAGCAAGCAACTAAATTATTACAAGAATAATTTATAAACTAGTTTGAGATGCTTCCGAACCCTTCGAACCGCCACGAAACAACTTGAATTTGCTTGAACCGGCCAAAAAAACAGCAACTACAAGCTTCAAATAAGCTGAACCGGTCCATAACAGCTGTCTAGACTTCAACAGCCCGGAACCGGACCTATAACGATCCGAACCGAACCAAACGAATGGTGAACCAGACCGCCAGAGGGTGAAGAACAAGGAACCGGTCTGACTTTCAGTGAACCGGACCGCCCGAGGACCGAACCGGACCGTTTCTTCCACCTTGCGCTGAACCGGTTTTGTGCTGGAATTTTGCAGAAAAAAAAAACAGCATGCTGTTTTTTTCGACACCCGAACTTCTGTCTTCGAATTGAAAGCCTATATGGACTCTAATGATTCCGAATTGTTTACAGACTCTTCTTCACAGATTAAAGCCCATACACGCTCGGGCATTTACAAAACGAAGTACAAATCGAAGCTCAAAAAAATATGCCAAAACCGGGAAACACTTTAGACGCCCAGAAAAATTAATTTCTAAAACAAATACCCACCGAGCTCAAATTGATGCAAATTTAGTGACCAAAAAAACGCTCTGATACCAATTGATGGAGCGCATTGGTAGCGATATTTTTGAACTATCGCCAATCATCGGGTTGTCGAGACCCGCCAAAATAAATTTATAAGTGCCCGAAATCACTAAACTATTTGTAGAATAGTAGTAACGGGGTCGATCCACAGGGAATTAAGGTATTTTGACTTAATCTTAATTAAATTTGCAAACTATTAATGTAAGTGAAATAAGGGGTAATTGTTGGTTTTCAAGTAATTAAGATGGAACAAAGCAAATGGGAAAATTTAGCTAACGGAGTTTCCAGCTCGGGACGATCGGGATAAATTTAGCATGCTTCTTGGATCATCGGTTGATGAGTAATATGGTTAAACAATTTAACGAATGCACAGCTCGTCTAAAATTAATAAATAACTCAGACATGCTCCATGGATTCAATTAAACATAATTAATTATGCTAATCAAGCATACCGTTCGGACATTGGCGGCCAACGCTCTCCCAAGACCGAACGGTAGCAACAAGCTAACTGTGACGACTATCTAATTTGGACGCGAAATTAGTATGTCGATTTGGAATCCTAATTCGGGAATAACGAACACCAAGAGCGTAAGGACGCCAATACGCTCAAGGTGACATAATTCCTTGTTACTTGGCGGAAACGAGAGGCACGACATCAAATCCTTTAACAAATGAACATGCTCAAAATCAAGGGTGCCTAGTCCTAAATCATTCAAACATGCTCATAGATTAAGCTAAGAAATAGAACTCAATTCAATAAAATATCCAACCAATTCAGAATTTCAATCCTACAACCTCACCAAGAGTTCATACTACATTTATCCTTACAATCCCGAGCCAAAAACGGTAAATCTACTCACTCATGACGTGTGTGGTGTGGGACGGCTTCAAATCGAGCTTCCTAGCCCCTCCCATGGTGGAAAACAACTGCTGGACGTCAAATCAGGCGCGGAGCTCGAGGTGGAAGATGATAATCGCGGCTAAAATCGGACAAAAACTTAAGTAATCCGTCGTAGCGTCGAGACGCTAGGGCAGCGTCTCGACGCTGCGCCCTAAATAACGCGCGCGCGCAGTCGGGGTGGCGTCGAGACGCTCGCATAGCGTCGAGACGCTATGGCGGCGTCGAGACGCTGTCGCTCGACGCTTGCTCTCGGGCTTTTTCTTCAATTCAGCGCTTCAGACTTCGGAGCGTCGAGACGCTATGGCAGCGTCGAGCTAGCATCGCGACGCTGTCGCTCGATGCTAGCTCTCGGGTTGATGCATGGATTTTTGCCTTCAATTTCTCCAAAGTGCTCATCCTTCATGCTTTTGCGTGGATCTTCCCCGGAAGTGTTCTTAGGCCTTTAAAACGCGATATTAAGCCTCGAAAAGCGCTGAAACGCTCCCGAGGGCGAATTACCGAGAACACCTGCAATAATCACATAAAAGCAAGATTAAGCCAATAATAAACGTGAATTAGGGACATAATTATAGCTCCAAAATGGAGCAATCAAACACCCCCAACTTAATTCTTGCTAGTCCTCGAGCAAGGTGGAATTCTGATTAATAAAATACAACGAGAATGCATGCTAGGGACTCGATTCTCAGTACTGGAAAAGACAGGGCATTTGCATTTGAAAGAAACAGCTGCACGCATGCATGAGTTAAGAACAATTCGAAAAATTTAAAGATGCTTCCCTATTTATGCTTCGGACTTAGCTCCTCGATCTTAGATTTCAACAGGCTTAGAACAGCTCTATCTATCCTAAAACTTCGCTTTCCCCCTACTTATGGCTAAACAGAACAGTCTAAGGGCAATTCATCGGCTATGCAAGTAATATATCGCAAGGCATCTTTTCTCTCTTTTCCATTGATCTCCATGAGCGCCTAACATGTCAATTTTACTTTCGTTTCAGCTTGCCTGCAATTTCATTGCACAGTGCATCTGACTACGGGCAAAATTCACATTTTTAAGGACTAGCGTTCACTTCTTTATGCTTCCTTTTCATGCAGTGGCGACCGTGGGTTTCACGACCGCCCCTGGCTACTAAGGAAACTCAAGAAGGAGGAACGCCTCATGAGATTATTTTCTTTTTATATATTTTTTTTTATAAACTTGCATTCATTTTTCTTTAAGTCTAAAAATCATGTTAAAATTTTAAGCGCACGGATTACAAACAAAAGCGAATCTTAGCCCATCCTAAGGTTGCCTTTCGAGGTGACAACGAATTTCAAAACAAACAGAGCTACCCTAAACCCACAAATCCAAGATAGAGTGCTAACATGCGAAGCTTAGACAGGGAAATAACTTGAAAAAATTTTCAAAACGGCCTTAACATATGCAATTATGCTCAGTTTTCACAACAAACACACATACGAAGACCTTAGCAGTACATCACAGAATTTCCTAATCGGACTAACATGCATTCACCATAACTCAACAAGTTAATCAGGATTCCACAACAAAGATCGACAATCCTTTATAAGGCACAACCCACCACCCCCAACTTAGAAATTGACAATGTCCTCATTGGACCAAATATGCACAGTCAAAACAAAAAGAAAGAAAACCTTCCCTGAATTGTGACTTAGAGGGTTGGAGAGTGCGCTTTAACCTTAGCCAATACACCGCAAGGATGAGCCATTGTTTCACCTGAAAATTCACAACATCAGAGTAGAAATCTAAACTAATCCTAAAGACGGTATGTAAACAAAAAGCATGTACAGTTCAAGCTCGGGTGCCTCCGAGTAGCGCAAATTTTTAGAGTCGATTGCTCGACTTTACCAAAACTCATTTTATCCTTTCTCATAATCAGGCTCTTTCAAGTAGGCGTGATCGTCGAAATCCTCGGACATTCCCTTATGAAAGATTTTCAGTCTCTGGCCATTCACTGTGTATTCCTTCTCCGTATCCAGGCTCTGAATTTTGACTGCACCATAGTGATGGACATCAGTGATAATGAAAGGACCAAGCCATCTGGAACGAAGTTTACCTGGCATGAACTTCAAGCGGGAGTTGAACAAGAGGACCTTCTGACCAACTTCGAAATGTTTTCTGACGACTCGTCTGTCGTGGAACATTTTGGTCTTTTCCTTGTAGGTCTTCGAGTTCTCATATGCATCCAGGCGAAGCTCCTCCAGTTCTTGCAATTTGAGGAGTCTTTCTTCGCCCGCCAAGTCAAAGTCCATGTTGCACTTCTTCACGGCCCAGTAAGCTTTGTGCTCGATCTCCACGGGGAGATGACAGGCTTTACCATAAACCATCCGGTAGGGAGACATCCCTATGGGGGTTTTGTAAGCCGTACGGTAAGCCCACAAAGCGTCGTCCAGCCTGAGGCTCCAATCCTTCCTTCCTGGACTTACTGTTTTCTCGAGGATGCTCTTCACCTCTCGATTGGAGACTTCTGCTTGGCCATTGGTTTGAGGATGGTACGGGGTAGAGATTTTGTGATTTACCCCATACTTCCTCATCAAGGCCTAGATCGTCTTGTTGCAGAAGTGGCTCCCTTGGTCGCTTCATTTGGATTTGACAAAACTTGAAACGACATTAGCAGTATCAACTTTGGTGGCCTTAGCCTCCACCCACTTAGACACGTAGTCCACAGCCAATAAGGTATAGACAAAACCAAATGAAGGGGGAAAGAGTCCCATAAAGTCCATACCCCAAACCTCAAAAATTTCACAAGTTAAAATGGGGTTTTGGAGCATTTCATTCCTACTAGTGATGGTCCCTTTTCTCTGACACTGATCACAAGATTTACAAAACTCATAACAGTCCTTAAACAGTGATGGCCAGAAAAACCCACAATCTAAAAATTTTCTCGCAGTCCTATTTTGCCCAAAGTGTCCCCCACATGCAAATTCATGGCAAAAGGTAAGGATGGACCTATGTTCAGACTTAGGGACGCACTTCCTAATCACCTGGTCAGCACAAAATTTCCATAAAATGGGCTCTTCCCAAACATACGTCTTGGCTTCGCTCTTCAGCTTAGCTCTTTGATTATATGAAAAGTCGAATGGGAACGTACCTGTGACCAAGTAGTTGACAATGTCGGCGTACCATGGTGTCTCCACACTCACCTGAAAAAGGACTTCATCAGGGAATTCGTCATTCAGAGGCAAGTCATCTTCGTTACGCACGATGCGGCTCAAGTGGTCAGCAACGGTATTTTCTGATCCTTTTCTGTCCTGAACAGAGACGTCGAACTCCTGGAGTAATAATACCCATCTGAGCAGTCTAGGCTTCGAGTCTTTCTTGTTCATCAAGTATCGAACTGATGCATGATCAGAAAAAACAATTACTTTAGATCCAAGAATATATGGCCGAAATTTATCAAGAGCGAAAACTATGGAAAGCAGCTCCTTCTCTGTTGTTGTGTAACCGATCTGCGCGGAATTGAGCGTCCTAGAGGCATAATAAATCACATGGCTCTTCTTGTCTATCCTCTGGCCCAACACAGCGCCTACGGCATAATTGCTTGCGTCGCACATAATCTCGAAAGGAGTCCCCCACTGCGGTGGATGAATGATGGGTGCGTTGGTCAAGCACTTTTTCAGAACATCGAAGGCAAGCTTGCACTGTTTGTCAAAACAGAATGGAACATCTTTTTTCAGCAAGCTTGTCATCGGAGTCACTATCTTCGAGAAGTCTTTAATGAACCTGCGGTAAAAACCTGCGTGACCAAGAAAAGAACGTACTTCCCGAAGATTCGTGGGGTAAGGTAAATCAGATATGACATCAATTTTTGCTTTATCAACCTCTATCCCCTTAGCAGATACAACGTGGCCCAATACTATGCCCTGACTGGCCATGAAATGACACTTTTCAAAATTTAAAACAAGATTAGTTTCGATGCATCTTTCCATGACTCTAGACAAGTTAAACAGGCAATCCTTAAATGAACTTCCATATACAGTAAAATCATCCATAAAGACTTCGATGCATTTTTCTACAAATTCAGAAAATATGCTCATCATGCATCGCTGAAAAGTCCCTGGAGCATTACAAAGCCCAAAGGGCATTCTCCTATATGCGTAAGTTCCGAATGGACAAGTAAAAGTAGTCTTTTCTTGGTCTTCCTGGGCTATGGGAATTTGATAAAACCCAGAAAAACCATCAAGAAAACAGAAGAATGGTTTCCCAGCTAAACGCTCCACCATTTGATCTATGAAGGGAATAGGAAAGTGGTCCTTCTTAGTCACATCATTCAGTTTTCTAAAATCAATACACATTCTCCACCCATTTTGTACTCTCTTAGGTACTAACTCTCCCTTATCATTTCTAATAACAGTTATGCCCGTCTTTTTAGGTACAACATGAATAGGGCTAACCCATTGGCTATCAGAAATGGGAAAGATAATACCTGCATCCAGGAGTTTGTGTATCTCAGACAACACTACCTCTTTCATTGCAGGGTTCAGTCTCCGCTGAGGCTCTCGGGATGGTTTTGCTCCCTCATCCAGCCGAATCTTGTGCATGCACAGCACTTGGCTCAACCAAAGCAAGTCTGCCAAAGTCCATCCCATGGCTCTTTTGTTCTTTTTCGAGACCTCGATCAACTCGCCTTCTTGCTCCGATGTAAGCTCCTTGGAAATAATTACCGGAAGTGTCTCCACCTCACCCAAGTACACGTACTTGAGATGACCCGGCAACTCCTTCAGTTCCAACTTGGGAGCCTGCAAAAGAGATGGTAATATTTTAGTTGGCTTTTCACATGTCTCCAAAGCAAAAGTAGGTTGTTCAGACAAGTCAGACAGTATGGGAACACTACTTTCACTCTCTTCAACAATTTCAGTAAAAACGAGTGGGTCATCCCCATCAACAACAGTCATGCATTCTTCTTGTTCTAAAGTATCTATCAGATCAATTTTACAGACATAATGCACATCAGCACGTTGTTTCATGGCATCAAATACATTAAATTCGAATACATCCCCTTCATACTCAACAGATAAGGTACCATCATGCACATTAATTTTTGTTTTAGCGATTTTCATGAATGGTCTACCAAGTAAAACAGAGGTGGTGGATGCATTTTCTTCCATTTTTCTCACATAAAAATCAGCAGGGAAGATCAAATCCTTAACCTTGACCAACACATCTTCAATCAATCCTAGAGAACGAATAGAAGATCTATTAGCTAACTGGATAATTATACTGGTTTCCTGCATACCATCTAAACCGAGGCTCTTGTAGACTGAGTATGGCATAACATTAATTGAAGCTCCTAAGTCTAACATGGCGTGCTCGATTTCTCTATCCCCTATAGTACATGGCAAGAGAAACATACCTGGGTCCTGACATTTGTTTGGAATACCTTGGGTTATCAGGGCAGAAACATTCTTGCTTACCACGACTCTTTCAGCACTTTTAGTCTTCCTCTTCATGGTGCACATCTCCTTTAGAAATTTGGCGTACCTTGGGATTTGCTGAATTGCATCAAGCAGCGGTATATTGATCCCAACTTTTCTCAGTGTCTCAAGAACATCCGCATCGTCGGCCTCCTTAGATGGCCTTGCCAGCCTACTAGGAAAAGGAGCAACGGGAGTGTAAGACTTCATAGAAATAATAGGAGGAGTTACAACAGTTTCAGAGGGTGCTTGAGGACACTTATCTGGAGATATCTCTGAATCTTTTGGAGGACTCACGGGAGTGGTACGGGATGGTACTTCTTTACCACTTCTGAGGTTTATCGCACTAACACCTTCCGCTTTGGATTCGATCTTGCTCATTCTTTCCTTCACCTCCGAGAACTCATCTCTTAGAGACTCTATCTGCGACTTTGTCTCATTGCTAGCTTCCATGAGCGATTTGAACATGCCTTCAATGGCTTGACCTGAGACAGAAGAAACAGCCTGAGATGATTTTTCCTGCATCGTATGAACTAAACCAAATACCTGAGACACTTGTTCCTTGAGCTCTGCTATGTCGGTAGACATTTTAGCGTACTCGTTCCTTCCTCCGTACTGGCGACGGTTCTCAGCCATATTAGAAATCAACTGTCTGGCTTCTGCAGGTGTTTTCTCCCAAAGGGCTCCTCCACTTGCTGCATCAAGCATCTGGCAGTCATGCGGAAGCAACCCTTCATAGAAGAATTCGATAAGCTCGGCTTCTGCTATCAGGTGGTTCGGGCATTTCTCACAGAGTTTAATGAACCTCTCCCAGCATTCGTGAAATGCCTCGTCCTTTCCTTGCTCAAATTGGCGGATATCTTTTTTCACGGCTCTGGCTTTTGAAGCTGGGAAGTACCTTTCCAAGAATAGACTCTGCAACTTCTCCCAAGTGAAAATGATCCCCGATGGCAAGTAATGCAGCCAATCTCGAGCTTCACCTCTCAAGGTGAATGGAAAAGCTCTCAGGTAGAGCTGATCTTCAGTAATGTCGCCTGGCTTCATCGCAGAACTTGTCATTTGAAAAGCCTTGAGATGTTTATAGGGATCCTCATCTGCTTCACCACAAAAAGAGGGTAAATGGTCAATTAAACCCGATTTAAGCACAAACTCACCTGAAATTTCCGGGTAGGAAATACAAGAGGGTTGGTGGCCCATAGCAAATGATGTCCACTGTCTGAGCGTTTTTGGGACTCCAATCTCATCATCAGTCTCCATTTTCTCAATAAAAATTTGGCACTTCTGGCACACTTAAACAAACAGATCAAAATTGCAAATAATAAAAGAATAAACAAAAAAAAATTTGAAGTAAAAATTAAAAGTCTACAAATCAAATTTAAATTAGGCCGAATTACACTTAGTTCCCCGGCAACGGCGCCAATTTTGGTAGCGATATTTTTGAACTATCGCCAATCATCGGGTTGTCGAGACCCGCCAAAATAAATTTATAAGTGCCCGAAATCACTAAACTATTTGTAGAATAGTAGTAACGGGGTCGATCCACAGGGAATTAAGGTATTTTGACTTAATCTTAATTAAATTTGCAAACTATTAATGTAAGTGAAATAAGGGGTAATTGTTGGTTTTCAAGTAATTAAGATGGAACAAAGAAAATGGGAAAATTTAGCTAACGGAGTTTCCAGCTCGGGACGATCGGGATAAATTTAGCATGCTTCTTGGATCATCGGTTGATGAGTAATATGGTTAAACAATTTAACGAATGCACAGCTCGTCTAAAATTAATAAATAACTCAGACATGCTCCATGGATTCAATTAAACATAATTAATTATGCTAATCAAGCATACCGTTCGGACATTGGCGGCCAACGCTCTCCCAAGACCGAACGGTAGCAACAAGCTAACTGTGACGACTAACTAATTTGGACGCGAAATTAGTATGTCGATTTGGAATCCTAATTCGGGAATAACGAACACCAAGAGCGTAAGGACGCCAATACGCTCAAGGTGCCATAATTCCTTGTTACTTGGCGGAAACGAGAGGCACGACATCAAATCCTTTAACAAATGAACATGCTCAAAATCAAGGGTGCCTAGTCCTAAATCATTCAAACATGCTCATAGATTAAGCTAAGAAATAGAACTCAATTCAATAAAATATCCAACCAATTCAGAATTTCAATCCTACAACCTCACCAAGAGTTCATACTACATTTATCCTTACAATCCCGAGCCAAAAACGGTAAATCTACTCACTCATGACCTGTGTGGTGTGGGACGGCTTCAAATCGAGCTTCCTAGCCCCTCCCATGGTGGAAAACAACTGCTGGACGTCAAATCAGGCGCGGAGCTCGAGGTGGAAGATGATAATCGCGGCTAAAATCGGACAGAAACTTAAGTAATCCGTCGTAGCGTCGAGACGCTAGGGCAGCGTCTCGACGCTGCGCCCTAAATAACGCGTGCGCGCAGTCGGGGTGGCGTCGGGACGCTCGCATAGCGTCGAGACGCTATGGCGGCGTCGAGCGAGCGTCGAGACGCTGTCGCTCGACGCTTGCTCTCGGGCTTTTTCTTCAATTCAGCGCTTCAGACTTCGGAGCGTCTCGACGCTATGGCAGCGTCTCGACGCTGGGCAGCGTCGAGCTAGCGTCGCGACGCTGTCGCTCGACGCTAGCTCTCGGGTTGATGCATGGATTTTTGCCTTCAATTTCTCCAAAGTGCTCATCCTTCATGCTTTTGCGTGGATCTTCCCCGGAAGTGTTCTTAGGCCTTTAAAACGCGATATTAAGCCTCGAAAAGCGCTGAAACGCTCCCGAGGGCGAATTACCGAGAACACCTGCAATAATCACATAAAAGCAAGATTAAGCCAATAATAAACGTGAATTAGGGACATAATTATAGCTCCAAAATGGAGCTATCACGCATGTAGCGCAGCAGAAGCGAGACGAATCTATGGAACTCTAATTTCATCAATTTAGCTAAATAAGAAACATGCTCAAAGCTTTGAAATAAAAGGAATTAGAACACATACCTCTTGTAGTTCTAAGGACTTCTATTCCGATGCTCGAATCTGTTCACGAACCCTTCAAAGCTTCTCTCGAACTCTCCGAGAACCACCCTTGGTAGTCCCGCTATCCTCGGGCCGAACAACGAAGTGGTGGGACTCATTTATGAAAGAAAAAGTTTGGAAGAAGAAGATGGGAAGATGAAAGTGATGAGGATTTTGTGAGAAAAAATCTAACACTTAGCTTTCTAATTTCTCAAGTAACATGAACTCTTCATGCTCATCCAAATATTCAAACTCTTTGAAAATTCATCAACCTCAAACCATTTGAACTTCATCCAATTTATAGGCAATTCACATGCAACAAACTCTTTGCTTAGCATGACACCTCAAATTGGATGGATTAGTTGATAGCTCCATTTTGGAGCTATAATTATGTCCCTAATTCTCGTTTATTATTGGCTTAATCTTGCTTTTATGTGATTATTGCAGGTGTTCTCGATGATTCGCTCTCGAGAGCGTTTCGGCGCTTTTCGAGGCTTAATATCGCAATTTAAAGGCCTAAGAACACTTCCGGGGAAGATCCATGCAAAGGCATGAAGGATGAGAACTTTGGAGAAATTGAAGGCAAAAATCCATGCATCAACCCGAGAGCTAGCGTCGAGCGACAGCGTCGCGACGCTAGCTCGACGCTACCCAGCGTCGAGACGCTGTCATAGCGTCTCGACGCTCCGAAGTCTGAAGCGCTGAATTGAAGAAAAAAACCCGAGAGCAAGCGTCGAGCGACAGCGTCTCGACGCTCGCTCGACGCCGCACAAGCGTCTCGACGCTGTGCGAGCGTCTCGACGCCACCCCGACTGCGCGCGCGCGTTATTTAGGGCGCAGCGTCGAGACGCTGCCCTAGCGTCTCGACGCTACGACGGATTACTTAAGTTTCTGTCCGATTTTAGCCGCCATTATCATCTTCCACCTCGAGCTCCGCGCCTGATTGGACGTCCAGCAGCTGTTTTCCACCATGGGAGGGGCTAGGAAGCTCGATTTAAAGCCGTCCCACACCACACACGTCATGAGTGAGTAGATTTACTGTTTTTGGCTCGGGATTGTAAGGATAAATGTAGTATGAACTCTTGGTGAGGTTGTGGATTGAAATTCTGATTTGGTTGGATAATTTATTGAATTGAATTCTATTTCTTAGCTTAATCTATGAGCACGTTTGAATGATTTAGGACTAGGCACCCTTGATTTTGAGCATGTTCATTTGTTAAAGGATTTGATGCCGTGCCTCTCGTTTCCGCCAAGTAACAAGGAATTATGGCACCTTGAGCGTATTGGCGTCCTTACGCTCTTGGTGTTCGTTCTTCCCGAATTAGGATTCCAAATCGACATACTAATTTCGCGTCCAAATTAGATAGTCGTCACAGTTAGCTTGTTGCTACCGTTCGGTCTTGGGAGAGCGTTGGCCGCCAATGTCCGGACGGTATGCTTGATTAGCATAATTAATTATGTTTAATTAAATCCATGGAGCATGTCTGAGTTATTTATTAATTTTAGACGAGCTGTGCATTCGTTAAATTGTTTAACCATAATACTCATCAACCTATGAACCAAGAGGCATGCTAAATTTATTCCGATCGCCCCGAGTCGGAAACTCCGTTAGCTAAATTTTCCCATTTGCTTTGTTCCATCTTAGTTACTTGAAAACCAACAATTACCCCTTATTTTACTTATATTAATAGTTTGCAAATTTAATTAAGATTAAGTCAAAATACCTTAATTCCCTGTGGATCGACCCCGTTGCTACTATTCTACAAATAGTTTAGTGATTTCGGGCTCTTATAAATTTATTTTGGCGGGTCTCGACAACCCGATGATTGGCGATAGTTCAATAATATCGTTACCAAAATTGGCGCCGTTGCCGGGGACTAAGTGTAATTCGGCCTAATTTAGATTTGATTTGTAGACTTTTAATTTTTACTTTCAAATTTTTGTTTATTCTTTTATTATTTGCAATTTTGATCCGTTTGTTTAAGTGTGCTAGAAGTGCCAAATTTTATTGTGAAAATGGAGATTGATGATGAGATTAGAGCCCCAAAAACGCTAAGACAGTGGACATCATTTGCTATGGGCCACCAACCTTCTTGTATTTCCTACCCGGAAATTTCAGGTGAGTTTGTGCTTAAATCAGGTGTGATTAACCTTTTACCCTCTTTTTGTGGTGAAGCAGATGAAGATCCTTACAAACATCTCAAGGAGTTTCAAATGGTAAGCTCCGCGATGAAGCCTGGCGACATAACAAAAGATCAGCTCTACCTGAGAGCTTTTCCATTCACCCTAAAAGGTGAAGCTCGAGATTGGCTGCATTACTTGCCATCGGGGACCATCTCTACTTGGGAGAAGTTGCAAAGTCTATTCTTGGAAAGGTATTTCCCTGCTTCAAAAGCCAGGGCCGTGAAAAAAGATATACGACAATTTGAGCAAGGGAAGGACGAGGCATTTCACGAGTGCTGGGAGAGGTTCATTAAACTCTGTGAAAAATGTCCGAACCATCTGATAACAGAAGTCGCGCTTATCGAATTCTTCTATGATGGGTTGCTTCCGCATGACTGCCAGATGCTTGATGCAGCAAGTGGAGGAGCCCTTTGGGAGAAAACACCTGCGGAAGCCAGACAGTTGATTTCTAATATAGCTGAGAACCGTCGTCAATACGGGGGAAGAAACGAGCATTCTAAGATGTCTTCCGACATAGAAGCGCTCAAGGAACAAGTATCTCAGGTATTTGGTTTAGTTCATACGATGCAAGAAAAATCATTTCAGGTTGTTTCTTCTATTTCAGGTCAAGCCATTGAAGGCATGTTCAAATCTCTTATGGAAGCTAGCGATGAGACAAGGTCGCAGATAAAATCTCTAAGAGATGAGTTCACGGAGGTGAAGGAAAGAATGGGTAAAATTGAATCCAAAGCGGAAGGCGTTAGTGCGATAAATCTCAGAAGTGGTAAAGAGATACCATCCCGTACCACTCCCGTGAGTCCTCCAAAAGATTCAGAGATATCTCCAGATAAGTGTTCTCAAGCACCCTCTGAAACTGTTGTAACTCCTCCTCCTATTATTTCTATGAAGTCTTACACTCCCGTTGCCCCTTTTCCCAGTAGGCTAGCAAGGCCATCTAAGGAGGTCGAAGACGCGGATGTTCTTGAGACACTGAGAAAAGTTGGGATCAATATACCGCTGCTTGATGCAATTCAGCAAATCCCAAGGTATGCTAAATTTCTTAAGGAGATGTGCACAATAAAGAGGAAGACTAAAAGTGCTGAGAGAGTCGTGGTAAGCAAGAATGTTTCTGCCCTGATAACCCAAGGTATTCCAAACAAATGCCAGGACCCAGGTATGTTCCTCTTGCCATGTACAATAGGGGATATAGAAATCGAGCACGCCATGCTAGACTTAGGAGCTTCAATTAATGTTATGCCATACTCAGTCTACAAGAATCTCGGTTTAGAAGGTATGCAGGAAACTAGTATAATTATCCAATTAGCTAATAGGTCTACTATTCATCCTCTAGGATTGATTGAAGATGTGTTGGTTAAGGTTAAGGATTTGATCTTCCCTGCTGATTTTTATGTGATAAAAATGGAAGAAAATGCATCCACCACTTCTGTTTTACTTGGTAGACCATTCATGAAAACCGCTAAAACAAAAATTAATGTGCATGATGGTACCTTATCTGTTGAGTATGAAGGGGATGTATTCGAATTTAATGTATTTGATGCCATGAAACAACGTGCTGATGTGCATTCTGTCTGTAAAATTGATCTGATAGATACTTTAGAACAAGAAGAATGCATGACTGTTGTTGATGGGGATGACCCACTCGTTTTTACTGAAATTGTTGGCGAAGTTGAAAGTAGTGTTCCCACATTGACTGATTCTTCTGAACAACCTACTTTTGCTTTAGAGACATGTGAAAAGCCAACTAAAATATTACCATCTCTTTTGCAGGCTCCCAAGTTGGAATTAAAGGAGTTTCCGGGTCATCTCAAGTACGTGTACTTGGGTGAGGTGGAGACACTTCCGGTAATCATCTCCAAAGAGCTTACATCGGAGCAAGAAGGCGAGTTGGTCGAGGTCTTGAAAAGGAACAAAAGAGCCATGGGATGGACATTGGCAGACTTGCATGGGTTGAGTCCAGTGCTGTGCATGCACAAGATTCGGCTGGCTGAGGGTGCAAAACCATCCCGAGAGCCTCAGCGGAGGCTGAACCCTGCAATGAAAGAGGTAGTGTTGTCTGAGATACACAAACTCCTGGATGCAGGTATTATCTTTCCCATTTCTGATAGTCAGTGGGTTAGCCCTATTCATGTTGTACCTAAAAAGACAGGCATAACTGTTATTAGAAATGATAAGGGGGAGTTAGTACCTAAGAGAGTGCAAAATGGGTGGAGAATGTGTATTGACTTTAGAAAACTAAATGATGTGACTAAGAAGGACCATTTTCCTATTCCCTTCATAGATCAAATGGTGGAGCGTTTAGCTGGGAAGCCATTCTTCTGTTTTCTTGATGGTTTTTCTGGGTTTTATCAAATTCCCATAGCCCAGGAAGACCAAGAAAAGACTACTTTTACCTGTCCATTCGGAACTTACGCATATAGGCGAATGCCCTTTGGGCTTTGTAATGCTCCAGGGACTTTTCAGCGATGTATGATGAGCATATTTTCTGAATTTGTAGAAAAATGCATCGAAGTCTTTATGGATGATTTTACTGTATATGGAAGTTCATTTAAAGATTGCCTGTTTAACTTGTCTAGAGTCATGGAAAGATGCATCGAAACTAATCTTGTTTTGAACTTTGAAAAGTGTCATTTCATGGCCAATCAGGGCATAGTATTGGGTCACGTTGTGTCTGCTAAGGGGATAGAGGTTGATAAAGCTAAAATTGATGTCATATCTGATTTACCTTACCCCACGAATCTTCGGGAAGTACGTTCTTTTCTTGGTCACGCAGGTTTTTACCGCAGGTTCATTAAAGACTTCTCGAAGATAGTGACTCCGATGACAAGCTTGCTGAAAAAAGATGTTCCATTCTGTTTTGACAAACAGTGCAAGCTTGCCTTCGATGTTCTGAAAAAGTGCTTGACCAACGCACCCATCATTCATCCACCGCAGTGGGGGACTCCTTTCGAGATCATGTGCGACGCAAGCAATTATGCCGTAGGCGCTGTGTTGGGCCAGAGGATAGACAAGAAGAGCCATGTGATTTATTATGCCTCTAGGACGCTCAATTCCGCACAGATTGGTTACACAACAACAGAGAAGGAGCTGCTTTCCATAGTTTTCGCTCTTGATAAATTTCGGCCATATATTCTTGGATCTAAAGTAATTGTTTTTTCTGATCATGCAGCAGTTCGATACTTGATGAACAAGAAAGATTCGAAGCCTAGACTGCTCAGATGGGTATTATTACTCCAGGAGTTCGATGTTTCTGTTCAGGACAGAAAAGGATCAGAAAATACCGTTGCGGACCACTTGAGCCGTATTGTACGTAATGAGGATGACTTACCTCTGAACGATGAGTTCCCTGATGAAGTTCTCTTCCAGGTAAGTGTGGAGACGCCGTGGTACGCCGACATTGTCAATTACTTGGTCACAGGTACGTTCCCGTTCGACTTTTCATATAATCAAAGAGCTAAGCTGAAAAGCGAAGCCAAGACGTATGTTTGGGAGGAGCCCATTTTATGGAAATTTTGTGCTGACCAGGTAATTAGGAAGTGCGTCCCTAAGTCTGAACATAGGTCCATCCTTACCTTTTGCCATGAATTTGCATGTGGGGGACACTTTGGGCAAAATAAGGCTGCGAGAAAAATTCTAGATTGTGGGTTTTTCTGGCCATCACTGTTTAAGGACTGTTATGATTTTTGCAAATCTTGTGATCAGTGTCAGAGAAAAGGGACCATCACTAGTAGGAATGAAATGCTCCAAAACCCCATTTTAACTTGTGAAATTTTCGAGGTTTGGGGTATGGACTTTATGGGACCCTTTCCCCCTTCATTTGGTTTTGTCTATATCTTATTGGCTGTGGACTACGTGTCTAAATGGGTGGAAGCTAAAGCCACCAAAGTTGATACTGCTAATGTTGTTTCAAGTTTTGTCAAATCTAATATTTTTAGCAGGTATGGAGTTCCACGAGCCATCATAAGTGACCAGGGGAGCCACTTCTGCAACAAAACGATCCAAGCCTTGATGAGGAAGTATGGGGTGAATCACAAAATCTCTACCCCGTACCATCCTCAGACCAATGGTTAGGCAGAAGTTTCCAATCGAGAAGTGAAGAGCATCCTCGAGAAAACAGTAAGTCCAGGACGGAAAGATTGGAGTCTGAGGCTGGACGATGCTTTGTGGGCTTACCGCACGGCTTACAAAACCCCCATAGGGATGTCTCCCTACCGGATGGTTTATGGTAAAGCCTGTCATCTCCCCGTGGAGATCGAGCACAAAGCTTACTGGGCCGTGAAGAAGTGCAACATGGACTTTGACTTGGCGGGCGAAGAAAGACTCCTCAAATTGCAAGAACTGGAGGAGCTTCGCTTGGATGCATATGAGAACTCGAAGACCTACAAGGAAAAGACCAAAATGTTCCACGACAGGCGAGTCGTCAGAAAACACTTCGAAGTTGGTCAGAAGGTTCTCTTGTTCAACTCCCGCCTGAAGTTCATGCCAGGTAAACTTCGTTCCAGGTGGCTTGGTCCTTTCATTATAACTGATGTGCATCACTATGGTGCAGTCAAAATTCAGAGCCTGGATACGGAGAAGGAATACACAGTGAATGGCCAGAGACTGAAGATCTTTCATGAGGGAATGTCAGAGGACTTCGACGATCATGCCTACTTGAAAGAGCCTGATTATGAGAAAGGATGAATTGAGTTTTGGTAAAGTCGAGCAATCGACTCTAAAAATTTGCGCTACTCGGAGGCACCCGAGCTTGAACTGTATATGCTTTTTGCTTACTTACCGTCTTTAGGATTAGTTTAGATTTCTACTCTGATGTTGTGTATTTTCAGGTGAAACAATAGCTCATCCTTGCGGTTTATTGGCTAAAGTTTAAGCGCACTCTCCAACCCTCTGAGTCACAATTCAGGGAAGGTTTTCTTTCCCTTTGTTTTGACTGCGCATATTAGGTCCAATGAGGACATTGTCAATTTCTAAGTTGGGGGTGGTGGGTTGTGCCTTATAAAGGATTGTCGAGCTTTGTTGTGGAATCCTAATTAACTTGTTGAGTTATGGTGAAAGCATGCTAGTCCGATTATGAAATTCTGTGATGTACTGCTAAGGTCTTCGTATGTGTGTTTGTTGTGAAACTGAGCATAATTGCATATGTTAAGGCCATTTTGAAAATTTTTTTTTTTTCAAGTTATTTCCCTGTCTAAGCTTCGCATGTTAGCACTCTATCTTGGATCTGTGGGTTTAGGGTAGCTCTGTTTGTTTTTGAAATTCGTTGTCACCTCGAAAGGCAACCTTAGGATGGGCAAAGATTCGCTCTTGTTTGTAATCCGTGCGCTTAAAATTTTAATATGATTTTTAGACTTAAAGAAAAATGAATGCAAGTTTATAAAAAGAAAATAATCTCATGAGGCGTTCCTCCTTCTTGAGTTTCCTTAGTAGCCAGGGGCGGTCGTGTAACCCACGGGCGCCACTGCATGAAAAGGAAGCACAAAGAAGTGAACGTTAGTCCTTAAAAATGTGAATTTTGCCCGTAGTCAGATGCACTGTGCAATGAAATTGCAGGCAAGCTGAAACGAAAGTAAGATTGACATGTTAGGCGCTCATGGAGACCAAAGAAAAAGAGAGAAAAGATGCCTTGCGATATATTACTTGCATAGACAACGAATTGCCCTTAGACTGTTCTGTTAAGCCATAAGTAGGGGGAAAACGAAGTTTTAGGATAGATAGAGTTGTTCTAAGCCTGTTGAAATCTAAGATCGAGGAGCTAAGTCCGAAGCATAAATAGGGAAACATCTTTAAATTTTTCAAATTTGTCTTAACCAATGCATGCATGCAGCTGTTTCTTTCAAATGCAAATGCCCTGTCGTTTCCAGTACTGAGAATCGAGTCCCTAGCATGCATTCTCGTTGAATTTTATTAATCAGAATTCCACCTTGCTCGAGGACTAGCAAGAATTAAGTTGGGGGTGTTTGATAGCTCCATTTTGGAGCTATAATTATGTCCCTAATTCTCGTTTATTATTGGCTTAATCTTGCTTTTATGTGATTATTGCAGGTGTTCTCGATGATTCGCTCTCGAGAGCGTTTCGGCGCTTTTCGAGGCTTAATATCGCAATTTAAAGGCCTAAGAACACTTCCGGGGAAGATCCATGCAAAGGCATGAAGGATGAGAACTTTGGAGAAATTGAAGGCAAAAATCCATGCATCAACCCGAGAGCTAGCGTCGAGCGACAGCGTCGCGACGCTAGCTCGACGCTACCCAGCGTCGAGACGCTGTCATAGCGTCTCGACGCTCCGAAGTCTGAAGCGCTGAATTGAAGAAAAAAACCCGAGAGCAAGCGTCGAGCGACAGCGTCTCGACGCTCGCTCGACGCCGCACAAGCGTCTCGACGCTGTGCGAGCGTCTCGACGCCACCCCGACTGCGCGCGCGCGTTATTTAGGGCGCAGCGTCGAGACGCTGCCCTAGCGTCTCGACGCTACGACGGATTACTTAAGTTTCTGTCCGATTTTAGCCGCCATTATCATCTTCCACCTCGAGCTCCGCGCCTGATTGGACGTCCAGCAGCTGTTTTCCACCATGGGAGGGGCTAGGAAGCTCGATTTAAAGCCGTCCCACACCACACACGTCATGAGTGAGTAGATTTACTGTTTTTGGCTCGGGATTGTAAGGATAAATGTAGTATGAACTCTTGGTGAGGTTGTGGATTGAAATTATGATTTGGTTATTGGATAATTTATTGAATTGAATTCTATTTCTTAGCTTAATCTATGAGCACGTTTGAATGATTTAGGACTAGGCACCCTTGATTTTGAGCATGTTCATTTGTTAAAGGATTTGATGTCGTGCCTCTCGTTTCCGCCAAGTAACAAGGAATTATGGCACCTTGAGCGTATTGGCGTCCTTACGCTCTTGGTGTTCGTTCTTCCCGAATTAGGATTCCAAATCGACATACTAATTTCGCGTCCAAATTAGATAGTCGTCACAGTTAGCTTGTTGCTACCGTTCGGTCTTGGGAGAGCGTTGGCCGCCAATGTCCGGACGGTATGCTTGATTAGCATAATTAATTATGTTTAATTAAATCCATGGAGCATGTCTGAGTTATTTATTAATTTTAGACGAGCTGTGCATTCGTTAAATTGTTTAACCATAATACTCATCAACCTATGAACCAAGAGGCATGCTAAATTTATTCCGATCGCCCCGAGTCGGAAACTCCGTTAGCTAAATTTTCCCATTTGCTTTGTTCCATCTTAGTTACTTGAAAACCAACAATTACCCCTTATTTTACTTATATTAATAGTTTGCAAATTTAATTAAGATTAAGTCAAAATACCTTAATTCCCTGTGGATCGACCCCGTTGCTACTATTCTACAAATAGTTTAGTGATTTCGGGCTCTTATAAATTTATTTTGGCGGGTCTCGACAACCCGATGATTGGCGATAGTTCAATAATATCGTTACCATTAGTCTTCAACCAAGTGTTCCAAAATTGATGAGTTTATATGCATGTTGTTGGTGATTCACAATCCACTTCACAACTTGGATAAATCCACCCAACTTGGATAAATCCACTCAACTTGGATAAAACCACTTTGACTTGGATAATCTCACTTGTAATATTTTGTCATTTTAAAATTAATTCATAATTAATTTTAATAAACAAAATAAATTATAATTAATTAAACTTTTTAATTAATTAATATTATTATTTAATTCAATATCAAATATTAATTAAATAATAAGACTAATCCCGGTTTCTTAAACTGAATCATCACACATGAATCCCTATTCATGTTTTAGACCGATCCCATATTTAAATCATATTTAAATATGTCCATATTGTTACATGGCTTAATCCGAGCTAGCCAGGAGAACCTAAATGACCTACAGATCATGAGCTCCAACGATACGAGATTAACCGGCCAAACTCTTTAGCCAAGCTAACCAACATTCGTTAACTCCTGGAGACTCCACTAAAGTCCAAGGGTTGCACTCTCCTCACCGTAGATATATTTCTGTCCTCTTGATATAACCATCATCAGCAAGTCGATCCTTCACAGGTCATTCGTAATTACAGCTGGGTCAAAATAACCGTTTTACCCCCGACATTACATCTTGTTCCTTAAGTCTCACTGATCCTCTAATGAACTATTGGTTTGTGGTCCAACCACCAAACCGATTGGTAAGTGATCTCATCACTATACCAAGTCCCTCTCGGGCCAATGAGAGGGTGGGATCCCTAGTTCAAGACCCGGAGTCAGCACTTAAGGGAACAACCTCTCTACTAATCCCTAAAGGCGGGTAGGAGTGAATTCCATCTCGCAGGACTATGTTCCCAGTTACCTACCCGGTCTTATCCCCAAGATGGTAGGCTTATTGAGTCAGCGATCTCGGGCCACTCTCACCCATACAAGTCAAAGGATAAGTTTGAATAAACAGGAGTTCATAACGTGCTCAGGATTCAGATCGAGTTACCTAGGTCATCATATGAAAAAGTCGGTCTTTACAGTAAACGGAGTTGTAAAGAAAGAGCGACTTGTTTCGCGGTTCAGTCTTATGCAAACTCATTGCATAGGACGCCCCCACTCACATGTCTCCACATGAACGATTTCGGATCACATCGTTTGTACTATACAAAATGGGCCGCGTCCAATAGTGTCCCCAGGATAAGGTACCCAGCCTTATCCCTATACTATAGACCGTTCTGGCTATTACTTGAACTTGATCCACAATCATGTCACACATGAAGTTCAAGTATACAACCTATAGCCATGGGTTCTTTGTTTATCGGAGTTAGGTTAAAAGTAAAAACAATTCACTTTATTCAATAACAACTTTACTAAATAAATCTCAATAACAACTTTATTGCAAAATAGAATATACATTCAATTTACAAACCACGAGTTTTAGGACATAAAACCCAACAAAAATAAGTGGGCGACCTGGAGTTGGCGGCACAAGAATGGGAGGATTCTGTAAGTATTGTTTTATCTTTTCAAATGCTTTTTGACAATTTTCGTCCCATACTCCTACATCATTCTTACGAAGTAGCTTGAAGATTGGTTCACATGTTGCTGTTAGATGTGATATGATTCTTGCAATATAATTCAGTCTTCCTAGGAATCCTCTAACTTCCTTTTGGGTATGCGGTGGTGGCATCTCTATAATAGCTTTGACTTTATCAGGATTGACCTTGATTCCTTCCTGGCTTACAACAAAGCCTAATAATTTCCCAGAAGTTGCTCCAAACGTGCATTTATTTGGATTCAACTTTAATTTAAACTTCCTCAACCGATCGAACAACTTCCGAAGAATAGTTGTATGTTCTTCTCCCTGTCTTGACTTAGCAATCATGTCGTCCACATACACTTCGATCTCTTTATGCATCATATCGTGGAAGAGAGCGACCATGGCTCGCTGATAGGTTGCCCCAGCATTTCTCAATCCAAATGGCATGACCTTATAGAAGAAGGTCCCCCACAGTGTAATGAACGTCGTCTTTTCCTGATCCTCTTGTGCCATTTTTATTTGGTTATAGCCAGAGAATCCGTCCATGAAGGAAAAAGTGGAAAATCCAGCAGTATTATCTACTAGCACATCTATATGAGGAAGAGGAAAATTGTCTTTAGGGCTTGCTCGATTCAAATCTCTGTAATCGACGCACATCCGCACTTGCCCATTCTTTTTCGGTACAGGTTCAATATTTGCTACCCATTCAGGATAGTTTGCCACTGTCAAGAACCCTGCATTCATCTGTTTGCTAACTTCTTCTTTTATTTTAATCAGCATATCTGGCTTCATTTTACGCAATTTTTGTCTTACTGGTTTACATTCGGATTTAAGTGGTATGTGATGTGCTACTATGTTTGTGTCTAAACCCGGCATGTCTTGATAAGACCAAGCAAAAACATCAGCATATTCATGGAGTAAACTTATCAACATCCGACGACTTTCAGTAGAAATGCTCGTCCCAATTTTAACGTCTTTGACCTCTGTTTGGGACCCTAAATTGATTGTCTCCATCAACTCCTCATGTGGTCCTAACATTTTTTCCTCTTCATCAATCATTCTTAATAACTTAGGGGTAAACTCAACATCTTCTTCATCGTCACTTATTTCATTATCAGATTCAACGTTGCATGTAGGGGTGTCCAATTCATGCTTATAACCAATGTCGCTTTCAATCTCATTATCACTGTTTAAAAGAACAATTATTTGGTATGATGAAAAAAATGAAAAATATAGAGGAACCAAATAAATTTAAGAAAATTGGGATATAGTAGAGAAATAGACAAAGAATTGAAACGAAATGCTGATTCTTTTACTAAAATAATGAAATGTTGACATAGGAATTTAAAATAATAAAACATCTAAAGTAAACAAAATAGTTAAACAATTACTTTGATATTTCATTAGTAACAGAAGGGAGCTCGAAAATAGTCCAATTGTTGAGTTCAAAATCCTTCGGGCATAGGTATACTAGAGGATCTGCTTCTTCCACTTCTTCAATTATTGCTATAACCACTGAGTTTTGGCCTTCAGGATAAATTACACCCGCAGATTTGAATGAATCATAAAGATGAGGAATGAAATTCATCCGATGTTCAGACTCGTGATCCTCAAACTTTGTTAGACGATTTCTCCTTTTATATCCATTTGCATTGATCATGTCCCCTTTGCTCGGTTTATATCCCAATCCAAACCTCCTCATACTTTTTTGCATATTTAACAGATCGTCTAAGCTTTTACTGCTCGCGTTCAGAGAAAGCTTGTTCAGTCGCAGCTGCACCTTTTCTATCTCTCTAGGTAGAGTTGTTGTATTGACAACCTCGAACGATTGAAATGAGGATTCAAAGGCCTCTTCTGCTGCTTCTATGTAAGGCATTGAGGAAGGCTTTGAGATTAAAATGTCTTCCTGTCCGGATATGATTACTAGTTTGCGATCAACAACGAATTTAAGCTTCTAGTGTAGTGACGATGGGACCACCCCAGCAGAATGAATCCAAGGGCGTCCTAATAGGAAACTGTAGGCTGAATTAATATTCATGACCTGAAATGTTATGTTAAAAGTGCAAGGTCATATTTGAATAGGGACATCTATATCTCCGATCACTTCACTGCGTGCCCCATCAAAAGCTCTTACTATCATAGTGCTTGGCCTAATGTTGGACATGTTGACTGACGACCTTTCCAACGTGGATTTAGGCATTATATTCAGAGAGGAACCGTTATCAACAAGAACTTTTGCCACAACAAATCTTCTACATTTGACTGTAATATGAAGGGCCTTAGTGTGACCTGTTCCTTCCGGTGGTAGTTCATCGTCTGTGAATGTCACAGAACTTGCTGCATTAATATTTTCGATGATATTATCTAAATTGTCCACCGTGATATCTTGTGGGACACAAGCCTGGTTTAGTATATTTGGCAAAGTCCTGCAATGCGCCTCCGACGACAGCAGCAAGGTTAATATGGAAATTTTTGCAGGTGTCCGGCTTAATTGCTCTATCACTTTGTAATCGCTCTGTTTGACCAGCTTTAAAAATTCTTGGATGTCCTCCTCAGCTGTTGGCTGCTTAGCCTCCAAGTTTTTCACTATGACGGATTCTCCTGCCTCGTTATCGATATTCCGTAGACTTGGGCCTTCCCTTTTTCCTTGTTTTTGTCTTTCAGTAGTTCCTGGGGTGTATAACACCTCCCACTTCGCGTCAGGCTTCCCACTCCTGTGATGTTCTCCACTGGAAGTGAGTCATTACTAACAATGACCTAATATTCGTATTTCTAGGGCACTGCTTTAGAACTTTTATATTCAAAGGGAAACAGTATTTGGATAGTAATTGGCCTTGGATTGGTAATAGAGGTGCTCATCTTTTCTTGGTAAAAAATGGTTAAAGGCTTCAGAACCTTTGAACCTCTATTGGGAGAGAACACTTCTGCCGCATTTACTTCGCCTTCTTGTGATGATTGAGAAATTATTTTCTGCAAGACTGTTAGGATGTGTGAATCTAGCAACCCTTGGAACTTTTGGCGAAAATGATGGCATTGGTCAATAGAATGACCCTTTGCTCCAGCATGGTACGAACACGTCAAATTATCTTCATATTTATCATGAGCCGAATCAGGTCGAAGACTACCTCAATGCACCTATTGCTGGATAAAATTTCAAACAGTTCCTCCATAGAAATCTTCATCCCGTTGACATCTTTCTTCTGGTTTGGTTCATGAACTTCTATTGCGTTCACACGAGGATTCTGGTGATTCGGTAGAGGATTGTTGTTGACATTGGGCTCATTTCCCTTCTTGAAGTTCAACCATCCTGCTTTGACCAACTCTTGTACCCTATATTTCAGCGTCATACAGTTTTCTGTTGAGTGTCCAGCTGCTCCCGCATGAAAATCACAATGGGCGTTCACATCGTACCACTTTGGGTAAGGTGGTTGCATAGGGACTGCCGGTACGGGTGACAATTGGTTATTTTGAAATAATTGAGGTAACAACTCAGTATATGTCATTGGTATCGGGTCAATCTGAGTTTGTTTATAAGTTCCTCTATTGCTTTGTTGCCCCTGAGCGTAGACAGACGCTTGCTAATTCCTAGGCTGGTAGCCTAAATTACTTTGAGATCGTGGGTTTTGAGGAAAAGTTGAGGGGTATTGTGCTGTCGTATTGTTAATGTACGACTGATGAGTCGTGTAATAATTCAGATGATATTGCGGCATCCTGGAGTTGGAGTACGACTGTTGGCTCCAATTGGGCTGACTTGCATTGCTCACCATTTGAACTTCTCCATTTTTTTGGAAAATTTCCCTTTTTTGCGACTGACGATTCAGATGCGTCAATTATCTTCCCATGCTTGATCCCATATTCAATCCTCTCTCCGATCGTCATTATGTCGGAAAAATTGGTTGAAGCGCTCCCAATCATCTTATTGTAGAAGGGAGACTTGAGAGTGTTCATGAACATGGCTGATAACTCCTTATCAGTTAGAGGAGGTTGTATTTGTGCAGCGATATCTCTCCACTTTTACGCGTACTCCTTGAAACTTTCTGTGCTCTTCTTTTCCATTCTTTGCAAATCCATCCGATCAGGGGCCATGTCTGTGTTATGCTTGTACTGTTTTAGGAAAGAATCGGCTAAATTCTTCCATGAGTAGATATGAGTATTGTCTAACTGCATGTACCAACGAGACGCTGTGATATAGACGACAAGTAGGTTTGGAGCCTAGGCAATCCACAAAGGGAAAGATCATCAAGTAGTCTACCAAAAACTGAATCTTGTGTCGCACAATCGATATGCTTAAAGGTTTAGAAAAGCAAATCAATATCAGGTTACCTTTTGTTTGGTGAAAGACCAAGGAGTTGGACTATTGATTAATCCAATCCAAGGTGGGAAACACTCCACAAGTTTGGTGACCAACCAACCTTGAATGATTCCACGAAGGGTGCAATGCACAAGAAACAAGCTCACGACTTAACAAGCAACTAAATTCTCTATTGATAAAATTGTATGGCCAAAGGTGCTTACAAATGAGAAAGAAGGCATGTATATAGCCTTATGGTTGTCTACTTGAGCAAGACAAAACCCTAGAACTATTAAGGTAAAAACATCCCAAAACAATTAGGGAAAATAAATCATATTCTAATAATTAAATTAAAATAATTCAAAGGTTTTCCTAAACATAAAAGTTGATAATTTTCGGACAAAACACTCCAAAAAGTAAAAAGATTACATTCTATAAAAGTGAGGAGAATGATAAAAGGAAAGTTTCCAGATTGGACACCCTTTGGTATTTTGGCAATAACTTCTTCTTCAGTGCTCGGATTGGAGTGTACTTTATATGGATGAAAGATCTTTCAAAGATCGTTAAAATGGTATCCAATTTGAATATATTGCAGAAACGATGGAGAAAGATATAAGCAGTCGAAGTTGAAAAAATAACACTAGAGTGTCACTAATCCGCAGACATGCTTGCTCTCATGGTTTCTCCAAGTGATTTGTCCCTGTATCTTGTCATTGGTTCTTGAGTTACTGTAGTGGTGGCCATGATCATATCACGCTGAACCGGTCAAAGAGTCTTGGAAACAGTGAATTATCAATTTTTCATTCTGAACATGTGCAGCCATTTTTCTGCAATACATGATGAGATGGCTCCTCGGGCATGATGTCCCCTCATACTTTTCGAATTCTGACATCTTGAACTTTGGTGGAATTACAACATCAAGAACAAGGCATAACTTGGAGGCGTCAATATTCCCAAAAACATATGTCCCTTCAATTGCTCTAACCTTTCCTCAAGGATTTCGAGTGTTCCATTGTTAGGGGTTTTGCATTCCCCTTTTGTTGAATCCTTCTTGACCTCAGGGTTTTCCAGATTACGAACTGTGATAGTTACCCTGGATGGTCCTTTCTTAGGGTGTACAAACCCAGCCCGATCATTCATGGAGACTCCTTCACCTTTGAAGAACTGGAAATGGTATTGTCCTGCTGACGAATGGTACATCGGGTCACATGATGTGTATGGCAACGGGATGAACCCTTCAGTTTGGGTGTGCATAGAGGGATTGACTTCGAAGGAGTCACTAGCGGTATTGTTGGGTTGTGCGAGATCAACCACCATTTTCCCCTTTTCTAACAAACTGAGGATTGATTCTACTTTCTCCCGCAACTCGTTCATTTCTTTTCTTGTTTTTTCTATTTCTGCCTGTTGTTCCTCCATAATTCTTGTTGCTTGCATAGTGCCGTGAATGCGACGAGTTGGTGGTGGTTGAGCTATTTTTTATTCTGTTTTTATTATTTTTTAGAGGTTAAAATATAGTAAAAGAGAAATAGGAAGACAAGACACAATCACATGATGCATGAATGAAAGCTTTTACTAATTAACTGGAACGAACATTTCGATTTAAAGGGTGAACAAATACACCAAATAAAATACTAGAAAAAGAAAACCCTAAGAAAGAAAAAAAATAAAAAATAAAAAAATAAAAAAAAAATTAAAAAAAAAATAAAAGTCTCGGGGAACAGTCAATGGAAGTGGCCAAAGTACCCAAGATCGCTACGAATCATCCTTAAAAACTCAAATAATTCCTCTGCGTTAGCTGTCATTGGTGAAGTATTTTCTCGTAGATGTCTTGCCCATTCTGCAAATCCTCGAGCTCTTCTAGCCATTATCTTGATAGTATCCATTGTTCTATTCACTTTTCCAATAACCATTTGCATATCATCTCTCACAAAGTGATAATCTTATTTTATAGAACTATACTCTTTTTCTAAATGTTTTTTTTTCGTGCGATAATTTCTCACATGCTTTTTCGTATGCTGCAAGCTGTCACTCTAATAGACTTGCATAATCTTTCAAGATGTTATACCCTTCTAAATGTTTGTCAATATCTTCATAAAGACCAACGTTAGCCCTTTCCAATTTAGTGAGTTGCTTTTCTTTATTCCTGATGATATCTTTCATTTCCGAGATTAATTCTAAAAGAGAGCTTTTTCCTTCAGTAAAGTCACTTATCTTACTCTCTTGCAGGTGAACTTTTTTTCGCAACGTCGCATTATGATTCTTGTTGCTTTGCTCAATGGGGTTATATATTGATTAAATTAAGCAAATAACCATGCAAGTATACACGGTCTGCAGCAAGTGATAAGTATATTTTATATCGATTTCCCACAGAGACTAAGTTGAGTCAATGCCGATTTTATGCGTGTTAAATTAGATAAGGTAACCAGGAATGAAATGGATTTTGATTCGAGACACGAAATTGTAAAGGACGCAGAGAAAACACAAAGTTACTGTAATGTAAAATAAACTAAGGAAACTACAATCTAAGAAAACAGGCTGACTAACTCCCAGAATAGAAAATAGTATTGCGGGTTTCGCAATACTTTCGCAATAAGCTAGCAACAGATTAACAGACAAGTAAACTCTAAGATAAAGACAACAAGGTTGGTTAAGAGTCCTCCATAGGCATAAACCATGATCATTCAGCAGCAAATTAACATTACATGCATCGTTTTAGCTAGATCTCATACATCTTCCGATTATATGCTTTAGACTCTTAAGTTACTCATATCCAAGTAAGTTTTAAGACCCTAGTTATATATTCAAGCTATCAAACGTGTTAGGAAAGTGCCTATTCCTAGACCACTTTCTGTCTACCATGAAAGGCTAACATGCATGAGTGACTCTGAGTTCTTACTCCTTCCGGAGGTTAGGAACTCTTTAGAACAAAATGGATGGCCGGTCGAAAATGTCCATGTGATGAAGTTCACACTCATTCAATGCATGCATGATTATTTTAAAGCTGAAATTACATAGTTATGACCTACAGATTCATCTTAACAAACCCTTATAACTCTAGCCACGCATGATAAAAGAAGAACTCAACAAAACTAATTGATTACTCATAAAAATAGAAAAACTCAACAAAACTAATTGATTACTTATGAAAGTAGAAGAACTCAACAAAACTAATTGATTACTTATAAAAAGCAAATCCAGTAGAAATTCGAAAAGCAAAACACAATTCAATCCGAAAACAATAACGAAAGTAAAGCGATAAAACAGGTGAAGATCCTCTTGTCCACGATTCGCCTCGGTTGAAGGAGAAGAATGGCTTGTCTTGGGAAGGAACTCAATCAGAAGAGAAGATGGATCTTCTCTTCTTCCTCTTGAATTCCTGACGCCAAGAGAGCCTCTGTTTCTTCGATCCAACAAACGGGAGAGCTGCCTTTTTTCTGCGGTATTTGGTCTTTTTCGAGGTTCTCCACCGTAAGGGATTGATCTTTCCTTCCTTCAACTTGCTCTCTTATATAGCCTCCAGTGGTTACATAGTCTGTACCCTAATCACGAATCTCCATCCAAATTAGGGAAACAACCTCAGACGTGGCGGATACAGGAAGGGCCGACGGCTGAAAAAACGCAGCAGAAGAAAAAGTATTGCGATTGCGTTGCGATCGCAAAGCTCTGTTTCTGGTTGCACTCCTTCTTATACTATTGCGTTCGTCGCAAAACTTCAGTAATACATCTGCAAGGCATTAATTAGACATTTTTTCACCAATTACACACTTATGCACAGATTTTCCACATAAGCATTAATTTTAACACCATTTCACAAATGTCACTACTAAACACATATTATGCTCAACAATAGCTAGAATGCTCAAAAGACTTCACGAATATAAAGCAATTATAGCCCTAAATAACTATCATTTGGAGAGTTAACAATTCTTCAGCGCATGATTCTCTCTGCTTAAACCTTTGTTTTCCTCGTCTAGCCAGTCAAGATCTCTTTGTCGTTTTGCTTGCTTTCTATTCATCCCTTCTGCTCTTTCGAACCTTTCGTTGGTTTGGGCTACCTGTTCCATTAATCGGCTAACCTCCTGTCGCAATTTCTCATTTTCCAGTTCGAGAGTTTGATTCCTTTCCCATAATCTTTTATGCTTTGTCGTTTCTCGATCTGGCTCATCCATCATCATTTTATTGGAAGGTTCTCTAATGTTGCAAGCCAAGATTCCCATCACGCTCTTCTTCCTCCTGGTGTGCCAGCACAAATATTCAGAAGTAGTCCCCTCACAATGACCGCTACTCTCTATCCGTCTTACTGCTCTCTAGGAGTTCAATACTTGTCGTTTTTTCCTGTTGGAATCTTCACAGTCATACGAGAACTCCAGTTTGCCGAGTCCATGAGTTACGGGTATAAACTGCCTAAACCACATTTGTCGTAAAACCATCAATGGTGCATAATGGATACACCCCCAAGGGCCCAAGAGAGGAACTGTATGATAGTCACCACACCTATATATTAGTGTTTTCAAAGGCATCCATGATGCCTTCCATATTATGCTTCCCATTGTTGCTTCTGACAGAAATGATACCCATGCCTCTTTCTTTGGATAATTCACGTCCCCTTGGGATGTGCCAAACTCTGAGATGGTGTTCCGCGTTATGTTCCAAGTGCTACTATAGTTGACTTTCGGGCATCTGAAATCTTTTGGGAATTTAATGTGATTATGCATCCATATGTAGAGCAATGGAACACAAAATCTTAATTTCCCCTCTTTATTACCTCTACAAAAGTTAAGTGTCCTGAAGGTTTCTGCGAGAAGAGGTATGATTGGATTTAATCCTTGCTCTATATTGAAAAATAATTTTAGAACATGCCCATTGATAACTCCATTTTGGAGCTAATTATCACTCCCTAATTCTAGCTAAAAGCCGTAATTAATTGTTTAATATGTCTCGTTTATAGGAGTTTTGCGGCATAGAGCTCGTGGTATTCATTGAGTGCGTTTTGTGGCTAAGGAAGGCGTTTTAGTGCCCCGTGAGTGCTTCGGGAAAAGGGGAAGCTCATCCAAGAAGAACCGGGAAAAATTGCCAAGAAGAGGCAATTTTCCAGCCCCCAACCTGAGAGCAAGCGTCGAGACGCTTGCTCAACGCTGCCTGGCGTCGAGACCCTGTCGTGGCGTCGAGACGCTCCGAAGAGGCGCGCACGCTGGAAATCATCGAGGCAGCGTCGAGACGCTCGCCCAGCGTCGAGACGCCATCGCGAGGCGCACGCTGATTATTTAGGTTGGAGCGTCGCGACGCTGTCCTAGCGTCTCGACGCTCTGACAGATTTAAAGGGCTGTAAGGACGATTTTTGCAGCAAAGTTTTGATTTCATCTTCTTCCTCTCGGATTTTCTCTATTTTTCCTTTTGCTCCGCCATTGTTGGCTGGTTTTTGGAGCTTTTTACTTGTATTTAAGCTTGGGATTATGGCCAAGGCCTCCGTTGGAGCGATTGTGACGATTCTCTCCATGGTCGGCTAAGGTACTTGTGTAGGATTCAAGATGATTAGGGATTTTTGTTAGGCTTTTAATATTTTGATAATTGGTAGCGATATTTTTGAACAATCGTCAAATATCGGGTTGTCGAGACCCGCCAAAATAAATTTATAATTACACGATTTCATCGAGCGATTAGTAGCCTAGTGATAACGGGGTCGGTCCACAGGGAATTATGCCAATTCAACTTAATTTTAATTAAACTTGCAAACAAATGAAATAAACAAAGAAGGGGAATTTTGGTTTGAAATATACTAACGGAAAATTCACACAAAAAGGGAAAAATTGATCTAACGGAGCGTTCGACTTGGGATGTTCGGGACTAAGAATTAGCGAATTATTGGATCACAGGTTAACGAAAAATTTTAGCTAAACATGCAGAAGAATACGCAATTCGTCTCAATCGATAAGTCAATCAAGACACGCCCCATGGATAATAATTAGGCACAATAAATTATGCTAATTAAGCATACCGATTGGACATTGGGGGCCAACGCTCTCCCAAGACCAATCGATAGCAACGGGCTAACTACGACGATTATCTAACGTGGAAGCCAAATTAGTGTATCGATTTTAATTTCTACTTCGAGAAGGACGAACGCCAAGAACGCAAGGAAGCCTATGCGCTCTATGGCATCGTCAATCCATGTTACTTGGCGATTAAGAGAGGCACGACATCATAATCTTAAACTAACGAATCATGCTTGAAATCAAAGTTGTCTATTCCTATCAATCAAACACGTTCATGTAATATGCATAGAAGAAGAAACTAATTCAACCAATGTTCTAGCCAAATCAGAATTTAAAACATAAACCTCACCAAAATTGCTAATTACATTAACCCCTTACAATCCCGAGCCAAAACACTATAAACTACTCACTCATGATGGATGTGACTTGAAGTGGCTCCAATCCAAGCTCCATGGCTTCTCCCATGGTGGAAATTGCTTAAAAAACGTCAAAAATGGTGCGGAGCCCGAGGTAGAAGACATAGTCTTTTGCTGGAAAACGGACATTTTAATATATATTCCGTCGTAGCGTCGAGACGTTGCGCCCTAAAAATCCAGCGCGCTGAGTCGGGATGGCGTCGAGACGCTGTGCAACATTGAGCGAGCGTCGAGACGCTGCCCACTCGACGCTTGCTCTCGGGTGGAATTTCCAGATGACGCTTCAGACTTCGGAGCGTCAAGACGCTTGGCCCAGCGTCTCGACGCTAGGCAGCGTTGAGCCAGCGTCTAGACGCTCCCTGCTCAACGCTTGCTCTCTGGTTTTTGCATGGAATTTTACATTTGAGCTTCTCAAAACGCCAATTCTTCATATTTTTGCACGATTCTTTCCCCGAGGTGCTCTTAGGACCTTAAAAACGTGATATTAAGCCTCGAACGACGTTAAACGAGCTCGAGAATAATTAACCGATGAACACCTATAATCAACATAAATAAACAAGATTAAGCATATAATTAGCATGAATTAGGGACATAAATATAGCTCCAAAATGGAGCTATCAAACACCCCCAACTTAAATCTTGCTAGTGGAAGGTGGAATTCTTACTTATCACGATAAAACGACGCGCATGCTAATGACTCAATTCTCAATACTAAAAGAGACAAGGCATTTATATTAGAAAGAAATATTTGCATGCATGCATTGGCTAAGAACATTTCAAGAAATTTAAAATGCTACTCCCTACGAGTGCTTCGCTTCTAGCTCCTCTATTTTAAATCTTACAGGCATAGAACAGTCCTAACCGACCCAAAACTTCGCTTTCCCCCTACTTATGGCTAAACAGAACAGTCTAAGGGCTTTTCATCGTCAAAGCAAGTAATAGATCGCAAGGCTTCTTTTCTTCTTTTTTTTTTTTTTTTGATCTCCGTGAGCGCCTAACATGTCAATTTTACTTTCGTTTCAGCTTGCCTGCAATTTCATTGCACAATGCATCTGACTACGGGCAAAATTCACATTTTTAAGGACTAGCGTTCACTTCTATGTGCTTCATTTTCATGCAGTGGCGACCGTGGGTTACACGACTGGTAGCGATATTTTGGAATTATCGCCAAACATCGGGTTGTCGAGACCCGCCAAAATGAATTTGTAATTACCCGAATACACTGAACTATTAGCAGCTTAGTGGTAACGGGGTCGATCCACAGGGAATTATGCGAATTTGACTTAATTCTAATTAAATTTGCAAACTATGAAAATAAACAAAATGGGGGGGATGTTGGTCTTCAATTAGCTAATGGAGAACAACGCAAAATAGGGAAAACTTAACTAACGGAGCGTTCGACTCGGGATGATCGAGATTAAAAATAGCAAGCTTTTGGATCACGGGTTGACGAAAATAATGGCTAAATATTTGAACGAATACGCAGCCCGTCTCAAATCAATAAATTAATTCAGACATGCTCCATGGATATTAATTAGACATAATAAATTATGTTAATTAAGCATATCGATTAGACATTGGCGGCCAACGCTCTCCCAAGACCAATCGATAGCAACGAGCTAACTACGACGATTATCTAACTTGGACGCCAAATTAGTGTATCGATTTAAGATTCTATTTCGAGAAGAACGAACACCAAGAACGCAAGGAAGCCTATGCGCTCAATGGCATCGTTAATCTTTGTTACTTGGCGATTAAGAGAGGCACGACATCAAAACCTTTAACAAATGAAGCATGCTCGAAATCAAAGTTGTCTAGTCCTATCAATCAAACACATTCATGGAATAAGCAAAGAAATAGAAGCTAATTCAATCAAATTCTCTAGCCAAATCAGAAATTAAGTTCAACAACCTTACCAAAAATTCAAACTACATTATTCCCTACAATCCCGAGTCAAAAACGCTAGGCACTACTCACTCATGATGTATGTGATGTGGGATGGCTCCAATCCAAGCTCCTTAGCCTCTCCCATGGTGGAAATAGCTTGAAAAACGTCCAATCTGGTGCGGAGCTCGAGGTAGAACATGATGAAGACGGCTAAAAATCGGACAAAAAGCTTAAATATTCTGTCGGAGCGTCGAGACGCTAGGGCAACGTCTCGACGCTGCGCCCTAAAGTTTCAGCGCGCGAAGTCGGGGCGGCGTCGAGACGCTTACGCAGCGTTGAGCGAGCGTCGAGACGCTGACCACTCGACGCTTGCTCTCGGGTGGAAACTCCAAATGACGCTTCAGGCTTCCGAGCGTCGAGACGCTGTCTGCTCAACGCTAGCTCTCGGGTTTTTGCATGGTATTTTGCCTTGAAAACTTCCCAAAACGCCAAATCTTTATGTTTTTGCATGGTTCTTCCCCGGAAGTGTTCCTAGGCCCTTAAAATGCGACTTTAAGCCTCGAACGACGTCGAAACGCACCCGATGGCGAATTTGCCGATAACACCTATAATAAAAACAGGTAAGCAAGATTGAGCATGTAATAGTCATAAATTAGGGACATAAATATAGCTCCGAAATGGAGCTATCAAACACCCCCAACTTAAATCTTACTAGTCCTCGAGCAAGGTGGAATTCTGACTAATCGAAATAAAAAGACACGCATGCTAGGGACTCAATTCTCAGTACTAGAAGCGACAAGGCATTTATATTCGACAGAAATAGCTGCATGCATGCATTGGCTAAGAACAATTCAAGAAATTTAAAGATGCTTCCCTATTTATGCTTCGCACATGGCTCCTCCATTCTAGATGTTTACAGGCTTAGAATGGCTCTACCTGACCCAAAACTTCGCCTTCCCCCTACTTATGGCTAACAGAACAGTCTAAGGGCTTTTCATTGTCGATGCAAGTAATGGATCGCAAGGCTTCTATTCTTCCCTTTTTTTTTTTGATCTCCATGAGCGCCTAACATGTCAATTTTATTTTCGTTTCAGCTTGCCTGCAATTTCATTGCACAATGCATCTGACTACGGGCAAAATTCACATTTTTAAGGACTAGCGTTCACTTCTTTGTGCTCCCTTTTCGTGCAGTGGCGATCGTGGGTTACACGACCGCCCCTGGCTACTAAGGCAACTCAAGAAGGAGGAACACCTCAGGAGATTACTATCTTTTTAGAAATTTTTGCATTCTTTTCTTTTTAGCCTATGAACTATGTCAAAATTTTGAGCACATGAATTACGAACATAAACGAATCTTAACCCATCCTAAGGATGCCTTTCGAGGTGACAACGAATTTCAAAACAAGCAGAACTACCCTAAACCCACAGATCCAAGATAAAGTGCTAACATGCGAAGCTTAAACAATGAAATAACTAGAATTTTTTTCAAAATGGCCTTAACAAATGCAACCATGCTGAATTTCACTACGGATACAAATACGAAGACCCCAACAGTACATCACAGAATTTCATGGTCAAGCTAGCATGCATACACCACAGCAAAACACGTTCATCAGAATTCCACAACTAAACTCAACAAACCCACCACCCCCAACTTAGAAATGGACAATGTCCTCATTGGACTAAATAGGCACAATCAAAATTCTAAGGAAAGAAAACCTTCCCTGAATTGTGACTTAGAGGGTTGGAGAGTGCGCTTGATCTTTTGCAAACAAACCTCAAGGACGAGCCATCGTTTCTCCTGAAAACTCACAACATGAGAGTAAGAACCTAAGCTAATCCTAAAAATAGTAAAGTAAACAAAAAGCATGTACAGTTCAAGCTTGAGTGCCTCCGAGAAGTGCAAATTTTTAGAGTCGATTGCTCGACTTTACCAAAACTCGTTTCATCCTTTCTCATACTCGGGCTCTCTCAAGTAGGCATGCTCGTCGAAGTCCTCGGACATCCCCTCATGGAAAATCTTCAGCCGCTGGCCATTCACCGTGGAGTCCTTTCCTGTTTCTAGGCTCTGAATCTTGACTGCACCATAGTGATGGACATGAGTTATAATAAAAGGACCAATCCAACGGGAACGAAGTTTACCTGGCATGAACTTCAGGCGGGAGTTGAACAAGAGGACCTTCTGACCAACTTCGAAGTGTTTTCGAATGACTCGTCTGTCGTGGAACAACTTGGTCTTCTCCTTGTAGATCCTCGAGTTCTCATATGCGTCCAGACGAAGCTCCTCTAGTTCTTGCAATTTGAGGAGTCTTTCTTCGCCAGCCTCATCGAAGTGCATATTACACTTCTTCACTGCCCAGTAAGCTTTGTGCTCGATCTCCACTGGGAGATGACAGGCTTTCTCAAAAACCATCCGGTAGGGAGACATCCCTATGGGGGTTTTGTAAGCCGTGCGATAGGCCCACAAAGCATCGTCCAGCCTGAGACTCCAATATTTTCTCCCAGGACTTACTGTCTTTTCAAGGATGGACTTCACCTCTCGGTTAGAGACTTCTGCTTGGCCATTAGTTTGAGGATGGTACGGGGTAGATATTTTATGATTGACCCCATACCTCCTCATCAAGGCCTGGATTGTTTTGTTGCAGAAGTGACTCCCCTGATCGCTTATATTGGCTCGTGGAACTCCATACCTGCTAAAAATGTTAGATTTGACAAAAAAAGAAACAACCTTAGCAGTATAAACCTTGGTGGCCTTAGCCTCCACCCACTTAGACACGTAGTCCACAGCCAACAATATATAGACAAAACCAAATGAAGGGGGGAAAGATCCCATAAAGTCCATACCCCAAACCTCAAAAATTTCACAAGTTAAAATAGAGGTTTGGAGCATTTCATTCCTACTTGAGATGGACCCTTTTCTCTGACACTGATCACATGATTTACAAAATTCATAACAGTCTTAAACAGTTGTTGACACCGTATTTCGTCCAGCCTTATTTATCATCATTTCGGATTTTTCACGTCATTTTATGTTTTTTTCCTATTTTTTAGTTTTTTTTTCAGTTCTTCTTTAATTTCGCGTTTTTCTGTTATTTTCGGAATTTTCGAGAAAATCACCAGATTCGTCTTCTGTTTGTGGATCGTTCAGGCGTCCAGGTTTCTAGTTCGGGATTCCGGCTTAGGGTTTATTGTTTTAGAGTTTGGTGTCTTGGGATTCCAGCTCAGCGTTTTTATTTTAGGGTTTGGTTTAGGGTTTCCAATTTTGGTTTCTCAGTCTCGGGATTCCAGTTGTCTATCATTGTAGGTTTTGGTGTCTCGATCTCGGGACTCCAATTTAGCGTTTTATTTTAAGTTTTGAGTTTAGTGTTTCAGTTTAGAGCTTCGGTTCGGTTCTTTGATTTGTTGGTCATGAAATTTAAAAGAAGAGCCAAACCAAGGCCCATTTAGGATGTTTTAGACCTAAGAAATTGCTATAAATAGAAAGAGTATAGGACAAAAAAAGGGAGGATCCTATGGCCATAAAAAAATATTTTCTCTCTCTCCACTATTCATCATCTTCTTCCCCATTCCATCTCTTTCATCCATCTCCACCACCTTCAACCAAACTCCGGCAAGACTCAAGGCGGCGCACACGGTGGCACGGCAGAGGGCTCGCGGCGGAGAACCACTGCGCACGGCGGAGCTCCGGCACGTCCAAGGCGGCGTTTTCTTCATTTTTCAACCCGGCGGCAGGGATCTTCATCTCCTCCGAATCGAACGGCGGCGGGGCTTCGAACCACGTTCCGGTAGCAGCAGCAAAACCCATTAACGGCGTGCGGCGAGTCCCATCTTCAACCCAGACGGCGGCACGATCTCTCTGGCGTAGCTTCAAACCGTAGACGACCTTGAAGCTCAAAAACTTAGGCGAAGGCGAACGGAGCACCACCTCGAACCTCCACGAACGGCGGCGAACTCCCAACAGTATTCGTTTCAGCTCTTCAACGGCGTGTACAGTAGCAAACGGGTCTTCGACTTCAGATCTGCAAGGTGAAGTTGCAGACGACGGCGAGTCTGCACCAGCGGTCGTTTCATCGGCGTTCGTCTTCTTCAGCTCAACCAGCGGCGGATCTCCGGCCATAATCTTCGAGCCCAGACGACGACGATACTCAAGCGTGCGGTCATCCTCACGAGTAGACAGCGGCGCAGCCTCGGGTGGACGGGTCAAGACCCACGGCGGCGCCACAGCGGCGATGAACGACGGCGTGCACGGCAGCAATGGCGACTTGAGCTTCTCAGATCGGACGGCGATTTCGAACCCAGACGAGACGATGCCCAGCCGCGGCTTCATACCTCAACTACCAAACCGGCGGCGATGAGCGGCGGCGCAGCCTCGGGCCAACGGCGGCGTTCTCGAACCCAGACGGTGGCGCGCGACGGTGGTCGGAGCGCTGATGACAGAAGCGTGGAAGAAGAAGACCAGGCAGCTGCGTGGGTAACGACATTGTAGTTTTTTAGTAAAATTACTAGTTTTCCCCTGTCATAAGTGGCTGATTTATTTTGTGCCCATATACACCCCTGCCTATACGATATATACCCCCTGTTTGGAGCATGATATATACCCCTGTTTATATGCATATATCCCCACTGTTTTGAGCATGATATACCCCTGTTTATTTCATATATACCCCCTGTTTGATATTCTTATTTTAATCTTTAATCTCGATGCATGTTTTCCTAATTGCAAAGCATATGTTCATTATTTTTCTACTTTGTTAAATTAAGTTTAATTTGCCACCCCGGGAGAGATGAAGGACTGTTCCTATCATCTCGAGGGTATTTTGAATTTAATTTGCCACCCCGGGAGAGATGAAGGACTGTTCCTTTCATCTCGAGGGTATTTTAAATTCAAATTTCAACCCCGGGAGAGATGAAGGATTGTTCCTTTCATCTCGAGGGTATTTTAAAATTAATTTGTAACCCCGGGAGAGATGAAGGACTGTTCCTCTCATCTCGAGGGTATTTTAATTGAAATCCCGGGATAAATAGGGTTTCCCTATTTTTTAGGATTAAGGTTATCACCGTTACGCGCTAATTACAAGAACGCCCTTGTTCTAAAAAGAGATTTTCCTTTGATTTTAAAATTAAGTTTTAAAATTGAATTTCAATTTATTTTGATTTCAAAACAAAAGATTTTTATTTCAAATCAAGTTCAAGTTAAATTTCGAAATTATTGGTTTTCACAACAAAAGTTGTTTTAATTTTAATTAAAGTTTTAATCGAATTTCAAATTGATTTTGAAACAAAACGATTTTATTAAAGGAATTTTAAAGTTCTTGTTTTGTCGTATGATCTCGGTACCGAGATTAAGGCGTTAATGGCAAAATTAACAATCTTGCTCACAAAAATCAAATTCCTACTTTCTTTAAAGTTAGGATATGATTAGTTGAGACATTGTATTATTTTTAATTGTTTATTTCATTTATTAAGGACCATTTGAAATTAGCTAGATAATTAGGACAAAATGTTTTGGCTACCGTTTTAAATGGGATGTTGTAGGGTGCTAGCACCTTCCCTACACTCAACCGACCCCCGAACTGATGGAGCGACATGCGCAGCGGAAAGCGATTTCGGACCGATGATACTCTAATTTCATCAATTTAACAAATAGTAAACATGCTCAAAAGACGGAATTAAGAAATTAGAAATACATACCCTTGTAGCTCCAATTTCTTCAAGTCCGTCGGCCGTTCCTCGTCACGAACTCTTCCGACCTCTTCTCACGAACGCCCCGAGGACCACCCCAGGTAGTCCCGCTATCCTCGGCGCCGAGCAACGGAGTTGTGGGACTCCGAAACAAAAGAAAAGAAGAAGGGAAGAAGAAGCAAGATCCAGAGAGAGAAAGTGGGGTTCAGAGAAAAAATCAAAAACATGGAAAAAATTTCTTCTCTGCCGATGCGTGAACCCCATCTCAATTTCCTTTTTTTTTTCAACTTTGGCCTGATGTTTATATATATATACTTTACATAATATATATGTGTCTTGCTGCATGCAAGACACATATATAAAATTATTATTATTATTAAAAAATAATAATAATAATTTTATTTATTAAACTTTTTAATAAATAAAAAATATATATATAATTATTAATTAAACTTTTTAATTAAAAAATATTATTTAATTCAATATCAAATATTAATTAAATAATATCACTAAACCCGGTTTTTCGAAAACCGACTTTTTTACACATGAATCTTATTCATGTTTTAGGCCATTCCCATATTTAAATCATATTTAAATATGTCCATCTTCATTTTATAAACCGAATTTGAACAATTCAAATTCTTTTCTTTTTCTTTTCTTTTATACTGTTGCACGGCGTTATCCGAGCTAGCCAGGAGAACCTAAAGGACCTACAGATCATGAACTCCAACGATACGAGATTATTCGGTCAAAACTCTTTTAACCGAAGTAACCAACATTCGTTAACCCCCGGAGACTCCACTATAGTCCGAGGGTTGCACTCTCCTCACTGTAGATATATTATGTCCCCTGATATAACCGTCATCGGTAAGTCGACCCTTCACAGGTTGTTCGTAATCACAGCTGGGTCATTTAAACCGTTTAACCCCTGCATTACGTCTTGTTCCTTAAGTACCACTGACACCTCTAATGAACAATATATATGTGGTCCAACCAACAGATCAGTTAACCCTCTCATCACATGAGAGTGTGAGCGCTCATTGTTCAAGCCCCGGAGTCAGCTATTAAGGGAACAACCTATCTACTAACCCTGAAGAGCGGGTTAGGAGTGAACTCCAATCTTGCTGTACTATGTCCCCAGCTACCTATTCGATTTTATCCCCAAGATGGTAGGCTTATTGAGTCGGCGCTAATGGGCCACTCTCACCCGTGCAAGTCAAAGGATACTATCGAATAAGCAGGAGTTCATAGCGAGCTCAGGATTGAGATCGAGTTACCTAGGCCATCAATATGTATAAGTCGGTCTCATCAGTAAACGGAGTTATAAAGAGAGAGCGACTTAATACGCGGTTCGATCTTGTGTAAACTCTTTACACAGGACGTCCTCACTCGCACATCTCCATGTGAAACGATTCGGATCACATCGTTTTGTACAATACAAAGTGAGCCGCATCCAATAGTGTTACCAGAATAAGGTACCCAACCTTATCCGTATACTATAGACCGTTTTGACTGACTACTTGAGCCTGATCCACAATCATGTCATACATGAGGCTCAAGTACTCATATTCAGCCAAGGGTGTTGGTCATTGGTATAGGTTAACGTAAACAAATTTCACTTTATTCCAGTAAACTCTTTTACTGAATAAAACTAATAACTCTTTATTCTTAATAGAATATTTACAAACATAACAGTTTACAAACCACGAGTTTTAGGACATAAAACCCAACACGAACCTCGTTTTTTTTACTTCGTAGACCGTGTTTTTAAGGTGACCAATCACACCCTAAATGATTGGTGGCGACTCCATTTTTTGTGAAAACCCCTGTTTAACAGAAGGTTGTCGGCCGCTCCGCATCGCAAAAAACGTTGCGACAGCATGGCGACTCCACTGGGGACATTTTTTTAGTGGGTCTAGGTCATTGCATTTTATCTTACATATAGCTAATCTTCTTTTTTGGTCTTTGTTTGTCTTTGTTTTATTTATTTAATTATGTGTTGTTCTAATTGTCTTGATTTATTTATCGTAACTTACTGTTTATTGCATTATCATGCATTTCACACACATTCACGAGCCTCTTACCCGGGCTCTACCTTTTAGGATTAGATTTGAGAATCGAGTAATGTCGACCTTCAAGGGGATATAATTTCCCCTGTATGGCGCACGAAAGATTCTCGCTCAGATTAATTCGTTGGCTAATCTTTAGCTTTCAAATTAATTTGGGGGCCTTTATCCTTAGATTTAGAGTCTTACCCTCACATCATTTTATTATTCAAGTCGTCTCGTGATTATGCTTTGATTAAACTTGTTTCATTTATTGTAATTTAAATTGTTTGCGTTATCATGCATTTCACACACATTCACGAGCCTCCTACCCGGGCTCTACCTTTTAGGATTAGATTTGAGAATCGAGTAATGTCGACCTTCAAGGGGATATAATTGCCCCTGTATGGCGAACGAAAGATTCTCGCTCAGATTAATTCGTTAGCTAATCTTTAGCTTTCAAATTAATTTGGGGGCCTTTATCCTTATGTTTAGAGTCTTACCCCCACATCATGTTTATTATTAAATTCATTGCGTTGTTATGCATTGTTTTGTTTAATTTATTTCATTTATCGTAATTTAAATTGTTTGCATTATCATGCATTTCGCACACACGTTCACGAGCCTCCTACCCGGGCTCTACCATTTAGGATTAGATTCGGAGATTGAGTAGTGTGACCTTCGTGGAACTTCGGTTCTAGTGCAGGCGCATGAAATTCTCCACTCGAGCTATTCGCGCTGTTTAATCAGTTGGAAAGCTTGGGGACCGTTTTTATTTAGGATTGTTTAGAACCTAAATCACACTCATACACATCATAGGGCTAACCGTTAATTTTTTTTAAAAAAACTCTGAATTGTAGGATACACTTACTTTGTCGCATGTTTGATTCTCGCGCCTGTATCATATTGCTTGTTTCATTCACGTTGCGTGTGTTGTTTTCATTATGTGTTTTATTTTATTTTTACAAAAAAAAAAAAAAAAAAAAAATCGAGTCGTCCTCCTTAGGTTTAGAACTGATAATCAAGTAATGCTGGCCTTCAAATGGGACATAATCGCCCTTGTATGGCGCACGAAAGATTCACGTTCAAATTAATTCGTTTGCTAATTTTTAGCATTCAATTATAATTGGGGACCTCTTCGTTTAAGTTTAGAATGGAGAGTCAAGTAATGTCGACCTACGGGAGGACGTAAAATACCCCCGTAAAGGCGCACGAAAAGTCTTCGTTCGATTTTTATTTTCTCATTTAGGTTTTGAATGGAGAGTCGAGTAATGTCGACCTACGGAAGGACGTAAAATGCCCCCGTAAAGACGCACGAAAAGTTTTCGTTCATTTTTTCGTTTTCAAAAAAGGTTTCTTTGTGAATACTTGTTTTACGTATGTCAGTTTTTGAAAAAAATCAAAAATAAAAAACAAAAAAATCATTTGTATATCGACACGTTAGAATTTAAAAATCATGCATTTTTTCACGAGTCATCGCGTTCTCGGCCAAATAAAATCTTTCGTTAAAAAAAAAAAAAAAAAAAAAAAAAAAAAAAAAAAAAAAAAAATCGGTTTATTTCATCATTCATGCATAAATAAAAATTTATGAATTGTTTCATTTTTGCATGACATACACAAAATCTAAAAAATAAATCAATTGCATGCATAAAAACTAATCATTCCAAAAAAAATTTTCACTTCTCATCCATCATTTGCATATGCATATATAAAAAAAAATCACGCATCATAGGCATTATCCCAATTGCATAATGTCATCGCACTCATGCATAATAAAATGTGTATCCATACATGTTAAAAATCATTTTGCATAGAGAAAAAATGTTCATGCATCATTTCATGCATAAAATCACAGAAAATCGTCTCATATTGCATGGTGTCATTTCACACGTGCACGGTAATAAAAGCATAAATTCATGCATTTTGCATGTCAAAAAATCATCATATGGTGTCATTTCACACGTGCACGTGTAATAAAAGCATAAATTCATGCATTTTGCATGTCAAAAAATTATTGCATGGTGTCATTTCACACGTGCACGTGTAATAAAAACATCAATTTTTGCATTTTTGCATGTAAAAAAAAAAAAAAAATCATCTCATATTGCATGGTGTCATTTCACACGTGCACGTGTAATAAAAGCATCAACTTTTGCATTTTGCATGTAAAAAAAAAAAAAAAAATCATCTCATATTGCATGGTATCATGTTACACATGCACGTGTAATAAAAGCATAAATTCATGCATTTTGCATGTCAAAAAAATCATCATATGGTGTCATTTCACACGTGCACGTGTAATAAAAGCATAAATTCATGCATTTTGCATGTCAAAAAATTATTGCATGGTGTCATTTCACACGTGCACGTGTAATAAAAACATCAATTCTTGCATTTTGCATGTAAAAAAAACCATCTCATATTGCATGGTGTCATTTCACACGTGCACGTGTAATAAAAACATCAATTTTTGCATTTTTGCATGTAAAAAAAAAAAAAAAAATCATCTCATATTGCATGGTATCATGTCACACATGCACGTGTAATAAAAGCATAAATTCATGCATTTTGCATGTAAAAAAATCGTCTCATGTTACCTGGTGTCATGTCACACTGCACATGTAATAAAAACATCAATTCTTGCATTTTGCATGTCAAAAATCATTTCATCATGGTGTCATCTCACTCATGCATGTTAAAAATCATGTTGCATAAAAAAATGTTCATGCATAAAATCACAAAAAAATCATCTCATATTGCATTATGTCATTTCACACGTGCACGTGTAATAAAAACATCAATTCATGCATTTTGCATGCATGTAAAAAAATCGTCTCATGTTACCTGGTGTCATGTCACACGTGCACATGTAATAAAAATATCAATTCTTGCATTTTGCATGTAAAAAATAATCTCATATTGCATGGTGTCATTTCACACGTACACGTGTAATAAAGACATTCATTCATACATTATCTCATTCTGCTCAAGTCATAAAACATAAAATCTAAAAAAAAAAAAAGTTCATGTATCATAAAATCATTTTTGCATGTCGAATAATCATTTGCATATCATCATGCATTCACAAAAAAATGTGTTCATGCATCATATCATTTTGCATGTCGAATCGTTCAATTGCATATCATCATGCATAATAAAAAAATGTGTTCATGCATCATATCATTTTGCATGTCGAATCTTTCAATTGCATATCATCATGCATAATAAAAAATGTCATGCATCATAAAATCATTTTGCATGTCGAATCATTCAGTTGCATATTATCATGCGTAAAAAAAAAAAAAATGTTCATGCATCATATCATTTTGCATGTCGAATCATTCAGTTGCATATTATCATGCATAATAAAATTATGTGTTCATGCATCATATCATTTTGCATGTCGAATTATTCAGTTGCATATTATCATGCGTAAAAAAAAAAAAAAAATGTTCATGCATCATATCATTTTGCAGGTCGAATCATTCAGTTGCATATTATCATGCATAATAAAAAAATGTGTTCATGCATCATATCATTTTGCATGTCGAATCGTTCAATTGCATATCATCATGCATAATAAAAAATGTCAGGCATCATAAAATTATTTTGCATGTCCAATCATTTAATTGCATATTATCATGCTAAAAAAATGTGTTCATGCATCATCCCATTTTGCATGTCGCTTGATCATTTGTTCATCATTCCATTGCATCCCATTTTGCATGTCGCTTGATCATTTGTTCATCATTCCATTGCATATCATCATGCATATTAAAAAAACAAATAATGTCAATGCATCATAAATTCATTCTGAATGTCGTTTGATCATTTGTTTATCATTCAATCGCATATCATCATGCATAATAAAAAAATGTTCATTCATCATACATGTCAATTAGCATTCAGTCACATATCATCATGCATTCACAAAGAATCTCCATACCTTGTTAATTCTTTAAGCACGCATCAAAGTTCATCACATCATCACGTCATAAAAGAGGTTCATGCATTTTCTCATTTGAACGAGAAGTCATAATATTTCATCATTCGTGACATTGTATCATTTTGTACATGAACCAAAATTCATCACATCATAAAAAAATGTTTCGGCACTAGCTCATTTGCATAACAAATAAAAAAAAAAATCATAGGCATCATAGCAAATGTTCATGCATGCATTAGTTCACTTTGCATGACATACATAGAGTCTCAAAGGCATGCATAAAAAATTTCACACATAAAACAAAAAAATATTCATTAGCTCATCTTGCATAACATGTCATAACATCCCAAATAAAAAAAATCATTAATCATTTGCATAACTTTGCATTGTGCATTCGTCAGTTCATCTTGCATGTCAAGTCATGACATCTAAAAAAAAGAGGCAAAAAAAATCATTTGCATCATATCATGCATTTAATAGCTCATTTGCATATCTCTATTATTTCAAAAAAAAAAAAAAAAACATTTTGTATAACATCATGCATAAAATAAAAAAGGGGTGTCCATGCATACGTCGATTCATTTTTGCATGATAGAAAAATCAAAATCATTGCATAACACCACGTTATCACATCATGAAAATTGTTTATGCATTTTCACAAAAAAAAAAAAAAATCTTTTGTTACATCATAGTGTTTCATCTTGCATAATAAGCCAAAAACAAAAAAACAAAAAAACAAAAAAATCAGTTGCATGTCGTTCATGCATGCATTATTGCATTCTGCATGTCAAGTCGTTCAAAATTTTGTTTGTCCATAATCGCATAAAATTGCATGTAACATTCACTTCATGCATCGTCTCATTTTGCATATAAAAAAAATAAAAAATCATGTTTTTCAATAATTGCATCTCGTGCATATTTTGAAATTAAAAAAACCATCACTTACAAAAAAATCAAAATGTCTTTTGTGTGTTTACTTGATCATTCTTGTGATTGCTTTAATCGTTCTTATTAGTTGAAACCTTAGCCAAAATTAAGGACCAAATCATGGTGTTTCATCATTAAAAAAAAAAAAAAAAAAAAAAAAAAAAAAAAATTGAAAGAAAGAAAATCACTGCTCTTCTATTGGGAAATCTGTCGAGTCTCAACCATTTCATTATCTTTTCAGATACTTCTCTTAAGCTTTTATGCTAAACTTCATTTTCAAGAGGAGCTTTTATTTTGACCGTTATTATCCCTCATGTGCTAAAATTCATCCCATCATACCCAATTGATCAGTGTTCTAATTATCACACTGGGGCAAACCCATCTTACAGTGATTGTTCAAAATTACTCACTGTAAAACCTTATACCTGCATGCCGCACATAATTCTGAGGCAATCTACTCAATTTGTAGATCCATCGTAAAATATCCGGGGTTAATTTCACCATCTACATTTATACGGTGTATCTCTACATTCTTCTACCCACCAAGCCTTTTGCTAAGCATGTCACACTCAATTATGTGGCGAACCTCTCAAAATTATCCACCGGACTAGGAGAGCTTCAAAAGTAATGAAATAATGTCGAATACTTGTGATTTACTGCTTCATAATTAAGACTTGTAATTTCTCATACACTCTTTCATTCCATCTTCATCTGTTATGAATTCATTCTCCTTTTTCCTATCATTTGATCTATCTCTTTCCTCGACTAGAAATTGATTCCAGGACTAAGAATGTCGGTTTTGAGAGCTAGAGAGTTAGTAACTTTGGAAATTATCTCAAAGTCTTAAATGAGTTTTTGCTTGTGGTTAACATCATCACAGTTCCAAAGAGCGTGGATAAAGAAATGATAGGGAATGTGTGCTAGAGGGACGTCAGAGTCTGGTTGCACCGTAAAAAAAAAAAAAAAAAAAAAAAAAAAAAAAAAACTGAGGATGATGCAATAAAAGTTACATTTTGAAGATGCTGAAAGGTCTCCGCGGTAAATCAATAAGCTGGGGCAAAGCCTTCGTCTTTGCGGCACTGGGGCAAAGCCCACGCCTTTGCCATAAGAGCAAAGTCACCGTCATCAAACTAGGGCAAAGCCTATGCCTTTGCCACACGCTGGAGCATTATCATAGACTGGGCAAAGCCTTCGTCTTTGCAGCACTGGGGCAAAGCCCACGTCTTTGCCACAATAGAGCGAAGTCGTCGTCAAAGCTTGAGCATCTTATTGCACCTTTCATTCAAAAAAAAAAAAAAAGATTGGTGCAATCAATTGATCAAGAAGCTACATCTCACAAAGTTTGTTGGACATCAGCAAAACTGGGGCAAAGCCCTCGTCTTTGCAACACTGGGGCAAAGCCCACGTCTTTGCCACAAATAGAGCGAAGCCAGCGTCTACAAGTTGGAACACGTTATTGCATCATGTCTCAAAAAAAAGATTGGTGCAATCAATTGATCAAGAACTTACATCTCACAAAGCTTGTTGGACATCAGCAATATTGGGGCAAAGCCCTCGTCTTTGCAGCACTGGGGCAAAGCCCACGTTTTTGCCGCAAATAGAGCGAAATCATCATCAAGTTGGGGCATTTTATTGCATCATTCCAAAAAAAAAAAAAAAAAAAAAAAACTGGTGCAATTTGTAGATCAAGAGGTTACGTCTCGCCAAGCTAGGGGTATCTCAGTCACACATCATCAATACTGGGGCAAAGCCTATGTCTTTGCCACGTCGGATAACCGTCTGCAAAACTGGGGCAAAGCCTACGCCTTTGCCACGCTGGATCAAATATCATAAAAAACCTCGAGCTTACTCAAAGAAAAGCGAGAATTTCTTAAGAAGCTACTTCTAGCTCTCTAAACCTTGTCCGATGAAATATAGTCAATTCACTTATCTTTCCATCTAACCAATTTCTAATTTCTCACTCAAATGTGAAAAGATATTTTCGATCTCTTATTGTCCAAGATATATTCTGAAAGCATGCGAGTACTACTACATCTTCCTTCGCATTCCTTCCTTCTTTTGCTTACAAAAAAAAAAAAAAAAAAAACCCTCATTGGTTGTCATCCCATATTTCCAAATCTAAATTCACTTTCTTATAATCCAACATTCTTGTTCATTATAAGGCTAAGTTATGAAGCAGTTTAATCAGAAGATGTTCAACATTATCATTACTTTTGATAAGTTCTCTAACCTAGCACCTGAAAATCTACTCAACAGCCCACAATGTCCAATATGGTTGAGTGATCTAGGACTGACACATTTAATTTCTCTCAGGTGAAAGAAAGCAATCAAAAAAAAAAAAAAAAAAAATATATGATGATGACACCATTATTTTCATTTGATTCTCCGCTAAGTATTGGCTGATAAGATCAATGAACTTAAGCAAGAGTGATCATTTCAATAACACAAAAGTCATTTTTGATTAAGCATTTGTTTTCACAAATCCTGCATTCCATCATGTAAGTTGATATCATTTACATCATCATTTAAAAAAAAAAAAAAAAAAAAAAAAAAGAAAAAAAAAGTCACATATCATTGTTAGTTGGTAGATCATATGATTCGTGCATACACGTTGCATTCTACAGTTTTCTACCCTCAGCATGATACATTCAATCATTCATCACCTTTAACATATTATGCATGTGTTGCATTCACAAGTTAAAATAGAGGTTTGGAGCATTTCATTCCTACTTGAGATGAACCATTTTCTCTGACACTAATCACATGATTTACAAAATTCATAACAGTCTTTAAACAGTTGTTGACACCGTATTTCGTCCGGCCTTATTTATCACCATTTTGGATTTTTCACGTCATTTTATGTTTTTTTCCTATTTTTTAGTTTTTTTTTCAGTTTTTCTTTAATTTCGCGTTTTTCTGTTATTTTTCGGAATTTTCGAGGAAATCACCAGATTCGTCTTCTGTTTGTGGATCGTTCAGGCGTCCAGGTTTCTAGTTCGGGATTCCGGCTTAGGGTTTATTGTTTTAGAGTTTGGTGTCTCGGGATTCCAGCTCAGCGTTTTTATTTTAGGGTTTGGTTTAGGGTTTTCAATTTAGGTTTCTCAGTCTCGGGATTCCAGTTGTCTATCATTGTAGGTTTTGGTGTCTCGATCTCGGGACTCCAATTTAGCGTTTTATTTTAAGTTTTGAGTTTAGTGTTTCGGTTTAGAGCTTCGGTTCGGTTCTTTGATTTGTTGGTCATGAAATTTAAAAGAAGAGCCAAACCAAGGCCCATTTAGGATGTTTTAGACCTAAGAAATTGCTATAAATAGAATAAGGATAGGACAAAAAAAGGGAGGATCCCAAGGCCATAAAAAATTGGTTTCTCTCTCTCCACTATTCATCATCTTCTTCCCCATTCCATCTCTTTCATCCATCTCCACCACCTTCAACCAAACTCCGACAAGACTCAAGGCGGCGCGCACGGTGGCACGGCAGAGGGCTCGCGGCGGAGAACCACCGCGCACGGCGGAGCTCCGGCACGTCCAAGGCGGCGTTTTCTACATTTTACAACCCGGCGGCGGGGATCTTCATCTCCTCCGAATCGAACGGCGGCGGGGCTTCGAACCAAGTTCTGGCAGCAGCAGCAAAACCCATTAACGGCGTGCGGCGAGTCCCATCTTCAACCCAGACGGCGGCACGATCTCTCTAGCGTAGCTTCAAACCGTAGACGACCTTGAAGCTCAAAAACATAGGCGAAGGCGAACGGAGCACCACCTCGAACCTCCACGAATGGCGGCGAACTCCCAACAGTATTCGTTTCAGCTCTTCAACGGCGTGTACAATAGCAAACGGGTCTTCGACTTCAGATCTGCAAGGTGAAGTTGCAGACGACGGCGAGTCTGCACCAGCGGTCGTTTCAACGGCGTTCGTCTTCTTCAGCTCAACGAGCGGCGGATCTCCGGCCATAATCTTCGAGCCCAGACGACGGCGATACTCAGGCGTGCGGTCATCCTCACGAGTAGACAGCGGTGCAGCCTCGGGTGGACGGGTCAAGACCCACGGCGGCGCCACAGCGGCGATGAACGACGGCGTGCACGACAGCAATGGCGACTTGAGTTTCTCAGATCGGACGGCGATTTCGAACCCAGACGAGACGATGCCCAGCCGCGGCTTCATACCTCAACTACCAAACCGGCGGCGCAGCCTCGGGCCAACGGCGGCGTTCTCGAACCCATACGGTGGCGCGTAACGGTGGTCGGAGCGCTGATGACAGAAGCGTGGAAGAAGAAGACCAGGCGGCTGCGTGGGTAACGACATTGTAGTTTTTTAGTAAAATTACTAGTTTGCCCCTGTCATAAGTGGCTGATTTGTTTTGTGCCCATATATACCCCTGCCTATACGATATATACCCCCTGTTTGGAGTATGATATATACCCCTATTTATATGCATATATCCCCACTGTTTTGAGCATGATATACCCCTGTTTGGTATTCTTATTTTAATCTTTAATCTTGATGCATGTTTTCCTAATTGCAAAGCATATGTTCATTATTTTTCTACTTTGTTAAATTAAGTTTAATTTGCCACCCCGGGAGAGATGAAGGACTGTTCCTATCATCTCGAGGGTATTTTGAATTTAATTTGCCACCCCGGGAGAGATGAAGGACTGTTCCTTTCATCTCGAGGGTATTTTAAAATTAATTTGTAACCCCGGGAGAGATGAAGGACTGTTCCTCTCATCTCGAGGGTATTTTAATTGAAATCCCAGGATAAATAGGGTTTCCCTATTTTTGAGGATTAAGGTTATCGCCATTACGCACTAATTACAAGAACGCCCTTGTTCTAAAAAGAGATTTTCCTTTGATTTTAAAATTAAGTTTTAAAATTGAATTTCAATTTATTTTGATTTCAAAACAAAAGATTTTTATTTCAAATCAAGTTCAAATTAAATTTCGAAATTATTGGTTTTCACAACAAAAGTTGTTTTAATTTTAATTAAAGTTTTAATCGAATTTCAAATTGATTTTGAAACAAAACGATTTTATTAAAGGATTTTTAAAGTTCTTGTTTTGTCGTATGATCTCGGTACCGAGATTAAGGCGTTAATGGCAAAATTAACAATCTTGCTCACAAAAATCAAATTCCTACTTTCTTTAAAGTTAGGATATGATTAGTTGAGACATTGTATTATTTTTAATTGTTTATTTCATTTATTAAGGACCATTTGAAATTAGCTAGATAATTAGGACAAAATGTTTTGGCTACCGTTTTAAACGGGATGTTGTAGGGTGCTAGCACCTTCCCTACACTCAACCGACCCCCGAACCTCGTTTTTTTTACTTCGTAGACTGTGTTTTTAAGGTGACCAATCACACCTTAAATGATTGGTGGCGACTCCATTTTTTGTGAAAACCCCTGTTTAACAGAAGGTTGTCGGCCGCTCCGCATCGCAAAAAATGTTGCGACAACAGTGATGGCCAGAAAAACCCACAATCTAATATTTTCCTCGCTGTCCTAGTTGGCCCAAAGTGTCCCCCACATGCAAATTCATGGCAAAATTCAATAATGGACTTATGCTCAGATTTAGGGACACGCTTCCTAATTACTTGGTCATCACAAAATTTCCATAAAGCAGGCTCTTCCCAGACATAATTCTTGGCTTCGCTTCTCAGCTTAGCTCTCTTATTATATGAAAAGTCGAATGGGAACGTACCTGTGACCAAGTAATTGACAATGTCGGCATACCATGGTATCTCCACACTCACCTGAAAGAGGACTTCATCAGGGAATTCGTCATTCAGAGGCAAGTCATCCTCACTACGCACAATGCGGCTCAAGTGGTCAGCAACTGTATTTTCTGATCCTTTCCTATCCTGGACTGAAACATCGAACTCCTGGAGTAGTAGTACCCACCTGAGCAGCCTAGGCTTCGAGTCTTTCTTGTTCATCAAGTAACGAACTGCTGCATGATCAGAAAAAACGACTACTTTAGATCCAAGTATATAAGGCCGAAATTTATCAAGAGCGAAAACAATGGAAAGCAACTCCTTCTCTGTAGTGGTGTAACCGATCTGCGCAGAGTTGAGCGTCCTGGAGGCATAGTAAATTACGTGGCTTTTCTTGTCTATCCTCTGACCTAGCACAGTGCCAACGGCATAATTGCTTGCATCGCACATAATCTCGAAGGGAGTCCCCCACTGCGGTGGATGAATGATGGGTGCATTGGTCAAGCACTTCTTCAGCACATTAAAGGCAAGCTTGCACTCCTTGTCAAAACAGAATGGGACATCTTTTTTCAGCAAGCTCGTCATCGGCGTCACTATCTTCGAAAAGTCCTTGATGAACCTGCGGTAGAAACCTGCATGACCAAGAAAAGAACGCACTTCCCGAAGATTCGTGGGGTAAGGTAAATCAGATATAACATCGACTTTAGCTTTATCCACCTCTATACCCTTAGCTGACACAACGTGACCTAAGACTATGCCCTGACTGGCCATGAAATGACACTTTTCGAAATTTAGAACAAGATTAGTTTCAATGCATCTTTCCATGACTCTAGACAAGTTAATCAGGCAATCCTCAAATGAACTCCCATATACTGTGAAATCATCCATAAAGACTTCGATGCATTTTTCTACGAATTCAGTAAATATGCTCATCATGAATCGCTGAAAAGTCCCTGGAGCATTACAAAGCCCGAAGGGCATTCTCCTATATGCGTAAGTTCCGAACGGACATGTAAAAGTAGTCTTTTCTTGGTCTTCCTGGGCTATGGGAATTTGGTAAAACCCAGAAAAACCATCTAAAAAACAGAAATATGGCTTCCCAGCTAAACGCTCCACCATTTGATCTATGAAGGGAATAGGGAAGTGATCCTTCTTAGTCACATCATTCAATTTTCTAAAATCTATACACATCCTCCACCCATTTTGCACTCGCTTAGGCACTAACTCACCCTTCTCATTTCTAATAACCGTTATGCCCATCTTTTTAGGTACAACATGAATTGGGCTAACCCACTGACTATCAGAAATGGGATAAATGATACCTGCATCGAGGAGTTTGTGTATCTCAGACAACACTACTTCTTTCATGGCTGGGTTCAGTCTCCTCTGAGGCTCTCGGGATGGCTTCGCTCCCTCATCCAGCCTGATCTTGTGCATGCAAAGGACTGGGCTCAACCCATGCAAGTCCGCCAGGGTCCATCCTATCGCTCTTCTATTCTTCTTCAAAATCTCAATCAACTTGTTCTCTTGCTCTGATGTAAGCTCTTTAGAAATGATTACCGGGAGGGTCTCCACCTCGCCCAAGTATACGTACTTGAGGTGACCCGACAACTCTTTAAGTTCCAACTTGGGAGCCTGCAAAAGAGATGGTAACATTTTAGTTGGTTTTTCGCATGTCTCTAAAGCAAGAGTAACTTGCTCACATGAATCAGACAATATGGGCGCACTACTTTCAACCTCGCCAACAGTTTCAGTAAAAACGAATGGGTCATCCCCATCAACAGCAGTCATGCATTCTTCTTGTTCTAAAGTATCAATCAGATCAATTTTACAGACAGAATGCACATCCGCATGGTGTTTCATGGCATCAAAGACATTAAATTCAAACACATCTCCTTCATACTCTACTGACAAAGTACCATCAAGCATATTAATTTTAGTCCTAGCAGTTTTCATGAATGGTCTACCTAACAAGACTGAAGCAGTAGACGATGCGTTATCTTCCATTTTTATCACGTAAAAATCAGCAGGAAATATGAGGTCCTTAACCTTAACCAACACATCCTCAATTACCCCTAAAGGATGAATAGAGAACCAATTAGCTAACTGGATAATTATACTAGTTTCCTGCATACCTTCTAAATCAAGACTCTTGTAGACTGAGTTTGGCATAACATTAATTGAGGCTCCTAAGTCTAGCATGACATGCTCGATTTCTCTATCTCATATTGTACATGGTAAGAGGAACATACTTGGGTCCTGGCATTTGTCTAGCATGTTTTGTGTTATCAGGGCAGAAACGTTCTTACTTACCACTACTCTCTCAGCGCCCTTAGCTTTCCTCTTATTGGTGCACATCTCCTTGAGAAATTTCGCGTACCTTGGAATTTGCTGAATGGCGTCAAGCAGCGGCATATTGATTCCAACTTTCTTCAGCGTATCAAGGATGTCCGCGTCCTTGTCTTCCTTAGGCGGCCTCACCAACCTACTAGGAAAAGGAGCAACGAGAGTGTAAGACTTCATAGAGATAGAAGGAGAAGCTATTACCGTTTCAGAGGGTGTTTGGTGACACTTATCTTGAGATATCTCTGTATCCTTGCTAGAGTCCTCAGGAGTGGGCCTCGATGGTACCTCCTTACCACTTCTGAGAGCGATGGCACTAACGCTTTCCGCTTTGGACTCCAATTTACTTATCCTGTCCTTAATCTCTGTGAACCCCTTACTTAGCGACCGCATCTGCGAACTAGTCTCCTTGCTAGATTCCATAAACAATTTGAACATGCCTTCAAGGCTTTGACCTGAAATAGAAGGAATAGCTTGCGATGAGTTTTCTTGTAATGTAAGAACAACGCCACATACCTGAGACACTTGCGCCTTTAGCTCTTCCATGTTTGTCAACAACTTAGCTTGTTCATTTCTTCCCCCGCATTGCCGAAGGTTCTCGGCCATGTTGGAGATCAACTGTCTAGCTTCCGCAGGCGTTTTTTCCCAAAGGGCTCCTCCGCTCGAAGCATCGAGCATCTGGCAGTCGTACGGTTGCAAACCATCGTAGAAAAATTGAATAAGCGCAGCCTCTACTATTTGATGGTTCGGGCAGCTCTCGCAGAGCTTAATGAATCTCTCCCAACACTCGTGAAATGCCTCTTTTTTGGACTGTTTGAAACCGTAAATCTCTTTTTTCAGGGCTCTGGCTCTTGAAGCTGGAAAATATCTTTCCAGGAACATGCTCTTTAACTTGCCCCAAGTGGAGATGGTTCCCGATGGTAAGTAATGTACCCATTCTCGAGCTTCTCCTCTCAAGGTGAATGGGAAAGCTCTCAGGCTGAGTTGATCTTCAGTTATGTCGCTTGGTTTCATCGCAGAACTTACCATTTGAAAAGCCTTGAGATGTTTGAAGGGATCTTCATCTGTTCCACCACAAAAAGAAGGCAGATGGTCAATTAAGCCAGATTTAAGCTCAAACTCACCTGAGATTCCCGGGTAGGAAATGCAAGAAGGTTGGTGGTCCATATCAACCGACGCCCACTGCCTGAGCGTTTTTGGGACTCCAGCCTCATCGTCCTCTATAGGAACTTCCATTCTCTTAAATAAAAAATTTGGCACTCTAGCACACTTAAGCAAACAAATTAAATCTTGCAAACAATAAAAGAATAAGCGAATTTAAGGTAAAATTCAAAAATCTACAAATTAAATCTAAATTAGGCCGAATTAAACTTAATTCCCCGGCAGCGGCGCCAATTTTGGTAGCGATATTTTGGAATTATCGCCAAACATCGGGTTGTAGACACCCACCAAAATGAATTTGTAATTACCCGAATACACTGAACTATTAGCAGCTTAGTGGTAACGGGGTCGATCCACAGGGAATTATGCGAATTTGACTTAATTCTAATTAAATTTGCAAACTATGAAAAGAAACAAAATGGGGGGGGGGGATGTTGGTCTTCAATTAGCTAATGGAGAACAACGCAAAATAGGGAAAACTTAACTAACGGAGCGTTCGACTCGGGATGATCGGGATTAAAAATAGCAAGCTTTTGGATCACGGGTTGACGAAAATAATGGCTAAATATTTGAACGAATACGCAACCCGTCTCAAATCAATAAATTAATTCAGACATGCTGCATGGATATTAATTAGACATAATAAATTATGTTAATTAAGCATATCGATTGGACATTGGCGGCCAACGCTCTCCCAAGACCAATCGATAGCAACGAGCTAACTACGACGATTATCTAACTTGGACGCCAAATTAGTGTATCGATTTCAGATTCTATTTCGAGAAGAACGAACACCAAGAACGCAAGGAAGCCTATGCGCTCAATGGCATCGTTAATCTTTGTTACTTGGCGATTAAGAGAGGCACGACATCAAAACCTTTAACAAATGAAGCATGCTCGAAAACAAAGTTGTCTAGTCCTATCAATCAAACACATTCATGGAATAAGCAAAGAAATAGAAGCTAATTCAATCAAATTCTCTAGCCAAATCAGAAATTCAGTTCAACAACCTCACCAAAAATTCAAACTACATTATTCCCTACAATCCCGAGTCAAAAACGCTAGGCACTACTCACTCATGATGTATGTGATGTGGGATGGCTCCAATCCAAGCTCCTTAGCCTCTCCCATGGTGGAAATGGCTTGAAAAACGTCCAATCAGGTGCGGAGCCCGAGGTAGAAGATGATGAAGATCGCTAAAAATCGGACAAAAAACTTAAATATTCCGTCGGAGCGTCGAGACGCTAGGGCAGCGTCTCGACGCTGCGCCCTAAAGTTTCAGCGCGCGAAGTCGGGCGGCGTCGAGACGCTTGCGCAGCGTTGAGCGAGCGTCAAGACGCTGACCACTCGACGCTTGCTCTCGAGTGGAAACTCCAAATGACGCTTCAGGCTTCGGAGCGTCGAGACGCTCTGGCAGCGTCGAGCTAGCGTCGAGACGCTGTCTGCTCAACGCTAGCTCTTGGGTTTTTGCATGGTATTTTGCCTTGAAAACTTCCCAAAATGCCAAATCTTTATGTTTTTGCATGGTTCTTCCCCGGAAGTGTTCCTAGGCCCTTAAAATGCGACTTTAAGCCTCGAACGACGTCGAAACGCACCCGATGGTGAATTTGCCGAGAACACCTATAATAAAGACAGGTAAGCAAGATTGAGCATGTAATAGTCATAAATTAGGGACATAAATATAGCTCCAAAATGGAGCTATCAACGACCGCCCCTGACTACTAAGGCAACTCAAGAAGGAGGAACACCTCAGAAGATTACACTTTCGAAAAAAATTAGCTTTCTTTTCTTTAAGCCTAAAAACCATGTTATAATTTGAACGCAAAAATTACAAACACTAACGAATCAAACCCATCCTAAATGTGCCTTCCGAGGTGACAACGAATTTTAAACCAAGCAGAACTACCCTAAACCCACAGATCCAAGATAGAGTGCTAAACGCGAAGCTTAAGCAAGGAAATAACGAAGAATTTTTTTCAAAATGGCCTTAACAAATGCATACATGCTACATTTCACTGCAGATACAAATACGGAGGTTCCAACAGTACATCACAAAATTTCATAATCAAATTAGCATGCACACATCACTACAAAACGCATTTATCAGAATTCCTCAACAAAACTCGACAACCTCTGTAAAGCATAACCCACCACCCCCAACTTAGAAAGAGACAATGTCCTCATTGGACTAATTAAGTACAATCAAAATTCAAGGGAACAGAAAACGTCCCCTGAATTGTGATTTAGAGGGTTGGAGAGCACGCTTCTTCTTTTTCAAGCAATCCCGCAAGGACGAGCCATCATTTCTCCTAAAAACTCAAAACATGAGAGTAAGAACCTAAGCTAATCCTAAAAACAGTAAAGTAAACAAAAAGCATGTACAGTTCAGACTCGGGTGCCTCCGAGAAGCGCAAATTTTTAGAGTCGATTGCTCGACTTTACCTACACTTTTCATCCTTTCTCATACTCGGGTTCTCCCAAGTGGGCATGCTCGTCGAAGTGCTCCGTCTCCCCTTCGTGGAAGATTTTCAACCGCTGGCCATTCACCGTGGATTCCTTTCCTGATTCTAGACTCTGAATCTTGACAGCACCATAATGATGGACATGAGTTATAACAAAAGGACCAATCCAACGGGAACGAAGTTTACCTGGCATGAACTTTAGGCGGGAATTGAACAAGAGGACCTTCTGACCAACTTCGAAGTGTTTTCGAATGACTCGTCTGTCGTGGAACAACTTGGTCTTCTCCTTGTAGATCCTCGAGTTCTCATATGCGTCCAAGCGAAGCTCCTCTAGTTCTTGCAATTTGAGGAGTCTTTCTTCGCCAGCCTGATCGAAGCTCATATTACACTTCTTCACAGCCCAATATGCTTTGTGCTCTATCTCCACTGGGAGATGACAGACTTTCCCAAAAACCATCCGATAGGGAGACATCCCTATGAGGGTCTTGTAAGCCGTTCGATAGGCCCACAAAGCGTCGTTCAGCCTGAGACTCCAATCTTTTCTCCCAGGACTTACTGTCTTTTCAAGGATGGACTTCACCTCTCGGTTAGAGACCTCTGCTTGTCCATTGGTTTGAGGATGGTACGGGGTAGATATTTTATGATTGACCCCATACCTCCTCATCAGGGCCTGGATCGTCTTGTTGCAGAAGTGACTCCCCTGATCGCTTATAATGGCTCGAGGAACTCCATACCTGCTAAAAATGTTAGATTTGACAAAACTAGAAACGACATTAGCAGTATCAACTTTGGTGGCCTTGGCCTCCACCCACTTAGAAACATAGTCCACAGCCAGTAATATATAGACAAACCCGCCTGAAGGGGGGAAAGGTCCCATAAAGTCCATACCCCAAACCTAAAAAATTTCACAAGTCAATATAGAGGTTTGGAGCATTTCATTCCTACTCGTGATTGATCATTTCCTTTGACACTTATCACATGATTTACAGAATTCAAAATAGTCTTTAAACAATGATGGCCAGAAAAATCCACAATCTAATATTTTCCTTGCTGTCCTAGATGGCCCAAAGTGCCCCCCACATGCAAATTCATGACAAAATTCAAGAATGGACTTATGCCCAGATTTAGGGACACACTTCCTAATTACTTGGTCTGCACAAAATTTCCATAATGTAGGCTCTTCCCAGACATAATTCTTGGCTTCGCTTTTCAGCTTAGCCCTCCTATTATACGAATAGTCAAATGGGAACGTACCTGTGACCAAATAATTGACTATGTCGGCATACCATGGTATATCTACGCTCACCTGGAAGAGGACTTCATCAGGGAATTTGTCATTCAGAGGCAAGTCATCCTCTCCACGCACAATGCGGCTCAAGTGGTCAGCAACCGTATTTTCTGATCCTTTCCTATCCTGGACTGAAACATCGAACTTCTGAAGGAGTAGTACCCACCTGAGCAACCTAGGCTTCGAGTCCTTCTTGTTCATCAAATATCGAACTGCTGCATGATCAGAAAATACAACCACTTTAGATCCAAGTATATAAGGTCGAAACTTATCAAGAGCGAAAACAATGGAGAGTAGCTCCTTCTCTGTGGTGGTGTACCCGATCTGTGCGGAGTTGAGCGTCCTGGAGGCATAATATATCACATGGCTCCTCTTGTCTAACCTCTGACCCAGCACAACACCAACAACGTAATTGCTTGCATCACACATAATCTCGAAGGGGGTCCCCAACTACGGTGGATGAATGATGGGTGCATTGGTCAGACACTTTTTCAGCACATCAAAGGCATGCTTGCACTCCTTGCCAAAGAAGAATGAGACATCATTTTTCATCAAGCTCGTCATCGGGGTTACTATCTTCGAGAAGTCCTTGATGAACCTGCGGTAGAAACCTGCGTGGCCAAGAAAAGAACGCACTTCCCGAAGATTTGTGGGGTAAGGTAAGTCAGATATAACACCAATTTTCGCCTTATCCACCTCTATACCCTTAGATGACACAACGTGACCTAGGACTATGCCTTGACTGGCCGTGAAATGACACTCCTCGAAATTTAAAACAAGATTAGTTTCAATGCATCTTTCCATGACTCTAGACAAGTTAATCAGGCAATCCTCAAATGAACTCCCATAGACTGTGAAATCATCCATAAAGACCTCTATGCATTTTTCTACGAATTCAGTAAATATACTCATCATGCAACGCTGAAAAGTCCCTGGAGCATTACAAAGCCCAAAGGGCATCCTCCTATATGCATATGTTCCAAATGGACATGTAAAAGTGGTCTTTTCTTGGTCTTCCTGAGCTATGAGAATTTGATAAAACCCAGAAAAACCATCTAGAAAACAATAATATGGCTTCCCAGCTAAACGCTCCACCATTTGATCTATGAAAGGGATAGGAAAATGATCCTTCTTAGTCACATCATTCAGTTTTCTAAAATCAATACACATCCTCCAACCATTCTGAACACGTTTAGGCACTAACTCACCCTTCTCATTCCTAATAACAGTTATGCCCGTCTTTTTAGGTACAACATGAATTGGGCTAACCCACTGACTATAAGAAATGGGATAGATGATACCTGTATCAAGGAGTTTGTGTATCTCAGACAGCACTACCTCTTTCATGGCTGGGTTCAGTCTCCTCTGAGGCTCTCGAGATGGCTTTGCTCCATCATTCAGCCGAATCTTGTGCATACATAGAACTGGACTCAACCCATGCAGATCCGCCAAGGTCCATCTGGTAACAGGATTTTTGAATGTCCTGCTATAAATTCAGGTTGTCGAGACCCGCCAAAATACAATTTATAAGCCTATTAACCAAAGCTTTGCAGCTAGTGGTAACAGGGTCGATCCACGGAGAAGGACGTGATTGAAATTAAATTGGAATTGAAATCAATTGATTAATTGGGTTTTTGTAACAGGGGCATGTTTAAGTATGCAAATAAAGGAAATGATCGCTAAAAGAAAATTAAGAGAGAGAGAGATTGACGAGTGCACGGTTTGGAGATTTTCGGGATTTCTTTGTTAGACATTCTACAACCTATCATTTAATACAATCCTAAGGCTAGCAGTTTGTAATACACGCGGTCGGTTACCCCGGGAAGCCCCTAGTGTAACCGGCTCCATAGTAATTAACCAAATCTGAAGATCCAATTAAACATTATTTAAAGTTTCATTAGGGTGATCAGCCCCAAATTGACTCTAAACAGTCACTAGCATACCGCGACGGACATTCGACCACGTAATCAAACTGCTAACTAGCTACCCGCCAACGCTGAATGTAACCAACAACTATCATGCATGACTCGATACTCCGATTTATTTTCATTGTTCTGTGTTACTAGTCGAATAGTGAGAGGCACGACATCGCTACTCTTTAACGCTAACAGATGCTAGAAAACTCGATTGTCCGTCGGCGAAATCTAACACATGCATAGGATGAAGTAAGAACAATAAATGCATACAAATCAGAAACCAAGTTGGAATTTAAAGCATGGATTATCAAAGCATAAAAGTCTAACAAATAATCCCTCAAATTATCCCAAACCGTTCACAATACCTTAGCCGTCCATGGGACGGATTGTCACCACCGCTCCAACGGAGGCCATGGAAGTCATCTTTATCCTATTACAAGTTAAAAGCTCCAAAACATGCCACAAATGGCGGAGCTAAGCTAAAAATGGAGAAAAGCCGAGAGGAAGAAGATGAAGTGTGGAGAAAAATGGCAAAACATCATCCCGTTTTCCCCCTACTTCTACCGTTTAAGAACAGTCTACACTTGACTTACACGAGAGAGAGTAGCAACTAAGAGACCTAAATATTTTCTCATTCTTTTTCTTTTCACGAGTACTTTGTACTCTTTTATTGAGGTTCTTTGAACCCAACTTTTTATTCTCTTTTTCTTTCCAACCTCGAGTTGCCTAACACGTCAAATTCATGCATAAACTTCACGTTTTTAAGGACTTACGCTCACTTCTTAGGTGCACCAATAAGAAGGAGGAGCGCCTCGAGAGATTTTTCTAACCAACATGCTTTTCTATTTTTTTTTACTTTAGGCTTAGCATAAGCTAACTCGATTAATCGACCACTAACTCTCATGAAACAAGCTACCTAATGGTGCCTTTCGGGGTGACAACAAGAATTAATGCTACATGCGATTGACTCAGCCTACGAAATCTAAGATGAGGTTGCTAAGTGCTCGATAGATGCAAGGGAGCAACAGAAAAATTTTTAAAATTTTTGACATGAACCTAATGAATGCAAAACTCATCATGCAAAAACTAGATTATGTACGTGCTCATATTTCCAACATGCATTTCTTAGATTATCATAATTAGAAAACAGTAAACAGAGTCCCAAACACTTCAATATTCAAAATTAGCACTGCTCAACCGACTACACATGCTCGTCCATACTCCACCCCCAACTTCAAAAGTTGGCATTGTCCTCAATGCCACTTAGTCAGATACACAAAGTTAAAGGGAAAAAGAAACTACACTCCCCTGACGCTCTGTGAAATTGGCGAGGGAAAGGAAGCGACGCGTTCATCATCGAAGCCCAAAATTTTCCTCAACTTCCTCGATTCCTAACAAAAAACAGCAAGCTACATAAGGCTAAATTAAACTAAAAACAACAAAAAACAACAATTAAACTAAGACAAAAAAAACATTTCATCACTCGGGTGCCTCCGAGAAGCGCAAAATTTTTAAAGTCGTTTGCTCGACTGAATTCTCTCCAATGACTCATCCATATTCTGACAGTGCGGGGGACGTTCCAGTCTTGTCCTCTTCCACACTGCACCTGCAAACAACATTCAAAATTTTCTTTTCTCTTCGTGCCTCAAGCACGTGAATATCACATTGATTAGTACAAAAAACAGCACTCACATTCAACAGATTTAAATCAGATTTTTTAACGGAGACTTGAGAATCATCCCTCAAGCGCGAGGTAAGACTCTCATTCTCGACATACTCAACACAAGATACATGCTCCACAGACTTCTTCTCAAATAAAGAAAATTCATGCACTGTCTCATCAAACTCTAAGGAAATAACGCCCTTAAACACATCTATTTTGACCCTCGCGGTCTTAAGAAAAGGACGCCCTAACAGCATAGAGGACGAAGCATGCAAAGATTTTTCATTCATATCAAGCACGAGAAAATCAGCAGGGAACATCATATCACCCACTCTCACGAGAACATCCTCAACCTTCCCTCTAGGAAATATACTCGACCCGTTAGCTAACTGGACAACCACGTCACACTCACGCAATTCATTTAAGTTCAGTTCAAGAAATAAAGCATAAGACATAACGTTCACAGAAGCTCCTAGATCAGCATGGCATTTCTGACAATTTTACTACCTATCATGCATGAGATAGTAAATGTACCTGGGTCGTTGCACTTGGCGGGCAACGTACCTGGGAGGATCGCAGAAACATTCTTCTTTTTCTTTTCAGTCCCTCTGGACTTTCTCTTCTTTGTGCACCAGCTCCTGAGGAATTTGGCATATTTCGGCACTTGGCTCACTGCCTCAAGGAGCGGTATGTTCACCATCACCTTCTGGAAGGTTCTCAAGACCTCCTCGTCTTCGTTCACCAGAGTAGGCTTCGCAAGCCTACTAGGGAAGGGTGCTTTGGCGACATCCTCTTGCACATTCTTCTCTTTCTCAACATTCAGCTCATCACGAGCAACTGGGCCGGACTCATTCAGACTGCCCTCTACTTCCTTCACGGCTCTGGAGGGAACTGATTTCCCACTCCTCAGCTGGATTGCACTCACGTTCTCACATGAGTTTACAGTGGTTTGGGAAGGAAGCTTCCCAGAGCTCTTGCTCTCAATTTTGCTTATCGACACCGCCATTTGCGTCAGCTGCCTGTTCAGATTTTGCAGCTCTGCTTTGTGTGAGTTTAGCTCTTCTCGAGCTTCTTTCTGAAACTGGCTGGTCGACGTCACGATGGTCCGAACCATCTCTTCCAATGAGCTGGAGGAGCTCTAGGCTTGAGCTTGGGAAGAAGTGTTAGGCCTATCATGGGACTGGCCTTGGAAGCGTTGTTGTCCTTCCTTATTCCCATAGCTGAAATTGGGGTGGTCGCGCCAACCGGGGTTGTATGTGTTCGAGTAAGGATCATACTTCCTTGGGTTGAAAGCATATCCCCCGATTGCGTTGACCTCCTCTTCTCGGCTACCTCCAACAAACTTCTTCAGTAAATTTCCAATCTCGGCCACCTGGGCCTTCATTTCCGACATCTCGTGACTCTGGGCCACGCTGTGAACTTGCCCCTGCCCACGAATACCAAACCGCTGCGAGTTGGCCGCCATGTTTGCAATTAGCTGCTTGGCCTCCACCGGGGTCTTATCAATCAATGCCCCACCGCTCGCGGCGTCGATCATCTGCCGATCATGAGGCGTCATACCCTCATAAAAATACTGGATCAGGAGCTGATCGACAATCTGATGATGCGGGAAGCTTGCGCACAGGCGCCCAAAGCGTTCCCAGTACTCATGCAGAGACTCACCCACATCTTGAGTGATCCCATAAATTCTTTTCCTCAGTGTTGTGGCCAGGGACGCAGGGAAATACTTCTCTAGGAAAACCCTCTTCATGTCCTGCCACGTCGTGATTGATCCGGAGGGCAGATAATAAAGCCAGTCCTTGGCTTTATCCTTAAGCGTAAAGGGGAATGCCCTCAAATTCAGCTGCTCCTCCGTCACTCCTGCGGGCTTCATCCCCGCACAGACGCAATGAAACTCCATCAAATGCTTGTTTGCATCCTCACCTGCATTACCATGGAAAGAAGGCAACTGGTGAATTAAACCGGATTTTAATTCAAAGTTACCTGCTACCACGGGGTAGTTGATGCACAGGGGTTGCAAATTCAAATCTGGCGCTGCCAGCTGTTTCAGCGTCCTTGGCGCTTCTCCTTGCGCCATCTCCTCAACAAAGAAGGGATTGCCTTCTTCTTCAAACAACCTTTGCCCCTCGCGGGCTTCTCTTCTCAACCGCCACTCTTCTCTTTCGATCTCAGGTATAAACTGTAATCCACTAATCTCAGAAGAACGGGTCATACACAAACAAAATTTTAAACATACAAACTACAAACAGAAAAATTTTCAGCACACAATCAATCAACCAAATTCAAATTCAAACATGATTTCAATCAATTTTTGCCCTTCCCCGGCAACGGCGCCAATTTTGGTAACAGGATTTTTGAATGTCCTGCTATAAATTCGGGTTGTCGAGACCCGCCAAAATACAATTTATAAGCCTATTAACCAAAGCTTTGCAGCTAGTGGTAACAGGGTCGATCCACGGAGAAGGACGTGATTGAAATTAAATTGGAATTGAAATCAATTGATTAATTGGGTTTTTGTAACAGGGGGATGTTTAAGTATGCAAATAAAGGAAATGATCGCTAACGGAAAATTAAGAGAGAGAGAGATTGACGAGTGCACGGTTTGGGGATTTTCGGGATTTCTTTGTTAGACATTCTACAACCTATCATTTAATACAATCCTAAGGCTAGCAGTTTGTAATACACGCGGTCTGTTACCCCGGGAAGCCCCTAGTGTAACCGGCTCCATAGTAATTAACCAAATCTGAAGATCCAATTAAACATTATTTAAAGTTTCATTAGGGTGATCAACCCCAAATTGACTCTAAACAGTCACTAGCATACCGCGACGGACATTCGACCACGTAATCAAATTGCTAACTGGCTACCCGCCAACCCTGAATGTAACCAACAACTATCATGCATGACTCGATACTCCGATTTATTTTCATTGTTCTGTGTTACTAGTCGAATAGTGAGAGGCACGGCATCGCTACTCTTTAACGCTAACATATGCTAGAAAACTCGATTGTCCGTCGGCGAAATCTAACACATGCATAGGATGAAGTAAGAACAATAAATGCATACAAATCAGAAACCAAGTTGGAATTTAAAGCATGGATTATCAAAGCATAAAAGTCTAACAAATAATCCCCCAAATTATCCCAAACCGTTCACAATACCTTAGCCGTCCATGGGACGGATTGTCACCACCGCTCCAACGGAGGCCATGGAAGTCATCTCTATCCTATTACAAGTTAAAAGCTCCAAAACTTGCCACAAATGGCGGAGCTAAGCTAAAAAGGGAGAAAAGCCGAGAGGAAGAAGATGAAGTGTGAAGAAAAATGGCAAAAGTTGTAAAGAATTGGCTGCAAAATCGTCTTGCAGCCCTTTAAAATCTTCGGAGCGTCGGGACGCTAGGGCAGCGTCGCGACGCTGCGACGTAATTAATCCGCGCGCGCCTCGCGATGGCGTCTCGACGCTAGGCGAGCGTCTCGACGCTGGCCCGATGATTTCCTGCGCGCGCCTCCCTCGGAGCGTCTCGACGCCGCAGCAGGGTCTCGACGCCAGGCAGCGTCGAGCAAGCGTTTCGACGCTGACTGCTCGACGCTTGCTCTCGGGTTTGAGCTGGAAAATTGCCTCTCCTAGGCAATTTTGGTCCGATTCTTCTTGTATCAACTTGCCCTTTTCCCGATGCATTCCCGGGGCGTTAAAACACCACTTTTAGCTCCAAAACGGGTCCAATGGACGCACGAGCTCTTCTCCGCAAATCTCCTATAAACGAGGAAAATAAACCAATTAAAAGCGGAATTTAGTTAGATTTAGGAAGTGAATAATAGCTCCAAAATGGAGTTATCACCATCCTATCGCTCTCTTGTTCTTTTTCAGTATCTCCACCAGCTTGCTTTCTTGCTCTGATGTAAGCTCCTTAGAGATAATTACCGGGAGTGTCTCCACCTCCCCCAAGTACACGTACTTGAGGTGACCCGACAACTCCTTAAGTTCCAACTTGGGAGCCTGCAAAAGAGATGGTAACATCTTAGTTGACTTTTCACATGCCTTTAAAGCAAGGGTAACTTGTTCACATGAATCAAACAATATGGGCACGCTATTTTCAATCTCGCCAACAGTTTCAGTAAAAACAAATGGGTCATCCCCATCAACAGCAGTCATGCATTCTTCTTGTTCTAAAGTGTCTATCAAATCAATTTTACAGACAGAATGCACATCTGCATGGTGTTTCATGGCATTAAAGACATTAAATTCAAACACCTCTCCTCCATACTCCACAGACAAAGTACCATCATGCACATTAATCTTAGTCCTAGCAATTTTCATGAAAGGTCTACCCAACAGGACTGAAGCAGCAGATGATGCATTATCTTCCATTTTGAAGACATAAAAATCAGCAGGAAAAATAAGATCTCTAACCCGAACTAACACATCCTCAACTACTCCTAAAGAATGAATAGAGGACCTATCAGCTAATTGGATTATGACACTAGTTTCCTGCAACCCTTCCAGACCAAGACTTTTATACACAGAGTATGGCATCACATTAATCGAAGCCCCTAAATCTAGCATCGCATGCTTGATTTCCTTATCTCCTATGGTGCATGGTAAGAGAAACATACCTGGATCCTGACATTTATCTGGCATGTTTCGCGTGATCAAGGCAGAAACATTTTTACTTACCACCACTCTTTCGGTGCTCTTTGCTTTCCTCTTGTTAGTGCACATCTCCTTGAGGAATTTTGAATACCTTGGAATTTGTTGAATGGAATCAAGCAATGGTATGTTGATTCCAACTTTCTTCAGTGTATCGAGGATGTCCACGTCCTTGTCTTCCTTGGGTGGTCTCACCAACCTGCTAGGAAAAGGAGCAATAGGAATGTAAGACTTCATAGAAGGAGATGGGGTAGCACATACCGTGTTCTCTGGAGGTGTTGGATGACACTTGTCCTCAGGCATCTCGGGACTCCTGTTAGAATCTTCAGGCACAGGCCGCGATGGTATTTCTTTGCCACTTCGCAGGGCAATGGCGTTAATGCCTTCCGCAACATGAGTCTCTTCCTTACTCATTCCTTTCCTCATCTCTGCGATCTCTTTCATCAATAACTCAAATTTCGCTTCGGACTCTTCGCGACGATACACGTCCCTTTCCATAAAGGATTTGAACATTCCTTCAAGGGATTTACCCGAAGCAGCAGAAAATGCTTGTGATGAGTTCTCTTGCAATTTAAGAACGACGCTACATACCTGAGATACTTGAGTCTTAAGCTCTTCCACGTCAGTCGACAACCGAGCTTGCGCATTCCCTCCTCCGCACTGCTGAAGGTTTCCTGCCATGTTGGAGATCAACTGTCTAGCCTCCGCAGGTGTTTTTTCCCTAAGAGCTCCTCCATTCGAAGCATCGAGCATCTGTCGGTCATATGGTTGCAACCCGTCATAGAAAGACCGAATGAGCTCAGCCTCTGTTATTTGATGGTTCCGGCAGCTCTCGCAAAGCTTAATGTATCGCTCCCAACACTCGTGAAATGCCTCTTCAACTGATTGAGCAAATCCGTAGATCTGCTTCCTTAGAAATGCGACTCTCGAGGCGGGAAAATATTTTTCCAAAAACATGCCCTTCAACTCGCCCCAAGTGGAAATGCTTCCCGAAGGCAAATAATGCAGCCAATCTCGTACTTTCCCTTTCAAAGTGAATGGGAAGGCCCTCAAGTTGAGCTGATCTTCAGTCACTTCGCTCGGCCTCATAGCTGAACTCACCATTTGGAAATTTTTTACATGCTTGATAGGGTTTTCGCCTGTTTCACCACAAAAAGAAGGCAATTGATTAATTAGACTGGATTTGAGCTCAAACTTACCTGCGATTTTCGGGTAGGAAATGCACGAAGGTTGGCGGTCCAAATCAACCGACGCCCACTGTCTGAGCGTTTTCTGAGCTTCTACCCCATTGCCATCCATAAGAACTTCCATTTTCTCAATTCAAATTTCGCACTCTAGCACACTTAACAAACAAATCAAATTTTGCAAATAATAAAAGAATAAACAAATCAAAATAAAAAATAAAAATTCAAAAAGTCTACAAATTAAATCTAAATTAGGCCGAATTAACCTTAACTCCCCGGCAACGGCGCCAATTTTGGTAGCGATATTTTTGAACAATCGCCAAATATCGGATTGTCGAGACCCGCCAAAATAAATTTGTAATTACCCGATTTCACCGAGCGATTAGTAGCCTAGTAATAACGGGGTCGGTCCACAGGGAATTATGCCAATTCAACTTAATTTTAATTAAACTTGCAAACAAATGAAATAAACAAAGAGGGGGAATTTTGGTTTGAAATATACTAACGAAACATTCACGCAAAAAGGGAAAAATTGATCTAACGGAGCGTTCGACTTGGGATGTTCGGGACTAAGAATTAGCGAATTATTGGATCACAGGTTAACGGAAAATTTTAGCTAAACATGCAGAAGAATACGCAATTCGTCTCAATCGATAAGACAATCATGACACGCCCCATGGATAATAATTAGGCACAATAAATTATGCTAATTAAGCATACCGATTGGACATTGGGGGCCAATGCTCTCCCAAGACCAATCGATAGCAACGAGCTAACTACGACGATTATCTAACGTGGAAGCCAAATTAGTGTATCGATTTTAATTTCTACTTCGAGAAGGACGAACGCCAAGAACGCAAGGAAGCCTATGCGCTCTATGGCATCATCAATCCATGTTACTTGGCGATTAAGAGAGGCACGACATTATAATCTTTAACTAACGAATCATGCTTCAAATCAAAGTTGTCTATTCCTATCAATCAAACACGTTCATGTAATATGCATAGAAGAAGAAACTAATTCAACCAATGTTCTAGCCAAATCAGAATTTAAAACATAAACCTCACCAAAATTGCTAATTACATTAACCCCTTACAATCCCGAGCCAAAACGTTATAAACTACTCACTCATGATGGATGTGACTTGAAGTGGCTCCAATCCAAGCTCCATGGCTTCTCCCATGGTGGAAATAGCTTCAAAAACGTCAAAAATGGTGCGGAGCCCGAGGTAGAAGACGGAGTCTTTTGCTGGAAAACGGACATTTTAATATATATTTCGTCGTAGCGTCGAGACGCTAGGGTAGCGTCTCGACGCTGCGCCCTAAAAATCCAGCGCGCTGAGTCGGGATGGCGTCGAGACGCTGTGCAACGTTGAGCGAGCGTCGAGACGCTGCCCACTCGACGCTTGCTCTCGGGTGGAATTTCCAGATGACGCTTCAGACTTCGGAGCGTCTCGACGCTTGGCCCAGCGTCTCGACGCTAGGCAGCGTTGAGCTAGCGTCTAGACGCTCCCTGCTCAACGCTTGCTCTCGGATTTTTGCATGGAATTTTGCCTTTGGGCTTCCCAAAACGCCAATTCTTCATATTTTTGCACGATTATTTCCCCGAGGTGCTCTTAGGACCTTAAAAACGTGATATTAAGCCTCGAACGACGTTAAACGAGCTCGAGAACAATTAACCGATGAACACCTATAATCAACATAAATAAACCAGATTAAACACATAATTAGCATGAGTTAGGGACATAAATATAGCTCCAAAATGGAGCTATCAATAGTCTATGCATATTGGTTCTGATTAGGCTTTAATTCTTGATTGCATTTATTGTTCTTGCTTAATCCATGCATATGTTAGATTTCAACGACGGACAATCGAGTTTTCTAGCATGTGTTAGTGTTATAGACTAGCGATGCCTTGCCTCTCCTTGTCGGCAAAGTAACACAGGACAATAAAATTAATCGAAGTATCGTTTTATGCATGCTGATTGTTGAGTACTTTAGGGTTACCGGGTAGTCAATTAGCAGTCGGGGTGTGTAATCGAATGTTCGTCGTGTTTTGCTAGTAACTGTTCGGAGTCAAATTGGGGCTGATCACTCTAACTAGATTGCGAATAATGTTTAGTTAGGATTGTTAATTATAATTAATTAATATGGAGCCGGTTACTTTAGGGTTCCCGGGTAACCGACCGCGTGCATGTCAAATTATTAGCCTTATTGAAGAATTAAATGATGAATGTTAAAACGCCTAGCAAAATTCCAAAATCCCCCGAATCCAACACTTTTTAATTTCAATCTCTTTATTTCTCCATTAGTTATTTTCACTACCTTGCATGATAAAAGCCCTTTTTTGTTACAAAAACCAACCAACCAATTTATTTGCATCTCGAATATTAATTTCAATTCGTTAGTCCTTCTCTGCGGTTCGACCCTGTTGCCACTAGCTGCAAAGCTAAAGGTCAATAGGCTTTATAAATTCATTTTGGTCAGGCTTCGACAACCTGAGAATTAAAAGGATATTCAAAAATCCTTCCACCAAAATTGGCGCCGTTGCCGGGGAAAACATTAAAAAATGAAATTATGTTTGATTTGGACTTAGGTTGATTAGTTGTGTTTCTGGAAAAAAAAAAAATTTATGTTTGTTTTTGCATGTTTAAATTTTTTGTTGTTGTATGACCCGTTCTTCTGAGCTTAGTGGACTGCAGTTTATACCTTAGATAGACAGAGAAGAGCGGAGGTTGAGAAGAGAAGCCCGGGAGGGGCGAAGGTTGTTTGAAGAAGAAGGCGTGGATCCCTTCTTACGTGAGGCGATGGCACAAGGAGATGTGCCCAGGACTTTGAAGCAATTAGCAGCGCCGAATTTGAACCTGCAACCGCTTTGCATTAACTACCCCGTGGTAGCAGGTAATTTTGAGTTAAAATCTAGTTTAATTCACCAATTACCTTATTTCCATGGCAATGCAGGAGAGGATGCAAACAAACACCTGATGGAATTCCACTGAGTTTGTTCGGGGATGAAGCCCCCAGGTGTTACGGAAGAGCAATTGAATCTAAGGGCATTCCCCTTCACACTGAAGGACAAAGCCAAGGACTGGCTTTACTATTTGCCTTCCGGTTCGATAAGGACGTGGCAAGAGATGAAGAGGGTTTTTTCTGGAAAAGTATTTTCTTGCCTCTCTTGCCACTACGGTGAGGAAGAGGATATACGGGATTACCTAGGACGTGGGTGAGTCCCTACACGAATATTGGGAACGCTTCGGGTGCCTGTGCGCGAGCTTTCCGCATCATCAGACAGTCGACCAACTTCTGATTCAGTATTTTTATGAGGGCATGACGCCTCATGATCGGCAGATGATCGATGCCGTGAGTGGTGGGGCACTGATTGACAAGACCCCGATTGAGGCCAAGCATTTGATAGCAAACATGGCAGCCAACTCGCAACAATTCGGTATTCGTGGAGCGGGTCAAATCCACCAGGTGAGCCAGATGAATGAAATGACTGAGATGAAGTCCCAGGTGGCCGAGATAGGAACTTGTTGAAGAAGTTTGTGGGAGGTAACCACGAGGCGGAAGAGGTCAACGCGATTGGGGGATATGCTTCCAACCCCAGGAAGTACGATCCTTACTCGAGTACGTACAACCCCGGTTGGCGTGACCATCCCAACATGAGCTACGGGAATAGAGATGGACAACAGCGCTTTCAAGCTCAAAATTCTACCCAAGCTCAAGCCTCTAGTTCCTCCAATTCAATGGAAGAGATGGTACGAACCATCGTGACATCGACAAGCCAGTTTCAAAAAGAAGCTCGAGAAGAGCTTAACTCGCATAAAGCAGAGCTGCAGAATTTGAACAAGCAGCTGACTCAGATGGCTGTGTCGATAAGCAAAATTGAGAGCAAGAGCTCCGGGAAGCTTCCTTCCCAAACCACCGTGAACTCATGTGAAAACGTGAGCTCAATCCAGCTGAGGAGTGAGAAATCAGTTCCCTCTAGAGCTGTGAATGAAGCAAAGGGCAGTCTGAATGTGTCCTTCCCGAGTGATCTTAAAGATGTGAATGTTGAGAAAGAAGAGAAGAGCGTGCAGGAGAGTGTTCCCACAACACCTTTCCCCAGTAGGCTTGCGAAGCCTACTCCGGTGAGCGATGATGAGAAGGTCTTGAAAACCTTCCAAAAGGTGATGTGAACATCCCACTCTTAGAGGCGGTGAGTCAAATCCCTAAATATGATTAATTCCTCAAGAGCTGGTGCACGAAGAAGCGAAAGTCCAGAGGGACTGGAGAAAAGAAGAAGGAGAATGTCTCTGCGATCCTCCCAGGTACGTTGCCTACCAAGTGCAATGACCCAGGTACTTTTACTATCTCATGCATGATAGGTAGTAAAGTTGTTAAAAATGCCATGCTTGATCTTGGTGCTTCTGTAAATGTCATGTCTTATGCCTTGTTTCTGGAATTAAATTTAAATGAATTGCATGAGTCTGATGTTGTTGTTCAGTTAGCTAATGGGTCTAGCATATGTCCTAGGGGGAAGGTCGAAGATGTTCTGGTAGAGTAGGTGATATGATGTTTCCTGCTGACTTTCTGGTGTTAGATATGAGTAGGAAATCTCTGAATGTTGTTGGGTTTTATGTCCTAAAACTCGTAGTTTGTAAACTGTTTGAATGTAAATAAATATTATATTTCAATAAAGTTGTTATTGAATTTTAGTGAATTGTGTTTGTATTAACCTATACCAATAACTAACACCCATGGCAGTAGTGTGAGTACTTGAACTTCATGTGTGACATGAATGTGAATCAAGTTCAAGTAGACAGCCAAAATGGTCTATAGTATAGGGATAAGGCTGGGTACCTTATCCTGGGGACACTATTGGACGCGGCTCACTTTGTATAGTACAAAACGATGTGATTCGAATCGTTTCATGTAGAGACATGTGAGTGAGGGCGTCCTGTGCAATGAGTTTGCACAAGACCGAACCAAGAAATAAAATCGCTCTTTCTTTATAACACCGTTTACTGTAAAGACCGATTTTTTCATTTGATGACTTAGGTAACTCGATCTCAATCCTGAGCTTACTATGAACTCCTGTTTATTCAACCTTATCCTTTGATTTGTACGGGTGAGAGTGGCCAGATTGCCGACTCAATATGCCTACCATCTTGGGGATAAGATTGAATAAGTGGCTGGGGACATAGTTGTAGCAAGATTGGAATTCACTCCTACCCGTTTTAAGGGTTAGTAGAGAGGTTGTTCCCTTAAGTGCTGACTCCAGGTCTTGAACAATGGGCCCATCCTCTCCTGATCAGGGAGGAATCTGATTTGATGGTTGGACCACAAATCAATTGTTCATTAGAGGTGTCAGTGGTACTTAAGGAACAAGATATAATACAAGGGTTAAACGGTTTAAATGACCCGTTCTGATTATGAACGACCTGTGAAGGATCGACTTACTGATGATAGTTATATCAACAGGACACAATATATCTACAGTGAGGAGAGTGCAGCCCTTGGACTTTAGTGGAGTCTCCGGGGGTTAACGAATGTTGATTAGTTCGGTTGAAAGAGTTTTGACCGGATAATCTCGTATCGTTGGAGCTCATGATCTGTAGGTCCTTACGGTTCTCCTGGCTAGCTCGGATAAAGCCGTGAAACAGTATAAAAGAAAAGAAAAGAATTTGAATCGTTCAAATTCGGGTTTGTGGAAGAAGGATAGACATATTTAAATATGATTTAAATATGGCATCGGCCTGAAACATGAATGAGATTCATGTGAAAAAAGTCGGTTTTTCTGAAAAATCGAGTTTAGTTATATTATTTAATCAATATTTGATATTGAATTAAATAATATTTATTAATTAAAAAGTTTAATTAATAATTATATATATATAATAAATAAAATTATTATTATTATTTTTAATAATAATAATAATTATATATATATATATATATACATGTGTCTTGCATGCAGCAAGACACATGTTGAAGTTTATATATATATAAGTTACGTATGTAACTTTGGGCTTGGGCTGCAAGTTTTGAAAAAGTTTAAAACAAAATTGAATTTTGATTCAATTAAAAAGATGGGTACATGAAAATGAGATTTTCATAATTTTCCCTCTCTCTCTCTATCTCCGTCTTCTTCAGCTTCTGCTTCTGTTGAAAAATTGGTTTTTCTTCAGTGAAGCTTCTTCCCTCTTTTCTTGAATTAAAGGAGTCCCACCACTCCGTTTCTCGGCCTGAGGATAGCGGGACTACCGTGGGTGGTCCACGATCATTTCGTGAGAAGGCTCGGTGAGCTCGTGAGGAGCTTCTGGCGGTGAATTTGGAGAAACACGAACGACAAGGGTATGTGTTCTAACTTCTCTTTTTCATCGCTTTTGCATGTTTCCATTTGTTTAAATTGATGAAATTAGAGTGTCCATGATCCAAAATCGCTTCCGCTGCGTGCCATGAGCGCTCCATCAATTGGTATCAGAGCGTTTTTGGCCACTCAATTTCTATCAATTTAAGTTATGGTGGGTTTTATTTAGAAATTGTTTCTGAATGGAATTCTAAAGTGAATATCGATTTTGGCATAGTTTCTTTTGAATTTCATTATTTGTAATTGCCCGAGATTGTATGGGCTTTAATGTATGCTAAAGAGTCTGTATTTTTAGAGTCATTAGAGTCCATATAGGTTTCTTTGTGAAAGAAGTTTGAGTTTGAAACTCGCCGAAATGTTCGGTGTAAGTTCAAACTCGTTCTGGGCATTACGAAGAGAAATTCGAAGAAAATTTGGCCGAAGCGTTCGGAGGAAGCAAGTTGGTCAAAGGCGGTGCGAAGAGTTCGAAGTCCGCTCAAGACGTGGCTTGTTGATCAAGCTTGTAATAAATTAGTTATTGCTTGCTAAATGCCAAAATCGATCCACTTTAGTGTGTTTAATTAATTATGCATTGCGAATGTATGTTTTAATTAAATTCCATGTTTGTATGTGCATATCGTATGCCATATAGATTTAAAATCCCACCGTAGGAAGCATGCTTCATGCATTGAAAATATGTTATAAGTGTTATAATATATCGTATGCATATTTGGCAATTCATGAATTTTGATATAAAAGTTATATTAATTCATGAATTAGTTGTTGTTAATTTAATAGAATAATTGATATAAGTGTTATATTAATTATGAAATTAAATATACAACATATGTTGCCATGCTTTTATGCATATTATAGGTTATAAAATGTTATAATATATTGGATGCATGTTAATTCATGAGTATTAATATAAGAGTTATATTAATTCATGAATTTGATGTTGTTTGCTTAATAGAATAATTGATATAAGTGTTATATTAATTATGAAATTAAACATCCAACATTAGATGCATTTTGTTTGTTATAAGTGTTATAATGTATAGGATGCATGCTTAATTCATGAGAATTGATATAAGTGTTATATTAATTTATGAATTAGGAGTTGTATATTTAAAATCATAATCGATATAATTGTTATATTAATTATGAAATTAAATATTCAATTTGTCGTGCCTTAGTGATGCATGTTTGAGAAGCATGTAGAAGTTTGTTGTAGTTAGTCTTAGTTTTGCAAAGTGTTGTAAAATTGGCATAGACTTTTAAAATCTATAACAAAGACAAAGGCATGCTCACTTAGGGTTGAATGTATCGTTCCGTTTCATTAGATGAATAGGTCGATATCTTGTAAATGCTAAGGTTACAAGAAACTCACCCGGGGACATCCTGTTCGAGGTTGGAGGTATTTAAGCTGACGGTTTACGAAACACCTCCTACCTGGGGACCATCCGGTTCTTGAGTAAAGTTAACCCGGCTTTATGAGCATGCGTGAGTGGTGTGAGGTAATAAAGTGTTTATCACCTAGACATCATAGGTAAAAGTTTGTTTTACCTAGACTTAGGCCTTATTGTCTTAGCCGGATAATGCCTGAGTAATTTACCCATTCCGTCATAAAATACTTAGTAGAGGTGTTGAGAAGGTATATATGATATGTCCCTCTCCTCCTACGTTCTCTGTCAAGTTCACACCGTGAGAATTATGCTCGGCCTCGTGATGTCAATAGGGCATCCCCATTCGGATGGTATTTGCATAATTCAAGAGCAAGGTGAATAGAGAAAGTATTTATAGTAAGTGGGAGAAGGAAGTATGTCAATACATCCTGCGGTCTCCTCCATTGGATTGAACCGTGAGATTCCTATGTTCTGCCTGCTAGGTGCCCACAAGTGGTACCGATCCATTCGGAGGGCCGTTTCATAGGAATCGGAACATCTCAATCACCATTTATGGATAAAGAAACATAGAGCCATTCCCAACTTTGACATTTCCATTCGGTTGCATCGTTGGGGCCGCCCTATGAATTCTAAAAATGGAGGGTCACACTTACGAGATTTGCTAAGGAGTTAGTAAATCTTGACAAAACAGCGATAACTAAGATGCTATAGGAATATGAGATATTCTGGTATTAGCATTTAGTCAAGAATGTCTTGATTCAGTGAAGGAATGCTTGACTGCCCCTCGGTAGCAACCATTCTGACCCACTGAAGTATCGTTGCAGTTTAATAATGAGTTATGGGTACATTATTATTCTTTGCTAAATTCTTGATTGGTGTGTAAATTAGGTTAAAACCTTTTCACTAATATTTATTCATTCTCTTTTCAGCATGTCTAGCTCTTTCATTCACTTACTAGCTTCCGATAAGTTAACCGGCGATAACTACGCGACCTGGAAATCGAACTTGAATACGATTCTCGTTCTAGATGATCTTAGGTTCGTCTTATCAGAGGATTGTCCTCCCCCTCCTAGCTCGGATGCGACTCGAACTGTTCGAGAAGCATATGATAGATGGACAAGGGCTAATGATAAAGCCCGAGTCTATATCTTAGCCAGCATATCTGATGTGTTAGCTAAGAAGCACGAGGATATGGTTTCTGCTAAAGAAATCATGTCTTCATTACAGGAGATGTTTGGACTACCGTCCTCATCGGTCTGTCATGAAGCCCTCAAATTCGTTTACAACTCTCGCATGAAGGAGGGAACCTCTGTTAGGGAGCATGTCCTTAACATGATGGTCCACTTCAATGTGGCGGAAGTAAACGGAGCTATTATAAATGAGTCAAGTCAAGTAAGCTTTATCTTGGAATCTCTTCCGAAGAGTTTCCTTCAGTTCAGAACCAATTTGGTAATGAACAAGATAAAGTATAATTTGACTTCTCTCCTCAGCGAGCTACAGACCTATCAGTCCCTACACACTTCTAAAGGAAAAGAGAAGGAGGCAAATGTTGTCACTTCTAGGAAATTCCAAAAGGGGTCGTCTTCAGGGAGTAGGTCTGAACTTTCTTCTATTAAGAATAAGAGTATTCAAAAGAAGAAGAAAGATAAAAGGAAGGAAAAAGCACCTGCTACTGCTAAGAGCAAGAGTAAATCTACAGACAAAGGAAAATGTTTCCATTGTGGTGTAGATGGGCATTGGAAACGGAATTGCCCAAAGTATCTTGCAGAGAAAAAGGCTGAGAAAGAAAGACAAGGTAAATATGATTTACTTGTTGTTGAAACATGTTTAGTAGAACATGATTGTCATACCTGGATACTTGATTCAGGAGCTACTAACCATGTTTGTTCTTCTTTTCAGGAAACTAGTTCTTGGCAGCCACTTTCTCGCGGTGAGATAACTCTCAGAGTTGGAACTGGAGAGGTTGTCTCAGCTGAAGCAGTGGGAGCTGTAAAGTTGTTGTATAGAGATAGTTTCATTTTACTAGAAAATGTACTCCTGGTTCCTACCTTCCAGAGGAATCTTGTATCTATATCTTGTTTGTTAGAACAGTTGTATAAAGTATCTTTTGTTCATAATGAAGCGTTCATTAGCAAAAGAGGTGTACGTATTTGTTCTGCGAAACTTGAAAACAACTTGTATGTGTTAAGACCAACCGAAGCCAAAGCTATTTTGAACACTGAAATGTTTAAAACAGCTGAGACTCAAACTAAAAGGCAGAAACTTTCTCCAAGTACTTATCTTTGGCACTTAAGACTAGGTCACATTAATCTCAATAGGATTGGGAGATTGGTTAAGAGTGGTCTGCTAAATCGTTTAGAGGACAACTCTTTACCGCCATGTGAGTCTTGTCTTGAGGGCAAAATGACCAAACGATCTTTTTCTGAAAAAGGTCATAGGTCCAAAGAACCTCTAGAAATCGTGCATTCGGATCTCTGCGGTCCTTTGAATGTCAAAGCACGAGGAGGGTATGAATATTTCATCAGTTTCATTGATGATTATTCTAGGTACGGTTATCTTTATCTAATGCATCATAAGTCCGAAGCTCTTGAAAAGTTCAAAGAGTATAAGGCAGAGGTTGAGAACACATTAGGTAAATCGATAAAGACACTCCGATCAGATCGAGGTGGAGAGTATATGGATTTAAGATTCCAGGACTATATGATAGAACATGGAATAGTATCTCAACTCTCAGCGCCAGGAACACCACAGCAAAATGGTGTGTCCGAGAGGAGAAATAGAACCCTGTTAGACATGGTTCGATCTATGATGAGTTATGCTCATTTGCCTAGTTCGTTTTGGGGATATGCAGTAGAGACTGCAGTATATATTTTGAACATGGTTCCCTCTAAGAGTGTTTCTGAAACACCTTATGAGTTATGGAGAGGGCGTAAAGGCAGTTTACGTCACTTCAGGATTTGGGGGTGTCCGGCACATGTGCTAGTACCCAATCCAAAGAAGTTGGAACATCGTTCAAAATTGTGCCTATTTGTAGGTTACCCCAAGGAAACGAAAGGTGGTCTATTTTACGATCCTCATGAGAACAAGGTACTAGTATCGACTAATGCCACGTTCTTAGAGGAAGACCACATGAAAGATCATAAACCGTCGAGCAAAATTGTTTTGTCCGAACTTTCCAGGAAAGCTACAGACGGATCAACAAAGGTTGTTGATCAGGCTGGTCCTTCTCAAGAGTTGAGAAAGCCTCGACGCAGTGGGAGGGATGTAAGACAGCCCGACCGCTACATTGGCTTGTCTGAAACTCAAGTCGTCATACCTGATGATGGCGTTGAGGATCCATTGACCTTTAAACAGGCAATGAATGATATAGACAAGGACCAGTGGCTTAAAGCCATGGATCTCGAAATGGAGTCTATGTACTTCAATTCGGTCTGGGATCTTGTAGACCAACCAGATAGTGAAAGACCTATCGGTTGCAAGTGGATCTACAAGAGAAAACGAGACCAAGCCGGTAAGGTGCAAACCTTTAAGGCTCGACTTGTGGCAAAAGGTTATTCCCAAAGAGAAGGGGTGGACTATGAAGAAACTTTTTCTCCTGTTGCCATGTTAAAGTCGATTAGAATACTCTTATCCATTGCTACATTTTATGATTATGAAATCTGGCAAATGGATGTCAAGACTGCCTTTCTGAATGGTAATCTTGAGGAGAGTATCTATATGGCTCAACCAGAGGGATTCATACTTCAGGGTCAAGAGCAAAAGGTTTGCAAGCTTAATCGATCCATTTATGGGTTGAAGCAAGCATCTAGATCCTGGAATATAAGGTTTGATACGGCGATCAAATCTTATGGCTTTGAACAAAATATTGACGAACCTTGTGTTTACAAGAAAGTAGTCAATACTGTTGTAGCTTTCTTAGTCTTGTACGTAGACGATATACTACTCATTGGGAATGATGTAGGGTTCCTAACTGACAATAAGAATTGGCTAGCGACCCAATTCCAAATGAAAGATTTGGGAGAGGCTCAGTTTGTTCTAGGGATTCAGATCATAAGGGATCGTAAGAACAAAGTGCTAGCGCTGTCTCAAGCATCTTATATTGACAAGGTGTTGTCAAGATATTCGATGCAGAATTCCAAGAAAGGTTCGCTGCCTTTTAGGCATGGAATTCACTTGTCTAAGGAACAGTCTCCTAAGACACCTCAAGAGGTTGAGGATATGAGACGAATTCCCTATGCATCTGCAGTTGGTAGTCTCATGTACGCTATGTTGTGTACACGACCCGACATCTGTTATGCAGTAGGAATTGTCAGTAGGTTCCAGTCCAATCCAGGATATGATCACTGGACAGCCGTTAAACACGTCCTCAAGTATCTTAGGAGAACGAGGGACTATGTGCTTGTGTATGGCGCGAAGGATTTGATCCTTGCAGGATACACTGACTCTGATTTTCAGACTGATATAGATTCCAGGAAATCTACATCAGGATCAGTGTTCACTCTTAACGGAGGAGCAATAGTATGGAGGAGTATAAAGCAAGGTTGTATTGCTGACTCCACCATGGAAGCTGAGTATGTCGCAGCTTGCGAAGCAGCGAAGGAAGCTGTATGGCTTAGGAAGTTCTTGACAGATTTGGAAATTGTTCCAAATATGAACTTGCCAATCACCCTTTATTGTGATAACAGCGGTGCAGTGGCAAATTCTAAAGAACCTAGAAGCCATAAGCGTGGAAAGCATATTGAGCGGAAGTATCATCTCATCAGGGAGATAGTGCAACGAGGAGATGTGATCGTCACACAGGTAGCCTCAGAGCACAACATTGCTGATCCGTTTACTAAGTCTCTCACGGCTAAAGTGTTTGAGAGACACCTAGAAAGTCTAGGGCTGCGAGCTGCTCAGTAGGACAGTGGGAGAAATTTTAGATATTTGATATTCTAGTTCTCTCGACCAGCATGTACTCCACTGACGTTTTAGTCCAAGTGGGAGTTTGTTGGGTTTTATGTCCTAAAACTCGTAGTTTGTAAACTGTTTGAATGTAAATAAATATTATATTTCAATAAAGTTGTTATTGAATTTTAGTGAATTGTGTTTGTATTAACCTATACCAATAACTAACACCCATGGCAGTAGTGTGAGTACTTGAACTTCATGTGTGACATGAATGTGAATCAAGTTCAAGTAGACAGCCAAAATGGTCTATAGTATAGGTATAAGGCTGGGTACCTTATCCTGGGGACACTATTGGACGCGGCTCACTTTGTATAGTACAAAACGATGTGATTCGAATCGTTTCATGTAGAGACATGTGAGTGAGGGCGTCCTGTGCAATGAGTTTGCACAAGACCGAACCAAGAAATAAAATCGCTCTTTCTTTATAACACCGTTTACTGTAAAGACCGATTTTTTCATTTGATGACTTAGGTAACTCGATCTCAATCCTGAGCTTACTATGAACTCCTGTTTATTCAACCTTATCCTTTGATTTGTACGGGTGAGAGTGGCCAGATTGCCGACTCAATATGCCTACCATCTTGGGGATAAGATTGAATAAGTGGCTGGGGACATAGTTGTAGCAAGATTGGAATTCACTCCTACCCGTTTTAAGGGTTAGTAGAGAGGTTGTTCCCTTAAGTGCTGACTCCAGGTCTTGAACAATGGGCCCATCCTCTCCTGATCAGGGAGGAATCTGATTTGATGGTTGGACCACAAATCTATTGTTCATTAGAGGTGTCAGTGGTACTTAAGGAACAAGATATAATACAAGGGTTAAACGGTTTAAATGACCCGTTGTGATTATGAACGACCTGTGAAGGATCGACTTACTGATGATAGTTATATCAACAGGACACAATATATCTACAGTGAGGAGAGTGCAGCCCTTGGACTTTAGTGGAGTCTCCGGGGGTTAACGAATGTTGATTAGTTCGGTTGAAAGAGTTTTGACCGGATAATCTCGTATCGTTGGAGCTCATGATCTGTAGGTCCTTACGGTTCTCCTGGCTAGCTCGGATAAAGCCGTGAAACAGTATAAAAGAAAAGAAAAGAATTTGAATCGTTCAAATTCGGGTTTGTGGAAGAAGGATAGACATATTTAAATATGATTTAAATATGGCATCGGCCTGAAACATGAATGAGATTCATGTGAAAAAAGTCGGTTTTTCTGAAAAATCGAGTTTAGTTATATTATTTAATCAATATTTGATATTGAATTAAATAATATTTATTAATTAAAAAGTTTAATTAATAATTATATATATATAATAAAAAAAATTATTATTATTATTTTTAATAATAATAATAATTATATATATATATATTTATATATATATATATATATATACATGTGTCTTGCATGCAGCAAGACACATGTTGAAGTTTATATATATATAAGTTACGTATGTAACTTTGGGCTTGGGCTGCAAGTTTTGAAAAAGTTTCAAACAAAATTGAATTTTGATTCAATTAAAAAGATGGGTACATGAAAATGAGATTTTCATAATTTTCTCTCTCTCTCTCTATCTCCGTCTTCTTCAGCTTCTGCTTCTGTTGAAAAATTGGTTTTTCTTCAGTGAAGCTTCTTCCCTCTTTTCTTGAATTAAAGGAGTCCCACCACTCCGTTTCTCGGCCTGAGGATAGCGGGACTACCGTGGGTGGTCCACGATCGTTTCGTGAGAAGGCTCGGTGAGCTCGTGAGGAGCTTCTGGCGGTGAATTTGGAGAAACACGAACGACAAGGGTATGTGTTCTAACTTCTCTTTTTCATCGCTTTTGCATGTTTCCATTTGTTTAAATTGATGAAATTAGAGTGTCCATGATCCAAAATCGCTTCCGCTGCGTGCCATGAGCGCTCCATCAAATGTATCGTCCTCCATGTTGTTAGGACGTCCTTTTTTAAATACTGCGAGGGTCAAAATTGATGTGTTTAAGGGCGTAATTTCATTGGAGTTTGATGACACTGTGCATAAGTTTTCCTTATTTAAAGAGAAGTCTGTAGAGAATGTTGCATGTTTGAAGTTTGTTGAGAATGAGAGTTTGACCTCGAGCTTGAGGGATAACTCTTATGTCTCTGTGAAAAAAATTGATTTAGAATTGATTGATGAGGGTGCTGATTTTTCTACTAATCATGATGATATTCACGTGTTTGAGGCACGGAGAGAGAAGAAATGTTTGGATGTTGTTTGCAGGAATGGCGTGACGAGGACATGTTTGGAACGTCCCCCACGCTATCAGATTATGGATGAGATTGTTGGGAGAATTCAGTCGAGCAAACGACTTTAAAAATTCTGCGCTTCTCGGAGGCACCCGAGTGTTGAACTGTTTTTCTGTTTTTAGTTTATTGTTATTTTAGTTTAGTTTAGTAGTTTAATTTAGCTTAATTTAGCTTGCTGTTTTTTTTAGGTAATGAGGAGAAGTTGAGGAAATTTTGAGCTCCGATAAGGAAAGCGCCGCCTCTTATCCCTCGCCAGCTTCACAAAGATCAGGGAAGTGTTCTTTTTCTTTCCCTTTACTTTTGTGTATCTGATTAAGAAGCATTGAGGACAATGCTATCTTCTGAAGTTGGGGGTGGATGTTGTGATTTCCATGTGTAGTTTGTTGAGCAGTGCTTATTTTGAATTTGAAGTGCTTGAGACTCTGTTTATTGCTTTCTAATTATGATGATCTAGGAAGTGTCATTTTGAAATCTGAGCATTTGCATAATCTAGTTTTTGCATGATGTTGTTTTGCATTTATTAGGTTCATGTCAAAATTTTTAATTTTTTTTATGTTGCTCCCTTGCATCTATCGACCACTTGGCAACCTCATCTTAGACTCCGTAGGCTTAGTTTGATTGCAAGTCGCGTTGATTCTTGTTGTCACCCCGAAAGGCACCCCTAGGGTAGCTTGTTGCATGAGAGTTAGTGGTCAATTAATTGAGTTAGAATTTGCTAAGCCTAAGAAAAAAAAAATAGAAAAGCATGTTAGCTAGAAAATTCTCTCGAGGCGCTCCTCCTTCTTATTGGTACCTAAGAAGTGAGCGTTAGTCCTTAAAAACGTGAAGTTTAATGCATGAATTTGACGTATTAGGCAACTCGAGATTGGAAAGAAAAAGAAAATAAAGTTGGGTTCAAAGAACCTTAAAGAGTACAAAGTACTCAAGAAAAAAAAAAGGGAATGAGAAAACGTTTAGGTCTCTTAATTTATTACTCTCTCTTGTGTAGTCAAGTTTAGACTGTTCTTAAATGCTAGAAGTAGGGGGAAAACGGGATGATATGTTGCATGTGGTTTTTCCGGGCTTACGTAGGTTTAGGATAGGTTGGCTAGCACACACACACACGTTAGGGAGCGATAGTTAATTTTTGATGTGTTCTTGATTAAGTGCATGCGCTGATTGCTTTCGTGATTATGTAATGTTTAGATTTGTAAAAAGCATCGAGGTTTGAATTAGTAGCATGTATGCATGGTCCATAGAGTCGAATTCTTTATTTGCCTTGCTCGAGGACTAGCAAGATTTAAGTTGAGGGTGTTTCATAACTCCATTTTGGAGCTAATTATCACTCCCTAATTCTAGCTAAAAGCCGTAATTAATTGTTTAATATGTCTCGTTTATAGGATTTTTGCGGCATAGAGCTCGTGGTATTCATTGAGTGCGTTTTGTGGCTAAGGAAGGCGTTTTAGTGCCCCGGGAGTGCTTCGGGAAAAGGGGATGCTCATCCAAGAAGAACCGGGAAAAATTGTCAAGAAGAGGCAATTTTCCAGCACCCAACCCGAGAGCAGACAACGTCGAGATGCTTGCTCAACGCTGCCTGGCGTCAAGACCCTGCTGTGGCGTCGAGACGCTCCGAAGAGGCGCGCGCGCTGGAAATCATCGGGGCAGCGTCGAGACGCTCGCCCAGCATCTCGACGCCATCGCGAGGCGCGCACTGATTATTTAGGTCGCAGCGTCGCGACGCTGTCCTAGCGTCTCGATGCTCCGACAGATTTAAAAGGCTGTAAGGACGATTTTTGCAGCCAAGTTTTGATTTCATCTTTTTACTCTCGGGTTTTCTCTATTTTTCCTTTTGCTCCGCCATTGTTGGCTGGTTTTTGGAGCTTTTTACTTGTATTTAAGCTTGGGATTATGGCCAAGGCCTCCGTTGGAGCGATTGTGACGATTCTCTCCATGGCCGGCTAAGGTACTTGTGTAGGATTCGGGATGATTAGGGATTCTTGTTAGGCTTTTAATATTTTGATAATCTATGCATATTGGTTCTGATTAGGCTTTAATTCTTGATTGCATTTATTGTTCTTGCTTAATCCATGCATATGTTAGATTTCAACGACGGACAATCGGGTTTTCTAGCATGTGTTAGCGTTATAGACTAGCGATGCCTTGCCTCTCCTTGTCGCCATAGTAACACAGGACAATAAAATTAATCGAAGTATCGTTTTATGCATGTTGATTGTTGAGTACTTTAGGGTTGTCGGGTAGTCAATTAGCAGTCGGGGTGTGTAATCGAATGTTCGTCGTGGTTTGCTAGTAACTGTTCGGAGTCAAATTGGGGTTGATCACTCTAACTAGATTGCGAATAATGTTTAGTTAGGATTGTTAATTCTAATTAATTAATATGGAGCCGATTACTTTAGGGTTCCCGGGTAACCGACCGCGTGCATGTCAAATTATTAGCCTTACTGAAGAATTAAATGATGAATGTTAAAACGCCTAGCAAAATCCCGAAATCCCCCGAATCCAACACTTTTTAATCTCAATCTCTTTATTTCTCCGTTAGCTATTTTCACTACCTTGCATGATAAAATCCCCTTTTTGTTACAAAAACCAACCAACCAATTTATTTGCATCTCGAATATTAATTTCAATTCGTTAGTCCTTCTCTGTGGTTCGACCCTGTTGCCTCTAGCTGCAAAGCTAAAGGTCAATAGGCTTTATAAATTCATTTTGGTCAGGCTTCGACAGCCTGAGAATTAAAACGATATTCAAAAATCCTTCCACCACCCATCGACGCGTCCTTTTGTTTTAGGATACAAGACTGTGCCGTAGATGCATAGTGCGAGCAACGTCAAACCTTTTTCTTGCTTGATGTGACTGCAGGCGAGTTCAACTAAATAATCCAATGATATGAATTTCTCCCTTCCCTTGACTTCAAAGTGTTTTTGTATTTCAACGACAAGCACCTGAAGAAATTCAGCCAAAATCCTCTTTACGGTGTGCTGTGGATTAAAGCAATAGACCGACTCCCCGACCTTTTCTGAAATATCCAACATCGAGTGATATTCTTCAATAGTAGGTACCAGATCAATATCTCTAAACGTGAAGCATCTATAGGCAGGATCCCAAAAGTCCAGCAAAGCTTGTATGGCAAAACGATTGACTGGTACGTACATAAGATCAACTATATTACCATATTTTTTTGAAAACTCAAACCTCTGCTCTGGTGTCAACCCCTCCCATATGGCTTTCAGCTTTCCTAATTCATTGGAAATAAACTGCACTCGGGTGGAGGAAAGTAACGGCTTTGTATCAGTAGAGGATAGGCTATCTCCTTGTCTCAACTGCATCTGCTCGGCCCAGTGAAGTACGCTACTCAACTCGTCATACCGAGATGTAGGTGACTGTATCGATGTAATGGGTACATTGACATTCATTTTGTTCTCCTAGAAAACAAATAATAATAAAATTAACACTTGATTTTGAAAATAGACTTTCATGCGCCGATACGGGGGCATTTATATCCCCTCGAGGGTCGACACTACTCGATCTGAAATATAAAAAGAAAAAAAAAAGAAAAATGAACCTAAATAAAATAAATAACTAGATAAATACATGAGGGAAAAAGTGAGAATGATAAAATGCGTTAAGATCTTTCATGCGTTGGTACAGGGGCTTTTATACCCCTCGAAAGTCGAGATTACTTAATCTTGAAAATAAAAAGGAAATTCATGCGCCTGTATGAGACATTGTCTATCTCAACGAAGGCCGACACTACTCAATCTAAAAAATGAATTAACATGAGGACAAAAAAAGGAAGGCAATCAGGAAAGTTTTTATTTTTATTTCTTTATTATTTTTCAAAAATCTCATACATTATCTTTTTATTAAAGGAAATAACTGTATTTTGGCAAACACGAATATCACTTTTTTTTAGAAGGAAATCTTTTTTAAAAATAAGAAATAAAAAGGAATAAAAAAAATAATAAACACAAAGGAAGATAAACCATGACTAAATAAGGACGCAGTCACGAATAAAAATAAATAAGCAATGGCAATGACGTGTGGGTGAAGTTCTAAAACTAAAGGTAAAGGCCCCCAAATTAAATCGGATGCTAAAAATTAGCAAACAAATCAACTTAAGCGAGAATCTTTCGTGCGCCTATACAGGGGCAATTATATCCCCTTGAAGGTCGACATTACTCGATTCTCAATTCTAATTCTAAAAGGCGGAACCCGGGTAGAAGGCTTGTGATTGTGTGTGAAATGCATGATAATGCAAAAAAATATAATAGGAATAAACATATTTGTAACGACCCGACTTTTCCTAACTTAAACTACTAAGGGACGCTACTAAATGCATGTTGATAACATTTGAAAAAAACTCTTGAGAAAAGATATAGAAATAAATATTTCCATTTAAATAAACTAAAATATAATTATTTGGGATCCCATTTAAAATATTGAAAACATCAAATAAAACCCTTCGATAAACTACTTTAAAATTGTTTCATAGCATAACCTAGAGTAAAACATTTAAACATAAATATCAAATATGCGGAAGCCATGCTGACATTGACCCCATGGCACAAACAGCAAACGATCCCGTCACTCGCCTCGTACGTTTTTGCCATTTCCTGAAAAATAATAATTGAAAAAGGATGAGTATAAAATTACTCAATAAGTAACCCCCAAATGGGTTAGACATGCATACACAAGCAAAACATGCACTAAATAGTTTAATCATGTGGGGCCTTTATTTTCTGTCAAAACTTTCAAATCGACCTGTGGACAATTAACCCATCAAAACTATACCAACTAACTAGTGGCGCTTAAGCGGGAAACTTGAGAGACTCTACCCAGCTGATGGTAGTTGGCTCCCAATCAGCGGAGCCAATCCTCACCCATCCGAGCGCCACATTCTGAGATGTACACAAACTGCATTAAGTTTGTCAGCTCACTGGTGGAGCATAGGTGGGTTTTTTTTAAAACGTGAACCTCTACCCCAACGGATGGTAACTGACCCCCAGTCTGTGGAACCGAGATTCACCCACCTAGCTCCTAGTCATAGTGCATCAACATACATAGATGGATAATTGTCACAACTTCTACATTAAAACATGAATCATTCACCATTATGCATGAGGCCCCCTAGCTGGATGTTCTATCATGACATGACACTCAATTCATATAAGGTCGTTGACCCAATTAATAAGCATACAAACCAAATCTACCATATCACAAGAATCTGACGCATCCTCAAAGAAAATATGGACACCTCCAACATATAAATTAATGCAACATGAACTCATTCTGAACACAACCACACTTCCAACACATAACATAATTTTAAGAATGAGAAACATTACAAGAACACTTCAAACATACATATTAATTACAATAATAACAACCAAAGCAACCAAACTTTCCCACCAAGCCAAAGGCTTTCCATCACTAAGGCTACTTACCTTGAGTCGAAAACCCAAACAATCTCTAAATTGGTTACAAAAGGTCTTGGTCCCAACCTAAACAACTTCCAACAATTAAAACTCGTTTATGAGATAAAAACAATACTGTAAAAATGTCTAAACAAAAACCATAGGTTACCTACGTAGTCCCTGCTTGACGTCACTCCTACACTAAATTAAATTTCAATCCCAGACCGTTTTCGACACTGAAACAGAGAGACTTTTACAAGTTATGAAAAATCTAAAATCTTGAAATAAAGTCTAAAGGTTCCAAAACAGATTGTTACCTATTGAGCGTTGTCAAAATGAGAATTACCCAACCTTCGCCGATCGGCCCCTTATCGTGAATTGTTGTCGCGCAAAACCTCAGACCGCCGCGCTGAAGTGCCGATGCCGATGCGGAAGTGTCGATGCCGATGAGCGTGTTGGTTGGATTGGTGTGACGATGGTGGAGGAATCGATTGACGATGAGGGTTGGGCGTGGATCGAACGACGATGGCCAATTTTTACGAAAGAAGATGGCCAATTTTTACTTCAGCGGCAAAGTGCTGATGAATGTAAAGAAAAAGGGAAATGAGAATGCTCATTGTGAACACGGATGATGGAAAAAAACAACTGAAGAAACCCTAGTACCTTAAAGATAAGTTTAATAATATTAATATTAATATTATAAAAATATTTTTATAATATTAACATTATTAATACTATTGCTACTATAAAAAGAAATTTATTTCTTTCCCACTTCAGTTCCTTTATTTTATTTTATTTTGTATTTTAAAATATCACTTTAAATAAGTTCTAAATCTGAAATAACAATTCAATGCGATAAAATAAGGTACGGGGTGTTACATTCTCCTCACCTTAAGAACTTTCGTCCTCGAAAGTGACTAATCTTGAAAAAGTACATGATCCTCATATCATCTTCTATTTCCCACGTAGCTTCCTCAAACTGGTGGTTTTGCCAAAGAACTTTAATAAGCGTTATTTCTCGGTTGCGAAGGGTCTTCACATCTTTTGCAAGAATTTTCTTCGGCTTCTCCTCATAGCTCAAGTTCTCACTAAATTGTAAGGGTTCGAAGTCAATTATGTGGGATGAGTTCGCCAAATAATTTCGTAGCATAGAGACGTGAAAGACATTGTGGATCGCCGATAGAGAAGGCGGTAAGGCCACCCGGTAAGCCATCGGGCCAACCTGATCCAACACTTCAAATGGACCGATGAAATGTGGGCTAAGTTTCCCCTTCCGTCCAAACCTCATAAGCCCCTTCATTGGTGCTCCCTTCAGGAAAACATGATCACCCAGTGCAAACCCCAAGTCTCTCCTTCTGGTATCAACATTACTTTTCTGTCGACTTTGCGTTGTTAACATCCTTGCCCTGATATTCTGAATTGCCTCATTTGTGACTTGGACCAGCTCGGGTCCCAGCAGTTGTCGCTCTCCTACCTCGTCCCAATAAACTGGGGACCTACTCCCCTTCCCATAAAGAGCTTCGAAGGGTGTCATGCCGATAGTTGCTTAATAACTATTATTATAAGCAAACTCTATGAGATGCAAATGAACATCCCAACTTCCTGCGAAGTCTAGCACGCAAGCTCGTAATATATCCTCTAAGGTTTGGTCTAAACGTTCAGTTTGACCATCTGTCTGCGGATGGAAGTCTCTGTCTCATGCTTGGCTTAACTGTCAACTAGGCCAATTGTGCGGTAACCTCACCCACTGCAACCATTATTTCTGCTCGTTGCAGGTCATTAAGTATGTGTGCCTGAGTGGTGATTAAGGTTGACGTGTGTGCTGATTCCCTACTAAGGGCATGCGCGACCACATTCGCCTCACCCGAATGGTACAAGATCTCGCAATCATAATCTTTTACCAACTCCATCCACCTTCGCTGCCTCATGTTCAACTCTTTTTGAGTGAAGAATTACTTAAGACTCTTGTGGTCTGTGAAGATTTGGATTTTCTCCCCGTACAAGTAGTGCCTCCAAATCTTCAAGGCAAAGACCACTGCTGTCAACTCCAAATCGTTGGTTGGGTAATTTTGCTCATAAATCTTCAACTGTCGAGAAGCTTATGAAATTACCTTACCGTGTTGCATGAGTACAAACTTAACTCCTTTTTAGAGGCGTCACGGTAAATAACAAAATCTCCCGACTCGTCGGGTACTGCGAGCACCGGAGCTGAAACTAGTCTTTGCTTAAGTTCCTGAAAGCTCGTCTCACAAGCTTGATTCCAACGAACGAATTGCTCTTGTGGGTCAACTGAGTTACAGGTGTGGCTATGCTGGAGAAGTTCTGCACAAAGCGACGATAATAGCCTGCCAACCCCAAGAAACTACGTAGCTCCTTGACCGTAGAGGGTCGAGGCCAATTAGTCACGACCTCCACTTTCGCTGAGCCTACAGTGACCCCACCTTTTGACACTAGGTGTCCAAAAAAAGACACTTGCTGAAGCCATAACTCACACTTAGAGAATTTGACATAAATCTTGTTTACACGTAAAGTCATTAAAATCCTCTTGAGGTGATCCTCGTGTTCCTCCTCTAACTTGGAGTAGACCAAAATATCGTTAATGAAATCAATCTCGAATGTGTCCAGGAATTACTTAAACACCTTATTCATCAGGGCCATGAATACTACTGGTGCATTAGTCAGTCCAAAGGACATTACAGTAAATTCATAGTGTCCATACCTGGACAGGAAAACCGTTTTAGGAATGTCCTCATCCTTTATCCTCAATTGATGGTACCCGACCGTAGATCAATCTTGGAAAACACAATTGCCCCCTGCAACTGGTCGAAAAGATCATCAATCTTAGGCGAAAGTGTTGGGTTTTATGTCCTAAAACTCGTGGTTTGTAAACTGAATGAATATTCTATTTTGCAATAAAGTTGTTATTGAGATTTATTCAGTAAAGTTGTTATTGAATAAAATGAATTGTTTTTACTTTTAACCTAACTCCAATAAACAAAGAACCCATGGCTATAGGTTGTATACTTGAACATCATGTATGACATAATTGTGGATCAAGTTCAAGTAATAGCCAGAACGGTCTATAGTATAGGGATAAGGCTGGGTACCTTATCCTGGGGACACTATTGGACGCGGCCTACTTTGTATAGTACAAACGATGTGATCCGAAATCGTTCATGTGGAGACATGTGAGTGGGGGCGTCCTATGCAATGAGTTTGCATAAGATTGAACCGCGAAACAAGTCGCTCTTTCTTTATAACCCCGGTTACTGTAAAGACCGACTTTTTCATATGATGACCTAGGTAACTCGATCTGAATCCTGAGCACGCTATGAACTCCTGTTTATTCGGGCTTATCCTTTGACTTGTATGGGTGAGAGTGACCCGAGATCGCCGACTCAATAAGCCTACCATCTTGGGGATAAGACCGGGTAGGTAGCTGGGAACATAGTCCTGCGAGATGGAATTCACTCCTACCCGCTCTGAGGGATTAGTAGAGAGGTTGTTCCCTTAAGTGCTGACTCCGGGTCTTGAACTAGGGATCCCACCCTCTCATTGGCCCGAGAGGGACTTGGTATAGTGATGAGATCACATACCAATAGGTTTGGTGGTTGGACCACAAACCAATAGTTCATTAGAGGATCAGTGGGACTTAAGGAACAAGATGTAATTACGGGGGTAAAACGGTTATTTTGACCCAGCTGTAATTACCAACGACCTGTGAAGGATCGACTTACTAATGATGGTTATATCAAGAGGACAAAAATATATCTACGGTGAGGAGAGTGCAACCCTTGGACTTTAGTGGAGTCTCCGGGGGTTAACGAATGTTGGTTAGCTTTGTTAAAGAGTTTGACCGGTTAATCTCGTATCGTTGGAGCTCATGATCTGTAGGTCCTTTAGGTTCTCCTGGCTAGCTCGGATTAAGCCATGTAACAATATGAGAGAAAAAGAATTTGAATTTATTGAAATTCGGTTTTGGAAGAATGATGGACATATTTAAATATGATTTAAATATGGGATCGGTGTAAAACATGAATAGGGATTCATGTGTGATGATTCGGTTTAAGAAACCGGGATTAGTCTTATTATTTAATTAATATTTGATATTGAATTAAATAATAATATTAATTAATTAAAAAGTTTAATTAATTATAATTTATTTTGCTTATTAAAATTAATTATGAATTAATTTTAAAATGACAAAATATTACAAGTGTGATTATAAGTCAAAGTGGAATTATCCATGTTGAGTGGATTTATCCAAGTTGAGTGGGTTTATCCAAGTTGTGAAGTGGATTGTGAATCACCAACAACATGCATATAAACTCATCAATTTTGGAACACTTGGTTGAAGACTAATCCATCCAATTTGAGGTGTCATGCTAAGCAAAGACTTTGTTGCATGTGAATTGCCTATAAATTGGATGAAGTTCAAATGGTTTGAGGTTGATGAATTTTCAAAGAGTTTGAATATTTGGATGAGCATGAAGAGTTCATGTTACTTGAGAAATTAGAAAGCTAAGTGTTAGACTTCTTCTCACAAAATCCTCATCACTTTCATCTTCCCATCTTCTTCTTCCAAACTTTTTCTTTCATAAAGGAGTCCCACCACTCCGTTGCTCGGCCCGAGGATAGCGGGACTACCGGAGGTGGTTCTCGAGGAGTTCGAGGGAAGCTTCGAAGGGTTCGTGAGGAGATTCGAGCGTTGGAAGAGAAGTCTTTAGAACTACAAGAGGTATGTGTTCTAATTCCTTTTATTTCAAAGCTTTGTGCATGTTTCTTATTTAGCTAAATTGATGAAATTAGAGTGCCAATGATCCGTCTCGCTTCCGCTGCGCTACATGCGTTCCATCAATTGGTATCAAAGCGTTTTTTGGTCACTCAATTTGCATCAATTTGAGCTCGGTGGGTATTTGTTTTAGAAATTTATTTTTCTGGGCGTCTAAAGTGTTTCCCGGTTTTGGCATATTTTTTTTGAGCTTCGATTTGTACTTTGTTTTGTAAATGCCCGAGTGTGTATGGGATTTAATGTGTGAAGAAGAGTCTGTAAAAAATTCGGAGTCATTAGAGTCCATATAGGCTTTCAATTCGAAGACAGAAGCTCGGGTGTCGGAAAAAATAGCATGCTGTTTTTTGCTGTTTTTTTTCTGCAAAATTCCAGCACTAAACCGGTTCAGCGCAAGGTGGAAGAAACGGTCCGGTTCGGTCCTTGTGCGGTCCGGTTCACTGAAAGTCAGACCGGTTCCTTGTTCTTCACCCTCTGGAGGTCCGGTTCAGCATTCGTTTGGTCCGGTTCGGGTCGGTATTGGTCCAGTTACGGGCTGTTGAAGTCGGGACAACTGTTATGGACCGGTTCAGTTTTTTTGAAGTTTTGTAGTTGCTGTTTTTTTTGGCCGGTTGAAGCAAATTCAAGCTGGTTCGTGGCGGTTCGAAGGGTTCGGAAGCGTCTCAACTTAGTTGATGAATTATTATTGTAATAATTTAGTTGCTTGCTTGTCCGTGATGCCTAAACCGGTCCACTTTAGTGTGTTTAATTAATTATGCATTGTGAATGTATGTTTTAATTAAAGTATCTTGTATGTGCATAAAGTATGCCATATAGATTTCAAATCCCACCATAGGAAGCATGTTGCATGCATTGAAAGTATAATATAAGTGTTATGTTGTATAGTATGCATGCTTAATTCATGAGAATTAATATAAGTGTTATATTAATTTATGAATTGGATGTTGCTTGTTTAAAAGTAAAATTAATATAAGTGTTATATTAATTGTGAAATTAAACATACAACATAGTTGCCTTAGTTGAATATAATTGTTATATTCTTGCTTGGGAAGCATGTTATAAATTGAATGTAATGGTTATATTCTAGCTTAGGAAGCATGTTATAGAATGTCTTTGTTTTATAAAGCGTTGTAAAATGAGATAGACATTTAAAATCTATAACAAAGATAAATGCATGCTCACTAAGGGTTAAAGAATTCCAATGCGATTAGGAATTTAGTATCGATTCATTTTAATAGTTAAAATAGGTCGATAACTTGTAAAGCTAAGGTTACGAGAGAACTCACCCGGTTTGATCCTGCACTAAAGTTGGAGGTATTTAAGATGACGGTTTACGGAACACCTCCTACCTGGGGATCGATCCGGTACTTGAGTTAAGTTAACCCGGCTTTATGAGCATGCACGTGAGAGGTGTAAGGTTATAAAACGTTTATCACCTAGACATCTTAGGTAAAAGTATGTTCTACCTAGACTTAGGTTTTATTGTCTTAGCCGGATAATGCCTAAGTAAAACTATACCCAAACCATTCGAAAATACTTAGTAGTGGTGTTGAGAAGGTATATGTGATATATCAATCTCCTCCTATGTTCTCCGCAAAGTTCACACCGTGAGATTTATGCTCGGCCTCGTGATGTCAATAGGGCATCCCCATTCGGATGGTGTTTGCATAAATCAAGAGCAAGGTGAAAGTATTTATAGTAAGTGGGAGAAGGAAGTATGTCAATACATCCTGCGGTCTCCTCCATTAGGTTGAACTGTGAGATTCCCATGTTCCGCCTGCTGGTTGCCCATAGTAGCACCGCCCATTCGGAGGGCCGTTTCATGGGAGTCGGAACAACTCAATCTCCAGAAATGGATAGGGTCTCTTAGGTCTATTCCCAACTCTGACATTTCCATTCGGTTGCACTGTTGGGGCCGACCTCTGAGTTCTGAAAATGGCGGGTCACACTTACAAGGATTACTAAGTTGTTAGTAGATTCTTGACCGAAGTAGCGATAACTAAGGTGCTATAGGAATATGAGTTATTCTGGTATTAGCATTTAGTCAAGAATGTCTTGGTTCAGTGAAGGAGTGATTGACTGCCCCTCGGTAGCGGTTGCTCTGACTCACTGAAGTATCGTTGCAAATTAATAATGATTTTTTGGGTACATTATTACTTTTGCTAAAATTCTTGATTGGTTGTTAAAAATAGGTTAAGTTCAATTCACTAATAGAATTCATTCTTTTCAGCATGTCTAGCTCGTTTATCCAATTACTAGCTTCTGATAAACTAAACGGCGATAACTACACGACCTGGAAATCGAACTTGAATACGATTCTTGTTATCGATGATCTTAGGTTTGTCTTAACAGAGGAATGTCCTCCCCCTCCTAGCTCATCTGCAACTCGAACTGTTCGAGATGCATTTGACAGGTGGACTAGGGCTAATGATAAAGCCTGAGTCTACATCTTGGCCAGCACATCCGATGTGTTAGCTAAGAAGCATGAGGTAATGGTCTCCGCTAAGGAGATCATGGATTCATTACAGATGATGTTTGGACAACCGTCCTCATCGATCTATCATGATACCCTCATGGCGAGCAAAGCTGAGAAGAAACAACTAAGTAAATATGATTTACTCGTTGTTGAAACATGTTTAGTGGAACATGATAGTTCTGCCTGGATACTGGATTCAGGAGCCACTAACCATGTTTGTTCTTCTTTCCAGGAAACTAGTTCCTGGCAGCTGCTTGCTGAAGGTGAGATAACTCTCAGGGTTGGAACAGGAGAGGTTGTCTCAGCCAAGGCAGTGGGAACTGTCAAGTTGTTATATAGAGATAGTTTCATTTTACTTGAAAATGTACTGTTGGTTCCTAGCTTTAAAAGGAACCTTGTATCTATCTCTTGTTTACTTGAACATTTGTATAAAGTATCTTTTGATTTTAATGAAGCGTTCATTAGCAAAAGAGGTGTACATATATGTTCTGCGAAACTTGAAAACAACTTGTATGTGTTAAGACCAACAGAGGCAAAAGCTATTTTGAACACCGAGATGTTTAAAACAGCTCAAACTCAAACTAAAAGGCAGAAACTTTCTCCAAGTACCTATCTTTGGCACTTGAGACTAGGCCACATTAATCTCAATAGGATTGGGAGATTGGTTAAGAGTGGTCTCCTAAATCAGTTATAGGACAACTCTTTACCACCATGTGAGTCTTGTCTTGAGGGCAAGATGACCAAACGATCTTTTTTCTGAAAAAGGTCATAGGTCCAAAGAAACTCTAGAGCTTGTACATTCAGATCTTTGTGGTCCGATGAATGTTAAAGCACGGGGAGGGTATGAATATTTCATCAGCTTCATTGATGATTATTCTAGGTACGACTATCTTTACCTAATGCATCATAAGTCCGAAGCTCTTGAAAAGTTCAAGGAGTATAAGGCAGAGGTTGAGAACACATTATGTAAAACGATTAAAATACTCCGATCAGATCGAGGTGGAGAGTATATGGATTTAAGATTCCAGGACTATATGATAGAACATGGAATAGTATCCCAACTCTCAGCGCCCGGAACACCGCAGCAGAACGGTGTGTCCGAAAGGAGAAATAGAACCCTGTTAGACATGGTTCGATCTATGATGAGCTATGCTCAACTGCCTAGTTCGTTTTGGGGATATGCAGTAGAGGCTGCTGTATATATTTTGAACATGGTTCCCTCTAAGAGTGTTTCAGAAACACCTTATGAGTTATGGAGAGGGCGTAAAGGTAGTTTACGTCACTTCAGAATTTGGGGTGTCCGGCACATGTGTTGGTGCCCAATCCAAAGAAGTTGGAACATCGTTCAAAATTATGCCTATTCGTAGGTTACCCCAAGGAAACGAAAGGTGGTCTATTTTACGATCCTCAACAGGACAAGGTGCTTGTATCGACAAACACAACGTTCTTAGAGGAAGACCACATGAGAGATCATCAACCTTCGAGCAAAATTGTTTTGACCGAACTTTCCAGGAAAGCTACAGATGGGTCAACAAGAGTTGTTGATCAGGCTGGTCCTTCTCAAGAGTTGAGAATACCTCGACGTAGTGGGAGGGATGTGAGACAACCCGACCGCTACATGGGTTGAACGGAAACCCAGGTCGTCATACCTGATGACGGCGTTGAGGATCCATTGACCTTCAAACAGGCAATGGATGACATAGACAAGGACCAGTGGCTTAAAGCCATGGACCTCGAAATGGAGTCGATGTACTTCAATTCGGTCTGGGATCTTGTAGAGCAACCTGATGGTGAAAGACCTATCGGTTGCAAGTGGATCTACAAGAGGAAACGAGACCAAGCCGGTAAGGTGCAAACCTTTAAGGCTCGACTTGTGGCAAAGGGTTATTCCCAAAGGGAAGGGGTGGACTATGAAGAAACCTTCTCCCCTGTTGCCATGTTAAAGTCGATTAGAATACTCTTGTCCATTGCCACATTTTATGATTATGAAATTTGGCAAATGGATGTCAAGACAGCCTTTCTGAATGGCAATCTTGAAGAGAGTATTTATATGGCTCAACCAGAGGGGTTCATAATTCACGGTCAAGAGCAAAAGGTTTGCAAGCTTAATCGATCCATTTATGGGTTGAAGCAAGCGTCTAGATCCTGGAATATAAGGTTTGATACTGCGATCAAATCTTATGGCTTTGAACAGAATGTTGACGAACCTTATGTCTAGAAGAAAATAGTCAATTTTGTTGTAGCTTTCTTAGTCTTATATGTAGATGATATCCTACTCATTGGGAATGATGTAGGGTTCCTGACTGACGTTAAGCAATGGCTAGCGACCCAATTCCAAATGAAAGATTTGGGAGAGGCTCAGTTTATTCTAGGGATTCAAATCGTAAGGAATCGTAAGAACAAAACGCTAGCGCTGTCTCAAGCATCTTATATCGACAAGGTGTTGATACGATATTCGATGCAGAATTCCAAGAAGGGTTCTTTACCTTTCAGGCATGGAATTCAATTGTCAAAGGAAGAGTGTCCTAAGACACCTCAAGAAGTTGAGGATATGAGACGAATTCCGTATGCATCAGCAGTCGGTAGTCTGATGTACGCCATGTTATGTACACGACCCGACATATGCTATGCAGTGGGAATTGTCAGTAGGTATCAGTCCAATCCAGGATATGATCATTGGACTGCCGTTAAACACATCCTCAAGTATCTTCGGAGAACGAGGGACTATGTGCTCGTGTATGGCGCGAAGGATTTGATCCTTACAAGATACACTGACTCTGATTTTCAAACCGATAAGGATTCGAGGAAATCCACATCGGGATCAGTGTTCACTCTTAACGGAGGGGCAATAGTATGGAGGAGTATAAAGCAAGGTTGTATTGCTGACTCCACCATGGAAGCTGAGTATGTCGCGGCTTGCGAAGCTGCGAAAGAGGCTGTATGGCTTAAAAAGTTCTTGACGGATTTGGAAGTTGTTCCAAATATGAATTTGCCTATCACACTTTATTGTGATAATACTGGTGCTGTGGCAAATTCGAGAGAACCAAGAAGTCATAAGCGTGGAAAGCACATTGAGCGGAAATATCATCTCATCAGGGAGATAGTGCATCGAGGAGACGTGATCGCCATGCAGATCGCCTCAGAGCACAATATTGCTGATCCGTTTACAAAGTCCCTCACGGCTAAAGTGTTTGAGGGGCATCTAGTGAGTCTAGGACTACGAGTTGTACAGTAGGATAGTGGGAGAAAAGCCATGGAAATATTTGATATTCCAGTTTTTTCTCATCCAGCATGTAATACTCCACTGATGTTTTAGTCCAAGTGGGAGTTTGTTGGGTTTTATGTCCTAAAACTCGTGGTTTGTAAACTGAATGTATATTCTATTTGGCAATAAAGTTGTTATTGAGATTTATTCAGTAAAGTTGTTATTGAATAAAATGAATTGTTTTTACTTTTAACCTAACTCAAATAAACAAAGAACCCATGGCTATAGGTTGTATACTTGAACTTCATGTATGACATGATTGTGGATCAAGTTCAAGTAATAGCCAGAACGGTCTATAGTATAGGGATAAGGCTGGGTACCTTATTGTTACGTCTCCAAAAGTGACCTTTTTAGGACTTAATTATCTTAGAAAGATGTTCACTCTTAGGTGTTTTTGATAGCATTTAGCCTAAACCTATGCTTAAATATGAGAATTAGAAGAAGATAGCTAAATTAGGACTTATGTACAATAGGAAGGAAAAGGGTTGAAAACCGAAGGAAAAGGGTTGAAAACCGAAGGAAAAGAATAAAAAAACTGCATTGCGACAGCATTGCGGAAACATTGCTGAAACCGCAATATTTCAAGTGAAAACCGTAAGTTGACTGATCTTTTTCTGTTAATTTCCGTTATTTCAGGGATTCGCTCTTTCTCCTCCATCCATTTTGAAGGACAACGTTGAAGATTGATGGTTCTCCTTTGCCCACATACACCTGCAGATTGCTATAAAAAGGGGTCAAAGTCGAGGGTTCAAGCATCATCCGAAAGCGTAGAAGTCTTCTCGCAGCTCCATCTTTTCTCCTGTCGTTCTTCTCTGTCTGTTGGTGTGAGAGTCTCAGCTGTTGGAATCGACAATCTGATAGGAAGGAGAGAAGATTCATCTTCTCTCCCGATTGGATTCATCCAAGCAAAGCTATTCTTTCATCCCCTTCAGCCGAGGCGTTTGCAACTAGGCGTTCACGCTCATTTTTATGCTTTCTGTGTTTATTTCCATTTTCCAGCTTTAGTTTGTTGTTGTTTCCTTTCTTGTAATTAGATCCGTTCATTTCGTTGTGTTCTGTCTTTCTGTTATGCACTTTAAGTTCTTCTTCTTGTTCATTCAAACAATCAAGTAATCAAATTACAATTCTTCATTTCATAGTTTCTTGCCTCTACAATCTACTGTTTTTCCTTACTGTTTTAAGTATATTTCTCTTCTAAGCATGTTTCCTTCATCTCTTATTTCTGTTTACCCCATATTCATGAGTAACTAAATCACATAGGGGCATGCTAATGACAGAACTATAGGCTAAAAAACGTGAACCAAGCATGTAGGATAGCTCTCGAAGCATTGATTGTATGTAAGCTTCATCCCACGGGCAATTTCGATTGGCCATCCATTTTGTCCAAAGAACTCCTAACCTCTGGAAGGAGTAAGAGTTCAGAGTCATATAATCATGCTAGCCTTTCAAGGTAGACAGAAAACGACCTAGGAATAGGCGTTTTCCTAGTACAAACCGTAACTTTCTGCTTTAACAAGATGCTTGAGACCTTACTTGGATATGAGTAAACTAAAGAATCTAACGCATGGAATCGGAAGATACATGAGATTGAGTGAGTTTGATGCATAGAGAGTTGATCCAGTGCTTGAGAATCGTGAGAAAAAGCCTATAGAGAAGTCGTTAGTAGCCCTTGTTTCTCCATTTTACACACTTTCGCTGTGATTGAAATTGCGGTAGAATTGCTGTTTCCGCAATTCTGCTTAAGTTACAATTCTGTTTAGCTGTTTTTGTCTTCGTTTATCAATTTCGTCTCTTTTCATTTGAGTTTAACTTTGACTTGCACGTGTTTATGGTACGACCCTCTTCGTATTCAGTAGGAAATAGACAATTTAAAACCAATTCTACCCCATCAAATCCACCCTTTCTTTCTTAACTTTACACTTCACGAGTAGCTTATAATAAATCTCTGTGGGAAAACGAATGAAAAAATACTTACTACTTGCTATAGGATCATGTATGCTTGCATGTTCTGAGTGCTCTCTCTATCTTATTGCTTATTTATTTTAACACATTGAGCACGCAACAAGTTTTTGGCGCCGCTGCCGGGGATTTATTTAAGTGAAAACGAAGTTTGTTAAGTTTGAAACACCAAGTTTATTGTCTATTGTAACTAATCTAGTTCATTTCTTTTACAGGTACCATCGGGTTAGTTTATGAGTGAGCCTTCAAGTAGTGATCTAGAGTTCAATCCTGAGCCTGAGAGATTACTTAGGGCTAGAAATAGAGCCAAGAAACGTCTCTTTAAACAACCCCCTTTACCTCAAGTAATTGCGGGAACCGCAATTGTCTCAAGAAGAAATGGATGGAATAGTTCCAAATCCGGTGCCTGTCACTCGCAATCCCATCGAAATAGCGAATGACAAGGATAGCGCCATACTCTCTTACTTAGTACCTATGCCTGGGGAGCTGAACCCCAGCATAATCCGTCCTGAAATCACTGCCCACTCATTCGAGTTAAAGCCAGTGATGTTCCAAATGTTGTCCACTGTGGGACAATTCTTTGGAGTGGAAAATGAGGACCCCCACAACCATCTTAGAAACTTCTTAGGAGTCAGTGATACCTTCATCATCCCTGGAGTTTCCCAAGAAGCCTTGAGGCTATACTTGTTCCCTTACTCTTTGAGGGACAAGGCCAAAACGTGGTTGAACTCATTACCCTCTGGATCCGTCCTTAATTGGACAGACTTAGCAGAGAAATTCCTAGTCAAATACTTCCCACCTGATAGGAATTCTACCTTTCGTGATGACATAATCAAGTTCAAACAAGCTGACACTGAGTCTCTTCACGAAGCTTGGACAAGGTTTAAAGATCTTCTTCTTAAATGTCCACACCATGGCATCCCATGGTGTATCCAAATAGAGGTCTTTTTCAAAGGATGCAACCCCAACACTAGACAAGTCTTAAATTCATCTGCTGGAGGTTCCATGTTGTCCAAGAGTTACAACGAAGCCTATGAGATCTTGGAGAAGATCTCAGCATCTCACTGTAGGTGGTCAGATGATCCAGTTGAGCCAACTAGAGCTCAAGACAAGGATGCTCTAAGTGCGATGAGCAGCCAAATAAATGCCCTGACCAACCTAGTTAAGCAAATGGCTCAAACAAATCTCCAAACAAGTGTCAACACCGCCACAGCCATGTCAATGGGCACCCAACCAAGTCAAGGTGAGACACTTATCTGTGGATTCTGTGGGGAAGGGCACCCGTATGAATACTGCCCTGGGAATCCAGCCTCGGTCTGCTATGTTGGAAGCCAGCAGCAGCCTAGGAACAATCCCTACTCTAATACTTACAACCCTGGTTGGAGGAACCACCCAAACCTGTCATGGGGTGGCCAACAGAATGCTAACCAAAATCCTAACCAACCAAGGCCGAGTGGAACACCTGGTTTCACTCCTCATAACCAATCCATGTATCAAAAACCATACAACCAACCTGTAGGATCTTCTGTAGAAAACTTACTTAAGGAATACATAGCCAAGAATGATGCCACTCTACAGAGTCAGCAAGCTACTCTTAGGAGCCTAGAGAACCAAATAGGGCAACTAGCCAATGAAATCAAAAGTAGGCCCCAAGGTAGACTTCCTGCTGACACTGAAGTGCCAAGGAGAGATGGTAAAGAGCAAGTTCAAGCAATTGAACTTAGAAGTGGTAGACCATTGGTAAGCAACACCAAGGACACACCAAAGAGAGTAGAGGACACTGAGTCTAGTGCTCCACTGGAGTCTGTGCCAAACCAAGGTCCACCACCAACAAGCACATCAGGATCAAGGTTGGAGCCAATCATAGAAGAGATAGAAGAAATTCCAAGGCCTCCACCCATCCTAAGGCGACCTGAAGTGCCTGCATATGTGCCACCACCTCCATTTCCTAGAAGGCTAAAGAAAAAACAAGAACAGGAAGTGCACTTTAACAAATTTTTAGAAATTCTTAAGCAAGTGCATGTTAACATTCCTTTTGTAGAAGTTTTACAGTCTATGCCTTCTTATGTAAAGTTTTTGAAGGATATCATAACTAACAAAAAAATAATTGGTGAGTTTGAAACAGTCAATCTCACTGAGGAGTGCAGTGCCATACTCCAGAACAAGCTACCCAAGAAGGAGAAGGATCCTGGTTCCTTCACATTACCTGTAGAACTAGGAGGCAAGCACGTGGGCAGAGCTCTTTGTGACCTGGGAGCCAGCATAAATCTCATGCCCCTATCGCTATTCCGCCAGCTAGGAATAGGAGAAGCACGTCCAACCACTGTCACTTTACAACTAGCAGACAGATCCATCGCATACCCTGAAGGTAAGATTGAGGATATTCTTGTAAAGGTTGACAAGTTTATTTTCCTTGCAGATTTCATTATCCTAGATTATGAAGCAGACAAGGAGGTCCCCATCCTGTTAGGCAGACCGTTCCTAGCCACAGGTAGGGCACTGATAGATGTCCAAAAAGGTGAGCTCACTATGAGGGTTCATGATGAAGAGGTGAAATTTAGTGTGTATAAAGCTTTAAGGTATCCCTCTAACCTTGAATCCTGTGCTAGCATGGACGTTGTAGATTCTTTAATGGAAGAACAATTGGAGCATGTACTATTAACTAAGCATGCTAATGAATATGTACAATTAGATGTAGCTGACTTGAATGTATCTGAAATAATGGATATGCCTGTAGATAAACCACAACATGCATGTATGAATATAAACCTAACTGATAGATCATTAAATCCTTTAAAGCCATCCATTGAGCATCCACCTGTTTTAGAATTGAAACCACTACCCACTAACCTCAAGTATGCATATTTAGGGAGTAATGAAACTCTGCCTGTTATCATTTCTTCTAAATTAAGTGAAAAGCATGAGGTTGAACTGATATTACTACTTAAGCAACATAGGAAGGCTATTGCATGGACTATTGCTGACATTAGAGGCATTAGCCCTTCTTATTGCATGCATAAGATTATACTAGAGGAAGAGCACACACCTAGAGTAGATCACCAACGTAGGCTGAACCCCTCTATGAAAGAGGTAGTTAAAAAGGAAATAATAAAATGGTTAGATGCTGGTGTGATCTTCCCCATAGCTAGTAGCCAGTGGGTGAGCCCTATTCAATGTGTACCTAAGAAGGGGGGGATGACTGTGGTAGTCAATGAGAACAACGAACTGATTCCAACTAGGACTGTCACAGGATGGAGAGTTTGCATGGATTATAGGAAACTAAATAAAGAAACCAAAAAAGACCATTTCCCTCTACCATTCATTGACCAGATGCTAGATAGGATAGCTGGTAGAGCCTACTACTGTTTCTTAGACGGTTATTCAGGGTATAACCAGATTACTATAGACCCTAAGGACCAAGAGAAGACTACCTTCACTTGCCCTTTTGGAACTTTTGCCTTTCGCAGAATGCCTTTTGGCTTATGCAATGCACCGACAACTTTCCAAAGATGCATGTTGGCAATCTTCTCTGATTTGGATGAGTCCATGATAGAGATATTCATGGATGATTTCTCAGTCTTTGGGGATTCATTTACAAACTGTCTAGAGAACCTAGGACAAGTCCTGGCTAGGTGTGAGGAGACCAACCTAGTCCTAAATTGGGAAAAGTGCCATTTCATGGTGGATGAGGGGATTGTCTTAGGTCATAGAGTGTCGAGGGCAGGTGTAGAAGTTGACAGGGCAAAAATTGAAATAATAGAGAAATTGGTAGAACCCCAAAATGTCAAGGCCATTAGAAGTTTCTTAGGGCATGCTGGTTTCTATAGAAGGTTCATTAAGGACTTTTCTAAGATCTCCAAGCCTTTATGTGAGCTTCTAGAGCTAAACAAACCATTCATTTTCTCTAAAGAGTGTGTCCTAGCATGGAAAACCCTTAAGGAAGCACTAGTCACAGCCCCTATCATAGTAGGACCAAATTGGGATCTTCCCTTTGAGATGTTATGTGATGCTAGTGACTATGCTGTAGGGGTGATGTTAGGACAGAAGATTGACAAGTTAACACACCCTGTCTATTATGCTAGTAAGACACTTAATGAGGCACAATGCAACTACACAACCACTGAGAAGGAGATGTTGGCGGTAGTGTTTGCTTGTGAGAAATTTAGGAACTATATTGTAGGCACTAGGACAATCGTGTACACTGACCATTCTGCCTTAAAGTACCTAATGAGAAAGGTTGATGCTAAGCCTAGGTTGATTAGGTGGGTACTGCTGCTACAAGAGTTTGATCTAGACATTAGAGATAAGAAAGGAAGTGAAAATGTGGTTGCGGATCATCTTTCTAGATTGCAGCATAATTGCGAAAAAATTGCGGAACCCGCAATTTCTGATGCTTTTATTGATGAACATGTCTTTGTATTGACTCATCGTGATAACGATGAGGAACCGTGGTTTGCTGACATTGCTAACTTCCTTGCATCACAGGTATTACCAACTTTCAAAGGAAGCCAAGAGAAGAAGAGGTTCCTTCACGAGGCAAGGAAATTCATATGGGATGACCCCACACTCTACAAAACATGTGCTGACGGCTTACTAAGGAAGTGTGTTTCAGCTGCTGAGGCGAAGTCTGTGCTGCAGCACTGCCACACAGCTCCTTATGGTGGACACTTTGGTGGCCAAAGAACAGCTGCAAAGGTATTTCAGAGTGGCTACTATTGGCCAACGATCTTCAAGGATGCACACAACTATGCACACAGCTGTGATGAATGCCAAAGGACAGGTAACCTCAGTCGCAAGGATGAAATGCCTCTCACTTACATCTTAGAGTTGGAGCTCTTTGATGTGTGGGGCATTGACTTCATGGGACCATTTCCCCCATCATCAGGTAACCTTTACATATTAATGGCAGTAGACTATGTATCCAAGTGGGTAGAAGCCATAGCATGTCCCAATAATGATGCCAAAACAGTCATAAAATTCTTGCATAGGCACATTTTTACTAGGTTTGGAACACCTCGTGCTATCATTAGTGATGAGGGGACACATTTCATTAATAAGGCTATGGAGAGAGTGTTGGATAAGTATAACATTAGACATAGCGTAGCCACTCCCTATCACCCACACTCGAATGGTCAGGCTGAAATTTCTAATAGGGAGATTAAGAACATCCTAGAGAAAGTGGTCAAACCTAATAGAAAGGACTGGTCATTTAAACTCGAGGATGCACTTTGGGCGTATAGAACTGCATATAAGACACCCCTAGGTATGTCTCCTTACAGACTTGTGTATGGTAAAGTTTGTCATCTTCCATTCGAGTTAGAAATTAAGGCATTTTGGGCACTAAAAGAGTTAAATTATTGCGTGACCGATGCGGGAACGTTGCGGTCTTTGCAATTACATGAGCTTGATGAGCTTAGGCATATGTCTTATGAAAATGCCAAAATGTATAAGGAAAAGACCAAGATTTGGCACGATAGTAGACTTAGGATTAAGGACTTCAAGAAAGGTCAACTTGTCTTATTGTTTAACTCACGTTTGAAATTATTTCCAGGCAAACTTAAGTCTAGGTGGTCAGGTCCTTTTGTAATTACTAATGTGTTTGTTCATGGTGCCATCGAGATAAAGAACCTGCAGCAAGGACAACCATTCATGGTTAATGGTGCAAGATTGAAGCACTACTATGAGGAAGGAGATGTGAAGACTCTCTCGGCCTTCCTCTTGACTGAAGCGTGAAATTAAGAACGAGAGAGGACGAGTGATGGCTGTGCTCGTCAATATGAGGCTCATGCCTTAGTTTATTTTTTGCGATTTTCCGGTTATCGTTTGTGTATCTTTTTGTATGATTTTAATTACGAATTTGATGTTGATTTTATTTCTTTTTGTAGGGAATCAATAGAGGGAATCAAGGAGATTAAATCCAGCTAAAAAAATCAAGAAGATATTGGGCCAAATCAAAGATACGGTTGAGCAAAGATTGACATTTAAATGAAAAAAAATCCCCAACGGTCACTAGAATTGCGCTGGATTTGCAGAATCCGCAAAAATATAGCCGTTGGGATTTTTCCGTTTTCTTTATATCCGTTGAGACGCGCGTTGATCTATACGACTCCCCCATTATCTGAACTCCAAGAAAGCTACGTTTCTCTTCATCTGTGATTCCTCTCTCCAAATCCCAACAATTCAACAATGGTGCTAACAAGAGCCGAACGATCTGCGTCCAAGAAAAGGGCTGATGAAGCTGAAACGGCTGCGAGGGAAGCACTTCTGGCCCTTGCAGAGGCTGATGCTGCGCGAACTGAACGACTGCCCAAACTTCCGATTCGCAAGAAGAAGTGGAAGGTTGTCACAGAGATACCTGCTGGACCCTCTGAACCAGCAGGCACACCCAAGAAGCGAAAATGGAGTATGGTTGTGGCCGAGGAACAAATCAAGAACAAGACTCCCTCTGTGGAGAGTCAAGAACGAGGCCAGCCATCCCACGAGACAGCCGAGCACAGCGATTCACCATCTCCACCGGTTCAAAGCCCTAAGCTCTCTTCATCGCCACCAGCGCAGAGCCCTGAGCTGCCTTCTTCACCGCAGAGTTCTGCACAGACACCTACAGCAGAACAAAGCACCACGCCTCCGCACACTTCTCCACGGCCTGACCCTGAATTCCCATATGGGGAGTACCAAGAATCAACGCAGGGCAGTGGGGAAGCTGAGGAAGAAGAAGTCTTCTCTCCGTTGAGGGAAGCCAGCCCTGAGAGTCCTGTGCAGAAGGATGACTCTATGGAAGAAACACTGGGGGCTTGCCTCCAGCAGATCACCACCAAGGCAAAGCTGAAGAAGAAGAAGGCTGCCAAGATTATCAAGGCCAAGCGGTCCAAGAAATCGAAGAAGAAGAAGGCCAAAAGAGCGCCTTCATCAGAGAAAGAGAGCGCTGAGCCGTCGCTCAGGAAGCTCAAGATTGAGGCTGCGGAGTCAGCCAAACCAAAGGACAAAGGGAAGGCCAAGCTTTACCCTGAAGATGAGCCTCAATCAGTGAGGTATGTATCCTCTGACGCTGAGTCCAGAGGCATTGAGTTGAGAAAGAGGGAGATGCTGCACGAGAAGGGCTTCCTCGACAGACCTGCTGACCTGCCGCAATTCTTGCGCGCAGGCATTACGAATCACAGCTGGGAGGAGTTGTGCAGACCACCCAATCCGGCTTACACCAGCATGGTGTATGACTTCTACGCCAACCTGAGGAATTCTGAGGAAGGATTATCTGTGGTCAGGGGAGTAGAAGTGGACTTCTCAGCAAAAGCCATCAACGAAGCCTATGGCCTCAAGGGCCAAAAACATACTGACTATGCGAGGATTGTTGATGAGCCCACTGAAGCCGTCCTGGAAGAGGCCATTCGAACCATTGGCCAGCCTGACGCATCCTGGACCGTATCCCGCAATGGGAGGCACACTCTCATGAGTGCCAACCTCACAGCTATGGCGGCTGTCTGGTTTTCCTTTGTGAAGAGGAAGCTGTCCCCCGTGACTCATGAGACTACAATCAACCAGAGCAGATCGCTGCTGGTCTATGCAATCATGCGAGGTCTCACGATCAACGTGGGTGAAGTTATGTCAGCCGCCATTGCAGAGTGCGCCAAGAAGGGTAAGGGTCCATTATTCTTCCCTAATACTATAACTAAACTCTGTTTGCGTGCAGGGGTTCCCATTGAGCGAATGGAGCAGCAGATGGCTTACACAGGCCACTTGGAGCTACCTGCTGGCTTGAGGCTAAAAAGGAAGGGGAACATGGAGTTCGAGCTGGATAGGTTGGCTGCTGATCAGTCGCTGTCCATGGCTTGCCTGATGGATATGCAGAAGAGGATGGCTCAATGGGCCACTTACGCACAGGCAAGGGACAAGGAAGTTGCTGACCAACTTGGGTGCATCTTCCCTGATTTTCCCACAAATCTCCTGACTCCATGGGTGCCTCCAAGACCAAGAAGGAGTGATGATGAGGAAGATGTCTGAGTGCTAGTTTGAGGAGCACCAAAGGGGAGTATTGCTGTTCCCTTAGAAAAAATAAAAAAAAAAAACTGCTGCTTCTTGTTAGATCATGTGAATTATGCTGTTTTTAGTTAATATTTTGATCTGTTTTAGTTGCTTAGTTTTAAGTTTTTAAATTGTTTAAGTGTAGTCTGATGATAGCTGAATAGGTAGGTTAGTTTGGTTTTATTTTTGTAGAGCTTGAGTGACGGGAAAAAAGCATGCTTAGGGGCTTTAATCACTGTTATATCTGCCCTGTATCTATTGCGAAATAATTGCGGAAACCGCAATTTTTGTTACTAAATGCATGTTTTGGACTGTCTGTTTAGCTAGGCTGTGATCTGTTTAAATTCTATCTTTTGCTGCTATCATGACTACCTTATATAGCTTATCTTAAAGCATGCTGGATGAGTGTCATAGGACACCCTTTGATAGTTTAAAGTAACCTCTAAAAAGCTCAGCATGCATAGCTTTAAGTCCTTACCTGTCTGTTTTTTTCAAATGTCTGCTGCTGTGATATTTACTTTTAGAATGTTATGCCTATGCCTAGGACTTTTAGATTCTCTTTGTTTTACCTTAGACTAGATGCTTCTAGGACAGTTTGGGGGTGTGCCACCTCAGACACTCATTGGGGACAATGAGTAGTTTAAGTTTGGGGGAGGCCACCCTAGGCCTAGGAACACTCCTCTCTCCCTTAAAGCATAAGCATTCTTCTTCTCCTTAACAAAAAAAAATGAGCTGAAAATGAAAAAAGAATAAAAGGGGAGTTTCTCTTAGGTTGCTGAGTAATCAGTGCCAAGTGTGTGACCCACAAGTGGCGTTGCATCAAAAGGCAACCAAAGGAGAGGCTCCACCAAAGTAAGAAAGAAAGAAAAAGAAGAAGTAGGGAAGAAGAATGTATACCTAGGAGTTGCAACTTTGTGGCTTAGATGTCCTGTTTAAAAAGAACTCTGATCCTCAATTAGCTAAGAGCAAAGTTGTAGCTTGTAGGGTTGTTTAGGGAGATGAGTGTATATCCAATGTAGTGATGCCAGGGTTTAGGTTGTTCTCTAAAAGTACTACTGTCACCGTTAATACTAAGACTGGCATGACTCTAAGGAATCCTAGGTAGCTCATAAGTATAAACTAGAAGCATGTACTGAGTCTGGGGTAAAGCTAGGTAGAATTTGAAACCTTAGGGATAGTGGCATGATATGACAAAAGCAGGTAGATCAGTTGTAGGGAATTAATGAAAACAGTAGGAGTATTAGGCAGGCGAAGTCAGAAGAAGCTTGATAAGAGGATAGTTCTGAACTTGGAAGTGTGTCACAGGACAACACTGCTATAGATAGGGATATAGGGGAGTTATAAGAGGTTAAAGAAGATGAAACAACAGCTTAAATAGGTCCTTAGTTTGCTTGAGGACAAGCAAAACCTTAAGTTTGGGGGTGTGTTACGTCTCCAAAAGTGACCTTTTTAGGACTTAATTATCTTAGAAAGATGTTCACTCTTAGGTGTGTTTGATAGCATTTAGCCTAAACTTATGCTTAAATATGAGAATTAGAAGAAGATAGCTAAATTAGGACTTATGTACAATAGGAAGGAAAAGGGTTGAAAACCGAAGGAAAAGGGTTGAAAAAACTGCATTGCGACAGCATTGCGGAAACATTGCTGAAACCGCAATGTTTCAAGTGAAAACCGTAAGTTGACTGATCTTTTTCTGTTAATTTCCGTTATTTCAGGGATTCGCTCTTTCTCCTCCATCCATTTTGAAGGACAACGTTGAAGATTGATGGTTCTCCTTTGCCCACATACACCTGCAGATTGCTATAAAAAGGGGTCAAAGTCGAGGGTTCAAGCATCATCCGAAAGCGTAGAAGTCTTCTCGCAGCTCCATCTTTTCTCCTGTCGTTCTTCTCTGTCTGTTGGTGTGAGAGTCTCAGCTGTTGGAATCGACAATCTGATAGGAAGGAGAGAAGATTCATCTTCTCTCCCGATTGGATTCATCCAAGCAAAGCTATTCTTTCATCCCCTTCAGCCGAGGCGTTTGCAACTAGGCGTTCACGCTCGTTTTTATGCTTTCTGTCTTTATTTCCATTTTCCAGCTTTAGTTTGTTGTTGTTTCCTTTCTTGTAATTAGATCCATTCATTTCGTTGTGTTCTGTCTTTCTGTTATGCACTTTAAGTTCTTCTTCTTGTTCATTCAAACAATCAAGTAATCAAATTACAATTCTTCATTTCATAGTTTCTTGCCTCTACAATCTACTGTTTTTCCTTACTGTTTTAAGTATATTTCTCTTCTAAGCATGTTTCCTTCATCTCTTATTTCTGTTTACCCCATATTCATGAGTAACTAAATCACATAGGGGCATGCTAATGACAGAACTATAGGCTAAAAAACGTGAACCAAGCATGTAGGATAGCTCTCGAAGCATTGATTGTATGTAAGCTTCATCCCACGGGCAATTTCGATTGGCCATCCATTTTGTCCAAAGAACTCCTAACCTCTGGAAGGAGTAAGAGTTCAGAGTCATATAATCATGCTAGCCTTTCAAGGTAGACAGAAAACGACCTAGGAATAGGCGTTTTCCTAGTACAAACCGTAACTTTCTGCTTTAACAAGATGCTTGAGACCTTACTTGGATATGAGTAAACTAAAGAATCTAACGCATGGAATCCGAAGATACATGAGATTGAGTGAGTTTGATGCATAGAGAGTTGATCCAGTGCTTGAGAATCGTGAGAAAAAGCCTATAGAGAAGTCGTTAGTAGCCCTTGTTTCTCCATTTTACACACTTTCGCTGTGATTGAAATTGCGGTAGAATTGCTGTTTCCGCAATTCTGCTTAAGTTACAATTCTGTTTAGCTGTTTTTGTCTTCGTTTATCAATTTCGTCTCTTTTCATTTGAGTTTAACTTTGACTTGCACGTGTTTATGGTACGACCCTCTTCGTATTCAGTAGGAAATAGACAATTTAAAACCAATTCTACCCCATCAAATCCACCCTTTCTTTCTTAACTTTACACTTCACGAGTAGCTTATAATAAATCTCTGTGGGAAAACGAATGAAAAAATACTTACTACTTGCTATAGGATCATGTATGCTTGCATGTTCTGAGTGATCTCTCTATCTTATTGCTTATTTATTTTAACACATTGAGCACGCAACACTTATCCTGGGGACACTATTGGACGCGGCCTACTTTGTATAGTACAAACGATGTGATCCGAAATCGTTCATGTGGAGACATGTGAGTGGGGGCGTCCTATGCAATGAGTTTGCATAAGATTGAACCGCGAAACAAGTCGCTCTTTCTTTATAACTCCGTTTACTGTAAAGACCGACTTTTTCATATGATGACCTAGGTAACTCGATCTGAATCCTGAGCACGCTATGAACTCCTGTTTATTCGGGCTTATCCTTTGACTTGTATGGGTGAGAGTGGCCCGAGATCGCCGACTCAATAAGCCTACCATCTTGGGGATAAGACCGGGTAGGTAGCTGGGAACATAGTCCTGCGAGATGGAATTCACTCCTACCCGCTCTGAGGGATTAGTAGAGAGGTTGTTCCCTTAAGTGCTGACTCCGGGTCTTGAACTAGGGATCCCACCCTCTCATTGGCCCAAGAGGGACTTGGTATAGTGATGAGATCACATACCAATAGGTTTGGTGGTTGGACCACAAACCAATAGTTCATTAGAGGATCAGTGGGAGTTAAGGAACAAGATGTAATTACGGGGGTAAAACGGTTATTTTGACCCAGCTGTAATTACCAACGACCTGTGAAGGATCGACTTACTAATGATGGTTATATTAAGAGGACAGAAATATATCTACGGTGAGGAGAGTGCAACCCTTGGACTTTAGTGGAGTCTCCGGGGGTTAACGAATGTTGGTTAGCTTGGTTAAAGAGTTTGACCGGTTAATCTCGTATCGTTGGAGCTCATGATCTGTAGGTCCTTTAGGTTCTCCTGGCTAGCTCGGATTAAGCCATGTAACAATATGAGAGAAAAAGAATTTGAATTTATTGAAATTCGGTTTTGGAAGAATGATGGACATATTTAAATATGATTTAAATATGGGATCGGTGTAAAACATGAATAGGGATTCATGTGTGATGATTCGGTTTAAGAAACCGGGATTAGTCTTATTATTTAATTAATATTTGATATTGAATTAAATAATAATATTAATTAATTAAAAAGTTTAATTAATTATAATTTATTTTGCTTATTAAAATTAATTATGAATTAATTTTAAAATGACAAAATATTACAAGTGTGATTATAAGTCAAAGTGGAATTATCCATGTTGAGTGGATTTATCCAAGTTGAGTGGGTTTATCCAAGTTGTGAAGTGGATTGTGAATCACCAACAACATGCATATAAACTCATCAATTTTGGAACACTTGGTTGAAGACTAATCCATCCAATTTGAGGTGTCATGCTAAGCAAAGACTTTGTTGCATGTGAATTGCCTATAAATTGGATGAAGTTCAAATGGTTTGAGGTTGATGAATTTTCAAAGAGTTTGAATATTTGGATGAGCATGAAGAGTTCATGTTACTTGAGAAATTAGAAAGCTAAGTGTTAGACTTCTTCTCACAAAATCCTCATCACTTTCATCTTCCCATCTTCTTCTTCCAAACTTTTTCTTTCATAAAGGAGTCCCACCACTCCGTTACTCGGCCCGAGGATAGCGGGACTACCGGAGGTGGTTCTCGAGGAGTTCGAGGGAAGCTTCGAAGGGTTCGTGAGGAGATTCGAGCGTTGGAAGAGAAGTCTTTAGAACTACAAGAGGTATGTGTTCTAATTCCTTTTATTTCAAAGCTTTGTGCATGTTTCTTATTTAGCTAAATTGATGAAATTAGAGTGCCAATGATCCGTCTCGCTTCCGCTGCGCTACATGCGCTCCATCAAAAGGGTACTTGTTCTTTATCGTCACTTTGTTCAAATCCTGATAGTCGATGCATAGGCACATGTACCCATCTTTTTTCTTCAAGAACAAGATTGGGGGCACCTCAAGGCGAAACACTGGGGCGAATAAAGCCTATAACCCATAACTCCCGTATTTGTGTCTTAAGGTCTTTCAATTCTGCTGGGGCCATTCTATATGAAGCTTTAGAAATGAGAGTTATTTTTTAGTTTGAGCTCCATGCCGATATCTACCTCTCGTGCGGGTGGAAAACTTGGAAAGTCCAACTTACTTTACCAACACAACTTTTTCATTCAAAGTTGGCTTACTTTCTTCTTTCAATCGAAATGACGGCTTCATTAGTTTTGGGTATTAACTTGATCACCATCTACCTTTTCACCAATAAATCCACAAAGTTTCATTTTTTTTCATAGCTCTTTGACAACCGTTGACGATGGTCATTTCTAATAAAAAAAAAATTGTTTTCTTCAATTCCTATGAAATCTAGGACTGAAGCTCGCTAAAGCACTCTTCCAACATCTGTGTTGTCCCAGCTTAAATTTTCGGTTCAGGAAATATATATACATATACATATATATATAGACCAATACATATCAAGGTTCAAAGTCCCAAATTAATAACAAGAATTCTTCCACCAATTCCAATTTACATCCAAACAAAACTAATACCATAGAAGGTTGTGCCCAAACGTACTTGTAGTTTCAACATGATTATTTCCTACATCTTTCAAGATAGCAAAACTTCCTCATATTACCTTTCCCCTTCTTATACTTTTCTTTATTGGAGTCTTTATACTCCAAATGACAATTTTCATTTTCCAAGTCGGGCTGAACAATATGTAAATATGTCTCTACTTATAATTCTTCCATAGATCTTAGATTTGGGGTTTCCAAATTGATTCCCTGAAAGGATTTTATATGCTTACTTTCTGGTCTTGCATTTAAGGACCCAAAACTTCCTCTTAGACCAATTAAACTAATCTTTCTTCGTAATCATGACATGGATCAAATCCGAGTAGTTTGAGGTGCTTTGAAAATGACTCTTTTAGTTCAAAACCAACAACTTACTTTTTCAATTAAACCTTGAACTCTACAAGATTAAAATATACCTTCATATTCCAACAACTTCATGCCCAATTATACTTTAAAACTTTTAAGGCCAACGAACTAGAAAAAGAAAATAATAATAAATAATAAAATAATAACTTGCCTTAGATTTTTTTTTTTTATCACGTAGTTTGCTTATTGCTAGATCCCTACCTCACTTCAACTTAACTAGCTCCCTCACCATTAACACAATTTCGTAATTAGTGCCCTCTCACTTCGACAAACTTCTTTGCTAGCTGAAGTGTGTACACTTTTATCCATCTTATTCGTCCCAACATTATAGGGTTTCTATCTTTCTCTATGCTCCAAAATATTTGAAATAAACATTTGTTCATCTTTAACAAAGTCCTCCAAAAGCTAAAAACTAGTGTCATGTGGCCTACCTTTCAGGGAGTCAAAAATCTAATAACCCCAAAACATTTTTTTATTCTTCTAAATCAAACATGCTACAAATATCGTTATCAAACATATCATTGAGTACAACGCATTGTTGCTTTGCTCAATGGGGTTATATATTGATTAAATTAAGCAAATAACCATGCAAGTATACACGGTCTGCAGCAAGTGATAAGTATATTTTATATCGTTTTCCCATGAAACTTTAGTGCAAGAATATATTTTAGAATCAAAGATTAAAAGGTTTTGTACTATTGAATTAGAGAGGTTGGATCAGTTAAAGGTTAAAGTTGAAGAAAATGAGGTTGCTCTAAATCGTATAAATGTGCAACTTAATCAAATGGTTGATACAGTTAAAGTCTTACTAGAGCAAAACTATTTTGATGTCATGGAAGTCGATAATACAAAAGTAAAGGTTAGGGTGGAAGAAAGTGAGGTTGCTTTAAATGTATAAATCTGCAACTTAGTCAAATGGTTCATAAAGTTAAAACTTTACTCGAGAAAAATTATTTTGATGCCACTGAGGTTGATAGTAGAAAACATTGTGAAGCCATAAACATTGATACTGGGGATGAGTTAGAAAATTATGAGTCATGTCAGGATCAAGTTTGTGAGATAAAGAAAGAAAGTGAGTCAAATGTGGAAAAAGAAATTCAGGTGATAGACTATGAGGCTGAAAAACCTCACCTTACTTTATTTGCAGAAAATCCTCTTAATGCTGAACTTTTTTTTCCTTATTCTCATGAGTCTTATTTTATTGATTTTGATTTTTCGTCTTCTAATTTTTTTTATTCATTTAATAAAAATAACAAAAATATTTATTTTTCAGGTGCCCATGAGAAACAAGTTAGTCTACTAGACTTAGTAGGTTACATTGATTCAAACAAGAAGGGACCGAAGAAAATAGAGGAGTTTTATGTACCTTGATGCATAAATATTTCTCCCGTCTAGCTAAGACGTTAAATAAAGCGCTTCTTGGGAGACAACCCAAGTTTAATTTCTTTAAGTTTTAAGTTTTTCATTCTTTCATCTATTTTCTCGTATGGTGTTCTTTTGTTTCTGTTGATTTTTTATTTATTTTATTTTTGTAGGAGCACGATTACCATCATTCTCTTTCAACTCTGAGGAAATTGTTGACTCTCTCATTTATCAGGGCAGTATTGTTCACTCTCGTATTTTCTTTGTCCTCTACCTGCTTTAGTCATTTATACATTGAGGACAATGTATGTTTTAAGTTTGGGGGTGAAATTATGCATGGTTTTAGGAGTTTGTTTAATTTTTGCATGATCTTCATGGTTGAATATTTGTTGCATTGCTCGTGATTATGAAAACCTAGGAAGTGTTCTAGACTTTGGTAATCTACTCTTGTTGGACTATAAGACCATGCCTGTAAACTGAGGAGTTTTTTTTATTTTTTTAAGTCCCTAATAATATCCTTGAATACCTTGTAAGCTAGGGATACATCCTTAGTTTGAGTTTTAATGCATAGAGAGATAAGCATGACTAGTATTTCATTTGAAAATTTTATATGATAGTGTCTCATTTTTTTGTTATTGAATGAAGAATGCATAGGATTTGATTCCAAATTACCTTGCTTTTTTGTGAGTTTTTGAGCCATTAAGTACCTCTTAATCACGGTGCTTTATTTTCTTAAATTGAGTGATTGCCATGCATGATTGATTTTTCTAGAACTTGCTTTGTTATGCATGTTTGGAATCTCTGAATTGATTTGAATGCATTATTTTCACAAAAAGGGCATTTAGGTAAAACCACTTTTAACTTTCTCAAATAGCCTACCTTGACATAATCCGTAGAAAGCCAAATTTTGAGCCTTCGACATTTTCATTGGAAAATTGCCACATTTTAAGCCTATAACCATTTTATTGTTATTTTCCTTTCTTTGAACCCTAAATTGAATGATTATAAGTGCTTACTACATGATGTTTCACTTCATCCAAAAGAGAGGGTTGAATTGTGTTAATTAAGGGGAAGCATTCCTTTCATTAACTTCTTTTAGAAACAAAAGAGAAAAGAGAAAAATAGTTCAATATGTGAAAGAAAGCTAATGCTTCAACAAAAGTAAAAAAATGATCATTCATCAAGAGTCAACCAAAAAAATTGAGCTTCATGTAGTAAAAACTTATAATTCTTCCAATCTATTAGCTTAAAATTTTCATCCATCTACCCTTACCTAAGCCCAATTACAACCAAAGCGAGACCCTTGAAATTTTGCATTCATTCTATTCATTGACGATGAAGATGTGATATATAAGCAAGCTTATGGTAAAAATCTGTTATGTTGGTTTGAGCGTTTATCATACATATGCCCTAAACAATTGAGCGTTTTGAGTGAATTTTTGTGAGGGTATCAAGTTTTGTGCATTTGATTTTAGTAATTCTATGAGACACTTGAGTTTTTTTGTTATAAAATTGAAATCTATGATTGTTTAATCTCTCGATTGTCACTATAACTCAAGTTATAATGTGTGTTTAACTTTACTGGTATTCGTAGATATTAAGGGAAGTTTAGCACACATGGCAAAGGATAAAATGATTTGATTTTTTAAAATTCTTTTTGATAGGTCGTGGTTTAATATGCCCATCGTTTGTGGTTTATCTATCTTAAGAATATTGAGGTTTGAGTCACGAGCATGCATTCATTGATTCATTTAATGATTTCATTTATTTTGCTCGAGGACTAGCAAAAGCTTAAGTTTGGGGGTATTTGATAGCACACAAAGTGAGCTATCTTTAGGACCTATTTTATTTTAGTTTTGAGGCTTAAATGATTGTTTTCACGTTGATATTTTATTATTTTATAGATATTGAGCATTTGGAGCAAAACGAATAATTTAGAAGATTTATGATGAAAAGAAGCTATTTGGATGCAATTTGAAGTCTCTGAGAAAAGAGAAAAAGAGAAACAAGTTAAACATCCATGGATTAAATATGAATTTTATCATATCTTATCCGATTTTATCATATCATAGATTTTATCCCATTTTATCCCATCTTATCTTATTTTGGGCACTATTTGCGTAGAAAAGATATTCCTAATTTAATTTTGAATTCCTAAATTGATTAGATTCCTAATCTAATTAAAATATGGATTCCTTATTAGATTGGGAAGAGTAGTTTATTATAAATAGACATATTGCCTTCATTCAAGGGGAGCCAATTTGGAGAGTCATACCCAATTTCGAAAATACATAATTTGAAGAGTTAGAAGAGATCTTTGGGAGCACAAAGAAGAGAATTACATGCTCGGGATCGTGGAGATTGCAGCGGGAACATGGAATCGACACTAGTTTTGATTTCTTCTTTCCCTTTTAATTTGTAGTTTTGTTATGGGTTTGTTATTGAGTTTAGATTTTATAATATTGAACTTGGTTGGCTAAACTCTTTTATTTTAGGGATTGATGTAACTGTTAGACATGATATTTTGATTAATTCAAATGATCTTGATTGATTGCTTTAATTTCATTCATGCTTTTATATGCTTCATGCTTTTAATCTTTTGATCACAGATTAATTGTTTGATTGGTCTAAATTGTTTGGTTGAGAAAGTATGATTTAGACTAGATTTAAATTAAGGGCATGACTATTTGTAAATTCTTGCACGAATGTGAAGAATTCTCTTAGAAGTCGTTAAAGGAAGTTGTTTAATGTCTTGCATGTTATTAAAATCTAGATAGAAATATTAGGTTTATAAATTGCTTGAAATTAAATTGGGCTTGAAAAAGTCAATTTATTATCCTTAACTTCCTGACTTATGATTTATTGCATGATTCTTGGTTGTTAATTAATTGATTCATTGGTCTAATTGGTGAAATCAATTACCTAAGATACATCTCTCGGATTATTCTCCATCTTTTATTTTATGTTTTTATTTTGTTTTACCTTATTCCTCTACCGCTTTATTTCTCTAAATAAAATTGAGTGATTGTATCTGTAGTACTTAAGTGAACTAGAAAACCAATCCTGAGGACGATACTCGTATTTACATACACTATATTAAAATTTGACCCGTACACTTGCGGTATTATATTGCAAAAAATTGCGCAACAACCTTCTGCTATAAAGTCATGCCATTTGGATTGAGAAATGATTGGGCAACCTATCAGCGGGCCGTGGTCGCTCTCTTTCATGATATGATGCATAAAGAAATTAAAGTGTATGTGGACGACATGATTGCTAAGTCAAGACAAGGAGAGGAGCATACGACTATTCTCCGGAAGCTGTTCGATCGGTTGAGAAAGTTTAAATTAAAGTTGAATCCAAATAAATGCACGTTTGGAGCAACTTCTGGGAAGTTATTAGGCTTTGTTGCAAGCCAAGAAGGAATCAAGGTCGATCCTGATAAAGTCAAAGCTATCATAGAGATGCCACCTTCACATACCCAAAAATAAGTTAGAGGATTCCTAGGAAGACTGAACTATATTGCAAGATTCATATCACATCTAACAGCAACATGTGAACCGATCTTCAAGCTACTTCGTAAGAATGATGCAGGGGTATGGGATGAAAATTGTCAAAAAAGCGTTTGAGAAAATCAAACAATACTTGCAGAATCCTCCTATTCTTGTACCGCCAACTCCAGGTCGCCCACTTATTTTATATATCACTGTGACAGAAAATTCAATGGGGTGTGTACTAGGACAATATGATGAATCGGGAAGAAGAGAGCAAGCCATATATTATTTGAGCAAGAAATTTACTAGTTGTGAAGCAAAATACACCATGTTAGAAAAGACATGTTGTGCACTAGCTTGGGCCGCTCGCCGTCTCAGACCGTATATGCTATACTACACGACTTGGCTCATTTCGAAGATGGATCCCATTAAATACATTTGCGAGAAGCCATTCCTCTCTAGCAGAATCGCGAGGTGGCAAGTTCTTCTATCCGAGTATGATATCGTTTATGCACTCGAAAGTCAATAAAAGGAAGTGCACTGGCTGATTATTTGGCCGAACAACCTGTAAATGACTATGAACCAATGAAGTTTGACTTTCCGAACGAATTTATATCTACCATAATGAAAGAAGAGGAAATCTTGGAATCAGAAGAATGGACCATGTTGTTTGACGGGGCTTCTAATGAGTTGGGAAATGGAATAGGAGCCATTTTAATATCACCTAAAGGGAATCTATTTCCTCTCACCGCAAAATTAGGCTTTAATTGTACTCATAATATGGTTGAATATGAGGCATGCTCTATGGGGGTTCAGGTTGCTTTAGATATGAAAGTTAAGAAACTCCGAGTCCTAAAAGATTTAATGTTAGTGATTCATCAATTTAGAGGGGAATGGGAGACAAGAGACTCCAAGTTGTTTCCATATAAGAAGCTTATAACAGAATTGACTCAAAGATTCGAAGAAATCACTTTTAACTATCTACCAAGGGAAAGTAGCCAAATAACAGATGCTTTGGCCACATTGGTAGTCATGCTCAACATAGATCCCGATCAAGAGATTGAACCCATCAAAATCGGAAAAACGAGATGTTCCAGCATCTTGCATGAATATCGAACAGGAACCTGATGGCAAGTCTTGGTACCATGATATAAAACGTTATATCAAGTATAGAGAATATCCGCATGATACCTCGAAAAATGACAAACGCACACTTAGGAAACTAGCAATGAAATTCCTCCTAAATGGAGAGTTACTCTACAAAAGGAATCAAGACATGATACTTCTAAGATGTGTGGATACAACTGAAGCCATCACGATCATGAAAGAAATTCACGAGGGAATCTGTGGCACACATGCAAATGGACATATGATGGCTAAGCAAGCATTAAGAGTTGGGTACTACTGGTTAACCATGGAATCTGATTGTATCAAATATGCGAGGGGATGCCATAATGTCAGATTTATGCAGACAGGGCCCACACTCCTTCATCTCATTTGCACGTCATGACAGCCCCTTGGCCATTCTTTATGTGAGGATTGGACGTTATAGGTCCCATCGAACCTAGAGCTTCAAATGGGCATTGATTCATCTTAGTGGCTATAGATTATTTTACTAAGCGGGTGGAAGCGATTACATATCGAGAAGTGACAAAGGGAGTTGTGATCAAGTTTATAAAAAATGAGATCATATGTCGTTATGGTCTTCCAGAAGCTGTAATATCTGATAATGCAAAGAACCTGAACAACAAATTGATGCACGAACTATTTGAGCAATTTAAGATCAAACATTTGAACTCAACTCCGTATAGACCGAAGATGAATGGAGCAGTAGAAGAAGCCAACAAGAATATAAAGAAGATCATACAGAAAATGACAATGACATACAAAGATTGGCACGACATGCTTCCTTTCGCATTACATGGATACCGCACATCAGTTCGCACTTCGACTGGAGCAACGCCATTTTCATTAGTCTACGGTATGGAAGTTGTTCTTCCTATTGAAGTAGAAATTCCATCATTAAGAATCCTCATGGAAACTAAGTTAGAAGAGGCTGAATGGATCCAAAATCTTTATGAACAACTCAATTTCGTGGAAGATAAGAGGTTAACTGCATTGTTGTTACGTCTCCAAAAGTACATAATCTAGGGACTTATTTACCATGTAATTGTGTAATCTCTTAAGCATTTTTGTTAGAATTTAGTTTAATATGTGCTTAAATATGAGAATTCAAGGAATGAAGCTAAATTAGGACTTATTTGTAAAAGGAACAAAAAAGAATAAAAAACGAAGTTAAAAGAGTTAAATTGTGCATTGCAGGAGAATTGCTGAAACATTGCTGTCTCCGCAATGTTTATTGCGGTCACAACGAGGAAATCGCAAAGTTTAAAGCTGCTGCTACTAAGTTGTTCCAACCGTCCGCCGCCACAGTTGCGATCTTTCAGCCGCCTAAGCTGTCTCCTGTTGCCACGTGGAGAGTCGTCGTTTAGAATGGATGGTTCTCCATGGCTGAAGATATCTGCAAAACACTATAAAATGAGGTCAAAGGGGAAGGAGAACAACAAGCTCAGAAGCGTAGAATTCCCATCTCAACGCACTTTCTCTCAATTTTCTTATCCCGTTTGTTGGAGTGAAGGAATCAGCTTTTGGCACCGATAATTCGAGAGGAAGAAGAGAAGATCCTTCTTCTCTTCTGATTGAATTCATCCCCAAGAAACGCTAACCGTCCCCTCATCCGAGGCGCTTGCGGCGAGGAGTTTACGCACACCTTTACATGTTTTCTGTCTTTTGTTTCTCTACTGTTTTATGTCCTTTGTTTCTGTTTGTGCACTTTGCTTTCATTTTCTCTTCATTTGTTCAAGCTCTGTACTGCTTTACAGTTTGTTGCACATTAAGTTTTGAACCGTATTTGGTATAGCAATCGTTTAAGTATTTGTCAATCTCCATCTCACTTTTTGTTTTCCTTTACTTTCATTTTGCTTTAAACCATGCTTAATCCATCTAATCTCTCCAATCCACCATCAACCATGAGTAACTAATCACATAAGGTTCTGCTAATGATGAATCTATAGGTAGAAATACGTGAATTCAGCATGTAGGATAGCTTCGAATGCATTGAATGTATGTGTACTTCAGCCCACGGGCAATTTCGATTGGCCATCCATTTTGTCTAAAGAACTCCTAACCTTCGGAAGGAGTAAGATTTCAGAGTCGTCCATTCATGCTAACCTTTCATGGTAGCCAGAAAACGACCTAGGAATAGGCGTTTTCCTAGCACGATTCATTAACTTCCTTATATAAATAGATGCTTAAGTCTTACTTGGATATGAGTGAACTAAGGGATCTAATGCATGTAATCGAGAGATGCATGAGGTTGAGTTAAATTGATGCATGATAAGTTAAGTTACTGCTGAATAATCGTATGAAAAAGCCTATAGAGGAGTCTTTAGTTGACCTTGTTTCCTTATCTCACCTTCAATTCGTCGTTAACTTAATTGCTAGAAAATTGTTGTCTGCGCAATTATATTACTTTGCTTTTTGCCTTAGCCATTTTTCCAGTATTCTATTTTTGCGATTTAATTGCTTTCTCCGCAATTCTTTTTCCTCTACCTTCAAGTTAAATCTCTTTACTTGCTTTTGTTTAAGCTCGCATATCTCGTACATTCTTCATTAGTTTGGCACAACACCCTCAATTCTACCCCATTTAAGTCATCCTTTCTAATTGAGCACCTCACTTCGTTAGTAACTAAGAATAAATCTCTGTGGGAAATCGAATGAAAAAATACTTATCACTTGCTGCAAGACCATGTATGCTTGCATGATCTAAGTGCTCTCGCATCACATTTTATTTACACATTGAGCACGCAACAAGTTTTTGGCGCCGCTGCCGGGGATTTTGTTTAGTAAACACGAAGTTTGTTATTTTAGAAAAAAAAAAAAACAAACTTAATATCTATTGGAGCTAATCTTCTTCCATTTCCTTTATAGGTACCATCGGGCTAGTTTATGAATGAGCATTCAAGTAACAACCTAGAGTTCAATCCTGAGCCTGAAAGACTTCTAAGGGCCAGAAACAAAGCTAAGAAACGCCTCTTTAAACAGCCACCTATAACTCAAAGCATTGCGGACTCCGCAGAGTCATCGCAATCCCAACCACCCGAAATGGATAGAGAAGCCCCAAACCAAGCACCTACCATTCGCAACCCCATCGAAATTGCGAATGATAAGGATAGTGTCATCCTCTCGTACTTAGTACCCATGCCTGAGGAGCTTAATCCGAGCATTATACGCCCTGAGATTACAGCTAACTCATTCGAGTTAAAGCCCGTCATGTTCCAAATGCTGTCCACTGTTGGACAATTCTTTGGAGTGGAAAACGAAGATCCCCACAATCATTTGAGAAACTTCTTAGGAGTAAGCGATACCTTCGTAATCCCAGGAGTTTCCCAAGAAGCCTTAAGACTATACCTCTTTCCATATTCATTAAGAGATAAGGCCAAAACGTGGTTAAATTCCTTATCCTCTGGATCAATTGTCAATTGGACAGATCTAGCCGAAAAATTCCTAGTTAAATACTTTCCACCTGATAGGAATTCCAACTTCCGTGATGATATTATTAAGTTCAAACAAGCCGAAAACGAGTCATTACACGAAGCTTGGACAAGGTTCAAGGACCTTTTGTTTAAATGTCCACACCATGGCATTCCATGGTGTATCCAAATAGAAGTGTTCTTTAAAGGATGCAACCCCAGCACGAGACAAGTGTTGAATTCTTCAGCTGGTGGTTCCATGCTTTCAAAGAGCTATAATGAAGCCTATGAGATTTTGGAGAAAATCTCAAATTCCCATTGTAGATGGTCAGACGATCCTGTAGAGCCAAGGAGGGCTCAAGACAAGGATGAAGTTAGTGCAATGAGCAGCCAAATCAATGCCCTGACCAATCTAGTAAAACAAATGGCTCAAACCAATCTCCAACAAAGTGTCAACACCGCAGCAGCCGTTTCAACAAACGCAGCAACTAATCAAGGTGAGGCACTAATCTGTGGATTCTGTGGGGAAGGGCACATGTATGATTTTTGCCCTGGGAATGCATCCTCGGTGTGCTATGTTGGGAGTCAACAGCAACCAAGGAACAACCCCTACTCTAACACCTATAATCCGGGTTGGAGGAACCACCCGAATCTTTCTTGGGGTGGACAACAAAATACTAACCAAGCACAAAACCAACCAAGACCGAGTGGAACACCTGGTTTCACTCAACAAAATAACCAATCTATGTACCAAAAGCCATATAACCAACCCATAGGATCATCAGTAGAGAATTTGCTTAAAGAGTACATTGCAAAAAATGATGCAACCCTGCAAAGTCAGCAAGCCACCCTGAGGAGCTTAGAAAACCAAATAGGGCAGTTAGCCAACGAACTGAAAAATAGGCCCCAAGGTAGATTGCCTGCTGTTAAGTCTCTGAAAGTGACTTATTTAGGACCCATTTAGCTTAAGAAGATGTACACTTTTAGGTGTTTTTGTTAGCATTTAGCCTAAACCTATGCTTTAATATGAGAATTAGAAGAAGGTAGCTAATTTAGGACTTATGCACAATAGGTAGAAAAAGGGTTGAAAACCGAAGGAAAAGAATGAAAAAATCGCATTGCGACAGCATTGCGAAAACATTGCTGAGGCCGCAATTATTCAAGTGAAAACCGTAAGTTGACTGATCTTTTTCTGTTAATTTCCGTAATTTCAGGGATTCGTTCTTTCTCCTCCATCCATTCTGATATATGACGTTGAAGATTGATGGTTCTCCTTGGCCCAAACGCACCTGCAAACTACTATAAAAGGGGGCCAAAGTCGGAGGTTTGATCATCATTCGAAGCGCAGAAGTCTTCTCGCAGTCCATCATTTCCCTCTGTTTTTCCTTTGCCGTCTGTTGGAGTGAGAGTCTCAGCTTTTGGAGTCGATAATCTGATAGGAAGGAGAGGAGATTCTTCTTCTCTCTCGATTGGATTCATCCAAGCAAGGCTGACTTTTCATCACCTTCATTCGAGGCGACTGCAACGAAGCTTTTCAAGCACCTTTACTGCTTTTCTGTTGTTCTTCTTCTTATTTCCAGTTTGATCATTGTTGTTCTTAGCCTAGTGTTTTAATTACTGCATTTCGTTGTTGTCTGTCCTTGAAGCTTTTCTTTTAAACTTTCCTTTGTCGTTCAAACATTCAAAGTAATCCAAGTACATTTCTGCACTTCACAGTTTCCACCTTCTGTTACTACGTTTTATCCTACTGTTTAAAGCACATTTCCCTTCTAAGCATGTCTATCTTTTCTGCCATTTCCCTTCTATATACTTCCATGAGTAGCTAAGTCACTTAGGGGCATGCTAATGACAGAACTATAGGCTAAAAAACGTGCATCAAGTATGTAGGGTAGCTCTCGAATCATTGATTGTATGTAAGCTTCATCCCACGGGCAATTTCGATTGGCCATCCATTTTGTCCAAAGAACTCCTAACCTCTGGAAGGAGTAAGAGTTCAGAGTCATATAATCATGCTAGCCTTTCATGGTAATCAGGAAACGGCCTAGGAATAGGCGTTTCCCTAGTACAAACTAAACACTCCTGTTTTAACAAGATGCTTAAGTCCTTACTTTGAAGTCGAGTAAACTTAAGACTCTAATGCATGGAATCGGACGATACTTGAGATAGAGTGAGTTTGATGTATAGAGAGTTGGTCCAATGCTTGAGAATCGTAATAAAAAGCCTATAGGATAGTCGTTAGTAGCCCTTAATTCATCCATTTACTCAGTTTCGCTGTTAATTAATTGCGGTAACATTGCGGTCCTCGCAATTCTGCCAGATTTTCATTCTGTTTAGCTGTTTTCTTCCTCGTTTATTAATTTCATCTCTTGTCTTTTAAGTCTAGTTTCAACTTGCATTTGTTCATGTTATATCCCTTTATACATTCAGCAAAAAGTAGATAATTAAAAACCAATTTTACCCCATCAAATTCATCCCATCTTTCTTAACAATCACACTTCGCGAATAGCTAAAAATGAGTCTCTGTGGAAAAAACGAATGAAATATACTTACTACTTGCTGTGAGACCATGTATGCTTGCATGTTCTAAGTGCTCTCTCTACCCTTTTGCATAATTATCTTTACACATTGAGCACGCAACAAGTTTTTGGCGCCGCTGCCGGGGACTTATTTTAAGTGAAAACGAAGTTTGTTAAGTTTGAAACATCAAAGTATTTTCCATTGAATTTGATCCATTTTCATTTCTTTTTCAGGTACCATTTAGGGTAGTTTATGAATGAGACTCCATCTAGTGATCTAGAGTTCAACCCTGACCCCGAGAGATTACTTAGAGCTAGGAATAGAGCCAAGAAACGTCTTTTTAAACAAACCCTTTTACCTCCAATCATTGCAGAGACTACAATTCCTCCGCAATTACCTCAAGAAGAAATGGCTGGAGTAAATCAAAACCTGGTGCCTGCCACTCGCAATCCCATTGAAATAGCGAATGACAAGGATAGCGCCATCCTTTCATATTTAGTACCTATGCCTGGGGAGCTGAACCCCAGCATAATCCGTCCTGAAATCACTGCCAACTCATTTGAGTTAAAGCCAGTGATGTTCCAAATGTTGTCCACTGTGGGGCAATTCTTTGGAATAGAAAATGAGGACCCCCATAACCACCTTAGGAACTTCCTAGGAGTTAGTGACACCTTCCTAATCCCTGGAGTTTCCCAAGAAGCCCTGAGGCTATATCTTTTCCCTTACTCTTTGAGGGACAAAGCCAAAACATGGTTAAATTCTTTACCCTCAGGATCTGTCCTCAATTGGACAGATTTAGCAGAAAAATTCCTAGTAAAATATTTCCCACCAGATAGGAATTCAACCTTTCGTGATGATATCATAAAGTTCAAACAAGCTCCAAGTGAGTCCCTTCACGAAGCTTGGACAAGATTCAAAGACCTTCTCATTAAATGTCCACACCATGGCATTCCATGGTGTATCCAAATAGAAGTCTTCTTTAAAGGATGCAACCCCAGCACCAGACAAGTTTTAAATTCATCTGCTGGTGGTTCCATGTTGTCCAAGAGTTACAACGAAGCTTATGAGATCTTGGAGAAGATCTCAACATCTCATTGTAGGTGGTCAGACGATCCTGTAGAGCCAACTAGAGCTCAAGACAAGGATGCTCTAAGCGCCATGAGCACCCAAATAAATGCCCTGACCAACTTAGTTAAGCAAATGGCTCAGGCCAATCTCCAAACCAGTGCCAATACCGCCACAACCATGTCAATGGGCACTCAACCAAGTCAAGGCGAGGCACCTATCTGTGGATTCTGTGGGGAAGGGCACCCTTATGAATACTGCCCTGGGAATCCATCCTCAGTCTGCTATGTTGGAAGCCAGCAGCAGCCTAGGAATAACCCTTACTCACAAACTTACAATCCTGGTTGGAGAAACCACCCTAACCTGTCATGGGGTGGCCAACAAACCACTAACCAAAATTCTAACCAACCTAGACCGAGTGGAACACCTGGTTTCACTCCCCAACATAACCAGTCAATGTACCAAAAACCTTACAATCAACCTGTAGGATCTTCTGTAGAAAACCTACTCAAGGAGTATATAGCTAAGAATGATGCTACTCTTCAGAGCCAGCAAGCTACTCTTAGGAGCCTGGAAAACCAAATAGGCCAATTAGCCAATGAACTTAAAAGTAGGCCCCAAGGTAGACTCCCTGCTGACACCGAGGTACCAAGGAGAGATGGCAAGGAACAAGTTCAAGCAATTGAACTTAGGAGTGGAAGACCGTTGGTGAGCAACACAAAGGACACACCAAAGAGAGTAGAGAACACTGAGTCTAGTGCTCCACTGGAGTCTCTGCCAAACCAAGGTCCACCACCAACTAGCACATCAAGAGCCAGGCTAGAGCCAATTGTTGAGGAGGTAGAAGAAATTCCAAGGCCTCCACCTATCCTAAGGCGCCCTGACGTGCCTGCATATGTGCCACCACCTCCATACCCTCGAAGGCTTAAGAAGAAGCAGGAACAGGAAGTTCATTTTAATAAATTTTTAGAAATTCTTAAGCAAGTGCATGTTAACATTCCTTTCGTAGAGGTTTTACAGTCTATGCCTTCTTATGTAAAGTTTTTGAAGGACATAATTACTAACAAAAAAATAATTGGTGAGTTTGAAACAGTGAACCTCACCGAGGAGTGCAGTGCCATCCTCCAGAACAAGCTGCCCAAGAAGGAGAAGGATCCTGGTTCCTTCACCTTACCTGTAGAACTTGGAGGCAAGCACGTGGGCAGAGCGCTTTGTGACCTGGGCGCCAGCATCAATCTCATGCCCTTGTCCCTATTCCGCCAGTTGGGAATAGGAGAAGCACGTCCAACTACTGTCACTTTACAACTAGCAGACAGATCCATCGCATATCCAGAAGGTAAGATTGAGGATATTCTAGTTAAAGTTGACAAATTCATTTTCCTTGCAGATTTCATTGTCCTGGACTATGAAGCAGACAAGGAGGTCCCCATCCTGCTAGGTAGACCATTTCTAGCCACAGGTAGGGCGCTAATAGATGTTCAAAAAGGTGAGTTAACTATGAGGGTTCATGATGAAGAGGTAAAATTTAGTGTTTATAAAGCTTTAAGGTATCCCTCTGATTCTGAGTCTTGTGCTAGCATGGATGTTGTTGACTCACTAATGGAAGAACAATTAGAGCATGTACTGTTAACCAAGCATGCTAGTGAATATGTACAAGTAGATGTAGCTGACTTGAATGTATCTGGCATCATGAATATGCATGTAGATAAACCTCAACATGTATGTATGAATGTAGATTTAACTGATAGAACTATAAATCCGTTAAAGCCCTCCATTGAGCATCCACCTGTTTTAGAACTGAAACCACTACCCACTCACCTCAAATATGCATATCTAGGAGATAATGATACGTTGCCTGTAATTATTTCTTCTAAGCTAAGTGAACAGCATGAGGTTGATTTAATTTTACTGCTTAAGCAACATAGGAAGGCTATAGCATGGACTATTGCTGATATTCGAGGCATTAGCCCTTCTTATTGCATGCACAAAATTATACTAGAGGAAGAGCACACACCTAGGGTAGATCACCAGCGTAGGTTGAACCCCTCTATGAAAGAGGTAGTGAAGAAAGAAATAATAAAGTGGTTAGATGCAGGAGTGATTTTCCCCATAGCTAGTAGCCAGTGGGTGAGCCCCATCCAATGTGTACCTAAAAAGGGGGGAATAACTGTGGTAGTCAATGAGAATAACGAACTAATTCCAACAAGGACTGTCACAGGGTGGAGGGTATGTATGGATTACAGAAAACTAAATAAAGAAACTAAAAAAGACCATTTCCCTATACCGTTCATTGACCAGATGCTAGACAGAATAGCTGGTAGAGCCTACTATTGTTTCTTAGATGGCTATTCAGGCTATAATCAAATTACTATAGACCCTAAGGATCAAGAGAAAACCACTTTCACTTGCCCTTTTGGAACGTTTGCCTTCCGCAGAATGCCTTTTGGCTTATGCAATGCACCGGCAACTTTCCAAAGGTGCATGATGGCAATCTTCTCTGAGTTGGATGAGTCCATGATAGAAATATTCATGGATGACTTCTCAGTCTTTGGGGACTCATTTAAAACTTGTCTAGACAACCTAGGACAAGTCCTGGCTAGGTGTGAAGAGACCAACCTAGTCCTAAATTGGGAAAAGTGCCATTTTATGGTAGATGAAGGGATTGTCTTAGGACATAGAGTGTCAAGGGCAGGTGTAGAAGTGGATAGGGCAAAAATAGAGATCATAGAGAAGTTGGTAGAGCCCCAAAATGTCAAAGCCATTAGAAGCTTCTTAGGGCATGCTGGTTTCTACAGAAGGTTCATTAAGGACTTTTCCAAGATAGCCAAGCCTCTGTGCGAGCTTCTAGAGCTAAATAGACCATTTATCTTCTCTAAAGAATGTGTAGTAGCTTGGAAAACCCTTAAGGAAGCACTGCTCACAGCACCAATCATAGTAGGACCAAATTGGGATCTCCCATTTGAGATGCTATGTGATGCCAGTGACTATGCTGTAGGAGTCATGTTAGGACAGAAGATTGACAAGCTCACACACCCTGTCTATTATGCTAGTAAGACCTTGAATGAGGCTCAATGTAATTATACAACTACTGAGAAAGAGATGCTTGCTGTAGTATTTGCTTGTGAAAAATTTAGAAATTACATTGTAGGCACTAGGACCATTGTATACACTGACCATTCTGCTTTAAAATATCTTATGAGGAAGGCTGATGCTAAGCCTAGATTGATTAGATGGGTGTTATTGCTGCAGGAATTTGATTTGGACATTCGGGACAAGAAGGGATGTGAAAACGTGGTTGCGGATCACCTGTCTCGATTGCAGCACAATTGCGAAAAAATTGCGGAGACCGCAATTTCTGATGCTTTTATAGATGAACATGTATTTGCTTTGGCTCATCGTGATAACGATGAGGAACCGTGGTTCGCTGACATTGCTAACTTCCGTGCATCACAGGTATTACCAGTGTTCAAGGGAGGACAAGAGAAGAAGAGGTTCCTTCATGAAGCAAGGAAATTCATCTGGGATGACCCCACACTTTACAGAACCTGTGCTGATGGGTTGTTGAGGAAGTGTGTTTCAGCTGCTGAAGCGAAGTCTGTGCTGCAGCACTGCCACTCATCTCCTTATGGCGGACACTTTGGTAGTCAGAGAACAGCTGCGAAGGTATTTCAGAGTGGCTACTATTGGCCAACAATCTTCAAGGACGCCCACAATTATGCCCACAGCTGTGATGAGTGCCAAAGGACAGGTAACCTCAGTCGCAAGGATGAGATGCCCCTCACCTACATTTTAGAGTTAGAGCTCTTTGATGTGTGGGGCATTGATTTCATGGGACCATTCCCTCCATCATCAGGTAACCTTTACATTTTAGTAGCAGTGGACTACGTGTCCAAGTGGGTCGAAGCCAAAGCATGTCCTAATAATGATGCTAAAACAGTCACTAGCTTCTTGCATAGGCACATTTTCACTAGATTTGGGACTCCTCGTGCTATCATTAGTGATGAGGGGTCACACTTCATTAATAAGGCTATGGAGAAGATATTGGCTAGATATAACATTAGACATAGGGTAGCTACTCCCTATCACCCACACTCGAATGGCCAAGCTGAAATTTCCAATAGGGAGATAAAGAACATCCTAGAAAAGGTGGTCAAACCTAATAGGAAAGACTGGTCATTTAAGCTTGAGGATGCACTTTGGGCTTACAGAACAGCATATAAGACACCCCTAGGCATGTCTCCCTATAGGTTGGTGTATGGCAAGGCTTGCCACTTGCCACTTGAGTTAGAAAACAAAGCATTTTGGGCCATGAAGGAGTTGAATTTTTGTGTAAAGGATGCGGGGACATTGAGATCTTTGCAGCTACATGAACTTGATGAGCTTAGGCATATGGCCTACGAGAATGCCAAAATGTATAAAGAAAAGACCAAAATATGGCACGACAGTAGACTCAGGATCAAAGACTTTAGGAAAGGCCAACTTGTACTCTTATTTAACTCACGATTAAAGTTATTTCCAGGCAAACTAAAGTCTAGATGGTCGGGTCCATTTGTTATTACTAATGTCTTTGTTCATGGTGCAATAGAGATAAAGAACTTGCAGCAAGGCCAGCCATTTATGGTCAATGGTGCTAGGTTGAAGCACTACTATGAGGAAGGAGATGTGAAGACTCTCTCGGCTTTCCTCTTGACTGAAGCATGACAAAAAGAACGAGAGAGAACGAGTGGTTACTGTGCTCGTTTAGTCAAGGCCAATGCCTTAGTTTATTTTTTCTGTTTTTCCGGTTATCATTTGTATGTTTTGTGGTGTAATTTTAATTGCGTATTTAATGTTTGTTTTATTTGTTTTTGCAAGGATTCGAAAGAGGGGATCAAGGAGAGTAAATCCAACTTTAAAAATCAGGAAACGGTTGGGCCAAATAAAAGATACGGACGAGCAAAGTTGGAGATTTTAATGAAATAATATCCCTAGGATTGCGCTGGAATTGCTGGATCCGCAAAAAGAGCCGTTGGGACTTTATCCGTTGCCTTTATATCCGTTGGAAAGCGTTCGATCGTTACGATTATCTCTCTCTTTGCTCTCCAAGAATTCAGCGATTCTCTCCATCTTTGATTCTTCTCCCAAGATCTTCAAGACTCAGCCATGGTGTTCACACGAGCGGAGAGATCTGCAGCCAAGAAGAAGGCTGATGACGCAGCTGAAGCGGCTGCGAGGGAAGCGCTTCTCACCCTTGCAGACGATGGTGCCGTACGCACCGGTCCTCTTCCCAAGCTTCCTATTCGTAGGAAGAAGTGGAGGGTGGTCACTGAGATCCCTGCTGGACCATCTGAGCCAGTGGGCACGCCCAAGAAACGCCGGTGGAGTGTCAAGACGGCCGCCGAACCAAGCACAGCAAAGACTCCCTCTGTGGAGAGTCAAGAAACTGATCGTGCATCCCACGAGTCAGCCAAAGAAGGTTCGTCGCCGTCTGCATCACCTGCGCGCAGCCCTCTCCCATCTGAACCAGTGACAAGCGCAGAGTCGTCACCGCCTGCACAGAGCCCCGAGTTGTCTCCAGCACCTCAGAGTTCTGATCCGACACCTGCAGCAGCGCAGAGCCCTGAGCTGCAATCTTCGCCACTGAGTTCTGCGCAGACACCATCAGCAGAGCACAATTCTCCACGGCCTGATCCTGAATTCCCTTATGGGGATTATCAAGAGTCCACGCAAGGCAGTGGAGATGCTGGGGAAGACGAAGTCTTCTCTCCTATGAGGGAAGATAGCCCTGCCGAGCCTGCACAGCAGGACGATTCTATGGAAGAAACGTTGGGGGCATGCCTCCAGCAGATCAACATCAAAGCCAGGCTCAAGAAGAAGAAGAAGGCCAAGATTGTTAAGGCCAAGAAGTTGAAGAAAAAGAAGGCCAAGAAGGTGCCGTCGACGGACAAAGAGAGTACTGAGCCTTCGCTCAAACGCCTCAAGGTGGAGGCTGCCGAATCATCCAAACCAGCAGATAAGGGGAAGGCTAAACTCTATCCTGAAAACGAACCTCAGTCAGTGAGGTATGTCTCGTCTGACGCTGAATCCAGGGGTGCTGAGCTAAGGAAGAGGGACCTGTTGCACGAGAAAGGTTTCCTCGACAGACTCGCTGACCTGCCGCAGTTCTTGCGCGCAGGAGTGATCAACCACGGCTGGGAGGAGTTTTGCAGACCGCCTAATCCAGCCTACACGAGCATGGTGTACGATTTCTACGCCAATGTGCTCAGCCCTGAGGATGGCCTGTCTGTGGTCAGAGGGGTGGAAGTGGATTTCTCAGCCAAGGCCATCAATGAAGCCATTGGTCTCAAGGGCCAAACGCACACAGATTATGCACGGATAGTTGATGAGCCGACTGAGGCAGTGCTGGAAGAGGCCATTCGCACAATTGGCCAGCCTGAAGCAGCGTGGACTGTCTCACGCAATGGGAGGCACACCTTAATGAGTGCCAATCTGACAGCAAAGGCAGCGGTTTGGTTTGCCTTTGTGAGGAGAAAGCTATCCCCTGTGACTCACGAGACGACAATCAACCAGAGTAGATCACTGCTGGTCTATGCCATCATGCGCGGTCTCACGGTCAATGTAGGGGAGATCATGTCAGCTGCCATTGCTGAGTGCGCAAAGAAAGGTAAGGGACCCTTGTTTTTCCCTAATACTATAACCAAGCTATGTTTGCTTGCAGGAGTCCCCACCGAGCGCTTGGAGCAGCAGATGCCGTACACAGGCCATTTAGAGCTGCCTGCTAACCTGAGGCTGCGAAGAAAGGGGAATATGGAGTTTGAATTGGATAGGCTGGCTGCTGAACAGTCCCTATCCATGGCCTGCTTGATGGACATGCAGAGGAGAATGGCTCAATGGGCCAACTACGCGCAGGCAAGGGACAAGGAAGTTGCAGACCAGCTAGGGTGCATCTTCCCGGACTTCCCTACCAATCTCCTAACTCCATGGGTGCCCCCACGACCAAGGCAACCAGATGAGGATGATGAGAATCGAGTGCTGGTTTGAAGTGCACTGAAGGGAGTATTGCTGTTCCCTTAGAAAACAAAAACAATTTTCTGCTTTCTGATAGATAATGTGAATTATGCTGTTTTTTGTTCAGTTTTTGATCTGTTTTTAATGCTTAGTTTTATGTGTTTCCTTTTGCTTAGGATAGTCTGATGTCAGCTGGATAGGTAGGATAGTTTAGTTTTATTTTTAGGATGCATGAGTAACAGGAAAAAGCATGCTAGGGGCCTGAATCAATGTTAAATCTGCCCGGATTGAATTGCGAAATAATTGCGGTTCCCGCAATTTTTGTGACTGATTGCATGTTTTGGACTGTCTGTTTAGTTAGGCTGTGATCTGTTATATTCTATCTTTTGCTGCTAGCATGACTACCTTATATAGCTGATCTTAAAGCATGCTGGATGAGTGTCATAGGACACGCTTTGATAGTTTAAATTCGCCTCTGAATAGTGCTCAGCATGCATAAACCGTAAGTCCTTAAAACTGTCTGTTATGTTCAAATTTTCTGCTGTTGGAATAATTGCTTTTAGAATGTTTGGCCTATGCCTAGGATTTTTAGATTCTCTTTGTTTTACTTTAGACTAGATGCTTCTAGGACAAGTTTGGGGGTGTGCCACCTCAAACACTCATTGGGGACAATGAGTAGTTGAAGTTTGGGGGAGGCCACCCTAGGCCTAGGAACATTCCTCTCTTCCTTAGGACATAAGCATTCTTCTTCTCCTAATAAAAAAAAAAATTTTTGAGAAAAATAGAATAAAGAGGGGAGTCTCTCTCAAGTTGCTGAGTAATCAGTGCCAAGTGTGTAAACCACAAGTGGCATTGCATCAAAAGGCAACCCAAGGAGAGACTCCACCGAAGTAAAAAAGGAAAAAGGGAGAAATAGGGAAGAAGAATGTATGCTTGGGAGTTATAATCTTGTGGCTTAGATGTCCTATGTAAAAAGAACTCTGATCCTTAATGAGCTAAGCACAAGGTTGTAGCTTTTAGGTTTGTCTAGGGAGATGAATGTATATCCAATGTAGTGATGCCAGGGTTTAGGTTGTTCTCTAAAAGTACCACTGTCACTGTTAATACTAAGACTGGCATGACTCTAAGGAATCCTAGACACATTAAAAATAAGCTAGAAGCATGTACTGAGTCTGGAGTAAAGCTTGGTAGAATTTGAAACCCGAGGGATAGTGGCATGACATCATAAAAGTAGCTAGATCAGTAGTAGGGGGTTAACAAAAACAGCAGGTATAGTAGGCAGGCGAAGTCAGAAGAAGCTTGATAAGAGGTTAATTCTAAACCTAGAAGTGTGTCACAGGACAGCACTGCTAGAGATAGGGATATAGGGGAGTCGGTAAGTAGTTAAAGAAGATAAAATAACAGCCTAAGTAAGTCCTTAATATGCTTGAGGACAAGCAAAACCTTAAGTTTGGGGGTGTGTTAAGTCTCTGAAAGTGACTTATTTAGGACCCATTTAGCTTAAGAAGATGTACACTTTTAGGTGTTTTTGTTAGCATTTAGCCTAAACCTATGCTTTAATATGAGAATTAGAAGAAGGTAGCTAATTTAGGACTTATGCACAATAGGTAGAAAAAGGGTTGAAAACCGAAGGAAAAGAATGAAAAAATCGCATTGCGACAGCATTGCGAAAACATTGCTGAGGCCGCAATTATTCAAGTGAAAACCGTAAGTTGACTGATCTTTTTCTGTTAATTTCCGTAATTTCAGGGATTCGTTCTTTCTCCTCCATCCATTCTGATATATGACGTTGAAGATTGATGGTTCTCCTTGGCCCAAACGCACCTGCAAACTACTATAAAAGGGGGCCAAAGTCGGAGGTTTGATCATCATTCGAAGCGCAGAAGTCTTCTCGCAGTCCATCATTTCCCTCTGTTTTTCCTTTGCCGTCTGTTGGAGTGAGAGTCTCAGCTTTTGGAGTCGATAATCTGATAGGAAGGAGAGGAGATTCTTCTTCTCTCTCGATTGGATTCATCCAAGCAAGGCTGACTTTTCATCACCTTCATTCGAGGCGACTGCAACGAAGCTTTTCAAGCACCTTTACTGCTTTTCTGTTGTTCTTCTTCTTATTTCCAGTTTGATCATTGTTGTTCTTAGCCTAGTGTTTTAATTACTGCATTTCGTTGTTGTCTGTCCTTGAAGCATTTCTTTTAAACTTTCCTTTGTCGTTCAAACATTCAAAGTAATCCAAGTACATTTCTGCACTTCACAGTTTCCACCTTCTGTTACTACGTTTTATCCTACTGTTTAAAGCACATTTCCCTTCTAAGCATGTCTATCTTTTCTGCCATTTCCCTTCTATATACTTCCATGAGTAGCTAAGTCACTTAGGGGCATGCTAATGGCAGAACTATAGGCTAAAAAACGTGCATCAAGTATGTAGGGTAGCTCTCGAATCATTGATTGTATGTAAGCTTCATCCCACGGGCAATTTCGATTGGCCATCCATTTTGTCCAAAGAACTCCTAACCTCTGGAAGGAGTAAGAGTTCAGAGTCATATAATCATGCTAGCCTTTCATGGTAATCAGGAAACGGCCTAGGAATAGGCGTTTCCCTAGTACAAACTAAACACTCTTGTTTTAACAAGATGCTTAAGTCCTTACTTTGAAGTCGAGTAAACTTAATCTCATGCCCTTGTCACTATTCCGTCAGCTTGGAATAGGAGAAGCACGACCTACTACTGTCACCTTGCAACTTGCAGACAGATCCATAGCATACCCTGAGGGTAAAATTGAGGATATACTTGTCAAGGTTGACAAATTCATCTTTCCTGCAGACTTTATAATTCTGGATTATGAGGCAGACAAGGAGGTACCAATCTTATTAGGCAGACCATTTCTAGCCACAGGTAGGGCTTTAATCGATGTCCAGAAAGGTGAGCTCACCATGAGAGTTCATGATGAGGATGTTAAATTTAGTGTATTTAAAGCTCTAAGGTACCCTTCTGACTCTGAATCCTGTGCAAATATAGATGTAGTAGATGTAGTAGATTCCCTTATGGAAGAACAACTTGAGCATGAACTGTTAAGTAAGTATGCTACTAACTATGTACAAGTAGATATAGATGACTTAAATATCTCTGAATTGATGGATATATCTGTGGACAACCCTCAACATGTTTGTATGACTAATAAATTGTCTGAGAGAACCTCCACCCCTTTGAAACCATCAATTGAACATCCACCTCTATTAGAATTAAAACCATTGCCTGATCATCTTAAGTATGCATATCTAGGAGAGGAAGATACTTTGCCTGTTATTATTTCGTCCAAACTGAGTAAACAGCATGAAATTGCGCTAATATTGCTGCTTAAGAAACATAAAAAAGCTATTGCCTGGACGATTGCTGATATAAGAGGTATTAGTCATTCCTATTGCATGCATAAAATATTGTTGGAAGAGGAGCATACACCTAGGGTAGATCACCAACGTAGGTTGAACCCCTCCATGAAGGAGGTAGTAAAGAAAGAAATTATCAAATGGTTAGATGCAGGTGTAATTTTCCCTATAGCCAATAGTCAATGGGTGAGTCCGATCCAATGTGTGCCTAAGAAGGGTGGAATGACTGTAATAGTTAATGAGAATAACGAACTAATTCCAACTAGGACTGTTACAGGATGGAGAGTCTATATGGACTACAGAAAACTTAACAAAGAAACCAAAAAAGCTCACTTTCCTTTACCGTTTATACATCAGATGTTAGATAAGATAGCTGGTCGAGCCTATTACTGCTTTTTAGATGGTTATTCAGGATATAACCAAATTACCATAGACCCTGAGGACCAGGAGAAAACGACCTTTACATGTCCCTTTGGAACATTTGCTTTTCGCAGAATGCCATTTGGCTTATGCAATGCACCAGCAACATTCCAAAGGTGCATGTTGGCTATTTTTTCTGACTTAGATGAGTCCATGATAGAAATATTTATGGATGACTTCTCAGTCTTTGGTGATTCTTTTAATAATTGCTTAGAAAACTTAGGACAAGTCCTAACTAGGTGTAAGGAGACCAACCTAGTTCTAAATTGGGAGAAATGCCACTTTATGGTGGAAGAAGGAATAGTCCTAGGTCATAGAGTATCTAGAGCAGGAGTAGAGGTCGATAGGGCCAAAATAGAAATCATAGAGAAACTGGTGGAACCTCAAAACGTAAAAGCTATTAGGAGTTTCCTATGTCATGCAGGTTTCTATATGAGATTCATAAAAAACTTCTCAAAAATCTCTAAACCTTTGTGTGAGCTTCTAGAGCTTAATAAACCATTTGTCTTCTCCAAAGAATGTTTCCTAGCATGGACAACACTTAAAGAAGCCTTAGTCAAAGCACCAATTATAGTAGGTCCTAATTGGGATTTACCTTTTGAGTTAATGTGTGATGCTAGTGACTATGCGATTGGGGCTATGCTAGGTCAGAAAATAGATAAACTAACACATCCTGTATATTATGCAAGTAAGACTTTAAATGAGGCACAATGTAATTACACTACCAAAGAGAAGGAAATGTTGGCTGTAGTGTTTGCTTGTGAAAAATTTAGGCCTTATATTGTAGGAACTAAAACTATTGTGTACACTGACCACTCGGCAATAAAATATCTAATGAGGAAGGCTGATGCTAAGCCACGGTTAATTAGATGGGTATTATTATTGCAAGAGTTTGACTTAGACATTAGAGATAAAAAAGGATGTGAAAATGTAGTTGCTGACCATTTATCTAGATTGCGAAGTAATTGCGAAATAATTGCTGAGCCAACAATTTCTGATGCCTTTGTTGATGAGCATGTCTTTGTGTTAGCACATCGTGATAACGATGAGGAACCCTGGTTTGCGGATATTGCTAACTTCCTTGCCTCGCAGGTACTACCAACTTTCAAAGGGGGGCAAGAAAAGAAGAGGTTCCTACAGGAAGCTAGGAAGTTCATCTGGGACGATCCTACACTTTACAAGACTTGTGCAGATGGTTTGCTGAGGAAGTGTGTATCAGCTGCTGAGGCAAAGTCAGTGTTACAACACTGTCATACATCTCCTTACGGTGGACATTTTGGTGGTCAAAGGACGGCTGCAAAGATGTTCCAGAGTGGCTACTACTGGCCCACGATCTTCAAGGATGCCCACGACCATGCACACAGCTGCAATGAGTGTCAGCGGACAGGTAACCTCAGTAGGAAGGATGAGATGCCTCTCACCTATATCCTAGAGTTAAACTCTTCGATGTATGGGGCATTGATTTCATGGGACCATTCCCTCCATCTGCAGGTAATCTCTATATATTAGTAGGTGTAGATTACGTTTCTAAATGGGTAGAAGCCATTGCATGTGTAAGAGTTTCGGCATACATAGCGGAAGCATCGTTGGATCTAAGTACTCTTATTTTGTTAATTTAAAAGGAAAAAGCATGTAATTTGAAAATCAAAGAAAATAATTTAGAAGTTACCTTTGAAGTTCAAATTCTTTCTTGATTCCAAACTCGATCTTCGAACGTAACGGTCACGAACCACCACGAGAGTCTTCCCGACTATTCTCCGGCCTTAGAACGAGACTGTGGGATCCTTTGAGTGACTAATTTAAAAGAGAATTGAAGATGGAATTGGAGAGAATGGTAGAGAAATTGTCTTTACAATTTCTCAAAGTTCATCAAAAAGTTCCAAGAAGAAGTCAATCTAATTAACCCTTTGTATATATAGAAGACTACATGCAAAAACATGCAAAATTGAGTTAACAATAGGATGCCATGTAGAATCCACTCAATTTAGTGGGATTAGTGGCTTGATGTGGGATGAACACTTAGCAAAAAAGTTTGACTCATAAAACCACCAACAAATGGTTTTTCCCACTAACTCAAGAATTGGATTTTTCCACTAACTTAAGAATTGGATTTTTCCACTAACTTTAGTCATCAAAATGACTCTTGACTTTCAAGGTTTAGTGGAGTCAACATTTGACTTTTGACTTTCAAAGTTGTAGTCAATTGTCTTAAATTTGACTTTTGACTAACTTTGATCAAATTAATTCAATTTAAAAATTAATTCAAATAATTAATTTTAAATCAAATTAAATTAATATTAAATAATTAATTAAACAATTTAATTAATTCAAATTTAATATCCAATAAATCCAACACTAATCCCGATCATTCCCAATATACATGATTATGAATCCATATTCATATTTTCGATATTTAAATCTTATTTAAATATCACCATCTCTCTCTATTGTTCAATTCGCAATTGAACGTTATGTCGTTAAATATATCACATATATTTAACGTTAATTCCCTAATTCGAATTCGAACACTTCGAATTCACTCGTCACACTGTTCTAAGGTTTAGTCCGATATGAGCTAGCAGGGGGACCTCATGGACCTACAGATCATGAGCTCCAACGATCCGAGATTAACTGATTAAACTCTTTAACCCAGTTAATCAACATTCGTTAACTACCAGGACATTCCACTATAGCCTAGTAGTTGCACTCTCCTCACTATAGATATATTTATGTCCACTCGATATAACCATGATTAGTAAGTTGACCCTTCACAGGTTGTTCGTAATTTACGGTCGGGTCAAATATCTGTTTTACCCCAGTAATTACATCTTGCTCCTTAAGTCCCACTGATCCTCTAATGAACAATTGGTTTGTGATCCAATCACTAAACAGATTGGTATGTGATCTAATCACTATACCGAGTCCCTCTCGGGCCAATGAGAAGGTGGGGCCCCTTGTTCAAGACCTGGAGTCAGCACTTAAGGGAACAACCTATCTACTATCCCTAGAGACGGGTAGGAGTGAATTCCATCTTGCACCCTATGTCCCCAGCTATCTATCCGGTCTTACCCCTGAAATGGGAGGCTTATTGAGTCGGCGCTGTTGAGCCACTCTCACCCATGCAGATCTAAGGATAATCCCGAATAAACAGGAGTTCATAGTTAGCTTAGGATTAAGGTCAAGTTACCTAGGTCATCGTTTTGAAATAGTCAGTCTTTAAAACAGTAAACAGCGTTATAAAGCAAGAGTGACTTATTTCGCGGTCCGGTCTAATGCAAACTCTTTGCATAGGACGCCCCCATTCACATGTGTCCACATGAACGATTCAGAATCACATCGTTTGTACTAAATACAAAATGGGCCGCATCCAATAGTGTCCCCAAGATAAGGTATCCAGCCTTATCCGTATACTATAGACCGTTTTGGCTATTTACTCGAACTTGATCCACTTTTATGTCTCCACATAAAGTTCAAGTACTCATGTTATAGCCATGGATCTTAGTTTATTGGATTTAGGGTTTTCTAAAATGAAATAAGCAATTCACATATTCAATAATAACTTTATTGAATAAACCTCAATAACACTTTATTAGTAATAAAATATGTTTATCGTTTACAAACCACGAGTTTTTGGACATAAAACCCAACAGCATGTCCCTCGAATGATGCCAAGACAGTCATTAAGTTTCTAAATAGGCATATTTTTACAAGATTTGGTACACCACGTGCAATAATTAGTGATGAGGGAACCCACTTTATAAATAAAGCTATGGAAAAGGTACTAGCTAAATACAATGTGAGACATAGAGTAGCAACCCCTTATCACCCACATTCAAATGGACAAGCTGAAATATCCAATAGGGAGATCAAGAACATACTTGAAAAAGTGGTTAAACCTAATAGAAATGACTGGTCCTTTAAGTTAGACGATGCACTTTGGGCATATAAGACTGCATATAAAACACCCTTAGGTATGTCTCCTTATAGGCTAGTGTATGGAAAAGCATGTCATCTTCCCTACGAATTGGAAATCAAAGCCTTTTGGGCATTAAAAGAGCTGAATTATTGCGTGACCGATGCTGGAACATTGCGGTCTCTGCAATTACATGAGTTAGATGAACTAAGACATATGTCCTACGAAAATGCTAAAATGTATAAAGAAAAAACTAAGATTTGGCATGATAGTAGACTTAGGTTCAAGGACTTTAAAAAGGGGCAGCATGTTTTATTATTCAACTCACGGTTAAGGTTATTTTCAGGCAAACTTAAGTCCAGATGGTCAAGTCCTTTTGTTATTACTAACGTCTTTGTTCATGGTGCTATTGAGATTCGGAACCTACACCAAGGGCAACCGTTCATGGTAAATGGCGCGAGGTTGAAGCATTACTATGAGGAAGGAGATGTGCAGACACTTTCGGCCTTCCTCCTAGCTGAAGCCTAAGAAGCGAATCGAGAGGGGATGAGTGAACACTGTGCTCATCCGTCAGAAGGCTATGCCTTAGGACTTTTCTTTAAGAGTTTTAGATTGCGTTTTGTTTGTTTATTTATGGTTTTAATTAAGTATTTTTGGTTTGATTAGGAGGATAATAATGAGAGATCTTTGAGAGGCAATGAGGGAGATGAATCAAGGGGAGAAGATCCACGAAAAGATCTGGCAAAATCAGAGATTTGGTTGCTAAGATCTTGCAACTCAAATCAAGAAAATCACAACGGTCATGCGGATTAATTGTGGAGGATTTGCGGAGTCCGCAACGGAAAATAGCCGTTGGAGAACACTTGAGTACAAATAGCCGTCGTTGGGGGATCCCTGCCCTTCACGTTTTCTCCAATTGTTGGACCTCCAAAAACTCAGACTTCTTCTTCCTCTGCATCTCCCACATTCAGATTCTCAAAGAAACGATAATGGTGACCACGCGAGCAGATCGATCCACGCCCAAGAAAGCGTCGCCTGACGCAGAGGCGACTGTGAGGGAAGCATTGCTTTCTTTGGCAGATGCTGATGTTGCGCAACCTTCAAGACCTCCGAAGCTGCCTGTGCGAAGGAAGAAGTGGAAGGTGGCGACAGAGGTAGCTGTTGATCCCTCTGATCCGGTCGGAACTCCGAAGAAGAGGAAGTGGAAGATTGCGGTGGAGGATTCACCGAGCAAAGAAAAGAATACCCCGAGCGAGGAAAGCCTCGAAAGTGGCCGTCCATCATTTGAGACGGCCAGGCAGAGCCCTGAATCTTCTCAGCACACGCCGGAGGCTGCAGCTCCATCTGAAGAGCGCCAAGAATCGGTGCCAGTTGCCGAACAAGCTGAGGAGGATGAGGTGTTTTCCCCTTTAAGGGATGTCAATCTTGACAGCTGTTGCGTGCTCAATGTGTTACAATAAGTAAGTAATAAGATAGAGAGAGCACTCAGAACATGCAAGCATACATGATCTTATAGCAAGTAGTAAGTATTTTTTCATTCGTTTTCCCACAGAGATTTATTATAAGCTACTCGTGAAGTGTAAAGTTAAGAAAGAAGGGGTGGATATGATGGGGTAGAATTGGTTTTAATTTGTCTATTTCCTACTGAATACGTAGAGAGTAGTAACATAAACAAGTGCAAGTCAAGGTTAAACTCAAATGAAAAGAGACGAGATTAATAAACGAAGACAAAAACAGCTAGACAGAATGGTAACTTTAGCAGAATTGCGGAAACAGCAATTCTACCGCAATTTTAATAACAGCGAACGTGTATAAAATGGAGAAACAAGGGCTACTAATGACTCTCCTATAGGCATTTTTATACGATTCTCAAGCATTGGATCAACTCACTATGCATCAAACTCACTCAATCTCATGTATCTTTCGATTCCATGCATTAGATTCTTTAGTTTACTCATATCCAAGTAAGGTCTTAAGCATCTTGTTAAAGCAGAAAGTTACGGTTTGTACTAGGAAAACGCCTATTCCTAGGTCGTTTTCTGGCTACCTTGAAAGGCTAGCATGAGTGTATGACTCTGAACTCTTACTCCTTCCAGAGGTTAGGAGTTCTTTGGACAAAATGGATGGCCAATCGAAATTTCCCGTGGGATGAAGCTTACATACAATCAATGCTTCGAAAGCTATCCTACATGCTTGGTTCATGTTTTTTAGCCTATAGTGTTGTCATTAGCATGCCCCTATGTGACTTAGTTACTCATGGATATAGGGAGAACAGAAATAAGAGATAAAACAAACATGCTTAGAAGAGAAATACGCCTAAAACAGCAAGGTAAAACAGTAGCAGTAGAAGTTAAGAAACTGTGAAATAACAAATTGTGCTTTGATTACTTGATTGTTTGAATGAACAAAAGGGAAGCTTAAAGTAAATAATGTAAAGACAGAAAGCAACGAAATGAACTGAACTACTTAATAGAACAGAAACGACAACTACACAATGCTGTAAATTAGAAAAGAAAGACAGAAAGCATGTAAATGAGCTTGGATGCCTCGTCGCAACCGCCTCGGCTGAAGGATGAGAAAGGTCAGCCTTGCTTGGATGAATCCAATCGGGAGAGAAGATGAATCTACTCTCCTTCCTATCAGATTATCGATTCCAACAGCTGAGCTTCGCACACCAACAGACGGCAGAGAAAAACAGGAGAAAAGATGGAGCTGCGAGAAGACTTCTACGCTTTCGGATGATGCTTGAACCCTCGACTTTGACCCCCTTTTATAGTAATCTGCAGGTGCGTTTGGGCCAAGGAGAACCATCAATCTTCAACGTCGTACTTCAAAATGGATGGAGGAGAAAGAACGAATCCCTGAAATAACGGAAATCAACAGAAAAAGATCAGTCAACTTACGGTTTTCCCTTGAAACATTGCGGTTTCAGCAATGTTTCCGCAATGCTGTCGCAATGTAGTTTTTTCATTCTTTTACTTCGGTTTTCAATCATTTTCTTTCCTTTTGCACACAAGTCCTAATTTAGCTACCTTCTTTTAATTCTCACAAATAAGCATAGGTTTAAGCTAAATCCTATCAAAAACACCTAAGAGTGTGCATCTTTCTAAGCTAAATAAGTCCTAAATAAGTCACTTTTGGAGACATAACACACCCCCAAACTTAAGGTTTTGCTCGTCCTCGAGCAAACTAAGGACTTTCTCAGGCTGCTGTTTCACCTTCTTTAACCACTTACTGACTCCCCTATATCCCTATCTATAGCAGTGCTGTCCTGTGACACACTTCTAAGCTCAAACTATCCTCTTATCTAGCTTCTTCTGACTTCGCATGCCTAATACTCCTACTATTTCATTAACTCCCTACCACTGATCTACTTGCTTTTATCATATCATGCCACTATCCCTAAGGTTTCAAATTCTACCTAGCTTTACCCCAGACTCAGTACATGCTTCTAGTTTTTACTTATGAGCTACCTAGGATTCCTTAGAGTCATGCCAGTCTTAGTATTAACAGTGACAGTAGTACTTTAAGAGAACAACCTAAACCCTGGCATCACTACATTGGACATACATTCATCTCCCTAAACAACCCTACAAGCTACAACTTTGTGCTCAACTAATTGAGGATCAGAGTTCTTTTTTAAACAGGCCATCTAAGCCACAAAGTTGCAACTCCTAGGTATACATTCTTCTTCCCTACTTTTTCCTTTTTTCTTTCTTAGGTGAAGCCTTTCCTTTGGTTGCCTTTTGATGCAATGCCACTTGTGGGTTACACACTTGGCACTGATTACTCAGCAACCTAAGAGAGACACCCTTCTTTATTCTGTTTTTCATTTTTTCCTTTTCAGTTCATCATTCTTTTGTAAAGGAGAAGAAGAATGCTTATGCTTTTAAGGGAGAGAGGAATGTTCCTTGGCCTAGGGTGGCCTCCCCCAAACTTAAATTACTCATTGTCCCCAATGAGTGTCTGAGGTGGCACACCCCCAAACTTTCCTAGAAGCATCTAGTCTAAGGTAAAACAAAGAGAATCTAAAAGTCCGAGGCATAGACAGAACATTCTAAAAGTAAATATCATAGCAGCAGAAATTTGAAAAAAACAGACAGGTAAGGACTTAAAGCTATGCATGCCTTCCCCTTGTCTTTCAGTTTGGCTGACTCAGCAGCCTCAATCTTGAGCTTCTTTGGGGACGGCTCGTCACTCCCCTTCTCTGATGAAGGCGCAGCCCTGGACTTCTTCTTCTTCTTGGACTTCTTTTTTGTTCTTGGCCGTTTGGCCTTGACAACCTTGGCTTCCTTCTTCCTCAGCCGTGCCTTCGTTGCCATCTGCTGGAGGCAATCCCCCAGTGTCTCGTCCATCGAGTCATCCTTCTGTGCAGGGCTCTCAGGGCTGGCCTCCCTCAAAGGAGAGAAGACCTCTTCTTCCTCAGCTTCCCCACTGCCCTGCGTCGATTCTTGGTACTCCCCATATGGGAATTCAGGGTCAGGCCGTGGAGAAGTGGGTGAAGGAGTGGTGCTTTGTGCTGCTGTAGGGGTCTGTGCAGAACTCTGCGGTGATGAAGGCAACTCAAGGCTCTGCGCTGGTGGCGATGAAGAGAGCTCAGGGCTTTGAACCGGTGGGGATGGTGAAGGGCTGTGCTCGGCTGTCTCGTGGGATGGCTGGCCTAGTTCTTGACTCTCCACAGAGGGAGTCTTTTTCTTGATTTTTTCTTCGGCCATAGCCATACTCCATCTGCGCTTCTTGGGTGGGCCGGCTGGTTCAGAGGGTCCAGCAGGTATCTCCGTAACTACCTTCCACTTCTTCTTGCGGACAGGTAGTTTGGGCAGGCGTTCAGTGCGCGCAGCCTCAGCATCAGCCAAGGCAAGCAGTGCTTCCCTCGCAGCAGTTTCAGCGTCATCAACCCTTTTCTTGGACGCAGATCGTTCGGCTCTTGTTAGCACCATCGTTGAGTTGTGAAGTTTTGGAGAGAGGAATCACAGATGTAGAGAAAAGCAGCTTTCTTGGAGTTCAGATAATGGGAGAATCGTACGGATCAACGCGCCTTCTAACGGATATAAAGAAAACACAAAAAATCCCAACGGCTATATTTTTGCAGATTCTGCAAATCCAGCGCAATTCTAGTGACCGTTGGAGATTTTCTGCATTTAAATGTCAATCTTTGCTCAACCGTATCTTTGATTTGGCCCAATATCTCCTTGATCTCTTTAGCTGGATTTAATCTCCTTGATTCCCTCTATTGATTCCCTACAAAAAGAAATAAAATCAACATCAAATTCGTAATTAAAATCATACAAACATATACACAAACGATAACCGGAAAAATGAAAAAATAAACTAAGGCATGAGCCTCGTATTGACGAGCACAGCAATCACTCGTCCTCTCTCGTTCTTAATTTCACGCTTCAGTCAAGAGGAAGGCCGAGAGAGTCTTCACATCTCCTTCCTCATAGTAGTGCTTCAACCTCGCACCATTAACCATAAAATGTTGTCCTTGCTGCAGGTTCTTTATCTCGATGGCACCATGAACAAACACATTAGTTATTATGAAAGGACCTGACCATCTGGACTTTAGTTTGCCTGGAAATAATCTCAATCGTGAGTTAAATAACAAAACAAGTTGGCCTTTCTTAAAGTCCTTAATCCTAAGTCTACTGTCGTGCCAAATCTTGGTCTTTTCCTTATACATTTTGGCATTTTCATAAGACATATGCCTAAGCTCATCAAGCTCATGTAATTGCAAAGACCGCAACGTTCCCGCATCGGTCACGCAATAATTAAACTCTTTTAGTGCGCAAATTGCCTTAATTTCTAACTCAAATGGAAGATGACAAGCTTTACCATACACAAGTCTATAAGGAGACATACCTAGGGGTGTCTTATATGCAGTTCTATAAGCCCAAAGTGCATCCTCGAGTTTAAATGACCAGTCCTTTCTATTGGGTTTGACCACCTTTTCTAGGATGTTCTTTATCTCCCTATTGGAAATTTCAGCCTGTCCATTCGAGTGTGGGTGATAGGGGGTGGCTACTCTATGTCTGATGTTATACTTAGCCAACACTCTCTCCATAGCCTTATTAATGAAATGTGTCCCCTCATCACTAATGATAGCACGAGGTGTTCCAAACCTAGTAAAAATGTGCCTATGCAAGAATCTTATGACTGTTTTGGCATCATTATTGGGACATGCTATGGCCTCTACCCACTTGGATACATAGTCTACTGCCACTAATATGTAAAGGTTACCTGATGATGGGGGAAATGGTCCCATGAAGTCAATGACCCACACATCAAAGAGTTCCAACTCTAAGATGTAGGTGAGAGGCATCTCATCCTTGCGACTAAGGTTACATGTTCTTTGGCATTCATCACAGCTGTGGGCATAATTGTGGGCATCCTTGAAGATCGTTGGCCAATAATAGCCACTCTGAAACACCTTTGCAGCTGTTCTTTGGCCACCAAAGTGTCCACCATAAGGAGCTGTGTGGCAGTGCTGCAGCACAGACTTCGCCTCAGCAGATGAAACACACTTCCTTAGCAAGCCGTCAGCACATGTTTTGTAAAGTGTGGGGTCATCCCATATGAATTTCCTTGCTTCATGAAGGAACCTCTTCTTCTCTTGTCCTCCCTTGAAAGTTGGTAGTACCTGCGATGCAAGGAAGTTAGCAATGTCAGCAAACCAAGGTTCCTCATCGTTATCACGATGAGTCAATACAAAGACATGTTCATCAATAAAAGCATCAGAAATTGCGGTTTCTGCAATTTTTTCGCAATTATGCTGCAATCTGGAAAGATGATCCGCAACCACATTTTCACTTCCTTTCTTATCTCTAATGTCCAGATCAAACTCTTGCAGTAGCAAGACCCACCTAATCAACCTAGGCTTAGCATCAACCTTCCTCATAAGGTACTTTAAAGCAGAATGGTCAGTGTACACAATCGTCCTGGTGCCTACAATATAGTTCCTAAATTTCTCACAAGCAAACACTACAGCTAGCATCTCCTTCTCAGTAGTTGTGTAGTTGCATTGTGCCTCATTAAGTGTCTTGCTAGCATAGTATACAGGGTGTGTTAACTTGTCAATCTTCTGTCCTAACATAACCCCTACAGCATAGTCACTGGCATCACATAACATCTCAAAGGGAAGATCCCAATTAGGCCCTACTATAATAGGTGTTGTGACTAGTGCTTCCTTAAGGGTTTTCCAAGCTTGGAAACATTGTTTAGAGAAAATGAATGGTTTGTTTAGCTCTAGAAGCTCACATAACGGCTTGGAGATCTTAGAAAAGTCCTTAATGAACCTTCTATAGAAACCAGGATGCCCTAAGAAACTTCTAATGGCTTTGACATTTTGGGGTTCTACCAATTTATCTATTATTTCAATTTTTGCCCTGTCAACCTCTACACCTGTGGTGGGCGGATTTTTGAATATCCGCTTAATCTCAAGCTGTCGAGGCTTGCCAAAATACGATTTATAAGGCCTATGACCAAGGCTTTGCAGCCAGTGGTAACAGGGTCGATCCAAGGAATAGGAAGATTGAATTTACTAATGAAATTGGGATTTAATTGATTAATTGGTAACGGGGGGTTTTAATCATGCAAGAGGAAATAAAGAGAAAGCAACGAAGGAAGAATAATACGTAGAGAATGTGTGCACGGTTTGGGGAGTCTCGGGATCAATTGTTAGACAGATTCAACTTATCATTTAATTCTATTAACATGGATTTCAGTTTATTGAGCACGCGGACGACTACCAGAGAAGCCCCAAAGTAGCCGACTCCATGGATTTTAATTAGACCACACAGTTCTAATTACAATTTATCTAATCCTACATCAAGGTGATCAGCCCCAAGGTAAATTTAGACAGTCACTAGCTAACCGCGACGAACATTCGAGCGTGAATTCTAATTGCTATTAGATTGCCCGCAAACGCTGTATGCAATCAACAACTATCCTACCCGACTCGATACTTCGATTTAATTCCATCTACCTGTGTTACTTAGTCGAGCAGTGAGAGGCACGGCATCGCTACTCTTTAACATACACAACATGCGAAACTACCCGAGTGTCAATCAACGTATTTTAGCATGCGCGTTGGATTAAGCAAAGTAAATGAATGCTAATAAACAGAACCAATATGCATATCAAAACTCAGATTATCAAAGCTAAATCGTCTAACAAAATTCCCCTAAACAAATCCCAAACCGTCACCCTTACCTTAGCCGCTCATGGCGCGGTTCGTCAATCCCGCTCCACCAACGACCATGGAAGAGTTCATCTACCTATTACAATGGAGGGTGGAGCTCACAAGCATGCCAACAATGGCGGAGCTCCACGGAATATAGAGAGAAAATGGGGAAGAAAGAGCTAAAAATCGCCCAAAACCGTAGAGAGATGAAGGAGAAGAAGATGTAAAAATTATGCAGAAAATCGTCTTTTAGCTGCTGTAATCGTCGTAGCGTCGAGACGCTAGGCCAGCGTCTCGACGCTGTGTGTTGCGTGCTCAATGTGTTAAGAATAAATAAGCAAGAAGGTAGAGAGAGCACTCAGAACATGCAAGCATACATGGTCTTACAGCAAGTAGTAAGTATATTTCATTCGTTTTTTCCACAGAGACTTATTTTTAGCTATTCACGAAGTGTATTTGTTAAGAAAGAAGGGGTGGATTTGATGGGGTAAATTTGGTTTTTAATTGCCTACTTCCTACCGAACATATAAAGGAATGCAACATAAACAAATGAAAGTTGAAATTAGACTCAACGGACAAGAGATGGAATTAATAAACGAAGAAGAAAACAGCTAAACAGAATGGTAACTTAGCAGAATTGCGGACACCGCAATGTTATCGCAATTGTAAAAACAGCAAACGTGTGTAAAATGGAGAATTAAGGGCTACTAACGACTATCCTATAGGCATTTTAATACGATTCCCAAGCATTAGATCAACTCTCTATGCATCAAACTCACTCTATCTCATGTATCGTCCGATTCCATGCATTAGATTCTTTAGTTTACTCAACTCAAAGTAAGGTCTTAAGCATCTTGTTAAAACAGAAGTGTTTAGTTTGTACTAGGGAAACGCCTATTCCTAGGCCGTTTCCTGGTTACCATGAAAGGCTAGCATGATTATACGACTCTGAACTCTTACTCCTTCCAGAGGTTAGGAGTTCTTTGGACAAAATGGATGGCCAATCGAAATTGCCCGTGGAATGAAGCTTACATACAATCAATGCTTCGAAAGCTATCCTACATGCTTGGTTCACGTTTTTTTTTAGCCTATAGTTCTGTCATTAGCATGCCCCTAAGTGACTTAGCTACTCATGGATATATAGAGAACAGAAGTATAAGATAAAACAGACATGCTTATAAGGGAAATGTACTCAAAACAGTAAGACAAAACCGTAGCAGCAGAAGATGGAAACTGTGAAATGAAGACTTGTAATTTGATTACTTTGAATGTTTGAACGAACAAAGGGAAACTTAAAGTAAATAATCCAAAGACAGAAAGCAACGAAATGAAGTAGACTAATCACTAAACCAGAAGCGATAACTAAACAATGCTGGAAATGAGAAAGGAAAGACAAAAAGAAGTAAATGGTGCTTGAAAGCCTCGTTGCAGTCGCCTCGAATGAAGGATCAAAAAGATCAGCCTTGCTTGGATGAATTCAATCAGGAGAGAAGAAGAATCTCCTCTCCTTCCTATCAGATTATCGATTCCAACAACTGAGCTTCGCAAACCAGCAGACGGCAAAGGAAAACAGGAGAAAAGATGGACTACGAGAAGACTTCTACGCTTTTCGGATGATGATTGAACCTCCGACTTTGACCCCCTTTTATAGTAGTTTGCAGGTGCGTCTGGGCCAAGGAGAACCATCAATCTTCAACGTCGTATATCAGAATGGATGGAGGAGAAAGAACGAATCCCTGAAATCACGGAAACTAACAGAAAAAGATCAGTCAACTTACGGTTTTCACTTGAATAATTGCAGCTTCAGCAATGTTTTCGCAATGCTGTCGCAATGCAGTTTTTTTCATTCTTTTCCTTCGGTTTTCAACCCTTTTCTTCCCTATTGTGCATAAGTCCTAATTTAGCTATCTTCTTCTCATTCTCATATTTAAGCATAGGTTTAGGCTAAATGCTATCAAAAACACCTAAAAGTGTACATCTTCTTAAGCTAAATGGGTCCTAAATAAGTCACTTTCAGAGACTTAACACTGTGCCCTAAGTAATCCGCGCGCGCGCGCGATGGCGTCGCGACGCAAGGCCAGCGTCGCGACGCTGCCCAGATAAATTTCCTGCGCGCGCCTCCTCCGAAGCGTCTCGACGCCAAGCAGGGTCTCGACGCCAGGGCAGCGTCGAGCTAGCGTCTCGACGCTATCACTCGACGCTTGCTCTCGGGTTTTTCCAGCGTCGAGCCAGCGTCTCGACGCTGGCTCTCGGGTTTGGGGCTGATGCTTTGCCTCTCCAAGGCTGTTCTGGCCCGTTTCTTCACGGAACAAGTTCCCCTCTTCCCGATGCATTCCCGGGGCGCTAAAACTCTGCTTTAAGCACTCGAACATGCCCAACGGACGCACGAGCTCTTTGCCGCTTTTCTCCTACAAAAGAGATATATTTAATCAATTGAAAGCGGACTTTAGCTATAAGTAGGACGTATTTAATAGCTCCAAAATGGAGTTATCAACCTGCCCTTGACACTCTATGACCTAAGACAATCCCCTCATCCACCATGAAGTGACACTTTTCCCAATTTAGGACTAGGTTGGTCTCTTCACACCTAGCCAGGACTTGTCCTAAGTTCTCTAGACAGTTTGTAAATGAATCCCCAAAGACTGAGAAATCATCCATGAATATCTCTATCATGGACTCATCCAAATCAGAGAAGATTGCCAACATGCACCTTTGGAAAGTTGCCGGTGCATTGCATAAGCCAAAAGGCATTCTACGAAAGGCAAACGTTCCAAAAGGGCAAGTGAAGGTAGTCTTCTCTTGATCCTTAGGGTCTATAGTGATCTGGTTATAACCTGAGTAACCGTCTAAGAAACAGTAGTAAGCTCTACCAGCTATTCTGTCTAACATCTGGTCAATGAATGGTAGAGGGAAATGGTCTTTTTTGGTTTCTTTATTTAGTTTCCTATAATCCATGCAAACTCTCCATCCTGTGACAGTCCTAGTTGGAATCAGTTCATTGTTCTCATTGACTACCACAGTCATCCCCCCCTTCTTAGGTACACATTGTATAGGGCTCACCCACTGGCTACTAGCTATGGGGAAGATCACACCAGCATCTAACCATTTTATTATTTCCTTTTTAACTACCTCTTTCATAGAGGGGTTCAGCCTACGTTGGTGGTCTACTCTAGATGTATGCTCTTCCTCCATTATAATTTTATGCATGCAATAAGAAGGGCTAATGCCTCTAATATCAGCAATAGTCCATGCAATAGCCTTCCTATGTTGCTTAAGTAGTAATATCAGTTCAACCTCATGCTTTTCACTTAATTTAGAAGAAATAATCACAGGCAAAGTATCATTACTTCCTAGATATGCATACTTGAGGTGAGTGGGGAGAGGTTTCAATTCTAAGACAGGTGGATGCTCAATGGATGGTTTTAATGGATTCAAAGATTTTTCAGTTAAGTCAATATTCATACAAACATGCTGAGGGTTATTTACAGGTATGTCCATTAACTCAGCTATGTTTAAATCAGTTAATTCTAATTCTACATAGTTATTAGCATGCTTAGTCAACAATTCATGCTCCAATTGTTCTTCCATTAGTGAATCAACAATGTCCATGCTAGCACAAGATTCAGAGTCAGAGGGGTACCTTAAGGCTTTATAAACACTAAATTTCACCTCTTCATCATGAACCCTCATAGTGAGCTCACCTTTTTGGACATCTATCAGTGCCCTACCTGTGGCTAGAAATGGTCTGCCTAACAGGATGGGGACCTCCTTGTCTGCTTCATAATCCAGGATAATGAAATCTGCAAGGAAAATAAACTTGTCAACCTTTACAAGAATATCCTCAATCTTACCTTCAGGGTATGCAATGGATTTGTCTGCAAGTTGTAAAGTGACAGTGGTTGGACGTGCTTCTCCTATTCCTAGCTGGCGGAATAGTGATAGGGGCATGAGGTTTATGCTGGCTCCCAGGTCACAAAGAGCTCTGCCCACGTGCTTGCCTCCTAGCTCTACTGGTAAGGTGAAGGAACCAGGATCCTTCTCCTTCTTGGGTAGCTTGTTCTGGAGTATGGCACTGCACTCCTCAGTGAGATTGACTGTTTCAAACTCACCAATTATTTTCTTGTTAGTTATAATGTCCTTCAAAAACTTTACATAAGAAGGCATAGACTGTAAAACCTCTACAAAAGGAATATTAACATGCACTTGCTTAAGAATTTCTAGAAATTTATTAAAGTGCACTTCCTGTTCTTGTTTTTTCTTTAGCCTTCTAGGAAATGGAGGTGGTGGCACATATGCAGGCACTTCAGGTCGCCTCAGGATAGGTGGAGGCCTTGAAATTTCCTCTATCTCTTCTATGATTGGCTCCAGCCTTTGTCCTGATGTGCTTGTTGGTGGTGGACCTTGGTTTGGCAGAGACTCCAGTGGAGCACTAGACTCAGTGTTCTCTACTCTCTTTGGTGTGTCCTTGGTGCTGCTCACCAATGGTCTTCCACTCCTAAGTTCAATTGCTTGAACTTGTTCTTTACCATCTCTCCTTGGCACTTCAGTGTCAGCAGGTAGTCTACCTTGGGGCCTACTTTTGATTTCATTGGCTAGTTGCCCTATTTGGTTCTCTAGACTCCTAAGAGTAGCTTGCTGACTCTGTAGAGTGGCATCATTCTTGGCTATGTATTCCTTGAGTAGGTTTTCTACAGAAGATCCTACAGGTTGGTTGTATGGTTTTTGATACATTGACTGGTTATGTTGGGGAGTGAAACCAGGTGTTCAACTCGGTCTTGGTTGGTTAGGATTTTGGTTAGCATTCTGTTGGCCACCCCATGACAAGTTTGGGTGGTTCCTCCAACCAGGGTTGTAAGTATTAGAGTAGGGATTGTTCCTAGGCTGCTGCTGGCTTCCCACATAGCAGACTGAGGCTGGATTCCCAGGGCAGTATTCATACGGGTGCCCTTCCCCACAGAATCCACAGATAAGTGTCTCACCTTGACTTGGTTGGGTGCCCATTGACATGGCTGTGGCGGTGTTGACACTTGTTTGGAGATTGGCTTGAGCCATTTGCTTGACTAGGTTGGTCAGGGCATTTATTTGGCTGCTCATTGCACTTAGAGCATCCTTGTCTTGAGCCCTAGTTGGCTCAACTGGATCATCTGACCACCTACAGTGAGATGCTGAGATCTTCTCCAAGATCTCATAGGCTTCGTTGTAACTCTTGGACAACATGGAGCCTCCAGCAGATGAATTTAAGACTTGTCTAGTGCTGGGGTTGCATCCTTTGAAAAAGACCTCTATTTGGATACACCATGGGATGCCATGGTGTGGACATTTGAGAAGAAGGTCCTTGAACCTTGTCCAAGCTTCGTGAAGAGACTCAGTGTCAGCTTGTTTGAATTTGATTATATCATCACGAAAGGTAGAATTCCTATCAGGTGGAAAGTATTTGACTAGGAATTTCTCTGCTAAGTCTGTCCAATTACGGACTGATCCTGAGGGTAATGAGTTTAACCACGTTTTGGCTTTGTCCCTCAAAGAATAAGGGAACAAGTATAGCCTCAAGGCTTCTTGGGAGACTCCAGGGATGATGAATGTATCACTAACTCCTAAGAAGTTCCTAAGATGGTTGTGGGGGTCCTCATTTTCCACTCCAAAGAATTGTCCCACAGTGGACAACATTTGGAACATCACTGGCTTTAACTCGAATGAGTTGGCAGTGATTTCAGGACGGATTATGCTGGGGTTCAGCTCCCCAGGCATAGGTACTAGGTAAGAGAGTATGGCGCTATCCATATCATTCGCTATTTCGATGGGATTGCGAGTGACAGGCACCGGATTTGGAACTATTCCATCCATTTCTTCTTGAGATAATTGCGGAGGAATTGCGGTTCCCGCAATTATTGGGGGTATAGAGGGTTGGTTAAAGAGACGTTTCTTGGCTCTATTTTTGGCCCTAAGTAATCTCTCAGGCTCAGGATTGAACTCTAGATCACTACTTGAAGGCTCACTCATAAACTAACCCAACTAGTACCTGCAAAAGAAATGAAACAGATCAGCTTCAATAGGTAATAAACTTGGTGTTTCAAACTTAACAAACTTCGTTTTCACTTAAATAAATCCCCGGCAGCGGCGCCAAAAACTTGTTGCGTGCTCAATGTGTTACAATAAGTAAGTAATAAGATAGAGAGAGCACTCAGAACATGCAAGCATACATGATCTTATAGCAAGTAGTAAGTATTTTTTCATTCGTTTTCCCACAGAGATTTATTATAAGCTACTCGTGAAGTGTAAAGTTAAGAAAGAAGGGGTGGATATGATGGGGTAGAATTGGTTTTAATTTGTCTATTTCCTACTGAATACGTAGAGAGTAGTAACATAAACAAGTGCAAGTCAAGGTTAAACTCAAATGAAAAGAGACGAGATTAATAAACGAAGACAAAAACAGCTAGACAGAATTGTAACTTTAGCAGAATTGCGGAAACAGCAATTCTACCGCAATTTTAATAACAGCGAACGTGTATAAAATGGAGAAACAAGGGCTACTAATGACTCTCCTATAGGCATTTTTATACGATTCTCAAGCATTGGATCAACTCACTATGCATCAAACTCACTCAATCTCATGTATCTTCCGATTCCATGCATTAGATTCTTTAGTTTACTCATATCCAAGTAAGGTCTTAAGCATCTTGTTAAAGCAGAAAATTACGGTTTGTACTAGGAAAACGCCTATTCCTAGGTCGTTTTCTGGCTACCTTGAAAGGCTAGCATGAGTGTATGACTCTGAACTCTTACTCCTTCCAGAGGTTAGGAGTTCTTTGGACAAAATGGATGGCCAATCGAAATTGCCCGTGGGATGAAGCTTACATACAATCAATGCTTCGAAAGCTATCCTACATGCTTGGTTCACGTTTTTTAGCCTATAGTGTTGTCATTAGCATGCCCCTATGTGACTTAGTTACTCATGGATATAGGGAGAACAAAAATAAGAGATAAAACAAACATGCTTAGAAGAGAAATACGCCTAAAACAGCAAGGTAAAACAGTAGCAGTAGAAGTTAAGAAACTGTGAAATAACAAATTGTTCTTTGATTACTTGATTGTTTGAATGAACAAAAGGGAAGCTTAAAGTAAATAATGTAAAGACAGAAAGCAACGAAATGAACTGAACTACTTAATAGAACAGAAACGACAACTACACAATGCTGTAAATTAGAAAAGAAAGACAGAAAGCATGTAAATGAGCTTGGATGCCTCGTCGCAACCGCCTCGGCTGAAGGATGAGAAAGGTCAGCCTTGCTTGGATGAATCCAATCGGGAGAGAAGATGAATCTACTCTCCTTCCTATCAGATTATCGATTCCAACAGCTGAGCTTCGCACACCAATAGACGGCAGAGAAAAACAGGAGAAAAGATGGAGCTGCGAGAAGACTTCTACGCTTTCGGATGATGCTTGAACCCTCGACTTTGACCCCCTTTTATAGTAATCTGCAGGTGCGTTTGGGCCAAGGAGAACCATCAATCTTCAACGTCGTACTTCAAAATGGATGGAGGAGAAAGAACGAATCCCTGAAATAATGGAAATCAACAGAAAAAGATTAGTCAACTTACGGTTTTCCCTTGAAACATTGCGGTTTCAGCAATGTTTCCGCAATGCTGTCGCAATGTAGTTTTTTCATTCTTTTACTTCGGTTTTCAATCATTTTCTTTCCTTTTGCACACAAGTCCTAATTTAGCTACCTTCTTTTAATTCTCACAAATAAGCATAGGTTTAAGCTAAATCCTATCAAAAACACCTAAGAGTGTGCATCTTTCTAAGCTAAATAAGTCCTAAATAAGTCACTTTTGGAGACATAACAACAGCCCTGTGGAGGGGGAAAGCAGAGACTCCATGGAGGAAACCTTGGGGGAATGCCTTCAGCATCTGGCCACCAAGGCACGACTCAAGAAGAAGGCCCCCGTGATTGTAAAGGGCAAGCGGCCAAAGGCCTCCAAACGAGCCAAGAAGAAGAAGGTTGGAGCTGAACCTTCTTTAAAGAAGATGAAGATTGAGACCTCTGAGTCGGCCAAAGCAAAAGAAAAGGGGAAGAGGAAGATGTATCCAGAAGACAAACCTCGAGCTGCGAGGTATGTCTCCAAGGAAGCAGAGGCCAAGGGCCTCGAATTGATGAAGAAGGAACTCCTCCACGAGCGAGGATTTCTTGATGCATTAGCGGACCTGCCGCAATTCTTGCGCGCATTGATCATTAACCATGGCTGGGAGGAACTCTGCAGGCCTCCAATTCCAGCATATCCGGATATGGTGTACGACTTCTACGCCAACCTCACACACCCTGAAGCATGTCTATCGACGGTGAGGGGGGTAGAAGTCGACTTCTTTGCCAACGCCATCAACGAGGCCTATGCTCTCAAATGGCATACACATTCTGAGTATGCCAAGATCGTCGACTCGCCATCTGAGGCAGTTCTAGAAGAGGCCTTGCACACAATCGGCAAACCTGAGGCAGCCTGAGCAGTCTCAAGGAATGGGAAGCACACCTTGATGAGTGCAACCCTTAGAGACAAGGCGGCCGTCTGGCTCTCCCTTGTGCGCAGACGCATCTCCCAGTGACTCATGAAACGACCATCAACCAGGGGCGATCGTTGCTGCTCTATGCCATCATGCGGGGACTCACCATTGATGTGGGAGAAGTCATTGCCGCTTCCATCACTGACTGCTCACGCAAAGGTAAGGGCCAATTATTTTTCCCAAACACTATAACTAAACTGTGCTTACGTGCAGGTGTGCCTATTGCAAGGGATGAGAGGCAATTGGCTTACACAGGCCATCTGGAGCTGCCCACGATCTTGAGGATGAGAAGACGGGGCAATATGGAATTTGAGATGGACGGCCTGGCTGCTGCACAGTCGCTGTCCATGGCCTGCCTAATGGACTTGCAGCACAAGATGGCTCAATGGGCTGAGTATGCAAAAGCAAGGGATTAGGAGGTGGCTGAACAACTGGGATGCATATTCCCCACTTTCCCTGCTGGTCTACTGAAGCCATGGGCGCCTCCAAGAGAAAGGAGCGAAGAGGACAAGGAGGATTGAATGCCACACTGACGGCATTCGAGGGAGTATCTCTGATCCCTCTTAAAGAAGAAAAAAAACACCTGCTTTCTGTGCACTATTACCCCATTTTTAATCCAATCAATGATCTGTTTTAATTGTTAATTTGTTTATTTAGAGTAGTTTAGATTAGTTTGATGTCATCTGCGTAGTTAGTTTAAATAGTTTTGCTGTTTTATGTAGTTGTTAATGTCTGAATATAGCATGCTAGGAGCCTTAATCACAGCTAAATTTGCTCTGTAGGATAAGTTGCGAATTCCTTGCGGTGTCCGCAATTTTTTTTGTTAGTTTTCGCATGCTGTTGGATGACTTTTTGATGGGCTGTTTTGGTTTGCATCTCAATATTTTGCTGCTTTACTGCCTTCACTATGCAGTCTATCTAATGAGCATGCTGGATGAGTGTCTTAGTACACTCTTGTTCGTTTAATGTAGCTTCCTTTGTTGCTAAGCATGCACCTCTGTAAGCCCTTACTATGTTGTTTTTTTTCAAATTCTGCTTCTGTGTTATCTGTTTTTCGAAGGTCATTTTCTACCTGGGAGTTTTAAGTTCTACTAGTTTTGCCTTAGACTAGATGCTTCTAGGACAAGTTTGGGGGTGTGCCACCTCAGACTTTCATTGGGGACAATGAGAAAGATAAGTTTGGGGGAGGCAGCCTCTAGGCCTAGGAACATTCCTCTCTCCCTCTTGAAAAACATAAGCATTCTTCTTCTTTGAAAAAATGATGAAAAAGAAAAAAAATAATAAAGGGTAGTGTCTTTCTGGAGGATGCTGAGTAATCAGGGCCACTTGTGTAACCCACAAGTGGCACTGCATCAAAAGGCAAAACAAAGGAAGACTCTACCAAAAGAAAAAGGAAAAAATGATGAAGCTAAGGAAGAAGAATGTGTGCCAGCAAGCTATGGCCTAGGTGCTTAGATGTCCTGTATAAAAAGAACTCTGATCCTTAGTTTGCTAAGCACAGGGCTGTAGCTTGAGGGTTTGTTAAGGGAGATGAGTGTATATCCAATGTAGTGATGCCAGGGTTTAGTTTGTTCTATGGAATGTACTACTGTTACTCCTGCGTACTAAGACTGGCATGACTCTAAGGAATCCTAGGTAGCTCAAAAGATAAAAACATTAGAAGCATGTACTGAGTCTGAGTTTAAACTAGGGAGAATTTGAAACCTTAGGGATAGTTGCACAATGAACCTAATGACTTAGGCAGATAAACCAGTTGTTAGGAAATTTATAAAAGGCAAAAGGTTTTAAAGGCAGGAGAAACCAGAATAAGCAAAATGTGGAGTTAGTTTGAACTTAGAAGAGTGTCACAGGACAGCCATGCCATGGATAGTAAGTTTAGGGAAGTCAGCAAGTAGTCGGATAGAGTCTAAAAGATAAGAGTTAGCAGCCCAAGTAAGCCCTTATATTGCTCGAGGACGAGCAATAACTTAAGTTTGGGGGTGTGTTACGTCTCCAAAAGTACATAATCTAGGGACTTATTTACCATGTAATTGTGTAATCTCTTAAGCGTTTTTGTTAGAATTGAGTTTAATATGTGCTTAAATATGATAATTCAAGGAATGAAGCTAAATTAGGACTTATTTGTAAAAGGAACAAAAAAGAATAAAAAACGAAGTTAAAAGAGTTAAATTGTGCATTGCAGGAGAATTGCTGAAACATTGCTGTCTCCGCAATGTTTATTGCGGTCACTACGAGGAAATCGCAAAGTTTAAAGCTGGTGCTACTAAGTTGTTCCAACCGTCCGCCGCCACAGTTGCGATCTTTCAGCCGCCTAAGCTCTCTCCTGTTGCCACGTGGAGGGTCGTCGTTTAGAATGGATGGTTCTACATGGCTGAAGATATCTGCAAAACACTATAAAAGGAGGTCAAGGGGGAAGGAGAACAACAAGCTCGGAAGCGTAGAATTCCCATCTCAATGCAGTTTCTCTCCATTTTCTTATCCCGTTTGTTGGAGTGAAGGAATCAGCTTTTGGCACCGATAATTCGAGAGGAAGAAGAGAAGATCCTTCTTCTCTTCTGATTGAATTCATCCCCAAGAAACGCTAACCTTCCCCTCATCCGAGGCGCTTGCGGCGAGGAGTTTACGCACACCTTTACATGCTTTCTGTCTTTTGTTTCTCTACTGTTTTCTGTCCTTTGTTTCTGTTTGTGCGCTTTGCTTTCATTTTGTCTTCATTTGTTCAAGCTCTGTACTGCTTTACAGTTTGTTGCACATTAAGTTTTGAACCGTATTTGGTATAGCAATCGTTTAAGTATTTGTCAATCTCCATCTCACTTTCTGTTTTCCTTTACTTTCATTTTGCTTTAAACCATTCTTAATCCATCTAATCTCTCCAATCCACCATCAACCATGAGTAACTAATCACATAAGGGTCTGCTAATGATGAATCTATAGGTAGAAATACGTGAATTCAGCATGTAGGATAGCTTCGAATGCATTGAATGTATGTGTACTTCAGCCCACGGGCAATTTCGATTGGCCATCAATTTCGATCGGCGGACCGGCTCATAACCGTTCCACATCCGACTGGGGAACATCGCCGGCCCCCATCCGCTTCCCTCCCGACAATTTCAAGCACTATTTGACTCTCTTTTCAAAGTCCTTTTCATCTTTCCCTCGCGGTACTTGTTTGCTATCGGCCTCTCGCCCATATTTAGCCTTGGACGAAATTTACCGCCCGATTGGGGCTGCATTCTCAAACAACCCGACTCGTCGACAGCGCCTCGTGGTGCGATAGGGTCCGAGCGCAATGGGGCTCTCACCCTCTCTGGCGCCCCCTTCTAGGGGACTTGTGCCCGGTCCGCCGCTGAGGACGCTTCTCCAGACTACAATTCGGACGTCGAGGGCGCCCGATTCTCAACCTGGGCTATTCCCGGTTCGCTCGCCGTTACTAAGGGAATCCTTGTAAGTTTCTTTTCCTCCGCTTATTGATATGCTTAAATTCAGCGGGTAGTCCCGCCTGACCTAGGGTCGCGTCGAGAGCATCGTCTTTTTAGAACGACGTTCAGAGGGTCGTGTGGGAGTCCTTTATTAGTGCTGGAGGTCGCGACGCGGTACCGAGGTTGGATCAACCACCGTAGTGTCGCGATGACAGGCGCCGAGGACTCGAATTTAAGCCATCCGGGCGATGGTGCGCACGGGAGGCCAACGTGTTCCCCGCGGCGCAAAGAACCCACCCGAAGAGGGGGTTGCGCAGGAGGAAGCGATGCGTGACGCCCAGGCAGGCGTGCCCTCGGCCAGAAGGCTCCAGACGCAACTTGCATTCAAAGACTCGGTGGTTCGCGGGATCCTGCAATTCACACCAAGTATCGCATTTCGCTACGTTCTTCATCGATGCGAGAGCCGAGATATCCGTTGCCGAGAGTCGTTGTGAATAAAACGACAAGAATGCTCCGCCCCCCGCTCGCCGAGACCGGGGTAGGGGGCAGGTGTTAAGTCTCTGAAAGTGACTTATTTAGGACCCATTTAGCTTAAGAAGATGTACACATTTAGGTGTTTTTGTGAGCATTTAGCCTAAACCTATGCTTTAATATGAGAATTAGAAGAAGGTAGCTAATATAGGACTTATGCACAATAGGTAGGAAAAGGGGTGAAAACCGAAGAAAAGAATGAAAAAAATAACCCTTGCGAATGCATTGCGGAATAATTGCGGTGGCCGCAATTATTCAAGTTAAAACCGTAAGTTGGCTGACATTTTTCTGTTTAGATCCGACTTTTCAGGGATTCGTTCTTTCTCCTCCACCCATTCTGATATACGACGTTGAAGATTGATGGTTCTCCTTGGTCCAATCGCACCTGCAAACTACTATAAAAGGGGGCCAAAGTCGGAGGTTCAGTCATCATTGAACGTGCAGAAGTCTTCTCACAGTCCACCATTTCTCTCGATTTTCCCTTGCCGTCTGTTGGAGTGAGGTTCTCAGCTTTTGGAGTCGATAATCTGATAGGAAGGAGAGAAGATTCTTCTTCTCTCTCGATTGGATTCATCCAAGCACGGCTGAATTCTCATCACCATCATTCGAGGCGACTGCCACGAAGATTTCCAGCACACCTTTACTGTTTTCTGCTCTTTCCTTCTCAATTCCATTTCTGTTCAATGTTGTTCTTAGCTTAGTCATTTACTTATTGCATTTCGTTGCTGTCTGCCTTGAATTCATTCTGTTTAAGCTTTCCTTTGTCATTCAAACACTTGAAGTAATCAAAGTAAGTTTCTGCATTTCACAGTTATTCCTTATTCTGCTACGAGTTTGGCTTGCTGTTTTAAGCACTTTTTCCTTCTAAGCATGTCTACTTTATCTTATATTTCTGTTCTACATATATCCATGAGTAACTAAATTCATTTAGGGGCATGCTAATGACAGAACTATAGGCTAAAAAACGTAAGACAAGTAGGTAGATCAACACTCAAACATTGATTATATGTAAGCTTCATCCCACGGGCAATTTCGATTGGCCATCCATTTTGTCCAAAGAACTCCTAACCTCTGGAAGGAGTAAGAGTTCAGAGTCGTATAATCATGCTAGCCTTCCATGGTAATCAGGAAACGGCCTAGGAATAGGCGTTTCCCTAGTATAAACTGAACACTCCTGTTTTAACAAGATGCTTAAGACCTTACTTTGAAGTCAAGTAAACTTGAGTCTCTCATGCATGGAATCGGACGATACTTGAGATAGAGTGAGTTTAATGTATAGAGAGTTGATCCAAAGCTTGATAATCGTAATAAAATGCTTATAGGACAGTCATTAGTAGCCCTTAATTCACCTATCTAACCAGTTTCGCTGCCATTTAATTGCGGATTAATTGCGGTTCTCGCAATTCTGCCAAATTGTCTTCTGTCTAGCTGTTTTCTTCTGCGTTTATTGATTTCATCTCTTGACCTTTAAGCCTGATTTTCACTTTAATTTGTTTATGGCATGTTCCTTTATACATTCAGCAAAAAGTAGTTAATTAAAAACCAATTTTACCCCATCAAATCCATCCCATCTTTCTTAACAAACACACTTCGCGAATAGCTAAAATTAAGTCTCTGTGGAAAAAACGAATTAAATATACTTACTACTTGCTGTGAGACCATGTATGCTTGCATGTTCTAAGTGCTCTCTCCATCCTTTTGCTTCTTTATCTTTACACATTGAGCACGCAACAAGTTTTTGGCGCCGCTGCCGGGGACTTATTTTAAGTGAAAACGAAGTTGTTAAGTTTAAAAAGTCAAGTTTATCATTGAGTGAAACTAATCTGTTTCATTTCTTTTGCAGGTACTGTTAAGGTAGTTTATGAGTGAGCGTTCACATAGTAATTTAGAGTTCGATCCTGAACCTGAAAGATCACTTCGAGCTAGAAATAAAGCAAAGAAACGCCTCTTTAAACAACCTCCTATACCTCAAATCTTACCTGAAAACAAAGAAATGGGCGATTTAGTTCCAAATCCAGCACCTGCCGTTCGCAACCCCATAGAAATAGCGAATGACAAGAATAGTGCCATTCTTTCATATCTAGTACCTATGCCTGGGGAGCTGAACCCCAGCATAATCCGTCCTGAAATCACTGCCCACTCTTTCGAGTTAAAGCCAGTGATGTTCCAAATGTTGTCCACTGTGGGACAATTCTTTGGAATAGAAAATGAGGACCCCCATAATCACCTTAGGAACTTCCTAGGAGTTAGTGACACCTTCCTAATCCCTGGAGTTTCCCAAGAGGCCCTTAGGCTATATCTTTTCCCTTATTCTTTGAGGGACAAAGCCAAAACGTGGCTAAATTCTTTACCCTCAGGATCTGTTCGCAATTGGACAGATCTAGCAGAAAAATTCCTAGTCAAATACTTCCCACCTGATAGGAATTCTACTTTCCGTGATGACATAGTCAAATTTAAACAAGCTCCAAGTGAGTCTCTTCACGAAGCTTGGACTAGATTTAAAGATCTTCTCGTTAAATGTCCACACCATGGCATTCCATGGTGTATTCAAATAGAAGTTTTCTTTAAAGGATGCAACCCCAGCACCAGACAAGTCTTAAATTCATCTGCTGGAGGTTCCATGTTGTCCAAGAGTTACAACGAAGCTTATGAGATCTTGGAGAAGATCTCAACATCTCACTGTAGATGGTCAGACGATCCTGTAGAGCCAACTAGAGCTCAAGACAAGGATGCTCTAAGCGCCATGAGCACCCAAATAAACGCCCTGACCAACTTAGTTAAGCAAATGGCTCAGGCCAATCTCCAAACCAGTGCCAATACCGCCACAGCCATGTCAATGGGCACTCAACCAAGTCAAGGCGAGGCACCAATCTGTGGATTCTGTGGGGAAGGACACCCTTATGAATACTGTCCTGGGAATCCATCCTCGGTCTGCTATGTAGGAAGTCAGCAGCAGCCAAGGAACAACCCCTACTCACAAACTTACAATCCTGGTTGGAGAAACCACCCTAACCTGTCATGGGGTGGCCAGCAAAACACTAACCAAAATCCTAACCAACCAAGGCCGAATGGAACACCTGGTTTCACTCCCCAACATAACCAGTCAATGTACCAAAAGCCTTACAATCAACCTGTAGGATCGTCTGTAGAAAACCTACTCAAGGAATATATAGCTAAAAATGATGCTACTCTTCAGAGCCAGCAAGCTACCCTTAGGAGCCTGGAAAACCAAATAGGCCAGTTAGCCAATGAACTTAAAAGTAGGCCCCAAGGTAGACTCCCTGCTGACACCGAGATACCAAGGAGAGATGGCAAGGAACAAGTTCAAGCCATTGAACTTAGGAGTGGAAGACCATTGGTGAGCATTACAAAAGACACACCAAAGAGAGTAGAGAACACTGAGTCTAGTGCTCCACTGGAGTCTCTGCCAAGCCAAGGTCCACCACCAACTAGCACATCAGGAGCCAGGTTAGAGCCAATTGTAGAGGACGTAGAAGAAATTCCAAGACCTCCACCTATCTTAAGGCGTCCTGACGTGCCTGCATATGTGCCACCACCTCCATACCCTCGAAGACTGAAGAAGAAGCAGGAACAGGAAGTTCATTTTAATAAATTCTTAGAAATACTTAAGCAAGTGCATGTGAACATTCCTTTTGTAGAGGTTTTACAGTCTATGCCTTCATATGTAAAATTTTTGAAGGATATCATTACTAACAAAAAGATAATTGGTGAGTTTGAAACAGTAAACCTCACCGAGGAATGCAGTGCCATCCTCCAGAACAAGCTGCCCAAGAAGGAGAAGGATCCTGGTTCCTTCACCCTACCTGTAGAACTTGGAGGCAAGCATGTGGGCAGAGCGCTTTGTGACCTGGGCGCCAGCATAAATCTCATGCCCCTGTCCCTATTCCGTCAGTTGGGAATAGGAGAAGCACGTCCAACTACTGTCACTTTACAACTAGCAGACAGATCCATCGCATATCCAGAAGGTAAGATTGAGGATATTCTAGTTAAAGTTGACAAATTCATTTTCCTTGCAGATTTCATTGTCCTGGACTATGAAGCAGACAAGGAGGTACCCATCCTGCTAGGTAGGCCATTTCTAGCCACAGGTAGGGCACTAATAGATGTGCAAAAAGGTGAGTTAACTATGAGAGTTCATGATGAAGAGGTAAAATTTAGTGTTTACAAAGCTTTAAAATACCCCTCTGATTCTGAGTCTTGTGCTAGCATGGATGTTATTGACTCACTTATGGAAGAACAATTAGAGCATGTATTATTAACCAAGCATGCTAGTGAATATGTACAAATAGATGTAGATGATCTAAATGTAGCTGACATAATGAACATGCCTGTAAATAACCCTCAGCATGTATGTATGACTATAGATTTAACTGATAGAATTATTAACCCTCTGAAGCCCTCCATTGAGCATCCACCTGTTTTAGAACTAAAACCACTACCAACTCACCTCAAATATGCATATCTAGGAGAGAATGATACGCTGCCTGTAATTATTTCTTCTAAGCTAAGTGAACAGCATGAGGTTGATTTAATTTTACTGCTTAAGCAACATAGGAAGGCTATAGCATGGTCTATTGCTGATATTCGAGGCATTAGCCCTTCTTATTGTATGCACAAAATTATTCTAGAGGAAGAACACACACCTAGGGTAGATCACCAGCGTAGGTTAAACCCCTCTATGAAAGAGGTAGTGAAGAAAGAAATAATAAAGTGGTTAGATGCAGGAGTAATTTTCCCCATAGCTAGTAGTCAGTGGGTGAGCCCCATCCAATGTGTACCTAAAAAGGGGGGAATAACTGTGGTAGTCAATGAGAATAACGAACTAATTCCAACAAGGACTGTCACAGGGTGGAGGGTATGTATGGATTACAGAAAACTAAATAAAGAAACTAAAAAAGACCACTTCCCCATACCGTTTATTGACCAGATGCTAGACAGAATAGCTGGTAGAGCCTACTACTGTTTCCTAGATGGCTATTCAGGCTACAATCAAATAACTATAGACCCTAAGGATCAAGAGAAGACCACCTTCACTTGCCCTTTTGGAACGTTTGCCTTCCGCAGAATGCCTTTTGGCTTATGCAATGCACCGGCAACTTTCCAGAGGTGCATGATGGCCATCTTCTCTGAGTTGGATGAGTCCATGATAGAAATATTCATGGATGACTTCTCAGTCTTTGGGGACTCCTTTAAAACCTGTCTAGAAAACCTAGGACAAGTCCTGACTAGGTGTGAGGAGACTAACCTAGTCCTGAATTGGGAAAAGTGCCATTTTATGGTAGATGAAGGGATTGTCTTAGGACATCAAGTGTCAAGGGCGGGTGTAGAAGTGGATAGAGCAAAAATAGAGGTCATAGAGAAATTGGTAGAGCCCCAGAACGTCAAAGCCATTAGAAGCTTCTTAGGGCATGCTGGCTTCTATAGAAGGTTCATCAAGGACTTTTCTAAGATAGCCAAGCCTCTGTGCGAGCTTCTAGAGCTAGGTAGACCATTCATCTTTTCTAAAGATTGTGTAGTAGCTTGGAAAGCCCTTAAGGAAGCACTGGTCACAGCACCAATCATAGTAGGACCAAATTGGGATCTCCCATTTGAGATGCTATGTGATGCCAGTGACTATGCTGTAGGAGTCATGTTAGGACAGAAGATTGACAAGCTCACACATCCTGTTTATTATGCTAGTAAGACCTTGAATGAGGCCCAATGTAACTATACAACTACAGAGAAAGAGATGCTTGCTGTAGTATTTGCTTGTGAAAAATTTAGGAACTATATTGTAGGAACTAGGACCATTGTATATACTGACCATTCTGCTTTAAAATATCTAATGAGAAAGGCTGATGCTAAGCCTAGACTAATTAGATGGGTGTTATTGCTGCAGGAATTCGATTTGGACATTCGGGACAAGAAGGGATGTGAAAATGTGGTTGCAGATCACCTGTCTCGATTGCAGCACAATTGCGAAAAAATTGCGGACCCCGCAATTTCTGATGCTTTTATAGATGAACATATCTTTGTTTTGACTCATCGTGATAACGATGAGGAACCTTGGTTCGCTGACATTGCTAACTTCCGTGCATCACAGGTATTACCAGTGTTCAAGGGAGGACAAGAGAAGAAAAGGTTCCTCCATGAAGCAAGGAAATTCATCTGGGATGACCCCATACTTTACAGGACCTGTGCTGATGGGTTGTTGAGGAAATGTGTTTCAGCTGCTGAAGCGAAGTCTGTGCTGCAGCACTGTCATTCATCTCCTTACGGTGGGCACTTTGGTGGTCAAAGAACAGCTGCCAAGGTATTTCAAAGTGGCTACTACTGGCCAACAATCTTTAAGGACGCCCACAACTATGCCCACAACTGTGACGAGTGCCAAAGGACAGGTAACCTCAGTCGTAAGGATGAGATGCCCCTCACCTACATCTTGGAGTTAGAACTCTTTGATGTATGGGGCATTGATTTCATGGGACCCTTCCCTCCATCATCAGGTAACTTGTATATTCTAGTAGCAGTAGACTACGTGTCAAAGTGGGTAGAAGCTAAGGCATGTCCTAATAATGATGCTAAGACAGTCACTAATTTCTTGCATAGACACATTTTTACTAGATTTGGGACTCCTCGTGCTATCATTAGTGATGAGGGGTCACATTTCATTAATAAGGCTATGGAGAAGATATTGGCTAAGTATAACATTAGGCATAGAGTAGCTACTCCCTATCACCCACACTCAAATGGTCAAGCTGAAATTTCAAATAGGGAAATTAAGAACATCCTAGAGAAGGTAGTCAAACCTAATAGGAAAGACTGGTCATTTAAGCTTGAGGATGCACTTTGGGCTTATAGAACAGCATATAAGACACCTCTAGGAATGTCTCCCTATAGGTTGGTATATGGCAAGGCTTGCCACTTGCCACTTGAGTTGGAGAACAAGGCATTTTGGGCCATGAAAGAATTAAATTTTTGTGTGAAGGATGCAGGGACATTAAGATCTTTACAGCTGCATGAACTTGATGAGCTTAGGCACATGGCCTATGAGAATGCCAAGATGTACAAAGAAAAGACAAAAATATGGCATGACAGTAGACTCAGGATCAAAGATTTTAAGAAAGGCCAACTTGTACTGTTATTTAACTCACGATTAAAGCTATTTCCAGGCAAATTAAAGTCTAGATGGTCGGGTCCATTTGTTGTTACTAATGTCTTTATTCATGGTGCAGTAGAGATAAAAAACTTGCAGCAAGGACAACCATTTATGGTCAATGGTGCTAGGTTGAAGCACTACTATGAGGAGGGGGATGTAAAGACTCTCTCAGCCTTCCTCCTACATGAAGCATGAAGTTAGAAACGAGAGAGAACGAGTGGTTCCTGTGCTCGTTTAGTCAAGGCCAATGCCTTAGTTTATTTTTTTTGTTTTTATCGATGATCGTTTGTATGTTTTGTGGTGTAATTTTAATTGCGTATTTAATGTTTGTTTTGTTTGTTTTTGTAGGGAATCGAAAGAGGGGATCAAGGGGAGTAAATCGCACTTTAAAAATCAAGATTCGGTTGGGCCAAATGAAAGATACGGGCGATCAAAGTTGGGATTTATTATGAAATATTGTCCCTAGAATTGCGCAGAAATTGCTGACTCCGCAAAAAGAGCCGTTGGGATTTCATCCGTTGCTTTTATAGCCGTTAGAAGGCGCCCGTTTGATACGATCTTCTCATTCTTTGCTCTCCAAGATTTCTGCGATTCTCTCCACCTTTGATCTCTCTCTCCAAACCTCCAAGATTCGACCATGGTTTCCACTAGGGCTGAGAGATCCGCCGCCAAGAAGAAGGCCGACGACGCAGCTGAAGCGGCTGCGAGGGAAGCGCTTCTCACCCTTGCTGATCAGGGTGCTGTACGCACTGGCCGTCTTGGCAAGCTTCCTATTCGTAGGAAGAAGTGGAGAGTGGTCACTGAGATTCCTGCTGGCCCATCTGAACCAATGGGCACGCCCACGAAGCGCCGGTGGACTGTCAAGACTGCCGCCGGACCAAGCAAATCCAAGACTCCCTCTGTGGCGAGTCAAGAATCTGATCGTGCATCCCACGAGTCAGCTAAAGAAGGTGCGACGCCGTCTGCATCACCTGTGCGCAGCCCTCTGCCGTCTGAATCACCTGTGCGCAGCCCCCTGCCATCTGAACCAGTGCCAAGCACCGAATCATCACCACCTGCGCAGAGCGCCGAGTCATCTCCAGCGCCTCAGAGTGCTGATCTACCACCTGCGGCTGTGCAGAGTCCTGAGCTGCCGTCTTCGCCATGGAGTTCTGCGCATACCCCGTCAGCAGAGCACAATTCTCCACGGCCTGATCCGGAATTCCCTTATGGGGATTACCAAGAATCCACGCAAGGCAGTGGAGAGGCAGAAGAAGAAGAAGTCTTCTCTCCCATGAGAGAAGACAGCCCTGATGAGCCTGCACAGCAAACGCCTGCTGATGATTCTATGGAGGAGACGTTGGGGGCCTGTTTCCCACAACTCCAGGCGAGGCAGAAGGCCAAGAAGAAGGCCAACAAGGAGGCCAAGAAAGCCAAGAAAGCCAAGAAACTGAAGAAGAAGAAGGCCAAGCGAGTGCCTTCAGCAGAAGAAGACAGTACTGAGCCTTCGCTCAAACGCCTCAAGGTGGAGGCTGCTGAATCTTCCAAGCCAGCTGATAAGGGGAAGGCTAAACTCTACCCCGAAGATGAACCTCCATCAGCGAGATATGTCTCGTCTGATGCTGAATCAAGGGGCGTGGAGCTGAGGAAAAGGGACCTGTTGCACGAGAAGGGGTTCCTTGATCGCCTAGCTGACCTGCCGCAGTTCTTGCGCGCAGGGGTGATCAACCATGGCTGGGAGGAATTCTGTCGACCTCCCAATCCAGCATACACAAGCATGGTGTATGACTTCTATGCGAACGTGCTCAGCCCTGAGGATGGCCTGTCTGTGGTCAGAGGGGTAGAAGTGGACTTCTCTGCTAAGGCCATCAATGAAGCATTCGGTCTAAGGGGCCAGCTTCACACAGACTATGCACGGATAGTGGATGAGCCGACTGAGGCTGTGCTAGAAGAAGCCATCCGCACCATTGGCCAGCCTGAGGCCTCCTGGACAGTCTCACGCAATGGGCGGCACACGCTCATGAGTGCCAACCTCACGGCAAAGGCAGCTGTGTGGTTTTCATTCGTGAGAAGAAGACTCTCCCCGGTGACGCACGAGACTACCATTAACCAGAGCCGTTCGCTGCTGGTTTATGCTATCATGAGAGGTCTCACGATCAACGTGGGAGAAGTCATCAATGCTGCCATCGCCGAGTGTGCTAAAAAGGGTAAGGGGCCATTATTTTTCCCCAACATCATAACAAAGTTATGTTTGCTTGCAGGAGTTCCTACCGAGCGCTTGGAGCAGCAGCTGCCCTACACAGGCCATCTGGAGTTGCCTGCACACCTACGGCTGAGAAGGAAGGGCAATATGGAGTTTGAGTTGGATAGGTTGGCTGCTGAGCAGTCCCTATCCATGGCCTGTTTGATGGACCTGCAGAGAAGAATGGCTCAATGGGCCAACTATGCGCAGGCGAGGGACAGAGAAGTTGCAGACCAATTGGGGTGCATCTTCCCAGACTTCCCCACCAACCTCCTAACTCCATGGGTGCCCCCACGACCAAGGCGACCAGATGAGGATGATGAGAATTGAGTGCTGGTTTGAAGAGCACTAGAGGGAGTATTACTGATCCCTAAAGAAACAAAAGACAATTTTCCTGCTTTTTGATAGAGTAATGTATATTATGCTGTTTTTTGGTTAAGTTTTGATCTGTTTTGGATGTTTAGTTTTATGTTTTTCCTTTTGCTTAGGATAGTCTGATGTTAGTTGATTAGGTAGGATAGTTTAGTTTTATTTTTTTGGATGCATGAGTAACGGGAAAAAGCATGCTAGGGGCCTGAGTTAATGTTAAATCTGCCCAGATTGTATTGCGAAATAATTGCGGTTCCCGCAATTTTTGTGACTGATTGCATGTCTTTGACTGCCCGTTTAGTTAGGCTGTGATCTGTTAAATTCTATCTTTTGCTGCTAGCATGACTACCTTATATAGCTGATCTTGAAGCATGCTGGATGAGTGTCATAGGACACCTTTTGATAGTTTAAATTTGCCTCTGAATAGTGCTCAGCATGCATAAACCATAAGTCCTTAAACCTGTCTGTTATGTTCAAATTTTCTGCTGCTGGGATAGTTGCTTCTAGAATGTTTTGCCTATGCCTAGGATGTTTAGATTCTCTTTGTTTTACTTTAGATTAGATGCTTCTAGGACAAGTTTGGGGGTGTGCCACCTCAAACACTCATTGGGGACAATGAGTAGTTGAAGTTTGGGGGAGGCCACCCTAGGCCTAGGAACATTCCTCTCTTCCTTAAGACATAAGCATTCTTCTTCTCCTAAAAAAATTTTTTGTGATAAATAGAAAAAGTGAAAAATAGAATAAAGAGGGGAGTCTTTCTCAAGTTGCTGAGTAATCAGTGCCAAGTGTGTAAACCACAAGTGGCATTGCATCAAAAGGCAAACCAAGGGGAGACTCCACCTAAGTAAAAAAAGAAAGAAAAAAGAGAAATAGGGGAAGAAGAATGTGTGCTTGGGAGTTATAATCTTGTGGCTTAGATGTCCTATGAAAAAGAACTCTGATCCTTAATGAGCTAAGCACAAGGTTGTAGCTTTTAGGTTTGTCTAGGGAGATGAATGTTTATCCAATGTAGTGATGCCAGGGTTTAGGTTGTTCTCTATAAAGTACCACTGTCACTGTTAATACTAAGACTGGCATGACTCTAAGGAATCCTAGACACATTAAAAATAAGCTGGAAGCATGTACTGAGTCTGGAGTAAAGCTTGGTAGAATTTGAAACCTTAGGGATAGTAGCATGATATCATAGAAGTAGTTAAGATCAGTAGTAGGGGGTCAACAAAAGCAGTGGGTATAGTAGGCAGGTGAAGTCAGAAGAGGCTAGACAAGAGGCTAGTTCTAAACTTGGAAGTGTGTCACAGGACAGCACTGCTAGAGACAAGAATATAAGGGAGTTAGTGAGTAGATAAAAGAAGAAGAAACAGCAGCCTAAGGAAGTCCTTAGTATGCTTGAGGACAAGCAAAGCCTTAAGTTTGGGGGTGTGTTAAGTCTCTGAAAGTGACTTATTTAGGACCCATTTAGCTTAAGAAGATGTACACATTTAGGTGTTTTTGTGAGCATTTAGCCTAAACCTATGCTTTAATATGAGAATTAGAAGAAGGTAGCTAATATAGGACTTATGCACAATAGGTAGGAAAAGGGGTGAAAACCGAAGAAAAGAATGAAAAAAATAACCCTTGCGAATGCATTGCGGAATAATTGCGGTGGCCGCAATTATTCAAGTTAAAACCGTAAGTTGGCTGACATTTTTCTGTTTAGATCCGACTTTTCAGGGATTCGTTCTTTCTCCTCCACCCATTCTGATATACGACGTTGAAGATTGATGGTTCTCCTTGGTCCAATCGCACCTGCAAACTACTATAAAAGGGGGCCAAAGTCGGAGGTTCAGTCATCATTGAACGTGCAGAAGTCTTCTCACAGTCCACCATTTCTCTCGATTTTCCCTTGCCGTCTGTTGGAGTGAGGTTCTCAGCTTTTGGAGTCGATAATCTGATAGGAAGGAGAGAAGATTCTTCTTCTCTCTCGATTGGATTCATCCAAGCACGGCTGAATTCTCATCACCATCATTCGAGGCGACTGCCACGAAGATTTCCAGCACACCTTTACTGTTTTCTGCTCTTTCCTTCTCAATTCCATTTCTGTTCAATGTTGTTCTTAGCTTAGTCATTTACTTATTGCATTTCGTTGCTGTCTGCCTTGAATTCATTCTGTTTAAGCTTTCCTTTGTCATTCAAACACTTGAAGTAATCAAAGTAAGTTTCTGCATTTCACAGTTATTCCTTATTCTGCTACGAGTTTGGCTTGCTGTTTTAAGCACTTTTTCCTTCTAAGCATGTCTACTTTATCTTATATTTCTGTTCTACATATATCCATGAGTAACTAAATTCATTTAGGGGCATGCTAA